>CM057454.1:261750000-266750000 GCA_016271365.2 Neoceratodus forsteri | reverse complement strand
TTACATAAAAGGGGAATAAATATGACCCCAAAATGTACAGGCGATAAGTCTGATCAGCATTTTAGCAAAAAATTTTGCAGGAATCCTTTTGAATAGATTAAAGTACAACTTAAAAATGTAGGGGATATTTCAGTCTTGAAGGCTAGTTTTAGTGACGGTCATTCCACAATTGACAATTGCTTTATTCTGCAGTATCTCGTAGAGAAGTATGTTACACTTAGAGGGCAAAAGTATTTGCTAACTTCATAGACTTTAGCACCGCATTTGATACTATAAATAGGAACATACTGTGGGGTATTACAAAGGAATGTGGATTTTGCCAAATCTTAATTCACACAATAATTTTTTATATTGATACCTGGGCAAGGGTCAGAATGGGGCCAGGCGACCATTATTAAGGTGAATCCAGTACAAAGGGGTCAGACAAGATTGTATCCTAGTACCTGTGTTATTTTTAATTTATATAAATAAAATATTAGAAGGGTTTAAGAAATCAGAATCTGACTCGCCAGAAATAAATTCCTAGGCGTGCCCTGCCCTGGCATATGCAGACAATCTAGTCTTGTTCGCCCTAACTTCTAGTGGTCTACAGAAAAAAACCTAATATGCTAAGCGACTTCTCAAAAAAATTGGAGTTAAAAGTAAACACATAGAAAAGTAAAATAGTAATATTTGGCAGAAATAACACCAAATACAAGTGGAAGATAGATACTATGATGTTAGAAGTGGTAAAGTCATATTGTTATTTAGGTCCTAATTTTTCAAGTAATCTGTCATGGAAACTCGGTATGATAAAAATACAACAAAGGCTAAAGCATCATTCCTAGCACTTAAATGATTCAACCATCTTTACAGAGGATTCACTATAAGACCATTACTACAAGCAATAGGAGCTAAATATAACACTCAGTTTTTATATGATGCTGAGAACTGGGCTAGGACATCTGTTGAAAACCTTGAAAAACCTGCTATTCAAGTGTTAAGAGCAGCCTTAGGCTTTAATAAATCAACCCCAGTTGTTATGTTAAGGCGGAACTAGGGATAGAAAATCTGCAGGCATTGGCAGATTGTAGAATAATAAATCATTGGATAATATTAACCAGACTAGAGGAAAGTAGATTAGCCAAAAAATGTTTAAGAGGAGAAAAAGTTATGGAATACACTGGGATGTAAAACCTCTATGTGGCTGGATAAAATTATGAAATTATTGAGCTCTCATGGATTAGAGGCTCTTCCAAGATGCACGACTAGAAACATCCTCATCAGTTACAAATAGAAATCATACATTAGTAATAAAATCAAATATTTTTATAGTGTAAAGGATTTGCAGCAGATATCACATTCAAGATTTGCAGATTGGATAGGAGATAATGATTGCAAACATGCCTATAGATATTACTTGGACAGCTTGGAAGATCCTCTAGAAAAGAAAACCATTGCAAAATATAAGCTTGGTATGTTCAAATCTAATATAGTGAGAGCTAGATTCAGCAAATCTAATTATAAAGACAAACTATGTTTTTGTAATAACAGTTCTAAAGAAGAACTGGAGCATGTGCTGTTTACATGTACCTAATATAATAAAGCCAGGAAGAAGTGGCTTAGTCCAGTGGTTAATAAAATACTAATGATCAGCTACTTTACTGAGAATTTTATTTACTGTCGAGGATGCTGCTAAATATGTGGTGGTAATTCAAAAGATTGGGAGAAGAATGACACTAAAGTATGTTAAATCACCGGATACAAAGATGTGAGATCATAGTAGTTTTTAAAAAAAATAATGCAGATGTAGATTTAAGTATTCTTCTGAATGTATTATATGTATATATTTTAGACTTTTTGTAATTTATGATATTCTGTGTTTGTAATGATCATTTTAAAGGTTTGAACAATATATTGTACCTACCTACCTATCCTCTAACTTTCATAGAAGACTACTCATTTTTTCCACCCCCTCCTGGAATGTCTACCCTATTGCAGGATTTTGGTGTCATCCGCAAAAAAAAGGTAGACCTTCAGTCCAGCCCCTCTGCAATGTTGCTAATAAAGACATTAAAGAGAACTGGTCCCAGTACTGATCCCTGTGGCAACCCACTGGTTATCCTCCCTTCTTTGGAGTGAACTCCATTTACCACCACCCTCTGTCACCTATCCCATAACCAATTTCTTACCAAGTTTATCACCTTTGGTCTCACTCCTAGGCTGCTCAAGTTGCTTATGAGTCTCCTATGTGGAACAGTGTCAAAAGCCTTACTGAAATTTAGGTAGACCACATCCACCACTCCACTCTGGTCCAATTCTCTGGTCACCCAATCAAAGAAATCTATCAGATTTCTTTGACATGACCTCCCCCTTTTGAATCCATGATGCCTCAGATCTTGTAAGTCCCTGGATTTAAGATGTTCCACAATTCTTTCCTTCAGTAGTGATTCCATTAATTTCCCCACCACTGAAGTCAGGCTGACTGGCCTGTAGTTGCCAGCCTCCTCCCTGCTACCACTTTTGTGAAGTGGGACTACATCTGCCCTCCTCCAGAATCACTCCTGTCTTCTGTGAGCGGTTGAACAGGACTGTCAGAGGTGCAGCGAGTACCTCCCTGAGCTCCCTCAGTATCCTTGGATGCACCTCATCTGGCCCCATTGCCTTGTCCACTTTAAGGTTTATGAGTTCATTCAGGATTCTGTCCTCAGAAAATAGACTGAGAGCGGGACAAGAACCTACCCCTTCTCTTATTCACGTATAGGGAAGTCCCTCAGGAGTCCACAGGGTTCTCACCCTTTGAGATCCTGTTTGACCATAAGGGAAGGGGCCCCCTTGATTTCATAAGGGATGAATGGGAGTGTGAGTTTGCTCTCTAAGGGGAATCTTTTGTGAAGTACTGTACAGTATGTCCTGAATTTAATGTCACAGCTTAAGGGAGCTCATGGGGTTCACCCAGGAGCACCTAGTCACTGTACAGCAGGGCAGAAGACATGGTACAATCATGGTGTCAGAGTCTGGGAGATGCAGAAGTCAGGCAGTGGGTGATGGTTAGTCCTGTCTGGCAGAACAAATTCCAAGTGGCTTGGTAGGAGCCTTACTCAATGGTCAGAAAGATGAATGATGTTAATTATGTGGTAGAGCTAACAGACAGAAGGCGCAAGTAGCAAGTGTACAACATAAACATAATGAAACCCTGCCATGACAGGGACAAGATGGTCCTAGCTGTATGCAGCTTTCCAGAGGAAGGGGCAGAAGCAGACCTGCTGGTGGCTGTCCTGGGAGATGTTAAGGGAGAATCCTCTGTGGATGCTGTCACCCTCTCAGAGTGGCTGACACCATCACAAACAGTCAAAATGTGTGGGTGCTGCATATATTTGGTGAATTGTTCGCAGGAAAACCGTGTATCCCACACTGGTAGAACACCACGCGGGATACAGGGTCCTAGCCCTACTGAGACAGCCACCTTATAGAGTTATAGAAGGAGTAAGATATGCTAAGAGAGGTGGAGATCAAGGAGATGCTAGCTTTCTGGGTGATTGAAGAGTCCAGTAGCCCTGGGGCCTCCCTTGTGGTACTGATCCCCAAAAGAACAGGACCACGAGGTTCTGCCTTGACTTTGTAAGCTGAACAGCTGCACAGAGTCAGATACGCACCTCATGCCCAAGACGGATGAGGTCCTAGGGAGGTTAGGGGGAGCCCTTTTCCTGTCCACCATAGACCTGACAAAGGGCTGTTGGCAGGTAACCCTGACACCCGAATCCAAAGAGAGGTTGGCCTTCATCACCTTATTTGGATTATTCGAGTTTAGGGTAATGTATTTGGGATGAAGAATGCACCAGTCACCTTTCAATGGCTTGTGGACCACATTCTGAATGGGGCAGGAGACTTCTCTCTGGTGTACATGGATGACATCGCTATCTATAGCCAAACTTGGGAGGATCAAGTCAGACACTTGATGGAGGTGTTCCACTGACTGAAGCCAATAGGGCTGACAGTCAAGGTGAAGAAGTGCCAGATAGTAATGGCAGAAGTGTCATACCTTGGGCACAGGGCAGGGAGTGGTTACATCTGGTCTGAGCTGGTGAAAATTGAGGCATACAGGGATTGGCCATTCCCACGACCAAGAGAAAAGTATGGGCCTTCCTAAGGAAGGCAGGGTAATACCAGTTTATGCAGAACTTCAGCAGCATGTCTGGATCCCTGCCTGGGCTCACCAGGAAGAGAATGCCAGAAAAAGTTCAGTGGACAAAACCCCGTGATGCCACATTCTGACATTTTAAAAATTCTGGCCAAAATGTGTTTTTGCACCTGTGATGAGGAATAATGTTTTGGTGGCACGGAATGATATTTTGGTGGGGATTTGAAAATCTTCACCTACCAGATTCATGAAGTGGGGTAATAAGAAGGCTATGCTGAAAATGGGATGTACAAATACAGTAAAATGCCCAGGTTATGAGTGAGCATTGCAGTATTTATAGACATAAGGGTACCCTGGAGATGTGCAGAGCAGGAGAGCTGCAGATCAAATAGGATATGGGGCTGTAGCAGTGAGTAGGGAAATGGGCAGACTAAGTGGGCCGTATGGTCCTTATCTGCTGACAGATTCTATGTTTCTATGTTTTATTTCAACGTTCCCTCATACACATCACTAATTTTCATTGTAACATGACAGTAATTCTTACTCCTGAACCAAGGAAGATGATAAGTTGAAAGGCAACCCGTGACACAAAATGAAGCGATCATTAATTCCTTAGTAATGCCCACTTCATTTTGTAGCACTGCATCTGTCCACAGCAGAATCACCAACTAAGCACATCTTCCCAACCACCTGACCTACGGTAATCATTCACTGCTGGCTCAAATAGTAGAAGTCCCCTAAATGATTCCAATGTGTAATGCCTTACCAGAGTTTGGGTAATGCCTTACCAGAGTTTTTGTTGAACTGTTATATTGCAGTTTTATGGTGCTCCTCTGGCAGTTTGTTGCAACCAGAGGAGTATGCAGCCAAAGGATAGCAGTAGCAGCGGCAGCTGAGCAATACGTTGAGTGACTGTTGTTGCTCGTTGCAGCGCTGTCTTTCAATTTTGGGGGGTTTCTGTGCGTGTATCCAAACAAGGAGTTGGGAACCAGTGGTGTGTTGCCGCATACCGACAGCAACTTGATCGGTGCTACAGGTAGCCAGGTAGCACGCCTCAATTGCATAGACTCAGGGTGGCTTGCCCCCTTGGGAGTGGCTGGAGTGAGAGACCAGTGCCGACTTGATACAGCAGAGACATGGAGGGAACAAGGGCCAGATGATCCTTTACGATGGAAGAGTAGCTGGAGAGAGTAAATGAGGTACCGGTGAAGCCTGCTAGAAAAATGTAAGCTGAAGGTTGTTAGCAATATCGAGAGTTGATGTGGGATTGCAGTATGTAAATGTACAATCCCATAATTCCATATACTGGTAAAGCTGGTGAAAACAGTTTTTCATGAGTGTTATATTCTGGTAACAGTTACTATTTTGAAAATACAACCAGTGGTTCAAATATTAATGTTAAGTACTGGAGCATATGCTTGCATTTGCTAGAAAAAAAACATTATTCAGCAATCACAATATTAATACATGTTGCATTGATCAAAACAACAGTTCCACAGTAAAAAGAATTGAAACAGCAGAAACCAGCATCTGTGTGTTTCTTTCACGGTAACATACTTTTCTATCAATTTTTCAAACACTTGCTATGTTGCAAGCACATTAATGCACTCCAAAGTCGGGCTCTACTAGGGAAATAGCTCGGCAGCAAAGGTATGCAGCTGGTGGCCATGCAGCCCCGAGCAGTGAAACAGCATCTGAATTGTTGAGGGCAAAGTGTTTGGTGCCATTTTCTAAATTTGAATTTGCAGCAGGACTGACTGCAGTTGGCGTACATAAGGAGATGGTCTCTACTTTTACTGCGTGGTGGCTGCATGGCTTAAATTTTACTATATTCTGACTGGTACTTTAATTATTTTCTCGCAGGGACTAACCGACAGAGGGTCCCACTACCGCAGAGGTCGAGAGGGCTGTGGTGATCTCGCCCCCCCACCCCCGGAACAAACTTGGCAGCAAAGCTCGCAGGGACTGACTAATGGAGGGTCCCACTACCACAGAGGTCGAGAGGGCTAAGGTGATCTCGCCATCCCCAACCCCCCTGAACAATCTCAGCAGCAGAGGTATGCAGCTATTGGGCGCGAATCCCCGCACAGTGAAACAGCATCGGAATTGTTGAGGGCAACGTGTTTGGCGCCATTTTCTAAAGTCGAATTTGCACCAGGACTGACTGCAGTCGGTGTACGTGTGGAGATGGTCTCTACTTTTACTGCATATTGGGTGCATGACTTAAATTTTACTATATTCCAACTGGTGCTTTAATTATCTTGTAAGAAGCTGTGGTTAGCTACAACCTGCTGTTACTTTTAATTGAATTTTAGTTGAATGTTCACTGTTAGTCAATTTCTTATGGTGTAGTGATTGCTTGCCTCATTTTTACTATTTTCCGACTGGTACTTCTACCCTGTTAAGAGCTGAGTTTAGCTACCAACTGCTGTTACTTTAATTGCTCTCTAGCCAAAGATTTACTCTCAGTAAGCTGTTATTTAGCCCTGCCCAGTTTGCCCTGTTTAATTAACTTTCAGTCTCTCAGTGATGCTATGAAGCCCAAGTTATCTGGATCTGTAAGCTAGCCGAGACTTATAGTTTAACATCCCAGCCTAGTTTATTTCTTTCCCCATCTTTGTTTGCCCCACCTAGCCTATGCTTGCAATCCCCCCTCTTGTGTGGCATTTGCCTACATATATTCTTACCTCCTCTCCTGTTCTCCACAGCTCGCAGGGACTGACCGGAGGGTCCCACTACCACAGAGGTCGAGAGGGCGATGGTGATCTCGCCCTCCCCCAACCCCCAGAACAATCTCAGCAGCAAAGGTATGCAGCTAATAGCTGTGCAGCCCCGAGCAGTGAAACGGCTTTGGAATTGTTGAGGGCAAAGTGTTTGGCCCCGCCAATGCTCTGTGTCGGCTCCCCACTGCCCCCACCACCACCTTTGGTGAACACACCCTTTTATAGGGACTCGGCTGCTGGCTAAACCAATCAGTCCATTTCTCCATTTGCAGCCTACAGCAGTTTGCCACTAGAGGCTGCTCAGCTCCCTACTACAAACAGGTTGCACTACTGTGAGCAAGACTCTCGGGTCTCTGCTTATGCCATACTGTTAAACATAAGCTATTCCTCCCTCCCACCCCACCTCATCTAGACTTATTCCTTTGTTTAACCGATAACTACTGTCACAGGGTTCCCTTGCTGACATTCCCCCAAAATCTCTCTTCCTGTCTTAAAGGGTCGTTCAAATACTGACACCATGATTAATATTGTGCTATTAGCATATAATTTTCCTTGGCACATTTATCTTCTGCCCTTACTTATCCCCCCTCACCCGGCTGGAATTACTAATGGCAAACCTACTGAGCCCCAGCCTCAGTGCCATGCATTCACTAATTAGCACTATTTCTAACAAATATGGTACTCTGGAGCACCAGGATTCTGCATCCAGTAACCCTGGAGGTTCACTTCCAAGAAAGGCTGAACAAGCCACCCTCCCCTTAACTCTGGAGGTGCCATGGCCCTGATGCACATATATCATTAAACAGCAACTAACTAACCATGACTAAAGAGTAAACAGGAAGTTGATGGGTCACCCTGGAGACAGGAAATGGCACCACAATCCACATAGGGGTTGTGTACAGACTCCCATCTCAGGGGGAGGAAATGGACAAGGAAATGATAGAAGGCATCCTTAAAATGGCAGAAAACGGGGAGATATTGTTGATGGGGGACCTGAATATGCCAGATGTTAACTGGAGTACCTTTGCTGCAGGCACATCCAAGAGCAGAGTCATTCTTGATGCCCTACAGGGGGCATGCCTCAGACAGATGGTGCTGGAACCCACTGGGGAGGGAGCAAACTTAGACCTGGTACTTTCAAATGGGGAAGGAGAAAGGATCTCAGATTTAGAAGTGAGTAGCCATCTGGGAACAAGTGACCACCAAACAGTGTGGTTCACAATAAACAGCCATAGAGTCAAGCCATACAAAAATAAGAATATTGGACTTTAGGAAGGCTGACTTTGGGAAAATGAGAGAGTGCCTTAGAAAAGCACTAACAAATGGGCAAGAAGGAGGGGTGGAAGAACAATGGGAATAATCAAAACAGCTATCGCAGAGGCAACAAGCCTTTGTGTAAAGCAAATCAATAAAACAAAACGAAGGAAAAAAACACTATGGTTCTCGAAAGAGGTGGCAGGGATGGTTAAGGAGAAAAGGATAGCATTCAGAAAATATAAGGAAACACAGAAGGAGCAGGACAGAGAACTTTATCAGTTAAAGCAGAAGGAGGCAGGGAAGGTAGTCAGAATAGCAAAGGCACAAACTGAGGAAAAGATAGCCAACTCTGTTAAGAAGGGGGATAAAACCTTTTATAGGTACATTAGGGAGTGAAGAAAGACCAAGGAAGGGATACAGAGACTTAATAAAGGGGAGAAATGTGGGCAGAGGGTGACAGTGAAAAAGCAGGGATACTGAACAAATATTTCTGCTCAGTATTCACAACAGATGAGGAGGGGGAGGTGCCTAAACCAAACAAGGGAGAAACTCTGAATGGGGGTCGATACCAGTCCATTCACAGAAGAAAGGGTTTTGAAAGAACTCTTGAAACTAAGGGTGGACAAAGCAATGGGGCCTGATGGGATTCACCCAAGAATACTAAAAGAACTAAGGGTAGAACTAGTAACACCACTGACTACTCTCTTTAACAAATCATGGGAGGATGGAGTGGTACCTGAGGACTGGAGGAGGGCAAATGTGATTCCACTTCACAAAAGTGGGAGCAGGGCAGAGGCAGGAAACTACAGACCAGTTAGTTTGACTTCAGTGGTAAGGAAAATGATGGAATCACTTCTGAAGGAAAGAATTGTTGAGTACCTAGAGGCCAGTGGGGCACAGGACCCAAGGCAGCATGGTTTCACAGCAGGAAGGTCATGTCAGACGAACCTAATAGATTTCTTTGACTGGGTGACCAAAGTAGTAGACCAGGGAGGGGCTATGGATATGGCCTACCTAGATTTTAGCAAGTCATTCGACACAGTCTCACACAAAAGGTTAATATACAAGTTAGCCAGCCTTGGAGTGGGTCCCAAGGTGGTAGCCTGGATAAAAAACTGGCTGGACAACAGGACACAAAGGGTAATAGTAAACGGAGTCCACAGTGAAGAAAGGAGGGTAACTAGCGGGGTACCGCAGGATTCGGTACTGGGACCGGTCCTCTTTTATCTCTTTATAAGTGACATTGGAGAGCACCTGGAAGGAAAGGTATGCCTCTTTGCAGATGACACAAAGATCTGCAACAGGGTTGATACACAAGGTGGGGTGGAAAGAATGAAAAGGGACTTGGCAAGGTTGGAGGAATGGTCAAATACGTGGCAGCTCAGATTCAGTGCAAAGAAGTGCAAGGTAATGCATCTGGGAAACAAAAACCCAGGGGAAGAGTACACAATGGGGGGTGAGTTAATAACAACAACAAAAATCGAAAGAGACCTAGGAGTAATTATATCAGATGACCTAAAGGTGGGCAAGCAATGTGAGAAGGCAGTAAGGAGGGCTGGGGGGATACTGGGATGCACAGGGAGAGACATCAACAGTAGAAAACAGGAAGTTGTTATCCCTCTCTACAGACAGTGAGACCCCATCTGGAGTACTGCATGCAATTCTGGAGACCCCATCTCCGCAAAGACATAGAATGGAAGCTGTTCAGAGGAGGGCAACCAAAATGGTGCAAGGTCTGCACCAGAAGACATATGAGGAGAGACTAAAGCAGCTTAATATGTATACCCCTTGAGGAAAGGGGGGACATGATAGAAACTTTCAAGTATCTCAAGGAATTAACAAGGTACAAGAGGGTAGTATCTTTCAGAAGAAGAGATGCAAGAACAAGGGGCGTAATTTCAAGATAGAGGGGACGGCTCAGAGGTAATGTTAGAAAGTATTTTTCACAGAGAGAGTTGTGGATGCATGGAACAGCCTTCCTGAGGAGGTTGTGGCGTCAGGAACAGTGGGAGAATTCAAGAATGCATGGGACAGGCATAAGGTAATTCTAGTGGGGGGCAGGAGGAAGTAAGCTGTTGATAAACTAGAATCTGCAGCTTATCCATCAGGTAGGGAAAGGGGCAGACTGGGTGGGCCAAGCAGTCCTTATCTGCTGTCAAATTCTATGTTTCTGTGTAGGACAATTGGACCAGTTTAAAATAGAACTGCTAACCCTCCTGGCCCAAAAGAACCTATGTGATTGCTTTTAATAATTATCTGTGACTATTCACCATCATAACTTATCACCCCTCTGGTTACCTCCCCTTGCCTACTTCCCCACTCCCTTCTCTCCACCCCTCCCTGACAAAGTCCCATGGTGGGTGCCCCCTACCCCTGCTCTTTCCCTCACCCCACTTTCTGTATTCTGTGATGAAGCCCCCTCGGGCTACTTCCACCATGCTCTATGATTAACTTCAGTTTGATTCCTTTTCCTGTTCTTTTCTGAGCCCAGTTCAGAATGTCAAAATTCACTCCAACTTCATGTAACACCTCTAACACTGTAACGGCCTTTTTGCGTGCTACCTGTATAACCTGTAACCTATTGTGTACTCTGAATGTTCTGTAACTTGCTTATGTAAATTTTTGTCTCTTGTCCACTTGACATGGAACCTTTCTAAAAGAGCCTTCCTGGCTCTAAGGTATTAATCTGCAATTGAAATAAATAAAAATAAAATAATGCCCATTTGGTAATTGGAGGCACTTGGCCGATTAATTCCCTAGTAGAGCCCTCCTTTGTCATGCATTATTACATTTTGACTCAAACTTTCAACATAACCATTTTTCCACACCACCTCATAAATGTGACATTGTACTGTTTAAATCCTGGTCAAGACTTGTTTTCGCACTTCTGGTGCAAAATGACATTTTGGTCAGTATACTATAAATAGCACATGTCATGTTTGTAAGGTGAATCATAAAACATGTATCTTGAAAATTTGGGTAAAAATAAATATAACTGTTTACAAACTTTGTGTGTAGTGCGAATTTTGACCCCAGTGGGAATGCTTTGTGATACCATGCTTGTGAGCTGAGTTGGGGGGTCAGCTTAGTGACCCAGCTGGATGGGTTGAAGGGAGGAGATGGTGTTGTTATGCAGCACCATTCCCCTCAGCCAGGGAATATAGGGTGCAGAGTTGTCTGCAGGGGCCCAGGTACCATATAATGAAGACAACTGCACGCCTGGCATAGGGCCCTATACATTTCCACTTGTGGGTGGCAGAGGGCCTGGTGCATTGGCTGACACAGCCCTAATGAATTCTTCACATCTGTTTCTACTTGGAAGTGCAGGGCCTACAGGGCCCTACCTGTTTGTAGGTGAATGGAGTCTTCCGTTGGCGTGGGGCATCTACATCTGTTCATGCAGGTTCAGAAGGGACCTGTGTGAATGAGGATACGTTTCCACTATCTCAAAAAGAAAGACAATTATTTGAAAAAAAAACTTCATTAATGCACCAGTCAGGGTAACTTAATGCCAAAAAAGTAGGAAAATGTGGCATTAGGGTTTCTGACCCTAACTCTCCATCCCCACCTCCAAGCAGCAAAAGGAAAAAATATTAGGGTTTTGGGTCTCCGGAGTTTTGCGAATCAGTGGTAGGATCTTCCTTGGGGTTGTCAACCCTAATGCCCACCCCATTCCATGAGCAAACAATGTCACACATGATCGCCTTTCTTTATGCAGGGCCTGTGTGCCTTGCATGAAGAAAGCTACAACAAATTGTGTTGACAACATGTGGCAAGACATACTTCTACCTTTGAAGAGTGTATCACTGTGAGGCACTGACTTGAGCTGTATCTTGTACTTCAGACAGGAGGCTACTG
This sequence comes from Neoceratodus forsteri, assembly GCA_016271365.2. Classification (NCBI taxonomy): domain Eukaryota; kingdom Metazoa; phylum Chordata; order Ceratodontiformes; family Ceratodontidae; genus Neoceratodus; species Neoceratodus forsteri. Next base: position 266,738,042 of record CM057454.1, on the reverse strand, counting down.
ACTGTAGGGGAGTGGAGGGTGAGTGTTAGGCTTAATTATCCCAAGGAAGACCCCACCGATCCGCCAAGACTCAGAGATCCAAAACCCTAATGTTTTTCCTGTTGCTGCATGGGTGGGGGTTATGATTAGAAACCCCTAATGCCACATTTCCCTACTTTTGTGGCATTAAGTTACCTAACTGGTGCATTAATGATGATGTTTTTGCAAAATATATATATTACAGTGCCACCGTGAGTGGCACTATAGTTAAGCCTCCAAAATTTTGCACTTTAATAACTTTGTCACTGTAGCACAGATTTGCCTGAAGATTTGCATGCCAGTGGGGCACCATAGATTTCTGATCTGGCAAGTTGCATACAGTCAAATGAGTAGTTGCAGAGCACCAAAAATGTGTGAGAACAGGGTTTTCATACATTTCTTTGCTCAGGGCTACAGCCAGATAATTTGTCCATCTGATCTGAAATCTGGGAAGATGCAGTCTGGGTCACTGGTGTTTTTAAAGATTTGGTGAAAAAATATTGAACTGTTCAAAAGTTATTCAAATTTTATTTTCCCATTATAGTCAATGGGAAAAAATATATGCACCTCTCGAAAGCACCCGTTACTGTCGCGAAAGCACATTTTACTGTCGCAAATCCACTCAGTAGTGTCATGCTGCAGCCATCTTATTTCAGTTAGTGGTGAAGAAAAACGGCTGTAATTCAAATTCTACTGCCCCAGGTAAACATCGACAGTTATGTTCACCTAAACGGGCCTGAGGAACACAATGGCGCCATCAGTTTTTTTCTAGGAACCCTAAAATACCATTTTTAAAATCAGGTCCCTCATAATGTCACAAATCACGACAATACAGATGTGACACTTGCACCTGTTCTGTCACAATTTGCGACACTACTGCAACAAAAAATACAATTTTGCCACACCACTGCAACCAAACGCTTAGGATTTTTGACTGAAATTTGCAGGATGGCAAGCCCTGGCCCCACAGATGTGCCTTTTCATGGTTTGGTAAAAAAAAATGTTAAATGGTTACAAAGTTACAGCGCTCCGAAGTTGAGAAATTTCCCATAGGCCAACATTGCGACGCCCGTATCTTGAAAACGATTCAAGATGCAGATTTTTCGCTCCTTGCAGCTTAGTCCACCTATAAGCTTGGGTGGAGGTTTTGAAGTCATGATTACAACTACAGTAGAATGTCTGTCGTAGTTGCTGCGGTTACTGAGGTATTGCCAAATAAGTGTTACGAGGGTTCCTTTTCTTACTATGGGGCTGCTGTATGGCTCCATACTTATGTGTAAGTGGGAGCACAGGGCCCAGAAGGTCTGCGCTCCCACATACGCATACCATTAATCAAAAAATGGGCAACATGAAGGGAGCGCAGGGCCCTGCGCTCCCACAAACACATACCAGTTACATCACACTTTCTCAAAAAGAAGGGGAATTCATTGCAAAAAACTTCATTAATGCATCAGTTAGGATTGATAACACAGCGGCAGAAGTTTGGAAATTCGATGTTAGGGTTACCCCCCATACCACCCCACCTCCATACCCCACCCTCCACACCCACGAACAGGCGGAGTGTGCCATGGAGATCATCAGGCCTAACTCTCTCCCCATTCTCCTATACTGTAGCATGTCAGCTTGTTTACACATGGAATGGAGTGAGAGTTGGGCCTGATGATTCCATGGCACACCCCAATGTATGTTGGTGTGTGGGTGGAACCCTAACATCAATTTCCAAACTTTTGTCGCTGTGCTATCAACCCTAACTGATGCATTAACAAAGTTTGCAGTGAATTTTATATATACAGTGTGTGTATATATATATATATATATATATATATGTGTGTGTGTGCATATATATATATATTTTAGAGGCAAAAAAACTCCATTTAATGCATTAGTTAGGGTTGTTCCACACTGACAAAAGCGATGAAATTCGGTGTTAGGGTTGAAAGCCCCCCTTGGACCCCCCCACACCCCCAACTGGCTTCGGAGTGCGCATTAGGGTTGTCAGCCATAACTCTCACCCAATCACATGTGTAAAGAAGCAGAGGTGTAGGAGAATGGGGTGAGAGGACCGACAACCCTAATGTGCATCCCGATGCCGGTTGGGTGTGTGGGGAAGTCCAAGGGGGGCTTTAAACCCTAACACCAAATTTCCTCACTTTTGTCGGTGTGGAACAACCCTAACTAATGCATTAAACTGAGTTTTTTTGCCTCTAATTTCCCTTCTTTTTGAGAATGATAATGAGAAATAGTGAATGTAATGCAGCGGCGGGAGCCCCGCGCTCCTGCCACGTGATGTCTTGTCACATAGTAATATTGTGCCTGCAAATGCAAAAGGTAATGCACATGGTGACGCAAAGCAAAACAGAAAGAGAAACAGAAATGTTAAAAACAACGCAAAAGGAAGCGCAAATGAAAATGCAAAGTGTAACGCACATGGTGGCGTAGACACGAACGTTAAGTGAAACAGGAACGGAACCGCAAGCGGAAATGGTAACGGTAACAGTAATGGAAGCGCACAGGCTGGTTTTCCCCAAAAGCTGCATACAGAAAGACAGTGAGTACAAAGAATGTATGGATAATAATGGTTCTTGGAGCAGAAAATGAGGGGTTGGAATACTAAATTGCTTATATCTCAGGAACCATACGACGTAGAAAAAAAATGTAAAAGTCATATGATTTATGACTTTCCTGGCTAGTTTTGTACTTAGCTTTTTCTGATGAAAAGTCCGTATCTCGCACCGTTTCCGAGATACAGGCCCTGAAAGGCGCGGCGAACGCCGCAGTGTTATCCTATGGGAAAAAAAGAGAAGTTTGGAGTGCCATAACTTTGGCTCCCTGTAATATTTTTTCACCAAGCCACAAAAAGGCACATCTGTGGGATGTTGGCTGTGTTCCCTCCAAATTTCAGCCCAAAAGACCAAACCGTTATTTTGCAGCAGGGCGCCAAAGGATTCCTGTAATGTGTTGATGCCGAATGTTATCCTATGGGAAAAAGTGTCAACTTTGGAGTGCCATAACTTTGCCGCCATGTAATATTTTTCAACGAAACACTGAAAGGCACATCTGTAAGATGTCGGCCATGCTTCTCCAAATTTCAGGCCAAAACACCAAACTGTTCTTTTGCAGCAGGGTGCCAAAAATTGCTGTCATTTTCCCACAACCTAGAAAAGTATTGTTGAAGTTTGGAAAGCTTTGCAGTCATTCGACAGTGTTGGTGTGGACAGTACTTTGTGAAAGTACTTTTCCAGAAATTTGAAAAACATATTTCTGGGGTGTTTACCCCAAATAAAGACATGGCTAGCATCCTCAGGGTCCGACTAGGTGAATACAAAAGAATTAGGTTGCTAGATGGTCCCAATTTTAAATGCCAAGCATTTTTCTGATCACTAACTGAAACAAAATGGCAGATTTGCAACAGTAAAAGGCCATTTGCGAAAGTAAAACTGCATTTATGACACTGTCGAACTTTTTGTTAACTTTTCCCATTGACTTATAATGGGAACTTGTTTTTGAATGACTTTGGAACTGCTTAATATTTTTCCATGAAATCTTCAAAAGGCACATCAGGAACCCTGCCGCATGTTCCCTGAAGATTTTGGACCAGTCACACAAACCGTGCGACCTGTAAAGACTACAGTAAAATTCCAGAAAAGCATACACGTACGTGCAGATCACGCTTAATAACTCTGCAGCTGTATATGCGACCAATATGAAACTTGGCAGATCCCAAGGCGTATGGGTCTTGAACGTGTATTCCAAATTTCAGGCAAATCCGTCAAACAGTTGCAAAGTTATTAAGGAGCAAAATTTTGGGTTTAACATGTAAATGGCTGCTCAACCTAATCTATAGTGGCACTACTGGTACACTATTATATATATATATATATATATATATATATGTAAATATATGTAACCCCCTTGTGCCCAGGGGTTACTAGAACCCCGGTTAGAATCAGTGGTAGGCAGGGAAGGCAGTTAGTGAAATGACAGTTAAATGGATTTCACTCTGTCTCACTCTGTTCTCAGTCTCTGCTGAGCTCTGGAGGGATAATGTCATTTAGAACTGTCACAGCAGCATAAGCCACATTAGCTAGCAGCTACTAGAGCTAGCTTTAGAATGCTGAGTTGAGTAGTCTGGAGTTGGAGTTCATGGAGGAGGCTGCAGAGTGTAGCTGCAGCTCCTCAGTCAGCTCTGGTACAGAGCTACCAGTTTCTTTTGAATGTTTTAGTTCTCCCCCTAGTGGATGACAACTGTTCCAGTCTGTGGAAGTGGTGGAGACCTGTGCCAGTAGGTTTCCCTGTGCTTCATCCTAGGATCCAGGATGCAGGGGCAATATACTGGTTCATCTGGACTTTCGAAGCTGCCTTGGTACAACTGCTCTGTGAGTACTTAGTTGTTTTCTGTGTAAACCCAGGAGTACCTGCGTTCCTGTTAATGGTGGGTTTTCTGACAAAGGGACCCTGTCACCTGAGACTTTCTGTTTAAAAGTTATCTGCCTACATTTGAAGTCCAGTATGTGACCGTCCATGTACAGAACTTTTATTTTCTAACACCCCTGAGGTGTGTGTAGTATGTTAAGTGTGATATACATGTGAGATAACATCTACAGTTTCTGCAGTTGTGTGGTTTTATTAACCAGATGAATGGCAGAGTATAAGCTTGGAAACAAAGGTGGAAACCCCCATCTGGAGTAACCAGTTTACCTCTCGAGTTCTGAAGGGCATCTATTTCTTTTCATTCAGTGCATGTGGCCAATGCCTGAGGAAAGTGTTTACCCTTGTATGTGGGTTTGTTTCTTCCTGTTTACCCCAGTATAGTGGGTTCTGAAAGTCCTGAGCCAGTATGTGCTCATTGTGGTAATGTGTGCTACATTCATTCCTGTGTAATATGGGAACTGTACCAGTATCTGGCCCGATGTGCCAATTTCCAGAGGGAACCAGTGTGTTCACAATGTGTGTGTTTTCTTCATCCTATGCTAAATGGGAATTCAGGAATGTCTGTACCTCAGTAATCTGCATTACAAGTATGTGTAGCCCTATGGGGGTCCATCTTTGCTTTGTGATTATTCCTACTCTGTAACGTGAATAAAAGCCGCACTCTAGAATCCCAACCTGGTTTGGACAGTCATGTTATTGCTTCCTATTGTCTGGAGTTACTTGGGTGCCCCTGTCCAGAAGTGCAAACCTAGCATAGCCCTGAACAAACGTTTTCTCCCAGGGACCTGGGTTGTTGGCTATGTTAATTGGTCCCTACCAGGTGTGTGCCAAGCAGTTGCCACACTTGGTAGTCTGTTTTGTATAGCAGTCTTTTCCATCTGGCATATCCCACCTTGTATATGGTACTTTGTGTTTTAACAATATTAACCCCAACCCCTCTCTTTACCCCTAGACGTTTGGTGAGAGGTGTGCCTTCTAGTTAAATAAGGGGCTGATGGGGGGTTACACATATATATAGTAGTTGCAAAAAATGACATTAATTCAGACATTAGGGTTGAAGAATACAAAGCGCATGAATTAGAGAAATGAAAAAACACTGGAGTTTAGAGTCTTCAAAGTCTTGGTGAATCACTGGTAGGGACTCCCTTGGGGTTGTCAACTGTACTGCCCACCTCCTACCCCCAGCCCATAGCCTGCTGTCTGAAGCACAAGGTACAGCTACATGCCAGTGTACCATAATGATACACTCTTCAAATGTGGAGAAGAAAAGAGATCCTATCTGACATTGTTTGCTCAGTGGAGGGGTGGGTATTAGGGTTGACAACCCCAAGGAAGACCCTACAGCTTCTTCATGAAGACTCCAGAGCCTTAAAACCCTAACATTTTTTAAATGTCTGCATCAATGTAGTTTTTTGCAGTTAATTTCCCTTCTTTTTCTGATAGTGGAATCGTACCCTAATTTGCACAGGTCCCAAAATACTGGAGATAATCAATACACAATGCATGGGCCCATCAGGCCTTGACACACATGTTAACCCCCTGTGCTTCCCAGCCCGCCACAAGGTGTTGTGTGTGCACCAGTATGCTGCTTTGTTCCTCACCAGATTGGATCCGATGCCACAGTGCCTTCCCCCAGCTTCAGTTCATTCAGCTGGCTCACTGACCTCGTGCACAAAACTCAGGTCACTAGTGTGGGACAGCAGTGTGGTCCCCACTGGGCCAATGACTATCCCGGCAAACAACGTTACTTCATAATTTTTGAGTTACCATTTTGAACCCCAAATTTCAGCATACTTTTTAGGACACTCCTCTTCAGAATATGAAGGTGTCATTTATAAAATACTGGATGAAATGTCATTTTGCATCACAAGTGCAAAAACACATTGTGCCAGCATTTCCAAAACAACAGCTGTCATGTTCATGAGGTGGCGTGGAAAAAATGGCTGTGTTGAAAAGTTGGGGTAAAAAGAGTGAAAGTTACCAACATTTGGGTGGTCTGACCATCACTCCATATGGTTCAATTTCACGGCCCCTTCCCCCATGAGACCAACCCCTTTGGAGATTGTCCAGTACCACCCTTTGAGGGGAGTTACCCTCGGTTCCCTTGGTTTGATGGGACATTGAGGGAGTTGAGGAAAGTGGGGCAAAGGTTGAAATGCTGCTGGCAGAAATCTGGTCTGGAAGATGACAGACTTAGATTGATGGCCCATTATACGGACTATCAATCAGAAATCTCCCATAAGAAGGCAGAGTTCCTCTCCAGGGAGATAGCTGCATCAAGAAATCAACCAGCTCAGCTCTTCCGGACCGTGGACAGACTGTGCAGTCCAGTCTGTATCAGGGGTTGGAGAGCTTTTCATAAATGAAATGTGACGAGTTTGCTCGGTTCTTTGATGATAAGGTGTCATCGATCAGGTCAGAGATTCGCAGTACGCATTCAAATGAGCATGGAGGTGATCGATGTGAGGTTACAGGCCCTCGGTCTGTCTGGATGGATTTTGACCAGCCAGCGATCATGGATATCATGAAGATTGTCCAGGGCTTGCGACAGACTTGCTGTAGTTTGGATCCTGGTCCTACACACCTCCTTGTGGGGTGTATGGATGCAATCAGACCAGTCCTTGCTGTGATAGTCTGGTGCTCTTTGGACAAGGGGTGTTTCCGGAGTCTCTAAAAGAGGCTATCGTGACACCCCTTTTGAAGAAATCTTCCCTTGACCCAGACTGTCTCGCTAACTACAGACCGATCTCTAAGCTGCCCTTTTTGGGCAAGGTTATTGAGAAAGTAATCGCGATGCAGCCCAAGGACTTTACCACCCATGAAGTCTATGATCCTCTCCAGTCTGGTTTCAGGAAGAGGCATAATACCGAGACGGCGTAGGTTCAGGTACTAAATGATCTCCTAAAAGCGGAAGATTGGAGGAGTCGTTCGATCTTGGTTCTCCTTGATCTCTCTGCAGCATTTGACACCGTGGATCATGGGATGTTGCTAGAATGCCTGCGGCTGCTCTGTGGACTGTCAGAGACAGTCCTCAGATGGTTCCATTCTTTCCTCATGGGCAGAACCCAGAGGGAAGTATCAGGAATTTTTTCCTCTGCTCCCTTTGCTCTGCCCTGTGGGGTGCTGCAGGGTTCTGTGTTTCCCCCATGTTGTTCACGGTACATGCTGCCGTTGGGAGACATTATAAGGCATTATGGACTGAGTTTTCACTGCTATGCGGATGATACTCAGCTCTATATGTCCTTTGTACCCGAGCAGAATGACGCATTATCGGTCTTTAACAACTGCCTCACTGAGATTCAGGACTGGATGAGTACTAACTGGTTAAGACTGAATCTGGACAAGACTGAGGTGTTGGTGTTGGACCCGGGTCACCGTGCAGAGAAGTTGACTCCTGGGTTTTCCTTTGGCCTTGTGTTAGGAGGTAACCAGTTGAGACCTTCTGGACAGGTGCGGAATCTGGGCATAATTCTTGACGGTGAGCTGATGCTGAAGACACAGGTGTCAGCAGTTCTCAAGTTCTCCTTTTACCATCTGAGGAATGTAGCCTGGATAAAACACCTTGTTCCACACGATGACCTTCCTGTATTGGTTCATGCCTTTGTTTCTTCGTGTCTTGACTACTGTAATGCTGTATATCTAGGGTCACCGGGGGTGGATCTCCCTCGCCTGCAGCTGGTGCAGAATGCTGAGGCCAGGTTGTTGACGGGGTTGCCAAGAACTTGCCATATCACACTTGTGCTGCACAAACTGCCGGTGCGATGGAGAATCACCTTCAAGGTCACGTTGCTGACCTATAAGACCCTACACGGTCAGGGACCGGGCTACTTGCAAGATCTCTTTCGACCCTACCACCCACTCCGCTCCACCGACATCTTGAGTCATCTGGGGCCAGAGCTTTTTCCTTTGTGGCCCCAACCCTGTGGAATTCTCTATCTCGTTGGATTCAAGAGTGCCTGTCCACAGAGTCATTCAAGGCATTTCTGAAGAGTTATTTATTTGAACAAGCCTTTGAATAGGTCACCCTGTTGCCTTTTAACTGTTTTTATATTTATTGTGTTGGCTGTTATTTCCTTATGTATCTGCGCTTTGATAATTTGAAAAGCGCATCATAAATACAATCTGATTGAATTGATTTGATTATGATAGAGCATTGAAAAATGTCAGTGTACATTCAAAACTTTCTTTTTTTAATATTTTTAGCCCAAATGTTCAGCATGGCCGTCTCATGACCCCACCTCATGAACCCAGCAGGTAAACATTTTCAAATCCTGCCTGAAAGGTGATTTCATAGAGTGACTGTGAAATCATCTTTCAGGTCAGATTTGAAAAATTTCACCTACCTTGTTCATGAGGTGGGGTCCCAAAGAATGGCATGTTGAAAATTTAGGAGAAAAATATTAAAAGTGATTAACTTAGTTCAGTATGCATGGAAATACATTAACTGCACTTATCTGATTTCAGTTCCCAGATCATAGTTGAAGAGTGAAGACATGTCTCTTTTTCGGAGAGGATTACAGTGTTGGACCCTGGTAGATAACTCTAGGCTGGGGGGTGGTGTTGAGTGGTGATGTTGAATGAAGTCAGGATGGGGTGGGGCAGGCCGGTGGTGCTATAGGCATTGCTGAATGGTTTTCTTTGTTGTAGAGTTAACAAAACAAACAAACAAATGGATGAAGAGGGACCTTTTTGTCTTTTTCTTACAGGTATTGACATTGAGGATTGGGCACCCCAGTGTTGGCTGGAAGTTCTGTGATACCAGGGGTGGGAACACAGTTTTGGATCATGAGAGGGGGGTGTTTGAGCCAGCACCGGAGATTAAACATCCTGGTATTAGGTGGGATGTGGGCAACGACGATCTGTGCTAGGCAGGTCATGAGCGAATATAGAAACATTTCAATGTATTGTATGCTGATAACATTGTCATTTTGTATATTTTGACCCCAGATTTTCAGCATTCCTTTTCTATGACCCCACCTTATGAACAAGGGCAGGAAAAATTCAAATCCAACCTGAAAGGTTATTTCACCAAGTGACTGCAAAATCCCCTTTTGGGCCTAATTTGCATAATTCTGTCACCATTGTTCCTTCATGAGATGGGGTCTGAAAAAGGCCATGTTGAAAATCTGGAGTTAAAATATGCAAAAATGACAATGTTATGCATGAAAGTTCAGAACCCCACTGAAATACATTGACTTGCACTTACCTTAGTTTCCCATATTGCAGTTACATGTTCAGGTGAGTGAGGGTGTGTGGGGGTTGTGGGGTGTTGGGTACTGAGTGGGAGGTCGGGGAAGGGTAGGTGAGGTATGTATGTGGGGGCAGATTGGTGAGGGACCATTTTCTTTTTTTATAGATTTTAGGAAAAAACATACAGGGATGGTTTTCTTTATTTTACGTCACATTCCAACACTGGTGATTGAGCACCCCAGTGTTGAGCTACAATGCGGGGAATAGGAGCAGACAATCTGGAGGGGGTCATGAGAAATGGTGCTGGGCACCCCAGTCCGCTTATATTAAATAAAAATAATAAAAAAAATACATTACATATATAATACTGGGAAGGGTAGGCAAGCAACCTGGAGAGGAGGGGGAAAGAAGTGGTATGGTGGGGGGTATCCTGGTCCACTTAAAAATTAAGTAGTTAGATTAATAGTTAGACACACAGATGAATGGACAGAGACAGACAGTGGGTCAATGGCTCCTCTCGCTAAGCTGGGCACCCTGGATTTTGGTGTGCCCAGAAAAGGTATTTTTGGCAACTTTAAAAAACAAAAAAAAAAACTAGAATCTAGCTAAGTAGGTGCCATATACCTATGTTCAAGTGCTTGTTTGTTTTTTCCTAAAAGAGATAATTTTTATATATTTTCAATGTTAGTAAGTTTTAAAAGAAAAAAAAATGGTGGCCATCTCGACTGTTATTTTTTCCACATGATTGGTATTTCCCCCCACGGCAAGTTAATGATGAAAATAAGCAGCCAATTATAGGTTTTTTAACCGCTGGTGATATTTTTTTTTTTTTTTACTGTTCACATTTGTCAGTTAACTCAAAATCTATATAGCTCTAGAACTGTATAATATTTTTCAGGAAACATTCCAGATGCACGCCTTGGCATAGGTCTCTTCAACCCAGAAAATGTTATGAAAAAATTCCACATCATCGAGGCTGTAGGTGAGAGCAAAAGATATGCAGTGTTAAGTATAGTTTTATTTTCACTTCTTTTGGTGCTCTGTATCTTGGAAAGCAAACAAGATGCCATCCCAAAACTTTTCATATCTTGTGACTTTGACAGCCTGACCATGCGAGCCAAATTTGGCCTATTTCATTAAACCACACTGAAGTTATTAAGGTGCAAATTTGGGGTTTAACATTAAACAGCCTATGCAATCCGATATCCTCTATATATTCAATGCAAAAATCTAAGGCCACGCTACAGTGCTGGGCCTACACCTCACAGGTCTGCTGCTTCAAGCTACAGGTCCAGAGCCGTGCCCCACACTTTATTTAGGGCCCGCAGGATCCATCATAACTTTATTTTCACAGGGCCCTGTGCGAAGCATAAGATGAGTCATAACTTTCTTTGTGTAGGGCACTGTGGGCTCTGTGCAAAGCAGGAGATTAGTCATATCTTTCTTTCTACAGGGCCCTAGGTCTGTAACTTGAAGCAGTAGACCCATGGGGCACAGCTGCAGACATGTAGCTTGGCCTTGGGACAAAAGGGTAAGGGATTGGGAGGGAGTGGTCATTAGGGTTGAAATACCTAATGCTACATTTACCTTCTTTATGTCTTTGTAGCCCTACTTTATGCATTAAAGTAGTCTTTCACAATGAATTTCCTTACTTTTCTGAGCCAGATGTATAATTTGCTTTGCACAAGGGCCTAAATATTTTGTTTATGCATGATTTGTCGTAGTACAACATGCATGTGTTTTGTTTTGCTTTCTGTTATGTCCTGAACTGTTTGTCATGTTTTGGGGCATTAAACATTTTGTTTGTGTAAGACTTATTACAATTCAACATGTATCTTACAACCAGAAAAATGGTGTGTCTTTATATTGTTCGCTTATGTTATCAACTGTTTTTTTCTTGTTTTTTTTTGTTTTGTTTTGTTGTGTCGTGAGTTAAGGTACCAAGCACATGTGCTTTGTTTTGTTGCGAGTTAAGGTACCAAGCACATGTGCTGTATGTTAGAAGAATGGCGTCGGTGAGTTGTAGACATATCGCTCTGAGCAGCACAACCTCGCTGCCCCAATCCCTTGATCTAACGGTAAAATTTCATCATAATTCTCATTTTTAAGAGTTGTTTTTAAGATTACATACCCCACTTCAGAAAACTATCTTGAATTACAGAATTTACCTCTACATGTGCTGTCATATGAAAATGCAAACATACAAAGAAGCCAGCAGAATTAGGTCATTTGGTCTATCTAGTCTGTTTGTATTGCAGGATCCACAGCATTAAGCTACTGACCCTGCCCCCCTTCCCAATCCTCCTATCCTTTACATCCATCCCTCCCATGACCCTTACTTTCCCCTTATGTCTATTCCAGCCTCTCTTGAAGCTGCCCACTGTCTTCAATGAGATCATCTCTTCCAGCAGTACATTCCAACTGGCCAGCACACTTTTGGTGAATAAGTACTTCCTAACCTCCCACCCTCCAGCTTAAGGCTGTGTCCCCTCATGCTTCAGCTGCCACACAGCTTAAAGAGACCCACCTTATTCACCTTGTTTATCCCTTTCAAGTACTTGAAGGTCTCAATCACATCCCCTCTCTCCCTCCTCTCCTTCAGGGAGTACATGTTTAGGGCCCCCGAGCTCTTCTCTTATCACCTACCCTGCTGACCTGTGATCATCCTCATTGCCCTCCTCTTGACCATCTCCAGCAGGCTAATGTCCTTTTTAAGGTATGGGCACCAGTACTCTACTCCATACTCTAGATGTGGCCTCACCAGTGACCTGTACAAGGTCAGTGTAACTTCCTGTCGCCTACTGCTGATCCCTCTGGCTAAGCATATCAACATCTTGTTTGCCCTTGCTGCTGCTTTCTTGCACTGCGTGGAGTGCTTCAGATCATTAGTGATCAGCACTCCCCAATCCTTCTGGTCCTCCATTGCGGATACCCGGACCCAATGACCGCGCTAACGTGCACCCAGACGGAAAAAGACACAGGTTTTCAATATTGGGCATGCTCTCGATGCATGCATGCATCTGGGCAGACGCGCTTTCTGCAATTCTTGCTTCCCTCAGTTAAAGTACATAAAGTGCACTTACACTGCTGGTAGACTACTGGAGAATAATAGCAGGGAGAGAGGTGGTTGATGCGTTCAAAAAAAAACATTGTAACATGGTCAGAATGTGATTGGTGGTCAAAAATGCTTTTTTTTTTCCCACCAATCACTTTAAGCTGTGGGCATCTGCTAGGGTTCCTCACGCAGCAAGCGATTCAGTGGCATGTGTATGCATGCCATTTTCTACCTCTTTCAGGTCGACCATCGAGGAGTGCAGTCATACCTATGGTTCGGTCCAGAAGAGTGGAGTGGAAAACAACACGTCCAGGCCCCGGAAGAACAAAGGTCTTGCCTGGTACTGCTCTCTGCCTCAAGTGAGCCACAGAACACCGTAGAAGACCAATGTACCAGGCAGCCTCATTGTGTTAATGAGGTACATTAAACACAGTCTTCTCAGCCTTCCAGGTTAAGGATTCTGTTTCAGTGCCAGAGGGGAGTGCGGGCCTGGTCAGGTGAGAACAAGGGTAGCTGTTTGTCTGAGAAAGGTCCAAAGTTCACATGGTTGGGTACTTGGGTTCCTTCATGCTTCTGGAGTGGAGTGGAGTCAGGGAGGGGGCTGATGAGAGGGGCTCCGGAGCTGCGTTTCAGAACAAAACGCAAAGTTTTATTGATGGAGAGAGTCGGGTGGGTCTGATGTTGGAGGGGAGCTCTGGAGCTGCGTTTAAGAAAAACACTTTTAGTGATGGAGAGAGACACGGGGGGGGCGGTGGCTATACTAGACAGTGCCCATGTCGCCAAAAAACACTCTTTTGCTCCAGTCCTGACTCCTCCTGAGCTTCTCTCAGTCACAGCCTGCTACGTGAAATAGGATTCTGTTTTGGGCTCCAGAGGGAGCTTGGTCTAGCAGGAATGGGAGGATAGTTATTTGTCTAAGAAAGGGCCAAAATTTATACACATTGGGTTTCAGGAGTGGAGTGGAGTGGAGTCAGCGGGGGTCTGATGTGGAAGGGGGAGCTCCTGCATCTCATTTTACTTCAAGAAAAAAACACTTGTCTTGGAGACATGGATAATAGACCCAGAGCCTGGCCATTTCACCAACCCCTACGGTGGTTGCTCCCATTCTGAGCATCTGACTTAAGTTAAGGGTCACTGTATTAACCTGCGATGACTGCATATTAGTCTGTTGGGTAACTGGTTCTTTGCGTGGCATCAGCGATGGCTTAGCAGGTAAGGCAGTGGCTCCTGGCCTAGTGAGACTTCCCCATTCCCAGGGAATTTATGCTCATGAAAAGGAAAGCAAGCAGTGCTCCCATGCATCGGAGCTGCTGTCAGTTGCTTTTCCCCTTCCCTGCAGTCCAAAAAGCGAAGCCCAGTGATCCTTCCCTGTTATTAACCTCCTTCCTTTCTTCCTCTCCTCACTCTAATTTACTTTGTTATACATTATTATTGTTTTTTTAGTTAAAGGCTTTGTCATTTTTGGGAAGGTTAATATGAAAAACATTTACTACAGCTTGGTTGATTTAACTTTATAAGTGCAGAATACATTAGGAAATGGGTAGAAAGAAAATGCTGGCTTCTTGTTAGCCAAGAGAGAGGTACATTAGTTTCAGCTGCCAAGCCCTGTCCCAGCAAAATAGCCTGTGCTGAAAATTTGAACAGAGGGGGACGACTCTGGGACTCTGGCAACCTGAGGAAGTATTTTTTCACTGAGGGGGTGGTGGTCGCGTGGAACCTCCTTCCTGTGAGGTCGTGGGGTCAAAAACAGTGGGAATTCAGAAATGCATGTGACACAGAGTCACATAACATAAGGCAATTCTAGTGGGGGTAGGACTCTTAGGTAGGCTGCTGGTTTTAACTAAGAAGGATCTACTGCTGCTGCTTATCCAATAGGTAGGTAGGGAAATGGGCTGACTAGGTGGGCCAAGACCAAGTGATCTTTATCTGCCGTCAGAATGTCTGTTTCCTCCCCCACCCAGCCCTACCCAGTATACAACATCCTTTCTCTGACACACTGTAGCAGCGCCACACCAGTACCCCTCTATCCAGAACCCACCTCCCCGCCCAGCTCTTCCCATTGCCAATCCCAGTGTATATTACAACCTTCCTCCTTCCTCCCACACAGTGTACTACTTCCAGGTTGCCTACACCAACACCGCAGGCGCAGTAAGTACCCTTCTCTCTCCAACCTCATCCCCCCCTCCCAGCCCTACCCTGTGTGTCTGTATTACCGCTTCCTTCCCACAGTGTACCAGCACAAAGTAACCCTTACCCTTCCTCCTCAACCGACTCAGCCCTCCCAGTGTGTGTATACTAGTACAACCTACTTGTTCTACTCCCACACACTGTACCCAGGCCAGCACCAACACCAGTTCCCTTCCCCCATCAGTTTCATCCCCCACCCAGCCCTAACCAGTGTGTGTATATATTAGCCTCCCTTCCATCCACACACTGTACCAGTAAGTACCAACAATACTGTTATCTCTTCAACCTCGCTCTGAGTCCTCCCCCACCCAGGGCTTCCCAGTCTGTGTGTATTACAACAGTATATTAATTGATTACTGATGATTTTGAAATTGTGATTAATATTCAGTAAAGTTCAACACTTCTTACTAATCTATTGAAGTTGACCCTGCTGTGAATGAGATTGATAGCTAGGCAGCAGGCTGGTGGGGGGCAGGGGCACAGTGTGATCTGTGATGGGGAGCAGGGGCCAGGGGGCTTTCACTGGGGTGTGGCTGGGCCGGGGGACTGTGGGGAGACTCAGAAAGATACAGAATGATTACTGTTTATGTTACTTTAAAGCAAGAGAAGAGCAGCACAGACTACACAGAGTTGTTTTTATGTGAGTCTGATGAGTCCAGTGAGTCAGTGCTGACAGACTGCTGATGACATTTTTTTTTCTTTATTTTAGGTTGTGCTCCTATGTTTTTTCTGGAAGCAGCACTCTAAATCGTGGCACCATGTCAGAGAGGTGGGTGACCCGCCAGTCACTCATCACAACAGTGAGTGACAGAGGCGTGCTGCCAGGTGCGACAAAAGACAGTAAGTCAAAGTGTTCTACTACTACTCTGTATAATCTGTGTGTCTATATCTTACAGCAACAGCCTTGTAGGTGAGGATTGAGGAGTCAAGTATTGTCCTCCAGGCTCCACTCTCCACTCAGTGGTCGATGTATCATCATGTATGGTTGGTTGATTTGTCCTTTTTTTCCAGCAGCCACATTACTAAGTATGGAAGTGAACTAGTGAAGGGAACATTATTAACATGAAAATGAAATTGATTGATATTTTGTATTTCTTATTTGTATTTTAAATTCTCCCATCCCATGATTCTCCCAATCCATTCCCATCCATCCCTCCCGAGTCCTCCTACTGCTTCCCTGCTGCAGATCCTTTCTGACTTTACACCCCGCCCTGGCCTGAGGCCTGTGCCGGCCCCGGGCCAGAGCCCTGTACCCATCACTCACTTCTCTGTGGGTTGCTCACATCACCCAGAGTGAGTGAAGCCTGCAAGGGGTGGGTGACTGAGGACAGTGAGGTTGGCTTGATGGTGGTGCACTCCTGAATCTGATCGTGTTGCTGGGGGGGGTCATTGATTCTCACCTTAAGGCTCAGAGATGAAGCCCCTGACAATATACACAGATCAGTGCAGCACATCAGCCTGTGTGTAGGTGCGCAGCGCTGCCACGTGAGTACTGCCAGTGGCACCAGAGATGATCCGCACCCGGCAGGCATCCACACAGAGACTCACTCGAGTCTAGCTAGCCACCCTCTTCCTTTGCCTGATGATGCTACCAAATTTGAGCCTCCACTCTGTGGCAGCCAAGAGCCAAGTTGCATGTTTTGGCTATTTTAATTGTTGCTGCCTTGCTGACATACTTAACTAGTGCTGCTGCTGCTGCTGCTAGTACTGTTTGTGTGAGAGAGTATGAATAAATTAAATTTTTATTTGTACATGTCATTTTGTTTCAGGTTGTGATTCATGCATTTTCAGAGGAAGCACCACCAGCCACTCAGTCTGGTCCAGTTTTCATCATATTCGTGACAAAGACAAAACAGAAGAGAACAGAAGGTCCTCATCCTCACTTGGAATGGAAGACAAAAAGGTATGAACTCCACTCAATATTTTGTAATTAAATTTTTTGAGGGGGAGCTGGTGTTTTGCTTTTCTAGGAATGACCTTGCGGTGGCGGATGGATTTTTATAGGAGTCATAAAACTGTCTGACATAGTCACAGTGTTAGCCAGCCAGCCCATTATGCAATTCTGGTAAGCCAAGTGGGTGGTATTAGGTTAGGCACGTACGCAATTGCGGCTATCTGGCTACACTACTGGACCCAGTTAGGTACAGTGCCTTCAGAAAGTATTCACCCCCTTGGATTTTGTCACATTTTGTTGTGTTACTACCAGAATTTTCAATGCACTGAAATGATTTTTTCCCCCTTGATTCACACAGCATACTCAACAATTTAAAGGAGCAAACATATTTTTATTGTGTAACAAAAATGTATGAAACATTAAAAACTGAACTATCTTGTTTACTTAAGTATTCACCCTTGAGTCAATACTTTGTAGAAGCGCCTTTGGCAGCAATTACAGCTTTGAGTCTTCTTGGGTATGTCTGTATCAGCTTTGCACATCTGGATTTGGGGATTTTCGCTCATTCTTCCTTGCAGATTTGCTCAAGCTCTGTCAAGTTGGATGGGGAGCGTCGGTGAACTGCAATCTTTAAGTCTTTCCACAGATTCTCAGTGGGATTCAAGTCTGGGCTTTGGCTGGGCCACTCAAGGACATTCACCTTCTTGTTCTGAAGCCACTCCAGTGTTGCTTTGGCTGTATGCTTGGGGTTGTTGTCCTGTTGGAACGTAAATCTTTGCCCCAGTCCAAGGTCTATTGCAGACTGATGCAGGTTCTCCTCAAGGATGTGCCTGTATTTGGCTCCATTCATTGTTCCCTCTATCCTGACAAGTGTCCCAGTCCCTGCCGCTGAAAAGCATCCCCATAACATGATGCTGCCACCACCATGCTTCATGGTAGGGATGATGTTACACGGGTGATGAGCTGTGTTTGGTTTGCGCCAGGCATAGCAGTTTGCATTCAGGCCAAAGAGTTCAATTTTTGTTTCATCAGACCACAGAATCTTTTGCCACATGGTCTCAGAGTCTGCCACATGCCTTCTTGCAAACTCCAGGTATGCTATTATGTGGCCTTTTCTCAGGAGTGGCCTCCGTCTAGCCACTCTCCCATAGAGGCTACATCTGTGAAGTGCTGCAGAGATTGTTGTCCTCTAGACAGGTTCTCCCATCTCATCCATGGAACTCAGTAGTTCTGTCAGGGTGGTCATTGGGTTCTTGGTCACTTCCCTGACCAAGGTCCTTCTTGCCCAGTTGCTCAGTTTGGGAGGACGGCCTGCTCTAGGAAGAGTCTGGGTGGTTCCGTAATATTTCCATTTCCTAATGATGGACTTGACTGTGCTCCTGGGAACTTTCAACACCCTAGAAATGTTTTTATACCCCTCCCCAGATCTATGCCTCCTCACAATTCTATCACGGAGTTCTACGGACAGCTCCTTGGTCTTCATGGTAGAGTTTCTGCTCTGACATGCACTGTCAACAGTGGGACCTTATATAGACAGGTGTATTTCTTCTGAAATCATGTCAACCATTGGAACTGACCACAGGTGGACTCCATTCAAGTTTTAGAGTGATCTCACAAGGAAATTGGATGCACCTGAGCTCAATATAGAGTGTCATAGCAAAGGGGGTGAATATTTATCAAATCAAGACATTTCAGGTTTTTATTTTAAATTACATGTACATAAAATTCCAGAAGTTTCATTCCACTTTGACATTATAGAGTAATTTGTGTAGCTACGTGACAAAAAAATCGCATATAAATGTATTTTAATTTGAGTTTGCAACATCACAAAATGTGACAAAATCCAAGGGGGGGTGAATACTTTCTGAAGGCACTGTAAGTAGGTTACCTTACACTAGTACAGGTATGGTGGGTAGGAACTTTAAGGTTTGTTTGACTGTGGCTGCTGCTGCAGCTGTGCACTTGTTTTGTTGCCTTAATGAGTAAATTGTCATCATTATTGGAGATGAGAATAGAGATGAATGAACATGGTGAGTGAAGGAGGATTCCGTAGACGCAAAGAATGAGTTTGTGGCTGGCCTGATGGTGCTGAGGGTTGAGAAGCTGGATGCCACACCTCGCTCCGCACCGGCAACCCGGGTTCAGTGACTGACTTAGGCCACTGGAGGTCGGCAGGGGGAGAGAGGGATTGAGCGCCGGTGGCGGCTCTCCCTCTCTGGGGAGGGTGGTGCATCTTTCCCGCAGCTATATCACCCTCTGCCAGGTGAACCCAGAGTTGGCAATGCAGTTGAGACACACAGTGGGAGGGGCAGCACCAGCCGAGGGCCCTGGGAGGAGTTGCGTTTTGATGCATGCCTCCCAGTTGGCTCTCTAGAGCGCCGGCAACTTCAGGGTAAGGGCTTAACAGAAAAATGGAAAATGGCCCCATCACTCCTAGGTGACAGCTCCTTCAATACCGAACCATGTCACCAGCTGCCACCGGGGCAGACTCCGCTGTGTACCGTCCGCTCCACCGTTGTTTGGGGGAAGGTAAAAAGGGGAGGCCTTCACTCATCCCACCCGGGGGGTGTACCAGGAACCTACCTTGGATCTCTGAGAGGGGAGTCACTCTATGAGCAGGCTCCTGGGGCGACCACAGGGCAATGTGAAGGTTGAGGCCGAGGTCCTGATTGAGTGGAGGACAGGGGCGGAAAGGTGATTAAAAAAAAGAAGGAGAAAAAAAAAGAGTTTGTTATTCTTAGTGAGTAAGACAGCAGATCTCCATGAGGGATAATAGGGGCCACAAATAACTGATTACTTTGCTGTTTCTATAACATGAATGGCCTGAGTCAGATATAAATACAGTTCTAGGACTGTGTTTCTGTTTTCTTTTTTTTTTTAATATAATTTTTCTTTACAGACACACAGAGCATCTGATTGCTGCCAACCCTTTGTGATGGTGTGATCATCCCAGCACACAACGCTCTTGGTTATCCTCCTCGATAAGAGTTATGCAGAGTGCTGTGCAACAGATTTATTTATTTATTTTATTTATTTCATTTTGTTGACCAGGTAAGTGACTAGACAAGTCCTGCCTATTTTCAGGCATGACCCAGGGAGGGGATACAGATGAATGCCAACTGACCTTGAACCAGATTAAGCTGTTGGTGGTATTTTTAGTGAATGAGGAAATTTGGCCAGGACACGGGAAATTCCCTACTCTTTAGTGGGGGAGGGGAGGTTCAGCTTTTCCGTTTTGGGATTTTATAAATGAAAGTTTGTATTGTATGCTTGATGACATGCTTATTTTTTGTTTATTTTAAGTTTGTCTTATGATTTTGTGTGCAGTAACACTATAAAGTATGTATTTTATTTTCCTTATTTTGTGGATAAAAATTTCCCCTACTTTTTTGTGGGGGGGTTTCCCTTTTGTCATGGGATTAGATTTGAGTTTCACTTCTGTATTAGACAAACTCTTTTGATATGTATGATTGTAATACTTATTTGCTTTTGTTATGATTTGTACTTTTCTTTTGTGTGAGGCAGCACTGTTTTGTATTGATTTGTTTTGTTATTCAAATATAAAATTCTCCTACACTTTTTGATAAGTGCCATGGGATCTTTAACATCCACCTGAACTACCACCAATCCAGGCAGATGGGACCTCGGTTTAACGTCTCATCCGAAAGACGGCACCTCAGAAGTGCAGCACCCCTCGCATGTAACACTACCATGTCAGTATTGGGATATTAACCCAAGTGCCAGATGTGGGAACTGAACCCACAGCCCTCTGATCTCCCGGCCTCAGAGGTGAGTGTTCTACCTACTGAGCCACTGACACTGCGATGAGCAGCTGATCCAGACAAGTGCAGCCAATATCTTCTGAAGACTTCTGAAGTCATCTGCTTCGTGTCGTGCTAACCTGAGAATTGAACTGGTTTTGGGGAACTGTGAGTAGGTAAAGGATGTACTGGCTGCTGCCAGCAAGTCCCTCTCACCAAACAAACAGAAGACTAACTGACTTAATCTGAAATCGAAATGGAATATGTGATACTAGCAGTGAGGTCCACCTCATAGTGACTTTACTGTTATTTTGGCAGACAGTGATGCAGATAGTGCAGAAGAACTGATCAATCTCACCAAGACATTTCCACTTCTGATTGTTATGTCATTGATTAAGTCACTTACACAAATGTCAGTCAGTCAGTAGTAAGTTGTTACAGTGTTAAGTTACCAAGTCTGCATTTTAGTGATCTATGTATGTGTAACATATAGTTGTGCTGTCATATCTTGTGCTTAGCACTTGTTCATTTATTAGTTGGGTCGGTATTCAGACAAATGACATGCACATTGTTGTTTTCACTCAGGTTGTTTGACTTTGACCAAAGTTTTCTTCTACCTTGGTGACTGACAGGACAGCTGTGTTTTTTTTTTTTCCTTTTTTTTGCTCAGTTACTTGGATTATATCTTATATGCTGCCTATGAGCAAGGATATCCGTATTCACAGGTACAGCTGCACCCACCCCACCACTCCTCCCAAATCTGTCAGTTAAGTTACACCAGGCCAGGGACACAGTGTGGTCATCAGGGGTGGATTATTATACATGCTGCCTATAAGCAACGATATCCACCGTATGCACAGGTACTAAACTGAATCTGACGCACCACCCATCAACCCACCACTCCAGAATTCATTAACAGGGCTGGATACCATACATGCTGACTATAAGCAAGGATATCCATGTCCACCCTCCACACACCATATCCACAGGTACTGATGCACTGTCCACCACAACCCATTGACCCTCCCAAACCCGCATATTCCAGATATCAGTAGTTACCACAGGGCTGGAATCGACCATATATGCTGTCTATAAGCAATGATATCCACCTGATTGTGTCCTCATGTACTACCACTGAATCTGATGCACCACCCACTGACTCACCCGCCACTCCAGAATTCATTAACCAGGCTGGATATCATACATGCTGCCGACTATAAGCAGCGATATCCATCCATAGTCCACCACCATATCCACAGGTACTGATGCTCCACCACAACCCATTGACCCTTCCAAACCCACCACTCCAGAGATCAGTAGTTACCACAGGGCTGGAATCAATCATATATGCTGTCTATAAACAATGATATCCAATCCACCTGACTGTATCCACAGGTACTTACTGATGACCCACCCATGACCCACTCCTGACTTAAGTTGCCGGGCAGGATATTTGCATGCAGGCTTGAATTGGATATCCTACATTCTGTCTATAAGCAATGATGTCCACTTAATCCACACGTGATGCACTACTGAGTGACTGACTCGACCTACTCCACCTAAAACCGTTCTATCCGGCTTGCATTGGAGATGCTACATGGCTGCATTGCTGCCTATAAGCAACGATTTCCACATACAAACAGGTGCTGCATGCTGATGCATGCACGGTCTGCACCGCCGCCACCATGTGACTAAGTCACCACTACCACCACTCCCCAAAACTAACGGATAGTGTTACAAAGCAGTTGTCCTCTGTGTTTTGTGCTGTAGTACATGGTTTGTGAACAGTAGATCATTTTCTCACTGACTCGAGTTTGGGTTTATTATCATCATCACTATATTTTAGTGAAAAAGACAGACCTGGATGGTCCAGACCACCCTATTAAGGCCATATCAATCCATTCCAATATATTAATAGCCTACCGAAATTTCTAGTTACAGTTATCAAACAAATCATTGCGTCTTGCAGCCATTTGTAAAAGATTGAGAAATTTTTATTGTTTCATAAAAAAACTGCGAAAGAAACAACACACGTACAACGAGATGTTGAAAGTAATAATGCAGATAAAAGTTGTTGTAGTGAGCAACATTTGCCTGAGGATGATGTGTAGTGTTACAAATAGAACAGATACTGCTTCATCATGTGTAGCGATGCAGACGGATGAGGAGTTAGAGCCTAGTAGTAGTAGTACTACTACTACTGTGGCAGCAGCTGATGATTCATCACACATGATATCCCCCCCAAAAAATATATACGTGGTGTTCAGGAAGAATGGAGGACACTGTATAAATGGTTAGATTTTAAGGTTGCTGACGGCACTGTTTTGATGTACTGTAACATTTGTAAGGCAGCCAGTAAAAGAAATACCTTCACCTCAGGCTGTACCAACTACAGGCACACAACGCTTGTATGTCATAATACAAGTACCGACCATGTTCTGGCCATAAAGGAAGTTCAGCTTAAAAAATCCTTTAATACAGAAGCAGTAAATGCTATTAAAAAGGCAGAGAAATCTGCTGCTGCAGCTGTGTATTCAGCATATTGATTAGCAAAGGAAGAACTTCCCCCTTCAAAATGTGTGTCTTTTCTGAATCTTCGTGCCCTTTTAGGTGCTGAGGTTAATCCTAATGTGTACACACACCACAACTCTGAGCGTGAATTGCATAAAGCATGCAGCGATGTAATAGAAGAAGAAATATTTTCAGAAATTGCTTTAGCATCATGTATGGGTGTTGTGTGATGGAATCAACAGATCTCACAATCAGCAAAAAACTTGTATTTTATTGTCAAACTGTGGTCAATGGGACTGTAAAGACACATTTTCTAGAAAACCTGCAGATATCAGATGGCAAAGCAGAAAGCATAACAAATGTTATTTTAGACTCCTTTCGTAAACATAACATACCATTTGAAAAGTGTGTAAGATTCTGTTCAGAGGGCGCGTCAGTGATGAGAGGTTCACATACAGGGGTAGCAAAGTGACTAACTGATGTGAACCCATATTGCACATAGGCTCTCTCTTGCTGCATCACAAGCAGCAAAAAAATGAAAAATACTTAAAGGACTATCAGAGTACACTACAATCTGTGTTTTCATATTTTTCAGGCAGTGCTGTCAGGACTCATCGTCTGACAGAATTAGAGGTTCTGCTTGATGACCCTGTGCTTCATCTCAAAGAACTCAAACAGGTTCGCTGGTTAGCACTGCATAAAGTAGTTGAGACCGGTAATAGAATATGGCCTTCTCTTGTAGCTTTTTTCGAGAATGACGCTGTTTCCACACAAAATGCCACAGCAACAGGGGTCTTAAAAATGCAGAAAAGTGTCAGATTGTTTGTTGTAACACAACTCTTGCTTGATGTTCTTTCATATGTAACAAAACTCAGCAAGAAGCTTTTTCAGTCTGATAACTTAGACTTAACCATCATTATGCCAGTGATTACTAGTGCAGTAGATAGCTTAACTGAAATGAAAGCAAATCCTGGTCCAATGCTCAAGGAGGCTCTCCAGCAACTGAGAATGATGGCTACCTTATTTTAGAAGTAAAAGGATAGACTTGTAAAGAAGAACAACAACAGTTCAAATCGCAGTTTGAGAGGCTTAAAAATAGCTACCTAGACAAATTGGTAAGCAACATTCAGGAAAGATTTCACAACGAAATGATGGACACTTTCTGTGCTTTCCAAATTTTTGATCCTAGAACAAAACGGGATACTTCACCTCTTCCCCCGACTATAGTGAGAAAGAACTGGATGTTCTTCTTTCTCTTTATGGTCAGTGGAGTGTCACTGAGAGTGGTGCTGAAATTGATCTTCACATAGATAAATATACTACAGAGATAGCGTGGTCTCAGGTTAAAGGGTTACTTCAGCAACCTTGTTACTCTCGGATGCAATTCTCGGACTTTGCCAAGATAATCATTTTGAAGTATTTTGCTGTTTACCCCAATATTTCTTGGTTGCTGTCTTGCGGTCTGGCCATACCAGTAAACAGTCCTTGCTGTGAAAGGGGATTTTCCTTGGAAAACAGGATCGAAACTAGGTATCAAAGTAATCTCTTGGATTCATATCTTGAGATGCTCTTGAGAATTGCAGCAGAGGGTGTACAACTCAATGAATTTAATGTGGAGAAAGCCCTTCTAAAATGGAAACAAGCACGAGACTGCAGGGTGAAATTCACAGTTCTGGGAGGCAGAGTAATGAGTGCAGGTGGTGAGCCTTCATCTTCAGGTTCTACATTGTCAGCTGATGCCACTACAAGTAGTAGTGATACTACTTGTGAAATGACTGTTACAAGTCAGAATGAGCAGCCCATACCATCATCATCTTCTGATTCAGAAGAATAATTTGTTGAAATTGAAATATGCGTAACAGCTTATGTAATGTGCCTCACTGCCTGCACAGGAATGTGGCTAGTGGTGGCACTAGTACCACTGCAACTGCACCACCATGTCTGCAAATCACCCAACCTGGTAGGTACACACTGTAACTGTACTTTGCTGTATCTCCTGAATGGTACTGTGGCAGCACCCTTCCCCCTGCTAATCACCATCCAGGTATGTCGCAGTCGCATTGCAGTGTCTATTCTGGTTGGCACTGGCAGTGCACCAGATAAGTACTCCAGAATAGCACAGTGGTAACTCTCTGCCCAAGCCCCTTGAATTTAGTGACAAACAATACGGCGCATAAGACATCATCAATCTCAGGGTCTTTCTTCTTTCTTTAGTTTAAGAAGTCCTCACTGAATAAGGTTGGTAACCTAATCAACCTCCTCCTGTCTTAAGTTTATGTAGGAGAACTAACCTCCCTCCCAGATCACCTCATCCTATGGGGTGCTCAGTTGCTTGGTACTCGGTCCTACAGTGATGGTGGTAGTGTGGTAGGTACGGTGCATGATGTTATGATGGTTGAGATACCACCAAAGAAGACTGAATAGACCATAATGGTAAGACTAAGAGAACATCGGAGGGGTCCATTTCAGTCAGCATGTGTATTTCCCTCCACCATCCCACTTTTCTCTTGGGGGTCTTTTCTTTCAGGAATTGGCACCTGCAGTCCTTGGCTATCTGCTGTATCTGTCTACTCTTACTGTATCCACATCATCACTTTTTTTATAGTCAAGTAAGTCACTGGCTGGGATGCTGGGTCCCTCCATTTTCCTCTGTTCTCACTTCTCCCACAGCTCTTCTAGCCTTGTTCCAGAATCCAGTCTATCTCCAGGGGGGAGGGGAGAACTGAGGAGGATGCTGTATATTTTCCTTTTGCCCTGTTGCTGTGGCATGATGTAATGGAAGCTTAAAGCAGCATAATGCGTGCTCATGAATGATTATGAGTCGACATACATTTGTGTTTTCATCCGTAGTGTACGACTCATCTCACGTAATGAATCATGATCATCCCCACATGATGTGGCATCGAGGCAACCTATGTGCAAGAAAACAATGAGAAACTTGGAACACGATTGCAACAAGTGCACCAGCCAGCACCATGTACTAAATGCAACTGCACCCAGTACATTATCTGTCATGATAATGATCAGAGTTATCAGACCACTGCCACTACTACAACTACTACTACTAGGCTCTAACTCTGTCAAACAAGTTAATCACAGGGATTCCTTCCTTCCATCTATTTCTCCATTTTCATGTGAACTGTCTCGTATTGCAGTGTTTCACACTGTGTACATTACATTACAACAGTATGCTGTTTGCTCAACTGTATTCATGTATTGTAGTGTGCAGTAGCTGCAGCCCCATGCATACCCCAACAGTACAACATATTGTACACATGAAATGAAAACATTTCAAAGTTTCACACCTTGCTTAGATACACAGCAAGGTAAAAGTAGAAATGATTTTTTACCAATTGTTATACATTTTATTGTTGTACAGCAACATGAGAATCAGATACCATTCAACATTTTTAACTTCTGGTATCTGGCATTTTTTCACAACAAATGTGTTATGTATTGTATTCTCCACCTTCTTGGAATGTAATACTGTAAAACAGACATCGGTGGAAAACTAATTAGTCTAAAATCTAATTTTAACCAAGTTACTTTTTGGGGGTTATTATTGTAACTTGTACTAGATTGCAATTTTTTTTACATATTCCACATTTCAGAACAAAAATGTCTTCAGTGAACATGTCAGTCTATGATATGAATGAACAGTTGAAGGAAATCAGTTCATGTCATTATAATTAACAGCAGTTATTAATTACATTTCCATTGCTGTATTAACAGAAACTGTTAACTACTTCTCAATTTTAACCATAACAAACTACATCTACTGTGGTATATGTCATGTGTCAGCAACTTATACAAACTTTACAAATGTTACATGATACACAAGACTGCTAAGAAAATGTATTACACATAATTGATAATCATAGCTTGATTTTACTTTTGTGACATGAGTCCATGACAGATGACACTAAGTGTATGTATATGTGCAGTGTTGATACTCAGTTTATTTAACACTGATGTCTTGAGAGATCAGCTGGGATTACTCAAGTAAAATTTTTAACTTTATTACAGGGAGTTCAGTTGTCTTATCTTGTGTCACTTTAAGACAAATACAGGTTTGATACACTCTACACTGTATGACTAAGCTAACATTACAATTACAAGAGAGTCACAAAATAATACTGGGCCATCCTGTCCCTCCTACTACACTTGATGCTTGCTAATTACAGTGACAGGCAGGCGGCACTGACAATCATTGAAAAATCAACACAGATGTTGTCAACAATAACATGACATCTTCTTCTTCCTCCAGTCTAGTGTCCCTTCCATCCCTCCTTCTCATTCTGCCTAAAAGGTAAATTACTGTCATTACAGAAGGGCAGTCCCATTCCCAGCTGGCGTGATGTGTGTGAAGAAGTAGTGAACTATGCTTGCACACCTCTCACAGGCTGCTCTGACTAACTATTACTCCTCCTGGCTACTTGACTCTGGTTGTGCTGACTATCCTCAGTCAGTCCTTTTCTGTCTTTCTCCTGTACTTCCTTTCCTGTACATTGTTGATCATGCAGATTGCATAGTTAACCTTAGATGTCTGGGTTGCTACATAACCTGAAAGAGGTAAACAAAAAAAACGTAGAAATAATAAGTAAACTGCTTTAACTTCTTTATTATTAACATACAGACAATGTTAATGCATTTCTACAGCATTTCTAAGGATTCCGATTTTTGGACCCACAAATTTGGTTTTGAACCCACATTTCTGGTAGTGGCGGGTCCAATTGGACCCACATTCATGGAACCCTACCGCTGTCACTGCCCGGACCCTTCCCAAGTAGTACTCCATCCTGGGATTCTTGGCTGCAATGTTGCATAACTTTGCATTTCTTGGCATTGAAGCTAAGCTGCCAAATCCTAGATCACTTTTCAAGTTTTTCAGATCATTCTGTAGGTTCTGTATCCCTTCAGCTGTGTCCACCCTCCCACAGAGCTTCATGTCATCTGCAAATAGGCACATTTTGCCCTTAATGCCACCCCACCAATACCAGCTCTGAGCCCTACGGGACCCCACTGGTGACCTCCCTGGTGCTAGATAACTCTAGCCCACCACCACCACCCTCTGGGCCCTGCTTCTCAGTCAGTTTTCTGCCCATCTGGTCTTCTTCTACCCAACCACGAGATCTGCCAACTTCCTGATCAACCTCTTGTGGGGTACAGAGTCAAAGGCCTTGCTGAAGTACAGATGAAGGATGTCCTCTGCTTGGCCCTGTCTACTGCCTTTATAACCCAGTCAAAGAATTCAATCAGATTGATTTAACACAATCTTCTTCCCATAAACCCATGCTGGCTCGCATCCTGGAGACCATACACCTCTAGATACTCTGCCAACCTTTTCTTAAGTATGGTTTCCATGAGCTTACGCACAATTGAGGTTAGACAGACCAGTCTGTAATTCTCTGGGTCATCCTTGGGATCGCTGTTGTGACGGGGCACCACATGTGCCATTCTCCAGTCCTGTGGTACCACACCTGACTCCAGTGAACTATTAAACAGGCCTGCCAGTGGCTCTGCAAGCTCCGCTGCCAGTTTCCTCAGTACCGTTCGGTCGTATCACCTTAAGTCATCATTTAAAAAATATGGCTGCAATAATATCACGGTTAGAATCTTGGAAACCTTTACAGCAACAGGGGTATTACGCCATTACAGAGTTACGGTTACCTCTATCGCTGTATGTGTAGGTGGGGAAGGGAAAGTAGTAGTGGGGAAGGGATACAAGAGCAGGAGTTGTGGTGCCTGTCTGAGCCGCTCACAGGGTGGAGTGGCTAAGGCACTCGCTCCTGGAGTGGAGGAGACCTGGGGATCAGGGTTTGGTTCCCCATCTCCAGGAACTGAACTTTTGTGGGTTTTTTTCTTTCAAAGACATTCTCCACCTCCTGAGTTTCTCCCCATGCCCGTGGCCCCACCGGAGCTGATTATATAAATTCTAGGGTGGGGGGACGAAACTGGTCGGTGTTTTAACCGGCGTTGAATGTGATTTTAGATGTTTTGGTTGCTGCGTTGTGTGCTGCAATGTTTTTTGCACATGATGTAATCACCTGGAACCCTGTTAGGTGCATGCCATCTGGCCCTGGTGATTTGTCCACCTTCAACACTAGCAGCCACTCCTTCACTCTATCCTCCCCTTCCACCACATCCATGCACCCCTCCTCTGTGGCTCCTCCTCTCCCTCCTGTAGGCACTGGTCCAGCTTTCTCCCTAGTGAAGAAGGAACAGAAGTATTCATTTAGTACCTCTGCTTTTCCCCTGTTCTCCTCTACCGTGTCCCCTTTCCATAGCCTCACAATCCTACCTTTCTTGTCCTTTTTTGCTTATATAGCAAAATAAGGCCTTCTCCCCCCCCCTTAATTCCCTCAGCTGTCTGCAGCTCCTTCTGTGCCTTAGCCCACTGGGCTACTCTACTTGCCACACTAGCCAACCTTAGGTCATTCTCCCTATCTACTTCACTCATGGTCTCCCTGAATTTCCTATAGGCTAACCTTTTGTCCCTTACTGCCTGGGCGACCTCAGAACTAAACCAGCTAGGTTCCTTGACCCTTGAGTTCTTCCCTTTAAATCTAATGCACTTCTCTGTGGCAACCATTAACTTATCCTTAATGTTGGTCTACTTTTGGTCCACCCCCATACCTGCTCTGATGCCTGCCAAGTGCATCCTTAGCACCTCGCCCATCTTCCTGGAGTCCACCCTCCTAAAGTCCAGAATTTTCATCTTGGTGGGGATGTTTTCCCTGCCCATATCCAACTGGAACCACACTGAGTGATGGTCACTTCCACCTAGGGCTTCTTGACCATTATTTCTTGTATGTGCTCCCCATTCATGAGCACCAGATCAAGGATTGCTCCTTCCTGGTGGGTTCTGTGACACCCTGGTCAGAAGCCCATTCTGTAATCCTTCCAGGATCACCTGACTCCTGGCACATGTTGTGGATGGTCCACTCCAGTCTCACCTTGGGCAGATTGAAGTCCCCACTACTGCCACCTCTCTTTTCCTTGCAGCTTCCAATATTTGTGAGCTCAGTTCCTTGTCCTTTCTTCTTCCTGGCTGGGTGGTCTGTAAACCACCACCAACCTCAACTTTTTCCCTCTTTTGAACTGTAGCTGAACTCACAATGCTTCCACCCACCCCTACTCCAACTCCTCCATCATGCATGTTATACCTTCCCTGATATATACTGCTACCCACCTCCCCTTTCCCTGCTGCCCTGTCCCTCCTGTATAGTTTATATCTGGAGATCGAAAGGGCACAGTCATGGTGTGGCATGGTCCAAGTCTCGGTTACTGCTGCTATGTCCACCCTTCCTTCTGCTAATAGTGCCTGCAGGTCATCCATCTTGTTTCCAAGACTTTGTGTGTTGAAAGACACCACTGTCCACTTAGAATCTGAGTCTCCTTCCCTTCCCTCTCTTCTTTTTCTTTCATTCCTCCCCTCTGTGTGCTCTGTCCACCCCAATGCTAATTGCTTCACTCCCCCTCCATCTCCACCCTCCAGACCTCTTCTGTCAGTATGGGGGGGGGTCTGCTGACCTCCTTCTCCCAGAGTCTTTGGGCCTGCAGGCCCACTGGCCCTCTTAGTAGTTTAAATTCAGTTTTTGGTTATGTACCCCATTTGTCCATGAATAATACTGAGACCTCTCTACTGAGGTGTAGACTGTCCAGTGAAAAGAGTGTTTTAGTCAAGGTCTTCCCCAGTCCCCAAAACCAGGGTCCCGATTTTTCTGCGGCACATCGGAGCAAAGTTCTGTGGCAGGGTTCTCATTTGCCATAGAACTTCTGCGGCACTCAACACCAATTTCTGCGGCAATTCTGTGGCACATTTTTACCCTTAATTTTTTCCCTTTTTTGTTTTTTTTGCCATATCTGACACAATGCACGCACGTAACACAGTCATTTTATGGTGTTTGTCACCAAATTTTCAACATAGCCAGTTTAAGACCTCTGCTCATGAACAGTGTCACTGTGATTTTCTTAATTTGTCCCGTACATTGATTTCGCACACCGACTGCCCATTCTACGCTATAAGGGTGGAAACACATTTTGGGTGAGATGTGAAAATGACAGCTGTACTACTCATAAGACAGTGTGGTGAAATGGCAGTGTTGAAACTCTGGAGTGAAAATGTTGAAATTCTTAACTTACGAAGCCTGTGTAGGAATTTAACGCGACGCTTTCATAAACAGTGATTTTTTGAATTCTCCATGAATGATGTCACTGTCATGGCGGTGTTCCGAACGGGTGATTATGATCACTGCACAGTCACTGCGTGAAATCACCGCCGAGCCTGAAATAACGTCATGACAGTGACATCATTTTAGAAGGGGTCCCAAAACCCCATGTTGAAAATTTGGTGCAAAAAATTCCCAAAAATGCCTGAGATATGCACTAAGTTGAACTCCTCCTATCTAGCCCATTATACAGCTTACCGGCATTTCCTCAGTTCGGCGATCGCCTTTCAAAAGGTGCAGGCGTGTTCCGGTCCACGAAGATCGTCGCTCCGGGTCCGGAGGTAAGTATGGGGTGGGGGTGGGGAGGCTGGGTGCGTGAGTGGGTGGGTGCGGGATGTGGGAGGGGTTTGGGAGACGCGCCGTGGCGTTTTGTTTTACAGGAGAAAAAAAGACGGCGGACCGCTTGTCACACTGGGTGGCCTCCAGCATGGCACAAGCGACTTTGGGTCGTTCGGCTGGCCGGGGATTGGGCATCCCGTCAGCAAAAAAATAATTGAGAGCCTGCTTGCCACGCTGGTGGCTCCCAGCGTGGCACAACGACTTTGGCGTTCAGCCGACGGGGATTGGGCACCCCTGCCGGCAAATGAAGCGGACGCTTGTCTGCTGGCACTGACTCCGCGGGTGATGGCAAATTCGCTGATATTTACGCTGTTTTGCCGTGATCGCGTGAATCGCTGGAAAACTCGGGGCCCTGCCCAATACAGGTGAACTGTTCCTCTCTGCACCACTTCCTCAGCCAGTCATTAAGCTCCTCTATCCTTTTCTTCCTGACTGCACTGGCCCTTGGTACCAGTATCACCTCTAAGAAACCCAACAATCCTGCTTCTTCTCTGTAGGTCTTCCCTAAAGTCATGAATCTACATTTCACTACCTCCACCTCCTCCCCAGCTAGGTTGTTGGTACCCATGTGTATAACTAAATTTGGTTTCCTTCCAACTTCTCTTACTATTTCCCTGATTCTTAGGTACACCTTCCCTACTGTCATCCCTTGCATGCAAACCACCACTCTTCTTGCATTAAGGTCCCCCTTCCTTCCCTTGTGAATACCCGTAATTAGGAAGGTCCCTAGGATTACCACCCTTCCATCCCCTGCATCTGTGTTTCCCATCCTTCCTTCCTTCCTCACCTGCTGTACCAGCTGCTTCCCCACTTAATTGCTCCCCTCATGTCTTGGTTAGCTTTCTGCTGCATCAGCTACTTATCTTCCCAGTTGTTTCCCCCTTTCCCTCAGTGTGTATCCACTATCTGTCTAGCCATGCTTGCTTCCACTTTTCCGTCCCCTCTTCCTCCTCTTTCCTCTCCCTCCCTCATCCTCTGCTCCACCTTGCCTGCTTCCTCTTCCCTGCCCACCTTTACTAGACCCCTCTCCCCTCCCTTGTCCTTTCACCCTCGACCCTGGCTTATTCTGATCTCCTACCCCACCTCCTGATACCCCTCCCCCATTCCAAACAATGGTGTAAATTTATTCCTTAAAGGCACCCCTTCAAGAGTTCCACCCATGTTGCTACCTCACATTCCCACCCTTCCCCTTACCACATGCCATTCCTCCACCCTAGACTCCTGGTCCTCTGAGGAAGAGATACCCTTGGATACTGGGTGATGCTCCTGCCCCTTCCCCTTCCCTGCCTGATGCCTTCCTTCCCTGTACACCCCTATCTGCCTTTCTCTCCACTGCTCTGCTACCCTGATATTCCACACCATTCTCCCCAGCTCCCATCTCAGCAGTCTTTCTTTTGCCCTAAGCTGCTCCAGGCTGCTGCACAGTGGACAGCCCTCTGCACTCCACATCATCCCCAGGAAGACTGCTGCCTCACAGCTATTATAACTTATCGCTCTCCTCCCCTTTCCTGACTCCTGTGCATGCCCTATTCCCCTCATTCTCTTGGCCCAGCTTCTCTTAGCCCCATTTATGAATTCCTGTATGTAATCTTGTCAGTGATGTTTACAGCAATCCCCAAATTCCTCGATTCCCCTAACCCTCCTGCTTTCCTGATGCTTAGTACAAATGTATGCTGACCCTAGACCTAGATAGGTTCATGCTAACCATTGAAGCCCTAATCATGGTAATGAAAGCCAGTGAGTACAACAGGGCCATGGCCTCGTCCCTCCTCCAACTGCATAATGGTTGGTCCATACATCCTGTCAGTAAGAAGTTCAAAAGGGAACCGCTTCAATCCCTCTACACATGCACAAGGAGGAACAACATCTGGTTAAAAGTTTTGGTTTAACAAAACATATGATCTGACAGTAGAAGAAGCTCAAACTAATTTAAATAAACCCCTCATCAAATATACTTTTTAAATTCAAAATGACAACATTGGAGCTACCATGAATCCCACACTTAGCAGTGACATTACCTACAAAATGTATAGTGAAATAAATCCTCTTAAATGATCACTTTTTGACAAGGATAATTTTTTTTTTTATTTCTATATTCTTTTTCTCCCTGAGCCGCTAGCCACCCGGTACTTTCAGCCCGGTCATGGAGCTACGGACTTCTACCCCTCATATCAGCCACAAGGCCCCCTCCAAAGCCCCGTGGCTTTCCCCACATGGTGGGGCTGCGGTGCTCTCCCTACATGCCGCAGACTTTCAGATAGGTTGGAGGGCCCTGGCCTGAGGGGCTAATCGAAGCTGTAGCAGGCTTCATGGAGGGTGGCCAGCAGCTGTCCTGTTTTTATGCTTTTTCTGGGGAGGCGGGGCCATGCAGTGATGTCCAGCATCCACCCGCCTCCTGTACACACTTCAGTGCCGGTAGCTGTGTGACTCCGGCCTCCACCAGGGTCCCTCATGCACCAGGCACTTCCCACCCCTCCTCCCAGAGAAGTAGAGCAGTCCGAGGATGCTCTTATCCTTCTCCCCGCCGCCCACCAGTGACCCTGGTCCATTCCCAAACCCAGGTCGCTGGTTCACAAGGATAATTTAACTGGCTGTACAGTTAGAAATGTGAACCCTCCAACACACTGACTACAGAGCATTTTGAAATTAATGGTAGAATTGAGGTTAAAAATGTGGTTGAGTGAAATGGCCTGTGGCTTTAAAGAAATGAGAGCTGAGATAGCTGAATACAAAATAAGAATATCAGATGTGGAAGCTAGAGTTAGTAGTGTGGAGGAGAAAGTAATATCGAATTTACAGAAAAAGTGGCTAATATTCAAAAGATAGCTAAACTTGAAAGCAAATTAGAAGATTTGGAGAGCAGGAATAGAAGAAACAAGTTGAAGGTGTTTGGACTGAAAGAAGGAATAGAAAAAGGTGACTGTTGGATTTACAGTTAGGCTGTTGACTGGAATAGCTGGGCCCCTACTGATGGTTCTCAGTACATAGTGCAAAAGGGCTCACAGGTCCTTGAAACTAAACCAGGGCCAAATGATCATCCTAGATCATTTGTTTTTTGAGCTATTACATTTTCAATACAAAATGCATGTTTAAAAAGCACTAAGAGACAAACAATTGATTCTGTTTGAGGACTGCAAAATCAAAATATTTAGTGATCTCCTTCCAGAGATTATTAAAAAGACAGATGCCTTCCTACTCATTAAGAAGAAACTTAGAGACATGGGTATCAGATATAGCTTGTTCTTGCAACCCAATTTTGTGTCGGGTCGCACAGAGGCACACTTGACTACAGTGGATTCCAAGCTGCTAAAAATGGTCTCAAGAGGGATTTGCCAAAAATTGTCGCAGATTTTGACTTCTTCCCCAGTCATCCTAAACCTGCAAGCATGGGCTTCTGAATCATCAGTTAACATTAACTCTAAATAACATACCTGGCTCTTGCCTTATTTAGACTCTCTTTGCAAATATCCTTTTGTGTTGCTGGTTTTGTGTCTTTCTCACCCCAAAAAAAGTGTAATGACTGTCCCTCCCTGAGACACATGTGATCTATCCTTTCTAATTAAACTAATTTTACTGCTTGTACTGGGTATTGGCTGGGAGGGGTGAAGAGAGACGGGAGGTTTCCAACATCTAATTGGCCCTGATGGAGGGGTTAATGCTCCACAGCAGCAGTGCAGTTCAGAGCCTTCTTGGAGGATTTAATGTTCAAAGCTGTGATTCGTTTTTAAATCTGTCAATCACTCACACTGCTTCACAGTATTCAATGCATGGTTACCTAAGGGTAATGAATAAAGATGCTGATGTATTCGGATAGGGATAAGCAAGTATTGAGCACATAATTCTGACTTTCTTTTTTTGTGGTTATTTTTTTAGGTTGAACAGATACTTGCTCCTGCTTGCTATGTAAAATATTATAAAGGATGTCTTGGGGTGAGGTTATGGGGGACCCATGTGCAGACATGGCATTGTTTTGTGACTGTGATTCTTGTGTAGCTGAAATATATAGCTTACTGCTCTGACAGACCCCACAGATTTCTTAAAACATCTAAATTTAGTGTACATTTGGAGAGTCCTTAAGGGCAACACTAGGGAATATTCATTCTGGTCCCCAGTACGTTAAACTGGCTTTCAAATTGGCAATATTTTAGAAGTGCTGAATTACTCAGGGTGCAACAAACATTGATATTACCCTGGTAGTGATCTCAGATCACTGACCAGTTGTGCTACACTTAGAGTTGACACATTGAATAAGAGACACGACAGATGGAAAGTAAATAACTTTATTCTAAAATCACATGAAATAACAGAAGAAATAGAAAAAAACACATGAAACAGTTTTTTTTTTTAAATAAACATCCATGTGGAACAAAATGGGACAGCATGTGGAAGACTTTCCAATGCACATGGAGGGGTGTCTTTATAGAAATTCCTTCTAGAACTGAAAAATAAAAAGGGAAAGCTAAAGAACAAACTAGGGGAAACTCAAGAATTAGAGATAAACTGTTGGATAGTTGTGGTGCAGATATTTAATATTTGGGTTAATTGGATGAAAAAGGATATAGTATGAAGAAATGTCAAGAAGTGAAGCCGAATTTGACATAAGGAAGGCCAAACTTATATAGATGGATGCCCTAAAGCCAAAAAATGACTCACTGTAAGATTAAAACAGAACCAAAATAAATGTCAGAGTACCGACGGCCTAAACCCAGATACTGGTAAAATTACTACAGAATATAATAAAATAAACTATATTTTTGATAAGTATTACAAAACTCTATATAAAGAAACTAACAACCAGCTGGAGCAAGAGCTGTGCTGGGGTAGAAGAATTCTGTTCAGCAATTGTAATTCTTCACTTATCCCCTCACTATGAGAAGAAAATAGGGAATCCAGTCAAGACAGAAGAGATAGTTAAAGCAATAAATTACGTCAAGAAAAACAGGTCCTCAGGACCCGATGGGTTCTCTGTGAACTTCTTTTTTGCTTTTAAGGATATCCTGTCTGCTGTTTTATCTCAGGCATTTAATGACACTGGGCCAAGTGAGCTCTACCATCATCCTTGCAACAAAGAATAACTAGGCAGAGATTTAAGTGACTGTAAAATTGCAGACCTTTCTACTAATAAACTCAGACAATAAGATGCGATCAAAACTCTTAACTGGTAGACTGGAAAACTGTATGCAAGATCTGATGTGTCCACCCAAACATGTTTTATTTTTAAAAGGCAGACTTTCATCAGATAACATGAGGAAGGTCTTCCACTTGATGAGCTTGGCTGAGCACTCAGAAAATCTAACGGCTTTACTGTAGGTTGATATAGAGAAGGCATCTGATAGAAAAGCCTGGCAACACATTCTTAAAACCTTAACTCTGTATTGATTTCCAGATGGCTTCATCATATGGATTAGTCTACTTTACAAACACCCCATGGCTGCCATTCTCAAAAATGGAATGCTCTCCACAGCTTTTAACCTCCAAAGAGATACTAAACAAAATTGTCCTCTAGCACCCTACTCTTCATACTTTCTCTAGACCCTCTGGGGAGAAAAATTGTCAAAGAACCTGGAGTGGAAGTCATCTGCTTTGAGGGGAAGGAATACACATGTATACAGTACCTTATACAGATGATCTTTTAATCTCAGTTCAAAATTTGTCCTCTGTACCAGCTACATTTTGGAAAATCAGACAATTTGATGAATTCTCAGGCTATAAAGTTAACAGGGAAAACCCAGTTTCTCTTAGTAAATGGCCTATGGATAAAGTGAGTAATGCTAATTTGGGTTTGAATTGGGATGAGCCTGCCACTGAATACTTAGGAGTTAAAATATACACAGACTTATTCAAGACTTTTAAAAATAAGTTATCAGACCTAAAAGACAATATTGATAATGACCTTAACAAATGGAATGCGCTACCTTTAAATTACAGGAACAGAATAGGTGTAATAAAAATGAACTTATTATTGAGATTTCTGTATGTCCTCAGTATGATTCCCTGCTTCATGCACAATCCTGCAAACACCCAGATCCAGAATTATTTCAGGTTATCTAAACCTGATTGACTTGGAGGTCCTTAAGCTCCTGACTTATTCTTATACAGTGCAATCTCGATCTAATGAACCCCCATTATCCGGACATCCCTAGCTAATGGACTGGCATGTCTCCCAAGTGAATACTCTCTGAACATTTTAATCCCAGTTTTACAGACTCCCTATTATCCGAACTAATTTCATGTCTCCCAAGCAGTCTAGATAATTGAGATTGTACTGTATTACTCTGCAATAAGATTAAACCAAAACTCAAAGTGGTTGAACTTCACAAACGATAAAAACCTGACACCAGAATGACTGTTTATAGAACGTGACATAGAGAAAAAAAGCATTAGTCTGAAAGCATTGATGTTCACTAGGCCAAAGTGTAAAATAAATAATACTCTGATTTTATGAACTCTGTACACCAAATAAAACAGTTAGCATCTACCCTAAAGCTCAAACTGAGTAAATCCTCATTCCAACCATTATGGAAAAACACAAATATAGAAATCAGAGGGAAAGCAACATTAAATGAAATATGGGAAAAAGATGGTATTTGTAACGTAAATAACTTTAAAAGAGGAAACAACTTGAATGATTTCTCTAGCCTAAAAATAGAATTTAATCTGCCCAGTGAAGATGAAAGTTTATTTGAGGAGATGAAAAAGTGTGTCCATACTTTACAATGGAAATTAAAGTTTTTTGAAAACTAAAGGAATAACCACATCCTTAATTTTACTATGGAGACTTAAACGTAGCATATCATCAGTATACAACCTCATAATCAACTCAGGACATAATGGTTACTCAAAAATAAGTGAGAAACATAGACTTTGTGACGAGATAAGGACTGCTTGGCACACCCAGTTTGTTCATTTCCTACCTATTGGATAAGTTACAGATCCTAGTTTTGCCAACAGCCTATTTCCTCCTGCCTCCCACTAGAATTACCTTATGTCTGTCCCATGCATTCTTAAATTTCCCCACTGTTTTTGACCCCATGACCTCCTCAGGAAGGCTGTTCCATGTGTCCACCACCATCTTTGGTGAAAAATACTTCTCATGTTGCCCCGGAATCATCCCACCTCTATCTTCAGATTATGCCTTCTTGTTCTTGCATATCTCTTTTCAGAAAGATGCTACTCTCTTGGACTTTGTTGGAGTCCTTGAGGTACTTGAAAGTTTCTGTCATGTGCCCCCTCCTCCTTTCCTCAAGGATATACATATTAAGCTCTTTTAGTCTCTCTTCATGATGCTTCTGGTGCAGACCGTGCACCATTTTAGTTGCCCTCCTTTGGACTGCCTCCATCCTGTCTATGTCCTTGCAGAGATGGGGTCTCCAAAACTGGATGCAGTTCTCCAGATAGGGTCTCACCAACTGTCTGTACAGAGGTATAACAACTTCCTGTTTTCTACTGTTGATGCCTCTCACTATGCATCCCAGTATCCCCCCAGCCCTCCTTACTGCCTTCTCACATTGCTTGTCTACATTTAGGTCATCTGATATGACCACCCCAGCTCCCTTTCCATTTTTGTTGTCGTTAATACCCACTGCCCCCATTGTGTACTCTTCCCTCAGGTTTTTGTTTCCCAGGTGCATTACTTTGCTCTTCTTTGCATTGAATCTAAGCTTGCATACTTTTGACCATTCCTCCAACCTTGCCAAGTCCCTTCTCATCCTTTTTTACCCCACCCCCTTGTGTATCCACCCTTGTGCAGATCTTTGTGTCATCTGCAAAGAGGCATACTTTTCCTTCCAGTCCCTCTGCAATGTCACCTATAAAAACATTAAAGAGGACCAGTTCCAGTACTGAACCCTGTGGTTACCCTGCTAGTAACCTCCCTTTCTTTGAAGTGGACTCCATTTACTATTACCCTCTGTGTCCTGTTGTCCATCCAATTTTTTACCCAGGTTACCACCCTGGGATACACTCCCAGGCTGGCTAACTTTTTTTATTAATGTTTTGTGTGGGACAGTATCAAATGCCTTGCTAAAGTTTAGGTAGGCCATGTCCACAGCCCTCCCTAGTCTACTACTTTGGTCACCCAGTCAAAGAATCTATTAGATTCATCTGACATGACCTTCCCCCTTCGAATCCATGCTGCCTTGGGTCCTGTGTCCCACTGGCCTCTAGGTACTCAAAAATTCTTTCTTTCATCGGGCTCTTCTCCTGGAGGCAGTGCGGCCAATTCCTTACCACCGCATGCCGCACTGAACAGCCGCTCAAGACTCCCTTACCCCAACTGAGCTCTTGATTGGGCATTTCTCCTGGAGTCAGCGTGGCCAATTCCTCACCGCTGCATGCCACACCAAACAACTGCTCAGGACACCCTCACCCCAGGTACAGTCCCAGCACCGACCCATTTTTTTTAAACTTTCGGTGCTCTCCAGCTGCTTAATCCTGATTGGCTGCATTCATGGCCAGGTGCTTTCCGATTGGTCCACCTTCTAGCCTGGACTCTGCAGGTCTCTCAGCTTCATTACCATCCTGTATTCTTTTTATTTCTCTAATTTTCACTGCCTATTGTAATGCTACTGCTGCAACAATGTAAAGCCTAGTCTTTTTTGGCCTAGTTGCAAAATGATTACATCGCTTAATTGTAACTAAAAAGGTAATGTTTACTGCTGTATTACTAAAGCTTAAGGATTATTTTGCTGAGTGCCATTCATTTTATCTGCTGATTTTCCTGTCCTCTGTTTTTCTCTACTTCCAGCCTCCTCATTCTCCCTCCTCCTTCAATCCCCTCCTCTCTCTGTGCTAGGCACTGACCCACCCTGCCTCCAGCTTCCTCCTCTCCTCTCTCTGTACCTGCGAGCTGCCCTCGATTAATCTCCTTATTGTCTTCCCCTGTTTACATCAGCTTTGCACCTCCCAGCCCCCATTTAAGCCCTCTCTGTTCTCTCCTAACCATCTCTGGACCCCTGCTGCTCTGCTGTCACCTGCTTTTGGCAGCCCCTGCCCCCCCTTCAATTCACCTTGCCCACTTAGCTACCTCCACCCTTGCCTGCTCAATATAACTAATCTCCTGCTTTTCCTCTTACCACAGCTGAGCCCTTGATTGGGCACTTCTCCTGGAGGCAGCGCAGCCAAATCCTCACTGCCGCACCCTGCACTGTACAGCCACTCAAGACTCCCTCACCCCAGGTACGGTCCCAGCGCCAAGCCATTTTTTTTCAAACTTTCGGCGCTCTCCAGCTGCTTATCCTGATTGGCTGCCTTGTGGCCAAGTGCCTCCCAATTAGTGCACCTTCTAGCCTGGACTCTGCAGGTCTCTCGGCTTCACTGCCATCCTGTATTCTTTTTATTTATATAATTTGTTCCTGCCCACCCTCCCTGACCTCTATTAAATACGCATGCTCCACCCTGTTTATCCCTCCTTCCCTCTTTTGGCCAACAATTGTCCTCAGTCTGTCTCTTGCTGTTTTTACTCTCTCTCTCTCTCTCTCTCTCTCTCACACCAATCCCCTTAGCTCCCCATATACTATTAGTGCTAAAAAGATTGGCCACCAATAGACCTCAGCCTGTCTCTTGCAGTTTAACACACTCTGTCTCACTCCATTCCCCCTAGCTCCCCTTATACTACTAGTGTTAAAAAGATCACATCTGCTTGGTCTGCCCTCCTAGCTGAGCTGTCCATTCTACTCAACTCTACTCAGGAAGCATGACTTCAAACAACATGAAGGCGGAAAGAAGAAGCAAGATCTGTAAGGGCCTTCACCCCTGCCAAGGGGAGAAAAACCTTTGCCTGCAGAGTATCCAGCTTTACCCCTATGAAGGTGAAGAGTTGCACTGGTTCGAGAACTGACTTTGACAGATTGAGAAGAAAACCTAAAGAAGTGAGTAGCTGTTGAGTAACTTGTAAGCCTGACTTGACTTGTTTGGAGACTGCCCCACAATGAGCCAGTCATCCAGGTAAGGGAATATGGAGATCCCCTGTCTCCTGAGGAAGGCCACTACTACTGACAGGCACTTTGTAAACACCCTTGGAGCTAATGTTAGGCCGAAGGGCATTGCTCTGAACTGATAATGGCCTGAAGGCAATTCAAACCTGAGGTACTTTCTGTGGGATCACCTGATTGGGATGTGAAAGTAGGCATCCTTGAGGTCCAGGGAAACTAGCCAATCCCCTCACCTTAGAGAGGGAAGAATTGCTCCTGGAGTCACCATTTTGAATTTTGGTTTTAAAATGGCTTGTTTAGATATCTTAGGTCTAGGATGGGTCGCCACTCCCCTGTCTTTTTTGGGGTAAGGAAATATCTGGAATACAGATCTTTGCCCATGTGCTGAGTAGGAGATCTCTCTGCAGCCCTGAGGGTTAGCAGAGAGGAAACCTCTGCTTCTAGAGCAGTGGTCTCGGAAAGGTATGCAGGTGGAAAGAATTTGGCCCTCAGTTTTGGGAACTTTGCAAAACTGAGGGCCAATCCTTGACTTACTACCTCCAGGATCCAACTGTCCAAGGTAACAGACTTCCAGGCATGGAAGTAGTAAGTCAGCCTGCCTCCTACTGGGGTTGGGGAGTTGACCCGGGCTGACATATCAGGGTGTCTGCTTGGCAGGAGCCTCCTGTAGGTGGTCTGATACTCATCCATTTTCTTCATGTAATTCTCTATCTGCTCCCCAAACAGAGAATTACCCATCACGGGGAAATCTATGGCCTTAGCCTGGGTGTCCTGTGAGAGGCTAGTACATCTGAGCCAAGCAAACCTCCTAAGAGACACAGATGTAGCCATGACTCATGATGCCACATCATTCGAGTCCACAGCAGCATGGAATTGTATTTTGGATGCCTCAATCTCATCAGCAGCCACCTCCTCCAGCTCCTTGGCTAGCTGGGGGGAAGCCTGTTTAGCCAGCTCCAGAACAGTATCCCATCTAGACTTCTGGTATCTGGCTGTATAGGCCATATAATGTGCCTGCCTGAGTCCCAAGGTGGATGCTAAGTACTGTTATTTTGGGCATAGCATCCACCTTCCTAGAGTCTTTATCTGGGGGGTGTGAAGCCAAGGGTATGTTAGCCTTGTCACAGGCTGCAGCCTGCACTACCCCAACATGGCTGCATGGGTGGAACAAGAACGCTGTAGCTGAGCCTGAAAGCATATACCTCCTGTCCATTCCTTTATCTACAGGAGGTAAAGAATTTGTGGTTAGAAGAATTTTCTGTGTCTGTTTCCCAAAGGATTTATGGAAGGGGAATAGACAATCTCTTGGACTCTGGGATGTCCATCATTTCCACAAAATCAGGCTCCTCTTGTTCCTCAACAGCTTCAACCAAGGGAATCTGGAGGGTATCAGCCACTTTCTTGTAGAACAAATAGTGGGATGGGGACTCAGAAAACCTGGGAGGGGAAACATTAGAAGGCCTGTCTGGGAAGTTGTCTGGTTCAGTGGGCTCATCCAGACCTTCATCACCATTATCTTCATCATCATCGTCTTGTTCTTCCTCCCCCTCCCACTCCGGTTCATAAAATTCATTCAGAACATATTCCGGAACCGGGGGAACTGACCAAACCGAGCACCTATCGAGAGGAGCCGGATCGAATGGAACTGGATGGAGCGATTCCACAATACTTATCACCCTGGCTATTTCTTCGGCGGTTGGATGATGCAGTTCTGGATCTGAACCGGACGATTTCCTTTTGCGCTTCAATGGAACTGACCCCTCAGGGTCGGATCTCCTTTTGCTCGAGGGAGTATCGCCCAGGTCAGTGGGCACTCCCTCAGGTTCAGTAGGAACCGAACCAGGCTGGCCATCCAGATTAGCGGACTTCTCGGCCTTCTTTTCCCTGAGCCTACCCAACCTCTTTTCCAGGGTGGCCTTTGGGAAATTTTTACAAATTCGGCAGTCTGAATCGAGGTGGTCAAACCCCAGACAATAAACACAAGTGGTGTGAGGGTCTGCCTTAGCAAAGGCATCCCCACACTCACCACAGTGTTGAAACCCAGTGGGCCTGTTTTTTTTCTTGAGTTTCTCAGACATGGCCAGGCTACAAACTTACCCTGTACAGCTATTTAGCCAGGTAAGACCCTTCTATTGGTTACCAATCGTGTTACAGGTCGTGGAAAAAAACGTATAAATTTGCGTTTTTTTTAAACCGATAGGAACTGGTACCTCACACCAAACAGAAAGAATAAGAAAAACCCTAAACAATCGGTTCCGAACCGGACTGATCCACAGGTTTTTACAATTTCCACAGAATATCAACATTTCTAACCTTATGGTCCACTACCTACAACACTTACTGTACCACAGACAGGGATCTGAAGCCGAAATTAACCACAATTCGGTGATTAAACTGATGGATTCTTAACCGAACCGACTGTAGCGAAGGAGCAACCTCCAGAGCGACTGAACAGTTAGGCAGAGTAAAGAATCTGACAGTTACGCTTTCAAGTGCTGCAGACAGAGGTTTGAAACAGAGCTCGAGCTCAACGTTCTATGCTTCCTACATAGAGTTAACTCTTTCCTCTCCGGAGCAGTTCAA
The DNA here is from genome assembly GCA_016271365.2 of Neoceratodus forsteri. Lineage (NCBI taxonomy): Eukaryota > Metazoa > Chordata > Ceratodontiformes > Ceratodontidae > Neoceratodus > Neoceratodus forsteri. The sequence continues at coordinate 266,693,910 of CM057454.1, read as the reverse complement.
GTGCTGGGGCTAACTGCATATGTCTGAGTATGTCAGAATACAGCAAGACTCCATTAGAAGAAACACAATTACTAAGCTGAGTAATTTTTTTTCTTTCCTTATCTCTCCCCTGTGCTTCTTCCCCCTACTTTACACCCTGCTCTCTCTTCCACCCCTTCTATTGCTAAGTACTTCTACTTCCCCTCACACCTCCCTCACAAACCCTTCTACCCCTGCTTACCCCAGCATCATCCAAGTGGCAGATCCCTCGCCTGTCCATCATAACTGGACCCACTTCTCCACACGGTCTTCCCCCTCACATCAATTCCTTACTCCTACGCATTACTCGCCTCCTTAAATTTCAGCTCCACTCCTGCCAGTCACCCCATTCCACTATTCCTACCAACGTGCCTTGGATCAAGAGCACCAAGCTGCACTTCATCATTATCTCTTTATTACTCATCTCTGCAGGTGACATAAATCCCAACCCTGGCCCTTCACTCAGTAAAACTCCTACCCCCTTCACTCCCCCCCCCACCGCCTCCACCCCAACCCCAGTTTCACTCCCCCAGGGCCAAAGAAACCTTCACCTCAACATTTGTAGTCTCCTACCAAAGCTAGACCTGCTACCCCTTTAGTAGAATCCCTTATTCCTGACATCCTCGTGGTATCAGAGATCTGGCTAACTAACAGAATCACTGATACATCCATCACAATCCCTGGGTATGCCATTACCTGTCAGGACCGCAGTGGTAGGGGTGGGGGCATAGCTATCTACTCCTCCTCCTCTCTTCATACCACTACTGTTTTTTTCATCCACAGACACCAATGCTTATGAAGCCCTTGTCATAAGACTTTCTCTCCCCTTCTCTGTACCAATATATATATTGCAGGAACCTATTGTCACCCTGGACTTCACCACTCTGTAGCCACTGGTCTAATCACCCTCATTGGGTCCCATACCTCTTCGGGTGAGCTCTACCTGCTAGGGGATCTAAACATGAACTGGTAGTCACCCGCCCTTGACAAAACTCGCACTGACATAGCTGCCCTTAACCTGTTCCAAATAATCAAGGAACCTACTCGCCTAAACCACAAAACCCATAATCACACTCTCATTGATGGGGCCCTCACCTCCCATCCTCACAGGGTAATCCAGTCAGGCCTACTGCTGGATGCTCTTAGCGACCATCATATCACCTACTTAGTTAGGAAAGTTCACAGACCTAAGGCCCCCACAAACTAATAACGATCCGCTCCTACAAAACACTAGACCTTGCCCCTCTACATCACGACCTAACTCAAGTTGACTGGACTCCTATATCCTCATCCAGTTCTATAGATCACGCCCAGGCATATTTCACCACTAATTCTACCAACATCTGGAACTAGCATGCTCCTCTAAAGCAAGTTAGACTGAGCGGTAGCCACCTCCCCTGGGTTACCCCTGAACTCCTGGCTTGTCAACAATCATGTGACAATGCATAAATCCTCCAGACTCCCTCATGACTATGCTATCTACCAAACACTTCGTAATGCCTGTACTAAAGCCATCTGCCTAACTAAGGCAGAATATTTCCGGTCCATCTTTATTACTAACATAAACAACCCGTCGAAGTTTTGGAAAGTAGTTCACTCTCTTTTCTTCCCCCAGTCTAAACCCCTGTCCCCGATGCTCAAAATGAACAACCAACTCACTGCTGACCATCCTACAGTAGCTGCAGAATTTAATTCCTATTTTACTTCCTGCACCTCCACCTTGTTAGCCTCCCTCCCATCCCATCCCATCCTACTACCTCCCTGCCCCCTCATGCCACCTAACACCACCATTTAGTGGAGAGCTTTGCCTTCTCACCTGTCTCTCCCAAAGATACCTTAAAGGCACTACTATCTCTCAACCCATCAGAGGCCCACTCCCCCGATGGCCTTGACCGTAAGCTGCTTTACCTCTCTGCATCTGCTATTTTCCTCCCACTCTCTGATCTCTTCAATGTGTCTTTTCACACTGTGACTATCCCTGCCACTATCCCTGAAACATGCCACAGTTCTCCCCCTACCAAAGGGAGGAGGGTACATGACAATTTGCTCCTGCAGATTCATCCCCCATCAACTCACTCCTGACAATTTGCTCCCTGCACTTCTCGTTCCCTGCACATTCACCCCCTGGCAACTCGCTCCCTTGGTCCTCCCTTGTATTTGTCAGCAGTAAAGTGTGACTACCTTACCTAGTCTTTGTTGCCTGTCTCCAATTTTGGATGCCTTTGCATTTTCAGGAGATGGATACATCCACAACCCCAGAGGAGCCAGAATCTGTTTCAAACTGCGGTACCCAGCAACATTGATGGTCACAACGTCAAAGGGAGAAAAGCAATTTCAATCTGCTGAAGAAGCAGCAAGTGAACTCCCCAGCTACTTTCCTAATTTGTTTTCTCCCCTTCCACCTCGCTGACTGTTTGGCATGCAGAGATAACCTCCTGATTCAAGGCATTAATAAGGGCATTTGTACTCCTATGTACATAGAACTTGCAAGGGCACTTATAGGACTGACATAGCCATGCTCTAGCAACCATATGAGACAACACATCTGTTTCAGCGATGGACTGCTGCATGAAATGAGTGATCTCAAATGTCTGATTATTACCTTCAGCACTGAGGATGATTGCAGAATGCTGACCTGATTGCCAAACTCATGAGACCCGACCATGTTCCTGGCAGCCATTCTGTTTTTCAGATCAATGAACACGCACTTCACACGCAGACAGCCGCTGCTGCACTTCTGACCACATGTCTGAGATGTTGGTTCACCGACTGCAGATTCTTGGAATGGGCAACTGGGAGATGCAGAAATGACTAATGTGTGTAAGACAGAAAGGACAGGGTTATAAGGAAAGAGGATTGAGGGGACAAAACAAAATAGCAGGGAAGTGCCACATATTGTATATAGTTATCAATGGATACCGAGTGCTGTTTTATGCTGTATGAGCCAAGGGAGTGAGTTGTCAGGGAGTGAATATGCAGAGAGTGAGAAATGCAGGGAGCGAATTGTCAGGAGCGGGTTGTCTGAGGATGAATTTGTGGGAGAGAATTGACATGCTCCCAAGGGAGGAGATCTTTCATTTCAAGGGAACTACCGCCCCATCTCACTCCTTCCCACTCTGGCTAAACTTCAGGAACACCTTGCTCTTTCCCAGCTCTCCTCCTGTTATGCCTGGGTTATATACCACCAACTGACCCACATGTAACCGTAACCTTATACACCTACAAGTATTAGTGCCTTACCACAGTCTCATAATATTTTACCCATATATGTTTCTGCCTTATATACAGTTTCTAATTTCCACATATATTCTGCTATATTTTACAAGGAGAATAATGGATAGGCAAGTGTGTGTTATGGATTTTTTTTTCACACCCGAGGTGTGTTATGACCCATAAACCTCGAGAGCGAAGCTAGAGAGGTTTATACAGTCATCATATACTGGGGGTGTGTATAAAAAAAAAAATCTTTAAAACACACTTGCCTATCTTTTATTTTTTATAATTACTGCTGCTTTGCATTGTTTGCGCAGCTTTTCATATCAACCTGCAGGTTGATATGACTTTTAAATGGGTTGATATTGGGGCTCACCAGTAATTATACTACTGTAACATGCTGTATGTTTTTCTGATTATTCTGCAGTATCCAGTCTCACTGTCTACAGTGAGATCTGATAAAATTCCATTTATTGCTGACTATGAATTTCCTTTGTTCTAAGTTTTATGCTAGCTATGCATTCCTGTTTCCTGGTGTTTCCACCCAGATATTACACCCTGCATATTATACCCAATTGTATTCATCTGCCTTATCCAAATGTTGCATCATCAGCAGTAAAACTGTAACTGCCAATCAGCCCTCCCAGTCTCTGAGATTTTGGTGTTCTTCCTGTGTGTTTGTTCATGTCCGTTTCATGTCTAGATCTAGATTTACATAATACGTGTAACCCCAGGGCTGACTGGTGGCAATCATCCTCTTTGTAACTCCTTGTTACATGCTTTGGTGTGAGTATTTTAGTAATAAACTTTTATTACTTACTTGCTCTGTGTTTCCTTTACTCAGTCACTTGGATTCAAGAACTTGAACTATGAGCAAGACTCATATATAATACTCCTTTCTTGATGACTCTTCCTTCTTCACTCCCTTCCAAACTGGTTTTCGGAATAATCACTCCACAACCACCTCCCTACTTAGACTCACTGATCCTAGCCATACAACCATTGATAGAGGTCACATCACTTCTGCTATCTTTGTCGACCTTGCCAAGGCTTTCGACACAGTCTCCCACTCCCTCCTCCTTGAAACCCTCTTGTCAACTGACTTGTCTCAGTCAGCCTGCAACTGGTTCAGGGCCTACCTGGTAGGTAGAACCCAATCAGTTAAAATAGCTGACTCTACATCCCCACCGTTACCCATTTCTACTGGTGTGCCTCAAGGCTCCATACTTAGTCCACTCTTAATCTCAATGTTTCTAAATGACCTACCATCAGTATGCTCCTCGTCCTCTATCCATATGTATACTGATGACATGGTCTTGTTCACCTCTGGCCAGTCTCCCTCCGATGTAACTTCCTGACTACAGCTTGACTTCAGTAATGTTCAATGATGGCAAAGCTCTCATCAACTCATCCTCAACGTCAAGTACACAGTCTCCATGATCTTTGGCACTAGGCAGAGACTCTCTAGGCTGCCCTTCCTCCTTTCACACCCTGGATGGGACTACTCTAGAGGACACCTCCTCTTTTAAATACCTTGGCGTTTGGCTGGACCAACACCTCAGTTTTTCTGTCCATATCGGCATCATCCTGAAAAAACTGCACCTCAAGCTTGGCGCCCTTTACAGGAACTGCAGTTCCTTACCACTACCAGTTTGGTGTGATCTTGTTCAGAAAATGATGCTCTGTATATTTGACTATTGTGACATAGTCTACAGTGCTGCTCCCAAGTCTTCCCTCACCAGATTGGATACTCTTTTCAATGCCTTCTGTTGCTTTGCTCTTGATGCCCCCTCCTGCACTCATCACTGCTCCTTGTACCACTCTCTCGCTTTCCTCTCCCTGGAATACAGGTGTCTCTCCCACTATGCCAAATTCATATCTAAATACTGGTTTTGGACTCTCCCCTCCTACCTTTCCACCTCTCTGTCTCTCCTACCCCCTCAGATCCACTGATGCTCGCACTCTAGCTATTCCTCATCACACCAGCTCCACTGGACAGGTAGCATTCTCCTAGTGCTTCCCAAAGCTTTGGAACTCCCTGCCACCTCCTATCCAGCTCTCTTCATCCTCATCCTCTATCTCTTTAGCCCTTCAAAATTTCTATTCCCCTAACTGCATTTTCCTTAACCCCCACCCTCCTCCAAGCCTCACTTTCTTTAGCCCTACTTAACTCCTTTCCCCAACTACACCTGTTCCTAGTCCCTTTCTCAACCCCACCCTTGTGCCTATCCCCTACTCCTCTCCCCACTCCTCTATCCCTGACACTCCTCCTAGGCTCCCAATTTGAACTGTCCCTCTCTCCTCTTCCTGCCCCCCTTCCCACCCCTGTTCTTTCTGCCTGAGTCCTGGCCCCCCCTTGCAGGATTCTCCACATCCTGAAGGGGTGCAGGTGCTGGCCCCTCTCTCATCTCCCCTCATCCTTTCTCCCACTCCCTAATCCTGATCCCCTTGCAGGGTTCATTGCATCCTGAAGGGGTTTGCAGTAGCTTAGACTGGCTCTCTCTCTCTTCAGCCCCTCTTCCTTCCCCCCCACTTTCTAATCCTTGCCTGCCCACCTCCCTACTTCCTTATCCCCTTGTCACCCTCCTGTCCTCCTGCTCCTTCTTCTCTACCTCCCCACCCACTCTTCCTCCCTTTATGCCTGCTTCTGACCCCCCTTGCAGGGTTCTCAGCATCCTGAAGGGGAATTGTTCTAGGCTGCCCCCTTCCCTACCTCTTCCCTTCCCCCATCCTTTAACCATTGCCCTCCCTATTTCCTCACTTTGCCAAAAACCTGTCCTCCCATGGACCTACCAAGCACTTCTCATTGTACACTCAGCCTACTTCGTAGCACTTCAACTGTGTCTGCCTCCTCTAACCTATACCCTGCAGGTTTACCTGATACTTGGCTGCTACAATGTCTTATATCGAAACATAGCTTGTTTCCCTGGCCAGTTGGTCTGGGTCATTCCGCTCTGTACTGTTACCACACTGCTCAAGGCAATGAAGATCAAGGGTCAGAGGTTAGAGGTAAAAAGGAAGTTATGCCGCACCATGGAACGATTGTGCCAGGTCAAAAAACATCAATTCAAACCAAAGTTAATAGGACCGGCACCAACCAAAGCACACTGCTTGTCCCATCAGTAGCTGTTCATATTGGAAAAAGTCACTCACCACGAAAATTGTGCTTGTTCCAAAAGGTTTTTTTATAATTCATAAATATCAGATCAAAACAGGAGTTCAATCCATGAGCATACAGCGGCACAGAAGACAAACAGTTCCCCAAACTTCTAAAAATGTTAGACCCTGCTCCACAGTTAGCTCGACTACACACCACCCAACATGTTTTGCTCCACTGAGCTTTTTCAAAGGTGTACATGCAGGCAATTACCTGTTACTTAAATACACCTTCCCTTTAAAGTGACAGAGATCAATTTCAAGTACAAGCAAGTTTCAAAGCCCATCACTTATTGAAGCACACATGAAATAAGTGGTGGCCTTTGAATGTTTGAACTCCTGTTTTTACCTGATATTTATGGATTCAAAAGAGCTTTTTAGAACAAGCATAATTTCCATGGTGAGTGACTTTTTCCATTATGAACAGCTACTGATGGGACAAACAGTCGAAAATTACACTATATCAGTGTGCTTTGGTTGGTGCCGGTCCTATTAACTTTGGTGTGAATTGATGTTTTTTGACCTGGCACGATCGTTCCTTGGTGTGGCATAACTTCCTTTTACCTTGAATTGTTATTTATTGCCTGCACAGGTTAAGTCAAGGAAAAAGCTACTGTTTTTTTTGGCAATTATTCATGGCTACACCACTGCAGGTGCAGCACAGCCATGATACCTGCTCTCTTAAACAGCTTGAGTTAAGGAACACTACTAGTGTTACTAGTTACATTAATATTTTAAATGATCCGAGCGAAAGTTTACGCAACCCTTATAATGTTAAACAAGCATTTGCACAATTTGAAAAAACAGCATTTAAAATAAAGAGACTGCAATGGGAAGAAATTAGCCTCAAAGCTTACCTCAAAGTTGAAAACGTACCCAGTGGCCTCCGAGTATTAAAGAGACCTAATTGTGGAATAAATTGTGAAGGGTTTCAAACTAAATGGGACAAAATAAGTGCAAAAGCAGGTAAAGAATATATTGAATTAATCCTGGCTGAGAATGCTGTGATACAAGGAGAGGTGGAAATTGAACTCAATAATAAAGACGTTTTGCAAACCTTTTCAAAGAGCCCCCAATCTGAACAACTATCTGATAATTTTACGGAGAATTTGAAAAGATATGATGAAAAAATAAGGAATATCAAGAAAACAAAATTCGAAAGAGATGAAAAAGATTACAAGGACGGTAGAATTTATGACTGGATTACTTTGAAAACTGTGATTTCAGAAGGTGGCCAAATAACCAAAACTTGTGATACAGAAGGTGCATCAGTAATACCTAGTGAAGTTGCTGAGAACAATACAGACATTTTTTTAGGAGAAGAAGAGAAGTAAATAATATGTGTTACCCTGACATTACCCCACCCCCATTTGTGCCATGGCGCAGTCAGAGACAAACTCAGTGGAACCCTCAAGAAAAAGGACAAGGAGAGGAGGTGCAAAGAGGGGGTGGAGATCGAGGAAAAATGTACAGAGGCAGACAGTGGAGGGGATGAAGGAAAATGGGGAGAGCCCAGCACTAAACGTGATCAATTTGTCTGATTATAATTGTCTGATGTGGAAATTAAGGTTTTAGGTAAAGGGCTATCTTTTATTCCAACTAAGAGAATGAATGTTTTTGATACAATTATTGATATAAATAGAATGGGAAGGAATCGGGGGCCTGAAATATTTTTTTCAAATGTAAGGATAACACTGATGAGATTGATGGGTGTGTTGAGGCAAGAGAAGAGAATGTTTTATTGGATCACTTTAGTTGTCATCTACCTTCTGCCCTATGTCTCCTGCACTCAGACATTTATAAAATGCTGTGTGGTGATGTGGAGAAACTTAATAAGAGACAGGAGGATTATTATTTTCATAATTTGAGCAGAGAGGAAAATGAGGCTCTGGTGGGACTAGAAAAAATGATGATATTACTATAAAGTCGGCAGACAAGGGTAGGGGCAGTGGTAATTATGAACAGTGATGATTATGACAGAGAGGTGAATAGACAGCTAAGTGATACACATTTTTATATGCATTTGAATGCTGACCCCACGCTCTCCTTTAAAAAGGAGATTGATAAATATCTTGATTCCTTACAACAGGAAGACCTTTTACCTAAGCAAGTTATTGAATACTTGTGTGTAGCACACACTGCTAGGGCTATGATTTATTGTCTCCCCAAAATCCACAAGAGCTTAATTAACCCTCCAGGGAGACCGATCATCTCGAGTAATAATTCACTCACTGAACCTCTGGCTAAGTTTGTTGATGCTCATTTAAGTGAACTTGTTAGGCCACACCAGCATATTTAAAAGACACTGGTGGGGTTCTTAACATAATCAGTGATACTGAAATTGCTCGGTGAGTCTTTTGTAACATTGAATGTTACCGCTTATATACCAATATTCCCATGAGGAGGGACTGAATGCTTTAAAGTACTTCCTGGAAAAAGAGAAGTAAGAAACCAGGGACTGAAATATTGGTTGATCTAACATCTGTTGTGTTGAAATATAATGCCTTTTTTTTACAAAATTAGTATTTTTTGCAGATTAAAGGCACTGCTATGGCGCAAGTTTTGCCCCAACCATGCGAATCTATATATGGCAAAATGGGAAGAAAAGGTGATTACATCATCTAGTAACCCCTTTTACAGCTAATAGATTTATGGAGACATTACATTGACGATGCATTATTGATCTGGAAGAGCTCAGTGGCTGAGTTACATAATTTTCTGGAATATCTTGAATTTAGTAACCTCAACTTGAAGTTCAGCATGTCCTATAGTGTGGACAGTATACATTTTTTGGATTTGGTTATTTTTAAAGATGGGATGGGGGACTGTCTACCTATTTATTTTGCAAAGCCACTATCAAAATACCCTTTTATTGGCTAGCAGTAGCCATCCACAACATGTGGTACAAGTTATTCTTAAGGGTCAATTTGTTAGGACAAAAAGAAATTGTAGTACATCTGATTCCTATAGAATTAGAGCTGATGACTCAGAATAGATTGAGAGAAAGGGGTTACTCGAGCAGTATTGTAGGCAAGGCCAGAGATTAAGTGGATGTTCTTGATAGGTATACATTATTGAAAGGGACAGAAAAAAATGCTGAATTAGTTAATAAGGCTACTGACTTTTTTGAGAGTACCTTTAATGCACAGTCAAAAGAGATTTCCAGCATAGCGAAGAAGCATTGGCACATTCTATTTCAAGACCCAGGTTTATGTGATCTTTCAGAAAATGGACCCAAGATAGTATACAGGAAAGGTACTAGTTTAAAAGATCATCTAGTACACTCTGTTCTATCATCATCTGAGCAGCACCATATGTGGCTACCTAATAAAACATATGGTAGTCACCGTTGTGGGAATTGCAAATTTTGTAATATGGTGTGTAATACCAAAACCTTTACAAATCCACTGACCAAGAGAGATTATCCAGTCAGAGGATTTATTACTTGTTCCACATGTGGTTTGGTATATTTAGCCCTATGTAAATGTGGGGCTTTTTAGACTGGAAAGATGAAGCAGGCATTTAAAACTTGTATTGGTGAACATAGTAGAGCTATTGAAAACAAAAGTGTTAAAAATGCGTTAGCTCTGCATATTTTAAAAGCAAGTGAAGGCTCAGATCAAGGTTTTCTGTTCCAAGATCTTGAAAAGCCAGTATTGTCTCTGAGGGAAGGGGATTTTGATAATCTGCTTCTTAGATGAGAGCAATATTGGATTTATGCTTTTCGAAGTATGGAAGGTAATGGTTTAAATGGTAAAATCGAAATCAGACCTTTTTTAAAAAATAGATGATGAATTAACATGTATTTAGTTACTGTATATATTTCTCTGTTCTAATTTTTTTTTTTTTAGGTTGCACTGACTTTATGGATTTTTTTTTTGATTAAGCAATGGACAACTATAATCAAGTTCTTTGCCCTGTATAAGTGCCTATATACTGTTCTGTTATTGGTAGCACTATACATGCCATTATTGTTTTTCACTTAGAGCAGTAGGTTATGATACCCCTCATGGTAATTAATGCATATTTCATGTGCGCTTCAACAAGTGGTGGGCTTTGAACCTTGCTTGTACTTGAAATTGATCTCTGCCACTTTAAAGGGAAGGTGTATTTAAGTAACAGGTAATTGCCTACACGTACACCTTTGAAAAAGCTCAGTGGAGTGAAGCATGTCAGGTGTGTAGTTGAGCTAACTGTGGAGCGGGTCTAACATTTTTAGAAGCTTGGGGAACTGTTTGTCTTCTGTACCACTGTATGCTCATGGATTAAACTCCTGTTTTACCTGATATTTATGGATTAAAAAGAACTTTTAGAACAAGCACAATTTCTGTGGTGAGACTTTTCCATTATGAACAGCTACTGATGGGACAAACAGTGAAAATTACACTATACAGTATCAGTATGCTTTGGTCGATGCCGGTCCTATTAACTTTGGTTTGAATATTCAGAGGTTAGAGCACTGCTGGCGGAGGACCGTATTGGCTCTGTGTATACACTATGTTGTATACCAGGGGCAATCAACCATAAGAAGGCAGTGTTCCTGTCCAGCGAGATTGCTGCTGGGAAGAACCAACCAGCTATGCTTTCTTGGACTGTGGACCGGCTATTACATCTAGCTTGTCTACAGCCAAAAAAAGCGTTTTCTGATGCTTTATGCAGTGAGTGTGCTTGGTTCTTCTCAGTCCGCTGTCAGGCAGAGAATTCTGCCAGTGAGCCACAGTGTGGCCAACAGTGGTCGCCCTGATTGCTCAAGGTGCACTCCGCCTGGTTGGGAGGAGTTTAAACCAGTGGAGGTGGCTGAGGTCCTTGAGGTTGTCTCAAGGCTGAAGCACAAATATTACAAACTGGACCCAGTGCCAACTTGTTTCTTAATGGGATGTGTTGACTCTGTAGGCCTGGCATTCACCTTGATTGTCCGGGTGTTTTTGTCAGAGGGGTCTTCCCAAATGCCTTGAAGGAGGCACTGGTGAGACCCTTTGAAGAGACTGTCTTTAAGACTCTGACGTCAAGGCGATTTATCGTTCTGTCTCCAACCTTCCAGTTTTGGGAAAGGTCGAGAAGATTTGGTGCAGCAGCTCAGAGAACACCTCATGGCCTTTGATATCTATGAGCTGCTTCAGTATGGGTTTCATGCCGGGCACTGTATGGAAACTGCATTAGTTCAGGTGCGTAATGATCTCCTCAAGGTGAGAGATCGAGGAGAGGGGACAGTTCTTGTTCTCCTTGATCTGTCCTCAGCTTTTGACACGGTGGACCATTGTTTGCTACTCGACCACCTGAGGGAATTTTGTGGACTCGCAGGCACTGTCATCTGCTGGTTTGAGTCCTATCTCACAAACAGGAAGCAAAGGGTTGTAATGGGGAATTTCTGCTCCTCTTCTAGCCTTCTGTCTTGTGGAGTACCTCAGGGTTTGGTCTTTTCACCAATGTAGTTTGGCAAGTATATGCTGCCCCTGGGTGAGATCATTAGGAAGTACAATCTGGATTTTCATTGCTATGCCGATGATACCCATCTGTATCTATCCTTTGCCCCAGGACATCTAATGCAGTGGATGTATTGAACAACTGCCCGGCTAAGATTAATGACTGGATGGCCCCTAGCTGGTTGTGACTGAACCCCAATAAGATGGAGGTACTGGTGATGGAGTCGAACAGGAGGCGTGATAGGATGGCCTCTGGTGCAGAGACTGGATTTTTTTCTGGGATCTGTGCTATTGAATGCCTCCTCTAGGGTGCATGATCTTGGTGTTATCCTCGACAGAGGATTGACACTTGATTCTCAGGTGTCATCCATTGTCTGGTCCAGCTTTTTCCACCTGAGGAATATCGCTAGCATCAAACACCTAGTTCCACCCTTGGACCTCCCCACCTTGGTATGTGCATTCGTGACATCAAAGCTTGACTACTGTAATGTGCTCTACCTCAGGATCTCTGGAGGTACCCTCCGTCAGTTGCAGCTAGTGCAGAATGCAACTGCCAGGCTGCTGACAGGACTGCCTAAATACTGTCACGTCACCCTGGTGCTGTGTGAACTGCATTGGCTGCCTGTTCCATGGAGGGTTCTCTTTAAGGTGGATTTGCTCATCTTTAAGGCCCTACATGGACTGGGCCCTGGCTACCTGTTGGACCTTCTAACACCTGCTGCCCCAGTCCACTCCCTCCGGTCCTCCTCTAGGGGTCTCCTTGCGATTCCCAGGATGAGGTTAAAACTGCTGGTGACAGAGCTTTTATTGTTGCTGGCCCTGTCCTGTGGAATTTGCTTTCTCCATCAGTAAGGAGGCTCTTCAGTTGAGGCATTCAAGGCCTGCCTCAAGACCTTTTTATTCAGCCGGGCATTCCCAGACACTGTCCTTTAGATACTGTTTCTGAGATATTCTGAGAAATGGCCCCTTAGAATTCTGCTGCTAGGTAAGACCCCCATTTTGGGTGGTCTGATTCAAGTATTTAATTGGAATGTTTTATATTTTATTTAAAGTGTTTTAATCATTTTTGATGTACTTTGATTGTGCAGTGCCAAGAGCCTCTAGGATTGGTCACCTAAAAAATAAAATTTGCCTTGCCTTACCTGTTATGTTTTAATAATTGCTCCTGTATTGATATGTGTTTGCTTGTTCTCCCAACTTTGTAACCCCCACGGACACTTTCTGGAAACGAGCTGTTTACAGCTCATGTTGTCTTTCTTGGTGAAACATTTTCCAAATAAAAAATAAAGTAAATAATTTTCCCTACCACTGAGGTCAATCTAACAGATCTGTAGTTTCCTGCCTCTGCCTTGCTCCTACTTTCGTGAAGGGGAATCACTTCCGACCTACTCCAGTCCTCAGGTACCGCACCATCCTCCCATGATTTGTTAAAAAGGGTAGTCAGTGGTGCCACTAGTTCTCCCCTTAGTGCTTTTAGAATTCTGGGGTGAATCCCGTCAGGCCCATTGCTTTGTCCACCTTCAGTTTTAGGAGTTCTTTCAGGACCCTTTCTTCTGTGAATGGACTGGTATCGACCCCCCTATCCAGTGTGCTACTATTATTTGGTTTAGGTACCTCCCATCTCTTCTTTTGTGAATACTGAGCAGAAGTACTTATTCAGTAGCTCTGCTTTGTCACTGCCACCCTCTGCCCACACCTCCCTTTATTAAGCCTCACTATCCCTCCCTGGTCTTTTTTCACTCCCTAATGTACCTATAAAAGGTTTTATCCTCCTTCTTAACTGAGTTGGCTATCTTTTCTCAGTTTGGGCCTTTGCTATTCTGACTGCCATCCCGCTTTCTTCTGCTTTAATTGGTACAGTTCTTTGTCCTGCTCCTGTGTTTCCTTATGCTTTCTGAATGCTGTCTTTTTTTTTCCCTAAACTCCCACCACCTCTTTTGAGAACCATAGTGTTTTTTCCTTCATTTTGTTTTATTTGCTTCACACAAAGGCTTGTTGCCTCTGTGATGGCAGCTTTGATTTTTCCTCATTGTCTCCACCCCACCTTCTTACCCATTTGCTAGTGCTTTTCTGAGGCACTCCCCCATTTTGCCAAAGTCAACTCTCCTAAAGTCCAGTACCCTCATCTTTGTGTGACTTGACTCCATGGCTGTGTTTATCATGAACCACACTGTTTGGTGGTCGCTTGTTCCTAGATGGCTACCCACTTCTAAATCCAAGATCCTCTCTGTCCCGCTTGAGAGTACCAGGTCTAGGATTGCTCCTTCCAAGTGGGTTCCAACACTAGCTGTCAAGACGCGTCTCTGTAGGGCATTGAGAATGACCCTGCTCTTGGATGTGGCTGCAGTAAAGGTACTCCAGTTAACATCTGGCATATTCAGGTCCCCATCAACAATATCTTCCCTTTCTGCCATTCTAAGGATGCCTTCTATTATTTTCTTGTCTATTTCTTCCCCCTGAGATGGGTGTCTGTATACAACCCCCATATGGATCATGGTACATTTCCTGTCTCCAGGGTGACACACATTCTCCAGGGTGACTCCTCTCCTGCCTGTTTACCATTTAGTTCTGTTGCTTTGATCCCTTCCCTTATGTAGAGAGCTACTCCTCCATCTCTTTTACCCTCCCTGTCCATCCTGTACCCTGGTATGTTGGCATCCCAGTCATGGTTCTCTGTGTACCATGTTTTTGTGACTACCACAATATCCATGTATCCCTTTTCCATCAAGGCCACTAGTTCATGGAGCTTGTTACCCAGACTACGTGCATTGGTACTCATCACCCTCCACTTCTGATAACCTTACCCCGATTAACCCCATCTCTGTCCTTACTGTCTTTGCCTTTTTCTCCATTGACCCCCTATCCTGCTCCCTATCAACTTCTCTACCTTAAGTTATGGTTTACCTCACTAACTACCCTGCTTTGTGGGGGCGGGGCCTGGGATTTCCATGCTTCTTTTCAGTGCCTTCCCCCTTGGATTGTTTAAATGCTTGCCAATGATGCATTTAAATCAATCACCTAGGATCCTGGTTCCCCTCCCTGACAGATGCAGACCATCATGCCGGTATAGGCCTGCATCCCTTCAGGTGGACCCCCAGTCCCCAATGAAGCCAAAACCCTGAGCTCTGCACCAGTTTTTCAACCATTCAGTGAACCCCATGGTGCAGAGTACCCTAACCTCACCCATGCCATAGACAGACTGCACCTCCGAGAAGGTTACCATGCATGCTATTTGTCTAAGTCCACTCCCCAACTCTACAAACTCCTCCTGCACTGCTCTGATCCCATTTCCAGCCAGGTCATTTGTCCCTAGGTGGACAATGACATCCAACTCCCCCTACCGTGCTGCTGCTCTCGTGATCCTGAGGATTTGCATCCTGTCCCTCCCAGCCATGGCGCTGGGCAGGCACCTTACCTCCATGTGGTCAAAACTGCTGGGCTACAATATAGAATCCTGGGACTGGAATGAAATATTCCTACAGGCAGATAATACCTTTGTCTCTTTTAATCATAGAATCATTCAGTAAAAACTAAAGAACTTATATTACACATTGGTTTACTTGTTCAGAATGAGTTGGAGGGCATCAGACAATTGTACAGAATGTGAAGAAGGCCACACAGATGTAGTTCATGTATTTAGGAAGTGTAAACACATTGTGGAACAGAATATCCAGACTCTTCTCTCCATTCTCCAGAGTTGTTGACAACTTAACATTGGAGACATGTGTTAAGTTGCTTCCCCATTGGTAATGATCTGTCGATTGGTGAATCTCACTCTATAAGAATGATAGCTATTGTTACAAACAACATTGGCTAGATTATCTACCCTATCCAGAGCAGAGACAAAGCTTCATAGAAGACCTTTGATTAGAAAAACGTGCTCATTGCTTTTACTTCTCATTAAACAGAATAGCAAAGAACCTGATGCCTAAAGACGTATGCTGACTGAAGAACAAGCAAGTGCATTCCCCTATCCTTCCTATCCTGAACATCTTGTTACTTCCCCCCAGTTTGGCTGTTCTATCCAGTCTTAAAGAGGACAGGAAATTATTTCTGATGTGCAGCTGTTTATGATGTTCCCATTTGTACAAATAGTATCAACAAGCCTAAATTAAGGCCGGCCTTGTGACACTGAGGGCTGAGGCATTGAATGCCTTACCTTGCGCGGTGCTGGTGACCTGTGTTCAGAAATGAGTGCGGGTTGTCGGGGGTCGGCAGGGTGGAGAAGGATTGAGCATCCAACGGTTTCCATCTCCAGGGAGGGGGGGTTCTTGACAGTCGGTGGCCATTTTCCCCCTGGTGTAGATTGAGGAACAGGCTGCTCTGCAGTAGCAAGGGAGGAGCTGGGGCTGATGCCTGGTGGGAGCGCGTGCAGATGCGTGCATGCTCTCCTCCACTGGTGTCACTGCACGCCCCTAACTCCAGGGAGAAAATTGAAAAAATGGAGGAGTGGCTGCCTGATCATGTGGCTTGATAGCTGTCTGAAGCACATCGGCTCTGAGGTGCCTGATCTGTATCTGGACAGGTGCTAGAGTAAAGAGGGCTCCCCACCACCCCACTGTGGGGGGGTAAGCCACAGGGGACTAAGGTGACCCTGATTGGAGTGCGGATGGCAGATGGTTGCTGGAATCCCAAGGGGCTGCCAAGGGAACATGGGAGCAGATACAGGTATGCCAGAGAAGGCGCAAAAAAGTAATAGCAAAAAAAAATAAATAAATAAGCCTATATTATCTATATATAACTGTATCTGAATAGGAAGTGGTGTGCAAAACTGTATTTTTCATTGTTTTGTTTTTATGGGCAGCATTCTGTTACAGTTCTCTTCCTGGAACCAGTGATCTGGAATTTTAACTATGTCATGGTATGAGCACAGAACTCTAAACATGGTTCTGATAGGACAGTAGCTCATGTTTGGCATTCTATACTCAAACCATGACATAGTAAAAACTCCAAATTACTGGTTCCATAAAAGGAACTGTGCCAGATGTTGTCCATAAAAAGGAAACAACTGAAAACACAATTTTTCACATCAGTGCTTATTCAGGTACAGTTCAGTATGGCTCATTTGGAGGCAAGTCTTTCATTTGTTAGTAATAACACTATTAACAGCTGTTAATTAGCACAGATTTCCTGTCCCCTTTAATCACTTCTAATCTCTGCTCTTTAGTATACTTCTCATATATCCTTCATATCTAAATTTCTTCTGTACTTTAGCTCTCATTTATTACTGAAGATTGTTTGCAACTGTAATATAAATATTGATAAATATGTTTTTCCTGAGAAATCATTTCATTGCATGATGATATTTCTATCATAAATGTATTTCGTCATTGCTATTTTAGTTGATATAACCTAGTTTGTTGACTTACATATTTTTATTTACATTGATCACTTTTTGTTTTACTGATTGTTTTTTGAAAAAAATAATTATTGAAAAATATGCACGCACTTTGTTAGTCAGTCTCAATGTTTTTTAGAGAAAATCACAAATGTTTTATATAACAATACTAACTGTAATTCATTTTTTTTGAATGTCAGCACAGATATCGTTAGATTGTCTTCCAACAAACCAAACCGCTGTCAGTCCTTAGATTTAAGTATTTGTTATGTTTGCAGCTTTTTTAAAGTTTTTGTTTCAAACCATTGTGTTTTGTCAGCTATATTGTTTATTGTGCAATATTCAGAAAGACCTTTGAGTCAGAGACTCATTTACAAAGGTTCCACGTCATACACCAAGGGACAGTGCAAACAATTGATAAACAGAGATGACAGTACAGGATATTAAATAACGAAGAATTACATTACAATTCATTACATGTCATGCAGGGTAGATCAGGAGGGGGATTAGGTCAATATAGTAAATGAGTCACAGTTAAGCACAGCCATATAGTTGCAGAAGAGTCTGTAACTGGCTGATAGTCAGGTAGAGGGTTAGGAGAGATTTTGCACCAGAAACTGGGATAGTTATTGGAGTTGGTAGGACAGCAAGATGCAGGAATAGTGTCAGGTGCAATCACATATGTTAGAGTCTTGGAGGAGTTCCCTCAGTCTAGTTTTGAAAGGACCTAGCCTCGTTTTGTTTGCTATTTGGATAGGGAGAGAGTTAGTCAGATTTGGGGCTTGGTAGCTGAAGGTCCTTTGAAGTTGGGAGGTATGAGGGCGGGGTACCCATAGTAGTGGCTTGTTCGAGTTTCATGTGGATCTGGCTGAGTCTGCTGGGTGAATAATAGAGGCGAGAGAGAAGGAGGGGTGAGTCCTAGGAGGATCTTCTTAGTCATTAGGCAAGTATGATACCGGATTCTGCTATCTAGGTTTAGCCATTTTGAGGAGTTGTAAAGTGTGCAGGTGTGGGTGAGGCAATCACAGCCTAGAATGAGGCAGCAGGCTTTGTTGAGTACAAGACGGAGACTGTTTAGTGCTGAGTTGGGGGCAGCACTGTATATGGTAATACCATAGTCAAGGAGGGCAAAGATGGAGGAATTGACAGTAAGCCGTAGGGCTTCCAAGGTGAGGAGGGAGAGGGGGGACATGATAGAAACGTTCAAGTATCTCAAGGGAATCAACAAAGTCCAAGAGAGTAGCATCTTTCAAAAAAAGAGGTGTGCAAGAACAAGAGGGCACAATTTGAAGATGGGGGGCTCAGAGGTAATTTAAGGAAGTATTTTTTCACAGAGAGGGTTGTGGATGCATGGAACGGCCTTCCGGAGGAGGTTGTGGAGTCAAAATCAGTGGTGGAATTCAAGCATGCATGGGACAGTCATATGGCCATTCTAGGGGTTGGGGGTAGGAAGAAGTAGGCTGCTGGTTAACTAGGATCTGCAGCTTATCCAGTAGGTAGGTAGGGAAATGGGCAGACTGGGTGGGCCAAGCGGTCCTTATCTGCTGTCAAATTCTATGTTTCTATAAAGCACACCTAATCTTGAGTTTAGGGCCGAGGCAAGGAGGAGAATGTGTTGTTTATAGTTGAGGGCCAGGTCTAGAGTGATCCCTAGGTATTTAAAGTTGCTAACTTGCTCAAGGGGGGTGTGGTTGATAGTGAGAAATGAGGGACAGAGGTTCTTGTGGGGGTTCTGCGGGTGGGAGAAGATCATGACTTTAGTTTTCTTGTAGTTGATGGTTAGCTGTTGGGTGGAGAACCAATGTTCTGCTTCATGGAAGCTATGTTGGAGTGTTTGATGGTGATTAAGTGGGTCGGAGTCGGAGGCGAACAGTACTGCGTCATCCGCATAGAGGAGCAGGTTTCCGGAGACGGCCAAGGGGAGGGAGTTTAGGAATAGGCTGAAAAGTAAGGGGCCAAGAATTGACCCCTGCGGTACACCATAGTGGACCGGGAGGCAAGGGGACAAGACAGTGCCTACCTTGACCTGTTGTGTTCTATCCGACAGGTAGCTGGCGAACAATATTAAAGTATCATTGGAGAAGCCACTGGAGGCGAGAGTGTTTAGCAGTAGGACGTGGTTGACAGTGTCAAAAGCTTTTGAGAGATCCATGAAGATGGCACCTGTGAGGTGGCCGCAGTCCAAGGTGGAGTGGACATGCGAGGTGAAAGCGAGGAGGGCAGTGGTGGTACTATGCCCCTTATGGAATCCATGTTGTTGATTGCAGAGAAGTTTGTATTTAGTCAGGTGGTCAGTGATTTGGTCAGCGACGATTCGTTCTAAGGCTTTGGGGGGGAGAATGGATATTGGACGGTAGTTGTTGGTGGAGGTGCGGTCACCACTCTTAAAGATAGGGGTAATGTTGGCCAGCTTCCACTGGGAGGGAAATTTCCCTTGACAAAGGGAGCGATTTAGGATATGAGTGAGAGGGAAAAGGACTTCCTGGAGAGTAAGGTGAAGAAGCTTCAGGTCTAGGAAGCTGCTGCAGTTTGTTGAGTGGCTAAGGGCTTTGTCTAGGTGGGGTTTGGCATCTGCAGGGGATAGGATGCAAAGGTGAAAGCGAGGAGCAGGGGGAGGTGGGTGGGCCTGGGTTGGCAGAGGGTCGAAGAAGTTAGGGGGGAGAATATGGTTGAGATTTATGAAAACGGAGTTTAGGGCTGAGGCTATGCAGAGGGAATCCGTGGCGATGTCACCATCTATCTCTAATTGGTCTGGGGGCTGGTTTGGGGATTAACCGTAGAGGTTTTTAATATTATTCCAGAATTTCCACCCGTCTCCCCAGGTGAAAGTTAAGGATGCTTTGTAATAGTCTGATTTGGCGGTGCGGAGGGACCACGTGCATTTGTTACATGACTCCCTATAGTGTTGCATGTCAGCTGGCCGTTTGGTTTCATTAGCAATATGCCAAAGGGAGTCACGCTGTTTCATTAAGCCCAGGAGGTGATCAGTGAACCAGGGGATTTGATTGCCTTTGGACATTTTCTTGGTAAGGGGGGCAAACTTATCTCAGATCATATTGAATGTGGAGGTAAATTGATCAAGTGCATGATCGGGGTCTGGGGTGTTAACGAGGGGTGTCCGGTCTCAGTTTCTAAGGAAGGCCTTGAATTGGGAGAGTTTGCCAGGGCCAAGGGTGCGCTGTAAGGTAATTTTGGGGGGGGGGTGTTTGGGTGCCCTGCAGGACCAAGAGCAAAGCACAGGAGAGTGATTGCTTAGAGTGTTGGGGAGTACCTGGGTGTTGGTAATTCTGTGCGGGTGGTTAGTGAAGACCAGATATATGTTTTCAAGTGGTCCACAAATGCATGAACTTTAAAATGTTATAACTTAAAAAAGAAATAAAATTTCATTTTTAACCCCCCAAAGGCACTTTCTTGGATCAGACTCTAATGAATCTTGGGTGGCATTTTCAAAGCAGATGCGCAGTGAAATGGGCCCAAGCTTAAAAGTGGTATATTCAGATGATGGGCTGGAAGATGTGCCAGCCCATCTCCCTTTTGAATATACCACTCATCCTGTGTGGCTTAGCTCACTTGTGCCGGCTCATCTCTGATGAGCTGAGCACAGAAATAGCAATCAGGAGCAACCCAGCCAGAAACACAGTAGCAACAGGGAGGTACTGCAGAGGGAAAAGCAAAGGCAGTACAAACCCCACTACATGGGCTGTGGCCAGCCCCAAAGGACCGTACAGTGTATTGTACAGCAGGAACTGTCCACCTGATGCACA
Organism: Neoceratodus forsteri; assembly: GCA_016271365.2. Classification (NCBI taxonomy): domain Eukaryota; kingdom Metazoa; phylum Chordata; order Ceratodontiformes; family Ceratodontidae; genus Neoceratodus; species Neoceratodus forsteri. The sequence goes on along the minus strand of CM057454.1, from coordinate 266,672,998 downwards.
GTTGTATACCAAACATATTGTGCAGTCTGCGTCAGTGTAGCAACTGTAGAAGTCCCTGTAGAACACCCCATGCCCCCCGGTTGCACACTGTGTCGAATAACCTGCTGCTCAGTGTGCTGGCCAGGTGAAACAGGTCAATAAACGGGTCTGGTATGATTGCCCGACTGCTACTTTCCTGACGCACTTTTCCCGGCCCCCATTTTCCAGAATTGCGGTTGCCCAATTAGGTATGTTTAATGAGTGCTGGTTTCCCGACAGACACTTAAGCTTCTGCACTCGCACAGTAGAAGAAAGTCTAATGCCAAAAATAATGCATTTGCATTGTTGATCGTGGTAGAGGTTCTGAAGCACAACCTTAGTTAATATGCAGCTAAGCTTCAGACCTCAAAGCAATCCAAGCAATATCCACAGCTTCAATGAACTCATCTAGTCCAGAGGTTTTACACTCAACTCGTCTAGTCCAGTGGATGTGCTGGGATTTAGACTTGAGGCAAGCCAGCCAGGCCCACCTTCTCCACACAGCAAGTGGAATGAATCCTTCCTAGATCAAAGAACAAATCTGGAAAGCTTTGGAGGTAAAACCAGATGAAAGCCAGGTGGAACTAGTGCTATTACAATGCTGCATGGTAAGCTCCACTGAAACAAAAAAATGTTAGCGTAGCATATGAGAATGCCTACAATAACATCTAACAGTGTGAATAACTTAATTAAACAAAGTACAGTTATAACTTAAAAATAACTTAAAATCATTTAAAATCTCAACTGCAGCAGACGGCTGGCCACAGAGATACAGGCACACAAGGGGGAGAAGAAAGGGCTGGAGGGTTTTTAGGTTGGGTTACAGACAGTCTAATAACCATGTTCAGGGGGTTTGGTAACTTGCTAGTGTATGCTCTTGTCGGCAAACTGCATTGCGGGATTTTAATTGTCAGTAAAATGAACCTGATGGTAAACAGGTGCCGGGCAACTTTCTGTCAGGTAAATGGATGTCGGGGAAACCGTCCGGATCCCCAATAAACAATACTAATGATAGAAACTACAAGGAGATGAGTCATTCTCTGTAGGATGCGCCCTATGGATTGAAATGGGCTGGGTGCAAAGTTGCAATATTCAGCTATAACATGCAGATGAGCTCATTGCCCAATTCAGGCCCATGTCCACTGCTTAGCATCTCATTATAGTTGCTCCAAAACTCCTTTGCATGTGCTGCAGCCCTGGAGGTATGTATGTTTACGTTCCCCAGGTTACAGCCTGTGTTACACCACATCCAGTGGGATCTGGCCCACATCCAGATATGCTGTTCATGTGCACATGCATGCCACTGTCCCATACTGCACTACCCCATCCATTCTAATGGGCCTACCTGCCACTGTCCTGTGCAGCCATGGTTCACTGTCATGCCCCTCCAGTTTCCGTGCCTGTGTGTGTGTGTGTGTGTTGCCTGCTGTCCTTCCACCTGTGCATGCTATGCCAAGCACCTGCCCTGCCCAGTCTGTGCCCTGGTGCACCACTGGCACTGTGATGGTATGCTTAGGTCCAGAAGGCCACCCAGTGCCACAGTCCACTGTCCCAGTCAATTCCCGCCCACCCGGCATTGTCTTCTGCCATGGGTTGTACCACATAGTGTGTTGTGTGGGCACAGTGACCTGCACACCCACCCACTGGATGGTCATCAGGGATGTCCCCACTCTCCTCTCACACATCATTTTCACCACATTCAGGGATGGTGTCCCCTCCATGTTCTCAGTGCTGACTTTGTATTCCAAAATGTGAAACACAACCAGCAGTGCAGCGCACCTGTGTGGAATGGTATCTGTTCCCTACACATTAGACTGTGCTCACATTATGCACTGCACAATAGCACACACTGTTTCATGTACTGTCAATACTGCTCACAAGTGCATTCAGCTACCACACTGGTGCTTACACAGCCTGCAATCTTGGTAGTTGCTTGTGGGGGGGATTGGACTTAGGTCCACTCCATTTGTACCTAACTCAATTGATCCCATCTGGAGAGATGTGCTGTAAATGGGATCACTTTTTGCTTTGAAAATATGGCTGAGTTGTATATTCATGGGAACGCCCCTACCAGCTAGGCTGAATATCATTATCATTCCCTGTGGCACATCTGAGAGGCGCTCAGCGCATTTGAGATGTGCCAGCCCATCTTGGCTCTTTGAATATCGCAGTTGTGCACATCTCAGATGCGAGGAGCGCATCTGCTTTGAAAATGCCTCCCCTAGTGTATCATATATATATATATATATATATATATATATATATTCAAAAACGTTTGAGCCGCCAGATAGATTTTTGCTAAAACTGCTAATAATTAGCCTCTAGATCTGAGACTGTGCATACCAAATATTACATCCCATGGGCTAAGATCACTGATATATAAGCTTTCAAAACCCACATTTTTGACACCAACACTAACTCAACCCAAACATACATGTGCTACCATGCCTACATAATATATATATATGGGATATGATGTGGGTGAGAGTAAGATAGAAATAACTTTATGACCTGTAGTCGACCTCCTAACCTCATGAGTGGTAAAACCATGACTGAGGTCAGAAGAGGTCAAGTACGATGAGTGAAGATTTTTCTACTATCTTACTCTCACCCATGTCACATTTGATTTGCACAACTGGTGTTTAGGTGGTTTTGTGATGGAAAGGATCAAAAGTTACAAAAAGAAAAAGTACACAATGTAAACTGTGCCCTTCTGATCAATGTTTCAGAACAAGTCTAACAAATCACTACATTACAAATCAGTATAGTGGAAATCAATACAGTTAGTGCAGTACAAGTCAATACAATCAAAATGGTTGCGAATTAGAAAGCAATTAAGACTAAAAAGCATCTCACATATGATGGCTTTTGTGCTGCATATTGCATATTGACATTGTGATATCATCAGTATTGTTAAAGCTGCTTTCTAGTTGGTTTAGTATTCAATTGTAACATAACCAACTTTGCAAAAGAGCAGTACTATCTTGCAAGTTGGTCATAAGATTGTAATTTTATCTTGGCCATTCCAGACCCACACCTGTTTTGTGTATGCATATATCTATCTATCTATCTATCTATCTATATCTTATAGGGGCATGATCTTGCTCCTATACTGTAGTTTAACGGTCACTTCTATGTTAAAATCAACATTATGAACTTTAATAACATTGCAACTGTTCAACCGATTTACATGCAATTTTGCATACTTCATCAGGGATTGAAAGTCTCTTGATGTGCCAAGTTTTAATTTGGTCAGATGCGTGGGTGTAGAGAAACGGAGTGTGAAAAAATTTGAAAATTACAATTTCTTTTTTCATTTCTTTGTGATGTCACAGCCAAATAACGGCTTGGGATTTTGGTCTGACATTTTTAGGGTAGAAAGGTCTTGTGTCACATATGTGCCTTTAGAAGGTTTGGTGAAAAAATATTACTCCATTCGGAGTTATTTTAAATGTTAAAGTGTCCCATTATTTTCAGTGGGAATTTCACTCTCCACTTAGATGTGAGCTTTGAAAAAGGATCCTTTGTCATAAATAGGTAATCTTTTTTTTTTTGCAAATGGGTCATCTTGTGTCACAAATGTGAAATTTTTTTCATGCAGCTGCCATTTTGTTTTACATTTAACGAGAGAAACAAAATCAAATAACTGAAAACAATTATGTGCTGAGTACATACCAACACATGTAGCTTGCTTATTGGGACTCCCTCAGCTGGATTCTGCACTTATTGGTTGAAGAAATACCCTTAAATTATTTTTTCAGATTATAAATCTTTTTTTGTGACTCTTGATATGAAAAAAGATTATTTTTCATATCACAAGTCACAAAACATTTTCCTTTTTCATGGGGCTGGCCCGTCGGCGCAGCGGTTGGATTTCCGCTTGCGACGCCAGCGTTCCGGGTTCGGGAACGAGCTTGGATCACTGGAGGGCCGGCTGGGGGGAGAAGGATCGAGCGTCTTGCGACAGCTCTCCTCCAGGGGGAGGGTAGGGGATGAGTCCGGTGCCTGCTGGCTCCTAGCGGAGGCTGGGAATATCGCAGGACGCATGGTCCAAAGTGGGTTAGGGGAGGAGCGGACGTCGACATCAGCCATGACGTCACCACGCTGTTGCCTGCAGGAAAACAGGAAAATCTGCTCGCTGCCAGTCAAGATGACAGCTCTCCATTCTCAGAGCACCCCCAGTACCTGGCCAGGGCCTCCTGTTCCTCAGCAGCATCCCCGGGCCCTAATGAAGCGTGTGCTGGGGTCTTCCCCTCTCCCCGGTGCCCTTCCCACTTGGAGGAGGGGAACCCGCCCGGTGATAGGGATACACCGGGATATCCCGAGGATCAGCTGCGATCTGAGGACCTGAGGAGGGCTGGCTAAGGTCAGTGGGGACGAAGGGAACTTGTAGAGCCTGAAGGAGTGGGGGACAGTGAAGCACGGGAGGAGGGTATAATCACATAATGCAAAAAAAAAAAAAATTATCCTTTTTCATGATGTGAAATCCTTTCCCTGGTGTCTAGTGGCACCCCCAACCTTCTGATCGCTGTTCCAGTTATTTATTTTTATTATCCCTGGTGTCTAGTGGCACCCCCATCTGATCACCATACCCATTATTTTTTTATTATCCCTGGTGTCTAGTGGCACCCCCATCTTCCAAATGCTGTCCCCATTTTTTTTATTGTCCCTGGTGTCTAGTGGCACCCCCCCACCTGCTGAATGCTGTCCTAGCCTGAAATACAGAAAACGTTCCTCAATGTCTTTTTTACCTACAAAAAAGGAAACAGTCCCTTGCTGATCAGACCCGTTCAAACCCCATCTCTCATTCAATATCCACCACCTCACACACCCCAGTACACCCCCACACACACCCTCACTCATCTGAACAGGACACAGGGTGAAGATCCACTCTCTGATTGAAGACACGTCTTCTTGCAGAAACTGGTGACTGCAATATAAGAAACTAAGATAAATGCAGTTCAATATATTTCAATGGGTTTCTCAACTTTGGTGCTTTACTTTGACATTTTTAAGGATTTTGACACCAAATTTTCAACATACCCTTTTTGAGATCCCTCCTCATGAACAATATTGGTGTAATTTTGCAAATCCTGCCTGAAAGATGATTTCATGGTCAGTTGGACAGATTTCAGAATTGTCACCATACTTGTTCATGAGGTGGGATTGTAAGAAGGGTATGTTGAAAATTTGGGGTCAGAATATGGTAAAATAGCAAAGTTGTTTGTATCTGTTGAAAATTTATTGTGCTTGCTTGTAACTTTCATAATTCATTTTCACCCCAAATTTTCAGCATAACCATTTCTTTACATCCCCTCATGAACATGACAGCTGTCAGTTTTCAAATCCTGGCAAAATGTGTTTTCTCACCTGAGGCGTGGAATGACGTTTTGGTGGAGATCTGAAAATTTTCAGCCCAGTGTTCATGAGGTGGGGTAATAACAAGACTATGCTGACAGTTTGGTTGCTTTTTTGGCTGAAATGCTTCCATGGCAACATACATGTAAGCATCTATGGAGGGATGGGAGTGCAGGGCCTGGAGGTCACTGCGCTCTCACGACCAACTGTGGATACAATTTTACTATCTCAAAAAGTAAGGACATTCTTTGCAAAGAACTTTGTTAATGCACTAATTAGGGTTGGTTACAGTGACAAAAGTAGGGAATTGTGGCATTAGGGTTTCAATTCCTAATTCCCCACCCCACAGGCATCAACAGGGTTGGGGTGTGCCTTGGGGTTCTCAACCTTAATGCTCACCCCATTCTCATATACTGTACTCATCTCAGCTTATTTACTCATGGAGTGGGGTGAGCATTAGGACTGAGAACCCCAAGACACACCCCTCTCCTGTTGTTGCCTACAGGTTTGGGGTGGGGTGTTAATAAAAAATAATTGGGACAGCAGTTAGAGGGTGGGGGTGCCACTAGACACCAGGGATAATAGAAAAATAATGGGGATGGTGACTGGGGGGATGTGCCACTAGACACCAGAGCTACTAAATAATGGGGATGTTGATTGGAGGGTGCGGGTGCCATTAGACACCAGGGATAATAAAACAATAACCAGAACAGTGATCGGAGGGTGGGGGGGGTGCCACTATACACCAGGGAAAGGATTTCACATCATGAAAAAGGATCCTGTTTTGTAAAGAATATATACTGTATGTGTGTGTGTTTGCATGCACACACTTTCCTCTCACTTTCATCTGGGTTCCCTACTCTCAGATTAAGTGGCAGGCAGCCCTGAGTGCCCACTCAGCTGCAGCAGTGGTGAACATTCTCCCTCTTCCTCTCGGCCAAGGGTTGACACCCTTTGATTGTTAAACAAACAACTTTCACAATATTTTTTCAAGTATAATGTAATCTCAGATAAACAATTAGGTTTTAAATAAGGTCACAGCACTGTACGTGTCATTTCAAAAGTGACTAATGATGTTTTTGCAGCCTTTGATAAAGGACATAACACACCTGCAGTCTTCTTAGATTTATCAAAAGCGTGTGACACGGGGGAGGGGGTGGCATGCTGTGGAACCTAAGCTGAGTAGTTGTGTTCCACTTCAGCTCCTTAGATATACGATTTTCAACTTTAAAATATACAATTTTCAAAAACATAATTTTGTAAAACTTTTCAAGTTTAAAAGAGGAAGCATCAGAGATCATAATGGGAAAGACGCACAGGAATCTGATGATGGGAGAAGGCAGAAAAGATGAAGGGAAAAGTCTGCCGGCAGGTCCAAGCACTCATTCCATGCACACTGGTGCTGCCAAAGGTGAAGAGGCAGAAGAGATGCTGCAATCTCTTGGCCAAAAAGTGCAACAGCCCCTGGCATCATCAGCCTCTACAAATAACAAATTGGACATCATGACAGGCAGAATTGCTACTGTAGAGAAAGCAGTAGATACTCCACCGGGAGATGTGGAAGATTTGAAACGGCACACTACGCTGTGCTAAAGCACAATGCTGCAATGAGTTGAGGAGCAACAACATATTAATAACAGGCTGGAGATTTTAGAAAAACAAATACGAAGTCAGAACTTGAGGCTAGTGGGACTCCCAGAAGGGTCGGAAGGAGATTCGGGCATGCTTATTTGTCAAAGATTGGTTTTCTGATTCCAGAGGGGAAGGAGAGACGGAGTTTGCAGGGTGCTTGAGAGTAAAGGAGTCTGTCATTTTTCTGAAGCACTCCTTGTAATGCTGTACTCTCGTGCTGCTTTGTTCTCTCACTGAGTGTTTTTGTGTGCCTGCTCTTTAGCACCTTTGTTAAAATCTGTTTAAAGTGGCCTTTAGAAAACATGCAGTGTAAAAACTGACGTGGCAGTTATTTGCTTTTGGGCCAAGTTTTACCAACAGTTAAGCTAGTTGAAGCAATTGCTGAAGCAACTGCAACTGCGACGGTAATTACACATACTGAGCTTTGGCATTTATGGATTTGGACCTAAAAATACCTAAACCTACTAGATTAGAAAGTAAGTAGTATATTGAACAGTTAAATGACATTTTGCACCACGCAATTAACTGAAATTTTGTAATTTGCATTTCTTATATTGCCCATAATTAATATTTGAACCATTTTAAAACTACCTGTTGTTTAGTATTTAGAATATAGCATATTTAGCACACAAATCATAGATACTGGTTTATTTTTTTAATCAGATCTTTTTTTTTTTAGTTTTTTACTGTTTGTTTTATGATCATTGTATGTGACAGGATACCCCTCAGAAAGCTCCCTTTGAAAGGGAGGACTCATGCGGGTGCCAGAGGTAATAAACACCTCTATCTACAGCACCCTTGTGTGGGGGGTGAGCCCATCGACGCACTGCACGCGTCGACTGTCCCACCCACCCTGGCTCAGCATTTCCTTTATAGTTGCTGTCTAGTGACATCACATCCTGTTGCCTGTTTTTACTAAGTCCCCACTTCTCCATTTGCAGGTTATACCTGCAAACCATTAGAGGGACCTTCTGACCTTTACAACCAAGCTACTTACACCTCAGTCTCCCCTCCTGAAACCCTTCTACTTCCTGTAACCTACCTGATTAGGTTACTCCTCTCCCAACTCCCACCTCTACATCTGCCCACACCCCACCCTCACCCAGCCATCTGGCTAGCCCAATTACCTGACCCTCACCCAGCCTGCCACTAACCCCAGTGACCACTAGGAGTTGCTATTTCTACCCTGTTTTCTGGCCCAAACCCAGCTGTTTTAACGTCACCTAGAACCTGGATTCCCTGCTCTCAGCCAAGCCTTATCCCAACTGCCCAGCTAGGGGCTTGAACCTTGTACCCTGTCCACCAGAGTCCGTGACAGTACCACTACTCCAAAGTGGTATCTATGCTTTGTGAGGGGCAACCAAGCTCCTTAAATTCATCACCCTGCTTACCTAGGCACTATTGCTTGGGCACCTCTTCCCCAATTTTGGTAAAATGTCCCCATCAACAACCCTTATACTACTGTTCTCCTCCATCTTACTATCCCTTCCCATTTTAACTCCCCCCCCAAGTGGCTACCCAGCACCCTCCCTCCACCGGCTATTCTGAATCATCCTACAAATGCCCCCTATAAGTCCACTGCATCCCTCCCAGCTATCTTCTGGTCCCATTTCCCTATGCCCCCCCTCCTCCTCAGTCTATTCCTTTGACTGCCTTCTGGCCTCTCTCCCCCTCTCCACTACCCACTCCCCCTGCTCAGCCCGCCTTATTGCTACCACCAACTTGCGCATGGCAAAATCCTGGTCTCTCTGTGTTCTATGCTACCATCTAACCATTGCCCTACTCCTTCTTGCAGCAGGGGATATACATCCTAACCACGGCCCACCCCTAACCTCAGGCCCCAACCACCCCATACCAAACCCCTCAGCCAAGGCCACCACCGACACTCGTTCTGGCTACCTTTCCCATGGCTTACGCCTTCTTCATCTAAATATTCATAGCCTGGCCCTTAAGCTCGATCAGCTCCAGGTCCTTGCCACCCATCATGCCCCCGACATAACCATCCTATCTGAGACCTGGCTAAACCCCAGTCTTCCTGATAATACCATTCCTATCCCAGGGTTCACCATCACACGGCAAGACCGGCCCTCCAGAGGTGGAGGGGTGGCTATCTACATCAGATCAGCCCTACACTTCACTGTCTCGCTCACCAAAGCTGAACCCAAAGCTTACGAGCTTCTCATGGTAAAGCTGTCCCCCCTCCTCATTACCTATCTTTGTGGCTGTAATCTATTGCTGCCCAGGCATGCAAACCACAGTAGTCACCAACCTCCTGGGCCAGCTGTCATCTCTCGCACAGTCAGGTGAACTTTATGTCATGGGTGACTTTAATCACAACTGGCTAGCACCCACTTTTAACAAAACCCAAACTGAGATAACCGCTCTCAACCTCAGTCAAACCATTTCGGAACCCATACGTTCTAACCATAAGTCCAGTAACCACTCCCTCCTAGACTGGGTGCTTACATCCCACCCACACTGCGTAGTCAGCTCAGGCCTCCTCCCTGATTCAATCAGTGACCATCATCTAATCTACTTGGTCCGCAAGATTCACAGAGTTAAATCCTCTCCCAAATTTATATTCCAACGGTCATACAAATCCCTCAACCTCTCCCCCTCCTGGATGATTTATCTCACTCTAATTGGGCCCCGAGACCTAGCTGCTCTAACATGGATGCGGCCCTCACCCACTTTTGGAACACCTTCCTTGCCGCCTGGGACAAACACGCCCCCCTGCGCTGAGCTAGAATCTGGGGGTCTCACCTACCCTGGATTTCCCCTGAGCTGATAGCATGCCAACAAGCCTGTGACAAGGCCTGGCAAAACTACAAATCCATGCTCCTCCCAGGCAACTACATCACCTACCGCATGCTCTGCAACAAGTGCACAAAGGCCATCTGCTTAGCCAAGGCTGATTATTTTAACAACACCCTAAATGCAAATCTTGGGAGTCGTCCGAAATTCTGGATAGTCATTAACTCCCTTCTCACCCCCCAAACAACAAGCCCCCCTCCTCTTCTCTTCTCCTCACCAAAGGGACTCTCCTCTCCGACCCCCTGATGGTAGCCTCTGAGTTTAACTCCTATTTTACTACCTGCACCCAGGCCCTCCTACATTCCCTTCCTCCCGCAACCACACCCGCTCCCCAGATATCTATCCACCTTCCATCTGGCAGGAGCCCCTTTTCCTTCAGACACATCTCCCCCACTGAAACCTTAGTTGCCCTTCACTCCCTGAACCCCTCCAAAGGCAAATCCCCTGATGGTCTTGATAACAAACTCCTCTTCCTATCTGCCCCCGCCATTGCTATTCCCCTCGCAGCCTTACTAAATCTCTCTTTCACCACCGAGTCACTCCCCTCCGCATGGAAGCATGCCACTGTCATTCCCCTCCCAAAAGGTGGTGATCCTACCTCCACAACTAGCTACCGCCCCATCTCCCTCCTCCCTACCCTCGCCAAACTCCAGGAACACCTAGTGCTATACCAACTCTCCCACTTTCTCTCTGAAACTAACTTCTTCACCCCATTCCAGTCCAGATTCCGAAAACACCACTCTACCACCTCATCCCTACTAAGACTCATGGACTCCATCCTTACTGGGATGGATAAAGGTCTAATCACTGCTGCCATCTTCAATGACCTAGCAAAAGCCTTCAACACGGTATCCCATTCTCTCCTACTATCCTGCCTATCAGGGGCTGGGTTAGCAGTATCTGCCACAAATTGGTTCAGTGCCTACCTTCTAAATCGAACCCAATCCACTAAAATAGCTGACCACACCTCCCCCCCATCACCACCGGTGTTCCCCAAGGCTCAGTTCTTGGCCCCATCCTCTTCTCCATCCTTCTAAATGATCTGCCTAACTCTTGCTCTTCTACCACAATCCACATGTACACAGACAACACGGTCCTCTTTACCTCCGGCCGGACCCACGAAGAAGTCTCCTCCAAACTTCAAACTGACTTCAACAAAATCCAGCGCTGGTTCAGTACCAACCAGCTCTCCTTAAATGCCAAGAAAACTGTCTCTATGTCCTTCGGCACTAGACAGCGTCTATCCAAACTCACCTATCCCCTGATCTTCCATACCCTAAATAACACCATCCTTGATGAAGTGCCTTCCTTCAGGTACCTAGGGGTTTGGCTTGATCATCACCTCTCCTTCTCCACACACGTGGATGCCATCATTTCAAAACTGTGGCCAAAACTTGGTGCCCTTTATCGAAACCACGTTAGCCTCCCGCTACCTGTCAGACGTGAATTAGTCCAGAAAATGATCCTACCCTCCTTCGACTACTGCAATGTCGTTTACAGCTCCGCTGCCAAGACCATCCTAACCAGACTTGACTCCCTCTTTGATGCTTTCTGCCATTTTGCCCTCGATGCCCACCCTGCTCACATCACTGTGAGCTCTACCATTCACTGGCCCTGCCATCCCTGTGCAACCAGTGCCTAACTCATAGTGCTAAATTCACGTCCAACTTCTGGTTCAGCTCCCTCCCTCCTTACCTCGCATCCTCTCTATCTTCCCCTCCTACCCCCACCCATGCCCTCAGGTCTTCTGATGCCAGGCTATTAGTCATCCCTCACTGAAGGATCACCGCAGGCCAATCAGCCTTCTCTTACCTCTTCCCTAAGCTCTGGAACAGCCTGCCGGTGCAGATCCACCATTCATCATCCAAACACTCCCTATCCTCTGCCCTCACTAACTTCCTTGCCCCAAACTGCAACTGCCCCTGACCCACTCCCGATAGTTTCCTTTCTTCCCCCTTCACCCCTTAGCACCTGACCAGTGGCTCGGTCTTTTGCCTATTTATCTGGCTTATACAATGCCCCACACACTTACACTCTCACCCCCCACTCTCATATTCCCTCCTAATCTCTCCCTTCCCCCTCATTCCTAAACAAACCCACGCTCTTCATCCATACGTTCTGCTACTGCTCCCCTCTCCTTCCCCTCCACCCCACCCATATCACCCCCCATATTCTCCTCCAACTCCTACTGTCAACTTGGTGCTTCTCGCTTCAGCGCAAGTCCTGTTACTGGCACTATAGTCTCTATATGGCACTTAAAGTAATCATGTATTACCCTCGATGAGTTCCCATGATATGTATACCCTGTCCTTGATGTTCATGTTCTCTACTGTACTGTTCTCCTATTGGAAATAATGCTAATGTAATCCCACCCAACTATGTACATTATCTGTATGCTCTTTACTGTTCTCATACTGTAAAAAGTCCTATGTAATCCCATCCAACTATGTACATTAACTGTATTGCTCTATTTCTAAGTTCAACTTTTGTCTGTATTCCTGCCTCCATTGTAACCCCTCCCCCCAGGTCGCACCGTGAGACGAGCATCTTTTTGTTCAGTGTGCCTTTCCTGGTGAAACATTTTCAATAAATAAATAAATAAAATATGGGACCCTGTTTAGCTCTGTGTTATTTTTTGTACTTCTAGTGCCAACTATCCTATTTACGACTATAACTTGGAACATGAGAAAGGATAGTTGTGGAATTTGTATCAATCTAAAAGAGATCTGGACAACATATATATCCACTAATTTAAAACCCCAACATATGCAGGATTTGGATAGAGGGCAGAAGCTTTTGTTGGGAGAACTCTGAGCGATGAAAAAGCTTTAAGCAAGCCAAAAACCCAGATTATTGAAAGGTTTATTGGGTACTATAGAAGAATGATAAAATAACAGGCTGTAGATTTTAGAAAAGCAAATACGAAGTCAGAACTAGGCTAGTGGGACTCCCAGAGGGGTCGGAAGGCGATTCGGCATGCTTATTTGTCAAAGATTGGTTTTCTGATCAACTTTGAGTGCATGACACAGATGAAGATTTTTCTATTGATAAAGCTTATTGTCTGCCGCATCAATTCAAACCACTTGCAGAGCTTCCCCGAGTTCTAATGGTTGTACTCGACAGCATGGGCACCAGAGATAGGCTATTAAATCTGCCAAAGAGATATGGGCCTCTTACACTATGGTCCATGTGTTCCTGGATATATCCTATGCGACCCGACTCCACCACAAATAAATTTGATGGGGTACGAGCAACGCTCAGAGAACTTAATATATTGCACACAATTCAATTTCCTGCTAAACTGAGGATTATACAGGACAGTAAAATTTATGTGTTCAATATCCCATCGGATGCAGGGAAGTGGGTACGAACATGCGAATGTGCGAGCAGAAACAGACCACCTGGTCTATCCAAGTCTGATCGAGTGTACAGCTAGCACCCCTAGTTTACAGCTGCCCCCTCCCCTTTGCCATCCCACTGCCACCCCCACCTCCCCCAACCTCACTCTCCCTTGTTCCCTGTCCCATGCTTTTTTAAAGCTGTTCACAGATTTATATGATACCACCCATTTTGGTAGTGGTTTCCATGTTGCCACCACCCTCTCCGTGAAATAGTGTCTCCTCATTTCCCTCCTAAATATTCCCCCCTCTACTTATAGCCCATGCCCCCTGGTGTCTCTCCTCCTCCTTAGCTTAAAGATCCCATCTGCCCCACCCTTATTGATTCCCCTCAGATACTTGAATGTCTCTGTCATGTCCCCTGTCCCTTCTATCCTCCAGGGTGTACATATTCAGGTCTCCCAGCCTGCTCTGGGTGGCGAAAATGGCGGCCACCAGGAAAGACATGAAGGGCTCTGTGACTGAAGACAGGGAAGAGGACACTTGAGCAATCTTTTCTTTCTTTCTCCTGGTTGGCTTTCTGCTAAACATATATTTTATGCATCAAACCTTGGATACTCTGAATAGTGTGTTTTTCCCAGATTTAATAATACTTAAAATGTTTTACTGGTTAAAAGTTTAAAGGTTTAAATAAATAGTAACTGTGTCAGAGGGGTAAGTACACCATCTTTTAAGATGAATCAGGCAAGGTTCGGGGGGGTGGAAGGGTAAGGAGTTGATGATTGCAAGGGGGTTTTGTGTCTAGCTTTCACTATCCCCTAGGTTAGACGCAATATTGATAGTTTCAGATTTAACAAACAGTTTTATTGATTTCATGTAGGACAATGTTTAGTAACATCTGACGCAATATTATCGGGGTCTTAGGAGTTGTAAGATGGTACAGAATGACTGAACTTCTATAGAATGTATCTGTATTACATGTAGAGGAATGCATGGCATCAATAGCCCTTTGGGCACTGGATAATTAGTTTTCACATGGTGGGATTCATATTCAGGAAGTAATGGCTATGTGCTTATGAACTGTTAATTTCACAGCATTTAGAAATACTGCAGGAATGTAATTGGTTATCATGTTAGCCTTCCCAGTGAGAGATTAAGCGAGGGATACAATCACCTGTATAAAATGAAGGTTTCTTCTCTTTGTATGACCAACATACATTGTTTCTTGCATGGGACATTTGTATTTGTATGCAATTTATTTTTAAAATGAATAAAATACAAATAAAAAAAAAACTTTTGACAAGGTAGACCATAACATTTTCCTTAACAAATTAAAAACATCTGGATTGAGGTTTTCTGCATTGCTGTGGTTCCACTCATATTTAGCATCACATCTGTAATGTGTCAAAGTAGGAGAGCCCAGATCGAGTACGACATCTGTTAGCAGAGGAGTCCCACAGGGATCAGTCCTAGGTCCTCTGCTATTTTTGTTATATGCAAATGATCTTCCAGATTATTGCTCAGATAGTACAAAAATGCAATTGTATGTAGATAATACAATATTGTACCCTCATTATGATAATGCAGACTTAGCCATTAAAACTCTACAAACAGACTTTGAGGAAATTCAGGAGGCTTTATTGCACCTAAGGCTGCTTTTCAATGAGAGGACGCAATGGCTGCTTTTTACTAGAAAGTAGCTGATTTTGCCAGATTTGACTGTAAGATCTATTAAAGGAACTAAAATAACAAAAGTCTATGAATATAAGTATTTTGGCTTAATCCTGGATGGCCAGCTGAACTTTTAAGTCATATATATATATATATATGTATACACACACACACACACACTGTCTATTCTAGTAAACTAAAGAGATTCTTAGCTTTTTTCCATAGAATTAAGAATTATTTTTGTTATCCCCTTAGAAAGCTTCTTGTCAGCTCATTGTTTTTTTCTCTGCATTAGATTATGGTGACTGCATTTATAGGAACACTTCCTCAACAATTCTTAGTTCACTAAATCCATTATATTACAGCATGCTTGGATTTGAAACTGGTTTGCTGTACAAAACTCATCATTGTCCGCTATATTAGCATGTGGGATAGACTTTGTTAGCAGCTTGAAGAGAAATGCACTCATATTTATTTGTTTATAGATTTATTATTAATGATTTACCAGCATATCTGTTAAACACACCCCAATATAGAACATCATCTAAATATACTCTTCGGTCTGCTAAGCACTCAGATTTTTATATACCTAAATTTCAGTCTAAATGTGGGGAATTTATTTTTGTTATTTCTGTCCCCCGAACTTGGGAAATACTGTAATTTGGAAGAAGTGTAATTTAAATATCTTCGATCCACTGGCCCATTTCAGGGCCTCACTTGCGAGTCTGGTATATAATCACTGTTACTGTTTTTGGTGAATATTCTCTTTTTTAAATGATGCTGCTGTTTTATATTATGTATGAAACTTAAGCATTATAATATTGTATGTGTGTCATGCTTTTTTTGCATTTGTACTTATATGTATACCTTGGACGCAATTGTAAATAAGAGTTTTTCTTTCAAGTTGCTTTCCAATAAATGATGATGATAACTGTCTCTGAGGGACAGGTGGAACCCCAGAGGTGGAGCATGTCCCTAGGGTTACCCTCTGTATCTAGGGGTGTGATGACTGTGGCTGCTCACCGGGAGGCTTTCCCTGTACAGCTGCGCCACATTTTCCAGACTATATACGTGGCATCACTCTTTACTTGGAGCTGTCCCATGGGTGCAGCAATAAACTCTCTGACATCAATTAGATCTGTTGTCACATTTACCAACATAGTTACAGTTACACTGTTGGGAACACAGACCCCGAAATGCTCTCATTGTCAGCACTACAAAGGCAGGCTAGATTCTGACCCTAGTCATAAGTCAGAATCATAGGGTCCCTTTTGCAAAATGTTGTATACTTTTCACACACTTCCATGGAGCTATGGCTCTAGGTATTCCTTACAATTCACCAGTGGGTGAGAATATATCTCAGATCAGAGTCTCTCTACTTTGCAGTCTGAATTTTGCAGATCTCCCATCTTATTAATCACTTTGGGTTACACTCATTTTC
The DNA here is from genome assembly GCA_016271365.2 of Neoceratodus forsteri. Classification (NCBI taxonomy): domain Eukaryota; kingdom Metazoa; phylum Chordata; order Ceratodontiformes; family Ceratodontidae; genus Neoceratodus; species Neoceratodus forsteri. Next base: position 266,656,726 of record CM057454.1, on the reverse strand, counting down.
ACACATACTAGTGACACATTGATGTCAAATCAGCTGGCATGCTGGAGGCTGCATTGCATTAGGGACTTTAGCTAAGAACCAGCTGGCTAAGGTCCAACCCATCTGTGGGTGCCTCACCCCTACCAGACTCTTATTCCCACTGGAGGGTGTACTGGGCAGCAGCACAATGTTGCTCAACTCAGTCTGCCCTCTGTCAGTGGCTGGCAATCTCCTCAGGCCTTCTGCCAGAGTCAGCATCTCTGATCTGTATCCCAGCATGGGATTCTTTGAAATATTAGTAGGCATATTACCTACACTACCTGCATCAGTAGCTGAACATCTGTAATTGAGCTCTCACCATCTTTAACATTGGTGGCAGCTTTTCTTTTCTCTTGTGACAGGTGCAGGATCGATATTGCCCCTCCAAAGGGTAATGCCTGCTTTGGTGAGACTGATGTGCACCAATAAGACACCAGGAACTCCCCTTCAGGGCCACCCCTTTAGGATACTCCCTCCCAGTTTCCCCTTGCACTCCCACACAATAAATGGCAATGTACACTAAATGGCCTCTGACTCGGTAATCCACGGCCTTCATCATTGTGTTGGTGTCTTTCCCTGGAGGCTACCAAACAACCAGATAATGAGTTCTGCTCTTCTCACATATGCTGGATTCAACCAACTGCTGTTACTAGTAAGGGACCCCTGCCTCCTCATGTGGTATGGCAAGGGACCTGAGACAGGACTGCCCTGGAGCCATACTTGTACCATCCCATTGTTATACCACCCTGACATAAATCATTATGCCATCCTGACATACATAAAAAGAGACAGAAAGCAAATGTTCTTAGTGACTATGTCTGCTCTGTATTTGCAGGGGAAGATAGGGGGCCTCAGTCAGAAAGTGGCATTAAGATGGCTTTAAGGGGGATCCCTGAGATGAAGCATCAGGTATTTACCATGGAAAGGGTTTGGAAAGGGCTAGCAGCCCCTAGAATAGATAAAGCCTTGGAGCCATATGGGATGCATCTGAGGGTTTTCAAGGAACTGGTAGTGAAACGAAATGAACCCCTGTTATGGCTGTTCAGTGGCTCAAGTCAGACAGTGGTAGTTCCAAGAGTGGAGGGTAGAAGATATAGTCCCACTCCATAAGCAGGGCACAAGAAGCAACTGGGTAACTACAGACCTGTCAGGCTTACCTTCATTGTGGGTAAACTGATGGAGACACTTGCAAAGAGGGCCTCATGTACTACTTGGAAAGCAATGGACTCCAGCATAATAAACAGCATGGGTCTGTGGCAGGGAGGTCTTGTCAGACCAACCATATAATATTCTTCAATGGGGTAATCAGGGTAGTCAATAAGGGCCATGCTATGGATTTACTCTGTTTCAGTTTTATCAAGGCTAGCAAATTGGTGTCTCACAGAAGGTTGCTGAAGATGCTACAGGATCTGCGTGCAGTGAAGGACACAGAATGGTGAGAAACTGGTTGTAAGGGAGTCAGCAGAGGGTTGTGGTTAACAGAGTCAAATCAGAAGAGAGGGAGGTCACCAGTTGGATGCCACAAGGATCTGTCCTGGCTCTAGTCCATTTTAATATGTTCATCAGTAACATAGAAGAAAGAATCTAGTGTAAGATATATCCCTTCACAGACATCACTAAGCTCTGTGGAAGGGTAGAGATTGAGGAGGTGTTAGGGAGATGCAGAGAGACTGGAAAAGGCTAGAGAGGTAGTCAAAGGTTTGGCAATTGAAATTCAGTATCAGAAAGTGCAAGGTGATGCACATAGAGAACAAGAACCCTAGGACAGAGTACTGAATGAAGGGGGTATAGATGAGCATGACCTCTGAGGAAAGAGACCTAGGGGTTATCATCAATGACTCCCTAAAACCATCAAGCCAATGTAACAAGGCCTAAAGTAAAGCAAACTGGATGCTGAGGTGTATAGGAAGGGGTACTGACAGCAGAAGGAAGGAGGTATTACTACTTCTGTGTAGATCACTAGTAAAGCACACCTGGTGAACTGTGCCAGTTCTAGAGTCCTCACCTCAGGAAAGATGAGCACAAGCTGGAGACAGTGCAATGTAGGGAGATCAAAATGATTCAGGGGCAGCTGGGCAGATCTTACTCAAGGCACTGAATATGTACCCCTTGGAGGCCAGACGAGAGGGGAGATATATAATAGAGACCTTCCAGTTCCTGAAAGACATGGACAAGGCAAGACGTTATTTAGCTTAAGTAGAGGATCAAGAACACAAGGTTATGAGCGGAAATTGATGGGAAAAATTCAAGATGGAAGTGAGAAAGTTTTATTGTATAGAATAGGTGGCAGAACCATGGAATAATATGCCAGCTGATGTAGCTGACACCACAACTATCAATGGTTTCAGACACGGCTGGGGCAGAGTAAAGGGCTGAATGGCTGCTCAGGGTGGTAGCAGTAGGACAGGGAGAATGGGAGTGCAAAGTGTGGGTTAGATCCCTGTATGGACAACAGGTCCTGGGTATGTTAGGGTTTTATGGGCAGACTGGATAGACCAATGATCTTTTTCTGCTGTCATTGTCTATGTTTTTATCTGCCAGCACCCAACAGCTGACACTTTTGCTCCACCAAATGGCAGTCAGATATCCCACCAGTGGGTAGGCTCTATAGTCTGTCACTGTGGTGGCAGGAGGGGTGATATCTTATAGCAGTGTGGTAGTGCCCCTAAGGTTAGGGTTAATTAGACTGTTTAATGTTAAACCCCAATTGTTGTACCTTAATAACTTCAGCATTGTTTGACGAAATAGCACAACTTTTGGCATGCATTGTCAGGCTGTGTTTGTTTTTGTCAAAAAATGGGAAAAAACACTATACTTAACATTGTATATGTTTTGCTCTCACCTACTGCTTAGATAGTGTGGAATTCTTCATGAAAGTTTCAAGGTTAAAGGGGCCTGTGCCAAGGGTGTGTCTTTGGAAGGTTTTGTTTATACGGTTTCTGAGTTATGTAGATATTTTGGCTAACTGACAATTGCTAATGGTAAAACATTTAAAGAACACTATTGTGAGTGCTTATTTTCATGATCTACTTGTTATGTGGGGAAAAAAATACAGACTGTGTGGGAAAAAATGCTGATCATGTTGAAAAAAATACCGATCATTACGGCTACCATTTTTTAACTTCACAAACATTGAAAATACATACAAATAATATATTTTCAGACAACAAACACCTGAACCTAGGTAAACAGGACCCAGGTAGCTAGATTCTGGTGTTTGTTTTTGGAAAAAAGTTGCCATAACTACCTTTTCTGGGCACCCCAAAATCCAGGGTGCCCAGCTTAGGGAGAGGAGCTGTTCACCCACATTCTGTATATGAGAACAGTAGGACTTTCTTGAATGCTGAAGCCACAGCTGGAGTAATGCTGCTGACTTCAGTCCAAGCAGTGAGTTGGCAATCCTCTGTTATTTCTGTGTCTGTCTGTCTGTCTGTCTGTGTATCTATCTATCTATCTATCTATCTATCTATCTATCTATCTCTAGTTATCATTTCTTAAGTGGACCAGGATGCCCACCCCCTCGTACCTCTTCTTTTTCCCCCTCCCCTCAAGGTTGTTGCCTGCCCTTCCCAATGTTTCCATATTTTTTTAAACTTGTATTTTATTAAATCTTTCCAGGTGATACATCTCTTTTGCTCATACAAATCCAGCATTTTGCCACATCTAATCAATAGGTCAACATCTTGTTACAAGTTTTCCTTAAGGAGACTGGAGTGTGATGGGGTACTGTGGGGCTAATGTTTGCCTTGTTGTGTATTTAAGGGGGGATGTATTGGACTGTCCAGACCAACTTCCATCCTCTTACTGCTCCCGCCATCCATCTATGTGCATTGGTTGTCTGGAGTACCACCTGTGGTCTGCATGCTATAATATGAAGGAGCCACATGTTCCGTCAATTTTGCATGATGGGGAGCTTATTTTGTAGCTGTGCTTGTCATTTGTTTCCTGGTTTATAAATGTCTAATATGGTTTCCTCCCATTGAACAACCTGTGGAGGCATTGTTTGCAACCAAAGTTGAGTTATGGTCTTTTTAGCTGCAGTCACCAGAATTTCAGCTATATAAAGGTGATAATTATGTTTAATTTGGGGAGGGAAATGTAGTAAAAGTGGCATTTCTGGTGTCAGGGTCCCGGTTCCATGTCAATACATTGATGGTGTCAATGTCAACATCCCCAACAGCGATGGAAACAATGCCGACAATCAGCATTGTTCCCAATGGGACAAAGTATTTTTCTGCAGGGGACTTTGCCCCCTGCACCCCCGTGTGTGTGTGGGGGGGGACTTTCCCCCCGCACTCCCCATCTCTAAATAACCAACTCTGAGCTGGAGTTGGTTTGGGGTGGGGGGTTGCAACACTGGGAATCATTGCGTCAGCAGATAGCGGATCGCCACAGTGGCCAAACTCAACCTGGCAAGATTTGCACTGTGTTGGTGTTTGCTGTTTGCTGTAAAAAAAAGTCATTGTTTGGGACAATATTTTGGAGTACTGTTTCAACTGATTTCCAAAATGAGGTAAGGACTGGACATGACCACAGGATATATGTATGGGTGGCTACTTCGCATCCGTATTGCTGCCAGTGAGATGCATTATGTGGTAAAGTATACTTAGCTGTGATCTGTGGGGTATCAAAATATCTGCTGACAATTTTTCACCGTATTTGTGCCACATATAGTAATCTTGTATTGCCTGCATTTTACTTTAATCCAGTTTTCCTCTGGTATTACCATGCTTAATTCTGCTTCCCATGTACATTGTAAAGTCTCCATTAAATCTGTAGGATTGCTTATCAATGCTTTGTAACACCTAGAGATAAAATGTGCCTGATTTTTTTCTTTTGAAAGGTTTAATAAAAATGGAAAAATTGATGGGATTTGTTTCGGATCAAGTTGGAGTCCTATGTTTTTTTAGGAATGTTCTTGTTTGAAGAAATCAGAAATAGTCTGTCTTGCTAAGCTGGAATTCAGCCTGTAATTTTTATTTTATTTACAATTTTGGCCAGGAAAGACACACTAAGCTGAGGCTTGTTTTCAGGTGCATCCTGGGAGCACAGGGAAGTTAAGTGACTTGCTCATTGCCACACAGTATGCAAGTGGTGGCTGTGGGATTCAAACCCATTTCTTCAGGTTTGCAGATCAGTGCTCTTAACCACTACACTGTACTGCTTCCCCAATTGAACAACCCAATGGGTAATTGTTCAGATGATTTTAATATATTGTTTTCATAAAATTGGTATGTATGCATTAATCCTAATTTAATCCAGGATTTGAATTTATGATCTAGTCAGACTGTAGTGAAAGTGGCATCCAGGGCTAGGATATTGATCTACTTAGATCCTAGTGTATTTTTCTTAAGATTTAGGAAGTGATACCAATTTTATAGAGTGATGGTAATTATTGCTGGGGACTGGGATAAACTTTTCCCTTTCTCTGGTTGAAATAGAAATTATATTTTGAAGGGTTGTGGGGCAATTTCTTTCTCAGTTTTTACCCACTGTGGGTTTGGAAGGGGTTTCAACCATTGCAGTTTGTATCATTGTTGCCGTGGTGTACTGAGACAAGTTAATGAAAGCTAATCCTCCTTTGTCTTTGGGTAACATGAGTTTCTTAAAGGATATCTTCGGTTTCTGTCCACACCAAATGAATCTTGAAATCACCTTATTCCAGGTTTGAAAATCTTTTTTTGTTGGTCAGATAGGGATTGATTGAAACAAGAATAAGTATCATGGGAGAATGTTCATTTGTATGGTCTGTATTCTGTTTAATAATGCTAAGGGCAGTAAGTCCCAAGCTTTCAGACCATTATTTATTTATTTATTTACTCTGTTAATGGTGCAAGGTTGTTCTTATATATTGTAGATAGTTCAGCTGTTAAATGAACTCCTAAGTATTTGATGGTGGGTCTGTATCATCTAAAAGGGTATTGTTACATAAGGGGTTCTGTTGGGGCAAAATTTATAAGCAGGACTTCTGTTTTAGAGTTATTTATTTTATAGCCGGATAGACTCTCTTTTTTCTGTAAGTTTTGGGATAGGGCTGGAAGGGATGTGTCTGGGTCGGTGATGTGTAAGAGTAGGTTGTTTGCATAATGTGCTAGTTTGTGAACATCATAGGCTATTATGTTCACAAACTACCATAATATGTAGATGACATACTGTTACATATCACCGACCCAGACACATCCTGATTATTAATCGCTAATAGTATAATATAATCATAAATTGCTTTGTTCTGATGCAGATATTGGGCTATAGGCTCAGCATATATAGCAAAAAGTTATGGGGACAAGAGACAGCCATGACGGGTACCCCTGGAAAGAGTAAATCTGGGTGAATGTGAGGCGTTTGCTTTCACTGTGTCCTGTGGTGTTATATACATGCCCGAAATACATTTTTAGTAATTCCTCTGTGAAAGCACATTTTTGTAGAATGTGGTGTAGAAAAGTCCAAGATACCCTGTCAAAAGCTTTCTGGGCAGCAAGGCTGGGGATTAATAGGGGGTTTGTATTTCTAGATGCATGATTCATAAGTAGTAGAAGCTTCTTAATATTATCAGAGGTTTGTCTCTGTGTAATAAAGCCAGATTGATCTGGGTGTATTATTGCAAGAAGAATATTATCAAGTCTGTGGGGTATTATATTTGTGTTCAATTTACAGTCTAAATTTAATACAGAAATTGATCAGTTTGAATCACACTGTGTTGCTGGTTTATGAGACTTTAAAATTACAGATACATTGACATACTGCCATGACACAGGGCAGATGCAGGGCAAGATGCATCTGGAAATGAGCAATACTGCTCAGCATGCCTTCCTGGTAAAATGCTTGAGTAAATCTGTAAAGACTCTGTGGGAAGGGGCACTATGTATCCTGTTTGCTGGCTGGCTTGCCTATTTTTGTAATAAAAGGCTTTTATCCTTCTACATCTAAGTGGAGTTTCCTCATTTAATTGGAGTTTCCTCATCTAAAGTGAACAGTGACGAGGTGCCGACCTAAAAACATTTTTTGAGTAAATAAAAGATGGACATTTTGTAACTGTTTTGTAATGCGCATAGAAGGGGTTCCTTGAGTAATTCCATCATGGCTTTATAAAATTCCACCCTTAGCCATCCGGTCTGGGCTTTTTCAATTTTCATATTTTTAATGGCCAATAACAGTTCTGGGGCCAGAATGGGCTATAGTAACACGCTGATTTGTGAGTCATTTAACCTAGGGAGGTGTAGATCCCTTAAAAAGGTTTGTATTACATCTGGGGATGTAGTTGCCTCTGCAGTGTACATAGAGGTGTAGTATTCTTTTAATATTTGTAGTATTTCTATAGTCCAAGAGTATGTTTTACTGGTGGAGGGATCCGTTAGTTTTGTAATAGTGGCCCGCCTACTTTGTTTCCTTAACTGATAGCCCAAAATGTTAGCTTTTCTAGAGCCTGCTTCATAGTATGTTTAACACAGCCTCTGTAAACTTGTTGTGTCTTATAAGTAAGGATAGCTTGAATTTGGGCCTGGGTTTGTTTAACAAGTGGTAGTAATGAAGTATCTCCCTGCATGTGTGCATGTTGTAAAATATTTAGTTTTTCACAGTTGTTCTTCTTACTGCCTCTTCTTCTGTGCTGCATATGTGATCATTTCTCTATGCAACACCATTTTTATGGTGTCCCATGTTACCTGTGGGGTTATTTGCTCTGAGCTATTTTCTCTTATAATTCTCGGTATAACCTCTTTTAGGAGTGAGAGAAACCCGGGGTCCCACAGTAATGATGTATTAAAATGCCATTGTGTGTGTTTTTTTCTCTTCAGGGATTGCTAGTTCTACACTGATGGGAGCATGGTCCAAAAGGTGTATTGCATCTATATCTGCCTTTGTGACCTAATCGGTATGTTCTCCACTAATGCAGGAGTAATCTAGTCTTGTGTACCGATTATGTGGGTTCAAATAAAAGGTGAAATGTTTAGTTGTGGAGTGTAGATGGCACCAAATATCTTTGAAACCCATGTTCTTTAGTAGTCTTCGGAAATATCTTTACCCAGATGTGGACTGTGTTGGGTGCAGGTTGGTAGAGTCTAAAGAAGGGTTCAAAAGGCAATTGTAATCACTTGCAATCAATAGTACACCCTGGTGATGGGTAATTGTAGCATTCATAAGATGCTGTATTGAAGAGGCATCACTGCCTTGGGGTATATACAAGCTATAGATCGTGAGGGGCTGCTCATGCAGCCTCCCCATTACCACTGCTAGTCTCCCTTCCTGGTCTACGTATGTAGAGTCAACTTGGAACACAGAGTATTTTGGAATTAGGATAGCTACTCCTCTTCTTCAGTTTTTATAGGCTGCTTTCACTACATGTTCATATCTGAATTTAAGTAATTTTTGGTGTTCGGTGCTAGATAAATGTGTTTTCTGCAGTAATAGCATGTCAGGATGTAATTTTTTCAAGTCTCCGAAAGATCTGTAGCGCTTTACCAGGTTGGACAGGCCATTTACATTGTGGGAAATGATTTCAAAATGTTTTATCATTGTGTAGTTAAGTCATCGGTACTGCCCCTTCCTGGTTTGGTATATCCTGTTTGCTCAGTTATCATCCAGTTGTCACTCATGTCCCCTTTCACACTAAAGGTGTGTACATTATTACCTAGATGTTCAAATTACTGTCTTGTTCTGCATGATGGAGATATATTACATACTTTTAAGTTATAAAAGTGTGTGTCACCATAATATTGGTAGGAGAATAGCCTAACACCTAACAAAGCTATAACTATGAACCAAATAGCTAACTGAAGTAATAACCTTAATAAAAACAACTGTTGTTGGGCTCTTGATTACATGGCAAGCTGGGCCTAAAATAAGGGGGTCTTGACAGAGAAGGCAATGTGCCTCTGTCATCACTGTCCCCATCAAGGTAGAATGCTATGCTATGGACTTCTAAGGTAGGAGTTGATTGTCCAGTCGCCCCTTGTGGATGCAACTTGAGTTGCTGCCCCGGGAGTACTTTAATTCTCAAGTGTAGTCTGGCTTCTGCAAGAGCCAAATGGCCTCAAAAAAGATTTGGGAAAAAGGATTCAAAGGAAACAACTGAGCAAAATGGGTATAGGAGATAGACTGGGTATATAAAGTGTCATCTCAGGGGCCTAAACTGGTTGTCTCAGTGAGCCAGCCCCCAACCATCTTATAGATATACAGTAATTAAGCCAAGAGCTAGGTATGATTGAACCTGGCTTACAAGTGCATTAAAAGCAGTACCCTTCAGTGTCTTAGTTTTTGATCCTCCCTTCCTCTGGCATGGGTTTTCCTTCCTGGGCCCCAAATTCCATTGTTTATATTAAATAAGGCCTGATCCATTGTCGTATAACTAAATATTATTATTGGTCTAGACCCATTATTCCACTCCTCTTCCATTGCTTCATGATACCCTGATAGCTATAGTTATTTCCATTAGGCTAGTTATGAGCACCATCTAGTGCCCATGACTTGCTTTTTGCCCATTGTTACCAGCTTTCCAGTATGGGAATATGTAGTCCCATCATCCCAGCAGAAATTCACAGTGCCCACCCATGCATCCTTGGATGCCCCGTGCCAGCCCAAGGTCACTACAGTTCTAGGTGAGGGAACACAGTATTAAAATCTTATAAAATGGTTAGAAAATGACAGGGACAATAAAGAAATCTGATTTGATAAGACATGTCACATGACTATGCATTAATTCTCAATTAATACACTGTTGGGGGGCCAGACTACTAAAAAAAGATTGACAGCAAGTTAAAAGGCACCCAAAAATTAGTCCACAGCAGACATTTTAAAAATCAGCTGGCAGCCATTTTATTTGTTACTGTAAGCCAGAGCTTCTGACTTCTGACAGCGCTGAGCATAAAAACAATCCACAACAGGAAAAAAGAATGAGTGCCATGCCTGCTGTAAATTTGATCTCTTTAATGACATCATATTACAAAACTGATTGGAAAGACAATTTAGTCATATTTCTATTATAAATAGCACTGGTGATATGATGTCCACTGACAGAAATGACAGCCTAGCTGTCAGTGTAGAAACAGCAGACAAAACAAGAAGCTGTTACCTCAAGAGAGCCAAAGTGAAAGAAGAGGTTGTTTTAACATTAAGCAGTACAGCAGTACCACAGGTATTTAGAAAAAAATGTATTTCTGAAGGAGTTTAAACACAGAACAGTAGTATTTGGGCAAGTGACATAATCTTAGTGAACTCTGCTGACAGAAGTGACAACTGAGCTGTCATTGCAGAGATCGCGGCAAACAGGAGCGGAGATCTCATTATGGAGAGGGCTGCTGACAGGGAAAGCTATGAAATAGGCAGAGCTAAAAATAAGCAGCAGGAGCTGCTTTCCTTAATTAATATTTGTACAAGTGAGATTGAAATGAGGTCCAATGTCAGACAAGACAGCTGAACTATTTTATCAGTTGACCGCTGCTTAAAGTAAAATGTGTAATGCAGAATGCCATACAGAAGCATCAGGAGCTGCTTTTGTTTAAAAATCTGATTCAAAGTGAAATGCTGTCTGATGGTTGACCTAACAGCCAAGCTGTCATTGTGGAGAGCACTGGAAAAAAAAAGGCTGTGAAGTAATCAATACAGAAAACCAACAACAGGAGCTGCTTTTGTGTACAAACCTAGCTAAAAGTAAAAGTGAAATGCTGTCCAATGACAGACCTGAGAAGCAAGCTGTCATTATGGAGAGCGACGGTAAAAAAAAGACTCTGAACTGTTCCATACAGTAAAGCAACAACAGGAGCTGCTTTGTTCAAAAAATATCAATGAAATGGACACGGAAATTAGCTGTGATCACAGAACTGACAGCCCACCTGTGACTGCGGACATCATGATTGAAACAGCATGCAGTGTAATCATCATCATCATTTATTTGTTCATCCATTACATAACAGTTTGGACATTACAAAGTTAAAATAAATACAACAGTTAAAAACAGCATGTACCATAATAAAAAAAGAAGATAAAGTAAAAATAGAAATGATGTAAATAAGTCAAAGTTTTACCAGTATAATATATTTGTGCAATAAAATAAAATATTGTGGCCTAATAAGTTCCTTAAAATTATTATTTTTTTGAATGGATAACAGATGCAATAAATTTAGCAATCATTATGGCATCCTCTAGAGTCATGGGGTGCAACAGAATAAAAACTGGATCATAATATAAATTTAGGTATTTTGTCAAAAACTGTTTAAAATGGGAGTCTCTTAGATGACAGTACAAGGGGCATTGTATTATTATGTGCTCCAATGCTTCATGGAAGCCTCTATTACATTTTCAGAATAGCTCTGTGTTTTGTTCATTGTTTTTACCCTGATTGAAATAAATATACTTAGATATAAGAATTCCAAACCTAGCCCAAGTAATTGCTTTTCGGAGGCTTTGGGGTAGGGGTAACAACAGATAGTTTTCGATCCCTGAGTCAATTTTATTTTTACTGAACCAAATTGCCTGTTTTTGGCTTTTGACTGACTCCATTTGTTTTTTTGTGGCTAATCTAAAAATATCTTTTTTAATTTTGTTTTTATGTTGAATAGAGCTCAAAATACCCTTATTAAAATCTTTCCACGGATGATAATTATTGTTATTTTTAAGAATAGTGGTCAACTTTTTTAACCAAAGAGAATGAAAGATTTCAGTATTCCAGTGAATTTTTTCTAAAAGACAAAGATAGGTGATACTACTCATACAGTTCTTTTTATTATTATCATTTTTATTTATTAGCCTCAGCCAATATGAGACTATTCTTAGATTTATTATGTCTTTTATTGGGATCCTGCCTAACTCAGCTCGTACTATTGAATTAGAGGTGGAGAGGGGAGCCTGTAATATGGCCTTATAGAAGTAGGATAAGGGGAGTTCTAGATGGGAATATTCTTTAGTTCCCCAAATCTCCACCCCATAGGCAAGTGATGAAATGATTTTTGCTTCTCCAGCTCTAACAGCAGGCAATAATGTTGTTCCTCCAAACTTGAAGTTAAAACGGAATAATCCTTTCACTATTAGTTTTGCCCTGTCTATCTGTTTTCTAATATGTTCATTCCAGAGACCTTTTGCTGTAAATGTAACTCCCAGGTAAACATATGACTTCACCACCTCTACTAGTTGTTTCTCAATATAAATTCTAGGAGCCACTGATTGACTACCAAAAACCATTATTTTAGTTTTAGTTAATTCCAAGATGAAAATAGTTACATTTTATTTTAAGTTGATCCATTTTTCTTTGTAGTCCTGTGTTTGAAAGAGAGAGTATCACCAGATCGTCCGCATAAGCCAAAATAGGGACAGGAACATTGTTAACTTTAGGGGAGTCTAATGGTAAAGATTCATCAAATGAAAGAAGAGAGTCTATATAAATATTGAATAGCAAAGGTGCTAGTAAGCACCCCTGTTTAACCCATTTATTGGTTTGAAAGTAATCTGTAATATTGCCACTGTTATCAAATTTCACTGCTGTGTACGTGTTCGAATGAAGTAGTACAATAGGACATAACAATTCTAAGGGTAAACTTTTTTTATACAGAATTTCCCATAACAATTCTCTTATCACAGAATCAAATGCAGCAGAAAAGTCTACAAACAGTGCATAGAGCTTCATTTTCTTATAAACCTTATATTTCTCAGTAAGATGAGCTATATATATATATATATATATATATATATATATATATATGTATGTATGTATTATCCAGGGTTGAGCATCCCTGAATAAACCCTGATTGAAAATTAGATAATGGATTGTATTTTCCAACCCAGATCTGAAGTTTGTTTAATAATATTCTAGAGAAAAGTTTACCACTTGTATCTAAAAGACTTATAGGGCAATAGTTTGAAGAGGACTGATAAGATCCTTTTTTGTGTAAAGGAACTATAATATTTCTGTTCCATGATGGCAGAATGTACCTTTCTCTAAAACAGAGATTAAAGAAATTTACAAAGAATGGTACCCAGTAATTCATATGATTTTTATATATCTCACCTGGAATGAGATCCAGACCAGGGGCTTTGTTCATAGCTAATTTAAATACAGCATCTTCAACTTCCTTAAAGGAAACTGATAATGGTTGGTATTCAGCTAGTAGGATCTTATGCGTGGTTTGATGCAGACTAAGTACCTGAGGGTCTGTAGTGAGTAGTTTTTTTAAAATGCATAATCCATGTGTCTTATATGGACTGATAAAGAGCAATAATCAGTTCTTTCTCCCTTAGAGCCCATTAACTAAAATGCCCTGGTATTGTTGGATCGTATAACATTGTACATTTTTTCCAATTGCAATTGCTTGAATTCTAATGTTTTATTTTCAAGAAACTTGTGATATAGTTTCCTTACTTCTTTTAAATATACAAAATTCTCTCTGGTTGGAAATTTCTTAGTATATCTAATAATTTTCATTAGATACTGTTTTTCTTTTTTACAATGATTGTCGAACCAAGTATTTAGGTTAGTTGAATTTGTTGTAAAATTGTATATTTTGGATTTAATTGCTTGGTAAGCAGTCTCCAATAATTCATAGAGATTTTGAGGGGAGCAAGAATTGTATGCTAATGAGAATAATTTGGCCATCTGGGGGGGAGTACGTTAGATCTAATATCCTTGTTGTATTAATTGTTCTTAGTGATAATTTTAATCACCCTCTAGACTCTAACTGGATTTGATTATCTTTTGTTGAGTTTTGTATTATTCTTTTATCTACTCCAGAATGTCTCTCAGAACTGAGTGTATCAATATCAGCTATTAAGACTGCATGGTCACTTTCTGGTCTCATCGTGACCACAAGGGAGCGAAAGTGTTCATAACTGTCAGGAGAGATAAGCATATAGTCAATAACACTCTTTCCCAATGATGAAAAATAAGTGGAGTTCCTAATCAAGTATCCCTTAATTCTACCATTAAGAATTAGAAAGTGATTGCTATTAATAAATTCAACAAGTTTCTTCCCAGCACAGTTAAGGACAGTGTCAGTTGATTTTCTTGTTCCAAGATCTCCCAGATAAACCATAAATTGAAGCAGTGATAAGTTTTCAGAATTAGCAATTCAGGCATTAAGATCTCCACCCAAAAGAATTATATCAATTGGGTGTTTTATTATTAATTGATCAATTTCGGTGTCCAATTTGGACCAAACATCGTTATTGGTTAAAATGTGATAATTTGGGGGGATATAAATATTTGCTATAAGAAATACATAGTTATCCCATTTTACAACATGTAACAATATATTATCAGCCAGTATGGTATAATCCAAAACCAAAATGCCCTTACATATCATTATAAATGTAGACAGTCCCCCTCTAGGTCTACCGTTCTTCCATACTTTTTTTGCAGGAACAAAATAAGATTCATAGCCATTTAGTAATGTCAATTCCATAGCCCAAGTTTCCTGGAAAAGTAATATTTCAAATTTTTGGCAGAACGTCTGCCAATCAGGGTGTGAATATTTAGTGGAGAGACCTGCTATATTCCAGGATACAAATTTTGAATTTTCAATTAATAAATCATTACTAAATGTACTTAAGTCATCTAGTACAACATCCAAATATATGTGACCTAGATTAACTAGTCAAGGGTTGGGTTCAGTGATACTATTCTGGTTAAAGTGATCTGATCCAGCAGTAAAATCAACTATACATAATTGGGCACAATCCAATTTAGTCAGATTTTGCATTAAAACAGAGTAGAGATTTAGATTTATTACAATATCAGTTTGTGTCCCATTGGTTTCAGGAAATATTCTAGAAACAGATTTAAAATCTAGAGGGGAGACATTAGTATTTAAACAGAAACTCAATAATTTACTAATATATGATTTCAGCAATGTGGAATTTTTACCCTGCAAATGTTCAATTCCAAAAATAGAGTTTTCAAAACTATATTGTCAAAATTCCAATTCAAAATTGATATAGTATCATTTATAATGTCAGTTGATGGAGTAGAGTTTGTTTTGGTTTCCCCATGGACTTGCTTCCAAATTGTAGTCCAATTTACAGGGGAAGATATTAAAATTCCCAGTCTATCTAGCTCTCTTTGTTTTGCCTATATTTTTTGCACTAATCATATTGGATAATAGAACATAGACAGGGTTTGTTTCCACCATTTTATCTCTATAAACATGCATGATCACATTTGATGCCTCAGGTATAACTAACTCGCATCTAAATAGATACTTAATGAGTTCAGTAAGTGATTCGGAGGTTTCATGTGACTTCAGGAAGATATTTTCAAGTTTAAAGTCCACCTCACTTCCACTAATAACTAAGGAATTTTGTTGATTTGTGGGAGAGTTTTTATCATTAAGTAAGGGAAGATATACTTGATTAACTAATAAGTCTGAAACTTCCTTAGAATAATTACAAGTCCTTTTCTGCCTGGCCTTCTTGGAGTTAGTCACTTCAGATGAATCTATATCATGGGATTCAATCTTTAATTTTGGATTAATTAGGGCAGACTCTATTAAAGGGATCCTTGTTGGATCTTTATGTGAATTAGGAATATTAGGAGAATCAGGCTCTATAGGGTCATTAGGTTCAGTGGTTATCCCAGCCTTTTTCTTTGATTTAAGATTGCTTTTTCTTGATAGCTTTCCATTCTCCATTTTTTGGGTTGTACCTTTCCCAGGATGTTTATTTATAATTTTGCCCTTTTTATTCCTCTTTTTTTGGGGGGGAAGGGAACTAGAACTAGGGAAATGTACTGATGAAAAGGATAAACGATGGGTGTTTTTCTCTTCCAAAAGTGCTTTTTCAAAATCATCAATTCTCTGAGAGAGTTTGCCATGAGTTTCAACATGCAGATTAGTGAGATCTCTCATATAATGTTTTAGTTCATTAAAGGCTTCAAGCAGGACTATCTTGGCCATGATTGGATGGGCTAGGGCTTTAATTGTGTAGTAAGAGATGTCATCCGGGCATTGCGCTAAAATTTCTTGTGTGATATTTATATTTTCGACTTCCTGGTCTAATCTTTCCAAAACTTTATCAGGGGATCCTGCAAGAATGGATTGGTTACCAAGAGATGGGTTGTAATGTTGGTTAGAGTATGGAGAAGAGGGAGTAGTATCATTAATTTTTATAATACTAGAATTAAGTGGACTAAAGAGGTTTAACCTAGTTGGATGCAGTGAAATGGGATCCTCCTCTGATCTCTTGTCTATATCTAGATCTATCTCTTGTATGTTTATACTACACTCCCCTTTTTCATTTACATTGTTAGTTTTTGCTTTTGAGGAAAGGAAATACTCAGTGATTTTCCCTTGTCTGTAATGATTAGAATGTATAAGGTAACTAGGGGAGGAGGAGTAGGTGAGGTTGAGACAGAATCTCTTGATCTGCTGTTGTTTTCCAAAATATTGCAGGATTCATGGTTGATTAACCCTGATTCAGCTCGCTCTTGTAGATCAGTTACTAAGACTGAAATAGAGTGGTTGGGGGGGAGAAATCACCTTTATTTGCTCCTGAGGGTTCTGAAAGGACAGAGAGTAAGGAAAACACTGAGAGAGGTTCAAGGAGGTCTCTTTATAGGACATGTTATTAGGCATAACAACGGATGCAGCATTAATAGATTCATGGTTTGAATACTCATTATTAAATTGTGGTCTATAATCATATTTTACTTTTTCTCTTATTAAGGATATAGTATTCTGAGTTTCTTCTTTAGGTGTGGATGCAGAAGGCGTCATTGAAAGCGACAAATCTTGTGTTTATACACAACCATTTTTTGAACTTACTTTGGGTGCTTTCAGATAGGATAATTTATTGTTCTTATTTAAAACTTTTCCACTCCTAGTATACATACTTACAAGATCTATTTATTTATTATGTTGTAACTTTGGGTTATCCTATATCTATTAGACTTATATATTAAACTATTAAACTTTATATATTAATAGCAGTATATATTAATAACAGTAATAACAATAAAAGCAACAATAGCAGTAAAAACTACAGTAGCAGTAAAAACAGTGCAAATAATGAAAATAATGCAATAGTGCAAATAGTGCAAATGCCAGAGCAAATGTTACAATGTTCAATGTTCAACCGTTAATGAATTTCAGCAAAAAGTCCAGCTCACACCCAACATATGAGTCCTGAATCAGGATACCTCAATAACTCCTTAAAGGCAAAAATTCTTAAAAAAAATATAATAAAAGCCCTATGATCTCCAGTAACTGTAACTGTTAATGAACCTAAAATGTGTAATTTGAGAACACTTTTCATGAGCTTAGGTACAGTATAGTTCCTTTTGAAACCTCTTTTAACTCAGGTAAGAGATGGGGGTAGGGGTAAATATAGAACAGGTAAACCCAACAGCATCGAATTAAAAAGAAAGATTTATAATAATCCTAATCCTAATCTAGTTTATGTCACTCTTTTTATAGGAAGAAAACAAGTCAGTTCAGAATATCAAGAGCTAAGGACGTGATTGAAACTATTGAAACTGAGTAAACTGTAAGGGTTAAGATGCGAAGCATGCCAAGGCACGCCAAAGCACTTCAGCAAGGAGACCCAATTTGTCTTTTGTAACAAATGCAGTGAACAACTTTCGCTTAACAATATTTTAATTTGCAGATGGACTGCCAGTGACAAAATATACAGAGAATGAGAGTACAAGAGTAATGGATGATTTTACCTAGTTCTCTTGCGGAGCCTCCTATTACTACGACGTGCGTCTCCTAGAACCTAAAGGAGAGTGAGACGCATGCGTTGTGGTACTCAAAGACAAGGGAATCCAATTGCTTTAAAAAGTCACGAGGTTAGAGGAACCCACAAAATCACAAATTAAGAGTATGTATATAAAGTACATAAAAATATTTTCGAACAAAAAAAACCATTAAAACACAGAAGGCTCTCAGGGTTGAGTCCATACAAGCTCCTAGTAAAAGCAAAATAGCCTAAAAAATATCCTAAAAAGGATATATCCCATAGATGCCCAAATGAGTAGGAAATTCAGCCCAGATGATCTATCAGCTTTCAACTTTTTCTTCTTTGCAGAATGTGATCAATTCCTTTTCAGTGCAATATGATGCCACAGATGCTGCAGATGCATAAAGAGTCGTCTTCACTCTCCACTACACTGCACCGGTCCGAACGGTGTCTCCTGAAACCCACGCTCCTATTCACACGCCATCTTTAGAGCAGTCAGCTTAAAACCAAGGTTGGGGAAAGGGTGAAAACAGAGAGGAAGACAGACCCGACCAGGTTTCACAATAAGATAGTCTGGAAAGACCGCATAACTTTATAGTGACATAGATGGCATACCTTTTCAAAATGTAAAACGAGCGTAGCGGTCCTGCGATCAGTGACTACTCCTCAATTACTGACTCGCGTAGTTTCACCTAGTTACACACAGAAGCCAATGCGCATGATCTTCTCTGTCCTGTGAACTTTAGGTTGAGTCGTATCTATTGTTTCTGAGTGCTGTAAGATCTTTTCAGTTGCACTTTGCCCCTCTCAGATATCTTTAATGCCGCTTTCACTCTTCGATTGGCTACTTCATTTCTGACCCAACTGATGTTTGCTGCTCCTCACCTGTCAATTCCGAGACTTGTGGGACCTGTGTAATAAAGCAGGTGGCAGAAATGCAACAGGATATGCCTCTGTTAAAGAATATCAGTGAAACTAACATGCAAATGTTGTCCAACGTCGGTGCTGAAAGCGGAGCTGTCATTCTGGATAACGCAGCTGACAAAACCAATTGTGAAATTAAAGACAGTCAGCTCCCACTGTTACAAATTGGTAAAATGGACCACAAGCAGCAGCAAAGTGTGCAAAATGCAACTGAAAAACAGCTAAACTATCAAAAGACTGCAATAAAAAGACTAGAAAGAGAAAACAGCAGTGCAGCTAAAACTAATAGTTGCCCTCTTGTCACCATGGAGACTAGTAGCAAGACCAGTGATAAATAAAGCTACCAACTTTCTGAGGTCTAAAACTGGGACAGTTCATCCTAATCATGACCCCCCCCCACCGTGTCACTCCCACGGACACCGCCACAGTCAACGCTGCACACAATCTGTTAAATTTTGCTGCTTGCTCCGGCCATGCCGCCCCACAGTAACACCAGTAGCAAACATTCAGATTAAAACAGTACATCATTCTGCTGCAGCAAGTTCCAAACCATGAAGTACAGAAAGTTCCTTAGAAGAAAACCTGCATTAAATTGTGATCAACATTCGAGCTGCATGTATTGCTCCTCCTGACAGTCCCATCCAACCTCTTTTGCTGAGCAAATTTCACTTCAGTGACTCCCACCACCACACCAGATTGTTGTCACACACTTCCCTACAGCTGATCAGGTTCAGGTACCTTAGTTCCCTGCTGCCGGTCTCTTCTCTGTCTGGAGTCCCTCTAAGCTGCTGGCAGACAGACGTCCACGTGTGTTTGTCTGCACTACTACCCATTCTAATCTAACAGGAAGGAACATGCTTTACTGTGCTCCCACTGACATGCTTGCAGTGCAACACAGGCGCAGGGATTGAAGTTGCAAACTGCTGTCCAGCCTGAGCAGTGCCACAGTAGTGCTGAAATAACTGTCACTCACAGATTAGCAGTCAGCAAAAAAAAAAAGGGACAAAATTGGGACATGTAAGCAAAAACTGGGACAAAAGTGACATTTTGCAAAACTTGTGGGGACACTGGGACATGTCCTAGGAAAATAGGGACAGTTGGTAGCTTTAGTGATAAAATGAAGCCCTGTCCCCTGCAGCTGACAGAAAATGAAGCACAAAACAGAACAGAAATAGTGACGACTCTACAAAACAGTGCAGAAGCAATCCAAGCTGTCATTGGCACACCATATCACAGTGATAACAGCCCAGCTAGCACTTGCATGACCCCTGCTGAAATTGAGTGCCCTGGCCTCACAATGGACAAAACACATGAGCAGCAGGTTGAAATAAAATTAAATGATCCAAACACACGGAACACCTATAGAAGTGCTGAACCAACACTGAAAAAAATGAAACCGGCAGCTGTCAGTATTGAGCTAAATGATGAGTATTCTAGCGATCGTCACAAAAGTATTTCAGATCTGGAACTTGATAAACTCAAAAGAAAAAAAAAAACAAGCCTAATACACACAAAACGACAACTTGGGCTATCAGCGTTTTTAAAGACTGGCTGTTTTCCCACAAGGTAGTAACTGAGCTACAAAGAATAACAGCAAATGACTTATCACCAGTACTTCAACACTTCTACAGCTCTGTCAGAAGCACAGATGGAAAACTGTACACCTTCAATTCATTTATTGGACTGTACGCAGGACTGAACTGGCACGTCAACAAGCAAAGTAAGTAAAGTAAAACTTGATTTTTAAAGTGCTTTTCAATGCCAAAGCGCTGTACAAACACATTAAAACAAAATTAAATTAAACAGTCATATTTAAAATCATTCAGAATAAGCTTTAAAAAACAGATAAGTTTTGAGCTCAGATTTAAAACTTGAGACAGTCAGGCATTCTCTTATCCGATGAGGTAGAGAATGCCACAGGGAAGGGGCAGCTTAAGAAAACACACATGCCCCAGATGTCGTTAACCGAACCATGGGAATCTCTAGCAATTCCTCGTTGGCAGATCGTAGTGAGTGGGAGAGGCAGTAGGGAGTAAGAAGATCTTGCAAGTACTAACAGCGTGGAACTGAGCAGGAAAATAAACATAGTCACAGATCCAGAATTTGCAGGCGCCAAGAATGTCTTTGTGGCCATCCTAAAGGAGTTCAGTAGAGTGGGAAAGGACATCTCAGTGCACCATCCAAGAATCAGCTAAACAGATTTAAAAACTATTTGAGCAAAACTTTCACCAGACAATCAGGCTTGCCAATAAAAGGCAGGCCAGTTTGTCTAATGTCCCTCTGCCAGAAAAGCAAAGGGGGAAGGGGATAAGCTAGGTAGGCTCGGGTTGGGTCAGAAGTTGGTCAACTGGGTGGCAAACTGGTTGACTGGCAGAAAACAGAGAGTGGTGGTAAATGGTATACAGTCAGAAGAGATGCAAGTCACAAGTGGGGTACCTCAGGGATCAGTCCTGGGGCCAGTCCTATTCAACATCTTCATTAGTGACCTAGCAGATGGACTAGAGGTAAGGCTTGTCTGTTTGCAGATGACACCAAGATCTGCAACAGAGTAGATGATCCAGATGGGTGGGCAGAATGAGAAGAGATCTGGATAAACTAGCAGAATGGTCAGAAGAGTGGCAACTGGGATTTAATGCAAAGAAGTGCAAAATCATGCACATAGGGAAGAGAAACCCTGAAGCCACTTATAGGCTGGGAGGAGTTGCTAGCAGTCACAAAGGAAGAAAGAGACTTGGGCATCATCATCACTGATGACCTGAAATCATCCAAGCAGACCTCTAAAGCAGTAGGTAAGGCTAGGGGTGTTAGGGTGTATTAGTAGGGGTATCACAAGTCGTAAGAGGGAGGTAATAATCCCTCTGTACAAGACATTGGTTAGGCCCCATCTGGAGTACTGCGTGCAGTATTGGAGGCCACACCTTCACAAGGACATTAACCAAATTGAGGCAGTCCAGAGAAGGGCAACCAAATGGTGCAGGGACTGCATCAGAAGACATATGAGGACAGATTAACGGAGCTCAATATGTATACCCTTGAGCAAAGGAGGGAGAGAGGTGATATGATCGAGACATTTAAACACCTTAAGGGCATAAACAAGGTGAAAGAGTCTAACATGTTTAAATATAAGAAAAATAGCAGGACAAGAGGACACAGCATGAGATTAGAGGGAGGCCGATTAAGGGGAATGTGAGGAAATCTTTTTCACAGAAAGGGTGGTAGATGCATGGAATGGCTTACCACAAGAAGTAGTGGCTATGAATACAGTGCAGGGCTTCAAACAGGCATGGGATAGGCATAAGGGAGCAATACAAATGACTATGAATAGATAGGTCACTGACATAGCAAAGGCCGATGGCACATTTATAAGGTAGAAAAAGAAATGGGCAGACTGGATGGGCCTTGCGGTCCTTATCTGCCGTCAACTTCTATGTTTCTATGTTTCTATAGGAAAGTAGGAAAGGGAAGGGGGATGGGATGTCAGAGAGGGTCAAATGACTAGGGACAGGAGGGCTTCCCAATTGGTCAAGGGGAGAGGCCAGAGAGGGAGGCGGGGAGGTGGGGCCTGCTTGGGCTATGTAAGAGCCTGCAGAGCTTTTGGTCTCCCTCTTTTTGCTGGGATAATGTTTCAACTCAGCCAAGCGTTGGCAAGCAGTAAGTAAGGCACAAAGAACTACTGGGCCTCCAGGCCATGTGGGCCGGGTGACTGGGCCCAGAGCGGTTTGTGTGTGTGTTTTTTGCCTCTCATTGCTTACATTTTATAGAAGCATAGACTAAGCTGATGTTAAACCTGTACTTGGAATGATCTTTAATGTGGTTTTGCAGTAGGGAGTGGGTGAGCTTGAATGTGAGCTCAAAGGTTTTTTGTTTATACTTTGGAGCAAGGTTTTTGGCATTGAGAAATAGGTCTGGGACCTGAAAGGAACGAAGGGTACAGGAAGGCAGATTGTTTGTTTTAAGTGCATAATAGGCATATATTTACTTTAGGGGACACACCTTGGAAGTGAGTGCGCCGAGTGAGATTTACGGCCGCATGCGCATTGCAGCCACTGATATGTCACGCCCCCACAGAACAAACAAACATAAGGCTGTTGCAAAGTACTAAAGCCGAAACTACGGAATGTGTAATTATTACAATAGTTATCAAAACAACATATTCCTGGACCTGGGGGGCATGGCTCCCCCACAGAACAAACAAACATAAGGCTATTGCAAAGTACTAAAGCCGAAACTACTATTTTATAAAGCCGGTGCCTCAGTTGTTCCTGCTAGCAACTAACCGGGTTGTATATTGTCATGGTGTCTGAGCATCACTTTTTGTTCGGTTAAACCAGTATTTCCAGAGATTTGACATGTTCAGAAGTCCAGTATAAGTATAAGAATAAGTGAGTCTCATGTTGTGGGCATTGCAATATTTTTAACCGTGTGATTTCGACAGAGAGAACATCATAATGATGTTACCTATTTGTTGGGGGTACCACTGCAGTTCAGTAATGCTTATAACCATATAAATTAAATAAATACAGGTAATGGGCATGGAGATATCCGATGTGGCTGCTTGCAAGAGGTGTGTTTGGGGCCGGGGAGAACTGACGGAAAGGGGGCGTGGCTAACTGTCGCCATTTGGAGGAACAAGTACCGTAATCTGCAGAATTACAGAACCAGGGCACTATGTGTCCCCTAATATAAATAATCGCTGCATAATGTTTAGCTGTAAGAAAGCTGTGATTATTTGTGGCTCAACTGTGCAGGAAATTTTTTCTAGAAAGGTTGTAGGGTTACCACCTTTTTAAGGAGCCCAAAGTGGGACATTTCTTACTGAAATATGATTTTTAGCAGGACAATATGTAACCTCAACCAACACAACAGACTTTTCATCTAAAAATCAGAATTAAGACGAGTGTTGCAGTTTTTTAGATGTTCCCTAATGTTTTTAATCATTTTAAGGTAATTTAGTTAAGCTACTATAGTTTTTGCAGCATTCTGAGAAAGTCTGAAAATATTTTTTGTACTACAATGTCTATATGTACGATAATGTCAGGACATTTGATATTTTTCATGTTTTTTCACTGGACACAGCTGCCCAAATCAGGACTGTCCTGTGAAAATAGGGACAGGTGGTAACCCTAGAAGGTTGTGGGTTTAATCCTTGGGAGGGGGAGGTCCTTACAGAAAGGTTGTTCTGAGGTATTTGCAGTAAAGGATCATTTGTGTTTTTCATTTCACTGGACATGCTTATCTGTACCAGCTCTAAAAAAAAAAAAGGAAATAAAATAAAAGAAGCAGAGAGAAGCAAGAAATGGCCACAAGAAGGCAGGATCTTTGGGGTGTTGTGTTTTCAGCCATTGGGCATTACAGGGTTCAACATTTTTCAGTGGGGCAAACAGAGAGATCTCATCGCAAGGGCCTGCTCTCAAGGGGTAATGCTTGGAAGCTTTGTGATAGCAGCATATGCATGGCGGAGCTTTTAAGCTGCAGGGAGGATGAGGTAGCCAACACTAAAGAAGCACTCTTTTCATTGTAATGGAGGGGTATTTCATCAGTTGATATAAAAATTGTGGTTGTGCAGTAGAGTGCAGGGGGAGTGGTGCTTCCCAGTTCATTTATATGGTGATGCACTGAAGGCAGGCATCACGACACACGTTCAGTTGGTTGGTGCTTGGTGGCATGGAGGCTGATTTGGTAGAAAAGTCTGGTGAAGACTCGCATGGCCTGACTCTGCAACGTGCATCCCCGGAGGCCAAGTGGTCCATGGCGACTGGGCAGAAGATGGATGGGGGGGTTTCTTCTTGCCCTGCTTAGGTGGGGGTATGGGAAGAGAGCTTGGCTGTGTCTGTGGGAGTGAGGGGAAGTCAGCAGATAAAAGGGGAAGATTGCTCCTTTGTGTCCTGGTTACCGGTGAGCTTTGTGGCACCTTGGGGGTGGCCTTTTTTCTCTGAGCAAAGCCAGGGATGCAATTTGGAAGAGTAGCATTTGCTGCAAGGGGGTGTTGGACAGGGCATTTGTAGCCACACGGCATGTGGGGAAGGGCAAAGGTTAATGGTGCAGTGGAAGATCGGACACCAGCAGAGAGACGTCTTGTTACCAGGGCCTGCTGGCAGTGTAAAGGTTGGGCCTGCAGGAGTGGGCCAGCATGAGGGGAGTGCACCCCTTGCAGGGATATGGTGCAGCAGTCAGCATGAGTGGAGCAGGGCACCGCACTAGTGTGTTTTGGTTTAAAAAAAAAAAAAGAGGGCAGGGACACCCCCAGCCATTTTCAGACAAACGAGGTTGTTTTTGTGTTGGTATGGCAGTGATGCATGACTATGCTGGAGGGGGTGAGCACACATGGGCAGATCTGGGCCCTAACTGAGCAGGCCCAGAACAAAGGTGCAAAGGGGGGGCATACCTCGTGGTAGAGGCATTGCGCATGACACAGGAGTGGGTCCATGATGCCAGGAGCGGGGGCATGTAGCAAGTATGGAGGGGTGCGGGGGTTGCATTTGGCAGCAAAAGACATCTGTTTGATGTGGAGAACAGCACAGTGGACAAAAAAGGGGAGTTTTGGTGGGAATGCAGAAGAAGGGTTGGGAGAGTGACCGTGGTGCAGCCACCCTTTTGATTCAGGACACGTGGCAGTGCCATTTTGTACAGGCAGTGTGGCGGCCATCCTTTATATATGGATACACATATCAGTAATAAAATAACATAATAGGAAGGGGTCTTTGATTCCCCTTGGGGGAAGGCATGGTGACATAGGAGGGCCAATGTATAGATCAGCATGCTATCAAATAAAGGTGAGAAATATGTTGAAATAAAAAGAAGTGCAAGGGGATATGCTACAGTGCTTTCATGATGCCATACTGTGGTCACAGGAGGTGGGATCATTTTGGGTGGGTCAAGCATGGGGCCATGTGGTGGCCACCAATTTTGATAAAGGCCATGTGGCGGCAGCCATTTCAGGATAGGGGGAGTTTAATGAGAATAGTGCAATAAGGCCGAGCCAGCACGGGGGTACCAGAACTGCATAGTTGGTGAAATAATGCTGAGGTATGGGCCAGCTGCTGTTAGGTTATAATCACCTGCAACATTAGATGAATCCTACGTGGCATGGGTACTTGGGGGAAAAAACCCGGAGCTAAAATGGACAGCAGGAACTACCTGCTCCCCCCAAGAAGAGGGCTTACATTTGAAAGCATCCTGGATAGCTTTCTCTGGTAAAACATGGGTGAGTTAACCTTTCTTCTGGAATTCTGTTAAAGCAAAACCAAGACGGTGAGTCAAAAAAGAAATTTACTGTTATGGTGGGTGGCAGACTGCTTAATCTTCAGACTACCTTTTTAATATTGGATGTTTCTGAGAATTTAAATTGATGATGATATAATTAGGTAAAACTGACATCTAGGAGAATTTTAACTGGAAGTCTGATGTATTCTTGTGATTTGTTCAATATTTTGATGGAAAGTGCTTTTGATGTTTCGAATTACGATATATAAATAAAAAGATTATTATTATTACTATTATTATTATTATTTTAGCCATTCGAGACACGTGGTGGTGAACTGGGTAAAAACCAAGGCTACATGTTGGATTTGAATAGCTGGGATCTCCCAGTTGTACATAGAGGACCAGGACTAAACCTAGGGGCCATAAAGGGACTGGCAAGGCCTACTAACTGCTTCTGTTTTCTCCACTATCCAGGTACTCGATATTTCCCCCACCCTCTGTGTGCTGAGGATCCTTGGTCAGTTGCGCTTTAGCTCAAAGGTGGTAATTCCAATAAAAAAGTAAATAAATAAAATAAATAAAAAGTGACAATGCCGATATTAGATTTTACTTGTATTGCAGTAAGCAGCAATCTAATATTATAGCTATCGTAGGGGTCAGAGGGTAGTCAGGTTTGCCAGTGAGCACAGTACCACTATCACTGCCAGGGCCAGGCTCTCAGCCAGGTACGTCAGCAGCTGGTAAGGTGCATGGGCAGATGATGGAAAGCTTAAGCTAGTAAGGATTGACTGGCAAGAGGCAATACAGTTTCAGTAATTACTTTCGGGGGGCAATAGGGCACAGCAGTCTTGTGGCCCCTGGCTGCATGACCAGGAGTCATGGATGTGGGAGACCCAAGGTTTTCACTTGCATCGGTGTGCCCAACTGAGGCTGATCCTTGGTAGGAAGAATCCTGGATAGGGAGTATGGGAGGAGTGGGGTGGGCAGGGACATTAGCTCAAGCTGTGGACCCTGCAATACAAGCAGACTTGATAGACCAAATGGCCTTCCTCGGCTGGCTTCTTCATATGTTCGTGTGTTTCCCCAGGTAGAAAGGAAGGGGGTAGCAAAGTGGGAGAGGCCCCTAGGATCCTGAGTGGGAAGAACATGGGGGAAGGGGAGGACACGGAGAGGGGGTTAGGGAATAGGCTAATGGAGACCATCCACCATCTTTGTGATCAAGGACAGTGAATACATGCTGAGGGAAGGGCAGCAGGCTGATGGAGGTTGGTACCAGCAGGCAGAAATCATGGGGCTGTGGTGGCCAAGCATAGGCCTAGGGGAGTGGCATGTCCCTCAAGTTGGGACAGGACAGGTTTATACAAAAGTGGGCCTGGGGCCAAGGTTGGGCACACCTGGTTGGGCACTCTTCATGAATGGAGTGGGGGCTGGTACCCACCTCTGCAAGGGGGGGAGATTTGGAACCACAGAGCAAGGGATCCTTAGGGGTTTTGGAACAAAGGTATTGCTCTGGGAAAGGTCGGGGATGACCAAAAGGGTTTGATGCACCAGAGAGAGGGGAGGGCAGATAAGATGGGCAGGAGGACAGGAGGAGAGCCTGGATGAGCTGAGAATGGAGGTTTGGAGGGGAAGGCCAGCTGATCAGCTGGGGACAGAACCAGGTAACGATTGGAGGCAGGTCAGGAAGGCGGTGACCAGGAGGATGATGAAGGTTATTGCCCTCGGATAAAACTAGCCAGCCACGGCAATAAAGGGAGGTGTATCCAACTATTACACCAGGTGGTTCACCTATCTAAGTAGAGGGAGGAGGGCACTGGCAGCTGGGTATAGCAAGGGTGTACCACTCTCGAATCCCACGTGGTGTGAACTGCAGGGGAAAAACTGGGGCACACACCAGACATGTAGGTCCGCTAGCAAGAGGTTGCTGAGCAGGAGGGCAGGATCAATTGAGGAATCCAGGCCATTGCAAACTGTTTCAAGTTATACCACGGGGGGCTATTGGGGAAGCCTCAAGGAGAAGTGGAGGAGCATGCAGGAACTGGGGAGCCCAAGTAGTGGAAGGGAAACCTGAGGACCCAGGTCATGGCACTGGAGTTAGGTGTAGCTGACAGGGTATGGGTCAGCAAGGTTCACAAACCGTGGTGTACTGGGTGGGTTGAAGCTTCCACCCACCCTGTAGAGTAGGGGCTTGTGGGGGCAGGCATGGCATATAGTGGAGCAGACAAGGTAAAGAATGCTGCCCACAAGGCCCTGGTCATGGGGGCTATACATACAGAACTGTGAAGGGGCAGCTGAGGGCTGGGGGGCTAGGGGAGCCCCACGGGGGTGGCAAGGGGTGCCAAAAAGGAAATGGTGGAATGGCAACACATCTTGGGGGGTATGCTGGGGCAACAATGGCCAGGAACAGGCACAAGATATGGAGAGGCACAAGGAAGGAAGTGACCTCTAATGGGCCCTGGCATGGGCCAGGTGGTGCCACAGATGGGTGGCCAGGGGGCTAGGTGGAGCCCTGCCAGAGGGTATCAGACAAAAAGGGAGATGGCAAGACAAGGGGGGAGGAGAAGGGGTTTTGGAGCAAAGGGAAAAGGGGAGCAGGCACGAACAGCCATGTAGGGGGCACCAGGGGGGGCTTCACCCCCTAAGGGGTGCTGGCCAGGCCACAATGGCCTGGGAGTGGCAGGCAAGGATGGGAAAAAGTGGGGGGGGGTCAGAGCTTATCTCAGGGGCATTGCATAGGGGAGGGAGTATGCCTACACAGCAGATGAGGTGGGCATGGCAGAGGCATGGAAAGGGGGCAGGCCTGACATGGGGCAAGTGCCCTTACGGAGGGCTGCGTGATCTATGGGGGTAGGGGTGCTAAAGAAGAGGGAAGGACCAGGTTTTCTAACCCACAAGGGGGGGAGCCCTATCGTCCTTCACAAGCTGGAGATGGGTCAGTGGAAAAGGGGAACAAAAGGGAGAAAGGGGGTCAGGAGAGGGGAAGGGGGGTAGGCAGCATGGGCTGGGGGCAGAGGAACCCAGGCTTGGAAGTAGAGGGGAGGGGAGGGATAGATTCTAGGTGCTGGATCACATGTCCAGACCTAGTGGGGTATGGACCGGGAACGGACCCTGTGCGGGTTGGGCCTGGGTAAGTGGGGGTACCTGCTTGTGGTACTAAGTGGTGGTGGCACCAAGGAAGGGGGTACCTGGTGGTGGTACCTGGTTCTGGTGATGATGGGGGGGGCCCGATCAGATGGTGTCCAAACCCTGAAGCGCTACAAGCAAGGAGGAGAGGATCAAGTTGGCAGACTGTTTCCAGAAAGAAGGAACATAATGAATTATTGTGGTGGTACTGTACTGTACTGTATACTGTTGAAATGGAAGTTGGGATGTACATATAACTTGTGTGCCTTTAATAAATATTGCCAGCGTGCATCCAACAGAAATAGCTGGTGGAGAGATTTATTTCTGGGAGAGGGATCAGAGGACAATCAGGCTTGCCAATAAAAGGCAGGCCAGTTTGTCTAATGTCCCTCTGCCAGAAAAGCAAAGGGGGAGGGGATAGCAAAGTAGGAAAGGGAAGGAGAATGGGATGTGAGAGAGGGTCAAATGACTAGGGACAGGAAAGCTTCCCAATTGGTCAAGGGGAGGGGCCGGGGAAGGTGGGGCCTGCTTGGGCTATGTAAGAGCCTGCAGAGCTTTTGGTCTCCCTCTTTTTGCTGGGTTAATGTTTCCCCACGCACCCTCCCTGCACTAAGTAGAGAGTTTTTTTGCTGCTGGCTGGCACTGCATGGGAAGTTGAGGGTATAAAATATGGTCCCCATCAGACCCCGAAACGGGGTTGAGGAGCTGCAGGAGGTCAGCCTATGGTCCTGGGGGGCTGGCAGGGGCCCTGGTGGTGGGCAACAGGTAGCCCACAAAAAGGAGAAACGGACAAGAAAAGGGAAAAGGGGAACAAAAGGGAGAAAGAAAAGGGGAACAAATGGGAGAAAGGGAGAGGGAGAGGGGAGGGAGGTAGGCAGCATGGGCTGGGGCAGAGGAACCCAGGCATGGAAGTAGGGGGAGATAGATACTAGGTGTTGGATCACGTGTCTGGACCTAGTGGGGTATGGACCAGGAACGGACCCTGTGTGGGTTGGGCCCGGGTGAGTGGTGGTACCTGCTAGTGGTACCAAGGGGGGGTTACCTGGTGGTGGTACCTGGTTCTGGTGATGATGGGGGGGCTGGATCAGATGGTGTCTGGACCCCAAAGCGCTACAAGCAAGGAGGAGAGAACAAGTCGGCAGAAGGTTTCCAGAAAGAAGAAACAGAATGAATTATTGTGGTGGTACTGTACTGTACTGCACTGTATACTGTTGAAGTGGAAGTTGGGATGTAAATATAACTTGCGTGCTTTTAATAAATATTGCCAGCATGCATCCAACAGAAATAGTTGTGGAGAGATTTATTTCTGGGAGGGGGATCAGAGGATAATGCAGAAAATTTGGTCCGATGTGTCTGGTTTGAACTGCAGCTCGGCTTAGCCCGGCATGGCTGAGAAGGAATAAGAGACTTACATATGGACTCTTTCACAATTAACACTGACGAGTCAGAGAAAAGAGTACATAAGCCTGACTTTTAATGAGAAGATGAAGAACCACAGCAGCATCGCAAAAAAGAACAGAGAATGTCATAGAAGTTTTTTATATGCACAACCAGAGAACCCTGAGTGCTCAGTGCAAATATTTAAAACATATGTATCGAAATGCCTTAGAGCTAGCCCAGCATTTTACCCCAAAAAAGTGCCCCAGATTGTACTAGACCAAAATGATGTATGGTATGGCAAACAGCCAATGGGGGTCAATTACATAGGTAACATGATGGCCCAAATTTCTGAAGCTGCTGGTCTGTTCAGCCGTTACACCAATCACTCCATTAGGAGCACTGTTGTGCAGTTATTCTCTGAAGGTAGACTGGCATCTCAAGAGATACTGGCTGTGACTGGGCATCGGTGTGAAAGTAGTTTAAAAAGCTACTGGGCAGCATCCACAACTGACTGTGAAAAATGGTCAAACATTCTGACAAACAACACACTGAGTACCAGTGCCTGTTCAAGCAACCAATGTGAACATGCTGAAACTCCCCCCACAGGCTGCACTGCCAACTAGAAGAACAGTGCAAACAGCATTAACAATGAAATCAGCAAGTCCATTCAACTTAGAGCACTTCACTATAAACGGACCAGTTAATTTTAACTACTATAGTAAAATATTGACATATATGGAAACTGCTGTACTAATACAGTAAAAATGATTATAAATGTTGAAATACAGAACTTGCTTAACTACTTAAATAAAAAAACATTTAATATTGCAAAATGAGAAAAAAGATGTAGAAATAAAGACAACTGTTTGACCAGTGCAGTAATACAGTAAAAATGTTAAAACATGTTGAAATATAGAATCTGTTTAACTGCTACAGTGAAAAAAATTAAATGTTGCAAGATAGAACATTTTTAACTGCTTCAATAGAAATGGTTACAAATAAAAAATGTAGAACCTGTTTAAGTAGTACAGTTAAAATGATTAAAAGTGAAATATAGCATCTGTTTAAGTACTACAGTAAAAAGGATAAAAAATGTTGAAATAGAGAACCTGTTTACTTCATTAAAAATAATAAGTTTAAAAAATGTAAATTGTGAAGTACATATAAGGTAGAAAGAATAAAAATTAAGAACTACAGAAGCTGTCAAACAGATCGAAAGTAGGAACTACTTTACCAGGTGAAAGGATATTAAAATCTGATGTTTTCTCTGTTAAAACATGATTCTGTCATTTTTTTTTATGTTCACAGGTATTACCACTTTTTGTGAGCGTAATAGCCCACTCCAGGGCATGGGTTCACTGAGAATTACTACACTTCCTGGGTGGTTGAAGGTACTCGGCCTGTGGCCTTGTGCCTCACAACGCACCCAGGGCATGCATTAATTCTTAGTAAACTCATGCCTTGTCGTGGGTCAATCCATACATATCTAATAATGTAAAATAGAAATACAGCAGTTAATGACGGACCCAAACCATATATAACTGTCTGTTCCTTCTAAATGAACTTTTCTCCCTGGAGTAATATTGCAGTCTGTAATCTGTCCTCTGCTGCCATTAAATATAGTGCCAGGATATTCAAGTTGTAATTACTGACTTCATCTATATAAATTAATAGTCAGCTAGACTAACTATTTCCAGGGACATAGTCCCTTCTGAAACCTCTGTTCTACCACACAGGATCCCAGTTAGCCCATCCAAATGAGACAGTACTATACATAGGCAAAACCAGTTGTATCTCAGTTAGAGAAGTATGCAACAGACATCCCTGGTCAGCCCAACTGAGCCTCTCCCAGGGCCTTAGAGGGGGAGAATGTCTCAAAGATGCAGAGAATCTCAGAAAATCTGACTTGTGGTCTTGTGTGAGTCCCGTCTAATCACTGTACGCTCCCAACTTCTCACCGCATATATGAGTCACAGTAGCTTGAGGGCTTCATTTCTATACCCATCTACAAATTAAATAGGGCCTTTGTAGTGTACCATAAACAGAGCTATTTTGTCCTGCATATAATGTGTCCTCTCAGAATATGTAGATTAGCCAAGTCCGGAGCAACCATAGCTATGCAGTGGATATGCAAATCAAATTAGTAACTGGAGCTCCATGTCTGGGGAGGAGGAACAAGGCCCAAACTGGAGTCAGTGCACCTTCTGCTCCTCCCAGCTCAGCACAATCAGGCACCCATCAGGTGGCAGGAATGTGAATGTTTAATATTAAATATGGCTTATTATTGTTGAAATTTTTTTATTCTATTATAGTAAAGATGAAATAGACTTTTGTGCTGGCTTCTGGTGACGTCATGCCCGTGGAAGCTGCTTGATCTTTTAGCTCTGTCTCCACCAAGGCTTAAAAACAACTAAATTTAACCTAATTTGGGGCTAATTGATATTCAGCCACTGCAAAGATGCTCCAACGAAAACCCAACGCTTTAAAATCACCACCAGATTCAGCTGATCCCGACGGATTGTGCACCAATAGCAACAGCTCGCAGATCTCAGGCTGGAGCGAGCCCTCAAAGGCCAACCATGCTGGAGCACCCACTATAGCCAGGCAGATAGATGTCGTCCTGCAGGAATTATGGGATTTCACTAGCGACCTGCTCCACCTTTACCACTCTGCACAGAGACTTGGGCAAAATGGAAAAACGGCTTGATGACTTCGAGGAACAGGCCACGAGCACCAACACCCGGGTAGACTGCACAGAACACGCCATTATCCAGTTGCACCAGGCACTGCAGGGCTTACAAGACAGAGCAGATGATGCGGAGGTGTGGAGCCAGAGGAATAACCTGAGAGTCTCTGGCTTCCCATAGGGATCAGAAGGCAAGAGTCCAATTCAATTTCTGCAACATTTTTTTAAAGCTAAGCTGGACATATTGGAGAGCTGTTCCTTCGAGATGGATCGAGTCCATTGTACTCTGGGCCCCCAGATGACCGGGTCCATTGCACTCTGGGCCCCCAGATGACCAATCGCCCGTGTGCTATCCTGATCAAGTTCCTGAGATTTTAGGAGAAGGAAATGGTCCTGCACAAGTCCTGGCAGCAGGGAGAACTAACTTTCCAAGA
This sequence comes from Neoceratodus forsteri, assembly GCA_016271365.2. Lineage (NCBI taxonomy): Eukaryota > Metazoa > Chordata > Ceratodontiformes > Ceratodontidae > Neoceratodus > Neoceratodus forsteri. The sequence goes on along the minus strand of CM057454.1, from coordinate 266,623,303 downwards.
GCATCAAATAAATGTGGGCAATGATTACCTGACTGCTATGGCGGCGAAATGCAGAGCTTACACCCCCATCCTCAGGAAGCTAAAGGAGGCAAAGATTAAGTTTAGAACTCCCACTCTGTGAAGGTTGTCACTCAGCTTGCTGATGGCCCCAAAACATTTGAAAGTGCAGAAGAAGCCGCTTAGGAATTCTCTAAACTGGACATCGTAGTCACACTGGGACAGAGACTGACCAGCACCTCCCTGGCCACCAAATTGGCACAGAAGGCCTGGAACAGAATGCCACAGAGAAATAAACGCCATAGGGAGAGCACCATGGCACTCCAGCAGATAGTGGAGGGACAGAGGAAACACGCTACAGCCATGCCTGAGACTGCATCACCTAGTCAGGTAGTGAAATGAAGGGACTCATGGACTTACTAATTGTCTCTTTTTCCCCTACAGGTAAGCCACCTCAGTTTTCCCCCCTTAGGCTTAAATCTCCCTCGCGACTCCTGGGTTACCCACCTTCCCCAGAGTACCCCCTCCGCAGGTCCGCACTTGTACTGTAGTGACTCGCATGATGGGCCCTTCCTCTCTTATGTGAGGGGACTTGGGGACTTCTGTTTCCCCCAACGGTTCAGTCTGGGATGTTTTAGTGTGGTGAAGGTGGCACAATCCCCCAGCACACCTATCTTTTTTGATACAGTGGTCTCGGTGTGTGACTCCTGTGGTGGTGGGAGAGACAAAGGTTGAGGGACAGAGACCAGGTGGGTTGCTTGGGATTGAGGAGAGTGAGCATGATGGCTCTTCAGGCCTCCTCATGGCTGTGGAAATAGCAAGACTATAAGCCAGGTCAGAGGCACCTTTTACCCGCAGTATCTACTTCCCATGTTGCTCCCATCTTTGCTCTCAATGCACTGTATTTATAGGCAATGGCTAACTGTGGCTCTGCCTGCCAGGGGATTAGGAGGGGAAGTTTACCCTCTGGAGCGAGGGGACAGGCACACAGGACCGGGCTGTGGTGTCCCCCCCCGCCCGGGTCACCTTTATGGCTGCTGGCAAGGGGGGGTGTGCTGAGCTCCCTTCTCACCTCACTTCTGGATGGGGATCCAGTTTCTTCTCCCCCTCCCGTTATGCCCCACCCAATGCTGTCCTGGGAGGGCATGGTGGGTTGGGGGCGATCTGGTATCCTAACTCAGCTTCCTCTTCTGTCCTGCTGGCTGGGTGGGGCCGAGCATATGTGCTACAGCAGATTAACAAAGTGTAATTGATTAGACCAGCAAGTGATGTTACCTTACAATTAACTGATTTTGAAACTTTAGGTTAGCGGTTCATACCAGCAGCCTTGGTGGAGTCAAGGCATGATTGCTCCCCCCTCCTTCTCCCCCCATAGAGACATTTTACGTCTGGTCCAGCTTTTAGGTGGACTGAGCCAAACTTGGCACACTCTGGGGAATGGTTGCTCTTTACCTACCAACCCCATGGAAGCCCTGTGTAGTTCAGCAGTACCAGCCCAGCTGGCAGGATACTGCTTTAAGATGTTTTCCCACTTAATGTTAAAACCCTATTGTTTGATGTTTGTGGATGCTTTCCCTCACTTACACCCCCATAGGCAGTCACATCTTTGTTCAGCAGGCTTAAGATTGTGTAGAGTTTTTGAACTGGAGTCTAGACATGAGACCCAGCAGCACTCCAAATGTTATCAGAGTTTTTAAATGGCTAACGCACCACTTTGGATTTTTTCTTTGAATGTGAATGGACTGGGCAACCCTGTCAAAAGATCGAGAATGATTTCCTTGTTTAAGAAAAGTCAGGCGGGGATTATCTATGTACAGGAAATGCATATGACTGTTAATGAACACAGAAAGCTTACCAGAGGGGGATTCACCCAGGTGTTTTCCTCCTCCTTCACTCATGGAAGGAGGAGGGGGGTAGCCATATTGGTTTCTGGTCACACCCCCTTTGAGGCCACTCAAGAATGGGCAGATCCAGAGGGCCGCTTGGTTGTAGTCCAGGGGTTGCTACAAGATAAAGAGGTGACCCTGGCTAATGCCTACTTTCCCCTGGGGTCACTGACAATCCGATCCCTCCTGATTAAAGTTGTACAATTGACTAAGGGTGCTCTAATACTGGCGGGCGATTTTAATATCTCCCTTAGTCCTAATTTGGATTCCAAGGGGGGTGGCTAAGGGCAGGCAACCTGCCTCGCATGAATTCTTTAAGTGATTTGTCCAGGAGGTGGGCTGGTTACATGTGTGGCGTACCCTCCACCCCAGGGAAAGAAGATATTCATTTTGTTCAGTTGTTCATGGCATGTATACCAGGACAGATCATTGCTACACACAAAAGGAATATCTGGACATTCTTAGAGAGGCCTCTATGGGTGATATCACCCACTCTGACCATGCCCCCGTGACTACTATTTGGGAGATGGGGATGGAGAGAGGAAATACTTGTTGGAGATTTAACCCAATTCATCTTAAAAGTGCACCCTTCTGGGAATTCCTACATGATAAAATACAGGAGATCCTGGAGGACAACTCTGATCCAGATATTGCCTTGTCTATTTTACGGGACACTCTAAAGGCAGTCCTTCGAGGCCACCTAATACAACACACATCAGCCTTGGTGAAGCAACGCAGGGAAAGACAATCCCATCTGGAGCAAATCCTCAATTTCCTCCAAATTGCACACCAGCAGGGTGACCTATTGGTCACAGCCCAACTTAAACAAACTAAACAGGAACAGGACACGCTGTGTGTGCAAGGTACAGAGATTGCCCTCATCTTTCTGAGACAGAGATATGGAGAGATCAGCCCTCGGGCATCTCGTCTCCTAGCTTTTCACCTGCACAAGCAACAACATCTTTCAACCATAGCTGCCATTAGAGACCCTAACACTGGCACTTTACACACTAGATTGGGGGGCATCACCCAGGCCTTCTGTGACTATTACAAGACCCTATACAACCCCGATCACCCCTCAGAACCTACTGTCATTAATGCTTTTCTCTCCCCATTAGACCTCCCTAGGCTCAATATGGATTGACAGACTAGTTTGATCTCCCCTACATCCCAAAATGGAATTGATGGCTGCCATTTCCCAGTCCAAAACTATGAAGGCCCCTGGTCCAGACGGTTATGGTACAGAATTTTATAAGCGCACAGTGCAGCGGTTTAGTCCACTCCTCTTGCAGGTTTATAATGAAGTATTGCAGGGACTCGGAGACCCCCTCCTAGTTGCTCATATGCTGTAGTCTCCCTCATTCTCAAACCAGATAAGGATCCCCTACTATGTAATTCATACCGCCCAATATCAGTCCTAAACGTAGACTATAAATTCCTTATGTCTATCCTGGCCAAACGCCTGGACACTGTCCTTCCCTCCATAATTAACTTGGACCAGACAGGCTTTGTAAGCTCTAGATCTACAATGGATAATACAAGGAGGGCACTCCACCTGGTCCAGGAGATGCAATCCTGCAAGGCCCCCTCTGTCTTTCTCAGCCTAGATGCTGAGAAGGCATTTGACAGGGTCTCACGTCCCTTTCTATTTACTACTATGTATAAAATGGGATCCCCTGCTCCCCTTATTTCCATGATCAAAGCATTTTACTCCTCTCCCCAAGCTTGTGTCAAGGTAACTGGTCATCACTCAACCTATTCCCCCTATTTAGGGGAACTCACCAGGGCTGCCCTTTGTCCCCGGGTCTATTCACAATTTTTATTGAACCATTGGCCCAGACTATTAGACATTCCCCTCAGATAAGTGGGATCCAGATGGAGGGGATGGAACATTGCATAGCTTTGTACGCTGGCGATGTCTTGCTTTTCCTTGCTAGTCAATCTCAATCTGTCCCAAATATTTTTAAAATTCAGGAAGACTTTGGTAGGTGCTCAGGATATAAACTTAATACTTCCAAAATAGAGGCTCTAACATTTAGTTTTACCCCTCTTCTAGCATTTAAGCAACTCTTCCGATTTCGATGGGACCTGGAAAAACTTAAGTACTTGGGCATTTATCTCTCACATCATGCAGGGAAAGCAGTGAGAAACAACTACGACCAATTTTATGGCCAACTCCAGGCAGATTTGGCTAGGTGGAGTGTCCTCCCACTGAGTCTCCTTCAGAGAGTGAAGGCTATTCGGATGGTGACTCTGCCCCAGGCTCTTTATCTCTTTCAAAATGTACCAATACATATCCCAGCTAAAACATTTCAAGTATGGAATAAGACCATCTTTGGATTCATATGGGCTGGGAAGCACCCTAGAATAAGATCTTCTGTTCTCTTCCTCCCTAGAAGGTGGGGGGGAGGGCTGGCTCTCCCAAACCTTAAACTGTATAATTGGGCCTCACATCTTTCCTTTATCCTCATTTGATTTATGAGAGCCAGTCCCGTCCTCTGGCTGGAAATCAAGGAAGGTCTCTTACCATTTAATTGTTTAGATAAGGCAACCTTGTACCATTCCCCCCTTCCCCTGGATCAGATGGATCTGGGTCCATAGATCATACACCAGATTAAAACCTGGAACACGATCCACAGGCACTTTTCCCTCTCCCCCATACCTCCTATTTCTATGCCCGATAGCCCACCTGGAGGATTTCATCCCGGCCTGTGTGGACCAACACATTCGGCTCCTGGGACCATCTCCAGCTCTCAACCCTGTCACTATTTTTAAATGGGAAGGATTTTAAATCCTTCCAAGAGCTAGGTCAAACCTTTGGTCTAAGGCAATTAGACTTTTACAGGTTCTTGCAACTGAGATATTTCTATTACTCTCTTTCAGCAGGGTTACAAAACCCTGAGGATTCCCCCCCCCCCAATATCCTTACTTCACAAGTCCATCACCTCCACTGGGATGCCCCACATTGTTTCAGTTCTGTACCAGGCCCTCGGAGATACTATGGGAACAAATACTGAGGGGATCTGTGAAAAATGGAACATAGAATTAGGCTTAGAGATCTCCACACAACAGTGGGTTAAGGTCTGTCTTTTGTCCTCCAAACTTACCTACTCCCACTGCTGGAGGAGATTGTTCTCATAGCAAATAATGACCAGATACTTCCAAACTCCAGCCAAAACAGCCCATTTTTCAACAACAAGATCAGGGGCTTGCTGGCACCAGTGTGGTGAGCTACTAGCACACCACGCGCACATATTTTGGTCCTGCCCCAGCCTACAACCTTTTCTGACCGCTATACAGTCTGAGTTGAGTGACCTTCTTGTCTATCCACTCACCCTTACAGCTGACCTCTTTATACTGCATGTATTTCCCCGAGGGCTTAGGGAGTTCCATACATGTTATCTAGTGGGGATAGCCCTATTAGTGGCTAAGAAGGCTTTGACCAGACACTGACTCACTCCTCAGATCCCTACAATACTGGAATGTAGAGAGATAATGACTCTTATCTATAGGTCAGAGAGGATTTCCTATCACTTGAATGATCGTTCTGCGTTATGTTCACTGAAATTGACTAGATGGATTTTATATTATGGCCAAAGACCCAACTTTTATCCCTTGAGTCCACTGATTATATTTATGAACACTTATGTTGTTAGTTGTCTGTAGGGGTCTGGAGGGAAAATGATCTTTGAAACTATGTATGAAGTTTAGAGTTGACTTGACTTTTTTGTTTTCGATATGCCTGCCCACGAGTCCCTATGTCTGGGCTGGGTCTTGGATCCTTATATACTCTATAAAATCTGTATAACTTAAACTGTTGATTTGATGTCCTGCACCCCTTAACTTGTATGTAACAATGAATTTGTGAATGCCAATACCCTGTACCCTGCCTATGTAAAAAGTTAATTAAAATCATAATAACAAAACAAAACAAAAAAAAAGACTTTCGTGCCATCCAGTGGGTTGATGTGTCCTTCCCCACTCGACCAAGGCATGCATCATCGGGAGAGTAAGACCTCTATATTTGGCAACCTAATTTTGATACCAGAGGTCAGTTATGTAGTAAGTGATAGCCCCCACTTTTAAACTGAGTCGGCTATTAATAGGGGAGGAAGAGATCTGCAGAGTGGCCCAGCCGCCGCAGGGCCATCTCTGCCATGGCCCCCTCCCTGGCACACAGGCTAAGCATAGAGGATCTCCTTTTGTCACTGACATTTTAGCTGCTGGGAGTCTAATAGAGCTCTTTCAGCACTGGACACCCCTGTTAACTTGCCAGGGGCAATTAAATGTATCAACTTTGTGCTGGGCATGGCTAGACCCATTGGCTGCCCCCACCTGGCTCTCGCCCTCCACAACCCATGAACCCCCTGGTGGTACTCACTCAGGTTCCATTAGTTTAGCTGTCTATATAATTCAGGTGTCTTGAGCAGCTTGTAGATGCACTTTAATTTGAGTCAAGCTGTCCTGTGCATGATGTTTGATCTCTTCCTCAGATGGTCTTGGCCGAGTGGTGGGTCTTCTCTCAGAAATGCATCGTGGCAGTGGCTTGTGTGTAGGAATTAAAATCCCTTTAGCCTTAAGATCCTTTATTGCCTCTGCTGCTGATTGATAGGTTTTTTGTTACTCCGGGTATTGCACCACTAGTTGTGCTGGGTATGGTGTCCTGAACATGAGGTGTTGTTAGTGCAAGATGGGAAAGATTGGGTTGTATTCCCATCTTCTATACATTGTCAGTGGTGCAAAATCATTATCAAAATAAATCTGGTTCATGCCGTAAAAGACTTTCTTCTGTGCCCAGGCTTTTTGAAGACCAAAATTCCTTTATTTGGTAAAGAAATGTAACAATTATTGACTGGGAGTGTGTGATGGTGTTCAGGTTTTGGGGCGGAGGGCCCCATGAGCTCACTCAATATCCAACTTCAGTTCAATCTCCAGTGTAAGCGCAGTATGTCAGGAAAGAGTCCAGGAACTCCCGCATGTTTGTCCCCTTGGAGTCTTCAGGGAGACTGTATAGATGAATGTTGTGTCTGCAGGCACAGTTCTCTGCATCTTCCTGTGTGTTATCTCTTGCTGTGCATCCAGTAGTTTAATCAGGGAGGATTGGAAAGTTTGAACTTGCTCAACTTGGGTATCTACTTTTTGTTCTGTTTCTTCAACTCGGTTTGTTAGTTGGTCAACCTCGGAGCGTATATTATCTAGTGAGTCTTCAAAGATGAAGAATTCTGCTCAGAATGCATGTATTCCAGAAACAATTAAATCTAATTTCTGCCCCTTTTGCTTCTTGGCACTTTTTGATATTTGTGTCATCAAGGCCTGGGTCGCAAGAGAGATTTCAGATGTCACCAAGTCCGAAAGATCCTCTGCTGATCCATCCCTATCCACTTTAAGCACTTCAAATGTATTTTTACCCTCTTTCATCTTTGATGTGCCTCTAAGTTGTGGGTTTGGTGATAATATGTTATATTTTCTATATTGTTGAGGCAATGTTTCTTAGGTTGAGGGCTGGAGCTCTTCTCACGTGCAGCCATTAGCCAGATGACATAATTGGAAGTCCCCAGTGTTTCTATATTTTAATATATAAGCAGACTGGGGTGCCCATCCCTTGTACCACTTCTCTTGATCCCCCCTCCAGGTTTTCCAACCCTGTTTTCTCTATGTATGTGGTGGCACCAGGGTGCCCACCTCGGTGCTGCCTGACACTGGGATGTCCCATCCCCAGTGTCGAACAATCCCTGGAAATAAAGAAAACTATCCCTCAATTTGTTTTATTCTGTAAAAAAGAAAATGGTCCCTCACCAGTCTGATCCCCCACACACACCACATACCCAACCCCATCCTGCTTATCATCCACCAACCCACACCCCCACACACCCTCACTCACCTGAACATGCCCCACAGTGTAGATCAACTCTCTGATTGAAGGCATGTCTTGCTGTTGGAATGGGTAATGGCAAAATGAGAAAATCAAGTAAGTGTGGTTTAATGTATTTCAATGGGGTTTGAACATTGATTGATTCATAACTTTGCCATTTTTACATATTTTGACCCCAGATTTTCATCGTGGCCTTTTTGGGACACCACGGTGGCAGTGAAATTATGCAAATCTGGCCTAAAATGCTATTTTGTGGTCACTTTGTGAAATCACCTTTCAGAAGGATTTGAAAATTTTCACTACCTTTGTTCATGAGGTGGGGTCATAAGAAGGCTACGTTAAAAATTTAGGGTCAAAATATGTAACAAGCATTTGTCAACACCGAACGTTTGCTTGCAGGTGTTTGCAGTGGTGTTTGGCATGTATGGTGCTTTACCCTAATGCCCTGTGCGATTGCTGGTATTTGCACAATAAATTGTCAGCATGACCTTTTTGTTACCCCCATTGTGCGCTACATAGGCGGAAACACGTTTTGGGCAGGATGTGAAAATGACAGCTGTACTGCTCATAAGGAAGTGTGGTAAAATGGCAATGTTGAAAATCTGGAGTGGAAATATTGAAAATTCGCAAACCTAGGAGCTTACGTGGGAACTGTGCAATGCACGCTGGTAAAACAGTGATTGTTAGGAATTTTTTCACCAAATTATCAACACTGGCAGTTTAAAACCTCTGCTAATGAACAGTGACACTGTGATTTTCTTAATGTGTCCCATACACTGACTTCGCACACCGACTGTGCCATTGTGCGCTACATGGGCGGAAACACGTTTTGGGAAAGATGTGAAAAATGACAGCTGCAGTGCTCATAAGGAGGTGTGGTAAAATGGCAATGTTGAAAATCTGGAGTGAAAATATTAAAAATTCGCAAACTTACGAGCGTGCATAGGAACTGCGCAACGCAGACTCATAAAACAGTCATATTTAGGATTTTTCACCAAATTTTGAAGCACAGCTATTTTAAGACCCCTGCTCATGATCAGTGTCACTGTGACTTTCTTAATGTGTCCCATACATTGAGTTCGCACACCGACATGCCCATTGTGCGCTACATGGGCAGAAACACATTTTGGGCAGGATGTGACAAATGACAGCTGTACTGCTCATGAGGAGGTGTGGTAAAATGGCAATGTTGAAAATCTGGAGTGCAAATATTGAAAATTTGCAAACACTCTGGCGTCGTGGAACTCATAGCACACCTACATAAAACAGTCATTTTAGGAATTTTTCAAATTTTCAACATGGAGTTTTTGGGACCTTTTCATGAACGATTTCACTGTCATGGCATTAGTTCAGCGCCGGGCGATTTCGCGAGTGACCGCGCAGTGCCTGTGAAATCACCCTTCGGGCCCGAATAACACCATGACAGTGACATCATTCATGAGAAGGGGTCCCAAAAACCCCATGTTGAAAATTTGGTGCAAAATTCCAAAAAATGACTGAGATATGCACAAAGTTGAAACCCCCTTATCTAGCCCATTATACAGCTTACCGGCATTTCCTCAGTTCGCGGTCGCCTTTGAAGAGTGCAGACGTGTTCCCGGTCCACTGAAGATCGTCGCGCGGAGTCCGGAGGTAAGTATGGGGTGAGGGGGGTGTGGGGAGGCTGGGTGCGCAGTGGGTGGGTGCGGGTTGTGGGAGGGGGGTTGGGAGACGCGACACGGGACAGTTTTTGTTTTACAGGTTTGAAAAAAAGATGACGTGGGATGTTTGCCACGCTGGGGTGGGCTCTCAGCATGGCAGAAGATGGCTGGGTGGTTGGCACCCCATCGGCAAACTACACTGGGGCGCCGAGGAGCCGACGGGGATTGGACACCTCTGTCGGCAAAATAAAGCAAACGCTGCCACGCTGGGGTGGGCTCCCAGCATGGCAGCAGGATGGCTTTGGGGCCGTGTGGGCCGATGGGGATTGGGCAACTCGCTGCAACAATGTTTTGCCACGCTGGGGTGGGCTCCCAGCACGGCACCAAAGCTTTGGGGACGCATGACTTAACGTGCGTGTGGGGAGGTAGCGCGACGCCGGGGGAGGCGCCAGTATGGCAGCAGTGTTTTTCTTTGAAGCAGAGGAACACCGCTATCATACTGAGCTGCTGCACCCATTGGTGTAGGATCACCATGCCTGCTCAAGGAGCAGTGCATTGCGGGAGAGCACCCTGCGTGTGCTACCATCCAAAACGCCTCCGCGCATGCGCCAAGAAAACGAACGTAAAATGGCAAAGTTATGAGTGCATACTTCGAAATTTTTCTATGCTTGCTCGTAACTTTGGTAATTTTGAAAATTTTTACCCAAAATTTTCAACATAGTTATTTTTTCACACTATGTCATGAACATGACAGCTGTCATTTTTCAAATCCTGGCCAAATATGTTTTTGCACCCGCCGCATAGAATGTTATTTTGGGGAGATTTGAAAACTTTCACCTACTAGGTTCATGAGGTGAGGTAATAAGAAGGCTATGCTGAACGTTTGGTGTACAAGTATTGTAAAATTACCAAATTATGACTGAACATTGCAATATTTCAATGTTCATGCATAACCACTAATTTTCAATATTTTAACTCCAGACTTTCAACATTGCCATTTTTTCACACCAACTCATAAATGTGACAGGTGTCACTTTTTAAATCCTGAATGAGATGTGTTTTCACACTTCTGGTGCAAGATAAAGTTTTGGCCAATATATTATAAATGCCACATTTCATGTTTATACGGGGAGTTATTAAACATCTGTCTTGAAAATCTGGGGTTAAAATAAAAAAAAATATATATATATATTATATATAAATATATATAATATATATATGTGTGTGTAATAGATAAACCACTCTGAGGTGTGCGGTCATGCTCTGATATACACATGCCTTGGTGTGCATTGCTACGTATGAGGCCACAGGCTGAGTGCATCAACCACCCAAGGCGTGCCTATATCAGAGTGCGACCACACACCTCTGAGTGATTTATCTATCTTATAAAATGTCAAAATTGTTTTGGAGTGGGTTAAAAGTTGAGGTGTGCAGTCGCGCTCTGATATACGCATGGTCATGTGATGTGTTTTATACAATCAGAAGTTTGGATTTGGAGGATATTATTATCTCCATTTTATAAATATATTATTATTATTAATAATAAGAAATCCTTTGTTTAGTGCCAGTCTTGACCCTAGTGGGTCTGTGTTGGTATCCCATCCTGGTTTCCTGAGTTTGGGAGCATGCTCAGTGACTCAGTTACATAGGGTGATTGTGGGGGGATGGTGCTGTTATGGGAACCCCCCAACCAGGGAATGATAGATGCAGGGATGCCTGCACAGACTCAAGTACCATATAGTGAAGACAACTCTCCTCCTGGCATAGAAGCCTGCATGTCTGCATCTGTGGGCTACAGAGTGGCCTGTTCAGTGGCTGACAGATGGACTCTTTGCCCTGTGCATCTGTATCCAAGCCAGATGGAAGCACAGGAAGCAGAGGGCCCTGCACTTCCACAGCCCACCGGACAGCCCCATGATTTCTTAGTATCCATTGTTGCACAAAAGTGCAAGGCCAGCAAGGGTCCTGCACTTCTATAGGTGGATGGAGTCTTCCCTTTTTCCCTTGGGCCCTGTGCATCTGCATCTGCATCTGTTAACACAGGTCCCAAAAGGACCTGCGTCAGTGAGGATATAATTCCATTATCACAACAAGAAAGGAAACTCTTTGCAAAAAACTGCATTAGTGCAGCAGTTAGGATTCAACGTAATGCCACAAAAGTAGAAAATTGTGGTTTTAGGGTTTCCAACCCTAACTCCCCCCCAAGCAGCAAAATGAAAAAACTTTAGGGTTTTGGGTCTCCAGAGTGTTGGCGAATTAGTGGTGGGGTCTTCCTTGGAGTTGACAACTCTAATGCCCACCCTGTTCCCTGAGTAAACAATATCTGACTGGAACTTGTTTCTTCACACAGTGCCTGCTGGGCCCTGCATAAAGAAAGCTACAACAGATTATGTTGGCAACATGTGGCAAGACATACTTCTCTAGCTTTGAAGATTGTATCATTATGAGTCACTGCCTCAGAGCTGTACCTTGTGCTTCAGATTGGGGCTATGGGCGGGGGGGGAGTAGTCAGCATTAGGGTTAACAACTCCAAGGAAGTCCCCACCACTGACTCACCAAGACTCCGGAGAAGTAAGACCCTAATGTTTTTTCCTTTTGCTGTTTGGACGGGGTGGTGAGTTAGGGTTGAACCCTAACTGGTGCATTAATGCAGTTTTTTTGCAAAACATATACACATATATCACTCCCCTACATTAGGGTTTAGTCTTCACTTCTCTGTTAAACTGGAAATTGTGCACTTTAATAACTTCACAACCATTCAAGCAAGTCACATTAAATTTTGCATGTGCTATCAGGACCAAAGATCTCTTGATGTGACAAGTTTCGTTCTGGTCGAATTTGTGGGTGCCAATATACAGATTGTCACTAAATGTAAACCTTACTACTTCTGGTGAAATTATTTGTTAAGCAGCTGTACAAAAATGGTGTGGAAATTTGCTCTGAAATATTAAGAGTGTATAGATCTTGGGTCACAGATGTGCCTTTTGAAGATTTGGTGAAAAATATTAATTTGTTCTGAATTTATTAAATTTCAAAGTTTCCCAGTATTTCCTATGGGACCAGTTAGAAGTCCCGCTCAAAAAAGAATTCTTTATCACAAATGCAGAATTCTTTTTTGCAATTCAGGGATCTTTTGCCACAAATGCAGAATCTTTTTTCGTACTGCCACAATCTTGTTTTCAGTTAGCAGTGACAATAACATTAAATTACTAAAAAAAAAAATAGAGGGCTTTAGTAAACACCAACAATTGTGTTTACCTAATCGGAGCCTGTAGAATCGGATTATGGGGTTATTGTTTTAATAGCTTGTTCAGAAATATATATTTTTTTTGCAGCGGAAATCCTTTTTCGCAAACTGCGGAAAACAAATGTGAAAAAGGATCTCTTCTGTAGTTTCTGAGAAAGGATTTTCTTTTGCCACGAATTGCGAAAAAAGATTATTTTTCACAATTTGCGTAAAAGGAATTTTCTTGTATTGCAAATTGTGAAAAAAGGAACAGCGGAAAATGATGGATTTTTAAGACAGCTGTTTCTTTGTCATTGAACAGTTACAAAACAATTTATTTTGGTCTGAAGTTTTCAGGGTACAAAGGGCTTGCCCCACAGATTTGCTTTTTGCTGGTTTGATGAAAATATATTATTTTGCTCTGGAGTTCTGTGGGGTTAAATTTTAATTTTTTTCCCATAGGATAACATTGTAATGTGGGGTGTACAGGGTCATTTTCTTGTCACTCTTCTGTGAAGAAATGGTTTACAATTTTGTTCTGAAACTTTTAGGGTGCAATGAACTTTCCTCACTGATGCACCTTTTGCTAGTTTCATGAAAATATATTAATTTGGTGTTGAGTTATACAGGTTTCAAATTTTCCTGTGTTTTCTATAGGGGAACATTGCAATGTCAGGCGTTTCTTTGCATCTGCACACTACTGGATGGGAGTGCAGGGCCCTCCCACAGGCAAAGAAGGGGTAGCAGTACACTATCTCAAAAATTATGCATGGATGGGAGCACAGGGCTCAGAGAATCCTGCACTCCCACATGCAAATACGAATACCATTAAGGAATGATGTGAGCACAGGGCCCAGAGGCCTTGTGCTCCCACAGGGAAATAGTGATACGATTACCATATCTCAAACATTATGGATAGATGGCACTGTGTGCTCCCACATGCAAATATAAATACCATTAGGAGTGATGGGAGTGCAAGCCTTATGCATATATGGCAGTGCACGACCCTCCCACATGCAAATAGGTAGAGGATTATGGAGTAACAGGAGCGCAGGGCCTGAAAAATAAGGATTCACTTATAATCTCTCAAAAAATTATGGATGGTTGGGAGCACATGGCCCGGAGGGCCCTGCACTCCCACAAGCAAATATGCCTATGATTATTCTTTCTCAAAAAGTAAGGACATTTTCTGAAAAAAAATTTGTTAATACACCATTAGGATTTCAGTAATAAAAGTTGGGAAATGCAGTCTTAGACTTGACCTTAACATCCCCCCCACCCTGGGTTTCCAGCCTAACACCCACCCTACATGCAGAAATAGGTGGGAGTGTGCCTTGAGGTTGTGAACCCTAATGTTCACCCCATTCTCCTGTACTGTACCCATCTCAGCTTACTTACTCATGGAATGGGGTAGGTGTTAGGGTTCATAACCTCAAGGCACACCCTACACCTGTTTTGCATGCACGGTGGGGGTGTTGTTTTTGGGTTGGAAACCCAGGGTGGGGTGTTAAGACTGCATTTGGTGCATTAATTAAGTTTTTTGTTGAGAATATGTATTTGTGTGTGTATATATATATATATATATATATATATCAATATCTATATCTATAATATATATATATATATATATATATATATATATATATATATATATAAAATACATGTCGCTCCTGTATATTAGGTTGAGTAAGCACTTTAATGTTAAACCCCAATTTTTGCACCTTAATAACTTTGCCCCCTTTCAACTAATTTTACATGAAATGTGAAAAGCACAACGTTTGTGCTAGAATCTCTTGATCCTGAGCATTTCTTACAGATCGTGTTCAGTGGGGCCAAAGTTACAGATGTGCAAAAAATGTTAAAATCAGTGTTTAAGACTTTTTTTGCTTATGAATAACTGAAAAAGTATGAGGACTTATAACCTGAAACTTTCAGGTCTGATAGAGTTTGGCCTGAGGTATGTGCTTTTTTGGTTTTTATGTGTTGAATACAAGTAGTTTTTAAATAATTTATAAAAGATTTTTCACCACTGGGCATGCACAGTGTGTTAAAAGTAAGCGTTCTACGGATAGCTGAATTTGTGCAAAACCAGAATGTACTTTATTTATTTATTTTTTCTATTTATTGAGTTCTTGGATCAAAAATGATGGATGGTTGGGAGCACATGGCCCGGAAGGCCCTACGCTCCCACAAGCAAATAAGCCTATGTTTCATTATGTTTGTTGTATGATATACTGTCCTGTTTTTGTATATCATTATTGTGTTTGGCATATTAGATTTTACAATCCAGTATACAAAAACCCTATAACACTATACAAAAACAAAACAGTGTCTCATAGGACAAACATAACCAAATATGACAACAGTACATCACGAGTTACAATTGGTATGGCGTTATCATGTTTCATATTGCCCCAATCCCACCCCAACCCCCACCAATCACCAGCCTGATATATTCCCAAAATTCCCTGGTGTCTAGTGCCCCTCCACTGTTTGGGAGCCCAATGTAAAATTAAATTGCTGCTCGATCATGTGATTGAAACTGATGACATGGCATTAGCAGACCTAATCTTTCCCTGGGTGTGTGAGACTTCAAACAAGTCAGCTATCATACAATGGTTTATAGCTTGAGTTACTATTTGCTTTCCTTGAATTTCTGCTGGTTGTTAATAGAAACATAGAAACATAGAATTTGATGGCAGATAAGGACCGCTTGGCCCACCTAGTCTGCCCATTTTCCTACCTAACAGATAAGCTGCAGATCCTAGTTAATCAACAGCTTACTTCCTCTTACCCACCCCTAGGACTGCCTTATGCCTGTCCCATGCATTCTTGAAGTCCCCCACTGTTCTTGACTCCACAACCTCCTAAGGGAGGCTGTTCCATGCATCCACAACCCTCTCAGTGAAAAAATACTTCCTCACATTACCCCTGAGCCGTCCCTCTATCTTCAAATTGTGCCCCCTTGTTCTTGCACATCTCTTTTTCTGGAAGATGCTACCCTCTTGGACTTTGTTAATTCCCTTGAGGTACTTGAAAGTTTCTATCATGTCCCCTCTCCTTTCTTTCCTCAAGAGTATACATATTAAGCTCCTTTAGTCTTTCTTCAGATGTCTTCTGGTGCAGACCCTGCACCATTTGGTGCCCTCCTCTGGACAGCCTCCACTCTGTCTATGTCTTTATGGAGATGGGGTCTCCAGAACTGCACACAGTACTCAGATGGGGTCTCACCAACTGTCTGTACAGAGGATAACAACTTCCTGTTTTCTACTATTGATGCCTCTTCCTATGCATCCCAGTATCCCTCCAGCCTTCCTTACTGCCTCTCACATTGCTTGCCCACCTTTAGGTCATCTGATATAATTACCCCCAGGTCCCTTTCTATTTTTACTGTTGTCAGTATCTCACCCCCCATTGTGTACACTTCCCCTGGGTTTTTGTTTCCCATGTGCATTATCTTGCACTTCTTTGCATTAAATCTGAGCTGCCATACATTTGACCATTCCTCCAACCTTGCCAAGTCCCTTCTCATCCTTTCCACTCCAGCCTGTGTATCAACCCTGATGAAGTGTCATAGCACTTAGCCCCCATCCCAACTTTTAAACACTCGATGCTGCACCCTCACAGGACAGAATATGGCACTGGCAGGCATTATGCCTGTTGATATCAGCTCTAAATTTTTTGTGGGGGTTGAACTTGTGCCAATGTGCTGTGCTGTGTGTGATAACAAGTGGCAAGGAGGCAAGGAGTGTTTCTGATGGTTGGGCTGATTTGGGAGCCCCAGGATAATATGCTACAACTCATAGCCAAGCCCCTTCTCCTTTCCAACATACAGAACAAGTGTGGGCTGTGAAGAAACTGTTGGAATAGTCGCAAGTTTGAGCAGCCCTCACTGCTCGAGTGTGCAACAGGAGGGGAGGGGAGGGTGTGACGATAGCAGGCATGCTTTTTACCAAGGATAGTACAAGTCATACCACATCAAATATTACATAATGAAGGGCTGCAAGGCCTTATAGGCCCAGTCACTGGGTCAGGACTGCCTTCAGTATTATTTATTCCATTTTGCACAGGTTCTGAAGGGACCTGCGCAAATGAGAATACAATTCCACTATCAGAAAAAGAAAATAAATTAATGGCAAAAAAAATACGTTAATGTAGATATTAGGGTTGAAGAACGTAAACACACAAAGTAGGGAAATGGAAAAAAATTAGGGTTTTGGGTCTCTGGAATACTGCCAAATCAGTGAGTGGGGTCTTTCTTGGGGTTGTTCAACCCTAATGTGTACCCCCTCCCCTGAGCAAACAAGGTCAGAAGTGATCTTTTTTCTTCATGCAGGGTCACAGTGTCCTGCATGGATAAAGCTACCACAGATTCTGTTAGCAACATGTGATGAGCCATACTTCTCTGCCTAGGAGGCATTGGCTTGAAGTTGTACCTTATGTTTTGGATAAAAAATAATTTCCTGGGGGAGGAGGTGGGCATTATGGTTACACATATATATATATATATATATATATATATAGCTGTAGATATAAATAGATCTACAGGTGCTGTAGTGCCTGCGTATTAGAGGTGAGTTAGTGTTTGTGTCAAAACATTTTTTATTTATTTTTTTATTTATTTGGTTCTAGGATTACAAATACATTTGAGCCAAGGCTCTTTTACAAAGGTTCCACATCAGTTGAAGTACAATACAGGGGATACAACAGAACTAACATCATTGCAGGTCAAGAGTACATTATACAGTTATTAATTAAGGGAGGAGGCAACACATTAGAGAGCTCAGTACATAGAATGGCCCTGAGCAGCATCAACTAGGAGAGGGTTAAAGAACAATGGAGGAGGAACGGGATGGCAAGATGGGAGTAGTAGCAGCCGGAGGCATTGTCAGACATCACTGAGAGAAGTGCTGAGAAAGGGGTGGGTAGGGGGGTGGGAAGGGAGGGTCATGGAGAGCAGAGGTAAAATAGGAGATAAGTGCTATGAGGGGTGGCAAGGCAAGGCTGTTAGTGGTGGCAAGTAATTCTGATTAGGTGATGCAATCACAGGAACTGGAGGCAATAAGATGGAGTCAGAGCCTGGCTTTAAACATGCCAAGTTTGGGAGCAGCGGAGATGGTGGTGCTGAGTCCATTCAGCCACAAGGGAGCCCTATGGGCTAAAGATCGTTGACCCTGGGTAGTGCGACAGCGACAACATCTTTTTTTAAGCTGATATCTCAGCTATCATAGCCTCTAGGACTATGAAATTGTACCTTCTCGGTCCTAGGGGCTAATGTTTTGGCAAGTTTGTCAAAAATTAGTTTGGCAGTTCAAAAATGATTAATTAGTAAAATTAAGTAAAATACACCTGATTTTTTTTTACTGTTTTTCTGCCTGTGGTGGGAGAAGAATGACACTAAATTAAATTATGGAACTTACAGGTTTATTAGAGTTTGTTCGCAGAAAGTGCCTTTGAGGGGTTTAAAAACACAATTGTATTTATTGTTTAATCAAATGTATTCTTTACATTTATAGAACACAAAAACTTACATTAATACAGACACATCACAAGTAATTAATGAGAAGCACGAAGGCCTTTTGGATTATAGCTGATTGTATGCGGTAGAACAATTACCTTGACATATCCTTCCATGAGTATACAGGGTTTCTTTGTGATATTTACTGTCAACACTTGTACCACTCAAACTCTGAACAACTCACAGGATGCCCTTGGAAATATAAGAATTATTAGTTCAGAGGATCCTTAGTAGGAACACTGCAAACAAAAACCTCTAGATCCTCCAGATGAGCGTGGAGGATGGCTGCTTATTTACTCCCCCCCATATTGAACTTAACGACTGAATATGAAGCAAGATAAAGATCTGACAGTGGTCATAATAGGCTCTAGCAAGTCTGAGGAATTAGAACAAGACACAGCTGTGGCTTGTGGCTTGGGCACTAATAATAGTGCAGCAGTAACAACCCAAGTTCTTATCAAACTGGTCATTAGGTCACAAAATGTCAACTAGATGGTGGAACGTAATAAATAATATTATATATTGAATTACATAGGCATCAAACCTTTCTTGCTTTGTTTTGATTAACACTTATAACTAATCTTGACATCCTTTAGCCTTCAGTTGTGAAGTAGTAAAGTGTTCATTGTCTTCCAAGGTTTTGAGAACCTGCACAAACCTCAAATTAGCTGCTCAACCCTACAATGAGGAGAGTGTGTGCACTTGGTTCTCTGCTTTAACTGATCTGTACTATAACCAGTTGCATCCCAATGACAAAAATGATTAAATGTTAGTGAATGAGCATGGGCCGAGATGCTAATTTTGTGTTTGTTTAGATTAGGAGATCTGTGGCTGTCTCCATTAGCTAGCTCCTACCCACCACCAGCTCATTGGCTGGGGATTATACCTTATTTAAAGTAAGCCAATTTAGGCAGTGCATCTTATTTAAAAGGAGCCATCTCAAGCAGTTACATTTTAGAATAGGGACCCAGCCGATGGGTGATCCACCATGATGTTTTCATGGCTAGGTTGAAAATTCACATCAAAGCTTTGAAATGAAAACTTAGGGCCCCACATTCAAAAGATTAGTGTAATCTCTAACGAGTTAGTGGCCCCGCTAACCTGGGTTTGTGCTAGTGCTCTAGGTGGTGCCATATTCAGATTGTGCAAACCATTCTGCTGGGCCTGTGCAAATTGGGAGTCCATCATGCATAATAGTGCAGCAGTATATTGAAACAATTTCAGCGGTGCTGAACAGCCCCCAGCGCGGTGCCATTTACCGCATCCCAAAAAATCTGCTTTACCTCAGTGTACCCCCACTTCTGTAGCCAGGGCAGCTGTACTGGAGCTACCCACCCTGTGTCCAGTGGACTCCTCTTCCCCTGATTCCCCCCGCCGCATAATACATATTACAAGATCCCTTGTAGTCTCAGTGGCAATAAACAGCCCCCAGAGCAGTGCTATTTACCGCGTCCCAAAAAACTGCATATTACAAGATCCCTTGTAGTCTAGTGGACCCCACTCTTCCCCAATCACCTTCCTGTATAATTAAAATCCCTAGAGAGCTAGCATGACCCCCTCCCCACACTGAGACCCAAAGCTCCTCACGTGCATTTCCCACCTGATGAAGATGCCCCACACCCCCCTCATCCCAGTCACAACTCACTTACAATAACTTAGCAGATCAGTGGCTGACAGAACCCTCTGCTGACCTCCTTGGCTGGCCATTATCTGACAGTCGCATAGCACAATTGTGAGTAAGTACAGTGCTCACAGTTGTGCTCTGTGACCGTCAGACAGCAGCTTGCCAGAAAGGTGAGCAGAGGACTCTGTTGGCTGCTGATCAGCTGTTTTATTACTGGTGAGTAGCAACCAGTGTGAGTGGGGGTCTGAGGCGGGGGTCCTCAATGGGTAGATGAGTGGCACACACACAGGGGGTCTTTAGCACTTGGTGTGTGGGGGGGTGCTAATCCACCAGGGATTTTAGTTATACATGGGACCTATGTTGATTGTGGTGAGGGAGTTTCACTAGACTACCAGGGACTGTATGTATAATAGCTCCCTCACTGTGATCACCATAGGCCTGCCATTTCCCCAACATCCAACAGAAGCACCTCAACCGCAGAGGGTAGTTGGTCCAGGATGTTGGCTGGTGGTTAGGAGGGGCAAATTGGGTGCCCCATCACTCAGTGCTCTCAAACATATCACTTCCACAAACCATTTAAATACTACAAAAAGGTATCTGCCTCTATCTCTGAAATCAAACAAAAGGGCAGAGGACACTGCAGAGCAGGACACTGCAGCACAGGAGCTAGCACAACAAAACTTGCCCAAAACAGGGACCAAAACAAAGAAAAGCAAAAAGGAAATCCAAAATGCTTCTGATCATAGGAGACACCATGATTCGGGAGTTGATACCAACCTCCAGTCAGGGGTAATGGTCAGATGCCTCCCAGGTACATCAACATAGAGAGACACTGACTGCATTGCTAAAATCATGCAGGAAGCAGGAGAAAACATCGACATCCTGGTACACATAGGGACTAATTATCTCATCAGCTGGTCAGTTGTGGAGACCAAGGAACACCTGACCAGGCTGGGTGACAAACTGTCATCCATTTCATCTGGCATCTCCTTCTCTGAGATCCTGCCGGTCTGGGAGAAGGGGGCAGATGGATGGAAGGTCAGAGAAGGGGAGATAGGGGAACTAAACATGTGGCTCTAGGGCTGGTGGAGTTAAGCTAGCTCTAGCAAGAAGAAATAAAGGTGAGGGGGTACAGGCAAAGTGGGCAAGCATTAAGGATACAATGCTTCATTCATAAGGTAGAAAGAAATGGGCAGACTGGATGGGTCTTGTGGTCCTTATCTGCCATCAACTTCTGTGTTTCTATGGTGCCAGGAAAAAGGACACAAATTTGTAGGTAACTGGCAACAGTTTTGGGAGCGAAAGTTCTTTATATTCGATGGACTGCATCTGACTAAGGAGGGAGTCAGTGCACTGGGGCAGAAGTTTGATGTCTTTGCAGAATATTTAAACTAGCAAATGTGGAGAGGGGTGCAGCACCCAATACATCGAATGGGAAGAACATCCCTCCCCCCTCAGCTAGTAATCAAACAGGAGTTCAGCATATTTGTAGTTCATTAGCATCACCAGGTAAGGAAAAAGGTCTGTCTCCCCATACGACGCACAGGGGAAATGCCGAACCTCACCCAACAATTAACATTCCGAAATCTCGCCAATGGAAAATCAGGTACACAAATGCTCGCAGTCTGGGAAACAAGATACCAGACCTGCAGGCAACAATGACAGACATTAAACTGGACATAGTAGCCATTAGCAAGACATGATTCACCAGTAACCACACTTGGGAGACTTTAGTACCTGACTATGTACTGTTCAGAAGAGACCAAGGTGCAAAGGGGGGGTAGAGTGGCCCTTTATGTCAATGAAAATATCAAAGCTACATAAATTCAGAATACACATAAGGAGCCAGAAGAACTGTGGGTCACCATGGAAACAGGAAATAGGACAGCCATACAAACTGGGGTTGTCTACAGGCTTCCAGACCAGGGGGAGGACATAGACACATTACTATTGGAAGATATACAAAACATGACAGCTAATGGGGAGGTTCTGATAATGGGAGACTTCAACATGCCAGATACAGATTGATCAATACCAGCAGGAACATCCACCAGAACTAGACACATAGTGGAGTCCCTGCAAGAGGAGGGCCTCAAACAACTGGTAGAACAACCCAAAAGAGACAGGGCTATCCTAGATCTAGTACTGACTAACAGGGAAAGGATCACAGATCTCCAGGTAGAAGGTTAGCTGGGGGCCAGTGACCTTCACATGGTATGGTTCAATTTGGCCACTAGAACTAAATCATCCCATCCCAAGGCAAAAATATGGGACTTCAAAGGAGCTGACTTTGATAAGATGACCAACAGAGTTAAGCTAGCCCTGGCAAGAAGAAATACAGGTGAGGGGGGACCTGGCAAAGTGGGAAAGCATTCAGGATGCAATACTTGAAGCAACATCCCACTGTGTTAGAGAGAAAAGCAAGAGCAAAAGAAGGAAACCTCTTTGGTTCTCATAACAGCAGCATAAAAGGTCAGAGCCAAAAGGCTGGCCTTCAGGAAATATAAGGGAATGCAGCAGGACGAAGATAGGGAGGCATACCAAACTTCCCTAAGGGAAGCAGGGAAGGCAATAAGGCAGACAAAGGCCCAAACCAAGGAAACACTAGCACGAACAGAAAGAAGGTGACAAGACTTTCTATAGATACATTAGCGAAAGGAGAAGGTCCAGTGGGGGTTGTCGCCGTTGTCATTGGTGATCCCTCGATTCGAGGATTATGTCTACTATGGTTCACTGATGGGTCCTGAGGTGGCTCAGTAATCCAATCCCAGAGCCACATATTCATCTGCAGAAATTGCAGATGTTTCCATGTGGGAGAGCTGCCCGCTGGCTGGGGTTTCTTTCCCTTTCCTTTCTACGCACTCTTTTTGGCTTCGAGGGCAAGGCATTTCTCTTCAAAACAGGCCCCCACTTGATGGAGGATCTGGCACCATTGAGATCCGTTGGTGGCCAGGTCCTCCCAGCTCATGATGTCCATACCTGTTTTCTTGAGGTATGCCTTCAGTGTGTCTTTGTAACGTTTCCTTTGACCACCACAGGATCTCTGGCCATGACTAAGCTGGGAGTATGTAATTTGTTTGGGGAGTCAAGAGTCGGGCATCCATACACAGTGTCCAGTCCAGCTGAATTGATGTCTGAGGATCATTGCCTCAATGCTGGTGACATTGGCCTCAGCAAGAACACTAACGTTAGTGCGGTAGTCTTCCCACTTGATGGGGAGGATTTTCTGGAGACATCATTGGTGGTACCTCTCCAGGCTCTTTAGATGATGTCGGTAAGTCACCCAAGTTTCGCATCCATAAAGAAGGGTAGGGATGATAACCGAAATGTATACCTGGATCTTGGTGTCCTTTCGTATGTCACGGTCAGTGAAGATGCGCTGAAGCAGTTTCCCAAATGAGGTACTAGCACAATGGATCCTGTGCTGAATCTCATCATCAATGTTTGCTGTTAGGGAGAGGTGGCTACTGAGGTAAAGGAAGTGCTTGACTGTCTCCAGGGTCTATCCTTCGATGGTGAATTATGGAGGGTCATTTACAAGGCCTTGATCAGGCTGATAGAGCACCTTGGTCTTCTTGATGTTGAGTGAGAGTCCCAGACTTCGGTAAGCTTCTGCAAAGAGATCTAGCACAGACTGGAGGTCGCTCCTGGTGTGTGCAAGTCATCAGTGTACTGAAGGTCAATGACGGATGCGTTGCAAACTTTGGTCTTTGAACGGAGACATCCAAGATTAAAGAGCCCTCCATCCATTCTGTATTCAATGTCAATTCCAGTGGGAAGGCAGTCTCTGATGAGGACTAGGATGATTGCTACTAAGATAGAGAACAAGGTTGGAGCGATGACACACCTTTGCTTGACCCCAGTGTGGATGATGAATGGGTCTGTCTTTGAACCATTGTGGAGAACACTAGCAGTTATCTGGTCATGCAGAAGCCTCTGGACCTTGATGAATTTTGTAGGGCAGCCAAATCTGGCCAGCATCTTCCACAAGGCTTCACAATTGATGGAGTCGAAAGCCTTTGTCAGGTCGATGAAAGCCATGTACAGGTCCTGATGTTGTTCCCAACACTTTTCTTGGATCTGTCTGGCAATGAAGATCATGTTGGTTGTCCTGCGGGATGGTCTGAATCCACACTTGGATTCCGGGAGGACTTCTTCGACAATAGGAAGGAGATGGTTCACAAGAATATGGATGAGGATTTTCCCTGCAGTGGAGAGTAAGGCGATGCCTCGGTAATTTCCACACACCGACTTGTCTCCCTTCTTGAAGATGGTAACAATGTTGGCATTCTTCAAGTCCTCTGGAATCTCCTCATTGTTCCAAATTCGGAGAATGAGTTCATGGAGCTTTAGTACCAGTTCCTCACCCCCAGCCTTGTAAACTTCAGCCGGATTGCATTCTGGTCGCGAAGCTTTGTTGTTTTTGGACAGCTTGATGGCATGTCTTACTTCTTCAATGGTAGGAGGTTTGGTGAGAGATTCTCTTTCAGAGTGTTGAGGGACAGAATTGATAATGAGCATCTGTCACAGATGACTCGCAGTTCAGGAATGTCTCAAAATGCTCCTTCCATCTAGCTTGCAGGGGCGTAATTATGGGGGGAGGACGGGGGGCACATGTCCCCCCAATTTTTACCATTACCACATTTGTTCCCCCCAATATTTTATTTAATTTAAAATAATCAAAATCAGCCCTGGTACTAATAGCCAGTAATTATGCAGCATTTCTTGCTTTCATGCGACTGAAGCTGGCGCAGCCACCTTAACTGAATTTGGTCGCGCGGGCGGAACAAGGAGGACAGCCGGAGGACAGGAGCAACATAACCATTTCACCGACAGTAGTGAGTAACTTTACACAGAACTCAAAAAAAGTCTTTGTTTTGAGTTCTGTGAACTTAGTCTTCAGCTCACAAACTGCATCCATACTTGCGCCAGCGCAGAAGTAAGTACCCTGCCCTGCCTAACCAATCATGAGGTCCAATAAGGAGCGGGCGGGAGACTGTCTGCTATGGCGTGTGTGTGCTAGTGTGAGGAGAGCGAGTGTCGTCAATGAGCAGAGCGAGCAGCGCAATCCTTGCTTTCTGTGGCGCGGAGGAGTAACTCGGCTAGTGTGGTGCTTCATTTGTGTGGCTGCCTGGTCCTCGCCTTGTCATTCATTCACCGGTCCAACTGCCACTGCATCTAGTAAAATAGATCCTTCCATCACAGAGAGGCTAGCAGTACCAGTGATCAGGATGGAGTCGGGACTGGGAGGGAGGCAGACAACAGCATGGTGGTACCAATGGTACAGGCCTAATGGGGTCGGCGTGTTAGTATTGTGTAACTGTCAAGTGTCGACTGGACTGTCTACATCAACACTGTCTCTGAGGCAGTAATAATTTTAAGGGGGTTCAGTGAGTCAGACTCAAGTCAAGTCACTGTCTTTTCATTTTGTGTTATGGGTGAGGGCTGTTAAAGTCAGAAAAGAGGTCCAAGCTAATTTCTTCAGACTTCATTGCTGCACCTCAGAAGAAGTAGGTAAGTGTATGCAGTATACTACCCTTCCCCACATACATCTGCTGCTGCAAGTTAAACTGGGAGCCAGGGGACTTAGTCTGTGACTGAGAGGGAGGCAGCCAGGGGATGAGGGGAGGACTGAATGGTCTGTGATGTCACTGATGTGATTGTTAATGGTGTTGTAGGGCAGTGGATGGGGTGGTTGACTAACTTATTATTTTGAATGGGGAGGTGGGGGATTTGGGTGTGAACTGGGAGGCAGGTGGTCTGATGATGGAGGTCTGATGACTCACTGGTCAGACTGCTGGTGTGGTGCTGCTGCAGTGCAGTGGGTGAGGGGTGGGGTGGTGATGACGGTCTGTGACTGGGCTGCTAAGGAAGGGGGGCTCAGGGCTGGCTGAGTTATGATGATGGGAGAACTGGGATGTGACTGGGAGGCAGGAGGACTGATGAAGGCCTGTCTGCAACTGCTAGTGCTGCTGTAGTGGGTGGGGGGGTCATGGCTGGCTGCATTATTATGATGGGGGAACTGGGATAGGACTGGGAGGCAGGAGGACTGATGACGTCCTGTCTGCAACTGCTGGTGCTGCTGTAGTGGGTGGGGGGGTCATGGCTGACTGCGTTATTATGATTTGCAAGGCAGATTACTGTTGTGTCTGAAGTCACTGGGACAATGGTTCTTTAAATTCTGCAAGCCCAGTACATTGTAACCAGCACAGTCAGCATTCAGCAAAATAGCACAAAACTACCAGTAGTCTGCAAGAAGGCAAGGGTAGGTGGTGACATTTCTGTTTAAATGAATTTTTTTCTCCCATAAAGTATCATAGCCCAATACCTTATGACAGCGTGAGCCATCCTGTGCCAAATAAAATGGTTGAAAAGTTCAGACAGATGAGGGGGGTACCCAGGTTGAGGATATGGACTCAGGTAAGGCAGTCGCAGGCATTTGAGTTTAGCAGGTGCTTCAGTCTCTTTTAAAGGACCGAACATTTGTTGTCTTGAGAGCTGCAGCATGGCTAAATGAGATCCCTGCTGCAGCTCTCAATACAACAAATGTTCGGTCCTTTAAAAGAGAACTGAAGCAATACCTGCTGAACTCAAAAGCCTGTGACTGCTTTACTTGAATCCATATCTTCAGCCTGGATGCCCGCTCTTAAACACCTCTGACTCCCTTACCCGAGTCCATATCCTCAACCCGGATACCCCCACTTTGTCTGTCTAAGCTTTTCTACTGTTTTACCTATCCTGGACCCCACCTGCCATCCCATGCCACCCCCCCTCTCAAGCTCCCTCCAACTCACTCCCCTCCACATCCCCAACACCTCCCCTTTCTACCCACCCTTCCCCCTAAATATTCTCCTTCTCCAGTCCCTCTCTTACCCTCTCTCTCTCGATCTCCTCTCTCTCTCTCTCTCTCTCCCTGCTCTACCCCCATTTGCACTCTTCCCCCTTTCTTTCTCCTACCCTTTCCGATACTCAACCTGACAGGCCCCCCTGGGGCAGCTAAGCCATATGTTGCTAATTGGGAATCTCCTCCCGCTGTTTAATTTCAGTTGTCTAGGTTAATCAAATGTATTATTTAGTTATATTCTGTATTACATAGCAATCTTATGTTTTGTGTTAACTGTCAAGTTTTTGTTATGTCTCTGCTGTTTTACATCCTGACGTGGAACCTTTGTAAAAGACTGTATACTCAAAGGTTGTATCCGAATTACCAAATAAATAAAAAATAAAAAAATAAACATAATTTACTAATTCTTTTAAACAAACAATGGGATCTTAGCTGGTTCCGTAGCCACTGCCAGTCAATCTCTTCTAGCTTCCTAGTATGGCCACTCCTCCCACGGCCCTACACAAGTGTACGGGGTGTCTTTTTAAAATAGTTACATGAAGAATGAAGCAGTCTGAGAGGGCAATGAAAGGCACTGATCTTCTAATATAGACCCTATTAGTAGAGCGGTGGCTTCATTGACCTCTCAGACTGTTTAAATCATCATAAAACTGTTATTAAAAGACTCCCCATAAACTTGTATAGATCTGGCCCCTGTGCTCTCCCTGCTGCTCACATGTCACAAAAGCTCTGATCGTGGGGGCAGAGCGGCCATACTAAGCAGCTGGAAGGGATCAAGCTGGCAGCCAGCTACGATCCCTTCATTTACTTCAAAGAGTGAGTAAAAATGTTTTCTTTTGGCACCAATTAGCTCACACTGGCATACGGTATTGAGCCACGAAGACCAATACCATATGCCTTTTTGGCCAGAAATTCTCTTCATGCTTTTGGTAGTTGGTCTGCTGTGCTGACTGTGCTGTGTTGGTCCTGTCTACTGTACTGTACTGTACTGTACTGCTAGTGTCTACAGTCACTGTTTGATTTTAAATGCTGAGCTTTGCCGTCTGCTGTCTGGCATCTCTCTTGCGTGCCACTTGAGCCTTACTATTGCCTGCTTTGGTAGTGGTAGGGGACTGCTGGCTCTGGCTTGTTTGGGGGGGGCATATGGTTAGCCTAGAATGCAACTCCAGTGTATTATCTTTCAAAGGTATGTTGATAGAAAAATTAGTATTTTTCCCATATATAGTTTACATTTTGGTATGTAGTACAGTACCCATGATCCGAGGCTGGTTGAGAGTAAGGTTGTCCCCCCCAACCTTGACACTAAAATTACTCCCATGCTAGCTTGAATGCCTTCATTTCCCTTTAGGAGAGTCAAGCCATCTTGAGATTGGAGGAGAGTAAGACCATGGGAGCTTGGACCATAAATGGCCTTTGTAGCCTGGAAGAAACTCCGCATGTCATGTTTGTCAATATAGAGCTTGATCTCCTTGGCCTTGTCTTGCCGCCATTTGTTTTTGATGTCTTGGATCTTCCTTTGAGCTTCTGTCTTGAGCTGCTGGGATGACTCTTTCTTTTGCTGGCAGGAGATGTCATCTTGCCATGTGCAGTGAGCTCTTCTTTTTCGGTTGAGCAGGTCTTGAATCTCGGTATCATGTTCTTTTTTTTTTTCATTCAACTTTTATTAAAGTTTACAATACAGAGAACGAATCCACAAAGCATTTGACATAAGAAAACAGTGATTACTAGACAAAATTCAACTGATTCGTCCTCTCCTACCCACCCCCTTCCCACCCACCCTACCCCTGCCCAAACGCAACATCACCTCCACCAAGCTACATCATGTATTACCATGGACATGTACCTCAAACTTGTATAGAGTACAGGGTTTGAAAGAGGCCCTATATCCTATTAAACTTATTAAGTTTATTAGAAAGACTAGCAATGGTTCTCTCTGTTCTGAGATTAGCCAGAAGCTCCTGGAGCCACTCAACATAGGACAAGTTATCGGAATCTTTCCAATGTCTAAGGACCACCTTTTTGACAGACATGGAGATTAATGCCATATAGTATTTCCTACTCTGCACAGAAATATCAGAAAAATCCCCCAAAAGACATACTTCTGGTGTAAACAAATCCCCGAGCCCCAACAATGGGTCTGCTTTTTGTTTGATATTAGCCCAAAGTCCAACAACACTGGGACAGTTCCAAAAAATGTGAAGAAGGTCCCCAGGGTGCAACTTGCATCTAGTACAAATCGGAGAGGGCACCACACCCAACTTAGCCAACTTCTGCAGGGTATAGTAAATATTATGCAAAATTTTAGATTGCATTAATCTAAGTCTGTCCTGGAATAAAAATTTATGACAGTTATGCCAGAATTGAGGCCATTCAAATTCCTTATCTGGAAAGAGAGAAGACCAATATGAAACCGGGGCTAAGTTATCAGGATATGCCCATGCAAATAAAATGCTATTTATCTTAGACACTGTATGGGGCAAACCAGCCAGATCTACCAGTGTGGCCAGAAATGAGATTTGGGGAGCAGGGGGCGGAGTAACTCCAAAAACTTTTAAGACAAGGTGCCGAAGCTGAAAAATTCTAAAAATTTTCTTCTCAGGTATCCTAAATTTCTGCATAATTTCTACGGAGGAGCACCACTGTCTGTCAACCATCATAAAATGTTTCAGCTGACAATTTGCTAACTGGGAGAGCCAGTTATGTGATAAGAATTTGTTATCTAATTGTAGACTAGGATTACCATTTATTGGTTGAGACAAGTCCTTAACATTATCATATTTGAGGAACGCTCACAGTTGAGCATGTGCAATAATCGATACAGCAATGGGAGAGTTACATAACGCACCCAGGAGAGACCCTACTTTAGTGTACAGCAATGCTCCAGGGAGGAGACCATATTTTTTGATGGAAGCTAATTCCACTCTGAGCCAGGCCGGGACATAGGAAGGTTGTGCTAATAGGTGCTCAGGTGTCACCCACCTGAGATATTTGTTAGCCTGGCTGGCCCAATAATACAGCCCTATATGTGGAATTCTTAAACCCCCTTTTCCTTTGGGAGCAGCCAATTTATGAAAAGCCATTCTAGATTTTTTATACCCCCATATAAAATTGGAAAACATGGTATGGATTTTTTTAAACCAGGACAACAGGAGGCCAATATTTAACTATTAAGGGGATAGAAGAGGTGGGGGAAGACATTCATTTTAATTAAATGAATCCTTCCCCAGAGGGAGAGAGGAAGTAGTGTCCACCTACGGAGATCTTGGTCTATTCTTTGGGCCAACAAATCCAAATTTAATTGTTTAAGCCAGGAAACAGAGCATGTCAGAATGATCCCAAGATATTTAATGGAATCATACTGCCAGGCAAGCCCTAACGACATGATCTCCTGCTTATAAACCCTGTGATTAAGAGGAAAGACCAAAGTTTTTCCAATATTAAGTTTATAATTTGAAACCTTACTAAACTCATCTATTATATTGAGAGTGGGGGGAATAGATGTCACTGGATTAGTAATCTGCAGAAGAAGGTCGTCAGCATATGCAGCAACCTTAACCAGCTGCCCATTTAAAAATATACCTAGAACATCCTGAGCTTTGGTTAAGCTCTGAATAAGGGGCTCTAAATATATATTAATGAGTAGTGGAGACAAGGGACACCATTGCCTGGTTCCCACATGTAGTTTAATTGGACTTGAAATCAATCCATTACAGGAGATTCTAGCCAAGGGTGATAAATATAATGAACAAACCCAGCCCCAAAATTGTTTGAGAATACCAAATGCCTCCATAGCAGCAAATAAGTAATTCAAGTAGACCCTGTCGAAGGCCTTCTCAGCGTCAAGGATACAAGGCCATTGGTATCAGCGTCTCTTGAAGCCGAGAAGGCGTCTTTCAGGAGTTATAATGGTCTACTGATGCTCTACCCCCTCATAAAACCAACCTGTTCCTCCCCTATTATACAGGGAAGTACCTTACTCAGACGATCAGCCAAGAACTTTGCCAATATTTTAATGTCGTGATTAATTAGCAAAATGGGCCTATAACTTGAGACCAGATCCTGTGGCTTGTCAGGCTTGGGCAATAAAACAATCAGAGCTTCAAAAAGAAAAGGATCAGCCCCTTGGCAGAAAGTAGAAATTGAAAAAGTGAGAGTAAAATAGGAGTTAGTTGCTTAAAAAATACCTTATAAAAATTGGCGGAAAATCCGTCAGTACCCGGAGTTTTATCGGATGGCAAAGATTGTAATTACCATAGTTATTTCATCCTCAGAGACAGGAGATATTAATGCAGCTTGTTGAGAATTAGTGAGAAAAGGTAATTGTAGGTCCCCGAGATACTTTTGCAAGTCTTCCTCAGAAGGGGGATTGATCATGGGACCGTATAACTCCCAAAAATAACAAGTGAATACATCAAGTATCTCTGAGGATGCAGTTTTAGGGGGGGTCTCCCTCTGCGGAATGGACGGCTGCTATAAATCTCGCTGATTCCTGTTGCTTAACTCGCATTGCCAACAACCGCCCAGCTTTCTCTCCTTGATCAGTATAAACTGCCTTTGCTTTTAAAATAGCAAACTCCGCTTGCTCCCTTAACAAATTAAGATAGGCATCCTTAACTTTAACTAATTCCTGCTTAAATGTTTCTGAAGAAGTAGGAGAGACACAGGATTCCATATCCCTAATCTGGGACAAAAGGCAGGAAGATTTATTTTCCCATTCCTTTTTCCTATTTGAGGTTAAGCCAATGAAAATCCCCCTCAGGAACACCTTAAGAGCACTCTACTCCATATCTGGCCGCCGTGTGGAATTAGCATTCACAGCCATGAACTGATTTATTTGGGATATTATGTACTCAATCTTATCGGGCTCCTTAAGAATTTGATTATTAAGCTTCCATCTACTTCCCCTTTTAGGTAAGGAGGACAGGGAAATTTGACATACTACCGCAGAATGATCCGAAAGTGGGCCAGAAACAATATTCGAATCTAAGACCCTGGATAAAATTGTTTGAGAAATGAAAATGTAATCAATACACGATGAGGTGCCGTGGACTTGCGACGTAAAGGTGTATTCCCGCACTTTGGGATGTAACACAGCCATACGTCACAAAGGCCTGCCTGAATCTACAAGTCCCTGAACGATCTTTGAGCAGGAGAGAGGCCCTGACGACTGCGACCCGACCTGTCCAGCAATGAGTCGAATACCAAATTAAAATCCCCGCCTGTAATCATAGGGACACCCAGAAGGGGAGTGAGAACTTCCAATACATTCATAAAGAAACTCGGAGTATCAGTATTAGGACCATAGACGCTACCCAAAACAATATCCAATGTGCATAGCCTCCCCTTCACAAATAGGAATCTTCTGGAAGGATCAGCAATGCACTGGGTAGATCTAAAAGGAAGCGATCTGTGTGGAAGAATCATGACCCCCCTGCTCTGGGTATTACCCTGTGCAGCAAATATCTACCCTACCTGTAATCTTCTCAACTTATCTGCTTCATCATTAAGCAAGTGCATTTCTTGCAAAAACATAACATCAGCTTTTAAATGGCTAAGATATTTCAAAATCTTATATTGTTTAGTTTTGTGCCTAGCTCCTTTAACATTCCATGTGATCATCTTAAGATTGCTCACCATCATTCGCTAAGTCCCTGAATGAAACCATAAAATTCCTCCTGCACTAATATACAGCTTCCCTGCCCCCTTACATACAGGTTTTGCTGCGCTTGAGCCCCCACCCCTCCCTCCCAATCCCACCTCCCAGCCCCAGTAACAAACCCCAAAACAATGTTCCCTGTACCCCACACAACCCCCCAACCCTCCTGCCCCACCCTTTATTCTCATGAAGTATATAATAAGTTCACCTAGACATCTCCTAACCCACCCTCCTCCCGCCTTCCTAAACTAGTACAAGTTGACCAATACCCCAAAAATATCTATCATTACACAGAATGCAGTAGTAGAATTAAAACAAT
This sequence comes from Neoceratodus forsteri, assembly GCA_016271365.2. NCBI lineage: Eukaryota > Metazoa > Chordata > Ceratodontiformes > Ceratodontidae > Neoceratodus > Neoceratodus forsteri. Next base: position 266,590,721 of record CM057454.1, on the reverse strand, counting down.
AATTGTCTGTGCACAGCAGGTTACAGGGTGCCAGAGTGTGACAAGAGAAAACCCTCCAGTCCATACCAAGAGGAAAAGAGATTAAATAATGAAGGAGGTGACCCCCCACCCGGGAAATGAGATACATCTTTCTCTTCCAGACCAACAGGAAAATGGAAGGGGTCAGAGTAAAATCCAAAACAGAAATCGCACTACAAAACCAGAAACAACAAAAGTATTTTATCACCGTCAGAAGCCTTTCCCTTCATATAAGCAAGAACTATATGAGAATTAGCAAACTGCAGGCTCCGGTGCCATCTAGTAGCGAGAGATCGGGAATACATGCTCTGGTAACATCGTAAATGCCAGAACTTTCTAACAAAATGAAAAATGTTCAGTCCAATCCACGAGCTCCTCATTGCCAGCCTCGGACAGCTCAAATACATATGGCAGAAGTAGACCACCTCCTGGCCCCCACCTGTATTAAATAAAGTTTGAAACCTCAAAGCCTGAAAAATAATAAAAATTATTCAGTCCCAAATTACTTTAGTTTAGAAATACAGCAAGCATACATCAAACCATAGCCCAGAAATTCCAACACAAAGTTTACAACTAGCCCCCTTTATGCTTATACAACAAAGGAAACTAAAGGGAGCTAATACATCTCTAGAAGCAAGCATAGCAGGTTTCCATCCTTCGCAATTCTGCAAAGGAGAAATCAAAATCAGCTGCTAAGCACTATAAGTCTACACCCATTTAGCCGTTGCCAGCTCCCAGCTCAAGGAGCCTGAAAAACAAATCAGGAAGTCTTTGCTTAAGACCAGCAGCCGCCAGTTCTGCATTTTCATATGTTATCCAGGAACCAGCAACAAGAACTTGGATTTTAGCCGGATAATTCATCTTGAACTTGATTGCAGCAGCTATCAGCTTCATTGCAATAGGATGATAGGCGGCTTGCTTCTGGCACACAGAAAGAGGTAGGTCTTGTACTACCCTCAGTTTAATTCCTTCCCACAAAAGCTCTTTCGTTTCTCGCACTTTAGACATAAAAAAGTGCTTCTGTTGAAAGTTCAAGAAACGTAAAATAAAAATTTGGGGGAGGAGCTCCTTGGGATGGCATAGGTCACAACGCTTTGTGGGCTCACTCGATAATATATTCAGAGCCAAAGGGGGTAGGACCAGCAACTTTCTCCACAAATTCTTTAGTAAATTTAAGCGGGTCTAAGCCTTCCTCCCGTTCAGGTAATCCCATTACCACCACGTTGTTGCGACGGCTACGACCCTCAAAGTCCTCTATTTTAGTTTCCATCCTGGCTAGTCGTTGCCTCACCGCCACCAACTCGGGATCGAGCTGCTCCTGCTTGCGCTCTAATGAGCATATTCGGGCTTCATTATCTGAAATCCTCTGAGAAAGAGATTCCAACACATTGGAGATACTCTTAATTTCTCCAGCGATGCTCTGAATTTCAACTTTGAAGGGTTGACACTCCTCCAAAAATTTAACGAAAGTAAGAGGCTCCAATTCTGCCTTCCCGACATCAGAGGTCTGCAGCTGAAGCTCGGTAGAGGCTTTAGGCTTCTTCTGGGCCTTTTCGGGGGTTGCAGGAGGAGTGTGTTTTGGAGGGCTTTTCTTCATCTCCGTCTCCATCCAAAGCCTGTTGGGTGAACACCGATTAACGAGAAGGCTTCCAGCACTTGCTAAGCCATAAACAACTTTGTTTAACCGGTTTAAATAAACAAAAGCAGGAGCTCACAAAGGAGAGTGCTACTCCGTGGACTGCATCACGTGACTCCCCCGAATCTCGGTATCATTTTATCAAACCAGTCTTGGTGATTCCAGATAACATAGCCCGTAGATTCAGCACATGCTGAGTGGATGGCAGTCTTGAACTCCTTCCAGTATCTCTCAGTGTTATCATCAGCTGCGAGCATGGCAGAGAGCCTTGCTTGGAGACATTGCTGGAAGTTCTCTTGAACCACTGGGTCTTGGAGGGACTTGGTGTTGAATTTCCTTTGCATTGATTTTGGCTGCCTTCGATGTTTCTGAGTGAGCCGGATGTTCATGACAGATCTGACAAGATGATGGTCTGTCCAGCAGTCATTGACTCGTCGCATGGCCCTTGTGATGTAGACATCCTTTCAATCATGGGTTCTGACAATGGCGTAGTCAAGGAGGTGCCAGTGCTTGGATCGAGGGTGTCTCCAAGTAATCTTATACTTGTCGCTGTGTTTGAAGATGGTATTCGTGATGACCAGGCCAGCTCTGCACATTTGTTCAGGTGTAGGATGCCATTGGAGTTTGTCTTTCCTATCCCCTCCTTCCCGATGATACCATTCCTGAGATCTAAATCATACCCGACTCTGGCATTGAAGTCACCAAGGAGAATGATCTTGTCTTCCTTAGGTATGTTGGTCAGGACACTGTCAAGGTTGGAATAAAACTGTTCCTTGAGATCCTTGTCAGCATTAAGTGTCGGGTCTTATGCACTGATGACAGTGGCATGCTGAGTGTTGCTGAACTTAAGACAAAGGGTCATGAGACATTCATTGATGCCAATGGGGAGCTCTTTAAGCTGGTTGATGAGCTTGTTCTTGATGGCAAAGCCAATGCCGTGAGTGCGTCTGTCTTCGGCAGGCTTCCCTTTCCAGAAAAAAGTGAAACCTCCACCCTCTTCTTTCAACTGGCCTTCATCTGGTTGTCTTGTCTCGCTTAGGGCAGCAATATCGATATTACGTCTTGCAAGTTCCCTGGCGATGATAGCAGTTCTTCTTTCTGGTCATTCACTATACTGGTTGTCCATCAGAGTATGAACGTTCCATGTCGCAAAAATCATTGTCTGTTTCTTGTTTCAACTACAGAGAGAGTGATCCCACTGGATGTGGCTATCCAGCCAGGAGAAGGTGAGACAGTTTAGGTTTAGGGCACCTTTTCTAGCCCCCTCCCCCTGCAGGGTAAGCAGAGGGGATCCTAAAGAGGACCGCTCAGTCACAGTTGCAGCTGCCGAATTTGCACCCCGGTCCCAGTCCAGGTGCCAGACAACCATCAAACTACCAGCACCTATGTGCAGATTCATTGCTAGAGACTGATGGATTCACTAGTCCTGTCCCCGTCACTACTAGTCTGTCGCTGCAGGGCTTTGAAGGTTAGTTGTGGGGATGTTGTTTCCCATGGTAGAAGCCTGCGTGTGACTTCTTCTAGTGTGGGGAAGCTGGTGCACCTGCAGCAACCACACAAACCTGACAAGCAGGAGATCTAGCGCCCAGTGGCAAGGAGAGTCCAAGATGACTGGAGATCCCCATCTTGTTGCAGCCTTCATCCGCCTTCACAGCTGTTGAAATCCTAACATCTTCTTCCACCTGATCCACCAGGTCCCAGACTAAGTGCGGTCCAACCTCCAGTGGGGGTATTGCTAAGATCAAAGGGGATAAGGGGAGTGTGAGGAGGAGGAGGACCAAGGAAAAGCATCTATCCTAAATAGATACTTCTGCTCAGTATTTACTGGAGAGAAGGTAGTGCAGAGCCCAATGCTCAGCACCATGGACACAGGGGGGAGGGAGGTGTGCACTAGTCCCTTCACAAAAGAAAGGGTCCTTGAAAAGCTCGCTAAGCTCAGGGTGGACAAGGCAATGGGACATGATGGCATACATCCCAGAGTACTAAAGGAGCTAAGGGTGGAACTAGCAGTGCCATTATCAGAACTATTTAGTGAGTCTCTGAGCACAGGAGAGGTCCCAGAAGACTGGAGAAGGGCTCATGTGATCCCGCTCCACAAGAGTGGTAGCAGGGAGGAGGCAGGGAACTACAGTCCAATCAGACTTACCTCAGTAGTGGGCAAGATTATGGAGGCAGTCCTTAAGGAAAGGATAGTGCAACACCTGGAATCCATAGAAGCACAGGATCCAAGACAGCATGGGTTTACAACAGGAAGGTCCTGTCAAACTAATCTCATAGATTTCTTTGACTGAATAACCAGAGTGGTGGATCAAGGGGGAGCAATTCATGCCGCCTACCTTACCTTCTGCAAAGCTTTCGATACTGTTCCACATAGAAGATTGATTAATAAGCTGGATAGGCTCGGGGTGGGTCAGAAGTTGGTCAGCTGGGTGGCAAACTGCTTGGTGGGCAGAAAACAGAGAGTGGTGGTAAATGGTATGCAATCAGAAGAGATGCAAGTCACAAGTGGGGTACCTCAGGGATCAGTCCTGGGGCCAGTCCTCTTCAATATCTTCATCAGTGACATTGCAGATGGACTGGAGGGCAAGGTTTATCTGTTTGCAGATGGCACCAAGATCTGCAACAGAGTAGATGATCCAGGTGGGGTGGGCAGAATGAGAAGAGATCTGGATAAACTGGCAAAATGGTCAGAAGAGTGGCAACTGGTGTTTATTGCAAAGAAGTGCAACATCATACACATAGGGAAGAGAAACCCTGAAGCCACCTGTAGGTTGGGAGAGAAGTTACTGGCAATCACAAGGGAAGAAAGAGACTTGGGCATCATCATCACAGATGACCTGAAATCATCCAAGCAGACCACTAAAGCAGTAGGTAAGGCTAGAGGGATGTTGGGGTGTATTAGTAGGGGTACCATAAGTCGTAAGAGGGAGGTAATAATCCCTCTTTACAAGACACTGGTTAGGCCCCGTCTGGAGTACTGCATGCAGTACTGGAGGCCTCACCTTCACAAGGACATTAACAAAATGGAGGCAGTCCAGAGAAGGGCAACCAAAATAGTGCAGGGACTGCATCAGAAAACATATGAGGAAAGATTAACGGAGCTCAATATGTATACCCTACAGCAAAGGAGGGAGAGATGTGATATGATTGAAACATTCAAATATCTTAACGGCATTAACAAAGTGAAAGAGTCTGACATGTTTCGATATAAGAAAAATAGCAGGACAAGAGGACATAACATGAAATCAAAGGGAGGCTGATTAAGGGGTAATGTGAGGAAGTTATTTTTCACAGAAAGGGTGGTGGATGCATGGAATGGCCTACCTCAGGAAGTGGTGGATATGAATACAGTGCACAGCTTCAGACAGGTATGGGATATTCAAAAGGGAGCAATACAGATGAGTTTGAATAGATAGGCCATTGATAGAGTACAGCCCTATGGCACATTCATAAGGTAGAAAAAATGGGCAGACTGGATGGACCTTGCGGTCCTTACCTGCCATCAACTTCTATGTTTCTATAATATGGGAGGTGGTGATTGAGGGGTCCACTAGACTACCAGGGATCTTACAATATGTATCATACAGGGGCTATCAGGGGGGATCCACTTGACTACCAGGTACATGGTACTACTTGGCACTAGGGGTCTGCTGCACCCTTGCAAATGAGCTCGTAATGGGCATGCAGATGACTCCTTATCACCTTGACATGCCAGTGAGCTTATTTGCATGCTCAGGCTTAATTTGGCATGCAGGAGCCCTGGCGCAATCCTGTTTTGGGCAGCTATCTCCTGTGGGCCATGTGGAGCCTCAGTCTGTGTCAGCACAGTGCATATCCACTTAGCGCTATGCCAACATGGCCCAATATTCAGTCAGCTAGCATGCTCTGTCAGTGTGCACTAACTTGCAAAATACTGCTCAGAGCTGGATGTGCACTATTTGGGGCACAGTGCAACAAGCTGCACAGCACATGTGGTTGACTCTGAATGTGGGAGCCTATGAAAACCACACTCCCTTTTGAGAAACTACAAAGTGAATTTCTGTATTTTAAGTTATTTATATTTTAGTGTTCGTGCACTCCCAGTTAAAAAAAAATGGCTTAAAAATACAAAGTCCCCCAACCCCGAGTAAAGGTTGATCACAAACTAAAAACTTACAAGCTATAATCTGAGAAAATACTTGACTCTAAAAGTTCAGTTATATGGCTCATCAAAAGACAGTCTAACAAGATGTTTGAGCTGACTTTCAAATAAAATTAAAGCTACTAGTTTAATGAGAAAAAAGATTTTTTCTGCGATTGACTTCAAAAACCATTGAGACAGACTTTAATAAACTCAGTGCATGAATAGTGCCTGCATTTGGTAGCACACAACCAAAATAAGAAAAAAAGGTGCAAAGGTTTCTTATCAAACACACACACACACACACACAACAAAAACAAATGTATTTAAAACATGACAATCCTTGGACCAGCCCATCGGCACAGTGGTAGGGCTACTGCTCGCATTGCTGGTGACTTGGGTGTGGGAACAACTCTGGGTCACTGGAGGCCAGCCTGGGGGGGAGCTCAAGCATCCCAGAGGATTCTCTCAGCTACTGCAGCGGTACCACCTGGGTAACCACTGAGGGTAGACATGCCTTAAGGAAGGGGAGACACTGGCTGACACCGCATGGCAGAACGCTATGGTGTGTCCACTTGCATATGGTGTCATGGAGTTGGTGTCTTGAGTAGGGGAAGAAAATTGTGAAAATGGCTTTAGCAACCATGGATGATGAGTCCTGATGCATCTGGATGCCGTCCTGCCACCACCTTATGAATGACTGCTGTCAGGTATATCCCCAACCCCCACCAAATCTGTTAGGGCAAACCAAGATGCCACAGAAGGCCAGTAGCATCAGTTAGCAGGGGCATAGGGTCTAAGTTGGTTGCTGGGTATGGAAGGAGGGAACAGAAATTCTGATTAAGAAAAAGGCAAAAAAAGTGTCATAAACATTTTCTTAACTCATTATTACTTGGGTGGCCATTTTGTGGCAGGTAAACCAAGGATAGTTTGGACTTCAGATGAAACTATTGGAAGTAATGAGTTTCCAACACAACCAAAACAGCATGAAAATAATTGCAAAAATGTTCCAAGTCCTACACATGAAAAATATTTAAAACAGCAAAACCATTGCAAAAAATTGACCAATTTCTATATGAACAAAATGTTTAAAGCTAAGAAACATGAAAAACAGTTGAGAACATGATAGAAAATTACATGCATTTTCTACTACAATTAAATTCATACATGAACAAAATAGTAAGACAGTTATGTCTCATATCATGCTTTTGCAGAGCCTGCAGGGTACTGTACAAAGAAAATTAGGACTCCGTACAGGGCCTGAAGGGCACTACATAAAGCAAGTTGGGAATTATTTTCTGATTGGCACAAGAGTGGAAGTAAGACATAAATCAATTCCTCCTTCATCTAGGGCCCTCACCTCCTGCTACAAGCATGTTCAGACTTTCCCAGCCTGGTGCAAAGCAAGTTAGGAGTTACCTTCTGCTTTGTGAAGGGTGCAAAACAAATTCCAACTCTTTTTTCTGAAAAAGTAATGGAATTTATTACAAAACAGTGAATTAATGCATCACTAGAGTTCCACAGCCACAAAAGGAAGGAGGTGTGGTGTTGGAGTATTTTTCAACATTTTTTTTAATTTTTTTACTTACTATGCTTTTTTCCCAGTCTGGCACTTCTGCTTTCAGCCCTACCTGTCAGCTGCCTTGCTCTCCAATGACCACCTTCCACTGCCACCGATACTCCCTGGCTTGCCTCCCCTGAGCAGGGCGACAGTACCACGGCCTGCCCATCTACGATGGGAAAGGTGCTAGCTGAGCTGACATTGTCTCCCTGGCTTCCCCCCCAGGGTGGGGTTCAGGGCCTGTGGTGGTGCCTGCAGCACCGTGCTAAGTCAGTGGAGCAAAGCGGCAGACAGCTATGAAGGCCAGGCACTGGTTGGTGTCATCCTGCAGCAGGCATGCATTTTTATGCTTGTTTTTCAGAGGGTGGGGACGTGCAATGATGTCCAGCATCTGCCCCACCCCCGAACACTCAGACACCAGTCGCTGCGGCACCCCCAGCCTCCGCAAGTGGTCTGTCGAGCACTGGGTGTTCTTCTAACCCTCCCCTCTGAGAAGGAGAGCAGTCCGTGGGATGCTCCATCCTTCTCCATCGTCCAGCCCTCCAACGACCAGGGTCCATTCCCGAACCTGGGTCGCCGGTGTCAAAAGCGGAATTCCAACCACTGTGCTGACAGGTTGGCTATGTATTTTTCAACCTTAATGACCTTCCTCCTCCCCCAGCCCTTAGTCTCATGACCAAGGCCAAACCACAGGTCTGGGGCTGTGTCTCACGGGTCTGCTGGCCTGTCCCTCAGTACCATCAGAATTCAGGCCTTGGTGCTCAGAGCAGCGATCAAATCATGTGAAGGTTCTTCCTTGGGTAAGCATGTGGACATAAACCATCAGTTTAGGACAACCAGCAGAACCAAGTCTTCTATAGTTCCCTGGTCCCATTGTGGGCTCTCAATACAGTCCTTAACACACTCCATGCTTAACACACTCCATGCACCTCCTTTCAACCTCTGTCATGGTTCCAGAAGAACTCCTTTCAATCAAGACCTGTTTTCTAGTCACAGATTTCTCAGCTAGATGAACCAGAGAGCTACAAGCTCTCTTATGCAAGGAATCCTACCTGGTGTTCCTGGTAGTTTTTCATATAGTGCCCCTTTTATTCTGAACATTCCAACAGTGCGCCACTTTAAACAAAGGTTAATCTTCCTTCCTTTTGTCCAAAACCAGTTAGTGGCTGAGAAAAGCAGTTGCACAAGTTAGATGTACACAGAGCGATCATATGAGTGCAGTCATTATGGTTCTCAGATAACCTTTTTGTGCTGGTTGGTGTCACCAGGAGAGGTCAACAAGCTTTTAAGGCCATCTTGGTTAGATGTGTCAGAACATGTATAGCCAAGGCCTATGTGACTGCATTGTTGCCACCATCAACACTAATTAAGGCACATTCGACCAGGGTTATGCAGCCTACCGGACAGAACGAACAGAAGCTTCAGCATCTGACTTGTGCAAGGCAATTACCTGGACATTTTTGCACATCTTTAGGAAACATTAAAGATTCAACATGCAGATTTCCACAGATCAGCCTTCAGCCAAAAGGTACTGCAGTTGGCTATAAAATGACATTCTCCTTCCCCACTTTCTATCAGGTTTTTGGGCACTGCTTATTAAGTCCCAGGAGTAAATTAATAACCAAGTGATAATGAGGAATGACACAGAAAGAAGGTATTCTATAAGATTGGCTGTAGGTGTGTCCCTCATTCCCTAATAAGCCAGCATGCAGGCACCACACCAGGAATACATAATGTGGCAAGCACATCTAAGAAAAGGTCCGCTGCAATGACAGCTAAGCTTGTCATGCAGCAGCACCAAAACACGTCCTCCCTACGTGTCTTTCCTGGTGAAGCCCTTCCATTAACATGGCAGTGCTGACTGCTGCCGCATGGAGAGATGACCTCAGGGGTGCCCAGTCCCCCTGTCGGCATGCCCCAACCCATGTCATTTGCTGATGGGGGTGCCCACTCCCCGTCAGCATAATGCAACCCCCCCCCATTTAAAGTGTGTGGTGAGGGATGCCCAATCCCGCTCAATATCATGTCCCCCCTTCCTGGTTTCATTTGCCGATGGGGGAGCCCACTGCACGTTGGCATAATGTCCCCTCCATTTCTTGTGTGTCATTGGGGGTGCCCAATCCCCCATTGGCTACAGAACCCCCCCAAAAAGCAACACTCAGGTGGCATGCTGGGAGCCCACCCCAGCATGCCAAATGACCCTGTAAAAGAAAACCATCCCGCAATGTTTTTTTTTTTGAAACCTGTAAAGCAAAAAATAGTCCCTCATTGACTCCGGTGGCCCTCCCTAACCTGCGCCCACCCTCTGCGCACCCTGTCTCCCCACACCAGCCCCACCCCATACTTACCTCCGGAGCATGGCGCGACGATCTTCGGAGCTATCCCACTCCTCCGGTCATGCGGTCATCCTTGGCCCTTCATGCCCTCCGCCCCTTCTTCCCCTCCCGTTGCTCTTTTCCATCTATGAATGCTGCCGGGCTCTGGGAATTGCCTGCAGGCGGTTGGAGAGGTGCGGGGGATATGAACAGGGGAGCATGGATGAGGGGGGCACTCGCATTGGAGTGGTTAAGTCTAGAAGATGCCCTGGGGCAAAATGGAGTGCAGAACATGGGCCTTCCTGTCTGGTCTCCATACCCAAGGGCACCACCTCTATAAATGGTGGGCAGGTGGTTGGGGCATCCCAGGAGTTCTGTCCAACTCGGGTGGTGTTATGCAATGCCAGGTCCATTGTGAACAAGACTGCCGTTGTTGCAGACTTGGTGGGTACAGCGGACCTGGCTTGCATCACCGAAACCTGGCTGGATGGTAATGCTGGCCCCGTACTCAAGGCAGCAGTTCCAGCTGGGTTTTCGGTGATACACTGCCCGAGATTGGATCACAGGGTTGGGGGGGTTGTGGTCTGTTTTAAGACCAAATTGGATCTCACTAGTGTCCCAGTTGAGGAGACCAGATCATTTGAATGTGTCGTAGTGGCAGATGGGGGCTATAGGATGGGTCTCGTCTATTGTCCACCCGCTGACAAGAAGCTATTCCTCAAGGAAGTGGGAGACTTCATCGTCAACCTGGTGTTTGAGTCACCGAGGTTGATGGTGCTGGGTGACTTTAATGCCTGGATCGATGACGAACTCTCGCAATTTGGACAGCACTTCCTCCAATTGATGTATTTATTGGGCCTTTCACAGGTGGTTACCTCTTCCACTCACAAACATGGCCATTCCCTTGACCTGGTCTTCCTCCTGGGGATGGAAGCCTCCAATGTGGGGGTGGAACCTGTCGGATGGTCTGACCATTACACTGTGAGATTCAATTTTTGCACCCCTCTGCGTAGGCCAACCCCTGTGGAGATGGTCAAGTACCGCCCTTTACGGGATGTGACTCCCTATGGTCTAACTGCGGTGCTTGATCTATCAGAATTCCCTGTGATGAGCTTGGATCCAGAGGTCCTGGTTCTGGCCTATAGTAAGGCCATTACCTCTGCACTGGACTCCATTGCTCCCACCCGTGTGCGCCCTCTCTCCCTTCGCCCTCGGTCACCATGGTTTGGTGGGGACTTGAGAGAGATGCGGCAACTAGGACGCAGGTTGGCGAGGTGCTGGCGGAAATCCAGCTTAGAAGCCGACCATCTTAAACTCCTAGAGCATTATCAACTCTATCAGTCAGCAATTACTTATAAGAAGGCAGTATTCCTGTATGGAGAAATTGCTGCTGCACAGAACCAACCGGCTCAGCTCTTTCGAACCATAGACAGGCTGTGCAACCCAGCCTGTCTGCAGGTTCATAGAGCCTTTTCAAAAATGCAGTGTAAGGAGCTTGCTCGGTTCTTTGCAGATAAGGTGGACGACATCAGGGCCGAAACCTGTACAGCACTCTCTTCGGGAATTGCCGTGGACCAGCCCCCGGTCACAATCCCTCAGTTTTCCTGGAGTTCCTTCGAAAGTCTGGAAATTGAAGATGTCATGAGGATTGTCCAGGGTATGCGCACTACAGGCTGTAGTTTAGACCCGGGCCCCACAGCCCTGATCATGGGCTGTGGGGAAGTTATCATCCTGGTTCTGGCAAGGATAGTCTGGTGCTCCTTAGACTCTGGTGAATATCCCTGCTCCCTGAAGGAAGCAGTGGTGACACCAGTGTTGAAGAAGGCTTCTTTGACCCAGACTCCCTTGCTAACTACAGACCTATCTTGAACCTTCCCTTTGTGGGGAAGATAATTGAGAAAGTGGTGGCTGCCCAGTTGGACAACCATTTGACCATCCATAACACCTACAACCCTCTTCAATTAGGTTTTTGAAAGAGGCACAGCACCGAGACTGTGCTGGTTCGGGTGCTCAATGATCTCTTGATGGCGAGAGACCAGAAAAATGGTCCATTTTGGTCCTGTTGGATCTGTCAGCAGCATTTGACACCATAGACCATGGGGTGTTGCTTGAGCGCCTGAGATGCATCCATGGGCTGTCAGGTTTGGTTCACAGATGGTTTACCTCTTTCCTCACAGGTAGAACTCAGAAGGTGGTGTTGGCGGTATTTTCCTCTGATCCTACCTCTCTGTCCTGTGGGGTGCCTCAGGGCTCTGTGCTGTCCCCCATGTTGTTTGCGGTGTACATGCTTCCCCTTGGAGACATTGTAAGATGATATGGACTGGAGTTTCATTGTTATGCTGATGATATCCAGCTCTATCTGTCTTTTGCACCTGACCAGAATGGAGCACTCTCGGTGTTTAACAACTGTCTTGGTGAGATCCAAGGTTGGATGAGGTCCAGCTGGTTGAAATTAAATTCTGGGAAGACGGAGGTGATGGTTGTGGATCCTGGTCACCGGATAGGGGGGTGGGTAGCAAACCATCCCTCAGGTTTATTCTTGGGGGATGTCGAGCTCCCTATCTTTGAACAGGTGCATGACCTAGGGGTGATCCTTGACGATCGGCTGACATTACGTGCTCCGGTGTCGGCTGTTGTTAAGGTATCCTTTTACCATCTTAGGAACATCGCTAGGATCAAGCACCTTGTTCCGTCTGGTGACTTGTCTACACTGATCCATGCCTCTGTGACCTTGCGTTTGGACTACTGCAACTCCCTTTACTTTGAGCTTCCAGGGGTTGATATCCATCACTTGCAGCTGGTGCAGAACTCAGCAGCCCGTTTGTTAATGGGGATTCCTCGTTCTTCCCACATTACACTGGTGCTGCGGGATCTACACTGGCTGCCGGTTCAGTGGCGGATCACCTTTAAAGTCAGTTTACTGACATATAAAGCCCTACACGGCTTGGGCCTTGACTACTTGAAAGAGCTTCTGGTTCCTTACCTTCCAGAGTGACCGCTCCACTTAGCCAATGAGGGGTTGCTAGAGATTCCGAGGGTAGCTTTAAAATCTTCCAGCACCTGAGCTTTTATGTTTGTGGTGCCGACCCTCTGGAATTCTCTACCCCATTGGATTAGAGAGTGCATGACTGTGGGGGTTTTGAACAAGGATTGAAGTCCTTTCTGTGGAAAAGGCATACGGGGATGGCATTGACATGGACTGATACTATTGATTTCAGTGTTTTTATGATGTTTTATTATGATGTTTTCAAATGTAATGCGTCTTGATTTCTGAAAGACGCAATATAAATAAAGATTATTATTATTATCACATGTCTGCACTCTTCAAAGCCGACCGCGAACTGAAAAAATGCCGATAAGCTGTATAATGGCATAAATAGGGTTTTTTCAACTTTGGTGCATATCTCAGGCATTTTGGGGAATTTTGGCACCAAATTTTCAACATGGGGTTATTGGGACCCTTCTTCATGAATTCAGTGACTGTCATGGCGTTATTCAATCCAGAAAGGTGATTTCATGGTCACTGCGTGGAATCACTTTTCGGGACTGATTAACGAAATGACAGTGCCGCTGTTCATGAGTGGGGCTCTCAAAAAGCCTATGTTGCAAATTTGGTGAAAAATATCCAAAAATGGCTGTTTTAAGAGTGTACGTTGCACAGTTTCCATGCACACTTGTAACTTCATGAATTTGTGATATTTTCACTCCAGGTTTTCAAAATTAGCATTTTTCCATACCTCCTTATGAACAGTACAGCTGTCATTTTACATATCCTGGCCGACATGTGTTTTTGCATGTCCGGCACAGAATAGCGCGGTCACTGTGTGAAATCAGTTTTCAGGACAGTTTGAGAAAATGACGGTGACACTGTCCATGAACAGAGGTCCTAAAATGCCTATGTTGAAAATTTGTGCATTGCACAGTTTCCACGCACCCTTGTAACTTCTCAAATTTGCAATATTTTCATGCCAGATTTTCAATACTGGCAATTTTTCACACCTCCTTATGAACAGTACAGCTGTCATTTTTCACAGCCTGCCCAAAATGTGTTTCCGCACCTGTGGCGCACAATGGCGTGGTCGCTGTGGGAAATCAACTTTTGGGACAGATTAACAAAATCACAGTGCCACTGTTCATGAGAGGAGGTCCCAAGATGCCTATGTTGAAAATGTGGCTAAATAAATCCCAAAAATAATTGAGTTACGGACGTGTGTTGCTCAGTTACTATGCATGCTCATGACTTCACCAATTTTTCATCTTTTAACTCCAGATTTTCAACATTGCCATTTTTTTTACACCTCCTCATGAACAATACAGTTGTCATTTTTCTCATCCTGCACAAAATCTGTTTTTGTCCCTGGGTCGCCAAATGGCATAGCCGCTGTACAACAACACCTTTCGGCTAGTAAACTGATTGTGCCGCTCTTCATGAGCTGGGGTCACAAAAAGCCCATGTTGAAAATTTGGAGTGACAATACCAACAAACACCTATGATGTTAGAGTTTCCAACTGTAACACCCCACCCTGTAGAGACTGCCAGGCATCGGGGTTTGACTTGGGATCATTGGCTGTAATGCTCATGCCATTCCACCCCCACCCTGCAGCCAGTGACAGGCATTGAGGTGTGCCTTGGAGTGTTCGGCCCTAAAAGTTCACCCCATTCTCCTATACTGCACCTGTCTCAGGGTATTCCCTTATGGAATGGGGTAAGTATAAGGCCCAAAGACCCCAAAGCACACTACAACACTTGTCAGTGTCTACAGGGTATGGTGAGGTAAAATGGCATGAGCATTATAGCTGACGCCTCAAAGGCACACCCCAATGCCTGTCAGTCTCTGCAGGGTGGGGGTGGGGTTGGCATCAATTCAATACTTCACTGCCATTCCTATTATGCATCTCTAACTCCTGCACTACCAGTGCCAATGCCAGCGAGACAACATTCAGCATTGACAAATGCTTGTTTTCTTAGTTTCAACATTATCACAGGGACCTACCCAAAGGTTTTCCTCTTCAGAGAATATTCTTCAATGAACGCATTTTCTTCTGTTTTGATGATTGTTTATCTTACAGTTAATGGTACATGACTGAGGCACTAACTTGTTATGGCCATTGTTTCAACATACAGAGATTGTCTTGTATGCAGTTTAGTTTACTAATTGTACTGTTTACGCAGTTTATTGTGCGTCAATGCTACATGATCATGAGCATCTCAATATGTACTGAGATATCAGTTCTATCAGCAGATGTATTTGAAGCATAGGATAGAGCTAATTTACTACTGAAGGACATCACCTTAAAGTAAGACCACTGATTCCATTACAGCCTTTAAAAATGTGAAATATTAAGTTTTGTTGATTGGATCCTAACAGCTCTGAAAGATTTTCAGCTGAGAATTCTGGGCACTAACTGCATCTTTGAAGGGGAGGAGTTAGGGTTCACTGATGATGTCACATCCTTGAGGGGGTGTTGGTCTCTAGTAGGAGTTCATGTAATAGCCAACAGCAAATGAATATCCCATTGATAACTTTGGAACTAACAGAAAAATAAATTATGGTAAGACTGCTAGAATTTATCCTCTAAAGTTCATGACAAAATTACGAAGACTCAAGCAAGTTTTTCTCTCTGGAAGCTGCTCTGAAGTCATTGATTACATTTTGTCATATTCCTTCATGCATTAGTCTTCAGATTGGTTATATTGTATATAAACTTGACCATCTTCTTTCAGCTACAGTATTCTTCTGTATTGTGTCCTCTCCTGTTTCTCTGTCATTGGCCTTTGGACTGCCCTGCCCTCGCCTATTGTTTTCCCTGCCACTGTAAAGGCTTTCCTGCCATGTTATGCTCATGTTCTTTAGTGTATGCACTTATTTCCCTGTTTATAATCTTGTCCAGTTTCTGCACCATCCTCCTCCTGCTCAACCTTCCATATGATCTCTTCTTCCTTTCTATGCTTCTGTATTGTTTAGTCCATTTTAGTTCTAAAAGGTGTATTCTGGGCCTGCTTTTATTTACCTTGTTTACATGTTTCAGCTACAGTAGGTCATTTACTGTTTGTCAGTAGCTATGGTATTGTATTTGCCACCTACTGTAAACCCACTCCTATTGTCTCATTATCCTGTAACTGTATTGCTGTATTATCTTCCTTGTAACCTCCCAGGTCGTGTCTGAAAATAGACATCTCTATGGCTAGTGCACCCACCCGGTGAACAAAAACGAAAAAAGAAATAAGTATTACACATCTCCCTGGTTTCTCTAATATTAGCTTTCTTATTTTCAACCTTACCACCTTGGAGCCTGACACCATCAGATCTCAGAATCTAAGCAGGGTCAGGCCTAGTCAATAGTAGGAGTGGAGACTGCCAATGAACACTGGGTCCTGCAGGAAATGATGCTGGTATCCATGCAGGTGACACTCTCCCCTTGGTTATAAGAAGCCATACCAGTGTCCCATCATGGTTTTATGGGAACAGTGCTGCCATGAGATGCCGTCTTTCAGAAGAGACATTAAATTGAGGTCTAGTCTGCCTGTTCTAGGGGTTCAAGTGGATGTTAAATATGCCATGGCACTTCTTGAAAAGAGTAGGAGAATTTTCTTGGTGTCCTGGCAAAAGTTTCTTCATTTATTAAAACCACTAGAATTTTTTTTCTGATTCAGTATGTCAGTTTGCATCTGTATATCCTTCCCCAACCCCCTGTACAAAGCTGAAAACAAGAAGTATTTCCTAGCCATCCTTCCCCATTTAACTAAAACTAAATCAATGCATCAGTAAATCCTGGAAGCCATGGAAACCTGTGTCAGGTCACTAAATAAGATAGCCAGAGTCAGAAAACCCTGCTGGTGGACAAGGGAGGTACAGGAGGAAGTAAGGAATAAGAGGCTGACCTTTAGAAAGTACAAATGCTCCTGCAGTCAGGCTGATCCTGAGGAATATCAGAGGATTTCCAGGAAGTCTAGGCCAAGGCAGATAAAGAGCTTAGATTAGCAAGAGGGATCAGGAAGGTGGAGAAGCAATTCTTGAAATATATTAGGGAGAGGAGGAGGAAGGGAGGAGGCAGATGAGTGAGCTGAGGAAGGAAGGTGGTTGGATAGAGGGGGGGTTGGAGCATGCTGAAGTGTTAAATGACTTCCTCAGCTCTGTCTTCACTAGGGAAAGGACTGGGCCATTGCCCCAGAGAGGGGGCAGGCAAGGGGCAATGGGGGAGAGGATGGTGAGATCCAGGTTGGGAGGGTAAGTAGGCTCTCAAGTCCTTGAGGACAGATAAAGCTCCAGGCCCAGATGCATCCACCTGAGGGTTCTGAAGAAACTGGTGAATGTCCTCATAACTTCATTAATGGAACTATTCAATTCCTCCCTCCAATTGAGATGAGTTCCTTTGGATTGAAGACTGGCAAATGTAATGCCCCACCACAAGAGCAGACCTTGGGATGATACAGGAAACTACAGACCGGTCAGCCTGACATCCTTAGTGGGGAAAATGTTGGAGGACATCTTGAAAGAATGGATGGTGGAGTTCCTGAAGGCGAATGGTTTTCAGTATTATAACCAACATGGGTTTGTCTGGGGGAAGTCATTCAAACAAACCTGGTCAAATTCTTTGACTTGGTGACTAAGTCCCTAGATAGGGGAAAGCCAGTTGATGTTCTGTACCTGGACTTCAGCAAGGCTTTCAATTTGGTCCTGCATAAAAGGCTAATTTTGAAATTATGAGGACTGAGGGTGGGAGATAAGTTGGTGGAGTGGGTATCAAATTGGCTTGGGAATAGACAACAGAAGGTGGTGGTAAGGAGTGAAGTCTTGACTCCCAGGGAGGTCATCAGTGGGGTCCCACAAGGCTCAGTCTTGGACCCTGTCCTTTTTAATGTGTATGTCTCAGACACTGGAGAGGGGATAGGTAGTAAAATGAGCTTATTCACTGATGATACCAAACTGGGGGCAGTGATGGATAGGGAGGTGGGAAGGAAGGCACTACAGGGCATCCTGCAGAAACTAGAATACTGGGCCCACACATGGCAGCTGAGGTTCAGTGCACATAAATTCAGTGTTCTGCATCTCGGTAGTAGGAACCCTGAGTATATCTACCACTTTGGGGGGAATACAGCTGGCTGTAACAACAATGGCAAAGGATCTGGGGGTTATGATTGACACTAAAGGGAACCACTCAGAGCAGTGCAGTAGGGTGGTGGCCAAAGCAAACAAAATGCTTGGGTGTATAGCCAGGGGGATAACATCCAGGAGAAAGGCTGTCATACTTCCCCTGTACACCTCACTGGTGATGCTGCATTTGCAGTACTGTGATTAGTTCTGGTGCCCACACCTTAAAAAGGACATCACACTTCTAGAGATGGTCCAGAGAAGGGCAACAAGAATGATCAGTGGTATGGAGGAGTTGTCATATGGAGATAGGCTAAGAGAGCTGAACATGTACTCCCTGGAGGACAGGAGGGATGGGGGGATATGATAGAGACCTTCAAATACCTGAAGGGGTTCAACAGAGGTAGTGGGGATGGTTTGCTCAAGATGAGGGAAGAGGGAACTACAAGAGGCTATAGTCTAAAGCTGGCTGGGGGGAGGTGAGGGGTCACTATTTTACAGAGAGGGTGGTGGTGCCCTGGAATGCTCTGCCAGATGATCTAGTAAAAATGGGAACAGTATCTCAAGAAGGGATGGGACAGGGGCACAATATGGGGGGGTGGGCTAGGCGATCACCAGAGCAGTACAGAAAGGAGATGGGGGGAGGGGAATGAAATGGTGGGTGGTAGAGCAGCTGAGGTACATTACCAGTGAGTTGCTTTGGCCAGACAAGATAGACTGATAGGCCTAATCTGCTGGCAATTATGTATGTACTGTATGTATGTATGTATGTAAATAAATATAAACTTGGCACAGGTATTTCTTATAATTTAGTAGATAATTATCTTTGTTGGTATGGATCTTTCTGAATGTTATAAGTGTATATGATGTGGTGTCATTTGGTAGATCAACTTATTCTCAATAAGCAAGTATACATCAGGTTCATAAAAATTTTGAAATTCCTCTGCAACATGCAGGAAATTTACATGCAGAGATAGTCTTTCCAAAGACATTGCTTTTGTCTTGTTCAATGTAAGCTGCTTTTCAGCCTAATGCAAAAGTCTAGCACACAAGATTCTTTATCCAGTGTTAACTGCTCACCTTGCTCATTCACAAACTATAAATGGGATACTAAATGAGGGGTGCTACTGTGTATGGTATACATCAACAAAAACAAGAAGTTTTAGGGGTCACCGTGTACTCTATTTTTTTTTCTAGCACACAGATTCACCTGGAACAAGACTCAGGCTGAGTTTCTACTATTGGTAGAAACATTATTTTCAAGTTCTGTGCAAAATGTACAAACACACCCATTGTTTTGTGTCTTACACAAGGGATTTGTTGAGTGAATGGGACTTCTGCTTGTAACCATTATATACCACATTTTCAGAGATACAAGATTCATACTGTTTTACAAGAGATTTGCTTCTCACACCAAATGCTTAATATAAGTGCATAACAATATAATAAATAATGAAGAATAGAAAGTAAAATGCAATCTGCTGTTATCAAACCACTGACACAGCATCAGCACACCAAGTACTATTTCTAAGAATGTGCACACTATCCTTACAAATAGATAAAGAATATTTAATGCAGCCTTTTAAATGAAGCTTTCAGATATGGTTATTAATATAACTTATGAAGTGCAGTGCAGATGCAGTGATAAATCTTACTGGTTTGCTATCCATGGCTGTCTTGCATGGTTAGCAAATGGGCCAGAAGGACAGATACTCCAGCATGTTTAAGCAGATATCTGTAACAAATGAGAGAGAGACAGAGAGAGAAAGAGACAGAGACAGAGAGACAGAGACTGACTGACTCCCAGGTGGTAGATCCCAAATGCCTCTTTCTCCTCACCTGATTGTTGTCCGCATCCCCATCTTTCCTGCCCAATGAAAATAGACTAGGAGTACCATTCAGATCATTAACATGGGCTGCTTAGGCACAGCTCCTATTGTTTTGCTTTATTGCCCTCATGTGTTCACCAACTTCTTTTAATATGTGATTGTGTTTCCTACATGGAAAATACTACAACAAAATACAGCAAGACTGACAATGTGCATGCAATCCCAGTTTTGTTTTGTGTTTTTTTTAGTTTTTGTCTCGGAAAGTCACTCTGAGCTGAAGCTCTTTTCCAGTTACATCTGTAGGTACAGGAAGTTGACGTGGCTTGCTCAGGGTCACACATTATGAAAGTGGTGGTTGCTGGTTGCAAATCCATGCCTGCTGGGTCTTCAGATTCATAGCTCAGTGCTCTAACTTCTGGGCTGTACTACCTTATCAGTTAATGACCCTACGTACTGTATATCCATGCTCTTTCCAGTTCTCGGGTTTGTGAATTATTTGGTGGCACTGATTACATCACAGTATTTACATCTACCACATTTTTTGGCATCCTGCTGACAACAGGGGTCTCATATGGCTGAAAGCTATGAATTAAGGTGTTACCAAAATTCTGTGCTCTTCTGAACACCATGAGGGATAGTTGTGCTATATATTTCCTAAGTTTATACTCCAATGGTAAAATGACCCAATTTCTCTTCAAGATTGCCTGATGTTTGTGTGCTTCACTTGAATATGTTATCACAAAATATGACTGTCACACATTAGCCAGTGTGAAATATTACATGTATTTGTGTGTGCCACTGCTTTTTTCATTAAGCTTGCAAATAAACTTTTTTTCCACTTACAATAGAAACTCAACCTGAGTATTAGTCTGCATAAGACCATGTGCTGGGCCTTTGTGTTCAGAACAAGTATTTGGCTGGTAGAACCGATGTTCCTTTAGTAGCCCTCTCTGTTGTTTTCTGCTTTTCAGCCTTTAGGAATGCGAGGTGCCAATACATGTCATTTATATCTTAGTGGTACCAGAGGGAAGATGGTATTGAAAGTCATGCTTGTCCTAAACCTGGGAGATGCTATATTCCTTTTTTCCCTTGCTATTAGTGACATAAGCATTTATTTTGTTTTTAAATGTGAGTTTTAATTTTCTGAGATATTATTCAGTCACTTAAACATATTTATTCATGTTTCATAAGTGCTCTTGTTCCTTCTACCACTACATGCTTTATAGTAATTTAATCAGGTACAAAGATAAAATCGCTTAACCACATATATTTAAAAGATAATTAAATGCTGTCTAGCTACTCTACTGTAATTTACACTGACACTGGGGAAGAGGTGGTGTGGAAAAAAAGGGAAAAGACATTAATGTAGCCACTTGTGCGTAAGCAAATTATGAAGTGAGACATACAGTACAACAGGGAGAAAACACAAGGGACCAGATTCAGAAATGCCAAAGAAGGATGCAAGGCAACTTGCATCGGAAAAAATGGTTGCACTTGTGTCCTGCGTTGCATCCCCGCAGGATCCACATTAGCAGCCTGCGACATGCTGCAGTCTGCCTGTGCCCAACTGCACCTATGCACCTGAAACCCCATTGCGACATGGCGTAAGGGGGTTTCTGGCAGCTTTTGCAGCCTATTCAGGTAGGGTGGCCACTACATCCACAAATGGAATTCAGAGACAACCACCAGTGAACATCTGTCAAAGACCAGTTATGCCAACAAAAAGGTGGTCTAACTGGTCTTTGCTGTTCACTGGAGGTTGCCACTGTGCCCAGCCCCACAACCCCTGTGGGTTACAGATCCCCCATGGGCTCCAGGTCCCAGGCATGGCACGCATGGTGCCAGGCTGGGTGTGTGGCACACCCCCTATACCCAGACCCCCCACACACACACACATGACGAGGCCCACCCCCACATGCTCTGGGACACAATCCCCCCTGCCATCCCCGTAACCTCCTGATAGTCTAGTGGCCCCCCACCCCATAGTGTGAGCCCCCACACCCCGAATACCCCAGTGGTGACTGACACAGCCCTCCCTCACCACCAGGGCCAGTCACCAACTCACCTGCCGGATGTGTGTGTGTGTTGGGGGGGTGAGGGACCACTGGGCCACCAGGGCAGGTATGGGTCTTTGATTGGGGGGATCCATGGCAAGGGGCTTGGAGCTAGAGCCCACACCATACAGGGCCTTGGAGGTGGGCATGGGGGTGCCATGGCGGCTCTTGACCGGCGCAACTGCCGCCTACCCTGTCCTGCGACCTATGGCATTCCAGGTACTCGTCCTGTCTTGCGCAACTACATAAGTCACAGAGACCTGCGCTTGCACCCGCTCCAATCCTGAAACGGGTGCATGGGCCAGGTCACAGGGATGGTCGCTGCAAGCTGCCATTGCTGCTGCTTGTGGCAGACCTTTCTGAATCCATCCCAAAGTGCCCAACATGGGCAAAGAAACCAGTGATGAACTGTACTTCTTTAGCATTGGATACAGATTAATGCCAGGCTCTCGTACTGATAAATAAGAAAGATTAAGCCAGGTGTTGTGTGTTGTGTATTGTGCCAGTTCAAGGTAATTAAGCTTTGAGACAGTTCAGGACAAGACTCTGAAGAAACCACTTGCTAAGATGATGAAAGTTGGTGGTAGTGACCATCAGTGAAAGAATATGTGGAGTAAATCACTGTAGAAGATGCCAGATGTTCACCTAGGTCATCAAAAAGAAATATCAAAAGGACATCACAATTGAAACATGCAAAATAATTGAACAACTAATTGACATTATTGCTATGGAAGAGGAGAAACTGGAGTGGAAACATGCAAACAGAGGACTTTGCAACAGCAAGCTATGCAAACACCAACACAGTAAACTCAGCCAAAGATGCTGGAAATGCAAACAAAGAAGTATTAAATCATAAAGGCACTGAAAGTAGGAAGAAAGTACACAAACCCAAATTATATGCAGAGGAAACCATATGGAAAGCTATCAAAAGAAGAAACTCGAGCAATAAGAGTGATTAAAACAACAGTGGAATTTTGCCAGTACTCATAGAGAATAGTTACAGGATCTGAATAGAGCATTCAAATGAAGAAATGTAAGATGCACCTGACCATGTAAATCAAACATTATCAGATGCAGCAAGACACAGGAAGACAATGTTCATGGGTGATTCATTCCTGAGGCTGGCAGAGACCTAAAGAGAATCGGATTCTACTGATTCCCAGAAGCTAGAATGAGGCATATCATTGAAATAATAGACTGGTTACTGGAGCCCCTGGGAGATCAACCAATGGTAGATGCACACATGGAGACAAATAACATGAGTAGCAGAAACAAAGACAATAGAAAGAAGGATTTTGTGAACCTAGAGAGGAAAGTTAAAGAAAGAGAAGCAGTAACCATATTACAAATACTACCTATCCACTTTGCAGATACAAAATAATAGGATTCATAGGATAAATACATGGATCCAGTGTTGCTGCAAGGGAAGTGATTTGTATTCTTTAGAAATTAGACAACATTTAATACAAGGGAAGGGACAGCATTTTCAGATGGTTCTGTTGGCTGTTATAGAAACATAGAAACAGAATTTGACAGCAGATGAGGACCATTTGGCCCACCTAGTCTGCCCATTTCCATACCTACTGCATAAACTCCAGATTCTATTTGATCTGCAGCTTACCATCTTCCTCCTACCACTAGTGTTGCCTTCTGCTTATCCCACGCATTCTTGAATTCACCTATAGTTTTTGCACCTACGACCCCCTCAGGGAGGTTGATCCATGCATCCACCACCCTTTCCATGAAAAAATACTTCCTCACATTGCCCCTGAGTCTTCCCCCCTCTAGCCTCACATTATGACCCTTTGTTCTATCACATCTCTTTTTTTGAAAGATGCTGCCCTCCTGAACTTTATTTATCCCTTTGAAGTACTTAAATGTTTTTATTATATCCCTCTCTCTCCCAGCTTTCCTCTGGGGTATACATACTGAGGTCCTTCAACATCTGCTCATGAAAAGCAAGTACCTCAAGGGAATCAACAAAGTCCAAGAGGGTAGCATCTTTCAAAAAAAGAGGTGTGCAAGAACAAGGGGGCACAATTTGAAGATAGAAGGGGGGCGGCTCAGAGGTAATTTAAGGAAGTATTTTTTCACAGAGAGGGTTGTGGATGCATGGAACGCCTCCTGAGGAGGTTGTGGAGTCAAAACAGTGGTGGAATCTCACATGCATGGGACAGTCATAAGGCAATTCTAGGGGTGGGGGTAGAAAGAAGTAGGCTGCTGGTTAACTAGGATCTGCAGTTTATCCACTAGGTAGGGAAATGGGCAGACTGGGTGGGCCAAACGGTCCTTATCTGCTGTCAAATTCTATGTTTCTATGAGGCTTCTGGTGTAGTCCTTGCACCATTTTTGTTGCCCTTCTCTGGATTGCCTCTACCCTGTCTATGTCCTTATGGAGATGTGGTCTCCAAAACTGAATGTAGTACTCTAGATGAGGTCTCACCAATTGTCTGTACAGTGGCATCACCACCTCCTGTTTTGTACTGGTGATACCTCCCACTATATACCCCAGCATCCTTCCAGCTTTCCACACTGCCTTCTCACATTGCTTGGCTGCCTTCAGGTCATCTGTTATGACTACCCCAGGTCCCGTTCCTGTTTGGTTGTCATCTGTACCCCCCCAATCACATATTCCTCTCCCCAAGTGCATGATTTTGCACTTCTTTGCATTGAATGTAAGCTGACACACTCTTGACCATTCCTCCAACTTGCCTTGATCCCTTCTCATTTTTTCCACCCCCCCTCCCCCGGAGTGTCAACCCTATTGCAGCTCTCAGTGTTGTCTGCAAAGAGGCATACCTTCCCTTCTAGCTCCTCTGCAGTGCCACTTATGAAGACAGTAAAGATGACAGGCCCTAGCATTGAACCCTGTGGCACCCTGCTGGGTACCCCCCTCTCTTCAAATTGAACTCTGTTTACCACCACTCTCTGTGTCCTATTACTCAGCCAATTTCTGACCCAGTTTACCACTTTGGGACCCACTCCCAGATTGCCCAACTTGTTTACTAACCTCTTGTGCAGGATGGTGTCAAGTGCCTTCCTATTATCTAGGTAGGCCATGTCTACTGCCCTTCCCTGATCAACTACCCAGGTCACCCAGTCAAAGAAATTTATCAGATTTTTTTATAAAACCTTCCTGCTGTGACTCCATGTTGTCGCGGGTCTTGTGCTCCGCTGGCCTTAAGATATTCCAAAATCCTTTCCTTTAACACTGATTCAATTTTTTTTCCCACCACTGAGGTCAAACTGACCAGCCTATAATTTCCAGCTTCCACCTTACTCCCACTTTTGTAGAAGGGTATCATATTTGCCCTCCTTCAGTCCTCCAGTACCTCTCCCTCCTCCAGTGATTTGTTGAATGGGGCTGTCAGTGGAGTCACTAGTACCTCTCTGAGTTCTTTTAATATTCTGGGATATATCCCATCCAGCCTCATCGTCTTGCCCACTTTCAGTTTCGAGAGTTCCTGAAGGACTCTCTGCTACGTGAATGGACTGGTGTCCACTCCCCCACCCTTCCATGCTTGTTTCTACTGCCTAATTTTGGTCCCTCCCCTTCCCCTTCTTTTGTGAATACTGAGCAGAAGTATTTGTTTAGGATTTCAGACTTTTCTAGGTCCTCCTCTGCACACTCCTCTCCTTTATTTAGCCTAACAATCCTTCCCTTGGCTTGTTTTCTGTCCCTAATGTACCTGAAGAAAGTTTTATCTCCCTCTTTTACTGTCTGGGCTGTTATTTCTTCTGTTTGTGCCCTTGCACACCTGACTGCCTTCCCCGCCTCCCTCTGTTTTGTCTAATACAATTCTCTGTCCTCCTCCCTCTGTGTTTCCTTGTACTTTCGGAATGCTAGTTTTGTCTCTCCAACCTCCCTTGCCATATCTTTTGAGAAATGTGGTGTTTTTTCCTTTCTTTTTGCTTTGTTAACTTGCATCACACAAAGACGTGTTGCTTCTGCTATGGCTCCTTTAAGATTCTCCCACCGTTGCTCTACCCCCCTCCCTCGGGTTTCCTTTAGGCATTCTTCCATTTTTGCAAAGTCGGCCAGCCTGAAAGCTTGAACCATACTGTATGATGATCGTTGGACACTAAATGGCTGTCCAGCGATACATCTGTTATTCTAGCACCATAGGTGAGCACCAGGTCCAATATTGCTCCTTCACCGGTGGGCTCCCCTACTAGCTGTCTGAAGCATGCCCCTTGCAGGGCATCCAGTATGTCCCTGCTCCTGGATGTGGCTGCCGCTCAGGTGTTCCAGTTAAAGCAGCAGTGCAATGAAAATGGGTTAAAATTTTACCCCACCTTTTTTTCTTCCTAAATGGTGCCAGATGTCTTCCAGTTTATTTTGGTGGTGAAACTTTCAGCTTTCATTATCATTTATGAATTTTATGAACTTTTTAAAGTAATTACTTCACAAGAAAAAAATATGGCCGCCTCATTTTTGCATATAAATAATATTGAGGATCCAAGAAGGATAAGAATCCAGATACAAATTCAAATGCACAGCACACAGCATAGGAAGCATCCAGGAAACCCAAATCAACAGTCCTCCCAATATTTTTTATAACCTTTTAAAAGAGGGAGGACAACTCTAGATGCATTCATTTGGATGCGGGTAGATCAAGCTACTAAATCTGTGTCCCACCCTTCTGAATTCCCTTCCCACCCCAATAGATCTTTTTAGAAAAAAATAAGGACTGCATCTCAGCAGTCAAGGAGTGAAAATGCTAGGGAACTGGATCAACAAAATCATTGCAAATACTTTAAACTAGTCAAGGGGAGGAATGCTGGAAAGGCTAGTGAAGCCAAAAATGGAGGGAAAGGGACAACCATGGAAATGCAGAAGAGGCCACTTAATTTGGATACAGCTAATTGGGATGTTTGCTTTACTGGGCCATCCCACTGGTAGAGGTATTGTGAAATAAAATTTCACCGGTGAAATTGCTGCAAAATCGACAATATTAAAATACAAGTTAGCCTGCCTGGGAGTGGGTCCCAAGATGACAGCCTGGGTAAAAAATTGGCTGGAGAATAGGACACAGAGAGTAATAGTAAATGGAGTCCACTCTGAAGAAAGGGGGGTTACTAGTGGGGTACCGCAGGGTTCAGTATTAGACTGGTCTTCTTCAATGTCTTTATAAGCGACATTGCAGAGGGACTGGAAGGAAAAGTATGTCTCTTTGCAGATGACACAAGATCTGCAACAGAGTTGATGCACAAGGTGGGGTGGAAAGGATGAGAAGGGACTTGGCAAGGTTAGAGGAATGGTCAAATGTATGGCAGCTTAGATTCAATGCTAAGAAGTGCAAGGTAATGCACCTGGGAAACAAAAACCCAGGGGAAGAGTACACAATGTGTTGTGAGATTCTAACAACAACAAAAATGGAAAGGGACCTGGGGGTAGTCATATCAGATGACCTAAAGGTGGACAAGCAATGTGAGAAGGCAACAAGGAGGGCTGGGGGATACTGGAATGCATAGGGAGAGGCATCACCAGTAGAAGACAGGAAGTTATTATCCCTCTGTACAGACAGCTGGTAAGACCCCATCTGGAGTACTGTGTGCAGTTCTGGAGATCCACTCTCCACAAAGACATAGACAGGATGGAAGCTGTCCAGAGGAGGACAACTAAAATGGTGCAGGGTCTGCACTGGAAGACATATGAAGAGAGACTTAAGGAGCTTAATATGTATAGCCTCGAGGAAAGGAGGGAGAGGGAGACATGATAGAAACTTTCAAGTACCTCAAGGAATCAACAAAGTCCAAGAGGTAGCATCTTTCAAAAAGAGGTGTGCAAGAACAAGGGGCACAATTTGAAGATGGGGGGGGCGGCTCAGAGGTAATTTAAGGAAGTATTTTTTCACAGAGAGGGTTGTGAATGCATGGAACGGCCTTCCGGATGAGGTTGTGGAGTCAAAAACAGTGGTGGAATTCAAGTATGCATGGTACAGTCATAAGGCAATTCTAGGGGTTGGGGGTAGAAAGAAGTAGGCTGCTGGTTAACTAGGATTTGCAGCTTATCCATTAGGTAGAGAAATGGGCAGACTGGGTGGGCCAAGCGGTCCTTATCTGCCATCAAATTCTATGTTTCTATGTTTCTATTGCCATGCAAAAATATTTCACGAAATTGTGATATTTTGCCTGAAAATGGGCAGCTCAGTGCCCTATTGTCCTGTACCCTTAACTGTACCATTCATAATCATAGAGTTGATTTCTTTAAAGATACTTACTGAAAGTTCTTCAGTATGTTGAATTTTTGGCTTATTTGGAATAAATAATTTCTCCTACAGTACAATGGACTTCTGGCTCTGTGCCTTAAGAAGAAAAGCAAATGTTGTGACATGAATTGCTGCTCACCTTGGTTAGCAAAATAGACACAGGGCACTCACTGTTAATTTTTTTTTAATTTGTTTTAATGGTATTATATAGGTGATGGGGTTAAAATAAATTATCAGTATTTAAAGGCAAATAAATTAGGACTTTAGGATGCTGCAAAACAGAAAGATCGGAATGCTAAATTAGTGAAGTCTTCTGCTTTGCTTGTTCTGAATGTAAAAGAACATATGCTGAAACCATATTTATGTTTAGTAAAGGATCCAAGAAGAAAAATATTTTGGTGCAATATAGGTTTGGTGGGTAACTGGGACAAGTTCTCAGTGCATTCAGGACTAGTGATGTACGAAGTTGTAAAACTAGTGAACCACACACACGCACACCCACCCTGTCATCAGACAGTGCCCTTCACTCCCCCCCAGTACCCTGATTGGGCCACTGGCACAGCCCTCCACTCACCTCCATGGCCAGCAGCCCTACTGAGCACTTCAATGAATGAGTGTGTGCTTGTACACCAGAGAGTTGGTAATTGGTTTTTTGTTTTTTTTATTTTGATACTGTGGGGATGGGGATTTGGGGAAATTGATGTAAGTCTCAGTGGGGGGCAGAAAATTCTTCAGTTTGGGCCGGTGATCAGCTGGAGGGGAACCACTAGACACCAGGTATATGATTATGATGTAAATCTCGGTGGGGGGGGTAAGGAATTCTTCAATTTGGGTCAGTGATAGGCTGGGGGGAGGGTGGGACTACTAGGCACCAGGGGTATGATTATGATGTAAATCTTGGTGGGGGGGGTTCTTCAACTTGGGTCAGTGATGGCCGGGGGTGGGTGGGATCATTAGACACCAGGGAGGAGGATTCTTCAATTTGGGCTGGTGATCAGCTGGGGGATGGGACCACTAGGCACCAGGGATGATTTTGTATACCAAAAATAGTGAAATTGTGCCTGCGGAGCATGAAATTTCGCATTTTGCAACCGTGAAATAGTTAGTGAAATGCGTACATTTTGCAAAATATTCCACATAATGAAATGTGTTATAATTTTGCACAACACTACGCACTGGGAACCAGTCTTAACTCTTTCTGACCTTTCTACATGCTCTCTGTCATTCAAGACACTACCCATCCCACATTTTCAGCACTCCAACCTTTCAGCCATATCTCTTCTTGGTACAATTGTCTATTTATACCCTCTAGGAAAGGAGGGCGGGCATGACAGAAACTTTCAAGTACCTCAAGGAGATCAACAAAGTCAAAGAGGGTAGCATCTTCCAGAAAAAGAGATGTGCAAGAACAAGAGGGCACAATTTGAAGATAGAGGGGGGACGGCTCAGAGGTAATGTGAGGAAGTATTTTTTCACAGAGAGGGTTGTGGATACATGAAATGACCTTCGTGAGGAGGTCATGGAGGGACAAGCATAAGGCAATTCTAGTAGTGGGGTAGGTTGAAGTAGGCTGCTGTATGCTGTCAAATTCTATGTTTCTATATATTTACGCAATGTTTGTCTTGTGCCAGTGCTCAAATGGACAACGTGCTAACGTGCAGGATATGTGAAGTTCATTGCTATGTTCAAGCAGGAAAAGTTAAAGTGCTGTTGTGATGTAAAAATTAATCCCACACATTCCAGAGGGAAGACAGGTTGTGCAAGTGTTGGTAAGTACTCAGAAGCACATTTGAAGTGTGTCTTCTGATAACTGGGATAGATGCTTAATGGGGACAAAAAGATTCATGCAGTCACTCCCATTAAAATGTTTCTACTGTAGTTTCAATGAGAGCAAGGAGGTGGGCAAAACCACCAATACAACCAAAAGGATTATTAATGGAGAAACAAAACAGGACAGAAACTGGAAGTGGTTGTACACAAATGTATGCAGCCTAATGAAAAAGGGTGAATTGGAGACACTAATCACCTTAAAAAAGAACTGGATAATTATGGGGGCACAGACATGGTATACTGAAATGGACCTGTGAGGAGTGGAGCTGGTCAGCTACAAGAAAAAATGACCCACTGTAATAATGTTCTTTCTTATCGGGGGTCCAGCAATTTGACTGACAATAAGCACTATCCTCTGACCAGAGTGTGATGCTCCGGAGACAGAATGTTATGCTAATTTTGGAACTTAGGATACAAGCACAAACTCCGCACTGTAGTCATGTGCCTCAGTGCTATAATGTCAGATTTGTTTCCATAGCTAGGGGAGCTGTGACCACTAAAACTATCTGACTACCTACCAAAAATTTATTATAACTTTTATTTACAATGTCTGAAAAACACCAATCAAATTTAGGACAGACAATAGTAAGACAAACATTTGACTGATCACATTTCAACAGTTGCTAACAATGTTCAGGCAACCTTTAGAAAGAACTGATTCTTGTGTGAACCTATTTTTCAGTTTCTGGAGAAGGAAGCAAGGTCAGGAATTGTAAGTTACATTGCTGAATCCCTGAGATGAAACAACATTAATAAGATAAGTAATTTTTTCTTCAAACCCCAGGAAACCATCACTGATGCTTTCCAACAATCGGATTATCTGTCAGTACCTTGGAAGGAGGGGTTCAGAACCTACTTAGGAAAGAAATTCTGCAAGACAGCAGTTCCAAAACTAGCATCTACCTCCTGGATTGTATGTCTAAGCAATAATGTTTTATGAAGGTATGCTATGTCTTCTGGGTAGCTGCCTTGCAAATGTCTAGAAGGGGGATACCCCTTGTAGTTGCTACAGAAGCAGAAGTACCCCTTGTGGAATGTGCCCTTAGGCCTTGGAGGCATTTTTCCAGCTTTTTTATAACAAAACTATATGCAGGAGACTATTCAATGAGAGACAGTCCTCCTACTGTAGTTGCTGGTATACCTTGATTTACATTACCTCACCATAGGTAACAAAAAGCTGTGTACCCTGTGACTTGACATTCTTTTTCTGGTTCATGTAGTGACCTAGGCTCTTTTTACATCCAGACAGCGCAGTTTCTGTTCATCTGTACTGGAATTTTCAGGGTAGAGCACTGGAAGAGCAACTGACTGGTTCAGGTGAAATTCTGACATCACCTTAGGTAGGAACTTCCTGTTAGTTCTAAGGACTACCTTGTCCATGTGGAAGATAATGTTGTTTGGATCTGTACAGAGGGCCTGCAGCTCATTTATTGTCACAGAAGATGTCATGGCAATCAGGAAAATTGTTTTCCATGTGATGTATTTTAATCAGCAGTAGCTATAGGCTCAAAGGGAGCTTCCATCAGCTGCACAAGACAAATATTCAGGTGCCATGGAGAGACTAGGTCCCTTTCGGGGGAGTACTGGTGATTTAAGACCTTTAAGGAACCTTTTAAAACCAAGTTGTGTGGCCAAAGATTTGTCCTTGCCTACAGATATGTAAGCTGACACTGCTGCTAGATGTGCCTTCAGGGTTCAGAGTCTCAGACCTAAGGAATGTAGGTATACTATGCAGTCTAGAACAGTTGACAGCCCTGGCTGCACTGGGATTATCCTTCTGGGGCACACCAGTATGAGAATCTTGCTTTCGTTATTGCTGTTTTTCCTGAAACCTTCAGTACTTTCTGCACCTCCTCTGATAAACTTGGATTAGAGAATTTTAATTCCTTACTAACCCTGCCCTCAGGTGTAATGTTCTGAGGTCTGGGAATGTTAATCTCCCCTGAGAATTAGTCAACAGGTTGTATCTCAGTGGCAGACTGATTGGAATCCTGATGGTCAGGGTCAGGAGCACTGAGTACCAAGCCTGTCTGGTCCAGTCCGGGACTATCAGAATCATTTTTGCTGGTTCTCTCCTTAGCTTTATAAGCACTCTCTTCTTGAGTGGTAATGGTGAGAAAGCATACATTAATCTCTCCCTGCCCAATCCAGAACTAGGGCATTCTCTGGGACTGTGCCACTTGCTAGTGGCCTGCAACAAAACTGTGGGAGATGACCGTTCTCCCTGGAGGCAAACTGGTCTATTTCTCGAATGTAAAACCTGAAAATTGCACCTTGATTTTGAATAGCTTACCAGAGTTTTTACATGTTGACAGTTCTTTTTTTTTTTTAAAGCAATTAAAATTGTATTAATTTGATGTATTTGTAACTGTAAATGAATGTTACTGTTGAGTGTTGTATACTTTTGTACTGCATAATTTGCCCAGATCAAGCCTGTAAAAGGTCTCTTAGTCCAGTGCTCTTACCTGGTTAACAAATTAAAATAAATAATATTAATAAAATAAGAGGTGTCACCCACAGTCAAGAGTTGTGTAATGCTAACACAATCAATGCACCAACAGAAAAGCCTTGCAGCTCACCCCCCAAAAAGGTCTGCACATGTAAGAGGCACAAAGCACCTGGAATGTGTAAAGTGGATAAGCAGGGATTAACCCATGACAGGATATCGGTATACTCAGCATTAATAGACATCTGGGGGGTTGGAGTCATGAGGTGAAGCCGAGTGACATCAACCACCCAGGCATGGATTAATGCTCAGTAAACCCATATCCTGGAGTTAGGTAATCCTCTTATAACATGAGCAATGTTATGTTAGAGTTTTACCTAAAGAAATAGTAAAATAAAGCCCTGTGAACATGCAACTGTAGGTATAGCAGGGATTAATCAATAGTCAGGTGACCTGCTTGGATGAATCAGAAGACAGTATTTTCAGAACCCATGTTATAACATTTATTAACCTTAATACACACACCATTCAACATATGCCGACGTGCAGGACTAAGGTGCTATCCCCACAGTCTTTTTACCAAACTTCCAAAGTTGTTTCAGTCCTACAGATGGAATTTTATCAAGGGTACATTTGGTTTAAAAAATTGCGCTAAAGTATTACAAACATACAAAATTGCCAGCAGATAAAGGCCTTATGGTCTATCAAGTCTGCTCAATTGTGAAGCTAGCAGCTCTTATAGTGCAGCTGCCCCTCCCTCCTCCTCCCCCCTCCAGTGACCCTCCCCTTGCCCTTTTTCCCATCCCCTTTTGAAGCAGCCCACTGTTATACAGGGTACCACTTTCTTTGGCAATGTGTTCCACCCAGACACCGCCCTCTTCATAAAAAAGTGTCTCCTCATTTCCCTCCTGAACTTCCCCCTTCCAGTCTCAGATTGTGCCTGCAAGTGTCCCCCCCCCCTTAATTTGAAAAGTCCTTCCATGCCCATCTTATTTCTTCTCTTCATGTACTTGAAGGTCTCAGTCATGTCCCCCTGTCCCTCCTTTCCTCCAGGGAGTACATGTTCAACTCCATCAGCCTGCTCTCATAGGGTTAAGTCCCCTAGACCCTGGATCATTTTTGTTGCCCTGCACTGCACCGCCTCCAGTAACCTGATGTACTTCTTTAGGTACGGTTGCTAGAACTGCACACAGTACACTAGGCGTGGTCTAACGAGTGACCTATGTAGCAGCAGGATAACCTCCCCACTCCTGGAGGATATGCCTCTGGCAATACAACCCAGCATCCTGTTGACCTTTGCAGCTGCCTTTCTACATTGTGCTGAGTTGTTCATTGCTCCCATTATGATCACCCCCAGATCCTTCTCCTCCTCTGTCTTGGCTAGTTGAATCCCCCCTGACTGGTAGCTCCTCCTTGGGTTTTTTGCTCTGAAATGTAGCACCTTACATTTCTTGTCTTCGATCCCCAGCTGCCAAGTGTTCGACCAAGCCTCCAATTTTGCAAGATCTTCAAGGCCTTCCTCACGGTCTCCTACATACCCCTGAGGAATCAAACCAAGTGGTCCAGTCCCTCATTGACTATCTCACATCTCTCCCTCACAAAGTGGAGCAAGTTATCCTAGGTGATCTCAGTGTTAACTGGCTGGCCTCCACTGCCTCCCATATAAGGGACTCCTTTGCTGCCCTGGATATGTCCCAGTTAGTTACCCAGCCCACCAGATTCAACCACTCTACTGGCACCAGCACTCTTCTAGATGTTGTTATATCTAACCGCTCCTACAAAATCCGGGATGTCACTGTCCTCCCCAACTGTCTTAGTGATCACTCCCCAGTCCTCTGTCTCTGGTCATTCTCCACTCTGAAGCCAGTGTCCCAGGCCACTCTATGCCATTGTATACACCCTGGCGGCCTCAGAAAATTAGAACAATATCTAGCCCAGCTAGAATGGTCCCTTATCCAGCATGCCCCTGACATTGACTCAGCTCTTGACCACTTCACAAATGCCTTCTGTAAAGCTTGTGACCTGAGTTGTTCATTGCTCCCATTATGATCACCCCCAGATCCTGACAGGTGTCTGACAGATAGGACTACAATGCAGAATGCAATAAGTGCACTTGTGTCATTAGGCGGGCCAAGGCAGAGCACTACCAGATGACTCTCACTTCCACTTGGGGTTCAGCCCGGACCTTCTGGGATAATATGAAACAACTAAATGTGAAGTCCCACTCACCCCCACCATCTCAGCTCTCCATCAATGGCACCCCCACCACAGATCCACTCCTCATAGCCGATTGCCTTAACACTGCCTTCTCTGACCTAAGCTCGGTCCTCCCCAGCAGCTTCTTTGACCCAATCACCACCTCTCTCCTTCCGGTCCTGCATCACCCACCATTCTACCTGCGCAGCCTATCCCCCCAAGAAGCCAGGCTGCACCTGCTAAAAGCCTTAGGCAGTAATAACCCCAGCAGTGACCACCTCGACTCCAGGATGCTCCGTATGGTCTTGGACGAAGTCCTAGTCCCCCTGACTGACCTTCTAAACTAGTCTCTATGCCTGGGTCAGTTCCCAAGTGCTTGGAAAACTGCTGAAATCACACTCATACATAAGAGTGGGGACCGATCCTCCCCCAACAACTACCGGCCGATCTCCATCCTCCCCCCACTCTCTAAAGCCCTTGAAAAAGTGGTATTGATCCAGCACTCTGAATACCTAACCAAGTATGACATTATTTGCCCAGAGCAGCACGGTTTCCACCCAGGACACAGTACAACCATGGCTCTCCTGGAATTCTCCCAACACCTGCATACTGCTCTTGACTCTGGCAGCCTTGCAGGAACAGTGTTCATTGACCTCTCCAAGGCCTTTGACACTGTCTGTCATCCCCTTCTACTCAGCTCTCTCCACCAACCTGGCTTCTCTGGTGGTCTCATTTCCTGGTTCTCTAGCTACCTCTCTGCTAGATCTCAGCATGTCAAGATCAGTGGCTCCCTCTCCAGCACTCTTCCCATTCGCTCCGGGGTCCCTGAGGGCTCCATCCTGGGTCCAATATTTTTTAATCTCTACCTCAACACCCTCCCCAGCTCATCTACCGGTAAAATGCTCCTCTATGCCGACGATGCAGTCCTCATTGCCTCACATCCCAATCCCACCTCCCCCCAATTATCCCTCCAGCAAGCTTACAACCAAGCCAAAAGGTGGTTCGGAGACTGCAGACTGTTCATTAACCTAAAGAAACTCAACTCAATGCTCTTCTCCCACCACCAAAATAAAGCTAAAAATACCCCCTCTTGATTATCCCCAGCACTCTGCACACGCTAGAACAAGTGACCACATACAAGTACCTAGGCATCATGCTCGATACTGCCCTCTCCTTCCACACCCACATTAATGCCTTGTCAGCCGCCATTAACTCTCAGATTGGCCTGCTATACTGGCACAGGGACTGCCTGCCTCAAGGTTGCCCTCAGGCTGGCTGTCACCTCCTCCATCTTGTCCCTCGTGGACTATGGCTTGCCCATCTATGCTGCAGCTGACAACACTGCCCTCTCCAACATCCAGCTCTCCATGAATAAGGCCTGTAGACTTCTGACCAGTGCCCCCAGCCAAACTCACACCTGCCTTCTCTATACTATCACCAATCTTCTCAACTTTGAGGAGTGACTGCTCTACCAGACCTGCCTTCGTGCTAAGAAATCTCTGCTAGGACTCTCCCCCCCCCAGGGCTCTCCACCTCCCTACAGCAGCCATCTTCGTCCATCACCACCCATAGCTCTGTTAAGGCCACTTTCAAGGTGCTCAGAATCAAGACCTCTCTTGCCCAGAGATCCTTCCTCTACCGAGCCCTCACCTGGTTCAACTCCCTCCCTAGCTGCATCTCCAACTTGCCAAAAATTGGCTCCTTCAAAACAGCCCTTCAGAACCATATCTTTAATACCCGCTGTTGTAGGTGCAACTAACCCCCTTTTGTAACCTGTGGTTCCCCGCCCGCCTGGCCCCCTGGCTTGACAACGTCCACTGGACAGCCTCTCCCTCCCCCAGACCTACCTCTTCCCTACTAGGTCCAAACAGGGATGTAATCCACTGTCTTCTCTGAGGACCTGCTATATCCATGAGTGTAACTCACAATTTTGTAACATTATGTAACCTAAGTAACATACAAACTACTACATTATGTAACCTAAGTGTATCTATGTTAAATGTTCCTTTTACTGCACTTGTAATGTTATCCTCTGTTTTAACCTGCACTGTAATAACTGTCTTGATGTCTGTCCCCCCCCCCCGTGACGAGGTGCCTTTGTAAATGAGTCTCTGACTCAAAGGTTGTAAACCCGATTTGTAATGAATAAATAAATGAATAAAAAGATCATCTTGTAACCCCTGCCACCCTCCTAAGTCATCCACTACTGCTCCCATCTTGGTGTCATCTGCAAACAGACTGATCTTGCTCTTGATGCATATTGAGATGACTGCTATGAAGATCCCAAACAACACCGGTCCCAGTACAGAGCCCTGTGGCACCCCACTTGTCACCACCCTGGGAGATGAGTGCTCCCCATCACCACCACCCTTTGCTGTCTCCATTGCAGCCAGTTCACTACACATCCCACCATCTTCGCCCCCACCCCTATGCCTTCCAGCTTATTTCCTAGCCTCCCATATGGCACTGAATCAAAGGCCTTAGTGAAGTCCTGGTACAGGACATCCACTGCATGGCCCTTGTTTAATTGCCTGGTTACCCAGTCATAGTACTTCACCAGGTCGGTCTGACAGGATCTACCTGAGACAAGCCCATGCTGTCTGCTATCCTGCAGCCCATTAGCCTCTAGGAGGGAAACCAGCTTCTCCTTCAGGATTGTCTCCATCTGCTTCACCATGATGGATGTGAGGCTTACCAGTCCATACTGTAGCATTGCTGATGTCACCAAGCTGTCACCTCCTCTGGCCATGATTAAAGTGACAACGTTTAACAAAGTGCTTAAGTGTATACAGTTTAAATATATTCCTAACTAATACAATTAATTACTATCGAATTTAACATTAAAAAGAGAGATAATCAGACATTTACACATTTTCAAAAGCACACATGGATTCCCCAGTCTTAATTGATATTTTTAAAGGTGAACTTGTTCTCTCTAGGGTTCCAAACCTCATACACAATGAGTTCACAAAAAAAGCACTTTTGTGTAGGCAAAGATCATAATGTCCTTAGAGGTGTGAAAACAATCCATATATTCTGCTGCAACCCAAGTAAAAACAAAGATTATCACAGATTTTCTGTTCATTCTGAAGCACAATGTTATCTTGTGGTAGTGCTCTTTGGTAATGCTGGAAGAATCTGAAATACATGAACATGATGCACCAAATGGAAGATATGAACTCTGTCCCACTGTACAACAGAGATAAAAACAGGTGAAAAATGTATATAGGTACATGGAAACATTTTCATATATCACATTATGTAATATGGCAATTTTATATTTTTCTCAAAGTAACCCAGACCCTGCAATCAGGACTGATTTGAACCCACATGTGTTTCTCTGATTCCTATGTATGAGAATGCAGGCACTACGGACACTTAAATAAAATGGCAAATGGTAACACCTATCTTATTTGGTGTGACCCCAAATTTAACCAAATGATTTCATAAGGATCTAGTAGTCACAGGGAAGGGGAAAAGGCCAAATTAAAATGGTTATAAAACCTGGAGATTCATAGAGCACCCCTAAAGATAAAACTGCACTTGATACCCTGTATATATAAGCCAAGAAGGAGACAGGAAAAAGTGTGTGTGTTGGGAAGGGGGCACAGGGTGGATCCAGACCACTATAAACAGGCTAAATAATAGGGCAGATGGTAAACCCTATCATATGTGGTGTAACGTCATATTAAGCCAGACTATTTTAAGCAGGTAATCACAATAAGATAACCACCTCATGGCCATTTAAACCTGGAGTTTGTAAGGCGCTGAAAGTGTATGTCCAAAATGCCTCTCGTCTTAATATCAGACTGTCTATATTTTCACCGCTGGGGCCTGTGCACACCAACTTTATGCCTATGAATATCTGTGCATGGTGTCCTATGCACCTGGTGAACTTGATATGCACAGCCAAGACAAAGTTTTCTCCTTCTATAACTCTAATATGCTCGCTGATGCACATTTTAAAAGATTGGCTAGTCTTCTTGATAAAAAAAGTTCTGCACTGGCAATGTAATACTACATTTTGGGTGTCACAGATGATCAGATTCCTCACACAGTATACTCTTCCAGTGGTGGGATTGAAAAATGTTTTACTTTTGGCCACATGTTTGTCAGACTAACACCTACTGCTTGCATGCAGTCACCCTTTTCTGATAGTTCTCCTCAGTGGAGCAGCTTCACCTTAAGTGAAGAAGCTGACTTCGAGGAATGTATCTGATAAGGTTGTTAGGGTGGCAGCTACTTCCCAGCAGCACAGAGTTTGTATCGGTCAATTTTTGATAGATATCTGACTCCACCCTACTCCACTTTTTTGTTAGTATCAAATCTAGGAAAGAACTTGATACCTGACTGGCTGTGGCTGTGAACTTCAAATTCTTCTTGGACTTGGGTACATATTTCATGAAATCATTTAATCCCTCTACAGTGCCCTTCCAGATTAGCAGGAGATCATCAATAAATCAGTAGTACTTCACAATTAAATCAAAATACAGATTCCTACTGGGATCTTGTATTGCCAACTTCTTCCATAAACCCAAATATAGGTTTGCATAACTGGGGGCTATCGATGCCCCCATTGTTGTACTGTGAACCTGTAGATAGTGATTTCCAAGGAAGGCAAAACTGTTATTCTTCAGCACAATTTCTTTACATAGTATCAGAAACATAATAAAATCATCTGATAAATCCCCATCTTGCAGTGGGTAGTATCTCATGGCATCTAGGCCACCCTTGTATGGTATATTTGTGTATAATGCCTCCACACTGCGGGTGGCCATGAGCCATGAGTCCTCCACCTCCACATTCTGGAGAGTAGCCAAAAAGTGAGAGTGAGCTGTGAGGCTTTTCTGTTGATGCTGTTTCTGCAGTCCCTCATCTTCTGAAGACTAAGGCCAGCATTTGCTGGTTGAGGATCCACTCCTGGTTTCCCAGATTGATTCTGCTTAGGATGTCTGCCAGGAGATTGTACTTGCTTGACAGATGTACTGCAGAAACCTTTGCCTCCAGGGAATAATTTAGACCCCAGATCCTGATGTTCTGTGTGCACAGTGTTGTGGATCTTGTTCCTCCCTGCTTATTTTACATGCTGTGGTGTCATCTGTTCGAATCTGAACAAATTGACCTTGTAACTGGGAGAAAAAGAATTGCATTGCCAGAAATATTGCCCTGAGTGCCAGAAAACTGATGTGCTGCTGAGTCTCTTATGAGATCCAGATGCCACTCACTGTTAGGTCTTCTAGGTGGGCACTCTATCCCAGGAGAAAGGTATCTGTTATGAGGATACTTGTTGGGGGTTGCTAGAGGAAGGGAATGACATCTCTGAGGTTGCTTTCATCCTTCTGCCACTCCAGTGCCTGCACAAATGTTTTTGTGACTGGCGCCAGCTTGGAGAGTGGATCCCATCTATGAGACCGGCACTCTTAAGTGATACTGAATGTTCCTCATCTAAAACATGGCCCATGGCATCATTGTTGTGGATAAGGACATATGGCCAAGTAACTGCAGAAAATTCCTTGCAGGCTTTGTTTGGCTCAGTGTGAAGGATTCGGCAGTGGCAATCAACTTTGATACCCTTCCGTGTGGCAGGAAAGCTTTCCCCTGCACAGAATCCAGTTCTGCACCTGTGAAGTCCAGCACCTGAACAGGTTCTGTTTGGGACATCTATAGATTTATTAGGAAACCCAGCTTTTCCAGGGTGCTTTTCACCTTCTGGATAGAGCACCTTGTTTCTTGCTCTTTTTTCCCTGAGACTAGCCAGTTATTCAGGTAAGGAATGCCTTCTCAGATGCGCTGTCACCACGGCTAAGTATTTTGTGAAGACCCTTGGTGCTAAAGTGAAACCAAAGGGAAGAGCTACAGACTGGTGCTGGCAGTTTCCTGGCCTGTACCTGAGATATTATGTGTGGGTTGGTCTGATTGGAATATGAAAATAGGAATCTTTCAGCTCCAGTGACCCTAGCCAAGCCCCTGCTTGTAAAGATGGTATCACTGTGTAAAGTGTGACTATCTTGAACCTTTCCTTTTTTGATACACTTGTTCAGATATCTTAGGTCTAAAATGGGTCACCAATCCCTGTTTTTCTTTTGTGTGAAGAAGTATCTTGAGAACAGACCCTTGCCTCACTGTAAGTTAGAGATCTTTTTTCCACTGCCTTTGCCTGTAGCAGCTTCTGTACTTCCAGCTGTAGCAGAATTCTTTCTATTGGTGAATGAGCTGGAAAGGGTTTGTGTTTCTGCAATTTTGGAATCCTCTTGAACTGCAGGTGCAATCCATGCCCCAGTACCTCCAGGACCCATTTGTCTATGGTAATTTTTTTTACCCATTCCTTGAAGGAGTGGGCCAGCCTTCCCCCCACTGGCAATAATTGGGTGACCAGAGCAGAATTGTCAGGGTGTTTGTTTTAGCTGTGACTTGAAGGCTGGTGCTGCAGCAGCATGTCTATTGCCCCTCCTGCTTCTGCCCATCTAATAACCTTTTTGGGTTGGTACTCATAGGGGGCATAGGGTTTTGGGTAGCAGCACATACCCCTGCCTCCCGTTTCGTAAGAACTTTTGGAAATGAAGACCTTTTCTCTATCAGTGTTA
Source organism: Neoceratodus forsteri (assembly GCA_016271365.2). Lineage (NCBI taxonomy): Eukaryota > Metazoa > Chordata > Ceratodontiformes > Ceratodontidae > Neoceratodus > Neoceratodus forsteri. Next base: position 266,549,827 of record CM057454.1, on the reverse strand, counting down.
TTTTTGTAAGTGGTCTTATACTCGTCCACTTTTTTTCATGTATGCTTCTGTTTTGTCACCAAATAGTGAAATATTGAATTTCCCTCAAAAAGGAAATCCATGGTCTTGGTCTGGGTATCCGGGAAAGGATGGTTAGCCTTAAGAAGCTTTGCAATGCCACTGCATGGGCTATGATCCTTGAAACAGAGTCATTAGTGTCCACAGCCATGTGGAAGTGGTAGTTAGTGGCATTCAGGGCTGACTTTGCTATGGAAGTCAGGTCCTATACCACTTCACCTTCCACCTTATCAGCCAGTGCCTGCACTGCATTCCACACTGTTTTCTGATACTGAGCTGTTTGCCAAATAAACTGCTGCCCAAGGAGCATAGAAGCTGTTGTGTACACTTTGTTGGGCATAGCATCAAGTTAGTTTCTTGGAGTTCTTTATAAGGGGCTGCACAGAGAAGGGGACCTTAGCCCTCTCAAAAGCTGCTGCTTGAACCACTCCTTCGTGATCCGGATGGGCATACAGGTATTGTACACCCTGTCTGTCCACCTGATATTTCTTTTCAACTTTTTTATCTGTGCCAGAAGCTAAATTAGAGGCTGGCATGGTTTTTGAAGTGGCCTTTTGTAGTGATTTGTGTATAGGAACTAGCAACCTTCTTGTAGGAAGTAGCCCAGTAATTTCCATAAACTTCACTTCCTCCTCATCCTTCTCTGTTTCATGAGAGGGGATGTTGAGGTTACTCACCATTTGTTTGATGAAAGAGGAATACAAGGTATAATCCTCTGCAGGTCTAGGAGGGGAGTCAAAGTCTTGTTTGGGTGAACCATCTGGTTCTGTAACTTCACCATTCTCATCCTCCTCCTCTCCTCCTTCTCATAATACATCTCATCCTACTCTATACTCAGATGGTCTGGAGCCCGAGCCGTGGGAGTGCAGGCATATTGATAAGGCTGCATTCATAAGATTCAAGGGATCCAACTGGGGGGATAGAGAGAGTATCTGAAGAAATCAAGAGAGGTAAGCAGAGCAGTCAGGGAAGCCAAGGCGTCAAGGGAGCTTAGACTGGCGCAAGGCATCAATGAAGGGGAAAAGGATTTCTTCAGGTACCTAAGGAAAGGAAGGAATTGGAAGGATCAAATTGTAAGGATTAGGAAGGATGGGGTGGGTGGAGAAGGAGTGAATCAGACGGAAGCACTCAATGATTACTTCTGTTCTGTATTCACTACGGAAAAGGATGGGTCACTGCCTCAGGGGGTAGGAAGGATAGGCAAAGGGGCGGTGGAGATGACAGATGAGGCGGTCTCAGTGAGCAGGGTACTGGAAGGTCTAAGGGCACTGAAGGTGGATAAGGCACCTAACCCAGATGGCATATACCACCGGGTATTGAAGGAGTTGGCAGAGATCCTAGCAGAGCCATTAGGTGACTTGTTCAATATCTCTCTAGGAACAGGATGAGTGCCTTAGGACTGGAGGATGGCTCATGTAGTGCCCCTCCACAAAAGCAGGCCTAAGGATGAGCCAGGCAATTCTAGACCAGTAAGCCTTACGTCCATTGTGGTGAAGTTAATGGAGACAATCCTTAAAGAAAGGTTGGTAACCTTTCTGAAAAGTAACAGTCTCCAGGACAGAAAGCAACATGGGTTTGTCTCTGGAAGATCTTGCCAGACCAACCTGGTTGACTATTATGACTGGGTGACTAGGACACTTGACAAGGGCCATGCGGTGGATGTCCTGTGTCTGGATTTCAGCAAGGCCTTCGATTCAGTGCCACATGGGAGACTGATTAACAAGGTGGAATACCAGGGAGCAGGGACAAAGATGGTGCATTGGATCAGGAACTGGCTGCAGGGGAGGCAGCAGAGGGTGGTGGCGGGAAGGGAACTTTGTCACCATGGGCTGTGACAAATGGAGTACTGCAGGGCTCAGTACTAGGCCCGGTGTTATTTGGGATTTTCATAGCCAACATCTCACATGGCATTAAGAATAAGATTAGTATTTTTGTGGATGACATAAAGATTGGAGCAGTGATGGATGACACAGTAGGGTGGCAGGGGCTACAGGATGATCTGACTAAACTTGAGGACTGGTCAGACACATGGCAGCTGGAGTTCAATGCGAAGAAGTGCAAGGTCATGCACTTGGGAGAAAGGAACCTGAAGAGGTGTTATCAATTGGGAGGTGTACAGATAACCACTACAGAGGAGGAGAAGGATCTTGGAGTGATAATAACGGGACAAATGAATCACTTGGCACAGTGCAGGAAAGCAGCAGCTAAAGCCAATAAGATGCTGGGGTGTATTGCTAGAGGCATCTTCTCTGGGAGTGGGGAGGTGATCCTGCCACTGTACAGCTTGTTGGTGAAGCCACACCTGGAGTACTGTGTACAGTACTGGCACCCATACCTAAGGAAGGATGTTAAGTTACTTGAGGGGACACAGTGCAGAGCAACAAGGATGGTCCAGGGAATGGAAGGCAAACACTATGAGGAGAGGCTGAGGGAACTGAACATGTATTCCCTGGAGGAGAGGAGGAATGGGGGGGGTAAGATAGAGACCTTTAAATATATAAAGGGTATAAACAAGACTGGTACAGAGGAAATTTTCAAATTAAGGGGAGGCATGAGGGGGCATAGGCTAAGGCTGGAGGGGGGAGGATTCAGGAGAGAGATGAGGAGGCACTTTTTCACAGAAGGAGTGTCGGCTAGGTGAAATGCGCTGCCCAAAGAGGTGGTTTCCTGTAAGCTGGTGGGCAGCTTTAAGAGGAGGTGGGAGAAAGTGAGGGAAAAGGTTACCGATATGCGGGTAAGGAAGGGTGGGACAGCTGCAGTGTAAGGGGACAGCTAGCTGCAAACTCGAAGAGACTTGATAGACCGTGTGGCCTTTATCTGTTGGCAATTTCGTATGTTCGTATATAATAAAGTTTCCCATAGCCTGGAAGGTCTGGAAAAACTGCCATACTTAGAAACATAGAAACAGAGAAATATAGAAACATAAGACTTTGTCGGCAGATAAGAACCGCTTGGCCCACCTAGTCTGCTCATTTCCCTACCTACTGAATAAGCTGCAGATCTCAGTTAACCAACAGCCTATTTCTTCCTAGCCCCCACAAGAATTGCCTTATGTCTGTCCCATGCATTCTTGAATTTTCCCACAGTTTTAAACCCCACAACCTCCTCAGGAAGGTGGTTCCATGTGTCCACCACCCTCTCTGTGAAAAAATACTTCCTTACATTGCCCCTGAGCTGTCCCCCCTCTTTCTTCAAATTGTGTCCCTTTGTTCTTGTACATCTCTTTTTCTTTAAGATGCTACCCTCTTGGACTTTGTTGATTCCACTGAGGTACTTAAAGGTTTTTATCATGTCCCCCCCCCTTTCCTCAAGGGCATACAAATTAAGCTCCTTTAGTCTCTCCTCATATGGCTTCTCTTGCAGACCCTGCGCCATTTTAGTTGCCCTCCTCTGGACTGCCTCCATCCTGTCTATGTCCTTGCAGAGATGGGTCTCCAGAACTGGATCCAGTACTCCAAATGGGGTCTTACCAACTACTTGTACAGAGGGATAACAACTTCCTGTTTTCTGCTGGTGATACCTCTCCATATACATCCCAGTCTCCCCTCAGCCCTCCCTACTGCCTTCTCATTGTGTGCCAACCATAAGGTCATCTGATATGATTACTCCCAGGTCCCTTTCCATTTTGTTGTTACTACATCCCCCCCCCCCCCCATTGTGTATTCTTCCCTTGTGTTTTGTTTCCCAGGTATATTATTTTGCACTTCTTTACATTGAATCCAAGTTGCCATACTTCTGACCATTCCTCCATCCTTGCCAAGTCCCTTCTCATCCTTTCCACCCCCCTCCCCGTGTATCAACCTTGTTGCAGATCTTTGTGTCATCTGTAAAGAGGCATACTTTTCCTTCTAGACCATCTGCAATGTCACTTATAAATACATTAAAAAGGACTGGACCCAGTACTGAACCCTGCGGTACCCCACTAGTAACACCCCCTTTCTTCAGAGTGGACTCTGTTTACTATTACCTTCTATGTTCTGTTGTCCAACCAGTGTTTTACCCAGGCTACTACCCTGGGACCCACTCCCAGGCTGGCTAATTTGTTTATTAAATGTCTTGCTAAAGTCTAGGTAGGTCATGTCCACAGCCCCTCCCTGGTCTACTTACTTTGATCACCCAGTCAAAGAAATTGATTAGATTCATCTGATATGACCTTCCTGCTGTGAATCCATGCTGCCTTGGGTCCTATGCCCCACTAGCCTCTATGTACTCAACAATTCTTTCCTTCAGAATTGATTCCATCATTTTCCCTACCACAGAGATCAAACTGACAGATCTGTAGTTTCCTGCCTCTGTCTTGCTCCCACTTTTGTGAAGGAGAATCACATCCGCCCTCCTCCAGTCCTCAGGTACCATGCCATCCTCCCATGATTTGTTAAAAGGGGTAGTCAGTGGTGTCACTAGTTCTCACCTTAATTGTTTTAAAATTCTGGGGTGAATCCTGTCAGGCCCCATTGCTTTGTCCACCTTCAGTTTTAAGAGTTCTTTCAGAACCCTTTCTTCTGTGAAAGGACTGGGATCAAGCCCCCTATCCAGAGTGATTTTGTTAATTGGATTAGGTACCTCCCCTTCCTCCTCTTTCGTGAATACTGAACAGAAGTATTCATTCAGTATCCCTCCTTTTTCACTGTACCTCTCTGCCCACCCACTTCTGCCATGTTCTCTGCTGAGGGCATTTGTCTTTGGTCCACTGCCTTCTCCTTTTCCTTTTCCAGACAAGTGGCATGGACATACTTTTCCTTATGCTTTTTCTTGGCAGGTACTGGTTCCATTACTTGCTTTGAGGATCTTGTATGTTCATTTTTGCCATCACTGGTACCAGGCTTCCTCCTTTTGGACACCCTGGTATCTGAACCGCCTTTACCATGCCTGTCAGATAGCTGAGCAGCCTTATCTTTTTTTAATCTGTCCCCTTTGACAGGGACTGCTGCTGTTTTTGAGGAGAAGAACCCTCTGATGTGTGCTTTGCACCATCATTAGGAACTCCCCCAGAGTTTTAATGACACAGAGGCAGAGAGAAAGAAGCCATAAAATCTTCTCTTTTTTTAGCCCTTTTCTGTTGGGACTTAGGGCAAAATTTTGCAAAACTCAGAATTGATAAAATCATGATCTGGACCCAGGCACCTCAAATAAAGTTTGTGGCAGTCTACCTTAGCCAAGATCTGGAAGCAATTTGTACAATTTTAAAGCTTGTTGGTCCTGTCCATTTTTTGGGTCTGTCATTCATGCCAAAATGCTGTAGACCGTATGAAAATGCTTCCAGTGGGTTAAAAAACCCTATTTACAGAACAAAATGGTTTTAAAAATGTTTAATTTTCTAAGCTTGCCTTCCTCACAGCAGTGAGGAACTGCTAGGGGAACAAAAGGATTCAAAATTTGAAGCAAAATGTGGTTCGGTTCCCAGAAAAATGGGAACCAAGTTTAATTAACCGAAAAAAAAAATGCTTTTGTAAAGATTTGCATGTTTCTTTTGGTTTTACCCCAGTTTCTCTTGGCTCCTTCAAGGCAGTAATTGCACTGCACAAGCAGCCTTCTGCAGTTCCTAGAACCGACTGGCAACTGAAAAAAAACTCAGTAAAAAAAACACAAATAAATACCCTAACGAAATATCCTAACTAGCACAGAGTATCAAAAGCTGACTTAAGACAAATATATAACAAATTAACAGAAGACTGGAACTGTACATTGCGGCCACTGCTGTCTTCAGGCAGAGAATCAAATCTGACATTAGAGCACTAGGAGGCGCATGACCACAGTGCTGAGTTTGAACTTGTATTCTAACTTCTATAATTAGCATAAAGTTATATCTCCAGGACATCACACTCTGGCTGGAGGATGATGTTTATTGTAAAGCATTATTGATGGATTCCTGGCATTTGAAACTACTGCATTTAGAAGAGACTGACCAGGAAAGAAAAGATGAGGGAAGCATTATATGTTAGAAGTCAATTACAGGTATTTGAAGTTATTAACTTCAACTCAAAAGGGTTTGAAACACTCTAAGTATAGTAAATGAAATGGACAACATAGTTATAGTCAAGTTATGCTACAGACTACTAAATCAGAAGGACTAGCAGGACCTAAAACGATATGAGGAGCTACCTAGATATCAACTAAGAGAAGAGAACAGTCAAGTCATAGAACCATAGACAATGCCGGCAAAAAAGACAGATGGTCCATCTAGTCTGTCCATGGTTCCCCTATCTATCCCAGGGACCTAGAGTGAAGCCCACCAGGATGAAGTGCAGTGTCAGTTTCCTGCATGACAAAAAGGATTTCACAGTTTCCTACATGACAAAAATGATTAATTCCCATTGAAATTGTCTTGTTTTCTGCAGTAAATCTGCTGCAGAATTCTGCAGAATTGGGTTTCATCTTGGCAAGCCTCACTGTAATTGTCATCCAGGTTACCAGCCCGCATTATCCTCCCCCCATTCTCCTTCCTGCTACTATTGCCCTGAGTAGACACTATAGCCTTCACTCTGTCTCAACTGTGCTTTAAACAGTTTATGGTTTTGGCATCTACCACCTCAGCAGGCAGACTGTTCAAAGGTTCTACCACCCTCTCCATAGAAGATTACATCCTTATATCCCCCTTGAACCATCCTCCTGTGAGTTTCCACTCATGCCCCCATGACCTCGAATTTTTACTTATGTTAAGTATCCCCTCACAGTTCACCATGTTTATTTCTTTAAGGAATTGGAAGGTCTCCGTCATACCATCCCTCTCCCATCTGGACTCAAGTGAGTACATAGTTCATGCCTTAAGCCGTTCCTCAAAAGATCTGACCTGCTGACCCTGTATCATCCTGGTCACCTTTAGTTGCACTGCCTCTAGCCTGTCCTTATCTTTTCTAAGATAAGGACTCCAGAACTGGACACAGTACTCCAGGTGTAGCATTAAAATTAATCTATAAAGAGATAATATTACTGTCACTAGGCATGGGTTTAGGATAACACAATTTGAGGCAGACCATAAGTCAGGTGCATAAAAAATGCATGGTTGCATTTATCGTTTTATTTTCATCAAGTGAAATATACAGAAAGCAAAATGGTAAGTCAGACAACTGCTTTTCTTCAACAGTTTCCAAGGCTTTTTCTTCAGCCTAACAGTGTGAAAGCACACACTGCCAGGAGGTATTTCACCTTCCTCAGTCAGTATTCAACTGACATCCCTATCTATCCTTCAGCACTGAGGTAAGGCTTTTTATAAGCTCACTAGAAGCTGGAAAAATTTTCCATTGCCTTTTGATTAACAGCAGACATAACATAAAGGTAGACACTAGGGGCCACTGTTGCTCCATAGAGAACAGTTATTTGGCAGCCACCTGGAGCACAAACATATTGTTTACAACATTGGAAAGATCAAAGCCAAGGTCAGAACATTCTGTGCTCTCCTAAACTCTCCTGCAGGGTCAAATTACCTTATGCTGTCTGTTGCAAAATATATCTTAGAAGGGGGCTGCTAACATCTAGAAAAAGCAGACACAGGTTTTTGTTTTTCATATATTAAGACTGCCCTCTCATTTTGTAACTGTACTCTTAGTTCTGTTTTAGGTTAATATGCACAGAAAGCTTTATAAGCACTTCAGCACTTAATTCATAACCAGTTAACCAGCATGTTGGACATTATACAAAACATTTAAACTGCTTGGGGTAGGGGTTTCAATTTATCCCAGGGGTTTCCACTATGACAGGGGTCACCCTGTTCCCCCCCCCACATAAGAGGGCACCCAACCTGCAATTGTCCAAATCTCAACTAACACCCTGGAAGGGTGTGGTGCTTCGGCTCACCCTAACCAGAAGCTCCATCTCAGGGCCCCTTTCATAATTATCTTTTTGCTCGCTAAGCTGCTATCAAACAAAAGTGTATTTCCTCAATGCTTTATCTGTTTATGGCACCAGGGCCAAGTGTGTGATACACACAGGCTGCACTAAACATTACAGTATATTTTCCATCATTATACAAATACCTGGAGGCATCTTAAATTATTCTGAAATTAGTCTCTCCATTAGTAGACTACAATATCATCACACACATTTAGGAGGAAGAACCACTAATGGCAGTTTTATGCCATCTGCTGACTTTCCCAGACCAGATACACTTGAACAGCTGGACATTCTAGCCCTCAGTAGAACTGCCTTCGGGGGGGGGGAACATGCTTCATCCCCACTTAGACATTTAAAGGTAGGCTAGTAATATACCATGTTGTATGCCTAACAGCCTATCCCTAACCTCTGGGGTTTTTGTATCATATCTTATACACTACTAGTGGTGTTGGGTACCACCTAGACTCTTCTGTTCTATGTGGGAGTCTCCCCCTCCTCCAAGGGTGCCATCTCTTGCTCTTCACCTTCTGGGTTACTCCTCCCACATCACTATCAGGGGTTGCTATCTGTCTGCCCTTACAACAGGTCTTATAGTATGCTGCTACCTGCCTGTACATGCGTGGCCAATAGAAATATGGGGTGAGTCTAGGCAATACGAGCTGTTGTGGGACCTTCCTCCTAGTCACTCCACCAGCACCTTTTTAATCCACTGGGGCTCTCTGCCCACAGAACTGTTGTGGGACCTCCCTCTGAGTCACTCCACCAGAACCCTCTTAATCCCCTGGGGCTCTCTGCCCACAGAGCTGTTGTGGAACTTCCCTCTGAGTCACTCCACCAGCACCCTCTTAATCCCCTGGGGCTCTCTGCCCATAGAGCTGTTGTGGGATCTCCTTCCGAGTCACTCCACCAGGTATTGGAAACGGACAGCCTAACCCCCAGATTTTGAATTTGGCGCCTTTTTGTCGGCTTTGTGAGACTGCTACTTTTTCCAGCAGCACTGTTTTCGTCTGCCTAGCTAGCCCAGCACATCGGTGGTCTTGTGGGATCACTATATTGAATGTACCTGGTGCCTAAGAACATAGTTTAACAATTAATTACTTGTTCTTATTCTCTGTGGTTGCTGCTCAGTCTCCCAGTGGTGCTTCATTTGACTGTGCCTGTGTGTGGAACAATTGCCATTCCCCAGTCCCTTAGAGGGCTCAAACAGCCAGTGAATCTTACCGCAGGCTTTAGATTTCAATTGTGGTGCTGCTACTACCTGCAACCACTACAGCAAAACAATGCACGGTAATCGCCATCGGGGAGATCGGACTGAGTCTGTGCTAAATCTGCCTTCAGCAACCTGCTCTCTCCACTGCATCTGCTTGGGGATTGTATGCCCCACAGCCGCTATGTGGCTGCTCCCCCCCATACCCTCCCACCTTTAGCCGTGATTCTTTATATAGGTATGGCATATCACGTGAGACCTGTGTTCTCTTTTTTCTATCAGTCTACTTTCTCGTCCACAAGTTATAATCTCTCACCACTAGGTGTCATCCTTACGTAAGTCAACCTACCTCTCTTATGGTAGTTTAGTTTCTGTCTCTCTTTCTGAACCTTGACTAAACCTTATAGTCTTCCCAGTAATTTCCTCCTCTACTCCCCAACTTGACTACCCCTCTTCTCTCTAAGGCTTCCCTTCTCATATTGGTCCATCCCTTGTTAATATCTTTCTCCTCACCAATATGCTACATTTAGCTCTGTACCTCCTTGCGCCTTTGCTAATTCTACTACTTGCCCTCAACTCCCTATCCCTCCTTGCTAACACCCCCTCTCCTTCAGTAGTGTCTCCTGGTAAGTTTATCTTATCCAACATAATAGTTGAAGGTTCCTCCACATCGTTGCCTCTAGTTTAACTTAGCTATAAACTCCTCGGGCCCTGCTTAGGCATATGGTGAGTAAGAGGCTTACCTCTCCAATCACAGTCTCCTGCGCTATTGCACTTGCTTTTCTATGGGTCATTTCACTAACTCTCACTCTAGCTGGGGATATTGATTCTAACCCTGGCCCCTTGGTCTCTCCTAGCCCCTCCAACCCCCCCACCTCATATCTCCTTCCCCATGCTCTGGGCCTGTCTTTTGTGCACCTTAATATCCGTAGCTTACTTGCCAACCTCTCAGAGCTGGAAGCCTGGGTTATGGTAAACAGCCCTGATATTATTGTGATATCTGAAACCTGGTTAAAACCCACTGTCCTGGACAATAGCTGTGCTCTACCTGTATATAATATGTACCGAGCTGACCGGTCTTCATCCAAAAGAGGGAGTGACCTTGCTCTTTATTATAAGTCTCACCTGGATGTCACGCTGATGCCATCCCCCTGCCTAAACAACACTGAGGTACTGCACTTGCTCTTGCTACTTGGGGGAGCTAAGAAGTTGCACATATTTGGAATATATTCCCTTCCCCGTAATAGTAAACTTGGCCTTGAGGAGCTTACTGGATTGATACCTGCCCTAACTAGGAACAATGAGGCAATCAGTCTGGGAGATTTTATTCTGGATTGGCTTGGTCCCAACTCCTCTTCACTTGCTTCGATAGTCAGTAAGGCCAACCATGAGCAACTCATCTCTACCCACACTCGAATAACTAAGAACAACCTCAGTCGCTCTCTGATTGACTGGATCCTTACCAATCGCAAGGACTGCTACTCCCCCACCGGTGTTCTACCTGACACTATTAGTGACCATTGCCCTGTTTACTGTTTTAGGGGCCCCTCCTCTGTCACACCTCCTCCTAAAGTACTGTCCTTTGCTAATTTTTCCAATCTGGACACCACCGTGTTCCTTCATGATCTAAAACATGCCGACTGGTCCTCACTATTTCACACCGATGACATCAGCTTGGCTACTGATCACTTCAGTGCCACTCTGCTAGCCCTTCAGGCTAAACATATCCCAGTCTCTAAGCGCAGGGTCAGAGGGAAGGCATCCAAATGGCTGAAGAGGCCTCTCCTACAACTATTCAAGGAACGTGATAGACTGTGGACAAAATGGAAAACATCCTCTCTTCAGACAGACTTTGCTGCCTACTGTACGCTATGAAACTCCTGCAAGAAGGAAATTCGGGCTGCCAAGAGCTACTATTACTGAAAACTCCTCCAGTCCTTGGCCTCAGACACCAAGAAGTATTGTAGCCAGATCAATGAAATATTATGGAAAACCAAACCTATGGCCCCCAATGAGATGCTAATTCATGATACGCTGTGCAACAACCCCTGTACTATAGCCAATGCTTTTTCTGAATCTCCTAAAATCTCCTCTCAGGCATCTCATGGCCCCATCTCCCCCTCTTCCACTCCTCTGCCACTTGGTCTCTCTAGACTGCTCGGTTGGACGTTCTCAGGTTACTTCAGTCCATTCCACCTCGTGGGAGCCCCGGTCCTGATGGAATCAAACCCCGGTTACTTAGAATTGGGGCTCATCTCCTCACCACACCTATCACTAGGCTGTTCAATCTGTCCATCTGTCCCTCAATGGTGCCTGCAGCCTGGAAGGCTGCAAGGGTTATTCCGGTCTTCAAAAAAGGTGACCCTAAAGTCCTTACTAATTATCGGCCCATAGCCTCACTACCAACCCTCAGTAAGGTCTTAGAGAAACCTATTTATTGCCAGGTCTCAACTCATCTATTGAACTTTAATCTTCAGTCTCCTGCACAACATGGTTTCAGGGCTGGACATAACACCACCACTGCCCTCACTTTACTCACCAGTGAGGTTAAATCCAACATGGACAATGGCTTACTCACTGGTGCTGTGTTCATTGGTCTCACCAAGGCATTTGACCTAGTAAACCATCCTCTGCTTCTGTGTAAACTACATTCTTTAGGTGCTGCTGGACCTACTCTATCATGGTTCAGTAGCTATCTCTCTAATCCATCCCAATCCATCTCCTTTGGAAAGGTTCTCTCATCCCCTGCTACTACCTCCTGTGGCATACCCCAAGGCTCCATTCTGGGACCTCTACTCTTTTCCATCTTCATCAATGACACTCCCTCATCCTTTCCCCACTGTTGGTCCATCTTGTATTCTGACGACCTAGTACTTTATGCTGCCTCTCATTCTGTCTCGGACATTAACTCCCACCTCTCTCTCACATTCCAACAGATTTAACTCTGGCTCTCCTCCAAGTCACTCCTACTAAACCTACCTAAGACCCAGGCCATGCTTTTTGGGTCCCATAGGAAAGTATCAGCTGAGGCTACTAAGCTCCATGTGATTAGCTGTGATGGATCGGAAATCAAGTCTACTAGCTCCTTCAAATACCTAGCTGTGACTCTTGATCCTGTCCTTGATTTCTCTTCGCACATATATGAGGTTTGCAGGTCAGTTAACATCAAGTTAGGAGCTTCCTACCATTTACGTCATTCCCTTACTTCCACTGCCAGAATCTCTGTAGCGCATGGCATACTGCTCCCCAGACTTCTGTATGCGCTCCCCATTCTCTTTCATGCCAGTGTGGGTATCCTCCATCAATGGGACACCACTTATAACAACATCTGCAGATTTGCACTCTCTGTTCCTCACCTCACCCACCACTGCATTCTATACTCTACATTGAGCTGGCTGTCCCCTAGTGCCCAGCGCTCCTTCTCTCTGGGTTGCTTTATTGACTCCATGAACAGATCCCCCCCATCCTGATTGCATTGAGGCCATGCTTACCCCTGTGATTCAGTCCCACACCCTGAGGTCCTCCAACTCTCAACTGTTCTCTGTTCCCCACTGCTCGACCAAAATGGGGGAAAAGCATTCTCCCATTTCGCCCCCAAATTCTGGAACACATTACTGGCCACCTTGAAGGGCTCTTCATCTCACCCTGCCTTTAAATATGCACTCTTTTCACACCTCCAAGCACTTGACTTCTGTGTATGTTCCTAACCCCACGCACTCTGCTTTCCTGCCTTCCCTTCTCAGCTCCTCTGGGTCTCTCCAACTGAACTGTTTTGTCTGTCTGTATCAAATGTACTATTTTTCCATCCCTGTGTGGATGGCTACTACTTGTTTTTACTAAGTGACTCTCTCTGAGGCGGTCACCATTGGTATTCTTTCTGAACATTGTGTATCTGATCAAGCTCTCGTATGTACTTGTTCAACTGAATATTTGCTGGCCTGTAGCCTACAACTGTTGTATCTGTTCTTGTTGATTTGTCATTGATTGTTCTGTACCCTCCCGGGTTGTGCTTGAAAATAGGCAGGACTAATGCCTAATGCACTTACCCAGTTACCAAAAGCTAATAAATAAATAAAGAAATACCTTCCCATGGCTCAGCCCCGAGTGAATGGAGTGCGCATCCTTCATCATCTTTTTCCTATATGCCATAGGCAGCACTACCTGGGCATCTACCTGCTTCGTCCGGGGGTTGAGCCTCATATGATATAGAACTTCCTAAGTTCATACCACCATAACCTGTCCCCCTGCACCACCATTAACTTGTTTCCCATCCATGATTTTTACATGTTCTCTTAACTGCGTAACTTCAGGATCCCACACCTGCAACTTTCCCCAGTCAATACCAAGGGAACAATAATTTTTTATAGGAGGAGGTTTAAAACATGCAAAAGTCCCTTCAGCCAAAATGGCTTCTTCCATGTTGCTTGAAGTCTTCTTCCCCAGTAATACATTGCCAGTCTAAGTCTTACCTGGGGTCCCCTCCTCTTGTTTGCCGTCCTTCACCAAGTAGCAGCCTGGAAAATTGGGCAACAACGGGATTGCCACAAACATTGGCCACAAATGTTCCATCAGGGGGTCCTCCTCCTCCAGAATCTATGTATCCTGGTCCATCGATTCTTCCTCGACATCATCCGAGTGGGACCTCTCGAGTAGCTCCTGGCATTTGCGCTCCACCTCTCTCTTCAGTGTCGATCTGCCTCCGGCCATCTCCCACTCATCCAGTGAAGAAGCCATAACAGGATCTCCATTTGGCCATCAGGTCCGTCTAGTCCCATCCATGGTGCCTCACCTCGGTCACCATCTCCAGTAGGCGTTGTCCTCATCTCACCTGGTGCCACGCACCTCTGCCATGTATCCTAGGTACCAGGTCTGGTACCTCTGACTAAACTCCCCCTGTTTCCTTGGATGTCCAGACAGATCCCTCTTCTGACACCATATGTCACTGGGCATGGGTTTAGGATAACACAATTTCAGGCAGACCACAAGTCAGGTGCATAAAAAATGCACAGTTGCATTTATCATTTTATTCTGATCAAGTAAAATATACAGAAAGCAAAATGGTAAGTCAGACAACTGCTTAGCTTCAACAGTTTCCAAGTTGTTTTCTTCAGCTTAACAGTGTGAAAACACACACTACTAGGAGGTATTTCACCTTCCTCAGTCAGTATTCGACTGACATCTCTATCTATCTTTTCTGCACTGAGGTATGGTTTTTATAAGCTCACTAGAAGCTGGAATATTTTTCCACTGTCTTTTGGTTAACAGCAGACATAACATAAAGCTAGACACTAGGGGCCACTGTTGCTCCATAGAGAACAGTTATTTGGCAGCCACCTGGAGCACAAACATAACTTATTTACAACATTGGAAAGGACAGAACATTCTGTGCTCTCCTAAACTCTCCTGCAGGGTCAAATTACCTCATGCTGTCTGCTGCAAAATATATCTTAGAAGTGGGCTGCTAACATCTAGAAAAAGCAGACACAAGTTTTTGTTATTCTTATATTAAGACAGCCCTCTCATTTTGTAACTGTACTCTTAGTTTTGTTTTTAGGTTAATACACACAGAAAGCTTTATGAGCACTTCAACACTTAATTTATAACCAGACAGCCAGCATGTTGGACATTATACAAAACATTTAAACTACTTGGGGTAGTGGTTTCAATTTATCGCAGGGGTATCCAATATGACAGGGGTCACCCTATCACAGTTACCTCTTTCTTCTACTGTCCATACACCTTCAGATACATCTTAACATCCTGTTTGCCTTACTATAGGCCTCATTGCATTGACTTTATTGTTTGAGGGTGTCACTAATGATGATTCCTAGGTCCTTTTCCTCAGTTATAGTGCTCAACTTAACCCCTTCCATCCAGTACTCCATCTTGGGGTTCTTGCTCCCTAGATGCATCACCTTACGCTTTTTGTCATTGGATTGCAACTGCCAGACTTTAGACCACCTTTCCAGTCTATGCAAGTCACTCTGCATCTCCCTAATTCCCTCATCATTGTCTGCCCTCCCACAAACCTTTGTGTCGTCTGCAAAGAGACACAACCTGCCCTGGATTCCATCTCCAATGTCACTGATAAACATACTGAAGTGAAAGGGCCCAGGACAGACCTCTGTGGTACCCGATTTGTAGTGACCTCCTTCTCTTTGATTTGATCCCAGTTACGATGCCTTCTGCTACCTTCCCCCCAGCCAATTTCAACCCCATCTTACTCTGTCCCTTGCTGCCCCCAGATCCTCCATCTTTTTCAGCAATCACCTGTGATGCACTAAGTCAAAGGCCTTACTGAAATCAAAATAGAGTAAATCCAGGGTGCGGCCCTCATACAATGTCCTTGTCTCCCAGTAAAAGAAAATTATTAGGTTAATCTGACAAGACTTCCTGCCACAAACCCATGCTCTTTGCTGTTTTTTATCCTGGATGCTGTTATTTTACAAAGAAACACAGATACCTAGAAGTTGGCAGATAAGGACCACTTGGTCCACCTAGTCTGTCCTAAATTCCCTACCTATAATGCCACTGGAGACCCTACTAGCACTCTAGCTTACACCCCCCCGTCTCTAAGATTCCCTAGTGTTTATCTCATGCATTCTTAAATCCTGTGACCATTCTAGCCCCCACCACTTCTTCTGGGAGGCTGTTCCAAGCATCCACCACCCTTTCCATGATAAAGTACACCCTCATGTTTCCTCTGAGCCTCCCCCCCTTTCAGCTTCATTCATATTGTGACCCCTTTTCCTTGAGCATCTTTTCCTTTGAAAAATGCTCTCTTCCTGTACCTTGTTTATTCCTGTGAGGTACTTCAATGTCTCTATCATATCCCCCTGTTCCCACCTGTCTTTAAGGGAGTACATATTTAAATCCTTAAATCTTTCTTCATAGGGCTTCTGATGCTGGACCTGCACCATTTTGGTTGTCCACCTTTGCACCACCTCCACCCTATCTATGTTCTTTCAGAGATGGGCCCTCCAGAACTGTACACAGTACTCAAGGAAGGGGTCTCACCAGCAGTCTATACAGGGGTATTATTACCTCCCTCTTTCTGCTGGTGATACCCTTCCCTATGCATCGGAGCATTTTGCTAGCCTTTCCCACTGCCTTGTCACACTGTTTAGCTACCTTCAGGTCATCAGAAATGATAACCCCCAGGTCTCTTTCCTGTTTTGTGAATGCTAATACTGCCCCCCCCGAATTGGTACGTTGCCTACTCTTTAGATCCTCCCTCATTCTTTCACCCCCCCAGTGAGTCTGCTCTGCAGCAGATTTTTGTGTCATTCGTGAATAGGTACACCTTCCCCTCCAGTCCTTCTGCAATGTCACTAATAAAGGCATTGAAGAGGACCAGGCCTAATGCTGACCCCTGCAGCATCCGGCTAGTTATCTTGCCCTCTCCAGAGTGTACCCCATTTACGACCACTCTTTGGCTCCTGTCATTCTCCACCCATTTTACCTTTTTAGGACCGACTCTTAGGCTACTCCGTTTGTTTACTAGCCTTCTATGTGGAATGGCATCAAAGGACTTGCTGAAATCCACATAGGCTATGTCAACCACCCCTCCCTTGTCCACTTCCTTTGTTACCCAGTCAAAGAACTGAATAAGATTTGGCTGGCAGGACCTCCCCCCAGTGAATCCATGCTCTCTCAGATCTTGTAGACCTCTACTAACAAGGTATTCTCCAATCTTTTCTTTCAGTAGTGATTCCATTACTTTGTCCACTACTGAAGTCAGACTGACTGGCCTGTAATTTCCCACTTCCTTCCTATTTCCACTTTTGTGGAGGGGGACTACATCCGGCCCTCCTCCAGTCCCCTGGTACCTCCCCTGTTTGTAGTGACCAGTTGAACATGGCTGTCAGAGGTGCAGCCAGCTTCTCCCTGAGCTCCCTCAGCAACCTGGGCTGCACTGCATCCAGACCCATTGCCTTGTGTACATTTAACTTTTACAGCTCCCTTAGGGCTCTTTCCACTGTGAAAGGGCTAGTGTCCACCTCCCAACCCTTTATGCCCTTGTCTTGTAAAAAAGGCCCATTTTCTACCCCTCCTCCGTGAATACTGAACAGAAGTATTTGCTAAATATGTCTGCTTTTGGTGGTCCTCTTCCACAAAACCTCCCCCCCCTTCCCCTTTCAGTCTTGCTGTCCCTCCCTTGGACTTCCTCTTTTCACTAACATATTTAAAAAATGTTTTATCCCCTTTTTACCAATTTGGCTATATTTTCCTCTGTTTTTGCTTTTGCACTCCTAACTGCCCTCCCTGCCTCCCTTTGTTTCTTCTGGTAACTCTCCCTATCCTCCTCCTTCTATGTTCTTTTGTAGTTTCTTAAGGCTAGTTTTTTTGTTCTTACATTTTCTCCTACATTTCTAGAGAACCATAGCAGTCTCTTTTTCTCTTGCCCTTGCTGACCTGCCCGATAGAGTTTAGTAGCTTTTTCAATTTCATCTCTTATTGTAACCCACTGTTCTTCTACTCCCCCTGGATTTCCTATCCCTGCCAGGGTGTCCCTGTGACATTCTCCTATTTTCTTAAAATCAGCCCTCCTGAAGTCCAGAACCCTTGTCCTCATGTGGTTTGATTCTGGTCCTGTTCTTATATTAAAACACACCATTTGGTAATTGCTGGTCCCTAGGTGGTCCCCTACTATGATATCAGCAGTGCTTTCCCCATTTGTCAGTACTAGGTCCAGCAATGCCCCCTCAAGAGTGGGTTCCTTAACCAATTGCCTGAGGAATGCCCCTGAAGGGAGTTCAGGTTTTCCCTACTTCTGGTTGTTGCTACAGTGGGGAGGCTCCAATCCACACCTATCAGATTAAAGTCCCCTACTAGTAACACCTCTCCTTTGTGAGCCATCTTATGGATTGCTTCCATTTCCTTATCCATTTCTTCCCCTGTGATGGAGACCTGTAGACCACTCCTGTGTGAAGAACTGCCCCTTTCCTCTTTTCCAGGATAACCCACAGAACTTCTGCACCGTCCTTCCCCTCCTGCATTTCTGTAGACTTTTCTGGTAGTCCCCTAGGTCCTCCTTGACAATGGTTCCATTAGTTTCCCTACAACTGAAATCAGATTGACAGGTCTGTAGTTACCCACTTGTTCCTTATTCCAACCCCCTTGTAGAGTGGAACCATGTCTGCTACCCTCTAATCCTCTGGAACTACCCCTGTCTGTAGTGAACTATTCAATAGCCCTACCAGGGGTTCAGTTATTTCTGCTGCCAGCTCTCTGAGCACCCTCGGGTACATCCCATCCATTGCCAGGACTTCATCTATCTTAAGGGCTGCTAATCTTTTCCAACCCATTTGCTGGTAAATACAGACTGCCTCATCCCCTGGACCCCCTTAGTGGCTGACTTGATGCCACACTGTGGCAAGGGCCCACTGTCTTCCCTAATGAAGACAGAGCAAAAGTAGTCATTAAGAACAGCTGCCTTTTGTCCGTTCTCCTCTATTACCCTGTCTCCCTCCTAACGCCTAACAATTCCCCCTCCATTCCACTTTTTTCCCTTAATGTACATGAAGAATTATTTTTCTCCAGTCTTGACCCTCTCAGCAATAAGCAGCTCAGTAACCACTTTAGCCTCCCTAACGGCCCTTCTTGTTTCTCTAATTCTCAGTTTGTATTATCCCCATTCTTTCTCCCCCTGCTGTTCTTTGTACCTGATGAAGGCCTTTTTTTGTCCTCCCTGTTTCCCTGACCCTTTCCAAGAACTACATTGGTCACTTGTACATGTTACTTTTGGTTACTGTCCTCAGGCAAATTTTGATGCCTCAATAATTACCCCTTTTATTGCCCCAACTCTTTTCCATGCCTTCTATGCTGTCTACCCCAACTAACTTGTCCTGGACCAACTCACTCATCCTGTCAAAGTCTGCCCCTCTGAAATCAATGACCTCCACTGATGTTTACTGGGCCACAGAGCCAGTTCAAACCAGAAAGAGTTATGATTGCTGTTCCCTAGTGGCTCTTCTACCTGCATCACTCCTACCACCTCTGAGTTGGTGAGCACTACATCGAGGATGGCAGCCTGCCTGATGGGTTCTTTATCTAGCTCTACCAGCAGACAATCCTGGACTATATCCAGCAAGGCCTGCCTTCTGGTGCCCCTGGCAGCTGGAACATTCCAGTTGATGTCTGGCAGGTTCAGGTTACCTGCCACCACCACCTCCCCCATTGCCACTACCTTGACTAGTTCTTCCTCAAGCTCCCCATCCCTCTCCTCCTCCTGAACTGGTAGTCTATAGATCAACCCCACCTGTATTTTCCTGCCTGAGGCTGCTGTGAGCTGCACCCACAGTGAATCTCGCTCTGCATTACATCCCTTGATGTGTCCCTCTTCCACAGCCTCAATGCCATCCTTAACATAGAGGGCTATACCTCCCCCTTTTCCTCTGTCTTTCCTAAACCCGGTGTAGCCTGGGACTGTCAGGTCTCAAAAGTTATTTTCCAAGGCCCAAATCTCTGTGATGGATGCAAGGTCCACCTCAGTGTCTGTCATCCTCTCCTGGAGCTCACTGATTTTACTGTATTACCTAGACTCCTGGCATTGTGGCAGACCCCCTTCCATCTAACCCTTGGTCCACTTTGGCTATTTAATTGTACTTTTTTTCTTATTTCTCTCAGGTCTCCTTCATCTCCTGTTTATTGCAGATTCTGTAACCCCTCACTCCTTTGTCCCCTAACCCAGCCCAGTTTGGACCTCAATCCTTTGTGTGCCCCCTATGCATCTTCAAAGATGTCAAACTTCTGCCCCAATGTACTAGCCACCCCCCTTTTGTCAGGTTAACACCATCCCCCTTGAGGAATCTCCTGTCCCAGAAGTCTCCCTGTCCCCCACAAAGTGGTACCCCCTTCTGCTGACACCAACCCCTTAGCCACCCATTAAATTTCTCTATCTCCTCCTTCCTTATTCTATCTTTACTCAATTTTCCCCACACAGGGAGGACCTCATAAAAGGCCAAAGAGGCTGAGTGTGCCTTCAAGCTACCTGCCGGACTGTGAATCTCCACAGTCTGGTTTGACAGATCATTTGTACCCCGGTGTACCAGCAGCTTCCCCTCCTTCTCCACCATCCTTTCTATCCCTTGGGTGCCATCAAGTTGCCTTTACCCTTCCTCCAACTGATATAGAGTACCCCCAGCAGAGTCAGGTATCAGAGGCTCCTCCAGGGGCTCAAAGCATTTTGCCATATGAATGGTGTGGGGCTGGACAACCTCCCTGTGGCTAGGCCTGGCTCCCCTCTGCTCCACCCACCACACTTCACCCCCCCAGACCAGTGGGCTTCTGGGGGAGTGGGGGTGTAGGATGCTGGCTGCAGCTGATCTGGTGATACAGCAGAGATACCTCATATCTCACTGCTGCCAGCTGAGCATGGAGCTTTGCAAAGATTCTGCAGATGGGGCAGTGCCCCCTCCTCCAGAGCATCCCCTTGGAGAACAGTGCCTCACAGCCTCCATAACTATTTCCCTGCTGTACCCACTCCCTTTACTGAACCTAGGAATAGGTTTCCACCTAGAAAGGGTGCTGCTAGGATACTTGTTAAATTAACTTAATTATTCGTAGAAGCAACTTGACAATTACTATAAACAAGAGCAACAATCAGCAATCAAACTTGATAATTAGCTGTGAGCAGAATCAACAGTAAACCACTTCTACAACAGATCAATGCAAACAGAGGTTCTGTACAAAACTAGGAGTTGGGCTGTATCCTGTTAGGGTGTCGCTCAGGCACCCATTTTGCACAGTCTAAGTGCAGTTTACAATTTATGGATCTTATGGAAGAGTGTTACCCGACACAGTGTGTCAAGGGGGACACTAGAAATCAAACAACATTGGATCTAATTTTTAATAACAAGAATGACTAGGTCAGAAAGATGGAAATCAAAGAAACCCAGACTAACAGTGACCATATCCAGATTTACTATTGTCAAGTACAGAGATAAGAGCAAGAGGGCAACATATACCACAATTCTGTAAAGGGCAGACTTTAAATGCCTAAATCATCATACAGCACAAGTAAACTGGGAAAACAAGGTTAAGGGCATCAGCGTTCAGCAACAATGGAACAACCTCAAAAGTCACATCAGTAACTGAAAACAAGAACTTATTCCTCAGAAGAAGTATAATAGTAGAAGATGTAGATAAATGTGGATGACACAAGAGGTTTGAAACATGATTTTGGAGAGAAAGAAGTCTTACAAGAGGTGGCGATTGAACGATATAAGTAAAAACAGACAAGTTTACATGGACAAAGTCAGAATGAGCACAAGCAAACCAGAAGGCCAAAGCAAGCAGCAGAAGACAAGGCAGCACAGGAAGTTAAACCCAACAATAAAATATTTTTATTCAGAGTTGTCAACAAGAACAGAAAAACATAACCAACTGTTGAACCCCTTCAGGATCATGAAAACTGTGACCTAACAACAAGAAATGCCTAAATAAGTTGTTTTGCATCAGTATTTACAGAGAAGGATGGCACAGTAACTGACAGTGAAATGTTATTCAAATGAGCACAGGATGACGCACTATAGAGCATGTAAATAAAAGCTGAATGAGTTTAGAGACTGCTCAAGATGGCTAACGCAAGTAATGCAATGTGCCCAGATGGAATGCATCCAAGAATCCTAAAGTAGGTCTATCCTTCTGGCAGTTACATTCAGTATTAAATAAGGTCTATGTATGTCCCTTGAGATTTGAGAGTGCCCTCTGTGGTACCGATATTTAAGAAAGTCTCCAAGGCTGAAATGGAAAATGATAAGCCAGTAAGCTTGATATCAATACCAATAAAGCTACTGGAGACTATGACATATGAAAGTGTTGAACCCCTACAGAAAAACAATTCAGAATCAATGGCTCAGTATGGATTCAGCATATGGGAATCATGCCAAGCAAATGTTATTACATTTTATAAGACTGTAACCAAGGAGCGTGATATAGGAAAACCCATGGATGTT
Source organism: Neoceratodus forsteri (assembly GCA_016271365.2). NCBI lineage: Eukaryota > Metazoa > Chordata > Ceratodontiformes > Ceratodontidae > Neoceratodus > Neoceratodus forsteri. Next base: position 266,527,774 of record CM057454.1, on the reverse strand, counting down.
GTGTACATAGATTTCAAAAAGCATTTGATACAGTTCCACATAAGAAGCTTGCTTTCAGAATGGAAAACCTAAATATAGTTGGCAGAGAAATGCAATGGTTTAAAAATTGCCTGTGAAATAGGAAGCAGTGAGTTATAATTAATGGCAATTTGTCAGCCTGGAAACAAATGACCAGTGGTGTCCAACTGGGGTCTGTCCTGATGGAGGAGGAACATCTGGATATTGTGGCAGTCACAGAAACATGGTACACACAGAACCATGACTGGGACATAAACATACCAGGATACACTATCTACAGGAGGGACAGGGAGGGTAAAAGAGGAGGAGGAGTAGCTCTCTACACAAGAGAAGGAATCAAAGCAACAGAACAAAAGGGTAAACAGGGAGGAGAAGAAGCACTGTGGGTCCATTTGGAGGCAGGCAATGGCACCACAATCCGCACAGGGGTTTTAAACAGACCCGCCTCTCAGGGGGAGGAAATGGGCAAGGAAATGATAGAAAGTATACTTAGAATGGCAGATAAAGGGGAGATATTGCTGATGGGTGATCTGAATATGCCAGATATTAACTGGAGTGCAGTTGCAGCAGCCACTTCTAAGAGTGGGGTTATTCTAGATGCCCTACAGGGGGCATGCCTTAGACAACTAGTATTAGAACCCACTCGAGAGGGAGCAATCTTAGACCTGGTCCTCTCAAATGGAGATGGAGAGAGATCACAGATGTAGAAGTGGGTAGCCATCTGGGAACTAGCGACCATTGAACAGTATGGTTCACAATAAACACAGCAATAGAGTCAAGCCACACAAAGGCAAAAGTACTGGACTTCAGGAGGGCTGACTTTGCCAAAATGGGTGAGTGCCTAAGGAATGCACTAGCAAATGGGCAGGAAGGAGGGGTGGAAGAACAATGGGGAATAGTAAGAACTGCCATCACAGAGGTAACAAGCCTTTGTGTGAAGCAAATAAACAAAACAAAACGATGTAAGAAACCACTATGGTTCTCAAAGGAGGTGGCAGTGAAGGTTCAAGAGAAAAAGAAAGCATTCAGAAAGTATAAGGAATCACAGAAGGAGCAGGACAGAGAATTGTATCAGTTAAAGCAAAGGAAGCTGGGAAGGCAGTCAGAACAGAAAGCGTCCTAACTGAGGAAAAGATAACCAACTCAGTTAAGAAGGGGATAAAACCTTTAGGTACATCAGGAGCCGAAGGAAGACTAAGGGAGGGATTGTGAGGCTTAATAAAGGGAGGTGGGCAGAGGGTGACTGTGAAAAGGCAGAGATACTAAAGAAATACTTTTGCTCAGTATTTACAAATGAAGAGGAGAGGTACCTAAAACAAACAATAGAAACACTCTGGATACAGAAGTTGATACCAGCCCATTTACAGAAGAAAGGGTTCTGAAAGAACTCTTAAAACTGAAGGTGGACAAAGCAATGGGGCCTGATGGGATTCATCCCAGAATTTAAAAGAACTATGGTAGAACCTAGTGACACCACTGACTACCCTCTTAACAAATCATGGGAGGATGGGGTGGTACATGAGGACTGGAGGAGGGCAGATGTGATTCCCTTCACAAAAGTGGGAGCAGGGCAGAAGCAGGAAACTACAGACCTGTTAGTTTAACCTCAGTGATAGGGAAAATGATGGAATCACTTCTGAAGGAAAGAATTGTTGAGTACCTAGAGGCCAGAGGGGCACAGGACCCAAGGCAGCATGGATTCACAGCGGAAGGTCATGCCAGATGAATTTAATAGATTTCTTTGACTGGGTGACCAAAGTAGTAGATCAGGGAGGGGCTGTGGACATGGCCTACCTAGACTTTAGCAAGGCATTTGACTCAGTCCCACACAAAAGATTAATACACAAGTTAGCCAGCCTGGGAGTGGGTCCCAAGATGATAGCCTGGGTAAAGAATTGGCTGGAGAATAGGACACAGAGAATAATAATAAATGGAGTCCACTCTGAAGAAAGGGGGGTGTTACTAGTGGGGTGCCGCTGGGTTCAGTATTAGGACCGGTCCTCTTCAATGTCTTTGTAAGCAACATTGCAGAGGGACTAGAAGTATGTCTCTTTGCAGATGACACAAAGATCTGCAACAGAGTTGATGCACAAGGTGGGGTGGAAAGGATGAGGAGGGACTTGCCAAGGTTAGAGGAATGGTCAAATGTATGGCAGCTTAGATTTAATGCTAAGAAGTGCAAGGTAATGCACCTGGGAAACAAAAACCCAGGGGAAGAGTACACAATGGGGGGTGAGATACTAACAACAACAAAAATGGAAAGGGACCTGGGGGGTAGTCATATCAGATGACTTAAAGGTGGGCAAGCAATGTGAGAGGGCAGTAAGGAGGGCTGGGGGATACTGGGATGCATAGGGAGAGGCATCACCAGCAGAAAACAGGAAGTTGTTATCCCTCTGTACAGACAGCTGGTGAGACCCCATCTGGAGTACTGTGTGCAGTTCTGGAGACCCAATCTCCACAAGGACATAGACAAGATTGAAGCTGTCCAGAGGAGGACAACTAAAATGGTGCAGGGTCTGCACTGGAAGGCATATGAAGAGAGACTAAAGGAGCTTAACATGTATAGCCTCGAGGAAAGGAGGGAGAGAGGGGACATGATAGAAATTTTCAAGTACCTCAAGGGAATCAACAAAATTAAGAGGGTAGCATCTTTCAAAAAAAGAGGTGTGCAATAACAAGGGGGCACAATTTGAAGACGGGTGGGCGGCTCAGAGATAATGTAAGGAAGTATTTTTTCACAGAGAGGGTTGTGGATGCATGGAACAGCCTTCCGGAGGAGGTTGTGGAGTCAAAAACAGTGGTTGAATTCAAGCATTAATGGGACAGCCATAAGGCAATTCTAGGGGTTGGGGGTAGAAAGAAGTAGGCTGCTGGTTAACTAGGATCTGCAGCTTATCCATTAGGTAGGGAAATGGGCAGACTGGGTGGGCCAAGCGGTCCTTATCTGCCATCAAATTCTATGTTTCTATGTTTCTATGTTTAATATATTTATAGCGGACCTCAAAATGGGCATCAGTATTGGTGTTGCCAAGTTTGTCAGTGACACCAAAACAGGAAAAACAGTTACATTATAAAAGGAGTTTAATGAGAAGCAGAGAGGCCTGAACAAGCTGGGGGAGTGGGCAGAGATATAGCATGTGAATTCAATGGGGAGAAATGTGTTGGAAAGAAGAATATAAAGGCCAAATGCTACCTAAATATTTCACAGATTACCAAAAGAAAAATGGAGAAGTATCTGGGTGTAATGATCAGCAAGACATTTAAATAGGACCAACAGTGTGGGGTGGGAGCTTACAAGACAAACAATAATGTCATGCATGAAGAGGTACATAATAAGCACATAAAGAGATATTGTTATGCCACTATACCAATCCTTGATCATACCTCATCTCATGTATATTGTTCAGTTCTGGTCCCCATATCTGAGAAAGGACATTAACATGATCAAAAAAGTCCAGAGGAGATCAGCCAAGGTGGTTTAGGTTCTGAAGAACATGAGCTAGGAGGACCAAGTGACGCAACTAGGGCTCCTCCTATTGGAAAAGAGAATATTCAGGGGAGTCATGATCATAGTGTTCAATTAACTGAAAGGGATAATTCCAGCAGGTCAGACACTGGTCTTCAGAATATCCAAGGATGAGAGAGAAAGGGGCATGCAGTATCACAGAGAGGAAAAAAACTAAGGAAGAACTACTTCACAGAATGAGTGTTAAATATGTGGAACAGATTCCAGTGTGATCAGTCAGTACAATCTTTAAACTTGGACTTGATAGGTACTTTGAAGAAACTGAACTGACTATGTTTGCATACTGAACTGGTGGGGCGAAACTCTCACTGGGCCAATGGTTCACATTTTTTCCTCAAATTGTATGTTTATATAATATAATGGTGAGATGAAATAGAGGTATCTCATAATATGAGATATTTTCTAACAGTGACAATGTGCAAGCCTATAAAGGAGCCCAGTGGAACCCTCCCCAAAGTTCACTCTCCTACCGGCACAGGGACAGGATACCTGGGAGCGGACACTGGGAAGGCCTGTAAAGGAGTCCAGTGGAACCTCCCTCAAAGCACAGTCTCCTACCACCACATGGACAATGTACCTGGGAGCGGACGCAGGAAAGGCCTGTAAAGGAGCCCAGTGGAACCCGTCCTGAAGCACACTCTCCTTCCTCCACATGGACAGTATACCTGGGAGCAGACACTGGGAAGGCCTGTAAAGGTAAAGCCTTGTCCCATGTCTCTCAGCACACTCTAAAAGGGTGTTTTCTGCCATCTGCACTGGGATCCTTAATTGGCCAAGCCAATTATTTACTTCTGCAGTTAGAGTTTTGGGCATTTCTGACTGTAACTTTAAGATCTAGGACTACATTTTCATTACTGGATTGTTGTTATCTCTGGGACACTTGCACTGTGGGAGGGGTGCTTAACTAGGGGCTCAGCTATGTTTTAAGATGACTTTAACTGATTTACGGTGCTGTATGGTATGTTTGCAGAGGTACTGGTGTTCTCTCTCTTAACTGTTCCGTTTCTTCCTCATCTCCATTTTGTCTTTCTCCTCTCTCAGGAACCTGCGCATGTGCAGTGTGGTCTAGCAACTCTCCTTTGTCTGCCTTCCCACCACAGTCTGTAACCCTATCCCTCTTTGTTCCTTCCCTTATTTAGGAGCCCAGTGGAACCCCCCTGAAATGCACTCTCCTACTGCCACATGGACAGCGTCCCTACTGTCCCATTAGCAGGTTATCTGTCCTCACCACTAGGGGTCAGCACACCCTTGTAGTGTCTCTGTGCTTCCACTCTGCCTGAGTCTTGAACCCTGTACCTTCCATACTGGAGTCAGCAGCCCTGCCACTGTACCACGCAACCAGCTCATCTCTCTCCCTCGCTCCTAGCAACTTGGCCTTTCTCCCTGTGCCCTGTAACATTATGCCTCACCTTTGGTGCCTAATATTAATCTTTTGTTGCCTACCCCCTCTCCTCCATCCTCCAAACACCCTTTACCCACAACTGCCATATGCCCCTATTGTCCCCCTCTGTGTACCATATGGCACCTCCACCTCCACTGTACAGGAGCATCTCACTCTGCCCCCTCCTGGTGACCTCTCCCCTTGCCCCCCACCCTTCCCTCTCCTCCCTCCTTGCTCATTACACCCTTTCCCTCCCACCCCTGTTCAGCCCCTGCATCCTCCCTTTGCCAACACCCCTCACCCTTAAAATACAAGCTCTTTAAAGCATCCCTCCTGCAGCACGCCCTCCTCCTTCTATCAGCAAATGTTTACCCTAGTCATGGACCGCCTCTCCTATTCTTCACCACTAGCAACAGGATGTACTGTATGGGCTCTGGCTTGCTGCTGTTAACATATATAGCTTGCAAAAAAGTTCACCTTGCTCCAAGGGTGGCATGCCCAGCACTTCTCTAACATTCTGGCCTTGTCCAAGACCTGGCTCTCCAAAGACACCCCGGACTTGGATGTGGCTTTACTTGGCTACTCTCTTTATCATGCAGACAGGCTGTGTAAAAGAGGTGGTGGCTGTGCTGTCTACATTAAGGATTCTCTCCAATCCCTGCTGGTCTCCCCCCCACCCCCCGCACACAGTGCCCAAACCCTCACTGCCAAGAATCTCCTCGGCAATCCTGGCAAAACCCTAAATATTATGGCTATCTATATACCACCGCGTAATCAAAGACTTGCCTTCCCCTCAGTCATGTCCTGCATCTCGCAGCTCCCCTCAATTGCAAACTAATCACCATGGGGGACTTATATGTTAACTGGCTGTCCCCCTCCTCCACTCCCTATAAGGACTTGGTCACTGCGCTTGATCTCACTTATGTAGTACAGTCCTCCACCAGACCTAATGACAAGTCGGGCTCCTCCTCACTGCTGGACGTCATTCTCACTAACTGCCTTAACAACCTCACTAAAGTCTCAGTACTTCCAGACGTCCTCAATGACCATTCCCCAGTCATCTGCTGGTGGTCAAATGAAACACCTACTGCTCCCCCCACTGTCTCCTATTGTAGATGGCTAAAAAAGGGTATGCTTCATCATTTCAAAACCTACCTAGCCAACTGTGACTGGTCCCCCATGTGTAATACCCAGTCTACTGATGCCACCCTCACCCACTTTATAAATACCTTCAATGTCGCTTGTGACACCTTTGCTCCATTTGCTAAACGGGTCACAAAAACCTGTGATACCCCCTGGCTATCCCAACAGTTACTTGACCTAATGTAGCACTGTGACAATCTCTGGTATAAGGCCTTGGACTCCCAACTCCTGCAGGACAGACAATGATATAGAGAAGCCAGAAACAAATGCACTTGGGCCCTACGCCAAGCCAATGCGACCTATTATCAACATACGTTCTCCTTCATCTGGGGCTCCGAGAGAATGTTCTGGAAAAATATAAAGGAACTAAGTGGGAAAACAACCACACCCCCTCCTGTTCAACTCTCAGTTAATGGCAACCTTATCCAGGACCCCCAGGCCATAGTCAATACCCTGAATACCACTTTCTCTGACCTCAGTAGTGTCCTTCCCTCTAACTTCTTCTCCCCCCTTGGAGCTCACCTCCATCTACAGCCTGCTGACTGACATCCCCCTTTTTCACCTTTCAATTGTCCCTACCCAGGAACCTAGGAGATACCTCTCCAAAGCCCTTGCTAAGTCATACTTCAGTGGCGACTCCCCAGACTTGAAACTCCTCCGCCTAGCCCTTGAGGAGGTCCTACATCCCCTCACCAAATTAATGAACCTATCCCTCTGTCTTGGTCTGTTCTCCTCCCTCTGGAAATGAGCTGTCATCACCCCCATACTAAAAAGTGGTGACCGAGTATCCCCCAATAACTATCGTCCCATCTCCCTTCTCCCTCCCCTCTCCAAGGCCCTCAAATAAATAGTGGCCGATCAGTTGACAGACTTTCAAAATGTAACCTGATGTGCCCTGAACAGCACAGCTTCTAGCTGGGTCACAGTACCACCACTGCCCTTTTAGAATATTCCTCCTATATCCACAGCATCCTTGAACGTGGTCGCCTAGTGGGGTTGGTGTACATCGACCTCACAAAGGGATTCAGCACCGTTAATCATGCTATGCTTCTTGCCTCCCTGGGACTCTCAGTTGAAGCAACATCCTGGTTTGAAGACTGCCTCTCTCTGACAGATCCCAGCAGGTGAAAATTAATTCCACCCTATTGTCCAGCCTCCAGGTCTGCTCTGGAGTGCCCTAAGGCTCCATCCTGGGAGCTCTCATCTTTAGCCTTTTCCTTAACTCCCTCCCCAGCTCCTGCTCTGGTGAAATATGGTACATCCAGCAGGCCAGACCTGGGTTTGATTCTCACAACCTCCACTTGCATACTGTGTGATGCTGAGCAAGTTACTTAATCGCTCAGTGCTCCCAGGTCAGCCTTGAAAACAGGCACCAAAGACTAAAATAAAATAAATAAATAAAATAAATATTGCTCTGTGCAGATGACGTGGTGATTTTCTGGAGCCACCTGCACCCTGATTCTCTCCAACTAACCCTTCAGGACTTTTTCTTGGAAACTGAAGCATGATTCAGTACCCACTGTCTAACTATAAACTATAAGAAAACTAAATCCATGATCTTTGACCATCATCAGAGTCCTCATCGAGACTCCCTTTTGACCATCATCAACTTGCAAGGGTACCCGCTAGAGCAAGTGGTGACTTTCAATTACCTAGGTGTCACCCTTGATGCATCCCTCACCTGTTATGCCCATATCCAACTTGTGTGCTCAGCCATAAACTCCAGCCTTGGGCTTTTGTACCACCACAAACACTGCCTCCCCCAGGTGGCTATCCGTCTAGCTGTGACATCCTCTGTCCTTTCCCTGGTAGATTATGGCATTGTCATCTATGGCACTGCTGACCCCTCTGCCTTGCACCATATGAAAGTCACCCTGAACAAAGCCTGCAGGCTGGTCATAGGGTGTGACACATGGACTCACACTTGCAACCTGTATAAAATGGCAAACTGGTTGCCCTTTGAAGCATGACTTAAATACCACACATGTATTCTCGCCAAGAAAATCCATCTTAGACAAGCCCTGTCCAGTCTACATAGTCTCATCCAACCCTCCCCTCAGGTCAGGGCCTCTCAGTACTACTGGGGCCTCCCTCCTAGTTCTACACTGTCAAACTTCCATGGACCAAAGAGCCTTTTTATACAGAGCCCTCCCCCCATGGCTCAATGGCCTCCCCACCTCGTCACTCTGGAGCCTAGGATCGGCCTCTTCAAGTCTAGCCTCAAAACATTTTTTACTCGGCTCCTCAGCATGTGATTGCACCTGACTCTCTCATTCATCCTGATATTCTCTCGCTGTTCTCCCCACCTATTGAGGCTATGTGGCCTATCTCCATCACATAGTACTCCTGTATAATGTGGTAGACTCTGACATAGTCATCTGTGGATATGTAATATGGTAAACACTATAAGTAACGTAATAATAATGTAATACAGTACTATAAACGCTGGGTCTTCCTCACCCTAAGACAATTGTACTGATTCTCCCTACTATGTGGTTTTCAGAATTGTACCTTTCTTCTCAACAGTGTATTGCTTAACATTGTATGTAAATCTGTTCATCGTTCTCTGACATGGAGCCTTTGCAAAGGGAGTCTTTGACTCAAAGGGATGTAATTCCGAATATTGTTAAATAAATAAATAAGTAAGCATGACATAGTCATGATTAGAAACATTCTGTTTACCTTCCCAAAATCAACATAGTCATGGTTAGAAACATTATATTTCCCTTCCCCAAATCAATGATGGATCCATTGTATTATAGCAATAAGACACTCCAGACTTGATTGTTTGCCTGTGCCTCACTACACACCTTAGGAGTGACAATATCTGCAATAATGGATGCCCTGTCATACCTTATTCCTTTATCATGCATTTACACATACGTGTTCCTCCTATTACAATTCACTAGAGAATACATTTTTTAATTTTCAGATTTCTTTTCCAGGGTTTAAAACACATCCTGGGAAGCCTGTCTAAGAAGTGCATATAAAATGCATTTGACTGACCCAGCTGACCTCATAGTGACTTTGTTTATGGTATCAATAGTGCATACCATGGCAACAGACTATATCACAAATAGCAACAGCATGGCCACTTGGACACATTCAAATGTTTTTATGAAAGACCCAGTGAAATATGTACTGCACTATCTGAAATATTTGGCACACCAATAACAGGACAAAGTAAAAATAAAAACTAAAAGACAGTAAAGTGAACCATACTTTTTCAGTATACTTTTAATCGTCCTGTCTCCAGTGCTGCCCCTCCTTTGCCCTGACTCACAACCCCATCCATTTCCTTCTCTGGTGCTTGCCTCCATTTCACAGTGCCACAGTGTAACTTCTGCCAGTAGTGATTTCTTCGGGGTTGGGGGTGTTCCATTCTGCATCCACCCTCCATCCCTATAGTGCAGGAGGTGGTGTGGCTAGTTGAAGGCAAGGCCCAAGAGCACTGGATTTCATCCTGCTCCCACTGGGGCTTTTCCATTGTGTTACTCCCTTCCCTCTTTGACACAAGTAGTAAGGCAACCTTGTGAGCATGTGCACATGAAGGCATGGCTGTGCATGGCACCAGGCAATGTTTGTCCTTCCTGCAAGCTGCACTGCCACTTGTGGTCAACCAAGTGGCAATATCACAGCAAAACCTGCTGCCCTACCACCCTGGATTAGGAGAGCATCCTCCGGAATGCCCAGTCCTCCTCCCTTCCCCTATCTGGCCCTTGATGACCCAGGCTCATTCTCAAACCCGGGTCATCAACAAAAAGCAAGCATTAACCTACCTCTGCATGGATGGGCCGACCTTAAAGGGAACCATACTTGTAAATGTAACTAAAAATGGTTTTCCAAAAAGCTAGTTTCAGTTGCAAATAATAAAATATTAGCATTCTAGGTACCTCCTATGCTGTACACCTTAAGTTTTTTTTTTATTTTCTCAATCCTAACCGTTGCCAGGTCAGCAGTGCTATTTTCTAACCCAAATGTGGTAGCCATCTTTTTTCATGAGTGAACACTAAACTAAAACAGTTATTAAATGCTCAAAGTTTGGTGGAACTAGAAAATTTAAACATCAAATAAAACTGGAAGATAATTGGAAACTTTTATAATGATGAAAAGGTAGGATCAATTTTTTGCCCAATTTCATTGCACTGCTGCTTTGAACAGTCTCATCCTGAAATACCGATGCCTCTCTGCAGTTTAGATTATCAGTTTTCAAGACATTTGACTCTGTTCGCTGCCTTTACAGTACCAGTTAATAAGTGTACTGAATGTAACTGCAAATACAGTATGGATGCATAGCTGCCAGTTCTCTCTGTCGTAATAGGAATAATTGCTGCTGTAACCCTGAGACCCTCTTGTAAACTAAATGCTGTGTCTAAATGAGGCTATAACAGTAAGATATATTGTTGAATAAAACATAGCCTCAGCTTGAATATTTAAAGCAACAGCACCAATATTTGTGAGTCAGGCTGTCATAGATTTTGTAGTGCAACTGTATTTTTCCGAGCTTTGATTGGTTTGAAAAGCCACAATAATATCCCAAAGTTTCTAGCTGACAACCTGCGACCTGTTTCAGCTGACATGCAGTAATCAGTATTTGTCAATTATGTCTTCCAGGAACTACAGGCTGCATATATCTAGCCTGAGACTATTGATTTCTCCTGAGGCCCTCATCCATACAATTACCATGCATTCTATAGCTGAAACATAATAGCTCTCCATATCTAGTACATGATGACACTGTCAGGAAAACACATACTTTCATTTTATCAAACTTAGCAAGGCCTCAGTGTCAATAGTTACATAAAAAAACAGCTGTTAGTGTTTAGGAGGCATTAGCAGAAAACAACAGGACATTCTTTTTGGCAGTATGATGATACCTCTTCAGGCTAACAACAAGCTATTTTAGATGCAGTAGAAGAAATACAAGCTTTTGAAACCACTAAAGTTCTCTTGGGCCAGTAAGTGATACTGTGGCAACTGGAGGCTTATTGTATCACATTGAATAGGATGTGAAAGGGATATGGGGACTTTTTGAAGTTTCTGTGTCACAATACAAAAGACTTAAAAGGTTTTACAATGATGTGATCCTCAAACTGTTGCACATACAATGACTGATTGCACTAACATGTCTACATAATAATGCTAACAGAAAATTTTTACGATTTCAGACACAGCACTGCAATTACAGTTCTAACAGTTCCCTATTCATTTCAATGTAGCATAAACAGTTTCTTTCACTGCAGTTTGTAGTATAGAACAGAGATGTGCAATAATGAAAGACTCTTTGTCAGTAGAACAATGCAACACAGTAACATCACACAGGCACTCTTCCATCACAAGCAGGGCTCCTGTACTGCACAGTATAGTAATAGTAAAGACTTCAAAGTTGTCGTTATATATTTCTTTAAAAAGCAACTATGCATTTTAGTATGTAGTTTCCAAAATATGACTCCCACCTTCAAGGTGTTTGGCTAACCTTAAAATGTTAGAGAGACTGTTACCTTTTTGCCCTATTGCAGATGGTCCTGGAGTCCTAGATAATCGTGGGGATTTTCTTTTGCATGGTGCCTCCACTTCAATGACTCCATCTGATGAATTTGAGGATACTGCTGCTCAGGAAATACTTAACACTGCTGCCAAACAGTATGCAATGGACAGTGAGTATACTCAAACAACATACAAAGCCATAAGTAATCATACAACTGACACAGATATTCAGCAACAAATAGGCAACAGATTTTATAAGGGGAATGTAGAAACAAGTCTTGGGGGGTGAGAGGTAATGCAGTCAACTAAATAATAAAGCAGTGATGAAACAAATGATAAATTCCACAGCCTTTCAACCAACACAGCAGTTCCCCATCTCTCTCTGGTTCTCCAAAACAGTATATCACAATTCTATGGGAGCTCCCTTAAAAATCTGCACTGTTCATACACAGCTGTGGTGAGGAATCTAGAAATTGGTCAGGTATGGTATAGGAGGAGTGGTAATGTACTGCCGCACCTTAAATTCTATTTAAAGATCAAATGCACACCTATTTCATAAAAAGCTTGAATTCACTTGAATACATGTCCCCGTGTCATGATTAGTGTATCCTAAAAATATTGTGCTGTTTGCTTTTGTGGTTTTCTTTAAATCAGCATCTGTTAATGTGCTCTGCAATAACTGAAACAGTGAAGATGTTTCTGCCCTTGTCAGTGAGCAATGACATCATACCTGTCCAGCCTGCTGCTTCACCCAGTTAAATCCCTGATTGACTGAATAAATTGTTGCAGTACCTAGTTAGAGCAGTCTGTAGAGCTAATATTTTTTCACTCAGAGTTTTTTATTAATCCATCTGGCTTGTGTTTAGAGAGGTATGCTTAAAATCTATCTTTTTGTTCTCATAAAAAGTTGATCATTTGGGGTGCAGTGCTGAATTTTAGTGGCATGAATGAATGTCTGTGAGAAATTACCTTGCCTGTATCACAGATGTCAGTTCTCTGTCATCAAAACGCTGCATTCTATTCTGGCTATATAACACAGGGTTGTTTAATGGATATAAAATAAATCTGCATTCCATTAATTGATAGAAGCAGAGTGTCTTTGATGTAGCCTCAATAAATATGTTTATGTGAGAACAATTTTTTTATGTCAGATTGATAAAAGTGTCTGCCACACTGCTATTTCAGGAACATGTATTGTATGAATTCATAAAATTCAGTTCTTTGTGGGGTTCTGTGTGAAAATATATCATATATGTGTATAACTAGAAATACTATATGGCATCCTGATGCCCCTGTCTCCTGCCTCTCAGTTGAGGCTGCTGCACCCTGCTTCCCTCTGTCTCCCACCCCCACAGTTAGAGCCAGTGCACACTGTTGCCACTTTTTCCTGTCTCCGCAGACAGGGCTGCTGTGCTCTGCTAAACCCTAGAGTCCCAGTGCCTCTGCCTTCACAGTTTAGGCTGCTACATCATGCTGCCCCAGGCCACCAAAGGTGGGGCTTTTGCTGCACCCTGCTACCCATTTCCATTGCCCCAAATGGGCAGGGCTGCTGCACCACGTGCACCCTGTCACATAATCAGGGTTGCTGTACCCTGATTTCCCACTGTGTCCTGCACCACAGTCAAGGCTTCTGTACAATGCTGTCTTCTGTCCCCTGACACCACTGTGCTCTGCTGCACCATAGAGTCTCTTGCCCCCACAGTTAGAGTTGTTGCACCATGCTGCTCCCTGCAACTAGAGTCAGATCCTTTGGTACACTGCCCCAAACTACCCAATAGAAAATACAAAAAATACTTTCATCTTGTGTTATAGGGTGGGGGACAGAGGGTAGCAGGGTGTGGCAGCCTAAACTGTTTGTGCAAGAGGCAGCAAAGTGCAGCAGGTTGCAGCAGTCTCATATGAGGGCAGAAGATGGGGCTTTTGGGGGGCAGGGGAAAAGGGGAAGCAGAGAGCTGCTGCCTCAAATATTGGGCAGGAGACAGGGGCATCAGGATACCATACAGTATTTCTAGTTATACACATACATGATGTATTTTCACACAGAAACCCTCAAAGAACTGAATTTCATGAGTTCATACAGCACATGTTCCTAAAATAGCGGAGTGACGCAGACACAGATTTGTCAGTCTGACATGTAAACAACATTGTTATCACATGAACATATCTGTTGAGGATGCATCAAAGACATACTGCTTCTATGAATTAATGGAATGTAGATTAATTTTATATCCATTAAACAACCCTGTGTTAGATAGCCAGAATAGAATGCAGAGTTTTGATGACAGAGAACTAACACATATGATAGGGACAAGGTAATTTCTCATAGACATTCATTCATACCACTTCAGTTCTGCACTGAACCCCAAATGATCAACTGTTTATGAGAACTGAATGATTTTAAGCTAATCCCTCTAAACACAAACCAGATGGGTTAGTAATAAACTTTGAGTGAAAACAATTAGCTCCATAGACTGCTCTTTCTAGGAACTGCAACAGCTCATTCAGTCAATCAGGGGCTTAATTGGTGAAGCAGCAGGCTGGACAGGTATGATGTCATTGCTCACTGACATGGACAGAAACATCTTCACTGTTTCTTCACTGTTTTCAGTTACTGCTGAGCACATAAACAGATGCTGATTTAAAGAAAACCACAAAACCAAACAGCATGATATTTTCAGGAAACACTAATCATGACACAGGGATTTGAATTCAAGCTTTTTATGAAATATGTGCATTTGATCTTTAAGGTGCTGCACTGTGTTGAGAAACTGGTTGGGCAGCTTGTGCACCCTCCTGCCAGCATGTTTGTTTGCTCATATGTTTTTACCTTAGTTTCTTAATAAAGCATTGCTTTTTGTAAGTGGCGTTCAGTAGTTTTTTGTTTCTTTGCTGTGTGTCTTTGAACTGTGCCACAAACTTACAAGTGAGGCTGGATTTGTTTGTGTCTCTCAGTCCAAGATAAGCAATTTGAAAAGGGTGCCAAACTCACAAGGAGAAAATTAAACAAGTCTTCACCTGGGTGGCAAATGTGAATGCAGTTCTGCCTAGAACTTAACAGGCCTAACACTGTCTGTACTAACTGTTCTGATAGGGGCATGGCAGGGACCCTGTTTTAATATTAATAGTTGTGAAGCAGGAGCCTTTCATTGACCCTGATAGAGGGATATACTGTGCAGCTGGATGAAGCTGAATCTGACACTGGAGCAGCAGACCTTCAGAATTCTCCATATGACTTTAGATGCAGGCCGTGCAACCGGTGTCTTTGCCTTCAAAGGGAGTTTGTTCTAGAAGGGTGTTTGACCAGGCTGGCCTAGCTGGGTGCCAAGAAAGACTGTAGGCACCCACCAAAGGATCTGTGCTGCACAGCTTTCTGCAGCTGTGTGCTCATTTCCATACTCTCTCTGAATCTGATTTGCAAACAGGCTCCATGTTTCAACAAAACCCCTGGCTGGGCTTTCCTTGTGGTGGAGATAACTGGCAGTGATCTGCCCTCTTTATTAAAGTGTGAAGTGGGGAAGCATGCCCAGTGGCTTTGGAAAAGTCTCTTACAGAGTCCTCATGGTGAGCTCAACTGTCTTTCACTTTCTGTCTGATCTGTAAATCTCCTGGTATTCTTGTGCTGCTCTCACTCCCTTTCTCAGCTTCCAATTGACTGGTGCACATTCTGAGGCACTTTGACACAATATGCTGTCTTTCAAGTGACTGTTACACTTGTGCACTTTCTCTAGTGCCCATACTACCCAAGAAGCACATTTGAGTTTTACCGCCCTATGTCTATGCTTGCTTATTGATTGACTTTGGTTTGAGGCTGACTATAAGACTTTCTTAGCCTCCTGGGATGTTCTTCCATTTGAGGGATCTAATTTGAACTCTGACCCCTTCCCACAAACCTCAGGAGCTGGGAGATGAACAGCACAGAAGTGCCCATTGAGTAAGGGCTAGTTCTGTTATACTATGCTCTGTGCAGCACAATGAAGCACCAACTGACCAAAGGGAAATGCTACCTCTCCTTTACTGCATGCTTTCCTTTACAGTCATACAATGACCTGGTGAAATTACGACAGTGTGCCTGGGAGTACGGTGGCCCTGAAATGCAAAACACAAACCAAAAAAGTGAAAGGCAAGCAAATAAGTAAAGCAACAACCAGAAAATAAAACGCAAACAAAAAATATAAATCAATAAAACCAAATGTAAAGTGTGTTGCTACAAAACTAATGTAACATCCAACCAAAAGAAATGACAAATGCAACACAAAACAGTGAAGTCCATCTAAAAATCATGAAATTATAAAAATATATTAACACAACTAAAATATGAATGCAAACAAATGTAATATAGCACAACAAAAAAGTGAAAGCAAACAAAAAATATAGCACAACTAAAAGATGAATGCAAAGCTCTGCCCGGTGGTGCTGAGGGTTGAGGTGCTGGACGCCACACCTCGCACCACGCTGGCAACCTGGATTTGGGAACAGACTCAGGCTGTCGGGGGCTGGCAGGGGAGAGGTTGGATTGAGCATCCCAGGACTGCTCTCCTTCCTCTGGGGTGGGCTAGAAAGTTGTGTCGCACTTGGGCAGCCCCTGGCGAAGGCCAGGGGAAGTGTAAGCCATGGCACTAGCATGGGGTGGAATCTGGCAAAACACTTGTGTGTATGCAGCACGTCATTGCACTGCTAGCTCCGGGGGAAAAAATATGGGGTGGAAAAGAGCTGGGTGTGACCAAGCAGCTTGATGGCCATGCACCTGCCGACCTGGAGGCCTGTTGTGGAATCGCATCAGGGGGTCCAGTAATGGCCGTGCTAGGAGCCTCGCGATGAATGAGCCTGCTGTCCTCCAGGTCGGTGGGGGCCGGCGGCTGGATGCCCTACCAGAGCACTGCAGTAAGGCACAAAAATTGGAGTAAGATAAAAAAATAAAAGATAAATGCAAGCGAAAAAAGCATAGCACAACAAAAAAGTGAATGCAAACAAAAAAGCCTAGCACAACTAAAAAATGAATGCAAACAAAAAAGCATAGCACCCCTCAAAGATGAATGCAAACAAAAGAGCATAGCACAACTAAAAGATAAATGCAAACAAAAAAGTATAGCACAATTTAAAGATGAATACAAACAAAAAAAGCATAACACAACTACAAAATCAATGCAAACAAAAAAGCATAGCACAACAAAAAAGTGAATGCAAACAAAAAGCATAGCAGAAAAAAGATTAATGCAATCAAAATGTGAATCAAGTATCTAAGAGTTGGTTGGTACCTCACATAGTTTGTCCAAAAGAGTAATTGCAAATGAATGCATCCTGCACCATATATTCCCTGGTGTCAATTGGCATCCTCCACACTTATCCCATCACTTGCCAAGGATACATTACTTGCCAAGGAGTCATTAGTATGCAGAGGCAATCTGTTCATGTCCCAAACCAGTTATTTTCTGCTGCCCAGTGGCACACACCCTCCTCCAACACATCTCCATGCCAAGCAATTCCTAGTGCCCAGTGGCATTCTCTTACCACATGTCCAATCTGCATCAACCATTCAGTGCATGCACAGTAGCACCTCCTCCCTCTTTCTGTCATCTGCCATACATTCACTAGGGTTCTAGGGCTACTCCCTTACCCAATTCCATGCCAGACATTCCCTAGTGTATGGTATCAGTCCACTCCCTAACCTCATCCAGGGCCAAGCAGTCCCTGATGTCCAGTGGCACTACCTTCACTTACCCTATATTAACATATGAAGAAGCCAGCAGAAGAAGGCCATTTGGTCTATCTTCCCTATTAATGAACCTTACCTTCCCCCATGCCTATCCCAGCCTCTCTTAAAGCTGCCCACTGTCTTCAATGAAATGACCTCTTCTGGCTGCACATTCCAAGTGTCCACTGCCTCGCTGTGAAGAAATGATTCCTGACCTCCCTCCTAGACCTCCCACCCTCCAGCTTAAGACTGTGCTCCCTCGTATTATGGTTGCCACTCAGCTTAAAGAGATTCTCCTTATCATCCTTATTTATCCCTTTCAGGTACTTGAAAGTCCCAGTCATGTCCACTCTCTCTCTCCTGTCTTCCAGGGAGTACATGTTCAGTGCCCTCAACCTCTCCTTGTATGCCTTACCCTACTATCCTGCTAGCATCTTTGTAGCACCCCTCAGGACTTTCTTCAGCAGGTTAATGTCCTTTTTGAGGAGTCAGTACCAGTACTGAACTCCATACTCTAGATACGGCTTTACCAGTGACCTGTACAAGGCCAGTATAAACTCCTCTCTCTCCTACTACTGATCTCCCAAGATATGCATCCCAGCATCTTGTTTGCTATTGTTGCTGCTTTCTTACACTGCATGGAGTGCTTCACGTCACTAGTGATCATCACTCCCAGGTCCTTCTCCTCCTGTGATGCAGATACTCAGACTCCACCCAGGTAGTACTCTGTCCTAGGATTCTTGGATCCAGTATGCATAACTTTGCATTTCTGGGCATTGAAGCCAAGCTGTCAGATCTTGGACCACCTCCCCAGCTTTTCAAGATCTTCCTGAAGGTCCTGCATCCCTTCAGCTGTGTCCACTTTCTTGCAGAGCTTGGTGTCATCTGCGAATGAGTACATTTTGCCATTAATGTCATCCCAATGTCATTAATAAAGACATTGAACAACACTGGCTCCAGCACTGAGCCCTGTGGGACCCCACTGGTTACCTTTCTGGTGCTAGATAACTCTCCGCCAAAACCAAACTGGGTTCTGTCCCTTAGCCAGTTTTCCACCCATCTGGCCATCTTTTCCCCAACCCCGAGATCCACCAACTTCCTGATCAACCTTTTTGTGGGGCACAGAGTCAAAGACCTTGCTGAAATCAAGATAGAGGATGTCTAGCACTTGGCCTCTGTCTACTGACTTAGTGACACAGTCAAAGAATTCAGTTAGATTCATTTGACACAGTCCCCCCCCCCCATGAACCTATGCTGCCTCGCACCCTGGAGACCATGCTCCTCTAGATATTCCACCAACCTTTCCTTTAGTATGGTCTCCATGAGCTTACCCAAAATGGAGGTCAGACTGACTGGTCTGTAATTCCCTGGGTCATCCTTGGGACCACTTTTGTGGAGGGGCACTACATGTGCTGTTCTCCAGTCCTGTGGTACCATGCCTGACTCTAGTGAACTATTAAATAGGTCTGTCAGTGGCCCTGCCAGCTCCTTGGCCAGTTCCTTTAGTACCCTTGGATGTACTCTGTCCAGGTCTGGTGATTTGTCCACCTTCAATGCCAGCAGCCACTCCCTCACTCTATCCTCCTCTATCACCACATCTGTGTTCCTCTCCCCCTACTGCTCTTTTCCCTCCTGAAGGCACTGGTCCATCCTTCTCCCTGGTAAAGACAGAACAGAAGTATTCATTTAGTATCTCTGCTTTTCCCCATTATCCTCCACCCACTCCATCCCTTTCTTAAGCCTAACAATCCCTTCCTTCTTGTCCCTTTTCTCACTTACAAAGTGAAAGAAAGCTTTCTCCAATGTCATAATTCCTTCAGCTATCTGCAGCTCCTTCTGTGCCTTTGCTTGCTGGACTTCCTTACTTGCCTCACTAGCCACCTTAGGTAATTTTCCCTATCCACCTCTCTCTCTCTTAGTCTTCCTGAATTTTATATAGGCCAACCTCTTTTCCCTTACTGCCTGGGCAACTCCAGAACTGAACCAGCTGGGAACTTTGTCCATTGTGTTCTTCCCTCTGAGCCTAACATACTCATCTGTAGCAATCAGTATTCCTTCCTTAATGATGGACCACCTTTGGTCCACCCCCATATCTGCTCTGATGCCCTCCAGATGGCTCCTTAGCACTTCGCCCATTTTCCTGAAGTCTACCCTCCTGAAATCCAAGATTTTGGTCTTAGTCGGGATGCTTTCCCTCCCCATATTCAACTAGAACCACACTGTGCAATGGTCACTTCCACACAGTGGCTCCCTGACCAATGTTTCCTGTACATGCTCCCCATCTGTGAGCACCAGATCAAGAACTGCCTCAGCTCTTGTTGGTTCAGTGACTCCCTGAGTCAGGAACCCACTCTGCAGTCCTTCCAGGATAACCTGACTCCTAGCACATGTTGTGGAGGGTATGCTTCAGTCCACCTTGGGCAGGTTGAAGTCCCCACAATTACCACCTCTCCTTTCCCCACAGCTTCCAATATTTGTGAACTCAGTTCCCTATCCATCTCTTCATCCTGATTGGGTGGTCTGTAATCCATCCCCAACCTCACCTTTCACTCTCTGTTGGACCTTAACTGAATCCATAATGCCTCCATCTCCCTTTCCTCTGACTCCTCCCTTGTGCAAGTTATTCCCTCCTTGATATAAACTGCCAACCCTCCCTCATTCCCGACTACCCTATCCCTCCTGTATAGTTTATATCCAGAGCTCACAAGGTCCCAGTCATGGTGTGATGTTGCCCAAGTCTTGGTTACTGCAGCTATGTCCACCCTCCTTTCTGCTAATAGTGCCTGCAGGTCATCCATCTTGTTTCCAAGACTCCACGCATTCAGAGACACCACCCTTCACCTAGAATATGACCTTTATTCTCTTCCCTCTAGTCTTCTATTCACATTTATTCCCTCTGTGTGCACCCCCTCCACATACCCTTGTTATGTGTTCCTCACCCCCTCCATCTTTTGCTGTGTTCTCGCCCCTTCCACCTCCTCCCACCAAACCTCAGCCATCACTGTGAGGGTGGGAGGTTCACTGACTTCCTCCTTTCAGAATCTGTGCGCCTGCACACCCACTGCCCCCCAGTAATTTAAATTGTGTAGTGATTAAGTATTCCCCCAGTTTGTCTCTGAGTACCCTCAAACCCTCCCTTCTGAGGTGTAGCCTATCTGGTGAAAAGAGTGCTTCGATTAACCAGGTCTCCTCCCAGTCCCCAATACAGATAAATATACCATGTAAAGCATTTCATAGTTTTCAAGGGCTTCTCCTCCCTCCCCCATCCTGCACCAAGAACTCCCTGGTGTTTACTGGCACCCCTTCCCCTTTCAAATGCTATGAACTCTCAGGTACCTGGTGGCACCCCCTTCCCCATTCAGTGTTAAGCACTTCCTAGTATTCAGTGGCACCCCTTTCATGCCAAACACTCCCTGGCCCTGGTGTCCGCTGGAAATCATCCCTCATCCCATTTCATTCAAAACATTCCCTGCTGTCCAACAGCACTCCCTGCTTTTCCCCATCCAATGCAAACCCCATTCTGGTATCCAATGACCGCTTCTTTTCTCGGACACATGCCAAGTGCTCCCAGGTATCCAGTTCCACACTCATGCTCACCCTGTCCCTTGCCAAGTGGTCTCTGATGTCCACTGGCACCCTTCCCTCACTGCATCCTATGCCAAGAACATCCTGGTGTGCAGAATGTCATTCCATCACCCCAAAGCACATCCAGTATCCCTTACCATATTCTATGGCAAGCACTACTTGGTGTCTAGTGGCCCCTCTATCTTAGACAGAATGTCCATGATTCATGAATGGGTGGGTTTTCCACACAAAACATGCATAACCCACCCGCACAATTCCACAGCTGCAAACAGGTGTGTGGTGGCCAGCATTTGTGATCACCAGCCACTGCACACCTCCTGTCCTCATACTCTCCCCTTGGCGTGCTAGTGCAAGGGGATGACTGGTGGACACAGCCTGGCAGCCAATGGGATGCTTGTTCCCACTCTACTAGTGGATCCCCCGCAGTGTGGGGGTCTCCGGTAGCAATGTACTGGGTCCATGAAGGGACACAAGGCGAGTGCCTGGGTGGCCACTTCAGCCCCCCCATTCCATGGGGCTGGTGGCATTATGAGGGGACCAACAATTCTTTGCCACTGCCAATGGTGACACTGTGGGGGGGGTGCAGCGACTATGCCTCCATCCTCCTGGCATTGCAGCCAAGAATGGCACATAGTGAGATTGTGAATGGGCACCATGGGGGTGCCCCCTGGAATGCCCCCATCCCACCCTAGGTATGGCACCCTGTGGCCAGCCAGGGATCACTTGCACAGGGTGCTAATGCACCCATTAGTGAATTCCGTGGGGGTACACAGGGCACCACTGCATGGCATTTGGTGTTGGGAATGCCTACGTGCTGCCCTTGTGCACCACATAGGCATTAGTGAATCGTAGCTAGCATGTTAGCACAGCCAAGAACTCTTTTCACACATGATATTCCTCATTTGTGCAGACTCGACAGACCACAGGTACCCTTCTGCCATCATCTTCTATGTTTCTATGTTTCTATATTCAGACACCGTTACCTTATGGTTCTGTCTTAAATATGAACCTTTGACACACAGGACAGCTATCCAACATGTCATTACAATCAGTTTTACAAAAAAGACCAAATAAAAATACACTGCAAAGATTTCAACTTTGTTCTCACATAGACCAGAAGTGCCAGCTACCAGGGCTTTTTCTTGCAGTGCATAAAGCATCAGTGAAGTCTGCACTCACTTAATGACTGACTGACCAACCCACACACTCACTGACAACCCAATACATTTTTGACTGACCCGCTCACTCAATGACCAGCTGACCCACTCACACACTCAGTCACTGACTGATCCACTCACCCAGGCACTGACATTCCACTCACTTAGTCACAGACTGACCCACTCATACGCCCAGTCACAGACTGACCACTTACACACTCAGTCACAGACCGATCCATTCACGTACTTACTCACTGACTCACTGACTGACTGACTGACTCACTCACTCACTCACTCACTCACTCACTCACTCACTCACAACACAGCCGAGCTGAGGCTTTGCATTTCTGGAGGGGGTACCAAACCTAGGTGCACCTGTGACTGAGGCACCTAATGCTGGGGCACAAAACAGGGGCACCTTCTTACTCAGGGCAAAACTAACCCCCTAGCCAGCCCTGGAGCACCTAGATGACCATTTTTGGAGGGCACCAGGAACTCTGGGGCACTACAAACGTACAGTGTATTTAAAATGTAGTGGAGAGAATGGGGTGAAGTATGTTTAAAATGAGAGGAGGGAGTGCACTATAAAATGGGGGTAGTGCACTGTAAAATATTTAATGTGTAGGAGGATGTACCTGTAAACATTTCTGCACTAAAATGTGGGACACCCTTGAAATAGAAACATAGAAACATAGACTTTGACGGCAGAGAAGGACCACTTGGCCCATCTAGTCTGCCCATTTCCCTACCTACAGGATAGGCCACAGATCCTAGTTAACCAAAAGCCTGTTTCTTCCTACCCCCCACAAGAATTGCCTTATGTCTGTCCCATGCATTCTTGAATTCTCCCACAGTTTTAGACCCAACAACCTCCTCAGGAAGGCTGTTCCATGCATCCACTACCCTATCTGTGAAATAATACTTCCTCACATTGCCCCTGAACCGCCTTCCTTCCATCTTTAAATTGTGTCCCCATGTTCTTGCAAGTCTCTTTTTCTGAAAGATGCTACCCTCTTGGACTTTGTTGATTCCACTGAGGTACTTAAAAGTTTCTATCATGTCCCCCCTCTCCCTTCTTTGCTCAAGGGTATACATATTAAGCTCCTTTAGTCTCTCGTCATACGGCTTCTCTTGCAGACCCTGCAACATTTTAGTTGCCCTCCTCTGGACTACCTCTATCCTGTCTATGTCCTTGCGGAGATGGGGTCTCCAGAACTGGACACAGTACTCCAGATGGGGTCTCACCAACTGTCGGTACAGAGGGATAACAACTTCCTGTTTTCTGCTGGTGATGCCTCTCCCTATGCATCCCAGTATACCCCCAGCCCTCCCTACTGCCTTCTCACATTGCTTGCTAACCTTAAGGTCATCTGATATGATTACCCCAGGTCCCTTTCCTTTTTGTTGTTGTTACTACCTCCCCACCCATTGTGTATTCTTCCCTGGGTTCTTGTTTCCCAGGTGCATTATTTTGCACTTCTTTGCATTGAATCCTAGCTGCCATACTTCTCACATTCCTCCAACCTTGCCAAGTTCCTTTTCATCCTTTCCACGTCTCCTTGTGTATCAACCCTGTTACAGATCTTTGTGACATCTGCAAAAAGGCATACTTTTCCTTTCAGTCCCTCTGCAATGTCACTGATGAAGACATTAAAAAGGACTGGACCCAATACTGAACCCTGCGGTACCCCACTAGTAACCCCTCTTTCTTCAGAGTGGACTCCATTTACAATTACCTTCTGTGTCCTGTTGTGCAGCCAATGTTTTACCCAGGCTACCACCCTGGGACCCACTCCCAGACTAGTTAATTTGACTATTAATCTTTTGTGTGGGACTGTGTCAAATGCCTTGCTAAAGTCTAGGTAGGCCATGTCCACAGCCCCTCCCTGGTCTACTACTTTGGTCACCCAGTCAAAGAAATCTATTAGATTCGTCTGACATGACCTTCTTGCTGTGAACCCATGCTGCCTTGGGCCCTGTGCTCCACTGGCCTCTAGGTACTCAACTATTCTTTCCTTCAGAAGTGACTCCATCACTTTCCCTACCACTGAGGTCAGACTGACAGGTCTGTAGTTTCCTGCCTCTGTCTTGGTCCCACTTTTGTGAAGGGGAATCACATCTGCCTTCCTCCAGTCCTCGGGTACCACACCATCCTCCCATGATTTATTAAAAAGAGTAGCCAGTGGTTTCACCAGTTCCTCTCTTAATTCTTTTAGAATTCTGGGGTGAATTCCATCAGGACCCATTGCTTTGTCCACCTTCAGTTTTAGGAGTTCTTGCAGAACTCTTTCTTGTGAAAGGACTGGGATCGACCCCCTATCAAGAGTGCTTCTGTTAATTGGATTAGGCACTTCCCTCCTCTTTGTGAATACTGAGCAGAAATATTCATTCAGTATCCCTGCTTTTTCACTGTCCCCCTGCCCACCCACCGTCTCATTCTATTCAGCCTCACTATCCCTCCTTTGTCTTTTCTACGCCGCTGATGTACCTATAAAAGGTTTTATCCCTTCTTAACTGAGAGTTGGCTATCTTTCCTCAGTTTGGGCCTTTGCTAGTCTGACTTCCTCCCTGCTTCCTTCTGCCTTAACTGGTACAGCGCCTGTCCTGCTCCTTCTGTGTTTCCTTATACTTCTGGAATGCTATCTTTTCTTCCTGACTTTCACAGCCACCCTTTTGAGAACCATAGTGGCTTTTTTTTCATTTTGATTTGTTTATTTGCTTCACACAAAGGCTTGTTGCCTCTGTGATGGCAGTTTTGATGATTCCCCAGTGTTGCTCCACACCTCCTTCTAGCCTGTTTGCTAGTGCTTTTCTGAGGAATTCTCCCATCTTGCAAAGTCAGCCATCCTAAAGTCCAGTACCCTCACTTTTGTATGGCTTGACTCTGTAGCTGAGTTTAATGTGAACCACACTGTTTGATGGTCACTTGTCCCCAGATGGCAACCCACTTCTAGATCTGAGATCCTCTCACTGCCCCCGTTTGAGAGTATGAGGTCTAAGATTGCTCCCTCATGAGTGGGTTCCGGAACTAGCTGTCTAAGGCCTGCCACCTGTAGGGCATCAAGAATGACCCTGCTCTTGGATGTGGCTGCAGCAAATGTGCTCCAGTTAACATCTGGCATATTCAGGTCTCCCATCAACGGTATCTCTCCTTTCTCTGCCATTCTAAGAATGCCTTCTATCATATTCTTGTCCATTCCCTCCCCCTGACATGGGGGTCTGTACACAACCCCTGTGCAGATTGTGGTGCCCTTTCCAGTCTCCAAGGTGACCCACAGTGCCTCCTCTCCTCCCTGTTTACTCTTTTGTTCAGTTGCTTTTATTCCTTCCTTTACATAGAGAGCTACTCCTCCCCCTCTTCTCCCCTGCCTGTCTCTCTCCGGTAGGTTGTACCCTGGTATGTTAACATCCAGTCATAGTTCTCTGTGTATGTGTTTCTGTGACTGCTACAATATCCAGGCATCCCTGTTCCATCAAGGCCACCAGCTCAGGGAGCTTGTTGCCCAGACTACGGGCATTGGTACTCATTACCCTCCATTTCCTGATGGCCTTACTCCCTTTGGCCCCATCCCTGTCCTTCTTGCCTTTGTCACTTTCTCCATTTACCCCTGCCCTTCTCCCTCTTGATACCTCTATGTTGGTGTTTGCCGCACTTACTACCATGATTATTTTGGGGGGCTAGGATTT
Source organism: Neoceratodus forsteri (assembly GCA_016271365.2). Classification (NCBI taxonomy): domain Eukaryota; kingdom Metazoa; phylum Chordata; order Ceratodontiformes; family Ceratodontidae; genus Neoceratodus; species Neoceratodus forsteri. Next base: position 266,502,095 of record CM057454.1, on the reverse strand, counting down.
CCTGCTCCTTTCCAGTGCCTCCCCCCTTGGCTAGTTTAAAAGCTTGCCAATGAAGCATTTAAACCTATCACCAGGATCCTGGTTCGGTCCCGGACAGATGCAGACCATCATGCCAGTATAGGCTTGCATCACTCCAGGTGGACCCCAGTCCCCAATGAAGCCAAATCCCTGAGCTCCACACCAGTTTTTCAACTACTGATTGAATCCCATGGTGCAGAACACCCAGCCTCCTATGCCATAGATGGGCAGCACCTCCAAGAAGGTTACCGTATGCATACTTGACTAAGTCCCTCCCAATTCCACAAACTCTTCCTGCACTTCTCTAATCCCTTTCTTAGCCAGATCATTTGTCCCTAGGTGGACAATGACATCCAGCTCCCTCCCTGTGCAGCTGCTCTGGCAATCCTGAGGATTCTCTCCTGTCCCTCCAAGCCATGGTGCCAGGCAGGCACCTCCCTCCCCTCCCTTCCTCCCCAGTTCTCCTTCCTAACAATGGAGTCCCCACCAGGAGTTGTTTCCTTCCCTGCCACCCTCTGTGGGTCTCCTTTGTGGAGGTTCCCAGCATCCTCCTTGGTCTCCACTCAGGTGCCTCCATAGAGGAACCACACTTTGCCAGAATGGCATAGGAATTGTGGAGAGGCACAACTGGGGATGTGCTCTGTTCCACTACCCTTACCCTCCCTGAGCCCACTGTGGTCCAACCGCTCCTCTTTCTTGGCAACCCTGAGGCAACGCAGTGGCACTGGTAGTCCCTGGATGGAAGAGGAGGTCCGCAAATCCTGGCCAACTCAGCCTGGAGATGAGCAACCTCTTCCCTCAGCCCAGAGAGGTGCCTGCAGATGGGACAACACCGCATCCTCCAGAATGTCTCCCAGAAGACTGCTGCTCCACAGCCACTGCACTGCACCACTCCAATCATGTTTTATTTCTGGCCCCTTAAATGTTTGCAATCCTTACTTTTTTCTCTGTTTTTTTTTCTCTCTCTCTCCTTACTTTCTGCCTGTGTGCCCTTTAAGCTCCTGATTGTCCTGTTCTGAGACAAGAATATCCTATATTTCTCAGTAGACCACTTACTTGCTCAGAGGCAGACCTCCAGCACACTAGAGGGGCTGGAGAGCTACTCTGCCCTTCTAGGATGGTGGGTCTTTGGTGGTTCTGTGATCACTCACTTCCTGCTCCCAAACAGGAAGTTCCTGTTGTCAGTCAAATCCTTGCCTATAAAAATAGAACTAGCTTTAAAAGGGGTGGAGGGGAGGAAGGAGGGCAATATAGTCCCAGTAGAGAAGTTCAGTCACACAGCAGTCCTTTCTCCTGGTGTCTTCTGCCAAGCTGTTAGCAGAATCTTTCTAAGGCAGTCTTTAAATGTAGCTTCCTTCTAGCTTAGCCACTCCCCCTACTTACTAGATCTTTCTACAAGTAATTTAAACCTCACAGCTATTAAGTCCTTTCCACCACCTGAGATTTACACCTAGATAACTGTTCAGATACCCATTCAGTTCAGTTAACCCAGACAGACACACTTTTTTTTGTTTTGTTGGTTTTTTTTACCCTAAATTAAAGGTCCAAGTACAAAAGTTCTTCTTCTTTAGTCCCAGCAGAGAAGTCCAGTCACACAGCAGTCCTTTCTCCTGGTGTCTTCTGCCAAGCTATTAGCAGAATATTTCTAAGGCAGGAAATGTACTAGAATGTGCTGCCCTTCCCCTCCCGGTGCAGGCAAGCATGTCATATCATATCATTTCTTGCTTTCACAGCTGCTTGTCTGCGCCCATCCAGTTGCCAGGTAATGAGAACTTAGAAGTGACATAGGCCGTCAGCATGGTCAGTCGTCATTTAATAACATTCTGTGATGACCATTGTGGACCATGCCATTACAAAACTAGGCTGACAATTGTTTACTACGATGATCAGCAACCACAGTCAAAGCATGTTCTACCATTTCTAACTGTGGTTGAGTGTGGTACTATATACTTGCCTGGGCTATTACTGAGAGTAGGAAAGTCACTGAGTAAGTATGTGAATGGATCGGTCTGTGACTGAGTGTGTAAGTGGTCAGTCTGTGACTGGGCGCATGAGTGGGTCAATCTGTGACTAAGTGAGTGGGATGTCAGTGCCTGAGTGAGTGGATCAGTCAGTGACTGAGTGTGTGAGTGGGTCAGCTGGTTATTGAGTGAGCAGGTCAGTCAATAATTTATTGAGTTGTCAGTGAGTATGTGGGTTGGTCAGTCAGTCATTAAGTGAGTTCAGACTTTACTGGTACTCTATGCATTGCAAGAAAAAGCACTGGTGGCTGGCACTTCTGGTCTATGCAAGAACAAAGTTCAGATCTTTGCAGTGTATTTTTCTTTGTTTTTTTTTGTATGACTGATTGTTATTACATGTTTGATATCTGTCCTGTGTGTCAAAGGTTCATGTGTAAGACAGAACCATATGGTAATGGTGTTTAAATATAGAAACATAGAAGATTACCGCAGAAGGGTACCTGTGGCCCATCGAGTCTGCCCAAGCGAGGAATATCATGTGTGGAAAGAGTTCTTTGGCTGTGCCAACATATTCACTGAAATTCATCAGTGTCTACGTGGTGTGCAAGGGCAGTGTGTAGGCATTCCCAACACTGAATGGCATGCAGTGGTACTCTGTACACCCCCACAGTATTCACTAATGGGTGCATTAGTACCCTGTGCAAGTGATCCCTGGCTGGCCATGGGGTATCGCACCAAGGGTGGGATGGGGGGTGCCAGGGGATACCCCCATGGTGCCCATTCACAATTGCACTATGTACCATTCTGGGCTGCATCCTCAATGTCAGGGGGAAACAGGCACAGCCATTGCACCCCCCTCACAGTGCCACCATTGGCAGTGGCAAAACATTGCTGGTCCCATACAACAGAGGGGAGGCTGAAGTGGCTGCCCGGGCACTCACCCCGTGTCCCTGCATGGACCCAGTACATTGCTACCAGAGACTCCCACATCATGGGGGATCCATTAGCAGACCTGGTACAAACATCCCATTGGCTGCCCACCTGTGTCTGCCAGTCTGCCCCATGCACTAGCATGCCATGAGGAAGGTCTGTGGACAGGAGGTATGCAGTGACAAGTGATCACAAATGCTGGCCATCACACACCTGTTTGCAGGGGTGGAACTGCACAGGCAAGTTACACATGTTTCGGGTGGGAAACCTGCCTGTTTGTGAATCACGGCCATTGTGTGTAAGATGGAGGGTGCCACTAGACATCAAATAGTGCTTGCCATAGAATATGGTGGGGGTACTGGAGTGCGTGGGGTGATGGAATGCCATTCCACACAACAGGGTGTCCTTGGCAAAGGATGCAGTGAAGGAGGGGTGCTAGTGAACATTAGAGACCACTTGACAAGGGACAGCATGAGCATGAGTGTGCAGTTGGATACCTGGAGGCACTTGGCATGGGTCTGAATAAGGAAGTGGCCACTGGATACCAGAAAGGGTTTGGCACTGGATGGGGAAAGGTAAGGGATGTTACTGGACAGCAGGGAATGTTTTGAATGGAATGGGATGAGGGAGGGAGGAGTGACCATGGACACCAGGGCCAGGCAGTGTTTGGCATGAAAGGGGGTGCCACTGGTTACTAGGGAGTGCTTAACACTGAATGGGGGGACGGGGTGCCACCAGGTTCCTGAGAGTTCATAGCATGGGGAAGGGGAATGGAAGAGGTGCCAGTAGATATCAAGAAGTTCTTGGTGAAGGATAGAGGAGGGAGGAGGTGCCATTGAAAACCATGAAATACTTCACATGGTGTAGGGTAAGTGACGGTAGTGCCACTGGACATCAGGGACTTCTTGGCCCTGGTTGAGGTGAGGGAGGGGACTGATGCCATACACCAGGGTGTGCTTGGCATGGGGTTGGTAAGGGAGTAGATCTTGGACCCTAGTGAATGCTTGGCAGATGATAGAAAGAGGGAGGTGGTGCTACTGGGCATGCATTGAATGGTTGATACAGATTGGACATGTGGTAAGAGGATGCCACTGGGCACTAAGAATTGCTTGGCATGGTGATGTGGTGGAGGAGGGTGTGTGCCACTGGGCAGCAGGAAATAACTGGTTTGGGACATGAACAGATTGCCTGTGCATACTAGTGACTCCTTGGCAAGTAGTGAGTCCTTGGCAAGTGATGGCGGGGTAAGTGTGGAGGGTGCACCAGGGAATACCTGGCACAGGATGCATTCATTTGAAATTACTTTTTTGTACAAGCTATCTGAGGTACCAGCCAACTCTTGGATTCTTGATTCACATTTTGCTTGCATTCATCTTTTTGTTGTGCTATGCATTTTTGTTTGCATTTATTTTTTTTACAGTAATTGTGCTATGCTTTTTTGTTTGCATTCATTTTTAGTTGTGCTATGCTTTTTTGTTTGTATTCATCTTTTAGTTGTGCTATGATTTTTTGTTTGCATTCATATTTTTGTTATGCCATGCTTTTTTGTTTGCATTAATTTTTTTAGTTGTGCTTTGCTTTTTTTTGCATTCATTTTTTTAGTTGTGCTATGCTTTTTTGTTTGCATTCATCTTTTAGTTGTGCTATGATTTTTTTGTTTGCATTCAGTTTTTTATTGTGCTATACTTTTTTGTTTGCATTCATTTTTTAGTTGTGTTAATATATTTTTATAACTTACTTGAATATTTGGGTATCATACTTGGGTGCATAAGACAACAGAAGGCTCTTGCCCAAATCAGTTGTCCCCACTACACAGTGGAAGTAACATATTTTCTAACCTCTAAGTACCTATTCAGTCTAATTTTAAAGACATGAAAACTTGTCGCATTGATTACTTCCTCTGGTAATTCATTCCACAGTTTGACATATCTAGACATGAAGTTGTGTTTCCATGCCTCTGTTCTGCACTTTTTTTCCTTAATTTGATATTTATGTCATCTCATATCATATTTGTGGTCCTACAATAATAAACCCAAATCTCCCCTCAACATACTGTCTTTCAGAATTCTATTTAACAAAAGTAAATCCCTTCTTTTTCACCGTAGATCCAATGGCCATAGATTCAGGTATCTTAGTCTTTCCCCATATGATTTTCATTTGCAGCCTGCTATTAGCTTTGTAAATGACAATTGGGGTCGTTCAAGTAACCTTTTATCTGTCACTAAATATGGACTCCAACTCAATGTTCCATAGTCCAAAATTGGTCTTGTATAGCTATTGTATACTGGCAGCAACACTGTTTCATTTCTTGAAAAATTGCTTCTCCTTATGCTATTCATTACGTACATAGCATTATTTGCTACATATTTAAAGTGGGATTCCTTTTTAAATTATTCCTAACATATATTCCCAAATCCTTTTCACACTCTGATGTTTTTAAGCGTATCCCTTTGACGTTATAATCCTGATCTATATTTTTCTTTCCCATGTGCAATATACTACACTTCTGCAGGTTCAGCTTCGTCTTATTGTTTTTTCAGTCCAATCTACCATAGTCAGAATGTCTTCACCAAACCTTAATCTGTCCTTAAATGTATCAACAACACCTCTGATCTGAACATCGTTTGCAAATTTAACTAATTTATTTCCACTACTGATTTTGAGGTCATATATGTATATATATATATATATATATATATATATATGTATATGTATATATGTGTGTGTATATATATATATATATATATATATATATATATATAGATATATACAAAAAAGTAAAGGGCCCAGCACCAACCCCTGTGGCACCTCACTTTCCACCTCAACTTCATGTGAAATACACCCATGAATTTGTACAGACTGATTTCTGTACATTAACCAGTGTGCAATCCATATGATAATGGTGATGTTGAGACCTAACTTAACCATCTTCAGAATTAATGCTCTATGTGGTACAGAATCAAAAGTTCTACTAAAATCCAGCAACACCACATCCATTGCTCTTGCCTGATCCATATTCTCCCCTATATAGTTATAAAAACTTGTTAAATTGGTATTGCACAGTCTGTTTTCTACAAATTCATGTTGCAACTCATCAATCCTATTGTTATTTTCCATCCATTCTTTAATTTCATCCACTATCAGACTTTCAATAATCTTTCCCACCTTCAATGTCAAACTGATGGGTCTGTAATTTGCAGGATCAGTCCTACTTCCTTTCTTAAAAACTGGAACAACAACTGCACTCCTCCAGTCCCTAGGAACATATCCCTCTTTTAATGATCTTGTACCTATATCTGCTATTACTGGTGCCAGTTCATTCCTTAATTCCTTTAAGAACTTTGGATGCAGGTTGTCTGGTCCGGGAGATTTAGTAACTTTTAATTGTACAATTGTCTCAAGGACTTTGAAACTAGTGATAAATTCCATTACATACTGTATATTGAAGTACACATTAAACTCTCTTGCCATCTCCATAGGTTTAGTATATACTATACCATTAATACTTAAGGGCCCAGTAGCTCTTATTTGACTTTTCTTATCATTTACATATGAAAAGAACCCTTTCTCCCTTTACATTTGCAAGCCTAAACTCAGTATTTTTCTTTGCTTGTTTTATATCATTTTTTTAATTTATGTAGTGATTTTTTATAATTCACCTAGTTCTCTTCAGATGGATTTTTTTAAATTTACTATAATACTTTCTCCTTCCTATTACTTAACTTTAAAATTTTCTTGGTTAGCCAGATTGGTTTTTAACCCCTACTATTATGCACTTCCTTTATCGGTATGTGTTTCTGGCTTACCCCTCTCTAAGATATTTCAATGGTTCTCCAGCATTCCCCAGTTGATAACCCATTGTCAACTTCTTCCAATCCATTGTTGCTAGTTCCTATTTAATGGCCCCATTTGTTATATAATTCATGTATTTCTTACAGTTTATCACCTTCCTTCCTTTTTGAATCTGGAATTGGATAATATTATAATCAGTAGTACCTAATGGTGGGTGGAGCTTAACATTTACAACCTCTTCATTAATATTTGATAGTATGGCATCCAAAATATTGTTTCCCCTGGTTAGTGTATCTATACACTGTCTTCTACCTAGCTGCTTGAATAATTTAGTCTCTTTTAAGTCCCCAACCAGAATTACATCATTATATTCTGCGTCAGCTTTAATGTCATTAATACAAGCTTCAGTCTCTTCCTTTAGAGTGTCTGGTGGTCTATGAAGGACCCCCATTTTAAACTTTTTACCATAGAACCCCATGATGTCCACCCAGAGTATCTGGATATTTTTGTATTAACCAGTGGTTTCCTTTTGTATATATTCAGTTCTGTCTGTGATAAACAGTGCTATACCCCCACCCTTTTTATGTTCTCCTTCTTTACTCACTAGGTGGAAGCTTGGTATATTTTTGTTCCATCCACTGTCATTACCCCACCAAGTTTCTGTTACTCCAGTCATATCCAGATTTTCTTTATCTATCATGAATTTCAGTTCTTCCATTTTTATGTTTGCTTGCACGCATGTGCAAGAAACATAGTGCCATCATCTGAGATTTCGGAGGTGTGTCACCCCCTCTTTCAATTCAGTCAGTGTGTTGGCAGGCATGGCCCCTGTAAGCCAATGCATGCTGGAGCTGTCTATGACAAGCTCCAAAATGCAGTGGCATACAGTTAAAAAGGGGAGCTATGCTTCAGTGAGCAGTGATAAGATATTGCCTGCTCATGCACAGCTCCCCCTACACACACGCACACATGCACATGCAGGCGTGCACCCCCCACACGCACACACTGTATAGCCGACGGGGCACCCAATCCTCCGCCGGGCTGTGCCCTGCCCCCAAAGTTTCCAATGCCACGCTGGGTGCCCACCCCAGCTGGTAACTCATGATATAGCCGGTGGGGGGTGCCCAACTCTGTTGGCTCCACTGTCCTCACCCCCTGAGTACTGGGTGCCACGCTGGGAGCCCACCCCAGCATGGCAGTAGATGCTTGGCCGATGGGGTGCCCAATCCCCATCAACTGAACACCCCAACCATCCTTGTGCCATGCTGGGGCCCACCCAGTGTGGCAAACATCCCGACGTCCGTTTTTTTAACCTGTAAAGAAAAACGTCCCACGTAGTCTCCTGGCCCTCCCACAACCCGCACTCCACCCACTGTGCACCTCCTGCCTCCCACACTCCCTCACTCCCATACTTACTCGGACCTCAGCGCCACGACTCGTGGACTGGGAACACATCTGCACTCTTCAAAGCCGACCGCGAACTGAGGAAATGCCGGTAAGCTGTATAATGGGCTAGATAGGGTTTTTTCAACTTTGTTGGATATCGCAGGCATTTTTTGGAGTTTTTGCCCAAATTTTCAACATGGGGTTTTTGTGACCCCTTCTCATGAGTGATGTCACTGTCATGATGGTATTCAGGCCCAAAGGGTGATTTTGCAGTCACTGCGCGAAATCACCTTTCTGGACTGATTAACAAAATGACACTGCCAGTGTTCATAAGGTGGGCTCTCAAGAAGTCTATTTTGAAAATTTGGGAAAAATTACAAAAATGACTGTTTTATTTAGCGCATGCTATGCAGTTCCTACGCACGCCGTAAGTTCATGGCACTTTCAATATTTTCACTCCAGATTTTTCAACATTGCCATTTTACCACACCTTCTATGAGTAGTACAGCTGTCATTTTTCACATCTCACCCTAAAACATGTTCCGCCCATGTAGTGCACAATGGCGCAGTCGGTGCGCAAATCAATGTATGGGACAAATTAAGAAAATCACAGTGATACTGTTCATGAGCAGAGGTCTTAAATGGCTATGTTGAAAATTTGGTGAAAAAATTCCTAAAATGACTGTTTTACGTAGCGCATGCTATGCAGTTTCTATGCATGCTCATAAGTTTGCAAATTTAATATTTTCACTCCAGATTTTCAACATTGCCATTTTATTACACTTCCTTATGAACAGTACAGCTGTCATTTTTCACATGTCGCCCAAAATGTGTTTTCACACATGTAGCGCATAATGGAGCTGTTGGTGCAAAAGCAATGTTTGGGACAGATTAAGAAAATCACAGTTACACTGTTCATGAGCAGAGGTCTTAAAATGGCTATGTTGAAAATTTGGTGACAAAAGTCCATAAATGACAGTATTATTTAGTGAGCATTGCGCAGTTTCCACGCACCCTCGTAAGTTCATGACTTTGTAATATTTTAAGTCCAGATTTTCACCAGTGGCATTTTTCCACACTGCCTTATTTACAGTACAGCTGTCATTTTTCACAACATGGCCGAAGTGTGTTTTCACACTTTCAGCGCAGAGATGCGTGGTCGCTGTGGGAAATCATTGTTCGGGACAGATAAAGAAAATCACAGTGACACTGTTCATGATCGGAGGCCCCAAAATGCCTGTGTTGACAATCTGCTGTAAAAAAATCCCCAACCTAATTATATTACGGGTGTGCGTTGCACAGTTTCTATGTACGCTCGTGACTTCACCATTTTTTTTAATATTTTTACTGCACATTTGCAACATTGCCATTTTACACCTCCCATGAACAGTACAGCTGTCATTTTTACATCCTGTTCGAATGTTTTTGCACCTGTGGTGCTAAATGCCGTAGTCGCCAGTATAAGCAGCTTTTGGCTAAGAAACTGATATTCCCCCTGTTCATGAGGTAGGGTCACAAAAAAACCATGTTAAACATTTGGAGTGAAAATACCAATGAAGGCCTGAGGTATTAGGGTTTCCAACCATAACGCCCAACCCTGTAGAGAATGACAGGCATCAGGGGTGTGACTTGGGATTCTTGCCTGTAATGCTTATACCATTCCACACCCTGCAGCCAGTGAGAGGCATCGAGGTATGCCTTGGACTCTTCGGCCCCAAAGTTCACCCCATTCTCCCATATCGCACCCATCTCACTGTATTTCCATTGGAATGGGTGCATAAGGCCAAAGACCCTAGGAACACCGGACACTTGCCAGTGTCTGCAGGGTGGGTTATACTGAACTGGCGTGGCCGTTATGCCTCACGACCCAAAGGCACACCCCAATGCCTGTCACTCTCTGCAGGGTGGTGGTGGGGTTCGCTTCAGTTCAATACTTCACTGCCATTCCTATTACGCAGCTCTGTAACTTGTACACTACCACTGCCAATGCCAGCAAGCAAACATTCGGCATTGACAAATGCTTGTTTCTTTAGTTAGACTTCTTGCGTTATAAAACATAACCCATGCACTATGAATCTCTCTGAGTTTTTTATTTTTGCTAGCAATATTCTTGATTCCTTTGGGATTTTCATTTAGATCCTTCGTCCCCCTTCCATTTAGTTTAAACTCCTCTTGATTTCATTTCTTATCCTTATCCCTAATAGTCTACATCCCCTAAAACTTAAATGTAAGCCATCTTTACCATATATTTCTGTTTTGTCATGGAATACATCCCAATGTCTCAAAATATGAAATCTTTTTTCCTTCGCCCATTGTCTTAGCCAGGCATTAGCTAGGTAGATTATCTTGTTCTTATATATGGAAGCTCTTGGTTCAGGGAGGATTTCAGATATAATAATATCACAATTTTTTTCCTTTAACTTATCTGCCAGTTTTTTAAAGTCCTCTTGTATATATGGTAATGTCCTTGTATTCAGATAATTTATTCCAATGTGGACCACCGTTAGTGGGTTATGCTCAGCATCTTTGAAAATATTATATGTCATATTGGTTAAATCCTGCACCCTTGCTCCTGAAAAATGACTGACCATTCTCTGTTCGTTATCCTCCTTACAGATATAATGATCTGTATATTTTATCATAGAGTCCCCATAACTATTGCTTGCCTTTTGCCCTTATTGTTCTCTGCCATTTCAGAATCTGGGTTTACATCTGGAACACTCTCAGACATTTCATCTTGGGGCATCTCTTGTTGTGTTGATTCACTAAACCAATTTTGAAGTACAATAGTAGTATTACTCTCCTTTCCTTCTGACCTGATTCCACCTTTATCCCTGCTTACTGACTTTCTCATTTCACCCCCTGTTATCAAAGGGCTTCTGCCCCTTTTCTGCCATTTCACTGACGTGAATGTGTACCACTCCTCTTGACTATCTACTTCCATATTTGACTCTTCCAGTTTCCTCTTGGAATTTCCTTCCCCTGCCATAATCAGTTCACTACCTGCTGGTTCCTTGTTCAAGCTGGTTAAAACTCTCTCAGTTTATCAGTTGTCCCTACATGATTATTTTCTAACTTGTCTAATCTCTTAGTGAAGTCCTGTACAATACATAATAAATCTTTATTCTGAATACATTTCTCACATGTGAAGTCATCATAGTTCGTTCCTTCATCCGCTATTTTAAACATATTGTAGGTTGAGCATTGTACACACAAATCCCCATTCTGGGTTAAAATTTATGTTGCCATTGTACAAACTTCTAATTACTTAATACTTTTCCTTGCTTCCCAAACTCCCCTCCTCACATTTTCACTTGCACCTTTGCACACTAGAACACACTAACATGTGTGAAGATGCACGTGCCTCAGTGTACAGTGCCATGCATGCTACTTGAGCTTGTGCCATTCACTGAGCTGCTCGCTTATGTAGCGGTACATGACCCAGAACTGGCTGAGGGTCATGTCTTGTTCAAATTCAAGTTTGCAGCACCAAAATGTAAAAACTCCCCACTTCGAAACAGATATCAGGTGTTTTCTTACATTGCCTACACCTCTGTTTAAGTTCTGCCCTGTCAGACATGATTTGTAGTTTCAATCCCCCTCCTCCAAAATTTATGAGTCTGGAGCTCACAGGTTCACTTCATAATTTTTAGATGGACTTCACTGCTTTGTGTTGCATTTGTCATTTCTTTTGGTTGGACGTTCCATTAGTTTTGTAGCAACACACTTTACATTTGGTTTTATTGATTTACATTTTTTATTCACATTTTATTTTCTGGTTGTTGCTTACTTATTTGATTGCCTTTCATCTTTTTGGTTTGTATTTTGCACTTCAAGGCCACCGCATGGGAGCTGTATAGTAGTGCATGCAGCTACTGAGCCCTGACAGGAAGCAGAGTAGTATCACAAATTCCTGTATGACAATAGGGATTAACTGCCATTGAAACAGCTGGTTTCTTGCAGTAACTCTACAGAATTATGCGTTATTCTGCATTGCATCCTGGTGGGCTGCCCTGTATATACACAATACTATCCCACATTACACATATCCTATGAGGCAGGTGTAAAACTACTAAACAGTGTTAAGAGGAGGACTGTGTTATCTATGGGGGTATACGGGAGAATTTGTGTGATCCATGGTGATGAAGCAGGCCTATAAATTAGAAGATAAAGTTGACTTATGTAAGCTCAAGGGGGCAAGAATTGAAGGAGGACAGGAGCCTGTTGGTAAAGACTCTTTGACTTGTGGTTTTGGTTTGCCTTGGGTGTTGGAAGCACCTGGTCTTTGGAACCCTGAGTAAGTACACTGGTGTGTGGGCCGGTGATAGGAGGGTTGACCTCTCAGTGCCTTTGTTTTGACAACATATCGCAAAAGAGCGTGGTGACAGAAACACAGCAAATGCTAGATCAATTGAGGGCAGTCAGCTTCCATGTGAAATAAAGTGGCATGAATACGTCAGTATCTGAAACATATTATAGGCCAACAACATAAGAAGGTAAAAACACTTAAAAACAGTAAAGTTCAACAGAATTGCTACAAATGTAATATAGCACTTTTAAGTTTTTTCATTTTTAGAGATACTTACTTTTAATCATTTCACAGTTGGAATGCCTGGATGAGACAGAAATATTTTATTTATAAGGGCTACAGGAGGAGACAAAGGAAAAGGGGGGAGTGTTTAATCAGGAAAGGCACACTGAGCCAGAGTTTGTTTCCAGGCGTGACAGGCGAGCGCAAGGAAGTTAAGTGATTTACTCAGAGTGGGGGCTGATGGGATTCAAACCCAGGTTTCCAGATTTCTAGCTCAGTGCCCTTAACCAATATACTATGCTGCCTTCTCAAGCAGTACTGTGCAAGCAGTAAAGTATTACAAAATCATATAGATAACAATATGAATATAAACAAAAGTCATATCAAAGCGCTACAAATCCTACTGCAAGTAGTTGTTGCAGCCCAATTTTATTTATTTGTTTATGCATTATTAAGTTTTAGCAAAATGTTGGTACATATGTACCATACCTCTTCATTACAGGTAAAAATAAATGCTCTTAAGCAAAACTAGGTTAAGTACCATGAGGCCACTGTATACTGAGTCCATTTGCCTGAAAACAAAAAGCATAGCTGTGAAGAAATAATGCATTAAAGTGATATAATGTAGAGTGACTGTCCGCTAGATATGCAGCTCTCACACTAAATAATAAACAGGATATGTACATGAGTTTATCCTTCTCCTTGTAGGAACTGGAAGACAGATGGCATTATCACTGAAGCTTATTTGTGGAGCTGCTCGTTACTAGAATCACTGTTTTAACCAGCATAACATGGTTCAAATGCATCGCCCCTCTGATACACATGTAGCAATTATGGTGGGGTTGCCAAGTCAAAGAAAAAAGTATAACACTTTTCAGTGTGCATAGCTATGCATGAAGCACTCTTATTTGGCAGGAATGAATAATCAAGAAACATTGCAAACGTATACATGAACAGGTGGTTATGCATTGCAATGTAAACAAGAAATATTAATCATGTACCACATTTCCTCCCTGCTGCTGTTTAGCCAATTTCATTATTTTATTTTGTCTATTTATTTAAAAGTTGATAACCAGGAAAGGCACAATGAGCTGGAGCTTGTTTCCAGGTGTGACCCAGGGAAATGAGGTACAGGAGAATAAATAACAATCACATCATATAATTAGTTGAACCAGTATAGACATCACTATAACAGTAGTGAAGACTAATGCAATACTAATATACTAAGTTTGACCTGTATACAATAAGAGTCTAAGCGTGGGTGAATCAATGCAGCTATACAGTTATGTACAAAGCAGCTGGACCGGACAGAAACAGTTTCAGAATTATGCTCGGAGGGGAGGGGCGAGACAGATTCAGGGTGGGGGAGGGATGAGTTTTACTTGCTGTTTGAGAGATGGGAGTGAGGGGAAGTCTTGAAGGTGTGGGGTAGTTGGTTTCAGAGGTGGGGAGATGGGATGAAAAGGCAGAGAGGCCTGAAGAGGACCGGCTATGAGGGATTGAGAAGGTGCAGGGGTGAAAGGAGTGCAGGGAGTAGGAAGGTAATGAGGCAGGAGTGAGGGTGGAGGTGAGATAAGGGGGAAGGAGGTTGAACCTTTACTTGTCAATGAAGATTAAGTAGTGGATGTGTCTTCTGTGTGAGAGGGAGGGAAGATTTAAGGAGGAGAGGAGAGGAGAGGAGAGGAGAGAGCAATGGTGAGTCTGAAGTGTGGAGTTGGTAGTAAAGCGGCAGAAGAAGTGGAGGAGGGTATCTAGGCAGCAGAGGGTGGTGGAGGGGGGGCTGAAGCATAGATAACATTGCCGTAATCAAACAGAGGGTGGATTGTCTTGAAGAACTGGATGTGGTGGAGGTGAAGGAGGATGCAATTATTATTCTGATACAGTACTCCGAGTTTGGCGAAAGTTTTGTGCATATGGAGTCAATATGAACGGAGTAGTCAAGGTGCTAATTGAACCAGAGGCCCAGGTATTTATAGGAGGTTGCAGAGTCAAGGGTGGATCCATCTAAGCTGGTGAAGAAGGGGTGGAGGTGCAGCTTAGCCAGCTTGTGGGGGGTCCTGAAAACCATGGAGATGGTTTTCTTGGTGTTGACTTTCAGAGAGTTTAAACAGTATAAACCAGGAGCACCAGTATCTTTGTGGAAAAAAATGGATGCAGAAGTAGCCTGTAAGATTAAAATATAAGCCCACTCTTTCTACAGTCAATGAAATGTGTCAAGTGTCTCCCCTGGGTGCATGACTTCAGACAGATCAGCAAAGGTAAAAAAAGAAAGAGGCCACTTTGGTTCTCCAGAGAGGTAATGGAAGCAATGAGGGAAAAGAAACAAGACTTCTAGAGGTACAAAAGTACACAGAAGGAAGAGGCTAGAATGAGGTACAGAGAGAAACAGAGGGTGGCAGGGCAGATAGGAAGGCGAAGGCAGAGACAGGTGAACTGATAGCCAAGTTGGTAAAGAAAGGGGATAAAACATTCTTCAGATACATCAGTGAGAAAAGGAAGTCCAAATCTGGGGTAGTGAGACTGGCAGTGGAAGAAGGGAGGGGGGTCCAGTAGAGTGGGATCACCAGAAGGCAGACTTATGGAATAATTACTTTAGTTCAGAAGAGAAGGAAGGTAAGGGTTTCAATGTTACATAAAAAGGGCATACAGGAACTGGAGGTGGACACTAGTCCATTCACAGAAGAAAGGGTCCTCAAATAACTGTTCAAGTTAAGGATGGATAAGGCAATGGGTCCAGATGCAGTACACTCTATAAGCAATAATATCGAACAGGGTGGGCTGTATCGGGCTATACTGGACTACCCAGGAGGCCTGACGCTGCAGGCAGAGGGTCTTATAGCCTCTGAAAGGTCCAGTATAGCCCAATGCCACTGATCCTGAAGGGTATTACTGCACTTAGAAAATGGGTATATGTAGAGCATATTTTTAGAAATAAATAAAATAGCTAAAAGTAAAACAAAATTAGACAATAGAAAATCAATTGACTAAACTTTCTTGTAAAGTAGTCCCTTTCTTGGCAGAATTATCAGTAGAGGGTGATGATTTTTATGAGAGCCTTTTATTTGTAGTTTCTCATCCCAGCACTGAGATACAAAAAATAAAAAGAAAGAGTAGCAGAATTAGTAGTCTTTTTTTGTTTTGTTTTAATGTAGTGTCTGTCTGTTTCTTAATGAGCGTGATTAAATAACACCTGGGAGAAACATTCCGTCCTTCTCTGACAGCAGTGGAAAAAACTTTCAGAAGCGTGGGACAGATTAGATGAGAGGAGTGTTGATTGTTTAGGTTTGCTGTCCTGTTTACAGTTCACAACCGATGAGCTCTACCACATGAGTGTGTAGCTGGAAGAAGAGATGAGAAATGACAGGGATCTTCTCTCAAAGGATGTAAATACAGAAATACGGATCCCACTCTTGCATCACACCTGCCCACTGGTGAAAACTTCAATGCTGACTCAACTGTTCCTTAAATTGACTTTGTGCAATGTGACGCATGACAGGAGGTCTGCAGAGAGCTGCACTAAAACAGGGCAACAAGTAACTGGGTGAGGAACTGATTGTGTAGGTAAAAAAAAAAAGAAACAAATATTTGAGTGAAGGAAATGGTAGTACTAGTAATTATCAGTCAGGTGGGGGTGTGAGCCACAGCAAGCTGTTGGAAGTTGTCTTCAGTAGGAATGAGCATGTGAATGGTCAGTGTGATTTGCCATAAGGCTCTTGCTTACATTAGAGAGGTACCCTCCCACCCATCCGTCTGTACTACAGATGTGTGCCACGACATATTTTTTTTAATTTTCTTTATATTTACACACATTTTAATGGCTGATGTGACCTTTGTTTTGTCTGCATCGGGGAGTACTGAAAGCTATTTGAATATGGATAATTAAATTCAGCCTCGCAATCGCCGTGTGGAGGGCAGTTTTCAAAATGTATGGTGTCACTGTGTAAAAGAAAAAAATGCCGCTTGTATTATGAGTTACTTTTTTTTTGTCATAGAAACATAGACTTTGATGGCAGATAAGGACCGCTTGGCCCTCCTAATCTGCCCATTTCCCTATCTACTGGATAAGCTGAAGATCCTAGTTAACCAACAGCCTATTTCTTTCTACCCCCTCCCCCGTAAGAATTGCCACATGTCTGTCTCATGCATTCTTGAATTCTCCCACAGTTTTAGACCCCACAACCTCCTCAGGAAGGCAGTTCCATGTGTCCACCACCCTCTCTGTGAAAAATACTTCTCACATTGCCCCTGAGCTGTTCCCTCTATCTTCAAATTGTGTTCCTTGTTCTTGCACATCTCTTTTTCTGAAAAATGCTACCCTCTTGGACTTTGTTGATTCCATTGAGGTACTTAAAAATTTATATCATGTCCCCCCTCTCCCTCCTTTCCTCAAAGGTATACATATTAAGCTCCTTTAGTCTCTCCTCATATGGCTTCTCTTGCAGACCCTGCATCATTTTAGTTGCCCTTCTCTGGACTGCCTCCATCCTGTCTATGTTCTTGCAGAGATGGGGCCTCCAGAACTGGACGCAGTACTCCAAACGGGGTCTCACCAACTGTCTGTACAGAGGAATAACAACTTCCTGTTTTCTGCTGGTGATGCCTCTCCCTATACATCTCAGTATCCACCCAGCCCTCCCTACTGCCTTCTCATATTGCTTGCCTACCTTAAAGTCATCTGATATGATGACCCCCCAGGTCTCTTTCCATTTTTGTTGTTGTTACTACCTCCCCCCATTGTGTACTCTTCTGCTGGGTTTTTGTTTACCAGGTGCATTATTTTGCACTTTTCTGCATTCAATCCAAGCTGCCATACTTCTGACTACTCCTCCAACCTTGCCAAGTCTCATTTCATCCTTTCCACATCCCCTTGTGTATCAACCCTGTTGCAGATCTTTGTATCATCTGCAAAGAGGCATACTTTTCCTTCCAGTCTCTCTGCAATGTCACTTATTAAGACATTAAAAAGGACTGGACCCAGTACTGAACCCTGCAGTACCCCACTAGTAACCCCCCTTTCTTCAGAGTGGGCTCTGTTTACTATTAACTTCTGTGTGCTGTTATTCAGTCAGTGTTTTACCCAGGCTACCACCCTGGGACCCACTCCCAGGCTGGCTAATTTGTTTATTAATCTTTTGTGTGGGACTGTGTCAAATGCTTTGCTGAAGTCTAGGTAGGCCATGTCCACAGCCCCTCCCTGGTCTATTACTTTGGTCACCCAGTCAAAGAAATTGATTAGATTCGTCTAACATGACCTTCCCACTGTGAATCCATGTTGCCTTGGATATTGTGCCCCACTGGCCTCTAGGTACTCAACAATTCTTTCCTTCAGAAGTGATTCCATCATTTTCCCTACCACAGAGGTCAAACTGACAGGTGTGTATTTTCCTGCCTCTGTCTTGCTCCCACTTTTAACATCTACATCGGTGATATTGCAGATCGCTTAGAAGGTAAGGTGTGATTATTTGAAGATGATACAAAAATCTGCAATAAGGATGACACACGGCGAGGGGGGGCAACAATGAAGGAGGACCTGGGGAAGTTGGAGGAGCATTTAGAAACTTGCCAATTGAAATTGAATGCAAATAAGTGCAGAATCATGCACTTTGGACATAAAAACCCACTGGCCACGTATGAACTGGGGGGACGTAGTCATGACAATGAGGCAGGAGAGGGAGCTGGGGATTATCATATGTAACAAGGCAGAAGAAAGGGCAAATCGCATGTTGAACTGTATAGGGAGGGGTATAACTAGCAGGTGGAGGGAGGTGATAATGCTGTTATATAAATCACTGGTGAGGACCCCACCTTGAGTATGGTGTACAGTTCTGGAGGCCTCATCTCCCGAAGGATAGTGACAGGATAGAGAGGGTACAAAGGAGGGCAATCAAAATGGTGCAGAGCTTGCATCTGAAGCCCAACGAGAAAAGGTTAAGGGATCTAGATCTTTACTACCCGGAGATCAGGAGAGAGAGGGGGGACATGATTGAGACATTTAAGTACTAAAAGGGAATAAACAAAGTACAGGAAGGGAGTATCTTTCAAAGAAAAAAATGTCCAAAGACTAAGAGGGCACAGTGTGAAATTGGGGAAGGGGGTATGTTCAAAGGAAAGAGGAGAAGATTTTTCTTCACAGAAAGGGTGGTGGACCCCTGGAACTGCCTCCCAGTGGAAGTGGTGGGGGCTAAAACAGTTATTGGATTTAAGAAAGCATGGGTTAGACACATGGGTATCACCAAGACTGGTAGGAAAGGAAACCTGGAGCCCGAACAGGGACTGGAGACACCACTGGTAAGGGAAGGGGTTGGGAGGGCAGAGGCTAGTGACCAGTAGGGTCTGCAGTTTTATATTAGACAGGGAAATGGGGAAAGATTGGATGGGCTGGGTGGTCTTTTCTACCCTCAACATCTATTTTTCTATGCAGAAATAGTTATAGCACAGCAGACATAAAACAATCTCATTCCTCTATGCCCTTCTCTGATTCTTCAGCACCATGATACAGTCAATAAATTTGTTTGCAGTCTTTAGGTATGAGAACAGTTAGAAAGATGCTTCTTTGCTGGAAAGAATAAGTGGCTAAATGCCACAGGCCTGAATCATTTCATCCAGGGAAGTGACTGTGTGTGCTTCATCTTTGCTACACTCTAGTATGCACCTCTGTACATGCCCTGGCTGATCTGACCAACCAGTGTCTAGTACTATTGTTTAAGTATAACCCCCCCACCAAAGTATGGGGCTTACCTTTGGCTCTGCAGAGCTCAGCAACCACTCTGCTGCTAGTATTTTTGTTCCATCCAGACCCCAAAAACTTGAACAGTGTTGGTGAGCCAGAGTGGGAGTAAGTGAGGAGGAAATCTCCTGTGCCATTCTGTGGAGCAGTTCTCACACTCATCAAAGGTGCCAGATGGTACCAACAAAGGAGCAATCAGTGCTCCAGGTGAGCTGTAAATCCACTTATAGATGCCACTACTAGGGATGTGCAAAGTTGGTGAAATTTGTTTTGTGAAGCAGTTAATAAATTTCACTGACTTCAATTCACCAACAACTGCAATTTGTATAGTTTTTGCATGGTGAAGTGTCCAAATTTCCATGGCAAACCTATGCAAATTGGAAATACTCCAGCAAATTAGGCAATTTACTCAGTCTTCACAGGACAAAGTAGGCACTACACTGGTAAAAACTAGGGCTAGGCAGACTGTTCTGTCTGAAATCCAGACCCCTGGTTCGAACCCTGAATCCATGGACCCGGATAAATATGGACTTCGCTGCAGATGTCCTGTTCTGGGTCAGTGTGGAAAGCAGGGCTTTTTTTCCTGCATTCCATTGCCTGGTGCCCCAATGGGGGAGGGGCAATAATATTAATGGGTTGGGATTTTATTTATGTTCCTGCCCTGAACAGATCCAGAAGCAAATGATTTGATACCTTTTATTGGACCAACATAGATGTTACAACAAAAGAACAAATGTTCTAGCTTTCGGACCAACCAGGTCCTTCTTCAGAAGCTTTATGGCAGTCATTCAGAAAATCCCATACTAGTAACACCCAGATGATGCATTAAAAAAACAGAAATAATTCTCACTGGTTTAACATATACATTTGAAACATAACAGAAGATTACATCAGAGAAGCTAATTAACACCAGTATGCTTTTTGCTGAGAAGCCCCTGAAGGTAAAAGGTTATCAAAAAATATCAACAAGCAGAGAGTTGTTCTCACAAAAATTTTAAAATGTCTCAGTGTGTTTCCAGAAAACATTTCACTGATAAGCACTTCCTGCCCTGGGCACCCCCAGTTGCCATGCCGTTGCCTATACAGTTCTAGCTGGAGGAATGGATGGTGCCAGGCGGACAAAAGACAAAGGAGAGGAGGGTGAAACTGAGCCCAGAAGTCAAGGACCACAGTCACAGTCATGTGGTGTGGAGATCTGCAGCTGCTGTGGTTGGTCAGTGACTCTCAGGTTGGCTGTGTCATTGGTCTTTTTGTTTTCTCCATGATTTTTTTCATCGACAGCAGCAGAGTGGAGATCGACTTAATAAGTAGTAAAGAGGGGGAGAGTAGAGTTGTTTGTGAACAGGGCAAGGGCATGCTAGCAAAATAAATGTTGACTTGTGTCATCCAGAGGAGAAAAAGAGAGACTTGACTACTGGGGACTAATGAGAAATGTTATAGTTACAGAAATCATAAATAAAAGTGTATTCCTGGTTTCATTGTGGCTGCCTGTATATAGGCCCAGGGCAGGGGATATGCTGGCAAAATAAATGTTGGCTTGTGCCATCCAGAGGGGGGAGGGAGGGAGAGAAGAGAGAGAGAGAGAGAGACACTAGATTACTGGGGGCTGAAGTAAAATGTTATAATCACAGAAATCACAAATAAAGTGTATTCTTGGTTTCATTGTGGCTGTCTGTGTACAGGCCCAGGGCATGGGCAGGCTGGCAAAATAAATGTTGACTTGTACCATCCAGAGGAGAAAGAGAGAGAGAGGAGAGCGAGAGAGAGAGAAAGGGAGGGGGGAGAGAGAGAGAGAGAGAGAGACACTGGATTACTGGTGGCCAAAGGGGAAATGTTATATTTACAGAAATTACAAATAAAGTATATTCTTGGTTTCATCGTGACTGTCTGTGTACAGGCCCAGGGCATAGGCAGGCTGACAAAATAAATGTTGACTTGTGCCATCAACAGGAGAAAGTGAAAGAGGCACTAGACTACTGGGGCTAAAGAGAAAGGTTACAGTCACAGAAATCACAAATAAAGTGTATTTTTGGTTTCATTGTGGCAGTCGGTATACAGAGCAAGCGCATGCTGGCAAAATAAATGTTGATTTGTGTCATCCACAGGAGAAAGAGAGAGACTACAGGGGGTCAAAGAGAAATGTTATAGTCACAGAAATCACGAATAAAGTGTAGTCTTGTTGGTCTCATTGTGACTGTTTGTGTATAGGCCCAGGGTATGGGCAAGCTGGCAAAATAAATGTTGACTTGTGCCATCCAGAGGAGAAAGAGAGAGACTAGACTAGACTAGACTACTGGGGGCCAAAGAGAAATCTTACAGTCACAGAAATCACACATAAAGAAATTAATCTTGGCCTCAGTGTGGTTGTGCAGTATGTGTACACTATACAGGGCAGGTAGGTGGGCAAAATAGTGCTTGCATCTGTCTGTCTGTTTCCATCTCTCTCGCTCTCTCCCAGCACACTCAATGTCACGGCCAGGGCCTGAGCAAGATATGCCACCAGTACAGCCCAGCCATGAAGCAGCTAGCAGTTATTGCTTTTGTTTAGCAGTTTTACTGTAATTTTTATACAAATCATGCATTAAATTGTTTCGTGTGGGCCTCTGTATTAAATATGACAGACTTTGGCTGCTTTTATGCATTTTATCACATTTTTTTCAAATATTTATAAATAATCAGAACTAATCAGAACTCCACCATGTTCTGGTTCTTATTTAATAAGGGTCAGAACTTCACCAAGTTCTCCCAGCCCTAGTGAAAACTACATGAATTGCAGTCCTTCCACTGCCTTTGGTAGTTAACAAAAAAGGTATAAACTCCCTCCTCTCACCCACTGTGCTGTAAGTTCCAATTCCCCTCCCACCTCCCAGATACAGGTATGTTTTATAACAAATCCCCCTCCCATCACCCCGCTAGCACCCTCCTCCTCCTCACTTGGTGAGTTGATATTGTTTTACCCTTCCCCACCACATGCCAAAAGTTTAAACACATTCTCCCTGTCTCCCCCCACCCAACCAAACCCCAGTGTTTCAGATGAGAGCCCCCCAGTCAACCCCTGTCTGGCCCACACCATCCTCTTTCCTCCAGCAGCACCCCAAAATATCTATTGTTTGCAACCTGTAAATGAAGAAAACTGTCCCCCGGTGCAGAGTGTCCACTCTGATCACCATTTGTATTGGTAATGGCATGAATGGATGGTGATGTTTTTGCTCCTAGTAAAACTGATTGGCTGAAACTCAACCAATCAGATTTTACTCTGATTTCCCAAATGTGCACAGCTTTGCAGATGAATTAAAACTTTGCTGCATCTTTAGTCCTGCCCTAACCAAATAATAGCATGACTGCATGCAACACACCTACAGGGAAAGAAATACTCCAAGGGACAAAGCCCTTTACTGTAAAAATAATTGTGTGGCCAGGGCACATATTTGACATACCCTGATGAAAACAAGTTTGGTCAAAGAGCTGAGGAAGCTTTAGCCATCATCTTACCAGCTGATTTTTGGTTCACCAATAAATCTTTTTCACTTGTCATTTATGAGTGAAGTCTCACTTTTTTCTACTGACTTCTGTGGAAGCTTTCTTGAGTGCAGCCTTTCTGAAAGGCCAGGGCACAGAACTACAAATGGGCAGGCATCTTGTTTACCCTCTAACCTCTCTAAATATGGCCAACATAATCGGAAGACTATAATCCACCAATCAGGCTTCAAAGCCTGATCCATGGCCACAAGAGGGCTCTAGGAAAATGGCCATGGTCAGCCAGTCAGCCACCGAGGAATGGTCAGACATACCCCTTCACAGTCAGAGGGTTAACCATTCAGAAGGCTGTCTGCTTATGTGTTCACTGAGAAATTTTACAGCATGTCCTGAGTCTCCAGTGATGTAATGTGCTTAGAGATGCAGTGAATTTAAATTTCACCAGTGAAGTGCCTGAGAAGTGGGCTGATATGAAAGGCTCACTTCACCTTGGAATTATTACTTCACATTGTCATTCCACCTTAACCCGAAGTAAGGCAGAGTGACAAGTCTATTGGCAGCCCCCCACACATCACATGGCTTACAGTACTGTAAGTCACATGCTTTAGCCAGGCAGGAAGGAAGTGACTCATGCAAGGAGATACTTTCACTTTCTCCTGTGCATACTGGAGAGAGAGGAGGCAGTGAGATTGTGAGAGCAGTTAGGAGAGTTAGAGAAAGAGCAAAAGAGAGAGAGAGAGAGAGACCCAACAGCTTTTTTAAAAGCTACATTTGTTTGTGTTTTATGTAAACTCTTTTTTTACTTAATTTGTCCCTGCCTCAGCAATATTTCATGTCTGCTGGGTACGGTTTGTTGAAATGCAGAAGTGAGCAGTGCTATGAATTGATCTCCTAAAAGTCATGTGTGCACTCTGACTGAGGTTCACACTGCCCACTGACTACACCGAGACCTCTGAAGAGATATTATATGGCTTTGTCCACTGCTGATAATGGTACAAATAAAGTATACATTATATATTCTTATCTTTATTCTTTATACCATAAACACTTCAACAAGTCATCATATATATGTTTGCAAGAAGCTGGACAGTGTATGCACACACAGGACATTACACTGCACAAATGCAGTTTAGCATAGTATTATTACACTGCTCAGTCCTGCTCTTTAACAAACACTTCACTATACCACAACAGAAAGTAAACATTACCGAGGCTCCAAAAATATTTATTTTTGGAAACAGACATTTTGAAGTTGGAATATAACTAGGAATGGAATTAATTAATTGCGCAGTCAGTGTTTGGTGCAGTGTTCACACTCACACACAGTCACCAGAAGTGATGTGCATCCCTAGAATGCTACTGTCTTGTGTCCAGAAAATTCCATAGTCCAGACAAAGTGAAATGAGAGTGTAACAAGCAATGCAAAACCTCCCAAAATTAATGGCACACTCAGTCATGCACGCAGTAGTCACACACAGTCACCAGAATTGATGTGCATCCCAAAAATGCTACTGTCTTGTGTCCAGAAAATTCCCCAGTCCAGACAAAGTGAAATGAGAGCATAACAAGAAATGCAAACTCTCCACACTCCAATAAGAACTAAGTGCCCTGCTGCTGCTGTTGGGATTACATGTAATGCTGCAGATGACCTGACTGTGATTGGATGATGCTCAGTGTCTTGCCAAATGGTGTGCAAGAAGGATAACCTGACCATTGAGTTTACCATCCAGGATGATGAGACTGAGAACACTGTTGGTTGTCCAAAGTGGGCTGCACTGACCCAAACAGGAATGATGCTCTTTGTGTGTACACTAATACTACCCTTGGTAAGTTGATTAATGTACCTTCTTGGCATCATCATTGTTTTCCACAGAACCTGACATCAACTGTGTGAGATATATATATATATATATATATAAAGACAAAGAACCTCTGTGCAGAAACACTGAGGCAAAGGTTACCCAAAAGGGCATTTGGCTGGGAAGCCAAGTTTCAAGAAAATACAAAATCACACATGCCCACACAATGCAAATCACCACAGAATGTTATGCTGGTTCAACTTTAAGCAGAATTGCATGGTGCAGAAAGGCCTCTCATACAGTTTGTAAAGGGTGCTAACAGATGACATAGACACGTGTTTCATCCTACCAGGACTCATCAGTATGCCTCATCTGTTTGACACCCTAGTGGAATGGACCAGCTACCCTAAGACAGTGTGTCTTGGATATGTTGTGGTGAACCCATTAAAATAAAAAACTATCTAAAAGACAAAGAACCTCTGTGCACAAACACTGAGGCAAGGGTTACCCCAAAGGGCATTTGGCTGGGAAGCCAAGTTTCAAGAAAATACAAAATCACACATGCCCACACAATGCAAAGCATCATGGGCTGCATATGCAAATCACCACAGAATGTTATGCTGGTTCAAGATTAAGCAGAATTGCATGGTACTGAAAGGCCTCTCATACAGTTTGCAAAGGGTGCTAACAGATGACATAGACACGTGTTTCATCCTACCAGGACTCATCAGTATGCTTCATTTGTTTGACACCCCAGTGGAATGGACCAGCTACCCTAAGACAGTGTGTCTTGGATATGTTGTGGTGAACCCATTAAAATAAAAAAACTAAAAGACAAAGAACCTCTGTGCACAAACACTGAGGCAAGGGCTACCCCAAAGGGCATTTGGGTGGGAAGCCAAGTTTCAAGAAAATACAAAATCACACATGCCCACACAATGCAAAGCATCATGGGCTGCATATGCAAATCACCACAGAATGTTATGCTGGTTCAACTTTAAGCAGAATTGCATGGTGCCGAAAGACCTCTCATACAGTTTGCAGCAGCCCATGATGCTTTGCATTGTGTGGGGATGTGTGATTTTGTATTTTCTTGAAACTTGGCTTCCCAGCCAAATGCCCTTTGGGGTAACCCTTGCCTCAGTGTTTGTGCACAGAGGTTCTTTGTCTTTTAGATAGTTTTTTATTTTAATGGGTTCACCACAACATATCCAAGACACACTGTCTTAGGGTAGCTGGTCCATTCCACTGGGGTGTCAAACAGATGAGGCATACTGATGAGTCCTGGTAGGATGAAACACGTGTCTATGTCATCTGTTAGCACCCTTTGCAAACTGTATGAGAGGCCTTTTGGCACCATGCAATTCTGCTTAAAGTTGAACCAACATAACATTCTGTGGTGATTTGCATATGTAGCCCATGATGCTTTGCATTGTGTGGGCATGTGAGATTTTGTGTATATATATATATATATATATATATATACATGTAGTCATTCTTTTGTTTTGTGTTACAGGTCACATAGTTGCACTTGGTGTGCGTGTTTCCATGCTTGATGAGGAATTGTGGCATTGGAATACTGTCAAGCCAGTGAAGATAAGTACTTTTTTTGGGGGGGGAGCACATTTCAATTTCAAGCAAGTTTCATTAATGGTTGGTTTATTGTTTGGTAAAGTCTTCACAGGTTTTATCTGCATCCTCCTCCAGTCCAGTACTGATGGTCATGGATTTGTACTACTTGTTGTGTCATGTCTGCCAGCCCGGGGAGATGTATGTTGTTGAATTTGTTATTTGGAGAAAGTAACAAAGACAGCACACAGCTTCAGAAAGTTTCCTCCTAAAAGAGATGAAGAAGGAGTTATTAGTACTTGATTGCAGTAACACTGCAGTAACCCAGAATGAATATTTTAGATACTTATTTTACTTATTTATTTGGTTATCAGTTGTATTTATTGTCTGCGTTTTATTGGATTTTATATGTTGTATTACTGTACAGCGCCTTGGTCTTGAGAAGGCACTTTTAAAATAAAGTTTTATTTATTTATTATTTATGAACACATTATGTTTAAAGTGTAGCTATTCCATCCTGTCATATATGCTGATTAACAGATAACAAGCTGTGTCACTAAGCCAAAGACATATGAAGACCAAATCATCATCACAATCATGAATTCAGTACCTGTAATCCATACACTGTGTCACTGTCCCTAATTATGTCTTAACTTAAGTTACATTGAAAACACAGCTTGTGAAGTTACGACCTGGATCAAACTATGTTCGCAGTGGCATGGCTGCTGCAGCAATACAGTGTGTGATAAGCATGACAAATATATTATGTGATATACATGTCATGACATCTACTTTATATGACTCGTCAGTCAGATTTGCACTGTTTTGAAAAAATGAAAAACAAAAAAGAAATGATGAAATAAAATTGATATACTTACCCAGGTGGAAATGAATATCCAATCCTGTAGGTGGCTGCTGACAGTAGTACTGCAGTATCATAGTCCTCCAGTGAAGGAGAGAGGTTGTTAAACCTGTAAAAAAAGAAAATAAGTTGACTGTATGTGTCTAACCACTGCATTTCATAAAATCAACAGGACACATCAAACATCTAAAGGAAGTTCCACAGTATGAAACATTAGTACACGTACTCACTTTAAAGTATTGATAGTGAATATACCTTGTGGCTATGGCTGATGTATGTGGTCTCTCCTGTCCGACTGCGTCTGCCATGGAATGTGCAGGACACAGAATGGAAAACATTGGTGTACTGGTATTGGTGGTGGGTGGTCATGGAGCACAAGATTTTGGCATTCCCTCTCACATTTATCTGCATCTGGTGGCTTTGGCTAACAGTGCTTTTCTGGTGGTGGTCATGGGGGCACATGATTTTCACATTCCCTCTCACATTTCTCTGCATCTGCAGCTTTGGCTAACAGCACTTTTCTGGTTGTGGTCATGGGGGCACATGGTTTTGACATTCTCTCTCACATTTCTCTGCATCTGTGGCTTTGGCTAACAGCGCTTTTCTGGTTGTGGTCATGGGGGCACATGGTTTTGACATTCCCTCTCACATTTCTCTGCATCTGTGGCTTTGGCTAACAGCACTTTTCTAGTTGTGGTCATGGGGGCACATGGGTTTGACATTCCCTCTCACATTTCTCTGCATCTAGCGGCTTTGGCTAACAGTGCTTTTCTGGTGGTGGCCATGGGGGAACAGCTGCAGCCTGCAACACATTCACTGTCAGACACGCAGAGATGGGTGGCGGGTGGGATATTGTTTGCACTGTGTTACAAATATAATTTGAGTCATTCTGAGTGGGACACTACTTTAACTTTATGAAAAACAAAACATGTACCATAGAAAAAATGTGACAGCCTTTAACCACTTCACTTAAAACCTACCAACATCAACTTCATCATCAACCTTGTACAGAAAGCTGCCCTCACAGTCATCGTTGTCTGAATTCTTCCCACTAGGGAATTCTTTCTCCATCGTGTCATCATCTACCTCACTGGTAGGCTGCTTAATGCTGCCAGTGCCACCAGGATGGTCCATTTCTACAACATCAGAAGCGCAACCATGACCATGCCGGGGCACGAATACTGAGGTTGCAGTTCAAGCTGACATGTGCCCCTCATTCATTTTTATGAATGTCAGCAAGATGACATTTGCAGGACAGAGGTTTGTGTGACGATCCTGAACTATTGCACCCACTGAACTGAATACCCTCACAACACTTACACTGGAGGGTGGGCATGTCAGGTACTTCAGTGCCACGGAGGTCAGCTCTGACCATTTACTGACCTTTCCACTCCAGCATAAAATAGGGTCATCAGTTATTAACAGATGCCTGTTTTCAGCCAAATATGAGTCAGTCATTTGCTATGATGCGTCATCCTGTTCTCCGAAATCATTTATGTCCCAAATCCCAGTTTGGGACAGAGCACCCCGAAGTGGGTTAATGACAACCGCTTTTGATGACAGACCACCTGAAACTGCAGTCCCCTCTTACAGGATGTGCTTGATACTACTCTGAGCTGACCTTCAGCCTGATTATACTGCTGAGGTTTGCTGAGCTTGGCTCGTGATTTTTGTGCCCCATGAACCAAGCGCACCAGTCGCCCACTGACATTTTTTGCCTGTGCAGGCCCTCCCTCCAGTCGTGAGGCAATTCCACATTTGTATCGTGGGTCCAGCATTGTTGCTATTGCAAAGTTGTCACTCTGCTGAATGCTCAAGATGTGCTGATTGTGCTTGAATAGTGTCAGCAGGTGTTTCAGCAACACACTGCTAGCACAGTCTCCGGAACCATCAAGGCTATGCTGTAGATTCAGCAATGTCTGCCTCAACACCCACAGCAGTGGAATTGATTGGCTAATGGAGGCAGACTCACCACTCACTGCTTGTGTAGTGTGTTCAAAAGGCCTCACAATTGTTATTACAGAGTCCATGAGGCACCACTGTTCAGTCATGAGGGAAATGGAGGCCCCAGAAGTGCTATGGCTAGTGTGCATGACAAGATATTCTGAGATGGCTTTGTATTGTTCATACAACCTCTCTGCCATGTATAAAGTGGAGTTCCACTGGATGACAACTTCCAGCTTGAGGCAGTGCTGCGGTAGGCTGTATTGGATCTGCAAATGCTGAGCTGGTCACGGGCTTTTGCAGAGCTTGAAAAGTGAGAACAGATACAGCGTGCAACTGTAAGTATTTCCTTTATATCAGGGTGCTGCAGAAACTCTTGCACCACAAGATTTAAACTGTAGGCCATGCATGGAACCCAAACAAAGCCACCATTCATGATGCATTTAATCACGTTTGACCCATTGTCACTTGCTACAAACCCAGCTCTCAGGGACAGGGGGTTCAGCCACTCATCAATTTCAGTCAGTAGCAAGTCCAGCATGTTTTCAGCAGTGTGTGAACAGGTCATACTGTGAACAGCAAGCGATGCAAGCTGTCGAATTCCGGGAAGATTGCTACCATGACAGTCCACCTTACTACACTGATTATTCACACTACCACCAGCACAAATAACCCCCGGCACCTGCGCCCAATGTGCAGTTATACACAAATATGAACTCCCCGCTGTTTTGCCACTTGTCCATATACCCATACTTAAATGGATGAATGGAGAGGAGGAATGTTGAAGGGCATGTCTTACAGAGTTGGCTACAGTACAGTATAACTCGGGGACAGCACGAGTGGAAAAGTATGTCCTGGATGGGACTTTCCATTTTGGACAGGTGCGTGCCGCAAACCACTGGAATCCAGAATTTTCCATGAAGGAGAAGGGCAAAAGATCAATTGCCAGCATTTCAGCTACAGCAGCATTAAGTTCACAAGACACTGCATGATTGGGCGGGTACTTCAGCTTACAGGCCAAAACACTCTGCAATGTGGGCTGACTTGCACGTTTTGCACGGATGTGATAAATGGCTGTGCTTTGCGAATGGACGGAGGGTGTGTGTGAACATGTGATGAAGAGGGCTGCACAGGTGACATATCCACAAATGAAGTTATTTTACCAGATTTATGCTCAAAGGTTGATGCACCACTTGCACTAGATGTACTGCATTGACCACCACCACTGCTACTCTGACCACCACTTGGCAAGATTTCAGAATCATTATCCTCCACCTCATCATGCCTGTAGTAATCCTCTGCTGTTATTACATCGCTACTGCAGACATTCCTACTTGCTCTTACAGTCATGGATTTGGATAACATGCTCATTAAGGTTGATGACAAGGGTGAACAGCCCACTATGCATCAGTTGCCATCTGGTGCCGGGTCCACAGTGCCAAGTACCTATTCTTAAGATGTGTATGCTGCACCCAAGTGCCAAGATGACTCCCCTTTTTACCTCAACTCACACAGGCATGGCAAAGCTGGCAGATAGCAACTGAGTCATCATTTGCATCTTGAACAAAAAAAAATGCCAAACAAGGGATTGTGATCCCCTACTTTTAACATGTCCCTGATGCTGCTTATTGGATTCTGTTTTTTAAGCCCTGAAATGGGGGGGGGGGTGCTACATAATTTTTCAGGCAGGACACACTTGGGCTGCAACTGACTACCACAGCTTCCTATGATTATAACTGGGTCATCATCATCATCATCATCATCATCATTATCAACGTCAACTGGAACTGCTAAATCACAACTTTTTTCAGGAGGAGGGATTTAATGCCAGCAGACCCAGACACAGCCATATTGACTTTCTTTTCCTCTGGTCCCCAACAGGAGTCACTGTCATCGTCATCATATTCATCAACATCATCCGCATCCACATTTTCAGCTTGGATGCTGTCATGTGGAGAACATGTTGCAATCACAGCAACATCATCATCATCATCATCACAGGATATTTTTGCACCACGCTGTGAATCATTGGATGGCAAAGGCATGACCTCCACCACAGTGGAAGAAATGTGACATTGTGCATTATCATCGCAATAATCAGAATCGTGGTCAACTACCATGGGGATGTTACTGGGGATGGGGAGTATGACATCATTTATGCTGTCACTCACTGCTTTAGACTCAACTATATTTTTGACACTGTTAAATGGTCAGAAGTGGAACTTGAGGCAGCAATAGTCATGCCAGCAGAAACTGCACTATCACCAGGGCCACTGGAAAATTGCAAGCACAATTTTTCTGCAATTTCTGCAATTTTCACCCTTCTCCACACAAAATCCACAATTTCTTGCAATTTCTTACATTTATGGAATTTTTGACTAAAATTGTATAAAAATATTTAAATTCTCAAGGAAATCTACTCAGATATGCTAACAATTTAGTACACAGACTTGGATTTGACCAAAGTATAGTGTGAGGTGAGAAGGGGTCAAAAGTGACTCTGCTTTCATGTGATTCCCTTCCCTGCTTTGGTTTCAAAATCCTCTGGTCATGCATATGTAGACTTGAACACTTTTAAAGATCTGTGTGAAAGCAGACTGTTAGAGAACCTTTTGCTGACACAGAGACCGAAACAATAGGTGTGAGAAGAGGTTGCAAAGTGCCCCATTCACCTAAATGAAGCATTGATCACAATGCTTGTTTTTGAATGGTAGGGTAGATTTTCCTTGTATAAATACTTTCAATATGAAAGGATTTTGATTCAAATGTGTCAGGAGTTTGGATGGCCTTGCTAATTATAAACTTGAATGTGCTTCTGAGGGGGTTGGTGACAGTGATTCCTTACATGTCAGTCTGCCACAGCTGTATACTCACATACAAAGCCTACAAAAAGCAAACATTTCTGAAACCATGCTGAGCAGGTTAAGTATATTTAAACATTTACCTTCAAATAGACAAAATAATTGCAACCCAAGTAAAATCACTGCAAACCGAGCAGAACAAAAGTACCATGTATTGAAAACTACTGTATGATGTAATGAAAAGCTACTCTTATGATTTGATACTTTTATCTTGTGATTTTAAAATGTACTTACGGTGCTGATTAAGAACAGTAGTTATTTTAACGTAATAGACATTTTTCTTACTAGACCTTTATTAGGCACCCTGGTTATCTGTTTATTTTTTTCTTGCACCAAAGCAAGTAGTTTAAACAGGCTTCATTATTTAACATCTAGAAACTGTCAAATATGTTGTTTCAGGATGCATTCAGTATAGACTAACTGTAAATTACTGAATAAAATCTAGTTAGCACTGCATGACTTAGATGTCTTGATTTTTAGAAGATATGCTACATAATGATTAATTTGCAGTGCATTTCAAAAACACACACCTTTCTTCACATCAAAAACATTTACAAGAGGCAATACATTTATCTAAACAATTTATGTGACCGATACATGCTGCAGCAAACAATAAAATATATATTAGGGGGCAATGGGGATATATAGTGAACCCCCACAATTTTCCAGCAATTTTTGCAAAAAAGTCCCCGCATTTTCGGGTAAAATGTTTCCAAATTTTCCAGTAGCCCTGACTATCACCACCAGTTGGGGCATCATCATCTCTCCAACTATGAGTGATATGAGTGAAGCTACAGACTGTGTTGTAAAAAACACTGATGGAGAAATCCCTTTCCTCACACCAGCTATGCACTTC
This sequence comes from Neoceratodus forsteri, assembly GCA_016271365.2. Taxonomy (NCBI): domain Eukaryota; kingdom Metazoa; phylum Chordata; order Ceratodontiformes; family Ceratodontidae; genus Neoceratodus; species Neoceratodus forsteri. The sequence continues at coordinate 266,469,382 of CM057454.1, read as the reverse complement.
TGCATACTACCATACCCACAGACAATCTTACACCTGGCAGGAGTGCCATGGCCAGAAACAACTTTGCTTGCACGTCTCTTTGCGGGCATTTTGGGGATCTCCAATAACATTTTAAAACTATTTAAATTTTGGAACTTTCACTCTGGCATGGTGGATGTGAAGTGTGAAGCCAAAAACAATAACAGTGGTTTGCAGATGTAGATTGCGAACTAAGCAGATGCAAAGGCAGGCACAGGCAGATTAGATTGCACTGCACAATCAAGAAAAAGATGCAGTCGCAAAGTCACAACAACACCACCTTAACCACTGCTGCTCGCAACAGTCACAATCCAAATCCAGTATGGAAAAAAATACCTTTTGCTGGTTGGGGGGTGGGGCAGTGCGCTGCAGTAACAGTACAAAATCAGTATACCACAATCACAACCACAGAGCAGTACAAAATCACGCAGCTGCAGTTGATAGCAGGATCATGCTGCTGCAATTACTCTGCAGCACAGTAAAAGGTATCTGTGAACTGTGATTTGATGGCACATGTGACATCACACACACATTCACACACACATTACAATTAATGTGTGGCAAATTGAAAACTTCGGTAATATAACCAGATCTTTTCAACAAAATGCAAATTATGCACTGCTGCAACACAAAATTCAACAAATAAATGTCAAGAATTACTGAAAATATTACTGTGTGTACATTAACACAGTTATACAACAAAACTGTAGCCAAAACAAAAAGATTACCTTTTTCTCCCAGACAGTTAATCTAAATCTACCTACACCACACAGATATGTCCCTCCCCCAAAGTACACTTCAACTGTTTATCAGTACACATACTGAATGTTTAAAATTAACATTCAAAATCCACACACAAACAATAAACATTCGATGATATGAGTACAGGAGGGTTTCCTGCAATCGATGTACTATGTTTTAAGCCAAAAAAATGACTCAAAAAGGATTTTATAACAGCTTTTATAGGGTTTCGATCATAGAGTTCTGACAGCAAACTGTCACCAAAACTAGTCTACCACTACACAGACAGAAATGAGGCTGTGCAGAACAATCTGGAGCCCATGTGACCTGCAATCCCATGAATCAATGCAATGCAACAGTGATATGACAAGAGCTATAGCGGATGTATGTGTACACTCTGGATGCATGATGGTAACCTTAGATATCGAAAGTTTAAATTCGAATGTTCCACACGATGGCAGTTTAGATGCAATTCGCTACTACTTGTTGAGAAGGAATTCTGATGCTGTTCCAGATGTTGAATTTATTGTCTCTATGGCTGATATGGTGTTAAAGTCCAATTACTTTATGTACAAGAATGAATTTTACATGCAGTGTAAAGGAAATGCGATGGGGACAACCTTTGCCGCCAGCCTGGCATGTCTGTATGTTGGACTTTGGGAAGAAAAATTTTTATATGGTAACGAGCTGTTTAAAAATCATGTGTTTTGGAAACGCTACATTGATGATTGCTTTTTATTTTGGTCTGGCAATGAAATGGACTTATAAACATTTTTGATCCAGATAAAAAAATGTTGTAGGTACTGTATTGGTCCTTTTGAGAACAGATCCAGAAACAAATGATTTGATACCTATTATTGGACCAACATGGATGTTACAGAAAAGAACAAAGTGCTCTAACTTTCAAACCAACCAGGTCCTTCTTCACAAGCTTTGTGGCAGTTATAACAGAAGCTTTGTGGCAGTTTGAAATAACTGCCACAAAGCTTCTGAAGAAGGACCTGGTTGGTTTGAATGCTAGAGCACTTTGTTCTTTTCTGTAACATCTGTGTTGGTCCAACAAAAGGTATCAAATCATTTGTTTCTGGATCTGATCCAGATAAATGAATTTGACTGAAATTTGAAGTTCACAACACAATCTGATTTTCAGTTGATACCATTTTTGGACCTGTTAATTTATAGGGATCAGGAAAGTTGAAAACTACCCTATATTGCAAATCTGTGAGTAAGAACACCTTGTTACATTTTGAAAGTAGTTATCCCAAAAAACTTGTGGAAAATATACCTGTTGGCCAGATGCTTAGAGTAAAAATAATTTGTACTACCACTGAATATTTCAAGTAAAATGTGTCTGACATGGCTAATAGGTTTTTGGCAATGGGGTATCCAGCAAGCTGTATCTTAAAAAGGGCTGAAAGAGCAATGGTCACAGATAGAGTGGACCTTTTGAAACCTATGGAAAATATTCAGAGTGGGGTGAATCCTATAACTTTTGTGACTGACTTCTCTAACCAGGCAACTGAAGTATCACACACAGTACACAAACATTGGCATGTACTTCAGTGTGACATAGTGTTTAGGAAAGAAGAATATAAAAGACCTAGAGTGACATACAGACGTGGCAAAAATATAAAAGATCTGCTAGTCCACAGTTATCAGATGCCAGATAGACCACAGACAACTTGGCTACCATCGTTTCCTAAAGGCAATTATTGCTGTGGAAATTGTGCACAATGCCACAATACAATTAACACTTAGAAATTAAGACATTCGTATACAGGACAAGAATATGTGATCAATGATTTCATAAATTACTGTACTACCCATGTGATTTATTTGCTGACATGTCCATGCGGAATTAATTATGTGGGTCAGACAAAAAGACAACTTCAAGAAAGAATCAGTGACCATAAATCTGGTATTAAGAATAATGTTCAAACTAACGCTATGGCACATCACTTTTCAGCAGCTGGTCATGGATGGCCTGCTAATTTGAAATTTATAGGCATTGAAAAAGTGCAAACTGATCCATGTAGTGGGAGTCTAACAGATAAACTAGATCAAAGAGAGTGTTTTTGGATCTTTAAATTAGATACTATGAAACCAAGGGGTCTGAATGAAGAACTCCCTCTTCAATGCTATCTGTGACCTTTGCAGTAATTATTTGGACTATAGTGTCTTTGGAGATCTAAAGGTCTGAATGAAGAACTCTTATTTGTAATGTTTATGACCTTTTGCAGCAATATGCACCTATACTGGACTATTTATAATGTTTTATGGTCTTAGGAATGTTTTCTTGTTTGATCTGTGTATTTGTTAAGAAGGGGGATAAAACCTTTTATAGGTACATCAGGGAGCATAGAAAGACAAAGGGAGGGATAGTGAGGCTGAACAGAATGGACAGTGGGTGGGCAGAGAGGGACAGTGAAAAAGCAGGGATACTGAATGAATATTTCTGCTCAGTATCCACAAAAGAGGTGGAGGGGGAGGTGCCTAATCAAATGAACAGAAGCACTCTGGATGGGGGGGGGGGTCAAACAGTCCTTTCACAAAAGAAAGGGTTCTGACAGAACTCCTAAAACTGAAGGTGGACAAAGCAATGGGGCCTGATGGAATTCACCCCATAATTCTAAAAGAATTAAGGGGAGAACTAGTGAAACCACTAACTACCCTTTTTAACAAATCATGGGAGGATGGTGTGGTACCTGAAGACTGCAGAACGGCAGATGTGATTCCCCTTCACAAAAGTGGGACCAAGATAGCGGCAGGAAACTACAGACCTGTCAGTTTAACCTCTGTGGTAGGGAAAGTGATGGAATCATTTCTGAAGGAAATAATTGTTGAGTACCTAGAGGCCAGTGGAGCACAGGACCCAAGACAGCATGGGTTCACAGTGGGAAGGTCATGTCAGACAACTCTAATTGATTTCTTTGACTGGGTGACTAAAGTAGTAGACCAGGGAGGGGCTGTGGACATGGCCTACCTAGACTTTAGCAAGGCATTTGACACAGTCCTACACTAAAGATTAATAGCCAAATTAAGCAGCCTGGGAGTGGGTCCCAGGGTGGTAGCCTGGGTAAAACATTGGCTGGACTATGGGACACAGAAGGCAATTGTAAATAGAGCCCACTCTGAAGAAAGAGGGGTTACTAGTGGGGTACCGCATGGTTCAGTACTGGGTCCAGTCCTTTTTAACGTCTTTATAAGTGACATTACAGAGGGACTGGAAGGAAAAGTATGCCTCTTTGCAGATGACACAAAGATCTGCAACAGGGTTGATACACAAGGAGGTGTGGAAAGGATGAAAAGGGACTTGGCATGGTCAGAAGTATGGCAGCTTGGATTCAATGTAAAGAAGTGCAAAATAATGCACCTGGGAAACAAAACCCAGGGAAGATTACACAATGGGGAGATAGTAACAACAACAAAATGGAAAGGGACCTGGGGGTAATCATATCAGATGACCTTAAGGTTATCAAGCAATGTGAGAAGGCAGTAGGAGGGCTGGTGGGATACTGGGATGTATAGAGAGAGGCATCAGCAGCAGAAAACAGGAAGTTGTTGTCCCTCTGTACAGAAAGTTGGTGAGACCCCATCTGGAGTACTGCATCCAGTTCTGGAGAATCCATCTCTGCAAAGACATAGACAGGATAGAGGCAGTCCAGAGGAGGGCAACTAAAATGATGCAGGGTCTGCAAGAGAAGCCATGCGAGGAAAGACTAAAGGAGCTTAATATGTATACCCTTGAGGAAAGGAGGGAGAGGGGGGACATGATAGAAACTTTTAAGTACCTCAGTGGAATCAGCGAAGTCCAAGAGAGTAGCATCTTTCAGAAAAAGACAGAAGCAAGAACAAGGGGACACAATTTGAAGATGGAGAGCGGTTCAGGGGCAATGTGAGGAAGTATTTTTTCACAGAGAGGGTGGTGGATGCATGGAACAGCCTTCCTGAGGAGGTTGTGGGATCTAAAACTGTGGGAGAATTCAAGAATGCATGGGACAAACATAAGGCAATTTTTGTGAGGGGTAGGAAGAAATAGGCTGTTGGTTAACTAGGATCTGCAGCTTATCCTGTAGGTAGGGAAACTGGCAGACTATGTGGGTCAAGCAGTCCTTATCTGCCATCAAAGTCTATGTTTGTGTTGTTTGTAACTGTGTGAGCTACCTGTATATCTTATAACTGTGTTTGATTTTAAATGATAGCCAATGGTCCTTGGCTAGTGACTCCTACTTAATGAATAATTCACCATTTTTGGTATTTCAGTGTCGAGTGCTGTCTGGACCAATCAGCTTTGAGGAAGGAGTGTGTTGAAACATCAGCTGATTCCTGTGCATCATCACGCACGTGGGCTGGCTATCTGGCTGCCTGGTGTATACTGTGGCGGAGAACACCATGCTGGTGTCTACGGTTTATTTATTTTAATTGGCTCAGCAGTACGTCTGCCTAACACTCCACTGCTACATGTTAAAAAGTTACCAAATAAAGTCTTTTGTATGGGTAAGATTGCCTTACTTTTATTTTTGGTGTATGCCAACTTTGGGTCAGGTGCTACAGTTTGATTTCTGTTTGCAGTGTCAATGCAAAATTTGCCTTGGAGCCAAAACAAGGCAAAGTGATGTGGAGTACATTGTAATCAATGTACTTCACCTAAAAATGGATGCAGAAGTGGATGGTGGAAGGAGGAGTAACATGAAGTGCATTAAAATTAATGACTTCGCGATCCTCACTATGACGCAAAGTACTCATAGAAACATAGAAACATAGAAACATAGAAGTTGACGGCAGATAAGGACCGCAAGGCCCATCCAGTCTGCCCATTTCTTTTTCTACCTTATAAATGTGCCATCGGCCTTTGCTCTGTCAGTGACCTAACTATTCATAGTCATTTGTATTGCTCCCTTATGCCTATCCCATGCCTGTTTGAAGCCCTGCACTGTATTCATAGCCACCACTTCTTGTGGTAAGCCATTCATGCATCTACCACCCTTTCTGTGAAAAGAATTTCCTCACATTCCCCTTAATAGCCTCCCTCTAATCTCATGCTGTGTCCTCTTGTCCTGCTATTTTTCTTATATTTAAACATGTTAGACTCTTTCACCTTGTTTATGCCCTTAAGGTGTTTAAATGTCTCGATCATATCACCTCTCTCCTCCTTTGCTCAAGGGTATACATATTGAGCTCCGTTAATCTGTCCTCATATGTCTTCTGATGCAGTCCCTGCACCATTTGGTTGCCCTTCTCTGGACTGCCTCAATTTGGTTAATGTCCTTGTGAAGGTGTGGCCTCCAATACTGCGCAGTACTCCAGATGGGGCCTAACCAATGTCTTGTACAGAGGATTATTACCTCCCTCTTACGACTTGTGATACCCCTACTAATACACCCTAACACCCCCTAGCCTTACCTACTGCTTTAGAGGTCTGCTTGGATGATTTTAGGTCATCAGTGATGATGATGCCCAAGTCTCTTTCTTCCTTTGTGACTGCTAGCAACTCCTCCCAGCCTATAAGTGGCTTCAGGGTTTCTCTTCCCTATGTGCATGATTTTGCACTTCTTTGCATTAAATCCAGTTGCCACTCTTCTGACCATTCTGCTAGTTTATCCAGATCTCTTCTCATTCTGCCCACCCATCTGGATCATCTACTCTGTTGCAGATCTTGGTGTCATCTGCAAACAGACAAGCCCTCCCTCTAGTTCATCTGCAGGTCACTAATGAAGATGTTGAATAGGACTGGCCCCAGGACTGATCCCTGAGGTACCCACTTGTGACTTGCATCTCTTCTGACTGTATACCATTTACCACCACTTCTGTTTTCTGCCAGTCAACCAGTTTGCCACCCAGTTGACCAACTTGACCCACCCCGAGCCTACCTAGCTTATTTATCAATCTTCTATGTGGGACAGTGTCAAAAGCTTTGCTGAAGTCAAGGTAGGCGACATCAACTGCTCCCCCTTGGTCCACCACTCTGGTTACCCAGTCAAAGAAATCTATGAGATTAGTTTGACAGGACCTTCCTTTTGTAAACCCATGCTGTCTTGGATCCTGTGCCCCTATGGATTCCAGGTGTTGCACTATCCTTTCCTAAGGAGTGCCCATAATCTTGCCCACTACTGAGGTAAGACTGACCGTCTGTAGTTCCCCGCCTCCTCCTGCTACCACTCTTGTGGAGTGGGATCACATGAGCCCTTCTCCAGTCTTCTGGGACCTCTCCTGTGCTCAGAGACTCACTAAACAATTCTGCTAATGGCTCTGCTAGTTCCTCCTTTAGCTCCTTAAGTACCCTGGGATGTATGCCATCAGGTCCCATTGCCTTATCCACCTCGAGCTTAGCAAGCTCTTGTAGGACCCTTTCTTTGTGAAGGGAGTAGTGCTCACCTCCCTCCCCCTGTGTCCATGATGCTGAGCTGTGGGCCCTGCCCTACCTTCTCTTCAGTAAATACTGAGCAAAAGTATCTATTTAGGATAGATGCCTTTACAGGGTCCTCCTCCTCACATGCTCCTTTTCTCCATTAAGCTTAGCAATACCCCTCTGGACTTTCTCCTTTCACTAATGTATCTATAGAAAGTCTTGTCACCTTCTTTTACTGTTCGTGCTAGTGTTTCCTCAGTTTGGGACTTTGCCTGCCTTACTGCCTTACCTGCTTCCCTTAGGGCAGTTTGGTATGCCTCTATCTTCATCCCGCTGTGTTCCCTTATATTTTCTGAAGGCCAGCCTTTTGGCTCTGACCTTTTCTGCTACTGTATTTGAGAACCAAAGTGGTTTCCTTCTTCTTTGCACTTCCTTTTCTGTCTAACACAATAGGATGTTGCTTCAAGTATATCTTAATGCTTGCCCACTTTGCCTGTACCTCCTCACCTGTGTTTCTTTTTGCCAGGGCTAGCTTAACTCTGTTGGCCATATTATCAAAGTCAGCTCCTCCACTTCGCATTGTGGAGTACTACGCAGATTCCCCACTACTGCATGAATTGCTTCACGGAGCGAATTTTGGCCACTTCGTCCACCTCTAGATGCGCTGAGCAAAGCAGACCATTCACATACTGAAGTCAGAACCTATATCTAGAGACTGCAGGAATCAGAATGGAATGCAGATGTACTGTCTCCAAGTGCAAGCCTGCACTGCACCTGTACTTTTAAGGAAGAAGCATGGTTTTACAGCCACTAAGGAGGAGACTGGTGCTTGAAGCAAAGAGAGAGAGACTGAAGCTGCAGCTGAGGGATTCAGTCTGCAAGGGTAAGGTACCCTGGGCCAAGCCTTAATGTACAGCCTGAGAGACTTTTTCTTATTAGGGTCTGAACTGAAACAGATCCAAATAGTGCCTGATGCCACCACGCTGATCACCACAGCCAGGTGACAGTAGCAAAGGGTGTTGTCTTACCACAATGCCTGGTGAGCTGCAGAGGCCTTAGATCCTCAAGACACCACCCAGAGACTAACAGTGTGAGTGCCCACCTGAACCTGTGTGAGGTGCCAGAGTGAGTGACTAGCACAGGAGAGTTGAAGGAGGCAGTGGGATGGCACAGGATGGCAGAACAGGAATATCCAGCCAGAGATGAAGGCCTGCAAGCCTCAGGCTAACCAAGAGTAATCAAGCATGGCTCCAGGTACTGCAACACCCATTGTTTATTTCTTTATATAGGGCCACTGCTGTTTAGGGGACATAACAATCTGGCCAGGATTACAGTTTTAGTAAGAAACCAAAGCAGAGACTGCACTCAAATCAACAAGGAGAGAGGCATTGAATAGTGTTAGCAGACAACACACAACAAAAAGGCCCCGGCACTTTGAATCTGCGCAGATTCTTCCTCAGGGGGAGTGGTTACATCAGTGTACAAAGACTGCTTAAATAGCAGCATCTTAAAGGCATAGGCACAAGTTAGATATATGTGTCATATCATTACTGGTTCAGACCAACACTTGAATAAATAAAATCCCTGATTCACAACAAACCACCTATAAGTCATAGAAAGAAAAAGTGAATATCTCTAACTTCATACAACTCACATAGACTTGCTAATAAAGGAAACCGGGATAAAAAAATTAAAAATAATAAACAAGCTACAGAATTACTGCTAAGGGTGTATGTCTAAAGTATAAATTGCCACAATAAGAACCTGGAAGTAAACTGGCATCCCAATCCAAAACTTGAAAGTAACTCTGCAACAAAAATCAAAATATCTCCTATTTGTGACAAGTACAAAAACCTTGCAAACAACCAAGCACCATAAGTAGAATGTTTAAAAAAAGGTGCAGAATGAAAACTGACTGCAGACCACAACTAGTAAGTAAAACAGTGGAAGCCGGTAGGCTGATACTGTGCTCCAAAACGGGTAAATGTTCACTGCAGTACACTTCAAATTGCAAATAGTTTTGTGCACTCAGAATTAAATGAAATAGCAGCGGATCTGGATTTTCACTTGTTAGAGATCATTGAAAATATTACCTGGCTTAGAAGTAGTGATCGGCATTAGTTCTCAAGCAGTGCATGTTTTTTTTGGCAGCCAGTCACAAAAAACACCATACCAAGCAAGCCAAAGACACCCACGCCAGTAGGGACAAAGGGAGCAGCAGCCAAAAAAATTCAGTGACAAAAACAAAGCAGAGACCACGCTCATATCACAACGGAGACAGGCACTGGATAGTGCTAGCAGAGTGACTTTCATGAAAGACAGCACACAACAACAAAAAAACAGTACTTCGAATCCATGCAGATTCTTCCTCAGGGGGAGTGTACAAAGAGTGCTTAAATAGCAATATCTTAAAGGCATCTGCTCAAGTTGGATATATCTGTCATATCATTACTGGTTCAGACCAACACTTGAATAAATAAAACCCCTGATTCACAACAACCCACTTACAAGTGATAGGAAGAAAAAATTAAAATAATGAACAGGCTATGGGACAGCTGCTAACGGCATATATTTAAAGTGTAAATTGCCACTCAAAAATCCAGTATAAAGCTAGATACATTCACTTTTTCTACCTATCACTTATAGGTAGTTTGTTGTGAATACAGTTGGTTTTCACTGGATAATATCACACAACTCAGATGTTCGCACATATAGATTTATGTGGATAGATGGGGTTCTACCTCCAGCTAGGGGAGGAGACAGACTACGTATGCTCATGCAAAGAGAAAGTAGGATCATTTAAACCTTGGAGGCTTATGCAATAATTCATGTAATTGTCTATTACTAGTTGTTCTTCTCATAGCATTGTCATGTTGTCTGTTTTAAAATGTTGTTTAATATCTAAACTGAATAAAGTTTATTAAATAAAAAAAAAACCTTGGAGGCTTTGTATCCTGAGGGACATAATGACAGATGGGATATATTACCATACCTCTAAATTTTATGTATTGATTAATTTTCTGTTTTCTTCCTCTCAGTTGTAATGTTATTTTGCCTTTTTTTCATTTAACTAATTCACATTTTTGTTATATTTTTCTTTTTAGGAAAATTGTCGCATTGCTTAAGATGCCAATCTCTTCTGTGGAATTAAATCTTTTTCCATGATCTTTTATAATGCTTAGTTTTGGTAACCCGTGAAGTGGGCGCATGAGAAAGGGCGCCTTCCATTATGGTGAAACCTTCCCTGTGCAATCCACTCACAGTGACTGACAGGTAGGGTGACCAGATGAGGGAGTAGGCAAACTAGGCGACAGGATGCCGCTATACATATGCGCGTGGGGGGGTGGGAACGAGTATGGCAAGCGTGGGCTGGGAGGGGGTGGAGAGGCTGTAGGGACTGGTGCTGCGGTTGCCAGTTGAGCTGTTTCATGGTGTCATGGATTGGTTAATGGCTGGGGTGGCTGAGGTACCAGGTTCGGGTCCGGGCACTGATGCGATTTTTATTGCGCCCAGTCCGAACCTTTTTTTTACTACTTTCCATGCACCGACATGCACCCTCCTGGAGTTGAGAATCCTTAAGTAGGGTGGTGCGGGGTGTGTGTGTGGGGGTGCAGCCCCCCCCCCACAGAAAGTAGTCGAAATATGTCCTGGCATCATTGTGCTGGTGCGCCAGGGTTGTCAGAGTGTTGAAAATGTGTTCGGCACTCTGACTGAGCAATAACGGTGATGGCCTTTAGGCATTCGCCGTTATCACATAGACCCTTAGTTTTTCCTGTTTTCCTTTATTAGTAAGTCTATGTGAGTTGCATAAAGCTAGATATATTCATGTCTCTTCTATCACGTATAGGTGGCTTGTTGTGAATCAGAGGTTTTGTTCAAGCACTGGTATGACTTAGTAATGATATGACAGATATATGTAACTTGAGCATATGCCTTTAAGATACTGCTATTTAAGCAGTTTTTGTACAATGTTGTGACCAGTCCCTCTGAAGAAGAATCTGCACATAATTGTGTCACTGTATGGTTTGGCTGCTGCCCTCTTTGTTCCTACTGGGGCTGGTGTCTTTGGCTTGTTTACAGTTTTAGTAATTTGTTAAATGCACCAATGTCAGCCAGCCACATTCAGCGTCATCTGGTTTTCCATAATTCCACACCTGGGTTACCCAGATTCCCTGGGAGCTCCCAGAAAACAAAAGAAACAGAGTGCTGTGGACCCAGAAGTAGAAGGCTGACTCCAAATTCAAGTTCAAGCTACCCAACCATGCACTTTGCTCCTCTCCCTAAGGAAGCTGAAGTGAAAGCGCAGGGGTAGGTAGTCTAATGGGGATGACTTGTATTATGTTTGATGGCTGATTGTGTAGATAAATAAAATATTTACTTTGAACTTGAATTTGGAGTTAGCTATCTACTTCTGGGTCCTGAGTGCTCTGATTCTATCATTTGCACTTATTGGGAGTTGGGCAGGCTCATTCAGTAGTGCTCCCATGGACATCTGCTGTGCACTGTGAATATTTTTTGTGGAACTGTGGAGCTCCACGAAAACCTATGGTAGTTAAATGGTACCAGTAGGGATGGGGCAGTGGTCCATCAGTACAGTTGGGCCAAGCACTGTGTTGGTTGGAAGGGCTATGCTAGGGCCACACAGGGCCAAATAAATAAACCACTGCTATTTTTGTTCATTTGTGTTGCTGCAGTAACCCTTTTCTTTCCCTAGGACCTCATTCCTACATAGATACATCAACACTGTTGGCAGACTAGGGCCTATGGCCCACCCAGTCTGCCCATTTGAGCTTATAAGTTCCCTTTACACTTTTCTAGAAGTCTTTTGCCTCTTAGCCCTGATCTCCAGAATTCCCTTATGTCTATATCATGCATTCTTAAATCATGTTATTGTTTCAACCCCCATCACTTCCTCTGGCAGGGTGTCCCACTTGTCCACCACTCTTTCTGTGAAGAAATTCTTCCTCATGTTTCCTTTGAAACGCCTTCCCTCCAGCTTCATCCCCTGTCCTCTGGCCCTGGAACATCTCTTTTGCTGGAAAATAGTGTATTCCTGCACCCTGTTCCTCCCTATAAGGTACTTGTGTAACCCCTCACCCCTGCCTTTTTAGCAAAATGACAGGTGGCATGCTGTTGAAGCTGACAGCAGTACCTGGTGGGGGACTGGGTTCGGGGAGGATGAGGTTACTCGGCACAGGGGACCTAGGTTTAACCACTCTGCACGGGGCACCCAAGTAAATCTGAACACAGGAAGCAATAACTGTAATGTCCAGAACCAGGAATGGGATTCTTCAGTGTGGCTTTTATTCACATCCAAGCTGAACAAACAAAGCATAGACGGACCCCCATGGGGCTACATTCCTGGTAATGCAGATTAGATTAGAGACTACAGAACACTTTATCACTATTTCCAGCCCTCAGGCTCTAAACCCACCAGACACACAGCCCGGACTTGCATGCAGCTTTGGGTACACAGCCCGACTTGTACACTACTTGGGTTTTCCCCACTGGCCCGGCTCCCTCGCTGGACACTTGATCCGCGGTCCATTTGAGGAATGAACCAATTATCCTGTTGTGGCTCCCCAAACCACACTACAGTCTTCGACTCCTAGAGAGAATTTTTCTTACAATCCCACGTCTGGGTACTTCCCTCATCACTGGCCAAGTGCCTGAGGTAAAGTAGAAATCTACAGAAGAAATCTGTAGAGGTGGACCTGGTCACTAAAGATGGGGGGCCACCCACCTCCAGCTCCAACAGCCCATACCCGGCAATTTCTCTGGAAACTGAACAATTCCTTTACTGAAAACTTTCAAATGTAGATTCTGGGTAGACAGCTGTCACATCTCCTCTACATATCATTTGCATCCCAACAAGCTCTAGACTTGAACCTACTTTTAATTTGCTTAACCCATAACTCTAGGCTTCCACTATTTTAGTAGTTCAATCCCCACATTGTCACACAAGTGCCAGGGTGAAAAACATAGGCCCTTTTAGCAAGAGCAGACACTCACCCTCACATTGCAGGTGCCCCACAGGTGACTCACAAGTCTTCTTGTTCTCCCAAATAAACTCTGGAACACATAGGCAGCTTTTCCTTTACAAGCAGAACTAGGGGGTTGTCCCAGGAATCTGCATGGAACCCTTTCCTGCCCCGCTCCCCGAAGGAAGGGGGCACTGAGACCCGAAAACAGTGGTCTCCACCACTTCAATTATCTTCTGTGTCTCACGTGGAGACACACACCCTTTTAAACTAAAAGTAGCCCTCTGTCAGGGCTGAGGCTCCTAGAGCCTAACTGAGCTGCTGCCTCAGCAAGCTCTCAACACCCACTCCACACTGAACTGACTGGCTCTGACTGACTGAATTCAAAACCTCCCAACGTTCTATCTCAACTCCCTTGCTGCAGATTCCAATGTGGCTCATGCAGCTGCAATAGTTCTATTGGTGATGTCATCCCTCAGTCTCAGCTGAGACTGAGAACAGAGTGAGACAGTGTGAAACCCATTTAACTGGAGTTTCACAAGCTGCCTTCCCTGCCTACCACTAGGTCTTACTGGGATTCTAGTAACCCCGGGTAACAAGGGGGTTGCACTCGCCCTTGACCAGGAAAATGACTGTCATGAGTCATTGTTACCAATCCATAGGCCATCCCACCTCTATGTGCTACCGGCGGAGGGGGTGATCAGGCCCCGCCCACCATGTGTTGCAGCACAGGCAGGTAACACTAAGGGCCTAGAGGCCTTTAGCTGATGGTCTGCCTCTACACTGTCCACTTACTATGGCGCCTAGTGGCTCTGGTAGAACTATCCAGAGCATAGCCCTGATAGATCAGCACTGCGGTCCCAATGGCCACTCAGGACCACAGCCTGTCTATCCCCCCTAACCCTCTAGGGAAAACCTATCTGCCCTTTAACCTAATACCCCCAAAACAAAAACAACCCGGGGATCTCCCTGACCTTGGGCTACCTGCAACCGCACACCATTAAAATACCACATTTTATACCATTTTACTGTCTCCTCCCTACCCCCACATCCACACCTGTGGAAGGAAAGGGTTAATACAGCAACAACAACCATAACAACACAGTACTTTAAATTTCTACACACTAAAGTACTAATGAGAAACTCCGATGAGCCCCTCATCCTCTTCTTGTCTTCTCTTCTGTCTTCCCAGGAACACCTGTAAGAAAAAGAAAGACAACACAGACCCCTAATCTGCATACACAGTCTACCTAGACCTCTACCATCAAAACACTGCAGAATCCCAAAAAGATTTTTTGTAGAAAAAAGGAAGAAAAACAGTATTTACATTAGAAAACAACAACATTATTTACAATACACATTTGGGGGGATGGAGTGCCTTAAAAGTCCCAAACTAGTGACCACAATGCCCGAAGGCTAGTCCAATAAAGAGTCTCTCCTGGGCCGGAGCCCGGTGAAGCACAGTTCTATCAGGCCAAAGTCCCAAAGGGGAGAGTCTTTGAGGATAGTTCACACATTTTGAAGTCTGCTAGTGTAGGGTGTGTACTGCAATGTCATAAAGATAGTAAAGTTTGGACTTACCAGCCCCTTGTAGAATGGAAAATTCTTGGACCGACCTGCACCTCTGACGAAGACTCTCCCTGGCAGCAATTCTTCCGATACAGCTGGGCGGACATCTTCTGGGAACCACAGGAGAGCACATCTGGGAACAGCTGGGCTGATGTCATCTCGGGAGATGGAACCTTAAAACAGGAACAAAAAAGAAAACAGCTGGTCCGACGTCATCCGATTTCCAGGCGATGAACAGGCTACAGCTGGGTTGGTGTCCTCTCTGGATCTGAAGTCATCTGGTGGGCCAGTCGATGGATTCTGGAAAAGGCCAGTACACTGTAAAACTGATGAATGTGGGGCACCTGAGTCCTGGATGTCCATATTGGCGGATCAATAAAGGCACTTCACTTAGATACATAGACAGTGTCGGCAGATAAGGGCCTATGGCCCACCCAGTCTGCCCATTTGAGCTTGTAAGTTCAGTTTATGTTTTCCTAGAAGTCTGTTGCCCCTTACCCCTGACCTCCAGAATTCCTTTATGTCTGTCCCATGCATTCTTAAATCCCGTGATTGTTTCAGCCCCCACCACTTCCTCTGGCAGGGTGTTCCACTTGTCCACCACCCATTCTGTGAAGAAATTCTTCCTCACATTTCCTCTGAATCGTCCTCCCTCTAACTTCATCCCATGCCCTCTAGTCCTGGAACATCTTTTTTGCTTAAAAATAGTGTATTCTTGCGCCCTGTTCCTCCCTGTAAGATACTTGTATGTCTGTATCATATCCCCTCTCTCACTCCTCTCCTCCAGGGAGTACATGTTCAGTTCCTTCAACCTGTACTCATAGGACTTGTGATGCAATCCATGCACCATCTTTGTTGCCCTCCTCTGAACCTTCTCTACCCTGTCTATGTCATTACATGGGTAAGGTCTCCAGAACTGTACACTGTACTCCAGGTGAGGCCTCACTAGTGTCTTGTATAGTGGTATTATGACCTCCCTTTTCCTGCTGGTGATGCCCCTGCCTGTGCATCTCAGCATCCTATCTGCTTTACCTGCTGCCTTGTCACACTGTTTCCCTACCTTGAGGTCATGAGAGATGATAACCCCAAGATCGCTTTCCTGCTTAGTGCATGCTATATCCTCACCCACCAACTGATATATTGTGCCAGGGTTTTTGTGCCCCATATGCATTGTCTTGCACTTCTTTGCATTGAATTTCAACTGCCAAATGCCTGACCATTCTTCAAGTTTCTGCAGTTCCCTTCTCATTCTGTCTACACCCTCTGGTGTGTCTACTCTGTTACAGAGCTTTGTGTCATCAGCGAACAGTGAAATTCTGCCTTCTAGATCCTGCACAATGTCACTGATGAAGAAGTTGAATAGGACCGGTCCTAACACTGATCCCAGTGGTACCCCACTGGTCACTCGTCCCTTTGTGGAGTGACAGCCATTTACCACCACCCTTTGTGTCCTGCTGCCCAGCCAGTTACCTACCCACCATACTACTGTTCTGCCCACACCCATATTCCCCAGTTTGTGTAATAGTCTTCTATGTGGCACAGTGTCAAAGGCCTTGCTGAATTCCAGATAGGCCATGTCCACTGCCCTCCCCTGATCCACCTCCCTAGTCACCCAGTCAAAATTCAATGAGGTTGGTCTGACATGAGCTCCCCTGGTGAAACCATGCTGCCTTGGGTCCTGTAGTCCATTGACAACCAGATATTCCACCAATCTCTCCTTCATGAGTGCTTCCATGATCTTCCCACTACCGGTGAGGCTGACTGGTCTGTAGTTCCCTGCTTCCTCTTTGTTCCCACTTTTGTATAAGGGACTACATCTGCTATCCTCCAGTCTTTGGGTACCTCCCTGTTTCCAGTGATCGGCTAAACAGGATAGCCAGAGGTTCAGCCACCACCTCTCTTAGTTCTTTAAGGACCTCAGGGTGCACCCCATCTGGCCCCATTGCTTCATCAACTCTTATTATTCCAGTTCCTTCAGGACCCGTTCTCATGTAAAGGGACTTGTGTCCATTTCTGCACCATTCTCACCCCTGTGCTCCTTCAGACCCATTACCTCCTCTTCCTCAGTAAAGACTGAGCAGAAATACCTGTTCAATATGTCAGCTTACTGTTGTCATCCTCCACTGCCCCCATCCTCACCCTTCAGTCTCACTATCCTCCTTTGCCTTTCTTTTTTCACTTATGTACCTGTAAAAGGTTTTGTCCCCTCTACCCACTGATTTTGCAATGTGTTCTTCTGTCTGAGCTTTGGCTTCCCTTACTGACCTCCCTGCCTCTCTTTGCTTCTCCTGGTACTTCTCCCTATCCCCTTCTGCCTGTGTCTTTTTGTATTGCCTGAATGCAATCTTTTTGGCTTTCACTTTCTTTGCTACCTCTTTGGAAAACTATAATGGCATCCTGTTCCTTTTCCTCTTGCTAACCTTCACAGTCTGGTGTGGCAATATTGACTACCACTGCTCGACTTTCCATTTAGTAGGCACCGGCACATTTGCTGGGAGGTCCTTGCACTGAGGCCAATAGTACTGGGGGTCAGGAACTTGAATGTTTACCCCGTCTGGGGGCACATAATTCACACAGTGGGAGATTTCACATCCTTCTCCATCCACTATTCTCACTCTGTCTATAAACAGTGTCCTGCCTCTGTTCCACTGGGTATACTTCTCGTGAAACAGTCTGTTTTTCACATGCTTGTTGGCCCCAGGATGCACACTTTTCATTGCTTCATCCCAGATCCAGGATTTCCTGCTGTTCTCAATCTCCTCCCAGACCTTCCGAGGAAAGGTAGGAAAGGTCATACCATAGAACTCATTCTCCTTCCTACGAACCAGTCTGTCCTCTTTACTTGCTTTGGTCAATCTAAGACCACTGGCCTGGCTTGGGGGTGGCCAGTCCTGGTTCTGCTAGCTATGCATCCTTAAAGAAATTAGAAACAGATCCCTGACTTCTTCCTCTTGCAAAGCCAGGGCAGTGGCATCACCACTTTCTTCCATACATTCCTCCAAGGCAAGATCTTGAGGCTGTGTACCCGTTCCTTTTTCACAAGGCCACATAGGTTCCCCCTCATCTTCCTCTTCACTGAGGATCTGAGCCCAGGAGTGAGCAGTCGTTCTTACCCCTGAGACTATCCACTCATCACTAGGTGCAGAGGTTGACACCTCCCACTCAAAGGCCTCCCGCATCTCATCTTCGCCTAAGAGACTTGGGCTAGGCCCTCCCCTCCAGGGGTCTACTGATGCTTTATCCGAACTTTCCTTCTGGGATCCAGCATCTGAAACTTCAACTTCTGGTTCTGTCTCTAACTCTGCACCCTCTAGCTTTGTGCCGCACTCTTCCGAGGGCCTTCCTCCACAGGCTCCGCCAGGTGCTGTGTGCTGCCAACTGCATATTCCTGAACCTTTGTCCACGTGGGAGCCAACCAAATTTGAGGTGCTTCATACAAGCCATATTTTTCTAGGCATCCAGCACAGTGAGGAATCATGAAGACGTCCCTTCCAGCTCTCAAGCATATTTGGCATACATGCACTGGATTTCCAGGAACCGCCACATGAGGAGGCAGTTGTCCTCCATAGCACCACTTTTCAATATCCCTCAGTCTATTCACTGCTGCTGCTGTTACTGCAACCCGGGCATGATCCGGGTAACAAGCTGGTACTGAGGCCATAACTGCAGAAAAACAAACAAAAGTTCACTGTAACTGAAAGTCCCACTTTACTGAACACACTCTTTAGTTGTAAAATGGCTCCTCTGCTGCTGTGTTTACTTTACTACCCCACCCTGTAATGGCGGCGGCAGCACTCCTGTGCATCAACATTCAGAATCTGGGTCAAGCCACTGCACACCCGAGTTACACAAACTACTGATAACTTTTGCTCAAACTGCACAACTTGCTCTGTTCTTGCTTTAAACACATTTGCAGGATTTTCCACGGACTTTTTACATGCTGGAAATATTTCTTTGATTACCAGTCCCTTAAAGCTTCAGGTTTGTAAGCACAGGATTGCCTTTATAACTAGTGCTGCACATTGGCTACAACCCACAGTCCCTCTCTGGCTTTAAACTTTAAACTGAGGCTGGATTCGTTACTATGCACACAGTCAATGGCTTAACAGACTTCCACTTGCTGGCAGGACTTGACACAGTCGTTACTTGCAAAGTGACTACACTGCTGCACACACATTTATATGGCATAGGGCAGAAAATCACTGAGCAGTTTTTAGGTTGTTACTTACTGTTATCAGAAGCAGTTTGCTGCGATGGGGAAAAACGGCCTGCAGCCAGTTCTTGGAGGCCTCAGAACAGAAACAGGCGGGCAGTCCTGCCGATCGTCTTCTCAACCACCACTTTTGCAATTCCGACAATCGATTAACAGGTTGAGCCCGATTTTAAACAAGATAGTCTATTTTTACAAAGTTTACAGCGATTTTAACACTCCGCGACACTCCTCTACTAGTCAGTACATGCACTCCACTCACGCTCCCTCTCGAATGCTGGGGCAGTCACTGTAGAGCTGGCTGAGGGGCGGGACTGATCGCAGCCTGACCAATCACACAGCGCCATGCAAATGAGCCTCTTCTTCCTCACGAGGGCTCTTCTCCTCACAGCGATCGTCGAGCAGGCAAATTTAAACTGCAGAATGCAGCTTTTTTTCTTCACCAACTGACTCCATGGCGGGAGCCATTTTGGCCATTTAACATAGCCATTACGCACCTGCAAGTCTCTCAGTTTTCTCAGAAAGCATTTCCAACTTCCAGGGCACAAGTTTCCTGTTGCTACCCCTAGTCTTCCACACTTTTCTTTACCACAGTTTATTTTAAAAGCATTTCAAACATCCAGGGCACAATTATTCTGCTGTTACCCCTAGTCTTCCACACTTTTCTTTACCACAGTTCATTTTAAAAGCAGGCAGAAATGCTGTAAACAATTTGATGCAGGACAAGGGCACGCTCTTTGGCTTTACTGCTCCTTGGGTAAACAGTTGGCATTTTTAAACAGCAGCACAAGATCCACAGCACTCAGCAACACTAGGGAAATTGCTTCAGCTTTTTGGCCTAACCACTGCTAGATAGCCAAAACGCTAGCCCCCTTGCCCAAGCACCTTCCTCCTAAAACAAAATCCAAAACGGTGCCTCCATTTTTGTTACCCCTCATCCCTACCTTTTTAGCAAAATGACAGGTGGCATGCTGTTGAAGCTGACAGTAGTACCTGGTGGGGACTGGGTTCGGGGAGGATGAGGTTTCTCAGCACAGGGGACCTAGGTTTGGCCACTCTGCACAGGGGCACCCAAGTAAATCCAAACACAGGAAGCAATAACTGTAATGTCCAGAACCAGGAATGGGATTCTTCAGTGTGGCTTTTATTCACATCCAAGCTGAACAAACAAAGCATAGATGGACCCCCATGGGGCTACATTCCTGGTACTGCAGATTAGAGACTACAGAACACTTTATCACTATTTCCAGCCCTCAGGCTCTAAACACACCAGGCACACAGCCCGGACTTGCACGCAGCTTTGGGTACACAGCCCGACTTGTACACTACTTGGGTTTTCCCCACTGGCCCGGCTCCCTCGCCGGACACTTGATCCACGGTCCATTTGAGGAATGAACCAATTATCCTGTTGTGGCTCCCCAAACCACACTAGAGTCTTTGACTCCTAGACAGAATTTTTCTTACATTCCCATGTCTGGGTACTTCCCTCACCACTGGCCAAGTGCCTGAGGTAAAGTTGAAATCCACAGAAGAAATCCGTAGAGGTGGACCTGGTCGCTAAAGATGGGGGGCCACCCACCTCCAGCTCCCACAGCCCATACCCAGCAATTTCTCTGGAAACTGAACAATTCCTTTACTGAAAACTTTCAAAAATAGATTCTGGGTAGACGTCTGTCACATCTTCTCTACGTATCATTTGCATCCCAACAAGCTCTAGACTTGAACCTACTTTTAATTTGCTTAACCCATTACTCTAGGCTTCCACTATTTTAGTAGTTCAATCCCCACATTGTCACACAAGTCCCAGGGTGAAAAACATAGGCCCTTTTAGCAAGAGCAGACACTCACCCTCATGTTGCAGGTGCCCCACAGATGACTCACAACTCTTCTTGTTCTCCCAAATAAACTCTGGAACACATAGGCAGCTTTTCCTTTACAAGCAGAACTAGGGGGTTGTCCCAGGAATCTGCATGGAACCCTTTCCTGACCCCCTCCCCAAAAGGAGGGGGCACTGAGACCCGAAAACAGCGGTCTCCACCACTTCAATTATCTTCTGTGTCTCTCTTTAAGGTGGAGACACACACCCTGTTAAACTAAAAGTAGCCCTCTGTCAGGGCTGAGGCTTCTAAAGCCTAACTGAACTGCTGCCTCAGCAAACTCTCAACACCCACTCCACACTGAACTGGCTGACTCTGACTGACTGAATGCAAAACCTCCCAATGTTCTATCTCAACTCCCTTGCTGCAGATTCCAATGTGGCTCATGCAGCAGCGATAGTTCTATTGGTGATGTCATCCCTCAGTCTCAGCTGAGACTGAGAACAGAGTGAGACTGTGTGAAACCCATTTAACTGGAGTTTCACAAGCTGCCTTCCCTGCCTATCACTAGGTCTTACTGGGATTCTAGTAACCCTGGGTAACAAGGGGGTTACACTTGTATGTCACTATCATATCCCCTCCCTTCCTCCTCTCCTCCAGGGAGTACATATCCAAGTCCTTCAGCCTGCCCTCATAGGACATGTGATGCAACCCCTGTGCCATCTTTGTTGCTCTTTTCTGAACCTTAACTACCCTGTCTATGTCCTTACATAGGTAAGGTCTCCATAACTGTACACTGTACTCCAGGTGGCGCCTCACTAGCGTCTTGTATAGTGGAATTATGACTTCCCTTTTCCTGCTGGTAATGCCCCTGCCTATGCATCCCAGCATCTTAGTTGCTTTACCTGATGCCTTGTTGCACTGTTTCCCTACCTTGAGGTCATCAGAGATGATAACCCCAGATATGTTGTTCCAGGGTGTTTTGCCCCATATGCATTATCTTGCACTTCTTTGCATTGAATTTCAACTGCCAAACCCTTGGCCATTCTTCAAGCTTTAGCAAGTCCCTTCTCATTCTGTCTACACTCTCTGGTGTGTCCACTCTGTTACAGAGCTTTGTGTCATCAGCAAACAGGGAAATTCTGCCTTGTAGGTCCTGTGCAATGTCACTGATGAAGACGCTGAATAGGACTGGTCTCAGCGCTGATCCTTGTGGTACCCCACTGGTCACTCTTCCCTCTGTGGAGTGACAGCCATTTACCACCACCACCCCCTCTGTGTCCTGCTGTCCAGCCAATTACCCACCCACTGCACTACTGTCCTGCCCACTCCTATATTCCCCAGTTTGTTTAATAGCCTTTTATGTGGCACAGTGTCAAAGTCCTTGCTGAATTCCAGATAGGCCATGTCCACTGCCTTCCCCTGATCCTCCTCCCTTATCACCTAGTCGAAAAATTCAATGAGGTTGGTCTGGAATGACCTCCCCCCCAGTGAAAACATGCTGCCTTGGATTCTGCAGTCCACTGACAACCAAGTGTTTCACCAGTCTCTCTTTCAGTAGTGCTTCCATGATCTTCCCTACTACCAAGGTCAGGCTGACTGGTCTGTAGTTCCCCGCTTCCTCTTTGTTTCATCTTTGGTATAAGGGGACTACTTCTGCTGTTCTTCAGTCATTGGCAGAGCCCCGATTTTTCTGCGGCACTTTGGAACAAAGTTCTGCGGCACAGTTCCCATTTGCCGCAGAACTTCTGCAGCAGTGGACGGTTATTTCTGCGGCAATCTGCGGCACAAAACTGTTGTACTATTTCACTTATTTTTATGCTTTGTTGTTGTTTTTTTTTCATATTTGACTTTTTCTTTGTAGAATCAAGTGCTTATACTGTACATAAAGACATGAGCCCAAAGGACTAGTGGTTTTAAAAAAGATACAAAACAGAAAAATCAAACCTCTGCATAAATGTGTATGGTTATGGAATGTTTCATCTTAATTATGTATGCTATGAAAAGTTTTTAATTGTTTGTTATTTTGGGGGTGTCATGTGACATATTAATTATACACTATATATTTTCCTTTTGAACTACCTTTTATACCACTCACCCACGGGATGAATTTGGAAACAGGTTGTTTCAGAACATTATTCCTGGTAACAGTTTTGAAAGATTTTTTACATCAGATAGATAGATAGATAGATAGATAGATAGATAGATAGATAGATAGATAGATAGATAGATAGATAGATAGATAGATAGATAGATAGATAGATAGATAGATAGATTGATTCAGTGAGACATATTTGTTTCTGTATTAATGTGTGTGGGTGTCCATATTTTGTTACTTTTGTTAAGAAAAACTTTATAATTTACCTCCTACATTTCAGGAAAACAAAAATTGTATTGGTGGTGAAAGCAGTAAGGCTATATCTAACTACCTTCTTGTGATATGCTTTTATTACTGAAATTGAGAATTACATAAAAGGAGGGAAACTGTAGCTTGATCACACACAAGAAATGGTTTTAGCTGCTAATAAATCCTTTTCACAACTATGTGTCTTTGTTTTATTTGTACTGTGAAATTAAAGATGTCAGATTTACAGCACACCACCTTCACATATCGTTTTGAGAGTTATGATGTTTTCTGCATGCCACATAAAACATATTAATATGCATTACTTAAAACACCAGACTAACCTTACACACAGCAACAGCATGTTTTTACACACACACACACACACACACACACACACACACACACACACACACACATATCATTATATGTTTCACACATTTATTTTTACATCACAATAGTTGTTCAGTTCATTCATTTAGAAGGGTTGCACATCAGGATAGATGGATAGATAGATAGATAGGTAGATAGATAGATAGATAGATAGAGTAGATAGATAGTTTTTTTGTTTGTTTTTGGTTATTATAGCATGATGTGCAATGGGTTGGAGCCCAGGAGAGCCACAGAGGCTTCAGTCAAACTTTAAATCCCACTGCCCCTCCCAGTGCTGGGACAGGGTTGAACTGAGTCCCATTGGGAGTGGTGATTTTATCAATAGCAATGCCCTCCATGGCTGATCCCAGTTTAGCCATAGCTGGGATCTAAACTAACTGAAGCCTCCTTTGCTCTGCGTCACTCCAATCTACATACCTGCAAAAAAATGACATTAAAAAAATCATGGTGGGGAGAAGTTTTTTAAATATAATTATTTAATATAAACTGCTCTCCTGGGATGAATTGTTTTAAACAATAGTATTTATTTTATTTAATGCTTTGCAGCTGGCCTGGAGGAGGGAGCCTGCACATGACATAAGAAATATGTCTGTAGGGGACCTGGACAAGAGGGCATTACTATTGTAAAAAGAATTCAGCCCAGAGGGCAGTATTACTATTAAATAAATTTGCAATCAATGTCACCAGCAGGGATGGTACCAACTAGGAAGGGATGTGATTTCTTTTCTTACTACATCAGTTTCTGCATGTACCGCTGTATGCTGGTTGGAACTGTACAGAACCATTAAAAAAATAAACACCTCCCCTCCTCAGGGCTTTAAACAAACCATCTGCATAGTTTACTGTGGCAATGAATCATTGTGGGGATTGTGTTGTGGGTACAAGCCCAGGATGGGCGTGCATATATTAGGCACACACACATACCCTCTCCTTCCCAGTTCACACATACCACCCAATGCTGGATACCCAGTTTACTTCACCCCATATATGGCTGGCTTCCTCCCCAATGGCCTTTATACCCTATTCAGTCCCAGTCCACTTTCATAATTAGTTTTCCCATGCCTGGTTCACACACATCTTCACATAACGCACTTTTTAATACCTAGTTCAAGCTTTCTCCATAATCTCATGCCCAGGTCAAATAACCCTTTACCCCATTGACACTTACTATGCCCCGGTCAACCCCCCCCCACCAACTCATCAGCTGCCACCTAGTAACAGAACCCTAACCTGCCAGTTGGGATCTTGGTGCCATAACTTGGCTACTTTACAATAAATAACAAACAAAAACACACAAATGAATGCCCTTGAAATAAAGAGGCCCCATGAAGTACAGTACACTGACTTCTGAGAACGTTGAGAATGCCAAACCATGTGAGTCTCTGATCAGTCCACCTACCTGGCGCTCCAGCACACTTTAATTGTGTCAGCAGTACCCCAAAAAGCAACTCCCTGATAATGTCGAAGACCAAGAGGCATCGATAAAATAAATGGTTAAACTCGCAAACACTGAAGCACTATTATGGACTGGTAGCCAGAAAATAATTCAGAGAAAGCATGGTGATGAAAAAGACAGAAATCCACTGGAACTGGAGTGGAAAAGCACCAGCACTATTGGCACAGCAAAGCATTCACAGAACACAGAACTCTCTAAAAAAACAGGCTAGTAGTTTAGGGCAGCTGAAATAAAAAGCACTGGCCACATGACAGATCTGTTTCATAAACTAGCGGTAGACTTCGGGGCAGCGAGTAAATCAGAAGAAAACCCCTCTGCGTGGCCAGGTGATGACAGTCTCCCCATCTGTCTCCCTACAATGACCGGCAGTAATTTGTCAGGTTACAATGGTAACTGAGGCACCGAGGCACTGACCAGGAGAGGAAGAGCCGACTGAGGAGAGCAATTATTATGTGATCCCTGAGGCACTGACTGGGAAACGAATAGCCGACTGAAGAGAACAATTATTCTGTGATCCCCAAGGGACTGACCGGGAAAGGGAGAGCTGACTGAGGAGAGCAATTATTATGTGATCCCTGAGGCACTGACTGGGAAAGGGATAGCCCACTGAGGAGAGCAATTATTATGTGATCCCCGAGACACTGACTGGGAAAGGGATAGCCAACTGAGGAAAGCAATTATTCTGTGATCAAAAAATAAACACAAAAACACAAGTTGATCAGATACTTTTTTTTTTTAGTTAATTTTGGCAAAACACCTCCCTCCCTCTCTTCACGTTTCTTAATCAGTCTAGAGTATTTTTATATAGCAGGACCGAGCCCCAGAGATCCGAGGAGGGGCTTAACAATTGTTGCATGTAGCAGGTCTCTGCTCAGTAATTCAGCCCATGAGTACATTATCATTTAAATAATTAATTGTATATGCCCACACTGACACACAATAATTCCGTGGGAGTTCTGCAGCCAGCCATAACATCCGCGGCAGTTCCGTGGCTGGACGTGACTTCTACAGGTGAGGTGCAATTCCGCGAGTGAGGCACAATTCCGCGATTTTCCACGGATAGTTCTGCAGCCGTGGAACTGCGGAAAACACGGGGCCTTGGTCATTAGGTACTTCCCCTGTTTCCAGTGATCAGCTAAACAGGATTGTCAGAGGTTCAGCCACCCCATCTGGCCCCATTGCTTTATCGACTCTTATTGCTTCCATTTCCTTTAGGACCCTTTCCCGTGTGAAGGGACATGTGTCCATTGCTGCACTTTTCCCACACCTCTTACCCCCTTCAGGCCCATTACCCTTCTCTTCCTCAGTAAAGACTGAGCAGAAATATCTGTTCAGTATGTCGGCTTTACTGTTGTCATCCTCAGTGTTGCCCCTGTCTTCCCCCTTTAGTCTCACTAGTCCTCCATTTGCCCTTCTTTTTTCACTTCTGTACTGTAAAAGTTTTTTTCTCCTCTACCCACTGATTTTGTGATGGGCTCTTCTGTCTGAGTGATGGCTTCCCTTACTGACCTCCCTGCCTCCCTTTGCTTCTCCTGGTACTTCTCCCTATCCCCTTCTGCCTGTGTCTTTTTGCATTGCATGAATGCAATCTTTTTGGCTTTCACTTTCTTCACCACCTCCTTGGAAAACCATAATGGCCTCCTCTTCCTTTTCCCCTTTCTAATCTGCTTAATGCATAATTCTGTTGCTCTTGTAATCCCTGTTTTAAATATTGCCCACTGTTCCTCCACCCCTGATTCCCTTCCCATTCCTATTAGTGCCTCTTACAAGCATGTCCCCATTTTCCCAAAGTCTGCCCTCCTAAAATCCAGGATATATATTTTTGTGTGGTTTGGTTTTGCTTCTTCTGTGATTTCAAACCACAGTGACTGGTGGTCACTGTTCCCCAGGTGCTCCCTAACTCTTACCCCTATCACACTGTCCCCGTTTGTGAGCATGAGGTCCAGTTTTGCCTTCTGCTAAGTTGGTTCCATGACCAGTTGCTGAAGGAAGGCACCTTTAAGGGAGTCCAGGATAAAATTGCTCCTGTTTGATGCTACTGCTGGGAGGCTACAGTCCACGTCTGGAATATTGAAGTCTCCAACCAGCACCACCCCCCCCTTGTCTGCCATCCTTTGGATGGCTAGCATTAACTCCCTATTTGTCTCTTCCTCCTGGTCTGGTGGTCTGTAGACCACCCTTGTGTGAATGGCTGACCCCATTTTCCCTTCCAGCTTAACCCTCAGTAGCTCTCCTCCATTTTGTTCCTCCTGGATCTCTGTGGCCTTTATGCCATCTTTCACATAAAGTTCCACTCCTTCTCCCTACGTGCTGTCCTGACCTGTCTCTTCTGAAAATGTTGTAGCCAAGTATGGCCATCTCCCATTTGTGGTTATCATTACAGCAGGTCTCTGTGATGGCCACAATGTCCAGGTCTGACTGGTGCACCATGGCAGCCTCCAGATCCACTATCTTGTTGCTAAGACTCCTGGAATTGGCACACATGGCACACATGACTTTCCATGAAGTGAACTCCCTGGACTGTTTAGCTGTTCTACTCCAGCCTCCTCCCTGGTTGTTCTTTATCCATGGTTCTCCCTGCTGTCTGCCCTTCTGTTGAAGTTTGCCCACTTTCTGCCTATCCACCCCTTGGGTGCCTATCTCCATCTTTTGCACACTGCTTTGTAGAGATATCCCCTCTTCCTGTTCACTGGTTCCAATGCTAGCTATGGGGGATGGGCAATTAGGTGCCCTCCTTGCTAGCCTGCCACCCCCCCTTGGCTAGTTTAAGTGCTTATCCATGTAGCATTTAAACTTTTCATTGAGTGCTTGGATTTGCCAGGTCATTAGTACCTAGGTGGATAATGACATCCATCTCACTTTCCCATCTTGCCATCCCAGTGATCCCCAGGATCTTCCTCCCATCCCTCCAGAACATGGCACCTGATAGGCACCTCATCTCCCTGTCCTCCCCTTGTGTGTTCCTAGCTGAATCCCTCTTGTGATAGAGTCCCCCACCAGGATTTGCTTCCTCCTTCTCAGGATTTCACTGCTCTCCCCACTGAGGTCACCTTTTTGGTTGACCTACACATCCTTCCCTTCCACTTCTCTTGGTACCTATGTTTGGTTGTCCCCATTTGCCAGTGTGGCATATGAGCTCTGGAGTGGAATAGGATTTGGAATGTGCCTCTGCCTAACCACCTGAACCCTCCCTGAGCCCATCATCCAAGTGCTTCTCATTCTATGCATCCTTTGAGGCAGCGGCATTGGACTTAGTGGTCTTTGGATGGGGCGAAGGTACTCCTGATCAGTTTACTTCCACTTGGAGTCTGGCTACCTCATCCCACAGTCCAGAGAGATGCTTGTAGATAGGGCAGCACCTCAGCCTCCAGAAGGTCTGCCTGAATATGGCTGCCCCACAACCACTGCATTGCACCACTCCCCACATTATACTGCACTTATACTGCTATTGCAGTAGTTGTCTGTTACTGAAGCTCTCCTTCTAGTTCCCTCTTTACTAATTTACTGTCCTGAAAATCCTGCCACTGATCCTCAGATACTTTTTTTAAAGAAGGAAACAACAACAAAAAATGAGTCAAAACACTTATGCTGAGAGTGGACTTCCTCCCCCTTATACCCCTCCTACTGCACAACACCTGCTATTCCCTGTGCTTGGTTCCTGTCAATCAGATTTAAGAGATAATTTAATTAAGAGTGTGGGGTGTGTGTGAGAAAATTTGCAGCAAGTAAAAACAACAAAGGAAAACAGCACCACTAAAAGCACACCAAACTAGGCTTCAAATTTTCAACAGCTCCAAAATAATTCCAAGTAAAGACAGCAAAGGAAAACAGCACCACTAAAAGCACACCAAACTAGGTTTCAAATTTTCAGCAGCCCCAAAGCAATTCCAAATAAAGACAGCAAAGGAATAACAGCACCACTAAAAACACATCAAACTAGGTTTCAGATTTTCAACATTTTCACAGTTACCCATAAAAATGAAAATAGGCAGGTAGGGGAACATTTTTCAAGACCAGATCACTCCACCAGTGATTTTACTGTCAGAGTGTTAAAAGGTAACTTCAAAAACAGTCAGGAATGGCAAACATTTGAGATAAAAATGATACAATATTTTGACACAAAAGAAAAAGGACTTAAGGATGTTGGTTTTTTAATACACTACCAGAGATTATGCTTAAAGCAGTGCTTCATAGTTTCTTTTTAAACCCTCACATCAGCACCCTCTGGTTCTTTTAACAGGTACCTTCCTAAGACAATGGTATGTATTTTTTTTTCTGTCTTGACTTTTTAGAAATGTTAATTGATGGCACAGAGTCAGAGTAAAATTAAGCAGCCCTTTGATCTTACAAGTTGATATCGCCAACAGACACACTCCAGTGAAAATTAGAGTCTTCCCGTTTGTAAGGGGTGCAAGTAATGCAATGCTTTTATCTGTAAACTACTAGTCTATGTTTTGAAACCACATCCAACCTTTATATCTGTCATTCTACTCAGCTGTTTTTGACCTGAGGAAGAGGATTTTATCTCTCGAAAGCTAGTCTTAGAAATAATTGTGTTAGTCCAATGAAAGGTATCACCTGCAACATATTTGTTTTTTTCTCTACATTGTTGACTAGTCTAGCACAGCTATCACATTTCTTTTTTTTCAAACATCCCCAAAACAATTCCAAGTAAAGACAGCAAAGGAATAACAGCACCACTGAAAGCACTCCCATCTAGGTTTAAAACAAAAACAGCAATGAGCAGTTACTGCACTGAAATGAATCTGGATCCTTCCCCTTCTGGCCTCTTCTCCTTTTCCCTTCTTCCTGATCCCTTAATAAACAGACTGTGAGGAGTGTGAGTGCCAGAGGCGACATGAACTGGAGAAGTTATGACTCCAACCAGCAGCACCAGAGCAGGTAAGTGGCTTTGGTTTAACTGGAACTACAGGACTGGGTTACAAATTGAATTCCAAATAGATAGCTGAATTTAAAGAGGGGGAGGATATGGATGCCTTTTTAAATTCCTTTGAAGAAGTTTGCATTTAGGCAAAAATTCTTAGAGAGTCCTGGAGCTTCCAGCAATCCCCGCTACTTACTAGGAAAGCTTGGGATGCATTGGTTCAAATGGACAATGAGGACAGTAATGATTACAGCAAACTTAAAGCTGATCTTTTAAAAAAGTTTGATTTAACTGCTGAAATATACTGAGCTCAATTCTGTAAGCTCAAGAGAAGCCCTGATATGAGCTATGAGGAGACTGCCACAAAACAATGTCAGTTTTTAAAACGTTTGTGGGAAGGAATTGAAGCAAACTAGGTAGATAAAATTGAAAATGCTATTTTGTTAGAACAGTTTTTTTGGGTATGCCCAGCAAAGCTGAAAACCTGGCTGGAGGACCGAGATCCCAAAACAGTGCAAGAGGCTGCTGAACTCTCGGACCACTATGCCAAGAGCAGACCTGCTCTGAGAGTGAATGGGGTGGGCATAGCAGCACAGAAAGGGAAAAGAGCACATTGAGGGCAGCTAAAACCCTCACTGCCTCCACCAAAACCAGTTAGCCACAGGTTTCAACGAAGAGCTCTCTGAGAAAAGAAATGAATGTTGGGTTTGTAAAGAAACTGGGCATATTGCTAGACAGTGTCCCAAAAGGATGGGCAATATGCAACATGGGGCTAGGAAAGAAGTAGGTCGTTTATGTGTCCCTGGAAGTATGCCTGTGAACATGAGAGAACACATGCACCCAGTGACAGTGAATGGTGTACAGGCACAAGGGTTAAGGGACACAGGGGTAGCTTATGCTCAATGAATTTGTTACTGTGCAAGGGTTCACCGGTGAGGAGACCACATTGCCACTTGCTAGTGTTCTCCTAGACTGTGGTGAAATGGGAGAACTGTGCAACAGGTGGCTGTAGCCAAAACGTTAGCAGTTGATGTCATCCTTGGCAATAATTTCAAACAGGGGATGGTACAGTATGTGCACTTACCCATAGCCAAGCGGGACAGGGAAATTGTAGTTCTCTGGACCCCACAGAAGCCATTGTGGAAACCACTGGGAGGCTGGTTCCCCAGCCTGTGTCTCCTGATATGCAGACTAATGAAAATAGAGTAGAAATTTCCCCAGTAGCAGTTTACCACACAGCTATGGAGGGTTACTCCGAAGAAGGAGGGGTGACCCATTTTCAGAGGGTTAAGGATGACAGTGATCCTGAGTGCCCTGATGCTTGTGCTAGGAACCCTAGTTTAGAGAATGAAGGGAACCTGTCCCATGCCTTGGGAATATGTAAGGAGTTTGCAGCTGCTCAGAAAAGTGACCCTAGTCTAGAGAAGCTGAGGGCTTGGGCAGACTCTGATGGAGCACAGGGAGGTCATGGTAAACATAAAGTTTATTGGAAAAATGGAGTGATGTATACTCAGGCTGTGAAGACAGAGGGAGGGGTGATAGGCAGGCAGCTTGTCGCTCCCCAGGGGTATGGTGAACAGTTGCTCAAGCTTGCACATGATATTCCCTTGTCTGGTCATCTGGGAATTGGGCACAGTATGCAGCGGTTGGCCAATAATTTCTATTGGCCCAACTTCACCCAGCAGGTGAAGGATTATTACAGGTCTTGTCACGGGTGCCAAGAAATAGGGAAGGCAGGTAAGAAAACCCAAGCCACCCTAATTCCATTGCCCATAGTGGAGGAGCCATTCCAGAGGGTGGGAATAGATATTGTGGGGCCTTTAAATACCCCCAGCTCCTCCAGGAAGAGGTTCATCCTGATTGTGGTGGATTATGCCGCCTGGTACCCAGAAGCAGTCGCCCTATCCTCACTGAGGACAGGCAAAGTGGCAGATGCCTTTCTTGGGATTTTCTCCCATGTTGGGTTTCCACAGGAGGTTATCATCAATCAAAGGGGGTTCCTTCATGTAGGACCTGATGAAATGTTTGTGGGAGATGTGTGGTGTGGTGCAGAGGTGCATGACACCTTATCATCCGCAAGCCAATGGACTTGTGGAAAGATTTAATGGTACCCTGAAGTCAATGCTCCAAGCGCTTGCTGAACAGCATTGGAGAGACTGGGAGAAATACCTTCCCCACCTGTTGTTTGCATACAGGGAGGTACCCCAAGAATCGACAGAATTTTCTCCCTTTGAACTCTTATATGGATGCCGGGTATGTGGGCCCCTAGACTTGATCTGGGAGGACTGGGAAGGTGAGCATGCCACCCAGGGAACTTCCATAGTGGATTACGTCCTTAGGTTTAGGGAAAAGTTGAAGGAGCTTATGGGGACAGCCCAGAGCAACCTGGCAGCTGCCCAACAGAAACAAAAAGTGTGATACAAACGCAGAGCCAGAGCTCACTCATACACGGTGGGTCAGGAAGTCATGGTCCTTATTCCGGTCTGGAAAGACAAGCTGCAGGCTGAGTGGGCAGGACTGTACAAAGTAGTTAGGAAGGTAAATGATGTGAACTTTATCATAGAGTTACCTGCCAGAAGACAGACAGAAAGAATGTACCATGTTAACATGATGAAGCCATATGCTAATAGGACTGACGTGGCGTTCACAGTATGTAGTCCTGGGGAGGGGACGGACGAAGGAGACCCCCTTCTGGACTTGCTGGAAGAAAACAAGTGAGAGTCTTCTGTGGAGGCAGTTAAATTGTCTCCCCAGCTGGCCGCGGACAAGATCCAGGAAGTAAGGGAGGTTCTAGCAGACTTTGCCCCTCTGTTTAGCACCAAGCCTGGACTAACCCCCTTAGCAACACATGATGTAGAGACAGAGATACAGATGCCCATACGGTGGACAGCATATTGGGTATCAGAGGCTGTCCAAAAGCACATTTGGAGGGAGATGGAGGAAATGCTGGGTTTAGGGGTAATCCAGAGATCCCACTGCCCCTGGGCCTCGCCCGTTGTCCTTGTGCCCAAGCCAGATGGCTCTATTCATTTCTTTGAGGACTATCATGGACTGAATGCAGTCACAAAGTCAGACGCCAACCCGATGCCCCAGATGGACAAACTCCTGGACAAGTTGGGAGGGGTGACATACCTTACAACTATTGACCTGACAAAGGGGTATTGGCATTTCAAGTTAACTGACAGAGCTTGGGAGAGGTCAGCCTTCATCACTCCAATAGGTTTATTTAAATTTAAAGTAATGCCTTTCAGAATGAAGAATGCCCCGGCCACTTTCCAAAGGTTGGTGAACCAGGTGTTAAATGGTGCTGAGGAGTACACCATGACGTACCTGGATGACATTGCCATCTTTAGTGCCAGCTGGGAGGAACACCTGTCCCACCTTAGGGAAGTGCTGGGCAGGATACAGAGGGCCGGGCTCACTTTCAAAGCTGAGAAGTGCCAGGTGGCCATGGCTGAAGTGGCATACCTCGGGCATGTTGTAGGCCGGGGATAGCTCCATCCTAACCAAGTAAAAATAAAGGTGATCAAGGCATGTCCTAGACCAGAAATGCAAAAGCAGGTCAGGAGATTTCTAGGGACAACAGGGTACTATAGGAAATTGTACCCAACTACAGTGCCCTGGCTGCTCACCTATCTCACCTGGTAAAGAAAAAGATGCCTAAGAAAATTACCTGGGAACCAGGCTATGAAAAAGCCTTCACCAGACTGAAGGAGGCACTGTGCAGTGCTCCTGTATTGACAAGTCCTGACTATAGCAGACCCTTTATAGTCCAGAATGATGTCTCAGATGTGGGTATTGGGGCAGTACTGAGTCAGCCATTCAACCAAGGGAAAGATCACCCTGTAGTGTACCTGAGTAAAAAGTTACTTCCCAGGGAGCAGGCTTACTCTAATGTGGAAAAACAGTGTCTTGCCATAGTGTAGACCCTAAAGAAGTTAGAGCCATTCTTACATGGGCAGCATTTTGAGGTACAAATGGACCACAACCCCCTGGTTTGGCTGACCCAAATGGGAAAAACTAATGGTAGACTATTAAGATGGAGTCTTGCCTTGCAAGGGTATGACATGACAATCTTACATAGGGCTGCAGCGACCAATCAGAACGCCAATGGCCTATCGCGTCTGTATGAGGAGTGAACTGACTTGGGAAACTCATCCCATGCAAGGGATAGAGCCCTCAAATTCAGTCTAGGTGGGGAGGATGGTGATGCTTGGCCAGCTGGTTATGATTGTTCTATGCTATTTGTAATATAAAAATATAGCCTGTGCTTATGGGTGCTACCCCCCAAGTTTTAGTGAAAATAACAGGATATATGTAACTGAAACCAGGAGGTAATTAAAAAGACTAGAGAGACTTAATTAAGGCTCTCTCTTTCAGTCTTAATTAGAACTGACCCAGCTGCCAGGATATAGGGCTCGTAAACTTTTATGACGTCTTAGAGGAAAAACATTTTATACCAACCTGGTGTGAAAAGTCATAAAATCTTTGACTTGCCTTGGGAACAGAAAACCATACAAGATCAAAGGAAAGGCTTGATTAAAGACTGTCATAATTTGGGAAATTAGTTTTTCCTGAAGTCACAGTATTTAAAATATCTCCTGACAGGAAGACCATTGTTTATATATATTTTTTATATTCTAAAAGGAGGTGCTAGATGACATCATAGAAGGGGTGTGTGAGAAAGACACAGTTTAACTAGGACTTGTGTCTGATCTTTGTGACATATCTTTTTGGGCTCTTAAGAAACAAGATCTAACTATAAGCACTATAGAGGTAATAGATTAGATGGAAAAAGTCTAACTGTATGCTGGTAGGAGTTTGTAGTTTTCTTTGCTTTTCTTTTAAGTGATTGTATGCTCTTTGATATATTGTTCTGTGTTTACATTTAACATATTTTATCCACTTTTAAGTAAACCTTTCATTTGAAAGCTACTGCCTGGGTCTTCTAAGTTCTTTCTTTTGCATGTGACATATAGAGGGTTAAGACTGACAAAACGAGTTTTAAGGGTTCATATTGGAAGCCTGGCTTGGTGCCCCCTGGCATAAGATTGTACCACAATCCTCGAAGAGGGTACGAATCTGCACCTGTACATTTGGGTACACTAACATAAGGTTCACAGTTTGAATCCCCCCAGAACTTGAGACCAAAGGTGATTCAGACCCACAAGCAGACAGGAGAGTTACCTGTCTGTTACCTGCTCACATTACTGCGCTTAGAGGTTGGCACCATGGCAGCAGAGGGCCGGACCTGCTGAGTGCGTTTGTGACAACGTGTACTTTGTATACTTGTGTACTCTGTCAGGCCAATGGTTCTATATGTTTAGTATTGTTTCTGTTTTACATAAATATTCAGTAAAGTTTACTATTTTCATAGAAGTCATATTATAATAAGCCTGAGCAATATCGACCTGTTAACCACAATAGTGAACTACTGTTATAAGTTTAATAGCATGTTGCTAGTATTAAGAGACCACATAAAAATACAAATGGTATTGTTAAAGAGAGCTTATTTAACTTTGGATAAAAAGAATATAGTTGAAAAAAGCATAAACAGTAAATGATTATGACTGCAAAAATGTGATATTTATTCATTTATTCAATTAGTTAGTTTTTGTTGACTGGGTAGATGCGCTAGACAGCAAGGCTGTCTATTTTCAGGCATGACCCGGGATGTTACATACAGTGGGTGGAAAAACAACAGTGAAATACAAAGAATAGATCAGGTGACAGTAAGTTATACAAGTTAACCAAAACATTAGTCAGGAAACCCAATAAGAAGCAACACATCAAGCTTGACATTATACAAACTTAGCACATTTTGGTGGTATAGTCAAAGTAAGACAGCTACAGAGTTCCTGAAAACATGACAGAATCATATAAAGGGTAAGTGCAAGGGGAATCATTAGTAGTAGTAAAGCTCTGGGAGAGCAGGTCACAGAGAATAGGAACAAGTGACAGGGCAAGAGCTAAGAGGGTCAAGCAGGTGAGTGGTTACACCCACCACAGGATCAGAGTTCAGAGCTGGGAAGGACCACGTGGAGTTCCTGCTTAAAACTCAGGGGGGTTAGTGAGTTTCTGAGGGCCAGCGGGAGGAAATTCCACATTTTCAGAGCACTAACAGAGAAAGCATTTTCATCCATTTTAGTGTTACACTTGGGTTGTCAGCTGATCTCAGGGGTAAACAGAGTTAACAGGTTTTAACAGAAGGGACAGCTTTTCAGGTTTCTGGGAGGCAATGATGTTAGAGATGAAGCAAGTGTAAGTGTATTGCTGGAAAGCTGTGGGGGCTATCCAGCCCAGGCCAGAGTAGAGCAAGCAGCGACGAGTGAGTTTGGGTACTGACAGAGTAAAGCGTTAGATGTTATTATAACAGACATCCCACTTGTAGAGGAGCCCTCTTCAGGATTCTGGAAGGGCAATCATCCCATAGGCCAGCTTAGGTCTCAGAACCACCTGAACAATGGCCAGCCTTACTGCAGATGTGAGGCTGTACCTAGCTTTATATGCCAGACCAAGTTGTATCTTGAGAGATTTAATAGCGGAGGAGAGGTGCAGGTAATAGTCCAATGCCGGATCCAAGGTAACTCCAAGATATTTAAAAGAGGAGACAATATTGAGTAGGGAGCCATTGATTGCTCTGATGCATAAAAGCTGGTGACAGGCCCTAAGTTTGGGACCTGAGCCAAAGAGCAATGAAACAGTATTTTTATTGTTGAGGACAAGTCTATTTTTCTCCAACATTGTTGGAAGGTGTTGAAGTTAGGGTTTAGGTTTTGGTTTATGTCTGATATGTCAGAAGAGCTGGAGTATAGTACCAAGTCATCAGCATATAACAGAGCAGGACATAGGCCAAATAGCTGGGGTAGATCATTTATGAAGATTGAAAAAAGTAGAGGGCCCCAGATGGATCTCTGGGGAACTCCGATCCAGGTTTGGGAGAGATAGGTCTTTGCAGTGCTGAACTGTACGAGTTGCTGACACTCGGAGAGATAATTGTAGAACCAGGCAGTTGTGGATGAAGAGAAACCAAGGGTGGACAGCTTGGATAGGAGCAATGGGTGGTCCACCAAGTCAAAAGCCTTTGTGAGATCAACAGAAAGTGCCCCTGTAAGAAAGGTTTTGTCCATAGCAAGCCTGACATTGTTGGGGAACTGGATGAGGGCAGTGAAGATACTGTGCCCTCACCGAAAACCATGCTGATCTAGAGAGGGAAAATTGTGGAGGTGCAGGTGGTCCAAGACCTAGGTGGCCACTATTTTCTCCAGAATTCTGGACAGAGTCGAAAAGATGGCGATAGGGCAGTAGTTGTCCGAGTTAGTGGCGTCACCCTTTTTGTGGACAGGGCCAATGTATTGTTTTAACTTTGGTCAAAATATTAAATATAATATTTTATTTTTAGTAACTGTGAGCCCTGAAGAAGAGCAAGTTATCCAGAAAATGTTGGCAATATTGCAGTATTGTCACCAGACTGGTACAATAAAATGTAAAAAGCATGCTGAGTGATGGAGTCTCATTTCTCAAGATACTGGTAGGCATTGCTTTGGTTCTTTTATCTGGGGCAGACTCCTACTGCTTTGTTTTCCCTTTATAGACACTGGAGCACTGTGGATCCTTGTGTATTAGTGGGGGGGGGGTGCCCTGTAATAGTATAGTGCTACCATTCAACCCAGTATCCTTTGCTCCATGGGTGCTGACGGAATAGAGCATGGGGATGCAAGTGTCATGGCAGCTGCAGTCCTCTAGTGAGAAGTGTTCCTCTTTTACCCTTTCTAAACTGTGTTGTGAGCCACACAGGTTCTGGATCAACTGGGACCAAAGCATGAAATAGATGGCAATTATGTAGGCTCCATGGTCTCATAGTTAGCTGTGTAATTCCTGGGAGGAGGTGGACACACAGAAACTTAGATTCAGCTGCTGTGGACCCTTGTTGAGTGTCAGTGTCAAAGTGGGTACTTAGGTCTAGGGAAGGTTGAAAGGTGGGAATCCCCAGGTAGCCTCTAGGGGAACACCCCTTAGTCACATTTATGGTTTAATGGTGGTGCTTTGAATCCTCAGCCTGGTGTCTAAGTTACGTCTACCTCATGCTTGGTCTTCTCAAGTAGCTTGGGTATGAAACTCACTGCGAGAGTTAAAGTTCAAAGTGCCCCAGGGTTGTCTGCAGCCCCAGAAGAAATGAAGATGCTAACTGGAGGTCCTAAGCCCAGACATTGTACCTTCTGAGTAGGATGCTGAGGTTCTAAACACAGTCATAACTGTCAGAAATGAAGTACCTGAAACCCTCCTAGCTGGGAATTATTATTTTTCCCCATGTATACTCATGAGCTTTTACTTTTAATTTTATCAGTGCTGTTGACATCATTATTACTTGCAAAGTGTTCACCTGCTAACCAGTTGATTTGCAGCAATCAGTGGCTAAGAAGATGTCCCTGGACCTAAGAGATCACCTCTGGCTTGGGAGGTCAAATAAGTCAATTTATTATTTCATGGACTCCTTCTCTGTAGAAAGAGTCAGGAAGGAGACCCCTAGGCCATGTAGGGGGTTAGACCTGTCTTGCTTTTTAGGGCTAAAATAAATCGCAAATAAATACATCTGAGTCTTGGAAGAAATATCTAGAAATATGGCACTGCTACTGTCCAGGGACTGTAGTTCTTTCTGATCTCAGACAGTTGCCAATACCAGCAGCCAATCCTCCAGGGCATGCAAAGTGGAGTCACCAGCACTGTTAGGTAGCATGAGTAACCATCTTGTCTCCTTCTCTCTGGCATCTGAAAAGCCAGTGTTACCACTGCATGGTCTGGTTCAATATGGAAATGCTTGATAAGTAAGGGGAAACCATTTTACCAGGTGAGACACACTAAGCTGAAAGTTTGTTTACAGGTACAACCTGGCAGCACAGGGTCACACAGTATGCAAGTGGGGGCTGAGGGATTCAAACCCAGATCTCCAGGTTTGCAGCTCAGAGCCT
The DNA here is from genome assembly GCA_016271365.2 of Neoceratodus forsteri. Taxonomy (NCBI): domain Eukaryota; kingdom Metazoa; phylum Chordata; order Ceratodontiformes; family Ceratodontidae; genus Neoceratodus; species Neoceratodus forsteri. Next base: position 266,430,650 of record CM057454.1, on the reverse strand, counting down.
TAAACCACTGCGCTATACTGCCTCCCTTTGGGGGGCACATGGGGTGGAAGGGGGTACCGGGGGGGCAGGTTCAGTAGCATAAGCTGGGGACCCTGGAATATGAGTAGACTCAATAGACGTGATGGCCTTCTTCTTCTGGCTCTTTTGTACATTTGTACGTAAGGATTATACTGTTTGGATTAGTTAATTTTGGCAGATCATGTCGCTTTACAAGGGTCTAATTTGTTTTATGTATATACAGTATAGTCAGTGGTTAGATTGAAAATGTTTGGGTTGAGGAACTCTCACATCTAGATTTCTGGGTGGTGGAACTGTCATTTTTAGATGGTGGAACTCTTCTATAGGAGTCAGTGGAGAAAGATGATGGAGGTGGTGGAACTCTCATACAGTCTTTTAAGAGGTGGTGGAACTGAGTTCCTGTGGGCTCCTGCCCAATTTAACCCATGCTTGTAAGCCCTCCAATGTTTCACACTTTTGTTCCAGAGTTGCTGTGTTGATACCATAGAAACATAGAATTTGACAGCAGATATGGACCACTGGGTCCAGCCAGTCTGCATATTTTTTCCCTTCCTATCCTGTCACTGCAGACCCTACTTGATCTCTGGCTCCCCCACTCCTTGCATCCCAACTAAAATTCCCTTGTGCCTATCCCATGAATGCTTGAAGCCCACCACTGTTTTTGCCCCCAGCACCTCTGCTGGAAGACTGTTCCAGGCATCCACCACTCGTTGAGTGAAGTAGTACTTCCTCACATCTCTCCTAAATGTTCCCCTTCCAGCTTCATTGCATGTCCCCTTGTTTGCGTGCATTTTTTCCTCCGAAAAATACTCCCCTTCTGTACCTTATTTAAACCTGTGTGGTATTTGTAGGTCTCTATCATGTCCCTCTTCTCCCTCATGTCTTCCAAGGTGTACATAGTGAGGTTCTTCAGTCTGTCTCTTTCTCTCTCTCCTCGTAGGGCTTCTGATGCAGCCCTTGCACCATTTTAGTTTCCCTCTCCTGAACAGCCTCCATTGTGTTAACATCCTTCCTGAGATGTGGTCTCCAGAATGGGACACAGTACTGCATGTGGGGTCTCACCAGCAATCTACACAGTGGCAACACCACCGCCCTTCTTCTGCTGGTGATGCCCCTCCCTATGCATCTCAGCATTCCACTGGCACAACCTACTGCCTTGTCACACTGTACTGCCACCTTGAAGTCATTAAATATGATTACACCCAGGTCCCTTTCCTGTTTGGTGACCATCAACACATCTTTTCCTGTTTTGTACTCCACCTCTGGGTTTCTGTGCCCTCAGTGCATGAGTTTACACTTTTTTGTATTGAAACCCATCAGCCCTGCCTTGACCACTCCTCAAGTTTTATCAGGTCTCTATGCATTCTTTCCCTCTCCTCTGGAATGTCCACCCTATTGCAGATTTGGATATCTTCTGCAAAGAGCATACCTTCCCTTCCAGGTCATCTGCAATGTCATTTATAAAGACATTGAAGAGGACTAGTCCCTGTACTGACCCCTGAGGCACTCCGCTGGTCATCCTCCCTTCGCCAGAGTGAACACCGTTTACTACCACTCTCTGTTGCCTGTCCATGAATCCATTTCTTACCCAGTTTGCTACCTTAGGACCCACCCCTAAGCTGCCCAGTTTCCGTATGAGTCTCCTGTGTGCTACGGTGTTGAATGCCTTACTATAATCTAAGTAGGCCACCTCCACCGCCCCACCCTTATCTATTTCCCTCTACCACCCAGTCAAAGAAATCTATCAGATTTGTCTGACATGATTCCCTCCCCCTTGAATCCATGCTGCCTCATATCTTGTAACTCGCTAGAGTCAAGATATGCCATAATTCTTTCCTTTAGCAGTGATTCCGTTAACTTGCCCACAACTGATGTCAGAAGGCCTATAGTTGCCAGCCTCCTCCCTCCTGGTCTGATGTGCTTTCTAAATCCTGTACCTGTATATGCAATCCTGACAGTTTTCTGTGTTTTATCCACTTTTTCTTTAATTGTTTGCATGATGGTCAAAATGCACTGAATAGTGTGGCATGTGGAGGAGGTTTGCCCAGCTGATGTAATCCTGGTTATAGGGATGAAATCCTCATCTATCAGTTTTGAGTGTGATGCCTGCTGCTGCTGCATCTTATTTGGTGCCATGATGATCCTGAGTAACAACAGCAGATAATCGTTGTAGATATTAAAGTTTAGTAGTGAAAAGACTGCTTTAATATAGTAACTGTGTCATTCAGTTTGCGTAAATGCCTCGGACTGACTCAACAGTTGACTCCACCCCCTACAGTGTGGATATAAATTATCAAAATATTTTTTCTGAATAACCTTTACTGTTAAAGTCCAGCAGTACATGGGTAAATTAGCAAACAATGGTTTTAGTGGACTCATTTTCCACAGTGAGAGCTGTACGTAAATGTAGCTGGAGTGGCATTTGTGGAAAGAGGCATTGTACAGGGTCCGGGTATTGGGCCCATATAGAGCCCAAGGTAATTTGTGAGGTCATCATATTTATTAATTCTTGTTTTTGCCCCCACAAGCCCTTTACGTTCTTTAAGTGGGACAGAGGATGTTCGGTCTGGCTCACGGAGGGGGCAGATTTTCTCCAGTCATTCATAGGCTTGTGGTGATTTTGTCCCACTAGGTCACTATGTCACTATGCCAACTATGCCACACTGGGACCTTTTGCCTCTGCTGGCCAACCTGCTTACATCTTCATGCCACTACCGATAGCTAGGGGGTGCTATTGTAAGAACCATTGTCACTCACCATCCCCTGACCTCGAGCATATCACCTTCATGATGCTACTCAAATGCCAGTCTTAAAAGTGTGTCAGATTATTATCCTACTTCCAAAACAGAGCCCACATGGATGTCCTCACATGGGTCCCAGCACCTCAGCATGAAATCCTGTTCAGATCCAGGCATCAAAAGTCTGTTTCCATCTGAGCAATGTGAAAACTGTGTTGGAGTAAGGACAAACTCAGGGAACATCAGGTCAGCTCCAAATATACAGTAGAAAAGTCACATGAAGAATATATAGTATATTGCATATCAAGGCAGACAAACCAATATTCAGCACAATCAACTGTTTAGCAGTCACTGAATTACACAAGAAAAGCATTTAAACTTACTCTTGTCTAAGCTCGATCCTTGTAAGCCTGGTTGACAAGTGTGAAAGAACAGAACTCTATCAGGCTGTGTGGAGAGATCTACAGAAGCTTGAGGACTGGACAAGGGAGTGGCAGTTGAGATTTAATGCTAAGAAATGCAAAATAATGCACATGGAACATAAAAACCCAGGAATAGCATATCAGCTGGGGGGGGGGGGGATATAGAATGCTCCAAGCAGGAAAGGGGACCTAGGGGTTATCATCTCTGATGACTTCAAGGTAGGGAATCAGAGCAACAAGACAGTGGAAAAAGCAAACAAGATGCTGGTATGCATAGGCAGGGGTAACACCAGCAGAAAAAGGGAGGTCATAATCCTACTATACAAGACATTAGTGAGGTCACATCTCAAGTACAATGTCCAGTTCTGGAGACCTTACCTATGTAAAGACATAGACAGGGTGGAGACAGTTCAGAGGAGAGCAACCAAGATGATGCAAGGATTACATCACAAAACCTATGAGGACAGGCTAGAAGACTGAAATATGTACTCCCTGGAAAAGAGGAGGGGGGGGGGTATGATTGAGACATATAAGTACCTCACAGGGAGGAACAAGGTGCAGGAAAACACAATTTTTCATAGAAAAAGATGCTCCAGGACAAGGGGACATGGGATGAAACTCGAGGGAGGGAGGGAGGTTCAGGGGGAATGTGAGGAAGTACTTCTTCACAGAGAGGGTGGTGGCCAAATGAAATGCCCTGCCAGAGGAGGTGGTGGGGGCAGAAACAGTTACAGGCTTTAAGAATGCATTGGATAGGCATAAGGGGATGTTAGTAGTCAGGGGAAGGGGACAACTTTGTTCTAGGTAAGCTTGAAGAAGCACAGTTGCATGCAGAAATGGGCAGACTAGGTGGGACATAGGCCCTTTTCTGCCATAACATCTATGTCAATATCTATGTATCAGCAGGGAAAAAGGAGCAGGTCCACTAGCATAGCTAGTAGGAGTCTAGGTTAATGTCAGTTAGGTTCATTACAAGACCCTCAATTACAATCGGTTAGCAATATCTTGCTAGTTGGAGCCCTACAGTAAGAAAGTGAGGGAAAAGATAACATTAATGGCTATGATTACCAGATGGCTTCTGCAGTTTACTGTGCATCTCACCCTAATCATTTTGTTTTGCTGTAGCTTTTTCTGCATGTTGATTTTTGGGAGTGTGTGGTAACATATTTCTGAAAATACATACAGTTATCTCTCACTGCAGTGCTGCCAGAGTGGAGGTGTTTGTAGGTTAGTTGTTCACAGATGTGATGACTGACACCAGTCATAACAATTTTGCGACAATGCCTTATCAGTCTTTGAACTGAAACCACTAAGTGCTAAAATCGTTTGCTGCTACTAAAATGTAGATAAAAAAGATACTGCAGATTTTGTTTTGTTGTTCACTATTCAGGTTTAGTTAAGGTTCAGCTCCTACAGGGATCAGCAGTTTCATAAGTGCAGCTGCATGAAATTGGACTTTTGTGCAGGTTATACAGGCATGAGCGGGGGTGGTGGTGGGGGGAATACTGACGACGGTGATTATATGCCATTGTTATTCTGCATGCAACACAACTCCTCTTTAGCTCGCAACTCATGCTTGCTCAGAAACAGTGAGTACTTGGGTGGAACGCATTTATAAAAGGTTTTCAGCATTAAAAACCATTTCTTGGGCAGACTACAGTGGAAAAAATGTTTTTACTCTAGGTCCAACTCCTAAGCAAAAGGCAATACTAACAGCTAAAAAAAAAATACATGCCCAAGTAAAGGTTACGGACAAATCCCCAAAATGTGACATGTAATCTGTATCTGCTATACTTATTATTCACCTGGTAGTGTAAAGTCCATTGGCCTATATTCATGAAGCAATTCTCCAGGGCTTTTATTTAATTTTTCTCTGGTTTATTTTTATGTTTTCACTCTCCTTGTTATTTTACTTCACTGTAGATTCAGCACTACCCGTTATGAATGGATATTGGCAAATAATGCAAAAGCAGCATGTTAGAGAGCAGAGGACATATACAGTGTCCTTTGCATTATTTTCACTACTAAGCTGTATTTATACCAAAATATTCTTTATTTTAAACATGTTATGTGAAAGTGTACCACTGGGTTGTGTTTGTGTCACTGCGGTCTCTGCTGTTCAGGTCTCAGAGCCAAAACATCTCATGTCTCCAGCGGTAGCTCATTGCCCTGTCACGTGTGAGATACTTGGGTTCACATCATACTTCTACAGTCTCCTTGATGGGCCAAGAGGAGGTGGTTGCTCCGATCCTCTCAACCTCTTGGTTGGGGGGGACATGAGTCAGAGCATTGCCAGCCCCCTGGTGCAGCATGGTGCAGTCATTCTGTACTGAGGTGAGAGAGCCCGGGGGCCTACTGAAGTCACTTTGTGATGTTCCCAGTCAGAAAAAAGTAAACACTGGAGCCAGCTTGCTCACCCAGATTATAGATATTGTAAAGTCACAAGCTGAGTCACTTCATCACCACTGTTTTGTAACTTACATTTACTTCATTAGGTTAAAGGCTTTAATTCCATAAATGACTATAGATTATTGGTCTCAAATCACATTTTTTTAAGATGGGTGCCATAATGCTTTGTGCTAAAATGTATTGTTATTTTGTGTTCTTATCATTCCTTTCCATCCTCTTAGAAACATGGAAACATATACTTTGACGGCAGATAAGGACCACTTGGCCCACCTAGTCTGCCCATTTCCCTACCTACAGGATAAGCTGCAGATCCTAGTTAACCAAAAGCCTATTTCTTCCTACACCCCACACTCTTGGCCCCCCGGCCTTTTTCCCCACCCACCTTTCTCCCCTTTGGGGTCCTTTCTCACTGCAGTTTCTTTGGTTTATCTTCTTGGTGCACTTCTATTAGTAATATTTCACTTAGAGTGTTTGTTTTGCATTTTCCTGTAGTTTCTTTGGTTTATCTTCTTGGTGCACTTCTATTAGTAATATTTCACTTAGAGTGTTTGTTTTGCATTTTCCTGTAGTTTCTTTGGTTTATCTTCTTGGTGCACTTCTATTAGTAATATTTCACTTAGAGTGTTTGTTTTGCATTTTCCTGCAGTTTCTTTGGTTTATCTTCTTGGTGCACTTCTATTAGTAATATTTCACTTAGAGTGTTTGTTTTGCATTTTCCTGTAGGTGGTGCTTTTCCATATCCTCAGTCTCTGTGGTTACTGAGTGTTGTGAATGGTGATGGTGATGGTGAGTTTTTAAGCTGCAATATCTTCAGTCACTTAGAGGAAGACTCTGGAGTGTCTAGTGGGGGACTTAAGAGCCGTCCCAAGAACCATCCCCCTTTTTTGAGAAAGACATCACTCTGTGTCAGCTGGTTGAGCATGTGCAGGTACACATTCATCCCTATTCAACACAGACAGTTTGGGTAGTTTGGCAATGGATGTTGACTGATGCATCAGTTTTGATGTTCATGAGTGAGTAATTGCCTGCATCTGATGTTATATCAACCTTTATTTGTAAAAAATATGGAACTTTGCTCCAAATGAAGTAGTGAATTTATCACCCCTGGGCTTGTGCTGGTTCCAGTGAGGGATCTCCCCCTCAACTGTCTTTGGATGAGTCATTTGTTGTTTTTATATAATTTCTCCCCATTTCCAGTGTGCTCCCTTCTGCTCACCTACACCCCAGCCACATCCCTACTGTATGTAGTGCCTGTGTCCTGACACAAGAATTCCACAGCATGCAGCTCCTGCTTCTGTGGTGTATTCCAACAGGAAGGTGACAGGGGTCCCTCCTCCAGTCCATCTTGTGTATGGAGTGAAGACTATCCAGCAGGTTCAGCAAGGCCCAAGGGGCAGTGGCATCATAATGCTCACTCTGGGATGTTTCCTTTCAAGCTTCCCCCAATCATGTTGGATGCCAATGATTCGGATGCCATGTGGGCAAGCACACATAATTGCATGGCTGTAGTTGGTGCCAGCTGGCATTATGGCAAGCTGCTCCAACTGCACAGCTGCTGTGGAGCCTGCTGCCTTCCCTCTCCTCAGGGATGCTCAGTCTTCCTCCCTTGGCTGGCTCCTGATGTCCTAAGATTGTTCCTTAACACAGGTCACCAATGCAAGAGCAGTAGCCTGACTACTGCACCAATGGGTTGGCCCCTGGATAACCCGTTCTTTATGCATTGCTGCTGTTGCCAGTATTGGTAATGCAAGCTTATTTGAAATCGTCTACAAGATTGTCAGTCTTAATATTGCTGCTGCAGGCTGCTGTGACATTCCCCGCAAGTAAGGGCTCTTCAGTGCAGGGGTCGATCTTAACAATGTTTTACTAGCCCAGACCCTAGTGCAAATTGACCAGGGCTGGTGCAGCTAACTCTCTACTTGTCCGTCTTGACTAGTGCAGGTTTTCATGGCTGTTAATAAAGTTAAAAAAGTCCCTACTTTAACAGGCTTTAGTCCTCATGCTAATCTCTCTTAATGTTCCAGATGGCCTGGTGTGATTAACAGCTCATTAAGAGCTGCAATTATCTGACAGTTCAAGAGGGGGATCCCAAGAAAGACTCAATGTAAGTCATTATCACTCCACTGTTAGGACTTTCGGCTAGTGTCCAGGGTGTGATCAAGGGTAGAGTGCTGTTAAGTCACTAGCTTCCAGTTTTCTGAATGTGTTTATGTCTGATAAATTGTCCCATATTATTAAAGATCAACTGCAACAGAGTTCATTGACAATACATCCAATCGTTTGCAATAAAGTATAACCCCAAATAAGTCTGCCTGTCTTTAATTTGAAAAAAAAATGGATAAAACTATTTTTATTGACCTGTTTCCGTGAAGTTTCTGTTGGAAGCTGGTGCTTTGTTTGAATGCCACCCCTCCTACCTTCGACGTTGTTCCGTGCTCGATGATGTAATTAGGTGGTTACCTTTTTACAGCAGTGGTCGGCTGTATTTACAGCTCGCTTCTCACTCTGTGCATCCTAATTTACTCAGTGGAATCCTTTTTTTAATTAAAAGTCTAGATTGCCTATAAGTGTATTTAATTTGTTCTGCTTGTCCTCTTGAATAGGACTTAGCCACACTGTTGCATGTTGTTTCTGTTACCGCATGGCAATCCATCTCACTGTGGTGGCTAGGGTGGTGACCAAAGTATAGATTATTTTGTGATTATTTTTACTGTGACAACCACATAAACATAAGTATCTAAAAAAAGTTTGAAGAATAAAAAAAGTTACTATGTGGACGAGGTGTGTGTGTGTGTTCTAATCAGTGCCAGACCAGGTTATTCAATGGGGGTTGGAACCGATGTTCTACAAATGCCTTTTGGGTTGGCATAGCTACTGTACAAGCATCCTTTTTATAACGTTGTTGTTATTTAATTTTTGTAATTACAGCATAAATGCAGTGGGTTTAAAATCCATTGTTGAACATGGGCTGGAGTAAGTCCAAGAGTCAGAGAATTATGTTATACGGACATTCATAGATTCCAAACAACCTTACTGTGGTAAATGCCACCCATGCACGTTCAAAAACGGTAAATGCTTGGACTTTGTGGTCTGTATGGGGTGTCTTACATTATAGACATTTACACACACAATTACTTTTTTCTGTCTCCTATACCTATTGCGAGTTCTGAAAGCATCACATGCTTAGAAAGCAAACAACGAAATATTATGTCAGCAGTACATAGGGCCAACTGTTACATGATTGGCCTAGAACCCCAGACAAGCTCAATGCATACATGGCTTCACTCCCTCCATAACCAAATGTTGTCTAAATCTTATACTGCCCACTGAAGACAAGTGGATCTATCTATGAGGGTTGCGATTATAATTTTGGGGGTTAGCCTGCACCATGGAGCATTTCTCCATGGTTGCACAGCTAATAAGGTCTTGACAAATATGCCAGCTATTAATGGACATAAGAAGTCTGTTGTTTTCCAAGCTGCACCAACTGTGTAAAATATATGTTTTATCAGGATCTAATGTTATGAAATGCAACTTCTGAAAATTAGTTTCTGGGCTTTACTGGTACAACATTGCATTCCATTTCTAAGTCAGCTATGCTTAGTGCATTGCATACCTGTGCTCTTTAGACCATTTCTTAATTTATACATCATTTTGAAATTCTTCTCTGAAAAAGGCATGACCGGCAGTTTGAGGCAATGTTTCATCAAAGTTACCATATACGGAATACAGGTGTCCTTGTGCCACATTCCTCCATGTCCAATTAATCAGTAGCAACCGATGTGGTATATTACTGCAAGAAACACTCACACACACCCCAACAAAAAAAAGCAAATTGCAAGCTCTAGATCGACAACCACCTATGAAATGCTTGCAGGCTTCGATCAATCTGCCTTTGAATGGAGGACACAGTTATTCTAAGCGAGAATGAAAAAAGACATCATATTGTTGTTGTCACTACTATTGCTATGTAGCCAATTGGCAAAAATCACAGGTCAGCATAACTTTATGTATAGCGGTATGTGGTCTCCCATGTGTTGTACTTGTTTCACAACACATTTCTTTTTATCAGTGTTGTGAATTCTTAATTCCAATAAAATAGAAAAAACTTTCTAATCGATGTGTCTTCTCTCCAAACAAACAACGCTGGATGTGTTTGTCTTCTCTGCAAACAATAGTGTAAGTGCTGGTGTCCATTGAAAAAGTTGGTTCAAAAATGCAGTAGCCCTCCCGTGGCTGCACTGGTTTACAGTTGTCATGGTAAATATAGATTACTGTATACACGGATAAAACTCTAGCCAACAAATACTAAAATTGCTGCACCTTTCTCATGGGTACACATGGCTTCCTGCCATAGAAACAAACACACAAATAAATACATACAAGAATGCAGTGCCATAACACACACATTGTGGTACCCACTGTTTGTAGCCATGCTCCCCTCTATTCCTGTTTTGGTCCCTCCCCCCGCACCCAGAGGTCACCACAACAGTAAATGTTCCAGCAAGCAGTGCTAGCTCTCTGGACACTTGTTTGATGAAATCAGCATGCACCTCACATCACTGTCACCCCATCCACAGGGTGATGAACAGACATGGCAACAAAAGACACAATTTCATGACCACTGCATGCAACTGCTGACCTACACTTTGGGAAATCCAGAAACAGTGTCAAAGGAGCCAGGGGCATATGTAGTATTAATCTGCATAGTGGGCCACAGAAACCTAAGGTGATTTAGAAATACAAAACTGTAGAACATTGTTACAGCAACAGATTTTTGTAGCTATAGCCTGTCCTGTCATGCGTAGAAGGGAATCAGTAGACAGGCATTGTGCCCACAGCCTCTAGTTCTTCTTATAATCATACAAATATAGAAATTGTTAGCAGATGAGAACCACAAGGTCCATCCGGTCTGCCCATAAGCCCTATACCTGTTTTGGGCCCCTGATCCTATCTAGTCAGCGGCTTTCATCTTATCCATGTGTGACATGAAACCTGCGCTCTGCTGTAATAATGGGGTGCTACACCTAAGGGCAGCCCAGTCATGGTGTTCCCAAAATTTGTTAAAAAAATACACTAGTGCAAAGAACATGAAAGGTGTGCAACAGGTATATCAGAAAATGAGTTCATCTCATGAAAAACGTCAGTTCAAGGTTCAAGGAGAGGCTGGGGGGGACCTGGATAAGTCAGGGTGCCTGGATGATAGACAGCATGGATTCATCCCTGGGAAATCGTGTCAGACAAACCTTGTGGAGTTCTATGACTGGGTGATGAGTGCCTTGGACCTGGGTAGACCAGTGGACATCCTCTTTCTAGACTTCAGCAAGGCATTTGACTCTGTTCCTCACGTGGGCCTGTTGGATAAGCTGGGAGAAATGGGGGTGGGGAACCAGATGATCAGATGGATAGGCAATTGGCTCCAGGACCGGACCCAGAGGGTCGTAGTTGGTGGGATAGTCTCATCCCCAAGGAGGGTCATTAGTGGGGTCCCACAGGGATCAGTCCTTGGGCCCCTTCTGTTCAACGCCTACGTCTCTGACATAAGGACAGGAATCAGGAGTGAGATGAGTCTCTTTGCAGATGACTCGAAACTGGGGGTGGTGGTGGATGGGGAGGAGGGGAGGGTGGCCCTACAGGGGGACCTGGAGGCTCTGGAAAGATGGTCTAGAAAGTGGAAGCTGAGTTTCAATGCAGGGAAATGCAAGGTACTCCACCTGGGGGCCAGAAACCCGGGCCAAGTGTACACCCTGGGGGAATGCTACAAGTCTCGATGGCTGAGAGGGACCTGGGGGTGGTGGTGGATGTCAAGATGAACAACTCTGAGACTTATAGGAGGGCAGCAGCCAAGGCCAACAGGATGCTGGGATGCATCGCAAGGGGGATCACCTCCAGAAGGAGGGAAGTGATACTCCCTCTGTATAACTGCTTGGTGAGGCCGCACCTTTAGTACTGTGTGCAGTTTTGGAGGCCACACTTAAAGAGGGACATTAACCTCCTGGAGAGGGTCCAGAGGAGGGCAACCAAAATGATTTGGGGCTTGGGGGACAGGACCTATGAGAAGAGGCTCGAAGAGCTAAATATGTACACATTGGAAGAGAGAAGGGACTGGGGGGACATGATAGAGGTCTTCAGGTACATGAAGAGGGTAAATAGGGGAGGAACAGTCAGGGTGCTTCGAAGGAAGGAGGAGGGACCACTAGAGGGCATGGGTGGAAGCTGGAGGGGGGAAGATTCAGGGGAGAAAGGAGGAGGTGCTACTTCACTGAGAGGGTGGTGGAGCCAAGGAATGCGCTGCCTAGGGGGCTGGTGGAGGCAGAGACAGTGGAGGGGTTCAAGAGGGGGTGGGACAGGTACAGGGGAAGTGTTCTGGAAGCAAAATCCAATGCAGCAAGAATATCCGGAACTGGGAAGGGAGAAGCCAGAGAAGGCGAGGGGGGAAGCAAGGTCAGCACCCAGGGTGGGGGCTGACCAAATGAGCAGACATGAAAGACCGTTAGGCCTATTCTGCTGGCATTTTAGTATGTTAGTAAGGTGTTTTGTTAATAGCACACAGAATAATTCTGATTCCAATTTTTGGCAAATTCGGGCAAAGTAAAAGATGTATATCACACAGCGGCACAAATCTTATCTGACCTTACCCAACAGCCAGCCTCTACTAGCCCAAGCACTTCACCAACAGGCTTTTCCAACTTTGAACAGATTTTCATAAAGGTGGAATAAGAATTATTCTTTGTGCTATGAATGAAGTGCTTTGAGCTGAAGTTACTGAAGTTGAACTGAACCTACCTGTTGCACTCCTTTTTATGTGCCTTGCACTAATGTGGTTTTTCAGTGGCTTTTCATCACTCCTTCCCACCCCAAGGTTCCTGTGTGCCTCTCCAAGTCAGCCCACCCCCACCATGCTCACTCCCACAACCTCTTGTGGCACACTATTCCACATGTCCACTACCCTCTCTGTGTAGAAATACTTTCTCACATTTCCTCTTAACCTGCCCCCCTCCAAATTCATATTATGCCCCCTCGTTCTTGCACCTTGTTTATACCTTTGAGCTATTTGAATGTTTCTATCATGTGCCCCAGCTCCCTTCTTTCTTCCAGTGAGTGCATAATGAGATCCTTTAATCTCTCCTGATATGTTTTGTTGTGCAAGCCCTTATCTTTGTCATGCTCCCCTGCACCACCTCCACCCTGTCAATGTTCTTACAAAGGTGTAGCCTCCAGAACTGCACACAGTACTCCAAGCGAGGCCTCACTGGTGTTTTGTACATTGGCAACACCACCTCCAGCCTCCTGCTAGTGATACCTCCACCTATGCTCCCCATCATGCCACTGACCCTCCCTGGAGACTTTATGCTCTGCTTTGCCACCTTTAGGTCATCTAAAACGTTAACCCCCAGGTGCCTTTCACCCTTGGTGATCGTCAGCAACTCCCTCCATCTTGTAGCTCTCCCCAGGATTCCCTCTTCCCAGGTGCATTATCTTCCACTTCTTTGCATTGAACCTCAGTTGTCACACCTCAGATAATTTTTCCAGCTTCCCCAGGTCCACCCTCATTTTCTACTCAACCCCTTCTGGAGTATCCACCCTGCTGTAGATCTTGGTGTCATCTGCAAACAGGTAGATGTGCTGCTTGTTCCCTTTGTTGCTCCCTCAATATCCTAGGGAGTATGATCTCTGGCACCATAACTTTGTCCACCTTCAGTTTTGTGAGCTCTTCTTGGTCATCTGAGGTCACTGACACTTCCTCTTCTCAGTGAATACTGAACAGAAGTATTTATTCAGTATTTATGTCTTGTCTAGGTCTCTCTCTTTACACTCTCCTTCATCCCCTTTGAGCTTCACAGTCCCCCCTGTTTTTTCTTCTTTCACTGATACACCTGTGGAATGTCTTGTCCCCTTTTGTCACTGTCTGCACTAATCCCTCCTTAGTCCATGCCTTTGCACACATAACAGCCTTCCTCACTTCCCTTAGACTTTGGATGATCTGTGCCCACCAGGGTAAGCAGATTGGAAAATTTAGAATTATATCTTTATATATATATGCCATTGTCCATTTATGGGACCTATTGACCCCTACATCTTCCCTTCATGGCAGCTATTTACATACGGATTGTTATTTTATCATTTGGTCTGCTGTGGTGTCCAGGGAAGTTACAGAGCTGAGAGATTTGGAGGTGACAGGGATCAGACATGGTGAGGTTGTGATAAAAACTTACCACCAGCCGGGTAGACACTGTGTGCCTCGTAGCATTTTGCCATGGAAAAGGTGGAGACATTCCATAGTGAAATTAGGGTTTGTATCTCTCTGGCAGAGACACATTCGGAATACTTTGTTTTTTAGGCTATACAGTAGTTAGAATGCCTAACAGTGGATTGATAATTACTCATATTGAATCTATTGTGGGATTCTCATAGTGAACTGGCAGATAATTGCATCTCATAATGAGCTGTAATCATGCCAGGCCAAAAGGTACATTAAGAGAGATTAGCATGAAGACTAGACTATAGCCTGCAAAAGTAGGGACTTTTTGGACATACCAGTACTACTCAAGATGTACAAGTACACAGTGACCCACACTACCACTGTCCAATTAGACTCTGTCCTCATATCCACCTCTCTTTCAATCCTGTTTCTTTCTCATGTTAGCTACTGCTTCCCTGAGACATACCGCCCTCATAGCGAAGCCTTCACGTTCTCCATATTTCTCTGACTACCCCACTCCTTGAGACCAACACCACAGAGCTGTTCCACATCCTCCCTGGCCAACACTGGGGGTGGCTCCATGGGACATTACCACCCTGCCACAGAGGTGTACAGCTTGTGTAGTGATACCTTATGGGTGATGTTCCTGTGACCCGTGATGCTCACCATTCCAGAATACAACATGATCCAGCTGCAGCACTGATCTCGCAACCTTTGTGGCACCAGTTACATCATTGGTGGTCAATGGTGGAGGGCAGGAGGCATCTAGAATCTTAGGCAACTAGGCCTTTTAATGATCGGCCTATCAGGGAATGTTTCTTATGTGGGGTTTAATTGGGGGCAGCTATATGGAATAGCACAACTGCCACTGCAGTTTTATATTCAGTCTGACCTGTAATCAATGAACATGCTTTGAAGGGAGAAATAATCCAGACATTGTTCAAATGTGGTTGTCATTGATTTGACTTTATTTTGTGCTTACATGCTTTCAGCAAAAAAAATTTAAACACTTGAAAAAAAAATATTTCTGTGTGTTCAATGCACCTGAGTCCTACACCAGAATTATAAGTCCATAAAGTGAATAAATAACACATGGAGTTTCTGGAAAGTGACCTAGGGGGGTTCCATGCAAGAAATGGACCTGGTGGTAATCATATCTGATGATCAGAAGGTAGCCAAACAGTGTGACAAGGCAGCTGTGATGGCTACTAGAATGCTGGGCAGTAGGGGACACAGCAGCGGAGGAAGGACTGTACTGATATGCCTGTAGAGATCACTTGTGAGAACATGCATCAGGTACTGTTCCTGGAGGACACATCCCCAAAGGGACATAGATACTCCATTCCTGGGAAGGTGGTGGAAGCATGGAACAGCCTCCCGATGGATATGGTGGCATGCACAACACTGACAGAATTCAATATTGCACTGGGTAGTTACAAGGTGATCTTGGAACTAAGGCGTGTGGGGGAGAGGGGACAATAGACTGAGTAAGGTCTGGGATGTAGCTGTATCCATGGAAAAACAGGGCAGACTGGATGTGCACTGAGGTCTTTATTGGCTTACATCTTCTGTGTTTCAACACTGCAATGCTGAAGTCCGCTCACTGTCTTTTGATCTTGAAATGATCTTAAATGTGAGGGGGAAAAAAGGTGAAAGTCTATACCTGCTTGCAGGTCGCATTATAGTTATTGTGATGGTAAATCTGACATCTCATAACATGTTATCTAAAAATGTGAAGACTTCTAGCATGATTGGTGGTGAAATTGAGGAGGTTCACTGTACTTACACACTGCTGCATCACCAATATGTTATTATTTGTGGAACCATGTGGTGGCGGCGTACATTGTTATATTCAGGTATCACCATTTGTATATGGTGTGTGTTACGTAAATAAATTATGTAGCTCATCTTCTATTATCTAAAGGGATCCACCTCATGGAAAGCTAGCCAGATGTTATGTACTAATTCATAGGCATTCACTACAGAATACAGCATGCAACAACGGACTGTGCGTGATTATGGCTTATGCTTATGGCACTTTTTGTTCACTGGACAAAAGCAAAACACATAACCATGGTGTTTAATAAAGTTGTAGTGAAAACACTTTGCAAAACTGATTGTTTTTATAGATCAGTGCTGTAAGCAGAAATTTTTTAAAGTTGCATGACACAAGTTTTCGAGCACTGCAATGTCTCACTACATCAGGCATTATTTACCATCTCATTAATTTTGTAGCTATTTGATTGGAACTTGTGTTCATAAATGCTAGGTTTTAGGCTGTCTTTGTATGTGAACATGTAGTTGTGGCACTTGTTGAAGTAAGAGGTCCCTGTCAACAACTCACTCAGGAGCACTTACAAGTTTTTCAACCACAGGGCCATTGAAACTTGTCAAACATTTAAATTGCAAACCATTAACAATCAAATCATGTATTTAATCAGAACCTATCCTTACACTGATATGCAATCGTAGTGAATGGGACAGTTGTTACCTGCACTCACACCTACTCGTTCAGTCTCTGTGGCATCAAAAAGTATCATGATTGTGTGCGTCACAACAAATCCGCAAGCTTACACATGTAGAGCCAGAAGTGAATCACATGACACAGGGTAATATTGCTCCACACCTCAGTCATACTATGTTTGTCTGGCAAAATGCAAGTACTGTATCTACATCCAATAATTAGCATATTGGAGTACATTGGACTGGGGGATGTAAGTATTGGTATTCAGTTGCATTCAAAATTTCACAGGCTTCTTAGAAATTGTGGATCTGCTGTGAGGAATAGTGGCAATTGTTAATCGTGGTGAAACCTTGTGGGGCATATTGTCCAGAGCACCTAGTGATGGGGTTGCATGCTTCTATGAGTAGCAGTGCTCCCAAAATGCCTTACCACAAGTCAATACAACACAGAATGTCACATCATTACTATATTTCTAAATAGTGTTACAGTGACTGGCATATGGTACTAATTTATTTATTTGCTTCTGGTAACCGGGTAAGTGCACTAGGCAAGATAACCTGCCTATTTTCAGGCACGACCCGGGAGAGTACAATATGTCAATACAGCAGAGTACAAAACACAATACAGCAGTGACAACAATCAGGAGCATAATGCAGTGGAACTGACTACAAAACACGTTGGCAGAGGACAGCCATAGAAGATAGTACAACACCTGGATAACAGCAAAAACATTAATGAAGTTATTGTAGCAAACCATTTTACAAAGAGCAATATAGAGCCAGTGTGGAGGCCTAACTGAGAGCGAGCAGTCCAGTAGGCCCAGCTAGCCATAGATACAAAATACAGGCTAGACAAGTTCATCAGGACTAGGGAAGGGAGCAGCAGACAGATTAGAAACACTAAGATAAAAGGCACAATTCAGGACGGTGGGCCGGTCACGAGTTGATGAGGATTGCTAAGAAGAGAGACAGAACATAAGTTAAGTGCAATTACAGGTTCCAAGAGCAAGGAGGTGGGAAAATAGGGCATGCTTAAATGTTAGGTGATATGAGGAGTTCTTGACATGACCAGGAAGAGAGTTCCAAAACCTAGGAGCAAAGTAGAAGAAGGCTTGCTCTCCCATTTTCGTGGAGCAATCCTGAATAGATAGTAATGGGGAGGTAGAGGACCTGAGGGAGCGAGAGTGAGAGACCAGGGTAAACATGTCCCACAGAAAGGCAGGTTGAGGAGTTCTGGTTAAGGAGTCAACAAAACATCCTAGGGAGTAAGAACGAAGGGCATCAGGAGACAGCCATTTTAAAGCATCATAGAGATGACAGTGATGTGTTAGGCGGGGAGCGGATAAGGTAAATCTACAAATATTGTTGTAAGATGTGTTCCATTTGTGAAAGACACCCATGTTCGCATGAGAAAGCACTGTCAGGGCATAAAGCAGTTGTGGGAAGTAAAACCCCTCTCACAACCAAGATCCTGGCAGCAGGAGTAAGAGAGTGTTGCACTTTGTAGGCCGCCTTGATTTTGGCATTAACTATGTGACACACCTCACTAACATGCACTGAGTAGTCCAGTACTGGGTCCAGTGTAACCCCTAGATACTTGAAGGATAAAGTGTTGGATACATCAGTCCCATCGCAGCTGCGCTCCAGGAGTTTAGGGGACTTGGAGGGCACCTTTCTGTAGGACCCAAAGAGCATGGCCCGGGTCTTAGATATGTTTAGGACTTGATAGCTGGATGAGAACCAGGATTTAAGGGTCTGAAATGCGGAGGAGAGATGAAGATTGATGTCGGTAATAGACTTGGAAGCCGGGTAAAGCACAAGGTCATCTGCATACATTATAATGTTACAGTGAGAAGAGGGAGTAGGGATATCATTAAGGAAGAGGGAGAAAAGTAGGGGACCAAGGATTGAACCCTGAGGAATGCCACAGGTGATAGGGACAGGGGAAGATATAGACTTACAGAAAGAGACAGCCTGAGACCGATTTTCAAGGTAGCTGCCTAACCAGGAAAGGGTAGAGTCAGAGGCACCGAGAGAGTTCAGCTTGGTCAGTAGAAGTGGGTGATGAACCATGTCAAATGCTTTGGAGAAATCGATGAAGACTGGTCCAGTAAGCAATCCCTTATCCATATTATTTTTTACATCGTTGGTCAACTATGTAAGAGCAGTAGTTGTGCTGTGCCCAGCCCTGAAGCCATGCTGAACGGGGGACTATAGGTTAAAGCTGAGAAGGTGCGCAGAGACCTGCAGGTGAACAAGTCTCTCAAGCAGCTTGCTGAGCATGGGCAGGAGTGTAATGGGCCTGTAGTTCGACATGATCTTTGCATCCCCTTTCTTAAAGATTGGTATAGTTCTGGCAACTTTCCAGATTAGAGGCATGGAGGCAGAGCAGATGGAGAGGTTAAAACGTCTGGTTGCAGGTTGAGCAAGACTAGAGGCAAACTGCCTTAAAATCCTAGGTTGTATCCCATCAGAGCCTGCACTACCATTATCCAGTAAAGACCTTAGTAGCTTAAGTACTTCAAGACAAGTGACCGGTGATAGTTCAAGGGCTGGGGGAGCAGTAGCTGAAGGGATGGGGATACTTGGGAGGTGACGAGAGATGGGGGGTGGGAAGGTGGAAAACAGGGAGTTAAAAACATTAGCAATAGTAAGGTGGTTATTGCAGTCAATACCATTTATCAGCATTTTGTTTGGAGTCATAGGCTTATTACTACCCAGAATTTCCTTAATATGTGACCAGTACCATTTAGGGTTAGAGCACGAGGAACTGAGGAGGTTCCAGTAGTATTTACTCTTGGCCAACTGAATCTCCCTTTTACAGACATTCCATGAGGCCCTGTAGGCCTCAAAGTCAGCTTGACGGGAAGAGGACTTCCATACCAAACAGAGTTTATCCCTACGTTTGAGCAGCTGAAGTAGGGGACGGACGCTTCAGCCATTTGGTTACTTTACCTTGTACCATGTGAGTAATAACTGGAATATGAAGGTTCTGGAGGAAGATTAGGGTCTCATTAAAGTAACCTGCCACTTTGTTAACGTCATTGGTTATGTAGAGAGGGGACCAGTCAACCATTCTAAGATCATGCAGAAATGCAGCATGGTTACGTTTTGAAATGTTGGAGAAAGATAAGATTTTGGTTGGGTAGGAGGGAGGGGTGGTGTCCTAGGTGCAGTAGACTGGGCAGTGATCACTTATGGAGTCAGGTAGAACTCCTGCAGAGGGGAAGTTCTCCATCCAATTAGTCAGTATCCAGTCTATGAGGGTGGAGGTGGAACCACGATGGGAGATTCTGGTGGGGTCCCAGATTAGCTGAGTAAGGTTTGCCCTGCTTGTAATGGAGGATAAAAGGGAGAAACTGGGTCCAGCCCAGTCAAGCAAATTACTTCATTATTCCCTATCACAGAGGGCACAAGTTCAATAAATTCTTCCAGACCCTGCCTAGACGTGATGGGAAATTGCACGAGAAGAAGGTGATAAAAATACATAAATATGTTGGTATCCAGCATGGATTAACAGTGGAAAGGTAATGTCCAACAAATCTAATCAATGTTTTTGACTGTGGGAACATCATGGATCGGGGGGGGGGGACGGTGGATGTGGCCTACCTTGATTTCAGAATGATCTTCGATACTGTTCCACATAGAATACTTATGAACAAGCTGGGCAGCTTAGGAGTGGGTCACAAGGTGGTACACTGGAGTTGAAAGTGGTTGAGTGATAGAAGACAGAGGGTCATGGCAAATGGTGCTCAATCTGAGGAAAGGATGGTAACCAGCTGGGTGTCACAAGAATCAGTCTTGGGCTCAGTCCTGTTTAATGCCCTCATAAGTGACATTGCCACAGGACTGAAGGGGAAGGTGGAACTCTTTGCAGATAACACTAAGCTCTGCAACAGGGTGGACACCCCGGTAGGGATGGAAAAACTGTGGAAGGATCTAGCTACACTGGAAGAATGGTCCAAAGTGTGGCAGCTGAGATTCAGAGTAAAAAAGTGCAAAATCATGTATTTGGTGTACAAGAAACAAGGGGAGGGTTGCATGGGGAGTAGAAACTGATGGTCATCAAACAAGAAATGAATTTGTGGATAACCGTATCTGATGACCTCTAGGCCAAACAATGTGCTAAGGCTGTGGGAAGAGCCAGTGGGATGCTGTGGTGCATAGGGAGAGGTATCACCAGCAGGAGGAAGGAGGTTGTGATACAACTGTACAGATCATTGCTGAGGCCTCATTTGGAGTATGGTGTCCAGTTCTGGAGGCTGTATCTCTGTAAGGATGTACACATGTTGGAAGCAGTTCACCGACAGGCAATAAAGATGGGGAAGAGCCTGCACCAAAAGCCATATGAAGAGAGATGGGCAGACCTCAGTATATATGGCCTGGAGGAGAGAAGTGAAAGGGGAGATGTGATAGAAACCTACAAATATCTACAATACCTAGTTAGGGTACCACTGGGGACCAGCTTGCACAAAATGAGATGTCCACAAATGAGTGGACATGATGTGAGGTTTGAGAGAGGGTAGACTAAGGGGTAGCATGAGGAAGTATTTCTTCATAGAAAGGGCTGTGGATGCATGGGATAGACTCCAACCAGAGGTGGTTGGGGCAAACTCAGTGGGGTGATACAAGCATGCATGTGACAGGCATAGTAGAACCCTAGCAATAGGACCGAGGAGGTAAAACCAGAGATCAAGTGGGATCAGTGGCTTTGGCGGTAGGCATGGAAAATGGATAGACTAGATGAGCATAGCAGTCCTTAAATGCCATCAATTTCTATGTTTCTATATGTGCTTATTACCACAAACTTCAAAAGAAGATGTCCTCAGTGAATTCACTACTATGTTAATCATGGCAATAGAATAAAATTTTCGACCACTAACGTGAAGGTTCTTTGTGAGATGTACCACCTTCTCATGTTTTGTACCCTTTTTGCTGCCTGTTTGTATGGTGTAGGAACCAACAGTTAAGGTGTCACAAACACAAGTATTCCTCAATGTGTACAATTACTGAGGTAAATGACAAAACACAGTAAAAAAGATATGCTTTTCCAGTTGGATTATTCCTTGAACAGTTTCACAGGTGGTGCAATATGAAAATAAGATATATGGTAACAGTGCAAACTCCTCTGTTTGTAGGGACATACAATAACATAATTTCCTTACTTACAGTAGATGTGTTTATATGTATGGAAACTGGTGTACATCTCAGATGGAAACTTATCACGAATCGCCAACACTGCACAGGCTGGCAGTACTTTTTGATTTCTTTGTCCCAGTCAGTGTCACACCCAGTACACAAATCTGTGCTTGGCCATGTAGCATGGTAACCTGCAGGGAAACAAGTAAAGCAAACTTTTATGAAACTTCACCATTCCCCAGCCAGAAATAAAGTAAAAAAAATCAGGGCAAATGTACACCTTTCAGTGATTAACTCCAAGTAGTGTTTAATGTTTCACAGACAGCAACAAGAAGGTAGCAAACAGACATGACTTTCAATGAAATGACAACATATAACAAAGGTAGTGCTAAGGCTTCACAGGAACAGAGAACACCATACTGATTTATTTAGGTAAACAAGAGTAGTGTTTCACGTTTGCCTGGTGTCTAGTGCCCCCCACCCTCCAGTCAGAAAGTGGCAGTGATACTGTATAGAGTTATTTTAGGAATTAAACTGTAAAACAGGAGTGACACCTAATATATTTTTACACTAAAAAGCATTATAACATAGCTTAGGACAGTGCAACTCACTCATCGGTAGATTCATTGTCCCCCACAGGTCCAACAATCTGTATGTACTCATAAAGGCAGGATGTAGGGGCGTGGCCAACAGCCAAACCGAATGGACGCGTAAACGACAGGCTCCCGACAGTAACCCCTAAAATCCTGTATTAATCCGTTCAGTTCTGCACTGTGCTGTTAAGATCGGAATTATTACTTACTGGTGGCTTTCCAGTTACGGTAAATCAGGTGGGCGTGGTGTATTCAGACGCGCTTGACCGACTTGTTTCCACTCACTTGTGGCGGGCCCACGAACTGCGCAGCAGCGACCTCGATTGACTACACACAGTATGCAGGCCTCTACAACGTCCCCCCAGATGGCAACAGAAGGCAGCCTAGTAGAAATTAGGCAAATGTTTGCAGAAATCCTGCATCGTATAGAGGGAGTGGATGTGGCCACTAGAAAAAATACAGAAGATATTGTGGACTTGTTGCAAAGGGCCACGGTTCACGAGCAGAGGATTACCGAGGTGGAGGATGGCTGGCATAAATCCGGGGCTAAACTGCAAGAGCATGGTCAGATGATTCAGCACCTTTGGGCCCGGGTGGAGGATTTGGAGAACCGCAGTCGCCGAAACAATCTGAGATTTGTGGGGTTCCCTGAAGGCTATGAAGGGAGTGACACAATAGCCTTTCTCCAACGTGAACTACCTATACTGTTGGGTTGTCAGGGCGATTCTCCGTGGGAGCTAGATAGGGCACACAGATCCTTGGCCTTGAGGCCCCCCCCGGGGGGCGTCCCCGAACTATATTAGCCCATTTCCTTCGGTTTCAAGATTGTGACCGGGTGACACACTTAGCTCGACAGAAGAAGGAACTAGCTTGGAGTGGCCACAAAATACAAATATTTGCTGACTACTCACTGGAGGTCATGAATAGCGGAAGGCCTTCACAACAGCTCGGAGGGCGTGTGCTGAACTCGGCCTTGAATATTCTCTGCGATACCCTGCATCCTTACGGATTGTGATCAATGGATCAGCATGGGTTTTTGATAATCCAGTGCTAGCGGAGGACTTTATTGCTGCACAAGCACCTAAATTAAACTGGGGCAAATTACGTCAGTCCTACAGCCCAAGATCTTCTCGGGCTAAGCCGGCCCCGATGGACACCTCTGGACCCATTTCTCTGAAGGAGGTGGCAGCTTCAACTTCTTTCTCCAGGGGACAGACTGTGGCTTCTACCCAGCCTACCCTGCAAAAATCCCTAGGAAGTAAAAAGAAGAATAGAAGAAGGGCCAGGATTGAAGGAGGGCATGTGGACAAAACCCCAAGGCTTCGCTCTAGAAGTAGAAGCAGGAGCTGTAGCCCAGAGCTGAATCTTCCCCATGACTCCTTCGCCCCAGATATGAGTAATAACCAGTACAAAGTCCTGATGGATCTCCCTACCGAGGATATCCCCCGCGACCTTCCTCTGTCACCAAGGTCTCCCAGCTCGGCCGGTTCAAAATCATCAGCAGTCAAACAACTCAGCTGGGCCGAAGGGGCAGATGACACGTTAAGGGAGAATTCGGAGGCCCCAGCTGATGGACGGGCCTCGGAATTAACTGCAGGCAACATGGATACTCGTACCGTTCCAACTACAGCAAATGGCTGATTATCACACTGTATTGTTTTTTTTTTGAGTTCTGTAATGCTAGGTGACCCAGTGGATTATCAGACCTTGCTATTGTTGGGGATCACCACTAAGCATTGAGTTAATGAGGACTTCCCATTAGAGGACAGGTCAGAGTGGCCCCTCGGCCTGTATCGGTGCAGTTTTTACATTCTGCCTGGCTGTCCCTGCCTACTCCAGGTACAGTCCCGAGGATCCTGGGCCAGTGCTGACTGGTATTTGGGTTTAACAGAGCCTAATAAGGGTTGCTCAAGGCCTGTTCTGTGGCTCTGTACATTGTGCTTATATCGTAGTCATTAATACCATTATGAGGGCGGACCTGCTTTTGTTTTTTTTTTCTATAACTGTCCGCCTCATTTGACTGGAAGTCTCCGTTATGGCAGTGGATGTGTGGAATTTTTTTTTTGTCTTTCTCCTTAAAGGGGTTACTAAGATAGCCTTTTTTTTTTTTTTGGCTAGGATGGGTCCACGGGGTTACATACCCCCCAGCGACTTCCACTGGTGTTTGGGCTTGTTTTTGTATTTAGCCGACGCGTACAGTGGATGCTGGTCTTTTTTGGGGTTACAAAGGTGTGAATCATGGGGTGTGGGGAGGGGGGTGGTTTGGGGTATTCTTGTAGGGTTGAACTGTTTGCAGTTAATAGGGATAGTGCATGTTAATACATACCTTTGTCAGATTTTAATGTTGATAGTTGGTTGTTGTGTTTACATTATTATGGCAATCTCTCTAAAGGGATCAAGGGGTATTCAGTCAAAGTTGGTTGAAAGGGGAAGACGAAGGGGGGGGAGCCCGCTCGGACCCACCATTTAGTGGTTTGGAGTGCAAACTCTTGCTAACATGTTTTATTCTAGGTTTGAATGGAGTATAAGTTAATATCATGGAATGTGAGGGGACTCAACTCGCCTATTAAACGGAAGAAGGTCTTAACCCATCTAAAAAAGTTTGCTCCCACGGTAGTTTTCCTACAAGAGACTAAACTCTCTGTTAATGAGGCCTCCAAGCTTAAGCGAGCTTGGGTTACTGAAGAGCTTCATAGTGTGGCCCCTACCAGTAAGAGGGGAGTGTCTATACTTTTGCACCAAAATTTGAGATGGAAGGTGAAGGACTTTATATGGGATAAGGAAGGGAGATGGATTATTGCCAAAGTCGAAACCCTTGAAGGCCCTCTGATTTTGGCCAATATTTATGCCCCTAACCAAGATTGTCCCCAATTCTTTCATACAGTTAATCAGGCCATCCTGGATTTTAATAAAAAAAGAGCCCCAATACTATTAGGAGGGGATTTTAATCTAACATTGGATCACACCCTAGACAGAAGCAATAAATCCCCTGAGCCCCACCGACAGGCCAAAGAAGCAGTGAAGAAACTTTTGTCTGAACTTGGGCTACTAGATGCCTGGAGGGCTCTGCACCCAGGTGACCATGATTACACTTATTTCTCCCCAACCTATGGTTCCTCTAGCAGAATAGACCTTTGGCTTGTATCCTCAGGGATATATGAGAGAGTGCTGGGGGCTTCTATTCACCCAATCTATGTATCCAATCATGCTCCACTTGAGTTAGTTCTTAAGAGGGGGTTAGACTCCCAACACTCTCAATCCTGGTGGCTAGACCCATTACTGCTAGAAGATAAAAAATTTTGTAACTGGTTTGGTCAGGCTGTAGCAGAATACTGGACTGATAATGATAATGGGGAGGTATCTGATTCAACCTTATAGGAGGCCTTTAAAGCCACCATCCGTGGTAGGATAATAGCCTTTGCGGCAGCCAGGAGGCGTAGCCGGATGGCTACCCAGAGGGCTTTGGAGAAGAAATTATATAACTTGGAAGCTCAGTACAAAGCTCTAGATACTGAACCTCCCCCCCGAGATCTGTTGGCACAGTTAGCTAGTACCCGAATCTCTCTCAATGAATATTTATCTTGGCAGGCGGAGCTCAATCTTAGACGTATGCGCCATGCCTTTTGGGAAGGGGGAGAAAAGGCCAGCAAGTTATTGGCGTATCGTCTCAAGCGCCAACAGGCTTCTAAGATGATATATGCATTAGCAGATTCATCTGGGAACCTCTGTCATGTTAATTCAGGGATAAATTTGATTATGTCTCAATTTTATGAAAAGTTATATTCTTCACCAAACCCCTCTGACTCAGCTCAAATTCAAGCTCACTTATCCTCACTACCCATCCCCAGTATCTCTAGTCGGGACGCTAAACTGTTAGAATCCCCCCTTACAACTGAGGAAGTTACCCAAGCTATCCACGCCTTAAATCTCCGGAAATCCCCAGAGAGAGATGGACTGCCTATCGATCTGTACAGACTCCCTGGAGTTAATGTGGCCCCTTATTTGGCCCGGGTTTTTCAGCACTCCTTAATGATTGGGCAGTTACCCCCCTCGATGAGAGAAGCTGTTATCACAGTACTTCCAAAAATAAGGGAAAGATCCATTGTTCCCAGGCAGCTATCGCCCTATTTGCTTAATTAATGCAGATGCCAAGATATTGGCTAAGGTTCTCTCCGCCCGACTGGAACCCCTCCTGCAGGACCTGGTGGGTCCCTCCCAGGTGGGTTTTGTGAAAGGCCGTTTAGGATCTGATCATTATAGAACGTTGGGGTCACCAATGCATGTGGCTAAACTTTCACCAACCCCCTCAATTGCCATGGCTTTCGATTTTGAAAAGGCCTTTGATTCGGTCGCATGGGCCTATATATTTCAGACTTTGTCCATCATGGGGTTTGGCCCCGATTACATTGCCTGGATACGGTTGCTGTATTCTGCACCCTTAGCATTGGTGCTGACTAATGGCACCATATCTAGGCCTTTTCTATTGCAAAAAGGTACGAGGCAGGGATGCCCTCTTTCTCCTCTCTTATTTGTCCTAGCTATAGAACCTCTGGCTATTGCACTTAGGTCAACCAGGGATATACCGGGGATCCAGGTGGGGGAAGTTAATTATAAGACATTTCTCTACGCGGATGATCTGCTCATCACGACTGAACACTCTCAATTGGGGATGCAGACAATTTTCCGAACCCTGAATGAGTTCACTAAGATATCAGGATTGAAGTTGAACCAGTCCAAAACGGAAATTTTACCATTAAATTCCTTAATCTCAGGATCGGAATTTACTGCTTTAGGGCTAAAGTGGTCCCCGCAAGGTATTAAATACTTAGGTATCATTATGCACCCTGACCCATCTAAAATGTTGGCGGCTAATTTTCAAGCCCTGATTGACTCACTCAGGGTTGATATGGGAAGATGGAAGGCATTAAAACTCTCACTGGCTGGGAAAATTGATTCGATTAAAATGATGGCTGCCCCTAGGATGCTTTATTTATTGGCCCACTTTCCCTTCTTTATACCCTAGAAATGGTTTCAGAAATTGGAGACCCTTATGGGGAACTTTATATGGGAAGGAGCTCCCCCCAGTTATAGCAAATTGAAACTCTGGCAGCACTGGAGAAGTGGGGGTTGGGGACTCCCTTGGTTACAGCGATACCATATGGCCTTTGTGCTGGCTCAGACTCTTAGTTGGTTTTCTAAAATGGACAGGGTACCCGAGTGGCTTTAGTTAGAAGCGACTTAGTGCAGGCTGTCTCCCTGTGGTTTGTTTTATGCCAAGAAGAAATTGCCTTTGAACCTATCTCCTCCCATATCACTGTCTGTTAAATATTGGAAACAAGCTATGACTATGCTGGGCCATGACCCAGCCCCATGGGAATACATGCCTTTATGGGACAATCAGTCCCTGAAAATAGGGGAATCCACACAGCACTGGAAATTGTGGGTAAGACAGGGTTTATTTACAATACAGGATCTCCTAATCCCTGGGACAACTATTATGGACCCCTTTGAGTCTGAGTGCGAGGTATTTACTCCCGACTTCTCATTTCTGGAGATACCTTCAGTTAAGAGATGCGATATCTCATCTCCCAAAGTTACCTACTAGTAATTCCTCACAAAAGAAAAATCAACCGATTGGTTCTTGGACTAAATTTACCAAGAGTATTGCTAGTAATATATACCACATACTCAGGAACTCTACTCCGGATCCTTCCCAGAACGCTAGGCAGCAATGGGGGGAAGAGCTACAAACCCCGATTTCAGAACAACAATGGGAGGATGGGTGGATACGTATCCACTTGGCTTGTCAGGATGGTCTCACGAGGCTCATTATGAATAAGACCCATCATAGATGGTACAGAGACCCAGCGAAACTAGTTAAGATGGGACTTATCCCGGTCGGCATTTGCTGGAGATGTGGCAACCAAGGGGGACATCTTCTTCATGTCCTTTGGGACCGCCCGAACCTTCAACAGTTCTGGCGACCCATTAAATATATGTGTCAGCAGTTGTTCCCGGATATTGTGTCTGGTCCCAACCTACTTCTTTTGGGCTGTGGCAGTCCTGAAACTCCTAAGTACAGCCCAGGGGCACAATGGATCACCATGGCTGGGGCATTGGCCAAAAGACTTATCCTGATGAGATGGAGAACCCCTGATAGTCCTACATTTCATCAGTTTCTTTCGGCCTTAGCCCAAGAGGCCTTGTTTGAGAGGATCTCAAGTTGTGCCCATGGTTCCCTATCTCGCTATGATCAATGCTGGCAACCGTATCTAAGGTCCAACTATTGTCATAATAACTCCTCCGTTTGAGGTTTAGTCCCCTTCACTCCAGTTAAAGGGTGGGGTTCTCCCCCCCCCTTTTTTGGTTTGCAGGCCCTCCCTTTTCTTTCTTTCCTTCGTTCTTCTCTCATTTCTTAAAGCCCTTGCCATGTATCCTTTTGATATGCTTAACCATGGAGAATGATTGCCATGCTAAAATAGTTAATATTTTAACTACATGGGAACCCAACACGCCTAGGGCAGAGTGAACTGACATGTTTGAAGGATACCCTGCATGGTCATTACTGATTGTCATCCTGTTGTGTCAATTGTCACTACTGATCAATCCGAATGTATATTATGTATGATTCTTTCTATGTATACTCTGCCATATGTGCATGATTGGCCTTATTGTCAACAATAAAAATGTTTAACATAAAGGCAGGATGTTAACGCGTCTTCATCCAAGCACATATTTTTAAATCCTTGTACAATTGTTATGCACCATATGCCATCCATCAACTCGAATTTTTCAGATACTGCACAATAAAACCAGCAGCATCGATTTTCAATCCTGGTTGCCATGGCTGCACAGCTGCTACAGGTGCACCTGAAGTGGATGACAAGTAAATAAAAGTAAAGTATACCTAATCTTGCACTACCACTGTGATATAACAAAAAAACATATAGTTGTGACTGCTAATCTATGCACGTGTCTCGTCATTCAGAGCCAAATAACATGCTTGCCCAGTGGTGTGCAGGGCTGAGGCATCACTGCCTTACCACCTGCCACACCAGCCACGAAACCAAGGTTGCACTTCAACAGACTGTGGCATAATCTGTACTGGCCCATGTACATGGGACACTTACTGAAAAGAGGGTTCAGAGAACATGTTTGGTTTTACATGACCAGGGGAAGGCATAACATTGAGAAGTAAAGTAAACACTATCCACACATACAAGGAGATAAAGAAATGTGAAATGCATAAAGATGGATATTGACAAAGGACAAGATAGGTGTCAACTGGCTAAATCACTGCCCCACAACTCCCCCCATGTCCCCGTTATCATTACAATAAATATAGCCATGGGAGGTTGAATGGTATTGTGGTGGGTGGGAAGGCCCAGGAGAAAGACCCTTATAAGCTTTTATTTCTGTTTCCCTTCATTTATAATGAAACCACCCTCACCCACCCCCAAAAAACAGTACTAGTAGGTCATCTATATGATGACTTACTGTGTTCCTGCACAAAACAAGGAGATAGGTAATTGTCAGGATGAACACAGTAAAAATTAAAAAAGAAGGTCAAACTGAAAAAAGAGTTTTACCGTGGAGCCCCATGAGATGGGGGCATGGGGTAAGGTAGAGACCTTCTCTGTGCATTATGTAGGGCTGGCTGCTACTTTAGGCTCACCCGCAATGTAAAAGAAACAACATCAAATAAAAATAGTAAGAAAGAATTGAAAAGATTCCTTTAGTCATTTTGCATGGAGCAGCCACCCAGAGAAGCCTGCGTTGAAGGGGGGCCATTGCTTGGTTATGGCAGGTGGAAGGGTTGGGGGGGCATAATAAAACTCATACAAAGAAGCCAGTCTCCAAATCCCTATTTTCAATGGACGTAAAAGAACATCTATGTATTACTGGAGCTATCCTCACTCTGATCCACTGCTCGCTTCTCTGAGGACATATTACACATTAATTCCTGGGACTGGGGCAGAAGAGAAGACTTGCACACCTCATGGGCAGCATAGGCTAACATATATATATTATTTTATGTCCTTTGTGCAGCCAGATGCAGATAGCACTGCACGTAGGGGGTGGGGGAACATCCATGGCAGACTGATTTTGTGTGAACCAGAAACACAGTACATGGCTGTGGTAGACTAGCCAGACGCTAGTGAGGGTAGTAGCAGTAGAAACTGAACACACCAAAAAAGGCAGTACAATACTGATGGGGGGGGTGGATGGGAAGAGGTGAGTGTCAATGATAGAAAAAGGTGGCAGCTCACAAGAGAAGCCTGAGTTGGAGAAAGGATTGCCTGGCTGTGGCAGATAGGAGGGTCGGGGCACAATCAAAATTTTGAACATGGTAACACCAAATTTAAAATAGTTTTTGTTGTAAATTGAAAGCTACGTTATTGGCACATTTCAATTTGTTCTGTGGTTACATTGTGGCAGACGAATGGTAACAGGAATCAATGTTATTTTTGTTTGTTTTTGATTGTTTCTTTACAGAGAATAATCATATGGGGATATTTGTATTCACTTGTTCTGCTTCCCCCAGTATCACATTTGCAGAACCTAAAACCAGCAAGCCCTGCTCTTGCAATTTTCAGCTATAAAGGTACATATATTGCCCCAACTCTGATAAGTTTTTTTTTCCGTTATCCCCCATATGGATTCAATGGAACCATGTGGTGGGGGCTGAGTTGGATGGGGGGAGTTCATTGCCTGGGTGTGGCTGGTGGGAGAGTTTGGTTAGCGCATGCACATTCAGGGCAGCGGTGTGTACTCCCAGACTTTAGTGGCAGGTCATGAAAAAGAAAAATACCCCTGGTCCCAGAGGTTTGATGTAGTACAAAGGCTTATCTGATGATCAGATCACAAATCACCAGTGGTGGGCATTACCTGTAGAGACTGGGGGGGGGGGTGGCACTGGACAACCAATGAACGGCATCATATTTATTGTAAAAATAATGATGACATTGTGGATCTTGGAGGGGGGGCATCTGGAACAACAAAGCATGGGGCTATATTAATTGTAATAATGCTTTCATTGATATATGCAATCTCTTACAGTACCATGGAATACTGTTGCACACATGTAATTTACAGAATAATATGTAACGTTTCACAATCAGCTGAAATTGTTTGATTTCACAGCTTTCCTCTTTCAAACATTGCTTATGCATTTGTAATCAGAGAATAGTGATCTGTAAGTCATTCACACAGAGAACAGTGCCAGGAACCACCCTCCACCTCACAGGATAAATGCGCATTCAATAGAAATATGTACACTGTCCAAAAAGGACAGCATTTTGAAAAGTGATGGTTCATCTTAGGAGCAAACAAACATAGCAATCCTGCTGGCACTTTCATATGGCTATTAATGGATACTGGACAGCAACCAACCACATGCCAGTTCTCCTGTGGTCTTACCACTCATATACAGAGTATACCGACTACTATGGAAAACACCAGAGAGTAACCCCATTCAGTACCTGGGAGGGGGGGCAGCAAGAGGCACACCAAGCATGGCAACCAGCAGCATAATGAGGTCCATTGCAGCTGGAGTGAATGAAACAAAGAATGCACACACACACACACACACCCATCCGCATAATAAATATGAGCTGGACTGCAAACGACATGCAGTGCTGGTATGGGGATTAACCTCTCAATTGAGCAAATGATGCAAAGAAATAGGCAGTGCAGTGTTCTTGAAACAAAATTGTTGGCTAGGGAGGCAAAAAAAAAACCTGATACAATGCATATTTTTGGATTGCATTACATAATTGGGAGAATCTTTATAGTTGATCTTTAAGACCAGTGCCTGTCATTTCCCTACATTTTGAGTGTCTGTATCGAACATTTCAGTGAAAAAATGCTTAGAGGTATACAAGGTCAGCCCTGCAGCTGGTGGGTTTTATCCTAGCCTCACCATAGCTTCCCTCTTACCTCCAAATCTCTTTACTCTGTTCTTTCTCTGGATACCACTGCAGACCAGACTCTCAAATGACCATTCACAGATCCATCACTGACGTTACTAGCAAGTGTAGGGGGTTTCCAGCTCTTCTAAATGGACCATGCCAGCCAACACCATTCATACAGTCCCACCCTTATCCCACCCAGCCTGTCCTTTCATCCTAAAAACAAACCTTTGGATTATGTATGGTACAAAAATAAACCTTAACAAAATACATAATTTGAAAACTATATACCTTGCAGGGGTTAAACTGCACTGAGAAGTAGTGGAATTTCTTAATTGGTTTCTGGTTGCAGATTAAGCAACACTAGAGAGAAAGGAATGTGTGACTGTGAAATAGGAAGTTCTTCGGACGCTGTAACCAGTGGGCCTGTAGCTTAATGGTTAGAGCGCTGGAACGGCATACCAGAGGTCCGAGTTCAAATCCCGGTGCGCCAACATTTTCCTTTCTCATTTCCATCCTTGGTTTAAAAAACTATATACTTTGCAGGGGTTAAACTGCACTGAAAAGTAGTGGAATTTCTTAATTGGTTTCTGGTTGCAGATTAAGCAACACTAGAGAGAAAGGAATGTGTGACTGTGAAATAGGAAGTTCTTCGGACGCTGTAACCAGTGGGCCTGTAGCTTAATGGTTAGAGCGCTGGAACGGCATACCAGAGGTCCGGAGTTCAAATCCCGGTGCGCCAACATTTTCCTTTCTCATTTCCATCCTTGGTTTAAAAAACTATATACTTTGCAGGGGTTAAACTGCACTGAAAAGTAGTGGAATTTCTTAATTGGTTTCTGTTTGCAGATTAAGCAACACTAGAGAGAAAGGAATGTGTGACTGTGAAATAGGAAGTTCTTCAGACGCTGTAACCAGTGGGCCTGTAGCTTAATGGTTAGAGCGCTGGAATGGCATACCAGAGGTACGGAGTTCAAATCCCGGTGCGCCAACATTTTCCTTTCTCATTTCCATCCTTGGTTTAAAAAACTATATACCTTGCAGGAGTTAAACTGCACTGAGAAGTAGTGAATTTCTTAATTGGTTTCTGGTTGCAGATTAAGCAACACTAGAGAGAAAGGAATGTGTGACTGTGAAATAGGAAGTTCTTCGGACGCTGTAACCAGTGGGCCTGTAGCTTAATGGTTAGAGCGCTGGAACAGCATACCAGAGGTACGGAGTTCAAATCCCGGTGCGCCAACATTTTCCTTTCTCATTTCCATCCTTGGTTTAAAAAGCTTAAAATAGGCATTCCTGGGGTGCATAGATCATCCTATATAGAAATAAAGATAGTATAGTGTTATACCTGTGTACTATTTCTCCTGGGCTAATGAAAGGACAATGTTAAAGAAAAAGCTGTTACTATTGTTGGGGCAGAGCATATTAAAATCAATGAATTTAAAAATAAAAATGTCATAGTTTTCTATTTCCCAAGTCCCTTAGGTTTGTGTAGCCCCGGCCCCAAAGAAATCTTAGATGTGCTCCTGGCTTACTTGAGACTGTACAAAAACTTCCAGAAGTGCAGGTCTCCAGTTGACTATAGGGTGAGGGCTGAGAGTGTCTTTCTCTGCCTGACTCTGTTCAGTGCCCTGTGGGTGGTGGTGAGAGTGTGATGAGGTGCATGATGATGTCAGCTACTGTGTGTGCAGAGCTGGGACTGCTTGATTGAATATTTGCTGTTGTGATGTCCCCTTTTTTGGTGGGGGGGGCAGCAGGAGGAAAAGAGGAAGCCATGGTATAAAACAATGGTGGAAGGGGGCTGGGGTGCTCACTGTGTGTGATGGCATTGCAGTCTTTTTTTCTGCTGGGCAGGAAGCAATGTGGGAGCAGGGTAACTGTGCAATAATCACAATATTTCTTGGCTTGCGTTGTTTCCTGTATAAGTGATCAAAATTTACCATTGTAATCGAGGGCTAGTGCAACCATCTGTAGACTAGTACAGTTTTGAACCAACTTGCCCTGCTGGCTAGTGCAAAAAAAGATTAAGGTTGACCCCTGCTTCAATGGTCCAATAACTTTCCTTCTGAGTGCGCTAAACACCCATGGCATCCTGCTACTGAACTCATAGTTGTGTGCATACAGACTACTTTCAAGGTGGCTTGTTGGAAATCCAAGACATAAAATAATTGGGCTTGCACTGAATTTTGTAATGGGGAAAATGAGAGGAACAGTCAGCACTAAATGCTCTGTACCAGCTTGTGGTACTGGTCCCAGTTTGCATTTTGTGTGCAAAAACATTTTTTTACTTACCATTTACTGCAGTATAGTAGATTGTATCAGACTGATTCTGTTGACTTTCCAGCTGACATTTCAGTCCAGAGGTTTCCAACACCTTTCACCATGTCTCATTCTGTTTATTTTATTGTTTCTTTGGGTGTATCTGTCCAAGTCCTCCCCACCTCATCCAGCTGATTGGGGTTGTCATGGCTGTACTCTTCCTCATTTTTGAACAATGGTGGATTTCTTTCCTAACATCCAGGCATGAGGTTATTCTAGCATAACTTAACCTTTGTCCTGCCTTATTGCTTGTTTAAGCATTCTTACTCTGGTTCCATAATTTCTCCTGCACAATAACAGTATTCTTTCATAGAATTAATGCAGTAATTCTTTTTTTCTTCTCCACAATGTATTCCTTCTTGAAAAGTTATTGTAGTTTGCAGAATCATTATCTGAAATATTCATAGCCATATTGGTCTTTGTACAAACATTCATTCATTCAGTTTATGTAGGAAAGAATTGGGAAACCATTGACTCTGACTCATTTACAACAGCACCAGGAACATGTGCAAAACAAAAAACCTGCAGTTGAAAAGTCACAATTACAAAAATAAATAGTACATAAAAATACATTCAGTACAGTAATATCATACTAATTTATACATATTAAATATACAGATGAATTTAACAGCAGTTACAGTACATGGAACACTAACTTGACTCCTAACCCAGTGAGATAACAAAAAGAACAAAAAAGGGCCTTTACTGGGCCACCAGCTGACTGGTATGGAATTCCAGCGAGAATGAATAAGAAAACAAAAGTTATGCAATCCATAGTTTTTCTTAGCAGTTGGGATTACCAGCTCATGGCCAGCAGCAAATCTTAGACAAGACCAAGAGGCCTTTGTTTTGCAGAAGTAGTACTATATTTAAGCAATAAGGCATGACAAGGTGTGTGTTGTAGTGCATATCATCACTCCTAGTGGGTTGGAAGTATTACAGCGGGTTTAGTGCTTCCACCACCCAGGAATAACGTTATGTAAGTAATAATACCCTACAGGGTGGGCGTTATTGGGATATAATGGACCGCCCAGGGGCGTAATGAGGCCCGACGCCACAGGTGGAGGGCCTTATAACCCCTGGAAGGTCCGTTATTTCCCATAACGCCCACTCTGGGGGGTATTATTACACTTAGAAAATGGTTTGGATATCAATTGTAAGTATAAATTTGAAACATAAAAAAAAAAAATAAAATAGATACAGTTCAGTAAAAAAAATGTTGTTTATTATAAAGTAGTCCCTCAACTGCAGAATTGCCAAGAATTTCCAGTAGAGGGCTCCATCGTTTTATTCTGGTGGTCATAATGTAGAGAATGTTCTTTCCTGAGAATAGCGTTGTTTCATATAAGTGTGGCGACTGGTTTGCAAGCGTGTCCCTCGATGTTTGCTGTACTGTAACATCTGGGTTGTTTCGCGTGTTTGGTGCGTAGTGGAGTTCCGTGATTGGTGTAGGTGTTCAGCAGCCGCCTGAAATTCAGGAGAACTGCTTAGTTTGGCGAGCTGGGGGAAGTATGAAAGATAAGCTGCCTTGAGCAGTGGGAGGGTGGTGTTCATTAGGTTATGTGTGCGCTTTTTAAGTTGAGTCACGGCTGTAGTTCTGTTGGCTCCTACTACTGTTGACTGAGTAAAAAAACAAAAAAACAAATATTTGTTTCGGAAATGGTTGTGAGGGGGTGGTGATGACTTCAGCGAGCAGCTGTAGTAGAAGTAGGTAGCAATTACTTTATCACTCGCGTTTTGGCCAGAAAAAAAATTGGTGGCAGTGAGATTTAGATGTCGGGGTAGTCCCAGGATATCGTAAGTAATGGGGCACTAGACAGTGGGACTCGTTATTTGGCGGGCGTTGTTGAGAAATAACAGCCTGGGTGCCAGGCTGTTTTAGCCAATCAGGAGAGGAGTTTCACGTTACCCATTTTCTAATACACAATAACACACACCCTGGAGTGTTTTATTGCAATTATACAATGGCTTGATGTTATGCAAAATAAAAACATTTTTTAAATGTTTTTAGTAGATTTTTATAATGTAAAAACAGAGTATCTCTAGTGAAATATCAATACAGTGATGTTATTGTGTAATAACATCACTGTTTCAGGCACACACTGACCAGTCAGAGTCCAGGATTCTTTCTTGCCATTGTATAATTATTCCTTAGGCGTTCAATTCAGGTAGAATCATTGTCTGGACAATTTTCAGTCTGTTTTTTCTATGTAGCCCCCCCCCCCAACACACACGATGTATGAGCATACAGCCACTTATTTCACTTACTTGACCTTCCTGGAGTTAAGGTAACCTCCCTGGTTGTTGGTCACTCTTAGGGCCAATCCAGGGCTGCAGATAAATGAGGTTAGCAAACAAACAACTCCTGATAGTAATGGAATGTCCAGAACTTGTGTGAAAAAAGGGGTTAATTTAATAAAGCAACTCATGAGCATATCAATAAGCAGGTATTAATCACAGTGCAACAGTTTTGTGGCATTCAAAGTCCATCATTAGCTTTTGACTCTTTTGCAGGCAAAGCCTACGAAAGCACGGAAGAATTGATACTGCTGGGAGGGAGACTGGAATGTTCACCATACAATTTAGGGCATAAGATAAATCTCTATTGGCATTATAGTTATACAGATACTATTTAAATTATGAGGACTAATACCAAAATTCAGAAAAGGTGCAAAAAATATATTTTTTTTAATTTGTTTTTAAACCGTCATAAAATTTTCCATGTCAGTATTAAACAAGTGTATTGAAAGACTTTGTTGTTATGGAAAAAGTACATTGATAATGGGAGGGCTTTAAGCCTGAGGTTCAGAGTGGGGGAATAGCTCCTCCCACTTCCCATTTAAAAGCACAGCTATTGCAGCACTTTGTGCTTGGAATCAGAAACTCGACAGTCGTCAGGTTCCCCCTGATCGCCTGCATAGCGCACGGATTTGTCTACTGCTTGCATCTTTCCTTAGCTGCTATTAGGCCTATTGCTACCTTAATTTTTATTGTATTGGGCTTTCCTCAGCTACCTAATGCTCTGCGTTCCTGGACACTTGGCTGAGCGGCCGTTCCGCCTCTTCCTCCCCCTCTTGGGCTCCTGATGGTCGACTCCATCTGGCCTGCTTCTCTGCTTTCCAATCCCAACTATTATGGTAAGCCCTTGTTGTTTTCTCTTATTCTACCTGTCTGCCACTTCATTCTGTTCCTGCCCACCCCTGACTTCCCTACCCCCTGCTCCTGTAGCGCACCTGCCAAAGGTGCACTGTGTCACTACGGCCTTTCTTTCCTGCCCTGCTTCCCACTGCAGCCCTTTCCCAGCAGCAGTCCCTCGCCTCCCACGAACATCCAGGGGCTCTATGCTCTATGGCTTCTTGATGCCATGAGCTGTCCCCTACTTTCTTTGCCAAGCCTCACCTGGCTATGCTCCCTCTCAGCCAGCTCCATTCTTCAGACCATTGCATGTGGTTCATAGCCTGCATCATTCTTTTGCCAATAACATGCTTGTTGGCATCTAGCCCTCACCTCTCTCTCTGTGGGCCTTTGATCTGGGCACTCCTTGGTCCGCTGTGCTAGTGCTGCAATCCTGCCATCCATTCAGCACCACCAGATACGGGAACACCGATTTTAGGCTACATGACAATCAAACAAAAAAAAACCAACATCGAACAATAGCTTGCAGAAAAGCCTTTCTAGTTGTGCATGTCTTTGCTGCATTATCCCAAGAAGAATGCAGCTGTTTCTGAACTTTTCGACTGTTTCTGTCATGGAAAGGCTCACAGCAAAACTGTTTTCTGGTAAACTGTCTGTGTGAATTCTTCAAAGCTCCCCCTGTATCTTCCACCTGCTCCCCCAATATTTCACCAGTCTATTATTACCAACCCATAATCTTTGTGGGATTAGCTTTCTCACCACATACCCTCCTGCATGTACCAGATTGCCTTTTATCATACAATCCATCCTCTCCTCTTTGCATTCCAGGTTCCAGGCACTGCACTCCATACTGGCACATTTGATGCACTTGTCTAACATCTCACATCCATGGTTGTCTGTCATATTTCGGAATGGTCAGTCATTCAGTTTGCATTCACAATGTGCACTTTAGCTGCACCCTTTCCCTACCACTACATTTCTTAGCATTTCTTCCCTGTTTCTGGAGCCAAGGGTTAGCTGTATTGGACCTGGTGTCCCTTCTGACCGGACATTTTCCTGTTACTCCATCAGTTCTCCTACAAAAAAATTAAAAAATTACACCTACAGCTTCATCACTCTTTTCACTTTCTTGCTCTTTCATGCCTTGCTTGTTTCTTCCAGGTCAGTGGTACCTTTCCTCAGGATCGTCAGCCATAGCGGCCAGAGCCCCTTACCTGTAGCTCCCTTTGTCCTTCATCATCCCAGCCAGGTTTCTACCTTTTGTGGTAAGTCCCAGTCCCTCCCATCAGCTTGTTGCTTCCCCATCCCTTCCATGCATTTCATTAATTCCCAGTCCTCTTCTTTACTTTCCTTCCCTCATTATCGTCTCTGTCCAGTTGATTCCCATTGCTTTCACTGTTTTCTTTCCCTTCCCTAGGTTTCTTTCCTGATCATGTCATCTGCCAACAATCCCTCCATTGAAGACCCTTTGATGAATCCACCACCCTCTTCGGCGCTCACCAGTTGCAAATGCACCTCAAAGTCCCATCATTCCATCAAGGAGTGGACCGTTCCATGGCTCATGTCGGAGTTATCCAAGAAGAGCATATCCTACTCTACTTCCACTCACAAGCAAGTGCTCTACGACCTCCTCATAGCCTCTATATCTCAGCCTGGACCTATCCCTGGCCCCAGCCAGCCTCTTCCTCAGCCTGACTCTGTTCCGTTTTTGAACATTTGGGACTTCATGGCTCAGATGACCGCCTCTATCTCAGACACCCAGACTTACCTTTCCTCCCTCAAAGCTCACCCCGACACTCCTTTGCCTTCTCCTCTGGCTCCCACTCTGCCTGCTGGCATGCCATCCATGAGCCTCTTCTCCCCTCCAGACTCAAGACTCCCTCTGGTGGTGGTACCTTCTTCATCCATGCCTCCAGCAGTTCCTTCAGGTTCGTTGCTCACTCATCAGCCTCCATTCATCTCCCCTATCCATCCTGTGCCGGTTCACCTCTGCAACGACATCCTGGACAGTAAAGATATCAATTTGGTCTTGCTGCTCAACTCTTTCCATGATGTCTTGGATAATCGCATAGTGTCCTGCAGGGACATATCGGTCATCTGGAAGCCCAAGGACTCTCGTCTCCTTCGCAAAATGACTATAGCTGATTTCGTGCTCACCGTCAGCCTCTATCAGGACATTATTTGTTCTGCCTTCTTGGCATGCCATGAAGAACTGGACACCTATCTTTATCTCCTCATTGACCTCAGTGTCCAGTATGGTGGTATGCATTTCTATGACTACCATTGCTCTTTTTCCACCAGGGTGGCTTCTGCATTAACCTACTACATCATCAAGCTAAACTGGACTATTCTGGACAATGAACTCTTTGGACAACGAACTCTTTTGTCACCACTTCGTCGGCCAACATGCCTACTCTTGTTCCCTGTGTGGTTCATTCAACCATTTCACTCTCTTTTGCCCCCTGGCTGTGTCTCCTCTGCAACTCTCCTCCTCTTCTTTCATTCCCACCACTTCTCATCCTTCCGAGTCCCTTCTCATTCAGGCCTGGCTTGCCCTGTTTCCAAACAGCATGCTCGCCTTGACTGGCATGGTTGTCCCATACATAACACAGGAAGCAAACCCATGTGCAACAACTTTAATGACTGTGGTTGTTCTACCCCCAGATGTCCATTCCTGCACCTGTGCTGCATTTGCAGTGATGCACACGCTTGCTATATTTGCCCCAATGCAATGAGACCATCTAGATGATGCCAGATCCATCCCTCCACTCCTGTGAACCTGCTTGCTCTGGCTCACCTGCTGACTGACCATCCTGGCCAGGACTCAGTGTGCTCTCTCCTTTCAGGTTTTCCTCATGGTTTCCACACAGGTGTCTTCATTCTCCCTATTTATTCCTTCATATGTGCTAACCTGCAGTCCACTGTCCAGGAACCCGATGTGGCCCATTCCCTCCTTCAAGCAGAAATTGCAATAGGCTTTATTTTGGGACCTTTCCCGCACCCACCATTCCCTATTTACAGAATTGATCCCATTGGTATTGCCACTCGGAAGTTTTCTGGTGGTTTGTTATTGACCTCTATGCTCCTCACCATTCTTCCACACTGAGTATCAATTTCCTCATTCCGGCCGATAACTTTTCTTTGGTCTATGCCTGCACTGACAATGCCATTGCCATAATTAAGTGATCTGACCATGGCTCCTGGCTGTCCACAGCCGACATATCGGATGCCTTCAAGCTCCTCCTCATCCATCCTTCTCTCTGGGACCTATATGGTGTTTCTTGGGATTCTGTTTTCTATTTTGCTGTCCACCTTGCCTTTGGATGCTGTAGCAGACCTAAGCTATTTGACATTTTTGATGAATTTCTCTGCTGGGCCCTGCTCAATGTTTGCTGCCGGCCTGCCATGCTCCATCTGATCTGTGTTGGAAATGTGGAAATTAACCCCGGACCTCCACAGTGCATTACCTCACCAGCAGACTTAGCCTCGACCAAAGGTCTAAGCTTTCTACATATCAATGCCTGCAGTCTGCTAAAAAAGCTCACGTTGATACAATCCTGGGTTGCCCATACTTTGCCAGACTTTCTTGTGGTATCAGAGACATGGCTCAGACCCGCCACAGCAGACAGAGACATAAACTTACCCAATTATCAAATATTCAGAGTGGATCGCCAGACAAGGTGGGGAGTTGCTATATGTCAAATCCAATATATCTGTAACTTGCTTAGATGCAACATCTATGCCCAAAGAATTCAATGTCTGTCCCTCAAAGTGGCTCTCTCCAACACTGCAGCATTTCAGCTAGTTGCTGCTACAGGCCCCTTCAGCGGATCATAAGCTTCTAGCCCACCTGGGGAATCAAATCAAGATGGATACTGAAGAGACCATATCCTAGGTAATCTAAACCTTAATTGGCTATCCAAGGCCGCTGCTCCTTTAGTATCATTTTGTGATACATATGGTTTTTCACAACTATATATGAACCAACAAGAATAACAAAAAAATCTGAGCAACAGCACATTACTTGACATCATGCTGGTGAACAAACCCCACCTCTTCACGCACGCTGGAGTGCTGTTCAGTGACATAAGTGACCACTGCCTTATTGCTGGAATAAGGTCATCCGGTAAACTAACACCCTCAGCTAAATTCCTACTGAGGAGATCCAAGAAAACTTTCAACTCTGAGGCATATCTTCATGATCTAAATCACTCTACAAGATGGCAAGAGTTCTACCTAGCAGACTCAGTGGAAAAGCTCATCAGGTGTTAAATAGCATAATACTAGATGCCCTTAACACTCATGCACCAATTACTAGAGTTCGAATTAAAAACAAATCTTGTCGTTGGTTTTCACCTGACCTAAAATCAGCCCTGCTTGAGAGAGATAAGCTTTGGAACAAGGCAAGGAAGACTAAGAACCCAAATGACTGGTTGATATTTAAGAAAGCCAGGAATAGCTGTACCAAGAAAGTACAGGATGCTAAGGCTGCCTACTACATGGCTGAACTCGACTCCTCATATCACAGTCCTGCCAGGTTCTGGAGCACTATTAAGGGCATAACGGGACAAGATCCTAGCACTTCACTACCAGCTCAAATGCACCACAACAAGGTGAAAATCTTGGACAGAATGGAAATACTGGATGCATTCAATAATCATTTTACAACCGCTGGCCTTGCATTTGATACCTCTCCAGCCAATCTGCTACGTGCTCAGTTAAGCTCCCAGTATACAGGATCTCAGTTAGCTGAATCCTCCTTCTCCTTCAAACTGATTCTGTTGAAACAAGTGGGGGATCTAATCTCACAGATGGATATAAAAAAAAGTGCAGGTGCTGACTCCTTGACCCTACTTTCTAAAGATTGCAATGCATGCACTTGCAGTTCCTTTAACACACCTTTTAACTTGTCCTTAAAATCTGGTTCTATTCCTGCAACTTGGAAACAGCCCAGTTTTCCCTCTACTCGAAATCAGGGGACCCCATGGACCTTAACAACTATAGGCCAATCTCTATACTTCCAGTACTATCTAAGCTGCTAGAAAACTGGTAAGCATCCAATTAAGAGATTACCTTGAAGAATCTAATCTTTTAAATCCAGCACAATCCGGGTTTCGTCTAAGCATAGTACTATTTCTGCACTGGCTAAAGTTACAAACGATTGGCAAACCGAACTGGATAAAAGAATAGCGTTTGTGCTGTATTCCTTGATCTAAGCAAGGCATTTGAACGGTGGACCATGAGTGCTACTCTTCCTTGCACTCCATAGGCTTGGATCCATCCTCCTTACATGGTTCAGGTGTTACTAACAGGAAGAACACAGCAAGTGAAAGCTGAAGGAGACCTATCTCCACTAAAACCACTTCTAAGAGGAGTTCCACAAGGATCTATCCTGGGCCTATCCTTTTCGCCATTTATATTAACAATATTGATTCGAATCTTACCAAAGCCACTGTACACTTGCTTAGATGACACTGTTTTATATGTCAGCAACCCATGGCCTGCTACAGCTTGTGAAGTTCTACAAACAGAATTCTCTATACTACAACATCAATTATTGGAAAAAAGCTTTTTAAATGCAAAGAAAACAAAAGCAATGTTTTCTCCACCCAAAGCCATACAAATCCTCATTACTAAACAACCTCCCCAGCTATCCACTATCCTTGGTGAAAGCCTTGATTATGTAGAAAAATTCAAGTATTTGGGGTGTGGATAGATAGTAAATTGACTACAGTTCATATTGAAGAACTTTTAAAAAGCTTCCACAGACTTGGTCTATTTTTAGAATAAGGCACTTTCTAAACAGAGATTCCAAATGAGGTTGGTGCAACCACATTTCTCTCAGTAATTGACTATGCAGACTCCTCTATAGTCACTGCCCTATCTCCTACCTATGCAAATTGGATACACTATACCACAGAGCTCTGAGGTTCATAACAGATCTACCATTTAACACTCACCATTGCTCTCTCT
The DNA here is from genome assembly GCA_016271365.2 of Neoceratodus forsteri. Lineage (NCBI taxonomy): Eukaryota > Metazoa > Chordata > Ceratodontiformes > Ceratodontidae > Neoceratodus > Neoceratodus forsteri. The sequence continues at coordinate 266,387,330 of CM057454.1, read as the reverse complement.
ATGCAGCAGTTGGTTGGACATCTCTACATCTCAGAAGAAACAGAAATGCTGCAGTGTGGACATACAGAATTTTGACTAAGATGCTTCCAAACTATATATTAGACTGCTTCGCACAGGCCACAGCTGGCACCTACACCCTAAGAAGTTACAATTTCATTATGCTCAAAGTGCCTAAAGTCAACACCGGCATGGAGATCTGCTATCAGCTATAATCTAGCTATATCATGGAACACGATTCAAAAGTCCTTAAGCTGATCAACTGGGTATCCTTAGCATCCTTCAAGCATCTATACCTAAGTCTCTTCCCTGAAAATGCAATTGCTTGCACAAGTTCTAGTTTATTCGCAGTTCTTTCCTTCCCCTCTCAGGCTGCCATCATATCATGGCAACTACTCCTAGAATTCATCTCCACAGATACCTCACCCCTGGCTATAATCTTCTCTCATTAACTCCAGGCTCCTACCTTAGCCCTTATCACTGCCTTTCACCTCCCAGTTCTAGCACCAGCCCCTGCTCTAGTCATGCGACTCTTCCTACCATGTCACTTGTTTCAGTCTATGACCACCTCTTTCAGTCATCCAATCACTATTTCTTTGTCCACATTGACTTCCTTGGATATTTGGAATCTTGGGTATATCATGTTGAATGTATGCCATGTTTACTGCCAATGTTGATATGTATATACTGGTTTACCTAGAGTGCATCTCATATGTTCCTACCATATCCTGTTATGTTTAAACAATTTCTGTTCTTGATTTCTGTATATAAGTGTTTTAATTATTCATGTACATATACCAATTATTGAACCTTGATTACTGTATATAAGTATATACGTGTTTTAAATCTTCCTATACATGTACCAATTATTGAACCGTGACCTTATCAGGTCCATCTTGCAAATGAGCTGTGCTCAATGATGTTCACCTGAATAAATAAAGATTTGATTGATTGATTGATTGATTGATCTGCTGGACAATTTCCTCCTCATCGATCCACCTCACTCCACCCCTGAAGTTAGCACTTCCATGCTTATCCACCTCTTCAAAGACCTGTCGGTCCCCATACTGGCTGAGAAAACATCCGGCCCTTCCACAGCCCTCGAAGTTCTGGGCATTGTCTTGGATTCAGACCGAATGGAAGCTCGCCTTCTGCTGGATAAACTCTCTAGAATTCAGGGGCTGGTCTCTTCATTCTCTACCAGAGCGGACTGCACCAAATGTGAACTGCTATCTCTTTTGGGGTACCTAAATTTCTCAATGAGGATCATTCCTCAAGGTCGCTGTTTCATATCTTACCTCCTCATTCAAGCATCATCTGTTCTAGAGCTCCATCATCACATCCGTATTACAGCATCTGCAAAATCCAACCTAGCCATGTGGTTCCTTTTTCTTGCCAGATGGAATGGATGCTCCATCTTTCATAAAGATCCATTGCCTCAAACTCACTATCGCACATTCACAGATGCATATTCCACTAACGGATACGCAGCCATATTCTCTCAGTCATGGATCACAGCCCCTTGGCCTCCAGATGTCTCATCATTGATCAATTTCACTTCTACTTCTCTGCTATTCAAAATATATCCCATTGTAGCAGCTGCAGCTCTATGGGGGCACCTATGGTCCCACCAATCAGTTTCAGTATGCTCCAATAATCAGTCTACAGTAGCCATCGTTAACAAATTCGCTCATCCTCATCTTCTATCATGTTGTTCATGCATAACCTGGCTTTCACTCATTCATGATTTCACCATCACTTGCTATCACATTCCTGGCACTAAAAACCAAGCAGCTGATGCTTTTTCTTGATTTCACTTTCAGGAATTCTTTCATCTCCATCCTTCTGTCGATCCCATCATGACTCCTCTGCCATCATATTATGACCGAATAATGACATAAGTTACTATCGACATCAAGCATCTGTCATTATGTGGTCAACACTGGCCTCGTCTACCCAAGCCACATATGCAACAGCATGGAACAAATACGTATCATTTAGTGCTTCATCATCATCACAACCAATCATCATTTTGGTTGATCAAGTTCTGGCCTTCCTGACATTTTGCCACCAGGCCTTACATCTTTCACATGGTACTATCAAATTGTGTCTAGCCAGTATCCAGTTCTTTCTCACTCAATATTCTCTGTCTTCACCATCTTTATTCTCTAATCAATCAATCAAGCTACTCTTATTGGGCTTTCAACGATTATCCGCTCCAAGTTCTCCTCATTCCCTTCCAATCAAAGGACCTGTATTCAAAAATCTACTGGACTTACTGAATTTAAATCCATTCACGCATCATTCAAACATCATGCTGTTCCCAGCAATCATGCTTTCATTCTATGGATTTCTTCGTCCCAGAGAATTCACTATAGCAGCTTCAGCTCACTCATCTGCTTTTCTCAGAGTATCTAACCTGGAAAAGCATAATGACAGTTTCATTCTAAATCTACCATCATCAAAAACTGACAGACTTCAATCTGGGACTTCCATAACTTGTTATCCTACTTCAAACAACTGGTGTGCGGTTGTCATACTGTCAAAACTCATGAAGTTTCAAGCCAATTCCAATCCCTCTTCTCCTCTATTAACTTCTAATGCCGACATACCCATGACATCGAAATGCTTCATTAACCACACAAGAACCCTCATACAGAGACTCAAACTAGATCCATTTTCCTATTCAGAGCATTTATTCCGAATCAGAGCAGCCACCTCAGCATCCCGTCATAATATTCCTGTTCATATTATCAAAAGACTAGGAAGATGGAAATCATCTGCATTTGAAGTATGTATCCCCAATCCTACTTCTGAACTCAAAAATGCTTTTTCTATTATTTCCTCTTAGTTTGCTCAGAGGACGAGCAGGTCAGTAGCTATGGGTCCTCAGAGGTTTCCCCCAAAGGTTTCTTTTCTCTTCTGATTGCTCCTGTTCACACTTTCCGGAGTTGGAGGAGGTACTTATTTTTGGGCCTCTATTCCCTACAGCTACCCAGCTCTTCTACCAAGGGTGGGAATAGAGAAAAGCCACATTATAATTCAACATCAAAATACTTGCAAATCACAGTATCACCAAGCACTACATATTTCACCAACATTGATGGGAGGGCTTTAAGCCTGAGGTTCAGTGTGGGGGAATAGCTCCTCCCACTTCCCATTCAAGAGCACACCTATTGCATCACTTTGTGCTTGAAATCAGAAACTCGCCCTCCATCCTCCCCATCAACCTCCTTCTTCTCCGGCACTCTGTTCACCCTTGGGTAGGGCCTCTATTCCCTACAGCTACCCAGTTCATCTACCAAGGGTGGGAACAGAGAAAAGCCACATTATAATTCAACATCAAAATATTTGCAAATCACAGTATCACCAAGCACTACATATTTCACCAACATTGAACATTGATTTTTATTAAAAAAAAACTCTGTCATTATGTAAATATATATATATATATATATATATATATATATATATATATATATAGTACATAGCTTGAGAAAACAGCTTGTTTCTATATACGCTATCATAATTAATACTGTTACATGATGATGATATAACAAATTATTTCTTAACATCGGACTCCAAGCTTTCATTTAAAAGAAATTAAGTTTCTAGCTCTCAACAGTTCCAGAGTTAGACCTTTCAAAAGATATTTTCATTAAAATGTGCTAACTTTGGAACTGTTAGGGTCAGAGACTTGAGTTTTTTAGTGAAAGCATGGTGTCAGCTAAGTATATATATATCATTAAGATATCACTACAGCAATGATACAGTATATCAATAGAAAAAAAAACATAAAATGTTCCATATCGGTGTAAAAAACATAAAATGGTTCACTAAATTTTTAAATTCCTGTCATTTTTCACAACTTATTATATTGACATGTATATAGCAGCATAGAAGAATTATATATCTAAGTCTGTATATGTTGTAGGGACTCCAAGCTTATTAACCACTCAGTTGTTACAGTTTTCAAAAGCTGGTTTCAGGAATTATAAAAATATCACATAAGATTATTTTGGAAATGGACGGAAGACAATAGTGGTTGCTCCAACTAAGGATAAACACATTCTTTTCTTGTTTCAGTCTCTTATTCCCCAAGGGGGGAACTCAGTGTTCATATGGGGGGGGAAGTGATTCTCTCCTAGACAGTTTCATAATCCAGTTTAATTTGGGGATGTAAGCAACCCAGTATGTGCAATGCCCATTGTTCAACAGTTGATTCTAGGCTCTCATTTGTCATTTCAGGGCTCTTACAGCCAAATTCAGGGCACCACAGCTATTTTCTTTGTAGGACTTTCTTCACACTATGAAAATAAGATGTTTCTGGGACAGCAGTTCTTGTACTCTTCAGATGAGCATAGGGGCTCAGACACAATGGCATATGAGCCCTGAGGCATATTGCCACTTGGACTGCTACTCGGAAAATGCACACATATTCCCACAGAACTGGTACACATACTGTAAGTGCCCTTAGATCTGCATATTCCCAGCCAAGTTCCTACCTTTTTCTCCTCTTCAGAGGCACAGGTACATGCAGATTTAATTTAAATGAGTTACAGAAGGGCAAGCACCCACAGCTCCACACTTCATCATACAGGTCCCACGTGAAGGCAGGGTCCCAGGCCAAATTATACATTTAAATTCCCATTTTCTTACCCTCCTGCTTGGCTGCAGGGAGGAAAGGCATTTAGTGCCATATAAGACAGTGACTTAAACACAGAAAAATTAATATTTCACCTCAGGATTTTCTGCAAACCAACTGCTAGCTCTTTGCTTTCAGAAATCACTCTGCCTCTGAAATCTACAACTCAGGTGGGGCTTCACACCTTGGGGCACTTACACACCAACCACCACATGACTCCCAAGGATTTTTAGATGTTTAACACCTTTAACAACAGAACCTCATCAGAGGAAACAAAGGCACAACTTTCCTAGCAGATAGCTTCCCTCCAACCTCTCCAACAGCTGCAGTTCTCCAGTTACAGGCAGTTAGCTACTCCACTTTAGAATTCTCAGGCAGGCCAACTGAACCAGGTTTTCTAGGAGCTTGAGAGGTTAGCCCTTTACAGGCCGTGTAGACCTACAGAATAGCTTGAGTTCCCCAGGGGTTATATTTAGAAGAACAATTTTTATTTTTATAAAACAATCTAATTATTGGGTCCTAGTTTGTTAATTTATTGATGTGCATACCCCATTCTGAATAAGGGTTTAGCCAGATTTCAAAGTATTTTTAAGACTGTGCATCAGACAGGATGACATTGTCCAGAGTAGATATGGTCAGTTCATTGGATTCTTTCCTAAGATCATTGCTTGAGTTTTCTTTGAAACATAGAAACATATACATGGTTTGTTTGTAGGACTAGCTGATAATGACGCCCAGGTCCCTTTCCTTAGTTGTAGTAGCCAGCCTCACCCATCCCATCCAATGGCATTACCTTGTACTCCTTGGCACTGAATCTCAGTTGCCAAACCTTTGACCATACCTTCAGTCTGTCCAGATCCCTCTGAACTCCCTCACCACCTCTGTACTATCCACTATGCTGCATAGCTTCATGTCAACTGCAGAGACACATCTTGCCCTGTATACCTTTTCCTGTGTCATTAATAAACATATTGAAAAGGACAGGTTACCGTATCCTATGTGGCTAATAAACATATTGAAAAGGACAGGATACTGTATCCTATGTGGCTAATAAACATATTGAAAAGGACAGGTCCCAGAAATTACCTCTATGGCAGCCCACTTGGGACCCCTCTGTCCCCTGATTTGACCCACTTAACCACCACTCTCTGTTGACTCCCCCCAGCCAGTTCCCCACCTACCTAACTAACTCCTTCCCCACTCTCAAGTCCTCGAACTACCTCAGTAGCCTTTGAATTCTTTGTATTGATTATTTGAATTAAGAATCTGTTTTTATAATTAAGTGCTGGATTTGAAAAAGTAATGTTACAAATGGGTTGAATACTGGAAAGATCTCTTACACTGTAGTACACAATGGTGTTATCAGCATACAAGTGTGTTTTTGAAAATGAGAGTTATTTGACCAAATCATTAATGTACACTGAAACTAACACAGAGTTCAGTACTGAGCCCTGAGGGATGCCAGTACAAACATTGTGACAGGTTAGATTTAGATCCCCTGATGGCTACACATTGTTGAATACCACTTAGATAGCTTTAGAGTCATTGCACAGTGAAAGGATCAATCCTAGTGTCAAAGGCTTTACTGAAGTCAAGGAAGGTTGCCCTAGTCATTAAGCCTTTCATTAAGCCTTGATCCACAGCCACTAGCAAGTCACTGGATAAAGAAGTACAGTAACTGCCAATATGGTAGCATACTTCGACTGGAAACTGGACTGAAAACCAAACTGGTTAAGGATGAGAAGATCATTATCTAATAAGAACTTAATAATTTGCTTAGATACCGGCTTCTCCAACAATTTTAAGATAGTGGGTAGAAAGGAAACATAGAAACATAGAAATTGATGGCAGAAAAGGACCGCTTGGCCCACCTAGTCTGCCCATTTACCTACCTAATGGATAAGCTGCAGATCTTAGTTAACCAATAGCCTACTTCCTCCTACCCTCAACTAGAATTGCCTTATGTCTGTCCCATGCATTCTTGAATTCCCCCACTGTTTTTGACTCCAGAGCCTCCTCAGGAAGGCTGTTTCATGCATCCACAACCCTCTCCATGAAAAAATACTTCCTCATATTAGCTCTGAGCCATCCCCCCCCTCTGTCTTCAAATTGTGCCCCCTTGTTCTTGCATATCTCTTTTTCTGAAAGATGCTACCCTCTTGGACTTAGTTGATTCCCTTGAGGTACTTGAAAGTTTCTAGCATATCCCCCCTCTCCCTCCTTTCCTCAAGATATATATATTAAAGCTCCTTTAGTCTTTCTTACGTATGTCTTCTGGTGCAGACCCTGCACCATTTTGGTTGCCCTCCTCTGGATAGCCTCCACCCAGTCTATGTCTTTGCAGAGAAGAGGTCTCTAGAACTGCATGCAGTACTCCAGATGGGGTCTCATCAACTGTCTGTACAGAGGGATAACAACTTCCTGTTTTCTGCTGGTTATGCCTCTCCATATGCATCCCAGTATCCTCCAGCCTTCCTTACTACCTTCTCATATTGCTTGCCTGCCTTTAGGTCATCTGATATAACTACCCCCAGGTCCCTTTCCATTTTTGTTGTTGTCAGTATCTCACCACCCCATTGCATACTCTTTCCCTGGGTTTTTGTTCCCCAGGTGCATTACTTTGCACTTCTTTGCATTGAATCTAAGCTGCCATACATTAGACCATTTCTCCAACCTTGCCAAGTCCCTTCTTATCCTTTCCACCCCACCTTGTGTATCAACCCTATTGCAGATCTTTGTGTCGTCTGCAAAGAGACATATTTTTTCTTCCAGCCCCTCTGCAATGTCACTTATAAAGACATTAAAAAGGACTCGACTCAGTACTAAACCCTGCGGTTCCCCACTAGTAACCCCCCTTCTTCACTGTGGACTCCGTTTACTATTACCTTCTGTGTAATAGTTATTTAATAGACTTGATTCTGAGTCTTTATATACAGAAATAACCTGTGCAATTTTCCAACTACACTGTAGGAGGACATTTGCTGGAGGCAAAAGAGATAGCCAAAACAGGTAGCTTGATACCATTTGCTCAATTAACAAAAATATTTTGGTACAAAAGCTTTCTAGCCTATATGGACCCTTGCTTAGGTAAAGTCAGACTACAGAAATACTACTTGAGAAGACACTAGCAGCATGACATAGCATAACAATGTACAACATAATTACACATACCCTAATAATGCAAAGCATCATGGGAAGTATATGTAAATCACCATGAGATAATTCAGAATGGTTCTGCTTTAAACAGGTGTATATCATGCTATCTTATGGAGCTTCCCTCCTTCCCCTCAGCTGAGATACAGATGAGGCACACTGATGTGTGATGAGAAGGATGCAGTATGTGTCTATGGCTTCCATTTCCAGCTTTTGCAGAATGTTTAAGAGGACTTTATTATTTATTTAGTTTTTGTTGACTGGGTAAGTGCACTAGACAAATCCTGTCTATTTTAGCATCATACAGTCCTGCTGAAAGCAGTACAAGTCTAAATTATTTCATGGTGAGTTATATATACTTCCCATGATGCTTTGCTTCATTGGGGTATGTGTCATTTTGTATTTCTTTGAAACCTGGTTTGATTGCCAATGTCCTTTCTAGGTAGCTCTTGCCTCAAGGCTTTTGTGGTGAGCTTCTTTGTCATTTAGAGAACAATACAGCTGAACAGCTCCCTGTTATCAACTTTTCCAGCCATAAACAGATAACAGTTGATTTATCAGTGGTGTCTAAAAGACTTGTATGATGCCCCAATAAGGAACTTGATAAAAACAGTTCTGTGATGAACTAAAAAAAAAAAAAAAAAATTCCGTTGATTGCTGCAGAACACGTTTTTTTCAAAACAAAAGAAAAACAAAACTGGATTGCAGCACCCCACTGTAAAAAAAAAAAAGAGAAAATACTCTAATTTCATGCCTTCACGAGGACACAATACTGAAATGGACATTTACAGTATTTCAGTGCTTTCATCTGAGAATCAGTTGTCAGATCCAAAACAAAACAAATCACATCCGCTACATCATCTCCCCTTTTGTAAGGAGAGCAATACAATCACTGAAATCCAACCAAAAGATTACTATTAAAAAAAAAAGCAGACCAAGGCTGTGCAGTTATTTTACAGTATAAACATTATGTTAATGTAGCAAAAAAAGCAATTAACAGATCACAAATATTACAGGGAACTGGCTAGTGATCCAACTGTACAATATGCAAATGAACTACAAGCAAGCAATAACACACGACGAGATGTGGTTTATTGCCTGATAAGAGCATGCCCAGGGGTGTACTAAGGCACGAGGCACTTGCGCCGAGTGCCTTATGCCACTGGGCGTGCTCTTATCAGGTGATAAACCACACCTCGGAGTGTGTTATTGCGCTTACAAAATGGGTCCCTGTTGTAGAAATATAAAAAAAATAAATAAGTGTCAAAATAGAAATAAAATAAGGGGGGGGGGAGTTTTTAGTTATAACAGTAAAAATAGTTCCTCTATTTATGCACTGTATAAAAGTCTAATACAGTGCATTTCTCTTTGTGACCACTAGAGCTCTCTAGTAACATACTGCTCAGGTTATCGCAGTTACTTAGTGATATAGATAGACAGGCTTGTCATCACGTTTGCTGCCCTAGTCACGTAAAGAGGGTGTAAAGTTCTCTAGAGCGACCCCCCTCCCCAGTTGCCCAGTGAGATACATGCTGAGGTTGGAAATATGGTGTACTTTTTAAAATAACTGTGAAGGACGGTTTGTGAAGGAACGAGCGTGTCTGTGTTTACCTGGCGTAGTGAAGACCGTTTTCTGTTGGAACTCTGTAGTTTTTATTTTGTTTAGCGTGTGAAATGGAGTGGAACATTTCTTTTGCTGTGACCATGCATTTTAGGGATATATTTTTTTTTATGACAAACTATAGGTGGAAGTGTGGGGGTCCACATCGTAGTCATCGCGAGGGATGGGAGAAAGGTGCTGCACAAGAGAAAAACCAGTGGTGCGGCTCTGGAAAAGCTTGTGTGCATTAAAGCTGTTTTATGCAGCAGAGGTTGGTGTTTTTAAATACATTTTCTAGTTTACTTAACTGGGACATGTAGTAGTTTTGGCCAAGAACTTTGGTGTTCTGAGCGGGCGGGGAGCGGGCGGTGGGCCGAACGGGAGTACAGCACTACACTAGAAAATGTGGGAGAAAATATTTTTCCGAAGTGGCATGCATGGATTTCTGGCTGTACTGTGTCTTGCTTGGCATAATAAGTACCAGCTGCTATGTATATCAGCTGATAAGGACACGGCTACTGGTACTTGTTAGCCAATCAGGATGGAGGTTCTCTCTTACCCATTTTATAAGATACAATTAAATCATTACCAAACATGTCCAAGACAAAATAGCCAACCTTTGTCCCTGGTGAACGTATGCCAGGAACATTGTACATGCTAGTCCAAATCCATATACTTTGTGATCAGTGGTAACTAACTATATTTGATAATTGTACCCTAACAAAAGTAATCTCTGCATTTATGTAAACCATCCTACAACTGCTTGTTATAGAAAGAGATAGCTATAGTCTGAACCCCACACATTTCCTGTCAAAACTTAATACCATTAGAGATTTACTCCCAAACACCTTCCTAATCACTATGGATGTGAACTCTCTGTATACTACTATCCCTCATACAGAATACATTTCAGGCTGTCTAAAATTTCTGCAAGAGGACAGGACCATGGCATCCATCCACTCAAAATTCATTGCCAGACCTATTGATTTTACAGTCACCCAAAACAAGCTCAGGTTCAATAGCAAACATTATGTTCAAACCATTCACCCCCCCCCCCCAGTAGATGCCTATCTTATTGGCTCCCAAGGACCCAGACACAGCCAATGATCTTCTTCACCCTTTGGCTCCCTAGTCCAGAACTTGTGGCCATGGGGGGTCAGTGGGGCAGCAGGGTACAGAAGCAGTGTTTTCAAGCCAGAAGGCCCCAAACTCCTCATGGCTAGTGAGACACTTGTATTCCCATGTCCCTGGCTTCAGGACTGTGTTGTGGGTGGTAGGACCAGGAATGGACAGCAACATCGGGTGCATACTAGTTAGCTTCCTGGCACCTTGTGGCTGGGAGTTGACATTCAGTACTGGAGAGCCCAAGGACTGGAACACATGTGTGGAGCATGCATGGGGTATACAAGAGGCAGGAAAAGTGGTTTCATTGCCATCTCCTGCTTACCACCCCCATTGCCAGAACAAAGTACCTGCAATATGGTCTATAGTCCTAGCTCCAGGACAAACAGTCGGGTTGGGACAGGACTATATGAGGCCCATCGAGTTGTAAATAAAGACAGCCAGAACTGCACAACTCAAGAGGGGGGGGATAAAACATGGCCACTGCCATGTCTCAGGAAGCCCTCTAACCCCATTTAACAGCTGGGAAGCATGTCAGAGGCACACACTGTGTTTTGTCCATGAGTTTCAGACCATCGTGAGCTCAGGTTTGCTGGTCACGCATGCAAACCTGAGCTCAGAAAGTAAAATGCAAGTGTAACTCCCCATCAGTAGGGCTACCTCTACTGTCAAGCATGAGGCCCTTTGTGCTGTGGACATTTTGGTTCTTGTGGCTACCTTCAGGACTGTGGACTATATTTGTGGGTGTTATGAAGTGAGTAAAGAGGAGTGCTCCTTTGTTGTCTCCTGCACCTGGACTGGTTGTTTTTGCAGAAGCATCAGTGGTTTCCCTTTGCCACCAACGGAGAGCATGGCTGACGCTCTTGACAGGTGGGAGATTTCTCCAAACTGCATCCACAACTGACCAGACATCAGTGTTGTCTACACAGGACACGGAATGGGACAAAAAGTGAGTTTTGAGAGACCATTGTTTCTATAAAAAGAACTCTCAGAGCCGTGCCTTGGAGACTGATGGCCACAGCCATCTTTTGCACCTGTGACCCTTTTCATTCCGGCCAATCAGGGTTCAAGGATAGCAAGTAACCAAAGGAGCAGAACATAGTCCAAAATAAACCAGAGGGCTTGTGGGCTACTGGATGACTTCATTTATTCAATTGGGATCAAGGTGACCAATCCGATGCTGAGGAACTGATGGATGAGTCCTCCCATGAGACTGACATCCAGTCATGGCAATGGGGTGGCTGACTGGTCAGGTTTTTCTGCGAAGAACTTGCCTAGCTTGCAGGGTGAATTTCTGTCTGTCACAGGAGGCTGACATACCATCTGTGAATGCCAGTCAGCACAGCGTAGACAATAGTGAGAGGGAGGTGTGCTACCTCAGTCGCTAAGTAGGAGCTGCTTAATGCAAGACTACAGTGACTTAACTGACTGACCCTGAAATATCAGCCACCAGTAACTGGGCTGTGAATGAGCCACCTTGCATTTGTCATGAAGAGAGAAGAGAGAAATCGAAAGATTTCTTTCCACGTAGGTCAGAGCAACCTGCACAGCAACTGGGCCAGAGATGCATGGGGTGTGTGAGAGACAGACAAAGTGGCTCCACTGCCATCTGCTTCTCATGGTTCCCAATGCCAGAGCAGGCAAAACACCTGCAATATGGACCATAGCCCCAGGGCAAGCAGTGGCATTGGGACAGGACTATATACAGCCCACTGAAGCATAAATAAAGGCTGCCAGAACTGCCCAACTCAAGAAGGGCACAAGTAAACAAACATAGCTGCTGCCAGGTCTCAGGAAGCTCTCTAAGCCTTGCTAGTTTCAGCCAATTGTGAGCTCAGATTTACAGGCCATGCACAAAAACCTGAGCTCACCAATTAAGATGCAAGTGTAATCCTCCAGCAGTGGGGCTTCCTGTACTGTCAAGCATGAAGCCCTGTTGTGATGTGGACATTTTGGTTCACATTGCTGACTTCATGATTGTGGACTACATTGATGAGGGGGATGAACTGAGTAAAGAGGAGTGCTACTTCATTGCCTCCTGCACCTGGACTGGTTGTTTATGCAAGAGCATCAGTGGTTTCCACTGTCACTGATGAAGAGCATGGACAATGCTCTCAACATGTGGGAGACTTCTCCAAACTGCAGCAATGACAGATCAGAGACTACCGCTTGCCCACACAGAACATGAGATGGGGCACAAAGTGAGTTTTGAGGGGTCAGTGTGTCTTTAAAATGGACTTTTGGAGACTGTGCATTTAGGATTGATGGCAACAGCCATATTTTGCACCTCTGACCCTTTTAATCCTTGTTAATCAGGATGCAAAGAGAGCAAGCAATCAACCAAAGGAGCAGAGCCTACTGCAAAACAGACATGGGGCTCAACTTTTCTTCAAAATCCTTCAGCTCAAGCACTGTGCCTTGTAAGCGGAAGGCTGCAATAGCTGACCCTATCCACAAGAGCAGCCTTAACTCTGCATTTGAGAACTATAGTTCCATCTCCATACTCTGCCCCCTTGCTAAAATACAGGAAAAAGTGATTCATGCCTGACTTAAATCTCACCTTGAGCTTAATAGCTCTCTTTCCATGTACTAGCATGGGTTCCATAAATCCTATAGCACTCACACTGCCCTCATTAAGGTGACATCTGACATCTTGAGCTCTATGGGCAGTAGCCTTGTCACTGGTGCAATATTTGTTGACCTTACCAAGGCTTTTGACCTTGTCAATCATAAACTTTTGCTACACACACTCCTCTCCACTGGTCTTGACGTCCGCTCCTTAAACTGGTTTTCGAGCTACCTTACAGGCCGAATACAATGCATGAAATGGGCCAGCCATACCTCCTCTTTTAGTGCCATAAAGCATGGGGTCCCTCAGGGGTCTATCCTTGGCCCTCTCCTATTCTCATTATTTATTAATGAGCCTCTGCAGCTTTGTGGTGGTGCGTCAGTCCAGATGTACACTGATGACGCCATTCTGTACAGGTCCTCGTCTGACCTGACCTCGCTGAATCTTCCACTGCAACAGGATTTCTTGATTCTCAAGGCATGGCTTCTTGATAATCTCCTGGTGCTCAACACCAAAAAGACTAAAGCTATGCTCTTTTATCACTATACCCCTACGGTGCTCTCCCCGGGTGATTAACTCATCCCGTGGTGACCCTTTAGAGCTGGTTCAATCCTTTAAATACTTGAGTATCACTCTGGATTCCCATCTCACCTTTGACACACATGTCTCAACTGTGGTCAAGACCCTTCACCAAAAGCTGGGTCTTCTGTACCACCTGCAGTACTATCTAACTTACAACTCCTGCCTGGCCATAGCAACCTCCTCCCTTCTCCCCCTTACCTTCTACGGAGCCCCTATTCTCCACTCCACCCAGGTCACCCTCTTACCAAACTCAAACAAATCTCCCACAGGATTGCATGCTTTGCCCTTGGTGCTAATGCCAGGGAACACCATTATTCAGTCCTTAACTCGCTTGACTGGCCCTCCTTTGAAGCTAGGTTGCAATACTTCATCCTTTGCATGACCTAAAAACTAGTTCATACATTCATGGCTTTTTGCCTCAAGAAAATTGTCCAGTGTAAAACTCTGACAAGGTCCTTAAGGTCTACCAGCCTTCCACTGCTCACAATCTCTAAACCCAGCCTTGTTGTGGGCCGTCGTGCCTTCGCCTTCTCTGTGCCCTTGCTCTGGAACTCACTACCATCTGCTGTCTTGAACTGCCCTTCTACATACTCATTCAAGTGCTACCTTAAATCCCACCTTACCACCTCTCACCTCTGCACCTGTTTCTGAGCCTTCCCAACCATAGCTCACTCCCCACCACACCTACCTTCTACTAATTACTTTTCTTGTTTGCCCTGCTCAGCTCTCTAGTGCCACACCTGCTCTGCTCTTGAGAGCCACACATGCCTGATGTCATGCTCTTTTTTTCTTATGGCTCCTGACTTCTCCTTTGCCCTGTGTGTCTTTGCCTTCTCTGGGCCCTCTCTCTGGAACTCACTACTTTCTACTGTCTTGACCTGTCTTTCTGTATTCTTGTTCAATCACTCCCTTAAACCCCACCTTACCTTCTCTCAGCTCTGCTTCCGTTCCTGTACCTTCCCACCCTTAACCTTCAGCTCACTTCCTGCCACACCTACCCTCTATTAATTTACGTTTCTTGTGATCATGTTGTGTTTCATGCCCTGCCATTAAGTGTCACACCTGCTTTGCTGTCAAGTGCCACTCATGCCTGACTGTGATTCTGAGCTACTCATGTTTTGCTATGATTCTTCATGCTCTGTTATACTGTTAATACTACTACAATGCCTGCATATACTGTATTATATGTAACTACTCCTTATGCACCTTGTATGTATCCAGTTCACTGCTGCTACTGTACCTTTTGCTTTTTGCATTAAGTGACATGTGTCTTAATTATACCAATGCTCTATTTTATTTTTTCATAAGTTTGCACTATTGTGAAAGTGTCTTTGTACACTTATCTGTTGCTGTTTCTACACTGTATTTATGTACCTCCCCTTGTACCTTCCCCCGGACCGCCCCTAAAACAGGGACATTCTGTCTCAGTGGGCTTACCTAGTTACCAAAATTCAAATAAATAAATAAATAATTTTCAAAGGTCTAGGAATGATGCACAGTGCATGCATCAAAATTAAATGATGCAAGGGGTACCCTGCACCACACTGTGCACCATTTCTGATTTTCAAACTCAGCCTACATCTCCATTGAGGCCATCTGCAGCAGACTGGCTTGCACTGGGCTTGCACCTAGCCGTAGACTGTGCCTTGATGGTCAGGGGGCTTGTACCATATCTTGGCTGCACCATCCCTTACCGTGGGATTTTCAAAGGTCCCCTCTTATTGCAGGGCTCACCAGTGCTTAGACCAGCAAGAGCTGGTCTAACTGCCATGGGCACCAACTCCGATGCACCCAGCAGGCAGACTTGTGGGTCCATGGGACCCTGCACTGCATAGGAACATCACCTGATAGCAGGGGCACAGTGAGGTATGACGATACATGTGTGCTGGGAGGAAGCACAGTTGCACTGTATTCCCTGGCCTTGCAGAGGTGATGAACATACAGCAGTTGAGTGTTGGCCCACGGGCACAGTGGCAAGGCATCTGCTTGTGATGCTGACATCCCAGGTTTGGTGATGAACTCAGGAGTTGGAGGGCCGGCCGGGGGGAGAAGGATCGAGCATGCTGGGGACTGCTCTCCTTCTTCAGAGGAAGGGGGAAAGAGTGCCGGCGCTTTATTGACCCCTGACAGAGGCTGAGAGTCTCACTGCAACCAGTGCCGTTACTTAGGGGGCCGGGGCAGATGCTGGACATCATTGCACGTCCTCACCCCAAGGGATCCAGCATTCACAAAAGCTAGCCCCCGGCATGAAGCCCTGTCTGCTGACATCTCCACTGCCACCAATGTCCACCGGGGGGGGGTAAGCTGGGGCTTGCCAACAGTGACCATTGATGAGGGGGTCCACCTGGCAGCCCCACCCAGGGAGGTAATCTTGGACATGGGGGGATGGCAGGTAGGGCAGAGTGAACCTCTGAATGGAGGATCGGGAGAGGTGAACCAAAAAATAAATACAGCAGTTGGGCATGGGTGGTATCCAGCTAAGGGACCCCACACTACACATGTTGCCCACCTTGCATGACAGCTGTGTGTGCCAAAGTGTTGTAGGGAGCAGTGACATGGATTGTCAAATGGGTGATATGGCACCACTGAGACAGCAGCTCTGGTCTGTGGAACAGTGTACGTCTCAGAACTTCACCAGCCATGGCTACCAGTCAATCAGCCTTTATTTAACCAGGTGAAACACCATTGAGACACGTTCATTTGCAAGGTGGACCAGGGCAGAAAAGAAAAACAATTTCATATATACACAGACAGGGCTATCAGACGGATACAATTTCTTACATAAAACATATAATACAAGCAGGAGTAAGAAGTAAAATTAAAGAAGTAATCAAACTATACAGCTCTCAGTAACTCTCCAGACATAAGCAATGTACAAGATATACGATCAAATATAGACATATATACAATATATTCAGTGGTAATTGGTAGGAAAGGCTTAGAAAGCTAGGTAGCTAAGAAGCAGTGGCAGTATAAGTAGCAGAAGGGAGGCCAAGGGGGTAGGAAGAGAAGACAGGACTAACTTTTCAGGAAGTGCTCAGGAAGAAAAGGATGTTGAAAAGGAAAGCCGGGGTTAAGGAAGAGAAAGGAGGACAATCAATGAAAACAATTGCAGATCTCCTTGAGGGAATTTGCAAATAGGATTTTGAAAGTGGTCTGCTTCACAGGGGTAGAAAGTTTAATGGTTTTTTGTATGCTGTTCCATAAGACAGGAAGGGCATAACTTATTGCTGATCTACCATAGCGAGTTCTGGCCCTGGGAATGAGGAATGAAATATAGGAAAGACTTCTCAGGGGGTAGCTTCTAGTGGTGCAGACTGGCAGACAGTCCAAAATATACTGGGATAGCTTGTTAATGATAACTCTCTACATCCAGAAAATTGTGTTCTTCTGGCGTCTAAAACTGAGTGAGCTCCAGCCTAATTTAGCATAGAGCGTGCAGTGGTGGGTGGAGTATGGCACTCCTGTGATAAGCCTAATCACCTGGTGGTAGAGTGTGTCAAATTTGGAAAGAGCTGAAATCGGACCTTGCCCATACAGAAAGTCGGCATAGTCTTATACGGGCATAAAAGTACTTTGAACCAACTTGATTTCTGCATCCTGAGTAAGTAAATACTTGATTTGAAAAAAGAGACCAAGCCTCTGTTCGAATTTTTTCGACAACTCCTCTATATAGAAACATAGAACTTGACTGCAGATAAGAACTACTTGGCCCACTAGTCTGCCCATTTTCCTACCTAACAGATAAGCTGCAGATCCTAGTTAACCAACAGCTTACTTCCTCCTACCCCCAACTAGGACTGCCTTATATCTGTCCCATGCATTCTTGAATTCCTTCACTGTTCTTGACTCAACAACCTCCTCAGGGAGGCTGTTCCATGCATCCACAACCCTCTCTGTGAAAAAATACTTTCTCACATTACCTCTGAGCTGTCCCCCCTCTATCTTCAAATTGTGCCCACTTGTTCCTGCACATCTCTTTTTCTGAAAGATGCCACCCTCTTGGACTTTGTTGATTCCCTTGAGGTACTTAAAAGTTTCTGTCATGTCCCCTCTCTCCCTCCTTTCCTCAAAGGTATACATATTAAGCTCCTTTAGTCTTTCTTCATATGTCTTCTGTTGCAGACCCTGCACCATTTTGGTTGCCCTCCTCTGGACAACCTCCACTCTGTCTATGTCTTTGTGGAGATGGAGTCTCTAGAACTGCACACAGTACTCCAGATGGGGTCTCACTAACTGTCTGTACAGAGGGATAACAACTTCCTGTTTTCTACTATTGATGCCTCTCCCTATACATCCCAGTATCCCCCCAGCCTTCCTTACTGCCTTCTCACATTGCTTGCCCACCTTAAGGTCATCTGATATAATTACCCCAGGTCCCTTTCCATTTTTACTGTTGTCAGTATCTCACCCCCCATTGTGTACTCTTTCCCTGGGTTTTTGTTTCCCAGGTGCATTACCTTGCACTTCTTTGCACTGAATCTGAGCTGCCATGCATTTGACCATTCCTCCAACCTAGCCAAGTCCCTTCTCATCCTTTCCACTCCATCTGGTGTATGAACCCTGTTACAGATCTTTGTGTCATCTGCAAAGAGACATACGTTTCCTTCCAGTTCCTCAGCAATGTCACTTATAAAGACATTAAAAAGGACAGGTCGCAGTACTGAACCCTGTGGTACCCCCCTAGTAACCCTCCTTTCTTCACTGTGGACTCCATTTACTACTACCCTTTGTGTCCTGTTGTTGAGCCAATTTTTTATCCAGGCTACCACCTTGGGACCCACTCCAAAGCTGACTAACTTGTGTATTAATCTTTTGTGTGGGACTGTATCAAATGTCTTGCTAAAATCTAGGTAAGCCATGTCCACAGCCCTTCCCTGGTCTACTACTTTGGTCACCCAGTCAAAGAACTCTATTAGATTCATTGCTCATGATATGTTCAACAAATGAAAATTTGTAATCGATCCAGACCCTTAGATGCTTACATTTTGCTATAAACTCTAGGGGTTCTCCCAGCAGCATGGTTACCTGAGGAACCATAACTAAGATGCAGGGTTTAGATGCATTAACTGATGGTGAGAAGAGCATGGCCTTGGTTTTTTTTTGAATTTAACAAAAGCTTTAGCTACAAAAAGGTTCCTCTGAAGAAGGTCAGATTCAATTTGAAGGTCCCTGCAGGCCAGTTCTGGGGTAGTTCTGTGTATATAAAGGCCTGTATCATCAGCAGACATATGTATGCATGCTTCTTTTATTCCTGTATTAATGTTGTTAATATAGATAGCAAAAAGTAAGGGTCCTAGAATGGACCCTTGAGGCACACCTCTCAGTAGGGGTTTTAATGGGAAGAGGTCCCCATCAGCCTTGACCTGCTGTTGACGGCCAGTGAGGTAATTTGTAAACCATTTCATGGCGGAGTGGTCCAACCCAATATTATTAAGGACAACCAAAAGCAGGTCATGATCCACCATGTCAAAAGCTTTGCTCAGGTCAAGGAACAAAACACACACATCTTTTCTGGCATCTAGTGTACATTGCCAATTGTTTGAGAAATTTGCAAGAGCCAATATAGTGCTATGACACAGTCTAACTCCTGACTGTACTGGGTTGAGCAGATTATGGGTTTCCAGATACTGCCTAAGTTGTGAGTTGACTACCTTTTCAAAAATTTTGGATAAGATGGGAAGCAAAGATATTGGTCAGCAATTATTTAGGTCACTCGGCTTGCCCGACTTAAATAGAGGAATAACATGTGCCATTTTCCAGACCGAATGGAGAGTGCCCTGGGAAAATGATATATTAAATAGGTGAGTGATGGGAACAGACAGGACATAATATCCTAATTTTAAGTAGTAGAGCTCAATATGGTTGGCACCCATACTCTTTGTAGTGTCCAGTTCCAGTAATAGGTCTTCTTCTTATTTCATGAAAACAGTGCAGAATGAGAAACCCACTTCTTGTGCAGGATTGGCCGGGGTTAGGTAAGCGGGATCCTAAGAACACAGTGAAGCATGAAATGCCAGCCCCACTGTGGCAAAATGATTGTTGAGGAGGTCCAGGATCATTTGCTTGTTAGAAAAGGAAGAACCACCTGAGGAAATTTTAGTAGGAAGTCAACTAGCTAGGTTGCGACCCTGTAAGTCCTTGAGTGTCTTCCAAAATTTTTCTGAGCAAGTGGAGGAAGAGTTGAGTTTTGTTCTGAAATATCTATTTTTTTCAGCTCTAACTTGCTTAGTATACTGATTTCTGGCAGCTCTAAATCCTGCCCAGTTGGCAGATTGTTTAGTTTTTCGCACTTTCTTCCAAAGTGCATCCCTGTGACTCAGTGCAGCTTTTAGACTGGTCATGAACCAAGGAAAAGAGTGTTTCTTTGTGCGTATTTTAACTAACAGGCACCTGATGGATACTGCACTCCCTAGCCATCAGCGCATCTCTGCTCCACCTGTCCTGCAGCCTCCAATGCCCCATATCCATCCCTGGTGCACCCAACTCCAGCAGCCTCCACATGTGGCCATCTGCCCACAAAACTAATGGACAACATCATGCAGTCTCTGCAGTACTGACCTACTTAGTGGTGTTGCACTGTCCCCTGGTGTGGTACCCCATATGTGAGTGGGAAGTAGTCTAGAGCTGCATGTCCAGGTCATTGTTGGGCTAGTAGCATCTGTGGTGCCATCTGTACTTCCAGATGCTCTGGTGAGTCAGTGGGGACTGCCACAGCAGTAGAACGATACTGTACAGGTTGCATGCACCTGACAACCACACACATCACAGACACTGAGTTCTGTAGGCACCCGGCACAGTGCAACTATGGCCGTTCATTGAACCTCTTCTGGTGTGCCTGTGTGGTGCCCCTGACTGATTGGATATGTTTACCATGTTGTGCAACTGGATGGGGAGGTGGTGACAATGGTGGGTCCCAGACTACACCTGGTCTAGAGATGGTGCATGGCACAGCCTCCCAACAGTTGCCCATTGTCTCCTCCTGGACACTTGGCCATGGGCTGTACAGTTGCAGCATCAGGCACCACAGCAGTGTGCTGTCAAACCATCATACATAACATTCCATCTGCAGATGTGTGTTCTCCTGTGCCTGTTGACCTCTTGGACTGGCATTGTACTATGCCCCCCATGGGTGGCTCTCTGTACCCACCTGCAGTGATCTGCAACAGCTGTCTGGCTCTTCCATGGGCCCTCCACACTACCAGCACATCTGCACACTATGCTTCCATGACTAGACATGCAGAGGGCACCCTTGCCCATGTATCGGATGTCTTTATGTTCTCCATATGTGATTGTGTACCTGAACAATGCCAAGCCTGTACACTTCCAGTATGGTCTTTGTATGTTCCAACTATTGTCCTGCCTGTGCTGTTATGGTGTCCCACACCCTGCTTGACATACCTTTCCTAGGATTTGGACTGTCACATGTTTTGTGGACAGGCTGGGAATGCTGGCAGCCTTCATTAAACTCCTCTTGTGCACCATTTGTTTGGTGCAGAGGAATGATTGTGGCACTTGTGACACTGGGACCCCACCTGAACCAGAATCAGGTACAGGATCCCTGGTGCACTAGGCTCTGATGCAAGTTGCTGTTTGCCGCAGCTTGCATTGATCTAAAGGCTCATTTGAAAATTGAGCCCCAGTTGGTTTATGGGCTACTGAAGGACTTCACTTATTCAACTAGGATTGAGTTGACCAATCAGCTGTCAAGGAGCCAATGGATGAGCCATTCCCTGCAATTAGCATCTGATCTTGGCCAATGGGGTGACTGGCTGCTCAGGCTTTTCTTCAAAGGACTTGCCCAGCTTGCAGAATGCATTCCTGTCTGTCTGTCTGACTATCTTGGAGTGCCAGCACAGCATAGACATTAGTGAGAAGGAGAAGTGTGCTACCTCAGCTGCTAAGTAGGAGCTACTTAATGCAAGACTGCAGTGTTCTGACTGACTGTGAATTGTCAGCCATCTGCAGCTGGGCTATGAGGGAGCCCCTTTGCATTTGTGACAAGGAGAGAGGAGAAAAAATGAAAGACTTCATTCCACTCAGGTTAGAGGGACCTGCACAGTAACTGGTCCAGAAACACATTAGAGCCATTATGTCACTCATCACCGTCTAATGGGTGAGCTCAGTGCCTTGTATTTGCCTGACCCCACATGAGTGAGATCTGTGGGGGAGAGTCCAGCTGATTGGCAGAGATGCTGGAGGTGAATGGCCAAGGAGAGCTGAGGATCTGGAGGTGTGATTGACTCTGCAGAGAGAAGGAGCTAGTTCATCTGGCTAGAAAAGGGCTGTGAAGAGG
Source organism: Neoceratodus forsteri (assembly GCA_016271365.2). Taxonomy (NCBI): domain Eukaryota; kingdom Metazoa; phylum Chordata; order Ceratodontiformes; family Ceratodontidae; genus Neoceratodus; species Neoceratodus forsteri. The sequence continues at coordinate 266,365,366 of CM057454.1, read as the reverse complement.
GGAAGTTAGGTGCTGCTATGTAATCAAGGGCAACCGTGACTACTTGAACAGGACCCACTGGTCTAGTGGCACAGTCCGGTAAAAATAGTTCTACAAGGCCCCAAGTTAATTAAAACTTGGCTTGACTAGGCCATCTAGCCAGGATTATAAGTTTGGAGGGTTGCTACAAATTCTTTGTTTGTTTAAATGCACCAGTGCCAGCCAACCACCTGCAGATGTGTTGTACCTGCAACTTTTCACAGGCTGGATATCTAGTGAGGCACTGGGAGCTCTCTATAGACATTGGGGCATACTGATACCAGTAAGAAGCAGGGTAGAGACTTGGGCAGCATAGTCCATCATGGGCATCATGTTAATTCTGGGGTGTGTGTGCTGCAAGGACAGATAATTAGCAACTGCTGGGGCGCTGCTTGTTTCTAATTTGTTTCTGTTTAATCCTTGCTTTTTCCTTCCCTTAGGACCTTGATTCTGATCCCTAATAAATCCCTTTCATACTTGTTTGAATTACTAACTCTCTTGTTTGTTACTTGAAGAGTGTTAAGTAACTGTGGGGACAAACTGTTATTGCACTGTGGGGGAACTGGGAGGACCGTGCCAGTGGAGATCACAGTGGGTGGGTACTGTTTCTCAGGAGCTAGTAGTGGGTTGTAATCTAGTCCACTTAATTTCCTTGGGGTGAAGTCACCACACAACTTATTTCAACTTATAATCTTTGGATAATGAATCCCCACAGGAGTGTATGACTCTATCCCTTAAACCATACTTGAACCCTGGGACGGCCCAGTGGCACTGAGGGTTGAGGTGCCGGATGCCACGCTTCACCCAACGCTGGTGATCCAGGTTCTGAAATGGGCCTGGATCATTGGGGGTCAGCTGGAGGGGAGGGTGGGAGTGGGATTGAGCAACCACGAGGAAGCTCTCCTCTCCTGGGGAGGGATGTTGCTGCCCCTGCCATAAGACTGCCACCGAGTAGAGACCTGGTGGCAGTGTCGAACGGTGGGCAGTATGAAGGGAGGGTGTTGTGAGAATGCAGCGTTCACAACAAGGGAGGGGAGAAAATGGAGCTGGCAGGCTCCATGACAGTCCCAGCTGTGGTCCTGGTGATTGCGATGCAGACCAGGTCTGATGCAAGCCCCTTGGGGGGGGAGGGGTGGTGAAGCCCTGCCTACCAGCCCCAGAAAACCAGGATACATAGAAACATAGAAACATAGAAGCTGACAGCAGATAAGGACCGCAAGGCCCATCCAGTCTGCCCATTTCTTTTTCTACCTTATAAATGTGCCATCGGCCTTTGCTCTGTCAGTGGCCTATCTATTCATAGTCATTTGTATTGCTCCCTTATGCCTATCCCATGCCTGTTTGAAGCCCTGCACTGTATTCATAGCCACCACTTCTTGTGGTAAGCCATTCCATGCATCCACCACCCTTTCTGTGAAAAAGAATTTCCTCACATTCCCCCTTAATCGGCCTCCCTCTAATCTCATGCTGTGTCCTCTTGTCCTGCTATTTTTCTTATATTTAAACATGTTAGACTCTTTCACCTTATATATGCCCTTAAGGTGTTTGAATGCCTCGATCATATCACCTCTCTCCCTCCTTTGCTCAAGGGTATACATATTGAGCTCTGTTAATCTGTCCTCATATGTCTTCTGATGCAGTCCCTGCACCATTTTGGTTGCCCTTCTCTGGACTGCCTCAATTTGGTTAATGTCCTTGTGAAGGTGTGGCTCCAATACTGCACGCAGTACTCCAGATGGGGCCTAACCAGTGTCTTGTACAGAGGGTTTATTACCTCCCTCTTACGACTTGTGACACTTCTACTAATACACCCAACACCCCCTAGCCTTACCTACTGCTTTAGAGGTCTGTTGATGATTTTAGGTCATCAGTGATGATGAAGCCCAAGTCTCTTTCTTCCTTTGTGACTGCTAGCAACTCCCCTCCCAGCCTATAGGTGGCTTCAGGGTTTCTCTTCCCTATGTGCATGATTTTGCACTTCTTTGCATTAAATCCCAGTTTCCAATCTTCTGACCATTCTGCTAGTTTATCCAGATCTCTTCTCATTCTGCCCACCCCATCTGGATCATCTACTCTGTTGCAGATCTTGGTGTCATCTGCAAACAGACAAGCCTTACCTTCTAGTCCATCTGCAAGGTCACTAATGAAGATGTTGAGAGGACTGGCCCCAAGACTGATCCCTGAGGTACCCCACTTGTGACTTGCATCTCTTCTGACTGTATACCATTTACCACCACTTCTGTTTTCTGCCCGCAACCAGTTTGCCACCCAGTTGACCAACTTCTAACCCACCCTGAGCCTACCCAGCTTATTTATCAATCTTCATGTGGAACAGTGTCAAAAGCTTTGTTGAAGTCACGGTAGATCACATCAACTGCTCCCCTTGGTCCACTCACTCTGGTTACCCAGTCAAAGAAATCTATGAGATTAGTTTGACAGGACCTTCCTTTGTAAACCCATGCTGTCTTGGATCCGCAGCCCCTATGGATCCAGGTGTTGCACTATCCTTTCCTTAAGGAGTGCCTCCATAATCTTGCCCACTACTGAGGTAAGACTGACTGGTCTGTAGTTCCCTGCCTCCTCCCTGCTACCACTCTTGTGAAGCGGGATCACATGAGCCCTTCTCCAGTCTTCTGGGACCTCTCCTGTGCTCAGAGACTCACTAAACAATTCTGCTAATGGCTCTGCTAGTTCCTCCTTTAGCTCCTTAAGTACCCTGGGATGTATGCCATCAGGTCCCATTGCCTTATCCACCCTGAGCTTAGCAGCTCTTGTAGGACCCTTTTTTGTGAAGGGAGTAGTGCTCACCTCCTCCCTGTGTCCATGATGCTGAGCTGTGGGCCTGCCCTACCTTCTCTTCAGTAAATACTGAGCAAAAGTATCTATTTAGGATAGATGCCTTACAGGGTCCTCCTCCTCACATGCTCCTTTCTCCATTAAGCTTAGTAATACCTCTCTGACTTTCTCCTTTCACTAATGTATCTATAGAAAGTCTTGTCACCTTCTTTTACTGTTCGTGCTAGTGTTTCCTCAGTTTGGGACTTTGCCTGCCTTACTGCCTTACCTGCTTCCCTTAGGGCAGTTTGGTATGCCTCCCTATCTTCATCCCGCTGTGTTCCTTATATTTCCTGAAGGCCAGCCTTTTGGCTCTGACCTTTTCTGCTACTGTATTTGAGAACCAAAGTGGTTTCCTTCTTCGCTTACTTCCTTTTCTGTCTAACACAATGGGATGTTGCTTCAAGTATTGCATCATAATGCTTGCCCACTTTGCCTGTACCCCTCACCTGTGTTTCTTTTTGCCAGGGCTAGCTTAACTCTGTTGGCCATCTTATCAAAGTCAGCTCCTCTGAAGTCCCATATTTTTGCCTTGGAATGGGATGATTTAGATGTAGTAGCAAATTGAACCATACCATGTGATGGTCACTGGCCCCCAGGTGACCTTCTACCTGGAGATCTGTGATCCCTTCTTTGTTAGTCAGTACTAGATCTAAGATAGCCCTGTCTCTTGTGGGTTGCTGTACCAGTTGTTTGAGGCCCTCCCTGCAGGGAATCCACTTGAGTCTAGTTCTGGCAGATGTTCCTGCTGGTATTGACCAATCTGTATCCGGCATGTTAAGTCTCCATTATCAGAACCTCCCTTTAGCTGTCATGTTTTGTATATCTTCTAACAGTAATGTGTCTATGTCCTCCCTCTGGTCTGGGGCCTGTAGACAACCCCAGTTCTTATGGCTGTCCCATTTCCTGTTTCAGGGTGACCCACAGTTCTTCTGGCTCCTTATGTGTATTCTGAATTTCTAGCTTTGATATTTTCATTAACATACAGGCCACTCCTCCCCTTTTTGCACCCTCGTCTCTTCTGAACAATACATAGCCAAGTACTGAAGTCTCCCAAGTGTGGTTACTGGTAAACCATGTCTCACTAATTGCTACTATGTCTAGTTTAGCCTCTGACATTATTGCCTGCTGGTCTGGGATCTTATTTCCAGGCTGTGAGCATTGTGTACATGATTTTCCATTGGCCAGATTCTGGTGTGTTAGTTGTTGGGTGAAGTTTAGCATTACCCTGTGCATCGTATGGGGAGACAAACCTTTTTTCTTACCTGGTGATGCAAATGAACAGCAAGCATGCTGAATTCCTGTTTGACCACTAGCTGAGGGGGGGTGTTCTTCCCATTCGACGATGGGTGCTGCACCCTCTCCCCATTTGCTAGTTTAAATATTCTGCATAGACGCCAAACTTCTGCCTCAATGTACTGACTCCTCTTTAGTCAGATGCAGTCCATCAAATTTAAGAACTTTCGCTCCCAGAACTGTTGCCAGTTCCCTACAAATCTGTGTCCTTTTTCCTGGCACCAGCCCTTGAGCCACATGTTTAGGTCCCCTATCTCCCCTTCTCTGACCTTCCGTCCATCTGCTCCCCTCTCCCAGACTGGCAGGATCTCAGAGAAGGAGATGCGATGAAATAGATGATAGTTTGTCACCCAGCCTGGTCAGGTGTTCCTTGGTCTCCACAACTGACCGGCTGGCGAGATCATTAGTCCCTATGTGTACTAGGACATCAATGTTTTCTCCTGCTTTGTGAACAATTTTAGCATGCGTCAGTGTCTCCATGCTGATGTACCTGAGACATCTGACCATCACCCTGGCTGGAGATGGGTATCAACTCCCGAATCATGGAGTCCCCTATGATCAGAAGTTTTTCGTTTCTTTGTGCTTGTTTTGTTTTGTCCTGATTTGGGTGAGTTTTGTTAGTCTAGCTCCTGCGCCACAGTGTCCTGCTTCTGCAGTGTCTTCTGCCTCTTTATTTGATTTCAGAGATAGAGGCAGATACCTGTTTGTAGTGTTTATATGGTTTTTGGAGGTAATGTGTTGGAGAGCAGAGAGCATGGGGCACCTGATTTGCTCCTCCTAACCACCTGCCAACCTCCCAGACCAACTACCCTCTGCAGTCGAGGTTTTCTGTTGGATGCTGGGGAAATGGCGGTGGTTCTTATAATGTATTTCCTTTCAATATGAAATTTGAGGCGCAATCTCTGCCCATGCTGCCCGAGCTGAGCCCTAAGATCTCCAAAGGCCCAGCATGTAGGAAAGTGTCCTAAATCCTGTAAGACTGTCCTTCTGAAAATTGTTCCACAGTATCTGCAGTTAATGAAATCCATTCCAAATAAGTTGCTGGGTTTGTAACCTAGTCAGAGTAATTAGAAGGAGAAAAAAAGGGAAAAAATGCAAGTAATGGTTTAATTGTGCTTTGTTTAACTTGTTATAACAAGTTAAATTACTAGTGCCCTGTAAATGAGATCACCTTTGTGGAGGCCCACTGATCTGCCCCTTCCTGCTCTGCCACAGGAAATGTTACAACTGTGGTACCCTATAAAAGGAGTGTAGAGTGGGGTGGTTGGGGATGGGGGGTGGGTGGCTGGGCCCTTCCCCTGCCTAAAAAGAAGAACCACGGACGAAAGAACAAGGAGGTAAGAGCAGAAACAATCAGTCAGCAACAAATGTAGTAACCCTGAAAGCTTATCCTAATGTTAGATAAAACTGTAAAACCTGTAAAGCACCACCTGTAATAATTTCAGAGAAGATATACGCTGTAAGAAACACTTTGCTCCAGAGAAAAATAAAGCAGTAACAGAAGATATACCTTGCAAAGACAATTTGAATCAGAAGATTACAGGAGTAATCTGTTAGCACACACCTGTAGGCACACCTTGTAATAATGCAGAAGAAGGTATACCAGCAACAACAATTTGAATCAGAGAAAAAATAAAGCAATGAAATGTTAGCAACAAACAGTAGCAATCCCTGTGAGTAAAATAAAAACACCACCACACAGTAAATCTGCTTAGCCAAACTAAGTCTTAATCCTTTCCCTTGCTCTGGTAAGTTTCTACTCTGCCTTTCAAGCAGTCTTAGAAGGAAAGAGCTCAGGTGAAGCTAAGTGCCTTGGCCAGCAAACCAAGCCTTCTACCTCCAAGATATCAACTAACCTGACTTTTTAACCCTTCTTTCTGTTGGAAATGACTGCAGTTTGCCAGCTCCACCCCACATACACACCCTAATCCTTTGGAAGAGCTGTGGGAGGAAAAGCAATTAGCTCCTTCAATGTGAGAAGGAGACTGAAACACCTCTGAGACAACAAACCTTTTCAACAAACAAGAATAAAATAAAACACAGTGTCAAACAGTAATTTTGCTTAGCCCAATGATAAAAAAGTCACAAAAATGTAAGCTCCACCTGTAATACAGTAATTTCAGAGAAGATATACCCTGTAAGAAACACTTTGCTCCAGAGAAAATAAAGCAGTAACAGAAGATATACCTTGCAAAAGAAATTTGAATCAGAAGATTACAGGAGTAATCTGTTAGCACACACCTGTAGGCACACCTTGTAATAATGCAGAAGAAGGTATACCAGCAACAACAATTTGAATCAGAGAAAAAATAAAGCGATGAAATGTTAGCAACAAACAGTAGCAATCCCTGTGAGTTAAAAATAAAAACACCACCACACAGTAAATCTGCTTAGCCAAACTAAGTCTTAATCCTTTTCCCTTGCTCTGGTAAGTTTCTCTACTCTGCCTTTCAAGCAGTCTTAGAAGGAAAGAGCTCAGGTGAAGCTAGGTGCCTTGGCCAGCAAACCAAGCCTTCTACCTGGATATATGGGTAAAAATCTATATATAAAAAAAAAAACATACTTGAGCCCATAAGGCAGGGGTAGCATACTGAAAATCTATGGTGATCTGGTGAGCACTCATGGTTTTCTCCATGAGCTGCTGACAGTGACTAGGGAGGAAAGAGATTTGGGGGGTCATAATCACAGATGACTTGAAGGCCACCAGGCAGACAGCCAAGGCAGTGGGGAGGGCCAGTGGGATGTTGGGTTGTATTGGAAGGCGTATCACAAGCCGTAATAGGGAGGTAATAGTTCCACTGTACAAAACCCTGGTGAGGCCTCAACTGGGGTACTGTGTCCAGTTTTGGAGGCCACACTTTCGTAAGGACATTGACAGAAGAGAGGCAGTGCAGAGGAGTGTGACTAAGATGGTGAAGGGTTTCCATCACAAGCCTTATGAGGAAAGAGTGAGGGACCTCAATATGTATACACTAGAGCAAAGGAGGGAGCGATGTGATATGATAGAAACATTCAAATACCTTAATGGCATCAACAAGGTTAAAGGGGAATAATATCTTCCAGTTTTAAAGTAGTGCCAGGACAAGAGGGCATGACATGAGACTGGTGGGAGGCCACATAAGGAGAAATGTAAGAAAATTATTTTTTACTGAGAGGGTGATGGATGCATGGAATAGCCTGCCTCAGGAGGTAGTGGCTGCCTGAATGGTAGCAGGCTTCAAGCATGCATGGGATAGGAATAAGGAAATATTAGAGATGGGAAGGAAAAGCTAAAGGCAATGGCCAAGCATTTATTTGTTTATTTAATTTTGGTAACTGGGTAAGCTCACTGAGACCATAACAGTCCCTTTTTCAGGGACAACCCGGAGTTATTTACATATAGTAGAGATACAAATACAGATCACATCATAGTATACAGAGGCACTTTCAGTGAGTTTCTTACTTTACAACATGTACATTACAGTAACTGTTCATGAACCAATGACAACAATCATCTATACCTGGCATTTGTTAATTTAATTAAGACAGTTTTGGTAACAGATGATCACAGAAACATGGAAACATAGAAATTGTTGGAAGATAAGGACAGCTAGTCCCATCCAGTCTGCCCATAGGCCCTATACATTGTATGTGGCCACTGACCTTATGTGATCAATGGCTTTTTATCATTACATCAAATGCTAAATGATGACTGAGCAAGGGGTGTCAGTGGCAGAGGTCGCTTTGGTTGAGCTCACAGAGGTGCACCTTGAGCCCTTTTTTAAAATCCCAAAGGGAGGTGCATTCCTGTACCTTGTCCAGGAATGTGTTCCAGAGGGGTCGGATGCTAGCAGGGAATGACCTCTGTCTTGGGAAGACTTGACTTTGGGCACATTGTGGAGCTTGCGATTTGAGGATCTGAGGGTCCTTCTATTCAGTTTATCAGTTCATGTTCCAGCCAAGCATAGGGGCTGTCACAGCTTGAAGGCCAAACACAGTGATGGGTACTGTAATCGCCCTTCAAGTGGCAGCCATGAGAGGGCTTGTAGCACATGACAGTGATGCTCATGGGGCGAGGCACCTGATACAAACCTACTTACCCTGTGGTACAATGTACTAAGCTTTTGCATTTCTGCCCCTTTGACAGTGAGAAGGACCAATGCTCTGTAGAACAGGGTGGGTTGTAAGATGTCAGTTACCATCTTTAGCCAGGATTCTTGTGTGAGGAAGGGGCTAAGGCAGTATAGCAGACCAAGCTTCTGGTTCACATTCTTGGCCAGTTGGTCGATGTGTGCCTTGAGAGTGCAACTGTGATCTAAGGTAATGCCTAAGTATTTGATAGATTGAACCACCTCAACCTTTGATCCATCAGAGAGGGTAGGTGACAGCATTGACTCCCTGTCTGGACCTAAGCTTATTGGATTGAACAACATTGCTGTCGTTTTTTTGCCATTCAGCATGAGATTTTTACTTTCCAACCAGCCCTCAAGGAATTGTAGGTCATTTGTCAGCTCAAGCTTCAATGTCACTGCTCCGGTTTACTGGCCTTTATCAAGAGCTGTGAATAGCAGGGGGGGTGTAATTGGGAAGGGAAGGGGTGGGACAGCTGCAAGGTAAGGGTGCTAGCTGCACACTCGAGCAGACTTGATAGACCAGGTGGCCTATTTCTGCTGACAAATTCGTATGTTCGTATATGTCAGAGATGAGGCTGACAAGGGCAGTGTCTGTCCTGTGTTTTTTTTTGAAACTATGTGGCCTACACTTGAATATATTGCAATTTTCTATGTAATTGATTAATTGGTTATAGACAACTCTCTAGCACCTTCTCAGGATGGAGAGCAGCAAGATGAGCTGATAGTTTTCAGCTTTTTCATGAGAACCACTTTTATGGATTGTTGTGACCAGGACCACTTTCCAGAGAGTTGGGACTTTCCCTTCTAGGATGGATCTGTTAAACAACCATGTGACTGGGGCAGCAATTACTGGGGCAGCGATTCTGAGTAATTTAGATTCTAAGATATTGTGCCCAGCCGATCCAGGTGCTTTGATTTTTCTGAGTAATTTAAGGGCCTCTTGCTTTGATGTGAGCTTAAAGTGGAAGTTTGGGAAGGGGGGAATAATGTTAGTTTTGTTTTGCCTGGGTAGAGGTGTCCCTGAGCAGAGGGTCTTAACTTTGTCTAGGTCTGTGAAGAAAAGGTTAAAAGCATTGATGGCTTCTATTGGGCTTTTTAGACTAGTGCTATTATGTCACATCCACCCTGTGCTGAGCGACCCTTGATGATTTGCAACCAAAATGTTTTGGGGTTGGAGAGATTTTTCTTTTGAAGGTCTCTGAGATATTGTTTTTTTCACTGTTTTTAGCTCTTTTTTATGTTTATTTCATAATTCTCTGAAAGTCTGCCAGTCTTTGGGCAGGTTTGTTGCTTTGAGGGTCCCCCATGCCCTGTCTCTCTCCCTCCCTCATATGTTTTTTGTGATCTTGGGCTAGCCATCTGGCTTCCTGTCCTTTTACCTTGAGCTTTCTCATTGGGGCATGTTTATTTGCCCCTGACGGAAAGCTGTTAATGAAGAAATCTAGAGCTGTATCCAGGTTTGGGGCAAGTTTGATTTGTGCCCAATTTACCTATGTTAGTGTTTCGAGAAAGGAATCTGCATTAAAGTTTGAATAATTCTGAGGTCAGAATATTCTTGGTGGTTAGGTGCGGTAACTGTTTTTCCATATTCTGAATGTTGGGAAGTGGTCGCTTAGGGAGTCAGCAAGGGTACCCACCAAAGTTGTCAGGTTTGGAGACCAGGATCCAGTCCGACGTGGAGTGGTTACCTGTTTTCATGTTTAGCCTCATATGATCCTGGATCAATTGAGTTAGGTTTGACTCCAGTAGGAGATTTTTTAGTTCTTTATTCATTTGGGCCCCCTAGTGTATATTAACCCAATATAGTCACCCAAAATTACCCCCCCCCGGAAGGTCAGGTAGCATGGATAGCAGGAATTTTAGGGCATCTCTTGCTGTCTTGGGAGGGTTGTACATGCACCCTATTGTCAAGTGTTTGGTTCTGCCCTGCAGCAGGGTTATGAATACTGCTTCACAGCTGGTATTCTCTAAGGCAGGTGTTGTCAGCTGGGAGGCGTTTAAAGAGGATCTGACATAAATTAGTACTCCTCCATCCTTTTTTCCTGTCCTGTCCTGTCTGAAAGTTTTAAAACCATTTATCTCTAGCGCATGATCAAGTATGTGGGGTTTGAGCCATGTTTTTGAGATGGCTATAACATCTGGGGAGTACAGACTCACCCAGGCTTCTACTTCGTGTATCTTTGGCCTTAGACTGTTTATATTCATATGGGTTATCCTTAACCCTGTAGTGTTAGCCCATTCAGGTTTTGTGGATGAGTTAATGTAAGCGTTTGTACAGGGAGGGCCAGGGTTAGTCTTGATATCACCAAGCAGGTGTTTTTGATTTGGAACGATGGTGAATGGGGAGGGGAGGGATTCTTTGTCTACGATATCTTATGAAGCACAGTAATTTGTACATGTTCCCCCTTTGTCTAAGACTGCAGGTTGATTTCAGAGATGGAGGGCTCACTTAGAGTATTGATATTAGAGCAATTATGTTGAGGGGGGTTGGCTGGCTGCTCAGCTTCATGGTGTTTATGAAGTAGGGTCAAAGGCTACTTATACCGGTGGCATACATGTGCAGACTGGATGGGCCTGGCGGACCTTATTTGCCAACAATATCTATGTATCTATGTAATTCCAACAAATCAGGGATCAGCCTGTGAACTCTATAAAAGAGCCTGTTAACCAGCAACCTGGTCTCAGTTCTGAACACTGATGCCAGGAGGCTGTGGAACTGAGAGCCTCTGAGAGAGATCTGACTGCCAGAACTCAGAGGAGTCTGGCAGTTGTGAAAGTGCACTTCTGATTTGTTAACTTCTGAAGGAGAGGAGTATCTCTTCCAAGGCACAGAGGGAGAGGGAGGCATTTGTTGGAAAAGTCCCACTGGGAGGATGCATGGAGGAGTAGTGGGGTTGGCTGACCAGTACACTTGTGTCCAAGCTATGGCAACTAAAGTTCAGCGCAAAGAAGTGCAAGGTCATGCACATCACAGCAAAGAACCCAAGAACTGAATATAGGCTGGGAGGGATGAGGATGGAGTAGACTAAGGAGGAAAAGAATCTGGGGGGTTATCATATCTGATAATATGAAACAATCAGCTCAGTGCAAAAAGGTGGTGGGCAAGGTCAAAAAAATGTTAGGATACATTGGCAGGGGACTCAATAGTAGATATAAGAAGGTGATACTGTCCTTGTACAGGACCCTAGTAAGTTTGCACCTAGAGTTCTGGAATCTACACCTAAAGAAGGACAAAGACAGGGTGGAGAAAGCATGGAGAAGTGCTACTGAGATGATTCAGGGGCAGCAGGGGAGGTCTTATGAGTAAAAGCTAATGGACCTGAACATGTACTCACTGGACACCAGAAAGGAGTTGGGGGTATGACAGAGAGAGATTCAAGTTTATGCAGGAAATTACCAAGGTTGACAGCAGTGCACTGTTTACCTCCAGTGTAAACAAAAGCACTAGGGATAATGCAAGAAAGCTGACGGGGGCATTTCAAAAAAGACGTGAGAAAATACTCTGTTACAGAGAGTTGTAGGAAACTGGAACAGACTACCCAACGAAGTGGTCTGTGCAAAAACAATAGCTGAGTTAAAGCAGGGGTGAGACAGATGTATGGGTTTAGTGGTGGGCACTGGGGGAAAGCAAACAAGGGGACAGGGGAGATAAGTGACCAGGTGGGGACTCAGTCCCATTGGTCAGGCAGACAAAAGATAAACTGGGTTGATTAACTGGGTATCTTCATCTGCCAATTTTTCTGTGTTTCTATGGTTCTAAAAGTGTGATATGTTCTAGAATGTTACACTGTTGGGAATCCATCCAAGCAGCAGCTCCAGGTCTGAAAAGACCCAGGTCTCATCATCAGGTCCAGACAGAGTCCAGGAGACAGAGAAACAGCAGAAGGGCAATGACTTTTTGCAAACCCCTGCAGGAGGAAAGGAGCCACGTAGAGCCTGCATCAACACACATCCATGCTGAGTGCGAGCGTTGATCCCACTAAGAGGGGTTGCATGGAGGACTAGTGGAGTCAGGCTAGTCAGTGTCCCTGCAGCACAGCAGGATAGAATCCAGATGCTCTTGTTTGAATTACTTTAAATAGGGTCCTGGTAGCCTGTGTATTTATAGTTTTAAGCTATCATTTGTTGCACACAGAGCATGAAGGTTTAAGGGTGAGAGTCCAAGGGTTGCTTAGGGTACATTTAAAAAAAATGGAGGCACTTAATTTCTGTTTATTTAAGAGCTGCTGTTGGAGGAAAGGGAAATTTGAGAGGCTGGAAGGATTGATGGTCAGTTATGGGCAGAGGGAGTTCCAGAGAGGGCTCAATGCCATTGTTGGGGGCATCCATCAGAGGATCAGGGACCAATAGGGTCCTGGTATTCCAGTATTTACTTTCCATAGGGCCAAGTGAACTTGGAGCATGAGGATCACATGAAGAAAGATGGCATATGTGGAGGCATCCATAGTGTAGTCCACAGGTCCACAGGAAACTGCCCATTTCTCCAGGACCAAGATAGAACCCACCTGGGTATCCCATCAAGTACTCATAAGGCATTGCTGTATGTAAGTGCACTGGGAGAAAGGACTGAGTGGGTTCCAGCCATTCCTCATTGGAAGGGTACTTTAGGACTAATTAGATGCAGAGACATTTGACTGCTAAATCCTAACTCCCTTTCTGGGTGCACCTACAGGGATTCTAGAGAAAAAGGAAGTAATAGCATAATTAGTATTTATTGTATGTAGGGAATATGGGGCACTAATGGTCAGGAGGGTGCTCTGGGAGCACAGCGTCTGCCTAAATTGAAGAAAGCACCACCCTCATAGCTGAGCTATAGGCTTCAGGAGCCGAAATATGCTACTTGAAGGCCTGAGCAGTAGGGTTACTATAAGGGCCACTTCTGCAGATGATTCCTCATTTCAGCCAAGGAGGATGGACAGGGGGACAACAGAGGTAGGGGAGGTAGCATGCGGGTGAAGAGAGAGGGGTACCTCCTATTTCTGGAAGTACAGGTTCAATCAGATCTCTGCATCAATGAGGCTAAGACTGATTTATGAATGAAAGATGCAGAATAAAAAAAAAGGCAGACCAGATGAGGGTAGGAGCCCTAGAAGGAGCATCAGGACTAAGAAAATGTTACTTGTTGGTAACTCTATAGTGAGGGGAATGGAGCAGATGGTGTGCTCACAGACTCAGAAACGAGGATGGTCTATTGTAGCCCTGGGGCCACAGTGGCCAGACTCAGGTGTGAGATATTAGAACTTATTGGGTTAGAATGAAGTGAACCAGACATGGATGTTGTATGTAGTCATACATAAACTGGCTAGGAAATGTTCAGGAGAGTTTGCACACTCTAAGCAGAACGCTGAAGGAAAGGGCAGGTTCATTAACCTTCACTAAGGCCCTACCACGGACATGCCAGACAGAGAGAGAAGTGTTAAGATGTTTTCAGTTTTACATGTGACTAAAGGGATGGTGTATGGAAGAGGGATTTTAATATCTGAGGATTGGGGATATTATTGGAGGGGGTGGGAGCTGTTTAAAAGAGATGGTCTTCACCCTAATGAAGAGGGCATCAGAGTTTAGGGCAGAGGTTTGCAGCACACATTACACCTCAGTTAAACTAGGGAAGGGGGGGAGGAGGAGGAGGCAATGTAGATGCAGCCAGGCACATTTATTTAAATGAGGGGTCCTGATGAGCCTCCCCCCAACATGGACACTGACAGAGCAGGACCTACACACACTTAGTAGAATGGATGCACAGAGACTAGAACAATGGGTTAGAGGGGTGTTCAGGGGAAAATAGGCAAGGACTAACAATAAAGGGACAAGAGTTTGCATAGTGGAAGCACTCATATCTGAGACAGGGATGCATGGCATCTCCAGAAGGGGACAGAGTACAATGGCATTCTCAAGGGACAATGGGATAAGGAACAGAAAGAGTAATCAGAGTAGGAAGGGCATATAAGCAGGATTTCTGTAGAGTAGTGTGTGTAAATGTTAGAAGCCAAAGGAACAGAATGTGCACCCTCCATGAACTGGTAGCTGAGACCCAGTTGGACCTAGTAGCCATGGCAGAAGCCTGAGCAACATAGCACTATGACTGGGATCTTGCAGTTTCCTGCTACTCTCTCTATAAAAATGTCAAGGTAGAAGGCATAGAGGGCAGACATTTTGAATAAGCATTTCTGTTCATTCTTAATAGTGGAAGAAAATGGACCACTTGAAGTATTATCCTCATGGCCTTCTGACCTGTAATGTAATAAGGGAGAGCAAGTAGTCTTAGTCTCACAAAGGAAAAAAAAATACTCCATACATAAGGTAAGAACCATAGACCCACTCAAGCAAGAAATTATTGGGATAAGATATTATTTATTTGTGTGCAACCTGTTGGATAAATAGCCATTGTTTTGTCAAATATCTGACTTTATCAAAGCAGTTATAGGATCTAAAAATACAAATTTTTACAAATACAATAATTTGTGGTTGCTAACATGTATCTTCCCTGTTTTAGTTGTAGAATATCAAAGAGGAAAGAGTATTTTGCAGCTATAATTCTATTAACACTGTGTCCAGGTACATTATTCAGCTAGTATCATGAATACTTTTCTGGATTGACTATCCATCATGCATATCTGTATAGAATGGCCCCCATATTCACAGCCGGCTGGATGCATGTGCAAAACGATGCGCCGCGCATAAAATTTGGGTCAGCTGGCTCTGGCATCATATTTAAACAGATTGCATGATCCAAAAAGACCATGCAAGCTGTTTGAATATCGGATCCTCATTGCATAACGCATAGCAGGGGTCGCCATGTCCCATGCAGTGCAACCAGGGTGCAGAGCTGATGTCTTCCCATAGGAGTACTGCGCGGTGCACACCAGTGTGCGTAACTGTCCCAATTGGTGATATTCAGCTCAATGTGGATGAGCCCATTGAGCATGCATGGCACAATGGGGCCATCTTTATGCCCATTATGGGCTCATCTGCATGTGTGCTTTGCTCTGAGTACGCCGGGCCAGTCCCCTCCAGCCCCAATCCTCGATAAAAGATACAGCCAACCCTGTGTCCCTGGTAGTGTAGTGATCCCCCCTCCCCAGCCCCAATTACATTTATAATAAATAAAATCCCCAATCTCCATATCCCTCGTAGTCAATTGATCCCCCCATCCAGTCCCCATCACATTTATAGTGCAAATAAACCCGATCCCCATGTCCCTGGTAGTCAAGTGGTCCCCCTCCCCAACCCAGATCACATTTATAGTAAAAACAAATCCTGATCCCTGTATCCCTGGTAGTCTAGTGGTTCCCCCTCCCTGAGCCCCAATTCATATAATAATTGAAATGTCCCCAGTCCCTGGTAGTCAGGTGCCCCCCCACCCCATTAGACAGTGGTCCACCAACCCGCTTCCCTCCCTCAAATCAACTGGAGTTGGCAACTGGCACACCCAACCCACACCACCATGTCCAGCCACCAACTGAGCTGCACAGAAGTATGTATTATGTACAGTACATGCCCATTGGTTGACTGGTCAACCAGTGAGTATGTATTGTATACTGTATGCGCTCCTGTGCAGTTTAGTTGGATGCTGGCCATGGTGGTGTTGATGGGCTGTGCCATTTGCTGGCTCCAGTAGGGTTGGAGGGAGTGGAGTGGTGGGTCACTGCCTAATGGGGTGGCACTTGACTACCAGGGACAAAGAGACATTTCAATTATTATATGGATGAGGCTCAGGGAGAAGAACCTAGACTACTAGAGATAGGGGCATCAGGAGTTTGTTTTACTATAAATGTGATCGAGGCTGGGAGGAGACCACTTATTTCTCAGGAGATATGATGGAGTTTAAATTATTTCCCATAATGTTTATGTTCTATATCCAAATCTCAATTTCTAAGACAACTAGGCAAAAAAATCAATGCATATATTAAACCACATAATTATGTGATCCAATCATTTTCTTGATTATTCAAGCAGGAATTTGAACATGGAAAACCCATGAACAATTTGCTTAAAAGTCCAATAAACAATTACAACCTGTACATATAGCTATTACTTTTCACTTTAGTATACACAAACACATCAATGTACAACTAGTAACACTGCTTGTATATATCACATTTCCATCACCTTTATATAAAAAAAAACTGTTTTGACATAACAAAATCCTACATATTCATATGATGTTTAAAATTCATTTATTTTTCTTATCCGTGTTGTCAGAGTTTGAAATCTTTTTGTCTCAGGTCTGTGTGAATCTGATTCTATGGGGGCAAGAAATAAACAATAATGAATGGCCATGCCTTTAAAAAACCAGACAAACAAAAGGAACTAACAGCTTAGGATTTTCTGCTTTAAATTATAAATATGGTTTCAAATCAAGTACATTATTTAGACCTTTTGGTTTTAAACTCCCTAGTTTCCGAATCCAGAAACTTTCTCATTGTTGAAGTTTCATTTTCAGTGATACCTTACATTGATCTGATTTTCTCTTTACACATTCTAACCCCATTTGATTGCTCACTAGAGACCATCATGCTGGTGCCAGATATCTTGGGGTGAGTGGAGGTGCCCTACGACATCTGCAGCTAGTGCAGAACGCAGCAGCCCATTTGTTGGCATGCCTTTCAAGGTCATATCACATAACCCCAGTCCTTTGTGAACTGTACTGGCTGCTGGTGAAGTGGTGCATCACCTTCCAGGTTAGTTTACTGATCTACAGCACCCTGCATGGATGGGGTCCTGGCCACCCATGTGATCTACTGACTCCTTACCAGACATCTCACTCCCTGTGCTCCTCTGAAGTGGGCCTCCTAGTCATTCCAAGGGTGAGACTGAAATCCTCTGGTGACACGGCCTTTTCATCTGCCAGTCCTACCATTTGGAACAGGCTTCTCAGGGCTTTGACAGAGGTCCCCTCATTGGAGGCATTTAAAAGAGGCCTAATATCCTTCCTCTTTCAGGAGGCTTATAGCACTGTTTAATATGTTGCAGGAAAATTACCTATTGATGACCAGTATTGCACTATTAGTTTTAAATATTTATTATTTATAGTTTTATTTTAATGTGTTCACTGTGAATGGTTTACTTTTATTGTAATGTTTCACTTTTGTTCAGTACTTGGAGCCCCTGGGATCGGGTGGTATATATATAAAATTTACTACGACTATTATTACAGATGACTGGAGGGTGGCTGATGTACTTTCAAACAAGAGTGGTAGTTGGGATATCTTGGAGATTACTGGATGGTCAGCCTGATCTCAGTAGTTAGCAAAATGCTGGAAGCCATTATCAAGGAAAGGTTGCTGGAATTCCTGAAGTCTAATGGGTTGCAGGATAGAAGACAGCACTGGCTTGTGGGAGGAAGATTTTGTCAAAGGAATTTGATAGATTTATTCAGTTGGGCGATGAAGTCCATTGATAAGGGCCAAGTTGTAGACATGTTGTATCTGAACTTTAGCAAAGCATTCAACTCCATTCCACATAGAAGGCTAGCTAAGAAGGTGGCTGATCTGGGTGTGGGGGAGAAATGGCCAAACTAAATTGATTACTGGTTGGGGGTGAGGGAGAACACAGGGAGTGGTTCTGAATATGAAGTTCTCAGGGTTGAGTGGGGTCGCCAGTTGGGTACTGCAGGGGGTAATCCTGGGACTGGTGCTCAACATCTTTATTTGTGGCATAGATGAGGGTATTCAGGCAAAATCCGTCTCTTCACAGATGACACAAACATCTGCAGAAAGGTGGTCAGCAAGGAAGGAATTAGGGTAATAAAAGCTGATCTATGGATGTGGGAGAGGGGATGCAGGGTATGACAGCTAAAATCCAATGCATAGAAGTGTAGAGTTTTGCAGATAGGAGCAAGGAACCAATGAATGAAATACAGTATGGGGTGGGTGAGGGAGGAACAGACAGAGGGAGGAAAGGGATCTAGGAGTCATAATATCTAATAATCTAAAAGCAACAGCACCATGTAATAAGGCAGTGGGTTATGCCAACAGAATACTAGGATGCATCAGCAGGCAGATCAGCAGCAGGCTCAAGGAGATGATAATGCCACTGTATAGATCCTTGAGCCTGCTGCTGATCCCACTGCAGCATACTCAAGGAGATGATAATGCCACTGCATAAATACTTGAGCCTGCTGCTGACCCCCCTGCAGCATGCTCGAACAGGTGATAATGCCACTGCATAAATACTTGAGCCTGCTGCTGATCCCCCTGCAGCATGCTCAAACAGGTGATAATGCCACTGTATAGATCCTTGAGCTTGCTGCTGATCCCCCTGCATCAGTTTCAAGGAGGTGATAATGCCACAATATAAATACTTGAACCTGCTGGTGATCCCCCTGCAGCATGCTCAAGGAGGTGATAATGCCAAAATATAGATTTTTGAGCTGCTACTAACCCCCCCCCGCAGAAGTCTCAAGGAGGTGATAATGCCACTGTAAAATTACTTGAGCCTGCTGCTGATCCTCCTGCAGCAGTTTCAAAGAGGTGATAATGCCACTGTATAAATACTTGAGCATGCTGCAAATTCCCCTGCAGCAGGCTCAATGAGGTGATGATGCCACTGAATAGATCCTTGAGCCTACTGCTGATCCCCTGCAGCAGGCTCAAGGAAGAGATAATGCCACTGTATAGATCCTTGGTGAGACCCAGTTTGGAGTACTATATACAGTTTTGTAATCCACACCTGAAAAAGGATAGAGATATGGCTAAATTAGTTAAGGGGAGGGTTATTAATGTAATTCTGGGGCAGCAGGCTAGGTCATACTTGGAAAAACTGGCAACAGTATATTTGCTGGAGACTAGGAGGGGAGTTGATAAAAACATAGAAGTTTCTTCAGGGAATAAACAAAATGGACAGTAGTAAACAGATAGATAGACAGACAGACAGACAGACAATAATAAGATAAAGAATTGACAACAAACAAAAGCCTAAATACATAAAAACATGATATATTCTATCACTTTATCATTTAACATTGAGATAAAAATAAACAGCGTAGCGGGTAAGACAAACTTGATCTAGATCCCTTAAAAGTTTGTTTAAAGAGCCATGTTTAAAGCTTAGATTTGAAAACTGAGGACCGAGGGGGCAGACTGTGTGTCCATAAGGAGGTTGTTCTATAAAAAGAGAACAGCAACCAAAAGTTCTGTATCCCCTGTAGATTTCAGTCTGGATTTTGGAACAGCCAGAAGTCCCACACTTGCCAGCAGCTTCCTAAGGTAGAGGGCTCCCAGTCCATTAAGGGCTTTATAGTTCAAAGAATGACTTTAAAATTGATCTGCCGTCTAACAGGCCACTAGTGCAGTAGCTGTACTGGCTGCCTGGTAGATGGTGGTCAGTGCAAAGAACTCTGCACCGGAGAAATATACTTGCACCTCCTGGTAGGGGTAGCAAGCCAATCTGCTGTATTCTGCATTAGCTGTAGATGCCAGATCTCACCTGCAGGAAGGCCCCAGTGGAGCACATTGCTGTAATCAAGAGTAGAGATGAAACAAAGAAACAGAATTTGATGGCAGGTTAGGACCGCTTATCCCACCCAGTCTGCCCATTTGTCCTACCTACTGTAACACCCCAGACCCTCTTGATCTCTGGCTTTACCCACTCTTTCCTTTTCACTAAGGTTCCCTTATGCCTATCCCATGCCTTCTTCAATCCCGTTACCATTTTTGCCACCCTCACCTCTGCTGGGAGGCTGTTCCATGCATCCACCACTCCTTCTGTAAAGAAATACTTCCTCACTTCTCCCCTGAGGCTACTCCCCTCCAGCTTCATGGCACGTCTCCTTGTTGTTGAGCATCTTTTTTTCTGAAAGATGCTTCCCTCTTGAATTTTATTTATACCCGGGAGGTATTTGAAGGTTTCTGTCATGTCCCCCATCTCTCTTCTTTCCTCCAAGGATGTACATATTGAGGTCCTTTAGTCTCTCCTCATAGGGCTTATGATGCAGACCCTACACCATTTTAGTTAGCCTCTTCAGGACCACCTCAACTCTGTCTATGTCCTTTCTGGAGATGTGGTCTCCAGAACTGGACTCAATACTCTAGGTGAGGTCTCAACAGTGATCTATACAATGATAATACCACCTCTCTCTTTCTGCTGTTGATACCCCTCCCTATGTACTCTAGCATTCCACTAGCTCTCCCCACTGCTTTGTCACATTATCTGGCCACATTTATGTCATCAGATACAATTAATCCCAGGCCTCTTTCCTGTCTGATGGTTGATAATGCCACGCACCCCAATTTTTTGCTCCACCTCTAGGTTTCTGCACCCCAGGTGCATGATTTAGCACTTTTGTCACATTGAAACTCAGCTGCCTCACCCCTGACCACTCATCTAGCTTTCTTAGATCTCTAATCATTTTTCCACCCCCAGAGTGTCTACCCTATTGCAGATTTTAGTGTCATCTGCAAAAATATATACCTTCCCATCTAGCCCCTCTACAGTGTCACCAATAAAGACATTAAAGAGGACCAGTCCAAGTACTGATCATTGTGGTACTCCACTGATCACCCACCCTTCCTTGGAGTGAACTCCATTTACCACCATCCTCTGTCCCCTATCCAATTTCTTACCCAGTTTACCACCTTTGGCCCAACTCCAGTGCTGTCCAGCTTGTTTATGAGTCACCTATGTAGAACAGTGTTGAAGGCCTTACTGAAATCTAGATAGGTCTTACTGAATTCTAGATAGGCCACATCCACTGCTCCACCCTGATCTACTTTCCTGGTCACCCAGCTAAAGAAATCTGTCAGAATTATCTGACATGAACTCCCACCAGTGAATCCATGCTGCCTTGGGTCTTGTAAGTCACTGGATTCAATATATCCCACCATCCTTTCCTTGAGTAGTGATTCCATTAACTTTCCCACTACTGAAGTCAGGCTAACTGGCCTGTAATTTCCAGCCTCCTCCCTGCTCCCACTTTTGTGAAGTAGGACCTATCTGCCCTCCTCCAGTCTTCTGGAACCACATCTGTCACCAGTGAGTGGTTGAACAGGGCTGTCAGAGGTGCAGCCAGCACCTCTCTGAACTATGTCAATATCCTTGGATGCACTCCATCTGACCCCATTGCTATGTCCATTTTCAGATTTGCGAGTTCCTTCATGACTCTCTCCTCTGTAAATGGACTAGTATCTACCTCCCTTCCTTCAATGTTCTTGCCACTTATCTTTGGTCCCTCACCTTCCCCTTCCTCTGTGAACACTGAACAAAAGTATTTGTTCAGGATGTCTGCTTTTCCCTGGTCTCCCTCCACACACTCCCCAACTTCCCTCCTAAGCCTTATTATTCATCCCCTAGTCTTTCTCTTTTTGCTTACATGTCTGAAAAAAAGCATGCACCAGTGTGAGTAGATTGTCAGGGTCAAGGTAGGGTCACAACAAAGCTATATTTTTAAGATGATAAATGCCACATCTGAACAATGTCAAAACTTGTGAAATAAGCACAACTCTGAATTAAAGGTAACCACTAGATTGTGTACAACCTGTCTAGTCTTGAGGATTTCCTCTCTAACAGTAGGGATGCAGACAATCCTCAGTGGAAGACTGCAGGTGATCAAACTTCACCAATAGCAGTTTGATTTTGTTGGGATTTAGCTTCAACCCACTGAGAGCCATCCAGAATCTGATTTCAGATAACACACTCTCAAGTATATCTACTGAGGAGCCTAGTCAGGGTTTAAATGAGAGATATAGCTAGGTGTCATCAGCGTAGCAATAAAAAACATATTTCAGGTCACTTCTCCTAGCCGAAGCAACAGCACAGAAACAGTGATGAACAAATGGAACAAGCTGCCAGAGGCAGTGGTACAGGCTGGCCAAATCAGTTAGCAGCCTCAAGCAGAAATGAGACAGGCATATGGGTCTAGTTAGAAAAAGGGTGGCAGAAGTAAAGGGAGAGTGTGTGCCAGGGTTGAATAAGGCCCTGTCCCAGCTGTTATGCAGAAATAGTTTAAATGCAAGGATCTGTTCTATCCTCTCCATTTCTGTCTCTTGTCTGTCTGGTTGCACAACCAAATTTTCTTGAGAACTAGGAACTGATCACTCAGACTGTCTCGCTATTCTCCACCGCTCACTTTCTCTCTAACTTCACCTGCTGTTTCTGTCTTTCCTCCCCTTTGCATATCTGCAGTTATAAAAACATATGTGAATCTTTGAATGAAACTGTAAGCGATATTGGGATCCCTTTGTTTGAAACTGTACATAGCTGTACTGTTGAAATGATTGCAAAAAGCTATTTGGAACTCAAGGGGTTAACCTGAGATGCTGGTTTGCAAACTATTTGCAGAGTTGGCAACAAGAGGTCAGTTCTTGGTCACTATGTTCTTTTTGCTGCACATGCAAAGAAATTGACAAGAATGTTTTCTAAAAACAGGATGTTCCCAAAGACTTATAAATAGAGCAGCAATACCTTTGCTGGAGAGAGAGAGAGAGAGAGGGAGACTGAGAGACTGAAATTTGGAATTAGATGTACCCTCAGATGAAGGACTTTGTTTTCTTTGTCTGTACTGCCTTTGTAAATAGTTCTACTGAACACATTTTAATTTTTTATTTTGCTGTTATTAATAATAATACAACACTCTTTGCAAATTTTGGAACTGCTCCAGGTCACCCTGTGCTTCCTGACCTGTGCGTCGATGACAGATGGTGTCATCCTAAGTGGGATTTATGCTGTGCATACTCTAAGCCAGGAGTTTTGTGCATGGGTAATAGATCTGGTACCAGAGAAGCATAGCAGAAAGGTATGGATTCTGCAGCAGCAAGTCCAAAGAGTGATTAGCAGAAGAACAACAGCCAAACTAGAAGCAGAAACAAAAGTCCAAACTGAGAATGTACAGCTAGCATCAGTCATGGAATAAAAGAGTAGACAGTGATAGAATCTGAAAGCCTGACTGCCTTTTTCAAATGGTGGGCTATACAACAAAAAGAGATGGAGAAACAAAGAAAAGAAGAGAAGAGAAGAGATGCAGCAACAGGAGCAGCAAAGAAGAGAAGAAATGCAGCGATAGATGGATGCTTTGCAAGTTATCAAAGCTGGAGGATCTGGCACTGGTCCAGCAGAGCAACAAGACACAAACAACTTAAAATACATTAAACTTGCAAAGTTGTGTCCCTCAGATGATATCACAGCATACCTGTCAACTTTTGAAAGAGTTGCCAAGCCTGCCAGTGGCCAAAGCAGCAATGGGCAATCAGACTGGTACCTTACCTGACCGGTAAAGCCCAACTTGCTTATAGCAATATGGACACTGCACAGTCAGAAAACTATAACCTGATGAAAAGCAAAATCTTCAAATGTCATGGCATCTCAGGAGAAACCTACAGGCAAAGATTCTGGTCTCTGAAGTACAACTCAGTTGACAATCCTAGAGAAGTCTTCACCCGTCTCAGAGAACTTCTTATTAAATGGCTCCAACCTGAGGGCAAAACAGTCCCACATATCACTAACACATTTGCAATGGAGTAATTCATCAACATCATGCCTAAACATTTGCAGTTTGGGGTGAAAGAACACCAACCAGAAAGTGGGGAAAAGGCCGTTTCTTTGGCTGAAGACTACCAAATGGCCAGACAGATGCCACAGCAGTGTGAGATAACAGCCACGCACTGGTAAGACACTCTTCTTCCCATTTGAACTCCAAGTCTTATAAGAACTCTGGTGGGGGCAACAAATCTGCACCCATAGACTTTATTTGTTAAAACTATAATAAGCCAGGTCATACTGCAAGAAATTGCCATAGTAAGGAGAGTGACACTGGAACAGATTTGTCCTTAGCAAATTGGGACAAGTACTTAACAGATGTCATGGTGGTAGATATGACTGTGAAAGGACTTATTGATTCAGGAAGCAGACAGACCCTAGTGCTTGTTGAAGTCCTGGGAAAACACTGTGCAAAAGGACCAGGTACTGGTGTCATCTGCATCCAAGGGACACTCAATACCATCCCACCACCCAAGTGACTCTGACTATTAATGGAGTGTTGCACCAAATGAAAATGGGCATAGTACCTAAGTTACCTGTATCCGTGATTATTAGAAATTAATTTCCAGGATTTACTGAGTTAATCAAAGAGGGAGTAAATCCTGGTGTTTCAGCAGCTGTGATGACAAGAACTCAAGTAAAGAAAATCTCAGATAGTGGGGACTCTTTTCCTTTCTCTGATTTTGATTCAGACTTATTTGAGCATAGCTTCAAGATCCAGAAGTCCAGGAAAGAAAGACGATGCCTGAAGAAACAGTGGCAACAAAAGACTGATGGACATAAGGGGTAAGCATACAAAAACGCTGAAACTAAACTGATAAATTATTCTGATTTTGTTTCAGAGCAAGCTAACAATGTTTCTCTCCAGGGTTATTTTAAGCAGTGGGGAGTGAAACCAAAACAGGGTGAACCAATGTCTAAAAAATGTAATGGGTTACTGTACACAGTTTGGTTTAAACATCAGATGCAGGACCAGATAGAAAAATTGGGTATACCATAAAAGTAAAGATCTGAGTTGTTACAGACAACACATGATAGTCCTATGGCTAGTCACTCAGGGAGGGATTGCACCCTTGCCAGATTGCTGTACAGGTTTTACTGGCCTGGAATTCATGAATATGTTGCTATCTATTGCAGTTCCTGTGCTGAGTGTCAGAAAGTAGCTCCAGTGACTAAAAAAGACAAGGTGCCTCTGGTGCCCCTACCCTTGATAGATATGCCTTTTGAGAGAATTGCAATGGATGTGGTTGGTCCCTTAGATAAAAGTAAAAAAAGGGTAATCGATTCATTTTGGTAGTATGTGACTATGCTTCTCGATACCCAGAGGCAGTTCCAATATGTACTGTCACAGACCCAAATGCTGCAGTAGAGCTTGCCAAAATTTTCAGCAGAATGTGCATACCTAAAGAAATTATTACTGATTAGGGTAGTAATTTTGCTGCTTCATTACTGAAGGAGCTATACCGACTACTAGGTACCACTGCCATAAGAACCTCTCCTTATCATTCTCTAACAGACAGTCTTGTTGAGCATTTTACTCAAACCCTTAAATGCATGTTAAAAAGGTTTGTAAAAGGGGAAGGGAAAGATTGGGATGCATACTTTCCTTACCTGCTTGTTGCTTACAGAGAAGTGCCACAGGCCTCAACAGGTTTTTCACCATTTGAAATGCTGTATGGTAGACAACTTAGAAGGCCACTAGATGTAATAAAAGAAACATGGGAAGATAGCCCCACTCAGAAATGATCTATTACATCTTATATGTGTTTCCTGAGAAGGAAGCTGACAGAATATGTGCAAATTGTCCATAGTAATCAGGAAGAGGCCCAAAACCAGCAGAAGGCATATTAAGGCCATGGAGTAAAAGAAAAAGTTTTTGAGCCAGGTGGAAAGCTCTTGCTACTGTTACCCACTACAGAAAATAAACTGTTGATGAAGTGGCAAGAGCCTTATAAGGTTCTTAAATATACTGTCACAGTTAACTATAAGACTGAGACTCCTGATAGGAAAAATCCTATTAAGATATATCACGCTAACCTCCTGAAGAAGTGGGTTGAAAATCACGACAGGCAACTTTGCTAGTTTTACCAAAAAAATGATAGAGGTGATATTGATATAGCTTGTGACAGACTGGAGCAAACTGTAACTGCTGATGCTGTAAAGGTGAATATTTCCTTAACCTCCAGAGAAACCGCTGAAATTCGTAACTTGCTAAAGGCATATAACAGTACTTTTACCACATTGCCAGGCTGAACTAAAGGTGTTGAGCACATAATAGTGACAGGGAATGCTCGCCCTATTAGACAAAAGACATATAGATTACAAGACCAGTTAAGAGCAGGCGTGGTTAAGGAACTACAACAAATGAAAGAATTTGGTGTCATAGAAGAGTCAAGAAGTGTAAATAAAAAAGAAGGGGGAGTGTAAGAATTTGCCTTGATTTTAAGAAACCTAATCAGGTGTCCGAATTTGACAGTTATCCTATGTCCCAAACAGATGATTTTGTGGACAGATTGGGGAATGCCAAGTACATCAGTACCCTCGATCTCAGCAAGGGTTATTGGCAAATTCCACTAGCTAAAGAATCCCATGACAAAAAGTACAGTTACGTAAGAACTTACCGTAACAGTAGATCTTCAAAAGAGGCTTTTACAGTAGGTATTTACATATAGGACTGACCCAGCAGGTGTCAGGACCCCACGGAAAAATTTCTAGCTAGCAGTCTCTGTTGGGGGGACTGCCCCCACGTTAGGTGACCGACATCATGCAACGTCTGTATAAAGGGGTGGTCCCCCACACCCGCCTTCCAGTCCTTTCCTGCCAAGGGCCAAAAGAGGCAAGATGAGAGAGGAAAGGATATTTCCCTTCCTGGAAAAGGAGATAAAAAAGCTAAGGGGGATGGATGGTGGGAAAACAATACCTACTGCAAGAGCCCCTCTCGAAGATCTACTGTTACAGTAAGTTCTTACGTAACTGTACTATCTCACTTCAAGAGGGCTCTTGCAGTAGGTATTTACATATAGGACTGAATCCCAAGCAGTCTGGAACAAGGAAAAGCACTCGGGAGAAGGAAAACAAACCATATAATGGAACCTCCAGCTGAACGGGTCTTATGAAAGAAGACCTTGAAGCACAGCCAACCCGAAGCCTGCTCTACAGCGAGAGGCAATGTCAAAACTGTAGTGTTTCATAAAGGTATGGACAGAAGTCCAAGTTGCAGCTGCGCAGATGTCTGCTGCTGACATGTTCTTAAAAATAAGCTGCAGAGGCGGCTACCACTCTAGTGGAGTGGCCTCTGACTTGACCAGGCAAGGTCTTGCTGTACTTGTCATAACAGAAAGTGATACAATGAGCCAACCATTTAGAAAGGCATTGCTTGGAAATGGCATTGCCCTCTCTTTTGTGAGCAAAAGAGACAAAAAGTTGATCAGATTTTCTGAGCTCCTTAGTCCTAGTGATGTAGTATCTCAGAATTCTGTGAACATCCAAAGTATGCAAGAGGTATTCCCCTTGATTGGAGTATTGCGTAAAGAAAGCAGGTAGCTTAATGGATTGATTCAGTGTAGATTCTGCCACCACCTTGGGGAGAAACTTAGGGTTGGTGCGCAGAGCTACATGTTCCTTGTGAAAAATCAAATACGGGATTTTGCACATCAAGGTCTGAAGCTCGGAAATTCACTAAGCTGAAGTAACAGCCACTAGGAAGAGAGTCTTCCAAGAAAGGAACTTTAAATCTGCTGAGGCTGCTGGCTTGAAAGGGGGCAGAGTAAGCTTCTCGAGAACAAAATTCAAGTCTCAAGGAGGAGCGGGAACGTGGATGGGGGTCTCAAATGTAGAACCTCTCTAAGGAATGTCTTAAAGACTTCCAACTGAGTGAAAGTCCTGTCTCTGAAGGGGACATGGTAGGCTGAAATTGCTGCCATGTGGACCTTTAAAGAGGAATGGCTGAGACCCAGATTGAAGAGATGACGCATGTAGTCCAGGATCCAATTAACTGGGCATGAGAAAGGTTCGAAGTCCTTTGATGTGTCCCAAATAGAGAATCATTTCTATTTCATGGTGTATGTGGACCTGGTGGAAGGCTTTCTGTCCTACACCAAAATATCTGCTATGAGTGGAGAAACCCTGAACCGGACTTTAGCTACATCTGCAGGAGCCACGCATGCAAATGAAAGGATCTGAGGCCTGGATGAACAAAGGTCCCCTGGTCCTGGGTCAACAGGTGTTGTGACAGAGGAAGAGGAAGAGGAATCGGAGGTTCCTCTGAAAATTGTTGCTGAAAAGAGAACTAAACTTGCCTTGGCCAGAATAGAGCAATGAGGATCATTCGTGCTCCCCCTGTTTTGAGCTTGTGCAGGAACCTCGGAATTAAGGGAACTGAAGGGAAGGCATAGATGAATCTGTCCCTCCAATTGAGAGACAGAGCGTGCTGCCAGAAAATGTCTCACCCTGGAGCAAACGAGCAGAATGCAGGAAGATTTGCATTTTGAGGAGACATGAACAGGTCTACCTGAGGGGTTCCCCAAAGAAGGAAGATGTCATCTACTACCTCTTGATCCAGTTCCCATTCATGGACCCTGGCTGAGGACCGACTGAGGTGGCCCGCCATCGTGTTTTCTACTCTTGAAATATGAATTGCCATCACGTGAAGGTTGCGCTGGGTAGCCCAGCTCCATATCCTCATTGCTTCCCTGCACAGAGGGTAGGAACATGTTCCTTCCTGCTTGTTGATGTACCACACAACACACATGTTGTCTGTCTATATGGTTAGAAGACTGGGAAGTATGGAGGAGTGCAGGGCCTGGAGGGCATACAGGACTGCTCTGAGTTTGAGCACATTTATGTACAGATTCTGTTCAAACCTGGACCAGCTGCCCCAAGTCTTGTGAGACCCGAGGTGGGCTCCCCAGCCCTCTCCTGAGGCATCTGTTGTCAACATCTGGGAGGGGAATTTGATATTGAAGTGAACTTTCCGTCAAAGGTTCTTTTGTACCATCCACCATTGCAAGTCCTGATCATGGGATCAGAAACTAGAGCCTTCTGGTCTAGGTCATCCAGTGTTTGGTCCCATTGAGACCAAAGCGGCCATTGAGAAATCCTCATGTGGAGCAGAGCACATGGGACTATTAAAGTGGCAGCCACCATTAGCCTGAGTAGGCAAAAGGACTGACCTGGCACTGATCCTTCTACGACTGGACAGAAGACGTGCCTGAGTCTGAAGGGTGTCCACCCTGTCTGGAGGCAAAAAGGCTTTGCCAATGGTTGTGTTCAGGATCAACCCTATAAATTGGAGTCTTTGGCAAGGGACCAAATGGGACTTTGCCTGGTTGATGGTGATACTCAGGCTAGTGAAAACCTGCAGGGTTAGGGAAAGGGAGTGCAGAAGTTCCTCCCTGGATGGGGCTGTCAGGAGCCAATCGTCCAGGTATGGGAATACCTGTATTCCCTGGGTACGCAGGTGGGCCGCTACCACAGACGGGCATTTGGTAAACACTTGGGGGAGTGAGAAAAGACCTAATTGGAGGGTCTTGAATTGGTAATGATCCCCCTGAAAAAAAATCAAAGGAATTTGTGGTGGGGAAGGGCATATGGGGATATGCAGGCATATCCAAAGCACACAGCCACAGTCCCAGCCAAAGGAGAGGCAGAAGGCTCTGCAGGAAGAGAGTTCTGAAGTGTTTGTACTCCATGAACATGTTCAGGGAACTGAGGTCTAAGGTAGGCCTCACATCTCCCATTTTCTTTGGAACTAGAAAGAAATTGGAATAGTAACCTGTCCCCCAAAGGTGGTTGGGAACTGGTTCTATTGCCGCCTTCAAGAGAAGGGAAGTGATTTCTTCTAAAACCAGAGGAAGATGTTCTGGGGAGTAAGATGATGGGGGGTGGCCTATGGGGCTGTTTCTGAAGAAACACTATTGAGTGTTCTGCCATGATCAGCTGGAGCACCCAAGCATCCAATGTAATCCTCTGCCAACCCGGTAGATGGAAGGAGAACCTCCCTCCTACTGGTTCCTCTGGTGAGTCCTGAGGCCATGGGAGAGGTGAGGAGTCAGGAGTTCTGGGGAAGTGCAGCAGCTGAGGCTCTCATGGCTTTTTTGGGTGGGGGAGTCTTGGTTGCTGGAGGGGCCTGACGCTTGTTGGTCCGCTTGCCCTCTGGTTTAGGTGTTTGCCAGTTACCATGATGAAAAGGGCACCACTGTCCCTGAGGAGGTCTGTACAAAGAGTCCACGGACTTGAGTGCAGTGCCCTTCTCTTGCAGATTGGTTATGATGTCATTGACATCACCACCGAACAGAACCAAACCCCTGAAGGGTGCATCCCGAATCACAGATTGCACTTCAGGGACCAAACCTGACACTCGGAGCCAGGCATGATGCTGAAGACCCACAGCAAAAGCCAAGCTCTGTCCAGCTGCATCCACTGCATCATAAGTGGCACAGAACATGTGCTGACTGGCCGAATGAACAGAACGGACAAGATCTGCCACGTCCTGTTTTGTCTTGGACTCAGGAAGGGAGTCCAACTTTGATTCCACCTGACTCAGGATGGTCTTCTGGTAGTCCCCCATATGAGCTATATAATTCAGGGCCCTATTACCCAGGGTAGAAGATGCATAGACCTTTCTTCTCATATTGGTCCTGAAGCCGAGACTCCTTGTCAGGCGGAGACGAGCTGAGCTGTTTGGGATTAGTGGAGTGGCCATGAGCAGCACTAATCATGACCGAGTCTGCTTGGGGTGTAGATTCAATGAATTTACTCCCTCAGGAGCCTGGTATAGCCGATCTGCCTTCCTCAGAAGGGGGGCTAACATGGGTGGTTGCTTCCAAATAGTGGAAACAAGATCTGCGCGAGACTCTATCCAGGATGGAATCAATGTCGGAGCAGTCTCAGGCAGATTCAAGTAGGCAACAAGCTTCTTATGCTGTGGATCTGGCTCCAGAGATTGCCACTGATGAACTTCCTGGATCTTTCACACTAACTCCAGAAAAGAAGGATCCTCTAGAGGAGACTTCAGAGGGGTCCTTGACCTGCGTTGATCTGGAGTACAGGGCTCGTCATCCAGTTCAGAGCATCCCCCTGAGTCTGAGTCAGAGGTCTATGACATAGAAGAAGAAGAAGAAGACTTCTCCCGATGCAGTGGAGGAATGGTCCCTTTGGAAAGCCCTCTGGGAAGTGTGCCCTCCCCACCCCTGGCACCCAAGGGTTCACCTATGGTGTCAGGTAAGGGGAAGGGAGTCTCCCATCTCTGGTGAAGGGGATCCTGCACAGGATCCAGTGCCAGTAGATGGTTCTTTACCTCTCTGGTGAGCTGAGCCTTGGCCTCAGCCCACCAGGCAGTTAGAGTCCCCTTCAAGTCCACTGGCAGCTTGGGTGGGGGTGGTGGAGGAGGAGGAGGAGGGAGATATGGATACTGGGGATATCCATAAAGGTGAGTATCCATAACCCAATGGTGGGAAGCCCAGTGGTGGGTATTGAGGCGCTGGGTACTGTGGCATCAGGTAAAGTGGTGTCGGGTACTGTGGCATTAGATATTGTGGCACTGGGTAAGGTGGCACCAGATTTAGTGGTGTTGGATATGGGACCTGGCAGAGGCCCAACAGGTGGGTTATGTAAAGGTGGCCCAGCAGGCGTTGGGAGTGGCATAGGAGTGCCATCCGGTAGGGGGATGTCAGCTGGCATCGGGTAAGCCGGCATCGGAGCAGGTGTCTGAGGTTCCAGCATCAGGGTGTCTAGCCCAGTAGGAGGGGGCCCTGACAGCAGTGTATCCAGGTTGCGGTCTTCCCAGGAGCAGAGGCCTCTTTTATCCCGAAGGTACCGGAGGGGCCTGAGCATGAGCCTGATGGGAGGGGCAACACCTTCTTGGACACTGCCAAGATGGTCATCGAGGGTGCTTCTCCTTCTTCTTATTGTGGCCTTCTGGGGAAGTGGAGACCTGCCTCAACTTTTTCAACTCCTTCTATATAGATGCCATCTTTTTCTTTAAATTATGGGCCTCCAGGGACTGCTGCCTCCATTTTCGGGTAGCTGAATTACATTTCTGGCAGTACTGGCACTTCTCCACAGGATGATCTGGGCCTAGGCAGAAGATGCACAGGGAGTGGCCATCCTTATGCGGCAGTTGGGAACCGCATGAGTCGCACTTATTTTTATGTGATCCGGAAGGTGTCGGGGATGACATACATGATGTAATACTGTCGAAAATACTGAAAATATATCAAAACAATCGGTTGAAAAGTTCGAAAACTGATCTGATGAAAGACTGACAAGTGATGAACTCTACCACCAGGAACTTTCACAAGTCAACGGCGGGAAAGAACTGGAAGGCAGGCATTGGGGACCGCCCCTTTATACTGACATCGCATGATGTCGATCACCTGATGTAGGGGCGGTCCCCATCAGAGACTGCTAGCTAGAAATTTTTTGTTGGGGTCCTGACTCCTGCCAGGTCAGTCCTATATGTAAATGCCTACTGCAAGAGCCCTTTCTAAATAAGATCTGCATTTGCCACCCCTGTTGGTTCTGTCAGTTCACTACTATGCCATTTGGTTTGTTGTTGTTGTTTGTTGTTTACCGGGTTAGCACAACTGGAAATGAAATCATTTTACGGGTGCAAGCCACACAAATTAAACATATACAAATACAAATACAAATATAGACAAGATAAGAAAAAATTAAATAATTTTTTCTATGTTATGTATAAAATATTTTTGAGCATACACATTGACAAAGTACTTCAAATACAAATACAAACCAATTTGGATACCAGATTGAGACACTCTATAAACACATTTTGCTAAAACAAAAACATGCTTTAAATTAGGTGACAACTAATCCATTTGATCAAGTATTATACAGTGATGGGTATGACTAGGAGAAGCCAGAGCAAATTTACCCAACCTTTGTAATAAAGTTGACTTTTTAGATAAAAAATTTGGTGGAGACATTATCTGTGACTAAAGAAGCATACATTAGAACTGGAAATAAGTACTGATTGACTAGGGCAATTCTGGTCTCATCCATCAGAAATGATTTAATTCTGTATAGCATTCCCAATTTTCCATGTATTTTAGATGTTACATAATTCAAATGGGCATCAAAATTTAACACAGTATCCAAGATGAGGCCCAAGTATCTACATGTGTCCACATTTTCAAAAGTGGCACCATCCAATGCTTGACCTGAAGACTAGAGCCAAGAGATTTTAATTTAGAAAGTGTGCCAAATACCATTGTCTTTGTTTTTGTTGTATTCAACGCCAGCTTATTACAGGTAAGCCAGTGTTGAAGGTTATCCATCACCCTTGTCACAGTTACATTCAAGTCACTAACATCACTACAGTTTTATCATAAGTGTACAGTACCGCATCATCTGCATACAGTCAGTGAAACATTATCCAGGGCAACAGAAACACCATTAAAATACAAAGAAAAAAGAATAGGACCCAGTATGGAGCCTTGAGAGACTCCTTACTTAACAGGAACCCTTTCAGAAACATACCCCTGATATCTAACCATCTGAAGTCTGTTATGCAGATAATTTGAAAACCACATTGTTGCAGAAGGTCCAATGCCCAGTGATTTTAACCTATCAATCAGGAGCTTATGATTGACCAAGTCAAATGCCTTGGTTAAGTCCATGTACGCGGCCCCCGTTAAACACCCTTTCTCCATACCCTCGAGGACCACGTTCGTGAACCCGACTAAGGCAGTCTCAGTCCTGTGACATTTTCTGAACCCATGCCAGTATCTAGAAAGCAATCCATGACAATCAACGTACACAACAAGATTGTAAACAATCCTTTCTTGTACCTTAGCTACAGCCGACAGGATTGAAATTGGTCTGTAGTTTCCGAAGTCACATATAGAACCTGATTTATGAATAGAGACATTTAAGGAGTTCTTCCAAACATCAGGGACCACCAAAGACATAAAGGGTAAGTTAATCAGTATACTAATAGGATAGGCCAAAGCACTAGCTGCGTCAAGTAGAAGATTGAGAGAAAGATTATCAAAGCCTGCAGAACTATCTAGCTTGAGTTGTTTTATATGTTTATAAACCTCCTGAGAAGCAGTGACCTTCAGATAAAATTTATATTTATCATTAGTATCACAGAATTGTGCCAAAACTAAGTTAGTCATAGTCCCAAAGTATTTATCCAAGTCACTGAACCTCCTGTTGAATTCATTTGTGATTAATTGAGAAGAAGTGACCATATCAGTATCCAGTTTCATAGCTGTTTTTTTTTATTTATTTAGATTAGGATTATTACCTTTGAGTCAGAGACTCATTTTCAAAGGTTCCAAGTCAAGGACAAAACAGTACAATACAATACAATACAATACAGATATCAGCGATCACAGGGTAGGCATCATGAAAACAATATGGTATCACATGAGGTTCAAGACTTGTTAGTTTCAGGTACAACTTAACAATAGATAAAGTGCATTACATCATTTGATTGCAGAGTAGGGCTAGCCAGGTAGGAAATAACATGTCAGCAATAAAACAATGCTACGGCAGAGGGATGATAGGGGAGGGGAGTAAGCAACCAGAGTGGTGTTGTCAAAAAGGAGGCGGTGTGGGTAGGGAAAAAATGAGGAGGGGTAAGGTGGTGGAGGAGGGAGGTAAATCGATTAATGGTAAGATTGGGTGGGAGAGGGGGTAGTAAAGAAAGGCAAGTAAATTAAGAGGATCGGTGGATCATTTGTTTGCTCAGTTACAGGTAGATACACTTTTTAGATGGGACCGTAGCCCTCTTTTGAACAGGCGAGGCTTTGTGCCTCCTGTCAGCATGTCAGGTAGCTCATTAAACCATTTGGGGCCCTTAAAGGTAATGGATTTCTGGGCCAAAGATGTGCGCTTAAAAGGAACTTGGAGTCCTCCTTTAGACTTGCTTCTGGTTTGCACTGCCTTCTTGAACAGACCAGATAGGGATTCCGGCATGAGGCCTAGTTGTGCTTTTTTTACAATTAGGCAAGTTTGGTTTTGTGCCCTTAAGTGCAGCGGGAGCCAGCCAGTCTCGGAGTAGAGGACACAGGTGTGAGTCCAGCAGTCTGCCCCAAGTGCCAGATGACAA
Source organism: Neoceratodus forsteri (assembly GCA_016271365.2). NCBI lineage: Eukaryota > Metazoa > Chordata > Ceratodontiformes > Ceratodontidae > Neoceratodus > Neoceratodus forsteri. The sequence goes on along the minus strand of CM057454.1, from coordinate 266,330,557 downwards.
GCCCTGTTAAGGAGCGTTTTTATCCTGTTTAGGGCGGTGTCTGACCCTGCTATGTATATTTGTAACCCATAGTCAATGAATGACAATACATTGCTGCCTGTGGCTAATTTGAGGGCCACAGGTGTCATCGAGTGCTTGTTTCTATGGATGATGCCCAGTTTCATGTTGGCAGTTTTGACAACTTGATCAATGTGGTGGGAGAAATTGAGAGTGTCGTCTAGGTAAACACCTAGATATTTAAACAAGGAGACTTGTTCTAGTGTGTCACCTTTAAGGTTCTGAATTCGAAGTGGGAAGAAATTCCTTTTGTTCTGAGGGACTGTGAACAGCATGCTTTTGTTTTTTTTTATGGTTTAGTAGCAGTTTGTGTTGGCAGAACCAGGTTTCGAGTTTGTGGAAGCTATCAAGTAAGCCTTCCATGATGGCCGAGTGGTCCCTGCCAAGGACAGATATAACGGTATCATCTGCATATAATATGGTGCTTGCCATGCAGGCTTCAGGGAGATGGTTAATGAACAGGCTGAAAAGGAGTAGTTCAAGTATGGACCCTTGGGGTACTCGAAGGGCCACTACCTTTGGGTCTGAGAGTGAATCGCCGATTCTAACTCATTGAGTTCTTTGCGACAGATAACTACAAAACAAGGTAACTGTATCTGGGGCCAATCCTGTTGAGAGCAGTGTGTTTAGTAGTACCTGGTGGTTAACTGAGTCAAACTCTTTTGTGAGGTCAATGAAAACTGACCCCACTGCCGTCCCTTGGTCAACAGGGTCGTAGAGTGGGAGGTGTAATCCACCAATGCAGTGATGGTAGAGTGTTTTTTGTGAAAACCATGCTGATAGTTGCAGAGTAATTTGTGCCTGTCGAGGAAGTCAGTGAGCTGTTCAGAAACTATTCTCTTGAGTGCTTTGGAGAGGGGCAGGAGGATGTAGATTGGCCTATAGTTGGCGGTGAGTGTTTTATCACCTAATTTGAAAACTGGTGTAACCACTGCAGATTTCCATGCTTCTGGAAACACGCCTGATCTTAGAAAGGCATTAAATACCTTAGTAATTAGGGCTGCTAGCTCATCAAGTGTTAGGGCAACCAGATTCATATCAATTAGATCACTCCCCATTTTGGTCTTTCCAAGTACCCTCTTTACATGCTTGATGGTCTCGGATATTGTGACTTGCCTGAAATAGAAAGGTGACAACCCATCTCTCTCTGAGAAGGGTATGGTGTTTCCATGCCACTGGTTATTCTGTGGGTTTAGGAACAGATTTAACTAAAGGATTAATTAAACTCTTAATGGTACCCCAGAATTTCTTACTATCCAGTAACCCATCAGTTTGTTTTTTGTTTCAAAAATCTAGTTTTTGCTAATTTGATCTGGGCCTTGCAGGTTGTGGAAAGGCATACACACTGTACTCAGCAGAGTACAGTAAAACAAATTCAGGCAGGGGCAACAAAAACAGGAAAGCAAGGACATTGTGAGTCACATTGTGTCTGTGTGGCGCTGAGCCCTTTTGCCTTTGTTGTTCGCTGTGGGGCAGTGATGCCACTAGCCAAATAAACAAACAAGAGCAACTTACCAGGCAGGCAGAAAAACAAAGGAAGGAGGATTACAGGAAAAAACTGATTACTTGAACTCAGACATGGCAAATGGGGGGCCTATTGTCGGTGTGGTGTGGCAGCGCATATTTTGGTTTATGTGTCCATAACTGGGGGGGGGGGGCAACAGTGCATCAGTTTTGAGTACACGTTTAAAATTCCTGGCTACACCACTGGGGCCTTGCACTTATTACGTAAACATTGATAATCCTGGAAAGCAGACTCAGTACCCAATTTCTTATAATTTTTCCATGCTTTATCCCTAGTTCGCATTAGTTTAAATAAGGATGCATTAAGCCACCCACCTTTTTTCCCTGATTTACATCTCCTAACAAATGGTGCACCTCCATTCAACACAGCTGTAAATTCATGAATAAAAAAATATAAGGCACTATTTATATCAGGGATTGAATGTAAATATGACCAGTCAACCCCTTTCAATTGTTCACAAAACTGATGTTGATCATAATCATGGAAATTCCAAGAGGTCTCTATGACAGGTTTAGGTTTCTTAGGGCCTTGTGTCCGCCACAGGCAGAAAATAGGGCTGTGATCACTTATGGAGTCAGCTATAATGCCACATTTCAAAATGTGGTTTGGTCTATTTGATAGAATACAATCAATGACGTGTGTCTGCTGTTTTTGACATTTAGCCTAGTAGGCAACATAATTAATTGCTGAAGACCAATAGAATCTAATAAAGCACCCAACTTTAACACGTCAGATCCTGCACAATTAGAGTTAAAATCCCCACAGTCACTATTTCACCAAATGCTTTACAATCCAATGTTTCTATAAACTCTATTAGACCTTCATTTCTGGTAGTGGGGGGGGGGGGGATATAAGTGCAACAAATGGTTGAAGCTTTAGTGTGAACCAAAGAAACCTGTATTGCCAAGTGTTCACCAAAAAGCATACTTTCCTGAAATAGTTGTTTTTCAACAACCAATAAATGATTTTTTACATAAAACATAACCACGTCACCCCACCCCTCCCCCATAACTCTATCTTTTCAATAGCATTTATAACCAGGAAAGTGTATGAGATCATCAGAAACACCAGGTGTAAGCCAGGTTTCACTCAAAGCTAAAATATTTGACACATACATCCCAACCCAGACTTCTACCTCGTGCAACTTAGGGTATAGGCTCTGCACATTGAAGTGCATAATCCTCATACCAGTACCAGGTTTACATGGTGCGTCTGCTACATTCCAGCAGTACATGGATGAAATTTTATCCCCTTACATTGGTTATTGTGCTGTGTACCTGGATGATGTTGTGGTGTACAGTCCAGACTGGAAAAGCCACCTGGAACACCTATGAGCAGTTACCCAGTCAATCAAAAAGGCAGGTCTGACAATTCATCCTACCAAATGTGCATTGGGCATGCAGGAAACCAGATATTAGGGCTATGTTTTGGGAAATGGAGAAGTTAAGCCAGAGAGTTCTAAGATTGGAGCTGTAGCTAACAGTCCTGTCCCTAAAACAAAAAACAAAAGTGTTAGGTCATTTTAGGGCTGGCTGGTTATTATCAGAGATTTGTTACCAGCTTTGCCCAGCTAGTTACACCCCTCATTGAACTCATGAAGTAATGGTTCCTAAATAATGTGAAATGGACCCCAGAGTGTGATGAAGCTTTTCAGGCCATCAAGGTTGTATTATGTTCAGCCCCAGTTTTAAGAAACCCAGACTCTGAGAAACAATTTCTGTTATGGACAGATGCATCAGAGGTAGGCCTAAGTGCAGTTTTAAGTCAGAATTTAGATGGGAAGGAACATCATATATCAGTAGAAAATTGCAGAACAGAGAGAAGAGGTATTCCAACACTGAAAAGGAATGCCTGGCAGCAAAGTGGGCCATGGAGTCTCTTAAGGTTTATTTGCTAGGAGCTGACTTTGTACTTGTAACAGATCACAATCCTCTCTTCTGGCTTAACCAAATGAAGGATAAAAATTCCAGAATCACAAGGTGGTGCCTAGCACTACAGCCATTTGAATTCAAGGTGATACATAAATCCAGAAAATGGCATATCTGTGCTGATTTTCTGTCTAGATATGGATCAGGAATTGAGAATTCTGAAGGTTGAAAAAAACAAAATGTATGAGTTTCAACTTCTATGTTTGCTATACTGCATGTGCACTGAAAAGTAAAGATTATAAGCTATTGAAACCTGTTTTTCTTAAAACCGGTTCTCTCTTAAAGAGTGAGATATGTGACATGGTTGAATAAGGCCCTGTCCCAGATGTTACACAGAAAGAGTTTAAATGCAATGATATGTTCTATCCTATCCTTTTCTGTCTCTTGTCTGTCTGGTTGCACAACCAGATTTTCTTGTGAGACTTAGGAACTGATCACTCCGACGGGTTCACGATTCTCTGCCTCTCGCTATCTCTCTACAGTAGCAGCCACAGACACTGCCAGCTACTTCCCAAAATTTCTGTGGTATTTCAAGAAATATCTCCTGCTTTCTGCATTTCCACAGTAGGGGCAGCAGAGAGAAACTCTTCAAAAATGTTGCAAAATATCTGGAAATAGCTGGCAATATGTATGGCTACTACTGTACCTTCACTTACTGTTTCTGTCTTTTCTCCCCCCTTGCATATCTGAAATTATAAAAACATATGTGAATCTTTGTGTGAAACTGTAAGTGATACTGGGATCCCTTTGTTTGAAACTGTATATAGTTGTACTTTTGAAATGATTGCAAAAAGCTATTAGGAACTCAAGGGGTTAACCTGAGATGCTGGTTTGCAAACTCTTTGCAGAGCTGGCAACAAGAGGTCAGTTCTGGGTCACTATGTTCTTTTTGCTGCACATGCAAAGAAACTGACAAGAACATTTTCTGAAAAACAGGATGTTCTCCTTAACGAGTTCCCAGACAAAGACCTATAAAAAACAGCAGCAATACTTTTGCTAGAGAGAGAGAGGTAGACTGAGAGACTGAAACTTTGAATTAGACATACCCTCAGATGAAGGACTTTGTTTTCTGTGTTTGTACTGCCTTCGTAAATAGTTATACTGAACAGATTTTTATTTTTTATTTTGCTGTTATTAATAATAATACAACACTCTTTGTGATTTTTACAACTGCTCCTGGTCATCCTGTGCTTCCTGACTTGTGCCTCGATGACAGGAGGTGGCAATTTGCACCAGTAGTTATGTAGGGTGGGGAGACTGGATGGGCTAACGGGCCTTATTTGCTGTCAACTATGTATCTGTATTATGTCAAGGTTGCAAAGCACTGAGTATCTGCAGGTTACCCATATGCTGTACTTTTCCAGATGGAGGTGCTGCATCATTATATTTAATACCCAGTTAAGCTGCAACCTAATGAACCCAAGCCAGCCCCTCAGAATAGGTAAAAGAGGCAGACCCTGAGGGTCCAGAGCTTACAGATGGGAACAACAATTGGTACCAGAATGGTTCACCTGGAAAAGAGTCCTGTCTAGGTCTGAAAACTTGTGTACAGAAAAGTTTTTGTTGGTTCAAAAAAGATCAAATTACCTACTTTATCAATCTTTTTTTACATTTTTGGCTTTTGTTCCCCGACCGTATGTGTCCTGACATCGTGTGTGCATGTGGAGGCACGCACATGCCACGCACTACAGGATGCCCAACCCTACCTGTCGCACCGTTGCCACCTGCACCTGTCACTGGACCTCCATCCAGTGATGGCAGGACTTTGGGCGGGCGACCCCCCTCCTGGGAGAAGAGAGCCAGTACTCAATCCTGCTCCCACCATCCCCCCTCCTGTGCCGGCACCCCAATGACTGAAGGTCATTCTCAAACCCGGGTCACCGGATTAGCACAAGGCTGGACGTCCAGTGCCTGAGCCCTCACACCATGGGCCAGCTCTTACTTTATCAATTTAAAAGCAGTTCTAGTGCTGACAGTAAATGAGAATGCCAAGAAGAGAGAGAAAACAAAACAGCTGCATTCAGAAACCTAGAGGACAGTGTACGATCAGTCATCCACAACAAGGTTGTTTTTCACTCGAGAGGTTTCCATAGTAACAGGATACCTCAAGATTGCAGCTCAAGAGGTCTCGTTATCATGGAAACCTCAAGAGTAAAAAATGCCCTTGATGTGGATGACTGATCACTACTGACTATAGAATAACCGTAATTGAATCGTCTGTGAAGTGTTCCCTTGCCTTTGCCCATTTTTTGATGCTTTTCTCTCCCAATGGACGTTGTCACTGCTGCTGTCAATTGAGGAACCTTGGAAACTCTCTAACTGTGCATGAGCGCAGATGTTCGAAGTTGTTATGCAGCAGTAGCTACGTAGCTGGTACAGCATAACATCTATGATGACGTAGCTACTGCAGTATAACAACATTGTGGAAGGGATGGATTTCCATCCTTGACAATGTTCCACTATACACTGTATAGAATTTGTCTGCAGAAAAGGACCGCTTGGCCCACCCAGTCTGGCCAGATGTTCCCTGCTTGGTCTATCTCTGTAGACCCCAACCTGTCTCTTACGACCCTCCCTTTCCTTGTCTTTTTAATGATATTCTCCTATGTCTATCCTATGCATGCTTATAGCTCCCACTGTTTTTGCCTCTACCACTTCAGTTAACAGTCTCTTCCAGCCATCTATCATCCTTTCATTAAAGAAATACTTCCTCACATCCCTCTTAAACTTTCAGCCCTCCAGTTTCATTGCATGCCCCCTGGTTGTGGAGATCTTTCTCATTTGAAAGAGACTTAAACTTCCCTAAAACTAGCAAATGTTGTCTCTCTTAACCTCCTCAAATCCTTACTTAGCAACTCCCTCAAAGATGATTGCCACTACCACACCAACTAATAAGCCCTCCCTACCCATGGCTCCAGTCTACCCAATAGTCAGCACTTAATCCCTCCCCTCAAATCATTTAAAATCCTATTATCTGTAGCTCAGTCCAGCGTACATGCTTACCCATGTTTTTTCATTATAGTAAGTATTGCTTTTGTACTCCTCTCTTTTATCTTCTTTGTACCATGTATCTACCTCTGTATCTCCCTTGTACTATGTATTTATCTATCAAACCTTGTATTTTTGACTCTGTATGCTATACATTGTCCATTGGAGGATCTCCTTGTAAATGAGCGTACTCAATGGAGTTTTCCTGATGAAACAAACTTGAAACTTGAACTTGAACTCCCCACCTGCACCCTGTTCACACCTGTGACATACTTGTAGGTCTCTATCATGTCCCCTTTTGCTCTCCTCTCTTTCAGGATACACTGTACATATTGAGATGTCTCATTCTCTTCTTGTAGGGCTTTTGATAAACTCCTGCACTATTTTTGTTGCTCTCCTCGGGACTGTCTCCACCCTGTCAATGTCCTTTTTGAAGTGTGTCCTCCAAAAGTGCACACAATACTCCAGCTGGAATTTGCCCAGTGAGCGATACAGTGCAGTAGCATTTCCCTCCTTCAACTGGTGATATCCCTCCCTATGCACCCTAACATCCCACTTGCCCTACACACTGCTTTCTCATACTGCCTGCCACTTTAAGGTAGTTATGATGACCACAAAGTCTCTTTCTTGCTTAGTGACGGTCAGTACTCCCCATCCCGTACTACACTCCTAGGTTCCCATGCCCTAGGTGCATGGTTTTGCACTTTTTGACATTGAACCTCAACTGCCATGTTTTTGACCACTCCTCAAGGTTACCAAGCTCCCTGTGCATTCTCTGCACCACCTCCTGAATATCTACTCTATTGCATGCAGATTCCGTTATCATCTGCAGAAAGGCATATCTTCCCTTTTAGTTCTTCTGCAATGTCACTTATGAAAACATTGAAAAGGACCGGTGCCATTACAGAGCCCTGTCGCACCCTGTTGGTAACTTTATGATCATCAGAGGGAGTGCCGTTAACTACTACCCTCTGATTCATATCCATTAGCCAGTTTCTAACCCAGTTCACCACTTCGGATCCCATCTCTAGGCTACTCAATTTCTTAATGTCTCCTGTGCGGCAGCGTCAAAAGCCTTGCTGAGATCCAGATAGGCCACATCCACTGCTCTCCCCTGACCTATTCCCTGGTCTCCCAGTCAAATAAAATAGTCAGATTTGTCTGGTATGACCCCCACCCCCGAATCTATGATGCCTGTGGTTTTGCAGCCCATTGGATTCAAGATACTGTGCCAGCCTTTCCTTTATCGGCGTTTCCATTAGCTTCCTCACCACTGAAGTGAAACTGACCAGTCTATAGCTGTTAGCCTTCTCTCTGCAGCCACTCTTATGTAGCAGGACCACGTCTGCTCTCCTCTAGTCCTCTGGAATCACATCTGTTTCCAGTGAACTGTTGAATAAGGCCATCAGTAGGGCAACTGTCACCTTCCTGAATTCCTTTAGTACCCTTGGGTGTATTCTGTCTGGTCCCATAGCCTTGCTCACTTTCAGAGCTGCAAGTCCCTTCAGGACTCTTTCCTCTGAAATGAACTTGTGTGCACCACCTCCCTTTGTTCTGGCTGTTCCCTGTTGGTCTCTCCCCCTCCCCCAACACACTGTGAAGACTGAGCAGAAGTACCTCTTTAGGATGGTTTTTATTATACTCTTTAGGAAACCGCTAAACAAGTTAAAAATAAAAAAAAAAATTTCTAACCTGAAAAACATGGGCTTCTCCCTCAGACATTATGGCTGGAAAAAATACTGATCCATCTAATCAGCATTTCTACTGTTTAAGCAGGTATTTCAGCAGATGTGTTTTTCTTCAAAGTAGTTATCCAATTTTACCTTGAATATCTAAGCTACATGCTGTTACTACCTCCCATGATAAAATCATCTAAGAATTAACTAACCATCTCAGTAAAATTATGTTTCTGTACACACCTTATGAATTTTCTTCCCGTCTGCTTATGTACACCTGTTCTACTGGATTATGCCAGTACAAATAGCTCTGATTGATCCTCTTCATCTGAGCCTCACCATTTTGAATTCAGCTTCATATTCACTTTTAATTTTCTCTTTTTCCAATGAAAGGAGTCTCACATCCTTGAAATGGTCCTCATATGTTTATTATACTCCCACCTGGATCATCTTTGTAGCTCTTTGCTGTACTGTTTTCATTTCTGTTATATCCTTCTTGTTGCATCTGTTCCAAAATTGCACACAGTATTCTAGGTGTGGCCTGACCAAGGCACCATATACTAGTAAGATATTTTATGTACTTACTCCCTTTTAATGTCTCAACATATTATTTTATTTTTATAAAAAGTGCCAGACTTAGCCCAATATCTTGAAAGTTCTGTATTATCCCATTCTGCTCCGTCTTAGTAGCATTACTCCAGTTCACTTGTAATCACCCTGCTTGTTTTTTTTTTTTACTTGAAGTGCATTACTTTACATTGTAACATGGGCAAGAAAAAGGGTTACAAGTGACTGGACAAAGAGCATCAGGTGTCCTCAGCGTGTCCATACATTAACTCTCTATTAATGTATGGACACGCTACAATCAATGTATGGTGAAGTATCAAGAGTGGTCACCATACGCAAGCTGTATCACTAACAATTCAGAATGGCACTAACTTCATGTGACTCATCATGCTTGTAATACATGCAAGTTCCCAAGAGTAGTCCAGGACAAAACGCTTATTAGAAACTTTTGAGTAGTAGTAAAAAAAAAAGATTTTCAAGTTTACATGTCTTGTATCGCTCATTTGTTTCCTTTGTAAATGTGTCCAGCTGTCTTATTCTTCCTCCTCACCCACCCACCCACCCACCCACTCAAATGGACCATAGCAGAAATAAAGAATCTTTTGTAAGCCATAAAAAAATAATCTTTGTGGTAATAATAATAATAATAATAATAATAATAGACTTTATTTCTATGGCGCCTTTCAAAAACCAAGGCACCTTACAAAATTTAAAAACATATCAAGCATTTCAGAATCTTAAAATATATAAAACAGCTGGTACAACTAAAATACAAAAGTTAAACACCAAATGCTTGACACCGCAAGTATGTTTTCAGGGCCTGTTTAAATCCCTCCATGGCTGCGCACTCCTGTAACTGATTGGTAGAGAATTCCAGAGGGTAGGGGCCGCATACATGAATGTATGGGCCCCCAAATATTTCAAAGACACCCTCAGGATCTCTAGCAACCCCTCCTCAGCTGAGTGGAGCAATCACCCAGGGCAGTAAGGGACCAGGAGCTCTTTCAAGTAGTCCGAGGTCCAGTAAATGTAGAACTTTAAAAGTCAGAAGACTGACTTTAAAGGTAATCCACCACTGAACTGGCAGCCAATGCAGTCCGTGCAGCACTGGCGAAATATGACTGGACCAAGAAGTTCCCATGAAAAACTGGGCCACTGCATTCTGCACCAGCTGCAGGTGGCAGATTTCCACTCCAGGTAGCCCTAAGTAGAGGGAATTGCAATAGTCCAAGCGCGAGGACACAAAGGCATGGACCAGAGCAGGAAGTTCACTGGACAGAACAAGGTGCTTAATCCTGGAGATATTTCTCAGATGATAAAAAGAGGACTTGACAATGGCAGACACCTGTGAATGCAGAGTCAGCCCTTCATCAAAAATTACCCCCAGGTTTTGCACCTGTTCGGACGTCGGGAGTGCTAAACCCCTAAGGTAAAGCCTGGAGGGTAATCCAACCCCCGACCTCCCCTATCCAGCATGTTGGATCCACAACCAGCACCTCAGTCTTTTCCAAGTTCAACTTTAGTCAACTCGAGTCCATCCACTCCTGGATTTCTCTAAGGCAGTTATTAAAAACCGAGAGAGCTCCATCCTGTTCAGGTGTAAAAGAAAGGTAGAGCTGGGTATCATCAGCATAGCAGTGAAACCTCAGCCCATACCTTCTTACAATGTTTCCGAGGGGCAGCATGTACACTGCAAACAACATGGGGGACAACACTGAACCCTGAGGAACCCCACATGACAGAGAAACTGGATCAGAGAAATGATCCCTGAATGCCACCCTCTGAGTTCTTCCAGTGAGTTAAGGTTTAAACCACCTGAGGACTACATGCGATAGTCCACAGATGAACCTCAGGTGCTCAGGTAAGACCCCATGGTCCACAGTGTCAAACGCTGATGAGAGGTCTAGAATAACCAAGATGGAATGGTTCTTCTGATCCCTAGCCATCAGGAGATCATTTAGCACCTGAACCAGCGCTGTCTTAGTACTATGCCTCTTTTGAAAACCGGACTGGAGGGGTTCATAGATATCACGGATGGTCAAATGGTTTTCCAGCTGTATGGTCACTACTTCCTCAATCACCTTCCCTAAAAAGGGAAGGTTTGAGATAGGTCTGTAGTTTGCATGGCAGTCGGGGTCCAAAAAAGCTTTCTTCAAGAGGGGTGTTACCACTGCCTCCTTCAGGGAGCTAGGAAACTCACCTGTTTCCAAGGAGCACCAGACTATCCATGCAAGGACCGGACCAATGGAATCAATACAACCCAAAATCAGGGAGGTTGGTCTTGGGTCCAAACTACAGCATGTAGGGTGTGCACTCTGGACAATCTGCATGATATCTATGAACTCCGGTCAGTTGAAGGAACTCCAGGAAAGCTGAGGAGCGGTGGCCAAGCACTGATCCAGAGCAACTCCCTTAGAGTGTGCTGGATGGAGCATCGTCCTGTTGTCTAGTTACTAGTATATTTGTTCAGTCATAAGAGAAGTTGCAGAGATATATGAATTTGTCTTGTCCTGTAAGTGAACCTTCCACCATCACAACATTACGCACAGTAGACAAGTTTTTCAAGCACTGCAAGAATTAATGCCACAGTTATAAAACTAGCCACCAAACTTCTAAAAAGCACATAGTAGCCCAGATTCTTTCTGAGACAGGTGCTGGCAAGAGAAGCAGCATTCCCTGATCAAACATGGAGCAGCTTGGCGTGCCAAGACTTGGTTTTCCCATATGCCACAATGCTGTATTTTGGAACGGGCAGATGTTCTGCAGCAGTGTTGAAAAGTGAGTAACACCACAGGACTTTATGTTAAAGCTCACCATGATTGTTGATTGTATACGGTGCAAACAGCTGAGGTAAGGCCAACTGCAGCCACAGCTGTGCATTTCTAATAATATTGATGGCAAAACCAGAGACTCTTCACTCTGACATCTTGTCATAATTCTTGACAGAGCAGGAAGCCGGAAGTTTAACGCCTTAACATAAAACAACAAAAGTAACATTTTAAAATGTGTAACATAGAGAAAAAAAGATTCTGAACAGGGAGCCAGACCCTTTTTCTTCCCCATGTTACAAATGAATTAACCCACTCCAGAGTGTGGGTCTTTCAGGGATTAATGTATGGCTGGGTGGCTGCAACCATTCGGCTTTCGGCCTTGTGGTCCAATCCCCCCAGCCATACATTAATCCCTGACAGACCCATACTCTGTCATGGGTTAATCCTTACTTTGCCCATTTCTCTAGAGTAGACAACCCCCCACCAGCTGCTTTCACGAGTTGCCTAGGAGAGAGGAGGAGGGGAGGAAATGACCTAGTAGCAACTCTTGTATTAGGGGTATTAGGATGGAAACATCTCACCAGGATCTCTCCCTTGCCTGTCTTCCTGTGCATGACTTCTTCACACTCTGGTAAGCATGACCAGCAGTGTGCCATCTATAAGAGTGTATGTGCTACCCTTGTGGAACTGCTCTGGCCATGCTACATTGTGCCCATCACAGAGAGACTGGCTGGCACCATTTACTTCTTCTTGGATGCATCAAACATACATTTCAAAGACTATACTTGCATTTCAGTGGGGGATCAATCAGCCATGCCTCCTGCCTGAGCTATTTAAACCAGCTTCCTCCAGCCTCACTCAGAAGCACTGTTTCTGTACTGAAGCAGGGGGCTCTGCCCCCCTTCTCCCCATGTCTGTCTCCCACTTTCCCTTTGTGCTTTTGGGTTTTCTGTTTGGTTTGTGCCTCCACTGACTTTCTAGGTCAGTATTTTGCTTTCTACTTTCCTGGGTGCACAGTGTGTTTCTCTCAGTAAACCATACCTGCACTAGGGCTAGGCAGACTGTTCCATGGGAGATCCGGACACCCGGATCGAACTCGCAATCTATGGACCCAGATAAAAAAAGTTCACTACAGAAGTCTGGTTCCAGGTCCATGGAGATCAATTTTGTTGTTTTGGGGATGCCGGCTGCACATACAGGCAGCCAGCGAGCGGCATCCATTCAGGCAACAGAAGGTCACATGACACACTCATGGTACATAACCATGCTGAGTATGCTATGCAGCCCCAGACGAGCGGAGGACCAGAGAAGCATGAGTGGAAGCTGCGCTGAGCAGCAGACACCATGCCAAAAGCCACTAAAAAAAAACACACCAGAAAGGCAGAAAATCAGAGGGGAGGGAACAACAACATTAGAAGAAATTAGGGAGAGTGACAGAAAGTAGAGGGAGAAAAAACGATTGTTGGGGGTGGGTGAAGGTAGGTCGGGGACTCAGGGAGGCAAGACTGGAGAGATAGTGGTGACATGGGTGGCTGCCGGGGAGGGGTACAAAGTTAACTTGCAAACTAAGGCAGTACTGTACTGTGTGAGTATATATTGAGCAAGGGCAGGCTGGCAAAATCTTTCACTTGTACCATTCCATCCAGATCCAGACTGAGGAGAGAGGGAGAGACTAGACTACTGGGGACCCAAGAGAGATTACAGTTACAAGAAATACCAAATGAAAGTGTTTTTCTTTTCTTGGCCTCAGACAGTGTAGCTGTGTGTGCATTAGAAAGGGCAGGCTTGCAAAATCTTTGACTTTGTGCCATTCCAGATCCAGAAGAGAGAGGGAGCGAATACTGGGGGCCCAAGACAGATTATAGTTATAGAAAATCCCAAAATTAAAGTTTTTTTTTTCTTTTCTTAGCCTCAAACAGTGTAACTGTAGCTGACTGTGTATATGAGATAGGGCAGGCTAGCAAAACCATTGATCTTTCCTGATCCAGAGGAGAAGGGAGAGACTATTGGGGGTCCCAGAGAAATTTTAGTTACATAAGCTCCCCAAGATTTTTTACTGGCTTCAGTGTGGCTGTGTGTACAGGCAAGGGCAGCAGGGTGGCAAAACAAATCTTTAACTTGTGTCATCCATTCACAATCACTTGTTAGCATTCATTCATAATCTCATCCAGAGGGGAGAGTGTGTGCAGGGGGGGCTGACGATAAATGTAACAGTCCCAGAAATCTGAAATAAAAATGTTTTCCCTGGCTTCAGTGTGGCTGCGTGTACAGGGCAAGGGTAGTAGGGAGGCAAAATAAATCTCTGACTGTGACATCCAAAGTTAATGAAAATTGTAAGCACCCATAACTTCGAACAAAATGCACACTGACCAGGAAAAAATCCAATAAGGTCAAATTTAATATAAGCTGAAAGTGCATTAACTGGCAAAAAACGGTGGCTCACAGCAGAAATAAAACAACTAACATTTTCCCTGGCATGCTGCCAGGCTTCATCAGAGTGTTATATGACAAAGACCTCAGTGCTATGTTTTATATGCATTCAAATGATCATGTGCCATTAATTAACCAGTCCATGTTTTCACATTTGAAACACACCACACCTCCACAATTAAAGTGCTCAGTGCATATAGTTTGTGGTTCATTAAACAAAACTTGGAACAAACTTCATGAACTCAACTTTGTACATGTGTTACACTACAGTATAAAAGAGGATGTATGACAAGTATTATACTTCCCTATGCAATCCTATATAAATATGTGGTAAATAATATATCATTACACTTCTTTAATTGTTAACTTTAACTTTTATTTTGTTTTTATAAATATAGTATTCATAAAAGTTTTTTATAGCTGATATTGTTATTATTGTTGTACTTGTACTAATGTTGTGTTCATGGTTCCAGGCACCAAGTTGTCACATCTTTACACAACAGACAAGATTGGCTCATTGACTGTGACATCATCGAGAGAGAGAGAGACTGAGAGACTGCAGGGTGGCCCACGATGCTGTAAATGTCACAGTCCCAGAAATCCCCCCTCCCTCCCAATTTTTTCCTGACTTCAGTGCGGCTATGTGTACAGAGCAAGGGCATCAGGGTGGCATAATACATTTTTGACTTGTAATGTCTTGGGGGGGGGGGAGAGAGAGACTGCGGGGTGGCATGATAAATGTAACACTTCTAGAAATCCGAAATAAAAATTTATTTTCCTGGCTTCAGTGTGGTTGTATGTATAGGGCAAGGGCAGAGTGGCAAAATACATCTTTGACTTGTTGTGACATTGAGACAGAGAGAGAGAGAGAGAGAGAGAGAGAGAGAGACTCTGCAGGGGGGCTGACGATAAAGGTAACAGTCCCATAAATCCCATATAAAATTTTCCTGGCTTCAGTGTGTCTGTGTGTACAGGGCAAGGGTTGTCTGTCTGTCTCTCTCTGTCTGTGTCTCTACCAGCACACTCGTGTTACAGACCTGAGCAGGATATGACACCATTATAGGCCAGTCATGAAGGGGTTAGTAGTGACTGATTGCTTTTTAATTTAGCAGTTTTACTTAAATTTGTTTATACAAATAGTCCATTAAATTATTTCCTTTTGCCTCTGTGTCAAGTGTGAGTGACTTTTGCAACTTTTGTGCATTTTTTCAAATATTAGTCAATACATCAAAACTAATCAGAATAAATCAGAACTTCACCGTGTTCTGCTGGTTCTTATTTAATAATGGTCAGAATTTCACCGAGTTCTCCCAGCCCTAACCTGCACTCCTGTTCCATTGTACATTGTTAATTTCTGTGTTGGTTCTTGCATGCTTCTACTTTTCACAGTGTCCTGCCTTTGTTGTTTAACTTTTGAACTGTGCTGTTTCAGACTCCAACCATTTGCAATCTCCCAGCTCAACTACAATCCTTAAATGTTTACACCTGGCTCGTGGTCACTCCCTGTTCTGTTCTGGTGGTTTCTTTGGTTGTTCTGTTTAGCAGCATGCCGTTTCCTAGTTTTCAGTTCTCATATGCTCCTATTTTTCCCAGTAGTTTCATTTGTTGTTCTCTACTGCCTCAGCCTACTTGTCCTGTAGTGCATCAGCAACTAACACTGACTTCCTTCATGGAGTTGGTTGGCATGCATTCATCATTCATTTAAGCACAAATCATTCAGTCTCATATAATGTCCTAGTTGTTCATTTGATGTCTCAATCATACATTTAGTCTTGCCTACATTTTATTTCTTCCTTGTGCTCATGGCCCTCACATTTCACCATCTGCCTCCCTCGACACAGGCAGAGTCCTTCCCTTTCTGCCTTTTTGTTGATAATGTCCTGTGCTCTGGGGGAAGATTTGCCTGAACAGATTGACTTGGTGGCTCCTTCTGATGTACCATTTAAGGCTTCAACTGCTGGAGGGTGGGACCTCTAAGTCTACAGGGTTCCTTTAGCTGGGCAGATGATGTCGGCAGCATTTTTGAAAGCTGTTCCCCACTACAACTGCATAAGGTTCATGTGGTCTCCCCCTACTTCCCTTCCTCAGCCCCTTAAGGATGAAGATCATACAATTATGCAAGTCCTGGTCCCTTTAGGGCTCTAATCCTATGCCTTATCCCTCATAGGTTTGGCTTGCTGTCTAGGCCTCCCCTCAGTTGAGGCCAGGTGAGTGTCTTTCAGTGATTGTTGTCCTCCTCCTCCCACCTTGAGGGTGGGCATCCTTCGCTTTGAACCTCCTTTAGTTTAAGAGATCGACTTATGGCACCCCCATGATGTTCCCATTAAATCTCTAAATTATGGTAGCTGAGCTGCCACTAATTTTATTCCAAATGTGGAGGGAAGGTGACCAAGGTCTTGGATCCACAGAGATTTTCTTCTCATAGGGTTTTTTTCCTCTCCTCCATGCCAAAGGTCATAAAAGTTCAGTAATCACTACAGGAGGTAGTTCATAATGTAGTACATTTATATTTGGATTGCATTTACCCTAGTAGGTTTCCGCTGTGAGGTGGGGTTGGATGGTGGCCCTCTTTCAATCCTGCCATTCCCTTTCTCCTTATGGAAGTCATGCCTCTGTTTGCTCTCTGTCTGCTATCAGTTACAAATTACTGTTATTTATTGCTCAATTCAGTCTGTGTCTGTTATCAGTCATCACTAGCTGCTGTCAGTCTCTCCTCATTCAGGCTCTGTGTTCACCACCAGCTGCACAGTACTTTTGGGCTGTTTTCCTAAGGTACACTTAGCATAAAGGAATTATGTTCCCATGGCACCTCTAGAGGTGGAACCCTCCTCAAGAGGGCTCCTTTGCCTTCACAGTACCCCAGCAGGGTGGTAGTTTCCCATGGGACAGGTACCTTGAATTGGCAATGTATCCTCGCATGACAGTCAACAGCATATTCATTCAAATTCCTTCAGACTATCAACAAAGTGGAGGCTGGGAGACAGTGCACTGACACTGCAGAAGGGGGAGGAGATGGGGCAGATGCTTGGAGGAGCGTGTGCAGATGCACGTGAGCTCTCTCCATGGGCATCATTGCATGCCTCACCTCCTAGGGAGGAAAAATGGATCCTGAAGCAAATGATGGAGGGCGCCTCACAGACTCCGCTCCTGGCTAGCCACAGTGCTGGCCACACTGGCTCTGGTCTCTGGTAGGGGTTGGGGAACACCACCGGCCCCACTGTGGGGCGCAAGACTTGGGGGTATGGATCAGCACCGGATGGTGGATGTTGGGGGATGGAGCTGGGGGTTCTCTCCAGAGGTAGGAGGCCACAGTACAGAGAAGGATAAAAAGAAATAGCAAAAAAAAAACCCACAAAGTTGCACAAGCACAACTCTTCACTAAATTACATATATACATTGAATTCAAATGCTGTGCCATCAGTTCAGGAGGTGGTAGCAACCAGCCACATCCTCTGCCTGAGCTATTTAAACCAGCTTCCTTCAGCCTCACTTAGAAACAGTTAGCTTGATTCAGAAACAGTGGCACAAGCTGTGGCAAACAATCACTCGCACCGATCACCAGTGTGCCACGGACCCTGCACCCAATTCACTATCGTGTAGGGTCCTGGTGCTAAAGTCCCACAGTTTGTGGCAAATATGGTCATGCAGCAAAAAGACAGTGCACTGGAGTGGTTCTGCAGGCTGTGGGGTGGTCGGGTGGCATCTGTGCCCAGGATAGGTGACCCACTGGGAGGCTGCTGGGGTCATGGAGGATGGGGCAGTGCATGGGGTGGGCTGTTGGAACACTGATGGAAGATGGAAGGGGTGTCAACAGCACTGCAATGGGGAATCAGAGAGGCTGCTGTGGTACCAGTTGGTTGGGGTGTCCACATGTGCCATGGGGGAGCCTTTGCAGGCACCGCATCACAAAGTGCACCCTATGTATGTCTTCACGTGGTGTTTGGATACAGGGTGCTGCACTAGATGACTACAGTGCCAGAGACTGTAGGTGGGTGGTGGCACATAGTCCCTCCTGCCCTGGGAGGGCACCGGTGGTAGTGCACGGATCATTAGACCAGCACCTGGCTGGTCTAATTGTCTTGACCATGCACCCTTTGGGAGTGTTTCCTGAATCCCCTGTAGGGGATATGGCAGTTTGCATCTGCCACAAGTCCCCTAACATCCTAGTGCAACCGTATGCCTGGTGCAGACCTGGGGAAGCCCAGTCTGGCACACATGGTTTCAGATTTGGCACGGGGGTGTTCCTGAATCACGCAGTCTGCAAGTTGTGGTGCAAGGTGCCACTTGCATCAATTCTGTTTAACACAAGCACCTTGCTTCACCTGCAGAGCTTTCTGAACTGAGCTCAGTGTTTCTTTGTTCTGCCATCCCCTCCTCCTTCTCCAGTGGTCAGCTTGTCTCCATGGGGCTCTTTCTTAAGGTACCTTTATCTTAAAGGAATTATATTCCCACAGCACCTCCTGGACTTCTGTGTTTTGTTCTTCTGCTTCTGGTTTGTATTTTGCCTCCGGCTGTGTACTTCCTTTTGTCCCTTCCCGGTTTTTCTGTGTTTGTGTGTCTTAGTTTTGTTTTTGGGGGACTTGGTTTCTAAGCTCCTACCATTTTGCTCATTTAGAGCTCATGCTATTTGCTTTCAGTTATCCCCATTGCTATTGCAATCAGTACCTGTGTTCTACTAAAACTAAAGCTGCTCCCCATGCTACACGCCTAATTGTTTTCACCTGATTCAGGCTCCCTCTGAACCCTTGCTGTGTAGCTCAATCATGCTTTCTCAGCTTAATCTACCTCCCACATTGTCATAGCTGTTTTCAGAGCATTGTGCTTCCCTCCATTCCATGCGTATAGAATACTACCACTCATAGCTGATGCTATTCCCTGCTTGTATGCTGCTGTTATACTCAAGAGGTCAGCTAAGCTACTGCTGAAAACTAGCTTTAATATCTGCATGTGGTTCTCAACCCTTTCCATCACTTTCTTGTTTTTCCTACTGTGGGGACTTGGAAGTGTTTGGGGAGTCATAGCCCCATGTGGCTAATTACTGATGTTCTAAATCCTCCACCACTGAAAATCCTCAGAGTATTTGTCACTTTCACTGGATTTTTTGAATGCCTGGCTGGCTTGCCCCACTATCATAGTGCAGCCTCTCCCACTTACATTCATGTCAAACCATTGCTACTATGTTTTGCAGACTCTGCATGCAAGTCTGACTATTCCTACTGCTTACTGACCTACGTGCAAGTCCGACTACTGTTACCCTGCCCTATTGAATTGCCCTGCCTTACTGAACTACATCCAGATCCACTCCTGCTCATGTCATCATTGCTCAGTGCTCCCTGCCATCTGGCCTCTACAAAGTCTCAGCACTCAATGCTCATTCAGCTCCTCATCAGTCCCTGGGGCATGCCAGCCATTCCATTCTGGTGCAGGGTTCCCTGCAGCTGATGATCTCACTCTGCACCTAGAGTCTGCAGCTTGAGCATGTGAAGCTTGGGGTGAGGTCCTTCTCACCTGGCCCATACCTGGGAATGTCCTCACTCTGGGTGGACCTTCAGTCATCAACCATACCGATGGTGCCTCAAGTTGTAGAATTTATGACTAAGCCATGAAGGGAGGTACAGTGATTTCTTTTAGCTCTAGTGGTTTCCACTATTACGGTTGTCCATTGGCTTTAGTGGTTCCCTAGCAAGGCATCTTCACCACATTCTCTGTACGACCACCTCTGGTTCACCTATTGTTTTTTTTTAGATCAGTAGGCTGGGTGAGTGACTCAGTGGTTGTTACTCTCCTCCTCCCACCTTGGAGCGGTGGTTGCAGAGCTACCATCTTGCAACCCTCCACGGCATTTCTGTCAGAAGGATAGAGTAAGAGTTTCCTTCCAAATTGGAATATTTTCTACCTCCCTTTAATTGGGTTTCCAAATTGCAGCAGCAGAGCTATTACTAAACAAAATACCCCAAGACTGGATGGAAGGTGACCTTGGCCTTGGATCTCCAAAGATTTCCTCCTCAAGGGTTTTTTTTTCTCTCTTCTGTGTCTCAGGTCATAACTGATAGTTAGCATAGTGTTCTCTAGTTCCATAGGCAGGATCTGCTGTTGGATGGAGGAGGATGGTGTCCTTATTGCCATTCTCTCTCTCCTTAGGAGGTCCTCTCATTCTCTCTTGCAACCCATCAAGCCCATGCCATTGTTAACCTATGCATCCCGTTACATTATCAAGCTGCCTGATGCTTTATCTAGTACTATGTTTCACAACTACTGATTGCTTATATGCTTCATACTACTACTTTCTTTTTGGGAATCCTTCCTAAGGTACCTTTAACCAAGGGAATTGCCCCACAGCACCTCTAGGGGTGGAATCCTCTAGAAGGTTCCTTGCTTTTGGTACCCCTATAGGGTGGTAATTCCTCTGGAATAGAAAGTGTGAACAGCCAAAACCTAAGTAATACAGCTGCAGAAGCATAACACTATACTGACTGTGTAGGCCATTGAATTGGAAGGCTCTGCCTATGGTTCAGTGGACAAGCAGCCAGCCAGCCACTCCCATGTCCTGCGCTATATAAGCAGTTCCCCTCAGTCTCCTTCTGAAGCACTTCCTCTTTGCCCCTCCATCCTCCCCTTCTCCTCCTCCTCCAGCGGCAGCACTTCTCTCCTTGGGATCCTTCCTAAGGCACCTTTAGCCAAGGGAATTGTCCCATGGCACCTGTAGGGGTGGAACCCTCTAGAGGGTTCCTATCATTTGGTACCCCTACAGGGTGGTAATTCCTCTGGAATATAAAGTGCAAACAGCCAAATCCTAAGTAACACAGTTGCACAAGCATAACACTATACTGGCTGCATAGGCCATTGAATTGTTATTTACAGAACCTGAGCTAGCCAGCCAAGGATACAATTTAGCAGTATTTGACATATATTTACAGTTGGTAGCACACAATAAGCGCATAGAAACAACGGCATGTGCTGTTGGGGTGAGGCAAGTA
This sequence comes from Neoceratodus forsteri, assembly GCA_016271365.2. Classification (NCBI taxonomy): domain Eukaryota; kingdom Metazoa; phylum Chordata; order Ceratodontiformes; family Ceratodontidae; genus Neoceratodus; species Neoceratodus forsteri. The sequence continues at coordinate 266,309,638 of CM057454.1, read as the reverse complement.
GACTGGCTGCCAAAAGAGTGACAGTACTGTGAGGCAGACTGACAGTACAAGAGTGAGAAAGGCAGCTGCACTGCTATGGTGACTCCCCAAGCAGCACAACAACAACAGGCAACCCCAAAATGCCCAGGTGGCCAGGAAGTGAGTGTCAGGAGTGGGCCACAAGGAAGGCAGCCACCGGAATACAGAGACCCACCAGGGTCCACAGACAGACACCCTCCTGGCAGAGCACAACAGCAACAGCATAGCAACCCCCCAAAACAGCACCCACCTCATGAACAGCAGCAGTACAACAGGCGACATTCACTGGACCTGGGGCACACAGAGTCATTATGACTATCTCCATGGCCTGGCACACAAATTTACATTTCATGTGTGAGCCAGCACATAGTGCCACCAGGCATTGCCTCCCAGCATAGCTGCCACCTGCTGTCCACAGACTATCATTCTGTGCTCAGTCCTCCTGCTGCCTGCCACCTGTTGCCATGTGGCATGTGCACTGCAGGCAGCTCCTGGACTCCAGCAGTGGAGCGGTGCTGCCCAGTATGGGCACCCGCTCATTACTTGCATCCTGCGGAGTCACTCTTTTGACCCGCATGCCTGTCCCTTACCTTGTGGCTACATGTCACCATGATGGGTGGCCCTGTATGTGCCCTGTCAGCTGCCCCACCCACCACTGGATTACCGGCTGCTACACCGCTGGTGTGTGCATGGCCTGTCCTGTGCCCCACCCCTCCTCACCCCATACTCTGCCCCCTTGGGCTGGCTGCCTGCCTCCTGTCACCCTTGCTCCTGGGCCTTTGGCACTGCACTATGATCATCATGCCCTGTGCCTGTCATCTGGCTGTGGTTGCCCTTGTCCTTGGGGCCTTGGCCCGGTTGTGCTTCTTTTTTAAAAAATGTTGTATATTTTATAGTTTTTTTCCATATGTACACCATAACAAAATAAACATACAGATGTACCAGCCCTGGTACACTATACAGAACAGGTGAAGTGGTCTAGGTATGGAACTGCTATACATAGATATTACATACAATTCAGTATGGCCTAGTACATCCTAGTGCACACTTAGTACATCTCCCTGCATAAAGGGAGCTTACCGCTGATAGAATTCTAAACTAAGTTACTTGAAACAGTACTGTGTGTTGGTGGCACTTGATACTGTGTTAGGAGTGAAGCCTATGTACAGCAAGGGACAGTGGGACTTGTAGTTCATGCTCTTCTGAGGAGCTACAACCTCCCTTGCCATGCACTTGCTTGAGGAATCAAAATCAGGGGAGCCAGTATAAATGCGAGCTGATTTGTAATACAAACCTCCGATAGCTCTACTACAGCTCTTTTAGGAAAGTTTTAAACACATTAAATATATTTTGTGGTGTGAGTGGATGAGGGTCACATGACCACTCTACTTACGGGTTTTGGGGCTAGATAAAAACTCCCCCATGAGTGAGTGGGGCGAGCATGTAGCACCACATGCAGAGATGTGAGCCGAGACCCACTCATTCGCATGTGTCTGGCATGTCTAGTGAGGCCTGGTGAGGCAAGGAGTTAAATATATTAGGTGTGTCATTGCCAGGAGTGTATAGAGAACATCACACAAACACCAAAATCGACATCAATGAAGGTATAGAACTGCTAATGGGTCATTTATATCAGGACAGGAAGTTAATGAAGTGTGATAAATGCCATATGTGCTGTGCTGTAGACAAAGAACTATTTAAGGAACAGGAGTGTGATAAATGTATCCAGTTGGGAGTTACCTTGTACAAATTAAACAACACTATGTTGGAATTAAAGGAGCTGAAAGAGTTAATGAATTTAGAGCTTGAACATGGGATTGAAAATATTGCTCCCATTGTTACAAACAGTGCCACAATACATCACTTGTCAGTTGATAGTAATATGCATGGTAACCATGTAGAAGTGTATAGATTAAACAACACACACAAAATGTCAGAGGTGAGAAGGTGTTAGTGCAGTATACTAATATCACAGTACCGGTTCAACCAATAACTAATCAGGGAAACACCATGCAAACTGATTGTAATATATCATCTAGAAAAAGGGTAAGAGAAGAAATTGTACAAAATATTGCTGAATATGACATATCAAATTTAAATATGTCAAAAAAAACAAAAACAATATGACTGCAGTGAGAACAATGAATGGTGTCTTGTACAGAGTGGAAAGGGGAGGAGAAAGAGTAGACGAACATTGAACAGTAATGATATAAGTGTTTAAAATAGGTACAGTATGTTGCAGAACAGTAACAAGGCAGATTTAGAATCAGCACAGGATTCCTTGGCTAATCCTGAGTTAATGGTATTAGGTGACTCAATAATATGGATATGCGACACTAACATTTGTAAAGTAGATAAGGAAAATTGGATGGTGCTTTGTTACCCTGGCACTAGTATAAATGATATAAAAAATGTAATACCAAAGGTAATTAAACAATCTGACTCAAAGAATATAGTAACAATGCATGTTGGAGTGAACAATGTGGGGTATAGTCATGAGAAGCATATCTGTATGGATCTAATAGAGACCGCTAGTCAAATCAAAATGCTAGGTGCACATGTGTTCATCTCGGGTATCTTACCAATCCCTAGGGCACCAGAGGAAAAAACAAAACTTTGGCAAGAATAAACATCAGACTGGAAAATTGGTGTCAGAGTGAGGGTATTGGATTTATTGACTCATGGACTGATTTCCTTGGCAAACGACATCTATTTATCAGAGATGGGATGCACCTGAATAATGATGGTGCAAATCAATTGGGTGAAATCATTAAGGGACATATGGAACAAGCTGATTTAAACTAAGTAACGGGGGAGCTGGAAACCAGTTATCACTAACAGTCCAGCATTCGGTGTTAAATCCACTAATGAAACACATAAAATTAAATGTCTGCTTAGTAATATTAGAAGCATGACTAACAAAATCAGTGAACTGAAAGTTGTATTACGTTCTGCAAAAAATTATGTGGCTTTGATTACTGAAAAGTGGCTTGGTAAGAATGATAATTGGAATCATAATGTACAAGGTTACAACATTATACGAAAGGATAGAAAAGAAAAAAAGGGTGGTGGAATTGCTGCCTACTTATCAAGGAAATTGAAGTATGTTGACATCACAGATAAAATTAAGACTGATGAAATCAGTAACACTGAAACATTATGGATTAAAATGTTAAAAGGGAATAGAACATAATTCATCTTGGGTCTATGTTATAGACCACCAAATACTAAACCGAATACAACATTAAAAATCATGGATGAAATTTCCACAGCTTTAGAGTATGGTCAAATAGTCCTAATGGGTGATTTCAATTTTCCAGATATAAATTGGGAAAGAAACTGTGCTGTAAACAATCAGAGTAAAGATTTTCTAGATTTTTGTAATAAAAATAAGTTAACTCGGTTTGTAAAACAAACATCTAAACTCAATAACATACTGGATCTAGTATTCACAACTAATGACATTAATATAACAGAATGTAAAACTGTGTCACCAGTGGGTAATAGCGATCATTCCTCTGTCTTGTTTAATTTGGATTATGAAAATATACCTATTGTGGGTTGCACAAAGATTTATCTATACAATACCACAAATAAAGATGGAATACATTGAGAATTAAGTGGGATACAATGGGAGGACATATTGGTGGGAAAATCTGTAGATGAGCCATGGGCATTTATCAAAACTACTATAGACAACATTATGAAAACCCATGTTAAACAAGTTAATATAATAAATATGGAAGAAAACCTAGATGGTTAAATAAAATCTTAATCAAGTTAATAAAAAGGAAAAAACAAAACATATGGACAAGACATTATGAAGAAAACAGAACCAAATTGGTTAAACTTTAAGCAAATTAAAAAAAATGTAAGAGCAAAATAAAGCAAAAAAAGAGTATGAATTACATTTAGCAAAAACTGCCTCAAAATCTAATGGTAAACAGTTTTTCAGCTATATTAACTTGCTGAAAAAGAGTAAAGGAAAATTAACTTCAATCACCTGCCCTCAAGGTAGGAGTGGAACCAACTGACTGAGGAGTCAGAGTGCCCCACAGACTTGATCTTGATATGTTTCTATAGTATACAATGGGGGTGAGATACTGACAACAACAAAAATGGAAAGGGACCTGGGGGTAGTCATCAGTCATCTGATATGACTACCTGGGGACAGTCATATCAGATGACCTAAAGGTGGGCCAGCAATGTGAGAAGGCAGTAAGGAGGGCTGGGGGGATACTGGGATGCATAGGGAGAGGCGTCACCAGTAGAAAACAGGAAGTTGTTGGCCCTCTGTACAGACAGTTGGTAAGACCACATCTGGAGTACTGTGTACAGTTCTGGAGACCCCATCTCAGCAAAGACATAGACAGGGTGGAGGCTGTCCAGAGGAGGGCAACCAAAATGCTGCAGGGTCTGCACCAGAAGACACATGAAGAAAGACTAAAGAAACTAAAGATGTATAGCCTTGAGGAAAGGAGGGAGAGGGGGGACATGATAGAAACTTGCAAATACTTCAAAGGAATCAACAAAGTCCAAGATGGTAGCATCTTTCAGAAAAAGAGATGTGCAAAAACAAGGGGGCACAATTTGAAGATAGAGGGGGGACAGCTCAGAGGTAATGTGAGGAAGTATTTCTTCACAGAGAGGGTTGTGGATACATGGAACAGCCTTCTTGAGGAGTTCATAGAGTCAAAAACAATTGGGGAATTCAAGAATGCATAGGACAGACATAAGGCAATTCTAGTGGGGGGTAGGAGGAAGTAGGCTGTTGGTTAACTAGGATCTTCAGCTTATCTGTTAGGTAGGGAAATGGGCAGACTAGGTGGGCCAAGCCGTTCTTATCTGCCATCAAATTCAAAATTCAAATTCTATCACAGTTAATTATACTGTTATTGCAGAGCCTATAGAGACTGCAAATTCATTTAATAACTATTTCTGCTCTGTATATGCAAAACAGACTGTACAAAACATACAAAATGATTATGGGATAATGGAAGGAAACCACAGTTTCTCAAGAGAAGAAATAATTACATGAATTGAAAACATGAAAGATCATAGCACCCCTGGAATGGACAATATAACTTCTACCATGCTTAAAATTATGAAAGAAAATATTTGGTTACCATTAAAATTACTGTTTGAAAAAACACAACACCAGGAAGTTACCCAAAGAATGGAACAAATCGAAGGTTACCCCTATTCATAAAGGTGGCAGCAAAATCCTTGTCTCAAATTATAGGCCCATAAGTCTTACATCGATACCATGTAAAATACTGAAAACCCTTGTAAAAGAATAAACCACCATATTAACAAAGATCCATTGTTTGACCAGAATCAGCATGGTTTTAAAAAGGGGTATTCCTGTGCAACAACTTTGGTTAGTTTTTACAATCATGTCAGAAAAATGAGGGATAATGGTGTCCCTGTTGATGTACTTCTGTTTGACCCGAGTAAGGCTTTTGATCGAGTTCCGCATTGGGCAATACATCAAAAATTGAAAAAGTATAAAATAAATAACTTTATTGTCAGGTGGATAGATGACTGGCTTTATGATCAATCCTAAGTAGTTTCAGTTTGGGGCCACCAGTTTATTGCGGGTCAGGTAACAAGCAGTGTACTGCAAGGATTTGTATTTGGACCCTTAATATTTCAGACTTTTATAGTGGATTTAGATGATAACATTATTAGCATTATTATGAAATATGCAGACAACACAAAAATTTGTGGTCCTTGTAAAAACACTGATCAAATTCAGACTCTACAAAATTATATCAACACAATAAGCACATGGGTAAAGAAATGGGGGATGCAACTTAACATTCAGAAATGTAGTGTTCTACATATAGGTAGACACAATCCAAATTATGTTTATTATTTGGTTGGGGTGCCAATCAAAATTAAAGTAATCGAAAAAGATATAGGGATTCTTATTGACAAATTAAATTTTTAAGCACAAAAAACAACCGTTATTGCCAATGCAAACAGGGTAATGGTAGCAATCAAAAGAAATATGAAGAGCAGAAAATCTGAAGTATTATTTCCAGTATATCTCTTATATGTGAGACCTGTCTTGGATTATGGATCCCATATATGGTCTCCATATAAAATAACAGAAATTAATAAATTAGAAAAAATACAAAGAAGATATACCAAATCAATAACCATGTTGAACCAATACTTGTACAAGGACAGATTGGATAATTTAGGGCTGCACAGCCTGGAGGTTAGAAGGCAGAAAGATGATCTCTTGTTCTTTTTTAATATACTAAATAATCCTTTATTAATAATGGACTTATAAATTGAATTTAAGAATGATCTGCTGAACACTAGAGGACATCCATTACAGATTAAGAATGAGAGATTTAAAACTAAAGACAGAAAATATTTTTACACCCTACAAACAATTTCACTTTGGAATAGATTACCTATTAAAGTTATCTCAAGTATTACAAAAGAAAATAAAAAAAAATCTTGACGATTATATTTCTACAAGTGGGACCCTTAAATATTATAATTTGGCCCAGATATTCAAACTGCGCCAGGCTGTGGCACAAGCTTGGACGCAGCTCAACTTGGCTGTGCAGGGGTGTGGCCTGGGCGATATTCAAAGGAGCTGCGCATGGCTCAGCAGCTTTGAATATCGCACCCTGGCCACCCCCACTGTGCATGGTGCAGTGGCAGAGTGCCAGCGCAAGTGGCCAGAGTGGAGCATGGAGATGTGCTAGTGCAAGTGCCATTGTGCCTTTCACAACACCCGCGATATTCAAAAGGTGACATGCAAATAGGGCCATAATTTATGCAAGGCACACATGGGGCCATTTGCATGTCATTATGGCCCCATTTGAATGCAGGGTGCGCTGATTGCGACTGGTGCCCTGCCAGGCAGCAGCTGTCAGGACCGACGCCCCCTGCAGCCCAATCGTGGGCATCTGTCCAAAAATAGAAAAATCCTATATCCCTGGTGGTCCAGTGGACTGCACTCTGCCCAGCCGTGGGCATCTGTTTAAATAAACCCCCCTGTCCAATATCCCTGGTGGTCCAGTGGACTGATTGCTGCCTGATTGCGGGCATCTGTTATAATAAACCCCCCCTGTCCAATATCCCTGGTGATCCAGTGGACCGATTGCTGCCTGATTGCGGGCATCTGTTATAATAAACCCCCCCGTCCAATATCCCTGGTGATCCAGTGGACCGATTGCTGCCTGATTGCGGGCATCTGTTAAATAAACCCCTCCATCCAATATCCCTGGTGGTCCAGTGGACTGATTGCTGCATGATCGCGGGCATCTGTTTAAATAAACCCCCCCAGCCAATATCCCTGGTGGCCCAGTGCCGCGCACTTTTCCCTTTTGAATATCGCGGAAACATCAGGTTACATGGCACAACACTGTTGCACCAGCGCTAATCCTTTGAATATCTGGGCCTTTGTCTTAATAGGAGCTATTATGGGCTAATGTCTTTTTTGCTCCTGCGAACTTGGTGAACTAGGTGGGAAGCAGCCCCCCCTCCTCCCAACCTAGGCCTCCCCCCACCTTTGATCCCCACTTCCCCCCCACAGGTGTCTTCAGTGAGATATACTAAAGATAGGGTTTCATATACCAGTAATAAATATAACAGGTAATAGCTTATGAGTAGGCTGAAAGATATATAAGCTAGCCAAGTGAGAAACATATCCTGAGCTGACATGATGAGGACATATCATAGGCAATGCCAAGGGGATGGAAGCCTGGGCATACAGGCTGCAGTGAGGGGATGTATTACTCCTTACTGGCACCACTAAAAATATTCTAAGGGGGAGCGTGTACTGTCAGAAGGGCCTCCACTTTACCCCACCTTTTGGTATAGGACTGCATGTGATAGTGCAGCCCTGCAATTGATTTTTCTACCTGTAAGTTAAACAGAATCTCATTCATCCACTCTGTAAGTAATCTCATCTTGGTCTACCCAAGCGAAGCACTAACCGCTTAACTGATAGTGAAATCAGAGAAATGTGGAATCTTCTTTCTAGCACTGGGATAGTGGCAAGGTTACCTAGTATACATATCTCTGGGGGGGAGGGACAGTCCAGTAGCTCTAACAGGGGATCCAGGTTGTCCTTAATTTTGTCCCAGAGCGGGGCTACCATAGGGCAATCCCATAGTATATGTAGAAGACTACCTTCAGCACCGTTATATCTAGAACACTGGGTGGTAGGGAGCTTACCCATTTTATTTAGATGAGTCAGGGTGAAGTAGATGTTATGTAGTATATGGAACTGAATAAGATGCAGTCTATCATTGGATACAAATTTATGCATGTCATTCCAGATACCCTCCCACTTGGGATTTAAATTTGAAAAACCAAACGCCCAATAGTTCAGTTTACCTGAGGCCTGAGGAAAGATTTGTGTGGATATTAAGGAAACAAGTTGGGAGACAACATGGGGTTGCCAGGATTGGGTCATCACCAGAGAGACAAAGTTACCATTATTTATGTCCCATTCTGATGTCCCGAACCATGCCACCAGCATATGTCATAGCTGGTACATACGAAAAATACACCTCCTAGGAAGACTGCAATTGGTCAATAGGTCACTGCTACTAGGAATCTGTTCATTTACCAATAGATCAGCAACCACTTTGTCTTTCTACTCTGGGTAGTTGGAGTGGGATAACATTTTCTCAGCTATTTTGAAATTTAGATTACCCCACAGTGGTTGAGAGATATTATGTTTATAATTATAATGCATTGTCATGCACATTTGAGCATGAACCCATATTGAGTTGTGGATTACTGTGACTTTAAGGCCAGGTGGCAGTTAATTAGGGCCCAAGTAGTATAAACTGCTCAGAGAGATTTCAAAAGATTGGAGCCTCTGCCTTTCGATCAGTAGCCAGATCGGCACATAGGCCTTCTCCTGCTCTGGGTTCTTGGGTCAGCGTGCGTATTTTGGAGAGGTGACTAACCAAATAGTATAGGTAGAAATTAGGTAATTTGAGCCCCCACCCAGGTGTTTAGGAGCCCACAGTTTAATACATGCCTTAAGAGGGGTTTTATTTTTCCAAATGAAACCTGAAATAGCAGAATAGAGTTGATGAAACCAACTACGTGGTAGAAAAAAGGTTTAGCATGTTAATAGGGTAGAAGATACATGGAAGTATATTCATCTTGATTATACTGATACAGGCTTGTAGGGATAGGGACAGGGAGTTCCACCTATCAAGGTTCTGTTTAATGGTATCAACAATTCTGTCAAGGTTGAGCCCCTTCATCACAGATTGTTTCTGGGACAGGAAGATGCCCAGATATTTCAACTCTGTGGACCAGGACATTCCAAAGTGAGGGTACTCAGCAGAAATAGTCCTCACATTTAAGGGCATATGGTGGTCCTGTATAGTTTGTAACCCTAGAGGAAGAATGTAATTCCTTTCTTTTTCCAGGTGACTCTGGCATTTAGGGGGGTTGGAGGTTACAATTATATTTATGGTGCTTTTTGCTGTCATTGACAGCTTAGCTTTGTTATAGATGGTTAAATAAATAGATACAGTCTTAGTTTAGGTTGCCTTGTAGGCTCCTCAGAAATCTGATGCGTTGGTGGAACGTTGCAGCTGATAAGGGCAGCAGTTTAGATAAGTGGCAAGAGCCGATGATATGTTCTATCATTAGCATACAGTTCCATTTTCTCTGGGCAGCTCTGCTTAGGAGGCTGACTGCAGACAGTTATGAATATAGAATAATACCTTTGAAGAAACAAAATTACTATGGTGAATAATTTTTTTTCCAGATTCACAGACTGTTCCATATATGCTTGCTGTGTACTTCAATTTCTTTTAATTCTGTGGAACTGCCCCTTATGGATGTACTTGATCATGTGATGTGGGTGACAGCTACTATCCAAAAGGATGGTATTTTGGTCTGTAGGTTTCTGAAATAAATTTGTTTCCACCCCTCCATGAGTTGTTAACTTTAATTTTGATATTCAAAAATTCTATCTCATCAAGACTGTTCTTAAAACTAAATTTTAAATGTTCATTTTTAGAATGCAATCCACAAAAGCCTGCAGACATCATCAATAAAGTGCCTCCACAACTCCACTTGTGGAGGAAAGATTTAGCATTCAGATTATGTAAAAACTCCTCTTCTCATTTTTGCCAGATGTAAATTAACAAAATTGCAGGACGAAAGTCACCCCCATAGCTCTCTCTTTCATTTGCAAAACATTATTTCCCTTAAAGGCAATACAATTACATTTCAGGACACATTATGATAATTTTACTGAAAATTCAGTTGGTGGCATAGCATTTGCCCCTCTTTGATTCTAACCCTTGTTGGTGTGGGATATTGGGCCCCCATATTCAAAGCAGATGCACGGCACAAATGGCAGATGCGCCACTCACAAGAGAAAATGTATGGCAGTGCGATATTAAGAAGACCAGAGTGTGCCATGCAAATAGAGATGCACAGTCATGCGCCAGCAACGGATATGGTGCAGTCAATAGGGGTGTGTATATGAATGTGCTATGCAACCACATATTGAACTGGACTGTGCCAACAGTGCATCATACAACACGTGTGTGTGATCACGCTGAGTTAGGTTCATTAAAGGCAGCCCAAAATCAGCAAGCCACCCAGTATCAGGCACAGGAACTGCACTAGGAGAGGGGGAAACAGTGTGTGAGGGGGAGAGAGAGAGAGCCAGAGAGTGTGAGAGAGAAGGAGAGAGGGGGAGAGGGGAACACACACACACACATATACACACACACACACACTGCAGGCAACAGACCCATGACACACCTGGGTGTGTGGATTGTCTGCAAGCATGGCTGACATGGGGAGACTGAGGGAACACCAGGACGGCTGAGGTTGGGCCCGTAGGTGGTATACCTAGCTGAGATGGTACCATGCCTGCATGACATATGAACAGCTAACAGACATGGGATTGTGGGGCAGTACAGACACAACAGGGCACCCCAAGACAGCTCTGGTGGCTGCACCATATTGAGCTGCAGGCACGCAAACATAGACGCCATGTCATGGCGGTGGTGTCACAGGTCACTGCAGCCATGTGCCTGCTTGCCACAGGTACCTGGTGGTGACAGTAATGTGTACCAGAATAGAAGGGCTGCCATGCAATAAACCACCATGTGGTGTGCAATGCCACAGGGATACTCACCTGTGTGCATGCCAACCACCTTGAAAGTGCACATGCTGCCTATGGTTGGCTGGCAGAAGACCAGTGCCACTGGTTTGAGTCCAGGGACCTGACCAGGAGCCAACATGTGCATGCATTCAGCAATACAGCAGCACAGTTGTATGCAGGGTACAAAGGGTGCAGACCTGGGGGATGTACAGGGGGCACAATAGGCCGATGTGAGACAGGGCATGCAGACATGCTAGTGTAGGAGATGAACAACATGGACAGTGTGACAGGAGATTGAGGGCAGAGGCACAATGACAGCATGGAATAGGGTGGCTGGCCAAGGGATACCTGTAGATGGTATGTGCACAGGGATGGCATGCGGCACACACAGGTATGGGTTCATTCCTAGTGAGGTTAGGTCACCTCTGCCTACCAGGCAGCATCACTGGTGCTGTGGAGACACAGTAACAGGCTACCACCCTGTCAGCAGGGTTTGGGGCAGTATACGGCAGTCACAGAGCATACAGAGTGACACACACAAGCAGTGGGAAAAGGTTCTACATTTCAGGATGCAGTAGCTGGTGTACACCACACCATCCTGGTGGTGCATCCCTGCTCATCTGTTCCTCTGCATGCAAATGAGGTGAATACCTGCAGATAATGAGATGCAAATATCCAGAATGGGCACAGACTGTGCAATGAGCCCATTTGCATATCTTGGCTGAAGATTGCAGTGCTCCACGCCACACAACGCATGGCCCATCGTGCATTATATTTTGCTCTGCACATGTTGCTTTGTGTGGTCGAGCAACCATGCAGTATTCAGCTGGTTTTGCATGATCGCATGTCGATGCACCCCTGCTGAATGTGTCCTTGTTTTTCAGCCACGCATGTTCTTGCCTTGTGCATCTCTTTGCACGTCACATGTACCTGGCTTTGAATATGTCCGTCTTAGAGTATAATGACTTAATATACAGTGTTACCAGCAATGTATTTTGTGGGATATAAATATATTCCAAGACATGTAGAATATCTCCTGTGTCTTTTATATAGGATGGAATCTGTTCTACAAAGTCACCCAAAAAAGAGCCCACATATTTTGAGAGTGGTTTTGTCAATGATCCAGTGCCACCTATTATTGGGCATCCCGGTGGATTAGTCAGAGATTTATGGACCTTAGGTAGGACATATATTACTGGCTTGATTGGGAATTCTATACTTAAGAAGTCCCTTGTTATATCATCAATCCACCCATTCTGGTAACCTCTCATAATTTCTGCATCCACTACCTTCTTAAAATCTTTAATCGAATCACTACCAAGCTGCTTATAGAAGGTTGTATTCTGAAATTGTCTCCACACCTCTTTTTCATAATCTTGGATGTCCATAACAACAACACTTCCACCCTTATCAGTTGATTTTTTTGTCAACCTGTGATTCCTCTTTAGGTTTGAAAGTGCATCGTGCTCACTACAACTTACGTTTCTACATTCCAATCGTCTTTCACAATTCATGATTTCTTGCAGATCTTTTTCACACTTTTGTTTGAATACTTCCATGGCTCGGGGGGTGGGGGAGAAGGTAGATTTTTTCTGAAACATTAGCAGACTGCCAGAAGTTGGACCATTGTTGCCTTCCTACTCTTGACTCACAGTAGGGGTTGTAGTTGTTTCCCTATTTATCCCAGTTCTATAAAAAAGGACCATAAACTGAGTGGATGACACATTTTATGCTCATCAATTACAGTACTGAATTCATTCAAATTATTCATGGGAATAACTGAAAGGCCTTTTGAGAGAACGCTACATTCAGCATCAGTCAATTGTTGAGATGTGAGGTTTATCACATTCAGTAACAATTGTTCCCCTCATGTTCTGCCCCTGACCCTCCCCCTATAGTTCCTCCTTTCAGGCCTGTTCCTTGAATTACTTCGAGCCCTTTCCCCTTCTCCCTGTTCGTATTTGTCTGCAAAAGCCACTTACTGTAATTGTGGGCTACACCGGATTGGTTGCTTCCCCTGTGATGGGTTGTTGTATCCACTGACTCTTCAAAAAAAGGCTGTGGTTCAGAGTTTTCACCTTCTGTGCCATTAACTGCTGATAAGTAATATAAATTTACTTCATTCTTATTTTTCAGTATTGATCGTGGGGTTTCCCCTTTAAATTTCTTCCAATTGAAAACTTTTTTTTTTTGGTAATCATTCTGTTCTGTAATAAATTTTGTCCTTTTAATAGATTCCATTTTTATCTTGCTTACTAATTGAAATATTTAACTCATTAAAAAATTACCGACACTCAGATTTTCCAGTTTTGTAAACTCCTTTTTCTCTCCTCCAGCTCTTTAGCAATCTGTTCTTGTGTTTTATTAGAGTGCTTTAAAATGCAGGCTATCAGTTTCATAGACGTAGATGCTTCCTGCATAATCGCCCCCCCAGTTCTTGATTAGGGCTTCATCATCATGTCCCAAAGCAGGTCTTTTTTTAAATCCTAAGCTCGCTAGGCACTCTATTTGCTTGGCTATATGCTTCCAATGAAATCTTTCACCAGTAAAGCCTGTGGGCTTTCAGTGCTGTTTTTTCCAAGCCTAAAATACACAGTTCTCAAATCAGGGCTAGTCCTATCATTGGGAACCACTGTAAGGATTCCCATTCCCTCCATGACCAAAAACATCCAATGACCTGCCAGCCACCACATTGTCAGTTATCTGCTGACAAGCTCTGTTTAAAACACAACATATTAGGAACTCCGTCCTTTATATCATACAATACAGGATAGGAGATTTACTTAGTCAACCTGTGTGTGTACTGTAAAAACAAATCCAATTTAACACAAGTAATGGTTGCACTAGGGTGGGGGTGCTCAATTAAAGAAGTGAATACAAACAAAGACAAAATCGGCACTGCTATTCACCCTTCGTCATCTGGCAACTTAAATAACACTCACTGTTTCACGCTGCTTCTCGCCTTGTATCATATCTCCAGTGAAAAGATTACTTCCAGGCTCATGCCACTTGGAAAACATGCAGCATTTATTTAAGATATACAGTGTGAACAGTACAGACATTAAAGACGTGCTGGCAGGTCACATCAGGTGAACAGCCTAACATTTCACATAGCCTACACTTTCTCAAAAGGTGCTGCCCTCTGAATCTGATCACCTTATATACAGTAGCCAACACATGTTCATCATTAATTAAAATTGTATAACCTAGGGGGCACCCACATACCCAACATTAAAGAGCCAATGAAGTGCTAAAAATTTACATTCACAATTAGAAACAAACAAAACACCTAATTCAACATTAAAAACACTAATTTAATAGTCCAGTTCAAGCATATGTAATCATGGAGGTTCTAATTAAATCCTGTAGACTGTTATCATCCAAGGGATTACCTGTAAAAAGGAGCAAATGTGAATTTGTCTGTCATATTACTACCTCACAGACAGATCATACACATCATTTTGTAAGCCCCACTCTCTTTGAGAGGTGCTTACGCTTACCCCTAGGGACCCTGCTGTTGTGCCTCTCCACCTGGTTAAAGGTTTTGATAGCTATTTGGGGGGGCTGTATTATCAGACTGCCACTAAGGGCAGTCTTATGGCCTATAAAAGGAGATTGCGGGAGTTGAGAGACAGAGGAGGCTGGCTGGGAGATGGCAGGACAGGCAGGCAGGGAGGATCCTGTTGGTCTGGGTTGGACCTGATTTGAGGGGGAACCCCGCATTTCATAAGTGGTAGGTAGAGCCATGATTTCCAGCAGCATAGCAGTAACGGGTGCTTTGTAGGGAGGGCTTCAGACAGTCTGCCAGTGTTGAGTGGGGTAAATGAAGCTCCAGTGGGAGAAGGGGTAGTGAGAGTGCCTGAGTAGGTAGTTTGGTGGGGTCCCAGGCCTTTAGGAAGTAGGGTTGGACCACCAGGGCTGGAGGTTTTGTGGCAGGATTCCTCCAGAGGAGGGATGGTGACAGCTCCCCTCTAATTTTCTTGGCATGGTAGGGTGGTCCAGGTCTGTGTAGGAGGGTGTCAGAGATTTCCCACCTGGTTCAAGGGGCCTGCTTGGAGGGGCAGGTCCTGGGATGCTGTGCATAAGTTGCTTGGGTGGGTCGCAGTTCACAGAACAGGCCTTGGGAAGCTCTCTGGACCCAGTAAGCTTAAATGAAGCACAGGAGCGAAGGCTGAAAAGGGATGTGGGTTACAGGCATTTCTGAGGTCCCCCCTACCCCGTAGTCAGAGAAAGGAGACCGGCAGTTAAGCAGCTATGTCTCTGGGGTGAATAAACACACAAAGGACTGGTCATTGAGGGAAAAGTGCTGTGATCCTGTGGCAAGGGACCAGGTGGGAGAAGCAGCTTGCTTCTCTGCAAGGCTAGAGACTGACCAGGGAGAAAGACAAGGAAAGGGATAAGTCAGTGACCAACTTACCAGTGCCTGAGTGTAGATTTGGCTCTGAGGGCCTGGTGCAGGTTCTGGGGAGGTTTCAGGCATATCATCCAAGATTTCATCAGCTGCCTAAGACATCTTGTCTCCCAGTGTATATACCCCTAAATTTGGTAAATAGTTGTGCTCCATGGAGCTGTATGACCAACATGTTTTTAAGCAAGCAATGGGAACCCCTGGGTCCCAGCAAATCATTGGGATCCCAGGAGGAATAAATTGGTTTGGTTGCTTAATTCTGAGTTCTTGAGGGTGTCTTTTAAAGTTTTAATGGACTGATGAAATGTTGGGTCTTTAATGAATTTTTAACCAGACTTCTTTGGGGGGAGTTTCAAAGTTTCAGCCCTCTTGAAACTGTGCTTCCTGGGCCTGAATGCTAGTGGGGAACTTCGAGAGAAGAGACAAAGGAAGAGGTTTCTTGTATTCCAGCCTGAGTTTCCAAGGGAGTTGTGATGGGTAGAAGTTTCCATTTTATCTGCAGTAGAACCTGAGCCATGGTAAGATAAAACCATTTTATTCATTTCATGGTTGTTGCTGTTCTGGACTGGGTTCCTTTTGGGTAGGCTCCCTTCCCCTCTTGCAACATCGGGTGCCCTAGACATATGGGGGTTAGTGTGGCTACTGTTTTATTATATTTTTTGCTTCCTAAACAGTATGCTCTATACCAACCACAGAACAATACCATCACAAGGCAGGCATAGGAAACAAAAATAGAAGGGAATATTAAAAAAAGAAGAATGGTAGGGCAGTGGGCTGGACCACAAAAGGGACAATTTAATGCAAATGTACTTCAAAATAAAATTCTATTAACCCATTACATAAAAATACGAAAAATGAGACCAAAACAGAATAATGAAGTGATGGGCGAGGGGACAGACAAAAAACAAGAACCAATCCAGATAATTACTAATAGTGGACTTGGAACCATGGGTCAGGAAGAGACTGGGGTGGACTGGATAGACCATCTGGCCTTTTTCTACCGACAAGTTTTATGTTTCTATGTTTGATGAAAGGCCCCTTTTGGGGTGAATGTCCAGCAGATCATGACTGACTCTACCACCATCATGAGAGCTGAAGCACAGCTGATACAGCAAGAGAAGAGTGACAGAAGGAGGAGTGCTTCTTTGGAAGAGGTTTGGAAACAATACTCAGTTGAACAAAGGTAACCATAAGTAACCACCATCTCTTTGGGCCTGCAACCTATTAATCAGTCAGTCAGTCAGCCAGTCAGTCAATTAGTCAGTCAGTCAAGGGGGTTTTGAAAGTCCTTGACAGAACTATACATTGTAGAAGACCTGTGGATGGCCAACAGGCCTTTTCATTCACTTAGATTACAAATCATGTCTCCTTTAATTTTCAGGGTGTGTTTCTGGCTGCAGAAAATTGGAAAAGCAAGCCAACATGTTAATTAACTCATGCTAGTCAGTGACTCAGGTTCAGTGAGGTAGCCCACTGCAACAAAAAGAGAGATCTCTTAAGGCCTTTGGAGGGATAAAGCCAGGTGCACTTGCTCCAGAGTTGTAGGACTGCCAGTGGTGGGGGAGAAAAAGAGGGAGCATATTCAAAGTATAGTGATTTACTACTGCTATGCATTACTCCCATTTTTTTCTACTGTCTCCTTGTTCTTTCATATCCCTCCCTTTTAATAAATATGTTTGTTTTTGCATTACAAATCCTGGTGTGGTGGGTATTGTTATTTGCACCACTGACACTGTTTGTGGGGTGAGTTACTTGTTGTTCAGGAAGGAAAAACCAAAGGTCAGGGAGGGGGGCTGTATTTAAAAGAGTGGATTGAGGCAGTGGAAATATAGTTTAGAGGTCTGGGGAAAACTAGAAACTGTGGGTGCTAGCAGTGACAGGGAATAGGAAGCAAATCAGGATTGGGGTGGTCTACAGACTGCCAGTTCAGGATCAAGAGGCAGACAAGGGAATGGCAGTGACATTAAAGAAGGTAGAAAGTTTAGGGGAGGTGGTGGTAGTACAGACTTCAGTATGCCAGATGTGGACTGGAAAGCTCCAGTTGCAACAAGTACTAGGAATCAGCTCCTGGTGGATGCATGTCAAGAGGCGTTCCCAGTTCAACTTCTCCAGAGTCCAGTAAGGGAGAGGCTGTACTGGATCTGGTGCACACAGGCAGTTAGAGGATCCAAAATGTAGTAGTCCAGGAACCACTTGGTTCCAGTGACCTCAAAACAGTGGTATTCAAAGTCCTGATAAGGACTGCCAAAGCACCAAACACAGTAAGGGTATAGGACTTTAAAAAGGTGGATTTCACTAGTATGAGAGGGCAGTTGGACAGAAGCATGATGAGAATAAGACAGGTAGAAGGGCCGAGGGGAAATAGAAAGAATTTTAAAACAGCAATGCTTTAGACAGCAGAACGCTCAATTGGGAAGATACTGAGGGGAAAAGGGCAAGGGGCCCAACATGGTTCATGGCTGAAGCAAAGACAGCTGTAAATGGTAAATGACTGAAGCAAAGACAGCGGTAAGAGCCTAAAAAGAGAACATTCTTGAAGTATAAAGGAAGCCAAAGTGTGCACGATAGCTAGAAGTACCTGGAGACAACAAAGGTAGTCAGCAGGAAGGTAAGGATGGCAAAGGTGGAGATGGAACACCGGCTTGCAATGAGAGTGAAGCAAGGGTGAAAGGCATTCTTCAGGTACATCTGGGAGAAGTGTAAGGTTAAAGGGGATATAGCGAGGCTAAAGAGTGAGGAATGATGGTAGGAGAGGGACAAATGGAAAGCAGAGATACTGACCAAATACTTTTGTTAAGTATTTCTCAGGGAGAAGGTTGGGCCACAGCTGGAATGTGGCTTAAGAGAAGAGCAAAGAGAATTGCTCAGTCAGCTTGGGCAAAATAGTTTGCTGGAAAAGCTTACAGGGTTGAAAGTAAATAAATCTAAGAGACCCAACTGCTTACTTCTGAGGATTTATTATAATACATATTTTGATAAAGCAGAAGGTAATACTAAAGCACTTTGGAAAGGTATTGATTCTTTAAGAGGTCAACAAAGATCAAACTCCTTACCAACAGTTATTAATAGTGGGGGAAATATCCTGATGTCAACAGAAGATAAGCTGAATGCACTCAGTTCTTACTTTTCTATAATAGGTAAGACATTTGATACGAAAAATCCAAACCTGGATGTTCCAGTTCTGGATATTGATTTTTCTTTGGGTGTCTCGAGACCTATTTTTGTCATGCAACCAATAACTGTTGAGGATGTTCATAAACAACTCCAGGGATTGGATCCCAATAAGGGACCAGGGTGCGATGGAGTCCCTCCTTTCTTTTTGAAGATAGCATCAGCTATTCTATCCCAACCACATTGACATATTTGTTTAAGTTTTCTTTTCCTTGTTCTGAAATTCCTCAGGATTGGAAAACTGCACATATTGTTCCTGTCTTTGGGGGGGGGGGGTTGTCCTTCTGACTCTGGTTCCTGCAGACCAATTTCACTTTTGCCTATTTGTGCTAAGATCTTTGAACGATTGGTGCATTGTCAGCTAAGTCATTATTTTTAAGTATAATTTGATTACTCAGGAGCAATTAGGGTTTAGGAAGGATATAACACCAGTAACATGATAGCTAAGGTTGTTGATATGATGAATGCCTTCGACAGAAATTACAGTGTACCAGCTGTGTTTTTGGATCTGTCAAAGGCATTCAACAGTTCATCACACAATTTTGCTAAATTGTTTAAAAATAGCCGGTTTGGTCATGTCTGCTCTAAGCTGGTTCTATTCATATTTGCATAATAGATAACAATGTGTCAGAATGAATAACATCTGTTCTGAATTTATTGATATAAGACCAGGGGTACCACAAGGCTCTGTCTTGGGTCCCCTGTTATTTCCGTTGTATGTGAACAGATTACCAGAATGCTGTTCTTCTGGCACCAGTATGTATCTTTATGCCGACGATACTATTATGTACACTATAGGAAGTGATAAGGATGAAGCAGTTGGGGTATTGCAAAGGGATTTCTTGAAAGTTCAGGATATGCTTCTTGGTTTGAGGCTTCTGCTGAATGATATGAAATCACTCTGGATGATATTTCAAAAAAGGAATAACAAAAATATTTTTAAAGGGAACATTTACACATTATCTGGGGTGGCGTTGGGACAGGTAACCTCTTATAGGTACCTTGGGTTGATGCTTGATTGCCATCTGTGTTTTGATTTACATATAAATAACATTTCAAATAAGTTAAAAAGGTTGCCTGGATTTTTTTATCGGAACAAAACTATGTTTACAAATAAAATAAGGAAATTAATGGTTACTTCACTATTTTTGCCTATTTTGGATTATGGAGATTGTATATGTAAAAACACTAAAAAATCAGTATTAGGATCATTAGAACCACTTTATAAAAGTGCACTTAGGTTTATTACAAATTTACCATATAGAACACATAGTTGTATCTTATATGAAAAAAGAGGGCTTACATCTTTGCAGGATCAACGTGATATTCATTGTAATCTTTATGTTTATAAATTTGTTCTATGCTTATCACCTGCATTCCTATTGGATTTGTTAAAAATTAGATCAGACATAAAATATTCACTTAGGACTACATCTGGGATCATGTTTTGTGTTCCTAGATGTAGTTCTGGTTATGGAGAAAAAACATTGACATCATCGGTTTCTAAGACATAGAATTGTACAGCTAAGAAATTAAAGATATGTAAATTAATTTCATTGACTCATTTTAAGAAGTACTTAGCTGGGCTTTATAACAAACATTGTAAATGTTATGGATAATTTAAGAACCATCGGTGGTACTTGTTAAATATTATAAGATTTCTTGTAATGTTTGTCTTGAGCTATTCTTTGTGTTTCATTTGTATTATTTTTAAATGTCAAATGCAATTGAAAATGAGATAATGTTATCTCAATTTGTTATCCAATAAAGATGAAGTTGAAGGATGCTTAAGGTGACAGTTGTGGTCATAGCAGAGCCTCTTGCAGACATATTCAGCTGCTTGCTAGAATGGGGATGGTCCCTAGGGACTGGAGGACAGTGGACATGATCCCTCTACACAATAGCAGAAGAAATGATGATCCAGGGAAATATGAACCTGTCAGCTTGACTTCTATAATGGAAGAGATCATGGGAGTCTCTAGGAACTATGAACTTCCTGGTTGAAAGTGGGCTACAGGACCCCAGACAACATTGGTTCATGAGGGGAAGGTCTTGTCAGACAAATCTGATTGACTTCTTTAAATGGGTGACCAGAACAGCTGATAAGGGACAGGCAGTAAATGTAGTATACTTGGATTTCAGAAAGGCCTTTGACTCAGTCCCACATGATAGGCTAGCCAAGGATCTAAGGGACACAGCAGTGGAGGAAAAACTGATGAATTGGGTGGAGAACTGACTAAGGAGAAACACAAAAGATAATGGTTGATGGGGAGTTTTCAGAGGTAAGGGAGTAACAAGCAGAGTACCTCAGGGGTCATGCTGGACCCAGTCCTTTTCAATGTGTTCATTTGCAACATAGGAGAAGGCATTAAAGAGGGACTCTGACCAAAGGTGCTACACTGCAGCACTGGACTAAGCATACCCCCCCAATAAATCTCACACCAAAAATCAGGTTTCTATATTACTTCATTTTAAAGTTCTAAGCTATTTTGTAACCCTGATGTCACTAGCTGTTCAAAAGCAAATGGTGTCAGTTAAGAGCTGCTGATGATGTCATCTTCTGAACTCACAATCTAGTATTCCCTATCTGCAAGCTTACAAGACCTGTTTCTCCAAAGTTTAAAGATCACATGCAATGGTTTTCACAAGTAAAACAGGCAGCACCATTCAAAAAACATTGCAATAAAAACTGTGTGTTTCAGGTTTTGTAACAAGGTTGACAAGTTCATATTTTTCTTAATGCCTTCTTGGTGTGGCCCATTTTTTGCAGGGTTGCTGGATGCTGAGTCAGCATATATCCAGGCTGCTGATACCATTTAGGGTAATACTCTACTGTGCCTATTAGGAAGTTGTATTGCTACTAGTATTGTACTGTTGGTAACTTCATTGCTGGTTGTCAGTGTCTGCTTTACAATAAGTTTTAATAGGAGCCTTATATGTGTTAATTCCTACTACGGGCTGGCAGTATAGCCTAGAGGTTACAGTAATGAGCTGTGAATGAGCTTGGTACATCCAACAGACCTGAGTTTGATTCCCACAACCTCCACTTGCATACCGTGTGACTCTGAGTAGACTCCCAAGTGCTCTCTGGTTACCAAAGACAAAAAATAAATGCTAACCCTGGTAAAATGATGATTTAAATGTGGAGTATAAAATAGATGAGCTTGAATGTAGGTCAAGTAATAGCCTACCAGGGAGAAAAGACTGGACTGGTTACTACATAGAAACTAGTAATAAGGTTTCAAAACAGCATTACCTCTCTCACCTCCATTTACAGGGAAATGGAATAATCATTTTAAACTGCCATACTGAGAAATCACCTTAATAGAATGACAAGTGTGAGGGATCACAGCCTTTCACCACATCAAAGTTATCTTTTCTGCAAATATCACAGCAGTGTGCTGTGACTCAACATCCAGCAACCCTTGAGAAAAGGACCACAACAAAAAGGCACCAAAAAGAAAAAGAAAAATAATTTGTCACCTTTGTTGCAAAACCTGAAATGCACATAGTTTTTGTTTTTAAAACAATGTTTATTGAATTGTGCTGCCTGTTCTTCTTGTGAAAGCATTGAATGTGATCTTTAAACTTTGGAGAAACAGGTCCTATAAGTTTGCTGACAGGGAGGATTAGACTGTGAGCTCAGGAGATGACATCAACAGCAGCTCTTCACTGAAACTGGCTTTTTTGAACAGGCAGTGAAATCAGGGTTGTAAAATGACTTGTAACTTTTAAACAAAGTATCATAAAAATCTCATTTTTGGCATGAGGCTGATTGGGGCTATGCTGATCCATATTCTGAGTTTATTGATGCCAACAAATGTAGATCATAGTCCCTCTTTAATGGCAAGATCTACCTCTTCACATATGGCACAAAGATCTGCACAAGGGTGGACATGGAGGAAGGGATAAGGGAACTCAAGGGGTACCGGGTTATTATAGTGCAGAGGAAATTGCACATGGAATAGCATGAATGGGTATACAGTGAAAAGGGTTTTTATAGCGCGTGGTAAGAATTGTTACTCCTGTCACTGTTCGCTGCCATGCAGTAATGTGAAGGATGCTACTGGGGTGGTGCCTGGTTGAGCTGCTCCCATGGTGAAGTGGCTAGAGCACCTTCCTCCAGCAGCGTTAGAGACCTGGGGCTGCGATTTGGTTCTCCCCAGGTTCCACTGTATTGCACAATATTATTTAAAAAAAATGTTTTCCCCACTCTGGGGATTCCTTTTACCTCAAAGGAATTATAATAAAGCAGATTTTAAACAGCTAAAGTATTTTCTGAAAGCTGGAACTGGAAACAGGAGTAAGAGGTATAATCATTACTCGCTATTTGGAAGAATATTCAATATAAACTACAGTTAGGTATAATTACGTACCATCTTATGAAAATATAATTCTAAGGGCAGGATTCCTAAATGGTTTACACCAAAAATAAAGAAACTAATTAAAAGTAAAAAGAAGGCATAAAAGAAATATAAGAAACATCAAACACAAGATAAATGGAATGCCTATAAAACTAAAGTTAAACAATGCAAGAGAGCTATACGAAGGGCTAAAATTAATGCTGAAATAAAATTGCCAACATGTAAAAAAGGTAATAAGAAACAGTTCTACAGTTATGTTAGAAGTTTAAAAAATGGACAGAAACAAATAGGACCATTAAAGGAAGGAAACCAGATACTCAGGTGAACTAGATATGGCAAACAGTTTCAATAAATACTTTTTAAGTGTTTACCGAGACCAGGACATTTCAGCAGATATTCCTGAAAATATATGCACAGGAATAGAAGAAAAAATTACTCACCTTAGTAATGTTGTTTCTTCTAATGGAGTCTTGCTATATTATGACAATTGCATTATGACCTCAGGTTAGAACTGCTCCGGAGGTGAAATAGTTAACTTTCCATGCAGGCATGGAACTTAGAGCGCGAGCTCGGTTGAAATCTGTTGTGCTTCAAACGAAAACTGTCAGATCTTTACGAGCTAAAACTCACTAAGGTTCTGTGTGGAAGCTGTAAACCTACACTAGCCAACTGGCTACTAACATAAACACTCATTTTGGCCTAAAACAAAGACTCAAGTCAGGAGACCCAAAAATGCAAAAACACAACACCAATTCACCGAAAAGGTAGGTGAAAAACAACAAGGTGGGCATCAAAAAAGTGCCAACCCTGTACTGCCCACCCACATCCCCAAATCAGAGGTTCTGAGAGGGGCAGGGAGGGAGGTCATAATATAGCAAGACTCCATTAGAAGAAACAACATTACTAAGGTGAGTAATTGTTTCTTCAAACAACATGAAGTCTTGCTATATTATGACAATTGCAGACTACACAGCAGTACTCCCATGGAGGAGGGACAGAACCTACATAGGAAATAGGCTCTGAAGCATGGCTGTGCCAAACTGAGGATCACTCCTAGCCTGGATGTCCAGGGAGTAATGCTTGGTAAAAGTGCGAACTGTTTTCCAGGTAGCTGCTTGACATATTTCTAGAATAGGAATGTCTCTGGCAGCAGCCAGAGAAGCAGCTGTACCTCTGGTAGAGTGAGCCCTCAGGCCTGAGGGGGGGAACTTTACCCAACTTCTCATAGCAGAATTGGATACAAGAGACAATCCACCTGGCAATGGATCTTTTAGTGGCTGGCTTCCTTTACCAACTTCGCCATGGTGAGGAACAGTTGAAGGAGTCAAACCTATGATCCTTGGTACGCTCTATGTAGTGACTAAGGGCTCTCTTCACATCTAGGCTGTGCAGCATCCTCTCCCAAGGGGAGGAGTGGTCAGTGAAGTACACTGGAAGTGAAATAGATTGATTAAGGTGGAAATCTGAAACCACCTTAGGCAGGAACTTTCTGTTAGTCCGAAGGACCACCTTATCTCTGTGAAAAGAGATAAACTCCTGCTCCACTGACAACGCTTGTAATTCACTTATGCGTCTTGCAGAGGTGATGGCTACCAAAAACACAGTTTTCCAAGTCAAGTTCTTGAGCTCAGCTGAAGACAAGTGCTCAAGGGGGTTGCATAAGCTGAGCAATGCAAACATTAAGATCACAGGCAGGGCAGGATCCCTGAATGGAGGTATTAAAACAACCCTTAAAAACTTGGAAAATACAGGATGAGCTGAAAGGAAGAGGATTTACCTGCTGAAATAAAAGCAGACACAGCTGCCAAGTGCACCTTCAGGGTAGCTGGTCTCAGCCCCAAAGAATTCAGGTGGACCATATAATCCAGGACTGTGGGTAGATCAGCAAAGACTGGGGAAATATGCTTTTCCGAGCACCATATGGAAAACCTTTTCCATTTGGAATTGTAAGTAGCCCTGGTGGAAGGCTTCCTTGCGGCCTTTAATATATCCATTACACCTTGGGAAAGGTGTAAATCATCAAACTCTAACTCTTCAAGAACCAAGCCTTGAGATTGAGAGATTTGAGATTCGGGTACCAGACCCTTCCCTGGGCACAGGTTAACAGATTGTGATTCCTGGGAAGGGACAGGGGAGGATGGACTGCTAAGGACAGCAGGAGTGGATACCAGGG
This sequence comes from Neoceratodus forsteri, assembly GCA_016271365.2. NCBI lineage: Eukaryota > Metazoa > Chordata > Ceratodontiformes > Ceratodontidae > Neoceratodus > Neoceratodus forsteri. Next base: position 266,284,382 of record CM057454.1, on the reverse strand, counting down.
CTGTCTGGCCCAATCCGGGGCTATCAGAATGACTTTGCATGATTGGGATCTGATTTTGACTAGCACTTTGAACAGGAGAGGAAAGGGAGGGAAGGCATAGAGAAACTTCCCCTCCCAACTGAGGGCTAAGGCATCCAGTAGGAGTGAGCCCAACACTGGGGGCCTGCAGCAAAAAAGAGGAAGTTGGTGATTGTCTGGGGTTGCAAAAAGATCTATCTGCAGGGCGCCCCATCTGGCAAATACTACTCCCAAGACCAGGGGATCCAGTGACCATTCGTGGTGGCTCTGGGAAATCCTGCTGAGAGCATCTGCCAGGACATTGTCCTTGCCTGGGAGGTGAACTGCCGAAAGGGAGGTGTTCAAGGAGTAAGCCAGAGACCACAACTTCATCGCTTCTGTGCACAAGGCTGTAGACCGAGTGCCCCCTTGCTTGTAGATGTCCCACATTGTAGTGGTGTTGTCTGTTCTGACCTGAATACTCTTGTTCTGAACAGATTTGGAAAAAGCTTGAAGTGCTAGAAAAACTGCTCTGAGCTCCAACAGGTTGATGTGGAGCAGAGATTCCTGGGGAGACCACAGACCCTGGGTGGTGAGGTCGCCCAAGTGAGCTCTCCAGCCCAAGAGGGACGCATCTGTAGTAAGGATTAGAGAATGAGACTGAGTGACAAAAGGAACCCCTTGTCTCAGGTTGCTCTGATTCTGCCACCACTGTAGGGCTTGGATCAGGGTTCGAGTTACTGGGATCAGCTTGGTAAGAGGATCCTTTCTTTGAGACCAAAAAACTCTCAAATGGAACTGGATGTCCCTCATCTGAAATCTTGCTCCTTGCACAACTGCTGTGGAAGCAGCCATGTGTCCTAGGAGCTGCAGAAAATGCCTTGCTGGCGGGAGACCTGCAGGGTAAATGAGGAGGCCAGGGAGACTAGGGTCTTTGCCCTGTCCAGGGGGAGGAAGGCCCTGGCTTCCTGTGTGTTCAGTTCTGCGCCTATGAAGGTAAGAAGCTGGACCAGCTCTAGAACTGACTTTGAGAGATTCAGAAGGAAACCTAGAGAGGTAAGCAGTTGTTGCGTTATCTGAAGGTGTAAATCGACCTGGTCTGGGGACTGGCCTACTAAGAGCCAATCATCCAGGTAAGGAAAGATGGCAATCTTTTGCCTTCTTAGGTAGGCAACTGCTACAGCCAGGCATTTGGTGAATACCCTTGGGGCAGAAATGAGGCCGAAGGGCATTGCTCTGAACTGGTAGTGGCCTGAAGGCAGCTCGAACCTGAGGTACTTTCGATGGGAGCTTCTGATGGGAATATGGAAGTAGGCATCTTTGAGGTCCAGGGAAGCTAGCCAGTCCCTTGGCCTTAGAGAGGGTAGGATAATTCCCAGAGTCACCATTTTGAACTTTGGCTTTAAAAGGTGCTTGTTTAAATATCTGAGATCCAGGATGGGCCGCCATTCTCCTGTCTTTTTTGGGGTAAAGAAGTACCTGGAGTACAAACCTTTGCCCTGGTGTAGGGGAGGAACCCTTTTCACAGCTCTGAGAGCCAGGAGGGTAGAGACCTCTGCCTCTAGGGCGAGTGCCTCTGATGGAGTTGCAGGTGGAAAAGATCTGGTTCTCAGCTTTGGAAATTTTTTGAAGCTGAGAACCAGTCCCTGGCTTACTACTTCCAAGACCCACTTGTCTGATGTTAAAGACTTCCAGTCCTGGACAAAGTAAGCCAGCCTGCCCCCTACAGGTAGAGGAGAATCAGCCCTGGCAATCCCATCAGGGTGCCTGCTTGGCAGGGGCTTTGGTCTGAGGTGTAAGCAGACCTGCTTGTACCCCGTCTGCCTCTCCCTCTAAAGAACCCCCTCTGAGCATAGGCAGAGGAGGAAGCTTAGGCTTGGTAAAAAGGTCTATGAAAAGGCCTGCCCCTGCCTCTAGGAAGCTGCTTTTGAGGAGTGGCCTGCTTTTCCTTGGCCTGTGCACTCCTATAGATGGTCCTATATTCATCCATTTTCTTCATGTAATTCTCTGTTTGCTCCCCAAATAGAGAATTTCCCACAACAGGAAAATCCATGGCCTTAGACTGGGTATCCTGAGACAGGGTAGTACATCTGAGCCAAGCCATCCTGAGAAGTGCCACAGATGTAGCCATGACTCTTGATGAAACATCATTAGAGTCCACTGCAGCATGAAATTGCACCTTGGATACCTCAATACCATCCACAGCTACCTGTTCCAGCTCCCTGGCAAGCTGGTCAGGGACTTGTTTCACTAGGGCCAGCACAGTATCCCATCTGGATTTCTGGTATCTAGCAGCATAAGTCATATAATTTGCTTGTCTGAGTCCCAAAGATGCTGCCATGTACTGTTTCTTTGCCATAGCATCAATCTTCCTGGAGTCCTTGTCTGGGGTGTGTGAAGCTAGGAGAATATTAGCCTAGTCACAGGCTGCAGCCTGCACTACCCCCACATGGCTGCATTGTTGAGTGAGGAAATCAGTGTCGGAGCCTGATAAGGTATACCTCTTGTCCATTCTTTTATCCACAGGAGGTATAGTGTGAGGAGTTTTTAAAACTTTTACTGTCTGTTTCCGAAAAGATTTATGCAAAGGAATAAACAGTCTCCTAGACTCTGGGATATCCGTCATTTCTACATAGTCTGGCTCCTCTTGGTCATCAACAGCTTCTTCAACAGGAAGCTGGAGAGTTTCAGCAACTTTTTTATAAAACATGAAATGAGAAGGGGACTCAGAAAGCCTTGGAGGAGAAACCCCTAGGGGTCTATCTAGAGAGATGTCCAGATCAATGGGCACATCCAGATCTTCAAAACCATATTCACTCTCCTCATATTCCTCTTCCCCTTCCCCCGGTTCATAAAATCCTCAAAATCATAATCTTGCAGGAACGGCGAACTGAACGCTTACCTGAAGGTGTCAGTTCGGTGGAACCGAGAGAGAGACTGGACAATTTGAATTGCTTTAGCTATTTCCTCAGCAGTTGGGGAGAGAACTTTTGGCTCTACACTAGCTGACTTTCTAGTCCTTTTTGCTGGAACCGGCTCCTCAGAACCGGCTCTTCATTTGCCTGAGGAAGTATCCCCCTGGTCAGAGGGCACTCCCTCCGGTTCGGTTGGCCCTGAACCGGGCTGGCCATCCGGGTCAATGGACTTTTTGGCCTCCCTTTCCCTGAGCCTACCAACTCTCTTATCTATGGTGGCAGCAGGGAAATTGTGACAAATCTGGCAGTCTGAATTGAGGTGGTCAAACCCCAGACAATAGACACATGTGGTGTGTGGGTCAGCCTTAGCAAAAGCTTCCCCACAAACACTACAGTGTTGAAACCCAGTAGGTCCGGTTTTTCTTTTGGGTTTCTCAGACATAATGCCAGCCTAACCAACTTGCCCATTTATGGAAATCCACCAAGCAAGACACCCTTATCGGTCCCAACCGTGTCACGGGTCATGGAAAAAACGTAATGAAATCCATTTTTTTTAGAACCGATAAGAACCGGGAACCGCACTCTAAAAAAAGACTAGTAGATTTTAAATACAACCTGATCGGTTCAAACCGAACCGATAAAGAATTACAAGTTCCACACAGAAAAAATAAATGTAAAACTTATCTATTACTTACATTACCACAGACAGAGCTTGAGCCGACCGTTTGCGGTTTAATTTCAGCTAAAAAACGAAAAATAATACTTTTAAACCGACAAAATGAACTGAGCAGAAGGAGAAATCTCTGGAGCGACTGTTCAGTGAGGCGGAGTAAAGAATCTGACAGTTTGCATTTGAAGCACAACAGACAGAGTTTTCAACCGAGTTCGCGCTCTAAGTTCCATGCCTGCATGGAAAGTTAACTATTTTACCTCCGGAGCAATTTTAACCCACGGTCATACTGCAATTGTCATAATATAGCAAGACTTCATGTTGTTTGAACACACTGACAGATATATCAAAGAGGAGGAAGTGTGTATTAAATTAAAACAACTAGATATTTATAAGTCATGTGACCCAGATGAACTTAACCTCAGATTTCTGAAATCACTTGCACATGAACTCGATGGTCCCTTAACACTAATATTTAATGCATCACTGAAGGAAGAGAAAGTTTTGAATGAATGAAAACTAGCATACATTACCCCAATATTAAAATCAGGGGATAAAAAGAAAGTTGAAAATTACCAAAATGTTCTGATGCCACTGTGCGAGTCTTTGGTCACTCTGATTCTAGAGTATAGTGTCCCCTTCTGTTCCCCACAAAGTATAGGAAGCTCAAGATTGATGGAAAGGATCCAAAGAAGAATTAAAAAAAAAGGACATACATTAGAAGGGAAGAACTATGTAACTAGGCTAAAAGATCTGCCTTATCTTACAGAAGACTTAGAGGGGACCTGTGTTATGTCCTTAATGCCCTTCAAAATGAATTAATGTAGGAATCAGTCGGCTTATCAAAGAAAATGGATACAAATAGGACATCAAGGTCGCATCCTTTTCAACTAAAGGGAGAAATATACAGAACCACCAAAAGAGGAAATTTGATTCAACCAAAGGGTCATGGCAATGTAGAATGCACTACCGGAGACAGTAGTTTTTATTCCCAATATAACATTCTTTAATCAATTTTTGGATGAGTGTATGGAAGAGAAAAAAAAATGGAATTTATCCACTGATATATGGCAAGTCTAAAATGGCTTTCTAAGCTAAACGTCTTATATTTTCTCATATGAACCTATGAAGTCCATGACCCCCAGAGTTGATTATAATAAGTGTGGGGTGTGTGGGGAATGAAGCCCCCCATGTTGGGGGGTGCGGGGGCAAAGCCTCCCACAAAAACAAAGATATTGTTCCAGTGTGCGTATTGCTGTACTGGTCAGCATCTTGTGTTGACCTTATTTTGCCTCAAGCTTATTTGCGTGTAGCACTGTTGATGTGGGTGTTTGTTTCCATGGCATTATGACCCCGTGCCAACTCAAGGAGGATATGGGCAAGCTAGAGAGCTGGTCATAGATCTGGCAGCAGGGCTTCAGTGCTAAAAAATGTAAGATGCTGCACTTTGGGAAAATGAACCCAAGAGTATAGAATGAAATGGGTGATGGTCTTGCTGGAAAGCATCAAGGAGGAAACAGATCTAGGGGCATGGTATTGGAGAGCTTAAAAACAACTGCACACTGTAACAGAGCTGTGGGAAAGGCAAACAGGATGCTGGGATGTGTAGGAGGGAAATAAGCAATAGAAGCCGGGGGGGATTATCCTCCAGTTGTACAGGTCACTTGTGCACCCAGATTTGAAATACTGTCAAAAAACAAAGGTCATCACACAAAGCTGGGATGCTGCTGATAACCATAATAAACAACAAAAACTGAAAATGAAGCACTCACCACCTCCAAATAAAAAAATATCCTGCTGACGCAGTATGAAGTGCAAAAATGTTAGTTTTGTTCAGTGCCAGTAAAACAGCAAACCAAGAACACCTGACGCATTTCAGAACAGATCCTTTATCCGAAGGTACACAACACTGATAGTGAGTTCCTTTTATACAGGTATAATAACATCATAAGAAGGAGCCAAACATCGCACACTTATGTTTAACATACATAGAATACCATGTATTAAAATGAAAATTATTAAAACCAGATGCACATACATATTACAAAAAATACCCTCACCATGTATACACATGATACAGACTATATGTTTACTGTAAATATTGATTTAATAACTTTACAGATTATGTTGGTCTATCATATATATAAAAAATAAATTTACTTAAATTCTCATAGTACCACATTTGCAACTGTTTTTCTTTCAGAGCACTATAATTATAACTATTATGCTACTTAAGTTATAAGTTGCTAATTTAAGTTAAAAGCTCAGGTGCTTGGAACTGTTTCAGGATTGAAGCCAGGCCATCACAGGCAGGAATTAAGTGGGATCCTGGTGCTGATCATAACTGTAAAATGAGAGAGAGAAAGAGAACAAGTACAGTATTCAAATACGTAATAAACTTACATATTTAGAATCTTGTGCCATATCAGAAATGGAAGTAACAACATTGCAACATGTCTCTTATTCGATTATTCGAATTATCGCAAATGGGGGCAAGGTCACAACCATCATTCATTCTAGGATATTTATAGGTTCCAAGAGTGTAGATTCAAACTTTCTCCTTTTGTAGTAGGAGTCTGTCAAACTCTCCTCCCCTGAGGTTAGGATTTACTTTATCAATTGCTCTGAAAGCAAAACCATGTCTTTCCCCATTATTGACTGACTGGATATGCTGGGCAGTTGCATATCGCATGCCACCATTTGTTATGGCCCTGCAATGTTTGCTGACTCTTACCTTATACTGTCTTTACAGTATGTCTTACTGATATAAAAGACATTACACCGGTATATGTCAACGTTGATTGCCCCATTTTTGTCACTGCTGGTGCAGTTTGTCCACTGTGCACAAGTGTATCTTGCAATGTAGTGGCTTTTTGATAGGCCATGCATGGTGGTTCTTGGTTAATTTCATTAAGTGCTGGTCCCTTCCCCCCGTAGTCCTCGTCAGTTACTTTTAATGTTTTTTTGGGCCAAAAAGGTTGTTACAAAGTTATACCTCATGGACTTGGATCTACCTCTATTTCTGCCTTGTGTAAGTTCCCATCTATTATTGGATCTAACAAAATCTTCTGCTTCTTGTGTAACTTCCACACTGTAGCCATGTTCAATAAATCTCTCGGTGAGCTCTGATGCTGCTCTGTCATAAGTGTTACAGTTACACATTATTCTGAGTTAGAAAATGGGCTGGATACTTTCAGCTCTCTGAATTGGCTGAGAACCATAGCGGGGGCGGGGGGGGTTACATTAACTACAAGTACAGCCTGGAAGATAACAAGTGCCAGCCCTTCCTGCCTCAGCAGCAAAATGGTATCACTGTGCCACTTTGGATTTTCAAGTTGCTTAAAGCTTTTTCCTGTTATTTACCGGGTGACCCCCCTCCCCCGCTTACCAAGTTCCCCCCGTAACCATGACCACCAATTACAGTTATCCATAAAAAAATCCCACAGAAAAAAGCAGTAGAATTCCTTTTCTCTTTTTTCTTTCTAGCACATCAGTTGCTTACTCAACATTACTGTACAGTGGGAGCCGAATTGGGGTACATCCAAAAAGAGAATCTTCTTTTTTTTGTTTTTATTAAAAAAATACTTTAAGGTAGCATTCTGTGGCTTCCCACACTTTCAGCCTTCTACCGACCCCATCCTCCAAGTGTCTGCCCACTCTGCAGTTAATGGTAAGCCACCACTGACCATCCATTTCCCAAAGCACAAACAGAGAAAGTATTGCTGGTCTCATCATCAAGTCAGCTGTACAGAAACGGACCAGAATTGTAGCAGTGAGAATTACCAGTAAACAAAACAATAGCAGGGCCTTCACAAGAAAGAAGATACAGAAAGGGAGAAAAAAAAAACACATCTCAGGAAAGAAACATCTACCAAAGACTGCAATGCCCTCTGCTGGCTACACAGCAGTACAGGGACTGCTTTGCCAAAAATGGATTTAAAAATTCATTTATAATCATTACTTATATGTTTTGTAATCCCATAAAAAAAATGACACATGTAACCCATTTTCTAAGCGCAATAATACCCTCCAGCAATACCGAACCTTCCAAGGGCTATAAGGCCCTCCGCCGGTGGCATTGGGCCTCATTATGCCCTGGGTGGTCCGGTATTGCCCAATACCACCCATCCTGTTAGGTGTTATTGCTTACATGTTGTCCTTTTGGGATATTTTGCACTGTGTGATGAGGATGGCAGTTTGAAGCTAAAAACAGTATATTCCAGTCACTCTCTTTTCTGTAAATATCTGTTTTCGTAGTTACTGAATCATCTTTTGTCATGTACAAATCTGAGAAACTGACTCCATATTTACTTGCATTGTGTGTAAACCTTAGATTCTCATTTGTGGCGTGTAAGTACTTTACAAATTTGTCAAACTCTGATGGCCCTTCCACACACAAATATGTTGTCTATCAGATAATGCATATTGAGAGTTTGTCAAATAATGTGTTCACAGTTCTATCTCTGACTACTCGAGTTCCCCACAGACCAACATAAAGGTGGGCAGTGCTGGGGAGAAAAGTTGTCCCGTTCCTTTTTTCTGTAGGTAAAACTTGTTCAAGAACGTGAAAGAGTTTAATTTCAATACACATTTAGATAATTTTAACAAGAACTCAATGGGTGGATTAACATCCTCCTCCCTCTGATTTAAGTGGTATGCCAGTGAATCAAGTGTTCCTTCCTGTGGTATATTTATGTATAGGGACTCAATATCCACTGTAATGAGATATGAGTCCTACACATCCCTATGTCTTCTAGCACTTGATAAGTGTCACCTGTTTCTTTCAAATATGAACCCAAAGTGCATACGAAGGGGTGAATGGGGTGATCTACATATTGGCAAAGTGGTTCTGTAATAAAGCCAATACCACTGACTACTGGTCATCGGGGGGGGGGGAACTAAAGGGATTTATGCAGTTCAGGCAATGTATACATGTTTGGACATATGGGGTATTCAGTGGTTAAAAAAATCTTATCTAGTTTTATCAATATAACGAAGAATGGCAGTATAGCCTAGAAGTTAGAGTAACGAGCTGTGAATTAACTTGTTACATCCAGTAGATAGACCTGGGTTTGATTCTCACAACCTCTGCTTGCATACTGTGTGACTCTGAGCAAGCCACTTAACCTCCCCAGTGCTCCCAGGTCACCCCTGAAAACAAGCACCTGTGCCTCATGGGCCTTAACCGGTTACCAAAGAATGAAATAAAAATAAATAAACATTCATATGCCTGCCCCACCAGTTCATCAATGCACCATTTAAATTCATCAGCTTGGATCCTGTTCTAGTGCTTGGTAAAACTTGATATCATTTAGCTGGCACAAGATCTCCCTATTATAATCATCTGATATACCTAGAGTTTACCATATGATTTCACTTCTCCGCAACACCTGTTATTTCAAGTCCTCCTACCCTACTGTGCTTTTGTCTCTACTTGTAACCTTGAAAGTATTATTTAGGTCATATCCTCTGATACTGTGAATATGTTGTAAGTTTCTTCTCCTTCAGAGCATTCTTATAATATGTTACTGTTACCTCACTGTGCCAAAAGCTGGCTGCCTGTTTATAATTGCTGGTTTTGTAATGCCATTAATAACTTGACCGTACCCACTTATACTTTGAATGTGCTGTATGATCTAGCTATACTGTGACTGTATATTTTCTTTGTACCAATACGTATTTTGCCTTTATATAATTGCTTGTTTTGTTTGTACCCTCCCAGGTCGTGCCTGAAAATGGATGTTTCTGATGTCTAGTGCGCTAACCCAGTAATCAAAACAAATAAATAAATAAAATAATCATCTGACTTTAAAACCACCACATTACCACTTTTGTCCACTGGTTTGATTGTTATGGTGGCATATTTTTGTAAGTTCTCCAAGGCAGTCTTTTCTCCTTGAGTAAGATTATTGTAATGTATATCTGGTAAACTGTCAAAGAGTCTGTTTGGATATTGGTCACATAACTCCTTCAAAGGTAGCATAGCTGCACTTGGTTGTGGACAAGGCATTGGGATTTCTTTCTGAAAATTCTGTATTGATTTGTAGTGGTTTCAGCTGTCCCATCCATCAGTATTGTTATATCCAATGCCTCATCTGTATTTTCCGTACTGCTGCCATTCACTGCTGTAGGTTCAAAACCCATTTCTCATTTGCTAGAAAAGGATTTAGGACTCAGATTCATGCAAGCTCTCTGTAGACCAGTACACAAACTGAATTTGTTGATAGTAGCTGTAGGGGTGAAGGAGAGGCCTTTGTTTAAAAGCTTGATCTCTTCAGCAGTTAACTCTTTATTTGAGAGGTTAATTACATTTGACAGTTCTGTGTCTGCATACCTCTCAACTGTCCCTGATTTTCAGGGACGTCCCTGATTTTACCTCAAAATTTTACTCCGTCCCTACCATAAATTGTATTTCCATGACCAAACAGTGGGGGTTATAAACACAAAATAATATCAAACATTAAAGTTGTAGACTTGTTCTTCCTTAGAAAATGCATTTTATACTAAGCCCTTTATTCTACCAGCTTCCTGAGTGGATATCTCCAATTTTGAAGAAGTGTCCGTGATTTTGGTTCTTTGTCCCTGATTTTTTTAAGCCTTGTCCCTGATTTATGAGGCAGGAGGTTGAGAGGTATGTGTGTCTGGTTGAACTGTTGCCTGTTGTGTGGTTGTCTCTGCTGCTGCTGCTGCTGAAATTGCTGCTGGTACTGTTAACCTTGGTTGGGCAATTGTCGCACCTCTTGACCTCCCTCTCCCTGCGTCTTCCTCCTCAATTTTATGTTTGGAATCTCTGATACCAACTGCTGCATGTGCTCCTTCTGGGAATGAATGGTGACTCCTGTGGTGACCCCTCCTGTTTTAAAAAATAGTCAGAGGTGTTATCTGACTCTTCAGTTTCTGAGCCACTTCTATCAGTACTTAAACTGAAAGTGACCCTCCTTTCCCTTCTGAAAATACCTCTGTATCAGTTGAATTTTCTTGCTGTATACTGTCCAATTCATAATCGTCTTGATCACACTGAAATTTCTTTCATTTTACTGCTTTAAGTTCCTGATCCAATTTCAAAATAGAATATTTCAATCTTTGACTGTATCTGTTAAATTCTGAGTGTCTCTAAATGTTAGAACTGTGGCTTCTTTCTGTTTATTTATTTCAGACAACTGGTCATTGACCTCTTTTTTTTTTATAATTCAAATTTATTGACAAAATATTTCACAACACTGGAGGCAGTTAACATGACAAGTAAGACACGAATACAATAGATATTCCTTTAAGACTACCTCCCCACCCCTCCCCATACAGCAGTATCAAGTCACTTTTAGTATAGGAACTGTGATATTGTACCTAAGCCTACAGGGCTACTTACTATAAAACAGTGCTTATATCCGGGAAGCAATAATTAAAGAGTGAAGAGGATCCCATATATGTGTGTAGACGGATAATCTGTTATGGAGGCTTGCTATAGCCTTCTCTGTACGCAAATTAACAAGGACTTCACTCACCCATTCTTGTAATGTCGGAATGACCTTATCTTTCCAGTGATGTTAAATAAGCTTTTTGGCAGATAGTGCAATCATAGAGATATGAAACCTCCTTGCCTTAAACCTAATAGAGGACAGATCCCCTAGGAGACAGATATCGGGTGTGAAACACTCCTGCAGACCCAATATGGGGTCCAGAAAAGTTTTGATAGAGTCCCACAACAAAGGTATTTTAGGACACAACCAAAATTTATGAAGGAGTGTTCCTTCCCCCTGGGAGCATCCAACACATAAGTTCGAGTCAAGATGACCCCATTTCACTAACTTAACAGGAGTGTAATACATGTTATGCAAAATGTGGTATTGCATAAGATGTAATCTGTCTTGGGACACATACTTATGACAGAACTTCCACAAGATCTGCCAGTTGGGAGCATATTGGGAAGCAAGGAGTTCCAGAACCTGGTCGGTCCAAAGGAGACCCCGTACTGTCTATAAAATGAATTTTGGTATAGTTTAGAGACGACCCCTGAGGACCCTATTAGAGAGGAGGATTCTGGAATCAGGGTCCCAACCACTTGACAGGGGGGGTATTGCCTATCACTGTTATAAGTAAATGCTTTAATTGAGCCACTTTGAAGTGTGAGTGTAGCGGAACATTAAATTTCCGACTGAGCTCGTCCGCTGAGAGCCACTTTCCCTCAATATCCAGGAAGGAGGAAACTATCCCATCACCCAGTTGAGGCAATCAACTGTGGGGAATCCGCTGTTTATTCATGGTAAAGGACGGAGAGTTCCAGATGGATTGGGCCAGATCAAGCAGAAGGGTATAATGCAAAAAAGAACAAAGCGGTGCGTATACTTTAAAGAGATCCTAAAGGTGGGATCCTTTTCTACGCCTTGTAACTGGGACATTTTTACATAAAACAAAGTTAAAGGGTCCAAATTCATAGACCGGATTAAATCTAGCTCTATTTTAAGCCATAACGGTCTCACATTCTCGGGACCAGGACATACCCATTTCAGACATTTAGCCAGATTACTAACCCAATAATAAATAGCCAAGTGGGGAATCCGCAGTCCTCCATCAAACTTAGAAGCGGTCAACTTATAGTATGCCAATTGGGGGTACTTATCAGATCAGATAAACTTGGCAAAAATACCATGCATTTTCTGAAACCAGGATAAAGGAATAAATGAATTAAGAAGACAGAGGGATAGAAAATTCTTGGGAAGATATTCATCTTGATAATATTAATCTGGCCCCATAACAAAACCAGGAGTTTGGACCATCTATCTAGGTCCTGAATTATAAGCTGGGAAAGAGGCTCCATATTTTCATTAAACCATGCTAAAGGATTATGAGTTAATTTAATGCCCAAGTATTTCAATATCCGGGGTGCCCAACACAAGCCAAAGGGAGTAATGTCGGCCTTAAAAATCTTATATTCAGAGGAAAAAAGGAGGATTTATTAGCATTTAGCTTATAATTTGAGAGGGCAGTAAATTTAGCAATTTCTCCCAGTAAGGCCAGAAGAGAGGACACCGGGTGGGATAAATAAAGAAGGAGATTGTCCACATACGCGGTAACCTTGACCTCATGACATTCCACCCAAATGCCCTGTATCCCTACATTGCTGAGAATGTTTTGAATGAGAGGTTCCAGGTAAAGGTTAAAAAGGAGGGGTGAAAGGAGGCAACCCTGTCTAGTGCCTGAGTATAGTGAAAAGGATTTAGAAAATGCACCATTACCTGAAACCTTTGCTGAAGGGGCTTTGTATAATGCATGGATCCAGTCTATAAAAATGGTGGGAAACTGGAAGGCCCTAAGGACCTGGAACAGAAAGTTCCAATTCACACAGTCAAAAGCCTTCTCGGCATCCAGGGAGACCAGCACAACTGGAAAAGCAGCATCCCTGGACACCGAGAAGACATGCGACAACGTGCGCAGATGGTCTGAGGATGAAAGCTCTTCATGAACCTGACCTGGGCCATACCTATTAAGTCCGGAAGGACCACCGTTAACCTATCGGCCAATATCTTTGAAAGAATTTTGATGTCTTGATTTAAAAGGGATATGGGCCTGTAACTTTGGACCAACTTAGGATCTTTGTCCGGCTTGGGGAGAAGAACAATCAGGGCTTCAAACAGATAGGCATCTACCCCCACCCCGGACAAAATGTGCTGAAAGAGCCGGTGAAGTACCGGCAGTAAAAGCTCCTGGAAGACTTTGTAAAATAAAGAGAAGAAACCGTCCAGCCCCAGGACCTTGTCCGACGGCAAGACTTCTATAACCCCTGAGATCTCCTCCTGGGATACTGGCGAGGCTAAAAAACACTTGTGTTGTTCTGTTAGGGAGGGCAGATGGGTATCCTTTAAATACTCCTCCAGGGACTCCAGACAAGGAGGGTTCTCCATATGCCTGTATAACTGTTCATAATATAGTGCAAAATCTTGCACTATCTCAGAAGGGGATACTCTCAGAGACCTGTCTGCCTGAGCTCAGATTGGGGGAATAAATCTTGCCGACTCCTGTTGCTTAAGTCGTAATGTGAGGAGATGCCCGCCTTCTCTCCCTGGTCCCTATAGCTGACCCTAGTTCGAATAATAGCTAACTCTGCCTTTTCCCTCAGCAAATCTAAATATCTATCCTTGTCCACCAGGAGCTTCTTTCTGCCTTCTTTCGAAGTGTTGACAGAAAGGTTAGCCTCAAGGGACCGTATTTGGGACAATTGTGATACTCTTCCTCCCGTGCCTTTTTCTTTTCGAAGCTAAACTAATAAGGATTCCCCTCATAAACGCTTTAAAGGCACATCATCGACCTCTTTACCATACTCTATAGTTAGTCTCATCAACTTTTCAGAGGCATCGTTAAGAATATCCCACCACCGTTTCATGAAAGTTTCAAAAACCTGACCATACGTGGGATTTTCCAAAAAGTCTCAGTCCTCTCAGTAATTGTGATACCTTTAAGTATGCCTCTAGGTTGATTTGGTTCCAATAAATCCTTCATACTTTTAGCACTGCTTTTTCAAGACCCTAAATGCTTCTTATAAAGTTCTGGCTTCTTCACTTATAGGGGTAGTTACTGACTCTTCACTTTACAATAAAAATGGATTGGCTGCACCCGCACCAGTTAAAAGTGTATTAACATATGAAAATGGGTCATTGTGTGTCGGAACCAAATTTGGTGTTCACTCTAAAGACACGCAGTATGCCCTGTATGTATAAAAAAGCTGTCTGACCACTGAAAACCTTTTATGTTACTGTAACTTGTGTGTAATCCAAAAAGACAAATTGGCAAAACAAAAAGGACATCACACAAGCCTGGGGTGCTGCTGATAACCATAATAAATACCAAAAACTGAAAATGAAGCACTCACCAACTCCAAATGAAAAAAGGCGCTGCTCATGTAGCAGGAAGCGCAGAAACTGTAGTTTTATTCAGTGCCAGTAAAACAGCACAACAACAACGCCTGACACATTTTGGAATAGATTCTTTATCAGAAGGCGTACAACACTGGTGGTGACTTCCGTTTATAAAGATATGATGACATCTTGTTACTAACTCTTTTTTAAAATAAAGTTTACAAAAAAAAGAGCTAAACGTCACACACTTGTGTTTAACAATAACATGCGCATACATAGAATACCATATATTAAAGCAAAAAATGTTAAAACCAGATGCACATACATATTACAAAAACCTCCCTCACCATATATACTGTACATTTATGATACAGGCTATAATTTGTACTATAAATATTGATTTAATAACTTTGTAAATTATTTTGGTCTGTCATATATATCAAAAGTAAATGTACTTAAATTCCAATAGTATCAAATTTGGGACTGTTTCAGTATCAAAGCACTATAATTATAACTATTATGCTTCTTAAGTTATAAGCTCAGTTAACAGCTAAAAGTTAAAAGTTAAAAACATGGGTGCTTGGAAGTGTTTCAGGATTGAAGCCAGGCCATCACAGACAGAAGTTAAATCAGATTCTGGTGCTGACAGTAACTGTAAAAGAGTAGGAGAAGTAGAGAGACAGAGGGAGAAAAATGTTAATGGTAGTATTCAAATAATGCATAAATAAATGTTCATATTTACAGCCTCGTTCCATATCAGAAATGGCAGTAAGAGCATGGCAATATATTTCTTATTAACTTTATCTTAGAGGGGGCAAGGTCAAAGCCATCATTAAGTCCAGGATATTTACAGGCTCCAAGGGTGTAGATCCAAAATCCCTCCCTTTGTAGTAGAAATCTGTCAAACTCTCCTCCCCTGAGGTTAGGATTCATTTTATCAATTGCTCTGAAAGTAAAACCATGTCCATCCCCATTACTGACTGATTGGATATGCTGGGCGATTGCATATCGCATGTCACCATTTGTTATGGCCCTGCAGTGTTTGCTGACTCTTACCCTAAATTATCTTTCAAACAACATGAAGTCTTGCTATATTATGACTATTGCAGTTTGTCCCAGCCTTAGAACTGCTCCGGAGGTGAAAGAGTTAACTTCCATGCAGAGCATGGAGCTTAGAACGCGAGCTCGGTTCAGAAGCTCTGTTAGGCTGGTTTCAAACCGAAACCGTCAGATTCTTTACTCCGCCTCACTGAACAGTCGCTCCGGAGATTCCTCCTGTTGCTCGGTTCATTTCTTCGGTTTAAAGCGCTATTTCTCGGTTTAATTTAACCGCGATTTAATTATTTTAACCGCAAAACTGATCGGTTCAGGCTCTGTCTATGGTAATCGTGAAGTAATAGATAGGGTTTTTCTGTGTGGAACTTGTAAGTATTATCGGTTCTGTTGAACTGACCGAATTGTATTAAAATATAAGTTTAAAGCCTTTTAAGGCTTCTTAGAGTGCGATTCCAGTTCTTATCGGTTCTAAAAAACAGATTTCATTACGGTTTTCCACGACCCGTGACACGGTTTGGAACGATAATTCTTTACCTGGCACTGCCATTAAAGGGCAAGTTTTTGTTAGGCTGGCATCATGTCTGAGAAACCCAAAAGAAAACCTGGCCCACTGGTTTCAACACTGTAGTGTCTGTGGGAAGCCTTGCCAAGGCTGACCCCACACTACATGTGTCTTTGTCTGGGGTTTGACCACCTCAATTCAGACTCCAGATTTGTAAAAATTTCCCTGCAGCCACCCTGGACAAGAGAGTGGCAGGCCCAGGGAACGAGAGGCTAAAAGTCCGCTGACCGGATGAGCCAGCCCGGTTCGGGTGCCAACCGAACTGAGGGAGTGCCCTCTGACCAGGCTAGACTTCCTCGGCAATGAAAAGCTGGCTCTGAGGAGCCAGTTCCAGCAAAGAAATCTAAAAATCAGCAGGTTTGGAGTCCAAAATTCCTTCTCCAACTGCTGCAGAGATAGCCAGGGCAATACAGATTTTCCAGTCCCTGTCCCGGTTCCCTCGAACCGCCACTGTCTACCAAAGGTCGGTTTGGTCGGTTCCAGTGGTTCAGGATTATGATATAGAAGAGTTCTATGAACCAGAGGAGGGGGATGAGGATTATGATCAGTGTGAATGTGACTTTGAAAGTCTGGATGTGCCCATTGAACCGGACATCTCCCCAGACAGACCTTCAGGTGAGTCTCCCCCTAGGCTTTCTGAGTCCCTTCATTTTTGTTTTATAAAAAGTTGTTGAGACCCTCCAGCTTCCTTAGGGAGGCTTTGGATGAGCAAGAGGAGCCTGACTATGTGGAGATGATGGATATCCCAGAGTCCAGGGGTTGTCCATCCCTTTACATAAATCTTTAGAAAACAAACAATAAAAATTTTAAAAGCTCCTAATTCTGTGCCTCCTGTGGATAAAAAGATGGACAGGAGGTACACTTTGTCAGGTCCTGATACAGATTTTCTTTCACAGCAATGCAGTCATGTTGAGTAGTTCAGGCTGCAGCCTGTGATAAACTAATATTCCACTGGCTTCACATCCTCCTGACAAGGATTCCAGGAAGATTGATGCCATGGCCAAAAAACAATACATGGCAGCATCCTTGGGACTCAGACAAGCTAACTATATGGCTTATGTTGCAAGATACCAGAAATCTAGATGGGATACTGTCATGGCCTTAGCCAAACAGGTCCCTGGCCAGCTCGCAAAGGAGTTGGAGCAGGTGGCTCTTGATGGTATTGAGGCATCTAAGGTGCAATTCCATGCTGCAGTGGATTCTAACGATGTATCCTCTAGAGTCATGGCTACATCTGTGGCTTTTCGGAGATTGGCCTGGCTCAGGTGTACTACTTTGTCACAGGATACCCAGTCTAAGGCTATGGATTTTCCTGTGGTGGGAAATTCTCTGTTTGGGGAGCAGACAGAGAATTATATGAAGAAAATGGATGAATATAGAACCACTTACAGGAGTGCACAAGCCAAGGAATGGCAAGCCACTCCTCAGAGGCAGCCCCCCAGGGGTAGGGGTAGGCCTTTTCACAGGCCTTTTTACCAGACCCAGGCCTCCTCCTCTTCAGCCTATGTACAGAGGGGGTTCTTCAGAGGGAGAGGCAGATGGGGTTCGAGCAGGCCTGCTCCTACCCCTCAGCCTAAAGCCCCTGCCAAACAGGCACCCTGATGGGATGCCCAGGGTTGGCTCTCCACTACCTGTAGGGGGCAGGTTGGCTCACTTCGTCCAGGACTGGCAGTCTTTAACTTCAGACAGGTGGGTCCTGGAAGTAGTGAGCCAGGGTCTGGTTCTCAGCTTCAAGAAATTTCCAAAGATGAGAGCCAGATCTTTTCCACCTACAAACCCTTTAGAGACTCTTGCTTTGGAAACAGAAGTCTCAACCCTCTTGGCTCTCAGAGCTGTAGAAAGGTTTCCCCTTCACCAGGGCAAGGGTCTGTACTCCAGGTACTTCCTTACCCCAAAAAAGACAGGAGAGTGGCAGCCTATCCTGGATCTAAGATATCTAAACAAGCACCTTTTAAAGCCAAAGTTCAAAATGGTGACACTGGGAATGATTTTACCCTCCCTAAGGCCAGGGGACTGGCTAGCCTCCCTGGACCTCAAAGATGCCTACTTCCATGTTCTTATCAAAAGCTCCCATCGAAAGTACCTCAGATTCAAACTGCCCTCAGGCCATTATCAGTTCAGAACAATGCCCTTTGGCCTCACTTCTGCCCCAAGGGTGTTCACAAAATGTCTGGCAGTAGCAGTCACTCACCTAAGAAGGCAAAAGATTGCCATTTTTCCCTACCTGGATGACTGGCTCATTGTGGGTCAGTCTCCAGACCAGGTCAAATCACACCTGCTAGTTACCCAGCAGCTGCTTACCTCTCTGGGATTTCTTCTCAATCTTCCAAGTCAGTTTTGGAACCTGTCCAGGTACTCACCTTTATAGGTGCAGAACTGGACACAAAGCAGGCCAGAGCCTTCCTTCCCTTGGAAAGGGTAAGGACCTTAGTGGCCCTGGCCGCCTCCTTCACTCTGCAGGTCTCTCGACCAGCAAGGCATTTCCTGCAGCTCCTAGGGCACATGGCTGCCTGCACAGCTGTGGTGCAAGGAGCAAGATTTCAGATGAGGGACATTAGGTTCCATTTGAGAGCTTTCTGGTCTCAAAGAAGAGATCCTCTATCCAAGTTAATCCCAGTGACTCGAACTCTGATCCAGGCCCTTCAGTGGTGGCAGGATCAGAGCAATCTGAGACAGGGGTGCCTTCATCCCTCTGTCCCATTCCTTGACCCTTACTACAGATGCATCCCTCTTGGGATGGGGGCTCACATGGCGACCTCTCCACCCAGGGAGTATGGTCCCTCAGGAATCTCTGCTCCACATCAATCTGTTGGAACTCAGAGCTGTTTTCTAGCACTTCAGGTTTTCTCTGCATCTGTTCAGAACAAAGGTGGTACAGGTCAGAACAGACAACACCACTACAATGTGGTACATCAACAAACAAGGGCACTCGGTCTTGACCTTGTGCACCAAGGCGATAAGTTGTGGTCTCTGGCCTCCCTGAACACTTCCCTCATATGCAGTTCACCTCCTAGGCAAGGACAATGTCCTGGCAGATGCTCTCAGCAGGATTTCCCAGGGCCATCACGAATGGTCACTGGATCCCTAGTACTGGGGATAGTGTTTGCCAGATGGGGCACTCCTCAGATAGATCTTTTCACAGCCCCAGACAATCATCAACTTCCACTGTTTTGTTGCAGGCCCCCAGTGTTGGGCTCAGTTCCCCTGGATGCCTTTCTCCTCGATTGGGAAGGAAAGTTTCTTTATGCCTTTCCTCCCTTCCCTCTCCTGTTCAAAGTACTAGTCAAAATCAGGTCTCAGCCCTGCAAAATGATCCTGATTGTTCCAGACTGGGCCAGGCAGCCCTGGTACCCACTCCTTCTGTCCTTAGCAGTCCATCTTCCCCTGTGTCTCCCCAGGAACCACAATCTGTTAACCTGTGCTCAGGGGAGAGTTTGGTATCCGAATCTCAAATCCCTCAACCTCAAGGCTTGGCTCTTGAGCAGTTAGAGTTTGCTGATTTGCAACTTTCTCAAAGTGTTCTCGAAATCCTGAAGGCTGCTAGGAAGCCTTCCACCAAGGCTACCTATAACTCCAAGTGGAAAATGTTTTCCATATGGTGTTCTGGGAAGCATGTTTCCCCAGAATCTGCTGATCTACCCACTGTATTGGACTACATGGTCCATCTCAATTCTTTGGGACTGAGACCAGCCACCCTGAAAGTGCACTTGGCTGCTGTCTCTGCCTTCATTTCAGCAGGGAAGCCCTCTTCTCTTTCTGCTCATCCTGTATTTTCCAAGTTTTTTAAAGGATTGCTTCACACCAATCCTCCATTCAGGGACCCTGCCCCGGCTTGGGATCTTAATGTATGCATTGCTCAGCTAATGCAACCCCCCTTTGAGCCTCTGTCTTCGGCAGAGCTTAAGTATTGACTTGGAAAACTGTATTTCTGGTAGCCATCACTTCTGCCAGGCGATAAGTGAGTTACAGGCTTTATCAGTAGAAACTGACTTTATTTCCTTTCACAGGGATAAAGTAGTCCTCAGGACTAACAGGAAGTTTTTGCCTAAGGTGGTTTCAGATTTCCACCTAACCAATCTATTTCACTTCCAGTGTTCTTCACTGACCATTCCTCCTCTGGTGAGAGGAGGCTGCACAGCTTAGATGTTAAGAGGGCCCTAAGTTACTACATAGAGCGTACCAAGGGTCACAGGTTTGACTCCCTCCAACTGTTTCTCACTTACGGTGAGGTTGGGAAAGGGAGACCTGCCACTAAGAGATCCATTGCCAGGTGGATCGTTTCTTGTATCCAATTTTGCTATCAAAAGCTGGGTAAGGATCCCCCCTCAGGCCTGAGGGCTCACTCTACCAGAGGTACAGCTGCATCTCTAGCTGCTGCTAGAGACATCCCTATCTTGGAGATATGTCGGACAGCTACTTGGAAGACAGTACACACTTTCACCAAGCATTACTCCCTGGATATTCAGGCCAGGAGGGATGCTCGGTTTGGCACAGCTGTGCTTCAGAGCCTATTCCCTAAGTAGGTTCTGTCCCTCCTCCATGGAGGTACTGCTGTGTAGTCTGCAATAGTCATAATATAGCAAGACTTCATGTTGTTTGAAGAAAAAATTGCTCACCTTAGTAATGTTGTTTCTTCTAATGGAGTCTTGCTATATTATGACCTCCCCCCCAGCCTGCCCCTCTCAGAACTCCTACTTTGGGTATGGGGTGGGTAGTCCTCTGTTGGCATTTATTGATGCCCTCTTTCATGTTTGGGTGTTGTGTTTATTTAGTTATTTTATCTTATTTTTCTGGTCCACTAACTTGAGTCTTTGTATTGGGACCAGGAAAAATGTATTAATATATTAGTGGCCAGTTGGCTAGTGTAGGTTACAGCTTCCACACAGAACCTTAGTGAGGTTTTGCTCGTAAAGATCTGATGGTTTCGGTTTGAAACCAGCCTAACAGAGCTTCTGAACCGAGCTCGCGCTCTAAGCTCCATGCTCTGCATGGAAGTTAACTCTTTCACCTCCGGAGCAGTTCTAAGGCTGGGACAAACTGCAATAGTCATAATATAGCAAGACTCCATTAGAAGAAACAACATTACTAAGGTGAGTAATTTTTTCTTTTGTCTTACTGATATAAATGACACTGCACTGGCATATGATAATATACATGAGGTGAGAATGAACCATATTGTGGTGGTGCTGAGCTATAAAATCAGACATGACCATACAGTCATGATATCTTGAAAAGTGACAGTTGGGTTGTGAAATGTTGATCTTGGTGAGGTGCTATTGAAAATTTCTAGCGTCTCTGTGTACCCTATTTATGGAAAAAGTATATATTAAAAGTCTTTTTTACTTTTCCAATTATCATGTCTAAATGAAGTGGTCATTAAGTGTTGTTGATTCCTGGAAGGAAAGTCATTTTGTTTTGCCTTGACAATATGCATAACCCCAAAGTTATCACATGTAATCATTTGTCTGATATTGCACTGCTTTTTAGTGTGTGGGTTTTCAAAAGTGTTGTCGGGGAGATTACTTTAATATACATACAGCATTTGTAGACAAAATAATTTTTGAGGTTCCTATATAGCCAGATTTTTGTCATTGCTTCTGCAGTTTGTGTACTGTGCACAAGTGTATCTTGCAGAGCAATTGATAAAGTAAATCCTAACCCCAGGGGAGGAGATTCTGATAGACTCCTACTACAAAGGAGGAATTTTGGCTTTACACCCTCAGAGCCTGTAAACACCTGGAATTAATAATGGCCGTGACCTTGCTCCCATCTGAGAGAAATCTAATAAGAGACATATTGGCATGTTGTTAATGCTGTTTATAAAATGGGTAGGGAAAATCCTGTATTTTGATTGGTTACTAGCTATGCATTAGAAGTGTCTAATGCATGGCTAGCAGCAAGTTCAGGTAAACACAGTTGCGATTGAAAAAGTAGATATTAGGAGTAAAGTAGAACATTCATTTTTGAATTGCTGCCATTTTTTCCACCACTATCCACCAAGTTGCCCAATCTCCAAACTTGCCCAACCCCTGTAAACCTCATATCCTCATAAATATATGTTATGGTACTACATACCTTACATGTGGATATATAATATAAATCAGCTTCTTATAGTTCAAGAACCTCTCACTTCTCAAAACATCGGCACCATGGACAGTTAGTGAAACTGCACCATTCATTGAGGAAATTGTCAGACACTGTTACAGTCAGTTGTAGTCGTTGCAACGGCTGCATTACATCAATGAATGTAAATAATCAGATTAACTCTTTGTCAGTAAGAACAGCAGTGATGCTGAAACAGTGATCTTTTTTTGTAAAAATATGATCACAAACTAGCTTCCACCAGCCCCCCAACCAGTGATGGGATCCATCCCATACACGTGTAAACCCCAAAGACAAAAATGTTTAAATGCATTATGACAGTCGGACTTGGCACACTGATGTAAACAAAAACATGGACACAGTTTTGACTGTTTCCTTTGAAAGGAATTTTAATTATTCTGTTGTACAGTACCTGTCACATCATTACTCTTCCACTTCCCATCATCCATTAAATCCCGTTTGCACAGAAATATACTGCTTTAGTTATGTAGCACCTCTGATTCAAGATCAGCAGCAGACTTTTTTTTTATTTCTTACTTGTGTCTCAGCTGATGGACTGCGTCTTTCATCCTGCCTGCCTGCCTGTCCTCCCTTTGACCCTCCTGCATGCTCCCATGTCCCAGAGTCTGATTGTCATGCTTGTGTCTTGTCTACCTCCTGTTTGCTCACTCTCCTGCTTGCACATATATCAGCACTCAGTTCTGCAAATAGGCATTTATTCCATAAAACAAAACAAAAACAAAAAAATTAAAATCTATCTGTGTGTGTGGGGGGGGAGGAAACCACGACAACCACAGTAGGACAAAGCTACTCAGAGCAAAACAAAAATTGCACAGGTGGAGGGACTATTTTACATTAAAACCCATACAAAATTGTATTACTTTAATATCTAAACGAATTGATTTTAATTTTTACATGCATGTAAAATATACAGCTCCATTTTTTAAGCCAATAAGATACTCCAGGAATGTGCGTTAGACACTTCTAACACATGGCCAGGGGCTGAAGGCACTCAGCCTGCAGCCTCATGCCTTACTACACCCCTGGCCATGTGTTAGAAGTGTCTAATGCACACCCTGTCATGTCTTTGCTTACTTCTGATATGGAATGAGATTGTAAATATGTGAATTTACTATGTATAATTTGAATACTTGCATTAAAATTTTCTTCCTCTCTCTCTTTCGCTCTTACTGCTTCTCCTTCTCTTTTATAGTTATGGTCAGCAACATGATCCAATTTAATTCCTATCTGTGAAGGCCTGGCTTCAGTCTTGAAACACTTCCAAGCACTCATGCTTTTAACTTAAATTAACTTACCTTATAACTTATGTAGCATGATAGTTATTGTTACAGTGCTTTGAGACCGAAACAGTCACAGATTTGGTGCAATCAGAATTTAAGTACATATGCTTTTGATACATATGATAGATCAAAGCAATTTGTGAAGTTATTAAATAAATATTTATAGTATAAATTATATTCTGTGTCACATGTGTGTATATGTATACATATAGTGAGGGTATTTTTTATAATATGTAATCACTTAACCGCTCAGTGCTCCCAAGTTGCCCCTGAAAACAGGCACTTGTGCCTATTGGGCCTTATCCAGTTACCAATGACTTACATATGTACTGTACACACATGTGCATCTGGTTGTAATATTTTTGCTGTAATATATGGTAGTCTATGTATGTGAATGTTATTGTTAAACACAGGTGCGTGATGTTTGGCTTCTACTTATGATGTCGTCATACCTGTATAAAAGGAAGTCACCACCAGTGTTGTATGCCTTCTGACAAAGGATCTGTTCCAAAACCTGTCCAGTCCAGGGCAATAGCTCCACATCTGTACATGGTCTGTGCATTTGCTGTAAGCAGCAAGCTGAAAGCTATAAAGCTGACTTTTAAAAAAATCACAACTATTGGACTGTGCTAGCAAGCAAGTAAAAAAATGTGGAGCTGTTGCCCTGGACCATTTTGCTTTTTATTGTTTGAGCTAGAATAAAACTGTGGTAAGCTGATTTCAAGTTACAGTACATTCACGTTCATTTCAAGAGGTGCTGACCTGTCCGCTACAGTGGTTTTGTCTGTGAAGTAGTCATAGTCAGGTTGCCACACACACACACACACACACACACACACACACACACACAGACAGAAACCAACAATATGGCATACACAGGACATCAGAGAACAGATATGTCATAGCAGCGGTAACTGAAAGCTCACCCACTGCATCTCTGCGGTGCTGTAAGAAACACTGACTCTATTCAATGCTACCTATGATGTCACCTTCCTTTTGGACTGATGGCTGATGCAGAATGGTGGTAACATCAAGGTACTGATAATGGACCTGTGGCATCTAGAAAAGACAGTCATTTAGAATAAAAAAATTTTCATAGCTAGCATTAATACAACATAAGGAAGCCACATCAGCAGACTGATAGGAATATTTTCAGGGTCTCTTAAAGTCATGTTGATATCAACAGTAAATATTTAGTAGAAAACTATATCATCACTAACTATGTCTTCTATTTTGGCATAATCTGAAAGTTTTTAGATAGAAACATAAAAACAGAAATTGTTGGCAGATAAGGATCGATAGGCCCATCTAGTCTGCCCATAGGCCCTATACATTGTATGTAGCCACTGACCCTACGTGATCAATGGCTTTTCATCGCTCCCTTCCCTCTCAGGCTTCCCTTGTGCCTGTCCAAGGCATACTTAAACCCCTCCACTGTGCTTGCCCTCCACTACCTCCTGTGGCAGACTATTCCAAACATCGACTTCCCTTGCTGTTTAGAAAAACTTCCTCACAGTACCTCTTAATCTACCCCCTTCCAATTTGATATTGTGCCCCCTTGTTCTAGTACTTTATCTACATTGGAAAAGGGCCCCACCTGCACCTTGTTTATGCCCTTGAGGTATTTGAAAGTTTCAATCATGTCCCTCCGCTGTCTCCTCTCCTCCAGAGAGTACATATTGAGGTCCCTTAGTCTCCCCTCATACGTTTTGTGGTCCAAGCCCTGCACCATCTTTGTTGTCCTTCTCTAGATAGTCTCTACCTTTTCTATGTCTTTGTGCAGGTGTGGCCTCCAGAACTGCATGCAGTACTCTGGGTGGGGCCTTACCAATGTTTCATGCAATGGCATCACCACCTCCTGACTCCTGCTAGTGTATGTCCCTGCCTATGCACCCCAGCATGCCACTGGCCCTCCCTGCTGCCTTTGTATGCTGCTTTGATACACAATTTTAGAAAACTCTAAAGGACTTCGAAGGTTACTCCCCTGCCCATTCTCTCCCCCCAAAAAGTCACTGTGGATGGTGAATCTACATCTGACAAACATTCTGTTCTTGAACTGCTGAACAACCATTTTGCCACAGCAGGTCTAGCCTTTGGCACTTCACCAGCCAACGTATTTCGATCTCAGCTCTGTGCTTACAATCCTGATTGGCTTAAATATAGCACCACAAATCACAAGGCAACCTTCGCCCTTCAGCCAGTCACTGTAAAACAAGTTGAGGATCTCTTCTTGAAGCTAGACGTCATAAAAAACTCTGGTGCAGATCTGATAGAGCCGTACTACCTTAAGATAGGTTATTATATTCTAGCTGTACCAATAGCCCATATTTTTAATCTATCCATTATGTATGGCTCAATCCCAGCATTATGGAAAACAGCACAAGTAATCCCACTCTTCAAATCAGGTGATACCAGTGACTTAAATAATTATGGCCCAGTTTCCTTACTCCCTATCTTGTCTAAAGCGCTGGAGAAAGTAGTGAATTCACAGCTTAGGTATTACCTAGAGAAACATAATTTACTTAACGAGGTCCAGTCTGGTTTCAGACCTAACCACAGCACAATCTCCACACTTGCTAAAGTCACCAGTGATTGACAGCTGGCCTTAGATAACAAAAATTACGTATGCTCTGTGACAACCCACCTTTCCCTCTGGGCTGAAACATCTTTTAGAGAGGTGTCTGTCCTCGGGTATTCGCTGCCACCAGCTGGAACCGTCCAGCGCCAACCTTCAAGTTCACAAACTTGAATAATTAAACGTGCAATTGCACAAGTTAAAGTCTGGTAGTGTGTATCTCTCAGTGGCGGATGCTACACAGAGTTTACCTCAGCCAGTGGAAACCAAATATTACCTTAGAAAAATGACATCAGAGTCACAACTGTTGAGCAAATAAATAGTTTTTTACTTAACAGAACATGCCTTGAGTATGTACAGGATATATATTTACAACACAAGAGAATAACACTCATACAGGAAAAGTAACCAAATGTTTTTAAATAACAGATGGCAAAAGAAGAAGACTATTACTGAAATATGATATTACTAAACCTACCCTTTCTTGTCCTTACAAGAGACACTGGACCCTATTCTAACTGCCAGCTCCCATGGATATAGCTACAAGGTAGGCTCCAAACTTATGTTTCCCCTTCCAGCTTCCCAACGCAAGAGATAGCTTTGTTATCTTTCAGCCTCTTCTATATTCTCCTAGGAATAGGTAATGCCTAGTCCCCCCTTTGAATGCACCAGCCATCTAACATGTATGTGTTTAATTGTCCCAATCAGAGTGAACACCTATCAGTGACCAATTATATTCCCTTTTCACCTTAAGTTTATATCTGAATGATCCAATCCATTCAAACTGCCCTGTGTACATGTCTGCAGGTCTGTGTGTGTATGGAGATGTCCACTCGAGATTTATGACCCAGCTCTTATCTAGCAGCTAGGAATTCCACAAGTTGGATGCTGCTGGACAGAGGATTTTAGCCTGAGTGTATTTTTTTGAAACTGCTAAAAAAATAAGGCACCTACAGAATCCAAACCATTAACTCTTTCTTTCCCATTTTTGTCACATGCTCCTTATTCCTTGATCTGAGCAAAGCCTTCGATACAGTGGCTCATAACCTCCTTATTACCACTCTGCATATCATAGGTGCTGATCCTCTGACAACCACATGATTCACTAGCTATGTTACCGGTCGCCACCAACAAGTCAAAGCAGATGGCAATCTCTCCACTTTAAATGCTATTACATAGAGGAGTGCCTCAAGGGTTTATCTTAGGACTACTGCTGTTTGCAGTCTATATCAACAATCTAAATGACAGAATAACAGATGCTAGAATCCACCTATTTGCAGATGACACCATGCTATACATAGATAGGCCCTCCATAGACCAGGCCTGCAATGACCTCCAGCTTGAATTTAACCAGCTGCAGAAAAACCGGCTTCATCTGAAGCTGTTAATAAATGCCAAAAAAAACAAGGTTATGCTTCTTGCCCCAAATCTAGATACAAATAAACCCAAGAACCCCTTCATTATCCCTACTATTCACATGCTGTTAGGTGAGCCCTTAGAATTCATGTCAAGCTTCAAATACTTGGGGGTTTGGGTTGACAATAGGTTATCCTTCTCGGTACATATTGAAAACTTAGCTAAAAGACTAAAACAAAGGCTTGGAATCTTCTTTTGGATTAAGCAGCTATTAACCCAGGAGGCAAAAATCAGCCTAGTACAAACTATATTTTTACCACTCCTAGACTATGCTGACATCCTGTATGGCCACGGGCCTTGTACCCTCCTTGGGAAACTTGACACCCTCTATCATTGGGCTATTCGATTCATTACTAATACATCTTATTTCACGCATCATTGAACCCTCTACTTCATGGTTGGCTGGAATTTTCTCAACTAAAGACGGCACAACAATGTTATCCTCTGGACACTCAGAGCAATAAAACAAATAAACTTCCAAAATACATCACTGACTGCCTACCTCTCTGCCAGTCAGGGAGTTATCTTCTTAGAAGTCTCTCGTACTCCTCTCTTGTAATTCCCAAGGTAAATACATGCTTCGGCAAAGCTGCCATAAGTCACTTTCTCCCTGTCCTGTGGAACAAAATGCAAAAAACTCTAAAAATAGTTCTACCAGTGAAAATACAGTTTCTCAAAAGTATCTATGCCAGAGCTTTCAAAGAATCTTGCAACTGCCCATGCTAATTTAATTACTATGGTGCTCCACGCCTTTGTACTGTCCCACTCATATCCTTTGTCCCACTAGTAGGATGTATGTGTCTGCTGTTGACTACTGTACCATATGATTTTGTACCTTCTAATGTTCCATGTATATGTATATACTGTACAAACTATAATTTAATTGTAAGACTGCACCTCTTATACTTTGTATCTTATGCTTGTATATACTTTCCTTTGTCTGTTATATACCTGTATCTGATCCAGGTCCACCTTGTAAATGAGCTGCCTCAGTGGTGTTTCACCTGGATAAATAAAGATTGATTGATTGATTGATAGATATCTTAAGGTCATCAGAGATGATAACCCCTAGGTCCCTTTCCTCTTTGGTGAGAGTCAGTCCCTCCAAACCTGTAGCTCTCCCCAGGGTTCCTTCTATCCAGGTGCATTACTTTACATTTATATGCACTGAGCCTCAGTTGCCACATCTCCAACTATCTTTCAAGCTTCTCCAGGTCCATCTTCATTTTCTGCATCCCTTCTGGAGTATCCACACTGTTGCAGATCTTGGTGTTATCTGAAAACAGGCAGACCTTTCCTTCCAGTCCCTCTGCAATGTCAGTAATGAAGACATTGAACAGGACTGGTCCTACTACTGATCCCTGTGGTACCCCACTGGTCACCCCGGCCCCCAGATTGTACCCCATTTACTACCACTCTCTGTCTCCTGTCTGTTAACCAGTTCCTAACCCAGTTCACCACCTTGTCTCCCATGCCCAGACTACCCATCTTGTTAATCAGCCTTCTATGCGGGACGGTGTCAAAGGCTTTGCTGAAATCTAGGTAACTAATGTCTACCGCCCCTACCTGATTTTGTTCCCTAGTCAACCAATCAAAAAACTCTATTAGATTTGCTTGCCATGACCTTCCTGCTGTGAATCCATGTTGCCTCAGATCCTGAACACTGCTGGACTCCATATGTGCCACTATCCTTTCTTTCAGCAGTGTCTCCATGGTCTTTCCCACCACTGAGGTGAGGCTGACTGGCCTGTAGTTCCCCTCCTCCTCCTTACTGCTGCTTTCGTCCAGTGGGACTACATGTTCCCTCCTCAAGTCCTCTGGAATGACACCCATGTTGAGTGGCTGTGTGAATAGGGCTGCCAGAGGCGCTGCTAGTTCCCTTTGTAGCTCCTTTAATATCCTCAGGTGGATGCCATCTGGCCCCATGGCCTTATCTACCTTCAACTTTCAGAACTCTCTCCACTGTGAATGGACTGGTACCCATCTCTCCCCCCTATCGCCTCAACATCCCGACTGTGGTCCTTGACCCTCCCCTTCCTTAGTGAATACTGAGCAGAAGTATTTGTTCAGTATTTCTACCTTGTCCAGATCCCCCTCCTTACAGTCTCCCTTATCCCCTTTGAGCCTCAAAATCCCCTCCTGTTTTTTCTTCGTTCACTGATGTAGCTATAAAATGCCTTCCCCCCTTTGTTTATGGGCTGTGCTAAGCCTTCTATTGTCTATGTCTTCACCCTCCTAATACCTTCTTTCAGGTTCTTTCTGAAAATGCTGAACAGTATGGATCCCAGCACAAACTCTGCAGGGCACCACTTGCCTTTTGGTGATCCTACCTCATGAACAATATGACTGTTGTTATGCAAATCCTGCCTGAAAGGTGAATTCGCCAACTGACTGTGAAATCACTTTTTGGGGTGAGAGTTGCATAATGACAGTTGTTTGGTTCATAAGGTGGGGTCCCCAAAAGTCCATGTTGAAAATTTGTGGTCAAAATATCAAAACACAGCAAAGTTATGGACCAAAGTTATCCTGTTTCACCATATGAATTCCTTTTTCGTAAAAATCCTTTTTAGCACCACAGAAAAGGATTATGACATCTCATGAAAAAGGATTACTGGCAGGTTCATTTGGTTGGAGAAGTCCTAATCCTTTTTCAAAACATGAAAAAGAATTATGTCTTCTCACAAAAAAGGAATTTGTTGACGAAAAAGGATTTGGTCATCTAACAAAAAAGGATTTAAGAAAGTCATCCTTTTTCATGAAATGTCCTAATACTTTTTTATGATGCAAAACACTATTTTGAAGCCTCATGAAAAAGGAACAGACGTGAGTCATGAAAGATGATTTTAAAACATAAAAATAAGCATTCTGCTGCCACATAAAATTAAAGTAAAGGCACGCTGTTATAAAGGATGTCGTGATGAACAAGATACATACCTGGATGTCTGCAGAAGACAAGACAGTTTGTTTGGGTTGGACAAAAAAACAAGATCATGGCTGTCAAAAAAGGATTTTTTTCTCAAGAAAAAGTATTCTAAGGATTCTTGTTCATGAGCTGTCAAAATCCATTTTTGACAGACTAAAATCCTTTTTCATTCCATGCAGTTATCCAAAAGACTGAACTGAGCATGGTCAGAACCAAAAATATAATAACTTTGGAACAGATTATTATTTTTTCAGTAAACCAACACTGGCTTGTTCTGTTGGGCAAATTTGTTCTACCCTACACATTTTAGACCAAAATGCCAAATTGTTTGGCCACAGCATGATGAGGAAAAAATAGCCCCAAAAGCTTAATTTTAGTATTTTTTTCACTATGCGCAGTGCATAATTCACCAGTGTGTCCGACATGAAACTTTGTACTTCAAGAGATCTACTCCACAGGATAGTGCATGCCAAATATCATGCAAATCTGTTGAACGGTTGCAAAGTTATTAAAGTGCAAAATTTCAGGTTTAACATTAAAGCTGCAGTATTTCTTAGTAACTATACACATTTTTCAGTAACAGGGTTTGTCTGGCAAAAATATCAAGACACACATTTTTCTTTTCATTTTTTTTCATTCCTGAACCAAGATATGGTGTCTTGACATTTTCAAAAGTTCCCATGCCCATGCCATACCCATGCCATACCCACCATGAAAGAAATTACATATTTGTTGCTGTTTACTATCAATAACATGTGGAAGAGCCATTCTAATGCAACTACAGCATAAACATAGCATGTATATTCAATAAGTAACACCAGGGGATGAGATTTTTACAACATTGCGAAAGGCTGCCATCTTTAATGAGGTGAGTCATTAATTACAAAATCAGCTATAAAAGAAGTCTTAAAACATTTGAGAAAACTAAAAAATATACTAAGCATGATTATTTGGTTGTCAGAAATACATTTTTATATGATGAATTTTTTCACCGACTAACAAATACTGCTGCTTTAAAGTGCCTACTTAACACTAACTATAGGGGTAGGACCGTGCCCCTATAACACACACACACACACACACACACACACACACACACACACTTATTTCTGATTGAACAGATTACAGAATTCTTTAAAAAATGCACAACTGAAGTCAAGAAAATCCCAACAACTCTGAGTGTGGTAAATGTTAACTAAGCAGATGGTTCATGGTATTTTGCCTCTGTTAGCAGATAGCAGGGAGGTATTTCAATAACATTGCTTGAATAATGCATAATTATTTTCCTTTTTAAACTTTTCCAGGTTTATATGTTTTACAAAGGAGGAATGAGTCAGATACACAGTTGACAACTGTGATCACTCTTAATGAAAGTTGTACAGTGAATGATTTTTCATCTATTTTCAGGTTTTGTCCTCAAACAAAGGAGACCCAGAAAAAACTTTTACAAGACATACCATCATTTCTTTTTCTGCTTTAAAAGTGTGTCAGCAGCTCCCTAGTTGGATGATGTAATTAACCACCAGTTATGACTAATTCCAGTGACAATATGGAGTGAAACAGAAAGGAATTTATTTTCAACACATGAAGATTTTCTCTTTAACTGATACAACAACTGGAACAAGATGAACTTCTAAGTCCTATAGTTATAAATCACAAAACTACATCCCAAACCTTCATTTACATAGTAAACTACTGAATCCTCCATCGCAGGTGGCCAAGATGGAGTTTTTTGATCATGTTATGCCTATAGCTCAGCTCCCAACATCTTGGACCTACTGTGGCCAAGCTGAAGGGCAGAGGAGCAGAAGACTTTCGTAAATGCTGTCTGGAACTGTAACATAGACATAGATTTGTAACAAGAATAATGGGCCTAGTTGGGGGATATTGACATGCACCCGATGGCTGGAAAGGGTTAATAGGTCTCCAAAAAAACAACTGTTTGAATTCATAGGAAGGTCACAGAAAAGGGCCTTATTCCAAAGAGTGAGCTGTTGTGGGTGTGGAAAGCTTATCAGATAATTGAAGCAGCTGGGTTAGTTAGGAGATGGTGGTGATAGTTATGCTGCTCATATCAAAAGGGCCTACTTTCATGGAAGTGGCTTCCAGTGCTTGTGGAAACCTTAGCAGCTAATTGAAGCAGCTAGTTTGATTATAAGTAAAATGCTCAGTAAACTGCTGGCCCAGTGGTGCAGAGGGTTGAGGCACTGGATGCCATACCTCATGCCACGACGGGGACCTGTGTTCAGGAAAGGACTCCGGTTGCTCGGGGGTCAGCCGGCGTGAGGAAGGATCATGCCTCTGCTGACAGCTCTCCTTCCTTGGGGGGTGGGGGGGTCATAGCATCATGCTGTGGTCTGACACCCAGTGGAAGCTAGCGGCCAGCACAGGTGTAATGCTTAGCAGAGGGGTGGACCCATGTACAGGGCATAAGACTGCCTCCATGGAGGTGGAGATGGTCACCCTGCCCATTGCATGTGCATGGGTTTGGGGAGAAAACCAGGTGGAAAAAAGGAAGGAGCTGGCAGGCTCCGTGATGGCTAGATGTGCCCACATCACCCCCCCCGGCAATCTCAATGTTGGCTTCTGGGAGTTTGGTGGGGTGAAAGCTGGCACCCCTCACCACCAGCCCTGTCATGGGGGCGAGGATAACCCATAGGGGATGGCCAGGTGGTACGGGTGCTGGAGATGCCTGCCGGAGAGATGAGTCCCCTCCAGAACCACCTGTCCACTCCAAGAAGGAGTAAAAAAATGTAAATTAAAAAAAAGCCCAGTAAAAAGCATCATCTGGCAGTAGGTATAGTCTGTGAAGTGGTTTGGGTCAGCTTCTAGGATCAAAGGGACAAAGGGAGACAAACACTTGTGACTGACAAAAATATTCAATAGAAGGGGCAGACTCCTTTAGAAGGTTAGTAAGCAACCCAAGAGTGGGGTAGGTTCTTTTAGACAGTAGTGTAGGGACTAGATAGGTTCTTCTTTTAGTAGTCTCCTGTTTAAATGTGCTAATTTACTTTTCCCTAGTGTGTTTTATCCCTTTTGTAGTTTACTGTATATTCTGTAATACAACAGTGTAAGTATTAAATATTTATACATTTTATATTCTCTGACTGTGCAAGAAGTTTGTCACTGAAACTATTTGCAGAGAGGGCGAATACATTTTTGAGATCCAGCAAGGGGAGACTCTCCAAATTTGAATGCTAATAAGTAAATATATTTGCTGAAAACTGGTATAGCACATAGCTGACAAAATGCCGTAGCAGAGTACCGAGTGGCACCCCAGCACTTTCCCTCACACAGAAGCTTTGTCTGTTAAGGCTCTGTGTGTGGCCATATGCTGGTGTCCTGCTCAGTGTCCTGTTGCAATATCTTGTCTGTGGCTGTGGCTGTGCACTGTATCAGTTTTCAGTAAATAAATGTACCTTTCTGCATTTAAGTTTGGGAACTTGCTAGATCATGTGGTGAGCATGGTCTGCTGTGCTTTCACTATCTGTTAATTTCTGAGCTGCACCAGGCATTACTGCACATGTTCAAAACCCCTGTGATTTTTGTTGAGTATATTTTTGACTGTTTGACACTGAGAGCATTTTGATAAGGCTCCCATAGTAGACAGAAGCAGGGCACTGTACACACATTTCTGTATTTCAGTATGCATGCAGCAAGGTGCCACACAGGAAGCTGGGCATTAAGTTAGAAGAATATGGCACACAGTGTGAGACTTTTTATTTGGTAGCTAGCTGACACTCTAACAGAAAACAGAGGGTGGATATAATACTTAAGGTAATGCCCAGTGTGCCGGGTCACCAGTGGGGTACTGCAGTGTTTGATACTTGGAACAGAGATTTTTGACATGTTCATAAACAACCTACAGAATAGTCATGTGGCAAAGATTGCAGATGATCCAACTTTGCAGCTACTGTAAACACAAAAGAAAAATGCCATAAGTTGTAGAAAGACTTCAATAAATTGGAAGTGTTTTGGGCAATAGTGGTAGATGCATTCAGCAATGACAGGTGCTAGGTGATACAGCTTAATGGGCAGAAAGCAGCACAAAAACAGCAGTCTTAAAAACAGGCAATTCAAAAATCCAAGCAGAACAAAATATCTAGTACAGTAAATGTAGCTGAAAATTGACTAACATATAGAACACAGTGTGCGTGTTAGTGGTCCAGGCACTAAAACTGATATGTAGAGGCATAGCAAACATAACAAAGAAGTGATTGTGACTTTCTGCCAGTGCAGCTGGTCAAGGATCCCACATGGCAGGATGCCATACGTGACTTGGTACTCACCAGCTCAGAGGTGGTGGTGGGTGACTGTCAGGGAACCACTGGGCCCAGTGACCACAGCACTGTGTGGGTTGATCAGATGAGGTGGGGGGACAATGGACCACTTGAAGACAATGGTCCTGGACCTCAAGTGGGTGGATTTTGGAAAGATGGGGGTACTAGTTAGAGGAAGATTGGCAGGTGTAGACCAGACAGAGGAGGTGGAAGAACTGTGGAACAGGATGCAGGGAGCACTTCTGTAGGTGACCGAAGCTTGCACAAAGAAGGTCACTAAATAGAGCAAGCTCTAAAGGTCAGTCTGGTTCTCAAAAAGGATGACAGAGGCAGTGGGGGCAAAAATAAGGGCCTTCACTAAATGCAAGCGGAACAATGGGAGAAAGCCTGACAGTGTGTCAGGGAGGTTGTGCCAGACCAGCCTGATACTCATTTTTAGTTGGGACACCAAGATGATAGACAGAAGACAGGCAGTAGATCTGCTCTCCTTCACCTTTAGCAAAGCCTTCCATTTGGTACCTCAAAGGGAGGCTGCTGAACAAGTTGGAGGATTTCGGAGAGGACCCAGGTTCAGTTAGGTGGGTAGAAAATTGGTTAAGGGGGAAGCAACAGATAGTAGGGGTTAATGGGGCTAAATCAGGGCACAGAGGTCAGGAGCAGAGTGCTGCAGGAATCAGTCCTAAGATCTATCCTATTTAATATGTTCATAAGAGACACTGGGGAGGGTATCCAGGGAAAGTTGCTTCTCTTTGCTGATGACACAAAGCTACGTGGCAGGGTGGATCATGAGAAAGAGGTGCCAAAGCTCTAGAAGGATGTAGAGAAACTAGAGAGATTATCTAAAGCTACATCCACTCTGTTTCCCTAATATCCACATTCTGGTTCAACCTGCTACCTCCCTACCTCTGAGAGAGCCTATCCCCGGTGAACCCATTGCTCTACGTGCTACAATCAAGGGATACACGCACCTTCTCATTGCTGAAACCATCCTCGACCACTGGCAAATCCACCTTCACATACAGGCTCCCATTCGTATGGAACCAACTATCACTGCTTCTAAGAAACTCACCATCGCACAATTCTATCAGACAACAGCTTCATTCACTTCCACCCCCCCACCTGCTCCTGCCTCTTACCTACTCAGCCTCACCTCCTGACCTCCCAACCCTCACCTCATATGGTAAACCATGCAGGATAACTGGCTTCTCTTCCCAGAAGCAGTAAACCTCTTGTTTTTAGATATTTCCAACTAGAGTACTATTTGTATATCATCGCACTGTACCAGCTCTGTACATATGTCATCTCTTCCTACCTAAATGAACTGCAAGTAGTATGTATTTTCAATTGTAAATATGTTTTTCTATTGAAATGATGCCTTTTCTCACCAATTTTGTTTTGGCTATTCCTGTATCACTTTTTATATATGCAATCTAAATGTATGCATTCCTTTACCATTTGTATCATCATGTATTGAAATCCCTGTACCCTTGTCCCCGCTTTGCACCTGGAAATGAGCCTTGGCTCAGCATGCCTTTCCTGATTACCAAATGTTTAAATAAAAAAATAAAAAGCTTGCAGTTGAGATTCAGTGCCAAGAAGTGCAAAGTAATGCAGTTAGGCAGATGGGATCCACACACAGAATATTGGATGGAAGGAGCTAGACTGGTCACTTCAGCAAAGGACAGAGATCTGGGGGTCATAATTAGTGGAAGGGTGGTGGGCCTGTATGGGAAGGGGGTCACAGAAAGGGTGGTGGATGCATGGAACGGCCTATCTCAGGAAGTGGTGGATATGAAAACAGTGCAGGGCTTCAAACAGGCATGTGATAGGTATAAGGGAGCAATACAGATGAGTATGAATAGAAAGGCCATTGACAGAGCAAAGGCCGATGGCACATTCATAAGGTAGAAAAAGAAATGGCCAGACCGGATGGGCCTTGCGGTCCTTGTCTGCTGTCAATTTCTGTGTTTCTATGTATCAGTGACTCTCTCAAGCAAACAAGTCATTGCAACAAAGCAAACAGCAAGGCAATGAGGATAATGGGCTGTATAGACAGGGGTTTTGACAATAGGAGAAGCAGGATGATTCTGCTACTGTTCGGATCCCTGGTTATCTAGAGTACTGAGCCCACTTCTGGAACCCTCACCTGAGCAAGGACATTGACAGACTAGAGTCAGTGCAGCAGAGGGTCACCAAGATGATCCAGGGCCTGCAGGGCAGATACTACAAGGAATGGCAGGAGGCCCTAAAAATGTATTCGCTGGAGGCCAGACAGAAGTGCAGGGACATGAATAAACATATGAGGTCCTCGGGGGCATAAACAAGGTGAACAGTAAGGACTCATTTGTAAGAAACAGGGGTGCAGTCACTAGGGGGAGTGACTGGAGGGTGGTGTGGAGCAAATTCAGGAAAAACCTGAGGAAGTTCTACTTCACTGAAAGTGTTGTGGAACTGTGGAACAAACTGTTAGCAGAAGTGGTGGGGATAGCTACCTTTCACATATTTAAACATGGTAGGGACAGGGCAAGGAGTCTCACAGTCCCTGAGCAAGGGTGTGAGGGGTGGAGTAGTGGGGGAAGGAGGGATACAGCCTACTATGTCAGTAGGTCAGTGGGATGAGGTAGTATAGTAAGAACAGAATTGATGGACCTTCATTCATAGGCTGGCAGTATAGCCTAGAGGTTAGAGGAATGAGGTGTGAACGAGCTTGATACATCCAGCAGACCAGACCTGAGTTTGATTCTCGCAACCTCCACTTGCATACTGTATGACTCTGAGCAAGTCACTTAACCGCCCAGTGTTCCCACGTCGCCCCTGAAAACAGGCATTTGTGCCTAGTGGGCCTAACCCGGTTACCAAAAAAGACTAAAAAAAAAAAAAAATTCACCTTCTGCTGTCTTTGTTCTGCTGCTGTCAGATTCCATGTTTCTTACTTCACTATATAAAGCTCCAGTGAAACAACTCCTGGAACACAGAAGACACTACTTAGCATCAGATAACAAGAAGGACAGGGTGAAACTGGAGGAGGTCCAGGGAAGACCAACAAAAACTGATATAAGGCATGTAACTGATGACGTAAGAGGGCAGACTTGGGGATAAAAATCAGTTCTCAAAGCTGGGTAGGGGAGGTAATCTGACAGATATAAAGGAGATAACCATTAGGGTGTCCAGGAATAGATTTTCATTCACACTGTAATATTGCCAACAATGCTGCTTAACAATGAGTGGTAAGTGGTGCCATGTATGCTAGGGCAGCAGTGTTGACAACATACCAGGGTGAATAAGTGGTTTATTCTTGGACAATCTGTGGAACATGCTGTTTATAACATGCCTGGGTGTGTGTCTGTTTAGAAAATGGGCTGGTTAAATCCTTAACTCTGATTGGCTAAGGCTACCAACCAGCTGATCTGTGTCAGGCAGCAGAGAGTGGGAAGCAATAAGACCCCATCTCTGCTGCCTGATTATGTTCTAAAATCCTTGTGCCGAAAAAATTTCACATTCAAATTACTGCCATGTTTTTTCTCCCGCTAAATGAAAGACAGCCCCCACCCCCGTAAAAAGAGTGGTCAGTACAATGCCACTCTCAATTAAAACAGAGAAATCAGAAATTTTAGCAATTAATTCTCACACTCTCACAATGTTTAAAATGTAAGTCTGTTGAAAAGAAAAATTCCAAGATAGAAGCGGGTTCCTCGCCTTCTAAGAGCTTGCACAGTTTATGCTTCTATTCTCACCCCGGCACTGCGTCCCTGCTAAGAATAAATAACATACAGACTTTAAAATATAAACAACAACAACAACAAAAGAGCAAACTAACCTCCTCATTCTTCACCTGTGCTACATACGTTTTATTTATTTTAATTTATTTTTTGTTGACCGGGTAAGTGCACTAGACAAATTCTGCCTATTTTCAGGCACAACTCGGGGGAAGTTACCACTGTACACAGATGCCTTTCTTGATAGCAAGTCACAGAACAGCCAACTCTGCCTTGTGCCACAACCTGTCAGAACACCTTCATCTGCAGCATACAAACAGCCAAATTAACACTGGTGTCATCCTTCAGACACCGGTACGAAATGTAAAATGCGGGTTATCAGAAGACGGAGCTTATCACATCCTGCATTAACAAGTCCATGTCATATGCACAAACAAGTTCATTTGCTGTGGGACTGCAGCCTGCACAAAAAATACGTATGAAAACAGTGCAGTGCCCTCTACTAACCGATATACCAGTAGAAGAACTACTTTAAGCAAACATAACAATAAATTATTTTGTACTCATTTTTAATTAGCAATATTTTTAATTATACAACGGCAAGAAAGAATCCTTCTCCCTGATTAGTCAGAGTGGGACTGGACCCAGGATGTTATCCCAGCATAACATCCCGGCTCTATATTGGTCAGAGTGGGACTGGACCCAGGATGTTATCCCAGCATAATATCCCGGCTCTAGTCCCAGCACACTCAGAACTGCATCAGCTGTTTAAAAAAAAAAAAATCAAACCACAGCCGTCCCTGCAACCGGCTTCAGCGCTCCCTGCTCTCTGCCTAAGTGAAAGCTGCATTTCTGATCGGCTTCACAATACTTTAAATCAGAGCACTCACACAATACCCAAACAAAGTTGCTTCCTGTTACTTAAAAAGAAAAAAAAAGAAAAGAAAACTAGAAAAACAAATCCAAATGAAGGCTGTTTTCATGATCAGCTTCACAGCAGTGCCCTGCTCCTTCCCCACTGCCTGCCTTGCTAACACCACCATCTGGTTCGCTTCCGGCTTCCTCCATTGCTGTTTTCCACAACCAGGTTCTTCCACAGCCAGGGACTTTAATGGTGTTCGTAGTTTGACTTAAAAAATTAAATACGTAGCAAAACAAACACTCGATCCAACTGAAAACCGAGCTGAGCAAGCGAGTCAGCTATGGTGGTTTTCAACAACTGGCACACGCCTGTTATAGTAACTCTCGTTCACTGCTCAGCCTGTCTTCTTTCTGTATTTCTTTTTTATGTACAAAAAATAGTGGCAGAAAAACAGTAAAGGCTAAACTTAAACCCAACATGACAGCACTGGGGGGGGGGCAGCGGCAACTATTAGGCAGTCAGAATAACACCTCTACCTGCTGGACAAACACTATAAGGCACTACTTTTTAAACCAATATCCCTACACAATAAAAATCTAAAAAAATACATTTAAAACACTATTTTCTAACTATTTTTCTAAGCTAAATGTAAGGGAACCATTGTATAAAAGGAATAATGCACTCCAGGGTCTGTGTTATGCTGGGCTAGCATCCCTGCTCGGGTGTTGGACACCCTTGGCCTACGGCCTCTGGCCCAACCACCCAAGGTGGGATCTTATCCCAGCATAACGCCCACCCTGTCGTGCATTATTCCTTTAATGGTGTAAAAAATGAGACATGTAGCCCATTTTCTAAGCTCAATAATAATCTCCAGGGTGGGTGATATTGTGCTATACCAGATCTTCCAGGGGCTGTAAGGCAGTGTTGGGCTTCATTATGCCCTGGGGTGGTCTGATATAGCACAATACCACCTACCCTGTCAGGTATTATTGCTTACGTGTATGCCAGTGGAACTCTGCAGAATTTTGAATTCATGTATTCCATGTTAACATTCTATCTATTTGTGTGAGGGGAGAAGGTAGCATTCTACTACTGGGATGCTGCATAGTTTTGAATTCTTGCATTACGTGGTAAACAATCACACAATGTATTGAATGTGTAGACAGGCAGATGACTGACAGATGAAAACAATCTGTGGAGGGACTATTTTACATTTGTTTATCACTATTTTATTAATTTTTGGAGTCTTTTAGAACTTTTAGAGTGTTTGGTTTTTAAAATTGCCTATAGACCCATTTTATAAGCAAATAAGACACTTCAGGGCACTGGTTGTGCTGGTGTTACCACACATCCAGGGGCTGAAGACCGGGGGCCCCATTTTCAAAGGGTTAGCATGGCACAAACCAGGTTTCTGCCACGCTAACCGGGAAAAGTGCCAGCTGTTGGGCATATGCCCATATTCAAAGGGCACAGGTGCATGATGCACCCCTGACAGTGTCATCCTGCACAATATTGTGCTGCACCTATGCAAATGATGGTTCCCTCCTACATATGCAGTGCAGCACAATACTGAAAGATTTCTGAAGTGCTAAGTGGTCGCCAGCAGTGGCACCATTTAACACTTCTGAAACCCAGTCCTTAACAGTGCATAGACTTGCCTGTGTACTGTTAAGGGCTGGGTACCCATGTGGTTCAGCGGTCCTTCCCCAGCCCCGATCTCCATTCACAGAAAAGTCTCCAAAATCCCTGGTAGTCTAGTGCTCCCCCCTCCCCGATCCCTGATCAGTAATATATAAAATAAAATCCTCATTCTCCCTGGTAGTCTAGTGGTCCCCCCCCCGATCTCCAGTCAGTGATATAATATAAAATCCCCATTCTCCCTGTTAGTGTAGTGGTCCTGATCCCTGATCAGTGGTATAATATAAAATCCCCATTCTCCCTGGTAGTCTAGTGGTCCCCCCTCCCCAATCCCTGAGCTGTATTAAAATAAAACATCCCCATTCTCCCTTTTTATTATAACACGGATCAGGGCTCAGGGAGGGGGGGGGGCTCTGGAGCTACTAAAGGAAAATAAGGAATATTATTTTACCATAGATCGGGATCAGGGACAACTAGACTACCAGGAATGGGGATGTTTTATTTAACACAGATCAGGGATTGAGGAGGGACCACTAGACTGACGAGAAGAAATGTTTATTTTATTTGTATTGCGTGGATTGG
The DNA here is from genome assembly GCA_016271365.2 of Neoceratodus forsteri. Lineage (NCBI taxonomy): Eukaryota > Metazoa > Chordata > Ceratodontiformes > Ceratodontidae > Neoceratodus > Neoceratodus forsteri. The sequence continues at coordinate 266,242,937 of CM057454.1, read as the reverse complement.
GGCTGAGGGGACTCCTTTTATCAGCCTGAGCTCACATGCAGATAAGCCCATAATGGGCATTCAATTGGCCCCCTAGTGCTGTGCATGCCCAATGAGCTCATCTGCATGTTTGGGCTGAATATCGCACCATGGGGGCAGTAACGCTAACCAGTATGTGCTGTGCTGTACCCCTATGGGCAGTCTTCAGCCCCACATGCTGGTAAAGCTGTGCCGAACATGGTGACCACTTGCTGTGTGCCGCACTACCAGGGTCCGATATTCAAACAGATAGTGTGACCGGTTTGGACTGTGCTGTTTGAATATGGTGCCAGAGCTGGACAGCCCTATATTTTCATACGGCACACCTTTTTATGCACGCAGCTGGCCAGCTCTGAATATGGGGGCCCTCGTGCCTTACTTGTCCCTGTGCATGTGGTAATACCAGCACAACCAATGTTTGGTGTGTTATTGTTTACTTATCTGTTGCAGATAAGGAACAGGGAGTTCTCTGGCAAACTGATGAGGATAGGAGAGGGATTTTGTATGGTCAGCAAAGAAACACCAGCAACGGAAACTTTGAATAGTACTTGATTATTTTAAATGTATTTATGTGTGTAAGGAGGGGCTCATGAGTTTAAAGAACATTCAGTTATTTACTTACTTTGTTTAATATTATGGACTTTTCTTTCAAGGGCCTAGTTGAAGGTTTTTATATACGAGTAAAGGTGGCAGCCATGTTGTGATGGAAATCGTGAATTAGTGAAGTGACACATGAATTCTGTATGTGAGTTGCTCAAATTCCAAATCCCACTGCCTGAACTTGTTTAAACCTATGCAGCTGTTGAGATTTAAGGTACAGGTCTCAGAACTTGTTTAGCCTTTCAGGAAGTAGGACATTTCCAACCCATTTTATAAGGTAAACCAATCCTTTTTAATTAATGCACTCCCCAACATTTTGCCACTCTTTATGTGGCTTCTTCTTTGGGACACATTGATTATTTCTCTATTAAAGTCCCAGTTCCTGGAAAGATTTCCTTAAACCATGAATCATATGGCTCAGAGGTCTGGCTGTAGTTTACAAGCACCTGCTAAAACCTTTTCTTTCCTTGTGTCAAGAGCATAGTGGCTTCAGCATTTCAAGTTCCTGCACTGTTGAATGGTACTTGAAACGTTGAAGCCACTATGCTCTTGTGAACTTGGTAGAAGGAAAGAAAAGATTTAGCAGGTGCTTGTGAACTATAGCCTTGTCTTGGGGTAGAAATAACCCATTTATTTCCATGGATTAGGGGTGGGATATATCTCACCAGTGGCAAAGCCAAGAGCGAGGTATGAAAGTCCTGCCCACTCACAATTGTAAATAAATGGGTTATTTCAACCACATATAGTATACTGAAAAAGCAGGTATGAACTCTACTCAGAAGATAGTTTTTCTTAGGTTTATTTACTATTTTGTTCACATTCTGTAGGGCAACATTTCATGGTCAAGCCACTTCTTCAGGCACACAGTGTTGATTTCTTCTTTCTTGATTTTGCAATCTTAAAGTAGTTCCTTTCCCTTTAAGGATTTGTTTTTATAAGTTGTTTACATGGCATCTTATTTTAGTGCTTTCCAATATTTAGTACTTCTCACTTATCATGCAGCTTCTTGCTGCTTTAGCTCCTACCTCTGCTGCCTTCACTCACTTGCCAGTTTGTTGCAGTTCTGCTTATCTCTTATTCCTGCTTTGACCGTGAGCTCAAACGCCCCTCTGGCACTTTCTGTGCTTGCACAGCCAGTCTCTGAGTGTGGGTGAGGTAACTTGTCTCCCTGTAACTGGGGACCCTTATTTCAACCCCACCCACTGCATATTCATTTTATGCAATGTATGTGTACTGACATTTAGGTTTGTAAAGTTTACATGTTGTAAGTAAGCAATAAAACATCATGGGGTGTGCACTAGACACTTCTAGTGCATGGACAGGGCTGCCTTCAGCTCTTGGCTGTGCACTAGAGGTGTCTAGTACACACCCCAGAGTGTCTTATTGTGCTTATGAAATGGGCATCTATACTGTGGATGCATATTAGAATTAAAATTATCAAAATTGATTAATAAAAAAGTAAGATTTTGGTCTGGATTTGAAATAAAATAGTTCCTCCACCTGGGTATGTTGTGTGTTTTTTTTTTTGGCTTGAGGACTTTTGTCCTACTATGGCCTCCGTAGTTGCAGGGGTTGTTTTTTTTTGGTCATGGTTGTCATGACTACCCCCCCCCACACACACACAGACACACATCTGTTTAATTTTCCGATATTTGGTGGACAGTATTTGTTTCATTCCTTTTGTGTACTCTTTCTCTTTTTTTTTCTGCATTGGATTGCCATGGTAATGAGTGAGCAAGTGTGGGGGCCAGCAGAGCATGAACTGACAGGGAGTTGGCGTGTGTGCAAAGAGAGTGGCAGCTAGAAACCGCAGATGTAACTCTGCAGATACTGGTACCTTTTGATTTTTATATATATACATTTAGGTTGTGGGGCGTGGGGGTGGGGTGTGGGGGTGGAGGGGTGGGGAGGTGGGGGTTGGTTAAGCAGAGTGTGTGAACAAGTGAGTGGGTGGTGGGACAGTGCCAACTGTCAACAATGGCAGCTCTAGAAAATGCCAAGGTTCTATGGGGGCATTGATCTGAGATGCCAGTGTAGGTGAGGCTACTTGGACTAGTTGCTAGCCGCGCGCTAGACACTTTCAGCACATGGCTAGCAGCCAATCAATTAACTCAAAATACGGAGCCCATTTCATAAGTTGTTGTTATGTACACCCTGGTTCCACATAGTGTTTGTTGAAAAAAAAACTTCTACATAATATACATGACATAAATAAGATCTCTAATGGAGTAAAGAGACTCTGCAATTAGGAGTCAAAATTCTGATGAAAGAGAAGGGACGCAATATTTAAAACTTTGCTCCTGCACAAAGTTTGCATTGCACAGTAGTTTGTGCTACTACCAGGCCTATTGCACCCCATAGTCACAGCTTTATCGCTAGTGCAAAGCCCATTGAATGTAATGCACAATGATACATGCACAAATCATAGAGCAGAGTGCTGTGCAAACATTGCCTGCCACCAAATATAGCAGTGGACAGAGCAAAGGCACAGGCCTGACTATGGCAGCAACCCAGTGCATAAGACACAGGCCACCCCGACCTGGAGCAGGTGACTGCATACCTAGAGGCAGAATGGGTGGAGTCACAGGAGGCTGAAGACAGGGATGCCCAGAAGCACGTTGCAACACACAAATTACACACAGGAGGCATCCTGGAGGACAAGACAGGATGGCACTACTCTGAAGGACAGGTATTGTTCAAGCAATAACATTCAGGAACTGGCTGGACATAGGCTGTACCAAACAAGTGATGTGCAGGGTGACATCTGTGGGACCCAATGTGACAGCAAAGTGCCAGCATGTCTGCTGACACTGGAACCCTGCATAGGGGGAAGCGCAGCTGCGGACACATGCTGGACCCGCCGGGGAGACCCTGTGCTTCAGGACCAGCAAGGACACCCCTCCAAAGGTGGGGAGTGGGCACTAAGGGCACCACAGCAATAAAAAAGCACAGGACAACACTGCCCAAGAAAAGACACAGTACACAAGGATAACATAAACAAGAAAACTTTACAATGTACAGTCTTAAAATAAAAAACTGTCTTGTATATAAACTCAACAGAAGAAAACAACAGATGTGAATAAACCATACAACTATTTACACAGGGACAAAGGAGCGGGGTGGAGGAGCACAGGGAAAAAAAAGGGAAAGGAGGATAAATGGCCTGAACATGGGAAGGGGGTGTGGGTTAGGGTGCAGTGGAAGTGGTATCTGTTCCAGATATGTGGCAATATGGTCCAAGGCATCAGCCATGCAGGAAATTGCAGCATGCAGGGACTGCAGTCTTTCAAGCATTGCCCACAGCTGCTGGACCAGCTGCCTCAGCAGGTCATCCTGACCCTCCAATACTTCTGGCCGCCAGGCAGAGACAGATGTATGACATGCACCTGTGTAGAGACAGATGACACCATAAGTGAGGTGAGCAGATACTGTAAACCATGTAGGATGAAGTAGCACACATAGCCAGGCCCACCCTGGCAGCATATCCACCACCATGGCATGCATGGGATAAAGGTGACATGGCCACCCTGGAGACTGAAGATAGAACTGCACACCCAGACAAGCGGACAGGGTTGGTTGGCACATATGCCCTGCAATGCATCACAGGGAGTACAGGCTGGGTTGGTGTCTTGGAAAACAGAGCAAAGGCCTTGGACCCCACCCAGGGAGAGTGGGCTGGAAAGCGGGGTCTGAGGTGCTAGTGGCCAGTATAGTAAAGACAAACCAGAGTGGCATACCACAATGGGATATTGAACTGAATCTAGGAGGCCTGTATGGTAATGTGGGAGTCCCCCCATGCTCAACACATGTGGACACTGGTACAGAAGCACATCACAGGTCTGGGGCAGTGCATGTCCCTGGCCTACAGTGGCACTTAGCCACACATGCTAATATGGCCACACCAGCATGTTTAGTGGGCTGTGCCATTGCACTATGTAACATGCACCCATGTTGGACATGCACACTGACCTGGTCTCCAGAATGTGCCAGCAGGATAGCTGGCTGACATGGCCACAACAGTCTGTGGCTGTGGATGGCAGTAAAGTCACAGGTTATTTGTACCATGCCTGGCAATGCTGCAACACAATGCAACATCACACGGCAGATAGGCACACCAAGGCTGGCATAGCATACGAGAATAAGACTGTGTGGTCAGCACCAGGGGGTTGCTGGTGGCCTGGGTTGTGCACCACCGATGGTATGTGTACCATGACATGGTACTGCAGTGCACCAGTGAAGTTAACTGACTGGAACTGCACTCTGTGCAGCTGACACCATGGGATGACAGTCTCAGCCTGCCACTGTATCTGTCCCATGGCTCAGGGACAACAGCTGCTAGCACCACAGGGCAGGCAACAGTGCCATGGGAGCATGGTACCCCAAGCAAGGGTGGTTAGCATATGCACCACAGCAATTGATGACCTGCAGTGACAGAAAGCTGTATACAAGCAGTTATAAACCAGCATAGTATGCAGCACATATGTACATGGAGATCACTGTTTACAGCTGGATGGGCCATTGAGCTGTCCCACCAGCTGTGCAACTGCACTGCATACCAACAGAGCAACGGATATATGTAGGAGTGCACAGTTTGGGATGTTGACGGTCCCCTGTAGCTTATGATCATTTAAAATATATTTTCTCCAAAAAAGGTGATTGTTACACACTTTTGAAAACAATAAGTATATATCAGTAAATGAATGTATGTTTCATGCTCTTTATTACTACCATGTAACCACCTTAGATTGATGTAATTGATTTTCCAATGGGAATTCATGAAGTTAATGAATGACACAAATGCAGTGCTAAGTTAATTAGTATCATCTGGTGATTAAACACTATATAAATATACACCTTACTGTAATGCCACTCCCCTGATGAAGAGACCTTTGTGGCCTCGAAGCGCTGGGCTGTTTACACTGAAATGGTATGTGAACCTCTATATTGTGTTTTATAAATGCAGAGGTGTTTTTTGCATTTCATTTTCTGCTTTGGATTTAAACTGATTTGATTATATTAAACTATTGCAACGCAAGCCTGGAGTGCCATTTCTTTATTTGTTTACTATATACATATATTATGGCACACAACCTTAACTGAGTGCACCTTCTTTTTTGTTTTAGAAATTCAACACATTTTGAAGGAGTGCACCTGCAGGCTACTGTGGTCAGAGGCAGCATTTTTATAAAGCAGAGCAAGTTCACAGCCATTTCCATGTGCGAATGCCTATACCAAAATTAACACAGGAGCAAAAAGTTCATTAAAGGAAAACTACACCCTCATATCATTTCAATTTTATTTGTTTCCATGCCAACAGACAACTCCTTTCCTGTAGCTGTTAGAGCTATATGTGTTACCTTTAGTTTATTTTCACTGCTCATGGTAGCCCCTGTGACTGCCCTGGGGGATCTCCATTTCATGGTTGTTGAAATCTCATTGTCCATGAGAACTGCATTAGCATATGAGAACATGATGTCAGATCAACCATTTATATCATGTATCTCAATGCTGAAAGAACAAATACCCTGCAAAAACTCTCTGGAAACATGTAAACTGAATGAAGCTTTAAGGGAGAAACCCTGCATTACAACTCAGATAGTTTGCAAAGCTCACTGAAGGTGAAAGTGGTATTTCATGCCTTCTTGCAGCTTTTTTCTTTAAAGACTAATTAAGCAGACAGGCATACTGGGAACTGTAAAGGTTGATTATGCATCATGTTCTCATATGCTAATGCAGCTCTCAGGGACAATGAGATTTCAGCAAGATGCCTGCCTGTGGTTTGAGTAACATGCACTACAGGGAGACATACAGTTCAGCTGAATTCACAAAAGTACAAATTGACAAGGATGAATACCAGTGGACCATTGTGTTGGAGGAGATTAAAGTGCTGCATACCCAATTGTCAGCTTTCGGTAACACTGAACTGATAAAAACGTTACATCAGAAATTAACTGAAAAGGCAAAATACTGGAAAGCTGAATTAATCAATAGAAAGAAAACAAAACTCACCAGAGATGAGAAAGATTACTTGAATGATAAAGTGCACAAATGGGAGAATTTTACACTACAGCAATTATAATGCAGGAGGAGGTCTCGCAGGAGAAGCCAACAATCAGGTGGTTCTTCCTCAGCTTCCACATCCCAGGGAAGGAGTGAACATTTTTCAAGTCAGGACTTAGATATAGAACAACAGGGGGCCCCCAGAACTGGTAATCTCTCAAAAGGAAAAAAAAAGAAAAACATCAATTGACATGGTGAAAGATGCAGCAAAAGCCTAATAAGGAGTACAAGGATACTATGGGACACTAGACAGGCAGAAGTAAACATTGGTAATGTAGACATTGGTTCTAATGGTTCTCAGTTTACACAAGCTCTCACAATTGTAAATCTTTCATCCCAGGTTTTCACTGAGGAACAAATTAGAGTAATGCAATATGGCCTTTCCTTTGTACCGGTAGAGTCTGTTAATGAATTGGAATTTTTTTGCGATTTATTCAAACTATTCAGCAAATTGAACTTAAAGAAGTATTTCTCCACTGACACAGTGAAAATGCTTGTGCTGCAGTCAGATAAGAATATACAAGAGGGGGAGGCATTGATTGATACTTTAACCCGTAATGAATTGTGAGAGATTTTGCAAGAGGTAAACAATGATTTGGATCTGTAGGGGAGGAGGCAATAGACTGTTTAGGTGGAACTGGATTTGATGGTGTAACTAAAAGTGTGGCTTCAAAACCTTTGGGTAAAAACAAAGTCAACATTTTCACCTTTGAATACTGGGACCCAGATATTCAGAAATGCGCCAAAGACCGGTGTAAGTCCGGTGCATCGTAAATCTGACGCACCATGGTACAACTGGAACCATATTCAGAGGTTGCACAGGCTGAACTGTGTCAGTGCAACCCAGCTGAATATGATAGAGTTGCACCATGGCACAAATAGAGTTGCACCATGGAGCAAACAGAGGTGCGCCATGGCGCACACAGAGATGCACCAGTGCACCTGTGGCAACAAAGCAGCAGAACAACAGAGGGGGGCAGGGCACTGAGAACAGACCCAGGGACAAGGCCATGGCAGCATAGTGACAGGCCACAGGAGGCCACCACCAACAGGGCATACACAGGCACCCTGACAGTGGACCACAGAACACAACAGTGGCAGGGATAGCAGATAACAGGAGGTGCCAATGGCCAATGGAGGGCCACCAAGTGAGCCCCCCTGGCAAGCTGCTAGTCATGCCCTGTCCCCCGAGACCATAGCAGGCCATACCCAGGACCACGCAGCCAAGCACACACATGCCACACAGGCACACAGGGAGCCCACACAGTGGGCACTGAATAGGTTGGGTGGTAGACAGCATGGCAGACCATATGGGACAGACTGCACAATGCCAGGCAGAGGACCCCAACACAGTGTACAGACTGTACCTGACCAATGGCCATGACAGTGTGCCACCACCATGCACACACCCGAAACACACCTCTGACCACCACCCCATGGGCACCCCAATGCACAGCCACCAACCCAGGGGATGGACACCACCACAGTGGGACACACCAGAGCACACAGCAGGGAAATATGGAAGCACAACATGCACCCCCTCACATGCACACAACATGGACAGACACTGGGCCACCACAGCATGGCTCCTCACGCCACCTGCAAAGCAGACACAAATACAGGCAAGTATGCCAGACAATATATATGTGTGGAACAACTATGTACAAAAACAGCAGGGGCTGGGGAAGGGTAGGGACAGTGAGGGAAGGGGACTGTAGGGAAAGGTCCAACAAGGGATACAGGGGAAACAGGGGCAACCCTAGCGACGACCCTGGCTGGCTGCTCTGGCATGCCATGCCTCTCTCCTCTCCACTGCCAGCATGCCCCGCATTGCCACCACCACCCCAAGTATGCCTGAGACCATGAACAGGGTCTGCTGCATGAGCCAGCTCAGCATCTGGCATGGTGGTGTCCGCACTGGACACTGGATGCCTATAGCAAGGGACAGGACAGGTGCTCAGTGCAATGGCCTAAGGAACCATGCCCACCCACAGTGCACATGTGCATGATAGGGGATACACCATCATGCACAAAGTGCACGTTGCCAGTCCTGCGCAGCTTGTGCAGTGCCGATATGTCACGCTGTTCATGCGTCTTGAGCGATTGACACCACGTCAGCGCAATACACATGCGCACTGCAGGCCCGAGCACTGTGAATGCATGGGCATTGCACTGCTGCTTGCTCTGGTGCAATACCATTGTGCATAGCACAATATCTCAATATTCAGATGTCGTATGCAAATGAGCTCATCAGCCAATGCGTGGTGCAGTTGGGTGCATTAGCATATCAGTACCGTTGAGCACAACCTCATTTGCATACGTTGTGCCACATATGCACCACCAAACAGCACAGGCCATGTCCCGGTATTGCAACCTTGCTTGGTGTGGTGGATGCTGCAGCAGCACATTGGGGGCAGACAGCACTGTAGGGTGGGATGGACCAGGGTGATGCTGCCAGGGCCTCAGTGGGTATGCACTGTCACCTGTGTGAAGCATGCCATGGTTAGCCCTCTGCTATGCTGTGCCCCTTGCCTGTTCCTAGCACTCATGCCACCATGCACATCCTGCCCACCTCAATCCCCAGGACTGCACTGCCCATTGCACCCTGCCCATGCCACACACACACCCACTAGGTGGCCTGTGGGGTCATCCCAATGTTGATATACATGGCACAGCACAGGGCTGTGCTGGATGAAGACATCCTTTGCACTCCCAGAGTGTGTGGTGCAGACATTGATGATGTGCCCAATGGCATCGCACACCACCTGGCAGTTGACATTTGGGTGCCCCATCCTGATGATATGCACCAGTTCCACTGGGCCAGGTGGCAAGCAGATGCATACGTGGGTACAATCACTGGCTCCACTCACACCAGGTATGCATGCCACCCTGCGGCTGTCCTGCATCAGTGCTGTATGCTCCGCCTGCAAGCTGGAGAAACAACTGCATTACACAGCATGTGGCAGCAGAGCAATGGGGACCTGTGTGAGGAGGCAGGCCATGGCCACATGAATGATGCCTGTGGTGTCCCCTGTTGGTCCTTGGATGGTGCCCATGGTGAGCAGGCACATAACGGCAGTCACCGTCATCTCCACGGACATGGCATGGCTCCATTTGGTGGGTGCCTGCAGCTTCTCACTGCACAGCTCACAGGGCTACCTCAGCATGGCCCTGTTCAAGCAGTGCCAGCCCACAATCTTGGTGTCACTATTGTTCCCAATGGTGCTGCGGGCACTATACTGCTTGTGTCGGGCCTGCCGCTACCGGGCCCTTTATTGGCCATGTAGCTGTTCCTCCTGCCACCTCACACCCCTCATTGCCACTCCCATCAGATTGGGCGCACTCTCCATATCTACTGCTATCCACTGTCCCCCTGGGCAGATGGCTGTTGGCTGTGTGCCACCCTGGTACACAGGCTGTGTGTGTGTGTGTGTCTCTCGCTCTCTGCCCCTCTCTCCCCCATGCCACCTCTCTGTCTCTCTCCCTCTGTGTCTGGACGTGTGCCTGTCAGTCTCTCTGTATCTCTCCCTCTCACTCCCACTCTTGGTGCAACTGCTGTCTGTCTGTTTGTGCCCTGTTTTACTAGGAACAAGTCTGGTCGGAGCAACTTTGATTTGCTCCACACTTGCACCATTATAGTTGCACATTGGCGCAATGGATCTTGCGCTGCACAATGGCTCCTGCCGAATATGGCTCCTTGGTACAATTCCGCACTTACGCCACTGCAACTCAGTTGCACCATGCGCAACTGCTCTCAATATCTGGGCCTGGGAGTGAAGCCATAACAGTATTTCAGGATGTGGTAACTAGAGACATTGAAAAGGTTTTGGAATGGAACAAAGAGTGTGCACACTGGGATAACTTCAGTGCCTCTGAAAGGATAGCGCTGAAACAAATCCAGATATGTAAAATATGGAGATTAAACCATTCGATAAAGGTGGAAAAATAGTAATTATGAACAAAAAGGACTACAGTTCAGAATCACTGAGACAGTTATCAGATACAGGAACCTACAAGTTACTGACTGGAAATCCAGAAAGGTTCTACAAAGAAAAACTAGCATAATTTCTATCAGAGTCAGTAGAAAAGGGTGGATATTGCAGGGAGAACAAAAAGCAGTGTGCCCTGAGTACCCCATGACACTAGTTTTCTATCATATACCCAAGCTTCATAAAAATAAAATAACCCCCAGGACACCCCATTATTTCGGGCAACAATTAATTGTTTGAGCCTTGAGCAGTATATATAGATAGATTTTTGCAACAGGAAGTAGCAGCATTGAGGTCTTATATGAAAAATGCTACTGCTGTATCAAGAGAACTTAAGAACTTCAAATGGCAACCTACACACACCTGGCTGGTTCTAGATGTTACCTCCCTTTACACTTTAATTGACCATACACAAGGCACAGAGGCAGTGGCCATGATGTTATCTAAGTCAGACAGGGTTTTCCCTATTACCTTCATTATTTCTGCTCTCGACAATATTTTGAAAGGTAATTATTTTTTATTTAATGGTCAGTACTATCTTCAGGTTCGAGGTACTGTGATGGGCTCGTCTGTGGTCCCATTCCATGCCAACCTTTTTATGGGTTGTGGGAGGAGGGGGCCATATATGTCCCCAATCGCATCCCCTTTGGGAAAAACATTGCCTTTTCCTCCCGCTTTATAGATGACTTACTATTGGTATGGGATGGCACAGATGCAGAAATGAAAGAGTTTCTTACATACAGTATGTAAACCAAAATGAGATACGAATTAGATTCACATCGAAAAGTGACAGACACAAGATAGAATTTTTGGATATCAGTCTCGAAGGAATAAGTGGAGCTACAGTTACAACGGTGGGATATAGAAAAAGTACAGGAGGAAGCAGCACACTCTATGCATGCAGTGCACATCCTAAGCATTTCATTGATAGTTTACCATATTCTCAACTCATTAGGCTTAAACAAAACAATACAAGAGAAAGTGATTTTGAGACAGCTAGCCAAGAACTATTTCAGAGATTACATTTGCGGGGATATTCAGAACAGATTTTATGTCAAGTATTGGACAAAGTGAAACAGTTAGATGGAAACCATTTATTAGAATATAAAAAGAAAGCAACAACAAAGTGTGTTTTTTAACAGCTTATTCGGCTGTTTCCATGGACATACGCTCAGTTATTAAACAACACTGGCATTTGTTGGGTACCGACAGACACTTGAGAGAAGTCAGTGACAAGGTCCGCTAGTCTCATTCAGGTGTGGCAAAAACCTTAAGGACTTACTAGTACATAGTGAATGTAAGGAACCCCTGACTTCTAAAAATTGGTTGCTACCTAAACCAGTTGTTTTTTTCCATGCTGTAATTGCATCACATGCACAAATGCAAAATAAGGTGGTGTTTTCAATAATCCCAATACTACAAGAATGCCACAAGTCAGTATACAACACTTTATCACTTGTAATACCCCTTACGCAGTTTATGCTATTTGGTGTTTATGTGGACATGTCTACATATGACAGACTACATGCAAGCTTAAAGAGAGACTGCAAGAACACTTTAGAGCCTTAAGGCAAAAAAACTTCCAGCACCCCATAGCAAAGCATCTAAATCAGGAAAAAGAAGTAAGAAATCATAATATTTCTTACATGGGCATTGACCATGTGCCGTTAACATCAAGGGAAGGGGATGGGGCAGGATGTTAGATCAAAGGGAATCAAAATTGATTTTTTGTCTGAAAACTCTAAAGCCATCAGAATTTAATAATGCAATGGATTGGAAGCCCTTTCTGTAAACTTTGATGAAATAAGTATGAAACTTAGTAATAAAAAAGTGAAAATGAGTTATAGTATCACAGTATAAGGGATAGTGGGCTGCTAATCAACTGTAGGCACTGGAGTTTTTAACATTAAGTTTTATTTTAAAACAAAAATAATTAAACTGTGAGTAAAACATGTTTTTAATGATTTGATGCACTCTGAACATTGCTGGTTTCCTAGGACTAATGGGGACGAGTAGTGCGATGGAAAGCAGTAAACATTGATGTCAGAATTAGGGAATATCCCTTTAAATATTGAAACTGCATCAATGTGCACTATTGAGAGCTTTCCAGCACACATTCTTCCCTATTCTTCCTGGGAAGCTGAATAAATATCTTTTATCATCATTTAAAATATATTTTTCCAAAAAAGGTGATTGTTATACACTTTAGAAAACAATGAGAATATATCAGTAAAAGAAGGTATGTTTCATGCACTTTATTACTACCACCTAAGCACTTTAGATTGATGTAATTAATTCTCCAATGGGAATTCATGAAGTTAATGAATGACACAAATGCAGTGCTAAGTTAATTGGTATCATCTGGTGATTAAACACTATATAAATATACACCTCACAGTAATGCCACACCCCTGACGAAGAGGCCTTTGTGGCCTCGAAGCGCTGGGCTGTTTACACTGAAACGGTATGTGAACCTCTACATTGTGTTTTATAAATGCAGAAGTGTTTTTTGCACTTGATTTTCTGCTTTGGATTTAAACTGATTTGATTATATTAAATTATTACAACGCAAGCCTGCAGTGCCATTGCCTTATTTGTTTTCTGGTAATATGCCATCCTGGTGAGGCCAGCAAGCACAGTAAAAGGAGGTACTGGGCATTCTGTAGGGCGTGCCCCTGAATCAGGGATAATAGCCCAACACACAGGACAGAGGTGACCCTAGGGGTGTGAGGTGAAACAGTGGCTGTGGCACAGCTGCAGGTCATCCCCTGGAGTACAGGCAGTGGCACACCCCTGTGCTACAGCAGGCATGGCCTGATGCTGTGTGTGGGACAGGGAATATATGGTCCATTGAGGCAGTGCAGCCCACCAGAAGCACAGCCCTGGCAGGGGATCCATATGGCTATATTACGCTGACACACTGGGTGTGTTGAGGCCACAGCTGTGGCACTGTTGTGGTGACCACAATGGGCCACTGAAGGTTGCCTGGGCAGCATACCACATGCCATGCTTGCCAGGTGTGCCATTTAACCAGGGACACCAGTGGTGGTACAGCGGGCATAATGGCAGTCCATGACAGGCAAGACGCTGGATGGCGGCAGCAGCTGTGCCGTGGCCTGGGGAGGGCCACACCTGCCAGGGACAGAACCCCATGTGAGATTTGTTGTGCAGTGGCACAAGGAAGCTTGAAGAAGCACAGTTACTAGCGTTCATGGACCAACTAGGTGGGCTGAAAGGCCCTTATCTGCCAACAATATCTATGTATCTATGTATGCAGTAGACATGGTGAGCAGGACAGAAATGCTGTGGTACGTGCCCACAAGTAAGGGAAGGGTGGATGCAAAACAAAAGCATACTCATGTGGCTGCCATTCCTGGGTTGGGCCTGCTTAGGCTCCATCGCTGCCCTGCTCACGGTCCTGCCTGCTGTCCTGGACCTGGCACTGCTCAAAGGTGCTGCTGTGTCCTCTGTTCCCTCATTCTGCAGAGTGTAAGAAAAAGTAATGTCAGTGTGGACCTGCACAACATATTGCCCCAATGCAACCCACTCATGGGCTGTGGCAATTTGGAGGTAAAATGCAGTCAAGCGTATTGTGCACAGTCAAGCAGACTTTGCACGGCATTGCACCATAGTAGCTGCATGGGACCCACTGTGGTGCCATCCCTATGCATGGCCCCCCTTGTGCTGTCACTCCAGATATGAGGCATCTAGCCACACACAAGGTGAACATGAGCCAGTGCCTTGCTGTGTATAGTGACAGTGAGTGGACATAGCAGCCCACACATATCCTTGGTATCCATTAGATGTGTTGGATTGAGACACCCACTCAATGCGTGGTGGTGGTGTACTAGAGAGAAGTGGCACCAGAGACACAGTGGTCATTGTCCTTCCGCACCTCTGAGGGGGGTTCTGTGGCACTGGTGCCTCATAAGCAGAGCTGGCGGGCAGCCAACCAGCATGGGGACACCTGCACAGCCATTTCTGCAGTGCGGGACAGGTGTAGGTGTGTCACAGCACACTCTCAGGACTGCAGGGGCATGCCTTGTTGTGTGGCACCGGGAGTATGGCATGACACATAGGACATGAACCACTCAACAAAGCATGGTATGGGTATGCAGTACATGATTGCCTGTATATGGCCATGCATCTGGGGAGCCATATGGTATAACCTTCCCTGGGTGGCATATGCCACTGACAGTGTCTGCAGTGTAGGGTGCACTGCATGGAGGCTGTATCCCCCCCCCCCAATTTTTTGCAGCCATGTGCATGAGTAGTAGGATATAAGACACATGTAGCACACCTCCTGGCACATAGTGTACAAGGAACAGTGACATGTCACAGTGTTGGACAGGCATTATGCCACAACAGGCATGCCAAACACAGCTGCCACATAGCAAAGGTTGTTAAATGACATTCAGGGGCAGCATACCCACCTAGCATGACAAAGCTACACACATCACATGTAGTAGACATTGCCATGGGGACACTTCACACCTAGCTCCACCAACAGTACCCCACTTAACCCATGCCCAGATGCTCATATGCCAGTGACAAAAAGAACACTTACCAGGCCTTGGGACAGTGCCATCCTGCACCATTCGGCGGAACAGCCACAGCCGCTCCTGGTCCCACCTCATCAGTTAAGCTAGTGGTATATGGGTTGGGAGAGAACCAATTTGTGAAGATGTCAAGGCAGATTTCCTCTTTAGGTTATCAAGATTCTTCCTTGGGCTTTATAACCCTTACTGTCAATGGGGTACAGAAATGCTGGAAGGTCCAGTTATCTTATGAGGCTAGCTACCATCTGGTAGGCCACATGGTAAACAAAAAGTGTCCCAAGTGACCTAAAGCTCTGTATATTTCTCAGTGGTCATATTCAGGTCAGCAGGTATGTATTCCATCAATTGTATCTCTAACAGTCTAGTCCTCCATGCAAGGATGGTTGGGGTTGTTGCTGCCACAACCGGAAGAGAGTTGGTAGGTTAAATAACTTACCAATGCACTGATGAAAAATAATTAAATACTGGCTCTTTTAGGTCCTCTAGCAGGCCTCTGCAATAGGTATTACTGTTCAGTTGTTATTATTTTCCTATGAGAAAGCCAGAAAACCAATCTATGGTTGGGAGAGGAAATCATCTGCTTTCTTCAGTGTCTGTTTTTAGAATGGCACTTCAGATTTACTTTATTAACTGCCTGGAACTCCCTTTTAATTTATCCTGTTATTGTCCTACATTTAGGACTTTTCTTGAATGAAACTTTACAGTTGATGATTGGCCCCCTACACACAAAAACAGATGTGCAGGCACAACATGGTAGAAAATATGTTAACTATTACATTATGAATTCAGATGTGTACTTTTGTTGGAAGACATCTTTATGTAATTTTCTGCAAATAGCAAAGCATTAAAATATAGTTTGTTTTCAACAGTGAGTATCAGAATCTGGGCCAACCTGGAGCTGAGTGCATCACGAAGGGAGGAAGTGTGTGCTACTCAATGTTATAAAATGGGTTTGGGATAATCCTGTGCTGTGATTGGTCTATTAGGATCATATGACCATATGTTTAAACCTGCCACACAACTCCACTGGCACCGGTCCCAACCACCTGCCAACCACTGCCCCTGCCTGCCCTGGTTCACACTGAAAAGTATTGCCACCTACTGCCACAGATCTCAACCATGTCTATGCTGCCCCAACTCTGTCCATGTTCCTTCCCACCCACTGCCACAGATTCCAACAACATCCCGATGCTGCCCCAGCTCTGTCCCACCCACTGGCACTGATCCCGACCACATTCCAATGCTGCCCCAACCCTTTCTTGGTTCATACTGAAAGGTTCTCCAACCCAGTGCTTCTGATCCCAACCACCTTCTAATGCTTCCACCATTTGCTCCAGTTCTACTTATGTGTCTGCATTCCATTGGTAATTAGCTCTGCTTGGCTCAAAACTGCCTTAATGTCACTCACATTCCAGCAGTACTATTGCATTAGCAGCTATTGCTGTTCTGACCAGACTTTGTTTAGGACAGCTGTAGGAGTTTCTAGGATACTCGCTCAGTCTGGATGGTGGGCAGGGGTGGCAGGGTCAACCAGACGAAGAAAAGTAACATTTCTACACAGTGGAGTGAACAAAACATTTGTAAACCTGCCACTTTTTCTGGATCAGGAGACCCAGTCCCAGTGGTTTTATCATAGTTAACAATAACTTCCCCCTAACCTCTATAGGGGCAGTTAAGCCTAGTGGGTAGAGCACGAGATGTAACCCTGCAGACCCAAGTCTGAATCCCATAGCTACCACTTCCTGACTGTGTTACCCTGAGTAAATCTCCCTCCATGTACTAAACATTCAGGTAGTAAAAGTACCACTACATTTTCTTGTCAGGGACATGTCCTGACAGAGACATTTGCTGCCCACACAAAAACTGCTGCTCATAACTAAATGTGTGTTTTACCAAATTCACTGTTCCAGCTACAAACTGTCATGGATTGCTACTCTGGTGAAATTCAAAATGAAAAATAAATTTTGAAAAAATTAAAGTTCTCATTAGCATTTGAAATTTAGGGCCCCATAGTCAAAGGTTAGCACAAGTACTAACATGGTTAGCATGTACGCTGACCTGGATTTGTTCAAGTGTGACAGGGTTGAATAAGGCCCTGTCCCATTTGTTATGCAGAAAGAGTAAAATGCAAGAATCTGCTCTATCCTCTTATTTTCTTTCTGTTGTCTGTATGGTTGGGCAACCAAATGTTCTCATGAAACCGAGGAACTGATTACTCTGACAGTGTCCCAATTTTCCACCTCTCACTATTTCTCTGTCTTCACTTGCTGTTTCTGTCTTTTCTTCTCCCTTGCGTATCTGCAGTTATAAAAATATATGTGGATCTTTGTGTAAATCTGTAAGTGATACTGGGATCCCTTTGTTTGAAACTGTATATAATTATACTGTTGAAATGAATGCAAAAAGCTATTTGGAATTTAGGGTGTTAACCTGAGATGCAGTTTGAGCTCCTCTTAGGCTTGTTTTCAAACAATTTTGCAGAGCTGTTAGCAGGAGACCAGCTTGGGGCTCCCAAGTACTGATTCGGAGGAGGTCTCCTGGAGCTGTGAATGAGCTGAGGAGGAGCTGTATGTTGCAGGTGCTGTGGAGTGAGTTCTGAGGGCAGGACCTGCTAAACACTTTAATTTTATTTTTAAAAGGTATGCCATCATTTGCTTGATTTAGCGGGACTTACCGGATTATCTTGTACTTCTCCCCAGTTGGCGTGTTGTTTTCAGGTGTTCTTTGTTCCTTGCAGAAGGAAAGCCTTTCGGTGGTGGCTGGATTGTGGAGGAGTGAGGGGGCCCTTCGGGAAGGCCTGAACCTGAAAATTGCCTGATGCCTATCAAGATTTCGAGTGAATTCGGCCAGAGACTTTTTAAGCTCTTGTGAAGGTCCCACTGAGTGTTGCGGTGGCCTTTGAAAAATTTGCCTCTCAGAAAGTCTGTGAAGGGAGTTTTGGTTTTGGTCTCAACCTGGAAGCAGTGAGCTGTGGACTGGGAGCTGGGGAGCTGAGTGCTCATAACTGAGGACCACGATCCAAAGACTGAGAGTGAGAGAGTTGTGAATTGAGAATTGAATCGAGAACTGAGATCTGAATCTTTTGGGTTCTGTATTGTGTACCGCTGTACACTGTGACTGTGTGTTTTAGAATTTTAGATTTTTAAGCACGCAGGGAGAGAAATGTTAGATACACTAAATATATTTTCTCTCCCAGTCTCAATTAAATCATTTTTTACGAAATTTGTGTAAACTTGCTAAAACTCATGAATTACTTCTCATATACTTATATATTCAGCATAAATTTGGCTTATTTAGCTTATATCTTATGTTATCCATTTATTTATTTATTTTATTCTTTTTTTTTTTTTTTTGCGCCAGCATTAAGGGCTTGTTTGTAATTGGTGCTACAGTGTCACATGGTATAGGGACATAAAAGCGCATGCTCTGCACTGTGAAGTTTAGATTAGTCATTTCCTTCCTGAGCTTGGTGCAGCATGTTGCGCTTTCTGAACTGAAGTGAGTTGTTCAGCTTTTTTAGAGTATTTTGATGGTCTGGTGCTCCATCTCCCTCCTGTGTAGGAGAATTACACATTTGATCTAGGATGCCTCAGTAAGTTTAATTTAATTTTCTAGCTTTCTAGCCTTAGTCCTTAGCTTTTTCAGGAGTGATTTTTTTAGATTGTGGTTTTCTCTTGTATTTTTTGTATTTGGTGTATTTGATTGACATCTGCTTGATATTTATGCCATTATATATTGCTATACTGCTCACTTGTTATACTGTGCTGCTTTTTTTTTACTTGTAAGATTAGTTTGACAAAAGGAGTCTACACCTTGAAAGTAAGGGGCTATTTATTATCTGGTCTGTGTCTTCTTTTTAGAGATCCCTCACAGTCATCAGTTTGGAGGCCATGGGTCAGAAGGTACAGACTTTATTTTTTGAATTGAGTTAACAAATATGTCTAACATAGTGCCCCCCCCAAAAAATGAGAATTTATAGTCACAGGGTCATTAAAAAGACCATAAAAGCTGACATGAAGGGCTCAGATGGCTCTGCAACAGAAAAGATAACACAATTTCTATGTCCCAATCTTAATCAAAATGAACTAAGGAGAAATAAAAAAATTACAAAGTTTTGCTTTGCAAATGACAATTTATTATTGTTCCAAGGTATTAATTAAGCTGTCCAACTAATTTGGTAAAATATTTAAATAGGATTTCTGTACAAAGATTTTCAAATGCTGTAGTCTTTGATGCTCTACAGATAAGCCCCATATTCAGTTGAGGCTGTTTGCATAGCACAAAAATGGCAAGGTGCAAAATATAGCATGCAGCCATCAGCTCAGCACACACCATCCCCCATCTGCCCTGAGTCACCCATTCATATGGAAAAACACAGCTGACAGATCTGCAGAGACAGGGACTGGCACTGACTCTCTGCTCACCACCTCAGCTGACCACTGTCTGAGTAACAGAAAGTGAGCATGTGTGTACTGTAGAAACAGCTGTTTCTACAGCATGCAGTCACTTGCTCCCTGTACTCAGGGATTTGTGTGTTGGGGTGGGGGGCTACTAGACTACCAGGGGATGAATTAATATATTACTCGGGGATCAGGTGGGGGGGCACTGGGCTATATAAACATAGAAGTTGATGGCAGATAAGGACTGCAAGGCCCATCCAGTCTGCCCATTTCTTTTTCTACCTTATGAATGTGCCATTGGCCTTTGCTCTGTCAATGGCCTATCTATTCATACTCATCTGTGTTGCTCCCTTATGCCTATGCCATGCCTGTTTGAAGCCCTGCACTGTATTCATATCCACTACTTCCTGAGGTAGGCCATTCCATGCATCCACCACCCTTTCTGTGAAAAAGAATTTCCTCACATTACCCCTTGATCAGCCTCCCTCTAATCTCATGCTGTGTCCTCTTGTCCTGCTATTTTTCTTATATTGAAACATGTTAGAATCTTTCACCTTGTTAATGCCCTTAAGGTGTTTGAATGTTTTGATCATATCACCTCTCTCCCTCCTTTGCTCTAGGGTATACATATTGAGCTCCGTTAATCTGTCCTCATATGTTTTCTGATGCAGTCCCTGCACCATTTTGGTTGCCCTTGTCTGGACTGCCTCAATTTGGTTAATGTCCTTGTGAAGGTGTGGCCTCCAGTACTGCATGCAGTACTCCAAATGGGGCTTAACTAGTGTCTTGTAAAGAGGGATTATTATCTCCTTCTTATGACTTGTGATAGCCCTACTAATACACCCCAACATCCCCCTATGCCAAAGTCTCTTTCTTCCCTTTTGACTGCCAGCAACTCCCCTCCCAGCCTATAGGTGGCTTCAGGGTTTCTCTTCCCTATGTGCATGATCTTGCACTTCTTTGCATTAAACCCCAGTTGCCACTCTTCTGACCATTTTGCCAGTTTATCCAGATTTCTTCTCATTCTGCCTACACCTTATGGATCATCCACTCTGTTGCAGATCTTGGTGTCATCTGCAAACAGACAAACCTTACCCACCAGTTCATCTGCAATGTCACTGATGAAGATATTGAAGAGGACTGGCCCCAGGACTGATCCCTGAGGTACCCCACTTGTGACCTGCATCTTCTGACTGTATACCATTTACCACCGCTCTCTGTTTTCTGCCCGTTAACCAGTTTGCCACCCAGTTGACCAACTTCTGACCCACCCTGAGCCTACCCAGCTTATTAATCAATCTTCTATGTGGAACAGTATCGAAAGCTTTGCTGAAGTCAAGGTAGGCAACATCAACTGCTCCCCCTTGGTCCACCACTCTGGTAACCCAGTCAAAGAAATCTATGAGATTAGTTTGACAGGACCTTCTTGTTGTAAACTCATGCTGTCTTGGATCCTGTGCACCTATGGATTCCAGGTGTTGCACTATCCTTTCCTTAAGGAGTGTCTCCATAATCTTGCCCACTACTGAGGTGAGACTGACTGGTTTGTAGTTCTCTGCCTCCTCCCTGCTACCAATCTTGTGGAGCAGGATAACATGAGCCCTTCTCCAGTCTTCTGGGACCACTCCTGTGCTCAAAGACTCACTAAACAGTTCTGATATTGGCTCTGCTAGTTCCACCCTTAGCTCCTTTAGTACCCTGGGATGTATGCTATCAGGTCCCATTGTCTTGTCCACCCTGAGCTTGTCGAGCTCTTGTAGGACCCTTTCTTTTGTGAAAGGACTAGTGCACACCTCCTTCCCCCCTGTGTCCATGGTGCTGAGCTGTGGGCCCTGCCCTACCTTCTCTTCAGTAAATACTGATCGGGGAGAAAAGTATTAATAATCTATGGGTTTGAGCTGGGTGGTCCACAGGTCTACCAAGAAATAAAGCCTTATTTTACTTGGGGATCAGGCAGGAGGGATGTACTGTACTGCTAGACTATCAAGATTTTTTGTAATTTACTATGGGATCAGATAGGAGGGTCTGGGTGTTGCCTGCACCAGTGCTGCTGGAAGGTGGGGGTCACACACACCCCTGTG
This sequence comes from Neoceratodus forsteri, assembly GCA_016271365.2. Classification (NCBI taxonomy): domain Eukaryota; kingdom Metazoa; phylum Chordata; order Ceratodontiformes; family Ceratodontidae; genus Neoceratodus; species Neoceratodus forsteri. The sequence continues at coordinate 266,221,230 of CM057454.1, read as the reverse complement.
CACATTGATAAGAACAGGGATCTAGAAACATTACATAGCACTGCCTTGGCAGCCTTTTAGCACTTCCAGAAATGTCTGAATATACCGCTGTGCCCAGTATGCAAAAAATCTTCCTTATCAATTGCCAACGAAGAAGGAAGCAGGCAGGCAGGTTGTACTGAAGCCTGCTTCACACGGAAAGAATAGGCAGTGAGAGGGGCCACAGGATGAATGAGTGAGTTGTCCTAGGCTCAGTATTCTGTGGGGGCAGCAGCACAGTGAGCACCATCTGTGGGAGCACCTACACAGTACAAACAGGCAGGGCGTTCAGATGGGACCAGGGCTCAGCTGAAGGGAGCGGCATTTGAGGGGGAAACAGGTTAAAATTTAAAATACACATCACTAGCCACAGGACGAGAAAGGTTTTAACTGTGCCTAGTCCTTGATAAATTTGTGTCTTTTTCTGTAGCCCAAGTGTAATCAAGGTGCTCAGTACAGAAGATTTACTGCTATTGAGTTTGGGGTGAATATATATTGTTTTTACTTTTTTTGTGTGTTTGCTTACCTTTGGGTTCTTTTGTCCGATCGACCATGCAGTTTCTTGCCCTGACATAGTAGCGGTCCCGATCAACTGGTGGAGGGAGACCTCATGGAGTCAGGATTTGAATTCCTTACAGGGGCCTTTAAAAGAAGCTTGCTTTGGGAGGCATATTTCATTCACCAACGGAGAAGAAGCAGGCAGGTAGGTTGTACCAAAGCCTGCTTCACACAAGAAGAATTGACAGTGAGAGGTGCCACAGGGTGAATGAGCGAGGTGTCCTAGGCTCAGTATTCTGTGGGAGCAGCAGCATGGTGTGCATCATCCATGGGAGCGCCTGTATATGAGCAGGCAGGGCATTCAGACGGGACCGGGGCTCGGCTGAAGGGAGCGGCATTTGAGGGAAACCAAGTTAAAATTTAAAATACACTTCACTAGCCACAGGACGAGGAAGGCTTTAACTGTGCCTAGTCTTTGATAAATTTGTATTTTTTTCTGTAGCCCAAGTGTAATCAAGGTGCTCTGTACAGAAGATTTAGTGCCATTGAGTTCGGGGGTAAGTTTGCTTACCTGATTGTTTTTCAGATGGCTAGGTAGCAAAGGACTAACCAACCCACCTTCCCCAATTCCTGCCCTCCCCTGGGTGCTCCACCTTTATAGGCATTAGCCAAGACACACCTACTTATGGGTGCATGGGACATTTAAAAGCACAGATCAGGAATTAGAATATTTGAAAACAGGCAGGAATATATAGGGTGTAGCATTCAGCTAGACCTACTAAGCATAGTCTAGCAAAAAAACAAGAAGAAGAGAAAGTTAGCAGGAACGGGGGAAAAATATTAAAAACAACAAAGGAACTGAGTAAGGAGGGGAAGGAAATAAGCAAGTTCTGTAGGATACAAAGAGTGGTGCAGCAGTCTTCAGATGTACAGTCTGGGTACTGCAATGCTGCCCCATTTGCAGGCACCTCTCTGGGTTGAGGGCAGAGGTTGCCAGTCTCCGGGCCGAGCTGGCAGGACTACTGAAGACCTTTGCCCCCACCCAGAGGCCACCATGTCCCCAACCAATGCCACAACTACTGCCTAAGCAGATGGCAGGATGGACTACGGTGGCTCAGGGAGATTCATGGGAGGGGGGAGGCAGAGACACATCCCCCATCTGATCCAGCTCAAGAACCCCTTCACTGTTCTGCAGGAGTGGGTGAGTCCTGCAAAGGAACCCGAGGCTATGATCAGGGAGGATGTAAGGGTCCTCCAGCAAGGAGACCCAGTGGCGAGACAAAGAGGATCACAAAGGAGAAGAAGTTACTCCTGGTGGGGGACTCAATTGTCTGGGGAATGGACCCAGCACAGATAGTAGGGAGGAAAGGGAGGTCAAGTGCTTTCCAGGGGGCACAGCTCAGAGGGAGGGGGAACAGATCCAGAGGATTGGTGAAGCAGTGGCAAGGAGGAGGGGGGGGCTGGGGGGTCATTCTCACCTGGGAACAAATGACCTATCCAAGGGCAAGGCCAGCTTGGAACAGGTGAAAGAGGACTTCAAAGTGTTGGGAGGGTGCCTGGGGAAGGTAGCAAGCTCTGTGAGATTTTTGGAGGTGCTGCCAGTCCATGGTAGGGAGGGGGATAGGAAGCTCCACATTAGTAAATTCAACACATGGTTGAAGGACTGGTGCAGCAAGAAGGGATATGGCTTCATTGGGGGCGGGGGACCCTCCTGGAACGATATGGCCCTATACAGTGGGGATGGTCTGTATCTGTCCAGGAGGGGGAAAGCACCCCTCAATGGACGGGTCAAACGCTTCACTGATGCGCATTTAAACTAGCTGGGGGCGCAAAAACAACAGAGAAACTCAAGCAGACCACCCACATGAAAACACCAGCACTAACAAGCAGAAAGATAAGATGATGTTGAGGCAACTGGACCAGGCAGAAGAGGAGCAGCAAAGAATGATGGAACACATGTGAAAGTTAACAGTGGGGGAGATGCAGGGTACCAAAACCAGGAGTGGAGGGAGGACAGGCAGTAATATTTAGAAAACCATGGTGACAAACGCTTGCAGCCTGGGAAATAAAATCCCAGACGTGGAGGCCTTGATAGTAGAGGCAGACCTGGATATAGTAGCAATAACTGAAGCCTGGTACACTTGCTCATGAGTGGGAAGTAAATATACCATGTTATGCTCTGTTCAGGTGGGATGGGGGCAAAAAAGGGGGAGGAATCATTCTGTATGTCCGAGAGGATATAAGGGCAACACAGATACAGGGTAGTCAGGGGGAGGCTGAGGCACTGTGGGTCACCCTTGAACCTGGAAATGGCATGATGATACACACAGGGGTGATATACAGGCCTCTGGGACAGGAGGATGAAGTGGACAGGAAGCTAGAGGATGAAATACATAAGATGGCAATGAAAGGTGAAATTCATTTGCCATACATGGATTGGACCACCCAGGCAGCTACTTCAGCCAGAAGCAGAGGCATCCTAGATTCCCTACAGGAGGCAGGGCTCAGACAGCTAGTGCTTGATGCCACCGGGGACAGGGCAATTCTTGATCTGATAATGACCAACGGGGATTGAATCGCAGATATCCGGGTGGAGGGGCAACTAGGATCCAGCGATTACCACATAGTGTGGTTCAGCATAGGAACAGGGACTCAGTCAAGTCACAGTAGGGCAAAGGTTTTAGATTTCAAAAAGGCAGACTTCGTAGAAATGGGGAGAGATATCAGAAGAACCCTGGAGAAAAAAGGGACAGGAGAGGGGGTGGAAGAGCAGTGGAAGTGCCTAAAAGGAGCCATAGTGGGAGTAACAAACCAGTGCATCAGACTGGTATCCAAAAGCAAGAAAAGGAGAAGGCCACTATGATTCTTGAAAGAGGTGGCAGACAAAGTAAGGGCAAAAAAGTCAGAGTTCAGGAAATATAAGGAGACCCAAAGAGATGAGGACAGAGAGGTGTACCAAGAGTGTCTAAGGGAAGCAGGGAGGGTGGTAAGGAAAGCAAAGGCTTAGACTGATGAAGGTTTAGCATGGACAGTAAAGAAGGGGGACAAGACATTCTACATGTACATCAGTGAAAGGATGAAAATGAGAGGGGATTGTAAGGCTCAAAGGGGAGGGATGGGAGTGTAAGGAGGGCAACTTGGAAAAAGCAGAACTACTGAATAAATACTTCTGTGCAGTATTCACAGAAGAGGGAGAGGGACAGAAACCACAGCTGAGCAACAGATGCCAAGTTGGGGAAGAGGTGGATGACAGTCCCTTCACAGGGAGAGAGTCCTACAGGAACTCACTAAATTGAAGGTGGACAAAGCAACGGGACCAGATGGCATGCACCTGAGGATATTATGGGAGCTGCAAAGAGAGCTAGCAGAACCTCTGTCAGCCTTATTCACCGAGTCACTCAACACAGGAGTGGTGCCAGATGGTTGGAAGAGGGCACATATGGTCCCTCTTCAGGTGGAACCCCTCCTCCAAGGGTCAGCAAGCCGATTGTGGCAGTGGCGCAGAGATCTATCCAACCTGCCACACACCCAAGCCCCCCAGCTTCCAACTACCTTCCATCCAAGTGGATCCCCTCCTCCGAGGTCAGCGAGCCTACGGCAGCAGTGGCGCAGAGATCTCTCTGACCTGCCACATACCCAAGCCCACCAGCTTCCAGCTGCCTTCCGTCCATGTACAGTGCACATCCAGGCTTCCCCCAGGTCCACCTGATTGGCCCAGCTACAGCAGCCAGTCCCATCATTGGTCATTTTTGCCTGCAAGCAGCCCTTGATTGTTGGGATCTGTCCACTCTGCTCGATAACCCTGACATTCGAATTTACCAAGCTCAGACGTGGGCTTCATAGCCCTGAAGTTCAAATTTACTGAGCTCAGGCGCGGGCTTCAGACGCTGAATTTTTCACTGCTGAATTTCTCTCTTTAAAAGAAAAAAAAATAGAAAAACTGTTAGAGTTATTTAAGCTAAACCTGTCGCTTGGATTGTGTTAGCTGGTTTATCTACTTGTACTGGGATTGTATTCTGTTAGACAAACACACTTGTAAACAGATTAGTCAGGCTTATTCTGGGGTTGCACCGCCTCTTTTCTCTTTTCCAACTCTTAATTCCCCTTCTCTTTTTTTCTTTTACTACAAAACTGGAACCATTATACTCATTGACTGGCTTCTCTCATCCCACCCTGAACACATATCTGAAGTATCTGTCCTACCAGACAGCCTCAGTGACCATTCCCCAGTCCTGTTCATCTGGGCCAACAAGTTCTCCAAACTGCACCAAGCTCCTCCGCTTGGCCAAAGCCAAGCACTATGAAGACCTTCTTACTAAGAGCTGGGACTCAGGCTAGGAATTCTGGAACTCCATGAAATCCCTTACTGGCAGGGCTCCCATTGCTCCTCCAGACCTGATTACAACCACTGCAGGGACACTCCAGGAACCTGTTGACATAGCCAACGAGTTCAACACTGCCTTTGCAGATCTCACAGGTGTGCTACTGGCCAATTATCTCAAACTGACAACAGAGCCATCTTGCAATCAGGCCTCCCCCTCAACATCAAGAACTGAGCCACTGCCATTCTACTTTAAACAAATCACTAGGGCTGAGACTATCAAGTACTTCAAGAGCGTCCTCAGCAAGACAAGGATGGGGAGTGACCAAGTCGATACGATAAGCTGGTCGCTCTTGTCCTGAATGAGCTAGCCAACCCACTCATGAAGATTTTTAATGCCTCACTCAGGTCGGGTGTGTTCCCTGACATCTGGAAGATGGCCTTGGTCACATCTGTCTTCAAAACAGGAGACAGAACCAGCACCTCCAACTATAGGCCAATATCTATCCTCCCCCCCCCCGAGCCCTTGACAGGGTGGTCTCTGACCAACTCACAGAGTTCCTTGAGAAGCACAACCTTATGTGCCCCCAACAGCACAGCTTCTGGAAATACCACTCCACCCGTACAGCCCTAGTAGAATACACGTCGCAACCATATGATGCCTTACATAAGGGAATGGCGGTGGGGTCAATATTCATAGACCTCACGAAGGCTTTCGACTCTGTTAACCACCACCTCATTCTTAACAGCCTGCTCTCTACAGACCTGTTCCCAGACACTGTGGCATGGTTTGGCAGTTGCCTCGCCCATCGGACTCAGCATGTCAGAACTGGTGATTCACTCTCAGCTCCCAGGGAGGTAAGTCTAGGAGTCCCCTAAGGGTCAATCCTTGGACCACTCCTCTTCAGCCTCTACATCAACACCCTACCCTCAGCTTGTCCAGCACACATCGTATTTTATGCTGATGATTCCATAATTTCTGCCCCATGCAGGGACTATTACTTCTCAACTCCTCGACAGCTTTCACAAGCTTGAATCCTGGTTCTGCGATAAAAAACTGTTGCTTAACCACAAAAAACAAAGAGTATGTGGTTCACTTTCCCCCAGAACAAAAAGAAGTTCCACCTCATGCTTATATGGAACCTCAAAGGAGACACTTTAGAGCAAGTATATTCCTTTAAATATTTAGGAATTTTCCTTGACGACACTCTCAACTTCTCCAGTCATACTTGACCATGTGCCAATATATTGACCAAGACTGCCAATATGAAACTGGGAGTGCTATACTGCCACAGGCACTCCATGATGCCAGACACACTAAAACTTGTCACGAGTAGCTCGGTCCTAGCGTCAGTTGACTATGACCTATCAATATATGGGGCAGGCACCAACATCACCCTCAATAGAATAAAAACCCTACTAAACAAGGCCTGCTGGCTGACCATAGGAGCTGAACCTTCTACCCACACCTGTGTCCTCTACTCTGAAACAGGATGGCTGCCGCTCCACCTGAGAGCCTGATACCAGACCTGCCTGCTTGTCAAAATAGCCCAATTAGGACTTGTGACTCCATCTCTATGTGAATTCTTCCAGCAAGCAATATCTTCCAAGCTTACCAGAAGTGCTGAGAAAGGTGGTCTCCAGGTGCCATTTAAGCGCACCATCCTGGCTCAGAAATCCATCTTGTACCAGGGCCAAAATGGTAGAATGGTCTACTGGCATCCCTTATTGAAAGCAACAAGATTAGCCTCTTCAAAACAGGTCTCAGGTCTCTCCTGCAATGTGAAATGGCTTGTGGATGCTTCAATTATCCTATTACTGGACTTTATAGCCTAAATACCCACACTCCCTCTCACTACCCCCCTCCAACATCTCCCCCCACTATTCTCCTACTGCTACCACCACACCTTCACCCCTTCACCAGCTCCCCCTCTGTCTTCTCACACCTGTCCTTCCCCACCTAGCTTCCCCCATCTCCTTGTGCACACCCTCCTGCCTAACTCTCCTTAACCATCTGCCTCCTGCAGCACCACCTCCTGCCCCAACCTCCCTCTCTACCATCACCCTCCTACGAAAATGACAAAGCTGTCCTCAGGCTGATTCCACCCCCCCCTCTCTCCCTCTGTCTAAACCTATCCCCTGCTTGTGAGGACAGCACTCCCAGGGGCCTAAGGCACTATCCTCTTGACTGCCTATAGCACTTCCTTGGAAAATGTTTTCTGTCATATAGGTAATTGATATTATTTGTAATGCTGAATTCCTTCATAACCTTGTAACCTTAACTATCTGTAGCCTGTCTGAAACAAACTCTTTCACATTGTAACTAATTTGTATTGTAACAATGTCTGTTATCTGTATGTACACATAACTGTTTTTTTGTATGACCCGGAACCTTTGTAAATGAGTCCAAGGACTCAAAGGTATTAATCCTAAACTGCAATAAATAAATACAAAAAATCCGGCAGTAGGGAGGAGGTAGGGAACTATAGACTGGTCAGCCTCACCTCAGTAGTGGGAAAGATCATGGAAGCACAGCTTAAGGAAAGGATAGTGGGACATCTAGAAGCCACTGGTGCACAGAACCCTAGGCAACATGGATTCACAGTGAGTAAGTCATGTCAGACCAGTTTGATAGATTTCTTCGACTGGGTGATGAAGGAAGTAAATAGGAGGGGGGGATGAACATCACCTGCCTCGATTTCAGCAAAGCCTTCAACAACATTCCACATAGGAGGTTGGTTAGCAAGATGGGTAGTCTGGGCATGGGAGACAAGGTGGTAAACTGGGTCAGGAACTGGCTAACGGACAGGAGGCAGAGGGTGGTGGTCAATGGAGTACAATCTGGGTAAAGGGGTTGACCAGTGGAGTACCTCAGGGATCAGTCCTTGGACCAGTTCTGTTCAATGTCTTCATTAATGAGATTGCAGAGGGGCTTGAAGGAAAAGTCTGCCTGTTTGCAGATGACAACAAGATTTGTAACAGGGTGAATACTCTGGAAAGGATGGAGAAAATGAGGAAGGACCAGGGGGAGCTTGAGAAATGGTCTGCAGAGTGGCAACTGAGGTTCGATTCCAAGAAATGCAAAATTATGCACCTGGGACACAGAAAACCCTGTGGAGAGCTACAGGATGGGTTGAGAGTTGTTGACAGTCACCAAAGAAGAAAGAGACCTGGGGGTTATTATCTCAGATGACCTGAAAATGTCAAAACAGAATACAAAGGCAGCAAGGAGGGCCAGTAGCATGCTGGGATGCATTAGCAGGGGTATCACCAGCAGAAGGCAGGAAGTAGTGATGCCATTATACAAAACCCTGGTCAGGCCTCACATGGAGAACTGTGTGCAGTTCTGGAGGCCACATCTTCAAAAGGACATTAACAGGCTAGAGGCAGCCCAGAGAAAGGCAGTTAAGATGGTACACAACTGGCACCACAAGACTTATGAGGAGAGATTAAGGGACCTCAATATATACTTGATGGAGGAGAGGAGGGAAAGAGGGGACATGATAGAAACATTCAAGTACCTCAAGGGCGTAAATGAGGTGGGGGGGAATCTTCCAATACAGGAGGAGTACAAGAACAAGGGGGCATGACATGTAATTGTAAGGTGGCAGGTTAAGAGGGAATATGAGGAAAATTTTCTTCACAGAGAGGGTGGTGGCTGCATGGAATGGTCTGCCATAGAAAGTGGTAGGAGCCAGCACTGTGGTTGGATTTAAACATGCATGGAACAGGCACAGTGGAACCATAGAGGTTAACAAGTGGGAGGGTCAGAAGCTGTAATCAAGCACAGGACTTACAGGCAGACTGGATGGGCCTAGCAGTCCTTATCTGCTGACAATGTCTATGTTTCTATGTTATTGACATGGGTGTAACCCAGCACGATTGCACTATACACTGTGTGCAGCAGAGAGGGGCCCTCAGAATATGGTCCCTGTGCCATTCAGACATGCTAGGTCTGGTTAGCGTGGCACTATGCCTGTTAGCTCTGCACTAAAATTCTAAATCTGGGACCCTAGGTTTCTACTGCAACACAGCCTAGACAGTGCTTTCTTTGCTGTGGTGTACATCAGCTTTTCAACAGTATTCAGTGTTTGGGATAGCCACTCTGATCCTGTTAGCACCCCTCCAGCTTTAACTGAAGTGTGACTGCCTTTGTTGTGAGACTGTTTCTACTACAATACACAGCAGCATTTGTTTCATGAGGAATTTAATACAAAACAATACAAGTTATTGCAAATAACTTCTTGTTTACTTAGATAATGTTCCTATAGTCCACTGCAGGAAGAATGGCATGGTTTTATAGCATTCATTTCACTTTTCGATTTAGACAAAGTCTAGTGTCTTCAAAAGCTTCAAAAGCAAAGGAAGAATAGAGGTCATTAGAGGGTAGAGTGAAATGTTTGCGACAGAATTAAAGGTATAAAGTTAAGGTAGAAAAGGGAGAAAATGGCACAGTTTATCATAAAAAGGCAGAGGTGGAACCAAAATTCAGAAAAAGTAAAAAAATATATTTATGGATTTTTTTGTGTATTATTACTTTATAATTAATGGCTTCCATTTTTTACAATGGAAAAAACCATGTGTTAAATACCATAACACCTGAGTAGGTGTTACGGCATTCACACGGCTTCTTCCAATGCTAATGCGCTCGAGACAAAAGTAAAACTCAACAAGAGCCTCACACTGTGTTTTCTAACACAAATCAGTCAGCATAACTCACCTCATCACTGCTATCCGGTCCATAAAAAACAGTATCCGGTAATCTCAACAACCGATATGAAAAAAACCCAAACATTTTCAGCACATTTCAAATCGCGGACTAAATGGAAACACAGAAGTTTTTACTTGCTCCCTAACCACTCTCCCTTTCAACCCTCACCTTTCCCCTGTAGGTCAAATGATGCCAGCACTTGATAACACTCGCTTCGTCAGAAAGGATACAAGGATCAAGACAGTTTTCTTTTTTTAATTTTCTTCTTAAATATTTAGTTACTTGTTAAACCTGTTCTCTCTTCAAAATTACACCAGTTACTCAACAGAAGGTAAAAGTCCCGTTTCTTTTTTACCTTTTCTACCAGAAAAAACGGAACTACCAGAAAAAACGGAAGCCTTCAATTATATAAAATAAAGTATAGGGTGCAGTGTGTTTAACTCAAATTTAACACACACCCTCGTTGTTGGATGGCTAACATAAACCCCACCGAGGCCGCCCTGGGGTTTATGTAACCAACAACAGGTGTGTGCGTCGTATTTACTGCACCCCATACTTTATCTATATGTAATAACTGGGAGACTTTTTTTACATTACAAAAGTAGGTTATAATTCACCATTATAACCCACAGGTTATAATGGTGAACACGTGCCAGCTTCTGTGCTCAACTGCTCGTGCTCATTCTCCTGTGCAGCTGTCTCCACAAGTGCCATCAACTGGCAATCCAAAAACACACAACTGCACAGCAAACACCATTGGAGTGTCAATACTTCAAAAAGCAGCTAAATAGATAATTTCCCACTAACCTATGAGATCTGCTTTAAAAAAAAAAAGACTTCTTCAGAGAGTTCAAGTTTTATGGAGCTTTCTCTTTCTCCACAGGAACCACTGTGAACTTTCAACTCTGCACCTAATTAAAATATCTCTGAGACAGCCTTGGACAGCAGCATGATTTAATACTACAACAGAGCTCCGTAAAACTCAACAAAATGCAGCTTTTAGCAGACTTTAATTAAGTTTTGAACTGTTTGTTTGTTTTAGCACTAGTAAAGCTTAAATGTTTTGTACAGTTTCCATAGCTGCTGCTTGCAGCACACATTGCTATTCTCACCCTAAGGTCAGTTAAACGTAAAGCAACCCTATTCTTTCTCAAAATAGCAAATTTAATGAGTTAAACACTAGAGAAGTAACAAATGTAGTGGTTTATATGGTTGTCATTTTTTTTTCACTTGCCTGTAAGCAGTTCTGAACAAATAAAACACAGAGACAGGATTTCACAATGATTTCTTTATTTTACTTACTCAGGATGTTAAAAAAAAGTCTGCCAGCAATTGCATAAAATAACACATGGGGGGGGGTGCAAAAATCAAATTTAATGCACACCCTTGGTGTGGGATGCTTTGATAAACCCAGAGGGCTTTGCCCTTGGTGTTTATGTGGCATCACATACCTCGGGTGTGCATTAAATTCTCGTTATGCACTCCCCTCCATATACTATTCTATACATAATGACTGGGCATCATTTTTACCCAAGGAAAAGACAGTTATAATTTGCCGTTATAACCAGCTGGTCATAATAATGAAGACATACTGAGTTTCTCTTGTTTTGTGCATATGCCAGCTGCTGCTCTTCCCTTCCTCTGTGCCAACCGTCATTCCATAGCGCTGGACTGTTCACCACCACTCAGAGTCGTCGGAAAGTACATTTAAAAAAAATAACTGGGCTAAAAAATGTTTTTTAACTTTTAAACAGGGCTGCTTTTTTCCCATTAAAAAGTGTTTCTTCCACCAGCCCCTACTGACTGTGGACCGCACTGAAACCAGACCAGTCCATGGCTCCACAGTGGATATCTGTTTATTTTATATAATTACTGTGGCAAAAAAATGAGACCCAGCAATTATATAAAATAGAGGCTGGGTAGGTGTGTAAAACTCAAATTTTACACACACCCTCAGTGTAGGATGCTTTTACAAACCCCTCAAGCTTTGCTCTTGAAGTTTATGTGGCATCCTACACCTCAGGTGTGTGTAAAATTCTCATTATAACCACCTGCCCAGCCATTATTCTATATTTCGTATATGGACATATGAAAGTAGTAACAAGATATACTGTACATAGTTCTAAAGTTAACCCTTTTCAAAGAAATTATATTGTAAAATGTTTAATTTTTAAAATGTTTGGGCTAGAAACCTAAAGCTTAATCTGGTTCATGTCAGTTGGAATCCATCTGTATCCCCCACTCAGAATAGGCAGAATTATCTAGTCCTCCTTTCCCGGCCAACAAAAACTAAATAAATAAAAAAAAAAAAAATAAAGCCATGATCCCAAAAAGCAAATGGCCTTTATCAGCTTGTTAGACCCTCAAGAATTTAATACTTCATTAGTATGTGGGATTTTGCCACCAGACATTGCATACTGTATATAGGGGGTGTGCAATAGGGGACAGTTAGAAAACTGATTTATCTATATGAGTGCAGTTTGACCTCGGGTAACCTTACAAGTGGCGTAAGCCATGACTGAGGTTGCCAAGAGCAAACTGCATGAATATAGATAAATCAGTTATCTAACGGTCCACCATTGCATATTTCGTTTATACAACAGACCTGTAGTTTAATTGTGCAGTTTTCTATTTTTTTTTAAATAGTGAGAATTTTATTTGTGCATCCTTGCACTGGTTATGGCAGGCTACTAGGGATGGTGACATGGCTGCTAGGGACACCACATCTGCATGTTAGTAGCACAAGTTCTGGTTGACTGTCAGTTTGCATGTGGGTGGGAAGAATAGTGAAAAAAAGATAGTGGCTCTGTTTCTAGCTTAGCGAAAGAGACAGACTGCCACTTGTCATCATTGCTATACATAGTAGTCTTAACGTTTTAACTTAAAAAATGGTAGGATTTGTATATCTGATCAATCCTGTTTTTTGCTATGGGAAAGAGCACTTATTGTGTGTTGTGTTGGGTTGGAGTCAGGGATCATGGCTTGGAGTTAGGGATCGAGTGACTGGAACTTCTTGCTGGTAAGCACCATTCAGGAATGGCAGTTAAACAGAAACTGTTTCTATTTTTGTGGGTTTGTGAGCCACAAAGAAGAGATGGAGCTCACAGCTGAAGGGGAGAGCAGGAGTTGGCGGACTGGAAGCAGGTACTGTAGGCAGATGGTATCGGGGGTGAGTGGGAGGACAGAGTAATGGCCATTGACTGTGAACTGTGAATTCTACTTTGAAAAAATAAAAGTGGAATCTGTACCAACAAGTAGTGCTGGTGGGTTGGTGGGGGTGGACGATGACTGAACTGTATGAATAAATGGGTGACGATCAGAGTACTATACTGATAAATTTGTGGACCACATATTTATCAGTATAGTACGGATGTCATCACCAATTTATTCACATAGTTGCCCTGATAAACGTCTTTATTAGGTGCCATTAGCGTCCATGCCTATTGCATAAATGACATTAGCGTGGTCGTTTTTCTAGTATTTATGATTATGTCAGGGTTTTGCAATGTTAGTTTAATATTGTTCGATAGTTTGTGCAATGGTATGTCTCAGTAGTTTACTTTTTCCATAGAGTAGTGGTATTTTTTACACAGTATAGGGGCATTTTCAGGGCTCCAAATGTTCTGCCCCTGTAGTTTTTCTGTAGTATAGGTGCCTGCAATATGAAGAGGCATGGCTCCTGTGGTCCACCTTATAGTCAGTTACAATGGGGAGTGACATGCAGAGTACAGTCAGGAGTAGCAGTTCATGGCAGGATGTACTGGGCAGTAGGGAGTAAGGAGATGTTTTGTGTATGCGGTTGAAAGAATCATCAGAGTCAGCAGCAATGTGGAGATAGCCGCGGTATGGATAGCCTGTTTTAGTGAGAGAGAGAGAGAGAGAGTGCAGCATTGAAGGATATGGCTGTTTGGTAAGTGAGGTTAGAGGGAGGTTTGGGGTAAGTGATAGGATTTCAGGCTAGAGCAGTTTTTTAGGTAGAGTTTTTTTGCAATGTTTTGCTTTCAGGGGCTTTAGTTGTGAGGGGTCCTGGAGGTTTTTAGAGTGGTTGTTACAAGTGTTAATAATGTGGCGATTACATGCATTAATAGGGTGACTGTCATATGTGTGAATAAGGTGACTATTGCATGTATTAATACGGTTGTAATTAGACAGTTTGTAGTGTGTTCATTAGTTAGTAATGTGGTAGTAAGGTGTCAATAAAACATTAATATAGTGGTAGTGGTTAATTGGTTAGGTAGCTTCTAATCGAGTACCATCAGATATGGGGAACTACCTGATGGCTTTTTCTATGGTGATGAGGTCCCAGCCATGTGATATAAGCCTATATGAGCTGATATACATATCTGAATTTGCCTGTACTCTAGCTCTAGGTGTGGAATAAACTAATTTAATCCAGTCTAAAAACCTGCCCTCAAATCCAAAGGCCTTCAATGCCTCAAATAGATAGGGCCAAAAGATTCTATCAAAGGCCTTTTCAGCATTTAAAGTAAACACCGGCATATTTTCCCACAAAACAGATTCAATGATGTTGAAAACCCTTCTTATATTATGATGTATCATTCTTCCCTTAATGAAGCCAGTCTAAGCCAAATACGTAATTGCTGGCATGATTTTAGCCATTGTCATGTCCTCCTTTTACCACCTGAGGAATATCGCCCAGTTAAAACACCTTGTTTTGCCTGATGACCTTCCTACTCTAGTCCATGCCTTTGTGACTTCCGGTTTTGACTACTGCAATGCTCTCTACCTAGGGCTTTCAGGGGTGGACATCTGCCACCTGCAGCTGGTACAAAATGCAGCAGCCAGGCTGCTGACAGGCTTATCTCGATCTAGCCATATCGCGCCTGTGCTCCACGTACTGCACTGTCTGCCAGTGCAGTGGAGGATCACCTTCAAGATCGATTTGCTGATCTATAAGGCCCTGCATGGACAGGGACCACATTATTTGCAAGACCTCCTGCATCCCTACCGCCTCCTCCACCAGCTCCATTCCACTGATGAGGGATTGCTAGAGGGTCCCATGGTCCATTTCAAGTTCTCAGGGTGAGATCTTTTGCATTTATGGCCCCGACCCTGTGGAACTCTCTACCTCATCAGATTAGCATGCCTGTCCTCTGAGACTTTTAAGGCTGACCTAAAAATGTATTTATTTGATTCAGCCTTTTTAGATACTTTTTAATTGATTGCTGTGGATTATACTTGATTACTGTTTTTATCATTGTGCTAGTTTGTTTTATTCTTGTATACAAGCACTTTGATATTTTGAAAAGTGCTTTATATAAATAAACATGACTTGACTTCTGGAAAAGAGTAGGGGAATTTTTTATTTACATATTCAAGAGAAAATTACATATGGTAAAGTGTGCAATAAACTAAAAAACATATATACAGTAGAGTACAGTCATCCAATCCTTACTAATATAATAAAAAAAGGAAAATGAAAATACAGTATATACAATCCCCACATTCCTCATTTTGTCTTCAGGACCCTTAAAAAATAATCTGCATGTGACATGTAGGGGATAACTAATATATATATATATATATATATATATATATATATAGGAGTTAAGGAAGGGGTACCTTAAACCAAAAAAAGGAAAGCCATTTACACTATTCTAATATAGACCATTTCAACACACAAATCCTGCTTGTAGAGGGAGATTAAGAAGAATCCTTTCTAACCCATGCATAAAATGGTAGACTACCTAAGAAGATGGGTACTTTAAACAAGTAGACAGTGTCCATAATTAGTTGACACACATACCCGCTTTGTCTAAGAGAGCCACTTCAAAGCACCCCAGTGCTCTGCCCTCTTAATCTGTCCCATTTGATGCAATTCCACTTTCTTGATCTGCTGCAATTCAGACAAAAACACATGAAATAACTCCACGGGTGTTATACGCTGCTGCAGTACAATACATTTGCATCTTGTCTGCCATATCCAATATAAAAGGCTGGCCATAAGAATTCTCATGCTATTGCTATTGAAGTTTCTTCATGCAGGAGGAAAGATTCCCAAATATAGTATTGCTGGTGTAATTGCTGAAACATACTCATCTACTATCTATTCACCCAAAATTCCCCCAAATCAAGTATATATGGACAGGAAAAACACAAATGATTCATGGTCTCAATTTCTTGAATGCAAGTCTGTCTAGGACAGAATCTGTCTTTCATCTCTTTGTGTTTGTGGTTACCTTTTACGTTACTTTTGCCATGAACCCCCAACCAGACCACATCCCACATTCTTTGTGGTATTCTTTATCACTTAACAATACCTTAATCTGTTCCTGTTCTACAGAGGAATATTGGGTAAATGGCAATTCAATAGAATCTCATTATAATATAACTTTATACAACTGTTTCCAGGACAACTTGAGTACTTCTAATTTGGTTAAATTCAATTTTTTATGTAGTCAAACACAGGCATCCACATTTGGTGTAACTGAGGAACCCTCTTATTTTTATGCAAAAAACAATTAGATGTCCATTCTCGTGATATTCCTGCTATTGTTGGTCTTACCCAATGTACCCATGGTTTTTGCTCCCCTTTTTCTACTGGAAGAAGGTTTGCATAAATGAAAATACCAAAAAAGAAAACAATGGTGTTTACCATACCCATCCCTCCGTCTTTAACTGCCAAATATGTAATACTTCTTTGGGTTTAGTCTGCTTCCCCACAGACAAGAAAAGAAGCATGCATATAAGGCAATTTCTAAATGCTTAGGAACTGGGAAAACATAAATAAAAAATAAAGAGGTCAGGACCAAAAATGTTTTAACAAAGTAAATTATTTTAAGCTTTCCCATCCACCAGGCATTCCATCTACTGACCTGTGCCTTCCCTTTCATAATTTGCATGTTCCAATTAAAAGTTGCCAGGTCATCCAACCCAAAATATACCCCTAACATTTTGCATGGGGATGTCTCTATAGGTATACCTGCTATGTCCTGTACTGTTGTGCCAGTATTTCCAATCTCTATACAGCGACTCTTCTGATTATTGATATTGGAATGCAGAATACCAGACAGTGTTTGCAGTAAGTTACTTGCTGTGATACCTGAGCATTTATCTGGCACCAACAGGCAAAGATCATCCACATAAGCTATAGTTTTTACCTCCACTGTATTACTGTAACTGATGCCATGTATGGCTAGAGACAGTTGTAAAATCCATACTACTGGATCAAGCATCAAAACATATAGGAGGGGGCTGAGTGGACACCCTTGCCTTACCCCTACTTTTCCCCACATTTCTTCCCAATCCATCCATTATCAAAGGGTCTAACATTTGCTGAAGCATAAAATAACTGAATCCAGTTTACAAATTTTTCTGGAAACCCATAGGCCTTCATGCACATCCACAAAAAATCATGACAGACTTTATCGAAGGCCTTGGATTGATCCAAACTTATAATGTAACTTGCAATACTCCAAAGCCCCCCTTTACTCACTACTTCCCTAAGCAGTATTAATGCATCTGTAATAAGACATCCTGGCACTGAACAATACTGGGCTGGATGTAATGCTGTCTAGTGTCTTAGCTAGGCGGCCTCCAATAATGTTTGCTAAAAATTTAAAATCATTATTTAGCAGTGTAATGGGTCTCCAGTAATGTAGATTTTACTTATCTCCTGTTTTATGTAATAAAATAAGCAGGCCTTCTGTCATTTTGTTCAGTAATGCTATTTTCTAAAAGAAAGGCATTGAAGACAGTTAACAACTCTTCTGGCATATATTTCCGTAACAATTTATATAATTACCCAGGTAGGCCATCTGTTCTGGGAAAAACCTTATTCTTTTATTTTTTTGTTCATGTCTCCTTATCTCCGCAGTTCACTGTGGGGACTACCATGTTGGGGGAGCATGAACTCCAGAGCTGGTGCTCGGCCCCCATCCTGCCTCAGTTTTCCCCCAGGAAAAGCAGGGAGGGGGGCTGCCCACATTTGCACCACATGTCGGGCCTCTGACCTGGGTCTGCACTACCCAACTGCCAGCCCCATAACCAGGTGAACCACAGGACCATTTTCCATTTTTCTCCTCATGCCCCCCAAGGATGTTGGTGGCCAATGGGGTCCATGGAGACATGTGCATGCTGAGATGTTACACAGTGCCAGACCCCAGCCAATGTTCTCCCCTGCCATGTGGTGTCCCCACTGCACCTCCACCCATGTGTACCCAGGTGGTGGCATTGCAGCAGGAGTGGCATTCCTCCTTCCCGCCCTGGAGGAGGAAAGTACCCCTAGGGTGCTCAATCCTCCTCCCCCAGCCAACCCTCCAGCTCCCCAGTCTCGCTCCCAAACCCAGGTCACCAGCATCGCAAGCAATAGTGCTACTGCTGTGCCAGCAGGCTGGCAGAAACCCCAATCTTTAAATTCTTAATTACCTTTTCTAATTCTTCAGAGGAGATTTTTGAAGTATGATGTGCTTTTTGTCAATCTGCAACCTGTGAAAGGTTCACTGCTTGCAGAAATTGTAACATCTGGGCATTTGGGGGAATAAGAGTCCCAAAATGACCTAGAATATGTTGGGTTATTATCTGCATTATCCCCTTGTTCTCCTTGCACAGATTACCCTTACCATTTGTTAGCTCAGTAATAATTTTTTTCCCTATTCAATTTTTACAATCATCATACGGGTTAGTTTGGTATTTCCTCCCCCGTGTTCCAAACCACTGCTCCATCTCTAAGGCTTTTTTGCCTACTGTACTGGTAAAAGGACATTTCATTTTTTAATTCCTGAATTTGTTCATAAAAGTCTTGGGTGAGCTTTGTCTGCAAGGAAATTAGCCTATATATTTTTTTCCTCAGGGACATATATTTCTGGTACTTGCCTCTTTCTGTTTGGCCGCTTGTTTAAAAAAAATCAATAAAACAAAGTTTAGTGTCTTCTCATTGAGCTATATGTGAATCATATAAAAATCCCACAGACTATCTTTTATAATGTGCAAAAGGGCAGCTTTAATTTGCTTGTTCTGCAATAAATTCACATTTAATCTGCACACACCTCGGCCCACATATTCAAAGGAGATGCATGGCCCATCTCAGAAAAAGCACAGAAGCATGATATATGAAAGGGAGAGGATACGTCACCCATTTCTGAATGTGCGATCATGCAGCTATAATGTATGCAGCACACAAAAAGGGTGCGTGTGCATGAATATGCCGTGCATCCGTATATTCAGGCAAAATGTGCGGCACATCTGCCATGCATCTCAGAAGTGTATCGCACAATGATAAGTAGACAAAAGGATGGCCTAAATCATCCAGCCACCCACAGGCAGGGCATCCTGAGACAGCCCTTGGAGGTGCACCAGGACGTGCCCCAATCACCCACACACAGCAGTCATGCCAAGATGGAAGTACGCAAAGCCACAGGTGCCAGGATACTACTGGCACTGCCTGGAGAGCCACCCCCCCCACACTGCATGCAGGATATAAACACCCAGCAGCCACATGCCAGTGCTGTCAGGTGCCCCTCTAGTACACCAGAGGAGTAGACAGCCACAATGCAGCACACATACCAGGGGCCATGGTCTGCACCCACTTGTGGTGGCATGTGCCCATGGTGACATTTGGGCCAACAATGCCCAGGTAGCCTGGTGGTACTAATGGCAACATGACATGGGCCAGGGACTGACATATGGCACACACCCATGGTGGTATGCCATAAGTGCACACAGTGTGCCCATGCCAGGCCCACACAACAGAGAGCCACAGAAATGTCACCAGTTCCTGCCATGTGGTGTGACACCACCACAGGAGCACTGCGGTGGGTCTGTGTGGTGTTCCTGTTGTGAGCATAGCACAACAGTGGGCAGCACGGGGCAGGGGTGGCACAACCTGTGGCCTGAGGATGATATGGACATGCCTTATGAACACCCAACCAGTGTTGGGCATGTAGCCACCATGGGCGTGTACATGGACAGTGTCAGACTGGCCCACTGGGTTACCTGAAGTGGGCCAGGTGGGACCCACACACTCGAGTACCTGATCACCTTCTGAACATTGCATTGCTTGCATGTATTGCCATGTTCCTATCATGTGGGGGTGTGGGGCACTGCAGGTGACTGTTGGCTGAAAACATAGCTAGTGTATCACATTCCTGAGGCATATCAATCAGAGTGTGCCACCCTGTGCCCTCCGCTGTTGCATTACGAGGTGGACCCCCTGTACCCCAGTCTGACCTTGTACATGGTCATGGGTAATAGCACTGTACTCAGGCCAGTGCAGCCCACCCACACACACACAAACATTCTATCACACCTGCCTTCTAGGCTGCAGTACCTCCTGTTCACCTTTGTGGAGTGGTGGGGCATCCCTGCAAAGCTGGAACTGTCCATGCCGTGGATATGCAAATGGCCTGAATACATTCCAGTAATGAGCTGCACATGTGGGGAATGGGCTCAGAATGTGCAGTGAGGCCATTTGCATATCCTGGCTGAATACTGCAAATCAGCGTGCTGCCCATGTGGCCACCTATTGAGCATTTCCCTATGTCCCACACAGGTCTCAGGGCATCTACTGTACCGTGCATCTCCCACTGCGCGATCGCACATGTGCAAGATATTCAGCTGGACTTGTGCGATCACATGTTATGGAGCATCTTAATATACCATTATTTTGTGCCGGCGCATCTCAGTCGCACAGCACAGGCACTTGTGTGATGCAGCCTGGGACTTTTGAATATAGGATCCCTCTTCCTGATGCTCTTGGTGGGGACAAGGAGACATGAATTCCAATCATCACATCATCTGAAGTCTCCATTGGAACTGTAATGGTGTTAAAGACTAGGAGAGAGTGTGAAATAAACCAAAAATCAATCCTAGTTGATATAGTATTTTCCCTTTGAAAAATGTGTGCTGTGGAGACCTCCCTGATATGTCTAGAGCATCTTTTAAATTTATTTGCTTAAGGAGGGATTTTAAAAAAATTAGCATCACAGTACGTTTTCACTGCATTAGGGCTTTTATCAGATTTTGATGTCAACCCCCCCCCCCCAAAAGGAGTTGTTTGCTCGTAAATAAAAAAGGCTGCATTAATTTTAACAACTCTGTTCTTAGAGTTGTGGTGCATAAATATTCACCAGCCTGCATGCTAAACCATTATACAAGATATCTATGATCAAAGCCCTTTCAGGGGAGACATCAGTCTGGTTTTGTACCTGTACATTGTTTCCCCGAGTCTAAAAAACATACCCCTAAGCCACTGCAAGGCTCTGCTCCTATAGACCATGTTGAGTGCCCTAATAACCATTCTTATGCTGTTTTATTAATTTCCTGTGTAGTATGAAGCCTTGTATCTTGCAAAAAAATATATCATATTTAGACTGTGTCAACAAAGAAAAAGTAGTAGCTCTCTTAAGATCAGATTTTATGCTATTCACATTGAGGCTTGCTAGCCTTAGTTCACAAAAGTTTTTGAATGTGTCATTTCAAAGATGATATTTTCTTTGATCTTGTAGTCATTTTTATATGTGGAGCTTTCACCTCAGATGTACCTGGTACTGCTGAGTTGGGGGGGGGATCACTCTGGGAAGACTGGATCAATACATCGGAGTCCTTAACTTCCATTGATTGACTCCAGTCCTGTAACACATCATATTTATTCATTAAAGAAAGTTGTTCTATAATAGCACTCTTCAGTGCCCAGGACGAGAGTATTTTTTTCTTTGGTCACTGTTTAAAATATATCTGTATCCATTTGTAATGTTGGTGGTGGTGGTGGGGAGATGGGGCATGTCCAGAGATTCAGTTTCCATAGTCACCATAGGTTGTACTGGTTCAAACTCAGCCTCTACAACCACCGTTGCTTCTGGTGTTGTTAGAGTGGGTAAGGATCTAGAGTTTTGAAAAACTGTCTGACTTTTCCCTGTAGGTGGATACTTTGTAACCCGGTGGGATTTAAGTGCTTGATTAAGGTAATAGTCTTGTTCAGTATAGTCAGTAGTGTTGGGGGCTGCCCAGGGGGAAAATTTGAAGGCATGATCTTCTTCCCCACGTATGTTGCACTTAGGTGGCACAGTGCAGTGGTTCACAGAATGTCCCAGCTCCCCACACTGGAAATATTTGAGCTGATCACAAGCTGTATTTAAGTGTGACAGGGAGCCACACTGGTAACATGACTTTGGCTGTATGGGGTAAAGCAAGATCCTCTATCCCTATCCAAGTTAAAACAATTTGGCAAATGCAGTATCCCTTGCTTCTTTTGTCTGAGTTGAATTCAGATTTTCCACTCTCCCTGTTTAAAATCCATTGCCATCCATTATTGGATCTGGTGTCCCTTGAACTGTGCACCTTTTTTCCAACCAGTAATGTAATTTACGTTAACACCCTCATTCCGAAATAAGACTGTTATTGCTTTGAAAGTGGGTTTCATAATGGGGATTGCTTTAAAATGTTGCCATATAGGGGTGTTTTCACTGAATAATATGTAGTCCAAAACTTATCAAGTAGTGCTGCATTTTGAAAACTTGTATCACAGTTATAATCCTCTGATGCATGTGTAAACCCATATACATCTGCGGGAGTGAAATGTAGTGAGTCTTTGATTAAATGTTTCCCAACAAAGCTGAGGTTTGGATCTTCTTCTAAGCCCCCTCAGTATCTAATTCTTACTACGTATCACCATTTGTCCGCTTCTGTGAGCTGCTTGAAAAGGCTAACGCAGCTGAGTGGTTAGGCATGAGGAACTTGGTTTGTATTTCCTTTTGGAGTCATATCCATTAAACTTTCATCAAGTGGCTTATTAATGATAATAGAATGCACAGTACCTGTCTCAGATTGCAAAGGCTCTGTAGTGTGAATTTCTGGATGAATGGTGTGTTGCTCCTCGACGTCTGATGCACTTGAGACCATGCTGTCTGTATCAGGATCTTTTGCAGCTGCAGAGCTGGCTGCTGCTTGTTTTGCACTGCCGGTGATTCATGTCTCACCCTTTTCGTCTGGCCCTCTACCACTGTTGCCTCCTGCATTCCCGGTAAAGCAAAAGCCGGGTCTGGTATCCATTGGCCACCAGAAAAAATCCATCCAGCACTTTGAAGTTCTTTTTCAGGTGTCCAGTCTGCAGTATCAAGCTGCAGTGGAAACATTGATGGAATATTTGCTTCAGTTGCCGAATCTGAGGTATCCGGCTGCTCCAGTTGTGTATCCTCTGCCGTAAGTAGCAGTTTCTTCCCTGAGGCACCTGTTGGGTTTACTGACAGTCTTTTTCATTTTTTTTCCTTGTCTAATTTTGATTCATTTTGTACGTATTCCCATTCTACCTGTCTGTTTGTAATCTCTGTTCTTTACTAAAGTCCATACCATCAGGAATTATCTCACTATTAATAGGTACAGTGTATTCAAAGGTGTAATGTTGATTTTTTTCTCCCCTTCCAAAGGAGCTCCTGCTCCATCACCATCCTGTGTCACACTGGGCTCCTCCATCTCTCTATCAGGTGGAATAGCGCCCCCTGCCAAAGAGTAGGGGAATTTTTATTTGAAAAATTGGTCTTCATTACAAATAATAATATTACAAGTAATTCAAAGCGAACAATAACAATTATGTATAAACATAAGCACATTCAGGCATAAACAGTAGAAAGTACTGTAAGTGAATCTATATAAGAAGATATTATACATAAATTAATACCAATGGTCACAATTAATCCAAAGATGTGACACTTTTGTACTAGAAAAGGTTTTGATATCATACTTGGCTAAATGCTGTACAGCTTTTTTAATATTCATCAGCACCTCCACTTGTGTCACCCATTTTTGTTGTAGAACCCATACACAATGTGACTGCCAAATATAATACCTTATTATTGCAAGGATAACATAAACTGTATCTGAGTGATATTTCTCTTTAAGTTTAGGACTGAACCCGTACATGACCTCAGGATATGATAACTGAGTAAATAAAGGCTCTTTCCATTTCTGTGCAATTAAAGGCCATAATATTTGAACATAGGCACACTCCACAAACAAATGCTGTTGTGTCTCAAGTATCTGGGGGCATGTGTCTCTAGGGTGATACCTATCTGACAACTGCTTATGTTTATTGTTTCCTTTTACACTGAATCTTCCATAATTCCCCTACCATACACTATTCCATATATATGGAGGAATTCTTGGCTTTATCAGTTGTTTTAATATGTGAGCCTGCTGATCTGCTGAACAAAGGGGAAACTCTATAGAGGCTTGCCTTTCTGATGGTAAAATTGAGTTATATATAGATTTCCTGTTTAAGGTCAGAAAAGAATTAGAACTAAGCTCCCATTTGACCAATTTCAATGCATCTAAACCATGGGGGGAAGTGACACTGTTTTCCTCATTAATCATGACTTCCGATCCAAAAAGAGGAGGATTGGGGTCAACCAAGAACCTAGCAATGGTTTCCATACTTTATCAGTAGGCCTCAAAACATGGCTGAAATTGTAAGAAAAAAATATACTAAAACAAAGGCTACCGGATTAATCATCCCAACCCAATTCAGCAAAGGGCAACCAAGATGGTCCCATACTTAGCATTGTTGTCTTATCCTGAAAGATTGAAAAGACAGGTCTCCACTCATTTGAGTTTAGGTGATGCAGAGGTGATCTTCTGTTTATGTATTAAATACTAAAATCACCAACATTAATGAATCAATGTGGCATCAGCATGTCACAAAGGAAAACTGCACCTAGGCTTCATAACAGACAATTACTAGTTAAAACGGCCAAAACTAATAAAAGACTACACTTCTTTTTTGTAAGAATGCCTAGGCTCTGGAACAAACTTCCACAGGAACTGGTTGATAGTGACACCTTTGATTTCTTTAAAAAAGGTATAGACAGATGGCTTTCTGACAACTTTCACCTGGTCTAATTTCCCACTTTCGTGAGGGACAATCTTGATGGGCCAAGGCCTACTTTTGTCCTTATTTACCTAGTAAACCCCTCCCTCCCTCCGGGATGGGATGATAAGTTCTCTTTTAATGGGGTTCAACTGGGAACCCCAAAAAGCTTGAAAGAAAACCCTATAAAAGCATGTCAATATTGTCTGGAGAGGAGGTAAAACATAACTCAAATACAAGAAAATGGGAACTAACAAAGTTTTAATTAGCCATATTCTTTTCTTTTTCCCTATAATTTTATTCCACCAACCCAATACCAAGCAATCTACATGAGTCAACCCTATTTTCCAGTTTAAAGTCTGAGCATTTTGAGTGCCAAAGGAGATACCTAAAATTTTAATAGGTTCATTTGAGAGACTGATACCTCCAAATTTCCCTGAAGCAGGGATTGAAGTAGATCCCAGAGGGATGCCTCTACTTTTATCAAAATTAATTCTAGATGCAGATACAAGTGAATAAGCCTGCAGAACTTCAAGCAGTGCATTTTCTTGCGTGGTTTCATTAAGGGTAAGAACCATGTCATCAGCATACACTAATATTTTAAGAGGGGGAGTATTAGCTACAGCCATAATGTCTACTACCTCTGGGGTTTGCTGAAGTAGTCTAATAAAAATATCAATAAAAAAAATGTGCAGAAGAGGGCTAAGTGGACAGCCTTGATGCACCTCTCTCTTGACAATAATTTGATTCCCATACCACCCATTTACATTAGGAATTAAAACTGCATTTGTATATATTAATTTAATCCAGACTACAAATTCTGTTGGTATACCAAAGGCCTTCAAAGCAGATAATAGAAACTCATAAGATAAACTATCAAATGCCTTTTCTTGATCAATCCCAACTACCCACCCATTAATTTGATCTAAATTCCCCTTAAAAAAGAGCTCACTTAATATAATTAAATGATCATACTGCTGCCTCCCAGGCACTGCACAGGTTTCATCTGAACTGACCAAATAAGTGAAGACTTTTACAAGTCTAGCCAGTAGGATTTTTGCTAGCAGTTTAAAATCAGTATTTAGGAGACTCAGGGACCTCCAGTTGGAACTTTCAGATGTGGGACCTTTTTTGTGAATAAGGACCGTAACTGCTTCTCGCATTGTAGGAGCAAATTTGGAATGTGTTAACATGTAGTTGTACAAAATGACCAGTGCAGGAGCCAATTCTGTATGAAACTGTTTATATAGGCCTGCACCTAGGCTGTTGGTTCCAGGGGCTGAATCGGATTTCAATAGTCCAATGGCCTGTAGGACTTCTGTTTCTGTGACTGCCTGAGTCATTGCGATGACATCAGCCTGGAATGTTTGAGGAAGATGTAAACATTTTAAAAGGCTAGTAGCATCTACACATGAGGGCTGTTCACCAAAGAGTTTGCTTACTTGCTCTTCCACTCTCCCCAAAATACCACATGGAGAGGAAATTCTCTCACCTGTGGGTGTAATTAATTCAGAAATCACTCTGGCGTCTATTCTGTTTTTACAATCTTTATAAGGGTCCATGCCCCCTTTAGTGTGTTGTGTCCTGAAATGGGCTTCTTGTCCCAAAGACTGTTCATATTGGATATCCATCATCTTTTTCCTAATTACTATGATTTGAGGCCCATAATCTATGTTTGATGTTTCTGAAAGTGAAATTAAATACTGTAACTGGTGTCTTAAATGTAGATACTGTTAGTAAACCTTGTTATTGTCAAGCTGTGCTTTTTGTTGAAAAAGACCCCTCCAGGAGGACTTTGTATCCTCCCACCACTCAGCAACATCTTCATAGCATTTTATCACCGAAAGCCTAGCTGACCAACTATGCTGCCACATTTTCTGAACTTTTTAGTCTTGTAGAAGAGCCTCATTCAGTCTCCATTTGTTTTTTTTTTGCATCTTGGGGTATCCCACTATGACACCTTAACCAGTAGCATTACATGATCAGAAAATTCACATGCCAAAGTCTTAATGCCCAAAATACGTAATATTTTGGATGCAAAAATAAAATCAATCCTGGTTTTGATAGTCCCACAAAAATATGTAAAGCCACCCAATGGATGCAAACAACGATATGCATCCTTTAGGGCAGCATTCGATAAAATCTACTGAGGGGCAATAGTATCACAAAATAGTTTCTGGATTTGAAGGCCTCTATCAGACTGGTGTAAACTACAATTAAAATCACCTACCTACAGCACTAACTGGGAAGTGTGGAGGTATGGTTGTGTGTCCTTGAATAATGCGGCCCTCAGAGCCTTAGTTTGAGGGGCATAGACCGCAATTAATCTAAATCTTTCAGTATCAAAGGAAATATCTAGAAGCAAGGCCCTCCCTGGATTAATTTCAATCAGCCAGGTAACCTGTAATTTAGGAGAAGAGAAAAGAATACCTATATCATAGGACGCTTCCACTCCTGTAGACCAGAATGATGGGCCCAGAGACCAGGCTCTTGAGGCCCGCTGTAAGTCCCCTGCTGACATAAGTCTAGTATCTAAAAGACATGTGATGTCACTGGCAGCCTCTTGTAAAGCTAACAGACAACCATCTAGTTTCTTATCCCTTTTATGCTGTTGACATTGATAGTTGTAAGGGTTAGAGAATCCATTATTTATAAGTATAAGGTAAAACTATTACCAACCATTAATTCTAAGGGGTTTTGGATGTCTGTCATTGACTGGTGTGTTTGGCGATAGAATCTGAACCCCCTCTTTCATCCGTATCTGTGTTGTAGAGGACAGAAGAGGTGTCTGTCCCTTCCTCTTCTAAGTCCCCCTCAACAGAGTCAGGGAGTATGGCAAATTTATTGCCTGCCTTCTAGGAGCCTGAAAGGATACTGTGTGTTGCCTCAGTCCCCCCTACTTTCCTGGAAACCACATTCCCTAACCGAGATCTTTTACTTTAGGTAACAACTTTAAACTGGTTATCCTGGGGTAGGGAAAAGGCATAGCTGTATTAGAGGTATCACCATCATCTACTGGAGCAGGGGAGGAAGGGACCTTCTGAGGAGGACTACTCGGGCCTGCTATCTCCAGGAAAGGTGCTTGCCTAGGCATAATATTTGGAGGCTGAGCTACTAACAGAGCGTCTTACTGCAATGTCTGCAACCCAGCCCATCAAAATATGTTCAGCCACTCTTTTTGCCTGCTGCTGTTGTGCTCTGTTTATAATGCCTTCGTGAGAAGGACAATCATTGCGATTATGTAAGGCCCAGGGACAGCGACCATATGCATGCCCTGTACGTTCACATAAATTACATTTGAAAAGGTTCAGACACTTTCCAGCAGTGTGTCTAAACTCTAAACAATGGGAACAATGGGCCTGTGACAGTATCACAGGCTGAGCTTAGGTGGGCTCATGAGCCACATTTAAAACAGGACCTTGGCTGCCCTGCATAAGACACAGACCTTCTATCCCTGCCTAGATAAAATATACTGGGTAAATGCACAATCCTATAATTGGTGGTATATAAGTTAACCCGAACCCTTCACCCACCATCCCAAATTTGCTCTGTATCTAACGTGGGGGGGGCGTTTATTCAGAACTTCACAGCGCTGCCGCAACCAAAATAGAATGGCTTTGATATTTACTCCCTCATTCTTAAACATAATGGTAATATTCTTAACAGCAGCTTTGTCAGAGGGATGGCATGAAAAAGAGTCCAGAGAGGGGAAGTTTTAACATTATTATACTGGGCCCAAAACCTAACCAAGCCTGAGACATTCTTAAACTTGATATCGTAATTTGCATGCCCCAACCCTATCAAAGCAAATATCTTGGATGAAAAAAAACTTAATTGAATCTTTTAACAAAGTTTTGGCTATATAAATGTGGTCTGGGGGTCTGCCATACCACCTTTATACAGAAACCGAACTACAAAATGATGTGGGTCCAGTTCCCCTCTATTCTGAAATAAATCAGAAAATTTAAAAATGGGATCTGAAGCCCCATTTTCTGATAGATTTTGTACCACCTCTGGGGAAGGCCCCATCCTTACCGGCTCCCCACCCTCTAAGCCATCATTTTCCCTAACAGACACATTTATAGGGTGCACCACATTCTGCAGTTCATAAGTAACAGTAAAATCATTACCCTGGGGTACATTGGAGCTCTCTGTAGTTGTAGCGGTGGTGGCCACTGATTGCTGAGCTTTGTCCAGCATCTTAATATATGTGGGATCTTGTATGTTAGGTGTCCAATGTCCAGACTTAGTCCTTTCCCAGCCTGCATCCTCTAATGCATGAATTGGTGACCCCAATGTCCATATTCCTTGGGAGTATTGTGCTAGGGCCAGGCAATTTGGAGGGCAAGGCCTGGCAAGACGATTCCTCCTCCGGTGCAGAAGTACTCCAGTCAGGTACTGTCTGGTTAGCAGGAAAGGTAAAAACATCTGCGGGTGAGGCTGAGTCCTGTGGAATCACATTTGAGTTCAAATTTGAGCACAGAGAGCCATGCACAGCTCCCAATCTTTTCTTGCTTTTTTCAAGTCCCCACAGTTATCTGCAGGCTTGCGGCACATAAGAGAAGTCCCATCACAGCTGCCAGCCTGTTTCTCTGTTACTGTCGGTTTGTCTTGCACTGTAGCAGTAGTGCTAGAAGTGGCCTGCTGTTCTGCTGAATCGGCAATGTTAGCAACCAGCTGACTTATCATTGAAGTGTCAGGAGCACTAATTGAACTGCCAGTTGGCTTTGACTGAGATAGGTGAGCTAACGCCTTATCGAGTATAGAAACTTAATCCAAAAGCAAGTGTTTCTCCTAGAGTAAAGCAGTAGCATCACCTGTAGACAGATCCGCATCCTTATGAGGCACCAATAGATCCTCCAGTTCTACTTCCATAGCCACATCAGAATTATTTAACAACTGTGCCACAGCAAGCGCTGCATCAATGGCCTCTTGTGTAGTAATGCCAGGGAAGGAGGCCTGCACCCCTGCACCTTCCATGTCCATCTCCTCTGGTGCCTCCTCAGCACTGGCCATCCTAGCTCAGACAGCCAAGGGTCCCCCCTACTGGCTGAGAAGGGGAAATTCTCTGATGCCCTGATCAAATTTCACCAATTCACTAAAAATACCACTAACAGCTTAATCTGGTTCAATGTCAGTTGTCATCCATCTGTTTCCCCTTCCCCCAGGATGAGGCTGAAAATAGGCAGAATTATCTAGTCCTCCTTTCCTAGATCAACAAAAACTGAATAAAATAAAAATTAAAAACATATACAATTTGCAGTAGTAGTCTTTAAATGCATTATTGCTTCCTCTGGATTGGTAATAATTGTTTCACTTTCTGATCTGATGATATCTCTTCTGATTTGGTTTTGTTCACATTTCAAATGGTAGGCCAACAACTTATCTGGAGGGTCTGAGAAAAAAATTATGTTGGGCCTTAGATCTATACATTGCTCTTTCTGCTTGAATATTTACATTTTTTCTATTTTCTCCCTTATGTACATTGTTTTGATTATATCTTCCTCTAAACCTGACTGAACCTGTTTTAGCTCTGCCATCATTAATTCTTGATCTGGGTGGTGTAGTACTTGTCTGTTTTTCTCATTATTATTATTATTGCTATAGGCTATAATTCAGCCCCTTATAAACACTTTAAGGGACTCCCAAATGGTTTTGTAAGACAATTCTGCTGGTTTCTTCCAATCCAAAAAATAACTAATTTCTTCCTTCAAAGCTACTGTACAACAAAATAGGGATCATGCCATAACATATTATCTAATGAGCATGATTATATTTTTAAACTGTTAATGATTTCTGTCTTCAGTTCTAAATACGATTGTGCATGATCTGAAACAGTAATTGGTTCATATCCATCTAAAGCAATCCTATATAATAAAGACTGCGAATTATGAAAAAAATCAATTCTTGAGTATTATGAATTTTAGAAAAAAATAAAATGTACTTAATTGTGGATAGAAAAATCTAAATGGATCTACAAGATTCAAATCTTGTATGTCACTCTGAACAAGTTTAACTGCTCTAATTTTTCATTCTACAGCTGAGTGAATCCTATCCAGTGAGGAAAGGGTCAGATTAAAATCCCCACCAGTGATATATGGCATATCATATGTGGCCACCTTTAAGAAAAAATCTGTGAAAAATTATAAATCCTCCTCATTAGGCACATATAGACTCAACAGGGTTTGTTCTGTATTTCTTAATGAAATTCTTATCAAAAACGTCCTTCTTGATCCACATATAAATGTAGTAGAATTTGAGGTTTTAAGTGTTTTTTTTATAAAAATGACCATACCGCTTGCATTTTTTGTGTGAGTTGTATAGATACCTATAACTCTGAATAAACTGACAAAATAAACCACATCTTTTTGTTCAACATGAGTTTCTTATAACAAGACACAATTAATATTTCTATTATTAGCATGACATATTACTTTCTGAATTTTTATTCTATCTCTGCAACCATTCAAATTCCAAGTCATAGTTTTAAACTAGTCATAGTATTCCTTTATAACCCAATAGTGATGGACATACCTGACCCCAGGATTAACCCATTCTTGGCTTCCAATAATCAAAAAAGACAAGAAAAGAAAGGTGACAGACTTTATTTTATATTCCCCCCAAAAAGAAGAATTTAAAAACCCCAAAATGCTATCAAACTGAGATTTTGCATACCCAAGCTGTTGAATCTATCCAGATTCATCATACCCTAAATCCCCCACAACAACAATTTTACTTTATTTATTTATTTAACTATTTATTTGTTAACCGGGTGGGTACACTGGTTCATGGACCATTTTCAGGCATGACCCAGGCCATAAAGATGGCACAATAAAAAAATACAGGAAGGTATAAAGAATACAAAGGCATAAAAATACAATGGGCATAGATACATTGAGTGACAAGTAATAGGATGTAACACACAAAGTATATACGGATTTGATGGATTAAATACCACAAGACAGTAGACTGACATATAGAGTCACTAGGCTTTATTATCATCCCCAGAATATCCTGTTCCTCGAAACCTATGGTCATACCCCCTAAGGTTTTTGGGGACAACCCCCACTTACTATTCAGAAGATGACTTGCAATTTACTGTGTGGTAGATAGTTAGACAGCCCCCCAGTGGAGACCCATTCCATCAGCTTAAGTATTTAAAGTGTAATTGTCTTACAGTCCCTCTCATTCAGTTCCTAACTCTTATTAAATTGCAGACAGACTTTTTTTACTCCCTTCCCCTAATACTTATTCCTATGTACTACTCTATTCTAAGTGATGCTTGCACTATTGGCATGTCCCTTTATTGTTCCCTGACTTCATATCTCTAATTGCCTATATATTTTCAGTAGTGTCTGTATTACTGTCATTTGTTTTTCTTTGCTCAAACACATTCTCTGAAGGGTGTTAACAGGGGTATTTGCTTTTGAAGCAGCTTCAGCTGTAGACGTGGACTCTTCAAAGTTGTAGTGGATTCTTTCATTCAATGCTTCCTCAACTTCTTGAGGCTTTTGAAAAAAACATCATTTTACCATCCATAGTCACCTGTAACCTTGCTGTAACAGGGATAATGCTATACCTACATGCCTAAGTCTATCTCTAATTGAATCAAACACTTCGTGTTTTGACAAAACTGAAGGGGACAGATCCGGAGAAAACTTGGAGTTTAATCCATTTAAAAAAGACCATTTTCCACTCTGGCTTTAAACAACAGCTTTTCTCGGTCATGATATCTGAGAGGGTGCAAATGCATGAATCTTGGCCTATCCATATTAAACTGTGGACCAAAAGCATTATGTGCACTACCTAATTACATTTTTTGCTCTGGGTATTTCAAACCCAGAATATCGGTGAGTATTTCTTCAGAGAACTGGACAGAATTTGAGTCTTCAATTCCTTTGGGAAGGTTACCAATTTTTTAATTATTTAAGCGTGATCTTGACTCCAAATCCTCTAATTTATTTATGTGCCTCCAACTCTTTATTGTTACTTTGCACAGTACCAGCCATTTAGGTAAATCATCCTCAACTTTACTTAATCTTTGCTCAGATTTCCCTGTTCAAATTGTTAAAGCATCTAGTTTATTCACTACTTCAGGGAATTTTTGATTTAAGGAAGAAATAGCTGTATTCAAATTCCCAAAGCCTGTTTTCATTTATTTTAGGATTATCAGTTTTGATTCTTCAAACCTATCTGAACCAGCATGCATAATTGTGACCAAGTCTGAATTTTCTTTAGGAACGCTTTCACTGTCCTCCAGTTGACTTCTGTTTTACTCCTTATTTTCTGTTTTTTGTCAGCAGTTTTATCACTTTATTCAATTCTATCTGTTCTGTCTCATGCTTTGCCACCCCTCATTTTTTCCATGATGGCCATACTGGAACAGGAAAATACTGCAGTGTTTTCTGCACTTAGGTTTGAATTTTCAAAAGCGAGAGAGAAATAGTTTTTAATAAGAAGGGCTGAGTTTGCATAAATAGAGAGCAAGACTGTTTTATCTCCATTTCAACCACTTCTAACTGTTCACCTGTAACCATTAATAGGATGGGAACCACACCAGAACACTACTGTCTCTAAAGCATCCCAGCTGTGTCTGACACCTGCAAATGATTCCCCTGGACTGCCCCCAGCTGTATGCTGGCTGCCTCACCTCCCAAGATCAAAAAAGGAAATGTACCTTTTGTTTTGAAGAGCCAGCAAACTGCCTTTTTTACCTGCCTGAGTTTCCACATTTGTTTGACCAGGAAAGATTTTACTGTTTCCTTCTTTGGTGCCACGGGAGGATTTGTATTGGTGAACATTAACTGGCAAGAGTTTCACTTAGCTCCTATGTTACATAAAGCTAAGGAACTCTTCAACCAGAAAATAATCTCTGTTATAGGTAGACATGCCCTCCTAAGTAAAATTAAGTGTCAAAAAGGAAAACTACCCATGGTTCAGCCAGGATCTAAAGCACACATTGAGGAATAGGGATAACCAGTGGTCTAGAGGCAGAAAATCCAAACTTCCACATAACTGGACTGTCTTTAGGCAAAAAAGGAACCATTGCATTAAAATAATTCAATCAGCCACACCTGTTACCTGAACCTCCTTGAAACCCACAAAAAAGACCCTTCTAAATTATGGAAGGCAATAAAGGCCATGGAAGGATGGATGATGCCTCCCTCATTGCCAAGACAAATTACGGTAAATAGCAAAATTATCACAGACAAGCAGCTCATTGTGGAAGAACTTAACTCACACTTGGCATCTGCTGGCATGGCTTTTGACAATTCACCTGCTGCTGTGTTCCCAGTTCCAAATTCGGTGAAATCTCTACCTAACATGCATCAGTCATGCCCCCCCTTCCATTTCAGACCATCCCTTACAAACAGGTGGAAGACCAACTTTTAAATCAAGACCCAAAAGAGAGTCCCAGGACAGAAAAGTTAGAGCCATTCTTCCTTAAAGTGGGCTTTTCTGTGCTGAATGCATCAATAACTTACCTCTTTAACCCTTCACTAGCAAGTAATGAAATACCTTCCCTCTGGAAAATGGCTCATATCATTCCCTAGTCAAATCTTGAGACAAAGCTATTGAAGTATCTACAGGCCTATATATCTCTGTACTTCCTGTCTTAGCTAAGGTACTGGAAAAAACTAGTTAATGAGCAGCTTTGGGAGTATCTCTCCTATAATAATAAAATCCCTCCAACCCAATCTGGCTTTTGGGACTTGCTTAGTACTAAAACTGTGCTAGTCAAAGTAACAGATGACTGTCTTTCTACCCTGGACCAAAAGCGCACACCATCAGATATGTTTCTTGATTTAGTAAGGTCTTCAACATGATAGACTACCAGATATTGTTGCAAAACTATCCGAAATTGGTATCAGTACCCATGTTCTGCCCTGGTTGAGAAACTGTCTAACTGACATGCAACAGCAACTGAAATCTGAAGGCCTCCTATCAGTCTGCTTTCAGGTTCTCAGGAAGTCCCTCAAATATCCATCTTCAGTCCCCTCTTTTTCACTCTTTACACAAACGATCAGGGGAATAATATAGGAGACATCAAGCTTCATTGCTATGTGGATGACAGTGTACTACTGTATATATTGCCAGGCACAATGTGTCTGATGCCATAAACAATTCACAGTCAGCATTTAATACCCTGCAACTAAGACTGTCTCTAAACTTCTCAATGCTTTAAAAAAATGCATGATTTTCACTCCTAACAGTAAGCAGTCAGTCAGCTCTACTCCACCTAGTATCATCACCATAATGGGGGATTGTTTGGAGCTAGTGGATACTTTTAATTATACTACGGACACAAAGAGAAACACAAAATGCTGTACTGTCATTGGCTGGCTGGCACCTTTCTGCCGTGGTAAATCCTACAATATTTATTTATTTATTTATTGAATTTTGATGACTGGGTTGTCCCACTGGGCCCACGAAGGTCCTTTTTTCAGGTGCGACCCGGGGAACAGAAGCAATACAATACTTACAATTAGGTGATCCAAAAGCAATACAATACCTACAGTCAGGTGATACAGGGTTACGAAACATAGACAAGATAATGAGGATACCAGTACTGGCAATTATTCAAATCATAGACCATAAGTGCAACACTTTAAAGATTTAAGGATTTAAGGCATGATTTAATGTAGGTTAAGGTGAGAAGAGAGGGGGGATGGGTGTTGTGATTAGGATCGGGGTGATTATCCTATACCCTCAAAGTGGCATGAGCTTGTCCTGAGCAAATGGGACTTAAGCCTAGTGTGAAAGATTGGTAGCAAGGGGGCTTCCTGTACTAGAGGTGGGAGAGTGTTCCACAGTTTAGGGGCTGTGAGAGTGAAGGAATTGCCTCCCTTGTGAGTCTTGATTCTGGGGATTGCCAGTAGGGACTGGCCCAAGGTCCTGAGCATTCGAGGGTTAGGCTTAGCCATGATTATTCCTGTTAGGCTTGGTGGGGCTGCCAGGTTCTACAATTTGTATGCATGGAAGAGCAGGGGACACTGTAGACGAGCCTTGAAAGAAGGCCATTGCAGTGGGGTAGTGAGATGCAGAGGTGGCTTCTTGTTTGACACATTGTCGCAAACCTCATGACCTTATTTGTACAGGACCTGAAGCCTGCTAACCTTGCCCTTTGCCATGCCCTGGATTACCGGGGCAGCATAGGTTAATGTCGGTAGGAGGACACTGGAGGCGATTGCTCGTCTAACCTCTGGGATAAGTTGCTTTTTTTAGCCTGTACATGGTACCAAGTTTGACATGGATAGACCTTGTTGCCTGGTCAACATGGGGCATAAAGGTGAGACCCTGATCAACAGTGAACCCTAGGTATTTTATGTTGTCAACTACGTCTATTGGTTTATCCCCAAGGGTAGTAAGTTTTAGGGAATTGGTATGATCCTGGCCAAGGGATCGAGGACCAAACAGCATGATATACCCACGGCAAAGGTACCAGCCAGCTGCATCTCTATAAAAAAATCTGACCCTGAAATCACTGAAGTTCAACTGCCATTTTCTTTCCCCGCTAAGCGGGCATCATGAAACTTCACCTCCACATATTCAACCAAAGCAACATTGCATTCACACAGACAACACACTTACTGTAGTAGCGAGACACCAACTAGCATTTTTTTTAACTCACACCAATAAATAATTTCTTAAAAACTTGTTCTTGCTTCATGTCAGAAGGCAGCAGCTCAAACATGGCAGCTGTTAGCGTTAGCTCTCCCATGTGCATCACACAAACTGCCTGATCCTATGTAATATCATGGTGCCTGTCTGAAGTGTAAGCAAAAAAAAAAACAGTACATGACAGCATACTACGTGGCTTTGTATGTACATGGGAAATGGAGCCTGTATTATAAACTGTACAGTAGCTGAAAAGCGGGGGGAAGGGGGGGAGCTGCATTACAAACTGTACAGCACATCTTCTGCCTAGCAACAGGGCACTATTTACTATACAGGAAGGATACCTCACATTAAAATCAATAAAAAACCTTTTTTTTACCTTTTTAATATCATTTTTTTATATTTTTTAATCCTTTACTTCCTTCCCATGGTATAATTACAATAAGCCACTCAGGGGATGTGGGTTATTGGGGAATTTACCACAGCTGATGAGGATTTACCCGCTCTGCTGCACCTCATGGGTAAACCATGCCAGCCGTGGTAAATCCCCTGATAACCCATACCCCCTCATGGCTTATTGCTTAAATACTTAGGGCCATGACTAGATAGTAAGCTCTCTTTCAACACCCACATCAATAACCCCTGCAAAAAGCTGCATCCAAGGTTAGTGTTAGGGTGATTAGCCCTGATCAGATTCTTTGCAATGATGGAGATGCAAAAGAGACACAGACTAGTTGCATATTGGTAATAAATCTTGTTTATTATACCAAAAGGGCAATCACAGTTGTCCTAAGCAGTTCTTACCATAAGACACTGGGAGCTGAGCCGAATGTTCCCCAATACCCCAAGGAGTGAAGAAGGTCTCCAAGGGGAATATGTAGTACAGTACATTACATACTACTGATAGTAGTTATGGTAACCATTAATAAAAGGCAGTGCTAGATATATAAAATAAGCCCTATTGGCTAAAAGCTAGGTGGCTCCACAGAGTTATCTATTCTTATATAATAAATGCTAAGTCAGCTATATCGTAAAACAAAGGATGCATAGAAAATACATGAAAAACACAGGATGTAATGTAGATATACATAAATCCAAAAGATGGCAGCATTGTCTGACAAATAATTATACAAAGACACAGGTGACTTGTTCTGCTACATGCTGTTACCAAGCATAGAGAAAGCAAAGTGAAATACAAATCATACTATTATCCTGACACTTACTGATAGACAATAAATGTCTGTGCCCTATATGTTAGTATAGTATATGTATAGTATAGTTTGTCTAAGGTGTACAGTGGGATGCCAATTGGAGTGTAAAGACCTCACATAACATAGGTTATTATTACAGAAATAAATTAAGTTTCCCTACTGATCCTCACAAAAGATTAGTTAATGCCACTTTTATGCTTTTCCTTGCTTATCGTGACATGGTGTACAGAGGTGCTGCTGTTTCACAACTAGGCAAATTAGATGTTTTATGCTGTATGGCATTGTGATTCATCACTGGACTGCCACCTAGAACCCACCATTGTGCCCTCTACAATTCAGTTGGTTGGCCATCTCTAACCACCTGAAGGCTAAAAAATCTGTATACATGGACCTATAAGACTCTCTGAAATTATGTATCACCATATATCTCAACCATTTTTCACAGGATTGCTAGTCTTCATAATCTGAGAACATGTTACTTCATTGTACTAGAGGTCCCTAGATATGCATCCAGATAAGGTAAAATCACCATTAGCTGGCTTGCCCCTATGTGCTGGATAAAGTTACGAACCTCACTCAAACTTAACTCGTTGATTAGTCTCCAAAAATTTGAACTGTTATTAGAAACTCATTGCACCAATAAATGCACTTGTCATTAGACTCTTTTTCCTTTTTGTACCTCATTTGCTGTATTCCCTGACTGTTTTTTATTCATGTTATTTTCAATTATTATACTTTTACCTTTATTATTTGTTACTGCTGTATATCATCCTAGCATATTCTAGCGTATCTGTTTCTTGTAAATTCCATGTTCAACTTTCTAATGCTTTATTTTGTAATGTTGTTGATTTATGTACTGTTACCCATCACATCCAGTCTTCCCAGATTTTTTTCTGTCTATTCTGTGTCTGCAAACCCTGCCTGATCACTGTCAGGCCTCCCCCTCCTTTCC
Organism: Neoceratodus forsteri; assembly: GCA_016271365.2. NCBI lineage: Eukaryota > Metazoa > Chordata > Ceratodontiformes > Ceratodontidae > Neoceratodus > Neoceratodus forsteri. The sequence goes on along the minus strand of CM057454.1, from coordinate 266,183,082 downwards.
TCTTTTCCAGTAATCACTTAATCCTGTAGCATGCATGTTTGAAGCCCCCCACTGATTTTGCTCCCACCCCCTCTGCTCTCAGACTGTTCAAGGCATCTACCACTCTTTCAATTAAGTTGTACTTCTTCATCGTCACATCCCTCTTGACTCTTAGGCTGCTGACAGAATTAGAATGTATAGGAATTCTGGACTGATGTATCAGTTGGTGGCACAGCAAGAGTTAAACTTCCCCTTCCAGTTTTGTTGCATGACCTCTTGTCCTGTTGCTTTTCCTCATTTGAAACAGACTCCCTCCCATACCCTTTTCACCACCATGAGGTACTTGTTGGTTTCTGTCATGTCCTCCCTTCCCCTCATTCTAGGGTGTACATGTTAAGATCATTAAGTCTCTCCTCATAAGACTTTTGAGGTAACCCCTGCACCATTTTAGTTGCCCTTCTCTGAACTGCCTCAACCCTGTCTATTTCCTTTTTGGCCTTCAGAACTGGACATAGTACTCCAGGTAGGATCTCACTAGTAACCAATACAATGGTAACATCATCTCCCTCCCCTTACTGGTGATACATCTCCCTATGCACCCCAGCATCCCACTGACCCTGACTACTACCTCGTCACATTGCCCAACTACCTTGAGGTAATCAGATATGGTAACTCCAAGGTTTCTCTCTTGCTTAGTGACCATCAGCACCCTTCCCCCCTCCCATTTTATACTCAGCTCCTGGGTTTCTGTGCCCTAGGTGCCTGATTTTGCACTTTCTGGCACTGATACCTAGTTGCCATGCCCTTGGCCACTCCTTGAGTTTTCTAAGGCCCCTGCTCATTCTTTCAGCCCCTTCCTGGGTATCCACCCTATTGCAGATTTTGATGCAGTCTGTAAAAAGACATACCTTCCTTTCCAGTTCTTCTGCACTATCACTTATGAAGATATTCAAGAGGACTGGTCCCAGTACTGAGCCATGCAGCCCCCCACTGGTCACTACCCACTCATTAGAGTGAGTACTATTTATCAACACCCTCTGTCACCCATTCATTAACCAGTTTTTTATCTGATTAACCACTTTGGATGCCATCCTGAAACTGAACAATGTCTTTGTTCTCCTATGAGGTACAGTGTCAAAACCTTGCTAAAGTTCAGATAGGTCATGTCTACTGCCCTTCCTTGATCTATTTACCTGGTAACATAGTTGAAGAAATCAATTAGATTCATCTGGCATGACCTCCTCCTGTGAATGCATGCTGCATTTGGTATTGTAACCCAATCAGATTCAAGACACTCCACTAACCTTTAATTTAGCAGGTTTGCCATTAATTTCCCCACCACAGATGTGAGACTCACCAGCCTATCCCCCTTTCTCCTGCCACTGTTATGGTGCAGAACTATGTCTGCTCTCCTCCAGTTCTCTGGAACCACTCCTGTTTCCAGTGAGTTGTTGAATAAGGTTATCAGTAGTACAACATGCACCTCCCCAAGTTCCCTTAATACCCTTGGGTATATCTAGGCTTGCAAGGATCTGATACAAATCATTATCTGTTGATAAACACTGATTTCTGTAAATAGACCCAAGCCAATGAAAAATATTAACATCAATATTAATCTATTTTTTATATTGGATCCTGGCAAGACTACCCATAGACTTTTCAAGGAAATGTTTTTGGACACCCCTTCTAGTGACCCAGTTATAATAGAATGCAGTATTTAGGACACTACATTCAGTTAGCCTGATAAGGCAGTATTTCTTTTTTTTTTCATATTTATTATGCTTTTTTCCTGGCACTCTTCTGCCATCAGCCCACTCCAGTCACCTTACCTTGCTCTCCTTTGGCCCTGGCGCTGTCCTGTCTCCTGGCTTATCCCCCATGGTGGGTCCATGACACCACAGCTTGCCTGTCAATGACATGGGAAGGTATCGGCAAGCCAACATTGCCTCCCTTGCTTACCCCCCAGGGTGGGGTTCAGGGCCTGCAGTGGTGACGTGGGCAGTAATTGAGTTGGTGGAGTGATGGCGTGGTGGAGAACCATGGAGGCCAGGTGCTGGGTGGCACCATTCTGAGCTACCGGAATTTTTTTCCCCTTGGGGGGCAGGGACGTGCAATGATGTCCAGTGTCTGCCCCACCCCAGAACGATCAGACGACTGGTTGCTGCAGTACCCCTGGCCTCCGCCAGGGGTCTGTTGAGCATTAGTTGTGCTCCCATCCCTCCCCCAGAGAAGGAGAGCAGTCCACAGGATGATCCATCCTTCACCCCCCCTGCTGACCCCCTGCCGACCCAGGTCCATTCTTGAGCCCAAGTTGCTGGCATTGCAAGTGGAAATCCAACTGCTGCACTGATGGGTCATCTTTAAGGCAATATTTCACAAACCACAGTATTGCTCTATCTCTACTGCTGCTCTCTTTCTTATTTCTTTAGAATAACCTGAACTATGAAACATATAGAAATGAACTGGGCTGCTGAGCTGGTCTGGCTGGCAGTAGACTGTTCTGCAATCTGCTCCACTCACTAACTGTCAAACTCTGGGTCTGACCACACCACAGGGGGGGGACAGGGCACATCTCATCAGTCCAGTCCAGTCCTTTGGACCATCACTAGGCCAGGCAGGTTACAACTTGAGGCTGCAGCCAGTGACTAGGTGTGGGTCTGGTCAGGGTTAAGATCTCAGAGGAGTCTCGGGATTGGGATGACCATGGCTTTAAAAAGATATGACACCAGTGACTGCTGGACTGTCCACTTCAAGACAGATTAGTGCTGCTGGCAGCTGGAAAATGCAACTGGGAGAGCATGAGTTACCATCAGTCAGTTTAATCTCAAGAGTTCAGAAGATGGAGTAGTTCCACCGCACTCCGCACTCACTACTGCTGCCTAAATCCCATGCACAGGTGAAAACTGACTACTATATGTTATTTCAGACCTCTAACTACTCCAACAACTAAATCAAAATAAATGATTAAAAAATTAATAATTCCATGAATCACTGTCAGTTTCAGTCTAAAAACATTGGGAAAAAGGCTAGAAAATAAAAAACGATATTTTCCATCTAAATCCTAAAAAAATAAAAATGGAATTCTGGCAACCCTAGGTATATCTCATCTGGTCCCATGGCCTTGTCCACTTTCAGATTTGCAAGTCCCTTCAGGACTCTTTCCTCTGAAAATGGACTTGTGTCCACCCCCCAAGTGTTCCTGCTGTTCCTCTGTGGTCTGTCACCCTCTCCCTCCACTCTGAGGACAGAGCAGAAGTACAGTACTTGTTCAGGACATCTGTTTTTCCTGATCCTTCTCTGCTCATTCTTCCTCTGCCATCCTTCATACCTTCACTATCCCAACACTTGTATTACTCTTCTCTCTCATGTACCTGAAAAAAGTCTTGTTCCCTTTTGCAACACCTTTGGCTATCTTTTCCTTTGTTTGCACCTTTGCTACCTTCACTGCCGTACCTGCTTCCTTCTGTTTTATCTGGTACACCTCCCAATCCTCATCTCTGTGTGTTTCTTTGTACCTCCTAAATGCCACCCTTTTTTCTTTCATCTTTGTGGCCACTTCCTTAGAGCACTATAATAGTCTTTTTATGTTTGCTTGCATGTGCAGCACACAATAAAAATATTGAGATAGTACAGCATTGCAGAGGTGTGGCAGTGTTGTGGCCAATGCAGTGGATGCTTTAATGGGTGCATCCCTCGGCCACCAATTAATGCTGAAGTTGCCGATGATGGCAGTTTCAGAGTGAGCGCTGCACTTGAAAGAAATCTGCCTCTGTAATCAGAAGCAGTTTTGTCATTGCAGCAGAAGTCCCCCCTCCCTTCCAATCAGGCACACAGAAGGACAACAAATTTAAATGTTAGCTACTGCTGCTGCCTGCCCCGCACACTCCGTTCTCCATCCCCTACCAACATTGGGGTGCTCAATCCCTGTGTCAGCATGTATCCCCTTCCCCCATTAATATGGCACACTGGGAGCCAACCCCAGTGTGCCAGAAATACTTATTTGATGTTTCCAACACCGGGGTGCCCCTACCAGTTTTGGATGTGCTCCTCCCACCACACCCTATGTTCTCAGCCAACCTCAGGGTGCCCAATCCCTAAGTTGGCATTGATCCAGTACTCTGACACACTGGGGAGCCCACCCAGTGTGCAAATAAAATTGGTTAATATTTCACCTGTAAAAAGAAAACAGTCCTGTAACGCCTTTTTTAAACCTGAAAAAAAAGTCCTTCATCGCTCCCTACCGGCCTCCTCCACCAACCTGCACCCTCCCTCTGCACGCCCAACCTCCCTGCACCCCCCTCACCAATACCTACCTCCGGAGGTGGGGAGCAGTGATCTTCTGTGGACTGGGAACACGTCTGCACTCTTCAAAGACAAACCGGGAACTGAAGAAATGATGATAAGCTCTATAATGGCAGTCAATGGGGTCAACTTAGGTTGATATCTCAGCCAATGTTTAGATTTTTGGTCCCAAATTTTCAACATGGGATTCTGGGGACTCCACCTCATGAACCCTGGCATGGAATTTCATTTCTTGGTTCTGAAAGGTGATTTCATGGTCGCTGCATGGAATCACCTTTTAGGAACAAGTAATGAAATGACAGTGCCACTGTTCATGAGGTGGGGACCCAAAAAGCCCTTGCTGCAAATTTAGTGAAAAAATTCAAAAAAATGTCTGTGCTAAGAGCATCTGTTGTGCAGTTTCTATGCACGCTCGTAACTTCTTCAATTTTTAATATTGTCTCTCTAAATTTCCATTATTACTATTTTTTCCCACCCCCTTATGAACAGTTTAGCTGTCATTTTTCGCATCCTTCCTGAAATGTGTTTTTGCACCTGTGGTGCAGAATGGCACTGTCGCTATGTGAAATCAACTTTCAGGACAGATTAATGAAATCACAGTGCCACTGTACATGAGGGGAGGTCCCAAAAAGGCTATGTTGAAAATTTGGTGAAAACATTCAAAAAATGACTGTGTTACAAGCGTGGGTTGCACAGTTTCTATGCACACTCGTAACTTCACCACTTTTTCTTATTTTCACTCCAGATTTTCAACATTGCCATTTCTTCACACCTCCTCATGAACAATATAGCTGTCATTTTTCACATTCTGCCTGAATTGTGTTTTCGCACCCATGACGCTGAATGGCACATTCTGTACGAAATCACCTTTTGGGATCCAGTAACAAAATGATACTGCCACTGTTCATGAGGTGAGGTCCCAAAAAGCCCATGTTGAAAATTTAGAGCAAAAATACCAACAAACACCTGGGGCATTAGGGTTTCCAACCATAACGCCCACCCTGTACAGACTGACAGGTGTTGGGGGTGTGATTTGAGGTTGTTGGCCATAATGCTCATGCCATTCCATCCCCACCCCCACCCTGCAGCCACTGACAGGCATCGAGGTGTGCCTTGGGGTCTTTGGCCCTAACGTTCACCCCATTCTCCTATACTGCACCCATCTCAGCTTATTTTCATATGTTTTGGGGTGAGCATAAGGGCTGAAGACCTCGAGGCATGCTGTAACACCTGTCGGTGTCTGCAGGATGTGGGTGAGGTGGAATGGCATGACTGTTATGGCCGATGACCCAAAGGCACACCCTCAACACCTGTCGGTCTCTGCAGGGTGGGGGTGGGGCTGGCAATACTTCAGTACTTCACTGCCATTCCTATTATGCATCTCTCTAACTCCTGCACTGCCAATACCAGCAAGTAAACATCTGGCATTAAGAAATGCTTGTTTCATCCTACTTTTGCTTACTCAGTTGTCCTCTACCCTTCCCTGGCAATCATCTCCCACTAGGCTGCTTCTGAGGCAGTCTCCCATTTCTTTAAAATCTGCCCTTCTAAAGTCCAGGACCCTCATCGTTGTCTACATTGCCTCTGCACCCATCTTAATGTTGAATCACTGGTCTCCAGGGGGCAGCCCACTGTGACATCTGCAGTACTGTCTCTGTTAGTAAGCACCAGGTCCTTTATTACCCCATCCCTAGTGGACTTGCTGACTACCTGCCTGAGAAACACCTGCGGAGAGTGAAGGCTTGCCCTGCTTTTAGCTGAAGCTGCAGTTGGAAGGCTCCAATGCACATGTGAAAGATGGATGTTTCCAGTTAGCAGTGCTTCCTCTTTTTTTGCCATTCTGCTGATGATTTCTCATAGTCCTTTATCCAACTCCTCCCCTTGTGCCCTGGCCCTAAGTTGGTTTGCGAACTATCTTGCTGTCAAACAGCAGCACGTCAAGGCTGAAGGAGACCTATCCCCCCAAAAAGTACTCCTTAGAGGTGTCCCCCAAGGATCCATACTTGGTCCACTTCTCTTTGCCATTTACAGTATATTAATGAAATTGACACTGGCCTAAAGTCATCTAGTATCCAGCTCTTCGCTGATGATACAGTGCTATACATTGAGAGATCAACTCCAGATCAAGCCATTTTGGACCTCCAGAACAATTCTGACATCTTCCAAAAAATCTACTCAACTTGAAACTCCTGCTCAATGCCAGAAAAACTAAGGCCATGGTTTTCTCTCCACTGGCCCCTCATCTCAAAAAACAAACAAATCCAGATAAGGTTGCTCACATAAGCACCCTTTTGGGAGAGGCCCTGGAGTTTGTGGAACAATTCAAATACCTGGGGGTCTGGATTGACTACAAATTGTCCTTCACTGATCACATTGAAGAACTCACTAAGAAACTGCATCAAAGGCTCTGTATTTTCTTCAGGATAAAGCACTCACTAACCCAGGAGGCTAGAAAACTCCTAGTCCAAGCTACCTGCTTGCCTCCCCTAGACTATGCGGACTTCCTATATGGCCATAGACTATAGTACTAGCACAGCTCTCTCTAAACTTGATACCTTATACCACAGAGCCCTTAGGTTCATTTTGGATGCCCCTTATGACAAGCACCGCTGCATCCTTTATTTTTCTGAAGGTTGGATCTCCCTTAGCTTCAGGAGGCAAACGAATGCTATTCAATAGACATACTGTATGTGTATATATGTGTGTGTGTGTGTGTGTGTGTGTATATACCTGTATATACATGGCCATGTTGCTCTGTAGTCCATTCTGCACAACAGGGGATGCTGTGGGCATGCCTTGGCCTGCAGTGTCCAGCCTGTACTTCCATTCTGACCAAAAGGTGGAGCTGTGTACTCCATGCAGTAGCACCGGGCAAACTGCATTGTAATGTATGCTAAGCAGCACATAATGAGATGCAAATGTGCCTGTTTATCCAAGGATTACCTAATTAGGTTCATTTGCATGGGAGCTTTGACTATAGCTCAAGTTTGCCCTGGGGTAACCATTTTGCACCAGGCTATTGTTTTAGCACTATGCTATCGGGTTAGCCCCAGGAAAACAACACTTCAGCATAGCACAGTTCTGCATTGTGTGGCTTACATTGTTGTTTGCAGTAGATGTGAGACATCTCTGTGCAATTACAGACAATGTTCTCCACCTGCAACACTGGCTTGCTACAGAGTCTAAAGAGCTGCAGTTGCAGTGTGTACTTCCCTGTTGCTATATTCAGTGCTGTCTTATTCCCCGGGCAATTTTTGCCCTGCACTCCAGGCCTTGTTTGCCTGGATTCCTTTGCTTGCTATATTCAGCTGGTTTTGCACTGGGCTATTCCTTTTGAATATAGCTTGCTTTCAGCTCCAGGCTAAGTTTGCCCACCGGGCAGTGCTAATTTAGCCCCCGGGGCAAAGTTTTGAATATCTGGCCCCTAAGTTGTTAACTTTACTTGTAAGCCATTTGCTTCACAAGTTTATACATGTTAAGAAACCCCTCTCTCCATGTTTAAAGTAGTAATCAGTTGTATTATTTGTAATACTTTATAATAATAATAATTTGTAAGTGTTTGGGGCACTTTGAGACTTAACTTTAAATTTGTAACAGGTGGTGTGAGAATTTAGCTCACAAAATTAATTTTGGGGGTGAGTAGATTAAGAAAGCTCTGTGACTCAGGTGTGTGACTGGGGGATGGAGCTGCCAGAGGCTTACTACCTTCTAAAAAGAGACAGCAGATTTAAAGGTTAGTTAATTGGGATCATGTTCTGGAAGTGCAGGGATTGTTGACAAAGAGGAGAGCAAGCACCCAGCTTTAACAAAAAGTGTGTGTGTGTGTGTGTGTGTGTGTGTGTATATATATATACTGTGTGTGTATATTTATATATATAGATAGATATATATATAATATATTATGGTAGCATGGTAGTGCTACCATAGTTAGGGTTGAGTAGCACTTTTAAGGTTAAAGGGTCAAATTTTGCACCTTAATAACTTTGCCACTGTTCAACAGATTTGCCTGAAATTTGGTATTCATGATTGGGCATGGTAGATCTTGGGATCTGCCAAGTTTCGTACCAGTCAGATGTACAACTGTGGAGTGATTAAGCAACAACCAATTTTGCAATTACGCTTCTTTACAATTTCTTTGCTCTTGCCTACAGGTTGCATGGTTTGTGCGACTGGTCCAAAAACTTCAGAGAACATGTGGCCAGGGTCCCTGATGTGCCTTTTGAAGATTTCATGAAAAAATATTGAATGGTTCAAAAGTTATTCAAAAAATAATTTCCCATTATAAGTCAATGGGAAAAGTTAAAATATTCAACACTTTTGTAAATGCACTTTTTAGTGTCACAAATGGCCCTAGTAGTGTCACAAATCTGCCATTTTTTTTCAGTTGGTGATCAGAAAAATGCTTGGCATTTAAATTTGAAACCCTCCAGGGACACGATTCTTTTTGTGTTCACCTAGTCGGACCCTGAGGATGCTAGATGTGTCTTTATTTTGGGGTAAAACACCCCAGAAATATGTTTTTCAAACTTATGGAACCAGTAGTGTTGTAAAGTAGTGTCGCAGGCATGACACTTTCACAATATTTTGTGAAAATTGCAGCAAATTGCGACACTACTTTTTCAGACTTGGCCAAAATGACAGGAATTCTTTGCCACCCTGCTGCGAAAGAACGGTTTGGTCTTTTGAGCTGAAATTTGAAGAGAAAGCAGACAGTATCTCACAGATGTGCCTTTTGGTGGTTTGGTGAAAACTATTGCATGCCTGCCAAGTTACGGTACTCTGAAGTTGATGTTTTTCCCACTGACTAACATGGTGGCATCCGCCACACCTTTTGGAACTCGTATCTCAAAAATGGTGCGAGATGCAGAATTTTTGTTGCATGTTGCATAGCCCTGTGTGCTATGTAATAGCAAAAACCTAGCCAGAAAAATCAAGATTTTTGTGAAATTTTAATTTTTTTTCTTCGACATTTGCCCAGGTACTACCTGTGGATAGGCGAGGGGAGGATAGGGCACTCCACAACAGGAACTTTCACAGTTGTTTAAAGGCATGGTTCAGGGAGCAGGGTTTAAACTTCATTGGCAACTGGGGGCCAACCTGGAAGGATATGGTCCTCTACAGAGGTGATTGCTTGCATCCTTCTGGGAGGGGAACCACAGTCCTCAGTGGGAAGTATAAACATTACTTGGATGAGCATTTAAACTAGCCAAGAGGAGAGTCTGTATTACAATGAAAGTATAAACTGCCCCTCCATAGGTAGAAGCAACCACGAGGAAGGTTTGGAAGGCAAAACAAAACTCTAGGGAAGGAGCGCAAGATGAAAAGGGTGTAGAAATGGTGGAAGACAATGGGGAAGAACAAAGAGAGAGAGAGAGAGAGAGAGAGAGAGAAAGAGAATGAGAGAACAAGCAGTGTCAATTGCTCAGCAGGTTGTACACTTGCCTCTGAGGCTGGAAGACTGAAATGCTGTGGGTTCCATCCCCACAATAGGAACTTCAGTTAAATCCCAATACTGACACTGTAGTGCATCATTAGGGGAGTGCTGCAATCCTGAGGTGCTGTCTTTTGGATGAGATGTTAAACTGAGGTCCCATACACCTGTTCTGGTAGTTGTTCACGTGGAGTTTAAAGATCCCATGGCACTTTTCAAAAAGAGTAGGGGAAATTTCACTGGTGTCCCAGGCAAATTTCCCCCTCACTAAAAATACCAAAAAAACCTTAATCTGGTTCAATATCAGTTGGTTTATATGTGTATTCTTGCTCCCCTGTGATGAGGCTGAAAATAGGCAGAACTGCCTAGTCCTCCGTTCCTGGTCAACAAAAAAATAAATAATAAAAAGGAGGCAGAAAGGTGTAGAGGAGACAAGAAACAGAGAATGTAATAAGGGAAGAGGGGAGTCAGGGAGAGTTACAGGGAGCAGCACAGGCAGAAAGGGGTAAGGGGGGGTATAGGCAGGGAGGGAGAGAGAAAGATCTGAGAGCCATGGCCATGCGCTCCAATGCAAGGAGTCTTATAAATAAAATTCCAGACCCAGAGGCCATAATGGTGGAGGTGGACCTGGATCCGGTGGTCATAGTTGAGTCGTGCTGCACTGAAAATCATGAGTTGAGCATGCCATACCAGGCTACTCTCAGTTCAGAAGAGACAGGGAGGTGAGGTGGGGTTGTTCTGTGTGTAAGGGAGGGTCTCAGAATTATGCTGCAAGGGAACTTAGAGATAAAGGAAGGGCTGGAGAGGGTGTGGGTAAGCCTGGAGACAGGAGCTGGGACCACTATTCATACTTGGTTCTCTCTGTTTCTAAAATTGCTTGCCCTATTAGCCTAATATTTAATCTTTCATTTCAAATTAGACAAATACTGTATCTAAATTATGGAAAAAGAAACATATTATACCTATACATGAATCAGGGTCTCAGCCTGATTTCTACAACTATTGTTCTATTTCAATACTGTCTGTATTGTCAAAAATACAGGAGAAAAATGTACACCAACAGTTCAATGAATACGTTGTTGCATGATTTGATCTCAAAAATCAGAATGGTTTTAGGGGGGACACAGTACTGAGACTGCCTTGGTTAGGTTCGTGGACACCATTCACAGGGCTTCCCAGACTGGTTGCCTCACAGGGGGCAGTGTCCGTGGACCTAACCAAGGCATTTGACCTAGTAGATCATTCTTTTTTGTTGAATCGCCTTAAGTACATGGGGCTGGGTGATCCCACCATAGCTTAGTTTAGGGATTATCTTGTCAACAGGTTGCAATGTGTTAAACTTAATAGTGTTTATTCTACTTTTCAAAAGGTTCAGTGTGGAGTCCCTCAGGGCTCCATACTTGGCCCCTTGCCTTTTTGTCTTTTCATCAACCCCATTTCACAAGAAACTTACAACAGTGATTTGATATTACTGTATATGCAGATGATGCAGTTCTGTTGACCCATAATTCATCTGTTACTAAAATCAACTCTACAGTAAGTTGTGAGTTTACCAAAGTTCAAAACTGGCTCTGTCAAAATAATGTGGTTCTAAACAAGAACAAAACAAAAAGTTATGCTGTTTGGCTCGGATCCAAAATAAAAATAAAAAATTCAAGAGATTTTTCAGTGCATTCATTTGAAAGAGGCCCAATTGAAGTCATAGACTCATTTAAATATCTTGAAATAACAATGGATTTGATTCATCTTTAAAATGTAATATTCATATGGATAAAATAATGGCTATGTTAGATTTGAAGATCGGAACTCTTCACTGATTGAATTACTTTCTCACAAAAGAAAACTGTTTAGTTATAGCACAGCAAAATCTTCTTCCCATATTGAATTATGCCTCAGTTGTAATCAACACTTCACCTGTTAGTACTGTATCTAGTAAAGAGACGTTGTTACAAAAACATTCAGAACTTTGCACTTTTGGCTCCATATCAGGCTCATCATTGCCAAATATTAAATAAACTTGGTTGGTTATCTGTTCTCAACAACTACAAGTTAACTTTGTCACACTTTACATTTAAGATAATGAACTCAGGCATTCCAGTTACATTGTGACTTGCTTCTTAATTATACCTCTCCTTATGAGTCACAGTCTTCTCAAAAATCACAATTAGTCTTGTCCCCTTGTGCACACAAATTCATGAAAAAAAACTTTGCCTACCATGCTGCTCCTGTGTGGAATTCCTTACCACACATTGTCGAACGTTCAACCTTTCTCAATACCTTTCCCACAACTGCTTGTAATTATTTTAAAAGTTTAAATGGCTGTGTATGTAAATGAACATATTGATGTACTGATATTATTCTGTGTCTTACTGCTACAGTATGTTTTTTATGTTTATATTTGACATGACTTCAGGTCATACCTGAAAAAGGTATTTATATTCCAGGGTACTTATCTGCAGTTTCAAATAAATGAAATTAAATGAAATATGCGACCTCAAGCACAATCAATCAATCAATCAATCAGTCAATCAAAATCATTATTTTACCAGGCAGAAGATTATTGTGACAAGCTCATTTACAAGATGGACCTGGGGCAAAACAATTGCCAACAGAGTTAAGGCATAACAGATTGAGTGAATGTACATAACAATTACATAGCAATAATAACAACATAATAACATATAACTATCACATGTGACAAGATACTTGCACCAGAACATAGTAATAGGTTCAACAGGAGGCAATGTCATTTAAATACAATTGCATGGATACAGATATATGGATGTAAGGTAATAAGCTAAAGTTTATACAGTAGAAATCATTGGAGGAGTATAGTGAGCAGGAGTGGCACTTCTGTCAAAGTGCAAAGAAGATTGAGATGTAAGAGTGCTTTGATACGTACTGTAGGCGTGTCCTGGTAAGTGGGGTGGAAAGGAGAGTGGGTATAGGGAGTGGGGAGGGAAGGTCAGATGAAATAGGAGAGGGCTGGACATAATGGCCTAGGGAGGAAGGACTGTTTGAAGGGAGAACACAACAGGTGCCACAGGCAATGGTTGGGTTTTAAGTCCAATATTTGAAGCAAAGACAGATCGTGATGTTGGGACCTTGATTTGGACCATGACAGAAGGAAGGACTCAAATGACACCTCAGGTAATGGTTGAGGTTTAAGTCCAGAATTTAAAGCAGTAACAAATCATGGTGTTAAGACCTTGACTTGAAGCAATGACAGGCCTTGGGGAAGGTCCTCAGGAACAAGAATTTGAAGAGGGAGAACCTGATAGGGGAAGGGAGCCTTAAGGTGTTCTGGATCTTATTCCAGAGTGTAAGAAGAGTGATGCTTTTTGTGGCTCTGCCAAAACGCATTTTAACTTTAGGGATAGCCAGAGATAAGATGTTGAGACTTCTGAGAGAATAGGCACTAGGGATGCAGGGAGTTAGGCAGCTTGTGAGGTACTGAAGTAATTTATGAGTGATTGCCTTATACTGTAAATACCTGGTGGTCTAGTGGTCCCCCCAACTGGAAGTGCGATGCCCGTTAGCCCATAAAGTGCATATGTATGGAGCTGGTGACTGGCTCAGCCCTCCTCTCATCACCACGGCCTGCCACCATCTGCGGTAGGAATGAGCACTACTGAATTCATTTCAGTAGCACTCATGCATACTGCAGTCAGCGGCTGGCCGTGATGGTGACAGTAGGGCTGAGCCGGTCGCTGACTCCGTACATATGCACTTTACAGGCTAACGGGCATTGCACTTCTGGGTGGGGGGACCACTACACCACCATGGATTTATGTGATATTCAGGGCTACCGGGGGTTGGGGATCATGCAGGGGGGTGGAGGGACCACTAAACCACCAGGTATTTAAGTGAGTTTTGGGGCTACTGGGGTCAGGATCATGCTGGGGGTGGGGGACCACTAAACCACCATGAATTTATGTGATATTCGGGGCTACCGGGTCAGGGATCATTCTGGGGGTGGGGGACCACTAAATCACCAGGTATTTAAGTGATTTTTGGGACTACTGGGGTCAGGTTTCATGCTGGGGGAGTGGGGGGACCACTAAACCACCATGGATTTATGTGATTTTCGGGGCTACCAGGGGTTGGAGATCATGATGGGGAGGGGAGGTTGATACCGCAGCATTACTGCCGGCTTTTTGCCAGCGGTATTTGGCGCTGCGCTACAGGTCATGCTAATGCCTGTAGCATGGTGCTGTCTGTTTGAATATGCTGTGCTGCCGGCATTCCTGACCACTTCCCTAACTCCCACCCCTACATACATTTACTTTTAGTGTCGGCACTATCACACAGTGCCAGTGCTATTAGGGCTTCTAAATATTGCAGCCTAGCACAAATCCACACTATTCCAGTGCTACGGCTTTGTGCCAGGTGCAAAGATTTGAATATCTGGCCCTTGATCTTGTGCCTCACTGGGCAATCATGAAAAAAATGAAAAGGGCAAATATAATCAGTTCTTGTCATGTGGATTTCAAACTAGCTCACTAATAGAACCCAGCATGTAACTATATTCAGTCTTAAGTCTACAGATGGAAATGTGTCTACCAAATTACCTCAAGGATCGGTACTAGTGCTGACTCTCTTCAATATTTTCATCTCTGATTTAAATAGACATCCAATCTCATGGTCAATAAAATGCACTAACAACACTAAGTTAGGTTGTATATGTAATTCTGAAGATGCTTATAGGAAAAATCCAGGATGACCTAGATAAAATAACATCTTGGGCTCTTCAATGAGAGATGAAGTTTAATATTAGAAAGTGCAAGTTTATGCACTTGGGGAACAAAGAACAAAACCTACCCCTACTCCCTTTGTGGCACAGTATTAACACCTACCTCTAATAAATGAGATCTTTACATAATTATTACAGAAAACTTCAAGCAATCTGAGCAGACATCTAAAGGAATTACATGAGCAAACAGGTTCATGTGGGCAATAAAAAAAATATCAGATCTAGTGACAAACCAGTATTCTTTCTCCTACACAGAGTATACATATGCTGACACTTGGATATTGCCACACCTTTGTGGTGCCCATATAAATGTAGGATATAGACATAATGGAGACTGTACAAATGAGAGCAACCAAGGCAATACATACTTTAAAGGACAAACCATACACAACTAGACTCATGGATTTCAATCTAATGTCTTTAGAACAAAGATGATTAAGAAAAGACCTACTGACATTATATGATATAAAGCAAGACCCATATCTTATATCTGAACTAAACCTCAGTTTCAAACAAATGAGTAAAGATATGAGAGGTCATTCTCTACAACTGACCAACCAAAATTTTAGAACCCTGAACAGAAACATTTTTCAAGCAGTGTGTTACAAACCTATAGAACTTCTTACCACTAGACGTAAGGAAAAACAAAACCAAATTCAAAAATAAACTAGACAGATTCTTAATCAACGGTGGGATTTTAACTTACTAAAACTAATTTCAGAGCAGCATGAGCTCACTGCCTTATTGCTCTTAACATGGTTTAATATGAACCTTAGTATAAGTATGTTATAATTCTGTACTGTGAGCATATTCACTGTGGATTTCTCAAGGCTAACATGGATTAGTTATTCCATTAGAAAGCAACATAATCAAGTAAACATGTTTAAGGGTCACAACAAGTCCATATTACAGCTTAATATACAGCACTTTGAATTACTGTATTCATTTTTTCATGTTTATAGACACGTTGGGTTTGTCTGGTTCACTTGGGTAGTAGCATGCAGCACTTTGAGGTCAAGAGCAGAACTTTTTAAAGGGAAAGATCACCAACTTCCATCAAGAAGCGTGAACGATTTTTTTTTAAACAAGTCATCTATGGATCATCTTATATCTCAGAACCATCTGAACACAAATCAGATTGAAGTCTGAAAACACATAGAAAGACTTCAGTATTTCTTTTTGCTCTTTTAAACTGCAATATTGCTAAGGAGGTAAAAAAGTGATAGTGTCTGCTTCAGTAGCGCCATTTACTATGTATTGAACTAATTAACCATATTGTAATTTATATAAGGGAACCTAAGGAAATGAACGGAGTCTGATACTGGGTTTATGCAATTTTTGATTTATTTGTATAAGTATTAAGGAGTTATTGGTAAAATTGTTTATTACTACAGTATTACATTACTATAATTTTAGAAAAGACTAAAATGAATATTAGAATTGAAAAATGGTTACTCTAGTTACAAACAGGGATATGGCAAATCAGCTAAAAAATAAAAAGATCTAACAATTGCATTTTAGTGGCGAAGTAAATGTTATCTCCTCAACACCAGTTGACAACAAAAAAGAAATGAGACATAAGGGAGCGTTAACTGACTCATAAGAGATTGCTTATTCAAAGACTAATAATGAGGAACCTATTCTTGCAAGTGAAGTACAAAAGGAATGCTAGATGCAAGAACTGGAAAAAAACTAATTAAGGCTGTCTAACAAGACAAGGAAAATGAACAATTTTCCTCAAAGGGAAAAAAAATCAGGGAAAAAATAAGAAAATAACTTAAAAGAAAACTTCAGTGGTGAAAATATTCACAAAGAATCAGTAACAAAGTTTGTTCTCCAATTTGCAAAAAATAGAGTTTTAAATAGTAATTTTGGTGATGGGATTATGGAAAATGTAACTATACCTCCAGAGAAGAAAACTATCAAAGAGACAAAAGAGAAGATAATTTTGTTCTCCACAAGCCAGTAAGAAGTACAAAAAGGTAAATTAGAATGTTTTAATCCCCTCAACCTATCAGATAATAGTCATAATTGACTAAAACCCCATATTTAATTTATGAAGAATCTGCAAATGTGCCAAAAACAGTTAATTCACCAAATGCATTATTTATTTGAAAAATTGGTGACCAGGAAAGGCACACTGAGTCAAAACTAATTTCCAGGTGTGACCCAAGAAAGGGAATTATTTGAACAATTAAATCAGCAAGTAGATAGCATTTTATTGGAGCCCAGCTTACTTAATCAATATCCAAAAAATGTGTTAAAATGTACTGTAAAGGCGCTACCCCACTCATCAATGGTAAATATAGTACTGATGGAATCCTTAATGCATAGTAAAGTGAATGTGGGATCCTTTAAGAAAGTTGTGTTTGAAAAATTGAGGGAATTACAACAAAAGATGACAGAAATACAAACAGCTTCTCAAAATAAGAATTTATCTTTTTCTACTTAGGCAATTCCATACACTCCTGTAAATAAGCAAAGAAATCTGAAAAATATTAAAACAATTCAAAAAAGAAAAAAGATGGTGAAAATATGAACAATGAAAATAGTAAGCAGACTTCTCTTAATTATTTATAGTCTATGAATGAGGTTCTCCTTGCTTCAGGAGGTAATGAAAAAAATACATATAAAAAAAAAGAAAAAAAGAGATGGTGCTTAATAAGCCTGTTAACATTAAGGCCCAAGGGAAAATAAATAACAGTACAAGTCCAATCAAAGAGTTAAAAGTTAAAGAACTCACAGACAGTAATAACAAGGAAATGGCAACTGAAATAGTAAACTAGGAGAAACATAGAAACATAGACTTTGATGGCAGATAAGGACCGCTTGGTCCACCTAGTCTGCCCATTACCCTACCTACAGGATAAGCCACAGATCCTAGTTAACCAACAGCCTATTTCTTCCTACCCTCACACAAATTGCCTTATGTCTGTCCCATGTATTATTGAATTCTCCCACAGTTTTAGACCTCACAACCTCCTCAGGAAGGCTGTTCCAAGCATCCACTACCCTCTCTATGAAAAAATACTTCCTCACATTACCCCTGAACTGTCCCTCCCCCTTTAAATTGTGTCCCCTTGTTCTTGCATGTCTCTTTTTCTGAAAGATGCTACCCTCTTGGACTTTGTTGATGCCATTGAGGTACTTAAACATTTCTATCATGCCCCCCTCCCTCTTTTCCTCAAGGGTGTACATATTAAGCTCTTTTAGTCTCTCCTCATATGGCTTCTCTTGCAGACCCTACACCATTCTAGTTGCCCTCCTCTGGACTGCCTCTATCCTGTATATGTCCTTGTGGAGATGGGGTCTCCAGAACTGGATGCACTACTCCAGATAGGGTCTCACCAACTGTCTATACAGAGGGATAACAACTTCCTGTTTTCTGCTGGTGATGCCTCTCCCTATGCATCCCAGTATACCCCCAGCTCTCCCTATTGCCTTCTCACATTGCTTGCTAAACTTAAGGTCATCTGATATTATTACCCCAGGTCCCTTTTCTTTTTTGTTTTTGTTACTACCTCCTCCCCATTGTGTAATCTTCTCATGGGGTTTTGTTTCCCAGGTGCATTATTTTGCACTTCTTTGCATTGAATCCTAGCTGCCATACTTCTGACCATTCCTCCAACCTTGCCAAGTCCCTTCTCATCCTTTCCATGCCTCAACCACAGCTTCATTGATATCCAACTGGAAAATGTACAACCCTTTCAAAGACCACTAGTAGCTAGACCACTGGCACAGTGATACTGCTACTGCTTGTGATGCTGGTGACCTGGGTTTGGGAATGTGCCTGGATTGCTGGCCGGGATGGGTGGAGGAGGACTGAGTGGTCTGTGGTCCACTCCTCATCCATGGGGTGGGTTGTGGCATCCGGTGCATGCCCGACCCTTAGCAG
The DNA here is from genome assembly GCA_016271365.2 of Neoceratodus forsteri. Taxonomy (NCBI): domain Eukaryota; kingdom Metazoa; phylum Chordata; order Ceratodontiformes; family Ceratodontidae; genus Neoceratodus; species Neoceratodus forsteri. The sequence continues at coordinate 266,164,722 of CM057454.1, read as the reverse complement.
AGGCTGTGGATCAGTGCTAGACCACACACAGATTGCTAGGGAGAACTGTGGCAGATGCCTGGTGTGCTATGTGTGGGAGTGTGCATAGCACCACCATTGGTGTCATTGCACATCACACCTTCCTGCTTGGGGCAGGGGAACATGGGGGAGATTAAAAAAGAAAACTCCAGCTGGCAGGATGATCTTGGGACCCTGCAGGCCCTGGACCTGGCTAGCTGGGCAGACCTGGCATCCCAGAGCACCACAGGAGCAGAGGATGGCCAAGGTGAGGTAAGTCCCAGTGGATGCTGGGGTGACAGGGCTGGGGGTTCCCATGGGATGGGAGCCAGGACCAGGTAAGGGAGAAAAAAAATAAGACCCCTAGTATCAGGAATTAATACTTAAGACACTAGTCTTGCATTAACTGGTAATGAAACAGTATTAAGAATAAGAGGGATACACTTTAAACAAAATGAGTCATTGATGGATTTGATACTGTGTTTATTTCAAGAAGAATTAGGGATTAACAAGGTGAAAGAACATAACTTGACAGTATTTACAGGCTGTGATGATAACATTTTGCAACTATATGTTCTGGTTTATAACATGGGTATAGCTAAAGAAATCTGGTTTTAAAAAAAGGAGGCTTTCTCAATTGAATCTTCAGATACCCTCCTCTGTTGCTCAGTGTTCTATAGATAGGATAATTTTCATTTCAACCAAATAAGAAGAAAGATTGAATATAAGGTTTTTCAGTATGCACTGGTATAGCTAAAACTGAATTTTTCTTAATGGTCAAATTCTTTATTTGACATTACAATGCAAAGGGAGAATAAGATCATTATATCATTGTTTGAAATGGAAAACTTAAGGAACAAAAATACTTTGGGCCCAATATTCAAAAGTTTGCATGGGCGCTAACTAGTATTTGCCTGCTCAAACTGGGTTTTGTGCTGGAGCCCAATATTCAAAAGGGTCAGTTGCGGGCACAAACAGGGTTAGTGCCCGCACAAATCACAATGTGTGGGGCATGCAAATGGGGTTCAAGGACAGGAATATTGATGCAAGCTGATATTCATCAGATTTTCAATGTACAAAAGGATTTAGCTTGTCCTTTTGCGCTGCTCAAATACTGCTGATCAAAACCTCTTCTTACTCCACACAACCCTAGTGGTTGCTGTGGGTAATGCAGCTGACCAGCCCTTCAGCCAGTGGAGGAGCACACCCAACTCCTGTGATCTGTTGAACACCCCCCCAATCACTAGCCCTGCAGAGCAAAGACACCTCCCCTGGTGCATAGTGGTTCCTCTGCCCTCTGATTAGCAGCCTGTAAGAGTAAACAACAACCCTCCCTAGTGGTAGTGGTCCTCCCCTCTGATTGCCAGTACAAACTGCAGACAGTACCCTCCCTGGTGGCTAGTGGTCCCCTCCACCCTCCAATCACCTGCCCAAAGTTAAGTGATCAAACTCCCTGGTGCTAATAGTCCACCCTTCCAATTGCTAGCCTGAAGTTAATAAAACAGTCTCCTTGGTGCTAGTGGTCTCACACCCTCTGATTGCCTGCCCAAGTTAATTAATCAATCTCCCTGGTGTTAGTGGTTCCCTCTTCCTCCGATCACCTGCCTGAAGTTAAGGGAGCAATCACCCTGTTGGCTAGTGAGTGTCCATACCCCCAGAAAGCCTGCTCGTATGAATAGCATTCAGAGCACCCTGGTGGCCTGTGGTCTCCCCTCCTCTGCCACAGGTGACTGACTACAACTGTGTCCAACCATGTGGAAACCCAGCAAACATATCTCAACCCCCCCTAAGATCCCAGTCAACAGGTGGGCCCAGGTGAAGTTGAATGACAGATTCCCAAAGTCGCAATCCCACAGTAGAAACTGCAATACCCTGATGTGCATACTCACAGTGCCACAATAGTTGCTGGTGTGTAGCAGCCCCCCAACCATGACATCGACCACCCATCCATCCACCCACATTCCCTGTACCAGAACATTGGTGCCATGGGCTGTGCAGTGACCAGCACAGCCCTCCACTCACCACCTTAGTCAGCTGCTGTCTGAACAGGCAAGGAATGCAGCACCCTCCCTGCCTGTTCAGATGGTGGTTGGCCAAGGTGGTGAGTGGAGGGCTGTGTCAATCACTGTCTGGCCCATGGCACCAACATCCTAGTAAGGGGGATTGGGGTGGATGGGTGGGTGGTCAGTGCAGCAGTTGGGGGGCTACTAGATGCCAGGAACTGTTGTGGCACTGTGGGTATGCACATCAGGGAGTTGCAGTTTCTGCTGTGGGATTGTGACTTTGGAAATCATCATTCAGCTTCATCCGGGCCTGCCTGGTACCAGCTTGATGTTTCCCCAGGGCACTTATATGTGTGTACCAGTGCCAAAGATGGGAGTTTAGGGGGGTTGAGACTGGCCCACTGGATTTAAGCATAGTTGGACATGGTTGGGGAGTTGACCACCAGTGAAGTGGGAGGGGCAACCACATGCTTCCAGGGTGTTGTGGGTGTTATTCATATGGGCAGGCTATCTGGGGAGAGGGGGACACACTAGCCACCAGGGTGATGTGTGTGTTATTCTGCCAAGCTGGCTATCTGGGAGACCACTAGCCACCAGGGAAATTGATTACTTAACTTAGGGCTGGTGATTGAAGGGGAGACCACTAGCACTAGGGAGTTTGATTTATTAACTTTGGGTTGGCAATCAAAGGAAGGGGAATCACTAGCACCAGGAAGATTCATTTATTAACTTTAGGCTGGTGATTGGAGGGAGGGGGGACCACTAACTCCAAGGAGATTCATTTATTAACTTCAGTCTGGTGATCAGAGGGGGGATCACTAGCATTAGGATTCTCTACTCTTGCCTGGATGAGGTACTTGAGGGGGAGGCACCTATGCTACCCTGCTGTGCTACCCATTCAAATGACCCCATGACGGTCAGTGGGCAAATTAACTTACATTTGGGAGACATCAAGTTGGCACTGGAGATTCTTGATAATGCTACTAAGCTGGACCAGCTGGGTATTTAAATAGCAGACAGCTATAAATTCATGGAAACAAAGGCATCACTTATAGAAGATAAGTGACTTAACAAAAAAAGATACTAAATCTCCTCAGGACACAGATGATGAACAAAATCACTCAAGTTTTTCAAAAAAAAATTATCTTGCAATATTGCAGGATTACATGGAAAATTGGTGGATTCAGAATGGTTATTATATAGGTATCCCATCAAGGCCATGGATCAGAAAAAGCATGGTGAAAAACAGCACCACTATAAAAGCGCGAGAAGAAACAGTGAAAGTGCCACTATAGAATCTAGCAGACTTCCTTTAGTTTATTACTGAAATATATACATTGGACTTACGGGGTGCCAACTATATATTTTGATAATAAGGTAAAGGAAGTGTACTAGGTTGTATATTTATGATGGCGTGTTTTTTTACCACACTTTTTTGGAAGGCACGGGCGGTGTGTTTTTTTTACCTCTTGTTTTGGATTGCACAGTTTTAACATGGAACCTATTATATATACTTCATTTCATGTTAATCTGTTTTCAAGAAACTTGGGGTCAGGAAGCAATAACTAGTAATGGGTATGAAGCCATCTGTTCACTGCTATAAAATACAAAATGGGGTTGATAATGTGGAAAGGTTGATAATTTACATTAAAATAAGACTTGTAATCAAAATATTAGATAAAGTTAAGATTGCAAACAAATTTATGATAATTCTGCTTCAGGGGGACCATATTACGCTTATTCTTGTGAATGTTTGCATTCTCCCTAGTGGGTCTTGCAATATGTTGGAAATTTATGGTCTAATTTAAGCTTCAATTAGGCATCAATATTAATTAAATATCCTTCAGCCTCTGTTTAAGTGGCAGGGATTTCAAGTGCTAAAATAGCAGATTTTGATAATACAGTGAAACTGGAAGTCTATATGGATACATCAGATATAATGCAAAGAAAACAATACAGATTTAGGCAAAAATGAGAATGAAAAACTTTTACAAGAATTCATAGAAGAAAATACCTTTACTATACTAAATGGAAGACTGGTCTGAGTTGTGAGGAGAAATGATACCTACTTTGGCCCCAATGGCCAAAGTAAAACAGTTTTTTTTTATTATATTCTCAAGAAAATTTATCCATCTACCCCTTATTAACTATATAAATAAGAGGTAAAGGTAATCATTCACCTTTAGTTTTAGCAATAAATACAAAAGGAGAGCAACAAGAGCAGGAGCATGTCCTTCTAAATACCCCACTAGAAGTCAGGAGCAATACAAGACTTAAGCTGAAATGTTGTTACTGATAAAATGTATTACATATTATACAGTCCAGAAGTAGGCGTCATGTTGAATAATATTATTGAGAAGACTGATTCAGATAAAGCTTACAAAAATGTAGAGAGACTGTTAACATCCTATAGTGTATGTGCAAAAAACAAGTGAAGATATTGAATTCCACACATGAGGCCCCATATTCAGAGCCATCCAGATGCAAGGCACAAATGGATGCAACACACAAAATAATGGGCCATCCAGTTCTGATAGGATATTCAAACAGAATGCACAATCAGAACAGATTGCATATTCTGTTTGACTATCAGACCCTGGATGCACAGCACATAGCAGGTGGCCACCATGTTTGGTGCAGCGCATCCAGGGTTCATGGCTGAAGACCACCAGTGGAGGAATGTGTGACATATACCAGGATGCACCGTATCCTCCAAGCATAATATTCAGCCAAAATATGTTAATGAGCTCAATGGGCATGCATGGCACAGAGGTCTCATGCATGCCCATTATGGGCTCATTGGCATGGCTGTGTCAGGCTACATGCACCTGGCCAGCCCTTCCCCTTCCCCAGCCCTGATCACAGACTGTCAGGAAAAGATATACATATCTCCATTTCCATAGTATAGTGGGCCCCCATCCACAATCCCTGATTGTTATAACATAGCTGAAGGTCCCCATTTCCATAATGTAGTGCCTTCCCAGCCCTGATCCCCAATCATTGTAACATATCAGAAGTTCCCCATTTCCATTGTGTATTGTCCCCCCAGCCCCAATCCCTGATTATTGTAACATACCAGAAGTTCCCTATTTCCATAGTATAGTGGACTCCCCATCCCTGACAGTTGTAATATAACTGATTTTCCCCATTTCCATAGTGTAGTGGACCCCCCACCCCATCCCTGATCCCTGGTAGTTGTAAAATAACTTACTGTCCCCATTTCCATAGTGTAGTGAACCCCTCACACCATCCCCAATCCCAAATAATTGTAAATTAACTGATTTTTCAAAGTGTAGGGCCCCCCTTCCTGCCCTGAGCACCATATGATATACTTATGACAATGATACCCTGATTTCCATAGTGTAGTGTCCCCACAGCCCCACCCCAGTATGAAGTAACCCCTTCCTGCACCTCCCAACCCAACCTGTGCTAGTGACTGGCACCCCTCCACACCCTGCCATGGCCAGCCACTGACTGATCAATACCTGAGCTGGTAAATTACATAGTACAAGCTCATTGGTTGGTGACAACCAATGAGCTCACACTATGTACTGTATGAGCTCGGTTACTGGTCAGTTGGTCACTGGCCATGGCAGGGTGTGGAGGGCTATGCCAGTCACTGGTACAGGTTGGGTTGGGGGTGCAGGGAGAGGGTTACTGGCAGGGTGGGGGGACACTACACTATGGAAATCAGTGTATCGTTGTCATATGTATGTCATACAGTGCTTGGGGTGGGGAGGGGCCCTACACTATGGAAACAAGGAAAATCAGTTAATTTACAACTATTGGGGATGGGGTGGGGGTCCACTACACTATGGAAATGGAGACAGTCAGTTATTTTACAACTGTCAGGGACTGGGGATGGGTGAGGGGTTCACTACACTATGAAAACAGGGACATTCAGTTATTTTACAGCTATTTGGGATCGGGGATGGGGGTGCAATACTCTATGGAAACAGAGAAAATCAGTTAATTTACAACTATTGGGGACTGGGGATGGGGAGGGGAGTCCACTACACTGTGGAAATGGAGAAAGTCAGTTATTTTACAATTATTGGGGATTGGGGATTGGGTGGGAGGTCCACTACACCATGGAAACAGGGACAGTCAGTTATTTTACAACTATCGGGGATCAAGGATGGGGTGGTCCACTACACTACTGAAATGGGGTTATGTATATATTTGACTGACAGTCTTTGCTTGGTGTGTGGAGGGGGCACCCTACACTATAGAAATGGGGCTCTTATGCATGTACTGCTCGGTGATCAGGGCTGGGGGAATCATGTGACTGGCCATGCACTTTGCACTGGGCATCAGCCTGCCCTTCACAAAGTTAGGGCAGGGTTTTGGTGTCCTAATTTTGTGTCAGTGCATCTGGTTGTGTCTTCATCAGGGAAAGGTTGAATATTGTGATGCATGGAATATGCATGAGGGACCCCCTCATTTGCATGCCCACATTGCAATATTCTGCAGTGCAGTTGGGTTTGTGTGGCACATCAGGTGCTTCTGAGTATTACCATGCCCCCGATGGCCATTGCAAGTCTGGAGATGCATGGGTGCATCTAGGGATGCACTGCACTTCTCCTTTGAATATGTGGGCCATGGTTAATCAGACCTGTAGAAAAAGTAAAATAAAAGAACTAGTTAAATAACCCTTCCAGAAATAACTTTAATAATCTAAAGAAAGAAAGAAAACAATATGCATACTTGCTGAAAAAGGAGAAACACTTCTGTCTCTTTGGGATGAAATGTTTATGGCTATAAATTCAAATGATTAAAAAAAAAACCTCTGGACCCTGGTTACTAAAAGTAGCAATACATTTCAACCACATTTATCAACTTATATACCAGAAGAAACATGGATTGCAGTGAACTGGAGGAGTGGATATCTCAACAAAGCAGTATGCAAAAGATGGAGATTAGTGACCAAGAGGTGGATAGGCAGAAAAGGGGCAAAAATCAGCAGAAGGGCAGACAGCAAGGAGAACCAGGGATAAAGGACAACCAGGGAAGGGTCTAGAGTAGAACAGCTAAACAGTCTAGGGAGATCAAATCATGGAAAGCCATGTGTGCCAATGCCAGAAGCCTTAGCAACAAGATGGAAGAACTGGAGGCTGTCATGGTGCAGTCAGACCTGGACATTGTGGCCATCACAGAAACCTGATGTAATGATAACCATGACTGGGAGATGTCCATTCCTCGCTACAAAATATTCAGAAGAGACAGGGCAGCTAGGAAGGAAGGAGGAGTGGCACTGTATGTGAAAAATGACATAAGGGCCACAGAGATCCAGGAGGAACAAAATGGGGGAAAGATACTGTGGGTTAAGCTGGAAAGGAAAATGGGGCCAGCCATCTGCACAGGTGTGGTCTATAGACCACCAGCCCAGGAGGAAGACACAGATAGGAGTTGATGCTAGCCATCCAAAGGATGGCAGACAAAGGAAGGTAGTACTGGTTGGAGACTTCAATATTCCAGACGTGGACTGGAGCATCCCAGCAGCAGCATCAACTAGAGTGGATTTATCCTGGACTCCCTCAAGTGCTGCCTTAAGCAATTGGTCATGGAACCAACTCGGCAGAAGGCAATACTGGACCTTGTGCTCACAAACAGGGACAGTGTGATGGGGGTAACAGTGGGGGAGCACCTGGGGAACAGTGACCACCAGTCATTGTGGTTTGAAATCACAGAAGGAGCAGAACCAAACCACACAAAAACACGTATCCTGGATTTTAGGGGGGCAGACTTTGGGAAAATGGGGAGATACTTGAAAGAAGCAGTAAGGGGAATGCGGCAGGAATCAGGGGTTGAGGAACAGTGGGCAGTATTTAAAATGGGGATTACAAGACCAACAGAATTATGCATTAAGCAGGTTAGAAAGAGGAAAAGGAAGAGGAGGCCATTATGGTTTTCCAAAGAGGCAGCAAAGAAAGTTAACGCCAAAAAGATTGCATTCAGGCAATACAAAAAGACACAGACAGAAAGGGATAGGGAGAAGTACCAGGAGAAGCAAAGGGAGGCAGGGAGGTCAGTAAGGGAAGCCAAAGCTCAGACAGAAGAGTACATTGCAAAATCAGTGGGTAGAGGGGACAAAACCTTTTACAGGTACATAGGTGAAAAAAGAAAGGCAAAGGGAGGGATAGTGAGACTGAAGGGGGAGGATGGGGCTGCGTGGAGGATGACAACAGTAAGGCTGACATACTGAACAGGTATTTCTGCTGTCTTTACTGAGGAAGAAGAGGGTAATGGGTCTGAAGGGAGTACAAGGGGTGAGGTGAGAATGGTGCAGAAATGGACACAAGTCCCTTTACATGAGAAAGGGTCCTGAAGGAACTGGAAGTAATAAGAGTTGATAAAACAATGGGGCCAGATGGAGTGCACCCCAGGGTCCTTAAAGAACTCAGAGAGGTGGTGGCTGAACCTCTGGCTATCCTGTTTAGCCAATCACTGCAAACAGGGGAGGTACCCAATGACTGGAGGACAGCAGATGTAGTCCCCTTATACAAAAGTGGGAACAAAGAGGAAGTGGGGAATTACAGACCAGTCAGCCTCACCTTGGTAGTGGGGAAGATCATGGAAGCACTACTGAAGGAGAGATTTGTGGAACATCTGGTTGTCAATGGACTGTAGGATCCAAGGCAGCATGGTTTCACTGGGGAGGTCATGTCAGACCAACCTCATTGAATTTTTTGACTGGGTGACTAGGGAAGTGGATCGGGGAGGGCAGTGGACATGGCCTATATGGACTTCAGCAAGGCCTTTGACACTGTGCCACATAGAAGACTATTACACAAACTAGGGAATATGGGTGTGGGCAGGACAGTAGTGTGGTGGGAAGGTAACTGGCTGGGTGGCAGGACACAGAGGGTGGTGGTAAATGGCTGACACTCCACAGAGGGAAGAGTGACCAGTGGGGTACCACAGGGATCAGTTCTGGGACTGGTCCTATTCAACATCTTCATCAGTGACATTGTGCAGGACCTAGAAGGCAGAATTTCACTGTTCACTGATGACACAAAGTTCTGTAACAGAGTAGACACACCAGAGGGTATAGACAGAATGAGAAGGGACCTGCAGAAACTTGAAGAATGGTTAGGGGTTTGGCGGTTGAAATTCAATGCAAAGAAGTGCAAGATAATGCATATGGGGCACAAAAACCCTGGCACAATATATCAGGTTGGGGGGTGAGGATATAGCATGCACCAAGCAGGAAAGGGATTTTGGGGTTATCTTCTCTGATGACCTCAAGGTAGGGAAACAGTATGACAAGGCAGCAGGTAAAGCAAATAGGAAACTGGGATGCATGGGCAGGGGCATCACCAGCAGGAAAAGGGAGGTCATGATTCCACTATTGAAGACATCAGTGAGGCTCCACCTGGAGTACAGTGAACAGTTCTGGAGCCCTTACCTACATAAGGACATAGACAGGGTAGAGAAGGTTCAGAGGAGGGCAACAAAGATGGTACATGGCTTGCATCACAAGTCCTATGAGGACAGGTTGAAGGAATTGAATATGTACTCCCTGGAGGAGAGGAGGGAGAGAGGGGACATGATAGAGACATACAAGTATCTTACAGGGAGGAACAGGGTGCAAGAATACACTATTTTTAAGCAAAAAAGATGTTCCAGGACTAGAGGGCATGGGATGATGTTGGAGGGAGGACGATTCAGAGGAAATGTGAGGAAGAATTTCTTCACAGAACGGGTGGTGGACAAGTGGAACACCCTGCCTGAGGAAGAGGTGGGGGTTGAAACAATCACGGGATTTAAGAATGCATGGGATAGACATAAAGGAATGCTGGAGGTCAGGGTTAAGGGGCAACAGAGTTCTAGGAAAACATAAACTGAAGTTACAAACTCAAATGGGCAGACTAGGTGGGCCATAGGCCCTTATCTGCTGACACTGTCTATGTATCTATATCTAAAAAAAAATCTTCAAGAATGCTCAGTCTTTGGAAAGTCAAACATCTCTAAACTAGAGCTTGACTTCTCTAGTAAGCCCATGTCCATTTCATTGAGTGAAGTAGAGGATTACTTTTTTTTCATTTGTTTCTAATAAGGCCCCTGGGCCAGATGGTGTACCTATGGAATTGTACAAGAATAATTTAAATGTGTGGATTCTAGTTTTAACAACCATTTTCAAGAATTCTCAAAGGTTAATTCCAGTAGCCTGGAGAAAAAACATAGTTGTTCCTATACACAAAAAGGCTCTGTTTATGATCCCCACAATTTTAGACCTATTAATCTTTTAGATTCCATATCAAAGAGCTTTGCAGAGATAATTCTGGTAAAGTTGTCAACTTGATTAGAAATTAATAAATAATTGTCTCAATACCAGGCAGGCTTTTGGTCAGGTTTTTTGACAATTGATCATATCTTCATCTTTTTGCATTTACTGTACTTAAAATTATTTAAAATAAAAAAATGAAACTTTACACTCATTTCATAGACTTTACAGCTGCTGTCGATTCTTCTAACAGAAAATTGTTACTGGGAAAGATGGATAAAATGGGTATTGATCATGCTATCTTAATTCCTATAGTTTAATTATACACAAGGAATAAAACTGTAATTAGATATAACAACTCTGGCAATCTTTCATCTTCTTTTACAGTAGACAGAAGTGTTAAACAGGGTGCCTCTTGGCACTGGGTCTGTTTAACATTTTCAGTGGTTGCTATAGAAAAGTTGCACGGTGCCGAGGTATACCTCAGTGGATGTGGTAGTACTACTAGATGTACCGAGTGGCACCAAGAAATAACTCATTACCACTCAGTAATGCGGTAAGTGGTGGCTGAGTGCTTAATTAGTTGAATTGGTTTAATTCCCCATCAGCTGCAGCTTAAAGTCACCAGATGGCGCTGTTTGAAGTTTAGTTTATATTAACCCACATCAGTTTTCCTGCAGGTGTCCCCACAGTCCACATTCCATATCAGGACCTTGATCTTTGAGCCCACAAGCTACAATCCCCCTGTTTAAAAACATTTTTTCCTTGGTAGTTTAATGGATCTCCCACTCTCAAGCCCAACACCCCTGTTTTAACCCTGCCTGCAAGCCCCAATCTCCCTGTTTCAAATTAAACCTTTTCTTCCCTGGTTGCACTATGAAAACCGGTGATTCATAGGCAGTTGATGTAACGTTTATTGCTTAATAATAGTGAAATCTGCAGCTTTTACAATCTGTTTTGACTTCTGTCCCCCAGAGATGGCACATTTACTGTGGGATTGAGAGTTTGAAAGAGATGTAGTTCATGCCGTGGACTGACCTGACCGAATTTTTAAGCATTTAGCACCTTCGTAATTGTTGTTCCTGGGTTCTTTTTTTTGAGAATTTTGTTTTAAAATGAAGTCAACTTTATTGAGTTTTAACATACAGCCAACAACTATGTAAATGTACAGAACATTGAAACATGACACCACTAACCCCAACCCCCATTCCAATAACCTCCCCCTTCCCCATGGAGTGTGTAGAACAGCTCAGCAAAAGGTCCAGAAAGCAAGCTGTAAGTAATAATGCCACAAGATAAGCATCTGTATGTAGTGGGGAACCAGAGAGAACTCAGAAGGAAATCATAATTCAAGTAAAGGGCATAGAGCTAGCCCCATTTCTTGTTGAAAAGAGGCAATCGGTGGTGAACACTAGCAATCAGGCACTTGGTCCAGAGACAAAAGGAGAGCTTGTGCAACCATTCAATGTATGAGATGGGTAATTGGTCCAACCAGTGCTTGAGGATCAATTTTTTGATGACCAGGGAGATAAGGGCCATGTGGAACCTCCTTTCCTTGACCATGATTTTAGTGTAGTCACCAATAATACATATCTCTGGAGTGAAAAAAAGAACAACCCTAATGGGGGGTTGGCTCATTCTTCAATTAACTCCCACAGAGGGGAGACCTTTTCACAGGACCACAGAACATGTAAGAGTGTGCAATCTGCTTTGCTACATCTGGAACAGGTGGGCAAGGGGAGGCGACCCATCTTAGCTAATTTAACTGGGGTGTAGTACATGTTGTTTAGAATACAGTATTGAATGAGTCTTAGCCGATCTTGAATTAGCTATGTATAGAGCTCCTTCCAGATATGAGCCCAGTTGATTGTAGACTCAGGCATCAAGGTCTCCCATACCCTAGAACCAACAGGTGGAGAAGAATGGAGGGTGATGAGTAGAAATGAGTATAGGGTAGAGATCCCATAAGGTTTGATGGCCAGATCTTGTATCTGATCCAGAAGATTACCAAGATCAGAAGCTTTTGGAGTAGACCAAACTGATGAAATATCAGATGTCACAACTGATAGATTTTGAAGATGTGTGTTGGGCCTAACCGAAGGTTCGCTAGCAACTCCAGAGAAGAAAGGAGCATGCTCTGGGAGTAAAGGTAAGCTACCCTGATCTCACAGAGTTGAGAAAGCCAACTGGGGTAAGCAGGTGGTCTCCAATCTTATTATTTAGGTTACAGAGGATGGGTTGGGAGAAATCTTTAGAAGGAATAACCTTTAGGGATGTACATTGCTGTGAGAGAACTTTAATAGATATGCCAATTGGGGAAGAACAGAGTGACATCGGTAGGGATTTCCAAGGTGAAAAGAAAATAGTGGAGGGAGAAAGACTGCATGGTAAGTAGATGGGATTCTGTCTGCAGCCATATAAGGGTATAGTCATCCTCGGTTAATGCTTGAGGAGCAGAAAGCCATTTACCACATTTATGAAGATGACTGGCCCAGTAATAAAATAAAAAGTTGAGTAATCTAAGCCCTCCCAATTCTTTAGGGAGCCCTAACTTGAGATATGACCATCTGGGAGATTCATCTAGCCAGATAAAAGTTGCAACTAGTAAATGGATACATTTGAAAAAGGAGAGAGGAAACCAGATGTTAAGCATGTTTTAAGGATAGAAGAGCCTAGGAAGAATATTCATTTTAATAATGTTAATTCTGTCCCAGAGCGAAACTGGGAGATCCTTCCATCTTAGAAAATCTTGTTGTATGACAGCAAGTAGATCCTCCAGATTCAGCTTCTTCATGAGAGAAGGGTCAGTGGTTAAAAATATGCTGAGATATTTAATTGACTTGGGGGTCCATCGCATACCAAAACCCGAGAAGTCCTAACTGTAAACCCAGTGATTAATGGGAAAAATTTCAGTTTTGTTGCAGTTCAGTTTATAATTGGAGTGGCAACTAAACGGGTCAATCACCTTCAAGACTTCAGTGAGAGAGGTAGCAGGATGAGAGAGGTGCAATAGGATGTCATCCGCATATACTGAGAGAGAGATAGTGTTGAGCCACTGATCGGGATACCATGTATATTATGAGAAGCTTTAAGCTGCCTAATAAGAGGCTCAAGGTATAAATTAAAAAGAAAGGGAGAAAGACAGTTCTTTTTTTTAATATTGTTTATATCTATGGCACCTTTAAAGTGAGTGGGCTTTGTGAATTACTAAGGGTGGTATCCTAAGTAGTTCTAGGAAGTGTTTGTTTGCTACATTTGTAATTTTTTTTATTACTTCAAAGGTCTCGATCTGTGCAGCTCTTAAAGAATACAGTGTGTTTTTAAGCCATCTATAATCCTTGTACTAATCCCACTAAATGAACAAATTCAAAATAGATATTTACAGAATGAACAGCTTGCAAATCTAAATCCCCAGTATATGTATGTGATAATTTGTCTCTCACTAGTTACAGAAATAACGTTTGGTTTTATATAAAGCCTTTTGTACACAATGTAACCTAAATCCATGGTCTCTTGTCCCATTTAAATCATTGGTGTCAGTGGGGTCTGCATTTGTGAAACGCTACTTGCCTGGTAGGAACACTGTTTTTGTAGTACACCATAAATGTTTTTTTTTTTTTGCTGACACACAGTACTTTGTATGTGGTGTACATTGCAATAGCACTGCTCTTTATTTGCAACTTCAGGATCCCTACTCCACCATTCAGCACATCATCCCAATTAACTCAGCCTGCTGATTAAGTTGCTTGTTCCACCAATGACATGCACAGTAACACTGCACTCCCTGTGCACCTACCATGTGGCTGAAAACATTCTGAGGTTTTGCGAATAATAAAACCCAGCTGAGTGAATGCAGCTTGCAGGAACACCGGAACATGGCATATAAAAAGCCACCAACAAATACATGTTTTACAATGCAGCCATATAATCCAAAATCATATAGAAGGCCTGGTTTCCCTGCATGCATGCATGACTGCCTACAACAAGCCAAAAAGTGCTCAGATACACACTGCACAGCTGTGCAAGAACTCCACAGACATCTGGATGTATGCATCAGAGGACGTATATTGGGGGAAAAGAAAATCCGTGGATGTTTAATTTTTAAAGATTCATATAGTAATTATTAAGTTTGACTGGCTGTTTTTTTTTTTATGGGGTCTGGGGACTGTACCTGTCCCATAAAAAACATCTCTTGTCCAGACACAAAGCTCCCATCAGCAGTGCTAAAGATCACTTTGAAATACCCATACCCCTTCAACTGGCAACCAGGCAGCTCCTTATTCCTCAGTTTTTGACTTCATAAAAACACACACAAAAACAACTTTGTTTTCAATGTTCTAGGAAAATTCATTTTGAATTTTAAACACATTTGTCGATTACTTCTAAATGATTTTATAGACAATTTTAGCTGTTTACAGAATGTAAAAAAAGAAATGCAAAGAATTGTCTTTTATTTGTTTAAAGAGAGATATACTTAATTATTCATCAAAGTATTGATGACATTTCCTAGAAAAGATTTGCAGTAACTGAAGTTTGTAATCACTGCATACTGGGGGTTGCCCCTAATTTTGCCAAGTTAAATAAATCAACAGAAAATACACCCATGTAGATTAGTTAGATGCCATTCAGTGCCCTCCTGCTGTGCTGCCAACCCTGCAGTTACCTGGGAGGACTGGTGGGGCAGGGTCCCTTCCTCTGCTGTGCTGCTCTGCTAGATGATGGAGGAGTGGTAGTGGGGGGAAGGCGTTGTACTGCTTACAGCCCTGCTGTCTTCTGTGCTCACCCTTGGGTCTCATCTCAGCTCTTACATATCCAGTGACCGACAGACACACATATAGATTGATAATTATAGTACGATAGGGACTGATAGGGGACAAGGACAGAAAGGAAGGACCAGATTGTGGCAGCCAGACAGATAGATTGATAAAGGTAGAAAGAGAGGGATAGGGGATTAGAGATAGATTGGAGGGATGTGCACAGACAAATGGACAGATAGAGGCAAATAAATCAGTAATGGTAACTAGAGAGGGACAGATGGGCACAGACAGACATAGATGTTGGATAGGTTAGTAAATAGATGGGAAGATGAATAGATATTACTGAGATTCCTGCACACAGTAAAGATTGACAAGCATGTTAATATAATATGATTAAAAAAATACGAACAGAATGGCATTGTTCCTTTACAGATGAGGAAAGAGGAAGCAAAGAAACACAGAGGTAGTGGAACCATTTAAGAGGGGTGTCCTGACATAAAAATTCCTATAGCACCCTTCCCTCCACCTTAGCTGCATTTGATGATCTTGCTGAACACAAAACCTATTACACCACCCTGACGTGGCTCCAGATAATAGGTTAATATACCAGTGTGCTAATTTCCACACACTATAGGGGCTTACTTTGTGGCAAAGCCACCTATTGATCTGTCTCCCATAACCCCCTCACCCACCACCACCACCACACCACATTTCCCTCCCCAGTTTCCTGGTTTGGTAGTTTTTTTAAACCCTGCTCACTAGCATCCCAAGAGATTGGGGATTCAGGAAGGTTGTAGTAAATATAAAATTTGGACAGGGCTGGATGATTATTTTTGCCCTGAGTTTCAAGAAACCAGTATAGGGTTTATTTGTGCAAAATAGCAATGATTCCAGTAAAACCATAGTGCATAACATTCCTGATACCAATATTTCTAAAAAGAAAGACCTACCCCTGTCCAGCTAGCCAGCCATCATTCGCCCCAGCTTTCTTCAGAGGGTGTGGTTATAGTGCCCCAAAACTAATATGATACCCTAAAGTGCACTTTTTAAACATCACATAAAACAAATTAATCAGGTTTCCCCATTGATGGTGGCTTATTTATTTAATTTTGGGGGGGGGCAGACTCTGGACATGATGGCACTGATTGAAATGACCATTAGATTATACTTAAAACTTATTTCCAGTGTCTTGCTGATGGGGAATAAATTCCTTTCAGTGTGAAAGCCCAAAAAGAGTAGTTATAACAAAAGTTAATAGACCGAAAGTGAAAACATATTTGCTTTGAAGTGACTGTCTTTCCTTTATTACATTGAAGGGGTTTGTGGACAGCCAGTTGCTTCAGATCAGATTTTATCCATCAATAACCCCCTTTCCAATTAGAAACATAGAAACATAGAAGTTGATGGCAGATAAGGACCACAAGGCCCATCCAGTCTGCCCATTTCTTTTTCTGCCTTATACATGTGCCATCTGCCTTTGCTCTGTCAATGGCCTATCTATTTATACTCATCTGTATTGCTCCCTTATGCCTATCCCATGCTTGTTTGAGGCTCTGCACTCTATTCATATCCACCACTTCCTGAGGTAGGCCGTTCTATGCATCCACCACCTTTTTTTTTTTATACTTTCTTTCTCGCTCCACACTCCTGAACTCTTTCAGGAGTGGTCACGCTGGGTCCTGGTCCTGTTCCCACCCATCTAAAGACCCTCTCTCTCACTCCTTCCCACTGCCCCTGCTGCCACCCAGCCCCCCCGGCTCTAACTGCCCCGAGACAGGAGTGCCAGATACTCCTCTTGGCGGTCTATCTAGTAATCTAGTCTGGTGGAACGAGGTGGAGGAGAGCACACAGGGGTGAGAGTACGGCCTGACTCTGAGCGTGGTGGACTGACCCCTTCCAGATCCTCCATCACCTATCAGGAGGTGGAGGGCTTTTCTAGTTTTTCCTTGTTCCGCCCTCACTCCTGCCCCCCCCAGGTAGAGCTCTGATGTGCAATGACACCAGGGAACGTCTTGCCGTGGCTCTGCAACCCTCTAGCCAAGTCCTGTAGCATTGCGGTACTTCCGGTCTCCACTAGAGGTCACTGCAGTGCCATTCACAGTCCCTGGATCCCCCTGAGGAAGGAGAGCTGTCCTCCAGACACTCAAACCTCCCCGAGGAAGGAGAGCTGTCCTCCGGATGCTCGAACCTTCCTCTCCCCTGCCGACCCCCGGTGGCCCAGGCTCGTTCCCGAACTCTTGTCGCCGGTGTGATGCGAGGTGTGGCGTCCAGTGCCTCAAACCTCAGCACCACCGGGCCAGACTTCTACCACCCTTTCCGTGAAAAAGAACTTCCTCACATTACCCCTTAATCAGCCTCCCTCTACTTTCATGCTGTGTCCTCTTGTCCTGCCATTTTTCTTATATTGAAACATGTTAGATGCTTTCACCTTGTTAATGCCCTTAAGGTGTTTGAATGTTTCGATCATATCACCTCTCTCCCTCCTTTGCTCTATGGTATACATATTGAGCTCCATTAATCTGTCCTCATATGTTTTCTGATGCAGTCCCTGCACCATTTTGGTTGCCCTTCTCTGGACTGCCTCCATTTTGTTAATGCCCTTGTGAAGGTGTGGCCTCCAGTACTGCATGCAGTACTCCAGATGGGGCCTAATCAGTGTCTTGTAAAGAGGGATTAATACCGCCCTCTTCTGACTTGTGATACCCCTACTAATACACCCTAACATCCCCCTAGCCTTACCTACTGCTTTAGTGGTCTGCTTGGAGGATTTCAGGTCTTCGGTGATGATGATGCCCAAGTCTCTTTCTTCCTTCCCTTGTGACTGCCAGCAACTCCCCTTCCAGCCTATAGGTGGCTTCAGGGTTTCTCTTCCCTATGTGCATGATCTTGCACTTCTTTGCATTAAACCCCAGTTGCCTCTCTCTTCTGACCATTTTGCTAGTTTATCCAGATCTCTTCTCATTCTGCCCACCTCATCTGGATCATCTACTCTGTTGCAGATCTTGGTGTCATCTGCAAACAGACAAATCTTACCCTTCAGTCCATCTGCAATGTCATTGATGAAGATATTGAAGAGAAATGACCCCAGGACTGATCCCTGAGGTACTTCACTTGTGACTTGCATCTCTTCTGACTGTATACCATTTACTACCACTCTTTGTTTTCTGCCCATCAACCAGTTTGCCACCCAGTTGACCAACTTCTGACCCACCCTGAGTGTACCCAGCTTATTAATCAATCTTCTATGTGGAATAGTATCGAAAGCTTTGCTGAAATCAAGGTAGGCAACATCAACTGCTCCCCCTTGATCCACCACTCTGGTTACCCAGTCAAAGAAATCTATGAGATCTATTTGACAGGACTTTCCTTTTGTAAACCCATGCTGTCTTAGATCCTGTACTCCTATGGATTCCAGGTGTTGACTATCCTTTCCTTAAGAAGTGCCTCCATAATCTTGCTCACTACTGAAGTAAGACTGACTGGTCTGTAGTTCCCTGCCTCCTCCCTGCTACCACTGTTGTGGAGCAGGATCACATGAGCCCTTCTCCAGTCTTCTGGGACCTCTCCTGTGCTCAGAGACTCACTAAACAGTTCTGATAATGGCTCTGCTTGTTCCACACTTAGCTCCTTTAGTACCCTGGGATGTATGCCATCAGGTCCCATTGTCTTGTCCACCCTGAGCTTATTGAGCTCTTGTAGGACCCTTTCTTTTGTGAAGGGACTAGTGCTCACTTCCCTCCCTTCCCCTGTGTCCATGGTGCTGAGCTGTGGGCCCTGCCCTACCATCTCTTCAGTAAATACTGAGCAGAAGTATTTATTTAGGATAGATGCTTTTACATGGTCCTCCTCCTCCTCACATGCCCCCTCATCTCCTTTGATCTTAACAATACCCCCTCTGGACTTTCTCCTTTCACTAATGTATCTATAGAAAGTCTTGTCACCTTCTTTTACTGTTTGTGCTAGTGTTTCCTTGGTTTGGGCCTTTGCTTGCCTTACTGCCTTCCCTGCTTCCCTTAGGGAAGTTTGGTATGCCTCCCTATCTTCATCCTGCTGTGTTCCCTTATATTTCCTGAAGGCCAGCCTTTTGGCTCTGACCTTTTCTGCTACTGTTTTTGAGAACCAAAGTGGTTTCCTTCTTCTTTTGTGTTTCCTTTTCTCTCTAACACAATGAGATGTTGCTTCAAGTATTGTATCCTTAATGCTTGCCCACTTTGCCTGTACCCCCTCACCTGTATTTATTTTTGCCAGGGCTAGCTTAACTCTGTTGGCCATCTTATCAAAGTCAGCTCCTCTGAAGTCCCATATTTTTGCCTTGGAATGGGATAATTTAGTTCTAGCGGCCAAATTGAACCATACCATGTGATGGTCACTGGCCCCCAGGCGACGTTCTATCTGGAGATCTGTGATCCTTTCGCTGTTGGTCAGCAGTAGATCTAGGATAGCCCTGTCTCTTGTGAATTGTTGTACTAGTTGTTTGAGGCCCTCCCCCTGCAGGGAATCTACCATGTGTCTAGTTCTGGCTGATGTTCCTGCTGGTATTGACCAATCTGTATCTCGTATGTTGAAGTCTCCCATTATCAGAATCACCCTTTTAGCTGTCATGTTTGTATATCTTCTAACAGTAATGTGTCTATGTCCTCCCCCTAGTCTGAGGCCTGTAGACAACCCCAGTTCTTATGGCTGTCCCTTTTCCTGTTTCCAGGGTGACCCACAGTTCTTCTGGCTCCTTATGTGTATTCTGAATTTCTGTAGTTTTGATATTTTCATTAACATACAGGGCCACTCCACCTCCCCTTTTTGCACCTCGGTCTCTTCTGAAAAGTACATAACCAGGTACTGAGTCTCCCATGTGTGATTACTGGTAAACCTCATCTTGCTAATTGCTACTATGTCCATTTTAGCCTCTGTCATTATTGCCTGCAGGTCTGGGATCTTGTTTCCCAGACTGCAAGCATTTGTGTTCATAATTTTCCACTGGCCAGATTTCAGTGTGTTAGTTGTTGGGTGAGGTCTGGAGTTTCCCCTGTGCGTCGTATGGGGAGCTGGACCTTTTTCCTTATCTGGTGATGCAAATGAACTGCAAACATGCTGAACTCCTTTTTGACCACTAGCTGAGGGTGGAGGGGTGTTCTTCCCATTCGACATATGGGGTGCTGCACTCCACTCCCCTCCCCATTTGCTAGTTTAAATATTCTGCAAATATGTGAAACTTCTGCCCCAATGCACTGACTCCCTCCTTAGTCAGATGCAGTCCCTCAAATTTGAATAACTTTTGCTTCCAAAATTGTTGCCAGTTCCCTATAAATGTGTGTCCTTTTTCCTGGCACCAGCCTTTGAGCCACATGTTTAGCTCCCCTATCTCCCCTTTTCTGACCTTCCATCCATCTGCCCCCCTCTCCCAGACTGGCAGGATCTCAGAGAAGGAGATGCCAGATGAAATGGATGATAGTTTGCCACCCAGCTTGGTCAGGTGTTCCTTGGTCTCCACAACTGACTGGCTGGCAAGATCATTAGTCTCTATGTGTACCAGGATGTCAATGTTTTCTCCTGCTTCCTGAACAATTTCAGCAATGAGGTCAGTGTCTCTCTATGCTGATGTACCTGGGAGACATCTGATCATTACCCCGGCTGGAGATAGGTATCAAATCCCCGAATCATGGAGTCTTCTATGATCAGAAGTTTTTGAATTTCCATTTTGCTTTTTTTGTTTTGGTTTCTGTTTTGGGTGAGTTTTGTTGTGCTAGCTCCTGTGCTGCAGTGTCCTGCTCTGCAGTGTTCTCTGCCCCTTTGTTTGATTTCGGAGATAGAGGCAGATACCTGTTTGTAGTTTTTATATGGTTTGTAGAGGTAATATGTTGGAGAACACTAAGTGATGGGGCACCCGATTTGCCCCTCCTAACCACCTGCCAACCTCTCAGACCAACTACCCTCTGTGGTTGAGGTGCTTCTGTTGGATGTTGGGGAAATGGTAGGTGGTTCTTACAATATAGTCCCTCTTGAATATGAAATCTGAGGCGCACAATCTCTGCCCATGCTGCCTGGAACTGAGCCCTCAGATCTCCAATGGTCCAGCATGTAAGGACAGTGTCCTAAATCCTGTAAAACCACCCTTCTGAAAAGTGTTCCGCAGTACCTGCAGTTAATGATATCCATTCCAGATAAGTTGCTGGGTTTATAACCTGGTCAGAGTAATTAGAAGGAAGAAAATGAAAGCAAAAGTTTGATTTTGTGTTTTGTTTGTTTGTTTTTGTATAACTTGGTATAACAAGTTAAATTACTAGTGCCCCTGTAACTGAGGTCACTGTGTGGATATCCCACTGATCCGCTCCTTCCTGCTTTGCCACAGAAAATGTCACAACTGTGCTACCCTATAAAAGGAGTGCATTGTGGGGTGGTTGGGGATGGGGGTGGGTGGCTGGGCCCTTCCCCTGCCAAAAAAAAAAGAACCATGGATGAAAGAAACAAGGAGGTAAGTGTTAATAATATTCCTGCTCCTTTCAGGAAACAGTTGCATTTCTGGGATAATTAAGTTGTATGCAGTGCATTGTAAATGAGTTAAATACACATGAAGTTGTGAAGTCATGTGTCATGCTAAAATGTAATAATCTTTATCTCCTTTGTCCAGCTTACATACACTATGAGTTAAAACACCATGTTTCACATATCCTCTCAAGAGACAACATAAGCTTAGAACTGATTCTGGATGGTTGTCAGTACATTTCTTTACTGTCAAGTACAAGGTCACTGTCATCTGTTTTCTGTGCATAGTACCTCACATGTTTGGTGCTGAAGATGTATTATACTGTAAAGGCAGTCAAGGGTTATTGATGCAATATCACTGTCAAGGTATACTGACCATTGACTGAAATGTGCGTGCATGTGTGTATGTCTGTGTGGGGGGGGCTGTCCCTACATGATTGCCCCATTATAACAGCTGGTCATTCCTGCATTGCTTACTTCAGATTGCTTCTAATAGGTACCATTCCATCCACATTTTTGGGGGGATGGGGTTACACCTGATGTACCGTACCACAGGTGTACCACTCCAGGTCACTCAGGCATTGTGCAGCAAGTGACTGGAGAGGGTAGGCTATTAAGGAGACCATGTCATAGGACCTCCAGGGCTTAGGGATCCCTAATATTTTTACATGTTAGGAGTACTTTAGCATTACCATAATAGTGCTCTAACTGACTGACTTCAAGCAGGCAGACTGTGTGGAGTAGCTGACTGGGCACCAGTCTCTGGCAATGAGGATACAGGTTACCATTCCCAAGTACAGTTTTTTTTTTATTCTTTTATTCTTTTAATTATATACTTTAATTACATACTTTAGTTTTAGGGGTCTTTGCCTCCACTTCACGTACATGGGATTTAGACAGGATGAGCAATGCAGGTAAAATAACAACCTAAACAAATGGGAATTCATCTGAAGACAAAAATCCCTGGCAAACCCCTCTGTAAGACTGCAAAAGTTAGGCAGCAAGTCTGTTATGTCATTAGTAAAAGCTGAGCTTGTGGTCAGATCTGAAACTGGGGGGAAAAACAGTTTACCATACAATATATTGGACTGCCATGGGGTACACAATTGACACCTTTATCCTATATCAAACCACAAAGTAACACACAGAGATGCTGTTTACAAGTGAAAAACTTTATTTCCAGAAAAAAAAAACAGGTAATAAAACATTTCCTATCTCCTTTAAGATGTTAGAAATGGGGGGGGGGGGTCACAAATTGAGCCTAGTAGTAGCGATCCAGGTCAAAACAAAAATCTTCAGACTGAGCAGAGGAGAAAGAGTGTTACAGGTGGACAGATTAAATCCATTGTCTTTCCAGACTGCCAACAGTGCTTGACCCCACTTTTGGTGTGATCCAGATGTTTTCTGGTTGCAAGGCCATTGCTGGGCTGGTTACAGGGCCATTGTACTTCCCATAAAATTAGGGAAGAAACATTGAATGTGTGTGTTTTACAAATTACTGATTCTTTTAAAAACATCAATTTAGTGGTCAACATGGGGTTTTTCTAATTGTGACATGTTTAGCATGGTGTATAATGATACTATTAATTTTACTTTTCAGAAAAAAACTGGAAAAAAATAATGTCTAAATACCAAGATATCACTACTAAATTGAGGAGACCATACATATTCAATACTTACATCGAGATTATGTGGTAATGGAATGTCATTATCAATCCACTATATTCCATCTCACAGTCCCTTTTTATGCTGTCTTGCACACGCGCGAGCAACATCTTGTGGTAGTAGGAGAAATGCAGAGGTATGTCAGTGTTGGCGAATGCAGGGCATGCTTTAGAAGGTGTGTCCCTCAATCTCCAATGAGCCAGCATGCTAGTGCTGACACAAGTTTATGCAAAGTGCCACCAACTTGAAAGAAATGTGCCGCTGCAATCTGAGACAAACTCATCATGCAGTGGCACAGATGACACGCCTCCCATATGTGCCTTGCCTGGTGAAACATTTCAAATAACCATGGCGATGGCTCCTGCCGTCTGCCACACAATGCCAAAAGAAAGCTGAATTTGGGGGTGCCAATCCCCTGTTAGCATGTCCACCCCCCATACACACACAGATTGTGTGGTACTCTGGGAGCCCACTCCAGTGTGCCTCCATTTAACAGAAAGCCGACCGAGTCAGCACGTTCCTGCTCCCACCCCCATTGTATGGCACTCTGGGAGCCCATCCCAGTGTGGCCAACATCACCCCCCATGAAAGTCATGGGGCACACTGAGAGCCCACCCCAGTGTGCCCAACATTTGTTTTATTTAACCTGCAAGGAAAGAAAACCATTCTGCGGGGCAGTATCCTTTTTGTTTTTTGTTCTTTAAAAAAAGAAAATGGTCCATTGTCCATGGCACCCCCAACCCACACCAACCCTCTGTGCACCCCACCTTCCCATGCCCCTATCACCCATTACTTACCTCTGGAGGGCCGGCATGCAATCTTCGGTGGAGAGGGAACACATCTGGACTCTTCAAAGCCGACCACAAACTGAAGACATGCTGGTAAGCTGTATAATGGCATAAATTGGGGGGATACAGGAACATAGGAAAGTGATGGCAGAAAAGGACTACCAGGCCCACCTAGTTTGCCCATTTGCCTAACTTCCTCTAGGCATGCTCTGATTCCTTCCCCCTCCCTTCAACAGCCCTCCATGTCTGTCCCAGGCCTTCTTGAACCCCCCCACTGTATTCTTACCCACTACTTCTTTAGGCAGCCCATTCCAGGTGTCCACCACCCTCTCAGTAAAGAAGTATTTCCTGATATTACCCCTAAACTAACCCCCTTTGAGTTGAAGACCATGACCCCTTTTCCTGGAACACCCCTTCATTTGGAATAGGTTCTCTGTAGGCACTTTGTTGATCCCTTTTAGGCACTTAAAAGTCTCTATCATGTCCCCTCTCTCCTTTCTCTGCTTCAGACAGTACATGTCAAGGACTCCCAGTCTCTCCTCATATGGCAAGTGGCCAAGCCCCTTCACCATCATGGTTGCCTTCCTTTGTACCCGCTCCACCCTCTCCACATCCTTTTCTTGGTAAGGCCTCCAGAACTGCACCCCATATTCCAGATGAGGCCTGACCAGCTGGGTGTACAAGGGTATCAGGACCTTTTTCCTCCTGCTGGTGATCCCCCTCCCAATACAACCCAATAAGCTGCTGGCTTTTGCCACTGCCCTACTGCACTGCCCAGCCACCTTGAAGTCTTGTGAGATGATGATGCCCAGGTCTCTCTCCTCCTTGGTTACTGCCAGTGGCTTGTCCCCCAATCTGAATTCTGTTCTCCCATTTTTCTGCCCAGGAGCATGATTTTGCATTTTGCTGTATTGAGCAATAACCTCTACTTTCTGGCCCAGTCCTCTAATTTCCCCAGGTCCCTCTGCATTCTCTCAGCTCCATCCTGCATGTCTTCTCTATTGCAAATCTTTACATCATCCACAAATAGGCTCACTCTCCTTTCCAACCCCTCCGCTATGTCTCTTATAAAGATGTTGAACAGCAGGGGTCCCAGTACTGACCCTGGGGAACACTGCTGGTGACCCCTGACACTTCTGAAGGAACCCCATTGAATAATACCCTCTGTATTCTACCCTCCAACCAGTTTCACACCCACCTTATAACCACCCCCACAGCCCCAGGCACTCTATTTTGTACAATAGTCTTCTGTGCAGTAACATATCAAAAACCTTCTTGAAATCCAGGTAAGCTATGTCTACTGATCCACCAGCCTGGTGACCCAGTCAACCAAATTTGTTTGACAAGATCTGCCCTTGGTAAAGCCTTGCTGCCTTGGGTCAAGGAGACCATTTGCCTCCAGGTAGCTGGTGATTCTGTCCTTGAGCAGTTTTTCCATGAGCTTGCTGACCACAGAAGTCAGGCTTATTGGCCTGTAATTGCTCATGTCTTGCCTCCCCCCCTCACTTATGTAGGGGCAGTACATCCATGTACTTCCAGTCCTTCAGAATTTTCCCTGAGGGTAAGGATTCATTGAACAGAGTGGTCAAGAGGGCCACTAACACCTCCCTCAGTTCCCTCAACACTCTTGATTGAACCCCATCTGGCCCCATGGCCTTGTCAACCTTCAGGCCCTTAAGTTCTTTCAATATCTTCTCTTCTCGGAAGGGACTCATATCCACCCCTACCATTTCTATATCAGCTGGCCTGGTGTTGCCTCCCATCCATACCTCCTCCATTATGATTACTGTGCTGAAGTAATTGTTCAGCATTTCCCCTTCTCCCAGTCCACCTCCACCCTCTCCTCTGTCTCTGCTAACAGACTAGGTATCCCATTTTCCCCTTTTCTCCACTCACTGATATACCTGAAGAAGGGCTTATCCCCTTTCTTGACCATCTTGGTGATATTCTCTTCCATCCTTGCTTTTGCCTGTCTTACCACCTTCCCCACCTCCCTTTGCTCTTCTTGGTATTCTACCCAGTCTAGTTCACTTTGTGTTATTTTAAATTGTCTGCAGGCTCAAGTCTTAGCTCTGATACTGGCCCCCACTTCCCTACTGAACCACAGTGGCCTCCTTTTCTTCCTATTCTTGCTTACCCTCTTTATGTAGAGGTCAGTGGCCCTCATGATGGCTCTCTTTATCATGGCCCATATGTTTTCCACCTCCTAAGCTCCCCCATCCCTTTAATTGCCTGGTGAGCATAATCCCTCATTTTGTCAAAATTTGCATGTCTGAAATCAAGAACCTTCACCTTGGTCTGGTTGCAAAAGGCTGACATGGCTTAGGTGGCTATCTCAGCCATTTTGTTGAATTTTGGCTCCAAATTTTCAACATGGGGTTCTTGAGACCCCACCTCATGAACACATGCATGGTCATCTCGCTATTCATTCCTGAAAGGTAATTTTGCAGTCACTCTGTGGAATCACCTTTTGGGATGATTAACAAAATGGCAGTGCCACTGTTTATGAGGTGGAGTCCCAAAAAGCCTATGTTGCAAATTTGGTGAAAAGATTCCAAAAAATGACTGTTACAAGCGTGCATTGTGCAGTTTCCATGCACGCTCGTACATTTGACAATTTTTAATCTTTTCACTCCAGATTTTCAACATTGACATTTTTTCACACCTCCTTATGAACAGTACAGCTGTCATTTTTTACATCCTTTCCGAAATGTGTTTTCACACATATAGCGCACAATGGCACGGTTGCTGTGGGAAATCAATGTTTGGGACAGATTAACAAAATCACAGTAACACTGTTCATGAGCAGGATCCCAAAATGCCTATGTTGAAAATCTGGTTAAAAAAATTCCCAAAATAATTGCATTACGGGCATGCGTTGGGCCGTTTCTACGCACGTTCATGACTTCAATTTTTCATATTTTCACTCCAGATTTTCAACAATGCCATTTTTTTACACCTCCTCATGAAGAGTACAGCTGTCATTTTTCACATCTTGCCTAAAATGTGTTTTCACACTGTGGCACCAAATAGATGCAGTCGCTGTAAAATCACCTTTACGGCTAATAAACCAATAAGCCCTGTTCATGAGGTGGGGTCAGAAAAAGTCCATGTTGAAAATCTGGAGTGAAAATACCAACAAACACCCAGGGAGTTAGGGTTTTCAACCGTAACGCCCCACCCTGTAGAGACTGATGGGCATCAGGGTTGTGACTTGGGATTGTCGGCTGTAATGCTCATGCCATTCCACCCCCACCTTGCAGCCAGTGACAGGCATTGAGGTGTGCCTTGGAGTATTTGGCTGCAAAGCTCACCCCATTCTCCTATGCTGTACCCATCTCAATGTATTTCCTTATGAAATGGGGTGAGCATAAGGCTCAAAGACCTCAAGGCACCCTGCGACACTTGTCGGTGCCTGCAGGGTAAGGTGAGGTGAAATGGCATAAGCGTTATGGACGATGACTCAAAGGCACACCCCAATGCCTGTCAGTCTCTACAGGGTGGGGGTGGGGTTGGCATCAGTTCACTACTGCACTGCTATTCCTATTATACATCTCTCTTACTGCTGCACTACCAATGCCAATGCCAGCAAGACAACATTCAGCATTGACAAATTCTTGTTTATTATTATTATTATTACGTTATTTTGTGTTGTTGTTGTTCATTTGTTTTAATGAAGGGTGACTTATGGGTTAACCTTTGAAACAAATCAGTTGCCTTCAGAAAAGGTTCCCTTCACCAATGTAGTTTGCCTTACAAATTTCATATCAAATATGTCACTGCAGACTCTACTTGACCTTTTGCCCCCATTACTCCTGTGTCTGTCCCATGCTTGCTTGAATCCTTATACACTTAACCATTATTTGAGTGGAAAACAATTTGTTGATAAATAGGGAGCAAGTGCTGGAATTATCTATGGAATATATTTCATAAGACAATCATTGCTGTGGGCTCAGTAGTATTTTTGATGAATAGTGTCTGAGTGATGTGCACTGGCTATCTCGACACAGTGCCAGTTTGACAGTGCTATGTGGATTCAAACTGGTCAAGAGTACGAGTAGGGTGGGTGGATTGGGGGTGAAAGAGGGCACAGAGGAAAGGGTCTGCAAGGCAATTTGCTGTTTTTTCCTGTTTCATTGCATATTATGTTTCCATGCTGCCAGATAATATTAAAATAAAATAAAAAAAGGAAAGCATCTGAATAAGAAACTATCAAATAGATGATGGTTTTGAAAAGAAACCGCTATTCCAGGCAGCTCTCAAATAACTATATTTAATTTGTTACTGGAAATAAGAAAATGTCACATATTTAGACAACATAGATAAAACATTCTTGGCTTTTGGGGGAGTGAATTCAGCAGCACACACTGAGTGGTCTTTCACATGCTGTGCAGTATGGGGTCACTCCAGACAGCAATGACATCAGAAACTGTTGCAGTCAGGCTGGTCTTGGCAAAAATCTCAGAGCTGGCTGAATGCACACTGACCTATTATAGTGGTTTAAAGTAATAGGATTAGGAAAAAGATGACAAGAGACAGTATGCATATTGTCAAAATATTCAATTTATTGCTCTGCTGCAGGAAACACTTGTAAAAAAGGAAAAAAAAAAACATGTTTGTCATTGATCTTTAAATAGGTGACCAATGCCCCTTGACACAGGGCATCATGAAAATATTGCCCTTTTTTGGTTGTAAAATGTATCCCAGTCCATGGTGCCTCCTTTTGTCTGTCTGAATATTGGGCTCATGAATGGTCAAGGTTCCTTCCCCTTGCTGTCTGTGGCGACAGTTTCTAAATGAATGTAGGTGCGAGGAAGACGGGGTCTTGATGTGAATGGTGTGAGGAAAACCTTCATCTGGCTACTTGAGATCAGTTGGGGTGGGGGAGGCAATGATTAATATTTATAATGACTAATATTTATAACTGAATCATGGCAATTAATAGAAAAAAGAAAAGAATACTGTCATTTAGTCAAATACACTTCTACTGCAAAGTGGCTAATATTCATAGCTATATGCTGCATTACATGTAGCAGCTGTACATTGTTTTAGCACAATCTGATTTCTTGCTCTCAGAAATATTGACCCCCCCAAAAAATACAACTGAATGTGTGACTTTATCAGAGAAACATTTACTTAATATACAGGCAATCAAGTATACCATTTGCCAGTGATTACCTCGGTAAAGTGAAAAGGAAAGAAAAGAAAAGAAAAGAAAAGAAAAGAAAAGAAAAGAAAAGAAAAGTCACAGTCCGAGACTTCTTCCAGCTGTCAATATCAGGCTTCAGGCTTTGGCCCTCCAGTGTCAGGCTCCATCACCACCCCCAAGCCTTTGGGTGCCAAGCTTTATGGTCACCCACCCCCCCCAAAAAAAAACTTGAGGCACAGATTTTTTTTTTAATTCTCCCTCCTTTTCTATTTCTGCTATACTTTACTCACTGTGACAAAGCAATTTTGCAACTTTTTTTTTTATATGAAATGTAATATGTTAGACTCTGCAGGGATAGTGGAGTGTGATTTAAGTACAGTAGATGCTGGGAGTGAGAAAGCCATTCTCTCAGGCAACCCCTATTATAAACCAACCTTTACAAGACCCCTAGAATAACAAGCCTGCCTAGAATTGTGAAAAACTTTTTCCTAACCCAGCAGTAACATTTTTTTAAAGGGTATGGAGTTTGGGGAGGGGGAGCTAACTGGCAGACAAATGCTAATCTTATAAAACAGAGAAAAGCAAGCTTGAAAAAATGTGAGGAGTTGCTTTCATTTAACCCCAGCAACCTCTCTTTTTAAGCCTAAAATGCCTAATTTTAATATGCAACATATCTGGAGAAGGTTTGTTTAGAAAAGAGGTTCCCTGAGAGGATATTGTAGCTGTCTCAGTCAGAGAATCTGCTGTACCTAAACTGCGCTGGAGCTACTATCCATGTAGAGTCTGAAACACTACATTTAAAATAAAAACAGGTACTAAATTTTGTCTAGCACAATTAATAAAATCTCCATTTGTGTCATAAAATGCATTCTCAGTCAGCAGTTGAAGTGGTGCCAGTCTAAGCTTGTTTCCAGGGTAACCATGGAGCACATGGAGGTTCAGTGACATTTTTCTCATGATCATACAGTGTGCAATGATATACAGCACAGTAGCAATTCAAAATCCCTCTGCTGCATGCACTAATCTCATTCACATCTCAGCACTCTGCCATGTATTTCCATGTAATCTCTAGTGCCACAACCAACATATCAGTCATTAAGTAAAAAAAAATAAAGAAAGTCACATAGAGTCAATCATGGCATCTGGAGACAGTATGGTATGATAGACCATAGAGGTTATAGAGCAATGAGATGTGTATGAGATTAGTGCATGCTGCTGATGGGGGTTTGAGCCCTATGGGACTTGCTCCCCTCTGAATACGGCTGTCTGCAGATTGGATTCATGGCCTAACAATGCTCTATGACTATGTGCAGCTACTATGAATGATATGGTTGTTAGTCTCACTCTCTCACACTGTCTGTGCATTGGGAGGGGAGGGAGTGATGAAAAGCCATTGATCACATAGAGTCAGTGGCCACATACAATGTATAAGGCTTACGGGCAGACTGGATGGGCCTGGCGATCCTTATCTGCTGACAATTTTTCTGTTTCTATGTTTCACAAGTGATCAAACTGAACATTTAAATGTGTATCATTAAACTAAACAGATCTACTGCTCAAGGGAGGAACAGCCTTTTGAAAAGCTGAATGTTTAAGAGGTTAATCTGATCTGAAGCTTTGCAAGTGCAGTGCAAGAATGCAGCAGCAAAGGCAAACAAGATGCTGGGATGCATATCTAGGAGGATCAGTAGTAGGAGAGAGGTGGTTATACAGTCCTTGTACAGGTCACTGGTAAGGTTGCATCTAGTGTATGGCGTTCAGTACTGGTGTCCACAGCTGAAAAGGACATTAACCTCCTGGAGAAGGTCCAGAGGAGGGCTACAAAAATGATAGCTGGTCAACATGGTAAGGCATATGAGGAGAGGTTGAGAACATTGAGCATGTACTCCTTGGAAGACAGGAGAGAGAGAGAGAGACATGACTGGGACCTTCAAGTACTTGAAAGGGGTAAATAAGGTTGATAAGGAGAGTCTGTTTAAGCTGAGTGCCAACCATAACACGAGGGGGCACAGTCTTAAGCTGGAGGGTGGGAGGTTTAGGAGGGAGGTCAGGAAGCACTTCTTCACAGAGAGGGTGGTGGACACTTGGATTGCACTGCCAGAAGAGGTAATCTCATTGAAGACAGTGGGCAGCTTTAAGAGAGGGTGGGACAGGTATAGGGGAAGGGTAAGGGTCATCGGTAGGGAGGATGAGAGGAGTGGGGAGAGGGGGGCAGGGACAGTAGCTCAAGCTGTGAACCTTGCAGCAAGAGCAGACTTGACAGACCAAATGGCCTTCTTCTGCTGGCTTCTTTATATGTTCATATGTTCATACTGCTCTCACAAATGGAAGACAGAATCTCTCTGTTAGCTTGATTGTATGCCATTGTGGAAACTCAATTAAAATTATCATCTACTGTACAGACAAAAGAAGACTCTATTTGCAGATTTCATCCTCTTACTTTTCAGCCTGGGTGTCACTGACACAGCTAACCTAACCTCTGATCTTAGAAGCTGCTTAGCTCCAGATTGAAAAAAAATAATAATTAGAGGGCTAGAAGTTTTTTTTTATTATTATTTATTTAACTTACATATGCTTTAGAAACACAGTATAGCAAGGCACTTTGCAGGGTACAGTTTCCATGCTATGAAATTGTCTCCCTGTCATTTTACTTTCACTGGCAGGAGTGAGACCCTTAGCTTCAACATGTGCTAACCTACCAGGAAGATCAGAAAAGACTGTAATTAGCCATGAATTGAAGTGAATTCTTATGTGCTTCACCTTGGGTAGTTGTTGGGGTTGGGGGAATAGTAGAAAGCTGTGAAGTCAATAATTCACAAGACAATTGTCACTGTTCTTCCTTCCCCCATCTCATGTTCTCTTCTGTTTAAGGGTGTTGGAATTAAGGGTTGAATTACACCACCTCCTTTGATGTATGACAGGACAGACCTGACAGACATACCTCTCAACTGCTATGAATTTAGCATAGCACTATGATTTTTACACTCAAAGTTACCCTTGCTCTACAAAGGTTTACTGATGGTCTTAATAATGTTAAATCTATTTCTGAACACACACACTATTAAATCATTGAACTAACTTGGTAGAAGCATTCCCTAATACTAATTATATGGGGCCCACTATTTGTATGCCTATTGCTCCTTAAAAAAAGAAAGTGTTACACATTCTGACCGTGTGCTATGAATTTTAAAGGCCAGTGGTGGATGCATGGAACAGCCTTCCTGAGGAGACTGTGGGGTCTAAAACTGTGGGAGAATTCAAGAATGCATGGGAGAGACATGAGGCAATTTTTGTGTGTGGGGGGGGGGTAGGAAGAAATAGGCTGCTGGTTAAATAGGATCTGCAGCTTATCCCCTAGGTAGGGAAATGGGCAGACTAGGTGGGCTAAGGGGTCCTTATCTGCCATCAAAGTCTATGTTTCTGTGTTTCTATGTGCTATGATTTTTAATGCTGATAGGCTGAGAGGTATGCTGATAGAAACAAAAACAGAGTTCTACCTCAAAACAAACCACTGGGATCCCTGCGCTGACATACAAAATTCAGTTGTGTTGGGTCAACTAAGTTGTGGCCATTCCTTTGCAAGAGGCATGCATGGGGTCATCTTTATAACAGACATGATTGAAAGCTAGGAAGCTGAATCTTATAAGAATTCAAAGCTGCATTGTGTACATTGTAAATTAGTATGGGAACTACTGTATAATTCTCTGTTTGGTCCAGGTGTGTACATTCTAAAGGAGATGTACTAACATAGAAGCATTATACAGGAAATGTATTTTGAAAACATTACAACATGATAAAATGTAGATGCAATTTAATTTGAACCAGTGTTTTGTAGTGCAGATACTGATTTCCACATTTAATTCTTTTTTGCAGTATGAAGCTGTGATTTACTACCACTGAAATATACAAGAAAAAAAAGACTTGCCTCTGTTCTTTAAGTAATGGAGTTGAGCATTATCTTCCTTCAGGGATTTAACACAGAAACAGATATAGACAGATAAGGACCTCTTTGCCCACCTAGTTTGCACATTTCCCTACCTACTGAAATGTTGCAGACCCTACCTGATCTCCACCCTAAGGTTCTCTTATGCCTGTCCCATGCATTCTTGAAGCCTGCTACCATTTTGCCCCTACCACCTCCACTGGGAAGCTGTACCAGGCATCCACCACTCTTTCTGTGAAGCAGTACATCCTCACATCTGTCCTGAGCACCCCCCCCCAGCTTCACCATGTGCGCTTGT
This sequence comes from Neoceratodus forsteri, assembly GCA_016271365.2. NCBI lineage: Eukaryota > Metazoa > Chordata > Ceratodontiformes > Ceratodontidae > Neoceratodus > Neoceratodus forsteri. The sequence goes on along the minus strand of CM057454.1, from coordinate 266,131,415 downwards.
TTTCATTTATAAAATACTTCCCCTTTGAACCTTATTTATATCCATAAAGTATTTGAAAGGTTCTATAATACACCCCTCCCTCCCTTCTTTCCTCCAGGGTGTGCATATTAAGGTCCTTCCGTCTCTCTTCATAGGGCTTGTGATGCACACCCTGCACCATTTTGCTTGTCCTCCTCTGGACCACCTACAGTATACCCTGTCTCTGATCTTCTGGAGATGTGTGATAAGTTAGATGCTGCAGCTCACAGTAATGTTATTCTGCTCTTACAATTCTGAATCTTAATATTATGGGGTACATTCCTGCTGTCACTGTACACCTGCATTATTTGCTTAGTCTCCTGATGAAACTGTATCTTAACCATACATTTGCTGGTGTGGCTGGACAGGAAAGGATGCTTTATTTATTTACCTTATTGCTCATATTAACAACAATTATCCTTTGCACACAGTGGCTGCTAAACCATCTCTTGAAGCAGCTGCAAACTGTGCAAAGGGTACTTGTTATTAATATTAGCCATAACAGGAATAAATTGCCAGGTTTCATGAATAGACTGTATTCATACCACCAGAGCATTGTTCTTTGCATGCTGTCAAAATGAGTAGGCTATTGCTGGCATCTGAAAGGCAAAGGAAATGAACTCTGGTAGAACTATCTGCTACTATCCAATTTCACCCTTATTGTACTTGCCTAAATGAAACATGTTCTTATTGAATTTGATGTTTTTCATTTGATTGCATAGAAATGTAACAAAATCTTAGGCCACTGTAGGGACATTTTTGTTTTGATTTCAATGCTTTTCATTGGGGGAGGAGCAGGTGATGCAGAATGTGGTATTTCGGACTTGCGGTTTAGGATGCATGGGGATGGTCGTTTGCAGCAGAAAATAATCTACATATTAATTTGTTTTGTCTGTTACTCTTCCAATGCAGTCTCTATATATTTGCCTGCAGTTCTTATTAGAGATCACCTGGGATAGTCTTAAGTGGAATCCAGGGCAGTGACCAGAGAAAACAATGCAATGTTATGCACAAGAATTTCATTTTTTTACTCCTTTTGCGGCCCATGTATGGTACACAAAGGATGCTCCTAGGCCTTCTAAAGTGGAGTCCTATTGCATGTCTGACAGCCTTGAGAATGCACTTACTGCTGAAAACGGGGTCTTACTGCAGTGTGGCTGTGTGCATGCCATATACTGTATGCTCTGATCGTATGAGACACCAGCTGGATGTTGCTTTTCCCAGTGTTGGCATTTCATGATGACAGCTCACAAATTGCATTCAAGGAACCTGTTCCAAAAGCAGTTAACTCACATACACTACATGAAGTGCTGCAGGGGGCCACATGGCGTAGAGATTGTGGGGGCAGGAGGGGCAAGCTGCCCGCCCTGAGAAATTAGACCAGGACTTTTTTAGGAGCCCAGCCACCGTTCTCCGCTTATCATTTTTTTTTTTTAATATTGAATGGGCTCAGGGCTATGCCCAGACTGCCTGCACCTCTCTGGAGGAGGGAGGGGGTTGGCGGCATGGCGCCGTGTCTCTTAAACAAAAACTATCCCCTTTTCCGATTGGCTGCAAGCCTGCAACCATAGTAGACTGCCTGTTAAAGCCAATCAGGGAGTGCCGCAAGCTGGCGCCATCGCGTGAGCAGTACTCCATTAGTGGTACCATTTAGTTGTCTGTGTGCCTTCCATGAAGGAGCAGCAGCAGCATCCATATAGCGCAGGGCTGAGGAGAGATAGCTATTCATGGATGTCGAGCAGCAGTCGTTGGTTGTCTGTTAGGTGTCACCAGTGTCTCAGTCAGTCTAATGTTCCCACCTTCCTCCTGTCCTGAACAGCCCAGTTTAAATATACCTCACCCGAGTCCTCTGACTACCTACTCTCTGTTTCTCAGTGCAGCCAGCTGTGCTCTGGGCTCTCCCACTGCCACCTGAGCCTCCCATCCTTGAGAGCCTAGGAGGCCTGCGGCCACAAGGCCTCTACCACCAGACAGACCAGGCGGAGGAGCGAGTAGTACAATTACAGTGAGTCTGCGGCACGGCCAGGCTTGCCTGCACACCCAGCTCCTGTGTCCAGCAGGCCAGAAAAAGATTTACCATGTTGTCGGTGAGTCCCACACCACACCCATTGCCCACCAGTTCCACGGTCCACCGAGAGGGATTATTCAGGTCAGTGAACAGCCAGGCCCAGAACAGTGAAGAAGCTGGAGGTCATGCAGAGCTATAGCAGACCCATAATGCGACATGTTCATCTGGTGTCAGAAAAAATTAGTTACTGTCTCATTGAGGGATTAATCGGGAGAGGAACTGGACTGTTGGGAGAGACTCAGCTACCTGACCTGCCTTCTTGGCCTTGCTGTGCCCTGCTGCATGCTGCCCTGTCTGTGCCCTTACTGATTTGGTGAGTAACTGTGCTGCAAGCTGGTTGTCAGAAATTAATACCATTCACATCCCAGAAATGTGTCTTTTGGGGGGGTTGTCTTGGCCATGGCCAAGTGTCTGGTGAGGTGGGTGGAAGGTTTGCTGTCAGCTTGTGTTTCTTTGGGTGGGAGGGGATTTGCTGGCTGTTGAGGCTGTCCATGTTGGTGGGGTAGGTGGGGGGGTCTATCTGTTTGGTATGGTGTGGACACTGGTCTTGTTGGTGGGGTGGGGACACTCAGTTACTGTGCTACTGGTGTGGTGGGGTTTGTTGGGGAAACTCACTGGATGGTCTGTGTTTGGTGGGGCTGGGGGGATGGTCTGTTTTGTGGGGTTGGGGTCAGGGGAGACAGTCTGTGTGTTTTGGGGCTGACTCACTGAGAGGATGGTCAGTGTTTGGTGTTGGGGGAGGGCATGCATTTGGTGGGGCTGGGGGGACGATCAGTGTTTGGGGCTGGGGTTGTTAGTGTTTGGGACTGGGAGGGCGGTCAGTGTTTGGTGGGGCTGGGAGGACAGTCTGTTTTCTATTTTGGGGTCTGGTGGGGTGGGGACACAGGCCATGGTGATGTGGGGACACTGGCTGTGATGGTGAGGTGGTGACACTAGCCATTGTTTGGTGGACTTGGCTGGCCATTTGTCTGGGGGGACTGTCCATGATGGTGGAAAAGGGGGACCATCCATGTTTGCCTGCTGGGTGTCTTGTGGGAAGGGGGGGACTATTTGCTGGTTGGGTGTCTGGGGATCTTTCCATGTTGGCTTATGGGGTGAATATGGGGTGATTGCTGATCAGGTGTCTAGGATGGACTATCAATATTGTTGGGAAGGGGAACTCTCCGTGTTTGCTAGCCAGGTGTTTGGAGGGATTGTTCATGTTGGTGGGGAGGAAATTCTGTGTTTGCTAGCTGTGTGTCAGGGGTGGGGACTGTCCTTGGTGGGATATGGGGGACTGTCCATGTTTGCTGGCTGCCTGGGTGTCTGGTGGGACTGTCCTTGTCGGTTGGGAGGGCATTCTATGCTCACCGGGCCAGTGAGCATTCTATGCTCACTGGCCCAGTGTCTGGTAGGAGGGGGGACTGTTCAGGTGTCTGGGGGACTGTCCTTGTAGGTGGGGTGAAGGGGACTGTCCATGTTTGCTGACTGGGTTTCTGGTGAACTGTCCGTGTTGGTTGGAGGGGGACATTCTGTGCTTGCTGACTGGGTGTTAGCATATAAACATAAGTAAATGTTAAAATGTAATTTCCACCTCATCCTTTACCTGTCAAGGGATGTATCTCACTGACCTGTGCCGTAGCTAGCATATGAACATTAGTAAATGTTGAAACATTATTTCCCTCATCCTTTACCTGGCTGTAAAGTAATCTTTCACTTTTTTGATTTCTCGATTGTCCACTGTGGAGGGTGAAACAGACAGATTCCTTGGCCTTACTGTCTCTGTCTTCATTGCCTCAGCAAACACAACCAAAGGGGTAGCTTTTGTGTTCCGTACAGTGTTACAAGACTAGCAAAAAAAAATCTTTCACTAAAATATGCACCCTAAAGAAATGATTATACTACTACCTGGCGATTGTTATAGCGACTACTGACTGGCCATGATTTTTTTGGGGGGGTTGGAATGCTGGTCGTGTGTGTGGGTGGGGTTGTGGACACTGCTGGTTGTGCGTGCATGTGTGTGTGTGTGTGGTTGGGGACACTGCTGATTGTGTGTGTGTGGGGTTGGGGACACTGCTTGTCGTGTGTGTGTTGGGGGTTGGGGACACTGCTGGTCATGTGTGTGTGTGTGTGTGGTGTTACGGACACTGGTCATTTGTGTGGGCAGGGTTTGCGATACAGGCATTGTGTGGGTGTGGTGGGGGCACTGTTGTGTGGGTGGGTGGAGGCACTGGCATTGTGTCGGTGGGGCGGGGTTGTAATTGTATACCAGGCAAACTGTGCTGACCGGTAGCTCAACATCTCTCTTTCCAGACAAAGAAAGGAACATAAACAAAATGCAGTATCAAATGTGGTTATATTTATTTTTGTGTGCCTGTGATGGGGAGGCACAAACCTGGATGCCTGGAGAGGATACCAGATAAATGGAGCTGGAAATGGTGTTGGTTGGGTGGGGTGGGGACAGTGGCTGTGCTGGTGTGGGAGGGAGAGTGGCTGTGCTGGTGGGGTGGACACAGAGTGTGGAGAGTGGCTGTGCAAGTCCATCAGGGTGCAGAGAGTAGCTGAGCTGGCCAGTCTGGGTGGAGATAGTGGCCTTGCAGGTCTGGGGTGGGGAGAGTGGGCTGTAGCTTTTTGCATGGACATTTAATTCACTGTCACTTGCTGTGCCTTCTGCTGCCCTACCAGCTTTGTGCTGCTGTGCTGACCAGGATGGACTGGTACACATGCTGAAAAAAATGGTTCTGGCCACTGGTGATGGAGGAGGGAGGGGTGGATGGGCATACTGGCACAGAAATATTTTTTTCAACATGTATGCCAGTCTGCAGGGTCCATGCTATGCTTACCTCCCTCATACAAGGGGCTTCTGAGCACTAAAGATAAGTTTCTGTGTCAAAATTAGGAACTGTTGGAAAGTATGAAATCCTACAGTATAAAAATTGTGCATGTTTATGTAGTTTCTCCTTACTGTGTGGTTCGACAAGATGTTCTGTGGTCTCTCCTCCTCCTCATTAGCACCCTGACCTGTGACCTAGCCATTCCCCCCCCCCCCGGGGCAGGGGGAAGGTCCATTGTTTTGTGGTCTTTTGGTGGTTTGTTGGGCATTGTGAAATGCATTGTTTCATTTACTGTGTTGTACTGCCTGGACCTGCTTTACCCTGTCTCTATCCTGAATGTAAACATGGTATAAAAAGTTCATTTTTTGGTGGTGTGTGTGTCTGTCTGTGTCTGTGTGTAGAAGAATAGAGACACACACTCGGACAAAAAAAACTGTATTAAACCACATCAAACTGAAGCAACCATGTTTCATTTGTGCCCTTCAAAACTGTCAGATGAGACGATTTTAAAGTAGTCTATGGGGGGAAGCATCCACGGCAACTTGGGCTACCACAACCGTCTGACCACACACTGTCATAGGTCATGCTCATAAAAACCACCAACTAAGTACTTACCTTTCAGGGTGGGTCCTGCGAGACTGAGCACAGGTATCTGGAGTCGTTGTTCCAGCAAACTTCCTGTGGTGTCTGTTCTCTTAGGTTATGTGATGTGACCACTTTTGTGCCAGGGCAGTCCGTGTTTGCTTGGATGGGGTTGTGTAACCCTGGGCATGGACAGAGATGCATATTCCTTACAAGCCCATGGGGAGGAGAGTGGTATGGGGTTGTGATGTGACCACACCATGCCCATGATCATCTTGAACAATTAGGGGATTTACCAGGGTTGGACTGGGGTACAGAGGGCCCACCTGGAAAGAAGATACAAGGGCCCACCTGGAAAATCAATAGAGAAGGGCCCAGGTTGACACACTCATATCAATATTCCACTTCAATCTGATACACTAGCTCTGTGTTTGCATCTTACATTTATCAACAGTGTCCCAGATACCCCATTTAATTAGAAACAAGATGATAAATGCAAAAGTTCAGAGTTCAGAAGGTAACCACTTACTCAACTGAGGGGAGCCCACCTGGAAATTTCCAGGTATCCAGGTGGGCCAGTCCAACCCTGGGATTTACATTGTTCTGTTGTACTGTCTCAGGTACATCAGCATGCTTGTTAAGAGCACCGCCTGAGGGATATCAGCAAGTCCCATGCTTATGTATGCAATGCTTGCTTGCTTGAGGAGAGCATTATCCTCTTCGCTTACCTTACCTAACCAGATTCAGGCATGTGACATTGAATAATATGGGATGAGCTGGGATGGGATGGGAGACTAATGAATTAACTTGGTAATAACAAGGAAAAGTGTTAACACTGGGTGCAAGTAAGCAATAATGCCCGACAGGGCGTGTGTCATGCTGGGATAACGTCACACCTCAGGTGGTTGGGCACGAGTGCATCCAATACATAAGGCATGACGTTATTCTACCATGACACACACCCTGGAGGGCATTATTGCTATTATACAATGGCGTGTTGTTATACAGAATTAAAAAAAATAGTTTTAAAGATGTTTTATTTGGTGTGGAAAAATATTTTTAAGGGAAGGTCCAAAAAACCACACTAATGCTAACAATCATCAAGAGGTTCACGGAGAGGCTGAGACTAGACCTGTGATGAATCGGATGTACTGGGATAACATCACGGGTCTAGCCCAAGACTGATCAATCAGAGGCCAGCATTCATTCTTGTCATTGTATAATCGCTTTTTTTTATGTAATCTTTGTAAATAAGGGCTCATGCTGTGAGGATGCACATGCTGGGATGTTTCCCATACCATCCATGTTTATAGGTATACTGAGGTGCACAGCCATTTGCTGCACTTCCTTGAAACATGTTTTTTGCACTCCTCAAGGGTGGGAGGGCTAGCTCAAGCAGACATTTCAAGAAGTTCAGGATCCACTATAAGGGCTGGACTTGGAAGGGTTATGTAAGCAGCCAAGGGGGGTGAGAGACTAGTGAGCTATCCACCTGAAGGTCCAGGTGGGGGCAAAATTAGGTCAAGACTGATTTGATTTGAAGCTGAGGGGAGGTCCTGTCCTCTTGAGAAGGAAGTTAAGTTCCTTACATATTTTCAACTTTACAACTAAGTCCTCACTCCCAAGGCAGAAGAACGAAGAACTGAATACAAAACAGATTTCAGTCAGTTTTTCGACTCTGGTCTCAGGAGGAGTTGGTCCGAGAGGAGGCTGCAGTAAAACTGGTGGGGTGGGGAAGTGCTCTGACTTGGCCTGGGCTGGTCCCTCCCAGGAGTTATTCAGCTGTAGTCTTAAATGTTTTTTGGGCATTATGTGATGCCGGTTGATTTATTTGCATTACACAAGACACCCACCCTCTTTACTGTCGTGATACGCAAAAATCAGGACTTTTTTGTGACTTTGCCCCCCCCGTAAAAATAAAAAAACTACGCCCCTGGGACCAAGCCTTCCTCTGCCAGCCACATTGACCATGTACACTGCATACAATATTGTTTATTATTGCCTGTTGCCCCAAGGAGTGCATGAAATCTTACTACATGTGTAGTAACTTCATTTTTGGGGGGAAATTTGACACTTTGCACTGGACCACTTTGTAAGCAGGATCTATGGTATTAAGGGTCTAATTTATTTATTTATTTATTAGCTTTTGGTAACTGGGTAAGTGCGCTAGGCAACAGACCTGCCTATTTTCAGGCATGACCTGGGAGAGCACAAGACATTGGTTACAATATGCAGAAATGCACAGACATAATATAGGTGTACAGAAGCAAAACAAGATATACATTGGGAAGCACAGTAATAGTTACATAAGGGTACATTTTAGGCATAGATCATAATAAGGATGTAAAATAAAGCAATTAGGGTAACCATAAGACAGCTGAGGACAGTATTGTCAAATATTCTCCAGTATAACAATAAAGATTTTGTTTATCATGCTCCACTACCCTACAACAATGGCCAATTAAATTAGGAAAACTATGAATTTAGCCATTTTAACTTTCCTCTGCATATTTTTTCATTTATTTTAGTTCAGGAATACCATTGCCAAAGGCCACCACTGATAAAATATACTGCTTCCATTAGTTAAAAGCAACATACAGTATGCACATTATAATTATTTTTAGTAGAACATTAAAATGTGATCCTGCTTCTGCAATTTTTGCCCTAGCACTTATATGGAGATAACATATTATTATAAATAGTATAGTCCAGTTCATGTTCCAATTTTATTGTATAGCTTTATTGTCCATTTACTGGACATAAACAACAGTTGGCTCTTTAATTTCAGAAGTGCTTTGTTGCACTTAAATTATATTTGGTACTGGAACCTGTTGCCAGTGTTATTGCTTCTGAATATTGCCACAGGAGCTAGGAGTGGAGTGGTATTTATGCCCTTATAGCTTACATGATGCCTCCTTCTCTTACAGTACACACATTTACATATTTTAACCTCTTTTCTCTCAAACTCAATTATAACTATCCACCCACGTAGCATCAAAAGTAGCAGACAGTAAATAAAACTGTAAAAATTGCATGACTTACAGCACAGTGGTGTGCACTCTTCTTCATTCTGGTAAATATGAATGAAAACATGTCCTCATATAGTAATAACACCAGATTGGCTGACTGGCTGACTTTTGGCCAGTCAGGTGTTACTACCATAGGAGAATGTCTTTTCATTCATACTATACAGAACGAAGAAGAGTGCAAGCCACTGGCTGTGGGACATGCTACTGATAATATTAATAATCATGTGGATATTCCATAGTATTAACAATCCTTTCAATTTCTTTACTGTCTGCAGCTTGCAGTACTAAGGGGGAGATGGGGTCTCTCATCAAATCATGCGTACTAGGATTATGGCTCTGGCCAAGGATGGGGGACACCACAGATGGGGGGACATTTGGTCAAAAGTGCTGGCTAACATCCAGTGAGATCTGAGACAGATGGCTACTTGCGGGAGTTCCTGGTTGAGCAACTTTGGGGAGTAGTGACCACTGCATTGTCTGTGTTTTTTTTTTTTACATTTTAGATTATTTCAACATTTATATATTGAGTCATGCTTTTTATGTTGCTTTCACGCATGTGCAAGAAACATAGTGCCATCATCTGAGTTTTCGGAGGTGTGGCAGCCCTCTTCCAATTCAGTCAGTGTGTTTTCGGGTGCGGCCCCAGTTCTCCAATGCCTGCTGGAGCTGTCTATGACAGCTCCAAAATGCAGTGGACTACAGTTGAAAGGGGGAGCTACACTTCAGTGAGCAGCAATAAGATATCGCCTGCTCATGCGCGCTCCCCCTACACACACATACTGCTGTGCTCCCCCTCCCCCACACTGTATAGTCAACGAGGGTGCCCAATCCCCCACCAGCTGTGCTGCACTCCCCCCTTAACAGAGTTGCACATGCCATGCTGGGTGCCCACCCCAGCATGGCAACTCATCATATAGCCGACGGGGGTGCCCAATCCCCCATCGGCTCCACTGTGTCCCCTCCCGAGTACACAGTGCCACACTGGAAGCCCACTCCAGCATGGCAAAGCTTGTTATGGATGATGGGGTGCCCAATCCCCCATTGGCCCCAGCTCCCAAACAGTTTTTCCAGTTGCCATTCTGGGAGCCCACCCTAGCGTGGCAAACGTCCCGTGTCATCTTTTAAAACCCAAAAACCCTGTAAAGAAAAAAATGGTCCCTCGCAGTCTTCCTGCCCCCCCACAACCCGCACCAACCCACTGCACTCTCTGCCTCCCCACACCCCCCTCACCCGCGATGATCTTCGGTGGACCGGGAACACGTCTGCACTCTTCAAAGCCGACCACGAACTGAGGAAATGCCGGTAAGCTGTATAATGGAATAGATAGGGTTTTTTCAACTTGGTTGCATATCTCAGGCATTTTTTGGAATTTTTGCACCAAATTTTCAACATGGGGTTTTTGGGACCCCTCCTCATGAATTCTTGCACTGTCAAGGCGTTACTCAGGCCCGAAGGGTGATTTACATGATCACTGTGTGAAATCACCTTTCTGCACTGATTAACAAAATGACACTGCCAGTATTCATGGGTGGGCTCTCAAAAAGCCTATGTTGAATTGAATGAAAAATTCCTAAAAAGCTTTGTTTTCTGTTTCAATGGTTACAGTTCCTACTGACAGTTTGTAAGTTCGTGAATTTTCAATATTTTCACTCCAGATTTTCAACATTGTCATTTTACCACACCTCCTTATGAGCAGTACAGCTGTCATTTTTCACATCTCGCCCAAAACGTGTTTCCACCCATGCAGCGCACAATGGCGCAGTCGGTGTGAAAAATCACTGTATGGGACACATTAAGAAAATCACAGTGGCACTGTTCATGAGCAGAGGTCTTAAAATGACTATGTTGAAAATTTGGTAGGAAAATTCCTAAAAATGACTGTTTTACGAGCCTGCGTTGCGCAGTTCCTATGCACACTCGTAAGTTTGCAAATTTTATATATTTTCAGTCCAGATTTTCAACATTGTCTTTTTACCACACCTCCTTATGAGCAGTATAGCTGTCACTTTTCACATCTCACCCAAAATGTGTTTCCATCCATGTAGCGTACAATGGTGCAGTCGGTGTGCAAAATCACTGTATGGGACACATTAAGAAAATCACAGTGACACTGTTCATGAGCAGAGGTCTTAAAATGACTATGTTGAAAATTTGGTGGAAAAATTCCTAAAAATTACTGTTTTACGAGCCTGCATTGCACAGTTCCTACGCACGCTTGTAAGTTTGTGAATTTTCAATATTTTTACTCCAGATTTTCAACATTGTCATTTTACCACACCTTCTTATGAGCAGTACAGCTGTCATTTTTCACATCTTGCCCAAAACATGTTTCCGTCCATGTAGCGCACAATGGTGCAGTCGATGTGCGAAATCAATGTATGGGACACATTAAGAAAATCACAGTGATACTGTTCATGAGCAGAGGTCTTAAATGGCTATGTTGAAAATTTGATGACAAAATTCCTAAAATGACTGTTTTATTTAGCTCGTGTTAAGCACTTCCTACGCACGTAAGTTTGCGACTTTTCAATATTTTCACTCCAGATTTCAACATTGTCATTTTACCACACCTCCTTATGAGCAGTACAGCTGTCATTTTTCACATCTTGCCCACAATGTGTTTCCACCCATCTAGCGCACAATGGCACAGTCGGTGTGCGAAATCAATCTATAGGACATATTAAGAAAATCACAGTGACACTGTTCATGAGCAGAGGTCTTAAAATGACTATGTTGAAAATTTGGTCACAAGCTTCCTAAAAATGACTGTTTCATGAGCGTGCATTGCGCAGTTCCTACGCACTCTCGTAAGTTTGCAAATTTTCAATATTTGCACTCCACTGACTTCCAAATACCTACACAGCACATACAAGCAAGCAACATTCAGCATTGATAAATGCTTGTTTATTATAGTGCTACAACCTAAAAGGTTAGAAAACATTAAAACGTATTTTAAAAAATAACATCAGGCTTTTATTGGTTATAAATCTGAATTATACTGCTTTACTGACACTTTCTATCACCTTTAAGAAGCTCATAGGCGTGCATGTATACTACATTAATAAACATGTCTAACTCAATAAAAAAACCTGGGAAGTTCAGTGTGAAACATGGTTATCAGTTATAACCTCCCTTCCCCAAACCAGCAAACACACACACACGTCCACAGCCCTTATTGGTTTTGTCTTTTATGCCCTCTATCAAAAAAAACAAACAACAAAATCACTGGCAAGGTAATAAAAATAAGGAAGGGGTTTTACTTGCGAGAATTATTAAAAATGGACTAAGACCACAATCCCACCAGTTATTATTATTGAACTGCTTTGCTTTTTCTTGTCTTGTGACATGACTGAAAACAGAACAGTCGTCTCAGGCCATTCTTTTTGTGAACAATAAGTACTGTTGATGTGTTGATGGGGTGGGGTCAAAGGGTTGTATGGAGAGACCAGTTTGATCCTATCTGCAATGCCTGCTGCTAATTAGAAGGCAGCCTATAATCCACCACCACCCAAGTGCCCAGCACTGCAACCCCTCCCCCCTCAGATGTGACTACAGAGACTACAGAGTATGGGGGGAGGTGGTTATTGTAGGAACTTCAAGTAGTTTAGCCCTTTCTTTGTAAAAACATAGCCAACCTGGGAGGTGTAACGTATGGCCATTAAGACCATTAGCAGCTACTTTACCTATTCTTTTCCACTCAGCATTTTACAGTAGCACTGCAGCAAAGCAAGGCAAAAGGTCTGACCCACCTTTGCAACAGTTAACTATTCAGTCATTTTCCACTTTCACTTGCTGGTAAACTGCTGTGAGAGGTGTTTGAAATTAAGGCAAGGGAGGGAGAGGGAAGAGTAAAGAGACCTCAGTTCCACATTTGTTTATAACTTAGTATGAATGTCCTTGCTTCTGTGTCATCTTTCTCCACTAACTACTATTGAATATTACGAACTGTGTTGCCCCATCCCTGTGCATCTGTGTGGTATTGGAAAAAAGATAGTTCCCTACTTGCAAGGCAAAAAAGACAGCTATTCCAATGAAAAGCTCATTGGTGACAATTGTAACATTCACAAGACATATTCTTGTGGAACAATAAAATCACTGTGATTGTGTGAGCTATTTTGTATCATTTGCTTAAACACACGTTTACACTATCGGACCCTATTCTAGGTTCATAGGTTCATAGGTGGTTTACACGATCGAGGGACAAGCCCATTATGATCATGCCACTTAAGCTAAGTGGGTTACAAACTTGGATTCCTTCATATATATATCAAGCTGAACTTTAAATTGGGTCAAATTTACACAATTTACTATATCATAAGGCAGTGAATTCCAAATTGGAATTACTCGTTGGGTAAAAAAATTGGTTCTTTTCATGGTTCGATTGATAGATAAGAATAGTTTTAAGTTGTGCGAACGAGTTTGAACAATTGTATTATTCCATTTCAAATGCAATGTTTCAAACAAATAATCATCTCTGGTTGCTTTATAAAGCAAACAAAGGTCCCCGCATATAGATCTATATTCCATACTATACAAATTGAGCCGTCTGAGTCTTTCTTCATAAGACAAACCTCCCATACCCTTTATATTCTTAACAAACCTTTTTTGAACCTTCTCCCTGGATATTTTGTCACCCATCTGTGTTGGAGCACAAAATGAGGAACAATAATCAAAATGAGCTCTTATAATGCTAGAGTATAAAGGAATCATTATTTATGGCTCTCTACTTTTAATATTTCTAAATATACAATTACTCAATCTTGATCTCTTCTTAATGTTAAAGTTCAAGTGTTCAGTAAACTTTAAATTATTATTAATAATGACACCCAGATCTCTCTCAGTTGTAATAGCCTTCAGGGTATGGTTCTCAATGTAATAGTTTGCACATATATTGTTTCTTCCAAATGCATAACCTTACATTTACTGATATTAAATTTCAATTTGTGACGTTAACCAATCAGATATATAATTTAAATGATCTTGTAAATAAGATATAGACTCGGGATTGTTAACAATCCCACCCAGTTTGGCATCATCAGCATATTTACTAATCCAATTGCCACACTTAGTATCCATACCAGCAATCAGGATATTGAATAGCACAGGCCCCAAAACAGAACCCTGTGGGACTCCACTAGTAACAGTGGTCCATGGAGAATAAAAACCTCTTAGAACGACACGCTGTCGTCTATTGGATAACCATTTCATTATCCATTGAGTCAGATATTTATTAAGATCTAGTTTAACTAAGCAGTTGAAAAGTATGTCATAAGACACAGAATCGAAGGCCTTTTCGAAGTCCAGATAAATGACATCCACTGGCAGGCCATGGTCCAATGCTTCACTCACGGGATCAAAAAAATCTATCAGATTGGTCTGACAAGATCTACCGGTTGAAAACCATGTTGGTATATATCAGTCAAACCTTTATCCATAATATGGATGTTAATTTTTCCTAAAATTAACCTCTCCATGATTTTACATATGGTAGAGGTAAGACTAATAGGTCTATAATTATTTATTACTTTTTTGGATCCAGATTTATAAATAGGAATGACAATTGCATCACACCAATCTTTAACCACAATACCCTTGTGTAGTGATTCATTAAATAAATAGGTTAATATACCCGCCAGTTCATATGAGAGGTTTTTCATAAAAATGGCTGGAATTCCATCAGGGCCAATGGATGTGGAAGATTTTAAAGAATCTATAATATAAAAAGTTTCAGCGACATTAAATTGAATTACAGAATCAGAGTTAAATGGTTTTATACATAGAAATTTACCCTTTTTTTTAAATATGCTTGAAAAATAACTGTTAAACTCATCAGCCATGGTTTGTTCATCACTGATGTCAACATTATTGATTTTAGTGGTCCAACTAAGGTAGGAGAAGTTTTAAAGGAACCAATATAATTGAAAAACCTTTTCCTATTGTCATGGTGTAAATTAATTAGATTACTTTCCACTTCCTTAGCCTTCCTAATAGAGATTTTTACCTTTTTAGCTTTATTCATAAATTTAGACCAGTTCTGTTCTGTGGTATGTTTCCTATATTTATTGTAAGCTTTTTTTTTTGCTAAAACTAACCTTTTAATTTGACGTGTAAACCAAGGTGGAGACCTCTTCTGTCCAGTATATTTTACTCTAGTTGGTACCCATTCAGTAATACAAAATGTGATTTCCTTCTTAATTCTATCCCAAATATTCTCTACCGATAATCCAGACAATTCATATTGCCAGTTCCACCTAAATAGATGATCCTTAATTGCCTTATAATTTGCTTTATTAAAATTTTTAAATTCAGTTTTCCCACAGAATTTTTTAATTGGAAGATTAAATGACCATTTAATGACTAGATGATCACTATTACCTAAAGGGGCCATAGTACTAGCCATCTCACTGATGTTTTTAATATTTGAGAATATCAAGTCCAGCATATGGTTATTTCTAGTAGGTGATTCAACATACTGATCAAGTCCCAAATGCGATATGTTACTAATAAATCTTTTTCCTGTTTACTAAACCAGTACCATTGGACCAGTTTATATCAGGAAAATTAAAGTCCCCCATTAGAATAATATCAGTTTTAAATTTAATATTCTCCAAATAATCACACATCTTATCGTTATTGGCTGTATCCATGGATGGTGGTCTATAGCATAAACCTAATGTTACCGGGAGTTGTTTATTATCGATTTTAATCCAAATAATTTCCAAGCCAACAGGAGGCTCTAGTTCAAAATCAACCTCCGAACATGTAATATTATCTCTAACGTAAATAGCTACACCACCACCCTTGGAATATAGTCGGTTTTTGTTAAATAAGGAATATCCATCTATATTCTGACCCCAGTGGCCCTCTCTGAACCAGGTTTCTGTTATACCACAAATGTCTATATTTTCATTATGTAGTATTACTTGAAGTTCACTTATTTTATTATTCAAACTCCTAGCATTCAATAAAAGTAATTTAAAATTACTTTCCGTACCATGTAAGGAATTAACGGATTCCAAACCTGTAGAATCAATACCTGGCAATAGCCTAACAGTTTCTACCCCGAAGTGTTGCATAAAAAAAACATCAATGTGTGCATTGATTTTGAAATCTAAAGCCTCTTTACCCAGCCGATTTAGATGTAATCCATCCTTGGCATAATAAGCGTTATTGTCAGCAAACTGTTCCCAATGAGTGAGACATTTGATATCTTGTTTAAGACACCAAGCTCTAAGCCAGGAATTAATATGTTTAATTTTATTAATCCAATTAGCAGTAGCCCTAGGAACAGGGAGGATCTCAGAGAACACGGTATGTACACCAATCTCAGCCAAAATATTTGTCAGTCCAACATATGCTTCTTTAATCTCCTGGGTTGGCTGATACCAAATATTGTTCACTCCAATATGAATAATAACTAAATCTTTCTCATTACATCCTTTTAATATTTTAGGACTCATTTTTGCAATATCTCTTATTTTGGCACCACGAAAACAAGACAATGTCTTATATTCTATGCAAACAATTCAATGCTGCAGTATTATGTTAAGACCAGAATAATAAAATGAAATAATAATAGCGGTATTATAATGCTAACATGACATCTCTTAGTAAATTAGATATTATATAGTGCAACATTGAATGTTGTGAGCAGGGCAAACGCCTGTCTAACAAAAGGATACAAAAGATACAAAGTAGCTCACATAATCCCAGTCGTTTCAGAGTCCCACAGTAATATATCTTGCAGACCTCTCATAATAAGTGCCACTAATGAACTCATAAAGCAATGGAGCATACCAATTTTTCTTTAGCTTCAGTAAGCAACATCCCCATGATCATGCTGGCACACTCTGCTTTGCAAATAAAAGTTTTCACATACATTTTAGTAAATCTTTTTTTTATCCTTTGAAAATCAGAAAAAAGGAATAAGACAGCAAGTGACAGATTTAGTAAAAGGCATTCAGGTGTTTGCATGGATAGCATGATCCACTGACATGAAAACAGATGGTTTTTTTGTTCTTTTTATGAAGGACTGTCATTGAAATATTTTTTTCTAATCCCACTGACAAAACAGAAGAGGAAGGGAAGAGATTGGAAAGAAGGACCTCAAGCCCATGTACAGTATCTGTTTCATTACACCAATACCGCTTTATGTGCCATGGAAGCTTGTTTTAAATTAAACAGTTTTTGAGCTACTGTATGAAATAATGGTTTTGATTCCATAGATGCCTGTATTTCACTTGATTTGAAACCTGCTGAATTTATAGTATATTCAACACAATTTAATTTCATTTATCAATTTTAAAACTTTATTTTAATTCAGACAATTGATTTTAAAAATCAGCCACACTTGGAGAAGTTTTGTTGTACATTATCTCCCACTCTTAGCCCTTCTTTTCCCTTTGGGGACAAATGTTGGTGCTAGGACAATATTATGACACTCCCTCCCTCCCTCCTCCTCCCAAAAATGTTTATAGATCAGGGGTCCAGTGTTCCAAGACACGCTAGTGCACAGTCTTCTCACACATACAGTACAACCCACTGGTTACCAGGAGCACCCATGGGATGCTATACCAGCTGGCATTGCAGGTATTATAAAGTTGAAGAGAGAAATACAGGTCATCTAGGACTGTTAGCAGGAAGGAGTAAAAGATTAATAAGTTCATCAACTTAATCACATACTGAAGCTGGTACATATCTGGGATCAGGGAGGGATAGTCTGCTGAACTACAAGAGAAAGTTTGTTTTTTTTATTTGTTGCCACTGTTTTTTTTCCTTTTTGGTTTAATTAATTACACAGTTCTGTATATTTGGTTTAATTGATTACATAGTTTGTATAGTCTATATAAATAGAAAGGTTATGTTGAACCAAGCACTTTTATATGATAATGAACTGGGAAACTCAATGTACAGCTGGCTGTTTGCTTATGAATATAGCCCATATTTTTTATGTCTGACTACAAAAACACAGCACTCAATATTTCATTTCTCTTTAGAGGTATAGAAGACTGGTAGACCCAATAGAGGGGCACATGGAGGGAACATGACAAATAAGCCACAGTCATGGCTGCTCCTCCCCAACAAGTTGAGGTCAGCGGCTCCTGTCAGGACCCTCAACAAGCTCTGAAAGCCACAGTTGTCCTACAGTGTCACATGGATTTAGAGGCATGGAAGCTACTGTGTCCCAGATTGTACAGTAGATATCTTTACATTTATAATACACAGCAGTTCATTTATACACCTAAATAAATCACTCCACATTTAAAGAATACAGCAGTTCATTCATAAAATGGATCATCAATAAATGGAGTTAAAAAATTCCTTCACATAATCTATCCTGTTTCAAGATGTGGTGATATATTTCAGTGCTTGAAAATAATATTCTGAATCAAATTCAAAAGTATTATGCATCAAAATAAAATGTATAATCTGTATGATAAATCTTGTTGGATTAGACACTGTTTCTTGAGCTGTTGGATTTCCCCGTCCACCTGCCTTTTTCCAAAAAAAATAACTTTTTGCCCGATGCCAGATTGTTGACTAATTTCAGATGGGGTCCCTTTATTACCCTATTTAGTGTAATCTGTGTGAAAGGAGACTGAATGAGGTGCCTGACTTATTTTATTTATTTATTGAAATGTTTCTCCAGGAACTCATCATTACGATTAGCTGCTGTATTTTCATCATGAGCTGTTTCTCCAATTACATTTCCAATTTTTTTTGTGTGTTTTTCAAATGAGTCCAGATAAATGGTGTGGCTGTACTATCAGCATTTAAAAAAAATGTAAACTCATTAAGTAAATAGCATACTGTAGCTAAGAGTCACAGCCAGTAAAGGTATTTACCACAGATTCATTGTGGAGAATTACTGATTTACAGTGGGGTCCTACTATATAGGCTAGGGTGAAAGATAGCAGCTGTGAGAGGCATGAGCATTTTTATTAAAAATACGGGGAAGGGGATCGGGCTAGGGAGGGAGCACTGGACCACCAGTGATTTTAGTAAACATATGGGGAGGGGATCAAGGCTAGGGAGGGACTGCTGGATCACCAGAGATTTTTGTACAAATACTGGGAAGGGGATTGGGGCCAGGGATGGACTGCTGGACCACCAAGAATTTTAGTAAACATACCAGGGAGGGGATTGGGGCTAGAGAGGGACCACTGGACCACCAGGGATTTCAGTAGAAATATCAGGAAGGGGATCAGGCTAGGGAGGGACTGCTGGACCACCAGAGGTTTTAGTAAACATATGGGGAAGGGGATCACAGCTGTGGTAGGGACCGCTGGACCACCAGGGATTTTAGTACAAATACTGGGGAGGGGATTGGGGCTAAGGAGGGACCACTGGACCACCAGGGATTTTTTCTTATAGATTCTATTTATGCACCTTTGGACTGAGGCATCTTTCAGAGGTGCCCTCTCGATCCAAATCTGCTACTCCCCACCAAGACCCTTCCTCCAATGGTCCCCCTACCAGGACTTCCCATGCCCCTGGATCACCCCCCCAGGGGGGCCAACCTCACATGCCTTGGCAGTGTCTTTCTGAAATTAGAGGGTCTATCCTGTGGGTAGCACCTGAGGACCATCAGAGTAGTGGTTCAGCCATATCCCTAGGGCCCTCATTGCCTCCCCAATCCTCCAGGGAGTTTTTCCCCCACAAGAGTGTGGACATGCACTGACATCATGGCACTACGTGCCGATGTCTGCCGATGCTCCTCCCCACAGTGACAGCACCACATCTCTGCATTGCCCCCAAGTTCCCTCAGGAGCCACTAGACCCTGATCCTTCCCCAGGGAAGGGAGAGTAGTTCTCTGGATGGTCAATCCCTTCCATTCCCTACCAACCCATGGTGGTTTGAGTCCGTTCCCGAACCCAGTTTGCCAGTTTGACACAAGGTGTGGCATCCAGTGTCTCAACCCTCAGCACCACTGAGCCAGCCCAACCACTAGGGATTTTAGTAAAAATACTGGGGATGGGATTAGGGCTAGAGAGGGACCACAAGGAGCCACCACTAGGAAATACCGCAGAGTATATCAAATCCAAGCCATCTGTCGGTGCACCTGCAAACACAAACTTGGACACTAGATGTGTTGCAGTCACCACCAGGTGGATTGGGGGGAACTGCATTTAGAATCTAAATACACAGCAGTGATTAATCACAATACTGTGCCTCACTGAGTGGTACAGTGCCATACCAAGTGGTATACTGAGCAGTACAGTGCCACACCACGTGACATACCTCGGTACTGGGCAACTTATGTGTTGCAACCACTGGGGCCGATTCCAAGACAGCCGGAGTAACTTGCACGCAGTTGCAAGTTACGCTGATTGCCTCTACACCAGGGACTCTACATTGCATTCCAGAAGCGGCCGGGTTCCAGCACTTGCAACATGCAAAATACACCATGCATGTGGCAGTAGCCCATGCATGGCATATCACAGCCACATGTCGCAAATCACAGTGAGTGACAGGCATCCCCCTAGCCCCAGATCACCTCAGCAGACACCAGGGGGAATGGGGGCTGGACATATGGCACAGTTGTCCTGGGGAGTGCACCAATATTGGATACCCAGGGGTCCCTGATGATTGGGGGGGTTGGAGGGCAGGGGTGTGCTGCAGAGGGCCCCATTGCACCATCACCATGGCTCTGCATGGTGGCATCCAATGGTGCCAGCTGTCAGATGCCACTTAAGACAGCTCTGAGTTGTCGGAGTTTCTCTATGCCACTGCAGCTTTGAGAATTGCAACTGTGGATTATGGCAGCTGCCCACCTGGAGTTGGGCTATGTGCATGTTGTAACCAGCAGCTGTGCCAGGCATTGTGGGCTGTTGTGTAAGTGGTGTCTGAATTGTGATTGTCACAGGCAGCAGATGTACTGGCATATGGCACCTCTTGGAATGGCACTGGGTGTATTGCAAGGAGTATATCGCAGGATATGCCATGGAGAGTGACATATTCCACCTTATGCCAGTACAGCCCAACTTGGAATTGGGCCCACTGTATGTTAACAGTTTACTGAATGAAATAATGGATCAAGAATGTGATGCCCCTAAGATAAAAAATATTTGCTGCCATGCTTTAGCATGCTCAGATGACATGGTTTTGTTTTCACTGTCAATGAAGGTACTGGGTTAAAACAGCACACCAGCAAGAGTGCTGCAAGAACAGCACTGTGTAAAACACAAAAGAATTTAGAGCAACAGGGGTATAATAGCTGTAGGAAATTACCGCTACCCCTGTTGCTCTGCAGATTACCTGGAGAGGGATCAAGTAGCTGTGTGCTGGGGTGTCAGCACATGGTGAAGCAGGAGACCTGGGAACATGGTTTGGTTCTCATCAGGTCTCCCTCCTGCTGCAACTTTATTTTTTCTAAAAAAACAAGTAATCTCCCTTATGATTTTTCTCCCCATCCCCAAAGTCCACTATCCCCTGGAGTTGATTATTTTAAGTGTAAGGGTGTGTTGGGGGTGAAGCCCCCTCTTCATGGGTGTGGGGGGCTCCACCCCTCTAAAAAGGATATCCCATTGCTTTCAGTGGGGCTGCACTCTTGTTATTGGGTCGCTTTTGTACCTGATGTTGTTTGTGAGGCCGCTGTTTTCCTTGCAGCATTTATTGGTCTGCGATTTTTGTTTGTGGTGACATGACCCTGTGCCGTCAATGAAAGACCTTCAAATTAAGATAAATTGATTCAAATCTTTTTGCATCCATTTACAACTAAAGTTCAACCTAAGTAAAACAAAAGTTATACTTTTTTTAAAGCAATAAACATCTACCTTTTTCTTGGGACAGAAAAGCTAGAAGTTGTAAAGGATTATGTATATTTAGGCATTAAATTATCAAATAATGATAGTCTAAACATATAAAGACTCCAATTAGTGAGGCAAAGCATACAGCAATAGAATCTATTGAAATTTCACTATAAATATAGCAGTAATTGTTTGACACCTGCTCTTACTGCAGAAAAAATGAAAATAAACCTGATAGTATTACCCTGGGCTCAAACCTCACCTTCTCTAATCACATTGTTCAGTTGGTGAGCAGGGTGAACTAATGTCTAGGGGTTTTCTCTCGCTTGAAACATGCTATGACACCCAAGGTTAGACTCACCATGGGGGGGCACACTTTTACCCCTCTTGGATTATTGCTCACCCAGCATCTCTCTCATCTCACCCCAACTTCTCACTCATCTAAACATGGCATACAACAGTATCTGTAGATTCATTACCCTTGCCCCTTACCAGGACACACCACTGCAACCTCTACACAACACTGGGCTAGCTATCCCCACAGGTCCACAGAGACCTCAGGATGGGCTCACTTATCTTTAATGCCCTATCAGATGGTCCTAACTCATCATTATCTAGCCTGCTCAAAATTAAAAGAGTCCCTTGCCTCCTTAGAACCTCACACCGCAGATTACTGGACTGTAATAAATTCTAACATGGATATGGGTATGAGAGCCTTCTTTTGCACTGCACCCAGGCTGTGGCATGCCCTACCAGAGGAGCTCCATACCCTGGGTCATCCTCAAATTTCAAAAGGCACTTACACAATACCCTACTGTCCAAAATGTCCTGCTGCTGCTAATCCATATCGAGCACCACATGAGTTTTCTAACAAGTTGATGGGTATTTCTTTCCCTTTTACTAGGCCTCTGAAATCAGATATGTGTGACTGATGTAAACTCCGGGCTTGGTATGCCTGTCTGAACAAGGTACTTGACTACTGTGATCTGTAAAGTGCTGCCACTGTATTTGATCTCTGAACAGCAATTTGTGGATTGTAAACTGGATATTTTCAATGTAATCCGGAAGGTACTGTCTTCCCATACTATTTTTCACTACTCCACTAATACACTGTATCGTATTGAATGTGCCATCTAGATGGCCTGTGTCGTGCCTGAAAATGGTCCCTGGGACCAGTGAATTCACCAGGTAAACAAATACATGAATAAATAAATAAAAAATTATATGGTTTGGAAGTCTAGGGATAAATGAATATAAAAACTAGAACTCCCCTACTTGCAAAACTACAAATCATTGCTTTGAGTCCCATTCTCTACATCAACTGTAATGGCAAAATCAGAATTAGGAATAATTGATACAAATATGCAAGTAAAATTGACGGTTATCTCATATTGACTGAGACTAATTAATAATCAATACACTAGGGAATCACGTGATGCACTGCCACAGATGAAAGTTTTTTCAACTGCTCTGGGTCCTTTGCAGAATTTTGTTTAATTTTTTACAGTTTTAACTTGTAATCCCTAGTCATCTTCTAGCTCGGGCGCTTGTACTCAGTTGGTGGATTACAGCGATACTGAGATTTTCAATCTCTATGGAGGCAGAGATGAAAACAGCCCCCCATGCACCACATTCTTCTGAATACACTGGATTAGGACAAAGGATCAAAATGACCAAAAGCTCCAGCTACTTCAGCTACCTGTGCAACTCCTTCCTCGATGGCACTAGTGGAAGATCGGTTCCTCCAGGAGCTTACTCCTATGAAAGAGGCTATACAACTTCTGGTGGATGACATCAAAGTGATCAGAGTTACCACAGAATCCCTGAACAGGAGAGTTGGTGATGTGGAGGCTCACATCAGCTCTATGGCAGACTGGCACCAAAAGGCGGACCCGGAGATGGTCTCTCTGCACCAAAAAGCATTGAGCCGGGAAGCTAGGTTGGTGGATCTAGAAGGTAGGAGTCATTGCAATAATGTGGTTGTGGTGGGTTTTCTGGAAAAGGTGGAGGGTCCCAATCCAGTTATGTTTGCTCAAAAATTATGTGAAAAATGTGTGGGACCCTCCCCTAATGGCTCTTCCTCCACCATCCAGAGAGCACAAAGAGCCCTCCTCCCAGTGCCCCCTGATGACTTGAGCCCCAGGCCATTCATTTTTTAATTCCTAAACTATTTAGATATGCAGCACTTATTAGCCCAAGTGTGGAGATTATGTGAAGTGGCCTGGGAGGGGAACAGACTCTGAGTTACACAGGATCTTTCACCTTCTGTCCATTCCTGAAGGCCGGCATACCATCCTGCAGTTTCCAGATTGCTGGCAGCTCACATTATGTTTCAGATGCTCTACCCTGCAAGGCTACAGATTACCTGTAACAGAGTCCCAAGAAGATTTTATTTTTATGAGCAGGCTAAAGAAGAGCTTCCCAGGCTTTTTTCTGATCTGTTTAAAATCTAGTCGCTGGCTGGCCCAGTGACATGGAGGGCTGAGGCATCCGAGCTTTACCTCCTGTCATGCTGGCAACCCCTGTTCACAGTGTGAGCAGGCCTCTGGGGGTCGTCTGGGAAGGGATAGGACTGAGCATCTGGAGGACAGCTCTCCTGTCCTGGGGAGGGAGGACAGGCATTTCTGTTGAATGACTGCCCCCAGGTGGAGGTGTGTGAGGAGTACAGGTCTGTTGGGCACCTAGAAAAGGGAATGGTGCTGCAGGACTTCCGCTGATGTGCATGCCATGTATGCACGTCTGGCTGTGTGCACCCCAATGGGGAAAGGGAAGGAAAAATTTGGAGGAAAAAACCTGGTGGCAGGATGACACCTGACCCTCTGAAGGCTCCACACCCAGTGACCGAGCTGAAGGTACATCCCAGTGATACTGGGGTGATGGGGCTGGGGAGATTGGACCAAAGGGGGTAGCTGGGAGGAGGAGATAAACAGGATGAACAAATAAATAAAATTTAGTTACTATCCTTCATGCTAATGCATCGCACATAGCTGCTTCTCCTGATGGTCTATTTGTGATTGGATGATTTTTGGGGAGATGCCTGTACTATAGACAAATCAGTAGCTGGGAGTATTAGTTTTGCTTTGTGTCAGTAAAGACTTGACTGTGGTTTCTTTTCCAGCATGACATCAGTGCTTCTCTCTTTATGAGGAAAGATTTGTTGAGCATTTTCTTAGTTCAATTTGCCTTGCTGTATATTTACCTGGAGATTCATTGGGACCTGCAAATTTACTTGACCTTCAGTCTTTTGCAGTAATAGTAGCTATTTAACTGAGTTTGGTGTAGTTTGTTTTGCTGCCTTTTTTTCAACTTTTCTCTGTGCTGTTTATCACCTTGGGACTGTTTATTGTTAAATATAATAATTATAGCACTTAGCATGTTGTTTTTTCTCTTTGGACTCGGGGCTTGGCTAATTAAGTTACTGAGCTCTGTAATTTTCTGCTTCCATGTTCTTTGTTAATGGTTGCTCTAGTTTTATAGTTACTGCTTTTTCTGCACTGTAATCATTGTACTATAATTATGTTTGTTTTTCAGATTCGGTATTTAGTGATTTGTGAGTTATGAGGGAGATCCTGTTTGGTTCAACAACTGTTATACAACTCCCTGCTCTTGCTACTCCAGACCTATTGTGGGTCCTCTTGTACTTTTTTATCAGGGGACTGTATTCATTATTGGGGGATGGGGGTCAGAACAGTCTCTTAGCGGGCAATGGTTGAAACATCATGGGCCATGTAAGTTTGGAGTGGCAGTCATTTGGACCTGGGGTGGTTTGGATTAAATTATTTTCTTTGTATAATACTTCACTATGTTTACAGGTTATTATGTCAGGGGTGGTGGTGTGTGTATGTGTGTTTGGGGGTAGTATGGTCTTTGTTTGCTGTTGGTTGTAGTTGTATGGGGGAAGGGAGGAGATCCTGGAGTGATGTGGGAGGTACACAAGGGAATAAAGTGCTTTATTATTATATTCTATTATTATAATTAGAGTCATTTAAATGGTTTCAACTGATACGGTTTTTGATAGTTAACAGCTAACAGGATTAAATACGTTACTTGGAATGTGAAGGGAGCCCAGTCCAAGACCAAGACATACCAGATTCTTAGACATTTGAAACATTTAGACTGTAAGGTAATTTTCTTATAAGAAACTCACTTTTTGGTTTTTGAATCTATCTTTTTACGTAAAGCCGGCATAGGCCAAGTATATGCAGTGAATAATTCTACCAGACAACAAGGAGTGGCAATCTTGATTGGGAAAGGTATTAATTTTCAATTGTCTCAAATTATAGAAGACCCAGAAGGCTGATACATTTTTATTTCTGGTCAACTTGACCATATGTCTATTCTTCTGGGGAGTGTATGTGGCCCTAATGCTGATACACCATCATTTTTTGTAAATTTAATTAATATAAACACTCCATTTATTTCCTTTCCTATTTTGATCAGAGGACACTGTAATCTTCCATTTACCCTTGCTTTGGACAGATCTAATAGATTTTCTGCAGGCTTGTCTCCTAGTCAATGTGCTCACTGTGATTTGGTTGATACCTTGTGACTTTGTGGCTTGTGACATATTTTTAATCCGACTGTCAAAGATTAGGTACCCGGTTAGAAGAGCGCTTCCTTAACAGTGCATGTTAAGAACAGCATTGTAAAAAGAGTGAAACAAGGACAGCGATAGGGGTAGAATAGTGAATGACAGTTATCGTTACCCCGTAGCTGTCATGTGGGAGTGACTGGAGGAAGTAAAGAAGAGCTATAAAAAGTTGGTGGCTGACTGAGTTGCTCCCATGGGGGAGAGGGCTAAGGCATAGAGCAGCCTGGCCAGTGTAGTTCTGGAGACCAGGATTCTGGTTCTGGTGTCAGATATTTTTCTGTGATATGGGTTTACAAAATTGTTTACAAGTCCAGTCTCACAGTCTCCCTTCCCCCTCTGAGTTTCACATTTCCCTCGCAATCCAACTCCCTCTTGGAGTTGATTATTTCAGTAACAGAGGTGCTGGGGCAAAGCCCCCCACTTCAGGGGGTGCTTGGGCAGAGCTCCCCACAAAAACATAAATTGAATATTTTGTTTCATATCCATGGTAGCAGTCCTTGGTATGTGTTTGGACTGCTACCATTGGATGTGTGTTTCACTGGGTGCTGTTTTTGCAGGCACAATTGTTGTTGCGCTTTTCTGGGCAGCACTGTTGTTGTGTTTGCGCTTCAAACCTAATGCCAAAGATTACACTTATTATTCTCCTGTTCATCAATCCTTTTCTAGAATTAACTATTTTCTGGTAAGTGGTAGCATTTTCAGGGGAACTCATTGCATGGAAATTGCCCTCAGGGTGCTGTTGGATCATTCCTTAGTTTGGTTATACCATTCCACACACATAGGGCAGGAAAAGGATGCTATTTGGAAAATTAATAATCAACTATTTAAAAATGAATCTATTATTAATCAGATTAAAAATTATATCAACCTCTACATTACAACTAATGCAGGCTCGGTGGATCGTGTTGACCAGGAATGGGCATCCTTTAAGTGTTTTATCAGGGGCGAACTCCTTCATATCACAGCACATAAGAAAAATATATGGAATGCCTGTGTTTCTCATCCTTTGTCTGATATTAGATCCTTAGAAAATAAGATTAATCCTTCTACCCTAGAGGCAGTTAGTTTGGAATTAACATATCTTAGAGATAAATATGAAGATTTACTCCTGGAACAGGTGGAGTATGCCAGTGTCAAAACTCGTTCCGCTTATTTTGATCATGGTAAAAAGGTAGGTCAGCATATGGCATTGCATCTTAAAAGGTTGAAAGTTTCATGTCTTATTCCTTATATTATTTTTGACTCAGACAATAGTGTCACAATTACTCCTAGAGACATTATCAAAGAATTTGAAGTTTTTTATTCTAAACTTTATGGTCCTATTTCTAACCCTCCTTCAAATTTTGAAATTAAATCTTACCTAACAGGTCTTAATCTTCCCAAGCACTCTGAAGACCAACAACATGATTTAGCTAAACCTATTACCTGTTTGGAGATTTTAAATTTCTTGTTTCAGACAAAGCTCCCAGTCTAGATGATCTATCTGTGAATTTTTATAAAGTCTTTGCAGACATTTTAGTTCCTTTTTTGTTTAGATTCTAGAGTTATATCTTTGACCACAGCATTTTGGATTCTTCTCTACTGGAGGACTTAATTATTTTGTTACCCAAGCCCGAGAAATATTTAGATAGCATTGGCAATTATAAATTGATTTCATTAATGAACTATGATATTAAAATACTCACCAAAATCCTTGCCAATAGAATTAACCAGGTTTTGACCTCCTTAATTTCTAAAGAACAGATGGGTTTTATGTCCACTAGGCTCTCCTCTGATCATTTCCAAAAGTTGAGCTGAGACACAGAGAGGGAGAAAGCAGCCACAACTTCCTTGAATTAAGGAGGTTATTTTCTAGACTACACTGACCTGAATTATTACTTTTTCGACCTGTGTAAGTAACTAGTATTGATGTTGTTCTTGTGATTGACTTTGCTTAGTTTTAACTTTAATTTGCCAGGGAGGAACTGTAGCTGGGAGATATTTGCAGTCATTTGTGACTAGCCCTGGTACTTAACCTCTGTGAAATAGGTGTTTGTTAAGGGGAGGAGCTGAACGGGGCCTAAATGAACTGTGGCTTTATTACAGAGTTGTTTGTGGTCTCTGTCTACTGAGACACAGAGAGGGAGAAAGCAGCCACAGCTTCCTTGAATTAGGGAGGTTATTTTCTAGACTACACTAAACGGAATTACTACTTTTTGGACCTGTGTAAGTAACTAGTATTGATTTTGTTTTTGTGGTTGACTTTGCTTAGTTTTAACTTTAATTTGCCAGGGAGGAACTGCAGCTGGTAGATATTTGCAGTCATTTGTGACTAGACCTGTTACTTGACCTCTGTGAAATAGGTGTCTGAAAGGTAGGAAGACACTCCCTCAGGTGGAGGGTCAGAGTTGTAGTTGATTGTTTCTGAACGGCATAGGTTTACTCCTCCTCCACCCTTCCCCTCACCCCACCCACCCCAAGCACATAACTTCCTTTATAGCAGGGTTCTGACATCACTTCCCCAAAACTGCTAACAACATACATCTGTTCATATCCTTAAAGGCACAGCACACTGAATAGGGGGTAGAGACACTCACAAGCTTGCACACAATAAAACAAGAACAAAAAACAACAAAAGAAAAGCATCTGTAACAGAAAAGGACACAGACATGTGGGGAGTGGTGCAATGCACTGGCTGTAGAGCAGGAGTCTTCTGGAAGACATTCTGGAGACTGAGTTGCTACCCTATTTGCAGACACCTCTCTGGTCTGAGGGAGGAGGTTGTTCGTTTCCATGCTGACCTGGCAAGAATCCAGAAAACCTGCTCCCCCACCCAGGGACCACCTAGGCCACTGCTACTACCTCAGAGGTTGCCAAGAAAGAGGAGTGGTTGGACCACGGTGGGCTCAGGAAGGGTGAGGGTGGTGGAACAGAGGTGCATCCCTCCAGTTGTGTATCTCCACAATTCATTCGCCACTCTGGCAGAGCATGGTTCCTCTATGGAGGCACCCACAGTGGAGACCAAGGAGGATGCTTGGAACCTCCACAATGGAGACCCACAGGAAGGTGGCACAGGACCACACAGGGGAAGGAAGCAACTCCTGGTGGGGAACTCAATAGTTAGGGGGTAGAACTGGGGGAGGGAGGAAGGGGAAAGGGAGGTAAGATGCCTGCCTGGTGCCATGGCTTGGAGGGACAGGAAACAAATCCTCAGGATTGTGGGAGCAGCTGCAAGGGGGTGGGAGCTGGATGTCACTATCCACCTAGGGATGAATGCCCTGGCTGAGAATGGGATCAGAGCAGTGCAACAGGGGTTTGTGGAGTTGGGGAGGGGCCTTCGACAAGTAGCACATATGGTAACTTTCTCGGAAGTGCTACCTGTCTATGGTGTGGATGAGACTAGGGTACTCCACACCATGGGATTCAATGACTGGTTGCAAAACTGGTGCAGAGCTCAGGGATTTCACTTCATTGGGGACCAGGGCTCCACCTGGAGGGATGCAGGCCTATACAGGCACAATGGTCTGCATCTATCCAGGAGGGAAACCAGGATCCTAGGTGATAGATTTAGATGCTTCATTGGCAAGCATTTTAACTAGCCAAAGGGGAGGCACTGAAAAGGAGAAGGGAAATCCTAGCCCCTTCAAAAAAATCAGGGTAGTTAGTGAGGTAAACACCAAGATAGAGCAGTCAATAGGGAGAAGGGCAGCAGTAAATGGAGAAAAAGACAAAGGCAGTAAGGATAGGGATGGGACAAAAGAAATAAAGCCATAAAAAAAGGAGGGTAATGAGTACCAATGCCCGTAGTCTAGGTAAAAAGCTCCCCAAAATAGTGGCCCTGATGGAAGAGGGATGCCTGGATATCATGGCAGTCACAGAAACATGGTGCACAGAGAACCATGACTGGAATGTCAACATACCAGGGTACAAAATCTACAGGAGGGATGGGGAGGGAAGAAGAGGAGGAGGAGTAGCTCTCTATGTAAGGGAAGGGATCAAAGCAATAGAACTAAAGGGTAAATAGGGAGGAGAGGAGGCACTGTGGGTCACCCTGAAGACTGGAATTGGCTCCACAATCCACACAGGGGTTGTATACAGACCCCCCGTCTTAGGGGGAAGAAATAGACAAGGAAATGATAGAAGGCATCCTTGGGATGGTAGAGAAAGAGAAGGTATTGCTGATAAGGGACCTGAATATGCCAGATGTTAACTGGAGCTCCTTTGCTGCAGCCACATCCAAGAGCAGGGCCATTCTTGATGCCCTACAGGGGGCATGCCTCAGACAGCTAGTTTTGGAACCCACTCAGGAGGGAGCAATCTTAGATCTGGTACTCTCAAATGGGGATGGAGAGAGGATCTCTGATCTTGAAGTGGGTAGCCATCTGGGAACAAGCAACTACCAAACAGTGTGGTTCATGATACACTTAGCTGTAGAGTCAAGCCACACAAAAGTGAAGGTACTGGACTTCAGGAGGGCTGATTTTGTCAAAATGGGAGACTGCCTCAGAAAAGCACTAGCAAACAGTCAAGAAGGTGAGGTGGAGCAACAATGGGGAAACATTAAAACCACCATCACAGAGGCAACAAGCTTTTATGGGAAGCAAATCAACAAATCAAAATGAAAAAAGAAACCTCTATGGTTCTCAAAAGAAGTAGCGGAGAAGGTAAGGGAGAAAGCTATAGCATTCAGGAAGTATAAGGAAACACAGAAGGAGCAGGGCAGAGAACTGTACCAGTTAAAGCAGAAGGAAGCGGGGAAGACAGTCAGAGTAGCAAAGGCCCAAACTGAGGAAAAGATAGCCAACTCAGTTAAGAAGGGGGATAAAACCTTTTATAGGTACATTAGGGAACAAAGAAAAACTAAGGCAGGGATACTGAGGATGAATAAAGAGGAAGGTGGTTGGGCAGAGAGTGACAGTGAAAAAGCAGGGATACTGAATGAAAACTTCTGTTCAGTATTCACAATGGAAAAGCAGGGGGAGATACCTAATCCAGTCAATAGAAGCACTCTGGATATGGGTGTTGATATTAGTCCTTTCACAGAAGAAAGAATTCTGAAAGAACTCTTAAAACTGAAGGTGGTTAAAGCAATGGGGCCTGATGGGATTCATTCCAGAATTCTAAAAGAACTAAGGGAAGAACTAGTAACACCACTGACTACCCTTTTTAATAAATCATAGGAGGATGGTGAGGTACCTGAGGACTGGAGGAGGGTGGATGTGATTCCTCTTCACAAAGGTGGGAACAAGACAGAGGCAGAAAACTACAGACCTGTCAGTTTGACCTCAGTGGTAGGGAAAATGATGGAATCACTGCTGAAGGAAAGAACTGTTGAGTACCTAGAGGCCAGTGGGGCAGAGGACCCAAGGCAGCATGGATTCACAGCAGGAAGATCATGTCAAACAAATCTAATTGATTTCTTTGACTCAGTGACCAAACTAGTAGACCAGGGAGGGGCTGTGGACATGGCCTACCTAGACTTTAGCAAGGCATCTGACACAGTCCTGCATAAAAGTTTAATAAACAAATTAGCCAGCCTGGGAGTGGGTCCCAGGGTGGTAGCCTGGGTAAAAGACTTGCTGGACAACAGGACACAGTGAGTAATAGTAAATGGAGTCCACAGTTAAGAAAGGAGGGTTACTAGTGGGGTACCACAGGGTTCAGTATTGGGGCCGGTCCTTTTTAATGTCTTTATAAGTGACATTACAGAGGGACTAGAAGGGAAAGTATGTCTCTTTGCAGATGACACAAAGATCTGCAATAGGGTTAATACTCAAGGTGGGGTGGAAAGGATGAAAAGGGACTTGGCAAGGTTGGAGGAATGGTCAAATGTATGGCAGTTTAGATTCAATGCAAAAAAGTGCAAAGTAATGCACCTGGGAAACAAAAACCCAGGGGAAGAGTACACAATGGGGGGTGAGATACTGACAACAACAAAAATGGAAAGGGACATGGGGTAGTCATATCAGATGACCTAAAGGTGGGGCAGCAATGTGAGAAGGCAGTAAGGAGAGCTGGGGGATACTGGAATGCATAGGGAGAGGCATCACCAGTAGAAAACAGGAAGCTGTTGGCCCTCTGTACAGACAGTTGGTAAGACCACATCTGGAGTACTGTGTACAGTCCTTGAGACCCTATCTCCACAAAGACATAGACAGGGTGGAGGCTGTCCAGAGGAGGGAAACCAAAATGGTGCAGGGTCTGCACCAGAAGATATATGAAGAAAGACTAAAGGAGCTTAAGATGTATAGCCTTGAGGAAAGGAAGGAGAGGGGGGACATGATAGAAACTTTCAAATACCTCAAGGGAATCAACAAAGTCCAAAAGGGTAGCATCTTTCAGGAAAAAGAGATGTGCAAGATCGAGGGGGCACAATTTGAAGATAGAGGGGGGATGGCTCAGAGGTAATGTGAGGAAGTATTTCTTCACAGAGAGGGTTGTAGATGCATGGAACAGCCTTCCTGAGGAGGTTGTAGAGTCAAAAACAGTGGGGGAATTCAAGGATGCATGGGACAGATATAAGGCAGTTCTAGTGGGGAGGTAGGAGGAAATAGGCTGTTGGTTAACTAGGATCTCCAGCTTATCAGTTAGGTAGGGGAATGGGTAGACTAGGTGGGCCATGCAGTCCTTATCTGCTGTCAAATTCTATGTTTCTGTTAGCCCATCTTTTCCATGCATCTGGAGACACCTTGGTGCCTTTTGTGTTGGTATCTCTAGATGTGGAGAAAGCTTTGGCAGAGTTAACTGGTCTTTTCTTTTTCTTACATTAAACAGATTTGGTTTTCCAGATGCTTTCATAGCTTGGATAAAGGTTTTATATTCAGTACCCATTGCTACAATTTATGGCAATGGGGTACTCTCTACTTCAATTAAATTCCTATGTGGTGCCAGGCAAGGTTGTCCCCTATTTCCATTTTTATTTAGTTTATATTTAGCGCCTTTACTTTATAAGTTACATAATAACCCCCTTATTACCAGTATACCTATAAATAATAGGCCGCTTGTCTTGTCAGTATACATGGATGATAATCTTTTACATATTACTTATCCATCTGAATCTCTACTGGACACCCTGGAAACCATACAGTATTATGGCAGATCAGCTAATTACAAATTAAATATAAATAAATATGTTGCAATGCCTTTAAATGCTACAATTTTCAAGGCAGATGTTTTTAAATGGGGGTTTTCTTTGTCCCCTAATCAAATTAAGTACTTAGGTCTAGATATTACTAAGAATTCTAACCAACTTAAAAAATGTAATCTTGATTTGCTTCTAACAAACATTAAACAGGATTTAGATAGGTGGAAACTGCTCTGCTTAACTCTTTGGGGTAGAATAAATGTTATCAAAATGAACATATTTCCCCGACTTCTATACCCCTTAAATATGTTAAATCTTTATTTACCTATGTCATGGTTTAAGAAAGTTCACAACCTGATCTCTAATTTCATTTGGTTATGTAACCGTCCCCATAAAACCTATAATAAATTGGCTATGCCTAAATGGATGGGTGAGCTTAAGCTACCCCATTTTGCAACTAGTTTACCAGTCATGCTAGTAAATATCTAAAATGATTTACTCCTAATATTTAAAGTCCCACCTCTAAATATGTACCTATATGGTAAGATTTAGAACTTGATATGTTGATAAAATTTATAATTTATAATTTATTTAATATTTCTCCTTCTGCAATGCCTTTTGCTAGTACTAAAACACTCCCTAAAGTGATTTGTAATTCTGTAATTGGACTTTCACTCAAGATTAATGCCCAGCTGGGTAAAGTACTACATTTTTATTTTGATCAGGATATTTCTCAAACAATATTTAGGAATTCAAATTTTAAGATAAATTGTAAATGTATTCCCAAGGACTGGCTTCCCCAACTACCAATCAACAGGTTTGATTGCTTTTTACACAACGGTAATTTTAGGTCTCTTCTAATACATTCTGGCCTGGATATTCAAAGGGGTTGTGCCTGGTGCAACAGGGGTTGCACCGGCTCAGCCACATTATGCCCAGTGGGATATTGAAAAGGCTGTCGATTAGGTGCAAAATCCCGATGCAATGGGGCAAATGTAGTAGGATAGCAGCGCAGATGCAGGGGGCATGCCCATTCATATGTGGTACATCCCGATATTCAGCCTGGGAAGTGCAGCACATATGCTGGTGCAACCCTGCATTGCGCCACATGGGGGGCTCAAAGTTGAGCCTGTGCAGAGTAGGAACAAATTCTGGCCACCCACAGGGGGGCTGCTGTATTGTAGGGTGCAACACAGCAGCTCAGCCGTGGGTGGACACACACCGCCCAGAACACCGGCTGCAAGCACTCACAACCCTGGTGGTCGAGTGAACCCCCCCACCCGTTGCCACGATTGTAGTAGATGAGGTAAAGCTTGGTCCTTGGTAGTCTAGTGGCCCCCCTCCTGAGTTCCTGTATCCCTGATAAATACGATAAATGACTATCCCTGGTGGTCTAGTGGTCCCCTCCACCAGAGAGCCCAATTCCCTGATAAATGTATAACTGACCATTCCTGGTGGTCTAGTGGAACCCCCACCCATTACTGAGATCACAGTAAACCTCCAAAGAAATGCCTTGGTGATCCAGTGGCATCCCCAACCTCCCACCCACAAAGAACCCGTTGTCCACCCCGCTTCCCTGTCATAGGTGAGTGATACAACCCACCAAGACTACTGCCCGGCCATCCTCCAATGATAGTAGTATGGTTGTAAGCCCATTGGTCCCTCAGTGTGGACCAATGGGCTTGCAGGACATATTGTAGACAGTCCCAAATATGTGAGTGAAGTCATATATTTGGGATCTTCATAGGCGCCTGCAAGCCCATTGGTCCACACTGGGACCAATGGGCTTACAGCCCATACTTTACCTGTCATTAGGGCGGGTGGCCGGTGGTGGCAGGTGGTTGCAGCCACCCACCAATGATGGGGAGTGGGGTGGGAAAGGGTTGCTGTGTGGGTGAGGGGTTGGGGGGGTGCCACTGTATCAGCAGGGCATTTTTTTGGGAGGTTTACTGCAATCATGGCAATGGGAGGGGGGGTTCCACTAGACCACCAGGGACCAGAAGATATACATTTATTGGGGAATCAGGGATTCAGGTGGGAGGAGGGACCACTAGACCACCAGGGCTGGTCATTTATTATATTCATCAGGGAATTGGGGATGGGGGGCCACTAGACTACCAGGGATTACTGTTTATACATATACCACGATCGTGGCTAGGGGCCAGGGGATGCCCTGGGATCCCCACTGCACATGTCATGCTGTGCAGGGCACCAGACTCAAGTCACCAGGCTACCCTATGCAAGGCATGCAAATGGCCCCATTTGCACCTTGCATATTTTATGACCTCATTTGCATGCCCTTATCTGAATTGCACGGGTGATGCACCCAGCACAACTGCATTTGTGGCTGGTGCATCCCCATGCTCCCTGGCTGTGGCTTGTGCAGGTGCAATCCCATTGCGCCGTGTGCAGTCCATGCCATATTCAATGGTGCTTCACCATGGTGCATCACCATTGAATATCACCTGGTCCTGGCACCGGTGCATCCCAGTTGCACTGTGCCCAGGCTTGTGCCAATGCCTGGTGTAGTCTGAATATTCGGGCCTCTGTATTTTCAGTTGACACCCAATTTTCTCATAAGTTATCCCAACTTAAGTATCTGCTTATAGTACATTTTGGCCCGGGTCCTCTACATATAGATTATCAAGATTTTCTAACCTTAGCAACCAATAAAGCATCCCAACTCCATGCTTTGGCTCAATTATATACTTTAGTTTTGATGAAGATGTTTCCCACTTTAACTGGAGTATGTCATAATTGGGATTCAGTTTTTTCTTCTAGAGCCTTTAGCTGGGATAAGGGTCTGGCATGATACTTAAATTATATTACCATTGACAGGCTTCGTGTTCCTCAGTTCAACATCCTCCATAACCTATACTATATTTCCCAGCATTTGTTTAAAATAGGAGTCACTCAGTCACATGAGTATATTAGATGTAATAACTCTGTGGGTTCTTTATTACACATTTTTTTGGAATGTTCCAAAATTCAATCTTTATGGCTTACCATACAATCCAAAGCAGACCCTCTTTTAGGTCTTGACCATTTTTTCTCCCGAAATATGTATAGTAGGTGATTATAAAAATATACAGGATAAAGCTTGTAGATATTATATATCAAGGATTTCTATTTCTGTTAAGCGGATTGTTTTAAGACACTGGAAAGATCAGAACATTATATCTTATCAGGAATGGCTAAACAAGTTTTTTTTTTAAATTTACAAATAGAAGAAATGATAGCCAGTGTCTATAACAAGCTTCATATTTATAATGAGATATGGAGCAGGCTTTACACACTTTTTTCTGTTTGATGGTCTTGGAGATGGCTCTATTTTTATCTTGTATCTCTTGCTGCTTTAATATCATTTATAAGTTACATGAATCATCAATTTCATGAGGTCATTGGGTATACTAGGTCATTATTTGGTATATTCCATTCCCTTGTGGGTGGGTTGGG
Source organism: Neoceratodus forsteri (assembly GCA_016271365.2). Taxonomy (NCBI): domain Eukaryota; kingdom Metazoa; phylum Chordata; order Ceratodontiformes; family Ceratodontidae; genus Neoceratodus; species Neoceratodus forsteri. Next base: position 266,095,045 of record CM057454.1, on the reverse strand, counting down.
GGAATAGTTGGGTTAAGCTGGGGTTAATTAGTATTTGTTATTTTTTTTGTCTGTTATTGTTGTAACTTTTATATGTTATGGTTATTGTTTTATTATTGTTTCTTGCTTTTTTGATATGAACATTAATAAAGAATACAAATTAAAAAAAATAATCGGTACAATAAATTACCTTTTAAATATGTTATAGAAAAAATCTTTTGGAAGAATTTTGATGTTAGATCAGAATGGCTGAAATCTTTGAATAATTATCCTAAGAGTATTACTTTAATTTATAGCCAGATTTCACTAAAAATATTAGCATTTTTTTACCTTACAGAAATTTGATAAAAACTAAGTTGTATCAAATAGCTCAACAAGTTGATATGGAGTTGATGAGACAGTCTAAAAGTGGCTGCTTGGTTTAGAGCTAATAAAATTTCACATTGTTTAGAAGAAGATCTCTTTTTATCACTGCATCCTGAGATCAGGCACCCAATTACTTTGGCAAGATTTGACCATTTACCTAAAAAGAAAACGTTAGAATGCCGATATAGGAACAAAGACAATTCCTCCAGAATTAACGTGGAATGCCCATGTAAGCTAGGATGTGGTAAAACATTGTATCATATAGCAATGCACTGCCCATTATATAATAAAAGGAGAGAGTGATTTATAGGTAACAAATTTAAAGCATATTCCAGTACTTTATAAGATATTATCTTTATCCTATGACTGTATAAGAAGCTTAGGCTATCTCAGACCTCTACCATGCATTTATTACTAAAATAGTAAAACAGTTTGAATTGATAAAGCTGGGGAAATCCAGTGAAAAAGTCACTAATCTTCTCCATCAGACCTTGGACAGTGGTAGCTTGGCGGGATCTTTCTTTCTTTATTTGTCAAGGGCATTTGATATCACAAATTATTATTCTCCTTTGTACCCCATATAGACATCATTATTAATACTGTCAATCTAAAACTAGCAGCCCTATACAGATGAAGACACAACCTCACCCCTGCAGCCAAATGGATTGCTGTATCCAGCACAGTCCTCCCAGTACTAGATTATGGCTTTCCAGTTTTTGGGGTGGCCACTAATTCTGTTCTCAGCCGGGTCAGGCTGGTACTAAATAAGGCATGTTGGTTTGTTCTTAGGGCTGACAGACACACTCATACCTGTGCCCCATATTCATAAACCAATTGGCTTCCCTTGCAAGATAGAATAACACACCAAACATGCCTGCTTGGCAAAAAAGCTCTCCTGGGCCTCACGCCAACTGCAGTTCAAATTCTGGAAAGCCACAGAATAGGTAGAGCTCTAAACAAATATTATGCTGTGCCACTTGAAAAATTCAAAAGGGTGCACCTTGCCAGAACATTTGCAATCCAGGAAACACACACTGTGTAAAACAGAGCAAGGACGGTCAGCACTCCAAACTATTTAGTCAGCTTTTAATGACGCAATCCAAAAAACATACAGTGTGGCAGCAGCAGCATACAGGCATTGGTATTATCACCTTCTTAGTGGTCCTACTTGGTCCATAAGGGGTTCCAACATGCTATTTTAAGGCATTTTAACTCCACAGACTCGACCAAACCAATCGCCAGCTTCACATCAGCCATTTACATTTCAGCTTCATAACCGACACCTTCATCAGAACATGTTCTCCATTTTACAGTGTGTGTGTTTCCTGCAGTTCAAAACCTATTACACTATGTCCACAACCAATATTCTACCAGGAATATGACCAGGAATACGTAATCAGTATCCTTCCATAAATCAAGTCAGGCCATGCGTTCCTTCGCTGTCAGAGTTCCACAGTGCTTGATAACACAGGCATGTCACATAACAGGTGTCCCTGTTATGTGATGAGTCTGTGTTGTCACTTTTTTGTATTTTCACCATAGTCCTTAATTTTCCAATGAATTACTTACAGATGAAAACTTTGGAGTGGTGTTATACATCACTGGTGGCAGTGCAACTCCAGACTTGATGTGCTGCTGAATTCCTGTTTTGTTGCACCAAAAACCCTATGAGGAGAGAGTGAGGGATCTTGACACATGCACCCTGAAGGAGAGAAGAGCAAGAGGGGACATGATAGAGACTTACAAGTACCTCGGGGGGGGGTTAACAGGGTGCAGGAAGGGAGTGTCTTTTGAATGAGAAAGAGCACCAGGACCAAGGGCATGTGATTAAGCTGGAAGAGGGGAGTTTAAGAGGGGTGTGAGGAAGTACTACTTCACTGAATGAGTGGTAGATGCCTGGAACAGACTGCCAGCAGAAGTGGTGGAGGCAAAAACAGTAGGGGGCTTCAAGTATGCATGGGATAGACACAGGAGAATATTAGTAAATAGGTAAGGAATAGGGAGAATCACTGGAGACCAGTTAAGATCTGCAGAGACAGACTAGGCAGGAATCATCTTGTTAGAACGGGTGGACCACGTGGTCCCTTTCTGCTGACAAATTCTATGTTTCTATGTCTATGTCTGAAATTTAATGCAATTTTGGGTGGCTCCCATTAATGCCCTCAATTATTCTCTTTCACCTCTGGTTTATTTACCTATGTCCTTTAGCTGATCTTCAGTTATTACTATGATTTATTTTAACCAAATTCAGCTTTCCTGAAGTCAAGGGCCACAGTGCTGTATTTCAGTTGCTGAGATTCTAGTAAAGTGTTGAATTTAAAGTTGTTGTGGTCACTCTGTCCGACTGAGTGTTCAGCTGAGATAATCCCTAATAATGCCCTGATTTGACAAGTTGCTTCACCCAAATGCCTCTCCCACTCTTTAGGTGAGAAAGCACTTACTTCTTTAAACGTCTGACTTTTTTGGCTCAGTCCTGTCAGAATATCCCACACTCTTTCTCTAGAAAAAAAAAATTGTAAAAGGGTCCTTTTCAAAATACAAATTCAGTTAAAAATCTGCTGTTGCTTGATGCAAGGGCATAACAGGTGTTACTTGACACCATAGCTGGATTCAATAATGATTACTTACAATAAATTGTGTTGAGCAATTTTGAATTGAAACAGTAAAGAAAATCACTGTTATACATATACCAAATAAGAAATTCTCCCAAACAAGAATAATGGGAAACTGTTTTACATTGTTAACACCCTTCTTATTCTAGAAACCCTTTCCAATGAAGTGACACCACACTTTGTTTAGTTGGTTGCTCAGTCAGTAATATTTATTCCACAAATTTCACACATTATTACTTATTCGATATTTACATTTCGACATATTTGTTTCATCAAGTCAATCTTCACCAATTATTATATCCATATTTCAATCATCTTTATTTCATTTCCAACATCCAACATCAATCAATTTTAATATTTTCCCCCAGATGTACATCCGGGGTGCACTTTTACTTATTTTATTTATATCTTCTCCACCTTAGTCTGGGTCAGGATGTTCATCCATGGCCCTTCTTTGTAGCTACCCTGTGTGTACTTCCCAGAGTAGTTCTCCCTCCCCACCCTCAGTGTACACCAATAGGGTTACCACCTTTTAAGAAGCCCAAAATGGGACATTTCTTACTGAAGCATGATTTTTCGCAGGACAGTACGAAACCTTGACCAATGCAACAGACTTGTTTTCTCTATATAATCAGAATTAAGGCTAAGTGCTGTAGTTTCTTAGTTGCTTCTATTGTTTCTTATCATATTAAGGTATTTTAGTTAAGGTACTGTAGTTTTCTAGAACATTTAGTGGAAAGTTAGAAAATATTCTTCTACTATAAAATCAGGACATTTAGTATTGTTCATGTTTTTTTGCAGGACACAGCTGCCCAAATCAGGACTGTCCTGCGAAAATCAGGACAGGTGGTAACCCTATACACCAAGGTTGGGTTTCTCTCCCCTTTTCTGTCTTTTCTTTTCCTGTTTTTCCTTTATTTTTCCACTAGCCCACCTCCAGCTTGCATTGGAAGGCAGGCTTCCACCCTTTGCCTTTTTGGGCTCACCACCCCATGTCTGTTTTCAAGGATCAATCACTATACACAACTCTGTGCTGGTGCAGCAGTCTGCAGCCTTAAAACATTTATTTATTGAGGCACAGGAATGTCTGCTGCTATTTTGTTTTTGTTTTTCCAGTTTGTTTATATTTTTTGTTTCTATAATGAAGAAGAAAGGTATAAGATGTAGTGCACTAACAGTTTAGTACCAGACTAGGTTGGTTGTCCAATCCAAACAGGTTTTGCTGCTAAGTCCAGTGCTTTTCATAGCAATACTACTAAACAAACAAATGCAGCATTAAGTATTTTCTTTAATATATTGTGACTGAGGCTGAGTGAGGTGAGCCATGTAACAACTGCTGTGTGTGCTACTTGCTAGCCTTGCCCTGCCCTCTTTACTAGTTCAAGTTAGAAATTCTGACAATTGTAAACAGAAGTTCAAACATGTTGAAAATGTGTAAGTCACCTGCCTTAGTAACAAGTGTTTGGTCTCATTTCTAATACATGAAGTAAGCAGTTCTTACCCAAATAATGAGAAATCCAAGCCTGGTAACAGAGGTGGGTCTGTTTGGGACCTGTTCAGATCCCTGCTATGTTCTGCTAGGAGCCAGCCATCCCTCTTCCCTCCATTTGTATGTTGTGTGTAAGTGGAGGGAGGGGCTAGTCCAGAGATAATGATGTTAAAATTGTTCAGGCTTGCTTCTTTTTGATTCTATGAATATGTTAGATGTATAAATATGCAAGGTAGTGTGTGCACACTTTTGGACCTAACAAAAGAAAGGTATATTAAAAAAATATGTAAGGTTTAAAAGGGGCGGAGTCTGATGTGGTCACCTGATGGGTTCCTAGTATAAAAGGGAACTCATCCTGTGGAACATTCAGATTTCGTTGGAGGATCAGTAGGTGCTGGTCCAAAGTGTTAGTCTGCAACTCTTCAGACTAAGATTCTTTTTGAATCCAGGACAGCTCATTGCTGGAATAGTCCTTGGAAGACTGGAGTATTGTTTTGTTTTTTGTATCTTTTGTATTTCTTTTGACATTGCAAGTTCACAAGTTTTATTTGGTTGTTTACTTGTCTCTACTTAATAAAAGATTTGGCTTGGTAACATTAAGCCTTGCCACCTTACTGTGGTCTCAGTGTCCATCATTGCACCCACACCCTTTGACATTGGTGTCAGAAGTGGGATGCTCTGGTGTTACTGTTACCTTCCAGTCAGTGGACACTGAATGCAGGTGGAGACAATGGAGCAGACCCTCAGTAAGCCCAGCGGAGTTCTTACATGGACTATGGCTGCCAAGTATGGAGAGATCCCTTTGCCTGGTCTGGGACCAGATGTTCGACAGAAAACAGCCAAAAAGGAAGGAGAGCTGGAGGAGGAGGGCAAGGATACCTCAGAACAGACCATTGAAGAACCACCAGAAGATGTACACAGCCTTTTGCGTTGGCTATGTGTAAAACAAATTGCTATGGACAAGCAAAGAGAGATGGATCTACAAAGGGCTGAGGCATGGTGGAATGATACCCTGCGAGCCATCCGAGATATAGGGGTACATAATCCACCACCAGCAGAAACCCCTAAAGACATTAAGTTGACTAAACTGGGTGCAACCGACAACATCGAGGCATACATGACAACATTTGAGCGAATAGTTCAGGCGTGTGGGTGGCCCCGAACCCAATGGGTCATCCGCTTAGTGCCTTACCTATCTGGGAAAGCCCAGCTGGCATACAGCCACATGGACAGTACCCAGGCAGAGCACTACGATGCTGTTAAATAAGCCATCCTACAAAGGTACGACATCAGCCCTGAGACCTATCGACAGCGCTTTAGGACTTTCAAATTTCATAATGTGGACACTCCCCGAGAGGTCTATACCCGGTTAAAGGACTTGTGTCAGAAATGGCTACAACCAGGGGTGAAGACCATAGAACATATCCTGGAAATGATCATTCTGGAACAGTTTGTTCATATCCTGCCCTCAGATGTTCAGGTATGGGTGAGGGAACACCGCCAGATGCTGCAGAAAAAGCCATCATGCTAGCTGAGGATTACCTACGGCTCATCCTAATCGTCAACGTGGACATCCTGGATACGGTGCAACCCCACCCATGGTAAGGCCTGTTTCTTCCTCTGTTGCTTCATCTGTGACTGAAGGGGGTATTAAAACTGTCCCAGCTAATAGACCCTATAACCCCAACATAATCTGCAGGGAATGCCAGAAGAAGGGGCACATAGCTAGATTTTGCCCTCAAAGAAAAGTTACAGTCATGCAGTTAGCCCTAGCCAATTGGGGACAATTTGTCACACCCGTCAAGATTGGAAATCAGGAGGTTACTGGGCTGATAGACTCAGGAAGCAGACAAACCCTGGTAAGAGCAGAATTGGTTCAACAAGCTGGTGAAAAGGGGTCCCGTACAGCAGTAATTTGCATCCATGGGGACATACATCATTATCCTGTGACTGACCTTGATTTACAGGTACAAGGAAGAAGTCATAACATGGCTGTTGGATTGGTTCCCCTTTTACCTGTTCCTGTCATTATTGGGCATGATTATCCAGACTTTTCTTGCTTAATCCATCCCGAAGAAAGTGTGTGTGCCCTAACAACCCGTGCCCAAACTAAACAGGAACAACAATGGGCACAACTATTCCCATTCGATGATGAGGTGTATGGGTAGCCTGGCAAAACACCGAAGTCTTGATGAGAAAGGAAGAAAGCAAAATATAAATGGACTCAGAGACACACTAAAACTGTGAATGTGACAAATGATAGTGATGTATTGTCTGATATTAAAACTGATGGGTTTTGTGAAGAACAAAAGAAGGATAGTTCCCTGACACCATTTATGCAGTTGGTAGGGGTACCAGTGAAAGGAAATGAACCATCCTATGTCATGAAAGATGACTTGTTATATAGAAGATGCATACACCCCACCATGGGTGAGCAAATAGACCAATTAGTAGTGCCCAGTAAGTATAGAGAGAAACTACTGCATCTGGCACATGAAATCCCATTGGCAGGTCATTTGGGTAGGGACCGCATCTTGCAGAGGCTACTATTAAGATTCTATTGGGCAGGTATACACGCTCAAGTAGCTGACTACTGTCGGAGTTGCCCAGATTGTCAGAAAGTGGCTCTTGTGACATGAAAAGATACAGTTCCCCTCCAACCATTGCCCCTTATTACCACCCCTTTTAGCCGCATCGCCATGGATGTGGTAGGACCTTTACCAAAAAGCTCAAAAGAAAAAAAGTTAATTTTGGTAATATGTGATTATTGCACAAAATATCCTGAGGCTATCCCCTCTGAACTGTGACAGCAGAGAAAGTTGCAGATGAGTTAATCAAGCTGTTCAGTCGGGTCAGGATACCCAGGGAAATATTGAGAGACAGAGGGAGCAACTTCTGTTCTAGGATGTTAGCCCGGCTGTATGAGACATTAGGAGTGGAGGCCATACATACCACAACCTATCATCCTCAGACAGATGGTCTGGTTGAGCAATTCAACCAGACCCTGAAAAGAATGCTGAAGAAATATGTAGAGGATGAAGGAAAAGGTGGAATGTATACCTACCCCTTTATTTGCATACAGGAGGTACCACAAGCTTCCACAGGATTTGCCCCTTTGAATTATTGTATGGAAGAAATCCAAGGGTTCCCCTGGATATTGTAAGGGAACAATGGGAGGAGAGAACAAAAGAGAACCCAAGTACCACCCTTGATTACCTGATAGCTTTGCGTGCAAAGTTGCTGAAGTTTACCCAGATGGCACATCACCATAATTTGCACCAACAAAGTGTACAGAAGGGGTATTATGACCAAGGAGTAGGTACCAAATCATTCCAAGAGGGGGATAAGCTTCTATTGTTGCTTCCTTCTACTACGGAGAAGCTTATGATGAAGGTGCAAGGTCCCTATACCATCTTGACGCAAACAGGTCCTGTTACCTACGAGCGTGACTTACCTGATAGAAAGCAAAGGAAAGGTATATATCATATAAACCTTCTAAAAAAATGGGTGGAAAGACCAAACCCTGGGTATTTTGTTTGCCCTGAGACTCACACCAGTGAAATGGAGGTAGCCTATGACAGGCTAGAAAGCAAAGGAGAAGTGAGTGATCTAACCATTAACGCCACTCTGACTGAACAACAGAGATCAGAGCTGGACCTCCTTCTTGCTAAGTATTCACAGTCCTTTACCTCTAGGCCTGGGTTAGTACATAGCATTAGGCACCATATAGAGGTCACTACCAATAGCCCTATCAGACAGAAACCTTATCGCCTACCAGAGAAAGTGAGAGGGGAGGTAATAAAGGAAGTAAGAAAAATGCAAGAGCTTGGGGTGATCGAACCCTCTGGTAGTGAGTGGGCATTCCCAATTGTAGTGGTGGAGAAAAAGGAAGGCGGCATATGCCTCTGTCTTGATTTTAGATGCCTAAATGCTATCTCCAAATTTGATGCCTACCCCATGCCTAGGATCGATGACATAATGGACAGACTGGGCAATGCAAGATACATCACCACATTCGATCTTATGAAGGGGTATTGGCAGATCCCTTTGGATGAGGCCTCTAAAGAGAAGACAGCATTCAGCACTCCCATAGGGCTGTATCATTTCATTACCATGCCCTGCGGGCTACATGGTGCCCCTGCCACATTTCAGCGCCTAATGGAGCAGACTTTACATCAACATGAATCCTATTGCGCTGCTTATTTAGATGATGTGGTGGTGTACAGTCCTACATGGGAGGCCCATTTACAACATCTCACTGCTGTTCTAGACTCTCTGACGAAAGTGGGTTTGACAATCAATCCATCCAAATGCAGTATAGCAATGCAGGAAACCAAATATCTTGGCTTCATTATAGGTAATGGGCAAGTCAAACCAGAAATTGAAAAGGTTGATGCAGTGGCACAATACCCTAGACCCCTGACAAAGAAACATGTTAGGTCATTTCTGGGGTTGGCGAGGTATTACCGTAAGTTTGTCCCCAACTTTGCCACAATAGCCACCCCTCTAACCGATCTTACGAAGAAACACTGTCCCACTAATGTAAAATGGACCCCTGACTGTGAGAAGGCCTTCTGTACCATAAAGGCATACTTGTGTGCAGCCCCCGTACTGAGAAGTCCTGATTTTACTCAGCCTTTTATGGTACAGACAGATGCTTCAGACTCGGGTATAGGAGCTGTTTTGTCCCAGATGGTAAATGGAGAAGAACATCCCATCATCTATTTAAGCCGAAAACTGTATGAAAGAGAAACACGCTATTCGGCTATAGAAAAAGAATGCCTTGCCATCAAGTGGGCCATCGAAGCCCTTAAATTCTATTTATGGGGAGCGGAGTTTGAAGTATTAACAGACCACAACTCACTCTGCTGGCTCCATGTAATGAAAGATAAGAACCCCAGAATAATGCGGTGGTATTTGGCCTTACAGCCATATAAATTCACTGTACACCACCGACCTGGTACTGCTAATAAGAATGCAGATTTCATGTCCCGTTATGGGGCAGATCAATGCACAGTCAGACCTCGGGAAAATGTAAGTGAAGTGAAAGGTTCGTATAGCCTTCATTTGTTGTTTATTTGTTTCAAAGGGTCCCCAGGTGGAGCTTTGGGAGTGGTGGGCTAAAGCTCCATCTCTCCCTCCTTGGAGAGAGATCTGACGATTGTACATAAGTTTTACCAAAACTGGAAACCATAAAGAATTAGTACACTAAGGGTATAGTTTCCTCTTAAGTGGGGAGGAGTGTGAGAGAGCACTAGTACCCTTCCATAATTCTGCTCACTTTGTATGTGTGAAGCCTACTGCAGTAGCATATGTGTGTGACCTTGCTATTCTTTTTCTTTCTGGTCTATCCCTCGTTCCTTATTTCAGACTGGCCACCTGGAATGGGACATCTCCTCCTTTCTTGCTAAATCCTTCACCGTCTTTCTGCAGGTGTGGAATTCTGGTGCTCGACCCCCCAAGCAACAAACCATAAATAATGCTGGTGCAGCAGTCTGCAGCCTTAAAACATTTATTTATTGAGGCACAGGAATGTCTGCTGCTATTTTGTTTTTGTTTTTCCAGTTTGTTTATATTTTTTGTTTCTATAAAGAAGAAGAAAGTTATAAGATGTAGTGCACTAACAGTTTAGTACCAGACTAGGTTGGTTGCCCAATCCAAACAGGTTTTGCTGCTAAGTCCAGTGCTTTTCATAGCAATGCTACTAAACAAACAAATGCAGCATTAAGTATTTTCTTTAATATATTGTGACTGAGGCTGAGTGAGGTGAGCCATGTAACAACTGCTGTGTGTGCTACTTGCTAGCCTTGCCTGCCCTCTTTACTAGTTCAAGTTAGAAATTCTGACAATTGTAAACAGAAGTTCAAACATGTTGAAAATGTAAGTCACCTGCCTTAGTAACAAGTGTTTGGTCTCATTTCTAATACATGAAGTAAGCAGTTCTTACACAAATAATGAGAAATCCAAGCCTGGTAACAGAGGGTCTGTTTGGGACCTGTTCAGATCCCTCTATGTTCTGTTAGGAGCCAGCCATCCCTCTCCCCTTCATTTGAATGCTGTGTGTAAGTGGAGGGAGGGGCTAGTCCAGAGATAATGATGTTAAAATTGTTCAGGCTTGCTTCTTTTTGATTCTATGAATATGTTAGATGTATAAATATGCAAGGTAGTGTGTGCACACTTTTGGACCTAACAAAAAAAAGGTATATTAAAAAAAGTATGTTTAAGGTTTAAAAGGGGCGGAGTCTGATGTGGTCACCTGATGGGTTCCTAGTATAAAAGGGAACTCATCCTGTGGAACACTCAGATTTCGTTGGAGGATCAGTAGGTGCTTGTCCAAAGTGTTAGTCTGCAACTCTTCAGACTAAGATTCTTTCTGAATCCAGGACAGCTCATTGCTGGAATAGTCCTTGGAAGACTGGAGTATTGTTTTGTTTTTTGTATCTTTTGTATTTCTTTTGACGTTGCAAGTTCACAAGTTTTATTTGGTTATTTACTTGTCTCTACTTAATAAAAGATTTGGCTTGGTAACATTAAGCCTTGCCACCTTACTGTGGTCTCAGTGTCCATCATTGCACCCACACCCTTTGACAATAACCTTCCCCCACACCCCTTAAAATGCCCCCTACTCTCTTATTCATCTGCCTCCTGGCTCCTTCTATAGTTTTATGACTTCTGGCATTCCGCCAGACCCTCCTTGGCACCATCTCGGACCAGACCAGGGTGACTCTCAGCCACCATTCTTTAATGATTTTAATGTCCTCCACCATTTGAAAATATATATCCAGCCATAGTCTGGTCCCTAGGTAATTTCCCCCATGATGAATTATCAGCAAATGGGGCTCTGGATTGCTTAAATGTGTCTCCTCCAGAAGTGGCAATAATTGACCCCATTTCATTTCCCTTAGTCCTTTCCAGAGTATCCACAATTCCTTGTGGTAGTGGTACAACTGCTTGCCCCCTGCCTTTACTGTCACTTGCTGTTCAGCCCAATAAATGAAGGATTGTCCCTCAAGCCATACCTCTAGGCACTGAGGCCAACCTGAAATACAAATAAGAACCCATGAGTGTTTGGACAAGTAACCTCCCTAACTTCCCCCCTCCCTCCATACACAGTTACTGAGACTAGTACTTGCTGCACCCTGCAAAAGAAAAACAAACATTAGTTCATTTAATATTCTGCATATATTTTTTATAGCAGTTTGAAGTCCATCTCCCAATGTTCTTAATCCCTGCTTCATCCAAACCTTTTGCAGCTGCCTCAGATGCAGCACCTATTCGGAATGAGTGAGATGAAAACCTCCCCGGATCCTCACCTATCGCTGATATCCCTTTTTTCAACGCATCTCCCAAATGAGCTTCAGTTTCCACTACACCATCCTCATGAATAAACAGAGCCCGTTTTCTGAGGCCACACTGTGGCGTAGGCCCATAGTGCCTGAACTGGGCAAACGCCCTCACCTTCCTGTCATCTCAGGGGGATGGATGTACCCCAGCCCAATTGGTCCATCTTTGATATTTGCAAATGAATAGTCACCACATATGCACTCCAATGAATTTCTTCCCACTGCAGTCCTTTTCTATCCTCCCTTTTTCCCAGGCTCAACAACTCCCCCACCCTAAAAGCCCCATGATACATTGTCACAAACAAGGCCATGAACAAAGTCAATTCATACGGTGAATAACATACCAGTGGCATCACTCACAGAAGTTTTGCTAACAGGCTAACTGTAATAGGCCATCTCTTATCCGGCTCCTGGCCCTTCACTCTTTGCCAGCCTTGCATCATGCATTTTACCACCTGACTTTGACCTGGGTCCCCCCAACCCCTGAATGTGTTCACTCATCCTATGGCTGCTAAATGAACCCCCATGGTTATGTGTGCTACACCATCTGCCACCCATGAACCACAAAATGGGCCACTTGTTCTTCTGTGACCCTCCCATTTACCTCCATGTGGTGGGATAAACAAAAAGCCTGTAACACTCTCCAGGACCCTACATAGGTTTTCATAATATTGTCAGACCACGAGTTCTGAAAGAGAAATTTGACTCCTGCCAATCAATCTCCCACATAATTGGAGGTACTGGCATGCCCGCCCTGGTGGCCTTTGGGGCCATGGCCCAAAACATGTCCATCTGTAGATGGGAGAGGCTGTCAGCCACAGTATTTTGCAACCCCTCAATGTGTCTAGCTCTAAAACTCATGCTAATCCATAACCCTTGTAAAACCAGTTGCCACAATACCCACATTACCGTGCAAGACACAGCCCTTCTCTTGTTCAGTATGTCCACTACCACCCTATTATCACACCAAAAAGTCACCCTTTGGTTTTGCAGGTCCTCACTCCACACTACCAATGCTACCCATAATGGGAAGATCTCTAGGAGTGTAATGTCTTTAGTTAAACCAAACTTCACCCATGAACTTGGCCACCTCTCAGATACCCACCAACCTTTGTAGTATGCTCCAATCCTAAACCCCCAGCTGCGTTAGTGTACAGATCGATGTCAGTGTTAAACAGCCATTCATCCTGCCAGAAAGTAATCCCATTATACCCTTGTAGGAATTTTCCCCAGATCTCTAAATCCTTCCATACAGCCCTCATGACATCATCCCAATAGTGGGGTTGTCTCACCCTTTTTGTAGCACTGGCCAGCTGACAGGTAAACACATGACCTGGTCCAGTGGCTCTGCAAGTGAAATTTAGATGTCCGAGTAACTGCTGCACCACCTGTAATGTCACCCTTCTTTTTAATTTCACCTCATCTAAAAGGCTATTCAGCCTCTGTACCTTATTCGATGGCAGCCTGAAGGGTCCCTCCTGTGCATCAATTTCAATGCCCCAAAACTCTAAGCATCTGCTAGGTCCTTCAGTCTTGTCTGCTGCTAATGGCACCCCCACTTCCTGGCATAAGGCCTGAAAATCAATGAGCATCTTGCTGACATCTGCCTGACCCTCACCCACTAACAGAAAATCATCTAAGTAATGAATGACTGACCCATGCCCATATCTGACCTTAAAAATCCTCTGTAGCCAGATGCTAAAGGCCTCAAATGTTGAACAGGCCACCAAACAACCCATTGGCATAGCTTTGTCAAAGTAGTACCACCCACCTATCTGAAAGCCCAGGAGCTCCCGATCCTCCCTCTGAACTAGTAGGAGATGAAAGGCAGCTTCTATATCCATCTTAGCCAACCATGCATCTTTCATAGCTCTGATCAACTGCACAGCATCCTCTAGGGTGCCGTAAGAAACCCTGCTGTCCTCATCACTAATGAAATCATTGACGGAATCCCCCTTAGGGTAGGACAAGTGATGTATCACTCTGTATTCCCCTTGCTGTTTCTTGGAGATGAAACCCAGTGGTGATACTCTTAAGTTGGCCATTGGTGGGACCTTGAAAGGTCCTTCTACCCTCCCAGCCCCATTCTCTTTGTTTTCTTTGGCTGCTAGTATCTCTTCCTTACCTTTTACTGAACCCAAATTATTCACTTACTTCCTTGTCCTGCCACCCTGAAACCTTAAGCTAAAACCCTTCCTAAACCCCTCACTTAACATCCTCCCCACTCCCATGTCCGGATACCCCTTCACCCATTCCTCCACTACCTCAGCCTTGATAGGTATCTGGGCCAAAGCAAAACTGGCTACAACCTTCTCATTATCTGCTCCCTTGCCTGGACCCTCTCTATCCCCCAGATAACCCTTCCCCCTCCCCTCCCCCAATTGTCCCAGTAACTTCCTCTTTGCCTTTTGTGACCTGCTCAAAATGATTGTCCCCTGTAATTGCTGCCTGAAGTGTTATACCCATAATGTCTATATTTAGAAGCAGGGTGAGCACACCGCACTTGGAGCAGGCATGTTTAAACCTGCAATTGGGGAATGATCAGTATGTCCTATTATACCCCCAATAACATTTTTGGTACCCCCTCCATTTGCTTACTCCACTCCACCTCAGTACCCCCTGGGACAGTCATGGGTTCCAACCACATGTCTGAATGCCTCATGCCCCATCTCACATCCCCATTAAAAGAGGCCCTCCTTTGCTGAAACTTCTCAGCATACTGTATCCAATTAGTACCACCCCGCATTTTATAGGTTGTCTGAATGATTAATGAATAAACCAATAGTGGGGTGGCCAGTTTGTTTTTTTTCTCTTGTACTATGGCACTATAGTAAATAAAGCCCACTGGCCAGGCATCCCATGTTTTCCCTTTCAAGCCTGTACCCTTCGTTTTGTCCCCTTTTCCCACTAAAAAAACTGAAGCAGCCATGTCCTTTTTCCTAAAACTCTCCCTTTCTTCATACTTTTCAGCCGTCCTTTTAGCAACAAGGGTGAAAATGTCAGTATATTCACCCTTCCAGGTCTTTTCTTTCATGGTCAGGAGTACATGGTCTCCAATTCTCACCCCCGGTGTACCAATCTCCTGAGCTACCTTTTTCCACCCCTTCTGAAACTGCCCCTTTTCCCTTTATCTGCTTCCTTCCCATTTATTCAACAAAGTCCAAGAGGGTAGCATCTTTCAAAAAAAGAGGTGTGTAAGAACAAGAGGGCACAATTTGAAGATAGAGGGGGGGTGGCTCAGAGGTAATTTAAGGAAGTATTTTTTCACAGAGAGGGTTGTGGATGCATGGAACGGCCTTCCGGAGGAGGTTGTGGAGTCAAAATCAGTGGCGGAATTCAAGCATGCATGGGATAGTCATAAGGCAATTCTGGGGGGTGGGGGTAGGAAGAAGTAGGCTGCTGGTTAACTAGGATCTGCAGCTTATCCAGTAGGTAGGGAAATGGGCAGACTGGGTGGGCCAAGTGGTCCTTATCTGCCATCAAATTCTATGTTTCTATTTATTCTGCTAAAGCCTTTTCCATCTTTGTAATACTGTCCCCCTCCATACCCCCCCAACAACTGTTCGATATATTCTTTGATGCTACTCTCCACTGATATTATCTCATTACCTGGATTGTGCTGTTTCACGTTGTTGGGTCCTGGCTGTGGTCCTGGAGTGGGCACTGGAACTGGTATTGGGTGTAGGCATAGGCCCTGGTTATGGCAGAGGCATTGGCAGGGGGGCCAGTACTGGCAGCACGATGGACAGTGGAGATGGGAGTGGGTCTAGCAGTGGCTGAGGCTCCAGTGGTAAGGCTGGCACAGGCTGAGGTACTGGGAGCAGCACTGGTGTGAGGACTGGAACCGGAATAGGACTGGGTAATGGCTGTGGTATGGGACCAGGCACAGGGTGTGGCATTGGCAGCAGTAAAAGCACTGGAGCTGGAGCCAGCTCAGGCAAAGGATCTGGCATGGGATAATGTGGTCTAGGTGCCTTCAGTGCCAGGGACCTAGGGGTACCATCCTTAGGCAGTTTTCTGCCCCTCTGCCCAGTGCCCACCCTATCCTTCCTCTTTCTTCCCATCCCTGCTGGGTCCCTCTTGTCTGGTTCCATGCCCTCCATGGTATTCAGCACCTGATGAGTCCATCCCATCAGATCCATGATCATTTTCATGGAGTCTTCCTTCATTGACTTCATCCCTCTGGTATTCTTGATGCCATCTGGATATACTCTAAGGAGAAAGCACATCATGATAACAGGTAGTAGTCACAAATACAATCACATTTTTGGTTTTTTATGTCTTGGTCTGGGGAGGGGCCTGCCCCTAGCAGCCAGGCAAAGCAACTCTAGTTCCTTTGCCACACACACCCTTTCTGCTCCGCCGACCTACTTGGTAAAACCTCATTGGGCTCCCCCGCCCTTCTGCCTTGGTAGTTTTGTGACATAAAACCCTTAATCATCCCTTTAGTGGAAAAAACCCACCCAAATTGTTGCTTTCTGCCCCTTCCTGCCTTTTCCTTTTTTTGTGGACCCCTCCTGCCAAACAACACCCTCCCTCCCTTTAAACCATCTGACCTGTGTAGAAACCGTCCAGTTGAGCCATCCATCCATAGCTGACCCCTTCCTGTAGTCCAGCTGGGCATGCCTCCATTTGTGCCATACTGTCTGGAGTCCCCCTTAAGTGTTCCTCTCACTTGCCAGTGCTTAGCTGGCCACAGTAGCTGCCCACAGTTCCATTCCATGCTGTGCCTAATCCCCGAGAAGTATATACAGCCCCTTGCTATCAGTGCCCAATTGTTGTCACCCTTCAGGCCATTCATCTGACCTAAAATGCTAAAATACTGAATTATGGAAGGTGTCTGAATGAGGATAAAATTGCCCTAAAAACCCCAACAGCCCTGTACCCTATGCATGCATATGTGCACAGTAACCACACAGCTAGATTCTGCCAGTTCATCTACCAAGTACCCCCCATCATAGCCTCAAAGTACACCCACATCTCAAAATGGTAACCGCCATTTGCTTCCAACAAAATGCTGGCTGCCTCATGGCCCAGTCATATGGTGGTGTCTACTCGCACTTTTTGCACCCTGCCCCCATATCCTTTTTCTGGCTCAAAGAAAACCCTTATGCTGTAGCAGTCAGAATTCCCCCCACCATGGACCTCCAAACTCAGGCCTTCTGTCCTGCTGCATGGTGAAGGAAACCACTGCCAAACCTGAATTACCTACACGTGGGTGAGGGAAATGCACTGTTAAACCTTTTAGCTCGTGTTGCCTCTCGCTACTCCACCATTGGTCTGTATGCCAAAAAACACATTTTTTGCTTCATGCAGGAACCTCTCAAATACTGCTTCTAACAGTCTCACTATTCAGCCCCCTCACTCTTGAGACCTGCCAGGCCTCTCTCCTTATTTGCCCCTGTGCCCCACGGGGCCTGCTACCATGTGGTCAGGCCCAGCTGAACCGGATACTGTTCTGCCCCTGTGGCATTTTTTCCAGCATGCCTCACATCCTTTTATCCCCTCTTCAGGGGAAAAACACACCCATTAGTTCATGGAGGAGCCAAAACCACTTCACTTGCTCCACTGCTGACTACCCAAACAACAACTGCTGCCTGCCTGGCTCTCCTTGGTAGGCCAATGCTACCACGTGACCCCTGATCACACTGCCATTCAGGATGAAGGCCAAATCATCCAGCACACTGGACAAAACCGCAGCAAGATTCACCTTCTACCAGCCACAAACAAGATGTACCATACATTTTACTGCGCTCTCTTTTTATATATTTTTTTAAATCCCCAAACAAAAGAGTTACCCAAGCATAGCCTGCTCCCACAAACACAAACCAGACCATGCACTGACATCCAGACAATACCAGCAATTCTCCATCAGATTTCTGCTCTCTCAGCAGGCTCCTCAGCATAAAAAGGCAGTAAACCTATTACAGGAACATTAATGTTGTAATTCATCCTGAAAACATTATTTTTAATGTAAACCTATGCTATAAACTGCTATAACTTATAATATTAACCTCTGAGAGCTATAAACTCTAGTCTGTGCTTCTAAATTCACTACAGTAACATAAATTGCACCCTGTTTTTTTTCTTATATATACTCACAGATCCTCTGACCCCATGCTGTTACCCAAAGCCCAAAACTTGCCCAGAACAAAAGATCAAGTCCTGTTCTCACTGACTGATGTGCTGACCAAAACAACTTCTTTGGCTAGCAAAATGAGGGAGATCTGCAGTTGTGCAGCCCCTTTTAAGGCCCCAAGCCCCTTCACTTAGTTCTAATTCTCTTCCTCTCCCTCCTTGTCTTCTCCTCCAATCCTCTATCTTGATTACTAAGCTCTGCCCCTCTTTCCTTGCTGTCATAACCCCACCCTTCCCTTACCTCACCAGGCTAACCCCCTCCCATTTTCCTCTCACTGAGTGGCATCTTCATTGTCCCAGGGCCTAGAACAAAGGTGTCTGTCTTGTAATAAGACAACCCTTCTTGTACAGTATCTTTCAGTCAGTGACATACACTGGTCAGCTAAGTTTTGGATGTTTAGTGTTCTTGTACATCTGACACTGACAGTCACAGACTCAGTTATTCTCCTCTGTAATCATTTCTGTGTCACATGACACAACTCCATAGTGAAGGAATGGATGGCCCCTCCCCAGCCCTGCTGTAGATGTCCTAGGATGCCAAGGAACCAGAATGGAAGGAAGGGTGTTTGGGGGAAGACTAGAACAGTTGGTCAGTTGGCCTGTTCAGAAATTTCATTTTTTTTTTCAAACAGTCATTCACTATAATTTGGTGATACAGGGAGGCATCCCAACTGCAAAACAGGTCTTTTTTATCTATATGGTTCCCACTATCAAGGCTCATAAGAGGATAAAACTGGCAGGAACAGTGCCCAAATTTGGATTCTGCCAGTTTCAAGGCAACAGGTGGGTTGTCTGGCACACTGGTGACCCAGGTTCAGCTTCCCACTTTGAGCACCAGTAGTGCACAGGCAGGAGGAAGTAGGTGACTCCACTTGGATGCTCATCTCCAGGAAGGGGGGGATTCAAATCCCACTGCATGAGTGCTTCTCGCTAGCCCAGGAAATGTCTGATAGTGTGACGTGGGACATGCAGTGTGTGTGTGTGTGTGTGTGTGTGTGTATGTGTGTGTGGGGGGGGAGCCATCAAATCATCCTGATACCAGCAATAGTGTTTTGGATGGCTGTACCTGACAACATGAGAGAGAGGGAGAAAAGTGGAAAAAGCAGCAGCCATAAGCAGACAGACAATGTCTGTGCACCATCACCACATCCCACTTGGGCTGTCCCATAGTGCAGATCTCACTGCCCAGTCCTGTTGTGGTCTTTGTAGATCTGGTCTCATTGCAAGAGTGAGATGGATCCAGCTGGGCCAAATAATGAAAACATTTCTGCAGATGCATCTGGTGACTGGGGACTCCCCCACCATTTTGTAAGGCACTCCAGGGATAGCAGAAGTTTTGGAAAGAAAGAAAGAAGGACCTGTTGGGTCACTGAGGAAGGGGGACATAAAGCCCAAATAAAAAGAAAACTTGGATCCCATTCCCATGAAATGTCAAGGGTTTAAGCCAATGGGTCCAGAGGCATCGGCAGGGGGTGGGGTAGGAGGTCAAAACAAATTACAGTTAGGATATGGTGCAGTAACAGTGGAACTTAAAAACAGCAACCCCCCCCCAGAAAGTTCTGTGTAACAGCAAAGATGAGATTGACTCCCTTTCTTGTTCCTAATTAAATTGCAGATCTCTTACAAAATGATGTGCTCATGAGCACCATGTCAGACATGCATGTCTAGACCACACAGTGAAAGAACAAGAAAACAGAGCTACAAATAGGCTGTGCCAAGTCTCCATGTTGTTAACGTGAGACCTAAGGCTCTGAAAAAGGTGAAGATCTCCCCAGTCTGTGGAGGCTTAAAAGGTTTAATAGACTTTATGTCTACCGATGGACTGCATGGAAGCTGGATGATAACATACAATGAGCACTTTACTCCCCTACACAATCACCAAACCACCAAAGTACCATATTTTCAAGGAAGTCATGAATATCCTTTTCATGCAAAAAGGGGAGAATCTCAAAAGTTAAAGACCAAATGGGTCAGGGAGGGGGAACCATGACCAATAGGTCACATAAGCCAGTTCTTTTTTTTATTCTTTTTGTTGATTTCTTTCCATAAAACCATACACATACATGAAACATAATTTTGTAACAGTGCAATACAATAATCACTCAAGATATACAGAAATACCTCACAGCACTGGGACTAAATGAAAAATTTAAACAACATACAAACTACAAGATTTTAATACACAACACGTATACATATATTAAAGAAAATATACATCCATATCCTAGCATATAAAATTGCATAGTTTAAAATAAAATATTTAGCATTTAATAATACAGTCAATTATAACTCCCAAACCCTTCTATATCACAGTTATATCAATCAAAGTGAAAAGCGTGCTATTATAAAAGCAGTAGAAATAAGGGTGCAGGTGAGAGTGACCAAGCTGAGGGAGATAAAAAGGAAAAAAGAAAGGGAATTTTGTCAACAACCCATCGTAGACAGGGTTCATAACTTGCACCCCTTTTTAAATAAACCTAAGAGGTGTGGTAGGCCAGACCTGCTTCAAAACGGATATCTACCTGCTAACCCAGCCGGATCACCACCTGTTCTAGAGGGGACAGCAAAGCAATGTATCAACCCCACTGCTGTTCAAATTTATAAGACACTTCTGTAACTTAAGTTTTGTCAGTTCCTGAGCTAGCACAATAAAGCTGCATTATCTTATCTACTTCCATTTGATATGATGGGCTGGATATTTATCATCTGAATTTTGCTTAAGTACAGTTGAAGTGGTCTCGTATATCTTCCTGCATAAATAAAGGGGACTCCTCAACTATCACTTCTGCCAATTAGACTATGCATAGTGTTTTCAGCCCACTGAATATCTGACTTGCATTAGTAGCATGTTTGTGTGCACAGAGGGCTGAGATTTGAATATATGGCCCTGTGTGCTTACCTCATTGTTTCATACTGGAGGTGGTCTGGGCATGATTCTGCTCTAAACAGAAGATATAGACAACGTTTTGCTCTCCCATTTGGCAGCTAGCAGATGCAGAGCCTTGACATCATGTTGTGAGGTGGTACATCAAATTACAAAAGCATGAAACAACTGCAGAGTAACTTAAACCAGTAGTTCAGGTCACAGAGAAAATGTTCTATAGTATATACGGTGACGTGAAAAAGTATTTGCCCCCTTCCTGATTTTCTCTATTATTGCATATCTTTGCATATTTGTCACACTGGATGTTTTCAGGTCTTTAGACAAAATGTAATATTAGATAAAGGGAACCTGAGTGAACAAATAACACTTGTTTTTTTTTACTTATTTCATTTATTTAATGAAAACAGTTAACCAACACCAACTGGCACTGTGTGAAAAAGTAATTGCCCCCTTACACTTAATAACTGGTTACGCCACCTTTAGCTGCAATGACTGCAACCAAACGCTTCCTATAATTCAATATCAGTCTTTCACATCACTGTGGAGGAATTTTAGCCCACTCTTCCCTCGCAGAACTGCTTTAATTCAGTAACATCGGTAGGTTTTTGAGCATGAACTGCTCGTTTCAGGTCCTGCCACAGCATCTCTATTGGGTTTAGGTCTGGACTTTGACTAGGCCACTCCAAAACTTTAATTTTACTTCTTTTCAGCCATTCTGATGTGGACTTGCTTTTGTGTTTTGGATCATTGTCTTGCTGCATGACCCAACTACGCTTCAGCTTCAGCTGATGGACGGATGACCGGACATTCTCCTTAAGAATTTTCTGGTACAGAGCAGAATTCATGGTTCCTTCAATTATGGCAAGTCATCCAGGTCCTGAGGCAGCAAAGCATCCCCACACCATCACACTACCACCAACATGTTTGACTGTTGGTATGGTGTTCTTACTGTGGAATGCGATGTTTGCTTTACGCCAGACATAATGGGATCCATGTCGTCCAAAAAAGTTCCACTTTGGACTCATCTGTCCATAGAACATTTTCCCAAAAGGCTTGTGGATCATCCAGGTGCTTCTTGGCAAATGAGAGACAAGCATTTATGTTCTTCTTGGGTAGCAGTGGTTTCCACCTTGCTACTCTCCCATGAAGCCCATGTTTGCCCAGTCTCTTTATGATTGTGGAGTCATGAAAAACTGACCTTAGCTGAGGCAAGAGAAGCCTGCAGTTCTTTGGATGTTGTTTTAGGATCCTTTGAGACATCCTGGATGATTTTACGCTGCGCCCTTGGAGTAATTTTGGCAGGCCGCCCACTCCTGGGAAGATTCACTACTGTTCCAAGTGTTCTCCATTTGGAGATTATGGCTCTCATTGTAGTTCAATGGAGTCCCAGAGCCTTAGAAATAGCTTTGTAACCCTTTCCAGACTGATAGATAGCAACAACTTTTTTTCTGATCTTTTCAGGAACTTCCTTTGATCGTGGCATAATGTGCTTGTTGAATCTTTGTGCTGGCAACGTGACTCTGATGGTAAGGGTTAAAATAAGTGAGGTTTATATTGAGCAGGGCTGGCTGTAATCAAGCCTGGCTGTGTTCAATCAGCTGACTCTAATTATCCCTTTAATTGGGTTGATTTAACTAGGGGGCAATTACTTTTTCACACAGTGCCAGTTGGTGTTGGTTAACTGTTTTCATTAAATAAATGAAATAAGTAAAATAAAACAAGTGTTATTTGTTCACTCAGGTTCCCTTTATCTAATATTACATTTTGTCTAAAGACCTGAAAACATCCAGTGTGACAGATATGCAATAATAGAGAAAATCAGGAATGGGGCAAATACTTTTTCACGCCACTGTAGGTCTTTTTTATTCCTTTTTAGATCACCCTTTTACTTCTGTCATGTAAGATGCCCTTTCCCCCATTTTGAGTTTGGTTTAGTATTTTTTTTAATTAAAAAAAATTAATGATGGGCATCATTAAAATGTTTTGCACAAGGTTTCTGTCAGTATCATCAGCTGTATTTTAACACCTACAGCATAACACCATTTGGGTGACTCAGATTGTAGTGCCCCAAAGTTGGCCACAACAAACTAAGCTGCAAACTTTTTTTTTTCCTCTTGGCTCAGTTTTCCTCCATCTCCCCCCACTCTATTCCCAACCCCTCTCTATCCTTTGTTTCCCACCCTTGGCACAATTAAGAGGCCAAGGGCAGAACTCAGCCTGGCCAAAGACCTCCCTCCAGGCACAACAGACCCAATCCTCTGGCAGCTTTCCTGGACCTCCGCTGCCCTACTAAAGGGCCTAGGGAGTGGTGTACTGAACAGTCCATGGCTGAATGAGGAGGGTGGAGGATGTGGGGAGCACAGCCATAAGAACTTACCTTAAGGTAGGTCCGTGGCTCCTCTGACATCACTCCCTCCAGCCCAGGGTCCAGTGGCAGCACCAATCATGGGGAAGCATGGCTCCCCGATGGAAGTGCTCCTCCAGTGGTCCCATCTCTCCTCTGCCACACTCCCCTGTGCAGTAGCAGTAGTGTTATCTGGAGCCTCCCTGTATAAGCTGTGGTAGGGGAGGAACCACTATTGGTGGCAGACCAAAGTGTGTGGCTGCAGTTTTGGTCAGGGCAGAAACGATTGCTCTGGACATCTCAGTTCTGCTGCAGCAGCATGAGAAAGAAGCCAGAAGGGAGCACAGCTTCCTGGCCACTTCCCTGGACCCCCCAACATCATAGTGGACCTGGGCCAAGGTAGTGAGTGGGCTGCGTGCCCGATTTATTTCAAAACTCATGCCACTGGCATGAGGAAAGTGGGAAGGGAGGGGAAAGAAAAGAAGCTGCAGGCCAGGTGGTGAACTGGGTTTTTGAGCTGCAGATGCTTCAGGGAGGGGGGAGAAGGAGCACAAGGGAGTTAAAAGGCCAAAGCCCAGATTAAGCAGAGAGGGGCACCATGAGTTAAAAGCCCCAGGAGGAAGGCAGAGAGTGGAGGGCTAATGGCCCCTAAGCAAAAGGGGAGGAGCAGACCAGGGACACAGTGGGCTAAAGCCCCTTTGCTGTACTTTGGCACCATTCTGCACCAGGGGACAGGGCCAGAAACACAAAAGCCTGTAGAGCAACTGAGGGAGGGAGGGGATAGCTGCATAGTAATGAGATGGTTGGGCCAGACAATGCCCCCCTACAAGGCAGGCCCTCATTAAATCCATGAAAGAGGCAGGACCAGGTGAGAGAGTCCCATGCAACCAGACATGGGGTAGTTATTAATACTAATAAAGGAGAGTGGCTTTGTAGAGACAGCCTAAGCCAGAAAAGATCCTTAAAGATACAGCACCCTCTGGGTAACAGGAATTGTCTGCTAGCTCTATGTTGTCCATGGAGTTATGTGGATGTGTCCTGGGCTCCACCTGAACTGAATTGTGTTGTAGTTTGCCTTGCACCCCCTATTGACTAAACCCTTTTTGGGAACCTGAACTGTTTGCCTAAAAATTGAACCTCTTTGATTGCAAACCTGAACTGTGTCATTAGACTGTGTTCTTTGTGTACTTGGTGTCCCTCTTCACCTTTGTTGCCAAAACCAGTTCCTTCAAAGCCTGACACCGACCCAGGGAAGTTCCCGACCCATCCTCTATCTTCATCAAACCTGTCTCCAGTGACATCGACCTGCTTTGAAGCTCTATGACAGTGTTCCAGCATCAGTCCTGTGATAGTAGGCTGTAGAGAGCCACTAATTAGGTATCCAGAAATGAGTCAGCTTAGGAGCTGCCCCAGCTCAAGAGTAAGGGACCACAGTTAATGTCATACATGCCCTTTTCTTATTTTGTCAGCTATCCGTAAGTGTGCGTGTACCCATATCACTCTGTAGAGGTCACCTGAGGATCGCATTACTAGCAGTCTTCTTGTTGGGAGGTGGCCTGGGTACTGGGAACCTACCAGTGGTCATTGCTGCAGATTGTCTAGAGAACCATCTGTATGATCTGGAATCTTCAGTTCCTTGCCTGGCGCAGCAGAGGATTGTTAAGTTCTTCATTGTTCAGCTAGCAGTTTTCCTCTTTGTTTTCTGTTCATCCAGAGGATGCCCTGTATGGTCTGTTTATAAAAGCTCTTTGTGGGGTCAATTCCTACTTGCTGATCAGCCAACACATCATAAAGTCCAAGCTTGATTCATCAGTCGTGTCATCATCTAGGCAAAGTACACACAGGACTTCAACCCATTGTTGGTCCTGATAGTATTGTTTTGTTGTTTGTTCTATTATCTGGTAGTGTTGTAGAAAACAGTTATCCTGTTATCTTGTGTCCTTTGTAAATAAACCTTTTGTATTTTAGTCCCAGAGTAAGCTTCCTGCATCTCCTTCTAGATTTGTCCGACCTATCCTGGAATTGTTAGGGAGTCACAAATCCCCTTCCACCAGAACGTTTGGCCTCCTACAAGATAAACTGGCATGCAGCAGACATTCCACCCTAAAGTTATGAGACACTGTGGGGATATCAGGGCCCATTCCAGATCACAAAAGGTAGTGAACATAAAATGAAATGATGCAGCATATAAATAGAGTTGGGAAAAAATGAGTAGTGAAGATCAATATTGGGGGTCGAAATGGTGTGCTTAATGGAGTATTTAAATAAAATGTAAGATGGGTTGTTACTTTTAAGAATGTATGTATGTTGTACTTGTTGGTAGGCATGTGAAACATAATGTACCTCCTTACACACACAAAGCATGGGGCTTCTGCAACACCAGGCAAGAGAGCTTAGCCTCAGCAGGCCTCAATGTGCTGCCATGGCAGTGTTCTTCCTACCTCTGGCCACCTGGGTGCAGGCCCATTAGTTCCACCCGAGTCTAGGCTAAAGTGCAAAATGCTTCCTCTAGGTCACTGGGTGGCCTGCCCCCACCTATTTTTTTTTAAATGCATTGTAAAGGGAACATGCTAGACCAGTGTTTCTCAAATTAGTCCACAGTGACCGCATGCGGTTGACAACGCAACTTTCTGCAGCGACCAAGCTCTTTAGAGCATCAAGAACAAAAGTAATGAAATGGATAATTTCTTATCTTTTAAAATACATTGGAGATACTGTACATTTCAAGTGAAAATACATCAGGGACTTGATTTATTGTATACTGTGTGAAAATAAATATGCCTTTTCAGGAGGGTTATGGTACAGCAGGAGGTCAGGGGTGATAAAATAAGGAGTGAGGCCACCAGTAAGTCTTGGTTGTCGCACATTGAGGCCCTTTGTGGCCACCAGGATTTGAGGCTTGAGAACTAATGAGTTATATTGCCTTTCTCTACTGTTCACTAATGCCACCATTGAAAAGACAAGGATCTGTTGAAATCTTCAATAAAATGTTAGTAGGATTTTTCACATATTAGAAGAACACATGTGTGATAAATTACAGCAGCAGATTTATTTGGTTTGCAACCTGACACCCTAGCCCCTGCCATTGACATCTGTAGTTCTTTTATCATCTGGATCTTTCCTGTTCCAAAAAGGCCTTCTGGCACTGCAGTTGTTGTTGTCCCACCTGTGTTGGTAGAGCCAAGCTCAGTAAGCTGGCGTTAAGCCGTTGCCAGCATGTCCACCTTTGCCATCTAGTAATTGGTTTGTGTTCATTTTAGAAGTTATTACAAACATTCTGACTGGGATAACCCTTAATACTGTAATGCTAATAAAGCATAGCTCATCTAAAGCTCCATTTCGGTGTAATTTAGTATTCAGCTGTGCCACATACAGTATCTGTTAATTTAATAGAATATGTGCACAGGTGAAGGTGCATTGAGAAGCAATATCTCATTCACAGAGAATTCCTGTAGAAACCTACGATGTACAGTATATTCCAGTGTCATAATTATTTAAGTTTGCATTTCACCCTAGTTAAATACAAGAACATAATTACTATACATATAGTTGGCAATGCCTCTTTCTCCCCTACCCATCTCATCTCCCTTCCTCCCCCTCTCATCTTTTTTTTTCTAAATCTTCATCTCAGAGCCCTCTGAAATACTTGAGTCTATGGCCGGGATATTCAAAGGGGTTGCGCATGGCACAACAGTGTTGTGTCTTGCACAACCCACTGATGCATTCTGGTGTGATATTCAAAAGGGGATGTTGCACTGTGCAAATCCCAATGCACCTGGGTGTACCAGTAATGTATGCGGTGCAAGTGCAGGGGGCGTGCCCATGCATATTCGGCACATCTCGATATTCAGCCCGGGATGTGCGGCATATATGCAGGCACACACCCACCTTGCACTGCACAGGGGGGCACAAAGATCTGCCGAAAAAATCTGGAGCAAGGACTGGCCACCCGCAGGTGAGCTGCCATATTGCAGGGTGCAACATGGCATCCACCTGCTGTGGGTGGCCACCCAACCTCCCAAGACACAGGCCAGGCATCACCCCCCCACACCCAATCGTGGGCATTGTAAATGTAATATATCCCTGGTGGTCCAGTGGACCCTACCCCCTCACCCAATCGTGGGCGTAATGACATAAAATCATTCCCTGTGGTCCAGTGGACCTGCTCCCCAGCCTGATTGCAGGCTTTGTAAAACTAAAAGTATCCCTGGTGGTCCAGTGGACCAAATCCAGCCCAATCATGGGCTTTGTCAAAGAAGAATCCCTGGTGGTCCAGCAGCACCTCCCTTCCCCACCCACCCATGCAGATCTGCCACCCCACTCCCCTCCAGTCAGTGGCGGGTGGCAGCTCCCCACCCACAAGCCACCGGGCTGCACCGCCGACTGACAGCTTACAGTATGGCTGTAGAAGGGGCCTTTCAAAGATGTCAAGGAAAATATTTATAAATTCTTAAGTTATAAAGTTTTCAAAATTTGGCTCCTAAGTAGGGGTGTGAGAAAAAAAACTTTCGCAGGTGGAATGTAAGGGAAAGTGTGACTTTCACTTCTGCAAAAGTTCAGAAATCAATTTCTGAATGTTCATGGAAATTCTACCTGCTATGTACCCCACTTTATTGCTAGTGGTCCTGGACCCAGACCCATCCGATCACCCATCAGTGTCCCTCACTGTATTTTTATTAAGAGTTACTCCCGATGCTGCCATCCTCATCCCCCGTATATTTTTTTTCCCCTGGTGGGCTAGTGGTAGATCAGATACAGTGACATTCCCTCCCTCTCTATCCTCAAAATCCAATTCTTAATTTTTGTAAGTAACCCTATTTCCTGGTGGTCTAGTGGTCCCCTGCACACCTCCCCACACCTACAAGTAGTGTCCCACCCTGCTCACCCCATCCCAAAATGGAGTGGGCCACCAACACAGCCCTCCAATCTCCTCCTTGGTTGGTGGCTCACTGAAATGTGAATGAATGAATGGGTGCGTGCAATCATTCATTCATTCATTCATTCATTCATTCATTCATTCATTCATATTTCAGTGGGACACTGGCCAAGGAGGAGAGCAGAGGGCTGTGCTGGTGGTCCACTCCATTTCAGGATGGGGGGAGTGGGGTGGGAAACTACCTGTCAGGGTGGGGAGGGGTGCAGGGGGGGCCACTAGAACACCAGGAAATAGGGTTACATACAAAAATAAAGAATTGGACTTCAGGGATAGCAAGGAAAGGGATTTCACTGTATCTATATCTAACACTGAGAGACAAAAACGGGGGCACTAGGCTAAAGCTGTAATAAACTATTTCATTATTGTAAAAAATGCAAAAACAATTAAATAACTTAGTTATACACACATGGCCTTCACCCTGCAAATGTGCAGAAAAACTCCCGACCAGGTTTCGCCCCAAGGCGTTAAGTTATTTAATTGTTTTTGCATTTTTTGCAATAATAAAATAGTTTATTACAGCTTTAGCCTGGTGCCTGAGTTTTTGTTTCTCAGTGTTCTGTATTTTTCATTGGAGGACAGGCATTAAAGAGTGGAGTGGTTACTTTGATTGCTATCTATATCTAACACTAAACCACCAGGGGGAAAAATTATATGCTGGGGATGGGAATGGTGTCGGTGGGGGGCAACTCAATAAACATACAAGGAGGCACACTGGTGGGTGGATGGATGGGGGTAGGGACCACTAGCCACCAGTGTTTGGTGTTATTATTTATTTTAAAATATATCAAGTGGTTGGTGATTGGGCATGGGAGTGGGAGGCACTGCTGAGGGGTGGGGGAATTACATTGGGTTGGGGAGGGATTAATTGCAATGGAGGGGGATGTGCTGGCTGAAACAGGTGAAAGCTGGCCCCAAACATGCAGAAGTTTTCTGATCTGCCACCGGCAGAAGCTCAGAAACTTCCATGAAAGTTGCCAGACTTCTGCAAAAGTTCCGCTAAAGCAGAAAAGGCAGCTTTCACCCGTGGCTACCCCTAAGCATGTTCAGTAGGGTTTTTAGAATAGCTGTTTCTTGTGACCTAAGAATTTTTTAGCTCATGACATAAGAATTGAAACTGCAACATAAGAATGCTGCAGCATGACATAAGAATTTGGATTTGGTACCAAAGAATAACTTTTTCTCAGAACTTGGCCATTTTTTAAAGATTTTTTTTCATTCTGTCATTTAATTTCTCAGCTGCAAACAAGCACATTGTAATGGTTATCTTAAACTGCTATTATATGCCATAGGTATACCTGAAGTACACATTTGTGTCACTCATAACATTGTTTGCAAACATGTAAATTCAGATGACATGCTTCTTTGAAACTACACAGATAAAGTGTTTTATTTTCTGCATATATTGTAACATTTACATAGCACCCTTTTGTGCCCTGGTAGCTGAGTCACGCTGTTGTGTTTCTAAACAGCACCGAAGGAGTATGTTTTTTAAGTGCAGCTTGCTGCATAATTTTGAAGGTACCATATACAGTAAGTGCTACTGCATTTGTATCATCTGGAAACAGTTGTACTGTATGTTGTTTGTCTTACCTGATGATGGCTCTCTGTGGATGCTTGTGTAGTGCTATCCTTTTGCTGTTGAGGGGTGGGGAGTTAGGGTTGAAAAACCTAACACCAGATTTCCATACTTTATATTGATCCCTTAATGGTGCATTAATGTACTTTGTTGCAATGAAGATCTATATATGTATGTATCTATGTATACAATAAATGATGGATAAGGGTGGTATACAAGGATGTATACCCATCAAGTGGCTAAATAGGGCTATAAGGCCACAAGCAAGAAGGTAAATGGCTTTATTGGCCTAATTAGACCCTGAGATGGGTATGCTTCCGAGTATTCCAGCCTTATCCATTGTTTGTTTTATATAATACATGCAGATGGCAAATAATAAGTTCAGAGATGGAAATTCAGTGCAATAGTGTTTATTTACAGTTGTGAGTAATTCTGTAATGACAATTTAATTTGTCGAACAATGAATTAACAAACAGCTGTGAGTAATTAGTGAACAATATGGTATTTTTTAAAAGAAAAAGAACCGCAGTGTGAAAGCACTGAGGCAAGGGTTATCCAAAAGGTGATTGGCAAAAAAGCCAAGTTTCATAGAAATATAAAATCACAGATATACTCATATGGCAAAGTATCATTGGATGTATATGTAAATCACCAGTCTAAATTTTCATGGAGATTTTCATGCACACACCATGATGCTTTGCATTATGAGGGTATGTGTGATTTTGTATTTCTTTGAAACTTGTTTTTTCTGACAGTTCCCATTTGGGAAACTCTTGCCTCAGTGCTTTCACACTGAGGTTCTTTTTTTTTTTTTTTTTGAGGGGGGCTTGCCTTCTTATTTTTGGCTCACCATGACTCAAAATGATAAGATCAGCTTAGGTCTGGGTCATTTGCAGTGAAGTGTGCCATACCTGGTAGACTGCTGATTTCTATGAAGTAGTTAACATTTCTATTATTTCCACTCTTTGTAGAATTTGAGAAAGGTTTGTTAGTACTGTGCATTCTTGTTCAGAAGTATCATAAATTTTCATGGTTGCATTATGCTTAAATGCAGTATGATTTCCTCCTGTATTTGTTTTTGGTGTTCTTTACTTGCATTTTTTTCCCCCAAGTCTGGTTCTGAGTTTGTTTTTAGTGTTGGTGCTTTTATGTTTGAGAGTTGGTTAAGTGATTGTTTTATGTTTCCATTTTTTTAATATAGGTATACAGCTTTAATTTTCTTATTAGTGTAGGTATGTAGCTTTAATTAGTGCAGATATATAGCTTCAATTATTTTATTAGTTTAGGTATACAGCTGTAATTGATTTATTAGTGCAGGTATATAGCTTTAATTGATAGATTTGTCACAGGTATACAGAGAAATAACTGATGGCCTTTTCAATGGGGAAAAGGTCCCATCTTATGCAACACATGTGAGGATATCAAAGGGCAGATATCAGTGATATTTTTTCCTTCCCTCAGACCTAGAGTGAGAATATCAAAATATCCTCACTCCTAAGTCCCCAGAAGGAAAAATATTCTCACTGTAGGTCCCCACTGGCTGGAGACAACAGCATGAGCAGCAGAATTAGAATGCACCTGCTCACTTGCATGTTGGCTCCCACTAGGAGTTTCATTTCACAACCACCACCAACAAACCACTTTAACTTTCTCATCCATTCTTGTCTGTCATTTAAAACAACCATATTTAAAAAAAAATCAGCCACAACAAAAGTTTCCGTTTCAAAACAACCCCTTCAGATCTCTCAACATTACTCACCCGCAGCACTCCTACCTGCCCCTGTGGCAGCCAAGATGGATCTCTGTACTCTGCACCAACACTCCATTAATCAGACTGCTGCAATCCTGCTTACAAATGTGGTCAGAAGATACAAGCCACTCCGCTCCCTCACAGGGCCACATCCTCTGATTCTCACTCTCCAGAAAGCCCTCCCTCTTCAGTCCCAAGAGAATGTAAAGGATACACTGATGCAGTGTGGGTAAAAAAACACAACTAGCATGGTCATCCTGACAACACAGTAGTATAAAAAATAACTATATAAAACTAAGCAACAGACTTTGGGGTGTTGCATAAATGCCCCCATTGAAAATATCTGATATTTTCCCCTCAAGCAGTTAGGGTTGCGTAGGGTGTTTAATGTTAAATCACAAATTTTGCACCATAATCGCTTTGCCCCCATTCAATAGAATTGCATGAAAGTTTGCTTGTGCGGTCCTGTCAGTTAGATCTCTTAACAAGTTAACTTTTTTTCAGATCAATTGTGCAGATTCTGAGATCCAGATAGTGAAGAAAAGTGATAGGGTGATTTTTTTTTGTCCACCTCTAGCACCCAGATGGTTTAGAAATTTGGTCTGAAATTTTCAGGGCAGAAAGGGCTTGGCTTGCAGATGTACCTTGTGCTAGTTTGGTGAAAATTATTAATCCATTCCAAAGTTATAAATTTCAAAGATTTTCATTCTGAGCATGCTCAATAGGCACTTTCAGGTTGGCAGCAGAGAACAAAACAAGAATTGTGTCATACAAAAAAGGATCTTTTTCTTATTGGTTAATCCTCTTTCATGTGAAAAAATCCTTTTTCATATGACTTCCATTTTCTTTTTACTGTTTACACTTACAAACATTTAAACTGTAGAAAATAATGTATTTTTTCCAAACAAACACCTGAACCTACCTAAATGAGATCAGTTTTGCTAGATTCTCATCTTTGTTTTTTTAAAAAGTTGGCAGAAATACATTTCTGGGCACCTAAAATCTGGAGTGCCCAGCTTAGTGAGAGGGGCCATTCACCCACATTCTCTGTATGAGAACAGTGAGACTTCCTTGACTTCTGCAGCCACAGCTGGAACTCATGCTGTGGGCTGCAGTGAGAGCAGTGAGCCACCGCTTCCCTGGTGTTTAGTGGTACCACCCCATTGCCATTCACCCACCCTTCCTCCCTCTCTTTCTCTTCCAGTATATAGTCATAATAGATATATTTTTGTACCAGAGGCTATATGCCAGCAATATAACAAAGAATGTTTACTAAATGCTGATTACAAAATGGAGTGTTGTTTAATTTTTTAAAGTTGTCTGTCCACACAAATAAAGGACAAGGACTAATTTGTAAGGACACATTTTTCTTGCTGTGTATAGGGGTTCAGACATTCTTTCAGATTCAATCAAATTAGGATCTTATTGTGATATCAGTTAACAAGCATCAGAAGCTTGCAATTGACACTGTGTATGTGATGCTGAAGTTTAACGTAAGCTTCTCCTACTTATCAACTGATATTACAATAATATCACAATTTCACTAAGTCTGACTCAACACTGCGCTACCTTCCCCCTCACCCCACACTACATTTCACTTATCTGTGCACATCTAAATGTATTCTTGCCTTCTGTGTACAGGACACACTGATTGTAAACAATATAAGAAAGACGAACTTCAATGCCACGTACTCCCCCCATGTACATCTCATGTAACCATGCACATCCAAATACATTTTCTCTATGCACATCACCATATATTTTCACTCTATCTGTAGAGAAAAGCTGATTTGAAACACTGTAAAACAGACTCACTTCAATGCCGCTGCTTGCTGCCTCCTCCAACATTTCATGTAACCATGCACACCAAAATGTTTTTTCTCCATGCACATCAAAATGTATTTTCCACTGGTCCATACAGGAATAGCTGTTTTAAAACAATATACAAAACACAAACTTCAATGCCACAGCTTCCTTCCTTCCCCTCCCATGCACTATATTTTACATAATCATGCACATCAAAATGTATTGCTTTTATGCACATCAAAATGTATTTTCATCTTCCCTTTACATTAAACACTAATTTTAAACAATTAAAAAAGACAAACCTCAAAGCCATCGCTTTCTTCCTCTCTCTGCCACACAGCATTTCAAGTTACATCAACATGTGTTTTTGCCTTTTCTGTATAGGAATGGTTAATTTTAAGCAATATTAAAAGGATGTACTTCAATGGCACTGTGTATTGTGTGACAGCAGAGAAACACAATGGAGAGCAAAACTGAGATCAGAAAATTCCACTTGCGGTATATATATATATATATATATATGTATATATATATATATATATATATGTGTGTGTGTGTGTGTGTATGTGTACATATATATATGTGTGTGTATATAAGTATATATATATGTGTGTGTGTGAGTGTGTGTGTGTGTGTGTGTGTGTGTGAAACATAGAAACATAGATTTTGACGGCAGATAAGGACCGCTTGGCCCACCCAGTCTGCCCATTTCCCTACCTATTGGATAAGCTGCAGATCCTAGTTAACCAGCAGCCTACTTCTTCCTACCCCCACCCCCTAGAATTGCCTTATGACTGTCCCATGCATGCTTGAATTCCACCACTGTTTTTGACTCCACAACCTCCTCCGGAAGGCCATTCCATGCATCCACAACCCTCTCTGTGAAAAAATACTTCCTTAAATTACCTCTGAGCTGCCCCCCTTCTATCTTCACATTGTGCCCCCTTGTTCTTGCACATCTTTTTTGAAAGATGCTACCCTCTTGGACTTTGTTGATTCCCTTGAGATACTTGAAAGTTTCTATCATGTCCCCCCCACTTTCCTCGAGGCTATACATATTCAGCTCCTTAAGTCTCTCTTCATATGCCTTCTAGTGCAGGCCCTGCACCATTTTAGTTGCCCTCCTCTGGACAGCCTCCATCCTGTCTATATCCTTGCAGAGATTGGGTCTCCAGAACTGCACGCAGTACTCCAGATGGGGTCTCACCAACTGTCTGTACAGAGGGATAATAACTTCCTGTTTTCTGCTGGTGATGCCTCTCCCTATGCATCCCAGTATCCCCCCAGCCCTCCTTGCTGCCCTCTCACATTGTTTTCCCACCTTTAGGTCATCTGATATGACTACCCCCAGGTCCCTTTCCATTTTTGTTGTTTTTAGTATCTCACCCCCATTGTGTACTCTTCCCCTGGGTTTTTGTTTCCCAGGTGCATTACCTTGCACTTCTTAGCATTGAATCTAAGCTGCCATACATTTGACCATTCCTCTAACCTTGCCAAGTCCCTTCTCATCCTTTCCACCCCACCTTGTGCATCAACTCTGTTGCAGATCTTTGTGTCATCTGCAAAGAGACATACTTTTCCTTCCAGTCCCTCTGCAATGTCACTTATAAAGACATTGAAGAGGATCGGTCCTAATACTGAACCCTGTGGTACCCCACTAGTAACCCCCCTTTCTTCAGAGTGGACTCCATTTACTATTACTCTCTGTGTCCTATTCTCCAGCCAATTCTTTACCCAGGCTGTCATCTTGGGACCCACTTCCAGGCTGGCTAACTTGTATATTAATCTTTTGTGTGAGACTGTGTCAAATGCCTTGCTGAAGTCTAGGTAGGCCATATCCACAGCCCCTCTGATCTACTACTTTGGTCACCCAGTCAAAGAAATCTATCAGATTTGTCTGGCATGACCTTCCGCTGTGAATCCATGCTGCCTTGGGTCCTGAGCCCCTCTGGCCTCTAGATACTCAACAATTCTTTCCTTCAGAAGTGATTCCATCATTTTCCTACCACTGAGGTTAAACTAACAGGTCTGTAGTTTTCTGCTTCTGCCTTGCTCCCACTTTTGTGAAGGGGAATCACATCTGCCCTTCTCCAGTCCTTGGGTACCACCCCATCCTCCCATGATTTGTTAAAGAGGGTAGTCAGTGGTGTCACTAGTTCTACCCTTAGTTCTTTTAGAATTCTGGGATGAATCCCATCAGGCCCCATTGCTTTGTCCACCTTCAGTTTTAAGAGTGTGTGTGTATATATATATCTATATATAATATATATATATATATATATATATATATATATATATATATATATATATATATATATATATATATATTTAATTGGTTTACCACTACATAACCCAGATAGACTATCTTAGGGTAGCTGGTTAATTCCACTGGGGTGTCAAACAGATGAGGCATACTGATGAGTCTTGGTAGGACGAAACACATGTCTATGTCTTCTGTTGGCACCCTTTGTAAACTGTGTGAGAGGCCTTTCGGCACCATGCATTTCTTCGTAAAGTTGAACCAGCATACTATTCTGTGGCTATTTGCACATGCAGCCCATGATGCTTTGCATTGTGGTGGCAAGTGTGGTTTTCTATTTCTTTGAAACTTGGCTTCCTGGCCAAATGCCCTTTGGGGTAACCATTGCACACAGAGGTTCTTTGTCTTTTAAATTGTTTTTTGTTTTAATTGGGTTCACCACAACATAACCCAGATAGACTATTTTACGGTGGCTGGTTCATCCCACTGGGGTGTCAAACAGACGAGGCATACTGATGAGTCCTGGTAGGACGAAACATGCACCATGCCTTTCTGCTTAAAGTTGAACCAGCATAATATTCTGTGGTGATTTGCATATGCAGCCCATGATGCTTTGCATTGTGGTGGCATGTGTGATTATCTATATATATATATACACACACACACACATATACATATAAGCATCTGCATAAACAGAGTGTGATAAATCCATGTATCTGAGTCACTGTATACATAAAATTTATTTACACACTCAGTTGTGATGTCATCATCCGTTTATACACATAGATAAAAGCTAGGTGGTTATTAAGCCCTCAGATAAGGGAGGCAATGTCGTGGTCATGGATCCAGAAAAATATGTCAACACCATTCAAGAACAACTTAATAATTAGGCAAAATATAAGAAATTAAGTACTAATCGTAGTTTAGACCAAAAAAAAAAAATAATCATTACACCTATTAGAATGGGGTAGAGATTTGGGACACATTTCTGAAAGTGAATTACAATTTTTGTGGAATAACCACCCAGTTACATCCACCATTTACACCTTACCAAAAGTCCATAAACATTTAGAAAACTCTTCAGGTTGTCCCTTTGTTTCAGGGATGAACTCACTAACAGATAATCTTAATCAGTTCATAGACTTTTTCTTAAAACGTTGTCTTTCTGATGATAGAAACATAGAAACATAGAAGTTGACGGCAGATAAGGACCTCAAGGCCCATCCAGTCTGCCCATTTTTTTTTCTACCTTATAAATGTGCCATCGGCCTTTGCTCTGTCAGTGACCTATCTATTCATAGTCATTTGTATTGCTCCTTATGCCTATCCCATGCCTGTTTGAAGCCCTGCACTGTATTCATTACCACCACTTCTTGTGGTAGTCATTCCATGCATCTACCACCCTTTCTGTGAAAAGAATTTCTCACATTCCCCCTTAATCGGCCTCCCTCTAATCTCATGCTGTGTCCTCTTGTCCTGCTATTTTTCTTATATTTAAACATGTTAGACTCTTTCACCTTGTTTATGCCCTTAAGGTGTTTAAATGTCTCGATCATATCACCTCTCCCCTCCTTTGCTCAAGGGTATACATATTGAGCTCCGTTAATCTGTCCTCATATGTCTTCTGATGCAGTCCCTGCACCATTTTGGTTGCCCTTCTCTGGACTGCCTCAATTTGGTTAATGTCCTTGTGAAGTGTGGCCTCCAATACTGCACCAGTACTCCAGATGGGGCCTAACCAATGTCTTGTACAGAGGGATTATTACCTCCTCTTACGACTCTTGTGATACCCCTACTAATACACCCCTAACACCCCTCTAGCCTTACCTACTGCTTTAGAGGTCTGCTTGGATGATTTTAGGTCATCAGTGATGATGATGCCCAAGTCTCTTTCTTCCTTTGTGACTGCTAGCAACTCCCTCCCAGCCTATAAGTGGCTTCAGGGTTTCTCTTCCTATGTGCATGATTTTGCACTTCTTGCATTAAATCCCAGTTGCCACTCTTCTGACCATTCTGCTAGTTTATCCAGATCTCTTTCATTCTGCCCACCCATCTGGATCATCTACTCTGTTGCAGATCTTGGTGTCATCTGCAAACAGACAAGCCTTACCCTCTAGTCCATCTGCGAGGGTCACTAATGAAGATGTGGAATAGGACTGGCCCCAGGACTGATCCCTGAGGTACCCACTTGTGACCTGCATCTCTTCTGACTGTATACCATTTACCACCACTCTCTGTTTTCTGCCAGTCAACCAGTTTGCCACCCAGTTGACCAACTTCTGACCCACCCGAGCCTACCTAGCTTATTTATCAATCTTCTATGTGGAACAGTGTCAAAAGCTTTGCTGAAGTCAAGGTAGGCGACATCAACTGCTCCCCTTGGTCCACCACTCTGTTACCCAGTCAAAGAAATCTATGAGATTAGTTTGACAGGACCTTCCTTTTGTAAACCCATGCTGTCTTGGATCCTGTGCCCCTATGGATTCCAGGTGTTGCACTATCCTTTCCTTAAGGGTGCCTCCATAATCTTGCCCACTACTGAGGTAAGACTGACTGGTCTGTAGTTCCCGCCTCCTCCCTGCTACCACTCTTGTGGAGGCGGGATCACATGAGCCCTTCTCCAGTCTTCTGGGACCTCTTCTGTGCTCAGAGACCACTAAACAATTCTGCTAATGGCTCTGCTAGTTCCTCCTTTAGCTCCTTAAGTACCCTGGGATGTATGCCATCAGGTCCCATTGCCTTATCCACCAGGAGCTTAGCAAGCTCTTGTAGGACCCTTTCTTTTGTGAAAGGAGTAGTGCTCACCTCCCTCCCCCCTGTGTCCATGATGCTGAGCTGTGGGCCCTGCCCTACCTTCTCTTCAGTAAATACTGAGCAAAAGTATCTATTTAGGATAGATGCCTTTACAGGGTCCTCCTCCTCACATGCTCCCTTTTCTCCATTAAGCTTAGCAATACCCCCTCTGGACTTTCTCCTTTCACTAATGTATCTATAGAAAGTCTTGTCACCTTCTTTTACTGTTAGGTGCTAGTGTTTCCTCAGTTTGGGACTTTGCCTGCCTTACTGCCTTCCCTGCTTCCCTAGGCAGTTTGGTATGCCTCCCTATCTTCATCCCGCTGTGTTCCCTTATATTTCCTGAAGGCCAGCCTTTTGGCTCTGACCTTTTCTGCTACTGTATTTGAGAACCAAAGTGGTTTCCTTCTTCTTTTGCACTTCCTTTTCTGTCTAACACAATGGGATGTTGCTTCAAGTATTGTATCCTTAATGCTTGCCCACTTTGCCTGTACCTCCTCACCTGTGTTTCTTTTTGCCAGAGCTAGCTTAACTCTGTTGGCCATCTTATCAAAGTCAGCTCCTCTGAAGTCCCATATTTTTGCCTTGGAATGGGATGATTTAGATGTAGTAGCCAAATTGAACCATACCATGTGATGGTCACTGGCCCCCAGGTGACCTTCTACCTGGAGATCTGTGATCCCTTCTATGTTAGTCAGTACTAGATCTAGGATAGCCCTGTCTCTTGTGGGTTGCTGTACCAGTTGTTTGAGGCCCTCCCCCTGCAGGGAATCCACTATGAGTCTAGTTCTGGCAGATGTTCCTGCTGGTATTGACCAATCTGTATCTGGCATGTTGAAGTCTCCCATTATCAGAACCTCCCCTTTAGCTGTCATGTTTTGTATATCTTCTAACAGTAATGTGTCTATGTCCTCCCTCTGGTCTGGGGGCTTGTAGACAACCCCAGTTCTTATGGCTGTCCCATTTCCTGTTTCCAGGGTTACCCACAGTTCTTCTGGCTCCTTATGTGTATTCTGAATTTCTGTAGCTTTGATATTTTCATTAACATACAGGGCCACTCCTCCCCTTTTGCACCTCGGTCTCTTCTGAACAATACATAGCCAGGTACTGAAGTCTCTCAAGTGTGGTTACTGGTAAACCACGTCTCACTAATTGCTACTATGTCCAGTTTAGCCTCTGACATTATTGCCTGCAGGTCTGGGATCTTATTTCCCAGGCTGTGAGCATTTTGTACATGATTTTCCATTGGCCAGATTTTTAGTGTGTTAGTTGTTGGGTGAAGTTTGGCATTACCCCTGTGCATCGTATGGAGAGACAAACCTTTTTTCTTACCTGGTGATGCAAATGAAAGGCAAACACGCTGAATTCCTGTTTGACCACTAGCTGAGGGGGGAGGGGTGTTCTTCCCATTCGACGATGGGGTGCTGCACCCCTCTCCCCATTTGCTAGTTTAAATATTCTGCAAAGACGTCAAACTTCTGCCCCAATGCACTGACTCCTCTTTAGTCAGATGCAGTCCATCAAATTTAAAGAACTTTTGCTCCCAGAACTGTTGCCAGTTCCTACAAATCTGTGTCCTTTTTCCTGGCACCAGTCCTTGAGCCATGTGTTTAGCTCCCTATCTCCCCTTCTCTGACCTTCCGTCCATCTGCTCCCCTCTCCCAGACTGGCAGGATCTCAGAGAAGGAGATGCCGGACGAAATAGATGATAGTTTGACACCCAGCTTAGTCAGGTGTTCCTTGGTCTCCACAACTGACCGGCTGGTGAGATCATTAGTCCCTATGTGTACTAGGACATCAATGTTTTCTCCTGCTTTGTGAACAATTTTAGCAATGCGGTCAGTGTCTCTCCATGCTGATGTACCTGGGAGACATCTGATCATCACCCCTGGCTGGAGATGGGTATCAACTCCCCGAATCATGGAGTCTCCTATGATCAGAAGTTTTTGGATTTCCTTGTGCTTGTTTAGTTTTGGTTCCTGATTTGGGTGAGTATTGTTGTTCTAGCTCCTGTGCGGCAGTGTCCTGCTCTGCAGTGTCTCTGCCTCTTTATTTGATTTCAGAGATAGAGGCAGATACCTGTTTGTAGTGTTTATATGGTTTTGGAGGTAATGTGTTGGAGAGCAGAGAGTGATGGGCACCTGATTTGCTCCTCCTAACCACCTGCCAACCTCCTGGACCAACTACCCTCTGCGGTCGAGGTTTTTCTGTTGGATGCTGGGGAAATGGCGGTGGTTCTTATAATGTATTTCCTCTTCAATATGAAATTTGAGGCGTGCAATCTCTGTCCATGCTGCCGGAGCTGAGACCTAAGATCTCCAAGGTCCAGCATGTAGGACAGTGTCCTAAATCCTGTAAGACTGTCCTTCTGAAAATTGTTCCACAGTACCTGCAGTTAATGAAATCCATTCCAAATAAGTTGCTGGGTTTGTAACCTAGTCAGAGTAATTAGAAGGAAAAAAAGGAAAAAATGCAAGTAATGGTTTAATTGTGCTTTGTTTAACTTGTTATAACAAGTTAAATTACTAGTGCCCTGTAAATGAGATCACTTTGTGAGGCCCCACTGATCCGCCCTTCCTGCTCTGCCACAGGAAATGTCACAACTGTGGTACCCTATAAAAGGAG
The DNA here is from genome assembly GCA_016271365.2 of Neoceratodus forsteri. Lineage (NCBI taxonomy): Eukaryota > Metazoa > Chordata > Ceratodontiformes > Ceratodontidae > Neoceratodus > Neoceratodus forsteri. The sequence continues at coordinate 266,054,144 of CM057454.1, read as the reverse complement.
TGTATGGGTGGTTGGGGATGGGGTGGGTGGCTGAGCCCTTCCCTGCCTAAAAAGAAGAACCACGGATGAAAGAACAAGGAGGTAAGAGCAGAAACAATCAGTCAACAACAAATGCAGTAACCCTGAAAGCTTATCCTAATGTTAGATAAAACTGTAAAACCTGTAAAGCACCACCTGTAATAATTTCGAGAAGATATACCCTATAAGAAACACTTTGCTCCAGAGAAAATAAAGCAGTAACAGAAGATATACCTTTGCAAAAGACAATTTGAATCAGAAGATTACAGCAGTAATCTGTTAAGAATGCACCTGTAGGCACACCTTGTAATAATGCAGAAGAAGGTATACCAGCAACAACAATTTGAATCAGAGAAAAATAAAGCAATGAAATGTTAACAACAAACAGTAGCAATCCCTGTGAGTAAAAATAAAAACACCACCACACAGTAAATCTGCTTAGCCAAACTAAGTCTTAATCCTTCTCCCTTGCTCTGGTAAGTTTCTGTACTCTGCCTTTCAAGCAGTCTTAGAAGGAAAGAGCTCAGGTGAAGTTAGGTGCCTTGGCCAGCAAACCAAGTCTTCTACCTTCTAGTCTTCTATAAATCATATATAAGGGACACCATGCATGTCCTTGAAAAATATAGTGGCTTCTTCTGAGAATCAGATTTCAATTGCTATGTATAGATGTAGAATAACTATACACTAGTATTTTACACTCAGATGGTATTGCAGCATATGAACAATATCTGAGGCACAACATGAAGCAGGAGGAAATACCAATAGACTTTATATTAGAAGCATTAAAGTTTGCGTTGAATCACAATTTTTTTCAAGTTTAACAAAGTATATTACCTTCAGCTTCAAGGCACAGCTATGGGGGCAGCAATGGCCCTCACATACACTAATTTCTTCTTGGGTGCATGGGAAGAGAATGTCATCTTTTCACAAACAAGAAATCCATTTTTATGTTGGCATGCTTGTGCAGCCAACATCTTGTGGTAATGCAGATTTGGAGGCGTGGTCACTGTTGGGCGAATGTAGGGCACGCACCAGTAGGTGCATCCTGCATTCCCCAGTCAGCCAGCAGCAGGAGCCAACACCCTGTCTAGCTAATGAGGCAATGACATCTGAGAAAAGGTCCGCTGCAATGAGAGCGAAACTCTCATGCAGCGTGATCACAACACGCCTCCCCCTAAGTGCAGGCAACATGGCGGCAGTGACTGCCACTGTTGCCTGTCAAAATCCTGTTTATTGTGTGCCAATGGAGTGACCAATCCCCATCAGTATCTTGTATCCCCACTTTTTGATTGCTGAGGGGGTGCCCAATCCCCCTTGGCATCATGTGTGCCCCACAATAGTTTCTCTTTGCTGACAGGGTGCCCAATCCTTGTCAGCAAGTATCCCTCCCTCCCTCCCATTGAATTTTGCTGACAGGGGAGCCCACTCCCCATCGACATAATGTGGTCCCCCTTCTGTTTTTTGCTTGCTGAGGGGGTGCCCAATCCCCCTCGGCTCTTGCGGCTCCCCACCTTTCCTTGTTTGCTGATGGGGGTGCCCAATCCCCCGTCGGCTAAAGCATCCACCCACACACACTCAGGTGGCATGCTGGGAGCCAACCCCAGCATGCCAAAGCACCTATTAAAAATGAAAATGGTCCCCTGATGTCTTTTATTTTATTTTTCCCTGTAAAGGCCCCCCTCCCACAACCCACACCTGCCCACTGCCCACCCTACCTCCCCACACCACCCCTCACCCCATACTTACCTCTGGAGCTTGGTGTGACAATCTTCAGTGGACCGGGAACATGTCTGCACTCTTCAAAGCTGACCGCAAACTGAGGAAATGCCAATAAGCTGTATAATGGAATGAATAGGGGTTTTCCAACTTTAATGCATATCTCGGGCATTTTTTGGAATTTTGGCACCAAATTTTCAACATGGTGTTTTTGGAACCCCTCCTCATGAATTCTAACACTGTCATGGCATTAATCAGCCTTGAAAGGTGATTTTGCAGTCACTGCACAGAATCACCTTTCAGGACCAATTAATGAAATAACAGTGCCAGTGTTCATGAGGTGGCCTCCCAAAAACCTATGTTGCAAATTTGGTGGAAAAAATCCAGAAAATGACTGTTTTAGGAGCATCCATTGTGCAGTTGCTTTGCAGGCTCACAACTTCACGAATTCACAATATTTTCATGCCAGATTTTCAACATGGTCATTTTTGTACACTTCCTTGTGAACAAGTACAGCTGTCATTTTCCACATGCAGCCTGAAATGTGTTTCTGCACTTCTGGCGCACAATAGAGCGGTTACTGTGGGAAATCAGTGTTTGGGCCAGATTATGAAAATGACAGAGACACAGTTCATGAGCAGAGGTCCTAAAATGCCTATGTTGAAAATTTGGTAATGATACTCCATAAAATGACTGTGTTACGAGCGTGCTTTGGCAGATTGCATGCACGCTTGTAACGTCACGCATTTGTAATATTTTCACTCTGGATTTTCACCATTAGCATTTTCCAATACCTCTTGATGAACAGTACAGCTGTCATTTCACATATCCTGCCCAAAATGTGTTTTCGCACTTCCGGCGCAGAATAGCGTGGTCACTGTGCAAAATCACTTTTTGGGACAGTTTGAGGAAATAACAGTGACACTGCACATGAGCAGAGGTGCTAAAATGCCTATGTTGAAAATTTGGTGCCAAACATCCATAAAATGACTGCGTTACAAGCGTGCGTTGTGCATTTCCCACACACCCTTGTAACTTCACAAATTTGCTATATTTACATGCCACATTTTCAACACTGGCATTTTTTTACACCTCCTTATGAACTGTGCAGCTGTCATTTTTCACATCCTGCCCAGAATGTTTTTGCGCACTGCACTACCTAAGCCAATGCCAGCGTGACAACATTCGGGATTGACAAATGCTTGTTTAACATTATTTGTTGGAATAGATATATAAATGATATACTTTGTGTGTGGAAAGGCACCCAGGTGGAGATTGGCATATTTGTGGACTGGCTTAACAAGAATAATAATATGACTTTGAAATTCACACACAGCTCAAATGCCTCTCAAATAGACTTCCTTGATTTAACCCTTTTTGTTGATGAGAACAACATAGTACAGCCTAAAAAGTTCAGGAAGTCTACTACAACTAATACTGTACTAAGAGCTCACAGTTCACATCTAGCAACACTGGTTAAGTCCATTCCCTATGGACAGTTTCTGAGGCTACACAGAAATTGTTCCAGAAATGAGGATTTTGAAACGCAAGCTGCTGAAATGTTTAGCAGGTTTGAATCAAGAGGTTACAACAGAACTGCTTTAACACAGGCATTAATAAAAACACATAATGAGGGCAGGAACCTCTTGTTAACCCCTAAATAGAAACATAAAGAAATTCAGCAAACACAGGTCTCTGAACCCCCAAATTCCCCAGACTCCCCTGGTCCTTCTAGTCTCCCTAGCATCCTTAATCCCCTTCCAGTCAATTTCATTACACAGTACAGCAATAAGGCTGGACAGATAGGGGCTATTGCTAGGAAATATTGGCCGATTTTGATGAATGATCCCTTATTGGCAAAAGAGTTGGGACAAACTCCTAGGGTTAAATTTTCTAGAGCAGATAATCTCAAGGATAAACGTGTTCACAGTACGTATGAACCATCACCACCCACTGGGAACCACTGGCTACCTTCTCCTATAGACATGTATAAGTGCGGTAGATGCAATGTATGTGACTATTGCAACCAAGGTAAAACATTCGAATTAGAGGGTTATGAATATAAATTAAAGATTAAATCTTTTTAAATTGCAACAGCACTCATGTTGTGTATGCACTTTGATGTCCATGCAAGCTACTTTATATAGGAAGAACTATCCACCCGGTTAAGCAAAGAATTCAGGAGCATCTTCGTGACATCAGGGCAGGTCTTGCTAACAAGCCTGTTGCAAGACACTTTACTAAAAGCCATAATAATTGTGTAGAAGGCTCCAAATTCTTGGCATTAGAACAAGCCAGATATGGTCCCAGCAGTGGTGATAGGTTAAACTTCTTGAAAAGGAAAGTTTTTGTATTTTTACCTTAAATAGTTTACAACCTAAAGAACTGGTGAACGTTAGAAGGTGATGTGTTTGTCCAGAAATGAAACCTCATAAATGATTATTGTTATTAATTCTATTTCCTTTATCTTCTTATAGTTTCAACCCCCTTTTTGATTCCATGATTGAAGATTGGTGGATCCCCCAGAAAGTGATGTGGATACAGTAAAGGGCATGATCACTGCCTCGGTCAAGTTCTACATTCAGCACTTGATGTTACAAACTAAATTCAGAGCTATAAAATGTTGTATTACATTAATCAGGTTATGGGTTGGTAAAAATGAATTAGTCATTATCAGCTTCTCACATATTGAAAAACATGCACTTCTTTCCCACTTTAGGCACAAAAAGTTGCCTTCTTTATAGATGGTAATTCCATCAATTGAACCGGAAAGGATTTGTGTGCATTCTCCACTCTCAGTTTCTTTAGATCCTTTTACATAAAGTTTTATTTTTTGTTTAAGAATGGAATAGGTAAATCTCTCAGGCATTACAAATTTGAGCAGGTCTAGTGAATGTGTAATGGAGAAATTAAATAATGAGAAGGAGTCATGAGATTTAAATCTCAATAAGAAGATAATATGTTTGAAACCCACCAGAGCCACTTAATTGAATTATAAGTTTTCTTTTACTTATTTTCCTTGTGTATAGGATTTACTGTAATAATGGATACAAGTATATGTAAGTCTTAAGTGGCACCAAAAACATATTGTCATAGCTATTATTATGGAACTATATAATAATTTTTTGAGAATGCTGAATGTGTCAGAAAAGCAAGCATGTAAGTATGGATTAATGAAGCATGACTGAAAAATGTTCTATTAATAACTGGTTTAAAGATGCAGTAAGCATCTATTATAATTAAGTATAATCTATAGTAACTGAATTTTAGTTCATCCTTCTGTCTCTTGTTTTGAATGATGCTTTTTGAAAAAAATTATTAAGGACATTAAATGCCATCATTAACATCTCTAATTGCACCAAAGGAAGTTATTTAATCACAAAAAACATCCTGAATATTTATTTGTATAAAAAAAACTATTTTAGTATTTTGATGCAAACAAGTTTGAATCCCTCCACATGCACTTTTAAAATAAAATGTAATTACAATTTGAAACAATAGAGGTTTCCCTGTTTAATTAATGATGGCTATTTAAGTATGGTTAGAAAACATACACTCCACACCCTAAGGAAGACCAGCTGACTGGTCGAAGGACAGGGGAGTGTTTCTTTGAGACATGGGAGAGCTGTCATTTTTGTTTGACTGTAAACTGTTAAGGTACTTTAGTACCTGCATTGAAAATGTAATTTTAACTTTAATTATCATTTGTGGTCATTGCACCGGGGAATGCAGAGTCTCTTGGACTATTTATACACATAGTTGTGATGTCATCAGCTGATTTATCCACACTAACCATATTCAAACGCGAATAACTTTAAAATGAAAAATGATAACATGGTACTACGAGCATGAAAGTTGTTTCACACAAAAATATCCGCAAAATGAGTGGTGTTTCATTTATAGATACCTTTTAGGCTTTTTTATAATTAGCGAAAAAAAACAGCAGAAAATTCAAAAATTTTTCATCGAACAAATGCAAATAACTTTAAAATGAAAAACGATATTGTGGTACTGTGAGCATGAAGTTTGTCCAGCACAAAATATTTATAAAAGGAGTGGTGTTTCATTTATAGATATCTTTTGTTTTTTTTTTATAATCAGCAAAAAACAGTAGAAAATAACAAAAAATTATAGCATGGTACTCTGAGCACAAAAGCTTCCTCCGATGCATCGCTACACGCACGTGGTGCAGGTACAAGCAACACGTGCATTGCAGGATGCAATTGCACGGTTGTGGCCTGTGAATTCGCAGACATGCAATTGTAGGATGCACATTTGGCTAGTGCACACTTGCGGCCTATGTGTCTGTTATGCCTGTACGGTTTGTGGTATGTCTCCCACTCAGGCATTGGCCATCTGTGAAAGGAGGGATGATCTGACAGCAGTGGTAATGAGAGAGACAAACATGGAGGTGTGGTGCTCAGTTGTTTACTTGGTGCAGGTGACATATGACATAGGTGACATAGGTGCACATCAGTGTAGTTGTGCCGGTTGACACAGGAGCATGGGCCCAGCACACAGACCAGTTTGCTGGACAGCCAGCCCAATGGTCATGTGCACCATTATGCAGCACTGTGCTGGCCTATGGGTCTGGATTTGGTGGCCCTGTCCCTGTCCTGTACAGCTGTGTTCTGCAGGTATGCAGTGTGTACACCCATTCCCTTCCACCAGGCCTCCGGCTGCTATACAAATCTGCCTCTCGCTGATCTGCCTCCTGTGGCATGGCTCCTTCTGATGTGTCTGTACATCTGCAGCCTCAGCTGTGTGCTGCATTCCCACAACACAACACCAGTGGAGCACTGCTTGCCCTTTTATAGCCCAGCTGGGTAATCCAGCCTGTTATGCATGCAAATCATTGGATAATGATATGCTAATCACAGTGTTTGCACCATGCATGCACAAGTACCCTCATTTGCATCTGCTGGTTGAATATGGGCCTGACTAGCAATGGGAAAACTGCTTAGCACCATGCAGACATTAGTGATGGGCTAAGTGGAGTCCAGCACCGTGCTTTCCCTATAGCGCAGCCCTATGTGGCATAGCGCAGCACCCACAAATGCGCATGATCCATGTGCCATGCTAGCACCCTGGTTTACTGTGGCATAGCACCACGCTAGCCCACACAGTGTGGCACTCTTTGCATGTGTGGCATTGTGGCTCAGGGTCATGACGGGGTTACACAAGCACACCGTGGCCACTTCCGGGTAGCGCCGCGCTATGTCAAGTGATAGTGCAGCACTACAGCACAGTGCTGGAGGGAGCAGGGTGTAGTACAGGCAGAGCAGTTCTTCAGGTGGCAGGGTTACTGTGGTGTTTGGGCCATGCCAGGAGGTAGGCAGCAACGAGCTGTAGTGCACAGGGACAGGTGTTGGGGGGAGGTGAAGACTGCCAACCTGGTGCAGCTAGTGCAGCAAAGGCACATTGGGCTCTTTGGGGAGGTCAGGGAGGGTGACTTCCCATGCCAGTAGGTGTGGGCTTCCATTGCCCATAAGCTGAGTGCCCACACAGGCATTGCCCACGATGCTAAGTGTCGGCATTGCTACACTGACATGCCCTATTGGCAGGGGAAGCAGCTGGAGCACTTCAAGTGCATGGTGCATGAGGGCACTGTGCCTGTGCCAATTAAGTGGCATTGCACGTTGATCAACCCTATCGTGTGCCTGTCAGACTATATGTGTGTGTGTGTGTGTGTGTGTGTGTGTGCAGGTGTGCTACTCTGCATGGTGTTTGGGTGCATGTGGCATTGACAGGGCCACACATGTTGGCAACCTAGGGGGATCACGGTACAGGGTGTGTTGCAGCATGCACGGTGGGAGCATGGTGCATGCTGTGTCCATGGGGGTGACACGGTTGTGGGTGGCAAATCGGGATATTGTTGGTGGTGGGTCCTGGTACAACACTGGCCTGCAGCCAATACCACCGTGGTGCAGGTGTGCTGTCCCTGAGACACTGACGGCCTACACACACAGGTGTGCAGACTGTCGCAGTGCATCTGCATCTGGCACTGTCGCACCACTGTGCTGCCATGCCAACATGTCCTGTGTGCCTGGTGCCTGCTCTGTGGGCCTTGCCTCCCTCTGTGTGGGTGTATGCTATGTTCAGCCACTGACCCTGGCATCCCTGTGTGTGCAGTGTTGTGGGAGTTGCATGTGCATCTTGCTGTGCTGCTTGTGGTACATGCTGTGTATTGTGCTAATGCTGCTGTTTCCCCTGTCCACTGTAGAGTGGATCAAGCAGCCCAGGACCACGGAAGATGGCCAAGAGGTGCCCCAGGACAGGTGAAGGGGCAGCCTGAGGGTGCTGGCCATGCTGCAGTGGGTGCAGGAGAAGTGCCTTGAGGAAATGGGCCTGTTGCATGAGTACCTGTCGTGTTACTCTGTGGTGAGTCACTGTGATGTGTGGTTCATTCTGTGGTCTGCCAGTGACTGGGCTGGTGACATGGCTGCCATGGGCGTTGGGCCAGTGGTGTTATGGCACTGTGCTGGGTTGCACACCAGTGCTGCACACCACTGCTGGGATCTAGCTGTCAGGATGCTGTGCCCTGTGGGGGGGGCTGTGGGCCACTGTCAGCATGCATTGCTGCAAGGGTGCCGGATGGTGGTGGGGCAGTGGTGGTGGAGGATCGGTAGGGCACACACGCTGTCAGTTGCTATGCTCACCTCTGTGGTGCAGGGTGCTCCATCCCTCCTGCCCCCCCAGTTCCTATGCCTGTGCACAGTTGGCATTGCCTTGCTGTCCATGGGCTTGACTGGACAGGATCAGATGTTTGCTGCCCACATGCATGTTGTGGCTGCAGGGCACCATGCTCCATGCCTTCTGGGGGCCTTGCTTGGTGGCATGTGTCAGCCCACCCCTGCCACTATCTGCACCCTGTATGCCTGTTCGGCCCTGTCATGGGTCGGTCATTGGCCAGCCACTGTGACTGCATTGCTCTGCTCTGGCGCAACTTTGGTTGATGTTGTTATGCTCTGCATTTTGATACATTGCCATCTGTCTTTGGGAAGCATGTCCCGATGTGTGGGTGCCCTTGTGCATGTTGTGGCATGGCCCTTGCACACAGCTATCCAGGGGACCACCTGTGTGTCTGCCCTATCTTGCTGTGTGCAGTGCTGGGGTGGATGGTGTCACCTGTGCCATGGTGCTGCCAGGCATGTCATCAACATGTCTGTTGGGTATTAGGATGGTGCCTGTGTCACCCAGGCCTGCTGTGTGGGTACCTTCTGGGTGGGCCTAACATTGCACCCCTCAGCTTCACTAGGGCATGTCTGCGTGACATGTTGCCATCCCTGTATGGCCACCTGTAGCTGCAGTATGCCCCCTGGCTGATTTCCCATCCTCATGGTCTCCCCTTTCCACTTGTAGGTCCACTCCATTCATCATTGTGGGCGACCAGTGAAGAGGAGTCAGAGGGCATGGAGGATCTGCTGCACTGCATCGTCCATCAGCAAAGGATTCTGATCAAGCAGCAGGCCATCATTATCTCGCAGACCAGGAGGGTGGTGGCTGTCCTGGAGGCTCATCTTCTGGATCCAGCGGGCAATTAGCCATACCCATCATCCCATATTCTGTTGGCTATCCCCACTCCCTTCTGGACTGGTTTTTGTTTTCTGGCCTCTGTTCCTGTGTCCCTGTTTGCATCCTCCTCCCTTTCCCCCCTTCTCCATTGCCTTCCTGTACATAATGCAAATATGTTTTGCATGTCACAGTTTAGGTAGTTTACTGTGTATTCTTGTTGTTGTTCATGTAGAGGGCTTATTTTTGTTAGTGTTGTGTGTTGGGAGGGTCTTAGCATTTCTGTTTGTAGGGTTTGTACTGTTGTCTTTCTTTGTTTTGGGGGTGGGTCATCCAGTGGTGGTTGGGGGCATTAGTTGTTCACTGTTAGGTTTTGTTTTTCGATTTTGTATTGTTTTGCATCACTGTACTGTTCCTGTTAACTTTCCATTCATTTGTATACTATTACATTCCAGTTACTGCAGTTTACTGTGTCCTGTGTCATTCTTGGATGCTGGGGTTTCACTTGGTTTGTACTGTACCTTGGGTCTCCCACATGGGTCCTGGTTGTTGCTTGCCATTCCCGTGCTTGAGTGTCATATTCTGGGTTCTGCACTGCGGTCTGATCCTGGGACCTCATTCCAGGCTGTGTTTCATTGCATGTATCCCAGGGTCAGGCTGTCTCACCCCTATACTGTATTCCACTGTGTGTTTGCACTGCCTGCCTGGGTGCTATATTCAGTGCTGTCTTATTTTCTATATTCAATGCTGTCTTATTCCGGAGCTGTCTTTGCCCTGCACTCCTGGCCCTGTTTGCCCAGCTTTCTTTTCTTGCTATATTCAGCTGGTTTTGCTCAGGGCTATTCCTGTTGAATATAGCTTGCCTTTTGCTCTTGGCTAAGTTTTCTCACCGGGCAGTGCTACTTTAGCCCCAGAGCACGGGTTTGAATATCTGGCCCATGGTATACATTACATAATAGAGATCACATAATACATTCAAGTATAACTCAAGCAGCACACAGTGCATTCCAGACATGGGTACAAAATCATAATTCATATACAGCCATAAATAAATCCATCCTGGTAAGGATCCTCGTATACGAATACTCAAATGATAAGTCTTCTCCCTGAACTTCTCTCTTGCTCTCACCTTTCTCAGCATCAGGTAACCTCTCTGTGTATTCATTATGGAACAAAATGAGGATCTTGCACTGACATATAAAGGACCCATTTCCTCCATTGGAGTTTAAACTTATCTTTTCTGTTCAAATGCCTGGTTGCTAGTCTTTCCAGATAGTATACTTCCTTCATGGCCATAAACCATTCCCCCCTGGTCAAAGGTGAAGTCCGGCCCCATAATCTAGTGATTGCCTTCTTAGCTATCAATATATAAGTGATCAAGAGAGAGCCTCTCAGAATATGGAGGCCTTCTGGGGTATTGAAAGCAGCACCAGTTCAAGAGTTAGGACAGCCTCCTACCCCACCAACTCTCCAAAGGTTTCCCACCACCTCTCCCCAAAAAGGTCGGAGCACTGGGCATGACCAGAAAATATGTGTATGTCCAGCCATCTTTTCCCCACAAGATCTCCAGCAGCTTCCCACTGGGCCACCTATAAATTTCATCAGTTTAGCTGGTGTATTAAAAAATCTAAGGATGACTTTCCAGGCTAATTCTCACCAGTATGGTGCTAGAGATATTTCATGGGATAACCTAATATAGTTAAACCAGAGGTCATCTGAGACTGATAACAGTAATTCCCTATTCCAAGTTGCCAGGACCCCTAAAGTTGAATCTCTAGTAACCTCCTGCAATCCCTTATACAGTGTTACAATCAGGTGGGGGGTTATACCCTTCATGAAAGATATAGTAATTAACAATAATTGAGGAGATGGAGATGAGAGGCGGCTCCATTGAGGATCCTTATTTGCCAGATAGGCTTATATCTGTTGATAAGCTATAATAGTATCTGGTGGTAGCCTATAGGTGCCTCTTAATGTGGAAAAGGGTAACATACCCTGATTATCTGATATCTGAAAAATGAAAGTTAGGCGCCTGTTATGCCAACCATTTAAAGTCTCAGTTAGGGGGACCCGAAGGTTCTTTGTCTCTAATCTAAGTTGTCTTAGGAAGTAAAAGACCAGAGCTAGTTCCTGAAAGACTTTAAGTTTGTCCCAAACTATCATGCTACTTTGCATTCCCCTGTGATAGGCATTCCATCCTGGGAGGGGTCCCCCAGGTTCAAACAAAACATTCTTAATATCTTGAATATGGTTCAGTGTAGTCTCTAGCCTTTTCCAAGGTATTCTATAATTTGAATCAATCCATCACAGTATTCTAGACAGAGTAGCTGCTTGTGTATATTTACCCAGATCAGGTAATCCCAACCCTCCCTTGTCTCTTGGAAGTTGCAGAATGGACCATCAAATGCAAGGTTTCTTACCAGCTCAAACAAATCAGGTAAAGACCCTATTCCATAATATAAAATTTAAAAGAGGAGGCAGAACAGGAATGGACTGAAACAAATACAATGGTCTGGGCAATATATTCGTTTGAATAAGGTCAATCCTTGAATAACAGGAGAGACGTAGCTGAGAAGTTCATAATTTATTAGGACAGTGTGATCAATATTTTGTAGTAGCTATATACCTAAATATTTCAATTTTGTCCCTCACCACTTAAAAGGTAAATATGCTCGTAACAATGGTGAGGGAGAAAGGCATATAGTCAATACCTCTGTTTTTTGTAGAATATGACACCAAAATCCTAGAAGGAACTTGTCGTCCAACTAGCTGGACCTCTCTGTCTTGTTTAATGCCTCCTTGAAAGATGGGAAATCCATACAAATCTGGAATAAAGTACTTGCAACCCTATTCATAAATTCATAAAGGAGGAACAAAACAAGATGTAAAAAATTACAGGCCTATTAGCCTGATGTTTGTGCTGGGCAAATATCTTTGAAAGGTTACTACAGAAGCATATTTTATAGCACCTAATAAATGTAGGGCATTATGACATGTCTCAGCATGGTTTTGTATTAGGTAGATCTTGTCTAACCAATCTGTTGTGTTTTTTCAAACCAGTTAGTGCTGCTTTAGACAAAGGAATGCCAGTGGATGTAGTGTTCCTGGGTTTTTCAAAAGCTTTTGAGTCCATCTCTATTAAAATCCTTGTTCAAGAACTAATAAGACTCCAGTTCCATCCAAATATATTTAGGTGGATTAACTCCTGGCTGAGTTGCAGAACACAATGTGTATTAATATGGGGTCACATGTCTCCCTGGGGAGAAGTGACCAGTGGAGTTCCCCAGAGCTCAGTTATGGGCCCTATTTTATTTTATTTTATTTTAACATTTTATTATCTTCCATGTACGTTCCAATAGGTACTTGGTCTTGTAAGTATGCAGATGACTGCAAAATGGGTGGCATAGTTTATAATGTTGAAACAGCTAAATTATTCCAAGATAGCTTAGATAATCTAGCTCTCTGGGCACAAGAACATAAACTAGTTTTCAATGAAAAAAGTGCAAAGTTGTGTACTTTGGAACTCACAACTTAAATTTCCAATATAATATTAATAACATTCTACTAGAGGTCAGCACTAATGAAAGAGACCTTGAGGTTTGGATAACTAATAACTTAAAATTTGATCTCCACATGGATAAAACCATAAGGAAACGTAATCAAATTATACACTGCATTTTTAGGTCAATAAGCAGCAGGGATATTGCAGTAATTCTTCCACTGTACTCAGCACTTGTCCACCCGCATATGGAGTACTGTTTACCTTTTTGTGCCCCCTATTCAATTTAGTGTCCTTAAACACTACTAATATTAAATATCTTTAAATAATAATAGAGCACACAATAAAACTGCTGGCCAAGACAGTACACATACACAAAAATAAATACTTAACACAAAATAAGACTGACATTATTTGATACCAATTTGCTAAGGTAATGCCCATAGTTTCATTAAAAAACTGTACGTGTTTTAAATATATGTGCTGCCTCCCCCTGTCTTGTAACCCTGACAATTTTTTTTTCTCTTTTAAACCAACAAATTTATACATATTTTTATGCCAAATCTTTTTAGAACAAAACACTTTTTAAACACATTTTAACTTTTTTAAAATGCAGTACAACACACCATCTGTAAGTGAACACATTTAGTATAACATGGTTACACCTTTTGGCGCATAGCCAAAATATGGCACCCTGCCATTTTGCAAAAAGTTTCTGGTTTTAACTAGAAGTATGATAAAGCCATTTATAGCTGTTAACACATTACAGTTTTACCTAGCAGTGGCTTGGCATGTTGCTTGCAAACTACAAATTTTTTTGCACATTGCAATATATGACAGCATAACTTTTTACCATTAACACTACCTGCTTTAACCAACAACTACAAACAAAAGTTTTTACTGACCCTATCTAGGCAGCACAAATGTTCCATTAAAATAAAACCAATTAAAACAGTCAGCTATGAGGCCAAAGCTTTTTTTTTTTTACTGTAACATAGTTGTGCAAGGCAGTCAATTTTATCTCGCAACCTTGACAACAGAACATAATTACAGAACACAGATATAAGCTAGAAAATATGCATGAGAAAGACAGAGCATTACCTTGTTTAGTATATGTATTACAGAAATAAAACAGACAGACATAAAACAACTTTAAATAAAAAAAATTTAGACTTACCCCGTGCCAAGGTATTTATTTATTTTTTTTTGATACACTGATTTAATTTGAGAAAACTGACTGCAGGACCTTTATGATAATTTTTAAACGCTGCAGCTATTAACCCTTTTAAAGGTTTTTTTTGGCCATTTTAGTAACCTGCCAAATCAAGTCTTTTTTTAGAGCTCTGGTTTGCAGTTTAAAAAAAAACAAAAAATCTTTAACAGTACTAGGTTGAGATCCATCTGGTAGATGTCCCCAGTACTTGGGTTTGGGATCAAATGTTTTAGCCTCTATAGGAGGCAAAGGAACTTGAAATTGATACAGAAAAACTTGAAACTACACAGATAGGCAACATGGGGGGGATTTTTAAATCATCCCGTTTGTAGTCACCTACTGTGCCTACATCCACAGTAGTTTTTTTTTTCTCTTGTTTCCCATATTATCTAGGCCTGTCCTTTATAGTGCACACTCGCTCCAAGGTATTCTTGTACTTACAGTGATGATGAGTGTCGCCGCCCCATAAACTCCACGTCCTGATGGGGTTCACAAAATGTCCTTCTTTTTGTCCAAGGAAACAACCCGATCATGAGGTGACACGGACCGAAGAACTCATCCTGCCGACTACGCCAAAACTGTGATCGCAAATTCTCTCACTGTAAGTATTACCTGAGCAACCGCTCCCGTCGTCACGGGGCAAAAACCACACCACTGGGTTTTGTCTTAATGTCACTTTATTTGATCAAACCTTACACATGCATGCGGGAGATTCTGCAAAAAGGAAAGCTCTCCAATTACAATTTACAGCAGCTTTTTATAAGCTAGATTCTGCACTTCTTATCTTAAAAAATACCAACATTTCAGTCCAAGCCAATCATAAAGCAGAATAACAAGTTGATACCAATGTAACAAAAAAACAAGTTGATACCAAGTACTTTTCCACTGCTTATTCCATTTCTTTCCCAATACTTCTTGATACATATGCCTGGGTCAATCTGACCTGAGTGAAACAATGAATTTTCACTCACACCATAGCAACGTACAGCTTGCCTTCAATGCCTCAACGTGCTGTTATCTTATATTTTGTCTGAGCCTGTTATTCAGGCTGGTACAACCAGTTTTGCTCAGTTTTATCTTGCTTTCTGTTTTTACAAATGTACCTCAAGTAACCTCAGTATTATTCTATAACCCTGTAAAAAACATAAACTCATAAATTTCTACTACATTCATTATGACTTTGTTACAGCATGGCTTTCAAAGCAAGCATAGCTTCAAGGCATATAATAGCAAATATAGCTTTAGGATATATAAAAATTCCCTCACAGGGGAGAAACAGATTAGAAATGGTACAAAAAAAAAGCTACAAGGCAAATCTTGGAAGTTAAGGGATTACAATGCCATGACAGATTAAAGTATTTGCAGTTATATTCTATGGACTATAGATGACTGAGGGGTAAATTATGTCTGATTTACAGAGCTCACAATAATGCAGAATTGTTCAAATTGATAGGTTTAAATAAAAGTACAATTCACTATAAGAACACATGGTCACATAACCTAAGATTTTTGGAGAAAGGAACAAAACTGTTAAAAGAAGTCAGTGGTTCACACAGAGAGTCGTTAACATCTGGAATACACAGCCAAGATGTGTGGTTGAAAGTAAAAGTATAACAGTTTTTAAAAACAGTTTAGATATCTTTATGGGTGAAAAAATATTTTTCTGTTCTACCATTTAAGCTTGAATGGTGGTAAGTTCATTTATGGACCTCGGTCTTCCTGAACTTGATTCCAAACTATAAACCTATGAACCTGTTTGGGGAAGGATTTTAATATTTTGAATGCGTAACAGTAAGTTGCATTGTCATATTGTAGAGTTTGTTATTTTGTGTTGTTTAGTTCTTCATATATTTTGAAACAAATAAATATAAAGGAGACAGTCTTATAAATGAAGTCAATGTGCTTCTTGCTGCTTTTAATAAAATTACACAATGTGTAGACATTTATTAAAGTTAACAAATAGCACATCAATTTTAATAAAGTTGACGTGGTTATCAACTTCATTTAAAGATATGAGAAACGTTAAATTACTTTCTAAAATGAACAAGTATTTTGTGATTTTAATATTCTATTTTAATTGTGATATATCTGTTTTAAATATATTAGGTGGTTCGAAAAGAACCTTTGAGTGTTCTGATGTGTACAGGAACAAATTGTTTTTCAGTTCAGCAAGTAACAAGTAGCAAGTTAACAAGCAGCACATCAATTTTAATTATGTCAATGTGGCTATCAAGTAACAAGTAGCAAGTTAACAAGCAGCACATCAATTTTAATTATGTCAATGTGGCTATCAACTTTATTAAAATATATAAGAAATGTTAAATTACTTATTACAATGAACAAATATCTTGTTGATTTTACTATACTATTTTAATGTTAATAAATCTATGTTTAACATACTAGGTGGTTCTGAAAAGAACCTTTGGGTGTTCTGATGTGGATAGGAACAATATTTTTTTTTCAGTTCAGCTGACTAAGTGCTATCCTAAGATTTGCACTAAAAATGTTGTTTTAATAAGGAGTCAGATGTACACCATCTTTTAAATATAACACATTATTAGAGAACTTAATATCTGGAAGTCCAATTTCTCCCATTCCTACAGTAGCTCTCTTAGGAAAGCAGATACTCTGTATATTTACTTTGTGGTGGGCATTCTCTATACTCATCATGCCACATTGCCCTAACCAAATCTGTCTCTGAGTGATAGTAGAGAATAGAAGTCTAATATGAGGCATTTGATGAAAAATCCAATTAAAAATTGCTTTGGCAGTTAAATTCAGCTGATGTTCAGAAATATGTGCTAGGTCATTCCCACTGAGGTATATATAGAAACATAGAAACATAAAAATTGATGGCAGATAAGGACTGCAAGGCCCATCAAGTCTGACCATTTCTTTTTCTACTTTATGAATGTGCCATCAGCCTTTGCTCTGTCAATGGCCTATTTATTCATACTCATCTATATTGCTCCCTTATGCTTATCCCATGCCTATTTGAAGCCCTGCTCTGTATTCATATCCACCACTTCCTGAGGTAGGCCATTCCATGCATCCACCACCCTTTCTGTGAAAAAGAACTTTCTCACATTACCCCTTAATTGGTCTCCCTCTAATCTCATGCTGTGTCCTCTTGCCCTGTGATTTTTCTTATATTGAAACATGTTAGACTCTTTCGCCTTGTTAATGCCCTTAAGATGTCTGACTGTTTTGATCATATCACCTCTCTCCCTCCTTTGCTCTAGGGTATACATATTGAGCTCCATTAATCTGTCCTCATATGTTTTCTGATGCAGTCCCAGCATCATTTTGGTTGCCCATCTCTGGACTGCCTCAATTTGGTTAATGTCCTTGTGAAGGTGTGGCCTCCAGTGCTGCATGCAGTACTCCAGATGGGGCCTAACCGGTGTCTTGTAAAGAGGGATTATTACCTCCTTCTTATGACTTGTGATACCCCTACTAATACACCCCAACATCCGTCTAGCCTTACCTACTGCTTTAGTAGTCTGCTTGGATGATTTCAGGTCATCGGTGATGATGGTACCCAAGTCTCTTTCTTCCCTTGTGACTGTCAGTAACTCCCCTACTATTAGAAACTGTGGAGTTGTATGTCTCTAGAGTGCTTACACAATTGTAGGTATGAGCACATGCCAGCACATACCACCTTTACCCATTCAAATAATGTTACACTCTGGTAGATCCAGATTGATGCATTTGGTTCATCTTGTTAAGAAAAGCCTCTGCTGTTCTTATCTAGGAGGTTCCCACAGTCCATACAGTCTGTTTCTGAACCATTCTACAGCTGTTATCCAGAACTGATAAAGATGGATAGATCACAGGGACGGTACTCTGTGTAGTGGTTTATTGTTTAACATTTTGAAATGTTTATATTACTGTTATGTCTGTAAATGGTTTTTGATTAGGTTTTCTAATTCTTTAGTTGTATTGTAATTGTTTTTCTATTCTTTATTCTTTAGGCTGTCCACTCATAAATCTGACTTTGTGTTTGTAGGCTGTGAATGTGAAGTTTTGTCTTGGGGCATTTTGGAAAAAATAATTTTATGGTGCTTGGTTTATTTGTAGTAGTCATAGTCTGACCATCATACCATTGGGTTCAGTTTTCTGGCCCCACCTAGTAGGTTGGCCCCTATGGAGAGGTTCCGGTACTGCCCTTTGAGGAGTGTTTCCCCAGATGGCCTGATGGCGGTGCAGGACCTATCGGTTTTACCGAGTGAATGCATGGATCCAGGGGGACCTGGTACTTGCCTATAATAAGGTGGTGGCAGGGCCCTGGATTCCATTGCTCCTGTTCATGTTCATCCCCTTACTCTTCACCCCAGGTCTCTTTGGTTTGATGAGACTCTGAGGGAGTTGAAGAGAGTGGGATGAAGGCTAGAGAAGTGTTGGTAGAAATTCGGCCTGGAGTGTGACAGACTTAGTTTGATGAACCGCTATGGGGTCTATCAATCAGCGATTACCCATAAGAAGGCATAATTCCTGTCCAGGGAAATTGCTGCTGCACAGAATCGACCAGCTCAGCTTTTCCAGACTGTGAACAGATTGTGCAATCCCATCTGTCTTCAGCCTGGAAATGCCTTTTCTCAAGAATGGTGTGAGGAATTTACTCGATTCTTTTCAGATAAGGTTGCCACAATCAGGTCTATCATCTGTTTGACCCTCTCTAATGGGAGCTGCGGTGGATGGCAGGAGATGTCAGATGTCCAGTTTGTATGATGTGACTTCAGCCTCCCCACAATCAGTGACATTGTGATGCTCATCCAGTTGTTGTGTCCGACCAACTGTATTTTGGACTCTGGCCCCACACATCCCCTGGTGGTCTGTGTGGATAAAATTGACCTGGTCCTTGCAGAGATAGTGTGGTTGTTTTTGGAGAGGAGGATCTTTCCTGATCCCCTGAAGGAGGCAGTGGTTTGGCCCTTCCTTAAAAAGCCCTCCTTGGACCCGGACTGTCTGGTCAATTACAGGCCTGTCTCTAACCTGCCCTTTGTGGGTAAGGTTATTGAGAAGGTGGTTGCGTCGCAGCTGGAGGATCATTTGACCAGCCACAATGTCTATGATTCTCTCCAGTCCAGATTTAGGAAAAGACATAGTACCGAGATGGCTCTTGTTTGGGTACTAAATGACCTCCTAATAGCGAGAGATTGAAGGACCCATTTCATCTTGGTCCTTCTTGATCTCTCCATGACATTTGACACTGTAGACCATGGTGTGCTGTTGGAGTACCTGCAGTTCATCTGTGGACTGTCTGATATGGTCCTCAGATGGTTTCGATCTTTCCTCGAAGGTAGGGCTTAGAGGGTGGTGTCTGGGATTTTTTCCTCGGCATCACTCCCCCTATCCTGTTGGGTGCTGTAGTGCTCCATTCTGGTGTCCACGTTGTTTGCGGTGTACATGCTGCCATTGGGAGTGATTAGCAGGTGGTACAGCTTGAGTTCATCTGTACATGTCTTTTGTGCCTAGCCAGGATGATACTGTTTCAGTATTGTACAACTGTCTCACTGAGAACAAGGATTGGATGAATGTGAGTTGGCTGCAGTTAAACCCGGAAAAAAACTGAGGTGTTTGTTGTGGATCCAGGTTGCCAGGAGTCAGGTTTGTTGGTGGGATCACCTTCAGGTCTGTGGCTTTGGGGTATTCAGCTAACTACCTTAGACCAGGTGTGGAACCTGGGCATTATGTTTGATGACTGTTTGACACTTAAATCTCAGGTGTCAGCAGTTGTCAAAACCTCTTTTTACCATCTAAGGAATATCCAGGTGAAGCACCTGGTTCCTTCCGATGATCTTCCAACTTTGGTGCACACCTTCATTACCTTCTACCTTAACTACTGCAATGCCCTCTACCTTGGGTTACTGGGGGTTAATATTTGCCACATGCAGCTAGTGCAGAATGTGGCAGCCAAGCTGCTGACTGGTACTTTTAGGACAAGTCATATAACACCTGTTCTCTGTGGATTGCACTGGCTGCCAGTACAGTGGCAGATCACCTTCAAGGTCAGTTCTCTGACCTATAAGGCCCTACACAACCATGGACCTGCTTATCTGCAAGATCTCCTTCACCCCTATTGTCCTTCCCGCCCTCTCCGATCCACCAACAAGGGATTGCTAAAGATTCCCATGGTCCGTTTAAATACATCTGGGGCTAGGTCTTTCAGTTTCATGGCCCCCACCCTGTGTAATTCTCTACCTTATCATGTGTGAGATTGCCTGACCATTCAAAGCTTTAAAGTGGCTTTGAAAGCACATCTTTTTAGCCTAGTGTACTCTGAATTTTAATGCCGCTGTTGTTATTATGAGTCTTAATCTGCTGTATTTATGGTTTTAATTAGTTGTATTTGTTAATTTATTGATCAGTTTTAATGAATTATGTAAAATCACCTTGATTTTAGAAAGGCGTTTTTCACAAATAAAGTCTGATTTGATTTGAACTACTGTTTTTTTTTATTATTTGGGGGTTTATTGTTAAATCAATGATATGTTTAAATATTATATTATCTGTCTATTCACTGTTTTCTTAGCTATAACTTTTGATTTGTTTGGATTTAAGTTGTATTCAGATGTTACATGGTTTTCCTAGTAACAATAAATCATTTTCTTGATTGGTCGAATTTTATCATGTTTTAGATAGTATAAATAGGGGACTTGTGTAACTAGAGGTTCTTTTTTATCTGGTATTTGTGGTGGTAATGTACTTTTTTCTTTATGTGATATAAATATGATAAGTATTAACACTAATATGCTGTTAATGTTTTTACAGATTTTAAAAATTTAGATTAATTTCTGTCTCTTTACAATTCATGTAGTTCAGAAAGAGCATTATCATCTTTGGAAGTAATTTACTATTAGTATTTTTAAAAAGGAAACTTGGTGGTATAGGTAGGAGATTAATACAAGCTAGTTATCTGCCCAATGATTGTCTTTTTTTTTAATAAGTAATGTTTGTATTGCAGTAATATACTATTATTGCCCTTGATTCTCAAAGGTGCAGTTCCCAAATAGGAGAACTGCGTAGAGCGATTGTGCTGCTCTGTACCAGTGAACAAGAACACATCATCAGCATTCACATTCACCAGTCTCCTGTCCACGGTCCTGTCTCACGGCATGCAGGTGCATGGAGGGCAGATGTGGGGTGGTGCACTGACTCAGGGAGGCATCCAATTGGATGCCCATCCTGGTCCCACAGTGGATCCCCTGTGCCATGGCGTGGGTCTAAGAAGGTGAATGGCACAGGCAAGTATCCACCACATCTGCCCCAGCCCCGTATGCAAAGTACACTTCCAGTGCTCCAGCCTAGTCCTGATTGCCAGTGACAACCCCCTCAACACATCCAGGCAGGCCAGTGGGCAGGGGCTGCTGTATGGCAGGGGTCCAACAGCCATCTACCCCAGCTGGTGCCTGGTTGTCTGGTAGCACAGAGGGTGCATCCCATGTATGGCCAGTTTTCATTTGCATGCCCTGGCCAGGCACTACTTGTCACTCTGCCCCATGTGAATGGGTGGAGTGCAGACACTCCCCAGGTATGCCCCCAGACAACCCATGTAATGTGGCTGCAGGATTGGGCAGAGGATCATGTGTGCACAGGGTTGTGCTCCTGTATTGAATGCCACCAGGGGGTCCACAGGACCCCACTGCATGTCATACCAATGTAGAGTGGTGCTCATCTGCCTTATGCCCCTTTGAGAATCACAGTCATTGGGTTTATAGTTTTGATGGTAATACTGATTACTTGAAGAAAGCAAATGTTATCATGTGGGATGGTTTATTTATAGTGATACAGTGTGTGCCACTTCTAATGGACACTGATGTAGTGGACGTTCTGTTGTAATGGATGAAATCACAATACCAAATGTCATTTTATATAGATTTGCATTATAAAACTGTCAGATTATGCAGACTTGTAATTCCGCATGTAGCAGCCACCAGAGTACTCAGGAAGCCAGGAGAACCTGTGGTTTACACTCAATTAACACATTGCAGTTGTACTCATTAACACTTCACAACAACCAGTTTTTCAACATGTGGCCACACAGCAGCACATAAATCACCTCTTGCCCTCATGCATATCATTCTTTTCTTTTACCCTGCTGAGCAAGTGTGCCTCTGCACTGCATTCTGTGCTGGTTTCCTACTGCTTAGTGTACTATGTGCTGTACTGCTGCCAAAATGTCCTCATGTAAGCACACATGCCTTCTGTTATCAAGGAAAGGATGTGAGACAGGCATTACTGACCCTCCAGCATGCTGTTGAAGAAAGAGAAGACATCATACCTCACTGGGAGCAACTCACACTCATTGAGTCAATGTGGAGTTGATATACAACTGCTCTTAAGAAGTAGACTAAAACAGAGGATTTCTTGACTAAGAGATAAATAACAGTAGTATTATGCTTAGCAGTACAGGGCACAGCTTTTTTCTTGTTTTTTTTTATGCGTTTGGTATGTATTTTTATGGCTTCAAGAATAAAATAAACTGGGTTGCCATGCAAATGATCACTAAAAGAGCTGCAAATCACATCTTAACACTGTGTTGATATCTGTTGATGTGTCTGTGATGTGTCTTGATCAGTATATGTCAGTACTGTATATGTCTGTGCATTGCTGTTTATGTGTTTCAGTCTGCCAATGCATTTATTGGTGTAGCAGACAATGCTTTTAATGGACAAAATTCCAAATGGCAGACTAGTCCAAGTGGCATATACAGTAGATTGCATTTTTTCAGCTTTTTGTCTGTGTTGGTAATGTTACTATTATATCCCCTAGATACATATAAGTTGAGAGGTAATTTTGTTAGTATTGTATTTAGACGGCACCATTTTTTAAAATAAGGAAAATTAATTTAAGTAAATTACATTTTGATTGAGTTGTATGTCAGTTTTCTGCATTTAGTTCCTTGGTACATGGAGTATGAAAATAGTTATGAAAGTGGAGTTTTAAATTTGTCAATACAAGTACTACATGAGTAAATTAATGATGACAGGATCAGTACATTTGTGATATGTTTATATATTTAGTTTAATTGGTTGTTTTCGGAATCCTATATGATGTGACCTTTGGAAAAATGTTCAGTACTTTGATTTTGTACATATTTTATTTAAAAATATATATGCTGATTTTAAAATATTGAGTTTAATATTTGGTAAAAAAAATATCCTGTTGCATTTAATTTATTAATGAGCAGTATGTGTATTTTTGGATTGCAGATGTGATTTTTGTCAGTTTGATTGAGACTTATGAGCCCTTGTTTTTGAAATTTCTTTAAAAATAGACAAGATATGCGTGCATTTTGAAATATTTGGAGTTTTCTTGTAGATTTTATTGCAACATTTGAATCTCCAAATTTTAAATATTTTGAAATATATAAGTGATGCTAAAATATTTGCATTGATACTTAGATTACTTCTGGTAGGTCTTATGAAAATAGATTTTTTTGTGCTTTGTGGCTGTTAGAAAAAATTAAGAGATATATATTGATTGTTTTAGTTATGTTTACAGTGTTTATTGTATGTTTTGTATGATATGGAAATCACTTTGAATTTCAAGTATTTTGAAATGTATTTGAGATACTCAAAGATTTAGCTTTGATGTTTTCATTGCTTCTGGTGTTATTTTTAAATATGTGGTTCTCCATGATTTGCAAATATAAATTAACAAGATGTGCGTAGATTTTTTAAATTCTAAGGTGGTTTTTTGTAGGATTTTTCATACTATGCAATGCGTCATGTTATCTGAATATTTTGAAATATATATGAGATGTTTGGTATTTTGCTATTATATTTACATTACTTCTCATAGGTTTTATGAAAATATGCAAATCATCATGCTTTGTTAACTTTAGGTTACTTCTCATAGATTTCATTAGATATGCTAATCGGCGTGCTTTGTGAACATTAAAAAACTATACAAGATGTGTGTACATGTGTATATTTTTGTACACATGTACATTTTATGGTTTTTGAATATGTTACAGATCAGTAATATGTACCTGATGTGCTTCTATTATGTAAAATATTCCCTTAGATCTACTTCAAATATTTGTTATTAAATATTTTAGAGATATAAATAAATATTTTTTGTGTTAAAATAGTTGCTTGTTCATAATTTTAAAGGTTGTTTCATGGGCATCTTGAGTTTTTTAGAAACTTTACATTTTAATTTATAATGTTGGTCATTATGTGTTTAGTCAATGTGTCATGTTTTTGAGGTGTATTCTTCATATGTATGTCTACTAATTATATTTTTTCCTTTACTAGAAACTTAAAGAAAGAATTCACAATCAAGCATGCTGACTGGCGAAAAAGAAGTGGCAGACTAGAAAGCAGTGGTACATTACTGCTATAAACAAAACTACTGAAGTGCAAAAAATAGTCTAAAGTAATTGGAAAGAGTAGCAAGACTAATGGTAGAGATAGATCACATCAGTCTAAAAAGTATGTTAACTTTAAACATTTGTGAATGACTACTTGGACTGGTAAAAAAAACCCACAAAGGGATGTGTCTCAACCCAAAAAGGAAAACAATCTGATGCTCTCCCCACAGACATTCAAGAGTGACAATTGCAGTATTTTAAAAAAAATATTGCTTATCATGCTTGAAATAACAACATTGGGTGCTATGCACTATTGGGCATATGGTACATGCCAAAGGCATGTACCCTGCCTGCACAGCTTAGCACCCATGGACAGGTGTGCACTAACCAGTATGCTCTGCCAGCCACCACCTGTCTGTGGGCATGCCCCCCTGCCATGTAGGGCCACACATGGCAGCCAGGGGAGGAGTCACAAACCCAGCCAGGCATCCAATTGGATGCTCAGCATGGGTCCCACAGTGGATCCCTTGCATGGTACAGCAAGGATCCAGATGTGTGAATAGCCTCCAAAGGCAACCAGACCCACACCTATGCTCAATTGGCCAGAGGACCCATTCCCGAACTCAAGCAGCTTTGTGGCCACATGCTGCATGGGCAAACTGGCACACATCCAATAGCTGCCACAACCCCAAATGCCAGACAACACCCCCCCTCACCATGCCCTGGTCCCACCACCCCAAACCCCAATTCCATCACCCCCACTGCATCATTGGTGGACAGTGAACCCCCCACCCAATCGTGGCACTGGCATCCCCCACTCAATACCCTGTACCTGGCCAGTGGTGCCACAGTCAGTGACAGTCAGCAACACAACACTCCACACACCTCCATGGATGCCAGGCATCTGTTATACACATGGGCACACCACTGACACACTCCTGTGTATGTAAGATGGCCAGCAGCCATGGAGGTGTGTGGAGGGCTGTGCAACTGGCTATCACTGACAGTGGCACCACCAGCCAGGTATAGGATATTGGGTGGGGGGATGCCAGTGCCTTGGGCAGGTGGGGGATCACTGGCGACTGGGCTGTGGGATGGTGGTCAGGGTGCACTGGGTACCACTGTGTGTGTTGGGAGTCTCTCATACTACTCAGGACTGATGCCCTCATCTGCAGTGTGTTGTACATATGGGGTGGGGGAGCTGTCATGTGTGGGGTGGGGGTATGCAATGGTCTTTGCTGTGAAAAGTCGACTGTGGAACAAATCAAATACAGAAACATAGAATTTGACAGCAGATAAGGACTACTTGGCCCACCCAGTCTGCCCATTTCCCTACCTGATGGATAAGCTGCAGATTCTAGTTAATTAACAGCTTACTTCCTCCTGCCCCCCACTAGAATTGCCTTATGCCTGTCCCATGCATTCTTGAATTCTCCCACTGTTCCTGACTCCACAGCCTCCTCAGGAAGACTGTTCCATGCATACATAACTCTCTGTGTGAAAAAAAATACTTTCTAACATTACCTCTGAGCCGTCCCCCCTCTATCTTCAAATTGTGCCCCCTTGTTCTTGCACATCTCTTCTTCTGAAAGATACTACCCTCTTGTACCTCGTTAATTCCCTTGAGATATTCATATGAATAAACTGAAACACAGAATTTATCAGTTGAAAATGAAAATACGGATGCTTGGTAATCTTACTTGGTCAAATGTGAAAAGTCATTTATGGTGACAAATGATTGCATAGTGTGCAAAGTGAAGCATTCTTTTCAGAGAAGACTTACAAGGACTAAGGAGGCCTCCCCCACCCAAAGAGCACCAGTTCCACAACCACTGCCTCAGAGGTTGCCATGTGTGAAGAGCAGATGGACCACAGTAGGTTCGGGGAGGGTGAGGGTGAGGGTGGTGGAACAGAGGCGTAGCCCCCGAGTTGCACCTCTACACAAATCATATGTCAGCATGGCAAATCAAGGTTCCTCTATGATGACACCCTCATTGGAGACCAAGAAAAATGCTGGGGACATCCACAAGGGAGACCCACAAAAGATTGGCAAGGGACACCACAGGGGAAAGAAACAGCTTCTGATAGGGGACTCAATTGTTAGGGGTGTAGACCTGGGGAAGGGAGAGGAGAGGGAAGTAAGGTGCCTGCCTGGTGCCATGGCTTGGAGGGACAGGAAGCAAATCCTCAGGATTGCAGAAGCAGCATCACAGGAGAGGAAACTAGATATCATTGTCCACTTTGGGACAAATGACCTAGCTAGGCATGAGATCAGTGCAGTGCAGGATGAATTTGTGGAGTTGGAGAGGGGCCTCAGACAGGTAGCAAGCACAGTAACCTTCTCAGAGGTGCTGCCAGTCTATGGCAGGGGTGAGGCTAGGGTACTGCACACCATACAGTTTAATGAGTGGTTGCAAAACTGGTGCAGAGCACAGGGCTTTGGCTTCATTGGGGACTGGGGGTCCACCTGGAGAGATGAAGGTCTATACTGGCATGATGGTCTGCATCTGTCCAGGAAGGGAAACATGCTCCTAGGTGACATGTTTAAAGGCTTCCTTGGCAAGCTTTTAAACTAGCCAAGGGAGGAGGTGCTGATTGGAAACAGAAAAGTTCAAGCCTCCCCCCACAAAACATGGCAGGTAGTAGGGTAAACACTGAGGTACAGAACTTGACAGAGGGCAGGACAGGGGCAAATTGAAAAATGGACAAGGGCAATAAGAGCAGGGATGGTGTAAAAAAGGATAAAGCCAACATTAAATGGAGGGCAATGAGTACCAATGCCTGTAGTCTGGGAAACAAGCTTCCAGAGCTAGTAGCCCTGATGGAAGAGAAACACTTGGATATTGTGGCAGTCACAGAAACATGGTACACAGAGAACCATGACTGGGATGTCAACATACCAAGGTACTAATCTACAGAAGGGACAGGGAGGGTAAACGAGGAGGTGGAGTAGCTCTACATAAGGGAAGGGATCAAAGCTACAGAACTAAAAAGTAAAGGGAGGACAAGAGGAACTCTGGGTCACCTTGGAGACAGGAAATGGCATCACAATCCACACAGGGGTTGTATACAGACCCCCATCTCAAGGGGAGGAAATGGACAAGAAAATGATAGAGGGCATTCTCAAAATGGCTGAAAAAGGGGAGATACTGTTGATGGGGGACCTGAATATGTCAGATGTTAACTGAGTGACATGGACTGCAGCCACATCCAGAGCAGGGTCATTCTCGATGCCTACAGGAGCATGCCTTAGACAGCTAGTGGTGGAACCCACTTGGGAGAGAGCAATATTAGACCTGGTACTCTCAAATGGAGAGAGGATCACAAACTTAGAAGTCAGTAGACATCTGGGAACAAGTGACCACTGCACAGTGTACTTCACAATAAACACAACCATGGAGACAAGCCATACAAAGACAAGAATACTGGACTTTAGAAGGGCTGACTTTGGCATAATGGGTGAATACCTGAGGAATGCATTAGCAAATGGCCAGAAAGGAGGGATGGAAGAACAATGGAGAAAAATCAAAACTGCCATCACGGAGGCAACAAGCCTTTGTGTGAAACAAATAAAGAAAACAAAGTGGAATAAAAACCACTATGGCTCTCAAAAGAGGTGTCAGGGAAGGTTAAGGAGAAAAAGGCTGCATTCAAAAAGTATAAGGAATCACAGATGGAGCATGACAGGGAACTGTATCAATTAAAGCAGAAAGAAGTGGGGAAGGCAGTCAGAAAAGCAAAGGCCCAAACAGAGGAAAAGATAGCCAACTCAGTTAAGAGGATAAAAACCTTTTATAGGTACATTAGGGAGCATAGAAAGGTTAAGCGAGGATAGTGATGATTAATAAAGGAGAGGAGGTGGGCAGAGGAGTCAGTGAAAAGGCAGAGATACTGAATGAATACTTTGCTCAGTATTCACAAAAGAAGAAGAGGAGGAGTTACCTAAACCAAACAGTAGAAGCACTCTGGATAGTGGGGTTGACACCAGTCCATTTACAGAAGAAAGAGTACTGAGAGAGAACTCCTAAAACTCAAGGTGGACAAAGCAATGGGGCCTGGGGATTCACTCTAGAATCCTACAAGAGCTAAGGGAGGACCTAGTGACACCACTAACCACACTTTTTAACAAATCATGGGAAGATGGGGTGGTACCTGAGGACTGGAGGAGGGCAGATGTGATTCTCCTTCACAAAAGTGGGAGCAAGGCAGAAGCAGGAAACTACAGACCTGTTAGTTTGACCTCCGTGGTGGGGAAAATGATGGAATCACTTCTGAAAGAAAGAACTGTAGAGTACCTAGAGGCCAGCGGGGCACAGGACCCAAAGCAGCATGGATTCACAGCAGGAAGATCATGTCAGACAAATCTAATCGATTTCTTTGACTGGGTGACCAAAGTAATAGAGCAGGGAGGGGCTGTGGATATGGCCTACCTAGACTTTAGCAAGGCATTTGACACAGTCCCACACAAAGATTAATAATCAAGTTAGCCAGCCTGGGAGTGGGTCCCAGGGTGGTAGCCTGGTAACAAACTAGCTGCACAACAGGACACAGAAGGTAATAGTGAATGGAACACATTCTGAAGAAGGGGGTTACCAGTGGGTACCTCAGGGCTCAGTACTGGGTCCAGTCCTCTTTAACATCTTTATAGGTGACATTGAAGAGGGTCTGGAAGGAAAGGTATGCCTCTTTGCGGATGACACAAAGATCTGTAACAGAGTTGATACACAAGGGGGTAGAAAGGATGAGAAGGGACTTGGCAAGGTTGGAGGAATGGTCAGACATATGGCAACTTAGATTCAATGCAAAGAAGTGCAAAGTAATGCACCTGGAAATAAAAATCCAGGAAAGAGTACACAATAGCAGGGAGGTACTAACGACAACAATAATGGAAAGGAATCTGGTGTAGTCATATCAGATGACCTAAAGGTGGGTAAGCAATGTGAGAAGTCAGTAAGGAGAGCCAGGAGGATACTGGGATGCATAGGAGGGCATCACAAATAGAAAAGGAAGTGGTTATCCCTCTGTACAGGCAGTTGGTGAGACCCCATCTGGAGTACTGCGTGCAGTTTTGGAGACCTCATCTATGCAAGGACATAGACAGGATGGAAGCAGTCCAGAGGAGGCGACTAAAATGGTGCAGGGTCTACATCAGAAACCATATGAAGAGAGACTGAGAGAGCTTAATATGTATACCCTTGATGAAAGGAGGGACGGGGGACATGATAGAAACTTTTAAGTACCTCAAGGGAATCAACAAAGTCCAGGAGGGTAGCATCTTTCAGAAAAGGGATGTGTAAGAACAAGGGGCACAATTTAAAGTTAGAGGGAGACGGCTCAGGGGTAATGTGAAATTCTTTTCTAGATAGAGTGGTGGAGCATGGAACCACCTTCCTGGAGAGGTTGTGGGGTCTAAAACAGTGGGGGAATTCAAACATGCATGGGACAGACATAAGGCAATTATAGTGGGGAGTTGCAGGAAGTAGGCTGTTGGTTAACTAGAATCTGCAACTTATCCAATAGGTAGGGAAATGGGCAGACTGGGTGGGCCAAGTGGTCCTTATCTGCCATCAAAGTCTATGTTTCTATAATATTTCTAAAAGACACATTGGAGACACAGTAAGATTTGTTCATGATCTTCTGCCACTTACAGAATTGAAAGTTTCTGTAGTGGCGGAGTTACAGATACTCAAACTAAGACATGTCAAACTAAAAAGGCTTTAACATGCTCATATGATGAGAACTGCAGTGTCATACAACAGTCGCTGGACAACATTTATTTGTGAACAAATCTGACATGGATTAGAATCTGAAAGGATTAGATTGATGAAAACTGTGGATATCTGTTCGGTTTATGATCACATTACTTTGTTGGGTCACAGTCTGACTTGCTTGAATCTTGTTGTGTGTTACAGGTTTCTACATCACATATGCATGGTGATAGTGTATCAAGCAGCTTTGGTGGCAGTACAGGAAACAGTTATAAATGAGTTGTTACAAGAGCAATCTTTTTGCAGTTGTTTTGTTAATTAAACATTGTACTGCTTGCAGTGTCTTAATATATGTACTAGTGTTTGTATGTTTATAATTATAACTTGGGACATTCTGTGAATGAGACCAGCTTCTCATGGAACTTATCCTGTGTACTTGGAACTTTTAAATGAAAAAATAAAAAAAGGAATGAGACAATTTATATGATTAATTTATAATGTTAGACGACATGTTGGATTGGCAAAGTAAGAAAAATTAAAAGATGGAGACGTGGCTAATGATGGTAAGTTACTTGCTCATTTAATTCAAAGATATGATCAGGCTTCAAATGACACTAATTGTGATTTTAGATTTGAATCTTCTCAAGTTTCAGTGTCAGAAAATAGTCTTATACAAAACTTTGAATGCGAAATTGCTTAATTTGAAATTGCAAACCAGAAAAAATTTGATCAGATTTGTATCTGCTATGAATGATAGTTTTTTAAAGTTCAGTTACTGTGGATCTCATTTCTGAAATGAGTAAGAATTATGATTGGCTTCATTTCATTGCCTTTTACCTTTTGAAGAATGAGACTGCTTCATTAGATTCCATGACTTTCTATCAATATTGTTTTTCAAAGTTACAAAGCAATGTTATCCCACCTTGGTCAGTATTGAATAAGACAGATGTGGATCCCATGCCTCCTGAAAGTCAGCATTTAAAGATGTTTGGAAAAACATTTGTTTCAGACAGTGCAACTCTTTCAAACAATGTCAAGATTAACACTAAATAGAGGCAAATTACCTCTGACAGAATTGTTCAAGTCTTTAAAAGGGTCAGTTATATATCTATCTTTACCATTGAAGACTAATGTGGAAACCGTTGCAAAACATAAGAGTTTAGTTATTTTAGCCAATGGAGTTCCTACAAAAAAAGCATTTGGCAGGATGTGGTAAACATTTGAATAATGTATTCAGTCCTTCAGTTTCTAATGAATAATAACATTCTTTACTAAGACCATCAGGTGGAAACTTTTCAGAATGCTGAATTGATACATTTGCTGGGTGAAAGTAAAGAACCAATGATTGAGAAAGTTTCCCCAACACATGTTGATGACATGTATGACCAGTACATCATTCATCTTCTTCATCGAAAAGATAAAACATGACAAAGATGCACTGTCAGTGTGTGGGAATCTACATTGGAAGTGCAATGTTTCCCTGATCTGTTTCTTGTACATATTGGAGGTCAATTAGATATTTGCAGCAGAATACAGAATTTCATGAGTTCCCGGTATGGATCTGAGCTTTTGCAGAAGCATTCAGTATCTGTTTCCCTTGCTGTGGGAAAGTGAATTTAGTATTCTGCCTGCTTGGATTGCTCATACTTTATGGGTCACTTATGGTCTGACAAATACATCTACAGAGGAACTTTTGCAAAAGATTCTAGACAAATATGAAGAACTGACAGCCACTTTGAGTAGCAATCTTCTAACATGAGTGGCATCAAGGAATATTGGCACAGATGTCATGGTGATTTGATGTGCATGTTTAGAGAGTATGGTGCTCCAATTTGGTCTGTAACTCTAAGTTGTACAGAGTATGGCTGGGAGGAGTTACAAGTTCTTCTGATTTGGGCAAATGAGGATTGGATGGTGCAAATTTCAAAATATAAGGTCCACTTTGTTCACTTAATCTGGTGACAGTATGTTGCCATTTCCATCACCAGTTTTTTGTTTGATGGAGTTCATCAAAAACAAGATCAATCCTCCATTAGGATTAGTGGAACACTATTTCTGTTGGGTTATGTATCAGAGTTGTGGAACTCCCCAGATTCACATGTTGTTGTGGGTTAAGAATACTACATAGATTGGTGATGCTGAGATATGTGCTATTCTCCAATTCATACAGAAATAAGTCACTTGCACTCTTGTGGATGCAGTTGATAGTACAACATCAAGAAAACTTGTTGAAAAATTTTAGGAACTCAAGTACAGTACTACCTACTGTTTGAAGACAGTACAGAGTGGAAAGCAATGGTACAAAATATGTTGATTTCACTTACCTAGATGTGTTGCACCTACTATTCATTATGTATTTTCTGTGATTAAATTTCATTAGAAGGCAAAGTCCCAGAAATGGGTGTATGAGGTGCCATGTTCTGATAAAGAAATGAACATCCATGATTACAGTGCCGTTCTTATTTTGATATGGCAAGCAAACATAGATGTGCAATATGTGACTGACAATTCAATCACACTTTCAGGCTATATTACTTCATACATTACCAAGTATGAGCAAATGGCACTTTAGGAGATGTGGGAAGAAATGTCTACTTCCAGATCCTTGACTTCTTGTTTGTGGTTCTTGGGCTTGAAAATGTTCACTCATACAGGGCCTATGAAGCCAGTTACAGATTAATAGGCACCTCTTTGGCAGATCATCGAGGATCTGTTACATCAATGTGAACTTGAAACAAAATTGGTGTCGTGTGTTGAGGGACATAAAAGAAATTGAGACATTGGGTAAATGTGACTCAGAGTCAGCAGATATACTTTATAGTAATCTGGTTGATGCTTACTACCCTCTTCATCCCATTTGTCATCATTTTATTTGAGATTGCCCAGTGATTCTATTTAAAAAAATCAGCTCCTGAAAATCACAAGAGAGGATTTTTCTTTGCTCTCTTAAACAAAGAGGGATTTCTGGCGAGGAGACAGAAACCATGGCTGATTGATCACATGAAGCTATCTGTTGCCAGATCTGAAAAGGCTGAACTTTATTATTTTGCATTACATTTCCTTTTAACCCATGGAGAAAGGCAAGCAACTCAAACAGAGATATAAGAACCATCAGCAGGCCTTTGAAACATCTATGGATAGTATCACTTATCCAAAGTTTCAGCAATATCTGGTAAGACTACAATTAGAGAGGAAGAAGAGAGAGAGAGAGAGAGCTGGAGCTGAGCTTGAAAAAGATACCCCAGAATTGTCCCCAGAGTGTGTTGCCAAAGAATCAGTTTGTGCTTTTGGTCACCCTCTAGCTTTACATGGCATGGCAGAAAATATGGATGAAGTCACTGATTGCATGGAAGAAGTTTTCCATTAAAAAGTGCATATTGCCATGATGGAAAACATAAGAAATGTGCTGCAGTGGAAAATAAATGATTTCATCATTGCAAATGTTTCACATGGCATAAGACATGATTCAAAGATTTGCAATTGTTCAGCATATAAACTGCTCTATATGTTTGTTAGTGGTGCAGCTGGCACTGGAAAGAGTCATCTTATCCATGCCATTTGTAACAAGATGGGGGACCTCACACAATTGGATCACTCTTGAGTAATTACAGCTCCAACTGGATTGGCTGCTCAGAACATTGGTGGTGTGATTTTGCACCAATTGTTTATGTTGACAGTTGAGCATGGCACAACTGGTTAGTATTGAAAACTGGCATAGGAGGTTGCTTCTGCCCCCAGATATTTGTTTGCTGATTTAAAATTGTTAGTAGTGGATGAAGTAGATATGGTTTCAAATATCATGCTTACCTCTATTCACTGAGATTGGATGAAATTGTGGGAGGTGACACTAATGTTTGTTTTGCAGGAAGGCATGTAGTAGTCATTGGGGATCTACTTTAGCTTACTTCTGTGAATGGTAAACCAATCATTTGTACTTTGACTGCAGCTGTACTGAAGGAAATGTATAGGTTCCATTGGTGGCCTCACTTTGTGGCATCTTTTCAAATATGAGCAGTTGACAAAATATGAGACAGAATGAGGATCTCATATACAGGGATTTCTTGTGTGATCTGAGAAATGGAAAGTTGCCTCTGTCATCTGCTGTGAAACAATTAGAAGCAAGATTGATTCCAAAAGATGGAGATTCTTTTCAGGTGGATGCTGATACATTTTTAGTATTAGTTCCAAAAGTTTCCAAACTTGGTTTAATGCCAAAATTGGCTTAATGTGATGCATTTAA
This sequence comes from Neoceratodus forsteri, assembly GCA_016271365.2. Taxonomy (NCBI): domain Eukaryota; kingdom Metazoa; phylum Chordata; order Ceratodontiformes; family Ceratodontidae; genus Neoceratodus; species Neoceratodus forsteri. The sequence continues at coordinate 266,019,917 of CM057454.1, read as the reverse complement.
TATGATCATGCTACAAAGGGAAAACAGCTGTCTGGAACAACTTCTGTTGTTTGATCACATTGATGGTGCTTGTAGCACAAAAATGTTTTTGTCAAAGATAGTCTGTCATTTAAAAGATCTCAGGGTGGCTGTGTCAAGAATGGCTGGACTTGATAGTGTTCCTACTGTGTGTAGGAATGCCCATGTGATGCTTCATCAAAAACTCTCTGTATAATATGGTATAGTCAATGGTGCAATGGGTTGTATTGTCAGCTTTCAATTTGATGTTTGGAAAGTGTTTGTAGAACACATTCTTGTGAAATTTGATACTATTGATACATCATAGTTCATCGAGAGAATTTCTGTGAAGTTTCAGCTGATTTAAGACATTTACATAATCAGACAAGTTTCCTTTAACTGTTGCATATGCAATATCCATTCATAAGTTGCAATGTCTGACTCTTGATACTGTTCTCATTGACATTGGAAATTTAGATTTATTGTCAGAACAAGAACTAAGAATTGCCTATAGAAAGTATAGGTTTGAAGTTTTTAGGAGCAACGCTCTAATGGCAAGGTACACTAAGCTTTCGGGTATTTCTAGTAGTTTCTGTAATTGTAGCAATAAATAATTAGAAAATCTTTTGCATGTGGTTTTCACGTGCTCATGGTACTGTAAACCCAGAGCCTATTGGCTGATGCTCGTCTGGTCACAATTTTGTACCTCAAATAGAAGTATACTTCTAGTACCATTAACTTAATGACTCAGGATAGATATGTTATTAACCAAGTGGCTGGATTTTTTAGCGCCATCTCTATTATACATAAAAAGCACAACTAGTCTGTATGTTCTATTTTTATGCATATTTGTATAATATGTAATATGCACTTTAGTGAGATAAGCTATGGCTAGTGGCTTGTAGTCTGTAGATATCTTGTTACTGTTACTGAGGAATTTAGGAATACCCAGGTGTTTAGACTTTATAGAAGATATTGTGAGTGGTTGTAAAGATGTGTGCTAAATTGCTGCTATCTAATGTTTTGTATAAAATATTGTTCTATATGTGAGAAATGTAATGTATAATGTATACTGAAGTGTGCATGTTTAACACCCCTGTAATACTAAGCTCTGGAATTGTGCTGGATCATTTCTGTAATTAAATGATTTTTACATAATTGACTTTATTGTAATGGTCTTTGACTGAAAGAATACAAAATTGTACTACACCTGGTGGACATTGGAAATGCGGTCTTCAAACCAGGGATGAGTTATGTAGCTCTGTCTAGAGTGTACTCTCTAGATAGGATACATCTCATCTAACTTGATAAATCTAAAATCAGAACAAAAGGAATGTGTGTCTTGGAGTACAATCTTCTGAGAAGACTTTACCAGAGTGATACCAGTGTGTCAGGAGGACATACCAACTGGTAAGAAAGTCTCAGACAAGCATGATCCAAGATCACAGAAAGTTTCTGTAACAAAGACCAAAGTCAGGACAATTGAAACTGTTACTGTGCAGATGTCTGGAGAAACTTTGGGATTGGTATCAGCAGTTCTGGTACCAGCATTTAAAAATACTAAATAGTATTGTTCAAGTGTTTTTGTCTCTTGATTCTGTGGTGCAAGTAATCAGTCAAGTTCATAATAAAATGGTGGTGAATGCATTTTAAGGTTGGTGTCTTTAGTGATTGCTCAGAGAGAGCAAATTCACAGTTGTACTGATTTACACATGTCTGTGTCAATATATCCACTCTATAACTTGTTTGCCACCAATCAACAGCAAAATGCACTGGAGTTTTAATATAGTATTGATTGATACACTGGAAATTAAAGGCATCCAAATTCAAAATTTGTTTTGGGTGGTTTTCTCAGAGTGGTACTGTTGCCAACAGTGTAACATTACAACTGTGAACAGATGTAATAATGAAACATGACTGAGTTTACCTGTTCCCATGATTGCGAGTCTGGCATTCCCAAGTTTATTTTGCAATGTTGTTATGGAACAACCATGTGGAACTTGTAGAGATCTATTAAAGAAAACTGCGGATTTGGAACAGTGCTCTATTCTCAGGGTCAAAAAATAGATATAGGCATTTCAAAATTCTCATCTGGTGTTGTCTACTTTTCTAGTTTTAAATTTGTAACCTTTGCAATGATCTTTCACCTTGGCACAGTCAGTAATTCTGGCCATTACACTGTGTTGCTGATTCAAGCACAGGGTGGGATTGAGTGTAATGATTCTGTTATTATATTCAAACAGCGACTGCCATGGAATTTGAAAAATGCTTACATTCTGATTTTAGAATTGAAAAGACTGTAAAGGACAGATTAACAAGATTTCCAGACTTGCAGATATAAAGAACACATTTAAAATGTGGTATATATTTTGCAAATAGGGTTCCATACATGTAATTCACATCTGATAGGAACATATTAAGAAGTTAGTTTTCAGTTTTATAAAATTTTTTCCTCAAAATAGTTTAGGGTTTGTCACTAATCATCTTTCTTGGGAGTTGTGGTTTCTTATATAGTTCAAGCAAGCTTTACCCAAGGTGTGGGACTTGTATTTGAACCACATTACTTTGCAAATTAGTTCTTTAGTGAAGAATTTAGATTTTGTTTGTTTGTTTTATTTATACTGATAGGACCATGGGCCAAAGATGATCCATTTTCATGAGTGATCAGTGCACAAATGACAATAAATACAATATAAAAAACATACATATTAATAAAAATACAGACAAAAGGGAATATATACAAATAATATTTATAAATATCTCTCAACATCATCATTCAAAACATTTACACTTGCACTCAGTAAATAGATACACTTTCAACCTATTCCTAAAAGACCACCAAGAAAGATTCAAACAGTCAAAAACAGATTGGATTGTATTAAAAAAATAGGTAACATATACGGTAGTGCCTTTTGTCCTAGCGATTTTAATTTGCGTTAATAGCTTCTTGTATAGTTTTATATAAACAGTTGAACATTTCTAGGTACACATTTTTTAATATGTAATATGTAATATGTATATTTGTGTATAAAGTTATAGGATTTTACTGTTTGATGTACATAAATAAAGCTTTAGAATTTGTAAAGTGAAAGCAAGTTTAGTCTAGTTAGTAACTAAATATGATAGACTCTTTATACAGATGTTATGTTGATTCTTTTTAATCTGCTTTTCAAATGTGCAAATATTTTTCTATAGAAACATGCATATTTATAGATCTGTACATGTATTTACGTAAGTTTCATATGGTGTACAGATGTGTTCAATTCATTATTATGTTATATGTTTGATGTTTAAAATATTGTATAAAAGTTGTTTATATATGAGTTGGTGTGATATTAAACATTTCTTAAATCTGTAATTGTAGCATTTGCCACGAATGACAGACTGGCCTTTTTCTGACTTTTTAATCATCGCTTTTGAGGGGTCAAGTAGGACTTTTTGAGACCACTACAGTTCTTTATGTTCTGTTTTTATTATTCATTGGTTCTGTTTTTTTGCCTTTTCCAGGAATTTAGCATTTTTCTCAATTGGCTAAATTGGCCTATTTTAAATAATTGGCTATTTTTAAATACGTTTTTGAAACTATTTTCTTGTGTTGTGTGTGATTTCTTATAACATTTATTAATTGTTGATTTTATAAATATATGTCTGTTGCATACAACAATTTAAAATTAAGTATTATTTTTTAAATGCTTTGCTTGCTTAGAAAGTAAGTAAATGCACAGGAAAAACCTACGTTAATGTCCATTAGGGTTGCTACTGTACAAAACACAAACCACACAAAGGTAGGAAATATGTTATTAGGGCTCTTATGTATAATTCTCACACACTTATTTTATTAGCAGGGGATACCCTAAAAGCACAGTGGACAGAGCACTCTTCCAGGTCAGAAAAATGCCTTATAACCTTGAACACCGTAGGAAGGATACTGTCACACAAGAACAATGATGAGTTCTGCTAGTGCTTCAGCGTACACCTTCTCTTTACAGGATCATCACCAGTAACTTTCCTATTTTGCAAACTGACCCAAACATTGGTGCTTCCTTTACAGAACCACCTATTACCTCCTACCACTGGCCACCCATCCTGCGGAATCTCCTGGTAAGAAGCAGCCTACCTACTAACAGTTCTTCCCTACAGGTACCAAACCTTGCAACAGAACTCACTGCTACACCTGCAAATTTATTTCTAATGTGACTGAAATTCAGGGGCCCACAGGTGTTTTTCACATCACCAAGGAGTTCTCATGCACCTCCACTAATGTGGTATATTGCATTCTTTGTAGGAAGTGTGCATCTGTTTACATCGGAGAAACTGATAGACGCCTTGTTGACCATTTCAGGGAACACTACAGGGCAGTCAGGAACGGAGACACTGATAAACTCACTGTATCCCACTTTATCTCCAGGGACCACAGTGTCAATGATCTTTCTGTTTGTGTCCTTCAGCAGGGCTTCTGGGATGATTCTGACCATAGAAAAAACATGGAAACCAAGCTGATCATCCACCTTTGCTCCCAGTAGTTCTCTGGTTTAAATGATAGACTTATTTTCTACTAATATATTTCAGCTGCCCCTTCTTTTCCCTGAAGTCTGTTTGTATCTGTACATATCTATTTTCTTTTTCCATGGATGTCTCCATCTATGTCTCTTGACCTCAATGTTTGTCACCTTTAAGCCTTCTTACTAGGCCCTGCTAATTAGTCCACACCTGAGGACTTCTCTAGCTCTTTCACTGCTATTATGCCTTGTCACTCCCATCATCACCTTTTTGTTTTCTAGATTCTGTCTTTTTCTTGGCAGTTATCACTTCTCTTCCAGAGCCTCCCTCTTTTTCTTTCCATATATATATATATATATATATATATATATATATATTTTCCTTATTTTACCTCTCCTCTACACTAATTTAGATTTTTCTCTTTTAGATATTTTCTGAAGAAGACCTACAGTCGAAACTTCGATTTTTAACTCTATTTTCAGTGTGCATTTAATGTAACCATTTTGTTTCACTTTCCTATGTCTACTGCCTTCATAAGTGTGAACCATTGTACAAGTTCATGACTATTTGTCCATGGCTAATACCGTATACTGGGTCTATATATTTAAAAATGTTTTTTGGCAACCCTAATCACCACCCCCTTGACTCCCAACCCAGTCTTTCTGATAAAGTTGTAACATCCTAGGTGCTGTTGGAGTTCATCATTAGCAAAGAGTTTTTTTTATAGACAAAGTTCAATATTAATATCCAAAGTAACCATACAATGAAGTCCGTTTTCTTTAACAGCAAAGTAACTACACAATGGAGTCAAATGTGTCTTTATTATGAAGTAAGTAGACAAGCATGTTAAAGTTTTCTTTTTCGTAAAGCATGTATAATATTACAAAGTATAATTTGAAATCAGCTTTAAAAATAATACATAATGTTACTCTTCTACTGGTTTACCGAACACTTTATTTACAAAGTATGTATAGCTGTGTAGCATATAGTATTATTTCATTTAAAAGAGCAAAAAGTGTTATCCAAAAAACAACATATCCTGTATAATAATATTCTACATATAGTGTATATAGCATGATAGAATTTTTATCATGTAATATTAATCTTCTGTTAAAATTACCATTATGTCTTTTGTTTGCTGTTGATTCTAGGCATTCCTGAGTGCAAAAAACAATACAAGGTGGTTAGATCCATATCTACAGTACTAATAGCTTGTCACAATTTCTAACATGCAGTAACATTAGCAATATCTAAAAACTTATATAAACATTGAAATTATTATGTCCTCAGTTTGGAATAGTTATGTTATAAAATTATGTGCAGTCCTGTAGATGTTTTTTGAAACATTTCTGAATGACCAAAATGGAATTCATAATACATATACGACACAACACTTATGTGTGGCTTGAGTTTCTGCTTATTGCATGCTTTTGGTTAACAAGAGGATGGGGATGGTGATTAGGGTTGCTACTAAACAATTTGAAACATATAGACAAAGTATAAGGCATTAAATAATGGATAAATAGTCATGTACTTATACAATTGTTTACACTTATGAAGGTAGCGGACATAAGAAAGAGGGTGAAAATGATACATAATAACCCTAACTGCCATAAATATGTATCTATATATATCCTCTCTCTCTCTCTCTCTCTCTCTCTATATATATATATATATATATATAGACACACACACACACACACCGGAGCCACCCAGCAAACAGGCTCATTGATGGAGCACCTCTAGCCCTTCCAGAAGCAGCCACAACACAGAAGGCTCCTCTTTCAGGCTCAGCAAACACCAGAGCCACCCAGAAAAGAGATTCATGGATGGAGTCCCTCCAGCCCTCCCAGGAGCAGCCACAACACAGGTACAGACTGTAAAACAAGCTATGAGACTCTTACTGCAATGACTGCTCACTTCCTACTCTGCTCCTTAATTGGAATTAATGTCGACCAAATATTTATTGTTTTTGCTCCATGTAGGTCAGCCAGTCTATGTACTAGTCTGGGTAGTTGCTTTAAGGTGCTTTTAGTAATTTATCATACTGCTTAGTGATTATGCAGCTTAACATTACAGTTACTGGGTGTTCTTTGTACCTGATTAGGAGCACTATACTAGTTTTCAGCCTGTGCCTCTCCTTAAGCTAGCATTTGCCTCTCCAGTCCATGATTTTCTCTTCCTCCTACTCTCTCACTCTGTGGTTGCCATTACTGAACACTGCTATTGTGCATGCATGGCTTGCTGACCCCCAACCTCTCTCTCTTGCTCTCTCTCTCTCTCTCTCTCTCTCTCTCCATCTGCTCCTTCTCCTCCTCTGTCCAGATTCTCAGCTGCAAGTCCTCCGGTCTTTTGTTCTGTGCAATCCCTCCCTCCTCTAATGAACTGTCTCCTTAAACCAGCAGGCTCCTCTTCCCAGGCTGCACAAATACTGGATCCACCCAGCAAACAGGCTCACAGGTGGGACCCCTCCAGCCCTCCCAGGAGCAACCACAACACAGGTACAGACTGTGTTAACCCAGACACACTCTCCTCCCACTATGCCCACCTTTGGTCGTGTTTTATTTTATTTGGGTGTTCACGTGACAGGTCATGTGACAGCATGACACACATTGACCTAAACCTTGCCCTGCCCCTGGTGATAACCTCTAGCACCCCACTCTCTCCACTCTATTCCCTGTCTGTCATGGCCCAGGATTTGAACCCTGCACCATTAGCACCAAAGGCAGTGTTTCTAACCACTATGCTATCAGGCAGACACAACTCACTGAAAGCTTTAGTAATCTTTAGTAATTTTATTGCTGGTTGGGGGTGAGAGCCTCAACTGAGCATAATCACACTTGGACTTCTGACTGCATTTGGTTTTATGTTTACTATTTTAATTTGTGATGGAGATTTATCATTAGTTTATTAGTTTAAGAGGTTATTTAAGTGGTGTAGGGTGGGATTTGGGGTTTGTTATTAATTGTATTATTGTGTATTTAACTGTTTATTTGGGTTTTGTTTTGGGTATTAGGGGGCTGGTGATTATGGTTTTGTTAATATGTGTTGGCAGGCTGCTCTTCCAGTCAGGCGCTACTCCCCCTCTGAGCTCCGGGACCTCCACCCCTTTAATTGTCCTCCATTGTCTGCAGCAGTTTATGGATGCTGTAGGACTCTAGGGATAGTTGGTAGGAGGCATGGGTGGGGCCCTGGACCTGGAGGTGGATAAGACTGGGGTGGCCAGATTGGGGTAATGAAGACCAGGAGATGCCCTGGGGTGAAATGGGTCCCAGACTGAGGTTTGCTTTGCCTGGTACCCATACCCAAGGGCTCCATGGTTAATAGGCTGGTGATCCATTCGGCCTCGGTGTCTCATATGACTTGAATGGTGTTGTGCAATGCCAGGTCCATTAAAAACAAGACAGCTATAATAACTGATCTTGTTGGGTCATCGGACCTGGCTTGCATCATCAAGATCTGGCTGTTTGGAAATGCTAGTCTCATTTTGGAGTCAGCGATTCCAGCAGGATTCTCGGTGATACAACGTTCGAGGTTAGATTGCAGGGGCAGGGGTGTAGCAATCTGTTTTTGATCAGGATTGAGCCTTGCAGTTGTGTCAGTTGGGGGATCAGATCCTTTGAAAGTACAGTGGTCGCAGGTGTGGAGTGCAGGATTCTTCTTGTCTACCATCCACCTGGAGGTGAGAAGCAGTTCCTTCAGGAGGTTGCAGAGCTTGTTGTTGACATGGTGATGGAGTCTCCCAGGTGATGGTTCTGGGTGACTCCAACTCCTGGGTTTACAACGAACTCTCACAGTTTGGCCAGGACTTCCTCCAACTTATGACCTCATTGGGCTTCACTCAGACAGTTTCCTCTGTAACCCATGATTCTGGTCACTCATTTGATCTGGTCTTCCTGCTGGGGATGGAGGCCTCCAACTTGGTGGTGGAACCTGTCGGGCGGTCATACCATCACACTATAAGGTTCAGTTTCCATGCTCTCCCTATAGGCCTGACCCTATGGAGATGGTCCGGTGCTGCCCTTTGAGGAGCATGACCCCAGATAGTCTATCGGCAGTGCCCAACCTATTGGGATTACTGAGTACAACCATGGGTCCAGATAATCTGTTACTGGCCTATACTAAGGCTGTGACAGGGGCTCTGGAGGCTATTGCTCCTGTCTGCATTGACCCTCTCACCCTCTACCCTCAATCCCCTTGGTTTGATGGGACCTTGAGGGGAGTTGCAGCAAGTGGGGCGAAGGATAGAGTGATGCTGGTGGAAATTGAGCCTTAATGCCGACAAACTTAGATTGGTAGATCATTATGGAGACTATCAATCAGCTATCTCTCATAAGAAGGCAGAGTTCCTGTCCAGGGAGATTGCCACAGCTCAGAATCGAACAGCTCAGCTCTTTCGAATGGTGGACAGACTGTGTAATCCAGTCTGTCTACATGTTCAAAGAGCATTTTCACAGGAAAAGTGTGATGAGTTTGCTTGCTTCTTTTCTGATAATGTGGCCAACATCAGGTACGAGATTCAATTGGCTCACTCTATAGGGGGTAGCAGCAGTTGGTGTGAGGTTGCTCCTCCTCAGTTTTGTTGGGTCAGATTTGACTGGCTGGAGATCATGGAGATTGTGTGGATTATCCAGAGTATGTGGCTGACCTGCTGTAGTTTGAATCCGGGACCAGCCTGAATCTTAATGGGGCATCTTGATGTCATTGGCCCAGTCCTTGCAGAGATAGTTTGGTGTTCATTAGAGTCAGGTGAATTTCCAGACTCCTTGAAGAAGGCTGTGGTGACCACCTACTTAAGAAACCCTCTCTTGATCCAGACTGTCCTGTTAACTACAGACCAGTCTCTAACCTCCCTTTTATGCTGCAACTGGAGAATCATCTTACCATCCATGAACTCTATGATCCTTTCCAGTCCAGATTTTGGAAGAGGCGTACCACCGAGACTGCCCTTGTTTGGGTTCTTAATGATCTCCTAATAGGGAGAGACTCCATCTTGGTTCTTCTTGATCTCTCTGCAGCATTTGACACCATGGATGCTGAGATGCTGCTGGAGCACCTGCAGTTCATCTGTGGCCTGTCAGGGACAGTCCTCAGATGATTTCAGTCTTTCCTTTCTGGCAGATCTCAGAGGGTGGTGTCAGGGATTTTTTCTTCTGACTCATTCTCACTGTCATGTGGGGTTCCACAGGGCTCTGTGCTGTCCACCATGTTGTTCACAGTGTACATGCTGCCATTGGTAGACATTGTAAGGAGATACAGACTGGGTTTTCACTGTTATGCAGATGATACCCAGCTATACCTGTCCTTTGTTCCTGAGCAGGATAGTGTGGTTTTGGTGTTTAGCAACTGCCTCACCGAGATTCAGGACTGGATGAATGACAGCAGGATGAAGTTGAATCCTGACAAGACTGAGGTGTTGAAAGTGGATCCAGGTCATCGGACTGGGGGATTGGTGTCTGGCATTGCCTCCAGGCTTTGGCTCGGGGGTAGGCAACTGCTGACCTATGAACAGATATGAAATCTGGGTGTAATATTTGACAGTGAGCTGACACTTCATTCGTAAGTGTTGGCTGTTGTCAGATTCTCTTTTTACCATCTCAGGAACATTGCCCAAGACATGGCACAACCACCTCAGTTGGGATGAACAACACAGGCCAATCTTTGGTTAGAGAGGGTACAGTTACTTCACTCGCCAAGTCATATCAACACCCCCCACAGCCTAGCCCCTGGCATGATATAATTAGCAGAAAGACAAAGATAATAAGAGTCAGTAAGAGACTTAGTGGGAATTGACTAAACACCTGAAGCACCAAATCCTATGAATCACCCTGCTTTTGTTGCTAATATCAGGCAACATACACCCTAACCCTGGCCCTTGCCAGCAAATTATGAGAAACACCAGGAGACAATGCATCCTCACTGTGGCCTCAATTAACATCTGTAGCCTACTATCTAAATTGGACTTGCTCCAGGTGTGGGTCACAAACCATCAGCCAGATGTATTGTCCATAGTTGAAATGTGGCTCTCCCCTAGAATACAGATAGTGCCATATTGCCGGAAGGTTACACTCTCTTCCGGCAGGACAGGATTAGCAAGTGTGGGGGAGTGGATGTACAATATACATTAGGGACAATTTACAAGGTCATGCCCTCACCAATCTGGGAACAAGCAACAACATCCAAGCACTAGGAGTCAAAATACTACTTGGCGCTAACAATAAGGGTCCCATTACAGCCTCCATCTATATTCTCCCCAAAGAACAGGCCAGTGGTTTTCAAGTTATACTGGACTACTTGAAAAATCTGCACCCTAGCTCTGAAGTGATAATGGTTGGAGATTTCAACATTAGCTGGTTGTCTCCAGAAGCGGCTCCTTACAAAGACAGACTGTTCTCCATCAACTTAGTGCAGATGGTTGACTCCCAACCAGGTTGAACTACCGGACAGGCAGCAGTGCGCTTCTGGACTGACTCATCACAAACCACCCAGAAAGATGCTCAAACATCTCAGTCCTTGCAGACAACATTAGTGACCATTCTCCAGTTGTGTGTAACTGGTCGAACAAAGCCCCTAAAGCCCCTGCCAAAACTATCACCAGGTGAGTCCTAAAAAAGGGGCAGCTCAAACAACTAAAACAACACCTAAGGCACCAAGACTGGTCAGCCATGGACACTATGGATGATGTTAACTATGCCCTTGCTCACTTCATTGGGAAATTTAATGCAGCATGTGACATTTTGGCCCCCTCAAAAAGAGAAAACTCAAGGATACAAATCACCATTGGATATCCCCCACACTAATTAAATTAACAAAATGAGGGATCGGGACAACCACTGGCACTAGGCACGTGCCACAGGCAAAGCAGTGGATATACAAAAATACAAACAGGCCAGGAATGCCTGCACAAAGACAGTCCAAGTAGCAAAAAGTCACCATTTCCCCAGGAAGAACTCACCAGCTCCTGGGAGATGGTAAAAGGTTCTGGCATAATCTGAAGGCCCTAACAGGAAAAGAAAACAAAAGTACACCGAACATGCTACAATTAAATGGAGTCACACAGGACTCAAAAACTATTGCAGATAGATTTAATACCTCATTCACGGATATCAGCAGCATACTCCCCCCTGACCACCATGTGGCTACAGCCAGTACTAACAGCAGCTCAAAGGAAAGTCTACCAACAGGCCCCCCTTTCTACCTCTGAATTATTACTAGAATAGAAGCAAAAAAGTATATAAAACCCACCAAAGGTAACTCAAGACACAGCAGCGAAACTCTAGACCTCAGATTACTTTCCCTCACCTTAGATGTTATAATCACACCTCTAACAAAATTATTCAACCTATCCTTAAGAATGTCTGTATTCCCCCAGAAATGGAAAACTGCTGTAGTCACACCAATCCAAAAAAAGTGGAGACCAAACCACACTCTTTAACTACCACCCCATGTCCATTCTCCCCCCCCCACTCTCCAAAGCACTTGAAAGGCCTGTATCAGACCAACTAGTGGAATACCTTAATAAATATCAAATACAGTGCTCCCAACAACATGGGTTTCAAAAGTCACATACCATCACTGACCTAGTTGAATTCACAGGTTATATTCACAAGGCTCTGGACCATGGCCAGATGGTGGGGGCAACTTTCATAGACCTCACCAAAGCATTCGACATGGTAAACTGCAAGCTACTCCTTGAACAGCTGTCGGTCACTGGACTCTCACTAGAAGCTGTGAAATGGTTTAGCAACTACCTCTCAGACCAATCCTAACAAGTGAAAATAGATGGGGTTCTGTCAGATAACCTGAAAGTAAGGACAGGGGTCCCACAAGGCTCCATCCTAGGACCCCTACTTTTCAGCCTGTTTCTCAACTGCCTCCCCCTTGTCTGCAAAGAAAATGTCCTACTATATGCAAATGATGTTGTTCTATACACCAGTTGCCCAGACCCAGTCATTCTAGAGAAACAGTTACAAGTGACCTTTACCTTGGTTGAGTCTTGGTTCCAGCAGCACAAGCTACTCCTCAACTACAAAAAAAAACAAAAAACAATAACCATGTCTTTTGCTACTCCACAAAATAAAAACAAGTCTCACCAGCTCACAATTCACAATAACTTAAACACCCCCTTAGATGTGGTGAGCACCTTCAAATACCTTGGGATCACGCTAGATAGCACCTTATCATTTGCAACCCAAATTGATCAGGTGGCCAAGGTGGTCAATGCCAAACTTGGACTACTGCATAGACTTAAACCTTACATGACATATGAGGCTCTCAGGCTCACAGTAAACAGCTCGGTCATATCTACTATTGATTATAGCCTGGTATTGTATGGGGCTGCCTCTGACACCACTCTAAGGAGAGTCTCCATAGCCTTAAACAAAACCTGTTGACTACTCACTGGGGCACACCGGTTAACACACACATGCAATCTTTATGTCCAAACTGGCTGGTTACATTTGAAAGGTAGACTAAAGTACCAGACCTGCCTACTTGCAAAAAGATAGCTTTAGATCTGTCTCCCCAAGTATCCAGAACCTATTGTGCCTCTCTAAAAACTCCTGCAATACCAGAAGTGCAACCTGTCAGCCCTTCAAAGTCCCTTTCTGCTGCACATCTCAAGGTCAAAGATCCTATGAGTACTGTGCCTTTCTACTGGCTCAGCTCCCTTAGCAATGACCTCCTGGCAGAAACAAAGCTTGGCCTCTTCAAACAGAAGCTTAGGCAGCAACTAACAGAAAAATGTATATGTCTCTGCCCTTCATAGATGTTGTGTAACAACAACTTCCACTATCTACACGGTCCCTCCTGAGCCTGTAGGGATTAGGGCACTCCTGCTTCACCCCCCCCATTCCTGCACCTTAACAAAGCCTAACCTGGCTGCATTTTCCTTTCCCCAGCACTTATTCTGGCATCTTTGCTCAGTCTATTCCTTGATGTGCACTTCTTGTTCCAATGCTCACACTCCACTGCCAGCTGCACCTTTTGGGTAATTACCCTCATACCAGCGCAAATTGTGTGTGACATCATATTTTGTAACTGATTAATACCTCAGTTTCCCACAATATGTACCAATATACTGTGTTATGTCAGCAATGTAAGTCCTTATAATTGTATATACCTGTACTGTATTTCAGTGTTACTATATTGTGCCATCCTCTGTATGTTCTTAACCCTTCGACGTGAAACCTTTGTAAATGAGCTATTAGCTCAAATATACTTTTGTAACTCAGAAATAATAATAAATAAGTAATTATACATGTGTGTGTGTGTATAAATACACACACATACAGTGTTCCCTCGCTATAATGAATGAAATGGGAGCTATAACATGAGTTTGTTATACTGTAGCTCCCAATTTGTTATTTCAAGGGACACTGAAAGAATGAGTTGTAGGACTTTTCTTGTACACAACCATCCACATCCTCCTGTCCACTTCCCCAACTCTACAAGCATGCTATAGCACTTCATTAATCAGCTTGTTCAGAATTGTCAGGACAATTTCAATCATGGTTTACATGTTTTTGCTTATTTATTAAGCACCAGCACTAGTGTGGAGAGAAACTGAAAGTACTGAATCAGTCAACAGCCACAACTTGGTAAAAGTTGCAACAATATCAGACCCTGAGTAGAGATTATAAGATAATTTTTATTTATTTTTATTATAGAGTATCTTGCCCTGAATGAACAGCTGCTTTGATTAAAATTACACTGTCAACCCCCTTAGACCTCAACTTGTTCCTAGTTTAAAAAACACATTTTATGATTGTTCTCATTCTATAGAGACTGCTGATGTAGCTGGTTGTTTGATTCAGGTTCCTTTTTCCTTTAAAAAGTGAAAAAAATGGTGCCCACCATACTGGTGTTACCACATCAAAACATGTTTGTTTATATTCCTTGACCAACTACAATTGCATCTCCCCTGGACACAGGAACACAATTAAACAAGGGAATCTTAACTAATATTCTTCTAAATACAGCAGACTTGTGGTCCATAATAAGGATTGCTAAATATTTTCAAGCAACTAACTACGTAAAAAGAAAAGTAGTAGTGCTTTCATTAGGCAAGTGTGCATTATGATCATAACTGATTTGCATAACAGAAATACATTAATGAATCATACTGTGCAAGAATTCATAGGAGTTAGAACTGGAATTTTAAGAATGTACTTGTATTATGGAAATTGATGCTTAATTTTATGGAACTACTGTGTTTTAACTGATTGATATTTATGGATGTACATTTTGTAATGACTTTTTAGTCAAACAATAAAATGTTCTACTGACTCAGGAACACCCCAACATTAGCTACTCAACATTATGCTGTGGAAGTAGAGGAGACTATATTCTCATGAGTGGCTGCACTGTTTGAGGGTATTTCTAATGTTCAGGAAGTGTGCATTATGCTTAGATAAATGATTTGGAGCAAAACTAGGCTAGGTATAATGATTCATTTCCATGCATTTCAGTTCTACTAAGCAAGGAGGCAGATTAATCAACCAGCAACATCAATGAATTTTAGATGAGGTAAGCAATCATAAAATGTGGATTTTTACCGAGAAAGAATATGATGCAAAAAAGGTTGACAGTGTCCCTTTAAATGATGTATATACAAAATAGTTGTCTTTCATCCCTACCGTCCACTCCCATCTGCTCCTGACTGCTTGCCCGACTAAACTGCAATCTAACTCTGACTGCATTGTTTGCTTACAATGTGGGTGGATTGATCAGGGGATTCCTTGTTTGCTTGAGCAGTGCCTCCATCAGCAGCAGTGAAAGCAGTCCTCCATGGAGTGGCAGATGCTGAAGAAAAGTCAATCTGTTTCAGTTTCTCTCTGATCTCTGATTGGCATTTCAAGTTTTGTGGCTTGATGGAAACACTATAGTGCCAACAGTAGCAATGGAACTGTGGCTCCACAGTGCTAGTTAAATAAGTCATTACGAGAACATTTTTGATAGCACATAATCACATTACAGGTGAACAGTGATGCAATGGTGGTGTTTATTACAGGATCAGCCATTTGTTGTTGGGAGCCACCAACCCCATTCATAATAGCTGGAAATTTGCTATAGCGGGGTTTGCTATAGTGAGGGAGCACTGTATGTATGTGTGTGTGTGTGTGTGTGTGTGTGTACATATATACATATTTGCAAAAAACTGTATTAATGTATTACACTGGATGAATCCCACAGTGACAGAAGCAGGGAAATGAGGTGTTAGGGTTGCCCCCAGGGCTCCTCACCCCTACCACCCCACCCACCCTCAACACACCAACAGGCATCAGGGTGTGCCATGGAGACATCAGGCCCAGCTCTCACCCTGTTCCACATGTAAACCAGCTTACACACTACAGTTTAGGACAATGGGGTGAGAGTTAAGCCTGATGACCCCATGGCACACCCCAACACCTGTTGATGTGTGGAGGGTGGAGGGATGGGGTGGGTTGATGGGGTGGGAACCCTGGGTGTGGGGCATTAGGGTTGGAAACCCTAATGCCTAATTTCCTGCTTTTGTCACTGTGGTATTCACCCTAACTAATGCATTAACTACCTTTTTTGGAAAGAATTTCCCTTCTTTTTCAGATAGTATAAATGTATCCTCATTTTACTGGGGGAGCTCAGGGTCCAAATCCCTCCATACAGATAGCACAACAGTGTCCATATATGACAGTGGGAGCACAGGGTCCTTTGAACTCTGCATGCCTATCCCTCCATCCAAATAGTACAACAATGTCCATATGTCATGGTTGGAGTGCAGGGTCCCCATCCCTCCATAGATGCACATATGTATCTAGCTGTGGAAACACAGGGGTCTCAGATCCTTGTGCTTCCACACATTAAATTATGAGCAGGCGTAGTGAAATTGCAACAGTCATAACTGTGCCATCTCAAATAATTTTCACTGAAAATGTTCAACATAACCTTCTTAACACCTCGCCACATGTACCCACTGCAACAAACTTTCAAATCCCCATTAAAATGTAATTCTGCACAACTGTAACACCATTTTTGTGTCACAGTTGCGGAAAACGTTTTCAGTAGGATTTGAAAAATGACAGCTCTGCTATTCATGAAGTGATGTGGAAAATGGCATTGTTAGAAATCTGGATGAAAATAGGAAAAATTGGTGATGTTACGAGAGTGCGTAGAAACTGCACATTGCATGCTCTTAACCTGGTAATTTTTTTGAATTTTTTCACCAAATTTTCAACATTGGCATTATGGGACCTACCCTCATGAATAGTGCAACTGTGATTTTGTTAATCCATTCTAAAAGTTGATTTTGCACAGCGACCGCACCATTCCAAGCCACAGGTGTCAAAACATGTTCCAGGCAGGAAGTGACAGCTGTACTGTTCATAAGGAGGTGTGAAAAAATAGCAATGTTGAAAATCTGAAGTGAAAATATTAAAAATTGGTGAAGTTATGAGCGTGTGTAGAAACTGCGCAATGCACGCTCGTAATGCAGTCATTTTTTGGAATTTTTTACTACATTTGCAACATGGACTTTTTGGGACCCCACCTCACGAGCAGTGGCACTGTTGTTTCATTTCTCGGTCCCAAAAGGTGATTCCACACAGTGACCGTGAAATCACCTTTTGGGACAGAGAAATGAAATGATAGTTCCAGTGTTCAGGAGATGGGGTCCCAGGAAGTCCATATTGAAAAGTTGGTGCAAAAATTCCTAAAATTGGCTGAGATATCAACCTAAGTTGAAACCCCCCATTGAGTTCCATTATACAGCACTTACCCAATTCCTCATTTCAGAGTTCGGTTTTGAAGAGTGAAGACGTGTCTCGGTTCAGAGAAGATCATGGCTCCCAACCTCTGGAGGGTAAGTATGGGTGAGGGGGCTACAGGAAGTGGTGCACAGAGGGAGGGAGGGTGGGGATGGGAGACTATGATGGACCATTTTCTTCTTTGCATGTAAAAAATAATAAAAAAAGACTACAGGGAATTTTTTCTACATTTACAAGAGTTTTTATTTTAAAATAAGTATGGACACACATGGGTGGGCTCCCACTGTGCCACAGAAGTTGGGTTGGATCATGCCAATGGGGGATTGGGCACCCTGTCAGCACAAAATTGGTTGGGGTCATCCAACACTGGGAGTAGGCATCCCGGTGTCAGAAAGGGTTAAAATTATATATATATATATATATATACACACACACACACATATATATATATATATTATATCTATCTATCGATCTATCTATCTGTCTGTCTGTCTGTCTATCTATCTATATATATATATATATATATATATATATATATATATATATATATATATATATATACATATATATATGTCAGCACTCTGAGTGGGGCTCCCAGTGTACCAGAATGCTGGTGGGGATACACATCGACTCAACATGGGGATTGGGCACCCAATGTTGGTGGAGGGGCACAGTAGTTCGATGCAGGATCCCACATTGAAATGATTGCAAATTTTGATACAGGATTCTGCATCAAAGAAAATACATTGGGGGACAGTTTTCTTTTCCCACAGGCTTTTAAATAATGTCAAGCACACAAGGGTGGGCTCCCAGTGTGTCAAATATGTGCGGGGGATGTGTACCAAAATGGGGATTGGGCACCTCATGTCAGGTGAGAAAAAAAAGAAATTTGTGCAAAGTACCAACATGAGGATTGGGCACCCAATGTTGGAAAGCAAATTTGCTGCACAGTGCTGTAGAGTACTTCAATGCAGGATCCTGCATTGAAATTATGGAAAATATTGATGCAGGATTCTGCATCAAAGAAAATAACTTGGAGGATGATTTTCTTCTTTTTACAGGTTTTTAAACAATAAATATATTTCAGCACACTGGGGTGGGCTCCTAGAGTGCCCAATAACCACACTCTATTGAGCAAACAAAGCAGCAGGTCTTCCTTGACTCTGCAACTGGCAGCATGAGTTCCAGCTGTGGCTGCAGAAGTTGAGAAAATACCGCTCTTCTCATACAGAGAATGTCTTTCAAGCCATTTTCTGTATAAGCTGGCACCCAACATAAAACACTTGTTTGGTGCCAGCTTAAAACACCAAAAAACATCAGAATACACCTGAACAGGTTCTCTTTAGCTGTTTTCTGAATTTTTTTGTGTTTAAAACATTCTGTAGTTCAACATCATCGCTAAGTGGCAAAACAAGATGGTGGCCGCAACACAGCTCAGTCGATTGCAGGACTGTGAACCGTGCAAAAAACAACAACATCATTTGCAAAAAGAAGCTGGAATTTTTTGCACAGTACTCCTATTGTTCGAAAATAAGATGTTATTTTTCACACAATACTCCTGTTGTGCATAAAATAGTATTTTTCATGCCTGTCACATAAGTTTTCCCATAGGAAATAATGGGAAAATAAAACATTTCATAACTTTTGAACTAATTAATGTTTTTCCACCAAACCTTCAAAAGGCACATCTGTGGCCCAAAGGCTTTCCACCCTGAAAATTTCAGTCCACAACATAAAGCCATTTTTGAGATCCAGCTGTAGAAAGAAATGTCACAAAATCCAGATTTTTCAGTTTTTTTCAACACTTTATATCTCAGAAATGGCTTGCAGGATTCCCACTTTGGCAGGTCAGGAGACCTACCCCAGAAATTATGCATGCCAGATTTCATACAAATCCATTGAATGACTCAAAATTTATTAAGGCTTAAAGTTTGGACTTTAACTTAGAAGGGCAGTTTGGCCCTAACTATACTGGTGCAACCATGCCAGTATTATATATATGTGTGTGTATATATATATATATATATATATATATATATATTTATTCTATGTAAAAAACAATTAATGCATCAGTTAGGGTTCTTCTACAGCGACAAAGTGAGAAATTAAACCTGGGTTCCACCCACTTGCCCTCTGCCCACAGCAACAGGCATGAAGTGTGCATTGGGGTCATCCGATCTAACTCTCACCCCATCCCATGTGTAAATAGGCTGAGGTGGTGCAGTGTAGGAGAATGGGGTGAGAGATAGGACGATGACCCCAACACACACCCCAATGCCTGTTGCAGACCAAACTGTTTCCAAGATATTCAATGTCAAAGATTACTAACATTTCCCTATCTATTCCATTATAAAAAGTTTGGCCATCTTGTCCCTCCCTCGCGATCAAAGATGGCGATCAAAAAATCTCACAATCAAAGAATTTGTAGGCTCACGATCAAAGAATTTGCAGGCTCACAAACAAAGATTTAAAAACCTTATAAATCAAAAAATTGAAGGAATTGTGGTAAACCACCACCATGGTTCGACAGAATGCATCCCCTTGAGTAAAACCCACTGTCTTTTGACTTCCTAGGACTGGGCTGTGAAAATTGATTTTTAAATTGGACCATCTCGTCCCTCACTCACGATGCATGATCGTGATCAAAGAATCTCACGATCAAAGAATTTGCAGGCTCACAATCAAAGAATTTTCAGGGTCACGACCAAAGAATTAAAAGTTGTGTAATTAACAAACTTCACATAAGTGCGGTAAACCACCACCATGGTTCATCAGAATGAAGCCCTCTGAGTAAAACCAACCCTCATTTGTCTTCCTAGGACACCCCTGAGCTGAGAAAATGTATTTTTTTATCTGGCCATCTCGTTCCTCGCTCACGATGCATGGTCACGATCAAAGAATCTCTCGATCAAAGAATTTGCAGGGTCGCAGTCAAAGAAATTGCTCGCTCATGAACAAAGAGCGAGGGATGAGATGGCCAGATATAATATATGGCCACTATGATATGTATCTATCTATATATATATATATATATATATATATATATATATATATATATATACATATATATATATATATATATATATATATATATATATATATATATATATCCGCTATATATATATATATATATAATGTCTCGCTATATATATATATATATATATATATATTCATTACAAAAAACTCCATTAATGCATCAGTTAGAGTTCATAGCACAACAACAAAGTATGGAAATGTGATGTTGAGGTTACACCCCTACACCCCACCCCACCCTCCACTCACCAACAGACATCAGGGGTGTTCCATGGGGTCATTACTCCCAACTCTCACCCCATTCCATGTGTAAACAAGCTGACATGCTACAGCATAGGAGAATGGGGCAAGAGTTAGGCCTGATGACCCCATGGCACACCCCGACATCTGTTGGTGAGTGGAGGTGGGGGATGGTGATGGAGTGGTAGGGATGTAACCCTCATATTTCCATACTTTTTTCACTGTGCTATGAACCCTAACTGATGCATTAGCTGAGTTTTTTGCAGTAATTTCTCTTCTTTTTGAGAAAGTGTAATGCTTAACTGATAACTGGTATGTATTGAAGTGGGGTAGTGGCCTCAGACCCTACACTCCTTCACGTGCCATTTTTTGTGTAGTGGTATGTGCATGTTGGAGTGCAGGCCCTCCGGGTCCTGTGCTCCCACTATACACACTACAGAGCCATACAGCAGCCCTATAGGGCAAGGAACACTTGTAATACTATTATGCCAATATCTCAGTAACCATAGCAGCTATGAAAAAAATTCAAGTGCCATTGTAATCATGACAGCATAACCTCCATGAAAGATAAGTTGATGAAATCCATATCTCACATCGTTTACAAGATATGGGCACCAAAAAGTGCTGAAAAGGCATCCTTGGAACCTTTGTAACACTAATTTGCCAATATCTCCATAACTGTAGCAAGTAGGAAACAAAATTCCACTGCAGATGTAATCTATGATTTCCAAACTTAGGTGATTTAAGCTGTAGGTAGCGAAAAATCCGTATCTCACTTCGTTTTTGAGATACGGGTGCGAAAAGGTGTTCTTAAATTTGGAATGCTGTAACCTTGGGCCCATTGACTGTTTTGGTACCAAACCACCAAAAGGCACATCTGTGGGACCAGGGCTTGCCACCCTACCAATTTCAGCCCAAAAGCCCCAACCATTTTGTTGCAGGGGGATGGCAAATATTTACAGTTTTTGGACAAAGTACTTTCACAAACTGCGACAGTATCACAAAAAACAGCACGACACTTTTGTGTTTGCAAAAGTGTTGCGGTTGTTTCTTTTGCTATTTGTGAAAGTACTGGGCCCTGAGTTTTAAAATGGCATTTCTGAGGGGTTTTACCCAACCAAAAAAATAGGGCTGACATCCTCAGGACCAGACTAGCTAAACACAACAGTCAGTGTTTACCTAGGAGGTCCCAAATTTAAATGCTAGGCATTTTTTCTCTCTTGCTAACTAAAAACAAGATGGCCACTGCATGAAAGTAAAAGGGCTATTTGCAAAAGTAAAATGTAGTGGCGGCAGCTTTCATGAGACACATGTATTTTTTTCCCATTGACTATAATGGAAAATTTGTTTTTTGAATAACTTTTAAACGGTTTAATATTTTTTCACCAAATCTTCAAAAGGCACATCAGTGACCCAGAATGCATCTTCCCTGATGATTTCAGACCTAACAGATGATTTGTGTGGCCTGTAGGCACGAGCAAAGAAACTTGCAAAAAAGTCATTTTTTTTTGCTTTTTGCGTTCTGCAGCTCCACTCATCTGACCATAAGGCAATTTGCCATATCCAGAAATCTATAGTACATGTGCATGCAAAATTTCAGGCAAATCTGTCATATGGTGGCAAAGTTATTAAAGTGCAAAATTTGGAGTTTAACTTTAAACTGCTTACTCAACCCTAACTATACTGGTGCTACTGCACTGGTATAAAATATATATATATATATATATATTCATGGCAAAAAACTCTGTTTAATGCATCAGTCAGGGTTGTTCCACACTGACAAAAGTGAGGAAATTCGGTGTTAGGGTTGAAAACCCTAACTGTGAATTCCTCCCCCCCCCACCACACAGACACATACATGCAAGTAGGGGAAGGACCAAGGCAACACAACTAATCACACAGATCCAGCAGGAGGCATATACCTGTGTTACTGTAGGAAGTGGAGAAATCTAACTTCAGATATCACACATTATTTATAAAGTTGTTCTTTGAGGTTAGTTCACATAAAGAGTGAACCAACCTGGCAGTAGCGAAAATGGTGTACCTCACTTCGTTTTCCAACAAATGGGTGGCAAAAGACATCATGGGCACTGCAATGTTAGTCTATGGCAAATTGTTCAATTCTGGAACAGTGTAACTTTGTAATCCTTAAGTATTTTAGCACAATTGCTGAAAAAAGCACATCTGTGTGACCAGGACTTGCCACCCTGCAAATTTCAGCCCAAAGGACTCAACCATTTGCTTACAGGATGATGGCAAAGATGTGCAGCCATTAGCAGCATACTTTCACTAAATACTTTTGCAAACACGAAAGTGACATAGCATGACACTTTCACATTTGCGAAAGTGATTTTCAAAAGTACTTCAAGGAATGTGCAAAATCCTGTTTTGGATCTTGCAAACCAAATACCATATGTGTAGTCTGTATTATGTGTTGGTGGTAGCATGTGGCCCAAGATGTCAAGTTGTCTGTGGTGATTTGTGTTTAGCGGTGTGTGGAATGTCTGGGATGACAGTTAGCAGTGACGACCTCATGGCACAGCCCAATGGGAACATGGGTGTGTGATTTTGTGGTTTTCATAGTTGTATGTTATTCCTGTTACCTGCTGCTGGTTGTGTATGATTGATTGTGTTGCCTTGGTCCTTCCCCTACTTGCATGTATGTGTGTGTGTGTGGTGGGGTGGGGGTGGTGGAGAATGCGCAGTTAGGGGTTCCCTACCCTAACACTGAGATTCCTGCTTTTGTTGGTGTGGAACAACCCAAAACAATGCATTAAACAGAGTTTTTGGCATGAATTTTCTTTCTTTTTGAGAATGTGCATTATAAATAGTGAATGGAATGTGGTGGTGGGAGCGCGGGGCCCACCATGTGATTTTTTGTCACTTCGCTGTGCAAAAACTGTATGACCGACTAAAATGAAAATTGGTAAATAAAGACATATATCATGGCACACCGTGTGTGCAGAATTGTGTGGACATCCATTCAACAGTTGGACAGCGGCACGAGCAAACAACGTAATTCAGCAACTGTGAGTTCCAGCGACCCGAAAATTGGCACAGTGAAATATAAATTATAAATCTTTGTACATTCCAAATGCCAGGCAAATCACACAGATGGTT
This sequence comes from Neoceratodus forsteri, assembly GCA_016271365.2. NCBI lineage: Eukaryota > Metazoa > Chordata > Ceratodontiformes > Ceratodontidae > Neoceratodus > Neoceratodus forsteri. The sequence continues at coordinate 265,996,287 of CM057454.1, read as the reverse complement.
CAAGTTATTGAAGCATACTGAACCTAATTTTCATTCATCAGAGTGGCAGAATTCTGCACTTGTAAATGATTTACACACAAAAGCACTGCAAGGCACCTCAGAGCCATTAGGGCTACCTTCGCTATAAATTTAAAGGCAGTAGCACCATGCAGAACGTGATACACAAAATGTTAACTGTGTCATGCAGTTTCTCTGCAGTGAATTATTTTTAAAACAGGTAAACAGCATAGTTAACATATCCAGGACATCTACTCAACACGCTCCAAATCTCATGTGAAAAGAGCAAACCGTTCCAGAGACATTCCAATTTTTATGTTTCTGTACCTTTAGAAGTCTTCCACCACAAAATGGTGGAAATCGCAATCAAAACACACTAAAATGGCAGACTGCAAAGCAGGCTAACTTCAAATAGCCATAACTGTAGAACAGAATAACATTATTTCACTAAACAAAAACTGCCATGTTCCTTGAACAAAGGTCTTTCTACCTGCCAATGTTCAGACCAATCAACCACACACTGGCTGTGCTATGTGTCATACAAGACAGTGCAGAAAAATAGCTAAAACATAATATTTTGCACTGCACTATGCAAATGCAAAACACAAATGGTAATGGTAATGGAAATGGTGATGGAAAGAGTGAGGTAAAATAAAATAGTAATGCTAACTGTGACGCAAACGGTAATGCACATGGCGACGCAAATGTAAATGATAATGCAAATGGTAAGAGAAATGCAAACATTAATGAAGACAGAAATGGTAACACAAACAGTAATGCAAACGCTCATGGTAACAGAAACACAAACTTTACTGAAAACAGTAACGCAAATGCTAACGGAAACGCAAATGGTAACGGAAATGCAAACGGTAACAAACGCAAACAGGAATGCAAACGGTAATCACAACAGTGACGCAGAAGGAAACAGTAACAAAATAGACAATGGAAATGCTACCAAAAATGCAAACGCTAAGGCCAACAGAAATGGAAACAGTGACGAACACGCAAACAGTAATGGTAACGCAATTGAAAATGCAAACGGTTATGGTAACACCAACGATGACACCAAAAGGAACAGTAACAGAAATGAAAACACAAGTGTGTACGCAAATGCAAATTGTAACAATCACGATCATGGTAACGCAATTGGAAACGCAAACACTTATGGTAAGACCAACAATGACGCCAAAGGAAACACAAATAGAAATACAAACGGAAGTGCGTACGCAAATGCAAATGGTAATGCACACGGTGACACAAATTGAAAAGCTAACAAAACAGTAATGGAAATGCAGATGTTAACAGTAATGCAAATGCAAGTGCAAACACAAATGCAAAGGGTAACGGACACAGTGACGTAAACGGGAATGCTAACACAAAAGGTTACAGAAATGCAAGCAGAAACACTAACTGTAACAGTAATGGAAACACACACACTTTTTTCCCCCAAAAGGTGCATTCAGAATCACAGTGAATACAAAGAATGCATGCATAATAATGGGCCTTGGAGCAGAAAATGAACACTTGGAATATTAAATTGCTTATATTCTCAGGAACACAATGAGTAGAAAAAAATTTAAATCTCATATTATTTATGACTTTCCTGGCTAGTTTTGTACTTAGCCCCCATGAAATTATAATTTGTTATGATTTATTATTACAGTTTTTCCTATCACCTCCAGAGTGCTATCACAATTAGTCTTGGTCTAGTGTGATACAGAGCTGTATATAGCATAGGTTTTCATTAATTTTAACAATAGCTGCAATAATTGAAGCTAGGAAAAATTATAATTCTGTGCTTATTTGTGTTAGTGCTGTTTTTACCCATTTCAACACACCCTTTCTTGTTTGTCATTAACAGTATCAGATGATGTCATTAAGTGTCTAAAACTGAGAGAATGGAACTAAATGAATGAAAATATTTATTTAGGGATAGAGTTTCTTGTAACTTATTTGCTTGAAGCCTGTGAGTTTTCAAGTATTTTAGTCTGCTAATTGTGCATTCAAGAGGGTGTTGTAAACACAATTCCTCATTTTATCATTCCATTTTGTATGTAATAGAACACATATGTGAGTCTATGAAGTGTCAGTGAAATTCAATATTTAGAGTAAACCCCCTTTTCCTGTGACTCTTTTGCTCAAGTGACTCACTTTTACTTCCTTGGAGACCTAACCTGGTTAGAGGCTAAAGTGCGAGAGCTTAACCACAAAGCCACCTGTGTCCAGCAAGATAAATATTTAATTTGGATAACTCAGCTGCAAGAATAAGAAAGAAATCAAATGTACTGCTTGTTTGTGTAATCTTTTATTCATGTATAGTTGCTCCTTGATACTCGGTTAAATGGAAACAGTCATGGGGATTCCCCTTTTTAAATAAAAGCTGGCAGCTTTCAGAACTCCTCCCCCAATCCTCTTCCTTCCACCCAAATTGGTGGTGTTCAGCTCATAAAAGCAGCCTTCTGACTGGAATTCAACACCAAGTTTGGGGAGTTAGGTGGAGGGGGGGAGTGTGTCTGAACAGGTGACATCCCCACAGTACCAGACAGTTCTGCCCATTTAAATCTAAACTTGAATGTCTCTCATGCTAAGTATTCAAATCACAGCTACATTAGAGTCCTATATACATGCTTGGCCATGTGTGTTGGGTTTGAAAGGTGGGGTGCAACATTTGCATGCAACACCTAGACCATATCCATATTGTGTTTGTAAAGTATAGACACATACTAATAAAAAATAGACATAATTAAAGAGAGAAATCATGGATAACCTAATATGTAACAATGACTAATGCTACATTCCAACACAAGCAGTGGTCCCTTTTTTTTTGCAGTTTTTTGCACTCTCTGAGCAAAATGGGAATTTGTGTATTAGTTGGTGAATTAATAGTCTAAAATGGTAAAATGGTAAACCACTATTTTTGGCTGTTCAGTTGAATTAAGATGGCTATTCAAAACACAAATGGCAAAAATATGGCTACTTAATGATATTAAATAAATAATGAGGTTTTAACAAGGACACACTGTGATTGCTACAGTTATTTTTCTTTCTTTTCCTTTTTTATAGTAGGACTGTGGTATAGATAATTAATTCCATGCCTTCATATATCCTACCCATTTTATGTGCTTTTTCTATCAAGTTAGCCCAGTCTCAGGTACCCAAGTCCTTCTTGTCTGGAAATTCATCAACATTTGGGGGTGGGGATGTGCTCATCTTTACAGTGTTAAACACTGCCAATTGTGGCTATCAAGCAATATCAGTTTATGTACAGACTGACTGATCAGTAATGGGATGCAGAAAATCAGCATCAGGTACAGTTGTCAGTGTGATTTGGGCTGCCAGTATAGCCTAGAGGTTAGAGTAATGAGCTGTGAATGAGCTTGGTACATCCAGCAGACCACACCTGGGTTTGATTCTCACAACCTCCACTTGCATACTGTGTGACTCTGAGCAAGTCACTTAACTGCCCAGTGCTCCCAGGTCAACCCTGAAAATCGGCACTTGTACCTAGTGGGCCTTACCCAGTTACCAAAAACTAAATAAAATAAAAAAAATTGGGGACTGAACCAGGGAGGAAGTGCAATCAGAACGTTTCTTCACTAAGTTAGACCTTTATTTTAGTATATCTAATGGTATACTAAAAAAGAAGTTACGTATAATACATAACTTGTGCAACCCTTTGCTAAACTCAAGGACTTTGTGCATTGCAGTCATGTGTCTAAGTACTGATAGAGTGGTTGGAGGGGGTGAAACAGACGTCAGTTCAAAAAGACCACTGCAATTTACATTAAAATAATGTCACCTCAAATAGTTCACATACTATGTTGCTGTGATAGCTAATGTTTGTTATTAGGCAGAGAGTGTTTTTACAGCAGCAAAATATGACTGCTCTCACTTGTGCTAACATAGAGAGTAGGTAGAAAATGTGCATGAATTTTATTTGAGAGCTGCAGCACTGACCATGAAGTTCATACGCCAAGTCACACTTTAATTACAGCTTATCTAATAACATGTTAAAATATGTTTAATACATAGCATATACAGAGCTTTGCTAAATTCAAGTATCCCCAGTATTGCAATCTACGTATCTGAGTGTCTGGGTAGTGATAGTTGGAGTAATTGGGTGGTCATGAAATAGACTTCTGCTTCAAAAGATCACTCAAGAGATCAAGTCTTTTTCATTACATGTCCATTTCTTGACAGCAGTAATATTAATACAATCTCAGTTTACACTGTCCACAGAATAGCACCATGTATAATTCATACTATCTTACTATTCTGATGATGAAGACTTTTGTGTTATACATAAACAGCCTGTAATCCCCAGCCACGATTGCCTCTCCACATCTACAGCATCATGGAAACATTCCTTTTGCTGTGCCCAAACTCCTAAACCTTCTGTCCACACATCAGGTCAACAAAATAAAGAACTGGCCCATACAAATGACACAAACTATCACTGTGTAGAAACTCCCACACCATCGCTGGCTCAGGTGGATCTGACCATTGTTGATCCGACTGCTGGACCACCACAGCAGGCACATTAAAATGAGGTCACTCATTACTAGTGACGTGAACATTTTAGCCAATAATTAATCCTGGTACGGGGTTTAAAACTATTTCAAAAATTAGATATTTCCTTTTGTTAATTTATCTTTCAGCATGTAAAATCAAATACATTTATGAGTTTATACAAGTACCATATGCACCATAAACACAAAGTACAATTTGCACAATAAGAAATACTAGTATTTTTATGGTTTTACCATCTTGAAATACTAGGAAAACTACTGTAGCTAGTGGTCTCACTGAATGCAAGAAGCCTAAGGAATAGAACAGGGGAGTTTTTTTACCTTTGTTTTACCAGGAGAGACACATTAAGCTGAAAACTTGTTTACAGGTGCAACATTGGAGCACAAGGAAGTTAAGTGACTTGCTTAGGGTCACACAGTATGCAAGTGGGGGCAAGAACTGTCTCTCATGGTGGTGGAGGGGGTGGACATTGCGGCCATCACAGAAATGTGGGCCACCCAACACCAGGACTGGGATATGATGATCCTGTGGTTCAGGTTATTCATATAGGATAGGGCTAAGGGGAATGGGGGGGGGGAGTGGTGATCCATGTAAAGAAAGGGATAAAGTGTGAAAGGGAGGAAGGAAAGGAAGGGAGAACAGAAGCACTATGGATGCAGTTCCAAGATGCAAAGAATAGGACACTGAGGACAGGGTTGGCGTACAGGCCACCAGCTCAGGGGAGTGACCTGGATAAGGAATTAGCTGAGCAAATTAGGAAGGTCTGCAGGAAGGGGAGCACAGTGGTGGGGGACTTCAACTCTGCGGGGTGGAGTGGGGCACTCCATCTGCCACAAGTGCAAAAGAGTGAGTTCAGTTAGAAGCATTTCATGACAGCTTTCTGACACAGCTGGTCCAAGGGCACTCAATTAGAAAGGACTCTGCACTTGTACTGGATAGCAGGGAAGCTGCAAGGAATCTGGAAGTGGAGCAACCACTAGCTGGGAGTGACCACTATTCAGTGTGGTTCACATTCAACATGGGGAAGAAATAGGAGGCATTGGTACAAGGCAATTGAGTTCAGGGAGCAGATTTTAAGAAGATGGGGAAAATTTTGAGCAGGCATCTGGCAGGTATTCAGCCACACATGGATGCAGACCAGAAACAGGACACCTTAAAGAAAGGGCAGGCAGAGGCTATGGAGTCTTGCACTAGGAGGAAAAGAAAGAAGGGAAGGGCAAAGAAACCTAGTTGGCTGACACAGGAGGGTATGGAAGGGGTGAGGGCCAAGAGGGCAGCATTTTTAAAGTACAGGAAATTGGGAGGAGGTGAAGATAAAAATATGTACATGCAGAAGTCCAGGGAGGTTACCAGACTTGTCAGGGTGGCCAAGGCATCCAGGAAGCTGAGACTGGTGAAGGGACTCAAAAGTGGAGGAAAATAATTTTTCTGCTACATCGGAGAGAGAAAAAGGAGCAAGGATCAGCTGGTGAGGATTAAGAAGGATGAAGGGTGGGTGGAGAAAGGGGTGGAGCAGGTAGAGGCACTGAATGAATAGTTCTGCTCTGTATTCATGTAGGAGAAGGGGGCAGATACCCCAGGTGGGGGTGGGGTGGGGGAGGAGATGACAGATGTAGGAATTACAGAGAGCAGGGTACTAGATGGGTTGAGGGCATTAAGGGTGGACAAAGCACCTGGACTTGATGGCATTCACCATAGGGTACTAGGGGAGTTGGCAGAGGTCTTGGCGGGTCCACTGGCTGACCTGTTCTATACCTCCCCGGACACGGGACATGTACCACAGGACTGGAGAATGGGTTGCCCATCCACAAAAGTGGCCTAAAGGATGAATCAGGAAACTATAGGCCAGTGAGCCTCACATTGATTATGGGAAAGCTCATGGAGACCATCCTAAAAGAGAGAGATTAGTGAGCTTCTTGGAGGAAAACAGTCTCCAGGATGGTCAACAGCATGGGTTTGTAGTGGGCAGATCCTGCCAGGCAAACCATGTAGAGTACTATGACTGGGTGATGTGGGAAATGGATAAGAGCCACGCAGTGGATGTCCTATATTTAGACTTCAGCAAGGCCTTTGATTCGGTGCCGCATGGGAGGTTGGGGGGAAACTGGAATATGTGGGGGTGGGACCAAAAATGGTGAAATGGATCACAAACTGGCGAAAGGGAAGGCAGCAAAGAGTGGTGGTAGTGGGGGGGGACCTCTCGTCACCGAGAGCGGTGACAAGCGGGGAACCGCAGAGATCGGTACTGGGACAGGTGCTGTTTGGGATTTTTATTGCAGATATCTCACATGGGATCCAGAGCAGGATCAGTCTGTTCACAGACAATACCAAGATGGGAGCTGTGGTTGATGATACAGAGGGGTGGAAGGGGTTGCAAGAGGCTCTGACTAAGCTGCAGGAGTGGGCAGAAACATGGCAGTTGGGGTTCAGTGCCAAGAAGTACAAGGTTATGCACTTCAGAGCCAGGAACCAAGGAAGGGATTATCATTTGAATGGGGTACAGTTGGGGAGCTCCACAGAGGAGAATGACCTAGGAGTGATCATGATGGGGAGCATGAACAACTCTGCTCAGTGCAGGAAGGCGGCAGCAAAAGCCAACAAAATGCTGGGGTGTATTGCAAGAGGGATCTCCTCCAGCAGGAGGGAGGTTATCCTACCCCTGTATAGTTCATTGGTCAGGCCCCACTTGGAGTACTGCATGCATTACTGGCACCCATTCCTGAAGGAGGACATCAGATTGTTGGAGGGGGTACAGCGAAGAGCCACAAAGATGATCCAAGGATTAGAGAGCAAGCCCTGTGAGGACAGGCTGAGAGAGTTGAATATGTTTTCACCGGAGGAGAGGAGGGATGGGGGCTATGACTGAGACCTTTAAGTACCTGAAGGTGATAAACAAGGCCAACACAGAAGGGATTTTCCAGATGAGAAGGGGGAGGGACATGAGAGGGCATGGACTGAGATTGGAGGGGGAAGATTCAGGAGGGAGATGAGGAGAATTTTTGTCATTGAAAGAGCGGTGGACAAATGGAACACCTTACTGGACAACATAGTGTCTTGTAAGATGGTGGGCTGTTTCAAGAGGTGTTGGGACAGGGTGAAGGGAAAGGATACTGGGAAGAAGGGGGCAGGAGGGGCACCTGGGAGATGAGGTGCTAGCTGCACACTCGAGCAGATTCAATAGATCAGGAGGCCTGTTTCTGCTGGCAATTTCATATGTTCCTATGTCCGTATCTGATTCTTACAAACTAACATCACTGTTTCATTTACTTTGTGTTTGGCAGCTATTCAGGTAAATTGTCAAACTAAATCCTGCTCAGAAGCTTTCAATTAAGTAGCAGAAATGTTATACCAGCTCCTTTAAAAAAATAGGCATTGTAAGTTTTTTATTCCTTCCTTCCTTCCTTCCATTTGTTTAAACTGTCTATTCTTTGTTTTATTTACAATTCGACCTAAATGTTTAGGTGCAGGCTTAGTGGCAATTGAGCATGGCTCATTTGCACAATAAAACAAACCATTATGCTATTGTTTGACAACTGTGGTTTGTTACTTGCCCTTCTCTGCTCAGAATGTCTTTCCTGGTAACACTTCTGAAATAAATAAAGCAATACCTCTAGAAATGAAATCAGCAATGGAATTAACTGCAGGAATGTTTATTAAAATTGACAGATGGTGGAGGCCTTGCTTGTGCATTGCTGTATTGTTTATTGTCCTGTCTCTACGACACATTTGGAAACTACCAACTCAATACAGTATGTCTTTCCTGATAAATCTTTTGAAATATATAAATGAATAATTATGGCCAATGAAACGCATTTTATGAGTATTGAACATGTACTCCCATTCTTCCATTGAATTGGGGGGCACAACAGTAAGACCAGGCAGTTCAAATTATCCAGTCCTGTGTGTTTTTGTTTCTTAGTTTTCTCCCCCTGTAAATTTCCAATTTATACAATATCTAATATCACCGCCACAAAGCAGACATCCAGCAAGGTAGGGTACGAATTTATGTGCAGCCATCACTTAATCTATCAAACTTAATCTACTAAAAAAAACACTGAACTACATATAATACAACCTACCAGAAAAAAAAATATGCTTGCATCCATGTAGTTATGCTGTGTAAATCAAATGTAGATAGTAATGCAATTCTGTCACCACTTGCACTGTCATAGCACAACAGGTAGTATATACCTTTTGGCAGAACTCCTCAACAGTTCACCGGTTTGTCAACCGAATCTGCTACATAAACAGTGATACATTTTATGTATGAAGTACTTATTTTTTACAAGATAATCCCAAGTGTGTGGGGCAAGATAAACAAAAGTCTTAAATTCGCAGACTGATGATCTATCAATTTAGAATATTTGGCATTTTTATGTTTGCTTGCACGCATGTGCAAGAAACATAGTGCCATCATCCGAGTTTTCGGAGGTGTGTCAGCCCTCTTCCAATTCAGTCAGTGTGTTTGCAGGCACGGCCGCAGTTCTCCAATGCCTGCTGGAGCTGTCTATGACAGCTCCAAAATGCAGTGGCTTACAGTTGAAAGGGGGCTACGCTCTGTGAGCAGCGATCAGATATTGCCTGCCATGCTGTGCCCCCACACATACACATTGCTGCGCGCGTGTGCCTCCCCAACGAACACACTGTATAGCCGACGGGTGCCCAATCCCTGCCATTGGCTGTGCCATGCCCTCAAACACAGATTCATATGCCACGCCTGGGTGCCAACCCCAGCGTGGCTGCACATCATAGCCGAGGGAGTGCCCAACTCCCCGCCGGCTCCACTGTCTCCCCGAGTACAGGGTGCCACGCTGGGAGCCCACCTCAGCGTGGCAACAGATTCATGGCTGACGGGGTGCCCAATCTCCCATCAGCTCCACGCCCCCAACCATCCTTCTGCCATGCTGGGATCCCACCCCAGCATGGCAAACATCGCGTCGTCCCTCATTCAAAAAAAAAACACAGAAAATTAAAACGGTCCCTCGCTGTTCTGCCCCCACCCACGCCCACCCATTGTGCACCTTACCTCCCCACCCCCCAACCCATACTTACTCTCCGAGCTCGGTGCGACGATCTCGTGGACCAGGAACACGTCTGCACTCTTCAAAGCCGACCGCGAACTGAGGGAAATGCGGTAAGCTGTATAATGGGATAGATAGGTTTTTCAACTTTATTGCATATCTCAGGCATTTTGGAATTTTTCACCAAATTTTCAACATGGGGTTTTGGGTCCCTTCTCATGAATGCTGTCACTGTCATGGCATTACTCGGGCCGAAGGGTGATTTCTATCTCACGCAAAATCACCTTTCCAGAATGATTAAAGAAATGACACTGCCAGAGATCATAAGGTGGGCTCTCAAAAGGCTATTTTGAAAATTTGGTGGAAAAATTCCTAAAATGACTGTTTCTGACGTCGTTCTGCGCAGTTCCTACGCACTCGTAAGTTCTTAATTTTCAATATTTTCACTCCAGATTTTCAACATTGCCAGTTTACCACACCTTCTTATGAGCAGTACAGCTGTCATTTTCACATCTCACCAAAATGTGTTTCCACCCATGTAGTGAACACTGGTGCAGTCGGTAGGTGAAATCAATGTAAGGACACTTAAGAAAATCAAAGTGACACTGGTCATGAGCAGAGGTCTTAAAATGGCTATGTTGAAAATTTGGTGAAAAAATTCCTAAAAATGACTGTTTTTCGAGCGTGCATTGCAGAGTTCCTACGCACGCTCGTAAGTTCGCAAATTTTTAATATTTTCACTCCAGATTTTCAACATTGTCATTTTACCACACCTCCTTATGAGCAGTACAGTTGTCATTTTTCACATCTACCCCACAAAGTGTTTCTGCCCATGTAGCACACAATAGCACAGTCGGTGTGCAAAATCAATGTATGGGACACGTTAAGAAAATCACAGTGACACTGGTCATAGCGGAGGTGTTAAAATGGCTATGTTAAAATTTGGTGAAAAATTCCCAAAATGACTGTTTTAGGGCGCACGTTGCACAGTCCCTACACACGCTGGCAAGTTTGCAAATTTGTAATATTTGCACACCAGATTTTCAACAGTGCCATTTTACCACATTTCCTTATGTGCAGTACAGCTACCATTTTTCACATCTCACCCAAAATGTGTTTCCGCACATGTAGCGCACAATGGTACAGTCGGTGTGGGAAATCAATGTTTGGGACAGATTAAGAAAATCACAGTGACACTGGTCATGAGCAGAGGTCTTAAAATGGCTATGCTGAAAATTTGGTGGCAAAACTCCATAAAATTACTGTGTTACGAGTGAGCATTGCGCAGTTTCCACGCACCCTCGTAAGTTCATGACTTTGTAATATTTTCAGTCCAGATTTTCACCAGTGGCATTTTCCACACCTCCTTATGAGCAGTACAGCTGTCATTTTCCACAGCATGGCGAATGTGTTTTCACACTTTCAGCACAGAAATGTGTGGTCGCTGTGGGAAATCATTGTTCGAACAGATAAAGAAAATCACACTGACACTGTTCATGATTGGAGGTCCCAAAATGCCTGTGTTAATCTGCTGTAAAAAAATCCCCAAACTATTTACATTACGGGTGTGCGTTGCACAGTTTCTATGCACGCTCGTGACTTCACCAGTTTTTTTAAGATTTTCACAACAGATTTTCAACATTGCCATTTTTTACACCTCCCCATGAACAGTACCGCTGTCATTTTTCACATCCTGTTCGGAATGTGTTTTTGCACCTGTGGTGCCAAATGTCATAGCCACTGTGCAAAAGCAGTTTTCAGCTAACAAACTGATATTGTCACTGCTCATGAGGTGGGGGTCACAAAAACCATGTTGAAAATTTGAGTGAAAATACCAATGCCTGAGGCGTTAGGGTTTCCAACCATAATGCCCCACCCTGTAGAGAATGACAGGCATCAGGGGTGTGACTTGGGATTCTTGCCTGTCATGCTCATACCATTCCACCCCCAGCCACACCCTGCAGCCAGTTAGAGGCATCAAGGTGTGCCTCGGACTCTTCGAGCCCAAACTTCACCCCATTCTCCTATACTGCACCCATCTCACTGTATTTCCTGATGGAATGGGGTGTGCATCAGGGCCAAAGACCCCAAGGCACACCATGACACTTGTCAGTGTCTGCAGGGTAGGGTGTGGTGAAATGTTTGTTAAGCCTGACGACGCAAAGGCACACCCCAATGCCTGTCCCTTGCAGTTCATATGCTCTGTAGCTTGTCTCTATCTGAAGTCATGGGGGCCAATTCTGAAAAGGTTATGCATGGCACAAAGTGACTTGCGCCAACAGGAACGATGCAAGTAGCACTTTGTGCAATTAGTTGTGCCATGCAGGATTCTCAAAAGCGGCCTGCGACATGATGCAAGCTGCATGCACCAAAGTGGACTTGCACCATGTTTGCACCAAAACCTCGGCTGCAACATGGTGCAAGGGGGTTTACTGCAGCAGCTGTGCCCTAGTCACAAAGGAGGCTGCTTCATTCCCTAATATGGGATTCTCAAGCAACCCCTGGAGGACATCTATCAAAGTACTTTACACCAGCTATGATCTGGTGTAAATGTACTTTGCCATCCACCGGGGGTTGTGCCTACATGCAAAAGTGAACCCTACAGCCCCCCCCACCATGATCACACTTAAGCACCCCTCAGTCTCGATTCCTGTTAGTATTACTATATAAGTCCATGTGGGGTATCGGTCCCACCACACACATGCCCTGATAGTAATAATAAATATGCCCATGTGGGCTACCAGCCCCCCACACACATTCCATGATAGTAATAATAAATATGCCCATGTGCGCTATCAGGCCCCCCATACACATGCCCCAGTAGTAACAGTAAATGTGCCCATGTGGGCTATTGGCCCCTGACCTCAATATTATTAAATTGAAGCCCTTAGGGCTAGTGGATCCTCTCAGACCTGCTCCCATTCCCAGATCCCAATCTCCAAACCCCAAAATATTGTCGTGTTTGAAAAATACATCAAATCATTGCAGCCTTGGTGATCTAGTGGCCCCCCCAGCAGTGCCAGAACACCCTGCTCCTCAATCCATACCCAGCTGGTGACTGGCTGGCCATCTCTCTTCACTATGGCCAGCTGCCGACTGAGCTCTTCTATGAATGCATACTGTAAATAGTATGCGCGCCAGTGAATGACAGCTGCTGTCATTCACTGAGCGCATACTATTTCCAGTACACTCTTATAGAAGAGCTTTGTCGGTGGCCGACCATGGTGGTGAAAGTTGGGCTGTGCCAGTTGCTGGCTGGGTATGAGTCGGGGGGAGCAGGGTGGTCTGGCATTGCCAGGTGGAAGGCCACTAGATCACCAGGGCTACAATGATTTTGATATGTTTTTTTCAAACACATGACAATATCTCGGGGTTTAGGGATCAGGGATCTGGGAATGGGGATCAGGTCGGGGAATCCACATTCCCACAAGGGCTTCAATGTTAACAACATCAGGGTTGGGTGGGGGATGATAGCCCACATGGGCATGTTTATGTATATTATCGGGTATCAAGGCTGGAGGGTGCTTGTGCACTACTGCCAGGCAGTGCCACAGGCTTGTGCCACTCTATTCAGGTGTGCCCTCCATTTGGTGCATGTCTGATGTTGGAGCAAACTGCGGGACCTAGCCGCTGGGATCATGCCTGATATAGAATCAGGCACTGGCCCCCTGGCGCAACCGGGGTCTGCCGCATCTTTCGTACATCGTAACTTGTGACATGCCTAGGGGTGCTTTGAGAATCACCCAATGATTCTCTACGTATCACAATTACAGTGTGCTGCTATGAAAATTATTACATCACAAGCAGAGTATTATGAAAGCAGGCATAGATGGCAATAAGATGAATTTTACTTGTCAAAGATCTTGGGGCCATTCAAAGTCGCTATGGAATAAAACAAAGTGGATTTTGTTGAACTTTTATGCTGCCACAAGGCAGTGTTATACATAAACCTTGGTGCATGTTGCTTGGAGAAGGGGAGGCATTCTTCTATGATAAAGGCTTAATGAAAATGGGCACCCCATTGTTAGTGAATGCAAATGGGATTTGAACTCACTAACAGGCTGGATTGCCACATTGACTAGGTCACAGCATGGAATTATGCCAGACATATGATGCAGAGCCATGATGTGGCTTGATTACATTGGGTAGCACAGAGGCATCTTGCCCTGAAGCCTTCCCTCCCATCTGACCCTGAAATCTCAGTGTCAGCTGTTGTCAAATCTCTTTTTACCATCTGAGGAATATCGCCCGGGTGAAACATCTGATTCCCCTGGAGGACCTTCCAACTTTGGTCCACGCCTTTGTCACTACTCGTCTCGACTACTGCAATTCCCTCTACCTAGGGCTACCAGGGGTTGATATCCGCCACCTTCAGCTGGTGCAGAACGCGGCAGCCAGGCTTTTGACTGGGACTTCTAGAACCAGTCATATCATGCCTGTGCCCACGAACTGCACTGGCTGCCTGTTCGGTGGCGGATCACCCTTTAAGGTTGGTTTACTAACCTTTAAAGCTTCCACACGATTAGGGACCCAGCTACCTGAAAGATCTTCTGATTCCCTACTGCCCCCTCCGTCCTCTCCATTCCACCAGCGAGGGATTGCTGGAGATTCCCAGGGTTCGATTGAAGTCATCGGGATCTCGTGCCTTTGCTTTTTCGGCACCAACCCTGTGGAATTCTCTACCTCGCTGGTTGAGAGAATGTCCAACCATCGATAATTTTAAAGTTGCTTTAAAAACACATCTTTTTAGTTTAGCATATTCTTGCTAGTTGTGGCTGACTTTTAAATGTCTGGATTTTATTAATTTTAATTCTTTCTGTACAGCGCCTTGGTTTTGAAAGGCGCTTTATAAATAAACTTGAATTGAATTGAATTGAATCTCACCCATGAATAAAGGACCCTGGTGGTCAATCACTTAGTGTTCTAATGGACCCTTACTCACTCTTATCAATAAACACAGTAAATTTGTGGTGGTCTAGTATTCCCGCCAAACTTGGTCCAGCATCTTGCATACTGCATCTTATCACAGAACTGCACCCACACAGATACACAGAAGGTGATGGCAGATAAGGACTGTATAGCCCACCTAGTCTGCCCCTTTTCGCTACCAAATGCATTACTGCAGACCCTAGTTGATCTGCAGCTTATCCTCTCTTCCCGACTGCTAGAGTACTCTTATGTCTGTTCCATGCATTCTTGAACTCCCCTGCTGTTTTGGCCCCCATCACCTCTGCAGGGAAGCTGTTCCAAGCATCCACTACTCTTTCTGTGAAAAAGTACTTCCTCATGTTGCCCCTGAGCCTACCCCCCTCTAGTCTTATATCATGCCCCCATGTTCTTGTACACCTTCTTTTCTGAAAGATGCTACCCTCCTACACCTTGTTTATACCTCTGATGTACTTAAATGTCTCTATCACATCCCCCCCTCACTCTCCTCTCCTCCTGGGAATACATATTGAGGGCCTCTATTCTTTCCTCATATGATTTTTGGTGCAGTCCTTGCACCATTGTTGTTGCCCTTCTCTGGACTGCCTCTATTTTGTCAATGTTCTTCTGGAGAGGCAGCCTCCAGAACTGGACACAGTACTCCAGATGAGGTCTCACTAATGATCTGTACAGTGGCATAACCACCTCCTTTTTTCTGTGGTGATACCTCTCCTTATGCACCCTAGCATCCCACTGGCTCTCCTCACAGCCTTTTCACATTGTTTGGTTACCATTAAGTCATCAGATATGATTACCCCCGGTCCCTTTCTTGACCGGTGGCCATCAATACCTCCCCCCATCTTGTACTCCTACCTTGGATTTCTACATCCCAAGTGCATGATTTTACACTTCTTTGCATTGAATCTTAGCTGCCACACAATCGACCACTCCTCAAGGATGTTCAGATCCTTTCTAATTTTTTTACACCCCCCTTGAGTGTCAACCCTATTGCAGATCTTAGTGTCATCTGCAAAGAGGCATACCTTCCCCTCAAGCCCCTCTGCAATGTCACTTATGAAGACATTAAAGAGGACTGTCCCAAGCATGGATCCCTGTGGCATCCAGCTGGTTACCCCTCTCATCGGATCGAATGCCATTTACCACCACCCTCTCTGTCTTGTCACTCAACCAGTTTCTGACCCAGTTTACCACCTTAGAGTCCACTCCCAGGCTGCCCAACTTACTCATCAACCTCTTATATGGGATGGTGTCAAAGGCCTTGCTGAAATCTAGGTAGGCCACATCCACCACCTCTCCCCTATCTACCTCCCTGGTCACCCAGTCAAAGAAATCTATCAGATTTGTTTGACAAGACCTTCCCTTTGTGAATCCATGCTGCCATGTATCCTGTGCTCTGCTGGATTCAAGAAATATCACAATTCTTTCCTTTAGTAGTGACTCCATTAATTTCCCCACCACTGAGGTCAGGTTGACGGGCCTGTAGTTGCCAGCCTCCTCCCTGTTCCCACTTTTGTGGAGAGGGACCACCCTATCTCTATCAATTTGTTGAATAGGGCTGTTAGTGGTGCTGGTAGCACTCTCTCAGTGCTTTTAATATTCTGGGTTGTATCCCATCCAGCCCCATAGCCTTGTTCCTTTCAGATTCTTGAGTTCCTTTAGGACTCTTTCTTCCGTAAACAGGCTGGTGTCCACCTCTCTCCCATTGGTGCTCCAATCCCCAATAGTGGTCCTTCTCCTGTCCCTTCTTCTGTGAATACTGAATAAAATATTTGTTCAGGATTGTTGCTTTTCTAGACCCCCTCCTACACACACCCTTTCTCCTTTTTAACCTCACAATCCTACCCTGGTCTTCTTTCTATCACAAATGTACCTGAAAAAGGTCTTGTCTCCCTTCTTAATTGCCTGTGCTATTTTTTCCTTCATTTGTGCCTTTATGCTCCCCACCTTCCTCTGCTTTTCCAGATGCAGCTCTCTGCCCACCCATGTTCCCTTGTACCTCCTGAAAGATAACCTTTTCTCGCTTACCTTCCCAGCCATGTCTTTTGAGAATCATAGTGTTTTTTCTTTCTCTTTGTTTTGCTTACTTGCCTAAAACAAAAGTTTGTTGCCTCTGCTATGGTTCCCTTAAGGTTAGCCCATTAATTCTCTACACCCTTCTTAGTTGCTGTTGTTGTAGTTTATTATTTGCCTTCATACTGCAGACTCAAGTGTCGTACTATTTTCATTTCATTCATTCATGGGGTCTCACCAACTGTCTGTACAGGGGCATAAAAACTTCCTGTTTTCTGCTGGTGATGTCTCTCCCTATACATCCCAGTATTCCCCCAGCCCTCCCTACCACCTTCTCACATTGCTTGCCAACTTGAAGGTCATCTGATATGATTACCCCCAGGTCCTTTTCCATTTTTGTTGTTGTTACTACCCCCCCATTGTGTAATCTTCCCCTGGGTTTTTGTTTCCCAGGTGCATTAATTTGCACTTCTTTGCATTGAATCCAAGCTGCCATACTTCTGACCGTTCCTTCAACCTTGCCAAGTCCCTTCTTATCCTTTCCATGCCTCCTTGTGTATCAACCCTGTTGCAGATCTTTGTGTCATCTGCAAGAGGCATACTTTTCCTTCCAGTCCCTCTGCAATGTCACTTATAAAGACATTAAAAAGGACTGGATCCAGTACTGAACCCTGCGGTACCCCACTAGTAACCTCTCTTTCTTCAGAGTGGACTCCATTTACAATTACTTATTGTGTCCTATTGTCCAGCCAATGTTGTACCCAGGCTACCACCCTGGGACCCACTCCCAGGCTGGTTAATTTGATTATTAATCTTTTGTATGGGACTGTGTCAAACGCCTTGCTAAAGTCTAGGTAGGCATGTCCACAGCCCCTCCCTGGTATACTACTTTGGTCACCCAGTCAAAGAAATCAATTAGATTCATCTGATATGACCTTCCTGCTGTGAACCCATGCTGCCTTGGGTCCTGTGCTCCACTGGCCTCTAGGTACTCAGCAGTTATTTCCTTCAGAAGTGTTTCCATCACTGTCCTTACCATAGAGGTCAAACTGACAGGTCTGTAGTTTCCTGCCTCTGTCTTGGTCCCACTTTTGTGAAGGGGAATCACATCTGCCTTCCTCCAGTCCTCAGGTACCACACCATCCTCCCATGATTTGTTAAAAAGGGTAGTCAGTGGCATCACTAGTTCTCTGCTTAATTCCTTTAGAATTCTGGGGTGAATTCCATCTGGCTCCATTGCTTTGTCCACCTTCAGTTTTAGGAGTTCTTTCAGAACCTTTTCTTCTGTGAAAGGACTTGGATTGACCCCCCTATCCAGAGTGCTTCTGTTAATTGGATTAGGTACCTCCCCCACCTCCTCTTTTGTGAATACTGAACAGAAGTATTCATTCAGTATTCCTGCTTTTTCACTGTCCCTCTCTGCCCACCCACCGTCCATTCTCTTCAGCCTCACTATCCCTCCCTTTGTCTTTCTACACTCCTTGATATACCTGTAAAAGGTTTTATCCCCCTTCTTAACTGAGTTGGCTGTCTTTTCCTCAGTTTGGGCCTTTGCTATTTTGACTACCCTCCCTGCATCCTTCTGCCTTAACTGGTACAGTTCTCTCTCCTGCTCCTTCCGAGTTTCCTTATACTTCCTAAATGCTATCTTTTTCTCCCTAACCTTCACCGCCACCTCTTTTGAGAACCATAGTGGCTTTTTCTTTTGTTTTGATTTGTTTGTTTGCTTCACACAAAGGCTTGTTGCCTCTGTGATGGCAGTTTGATATTTCCCATTGTTGCTCCACCCTCCTTCTAGCCTGTTTGCTAGTGCTTTTCTGAGGAACTCTCCCATCTTCCCAAAGTCAGCCCTCCTGAAGTCCAGAACCCTCACTTTTGTATGGCTTGACTCTGTAGCTGAGTTTATCATGAACCACACTATTTGGTGGTCACTTGTTCCCAAATGGCTACCCATTTCTTGGTCTGAGATCCTCTCACTGTCCCTATTTGAGAGTATGAGATCTTAGATTGCTCCCTCATGAGTAGGTTCCAAAACTAGCTGTCTGAGGCATGCCACCTGAAGGGCATTGAGAATGGCCCTGCTTTTGGATGTGGTTGCAGCAAAGGTGCTCCAGTTAACATCTGGCATATTAAGGTCCCCCATCAACAGCATCTCCCCTTTCTCTGCCATCCTAAGTATGCCTTCTATCATATCCTTGTCCATTCCCTCCCCCTAACATGAGGGTCTGTATACAACCCCTGTGTGGATTGTGGTGCCATTTCCAGTCTCTAAGGTGACCTACAGTGCCTCCTCTCCTCCCTGTTTACTCTTTTGTTCAGTTACTTTTATCCCTTCCCTTACATAGAGAGCTACTCTGCCCCTTCTTCTCCCCTCCCTGTCTCTTCTGTAGGTTGTATACCCTGGTATGTTAACATCCCAGTCATGGTTCTCTGCGTACCATGTTTCTGCAACTGCTACAATATCCAGGCATCCCTCTTACATCAAGGCCACCAGTTCATGGAGCTTGTTGCCCAGACTGTAGGCGTGTTAGTACGCGTTCCCTTCATTTCTTGATGGCCTTACTTTCTTTGCCCCATCTCTGTCCTTATTGCATTTGTCACTTTCTCCATTTACACCTGCGCTTCTCCCTATCAACATCTCTATGTCTGTATAAGGGTTATAAGCAAACCAGTTGTACACAACAATCAGTCACAAACAAAAACTACAGTAAGTACCATGCACTAATCAAAGAATTAACATCAGTTAAAGCAGTGACATTGGTGTAGACCCATTTGGTGTTCTTTGAGAGATTTCTTTAAAGATCAGATGAGTTTGGGCAGATATAAGTGAACAAGGATGACTGTTGCAATGTTTAGGAGTGCTCAGAAAAAGATCCCATCTTGGAGGTAACTGGAAATTCAACAAGGAGCCCCTGCTCCCTCAGACCAGTCCTTGGCTTTTGTAATCCAAAAAACTGGGACTATCTTGAGTCATAAAGAGATTTATCAATTAAATAACCAAGAAAATAAGAGCTCTGCTCACTGGGGGAAAACCAGTTTAGATGGGCATTTACAGTAGATCGCAATAATGAGTTTTAACAGGGATGGACAAGGCAGATCAACAGATGGAACTGTAAATAGTAATTAGCCTGCCAATATTAGAAGTTGAGATATATTGGGTAATATTACAATCCTGGTGCAGAAAAGAGGAAATTAAGTACTCTTTGCACTTGCCAGACAAATATCAGGTGTGAAACAATTAAGATACCAAATAGCAGCCAAAGCTCCTGGTTTGTGACTTTACAAAGAGCGTGATGTGATCAGAATAGGTATGGCTAGGGTCAAGAAGGAAACCTACAGTAGGCTGTGTATTTGAAGTTGTCATCTTGCCCAATCAGAATACTGTCTGTATCATTTGACCAATAAAAATCTTCTGAGTATTCAGTCAGAATGCCATCAATATCATGAATCAGTATTTATATACAACATGATACACATCCTTATAAATGTTCTACAATTTTAAAACCTGCTCTGCCATCCTGGTTGAGACCCCACCTCCCCTTTGTCCACACTTACAGCCAGCCTGTTTTTTTTTTAAATTACCAGTGCCTTTCTATATGTCTGAAGCCCCTCTGTGGATTTTTGAGACTAGATGCAGTGTAGGAAAGAAATACAATTTCCTGTTCTCAGCAGGTGTGCTCTGGATTTATTTAGTGTGCAAGCCAATAATGAAACAGAGCTCTGTGATCTGCCATTAGACTGTTAAGTTCTTAAACTTCCACTCATTCATACTTAAAAAATACTTCAAAGTGCAGAAAGAGACATTTTAAATAGTGCTCTGAAAAAGCCACCTTTAAGTAATCTGTTGATCATTTCCATAGTAACCTATACAGATGGGTTGAGCCCTTTCATTAAAATAATTCATATATAAAAGCTGCCATTGTTATTATTTACTCTGCATTTATTAGATAATGCCCACAATTCTGATTATCAAGGTAGAGGACATGCAATTTTAGTTGCCACAGCTCCTGCCAATTTAAAAGTTCCTTAGTGCCAATTATGGATTATCTGCTTTTATGTTTTATATATAATACGTTCAGCAGTCACAGCTTCTCAGCTATATATGAGCAACATAAACTATTCCCCAAAATATGTCTGGTAAGTCAAAGAGTAAAAAGCAGGACTCCCATATCTACAGGGATTCCTGTATTTTACAGGGATTTGGAGGCATCTACAGGAAAACTCTTCCCATAGACATGCATTGGTTATACAGGAAAACAGGACAATTCAGCTTCCATAGGAAATGATGTAATCTACAGGAAAACACAGGAATATCACTCAGGAGTTACAGGGAAAATGCCAAATCAATAAGGGAGCACTGAAAAAGAGAACAAAAAAAATATTAATATCATCAGAAGATGTGGAAAAAAAAGCTTTTAAGAAGTCTCAGGGCATAACAACATTGTTTACCAGATGCAGTGTACAAATAAAATCCTATTTCCCATTCTCAGCCAGTGTTCTCCAAACTTATTTAGTGAGTAGGCTAATAATGAAACAGAGCTCTGTGATCTGCAATAAATTATGTTTTTAACTTCCACTCATTCCTACTTAAAATTGCAGAAAGAGAAATTGTACATGGCACTCTGAAAAACCTCCTTCAAGTAATCTGTTGATCATTGTCATAGTAACCTATACAGATGGGTTTTTTAAAGCCCTTTTATTAAAATAATTCATATATAAAAGCTGGGCTGCATTGTTATTAGTTCCCCTACATTTATACATATTAATATCCCATTCTGGGCCAGTGTGCTCCTGTCTTATTTAGTGTGTAAGCTAATAATAAATTAATAATAATAAAGACTGGTGCTGCTGTTTTGCAATACTCTCTGGAACCTGTTCTGCCCCATGCTGAGACTGACCTGTACATCCTTTTTGTGTCAGAACCCCCTTGTAGCATGTCTCTGGCCAGGAGGACATTCTTATTTGTATTTGTAAGAGTAGCTGGCAAAACAAGCAAACCTGCAAACATGCAAACCTGGCATGATCTGCTATAATAAATTGGCATTTTAAGCTTGCTTAATATGCCTGTCAGTTGAATTGGGTCCTTCAGTATGTGCCGGTCACACTTTGCTGTTAATTTCTTGTTTTCCCTGGCTGTGGCCCTTCTACATTTATGTACTATGCTAGAAGTCCAGGTTTGTATGTTTTGCTAGCTGCCGTCTGCCTTGCCATTCACTTTAGCGAAGGCTGTAATGTTGTATCTTCTGCATTAAAAAATTTGGAGCCTGAGAAAAAAAAAAGATTACCAGGATCTTGTCACAATCTGCTATAAATTGACATTTTAAGCTGACTACATGACTGCCAGTTGAATTGAGGCTATCAGAGTCTAGATTTTTTTTTGTTAATTTCAAGCAGGTTCAGAATGCTAACAAGCACTTGCTAAAAATAACCAAATGAAAGCTCCTATATGATCGAGCAGTAGGGCAGTGAAAACAACTCATCCCAGATGTCCTGGGAATGTTTTGTAGCACACCTGTCAATTATTTAATTAAATCTGCCTTGTTTTAACTTTGCACATGTATGTGTGTGGGGGTGCAGAAACTGTGTTGCATTGATTTGATCATTATTGAGCTCTGTATGGAATGTAAATTTGATTTTAATTTGTAATACATTTCTCAAATGCTGCCCATTAACATTCATGATGAAACAGGAAGCCTGCATCAAAATAATTGCCTCACTCAGCTTGTACATGGTCATTTAAAACTTTAAGCTATGTACAGATTACCTGTGTCAGTCCCAAAAATAATAAATGACCCTTTAAAAAATGCATACACAAAAAGTATGAAAAAATCACTCCTATATTAGGCATGCTTTCAAGCAGTCTGAGTACAAAAAATCATTGTGCTTGAATCAAGGACAGCAACAGCATACCCAGTGAGCAGTTAACTGAATATTAAAAAAAAAGTAAAGAAAAGGAACAAGACAATAAAGTACTTTAAAATTACATTTAATCAAACACTGTATTACTTATAGACTGAATAAGAACAATAAAAAATACCTCCATCCACCCCAGCGGACCCTTCCCCCATTTAACACCCACCACCTCATTACAAGGAGCTGATTGGCATTAACAGCACATCTATAGATACATCATTTTCATCAGGAAGCACAAATACAAGTTATTATCACAGTTCAAGACAGTACAAGTAAAGCACAAATATTTGTATCGGGGGCACCTGTGGGGTTGTTACATTGTTGCAAATGTTCTCTTTGGACTCTGAAAAAGTGAAACATTTTAGATACTGTACATACAATGTTGCAAATGGAAGCCTTTAGTACACTGTATCAATTTTCAGTGCATGTTCCACTATGTGAGCAAAACATGTAGCAACTGTATCATAATTTTAAAGTGTCTTCTGAATACGGTACATACAGAACAGTTTACAAAATCATGTTGCCTGTTGCTTTTTCACCTCCACTCATACAGTATGTAGAGCCTCCAACATACAGTTTAATTTTTCAAGAGATGCGTTACCATTATTTTTAGTATTCTTCTGAGTGCCATACCTCTCAAACTCCTGCATTACAAATTAGGGACAAGGATTACAACATAAGGAACAATACGCTAAAATTAGAGACACATCATAAGAAATGTTAACATTAGCTTAAGAATGCTACAGTGATGTTTGACTTAGTGGAAATGGAATTTTCTGAAGGTGAACCAGACTATTCCACTACAGTATGGCATCTTATGCTTTGAATCCCTATTTTTCTTTAACAGAAATCCCAAATTTTTGAGGGACAATGGAAAATGTTCACATCTAACAGACTACTGCAGAGAGATCAGCTGATGCAGAGTGAGACAGCACTTCTGAAAACACATCAAGATTTCAGCCCCACCCCCACCCAGGAAAACATACATACATTCTCCTTATCTCATAATCTTTGCTCACAATAGCGTGCCTGGATTGTTGTATGTAACTGATTCTCTTCTGAATGCACTGTAACTGATTCTAGATGGCAGTATTTGGAGAGCTACTGAGAATTATTTTTCCTTACACAGACAGCCCAACTGCTTGAAGTTTTAAAGCTAAAAGGCTTATATGCATCCCGAACTCTGTTTGATGATCCATCCTTTTTAATATCTACATCAGCGACATAGCAGAGGGACTGCAGGGGAAGGTCTGCCTATTTATAGATGATACAAAGATCTGCATTGGGTGAACCCCAGAGGGTGGAGGCAATGAAGAACAATCTTAAGATGCTGGAGGGGTGGTTGAAAACTTGGCAGTTGAAATTCAATGCCAAAAAGTGTACAGTAATGCACATGGGGCATAAAATCCCACAAGCCATCTACACACGGGGGGGGGAGATAAAGGCAACTGGGCAGGAAAGAGATCTGGACATTATAATTTCAGATTACCTTAAGGTAGGGAATCAATGCAGCAAGGCTGTGGGCAAAGCAAATAGAATGCTGGTGTGCCTAGAGAGTGGTATATCAAGCAGAAGGAGGGAGGTGCTGATGCCCCTTTACAAATCCATGGTGAGGCCACACTTGGAGTTTGGGGTCAAATTCTGGAGACCTCACCTACTCAAAGACATAGATGGGATTGAAAGGTTTCAAAGAAGGGCAACCAAGATGGTGCACAGAATGCATGGGAAGCCCTGTGAGAAGAGGTAGAGGGAGTTGGATCTGTACACGCTGGAGGCTAGATGGGAGAGGGGGACATGATAGCAACATTTAAGTATGTGACGGGGATGAGTAAGGTAGGGGAGCTTATTTGCAAGAAATGTAAGGGCTAGAACTAGGGGTCATAATCTAAGATTAGAAGGAGGAAGGTTTAGGGGCATTGTGACGGGGTGTTACTTGACTGAGAGGGTAGTGATTTCCTGTAACAGTCTGTCATAAAATGTGGTGGAGGCTGAAATGGTGGAAGGATTCAAGAGAGCACGGGACACACACAAGGGGTTGACCAGTGGGAAGAGTAGAAGATCTCTGGACAAAGGAGACAAGTAGGAAGGGAGGGAGGGTAAGGGGCAGACTCGATGGGCCAGTAGGGTCCTTTTCTGCCACCAAATTTCTATGATTCTGTGATTCTATAATGAGGTCATGGAGCAATGTATGCTATATCCTAGTTCTTTTTGGTCACAAGGAAAGATATGTTAAACAATGGGTATATCAAAACAACAGAGAATACTGACAAAAAACCTGGACATAGTCTTATTAAAAGCTCAATCCAGCATGCTTCTCCGTTGTTCCTGAATTTTAGGGATGTCCCTGATTTTGCCTCATAATTTTCCTCTTTCCTTCATAAAATGTGTGTTTTTGTGACTGAACAGTGGGGATTCTAAGCACAAAATAAGTCAAACATTAAAGTTACAGACTTGTTATTCTTCAGAAAATGCATCTTAAAACTACACCCTAAAGATAGCAAAAAACAACAAAGCTGTGTCTTGCATTTTCTATTCACTGAACCTATTTAAAATATGGGGGAGCTCCTTTTTTTGTTTGTGAAGGAGTGTTTTATGCTTCCATTCCATTCACATGTTTAGTGACATTCTTATCGTATGACAGCCCAGCTGTGTGTGAAGTAGCCCAAGATGCATGCACTGTAGTGGTGAAGTTTTAGTATGCAACATCTCTTCTTCAAAGCTTATATTATGCCTGCTTTGCATTTATCTGAACATCCTGCACAAATTAGGCTTACCTATACTGTGTCCCCTTTTCCAACACAGTTTGTGAATCATGCAACAACTTCTGTGAAAGTGCACACTATTTTAATTTGAATTGTGCTGCAGTTTTCAAAATGAACTCATAACTAATCAAATATTTCACTTTCTCCAGAGGATATAATGTACAGGCTAAAAGACTTATCAAATTGTAGGGCAAGGAGGTGAACACAGTTCTTCTTTTTTTGTCTGTCTCTCTATGGATAGCATTGATCTACACTGTATGTAAAGATCAGTTAGTTCTTTTGCAAAAACAAAATCATCTCTTGTCTGTATTATTTGTTTTCTTTGCTCATTGCTTATATGTGCTCATATGCTGCTCAGTCATTATTGGGATGGGGAGTAAATACAACTAGACTGTGAGGCTTTATACCTTTATAGTGGTTGAATACTGTGGCCCAGATATTCAAAAGGGTTGTGCCAGCGCAAGTCCAAGAATGCACCATTCTGTGATATTTAGTGGGAGGCAAATGCGCCCCCCCAAATCACAATGTGCAAGAGTGCAATGATAATGAATGCATGCGCAACTGAAGGGGGAGGAACCATGCATAAATGGCGCAATGCGATATTCAACAACATACGCCATGCGCAATAGGGGAGCAAGCGGAAGTTTCACGATAGCGGAAATGAGCCAAAATAAAAAGGAACAAGAGAGAGGTGCAAGAACGCTACAGGGAAGGCACATGTTGCTGAACTGCAGGCAGCCACACAGGCACCAAACACTGGGAGCAGGACAGGGCAGGAGAAAGACAGAGCATGTGGAACCCCCAGGAACAGGGAAGGTGTGGGGATCCTCTGCCACAGTGCAGGTCAAAAGGGAGAAGTGCCACACAGCACTGAGACCACTACAGGGAGGTGTTCCTGGTGCAGGGGGAGTAGCATCAAGGACAGCGGGGGGAGTAGCATCAAGGACAGTGGGAGGAACACAGAAACAGCTGCCGGGGGGGGGTAACACAAGCCAGGGACATGGCCAGTGCCACCATCCAGATGGAGGCAGTTATGAGGGGGGTGAGAAGGCAGGCAGCAGTGGGGCATGGCCGTTGAAGGGCCTGTTGGTTGTATGCCCCCCACAGGCAGTACCGAGCCCACATCAGCTTTGAGCTATACACTGATACTGAGATTGTGGGCTGGTACCACCTGAACTGGGTGATCCTGAGGCGGCTCTGTGAGCTGTGCAGTGATGTGATGCAGGCACCCACACGACGGAGCCATGCTCTGTCAGTGGAGAACAAAGTGACAGCTTGCATGTGCCTGCTTACCACGGGTACCTTCCAGAGACCAACAGGGGACACAACAGGCATAACCCAGTCAGCTGCATCATGCCTCCTCACCCAATTCCTCAGCACACTGCTGCCACATGCTGTGGAGTACATCCATTTCCCCAGCACACCGGCGGAGTGCACAGCAAACATACAGGATTTCCACAGGGTAGTACGTATGCCTGGCATGCTCGGGGCAATAGACTGCACCCATGTGGCCATCCGCACACCACCTGGCCCCAAAGGGGCCACATACATGAATCGGAAGGGGTATGCAAGCATCAACTGCCAGGTGGTGTGCGATGCCAGGGGGCACATAATCAATGTCTCTGCCACTCACCCTGGGGGAGCACATGATGACTTCATCTGGCACCAGTCCACACTGTGCCACAGGTTCGAGAGTGGGGACATCCCCACTGGCCACCTAGTGGGTGAGTATGCAAATCATACAGAAAGACATGGAGCTTGGGAGAGGCATAGTCAGAGGTGATATGGGTATTGCCCTAGATGGCCCAAGGCAGGGTGATGCTGAACACCAAACTAATGTCCACCCTCTACACACAGGTAACAGTGGATACCCACTCCATATCTGGCTGCTCACACCATACTGGTGGCCCACAACCCCATCACAGCAATGCTACAATGAGGCACATGCCACCACATGCAATGTCATCAAGCGGGTGTTTGGTATGCTGAAGGCACGTTTCCATTGCCTGGACATGTCTGGCAGTGCCCTACAGTACAGTACCTCAAAGGCCTGTGGGCTATTCCTGGCCTGTTGCATCCTGCACAACATGGCCAACAACTGTGGGATAGCCGTACAGGTTGAAGAGGGACAGCGATGGGGATGATGGGGACGCTGGTGAAGATGGTGATGTGCAGCCCCCTTGTTGAAGGGACCCCCGACTGATCTGGATGGCACAGCTGCACTGGGACACCATCACAAAGGAGCACTTCAACCAAACCAGGTAAGTCATGGGGCCATGTGCAACCACCAGTGGCAAAGGCACAACCCACAGACACACATGGACAAACCCCAGGGGTGCATGTCATTAAGGGAATTGGCTGAGCATGGAATCACATATGCTGTCAGGGATGGGCAAGGTCTAACACGGCACGCAGTCACACACAGGCACACACACACACCTCACAAGACATGCACAAAGGGTAGGAGGCACGCCGACCCCAACCGCCACCCCTAGCCACACACTCATCCACAGACCACCATGGCCAGTGCCTGTCATTGTGCATGTGTCAGACGCTGAGCACCATTGCACAGTGGCGAGACAGCTGCGCATGGCATCATCATACACACACCACAGCAGACAGCAGCCAGGAGGTGTGCAGATGGAGCATGTGTGCGTGCAGGAGCTGATACCCCCGGTGCATTACCGTTGAACAACACAATGCACAGGGCAGCATCAGACAATAGCCATGGTGGTAAACAGGTCAGTCATGTTCCACAGTGCCACGGCCTGCGGATGCATGGAGCAGCCCGCCGAGACCCACCAGCAGTGACAGGTTGACCAATGGCCTCATGGGGTGGCACCGACTGTCCCCAAGGGTTCCACTGCGTGAATGCAACCATGCTCGTACAGGGGTCTGCAGCACACCGAACATGCCTGTGTCAGGCGTGCTCGGGATGCCCACAGCTGAACCACGGTGTCAACAAGGAGGGTGTCAGACGATGCTGGGAATGGTGGGTGGACATTGCACTGTGCGGTGTCTGTGATGCATGGGCAAATAACTGTGTGCCCATTGTGGCCATGGCAGCTGTGATTGCCTGTGTCTGCCTGTCAATGGCAGTGGTCACTTCCTCCGCATCGGTCCATCCCTGCCAGGAGCAGAGTGGTGTCTCTGCGCGCTCCTCTGCCTGGCGCAGAGCCACACTGAGTGCATCCACCGCCGTCTAGCTGCCTGCTGATTGACTGATTCTTGGAGTATCGCGGTGTGCTCTTCTAAGAGGTCATCTGCCTGATCAGCATGCTGTCCCTCATGGTGTTCGCAGCCCTGATGGGCAGCACTCCTTGAGGGTGTGCACTGCACACCAGGGCCAAGGTCTGGGCATGTTCACAGCACTGACACTGCCACCTGACACTGTACCCCCATGGCCATTGGCCGACTGCTGACACTGCCCCTCCAGCTGCCACTCTCCAGGGCTCAATGGTGCTGCCACAGTGGCCACAACAGCCCCACTGTCCTGGACACACACCAGTGCTGCCCCACTGGTGCAGACAGGCACAGGCTGGGACTGTGATGTCATGCAGGCCTCCATGGTGGCATCACCCACGGCCATGCCCGTGATGTCACCTGCTGTGTGGCCATCCTGTGGCCAACATGTATCACTGTCCATGAAGTGAGCTCCATCATCATCAGTGATGGATCTGGCACTAGCCTGAGTCTCAGCATGCTGGTATCCATGGACGCTGGCATGCTGGAACATGGGCAGGGCCTCCTCCGCACCTGCTGCACCAACATCAGTCTGGATGTCCAGGCAGGCCCACTGTCACCCTGACCCTCGTATGCCTGTGAAGGTGGATGGACCCTCCTCTATGTCCATGGTACCACCCTCAGTGGACAAGCCCACCACCACTGACCCATGTAGACGCTCAGGAGCTGTAAGGGAACACAGTAGCATTACTGTGTCAACCCAACCCTGTCCCCCCCATTGACAGACCAGGACCTACCATGCAGTGACGGGCTACCACCCATCTGGAATCCACCACCTGGAACACCCTCAATGGCACAACATTGCATGCTGCCAGAAACCCTCTCTTCTTGTGGGGTCAGGCGTTGCACATCTGGCTGTCCCCCACCAGTCACAGACTGTGCTGCCCTAATGGCAGGCACCTTGTCCTTAATCCTCCTCCTGTCCGTGCCCATCTTCTTTTTGCACTCCTGCACAGACCACTGGTGGCTGCTATGCAGGTTGATGGCACGCGCCACCTCTTCCCATGCAGCAGCACAGGCCTGTGGTGTTCCCGCTGTCCACTGAGCAGTGGCTTCTGGTCGAGGTAGGCCTCAAACAGGGCATCTGTTTCTGCCTTGGTGAAGTTAGGCCTCCTCCTCCTCCCATGTCTCTGTTCCTCTTCCTCCACCTCATGATTGCTCATTATTCATCCTGTGAGAATGACAGGTGTTACCTGTGACTGCAGTCCCATGCATGTCCCACACACCACAGTCCACACTCCCAAACAGCATGCAACTCACCACAATAGACTGCAGTAACTGACTATGGCTGGTGCAGCCCAATGTCACATTTTTATAGTGCAATGCATGCAAATGAGGTGAGGCACAATTTTAAGTGAATGCAAATGCAGTATCTGTGCCATTGAATGGCTGATTAGCTGATTTGCATATGCTGGCTGAATATCACACTGTTGCGTTTTGTGCAATTGTGTTGAATGTGCTCAAGCAAGGGTGCATTTTGGTGACATGCACAGTACACAATGAACTGCGCATGCCCGGGGTGATGACATAGATGCCTACCGTGCTGCTGACATGCTTTGCATGGGAGGCAATGCAGGGCACAGCCACCATTGTGCCAGTGGCGCTGCTGCGCTGTTCACATATATGGCGCTGTGGCACTGAGGCACCATAGGTGTACTAGGGCCTCAGCGTGGTAGGCTGCTACAGGAGGTGGCACACAGGCACCCAATTGCACTACACACATTGAGTTCCAATCGTGCTGTGGTGGTCCGTGCACTAGAGACACTTGACCCTGTGCCCGATCTTTGTCCCCTAGCTGCCATGTGTCCACATAGGTAGACCACTATCACACTGTTCGGTGACAGCACGATAGGGAATGGCAGTGCTGTACTGTGCAGCATCTGCACATGGTGGACCATACTACTGAGCACCATTTTGACTCCAATTAGCTGTAGAGATGGCATGGAGGAGGGCTGCTGTGTGGAGCCAGGTTGAGCCGGCCAATTTGGTGGCCATTGTAGAGCCCCATGCTGGGCACTTTATGGTGATGCACCTCTGGACAGGGCCAGGAGTGCAGTATGGGAGGAGGTGGTGGTGGCGCTGGAGGAGGCCACAGGAATCAGGCACATGGCCGAGCAGTGTCACCACCAGTATGGGGACCTCTGGTGCAGGGACCCAGAAAGGCTTGCCCACCTGTGGGGACATGCCAGGAGGGGCATGGTGCCATGGCCAGGTAGGTGCCCCATCCATACACTGTTAAAGTCCATACGGATATGATGGTTGCATGTGTCTGGCACATGGGGGGGCCGTCCAGTGTTGGCCATGGTGGTGGTATCAGGGTGGCGGGGTGGATGGGTTTGGCTGTGTGGGATTGCACACACACAGGGGTGGGGGGACTTTACTGCCAGATTGTACTGATGTTCCTCTCTCCATGTTTGCACCTTAGGCCCAGAGGAGCGCTGGTGGGCGAGAGAGAGGAGGCGCTGCCAAGAGGACCAGCAGGCCGGAAGGGATGCAGGACCACAGAGGCACAGGGACCAGCCTAATGATGGTGAGTGCCTTACCTCCATAATTACTATTGCATGCTGTGTAACAGGGCGGGCAGCGGGGCATGGTCACCATCCATTGACACCACTGCCATTCACGCAACTTGTTACAGTCAGCATTGTCCAGTGGTACTGTATATCTGGGAGTGCATCAATGCTGGTCCATGCATGCACCGAGTACATGGTTGTGCCACTGCCTTCACACCGCATAGCCATGTCACTATATGGCCATGGTGGTGCTCTGCAGGACATGGGCGGTGGGTGTGTACAGTGGTCCACATGGCTGTGGGTGCCTGGGTAGGCAGGTCTTGTGAATGCAGTCACTGTGGGTGGTCACACACCATCACAGGGGCCTGGCACATGGCTGTATGCCATGCACAATGGGTGGGCTGCAGGGGGCTGGATAGTCACACGTATTGACTCTGCTCCCTTGTCCTAGGTGGACAACGCTGGATGGCCCTAGAACGGGGCATACAGGAGCTTCTGCAGCTGGCATGGGCATCCCTGGCACAGTTGGAGCGCATGGAGCAGCACGGGGTCTGGAGGAGAAGCACCTGGAGGTGCCACAGAAGTGGAGAGTGGGGAAGAGAATAGGCCCTCCATGACCCTCTGACACATATAACCCCCCTGGAACCACCCTCACACCCCTTCTTCCCTCTCCCATTTGTACACCTCTGCCCCATGCCTGCCCCCACCTGGTTTGTGGCCCTTTCCCCACCCTTGTATATATTTGTACATATGTTTGAGAGTTGTTATTTTTTAATACATACATTTTGTTATGACAACTGTGGTGGTCTCTGATTTGCAGCGGGCTACAGGTGCTCAGCTGCAGTGGTGTGCATGGCGTCAGGGGTGGTGCAAGCATGGGCATGTGTGTGTGTGTCTGGAATGGAACCGCCTATGGTGTGGGTGGGGGGATTGATCACTGTCTGTGGTTTGTGTGTTGTTCTCTGTGCACTGGATGCCTGTGTGTAGTGGTCCATGGTGCATGCACTGTGTGTATGGCACCCCTGTCAGACCATCCATGGCCTGTGCAGCTGACACCCTTGCATGTCTGTGATATGCACAGTCTGCTGGCATGTCAGTGGTGGCTGTGCACGCTGGACAACCACTGTACTTGGCACAATGCCAGGTTGCCTCCCATCACCTGTATGGTGCATGTCTGCCTCTGGTGGCACTGTGGCCTCCGCTGTTGTTGTCCCCCCTCCATGCTGTCACTTGTGTCTGTTGCAGGGGATGTGCTCCACTGTCTGTCACTTGTGCTCCGGCCACATGCTGGTGGCATACAGCTTCATGGTGCATGCGCAGGGTGGCTGGCACACCTGTGCCATGTAGGGGTGCTGGCCATGTGTACACAGCTGCCATGGCCACACACCAGTGGCTTGGTTGACCTGCTACTGTGTCCCTGTGTTGGTGTGCCCTTGGGTATGGGTGGCTGTTTGTCCATGCACTGTGTTGCATCCTGTGTGGTGCATGCTTCCATGCAAGACTGCGTGTGTCTGTGCTGGCTGTTGTGGCCAGTGCTGGGATGGATGTGTCCTTGGGAGGGTGTGCAGGGTGCTGTACCGCTGGTGGTGGGAGTCCGGGGCATGCCCTGTCGCATGTAAGGGTACCTCGTTATTGCCTTCGTAGGTTGGTCTCTCCGCGCTGTACCTCGGGGGATGTGCAATGTGGCACTGTGTATGCAGTTGTTGCATCACTGTCTGCTATCACCTGCTGCAGGTGCACATGGTTGGGCTGCCTTGCATGGCTTCATGGTGCACAGGGTTGCATTGTCACAGTGGGGGTGGTGGCATGCATGGGGTGTCCTGCACTGTTGGGCACTACTCCTGGGCAGGGTGTATGGGGATCATGGTGCAGGGTGTGCTCTGCATTGTGGGATGGTGTGGCATGGGGTGGTCAGCCCTCGCGTGGCTGCCAATCACAGCTTGCCAGGGGTGTGCTGGGGCACCATGCTTCGGCTGTGGGTTGGTTGCTGGTATCCATGGGCCGGTGGTTATTC
Source organism: Neoceratodus forsteri (assembly GCA_016271365.2). NCBI lineage: Eukaryota > Metazoa > Chordata > Ceratodontiformes > Ceratodontidae > Neoceratodus > Neoceratodus forsteri. The sequence goes on along the minus strand of CM057454.1, from coordinate 265,963,337 downwards.
CAGCTCTCCACTGGTTGTGCAGTGCATGGAGTGTGCAGCGATGTCTGTTCTGCTGTGTGCTCCTCTGCCCATCTGTGGCATGGGTGGTGGGCCCCTGCATCCTGTCCCTGTGCATCTTTGGTTGTGCTGTTGCACTGCTGCCCTGCTCCATGGGGCATCTCTGGTTGCACTATGGCACATCTGGACTGCTCCACTGAGCATCCCTGGTTGTGCTATGGTGCATCTGAAATGTGCAGCTGCACATCCCTGGTTGTGCTATGGCGCAGGTGGTGCGATATTCAGTCATGTGCCGCAGGTGCATCTTGACCTGCGCAGTTTTTGAATATTGCACTTCTTGCGCATGGGCACAGTGGACTTGCGCTTGCTCCTGCTGTTGTGCACTTTTTGGGTGCAGTTTGAATATCTGGGCCTGTATGTTTAAGGTTACAGATTATTTAGGATAAAATAGGAAATAAATAAATTAAGAATGATAATGCTGTCATCTCCAGCTGAATGGATTATAATACCATTCACCAGCAGTATCAGGGTGTATGCCAGCCTTTGTTGTCTGAAAAATTATAATGTGCCTCATGCAGACAATAGTGTATTTGAACTTGTGACCCATGGACTGGCAATGTGATGGATCAACTCTTTCTTTATGGGGTTGGAGGGCCATAAAAGAAGCATGAAAACATACAGCCATCTATATACTGCATTATGGACTACTCTCCCTGATTCCAGTTGCCTGTCAGGACTTGAGTGTCTCAGAAGTGTGGATGACCCTCTCTGTGAACTCCTGCCATAGTGTGAATGCTGTAGAATTAACTGGTAGCTTACTATGTCTGCAGGAGTTTGAAGGTTGCAGTGCTGAGCATGGTGTATCCTTTGAACAGTGTATATCCAGATATACACATACGAGTATCAGTTAAAAAAACTGTATTACTCAGGAAAGAAATTCACTTCAACTAATAAAATAGTAGCTACCTATTATTCTCTGATGTGAATCTGAGGGGTCATCATATTAAATTACCAAAAGTTGGCCAAAGAATGTGCCAAGGCAGTTGAAGAGAGTCAGTGGGGTACTGTTGTGCATATGGAGAGGTCCAAATGGACAAACTGTCACATAATATTTAGAAAAAAAAAATCCTTATTCAGGTTATGCAGTATAACAAATGTCTCATTATACAATGGCAAGAAAAAATCCTGGACTCTGATTGGTCAGTCTTGGGCTGGACCCATGATGTTATCCCAGTATAACATCACAGGTCTAGTCTCAGCCTCACTGTGAACCTCTAGTTGATTTTTTGCTTTTGCTTGATTGTTTCCATTGTCTCTTAAAAACAAAAATATTTTTCCACACAAAAACATCTTTAAAATTATTTTTTTTTCTTCTGTATAACAATGAGCCATTGTACAATAGAAATAATGCCCTCCAGGGTGTGTGTCATTTGGGATAACGTCATGCCTCAGTTATTGGACGCACTCAGCCTGCAGGCTCATGTCCAACCACCTGAGGCGTGACATTATCCCAGCACAACACACACTCTGTTGGGCATTATTGCTTAAGTAGCACATGTCTTTCATATAAAAAAAGGGATAGAAATAATGTGTGAACTTAGGAGATGCATAAACCCCAGCCTCACTGCCTTCTACACATGGAAGGTCACAAAGGTCATTAAACAGTATGAAGATATAAGTTATTGGCAACTCCATTATCTCAACACACATCTTTATCTAATTGTTTAAAAAATATGATAAAAAGGTGATAAGTAATGTTACACAATCCCACTGCTATAAAAAGTAATCAAACATGAAAAAACAGTAAACACACTAGCAGACTGTTACTATAACATTCATATTTCGTAGTACCTGTATAGTTCTGCACAAGATGAATAGATTCAGAAAAATTGTCTCGAAAGAGTATTGTCCCCTTCTTACATACAATGTAAGGTAAATATCAGTTGTACTATTGCCAGATACATTGATTGTATTTAGTTATGTTACACAGAGGTGTACAGGCACATTATGAATGGTATTACAACAGTTGTTGAGTTTGCTTACTGTTGTATGGGTGTGTTGGATTTTTATTGCGGTACCTTTTAACGTTGGGCATTATGCATAAGAGGGATGTGTGTGATGATGGTGGTCAATTAAGGATAAATAGTGCAATGAGCACACAACCTCCCATATGGAAAGAATATGGGGCTGGGTATAGGCGGACATATGAAAAACACCAGCAGATACAGTCCCTACAGTCTATTGAGTCTGCTGAAGTGTGTAGCTAACCAATTTTACTCAGTAGCTGCCCCCTCCCTTTCCAGTAGTAACCCTTCCCTGATCCTGTCCCATCCCATCTTAAAACTGCCCACTGACTTCAATGATACCAATTCTTCTGTAAGTGCATTCCACCCTGCCACCGCCTCTCTGTGAAGTAGTGTCTTCTCATCTCCCTCTTGTACCTACCCTCTCCAGTTCAAACTGTGCCTTGTGTTCCTCCTCCTTTTAATCTAAAAATCACCTCTGTGTTGACCCTGTTTATGTCCTTTATATTTGAAGGTTTCAATCATATCCCTCTGTCCCTCCTTTCCTCCAGGAAGTACATATTGAGTTCCCTTAATATTTCCTTGTAGTGTTTTTCCTCCATACCAGTGATCATCCTGGTTGCTTTGCACTGAACTCCCTCCAGCAGCTTGACATCTTTCTTTAAGTAGGGTCACCAGAACTGCATGCAGTACTCCAGGTTTGGTCTGACTAGTGATCTCTGCAGTGGTAAGATAACCTCCCTCCTCCTTGAGGTTATAACCATGCCAATACACCCCAGCATCTTGTTAGCCTTAGCTGCTGCCTTCTTGCACTGTGCTGAATGGTTCATTTGCTCTGTGATCAACACCCCAAGATCCTTTTCCTCCTCTACACTGGCCAACTGCACTCCCCCCAGTCTGTAGCAAAATGTGTGGTTCCTGGCACCCAAGTGCATAACCTTAGAGAGGGGAGGCTGACTGGCCTATAGTTACTTGGCTCATCCTTGGGCCCACTTTTATGGATGGGCACCACATGTGTCATCATTCAGTCTTGGGGGAACACAACCAGTCCTTAGGGAGGTACTGAATAGGTCTGCCAGTGGTCCTGCAGGACCTTTGCCATCTCCCTCAACAATCTGGGGTGTATGCCATCTGGACATGGTGCCTTATCCACCCTCAGGACTCTAGACCTTCCAGCACTCTGCTGTCTTGGATTACCCCTCTGTCAGTTCTGCCCCTCTGTACCCCTGTTTCCTTCCCCAGTGGGATTGGCCCAAGTTTCTCCCTGGTAAACACAGAACAGAAATACTCATTGAGTGCTTCCACCTGCTACTTCCCCTCAGGGCACTATGCCACTCACCTGTACACATAAGGGTTTAAAGAGGTATGTACTGTATAAGCACATGACAATATATGACAACAGACTGAGAATGGTAGAATGTATGTCATATAAAATGTTCAGTACCAAGAACAACTTGAAAACACATTATGCAAAAAGGAATGAATGGGCACATTGTCATTAGTGCGCTGATCACTGTACAAGTGTGTTGGGTAGCTTCAGAAATCTTCCATGACACATCAACACCTTATGTGTGGGAGGGGTGGTGTGGTGGCTTGTGCTATGTGGCACACATCTCTGTTTTTCTTTTTTTTATGTTTCCTATAGAGTGAAGATATCCCACCCTCTGCAGAAAGAACTGCAGATCCCTAGAATTTACATGTCAACAAGAAACTAGATGTCACCAAGTGGAACCAATTCAATGGCTATACTGTATATGGAAATAAACTTCGCTGGTTGACGTTGCTGATTGACTGACCACAGTCAGATAGGGTGATGGGGTACACACATGCAGACACAGACAACATGTAGGTGGATAAGCTTTATATTCTTTTTCTGTCTGTGGACTTTAGCAAGTAGTGCTGACTTGTTTAATAGTGTTGTGTGGTGTGGGGGACCTTCCTCCAGAGGAGGTTGCAGTGCTTGGAGGTGCAGTGAAGGGCAGACACAGGGCTGATACACTCTCATGAGAGTTGGGTGTGGTCCTAATCCCATCCTCCCACCCTCCCTCCCCAGAGCACAGCTCATTTATAGGGGAACACCTGCCCTGCAACTGGAGGAAGGGGCTTCAGGTGCAGCTCATGTAGTTCTATCCAATAATGCAGCCATGGGGCAGGGGAAAAGCATAGGTAGTTCTCAAATAGAAGTACAGCATCCACAAAGAATTGCTGATTAGTGTGATATGTGGATATTGTGGAGGGCCTTCAACTGGAATATATCAGGTAAAATTTCTGTTAAAGACTGGGCTGGGATTAGTTAATTTTACTTGCTGTAGGGATAGCTGGTGTGGAGAGGCTGTACAGGTAGTGTGGACCGTGGGTAGAATTGTTGGATGAAATGGTTGTGGGGCAGCAATGTGGATGAATATACTGTAGAAGCTGGGGAGGTGCCCAATATGTCACAGGCTAAGCAGGCTTGAGGAAGAGGTTCAGTGGCTTGGCAGGGAGCTGGGGACATTGAGGTATGAGGGAGGATTGTGTCGGTAGGAGGCCTGACATCTGAGAGTATTGTGGGGCACCACAGAGAAGGAACAGTGAGTCAAGGGACGGGTAGGGGGAAAACTAGATAGGATGACAGCTGATGAAGGGTGGACTGTAGTAAGACCTAGCAAAAGAGGAGCAGCAGTAGGCAGGAGAGAGGATAAAGCATATAGTAAGGCAAAGGGGATAGGGAACATGTTTACTTTACTAGCAACACATAGCAAAGAGGATGCAGGAGGTGATTGCACAAGGGATAGCACTCACAAAGAAGAGGGAGTGAGGGGCATTACTAGTGGAGAGATTGAGCATGGTGTAGCAGGGGAAGGGATAATACTCAGTGAGGTGAGGAGGGAGAGGGAGGTTGGCAGTCAAACAGGAGGAGGGGTGGGGTCTTAATTGAGAGGTACAGGGGGAAGACACTGGGGCACATGGTAAAAACACAATCTTGAGTGGATCCAAAAATGAGAACATGGGTGGGGGTGGTGACTGGCACAAGGAAAGAGGAGAGGGTTGTACTGTTGTTGGAGGACTCCATACTCAGGGGATCAGCTGGGGCAGCAAGGAGGAGAGACACAGTCGGATATGGGTGAAGTTCTTACCAGGATTAAAAGGCAAACATGGCAGGACAGACAATTCTAAGGTGCATAAAGAGGAGTAGGAGGAAACCACACATTGTGGTACATGTGGGGACAAATGACCTAGCAGGGGAAACTGTAGACATAACAAGGGAGAGGACTGAGGAAGAGGGAAGGTTGTGCAAGGAGACTGGGGAGTCTGTGGCCTTCTCCGAAGTGCTCCCAGTACCCTGCACAAGCACAGTGAGAAAGGAGAGGATTAGAGAGTTGAACACATGGTTGGTAGAATGGTGTTGAAATAAGTAGTATGGGATTTTGGGGACAGCTGGGGCAGTACCTGGGATAATAACAATCTGTTTGCAAGGGATAGGCTGCACTTGAGTGGGAGGGGAAGGAGGTATTAAAGTAAGGACTAGGGAGGTATAGTGTGACAAGGGTGGATTTAAACTAGATGGGGGAGTGGCAAGTGGACAGCAGGTAGGCAGGATCCGATACAGTGGAGTCACAGCCTACCTCCCAGGCTAGAAGGGAAGGACTCAGGGTGGGCAAAAAGAAGGGAGTAGATGGGAGGAGATGGAGGCTAGTGAAGGGAAGGGGGCATTTGGAAGGTGGTCTCATTTAATGCAAGAAGCCTAGGACACAAATCCGCTGAGCTATAGGCACTCTTAGCAGTGTGGAGGGTGGATATTGCAGCTGTCACAGAAACATGGGCAGCTGAGCACCAGGACTGGGATCTGGCAATCCCGGGATACAAATTATACAGGAAGGACTGTAAGAAGGGAAGGGGGGTGGCAGTCTATGTGAGGGGCGGGATTACATGCACAGTGAATGAGGGAGAAGAAAGGAGAACAGAGGAAATCTGGCTGCAGCTCCTAGACTCAAGGGGTAGGAAATTGAGTTTGGGGTGATATACAGGCTGCCCTTACAGTCTGGGTAGCTTGACAGGGAGTTAGTGGGACAAATCAAAAAGGTATGTAGAAAAGGAAGGTGGTCATCGTGAGGGATTTCAACTTGCCGGGGTTGACTGGAGCATTCCGGTCACCTTCAGTGCTAGGGAGCAAGTGCTCCTGGATGTGATCCAGGAGGGTCTCCTGGCACAGTTGGTTACTGTACCTACTAGGCTAAAGAACACTTTAGATCTGATATTGTTGATTTGGGAAGCAGTGAGGGAAATACAGGTAGAGGACCCACTAGCCGACAGTGATCACCAAACGATGTGGTTTAATTTCACAATGTGCAGGAAGCCAGAGAAATTAGTTACTCGGGTGGTAAACTTCAGGGGGTGGACTTTGGGAGGATGCAGAAAGTACTGAAAGGGAAACTGGAGGGCATAATGCAGGAGATGAACATGGAGCAGAAATGGGATATTATTAAATGGGGGTTATAGAGGCAACAGAAGCCTGCACCAATGCACAGAGTAAGAGGAGCAGAACAAGAAAACCATGCTGGTTGAATGAGGTTGTGTAGGTGGTGAGGGCAAAATAAGTGGTGCACCAGAGGTTTAGGAGGATGAAGAAGAAGTGGACAGGGAGGAATATGCAATATGGTCCAGGAGATGACCAGAAAAGTGAGAAAAGCCAAGGCCCAGAGGGAGCTGAGATTAGCATGAGGAATTAATTGGGGGAGAAAGACTTTCAGATACATCAGAGAGAAAAGGAAGTGCAAGGAGACAATAGTGAAGATAAAAGGGATGGGAAGTTGACAGAAAAGGGGAGGAGCTGGCAGAAGTGCTGAATGAATATTTTGCTCAATGTTCATGGAAGAAAAGGGGACCACTATCAGCATGGGCTGGGAGGGTGGGGACAGGAGGCGACAGATGGAAGAATTGAGGCAAGTAGAGTCCTAGAGGGACAGAGGGCACTAAAGGTAGATGAGGCACCAGAGCACCGAAAAATGCACAAATTACACATTTTTGCACATTCTTTGCTCACACCTACAAGTCGCATGGTCTGCACAACCAGTCTGAAACCTTCAGGGAACATGCAGCTGGGGTCCCCGGTGTGCCTTTTGAAGATTTCGTGGAAAAATATTAAACAGTTCAAAAGTTATTCAAAAAACAAAGTTTCCCATTATAGTCAATGGGAAAAGTTAAAAAGTTTGTATGTGTTGCAAATACAGTTTTTTAGTGTTGCAAATGACCCCTGTAGAGTCGCAAATCCGCCATCTTGTTTTCAGTTGGTGGTCACAGAAATGTTTGGCATTTAAATTTGGGACATTCTACAGACTCAATTCTTGCTGCGTTCACCTAGTTGAGTCCTGAGGATGCTAGCCATGTCTTTTGGGGGGTTAAACACCCTAGAAATATGTTTTTAATTTTTTTGTAAACAGTAGTGTTGCAAAGCAGTGTCGCACATTCAACACTTTTGTGATTTTTTTTTTGTGAAAGTGTCACAAATCATGACACTACTTTACGACACTATGCCTAAAACAATAGGGAAATCTTTGCCACCCTGCTGCAAAACAATGGTTTGCTCTTTTGGGCTGAAATTTGAGGAAGAAAGCCAAGATCTGACAGATGTGCCTTTTGGTGGTTTGATGACAAAATATTAGAAGGCTGCAAAGTTACAGCAATCCGAAGTGGACAATTTTTCCCATAGGCTAACATTGCTGCGTTTGGCTAACCTTTTGAGGCCTGTATCTCAAAATGCTTCAAGATAAGGACTTCTTGTCAGAAAATGTTTAGCCTCCTGCTAAGTCCCAAATATTTTTCATGAGATAGGATCCTTTTGGCAAGAATAAAAAGGATTCACAAAAGGATCCTATCACATGAAAAAGGATTAAAAAAAATAAGTCCCAAATCCTTTTTCACAAGAAAAAAAAGTATTATGAAAAAGGATCCTATTTCATGAAAAAAGGATTTAAAAAAGACTAAGTCCAAAATCCTTATTCATGAGTAGAAATCGTTTTTCACGAGAACAAAAAAGGATTAATGGAAAAGGATCCTTTCTCGCTAAAAAGAATTAAAAAAAAACTAAGTCCCAAATCCTTTTTTGTGAGATAGGAACCTTTTTCATTCATGAAAAAGGATCCTAACTCATGAAAATCCTTATTTGTGAGTAGAAATCCTTTTTCGTGAGACTGAAAAAGGACTCACGAAAAAGGAATTAGTGAATCATGATAAAGGATTTAAAACTCTTAAAAAACACCTTGCAAGGTAATTTTCTACCAGATAACTTCATAATCCACCTAACAGAGTCCCAATGACTAAATGACTTGTGTTGGTGTCTCTGGATGAGTTCATTTTTGTGGATTTTCAAGTTTGTTTGTTTTTAAATGGAAAACAAGATGGCAGCTTATGAAATAGACATTTTCTCATGAAAAAGGATTAGTCCCTCACACAAATAATCCTGTTTTGTGACACCGAATTCCTCTTTCATTCCAGGAAGCTGCCCAAAAGACCGTACTGAGCATGCTCAGAACATAAAACTTTAAAATTAAATAACTTTGCAATAAATTAGTATTTTTTCACTAAATCAGTGAAAGGCAAGCCCTTCTAACCCTGAAAATTTCAATCCAAAATTCCAGGCTGTCTAGGTGCAGCATGATGACCAAAAAAGTTCAAATGTTTTTGTACTATGTGCAGCTCAAAAATCCACCAATCCTACAAAAACAAAACTTGGCAGGTCAAGAGATCTACCAGACAAGACTACGCATGCAAAATTTTGAGCAAATCAATTGAATGGTTGCAAAGTTATTAAAAGGCAAAAATTTGAGATTTTAAAGTGCTTACTTAACCCTAACTATAGGGGTGCTACTGCACAAGGGTAGTGGGTGTCATTAGACACCTTGGAACAATTTATAAATATGGGGATGGTGATCGGAGGGTGAGGATGACACCAGACACCAAGGAAACATTTATAAATATGGTGATGGGGATCAGAGCATGGGAGGTGCCACTAGACACCAGGAAAATGTATTAAATTGCAAGGATTGCCATCAGAGATCCTTTTTCATGTCTTATTTGCAATTTACAAAAAACAAAGTCTTTTTTTCACAAATTGCAAAATAGGATCCTTTTTCGAGTCTCTTGTTTCGCAGTTAGTGAAAAAGGATTCCCAAGCATGAAAAAAAGCATGAAACAGGATTAGGAAGTGTTGAAAAAATACACTTGAAAGTGATTTTTCCCAAAAGTAACCCCAGAATTGGCAGAAACGGGTCCCAAATAGCAGAACACATGTGTTGCTTTGTAGTAAACACATCATTTTTTCACTCATTTAATTTTGTTTCCCTCGCTAACTGTAAACAAGACAGCAGCAGCACAAAAAAGATTTCCCATTTGCAACAGAGGATGACCTGTTTGCAAAAAAGGATTACCCATTTACAACAAAGGATCCTTTTTCGAGAAGGACATCTAACTGGAGAGTGAAAATCCCATTGAAATTAGTTGGGTTGGGGTGGTGTGCCATCCCCGTTCTTGACTGCCACCAAATGGTGGCCTGGTGGTAGCACCAATGAATGGAATGCAGACTTAGGTCAGGGTGTGTGTAAGGGCTGGGGTTTTGAACACATGTACATCTCCATGTACAGGCACCCTCCATGGTGTTGTGACAAGGGGATAAAATGGAAAGTGATGGGTTGGGACTAAATGAAGCCCTGCTACATACCTCTGACCTATGCTGATGACTTAGGATGCCTTTTGGAGGTTTGGTGAAAAAATATTAATCCGTCCAAAAGTTATTAAATTTCAAAGTTTCCCATTATTTCCTATGGGAAAAGTTAGATGTCCCACTCAAAAAACCTTTTTTTTTGTCCTGAATGCAGTACTTTTTGCCACAAATGTGGAAAGTTTTGTTGAGCTTCCCCCATTGTTTTCACTTAGCAAAGCAAACAAACTTAAATTGTTTTAAAAATACTGGGTGTTAGTAAACACCAATGCTAGTATTTGCCTAATCAGGGCATGAGGAATCAAATTTTGGGGTCAGATTTTGAAATGAATGGCCAGAAATGTCTGTATTTATTCTGTGGAATTATTTTACCACAAATCTTGGTAAGTTTTACCAGAAATGCTGTTGTTGTTTCGCAGTTTGTGAAAAACATTTGCTTTTCCTATAAATTGTGAAAGAAGAAGCTCGGCAAAGGGGTTCTTTTTCCCACAATTTGCAACACAACACATTTTATATAGCTGTTTCTTTGTCACTTGATAGCAAAGAAATGGTTTGGACTTCAGGGCTGACATTTTCGAGGTACAAAGGGCTTGCCCCACAGATGTGCCCTTTGCTGGTTTGGTGAAAATAGATTACTTTGTTCTGGAGTTCTATGGATTTAACTTTTGCTTTGTTTCCCATAGGATTACATTGTAATGGGAGGTGTACACAGTCATTTCTTTGTCACTGCAATGTGAAGAGACACTTTGGAATTTTGGACTGAACTTTATAGAGTACAAAGGGCTTGCCCCACAGATGTGCCTTTTAATGTTTTGGATGAAAATATATTACTTTGCTCTAGAGTTCTGCATCTTTAAATTGTGCTTCATTTCCTATAGGATAACACTGTAATGTGAGGTGTACTCAAGCGTTTCTTTGTCACTTTGTCATTCTGAAATGGTTTGCAATTTTGTTGTCATATTTTCGGGGTACAAAGAGCGTACCCTACCAGTGTGCCTTTTAGTGGTTTCATGACAATACATTAATTTGGTATTGCGTTACACAGGTTTCAAATGTTGCTGCTTTTCTTGTAGGATAAGATTGACATGTGAGGTATTTCTTTGGTGCTGCACACTATGGAATGGGAGTGCAGGACCTAGAGGGCCCTGCACTCTCACAGGCAAAGAAGGACAGCAGTACAATATCTCAAAAATGATATGCATGGATGGGAGCGCAGGGCCCACATGCAAATATGGATACCATTAAGGACTGATGGGAGTGCAGGGCCTCCCACACATCATTACACATACCATTATGTAGTGGTGGAAGCACAGGGCCTGGAGGGCCCTGTGCTTCTACAAGCAAATAAGGCTATGATTATACTTTCTGAAAAAGTAATGAAATTCTTTGCAAAAAAATGTCATTAATGCATCAGTTAGGGTTCCAGCAACAAAAGTTTGGAAATGTGGTGTTAGGGTTTCCAGCCCTAACACCCCACCCCACCTCACCCACCCTCCACACACCAACCGGCATGGGGTGTGTGTCTTGGGGTTGTCAGCCCTAATGCTCACCCCATTCTCCTATACTGTACAATTTCAGCTTCCTTATACAGGAAATGGGGTGAGTGTTAGGGCTGCTACACCCTCCCGATACCTGCTGGTGCGTGGAGAGTAGGGGTGGGGTGGGGTGTCAGGGTTAGAAACCCACTACACCACATTTCTAAACTTTTGTTGTTGAAACCCTAACTGATACAGTAACTACATATAGGACATGAGATCAGCTAAAATATCTTCTTGAGTTGTACTTGGCCTCTAAACCCTCATGAGTGGCAAAGCCACGAGTGAGCTCATAACAAGTTAAGTATAATGAAAGAAGATATTTCTGATATGGTATGCTAGCTCATCTCATATTTGATGTATACAGCAGAACCTGAAAGTTTCATAAATAAAGCTGTAAACAAGTGATTTTCTTTTTTATTCAATGTTTATACTGCTAGGAGGCAGTGTAGCACAGTGAGATAAGGTTCTGAGCTGCAGATCTGGAGACCTGGGTTTGAATCCCACAGCCGCCTAGGTACATACTATGTGATCCTGAGCAAGTCACTTAACTTCCTTGAGCTCTCAGGTCACATTGGAAACAAACTTCACCTTACTGTGCTACTCCTGGTTAAACAATGTTCTTTTCCTTCAGCTTATTTCTGTGAACAGAATATCTCTGAAGAATGTGAAGTAATGATTGTCAAGGTACCATTGTTATGAGGTAATGGTATGCCTCTTGCTACTGGTCAATTATTAATAGGTCAGTTGTTATGTATCTAGGTGGTGATATCTTGGTACCTAACAGGTGATATCTTGATATCTTGAAACTTAGCTCAAAAGATATCACTAGTTATCTTTATAAATTTATACCCACACATATTGTATACATGTATATATTTATGCAGCAGGAGGAACACAAAGGAGACTGATAAATCCATTTATCAGAGCAACTCTATGTATAAATCAGAGACCATTGATTTATACATATAGTAACTGCCTCATCACCGATTTATACAAATAGTTACTACATCATGCCCATTCCTACCCATCCGTCTTCACTACTTTTGTCAGCTCAGAACACAGAAAAGGTACACAGAGCCTAAACTTCCTGACTGCACAAAATGCCTCATAAAAGAAGTACATTGACACAACAAATTGCCATACAATCTCTCAGTAATGCTGATCAGCATGATTGTTTGCTAAAAAAAAAGTACCTTTACTTTCCTCCTTGCCACCGAACTGCAGTTCTGTTCCTTGTCAACACTGCTGGCTCCACTGCTTCTGCTGAAATGCTTCCTTTTGTTCACATGTCCAGCAGAAAATGGAACCTGACAATGCTCCCAGTCACTCACTACATTCAGTAGCTTTTTTTTGGTTGTACCCACTGCACTGCACTGTTCCATAAACAACAAAGCCCGGCACAGTTTCAACTTCTCAAATACATAAACAGAAATAAACATTTGTCAATGTCAAATGTTCACTTGCAGGTATTTGCGTGGTTATTTGGCACTTGGACATGGCTTACAAAAATCAGTAACAGAAGTACAATGAGGGACACAGTTTAACAATTGGTTCTATTCCTGAAGCCAGCAGCATAAAAATACTTTTGTCTTCAGAAGAGCAAGTTTGTAACTCTGACAATATTGTGAGCATACAGTATACCCACTGTTCAGTCACAGAAACACAAAAGGAGGGACAGGATCATTTTGAGGCAAAATCAGGGACATCCTGAAAATCAGGGAAAACTGAGAGGTATGGTCCCTCTTTCCCCTCTCTTCCCCCACTGTCTCTCTCTCTCTCTCTCTCTCTCTGCCCTCCTATTCTCTCTCTTCTCTTCCTCTGACTCTCTCTCTTAACTCTCTGTCTCTCTCTCTCTCTCTCTCTCTCTCTTCTCTCTCTCCCTCCTCACCCTCTTCTCTCTCTTCTCCCTCTCTGTCTTTCTCAGCAAACAAGCATTTGTCAGTGCCAAATGTTGGCTTTCTGGCATTGGCATTGGTAATGCAGGAGTTAGAGATGCACAATAGGACTGGTAGTGAATTAGTGAACTGATGCTGACCCCAGCCCCACCCTGCAGAGAGTGACAGCCATTGGGGTGTGCCTTTGGGCCATTGGCCATAACACTCACACCATTTCCCCTCACCTTACCCCACAGACACAGACAAGTGCTGCGGTGGGCCTTGGGGTCTTTGGGCCTTACACTCATTCCATTCCATAAGAAAATATGCTGAGATGGTGCAGTATAGGAGAAAGGGGTGAACTTTGGGGTTGAAGAGTCTGAGGCACACCTCGATGCCTGTCACTGGCTGCAGAGTGGGGGTGGAATGCCATAAGCTTTACAGCCAACAATGCCAAATCACACCCCTGTCACCCATCAGTCACTACAGGGTGGGGTGTTATGGTTGGAAACCCTAACACCTCAGGCATTGGTTGGCATTTTCACTCCAAATTTTTTACATGGGCTGTTTGTAACCCCACCTCATGGACAGTAGCACTATGAGTTTGTTAGCGGAAAGGTGATTTTGGATAGTGACTGTGCTATTTGGTGCCACAGGTGCAAAAACTCATTTTGGGCAGGATGTGAAAATAGCAGTTGCACTGTTCATGAGGAGGTGTAAAAATGGCATTGTTGAAAATCTGGAGTGAAAATATGAAAAATTGATGAAGTCATGAGCATGCATAGAAACTCACGAATGCATGCCCATAATGCAATTATTTTGGGAATTTTTTTAACCAAATTTTCAACATAGGCATTTTGGGACCTCCGCTCATGAACAGTGTCACTGTGATTTTGTTAATGTGTCCCGAACATTGATTTTGCACAGCGACTGCACCATTGTGTGCCACATGCATGAAAACACATTTCAGGCAGGATGTAAAAAATGACAGCTGTACTGTTCATAAGGAGGTGTGAAAAATCACAATGTTGAAAATCTGGAGTAAGAATATTAAAAATTGTCAAAGTTACAAGCATGTGTTGAAACTGCGCAATGCACACTAGTAATACAGTCATTTTTGGGAATTGTTCCACCAAATTTGAAAGATAGACTTTTTCAGACCCCACCTCATGAACAGTGGCACTGTCATTTTGTTAATCAGTCCCAAAAGGTGATTCCAAGCAATGACCATGAAATGACCTTTCGGGACCGAGAAACAAGATGACAGTGCATATGTTCATGAGGTGGGGTCCCAAGCACCCCACATTGAAAATTTGTAGGCAAAATTCCAAAAATGATTGAGATATCCACCTAAGTTGAACCCACCAGTGTTTATGCCATTATACAGCTTATTGGCATTTCTTCAGTTCGCAGTCGGCTTTGAAGAGTGCAGACGTGTACCCACTCCACTGAAGATCGCAGTGCCAACCTCCAGAGGTAAGTATGGGGTGAGGGGGGTAGAAAGAGGGATGCGCAGAGGGTGGGTGTAGGTGTGGGTTGGGGGAGAGGACCTGATAGCGAGAGACCGTTTTCTTTGTTTCAGTTAATAAAAAAAAAAAAAACGAACACCGAAGACAGTTTTCTTTTTTCACAGGTGTAAGAAAAATGTTGTGTACACTGGGGTGGGCTCCCAGTGTGCCCCATGACATGGGGGGTGGGTGATGTTGGCCACACTGGGGTGGGCTCCCAGTGTGGCACACAATGGGGTGGGGCCAGGGCAGGAACATGGCAATGGCGATTGGCTTCTGAACACAGGGAGGCACACTAGAATGGGCTCCCAGTGTGCCACACAATCTTGGGGTATTAAACATGCCAACAGGGGGATTGGGAAGTCAGCTTTCTGGGACTTGTGTGTGGCAGATGCCAGCAGCCATCACTATGTTTATTTAAATGCTTCACCAGGAAAGGCACGTCGGGAGGCATGACATCACTGCTGCTGCATGATGAGCTTGTCTCTGATTACAGCAGCACTTTTCTTAGAAGTTGTGTCCACTTTACATAATGCTGGTGTCAGTGCTAGAATGCTGGCTTATTGGGGAATGAGGGACGCACCTACTATAGCATGCCCTGCATTCACCAACACAAACACACTTCTAAAATGTGCTACTAGCACAAGACATTCCTTGTGCAAGCACACAATCAAACGCAAAAAATGAAGGCAATTTTCAATGCCTGCTTGCTTCCAAACTGCCACCTCACTTTCCCAAACCGCCGTTCTCACATTAAGCAGTACTATCATTTTCCCCATCATTTTTTGAAAACCCACTCTCTCAGCCAGTCAGCATGGATGTCCTGATGTCTATGCTGTGTCCAGATGCTACATGCTTAGCAATGGTCGTAGCAACCAGGTCAGAGAAGAAATACAAAGGCACAGGTTCACAAAAAAAGAAAAACCCTGCAATTTATGCAACCTACATTTTAATAAATCTGACAAAGAGGCATTCAGGTCTTGAAAGTTTGTATCTTTATCATTTCATTAGCCTAAAAAGGCATTATCTTTATGCAGTAAAGATTCTTCTTTTTGTTTGCCTGGTAAATGAAGTGATTGATTGATTGATTGTTTCTCTCCTGCTTTTGTGTGGGCTAACTTGGCATCCCTACCTTGATCCACAAAATTAAAAAAATAAAAAGTTCCTTAAAAAATAATCACTCACTCCTCTCCTATTATATAAATGAAATATGCAATGTGGAGATTGTGTAATACATCATTTATCTGCACTTGGGCAGTTTTCCCTAAGGACATCACTCGTAGCTTATGCCACTAGTGAGATACTCAGTCAAACTGCACTTTGCAGATAAATGCTGTATCACACAGCTCCCGTCACGTATCCCAAATTTTTGAACTTTAATAACTTTGAACTGTTCAATGGATTTGCAAACAATTTATGCACAATCTCTAGGGTAGTCTCTTTGATTTGCCAAATCTGTGTGAATCCATTTTGTGGTTTCTGAGATACAGAGCATCAAAAAATCCTAAATTTGCCACTTTTTGCCATTTCTTTGTCCACATGTATCTCAGAAATAGCTTGAAGTTGTGGTCTGAAAGCTTCAGGGCAAAACGTCTTTGCCTCACGGATGTGTCTTTTGAAGGTTTGGTGAATAGATATTAATCAGTTCAAAAGTTATTAAAATTTAAAATTTCCCATTATTTCATACGGGAAAATGTATGTCAGGCACGGACATTTTTTTGTGATTACAGGAGCTATTATAGGGAAATATAGAAGTTGAAAGCAGATAAGGACCACATGGCCCATCTAGTCTGCCCATTTTTTCTACCTTACTGTATGATTGTGCCATAGGCCTTTACTCTGTCAATGGCCTGTTTATTCATACTAATCTGTATTGCTCCCTTATGCCTATCCTTAGCCTGTTTGAAGCCCTGCACTGTATTCATATCCACCACTTCCTGAGGTAGGCTGTTCCATGCATCCACCACTTTTTCTGTGAAAAAGAACTTCCTCACATTACCCATTAATCAGCCTCCCTCTAATCTCATGCTGTATCCTCTTTTCCTGCTATTTTACTTGTATTGAAACATGTTAGACTCTTTCAACTTGTTAATGCCCTTAAGATACAGTGTTTGAATGTTTTGATCATATCACCTCTCTCTCCCCTTTGCTCTAGGGGATACATATTGAGCTGCATTAATCTGTCCTCATATGTTTTTTGATGCAGAACCTGCACCATTTTGGTTGCCCTTCTCTGGACTGCCTCCATTTTGCTAATGTCCTTGTGCAGATGAGGCCTGCAGTACTGCATGCAGTACTCCAGATGGGGCCTAACCACTGTCTTGTAAAGAGTGATTATTACCTCCCACTTATGACCTGTGATACCCCTACTAATACAGTCCAACATCCCTCTAGCCTTACCTACTGCCTTAGTGGTCTGTTTGGATGATTTCAGGTCATCTGTGATGATGATGCCCAAGTCTCTTTCTTCCCTTGTGATTGCCAGCTTCTCCCCTCCCAACCTATAGGTAGCTTCAGGGTTTCTCTTCCCTATGTGCATGATCTTGCACTATGTTGCATTAAACCCCTGTTGCCACTCTTCAGACCATTTTTCCAGTTTTTCAGATCTCTTCTCATTCTGCCCACTCCATCTGGATCATCTACTCAGTTGCAGATCTTGGTTTCATCTGCAAACAGGCAAACCTTACCTCCAGTCCATTTGCAATGTCACTGATGAAGATATTGAAGTGGACTGGCCCCAGAACTGATCCCTGAGATACCCCACTTGTGACTTGAATCTCTCCTGACTGTATACCATTTACCACCGCTCTGTTTCCTGCCCACCAAACAGTTTGCCTCCCAGCCAACCAACTTGACCCACCCTGAGCTACCCAGCTTATTAATCAGTCTTCTTTGGAACAGTATTAAAGCTTTGCTGAAGTCGAGGTAGGCAACATCAACTGCACCCCTTGGTCCACCACTCTGGTTACCCAGTCAAAGAAATCTATGAGATTAGTTTGACAGCACCTTCCTGTTTTAAACCCATGCTGTCTTGGATCCTGTGCTCCCATGGATTCCTTGTGTTGCACTATCCTTTGCTTAAGGTACCTCCATAATCTTGTCCACTACTGAGGTAAGACTGACTGGTCTGTAGTTCCCTGCCTCCTCCTGCTACCATTCTTGTGGAACAGCATCACATGATCCTTTCTCCAGTCTTCTGAGACCTCTCCTGTGCTCTGAGACTCACTAAACAGTTCTGCTAGTGGCTGTGCTAGTTCCTCTGCATTATTTATTATTATTATGTGCTATTATTTGTGCTTATATGGTCAGATATTTTTTGCAAAGGACTCCTGTGTCTGCCATCTTGTTTTGCAGTTGGCGAGAAAACAAAAGTAATAAAATGATGAAAATGAATAAAACTGAAAAAGAAACATCAGAATCTAGTTTAATGGGAGCTGTTTAACTAGATTATGATGTTTCTTTCTTTAATGTGTGCAGAGAAGCACCTTTTCTGGGCACCTGAAATCCCGGGTGTCCTGCTTACCGAGAGGAGCACTTCCTCACATTCTCTGTATGAGAATAGCAGAATTTTCTTCAGTTGTGCAGCCGCAGCTGGAACTTGTGCTGCCAGCTGCACTCTTGTGTGTGACCCTCTGTTTCTCTTATGTAGTGGCAGCCCCTTAGCCAATCACTGTCCCTGTTGGCACCCACCCGTCCCATATATTTCCTTGGTGTCTAGTGGCACCCTCACCCCCAATTCCTATTAATTTTTACTTTGTTATATATAATCTGACATCAGGATGCCCACCCCCAGTGTCAAATGTCCCCTCAACACACACACACACACACACATACACACACACACACACACACACACACACACACACAGTCCCATTTGTTTATTTGTTGACATTGGGGGTGCCCAGTCTCCATGTCAGCATTGCAAGCTCCCACCAGCAGTGTGGGACACTGGGAAGCCCACACCCAGTGTCCCCAAATAATAATTTATATGTACCTGTGAAAAGAAAAACATCCCCTGTTGTCTTTTCTTCCCTGAAAAAGAAAACGATCCCTCATTGTCCCTGCTGTCTCCCTCCCTCATCCAAACCCTCCCACTGAGCACCCCCCCCTTGCCCTATACTTACCACTGGAGGTCGTGCACTGTCATCTTCTATGAGGTGGATATTTCATGTTCTAAAATGTGGTATGTGTGAATATAGGTAGAGCTTATGTTCACACATACAGCATTTTGGAAAATGAAATATCCACTTGCAATCATTACTAAAGAAAAAAACCCCACTGTTCTCACTGTAGTCCTTCTGTGGTACAGAGCTCAAGGCACAGGGATGAAAATCAAAGGGTCCTGGCTGCAAAGCTAGTCCTCCATAGCTTTTTTTTTCCACCTAACATGAAGGTGAAAAGGATAAAGGAAGGGTGGCCTTGAATCCAGGGCCCCTCACATCCACAGTCATGTGCCCTGTTCTCCATGCCACAAGACAGGCATGAAACACAGCATTTTTTCTCTTTACCCATGAACTGTGTCAGTCATCTTCATGCTTGATCACAAGTGCATAGTTTATGTTCAAAAATGTGGTATGTATGAAAATAGGCATACTTGTAGCTTATTTTCACATATACAATATCACATTTTTGAATATGAGCCATCCATTTTGGTAGGACATGGAGACAATTGACATCATGTAGGGCAGATGTGGAGCTATCCTTTTAGCCCTTTGTTGTCCTCTGTGTTGTGGCTGTTCCTCGTGGGTTACCCCAACCCCCATTATGTGTTTCCCTGGTGTCTAGTGGTCCCCCACCCTTAGATTTCTGGTTTGCCAACATCAGGGGGCCCAATCCCTGTGTCAGCACTAGAAACATCCCCTTTCCCAGCACTGTAGTACACTGGGAAGCCCACTCTCAGTGTACCAAAATCCTTATGTAATTTTTAGCTGAAAAGAAGAAAACCATCCCCAAAGTCCTTTTATTTTCTTTACCCTGAAAAAAGAAAGTCCCTCATCACCCCCATCATCTCCTTCCCCCATCTCCACCCTCCCACTGAGCACCCACCTCCCCACACCCACCACTTATTGTATACTTACCTCTGTAGGTTGTCTGCTGACATCTTCTGTGGACTTGGGCATGTTTGCACTCTTCAAAGCCAAACCACAAACTGAGCGATCAAGGTACGTTTTGAACTTATGTTGATATCTTTGCCATTTTTAGGTATTTTTTCAACAAATTTTCAACATGGGCTTTTTGGGATCTCACCTCTTGAACACTGTCACTCTCACTGTTGTTTCATTAAATGGGCCCAGAAGGTGATTTTGGGGTCACTGACAAAATCACCTTTCAGGACTGATTAATGAAATGACAGAGCCAGTGTTCGTGAGGTGGAATCCCAAAAAGTCCATGATGAAAATTTGGTGAAAAAAATTCCTATAAATGGCAGAGTTACATGCATTTGTTGACATTTTTCAATGCACACATGTAACTGTGGTAATTTTCAATGTTTTGACTCCAAATTTTCAAACATAGCCATTTTTTTCACACCACCTCATGAACAGTACAGCTGTCATTTTTCACATCCTGCCCGAAATGTGTTTTCACACCTATGGCACAGAATGGCATTTTGACAAGGATTTGAAAATGTTCACATATGGAATTTATGGAGGTATAAGAAGACTATGTTCAAATTTGGGGTCAAATATGAACAAATGCTCAAGTTATGACCTTCATTGCAATTTCAGTAAGCTCACATAACTTTGGAAATGTTAAATATTTTGACTGCAGATTTTCAGCCTAGCCTTCTTATTACCCAACCTCATGTATGTCATAGGTTTCATTTTTCAAATCATGGCCAAAATGTGTTTTTGCACCTGTGGCACAGAATGGCATTGCAGTTGCATAGAATTATGTTTTGGAGGGGGTATGAACATTTTCTCTACTAGGTACATGTGCTGGGATCATAAGATGGCCATACTGATAATTTGGTCATGGATCTACAGAGGGATAGGTGCACAGATTCTGAAGGACCCTGTACTCCCACAGTAAAATAAGGAAAATCATGGAGCATGGGAGCGTGGGGCCCAAAGGGCCCGCACTCCCGCTGTGACTTAAGGACAATTAGCTCCCATAGGCAAATAAGGAAACAAGTAAACTACCTGAAAAACTAAGGAAATTAATTGCAAAAAGCTTCATTATTGCACCATTAGGGTTGTAGCATCAAATGTAGGGAAATACAACCTTAGGGTTCCCAAGCCTAAGGCCCCACCCCCACTGTGCATGCAGGACCAGGCATGAGGAGTGTATTTTGGGGCTGTGAACCCTAATGCTCACCCCATTCTCCTATGCTGTACACATCTTACCTTGCTTACTTATGGAATGGGGTGAGCATTAGTGTTCATAATCCCAAAACACACCCCTCATGCCTGTTCCTGCATGTGCAGTAGGGGTAGGGTCTTAGGTTGGGAACCCTAAAGTCATATGTCCCTATTTTTGATGCTTCAACCCAAATGGTGCATTAACAAAGTTTTTTTTGCAATGAAGATATAATCTGGGATATGCCATGGCTGTATAAAATAAAAAATGTATTTTGAATGGCTGGTTATGACCTCTTTTACCTCATGAGTGATGGAGCAAGTGCCATTAATACATGTCCAAGTAGACTGACAGGCATAGGGTTTTACTGAAGTGCCAGTAGGCCTGGACAGATTGTTAGTACAATGGACGATTCTGCTCAGAACATTAGGGAGCTAGAATGGAAATATCCTTTGTTCTCTGAGCTAGAGAAAGAAATCATTTATTTTCACTCCAGCTCCCATGCCAGATGAAAATAAATGCCTGTATATTAGGTAAGCACGTTAATGTTAAACCCCAATGTTTGCACCTTAATACCTTGGCCCCCATTCAACCAATTTTCTTTAAATTTGGAAAGCAAAGAGATGATGCCAGGATCTCTAGATATGGAAAAGTTTGTGGAATCAGCTCACTGAGAACAAAGTTACAGAGGGCAAATAACTACAAATTGCATAAATTAAGAATTTTTTGCTCACCTATAACTAAAAACTAGAAGGATGCAAACCTAAAACTTACAGGTTTTATAGAGTTTGGCCCAAAGTGTGTGCTTTTGGGTTTTTTAGCTCCCAAACTAAAGTCATTTTTAAAATATTTAAGAAAAGCAGTTCCATTTCTGAGCATGCTTAGTTCTAAAAAATGAGCATTCCAATGATAACTGAATTTTTACAACCACATGATGACGTAGTCATTTTATGAAAATGTGTGTGTGTGTGTGTATGAGGGGGCTGGGCTATCCTGATGCTGCCAACAGTGTCTGTAACATCTTCTTGAAGTGCTACTTCATCAGGGACAGGGCTACATATCAGTGTATAGCTCTGCCCCTGCTGAATGGAGCTGTGCATGGAACTGTCTATGTGGTCTTGGCCATTTGCCATTAGCCACATGAGTGGCTCTATTTATTTGAACTGGACAGTGAAGTTTCCAATCCCCACTGCCAGTTTAATGATAAGAATTTACTCTTGACACTGGGTGCCGATCCCCAGTGCTGGTCATTTATTCCTCCATAAGGTTCCCCAGTGCCCATAATTTCAACTTGTCAGCTCTGGGTCACAAATCCTTGTAGTCAATGTAGGCAAACTATTTTCCCCAACCCAGCAGTTTGGGATGCCAGTGTGCCCACCTCCAGTGCTCCTAAGTAGCATACCAACACCAAGGTGTCCAATTCCTAGTGTCAGAGGCCAATAAATAAAGAGAACCAAGGGCCACCCAATAGTTCAGTGGTAGTGCTGCATGCTTACAGACCAGTGACCAAGGTTTGGGAGTGAGCCTGGTCTGCAGAGGCCAGGTGGCCAGGTGGGGAGTTATTCTAATGGGAGTACAAGCCAGACAGGGAGGGAGGGAGGAGGAAGCCCAGACCCAGTGCAGATGAGGCTTCTTGCAGTGAGCCAGGGTGCTTGCTCCCTCATGTAGGGTAGCCCATGCCCAGTGTGTGCTACTATGTCTGAAGCCACCAGAGGCTATGCTGGATCTCTGGGGTGAAGGGTAGAATCATAGGAAAAAAACAGGGAAACACCCCATGTGAATGGCCGCTAAGAGTGACAGCCCCTGCGGTCCTCAGGCCTCACACCATGTGGATCCCCCCAACTTGACAAGGTAACCCGTGAAGTTGGTGCATGAGGAAGGGCACCATCCATTATGGTGACACCTTCCTCATGCAATCTACTCTACAGACAGGTAGGGTGACCAGATGAGGGGTTGGGTGAACTAGGCAACAGAATGTCGCTATACGTATGCACGCAGGGGGTGGGAGTGAGCACGGTGAGTGAGGGCTGGGGGGTGGAGAGGCTGTAGGGGGTGATGCTGCCATCATCGGTTGAGCTGTGGCATGGCATCAGGGATTGGGCAATGGCTGGGGTGGCTGAGGTACTGGGTTCGGGTCCGGGTGCTAGTGCGATTTTTATTGTGCCTGGCCTGAACCTTTTTATTTTTGCTACTTTCACCCCCCCAACATGCACCCCTGAGTTGAGAATCTTTGCTAGGAGGTGGGGCACAGCCCCCGCAGAAAGTAGTAAAATATGTCCTGGTGTCGCTAGTTGGTGCACTAGGTTGTCAGAGTGCCGAAAATGTGTTTGGCACTCTGATTGAGTGATAATGGTGATCGCCTTTAGGCATTCACTGTTATCACATAGATCCACTTGACAATGGAAGGGCACAATGGGATTGAAGACTGGCAGCAGGCCTGATGGAAGGAGCAGGTGCAGTCCAGGCCAAACAGCTATATAAAAAAATAAAGAAAACTGTTCAGCAATGTCTTTGTCATCCTGAAAAAAAAAGAAAACAATCCCTTGTTGTCTACTGCCATCCCCATCCCCCACCTTGCCCCCCACTCAGCAACCACCACTCCATACACACCTCTTACCTTATACTTACCTACCAGAAGTCCAATGCCATAATCCTGTCTGGACCATAGACATGTCTTCACTCTTCAACACTGAACTGGGAACTGAGAAAATCAGATAAATAATGTATAATATATTTCAATGCATTTTGAACTTTTACTCTTAACTTGGTCATTTTTAATATTGTTAGCCCATACTGTATATTCAATAAGGCCTTTTTGAACCTACCTCATGGACAAGGCAGGGAATGTTTAAAATCTGTCCAGAAAAATTATTTAACAGTTACTCTGTGAAATTTCCTTCAGGTAGGATCTGAACATTTTCTTCTACTAGGTTCATGAGGTGGGGTTATAAGAAGGCTATGTTGAAAATTTTGGGTAAACATATTAAAAGAAAACAACAAAATTATAAATGTACATTGACATTTTTCAATGTTCACTCACAGCTTGGGTAATTTTTAATAATCTGACCCCAAATATTCAACATTGCCATTTTTTTCACACCACCTGATGAACATAACAGCTATAATTTTTCAAATCCTGATCAAAACATGTTTTGACACTAGTGGTGCAAAATGGCATTTCAACCATGATTTTAAAATGTTCATCTACCAGAGTTATAAGGTTGGATCATAAGAAGACTCTATACTGAACATTTTTGGGTAAAAATGTTGAAAAAACAACAAAGTTACGAAGGTGTGTTAAAACTTTTCAATGTTCTCTCATAACTTTCATAATTTTCAATATTTTGATCCACAATTTCCAACTTATCAATTTTTTTCTCATCACTTCATGAATCAGACAGCTGTCATTTTTCAAATCATGGCCAAATTGTGATTTTGCACTTGTGGCATGAAATGACATTTTTGAAGTGTTTTATACAGTAAATGACACCTGTAATGTTTAGAAGGGGCAGTCATAAAAAGATTATGTTGAAAATTGGGGTCAAAACTGTTACAAAATAAAATTATAAAGTAATGTTGTTTGCAGGGACAGTCATTGGCCTAGTGGGGACCATGTTGCCTTCCCATGCCAGTGACCTGAGTTCAGATGCAAGCTAAGTGTGCTGGCTTAATGGGCTGAGGTGGAGCAAAGGCACTGCAATGTGTGGCATTAGCACCAGTCTGGTGAGGGACTGAGCAGTGTTCTGGCACACACACAAACATCTTGTGGAAGGCCAGGGAACCTTCCTTCACATTCCTTGACAAGGGATTGACATGCATGTCGAGGCCTGATGGCCAATGCACTGTGTGTTCAGAAGTAGGGTAGTAAGAAAATGGGGAAAGTGTACCTGGTGGGTGAAGGTCAAGTCACCAAGCCCCACACTAACAACAGGCTCACTTCTGCTGTTACCCACCCAGCCCCATCACCTCCACCTCAGGAAATTACCTTGTACCTTGCTACTCCTCAAGATTCCTCCATGATGGGGATAGAGGGTGGATGTCCATCCTCCCTTGGCTGTCAGTCAGTTAGTCTTTGCCCTGTTAGTGCTGCAGAGTGTGCAAAATCTGGTAGCTTCCTCCTCCTTGGTGGTGGTCCATGAGCGGAACAACTCACCCCCCCACCCTGAGAGGAAAGTGGGCACAGGGATGCTGAATCCTGTCTACATCCCCAATGCTGGCCTCCATGAGAGATGCAAGTCCATTCACAAACCTATGTCACTGCCATGGTACTAATATCTACCCTACTGACCAACCTGCTTTAAACCCCCAACATAAAACTACAGACCTTTTCCATCCTACACAGCTGATCGGTATTTTTATTGCTTAGAGTAACCCATTTTCCACTTTATGTCTACATGTTTAGAGGATGTCATCAGTGGTTTTGGAGGACACTGATCACATGTATCAGATAAGTATTGTTTTATGTTTACGGTACTTTGTCCCAGTTAGTTATTAAAGAGCTGTAGATCCTCTGTGACCCCCTTACTATTCTTATTTTAGAGGTATGATTGGATGTTCCCTCCAGCATCTCAAAATCCACAGGATCCAGGAAGGCAATCTTTATTAGTAGTACTGCATTTGAGTGAGTAGTTTTAATACTAGTAGTTGCATCTTTACACCATACCATCGTACAGTATAACGGTGCAACTACATGTAGTAAGAAGCTGTTGTCTTTCACTTGTTATTTGGTTGGTGAAGCAGACCTAGAACTAACTTCAATATTCTGTTTAATTACACTAATGCAGACATTAGGTTGAAGAACACAAAATGAATGAAGTAGGACAATAAAAACATTAGGTTTTGTCTCCAGAGTATTGGAGAATAAGTGGCAGGATCTTCCTTGGGGTTGTCAACCTTAATGCATACCCCCTCCACTGGCCAACAAGGTCAGCTTTGATCTATTTTCTTCATGCAGGGCCCTGTGTGAAGAAAGCAATGACAGATTCTGTTGGCAACATATGGCGAGCCATACTTCTCTACCTTCGAAGAGTTTATTACTATGAGGCACTGACCTCATAGGTATCATCAAAGGTAAATACAAGCCAAATAGGCAGGGCCCATGTCAGCTCACCAAAATCAGGATGAATACCCCATGATATTATTTTTAATACAATACTCATCTAGCTTCTTTTTAAAAACATCCATTCCACCACTACCTATTATCTCTACTGGTAAAGAGTTCCACATGCTGACTGCCCTCTGATTGAACCAAGATGTCCTTTTCTTGGTATGACACAAATTCCCCTTTAGCTGCAAGCCATGCGACCGAGTATCATAGTATGAGTCCATTGTCATAAGTCCAAGACAATCCCATAAACTTGGTTTGGAACTGTACCTTGTGTTTCAGACTGGAGGATTCAAGCTGGGGGAAGGGGGTAGATATTAGGGTTGATAGCCACAAGGAGACCCCATCACTTATTCACCAATATTCCAGAAACTCAAACTCCAAATGTTTTTAATTTCCCTATGTGTGCACTTTCCTTTTCAATCATAATGTCTTATATCTCCATTAACATAGTTTTTCTGCTCTCTCTCTCTCTCTCTCCCCCTCTCTCTCTCTATATATATATATTTATATATATTAGGGGTGAAGTACCACTCCTATAGTTAGGGTTAAGTAGGGTATTTAGTGTTAAACCCCTAACTTTTCACCTTAATAGCATCACCCCCATTCAACAGAATTACACGCAAGGTAAAGTCTCTTGATTTGGCAAGTTTCATGATGATTAGATGGCCACATTCCAAGATCTAGATTGGGGGGGGGCATTTTAGTGCCCTCACCTACAGCACAGACTGTTTGGAATTTTGTTCTGAAATATTCAGGGTACAAGGGTCTTGCCCTAGAAAAAGGCATTTTTTTTTGGTTGGGTGAAAAAATATTAATCCAGTTCCAGGTTATGATTTGAAATTTTGATTCTGAGCATGTTCTGTAGGGTCTTTCATTTATATATCTGATGCAGAAGAAGAATTTCCAGATCACAAAAGAAGATTCTTCTTTCCTGAGCTGAAGTTCTTCTTTTGTGAGAAAAAAAATCTTCTTTTGTATGGCCACCATCTTGTTTTGAGTTTTTTTTAATTGAAAATTCCATAAAAAGGATTCCCTGGAGAAAAATAGACACATCAATCTACCTAAAGAGGACCCTTTAGCTCAATTCTAAAGTTAGTTTTTAGAAAAACGACCCTGAAATATGGTTTTGGTACACCCTAAAATCTTAGGTGGAAGGTTTAGCGAGGCTACCAATTCATCTTTCGTGAGCTGAAATTCTTCTTTTGTGAGTCTCACTAAAGAAGCATCTTGGCTCACTAAAGAAGAATTGCATTTCACAAAAGGAATTTCTTGTTTCATGATCATCTTCATAAGCTTCTTTCATGAACTTTCTTGTTCTGTGATGTTCTTTGTATGAAAGGAAACTCAAATAAAAATAATTTATTCTTTCATGAGGTGAGATTGTTCATTCATGATCTTATTTTATCAGATTTCTTCTTTTCTGTCTTCTTTCACGAGATGGATTCTTCTTTTGTGAGTTTCTTTCATTAGACTTCTTTTATGATCTTCTTTCATATGAAAAGAAGCTTATTCATTCATGAGGTTGAGAGATGGATTCTTCTCTTATAAGCTTCTTTTGTGAGATTTCTTGTTTGTGATCTTCTTTCATGAGACCATGCAAAAGAAGAAAACTTGCTCATGAAAGAACCATGTCTTTGTATAGAAAAACAACTTTTGTTTATAACAAGGCAATCTTAAAAGATTTTTTAATTTAGTTGTTTGACCCCAGTCACCACCTTCCACCTACTTTGGCGATGGTGGTACATGGTGGAGCTGGCAGGCAGCTCTGGCTCCTTACAGAGAGGCTAAGCCTCTAGACCATCCATGTTTCCTACCTCTGATCCTCCTGGAAATCCCCCAGTGGTTGCACCGTGGCATAGCTGAGGTGAAGGGTGTCAACTTTTTCTGCCCCCACAGACCAACATTTTAACTCCAGGGGGTGGCACAGCCACTGTGGAGCTGTCATAGAGCCTGCCAGCTCCATTTTTACTAATTTTCTCCTTACCCCTTGTCTTGATGGTCAATGTGAGGGTGGAGGCATGCGCATACAGTGACCTGCACCACCCTCCCTTTGTAGCTGCTCCCAACTGCACTATATCCAGGCCTCCACTTGGGGGCAGCCTTGCAGCAGGCATGGCTGGGTCCCCCAGGAGGGAGAGCTGCCTATGGCTGCTCAATCCATCTCATGGCCTCCTCCCACTGACCCCCAATGACCCTGGCTTGTTCCTGACTCCAGGTCACCAGCATTGCATGAGGTGTGGCATCCTGTGCTCAACCTTCAGTACCACTGGGCAGGCTGTCTTCTTGATTTTTACCTGAAATTTTCACTATGGCCTTTTGCCACCCGTCATGAACCAGGAAGGTGACATTTTTCAAATCCATCCTGGAAGGTGATTTTGAAGTAATTCTGAAAAATCACCTTTCAAGTCTGATTTGAAAACTTCACCTGATAGGTTGTGAAGTTGGGGTCATAAAAAGATTGTGTTGAAAATTTGGGGTCAAAATAAAAAAAAAACAAGTAGCATGTTTTGGAAGTAAATGGGAATGGGGGACTTGTTTTTTGTCCCTCTTTTGGGGATAATCAGAGTTCTGTGTGAAGCAGGCAGTGACTGACTGGAAGTAGTACCCATTCTCTCTCAAGGACTAGAGCTGCTGCTTATGCTGAGCAGGAGTGTTGCTGCCAGATCTATGCTGTATCCCCCACCTTAACTGTGCCAGAAGCACTTTGTTTCTCGGGGTCATGGCTGTGTATATCTTGCAGTGTGAGTTTGTATTTGTGGCTGCTGAAGCACTGGCCCCACACAACCAGTGCTTCTGCAGCTAGAAGTACTCTTGTAATTTCAGTTTAAGTTTTTCAAAAAGAAAGGAAATTAATTGCAAAAAAATTTTTTATTGCACCAGTTAGGGTTTAACTTAGCCTCACAAAAGTAGTGAAATGTGGCATTAGGGTTTCCAACCCTAACACTCCACACCCCAAGCAGCAAAAGGACAAGACCACACAAGCAGCCAGAGACAGCCATCAAGTAATCATCATGTAAGGCAAACAATATACAACTGTTTCCAGATGACAAAAATGCACTACTGTTATACCTTGGAAAATATGCATAAAACATGTTGTACTTTAAAACAAATATACTCCATCAGTGCTGTTTAGAGACCTAACAGTGTGACTGCAGTAGTGGGTGTGTACGTTTGCATTGTGCATGTGTATATGTGGCTGCAGAAGTACTGAAGACACAGGAGCTTGAGCTTCTGTAGACAGAAGTAGTACTATAATTTGTGTGTTATGGATTTGTATCTGCAGCTATGGGACCTTAGCTTCTGTAGACAGAAGTGCGTGTGTATCTCTTACACCGTAGTGTTGTGATTTGAGTAGCATGTATGTCTAGCTGCAGACAGAAGTGAGTGCATCTGTCTTGCAGTGTGCAGGTGTATCCACAGCTGCAGAAGCACTGGGCCCTCATAACAGATGCCTTTTGTGTCATCTGGAAGCAGTTGTATGTTTGTCTTACCTGATGATAGCTTTCTAT
Organism: Neoceratodus forsteri; assembly: GCA_016271365.2. NCBI lineage: Eukaryota > Metazoa > Chordata > Ceratodontiformes > Ceratodontidae > Neoceratodus > Neoceratodus forsteri. The sequence continues at coordinate 265,933,787 of CM057454.1, read as the reverse complement.
GGTTGCTTGCCTGGTCTTCTTTTCCTGCTGGAGGGGGGAGTTAGACTTGGAAACTCTAATGCTACTGTTCCCTACTTTTTCTGCATTCAGTTGAATCTTAACTGGTGCAATAAAGCAGTTTTTTGCAATATATAGTATATGGGCAACAGTATGTAATGATTTTTACAAACCAATATCTGTGATACCACCTAAACTAAGAGAACAACGTTTGATGGGTTTATACTAGCATCTTACACCAAGGGTGTAGGAAAAAAAAAGTTTACTGCAGCCCAAATTTATTTTTTATCACTGCTGTCTCTGAAATAAAAAACAGATCATTGTTTGTGAGCACATTTGTAGCCCCATGGGAAACAGTTGGAAGGGAATCACCCATCCAGTATATGCCACCATTTGTTTACAATGGCAAGAGCCAAATACCACAAAGCAGGGGGTTTAAAATTATCCATCGAGAGTAGCTTGCATATCCTTAAAACCAAGTATGCAGGGTTTCTGTTCAATGGAAGTACCTTTTGTATTTCATAGACTTCATACCAGAAGGTAGGACTTTAGTACATGTTAGGGCTAAATGGAAATACGTGCCCTTCTCTAGATTACATTTTGGATACAGTACACATGCTTGGGCTCACAGCATACTCAGTGAGTGAGGCACAGTCTTTTGAATGTGTGGCTGTATAACAGGTGTGTTCTGCTGGATTTCTTGGTGTCCCCACCCGGATGGGAACAGGAGTTCCTTCAGGAATTTGCAGATCTTTGTATCGCTCTTTCATTGGAGTCCCTCAGTTTATTGGTTCTGGGGAATTGCAATGCTTGAGTTGACAATGAGATGTTACAATTTGCTCAGCAGTTTATCTAGCTGATGACATTGCCAGGCCTCACACAGTGACTTACCTCTCCTACCCATGAATCAGGCCACACCTTAGACTTTGTCTTCTCATTGGGTCCAAACATCTCAGATGTCAGAGTGCAGCAGTTTGGTGGTCAGACCACTATGCTGCAGACATTCTTGCAGAGTCCTCCCAAATGTTACACCACCTGTGGTGATGGTTCAATATAGCCCAAAGTACAATCCTCAGTCTGGGAGCCTCAAGGAAATGTTGGATGTCTTGGGTGTGTACCAGGTGAAACGTTAGTACTTTTTTAAGCTATTTTTGTACTTGTGCTCATCTGCATATTTATAAAATATTTGGAGTTACATTCTGTTTTTTGTCCATTTTATTGCTGTATGGGTGCTCAAGTACTCACTGCTTTCATTTATTTATCAGTATAGCACCATACATACCCTGGTGCTCCTTGATTCTTTGTTCTTTTTTGTATTATTTTATGTGAGGAGCACAGGTTGGCTCTTACTGTTTTCAAAAGAGCCGTAAAAGCTTTTCGGCACAAATTATATGCAGCATTAATGTAAGTTAATCTACTACATTTCATCAACAAGAGCACTTTGCCACTTGATTTTTTGCACGGATGTGAAAAAGGACTGATTGATTCTTAACTACAGAGCGCAGCACTATATGAGTGAGTAGGAGGATTTCCAGGGGAGCCCTTGGAAACCAGACAGTATCACGTGATGGCCCATTTACAGAAAGAAGCTCGTGAGTACAGCAGGCCTCTGAGAATGGCGTGAGGAGGGCATACGTGTTACTAGCTTTGCAAGTTTGTTTCTTTGCACAGGGAGGAGAAAATCCATTGTTGGGAGTGACTGAACAAGCTACCTATGAGAGTGGTGAGTTAAACACAAAGGCTTTATTTCGCATGCTTGAGAAACTGGTGTTAAAAGGAGATGTATGTTTTGGCATAAATGACTTTGAGGCATACCCAGGTACACAGAGTACCTAGGTGGTTACGATCATCCAAAGACCATCGTATGGGACAGATAATCATGATTTCATGACACGGTGGTGTAATAATATGCAGAAAGCATCCGTTAAGAATATTGAACTTATTTTGGAGTTTGCAAAACCTGTTAGAGATGAACTGTCCCAAGAAATCAGTGATATTGAAACTAAATTAAGGGAAGCTGTGGACATAATTGAATGGGAAACATTGAATAAATTATGAAAAAGTAACAAGATATGATACCAGAATCAAAAAGCAAAAACAGAGGAAGTTTGTAAGAGATGAGAATGATTATCTCAATAATAAAATTTTTGATTGGAATGACATTAAAGAAACTGAACCCCGGTCTATCTTGAAAAAAGTGGAGATGTTTCTTCTATTAATAACACTGTCCTTGATTATACAACAGGACTGTCGGATACAGATGATTCTGATTCCCATTTAGATGGCCTAATGGGGGAATCCCCACCAGGACAGTCCCCCCATACAACCAGGGGATCAGACACAGTCAGCAGCAACGTCACGCTCATTTCCAAAATGTACATTTCCAACAAGGAGGATTGGGGGGGCAGTGTGGCAGAAAAAACAGGACCAATTATTAATCAAGAAAATTCTAGAAGATTCACATTATGGAGTTACTGCATGTAATGAAGTGCATAATGTGCAGCTTCCTCCAGTTGCTCCTGTTTTTTGTAAACATCATGATGCAATGCCTGAATCCATATCTATTTCCACAGCTGACTTAGTTTTAAATTCTGAGATATCGGGGAATGTACTAAGCGAAAATGAAAATGTTAACCACAATTTTAGTGAAATTTCTTCCAGAGATATTCAGTTAAATGTTTTGATGGATGCTAACATAAGTGGGTCCTCTGGGAGTTCACAAAATGTTCTATTTAAATATCATAATGATTGTTGTGTTCCAGACAATGGCCAGTTGCCTCAGAATGAGTGTGATATAGAATGTCCCTCACAAAGTGAATCTTTATTAGGTGGTAAACAATTAGATCCTATAGTGCCAGTTATTAATCTATCTAGCTATGCCCTGACACAATATGAACTTTTGATTTTAAGTAAGGGCCTATCTTTTTGTCCTACAACATTTGTAGAGTTACATAAGCTGGGTAGAAATCTAACATTCAAGTGTACAATAATCAAATTTGAGGATGATCTTGATGTTAGAAATTATACTTTAAGATTACAACCAAGATCCGAATATTGCCCCATATGAATCCCACAGTTGCAGTTTTCATAAAAAAATATTAGATGGATTTGAGGCATTTACAAGAGAAAAAAGAAACACAACATTTTGATTACTGCACTAGGGAAGAAAGGGAGGCCTTAAAAGATCTTAACTCAAATCACCATATAACAATTTAGCCTGCAGATAAGGGGGAAGACATTGTAGTGCTTAATACTGGAGATTATATGAAGGAGGTAACAGACTAGTGATGAAACCTTTTATGTTAAAATCACACATAAAATCACACATAAAACTGTGGACCTTTTTAAAAAAGAGGTGGACAGATGTTTAAATGAAGGTTTTTTAAAGGGGTAGATTTCTGAAGTTGAATACAGAACGCTCACAGTTGTACATCCAGTTATTCCAATAATTTATGCTTTACCTAAAATTCATAAAAGTCTAATACAACCTCCTGGAAGACCTATTGTCTCAGGGGGTGGTTGGCTCACTGAACCAATTTCAATGTAACTTGATGGCTTCTTGCAGCCTATTGTACAAAATTTAAGATCATATCTTAGAGATTCTACTCAAGTAGTGCAAATAATTGAGGAGTTGTCAGTTGAACAGCATTGGTATTTTGCCATAGTTGATGTTAATTCCTTATATACTGTAATACCACATAAGGAGGGATTGCGAGCTTTGTCTCACTTTTTAGACATGAGACCAGAGGAAGATCGAGTAAAAACACTGACACGATTTTGGTGCAGTTAGCAGAACTGGTTTTGACCATGAATATCTTTTTATTTGATGGTCATTTGTACCATCAATTACGGACACAGCTATGGGCACCACAATAGCCCCCAGTTATGCAAATTTGTTTGTGGGCAAGTGGGAGTTGGATCATCTGTACAGCGCCACCACAAATCCATACTTTGACAGTTTGGATTTGTGACGGCACTTTATTGATGACATTTTTATTGTTTGGAAAAGCACGTTAGAAGATTTTGAATGTTTCATGCAGTGGATGGAACTTACTAGTAGTAGTCTGAGATACAATATGAACTTAATCAGACTAATGTTACATTTCTTGATTTAAGAATTTATAAAGATGGGAATGATGGAGTTTGCACCACTTTATTTCAAAAATACTTATAGGAATACTTTATTAAGATTTGACAGTTGTCGTCCTCCCATACAAAGTTTAATATTCCTAAGGGACAATTAATAAGAACTTTAAGGAATTGCACTGGAGCGTGCAGAATATGATATAAAACAATGTGAACAGGTACAACGATTCATAAACAGAGGCTATAGTAATAAAAGTATTGCATCAGCCATCAAAAAGTTGGTGAATTGGATAGAAGTGAAATATTGTTGTATAAACAACAGAACAACAAACAAAAAGTAGAGTGTCCTTTGCCACCAGTTTTTCTAGCGGACTTATGAAGTCAAACAGATTATTACAAATAATTGGCCCATTTTAGACCTTGAACCTACATTAAAGAGGTAACCAAAAATGGACCCAAAGTTATTTTCAGAAAATGTAAAAGTGTAAAAGATCATGCAGTGTCCAACACAGCAGCCATCAACAGAAAGGACAAACAAATGTTACTGACATCTAAACCTAAGGGTACACATAGGTGCAGTAATTGTATATATTGCAAATATGTTTGTTGTTATAAATCCATTAAACATCCGGTTACAGGGAGTAATATAGAACTGAATGATTTCATTACATGTAATAGTTCTGGTGTAGTATATCTGTTAAAATGTGACTATGGGACAAACTATGTTGGATGTACTACAAGAAAATTTAAAGTAAGGATAGGCGAGCATGTAAGGACGGTAGAAAGAGGAGATACTACATATGCTATTACCAAACATATTTTGAAACATAGTCACAAAAACATACTTTTAAATTTTTAGGTTTGGAATTAGTCACTCTAGGCCCTAGAGGAGGTGATTTAGGTAAAAAGATTGGGCAGAGAGAAAGTTATTGGATTTACTTCTTAGGGGCTTGTTCACACATGGGTCTGAATGAAAATATTGAACTCTCAGCTTTTTTGAAAACGTATAAGTGACAATATATTTGTTTATATACTGTTCTTCTTTCCTCCCCCTGTTGCTATGACATAAGTTAGTGCCTGGTCATCTCATTTACCATGTCGTCTTTAACTTTATTCTATATTTTTGTCCTAAATAATTAAATTATATGGACTATGATTTATGTTGGAATTAATATATAGAACAATTATAATTTGTTATTTATCTTTTCCCTAGTAAAGTCATAATATAGTATTTGAAACAGATGACATATAGTATTGGAGGTCACCAAGTGATTTTACATGTGCTATTAGATGGAAACATGGAACCAAAGAGTTAATATATTATATTTGGGAAACTAATCTGGGTCTTTTTGGTTCCATTAATTAATAATTAGTTACTTAATGGGCATATAGTATGTATTGGTGAGTTTGTGTCACATGATTAATTGCACATGTGTATTTATTGAGGCATTTGTAGGTTGATTTTCGCTCTGATTAAGCCTGGCAGTGTACCAGGTGAAACATTAATAATTTTAAGCTATTTTGTACTTGTACTCATCTGCATATATATAAAATTTTTGGAGTTACATTCCGTTTATTGTCCATTTTATTGCTGTATGGGTGCTCATTTACTCACTGCTTTCATGTCTTGGGTATGAAGACAGAATGTAAAGAAGGTAGTGAAGGCTACAATCAGGCCATCACAGTGGCCTTGGACTCCCTTGCACCAGTTCATGTCCATCCACTGACCTTGTGGTGCAGCTTGCCATAATATTGCAAATACCTTTGCCAGTAGACATCAACAAGATAGAGGATGGAGCATTCTTGCAGGAGATTGGCCTGATTAGTGACATGCTGCTTCTGAAAGATCTTTACATAGATTATCAAAGAGCAATCACCCTTTGTCTCAGGAAAGAACTAACCAGCTCAGCTCTTCCACACTGTAGATAGCTTACTACTTCCACCCTATCTACAGTCCAAATGAGCATTTTCAGTAGAGAAATACAAAGAGTTCAGCTGGTTCTTAAATAGACTGCCATCCATCAAAGTGGTAGTTTCTCCAAGTGGCTTGTCAGGAACACGCAGTATTGAGTTGATGATGACAAAATGTCCTCTATTGTCTTGGGGTGAGTTTCAACCAGTTTTAGTTGAAAAGGTGCTCGAGGTGATACCAGGTTTCATCCCACTTTTTGTCTTCTAGACCCTGGGCAAATGTGATTTTGGAGAACTGCAGGAGGTCTTGGGTTCAGTCACTGCAAGGATCATCCAGTGTTCCATGGAAGAGGTTTGTTTTCCTGTGGCCTTAAAGATGGTGGTGGTGAATCCTCTCCTGAAGAAATCACCATTGGACCCTGACCAGACTGTGAATTGCAAGCCTGCCACAAAAATTCCCTTGTTTGGGAAGATGACTAAGAAGAAAGTGGTGACACAGCTTGAAGCGCACCATGAAAAATATAGCATCTTATGAACTATTCCAGTCTGGGTTCAAGCCTAGGCATAGCATGGAAACCATTCTTGTCAAGGTGCTTTATGATCTTATTGTGGCAAGAGAAGTAGGAGAGTACTCTATTGTTGTTGTTCTTGATCTCTCAGGATTTTTATGGGTCAACTGAGGCAATATGGTGGACATGCCAGAATGGAACTTTGGTTCATTTAGTTCTTCCTGTTAGATCCCAGCAAGTTGCATAAGGAACTTATTTCAAGTGGCTAGCTGTGATCAGCTGTGGGGTACACCTGGGGTTAATTCTAACACCCATGTTATTCACTACATACATGCTGCAGGTCATTAGATGGTACAATCTGGAGTTTCACTGCTATGTGAATGAAACATAGCCATGCTTCTCTTTTGCACCAGATGATTTTAACAGTTTTTGGCCAGGAAAGGCACACTAAGCTGAGGCTTGCTTCAGGTGCATCCTGGGAGCACAGGGAAGTTAAGTGACTTTCTCACAGTCACACAGTATGCAAGTGATGTCTGTGGGATTAAAACCCAGTTCTCCAGGTTTGCAGCTCAGTGCTCTTAACCACTTTGCTATAATGCTTAATAACATTTCTGTGTTAGACCAATGTTTTAAAGTAATGGCCTTCAAGTTGAGCTTTAATGAAGGAAAGTCAGAGGTGCTGCTCGTGGAACCAGGTCTTGCTGGGTTAGCAAGATATGGTGACATATCAACAGGCCCATCTTTGTGTAGTATGCCCCTATGAGGCACTGATAAGGTCAGGAATCTGCACATCACTGTAAACAACAGGTTGTCCCTAGAACATCAGGGACAGTGCTTGTCCACAGTGAACATTTCCAGTTAAGGAATATCATCCAGATTAAGCCCTGACTGGGGAACAGAGACCCGTGACCTGTTACATGTCTTCATGACATCATAGGTCCAATATTCAAAATGCACGCTGCATAATATTTGTGCCACACCTGCGCTAAGTGCTGGCCCCTGGACAAAGTATATTCAGAGGTGTTGCACTGGTGCTATATCTTATGAATACAGGGCTGACTGTGTGCCATGCAACTGACATGCACTGGTGCAGAGCAATGCAAGTCAGCAGCACTGAATATAGCTCTGTTGATAGTGCTGAACAAAGGAAGCAGCAGAGGGTGTGCAAAGGCTGCCAATGAAATACACACAACACAGCAGCATAGGTATGAAAAATAAGCTTTACTATAAAAATTAGAACATGTAAAGGACAACAAGGGCAACAGCCCACACATGGAAGGAGGGGCCTGGAAAGGGCAACTGCCCATTGAAGTAAAATGAAGGGAACAACAGGAAAAAGGCACCCACCTGTGAATAAATCAGAAAACACAGGACAACACATCCATCACAGTCCATGCTCTCCAGGGGCTGTAGCAGGTGGATGTGGCTGTTGCTGCTGTTAGAGCCATGGCTATGTCCCAGATGGCCTGGTTAGTGTCCTCCACCCACCTTATCAGGATGCACTGCAGGTAGGTCAGTCAGCACAGCAGGTTTTCTCATCCATCCCAATACATGATATCTCTCTGACCACTGGCCAACCATCCCCTTACCACTGACACCTGGTCCATTCAGTGAGCCCAATATGATAACAAGCACAGCCCTCCTCACACCTCCTCAGCTAGCCACTATATGTGTTGACAGTGAGCGCATGTATAGTTATATGCACGTCGGTGTCAATGCATACGGTGGCCAACCGAGAGGTGAAGGGAAAACTTTACTGGTCATCATACTGGGCTCATCACATGACCTCAGCATCACTGGTAAATGTGCTGTATTGGCTGCGTGGTGTGCTGAGTGTGGGTGGGGTTGGTGGTGGCACCTGAACTGCCAATGTTCACTGATCATTTGGCAACTGGCAGTTGGGGGATGAGAGTATGAGAGTACCACTGGATGCCAGAGATAGTTTAGGTTACATGGCCAGGAGATTGGGGTGCCACTGGACACCAAGGATGCAAAGAAATATACAGGATGGAGATTTGAGGGTGCCACTAGCCACCAGGGAATTCTTTTGATGTACTGGGATGGGTGATTGGAGGGTGGGGGTACCACTGGGGAATACTTTACCAGGACTAGGATGGGTGTTCAGGGGATGGGGAGTGCCAATAGCCACCAGAGATAATGTCAGAATGGGTGCAACTGGGTTGCCACTTTCAATACAAATGAGCCCATAATGGGCATGTAAATGGCCCCTTGTACCAGTCCACTATCTGACGGAATATTGCAGCCTCTTGGTCAGGTGCAGCCACAATGTAAGCCTTTGCACTCTGCTTTTGTGCATTTTTTAATATCAAGCCCCTGGAGTCATGGTAGTTTTATTGAGATACTACATACAAAATAACACTATTAAAATCAACAAAAACAATAAGTCCGCACCTGACCCCCCAAAAAGGGGTAAATGTAACCATTGCTCAAGTCACAAACTATAAATGGGATTCTAAATGAGGTGCTACTGCATATGGCAAACATCAACAAAACAACAAGTCATGCACCTTATATAAAGGAAGCCATTTTAGGCAGATGCAGTTTGCAGTAGGGACTGAGCTGATTGGGTCTACATCAACAATATTAGCTGGATGACTTCACAGCAGGGCCCTGAAGTGAATACCAAGAGATCCCACTTCTTTTGAAATCAAATTAGTAAATCGCCAATCCAGGCGAAAATATGTTTATTGCTACATTTACCCTTTTTTGGTGGGGGCAGGGTGTGCACTGACATGTTATTTTGTTGAGGTATGCCATACACAGTAGCACCCTTGTTTAGATTCCCATTTATAGTTTGTGAATGAGCAAGGGTGAGCGGGTTACATTGGATTTTATTAAAATCAAGTAGAGTATACAGCTGTATACACTGTACACAAGTACAGAATTGCAAAATTATCAATGTGAAATGATACCATAACACTTGTGCAGTAAACAATACTTCACACACTGCCCTAAGTGTACAGTACATATTCATTAATATAATTTTATTGTATTTGACATTTGCTTTCATTTCACTAAGCACTTTAATTGCATGCTTCTTGCATGCCTTCTGTTTGCAAACACGACTGGCAACACCTTTTCTAAATGTTCAATATATCACTTGCAGAGACAGCATTTAAGTGTGTCTCAAAACTGATTTATCCTATCAGTGAGTTCTTGCTTTGTCCATGGCTTTGTTTTTTGACAAATGTGCATTTTCATGGCATGCCAGACCATCTTTATTGGATTGATGTCTGGGGACCTTATGTAACAAATATGACATTAGTTGCATCAATTGTGTCAGAAATCATCATACAACATAATCGGTATAATACTGTAGACAATACACACAAAATGAAATACTACAGTTTTTATCTGGTGGTGTTTTGACCCTTTTAATACCCTATTTAGTAACCATATACCGTCAGCACGATGAAACTATCACAGTGAAGACCATTACAGTGACTAATATCGCCAGGTCGCTGTAATGGCCCTGCTGTACACCAGCACTGTTTCTCACGGGTGTTTCTCCCCCACCCTGAAACAACTCTGACTTGGAGTTTGTAATTTAAAGAAGGGGGCTGTGGGATTGTCTGCATTGTGCCTATCGCTGTGCGGGATGTCAACAGCTATGTTGTCGCTGTGACATGGTAGATCCGTAATGAACACTGTCTGTGCTGTATGTTTTGGGTAATTGTCCTGATAGAAGTGATGCCCATCAGGGAACTTGTTCAAGATAAACTTAGTGGCAGCCTCCTATATGATATAATGTGTAAAGAAAAAACATCCATAGTCCCAGGGGATAGACACAATTAATTACTCTTTATCAGTTAGTGTATAAAAGAAAATTTCAACAGTTGTAGAGTAGCAAAAAAAGACTTGGCTTCAAAAATACAGACTGGGCCTAGACCCCATGTTGAAACTATACCTCAGATATAAATAATCATAGGATTCTTGGCCTTGGGTATGATGGAGTCTCTGCCTTTCTTCCCAACAGCCATAAATGCAAACTGCTTCAAAGAAATCATCTACTTATCCATAAAAGTAATGTCATGAAATTTCTCCTTTGCCTTCATTCACTGCCTGGCCTGCTCATGCCATGCAACCTTGTTTAAAGCCTGTATCATTAGACAAAAGCTAAGCAACAATAAAATTACATGGCAACATTACTAAAAGAGCCAAGAATTAAATAATAAAATATTCATACTGCTAGGCAAACACTCCATACCATACTGTCCCATACAGTATGTCTAGCTGATGTATCTATGCATCCTATTCACTGAGGTTGTGGATATCATTACCCCATGTGCCCTTCTCAGCAACTCTGACACTTCCCTGGTGGTGTGCTCATCATCTTCTTTGAGAAGACCATCAAGAAGAAGCAGGGTCTCACTGTTAGCATACAATAGAAAGTGAATATTATGCAGTAGCACTTGAAGCGAAACTTACACAAATTGTGCATGCACAGTATGTAGTGTTCATTTATGTGTTGAAGCTAACAGTGAGCATTGCTGTACCTGGAACAAACAGTGGAATGCAGACAGGGCTGAGCAGGATAGACAGTTTTCTAGTGTACACAGAGCCCACTGTCTGTAATGGTGAGCACACTAGTTCTCAAAAATGCATGTATCCCATTCACAATTGTCCCATCATCGTGCATTTTCCTTATCTGAATGGTCATCTCTTTGCTATCTTCTTCACCATGTTTCTTTCTAGAAACAGTAGAAAACAATAATAATGGTCACAAATGCTCATTAAGAAACATATATGGAATTACAAAGTAGAGTGTCACCAATGCAAATACAGTGAAGTTTGTCAGAATGCAACACAGTGTCTCAAGGTACTGCATGCCAAAAGAGATTAATTGCCATTGAAATTGCTTTGTTTCCTGCAGTATCTCGGCTAAAATGCTGCAGTATTGTGTTACACCCTGGCAGGCTCCTCTGTATACATACTGTGTCATATGCAACACTGCTCACAGACTAGGGATTGCTTTCCATTTGAGGTACAGCACACCTGAACAGTGTAGTTGCAGAGCAGGTTGAGGGAAGTACCAGTATCAAAATTACAGAATTTAAGTTTGAACTTCAAAGACTATCATTTCACTGCAAAGCCAGATCAATGTTGTGGTACACCTCACCTTGACTGTGCATCATTCAGTCCTATAGTACAACTAACCTGAGCTAAGCAATGTTGGCACTTGATAAAATGACTTTTTCCATAGCTGCAGTACTGTTCTGCACAGTGCCTAACCTGCACTAGTGTGATGGACAAGACAATGTTCTACAATAGAAGAACTGTGAACAGAGGTTGTGAACCTGCAGAGAACTCCAGGCCTGCTGAATCAGCCTCCTGTGAGGAGAACTCAGTCTAAATTTGTTGGGAAGAGAGCAATTGTACACCAGTCAGAAGATGCCTTGTTGCTTCAACTCCCAAAGTGCTCCCAAAACAAAATTGCCTAAAGCAAAGGTAATTAAACTTATGCTGCATCCATTCCATGACTAATTACAAATTAATTTTCAATGCTAAGGATCAGTGCTGTGAAAATGTGCAATAAAAAAATATATAGATAGTGTGAGCTCGATGCGGGCATTCTCAATTGGCGGTTGCTATGCGAACTGATGACCTCACGAGCACAGCTCGAGAGGTCACACAACTGGCACAGCAACTGCGAGGTTGGTGAGTAGCTGGGTTGTGCATCGTAGCCTATACACTTTTCTATATAGTGTATGGAAGGACGTTTTTTACTGATTGCGATGAAACAATAACACATGACAATAAGTTAAAAGATTGAATCACAACAGACAGCCTTTACTAAACAAAAAACACATTTCCAGAAACCAAAAATAAAACTCATTTCAGAGGTAAAAAAGAGATTGAACACATTAATGGGTAGCCTACTGTTCTCCTGGACTGCACCATCATCTTAACATCTGTGGAGACACAAATTAGGGACAAGGGATGGGGGAGAAAATTAGAGCAGCATGTCCAATCACTTTCACTAGCATACTAACATACTAAAATGCCAGCAGAATAGGCCTAGCGGTCTTTCATGTCTGCTCGTTTGGTCAGCCTCCACCCTGGGAGCTGACCTTGCTGTACCCCCCCAGGCTTCTCCCTTTCCAGTCCAGGGTATTCCCCCTTCATTGGACTTTGCTTCGACAAACCTTCCCCTGTACCTGTCCCACCCCCTCTTGAACCCCTTCACAGTCTCTGCCTCCACCAGCACATTCCATGGTTCTACCACTCTCTCAGTGAAGTAGCACTTCCTCCTTTCTCTCCTGAATCTCCCCCCAGCTTCCACCCATGTCCTCTAGTTGCCCCCACTCCTTCCTTCAGAGCACCCTGACTGAGCCTCCCCTATTTACCCCCTTCATGTACTTGAAAACCTCTATCATGTCCCCCATCCGTTCTCTCTTTCAATGTGTACATATTTCATTCTTCAAGCCTCTCCCCATAGGTCCTTTTCCCCAAACTCCAGATGATTTTGGTTGCCCTCCTCTGGACCCTTTCCATGAGTTCGGTGTCCCTTTATAAGTGTGGCCTCCAAAACTGCATGCAATACTCGAGATGCGGCCTCACCAAGCAGTTATACCGAGGGAGTATAATTTCTCTCCTTCTGGAGGTGATCCCCCTAGTGATGCACCCTAGCATCCTGTTGGCCCTGGCTGCTGCCCTCCTACAAGTCTGAGTTGTTCACCTTGACATCCACCACCACCCCCAGATCTCTCTCAGCAATCAAGACTTGTAGCATTCCCCCAGGATGTACATTTGGCCCAGGTTTCTAACACCCAGCTGCAGTACCCTGCATTTCTCTTCATTGAACCTCAGTCCCCACTTCCTTGACAACCTCTCCAGAGTATTTAGGTCCCCTGTAGAGCCACCCTCCCTCCTCCCCATCCACCACTACTCCCAGCTTTGAGTCATCCACAAAGAGACTAATTTCACTCTTGATATCCTTCTTTATGTCAGAGACATAGGCATTGACCAGGAGGAGCCTAAAGACTGATCCCTGAGGGACTCCACTAATGACTCTCCTTGGAGATGAGACTATCCCCCCAACTATGACCCTCTGGGTCCACTACAAAAGCCAGTTCCCTATCCATTTGATCATCTGTTTCCCCACCCCCATTTCCCCCAACTTATCCAACAGGCCCCCATGAGGAACCGAGTCAAACGCATTGCTGAAGTCAAGAAAGAGGACATCTACCGGCCTACCCAGGTCCATTGCATGTGTCGCCCAATCGTAGAACTCCACAAGGTTTGCCTGACACAATTTCCCCAGGATGAAGCCATACTGTCTATTGTCCAGGCACCCCGGCTATTCCAGTTCCCCCATAGCCCCTCCTTGACAATACCTTCCATTTCCTTGCCCACCACCGATGTCAGGCTGATGAGCCTGTAGTTCTCTGCCACCTCTTTTGATCCTCCCTTGTGGATAGTCATGATATGTGCCTCCTTCCAGTCCTGGGGCACCATCCCATCCTCAGAGAGATGCTGCAAAGTTCTGCCTGGGGTTTCACCAGGACATCCACCAGTTCCCTCAGTATCCTGGGATGTAATTTATCCAGCCCTGGTGCTTTCTCCATCCTAAGGGACCTGAGGGCTTCCTTCACTCTCTCTACCATGAGTTCCACCTCTGCTTCCTTGGCACCCTGTTTTGCCTTCCTCCTCCTGCCAGTGATGGCTCCCCCCTCTCCCCAAGCCTGCAGATCAGTATAGGTCCCTCCTCCTCCTCAGTTTCACCGTCTTCTCCCATGCATGGTGCAGCCCCCATTTTCCTTAGTAAAACTGAGGCAAAGTACTCATTTAGTACCTCGGCCTGCTCCCTGGTCTTGTGCCCATCCCTCCCTGTTCTAATCCTGCTAATCTGCCCCTTCACCTCCTTTTTTTCCCAATGCATCTAAAGAACCCTTTGTTCCCTTTCCTGATTTCCCTGGCCAGGTTCTGCTCCTTTCTTGCCTAAGCCAACCTCACCACCCTAGTGGCCCTTTTGGCTGTCAGCTCATACTACCCCAATCCCTTTCGCTCCTTGAGCACTTGAAATGCCTATAGGCAGCCTTCTTTTCCCCTCACCACCTGATGAACCTCCTGGGTCCACCAACAGGGTTTTCAGCCCTTACCGTATTTGAGTCTCACTCTTGCACAGGTCCTGGTAGCCTCCTGCACCCCCCTCCTGATGATTTCCTACCTACTGTTAGAGTCCATGTCCAGTCTTATCCCATCCAAATGTTCCTTAAGGATCCTTCTCATTTTCTTGAAATCTTCCCCCTTCAAGTCAGTCACCTCTGTCTTTGTGCAGCCTTTCTCCCCTCCTAGGTCCAGGCAGAACCAGACCATAGCATGGTCACTCCCGCCAATGGGTCCCTTACCTCAAGGCCCCCAATCTGGTCACTGTCCCCAGGGCCACATCCAGTATCCATGCCTCCCTAGTCAGCTCCTCCACCTGCTGAGTTAGGAACACATCCTGGAAGACATCAGGCAACCTCTGTTCCCTGATCACCGAGGATGTCATAGTCCCCCAGTCCATCCCTGGCATGTTTAAATCTCCCATCACCACCAGTCTTTCCCTGCCCAATCTACAATGCCTCCCAACATCTGCCACCTGACTCTCCTCCAGTTCCTCTGCCAGTGCAGGGGGTCTGTACACTACTCCTATTTTTACTATCTTGCCCACCATTGTTATCAGGGTGAGCCAAATCACCTCCATGGTCCCCTCCACCTCCTCCACCCCTCCTATACCAATGTCATTTTTGACTATCAATGCTACTGCCCCTCCTCTTCCCTCCTCCCTGTCCCTCCTGAGCATAGTGTAGCCCTGCAGGTTCAGGTCCCAGTCATGCCCTGGGGTGGCCCAGGTCTCAGTGACAGCTGCCACATCCACCTCCCCCTCAGCTAGCATCACCTAGAGCTCAGGCATCTTATTAACCAAGCTCCTGGCATTTAGCAGGACCACCCTCCACCCCTTCTTTACCCTCCCATTTCCCCTGTTTGCATTCCCATGGGACTGCAGTTTCCCCCCGGCCTGCACCCTACCAGTTGGCCTTTTCCCACATTCCCCCAGCTCCTTGGGGGGTGGAGACAGAGTCCCTTTTTTATCAGAACCCCCTCAACAGCACCTCCTCCCATCCCTCCCCTTCACAAGTTTAAACCCCACCTTTCACCAACGAACCCCTCTATATTTAGCTTAAGGATTTCCTTCCCCTCCCCTCCAAGGTGAGATGAAGCCTATCCCTTGCATACTGCCCCTTATCCTCCCAGGTCTCCTCCCAATCCCCCATCAACCCCTACATGCTGGCCTCACACCATTCCCTGAGCCACTGATTAACCTCCCCAATTTTCTTCTTGTTTTCCCCACTAGCCCTCGGTACCAGCAGGATTTCCAAGAAGGAAATCAAGCCTCCTATGGCATGACAAACCCTGGTTAGCTCCCAAAACCTTGTCTGTATCTCCAGTTCACTATTTCCCCCAACATCATTTGTACCCAAGTGGACCAGTATGTCCTGGGAACCTCCACAATCCTTTGCCAGTTGATATACCTCATGCTTGGCCCTGTGCACCATTAGTCCAGGGAAGCATTTTGTTCTAACTGGGCAGGTTTCCCCCTTCCTACCCCATTTGATACCCCTGATCATGGAATCACCCAACAGGAGCACTTTAATCACCCTCTTGCCTCCATTCTCCCCCCCGGTTCCCTCTCTTCCATGTCCCTCCTCATCCTTTCTTCCATCCCTCCCCAGCCAGCTCCTCACTCCTCCCCTATCTGGGTGCCACCTGACACCCTCTCTTGTATTGACCATGGCCACCCCCTTCCCTCCGATCCTATGTCTCCCCTCCTCCTGAGTATCCTTCTTTGCACTGTTACCCCTCAGCCCTGCTCATGACTGGCCCTTCCACCCCATCTGCTAGCCTAGCCTGGCTCATCATCCCTTCTGTCCTGTCTATGTTCAGCCCCTCCTTGCCTGTCATGTCCCCTGACCCAAACCTTCAGCTCCATTGACTGCATCCTGCTTGTACAGCTTGTCCTTCTCCATGCTCTTTCCTCCCTCCACCCCCTACTCCTCAGCCTGCTCTGATCACCCCACCCTCATTTTCCCACATTCCATGCTCCCTCTATTTTTCCTGATTTTCAGTCCCCACCTCCTGTCCCCCACTCCTGTTTCCTCCCTAACCACCCCGTCATGGCTGAATCACCACCCCAACACTCCCCTCCTCCTCAAGCAGATTAGAGGATTGAAGCAGTTGCTGAGCTTAAGGCCCGACCCCAAGACTCCCCTGACCTGCTGCCCCTTCTTGCTTCCTTCTGTCCAGCCCTGGCCACCTGCCTGTTTCTTTTGGAGTGCTCCCCTTTTGGGCCCCCCTCTGTCAGGGTCCCCAGATACCTGCCTGCTTCCTTGAGAGTGTCTTTCTTTTGGGCCCCCCCGTCAGGATCCCCGTGTGACCCCCCAAGTACTCTCCTGTGCTCTTTTCCCTATGCTCCCATCCCTAGTGCTTGGTGCAACCCCGTGGTAGCCCTGCCTTTTCCCCACCATACTGCCTCCCGATCCTAGCTGCCTCTTAAACCCCTCAACCTCCTCCCTGAGCTATGCTAGCTGGTAGCACACTGGGCAACCACCGAATTTCCAAGCCCAGTCCAGTATCATGGCCGCCCTACACTCTGTGCATTCCACCACCCTCCCAAAGATGCCAGCCCTAAGGACGTGTGGTCCCATCCCTCTCCTAGTAGGTTTCTGTGGGTGAACCACCAGGTTCCCTACTGATCCGCGATACAACACCTACACAATAAATAGGTTCCCCACTGATCCTAGATACAGTACTTCACAGTAAACCGTACTACACAATAAACAGAGCTACAGTACCTAGATTAGGTTTACACTCCAGAGGCTGGAGAGGGTGTCCAGCTACCACCAAGATCACCCCCCCTTTCCAGCAATGAGCTTAAGACCAGCTTCTCATTCCTCCTCCACCAAGTCCTTCTCTGACCAGTTTTTTAGTTAAAGTGCACATTTCCTTTCCACTTTTTTGCTATCTGCCAATGGGATCCTTCTAACTCTCCTTGCTTCACCCTCCCCAGGCATTTAATAGAGGTCAGGGCTGGGGTGGGTGGTGTGGGACGAAATCCCCCTGGTCCTCTGGCTGCATCCTGGTCTGCTCCATGCAACTGGGAAGGCTCCCCCGATCTGCCACAGTCCTCTGGAGCCCTGACCCACTACATGCAGCAGGGAAGGCTCCCCTGATCTGCCATTGTCCTCTGGTGCCCTGACCCACTCCGTGCGGCCAGGAAAAAAAAAAAACAGCTCCTGTGGAGATACGAGCCCAGCAGCTTTTTAAAGCCTGCCCATGCTTACATATTTTCTGCCACAGCTTCCAATTTGCTGCCTTCCTCTGCACCCAATTGGTGCACTTGACTCAGCTCCCAGCAGCTGGATTTACTGCCATGAAATCTCCCTGGTCCTCTGGCTGCACCCTGGTTCTGCTCCGTGTGACAGGGAAGGATCCCCAATATGCTGCAGTTCTCCAGTGCCCTGACCCACTCTGTGGAGCCGGGGGAAAAAAAACAGCTCTACGGCTGCTTCTTTTAACCCTTAGGCTGCTGACAGAATTAGAACGTATAGGAATTTTGGACTGATATATCAGTCTGTGGCCCTGCAAGGGTTAATCAAATTCAACTGCTTAATGCTACAGTTAGCGCTCTGAGCCACCCCCCCCGGGCACCACACTGCAATGACAGGAACAAATGCAGTGTGGATGTTTATACTGGCCTAACCTGTGACCCCTGACACTGCCTCTGGTAACTCCCTGCTCCCTCATTTAACATCAGAGTAACACAGAAAAAAAGATTTTTGATCGCAATGTGGACCAACCACACTAACCTCAGTCAGAATCAGAGGAGGAGTCCTCAATAACTGCCACATGTTTCTGTTTGCCTGCTCCAGTCGAATTCAGTATTTTAAGTTAGTGAGGGCTGTGAAATACAACCACTTCCAAATATCTTGACATTGGAGGGTCTGTTAGTGGATTACGTGTTGCCTGCTCGGAGGTGAATGGTGCAGATGAACAAGATATTTGTTGGTAAGAAACAGTATTCCTTGCAGAGCTGGAAAATATTAATGAGTTTCTTTTCGGTTTGTCCTGTGAGAGACTGGAATAATTATTAATTGACTGGATATTCCTATGCCCAGAAACTTGTGCTACCTCCATTGGTGGTACATTGTGATCTACCAACCTCTGGATGCTTGTTTTTCTAATAGAATGGTTCATTATAGAATCATAGAAACGTGGTGACAAAAGGACCATCTAACACACCAGTCCATCTAGTCTGCCCTTACTCCTCCTGACTCATTCCTTCTTCTGTTGGCCCCCACCATCCCCCAATATTCAGCCCCATATGTCTGTTCCATGC
Source organism: Neoceratodus forsteri (assembly GCA_016271365.2). Classification (NCBI taxonomy): domain Eukaryota; kingdom Metazoa; phylum Chordata; order Ceratodontiformes; family Ceratodontidae; genus Neoceratodus; species Neoceratodus forsteri. The sequence continues at coordinate 265,914,881 of CM057454.1, read as the reverse complement.
CCTCTTGAATCCCTGCACCATTTCAACCCCCACCACCTCTTCTGGTAGTCTGTTCCAGGCCTCCCACACCCTCTCCGTGAAGAATCACCCCCTCACATTGCCTCTGTATCTTCCTCCCTGCAGTCTGAGGCTATGCCATCTAGTTCTAGCCCCCTCCTTCTTTTCAAGTAGACACACTTCCTTTACTTTGTTGATCCCCTTCACGCATTTAAAAGTTTCAGTCATGTCCCCTCTTTCTCTTCTAGTCTCCAATGTGTACAGATCCAGTTCCTTACGCTGCTCATATGTCATCCCTTGTATACCCTGTACCATCTTGGCTGCTTTTTCTGAACCCTCTCTATCCAATCTATGTCCTGTGTAGTGGTCTCCAGAACTGAACTCTGTACTCCAGGTGAGGCATCACCATGGCTTTCTAGAGGGGCATTAGTACCTCCCTCTTTCTACTAGTAATGCCCCTGCCAATGCATGCCAATAATCTAATAGCCTTCCCCATTGCCCTGCTACATTGGTTACCTACCTTAAGGTTGGATGAAACTATAATCCCAAGATCCCTCTCCTGTTCTGTTACTTTGATCTCCTCCCCTCCTAGGGTGTATCCTACTCGTGGGTTCCTACACTCCACTGCATCATGGCACACTTTCTGGCATATTATTTCAGTTGCCATATCTCTGACCACTCCTCAAGTGTCTTCAGGTCCTGCTTCATGTCCTCCACCCCCCTGGGGTGTCCACCCTATTGCAGATCTTTGTATCATCAGCAAATAGAAACACCCTCCCCCTCAGTCACTCTGCTATATCACTGATGTAAATGTTAAAAAGGAGGGGTCCCAGTACTGACCCCTGGAGTACCCCACTCATCACCCCTCCTATCCTGGAGTACACCACATTTAGCACCACTCTCTGGCTTCTGCCAGACAACTAGTTCTCCACCCACCTGGTTATTTTCCCTCCCACCCCTACACATTTCAGTTTGCTTGCCACCCTTCTCTGAAGGATAGTGTTGAAAGCTTTACTGAAGTCCAGATAAGCTACATCCACTACCCCTCCCTGGTTGACCGCCTTCATCCCCCAATCAAAGAACTCAGTCAGGTTCATCTGGCATGACTTTCCCTTCATGAAGCCATGCTGCCTATCATCCTGGAAGCCACTCCTCTCCATGTTGTCCACCACTCTCTCCTTGATTAGTACCTCCATGACCTTCCCCACAACTGAGGTGAAGCTGACTGGGTAATAGTTCTCTGTCACCTTCCTGCTACCCCCCTTGTGCAAAGGCACCACATCCACCATTCTCCAGTCCTCCAGCACCCTTCCCTTCCTTTTTTAGAGTCTGGTAAACCTGCTGCTTGTTTAATAGACTTCATCATTCCATGTATTTTGTTTTCCCTAACAGTCATGGTATGAAACCAATGTGAGATTCCTGGCTTATAGTTCACATTGGGGCCAGATAAAAGTTGTTCTGGGTCTAACATTTTGGGTGGCCTTTTGGACTTATACTTTGATAGGCAGAAATGGGGTCTCTCTCTCAGGTATTTGGCTCTTGTACATAAGTGTTTTAACCTGTCTTACATCTCTTGTGTTCTCACAAGACCTAGTTTTCATTTGCCTCTCATTGAATTCTAAGTATGCTGCTCCTTTAGTGTTATAACAGAGCTGCAAATCACTCCATTCAGATTATATTGCTCTGACGTCCTCAGTGCAAAGTATAGCTCAACATTAAAGAACATGAGATTTAGCAGTGCTGTGGGGTTATGCTGCCCAAGTGCACCAGAGCTGTACAGTGCATCAATATCAGTATCAGTAAGGGCTTCAGCTCTATTTGGTATATTACCTTTCCCAAGTTTTTTAAGGTACTTTTGTTTAGCTTTTATAGTTGTAACTGTTTCTGGGAAGGCTGTTTCTACTAATTTGTTAATGAACTATTTACAACCACATTTTCCCAAGTGATGGTCAACACTACCAAGAATACCTCGCAAAGTCAACTGCTCATACTCAGTTCCGTCTAATCTTTTAATAGTATAAATGAACTCTGCAAGTAATGGATCTAGTTCACATGCTGGAAAGTCTTGAATAGCGCAATGTTCATAGTTGTCTCTTAGGTGACTGTAAATTTGCCTGTGATCATTCTCCATTTTTTAACTGTCTTTAGGTTTTCCTGTTCTAAAATAAATTGTTGGTGGTCTGACAGGGGTTTGGACAAAACTGTGGCTGACATCTGTGAGAAGGTATGTTTGAAAATTTACACTGCTACTGTGATACCGTGTGCTTTGTGAGAGGCTTCTGATTAAAAAATTTTGAGTTGGACGTTATGCTACACAGACTGCCATGAGCCATGTGGGTGAGCTAGTGCTTTGTTATATAGCTCGCGCTCATTACTGTGTGATGTATGCAGTACAGCAGAATGGCTTTCATTCTGCTGCACTGTGGATATCACTAGTGCAGCAGAACAACATTTAGGCTGACACCGAAATCCTGTGGCAACAACATCCTTCCATACACTATGAACAATTTTTTTAAATATGCTGCAGAAATCAATCTTTTATTAAACATAAACACATCTGGGGTCCTGGTGGGGGGATAAACTGTGGCAGTTTGGGAGGGTTTGGGGGGTCTGTCTGGGGCTTCTGCAAAGTTCAGCAGAGTTGAGCAAGGTGACTTGCTGCATACCAGGAAATGTCTGGGGAAGGGGGTCAGAGATGTACTGTGTAACTGCCTTATTAAAATTGAACCCTATTTTGTTTCCTTTGTAGTACAAGCATCTGGAGATCTATGAGCCTCATATGAATGCCAGTGAGGATGAGTGTGATAGAGACACTGGCAATAAGGTGATGTAGGAAGAGCAGACCAGGCCTGACTTTGTGCCAGAGACAGCACCTGATCTTGTGAGCAATTGTCAACAGCAAAATATGGCTGATGAAGACCAAGAGGGTGGTGAAACCTTTGTCTGAGTGCCCCAGATGACCTCTGACAAGCTGAACTAGGAGCTGCACATGGTCAGTGACAGTGTGCAGAGTATAGATGAAGAGACAATTGAAGAAGTGCTCTCCCTGCCCCTCCCAAAGGTACCGCTGTCAAAACGTGACATCTGGCTGGCCTGGTGGTGCTGAGATTGAGGTGCTGGATGACACAGCTTGTACTAGTCTGGTGACCTGGGTTCGGGGATGACCATGGGTCACTGGGGTACCAGCATGGGGGAGAGAGGGTGGGAGCAGATCGAGCATTGTTTCTTTTCCTGGGTAAGGTGGGTACCCACCCATAGTCCCACCATCACTGAATGGAGGTTCAACATGACTGGAAGGGGGGTGTCCTGTACTGCATGCATGTGCCTCCACACACACATGGTGCATCAGGGATGCGTGGGCACAGGGGCCAGGAGAAAACCCATAAAAACCCAGAAACTGTTAAAAGAAAAAAAAAACACAACATCCAAAGTTAACAGCAGAAGGACAGCACACAATAGCTCAATATCAAAACTACTTTATTTTATACCATACACAGAAATACCCAAACTGTTGGGAAGCAAGGGCTGCCCAACAGTTTGGGTATCTCTATGTATGTTGTAAACATAGAAACATAGACTTTGTCGGCAGATAAGGACCATACAGCCCACCTAGTCTGCCCATTCTCTATTTTGATTTGGCAATCTCTACTCTCGTCTGGACTGCCTTTCTCCCTCTCTGTTGTAGCAGGGTGCCTTTATGCTTATCCCATGCACTTTTGAATCCCTGTACTGTTTTGCTTCCCCCACCTCCGCTGGTAGGCTGTTCCACAGATCCACCACCCTCTCTGTGAAAAAATACTTCCTAGCGCTCCCGTAAGCCTGCCTCCCTCCAGCCTCATGCTATGTCCCATTGTCCTTATGCACTTTCATCTCTGAAATATGCTCCTCCTGTACCCTGTTTATTTCTTTAAGATATTTGAAAGTCTCTATCATATCCCCTCTCTCCCTTCTCTCTTCCAGTGAATAGATGTTTAGATCTTTGAGCCTTTCCTCATAAGGCTTGTGGTGCAGTCCATGTATCATTTTTGTTGCTCTTCTCTGGACTGCTTCCATTCTGTCTATGTCCTTCCTAAGATGCAGTCTCCAATATTGAACACAGTATTCCAGATGATGCCTCACCAGTGATCTATACAGTGACATCACCACTTCACTCCTCCTACTGGTTATGCCCCTTCCTATGCACCCCAGCATTCTGTTTGCCTTCCCCACTGCTTTTTCACATTGTTTGGCTGACTTCAGGTCATCAGATATGATAAGCCCCAGGTCTGTATCCTGACTTGTGATGGCAAGAACCTGCACCCCCCATCCTGTATTCCTCTCTTTGGTTTCTGTGTCCCAGGTGTATTATCTTGCACTTCTTAGCATTGAAACCCAACTGCCAAACCCTTGACCATTCCTCAAGTAGTCTTAAGTAATTTCTAATTTATCTAGCCCTCCTGTGTGTCGATTTGTTACAAGATCTAAGTGTCATCTGTGAGCAGGCATGCTTTCCTCCAGTCCTCTGTAATGTCACTTATGAAGACATTGAATAGAATTGACACAGCGCTGACCCCTGTGGAATCCCACTGGTCACCTCCTCTCATCTGATTTTATGCCATTTACTACCACCCTCTGGGTCCTGCCTTTAGCCAGTTACCAACCCATTTTTACCACTTTACAGCCCACACCCAGATTCCCCAATTTGTTAAGCAACCTTCTGTGATGAATGGTGTTGAAGGCCTTACTGAAATACAGGTAGGCCACATCCATCTTCCTCCTGATTCACTACCCTGGTCACCCAGTCAAAGGTTAGTCTGACAGGACCTACCCTCAGTGAATCCATGCTGTTTTGAGTCTTTTGCACCTCTTGACTCAGGAACTTCACTACCCTCTCCTTAATCAGGGTCTCCATCAGCTTTCCCACCACTGAGGTCAGGCTGCCTGCCTCCTCCCTATTTCCAGTCTTGTGCAGGGGACCACTTGGCCTCCTCTAGTCCCAAGGTTCCTCCCCATCTCTAGTGATTGGTAGAAGAGGGTTGTCAGTGGACCTGCTAGACTTCCTGAGTCCCTTCAACAATCTAGGGTGAATCCCATCTGGCCCCATTGCCTTGTCTATCTTTATTTTTCTAGTTCCTCCAAGAATCTATCCACTGTAAATGGGCTGGTGTCCACATCTCCCCTGTACATCTTTTCTCATGAGTCTTGGCCCCTCCCCTGCCTCTTCCTTGGTAAATTCTAAGGAAAAAGATGTGTTCAGTACCTCAGTTTTTTCAAGGTGATCTTCCATCCACTGACCCTCTTCCTTTTTTAGCCTAACAATACATTTCTGGTCTTCTTCCTCTCACTAATATAATGGAAGAAGGTCTTGTCCCCCTTCTTAATAGCCTATGCTATTCCTTCCTCTGTTCTTGCCTTAGCCCCTCTGACAGCTTTCCCAGCTTCTCTCTGCTTCTCCAGATATTTCAGTCTGTCTTCTTCTTTCTGTGTCTCTTTGTATTTCCTGAATGCCTTACTTTTTTCTTGTACTTTCTCAGCTACTGACTTAGAGAACCACAGTGGGTGCTTCTTTCTTTTGCTTTTGCTAAGCAATCTGATACATTGATTTGTCACTCCTGCTATGGATCTCTTGAGCCTAAGCCACTGTTCTTCTACTCCTCCCCCCCCCGGTATCTTCTGCTGCCAGGGAAATTTTGAGCTGTTCCCCCATCTCCATGAAGTTGGCCTTCTGGAAATCTAAGATCTTAATCTTTGAATGAATTTCTTCTGCCAACGTGTTGACTCTAAACCACACAAATCTGTGGTCACTGGTACCAAGGGGACTGCCCACCTCAACATCCATGATTCTTTCCTGTTTGTCACCACTAAGTCCAGCACAGCCCTCTCCTGGTGGGCTCAACCACCAGCTGTCATAAGGTTTTTCCCATACATAGTAGACATGAGGTCCCCACTCCTTGATGTAACTGCAGTCTGGGTATTCTAATCTGCATCTGGCTTACTGAAGTCACTCATTTGTAGTACTTCTCCATTGGCTGCCATATTATGGATGACTTCCACTAATACTAGATCTGTATCCTCCATCTGTGTGGGAGACCTGTAAACTACTCCAGCATGGATGGTTGTTTTGCTCCCTTACTCCAGAGTGACCCACAATGCCTCTACTTCTTCCTTGGATACCTGAGTTTCCATAGCTTTAATCCCTTCTTTTACATACATAGCAACCCCTCCTCCCCCTTTCTCTCCCTTATACTATGATAATAAAGTCATTTTTATATTGAGACAAAGTTTGTGTGCTGTCCCTTCTGCAGTCACCTCGTGTGTAGATGAAGGCTGCAAGTGATTCAAGCAAAAGTCCGGCTCCCCCATGTGATGCACAGGGAAATGCCAGACCGCCCAACAACTAACACACCCATATGCACCCATACAATGCACAGGGGAAATGCCAGACCTTTCCCAGCAACTAACACACCAAAATCTGGCCAATGGAAAATCATGAACACAAATGCTCGCAGTCTGGGAAACAAGATCCCAGACCTGCAGGCAACAAACAGAGGCTAAACTGGACATAATAGCCATTAGCAAGACATGGTTCACCAGTAACCACACTTGTGATACTTCAGTATCCAGCTATATACTGTTCAGAAGAGATCGAGGTGCAAAAAGGGGGGGTGAAGTGACCCTTTATGTCACTGAAAATATCAAAGCTACAGAAATTCAGAATACACATAAGGAGCCAAAAGAAATGTGGGTCACCCTGGAAACATGAAATGGGACAGCCTTATGAACTGGGGTTGTCTACAGACCTCCAGACCAGAGGGAGGACATAGAAACATTACTGTTAGAAGATATACAAAACATGACAGTTAAAGGGGACATTCTGATAATGGGAAACTTCAACGTGCCAGATACAGATTGGTTAATACCAGCAGGAACATCTGCCAGAACTAGACACATAGTGGATTCCCTGCATGGGGAGGGCCTCAAACAACTGGTACAACAACCCACAAGAGACAGGGCTATCCTAGATCTAGTACTGACTAATAGGGAAAGGATCACACCTCTTCAGGTGGAAGGTCACCTGGGGGCCAGTAACCATCACATGGTATGGTTCAATTTGGCCACTAGAACTAAATGATCCCATTCCAAGGCAAACATGTGGGACTTCAGAGGAGCTGAAGTTCATAAGATGGCCAACAGAGTTAAGCTAGCCCTGGCAAGAAGAAATAGAGGTGAGGGGGTACAGACAAAGTGGACAAGCATTAAGGATGCAATACTTGAAGCAACAGCCCATTATGTCAGAGAGAAAAGAAAGTGCAAAAAGAAGAAGGAAACCACTTTGTTCTCAAAAACAGTAACAGAAAAGGTCAGAGCCAAAAGGCTGGTCTTCAGGAAATATAAGGGAATGCAGCGGGACGAAGATAGGGGTCATACCAAACTTCCCTAAGGGAAGCAGGGAAGGCAGTAAGGCAGGCAAAGGTCCAAACTGAGGAAACACTAGCATGAACAGTAAAAGAAGGTGACAAGACTTTCTATAGATACATTAGTGAAAGGAGAAAGTTCAGAGGGGGTATTGCTAAGATCAAAGAGGATAAGGGGAGGTGAGAGGAGGACCATGGAAAGGCATCTATCCTAAATAGATATTCTGCTCAGTATTTACTTGAGAAGGTGGGCACAGCCCCAACTCAGCACATAGACACAGGGGAGGGAGGTATGCACTTGTCCTTTCACAAATGAAAGGGTCCTACAAGAGCTTAGCTCAGGGTGGACAAGGCAATGGGACCTGATGGCATACATCCCAGGGTACTAATAGAGCTAAGGGTGGAACTAGCAGAGCCATTATCAGAACTGTTTAGTGAGTCTCTGAGCACAGGAGAGGTCCCAGAAGACTGGAGGAGGGCTCATGTGATCCTGCTGCACAAAAGTGGTAGCAGGGAGGAGGCAGGGAACTACAGATCAGTCAGTCTTACCTCAGTAGTGGTCAAGATTATGGAGGCACTCCTTAAGGAAAGGATAGTGTAACACCTGGAATCCATAGGAGCACAGGATCCAAAACAGCATGAGTTTACAACAGGAAGGTCCTGTCAAACTAATTTCATAGATTTTTTTGACTGGGCAACCAGAGTGGTGAACCAAGGGGGAGCAGTTGATGTCCCCTACATTGACTTCAGCAAAGCTTTCAATACTGTTCCACACAGAAGATTGATTGACAAGTTGGGTAGGCTCGAGGGGTCAGACGTTGGTCAACTGGGTGGCAAACTGGTTGATGAGCAGAAAACAGAGAGTGATGGTAAATGGTATTCAGTCAGAAGAGATGCAAGTGACAAATGAGGTACCTCAGGGATCAGTCCTGGAACCAGTCTTCTTCAATATCTTCATCAGTGACATTGCAGATGGACTGGAGGGTAAGAATTGTCTGTTTGCAGATGACACCAAGATCTGCAACAGAGTAGATTATCCAGATGGAATGGACAGAATGAGAAGAGATCTGGATAAACTAGCAAAATGGTCGGAAGAGTGGCAACTAGGGTTTAATGCCAGGAAGTGCAAGATCATGCACATCGGGAAGAGAAACACTGAAGTCACCCATAGGTTGGGAGGGGAGTTACTGACAGTCACAATGGAAGAAGGAGACTTGGAAATCATCATCATCATCACAGATGACCTGAAATCATCCAAGCAGACCACTAAAGCAATAGGTAAGGCTAAGGGGATGTTTAGGTGTATTAGTAGGGGTATCACGAGTTGTAAGAGGGCGGTAATAATCCCTGTTTACAAGACACTGGTTAGGCTCCATCTGGAGTACTGCGTGCAGTACTGGAGGTCACACCTCCACAAGGACATTAACAAAATAGAGGCAGTCCAGAGAAGGGCAACAAAATGGTGCAGGGACTGCATCAGAAAACATATGAGGACAGATTAATGGAGCTCAATACAGTGCTCCCTTGCTATAATGAACTCCGTTATAGCGAATTATCGGTTGTAACGAAGGGCTCACTTGGCTCCCAGGAATTCAGCATCATAGCGCTGTTGCACTGTATGTGTGTCTACACTGAAAACACAAGGCTACACTCAATTGCACTCAATTTCTCCCCTCAATTAAACAAATTAATTGAATACCCCTGTAAAGCAACAATTCCATCAACTAATCAATTACCCAACCAGTTTCACTGAAAAAAGACACACTAAATTCAGGATTAAGGATTCACATCTCAGTGTTAAACACTGCTGCTGTAGAGATGACGCAATCCTCGTACTCGGTACAAATCAAGCTGTCTGTCCCGGACAGAATAAACTGTGGTGAAAGCCTCAAGAAAATATCTGCAGACACCGGCTTTTCTAAATCCGCAATTTGTAGTTGGTACAAACAGGAGGCATCGCTGCGTGAGTTTGTTGCAGAGTGTGGAGAGCTGGAGGGACTTGAGAGAAAAAAATTGAGACTTGCTGACGAAAAGCAGATCAACACTGCTACACAGCTGTGGTTTACCCAGCAATGATCAAATGGAGTGCCGCTGTCTGGTTCAGTTCTACGAGAGAAGGCGGACCAGTTTGCCAAACAGCTCTATGGCAAGGAAAGCCGCTTCAAATCATCTGCCGGATGGCTCTGGCACTTCCAGAGAAGACATGGCATTAGGCGAGTGGTAATAACAGGTGAACAGCGCTCTTGCAATGATCTTGCAGCAGCAGAGTTTCTCCCAAAACTGAGAGATGTAATTGTATCAGAGGGGTACACGCCTGAACAGGTGTACAATGCTGACGAGACTGGCCTGTTCTAGCGGTGCCTCCCTGATGTCACTCTGGCATCAAAAAAAGAAGAAAATGCCAGTAAAGGCTTAGGTCTCAAAAGACCGGATCACACTGCTGTTTTGCACTAATGCTTCAGGAACACACAAGGTGACTCCCTTGTGTATTGGAAAGTTTATAAGCGGGCTGTTTCACCACATGAACTTAAATTCATTGCCTGTTGAGTATGCCTACAGCAAGAACGCATGGATGACAAGTGTAATTTTCCAAAACTGGTTCATTAACACATTTGTTCCAGCAGTTCAGAGACATCTAAGACTGAAAGGTTCTCCACAAAGCATTGCTTCTACTTGACCAATGCCCCACACACCCAACAAAATCTTTACTCAAATCTAGAGATGGCAAATTAAACCCTATTCTTGCCTAAGAATACAACTTCTAGAATCCAACCAATGGACAGGGGCATTATAGCAACTTTCAAGAAACATTATCGGAAAAGACTCCTCAGCGATCTTGTTGCCTGTTCTGAGGAAACTTCAGTTATTGAGTTTCAAAAGAAATTAAACTTGTTAAAAGTGCTTACAATTGCTGGAGAGGCCTGGAGCAATGTGTCAGAACTGACTGTGTGTCACTGCTGGCTAGCAACTCTGGGTCCATCATTTGGGGGTGTGTTGCAACCTGATTTGGAACTGGAGTCAGATGATACAACAGAGATTGCTACCATAGCGACACAGCTCAATTTGATCGAAGAAGGGCAATCTGCCAGTGATGTAACTGATGACTGGATATCAGTTGATGACATGATTCCAACCAACGATCAGCTGACCAAGGAATAGTAGTGAATGCAGTGACGGAACAGAGCCAGAACGGGGCAGGAGCAGGCTGATGAAAGTGAAGACTCAGAAGAGTCAGAAGAAGAGGCAAAGCAGTTCTACTAAGTCATAGTGCAGTTGCTGGACTAGAAACACTCTGGAGTGGTTACAGGCTCAGGATGCGGATCGCCTGAAGGTACTGCAACTAAGACATCTGTTGTCATATTCATGGAATTTGGTCCGAAACAAACAAAACAAGCAGAAGACCATTACTGACTTTTTTTTTAAAGTTAATTACTGTAGAGTCATGTATTGAATTAGTGAATGTTCTTTTACACGCTGCTATGATTCTGCTTTCTCTGTTTCTCTATGCTGTGTAGCACATTTGCGCTTTTTTGTGTTTTTAAACGTAGATTATTTTAGAACCAAAGAATCAAATAAAAAAATCTATGTGATCGATGCAGTCACAAATAGTGTTCTAGTATATCAAATTAAACTTGTTTAATAAGTGACATTGTTTTTAGTGTTTGTCTGTTGGTCTGCTGGTTTGGTTCTCACTGAGCAGCTACTCCCTCGATGTATCGAACATGCTGAAATAACGAATATGCTTCCTGGCTCCAATTTTGTACGTTATAGTGAGGGAGAACTGTATGTATACCATAGAGCAAAGGAGGGAGGGAGGTGATATGTTTGAAACATTCAAACACCTTAAGGGCATTAACAAGGTGAAAGAATCTAACATGTTTCAATATAAGAAAAATAGCAGGACAAGAGGACAGAGGGAGGCCGATCAAGGGGTAACGTGAGGAAGTTATTTTTCACAGAAAGGGTGGTGGGTGCATGGAATGGCCTACCTCAGGAAGTGGTGGATATGAATACAGTGCAGGATTTCAAACGGGCATGGGATAGGCATAAGGGAGCAATACAGATGAGTATGAATAGATAGGCCATTGACAGAGCAAAGGCCTATGGCACATTTATAAGGTAGAAAAAGAAATGGGCAGGCTAGATGGGCCTTGCAGTCCTTATCTGCCATTAACTTCTATGTGTCTATGGTCTATGTAAAGCACCTGTGGCATGTTAAATCAACTAAAATACACAAAAGGAAGTATGTTGCAATAAATAAAAGAGGGCACAGATACAGTAATACTCTGTGGACTTGGCAGAGCAGGCAGTACAAATAGTGAGTGACACTACCTGTAAAGATTAGAATAGAATGTAACTATCGACATCAGACAGGCACCAGACACAGAAAGTGTTTAACTGATTTGACTTTCAAAAAATTCCTGTGACATTGGGATCAGCAGAATCAAATGAGCCGGTGGCCTTAGCTTTTATACTGTATTTGTTGAAGCCAGTTACTCTTTGAGCAGCACCTGCCAAAATGCACCCTTTCTTCCCCAGGTGTGTTCGACACAGGTTCATTAAAATCAGAAACCCGGGCCAGCCTGCTGGCACAGTGGTAGCGCTTCCGCTAGCGTCGCCAGTGACCTGGGTTCAGGAATGAGCCTGGGAAGCTGGAGGGCCGGCTGGGAAGGGGAAGCTGGAGCGTCCCATGGACAGCTCACTTCTCCTGGGGAGAGACAGGGGCTACAAGCCAGCACTGGACTGACCTCTGGTGGAGGCCAGAGGTCCAGCAGCTCTGAAACCTCACATAGGGGAGGAGTGTGGTAGGACATTGGCATACACACCTAGACATCACGGCGCAACCATGGCTCCAGGGAGAAAAAGGGGAAAAAATGGAGCCGATTGAGCTCCTCCAGCAGAAGTTCGCCACCACTCCAGTTGCGGGCCAAGCGGGGCTCACAAAAACAAGAAGGATTTGAGGGTTCTTCCACCCCAACCCCACCTGGGGGCTTGGCGCACATGGGAGCGCCTGACTGGTGGATAGCAATCGAGGTGGGTCGGAGGTAGCAGTTGGATCCAGGGAGAAAAATCCAAGTTAAAAAAAAATCAGAAACCCACATCTGCCTCACCTTGTAGTGACTTCTCAGTCCATACCCAGTATTGATTCATATAGAACAGACATGGGTTTAAGGCCAGAGATGCTATCATGGTCAATACTGCTTCAGGGGATACAGTTGGGTGTGTTCCCAGATGCTGGTGTGTGTCCATGACAAACTGCCACAGCTTTAGGTGGAAAAAGAAATTTCAAGGTGTTAATCTGCATTCCTTTTTAAGGTAAAATCTTTACGTATACCATTTTCTACATATTTCCACAAACCTGAGAGAACTTTCTGCCCATTGCTCTAACTCCTTTTCTGGTCACTACAAGTAAGTTCTGGGTCAGCCCCTGAAAAGGGACCTCCTGTTCTAGTGGGTCTATCCAGTTACCAAAATGAAATAAATAAATAAATAAGGAGAAGGCTCACAACTGGCTTAAACTGAGTCTTGAGGGACACACTTGACTTGTGGACCAACTTTCTATGTGCCTCTAGCTATACTAAGGTTGTATTAGTCATGAAGGTGTTAAGTAGGCCTTTTTTTTATTTGCTTTTTACATAGGGCTTAGATTGAGCAGGGCTGAAGAAACCCATCACCAGGTCATATCCTAGGAAGTGCTCCTCCATAACTGTCCATAACACTTCAGGCGTGTACTTGTCCCTGACCCAGTGAACTTTTGCATTATTTGAAATATGAACCCCCACTCCACTCTATTGAGAGCTTTCTCTGAATTGAATGCAAAAAGGCATGCCCTAAGGTTTTGAGCATTGAGCACCTTCAAATCACATTCAGTATACGCCTGATATTATGATACTTTTGGCATTCCACTCTTTTACAAAGCCTAACTGGTCCATATGAATCAATGAAGGAAGTACTGGCTCCAGCCTGGCAGCAATGAATTTGCTATGATCTTATCATCTGCATCAGCAGACATATCAGTTTGTAAGAAGTACATAAGGAGGAATCTTTCACTAGTTTCAGCAACACAGTCATCAAAGCCATCTGCAGGGATGAGGAAGGAGCTCTGGCCATGCATCACACATCATATCTGAGAGGGGGCCTTGGATATTAGGTAAGAACACCTGATAAAACTCAGCAGGAGTATAGCAGGAAAAGAAATGGGACTGTGGCAGGTACTGTAGGTACTAATGCCACTGCCTACTAGCCATCTACAGCAATAGACTGGGGGCTAGGTTCTCCTTAGGGGGACTTATAGAATTACAATAAGACTTCACCCACTGGACTGGGCCTGTGAGAGTCAGACTAGGGGCTGGGGGACCCGGCTATGGGGTGACCTTGGAGGCTTGCTGAGGAGAGGGGACCCAATTCCAAGACAGTAATGCCAGGCGTAAATGCACTATGCCAGTGTACATAGTGCAAATCGCAAGTTACACCAGCAAGTTGTGACATGAGCAATTCCAAAACAACACTTACGCCACACCCTGCAACTGCTACGACAAATGCAAGATATGATGCAGTCATGCCAAAAATGCATACTCTACTGTGTAATGCGGCCCACGACAGGCGTAACACACCAGCACCACAGAACTGCTATTCCAATACAAATGTCATACAGAACTACAGCAGAGGGAGCTCACCAAAGTTAGAACAGGTAATATCTGTCTTAAACAGTGCACAAGCCAGAGGAACCCCAGCCAGACAGCAGCACACCACATAAACAGTAGTGCCCCAAGGTGGAGCACAGTGCAAACAGTGAAACACCCAAGCCAATATGCCCAGGACACACATGACAGAGTGAAAGGGGCAGCAACAGCATGGCCAGACATGCTAGTAGAGAGGCCAACACAGACTGTGGGACAGGGCAATGCCACAGTGCACAGAGAAGCAATTGGAGGAACAATGGGGAACAGTGCCAAGCAATGTGGGGAAGTCTGGAGGGAAGCTTAGCAGTCAGTCTGGCACAGGGACACACATCACAAGTGGCAGAAGGGGTGGTACAGGGATGGTGGAGGCATGTGAACACAGGCACCACCACAGCGCCCCCACTGGCTGCTGCATATTGACACCAGCAGCACACCATGGTACACATGGTGGCACAATGCAGCACAGGCTACAGCATGGCACCCATGCCAATGCCAGTGTGCCACCAGGTGTGGTGACTGCATCTGCCACATGGCACACAACATGTGTGGCTGCACTGGTGCAGGAATGGTGCCCAGGCATGCTGAACAGCGGCCGTGAGGAAGGACCGCAACCATTGCACAACAACACAGGCACACACAGGGCATCACAGCATGCACATGCCATGGGCATAGATGGCACAGGAGGCAACGGGTGCACACAGGCCACAGACACAACATTGGGATGATGGCACCACCAGGCACAATGCCTCCACCATGGCCACTAATACATATAAACAGTGCAACCACAACAGGGACACAGCACCAGGTGGCATGGACCTGTAGACATATGGCGGTGAGACACACCATTGCCTGTGCCACTGGTGCCATCCACAGGGTCCACTGGCCCCCTGGTTGGAAGGGGATCATACAGACCCAAGGCCGCCACACAGCCGGGACATGCAACGTGTGGCATCATGGCCCAGACCAGGCATGGTGCATTGCAGCACACAGGGCACCATGCAGATGTGGCCACTGGTGCATGCCAAAGGCCGTGAGCTGCACAGCTGGCACACAGACCAGGTGCACAGTGAGGACACACTGGGGACTGCATGAACCACCACAGGTGTGCCCCACATGCATGGCAACACACACGCACGCCCATGCACATCAGAGACAGGCGAGCAGAGCCAGGTGTGTAGAAATGTATTTAATGAACAGAATGGCAAAACAGTAACACAAGGTAAACAGCAATAACCAAGGAAAATGTCAGGAAAGGGGGTGAACAGCAGGAAACGGGTACAACAACAACAACAACAACAAACTCAACACATCATCAGCCGCCCCCACCCACCATCCACATGCACAGCCCCCCAAACAGTCTAGAATGCTCTCCCTCAGTGTCAACACCTATATACAAGTCCCCACTCCATATATACAGACCCACCGCCCCATCACAATGCAGTCTGCCAGTATGGGTGCTAGCTCCAGTGTATCTCCACCAGCAGGGCACCCATGGAGCCATGCAACCATGCAATGTCCTCCAGAATGGCTGAGACACGTGTTATCAGCCATTTTGCATCCTGCACACCCCCTTGGATGGGCAGACCTCAAGGTGCACCATTGCTGCCAGCCTGACCACCTGGCTGTTGCTGTTCCTGGACACTGCCTACCACCTGGATCTGGTGCTGGTTCAGCACTGTCCTGCACCTATTCAGGGTCCGGAGGTGGTGCCACCTCCTGCTGCACCTCTGCTGCTTCGACCTCCACTGGCTCCATAGCTGGTGCATTCAGGGCCAGGGCCACATCCCCTGCAGTGTCCTGGGCTGTGTCCACCCCAGTGGCCAGCTGTATGTTGGACCCCTGCTGCCCACTGTCTGTGGGGTCCTGCACCTCCAGCACCTCTGCCACGTCCCCCTCCTCTTCCTCCAATAATGACATAGGAGGGATGATCCTCACCCTCCACCATCGGCACTGGGTGCAGTGGCATTGCTCCTCGTCATTGGCTGCCTTCACCTGTGCCATGGCCCGCAGCAGGACCCTCTGTTGGGGCATCAGTCAGCTACACACCTGTAAGAATGCAAAGGCTGCAGTCAGTGCAGGTTCTGGCCACCCAACATACACAGACAAGACACACACAGTCGCAGCATGTGCCACCATGGGTCAGCACACCATGGGAACAATACATAGCACACATTGCATGCATCTACCTGCCCTCCACTGCAATGCCTCCTGCCTGAGTCCACTGACATGGACATCATGCTAGCTCTGGCCTCCACTTGGTGCACCTGTGGGGAAGGGGGAGAATGGTGACATGCGTGCACCTCAGCAGGCCATGGCCCATGTGTCAGCACTGCACCGCTGTATGGACAGCCATAGGCATACCCACCTGCACCCACCCACCTGCACCCATGACCTGGCCCGACCTCATCTCTGCATCCCTGTGCTGCCCCATGCTGAGCAGTAGCTCTAGGAGCACCGGGTCCTACCATGCCATGTCCTGCTGCCAGAGTTGTAATTGGTGGACCGTCCTGTGCATGCCCCTGCAGGCACCCAGCCATGCCCAAATGGCCCACCACACCTGTTCCCGCTCAGCAGCGGTGTGCCTCTGCACCTCGGCAGGAGTAACATCTGCCCCACTGCTTCACACATAGTTTGTGCATGGTGGTCCGTGATCTGTGTAAAGTTCAGAGACCGCCCCACTCAGACTGAGGCCCAATCTCCTGGACATGACAGTGGTGTGTGATTGGCACGGGTTCTGTGGACATGTGGTACAGACCTGCATGGGAGAAAGGCATATGACACGTGTCATTGCACATTGGATGGCATCTGTGTGAACAACTCCCTGCACTCAGATAGGACATGCACTGGCGTGCATGGTGCATGGGGCTAGGGCACAGTCACTGGTCATGCAACTGCACTGTGCATGCTACACCATGGGTGTGGGTTCAGCACAGGCATGGCAGTGCACAACACACCCCCTACTGCAGGTGCCCATGCCACCAGCTGACACCACAGGTGGCATGGCCTGGCAGTGTAGTGCCATGCATGATACACTGCTCACACTGCCACACACTGCCCCAGCAGTGTACTGCCAGGCTTCCATTCCCATGCAGAGGCATGCCTCATGTATGCCAGCTGCATGAAGCCAGCCTCGGCACATGGTACACCATGGACGTGCACCTGCTGGCCATCGCTCCCCATGGCACACTACAGCAGGGCTGTGTAGAGTGTGGGTGTGGTCCGACATCACTACATGCCACCCTGCCACATGTCCACACAGCCACTTGCTGCAGGGGTACACCCCACTGTGCCTATCTACCTGTGCCCAGGGTGCAGTCCCATGGCCCCCACATGCAGACAGTGTAGGCTGTGCATTTCACCTACCTTATCTGTGCACCATGCACACACCTGTGGGTGGCACTGCTGACTATGGGGGCACACCTGGATGGACAACTGGCAAAACAGCATTAGCTAGCAGTACATAAATTGACATCGGCACATATTGTGGAATTGCAGTCTCCACCTACCTGCTACTGTAGAGGGTTGATGCTTCCTAAACAGGGGAAAGGTACAGCTATATTAGCGCCACTAAGTAGTACAAGTAAATGAACTGTGCATGCTGTGCACTGTCCAGTACTCACCTATGGCCTGGGTGTATCTTCCCTAGTGCTACAGGATGGAAACAAATGGATTAGCAAATGACTGGCATAATGGCTGTAGCCTGTTGCCTGTGATTGCTGTGTCCCAGTACCTACTAGTTTGCTGTGTTAGTCCCACCTGGGTCTCCTGTCCAGTGTTTTTCCTGTCTATCTGCACTGTAGCCCACTCTCCTGCTAGTGACCGCAGATGCGGTGCCTGAGGCTAACTCGCTGATGCACGCCAAAATGCTGCGTAGCTGCAGTACAAGCAACACGTGCATTGCAGGATGCAATTGTGCAGTTGTGGCCAGTGACTCAAGAGACACCCAATTGCAGGCTGCACATGTGGCCTGTATGCACTTGTGGCCTATGCGTCTGTTGTGCCTGTGTGGTTTGGCGTGTGGTTCCACTCAGGCATCGGCCATGTGTGACATGTGGGATGACCTGACAGCAGTGGTAATGGGAGAGAGACTTCATGGAGGTATGGTGCTCAGTTGTTTACTTGGTTCAGGTGACATATGACATAGGTGATAATGCTGTACATCAGTGTAGTTGTGACAAGCCCCACCATACCCACACCCAGGGACTGTAGCGCACACACACACACACACACACACACACAAACACACGTGCCTCACCACAGAGGACATCACAGTGCACCTACACCCACACACAGACATGCCGTCACTATTCCCTCACACATACTGCATATCAGCACCCCGTGACAACCCAGACTGTGATGCTGCCCACCCCCTGTAGCAGAGGCATGCCAAGATGGAAGATCTGTCCTCTGACCTGCACGCCAGTCCGATTCCTGTGTGCTGCCACAGTTCTTGCACTGGGCATGCCCTGCCCTGTTGCTGTCCGCTGGGACAGTACTGTCCACGGTGCCACTGGCATTGCTGACGCGCACCACCGATGCTGCCTCCAGTCATCGGCCACCAACCCAGTGCCTTGTGCTAGGTACTGTCTTCCCAGACCCCTGTTGGCGGGTGTTGCCGCTGCCTCTGCCATGCCAGTCTGGCTGCCTGTGTTGCCACCGATGCTCATCCATTTTTCCCGGTGGTGGTTGTTGCCCAGGTGCTGCATTTGTCACTGGCACAGGGGCTGCAGTGCCTGTGGCATGGGTTCTGCTGGTGGTGCTGGTTGTGCCAGTGGTGGGATCCCTGCAGTGGTGCATCCAGTGGTGCTGGTGCCAGTGATGGGTGCTGCTGCACCAGGGGTGCTGGTGGTGGTGGCAGTGTTGGTGAGGGTGATGTTACTGAGCCTGATGCACATGGCAGTGGTGGCATGGTGGTGGTGGTGTCACTGCTGCCGTCGGTGGTGCCTGTGTGTTGCTGGGGTCTGCTGCTCCTCCTGTGGCACCTGTGTGGTGGTGCCCCATGCCGCGAGGAATTGGGTGTGCAGGCCAGCATGCATGTCCTGTTGCAGGGCCACCAGTGCAGCCACCTGTCACATCTGCTGTGCCACCGACCCCTCGATGGCCTTGGTCAGGTGGGTGATGGTGCATGTCTGTGCCTGCGCACAGGCCTGTGTGGTGGTCATGCCCTCCACCACATGGTTAATGGCTGACTCCAGTGTGTGCATCCCCATCCTGTGCACCCCTATCAGTGTGCTGGTCAGGTCCTCTACTGCTGTGGCCAGTGCACAGTGGACCCTTGCATAGTCCAGTGGGGTGTTCAGGCAGTCCTGTTCCAGGACTGGTGTGGCTCCATCCAGGACCTCCTCAAGTCTATGGTACGCTGCTAGGCTAATGTCTGGTGCAGTCCCATCCCACAGACCTCACAGCACAGGAGGTCGCTGGTATCCAGGCACTCCTCCTCCTCCTCCTGCTGTTGTTCCTCCACTGCCACACAGTCCCCCACCACTGGTGTCCTGGCTGTGTCCAGCTGGGCCTGCTCTGGGATGGTGTTGGTACTGTCCATCAGCCCTTTGTCCACCTCCGCTGCACCTGTGGGGTGACATCGGTGAAGCATTGTTACCTCCCATGTCATGCCACTCATGTCTCCCACAGTCCCAACCCCTGACTCGCTGTCCCACGCACTGGGGGTGGTGTGGGACATGGCCTTTGCTGCACTGCTGTCCACTGGCCACCTGTGGGGGATCAACAGTGCATCAGTGCTGCACCACCATTACATGCCAACCATGCATGCCTCCATCCCCTCCCCGATACACTTTCCCACATTGTCAGGGCAGCACTGACTGCCAGCTTACCTGCCTCTGTGTCTGCTGGCACTGTACCTGTGGGGAAAACAGTGCATCGGTGCCATGCCCAACATGTTGCCACCATTCCTGCCCTCAGCCCCTGTCCATGCACTGCAGGAGGCACTGGCAGTCAGCTTACCTGCCCCTGTGTCCACTGCTGCTGCACCTGTGGGGGAACAGAGTGCATCAGTGGTGCCTCCCAATGTGTTGCCTGCACTGCACACCTTGCCTTAGCTGTGCCACATTGCAGGGTCTGGTTCAACACATTACCTCCCATCTGTCACCCTCCTTGTTCCCCATTATTACATTCCTTTATACTGGTCATTATGCCATGTGTCAAACTTTCACTTACCCATCCCTGTGTCCCTCCATGGAGTGTCGGGTCCATGTTCCCAGGGATGCTGGACCTGTTCATGGCTGCTAGCACCTTACCTCATGGGTGGTGAGGGTTATCCCTCTGTGGTTAGCCCCTGTGGCTGCTGCTTGCCTCCTGTTGTGTGCTTCCTTGGCCTGTGAGTGGCATTTCAAGTCACTAGTGTGTTTTGCAGCTCACGCACTGTATGCCCCACATTTGTGACAGCATTTAATTGTGTTGCCACCTCATCCCATGCCATCTTCCTTCTCATTCACTCTTGCGATCCTTCCGTTGCTCAAGTGCAGGTTTGGTTGGCCTCCAGTTGCTGTAGGAGCATGTCACTCTTCTCATGTGTATAGTTATGCTTCCTCCTCCTCTTGCCACCACTTGGCACCTCACTCCCGCTACCAACCATCTTCACCGTAGCCCCTATGACATATCTGCATCTTGCAACCTTTTATCTTGCCGTGGCTTATGATACGTGTGTTGCTATGCCTCTCTTGCAGGTTATGTCTTGTCTTGTGTGCATACTTTGCAACATGCATATCTTTGTGTTTTACATTGTAGCTGGTGTTTCTCTTGGAATATGGTGCAGCTTGCATGTCGTAGGTTTTTGGCGTAACTTTATGCACTGGCATACTTTGCACACTGCTCTCATCACTGTCTTAGAATCAGGTCCACAGTCTTATTTTTGCACCCAAGGTTTGGAAGAAAATTAAAGCTAGAGTCACCAGACAGAAATTGCCTCCTCCATCTAGCCTGAGCCAGTACCACAATAAAGGGAAAGTGAGAGAGGAGAGAGTGCGGTGGTTCTTCCTAGCCCACTAATGGGTTATTTGGTCAAATTTTTGTTTCCTGGGTTGTGGGGTTTACTTGGAGATATGGATACAGAGTCAAATGCAGAATCAGAAGTTCCAATTCTAATGCTACCTCAGCCTCTGATGTCTTTGCTGGCATCGAATGGAACTGGAGTCAGAATCAGAAATTCTGATTATCAGACATATTGATAATGAAATGGAATCAGCAGATTCCAAGCAACACTACTCTAGATCCATGTCTGCATGAATAAGACTGGCTCCTGCACACCTGTCTCCTGTCCCTCAAGCTACTCTGGGAGGATGATGATGCGCCCATGTGAATGGTATGCCTAGTTCTCATGGTAGTCCACTTTGTCTTGTAGCATTTTTATGGTGTATTTCACCATGTCCATATCCCTGCTTAAATCACAAATCCTACTATATAAATTGCTAATGTACTCCCCAACCTCTTCAATCTTGATAGAGTGCTCACCCAATTTTTACCCAGTGCATTTGAAATGTAGTGCATGGCCAAGATCCAAGCTGTCATATCTGTAAAGCCTGCAAAGTAGCTGGTCATCTCTGATCTTTCCATGGATCCCTGTGACTCTATGGCAGCTATTCATTGTGAGTGAGTACACAGTGAAGAGGACAATCTGTTGAGGTGACTTTTGATGGCAAAATGTAAGTTGGGTCTGTTTTGCACTCCTGGCATAATCTGCGTAGTTTTATGCAAAATGAAAATGCCTTGAAAATATATTGGCTGGATGAGTGCCGATTTAGAGTATGTTCTTTTATTTGTGAGTTCTTAAATAACAAGCCACAACTGGTAACAAACAAAACTTTTATTACTGCAGCCACTGTGCACTGCTATACAGTGGACATATTGGGCGGATTTCAAGCTTGTGAAAATCCTGCAGCTGCAGGAAAAACTCAAGACAAGTGGGTTGCCACTTGCAGAACTGCAGTTTGTCCCAAAAGCTATGGTATTCTCGAAAGTGGAGCCAGTTTATTACTGGCTCCATGATTTCCTGCAGCTTGCAGCTGTTTTTTGTTCCCTGCAGCTGCAAAAAAATGTTGGGGCCTGTGAGACCAGGCTTAACACCTCCTGCAGCTGTGGCAGACTGAGAATACAAATCTCCGCAGCTGCTGAAATTTTGGTCCACAACTAGATTTGAGGAGTGGTACTTAGTCTCATGATGTTTTGAGAATCTGGCCCATTGTCAATTATATATCTGATTTAACTTAACTTACTGTGTTTAAGAGGATAAATTTAAACTGAGAAAAATATTTTTTCTTCTCTCTTTTTACTATAGAAATACATGATATTTTATAATCCTTACCTTATTCCTATGAAACAATGTATGAATGTTAAGGACCTCATTGAAAAGAGCTATGCTCAATTGATTCTTTTATCCCTGTTCATGATTTCATGAATAAAAACTATACTACTACTATTACTATTACAGTGCAGTCCTGATTATCTGACCCCCATTCAGCTGGACATCCCTGTCTACCAAACTTCTATTTTGTCACCCTGACAGCAGCACACCTACTGTTTAAATTAGTGTCTACTCACTGGCTCATTAGATGTACTTTATCAGTGAGCAACTGTACTCGCATCCCGCATCTGCTGGCATCATGTCAGGCACTAAAAGAAAGTGGATTGTCCTAACTTTGCAGCAGAAGCTGTGCATTCTGGAAAGGCTTGAAAATGGAGAGAGGGCAGTTTCTCTAGCTGTGGAATACGACATGGATAACTCCACTATTTACGATATAAAGGAGGTGAAGGAAAAGCTCAGAAGCTTCTCTATGACCATGGAAGGTTCAACTGGACTGGAGAAAAGAAAGAACATGAAAGCTTGCAACGATGATGAGTGTGATGATACTCTTTACCTGTGGTTCACAGGAGTGGGAGAAGGGGACACTGATCTCTGGACTACTTTGAAAGAGAAGGCTTTACAGTTCCACACCATGCTTGGCGGGACTGTGGCACTATTGTAGCCAGTGATGGATGGCTTGACAGATTCAAGAGCGCCATGGCATCTGCCAGTTAAGGGTGTATGGAGAGCAACTTAGTTCAGAAGAGGAAGGGTTGCTCCATTCATTGAGCAGCTTAACAAAATTGTAAAAGAAGAAGGCTGACACTTGACCACCTGTAAGATGCAGACAAGACTGGTCTGTATTGGCATTGTCTGCCAGATAAGACATTGGCACATGGTGGGGAAAAGGATGCACTAGGCTTTAAGAAACAAAAGGTCAGGGTGACCATACTCACATGTGTAAATGCCACTGGTGGTCATAAGCTCAAACCATTGCTCATCGGAAAATCAAAAGAACCACGGTGCTTTAGACACGTGAATATGGGCAGCATTCCACTGATTTACACCAACCAAAAAATGATTGGATGGATTTTGTCCCTGAGGTAAAGCACTACCTGTTAAGCAAAAATCTCCTACTGAAAGCTTTACTGCTTCTTGACAATTCTCCTGCTCATCCTGACATTGCTCCTGTACAAACAAACAACTGCACTATTCATTGTTTTTTTCTGCCCCCAACACAGCTGTAAAAATTCAGCCTTGTGACCAGGGAATCCTTGAGATTTTTAAAGACTGTACTGTAGTGATTTCTTCAAGCAGTGATTTTGGACACCAATGAAGACCAATCGTTACAGGATATAATGAAGCCGATAACACTTAAAGATGTTCATATGGCAGGGGAAGCCTGAGACAATCTCAAAATCATGGAGAAAGTCAGGATATGCCTTGAACATCAAGAGGAAACTTTCTTACCACCTATAAAGTCTACGATCCTCCAGTCTGGTTTCAGGAAGAGGCACAGTAACGCCACAGCATTATTTCGGATGATGAATGATCTCCTAATAGCGAGGGATCAGAGGACTCTGTCGATCTTGGTCCTCCTTGATCTCTCTGCAGCATTCCACACTGTGGATCATAGGGTGTTGTTGGAACACCTGCAGTTAATCTGTGGACTGTTGGGGACGGTCCTCAGATGGTTCCATTCTTTTCTCACAGGCAGGTCTCAGAGGGTGGTGTCTGGGATTTTTTCCTCACCCCTTTGCCCTGCCTTGTGGGGTTTCGCAGTATTCCATACTGTCCCCCATGCTGTTCACGGTGTATATGCTGCCATTGGGAGACATCATAAGATGGTATGGGCAGAGTTTTCACTGTTATGCAGATGACACTCAGCTCTGTCTGTCCTGTGAACCCGAACAGAGTAGTGCTGTCTTGGTATTTAACAACTACCTCACCGAGATTCAGGACTGGATGAGTGCTAACTGGTTGAAATTAAATCCAGATAAGACTGAGGTGTTGGTGGTGGACCCTGGTCACCGAGTAGAGAAGTTGACTCCTGGGCAACCATCCGGCCTGGTGCTGGGGGGTGACCAGTTGAGATCTTCTGAGAAGGTGTGGAATTTGGGGGTTGTGCTTGACAATGAACTGACGCTTAAAGCACAGGTGTCAGCTGTTGTCAAGTCCTCATTTTTCCACCTGAGAAACATCACCCAGATAAAGCACCTTGTCCCGTCCAATGACCTTCCTGTGTTGGTTCACGCCTTGTGTCCCCTGCCTTGACTACTGCAATGCTCTGTTCCTAGGGTTACCTGGGGTGGATCTCCATCGCCTGAAGTTGGTGCAGAATGCAGTGGCCAGGTTGTTGATAGGGCAGTCAAGATCTCGCCATGTCATGCCCATGTGCTGCGCAAACTGCATTGGCTGCCAGTGAGTTGGAGGATCATCTTCAAGGTTGTGTTGTTGACCTATAAGACCCTACATGAACAGGGACCAGGTTACTTGCAAGACCTCCTGTGACCTTACACCGCCTCTGCCTCTCTGCTCTGCCATCAAAGGATTGCTAGAGGTTCCCAGGGTCCGCTTACAGACATCAGGTGCTAGGGCTTTTGCTTTTGTGGTCCTGACCCTGTGGAACTCTTTACCTCGTCAGATTAGATACTGCCTGTCCACTGAGTCATTTAAATCCTTCTTGAAAATGTATTTATTTGATCTAGCATTTGGGAAGGATATTTAGCCATATGTATGCTGTCTTTAATTCCGAGAGTTTTAACTGTTTGTTGCTTATTTTAAATTGTAAATGTGCTTTGATTTAAGAAAAGCGCATTAGAAATAAAGTATGATTTGCTTTGATATAAATGGGACTGTACTGACCATTGTCTCCAGCCTGCCCTCTAGGGCTCCTCTTGCA
This sequence comes from Neoceratodus forsteri, assembly GCA_016271365.2. Taxonomy (NCBI): domain Eukaryota; kingdom Metazoa; phylum Chordata; order Ceratodontiformes; family Ceratodontidae; genus Neoceratodus; species Neoceratodus forsteri. Next base: position 265,889,609 of record CM057454.1, on the reverse strand, counting down.
ACCAAACATAGATGATGACAGCAAATAGGGATCGCAAGGCCCATCCAGTCTGCCCATTTTTTCTACCTTATGAATGTGCCATAGGTCTTTACTCTGTCAATGGCTTATTTTTTCATACTCATTTGTATTGATCCCTTATGCCTGCCCCAAGCCTGTTTGAAGCTTTGCACTGTATAAATATCCACCACTTCCTCAGGCATCCACTGCTGTTTCTGTGAAAAAGAACTTCCTCACATTACCCCTTAATCAGACTCCCTCTAATCTCATGCTGTGTCCTCTTGTCCTGCTATTTTCTTGTATTGAAACATGTTAGACTCTTTCACCTTGTTCATGCCCTTAAGATATTTGAATGCTTCAATCATATCGCTCTTTCCCGCCATTGCTTTAGGGTATATATATTGAGCTCCATTAATCTGTCCTCATATGTTTTCTGATGCAGACCCTATACCATTTTGGTTGCCTTTCTCTGGACTGCCTCCATTTTGTTACTGTCCTGTGCAGGTGAGGTCTCTAGTACTGCATGCAGTACTCCAGATAGGGCCTATCCAGTACCTTGTAAAGAGGGATTATATCCTCCCTCTTACTTGTACTGCATGCAGTACTAGAGACCTCACCTGCACAAGGACAGTAACAAAATGGAGGCAGTCCAGAGAAGTCAGATGTCTCCCAGGTACATCAGCATGGAGAGACACTGACCGCATTGCTAAAATTGTTCACAAAGCAGGAGAAAACATTGATGTCCTAGTACACATAGGGACTAATGATCTCGCCAGCCGGTCAGTTGTGGAGACCAAGGAACACCTGACTAGGCTGGGTGACAAACTATCATCTATTTCGTCTGCATCTCCTTCTCTGAGATCCTGCCAGTCTGGGAGAAGGGAGCAGATGGACGGAAGGTCAGAGAAGGGGAGATAGGGGAGCTAAACACGTGGCTCAAGGACTGGTGCCAGGAAAAGGACACAGATTTGTAGGAACTGGCAACAGTTCTGGGAGCGAAAGTTCTTTAAATTTGATGGACTGCATCTGACTAAAGAGGAGTCAGTGCATTGGGGCAGAAGTTTGACGCCTTTGCAGAATATTTAAACTAGCAAATGGGGAGAGGGGCAGCACCCCATACGCTTAATGGGAAGAACACCCCTCCCCTCAGCTAGTGGTCAAACAGGAATTCAGCGTGTTTGCCATTCATTTGCATCACCAGGTAAGAAAAAGGTTTGTCTCCCCATACTGATGCACAGGGGTAATGCCAAACTTCACCCAACAACTAACACACCAAAATCTGGCCAATGGAAAATCATGTACACAATGCTCACAGCCTGGGAAATAAGATCCCAGACCTGCAGGCAATAATGTCAGAGGCTAAACTGGACATAGTAGCAATTAGTGAGACGTGGTTTACCAGTAACCACACTTGGGAGACTTCAGTACCTGGATATGTATTGTTCAGAAGAGACCGAGGTGCAAAAAGGGGGGAGGTGGCCCTGTATGTTAATGAAAATATCAAAGCTAGAAATTCAGAATACATAAGGAGCCAGAAGAACTGTGGGTCACCCTGGAAACAGGTAATGGGACAGCCATAAGAACTGGGGTTGTCTACAGGCCCCAGACCAGAGGAGGACATAGACACATTACTGTTAGAAGATATACAAAACATGACAGCTAAAGGGAGGTTCTGATAATGGGAGACTTCAACATGCCAGATACAGATTGGTCAATACCAGCAGGAACATCTGCCAGAACTAGACTCATAGTGGATTCCCTGCAGGGGAGGGCCTCAAACAACTGGTACAGCAACCCACAAGAGACAGGGCTATCCTAGATCTAGTACTGACTAACAAAGAAGGGATCACAGATCTCCAGGTAGAAGGTCACCTGGGGCCAGTGACCATCACATGGTATGGTTCAATTTGGCTACTACATCTAAATCATCCCATTCCAAGGCAAAAATATGGGACTTCAGAGGAGCTGACTTTGATAAGATGGCCAACAGAGTTAAGCTAGCCCTGGCAAAAGAAACACAGGTGAGGAGGTACAGGCAAAGTGGGCAAGCATTAAGGATACAATACTTGAAGCAACATCCCATTGTGTTAGACAGAAAAGGAAGTGCAAAAGAAGAAGGAAACCACTTTGGTTCTCAAATATAGTAGCAGAAAGGTCAGAGCCAAAAGGCTGGCCTTCAGAAAATATAAGGAACACAGCGGGATGAAGATAGGGAGGCATACCAAACTGCCCTAAGGGAAGCAGGTAAGGCAGTAAGGCAGGCAAAGTCCCAAACTGAGGAAACACTAGCACGAACAGTAAAAGAAGGTGACAAGACTTTCTATAGATACATTAGTGAAAGGAGAAAGTCCAGAGGGGATTGCTAAGCTTAATGGAGAAAAGGGAGCATGTGAGGAGGAGGACCCTGTAAAGGCATCTATCCTAAATAGATACTTTTGCTCAGTATTTACTGAAGAGAAGGTAGGGCAGGGCCCACAGCTCCAGCATCATGGACACAGGGGAGGGAGGTGAGCACTACTCCCTTCACAAAAGAAAGGGTCCTACAAGAGCTTGCTAAGCTCAGGGTGGATAAGGCAATGGGACCTGATGGCATACATCCCAGGGTACTAAGGAGCTAAAGGAGGAACTGGCAGAGCCATTAGCAGAATTGTTTAGTGAGTCTCTGAGCACAGGAGAGGTCCCAGAAGACTGGAGAAAGGCTCATGTGATCCCACTCCACAAGAGTGGTAGCAGGGAGGAGGCGGGGAACTACAGACCGGTCAGTCTTACCTCAGTAGTGGGCAAGATTATGGAGGCACTCCTTAAGGAAAGGATAGTGCAACACCTGGAATCCATAGGGGCACAGGATCCAAGACAGCATGGGTTTACAAAAGGAAGGTCCTGTCAAACTAATCTCATAGATTTCTTTGACTGGGTAACCAGAGTGGTGGACCAAGGGGGAGCAGTTGATGTCGCCTACCTTGACTTCAGCAAAGCTTTTGACACTGTTCCACATAGAAGATTGATAAATAAGCTAGGTAGGCTCGGTGGCTGAAGTTGGTCAACTGGGTGGCAAACTGGTTGACTGGCAGAAAACAGAGAGTGGTGGTAAATGGTATACAGTCAGAAGAGATGCAAGTCACAAGTGGGGTACCTCAGGGATCAGTCCTGGGGCCAGTCCTATTCAACATCTTCATTAGTGACCTCGCAGATGGACTAGAGGGTAAGGCTTGTCTGTTTGCAGATGACACCAAGATCTGCAACAGAGTAGATGATCCAGATGGGGTCAGAATGAGAAGAGATCTGGATAAACTAGCAGAATGGTCAGAAGAGTGGCAACTGGGATTTAATGCAAAGAAGTGCAAAATCATGCACATAGGGAAGAGAAACCCTGAAGCCACTTATAGGCTGGGAGGGAGTGCTAGCAGTCACAAAGGAAGAAAGAGACTTGGGCATCATCATCACTGATGACCTAAAATCATCCAAGCAGACCTCTAAAGCAGTAGGTAAGGCTAGGGGTGTTAGGGTGTATTAGTAGGGTATCACAAGTCGTAAGAGGGAGGTAATAATCCTCTGTACAAGACATTGGTTAGGCCCCATCTGAGTACTCGTGCAGTATTGGAGGCCACACCTTCACAAGGACATTAACCAAATTGAGGCAGTCCAGAGAAGGGCAACCAAAATGGTGCAGGGACTGCATCAGAAGACATATGAGGACAGATTAACGAGCTCAATATGTATACCCTTGAGCAAAGGAGGAGAGAGGTGATATGATCGAGACATTTAAACACCTTAAGGGCATAAACAAGGTGAAAGAGTCTAACATGTTTAAATATAAGAAAATAGCAGGACAAGAGGACACAGCATGAGATTAGAGGAGGCGATTAAGGGGAATGTGAGGAAATTCTTTTCACAGAAAGGGTGGTAGATGCATGGAATGGCTTACCACAAGAAGTGGTGGCTATGAATACAGTGCAGGGCTTCAAACAGGCATGGGATAGGCATAAGGAGCAATACAAATGACTATGAATAGATAGGTCACTGACAGAGCAAAGGCCGATGGTACATTTATAAGGTAGAAAAGAAATGGGCAGACTGGATGGGCCTTGCGGTCCTTATCTGTCATCAACTTCTATGTTTCTATGTTTCTATGTTACGACTTGTGATACTCCTACTAATACACCCCAACATCCCTCTAGCCTACCTACTGCCTTAGTGGTCTTTTGGATGATTTCAGGTCATCTGTGATGATTATGATGATGCCCAAGTCTCTTTCTTCCCTTGTGATTGCCAGCAACTCCCTCCCAATCTATAGGTAGCTTCTGGTTTCTCTTTCTATGTAAATGATTTTGCACTTTTATGTTAAACCCCAGTTACCACTCTTCAGATCATTTTCCAGTTTTTCCAGGTCTCTTCTCATTCTGCCCACCCCATCTGGATCATTTACTCTGTAGCAGATCTTGGTGTCATATGCAAATAGGCAGACCTTAACCTCCAGTCCATCTGCAATGTCACTGATGAAAATATTGAAGAGGATTGGCCCCAGGACTGATCTCTGAGGTACTCCACTTGTGACATGCATCTCTTCTGACTGCATACAATTTACCACCACTCTCTGTTTTCTACTCACCATCCAGTTTGCCACCCAATTGACCAACTTCTGACCTACCCTGAGCCTACACAGCTTATTAATCACTCTTCTATGTGGAACAGTATTGAAAACTTTGCTAAAGTCAAGGTAGGTGACATCAACTGCTTCCTCTTGGTCCACCACTTTGGTTAACCAGTCAAAGAAATCTATGAGATTAGTTTGACAGGGCCTTCCTGTTGTAAACCCATGCTGTCTTGGATTCTGTGCTCCTATGAACTCCAGGTGTTGCACTATCCTTTCCTTAAGGAGTGCCTCCATAATCTTGTCCACTACTGAGGCAAGACTGACTGGTCTGTAGTTTCTTGCCTCCTCCCTGCTGCCACTCTTGTGGAGCAGGATCACATGAGCCCTTCTACAGTTTTCTGGGACCTCTCCTGTGCTCAGAGACTCAATAAACAGTTTTGCTAGTGGCTCTGTTAGTTCCACCCTTAGCTCCTAGTACCATGGGATGTATGCCATCAGATCCCATTGCCCTTGTCCACCCTGAACTTAGCGAGCTTTGTAGGCGCTTTTATTGTGAAGGGACTTGTGTATCCTCCCTCCTGCCTGTGTCTATCAGTTGCTGTGGGGTCTCTGCCCAACCTTCTCCTCAGTAAATATTGAGCAGAAGCATCTATTTATGATAGATGCTTTTCCTTGGTCCTCCTCCACTACCCCCTTATCCCCTTTGATCTTAGCAATACCCACTCTGGACTTTCTCCTTTCATTAATGTATCTATAGAAAGTCTTGTCCCTTCTTTACTGTTCGTACTAGTGTTTCCTCAGTTTGGGCCTTTGCCTGCCTTACTACCCTCACTTCTTCCCTTAGGGCAGTTTGGTATGTCTGTCTATCTTCATCCCGCTGCATTCCCTTATATTTCCTGAAGGCCAGCCTTTGGGCTCTAAACTTTTCTGCTGCTCTTTTTGAGAACCAAAGTGGTTTCCTCCTTCTTTTGCCCTTGCTTTTCTCCCTAACACAATGGGCTGTTGCTTCAAGTATTGCATCCTTAATGCTTGCCCACTTTGCCTGCACCCCTCACATGTATTTCTTCTTGCCAGGGCTAGTTTAACTCTTCTGGCCATCTTATCAAAGTCAGCTCCTCTGAAGTCCCATATTTTGCCTTGGAATGGGATGATTTAGTTCTAGTGGCCAAACTGAACCATACCATGTAATGGTCACTAGCCCCAAGTGACCTCTACCTGGAGATCTGTGGTCCTTTCCCATTAGTCAGTACTAGATCCAATATAGCCCTGTCTCTTGTGGGTTGTTGTACCAATTGTTCCAGGCCCTCCCCTGCAGGAATCCACTATGTGCTTAGTTCTGGTGGATGCTCCACTGGCATTGACCAATACATATCTGGCATGTTGAAGACTCCCATTAGCAGAACCTCCCTTTAGCTCTCTTTGTTTTGTAGCTCCTCTAACAGTAATGTGCCTATGTTCTCCCCTGGTCTGGAGGCATGTAGACTACACACTTCTATTAAAACACATACTGTACTTAAAGAGTGTCTAAATTCTTAACTTTGATTCACTGTAATTACATATCCTTTTTAATTTTAATTTATTTAAACTGAAATAACATCTATTTATTTAAGTTCAAAAGCTAGAGAGAAGAGATTTCTAGCACTTCAATCTCAAGTGAGTCTTTACCACTCACATCCCTGAGTTATTTCTTAATTCCAACTGTTAGCAAATCTCAATCAGTCTTTCAGGACACTTAAGTGCTTGCCTTGATCTTCTCAGCTTTAGTCCTTTATATCCATTTGAAGCCATATCCTTTACAGCTGTCTCATTGTGTACATCATCATTTCAGTCCACAATTTTTTCTGATGCCTTGGTACAGTTTTTGAAGTTTTGCTCATGCTTCTGTATTCAAAGTCAGTGGTTCAGCATCTTGGCTGTCCTTGATCCTCTGAGGAGCTTTACAATTTCTCCTTAAGATCTGTCCATGTTCAGTTTTCAGTTTGTACGGTCTTGGGTCAGTCTGTTCTGTTACTATACCTTTCAGGTTCCATGTTTTATCTCTGCTTCCCTTGAGACACACACTATGTCTTAGATGCAGCTCTGGTAATGGTCGAGTACGTCTATCAAAATAAAACTTTTGTCTCATTTTCTGCCATTGTTTTGTCTGTATTACACTTTCCACATTGTTCTGTACAAGTCTTCCTTCACTGGAAGTGTTGATCTAATTCTTCTTCCCATTGGCAACTGCACAGGTGGCATTCCACTTTCAAGTGGAGAATTCTGATATGATAAGAGTTCTTTATAGAGGTCCTCACTGCTGTCATGTGATTTCTTCATGATGTGTTTTACCATTTGCACAGATTTCTCAACTAATCCATTTGACTGAGAATGATTTGAACTTGAGCTACTATGAACACATTGATATTCTGTCGCAAATTGCTTGAACTCAGTACAGCTAAACTGAGGTTGATTCTCACTGAGTACCTCATCAGGTATACCTTGCCTTGAGAAGATTGCTTTCATGCAGTTTATTACTATTCTGCTAGTGGTGCTGTGCAATGTACACACCTTTGGATATATTGTGCAGTGATCAGGCCACAATCGGGTAATCTTTTCCATGCCATGTAAACAAATCTGTTTCTACTTTCTGAAAAGGTCTCATTGTAATGGAATGAGAATGTAATGGCTCTGCCGGCTGATTTGGTCTGTACTTAAAACACAACCCACAGTTTGTCACCATCCCTGTGATGTCATAACACGACCCACAGTTTGTCACGATCTCTGTGATGTCATAATTGATTATGGGCCAATACATAACCTCACAGGCACATTTCAAATATCCTTGGATATTTTGCAGCATTTCCCTCCACAGGATTTTTGAAACCACAATTTTTTTTCAACTTTGAAAATAATCCCATCTACCAGAGTTACTTGATTCCTGCAGTTCCAATACTCCCTGATATCCACCAGACACTTATTTTTTTCTATCTTGCCACCCATTAACAATTATCACTTTCAGTAGTCTGCGTGACACTTCTTTTCCATTTCTTCCATGATCTACTTTACTTAACCTGTGCCCTGCTACTGCATTGCAGCAACTACCAGATCTACAAACACCTGTATGTCCCTTTCAGGCTGAGATTTCAGGACCTTTTGGATTTACTACTCGTGATAATGCATCTGTTGTATACATCAGTTTATCAGGGGTATATGATACATGTAAATCATAGCTCTGTAGTTTTATCGTCTGCTGAATTCACAAAGGACAGTCACTCAAAGGTTTGCAAAACAATGGCATTAGAGATTTGTGATCAGCTTATACTGTGACACACTGATCATATACCAACTGGTGAAAACATGCATATGTGAAAGTTATACCCAGAAGTTATTTCTCTATTTGAACATACCTTATTTGTACATCTGTCATAGCTCTTGATGCATGAGCAATGAGTTGCCATTTATGCTGATATGGTTGCAATAATATGGTTCCAAGCCCATGTTGTGAAGCATCCATTGAAACTTTCACTGGTTTTCTTGGATTATAAATCCTGAGTACTGGTGCTTTTGTAAGTAGTATCTTTAACATTTTGCCGTGCTTCCTCATGTTCCTGATTCCATGTTCAGTGATTTCTCTTGTCTAGCAGGGTTCTAAGCAGTGCAGATTTCTCATAGAGGTCTGGTATAAATTTATCCAAGTAATTCACCATCCCAGGAATCTGCATATCTTTTTGTGACTGGGGACGTGCCATATTTAGTACCACGTAAAATTTCTTTGCATCAGGTGTGATTCTTTCACTGGTTATTATATTGCCAATATTAATCAGTTCCTGAATTCCAAAAGCACATTTTTCTTTGTTCAGTTTCACATTGGCTTTTCTGGTAACCTCGAGCACTTTGTTCTTCCTTAGATGTGTGCCAGACAATAATATCATCCATGGAAGTATCCACGCCTTTCTTTTTTTTTTTTTATTCTTCCTGTTCAAGCTCCTCCTGCAGAGTGGGCCCCATAACCTCCAGCTGCTGGCACCCGCATCCTTGGACCAGGTCTGGCATGTGAACTATTGCCCCATGCTCACAGGGTTTGGTCTCACCCCCAGTAAGGTGCCTCCTGTGTCCGGGGATGCAGGGAATGGCCATCAGCCACTGAGGCAACCCCGCCATTTTCAGCCAATTTTTTCCATGGGGAACTGGATGTGCAATGGCATCAGAGCATGTCTGTGCTGACACCCGCCATGCTCCCCCCTTGCTGTGCACCATGCTGTAGTGCAGCTGGCCTCCGACAGTTGCCAGTGCAGCACAATGCATTGCCCCCACCCTCCCCAGAGGAAGGAGAGCAGTCATGGGATGTTCAATTCTTCCTCTCCCCTGACAGCCCCCGGCAGCCTAAGTCCATTCCCGAATCCGAGTTGCTGGTGTGGTGCAAGGTGTGGCATCCAGCACCTCAATCCTCAGCGCCATCGGGCCAGTTTGAAGTGTCCACACCTTTGAAGTGCTTGTGCAACATATGAAGTTTTATGGTACACCTCTGGAGCTGAGGCTGTTCCAAATGGAGGTCTTAAAAATCTGTATCTTCCAAAAGGAAAGATAAATGTGCATGACTTTGAACGTCTGCCTTCTAATTTCAGTTGCCAAAATCCTGCTGATGCATCCAATTTGCTGAAATGTTTGGCATTGGCAAACTGAGCCATTATTTCTTCCCTTGTCGGTAACTTAAAATGCTCCCTTTTTTCAGCTCAGTTAATGTCTCTAGGATCTAAATAAATACATAGTTTTCCATTCGTCTTGTTTTGATTGCTATGATATGTGCCTTTTCTGTCCAATATAAGCACATTTGCTTGGCTACAGGGTTCTTATGCATATTGTCCCAGAGCCCTCCAGAGTCCATGACCCCAACCACCACCACCATCACCACCAATACAATCACAATCCCCTTCTTCTCAAAACAGCTTTGCACATTTAACAAATGCATTTTTAGGAGGAGAATATTGCACATTTCATTAAGTATTGCAGATTATAGTGGTGCTGCTGCACACTATATTTAGGGTAGGGAATGGGATGAATATTCTATTTCTATTCACTTTGTATATGAACAGTGACCTCCCCAATGTATTCATATTCAGCTCAATAACAACTTTAATGAACATATGAACATCGAATAGTAATTATGCTGCTGTGGTTCCTGTACCTTTAAAAATAGGAAAATTGCCTCACATCTCATTGTGAGCGCTGATTAGTTGGTATGCCCCATAGAAGGCTGCATTGTGTTGCTGCACAGTATGGCACCCTGTAACTTATGGCATTCTGAACTCTGAGCCCCAGAAACCCCAAAAATGAACAAGAAGAAGAGAAGCTTGATTTGGGAGTGCTTTATTGTCAGTGAAGACAACACTGCAAAACCTGAATGCCTCATCTGCAGAACTAATATTTCTCGAGGCAGCCAAACATCAGGAGCCAAATATTCAGACTGCGCCGGGCAGTGGTGCAAGCCTGGGTGCAGCACAACTGGGCTGCGCTGGGGCCAGGACCAGGCAATATTCCATGGTGATGCACCATGGCTCAGCACCATTGAATATGGCATGGTCGGTGCACATAATGCACATGGTGCAGTGGCACTGCACCAGCATGAGCCACAGAGAGGGAACACAGGGATTCACCAGCACAAGTGCAGTTGCATTAAGTGTATCACCCATGATATTCAGCCAGGGGCATACAAATGAGGCCATAATCCATGCAAGGAACAAATGGGGCCATTTTCTTGTCATTGTGGCCCCATTTGCATGTGTTGTGCTGGGCGCCCTGGTGAAATGCACCTGGCACCCTGCCAGGCTGCTGTCATTGGGGATTGGCTTCCCGGTGGGCTAATATAGCTTCCCCTCCTGTATGCCCGATCACGGGCAGTAGTACAAATATATTGAAACCTGGTGGTCTAGTGGTTCCCTCCACTGCCTGATGACAGACAGCTGTATTAATAAACCAATCTCTGGTGGTCTAGCGGTCTCTCCACTACCCAATCGTGGGCATCAGTATTAATAACACATAAGCTGGTAGGCTAGCAGTCCCCCCGCTGCCTGATCATGGGCATCAGTATTAAAAAAACATTACCTGGTGGTCTGGCGGTCCCCCCACTGCCCAATCGCAGGCATCAGTATTAAAAAAATATTACCTGGAGGTCTAGCATTCCCCTGCTGCCTGACTGAGGGCATCAGTATTAAAAAAACTTTACCTGGTGGTCCAGCAGTCCCCTCACTGCCTGATTGTGGGCATCAGTATTAAAAAAACATTACCTGGTGGTCTGGCGGTCCCCCACTGCCCAATCGCAGGCATCAGTATTAAAAAATATTACCTGGAGGGTCTAGCATTCCCCTGCTGCCTGACTGAGGGGGCATCAGTATTAAAAAAACTTTACCTGGTGGTCCAGCAGTCCCCTCACTGCCTGATTGTGGGCATCAGTATTAAAAAAACATTACCTGGTGGTCTAGCGGTCTCCCCACTGCTCGATCAAGGGCTGTTGTAATTGCAGAATGTAGCCTGGTGATCCAGTGATACCCCACCCTCCCACAGAGAACCCCCAGCCACCGCACCCCCTGTCATCGGCGGGTGGCAGCATCCTGCCAGCATGCTGCCAGCCTACACAAATGACAGCATACAGTGCATGATCTGTACACCTGTTGGTCCACAGTGTGGACCAATGGGCTTGTAGACCATACTGTATTCCACAAGACCAGATATAGGAATGGTGAATGAATACATTCATTCACATATCTGGTCCTGTGTAGTACAGTATGGTCTGCAAGCCCATTAGTCCACATGGTGGACCAATAGGCATACAGATCATACTGTACATTGTCATTCAGTGGGCAGCCGGGCGGTATGTTAGCAGGGTGCTGCTGCCCGCCGATGACAGGGGGGCACCAGGTGGCCGGGGGTCCTCTGTGGGACAGTGGGGAGGAGGGTACCACTGGACCACAGGCCACATTCTGCAATTACAACAGCCCATGATCAGGCGGTGGGGGGACCGCTAGACCACCAGGAAACATGTTTTTAATACTGATGCCCACGATTGGACAGCCGGGAGGGACCACTAGACCACCAGAAAATTTTGTTTTGTAATACAGATGCCCACAATCGGGCAGCGGAGGGACCGCTAAACCACCAGGAGTTAGTTATTTAATACAGAAGCACATGATCTGGCATATGGGGTGGAAGGGGGATCCACTAGACTACCAGGGGGGTCTGGGTGCCTTTGGACGGTGTTCTCACTGGGCAGGTGGCTACCCACAGCTGGCGGCTGTTGTGTAGCACTTTGCAATACAGCCACCCACCTGTGGGTGGCCAGCTTTTGAGCCTATATTTTACGGCTCAACTTTGAGCACCAGTGTGCAGCGCATGTAGGGGTTGTGCCAGCATATGCGCCGCACATCCCGGGCTAAATATTGGGATGTGCCGCATATGCATGGGCACACACCCCTGCATCTGCACCGCATAGAATTACATTGCACCCCAGTGCATCAGGATTTGTGCCACGCCAGGCAGCCTTGTCAATATCCCACTGGGGACATGCTAGGGTTGCACCAGCGCAACTCAGTTGTGCCAGATGCAACCCCTTTGAATATTCCGCCCAGGTTTCACCACCACTGCAATGATGAACCATGTGCAGGTGAAGTACACCAAAGTGTACAAAGAAACAAGAGAGCATCTCAGTGCTGGACACCGTTGTACAGTGCAATGTATTAGCGGTGGTAAAACAAAACCATCCACACTTGAGGACTGTAAAGCTAGAAAATGACTTTGGACCAATGAAACACCTGAGGCTACAAGAATACATTACTTAGTTGCAGAAATGCTCACCCTGGATATGCAGCCTTTCTCTATCATGGAGGACACTGGATTCATCAATCTGGTTAAAGTTTTGGAGCCAGGATATAAACTGCAATCATGCAAGTACGTACTGTATCTCAATCTATTATCGCTGATATGTATGAACGTGTGCTCAAGAAAATGTCAGCTTTACTTTTGAACACCGAGTCCTTATCATTTACAGCAGACATGCAGGGATATTGATTTACTGGGATTGAGAAAGGGCAAATTCCATTTCGCACATTGTAAAAAATGGTATTGTCACCAATGTTCGTTGCCAAACCGTTTATACGGGTGTTTGGGTTTGTGTACATTTATTTAACCATTTTTAACTCTGCCAACATGCAATTTAGCAGTTTTGACTCTCCACTATTGCACATCCTTCCATCCTTGTACCAATTTAAGGTTATTTTAGGTACAAGATATAATGGCAGCAGCAGCACTACAGCACCCATCCCTCAGGTGCGATGGCAGCACCAACAGTACTATGGCCCCATCCTCTGGTGTGACGGCAGCAGAAACTGCACTATGGTCCCTCCTCAGATGTGATGGAAGCAGCAGCACTGCATCCCCCATCCCTCAGGTGTGATGGCAGTATCAGCACTATTGGCTCTATCCCTCAGGTGGGACAGCAGCAGTACTACATTCCCCATCCACCAGTGGTGATGGCAGAAGCACTAAGCTCACCTGCCCCTCAGGTGTGATGGCAGAAGCAACAATGCAGACCACATCCCTCAGGGGTGATGGCAGTAGTGACAGCACTATGATCCTCTTTCTTCAACACCCACAACCCACATGCACAAGTTACAAATTACTTGGTCTCTTTGCTTGTTAGAACTCAGATGTGAATTAATCTGAACCACCACCACTAAGGTGGACCACCTTTGTTTTTACTATCTATCATTTAACTGTCTGAATTAGATGTCTGCCTGACACTGCTGACCAGGGTTCGGGAACAGACGTGGGTGTTGGAGGGCTGGGGGGTGAAGGCCTGAGTGTCCAATGACCACTCGCCTTCTCCTAGGAGGGAGGGTGGGTTCACGGCTCAGCATCTGCTGGTCTCTGATGTAGGCCAGAGGCACAGCAACACATTGGCCCTCACTGCAGGAGGAGCACGATGGACATTGGCTTGTGCCTTGACATCATGTGGCCTGTCACACTCCCAAGAAAATGGAAAAATACCTGCTGGCCAACTGGAGGATGGCTGCTGGTTCCTCCATAAGCCTGAAGCCCCAGGCACATGTGTCTGTTCTGATCCCTGCCATGCCCTGGATACACAAGAAGCTCTTTGGGATGATTCTCCTCCCCTGTTAGCCTCCCACAGTGGTAGGGGCCCACCCAATGAAGGGTTACTTTGGGTTACCTGGTAGCAAGGCAATAAGGGGCAGTGGATTGTGGTTGGTACTCAGCAACGGTGGTGGTGGTAGGGGGCCTTTGGCATTCCTGAAGGAGTGGATGGCCAATGGGTCGGAGGAGCCAAAAAAAACTGCCTGAATGTGCTTCTTTGAAATAAAGTGTCTTCACCTAAAAAATCCACAGGTGATTAGTGGAAGACCTTCAAATGGAAAATCATGCATTTCCCAAACATATGGATGTTTTTTTTCACTTGGTCTCCATGAAAAGGTTGTTTCTCAGTTTTCATGTCTGAGCTCACCAGCATCATACAACCCTGGGGTCTTACCTTCTGAGTGTCATTGAATGTCCTTTCAAAATCCACTGGCCAAGTATAAGTGCACTTAAACACTTAACAATTGCTTTTTGTTGAAGCAGTCTATCAGAAAACTTTTGTTGTCACAGAGACTGAAACAGCAGATGGGAGAAAAGGTACAAATGATTCCATTCACCTAAAAGGGGTGCTAACTGTGAAGTCTGTTTGTAAGTAGTAAGGCAGTCTCTTCCTTGTGAACATACTTTTATTCAAATTAGTTTTCATTCAAACAACTGAGGATTTTGGATGGCCCTGCTGATTATAAACTTGAATAAGCTAGTTGGTAACAGTGATCCTGCGCTTAACAATCTTCAACCTAGATGCTCACATGCAAAGAATACAATAAAAACCTGACTAATGTCTAAAAACAAGCTTATAAAACACATGAAATGTATCTGAATATGTATCTTTACCTATACAAAATCACTGCAGGCCGAGAAAACCCCAGGTAAATTACGTGGTACCCTGACTACTGTATAATGTAGTAAACATTTCTTGGTATTTTTTATATTCTTTGTAAACCAGTAAGGCCCACTAAGCAGAACTGCCGATTCAGGGAGACCCAGGAGCACTGGGGAGGTTAAGTGACTTGCTCAAGAGTCACACAGTATGCAAGTGGAGGTTAGGGAATCAAACCCAACTCTGCTGGATGTACCCAGTTCAATCATTGTTTGTTACTCTAACCACTAGGATATACTGCCAGTCATAATAGCACCCATATATAATGTTTTAATATATGATTTCAATAATAGTGCACAGTAGCTACAGTACAAATTATGAACATTAAACACTTTACAACATTTTACTAAAATAGAATTATTTGCCACTCCATCTGCTTATTTTTTCTTAAACCAAAGTAGGTGAATAGTTGACAGAGCACTATAAATAGCTTTTGATCACCTTCATTATTCTACATCCAGAAAAGATAACATTTGTTTATTCTGGATTTATTTAATATTGATTTTCTGTGGTCACTAAATAGAATCTATTTAGAACTGTATGAGGCAGATGTTTTACATTTTGTAAGACAGGTAACACATCTTATCCATTTAGGATTCATGTTAGGAACATAAGTTTTTCTGCATATTTAAAAGATATTCAGGTTTCAGTGTATTCATTTAGTAGTTTATGCTGACTAATATATGCTACAGAAAAAGTAAAGGATTTATTGTGAGGCACTCAGGTATATAGTAGCACTTTATCAATTCCCCAGCAAGTTTTGCAAAACATCTCTACAATTTCAATTTACTTCTTTTTTTTTTTTTTTATTTATTTCATTTGTTAACCGGGTAAACATATGAGCCAAGGCCCTTTTTCATATGCGACCCGAGACTATAAAATAGTCACAAGATGTTACAAAAAGATAACTTTTACATTCACTTAATACAGGAATACAAATACATGACATATAAGGCAAACAATATAATACAAATTATTTAAAACGGCAGTGACATTGCAAACTACTCAATAAATGATGCTTCAGTTTCTTTTCAAATAAATGATGACTACTCATGGTTCTCAATTCAATTGGAAGATCATTCCAGTATTTTGGTACTTGGATAGAAAAAGCTAGAGCATCCATTTTAGTTTTAGTGACTTTCAAATTTAAACAAGAAAGAAAATTTGATCTCAAGTTTCTTGGAGCTTCCCTTAAAGATATCAGAGAATACAAGGGGGAGAGAGACTTTTTTGTCTAAATACATTATCAGTTTTACAACAAAGAGAGTAAATGGAACTGTTAGGTAGTAAAAACCCTGGATCCCTTGAGTGCCAGTGCCCTCAGGGACAGGGACCAGAAAACCATGAACAATCACCCCACATCAGCCTCTGATAGAAGGGGACCCAGCTACCCCAGACTTCATAACCAGGCTCCATGAGGGACCCACTGTGCTGCCCAACTCACACTAAGGGACTGTGGAGGGGTGACCTGTAGTCCCCTCCCTTCCCACCTGGGGGTACAACCCCAGCTTTCCAGTGGCCCTGCCCATGTGTGCTGATGCTTGTATTTTTTTTATCTAGTGTAATATAAATAGTAAAAGATGTTTAGGCACATATTAAATGAAAACTGGTTTCAGGAAGGAAGGCAGTCCTCAGCTGATGGAAAGGTTGGTAGGAAGCATGGATGGTTAAACTAAATGGCTGGTTACAACAAAGCAATGTGGGTAGTTTCCTTACTGATTCTATATGCATTAAAGCAGAAAGAATGCAAAGCACAGCAGCATTTATTTTAAGATACTAAAATCTGGACCGGCCCACTGGTGCAGCAGTAACACTACTGCTTACAATGCCGGTGACCCAGGGTCAGAAAAGGAAACTTGGCTTGCTGGAGATCTGGCCAGGGAGTAGGATCAAGCACCTGGGGCTGCTTCCTCCTTCAGGAGGGTGGGCTGCAGGTCCCACTGCTTTACTGCCACCTGGGTGACCACTGGTGGTGGTGGCGCAATGGGGCTGCAGTGAGATTGGGAGGGAGGATGCTAGCCAGGATCTGAGCAGTGGAATATCTCTATGCTCCATACTTCCTTGGATCCCCTTGAGTGGCAGTGCCGTCAGGGACAGGGACCAGAAAACCATGAACAATCACCCCACATTGGCCTCTGGTAGAAGGCACCCAGCTACCCCAGACTTCATAATCAGGCTCCATGAGGGACCCACTGTGCTGCCTGACACACACTAAGGGACTGTGGATGGGTGACCTGTGATCCCCTCCCTTCCCACCTGGGAGTACAACCCAGGCAAGATGGGGCAGGCCCACAGGAGCTCCTGAGCATTACCTGGGATGAAGCTAAGGGGTACCCAGCCTAGGGATCTCTGAACAGTGGAAACTGATGCTGTGAGACGGGGCATAGAAAGAGAAAATAAAAAAATAAAAATAATGCTGAACTCTTAGGGATTCTGTGCAGTGACATGCAATTTCCATGAGGCACCAGTACAAGAATTAAAAATCCACAAACCAAGCAGGATTCCATGATTTCTACTAGTGCTACTGGTAAAAATTGAAAACCAGGGTCCTTGCAGACATGTGGACACAGGAAAATGCAACACAGTCATTTTTAGGCGAACAGCACACTGGATATATAAGAACTTTGAGAGTAAACCTGTTGTATTGCGCTGTGAGTGGTTTCAGGGAAAGCATAGAGGAACAGTTATCTCTAAAGCCTTGATGAAAATGTTTGAGAACTGTTGCACAAAATAAGAAACCTGCCATGTAGTACTTAGGGATAAGAGAGTGGACATGAAAAAGCTTTTTCTGAATGTGGTATATACAGGTATGGTCTCGGTGTTTTGTGCACACACTGCAGCTGTGTCTCCACGATGCCTTTTGAGCCAGCACTCTGTAGCTGATCTGATCACAAACAGCAGAAAACTAGTAGGACATTTCAGACACTTAGCATCTGCTTTTTGTGAGCTGCACAGCATTCAAAAAGAACTAGGATAGCCTATTGCACAATTAACCAAGGCATAGTAACAAGGTGGATCTCCACTTATTATATGTTGCACCATCTGATAGAACAGAAACAGGCTTTGAGTGTGTATTGTGCTGAAGAATCCACTATGACCTTGCTTACACCTATGCTGTGGTCGACAGCAGAAACTGTTGTCACCATCCTCTAACCATTCCAACAGCTAACAAGAGAGAGCAGCACATGCACTGCTTGCTTTTCAGTAGTGCTTCCTACAGTGAGGGCTCTCAAAATGTACCTGAGCACAGAGGTGAGTGACAAGGGAATAAAAACAATGAAAGCACAAATTCTTGAATCCCTGTCATCACAATTCAGCCATGCTGAGATAGAGCAAGGGTATGCTGTTTCCTGTGCTGGACCCACGATTTAAACTGCACCTTTCAATTCAGACACCAACCGCTGTGATGGCAAAGGTTCCACACAAAGCATTGCTGAACAAATGTGCTATAAAAAGCTATTACTGATGTTAAGGTGGAGGAAACAAAATATATATCTTAGAGCCACCATTAAAAACAATGGACACAGGAACATTATGGAGCTGTTGGGACAAAATTGTTGAGGACTCACAATCCACTGCAGCAGTAAATACTGAACTGTCCTTATACCTATCGTATCCTTGCATTCCACAAGATAATGGCCCTGTGGAGTGGTGGAAGCAAAGTGTCCATCTGTCAAACCTAGGTGCTACAGGTAAAATGTTCCTTTCACCACCACCACCAAGCAGTGTCCCTTCAGAAAGACTCTTTAGTACAGCAGGGGACAGATATGCAGATCACAGATGCAAGCATCTGCCAGAGAATGCTGATAGACTTATTTTTCTTAAATGCAATCTACCGTTGATAGGGCATACTGTAAGTATTAGCTACATGTTGCTGATTAGACACTGCATCTTTGCACAATACTCTGTTTAATATTTTTCTTGTGCTGCTCTGAAACTGCCATTTGCATTTGCACTTTAAGGTGTGTTAGCTGCTAATGTGTTCTGCTGTTACTATGAAAATGGCAATTTGCACATTACTGTTTAATGTGCTGCTAATGTTTTCAGGTGCTACTTAAACACTGTCAATTTGCATTTGCACTTTAATGTCTGTAAGCTGCTAATGTGTTCTGCTGTTACTCTGAAAATGCCAATTTGTACAGTACTGCTTATTTGCACTTTGCTTAAAATATGAAACAGTAGATGCAGCTACAGTACAAGTCACATTAAACTGTTCACTCAACTCACTGGTGTAGCATTGTTCAATGAGTTTCCTAATCTGTGCAGGGTTTAATTCAATGAATTAGTAAACATTTAGTATTGCTTTGCATCTAGCTGTTATGTGCTATAAGCTTTATTTTCAGCTGAGTGCTTATGAGTTTCATTTCAGAAGGCAGACTAAACAACTCTTAAGGAATGCAGTGCTATTTATAAACAATGCTCTTAAGGAATGCTGTGATATTTATAAATAATGCCATGAAAATGCAGCTACTGCCATTTCACTAAACTGCTACATGTGAGCTGAATAGGCAGTGAAGGATGGTTAGAAAATAGTTGAAAGCTTTAGCAGTTTGAGTTGCCACTCAGTAGAATCACAAAAATTCTACACCAGTGAGTTGATGGAACAGTTTAATGTGACTGGTACTGCATTTATTGTCCATAATATGGTACTGCTTTTATAATGTGACTCTTAGAATGCACAGTGCTACCTCATTTTGTTATTATGAAACACATGAACTAAAGAAAATAGAAATGTAATGAAATAAAAATGAAAAAAGATAAAAATATATAAACAATAAACATAACACATTTAATATTGTATTTTGATCTCAGTGTGGTTCATTGTTAGTTTTGTTGCTACATTTACTATTTGTATTCGTATTTGTATTTGTTATTCGTCGAATACCATTTTGTACTATTAGCTAGTCAGCCAAATAGTGAAAAAAAAGATATTCGTCCCATCCCTAATTTAGGGTTGGATAGGCAGATTAGTGCTAAATCACATATTTAATCTGCTTATATTGCAGTCGTTCCTTGATGAAAGTTCACTATATTTTAAGCATGTATTCTGGGCATGTGATCTCTTGAGCTGCCAGTTTTGGTGAAATTTGGTTCAGTGTTTTTTGTTTGGTTTTGTTTGGTTTTCTGGGCTAGACAATGGCAAAAACATTAAACATATCCAAATTGATTCTGATTTGGGTAATTTATGCACCTCTATCATGCACAGAATAACCAGGGGGAGTGAATTAGCCTCATCAGGCTTATGGAGTGAGTAGTGAAGCCTTGATTGTTCCAGCACCAGTAGTGTCACCCATGCTGCATCCCTCGCCCTTCCACATCCCCACCTCACAAGGTTCTGGTGGTTGGGAACCCATTGGTAGTGTCACCTTGTTTCAAGCAGGGATCTGCTTCTCTCTTCTTCCATATGGCAGATGTGCAGTCTGTCTCTGCAAGCAATTTCTATTGGGCCACTCTCAGCTTTACATTCAGGTCTGTTCTCAGGTTTGTAGTTAGATTTCTTCCAGACTTTATAAGTCTACACTCTGCCTCTTGTCCTTGGTTGTGCAAACCCAGTCAGGTCCCAGATGTGGTGACTCCAGGCAGCAAATCTGCCTGAGTTGTTCTCCTGGTTACAGCCAGGGCAGACTGAACAGGACCAGATTTACACTTATGCAAAGTATGCTGGTGAGTAGGTCCCTTGTTTTCTGGGGGTCCTTTTGTGAGCTGTTTTCTGCACACAAGCATGCTAAGCATTCTTTTTTTTCTGTGCTGCCTGCCAAGACTTTGAGTACACCTCATATGTATTTCTTGGACTCAGAGTCAACTTTACCTGATCCATTGACATCACAGATCTCATGATGATGATTGACAATGTTAACCACCCCACTCCCTGCATCATACTGCCCTCCAGCAGTGCTACCACTTTAGCTCTTTGCCCTTGTATGAGTGAAACCCCACTGATTCTGATGCCAAGTAAGTTGATGCTGACAGTCAGTTGGTGACTGTTACTTTTCCAAGCATTCACTTGCCTGTCAGGGTTGAAGGAGAAGGTCTGGTCTCATTGGTTGGGTCAGCTGAAGCAGACCATAGCTGGCACTGAATGAGTGGGTCCATTTGTCAGATGGTTGGGTTAAGAAGAAATGCACTATGGATGGGCAGTGACCTTGGGAGTGGTCCAGGTCAAGTGGGCTGCCCAGTGAAGCCAGGGAAAGAGAACTAAGGAGCTGTGGTCAGGAGGACTCAGGCAATCTGCTGGTCAGTGGGACAATCAGGAGAATGTAATTAAACTTGGCTGTTGCTAACAAACACACCATCTAGGCTACAGTATGTGTTTAAAGTGTATCTACTTTATGTACATAAGCCAATAGCAGATAGATACCTTTTAGCTTTAATTAAATAATTTGTTTATAGCTTGCATTTAATTTAATTTAATCTGTCCATTTAAGTTAGCAACTTGTGTACTTATGCAAGGTACAGGCTGTGGCTTGTGGGTTGTGCTCATCAACAGATATAGACAGCCTCATGAGCTGCAGGTAAATGAGACACCCCTTTTTCATAGTTCAGTAATACACAGTAGTTTCACATCAGTCAACTTCTGTTAATTGTAATAGAACATAAACATATTTTGTAATGTAACTACCATTTTATTCTCAATTCATTCTAAGAAAAGGTGCCTTATAATGAATAAAGATATAATATGTACAGTATATGAAATGTTATCTTTAACAGCAACAGCACAGAAAAAGATCCATGTCAATCCATTTTCACTGATGGTGAAAACAGTAGTAGCCAGAAAGCACTGTTAGAAACATAGAAACATAGAATTTGTTGGCAAATATGGACCACATGACCCACCTACTCTGCCCATCTTTTCCTGCCTATACTGGCACTGTAGACTCTATCTGCTCTCCAGCTACTTTCTCCCTGCCTCGTTTTTTTTTTTCTGGCAGGACCATCCTGTTGGAATCAGCCCTGGTCATGGCCCCTGGGACTCCCACCTACTGCCTATTGCCATTCCTACTCCCAGTCACCCCCTGCTTACCCCCCCTCCAGAGGGTAGGGCCATGGCACTGCTCTCTGGTATTCTGTGCCATGGGGTAGTATCTAGTTGGGAGAGCTTCTGGTGGCAGAGGCTAACTGAAGTCCCGGGGAGGGCTTCACAGAGACAGGGGTCCCACCATGCTTTTTCTCTTCCCCTGTAGACTGGAGCAGAGATGTCCAATGACACCAGCATCTGTCCCACCCCAGAGAGCATTGATCCTGTGTTGCGTACAGGGTGGCAACCCAGCCTCCGCCAGCTGCCACTCCTGTGCGATCGCGAGTCCCCTCCTTCCCCCTCAGAGAAGGAGAGCAGTCCTAGGGATGCTCAATCCCTCTCCCCCCCGGCAAGCCCTCCGATGACCCGAGTCTGTTCCCAAACCCGGGTCGCCGGCGCCGCAAGCAGAAATTCAACTGCTGCGCCGGTGGGTCAGCCTAAACTTTCTCCCTGCCTCCTTACCAAGATTCCCTTGTGCCTATCCCATGCATGTTTATAGTCCACCACTGTTTGCACCCACACGTCTTCTGTAAGAAGACTGCTCAAGGCATCCACCACTCTTTCAGTGAAGAAGTACTTCCACACATCCCTCCAAAACTCCCCCTTCCAGGTTCATTGAATGCCACCTTGTTCTCATGCAACTACTCCTCTGGAAAATATCCCCTTCCTATTCCTTATTCACGCCCATAAGATATTTATGGGTCTTCATTATGTCCCCCTCCTTCCTCTCTTCCAGCATGTATGTATTGAGATCCCTCAGTCTCTCACAGGGCTTCTGGTGCAGGGAAGAAGAAAAAAACAAACATCTAATCAGTGTGTTGTTCATGGATATCAGATTCTGGTCTGAACTGCTTTTTAAAACAATGTCTATTGAATGCTGTAAACCATTCATATAAGGTTATCTATCATGTTTGTTATACTTTAGCTCCTAGACGCAATCAACAACATTAGCTTGTAAATGAATTGTGTGATTCAGTATCATATTATTCTATTTATTTTTTGTTATGTATTTATTTGTTTGTAATTTAAAACAAACTATCATTCAACAAAACTAAGTAGTAGGGGCTGGGGCAGAGTTGAACCTCTTAGCCCCCCAGCGTTGCAGAAGGAGCTGTGGCACAGAGACAATAGCAGTCACTGTCACACAGTTCAGGCAGGCAGAGCCAAGCCATCTTCCTCCAGAACAGCACAAGAAGGAGAGCCATGGCCTGGAGTGCTCAAGGCCAAACATGAGTAGAGCACAGCCCTTCCAGTCCCTGACATGATCAAAGTCTTTGATGTTGAGACTTGCAGTCACCAGGCAGGATGTTGACATTCCTTTCAAGAACACAATGATCCAAGCACTAGATTGTGATACACAATATGCACCTCTCATGGCAAAACTTTTACAGCAACATACGTCACTACAGACAACAGTGCCGGGTTGCTGTAGAGGTTGCGCCCGGGACTGGGCAACACTTCCCTCCATCCTGCACCCCTTCCCTAACCAACTCCAACTCCAAGTTAGTATCTAAAATAACGGAGGGTTCAGGGGTGAAGTCCCCTGAAGAAAAAGACAGTCCCTGCTGTGCATGGCTCCCTGCTGACTGCAACTCACAGTCAACAGGGAGCTTGGGGCTGTGATGCCAGTCTGGAGACCCAATCTCCACAAAGACATAAACAGGATGGAGGCAGGCCAGAGGAGGGCAACTAAAATGGTGCAGGGACCTCAGGGATCAGTCCTGGGGCCAGTCCTCTTCAACATCTTCATTACCTCAGGGATCAGTCCTGGGGCCAGTCCTCTTCAACATCTTCATTAGTGACCTTACAGATGGACTAAAGGGTAAGGCTTGTCTGTTTGCAAATGACACCAAGATCTGCAACAGAGTAGATGATCCAGATGGGGTGGGCAGAATGAGAAGAGATCTGGATAAACTAGCAAAATGGTCAGAAGAGTGGCAACTGGGATTTAATGCAAAGAAGTGCAAGATCATGCACATAGGGAAGAGAAACCCTGAAGCCACCTATATACTGGGAGGGGAGTTGCTAGCAGTCACAAAGGAAGAAAGAGACTTGGGCATCATCATCATCACTGATGACCTGAAATCATCCAAGCAGACCTCTAAAGCAGTACATAAGGCTAGGGGGTGTTAGGGTGTTAGTAGGTATCACAAGTCGAAGAGGGAGGTAATAACCTCTTTACAAGACACTGGTTAGGCCCCATCTGAGTACTCGCAGTATTGGAGGCCACACCTTCACAAGGACATTAACCAAATTGAGGCAGTCCAGAGAAGGGCAACCAAAATGGTGCAGGGTCTGCATCAGAAGACATATGAGGACAGATTAACAGAGCTCAATATGTATACCCTTGAGCAAAGGAGGAGAGAGGTGATATGATCGAGGCATTCAAACACCTTAAGGGCATTGACAAGGTGAAAGAGTCTAACATGTTTAAATATAAGAAAAATAGCAGGACAAGAGGACACAGCATGAGATTAGAGGGGGGCCAATTAAGGGGGAGTGTGAGGAAATTCTTTTTCACAGAAAGGGTGGTGGATGCATGGAACGGCCTACCTCAAGAAGTGGTGGCTATGAATACAGTGCAGGGCTTCAAACAGGCATGGGATAGGCATAAGGGAGCAATCCAAATGAGTATGAATAGATAGGCCACTGACAGAGCAAAGGCCGATGGCACATTTATAAGGTAGAAAAAGAATTGGGCAGACTGGATGAGTCTTGTGGTCCTTATCTGCCATCAACTTCTATGTTTCTATGTTTCTATGTCTGCACCAGAAGACATATGAAGAGAGACTTAAAGAGCTTAATATGTATAGCCGCACAGAAAGGAGGGAGGGGGACATGATAGAAACTTTCAAGTACCTCAATGGAGTCAACAAAGTCCAAGAGGGTAGCATCTTTCATGAAAACAGGTGTGCAAGAACAAGGGGACATAATTTCAAGATAATGGGGGGAGGTGGTGGCTCAGAGGTAATGTAAGGAAGTATTTTTTCACAGAGAGGGTTGTGGATTCATGGAATGACCTTCCGGAGGAGGTTGTGGAGTCAAAAACAGTAGTGAAATTCAAGAATGCATGGGACAGTCATAAGGCAATTCTAGGGGTTGGGGGCAGGAAGAAGTAGGCCCCTGGGACTCCCACCTACTGCCTATTGCCATTCCTACTCCCAGTCACCCCCGGCTTACCCCCCCTCCAGAGGGTAGGCCCATGGCACTGCTCTCTGGTATTCTGTGCCATGGGGTAGTATCTAGTTGGGAGAGCTTCTGGTGGCAGAGGCTAACTGAAGTCCCGGGGAGGGCTTCACAGAGACAGGGGTCCCACCATGCTTTTTCCCTTCCCCTGTAGACTGGAGCAGAGACGTCCAATGACACCAGCATCTGTTAACTAGGATCTGCAGCTTACCCATTAGGTATGAAAATGGGCAGACTGGATGGGCCAAGTGGTCCTTATCTGCCATCAAATTCTATGTTTCTGTGTTCCTTTATTATGCACAGACAGTATCGACTGATGGAAATCACAATAGAAACTTGAATCCTAGTTAGGAGCTCTAGGTGACAACATATCACATTATTTCAACTAGGTCAAATCTCAGGAGAAGTTTTGGATGACTGTCGCTTGCATGCAAGTCCCTAACTCTAAAGATGAATACCATGTGATGCTGAGGTATTTTAAGAAACAGTTCAGAACTCAAAACACATCCTGAAGGGCACTGTTGATGTAGCATGCTGCAGAGTAAAGTCCAGTAGTCACAGCTAGTAACTGAGGCAGTTACATATAGTAGGCAATTATTAGGGCTCACATGCATGCAGAATAGGGCTGTGCGAACCCCTGAAAGTTCTACTTTGTGAACTATCTGAGTAGAATCAAAATAAGCTTTACCAAGTTCTACCAGATATAGCCAGGGTCTGCCAGGTAAAACCAGGTTCTACAATATATAACCAAGTTCTTTCTGGTTCTTCTTGATTAAAAAATCCACACAAGTATTTTGCATGTTTGGGAGACTACATGTAATACTATAGACTATAGAGGGTATGTTTGCGAAATTTTGGTGCACAGACATGCTGTAAAACAGTGTGGTATATCAACCCAGACAACTAGTACTTTCTAAATCTAGTTGCAGCCCAAAGAGTTAACTCCCAGAGCCACTCTCTGTAAAAAAAATTAAACTTTCCCTCCATTGTTGGACCCAGGCACAGATAGCTCCCCAGCTGTGGCCATGTGCCATAATGAAATGCATGGGTAGCGGGCATCTGCTAATAGTTTGGAGTTTTCTGTTATTTTGAGTAAAAATCAATATTACCCTCCTGTTCTCTTGTCCCTCTGGTTCACTGTCCCTCTCTGCTCCCCATACCCTATACAATTATATCAATATTACCCCATTTGTCCCACCTCTATAACACCCTTTCCCCACCTCTCACTGTAACCACAGAACGTCTTAGCTTATATCATATATGGTAGTAACAGCCAGCAGGTACTACAGATATATAAGGGATATACAATGAAGAGCTGTCAGATAAATGATTTATCTACACAAGTGCTGTTTGACCTCGGGTAACCTCACAAGTGGCATAAGCCACAAGTGAGATGTCCGAGGTCAAACAGCACAAGTGTAGATAAATCATTTATCTAACAGCTCACCATTGTATATTTCATTTATGCAATAGGGATGCTTTCTGTCAGAGCTGGGACATTTGTTTTTGATTGTTTATCTTTTTTTGCATATGTTTGTCAAAAAAGTGACCAAAACTAGCATTTTCTGCTCTTTTTTGCTAATTATAAAAAAATCTATATGGTATCTGTCAATGAAATACCACCCATTTTGTAGATAATTTTGTGCTGAACAATTTTCATGCTCATAGCACTATGCTATCTTTTTTTCATTTTAAAGTTATTTGCATTTGAATATAGTTAGTACTGGTACTGATGCTGAACATTCTAAATAAGTTCCAGAGTGATTGTGACATATCTACTATGTGTATAAATCTGTGATGATGCATCTACTATGTGTATAAATGCAACATTTTGAATTTGTCACATAGTAGCTCAGATTTATCACATAGGATTTATGTCCACACCTATTGCATATATATATATATATATATATATACACACACACACACACACACACACACACACACACACACACAAAGAGAGAGAGAAGAAACTGTTTCTGACAGATTGGACATTGCAAGTGCAACAAGAAAAGTGGTAGTGTTTGGGGAAAATTATCTATGTGCTATTGTGAGAGGAATGTGTGTAAGGGTAGGTGAAGGGGTGATATTGGCATACTTGTGCATCTGGTTAAAAGAGGATATAAGTCCATAGACGGTGCTTATTTGATAGGGGACAAAAGAGATCCTGGGTATATTCATCTTTACTCAAAATAATGAAAAAAATAACAGTCTACCATCAGCAAATGTTCTTGGGTTTTGAGGATCTAACAATGGAGGGTGGATTTTTTTTGTAATAGGGAGTGGCACACAGGGTCTGGACTTACGGTTGGGAAGTTAGAGTAAGATGAGGGATTTTTGTTTGTATTCTCCTGATGGTCTGTCAATACATGGGAATATCTTATTTTTAAATTCTGCACTTTTATTCTCATTTTCCAGGTTAGGATGAAAACAGTATATATCTTGAGGATGGCTCGCTGGTCATGATCAAAGCCTCAGATGTGTCATTGGGTCCAGCACTGAACTAGAGAAGGGGACAAGGAAATTACAGCAAAAATAAAAAAAATCCCCATCTGGACCTGAAGAAAGACCATTTTTTAACAGCCTTATACATTTTGAATCTGCAGTTGACAGAAATAGCAATAAAACCAAACAGTTGAAAAACTGTGTGACACTAATGTGTAGTCATGTATTGTTGTTTAAGCTGCAAAGTTTGTAGTGGCCCTTCAGTTGCTGGTGCTGGGCTGGACCTCAGTGGCACATGAAAGAGCCAGTAGAAGACTTTTTTTTGAGAAAAGACTAGAACTTAAGAAAGAGGAGGAGATAGGAGGACCCATTAGTGGAGGAAAGACAGGTGGAAAGTCTATTGGCTGGTGGCAACAGAATCCCTTGCTATCATTTTATCATCTGTGCGACATGCCACCTGGTGCTGTCAACTGGCATAAATTTTGGACAGTATATGTTTTTGATATGTGGCAGGTTCATTTTTAGAAAAGTGAGCCTCTCTACATTTTTTGTGTGGAAAGATATGTTCTTTCGCCATTTACTACTGTCCCAGCAGTGCTAAAAATTCTCTTTGAATATGTCCTGGCAACTGAGGTATTTAATTGCAATCTCAGTTAAAGAAGACCACATTCACCACACTTGCATGCCAGGAGGTCACACTCACCACGTTTACATGCCAGCTAGAAATCTGATTAAAAACTGAATCTGATTAGTTTCATTTCCAATCAGATTTCTGCTGGCGCTGTTTACATACTGGTGTCTCCTAAACCAAATGCAGAGTCACCCATTTACATGCTGCTTTTCAGAATTCCAAAACAATTATATTTTGGGTTTGAGATTCTGTCATGTCCACATGTACTGATTATAGTTAGGCATTGCACATGTGCTGATGTTACCATAGAGACGGGTGACACTCTCACTGTACTCCATAACTCCATACATACATGAGTCTTGTACTTGCCCGAAGGGCCCTGCGCTCCCACCAACTTCCGCAACTTTCTACTTTTCTATTCTTTCTTAAAAAGTAAGGAAATTCTATGCAGAAAACTTTGTTAATGCATCGGTTAGGAAGGGGTGGGAACCCTAAAATCAAATTTCCTTGCTTTTTTCACTGTAGAAGAACCCTAACTGATGCATTAAGTTTTTTGGTATTATATATATATATATATATATATATATAGGCCTGGATATTCAAAAGGGATGCACATGGTGCAACAGAGTTGAGCCATGCACAACTCACCAATGCACCCCGGCATGATATTCAAAGGGGCAAGTTGCACTGTGCAACTCCTGATGCGCCGGGCCACATCGGTAATGTGTGCGGCACAAGTGCTGGGGGCATGCCCATGCATATTCGGCACATCCCGATATTCAGCCAGGGATGTGCGGTGCAGATGCTGGCAAAACCCCACCTTGTGCCATGCAGGGGGGTGCAAAGTTGTGCCTGTTATAACTAGGAACAAATCCTGGCCACCCACAGATGAGCTGCCATATTGCAGGATGCAACATGGCAGTCGCCTGCTGTGGGTAGCCACCCGCTCACCCAGAACACAGTTCACATGCTCCCTGCCCAGGCATCATTGTGCCCCTCCTCACCCATTCATGGGCATAGGTATTTTACATCCCTGGTGGTCCAGTGGATCACTTCCAAAGCCCTATCATGGGCTTAGGTGATTCATATCCCTGGTGATCCAGTGGAAACTCCCCCAGTGCCCAATCGTGGGTGGAATTACCGAAAGACACCATGGTGGTTCAGTGGTACCCCCTACTCTGCCCACTGATGCTCCACCACCCAGCACCCCCCCAGTCAGTAGCAGGTGGCAGCCCCCCCCCGCAAGCTGCTCAGCCAACTGCCAACTGACAGATTACAGTAGGGTCTGTACTCCTATTGGACAACTGCATGGGCCAATGGGCATGCAGACCATACTGTACTACACAGGCTCAATCAGGCCTGATATGTGAATGAACACGATTGGGCACGGGGGGGTTCCACTGGACCATCAGGGATATGAATCACCTAAGCCCACGATCGGTCGAAGGAAAGTGGTCCACTAGACCACCAGGGATATATTACACAGATGCCCATGATCGGGTGATGGAAAGTGGTCCACTGGACCACTAGGGATGTAACTTACATATGCTAACAATTGGGCAAACGAGAGTGGAGACCACCAAGGGTCAGCAGGGCATCACTCCCCAATGGTTGCAGCCTGGCAGGGCGCCAGGCACAAATCACCGGCAATCAGTGCACCGCATGCAAATGGGGCCATAATGACATGCAAATGGCCCCATTTGCACCTTGCATGCATAATGGCCTCATTTTCATGCCCAGTGCTGAATATCATGGTTGATGCACCTAACGCAGCAGCACTTGTGCTGGTGCATCCCCCTGCTCCTCTTCTGCCACTTGTGCTGGCCCAATGCCTCTCCACCATGCGCAGTGCATGCACCCTCAGTGCCATATTCAATGATGCTGAGCCATGGCGCAGCACCGTTGAATATCACCTGGTCCATACCCTGGCACAGCCCAGTTGTGCTGCGCACAGGCTTGCGCCCCAGTCTGGCGCAGTCTAAATATCCAGGACATAATGTGTGTGTGTGTGTGTGTGTGTGTGTGTGTGTATGTATATATATATATATATATATATATATATATATACTGTATATATTATAGTGGCACAGTTACGCCACTATAGTTAGGGTTCAGCAGTCAGTTACATACTAAAGTTATAAGTTTGGGTGTTAATAGCTTTGTACCCATTCAACAGATTTTCCTGAAATTTGGTACCCGCGGTGGGGCATGGTAGATCTCTTGATATGTCAAATTGTGTTTTGGTTGGCAGATGATCCCAACGCACACCCCGATGCCTTTTGGTGGGGGTGGGGTGCAAGGGATGGGAACCCTTAAATCGAATTTCCTCGCTTTTTCACTGTAGAAGAACCCTAACTGATGCATTAATGAAGTTTTTTTTGCATAGAATATATATATATATAGGCTCAGATATTCAAACTGTGCCCAAAAAGTGCACAATAGCAGGAGCAAGAGCAAGTCCATTGCGCCCATGCACAAGAGGCGCGATATTCAAAAACGAAGCCAGCCAAGATGCTCCTACAGCTGATGACTGAATATTGCACCACCTGCGCCATAGCGCAACTAGGGAGGGGAAGCTGAGCAGATCTGATGCACCATAGCGCAACAAGGGATGTTCAGCTGAGCAGTCCAGAGGCACCATAGCACAACCAGGGATGCCCCCCCAGTAGCAGTGCAGCAATGCAACTGCACAACCAGGGAGGTAGGGGCCCACCACCCATGCCACAGATGGGCAGAGGAACACACAGCAGAACAGACATCATCCCCACACACCCTATGCACTGCACAACTGGAGGAGGGCTGGAATAACCACTGGCCCATGGAGACAAGCAACCAACCCACAGCCGGGCCATGGTGCCCCATCACACCCCCTGGCAAGCTGTGACTGGCACACAAGGAGGGCTGACCACCCTGCACACTCTCCCAAGGACACACCCTGACCCAGCAATGGCCACAACAGCCAGCGCAGACACCCACAGTGGTGCATGGAAGCATGCACCACACCAGATGCCACACAGTGCATGGACAAACACCCACCCATACCCAAGGGCACAACAACACAGGGACGCAGTAGCGGGGCAACCAAGCCCCCAGCATGGGCCCATGGAAACTGTGTACATACAGCCCGCAGTCTCCATGGCACAGGAGTGTAGCCACCCTGCACAGACACTGTGGACCAGTACGCCACCATCATTTGCCCGGAGCACAAGTCACAGATAGTGGTGCACATCCCCTGCAACACACACAAGCCACAGCATAGAGGTGGGACAACAACTGTGGAGGCCACAGTGTCACCTGAGGCAGACATGCACCACACCAGTGACAGGAGGCAACCCAGCATTGTGATGGGTACAGTGGCTGTCCTGCATGGACAGCCACCACTGACATGCCAGCAGACCGTGCAGGTCACAGACATGCAAGGGTGTCAGCTGAACAGGCCATGGATGGGCTGACAGGAGCGCCATGGACACAGAGCATGCACCATGGACCACTGCACACAGTCATCCAGTGCACAGGGCACAACACACACACCACAGACACTGACTGATAGCTACCCCCACACCATAGTCACCTCCCCATGGATGCACACACATACCCATGACTGCACCACCCCTGAAGCCATGCACACCACTGCAGCTGAGCATCTATAGCTAATCAGAGACCACCACTGTATTCATATCAAAAGATCTGTATTCAAAAAACATATCAAAAGGAACTATTTACAATACTATGTACAAATGTGGGGGGGGCCACAAACAAGGTGGGGATGGGTAAGGGGCAGGGGTGAACAAATGGGACAGAAAAGGAGGGGTGTGAGGGTGGGTCCAGGGAGGTAGGGGAAATCAGGGGCATATATATGTTCACTGGGAGCCCCGCTCCCCACTCCGGCTGCTCCACCTGCTGTATCTCCGCTGGACACCCAGCTCCTCAAACCCCTGCAATATGTCCAACGATGCCCTCGCCACTTGCAAGATCTCCCACAGTGCGTCATGTATGGCTTACAGCTGGTGGACACCTAGGACAAGGGAGCACAGTCAATAGGTGTGAATGCACAGCCCCATACAGCCCACCCAGTGTGCATAGCATACGGCCATGGGACATGCCTCTGTGATGGTGTGTGACCACCCACAGTGATTACGTCCACAAGACCTGCCCACCCAGGCCCATACAGCCATGCGGACCGCTGCACACGCCCACCAGTCAAGTCATGCACAGCACCACCGTGGCTGTTTAGTGACATGGCTATGTTGTGCAAAGGCAGTGGCACAGCCATGTACCCGGTACATGCATGGAACACCATCGACGCACTCCCAGACATGCAGTGCCACTGGACAGTGCTGACTGTAACAAGTTGCGTGCATGGCAGTGGTGTCAATGGATGGTGGCCATGCCCTGCTGCCCACCCTGTTACACAGCATGCAATAGTAATAATGAAGGTATGGCACTCACCATCATCAAGCTGGTCCCTCGGGCGCTGTTGACCGTCACCCCGCCTAGCAGCCCTGTCTTCCTGCTAGCGCTGCATCTCCCTGGCTAGATGCCTCTCCTCCGGCCCTGTGGTGCAAACATGGAGAAAGGAACATCAGTACAGTCCTGTAGTAAAGCCCCCCATGTGTGTGCACTCCACCCAGCCAGACCCACCCACCCCACACCCCAATAACACCACCACAGCCAACACCGGACGGTCCCTCCCCATGTTCCGGACACATACAACCATGTTACCTATATGGAAGATAAAGGTGTGTGGACATAACACCTACCTGGCTGTGGCACCGTGCCCCTCCTGGCATGTCCCCACAGGCGGGCAAGCAGGTCCGTTTCCCTCCTCCGCAGGTCGCCATACCTGTGACGGCACTGTTCTGCCATCTGCCCACTTCCTGCGGCCTCTTCCAGGGCATTGACCACCTCCTCCCACACCTGGCTCCTGGACCTGTCCAGGGGTGCCTCCCCAAACAGTGGGCCATAAAGTGGCTCTACAATGGCCACCAGGTTGGCCAGTTCAACTTGGGTCCACTGTATAGCCCTCCTCCGCACCATTCCACTTGCTCAGTCGGCTCAGAATGGTGCTCTGCAGTGTGGCTCCACCACGTGCAGATGCTGCATGGTACTGCGCTGCCATTCCCTATCGTCCTGTCACCGAACAGTGCAATAATGATGCACCCATGCCTGATGCATGGCACCTAGGGGGCAAAGGTCGGGCACAGGGTCAAGGGTCTATGGCGCACTGACAGGCGCAGTGCCATTGGAACCCAATGTGTGTAGCACAATTAGATGCCTGTGTGCTACCTCCAGTAGTGGCCTACCACACTGTTGCCCCAGTGTGCCTATGATGGCCCAGTGCCACAGTGCCATATAGGTGAACATGGCTGTAGCGCCACTGGTACAATGGTGGCCATGCCCTGCATTGCTTCGCGCACACAGCACATCAGCAGTGCAGCAGACGCCTGCGTCAGCAACCCGGGAATGTGCAGTGACAGGTGTACTGCGCATGTCACAGAACTGCACCCTTAGCTCAGCACATTCAACACAATTGCGCAAAGTGTAATAGTGTGATATTCAGTCATCATATGCAAATCAGCTAATCAACCATTCAATGGCACAGCACTGTAATCTGCATCCACTTAAAGTTGCGCCTCACCTCATTTGCATGGGTTGCACTATAAAAGTGCGACATTGGGCTGCACAGGCCATAGTCGGTTACTGCAGTCTATTGGTGAGTTGCATGCTGTTTGGGAGTGTGGACTGTGGATTTTGGGACATGCATGGGACTGCACAGTCACAGGTAACAACTTTCATTCTTTCAGGCTAAATAATGACCGAGCGAGTTTTGTGAGAGGAGGAACACAGTGGTGGGAGGAGGAGGCCTAATTTCACCAAGGCCGAGACCGATGCCCTGTTTGATGCCTACCTGGATCAGGAGCCACTTCTCAGTGGATGTCAGGGAACACCACAGGCCCATGCTGCTGCATGGGAGGAGGTGGCATGTGAAGTGAACCTGCATGGCAGCCACCAGCGCTCCGTGCAGGAGTGTAAGAAGAAGATGGACACAGACAGGAGGAGGATAAAGGAGAAGGTGGCTGCCATCAGGGCAGCATGAGCTGTGACAGGTGGAGGACAGCCAGAGGTGGTACACCTGACCCCGCAGGAGGAGAGGGTTGCTGGAAGCATGCAGCGTAGTGCCATTGAGGGTGTTCTGGGTGGTGGCTTCCAGACGGGTGGTAGTCTGTCACTGCATGGTAGGTCATGGTCTGTCTATTGGGGGGCAGGGTAAGTAACATGCAGTAACACAACTTTGTTTTCCCTTACAGATCCTAAGCATCTGCATGGGTCAGCGGTGGTGGGCCTGTCCACTGAGGACAGTCAGATGGAGATGGAGGGGGGCCCCTCCACCTCCATAGGTATACAAGGCTCAGTACGACAATGGGCCCGCCTGGCTGTCCAGACTGATGTTGTTGGAACAGGTGCGGAAGGGGGCCCTGCCCGTGTCCCAATGTGCCAGCATCCACGGATCCCAGCATGCTGTGACTGGCTGGTGCCGGGTCCGTCACCAATGATGATGTTGCTAACAGCATGGGCAGTGACACGTGTGTGCCACGGGATGGCCACACAGCAGGTAACATCACGGCCATAGCTGTGGGTGGTGCTGCTGTGGAGGCCTGCGTGTCATCACAGTCCCAGCCTGTGCCTGTCAGCACCAGTGGGGCAGCACTGGTGTGTGTACAGGACAGTGGGACTGTTGCGGCCACTGCGGCAGCACCAGTGAGCCCTGGTGAGTAGCAGCCGGAGGGGCAGCATCAGCAGTTGGCCAATGGGCTTGGGGGTACAGGGTCAAGGGGTGGCGTCAGTGCACCACCTGTGGACATGCCCAGACCTGGTCCTGGTGTGCAGTGCCCACCCTGAAGGGGTGCTGGGCATCAGGGCCATGCACATCCTGAGGCACAGGATGCTGAGGAGGCAGATGACAGCTTGGATGAGCACACCTGCATACTACAAGCATCAGTCCACCAGCAGATGCGGCTTGTGACGTCGGTGGATGCACTGCGTGTGGCTCTGGAGCAGGCAGAGGAGCGTCGTAGCAGTGACACTGCTCTGATCCTGACAGGGATGGACCACTTGCGGGAGGATGTGACCACTGCCATTGACAGGCTGACATAGGCATTCACTGCTGTCATGGCCACAATGGGCACACAGTCATGTGCCCATGCATAGCAGACACCACGCAGTGCACTGTCTACCCCCATTCCCAGTATCGTGCGACACCCTCTTTGTCGACACCGGGATCAGCTGTAGGCATCCTGAGCACACCTGGCACAGGCATGTTTGGT
Organism: Neoceratodus forsteri; assembly: GCA_016271365.2. Lineage (NCBI taxonomy): Eukaryota > Metazoa > Chordata > Ceratodontiformes > Ceratodontidae > Neoceratodus > Neoceratodus forsteri. The sequence goes on along the minus strand of CM057454.1, from coordinate 265,854,413 downwards.
GTGCTGCAGACCCCTGCATGAGCACGGTCACGTTCATGCAGTAGAACCCCTGGGAGACCATCGGTGCCACCCCATGAGGCCAGTGGTGAGCCTGTCATTGCCAGCAGGTCTTGGCGGGGCCGCCCACGCATCCGTGGTGGCCGGGGCACTGTGGCGCGTGACTGACCTGTCTCCCAACGCAGCTATTGACTGTTGCTGACCTGTGTGCATTGTGTCATTCAGCGGGCATTGCTCAGGTGGGTACCCGGCCCTGCATGCAGGAACACAGTCCCTCTGCACACCCTCCCAGCTGCAGTCCACAGTTGTGTGTGCATAATGATGCCTGCATTGTGCTGTACACCAGTGTGCAATGGTGCTCAGCATCTGACACATGCACAAGGACAGGCAGTGGGCGTGGTGGTCTGTGGACATGTGTGTGGCTAGGGATGGTGTTCTGGGTTGGTGTGACTCCTTCCCTTGTGCATGTCTGGTGGCGTGTGTGTGTGTGTGTGTGTGTGTGTGTGTGTGTGTGTGTGTGTGTCCATCCGCGTGGCATGTTAGACCTTACCCATCCCTGGTTGTGTGTGTGGTTCCATGCCCGGCCACTTCCCTTGATGGAATGCACCTCTGGTGTGTGTCCATGCGTGTTTTGGGGTTGTGCCTCAGCCACTGTTGGTTGCACATGGCCCCATGACTTACCTGGGTAGGCTGAAGTGCTCCTCCATGATGGTGTCCCAGTGCAACTGTGCCAGCTGGAGCAGTCGGGAGTCCTTTCGCCTAAGGGGGGGCTGCCCATCACCATTGTCACCAGCATCTTCATCATCCCCATTGCTGTCCCCCTCTTTGATCTGTATGGCTATCCCACATTCATTGGCCATGTTGTGCAGGATGTAACAGGCCAGGAATAGCCCGCAGGCCTTTTAGGGGCTGTACTGTAGGGCACCGCCGGAGGTGTCCAGGCAATGGAAACATGCCTTCAGCATCCTGAACACCCGCTCAATGACATTACATGTGGTGGCGTGTGCCTCACTGTAGCGTTGCTGTGATGGGGTCACGAGCCACCAGTAGGGTGTGAACAGCCAGGGGTGGAGTGGGTATCCACTGTCACCTGTGTGTAGAGGGTGGAGGTTAGTTTGGTGATTAGCATCACCCTGCCCTGGGCCATCTAGGCCACTACCCATGTCACCTCTGACCATGCCCCCCCAGGCCCTATGATTGTCCATGTGGTTTGCATACTCACCCACTAGGTGGCCAGTGGGGATATCCCCACTCTCGAATCTGTGGCACAGTGCTGACTGGTGCCAAATGAAGGCATCATGTGATCCCCCAGGGTGTGTGGCACAGACATTGATTATGCACCTCCTGGCATCGCACACCACCTGGCAGTTGATGCTGGCATAGCCCTTGCGATTTATATGCAGCACTCTCAGGGCCAGGTGGTGTGCGGATGGCCACATGGGTGCAGTCTATTGCCCCTAGCACTCCAGGCATACGTGCTACCCTGTGGAACTCCTGTATGTTTGTTATGCACTCCACCAGTGTGCTGGGGAAATGGATGTACTCCACAGCATGTGGCAGCAGTGCGCTGAGGAATTGGGTGAGGTGGCATGATGTGGCCGACTGGGTTATGCCTGTGGTGTCCCCAGTTAGTCTCTGGAAGGTGCCTGTGGCAAGCAAGCACATGCAAGCTGTCACTTTGGTCTCCACTGACAGGGCATGGCTCTGTCATGTGGGTGCCTGCATCACATCACTGCACAGCTCACAGAGCCACCTCAGAATTGCCCGATTCAGGCGGTACCAGCCCACAATCTTGGTATCACTGTACAGCTCGAAGCTGGTGTGGGCTTGGTACTGCCTGTTGGGAACATACTGCCGACGGGCCCTTCCACGGCCACGCCCCCCTGCTGCCCATCTTCTCACCCCCCCTTATTACGGCCTCCATCTGGATGGTGGCACTAGCCATGTCCCTGGCTTGTGTTCACCCCCCCGGCAGCTGTTTCTGTACTCCCCCCACTGTCCTGGCTGATACTTCCCTTGCACCGGGAACATCTGCCTGTGCTGGCCTCACTGCTGTGTGGTGTACTTCCCCCTTCTGCACTGTGGCTCCCCACACCTTCCCCTGTGCCTGTTGCTTCCAGGTGCCCTTTCCTGCCTGGCCCTGTGTGTCCCTGCTGCCCAGTGTTACCTGCTGTAGTTGGCTCTCATGTGGCTTCCCTGTTGCGTTCTTCTGCCTCTCCCTTGCTCCCTTTTATTTTGGCTCATTTCCGCTATGGCGCAACTTCTGCTGGCTCCCCTATTGCGCATGGCACATGTTGTTGAATATCGCACTGCGCCATTTATGCATGGTTCCTCCCTTCAGTTGCACATACATTCATTATCATTGCACTGTTGCTCAGCGTGATTTGGGGGGCACAACTGCCTCCTGCTGAATATCGCAGAATGGTGCATTTTCGGATTTGCGCAGGCGCAACCCTATTGCACATGGTTCAACTCTTATGAATATCTGGCCCATAGTATATATTATATATATATATATATATATATATATACACATATATATATATATATATCTATATATATATCTTATGGTAGCACGATAGTGCTATCACAGTTACGGTTGAATACCCCATTTATGGTTAAATGGTGAAACTTTGCACCTTAATAATTTTGGCACCATTCAATAGATGTACCTGAAATTTGGCAAGCACAGGGCGTAACCATAGATCTTGTTATCTGCCAGTTTTTGTCCCTGTCGGATATACGGCTGCAGAGTTATTGAGCAACATTCTGGTGTGCAATCACGTTTTTTTGTGCATTCTTTGCTCGCTCCTACAGGACGCACGGTTTATGCGAGCTGTCCAAAAACTTCAGGGAATGTGTGGCCAGGATCCCCGATGTGCCTTTTGAAGATTTTGTGAAAAAATATTGAACAGTTCAAAAGTTATTCAAAAAACAAGTTTCCCATTATAGTCAATGGGAAAAGTTAAAAAGTTTGACAGTGTCGCAAATGCAATTTTTAGTGTCACAAATGGCCCTAGTAGTGTCAAAAATCTGCCATTTTGTTTTCAGTTAATGATCATAGAAATGCTTGGCATTTAAAATTGGTACCATCTAGGGACATCATTCTTTTTGTGTTTGCCTAGTCGAGCCCTGAGGAAGCTAGCCATGTCTTTATTTTGGGGTTAAACACCCCAGAAATATGTTTTTCAAATTTTTGGAAAAAGTAGTTTTGCAAAGTAGCATCACACTTACGACACTCTCACAAATTTTTGCAAAAGGTGTTGCAAATCATGACACTACTTTTCAACACTATGGCCAAAATGACAGGAATTGTTTGCCACCCTGTTACAAAAGAACGGTTGGGCCTTTTGGGTTGAAATTTGGAGGGAAGAAAGCCAACATATCAAAAATGTGCTTTTTGGTGGTTTGGTGAAAAATATTGCAGGGATGGAAAGTTATGGTACTCCGAAGTTGACACCTTTCCCCATAGAATAACATTATGGCATCCGCCACGCCTTTTGGGGACCGTATCTCGGAAACGATGCGAGATACGGACTTTTCGTCAGAAACATTCTTAGCCCCCCAAGTAACATAGAAATATAGAAACATAGAATTTGATGACAGATAAGAACCGCTTGGCCTACCTAGTCTGTCCATTTCCCTACCTAATGGATAAGCTGCAGATACTAGCTAACCAACAGCCTACTTCCTCCTACCCCCAACTAGAATTGCCTTATGTCTGTCCCATGCATTCTTGAATTCCTCCACTGTTTTTGACTCTTCAACCTCCTCAGAAAGGCTGTTCCATGTATCCACAACCCTCTCTGTGAAGAAATACTTCCTCACATTACTTCTGAGCCATCCCCCCATCTTCAAATTGTGCCCCCTTGTTTTTGCACATCTCTTTTTCTGAAAGATGCTACCCTCTTAGACTTTGTTGATTCCCTTGAGGTATTTAAAAGTTTCTATCATTTCCCCCTCCCTCCTTTCCTTGAGGCTATACATCTTTATTTCCTTTAGTCTTTCTTCATATGTCATCTGATGCAGACCCTGCATCATTTTGTTGCCCTCCTCTGGACAGCCTCCACCCTGTCTATGTCTTTGCGGAGATGGGGTCTCCAGAACTTTACACAGTACTCCAGATGTGGTCTTACCAACTGTCTGTACAGAGGGCCAACAACTTCCTGTTTTCTACTAGTGATGCCTCTCCCTACGCATCCCAGTATCCCCCCAGCCCTCCTTACTGCCTTCTCACATTGTTGGCCCACCGTTTGGTCATACGATATGATTACCCCCAGGTCCCTTTACATTTTTGTTGTTGTCAGTATCTCACCTCCCATTGTGTACTGTTTCCCTGGGTTTTTGTTTCCCAGGTGCTTTACTTTACACTTCTTTGCATTGAATCTAAGCTGCCATACATTTGACCATTCCTCCAACCTTACCAAGTTCCTTTTCATCCTTTCCACCCCACCTTGCATATCAACCATGTTGCAGATCTTTGTGACATCTGCAAAGAAACATACTTTCCCTTCCAGTCCCTCTGCAATGTCACTTATAAAGACATTAAATAGGACCGGACCCAGTACTGAACCCTGTGGTATGCCACTAGTAACCCTCCTTTCATCAGTGTGGACTCCATTTACTATTACCCGCTGTGTCCTGTTGTCCAACCAGTGTTTTACCCAGGCTACCACCCTGGGTCCCACTCCCAGGCTGGATAATTTGTTTATTAATCTTTTGTGTGGGACTGTGTCAAATGCCTTGCTAAAGTCTAGGTAGGCCATGTCCACAGCCCCTCCTTGGTCTACTGCTTTGGTCACCCACTCGAAGAAATCAATTAGATTTGTCTGACATTATCTTCCCACTGTGAATCCATGCTGCCTTGAGTCCTGTGCCCCACTGGCCTCTAGGTACTCAACAATTCTTTCCTTCAGAAGTGATCCCCTCATTTTCCCTACCACTGAGGTCAAACTGACAGGTCTGAAGTTTCCTGCCTCTGTCTTGCTCCCACTTTTGTGGAGGGAAATCACATCCGCTCTCCTTCAGTCCTCAGGTACCACACCATCCTCCCATGATTTATTAAAAAGGGTAGTCAATGGTGTTACTAGTTCTTCCCTTAGTTCTTTTAGAATTCTGGGGTGAATCACATCAGGCCCCGTTGCTTTATCCACCTTCAGTTTTAAGAGTTCTTTCAGAACCCTTTCTTCTGTGAAAGGACTAATATCAACCCCCCTATCCAGAGTGCTTCTATTGACTGGATTAGGTATCTCCTCCTGCTTTTCCATTGTGAATACTGAGCAGAAGTATTCATTCAGCATCCCTGCTTTTTCACTGTCGCTCTCTGCCCAACCACCTTCCTCTTTGTTCAGCCTCAGTATTCCTCAGTATTCCTGCCTTAGTCTTTCTTTGCTCCCTAATGTAGGGGCTAAGTACAAAACTAGTCAGGAAAGTCATAATTCATAAGAAATTTAAATTTTTTTCCTACGTTGATATAAGCAATTTAGTATTCCAACTCCTCATTTTCTGCTCCGAGACCCATTAATATGCATACATTCTTTGTACTCACTGTGTTGATCTACGCAGCTGTTGGGGAGTGTGTGCTTATGTTACTATTACCCTTACCTTTTCCACTTGCGGTTCCCTACCTCTTTGCATTACCGTTCCCACGTACGCCACCGTGTGCGTTATCCTTTGCATTTTCATTTGCACTTGCATTTACGTTACTGTTACCATTTGTATCTACAGTACTGTTTCTGTTTCACTTTGCACCACCATGTGCATTACCATTAGCGGCCACCCTTCTGTTTGCGTTTATCTTTCGTTTTGTGGCATCATTGTTGTTACCGTTAGCATTTGCATTTCCAGTTGTGTTCCCATGCTCATGTGCATTATGGTTTGCATTTCCATACGTGCTTGCATTTCTGTTTCCTTTGGCATTATTGTTGCTGTTTCCATTACCATTTGCGTTTCCAATTGTGGTACCATGACCGTGCATGTTACGGTTTGTGTTTCCATACACGCTTGCGTTTACATTTGTGTTTCTGTTTCCTTTGGTGTTATTGTTGCTGTTACCATTACCATTAGTGTTTACAATTGCAGCACCATGACCGTGCGCATTACGGTTTGCATTTCCGTACATGCTTGAGTTTGCGTTTCTGTTTCCTTTGGCGTTATTTTTGCTGTTACTGTTACCATTTGCAATTCCAATTGCAGTACCATGACTGCTCATGTTACAGTTTGTGTTTCTGTACACACTTGCGTTTGCCTTTCCGTTTCTGTTTCCTTTGGTGTTATTCTTGCTGTTACCATTACCATTTGCATTTGCAATTGCGGTACTGTGACCGTGCATGTTACACTTTGCATTTCCGTATGTGCTTGTGTTTGCCTTTCCATTTCTATTCCCTTTGGCATTATTGTTGCTGTAACAGTTAACATTTGCATTTACAATAGCAGTACCGTGACCGTGCACGTTAACACTTGCATTTCTGTGCATGCTTGCGTCTCTATTTGCGTCACTGTTCGCTTTGGAGTCACATTGCACTTACGTTTCTATTAATATTTGCATTACCATTTCCATTTGTGTCACCATGTGTGTAACTGTTAGTGCTTGCGTTTGCATTGCAGTTACCGTTACTATGTCACAAGACACCATGTGGTGGGAGAGGGGGCCCAAAGGGCCTGTGCTCCCACCACCGCATTCTATTCACTATTTATAGTCCTTATACTCAAAAAGAAGGGAAATTCATGGCAAAAAAAATCAATTTAATGCATCAGTTAGGGTTGTTCCACAATGACAAAAATGAGGAAATTCAGTGTTAGGGTTGAAAGCCCCCCTTGCACACACCCAGCCTGCCCTCCCAACCGGCATTGGGGTGTGCATTGGGGTCATCGGTCCTAACTCTCACTCCATCACATATATATATATATATATATATATCTTCATGGCAAAAAAACTCAGTTTAATGCAACAGTTAGGGTTGTTCCACAGTGACAAAAGCAAGGAAATTCAATATCAGGGTTGCCACCCCTTGCAACCCATGCCTACCCCGCCCCACCAACAGACATCGAGGTGTGCATTGGGCCCTAACTCTTACCCCATTCCATGTGTAAATAAGCTGAGATGGTGCAGTATAGGAAAATGGGGTGAGAATTAGGACCAACATCCCCAATGCACACCCCAATGCCTGTTGGTGGGGCAGGGGTGGGCATGGGGTACAAGGGGTGGCAACCCTAACACCGAATTTCCTCACTTTTGTTGCTATGGAACAACCCTAACTGATGCATTAAATGGAGTTTTTTTGCCATGAATTTCTCTCCTTTCTGAGAATGTGCACTATAAAGAGTGAATGGAATGTGGTGGTGGGAGCGCAGAGCCCAACTATGTAAATTTGTGTCACTTCACTGCGCAAAAACTGTATGACCAACAGAAATGAAAACTGGTAAATGAAGACATGTACCACACCACATCATGTATAACAAATGTCATATGAATCTGTTCAATAGTTGCATAGCATCACAGCAGGAAAACTGTGCTGGAGTGCTGAAAAGAAAATGTTTTGCCACTTTGCTACACAAGAACCATATATCCGACAGAATCAAAAATTGTTAAAAGAAGACATGTCCATAGCACACCGTGTGTACAGAATTCTCTGTACATCTGCTCAACAGCTGCACTGTGCCATAAGCAAACAACGTAAGAGTAACAATTCAGCAACCATAAGTGCCAGCAACCTGAAAATTGTCACAGTCAAAGATGTTTTATAAATCTCTGCATTCCAAATGCCAGGCAAATCAGACACAAGGTTCAGAAGTTATTGAAGTGTAATGAACCAAATTTTCATTCATCAGAGTGGCATAATTCTGCACCTGTTAATGTTTTACACACCAAACCACTGCAAGGCTCCTCCATACCACTAGGGCTACCTATGCTATAAATTTCAAGCCAGCAGCACCATGTGGAATGCTATGCACAGAACGTTAACTGCATCACACAGTATCTCTGCAGTGAATTATTTTACTAACATATAAACTGCATTATTCACATTCCCAGGACATCCACTCAACACCCTCCAAATTTCATGTGAAAAGACCAAATCATTCCAGAGATATTCAAGTTTTACATTTCTGCACCTTTAAGAAGTCTTCCACCACAAAATGGCAGCAATCGTGGCTGAAAATGCACTAAAATGGCAGACCTGGTGGCTGAAAAATCTGTAACTATGAGGGGGCCATATTCAAATGGCAATAACTCTGAAATGGAACACCATTTGTTTCACCAAACAAAAACTGGAATGTTTCTTGAACAATGATCTTTCTACGTGGCAAGTTTCAGATCAATCAACCACACACTGGCTGCACTATGTGTCACAGAAGACAGTGCAGAAAAATAGGATAAACATAATGTTTTGCACTGCACAAATGCAAAAACACAAATGGTAACGTTAACACAAACAGTGATGGAAACAGTGAGGTAAAAGAAAATAGTAACACTAACGGTAACGCAAACGCAAGCTCAACCGGTGTCTGCACTGGTTTATAGCCACGCCTAGACCCCAGTTTAAGTGCTAACCCCCCAGCTTGCTCCTCACAAGCCTAATTGTTCTCTCTCTTATCCCCCTGTCTTATCAACACTAGGCCAGTCCATCCCCTTATCCTTCCTTTCCTAACCTCAGATAGGAGCTCACTACTCCTGGGCTGTGACTTCCTACCATGCCCCGTACTTTATAGCATTCAATCCCGGGGCTCACACATACTCCTTTTCTCCATCCACTTTCTCTACATCCTGTTTTACCACCTCCTCTCTGTGCACCGTGCCCTCCTAGCCTTTCTCCCCCTACCTCCCTTCCTTCCCCCCCACCTTCACCTTTATCTGGTGTATATTTTTATTTTATTTTTTTTCCATTACTTCCTCCTGCAACCTTAGATAACCTGCTTAATCTTCCTATAGACACTTCTATGTATGTAAATACCCTGTAATCTGTACAATATCTGTATAATTCTATGTACATATGAACTTCTTTTTCTTTCTGTCTGTAAACAGTATTATCTGTATTGCCTTGTAAATACCTGTGTTGACCAGTATATACAATTGTTCATGCTCCACCCAGGTCTATCTTGCAAATGAGTTTCTGCTCAACGAAGAACGCCTGGTTAAATAAAGACTTGATTGATTGATTGATGCAAAAGTAAATACAAACAAAAACAGTGACAGAAACGCAAATGGTAACAGTATTGCAAAAGCAAGTGCATATGCAAATGCAGAGGGTAACGCACATGGTGATGTAAACGGAAACGCTATTGCAAACGGTAACGGAAACACAAGCAGAAACACTAATGGCAACAGTAATGCAAATGCACACCCTTTTTTTCCCCAAAAAGGTGCATTCAGAAGCACAGTGAATACAAAGAATGTATGCATAATAATGGCCCTCGGAGCAGAAAATGAGCACTTGGAATACTAAATTCCTTATATCTCAGGAACCGTAGGAAAATTTTTTAAATCTCATATTATTTATGACTTTCCAGTCTGCTTTTATACTTAGCTGCTTAGTGGAGGACTAAGCATCTTTCCAATGAAAAGTCCATATCTCAAACCGTTTTCGAGATGTGGGCCCCAAAAGGCACGGCGGATGCCATAATGTTAGCCTATGGGAAAAATCATCAACTTTGAAGTGTCATAACTTTGCAGCCCTCTAATATTTTGTCACCAAACTACCAAAAGTCACATCTGTGGGAACTTGGCTTTCTTTCCTCCAAATTTCAGCCCAAAAATCCAAACCGTTCTTTTGCAGCAGGGTGGCAACAATTCCCTACTGTTTTGGCCATAGTGTCACAAAGTACTTTCGCAAATCACCACACTTTTGCAAATACAATCATGAAAGTGTTGCATATGCAAAAGTACTTTGCAACAATACTTTTCACAAAAATTTAAAAAACATATTTTTGGGGTGTTTTATCTCCAAAAAAAGACATGGCTAGCATCCTCAGGACTTGACTAGGTGAACACAATAAAAATTGTGTCCCTAGAGGATCTCAAATTTAAATGCCAAGCATTTCTGTAAAAACTAACTGAAAACAAGATGGCAGATTTGCAACACTACAAGGGTCATTTGTGAAAGTAAAAAGTGCATTTGCAACACTTTCACGTTTTGTTAACTTTTCCCATTGACTATAATGGGAAACTTGTTTTTTGAATAACATTTGAACCGTTTAATATTTTTTCATGAAATCTTTGAAAGGCACATTGGGGACCCCAGCTGCTTGTTCCCTGAAGGTTTCAGACCAGTCACACAAACCGTGCAGGCTGTAGGCATGAGCAAGGAATGCGCAACAGTGCATAATTTGTGCATTTTTCAGTGCTCTGTAGCTCCACAACCATACATCTGATCATAACACTTGGCAGGTCCACAGATCTATGGTACCAGACCATGGATTCCAAATATCAGGCACATCTGTCATACAATGGCAAAGGTATTAAACTGCAAAATTTTAGATTTAACCTTGAAAGGGGTACTCAACCCTAACTACAGTGGCACGGTAGTGTGTGTGTGTGTGTGTGTGTATATATATATATATATTTATACCATGGTGGTGAGACAAATTCCAGCGAGATAAATGATGTTATTTTCACTGGAGTGAAATAAATCCTGATGACATCAGCAGAGTTAAAATAAATACCATTTATACCTACTCTGCTGACATCACTCACCTGCATCTGAAAACACTAAGAACCCCCGGCCCCCGTAAATTGCTGAGTTCTAAAACAGGCCCTACATTGAAATTAACACAATTAAGATAGATAATGACAGTCAGCTGCAGCACTCCTTCTAAATGCAACAATCTCCAAATCTCTTGTGCTGCATTTCAAAACCTGAGTTTAGCACATTACTGAATCCTGCATTGCCACATATTTGACCTACAAAACGAACAACAAATAACCAGTATATTGCAAACATTCAGCTTGTCACAGAACAGAACCTCCCTCAGGCAGCCAATTACCAAAACACAGCACACCCAATCAAGACACACACATACACCAACCAACCAACAACAGCTCACTACAGCAACCCATTCATAAAACTTCACACACACACACACACACACACACACACACATAGCACCAGCATCATTTAAAGTGACATGGACCTCATAAAAACAAACATATCTCTCTCACTGAAATTGGTCTCACCTCCATGGTATAAATAGCACACATGATGGGCAGATCATGGAATATGGAAAATACTCTCAATCCTGCATCGTGAGCACTGTATATTTCACTCATGCTTTTGGCACTTGTGCAATATCCAGAGTTTACTCTGCAGGAGTGAGAATATTTTCCATATTCCACTCCTGCCTATCATGTATCCCCTATTATATATATATATATATATATCTATATATAGATATATATATATCTATATATATATATATATATATATATATATATATATATATTTATTTTAAATGGTTAAACATAAAGGGTCTGAATCCAATGTTCTGATTGTATAAAAATCAGAGTGTGACCTCACACCTGCACTTTTACCCCCCTCCAAAACAATTTTGACTTTTTATAAGATAGATAAACCACTGTGAGGTGTGCGGTCGCACACTGATATACGCACGCCTTGGGTGGTTCATGCACTCGGCCTACAGCCTTGTGCATATATCAGATCATGACTGCACACCTCAGAGTGGTGTGTGTATATATATATATATATATAAAATAGTGGCGCTACCACACCACTATAGTTAGGCCAAGCAGCAGTTTCTACGTTAAACCTCAAGTTTTGCACCTTAATACCTTAGCAACTGTTCAACAGATTTGCACAAATGTTTACAAGGCTGGTCTTCTAGGGTATATCTCTTGACATGCCAAGTTTTGTTCTGATCATATTTGCAGATTCTGAGATCCAGATAGTGAAAAAAACTGAAAATCCACCACTTTTGCAGTTGTTTTTTGCATCACGCTGCACAGAAACGGTGTGGAATTGTGGTCTGAAATTTTTATGGTAGAAAGAGGTTGGGTCACAGAACAGGCCAGCATTTATTTGGTGAAGCAATATTAATCTGTTCAAAAGTTATAACATTTTTAAGTTTCTATTATTTTCAATGTGATTTTTATTCATCAGAATAGCTGCAAATCCTTGATCACTAGAAAAAATTCCTTATTTGTGAGCCACAATCTTGTTTTTTTTTGTTTTTGGTTTCCCAAAAAGTGTCATAACTCTGCCCAGGGATGTCTGTTTGGCATATTTAAGTATGATTTTTGCTCATTGGGAGGTGATGAGCTGTGCTTTGTGGTTTCTGATGTTTATATGCCCCAGGAAAGTTATTTTTAATAGCTTTAAATCATTGTCCATCACTCACTAAGTTTCTTGTTCACGAGTCTTTGTTCATCACTGGCAAACAAGGAAACTGACTGATGAACAAGGATTCTGGGTCTGAAATTTTCACTTCCAGATGGCCAGACCGTGAATCCCTGTTTGTCAGCTGATTTCCTTGTTTGCCACTGATGAATCAGAATAGTGAACAAGGAATTGTTCTGGTGAACAAGGACTCCCCATCTGGCCATCTGGTAGTGAAAATTTCAGACAAGATAGCCAGACTGGGAATCCTTGTTTGTCAGCCAATTTTCTTATAGTCCATTGATGAATCAGGATGGGGAACAAAGAACTAGACTGGTGAACAAGGGGTTCTGGTATGTGTTTCTTTTTTTTTTTTGGTTGATGTGACCCCTCCATGGAAAAAAACCCTGGTGTCCTGTCCCCCCCATGTTATTTTTTTTTTAATATTTGTATCTACACCTTTTTTTTGGAGGGGTCCCAATGCTATTCCATGGTGTCTAATGGTACCTTCCACCCTCCAGTGCCCTAGTAATCAATGGTGGCAGTGGCATCCCCTCATGACGGTCCCCCTTTTTTACCTGAAATCATAAAAAAGTCCCTCATTGTCTTTTACTCACTTGTAAACAGGGAGGAGAGGAGGCACTGTGGGTCACCTTGGAGGCTGGAAAGGGCACCACAATCTGCACAGGGGTTGTGTACAGAACCCCCATGTCAGGGGGAGGGAATGGATAAAGATATGATAGAAGGCATTCTTAGTATGGCAGAGAAAGGGGAGATACTGTTGATGGGAGACCTGAATATGCCAGATGCTAACTGGAGCACATTTGTTGCAGCCACATCCAAGAGCAGGGCCATTCTTGATGCCCTACAGGTGGAAGGCCTCAGACAGCTAGTTTTGGAACCCACTCATGAGGGAGCAATCTTAGACCTCGTACTCTCAAACGGGGCAGTGAGAGGATCTCAGATCTAGAAGTGGTTGCCATCTGGGGACAAGTGACCATCAAACAGTGTGGTTCACGCTAAACTCAGCTACAGAGTCAAGCCATACAAAAGTGAGGGTACTGGACTTTAGGAGGGCTGACTTTGGCAAGATGGGAGAGTGCCTTAGAAAAGCACTAGCAAACAGGCTAGAAGGAGGTGTGGAGCAACAATGGGAATCATCAAACTGCCATCACAGAGGCAACAAGCCTTTGTGTCAAGCAAATAAACAAATCAAATGAAATAAAAGCCACTATGGTTCTCAAAAGAGGTGGCTGTGAAAGTCAGGAAGAAAAGATAGCATTCCGGAAGTATAAGGAAACACAGAAGGAGCAGGACAGAGAGCTGTACCAGTTAAGGCAGAAGGAAGCAGGGAGGGAAGTCAGAATAGCAAAGGCCCAAACTGAGGAAAAGATAGTCAACTCGGTTATGAAGGAGAATAAAACCTTTTATAGGTACATCAGCGAGAGTAGAAAGACAAAGACAGGGATAGTGAGGCTGAATAGAATGAACGGTGGGTGGGCGGGGGGACAGTGAAAAAGCAGGGATACTCAATGAATATTTCTGCTCAGTATTCACAAAAGAGGAGGGGGAAGTGCCTAATCCAATTAACAGAAGCAGTCTTGATAGGGGGGTCGATCCCAGTCCTTTCACAGAAGAAAGGGTTCTGCAAGAACTCCTAAAACCGAAGGTTGACAAAGCAATGGGTCCTGATGGAATTCACCCCAGAATTCTAAAAGAATTAAGGGAGGAACTAGTGAAACCACTGGCTACTCTTTTTAATAAATCGTGGGAGGATGGTGCGGTACCCGAAGACTGGAGAAAGGCAGATCTGATTCCTCTTCACAAAAGTGGGACCAAGACAGAGACAGGAAACTACAGACCTGTCAGTCTGACCTCTGTGGTAGGGAAAGTGATGGAGTCACTTCTGAAGGAAAGAATGGTTGAGTACCTAGAGGCCAATGGAGCACAGGACCCAAGGCAGCATGGGTTCACAGCGGGAAGGTCATGTCAGATGAATCTAATAGATTTCTTTGGCTGGGTGACCAAAGTAGTAGACCAGGGAGGGGCTGTGGACATGGCCTACCTAGACTTTAGCAAGGCATTTGACACAGTCCCACACAAAAGATTAATAGTCAAATTAACCAGCCTGGGAGTGGGTCCCAGGGTGGTAGCCTGGATAAAACATTGGCTGCACAACAGGACACTGAAGGTAATTGTAAATGAAGTCCACTCTGAAGAAAGAGGGGTTACTAGTGGGGTACCACGGGGTTCAGTATTGGGTCCAGTCCTTTTTAATGTCTTCATCAGTGACATTGCAGAGAGACTGGAAGGAAAAGTATGCCTTTCTGTAGATGACACAAAGATCTGCAACAGGGTTGATACACAAGGAGGCGTGGAAAGGATGAAAAGGGACTTGGCAAGGTTGGAGGAATGGTCAGAAGAGTGGCAGCTAGGATTCAATGCAAAGAAGTGCAAAATAATGCACCTGGGAAACAAGAACCCAGGGGAAGAATACACAATGGGTGGGGAGGTAGTAGTAACAACAACAAAAAATGAAATGGTCCTGGGGGTAATCATATCAGATGACCTTAAGGTTAGCAAGCAATATGAGAAGGCAGTAGGGAGGGCTGGGGGTATACTGGGATGTATAGGGAGAGGCATCAGCAGCAGAAAACAGGAAGTTGTTATCCCTCTGTACAGACAGTTGGTGAGACCCCATCTGGAGTACTGTGTTCAGTTCTGGAGACCCCATCTCCGCAAGGAGATAGGATAGAGGCAGTCCAGAGGAGGGCAACTAAAATGGTGCAGGGTCTGCAAGAGAAGCCATATGAGGAGAGACTAAAGGAGCTTAATATGTATACCCTTGAGGAAAGAAGGGAGGAGGGGGACATGATAGAAACTTTTAAGTACCTCAGTGGAATCAACAAAGTCCAAGAGGGTAGCATCTTTCAGAAAAAGAGACGTGCAAGAACAAGGGGACACAATTTAAAGATAGAAGGAGGGAGGTTCAGGGGCAATGTGGAGAAGTATTATTTCACAAAGAGGGTAGTGGATGCATGGAACAGCCTTCCTGAGGAGGTTGTGGGGTCTAAAACTATGGGAGAATTCAAGAATGCATGGGACAGACATAAGGCAATTCTTGTGGGGGGTAGGAAGAAATAGGCTGTTGGTTAACTAGGATCTGCAGCCTATCTTGTAGGTAGGGAAATGGGCAGACTAGATGGGCCAAGCAGTCCTTATCTGCCGTCAAAGTCTATGTTTCTATGTAACCTGGGGGGGGGAGTTTATCATCAATCATGACTGTACCCCCACCCAACCACCCACTGTGCTCCCACCTCCCAACACACCCCTGATGTCCCCACTGACCCTCACTCACCTCCAGAGGTCCCAGGTTTGAGAGTCACTCCACCGATTGAAGACACGTCTTGCTGCTGGAACCGGCGACTGTGATATAAACTAAGGTAAATACACTTCAATGTATTTCATTCGGGGGGGGGTTAACTTATAGCCATGACTTGGCCATTTTAAGTGATTTTGGCCCCACATTTTCAACATGGCCTTTTGGGGATCCTACCTCGTGAACAATATGATTGTCATTAGGCAACCCCCCTCAGAAATGTGATTTTGTGGTCTGTTGCTGAAATTACCTTTCTAATGGGATTTGTGTAACAACAGTCATATTGTTCATGAGATGGGGTCATAAAAGGCTATGTTAAAAGTTTGGGGTCAAAATATCAGAAATGGCTGTGTTATGGCTATTTGTCACAATCTTGCAATGCACGCTCATAACGTTGGCCTTTTACATATCTTCACTCTATATTATCAACATAGTCTTCTTATTACCCCCACTTCATGTACGTCACAGCTGTCATTAGTCAAATCCTGGCCGAAATGTGTTTTTGCACCTGTGGCATAGAATGGCATTACAGTTGCTCAGAATTATGTTTTGGTGGGGATTTAAAACTTTTCTGCACTGGGTACATGTGGTGAGGTCATAAGAAGGCTATGTTGAAAATTTGGGGTGAAAATGATTACAAATCACAGAGTTATGACTATTTGTCACAATTTCGCTATGCCTGCTCGTAACTTTGGAAATTTTAAATATTTTGAGCCTAAATTTTCAGCATAGGCATGTTATTACATCACCTCATGTATGTCACAGCTATCATTTTTCAAATTCTGTCCAAAATGTGTTTTTGCACCTGCACTGTGGATTGGTGTTGTGCTTGTACAGAGTTTTGGCAGGAACTGAAAAAAGTTTCTGCACCAGAAACATGAGATGGGGTAATGATATGGGTATAGTGACAATTTGGTGAGTGCTGTGCTATATCCACAGCTACATACATATATGCATCTATGGGGGGATGGGAGTGCAGGGTCTGAAGAATCTTGTGCTCAAACCATAAAATAAGGATACTATTATACTATCTCAAAAAGTAAAGAAAGAAATTGCAAAAAACTTTATAATGCATCAGTTAGGGTTAAAGTGACAAAAGTAGGGAAATGTGGTGTTAGGATTTCCAACCCAAACACCCCATTCCTCACCCTGCACAGACCCACAGGAGGGTGGAATGGTCTGTCTTTGGGATCTTGAATTCTAATGCTCACCTCATTTAGCTACTGTATGCTTTACTCATGTCACCTAATTTTGTACTGGAATGGGGTGAGTGTTAGGGTTAATTATCCTCAAGACAGACCCTCCACACTGCCTCTGGGTCTGTGCAGGGTGGGGAATAGGGTGCTAGGGTTGGGAACCCTAACATATTCCTGTACTTCCCCTACTTTTGTCACTTTAACCCTAACTGATGCATTAACAAAGTATATATATATGTGTGTGTGTATATATATTGTAAAAACCAAAAACAAGGCGCTGCAGAAAGATAAAGCATAATGTAATGTGTATCAGTGTAGCATGACCGAGCACTAGGCAGATTCAAATATGAAGCACTGTAAGATATTTTTAATTAGGGAGCCTGTGCTGTAAAACTTAGAAAATGCATCCTTTTCTAAATGCTGCCTGTTTTTTGTGAAAAGAAGCTGCCAACAGTATTGAGGGAAGAGCGAGTGAGACGGCACCTTCACAACACTATGCTATGCAACAGACACATGCTCTTCTGTCTGGTGTTGATGCTTGCTGCTCATCGCCTTTTCCCCTCAGTACTGTTGAGAAGCTTCTTTTCACAAAATACAGGCAGCATTCAGAAAAGAATGCATTTTTTTCAAGTTTTGCAGCACAGGGTCCCTAATTGAAAATATCTTACAGTGTATCACATTTGAATCTGCCTAGTGCTCGGTCACGCTACATTTCAGGGCATAGCGCTCAGTCATGCTACATTATAGTTGCAGGTGAATAACAGAAAGTTGCAGGATCAACCAGATATAGTATGTTTTTCAATAATTGAGTTGTTTGAAGATGCAAACAGGATCACCCAGATCACAGAGATGTTTGTGTTGGTGGGGGCGGCAAGCTCATAAAGGGACACAGCAAAGACAGCTGGACAGTGGAAAGTGAAACACTTTCACTTTCATTATGATGACGTATTGGAAAGTGACGATATCAGTGATAGCTTCACATGTGAAGATATCATTGATATCTCCATGACCTGGCAGAGATATTACTTTTTATCCTGCTATTTATCCCAAAACATACATTGTATAAATACATATATGTACATAAGTAATAATACCCAACAGGGTGGCAATAATACCCAACAGAGTGAGCGATATTGGGAAATACCGAACCACCCAGGGGCATAATGAGGCCCGACACCGCAGGCAGAGGGTGTTATAGCCCTGGAAGGTCTGTTATTTCACAATAGAGCCCATCCTAGAGGGCATTATTGTGCTTAGAAAATGGGCTAGTGTATTTTACATGTGTGAAGAAAAAAATCATTTTTATTAGTAAATGTTTAAACTCTTCAGTGTTTGCTTTAATTCATAATAAAATAGTTCCTTCACCTTATTTGAGTACAGTGTTTTTTTTTTCTTTTAGTAGGGACTCATTGTCATGGTTACCCTCACCCTCCCCACATGAGCACGGGTGACAGAAATTGTGTCTTATTCAGTCTCAGTGACCGTAAAAAACAACTGTTTAGGTTCTTTTGCTTTTAGTTAAATTTTTTGCTGAACCATGATGTGACCTTGTTGTCATGGTTACCACCCCCCAACATGAGCACGGGTGAGAGAAATACTATTTTATTCTATCTCCATGACCAGAAAGTAGACAGGTTGTTTTTCTTTTAGAGGAGTTAATAAAAAAAGTGAGTTAATCAGGGTATCAGCAGTAGCATGGCGGTGGTGGGCAGGCAGCTGCAATGAGGAACAGCATGCTATGGATGGAAAATCTGTTACGTTTTGTACATTGGTGGTTAAGGACAGAGAAAAGTATGGGGAAGGCTGTACCATATTTTTGAAGTGGTGCTGATCGGGAAGTGTAGGCGGTATATGTGGAGGTGACTTCTCTCGGGTGGAGGATGCATCACTCGCTCACCACTTAGTGAGAGTAAAATATAGTGGCTGCTTGGTTTGGAAATTTGGGGTGCCCAAGAATATGCCAAGAAATGGGGCATCCTGAATGGGAACTTGTTTTTAGCGGGCTCTGTTGAAAAATACCCACCCGTTGAGATCAGTGTCCTAGCCAATCAGAAAGCTAGGATTGTTTTGGCCATTTTCTAAATATATATATATATATATAGTGTGAGAGAGAGAGAGCATGGTTGCACCCCCATACTTAGGGTTTAGTAACATGTCTAATGCTAAACCTCCAAGTTTGTACTTTAATAACTTTTCAGGCGATCATTGGATTTGCTCAAAAATTGGTGTGTGCTGTCCCATGGAGTAGATCTCTTGATATGGCAAGTTTTTATTCCAGTCAGATGTGCAGATTCTGAGATCAAAATAGTGCAAAAAGTTAAAAAGTCACCACTTTTGCAGTTTTTTTCTCATCACCTTGCATCCAGAAAGTGTGGAATTTTAGTGCAATTTTTTATGATAGAAACACCATGGGTAAAAGAACAGACATGCTTTGCTTTCCAAAAAAATATTAATCTGTTGCAAAGTTATTCAATTTTTAATTTCCCATTGTTTTCAATGGGAAGATCACTTTTCAGGATAGAGAGAGAAAGTTTGACAAAGGATTTGATGTTGTGAAAAAGGATTCTGTCTCATAAGACTTGTTCCTTTTTCATGAGAATAAAATCTTTTTTCATGAGAGAAAAATAATTTTTTGCAAGTCACCATCTTTTCAGTTTTTTGAACAACAAAACAATTGAAACCCCACAAAAAAATTCATCCTGGAGTCACAGCTCTACACCTAGCTGACTGATCAGGACCCCGTTAGGTGCAATCTGCGCTTTTTTTAAATATAACAAATCCTTTTTTGTGACAGTGTAATATGAAAAAGAATCCTTTTTCATATCATGAGTCATGAAAAAGGATCCTTTTTCATCACTCAAGAATCATTTATTGTCCCTTCCATTGCCCTCCCAAGAATGCTACAATTTTTCCCTGGTGTCTAGTGCCCCCCACCCTTTGATCACTGTCACTGTAATATTAATAATTTACCTGGTGTCTAGTGGTACTCCCCACCTTCCAATCTTGATATTGCAGGGTTTCATGACTCCTAGCATTCCACTGTTCCAGAAAGGAGTTGATTTGCTTCTGATAACTACATTTTAGGGTGTCCTCATATGAAAGGTAGTTTGCACTGTGTTGTAGTATGCCTTAGTCTACCCATCAGGACATCAGAGGGCTTGGATGGTGCCCTATCTAAATATGTTTGAGCCTGTTAGCTGAGAGTAATAGATTTGGATTTTGAAGTAAATTGTGTCTGGATCCCTCAACTATCAGAAATAAAAAGGGTCATGTCTGCATAACCCTGGTTCTATGGGTAACCCCAATTCCCATTGCCATGATAGCAATAAAATCGCTGGTAGAGACACTGAACTGTGCATATAGGAAGGGTTTTCCTTATTGAAAACTCCAACTCCATCAAATGCTGCAATGCCACTGAGTTTAAAGAGCTAGGTATTAATTTAAATGACTGGTAACTGATTGAAGCAAGACATCTGCAAAGGCATCAAAACATTTAATACAGAGCAGAACAGCACCAGCAGTGGCAGGTGGCAGCTGAGAGATACCCCCAATCCTGCAGTCACCAGCAGCAGCAGCAGCAGTGAAATCAGCAGCAGCAGAGTAGGAAGGAGAGAGACTCTGTGAAGCAGCAGCAGCAGCAGCAGCAGCAGCCAGCCATTGCCAGAGAAACTTTACTAGACTCAGCAGCCAGGCAGCTCCTGCTCTCAGAATGGTATATCTGAGCCTGCCCCAGTGTCTCTAAATATTTTTCTTTTATATCCCGTAAAAAAATTAAACAGTCCCCCAATGTCTTTTTTACCTGAAAAAAAGAAAACAGTCTCTTGTCACCACTGCCATCCCCTCCCCATTCTGACCCTTCCACTGAGCACCCCCACACCCTGTTACCCTATACTTACCATCGGAGGTTGAATGATGCCATCTTCTGTGGGCTGAGATACATCTTCACTCTTCAAAGCTGAACTGTGAACTGAGAAATAAAGGTAAGTGCTGTATATTATATTTCAGTGGCATTTTGAACTTACGTTCATGACTTTCCTAGTTTTTGGAATTTGTTTCTGCCAAATTTTCAACATGGCCTTTTTGGGACCCCACATCTTGAACACTGCAACTGTCATTTTGTTAATTGGGCACAGAAGGTGATTTCATAGTGCTGCACAAAATCATCTTTTGAAATGGAATAATTAAATTTTTCCACAAGTGTTCATGAGGTGGGGTCCCAAAAACGCCGTGTTGAAAATTTGGTGAACAAATTCCTAAAAATGTCTGAGTTATGCGCATTCATTGGAATTTTTCTATGCATGTGCATAACTTTGGAAATTTTCAATATTTTGACTCCAGATTTTCACCATAGCCATTATTTCACATCACCTCCTGAACAGTATAGCTGTCATTTTTCATATCCTGTCCAAAATGTTTTTTCACACCTGTGGTATATAATGGCATTTTGGCATGTATTTGAACATTTTCACCTATGGGTTTATGAGGTGGGGTCATAAGAAGACCATGTTGAAATTTTAGGGTCAAAATATAAGAAAAAATTACAAAGTTATGAACATTTATTGCAATTTCGTTTCGCCAGCGCATAACCTTTGAAATATTAAATATTCTGACCCCACATTTTCAATATAGACTTCTTATTATCCCACCTCATGTATGTCACAGCTGTCATTTTTAAAATCCTACACAAAATGTGTTTTCACACCTGTTGTGTGGAATGGTGCTGCAGTTGTGCAGAATTATGTTTTGGCGGGGATTCGAAAAGTTTCTGTAATGGGTACATGAGGTGGGGTAATAGAAAGGCTATGCTGACAGTTTGGTCACTGTTGTCCTATAAATGGAAGTGCAGGGCCCAGAGCAACATACATATATGCATCTATGGAGGGATGGGAGTGTTCCCACAGTAAAATAAGGATACTATTACACTATCTCAAAAAGTAAGGAAATTAGTTGCCAAAAACTTTGTTAATGCTCCAGTTAGGGTCAAAGTGACAAAAGTTGGGAAATTAGATGTTAGGGTTTCCCTAACACTCCATCCTCCCAAACCAGGCTGGAGAGCTGGTGTGAGGTGTGCCTTGGGCTTCTCAAGCTTAACGCTCACCCCATTCTCATAACGTCTACACATCTAATCTTATTTACAGATGGAATGGGGGTTGCTTTGACATTAACTGGAGCATTAACAAAGTTTTTTGGAAATATATATATATATACTGTATATGATACATGATGGGTGACTGGAATATGGAAAATATTATCATGAGTGCAGTGTGAGCTGTAATAATATCACAAGTAGCAAAACCATGAGTAATATTATTGCAGTTCACTCCGCATGAGTGCTAATATTTTGCATGTTCCACAGTCGTACATCATGTGCCCAATTTATACAATAGGGCATTTCTGTTAGTTTTGTGTTTTATTTTAGAATTTCTGGTGCTTATTCTGGTATTTTGGTATTATTTCTCAAGGTGGTATTCTTCCACTGTTGTACTCCCGTTTTTTTGAATGAAGTTGTGTTTCTGAATGGGATATGTGTGGAATTTGGTTGGTTGTTGTTGTGAATGGTTGTGTATCTGTTGATCTGATTGGTTGGGTTTCTGGTGTGTGCATGGTGCATGCTGTGTGATTGGTGCAGTAATGTTTGTGGGAGGGGTTTGAAGTGCAAGAAGGAGTTGGCATTCCCTGGCATTTTTTGCTGTTTTCTCTTTATTTTGGAGTAGTTTTGTGTTAATTTGGGGGTAAATAACACAACTTAATTTCTTTTTATGTGGGGGTATAGTGAAATACGTGTGCTTGTGACAGTTTTCACAGTCACGCCAGTATTCTTCACCGGAGTGTAATGCAAAGTTATTTTCACTTTCAAGTGATCAGCTTCATTACAGTAGTGAAGTAAACACTACTGAAAACATGATATTTCTTTGGTTCTCTTCTTTTGGAGCTCTTTTCAGGGTTGTTTATTTAACAGGTTCGTTCTTGAATAACATGGTGGTTGTCATGATGGTGGTGTATTTCATCAGTCGGACCCGCTGTGTGATTGCAGTAGTTCCAATTAGGTTTCCTAGCACTGCAGTGATGTAATGAGAGTGGAAATAACAGCTGGTGACATAGGGAGAGTTGGTATATTTGTTTGAATAGTTCACTGTGTCTACGTCAGCAGTATGCTATTCAACACCAGTGAAAATAACACTTTTTATTGTGATAGTTGTTGCTTCACCCCATTGTATAAATATATATATATATATACACATACATACACACACATATATACATATATATGTGTGTGTGTGTGTGTATATATATATATATATATATATATATATATATATATATATATATATATATATATGTACATATATATATATATTTATATATATATATATAGGATATGACATGGCCTGACTGAAGATATCATATTTATCTTCATGAGAGGCCAATGATATCATGATATCTCATGAGCGGTGAAGCCATGTGTGAGATATCTTGATGTCATTGGCCTCGAGTGAAGATAAATATGATATCTTCACTCAGGCCATGTCATGTTCTGTTTATACAATTTATGTGCTGGGCCCCCACACAACCCCCAGATATGATTTGCCCCCCCCCAAAACTCGCCACATTGGACACTTAAAACAATACTCCACATAAGTTATGAGGCAGGACTAGAAGGAGCCCCCCCAACCCGAAGCTTTGGTCCTGTCATAACTGGTAAAGATATCATTTTTAAAAACAAATTATCTGGTTGATTTTATTTCCCCCCTGGTCTCACTGAGGAGTTTTAGTATAAGTTTGTAGCTTGACCGAAAGTTTTCAGTGAGGACTGGGCAGACATTTAAAAAATTGATTTTCCTTGTAGATTGAGAACAATCTATGTGGCTTTTAGAAATTTATTAAGTTGCTGAAAACCTTATCTGGTTGATCTTGCCATTTCTTCCTTGTGTCATCGAAACTGTTTAATTCCTGAAGTCCTTGATTTGTAGCATGACCGAGTGGTTTTAATACATTACAGAGAATAGCTAAAACAAGGCAGTGTCACTTCAAAATGGTATAAATCCACTAAATTTTTATTAATTTTGCTGGGCTTTTAGAAACAATCTACTGACAGTTAAAAGACAAGAGAGAGAGAGAGAGAGAGAGAGAGAGGAACTCACCATGTCATCAGCTTCAGAGAAGTGAAAGTGAGCACCAGCGAATGCTGCTATAGTAACACTCGCTCATGCTTGCTTTCACTTCTTTTAAGCTGTTGACATGTCGAGTTGCTCACTCTCTGTTCTTTTTCTACTGTTGGTAGATTGTGTCTTAGCAAGTCCAGGAAAATTAATAAAAAAGGTGTGGATTTGTGCTATTTTGAAATGACAGCGCCTTGTTTTAGATGTTTGTGAGGTACTCACTGTAATGTACTGAAACCAATCGGTCACGCTATGAATCTAGGACATTATGAATTAAACTGATTTGGTGAGACAAGGGAGAAATGGCAGGATCAAGCAGATACATTTGCATTTTAATGAAAGATGTTTTTCAAACTGATGGCAGGATCAACAAGATGTAAGAGTCATGCTGATAGGGGTTGGGGGGTCAGGTCATTAAGTGGCAGAGCCTTACAATTGCTGAGTTTTTTAAGGGGCCAATAGGATTTGTTACAAATTACGTACAGGAGTTTAAAAGATAACAGAATGATGTACAGGAGTGTTAAAAATATCATGATGACGTATAGGAACATGAAGATAACAGTGTTATCTTCACTTGCTTCTGCAGATATTACTTTTTTTATACTGGAATTTATCCCAGCAAATAGGTTGTGTATATATATATATATATATATATATATACATATATATACTGTATATATATATACACACACACACACAATGGGGTGAGCTTATAACATATAAAATAAAACTACATATCTCTCACCCTTATTAAATAAATAGTATGTGACATAGGCACTGTGATCAACACTGACACTTACACACACACTACATACATCACTAAAAAATATCACCATCTTCCACACATCACCACACCTCCTAAAAAACCTAGTAGCTGGCACTACATTCCCCCAACTAAACTTAATATGACACACCTGAAATTAGCATGAAAGAATCACTGGGAATCTTCAAAATCTCAAGCTGTGCAGCACACCCTCTCCAGGTGAAAGAGAACGGCAACTGAACAAACCTGAAAATGAAAGAGAGCTGGAAAGCACAGTACATGTATTTACTCAACAACAAAAATACACCTTTACAATTGGACAACATCACACATATAATAAATTAAAATTAAAATGTCCAAATAAAAAAATTAATATCAACGACAAAGTACTTCAAAGTTGCAGTCAATTCGAACTTGATGACGAACCACTACTGGAACCTACAACAGAGAAGCCATTTAAAGCCATTTAAAACAAATCTTAAAAATGAAATAACTGAAATGATGAAAACATCAGAACACACAATAGACGAAGAAGAAATAAATGACTTCATAAACAGTGGCAAGAACGAAAACATTAAATGAAAAATCATTGCAAACATCAACCTTTTGCATAGATACTGTATATACAAGACAGCATGACAATTAAAAACCCCATACAACACATACCACCTGTTGAAGTGGACAACATTTTGTGCCACTACTTCATGCATTGCTAAAGAACAGACAGAACAGAACATGAACCACTAAGCCTCGGGTCAAGATTTCAGTCCTTTGAAAGATACTTAAAGGACTTCTCTTACCCAGAATCACTAAGTACATCCATAACGTTTCTAAAAACAAGACAAGTGCTTCAACCCAAAGAAAAAAACTCAAACAAAGTGGAAAAGGAAATAGATCCCAGGTGGCAGATGAATTGATGGATGAACTAATAGACCAACTTTACGAAAAAAATCAACTAGGATCCAACTCTCCGCAGGCACTAATTAACACCATGTGGGTAACTGTGTCCTTTTATTTGGGATCAAAGGGAACACAGAAACCTGCAACATGAAATGGAATGATGTACTCTTAAAGAGAGATGAAGAAAACAATCACTACCTTGAATACTGGAGAGAGAGAGAGAGAGAGACAAACTAAAACAAGACAAGGTTCTAATCCAAAGGACATCAGGCTTGTAAAACCTAGAGCCTATGAAATAGATGTTCTGAAAAAGTGCCCTGTGAAAAACTACATGATTTACAAATGCAGAAGACCAGAGAAATCAAACAATCCTGATTCCCTGTTTTTTCTGGCCATAAACTACAAACCCAGAGCCCAATACCCAGCATATTGGTTCAAGAATCAACCATTATGAATCAATAAAATAAGCCAGATAGAAAAAACCATGATACAAAAAGTAGATATTAAAACAGAGCGGTAACTTACTAATCATTCAAACCACAAACCTTTAGTCCAAAAATTGACTGATAGTGACATCCCTGGAAACGACATCATACAGGTCTCAGGCCACAAGAAACTGCAATCCTTAAATGAATACTCAAAATTAAATGAGCAGAAGCAAAAAGAAATATCCAATTTACTCAGTGCTGCAGAACCAAAACCTGGCACATCAAAAGAACCATCGACATCTCTAAATCATGAACCATCCATAACAGAAACAGCAAAATACAAACCTAAACCATCGACTTCAAAACAAAATATACTGAAACCTGAACCAATTTCATCTACTTCAGAGCAAATCATACCTGACCGGAAACCTAAACCATCCACTTCAGAACGAACTATGCAGCTCACTCACAACCCTGAGATTTCAAGTACATGGCTAAACAGCATCCCTGCTTGTTTTCAAAATCCAACCATAACTGCCCAAACCATTAACTTCAACATGATACAAGGTATGATTTAATGAATCCCCAAAACAAATATAACAACACTTAACAGTATGATACTAACAAATATGTTTCTGTCTTCCAGGTCCAGCACAAGATATGCATCCATGGAAGAGACAGCGAATAATAGAATCAGACTCCGACTCAGATTAAAACAACCTACACCTGCAATAAAGAAAGGAGTACACATGCATTGAAACACTTACCTGTGCAAAATGTGCAAATGTAAATAAATCCCATACAATGGTGAAACATACCATAATAACACTCGGTGAACTAAACCGAATCTCCCACCCCAAAAAAAACATCCTGGTGAAATAAACCAAGATAATAATTGCAAAATGCAGAACACAAAGCACATAATAAGCTGCAATAAAATAGCCAAAACAAACAATAAAAACAAATACTACGCCAGATCACACACACAACTCCCAACTTGAAAATGAAAAACACAACTGACCAATCAAACCCAACCAAACCTCTAACAATCAATAATAATAAACGATAAATGGCCAATACCAAACAAGGATTACAAAACACAACCAATACATGTAAAGAATCAGAGCCCAGTCCTGAATTTAACCAATAAAAACCTACACACTACAACACTCAACAAAATGACCCCATTCACGAAAGACGTGCTCTGAAACAGCCAACTAACACCTCAAACGACCTCTGCGACAATAAAAACTTAACACCAAACCCACACAAAAATGTTAAATACAGGAAAAATAATACCCTATTATATAAATCGCATGCATGATGTGTGAGAGTGTGATATGGGGAAATACATGCTCTCGTGCAGAGTGAGCTTGGTAATAGCACTCATGGCTCCACTACGCTCCACCACCCATGATATTACCAAGTTCACTCTGCACTCATGCATATATATTCCCATATCACACTCTCACACATCATGTATCCCCTATATATACCATTTAAATGGGATGCCCTGGTGGAAAAGGGTTTGTCCGGTTTAAGCAACCATCTCTCTAAAACGAAGCTCACTTTTGGGATCATTTTTGTAGTTTGGGGGTCTAGTAACTTAGATGAGGCAAGCGGTGTTACTGTGTGTGAATAATGTGCTTCGTGACACTTCTTTTTTTTGTTTTTTGCTTTGCTTGCTTGTGCTTTGGTGCTTTATACAGTGTTCTTTTCTTTCATTTCTTTTTTATTTATTTATCTCGTACAGTGCAGTTACAGGACTGTGTACACTTTATTGTCCTCAGTTTCATTCATAAGAATGGCAGTTGACTGTGTGAAGAATGAAAAGGATTGGATTCAACGGCTTCATCAGCATCAACCAATGAAAAAGCCTGTGTAGAAGCAACCACTACAACTGAAGCTGCCAACATTGAAGGAGCCATTGTGCTGAAAAAGTCTGTGATGGAACACTGGTGCCCTTTTGTTATTGTGAGTTGTTGAATTGCACACATACAAGTAAAGAGCTGCTGCTAGGTTTGGTTTTGGCCTCTATACTAACACCAGCATATTGCCTTTCTGAGACCAGACAGAGCTTCAGCGGTTGTCACTTGAGGTTCATCACTCACATCCTCGTTCTCAGGCTCCTCTTGTGGGTCTCTAAATCACTGAGCACACCAACTGCTCATTAGTCAGCTCGCCCATGGTCGGTTCCTCTGAATCCATATCCAGAAACTCCTCAAAGGCAGCAGTGTCCATTCCATCAGGAATAGCAACATCATCAAGGACATTGTTGCTTTCCGGTAAGTCTATGGCAGGCACATTTATAGGCATAGCATTGCCACTGTTAAATCTGGCCTTACTAAAACAATTCTGTATGGTTGTGTCTTTTACTACAGTCCAGGCTCAATTCAGCATATAGATTGTGTTGAGCAGGCTGACTTTCCTAGCTATTTCAGCAGCATGCGAAGGTTCACCTTTGTCGATCATTTTAAGGATCTTTGTAGCAATGTAGGACCTGTAGTGTCCTTTGAGGTTCTTTATGACACCCATGTCCATGGGTTGCAGCAGACTGGTTGTGTTTGGGGGAAAGATTGCTTGAAACCCTTGAAGGATCCCTGGCAGCAAACCTGTTAACCAGGTCTGAGCGGTTGTTGAATCTGCATCTTCTTTCTCCCCATGCTCTCTTTTAAACACAATCTGGTGTCTCAATTTCCACCTTGAGAGCCACCCATCTGTTGCCTCAAAGCTGTTGTGAGACATTTGCTCTGCAAGTTTGGCAGCCTTTGTTCCTAGCATGGGTTCTGACACTCTCACTCCCTCATCCACAGCCGGTGAAAACCATAAAAGGTAGGCAACTTTAACATCACTGTCTTTGCCCTCCCTTTTCTGCTTTCTCTGTGGGTTGGAGTGTGCTTTCCATTCTGCCAAGATAGACTCTCGGTTTTTGCTGATGTGACCAGCCTGGCACTTTGAGATTTTAAACCAGTGTTTCGTAAGTTACTTTTTCTATTGCTTTCTATTATGTTTGGACTCTTGTTCCAGGAAGCTCTGTGCAATCACTAGCAAGGATGTAGAAGTACTATAAAAAGTAATGCACCTTACAATTATAGTTACTTATTCTTTTTTATACAAAACCAAAACAAAAATAATAAATAACTATAACAGATTACATTTTTTTAAATTAATAGGTTAGTTACTAGTTACTTTCAAATAAATGTAATCAGTTACAGTTATGCATTTCTTTTGTATAAAAAGAAAAAGTAACTATAATTGTAAGGTGTATGACTTTTTCCAGTACTTCTCCATCCTTGCTAGTGACTACACAGAGCTTTCTGGAGCAAGTTTTCAAAACTAATACAAAGTAATAGAAAAAGTAACTTACTCAACACTGTTTTAAACAGATCAACAGCAGAGGACAGGGAGACAATGGAGCTGTTGAGTGCCTCCAGCACCTTAACATGGTCAGAGAGAGTGAGTTCATTCCAAGGAAGGGACATGATGCAGCACTCAACATACAAATGGCGCGAAGTGGAACCATCCAAAGATCTTTGCAGCCAATGCAGTTTTAACTGATTTGCAGGTGATTACAGTAATGGATTTGGCAGATCACCTGCAAAATCACCTGCAAATCCTCCCAGATTCGTTCCCACTTAAGTGGCTTTAGCAATTAGGGCTGTGCCTTGTGCCTACTAAATGATTTTAAGTTTGTCAGGAGGTCTAAACCTCGCTCTCAGGTTCTTGGCAATATTGAGAATGCAAGGAATCACAGACACATTGCATTAGAGTAATAAACTTGTTTATTACTGCCAAAAGGATAATTACAGTTGCCCTAAGCAGTTCTTACCAATATGAACCAGGAGCCAATGCTAAGCATTCCCTATACCTTGAGGATTCTCTGTGTCTTCTGGGGTTTCCAAGGTAGAAGACGTAATGTCTCACATTATATACCTATGATATTACTATGGTTACTGTAAGATAGGAACGTTTTTAGTTACAGTGATGAGCCCTATTGGCTAAATTAGAGGTGGCTCCATGGTCCAAGATAACATTATACAATTTTGTAGTAGTCATCACTTTGTGAAACAAAAGAGTACAGTTCTTACATAAATCATTGTAGTAGTACAAATCACCAAAAGGTGGCAATGCCGACTTATATATCATGATCATTACAAGGACAGGTGTCCTAACATCTTGTAAGCAAGAAATACATATGTGTATTAGAAAGCAAAGTGTATAACAATAATATGCATACGTATCCTGATATCTACTCTTATTCGGTAGATGCCCTTAGCCCTGTATGTTAGTATAACATATGCCTAAGTGCTAGCTGTCTACGGTGCACCTCTGGGGGTACCAATAAGGGCGCAGGGACCTCGTGTAACATTCCTCCCCTTGTTGCCTCTCAGAGCAACACAGTAAGAATAAGGAAGTGGATAGAGAGCAGGGGTCATTTACAGACCCGACGCACGGGCCTTGTAAAGGAACTCCAGCTGCTCACGATGTTGACGCAGTGTGCGCCGTAGGCAGCAAAGCATAATAATCAAGAAAAAAATCAAAAATGCTTGTATAATAACAAAACCTTTTAAGGTAATCTCTAACCAAGTGTTAGTCAATGCATCATTCATATCACCATCATTAATAAGTACAGAAATAGCTTCATTCGCTTTAGTAATGTTATTGCTGATGTGGATGAGGCGGGTGTCTTTTCTGTCTAAAAGTGATTTTAATGTAAGTGTGAGTGGATCAATATGTATATTAAAATATGGTAAATACTCAGAGAGAGTGAGGAGGTAATCAGGGTCACCATCAATGATATCAGCATCCATAAGGGGGCCGGGGGTAATAATGGTATGTCCAATGACAGACTTTTGATGGAGGACAAAACAGAAATTTGGGGAATCAATAACACATGACTGGGTTCCATAGGTGTGACTTTTATAATTAGTTACTATACAATACTCTCCGTCAGAATTATATTGCATTTTAACAGTAGGCAATCTCCATTTTTGCAACTGTACTGGGCAGGTGTAGCTGGTCTTGGAAATCCGTGTTGACAGGCAATGAACCTCCTCTCGATATGACTGGAAAAGTTTGTCTGGAGCCAATGTTGAGTCCAAAGAGTATGTGCCATTCATGCTGATGTCATCGTCCATGGAAAAGGACCAATCAATACTGTCAGGAGAATAACCACATACAGGTTTAATAACATCAAATACATCACATCGACACAAGTAAATGTATCCCTTCTTAGCTCAGCAGTCCATGTGCGGGGCTACCCAGGCATCCAGGAAAGGATGGAAGACCAATAGAAGAGGCAAGTCCAGGAGTTCCCTGTAGATGTCATCACTGAGGTGCCCAATGGAGTATACAGAAGCTAGCTTGTCGAACAAAGCTGTAGTGAGATCAAAATGTGATGAAGAGACTGTAAAATAAGCAAACACTGTATCTTTTCTAGAACATTTCTTAGAGGTGAAACATGGACCAGTATTAGGGTGTCTGGTCATGAAACCCAAATTCCTAGCTGTAGAAAGAGGAATAGTTAAAGACTGTTGCATACACATAGCAATACAGCCAGGGGTTTTACATCGTGGACAATACCATTTAGAAATACGTCTGTCATGTATTATGTCAGGGATCCTTCCAGATTCTAGATCACGGAAGAAATTGTTGATGGTAGTGATAATATATGCGCCATAGGCTGAACATAGGATTTCTCTAGCAATGTATTGTTTATCTGCTTCTTTGTTGTTCTGTGCAATGAGTGCATTAATCTTATCTTTAGAGTCTGTAAATGCCTTAGCAATGTTGTGCATATTACAAACAGTGTATCTTTCTTCCTGACTAAGGCCATCCACACCATGCAATAACGGGGGTAAAATATCATTTACTAACCCAGTCTGGAATTTAGCTGAATGATATTTGATAGCAACAACGTCTGCTTTATTCCAAATAGACATAGCTGTACCAAAAAAGACCTGTAACAGTTCCTGCGGCACCAGTGACATCAGAACTGTCAACTTCACGTGAATTACACTGATGACTTTGATCATCAGGATTGGGTTTTCTCCTGAAGTTGTCTCTATGCTCGGTGGTGTGTACCCTGGCAATAGGGTCTTGAGTACGAATCTGAAAAGCTGCTAAACTATCAAGCAATAAAGTACTGTAAAATGCTGAAGTGTTAGTAGTATGACACATGCCAAATTCTTTCATATTCCAGTAAGTCAAATTAAACAACAGGTATATGCATAAATTGTAAGTTGTTAATAAGTGTGCCAGGTAGCGCAGTGGATGTGAGACCACTGTGAGGACCAGGGGTTTGCTTTGGACATTCCAAAAGCTGTTTTTCAGTAGGGGGTAACACATAGAGATACATGGCATCAGAGGCCATGTTGTGTACAGCACAAGATTTCCTGGCAGAGTCTTTAGACAAAGAATTACAATATGAGGGATCAATTAAGGCATTGATATTGTATAAACCAGAATGTCTAAGAGCAGTTTGGAGTAAGGACAGAGAACCATTAGGGGATAATTTAGCATTGGGCCATCTATGGAAAGTTCCCTTGAAGAGCTTGGCCACAGGGAGAATTTGTCTTTGTGATGTGGTTTGGCACTCAATTTTTAGGGTAG
Source organism: Neoceratodus forsteri (assembly GCA_016271365.2). Classification (NCBI taxonomy): domain Eukaryota; kingdom Metazoa; phylum Chordata; order Ceratodontiformes; family Ceratodontidae; genus Neoceratodus; species Neoceratodus forsteri. The sequence continues at coordinate 265,821,652 of CM057454.1, read as the reverse complement.
ATTTGTCAGGAGTGACAACTGAGGCAGTGAGGTTGGCATCAGAATCTTCCTGGACAGTAATCAAATTGTCAGGCATATTGATAGAAACTCCCTCTGGGGCAGACGTTGGAGGATCAAGGTGAGGAAGGAGGTGCTTTACCATGCCTTGGATGCAGGGGTTAACTTCTGAGATGAGGAGAAAGAACAAGATAGCCATCTTGTCAGAGTATCTGTAAAGGAAGATCAAACATTAGTAGGTTAGTACTGTTCCACCCAATGGGGTGAGGAAAAGTAATTATACTCCTTCATACAGTTTCAGCTGGTTTTCTTGTAACCATTTGTCAGTTAGTTTGTTGTTGTGCATGAGTCTAACCTGATAGACTGCTGGACTGAGCTTGTTGACAATGGGGTTGGGGCCTTTCTACTTATTGGAGAAGGAGTGTGTGGGATGTGCAAATCTGAGGACCAATACCCAATCCCCGACCTGACAATCCACTTCTTGTGCATGTTTGTCAAACTGTATTTTGGACTGTTGCTGGGCCTTGCCCTTGTAATTGGCAGCATACAAGTGCATGTATGAGGTCTTGTCTGAGTTTTTCCACGTATTGGTCTACAGACACATGGTCTGCTGTGGGGGTGTGCAGGTCAAACAACAGGTGTTCAGGTAATCTCATCTGTCTTCCAGTCATAACCTCAAAGGGTGTCAACTGGGTAGTGGCTGAGGGTGTACCCCTAATTGTCATAAGGAGTAATGGCAATAGGGAATGTCAGGTCTTGGGATTGTCCTCAATGAATTTGGAAAGCATTTGCTTAATCCGTCTGTTGGCTCTTTCTACTTGACCTGAGGATTGTGGGTGGTAAGGTATGCGGAACTTCTGTTGAACTCCTAGGAGTTCAAGTGATTCTTTCATCAACTGACCTGTAAAACTGATTCCTTTGTCAGAGTCTACCTTAAGAGGTAGGCCCCACCTGGAGAAAATCTGTTCCACCAGGATTTTGGTAGTGGTTTTAGCAGTGCATGTTTTAGTGGGGAAAGCTTTGACCCACTTCAAGAAAAGGTCAGTTACCACAAGAGCATACTTGTTGTTTCTGCTGGTATTAGTCAATGGACCAATAAAATCAATCTGAATGGCATGCCAGGGGCCAGAATGTCTTTGTGGTAGGAGTTTGTCATTTCATTTGGTAGGGATGGGATTGTTTTGTGCACAAACAAGGCAGTTATCTATTTACAGTTTGACATCTTTGGTGACACCAAGCAGTGGTCTTGAGCCTCTGGAGAGTGTTTTCAACTCCCTGGTGTCTACCAGTAGGGGTGTCATGCACCTGGTGCAAAATTCGGATCTAAGGTGTCTTGGGACCACCCACAACCTGGTGGTGATGTTATCTGGTTGATACCAGATGAGCTTGTTGTCTGGAGACAAGTTTAACTTACCTTCATGCCTATGGTAGGGGTTATGGGTAGGTACGTTTTTTCAGTGCTCTTGTCAAGTAATCTGAACACTTCTTTGAGTTCAGAATCAGCATGCTGAGCTGCTGAGAGGTCCAAGGAGGAAAAGTGTTCAGGTTTCTTTCTGATTGCTGCTATTTGTACAGTCGCTCTAGCTTCCAGATGATCCATCATCCAGGTGTCCCCCCTTCAAGCCCCTTCCTTGGCAAGGGAGTCTGCTGTGTCATTGAAGGCATGATAGGGGTCATGTATGGAGTGAGCTTTAACTTTGTGTACATAGAGTTTGTGTGCAAACCTTTGGGCCAGTGAATGTATGTAGATTATCAGTTCTTTGTGTTTCACTGGGCTGTCATCAGATGAGAGGAAGGAGTTCTTCTGCCAGAAAGAGAGAAATTCTGTAAGAGAACAACAAACCCAGTTAGAGTCTGCAAAGATGATAGTATCCTCGGTCTCATGCTGGATGAATTCAAGGGCACAGGCCACCGCTACCATCTCAGCATACTGTGATGATGCCACACTGCAATGCTTAGAGATTTTAACAGTGTTACCATAGGGGATCACCAAAATACCCATCCCTGCAATTTGGTCTCCCTGATAATAGGAAGCTGAACCATCTGTGAAAATACAACACAATGAGGTGTTTTCAAGTATTTGTGGTGTGGCAGGGAGGAAAGGACCTGGATCTGGAAGATCAGGTGGTTGCAGTGCACAGTCATGGGGTTCTCCTTGAAAAAGGAGCCCATGTGCCAGCATGGTTGGAATTTTGGTCGAGTGTATCTCTATGTCTCTGTCATGGAGAAGAAGTGAACAGTGTATCAGTCTAGTGTTAGAGACTGACCCATCCTTCACTCTGTCTGATAGCATAAAGGTAGTTGGTGTGTGGTTGGTGTTAATAATCAGTAGAGAGTAACCAATGATATACAGAAAGTGCTTGACAGCCCAATAGGTGGCTAGAAGGTTCCTTTCATAAAGGCTGTACTTCTGTTCCACTGGGGTCAAGACCTGTGATGCATATGCAGTGGGTCTCAGAGTGCCATGAACCTTCTGGGCCAACACTGCTGACATAGCTTTGTCAGAGGTGGCACACTCCAGATGGAATGACAATGCTGGGTTGGGGTTGACCAGTGCTGGAGCCGAGGCCAGGGCCTGTTTCAGTGACATCACAGCCTGGGTGTGAATGGGACCCCAAGTCCAGGGAATGTCCTTTTTAGGTAACTCATACAGAGGAGCAACCTTTTGAACAAAATCACAAATAAAATCTCTGGAGTAGTTTACCATACCTAGAAACCTCCTGAGAGTGGCCACACTGGTGAGAAATGGCAAGTCTTGCAATCCTTGTACCTTCTTCCAGGTAGGGCTCCGGCCTTGATCAGTTATTCTCAGGCCCAGAAAGAGTACCTCTTTCTGACATAGTTGTGCTTTTGCTGGATTACATTTGAGGCCTGCTCTCTGGATGAGAGTCAGTAGTTCATCCAAGAGATTCAAGTGTTGTTCCTGTGTGGCAGTTGCCAACAGCAGGTCATCCACATGCTGCAAGAGACACTGGAGGGGTATAGAAACTCTCAAGGGCGTCCATCATGTGCAGATGGAACAGGGAAGGGCTGTTACGGAATCCCTGTAGTAAGCAGGTCCACATGTACTGTCTACCTTCAAAGGTGAAGGCAAACTTATATTGACTCTTAAGGGCCAATGGCAGTGACCAGAAACCATTGGAGATGTCCAGGGCACTGAATCATTTTTGGTCAGGGGTCAAAAGTCGCAGCACATCAGGTGCTGAGGCCACAGTTGGAGTGCAACTGTGGGTGACCTGGGTCAGTCTCCTGTAGTCAATAGTAAGTCTCCAGGCACCTGTGTGTTTTTTCATGGGCCACACTGGGGAGTTAGCAGTAGAAACACATGTTCTGATTACACCTTGGTTGAGGAGAGATTTTATTGTTTCCCTAAGGGAAGGCAAGACCTCAGGTGGAAAAGAATATTGCCTCTACCTCGCATGTGTTGGACCTGGCACTTCGATGACAGTGTGCATTCTGCCAATGTCATGCTCGTTGGTAGCAAATTCTTCCAGATATCTTTGTAGAATGGGGAGGAGCTTTGGGAAAAGCTCATGATTCTTGAACAAATTTATGACGTCATACTCTTTATTGTTGGCAGATATTGTTGCCACTACATGTGAATCAGGGATCAAAATGGTATGATCCTGGCCCTGAATCTGGATCAGTAGCATGTTGGCTAGATCCACCACACAGCCGTGTGGTGCTTGGAAATCAATTCCAACGATACTAGGTTGGTCGTGCAAAACCATTAGTTGGAAGGTGTGTGAGGCCTTCAGGTGTGCTAATTCTACAGGCAAAGGTAGAGAACGGTATGCTGACAACCTAGTACTATCTACTCCTGACCTGTTGGTCCTCCATCCGGTAGACCAAGGAGATACATCTGGGTGATCGTCATGTAATACAGACACAGCCGCACCTGTATCCAGTAACACTGTAAGTAGGCTGCCCCCGACCTCGGCCTCAGTACAGAGCCTTCCATTTGTATCCAAGACCAGCTTGTTTACAATCCAGATTGGGGCCTGCAATTGTCAATCTGTGCTAGAGGAAGTGTGGAGAGGTTGGGCCTGGCTCCTGTGGACTACTTCACCATGCTGCACTGATGCTATATAAGGAGGTGCTTCTGAAGGCCTGTACTTCCGGTGTCACCATGGCCATCGGGGCCTGGGTTCCCGGTTGTATGGCTGCAAGGGCCTGAGCGGGAATAGCATCCGCTACAGAATGCACTTGCCCCAGGAGCTCTCTGAACTTTCAGTTCTCTTCGGCTATCTCCCTATATAAAGGGCCTGGTCTTTGCTGTTGTTTACCCTTGTGATTCTTATGGTGCTTCTTATTCTTATGGTAATTCTGGTTCCCACTCCATTGTTGTTGTTGCTGTTGCTGCTGTGGTTATTGTTGGGCCCGCTGGGGGTGTTGGTTGTCCACAGGGAGGGGCTGTTTATGTTGGGCCTGCCCTTCCACTGTGTAGTGCGTCGTGACTTCTGGGGTAGGCTCCACGGTGGCTACTTTCTTAGAACCAGAGCCCAGGTCATGGATGTAGAGTTGATAAACTCTTTTGGTTTTCTGAAGAATGTTGGCAAACCATTCTGTGGTGGGATAAGTGGTTGGCTCTACCTTCTCCCTCACTGCAGAGATCATGTTCCTAAGGAACAAGGTCTTATACTCGATAAGATCTACATCCGCAGCTTCTTGTGCAAGTTGTTTTCCCACTCAAAGGCCATCCGGAGTCTCTGATGGTAAGTCGCTGCACTTTCCTTTGCATTCTGTTTTACAGGGTATGCAAGCATCACTCCTACTACACCTGGGCTGTGTGCAGAAATTAGTTCAGCTGCAACTTCGTCAAAGGTGGCGTTGCTGGCCTGGCGGATGGCATCGGGGAGTTTGGCCCACAATCCAGGATTGATGGTCTGGCATAGAATCTGGACCTGGTAGTCTGCAGTGAGACTAAGCATTTCACATTTGGCATGCACCTTTTCCAAGTGACAGCTGAGGTTGTTGGACAGGCTCATCCGACTGATACTGTCAGCTATTTGCTGAACAGAGTAGGTCATTTGTAGAGGATTAGTGGGACAATCAGGTGGAGGTGCATTACCTCGGGTTCCATCCAAGGCTGCCTGAGCTGTGGCCTCTGCTACAGAGTGGGCTATGCCCTCCTGAGTGCCAGTTTCATGAATAAGCTGCCTAATTTTGCCTTTTAAAACTTGTGTATTCCTCTCCAGAATGGGCACACTGTTTACTGCATTATCAATCATTCTCTCTATCTCCTGCCTGTCTTCCACATTAATAATGGCTACTGGTGGTGCCGTTGGGACTAGGCCTGGGCCTGCTCTCCCTCTATCATGGGGGTCACCATGTTGGCATCGCCCATGATGGATTTCATGACGTCGATGATGTATGACATGGTGTGGGTGTAACCGGGATCTGCCATGTTGTGAATGGTGGGGAGGGGACTGTGGGCCATAGTAGGGGTGTGACTGGGTGTTGTATTGAGAGATGTCATCATCTGAGACCTCCCCTTTAGATGACGTAGCTAAGGCAGGGGCTACACCTCCCATTGCCTTGACATTTCCAGCCAGAACCTCTTGCTGATGGCGCAGTTTTGCCATCTTAGATTCACATTCTGAATGACTCACATTTGCAACATTCACATCAACCCCTTCCTGCATTTGTTTCTGCAACACTCTGTATCCGGCGCTCAATTTGCAATTGTCCCTAGTAGCCACTTCTAAGTCATTACATACCTGGTTTATCTTGTCCTGTAGCTCTCCCAACTTCCAATCAACTGTTTATTTGTTATACTTAACAAATCATTCATATTCAAAGCCTGTCCCTTATCCTGTCTCAAACTTTCACACTCCTGCTTCAACATACAAATTTCCTGCTCTCCTGCCTGTGCAGAATGATGCAAAAGAGAATCCTTTTCATTTTGCAGAGTTTAAAGTTCAGACTCCAAATTCTGCTGCAGTCTAACACATTCCATTTCCTGCAAACCCATCTCTTGCTTAAGAGATGAGATTTGTAGTTCAAGGGCTCTAAACCTCACTTTGGAGGCTTCCAAACAGCATATAGAGCCGCAACCAAACCCCTTTAGCTTGGCGCTTATTTGCTGCTTGTCTCGTCTCAGTGTACTGGGTTGAGATCCCCAGTATAGGGTTTTCAGATTGACTTGCATCCCGCGCGAAGTCAGCCCATCCTTCATGGGAGGTAAGGAAGTTTGAGACATCTAGTCTCAGTTCTGCGCAGGTATTTTATATGGTGGCCATTGCGTAGGAGGGGATGAAAAATCAAACTGTTAAAAAAGCACTGTGCTGTGTATTGATCCACAGCAGGAGCACTTGATACACAGCCGGGCTACTGTGCACTTTTAAGCTTGCAATTCAAAACTGCTGTGGAGTGAGTTGAGTTGGCATCGACCACACCCAAAGAGCAGCCAGACTTTGCAAGGGGTTATAAAGTGGTCTGAAAATGGGAAAGGTGATGCAGAAATGCACAACTACAGTTCTCGTTGGGAAGGGAAAAGTTGTAAAGCAACAAGTGAAACTCTGCAAACACCAGATATTGCCTGCACGTGGTCGTCAATTGTCAGGAGGTCTAAACCTCACTCTTAGGTTCTTGGCAATATTGGGAATGCAAGGAATCACAGACACATTGCATTAGAGTAATAAACTTGTTTATTACTGCCGAAAGGATAATTACAGTTACCCTACGTAGTTCTTACCAATACTTTCCCTATACTTTAAGGATTCTCGGTGTCTCTTGGAGTCTCCGAGGTAGAAGACGTAATGTCTCACATTATATACCTATGATAATTACTATGGTTACTGTAAGATAGGAACATTTCTAGTTACAGAGATCAGCCCTGTTGGCTAAATTAGAGGTGGCTCCACGGTCCAGGATAACATTATACAATTTTGTAGTAGTCATCACTTTGTGAAATGAAAGAGTTCAGTTCTTACATAAATCTTTGTAGTAGTACAAATCACCAAAAGGTGGCAGTGCTGACTTATATATCATAATCATTACAAGGACAGGTGTCCTAACATCTTGTAAGCAAGAAATATATATGTGTATTAGAAAGCAAAGTGTATAACAATACTATGCATGCATATCCTGACATCTACTCTTATACGGTAGATGCCCTTAGCCCTATATGTTAGTATAACATATGCCTAAGTGCTAGCTGTCTACGGTGTACCTCTAGGGGTACCAATAAGGGTGCAGGGACCTCGTGTAATAACTTAATGGAGACAGATCAGTTCCTGATGGGAGGTCCTGCTTAAGCGGGCATCCCGCTTATTTGTGTCCATTTATGTGGCTTGGACTATATATATATATATATATATATATATATGTATATATATATATATATATATATATATATATAGTCCAGTACATATTATCTATCTATATAGATAGATAGATAGATAGATAGATAGATAGATAGATAGATAGATAGATAGATAGATAGATAGATTCATTGCAAAAAACTTTGTTAATGCATTAGTTAGGATTATTACTAAAGCGACAAAAGTAGGGAAATATGACGTAAGTGTTTCCAACCTTAATGCACCACTGCCACTCTGCAGACACTGACAGCCATTGGGGGGTGCTTTTGGGTCATCTGGTCTAACACTCACCCCATTCCATAAGTAAATAAGCTGAGATGGGTACAGTATAGGAGAATGGGGTGAAAGAAATCTAAAAAAGTAAGGAAATTAATTTCAAAAAACGTAGTTAATGTATAAGTAAATGTTACCCCAAGGCACACCCTGACCCCTGTTAGTGTGTGGAGGGTGGGGGTGGGTGTGGGGTGGTAGGGTTGGTAACTCTAACGTTGAATTTTCAGACTTTTGTTACTGTGAAAATCAACCCTAACTGATGCATTAACAGAGGTTTTTTTGCAATGAATTTCCCTTCTTTTTTTGAAAGTGTAATGTTACTCATATCTATACTGTATTGTCCTCTGGGCCCTGCAGTCCCATCTACCCATAAGCCTAGAGACATAGCATAGAAGGGCCCTGTGCTTCCAGTTTTGCATAATGGTATCCATATGCGGATGCGTGGGTGCTCTGGGCCCTGGGCTCCCACCCACCCATTAGCATAGAGACACAATGCAGGAGAGCCCTGGCTGCCAGTTTTGCAAAATGGTATCCATAGGTGAAAGCATGGGCCCTCTGGGCCCAGCGCTCCCACCTACCCATAAGCTTAGAGACATAGCACAGTAGGGGCCCTGTGCTCCCAGTTTTGCATAATGGTATCCATATGTGGGAGCATGGGCCTTCTGGGCCCTGCACTTCCACTGACCCATAAATATAGTGACAAAATATAGGAGGGCCCTGTGCTCCCAGGTTTGTAAACTGGTATTCATAGGTGGGAGCATGGGACCTCCAGGCCCTGCACTCCCACCCACCCATAAGTGTAGAGACATAGCTCAGGAGGGCCCTGTGGTCCCAATATTGCAAGATGGTATGCATACGTGGGAGCACAGACCCTCTGGACCCTGCACTGTCACCCACCTATATGTATAGAGACATAGCGCAGGAGTGCCCTGTGCTCCCAGTTTTGCTTAATTGGATCTCTAGATGGAAGCACAGTCCCTCTGGGTCCTACACTCCCACCCACCCATAAGTGTAGAGGCATAGCACAGGAGGGCCCTGTGTACCCAGTTTAGCATAAATGGTATGCATAGGTGGGAGCATGGGCATCCCACCTACCCAAAAGTACAGACACATAGCACAGGCCTACAGACATTCCAAGTCACCCTTAAACTGCAAATGTGGCAATATCTCCATAACCATAACCACTTTGGAAAAAATTCCTTTGCAGTTGTATTCATGATCTGGCCACCTTTACACATGCTTAGTGCACCTTTAGTGAAAAATCGGTATCTCGAACTGTTTTCTAGATATAGCCACCGAAAGGCACCGTGGCCACCACAATGTTATCCTGTGGGAAAATTTGCAACTTTAGAGTGCTGTAACTATGGAACCAGTGTATATTTTTTCACTGAATCAGCAAAAGGCACCTCTGTGGGGCAAGGGCTTGCCATCCTGCAAATTACAGCCCACAAGTCCTAACTGTATTTTTGCTATGAAGTTGCAAAGAAACAGTTGGGGACTGTTTACCCGTGGAACTATCGTGCAAGTTCCATGCACTTTCGTGAAAATATCATACACTTTCGTGCAAGTACCACTGGTTTACATGCGGGACTTTCACACAAGTTCAGCACACTTGCGTGAAAGTCATACATGTGAACCAATGGTACTTGCACAAAAATGTGCGGTACTTGCGTGAAAGCTTTCGAGCCAGGCACATATTTTTTCCCAGAGGCTATAATAGGAAACTTTAAACTTTAATAACTTTTGAATGGATTTATATTTTTTCACCAAACCTTCAAAAGGCACTTCCTTGACCCAGTCCCCATATACAGACCAGACGGACAAACCGTTCAGGCTGTGGAGACGAGTAAAGAATTAAAAAAAAAGTGAAGTTTTTCATACTTTTTCACACAATGCAGCTCCACAACTACAAATCCAACAGGAATGAAACGTTCCACATCCAGAGATCTATGGCACCAGACAGCGCATACAAGATTTCAGGCAAATCAGATGAACAATTACAAAGTTACTAAAGTGCAACATTTAAATTCAACATTAAAGTGTCTACTGACCCCTAACTATACTGGACCTACCAGACCAGAATAATATTTATTTATTATAGTGGTGCAGTAGCACCACTATAGTTAGGGCTCAATGGTCACTTCTATGTTAAACTCCAATTTTTGCACTTTAGTAACTTTGTTACCGTTTGACCAATTCACATGAAAGTTTGCAAGCACCATCGGGGACCAAAGATCTTTTGATTTGGTAAGTTTTATCCCAGTCGGTTGTGCGGGTGTGGCAATGCAGATTGTCAAAAACTATGAAAATTACTATTTTTGTGTAATCTATTTGTTATGCTGTTTCTCAGAAATTGTATGGAGCTGTAATTTGAAATGTACAGGGTATACAGGTCTTGGGTCACAGATGTGCTTTTTCAAGGTTTGGCACAAAAAATATTAATCTGTTCAAAAGCTATTAAAGTTTTAATTTTCCTATTATTCCCCATGGGAAAAATTAGATGTGCTATGTGAAACAACTGTTTTACTGCTACGAAAGTAGTATTTACTGTCACAAATGTGGAGTGTACTGCCAAAATTCCACCATCTTGTTTTCAGTTAGCGAAGCACACAAATTGAAATATTTAAAAAAACTATTTCAAATAGTAAGCACCAATAGTTGTGTTTACCTAACTGAGCTCCGAGGAATCTGATTTTGTGGTTAGTTTCCTCCCCAAATTTTCAGAAATATGTTTATTTTATCCACAGAGGTTTTACAGTCACAAATTGTGGCACTATTTTCGCGAAACGGGGAAGGGGTCTGCCGCAAGTTACGACAAGAGGACTCAGTGTGGCAGCAGAATCCCCCCTTGCTTCATGAACATGGTGCAATTTGCAGGACTACAACCTCTGCAGATAAAAGACATATTTCTGGCTACTTTTTGCCCAACCTGATTACAAAATGCTATACTTACACTTAATCTCTGTCTCCTCCCCCCCTGTGTTATTATCTCCTTTACTATGGCTAGACTGTGATCTAGTCCCCCTACCTTACCCTGTCTCCACTATCTACTTTTTTCTCCACCAGCGCCTAACTAGTTTCTGTCTTGCTCCATTTCCTTTCCCATCAACCCTTCCCATAGCACTTGCTAAACCCACAATGGTTTGATTTGCACTTGGTTTCCACTACCTGCACCGCCAAGTACTAAATTGTTGTCTACCTACAATTGTACCGTATATTCCAAACCAATGTTTTTCAGAATTGTATCATTTTCTGACTGCCATTCTCCATTGTACTATTCATCTCCTGCCAATGTATTCTGTAACTTATGTATTATTGCATTATACAAATTATCGTTGTTCTGTATGCCACTCTCTTTGTACCCCTTCCCCCAAGATCGCACTGTGAGACGAGCAACTTGTTGTTCAGTGTGTCTTCCTGGTGAAACATTTCAATAAATAAATAAATAAAATCATATTCCTTGTAAACAGAAGTGTTTGTGTTTATGATTTATATGTGAATCCTCTGCCTATAACATTTCCTTTATATAGTTATATGCCATTTTTTTATTTTACCCCTGCCCCCCCAATTGTTGTGCTCAGTGTTAGTGTTATTTTCTTTTTCCCTTTTCTAGTGGCACCCCCCACACACACTCCGTCTTTATCCCTGATGTGTTATTTTTTATTTTCCCATTTCTAGTGGAAACCCCACCCTCCCGGCTTTATCCCTGGTGGCTAGTGGAACCTCCTACCCTCTGATGCACATTCAAAATTATCGTGGGTGGTTAGTGGCATCCCCCCACCCTCCCATGCTCTTTAAAGCCTGAAAATAAGAAAACCATCCCTTGATGTCTTTTGACATTTTTTAGCCTTTAAAAAAAAAAGTTCATCGCCAATCACACCCACACCCCACCCAACTTCCCACTGTGCACGTACCTCCCCACACCCACACTGACACCCTCTCACTCACCTGAAGAGGTCCCAGGCTCAAGATCTGCTGTCCTGACCGAAGACATATCTTGCTGTTGGATCCAGCAACTGCAATATGTGAAAATCAGGTAAATGCGCTTCCATGTATTTCAATGGGAGTTTCAACTTTCATGCAAAACTTTGGCATTTTTTGAAATTTTGACCCCAACTTTTCAACATGGCCTTTTGGGCACCCACCTAATGAGCGATGTGACTGTCATTATGCAGTTCCCACTGGAAAGGTGATTTTGTGGTCGGCTGGTGAAATCACCTTTCAGGTGGGATTTATGTAATGACAATCATATTGTTTAAGAGAGTCATAAGAAGATTATATTGGAAATTTGGGGTCAAAATTATTAAAAATGGCAGAGTTATGACCATTTGTTGCAATTTCACTATGCGCACTCGTAACTCTGGAAACTGAAAATATTTTCACCCCAGATTTTCAACATAAACTTGTTATTAACCCACCAACTGTATGTCACAGCTGTCCTTTTTTCAAATCCTGGCCAAAATGTGTTTTCGCACCTGTGGCATGGAATGGCATTGCTGTTGCATGGAATTATGTTTTAGCAGGGATTCAAACATTTTATGTGCAGGTTACATCAGGCGAAGTAATAACATGGCTATGCCGACAATTCAGTCACTCTTGCTGTACCCCACATGCAAAAATGCATAGTATTATGGAGTGCTCCCACATGTAAATAAGGATACAATTACAATCTGTGGAGAATTATTACTGGTTCCCACAAGCAAATAAGACTACAGTTATACTTTCTCAAAAAGTAAGGAAATTCCTGGCAAAAAAACTTTGTTAATGCATCAGTTAGGGTTCATATTAAAGTGACAAAAGTATGGAAATACAGTGTTAGGGTTTCCAACCCTACCACCCCACCCAACCCCCACCCTCCACACACCAACAGGCATCGGGGTATGCCATGGGGTCAGTGGGCCCTAATGCTCACCCTATTCTCCTATACTGTACCATCTCAGCTTCCTTACACATGGAATGGGGTGAGCATTAGAGCCAATGAGCCTAAAGGCACACCCTGACACCTTTTGGTGTGTGGAGGGTAGAGTGGTAGGGTTGGAAACCCTAATACCGCATTTCCATACTTTTGTCACTTTAGTATGAGCCCTAATTGATGCATTAACTAAGTGTCTTTCCAAGAAGATATATACAGTGTTTATATTTTTTTTTCTAGCGACCTATGTACATGGTTATCTATCATCTCTCATCACTTTTCTCTGAGTAGACACTGCCATTGTAGCAATCGCTCCTGTAAGGGGCCTGACAGCTTATTTATTTACACTGTTCAGCATCAGTGCAGATGCAGCACCTCGTTTCAAGTGGTCTTCTGCAATTACCCATTTTCACAGCTGGCTGAGCTGGCACGGGGAAGATAAAATGTTGTAATTTGGCTCTGGTGGGGATCAAACCAGTGATCGTCTTGTCCATATGTCATACTGTGCTCATTAGGTCATGTTACCTACTCAAAAGGTATACCATCACTACAGCGAGAACTTTACAGTGACATGGTTGATGCCGACAACATCGCCATGTCACTGTAAAGTCTGCCTGGGATCCCGGCACATTTTCCCAAGGTCCTGCACCCCATCCCCGAATCAGCTCTGTTTTGGAGTTGATAATCATGAGGTGGGGGGCACAGCCCCCACAAAACAAGAACTTTGAACTCGGTGGCACCATGCCGACCACAATTGCGGTCGATATAGTGGTGTCAGAGAAATGTTGCATTGACAAAAAATTGTTAATGCGGTGTTGTAGATCCTTCTCAGACAACTCTGCAACAATGGCTTTTTTGTGACAGAGAAATGTTGCATTCAGGACAACTAGATTCAGTTTTTGTGGTTGACTTCAGGTATCTTGCTAAAGTAATTGTTTTTCTTTTTAAATTTATTTACCCCATTAAAGCCTGAGATGTGGTATCTCATTTTAAATGGTGTAGTGTTTCTATCTGATTATTGAGTTTGGAATACTGGAGCACTGGATGGTAAGTGGCCTGATCAAGGTAACTATTAATCAGTAGGTATGGGGAGATTTGAACATACAAGCCTCGATTTTCAAAATATTGGGACTGGTGCAAGGGGCTTGCATTAAGGAGGAATGGTGCAAAGGGCTCCTTGTGCCACACCATGTGCCAGTCCGATTTTGTAAGGTACCCTGAGCTACTGGGGGGACTGCTTGCACCAACCTGGCCTGCACCATCCTTGCAACAGCTGCAACAGTGTACCACAGCAGAAGGGGGCTTGTGCTGGGGCAGCTCTGCAGTATCCCCTAAAGTTACACTTTCCAAGCCCCCCCAATGGGTGCATGAACCCTGCCATTAGAGCAGCCTGGAGTTGCTCTCACCTACCATATGCCACTCCTAGAGATGTCACTGGGATGGGAATGACCTCAGGGAAGGCACCTTACATCCCCTGACACCTGCCAGACAACTGCTGGAGCAGCCAGTGGTCCATGACAGGTACAAGCTTGTAACCCCCCCCCCATTGTGGCACTGGTGTGTCTGCTCTTTCCCCCACATGGACCTGCACTGGATGGTGGGGGATGTGCACTGGCCCCATCAGGTGCAGTTGCAACCCCTCTCCCCCCAGCCTGACTTATCCCCCCACCCCACCCCAGTGCAAGTCAGGGCATGCCGATGATGACCCACCAGCCACCAGGGTGACTGATAAACAGTTTGCCATCACTGACCACTTCAGCCGCAAGCCCACCTGGTGGCTTGCAGCATTCCCTTACCATGTGCCATTTCTTTGATGCAGCTTGCAGCAAACTTGGGGACTTTGGCACTGGGACCCCTCATTTTCCAAAATCCCGAGCACGATCCCTGGCACACCTGAGTTTGTCACAAGTGGGGGTTCAGCATACAGTGCACAGATATAACTGTTTTTTTTTAAAACTAAGCTCATGATCTTTCTTTGCAGTAACCATTACATTATATCTGTGCCTCCTGACTATATTTTGACTAAATTTTGGAAAAAGGCAATGTTTTTTTGAGTAGGAGAAAGTTATTTACAGGGAAAAGTAAACAAAACAAATTGTGACAATACTAATTGGTTGGCCTGTTTAGATGAGTGGAAAAATGGAGACATACTGTAGAAGAATGAGAGCAGAAAAGGACTATGCCCCACCCAGTCTGCTGGAGTTCCCTATGTAGCCCTGGGTAATAACATTCCTCCAGGCTCTTAGCTCTCACTCCGTCCACCCTTCTATCCTTCGATGCTGATGGCCCAAGCAACCATTAAATCATTCTTACTGTCCCAGCCATGCTTAAAATCAGTAATGGTTTTCACACCAACCACCCCAGCCAGCAACATGTTCCATGGTTCCACCACTCTTTCAGTCAAATAGTATCTTCTCACGTTCCTCCTTTACCTCCCCCATTAGCTTCAACTCATGCCAATGAGACTGCAAGCTAGTATTTTAGTTAAATATTTCCCCATAGTTCACCATGTTAATTACTTTTATTAAACTGAAGATCTCTATAATGTCTCCCTTCTCAATTCTTGTCTCCAAGGAGTACATGTTCAGTACCTTGAGGAGCTCTGCATTGGAATTGCCTTGCTGGTTAAGAATCATTTTTGTAACCTGTATTGTACCACCGCCTGTCTAGCTTTCCTTTGATGAGGAGTCCAGAACTGTGTGCAGTTCTCCAGGCGAGGTCTCATTAAGTATATATACAGGGAAACTATTTATTCCCTTTTTTTTGTATCTTTAGTGATGCCAACCTTTTTGGGACACTTTCTTCAGTAGATGTTGGCTTCCTCATCTCCACGACCTTCTTGGTTGCCACTTTGATGACACTTTCTGGCAAGGACCCACTGTTCTCCTTAGTGAAGATTGGTCAACAGCAATCATTAAGGACATTAGTCATTTTCCTGCCCACCTCAATCACCCTATCCCCCTCAGTTAAACTTACACATCCCCTCCTTTTTTCCTTTTTTTCACCATTACTCCTGAATAACTGTTCATCTTCCATCTTGATCCCATCAGCAATACACAGCTCTGTGTCTGTTTTTCAGAACAACTGTCTTGAAAACTTTGGGTCAAAATTAAATAAAAAAAACCTAAAGAGTAAATGTGTGAAAGGTGACAGTTCAAATACTGAATGTGTGACAAGTGAATGTATGAAGAGTAAATGGGGGAAGACTGAATGTGTGAAGAGCAAAAGTATGTAGATTGAATTTGTATGTTAATACCACTGCAAAGACCACTCTTATGCTTGTAAGAGTAGTCTTACATGCATTCTCAGGGTATGAGAACTGTGGACCAAAGGTGAGCAGTTCTTACACCCAAAGAATGTAAGCAGTAGTATTAATATATTATTGATCGGGCAGGATCAATAATATGTTAATTTTTATAAAAACTGTCCCCGATTGTGCTCGTTTCCAGGGCATCTGTGCATGAGACACTCTTCACAGAATAAGTGTGTGTCATGCACAGAGGAAATGAGTGTTCTGATTGTCAGGAGCACTTGTTCTATCTATAATGTAATCAGTGAATGTGTAAAGAGTGAAAGTGCCAGGCCGTTCACTTCTGTTGGTGGATGAACACTTCCAATGGCAAATGGACCAAAGGTTCATGCAGATCTACATCTGTTCACACTGGTCCAGAATGGACAGGAATGAATGAGGATATGATTCCACTAACTCAAAAAGAAGGAAATCCTTAGCAAATACCTTTATTAATGTATCAAGTTAAGGTAACAACGTCACAAAAGTATGGTAATGTGGCATTAGGGGTAGTGACCCTACCACACCATCGCCTACTCAAAGAACAGCAAATGGAAAAAACACTTGGGGTATTGGCCTTCAGAGTTTTGGTAAACTACTGGTGGTTTCATCCTTGGGGTTGTCAACCCTAATGCCACCCTCTTCCCTAAGCAAACAACATCATATATAATTTCCTTTCTTCATGTAGGGTCCATACTGTTAGTTACTGCATGAAGAAAGCCATAAATGAATTTGTTTTGCAAAGAATATAAGCAATAAGGCACTATGGGGTTCTTGGTTGCCCTAGGTTTACCCTACAGTCAGGTGCTGAAGGGACTCAGCTTAGCCTTATGCCTTTCTATGCCCCTTACCATGTGGTAAACCTAGTATAACCAATGTCCAAAGTTTGCATTATTGCTTAAATGAGGGTGGTGGTTTTCACTGGGATGTGAGTTGCCCTGGTTAGAGTGACACAGGACCCTGTGTATTAACTGACATAGAAACATAGAAGATGACAGCAGAAGGGGACCTGTGGTCCATCGAGTCTGCCCAAGTGAGGTATCCTGGGACCTATTGTACACTGATGTTCTGTCCTCCTAGACATTGAGCCTAGCCCTTGCCTGTGCCATGTGTTTGTTCCCAATCCTTGTCCCACCAGTGCTTAAAGTTTGATACTGACTTTTCAGCCACCACCTCGGGAGATAATCGATTCCAAGGTTCTGCCACCCTCTCTGAGAAGTAATACTTTCTGATGTCCCTCTTGAACACACCACCCTCAATTTCCACTTGTGCCCTCTTGTAGTAGAATTGACGTTCCTGGTAAAAAGCTATACTTCTGGCACCTTGTTGATGCCTTTAAGGAACTTGAAGGTCTCAATCATATCCCCCCTCTCCCTCCTAGTCCCTAGCGAGTACAACTTCAGAGCCCCAAGCCTCTATTCATAGGTGATTTCCTGAAGGTCATGTATCATTTTTGTTGTCCTTCTCTGGCCCATTTCCAATCTATCAATGTCCTTTCTTAGGTGGCCTCCAGAATTGTACACAGTACTCCAGATGAGGCTTCATTAGTGAGGCCTCCAGATGTGGCCTCACTAATGACCGGTAAAGTGGTATTATCACCTCCCTGTCCCTGCTGTCTATCACCCTGCCAATGCTTTCTAACACCTTGCTAGCCCTGCTGTAAACCTTATTGTACTGACTTTGCTGTTTGAGGTCATCCCTAATGATGACTCTGAGATCAAGTTCCTCAGCAAAAGAGCTCTGATACCTCTGTCTGACAGTGGACCCTGATTCTCCTTCATGAATACTGATCAAAAGTATTCTTTCAGGACCTCTGCTTTTTGTACGCTGTCCTCCAGAGCATCATCCCCCACTTTTAACCTTATAATTCCTCCCCTTTTTTTCCTTTTTTCACTGATACAGTGGAAAGAGGTTTTCTCCTCTGATTTGAATCTACAAGCAATTTGCAGCTATTTTGCGGTATTGGCCTCCCTCACTATTTTCCTGGCTTCCTTACTTTTCTGAGTGTAATCCTATCACTCCCACTCCCCTTTATGTTGCCTGTACCATTTGTATGCATTCCATTGGGCCTTTATTGCCTCTCTTAATGGAGGGGAGAACCACAGTGGTCTTTTAAACCTATTTTTCTTTGTTGTAGTCATGATGCAAGGTCTTGTTGCCTCTAGAATGGTATCCCTAATATATTTCCATATTTCCTCTGTGTCTGGCTTGTCTCTGATGTATGTTAACTTATCCATCACTATCTGCTTCAATCTACCAAAATCAGTCTTCTGTAAGCATAGCACCTCTGTACTTGATGTGGTTTTAGTAGAGCCCATAGTTATTTCAAACCAGACTTTATTGTGATCACTATTTGCCAAGGGTTCTTCCACCCTCATGGATCTAATTTCTTCAGAGTTTGTGAGGATCAGATCCAAGATGGCATCCCCCTGGTTGGGTCCTTCACTAGTTCAGACAGCAGGCAGTTCTAGAATGTGTCCAGTAAAGCCTAAGTTCTGGAGCTCTTGGCTGCTGGGATGTTCCAGTCCACATCTGGCAGGTTAAGGTCCCCAACCACCACTATGTCACCTTTAACAGCCATCTTTTGTAACTCCTTAGCCAATTGTTCATCTTTCCCATCTCCCTGCCCGGGGGGTCTATATATCACACCCATGCACAATTTCTTTCCTGAATTGGTGGCTCAGTGGCCCCAGAGTGATTCTAAGTCCCCCCCAACCTTGGTGCTTTCATCCTCTGTTGCTTCGATACCCTCCCTCACATAGAGGGCAACCCCCTGCCTCTCCCCACCTGTCTGTCTCTTCTAAACAGTGTGTAGCCTGGGATGGTCAGGTCCCATTCATTGTTGTCCATGGCCCAGCTTTCAGTAATAGCTACCAGAGCAACCTTAGTGTCCACCACTAGAGCCTGGAGGTCACTGATCTTGATCATTAAGGCAGACACATGTCCATGAGCTCACATCATGATTCTTGTTGGGTGATTTTGTTTCCATTTTTCCTGCTGATGATCCCTTGTGTCATTTTCCTGATGCTTGCTCTTTGTTGTATGCTTTGTTTGTCCTAATGTGATTGGTGCACTTACGTTTGCTCTTAGTTTTCCTGTTGGGGGAGGGTTAAGCAAGGCACACTACCTGTTTCCATGCCTCCAATTAGTTTAAATGGTCCAAGTATACTGTACTTCCATCTTCTGGGCCAGTGCTCTTGTTCCCTCTTGTGTGAGATGAAGTCTGTCCCATTTGAAGAGTGATCTGGCACCAGCTCTTCAACTAGTTGTTGAATTCATCCATTTCCTCCAGTCTGATTCTTTCCATGCTGCCATCTTTACCCCATATAGGCAAGAATTCTGAGAAGGCTACTGTGGCTGCAGTTGTTGAAAGCCTAACTCCCAGATTCTTGATATTCTGTTTTGCATCCTCCACCACCTAGTCAGCCAGATTGTTTGTTCCAATGTGTACTAGTAGTCCCATGTCTCCTTCTTCCCTGTCCACAATTCTCCTGACGTGCTCACAGTCTCTTGTTGCTGAGGTACCTGGAAGGCATCTGACTGTCACCCTCTTCTGTAAGTACTAGTGCATCCTAGATTCCATTCCTCTGATCATGGAGTCACTAACTACTAGGATCTTCTTGGTTCCTTGACTGTCCTGCTGAGGTCTACTGCTGTTTGTTGAGGTTGCTGAGGTTGCTGTAGTCTTAACCCCCTTGATGGGACTAGCATCCCCCCAAGCGGAGCTGACTGATTCCCTTCTGCTAGTAGCTCAAAGCGGTTTGTTTTCCTAATTGGGGTGTCTCGCATTGTGTTGCCTTTGCTTTTCTTTGTTGGTTTCCCATGTCCTCTTTTCACCACTTTCCAGCCTCCTGGTCCTGTGGCTCTTTGAGATAGGGGAGATGGAATGCTCCAAGTCAAATGTTGCTGAAGCCTTTCAATTTGATTTCAGGCTGCTACCAGCTGGGCCTGCAGGTCATGTATCTTCATGCATACTGGGCAATGATCTGTCCTCTACAGGTGCTCCTGGTGCTCCTGAGAGATGAGTACTCTACAGACATCACAGTGTAGTATCCCCAAGCTGAACATTCTGGTGAGGTATTTCCTATATGATTATGAGATTTTGTGAGATTGGTGCTCTTCCTTTCAAATGCAACTTCTTTGAACTATTTGCTTATTTTTTTTCTTTTTTCCCCTTTTTTCTGTTTTCTTTTATGCTGTAGTGACAGAAGTTGACATTCTCTGTCACCAGAAAGTGTTCAGGAGGAGTAATGTCACAGGTCCCACCTATAAAGGAAATATGGAGCTGTGGTGGGTGGGGTGAGGAGCAGGGTGGGAGGAACTGACCCGCTGCTGCCAGAAACAATTAGTCGCACACAAAAAGAAGAGAAGATGTTCCACTCTTCCTCTCCAAAATGAGGTGATTTTAAAAACAAATGTTAGCTCCCTTTTAGCTGCTAGCTTCCCTATCCAAAATGAGATGCTTTTAAGAGTAAATGCTACCTGCCTTTCAACTTCTAGCTGCTGCTTCTAAAAACAAAAGCAAAATGGAGCTCTGAAACAGTAAGGCTAGGGGCTGGACCACTCTTGGCATAGGCCTTTGAGGGTTGTCCTTTGTGTCTGAGCAGTTGCTTCTGGCTGAGAGCTTTCTATTAGCTGACCACTATTTCAGTAGTGGGCACAGCAGTACAAATGCTGATTAACATACAGCAGCCAGGAATTTGGGGTAAGTGTTCCAACTGCTCCTTATGCTGAGAGAGAAACTGCTGACTGGGTCTGAGCAGGAAGAGAAGTCACTTCAGTGAAGAAAGGAGTCCAGATTGTGTACTCCAAGGGGGATTCTCCCAGGTAGAACTACTGTTAAGGAATCCCTACTTCTGTGCCTGTCTAAGTCTGCCTTCCCTCTGTGATTGGTCTCTCTCCTAGTTGGTGAAGATCAGTGAAGCTCAGCAGACAGTAAGTCTAGGGGCTGGACCGCTCTTGGTGTATGCCTCCTAGGGTTGACCTGACATACAGACTCTTTACACTGAGTGCTTGTGCCTGTGGGTAAATGCAAGGGATAATGATAGGCATAGAAAACTCCTACTGTGTGAAAGCTAGTAGATATTTATTATGGGAAAGCTTATTATACTGGGTTTGTATCATGGTTGTCATCTGATACCACTACTTTGAATAGTCACTATGTCTGAAAAGTGTTAATTCCTGAAGGGATATGGTAGTTTAACAATTCAGAGCGATGCCCAAATGTAGTAATCACCCACTGATTCTAAGTTTTGCAGTGGAATGGTATACAGAGTGCACCATGTGTAGTTAAACAATGGGTCTATGCTTTGGGTACTGCAAAGATTATTTATTGATGCCGCAGCTTGTTCAATATAAATGCTATTTGATGTTATGGATAGTTTCATGTAAAGATGAATATTCTACTACAGAAATAAAAGCAGTTATGAGCATGGAAACACATTGGAGTACACCGGCTTCTACTTCGAGTTGCTATTGGACAGATGAAGAAACACTTGTGTTGATTAGTATTTTAAAAGAGATGGATGTTATGAGACAGCTAGATGGAAAAAAATCCCAAAATAGTGATATTTTCAGCAGAGTCACTGAGAAAATGAAGTCAGATGGTTTCATCCGAACAACAGATCAAGTGAAGCACAAATGGAAACTATTAAAAACATTAGATTTTAAAGCAAAAAGAAACAACAGTACAAGTGATGCTGACAGATCTAATTTCCAATTTTTTGAAGAACTATGTGACATAATGGATCACAGACCTCTGAGTGTACTTCCAGTAGGTACAACTGATACTTATTATCGACATTTGTATTTTGTGCTGCAGTGTATCTTGTAGTATCATGTTGCCCTCGACAGGACCTCCTTAAATATTAGCTTGCTCAATGGAGTTTTCCTGCAAATGAACTTGAACTTGATATTGTGTTTCCTACTGATAATGCATTGGAAAGTGACTCATCTGTTAATGAGAACACTGCAAGAGAGAGCATTACTGGTGACTACATTTGTTATTACAATCTTGTAGATATACTGTATGATCTCCCTGGTGTAAACTAATTACAGTAATTGTGATCTGTGCAGGTTCATACAAAAAGATGTCATGTAGTTGGGTAGAGGAATCCATTACGCAAAGTATCGAACTGTTTTTTTTTTATGCAGGTAAGATGGTTAAGGGGGACTTACATGAGTAATAGTTTTTATAGATCATATACAGGCCAGAACAAATTGTAAGTATTTCTGGTATGCTCACTGGGTTACCTATACCTTTCATAAACAGAATGAAGTCTGGTTGTTCTATGAGTGGGGACCTTGGTTTTTGCATAACGCTTAATGCTTGGGTAATGGAAACTCTTTTTGGGGACCAGGGGGCAGACTTTATGTGATACCAGTGTAATCATAACATGGCATACCCTGATGGTCATAAGTCAACTGGCACAGTTTGTGGTCTGTCAATGTAACAGTTTCCCAGAGTTTGTAAACCTGCCCCTTGACTGGATAAAGGCTTAGGTGGTTCCTTAACATGTGAGGTAGGCTGTCAGTACAACTAGGCGGCACAGCCTAAGGCTGGTGATGATACAGTTTGGTGAGTAGATGAAAATGAACCTGCATAACTAGCCCATCTTTGCTCTTTGCCCTATTTCATTTTTCAGGGAGCTGTGCAATGAGGCATACTAGAAGGACCGTAAGGTTCATATGTGCTGACATGCTTGTGTGAGTGTACGTGCATAGTTCTTTATGAATCAATATCTTATAACACAATAATGTTACCTGATTAGTGCCTGTTACATTTTTCAGAAACTGAGTCTGATGACTGTGCTTCTTATGACAATGTGTCAAGTGAACCAGTTGATGAAGAAGAAATTAACAACAGCAATGAAGTTGAGGATGACACCTTCAGAAAGCATGAACAAGAGGACACTCACTTAGGAAATACTTCTACAGCAAGCACTGCCACATGTGTTCAGACACCTTCCTGTTCACATGGTATAAATATAACTGTTTCATAATGTTCTGTAACACGTTATGTTTTTACGTGCTGAGGGATCTAGTAATGGCAGTGCATACCCCATACGATCAGACAGGCAGTATTCTGTTCCTTAACTCGGTATACAGTATCATGTGATACTGCAGTGAATGCGTTATGGCCCAGTGCTTTCTCTGGTGTGATACATACCACTCTAGAACTGCTGCTGGGCTGTGATACTGCATCTATAGGACAACATTGGTAATATGGTGTTAGTGGGGTTTGGTACGGCATGAAGCTGGAATTACTTTTCAAGAAGAAGAAGTTCACATCCTCACAGATGTGGTTTCATCTGTAATCATCAGATGTGATGTTCATGAAGCAAATGGTAATGCCCTAATAAATAATTAATAATAAAAGGAGGCAATGAAATAGAAAACTATTTTCCACATAAAGTAGTCCACCTTCTGGAACCATTACCAGGAGATGCTGGGGTATTACATTTTTAAAGAGTATTTCAGTGACTTGCCGGCAACCCTACTGACACCCTACTTAATATCTTATGGCCTCACTCCCATTTCTCAAAGTATCATTCCCATTGTGTAATTTTTTTTTCTACGCAGTCATGCAGTCTTAAAGAAAAACTAAAACTGAACAGGTTATATTGTTTCGGTCACAGCAGCAGAATGCATTTTTTGAGCATGTTGATCAGCAAAGGAATAGAAGATAAGAGTGGGAAGTAATAATAACTGTTTTCAGAGAGAAAACTGCAAAGACAACTAAGGAACTAATATTCCAGTTTTGTGTTTTTTTTTTTTGGGGTGATGCAAACTGTAATGCAGCCATTGCTGGCATCTGTTATTCAACAAGCAGGGTAAATAATTATTTAATACAAGGAATGTGCTTTTCCTTCTTTAAACAGTTTAACTGTCCAGGATTTTATCATTAAGTTTTTGATGCAGAGATTGTATTTCAGCAGTAGTCCACAACAGGGTGAGAGTTCTGTATGCAGTAACACACAGCGGGTTGTGGGGTACATTCTGAAAAATGCACCCCTATGGGCATAGAGATTCATGAGACTACAGTGTCATGCTGACACTAGATTTGTGTTTGTCAGAGCATAACCCACTCCTGTGGTGTGTTATTGTGCTTATAAAATGGATATTTGTTAAACTGTAACTGTTTCTTATGAAAAATGGGTAAAATAAAACAGACATATCTGGTTTCATTTCAAATGGTCCATCCCCTTTCCAAAAATTCATAAAGGCCTCTTTTACATGAATTTGTGTCACTAGTGGTGATACATTGGTGTTGCTGGGGCACAGATGGAAGCAATGTATTGTCTTCAACCAGCCACTGGCAATACAACAGTTTTCATTTTGTCATACCGGCCGGTAACCACCCCCTCAGTTTCATTGTGGTTAGTGGGGACTGTGGATATGACAGATAGCTAGGTCTTGATTCATAAGCTGAAAAGACAGCACAAGGTGCCTGTGTCAGTCAGATTAAGGATCGCAAGCAATGGTAATCTCAGGACTCCTGGCAGCAAACAAGGCTTGTACCAGCACTGCTCACAATCCAGGGGTAGTATCATGGCACTAGGGGACTTGGAACAGATGCAAGCTGCAGTATGCCTTTCAGTGGGATTCAGGAAACCTCCCAACAGGGCACACAAGCCATGACAGTTAGATCAGCACAGGACTGCTCTAATGGCCTGTATGCCACCCCCAGAGCTGTCACTGGGTGGGCAGCAATGTGTGCCACCACCCACCCACATTATCCTGCACCACCACAGCACCCAGAGCAGTCAGTGGTGCATTACCCCACAGAGCTCCCCCCTATGGTGCTAGGCATGAGGCAGCTCCCCCCAGTGGAAAGCACAAGCATGGCAGCACCCTGCAGTATCCCAGTCATTAACCTGTTGCCACCCCCGACACGCATCTGTGCCCTACCTGCTCCCCTTATCCTCCATCTTGTTTTGCATGACCCTGCCAACCTTCAGGCAGGTTTCAATCACTGTGCGCCGATGCCACCCGACTGCCCCATAGCTTGTAGCAAACCTCTCCCATGTGGCTTGCCTTTGTCGCATGGAAACATTTGCTGCAAGCTGTGAGGTTTTGGTTCAGGCTCCCCACCCATTCATGAATCAGGTGCAAGGTTCCTGGTGCACCACTGATTGGCAGAACCTGCTGTTTGCAGCAGCTTGCATCTATCTAACCAGGACTTTCTGAATTGAGCCCCTAATCTTGTCCCACAGTGGTAGGCAAGGTCCAGGTATGCAGTATTTCTAACAGAAAACAAACTGCTCATGAACAAGAGGTCATGACTTGACATAATACAACTATTTGAGCCACATGAGATATTATTAATTAGTTCATACTTTCTTAAATTACCTTTCTTTCAATTTATTTAGGAGAGCTGAGAGATCGGAACTAACCTGTTGCAGATATGAGCAAATGGGCCAGGCCATCATCACTCCTCATACGGTGGTAGAATTTCCTTTTACAATGAAAGTCATCATAGCACACATCAACATGCACCTCGATTTGCTCCTGAAGCATCACATAAGTAAATATATTGATCAAAATATTGATGAAGAAGATGATGATAGTTTCATCCACAAAAGACTTTGATATGCTGCTGGACCTAATATATAAGTTTAAGTGTAAAGATGTAAAGAATTAAAATGTATATACTACAAGACCAGTTTAGTACTGTACTATTCACCCATTGAAGTACTGTCTTAAGTAAACATTGCAATCTAGAGTAACAGACACAGGAATACATTAATAAACATATGGTAAAAAGTTTATTTAAAAGAGTAAGTTATTAACAACAGAAAGAGAAACTTATTTTGCATACCATCAAATAATGATGTAAATAATATTTTACTCTGTAACTTTTTTCCTTTTTTAGCTTACTTAAATGGACTGATAAATGTTCAATAGCACTTTATCAATTTCTGAATGTTTACACCATAATGTTCTTAGTAAATTCATATAGTGAAATAGTTATAGTTTCTAATACTAATTTATCAAACTGACATTGGACATTTTAAGTTGCACTGTAACCAATTATGAGCAATAAACACAAAGTGAATGTGTAACTGACATATTGTACTCTAGTATATGTTCTACATAACTGTCTTCTGAAACTTGCTGTTTCTGTTACTGAATGTTACTTTGTCAATATTCAATAGTTGCTGGTATTCACTGCACTGCAACACTGCTAAAGCATATACAGTTAGTTCAGATTGGCATACACATTTGTGTCACGGTAGCTGACTGTTAAGTACAATGACCTTCATCGCACAGATGAGTGCTGCTAAGTGACGACCGTCACAAAAAGTTATATAACTCTGAAGTGTTACACATCAGATTCTTAGATTACTGTATATGCCACAGGTTTCCACTTCCTATACTGCTTACACAGAGGGAAGTGATTTGCCATGTATTGTGTTGAGTGCTCTCTTATCCTTAGCTGCAGTCTCTACCTCGGTGTAAGCAGTACATATAGGCTATGATCTAAATACTTCATACCCGCTTGCCTCCTCAAGTCAGCCTGCCTGTATACTGTCTTTTATCCAATTCACAGAAGTTATGTAGGACATAGCATGTGATTATTATATATGTAGAAAATGAGACATGGAACTCACTTTGTTTTTGCAGTAATCTTCATCTAGCGTTCAGGTGACCAAATGCTAGTTTGATTGATATTTGAACAGAGCTGAGATAAACATTAAATTACTCTTGCTCTTCAGTTAGTCTGGGCATAGCAGTGTATCCTTTAAGAAGCCAATTCAGCAATGGATATGCAGGATCACTCACAATATACTTGCCAATATTTCTTCCATTAAGTAAAATAAATAATAGATTACTTCTCATTACCTTATGCTTAGGCAGCACTCTGTAATTATTGGTACACTTTTAAATGTTTACCTTAAGTAGTTTATCACTTTGACTGTACAATGAGGAGTTCTTCAATATTCATGCATCATGCATGCTGCCAGGCATGCCGACGTTAATATTCCAGAAACTGAAATTATGTGTAAAGTGACATAATAGATTATTACATGCTTATTGGAGCATACAGATGACACTTCCATAGACTCCACAGTGGATCAAGTATTCAATTACTGTGTTTTTTGAGTGGTCACAACAGTCTGCACTGCTACTGTGCTTTGATCTGACCCCAAGGCCGCTATGTTTAATCAAGTTGCAGAATGTTGGCAATCAACTGAATATCATCCTTTTTCAGCATAATGATATATCAGTCTTCATGTGGGCAGGAGGTAAGGGTGCCACTGAACATCAGCATTGGTATAAGTGTCAGGAGACCAGATAATAAGTTGCAGAGGTGCCAATACACACCACATTTAGGTCATTTGGAATGGGACAGGGCATTAGAGATTGAGGAAATGTAAGTGGATACCACATGACACTATGAAGACAAATTATACTGAACAGTTTATGGGGCAGTTAGGGTGTACCACTGCACACATGAGCAGTGAAGATCATCTGCGAGATGGATGCTTGAGGAATGAGTAGTAGTGGTTGTACCACTGGAGAATGAGAAGATGAATGACATGTACAGGAACTAGTTTTCCCCCAGATAGTGTGGGTTACCACTGGACACCGCATCAGTGATGTATATCTGCGGAATGAGTGTTTGTGGTTCAGGGCATAACAAGACACTATAGATATGATGTGTGATTGTGGTTGGGGGCGTGACTGGACACCACAGTTATGATGGACATCCTTTGCATGACACTCAGTACAGGATCAATGGGCTGTAACAGTGGCAGATGTAAAAGAATGTATAATGAGGCAAATCTGAATACTTACCAACACTTATGATCAACAACAGCTTGTAATACATAAGATGTCCAGCCTTTTCTGTTTACAAAGTCTCTGAATCCATTGGAATAGGCAAGGACTGGAATATGAGTACCATCTATGCAGCCAATAACCTGTGGAAGTCCATGGTATTTCTTGAAGTGTCCCACAATGTTCACAGCCTCTTCATCATCTGGGATCAGATAAGGTGTGGCAATACTGTTTCAGTGAAACCCTTGCAGAAGGAGTACACTGCTTCCTTTTTTATCTGCCCACTCTGGTGCAATTAAAAATTGGCAGATAACAAAGGGTGGCCAATAACTGAGGGTGCATTAATATAGTAAGCTGTACACATGAAGTCCAGTTCTGTGCTGGTGAATATCCAGTGAACAAGATGACCGAAATTGGGTGCCTACAAAAACGGTGACTCAATTGCAGTACCTGTGTTCATGGCTACCTAGCAGGGGGGCAACTGGATACTGGGGTGGGTGACATACCATGATGGGAAGTAGCATGTATATGCACGCATGCACACATGCAGGGGGGAAGCAGGGGAGGGACGATATGTGGGAGGGGGTGTGGTGGGCAGCTGCCAAGCTGGACTGTTAGCATGGTGGGGAAAGTGGTTAGCTGGGAGGCTCAGGGTGCAGGGTTTGTGACTGGCGCGGCGTGGCACGGTGTGGTTCTTTTTGGCCAGTAGGTGGCTTTACATTTATTTAAGTTTTTCACATACACCCTGACATGCACCCTTCTGGAGTTGAGAATCTTTAAGTAGGGGGACACAGGGAGCACAGCCCTCAGCATTAAAAATAAGACTCGTAGGTCTCAGGCGACATTTTTGTCCGCACTTCGAGTGCACATTGCCGAAATTCATTTCCATAATGGTGATTACTGTTCTGCGATCACTGTTATGACATGGAACTGTGCTGGTGTTATTACTATTTCTACTATTAGTAGTGTACTAATGGAAACACAAGGCATACAACAGCTTTTTAGTTTAAAATTAAATTGTTTACTTCATTATTTATTTGTACACTTTAGTACTGTATAACAATTAAAAATACTTTATTATTCTTTCAGAGCCCTTAAGAAGCTTATTAAAAACCTTAAAGTGCAGTACAGTACTGTACTGTATATAAATAGCAATACAGAAGCAACAGAGCAGTATGATGAATATCAATTAGCATTGCACATTATGCCAATTTAAAATAATCGGTTACAGTCATTTGCTTTGCTCTAATAGTGGTTGCAAGCTGTTTAATCTTGCTTCAGGTGTTAAACACTTTTGTATGTCAGATTCTTCTGTGAACTCATAGGACTCAAGGGAACCTAAGGACTGTGTTAGTGGCCTCTTTTGCCTCTTGCACAGAAGATATTTTTTCTTCAGGGGAGTCATCATCATCTGGGACCTCATACACTGTTATCTTCTGGTTCTTTTCCATTTGCAACCGTACTGACAATGTCCTCATCAGTTAAGTTTTCAAAAAGCTCACAGTCATTTTCAAATGTTACATAATCTGCAGCAGAAATCTGAATTTCAGATTGAATGGAAAGGACATCACCCACAGTCCTGATCAGGACATTCAGCTCACTGTCATCCTCCTCATGTGTTCTCAAACCAACAGAACATGGTATGATGCCAGTGTGGACCCAGCAATTGTTTATTGTGTCTGCAGTGACACAGTCCCAGGCAACCTTTATGAACCTGACTGCATCACTTATCAGTAGAACCTGATCCTTGCCACTGTCTGTGCAGTCTTTAAGATGTGCCAGGTGTTGCCTTATATAGCGGTCCTTGAAGGATTGGATAATTCCTGCATCTAGTGGCTACAAATGACTGGTTATGGTGGGTGGAAGGAAGTGGATTTTAATATTACCAAATGCTTTAGGAACAATATGTGTTGGAGCATTGTCCAGCATTAACAGGATTTTTCTGTTTTTTTTCTCATGACAGTGATCAGATCTTGCAGCCACTGAGCAAATATTGCTTGTGAGATGGGGAAAATAAAGAGTTGTGCAGGATTGGTCCAACAGCATCAGGTGACCATTGATTAATTCTCAAGTAATCCATGGTTGCCTGAGAATTAATCAATGGTAAAGTGCACCCACATTTCTGTTCCCCATGTTAGTTTCCCGTCCTCAAAACAGTCTTAGCCTGTAATTCACAGTCAACCAACAGATGGCTGTCAAACAAGAATAGATAAGTTTACTGTAAGTGAAATGTCTTGTAGTTCTGTCATAAGTAGCTTGAACACATCTATATGACTATGTAATGTGTTTTTGGTTTTTTTTGTTTTACTTGGTCTATTGGCTCAGAAACACATACCCTTTCAGTAACTACACAGCGATGTACGCCACATATGATTTTCCAGATTGCCTCCATGTCTTTTATTAAATATTTTTAAAAAACTGCTTTAACACTGGAAACTAAAAACTGCAAAAGCACACACCCTGGACCAATGTCTATCAAACCAGAAAGTATCAGGTTTCAAAATCTCCTATTTTTTTAGTTAACAGACAGAAAAAGAGACTTAACATTTAAAAAATGGAGACTTTTGCATTTCTTTGCAACTCGTTTGCCTCCCCTGAACTGATCTACGTGGAATTTAAAGTATCAAGAGTTCCTGACACAGAGGATATGTGTTCTAAATTTCTTGCAAATCTGTTGAAAGGGGGAAAAGTTATTAATGTGCAATGCTGGGTGTAAAAATCACAGCTAAAAAAGAAGTAAGCCTCAGTGCACTACCATCTGTAGGTCGGCAAGGAAATTGCAGCAACAACTTTTTTATATTTTTATAATTAATTTTTTGTTGACCAGGTAAGTGCACTAGACAAACCCTGTCTATTTTCAGGCACAACGCGGGGGAGGAGGACACAGATGAATGCCAACTGACTTTGAACCAGATTAAGTTGTTGTTGGTATTTTTTTAGTGAAGGGGGGAAATTTGGCCAGGGCACTGGGAACATTTCCCTACTCTTTTCAAGAAGTGCCATGGGAGCTTTAACATCCACCTGAACTACCTCCAGAACAGGCAGATGGGACCTCGGTTTAATGTCTTATCTGAAAGACGGACCCCTTGAACCACTGATGGATGTGTGCACTGTCCATTAATAATGCTTGAGTTCTGTGCACTGTCCACTAATAATGCCTGAGTTCTGTGCACTGTCCACTAATTATGCCTGAGTTCTGTGCTCTCTTAGGTAAGGATGAATCACTGATGGATGTGTGCACTGTCCACTAATAATGCTTGAGTTCTGTGCCCTTTGAGGTGAGGATGAACCATTGAGGCATGTGTGCACTGTCCAGTAATAATGCCTGAGTTCTGTGCCCTTTGAGGGGCGAATGAATCACTGATGGATGTGTGCACTGTCCACTAATAATGCCTGAGTTCTGTGTACTGACCACTAATAATGCCTGCACTCTGTGCCCTCTGAGGTAAGAATGCATCACAGATGGATGTGTGCATTATCCACTAATAATGCCTGAGTTCTGTGTTCTAGGACACTGGACAGGGGACATGCGGTGGATGTCCTCTACCAGGATTTCAGCAAGGCCTTTGACTTGGTGCTGCATGGTAGGCTGACCTGCAAGTTGAAGAGTCTGGGAGCAGGGAGGAAACTGGTCAGATGAGTCAAGAACAGGCTGCAGAGTAGACAGCAGAAAGCAGTAGTGGGAGTGGGAGACATCTGAACCCAGGGCAGTAACAAGTTGTGTACCACAGGGCTTGGTGCTGGGACCAGTTCTGTTTCACATTTTCATAGCCTGCATTGCAGTAGGGATTAAGAGCAAGATCAGTCTCTGCGGATGACACAAAGATTTGTGCCAAGGTAGATGGGGGGGGGGCAAAAGTACTTCAGGAGGATTTGGCAAAACTGGAGGAATGGCCTCACACTTGGCAGCTTGATTTCAATGCCAAGAAGTGCAAAGTGATGCATTTAGGAGGCAAGAACCCAGGACACAATTACTGATTGGAAGGTGTCCCATTAACAAAACCCAAGGAGGAGG
The DNA here is from genome assembly GCA_016271365.2 of Neoceratodus forsteri. NCBI lineage: Eukaryota > Metazoa > Chordata > Ceratodontiformes > Ceratodontidae > Neoceratodus > Neoceratodus forsteri. The sequence goes on along the minus strand of CM057454.1, from coordinate 265,790,057 downwards.
AGAAGGATCTGGGAGTGCTGGTAACCGGGGAGATGAACCACTCTGCTCAGTGCAGAAAGGCAGCAGCAAAGGCAAACAGGATGATAGGGTGCATAACAAGGGGGATTACTTCTAGGAGTGGGGAGGTCATCTTGCCCCTGTACAGTTCCCTAGTGAGATCACACCTAGAGTATTGCATGCAATTCTGGTGCCCCTTCTTGAAAAGGGACATCAAACTACTGGAGGGGGTACAGCACAAGGCAACAAAAATGATCCTGGGGTTGGGGGATAGACCATATGAGGAGAGATTGAGAGAACTCAATATGTATACCCTAGACCTAGAGGAAAGAAGGGAGAGAGTGGATATGATTGAGACCTTCAAGTACCTGAAGGGTTTAAACAGAGTAGACACCAGGTGTACATTTAATCTGAAGGACAGAAGGGAAACCAGGGGACACTCAATGAAGTTGGAAGGGGGCTGGTTCAAGGTGGAACTGAGGAGACACTATTTTTTTTTTCAAATTTAGTATGCTTTATTAAGTTTTCATATACAAGAACTAAAAACAAAGACAGATAAAATACATATATTGTAGGGCTTGACAGGGTAAACTCAGACTGGGTACTGGTACAATGTTCAACATTATAAAGTAAAGGAAGGAGAAAAATAAAAGACTCACAATACACAATCCCCACCCTCCCTCTTCACTCTTCCCACCCTTCCATCCCTGTCCCCTTTATAATCCCCCTTTACCCTTGGCATCCCTAGTCCAATTTAATACAGTAATACATAGATCACATTACCAATAATGACACAGTGCTAAAGGTTATACAGAGTGTACAGCATCTCCCAGCTGACGTTATACTTCAGAATCTGGTTATGGAGACTAGCAATCATTCTCTCTACCCTCAGGTTAGATAGAAGTTCTTGAAGCCATTCTAAGTACATTATCTCATGGGGTCCTTCCAATGGCATAGTACTAATGCTTTGAGGGAGAGCGAAATCAGAGCCATCTGGTATCTGAGCTGGGGAATGTCCACCCCAAGAAGTCACCAATAATGTAAACTTCAGGAATGAATAACTTGTTAATACCCAATAAAGGGTCTGCACGCTGCCTGATGGTTTCCCAGAGTGAGGCAATGGGAGAGCAATACCAGAAAATGTGCTTCAAGTTCCCATCCGCCTTGTTGCAACATAAGTAAGCCGGGGAAGGGAGTTTGCCCATCTTATGCAATTTTTCTGGAGTCAGATATATGTCATGGATAATTGAAAATTGTATTAATTGCAGCCTATCCTGTGTGATATAAGCATGACATGATTTCCAGATTTTTTCCCACTTGAGGGTATGGTGGAGAATTGTTCCATCTCAGTAAGATGACTTCCCAATTACGTAGGGGAAGACTAGAGGATATATGGCAGAGTATATAAGGGAGATGGCATGTGGTCGTTGAGAGACCAAGACCGGGGGTGAAAGATCTGGGCCACACCTCTCTCCTCCGTTAGCAACAGTTTTTTAGTGGTCAATAGGTGGCAAACCTAGATATTCTTGAACAACCCTCCAGGGCCCACTGGGCACCTCCTACTGATGCTTTCTGAGGTGAGGTATGAGGATACCTGTGTCAAATCCTTAGGACTTGCCTCTTCCAGTGCTGGAAGCCAGCCAATTGTCAGAGGGTTACCCCAATAAAAAAGTTGGGGTTCCTTAGGATTAGTTGTTCAGGATCGCCGGTGTGACTGTATTTTAAGAGGGTGCATAATTGCAAGTGAATCCTCACAGAGGCAGCAATTGGTGTATTATGCCATTCTTTAGGCAGGTCTTTCATCCTAACATGTAACATAGCTTCATGGAAAATACCCTTAGAGTTTATTAACTCTTTTTCTATTAAGAGCAGGGGGAAACATAAGGAAATGAATGAGAGTTCTCCACCGGTTCCAGCCATCTCAGGTATTTAGCCACATGACTGGCCCAGTGGTATAGCCCAAAATGTGGAAGCCTCAGGCCCCCATGTACTTTGGGGGCAGCCAGTTTATGGTAGGCTCTTCTTGGGGGTTTATTTCTCCAGAGAATACCTGACACAATACCATGTAGCTTCTTAAACCATGCAAGAGGCAACCAGAGGTTTACATGTTAATGGAGTGGAATAGTTGAGGCAAGATGTTCATTTTGATTAGACTAATTCTCCCCACAGAGATAAACGTAGATCCTTCCAGTGGGCTAGATCTTGCTGAATTGTAAATTTCAACATGTCCAGGTTTAGATGTTAGATTTTGAAATCACTCCTGGCTAAGATAATGTCTAGGTATTTGAGGGTCTTAGGGGCCTATTGCATCGTTGTGTCACTTGCAATACTGCTGTACGTTCTATTATTTAACAGGAATACCTGAGTCTTATCTGGATTTATCTTATAGTTGGAGAACTGGCTGTATTCTGAGATGGTGTTGAGTGCAGCTCTGATCAACCAGGAGAGCTGGGTAAGTTGAAGTAGGATGTCATCCACATAGGTAGACAGTTTGAAATTATATGATCCTACCTTAATGCCATGAATGTTTGGGTTGACTCTGAGCTGACATAACAGGGTCTCTAAGTACAAATTGAATAATAGAGGTAACGGGGGGAAGCCCTGCCATGTCCCTGATTGCAAAGGAAAGGTAGGGGGAGGACTCCATTGCAGTATATTTTGTCACATAAATCCTTGTACGACGTGCAAACCCACTGTATATACTGAGATGGGAACCCAAATGTATGTAGCACCCCAAATAGGAACTCCAGTTGACCCTGTCGAAAGCCTTCTCCGAATCCAGGGACTCCAGCACTGCTGGGAGTGTAGAGTCCCTGGATGCGAAGAAGATGTGAGCCAGTTTGCGAAGGTGGCCTTGTGATGCTCTTCCCACCATAAAGCCCACTTGTTCTGGCCCCTATCAAAATGGGGAGCACTTTGTTGAGCCTATTTGCCATCAACTTAGCTAGAATCTTAATATCATTATTAAGCAAGGATATGGGCCTGCAACTCATTACCTTCCCCTAGGTTTCCCAAGCTTGTGTAAGACCACAATCAGTGTCTCTAATAAGTGGGTATCTGTAGCGTTTTCAGAGAGAATGTGGGTAGATAGTCAATATAACCAGGGAGTCAACCGATTCACAAATTTTTTATAGAAATTAGGGGAAAACCCATCTGGGCTGGGTGCTTTATCAAGGGGAAGACTGTTTCTTACTGCTTTAATTTCTGCTTCGGTGAGGGGAGCCAACAGTAGGTTCTGTTCCTCCTCACCCAGGGATGGCAATGAAATGGAATCAAGATACTGTACTCCTCCAGCTCCTGAGGGTTTGGTACTGCTGACATGGGGCTGTAGAGATCCTGGTAGTACCCTTCAAATTCATAGGCTATGTCTCTAGGGGTGAGTTTCAGTGACCCATCGACCGTGGATTAGGCAACTTGCACCAGTCTAGAGAACTCCTGGCATTTCACCCACATGGCCAACAAGTGGCCTGCCTTTTCACCTTGGTCAATATAGTGAGATTGAGATCTCAGGATAGTATACTCGGCACATTCTCTGAACAATTCTTTATATTTCTCCCAGAGTTAAATAAGGGCCAGCCTATCTTCTGGATTTGCATTTGGGGAGAGGGCAACTTCTAATTCCCAGATCTGGGATACAATCTTGGAGGTCTGCTCATCTTTCTGCCTTTTCCGGGAAGATGCTAGCCTTATCATTTCTCCCCTGATATAACACTTCAGTGTGGCCCACTCAATGTCAGGCTTCCCAGTCATGCCTAGGTTACAGGCAGTATATTGATCGATAGAGTGAGCCACCTGTTTGGTTAACCCATCATCCTTCAAGAGCTGGTTATTGATTTTCCATATGATGTCCTTTTGCTGGTCTAGGGTGAATAGACACCAGGTTGGGGAATAATCAGAAACCACCCCAGTTCTATAAGACTTTCCAGAATCCCTGGACGTAGGGATTTGCTTGCCAAAAAGTAATCGATTCTGGACGAGGTACCATGGACCAAGGAACAAAAGGTATAGACCCTTGTCTATGGGTTGAGCATCCACCAGGGGTCACACAAACCCAGACAGTCTACCAGATCTCTGATAGCCCTCTGCGCCAGTGAGAGCCCTTGGGTTCTCTGGTATGATTTATCTAAATCTGGAGTAAACGGTAGATTTCAGTCATCGCCCAGTAAAATAGGCAAGTTTAAAAAGGGAGAAATGACTGAAGTGAGTGCTGTGACAAATGACGGGGAGTCGGAGTTGGGTCCATATATGCAACCAATTACCAGCTCTGTCGGGCCTAAGATCCCACGAAGCAGGACATATCTGCCATTTGGATCATGGATGCATTGTAAGCAGTTAAATGAGGTTCTGCACAAGAAAAGAATGGCAATACCCATGCTCTGTGTGTCACACCCTGCAGTAATGGCCTGCCCCACCTGCTGTTTTCTGAGAAGGTTGGACACAATATCTAATAAATGTGTTTCCTGCAAGCAGGAAATATCCCCCCTAAAACTCTGGATGTGCTTCAAAATCTGATACCTCTTAGTTTTGTTCCTTGCTCCCCTTACGTTCCACAAAATTACTTTTATACATCCCACCATCTGTATTTAATCTCAGCATATCCATGGAAGAAGGACACCATACACTTCAAATGGTCACATTCCAACTGCCGATAGTAGGATGCCAAACCCCCTCCCCGTACAAGCCTCCTATAACCTCCAACCATCCCTGCCCTTTCTCCCAGTTAGGATCCCCAGTGTCAGAAACTGAAACATGAAAAACAAACCTTGTTTTCTACCAACAACAATGTTCACTTCCCCTCCCACCAACACAAAAATCTTTTTGCCCGTGATGTCCCAACACTTCAAACAGTGCCCTTCCATGCTCCCGCCCACCCAGTCTGCTAACTAAAGTACCCCATAATCCAGGCTGATTCACCGGCATTGTCCACGTGCCCTGCTCTGCCTAAGCAAGAGGGGGCCCTTATAGGTATATCCAACTGAGAAGAAAAGTCTGTGGTAAATAAAGACACAGCAAACAGGTTGAATTAAATCTTGCTATACATAGCCCCATATGTAAGTCTGAAATTGAACAACCAACATATTAAGGAAAGACTGCAGGGGAAAAGGGAAAAATAGATCCCTCCTGTCCAAATTAACCTGAGAGTTAGCTCTCAAAAAGTTGTACAACCATGTAATATGGATAAGAAGCCAGGTAGATTGTGACTACAGAGTTTAAGAGAGTGGTGAGTTCCAGGGTGAAGCTCCTAAGCTGTGCAGGTGGCACAAAGAAAATATACCATCGAAGTGCATACTTTTCAAAAGCAGTCCCAAAATTTGCTGGAATAACATTTTATCATTAAAATTAAAGCCGTGCATACTCCCCTGTGTAGAGCATTAAATTCAAGCCCTCAGTCTAGGTTAAAGTCAAACCGAAAAAAAAACGGGAGGGGGTTTGGACCACATAACAGCAAACAGGGCATCCATTCCAAGTTGGTGCTGTGTATTCTCCCAGTTGGATCTTGCCCAGAATATGATCCTACTGGTCACAATTTAAGGTGGACTAACCTGATTGCAGGGAGCATTCCCAAATTAAGTCTCTTTCAGCCCTTATCGGATCAGTACTAGCTCGAATCATGTTACCACATCCCGCTATTTTTGTTTCTCTGGACCAGATGCAATGCCATCCTGAGTCAGCATGGCTTGAACAGATCAGGGAGGGCTACACTCAAGGCTGCCTCCACAGCTTTGGGTTCTTTGTAGCTGGCCCATTGCCCCTGCAGGTTTACCTGAAGCTTAGCCGGGGACAGCATTCTGAACTTGATGCCTGCAGGGATCAGCTTTATCACGATATGATGAAAGGCAGTGCACCGCTGCTGGACAGAGGATGGGAGATCCTGGGTCACCCGAATTTTAACATCCCCCACTTAACTTCCTGCAGTTCCTTGACTTTTATGAGGAAATGCTGCCATTCTTGGTAGTTCAAAAATCTGAAGATGAGGGGACGAGATGGAGCATTTTCTGGTGGTATGGGGCATAAAGCTCAGTGGGCCCTGTCTACAGAATAAGAGGGTCCAAACATAGAAGGGCCTGCCAGTTTAAAGACCAGTCTCTAGACAAAACGGATAGTGTCCGCCCTTCCTCTTTCTCCGGTAATCCAATGATGATGGCGTTATTGCGCCGGCTGCAGCCCTCCAGGTCCCTGATTTTCACTTCCAATTGAGCAAGCTTTTGTCTGGTAAAAATAGCATCAGACTCCGCTTGCGCCAACTTTTTTCAATTGAAAAGATCCTAGTTTTGTTGTCTCCGGTGCATCGGGAAATCTTGTCAATGGCCACAGACATAGATTTCACCGCCGATGTTAGGGATTTTAATTCCTCCCTGAATTCTTCAAGGAAGCACTCTACTGTTAGATTCTGGTCAGTTCCACAGGTGATGTGTGGCCTGCTGTTGCTGTCTGAGCCCTTGATTTCTTTGAGCATTTCTCCAGTGTGGATGGGGGAGTATGCTTGGGCAAGGTGGTGAGCATTTTAGCCTCCGTAATAGCCCACAAATCCAGCAGATTTTTGTTCCCAACATTACAGGAGCACTGATAATCACTGCAAGCTAAAGTAAATAACTTTTTTTGTAGAATAAATGGGAATTTTGCCGAGTTTAATGGGAGCGCAATGGAAAGGTAGCTACTTGTGGGTCTGCATCACGTAACCATCGATGAGGCACTATTTCACAGAAAGGGTAGTAGCAGGGTGGAATGTTCTGCCAGAGAAATTCATATCACTGCAGAGTGTTGGGGGCTTCAAGAGGGGGTGGGATGGATTCAAGGGGAGAGTACAAACCAGGAGGGAGCGCGAGATGGGGGAAGGGCGTATGAGGGAGGGGGGACAGCTGCAGTCTAATGGACTGAAGTGCCGCACACTCGAGTAGACTAGATAGACTGAATGACCTGTATTTGCTGGCAATTTTGTATGTTCATATGTCCTCTGAGGTGAGGATGAACCACTGATGCATGTGTGTACCGATCACTAATAATGCATGAGTTCTGTGTCTTCCAAAACTTTGCCTCCCTTCAACCGATCTACATGAAATTTTCAGGTTCAAGAGTTCCTGACACAGAGGGTGTGCTGTCCTACTTTCATGAAAATCAGTTGAAAGGGGGCAAAGTCATTAATATGCAGTGCTGGGTGTAAAATTCACAGATAAAAGATGCAAGCCTCAGTGTACTACCATCTGTAGGTCGGCAAGGGAATTGCAGCAACAACTACCTGAGCTCAAAATTCCTCTGCATTTAAATATATGCATTTCTCATAATGCACAGCAGCCAAACATCAAACATAGCAGAACAATGGAGATGATTCCACAGTTTACAAAACAAAGATAGTCAAAATGAGCACATATTCTGAAATGCTGATCACATCTGCATGTAATCAGTAATTGTTCACCATTGCAGCCACAATATAAAAAAGTTAAAAATATAGTTGCTGTAGTCAGGTGTAACCCCTTTCCTCTTCTTCATAGTAGGAACCTTAATATCCCCTTGGAACCGTTGTAATTTTGCACTTTAAAATTATTTTTATTCAAACGTAACATGAGGAAGAGAAACATATAAAAAAGAGTGCTGAACCCTTTCTCTTCCCCAGGTTACAAGAGGATTAACTCACTCCTGAGTGTGGGTCTCTCAAGGATTATTGTATTGCTGGGTGATTGGAACCACTCAGCCATCCAACCCCCCCAACCATACATTAATCCCTGAGAGACCCAAGCTCTGTTGTGGGTTAAGCCATGCTTTCTTATTTGATTTGTATTCAACATAAAGTGAATGATTAGTTACAGAAGCATCTTGGGTTAGCAGACTTCCCAATCACAAGAGGTTTTAATTTTTCACTGCCATCAGCATTACAACATAGCACCACAATGATATGATATTTGCGCATTCTGACCCCCTTTTTAAAGTCATTGGTGGTCAGTGACCTATCAGGAAGCATTCTGAAAAAAAATGCCAGACTCATCCACATTGAAGCAATCTCTTTCATCATACTGCTCTGCTATCTTTCTTACACTTAACATACTTTTATCAGTTCTCTATTAACACCAATACTTTCCCCTGAAATTACATGATAGGCAATATTGTTACTGATTTTAAATTTGTACAGTCACCCATTGGAGTAAGAAAAGTCAGAGACAGTAAACTGAGCACCAAAAACTTAGCTTTTTGCCTTATGATTTCTTCTGTCACTGGAATGTTGTTTGCTCGGGCATTAGAAAACCAAAGAAAGAGTGCCTCCTCCAGTTCTGCATGCTTCAGTGAGCGTTTTGTTTTCCATGTGTCAGCAGGGAGTTCCTACTCCAGCCACACTTCCCTCCTTGCCAGGATATCACCAATGATCCCTCTAGCCACCACATGGTTTCACAGCGTAGAAAAATGTTGTGCCACATCCTGTTGACTAGCACCTGGGTTCTCAGAGGCAAGTTTCACTATTAATGCCTTCTGAGCCACTGTCAGGATGAAGCATGTCCATTTAGAAACCGTTGATTCTGCCATGCTTTCACATGTTGCCACTTCCATGTTGTTGCCATGCCACCACACCGTGACACAGGACAAACCCAACCTTTTTATAACAAGTTAACAGTGATAATGATTTTAAAATAAAGTTTGTGGCAAGAATCTTAACTTGTAAATAAGATGCAACACTAACCTGTCAGTAAAAGTTGTTTTTTAATCAAAGCATGACACAGCCGGGAGCCGGAGACACGGGGCAGTAACGATCACTGCTTGAACAAGGAACAACTCCCATAAAACCCCCTATGTCTTCAGACAAAGCCAGATGACAAAATTAGTTAAAACTAAAAGCAGGCTTTTTAAAAAAATAAAGTTGTTTGCAGTGGTTGTTGTCTTCTGGTTTTGGGACCATAGTTCAGTGTGCCAGATGCTCACAGTGACAGGAGGATGGGAGGACTCAAACGGGAGTGGGAACTACAAAAAAAAGCTACAAAACATAAATGCAAGCATTAAGCAAAGTACAGCACTGTAAAGTATATAGGGCCAAAATCTTTATTTTTTTTTACATTTATTACACAAACAATTTTAGGGACCATCATGCACTGTGCCTGCTACACCGATGACACCTGTGACTTATGAGTGACACAGAAATGGATGGTGGAAGATACAGGGGGGTTAATGATGGAAAGTATGCAGCTTGTACACTGAGGGGCCCTGGTGGATGGTGGATGCAGAGGGTGGTGGATAAATGAGGGAATTAACATGGGAGGAGATTAACTGGCCCACCGGCTCAGTGCAAGGCATTCGTCTGTGGCACTGACATCCTGGGTTTGGGAACAGACTCGGGAGTTGGAGGGCCAACTGGGGGAAGAAGGATTGAGCATCTCAGGCACTGCTCTCCTTCTCCGGGTCAGGGGGGAAGAGTGTCCGGCACAATGCAGACCTCTGACAGAGGTTGAGGTTACCACCGCAGCTGGCACCACATGTCAGGGGGTGGGGCGGATGCTGGCATCATTGGACATCCCCGCCCCCAGGGAAAAAATTGCAGCAAAAAATGCCACTCGCTAATGACAGCTTCTGCTTCCACCACAGCTCCCACTCAGACAATGGTCCACTGGGGGTTCCTGCTCCTGTGACCCCATCCTGGGAGCAAGCCAGGGCTAGAGTACTGTGTTTCCTGGGAGGGGGCACCCACCCAGTGGCCCCACCCAGGGGGATAAGCCTGGGGATGGGGGAGCGGTGAGTGGAGCAGGGGACCAAAACCCCTGAAGAGGGAGAAGTAGCTGGGGAAAAAAAAAGAAAAAGAAAAACATGGGAGGAGATTGAGGCAAGAGGTTAGACTGGTGGTAAGGGAGGGTGGTGGATAATCGAGGGGTGGATAATTGAGAGGGCACTGTACATATATTTAACATAAGGGAGGCAGTATAGCGCAGTAGTTTAAGGCTCTGAGCTGCAAATCTGGATACCTGGGTTTGAATCCCATAGCCCCTACTTGCATACTGTGTGACCCTGAGCAAGTCACTTAACTTCCCTATGTTCCCAGGTTGCACCTGTAAACAAGTTTTCAGCTTAGTGTGCCACTCCTGGTTAAACAATTGGAAAAAGGAAAAAAAAATTATGGACTGTTGACTTGTGCACACCAAACTGATTTACAACTACTGTACTCAATATTCTGCACAACTACCCAATATCTACAATACAATTGCAAGTCTCAGTCTCAATCTTTCTTCAGATGAGAGAAATTTCCAATAAATTAAAGAAGGAAGAACGTGACAGGCAAAAATGCTCCCACCAGTCAATATCTGTGAACTCTTTCATTACTATGTTATCCCACCAATGTTTGGTTCATATTCTCATCCACACCTACCTTTTCTTTCTGCTATATGCACTGAAGCTAGCAAAAAGCATATATCCTTGAAAAACACATAGCTGTCATCCAATTGATTGTCATTTTCCTCTTGTTGAATAGAATGAAAAGAAGTAGAGCTGTGTCAATCTTCCTTTTCAACTGAATCATTGTTAAAAACATATACATTAGGCTGTTCATCACATATACAACAAATTGAATCATCTTGTTTTGTTTGTATTTGAAACAAGATAAGGGGCATATATGATGATCTAGACTATAACCTGATGGTAACAACAGCCAGATATTAATATTGCCATATATATGCCATGATTTATCTACAAAATTTCAAATGTCCTACTATTAGTTTATGGGTACAGTATAAGTGCCTGTAATGGCTATAGGAGTGTTGCCTGGCATGTTCTTAGGACCAGAGGACTGTGATCCGAAGAAAAGCAGATTTATCCTGGACTCCCTTCAGGGTGCCTTCCTCAAGCAACTGGTCATGGAACCAACTCGGCAGAAGGCAATACTGGAACTTGTGCTCACAAACAGGGACAGTGTGATAGGGGTAACAGTGGGGAGCACCTGGGAAACAGTGACCACCAGTCATTGTGGTTTGAAATCACAGAAAGAGCAGAACCAAACCACACAAAAATACGTATCCTGGATTTTAGGGGGGCAGACTTTGGGAAAATGGGGAGATACTTGAAAGAGGCATTAAGGGGAATGGGACAGGAATCAGGGGTTGAGGAACAGTGGGCAGTATTTAAAATGGGGATTACAAGAACAACAGAATTATGCATTAAGCAGGTTAGCAAGAAGAAAAGGATGAGGAGACCATTATGGTTTTCCAAAGAGGTATCAAAGAAAGTGAAAGCCAAAAAGATTGCAATCAGGCAATACAAAAAGACATAGGCAGAAGGGGATAGGGAGAAGTACCAGGAGAAGCAAAGGGAGGCAGGGAGGTCAGTAAGGAAGCCAAAGCTCAGACAGAAGAACACATTGCAAAATCAGTGGGTAGAGGGAACAAAACCTTTACAGGTACATATGGAAAAAGAAAGACAAAGGGAGGGATAGTGAGACTGAAGGGGAGGATGGGAGCCGCTGGAGGATGACAACAGTAAAGCTGACATATTGAACAGGTATTTCTGCTCAGTCTTTACTGAGGAAGAGGAGGTAATGGGTGTGAAGGAAGTACAAGGGGTGAGAATGGTGCAGAAATGGACACAAGTCCCTTTACGAGAAAGGGTCCTGAAAGGAACTGGAAGTAATAAGAGTTGATAAAGCAATGGGGCCAGACGGGGTGCACCCCAGGGCCTTAAAGAACTAAGAGAGGTGGTGGCTGAACCTCTGGCTATCCTGTTTAGCCGATCACTGGAAACAGGGGAGGTACCCAAAGACTGGAGGACAGCAGATGTAGTCCCCTTATACAAAAGTGGAAACAAAGAGGAAGCAGGGAACTACAGACTAGTTAACCTCACCTCAGTAGTGGGGAAGATCATGGAAGCACTACTGAAGGAGAGATTGGTGGAACATCTGGTTATCAATGGACTGCAGGACCCAAGGCAGCATGGTTTCACCAGGGGGAGGTCATGTCAGACCAACCTTGTTGAATTTTTTGACTGGGTGACTAGGGAGGTGGATCAGGGGAGGGCAGTGGATATGGCCTATCTGGATTTCAGCAAGGCCTTTGACACTGTGCCACATAGAAGACTATTACACAAACTGGGGAATATGGGTGTGGGCAGGACAGTAGTGTGGTGGGTAGGTAACTGGCTGGGTGGCAGGACACAGAGGGTGGTGGTAAATGGCTGTCACTCCACAGAGGGAAGAGTGACCAGTGGGGTACCACAGGGATCAGTGCTGGGACTGGTCCTATTCAACATCTCATCAGTGACATTCGCAGGGATCTAGAAGGCAGAATTTCACTGTTCGCTGATGACACAAAGCTCTGTAACAGAGTAGACACACCAGAGGGTGTAGACAGAATGAGAAGCGACCTGCAGAAACTTGAAGAATGGTCAGGGGTTTGGCAGTTGAAATTCAATGCAAAGAAGTGCAAGATAATGCATATGGGGCACAAAAACCCTGGCACAATATATCAGTTGTGGGGTGAGGATATAGCATGCACCAAGCAGGAAAGGGATCTTGGGGTTGTCATCTCTGATGACCTCAAGGTAGGGAAACAGTGTGACAAGGCAGCAGGTAGAGCAAATAGGATGCTGGGATGTATAGGCAGGGGCATCACCAGCAGGAAAAGGAGGTCATAATTCCGCTATACAAGACACTAGTGAGGCCCCGCCTGAGTACAGTGTACAGTTCTGGAGACCATACCTACGTAAGGACATAGACAGGGTAGAGAAGGTTCAGAGGAGGGCAACAAAGATGGTGCATGGATTGCATCACAAGTCCTATGAAGATAGGTTGAAGGAACTGAACATGTACTCCCTGGAGGAGAGGAGGGAGAGAGGGGATATGAAAGAGGCATACAAGTATCTTACAGGGAGGAACAGGGTGCAGGAAAACACTATTTTTAAGCGAAAAAGATGTTCCAGGACTAGAGGGCGTAGGATGAAGTTGGAGGGAGAACGATTCAGAGGAAACATGAGAAAGAATTTCTTCACAGAACGGGTGGTGGACAAGTGGAACACCCTGCAAAGAAGTGGTGGGGCTGAAACAATCACGGGATTTAAGAATGCATGGGATAGACATAAAGGAATTCTAGAGGTCAGGGGTAAGGTGCAACAGACTTCTAGGAAAACAAACTGAACTTACAAGCTCAAATGGGCAGACTGGGTGGGCCATAGGCCCTTATCTGCCAACACTGTCTATGTATCTATGTATCTAAAAGCAGTTCTTTTTTTTGTGGAATCTTTTTCTGCTCTGTAGGGCAGAGCATCCTTCCAGAGTACCCACTTGACTAGCTGCTGCAACTCCCAGTCTGAAACCCCCTGCATTGGTCTCCCTTCTGACCCATGGGTCATTTAGACACCCCCGGATCACCCCCCAGGAGAGGGCCTGGGCCCATCCACCCTTGATGTTTCTTCTGAAATTAGAGGGACTTACAGCAAGGTCGGGTCGGCCATGGGAGATCCGATGTGATTGGGTCCAGCAGCAGGATTTGAGCAGGTCCTTGGGGTCTCCTCCATCTCCACTTGCCTCCAGGGATTTTGCATGCTTGTTTCCTCCTGTAGAGCGCAGGCATGCCATGGCATCCGAGCACCTCCATACTGACATCTGCCATGCTCCGCCCCTTTATGCGGCACCACTCATGCTGGGTCCCTGATCTCTAGCAGGGACTACCAGAGAGTGATGCAATCTCCAGAAACCACCCTGGGAGGGGAGAGCAGTCCTCTGGACACTCAATCTCCTCCCAACTCTGCCAACCCCTGATGACCCAAGTCCGCTGCCAAATCTGGGCCACCAGCATGGCACAAGGCATGGCGTTCAGTGTCTCAGCTCTCAGCACCACCGGGCATCCAGGAAAGCAGTTCTGTGGTCCGAGGGCCAGCAGAGGTGACACACTTATGGCAATAAGAGGCCCTCCAACCAGATACATAAACTTATTATAGATTGCTAACTTTTTATTGAATAATTTTTTTTTCTGTTTAAAGAAATTAGTGGCTCAAGTGGTCATCAAGAAGCACCTTGGAGTGCTTAGCAACTGAAGTACTCTTATGGCAATAAGACTATCTCATGTGCAAGTGAAGTAAGTGATGTGACTGGTCGGGGACTCTCATGTGATCTATAGTTATGTTTATAATGAAGAAGTAGGGATAAGTAAGTAGGGCTTAACTATGCAATTTATGACCTATATGTACAAGTGCTGTTTGACTTCTGGTACTCTCTTGAATGTAGATAAGACATACAACAAATAAGGTGGGGCAAAGGGATGATATACTGTAAAGATGAAGCTGGAAATGTGAGAATAAGAGGTAATGGGGTTGTTTTGTAGAGTAATAGTGGGTTTAAGCATTTATTAAGGAAAACACATGCATTTGGCTGTACATGATGCTTGCACTTGAGATGGCATTCATGCCAATGCTGGGAAGTACTAGGACTATTTTGTTGTCTCATACAGCTCTGAGCACATTCTCCATTCCCAAACATGGGTTATTGGCATGGGGAGCAAAAGCACTAGCACTCCTACCTGGGCTGACTCAGTCTGGAAGTCATGAGGGTGAACCTAGTTTAATTAAAGGAGATAAGAATTGATTTTGTAAGTAATAAGCCATATCAGGGTGTGTATTAAAGGATTTTAATGCACATCCAGGGGTGTAGTAAGGCATGAGGCTGAAGGCTGAGTGTCCATATTCCCCTGGGAAGTGCATTAAAATCCTTAAATCTGCACCCTGGAGTGGCTTATCACACTTATAAAACTGGTTTATTTCCATTGGTGGATGCCTGGAACAGTCTTCCAGCAGAGGAAGTGGGAGCGAAAACAGTGGTGGGATTCAAAAACCTTTCGGCTTTGTTGTTTATAACTTACGTTCCACCACCAAGAGAGGGGGGAGAACAGGAGGGAAAAAATTAAAAACATTCAAAGAAAAAAAAAAACACGTGAGAGAGATTGAGGAGGTGCCGGAGACTGTGTGTGTGGAGTGGACACCACGTGTCACACAGAGGCAGACTCAGCACAAAAAAAAAACTAGGGCTTTCCAAAAAGCAAATAAGGTTAACTTAAATGTAAAAAGGAAAAAACAAAACAAAACGAGACTGTGTGTTGGCGGGGGTGGGGAGACTGCTGTGCTTAGACTAGAAGCTGCAGTCAGTATGACTCATGAAGAAGTGCTCAGCACTGCAGTACTGTCTGGCTATGAATCCAAAACCAAAACCAGGGGTGATTTAGCAAACCATACCTCCCAGGTTTTGCACACCTTCAATGCATAGCTATAACTGACATACTTTTTTTTCATCCACAGTTGTAGTATGTCTTTCTTGTTGGCTCCCCTTCATGCCCCATGCGTAGCAGTGGATTGCAACAGCTCCACAAAACCATGCATTTGATGAATTGGAGTCATTGTCCTAAGTGATCCATGACTAGACAACGTTAGGACGGAGCTAGAGTAGCACTCCTTGCAAAACAGCTCTCTTTCTCAGCTGCTTATTTACAAACTGTTTCAAGATCTCTGATGAAAATCATAAGATAAACAGTAAGTTTGTGGCAATGACAGTAGAGTTGCAGTACATTGGGGAGGGGCCCTGACTCACTTATTCCTCTCAACTGACTAGAGTAAAAAAAAGGTGGATTTTAAATTTCAAATGCAAAGCGGGGACAGGGATACTGGGGGTTATGGGAAAGCTGAGAGAGCACTTGTATTTTTCCTGTGTCTTCCAGCACATAAATGTACCATTGCAAGGGGACTCAATCAATCAGAGGCTGGGACATCTCCCTACCCTTCTTATAAATGAGGAATAATCATGTCAGAGCATGCAGTGATAGTTATCTAAAAGTTGACTATCTCGAGGTACCTCGAGGTACCTCTGAGGCACTCAAGTTACAATTTGCATTGACTGTAATGTGATTCTGCCTCAGTATACCTAGTTATACCTCAGTACTGATCAACTTTTGTATAACTACCACTTGTCTGTTGAGCTGTGATTTATCAACGCCTTGCATGGTTTGGTCACAAGACCATAGGCCGAGTTGTTAACAATGCCAGGCATGGGTAAATCTCAGTCCAACCCAGTTGTGGATTATTCCAATTATACAATAGTGTCATATGACAATTACACCAAAAAAATTTGAAGGAAAACATGTTTTTTAGTTTTTCAAGCAGATTTCAATAAAATAACCTTTAACCACTCAAAATAGTCCATTGTTGCGGGGTAGAAGCCATCCTGTGCTCCTGTAATTCTGAGTAGACTAGCAGGAATGAGAAAGCAAGGTTCAGCAGGACTGAGCTGCGGTTACAGTCCAGTGCCTCCCTGTGATGTTGGCATGAAGGGACACAACCCATATAGAAACACTTGTACGCATGGCACCACAGAATACACATGTTCTCATCCACGTGGGAACAAATGACCTGGCCAACCAAACTCTAGAATGGACAAAGCTAAACCTGTCCAAGCTAGGTGATACACTATCTTCCATTTCATCCAGCATCTCTCTCTTGGAGATCCTGCCTGTGTTGGAAAAGTGGGATAGCAGACAGAGGATCAGGGAAAGAGATACAATTGAAGTGAACAGTTGGCTGAAACAATGGTGCCAAGAGAAAGGACACCATTAAATTGACAATTGGCAGAATTTCTGGGACAGGGAGTTCTTCAAATTCGATGGGCTACACTTTACAAGATAAGGTACTAGGGCACTAGGCCAGTAGTTTGACATCCATCTCGATCAGTGAAACTGGAGGGCAGGAAGGAGGCACAGGCACCCAGCACAACAAATGTGTCACCATCTGCCCCTCCCCCATCAATTCCTTACAACAACCCATCAGTAAAGCAATTTAAACATACCGTCAAGAGCAACAATCATCATATCTCCATCCAGCAGGTACATAAACCAACAACAGTCCCTGTCAACCAATCAGGTGCAAGAACAGGTCAGCATTCCAACAGAAATACCAGGGATCATATTTCCATTTGTCAGCATCTCAGCCCACAAAGCCATACAAAACCTACAAAAAAACAAAGCCCCCAGGGGCCTCCTTCAACATACGCAAAATAACCACCCTGGTAGTCCAGTACTTCAGGAGTGGAAGGAAATGTGCATCAACACATGCAGCCTTTCAAACAAAATCCCTGAGCTATCCCCATTATAGCAGAGGAACAACTGGATTGGGTAACAATCACTGAAACATGGTTCTCTGATAACCACACCTGGGATATTAGCATACCCGGCTATGCACTCTTCTGCAAGAGCCGGAAAAATAAGGGGAGGGGGTTGCAGTATATGTCAAGGAAGAAATAAAACAACAGAGATTCAATAGGAACATAGCAATGCAGAAGCCCTGTCACTCTAGGAGCTGGGGGCATGTCTTCTATCCACCTGGGCAACATGTACAGGCCCCCAGCACAGGACTCTGAAGTTAACCAGGAGCTCCTTGAGACCATTCACTCAATGGCTATTGAAGGAAGCTACTTCTGGTTGGGGACTTTAATCTACCAGACGTAGACTGGTCCATGTGCAGTTTCCACTCAAAAGAGCAGAGAATTTCTCATCACTCTTAAGGAAGCTGGGTTGAACCAACTATTGGACTCACCCACCAGAGACAGAGCAATCCTGGACCTGGGTCTCACTAATAGCCCCAGAATATCCAACGTCCATGTCCGCATCAATCTGGGAGCAAGTGATATTGTATTGCATCATTATTAGATAACTCCCGATTGTAGAATGTTCTCTGTGTGTGTAATTGTCATTCTTCATGATGTCTGTAACACTTGCCTGCCACACTTTGTACTGATGTGGAGCCTTTGTAATAGCTCCTATTGTATAATGTTCTCTTTGTGTATAATTACTGTCATTGTTCATGATGTCTGCAACACTTGCCTGCCACACTTTGTATTGACGTGGAGCCTTTGAAAAAGAGTCCCTGGCTCAAAGGGTTCTAATTCCTAGACCTCAATAAATAAATAAATAAATATGTATGGTTATAAATCATAATATGGTGGTTCCAGGACACACCAGACTAAAGGTTATTGACTTCAAAAAAGCAGACTTCCAGAACATGAGGTCCAGCATCAAAGCACTGTTGAGAGACAGATCAGCAGGGGATATAGAAACTCATTGGAAAAACTTAAAAGACTCACAATACACGGTAACAGCAGACTGCACAAAGCTAGTAACTAAATTTAAAAGGCAGAGAACCCCCATCTGGTGTATTAAGGGGTAGCTCTAAAGATTAGACAAAAGAAACATGCCTTTAGGCAGTTCAAGGAGTCACAGAGGGAAGGGGATATGGATCTCTATAAGGAGAAGTTCAAGGAGGCTGGAAAGGCTATCAGGTTAGCAAAAGCCCAAATGGAGTAAAAAATAGCACTGGGAAGCAAGAAGGGGGATAAAACCTTTTTTAGATACTGTACATCAGTGAAAAATGGAAGAACAAAGGGGGAATAGTCAGAATGTTAACAAGCAGTGGTCGGATAGTGGAAAAAGACGAAGACAAAGCTGAAGCACTCAATGTATTAATTTGCTCATTCTTCACAAATGAGCAGAATGGTGGTGGTCTGGAACTAAACAGAACAGAGCACCCTGCACAGGAGGCAGACACATGCCTCTTCACAAAGGAAAGGGTGCTGAAAGAATTAGAAAAATTGAGGACAGACAAAGCCATTGGACCGGACAGTATTCATCCAAGAATACTGAGAGAGCTTTGAGAAGAGAAAACTGGACCATTCGCTGAGCTACTGTATACAATGAATCTCTGGAAAGCAGTAAGGTGCCACTTGACTGGAAAAGGGCTACCGTGGTACCACTACATAAAAGTGGCAGCAGGGGGGAGGCAGAAAATTACTGTCCGGTCACCTTGACCTCAGTGGTGGGTAAAATCATGGAAACACTACTTAAAGAAAGAATAGTAGACTTCCTAAAAGAGGCAGGAAAACTCAACCTCAAACAATGCAGATTTACCACAGGTAGATCATGTCAGACTTACCTGATTGAATTCTTTGACTAGGTGACCAAAGCAGTGAACCCTGGGGGGGCAGTGGACATGGTGTACCTGGACTTCAGCAAGTCCTTCGACACCATCCCACATAGGAGGCTGATCAAAAAACTCAAACACACGGGTGTCAGTCATAAGCTGGGTAGCACACTGGCAGCAGGATAGAACTCAGAAAGCCACAGTAAATGGGGCCAAGTCCAAAGACGGTTTTGCGACCAGTGAAGTCTCTCAGGGATTGGTGTTGGGTCCAGTCCTCTTCAACATATTCATAAATGACATTGCTGATGGTCTTGAGGGTAAAGTCTGCCTGTTTGCAGACAATACAAAACTATGTAATAGGGTGAACAATCAGGAGGGAGCCTTCAGTATAAAGGAGGATCTCAAGAAACTTGAACAGTGGTCCAACTACTGGCAACTTAGATTTAATGCTAAAAAATACAAAGTGATGCATCTGGGAAAACAAAACCCAAGAACTCAATACTTCCACAATGGGCATCAACTTGAAGGGACTAGGACTGAACGGGACTTAGGCGTAATCATATCGGATGACCTTAAAGTAGGGAATTAATGCAAAAAAGTGGCATGAAAAGCAAGCAGTATCCTCGGATGCATAGGCAGGGGAATAACTAGCAGGAAACAAGAAGTGATCATTCCACTCTATAGATCCCTGGTGAGGCCACACCTGGAGTACTGTGTCCAGTTCTGGAGGCCCCTACTGAAGAAGGACATAGAGCATTTGGAGTCAATTCAGAGAGGAACCACAAAGAGGTACAGGGCCTCCATCACAAGCCATATGAGTCTAGTCTCCAAGACCTAACTTGTACTCTCTGGAACAGAGAAGGGACAGAGGGGATATTATATAAATGTTCAAATTCATCAAGAGTATAAACACTGTTCAGGTAGACAACCTCTTCCATGCAAATAGAGAGGCACGTACAAGAGGGCACAACCTATGCTCGACAGGAGGAAGGCTTAGAGGCAATATCAGGAAGTACTTTTTTATGGAGAGGGTAATAGACACATGGAGCAGGCTGCACCCAGATGGGGTTGCAGCAAAGATGGTGAATGCATTTAAACATGCATGGGATTGGCACTACAGTGTAAATTAAGCAAATTAAGCCTCACAATCCCTCCCTTGGCCTTCTTTCTCTAATATACCTGAAGAAGGTTTTGTCACCTTCTTTTACTGATCGGGCTATTCTTTCTTCAGTTTGCACCTTTGCGCTTCTGACTGCCCTTCCTACCTCCTTCTGTTTTGCCTGATACAGTTCCCTGTCTCCCTCCTTCTGCATTTTCTTGTACTTTCTAAATGCCTGTTTTTTTCCATGACCTTACCTGTCACTTCTTTTAAAAACCATAATGCGTTTTTCTTTCTTTTTGCTGTGTTTACTAGTTTTACACAGATGTTTGTTGCTTCTGCTATGGCTCCTTTAAAGTTTTCCCCACTGTTCTTCTACCCCCCTCCCTCCTCCTTTGCCAGGATTCTCTTGAGGTATTCCCCCATTTTTGGCATAGAAGGAGGCTATTTTCCACCTAAACCTGCAGCAACAACTTTCGGGCTTTCACATAATGGCTAAAGTTAGTACATACAGTGCAGGCAGCTGTAGTCTAGTTCTGAAAATTTGTGTCTCCATTGGTGAAGTCTTTCACCACCAAGATTATAGTGTGTGCTAAGCATGGTACATGTATAAAGTTACCAAGCCTTATTGCCTTCTGGATATATGAAGCATTGTCAGATTCTATAAACATATGTTTCATAGAAACATAGAATTTTTTGGCAGATAAGGACTGCCAGGCCCATTTAGTCTGCCCTTAAGCATGATCCCTGATGTCTGCCTCTGACCCTGTCTGGTTTGTGGATTCCCCTCCCTCCACCTCACCTCCAAGGTTGCCTTATGCCTATCCCAGGCATGTTTAAATCACTACAAAGTGCTTGCTCCCACCACCTCCTGTGCCAGAGTATTTTATGTGTCCACCACCCTCTCTGTGAAGAAAAACTTTTTTCACATTCCCTCGCAATCTTCCCCCCTCCAATTTCATAGTATGCCTCCTTGTTCTTGTACTCCTCCTATACTGGAAAATGTCTACCCCTGCACCTTGTTGATGCCCTTGAGGTACTTGAAAGTTTCTGTCATATCCCCCCTCTTCCACCTCTCCTCCAGCAAGTACATATTGAGGTTCTTTAATCTCTCCTCATACGTATTGTGGTGCAAGCCCTGTACCATCTTGGTCACCCTTCTCTGGACAGCCTCCACCCCATCAATGTGGCCTCAGAACTGCACACAGTACTCTAGGCAAGGCCAGATCGGTGTTTTATACAGAGGCATCACCACCTCCCACCTTCTGCTAGTTATACCTCTGCCTATGCACCCCAGCATGCTGATTGCCCTCCCTGGAGCCTTAGTACTCTGCTTTAACATTTGCAAGTGCTCTAAAATAATAACCCCTAGGTCTCTTTCTTCCCTGGTGATTGTCAGCAGTTCTCCTCCCATCCTGTAGCTCACCCAAGGGGTTTCTCTGCCCCAGTTGCATAATCGTGCACTTCTTAGAGTTAAACTTTAGTTGCCACTCTTCAGACCATTTTTCAAGCTTCCCCAGGTCCCTTCTCATTGTCTCCACCCTGTCTGGAGTATCTACCCTGTTGCAGATCTTGGAGTCATCCGCAAACAGGCAGACCTTTCCCACCAGCCCTTCCGCAATGTCGCTTATGAAGACATTGAACAGAACTGGCCCAACGACTGATCCCTGAGGTACTCGGCTGATCACCCCCCTCCCCCAATTGTATCCCATTTACCAGCACCCCCTGCCTCCTGTCCATTAGTCAGTTCCTAACCCAGTTTATCACCTTACGCCCCATGCCCAAACTACTCATTTTGTTCACCAACTTCTTATGTGGTACAGTTTTGAAGGCCTTGCTGAACTCAAGGTAGACAATGTCCATGGCACACCCTTTATTTACTTCCTTCATCACCCAGTCAAAGAAATCTATTAGATTTATTTGACATGACCTACACTTTGTGAATCCATGCTGCCTCAGGTCCTGGGCACCATTGGATTGCAGATGTCCCACTATTCTGTCTTTTAGCATTGCCTCCATGATCTTCCCCACCACTGAGGTGAGACTGACCGGCCTATAGTTCTCCACTTCCTCCCTACTGCCGTATTTATGTAGAGGAACCACATGTGCCCTCCTCCAGTCCTCTGAAACTACTCCTGTGTTTAGTGACTCTGTGAACATGGCTGCCGGAGGCACTGTGAGCTCTTTTCACAGTTCCCACAAAATCCTCAGGTGTACACCATCTGGCCGCATTGCCTTGTCCACTTTCAGTTTTGTGAGCTCCTTCAGGACTCTGTCCTCTGTGAATGGACTAGTGTACACCACTTCTGCCCTTTACATCTGTTGCTAAGTTGTGGTTCCTGACCCTCCCCCTCTTCAGTGAATACTGAACAGAAGTATGTGTTCAGTATTTCCACATTTTCTAGATCCCCCTTTCTACACTCCCCTTCTTTCCACTTGAGTCTTACAGTCCCCCCCTTGGTTATTCTTTGATCACTGATGCACCTGAGGTTGCAAGGACTTTAGAGTTAACCACTCAGCAAACTTTTCTTGAAGGCTCTTTAGAAGATATTCTGCTTTGTGGTCTTTTACAAATCCATAAACACATAATGCTGCCTACCTGTGAATAGTGAAAGTCTCTTGCATCTTGCAGCTGCTGCTGTTGGCAGTGCCATTAGATGATCTGAAGGAGGATGAGGATGAGGATGAAGGGAAGTTTATCCCATGGTCAGTCATCTGGCCACTGGTCCACATAATTGTGGTGCTGTGGTGACATGAACCTTTTGCCCACTGAACCTTTCAGAGCATCAGTAATGCTTTTCCAAACAATGTCATATAAATCTGGGATGGCAACAGTTGAGAAATAGGTCTGGCTGGAGACCTAGTACGGCAATTTCCATAAGTGCCTTAAAATCTGGATTAGCCATGAAGGAAAATGGGAGCAAGTCAGTTCCTATCATCTCCCCAATGGCCTTTGTTAATTGCTTTGCCTCAGGCCTGTTGGGATTATACATCTGTGACTGCTCAAGAATCTTTCAAAGAAATTTGATAGCCGTTACATTGGCTGACATCACCAGATTTTTGTGGCTGCTTCCCTTGACCTTTACAATCACTGGGGTGTGAATGCTTTGGTCGTGGATGGTATACAAATCCTGTTAGGCTGTGGTAGTGGTGGACTCAAATAGGTAAAGAAACAAGAAACTGAAGATGTGCTTTGACTGGAAGGCAGACTTTCATCACCCTCACCCTCCTCATCAATTATTTCCTCACCTTGGTTTATTTATTTTATTTAGTGAAAGAATCGGAATTACAACCTTTGAGTCATAGGTTCTTTTACAAAAGGCTCCACATCAGTAAAAAGAAAATGTACAAGCATCACTTAAATATACACGTCAAAATATTCAGCACAGTTAACATAGCATAGTTATATCAGCAGTGATCTTAAAGAGGTCTAGGTTAATAATATGTTAATAAGACAGTATAAGCTTCAGAGGGTCATAATACTAGGCCCAGAGTCATAAAATATTTACAGTGAGTTTGAATGAGCTCTAGCATGGGAGAAGAAAGAAGAATTCCCTATGCTGAGGACTATCCCATTGCAATGGAGGAGGAAACCTAGAGGGGGTGGTTAAGTACATTAGTATATTATGAACATTCACAGATTGCAGAGTTGTGGAGAAAGGATTTGAGATCAGCTTTAAATTGGCCCAGACTGGATGCAAGGGAGATACTGGATGCTAGGGAGTTTAGCCACGAGGGGGCTCGATATCGGAAGGACCGCTGGCCAAGGGAGGTTCTACAGTGGTTAACATCCATATGCTCATCCTGCTCATCTGGGTGAAGCAGTGCAACACCTTCTGTGTGCTCCTTTTGTGTCAAATCTGAGACTTGTTCATATGTCTTATCAGCCCAATCTTCAGGAGAGAAAGGGAGGGCAAAAAGGAAGGGGGTAGCTATCTACATCAGGGAGGGGATCAAAGCAATGAGGTTAAAGGGAAGGCATTAGGGGGAGGAGGCATTATGGGTCACCTTAGAGACAGGAAATGACACCACCATCTGCACTGGAGTTGTCTACAGACCTCCAGTGCAGGGTTAGGAACCAGGGTATTTATGGAAACCATTCACAAAATGGCAGAAAAAGGGGAGGTGTTGCTGATAGGAGATGTGAACAAGCCAGATGTTAACTAGAACACCTATGCAGCAGCCACTACCAGGAGCAGAGACATCCTGGATGCCCTGCAGGGGGCATGCATTAGACAGCTAGTGGTAGTCCTTACAAATGGTAACAGAATAACATACCTATCAGTGGGCAGCCATCTAGGGTCCAGCGACCACCATACAGTGTGGTCTAAAGTGAAGACAGAGGTAGATACAAGCCACATAAATGTAAGGGTGATAGATTTCAAGAGGGCCAACTTTACAAAATTGGGGGAATACCTCAAGAGAATACTGGCAATGGAGGAGGGAGGGGGTAGAAGAACAGTGGGGAAAACTTTAAAGGAGCCATAGCAGAAGCAACAAACATCTGTGTAAAACTAGTAAACACAGCAAAAAGAAAGAAAAACGCATTATGGTTTTTAAAAGAAGTGACAGGTAAGGTCATGGAAAAAAACAGGCATTTAGAAAGTACAAGAAAATGCAGAAGGAGGGAGACAGGGAACTGTATCAGGCAAAACAGAAGGAGGTAGGAAGGGCAGTCAGGAGCTCAAAGGTGCAAACTGAAGAAAGAATAGCCCGATCAGTAAAAGAAGGTGACAAAACCTTCTTCAGGTATATTAGAGAAAGAAGGCCAAGGGAGGGATTGTGAGGCTTAATTTGAGGGGGGGGGGGTGGTGGAGGGGGACCTAGAAAAAGCAGAAATTCTAAACAAATACCTCTGCTCAGTAGTTACTAAAGAAGGGGAAGGGGAGGGACCAAACATAGGAGGTAGAAACAAACTTGAAGGAGAGGTGGACACCGGTCCATTCACAGAGGAGGGTCCAAAAGGAACTCACGAAACTAAAAGTGAACAAGGCTATGGGGCCAGATGGGATACATCCCAGAATACTGAAAGAGCTCAGAGAGGTACTGGGGGCACCACTGACAGCCCTATTCAACAAATCACTGGAGGAAGGAGTGGTACCAAAGGAGTGGAGGATGGCGAATGTGGTGCCACTATACAAGAGTGGGAGTAAGTTGGAAGTGGGGAATTGCAGGCCAGTCAGTTTGACCTCAGTTGTGGGGAAAATAACAGAATCCGTGCTGAAGGAAAGAATTGTCGCATATCGCAAGGCCAGCGGGGCACAAGACCTGAGGCAGCATGGATTCACAGCCGGTAGATCTTGTCAAACAAATGTGACAGAATTCTTTGACTTGGTAACCAGGGTGGTAGGTCAGGGAGGGGCAGTAGACATGGCACACCTAGATTTTAGCAAAGCATTTGACATGATCCCAGACAGGAGGTTAGTAAACAAGTTAAGCAGTATAGGAATGGGACCAAAGGTGGCAAATTGGGTTAGACATTGGCTGAGCAACAGGACACAGAGGGTGGTGGTAGACAGAGTTCAATCCCAGGAGAGGGGGTGACCAGTGGGGTGCCCAAAATCTCAGTGCTAGGGCCTGCCCTCTTCAATGTTTTCATTAGTGACTTTGTGGAAGGGCTGAAAGGGAAGGTGAGCTGCTTTGCAGATGATACCAAGCTCTGCAATAGGGTAGACACTCTAGATGGGGTGGAAAGAATGACAAGAGACTTAGGCAAGTTGGAGGAGTGGTCAAGAGTGTGGTAGCTAAAATTCAATGCACAAAAGTGTAAAATCATGCACTCAGGGCACAGGAATCCTGGAGAGGAATATACAATGAAGGGGGAGATACTGACAACAATTAAACTGGAAAGGGACCTGGGGGTACTCATAATGGATGACCTAAAAGTAGTCTAGCAGTGTGAAAAGGTGGTGGGGAGAGCCGGAGGGATGCTGGGGTGCATAGGGAGGGGCGTCACCAGTAGAAAACAGGAGGTGGTGATGCCACTGTACAAACAATTGGTGAAGCAACATCTGGGATACTGTGTTCAGTTCTGGAGGTCACATCTCCAGAAGGACATAAACTGAGTGGAGGCAGTCCATAGAAGAACAACAAAAATGGTGATGGGAATGCACCACAAACCATATGAGGAAAGTCTTAAAGAAAATGCCTCAATATGTACACTCTGAAAGAGAGAAGGGAAAGGGGGGATATGATGGAGACATTCAAATACCTAAATGGGATAAACAAAGTACAGGAGGGCAGCATCTTTCAAAAGAAGAGATGTGTGAGAACAAGAGGTCACAGTGTGTGGCTGGAGGGTGGGCTCAGGCACAACATGAGGAAGTACTTTTTCACAAAAAGAGTGGTGGTTTCATGGAACAGCTTCTCTACAGAGGTAGTGGGTGCAAAAACAGTGGATGAATTCAAGAATGCATGGGATAGACAAAAGGCAACTGTAGTGGTAGGAAAGAAAGGGTAAAGTGTCAGATCAATTGGGATCTGCAACTTTTAGGTAGGTAGGAAAATGGGCAGACTAGGTGGGCCAGGCAATCCTTATCTGCCATCACATTCTAAGTTTATATGTTTCTATCATTGTTGATGTTCCCATCGTAGTCACCACTTTACAGCGACTTACTTTTGTTTTGCATAATTTGCAAACTACATGGCTACAAGATGATTTATTTTGTATGGAAAAATTACACAGATTTTGTTGCACTGATGCTCGTGGAGAAGGCATGTTCACCACCACCACCTCCACCATCACAGCCACTAGCATTACCAGTATCTCTTTGAGGTCCTTTCACATCAACTTGCATGTCTTTTTGATGCAGAGCCTCTCTGATAGGCTCAACTGCATCTATTTCTACTTCTCTGCAACCCTGTCTATCTTCTGCCCTGTTTTTTTCCTTATGCCTCATTATCATTTTTTTTTACCAATACCACCATCCTTCCTATAAGTCTTTTTTGTTCTTTTTCTGTCCTTGGAGTCCTTCTCTTCATCCCACTCCCCAGAACTACTGCTACTTGACAGATTGACTTCTTCTTTACCTACTACAAACTCAGGATCTGTTCCACTGATTTCCCCCTCAGTATCTTATGTCTCCTCCTCATTATTATCCATCTCTCTTAAGATTGGCAGCTGCACTATGATGGCCCTTGTGCTCATTCTCTGAGTACCATGACAAAAATTGCTCCTACAACATACTGAGTTTTCTGCTCTGTTGTTACTGTTCCCTGGATTGCATAAGAAGTCCTGCTACTGTGCTGCTACCGTTTTCTTTTACCACCCTTGGTTTTGTTGAAAGGCTCCAAAATATTTGCTTTCTGTCTTTCTATAACGGAAATGATAATTGTTTGTAATTAATTTTTTTTAACAGCAAATGGTGGGTATGTCTAGGTGCAAATAACAGGGAGATTTATTCCCAAATAGGTTGGTAAAGCACTTGGTAGGTGTGTCAAGTACTGAAAACAAGAGAGAAATTGATTCCCAAACAGGTCAATACAGTACTTAGTGAGCTCATCAAGTGTGAAGTGCATGGGAGAATAATCACACTGGCAGGGCAATTAACTAGATAATTGCATTGCCCCTGCTACAAATGCAAAAACAGGGAAATTTATTCCCAACCAGTCAAAAAAGCACTACTGGGTGCATTGAGTTGTTGCGAACACAGGGAAATTTATTACCAAACAGGTCAAAAAAGGACTAGTGGGTGTGTCAAGTTCTTGAGAACACAGGAAAATGTATTCCCAAACAGTTCATAAAAACACTAGTGGGAGCATAAAGTGTGAAGAACACAGGAGAATAATCACACAAACAGAGCAATTAACTAGAGAATTATGCTGCTGATACAAGTACAAAAACATGGATATGTGTTCCAAACAAGTTAATAAAGTAGTAGTGGGTGCATCAAGTGTGAAGAGCACAGGAGAATGATCATGATAAGCAGGGCAATTAATTGGAGTATTATGATGCTGCTACAAGTGCAAAACAGAGAAATGTATTCCCAGCCAGTCAAAAAAAGCACTTAGTGGGTGCATCAAGTGTGAAGAACACAGGAGAATAATCACACAAACAAGGCAATTAGCTAGAGCACTGCACTGCTCCTGTTACAAGTGCAAAAACAGGATTCTCAAACAGGTCAATAAAGCACTAGTGGTTGTGTTGAGTTGTAGTGAACACAGAGCAATTTATTCACAAACAGGTCAAAAAAGCACTTTGTGCAAAGTTAGTGGGTGGTTCAAGCGTGAAAAACACAGGAAAATATAACCTCAAGTGGGTCAATAGACCACATCTGGGCCAGAGTACACAAATCAATGAGGGTTGGGTGGGAGGAATTCTAGTAGTAGGCAAGCAGGCAGCAGCCAATAGGAAAAAATAAATGCCTTACTTGATATTTATCAGCAGCCTGTAATCAAATTCCTCATTCATCAAAACTCAGTGGTGCAGTAATAATTTATGTTATTTGTGTTTGTCGAATTTTAAATAAACCTTAGCTATTGGTGCTTTCTGTCATAAACCCACTCCTGGGGGGTGGGTCTACAGAGCTCACAGTGCCCATCCCTAAGTGCAATCTGTGACGGGGGAACAGAAATAATCTCCATGCATCCTGCTAGAGTGCTTGCTAGGTTCACAACTGAGCACTCACCAGGAGGTCCCAGGGCTTCCTCTCTAATCTGGGTAAGGGCAAAATACAGTATCATGCCTGTAGCCAGGTGAGAACCCTCCTTGGTTGTTGTACTGGGAGGAAGACCCAGGCATTATGAGCTCTTCGGGGCTGTCTCTCATAACCCTGAATGTGTCCTCTCCCATGAGTGGTGCAGTGACCTAGTTCCCCCTTACAGACCCCTCCTGAGATGTATGTATTTCCTGTACTTTAGGCACCCAGATTCCCTTCCAGGATCCTAGTCTTTGGTAGCGATGTGACACCTTTAGCAATAAACAGGCTTGTCACAAATTGAATAAACTTTCCCACAATTCACACACACACACACACACACAATTAAATTCTCTTCCAGGCAGTGTTTTAAATGCAAATGCTTTTACTAATGACTAAATAATTATCATACAAGGCTTACAAACAAAGGATTCAGAAATTTGGCTACAGAATAACAAAAACAAAAGTGGAAAAAACATACCAAACACACTGTCAGAAAATACTTGAAGTCTGCAAAGTCCCTTTCCTTTTTGTAGCCAATAGTCTTCAGTGTATGTTTTTGGCAACCTTGTGTTGTGTGTCAGTAAGTAAGAGTTTATTTTTAGGGCCCAAACCCAGAAGCTCTGGGCACCGTACATATAATTCCAGGGTCATAATGAAATCACAATAAAATCACAGAAAAACAATAAAATTAGTAACTTCCACGCAGCATTAAATTATATTATCAGGGTACACTAGTTTAAAAATAATGAGTTTTCAGGCCCCTCCTAAATACCTCTACTGTAGGGGCCTCCCTCAGAAGTTTTGGGAGTGAATTCCAGAGGACCGGGCTGCCACCTCAAAAGAATGGTCATCTGAGGTTTTCAGCCCGGTCCTCAGAACCGCAAGGAGGCACCGGGTGGAGAAATGGAGAGAGTGGGTCAGAATGGCTGGAGTAAGGAGGTATGACAGGTAGCCAAGGCCCAGTCCATATAGGGCCTTATAGGTGAGCAAGCCCACCTTGAAAAGAACCCGCAACCTGACCGGTGGTCAGGAAGAGTGTCTTCTGCAAAATGCTGGGCCAAAAACTCAACATTTCTCTTTTGAGGGTCTTTTTATAGTCCTGGTCCTGCAGTCTGTTTAGCTGGTGACCCCTGAGGAAGACCTGATTGGTCGAAGCGCTGGGGACAGTCTGAGAGGGCTAGTTGACTCCATACCACACTTAGAGGCTAACTGTAAAACTTTACAGAATAAATCTTTGGAAATTCACTTGAAAAGGTATTTATCTCTACTTTTTGCCATCAAGTGCAATGTTGTTTCGGACTGCAATATCCTGGCTGGCCTTTTATCCCTGTCTTTCCTGCCATATAATAAAATGAAAAGAGACTGAGGCAGTTCCCAAAAATTGGCACTAGACTTCCAGAATGCATGTTTTCCTAGATCCTGTTTCTCAAAGTAATTTGCTTTGAAGTGGAAATGTTTATGACTATTGGAGATGTTTTTCTAGCTTGTGACAATTTATGACACTCTTCTTTTGATCAGCTACCCCAACCCTCATTGAAATGTAATTCCAGTTTCCTGTTAAGTAAGCCTTTCCCAGGCAAAGTGAAATGTCAGACATTTGCAATACATTCTCTCTTCCCTGTGACCTTTTCAGTAAAACTCTGTATCCTTCTGTTAAACCTAATCTCCTGGCCTGTTTGGGGACTTAAACATAACCAAAATCACAGAAAAATATAACAGAATCATGACAGCAGAGGCCAACTTGCCACACCCCTCCCTCCTTAGAATGAATTTATGGGAACATACCCCTATTGTATGGCAGAGTTTCCATAATTCTGTTACTGTTCTAATTGGTGAGATAGGCCATCTGTTTTTGCATTGGCCGACCCGGCCCTGTGCGTGATTTTCATATCATAGGCCTGCAGGGCAATACTCCATTTAAGGAGCTGTCCATTTGTTTTGCCCATCTGATTAAACCACATCAGGGAGCTGTGATCAGTCTGTACCTCAAAGCCCCTCCCATAGAGGTACGGCTCTAATTTCTTCAGGGCCCATACCAGTGCAAGGCATTTTCTTTTTTTTTTTTTTGAAATTGCAATTTTTATTATTTCCTTTTTCCAATCCAGGCATTTTCTTCTGTGGAGTATGCCTGCTCCCAGGAAAGTAACTTCTTGCTCAGGTACACTATGGGTGGTCTTTTCCCTGATTAGATGTCTGGCTGAGGACTGCTCCAATCCCCACATCCAAGGCATCAGTCTGTACTACAAACCTCCTAGTGTAATCTGGATTGGCCAACACAGGGGCACTGCACAGTTCCTCTTTTAGCCATGTGAAGGATTGTTCACAGGCTGGCTCCCAGTTTATTTTTTTGGCTGTGTTTTCTTTAGCAAGCCAGACAGGGGAGCTGCCAGGGTACTGTAATTGGGCACAAACCTTTGGTAGTACCCTGCAGTCCCTAGAAAACTCCTAAACTGTTTTCGGGTTTCTGTCATAGGCCAAGCCTTTATTGCCACAGTCTTTGCTTGATTAGGATGAAGCTGCTCCCACTCCACTACATAACCTAGGTATGCCACCTCCACCATAGCCACCTGGCACTTTTTAGCCTTACAGTGAGCCCTTCCCTCTGTATTCTGCCCAACACTTCCTTCAGATGGGACAGGTGTTCCTTCCAGCTGGTACTGAAGATGGCAGTATCATCCAGATAAGCCACTGGGTACTCTTCAGTACCCTGCAAAACCCAGTTAACCAACCTTTGGGAGGTGACAGGAGCGTTCTTCATTCCAAAAGTCATTATTCAGAATTCAAATAATCCTATTGGAGTGATAAAGGCGTGACTGTTCCCTAGCTCTGGCACTTAGCTCCACCCTCCAGTACCCTTTCATTAAGTCAATTGTGGTAAGGTATGTCACCCCTCCCAGTTTGTCTAATTAATAGTTTGTCCATCCATGGTATTGGGTGGACGTCAGACTTTGTGACTGCATTGAGTCCACGATAGTCCACGAAGAAGTGAGTAGAGCCATCTGGCTTGAGGATGAGGACTATGGGCGAGGCCCAGGGACTGTGGGATTTCTCGATTACCCCTAAATCCAACATTTCCTCCACCTCCCACCTAATATCCTTTAGGATAGCTTCAGACACCCAGTAGGCTGTCTGCCATATGGGTGCTTGCATCCCCATGTCTACATAATGTGTCGCAAAGGATGTTTATTTGGGCTTGGCTGTAAACAAAGCGGCAAAGTCCTCTAAAACCTCTCCCACTTCCTGGGACTGTTCTGGCATCTTCTGGGGTGACAGCTTGATTGCCTCCACAGATGACTCCCACTTGCTTTCCTCTAGAAAGTCCAGGAGGGGGTCTTCCTCATCTATCCCTTCCCCAGAACTACACACTGCAAATACCATGTTGGCCCTAGTTGCATACGGCTTCATCATGTTGACATGGTACATCCTATGGGTATGTCTCCTGTCAGGAAGTTCCACAATATACAGATAAGCCCTCCAGGATGATGCACAGTGTCACAGGTTTACTGCATAACAAAAGGGTTTACCTTCCATTGAAATTGCATTGTTTACTACAGTAACTCTACTGCAGAATTATGCAATGCTGTGCTTCAACCTAGGGGGCTTATCTTGTAGTTTAAGTCATTGACCTGTTGGACTACCTTACATGGTCCCACCAACTCTGCCTGCAGCTTGTCCTTCCAGACTGGAATTAGAACCATTACTTCCTGGCCTGCACTGTACAAGTGAGCTCTGGCTCCATGGTGATACCAAACTTTGTTGTTTGTTTGTTTTTGCTGCTGGGCATCCCAAAGCCCTGCAAATGGGCTTGCCAGGCTCCGGCTGCCTTCCCCCTCATACTCTGGGCTTGCCCCTCTGAGTGGATCCACCAGCGGTGGACTTAGGGAGCCTAGAAGGGATGGCGCTGGAGCCGGCTCATTAGCGGGGGCTGGCATTTTTAGTGTTGAGATTCCCTCAGAGGCAGGGACATGCAATGACAACCCACGTCTGCCCCACCCCATGTATATGCTGGTGCTGATCTCTGTGGATCCCCTGGCCTCTGCTAGAGGTCCACATTATGTCAGACACTCAACCCCACATCCCCCCAGAGTAGGAGAGCAGTCCAGTGGATGCTCAATCCTACTCTCCCCAGCCGGCCCTCTGACTCCCAGATCCATTCCCAAACCCAGGTCGTCAGCGTCACAGATGGCAGCCATGCCTTTGCGCCAACAGGCCGGCCATTGTTCCAGACTTTTTGCTTCTGTTGGGCAACTGACAGTTTGCTTTGGGCCACCCCAACAAGCTCCTTCAGCTTCTCCCTAAACTTAAGGACATACTCCTATGGGAGTTCCTTGGGTGGCGTGCTTGCCTTTCCAGTCTTCATGGATCAAGTCTAAGGGCCCAAGCACCCTACATCCATATAAAGGGGGAGAACCATGTGGACTCTTGGGGCACCTACCTGTATGGGAACAACAGGTGGGGAAGGTATTTCTCCCAGTCCCTCCCATGCTGTTCAGAAAATGCTTGGAGCAACGATTTTAGGGTACCATTAAATCTTTCCATGAGCCTACACTACTGGCTTGTGGGTAATAAGGTGTTGTGCATCTCTGCACCACCCCACACTTCTCCTACAAACACTTCATCAGGTCCGACATAAAGCTACCCCCTTGATCAGAGATAACCTCCTGCAGAAACCCAACGTGGGAGAAAATCCCTAGCAAGGTGTCTGTCACTTTGTCTGCCCTAAGTGAGGAGAGGGTGACTGCTTCTGAGTATCAGGTGGCGTAACTGACCACCATCAGGATAAATTTTTTCCCGGAGGAGCTTTGGGTACTCAAGAGTCCCACAATATCCATTCCTACCTTCTGGAATGGTTCCTACACAATGGGCAAGGGAAGTAGGACAGCTTTTGTTTTATTACCTGCCTTCCCTATCTGTTGGCACTGGAGACAAGACCTGCAATATTTCTTGACTTGCTGGGTGAAGTTGAGCCAATAGAAATTTGGGCCAATTGTTGCAGGTGCGAGCGATGCCCAGATGCCTGGACATGGAGACATCATGAGCGATCTTGAGCAACCTCTCACGATACCTCTGGGGAATGACAAGCTGCCTGCCTATCACACCCCTCTGTTCTTCCATACTGTGTATACAACAGTCTGTAGTCCCAAAATACCGTATGTCTCATGTCACCTTCCTGTGTCCCATCAGAGTCTGCACAAGCCCTGAGTCTCTCCAAACTAGGGTCAGTCCTCTGAGCAGCTGCAAAATCTTCACATTTTCCTAAAGCATGGGCCATGTCCCCCTCAGTTCCTAAACTGAAGTCCATAGCTCAGGCATCAGGGCATTCAGAGTCACTGCCATCCTTAACCTTCTAACCATTAGTTGCCCCTCCCTCCTCAGAGTAACTTTCTGTAGCTGTTTTGTGAATGTCTGCTTGGGGAAGTCCTACACTCTTTTCACTACTCTCCATGTCAGGAGATACAGACTGGGGAACCAGCCTCCTATTCTTTTCCACAAGGGCTTCTGTGAGGTTCAGGAAACTACAAGCAGCCGTAGCCATCTGACTAAGGGTAACCACACACACCACTCCCTACTGTAGATCATTTCCTATGATCACATCTAGGGTGAGGTTGTCTGCCACTGCCACTTTTTGCACAGTCACTCCTGTGTAACCGCAATCCAAGAGAACACTAGCTAGTGGCAGGATTTTATCCTCCCCAGTGAATTCCCTCATAGTTACAAAATGATTAGGTATAAGCTGTTCAGGCCCAACCAAATCCCCTTTTACCAGGGTAGGAGACACCCCCATGTCCCTTAACCCATGGGTCTGCACCCCATTTATGGTAACTGGGTGTATGTGATCCCTCGTGTTTACAAGCATGCTTTTGGTGATACACAGTGCACCCACCTCCTTCTGAAGGACACTTTTCCCACTCTGTACCTTTTTAGGACACCGTCTAGCAAGATGCCCTTACTGTTTACAAAACCAACATTCATCATTTCTTTTATCCAAGAAATCCCTTTTTGGTAACTTGGGGCTTTCCCCTTTCTGCAGAGGCAGTGAGGGTTTTAGCTCTCCTGAAGACACGCTTTTCCCTTTTTGTCCTGCTACACCTGCTCCCCCACTTCCTTTCAGGGCAGGCCTGCTCCTGGCATAGTGATCCAAGAGTTCAGCTGCTTGCTGTGCTGTTTTGGGATCTCAGTCCTCTAGCCAGGTTTTCTGCTCCACTGGGCAAGCCCAAAAGAACTGCTCTAGTACCACAATCTCCTCAATTTTCCCCTCAGAGTTTGCTTCCACCCCATCCCACCAAAGTTTCAAAAACTGATGTTGCTTTGTGGTGAGTTCGTCAATGCTCATGTCAGAGCTTTTTCTGACTTAACAGAATTTAGCCCTGTAGGCCTCAGGAGTTAGTTCATACTTTTTAAGTAAAGCAGTTTTAAGTTTCTCTTAATTTTTACTGTCCTCATTGTCCATTTGGCCTAGCGCCTCATTTCATTTTCCAGTAAGCAGTAGGGATAGCTGAAAGCTCTAGGCATCCCTGGGTATCTTGGCCTGGATACAGACCTTTTAAAATGAATTTGAAAATGCATCAATATCCTCCCCTTCTTTAAATTCAGCTATTAATTTGGAATTTAACTTACACCAGCCCTGGAGTTTCAGGTTCACCCTTGCCACTTACATCCTCTGGTGTTGGTCATTGGAGTCTTAGCCTCTCCAGTTCAAACTGTCTCTGGCACTGCTTTTCCTTAGCCTCTCTCTGGTGCTGTTTTTCCTGCATTTCCATTTCGCACTTTCTCTGCTCAATTTCACTCTGCTGCTGGGTTTCAAACTTTCTCTGCTCGAATTCCCTCTGCTGCTAGGCTTCAAACTTTTTTCTGTTGCAGCTCCAGTTTCCTCAACTCCAGCTGCAACCTCATCCCTTCCAGCTCCATCTCTGTGGTGGCCTTCTCCTGGTGCTGTGGCTCTCTTGGTTCCCTCTGGTCTCACTGTCCTCCTCCTCCCCTCTGCGACTAGACATTGCAATGGCCCCTGGCACCCCCACACCCAAGATCTGGTTCTTTTCAGTTACTGGCCATGACTCAAAGTTCTGGGCAACCGCTTGCTCATCAGCTGCCACAACAGCCTCCACAAGGATCTTTTTGGTTTGCCCCTCATAATGGACTCCTCTTTTGTGACACAACTGCCTTAACTGGGATGCAATGCATTCGCTGTAGTTGGAAGCCATTGTCTTCCCTAATTACTGCCACATTAGCTTACACCATAAAAAAAGAAAACAGGATGGGAAACTTTATACCGAAATCAATTTTCTTCCCCAAATCTCTGCCCTGTTTGTGTGTGGATTGTTTACAGTTTATCAATCTGATACACTCACCTCGAATCCAACCTCTATGCCTGTGCCACCAATATCTCTGGGGTCCCTCCACTATGCCACCAGATCTGTCACAAACCCACTCCTGGGGGCCAGGTCCACTAAGCTCACAAAACCCACCCAAAAGTACAATCCATGATGGGGGAAACAGGAATACCCTCCACATGTCCTTCTAGAGTGCTCACTGAGTTCACAACTGAACACTTGCCATGAGGTCCCAGGACTTTCTCTTTAATTTGGGTAAGGGTTAAATACAGTCTCAAGTCTGTAGCCAGGTGAGAACCCTCCTTGGCTGCTGTACTGGAGGAATCAACCATAGCACTACCAGATGGGTTAACAATTGGCTTCGAGACTGAACTCAAAAGAATAGCATAAGAGGGTACATTTCCAATGGGGGGGGTACTGTCACTAGTGGAGTCCCAGGGATTGGTCTTGGGTCCAGCCCAGTTTTCACTTTTCATCTCTGATATGAATAAATACATCACCAGCAAATTAATGACATTTTATGATGATACAAAATTCTTCTCAGAAGCAAGTGATTCTAGTATGGATACCCTACAACAAGATCTGGATAAACTGCAGATGTGGGCAGAAGTAAATGGTATGGAGTTTAATTTGGATAAATGTGTGGTTCTGCATTTTGGGCAGAACAATATAGGCAGAGATTGTACTCTTAATAGCACTATAATTATGGTATCTAACTGTGAGAAAAACTCAGGTGTACTATTAAGTAGTGATTTCTCCTTTAGCCATCACTGTACAGAGGTTGTTAAAAAGCTGATAGACTATAACTGGATGTGTAAGAAGGACCTTCATATCTAGACATAGCACCTGTATCATGCCCCTTTGTAAAGCCATTATTCGGCCACACCTGGGCTATTGTAGTCCTCTGTGGAGTCCTTATTTGAAGTGAGACATAGCAAGCCTAGAGGGAGTTCAAATGCGAATTGCAAAAATGATTTGTGGCCTAGAACATGAACCTTATGATGCCAGGCTAAGAAAATTAAAACTCCACTCATTAGAACATAGACATAACCGAGGTAATTTATTACAAATGTACTGAATAAGTAGGGAACCTGAGTTGATGACCAGTCTTAATTTGAAGCCAGCAATTAGGGACTTTTGTCTAAGAAGCCATGAGAGACAACTAAAACTGACTTTACCAAGAGAAAGACCTAGAAGGCAGTTCTATACCCAAAGGATTATTCCTGTTTGGAACACATTACCTACAGAGATAGTGAAGACCCCAACCTTCCAGACATTTAAGAGTAGGTTGGATACATATCTCTTTAGCGTTAATAGGAATAATAACCCCAAGTAGGGGATACGGACTTCATGGGCTCAAGTCTTCTATCCATCTACATTTCTGAGTTAGACCCAGGCATTATGAGCACTTCAGGGCTGTCTCTTATAACCCTGTTTGTGTCTTCTCTCATGGGTGGTGCAGTGACCTAGTTCCCCCTTATGGACCCTTCCTGAGACCTGTGTATTTCCCCTACTTTAGGCACCCCAATTCCCTTCCAGGATTCTAGTCTTTGGTAGTGATGTGGCACCTTTAGCAATAAACAGGTTTGTCACAAATTGAATAAACATTCCCACAATTCACACATACAATACAATCTCTTCCAGGCAGTGTTTTGAAAGCAGATGCTTTTACTAATGACTAAATAATTATCATATAAGACTTACAAACAAAAGATTCAAACATTTGGTTACAGAATAATAAAACAAAAAGTGGAAAAAAACATACCAAATGCACTGTTAAATTTAACTGGCTTATTTGCACCTTGTCTGTAGTGAATCAAAGTACAGAAAATACTTGAAGTCTGCAAAGTTCCTTTCCTTTTCGTAGCCACTGGTCTTCAGTGTATGTTTGTGGCAATCTTACTTTGTAAGTCAGGAAGAATGTCTTCTCAAAAATGCTGTGCCAAAATGCTCAGAGTTTCTCTTTTGAGGGACTTTTTATAGCCATGGTCCTGCAGTCTCTGGTTAGCTGGTGGCCTTATCATTTTAGGCCAGCAGGGGTCTCTCTTGCTCTTTTCAAGTATTAAGGGAATCAGTATTATTAATTAGTTAGAGTTCTTATAGTTCCAATATCCTGGCTGGCTTTTTATCCCTCTCCTTCCTGCTGCACAATAAAATGTAAAGAGACTGAGGCAGTTCCCAGAAATTGGCACTAGTCTTCCAGAATGCATGTTTTCCCAGGTTCTGTTTCTCAAAGTAATTTGTTTTGAAGTTGAAAATTTTATGACCATGGGAGATGTTTTTCTATCTCATGGCAATTTATGACCCTCTTCCTTTGATCAGCTACCCCAACCCTCTTTGAAATGTAATTTCAGTTTCCTGCTAAGTAAGCTTTTCCTAGGCAAAAATAAATGTCAGACATTTGCAATATATTTTCTCTTCCCTATGACCTTTTCAGTAAAACTTTGCATCCTTCTGTCAAACCTTATCTCCTGACCTGTTTGTAAATTTAAACATAACCAAAATCTCAGAAAAATATAGCAGAACTATGACAGAAGTGGCCAACTCGCCACATTTTCTTTTTTCCACGGGCTCTTATTGGTGCTGTACAGTCAAACAGCACATCAGCAGCTGAGCACAATGCCTCAGTCTGCATAATGACTGAGTACTGCCTGACTTGGAACAGGCTGCCAGCCACACACTGAGTAGTCAGAAGAACAGGTACGACACAGGTGAATACTAGTGACACCATATCTGTGGACTAAAATAAAATTCCTCTAAGACTTACTCCTGCTGGCGTTTGCATTTTTCAAATTTACTGCCCTGGAGAACGCACAGTCTTTTGTATTTTCTGCCAGCCACACACTGCCTGATTAAATTTGCTTCATCATTTGTTCTCTCAACTAGTCACAGTTCCCATTTAAAAGAATAATTCATATGTATATGTGCTGTAGCACTTATCTCTCCCCATGCTGCCCCTACAACAACTCTAACAAGTGAATGGCTATGCTTTCTTTGACAAGATGAGATGACACTAGCCACCACTTTGACCAACTGACTAGAAAGAGTTGTCCCCTTCCACTGCTCACCATACTCTGGCAAAGTCAAAGTGTCCAGAGACCAAGTGATGTAGGGCATGTGGGTATCTTGGGAGACTATCCAATCATCACTCCTTTTACTGAGGAAAAGGACATAGATTCCGTCATAATAGCCATACTTTGAAATCTCTCCAGTCCATTCCTCCTGACACAAGGGGGAGGTCATCTCTGTGTATACATAGAAACATAGAAGCTGTCAGCAGAAAAGGGCCTTGTGGCCCACATAGTCTGCCCTAAGGTTTCTACCTAGTGTTCTATAATAGATCCTAATTTGATCTCCAGCCTCACACACACCCAGCCCTGTTACTAACATCCGCTTGTGTCCATCCCATGCATGTCAAAACCTGTTACCATTTTGATACCCACCACCTCTGCTGGGAGTTTGTTCCAAATGTAGTAGTAGTAAAAAATGTATTTTTACATAGGAATAATACATGTCATTTGGATAATACAATCCAGTTTTCAAGACAGTCCTGTGCAAGTAATCCAAGTTCCACATATTCACATCAATGACAAACAGTCTAATACAAAATATTCATAAATGCACAACTTACAAATTTATAAAACCATTTAACAAAGACAATAAAAATCAATTTTAAACACAGACACATGAATAAACATAATACACTTTTAACCCTTTCAAAGATTTTTTAGCAGTTTTCTCAGACCGCAATAAAGGAGGGAGAGCATTCCAAATTACTGATGCTTGTGATAC
The DNA here is from genome assembly GCA_016271365.2 of Neoceratodus forsteri. Lineage (NCBI taxonomy): Eukaryota > Metazoa > Chordata > Ceratodontiformes > Ceratodontidae > Neoceratodus > Neoceratodus forsteri. Next base: position 265,750,293 of record CM057454.1, on the reverse strand, counting down.
TTTTGTTCTATCCCCAAATTTATTTTTACATTTGTCTGGATCAATTCTGTTTTGATACAGTTCCCTTACTGAATGTTCCCTAAGTGCAGAATCCCTTTCTGCTAATAATTTGGCTATATTATGGGTTAAGTAAATTGTCCTATATTTATGAATAAATAAGGACCAACTCTTTCTGTATTCCAAATCAAGAGATAACCAATTTAACCTCATTAACAAATCACAATGATGAGTTCTAAAACTACAACATGAAACATATCTTGCCACTCTATACTGTAATTTATCTAATTTGTTCAAAAGTTGTTTAGTAGTAGTCCTATAAATAATCTCTCCATATCTAATCACTGGAAGTATGAGCTGTTCTGCAATCAATTTCCTGTCTTGCAACCTAAAACACTTTGATATTCTCTTTAAAGCTCCTAACTTTTTGTGTGTTTTGATGATAGTAGACTCTATATGATTCTTAAAAGTTAATGAGGAATCGATGTTAACTCCCAAATAGCTATATTCGAAAACTTGTTCTATTAGTGTTTGATTCAATGATGTGATCTGTACATCCGTGAACTCCTGTAGTCTACTAGTACCAAAAGGCATAAATTTGGTTTTATTTACATTCATTATCAATTTTGACCTGGTGAACCACTCCTGTACCCTATTAAAGTCAGCCTGTAGGTTTCTCTGGAGATTCACCAGGTTTTTTTCAGAGGCCAGTAAAACTGTATCATCTGCATACATCCTTATGTTTGTATGCTGAATTACTGATGGTAAATCGTTGTTAAAAATCAGAATAACAAGGGTCCCAAAATGGACCCTAGTGGAACCCCCCTCTTGATGATTCGAGGGTTTGAAAGATGATTTTGTAACTGCACTCTTTGAGATTGATCAGTCAAATATGATATAAACCACTTAAGTGGATCCCCAGAAAAGCCCAAATCAGCTGACCTTTTGGATAAAATGGAATGGTTCACCGAGTCAAATGCTTTTGATAAGTCAATATATATTGCTGCTGTGTCATTTCCTTTGTTCAAGGATGTACATATCAGATCATTGAATTCAACTAAAGCCGATGTAGTTGAAAAGCCCTTCCTAAATCCTGACTGAAATTTTGTTAATAAATCATATTTTTCCAAATATTCTCCCATTTGCTGGTTTACTAGTCTCTCCAAACATTTGGATAAAATGGACAAAATAGCAATAGGGCGAAAATTATTAGGGGACATTTTGTCTCCAGTTTTATAGATAGGTACTATCTTCCCTGCTTTCCATGAAGTAGGAAAATGTCCTTCTTGTAAACTCCAATTAAATATAGCTTGAATTGTTTGTGCTATATATGGAGTAGCTATTTTTAGGCAACAGCCCTCCAAATTATCTAGTCCAGCAAATTTATATGGATTAATTCTAGACAGTTCTTTAGTAACTTCCAATAATGTTAGTTTTTTAAATCTAAAAGGGAGATGTTGATTAGAAAAATATTCCTCACTTTTAGTGTTGAATACCATTGGTGTGTCTCCTGTTTGTTCCAAATTAGGGAGATCAACAACATAGTCATTTAAAATATCTGATACCTCCCCTAGATCTTCTATAATGCTTTCATTTACTCTCAAGTTTAAATTAGCTTGTCCATCATGCCCTCCAGGATTTGACAAATTTTTTATAGCCGTCCAAAATTTTTTAGGATTAATATTATGGTTTAATTTGATATGATAATAAGATATTTTTGCCCTTTTTATCAATTTCTGACACTCATTTCTTTTAAGTTTAAATAAATCCCAATCATGTATTTTTTGTTGTCTTTTTTGCTTTCCTCCAAATTCTATTTTTAACTCTAATTATCTTTTGCAATCTATCTGTTATCCATGGAAATTTAGGCAAATCACTATGTTTTCTTATTATTTTGGGGGCATGGATGTCACAAATGTTTTGGAAAGTATCAGTAAACTATTCAATACTAAGATCCAACTCTGGTATTAACAAATATCTCTCCCATCTTTCTGATCTAATACTCTCCAGAAAATGAGGTTCTGAGAAGTGTCTCATATCACGAGACCAAGTTTGTTTCAAATGTTTTCTGGACACTCCCCTAGGATGTATAATAAGAACAGTCCAAACAGGATTATGGTCACTAAAGTGGGGAGACAAAATTCCCTGATCTTTTATGTGAAAAGTTTGGGAAACAAAAATTAGGTCTAATATAGATCCCTTACCTGTTGTATTTATATACCTTGTTGATGAATTTATCAGTTGAGTAAGTCCCATCTCATTCGTAATTTCTTTTAATTGGTTACCTCTAACATTTGCCCAATCACAATTGAAATCCCCCATTAAAACAATAGATTTTTCCTGTATATGATCCCCTATTTTATGTAAACCCCCTCTATAGTTTTTATTTTTGTTCTGGGGAGAATAAATCACAGCTACTACTAAATTTAAGGGCGTAACAAGAATAACTAAATAATCTACATTTCCCTCATTTCCTGCCATCATTATTTCAACATTCCCCAATGAATTTTTAACAAAGCACATTACCCCACCCCCTTTACCTTTCCTATCTTGTCTAAAAATCTGATATGCTGGCACACTCATTTCAGTTGTACTAATTTTATCATTAAGCTAAGTTTCACTCAGACCCAGAATACAAGGATTTTGAGAATTTATAATAGATGCCAGCAGATCCAATTTGTTCAAAATACTACAAGCGTTATCATGTAAAATAGTTATCTCATTTGAGACATTTGGTCCTGGATTCAATTCAACATCACCCCCCAAAATCAAAACCAAATAACATGCATCCATAAAACTGTCAGGTGATTTGTTGAAACTTGGAGGCAAACCCTTTAATTTAAAACTTGCTCTCATGTAACTATTCCAACAATTAGTAAAAGTATTTCTTCTGTTTAAAATCAAGTACCCATCTTGATAAGAACTAACTCGAGTAGTAAATGGCCAAACAGTTTTAGTAGTTCCGAGGTCTGATTCACTAAATATAGCACCTGCAAAAATCAGACCCAGGACTACATATCCCAATATTTGCATTGAGTACATTTTCTAATTAATTTTAAAACAAATCTTATATTCACAAAGAAATCAATGCCTACTTTACTAAAAGATACTACCTCCTCCTTTTTGTCAAATAATTTGTTTACACCTTCCTACAAACAAAGGCAGAGATAGCCAAATACAAACAATATATCCCACTTACATTTATTGTAACAGATTCCTCTATTTGTGTTTTTTATTTATTTTTTTTTAGTTCGATGGCTCGCGCCATAAAACACATGTCACACATCAAAGCAGTGAGCAGCGCCGACTTTTAAACTGTAAGCCCCGCCTCTGCGGCTCTCACATTGGTTCCCCCAGGAGTCTGTCAGAGTTCCAAATCAGCTGTACCTGTAGTACTCTCAGCTCGTTGGTTTTCACCGCGTCTGCTTACAACAGGCAAAATGTTACTCGGTTGGAAACAGCAGCACCCTTTTCAAAGGGGATAGTTGGCAAAGTCACCCTTTGGTTGTTTCTTCATACACAGTGAGCAGCACAGACTCTTAAACTGTAAGCCCCACCTCTGCAGCTCTCACACTGGTTCCCCCAGCAGTCTGTCAGAGTTCCAAATCAGCTGTACCTGTAGTACTCTTGGTTCATTGGTTTTCACCACGTCTGCTTACAAGAGGCAAAATGTTACTGGGTTGGAAACAGCAGCACACTTTTCAAAGGGGATAGTTGGCAAAGTCACCCTTTGGTTGTTTCTTCATACACAGTGAGCAGTGTGGACTTTTAAACTGTAAGCCCCACCTCTGTGGCTCTCACATTGGTTCCCCCAGCAGTCTGTCCAAGTTTCAAATCAGCTGCACCTGTAGTACTCTCGGCTCGTTGGTTTTCACCACGTCTGCTTACAAGAGGCAAAATGTTACTGGGTTGGAAAGAGCAGCACACTTTTCAAAGGGGATAGTTGGCAAAGTCACCCTTTGGTTGTTTTCAGATGTCCACCACCCTTTCCATAAAGAAGTATTTCCTCACATTCTCTCTAAGTCTCCCCCCTTCCAGCTTCATTTTTTTTAAATTCAATATATTTTATTGAACTTTTTAAACATAACATAACATCCTCATTACATCCGAAAGAAGAGGAATAATGTTCTAGTTTAAACAATGGCATTAGTTATATCCTCCTAAGGTAACAATGGAGCATTCTCAGTTATCTGACCCCCAACCCCCTTCCAGCCTCATAACATGCTCCCTTGTCCTTGAGCATCTCTTTCTGTGCAAAATGCCACCCTCCTATACCTTATTGATACTTTTGAGGTATTTGAATGTTTCTATCATGTCTCCCTTTCCCTCCTTTCCTCTAGAGAGTACATATTTAACTTCCTGACTCTTTCCTCCTAGCACTTCTGATGCAGACCATGCACCATTTTGGTTGCCTTTCTCTGCACTGCCTACACCTGAGCTATGTATTTCCAGAGATAGGGCTTCCAGAACTGGACACAGTACTCCAGGTGGGGTCTCATGATTGCTCTATACAGGGGTAACGTTACCTCCCTTCTTCTGCTGGTGATACCCCTCCATATGCACCCCAATTTTCTACTAGCATTTCCCACTGCCTTATCACACTGCTTTGCTACCTTCAGGTCATCAGATATGATGATCTCAAGATCCCTTTCCTGTTTTGTGGTTGGTAACACCTCCCCCAAAAATGATACGTTGTCCTTGGGTTTCTGTGCCCCATGTGCATAATTTTGTACATTTTGGCATAGTTGCCAAACCCATGACCAGTTCTCAGCTTTTTCAGATCTTCCCTCATTCCCCCCACCTTGTGACCATTTTGTTGCATATTTTTGTGTCATCCATGAACAGGCATACCTTTCCTTACAGCCCCTCTGTGATGTCACTAATAAAGACATTGAAGAGTGCTGGTCCCAGTACTGATCCCTAAGGCACCCTGCTAGTTACCTTACCTTCTTCTGAGGGAACTCCATTGGCCACCACTGTCTAAGTTCTGTTACTTAGCCAACTTCATGCCCATTTTACTATCTTTGGACCCAGGCTGCCCAGCTTGCTTACCAGTCTTCTGTGTGGAATGGTGTTGAAGGCCTTACCAAAATCCTGGTAGGCCACATCTACCGCTCCTCCCTGATCCACCTCCTTGGTAACCCAGTCAAAGAACTCTATCAGGTCTGTTTGGCAAGATCTCCCCCCTGTGAACCTATGTTGCCTTACATACTGCAATCCACTGTTTTAAGGTATTCTCCAATCCTTTCTTTAAGTAGTGTTTCCATAACCTTGCCCACCACCAAAGTCAGGCTTACAGGTCTGTAGTTTCCTGCCTCCTCTGTATTCCCAGTTTTGTGTAGTGGGACCATATCCACCCTCGCCCAGTCCCCCAGAATGCTCCCCCATATTCAGTGATAGATAGAATAGGGCTGTAAGTGGTGCAGACAGCTCCTCCTCTAGCTCCTTCAGCATCCTGGGGTGAACCCCATCTGTCCCCATTGCCTTGTCTAGTCTTTGTTTAGCTAGTTCACTGAGGAGTGTCTCCTCTGTGAAAGGGCTAGTGTCCACCTCTGTTCTCCTAATGCCCTTTTCCCCTCTCTGTAGCCCGTCACCTACCCCTTCCTTTGTGAATACTGAACAAAAGTACTTGTTCAATATGTCTGCTTTCTTCTGGTCCTCTTCCACACTTCCCCCCTTCCCCTTTTAGACTTACTATCTCTGCCTTGCTTTTCTTCTTTTTGCTTATGTACCTAAATAATGTTTTATCCCCCTTTTTAACTGAATTGGCAATGTTTTCCTCCATTCGTGCCTTTGCTATCCTACTTGACTTCCCTGCCTCCCTTTGTTTTTCCTGATAACTCTCCCTATCTTCTTCCTTCTGTGTTGACTTGTACTGTTCTAATGCCTGCTTTTTTCCTTAACTATCTCTGCTGCTTCCTTGGAGAACCATAGTGGTTTCTTTTTTCTCTTGCTTTTTTAACCTGCCTGACACAGAGGTCAGGCCTTCTCAATGGCCTTCCTTATTTTTGCCCATTTTTCCTATACCCCACCCATTTTCCCTTATTCCTGCTACAGCTTCCCTGAGGCACTCTCCCATTTTCTTGAAATTGGCCATCCTGAAGTCCAGGACCCTCCAGTTACCAGGCGGCAGGTGGCAGCACCACATAAGTAACTCTGCACTGTGGAAGAGCATGTGTGGAGGACAGAAAAATGGCAATGCTGGTCAGTAGTATGCTTTTTCAAACTGCCTGGAGTAAACTAAAGTTTAGTGTTTTTTTACAAAATGTTTGCGCATGGTGGACTAGTGCAAACAGAAGGAGTTCAACTATTTGCGTAGGTTGGTCAAACCAAATTTACAGCCCTAATACAGAGGGATGATTCAGGCCCACAGGGCACCAACATTTAACACTTAAATCTCTATCTCTGATGTAAGGAGAACAGAACCTCTTGCCACCACTACAACCAGAGAGTGAGTATCAGACCCAGCAGGGCAATGATGTAATCCTCCTGACACCACCCATGGCAGCTGCCAAGGATCCCAACAGTGGCGACCCATACCACTTCACCACAACTTATGTAAATGACTGTTTACAAGAGCTGCATACAACACACACATTATGTGAGACTGTCCCAAACTACACTTCTTTTTGCTGTGATGGAGCAGAAGATGGGACATTTATTTGCTTTTCCACTAACAACAATGCCCTAACTCTATTTGTTTCTAGTATACACAGAGAGCATGCAAATCCAGCATATACTATACTTATTGAATATTTTGGTGAGTGCCTATAAGAAATGTAGCTCAAAACTATGACTTGGGTCAAAGAGACTTGAGCTTGATGTTTGGTGGATGCTGCTACTCAGATTTACATGATGGAGAGATAATCCACACCTTAAATGAGCAATTACCAAAGTTTTCTTGCCGCTGAGATGGATAGGTTAATTATATTAAGCAGTATGAGTTGAATTTTGTGCCTTAGACCCAAGTTCCCTTTTCTTTCACTTTTTTTGGTTTTCTTTCGGGGGGGAGATTTTGGAAGGGGGAAGCTTCGGATTATGAGTTTAATGGTCTGACCACTTCTGTATGAATGTTAGTACATGTATGTAATCATTTAATTTACAAAGCCTGTATATTATGCTTTTGTACATATTTAGCATCAGTACATTTTGTGATTTTCCCTATTGTTGTACAAAAAGTTGTTTTAATACGGTATGTGTCACTTATACTGTTCATGCTTAAGCCAGACAACCACGTAGAATGGACAATTTGTGGTTGCCAAAAACCATTCCTTATAGGGTCGCATTATAAAACACTTGTTTATAACAAATTAATGGTGCCTGCTATAGCAGATGCCTGAGGCCCATTAACACCTACTCAGCAGTGATCAGGTACTCTCCCCAATATTTCCAGAGGTTACCTGACTACAGCAGTGGAGGTGTTAATTGGCCTCCTATACATTACCTTAGCACAGATAACGAGGTGCTAACCTGCCAGTCTGCAAAGTCTGTCTCCCCTCCTCTCCAGGTGATCCTGAGCTGTGATAGTGGCCTCATTCCCTCATCATCCCCTCCTGGCTCTCCATTTTGCTGCCCCCCCCCAAATTATGAATGAAAAAGATAACTTGCTTGTTCTGATCCTCCTTGAAACAGTGCTATCACCAGTGTTCTTTTACATACAGTGCTTGTGCATTCTCCCATCATTCCCTCACAGTGATCCAGCAGTTTAGAAGATGAGCACACTCTTTTTCATTATCAGATGTAAAAAAAATAAATTCAGATTGATCCTCACTGAAACAGCACTTCCCCAGTGTGCTTTTACTTACAGTGCTTGTGCATTCTCCCCTCATTCACTCCCGGCGATCCAGCAGTTTAAAAGGTGAGCATGCTCACATATAGTGCTTGTCCATTCTCCATGTAACATGTGACTGCTCTAAAACTCTAGCAGTTTAGAAGGTGAGCACACTCACATTCAGTGCTTGTCCATTCTCTGTCTAAAATGCGGTGGCTCTAAAAATCCAGCAGTTTAGAAAATGAGAATTCCCTTTCTCTCTCTCTCTCTCTCTCGCCTTTACCAGAAAAAAAACTCAATCCTCCTTGTAACAGTACAGGTAGCAAGCAGCAATAACCAGAGGCAGAGGCTTTGGCTGCAGATGGGATGTAAAATGCAGTGGCTCTAAAAAAATTATGTCTTTAGGGACTGGGTGAAACTGGTAATAAAAATAATTTGGTTAAATCGGACACAGTTTATAACAGATGAAAGTGCTTTGCACAGAGTAGTCTGTTATAAGCTGCAAAAATATTATTAAAATATAGAAAAATGCACACGCAAGTGTGTGCCATTTTTTTTCTTTTGTTTTACGTACCTGAGGAGTGTGACAGCCCATAATCCTCAACAGCAAAACTCAAGATGTTTATAAGTCATCACACTAAGGGTCTGTCAAAAAAAGACTCATAGGCACATATTGGAATATGTTTTATTTGTAATAATATTTGGTGCTTGGAGTTTAACAAAAAAATGGAGCTTCCAAGTTCTTTGCTGAATGTTTCTATGATAGAGAATACAGCATCCATCCAAACTTAAGACTATCCCCATAACACTTAAAATTGAGACATTAAACACACACAGAAGCTTTTCTTGAGATGTACAAATTCAGAGAGACAAACTGTATCAAGCATCTAAAATGTTCTGTGTTTGTTTTAAAATGGTGCTCTCTGTGTCTTAATGGTGAAAGACTTTGTGGTTGAAATTGAGTTAAGCAAGCAGAGTGAAATTGGAACTGTTGTCAGCATGGCTTAGTTGGTAGCACATCTACCCCGGGACCAGATAGTCATAGGTTCTCATCCCACACCGGGATTGGACTCATACCTAAATGCTGGCACCTGAGTGCAGCACTAGGGGGGAGCTGTACTGTTGGAGTGTGCTGCCCTTCGGATGAGAGACGTTAAATCGAGGTCTCTTCTACCCATCCTGGTGCTGTCCTGGTGGGTGTCCAGGTGGAAGAAAAATAATCCAAGACATCCTTTGCAAAGAGTAGGGGACATTCCCTGTATCTTGGCCAATATTCCCCTTCCCATAAATCCTGTTTATGCAATTGTCCAGACTGTGTGTGGGTGTTGATGTATGATATGGCTGCCACTACACATTCAGTCACGTCACTACCAGTCTAGCATTGCTTGTAAAGCACTTTGGGATACACTGTGTATGAAAAGCACTATAACTCAGTTAAGAAGGGGGATAAAACCTTTTATAGGTACATTAGGGAGCGAAGAAAGACCAAGGAAGTGATAGTGAGGCTTAATAAAGGGGAGGGTGGGTGAGCAGAGAGGGACAGTGAAAAAGCAGGGATACTGAATGAATACTTCTGCTCAGTATTCACAAAAGAAGAAAAGGGGGAGGTACCTAATCCAATCAATAGATACACTCTGGATAGGGGAGGTCGATCCCAGTCCTTTCACAGAAGAAAGAGTTCTGAAAGAACTCCTAAAACTGAAGGTGGACAAAGCAATGGGGCCTAATTAGATTTAGCCCAGAATTCTAAAAGAACTAAGGGGAGAACTAGTGACGTCACTGACTACCCTTTTTAATAAATCATGGGAGGATGGTGTGGTACCTAAGGATTGTAGTAGGGTAGATGTGATTCCCCTTCACAAAAGTGGGAGCAAAGCAGAGGCAGGAAACTACAGACCTGTTAGCTTGACCTCAGTGGTAGGGAAAATGATGGCATCACTTCTGAAAGAAAGAATTGTTGCGTACCTAGAGGCCAGCAGGACACAGGACCCAAGGCAGCATGGATTTACAGTGAGACGGTCATGTCAGATGAATCTAATAGGTTCTTTGACTGGGTGACCAAAGTAGTAGATCAAGGATGGGCTGTGGACATGGCCTACAACGGATTCCAATCTGAAGAAGGGGGGGGTTACTAGTGGGGTACTACAGGGTTCAGTACTGGGTCCGGCCATTTTTAATGTTTTTATAAGTGACATTGCAGAGGGACTGGAAGGAAAAGTATGCCTCTCTGCAGACAACTCAAAGATCTGCAATGGGGTTGATACACAAGTGGTGTAGAAAGGATAAGTAGGAACTTGGAAAGGTTGGAGGAATGGTCAAAAGTATGGCAGCTTAGATTCAATGCAAAGAAGTGCAAAGTAATGCACCTGAGAAACAAAAACCCAGGGGAAGAGTACACAATGGGGAGGGCAGGGGTGTATTAACAACAACAAAAATGGAAAGGGACCTGGGGGTAGTCATATCAGATGACCTAAAGGTAAGAGAGCAATGTGAGAAAACAGAAAGGATGGCTGGGGGGATACTGGGATGTACAGAGAGAGGCATCACCAGTAGAAAACAAGAAATTGTTATCTGTCTGTACAGGCAGTTGATGCGACCCCATCAGGAGTACTGTGTGTAGTTCTAGAGACCCCATCTCCACAAGAACATAAACAGGATGGAGGCAGTGCAGAGGAGGACAACTAAAATGGTGCAGGGTTTGCAATGGAAGCCATATGAAGAGAGATTAAAGGAGCTTAATATGTATACCCTTGAGGAAAGGGGGGCCATGATAGAAACTTTCAAGTACCTCAAAGGAATCAACAAAGTCCAAGAGGGTAGCATCTTTCAGAAAAAGAAATGTGCAAGAACAAGGGGACACAATTTGAAGATACAGGGAGGAACGGCTCAGGGGCAATGTGAGGAAGTATTTTTTCACAGAGAGGGTGGTGGACGTATGGAATGGCCTTCCTGAGGAGGTCATGGGGTCCAAAACAGTGGGGAAATTCCAGAATGCATGGGACAAACTTAAGACAATTCTGGTGGGGGGTAGGAAGAAATATGCTGTTGGTTAACTAGGATCTGCAGCTTATCCAATAAGTAGGGAAATGGGCAGACTAGGTGGGCCAAGCGGTCCTTATCTGCCGTCAAAGGCTGTTTCTATGTTTCTATATAAACGTTGATTCTTCTCCATCTTCTGTTTAAAAAGTACTACAGACTAATGTAAAAACAAGTAACTGAACAGTATATCACTAGCAAAGTCAAACTTTTAATGTTTTAACATTCCAGAATCTTGTGACTATCATTTCCCACTGCTGTTTGCTGACAGAAATCAGCCATTCTTAAGCATGAGATGCATATGTCATAACAACTGGGTCTGAAGTCACACCAGGCTTTTACGTTTCATCAGTGATGAATATCGAGTGCTATGAGGGGTCTTCAGTTATTATAAAAAATAAACCATGGTTTAGATGGTGTAAATGGCAAAACATATGCTGTACGTCACATTTCGTAACGAAAATAATGCAATCACAGTCTCCAATAGCAACAAAGGCAATAAGTATAACGCATTCCAAGTTTAGTAGAATACTGTTTGGCATCATTAAAGGCAATAAGGGGTCTATAGTTCTTGCAGCAGCCTACATAGGCAGAGCTTTAGCATTAGCTAGCAGCAGAAAATGTTACTCTGCATCTCTGGTGATAAATAATGATGGGCACAAACCGCTAAAAAAAAAAAACAGCCATATGACAGGCAGTGCATGCTTGTAGTACAGACCCTAAAAGGCAACCATTCAAGATGACTGCACTCGCAGCTGATGGTTCGATCTCACAGGACAGAAACTTGATTGTTGCACAATTCATGGCCTCCACCACTTTTAATAAAGGGCAGGATGGACTTGGGTAGCATGAGAGGAATCCAGGTGAAGGGATCTCCCTCACAGCTATAGCACAGGCGACTTTCCTCCACACTCTTACTAAACTGAAACTAGAACATATTCTGGAAAAAATGACTGATGCTCCCGGGGAGGGGTTCTAGTACACCAGGCCATTCCACCTGCACATGTACCAGAGCACGGCAACTGTAGCTTCAAACTTTAACCCTGAGGTGCCAGCAGACAACATCAATGGATTTAGGAACCCTGGGGATTTCAAGAATGTTATGGTGAAAAGTGTATAGATGCATATTGACACATAATATATGGCTGATCACTTTTTCCCATAGAAAATCAGTGTCATCTTAATCCCATAATACCAATGTTTAGGGTTGTGTTAATACCTTATTTTGAATACTCGCTGAGCATTCATATTCAGTGGGCCAGTTATTCATTATTCATGCTTCGGTGTTCGTTATTCAGTCATTGGAACTGGCTGTGAGACTTCAACATCACCTGAGACTTTCTGCCCAATCAGAGGCCACTTTGAAAACTCACTGAAGGCAGGTCATGTGACCCCACACTTGCAGAAGCTTTAGGCAGGAGACAGATGACTTGAGCTGCTGCAGAGAAAGAATCTTTTTCCATCCACTTGTTAAAACTAGAAAAAAATCAGAACTCTTGACATTTATTTTGTTCCACTCTAAATCCCAAGCTAGAGAGTACTTTTTGTCACACTTTTGTGTGATAAATAATATTCAGTGTGATGTACAATTTTCAGTGTTTCTCAGGAGAACTGTTATTAGTGCTTTTTTTCTCTAAGGCCTGTTTCTGCTCTGCAAGCAAAAGCAATCAGACAGTCACAGCCTGGCTGATAGGACTTGAGAGAGGCCACACACTCAGTCAGCAGTTACGATTTGCACAAAGCCAAAACATTTAGAACATTTCCAATATCAAGTTCTTAAACATTTTCCATTAAAACCACACATATTAACCCCAATGTTTTGCTGATAGGGCTTGTTTAGGGGAATGTTTTTACATTTGTCATTATTTTGCTAGTCTTTCTTTACTTGTAATAAATTATTTATCACACAAATAAAACAGGCTGCCTGCTTGTATGGCTCTTTTTTACATCATTTCATTTTCTAGGCGAGCCCAAGGGCAAGGCCTCACAGAACATTTTTTTCTAAATCATCATGTTGGTCTCCTTGCAGGTATCCCCAACCCACTAGGAGAACAACATGGCACAGTCAAAATGTTTTGGTCATGTGGCCACCCTAATGGGACACATTCAGGAAGAGCAGAGCTGGGTGAGTGCCATGTGGTGCAACAGGTCCCTGACTGAAAAATCCTCCCTGCTGTCTCAGTGATGGCTCATAGAGTCTGAACAGGGTATGTCCCATTCACTGTCTTATTACAGGGCAGGGTATATCCCTGTTTGTTTTGAGGGTACATCCCTATCTGATTAAAGGGTATATGCCTGGTGGACAACACGACGAGAAAAAAACATTTTGGTTTCTAAAATGAAAAGAAAGAGCCAGCCCCATAGCACTACAGGACCATCAGTACTGCTAACTACTCTGACGGACTGAGTTTCAGAATGGAGTTTGGTCACTTGGTGGCCGACCAGGGGAGAGAGGACTGAGCATCCCATGGATGGCTCTTCTTTCAGGAGGTGGAGGTACAGGCAGTGTCCTCATGTGTGACTGCTACAGTGCCCTAGCATAAGCTGGGTACGAGTGGTGGCAGCTGAGCAAAGTGGATGTGCAGAAAAAGAATTAATGAAAGGACTTTAGAAGAGCAATAAAAGCAGGCAGCCTTTATACGTTCACTTATGCTTGCTCAAGGAATGTCTTGCTACTAATAGTATTTTAGAGGTGTGTCACTGCCAAGCCATTTACAGCTGAAACTGCAATGGGCTTGGCAGTGCACACCAATGCAGGCACTCTGGTCATGGCAGTAGTTCTACTTGCTGATGAGGCATTTTCTGTAGTTGAAAGAAATTAACTGCTCCAATGAGAGAGTGCTACTGTATATTTCTTTCTGTAGCCGTAACTCCGGGCATGCGTATTAGAGTTGACACTAATGCGCATGCCTGGATTTACGGCTACAGCTCCTGCCACCTGCCACATTCTCTCCCCCCGGTCCTCACTCCTCTGGCCCCACCCCCATGCCTCAACATTACCTATGGTGCAGCTTTACTAATTGGCAGTTCCTGCTGCCCACCGCAGTCTCTCTTCTCAGTCCTCGATCCTCTCCCCCCTCCCCCAGGCTTCTACATTAGCTGTGGTGTGGCTTTACATATTGGCAATAGCCGTGGTGCAGCAAAAGTGAACGTTTGTGAGGTAAACAATTGCAGGCAAGAAAGGGATAGCAAAATGATGAAAACAGCAAAAACAGTCCCCTAAACAAGCGGTATCTGCAAAATATTGGGGTGATGTGGGAACTGGGAAACAAGAAGATTTGGGGAGTGTTGTTTTTGTAGGCTTTGTACAAAAGCAGAGTGGCAGGTGAGTGGTGGTGCACTGTGCAGTGCACCCAGTTTCACAACCTCATTGTTACGAAGTCATAACATGAGAAGCAAGTTATTAGCACTCACTGGGATTTAATTTACCTTGGGGCTATTCTAGCTGTGTTCTTGTTCTTGTTCAGCATCCTTGCTGTTTGTAAGGTACATGACAATAATGGGTACTGAAACAAGTGTGAGCATTAAACACTGCAGGAAGGGAGCATAGGGGGAAAATACCCAGGTTAACTTTGTGAAGAAAAACAGTTAGCAAGAGCAGACTTGAGAAACTATATATATATTTTTTGTTGGTTTTTTTTGTTTGTTTATTGGGGTAACTCAAATTTGTACCAAGTAATAGCAAATTTCTTTTTCATCTTCACCAGTGGAACCAGACCTGCCAGACGGAATTCCCTCTCTCTCATGATCTTCTGCATCAGCTGCTGGTGTCACCATTCCCCACATACAACTGGTCAGTTCATTGCACAGTTCTTGTCAAAAATGAATCACTCTGTGGCTGTCCATAGCCATGTGAAGGATCTCATATTTGAATTGGGGATCCAGCATGGATGCAAAATGTGGCTGTGACTGTCCAGCATTTTCACAAACCTTGCATCCTGTTCAGCTTGCAGCTGCTCAATGAGCACATTTGCCCCTACTGGAATATCCCTGTTTTGCTCTGCATATCTCCCTAGGAATGCTTTCAGTATATGCACAGTTGGGATCACCTGACTCAGTGGGGCAGTTGACACACTTAAATCATGGACGCTCCTCTCAAATGGCCCAAGTACTCTCACCATGGCATCAACCAGTGACCACTCTTGGTGGTCTACGACTCACCCAATGTTGCATTCCACTGCCATGTCATGAAGTGCACACTTCTGTTCCAGCAATCTAGACAGCATCAGGTATGATGAATTCCATCTTGCACTGATATCCTGTATCAAGTGATGTTAAGACAGACCAAGGCATTGCTGCACTTCTCTTACTTAGTTAGTCACCTATACAGAGTGATGAAAATAGGCACAGATGGCGTGTGCTGTCGAGACAGTCTTGCTAACCTCAGTACTATGATACAGTGCAGATGTGACCACTAGCTTCAAGGTGCAGGCAAAGCAACAAATGCTGAAAGACTTTTCATCAGTAATTGCTTTCACTATATTTGCCCTGTTATCCATGACAAAAAAAAAACTACATGTAGACCAGTACCAACTGTCCATGACTATAGCATGTCTTGAATAAATCCAGAATGTTCAGTGACGTGTGGTCTTTCTCCATCAGCCCAACATTTAGAAGGGCACACCTGGAGTGACTGCCAGGTTGTAGAGGGATGAAGAGAGAGCCAGTGACACAGGGAGAGAAGAAGGACTCCGCAACATGAGACCTTGGGGTTTGGCACACACTAGTGTGCAGTCAAGGAGTGATATGCATGTATGGAGTTTGTACTGCTCCAGATGTCTGAGGTGCAGTGGAAAACTCCCCCCGCAACCGCAGAGAGCACTGAGGCAACACAGAAACACAGAAGATGATGGCAGATAAGGACTGCAAGGCCCATCCATTCTGACCATTTCTTTTTCTACCTTATGAATGTGCCATCTGCCTTTGCTCTGTTAATGGCCTATCTATTCATACTCATGTGTATTGCTCCCTTATGCCTATCCATACCCGTCTGAAGCCCTGCACTGTATTCATATCCACCACTTCCATGAGGTAGGCCATTCCATGCATCTACTACCCTGTCTGTGAAAAATAACTTCCTCACATTATCCCTTAATTGGTTTCCCTCTAATCTCATGCTCTGTCCTCTTGTCCTGCTACTTTTCTTATATTGAAACATGTTAGACTCTTTCATCTTGTTAATGCCCTTAAGGAGTTTGAATGTTTCGATCATATCACCTCTCTCCCTCCTTTGCTCTAATATACATATTGAGCTCCATTAATCTGTCCTCATATGTTTTCTGATGCAGTCCCTGCACCATTTTGGTTGCCCTTCTCTGGACTGCCACAATTTGGTTAATGTCCTTATGAAGGTGTGGCCTCCAGTACTGCATGCAGTACTAAAGATGGGGCCTAACCAGTGTCTTGTAAAGAGGGATTATTACCTCCCTCTTCTGACTTGTGATACCCCTACTAATATACCCCAACATCCCTTTATCCTTACCTACTGCTTTAGTGAACTGCTTGGATGATTTCTGGTCATCTGTGATGATGATGCCCAAATTTCTTTCTTCCCTTGTGACTGCCAGCAACTCCTCTCCCAGCCTATAGGTGGCTTCAGGGTTTCTCTTCCCTATGCGCATGATCTTGCACTTCTTTGTGTTAAACCTCAGTTACCACTCTTCCAACCATTTTGCCAGTTTAACTAGATCTCTTCTCATTCTGCCCACACCATATGGATCATCTACTCTGTTGCAGATCTTGGTGTCATCTGCAAACAGACAAACCTTACCCTCTAGTCCATCTGCAATGTCACTGATGAAGATATTGAAGAGGACTGGCCCCAGGACTGATCCCTGAGGTACCCCACTTGTGACTTACATCTCTTCTGACTATACCATTTATCACCACACTCTGTTTTCTGCCCGTCAACCAGTTTGTCACCCAGTTGACCAACTTCTCACCCATCCCTAGCCTACCCAGCTTATTAATTAATCTTCTGTGTGGAACAGTATTGAAAGCTTTTGCTAAAGTCAAGGTAGGCAAAATTAGCTGCTCCCCCTTGGTTCACCACTCTGGTTCCGCAGTCAAAGAAATCTATGAGATTAGTTTGACAGGATCTTCCTGTTGTAAATCCATGCTGTCTTGGATCCTGTGCATCTCTGGATTACAGGTGTTGTACTATCCTTTCCTTAAGGAGTGCCTCCATAATCTTGCTCACTACTGAGGTAAGACTGACTGGTCTATAGTTCTCCACCTCCTCCCTACTACCACTCTTGTGGAGTGGGATCACATGAGCCCTTCTCCAGTCTTCTGGGACCTCTCCTGTGCTCAGAGACTCACAAAACAGTTCTGTTAATGGCTGTGCTAGTTCAGCCCTTAGCTCCTTTAGTACCCTGGGATGTATGCCATCAGGTCCCTTTGCCTTGTCCACCCTGAGCTTATTGAGCTCTTGTAGGACCCTTTCTTTGTGAAGGGACTAGTGCACACCCTCCTCCCATGTCCATGGTGTTTGAGCTGTGGGCCTGCCCTACCTTCTCATCAGTAAATACTGAGCAGAAGTATCTATTTAGGCTAGATGCTTTTACATGGTCCTCCTCCTCACATGCCCCCTTATCCCCTTTGATCTTAGCAATACCCCCTCTGGACTTTCTCCTTTCACTAATGTATCTATAGAAAGTCTTGTCACCTTCTTTTACTGTTTGTGCTAGTGTTTCCTTGGTTAGGGTCTTTGCCTGTCTTACTGCCTTCCCTGCTGCCCTAAGGGAAGTTTGGTATGCCTCCCAATCTTCATCCTGCTGAGTTCCCTTATATTTCCTGAAGGCCAGCCTTTTGGCTCTGACATTTTCTGCTACTGTTTTTGAGAACCAAAGTGGTTTCCTTCTTCTTTAGCACTTCCTTTTCTCTCTAACACAATTGGATGTTGCTTCAAGTATTGCATCCTTAATGCTTGCTCACTTTGCCTGTACCCCCTCATCTGTATTTCTTTTTGCCAAGGCTAGCTTAACTCTGTTGGCCATGTTATCAAAGTCAGCTCCTCTGAAGTCCCATATTTTTGCCTTGGAATGGGATGATTTAGTTCTAGTGACCAAATTGAACCATACCATGTGATGGTCACTGGCACCCAGGTGACCTGTTATTTGGAGATATGTGATCCTTTCCCAGTTAGTCAGTACTAGATCTAGGATAGCCCTGTCTCTTGTGTGTTGTTGTACCAGTTGTTTGAGGCCCTCCCCCTGCAAGGAATCCACCAAGTGTCTAGTTCTGGCAGATATTCCTGCTGGTATTCACCAATCTGTATTTGGCATGTTGAAGTTTCCCATTATCAGAACCTCCCCTTTAGCTGTCATGTTTTGTATATCTTCTAACAGTAATGTGTCTATGTCCTCTCCCTGGTCTGGAGGCCTGTACACAACCCTAGCTCTTATGGCTGTCCCATTTCCTGTTTCCAGGGTGACCCACAGTTCTTCTGGCTCCTTATGTGTATTCTGAATTTCTGTAGCTTTAATATTTTCATTGACATAAAGGGCCACTCCACTCCCCCCTTTTTGCACCTCTGTCTCTTCTGCACAGTACATAGCCAGGTACTGAAGTCTCCCAAGTGTGGTTACTGGTAAACCATGTCTCACTAATGGCTACTCTGAGCTGAGGGAGGAGGTTGCTCATCTCCAGACTGAGTTGACCAGGATTTGTGGGACCTCCTCTCCCATCTAGGGACCACCAGGGCCACTGCCATTGCCTCAGAGGTTGCCAAGAAAGAAGAGAGGTTGGGCCACAGTGGGCTCAGGGAGGGTGAGGGTGGTGGAACAAAGGCACATCCCTCCAGTTGTACCTCTCCACAATTCATATACCATTCTGGCAAAGTATGGTACCTCTATGGAGGCACCTGCAGTGGAGACCAAGGAGGATGCTAGGAACCTCCACAAAAGAGACCCACAGGAGGGTGGCATGGGACCCCGCAGGGGAAGGAAACAACTCCTGGTGGGGGACTCCATTGTTAGGAAGGTAGAACTGGGGGAGGAAGGGGAGAGGGAGGTAAGGTGTCTGCCTGGCACCATGGCTTGGAGGGACAAGGAGCAAATCCTCAGGATCACCAGAGCAGTTGCACAGGGGAGGGAGTTGGATGTCATTGTCTACCTAGAGACAAATGATCTGGCTAAGAAAGGGATGAGAGCAGTGCAGGAAGAGTTTGTGGAGATGGTGAGGGGTCTTAGACAAGTAGCACACACAGTAACCTTCTCGGAGGTACTGCCTGTCTATGGCATAGGTGAGGATAGGGTGCTCCACACCATGGGATTCAATTAGTGGTTGAAAAACTGGTGCAGAGCTCAGGGATTTGGCTTCATTGGGGATTGGGGGTCCATCTGGAGTGATGAAGGCCTATACTGGCATGATAGTTTGCATTTGTCCATGAGGAGAACCAGGATCCTAGGTGATAGGCTTAAATATTTCATTGGCAAGTATTTAAACTAGCCAAGGGGGTAGGCAGTGGAAAGGAGCAGGGAAATCCAAGCCCCCCTCAAAAAAATCAGGGTAGTAAGTGAGGTAAACACCAAGACAGAGATGTCAATAGGGAGAAGGGCAGGGGTAAATAGAAAAAGTGACAAAGGCAATAAGGACAGGGATGGGGCAAAATGGGGTAAGGCCATCAGGAAATGGAGGGTAATGAGTGCCAATGCCTGTAGTCTGGGCCACAAGCTCCCTGAACTAGTGGTCTTGTGGAAGAGGGATGCCTGGATATCATAGCAGTTGCAGAACCATGGTACACAGAGAACCATGACTGCAGTGTTAACATACCAGGGTACACAACCTACAGGAGAGACAGAGAGGGGAGAATAGGGGGAGGAGTAGCTCTCTATGTAAGGGAAGGGATAAAAGCAACTGAACAAAAGAGTAAACAGGGTGTAAAGGAGGCACTGTGGGTCACCTTAGAGACTGGAAATGGCACCACAATCCACACGGGGTTGTATACAGACCCCCATGTCAGGGGGAGTGAATGGACAAGGATATGATAGAAGGCATTCTTAGGATGGCAGAGAAAGGGGAGATACTGTTGATGGGAGACCTGAATATGCCAGCTGTTAACTGGAGGACATTTGCTGCAGCCACATCCAAGAGCAGGGCCATTCTCGATGCCCTACAGGTGGCATGTCTCAGACAGCTAGTTTTGGAACCCACTCATGAGGGAGCAATCTTAGACTGCATACTCTCTGATGGGGACAGTGAGAGGATCTCAGATTTAGAAGTGGGTAGCCTTCTGGGAACAACCACCAAACAGTGTGGTTCATGATAAACTCTGTTACAGAGTCAAGCCATACAAAAGTGAGGGTAATGGACTTCAGAAGGGCTGACTTTGGCAAGATGGGAGAGTGCCTTAGAAAGCATTAGCAAACAGACTAGAAGGAGGTGGAGCAAACAATGGGGAAACATCAGAACTGCCATCAACAAAGCAACAAGCCTTTGTGTGAAGCAAATAAACAAATCAAAACAAAAGAAAAAGCCACCATGGTTCTCAAAAGAGGTGGTGGGGAAGGTTAAGGAGAAAAAGATAGTATTCAGGAAGTATAAGGAAACACAGAAGGAGCAGGACAGAGAGCTGTACCAGTTAAGGCAGAAGGAAGCAGGGAGGGAAGTCAGAATAGCAAAGGACCAAAACTGAAGAAACTGAGGATAAAATAGCCAACTCGGTTAAGAAGGGGGATAAAACCTTTTATAGGTACATCAGGGAGTGTAGAAAGACAAAGGGAGGGATAGTGAGGCTGAATAGAATGGATGGTGGGTGGACAGAGAGGGACAATGAAAAAGCAGGGATACTGAACGAATATTTCTGCTCAGTATTCACAAAAGAGGAGGGAGAAGTGCCTAATCCAATTGACAGAAGCACTCTAGATAGGGGGGTCGATCCCAGTCCTTTCACAGAAGAAAGGGTTCTGAAAGAACTCCTAAAACTGAAAGTGGACAAAGCAATGGGGCCTGATGGAATTTGCCCCTGAATTTTAAAAAAATTAAGGGGAGAACTAGTGAAATCACTGACTAACCTTTTTAACAAATCATGGGAGGATGGTGTGGTACCTGAGGACTGGAGGATGTGATTCCACTTCACAAAAGTGGGACCAAGACAGAGGCAGGAAACTACAGACCTGTCAGTTTGACCTTTGTGGTAAGGAAAGTGATGGAATAACTTCTGAAGGAAAGAATTGTTGAGTACCTGGAAACCAGTGGGGCACTGGACCCAAGGCAGCATGGGTTCATAGCAGGAAGGTCATGTCAGATGAATGTAATTGATTTCTTTGACGGGGTGACCAAAGTAATATACCAGGGAGGGGCTGTGGACATGGCCTGCCTAGACTTTAGCAAGGCATTTGACACAGTCCCACACAAAAGATTAATAGTCAAACTAACCAGCCTGGGAGTGAGTCCCAGGGTGGTAGCCTGGGTAAAACATTGGCTGGACAACAGGACACAGAAGGTAATTGTAAATGGAGTCCACTCTGAAGAAAGGATGGGTTAGTAGCAGGGTACTGCAGGGTTCATTACTGGAGCCAGTCCTTTTTAATGTCTTTATAAGTGACATTGCAGAGGGACTGGAAGGGAAAGTATGTCTCTTTGCAGATGACACAAAGATCTACAACAGGATTGATACACAAGGAGGTGTGGAAAGGATGAAAAGGGACTTAGGAAGGTTGGAGGAATGGTTAGAAGTATGGCAGGCTTGGATTCAATGCAAAGAAGTGCAAAATAATGCAACTGGGAAACAAAAACCCAGGGGAAGATTAAACAATGGGTGTGGAGGTAGTAACAACAAAAATGATAAGGTTAGCAAGCAATGTGAGAAGGCAGTAGGGAGGGCTGGGGGGATACTGGGATGTATAGGGAGAGGCATCCCCAGCAAGTTGTTATCCCTCTGTACAGACAGTTGGTGAGACCCCATCTGGAGTACTACGTCCAGTTCTGGAGACCCCATCTCCACAAGGACATAGACAGGATAGAGGCAGTCCAGAGGAGGGCAACTAAAATGGTGCAGGGTCTGCAAGAGAAGCCATACGAGGAGAGACTAAAGGAGCTTAATATGTATACCCTTGAGGAAAGGAGGGAGAGGGGGACATAATAGAAACTTTTAAGTACCTCAGTGGAATCAACAATGTCCAAGAGGATAGCATTTTTCAGAAAAAGAGATGTGCAAGAACAAGGGGACACAATTTGAAGACAGAGGGGGGCAGTTCAGGGACAATGTGAGGAAGTATTTTTTCTCAGAGAGGGTGGCGGATGCATGGAACAGCCATCTTGAGGAGGTTGTGGGGTCTAAAACTGTGGGAGAATTCTAGAATGCATGGGACAGACAAAAGACAATTTTTGTGGGGTGTAGAAAGAAATAGGTTAACTAGGTTTTGCAGCTTATCCTGTAGGTAGGGAAATGGGCAGACTAGGTGGGCCAAGTGGTCCTTAGCTGCCATCAAAGTCCATGTTTCTACTATGTCCAGTTTAGCCTCTGTCATTATTGCCTGCAGGACTAGCATCTTGTTTCCCAGACTGCAAGCATTTGTTTACATGATTTTCCATTGGCCAGATTTCGGTGTGTTAGCTGTTGGGTGAGGTCTGGCATTTCCCCTGTGCATTGTATGGGGAGCTGGTCCTTTTTCCTTATCTGGTGATGCAAATGAACTACAAACATGCTGAACTCCTGTTCGACCACTAGCTGAGGGGAGGGGTATTCTTCCCATTCGACGTATGGGGTGCTGCACACCTCTCCCCATTTGCTAGTTTAAATATTCTGCAAAGACATCAAACTTCTGCCCCAATGCACTGACTCCCTCCTTAGTCAGGTGCAGTCCATCAAATTTAAAGAACTTTCGCTCCCAAAACTGTTGCCAGTTCCCTACAAATTTATGTCCTTTTTCCTGGCACCAGCCCTTGAGCCACATGTTTGGCTCCCCTATCTCCCTTTCTCTGACCTTCCATCCATCTGCCCCCCTCTCCCAGACTGGAAGGATCTCAGAGAAGGAGATGCCAGATGAAATGAATGATAGTTTGTCACCCAGCCTGGTCAGGTGTTGCTTGGTCTCCACAACTGACCAGCTGGCGAGATCGTTAGTCCCTATGTGTACCAGGACATCAGTGTTTTCTCCTGCTTTCTGAACAATTTTAGCAATGCGGTCAGTGTCTCTCCACGCTGATGTACCTTGCAAGACATCTGATTATTACCCTGGCTGAAGATGTGTATCAACTCCCTGAATCATGGAGTCTCCTATGATCAGAGGATTTTTTGATTTTCTTTTTGCTTTTTTTGTTTTTGTTCCTGTTTTTGATGAGTTTTGTTGTGCTAGCTCCTGTGCTTCAGTGTCTTGCTCTGCAGTGTCCTCTGCCCCTTTGTTTGATTTTGGAGATAGAGGCAAATACCTGTTTGTAGTTTTTATATGGTTTGTGGAGGTGATATGTTGGAGAGCACCGAGTGATGGGGCACCAGATTTGCCCCTCCTAACCAACTGCCAACCTCCCAGACCAACTACCCTCTGCAGTCAAGATGCTTCTGTTGGATTTTGGGGAAATTGCTGGTGGTTCTTATAATATTTTTCCTCTTGAATATGCAATTTGAAGGGCGCAATCTCTGCCCATGCTGCCTGGAGCTCAGACCTTAGATCTCCAATGGCCCAGCATGTAGGACAGTGTCCTAAATCCTGTAAAACTGCCCTTCTGAAAAGTGTTTCACAGTACCTGCAGTTAATGATATCCATTCCAGATAAGTTATTGGGTTTATAACCTGGTCAGAGTAATTAGAAGGAAGAAAATGAAAGCAAACATTTGATTCTGTGTTTTGTTTGTTTGTTTTTGTATAACTTCTTATTACAAGTTAAATTACTAGTGCCCCTGTAAATGAGGTCACTGTGTGGATACCCCTCTGATCCGCCCCTTCCTGCTTTGCTACATGACTGTGCTACCCTATAAAAGGAGTGTAGTGTGGGGTGGTTGGAGGCGGGTGGCTGGGCCCTTCCCCTGCCAAAAAAAAAGAACCACGGATGAAAGATACAAGGGGGTAAGAGCAGAAACTATCATCCAGTAACAAATGCAGTAGCCCTGAAAGCTTATCCTAATGATAGATAAAACTGTAAAACCTGTAAAGCACCACCTGTAATAATTTCACAGAAGATATACCCTGTAAGAAACACTTTGCTACAGAGAAAAATAAAGCAGTAACAGAAGATATACCTTGCAAAAGACAATTTGAATCAGAAGATCACAGCAGTAATCTGTAAGCACACATCTATAGGCATACCCTGTAATAATGCAGCAGAAGGTATACCCAGCAACAACAATTTGAATCAGAGAAAAATAAAGCAACAAAATGTTAGCAACAAACAGTAACAATCCCTGTGAGTACAAAATAAAAATAACAACTCACAGTAAATCTACGTAGCCAAAAGAAGCCTTAATCCTTTTCCTTGCTGTGGTAAGGTTATTTGCTCTGTCCTTGCAAGCAACCTAGAAGAAAAGAGCTCAGGTGAAGCTAGGTGCCTTGGCCAGCAATCCTAGTCTTGCCATTCTAACATACTCATATATCTTGGGCACCACAGTGCATGAAAACTGGTACCGTAGCTGCAAGTGCTACAGAAGTCTGTGAAAGTCAGTATCTTCCACAAGTAAAAAAGGTTGCAGCTCCAATGCCATCATTTCACCTATGAGCCATGTGATGTATTGAGCAGTTTGATGGGATGGCTGGTACTTAGTTTTGGCATGTAACGCTTCCAGTATTGGCACTGACCATGCATGGGGGGATGTTCCATGCCTGCCAGATGGTATGCAAATAGCTGGGGATTGGTGCCTGGTGGAAGTGCTTGGGGTGCATGGAGGACACTTTGCTGCTGGGGGAGATGGAGTGGTAGCAGCTGTAGGCTCAGTAGCATTGTTTTCAGAGGCAGAATGTTCTGTGGCATTGCCAGTACCACAAGCACCATTGCCTGCATTATTACCATGAGGTGGGTCTGATAGAACTGTATACCATTGTAGCAGTGACACTTTTACAGTGACACCAACCTGTCAATATCTGCAGTGTCAACCACATTGTGGGAGTGATGACCATGTCATTGACTCTGGAGTTTGGCAACTCTCTCCGACATCCCCGGAGTTGGAATCTATAAGTCTGGGGGTGCAGGGAGGCACAGCCCCCCCACATGAACACCAAATGGGTGTCCATGTGATCCCCGGTCAGGGTTGGCACCTGGCAGTGTCAGGGATGTCAGTGACCATGTGTTGCTGTGGGGGAGGTCGGTGATATACTTGTTGCCGTGGCATGGTAGAACCTGATAGAACTACATGCACAGACCCTGACACTTTAAAAACTTGGGGATGTTTTACCTTAAGGTGGTCCATTAAGGAGGTGGTTGTCAAATTTGTTAGAGAATCCTTCCCCCCACCCGCTAATAGTCACACTGCACAGTGTGCACACTGCCTTTCTCTTATCTTCTTTTAGTAATGTGAAATGCAACCATACTATGCTCTTACTGCTCCTGACACCATTCATGTGTCTAGTGTTACCAGTACCACCACCACTTTTTTAACCCCCACTATCCTTTCTTGTTTGCACTCATGTCTGCAGGTTTTCCTCTGGCACCGCTGGTGCCCCGTCCCTGCTCTACTTGGCTGTGCAAGCTGCGAAGGATCCTGCTGAACAAAGTGCTCAAGGAACAAAATAAGAAAGTGCTGCATCAGCATGTGGTCCGAAAACAAAACAAAATGGTAATACTAAACTGATGCTGAAAATAGAAAAGAGTTAGAGTAGGTGTTTCAATCATAGGTTTTCTTTAGGAATTATCTTAAAGAGAAAAAAGAAAAGTTAGTGGAGAAATAAGGGGAAATAATGGATATGTATGTGAGGGAAGAGACTAGGAAGAGGCTGTAGGAGAAAAATCAATAACTGGTAAGGCAAGGAAAGAAGCTGGAAAACAAAAAAGTGATGGGTATGACAAGGCATAGTAGGAGTGAATGAGCTGAGGAGTCCTCAAGTGGGGACTAATTAACAGGGCCTAGTAAGAAGGTTGAAAGGTGGCAAACATTGGGGACAGAAGTAGAGACAGAGACACCTGCAGAAAATTAAAATAGATATGCACAGACAGCTGGAATGCCCATGTGAGTATACCCACCCCCCCCCCACACACACACACACAAAATGGAAGTGTTTGCAGGCATATCCACACATGCAAATGTACCATGCACACATGCAAGAAAAGATATGAGAGGGGTTAGGGTAAAATAGACAGACTACAGTGGTAAACCATAAGGTGGCTGAAAGATGTTAGTAGAAAATAAGTCTGTCATTCAAACTACAGTAGATAGCTGCTAGTAGCCTAGGCTAATGATCAGCTTACTTTCCATGTTTTTTCTTTGGTCAGCATCCCGGCAACCCTGTTGAAGAACACAAATAGAAAGATCACTAACATTATGGTCCCTCAAGGTAAAGTAGAATACAATTATTAATGTCTTCATTCCTGACTGCCTTGTAATGTTCCCTGAATCAGTCAGCCAGGCATCTGCCACCTTCTCCGATGTAGATAGCTGCATACTTCCTACAAAGAATACAATATATCAGACTACTGGAAGTGCATGAGAACTCCTTGGTGATATCAAAAAACACCCATGGGACCTTGAATTTCAGTGACACTAGAAATAAATTTGCAGTTGTAACAGTGGGTTCTGTTGCAAGCTTTGGTACCTGCAAGGAAGGAATTGTTAGGGGTACATAGGCTGCTTTGTACCACAAGATTCTGCAGGCTGGGTGGTCGCCAGTAGAAGGCAACTGATGGCTCTGTAAACAAAGTTTCAACATTAGGGTCAGTTTGCAGAATAGGAAAGTTCATAGTGATGGTCCTGTGAGGAGAAGATGTATTAGAATGGAAGAGAAGCATTAGTGGAATTTGTTGTTGTTGTGTAAGAGTATCCCTCCTGTGTGGGTCAGATTACGAGGCATATTACTGACCCGAGAGAGTGTTTTGCCCACTGTGCTTTCTGGGTATCCCCTTTTAATAAAATATCTGTGCATTATGTGAGCCTGTTCAGCAAAATCATCATCTTGTCTGCAGAACCTGCAAAGTCTATGAAACTGTGACTATAGCAAACCATTCTTAAGATATTTGTGATGGAAGGAGCTGTGAAAAACAAATCTGTGTGTGCCAGACCATTTGTAATATATCAAAGTCTTCAGACTAGTGTTCTGCACTGACAATTTGATATGTAGAAAAGACAGTGTGGAGGAAGATACTTTGACAGTGTACTGAAGGGAAGGATGGGTCATGGTAAACTTGTCCAAGAAGATTTGATGGGTTTCTCTGGAGCAGAAGGTAGTACCCACACAATCATCTATGTAACATTTGTACAGGTCAGACACAGTCCTTGTGAAGGAGAGAAAGAACCATTCCTCAACCCAGCCAACAAACAGATTTGCAAATCTGGGACCCATCCTCCTACCCATGGCAACTCTACTGACCTGTTAAAAAAAACTGTTATTAAAAGAAGAAGCATCAAGTTTCAGAACTCATTCAGCCAGTCAGGTTAATATATGTGGCTGACCAACTCAGGCAACAACAGGGCAGTTAGGAATGGAGACAATGATAAACCCAATTTATACCACTTTATCTCCAGGGACCATAATGTCAATGATCTTTCTGTTTGCGTCATTCAGCAGAGTTTCTGAGATGCTGACCAAAGAAAAAACATGAAAACCAAGCTGATAATCCACCTAGGCTCCCACAGCCCTTTGGTTTGAATGACAAACTTATTTTCTGCTAACATCTTTCAGCCATCTTATGGCTTACCACTGTAGTCTCTCTTTTTTTTTACCTCAACCCCAGTCACATCTTTGCTTGTATGTGTGCATGTTATGTGGGCATACTCACACAGGCATTCCAGCTGTGCGTACACACCCATTTTCATTTTCTACAAATGTCTCTGTCTCTGTCTCCTTCCCCCCACATTTGTCACCTTTCAGTCAGCGTACTAGGCCCTATTAATTACTCCCTACTTGAGGAATCCTCAGCTCATTCACTCCTACTATTCCTTTTTATACCCATCCTCACCTTTTTGTTTTCCAGATTCTTTTTTTTTACCTTTTGTATTATCACTTTTTCTTCCTACAGCCTGTCCCATTTTTCCCTCATATACAGTATATATCCCCTATCTCCCCTTACCTCTCCACTAACTTTGCTTTTTTCTCTTTTAGATGATTCTGGAAGAAGACCTATGGCTGAAACGTTGATTCTAACTTTATTTTCTGCTTTCAGCATGAATTTAATATTACCAAAGTGCTGAAGGGCCACCTGACGTTCTTGCTTTATGACTCTCAAGGTACTCCCCATACTCTGCCTCATCATCAAAGCTGCTTCGGTTAGCCTCCTCAGATGATGTATCAGTGGGAAAATCTACTGGTGGAAAGCACTCAGACCCAGATAATGAATGCGCCTCCTTATCTGCACTGTCGAGTTTGACAATAGAGGAGACAGGCCGAGAAACCAGAGGTATCACAGTAAGGGTGGACACAGTACTGGAAATAATGGCTGGGGCCACAGTAGTTGTAGTGGCCAGTGTCACCATAGCAGTACTGATGGTTACCATGGTTACAGTGGCAGGTGTGGTCTGGATCACAGTGGCAGGGTGGTCTCAGAGTGGCAGTAGTGACTGGCAGGGCCACTGTTGCAGCAGAAGTTGGGATACTAGAAGTCTCATTGGATTGGTGGTGGATCAGAGCAGTGGTGGTTATTAAGTAGGATGTCCTCATCCTGGTGGTACTGGTGGCAGTGGCAAGGGATGAAGAGGACACATTCACATTGGTAGTATCAGTGGCAGTTAATGAAAATGTCATCCTAGCAGCACAAGCAGTACTTTGGATGCTACTTTTTTCCCTGGTGTCACCTGACACCATACTGGTGCTGGTGGAGACTGCAGGCTTTGATGAGGTAAAACATAACTTTGTATGGTGAATGCACCCTGAGCCTTGCTCTGCAGTATGCTGCTGCTTACCATCTCCTGCTGTTTGCTGCTCTATACCTGCTGCAGGTTTACTGGGGCTTCTGGACCAATTACATTTTCTGGTATTACGTCCTCTGTCTGCCATGGTTGTATTCCTTAGAGGAAAATATATTAAATTTCAATTACATTTTCATGAAATATAGTCTCTCAAGTCACTGCAGAAGTGCTGATCTGGTAAGTCTAACAGTCAACACATAATTGCCAGGCCTGAGTTTTCTCAGAAAAAAAACCCAAACATTTTTTGTAATCTAATCTCTTATTGGGCACACAGCCACAGACATAGAATGTCTTAAGTGCACAGCCATGCACACACAGAACAGAGAAGCAACTAACTGAAGCAATGAGAGTCAGCTGACTAGTCCCACACCCTCCCAGCTACAGTGCACTCGTAAATGCTTAAGTGGCCATGGCAGGACCCAAGCCTGGGTTCCTCACAGGAAG
Source organism: Neoceratodus forsteri (assembly GCA_016271365.2). Taxonomy (NCBI): domain Eukaryota; kingdom Metazoa; phylum Chordata; order Ceratodontiformes; family Ceratodontidae; genus Neoceratodus; species Neoceratodus forsteri. The sequence continues at coordinate 265,721,057 of CM057454.1, read as the reverse complement.
ATTTCTTTCTGATATGAAATTTAAATTACATTTATTATGAAATCAAGTCACTGCAGCAATAGCTGACAGGTCTAACTGTGTGTCAGTTAATAATAGTCAAGCCTCATTTTTCCTCAGAAAAAAATCATTTTAAATCTCTTCGTGGGCACACAGCCACAAACTTAGAAAAATGTCTTGCATGCACACCCATGTACACAGACAAACACAGAACAGAAAAGCAGCAAACTGAAGTGATGAGAATCAGCCGGCTAGTCTAACATCCTGCCAGCTACATTGCACTCACCCTTACTTAAGTGGCCATGGAGAGGTCCAAGCCTGGGTTCCTCCCAGGAAGATTTCTGATATGAAATTTAAATTCTATTTATTATGAAATCAAGTCACCTCAGCAATGCTGAGCTGAAAAGTCTCACTGTGTGTCAGTTAATAATAGTCATGCCTCATTTTTCTTAAGAAAATTGTTTTGTTTTTTTTTCAAATCTCTTCTTGGGCACAAATTCAAGCCACCATCAATAGAAAAAATGTCCCTAAGCTGATTGCCTTTCAGTTAGACTACTTGCCTTGTTCTCTGCGTCAGACAACAACTAAGTTAAAGAAACCTTACATTTGTAATCAAAATACCTTGTTATAAAACCTTCCTCTCTAAAGTCCATTAGTCCTCTTCACTACACTGGAGGTTTAAATCTTGTTTATTTAGCACACACACACCCTGTGCATGTGTACTGCTGGGGCTGGCCTGCCTGCCTATCTGTCTTTCAGCAAACATTCAACAGCCTTAGTATTTTCCCTTTCTTAAAAGCCTAATTTTTTCACCCTATAGTGTAAAAATGTAACCCTCTCTTCTTTGGGATTTTTTTTTTGGGGGGGGAGACAAAAATATTAAGATTGCTGATTTGTTTCCAGTTTTAACAAGTGGATGGAAGTAGATTCTGTCTCTCTGCAACAACTTGACTCATCTGTCTCTCCTGCCTGAAGCTTCTATGAGTGCTGGGTCACATGGCCTGCCTTCAGGGAGCTTTCAATGTGGCCTCTGATTTGGACAGAAAGTTTCAGGAAATCTTGAACTCCCACCAAACAGAAAACTGCTAAATAGCCACAAATAGCACCAATTATTTGTTTTCTTCCCAAAGTAAGGAATAGCATGTTATTTGCACAGGTGGCTTCACAATGAACTGCAAAAAAAAAGTAGTAAAATAAAATGGCAGTTCCATTGAGCAACCTGTATGAAAGAAGAAAGCTGCGGACACTAAGCTGTGTGTACTACAATGAAAGAGGAGTCTGTTATATACGAGTGTTCCTTTAGTTATTTAATGTTATGTCGGTAGGCTGCTAGATCAGTGGGACATAAGCAATGTTGTTGTGGGGGGGGGTCCAATGTTAAAGCAGACAGTTCTACTAAGTGACTGCTAGCGCTTATTTTCTGTAATCAGTAAAACAGCTTGGCTCCATTAATTACAAATTATAAATCACTTCTGGGATTTTAGCCAATCAGGGCACAGAACCACTGCACCTCTTATTCGGTGTACAGTGGGCTCTCATGCAGGAGCGTTAGGAAGAGCGCTCCCTGTCACTGCCAGGGGGAAGATGGCACAATAATTGTTTTTAAAAGGCTAAACTTACTAGTAATTACCCAAAGCAAATTTGAATAATTTATAATAAGGCCTCAGAGGGATGTTTCTTACATTATAAGAGATTCCTCTCCCGAAGTTTGGGCAGACAGAACTGTTCAATTTCACTTTGTGGCCTTCACCCACACCTCATGCTTGGAGTCTCTTATATTTTATTTATTTATTTAGTTTTTGTTGACCGAGTAAGTGCACTAGACAAGTCCTGTCTATTTTCAGGCACGACCCAGGGCAGGGGGATACAGATGAATGCCAACTGATCTTGAACCAGATTAAGCTGTTGGTGGTATTTTTAGTGAATGAGGGAAATTTGGCCAGGACACCAGGGAAATTCCCCTACTCTCCAGTAGGGGAACCATTGTCATCTTGGTTTCTGACCAAGATGGCGGCTGCTGAGAACATGGAGGAGTTGCTGGATGCTACTGAAACTGGGGACATGGTCTCTTTCCCAGTTTCTCCCCGATTGGAGACCGTTTTGCCTGTAGATGTTTTGTCTGTTTCAGTTACAACTTCCTCATCGGTTGCTGTTCCTTTTATAATGGATGACAAGCATGCTTTGGATTCTACATGTTTGAATTCGGTGAGTGAAACCTTACCTGTTTCTGTTGACACTGCTGAGCCCTCCGTGAGTTGTTTGCTTGAAATGCATTTGAGGGCTGAAGATGAACGTTATGCACTTCGCCATTTGGCATTGCAGACTGCACTTAAAAAGGCTCAGTTGCAAGCTTCGGGTAGTTCAGACCTTCTTGCCGTGCCTGTTTCCTTAACTGTTACTGCTCTGCAGCCTGCTGTTGATGAGAACATGAATAGTTCTAGGGCGGGTTCTCCTCTAGCAGCACCACTTCCTGTGACTGCCCCTGATGTTTGTGAGCCTGTCAAAGCTGGTACGGATGCAGTAGGAGCACCGGGAATTCTGACTCCAGCCTAAGACGCTCCACTACAGAACCACTCACTAGATTGGATGGCAACATTTCAGATACTCTTCTTGCTGTGGGATGGATATGGTCAGACTCAGGTTAATGGGTGTTAGGCCCTACTCCAATCTCCACGTCACCAATAGCGCATCGCATTTCTCACCAGCCTACTACTTCTCCTATGGCTTCCCATTCAGTTGCTGCACATGGTATCCCTCCTGTCTAATACTCCTTCTCCTTTGCACCTTCTTTCGGATTTACAATTGACTGACAACCCTTCTATGAACTTGGACTCTACTATAGCACCGCAGCCTGCTCTGCCTACTCTTCCTATGTCTGTGGTGGCTACGGAGCCTCCGGATGCTCCTTTGAATCAAATTAAAACTACTACTCGAAAACCATATGCTTCTCTTTTTCATCAATCCATATTTCCAGCTAAGAGGCATAACGCCGTTCATCTTTTGTATAAAGGGGGTATGTCGGACTTTCCAGACAGGGGTTTTGTAGCTAAAACATTGTTGAAAGGTACAATGAAATTTTATGCTAATGAAATTTATGCCCTTATACATGTGTCTGGAGAGTCTGCCTTTGATATCAGTTTTACATTGAATGCTGGGTTGCAACGGTTCTGGGCCCAATTTAACATTTTAAAAAATACTCCTTCATGGGCCCCATTTGAAGTTATTCCCCTCACAAAACCTGCTTACAAAAATATTACAGTTCTATTTCGTAATGAAGGTGTCAGTATCACAGATCTGGTTTACTGGTTAAAACAGCACTGCTCAGTCTTAGGGGCCCCTGAAGCTATCTTTGATGCTGAACACATTTGGACAGGGGGGTGGAAGGTGAAGTTTATTCTCCATGCCACTGATGCTGGTCTGCGTCACCTTCCGAATTGTTTATTTTTGGGAAGGGATAGAGGGGTGTTATTCTATGTGGGTCAGCCAAAAGCTTGCTATAAGTGTGGCTCCCGTACTCACTTGAGCAGTCTTTGTGACCAAGTAAAGTATAACCTCTGTCAGGAACTGGGCCACACTAGTGGCACCTGTCTTAATGAACCAAAATGTAACCTGTGTGACACTTTGGGACACACATATCAGAGTTGTACCTGGGCAGCTCATAATCAGTCTGTCTCCTCTGATGATGTTGAACAATGTCTGCTGATAGCTATTGCTCAGCGCGATTCTTTTCCCCTCTCCCCAATAGATCTGATGTTCCAGCTGAGCCCCCCCCATTACTGTCCCTGGTGAACCAGATTTGCATACGTTAGAGGTTCCCCCCACCTGCAGCCCACCTTTACTAATATTGATGCCCCTCCTTCTGTGGAGATGGACTTGGGTGAGACTTCCTCAGAAGTCATGCCCCCCCACAAGTTAGCAAGAGATCCTCTAGAAGATCCCAAGCTGTGGAGCAACCTGCTTCAAAAATGTCCAAAACATTGGACCTGCCTTTACGTAATCGGTATGAGGCATTCCAGTCCTCTGAGCTTTCTGATGCTGATTCCGAGGGTTCTTCCCTGTGGTCTTCTCAGGTAGACCCTCCATCAGAATCTGAGGTTATTCAACCACCTACTGTGGTACAACAATGTAGATCATGAAGGATTAGAAAGAAGCCCCCCGATTAATATCTGGTTTGTTGGCCTTTTAATTTTCTTGCCTCTATGTTCCCTTTACACTTAGGTACCTTGAATGTCAATAGCATTAAGGGACATAGAAAGAATTGTATGGCCATGTCTTACTTCCTGGCCAGCCCTTTACAAATCATATTTTTGCAAGACACCAGATTGCACACTGTTGCTGAATTGGGCCATGCTACTAAACTTTGGCATGCTGGTCCTTCCTACTGGTCTCTTGGCACGGATGTCTGTTCGGGGGTAGGGATTTTGTTTCTCTCTTTCTTGCAGATGAAATTGATTAAATTGCTTGATTTGATTCCTGGATGTGTTTTAATACTTCATACCAAAATTAATAACTGTTACTATAGATTTGTTAATGTGTATGCGCCCCAATCGAAAGCTGATCGAGTTTCTTTGTTTAAAGTCATTCAACCTTACATGCTGTCATCACAGGCTGTGATTTTGGGAGGGAGATTTTAATTGTGGTCTTGCTAAGCATGACAGGTGTGTACAGTCCACCACTACTGAAGTGTTCTGTGATACATCTACTCTGAGTAATGTGATTTCTATTTCAGATTTGAAGGATGCTTATTTTTCTACTTACTGAACAGTTCATCCAACCTTTCAGAAAGGTCATTTGGCCACTAGGATTGATTTTTTTTTTTTTTTTATTGCTGCATCATTACCTGTTTCTACCATATGCATTCAAGAAATTGAATTTTCTGATCATAAGTTACTTCATTTATGTTTGGGTTCATTGGTGGCATTTTCTCAGGGTCCAGGTTACTGGAAATTTAATTCTTCCCTTTTGTCTCAGGTTTTATTTACTAAAAATCTTCAGTACTTTATGGCACATAAACATTCAGTATTTGTCTTATTTTACTCTCCTGCCCTCTGGTGGGAAGCAGTTAAAAATGATTTAAGACATCTTTTGCAAACTGAGAGTAAGAAGCTTCAAAATACTGCCTATCTTCATTACCTTTCACAACGTATGCAACTTCAGAAACTACAAACATTAGCTAGAACTACTTTGCATGATTTTAAGACCCAAATACAAGCATTGCAGCATGATATGCAAGCCTTTCATCTCCGACAATCTGAGAGTCTGAAGAGGCAACAACGTTTTGGCACTCAGGGAACTGCAGAGGTGCTCTGCCCTTATTTATATTGTCTCAACACTGTTTGACATAAAGTGATGGATAGTCTGAAGGATGTTGATGGAGCTGTTTATTCTGACAAACACAATATTTTTAGGATAGCTTCCCAACATACCACATCTCTTTTCTCCTCTCATTCGTCTTCATTTGATTCTATAGATTCATTGTTACCTGCTTCCCATACCCCTGTTTGTCCACCGTATTTGGTACATGAGTGAACACTGCTTCCAGTTCTGAGGAGATCAGAGACCCTATCAATTTATATAATTCTGGACTAAGCCCATCCAAACCTGGAACTTTATTATTGCGTAAGGACTTAATGGCCTGTTCTACTTCAGAGGCAGTAATATCAGTTAGCTCATGTACAAAATGGACATGGTAAGAGGTCTTTTTTTTTTTTTTACAAAAAGGGGGATACAACTGATTTAACTAACTGGAGGCCTATTTGTATCCTTAACATGGACTTTAAGATTCTTGCAAAAAAATTACATACAGGTTATTGCAGGTAGCCATACATCTGATTTCCCCTACTCAGACCTGTTCTATTCCTGGGAGAAGTGTGAGCAATCATCTTGTTCTTTTACGGGAACTCATTGAAAGAGATAACGCTGAGGGTGTGTCTGGGTTTCTCTTATCTTTGGATCAAAAGCAAGCTTTTGATACTGCTGAACATAGCCATTTATAGAAAGTACTTGCCCGTTATGGTATACCTGACTCTTTTCTTTCCTGGTTGAAATCCTTACATACTGTGGTTACCGTGTCCCCCTTTATTAATAGTTGGGTGGGTTCCATGATTCCGGTTAAGCATGGTGTTCGACACGGCTGCCCTCTTAGCCCTCTACTTTATGTGTTTAGTATTGACCCACTTTTATGGGCCTTGAATTCAGCTCCTTCCCTGACACACATCAGTGTTGATACTCATGTCATCCCAGATGTAGCCTTGGCTTATACAGATGATCTCACAATCTTGATTGGAGATGCTATCTCTGCTATGCCAGTGATGGCTATCTATAGCTCCTTTAGTTATTTGTCTGGCTCCTCCCTCAATATGCTTAAAAGTGTAGGGAGACAGTTTGGTCATTCACGACCTCCCCTTGATTCAATAGCAGGGGTTAATCTGTCCAAAGTTCCTATTACTATTTTGGGTGTTATTTTTGGTTACCAACGTCTAGATGTTTTAAATTGGGGCCCCAAACTTTCTCAAGCCCAATGAATGGTGCAGCTTGGAATAAGTGGCATATGGGAAAATTAAAACGTGTGTATCTTATAAAGTCCTTTCTTTTGCCTCTTTTTATTCACATTAGTAAGATATTTCTGCCCCCCCCCCCGCTCGTTAGAAACTTCCCTATATAGTATTTTCTTCCAAGCTGTCTGGGGCAGCAGGTTGAATCCTTTAAAGAGGAATATTTTGTATTTTCCAAAAGCTCAGGGTGGTCTGGGCATGGTAAGTCCCATTTTTTTTTCATGTGCTATATATAGTGATGAATCTCAGGCCATTGTTGACTCATGTCACTAGGTCTTGGACTCCATTGTATGTCCTTACATGTAGTCCTTGGTTTCCTCAATGGGAAGCTGCTTCACTCAGGGTACTTAGGTTTTTGAATCTCTGTCCTCCTTACTGTACATTAGGGATGTATTTGTAAAACTTAAATGTTAGCAGCTAACTGTCTCCATGGTACAGGGTCAAAACATAGGACATTTTTATATAAGTAGATTATTACTACTAAATTCAGGGAATTATCTTCCTTCCCCCACTTGTCCTTCTGTTTTCTTAAATGGTATGCTGGCTTTTTTGACCCTAGGATCCCTGAGAACATGTGGGATGTTCACTGGCTTTGTTGCCCTAACCGACTGAATGCTAAGGAACATCAGAAACATAAACAGCTTTCTGAACGATTTTGTTCTAGACCTGATTGTATCCAACAACTTGAAACAATGTCTCATCTGTTTTTTTTCTGTTCCTATATATCAGGGTTTTGGTCATTATTGGCTACTCAGTGGAATATGCCTCATTTTTGTCATATGTCTATGGACACTTTGTTGTATGGTTTCTTTCCCTCATCTTAGCATGCTTGGGATTTGTCTACATTACAGGTTATCACAGTAGTGAAATGATATATCTGGAATTCTCACTGCTGGTTTACCCTACAACAAAAACTGGTGTCTCATACTGTCCTTGTGGAGAAAATGACATGGGAACTTAAGCTTTTATATAGAACTGAACTGAGTACTCATCCTAGCTAGGCATGGGATCAGTGCAGTGCAGGATGAAATTGTGGAGTTGGGGAGGGGCCTCAGACAGGTAGCAAGCATGGTTACCTTCTCAGAGGCGCTGCCAGTCCATGGCAGGGGTGAGGCCAGGGTACTACACACCATGCAGTTTACTGAATGGTTGCAAAACTGGTGCAGGGCACAGGGTTTTGGCTTCACTGGGGACTGGGGGTACACCTGGAAAGATGAAGGTCTATACTGGCATGATGGTCTGCATCTGTCCATGAAGGGAACCAATATCCTAACTGACAGGTTTAAATGCTTCCTTGGCAAGCTTTTAAACTAGCCATGGGAGGAGGTGCTAATAAGAGGCAGGAAATTTCAAGCCTCCCCCCACAAAACATGACGGGTGGTAAGGTAAACACTGAGGTACAGTGCTCAACAGAGGTCAGGACAGGGGTAAACGGAGAAATAGACAAGGCAAAAACAGCAGACATGGGGGAAAAAAGGATAAAGCCAACATTAAATGGAGGGCAATGAGTACCAATGCCCGTAGTCTGGGAAACAAGCTTCCTGAGCTAGTAGCCCTGATGGAAGATGAAAAATTGGATATTGTGGCAGTCACAGAAACATGGTACACGGGGAACCATGACTGGGATGTCAACATAACGGGGTACACAGTCTACAGAAGGGACAGGGAGGGAAAGAGGAGGTGGAGTAGCTCTATACATAGAGAAGGGATCAAAGCTACAGAACTAAAAAAGTAAAGGGGAGGACAAGAGGCACTCTGGGTCACCTTGAGACAGGGAATGGCATCACAATCTGCACAGGGTTGTATACAGACCCCCATCTCAAGGGAGAAATGGACAAGAAAATGATAGAGGACATTCTTAAAATGGCTGAAAAGGGGGAGATACTGTTGATGGGGGACCTGAACATGCCAGATGTTAACTGTATGACATGTACTGCAGCCACGTCCAAGAGCAGGGTCATTCTCAATGCCCTGCAGGGGGCAGGCCTTAGACAGCTAGTGTTCGAACCCACTCAGGAGGGAGCAATACTAGACCTGGTACTCTCAAATGGAGACAGAATCACAAATTTAGAAGTCAGTAGACATCTGGGAACAAGCGACCACTGCACAGTGTGCTTCACAATAAGCACAACCATGGAGACAAGCCATACAAAAACAAGCATACTGGACTTTAGAAGGGCTGACTTTGGCAAAATGGGTGAATACCTGAGGAATACACTAGCAAATGGCCAAAAATGAGGGGTGGAAGAACAATGGAGAAAAATCAAAACTGCCATCATAGAGGCAACAAGCCTTTGTGTGAAACAAATAAAGAAATCAAAGCGGAGTAAAAAAACACTATGGTTCTCAAAAGAGGTGGCAGAGAAGGTTAAGGAGAAAAAGGCTGCATTCAAAAAGTATAAGGCATCACAGAAGGAGCACGACAGGGAACAGTATCAATTAAAGCAGAAAGAAGTGGGAAAGGCAGTCAGAATAGCAAAAGCCCAAACTAAGGAAAAAATAGCCAATTTATTTATTTATTTGCTTTTGGTAACCGGGTGAGTGTGCTAGGCATAGCAATGCCTATTTTCAGGCACGACCCGGGAGAAGACAGTTTAAACATACACAATGAGCATACATGTGACGCAGCACATGAGATTGAACACAGTGAGGATGTAAGCAACAACATACAACTGAACAGTTAATTCAAAGAGTAGGTCACATTGGAATATTAGAGGTAATGTTACAGTAGAGGCAAAACAGGAAAACACCTAGGTAAAATACACATCTAAAGTTACAACAGCAAGTGAGACAGGCATTTGCAAAATAAAGGTTACTACACAGCAAAGTATAGTAAGAGCCAAACTGAGGATGAGATGAGAGAGGGAGAGGAAGAGACAGTGAGGGGTGAGGGGAGAAAGAGGAGGGGTTGAGAGAAACTGAACATGAGAGATATGTAGTTAGGGAGGTGGGGACAGAGGCATAGAAGAGGCAGGTAGTATAATGAAAGAGATGTGGAGATGATGTAGTCTAAGGTGGATTAAAGCAGGTACATTGACTGATTGTTTGCAGATGTTCCCGGTGCCGTGTTTTAAAGCTAGTGTGGGTAGGTGCTCCACGAATATTTGGAGGTAACGAGTTCCAGTATTTTGGGGCCATATGTGCAAAAGTATGTTAGTTTTACATCTGGGAATGTGGAAGGGGGCTAGGTCCGCAGATCGGAGCCCATAGGAGAGAGGGTGAGAGTGGAGCAGACAGGCGACTGATGATGGGATGCCAGTGCGGACAGTGTTATCTATAAGTGACCCAAGGGATTGGAGCCGATGGCCAGAGGGGCAAGGCCAGTTTAGGTCAGAATACAGTTGGCAATGGTGTGTGAAATGAGGGGATGCAGAGGCATAACGGCAGATATTGTTATAGGTGGTGTCCCACTTGTGGAGGGAGGATTTCGAGGCAGATAGATAATGTGACTGATCCATAAGCCAAGGCGGGGAGCAGAAAAGCCTTGAGCCACAGCTAGTCTAGCCGAAGGAGTAAGGGCATAGCTAGTGCGGTAGGCACCACCTAATATTGCATTAACAGATTTACAGGTGTTAGTTATGTGTAAGTCAAAGTTAAGGGATTCATCCAGAGTGATGCCCAGATATTTGAAGGACTGAGTGCTGCTCAGTGTGGAGCCATCAGCACAGGTGATTTTTAGGGCATCAGGGTTTATTTTAAGTTTAGCGAGCAATCCGAAGAGCATAGAGTGAGTCTTTCTAATGTTAAGAACGAGTTTGTTCTCTGTTAGCCAAGACTGAATAACAGAGAAGTCAGAGTCAAGAGGTTGGGTGAGGTCGAGTGAGTTCCTTGCACTGTAATAAATCACTAGGTCATCTGCATAAAGCAGGGTTGAGCAGGTAGAAGCAAGCAGCAGGATGTCATTTATGAAAATGGAGAAGAGCAAGGGGCCAAGTATGGAGCCCTGGGGCACTCCAACATGGATAGATGAAGGATCAGATTTGGCTGAATTGAAAACAATGGTCAGTTAAGAAGGAGGAGGAGGATAAAACCTTTTATAGGTACATTAGGGAGCATAGAAAGGTTAAGGGAGGAATAGTGAAGATTAATAAGCGAGAGGAGAAGTGGGCAGAGGGAGACAGTGAAAAGGCAGAGATACTGAATGAATACTTTTGCTCAGTAGTCACAAAAGAAGATGAGGAGGAGTTACCTAAACCAGACAATACAAGCACTATGGGTAGGGGGGTTGACGCCAGTCCATTTACAGAAGAAAGAGTCCTGAAAGAACTCCTAAAACTCAAGGTGGACAAAGCAATGGGGCCTGTTGGGATTCACCCCAGAATCCTAAAAGAACTAAGGGAGGACCTAGTGACACCACTGACCATGCTTTTTAACAAATCATGGGAGGATGGGGTGGTACCTGAGGACTGGAGGACAGCAGATGTGATTCCCTCACAAAAGTGGAGCAAGGCAGAAGCAGGAAACTACAGACCTGTAAGTTTGACCTCAGTGGTAGGAAAATGATGGAATCACTTTTGAAAGAAAGAATTGTTGAGTACCAAGAGGCCAGTGGGACAGGGCCCAAAGCAGCATGGATTTACAGCAGGAAGGTCATGTCAGACAAATCTAATAGATTTATTTGACTGGGTGACCAAAGTAATAGACCAGGGAGGGCTGTGGATATGGCCTACCTAGACTTTAGCAAGGCATTTGACACAGTCCCTACAAAGATTAATAATCAAGTTAGCCAGCCTGGGAGTGGGTCCCAGGGTGGTAGCCTGGGTTGCAAACTGGCTGCACAACAGGACACAGAAGGTAATAGTGAGTGGAACACATTCCAAAGAAAGGGGTCACCATGGAGTACCTCAGGACTCAGTACTGGGTCCAGTCCTCTTTAACATCTTTATAGGTGACATTGCAGAGGGTCTGGAGGAAGGTACTGTATGCCTCTTTGCAGATGATACAAAGATCTGTAACAGAGTTAATACACAAGGGGTAGAAAGGATGAAAAGGGACTAGGCAAGGTTGGAGGAATGGCCAGACATATGGCAACTTAGATTCAGTGCAAAGAAGTGCAAAGTAATGCACCTGGAAACAAAACCCAGGAGAAGAGTACACAATAGCAGGAGGTACTAACAACAACAAAATGGAACAGGACTTGGGGTAGTCATATCAGATGATCTAAAGGTTGGTAAGCAATGTGAAAAGTCAGTCACGGAGAGCCGAGCGATACTGGGATGCATAGGAAGGCATCACAAGTAGAAAAAGGGAAGTGGTTATCCTTTGTACAGACAATTGGTGAGACCCCATCTGGAGTACTGTGTGCAGTTTGGAGACCCTCATCTATGCAAGGACATAGACAGGATGGAAGCAGTCCAGAGGAGGGCAACTAAAATGGTGCAGGGTCTGCATCAGAAATCATATGAAGAGAGACTGAGAGAGCTTAATATGTATACCCTAGATTACGGGGGGACATGATAGAAACATTCAAGCACCTCAAGGGACTCAACAAAGTCCAGGAGGGTAGCATCTTTCAGAAAAAGAGATGTGTAAGAACAAGGGGACACAATTTAAAGATAGAGGGGGATGGCTCAGGGGTAATGTGAGGAAATTCTTTTCACAGAGAGAGTGGTGGATGCATGGAACTGCATTCCTGGGGAGGTTGAGGGGCTAAAACAGTGGGGGAATTCAAACATGCATGGGACAGACACAAGGCAATTGTAGTGGGGGTGGCAAGAAGTAGGCTGTTGGTTAACTAGAATCTGCAGCTTATCCAGTAGGTAGGGAAATGGGCAGACTGGGTGGGCCAAGCGGTCCTTATCTGCCGTCAAAGTCTATGTTTCTATACTTCCTGGATTTTTCAAGCATGGAGGAACCTTCCCTGGATAACAAACTCTGATGTTCCTATCCCTTGACTTTTCATTGCAATATAACCCATGGTTACATCCATATTTATTGATCTATGTGTTGTATCTTTTTTGAATTTTGCTGTTTTCCTTATTTGTAAGATGACTTACTTTGCTGTGCCCTTTGTGGGATTTTTTTTTCTTTTGCTTCTGTTTTTTTTTTTGCCCATATTTTTTTGTAGTGGGAGGGTTTTGGTGTCTTGCATTTTGATTACTCTTACTGTAGGGTTGAACTTTTACTTTTCTCATTTTTTTGTGTGCTGTAATACTTTTGTTCTTTTGTTTGATATTTTGAATAAAAAGATTCCCCTACTCTTTTCGAGAAGTGCCATGGGATCTTTAACAACCACCTGAACTACCACCAATCCAGGCAGATGGGACCTCAGTTTAACGTCTCATCTGAAAGACGGTACCTCAGGATCGCAGCACCCCTCTCATGCTGCACTACAGTGTCAGTACTGGGATATTAACCCAAGTGCCAGATGTATATCGTAAGTATACCGTAAGAGACATCCCTCAGTGGCCCTTTTGAGTTATAAAATAACAAATAGGAAACCATGTTAAACCTGACTATAGTTCCATCTCAAGATTCTGGTGACCTACAGTATGAGAAAACCACTTGAGCTATGCTCTTGTGGTTATGATGCCACCAGACCCTCTCACTGGAATTATACCCTTGTACTGTAATACATGGTTCCTGATTTACTATTCCATTGGTATCAAATTGTAGTCACGGGATAAAAAACATATTGTCATAGGCTCAAGCTTTTATGTTTTTTAAATTATATTTCTAGCCCTAATGGTTCAAACGTTCAACTTTTCAAACTAGTGAAGAGTATGCTTAGTATTTGACAGAACAAACACTAATATCTTCTGATCATTTTTATAAATAATTATTTATGATATTTTATAGTGCTTGAAATTATATTTTAAAAACTGTAACATTTAAACTGTTAGGTGCAGAAACGTATGTTTTTTTCCCCAAGTAAAAGCTTTGAATCTAATCAATGTGAATAGATCCTAACAATACAGTTCTTATGTGTCCCTGCATCTATACATGTCCATATTTTATGTTGTTAAAAATAACAGGACTTATTGAACCATTTTATGCTTTATATACTGACATATTGTAGCAACAGCACTATCTTATTTAGTATTTCCAACTGCATTTTGCAGTAAGTAGTAGTATACCTGTCCCCGGCACTCTCCCGAAACTATTTAAACTTTTTCACTCTTATTTTTAGGCAACATTACATAAATCACATAATTTTGATTAACCAACACCATTACATAAAGAAACACTATAGCTGGAGTAGAGTGTCATTGACTATCTAGCACATGATTACTCCAGCCAGAGCCCATCAGGATCTTTTTACGTTGGCTGATCAGTTTTTGGGCTCTAGCTGGTTATTGGTGGTATATGCTATATAGTCAATGACTCTTTTTCTCTATACCAAGTGTTTTTTTTTTATGTAATGGTGCTGGACAATAAATTTCTGTGATTTTTGCACAAAAATAAGAGTGAAAAGGAGCTTCCTTTCAATTTGTTTAAACAGCTCATGGAGTGCCAGCACACAGGTACACTACCATGGCAGAGCAAAATGCTGTTTGACTGTCTGTTCCCCATGCTGAGCAACCAAGATAACAGCAACCACTTAGCCAAATGCCCACTTGATCAATATATCAACTTAGCTGACTGCAAAGTTTCATTAAAAAAAAATAAGTTCCTAGCCCCCAGGGTTCCAAAGTTGTCCAGTATTGAAGAAAGTGGCCCGTATATTCAGTTTGCCATGTGTGATTAACACCTGCACTACCACTGCACCAGTTCTAGCACAGGACCAGGGCCAAACATGCATTTAGATCTATTGCACCCATACTAACACAGTTGAATATTGAGCAACAGTGCAGAGCACATGCTCAGCTCTACAGCGTCGTGCAGGGCACAAGCACAGCACTGAATATAGCAGTGACTATGGCACTGACTATGATGCTGGCCTTAGTTGTTGTACAAGTAGCACAGGGAACAGCACAAGGGCAGTGGAATGGCGTGGGGGGAGAGACAGGCACCAATGAAAGACACACAATTCAGAAGCAACGGTATCAGAATGTTTAATAAATAATAAGAGGGCAACTACCGATAAACAACATCAACAACAAATGGGCAACAACCCATAAACAAAAGTCGCAAAAAAAGGGGAACTGTCCATACACAAAAAGAAATAGCCAACTGTCGCTATTCTCACCCAATATGGGCAACTCCCAGTCCAACACGTCGTTGGTCTATGCAGCCCCTGTCAGTGGCTGCTGTTGCTGACCAGCTGTCTGGATGGCTACTGCCAGTACACACAGATAGTAGCAGTTTTGTTTGAAGACTCCTCACCACAAGCTGATGAAGGTGGACCTAGTGCTACCGGAGGTCATCCCTGTCTTCCATCTCCTGCATGTTCCTTCACCAACCGGCAGCACTTCAGACACCTATGGAAGAAAAGACACTGAACTCAGTAAGCTGTGCAAATAAGATGAGGGACACAGGAGTGGCATACTGTATATAACATATGTACAGACAGACTGCTTGTGGTGAGATATGCCATACATAGGTGGACAGAGTCATACAGCTGCAATGGAATATGTGGGATACACCAGAGACAGCACTGTGTACCCAAACAGTGGAGGACTGCACCTAAAATGAGTGTGCCTTTCTGTAATAGAGCCATACACAGCAGTGTGACAGACACAGGATCCTGGCAGACAGACCAGATGTGAAAATGCAGTACACACCACAGCAGCACCAAAGCAGAATGCAGAGGCAGTGTACCAGTCCAGTAGCAATGAGTAGTCGTTATACACTCTAGCACACAGGCCCACACAGGTGTGCATGTACAGGACACTGTACATCCAAGAGTCCCCCCCCCCAGCCAGCAGTAGGTGTGGGGAGCAAGCACACACACCAGTGGCACACTCACAGGCACCCAACACAACAGCAACACGGTACCAAGCAGCTGAAACAGGACTGGAAGAAGCAATCTTGCTGCCTGTGTTAGAAGCAATCTTGCTGCCTGTGTTTGTAGACTTTAGTTTACTTAAGTTAAATAGTTTAATTAGTTTCGGCGTAGCTCTTTAGATTATTTTTTTCCCTGCCTTTTCTACCATATATGCCTGGATATTTAGTACATCTAGCAGTGACCTTAAGGGTGGGTGCATTGCTCTCAGACTAGCTGGACAAAGCTGTACCAGGAGGGAATTTTTGCATAGAGTCATTACTGAAGGCAGCCACACACTGTTTTAGACTCACCTGCTGCTTCACTGAACTCCGCCCCTCCGCTTAATCACTATAAATAATTATTTCTCCTCTACTTCTCCCACAGCGGGTCATGAGGGCCTTAAAGGCAAGCACCCTCCCCATGGACTGTTGCAGCCCCAAAACCAGAGCTGCTTGAAGGTACGGAGCCGACTGGAGAGCCGTGCGGCATTTGAATTCGGATTCCTTTGTGCTTTTGGTGCCAAGCGGCTGAAACAGTGCTGGAAGAAACAATCTTGCTGCCTGTGTTAGAAGCAATCTTGCTGCCTGTGTTTGTTGGCCCCGCCGCCCCCACCACCACCCTTGCTCGGCACTCGCTTATATAGGCTGTGTCAGGTGATGGCGCTAGAGCCTATCAGCCCACTTTCACATTTGCAGATTATAAACTCCCACCACTAGTGGCCACTGCACTGAGAACCAGCTCACTGCTGCTCCGTCCACACAGCAACCATGCTCCTATACCTCTTACCACTCATTTTCCTAGTGTTTCCTCTTGCCATTCTCCACCCAGCATCCAAGCCCCTGCACACCCCTAACCTTCACCCTCTCTACAACTGAGTCATCCTTAACTTGCTCCCTATCAGCGCCCACATGCGAGCTTCAGACATACAGGTCCTCCCTTACAAGGGCTCTATGCTCTTCTGTCCAACCCCCCCTCTTTCACTCCTGGCCTATCGGCCCTATACAGCCTAGCTAACTCGGCCGCCCACCACTCCCCACTAACAAACCATCCCAAGCTCAAATGTAGAAACGCACGGTATGCCTTTTTACACTACAGCTCCCTGCTTCTCCTCTTGACAGGGGACATTGAAACCAACCCTGGGCCAGTGCCCCACCCTAACCCACAAACCCTCCCCAAGGGCCTTAGATTACTTCACCTAAACATCTGCAGCCTCCTGAACAAGGTATCTGGGCTGCAACTCGCTACCCTAACCCTCTGCCCAGACAGTTGCATAATATCTGAGATGTGGCTAAAACCATACCATACTGATTCGGAGATATCCATCCCTGACTACACAGCAATCAGGCAGGACAGACACGGCAAAAAGAAAGTGGGAGGCATCGCCATGTACATATCCACCAGGCTCCAGTTCACCCCTATCCAGACCCCGGGACCCACCCCCCAAATAGAATCTTTGCTGATTAAGGTTTCTCTACCTCACTCCTCCCTGGAGTATGTGGAAGGGACATACTGTGCCCCTGCTACCCCGTCGAGTATCATCTTTGACCACATAGCCACTCTAAAGTCTGCTGCCACTACAGGCGAGATCTACATACTCGGGGATTTCAACCACAACTGGCCAGAAAAAGATCGCTCCAAATTACGGAGCAAGATTCACTCCCTAAACCTTTACCAACAAATTGATCAACCCACCCAACTAAACTTAAAAACACAAAACCGCTCCCTCCTGGACTGGGCCCTCACAACACACCCTCACAGGATAATTAAAGCCAGCCTCCTCCCTGACTCCCTGAGTGATCACCGTATGGTTTATATGGTCAGGAAGGTGCATAGACCTGCTAACCAACCCCCCCACAGGACACTCCTCATGAGATCATATAAATCCCTTTGTCTACAGTCCCTACTAAGTGACCTCGCCCATGTAGACTGGTCATTCATTCAGCTGGCACCCTCTATTGACTACACCTTCGACATGTTCAGAGACAATGTGTTAGCTGTATGGGACTATCATGCCCCCCTAAGATGCACAAGGGTTAAGGGCTCCCATCTCCCATGAGTCACCACCGACATCAGCAGCAGTTATTGAGCTAGGGACCAGGCCTGGAGAAAACACAAGCAATCTCACTCCCTGGAATCCATGCAGCGATACCGGACCCTCCGTAACTCCTGCACCAAAACCATTCAGATGGCAAGAAAGAACTATTTCAAGGCAGCCCTCTCCTCCAACTTTAACCGCCCTTCTAAATTCTGGAAATTCATCAAAACCCTGCTCACTCCCCCAGCCCAGCCGCCTACCCCGACCCTATCTATCCACAGCAACACCGTCTCAGACCCTAGTGATGTTGCCTCAACTTTCAACATCTTTTTCACTAACTGCGCTGCATCTCTCCTTGCAAACCACCAATGCACCTCACCCACACCCAGTCCCCCCGCTAACCCAGCATTCCCCCTCCATCCCTAAGTTCTCATTCCGTCCTGTCACAACAGCAGAAGTACTCTATGCCCTATGTTCTCTTGACCCTAACAAAGGCAAATGCCCTCTAGGTCTGGACGCCAAACTCCTACACCTATCAGCCCCTGCCATTGCCACCCCTCTAGCCTACCTCCTAAACCTCTCTTTCTCCACAGCACAAATTCCAGCCGCTTGGAAGCAGGTGGTCATCATTCCGCTACCTAAGGGTGGTGATCCTTCTGACCCCGGTAACTATCATCCCATCTCCCGTCTCCCGTCTCCCAATTCTGTCCAAACTACAGGAACACCTAGCCCTTACCCAACTCATTCAGTTTCTCAATGCTACCTCCTCCTTCACCCCATATCAGTTGGGGTTTCATAAATCCCACTGCACCATCACCGCGCTCTTAAGACTCACAAATGACATCTCCTCAGGAATGGACAAGGGACATATCACCTCAGCCATTTTTATAGACCTAGCAAAGGCATTCGATACCGTTTCTCACCCTAAGCTATTAGCCAAACTACATGACGCAGGCCTCTCCCACCTAGCCACTAGTTGGTTCCAGGCCTACCTGAAGGGCAGACAACAGACAGTAAAAATTGGTACACATGTATCCGCCCCAGTCCCAGTCACCATGGGTGTCCCCCAAGGCTCTGCCCTGGGCCCCTTACATTTTTCCATATTCTTAAATGACCTCCCTCTGACCTGCCTGAACTCAGCCATACAAATGTATGCAGACGACACCATTCTGTACACCTCCAGCCCCTCCTCCGAGGACGTGCATGCAGCCCTCCAACAGGATTTTGATGCCGTTCAACAATGGTTCAGGTTAAATAAATTAGTACTCAACTCTAAAAAACAGTCTCCCTAACCTTTGGGTCACAACCTAGACTCTCCTGCCTTGCAGTTCCCCCAGCCTTCCATACCCTGGATGGGTCATCGTTGGAGTCCTGCACCTCCTTTAGATACCTGGGAATTTGGCTTGATCAACACCTTGATTACTCTGTCCACATTGACTCGCTACACAAAAAACTGCACCCCAAACTGGGAGCCCTTCATCGGAATAAAAGGTGTCTGCCCACCGTGGTCAGGAGAGAAATAGTACATAAAATAATCCTCCCCATCTTTGACTACAGCGACGTGGTCTACAGCTCAGCACCTTCATCAACCTTGGCCAGCTTGGACACCCTCTTTCACTCCTTCTGCCGCTTCATCCTGGAATGCCCCCCCCACCACCCACCATTGTGACCTATACAGCGCCTTAGATCTCCTTTTGCTCAAGGCCCGATGTCAGATACACTGCGCAAACATCATAGCCAAATTCTGGACTAACTCCCCCCCCATCTCAGCTCCGTGCTGATAGCACAACCCTCCCTGACCTACTCACTCAGGTGCTCTGACTCCAGGCTACTCAAACTCCCTTTCATGCACACATCAAAGGACCAATCCACTTTCAAATATCGACTGCCCAAACTCTGGAATGACCTCCCTGCTGATATCAGGCTCACCCCCACCCCTAGACTCCTTAAACTGCTCCTCCATGACCATTTCTCAGATGTATGCAACTGTTACCAACTACCCAGACCTGCAACCAAGGAGCATCTAACTGTAACTTGACAGTATTACACCTGCAGCTAAATTACTGTGAACCTGCATGATTCTCCCTGTTTATACTCCACGGTCTTTAGGTCCTAACCGTGTAATAGCTAACTGTATACGCTGTGGTCTTAGGACCAAACCCTGTATTAGCTAAACTATATCAAATGTGTATTGCTGCTGCATGTACTTGTCCAGTGTGATTCACTATGTAACCCCCAGGTCACATTTGGAAATGAGCGGTCCCCGCTCAGTATGCTTGCCTGGTAAATCTCTTAAATAAATAAATATATAAATTACAATTGTAAACCATGGATTATGTGGCATACGCATTCCTACACCGTGGTTCACAAACTGGACAGATTTAAAGCTGTTGGTATTCTTGCTGACTCTCTAAGTGACCATGCCCCTGTGTACTGCACATGGGAAAAATAATTGCAAAAATCCCTCTCTAAGAGTAATAATGCTTACAGACTACACTAAAATAGATATGCCTGCTTTCCTAGATGGCCTTGTTGCTGTACCCCGGGGAGACATGGACCAGCTCTCGAGCATAGACCTTGCCCTTGAAACATAGAAACATAGAATTTGACGGCAGATAAGGACCGCTTGGCCCACCCAGTCTGCCCATTTCCCTACCTACTGGATAAGCTGCAGATCCTAGTTAACCAGCAGCCTACTTCTTCCTACCCCCACCCCCCAGAATTGCCTTATGACTATCCCATGCATGCTTGAATTCCCCCACTGATTTTGACTCCACAACCTCCTCCGGAAGGCCGTTCCATGCATCCACAACCCTCTCTGTGAAGAAATACTTCCTTAAATTACCTCTGAGCCGCCCCTCTATCTT
Organism: Neoceratodus forsteri; assembly: GCA_016271365.2. NCBI lineage: Eukaryota > Metazoa > Chordata > Ceratodontiformes > Ceratodontidae > Neoceratodus > Neoceratodus forsteri. The sequence goes on along the minus strand of CM057454.1, from coordinate 265,700,738 downwards.
CAAATTGTGCCCTCTTGTTCTTGCACACCTCTTTTTTTGAAAGATGCTACCCTCTTGGACTTTGTTGATTCCCTTGAGGTACTTGAAAGTTGACTTCTTCATAAACAATTACCTTAGAAACATAGAAACATAGAAGTTGATGGCAGATAAAAACTGCAAGGCCCATCCAGTCTGCCCATTTTTTCTACCTTATGAATGTGCCATAGGCCTGTACTGTGTCAATGGCCTATCTATTTATACTCATCTGTATTGCTCCTTTATGCCTATCCCATGCCTGTTTGAAGCCCTGCACTGTATTCATATCCACCACTTCCTGAGGTAGGCCGTTCAATGGCATCCACTACCCTTTCTGTGAAAAAGAACTTCCTCACATTACCCCTTAATTAGCCTCCCTCTAATCTCATGCTGTGTCCTCTTGTCCTGCCATTTTTCTTATATTGAAACATGTTAGACTCTTTCACCTTGTTAACGCCCTTGAGATGTTTGAATGTTTCTATCATATCACCTCTCTCCCTCCTTTACTGTAGGGTATACATATTGAGCTCCATTAATCTGACCTCATATGTTTTCTGATGCAGTCCCTGCACCATTTTGGTTGCCCTTCTCTGGACCTCTCCATTTTGTTAATGTCCTTGTGCAGGTGCGGCCTCCAATACTGCATGCTGTACTCCAGATGGGGCCTAACCAGTGTCTTTTAAAGAGGGATTGTTACCTCCCTCTTACGACTTGCAATACCCCTACTAATACACCCCCAACATCCCTCTAGCCTTACCTACTGCTTTAGTGATCTGTTTGGATGATTTCAGGTCACCAGTGATGATGGTGCCCAAGTCTCTTTCTTCCCTTGTGATTGCCAGCAACTCCCCTCCCAGCCTATAGGTGGCTTCAGGGTTTCTCTTCCCTATGTGCATGATCTTGCTCTTCTTTGCGTTAAACCCCAGTTGCCACTCTTCCGACCATTTTGCTAGTTTGTCCAGATCTCTTCTCATTCTGCCCACCCCATCTGGATCATCTACTCTGTTGCAGATCTTGGTGTCATGTGCAAACAGACAAACCTTACCCTCCAGTCCATCTGCAATGTCACTGATGAAGATATTGAAGAGGACTGGCCCCAGGACTGATTCCTGAGGTACCCTACTTGACTTGCATCTCTTCTGACTGTATACCATTTACCACCACTTTTCTGCCCACCACCCAGTTGACCAATGTCTGACCCACCCCGAACCTACTCAGCTTATTAATCAATCTTCTGTGTGGAACAGTATTGAAAACTTTGCTGAAGTCAAGGTAGGCGACATCAACTGCATTCCCTTGGTTCACCACTCTGGTTCCCCAGTCAAATAAACCTATGAGATTAGTTTGACAGAATCCTCCTGCTGTAAATCCATGCTGTCTTGGATCCTGTGTGTCTATGGATTACAGGTGTTGTACTATCCTTTCCTTAAGGAGTGCCTCCATAATCTTGCCCACTACTGAAGTAAGACTGACTGGTCTATAGTTCCCTGCCTCCTCCCTGCTACCACTCTTGTGGAGTGGGATCACATGAGCCCTTCTCCAGCCTTCTGAGATCTCTCCTATGCTCAGAGACTCACTTAACAGTTCTGATAATGGCTTTGCTAGTTCCACCTTTAGCTCCTTTAGTATCCTGGGATGTATGCTATCAGGTCTTTTTGCCTTGTCCACCCTGGGCTTAGTGAGCTCTTGTATGACCCTTTTTTTTGTGAAGGGACTAGTGCACACCTCCCTCCCCACTGTGTCCATAGTGCTGAGCTGTTGTCCCTGCCCTACCTTCTCCTCAGTAAATACTGAGCAGAAGTATCTATTTAGGATACAAAGAACCTCTGTGCGCAAACACTGAGGCAAGGGTTACCCCAAAGGGCATTTGGCTGGGAAGCCAAGTTTCAAGAAAATACAAAATCACACATGCCCCCACAATGCAAAGCATCATGGGCTGCATATGCAAATCACCACAGAATGTTATGATGGTCCAACTTTAAGCAAAATTGCATGGTGCGGAAAGGCCTCTCACACAGTTTGCAAAGGGTGCTAACAGAAGACATAGACACGTGTCTCGTCCTACCAGGACTCATCAGTATGCCTCGTTTTTCCTTGGTCCTCCTCCACACACTCCCCCTTATCCCCTTTGATCTTAGCAATACCTCCTCTGGACTTCTCCTTTCACTAATGTAACTATAGAAAGCCTTATCCCCTTCTTTTACTGTTCATGCTAGTGTTCATGCTGGTCCATTCCACCGGGGTGTCAAACAGACGAGGCATACTGATGAGTCCTGGTAGGACGAAACACGTGTCTATGTCTTCTGTTAGCACCCTTTGCAAACTGTGTGAAAGGCCTTTCGGCACCATGCAATTTTGCTTAAAGTTGGACCAGCATAACATTCTGTGGTGATTTGCATATGCAGCCCATGATGCTTTGCATTGTGGGGGCATGTGTGATTTTGTATTTAGGATAGATGCTTTTCCTTGGTCCTCCTCCATACACTCCCCCTTATCCCCTTTGATCTTAGCAATACCTCCTCTGGACTTCTCCTTTCACTAATGTAACTATAGAAAGCCTTATCCCCTTCTTTTACTGTTCATGCTAGTGTTTCCTCGGTTTGGGCCTTTGTCTGCCTTACTGCCTTCCCTGCTTCCCTTAGGGAAGTTTGGTATTCCTCCCTGTCTTCATCCCACTGCGTTACCTTATATTTCCTGAAGGTCAGCCTTTTGGCTCTGACCTTTTCTGCTACTGTTTTTGAGAACCAAAGTGGTTTCCTCCTTCTTTTACTCTTGTTTTTCTCTCTAACACAATGGGATGTTGCTTCAGGTATTGCATCCTTAATGCTTGCCCACTTTTCCTGTAGCCCCTCACCTGTATTTCTTCTTGCCAGGGCTAGCTTAACTCTGTTGACCATCTTATCAAAGTCAGCTCATCTGAAGTCCCATTTTTTTGCCTTGGAATTGGAAGATTTAGTTCTAGTGGCCAAATTGAACCATACTATGTGATGGTCACTAGCCCACAGGTGACCTTCTACCTGGAGATCTGTGATCATTTCCCTGTTAGTCAGTATGTATGTCCCATTTCCTGTTTCCAGTGTGACCCACAGTTCTTCTGGCTCCTTATGTGTATTCTGAATTTCTGTAGCTTTGATGTTTTCATTGACATAAAGGGCCACTCCACCCCCTCTTTTTGCACCTTGGTCTCTTCTGAACAGTACATAGCCAGGTACTGATGTCTCCCAAGTGAGGTTACTAGAAAACCATGTCTCGCTAATGGCTACTATGTCCAGTTTAGCCTCTGTGATTGTTGCCTGCAGGTCTGGGATCTCGTTTCCCAGACTGCAGGCATTTGTGTACATGACTTTCCATTGGCCAGATTTCAGTACGTTTGTTGTGGGGTCATATGTGGGAGCTGGACCTTTTTCCTTACCTGGTGATGCAAATGAACTACAAACATGCTGAACTCCTGTTTGATCACTAGCTGAGGGGGAAGGGGTGTTCTTCCCATTTGATGTATCGGGGGCTGCACCTCTCTCCCCAGTTGCTAGTTTAAATATTCTGCAAAGATGTCAAACTTCTGCCCCAATGCACTGACTCCCTCCTTAGTCAGATGCAGTCCATCGAATTTAAAGAACTTTCGCTCCCAAAACTGTTGCCAGTTACCTACAAATTTGTGTCTTTTTCCTGGCATCAGCCCTTGAGCCATATGTTTAGCTCCCCTATCTCCCCTTCTCTGACCTTCCATCCATCTGCACCCCTCTACCAGACCGGCAGGATCTCAGAGAAGGAGATGCTGGATGCAATGGATGACAGTTTGTCTCCCAGCCTGGTCAGGTGTTCCTTGGTCTCCAGAACTGACTGGCTGGCGAGATCGTTAGTCCCTATGTGTACCAGGATGTCAATGTTTTCTCCTGCTTCCTGGAGGATTTTAGCAATGCGGTCAGTGTCGCTCCACGCTGATGTACCAGACATCTGATCATTACCACTGGCTGGAGGTAGGTATCAACTCCCTGAATCATGGAGTCTCCTATGATCAGAAGTGTTTGTATTTTGTTTTTGCTTTTTTGTTTTGGTCCCTGTTTTGGGCGAGTTTTGTTGTGCTAGCTCCTGTGCTGCTGTGTCCTGCTTTGCAGTGTCCTCTGCCCCTTTGTTTGATTTTGGAGATAGAGGCAGATACCTGTTTGTAGTTTTTATATGGTTTGTGGAGGAGATACATTGGAGAGCATTGAGTGATGGAGCACCCAATTTGCCCCTCCTAACCACCTGCCAACCTCCCAGACCAACTACCCTCTGCAGTCGAGGTGCTTCAGTTGGATGTTGGGGAAATGGCAGGCAGTTCTTATAATATATTTCCTCCTGGATATACAATTTAAGGCATGCAATCTCTGCCCATGCTGCCTGGAGCTGAGCCCTTAGATCTCCAATGGTCCAGAGTGTAGGACAGTGTCCTAAATCCTGTATAACTGACCTTTTGAAAAGTGTCCCACAGTACCTGCAGTTAATAATATCCATTCCAGATGAGTTGCTAGGTTTATAACCTGGTCTGAGTAATTAGAAGAAGGAAAATAAAAGCAAAAGTTAGATTTTTTGTTTTGTTTGTTTGTTTGTTTTTGTATAATGTGTTATAACAAGTTAAATTACTAGTGCCCCTGTAAGCGAGGTCACTGTGTGGCTACCCCTCTGATCCTCCCCTTCATGCTTTGCTACAGGAAATGTCATGACTGTGCTACCCTATAAAAGGAGTGCAGCATGGGGTGTTTGGGGATGGGGTGGTTGGCTGGGTCCTTCCCCTGCTAAAAAGAAGAACCACAGATGAAAGAAACAAGGAGGTAAGAGCAGAAACAATCAACCAACAACAAATGCAGTAGCCCTGAAAGCTTAGCCTAATGAGATATAAAACTGCAAAACTTGTAAAGCACCACTTGAAATAATGTCACAGAAGATATACCCTGCAAAAAACACTTTGCTACAGACAAAAATAAAGCAGTAACAGAAGATATACCTTGCAAAAATCAATTTGAGTAAGAGAAGATTACAGCAGTAATCTGTATGCACAAAACAGTAACAAACCTGTGGCTCACCTTATAATAATGCAGCAGAAAGTATACCCTGCAACAGCAATTTGAATCACAGAAGATTACACAGCAGTAATCTGTCAGCACAAAACAGTAACAAACCTGTAGGCACACCCTGTAATAATGCAGCAGAAAGTATACCCTGCAACAGCAATATGAATCAGAGAACAATAAAGCAGTAAAATGTTAGCAAAACAAACCCTGTGAGTACTAAAGAAAACAGTAACATACAGTAAATCTGCCTAGCCAAAAGAAGCCTTAATCTTTTTCCTTGCTCTGATAATGTTCCTTGCTCGGTCCTTACAAGCAAACCTGGAAGAAAAGATGAAGCTAGGTGCCTTTGCCAGCAAACCTAGTCTTAGTGTGGTTAATTTGTACAGTATCTGTAGTCCAGAAAAGGATAAAAGGACTGTGCTCAAAGTGACTGAGCAGTGACATGCAAAGGTCAATGAAAATTATAAGAAAGCCTGGAGCATCTTCAAGGCAACAGGTAACCCTTCTGACTGGCATAAACTCAGAGAATTCAGAAACACCTGCAAAACTAAAACAAAAAGCAAGAGTAACATACAGTACATGAGAAACCTCCAAGACAAGTTCAAGAATCCTAAGTGCCCCTGGGCACAAATTAACAGTTTCCTGAAAGGCCTGTCTACTGTTCCAGCACAGGATGTTCCCTGGAGTGGAAAACACTGTGACCCTGCATCTTTTATCAATGCCTTTAATCAGTTTTTTTCACTACCCTAGATAAGTTAAAGACCCCTCTAAAAGGGTTGCCAATTGGCCTCACCTATGGTAGAACTTTCTTCCCTCGCTCACCGGATAGTCCCCCAAGCTTCCACTTTAGACTGTTCACTAAGAAGGAAGTTCTCATTCAGCTAAAACATACTCATTCAGACTGTTACATAGGCTGTAACAGTCCTGAGCTCAAGCTTCTCAAACTGGCTTCCCCCATGATTGCTGCTCCCCTCAGGAATCTGTTCAACAAGTGTTTCCTCCTAGGAGCTACCACTGACAAATGAAAAACTGCCCTGGTGGTTTCTGCACCCAGAATAAGTGCACACAGCCATCCATATGCCCAAAAGTAAAGCCGTGACACTGGGTATGCACATTAGCACTGTGCTGATGCGCATGCCTAAGGTAAGGCAGAGCAAGTTTTATTTAAAGAGACGCCCATCCCAGAGGCTCTGGGTGCTGTACATCAATCAAATAAATACAACACAGCCCAGTAATAATCAATTATATACACTATTCCAAACAAGCTAAAATTTACTACAAAATTTGCTATCCACAACTTCAGCTACATTTAGAATCTCTAAAACTAAATGAAACATCGCACTTTTTTTTTATATTAAGGTCACAGCTTAACTTTTCAAAGCCAACATTTTGTATGATATAATGCTAATTTCTGCAAGTTAGTTACTTTTCTAAGCTCAACTAACTGCATTTTTAGAAAATGTACTAAACTTGCAGTGTTTAAAATTTGTCACACTTGCTGGCCCAGTGGCACTGAGGGTTGAGGCGCTGGACACCTTACCTGCACTACACCAGCAACCCAGGTTTAGGAACAACCTCAGGTCATCAGGGTGCCAGCATGGGGGGAGCAAGATTGAATGGAGCCAGCAGGGGGGGTGATGGGGATGGATTGTCGCCCTCCCATAGTTCCGCTCCCACCGGGTGGAGGTCTGATGGGATAGCGTAGGCAGAGGGGGCAGCAAGGACAGGAGGGTGGAAGCGGCTGAGCAGGTGCCACAGTGTGCATGCGTGCTTCCACACACACGTAAGGCCATGTGCTGGGGCCTTGGGTGGAAAAGCTACCTACAAAAAAAAAAAACTCATAAAAACCTATATAAAAAAAATTTGTCACACTCATCTATGGATGAGTTTTCCTGGTGCTTTGCTACCATAGAGACATTATGAATGCACATCAGCATTAGGTGGTCAAGGATAAAAGTGGGTCACCGCTACAGCGTATTAACACTAAAGAAATATTAAAACTGGTTACTATATGGCATAATGTGCTATTCTGGTAGCAATGGGCCTTCAATAGGTATATAGATGGCTGCATTCACTTACTTCAAAAAAGGGTATAAAAGTCAGCCAAAAGCTGACAATGTCCTTATAAGTATTACCTATCTGACTGAAAACAAATGGTCAAGTGGTGGAGCAGTGTACCCTCCTTTAGACTAATAACAGATGGTGTCCCCCAAGGGTCCATTCTAGGCCCCCTGCTTTTTTGCTGGTCTAAAACACTGCCATATGCTGCCGATGCCATTCCCTATAGAAGTCACATGGCCACTGTACAAGCCAATTCCTCCCTCAGTGATGACTTCAGGCACCTGGAAATCTGTTTCCTTAAAAACAAATTGATACTCGGCTCCAAAATAGCTAAAGCAATGTTATTCATTAATAGGCATTTGAGTGTGGATAGGCAGACTCTACTTAACCTATGCATGACTACTGGGTCACACCTTGAGGTTGTGGGGTCCATCAAGTACCTAGGCATCCACCTGGATCAAGAACTTACCCATAGACCACACATTGACCACCTAGCAAAAACTTCACTCCAGAAGCTTGAACTGCTGTACATGCTACAAGCATTCTTCACTGAAGGGGTGAGATTTGCCACTGACCCTGCACTCCCCTGGAGAAACGAAGCTTAGCAGGCTTAAAGTCCTATGTAATAGAATAGGTTGCTTTGCTGCTGATGCCCAACCCAGAGACCATTACTATGATGTCTTCTCCTCCATAAGCAGGCCCTCATTTGACAGTAGGCTGAAGTATCCAATTCTCTGCCTGGCAAAAGTGCCAATTGGACCCTCCCCCCCTTGCCTACAGGGCCTGTTGGAAAAAAGCCTTAACTGAGACTTCTTCCCTTCTCTGCAACTGCACTGTTAACTATCCTGAGGACCAAATCTGGCAGGAGTCACAGAGCCTTTGCCTATGCTGCCCCTAATCTTTAGAACAATCTCACTAATGATATCCAGGCCACGGTTAACTCTGGTGCTTTTAAGTTCAGCCTAAAGGTTCACCTTATCAGTTACAGTTGTGTTTGCAATTGCTGAGCCCTCTTCGTACTCTGTATACCATTTTGTACCTTTCATTGTTGATTTGTGGGCAACTACTTTTTATAAACTTACTTCCAAACTGTAATGCTTATAACTGTTTCTGCAAAAGAAAAATGATATTGTCAGTTCTATGCCTGACTTATTTTGTACTGTACTGCTATGTTGTCCTTTACTTTTGTTTTTCCGTAATTAATTCCAGGTCACCGCTGAAAAAGAGACAATGCCTCAGTGGGCTAAAATACAATCAATAAATGTATAAGTAAATAAACATACCACATATAGCATACATGGCACAGACTTAGGCTATGGCAACATGCTTTTCGGTACTCTGTACACCCTGCCTAGAAGTGCACACCAAAGTACAGGACCTATACATCCAACCTGACACAGCAGCTAGTAACATACAGTGATCACATACCTTTGTGGTATCGCACACCCCTGATGCTTATAGCAAACAGCAGGGCTCCTAGATCTACAGCAATTCCTGTATTGTACAGGGAAATGGAGTCATCTACAGGGAAAGTGGCCCCTTAGATTTGAATTGCATATGCAGGAAAATGCAGCAATTCAGCTTCCACAGGAAATAGTGCAATCAACAGGAAAACACAGGTAAACTGCCCTGGTGTCACAGAGAAAATAACAAAGCAGTCTGGAAGCACTGAAACAGTCTTGCACAACTGAAACCACAGCAACCATACATACAGCCGGTTATACACACCTGGCCTGGGCACAGTGCCAATGTCCACCTTTGCCTGCAACTGGTGCTGTGACTCCCTCCAGCTCAGGTCACTGTACCACTGCCGGCACTAGTCTCCAGACCTGTCCTATGACCCAGGCCCTTCCCCATTGATGCCTGGACCTCACACCTGGGCCTTACTGATGCCTCATCCCCCTCACCTAGCAGAAGATCCTCCCTGTCCATGACAAGGTATACCAGGTTGGCCATCTCCATAGCTGTCCATCATGTGTCTCGCTGTCTGCCTTCCCCCACTCTCCTGCATCTGTCAGATATTGTTCAGCTAATGCTGGTAACTCCCTCTCACTCCTACTGCTGCCCCCAGGACTGCCTTGGCTCTACACAGTATGCCAGGTGTTAGCACAGTACATTTGATGTTTGTGCTGCACTAATGTCTGTTAGCACAGTGCTAAGCCAGTTTCCAGGTGGGGGATGTGTGAGCCTCGTGTGGATGGGAATGTGCCTCTCAGGCACATGCAGTTCATGCATGGCATGACACTGCAGATGTGCAATGGCATGGCGCAATGTTAGAGCGCAGACATCCATGCAGCATTAGGATGTCGGGCACCACCATGCTGGCCATGGTGCTAATGCTGCACTAGAGCTGTGCTATTGCGATAGTGCATGCCACAACAGTGCTATATTGAACCACTGCATGCAAATAACCTAATTATGCAGTCCATGCACTAAATCCCACTTTGCGTGCCATTACTGAAATGTATTCAGTCATTTGCATGCCTAATTGCACCTGGAGCATATAAAGGGAGCAGGCAGCATCACACAGCTTCCACAGAGTCACTGCAGATAGCATGAGGTAAGTGTATATTGAAATAGCTTGAAGACAGGGACAAGGGTGTTCATAGCAGTGGATTTATGCTATTTGCAAAATTGCCTGTAGTTGTATCTGCATAAGCCCTCAGGTCTGTGATATTCAGACTGCTCACCCCTGACCTTTAGGGACATGTATGTATGTGTTCTGGCCAGGGGGAAATGCAGTTGGGACACCACTGTACCTGTGATCTGGGTTCCATTGTGTGTATACAATGCTCAGTGCTGACTGTCCTCACATTCCCAACAGGTATCACGATAAAGGAGGAGAGACTAAGGAAGGATCACTTCTTAGATGAAGAGATGATGGCCCTGGTGCTGGTCTACATGGCTCAGGAGGACCTATTGGGCTGCCGCAGATGGATGATGAACCAGATCACTGCCGTGTGGAAGGATGTCACTAAGACAGAGAATTCCATGGGTGGCAGAAGCAGAACAGTAGAGGAGGTACAAGAGGGCTGGTGATCTCAAGCACTACACAAAGAAGCTGATGGCTAAGGCATGGGCTAACTTCATGTCCACAGGTGTTGGGCCACCCATAGCAGAGCCCCAGCATCAGCCAAAGTACTGATGGCAGCCACTGTGCCAGCTGTGGCTGTCTTGGGGATCCACAGTGGTGGCAATGAGAGTCAAGTGGGAGCATCACAGCCATGTGAATGACTGCAGTTGTCCGGCACATTAACTTGATCCACATGGGGCGGCACATGCTGCAGTGGTGTTGTATGTTGTATGCATGGCATGGGTCTGAGGGGCACATATAGCATGGTGCCATGGGCCACAGCTGTCCCAGCAGGTGCACACAGGATGGCCTGTACTAATCAGTGTTCTGTGGACACTCCCTATAGTAGCCCTATGTGTGCATCCTGAATGTTCCTGCATGGGCCATGGTACACTGTGTATGTGGGCCCTCACTGCTACATGCACTGTCCATAATGGTGTACATGGTAGATGGGTTACACAACAGGGGTAGGCCACCTGGTGGTATATTGGTAGTGTGAACATCTGCAGAGATGTCCTATACAGTGCTACATGGGTGCTGTATACTGTGTGATCACTGGTGATGGGTGGGGTATGTGATGTGTACAGCACTGGGGATGTATGGGTATTGCACTGCATGGGGGGCATGTTTGGCTATATACAGTACACTGGGCCTGTGTGCCGGCATTGTCCACTCGCTGGTACATGCATTACTCAGCAGTGTCCCCCTCTTCTATCAACAGTCAGTCCCTTGTGTTGAATACCATCACTGAGAACACACCTGGGACAACAAGACAGCTGCTGCCCATGCATGCCACACACACAGAATTAGTGGAGTACAACAGTGACAGTGATGATGAGACCTTTGTAGAGGAGTGAAAACAGCAGGAGATGTCCTACGGCTTGGACACCACCGAGGGACAGGATGGTAACAAGGGCCACCTGCAGGCCTTCATCACAATCATGCCACCTGCTGTCACTGCTGGCCCCTCTGCCAATGGGGCCCAGCCACCCCACCAGCATAGCCACCTCTGTGCTTCCCCAGCCCACTCTCCCCAGCACAGCACCCACTGTGCTGCCCCAGCCCATTCTTCCCAGCATAGCTCCTGCTGTGCTGCCCCAGCCCACTCTCCCTGGCACAACCCCCACTGTGCTGCCCCAACCCACTCTCCCCAGCATAGCTCCTGCTGTGCTGCCCCAGCCCACTCTTCCCAGCACAGCTCCTGCAGTGCTGCCCCAACCCACTCTCCCTAGCACAGACACTGCTGTGCCACCCTGGCCCACTGTCCCTGGCACAGCCACTGCTGTTCCACCCCTGCCCACTCTCCCAGGCACAACACCACTGCAGAACCATCCCAGCCAATACAGTTTCCCAGTGTACAGCCCTGCCCTGTCTCCCAGGACAGCCAATGCTGGCAGCAGGTGGCCACCAACAAGCAACTGCTGCAAGCAGATGTGGGGGATCAGGTGGTCCTGCAGGCTGAGATGGGAAGCATGAGGAGCATAATGCAGGCCCATGAGTAGTGTGCCCAGGTGCCCATGCAGAGCACATGGTGGTCTTGGAAGCAGGCTTCAGGAGATTGGAGCAGTCCCTATCAGCCAGCTTGGAAGCAGGCTTCCGGAGACAGAAGTAGTACCTTGCAGCCGGCTTTGGTGGGGTGGCTGCCACCATTTTAGAAGCCACTGTCATGGTCTAGAGGTGATGCAGGGGCCATCCACAATGCTGGCCGTGCAAGTGGGGTGAGTGTCAGCCCATGGCAGGCACCCCAGCATGTATCCACTCCACGTAGTGTGGGCAGCCATATACTCTGCACCCCCAGAACATCCCACACACCAGCCCATGGCCTGCTCTTCACTGTGGTCACTACTCTATGGGGATGTGGTCATGGGCAGCTCATCCCATTCCCACATCCATCCCCCATATTGCAGATGATATCCCCTCTGCTGCCCACCAGAACACATTGCCAGAGCCAGCCCTGTGTCAGTGGTGGGGGTTCAGGTTGCAAATAGGGGTGTCATGAATTTCTTTGTCTTACCCTATGTTTGTCACCCTGTGTCCCGCCCCACATACCTGGATGTCACTAACCCAAGTTTCCCAGTTTTTCAGCCCCCCCCCCTCCCCAATCTGGATGGCTGCATATTTTGTTTTGTGACACCCCCACACTTTGATGGCTGCATATTTTGTTTTCATGGTCCTTCTCCTGCTTGAATGACTGTATGTTTTATTTTCATGCCCCCCACACCTGCCTGACTGCATATTTTGTTTTCAATTCCTGGCCCCCTGCCTGGATGGCTGCTTTTTTTGTTTTCAAGACCCCTTATCTCCCCTTCTCCCCTCTGCCTTGATGGCTGCTATTTATTTTGCTCTACCCTACAGTAATCATCTTCCACAACCTTGAATTATTTTCTGCATTGTTCTATTTCAGTACACCTTGATTAATCCATGTTGTTACATTATTACTGTCTCCTGTGTGTTCTGTACTCTTCACCTGGGTCCAAATACATCTGCAGTGATGTGGTCCCTGTACTTTCTTGACATCCTGTCCATTCTGGGGTCATGCCAATTGAGCTGTTCCTGTATCCTGTGATCCACTGGCTCAATATCCACTGCAATATTGGCTTCTGGGGCCAGCAGGCATATTCCATGGTACAGCGCCATGTTGTGTAGCATGAAACATGCAAGGAATATGGCACAGATTTTCAGAGGGCTGTATTGCAGAGCACCATTAAAATGTTCAAGACATGTGAACTGCATCTTCATCATGCTAAAGACATGCTCAGTGGCACTACGGGTTGCAATGTGTGCCATGTTGTACCTGTCCTCCGCAATGAATGTAGATTGTAGGATAGGTGTTAACAGCCAGGGACACAGGGGGCATGCACTGTTCCTGTGTAGGAAATAGTCATTAGTTACTGACAACAGTGACAGTTATGGTCAGCAGTAGGGCCTTGAGCATATACTCATCAATGAGGTGCTTACTGGGTATGTCCTCACTCTCGAATTTCTGGCACAAGATGGAATTGTGCCAGATATAGGCATCATGAAACTGCTGGGGAACTGTGCCAGGACGCTGGTGAAGCACCCTGTTGCATCGCATACCATCTAGCTGTTGATGAAATGGAAGCCCTTTTTGTTAATGTAGGCCTCCTCTTCATCCCCTGGGTGTGCATGGATGGCAACATGGGTGCAGTCAATGGCACCCAGTACAGCTGGTAGGTGTGCAACCCCATAGAATTGCCGTATGTTTGCTGTTTGCTCTGCTGGTGTGCTGGGTAATACAGTGAACTCCACAGCATGAACCAGCAGGGCATCTAGGATTTGGCCCAACAGCTGCAAGGTGACAGACTGTGTGATACCAGTGTCAAGAAAGATCCGGTAGCCAGGAAGTACAGCGCTGCTGTCACCTTCAGGTCAACAGACATTGCATGTCTGCAGTGGATGTCTGTCCAGAGCTGCTTATGCAACAGCTCACACAGCTGCATGAGCCTGGGCCCATTGAGCCTCTACCAGCCTATGATTTGCTCATCACTAAGGACTTCGAAGATGACTCACAGATGGTACTGTTTGTTTGCAGCACAGTCTCTCCAGGGCCCACAATGTAGCTCAGAGGGTATTCTCCTGCATCCCATCCTCCTGGACAGCCTGCATGAGGTACAGGATGTGAGGTATTGTTGTTGCAGTTCTGGTTTCCACCTGTGGGTTTGCCTCGGTTTTTATATAGTCCTTATTTTGTGCAGCTCTATGTTGTGCTTAATGCCATTAGATCCAAGCTACTTTATTGAATATTGTGATGCACCACATATTTACGTCACTGACCCCCTTTTTTGAGCTGAATACATTATGTTAGTGCAATTGTGCTATCGTCCCTGGCTGGTGCAGCACTATCAGCTGAATAATGCAAACCTGTTCAGCCAGCCATTAGCATGGCATCTACTTGGTCTGTGACACATAAACTTTTTGAATATGGGGCCCATTATCTTCTGAAAATTCTAAATCTGGAACCGTTGGGGCTAGAAACTTAATTTTTAAAAATAAAAGCTTGGAGTCCAGCCATTAGGAATTAGTTCTGTTGTTACTGTTTTTATGTGTCAGTAATATGTGAGCATGTTGACACTATCTGAAATGGTTTTTATGCAATGTTATCAATATCATTTTTTTTAGTTGTGACACAGCTTAAAATCGAAAAATATGTCATGTCGATATGGATTTTTAATGCCGATAGAGTATGTCAACACCATTTTTTTTGTATTGACACTAACAATTGTATGGCAGTTTTAAACAAATTTAATAACACATTTTTTCAACTTTTTCTGAATTTTGATAATACTACATGTAAGCCACCCCTCTCAGGATGTATTCTCCCTTTTGGTTAGGTTCCCTTTAATGGGATTTCCAAGTTTCTCCCCCAGGAGGGCATTGCTGCTTTGCCTGGGTTTAAAAAGGAGTTTCTGAGAGGAAGAAGGATGTACCAGCTGGTGTTAGAGTCAGTGGCTACACGTTCTACAACTCCAATAGGGAGGGTGGTAGGATTACGGCGACTGTTGGGGGAGTGGGGTCCCAGTAAGATCAGCAGCTGGGTGAACAGCAGCCTGGAGGTAAGCCCATGATTATCTGGGTTTGGGAGTCCTGGAGCCCTTGAGAAAGGTATGGCAGTGGGGCTGCTGTGGCAGTGATAGTGCTGTGGTAGGACCCCTTGGAGGTGGCAGCTCTAAGGTGGTCATTTCCTGGTGTGACACACTGCCAGGGTAAGCTGGGTGGATTGCATTTTGGGATCTAATTTTATCAGGCTTGTCATGCCCGTGTCTGGGGCAGGTCCTGTGCTAGACCCACTAAAGAAATGCAAAGTAAGAGTAACTGAAAGGAAGGAGCCAAGTCACACATGTTATAATTGTCCCAGTATTCTGCCCCTGTTTGGAAGAGGGTTACAAATTGGTTGGTTCTCTGGCAAGGTTTTCAGGGCAGCCGCGAATGATTATAGGCCACAACCCCAGTTTTGGTTACTTCAGGGTGGGCAGTAAAGCACTCCCCAAGGATTGGTTTAGATCATGTATTGTACCCGCTAAGGTTCTGAGCTTCACTTTGGCTCAGGTATCTGCGTGAAGTCTGCATCTGGTCTATTACATTTAGGCCTGTTTTAAAGCATCTTTATCAGCTTGGTAGTGTGTGCACCTCCGACATATGCCCTCTGGCCTATATGCCTTTCGGCTCCATGGAGCTGCACACTCACTTTATTTGTTTATTAATTTTAAATAGAAACAGAATTACATTTCTTAATTTGCTCTTTTGCTTCATGCGTGCTGGAATTATTGAATGAACTAACCCCATTCCTCCTCTCACGAAAAGTTCGGTCTCCACCCACACTGGTCCTGCCTGAAGGTGCAGCTGCTAGTAAGCTACATCCTATTTGGTGAGAACAATCTGCACCAAATGGGATCTACAGGCAAGGTAAGGTCTTCTTTTTCTTGCTTTGACTTTAGGCCTTATGCCTGGAAGGTTTTCTTTTTTTAACCCCCCAGATTACCATCAAGATCCCTAGACAAAAATAGTGGGTCAAGGGTTGGTTACAAATGTGGGGGCTCATCTAGGATGCTGTTTCATGGTCAAGTGCTTTTGGGTGGACTGGATGAAGTAGGGATCTCGCTGCCACAGTAGGCCTAGATGTTGGTAGTGCATCATTGTGGACTGCCATTGTGGGGTATTTGGCGCTCTTTCCTCATCCTCTGGTAAGAGAAGGTGCTTGGCAGGATGAGTGATCAGGTGGGCAAAGTCAATGTTGCTGATTAGTTCTGGCTCTAGCTGTGTGAGGAATGAGCAGTGAAGACACCTTTTTCTCCTCGACCTCATGGTAAAAAGACACAATTTGTGAGAAGGCAAAACCTAAAGCGGTTATGGCTGCGAAGTTCCCTTCTGATGAGCCCCAGGCCATCATCCCAGGCCTCCTTGTTATCCTGGCTGTGGAAGTCAGCAGGAAGAGGAGCAGTAGAGGAGAAATGTGTGTGCTGTGGATTTCAGGGAGAGGGAATAGTTCGACTGCCCTTGTGCTCTGTTTGTTCCAGAGGGCCTGCTTCAGGAATATTTGAAGGTACCCCCTACACTTATGTCTGGTCTTATCCTGCTATTGCATCAGTGGGCACAGCATCATTGGTATCCCAATGGAGTCTGGATACATTTGCAGAAACCAAGACATCTGGTTCAGTGGAGGAAGCAATGCAACCTGCTCCCCTGGTGGAGATAAGTAAGGGGGCCCTGATGTAATAGTAGAGGCTGTGGAAGAGGACACTAGTGAAGGTGCTGTGGGGGGTACAGTTGTCTGCCCAGTCCCATGGTACCTGCCACTGTTGACTATTCTGTTGGCAGAGGGAGGGGTAGGAGATGGGGACTTATATCTGGTGACCCCCCCCCCACGTCCCGGGGGTTGTCTGAAAGTCCTCCACCTGGCAACGGTGGCTCTTCAGGTGCACCTTGTGAAGAGTTTTCCTATCTCAGTACTCCAAGCTAGCCAAAAATGGAGGAACAGGACAGCGGGGTCATGTGGAAGGTGCCAGCTGTACTGCCCCCTGGACAAGTTGCTAAAGCCTATCAGTTTGCTAATCAGGAAGTATAGTGAGCCATCCCTCATCCCTATATACGCCCCACTCCAAAACTAACAGACAACACCCCACACCTCCCAGTGCTGTGCAAGGCCACCCATGTCATGATGGATGGACTCTTGAGTACCAACCCAGCAAATGTGCCCTATAGAACCCAGGTGTGGTTGGAGCCTGGTACTGTCTGACAGACCAATGTGTGAGATCTGCCTCAGTGGTCACAAGTGGAGAGATAGGTGAGGTGCAGAATCCACACTGAATATCCAAATGCTGAATACCCTTATTTTTCAGAAAGGCTGTGGGACATCATTGAGTAGAAGCATCCTGACAAGGTGTTTTGGGGTATGATCCAGAAGCTGCAGCTTCAGTCAAAATCATCCATCCCACCAACACAGGAAGTCATGCAGCAAGCCAGAATGGGGGGACAGCTCAGAGGTAATGTGAGGAAGTATTTTTTCACAGAGAGGGTTGTGGATGCATGGAACAGCCTCCCTGAGGAGGTTGTGGAGTCAAGAACAGTGGGGGAATTCAAGAATGCATGGGACAGACAAAAGGCAGTCCTAGTGGGGGGTAGGAGGAAGTAAGCTGTTGGTTAATTAGGATCTGCAGCTTATCTGTTAGGTAGGAAAATGGGCAGACTAGGTGGGCCAAGCGATCCTTATCTGCCGTCAAATTCTATGTTTCTAGAACTTTGTGCTTCTCATCTCCCTGGGCAGGATTAACTTTGTTCAAGCACTATGCCCTTGTCCAGGATGTGACCTGTTATTGCATGAAATACTACATAATATCCACTGATTCATTTGTAGAAGAAACTACCAAACCAGACTTTGCTTATCACTACCAACGAGGCAGAGGGCCTCCTATTTAGAGGAGGACACCCAGCAAATTGTGATCTGCCAGGACTGTCAAGCCAGTTTGTTGACTGTTTTCTAGTTTAAAAGAAAGAATTCCCCAAAGATGCTGTACCCAGTTGATGGTGCTGCAGGACCATTCCTCAAAAGTTAGGGACTGGGACTGTTCAAACTACCTCACAGTGACAGTTGTTCACATTATAGTGAAAAGTTGTTCCATGTTGGAACCAAAGAAAATTAATAATGATGACTACACAAGTTCTACCTCATGCTGTGAATGGGTTGAGTGAGAGCATGTATGAGTGAGTGAGTGTGGTGAATGTGTGAGGAGAAAGTGAGTTTTCCCCTTTCCAAAAGGTGTAAACTGTTTATTATACTGTTTTACCAACATTTGATATCATGTTAAAGAACTTTAAGTGACAACCTGGCATTACTGTTTTATAATTTTAATCTCTCAGTTTCAGCTACAGTTATTGGGCAGGAGCAGATCCATGTAGTGAGATTGGGAAATAGGCCCTTGGTGGGGGGGGGGTTGAGGGGTTACTGGTGTGCCCTGGGGATGGGTCTTCCAGGTGGGGAGTGCACATTACCCATTCAGTCAGCACCTCTTTAGATAGCAAGTTGCCCCATTTCCAGGAGGAAATGGAATTAAAAGGGGGGGAGTGTAAGCTACCCATCTCGGGGCTAGCTTACTATATCATATTCTCCCTTTTGGTTTAGTTCCCTATAATGGGTATTTCCATGTTGTGTCCCTAGGGGCATTGCTGCTTTGCCCGGGTTTAAAAAGGGGGTTCTGAGAGGAAGAAGGGGAGAGCCAGCGGGCTGGGTATAGGGCAAGTTGAGCTGGGGCATCAAATCCCCCAGCCTGGGGAGGTACTGGCTGATGTTAGTGTCGATGGCTATGTATTCTACAACACCAATAGGGAAGGTGGTAGGAGTATGGCAACCGTTGGGGAGAAGGGTCCCAGTAAGATCAGCAGCTGAATGAACAGCAGCCTGGAAGTAAGACCATGGTTATCTGGGTTTGGGAGTTCTGGAGTCCTTAAGAAAGGTATGGCAGTGGGGCTGTTGCAGCAGTGGCAGGGCTGTGGTAGGGCCCCTTGGAGTTGGCAGCTCTGAGGTGGTCATTTCCCAGTGTGACACACTGCTGGGATAAGTTGGGTGGATTGCATTTTGGGATCTCATTTTATCGGGTCTGCCATGCCTGTGTCTGGGACAGGCCCCCTGTTAGACCCACTAAAGAAATGCAAAGTAAGAGTAACTGTAAGGAAGGAGCTGAGTCACACATGCCATAATTATCCCAGCATCCTATACCTGTTTGGAAGAGGGTTTCAAATTGGTTTGTTCTCTGGCAAGGTTTTCAGGGTGGCCATGGTGGGTTAAAGGTTGCAACTCTGGTTTTGGTTACTTTGGGGTGGGGAGTAAGGCACTCCTCAAGGACTGGTTTAGGTCATGTATTGTACCCTCTAAGGTTCTGAGCTTTACTTTGGCTCAGGTTATCTGCGTGGAGCCTGTTTTAAAGCATCTTTGTCAGCCTGGTAGTGTGTACCTCCCATAAATGCCCTCTAGCCTTTCTGTCTCTCGACTACACGGAGCTGCGCACTCACTTTATTTATTTCTTTATTTATTTATTAATTTTAAATAGAAGCAGGATTACCTTTCTTTATTTGTTCTTTTTCTTTGTGTGTGCTGGGATTATTGAATGAACTAACCCCATTCCTCTTCCCATGAAAAGTTTGGTCTCCTCCCACTCTGGCCCGGCCTGAATGTGCAGTCACTGTTAAGTTACAGCCTATTTGGTGAGAACAATCTGCACTACATCAGATAAGATCTGCAGGCAAGGTATGGCCTTGTTTTTCTTGCTTTAGCTGCATGCCTTATGTCTGGAAGGTTTCTGGTTTGTACCCCCCCCCGCTTACCATCAGGACCCCTAGACAAAAAAAGAGTTGAGGGGCAGTTACATACACATTATTGAATTAGTAACTGTGTAATTTAAAACTTAATTTTCATTCATCCTATGACTTTAATCAGTTTGCATACATTTCCATCTAGTAGTACATACATACATACACACATAGGAATTTGCCATATTGTCTATTGAGTCTGCACATTGTGAAGTCCATACAATTTGTGTTACATGGCACACTACTCCCCTCCATTGGTACACCTACCTTCCCCTTGGCTTTATCCCACCTCCTCCTAAATCCCCCAACTCTTCCTCATTTTAGCAGGCTTTGACTGCAAAAGCATCAGAAGATAATACATTATACTCAGAATAGGTTAACTTTGAATGTGGTAAGACTAGAAATGTCTTTAAATGAAAATTTTGTGTCTGGACAACATATATAAAGTTTTTTTGATACAGTTTTGATTCATTGATATTTAAAAATAGAATCAGTAATTTTAAATATGCTTTAATGTATATATTAGTTCTTTACAAAAAAAAACTTCATTAATGCACCAGTTAGAGTTCAAGTTAATGACACAAAATGAGGGAAATGTTGTATTAGGGATTCGAACCCTATCTCCCCACTCCCACCCCCTAAGCAACAAAATGAAAAAAAATTAGGGTGTTGGGTCTCTAGCGTCTTGGCAAATCAGTGGTGGGATCTTCCTTTGGGTTATCAACCCTATTGTTCACCCCTCCCCCAGCCCATAGCCTCCTGTCTGAAGCACAAAGGTACAGCTCCAAGCCAGTGGCTCATACTGATGTACCCCTTAAATGTAGAGAAGTATGTTTCACCACATGTTGCCAATACATGGTGTTGTAGCTTTCTTCATGCAGGGCCCACAAGTGAAGAAATGAGATCACATCTGACATTGTTTGCTCAGGAAACAGGGTAGGCATTAGGGTTGACAACCCTAAGGAAGACCCTACCTCTGATTTGCCAAGACTCCAGAGACCTAAAACCTTATTTTATTTCCCTTTTGTTGCTTGGGGTTGGGGGTGCGGAGTTAGGGCTGGAAACCCTAATGCTACACTGCCCTACTTTTGTGGCATTAACCCAAACACTAACTTGTGCATTAATAAAATTTTTTGCAAAGCATTTCCTTTCTTTCTGAGATAGTGGAATCATATCCTCATTAACGTAGGTCCCTTCAGGATCTGCATGAAGACATGCAGATGTGCAGGGCCAAAGAGAAGAAAGAGAATACTCTGTCCACCAACAGAAGTGCAGGATGCTTGCATGAACTGCAGTTCTGTGCAGCAACTGATGCCAAGAATTCATGGGGTTCTCAGGTAGGCTGCGCAGTCACAGGGTTCTATGTTCTCTGCACTTTAATGTAGCTGCAAATACAGACATACAGGGGAAAGAGTCCATCTGTCGGCCAATGCATGAGTTCCTCTGCCACCCATGGGTGCAGATCTGCAGGGCCCTATGCCAAGAGAAGAGTTGTCTTCACTTTATGCTCAATTGAATTTCATGGCAAGAAACCAATTTAAGTCATGAAACCAAAAATTATGATTCCCAATCAAATTTCAAGTCGAGCAACCAATTTAAGTTACTTAATGCAAAATTTTATTTGCAATGCAATTTCATGCCAAAGTACCAATTCGAGCCCCAGAATGAAAAAATGTTGATCTGCAATGAAAATTTAATGTTATGAAACCAATTATATCAGTGCAATGGGAAATTATGATCTGTAATCAAAATTCATATAGAGCAACCAGTTTCCATTTTTGGAAGTACAAGTTATGATCCAGAACCAAAATGTTTCCAACAGACTATTTTTAACCACAATTAAAAACTAGTCTTGCAAGTCAAATTTAGTTTCGCATTTCTCACTATGCAAAAGTAAAAATTATAGACCACAATCAAAGTTCATGTCCAGCAATCAATTGGTCACATGCAATAATAAATTATGATCCAAGTTTAATTTCATATTGAAATAATTTTTTGTGGTGAAATGGAAAATTAAGATGCGCAATCAAATTTCATGGTATGAAACCAATTTAAGTTGCAAAAGTTGTGCAGTCAAATTTCAAGACGAGAAACCAGTTTTTGTCATGAAATGAAAAATCATGGTGTGCAATCAAGTTTCATGCCAAGAAACTTATTTTCTGCTGCAAAATGAAAAATGCTGATGCGCAATTGTTGTAAAAAGAAAAATCATGGTAGACAATCAAAATTCATGCTGAAAATCAATTTTCTGCTGTGAAATGAAAAATTCTGATGCACAATTTTATTATTTATTTATTACTTTGTTAACTGGTTAAGTACCCTGAGCCAAAGCCCATTTTCAGGAATGACCTGGAGCCTACAATAAGCTAAGATATTACAACATAAATAATACAAACACAATATAATACAGTACAAATAATCAGTGCAAATAGCATCACATTTTAAAACAATTACAATTCATTTGCTGTATCAAATGAGATTTTAACTGTGTTTTGAAAACTTTAAGACTACAAACATTCAGACATGTTGATGGAAGTGCATTCCAAACTTAAGTGGCTTGGACAGAAAAAGAACATGAAACATTGATTGCTGGACATGGAATTTGATTGCAGTCTATAAAATTTCAAGTCAAGAAATCAATTTTTTCCGCACAATGACAAATCAAGGTGCACAATCAAATTGCATGCTGAAAAAAAAACAGTTGTCTGCTGAGAAATGAAAAATTGTGATGCACAATCAAATTTCAAGCCAAGAAATCAATTTTTGCTGTGAAATGAAAAATCATGGTGCACAATCAAATTTTGTACTAAAAAACAGCTTTCTGCTATGAAACAAAAAATTATGCTGGACAATCAAAATGTGCTACCTACAGACTTTTTTTGAATCGCAATTAAAAAATAGCTAATGGTGTGACACAGAAAAGTGTGTCATAATTCAAAAGACAAGAAAGATGTTAACATGGCCAGGAGAAATATGTCAATTTATAATCTTGATTGACTGAAACAAGCCTCAGAATCTGAACCACCATGTTCTAATGAGATATATTTTTTTTTAAATTATGCCTGCTATAATACAAGTTTGAATTAGTAGTTTGTTACTGAGGTGAGGAACAAGATGGTGGCTGTCACAAAACAAAAGAAAATTTTGCTTTCATGAGCACATCTCACAAAACTAAAAATGGTCTTGTGAAACCAGATTGTTGGTGACATGTCACAACATTATCCCAAAAACTCTACTGAGCATGTGCAGAACAGAAAAAAAAGTTTAAATCCTTATAACTCTGGAACCATTTAATATTTTTTCAGGAAACCTTCCAAAGCCACTACCTAGCCACATCATGCTTTTACTGTGAAAGTTTTGGGGAAAAAATCCATTCCGTGTAGGTTGCAGGTGAGAGAAAACTCAAATCCCATGTTATGTATAGGAGAAAAAAATCAGACATCACTGGAAAATTACATATGTGGATCTCAGAAACCGCATAAGCTGCCATCATAAAACTTTCTGCTAATTTAGACCATGCCTCCTTGACAACACGTGCAAAATTTCAGCCAGATTTGTTAAATGCTGCCAAAGCTATTAAGGTGCAAAGTTAGGGGTTTAACACTGAACACCCTGCTCAACCCTAACTATAAGGGTACTACCATAATCCTATAATAACATTTTAAATTACTAATAATTCAGCTGGGCTGGTGTCACAGGCTAGCAATACACATGGAGAGCTGGGATTGAGGCCCAATTCTGAATTTCCTACCCTGGGCTGAAGGGGTCCAGGGCGTGATCAAGTCAAGTTTTGTCTTTCAAGGTGTCCAATCCCAGAGGCTCCAGGCACCATACATAAAATACAAACTAGTCATAAAATAAAAACAAAGACATAACTAACAGTATTAATAAATTAAACAAACCATATAAATACACAAATCTAAGCTAAATACAATCGCTAATAGGGCTATCCCAGAAATAAGATTTAAAAGACGGTGTCTGAGAAAGCTTGACTGAACAAGAGTGTCTTGAGACGGACTTGAATACATCAACTGAAGGAGCCTCTCTTACAGATGGTGGAAGTGAATTCCACAGGATGGGGCAAGCAACACTAAACGCTCTGTTACCGGCAGTTTTTAACCTCATTCTGGGAATTGCAAGGAGATCCCTAGAGGAAAAATGGAGGGAGCGGACCAAGGTGGTGCATGTAAGAAGGTCAGACAAGTATCCAGGGCCCAGCCCATGTAGGGTGTCCCCATTTTGCCTGACACCCTGACAGCAAAAGATGGAAAATTACCACTACAGCAACAGTCACTGTAATGGTCCATTTCCATATTTCGCAGTCCCCCAGTGTCCTGCCCTCTGCCTGGACCAACTCCAACCTGGAGTTGAGAATCTTAAAGTCCAGGGGGTGAGGGGCAGAGCCCTCCCATGGGGTGTGTGGGCGGTGCAGTCCCCTGCAGAAAACACTGAGGGCTTGGGTGGCACAATACCTGCGTTGGTATTGTGCCATCGCTGTGCGGATGGTCGACAGGTTTACTGTCAACCAAACTTGGTGCTTCCACCCATGTAGGGCCTTAAAGGTGAGCAAGCTCACTTTGAAAAGGATCCTTCACCTAACCAGCAGCCAGTGCAGTTCTTGCAGCACCAGGGTGATGTAGCAGTATTTCGACTGCTGCATGAACAACCTAGCATCCAAGTTCTGTACTAGCTGCAGCTGGCGGAGGGTATGCAATGTGAAGACAATGTGCACTGACTGTGGGGGAAAGCAGCTGGGCAAAGCACTACAGGAGTACCTCCTATGGTGGAAGTAGTGGTGGCATTGATGTCCTGAGTGGCCCTGTGATGTCCTGTTACTACCATTGATTGGATGATGCCACAGGTTTCCCCGTAGGCTGATGCTAGGCTGGTGGGAAGGACTTACAGGTGGAAAAAAAGTCTGACCAATGTGAATGATAGCACTGCTGCCTACCCACTGCAATACCACTGAATGCAAATGTCCTCCACTCTGCCTTCACTGTGAGTGCTTCTCTCAGGTCAGCTGTCATGTGTTGGTCATTTTGGCCCTACCATAAGGGGCAAACCATGTAGGAATTGCAAGAATGGAGCTTGTGTGGTTTGTGGTGCACACAGTAATTAAATGTGTGCAAGAGATAGCTGGAGCAGCAGATCACAGGAGGGGTAGGAGTAGAGGTACAGTAAGGCAGATGGGATAAAGAATAAATGATAAAAGAAATCAATAGACTCTAAACACAAAAGATTTTTGTCCCAGCTTTCCATGATTCACATCACATAGAGCTGAGTTGTTTTTTTTTAGTTGTTTAACAAGGAGTAGCACACTAAGCTGAAAGCTTTTTTACAGGTGCAACCTGGGAGCACGGGGAAGTTGAGCAACTTGCTCAGGGTCACACAGTATGTAAGTGGAAGCTGTAGGATTCAAACCCAGGTCTGTTCTGCTGGATGTCATCAGATTTGCAGCTCAGAGCCTTAAACTACTGCACTATACTGCATCCCTAAAGTTATGCACCTCTCAGTTGTACTTTGGACAATAACAGACAAGCACTAACAATCATCAGCTGCCATATATCTCTCTCCCAAGTCCGGACTGTGCTGAAACATTCAGTGCTGCACAAATGCTCAGGGCTTGGGGCAGAAAGTGGGCTGCTACAGGATGGGCCAGCAGAACATGACAGGGTTAACCCTTCCCCAACAGCTGCCAAGAGATCCTGGTCTGGTACCTTTGTTCTGGACTCAGTCCTCCTCCTTGCTATAGAAGGCTGCAGTGATACACAGTTTTGTGTGACACTTTTGATGATTTAGAAATCTTATCCA
The DNA here is from genome assembly GCA_016271365.2 of Neoceratodus forsteri. Lineage (NCBI taxonomy): Eukaryota > Metazoa > Chordata > Ceratodontiformes > Ceratodontidae > Neoceratodus > Neoceratodus forsteri. The sequence goes on along the minus strand of CM057454.1, from coordinate 265,675,406 downwards.
GGTCTACTGGGATATAACAGTCCTTATGTGGCCTGTCGTTTCCCATGACCACCTACACCTGTGCAGGACAGAACCTGCTGTGTTGCTAGATCAGGTTACCAATTGGAAGCCTAGTGTCCTGGGCTACTCCAGCCCAGACCACCTCTTTCCCCTCCATGATGTTCTGTGCATGAGGACTGCTGGTGAGAAGTTAATACCAGCCCCATGCATTACTATGGGTTCATATGTGCAACATGCAGCTAAGCAGCACATATCAGGCTCAATAATGTACAAGGCGCAATAACTATAAACTATGGCAACATAACTTACTTCTGCTGACATCATTCTAAGTTTTTATTCAAAGAAACATTTTTGTGTCTAGCCCTATCTGTTCCATAGTTAGACTTGTTCAAACAAACTATCTTTAGAAGAGCCTTACTTTGGAAATTGTGAGGGCTAGAATCCTATTATTTTTAACTGAATAATTTCATGGCTGACATTTTGAATGAGGTAGAGCACAGACTATCAGCTTGCAAGAGTAGGAAAATTAAATGAAGCTTTGAGTCTGGGTAGCATCATAGAAGAGGTATAGCAATACAGTTTTCAATTATTAATAATCTAAAGTTATGATAATGTTAAACATTTATTGATATATACTTCTAATCCTAACATTTCCAAAGTTAGCCTTTTTCAAAGAAATTACCAATAGAAATGTCTAATAATGGAACCACTAGGACTAGAGACATATTTTTTTTAAATGAAAGCCTTAGGTCAGAGTAACACCATAACTGACCAAGATCAATAACAATTTCAATTATTAGTAATTTAAATCATCAATACTTTTACATGATGTTAAAAAAATTTAGAAATGCATTTTCTAAATTTTCAGATTTTTGGTTCATATTCAGACCAAATAAGTTCCCACATATTTTGATACAGTAATCATACTCTACTGGCAAAATACCCACAATCCCACTACAGAAATCTTTATTTCCTGTTCAGTGATTCTTACATTTTCATTTACTTCGGTAGGCTTTGCCTGCAAATGCTTTGAAAGATAATAAGGCTTCAGTCCATGGGTGTTATTAGGCAGAGAAATTAAAGTTGCATACTTACCATAACTGTTGATCTTCCTAAATATTTTATCTATAGATTACCACAACTGCCCAACATACCACAGACTCACTCCAGTATTGTTGTATTATTGACTTCTGCCCATTAATGTTCATTTGGGCTGTGAAGACACTGTGTTACTGGAATTGGTGGCTCTTCTTCACAGGCCACCGATGTGTCCTTAGTCAGTGCATAGGGTACTCATCAGGTTCATTGGGGGATACTGGGATGCATAGGGAGAGGCATCAATAGTAGAAAACAGGAAGTTATTATCCTTCTGTACAGACAGTTGGTGAGACCCCATCTGGAGTACTGTGTGCAGTTCTGGAGACCCCATCTCCACAAAGACATAGACAGAGTGGAGGCTGTCCAGAGGAGGGCAACCAAAATGGTGCAGGGTCTGCACCAGAAGACATATGAAGAAAGACTAAAGGAGCTTAATATGTATACCCTTGAGGAAAGAAGGGAGAGAGGGGACATGATAGAAACTTTCAAGTACCTCAAGGGAATCAACAAAGTCCAAGAGGGTAGCATCTTTCAGAAAAAGAGATGTGCAAGAACAAGGGGGCACAATTTGAAGATAGAGGGGGGATGGCTCAGAGGTAATGTGAGGTAGTATTTTTTCATGGAGAGGGTTGTGGGTGCATGGAACAGCCTCCCTGAGGAGGTCGTGGAATCAAGAACAATGGGGGAATTCAAGAATGCATGGGACAGACATAAGGCAGTCCTAGTGGGGGATAGGAGGAAGTAAGCTGTTGGCTAAATAGGATCTGCAGCTTATCTGTTAGGTAGGAAAATGGGCAGACTAGGTGGGCCAAGCAGTCCTTATCTGTCGTCAAATTCTATGTTGCTATGTTTCTATATTTCATGCTGCTCACCTCCTCAGTAAACAGGTACTGAGGCAGTTGAGGACTGGTGCTACTGTATACCAGCAGATGTGTGTGGGAATGTGCATGTGGGGCCTCGTCACGCCACCAGAAAAGTTTTGGCTCCTGCAGAGTGTAGTAGGGCTGGTTGTCCTACTTTGGAATTAGAGAAACTCTATTCTAATTAACTTTTCTAAGTCCTGTTGCAAGCAACAGCATTCTAACTAGTCTATACTGTGCTATCCTCTCCCTGTTCTGTCAGGATGGCCACCTACAGAACCCCCCATTTTGTCTACTTTACTCTACATTTCCTTTTCAAGGCCCTCTAAAATGCATTATGCATGGCTGAAAGTGACCAAACAATGTAACAGCTAACTAGTACAGTTCCATTTGCCAATATAAAAACAGATACCTTTTCTTCAGTATTTGCACATTTAAAATAGGAGCCATTTTTTGCTGCACTGTTGTGATGCAGTACATATAGTATAAATATGTCTGATTGCCTAAGTACATTGAAAATGTTATATACTGCATAGTGGTTTGGTGTCTGAGAAGGCCAGATTTAATATAAATGAAAAATTTCCCTTGATGGGAAAAGGCTGGAGGGCAATATAAAAAGCAGTTTTTTCAGGCTGCTGAATAAGAAAATGTCTGTTTTTCCTTCTCCTTTCATGGAGAATGTATTTGTTTTTTTTTAATTCATAATGGTATCTGATATAAATAGCCTTAGTTTTGTAGGTCTGCCTGGAGCCAGATGTAAAAAGCCTTGGTTTTTCAGTGTGCTTGTAGCCTTGAAAACAGCTGCAAGCAGCCTTGGTTTTTCAGTCTGCCCAGAGCCTGGGAAAGGGAAGGACATGCAGTCTTCATGTCCTCAAAGCAATTTAAAGCACAGATGAGAAAAGGATTCTAGCAATGTTATGTGATCCTGACCATTGCTTCCTGACAAATGAAATGCAAGGATTTATTTTATTTTCTTTATTTTTATTTCCTTCTGTTTTTTCCTTTTTGAAACCTTGTTTAAATAAAATCATGCAGCAAGCATGTTGCTGTACTTTAGATGAACTGAATCAGTGTCTATCTTTTACACCCACACCCTGGGACACAGGGTCTTGTTGTCTTCACCTCAGACCCATTAGTGTTAATCTGTAGAGAAGATATTCAGAAGGATCTTTCGTATCTTCCAAGAATCAGTCTTCTCCATAGATTCCCACTAACGGGTCAGAGTATAAAGCTAAGAGAAAGTCCCCTAGATCAGGGAGACTGGAGCTGAGGACTCACTCAGGATAATAATCTCTCTCTCTCTCTCTCTCTCTCTCTCCAGAGGAGGCCCTGAGTGGGGGGGTGTCACCCCACCAAATCCTCCAGCAATCCCCAGCTCTTCCAAGGACCTCTTGCAGGGTGGACGGCCTCTCTCAGGCCATCGCCCAAGCTTCCATCAGCCGCAAGAAAACTGAGCCAGGTGCGGTGCCTCCCCAGACCAATCGGATTCCAGCGCTCCTTTCTGCAGGCTACATGACTGCCTGGCACTCTAGCTACTGCTTCACCACTGGACAGTAATACTTGAACCTGTTTGCTGACTATGGCGCTGTTTCTCTTTAGAAATTTTACAGCCTTGGCCTTATTTTAAAACCACTTCTCTGCAAATAAGGGTTAAGAACTGTTTAGCCATAAGTGTAGCGATTTACTGCCTAGTCACTATTGTTAACTGTGTATGACTTCTATGTGCCTAACTAGTGTGTAGCAAGGTGCCACCATCAGCACTTTTGCATGCAAGTGATTACAGTCTTTGAATATTGTTAGAGTGCCTTAAAGCGTTAAGAAAAGTACTCTGCCCTGTTTCTATCTCTATTTCTCCTCCCAACTCTAAATCTTTCTGCTTGTCACCACCTCTGGCGCCTCCCCAGCCCCTCTGTCGCAACCCCACCTCCAATTACTCTTTCTCACCTCTTTTGGCTAAAGCGCCCTGTAAACAGTGCTGATTGGTGCCCCCTTTGTCCTGATAATTTTTTTCCTGGACTTGCCTGCCCCCATTCCCTGCTGTGCTTTCAGATGCAGCTCCAGCCCACAGCACCCTATAATTTAAAATTCCTCTTAATAGTTCTATTCTCTGCTCTCTCTCTCTCTCTCTCTCTCCAAAGGAGGCCCTGAGTGGGGGGGTGTCACACTGCCAAGCCCTCCAGTGATCCCCTGCTCCTCCAAGGACCTCTTGTAGGGCGGGCAGCCAATCTCAGGCCACCACCTGAGCTTCCATCTGCCATTATATTCCATGCCCTCCCACCCTATCTAAGCTATTATACTTATAGCCATGGGAGGTCAGGTGACCTGCCCCTGTGTAAATTACTAGATACCTACTTACCACTCTGCAGGTTATTTTCTCTATCCACTAGAGGGCCAAATATCCCTAAACCTACCATTGTAACCTCTCCATAAAATACATGGACAAACTACAGCATTTTCCCTCTCTCCTCACCCTCCTTCCATTCAACAAATCCGCTTACTTTATCCCACCACTCTCCAACTCTCCAGGCTTGGCCTAACCCCTGCCTCCTCCATCTATTGAACTGAATCTCTCCCTCTCCTCCCTCCCCTTTTTCCTTCCTCATGTTCTCCCTACCCCATCTCCTTACACATTACCCCCCTGAACCTATAAACCTGTCATCTGCTCATACCCCATATCTTCAGGTTTCTATTTTCATCCTCACGATCACTCCCACCCCCTCCTCATCCACTGGTTACATTTCCCTGAACTCCCCCAGGCCTTCCTCTTCCCTGAGTCTGCTAATCTTGCCTTTCTTCATCTCATGTTCTTTTTGGCCCCCCCCGCCTGCCTGTGCCTAAAGAATCGCTCACACCCTATCATAAATGCTATAAATGCCCAAAGATTCACTTCATCATTGCCCTGATCTTGCTATCATCAGGTAATATACACCCTAACCCTGACCCTAGTACCCCTTCCTCCAAAGGCCCCCACCCTACATCTGTCCCCTCTCCCGCCACCTCCTCTGCCCTCCATAAAGGTCTTAAGGTCCTACACCTTGACATCTGCAGCTTGCACCTAAAAACTGACCTTCAAATTATGACACTCAATCTAAAACCTGACATACTAATTGTTACAGAAACATGGCTAAGGCTATTATCCCAGACCTTACGATCTCAATTCCAGGCTACTCCATCCAAATGCAAGACTGGGCTGGAAGGGGTGGTGGCATGGCCATGTATATACTCAACACTCTACAATATTCTACAGTACACGCTTCCTCCAATCTAGTGACCCACGATGCTTTAACCAGCCAAGTGACCCTGCCCTTTACCATTCCTATTTTCAGAGCTGGTATCTACTGCTGCCCTAACATTCAGCCAAGCATTGCACTTGAATTAATCACCTCAATCTCCACCTTCTTAAACTCTGAAGAACTATACATTCTGGGAGACTTCAATTTAAACTGGCTGTCCCACAAACCTGCCAGAACACGCAACAAAATTGGTGCCCTAAACCTCACCCAGCTGATCTCAGAACCCACCCACCCAAACTACAAGACCCAAAAACACTCCCTGATCGACTGGGTCATCACCTTCCACCCACACAGAATAATCAAATCCAGTATCCTTCCCGATGTCCTCAGTGACCATAACCTAATTTTCATAATCAGAAAAGTCCACAGGCCTAAATCCACACATAAAACCCTCCAGCTATGCTCCTTCAACTCACTAAACCTAGAACCCCTCCTGCGCAGCCTCGCTGTCTCCGACTGGTCACCCCAACCTCCTCTTCACTGGTAGACCAGGCCCTCACTTATTTCAAAGGCACATTTCTAAATATTTGGGATGCTTTTTCCCTGCTAAAAACCTCCAGAGTACGGGGAAATCACCTACCCTGGATTACTCCTGAACTTCTCGCCTGCCACAGGGCTTGAGATCATGCCTGGAAGCTTCACAAATCAACCCATTCCCCCAGCGACCTCACAGCATGCCTCCAGCTATGAAACACATGCACTAAGGCTATGAGATTAGCTAAATCCAAATACTTCAGTTCGGCCTTCCTCACAAACATAAAAATTATTTCTAAATTTTGGAAGGTAGTCCATGCTCTTTTCATTCTGCTATCCCACCTTCCTACCCTCGGTCCTTAGGTTAAACAACACACTTGTGGCCGACCCAAACACGGTGTCACCCCCAACTGATCACCACAGGAGTCCCTCAGGGCTAGGTACTTGGTTCCCTGCTATTCTCAATCTTCCTAAATGACCTACCCTCAGTCTGTTACCCCTCCACCTCTATCCATATGTATGCCAATGATACCATCCTGTATGTATCCTGCTCAACTCCTGCTGAGGTTACATCCAGCTTACAGCGTGATTTCAACAAAATCCAGCTCTAGTTTGCTAACCATCACCTCTTTTTTAATGCCAAGAAGACAGTCTCCATGACCTTTGGCACCAGGCAGAGACTCTCTAGGCTCCCCAATCTCTCCTCCTTCCACACCCTGGATGGGACTACATTGGAGGACACTTCGTCCTTACGATATCTTGGGGTTTGGCTTGACCAATGCCTCAACCTCTCTGGATAACAATGCCATTCTGAAAAAAATGTGCCCAAGCTTGATGCCCTCTACAGGAACCGGAGTACCATTCCTCCTGTGGCCAGGTGCGATCTCGTCCGGAAGATGATCCTTCCCATTTTTGAGTACTGCGACATAGTCTATGATGCTGCTCCCAAATCCTCCTTGACCAGATTGGACACCCTATTCCACTCTTTTTGCTTCTTTGCCCTGGATGTCCCTACCCACACTCATCATTGCGATCGATACCATGCTCTGTCCTTCCCCTCTCTAACAAACAGATGCCTATCCCACAACACAAAACTCACCTCCAAACACTGGTTTGGGTGAATTCCCATCATATCTCTCCCCCTCTTTCATCACCCTTCCCCTTCCTCCCACCCACTGCCTTAGATCCACCGACTGTCATTCTTATTGATCCTCGGTGGACAAACTGGTTTCTGTTACTGCCTCCACAAACTCTGGAATTCCCTTCCTTCCCAAGTTCACCATACCTCCTCTATCAATTCTATCAGCTCAGCCTTTCACAATTACCTATCTTCCAACTGCTCTTGCTATGACCCCCCTCCCCAACCTATATTCTTGCACAGGACTGACGTTCCCAACATCATAATCAACCCCTGCCCACCTTCCTCCTCTTTAATCTCTAATAACCTCCCATGGCCCCCTTGCGGGTTCCCAGCATCCTGAAGTGGTCCTCTTTCTGGGCTCGGCTCTCCCTCCTCCATTCCCCTTCTTTCCTCCCCCTCCTACTCCCCTTCTCTACTTCTTCCCCCTCCCCTCAAACTTTGCCCGATGGTATCCTGTAACTATTCTGCCAACTAGCCCTACCCCCCCTGTTTTGTCCCTTCTCCTCAAGCCACCTCACAGGATTTCTAGCATCCTGGAGGTAGCCCCCTCCCCTTCGCAGGGTTCTCAGCACCCTGGAGGGATCCCCCCTTGCCCTTTGCAGGATTCTAAGCAGCCTAGAGGGACACACTCTTCTTCCCTTCACACTTACTTCCTTCCCCCCCTTTTCCTCCTCTCCCCTTAGCTACCCCCTCTGCCTCAAGCAGTCCTTGACCCCTTGCAAAGTTATCAACATCGTGGAGGGACCCAAGGGTTTGACTTCACCTCCCTGCCCCCCTTCGCCCTTATCGATACGGCACCTACAACCTACCTGCTCCAATCCCCTCTCCCCTCTCCCCTCCCTTGCACTTGAGGTACTGACAAAAGTGGAAGCACTTACCATTGTCTAACTTATCTTCACTGTCTATATCTACCTTGTTCCTTTTAGTTATTTCTCTCCATTATAGATACCTATATGATTCTCTCCACTTGCACTATATAGCCATTTGTTAATTTACCTATTGTTTTTATTCACTGAACTGTATGTAACTATTGTCTCATGTACCATTGTATCTACTGTTTATTGTAATTATTTGTCTACTGTAAATCACTGTTTATCCTCTATGTACCCCCTCCCCCCAGGTCACACCGGGAGATGAGCAACTTGTTGCTCAATGTGCCTTCCTGGTGAAACATTTCAATAAATAAATAACCTATTCAGAATGGTCCTGCAAAAAGTGGCATCTTGTCTGGCATTGACAGCCAGGTCATAGTGCTTAAAAACAGAGTGCACTGCACTCCAAGTTGCAGCCCTGTAGATTTCTGCAATGAGCACTGAGTGTATCCCTGCCAAAAAAGTGGCTACCGCTCTGGTGGAGTGGGCATGCCCCACATATGTGTATTCATGAAGTGTGAGATGATACCCAGCACAAGGTACTGCACACACAGCACTACATGATGTGGATGGCTGCCATAAAATGCAGGCATGCAGCGCTAGCATGCAGGGTAGCACAGAGCAGAGGGAGCGTATGGGCCATGGAGACAGGACCAGATGGACCGCCACTGTGAGTGACCCATAGTAATACAGAAGTCTAATACTAGCAGTGTAACAGTATGTGAGATGTGCAATATAAACCCACAATGCAGGAAAATCATGGAAATACACTAGGACACCAAGAGATATTGGAGCACCCCAGAGCTAACAGTCTCAGCCAACAGCATGACACTGCTGACTGGATGAAAGAAGCGGACATGAGATGTGTATTACAAAACAATTTACTAGCTGTATTGCTGCCATACATACAGTACTGTGCACAAAATAAAATCCCTGTCAACGGACAAGTAAAACAGCCATTGGCACACCGGTGTTCACAACCGCTCACAGTTTCACATCTCCTCCACCCAAACTCTGCCTAGGCCTCTTATTCAGAGTCCCTGCCCAACCCCTTTGGGATGGTGAGAGTGTACCCCCTCTCCACCATGACCAGCTGGCCTAGAGGCCCATGATACCACTGAAACCATGAGAATACATGGGACAGGCATGAGCAGACTACGTATGCAAGGCCACAGCTAAACACAGCTCCCCTACAGGTCCCCCCTACAGCACCTACCTTTGACAGCTCAGCCACAAACCACAGTTCCATGTCATCATCTTTGTAATAGGCATCTTAAGTGGCAACACACCAAGAAAGAAACTCAGGGAGCTGCAGCACCCACCTCTGCCTCCAGGCCACCATCACCACCACAGCCCCATCTGGCTGCTCCTGGCACTCCAGGATAATGCAGTAAGGATGGCCTCAGAATTCCTGTGAGACATAAAGGTGGGAACAATATCATTGACACAGTGCATGCCCCAGCACCACTCATGGTGAGGGAGGCAGGCATCACTTCTTCTTCTTGGACTGCCACTACCCTTGTCGTGTGACTGCCCATGTGCCCAGGTGACAGGCCTTGGCTGTGGCCTTTCCCCCTATGCTTGCCTGTATGCCTGGGCATGTATCTGATGGTGGTGGTGGGTGGCTGTCCTCCTGCACCTCAGACTCACTGGGGCTGGCTCATATGTCATGCATGACAGCCACTGGTGATGCCTCAGGTGCAGGCAGTGCAGCCCTACTGGACCCACCTAACATGTGCTCGGTAAGCCTCTCAAGCATGTCCCCTATGCAGTTGATTCCACACCACATGCCCCTCACTTTTGCAGTCAGCTCCTTTAACACCTCTGTGTTCTCCTGCTGTGCACAGAGATGGTTGTATTCTAGCTGCCTCACCACAGGGAGCCTCCTTTGTCCCTGGAATAAATGGACTGCTTATTATTGGAAGAGTCACATTTCCTACATCTCTGCAGAATGTACAAAGTCAGCCTGGAAGTCTTAAGAGTTGTTCTAATTTCATTAGACTCCTTAAGAGACTGCTTCACTTGCTATCCAAACAAATGGGTGCCACTCAAGTGCATATTCATAACCTGTTGTTAAACGTCCAGGGTGAAGCCAGCAGTCCTCAACCAAGAATGCCTTCTGATGTAAATACCTACAGCTGCAGAGAAGACTGATGCATCAAAGGAATCCACAGAGGCCTTTAGCCAGAGACTGTTGGACTAAATACCTTGTTTAACAGTCAGCAACATTTCTTGTTTAGCCTCTGTGTCTTGCAGGGACTTAAGCTTGAATCAGAGGGAGTACTCATATCTGGAGAAATGGTCTTGGATGGTGGATAGCTATTCACATACCTAGGTTGCTGAGGCAAAGAACTGCTTACCCACAGTGTCCCCTTTGCATGACTCCCTGTTAAAAGAGTACGCTGTGACCTCCTTTAGCATTATGGCTTTGTAATTCTCAGCAAGAATAGCAATAGCATTGGCAATCGGCTAACTTAAATACATGGGTTTACAAACGTATGTTCTGTCTGCCAGTCTGGGGACATCTGCCACAGTAGTAGGCCTCCTCCTAGCCACATCTGAGAGACTCTCTAGGACTGGCAGATTGGGAGGATTAATAGAGACTGGGATATTAGGCACACTTAGTAACTCCAGCTGGAGGTGCCTAGCCTGGTCTATAGCTGCTGTCTTAACATTTAAAGTGCTGTGCATGTTTTTGAGAAAAACCTGGACGGAATGATCCTCCTGAGACACAATAACCGGAACTGATTCAAGGTTCTCTCTGCCATAGATGGTGTCATTCTCACCCATCTGTAAAGATGAGGTCTGGGTCTGACTCATCACCCTCTATCCCCTGAGGGGTAGAAGGAGATCCTAATGTACAATGACACTGGCTGCAGCCTCAGCAACACTGGTGACACTGGTCCCATCCCCGGGTAGGGTATAAAGAAAAGTGCCAACAGTGGCACCGAGGTCAGGCCTGAGACCATAAGCCCATATGGCTCTGAGAATGGCTCCAATATTAGCACAAAGACAGGCCCTGATGAGCCTAATCCCAGTGTTGGATATGATACTGACAATGGTGTCAGGGGTTCTGCTGATCCCAAAGGACTTGGAAGTAGCCCCATGGCTATCACCATCCCCAGAGGGGTCAGCAACAAAAGTATTTGCTCCAAAGAGCTGCCAAATGGCCAAACTGCTCACTGGGGGCCTCACTATGGCACAGGGAGAGGTTTCAGGATGGAGACACCAATCCTGTATGCCCAAGAGACCCCAGAGTTGTTGGAGACAATGGTTTAGAAACCTGGATCCACAGGCGTTGAGTGTTTCTGAGCAGAATAAACAGGGGATGACGTCAACCAGGGCCTTTTCTTCCGCTTATATTTTTTGTGGGAAGAGGTTAAGACGAAACAGTGCTAAGACCCCGATGTTGAGGATGTACAAGTTCTGGACCATTTTTTTTTTTTTTTTGTGACTGGGAGGACTGTCTTTTCCCCAGGAGCCAGACTGCCTGTTGCCACAGCACTTGCTCAGAGAGGAGTGGTGGCCAGAAACAGCCCCATTGCCTGAGCAACTAGCCTGCTTAGGCTCCCTATCTTCACTGGTCATTGACCATTTTCAAGAAGGTAGGGCTGAGAGAAAAATTGTTAACTTTTGTTTGTGTGTAAAACTAAACTAACATAAAAATAACAAACTCTAGTGTATTATAAACTAAAATCAAAGAACTGAATTCTGTCATCATATAGACAGCAAAGTTATGGCCCCAACAAGGACAGTGAAGGAGATACCATGCACTGAACATAGGAAAAAGGAACTGAGGCAGTTGGAGACCAGTACCACTGTATAGTAGCAGCTGCATACAGCGACATATGTGAGGGGCCTACTTATGCCCCCAGCTCCCACCAGAAAAGTTTTGGTTCCCATGGGGTCCTATCATCTCCAGCTCAAACCAGTTAATAGAAATCTATGGAGACGCTTGATTCTTGGAAGATCAGGACCTGAAGCCAGCCCAGTGGTCTGGGTTCAGAAATGACCTCAGCTGTCTTGCTCAGTTGGCCAGTGGAGGTGGGGAATGTCACAGAGCTGATGTGTTCACTTTCCAAGGAGGAAGAGCTAGAGGGCATCACTCTACAGAAATATTCCACACATGCAAGCAATGAGTGGGACATGACAGGGTCTAGGAAATGACCAGTGTCCCCACCCCTTGTGCAAGATGTTGAGATGAATGCTCAGTGAGTGCTAGAGTGAGGGAAAGGGGAGTAAAACAGAGGGCCAAGGTGCGCCTAGCCCCAGCACACAAAAAAATGGTCCTTGGACTGAGCCCAAGATAAAAAGGTAGCTAAAGAGCAGATTAAACTCTCACTCATAGCTGTAAACAGTTTGGTGTTCTCTAATGCAAACAGAACTATGTATTTTGCCTTGTGTTCTTGGCTACTTCCCAATCTCAAACTCATTTTCTATGTGTCATCATTTTGTTTGCTTTCTCAAATAAAGACTTCACAGTACAGAATAAAGTTCATTCAGAAACCTACCAATTCAATAATGGGAAACGCAGCATTTTGTGACAACCACACAGAAGCACAGTAGGATAACACAGTTGTTCAAAGACAAGGTTTCTGGTTCTGGCATTCACATCACTGTTCAGCATCAAATCTCTTACATTACAAAAACATTAATCTCATCTTTTACAAATATCTACCAATTCCATAAACTCCAATACAGCAAATGTAGTCCCTCACCTCTTTACAGTGGATAGACTGGTGTTTTGTTATCATATCTGGGCTTTTGAACAAACGTATGTGCTTCAAGCAAGGTCACAGTCTTTAAATTGTTCCTATCTGGTGGCTGTACATGTGAAACAGATGCTGAAATGGCATAGCTACAGTACCTTTAAAGGTGATGTTAGGCGTTGCAACATTAATAATTCGCAATTTGTATTGCATATTCCCCATTCTGACTCTCCCTGTATATTGTCTCTCCTTTTGATTTTCTGCCTCCCTGGCTTTTAATACCAGCTCTGTATATAGCCCCCTTTATAGGCGTTCTAACCCTCATAGCTTGCAATCAGTCAGTGGCCCCTAATGTGGAACCTGCTACTTGCATTGGCTGCAAGTTGTTTGAAAACTGAGCACATTGAAGAGCTGCTCCATTGTCTTCAGTGTAACAGTCCAAGCAAATAGTAGTAACAGCATCAAGATCCACTGAAAGACAGCAACAGATAATGTCACTTGTTGGAGCACTAACAATAGCATGGGGGGGGGTACGTGCAAAGCTGGTTTTAAACTCCAGGGATGCAGAAAACAAAAAAGAGAGACATATACAAAATGGAACTGGGGTAAGAAAATCTGAATTGGGAATGCTACAGTGTTTCCCTTCCCCTTTATAAAATGGGCCATGAAAATCCTATGAACTCGCTGGTCAAAACATGTCACATGACCTTTATTATTTTGCTGAATGCACTCTACTTGTTAGTACTCTACTTGTTATATACTGTGTAACAACCTTATCTGATGAGGAGTCTTTGTAAATGAGCTTACAGCTCAAAGGTTTAATGCTGATTTATTAAATAAATAATAAAATAAAAATTTTCTGACAACTGCATACTTCACCTGAACTACATTTTGTTTAACAAATAAAAGCCCATTTTATAAGTGGCATAACACACTCCAATGTGTCAGTCATGCAAGCAATAATACCCAACAAGGTGGACAGTATTGGGCAATACTGGACTGCCATGGGGTGTAATGAAGCCCGATGCAGCAGGCAGAGGGCCTTATAGCCTCTGAAAGTCCGTATTGCCTCCATACCACACTGAGGGTATTATTGGCGCTGAAATGGTCTGTATGTCATTTGTTTTATAGAATTTACAAAAACTAAAGCAATGCTAAAAATTGACTATAATTGAATTTTTAGCCCTATTTTGATAAAGTAGTCCCTCTACTGCTGACATTTGGTAGAAGAAGGCACTATTGGTATAATTACCAATAGAGGATGCTTTTCTACCTGGTTCCCTAGTCTTCTCTCTCCACAGACCATTTTCCTGTATGTATCCCTCTTGTTTCCCTGTATCTCTATTGTTGTACCTTCCATCTGCAAGCATTGGGCTCAATTCCAAGACGAATGTCGCAACTCGCAGGTGTGCAGTTGCAGTTTTGGGGGGCTACACTGACTAGGTTGTTACTTCTTGCTGGGGGCAGCTGGGAGGATCGATGGTGCCGTAAGGTTTATTCCAGAAAACTCAGCAAGGTAATAGACCACCTGTCCTCTCAGCCTTCTCCCACACTATTCCATCAGTCTGTTTAGTTTTATTTAGAAACTTGCAATGCGCACCTGATCGCTGGTGAGCTACTGATGTCCCACTCCCTCGTCTCTCTCAGTGCACTTGCAGTCTCTTCCCGCTACCCCAACTCTAGCAGGTGCAAGCAAAAACAAGCATATGTCAATGCTGAATGCTTGCTTGCTGGTATTGACATTGGCAGTGCAGGAGTTAGAGAGATGCGTAATAGGAATGGCAGTGAAGTATTGAACTGATGCCAACCCCACCCCCACCCTGCAGAGACTGACAGGCATTGGGGGTGTGCCTTTGGGTCATCGGCCATAACACTCATGCCATTTCACCTCACCCTACTCTGCAGACACCGACAGGTGTCCTGGTGTGCCTTGGGGTCTTCGACCCTTATGCTCACCCCATTCCATAAGAAAATACACTGAGATGGGTACAGTATAGGAGATTGGGGTAAACATTGGGGCTGAAGACCCCAAGGCACACCTCGATGCCTGTCACTGGCTGTAGGGTGGGGGTGGAATGATGTCAGCATCATGGCTGACGATCCCAAGTCACACCCTGATGCCTGTCAGTCTCTACAGGATAGGGTGTTACGGTTGGAAACCCTAACGCTCCAAGCATTTGTTGGTATTTTTGTTCCAAATTTTCAACATGGGTTTCTTGTGACCCCACCTCATGAACAGTGGCATTATTATTTTGTTACTCAATCCCAAAAGGTGATTTTGCACAGCAACTGTGCCATTTGGTGCCACTGTGTGAAAACACATTTTGGGCAGGATGTGAAAAATGACAGCTGTACTGTTCATGAGGTGGAGTGAAAGAATGGCAGTGTTGAAAATTTGGAGTGAAAATATGAAAAATTGGTGAAGTTGCAAGTGTGCGTATAAACTGTGCAACGCACACCTGTAACTCTATCATTTTTTGAAATTTTTTCACCAAATTTTCAACATGGGCATTTTTATACCTCTCCTCATGAACAGTGGCACTGTGATTTTGTTAATCTGTCCCAAAAGTTGATTTCCCACAGCAACTGTGCTATTCTGTGCTGCAGGTGTGAAAACACATTTTGGGCAGTATGTGAAAAATGATAGCTGTACTGTCCATAAGGAGGTGTGAAAAAATGGCAATGTTGAAAATCTGGAGTGAAAATATTAAAAATTGGCAAGGTTACAAGCATGCATAGAAACTGTGCAATGCACACTCGTAAAGCAGTCATTTTTTGGAATTTGTTCACCAGATTTAATTGCAACATGGGTTTTTTGGGACCCCACCTCATAAACAGTGGCACTGTTGTTTTGTTACTCAGTCCCACAAGGTGATTCCATGCAGCGACTGTGAAATCACTTTTTGGGACCTTGTAACAAAATGACAGTGACAGTGTTCATGGGGTGGGGTCCCAAGAACCTCATGTTGAAAATTTGGAGCCAAAATTCCTAAAATGGCTAAGATATCAACCTAGTTGAACCCCCATTGACTCCCATTATCGGCTTACCTTGAAATCTTCAGTTTGCGGTCGCCTTTGAAGAGTGCAGACATGTCCTGCTCTGCAGAAGATCACTGCACCTGACCTACTGAGGTAAGTATGGGGTGGGGGGCAGGGAGGTGGGCACTCAGTGGGAGCGTAGGGATGGGGAGGGGGAACTGGGGCAACAAAGGTGGTCCATTTTCTTCTTTTAGGTAAATAAAAAGGAAAAAAGACATCAGGGGACTGTTTCTTTATTTTACAGGTAACAAAAATACATTTAGGCACACTGGGGTGGGCTCCCAATGCGCCACAATAATGTGTGTGGGGAGGCATGCCAACATGGGGATTGTGCACCCTGATCTCAGCAAAGATTACAGATTGGTTTGGGAGGAGTGGCGCATCTGGCACTGGGAGTGGGCATCCCAGTGTCAGAAAAACATAAACAATTATTTTGGCACACTGGAGTGGGCTCCAAGTGTGGCACATTAATGGGGGGAGGGGGATACATGCCAACACGGGGATTGGGCACCCTGATGTCAGCTTTCTGGGGAGTGTGTGGGGGGGGGTAGCAGGAGCCACCGCCCGCTCATTTATTTGTTGAAATGTTTCACCAGGAAAGGCACTCTGAGCAAACAAGTTGTTCAGAAGGAAGGCTGGGGGACAGAGTGGTCAGCAGCAAGAAAGAGCCACCACCTACTCATTTATTTATTGAAATGTTTCACCAGGAAAGGCACACTGAGCAAACAAGTTACTCAAGAGGAAGGCCCAGGGACAGAGTGGTCGGCAGCAGGAGCCCACCTGGTTGCGAGGAAGGGGGGAGGTCACTCATAGTTAGGATGACAACAGGAGCTCCAGTACTCGGCAATTATGATTACATTCACTGTGTAGTGCTTGTGAGGAAGGGAGAATGTTGCCCCTGCAATGACGAGACTGTCTCTGATTGCAGTGGCAGATTTCTTTCAAGTGTGGCACTTGCTCTGAAACTGCCATCATTGGCAGCTTCCCCATTCATTGGTGGCTGAGGGACATGCCCATTAAAGTGTCCACTGCATTGGCCACAACACTGCTACGCCTCTGCAATGCTGTACTACCTCAATATGTTTCTTGTGCGCTGCGCGCAAGCCACATAACAAAGAAAGAAAGACACCACAAGGAACAGAAAACAGTGTTTCAGCAGTTACACCTGCTAAACGTCCTCCTTCTGCAGTCCTTTTTAATTTTTAAATGGTTGTAAGACATGTTTACAGCTTAGTTAGGAGTGATTGCTGCCCCCCCCCAATCCCCTCCTGGTGCTAGTGAAAGACCCAGATCTTAATGCAGATGCTGGCAGGAGAATAAGAGATTTAACTGAGGGAACAATAAAAGAAAAAGAAATGCAAGAAAGCATTGTGAGGTATGTAGCCTGCCCACTTGTCCACTCGCTGGAATTAGCACTGACACATTGAATGCAAGGCAGATTTAGGAGAATTGGGGC
This sequence comes from Neoceratodus forsteri, assembly GCA_016271365.2. Classification (NCBI taxonomy): domain Eukaryota; kingdom Metazoa; phylum Chordata; order Ceratodontiformes; family Ceratodontidae; genus Neoceratodus; species Neoceratodus forsteri. The sequence goes on along the minus strand of CM057454.1, from coordinate 265,658,464 downwards.
AGCACATGGCCATGTACATAAACATGCTATGGATCGCTACTTTAAGGCGTAGCTTTAGTTTGGGAGGTGGTGGGGGATGTCAGGGTTGAAGAAAGACAGAAAAAAATCATAAATAAGCCCAGTGGAGTGGAAGATTATGTGTGGTTTTGAAGTTGGCACTGAGTGTTGGAGACAAGTATTTCTCTCTAAGTGAGAAAAAAATAATGGCTATTTGAACTTCAGTGATGTGGTTTTGGCCAATCATCAAGCAGGATGGGCACAAAGATGCTTGTTTGGGTGAAGGGGCACTTGGGCTGGCACTTTTTATTTCCTAGGCATTTATTGTAAGTTAATGTACTCCTCTGGCAAGGGTACTAGCCAATCAGATGCCAGGAAATAAAACGCCCATTTTCTAAAAGGGAAGAATAAACTTCTCAGGTAGCTGTGGCACTTGGCTATGCCTTATGCCTCTCCACCTTAGGCATGCATTATAGGAGCATGGTAGTGCCCCTATAGTTAGAGTGACTGGTGGGTTCTATGTTAAACTTGATTTTTGTTTGCTGCTCAAAGAAAGATGGTTTTAAAGATTTACATGAAACTTTTTAGGATTTGTTGTGGTATACCATTAAAAGGGCGACTGAGATTGAGCGAATCAGTCTCAGCGCCTGTAAGGAGAGTGATACTGTAAGGGTAGTGACTGGGAAGTGCAGGGCGAATGGAAGAGTGACAGGATACTGAAAGATATCTGGAAGGTATGTGAGGGGTGGTGAGGGGGGAAGTCACTGAGCTGGCTTAGTGGCGCTGTGGTTAGAGAGGCTGGCTCTGGTGGGGAGGGTGCAGGCTGTGGGGCTTGGGAGGAGGAGGAGGAGCACAATATTTTGTGCTTTTCTGTGCTGGTGTGTTTTTTTTCTTCCTGGTTCTCCCCCCTCCCTGACATGCACCCCCCCTGGAGTTTGTTATTTTAGTGAGGGGGGTGTGGGGATGAAGCTCCCCGTGAGGGGGGTGCAGGGGCAAAGCTCCCCACATAAACAGTTAAGGGTAGTTTCCTAGCTGTGAATGTACATCGTCATTGTTATTTACGGTGATGTATATTTGATGTAACAGCACTCGCCCTTTGGCAATCGCCATTATCACACAGAGCCATTTGTTGTCCATGGCAGAATCTACAATTCCCGAAAGTCTCATGTAAATCGGTTCAGTATTTTTAGACATATTAAAGTGTGGGCAAAAATTAAATTTTCCATAGATTTCAATTTTTTTTCTGACTCTTTGCTCTCGTCTAGATAAAAAAAAATATAAATCTTTAAACTGTGAAATTTTGTATGGTTGTGTAGGTTGGTGTTGAAGGATTTCCGGGGGGGGGGGGGGTTGATGCTTGGAAGTTTTGTATTTTTTAAGATACTTACATTTGAAAAATCTGTTTCTTAGCATTTATGAGTCTACCCCAGCAGTTGAGCTTGGAGTTAACGTACCGCATGTGCAGAACAGTTTCAATACTGTTGAATGAGGATTGGGAAAGTAAAAGAAGTTAGGGTGTAGTTTAGAGACCAATGCCACCTATAAAACAAGCATTTGTCAATGCCAAATGTTTCCACTGGTATTGCTGTTGTACCGGATCTTGCTCGTACACATTTTTACTATATATTTACCCAGGACACAGCAGATGAGATGTAATATATCATTTTCAGTGGTGTCCTGCTTTGACACATTCTTAAATTGTAGTTACCCAGGACAGGGCATCTGAGAGGCAATATTTTACTTTTAAGTGGACTCCCACATTTTGATCCCAAATGTTCAACAGTCTTCTTATGACCTGACATTATGATCGACAGGTAGAGTTTTTAAAATCCTATCTGAAATGTGATTTTGCTGTGCAACTGTGGAAACAAGTTTCAGAAGGGATTTGAAAAATGGCACCTGCCATGTTCAAGAGGTGGGGTAACAGAAGGGATATATTGAACATTAGGGGCCAAAATCTGCAAAAAATAAAGTTCTGAGTAACTGTTGGAACAATTCTTTTTCTCATAACTTAGTTGGTTTTTCACATTTTGCCCCAAATTTTCTGCTTAATCTTTTTATGACCACTCCTTCTGAGCATAACAGGTGTTATTTATAAAACAATTGCTGAAATGCCATTTTGTGCCACAAATGTTAAAACACATTTTGGGTAGGATTTAAGAATTGGTAGCTGTGACATTCCTGAGGTGATGCGAAAAATGACTGTGTTTAAAAGCTTGGGTCAAAATACTGAAAATTACCACAGTTACGAACATGCATTTGAAAAAATAGCAATGTAGACTCATAACTTTGTTGTTTTCTCATATTTTTACCCCAATTTTCAACATAGCCTTCTTATGACCATAGCCTTCTTATGAGCCCACCTCATGAACAAGGGCAGAGAAGTGTTCAAATCCTGCCCAAAGGTGATTTCATGCCATAACTGCAAAAACCCATTTTGGCCAGGATTTGAAAAATGGCAGCTGTCACATCCATGAGGTGCTGTGACTGAATGGCTATGCTGAAAATTTGGGGTCACAATATTGAAAATGACCAAAGTTATGAGCCTGCATTCATAAATTTCAATGTAGGCTCCTAACTTTATTGTTTTTAATATTTTTACCCCAAATTTTCAACATAGCCTTCTTATGACCCCACTGCATGAACAAAGGTGGAGAAAAATTTCAACTCCTTCCTGAAAGGTGATTTCTCACAGTGACCACAAAATCACCTTTCAGAACATATTCACCTAATTTCACTTCCATTGTTCAAGAAGTGAGGTCCCAAATAGAGGCATGTTGAAAATTTTGGGTAAAAATATTTAAAAACGACTAAGGTATGCCATTAAGTTTAAAACCCCATTGAAATACATTGAATCACATACCTGATTTCCTCACTTTGTGGTCTGGCATTGAGGGTCGATGACGTGTCTGTGGTCCAGAGAGGATTGTGGCATTAGACCACCAGAGGGTATGTAAAGGCTTGGGTGGGTGTGGGTTGGTGGGTGCTGAGTGGAAGGGTCAGGTGGAGGGACTAACAGTGTTGACAGAACAGACATTGATGGACAGTTTTCTTTTCTACAGGTTATATTGTACAACAAACAAAACAGACATTATGAGGGACAGTTTTCTTTATTTCAGGTGGCAACACTAGGGGATTGGGCACCCCAGTGTTGGTGTTATGTTTCTGGGGGGTGCTGAGTGGGAGGGTCAGGTGGGGGGACTAACAGCGGCAGCAGCAACAGACATCGATGAATGGTTTTCTTTTTTACAGGTTATATTGTAAAAAAACCTACAAGGGATAGTTTTCTGTATTTCAGGTGGCAACACTGGGGTACTGGGCTCCACCAGTGTCGGTGGTATGTTTGTGGGTGTGTGTGGGGTGAGTGCTGAGTAGGAGGGTCAGGTGGGGGGACTGAAAGGGTGGTGACAGCAACAGACATCGATGGACGGTTTTCTTTTTTGCAAGGTGTAATTCAACCTCAGCAGGCTGACCAGGACAGATCAGCTGTGCTTGCTGTTTGGCGGTTATGAAGATCAAAGGAAAGAGACAACCTATGATTGGGTTGACTCTCTCCTTTGAACTACACAAAATTTCCACCCAAAAAGCCAGAATAGTGTCATGATCAACCTCGCTGATAATCGGTGTGACACTGATGAGCCCCTTGCAGATCACTCTGCATTGGACTGAGAGCGTTACACCTCTCAAAAGCCACTCTGCTAACAAAATGTTTGCTGTATATGCGCACACAGCGAACATAAAAAAAAGTCAAATTTTAGCCTAGTACTCTGTGTATTTAATAAAACATGTCAAGTAAATACAAATATACTGTGTCCTGGGATTTTTTTTTCTACTACATACTCATTAGTAAGCTTTTGATTGAGACATGTCACTCCCTGAAATGTACTTCAGTTTTTTTAACAATTTCAGCTTTGAGCTGACTGTTGTTGTCATCATTAAAGGACCTGACGTCAATGGCAGTAGCGCCGGAGTGTCATGTTGTCAGAATATCTGAGCAGACATCTTGAATTGTTCATGTGTCTTTTCCAACAAAAATGTAAGTGGCATACCTGTCAGTTTGATTGAATTAATAATCGCAGCACAGTACATGAGAAATAAAAATAAAAGTCTATTTATTTTAATCTGAATGGCAGTGCCACCACCCCTCGCTTTTACTGACTGTTCCTTGCCTCAAGGATCTCTGTTTAAAGTAACCACTCTGCACTGATCCCAGAACTATTAATAATCAGCTCCTTTATTTCTTGTCAAATGCATTTTTTTAAATCATAACTGCATGTCAATACTTTGTATCCCGCTGTCAGCTTAGCCGAATACAAAACTGCATATTAGTGTGTGTACTGTGTAAGTGTCAGAAAACTCATGGTTATAAATACAGATCACTGGAGAGCATACATAGTGTCTCTCTGAATGAACTACACTTTCGGTCACCTCAGTTAAAAAAAAGAAGAAAAAGCAGAACAGCTGTTCAGCCAGAAGTTTGCAGTCAACACTGGTGACAGATTTTCGACACAGACAGGACCTCCAAGTTTCAGTGCCAGTAATCTGCATTTAAAACTATGAGTTTTCTGACACTCACACTGCATGCACAGTTGAATTTAGTTTATTATTCAGCTAAGCTGACAGCGGGATGCAAGGTATTTACAAGCAATTATGATTTTAAAAACTGCACTCGGGAATTTTGGGGGCTGATTATTAGTGGTCCTGGGATCAGAGAAGAGCAGTTACTTTAAATAGAGATCCTTGCAGCACGGAACAGTTGGTTACAATGAGCAGTGGTCGCACTGCCATTCAGATTAAAATCAATAGACTCTTTTTTCAAGTACTGTGCTGTGATTATTGATTCAATCAAACTGATAGGCATGCCATTTAACTTTTCACTGGCAAAGACACATCAGCTGCTCGAGACACCAGCTCAGATATTCTGACAACATGACACTCTCGTACTACTGATACTGACATCAGTGCTTGAATGACATCATTGACAGTCAGCTCAGAGCTGAGATTGTAAAAAAATCAGTGTTTTGAGTTTATTATTGCAGTGTGAACAGGCTTGCTTGATTACTCTGATATCAGATAGGATATTTTAGGTACTATATCAGATGTGATTTCTTTTTTTTTTTTTTAACCAGGAGAGACACACTAAGCTGGAAGCTTGTTTACAGGTGCGACCTGGGAGCTCAAGAAAGTTAAATGACTTGCTCAGGATCACACAGTATGCAAGTGGGGGCTGTGGGATTCAAACCCAGGTCTCCAGATTTGCAGCTCAGAGCCTTAAACCACTATGCTATACTGCCTCCTAGTAAAATCTAAAATTTTTTTAGTAAAAGTAAAAGATTTCAGACGTTGAGAACAGTTTTCAAAAACAGTTCTCTGTATATTATAGAGATGAACTGTTCCCATTGTCTGAAATTGTATCTGATATCATATCTGTCTGTCTATCCGCCTATCTATCTATCTATCTATCTATCTAGATAATTACATTTTTCTTAAGTGGACAGGGTGCCCATCCCAGGTACCATTTCTTTCTTCCCCCTTCCCTCCTGGTTGCCGACCCCCCTTCCCAGTTTTAAGGTTAGTGGACCAGGGTGCCAACCCCTGGTGTCTGTTGACCCTACTCCTCTCCAGGTCACATGCCAATTAGAAATGAGGTGAGGTTTAAATTTGCAGGTGAAACTGCTGCAAAGCAGCCAAAATTCACATTCACAGAGCTTTGCAAAGTTTTTGCAACCCTCAGCAACTTTGACTTTGCCCAACATCACAAAGTTTCTGCCAGCAAATGGAGGAATTTCACCTGCGAATGGTAAAGTTTTGCCATTCGCAGACAAAACTCTGCACTTCACAGGCAAAATTTTGCATTTCATGGTGGAATGTCACACTTTGCAGATTGATTTGCACTCCGCAAATTGTGCTATATTCACAGAGTAATTCATGGAGGGAATTTTGCCAACTTCACCCATCTCTAGTGCCCACCCTGGTGCCACTGAACAGTAGCCCAACACTGGGGTGCCCAATTGCCAATGTCAGAATATGTCCCCTGGAACAAAGAAACTGCCCCTCAACGATTTTTTTTCATTCTATGAAAAAGAAGACTGTCCCTCACCAATGTGACCCTCTCACACACACCCCACACACCCAACCTCAACCTCCCACTCAGCATTCCCAACCCCACACACCCCTACACACTCCACACACACACTCACTTACCTGAACATATCCCAGGGCATAGATCCACTCTGCGATGGAAAACACGTCTTGCTGCTGGAACCAACGACAGTGATATGAGAAAATCAGGTAAGTGCAGTTTAATGCATTTCAATGGGTTTTGAACTTTTATTCATAACTTTATCATTTTTGAATGTTTTTACACCAAATTTTCAACATGTCCTTTCTGGAACCCCACCTCATGAGCAGTGATGGTGGAGTTATGTTTATACGGCCTAAAAGTTAATTTTGTGGTAGCTTTGCAAATTGCCTTTTGGGCAGAATTTGAAAATTTTAATCACACTTGCTCATGAGGTGGGGTCATAAGAAGGCTATGTTGAAAATTTGAGGTTAAAATATGAAAAAATGACAAAGTTGTAAACATATGTTGGCATTTTTCCATGCTCGCTCATTACTTTGGTAATTTTCTGTATTTTGACCCCAAATTTTCAACATAGCTATTTTTTTCACACTACTTCATGAATATGACAGCTGCCATTTTTTGAATCCTGGACAAAATGTGTTTTTGCTCTTGTGGGACGGAATGACGTTTCAGCAGGGATTTAAACATTTTCACATACTGGATTCATGAGGTGGGGTAATAAGAAGGCTATGCTGAAAATTTGGGTCTGGATTTTCAAAGTTTGGTGCAGGGTTTGTGCCAAGCCCTGTGCCATGACACTTAGGTTCTGATGGCATGCCGCACCCCTTTGCTGCAGCGGCACCCAATTTTACAATGTCAGGTGTAGTAATGACAGTTTCCATGATTTCTGGCAGTTTGTGCCAACTGTCTGGTGTAAGCATCATAAAAAAAAGTCCTAGAATTGCTGCAAGCTAGACCACAAAAAGTTGACCTAACTTGTGGCAATTGGCGCACGGGAATGAGAATGCCGCAAGCCTGGTACACCATATCTTTGGCCCACCTGGGTCTTGAGTCATTCTTGCCCTTTTGAAAATCTGGCAACTTGGTGTACAAATAGTAAAGTGACCAAGTTATATGGAATGGAAGGAAAGGAGGACATGTGGTGCTATATGTGAGGGAAAGCACAAAAGCCACGGAGATACAGGGAATACAGGGGGAGTCAGAGGTACTGTGGGTCTCCCTGGAGACAGGGAATGGAGCCACTATTCACACTGGAGTTATTTACAGACCTCCAGCACAGAGGGAAGTATTAGATAAGGTACTGGTGGAAGCCATTGACAAGATGGCAGAAAAAGGGAGGGAGGTGCTGCTGGTTGGGTACTTCAACTTGCCAGATGTGGATTAGAGCCTCCCAGCAGCAGCTTCAGGTAGAAGCAGCGACATCTTGGACTTTCTGCAGGGGGCATTCCTCAGGCAACTAGTCAGTGAACCCACTTGTGATGGGGCTATACTGGATCTGGTACTCACTAACAGATGTCAAGGTGGGAGGCCACTTCAGGACCAGGGATCACTGTAAGGTGTGGTTCAATATAAGGTGGCTGCATAATCAAACCACACAAGGGTGAGGGTCCTGGAGCACAGGAGGGCAGATTTTAAAAAGATGGGTGAATGCCTCAGGGATGACCTAGCAGGGGTGGGTGATCTGGGTGGGGTGGATGAACAGTGGTTGAAGATAAAACATAGCATAGTAATGGCAACAAACCTCTGTGTCAAACAAGTGAGCAAAAGCAAGAGGAAAAAGAGACTGCTATGGTTCTTGAAAGAGGCGGCTGAAAAGGTAAACGTTAAAAGGATTGCATTCAGAAGGTATAAGGGGACACAGAGGGAGGGAGATAGGGAGGTGTATCAGGAAAACAGAGGAAAGCAGAGAAAGCAGTAAGGAGTGCAAGGGTGCAAACTGAAGAGATAATAGCCCAGGAGGCAACGAAAGGGCACAAAACATTTTTTTAGATATTTAAGTGAAAAGCAGAAGACCACGGGTGGGACTGTAAAGCTAAAAAGGGAAGGGGAGGACTGTGCAGAAGGGGACCAGGAAAAGGCAGACATCCTGAACAAATATTTTAGTTCAATGTTCACAGAGGAAGGAGAAGGGAAGGGGGCCACAAAAAAGTAACAAAAGGTTTGTAGGAAGGGAGGTGGACACTAGTCTTTTTTTGGAGAAGAGAGTCCTAAAAGGACTTGCTAATCTGAAGGTGGACAAAGCAATGAGGCCAGATGGGGTGCATTCAAGGGTACTGAGGGAGCTCAGGCAAATATTGGCTGCACCTCTGACAGTTCTATTTAACAGTTCACTGGAAACAGGAGTGGTTCCAGAGGACTGGAGGAGGGTGGATGTAGTCCCACTGCACAAAAGTGTTAGCATGGGGAGGCTGGCAATTATAGGCCAGTCAGCCTGACATTGGTGGTGGGAAAGTTAATGGAATCACTGCTGAAGGAAAGGGTTATGAGATATCTTGAATCCAGTGGGTTACAAGACCTGAGGCAGCATGGATTCACAAGGGGGAGGTCATATCAAATGAACCTGTTTGATTTCTTTGACTGGGTGACAGAGAAACTAGATCAGGGTGGAGTGGTGGACTTTGTCTACCTAGATTTCAGTAAGGTGTTCAATGCCATCCCACACAGAACACTAATAAGCAACCTTGGTAGCTGAGAAGTGGGTCCAAAGGTAGTAAACTGGATACAAAATTATTTAGGGGACAGGCAACAGAGGATAGTATTAAATGAAGTTCACTCCAAGGAAGGGAGGGTGACCAGAGGGGTGCCTCAGGGATCAATGCTAGGACCAGTCTTCTATAATATTTTTATAAGTGACATTGCAGAAGGGAAGGTTTGTCTCTTTGCAGGTGACACCAAGATCTGCAATAGGGTGGACACTTGGGGGGGGGGGTGGAAAGGATGAGCAGAGACCTGAGAAAACTTGAGGAGTGATCAAGGGTATGGCAGCTGGTTTTCAATGTGAAAAAGTGAAATATAATGCACTTAGGGCACAGAAACCCAGGGAAGGAGTACAAAAATTGGTGTAGTGGTATTGATGACCACCAAGAAGGAAAGAGACCTGGGGATAATCTTATCAGTTGACCTAAAGGTGGCCGGGCATTGTGACAATGCAGTAGGGAGGGCAAGTTGGATGCTGGGATGCATAGGGAAGGTATCAGCAGCAGAAAGAAGGTGTTGTTGCCTTTGTACAGATCACGTGTAAGACCCCACCTAGAGTTTTGTGCCCAGTTCTGGAGACCACATCTCTGGAAGGACATAGACAGAGTGGAGGTGGTCCAGAGGAGGGCAACTAAAATGTTGCAGGGTCTGCATCAAAAGCCTTATGAGGTGAGACTATGGATCTCAATATGTACACCCTGGAACAGAGGAGGGAGAGGAGGAGAAGAGAGATATGACAGAGACCTTTAAATACCTCACAGGGGTAAATAAGGTATTTCAGAAGAAAAGGTGCTCAAAAACAAGGGGACATGCTATGAAGTTGGAGGGGGGTAGATTCAGGAGACATGTGTGGAATTAGTTCATGGAAAGAGTGGTGGATTCTTGGAACAGCCTTCCAGCAGAGGTGGTGGGGCCAAAAACAGTGCTGGTGTTCAAGAATGCATGGGATAAGCACAAAAGAATCATAATGGAAAGGAAGGGGGGAGGGAGAAAGAGCTGCAGATCAGGCACGGTCTGATGTAATAGTGTAGGCAGGGAGAAATAGGCAGACTGGATGGGCCAAGCAGTCCTTATCTGCCATCAAATTCTATGTTTCTATGTAATGTTGCAATATTACAATGTTCACGCATAACTATGCTAATTTTCAATATTTTAACTCCAAACTTTCAACATAACCATTTTTCCACACCACCTCATAAATGTGAGAGGTATAATTTTTTAAAATCCTGGGCAAGATGTGCTTTCGCACTTGTAGTGCAAAATGACGTTTTGGGCAATATACTATATGCCACATGTCATGTTTATAAGGGGAGTCATAAAACAACTATCTTGAAAATCTGGGGTTAAAATAAAAAAAATGTAAGTATTAAGAAGCTTTGTGTGTAGTGCCAGTCTTCATCCCTGTGGGTATGCTTTGTGATCCCATGGAGGTGAACTGAGTTCAGGGGCAAGTTCAGTGACCCAGCTACATGGGGTGAGGGTTCTGGGATAGTGCTGTTATGTGACACCCCCCTCACAGCCTGGGAATCAAAGCTGCAGAGTAGCTTGCATGGGCCCAGGCACCATATAATGAAGACAGCTCTTCTCTTGGCACAGGGTCCTGCACCTTTTCACCCATGGGTGGCACACGGCCTGTTCATTGGCTGATTGATGTACTGTTTGCCCTCAGTGTCTGTACCTCCGGCCACATGCAAGCACAGGGACCAGAGGGCTCTGCGCTTCTGCAGCTCATCAGACAGCCCGATGAATTCTTCACATCCATCACTGCACAGAAGTGCAGAACCTGCAACAACCCTGTACTTCCGTATGTAGACAGAATCTTCCCTTGGTGTAGGGCTCAAAGGGCCCTGCTTGCCTGCATCTGGACCTACATGAATGTGGATATGATTCCACTATCTCAAAAAGAAAGGAAATTATTTGCAATAAACTATGTTAGTGCACTGGTTAGGGTTCAAGTTAACACAAAAGAAACAGGAAAATGAGATGTTATGGTTTACAAGCCTAATTTCCCAACCTCCACCCCCCCGAGGCAGAAAAAGGAAAAAAAAAAATAGGGTTTTAGGTCTCTACAATCTTGGCGAATCAGTGGTGGGGTCGTCCTTGGGGATGTCAACACTAATTCCCACCCTGTTCCCTGAATAAACAATGTCAGATGTGATGTCCTTTCTTCAGACAAGGAAGACCCCCCCCCCACACCGATTCGCCAAGACTCCGGAGACCCAAAACCCTAAAGTTTTTTCCTTTTTCTTCTTGTGGGTTGAGGATGGGGAGTTAGGGTTGAAAACCCTAACGCCACATTTCCCAACTTTTTTGGCATTAACCTGAACCCTAACAGGTGCATTAACATAGCTTTTTTGCAAATAATTATTCCCTTATAACAGCATACCTCGTCATGTGTTATCCGTTACTTAATGCAGCTGCGCTGTAATCCCCTGATGGAAGTCCTTTTATTATTGGTCAGTAACACTGCAAGTACAGCCGGCCCCATGATATGGTGTTGGTGTGCTGTGCTGCCAGCTGGGAGATGCAGGATCCTAAATGGATTAAGGTGTTCCATCCTGAGACTGTTCAAGACCTGATGTGGCACAATGGCAAGATAATCAGTTCCTTCAGAAGCTCAGGATCTGCACTTCTCTCCCTACAGTAAAACTGATGAATCCAATTATTTGTTTAAATATAAGTCATTTGACAACCAAACTAAACAGGCATTTGTCAGTGCCAAATGTTTGCTTGCTGGTATTAGCATTGGGAATGCAGAAGTTAGACAGATGCAGAATAGGAATAGCAGTGAAGTATTGAACTTCACGCCAACCCCACCTCCACCCAGCAGAGAGGGACAGGCATTGGAGCATGCATTTGGGTCGTCATCCATAACGTTCATGCCATTTCACTTCACCCTATCCTGCAGACACCGACAAGTTTTGAGTTGTGCCTCTGGGTGTTTGGCTTTACAGTCACCCCATTCCAGAAGGACATACACTGAAATGGATGCAGTATATGAGAATGTGGTGAACTCTGGGGTTGAAGAGTCCAAGGCACACCTCGATGCCTTTCACTGGCTGCAGGGTGGGGGGTTGGGGGTGAAATGGCATGAGTATAACAGTTGGCAATCCAAAGGCACACCCCTGATGCCTGTCAGTCTGTACAGGGTGGGACATTGTGATTAGAAACCCTAACACCCTGGGCATTTGTTGGTATTTGCACTACACATTTTCAACATGGCCTTTTTGTGACCCACACTTCATGAAAGCATTTGGGACCTCTTTTCATAAACAGTGGCACTGTGATTTTGTTAATGTGTCCCAAACTTTGAATTCCCACAGTGACCATGCCATTCTGCGCTGGATGTACGAAAACACAGATTGGGCAGGATGTGAAGAATGACAGCTGTACCACTCATACTGTAGGGAGGTGTGAAGAGATGGCTATGTTGAAAATCTATAGTGAAAATATTACAAATGCTCGAACTTCCGAGCGTACATGGAAACTGCTCAACGCATGCGTGTAACACAGTCATTTAGTGGAATTATTTCACCAAATTTTCAACATAGGCATTTTGTGACCTCTGCTCATTAACACTGTCACTAAGATTTTCTAAATCTGCCCCAAACATTAATTTCTTACAGCAACCGCCCTATTTTACGCCAGATGTGTAAACACATATTTCGGGCAGGATATGAAAAATGACAGCTGTACTGTTCATAAGGAGGTGTGAAAAAATGCCAATGTTGAAAATCTGGAGTGAAAATATTACGAATGTGCAAAATTATGAGGGTGCATGGAAATTGTGCAATGTATGCTCGTAGCACAGTCATTTCATGGACTTTTGTCACTAAATTTTCAACATAGGCATTTTAGCACCTCTGCTCATGAACAGTGTCACTGTGATTTTCTTAATCTGTTCCAAACACTGACTTCCCACAGCAACCATGCTATTGTGTGCTGGAAGTGCAAAAACACATTTTGGCCAGGATGTGAAAAATGACAGCTGTACTGTTCATAAGGAGGTGTGAAAAAATGCCAATGTTGAAAATCTGGAGTGAAAATACTACAGATTTGTGAAGGCACGAGGGTGCATGGAAACTGCACAGCGCATGCTCGTAACACAGTCAATTTATGGACATTTGTCACCAAATTTTCAACATAGGCATTTTAGGACCTCTGCTCATGAAGAAAGTCACTGTGATTTTCTTAATCTGTCCCAAACACTTATTTCCCACAGAGACTGTGCTATTCTGCGCGGGAAATGCGAAAACACATTTCGGCCAGGATGTGAAAAATGACAGCTGTACTGTTCATAAGGAGGTGTAGAAAAATGCCAATGCTGAAAATATGGAGTGAAAATATTACAAATTTGCGAAGTTACGAGGGTGCGTGGAAACTGCGCAACGCACACTTGTACCACAGTCATTTTATGGACCTGTGTCACTAAATTTTCAACATAGGAATTTTAGGACCTCTGTTCATGAACAGTGTCATTGTGATTTTCATAATGTGTCCCAAACACTGATTTCTCACAGCGACCTTGCTATTCTGTGCCAGAAGTGCGAAAACATATTTTGGTCAGGATATAAAAAATTACAGCTATACTGTTCATAAGGAGGTCTGAAAAAATTCCAGTGTTGAAAATCTGGAGTGAAAATATTACAAATTCACAAAGTTATGAAGGAATGTGGAAACTGAGCAACGCACTCTCGTAAAACAGTTATTTTTTGGGATTATTTTCACCAAATGTGCAACATAGACTTTTTGAGAGCCCACCTCATGAACAGTGGCACTGTCATTTCATTAATTTGTCCTGAAAGGTGATTCCACGTAGGGACCGCAAAATCACCTTTTGAGACTGAATAATGCCATGACAGTGGCTGTATTCATGAGGAGGGGTCCCAATAACCCCATGTTGAAAATTTGGTTGTAAAAGTCCAAAAAATGGCCAAGATAGCCACATAAGTTGAAAAAACCCTATTTATGCCATTAAACATCTTACCGGCATTTCTTCAGTTCGCGGTTGGCTTTGAAGAGTGCAGACGTGTTCCTGGTCCACTGAAGATCGTCGCACCAGGCTCCGGAGGTAAGTGTGGGGTGAGGGGGATGTGGGGAGGTGGGGTGTGCAGAGGGTGGACGCGGGTTGTGGGAGGGGGCATGACAGACTGCGAGGGACTGTTTGCTTTATTTCAGGGACAAAAATAATAACAAGGATGTTGTGGGAAGGTTTTTTTTCAGGCTTCATTTGTGCACACTGGGGTGGGCTCCCAGTGTGCCGCCTGTGTTTTGGGGAAGGGGGGGACTTAAGCCAATGTGGATTGGGCCCCCCATCTGCAAACAAAGACTGTTTGAGGGGATATGACGCTGAGGGGGATTGGGCACCCCCTCAGCACACAATAAATGTGGGGGAACATTATGCTGATGGGGAGTGGGCTTCCCCATCGGCAAATGAATGGGGTTGTTGGCATGCCAACAGGGAGATTGGGCACCTCTATCAGCTTACATGGGACTGTGAGGCAGCAGCATAGCCACCGCCATGTTCACAAAAATGTTACACCAGGCAAGGTACTGCCCTGCAATGACAGGTCGCTCCCTCATTGCAGCTGAATTGCTGACCCCACAATGACGAGGCGGCCCCTCATTGCAGCAACCAAATCATTTCAAGTTGGTGACACTTCTGCAGAATCAGTGTCAATAGGACACTGGGCCTGCATTGGGTGCACACCGCCAAGCCCACAAATGCAGTGCTGGCATTGGCTGCCACACTACCGCACCTCCACAACCCACTTCTCTCCTAAGCTGCCACATAATGTTTCTTGCGCATGCGCACAAGAAAACATAAAAATTACATTGTAATTGTAATATATAGCACTGCCTTGTGTCCAACAATGTATTTGTTTATTTTCTACAAATGTTGGACCCTATGCACAAAAGCGTGGGTTATACATGGGAAAGGTGCATAAACCACCTTTGTAGCTGGGTCTATGTGATAATGGTGAAAGCCTAAAGGTGATCACCATTATCAAGAAGTCAAGTGTGCTGAAAATATTTTTCGGCACTCTGACACAGCAAAACGGCACTAAGGACTTACTTTTTTGATGTTTTATGTGGGGGCTGCACCCTCAACTCAAGGGGGGTGCATGTCGGGGGGGTGAACACATTAAAAAAAATAAAAGGTTCAGGATGGGTGCAACAAAAATGCACCCGCGCCCGAACCCAGTACCTTGTCAACCAGTGCCGGCAACCCACCCACCACACCATGGGGTCGGCTTGGCAACCCACCATGGCACAGCCTCTCACATCCACTCCCACCCCTCACTGTGCATGCTTGCCCCCCAGTGCATACATATAGCAACATCCTGTTGCTATATTTTCTGACACCCCCCATCCAGCCGCCCTACCCAACCATAGCCCTTGAGGGATGCGCCTGGGAGTGGGTCACCATTATTGTCACTGCCCTTTCCCCAGCACCCTAATCACAGGATATCATGTAACTACTTGTCATGTAGCTACAGAGCCCCAGAAAGGCGCAGGGTGCATGATAATCACGACTGCATGCACCCACAGAGCACCTGTCCATGGCCCGCCCGGCATTCAGCTGTGTACTAGTGGATCGTGGTTACGTGGGGGCAGAGTGCAGGACACGGAGTCCTGGGTCCCAAAGTGGATCCCCTACTGTGCACATGCAGGGGATCCTGGGAAGGTGTGGACCTTGGGATTTTGGGCCCGAATGGCTGCCCCAAGCTCCCCCCCCGGCAGCCCAGTGGACTTAGGCAGAAGTGTGGCAGGGGTCTTGTTGCCAACTGCACCTGCAGATGTCCATTGGGTGGGCACATAAAAGTTTTGGCAAGGTCCCCCCTCGCATAACCTGTGCCTTCCACCCAGCACTCTGTGATTTGTGAATGGCACAGAGTGTGGCCACTCCCCCTGGCACATACCCTTACCACCCGTGGCACAGAGCTACTTGGGGCCAAGGGGGGCTTTGCACATGGTGCTAGCCTGCCTGTAGTGAATGCAACCCAGGAGTCTAATGGACCCCGCTGTGTGGCATTCTCACGAAGGGTTGCCTATGCGCCTCAGATACGCGGTGCATAGGCGATCTGCACATCAGTACATAGATACCGTTGTTTGTATTATTTTAATTGTACCAGACATGGCCGAAAATGAATCTTGGTTATCCAGCCCACTTCCTGGTTAAACAAATAAAATAAAATAAAAAAAGTAAAACCATACAGCACCACTTGAGCAATACGTCATCTGCAAGGCCACTGACTTATGATGATTAAAGTAATTAATTCTATTTTCTAGACTTGAAATTCCAGGAATTACACTGGTAATTTTGAATCTAATTTCTGGATTTTGCTGAGATTCTACTCTCATTCTTTTAGTATGTGTAAAAATAATCAGAATAAAAAAGAAGGCTAAATATATAGAACATTAAATGAAGCAAACTGAAAATAGTACAGGAAGCAACTACAAGAAAAATACAAGTTCATTCGGTGCAGCCACTGCACCATTTTTGTTGCCTTCTTTGGATGGCCTCTACCCTGTCTATGTCCTTTCTGAGGAGCAGTTTTCAGACCTGAACACAGTACTCCAGATATGGTTTCACCAATAACCAGTAAAGTGGCAACATTACCTACAGTAATGTCTGCTGGTGATATGCCTTCTGATGCACCCCAACATCCCACTGGGTTTCCCTATTGCTTTGTTGCACTGACTTGCCACCTTGAGGTCGTCCATTATAATCACCCACAGGTCCCTTTCCTGTAACTGCCAATATAGACCCCCTATTCTATACCCTGCCTCTGGGTTCCTGCACCCAAGGTTCATGATTTTGAGTGTCTTGGGAGGAAGGCATGGAACTATCACTTCCAAATGCCTAAACAGCACATACAAGCAAGCAACATTGAAACTCGGCTACCATACACATGACCATTTCTCAAGCTTTCACAAGTCTCTTTTCATTCTCTTCATCCCTTCTGGAGTGTCTAACGCATAGCAAATCTTTGTGTTATCCACAAAGAGGCATACCTTACCCTCTAGTTCTTCTGCAATGTCACCTATAAAGACATTAAAGAGGACTGGACCCAGTACTGATCCCTGAGGAACTCTGCTGGTCACTCTCCCTTCCCCCAAGTGAGTGCCGGTAACCACTGCCTTCTGTCACCTATCAGTCAGCCAATTTCACATCCAGTGTACCACCTTAGTTCCCACCCTAAGCTGTCCAGCTTTTTTAACAGCCTCCTATGCAGCACAGTGTTGAAGGCCTTGCTGAAGTTTAAGAAGGCCATGTCCACAGCTCCCCTTGATCTATTTCTCTGGTCACCCAGTCAAAGAAATCTATCAGGTCTGTCTGACATGCTCTCCCTCCCATGAATCGTTGCTGCCTTGGGTCCTGTAACCCACTGGAAGCAAGACAATCTATGAGTCTTTACTTTAAAAGTGACTCCATTAGTTTCCCCACTACTGATATCAGACTAACTGGCCTGTAGGTGCCAGCTTCTTCCCTACTGCTCTTATGGAGCGGGACTACATCTGCCTTTCTCCAGTTTTCTGGGACTACCGTGGTTTCTAGTGAGTTATTGAATAGGGCTGCCAGAGGTGCAGTCAATAGCTAGCTGAGCTCCTTCAAAATCCATGGGTGTACCCCATCAGGCCCTATCGCCTTATCCGCTCTGAGATTCATAAGCCCTTTCAGGACTCCTTCCTCCATGAATGGACTAGTGTCTACTTCCCTCCCTCCCATGGTTCTGCACCCTGTATGTGGCCCATGCCCTTCCCCTCATCCATGAAGACCAAAGTATATGTTCAGGGTATCTGCTTTTTCATGATCATTCTCTGTGCAATCTCCCTCTGCACCGCTCAGCCTCTCAATTCTCTTCCCCCCCCATTTTCCTTTTTTTGCTTATATACCTTAAAAAGGTCTTGTCCCCCTTTGCTGCCCCTCTGGCTATTCTTTCCTCTGTTTGTGCCTTAGCACCCCACACTCCCTTCTCCTCTTCCCACTGCTTTTGCTGGTACACCTCTCTATCCTCTTCTCTCTGGCTGTCATTGTATCTCCTGAACACTGCCCTTTTTCCACCACTTTTGCCGCCACCTCCATTAAGAATCAAAATGGTCTCTTTTTCCTCCTACTTTTGTTCACCCTTTTATGCAGAGGTTTGTTGCTTTCACTATTCCATCCTTTAATCTGGTCCACATGGCCCTCCACCCCACCAGTGCAAACCCCCATTGCCAGTGCCTCCTGGAGGCAGTCTCCCATTTCTTTTTTTAATCTGCTCTCCTGAAGTCCAGGACCCTTGTCCTTGTGTGGGTGGCATCTGCTGCTGTCCTAATGTTAAATCACACTATCCAATGATCACTGATCCCCAGGTGGCATCCCATCTTGATGTCTGCAACACTCCCTGTTTGTAAGCACCAGGTCCTGTACTGCTCCATCACGAGCTGGTTCCTTGACTAGTTGCTTCAGAAACACCTCTTTAGGCAGTCTAAGATGACCCTGCTTCTAGATGAGGCCACGACTGGAAGGCTTCAATTAGTATCAGGTAGATTAAAGTACCCCACTAGCTGTACTTCCCCCTTAACTGCATTCCTATAGAGGCTTCCCCATCTCCTTGTCTAGATCCTCCCCCTGTGCGTGAGGTCTATAAATTACCCCAGTGTGAATGGAGGCTCTGGTTGCTGTTTCCAGTACAAATCCTCACTTTGTTTCGGCTGCCCACCCCCATCCCCATCCCCATCCCCACCACAAAAGGAAGTAACAGGTGAAAGGGGGCTATTTTTATAACTTCTGTGCTGTTAGCTAGCTTTTTCTCCTTGCAGGAGCCAAAGTAGGGATCGGAACTATGTGTGGGTGGGAAGGCAGGGCAATAATGGCACTGCACCAATACATTAAAAGGATTGTGGCTTCACATAAACCAGCGACTAATAATTGATAAAACCATGTAATATACAACTTTTAGTAGATATGGTCCAAAGATCTAGAATCTGTTATCCTTTCAGTTAGGTCTTCTTTATATCTGACAATCTTCAGAACTCAAGTTAAGACTTTGTGTAAAAGACTGTTACCTATGAAAGTATGTGCTGCAGCGGCAATTCTGTCATTGTGTTTTAATAATAGCTAATTGTAGCAGCTGTTACATTGTATAGGGCTATAGGATATTTTATTTGCACTCCATAAAATTAAACAGTGATACATTTTTGCAGCGTACCAGTAAATCTTTGAGAATACCCAAATGAACATTAGATGTGCTTTAACATCCCAGCAGCCAAGGTATCTGTGCCCAGGGAAGACTTGAGGAGTTGATTATCCCACTTGAGAGTTTATTTAATTTATCTCTATATTCTAGGCAGGTGCCACGGGCCTGGAAGCAGGTGACTGTGGTTCCCATATTTAAGCTGGAATTTCAGACTGATGTCTCTAATTATCGTTCTATTTCTCTCTTGCCTTCTTTATCTAGGGCCTTAGAGAATGCAGTGTTTGATCAGTTTGGACTCTTACAGTTTATTAACTTCTAAACAGCATGACCTTAGAGTCCATTTCAGAACCCAGACTGCTTTGTTAATGTTGATGGAATATTTGCATGGTGCATTAGACTCAGGAAGCACTGCTATTGCAGTGTTTCTTGATCTGACTATGGCTTTTGATTTACATACTAACATACTAAAATACTAAAATGCCAGCAGAATAGGCCTAACGGTCTTTCGCGTCTGCTCGTTTGGTCAGCCCCCACACTGGGAGCTGAGCTTGCTGCTCCTCTCGCCTTCTCTGGCTTCTCTCTTCCCAGTTCCGGATATTCTCGCTGCATTGGATTTTGCTTCCAGAACCCTTCCCCTGTACCTGTCTCACCCCCTCTTGAACCCCTCCACCGTCTCTGCCTCCACCAGCCCCCTAGGCAGCGCATTCCATGGCTCCACCACCCTCTCAGTGAAGTAGCACCTCCTCCTTTCTCCCCTGAATCTTCCCCCTTCCAGCTTCCACCCATGCCCTCTAGTGGCCCCTCCTCCTTCCCTCAAGCACCCTGACTGCTCCTCTCCTATTTACCCCTTCATGTACCTGAAGACCTCTATCATGTCCCCCCAGTCCCTTCTCTCTTCCAATGTGTACATATTTAGCTCTTCGAGCCTCCCCTCATAGGTCCTGTCCCCCAAGCCCCAAATCATTTTGGTTGCCCTCCTCTGGACCCTCTCTAGGAGTTTAATGTCCCTCTTTAAGTGTGGCCTCCAAAACTGCATGCAATACTCAAAGTGCGGCCTCACCAATCAGTTATACATAGGGAGTATCACTTCCCTCCTTCTGGAGGTGATCCCCCTAGTGATGCATAGCAGCATCCTGTTGGCCTTGGCTGCTGTCCTCCTACAAGTCTCTGAGCTGTTCATCTTGACATCCACCACCCCCCTCAGGTCTCTCTCAGCCATCGAGACTTGTAGCATTCCCCCCCCCCAGGGTGTATATTTGGCCTGGATTTCTGGCCCCCAGGTGCAGTACCTTGCATTTCCCTGCATTGAACCTCAGCTTCCACTTTCTAGACCATCTTTCCAGAGCCTCCAGATCCCCTGTAGGACCACCTTCCCCTCCTCCCCATCCACCACTGCTCCCAGTTTTCAGTCATCCGCAAAGAGACTCATCTCACTCCTGAGACCTGTCCTTATGTCAGTGATGTAGGCGTTGAACAGGAGGGGCCCAAGGACTGATCCCTGTGGGATCCCACTAATGACTCTCCTTGGGGATGAGACTATCCCACCAACTACAACCCTATGGGTCCAGTCCTGGAGCCAATTGCCTATCCATCTGATCATCTGGTTCCCCACCCCCATTTCTCCCAGTTTATCCAACAGGCCCTCGTGAGGAACAGAGTCAAATGCCTTGCTGAAGTCTAGAAAGAGGACGTCCATTGGTCTACCCAGGTCCAAGGCACTCATCACCTAGTCATAGAACTCCACAAGGTTTGTCTGACACGATTTCTCCGGGACGAATCCATGCTGTCTATCATCCAGGCACCCTGACTTTTCCAGGTCCCCCCTAGCCTCTCCTTGACAATGCCCTCCATTACCTTGCCCACCACCAATGTCAGACTGACAGGCCTGTAGTTCCCTGCCACCTCCCTTGATCTCCCCTTGTGGATAGGCACTATATGTGCCACCTTCCAGTCCTGGGGCACCCACCCTGTCCTCAGAGAGATGGTGAAAAGCTCCGCCAGGGGTTTTGCTAGGACATCCGCAAGTTCCTTCAGCACTCTGGGATGTAATTTATCTGGCCCCGGTGCTTTCTCCATCTTAAGTTACCTGAGGGCTTCCCTTACTCCCTCTGCTGTGATTTCCACTTCCGCTACCTCTTCTCCCTGCTTAGTCTTCACCCCCCTCCTGCCAGTGATGCCTCCCCCTGTCTCCAGACCCGCCGATCAGTAAGGGTCCCTCCCTCCTCAATATCACTGTCTCCTCCCATGTATGATGCAGTACCCCCATTTTCCTTGGTGAAAACTGAGGTGAAGTACTCATTTAGTACCTCAGCCTGCTCCCCCAGGTCTTGCACCCATCTCTCCCCTGTTTTAATCCTGCTAATCTTCCCCTTCACCCTTCATTTTTTCCCCAATGTATCTAAAGAACCCCTTGTTCCCTCTCCTAATTTCCTTGGCCAGGTTCTGCTCCTTCCTTGCCTTAGCCGCCCTCACCACCCTAGTGGCTCTTCTAGCCATCAGCTCGTACTCCCTCGATCCTTTCACTCCTTGAGCACTTGAATTGCCTATAGACTGCCTTCTTTCCCTGCACCACCTCCTGGACCTCCCTGGTCCACCAGCAGGGTTTTCGGGCCCTACCACATTTTTGTCTTACTCTTGCACAGGTGCTGGTAGCATTCTGTACCCCTCTCCTGATGATTTCCCACCTACTATCAGCATCCATGTCTGGCCCAATCACATCCAAGTGCTCGTTAAGGATCCTTCCCATTTCCTTAAAATCCGCCCCCCTGAAGTCAGTTACCTCCATCTTTGTGCAGCCTTCTACCCCTCCTAGGTCCAGGCAGAACCAGACCGTGGCATGGTTACTCCCCGCCAATGGGTCCCTTACCTCCAGGCCCCCAATCTGGTCACTGTCTGCCAGGACCACATCCAGTACCCGCCCCTCCCTGGTCAGTTCCCCCACCTGCTGAGTTTGGAACGCGTCTTGAAAGACATCCAACAACCTCTGTTCCCTGGTCACCGAGGATGTCATTGTCTCCCAGTCTGTTCCTGGCATGTTTATGTCCCCCAACACCACCACCCTTCCCCTGCCCAATCTGCAGTGTCTCCCAACTTCTGCCACCAGACTCTCCTCCAGCTCCTCCGCCAGTGCAGGGGGTCTATACACCACTCCTATTTTTACTCTCTTGCCCCCCCTTGTTATCAAGGTGACCCAAATTGCCTCCACGGTTCCCTCCACCTCCTCTACTCCCCCTATGCCAATGCAGTTTTTGACTATCATTGCTACCCCTCCTCCCCGTCCTTCCTGAACATAGTGTGACCCTCCAGGTTCAGGTCCCAGTTGTGTCCTGTGGTGGCCCAGGTCTCCATGACCGCTGCCACATCCACCGCTCCCTCAGTTAGCATCGCCTGGAGCTCAGGCATTTGATTGCCCAAGCTCCTGGCATTTAGCAGGACTACCTTCCACCCTTTCCCGATACTTCCATTTCCCCTGCTCATGTTCCCACTGGAATTCTGTTTTTCCCTGGTCTGCACTTTACCAGTCAGCCTTTTCCTGCATTCCTCCAGCTCCCCAGGGGGGTGGAGACAGAGTCCCTCCTTTATCACACACCCCTTGACAGCCTTTTCTCCCATCACTCCCCCCTTCACAAGTTTAAATCCCACTTTTCACTGATGAACCCCTCTATTTTCAACTTAAGGATTCCCCTCCCTTCCAAATTGAGATGGAGCCTATCTCTAGAATACAGCTCCTTACCCTCCCAGGTCTCCCCCCAATCCCCCATCAACCCATACCCTCTGGCCTCACACCACTCCCTGAGCCACTGGTTTATCTCCCTAATCTTCCTTTTGTGTTTCCCACTAGACCTTTGCACTGGCAGGATTTCTGAGAAGGAAATTGTGCATCCTATGTCATGACAGACCCTGGCAAGCTCCCTGAACCTTGCCTGTATCCCTAGCTCGCTATTTCCCTCAATGTCATTTGAACCCAGGTAGACCAGTATGTCCGGGAAACCCCCACAATCCTTTGCCAGCTGATATACCTTGTGCTTGGCCCTGTGCATCATTAGTCCAGGGAAGCATTTTGTTCTAACTGGCCAGGCTTCTGCCTCCCTATCCCATTTGATACCCCTGATCATAGAATCCCCCAACTGGAGCACTCTGACCGCTCCTTTTCCTCCATTCCCCCCTTCCATGTCCCTCATCCTTTCTACCGGCCCCTCCACCCAGCCGGCTCCTTGTTCCTCCCCCTATCTGGGTGCCACATGCCGCCCCCTCCTTATTTATCCTGGCCACCCCCTCCCCTCTGATCCTATGCCTCTCCTCCTCCTGAGTATCCTTCTGTACCTCGCTAACTCCCCCCCTCACTGCTCGCGACTGGTCCTTCTCCCCCATCCGCTAAACTAGCCTGGCTCGTCCTCCCTTCCCTCCTGTCTCCGTTTAGTCCCTCCTTGCTTGTCGTGCTCCCCTGGCCTAAACCCTCAGTTCCCTTTACTGTATCCTCCTTGTACTTCTGGTCCTTCTCCTTGCCCTTTCCTCCCAACTGGTCCTTCTCCTTGTGCTTTCCTCCCTCTTCCCACTGCCCCTCCTACTCTGATTCACTGTTCCCCCCCATTTTCCTGCATTCCAGGTTCCCCCCGTTCCTCCTGCTATCCGGCCTTCACCTCCTGCCCCCCACTCCCTTTCCATCTCTAATCACCCCTGTCATGGCTACATCACCCCCTCATCCTCAAGCAGAAGAAGAGGTTGAGCGGTTCACAGGCGTAGGTTCTATCCACCTCATGCTTGCTTCCTTCTGTCAGCCCCACGCCATCGCCTACTTCCTGAGAATGTTGTCCCTCTGGCCCCCTTTGTGAGGGTCCCCAGTTACCTGCCTGCTTCCTTGGTAGTGTCCTCCTTTTGGGCCCCTCTGCCAGGGTCCCTATGTGACCCAGGTATTCTGCACTCCTTTCCTATGCCCCGCCCCTAGTGCTTGGTGCAACCCATGGGAGATCCCTGCCCTCTTCCCCAACCATGCCTCCCCCTTTCCCCCAGCTGTCTCCTAATCCCTGCAACCTCCTCCCTAAGCTGTGCCAGCTGGTAGCACACTGGGCAACCACTGAACTTCCAAGTCCAGTCCAGTATCATGGCTGCCCCACACCCTGTACACCCCACCACCCTCCCAAAGATTTGGTGAACTGCATGTGCCTGCTTTCCAAACTCACAGCACATGGTTTTTCTAATAATACAGTTGAATGGTACCAGTATTATCTATCTGATAGAGCCAATGTACAAAAAATGGTAATTCAAATTCTACTTTTGTGGAAATGAGCACTGTTGTACCCCAGGGCTCTATCCTGGGCCCTTTTTATTCAGACTCTACCTTAATGATTTAATATCAGGTACTGTATTACAAATGTGGAAATTGTATTGTACATGGATGATATTGTTCTGTTCTCTAGTGGTCATGACTAGTCTATTGTCCCGGAAAATATTCAAGTGGGATTTAGTTTTGTTCAAAATTGGCTTTCTTGTAAGTATAACCAATTGATACTCAATGCCAAGAAGACCAAAGGCATGATTTTCACTGAGCAAAGAAGGACTGTTTTTCTGCCACTAGAGCTGAGAACATCTGATGGAGAACTCACTGAGTCTGTCAATGAGTTTAAATATGTTTGTTTGACTCTGGATTTCTCACTTACTTATGTTAGTCACATTGATAATGTAGTGACATTTTCTCACTCTAGATTAAGTTTACTTTACAGGATTAGAAGTTATTTGGTTCCTAAATCTCAAACACTTGCTACACTTGGTTTGATTGTCTCTTTCACTATGCACGTAGAATTCATGGCTTGCCTACTGCTTCTTATTTGCAGGTGATTGCTATGCTTTTGAATTGCGTGTGTCATTTTATCTTGGGGGCTGGCAAAATGACACACTATTGCTCACTGTCTGGTGACTTACAATGGTTGCCTTGGAACAACTAGTTAAGTACTTGGGTGTTTCAATTATTTGGAATTCTCTTAAAGGTAAAGTTTCTTCTCTCTTTGCAAACTTTGTTGTTATTTTTAAAACTATTCACAGAACACATAACTCTGAAAACTGTCTGTTGGTTAGAACCTTTCATAAAATTCAAAAGGGTTAAAATTGTTTTATTTACTATGATGGAAGAATGGAATAGTTTGCCTTCTAATATTAATGCTGCTAATAATATCTCTACATTTCAATGAAATTACAAGAATTACTTGTTAGCCAATAGTGTGCGTAAATGTTTTGAGTGATACGTGATTATGTACTTGTATTTTATTAGTATTTGGGATTTTATTGTTCTTACTGTATTTGTTTCCCCCGGGTTCTCCTTGAAAATGGACAGAGTCTGTCTTTGGATTTTTACTCAGTTAACAAAATAAATGAAATCACATGAAATGAAATGATCACAATCAGTTCATATCCCCAGTATCTTCCCACTACCCCCTCACCACAGTATCTACCTCTGAACTACGCCTCAGTGGCATGGGGCCTGATTTTCAAAGCATCAGGAATGATGCAAGGTGATATGACACAGGGGGCACACTGCTCCACACCTTGCAACATTCCCAGTTTTTATACAGTGCTTGCAACAACAGCAGGACCCCATACACCCGATAGACTTTCTCCGGGCTTGTGGCAAGGTGAAGGCTGTGCCATGGCACTGAGGGGGCTTGCAGAACAGCATGGCTGCCATATCACCAACAGCAGGATTTTTAGAGCCCCACACTGGCCACAAGCCACAGCCACAGCCACACTGAGACCAGCCAGGGCTGGTCTAATGGACAGTGCAGCATTGGATGCGACAGAGGCAGTGGTGGGTGGCAGTCCAGTCAGCTCCACTGTGGTCCCACTTTGTGTACAAGTACATGCTTATGTCTTTAACAGTTTTAATATTTTATGACACCTAATTAATTGTCAGTCATGTAAATACCTTGAAGATAAAGGTAGTATAGTTGAATCGAGCAAATATCTAAGAGCCAGGAGATCATTGTTTAGATCCAGTCTTAAATACTGGCTCACTGTGTAACCTTTGACAAGTCACTCAATCTTCCCTGTCATCCCAGCAGTAATAATGAGTAAGAGCAAGATACAACTGTAAGCAAGATGATGTATCACAATATGGATTATATGTATAGAGTAAATACATTACAAGTTAATTATAGATTACAATATTGTCTATAGTGCCTTTAAATTATTACACAGAGAGATTAGACAACACTTACAAAGAGGTCACACACAAGGAAGTTGAGTGGCTTGCTCAGGCTCACACATTTGAACAGCAATCATGGGAGCCAGACCTGATGCACCATAGTAACAGCTCTGCATTCCTAAGGCATTGCTAATGACAGGAGAAGGAAAGAGTGAAGAGCCACTAGGGATACCTCATTCATCACTAGTTAGGTAGAGATTAGCAGACATGGTGGGTCAAGTGGCCTTTATGTGTCAGCAGTTACTATTGTGTTATCTTCCCGATTGGCCAAACTGGCTTTCTCATTCCCTTTGAGTAATTCATTTTGGACTTCTGACTGCAGTCACCAGACCACTTTACTGTATATATTTGAAAGGTAAATAAAATTCCAGTACAACAAGCTTGCCAGCATATCATCAGTTTCATAGTCAATGTAAGCATGATTTTGCAATGTAGGAAGGAATGTATAAAAGTTTTCTTTAGAACTACATGAAGAATAGGGTTTTATTTGTAAGCTCATTGTGGGAGCTTACCAGTTTAGGACCCTTTAAATTGGGGATGGCTGGTGTTCTGGTCTGCCTGCTGGCAGGGGGAGCTGGGAGTCCCCCTTATAAGGGGTGGCTTGGCATGCAGTAGGGGAGGCTGGAGGAGAGACAAGTTTGGCTGCAGGGCTGAGGTTCGGGGCTTGGTTGGGATGATTACCATCCTGTTCCAGCCCCTGGTTCATTCTCGGCCTGTCGAGGTTAGTGGAGCAGATGGGTGTGGGACCATTTTGGGCAGCCTTGTGAAGATCCCCTTCCCCAGGTATGAGGAGATGGGAGATGAGGCCCACTGTCATAAGGTGCAACCTACTTCATGATCCCTGGCACCAGGGTAGGCTTGGGGTGGAGTCCTTTGTTGTCTGCTGTCTGCTACAATTCAGGCATGGTGTGGAGTGAGAGGCCACATCTTGGGGGACAGTGGTGACAGCCTGTTCCTGGTTACCCCATGATTGCATGTATCCAGCAGCCCTGGTGCAGCGAAGAAGAGGAAGTGGCATTGCAAGCTTATCCCCTGGCCTCTGTGCCAGTATCTGGGGCAACTGTTTGGGGCACCATTTGCCTTGGGGTTGCTGTTTCCTTGGAAATTAAGTGGGAGTATGATGGCCGGTGAGAGAGAGAGAGAGACCAGGAGCAGCTCACACATTCATGAAGCTTTGGGACCGAAGAGAGTGGCACAGTAGGGGAGGCTGCAGAGTAATTCAGGGATTGTGCTGCAACTGCTATCAGATGAGGGAGTCTTAGTTCCCGGGAAACTGGCTTGAAGAATTTGTGCTGTGAAAATCATGTGGTCTACACAGAAGCTGTACATGCCTGCTCCAAGGAGTTGTGATTGTCTTTTTTTAACATGAAATATTTTGTTAAGTTTTCAATATAATCAGAACCAGTACAGAACATTCCGTGCAAGGCAAGAACATATCTTCAGAACAGCACAGTAACCAACATTAATGTACAGAGCAGTAATACCAAATACAGACTGTATCACCTTCATGATTACTGAAGGCGAGAAAAAAAAAAAAGAACTTTCCTCATTGTAACGCAGTGGGATCAACAAATAGAGTAACCATACGGTTAGGTACACCTAAACAGGAACAGGGAAGGGGGGTGGGTAACACGTATGTTCCTCCCACCAGGCAAGGTGATCGTCAGGCTGGAAGAGACAGTTCTAAAGGATCATTTAAATTATATATGGGGTCAGCTACCAGCTGGTCAGAGAGGCAAGCAAAAAAAGGGAGTGGAGAGTCTGTATATCCATGCAGTCAGGTGGGTGGGTTGCCAGGAGATGGAGGGAGTACAGAGAATAGTTGTGAGTGGAGGTAGGCATCTCATTTCTGGTGAAACGTAAGCCCCTTGTGCAAGCTGAAAAAGGAGAGCTGCTCCAGAATAGGCAGCTGTTATACTAAGGCATGCTAGCAGGGATGGAGGGTTTGGTTGCTCCACTTCATGAGAAGAGTGCGTTTGGCCTCCATTAACACTGATGTGACCCATTGTTTCTGAGAGGAGGGAAGGGGGGCTAACATTGAGGTGTCCCCCAACAAAACAAGCAGAGGGGTCAGTGTGACACTCTGCCCTAACACTTTGGAACAATCTTCCTGTACCCCCACCCAGAAATTAGCTATCTTCAGACACTGCCAGAGAATACGAAGGAGGTGAGCAGGATCTTGTTGGCACCTCCAGCATTCTGTACTGGGGATGAGGCCTATACAATGCAGCTGTGCTGCAGTGTGGTGCCAGCAGTGTAGTATTTTCAACTGTATAATTTGACTCCTTGAATCCCTGTAGTTAACGCGGGCATGTTTCAAGCATTGTGCTCAGACCTTCAGGGATATGGTAGCGTTTAGCTCTTACTGCCAGAGGGGCCTACAGTGTTCAAGGTTGTGGGGGGGCTGCATCCCATAACACCTTGTAAAAGGCCCCAGCAAGACCCTTCTGTTTCCTGGGCACAAGAAGGCGACTGATCCAGTCCCCCTGGGATGTTTCAGCCATTGATTGACAGAGAGACTTTAATGCATCTCGAAGCTGTAAGACCCTACAAAAGTCTTGCTTAGGTAAGGAATACTGTTCTTGGAGCTGCTGAAAGTACATTAGAACCTCAGAGGGGGGGTATGCATAAGTTGCCTATCACCGAAATTCCTTTCTCCCTCCAGGAGGGCCAGAGAATTGGTGCCTTTCCAATTTGCAGGGTGGTGTTGATCCAGAGGCTAGTAAGTCTAAAAGGTGGAGAACAGGTCCCTTTTGGAACATGGGAAGTGGAGAGCCCAGACTGACACACTCTCCAGGTCTCAGTCACGATGGGTCCACACATGTCTTTAGGGGGCTTTGAGGCCTGTAACGGTGCTCCCAGCCAGAGACCCCCCCACAAGGTCAGTCTCAATCTGTACCCAAAGGGGTGTCTTCATGTTGGGCAGTAGAAGTCATTTGGTGGCTTGGACTATCTTGTAAGCCAGGGAGTATCCTAGAAATCAGGGCAGCCCTAGACCCCCATTGGTCCAGTGCACCCTGAGCTTTGCTTTCCCAAATCTGGGGTACTTCCCTTCTCAAAGAAATTATGAACTTGTCCAGTGCTGTGAATACCTTAAGGGGACTCGGACTGGAAGACTGAGAAAGATGTAGGAAATCTTGGGTAGGGTAAACATGCTGATGGCTTCCACCTTGCCTTTCAGGGAAAACTTTAATCATTTCCACCACTGAAACTCGGCACTGTCGGAGCCTAGTAAGGTGTTGAAATTGGCCTCTACCACGTTCTTCCAAGATGCTGTGATCATCATGCCCAGATAGGTGAAACCCTGAGGTGCCCAGACCAGGTCTGAACCAGAAAGGCAGTCTTTTGAGCAGGCCAGATTGAGGGGGGACAAAGTGGTCTTCTTTTGGTTCATTTGTAGGCCTGAAAAGGTTGCAAACTGCCTGACAGTGGGCAATAATGGGGGTAACGTCTTGCCTGAGTTGGTGACAGTAAGAAGCAGATCATCTGCATAGGTGATAACTAGATTAGAGTTTTTGCCTGTCTCAATCCCCTGTATCCCTGGGTCTGCCATAAGCCTTCTTGCTAGGGGGTCCAGTGCCAGTAAGAAGAGCAAGGATGACAGAGGGCAGCCCTGTTATCTACCTTGTCCCAGCTCAAAGGGAAGGAAGATTTGTTTATTGGTGAGTATTCTAGCTGCGGGCGAGGCATAGATCATGGCAATCCACTCCTTAAAAGAGCCTCCAAACCCATAGGCATTTAAAACATGGTGAATGTAACTTCATTCTACACAACAAAATGCTTTGAAAAAGTCAACTACAAGGGCTGCCATGGGAGCCTTGGATTGGGCCATGTACCACTTTAAGTTGAGGACAGTGCGAATGTTGTCAGCTCTACACTTACTCCTGGTAAACCTGGCCTGGGACACATGGATAAGGGAGGGGAGTACCTTTTCTAGCCTATTAGCCAAGATCTTTGCCATAATCTTAGTGTCCATGGGGATTAGTGAGATGGCGCAAAAGTTGGCGCAGTCTAAAGGGTCATTAGATGGAGGTGATGTTAAATGGATGCCTGTGTGTTTTAATTGCTCCCACGCTACAGCCCCTCCATTATGCCAGCCTGACACTCTGCTTGTGCCATTTTGGGAGTCACCTCCCATGCCTGTGCAGCTTAGCACCTATCCTTCGAACTTGGAGAACTGTGAAGAGATGGAAAGGACTGTGAGTGAAGTGACCCCTGAGGAGAAGGGCGCTAAACGTCTGCCCAGCTCTTCCCCTCCATCGGACCCTGTTCCTCACCATGGCAGAGGGAGGGGCCATAGGTGGGAAAAGGAGCCCACCCTTATGGTAGCTCCAGCTTCTGAATATGCCCCAATGGCAGTGTAGACCAAGAAGACCACCCCTTGTACCTCCTCAAAAGGCAAGGAGGGAGAAGAACCTGATGTGATAATCGAGGAGGTGCTATCAGACAAGGGCACCAGTTAGCAGGGGGGGAGTGTGTGGAAAGGGTCAATGCTGTGCCCTTGGCACCTGGTGCCACTTTGGTATCCCTCACATTTAAAGACCAGCTGTGGGAAAGAGATATCCCCAAGCAATGCAGGTTTCATAGTCTGCACTATCCGGACAATATCCCACATTTGGCTCAAGTATGTGCAAGCAAAAGAGGATGATTATAGAATCCCTTAGGCCCCTGACCCCCAGTACCCCTTTACACCTCCAGAAGCTGGCTCATGAAAGGAACTGCCCCCTGTACAAGCATTAGGAGCATCCCTGAGTGGTCCCAAGCTGAGAGGTGGGTCAGGAGGTGTATTAGGAAAGAATATCCCACTGACACCTGTCCTTATGTTTGTGAGAGGATCTGGGATGTGACAGAGGAGAAATGGAAAGACTGAGTGATCCAGGGTGCCCTGGACAGGATTCAACCATGCAACCAGGTGGATCCCTCTGACACCAGACCTCGCCATCAGCAAGCCATTGATAGTGCTAAGAAGCTGTGTATCACTACCGTGTGGACTGCAGTGACCCTGTTTAAAACCTCTGCTATGGTACAGGATGCTGAAGGGCAGCACACAAAATACCATATCATCAGTGAAGACTCCTTTGCTGAAGAGATAACCAAGCCAGACCCCAAGCTGTATTTTGCTTCAGATCCTGCCTCAGTGTAATAGAGACCTCCCTCACTCTCTCTGGACAGTTTACTTATAGTCTAGATTGACCCCACTGTTTGAGGGAGCTGGGTCTCCTCTGTTCTGGTTTGCAGAAAAGTATTGTTAATAGTGTTGATGTTTGTTAAAATGTCCCTATTTGCTCCACTATGGGGGTTGCCTGGAGGTGTAATGGATGACCTATCCCACCATTTTATAAACAGCAACTCTAGACTTTCATGGACTTTCTGCGGTGCCTGCAATCATTCTTACATCATTTAATTATTTGGACTGTTAATAAACTAGATTACACGTGTGAGTACATTACATGGCAGTGTGCGAGTAGAGATGATGTTTGGTTAGAATGTCTGGGTGCGTGTAGTGTGTGGGGTGCCTGGATTGCTTACCTGGAAATTAACAGCCTTAAGGGTTTAAACAATTGTGCCTTTGCCTGTTCCAAGTGTTGTTGCACCTCTGTTCAGTGCTGTTTTGAAAAAAAAAAAAAAAAAGAGCACAGTTAAAGAATTTGTATGGTTTAAATTAGTATTTTCCATTCATGCTTTGCTTAGTTTGGCCTGATGGGTTAGTGGGTTTAGGCAGTTTTCTCAGCATGCTGCCTCTGTGCCTTGACTGGCATTCTGGGCATGGTGGGTGGGTTGGCAGGCCTGTGAGAGAGTGACTGTGTTTGGAATTCAATTAATTAATTTGGTTCAGCCCTTTAGTTTTTACTGGGTACCCACTGTCGCAGCAGTGTGGGCAGTAGTGGCCAGGGCCTGCTCTGGGGTGGAGAGTGCACATATTCTACCCAAGGGTTGGACCTGTGAGGCAGCTGCTTAGTCATTCACCAGGAGGTGAATGGCCAAAAGGGGGGGAGAGTGTTAGCCCCCTCTGGTAGCTTGCCAGTTTAGGACCCTTTGAATTGGGGATGGTTGGTGTTCGGGTCTGCCTGCTGGTGGGTGGAGCTGGAGCTGGGAGCACCCCTTATAAGGGGTGATTTGGCATGCAGTAGGGGAGGCACAGGCCCAGGAGTGGGAGGTAGGGCTCCCGGGCTGGAGGTGGGACAAGTTTAGCTGCAGGGACGAGGTTCAGAGTTGGGTTGGGCCAATTGCCATCCTGGTCCACCCCCTGTTTCATTCTCAGCCTCTCAGGGTTGGTGGAGTGGTCAGGTGTGGGGCTGTTTCAGGCTTCCATGTGAGGACCCCCCCATGTCAGAGGAGATGGGAGCTAAGGCCCGGTGTCGTAAAGTGTGGCCTGCCTCATGATCCCCGGCAACGAGGTAGGCCTTGCGGTGGTGTTCTTTGTTGGCTGCTGGCTGCTACGGGTTGGGTGTAGTGCGAGGTGAGTGGCCGCATCGTGGGGGACAGTGGTGGCATCCTGTCCCTGGTTACCCCATGATTGCTCATATCCAGTTGCCCTGGTGCAGTGAACAGGAGGAAGTGGCATCACAGGCTTATCTCCTGGCCTCTGGGCCAGTATGTGGGGTAATTGTGTGGGGCACCATGTGCCTTGAGGTTGCTGTTTCCCAGGAAATTAAGTGGGAGCAGGATGGCCAGGACAGTGTGTGTGTATGTGTGTGTGTGTGTGTGTGAGAGAGAGAGAGAGAGACCTGGAGTACCTCGCACATTCGTGAAGCTTTGGGACCAAAGAGAGTGGTGCAGTTGGGGAGGCCATAGAATAATTCAGGGATTGTGCTGCAACTGCCATCAGGTGAGGGAGTGTTAGCTCCCAGGAAACTGGTTTGAAGAATTTGTGCCTTGAAGATCATTTGGTCTACACAGAAGCTGTACCTGCCTGCTCTATGAAGCTGTGATTGCCTCTTTTATTCATTAAATCAACTGCTGTTTATTCTTTATCCGTGCCTGGACAGTGCACTTATTTTAGTGCTAACCAGCTTGCCCACAGCTCTCCATCAGGACCTGTTGTGCCCTGCTGCTCTGTTTATAGAGTTGACCCCTTGGCTGCAACCCCCCCCCCCAAAGTCGCCTGCTCGGTGGCACCATTAGTTCCCAGGTATTTATTTATTTATTTGTACATCGGTTTACAACCTTTGAGCCAGAGGCTCATTTCCAAAGGTACCTCGTCACATTGAGGACAAATACATAACAGACTTTTGGTTACAGCATATCACTGAGGACAAATACATAACAGACTTTTGGTTACAGCATATGGGTTACATAGTTACCAAGCAAGTTAGCAAGCACATGTAATTACAACAGTTAAACAGATAAGCCAGTTTAGTTACAATGGCACATTCTTGCATGATGGAAAGAGCAAGCAGCAGGATAATAGCAGTTCAATCAGCAATGGGTGAGAATTAAAAGAGGTGTGGTGTGGATGTCGCCCAGCGGGCATTGTCAGGGCACAGAGAGCTATGCCTCAATTATAGACAGGTGCAGCTACGCATATTAAATAGTTGGCATTGAAGTGCGGTTTTGAATCTGGAGATCGTGGGGGCATCCGAGATGGGAGCAGGCAGCGAGTTATACCAGGATGGAGCTCTATAGCAAAAAGACTTCTGTCCATGGGAGGTCCTAGTTCTTGGGACCAGAAAAGTGGCCTTGCAGGAGGTCCGTGTACAGACCAAGGGTTGGGCTTGGTGGAGGGAGGCTGTGAGCCCGGATGGGGATAGCCCGAGAAGAGTTTTTTTTGTTATTAGGCAGGTTTGATATCAAAGACGTTCGTCTAGATTCAGTAGTATTGCCATGTCATAGAGCTGGCACGAATGCGTGAGCCTGGTGGCCCCAGTGATTAGCCTGCATGCCTTATTTAGGATGAGGTGAATTTTATTGAGGGCGATCGTGTCAGCAGCGCCGTATACTGGTAGGCCATAGTCAACAAGGGATAATATAGAGGATGTGACTGCTAGACAGAGGGCGGGGGGAGACAGTTTTTATAGTGATATAATATACCTGGCCACACATTAGTGGCTGAAGCAAGTGCATCAATGTGGGTGTGGTAGGTGAGGGCTGAGTCAAAGGAGACCCCAAGGTACTTATAGGAGTGGACTTGCTCTAGTGGTTGTTTGGAGCAGGGGAGGATATGGAGTGGGAAGTTGCTGGCTTTGTTTTGGGGGTGGGCAAAGAGCTTTGTTTTTGTTTTTTTGAGATTAATGACCAGTCTGTGCTCTTTAATCCAGGTTTCAGCATCATTATAGGATAGTTGTAGGGGAGTCCTGGAGGGAGATAGGGTTAAGATGGGTGGCAAAAATGACAGCATCATCTGCATACAGCAGAATTTTCCCAGTGCATGCACTGGGCAGGGTGTTAAGGTAGAGTGAGAAGAGTAGGGGTCCCAGGATGGAACCCTGAGGAACCCCTGAGCAGATGGGACAGGTTTTGGAAAGTGTCCCATTAATTCTGACACATTGGGAGTGGGCAGATAGGTAGCTGGTGCACCAGGTGAGAGGCCCAGTAGAGAAGCCAGTGTGGCAGAGAGCATCCAGCAGGAGGGGGTGGGAGATAGTGTCGAAAACCTTTGAGAGGTCGACGAACACTGCCCTGGCTAGGGAGCCAGAGTTCAGAGAGGAGTGTAGGAAAATTGAAAATTCAACTAGTGCAGTGCCCGGTACTGTGTCCTGCACAGAAACCGTGCTGTTCAGGGCAGAGGATGTTGTGTTTGGTCAAGTATTCAGTAATTTGCGTGGCAACCAGCTTTTCTAGGGCTTTGGAGAGGAATGGGAGTATGGAGATAGGACAGTAGTTTCCAGCAGAGGACTTGTCACCACCTTTGTGAATGGCAGTAACAATGGCGGCTTTCCATGCAGTTGGGAATTGCCCCAGGCAGAGGGATTTGTTGAGAAGGCTGGTGAGTGGGGCAAGGACCTGATCCAGTACCAGACAAAGAATGCTGGAGTCGAGGGAGTTGTCGCTGGGACTATTGCTCTTTAATGCCCTGACCAGGTGGGGGTCTGGCTTCCTGGGCAGTTGCCCTACATAGGTAGAAGCTAGGGCGTTGGAGGACTGGGGCAGGTAGGAAGGGTGGCGGGTCAACTAAATTACTGGGGAGGACAGAGTGAAGGTCCGTAAAGGATGTGTTAAGGTAGTTTGCAATGTTTGTTGGGTCCATAACGGTAGAGCCGTCAATGGTGATTTGGGATGGGGAAGGGGAGCATGCACTCCCATTTAATTGTTTGACATTATCCCAGAAAGTTTGGGCACACCCCCAGGAGGAGGTGAGAGTGGCCTGGTAGGGGTCGGCCTTGACTTTTCGGATGGCCCAAGTGCATTTATTCCGTGCAGCATTGTAGGCCTGTCTGTCAGCCATCCGGCCTGTTTCTGTGGCAAGGTGCCATAGGTTATCTCTAAGCCTGAGCAATTGTAATAGGGCAGGAGTAATCCAGGGCACGTAATGTTTTATGGTTCAGGCAGCCGTGAAGGGCGCGAAGAGGTCACAGGCTTTGTTAAAGGTTTGAGAAAAGAAGGCGAGGGCAGTATCTATGTCAGGAGCGTGGTGAATGGGGGACCAGTTTATCTGGTCAAGAAATTGCTTGAGGTTTTTCAGCCCACCTGGTCTGAAACACCGGTGGAGTGTGGGCTGGGCTGTGAGTCAGGGTGAGGGGATCACCCAGAGGAATAGGATAGTGGAATGGTCACTGAGTGAGACAGGGAGGACTTGGATATCCAGGATTTTTATGGGGCGGTTGGTGATGATAACATCTAGGAGGGTGCTGGTACCTCTCTTAGGGTTTACTCTTGTGGGTTGGGAAATGAGTTGTGTCAGATCAATGGCCGCGAAGGAGTCCCGGGTGGTGGAGGAGGCAGCGCTGAGCCAGTTCACGTTAAGGTCCCCCACAAGGACTTGTTCTGCCTTGTGAGGAAGGGTGGCAAGATAATCAGTTAAGGATAATATTACCGGATTTTGGTTCTTTGGGGGAATGTAGGCAGCGGTGAGATGAAGGGGGCCCCTGGAGGGGTCCAGAGTAAGTTTAAGGGTAAGGGCCTGTGCCCCACTTGTAAGGGCCAGAGCAGGGAGTGCTTGACCAGAGA
This sequence comes from Neoceratodus forsteri, assembly GCA_016271365.2. NCBI lineage: Eukaryota > Metazoa > Chordata > Ceratodontiformes > Ceratodontidae > Neoceratodus > Neoceratodus forsteri. The sequence goes on along the minus strand of CM057454.1, from coordinate 265,622,196 downwards.
GTATATCCCTGGTATAGATTGCACAGCCACCCCCACGTTTGCCTACACAATCCTCCCAGTATAGGGTGTAGCCAAGAAGGGAGACAAAGGAGTCAGGGGTGGACTTTGATAGCCAGTTTTCCACCAGTGCAATGACATCTGGTTTGTGCAGCATGGCCCAGCATTGGAGGGTATCATATTTTTTCAATATGCTGCATATATTCATGGAGGCAATGCTCAGACCAGGGGACCCACTGAATTTCCATCTCCTTTTGGACATTGTTGCTGTGTCGTGGAATGCCCCCTTCCCATTTTACTACCTGGAATACCCCTAGATGTGGGGAGACGGGACTTGCATATTTTGTCTACTGCACTTACCCAGTCAACAAAAACTAAATAAATAATTATTATTTTGTGTTACTTTCTGATAATTGCTTGTACTTAAGTGACAAGCCAGGTGTAAGAGACCGTACATTGCTCTTTTGTCAAAGCAAATGTCAAAGCCACAGGTTATGGCTGACATAATGGAGAATGCTTGTAAGTAATTTGCTGTTGACTCATTCATATAGACCTCGAATGGCTCAGCTTTGCACATATCCTAGGCATAGGACTCTTATCTGTGACTAGACGGGGACTGCAGTTCACATGCCATGGGATGACAGCAGCCTCCATCAAGCCCCTCCCATGTGACAACTGTTTGATGCAATAGTTCACTTGTGGCAGCATCAGGGACTTTGATGCTGGTACCCCGCATGTACCAAAATAAGGCGAAGGGACCCTGGCAATCCAGACTTTGCCGCAAGCAGCTTTATGAAGCATCTTGCGTTGAGCTAATGGGCCTTCGAAAATCGAGTCTGTGAAGTTTTGTCTTGGAGCAGATAATGTAGAAAAACATGAAGGTTAAAAAAAAAGGCAAGAAAATGGGCAGACTAGGTGGGCCCATTGGCCCTTATCTGCAGTCACAGTCTGTGTTTCTGTAATAAGGAACTGGATAGCTGTAGAGCAGATATTATGAGGTTGGATAGTTATGGGGAGGATACTAAAGTAGGGATAGTTGTATGGCAGAAATTGTGGTATGGGCAGTTGTGTGTATATATTTATTTAGTTGGTTTTTGTTGACCAGGTGGGTGCGCTAGACAATAAAATACCTATTTTCAGGCACAAACCAGGAGACTACAAGGTAAATGAGGAAAAAACAAAACCAGCAGGGTTTACAAACAAATACAGTGAAAATAACTAAAACTAATGACACAAGGTAGATATGCAAAATACAGTACTGTCAAACAGCGATCAATAAATCAGTAAGTGGCAGAAAACAGTAAGAATGGTACAACATGTTTAATACGGACAAAAACAATAACAATAACCAGGGATAAGGCATAAGAGCAAAATGAACAGACAAGAATAAGAAGAATCATTCAGAAAAAGCAGACCCGCACCAGACCCTTTGGGTGCTCAGCGACAATTCCAAATATAGAACAGAAACAGTCACAGCACTCCAACCACACAAATATACTGTCCACCACAAGATAGGTTTAATAAAGTGCATATAGTTTATCATCTCACCGTACTGGAACAAAATTAAAATGCAGCCTACACGGCTGTTACAGGAGCCCACAGATAACCTTTAACGTTTCACCAGGTCATTGGTTTTTACAAAGATGGTGGACAGTATATTTGTGTGGTTGGAGTGCCGTAACTGTTTCTGGTCTAAGAATAAGAAGACTATATAACCATTTAGCAGAATCAGGAGCAGTAATGAGTTAGTAAGCCATAGAAAAATAGTAAGAATGGTACATCAAGTATGATATAGGCAAAACACCAATAACCAGGAGTAAGGCACAGGAGCTAAATGAAGCAAACAAAGTGAGAAAAATAACCACTAGTAGATTCAGGAGTAGAAACAAATGTCAGAGTAGCAATTTAGAATGGTTCAGGTCAGGAGCAAGAGCATATGTCAGAGGAATTCAGATAAGTGAGTAGTTCTCTTTGGAATGAGATGTGTGACTAGCAGACCTGCAGGTGAAAGGGTAAGGATTTCCATGCCCTTAGGTGAACGCCTGCTCACCCATTTTGGAGGAGCACTTTGGCAAGGCCAGGAGGGCCTGATCTTTAGAGCATAGGGAGTAGGTTGTGTCAGGGTGAACATGGAGGCCATTGAGGCAGGTTTAGAGGACCTGAGGGTGTTATCAATCAAGTAGCATAGGGTAGAGAGGCACTGAGGAAGGGGAGAGCCAACAATGACTGGAATAAAGTGAGCAGTGGTGGGTAAGTTGAGGAGCTGACAGGGCAAACCAGCATACATTATTATAGGAGACATTTCTTTGTAGAAGCTGCATGCATTAGCCTGATAAAAAGAAGTGAGCTCATAACAGAGGCTGGGATGTAGGACTCCTCGGGTAATAGCAACCCTAGCTGCAGGGGTCAGTGCATATTGTACCCTATAGGTGAGCCCAAGATTGGTGTTAATGGACTTGCAAATATTTGAGACATGTTGCGAGAAGTCCAAAATAAAATTTAGGATGACACCTAGGTATTTGAAGTGGTCGGCCGCAGAGATGGGGTGGGGGCATCAAGACAGTGGATGTCTAGGCCAGTTTCACAGGCCCAGACCTTCAGAGGAGATCCAAAGAGCATGGCCTGGGTTTTGCCAGCATTCAGGATAAGACAATTTTGAACAAGCCAGTTTTGAACTTTGTGGAAGTCGGAGGTAGGCCTGGCATTGATATCAATCAGGGACTTGGAGTTGGCATAAAGCACCAAGTCGTCAGCATAGAGAAGGGTGTGACAGTAGGAAGGGGTGTTAGGGATATCATTGATAAAGGTTGGAAATAGTAGTGAGCCCAGGATGGAACCTTGTGGAGCATCATTAACAGTAGTTAGAGTAGAGAGGCCTTGTTAAACATAAGAAGTTGTTTGCGGTTTCATAAGTAGCTAGAGAACCAATTGGAGGCAGAGGAGGAGTCTCCTAGGGATGCCAATTTGTGTTGAAGGAGGGAGTGATTAACTTAATCAAACGCCTTAATAAGGACAATGAAAATAGCCACAGTAAACATGCCTTTGTCCATATTAGATTTTACATCGCTGGTGAACTGGACAAGAGCAGTGAAAGTACTGTTAACTGGCCTAAATCCATGTTGGGCTGAGGATAACAGGTTATGTTTTTGTAGGTGGTCACAGACCTGAGAGGGCACAAGTTTTTCCAGAAGTTTACTAAGGGTAGGCAAAATTGTGATAGGGCAGTAGTTTTCAATGGATTTAGTGTCACCCTTTTTGAACGCGGTATTATCTTAGCCACATTCCAACTTTTGGGGACAGCTGTAGTGGTGAGAGAGGTTAGAAAGTCAGGTGATAGGGGAGGCAAGGAGAGGGGCATCCAACCTGAATATTTTAAGTTCAATCTCATCTGGGCCAACACTCCCAAGGGGGAGATGGATTTAAGTAGTCACACAACCTGTCTGCGTGAGACTGTACAAAGGTACAATGGCAGGATGGAAGGGCAGGTGGGAAGGGGGGGACCTCAGAGGGGCTTGCTATGTGAGACTCAAATCTGGAGAGATCTGAGAAGTGTGAGTTAATCATGGCAGGGGTGCTATTAGCTTCATTATTCCGTCAATATGGAATAAATTACAATCTACATTGAGCCTAACTGAATTTGTCTCTGTAAACTGTTACAAGGCTCTGGCCAAGAAAGCTTTTAAAGCAGCATGCCACTGCCCCAAGAGTTAACCACCTTCCATGAAATCCCTTCTGTCCTTCTGCTACCAGCTATCCATACTCTCCTCCCTCTTTTCCCATTTCCTGCTATCCACCCTTCCCCATATCTAGTCTGCCCTGAACCCTCCATCCTTCTTTTCCCATGTCCCCTTATCCACCTTTCTCCATTTCAGTCTGTCCTGAACCCTCCTCCCTCCCCCCTCAACCCACCCAATCCACTTGATGATCAGTTGTTCCCTACCCTCCTGGGACCCCCCACCCATGCTTTACGGGCTGATGACTAATCCCTGTCTCAGCTCAAATTGCTTCTCATGTATCATTGACAGGTTGTACCTGGTAACAACACCTTGTCTTTGCTTTTAAATGCCTATTTGCACTTAGTTTTCATGCACTAACTACCTGTATCTACCGCGTGTGACCTGTCAGGATCAGTGTTCATTCTGCATATGCACGTGGACCATTGTATACTAAGTTTGGTTCCTCACATTGTGACACTCCCTTGATTGTATCTACCTACTGTGATTGTTTGCCACTGACCATTGTATACTCTGTTTGGTTCACTGTCCACATTGAGTGGTTCCTTCGGAATTGCAAATGCCAAATGCCATGCCTTGCCTGTTAAGAGTTATCTCACTGTATTCATTGCACTATATTATTTGCATGTAACCTGACTCTTGCTTTGCTTTGTATACATTTCATGTACCTACTTTTGTCCAAATGTATACTGTTCATTGTGTATTTTGTATATTCTGTATGTAGTGTATATTGTTCATTTTATGTATCAGGACCTCCTTGTGAATGAGCCTACTAAGAATGGAGTATTTCCTGCAAGAAACTTGATCTTGAACTTGAACTTGAAATCGTTAGCAGTAGTGACAGGGTTATTACATTTGGCATCATTAATAACTATGTCAGGAGGGGTTTGGCGTCTACTGTTACCCAAGAGTCCCTTGATTTGGGTTCAGAAACTCTTGGTGTCTCGGGCAGAAGCATGTAGGAGATCCTTGCAGTACTTGCTTTTTGCCAACCTAATTTATTTTTTACAAGTCTTTCTCATGGCCTGATAAGCATGCCGGTTGGAGTGTAAGGAAGAGGATTTGAACTTGGCCCAACATTTGTCTCTAGCATTAAGCATGGAGAGTAGGAAGCTGTGCAGCCATCTAGTAGGTTTCTCTCTCTAACCCGGCACCTGGTTACAGGGAGGTGCTTCTCTTGTAGGGATAGAAGCACAGCAGTGAAATAATCAAACGCTGAGTCAGCATCACAACTGGAGTACAGTGGGGACCTGTCAATACAGCTGAGGTCAGCTAGGAAGGTATCAGGGTTGAGTGTTGAGAAATCTCTCAGGTTTAACTCTTTAGGGGGCAGGAGGGAGTGCGAGCGATCCACATGTAGAAGACTGGGGAGTGATCACTGATAGAGTCAGCAAGGGTCCTCCTTATTAATTAGAGCCCAATCTATGAGTGAGTAGTGTGCCCCATTAGAGGAGTATCTGTTAGGGTCAGTTATTAGTTGGGAGAGGTGGGCCTTACTTAAAATTATAAAATGGGGAGAGGAAATTCTGCCATCTGATTGGTTTTTACCTGTACATCAAATCTGTTCGATGCACAGGAAAAAAATAGTACCCAAAAGCATAACCACATAAAAAAAAAAAAATCAGGGAGACGCTAGAATGCTGGCCTTCCAAATGCGATTTTTTATCGCTAACGTGGCTAATCCTTCCCATATCGACCGACCGATAAGACAAACTGCTGCTGCTTGCTTTACACTTCCTCCCTTTTTACTCAAAAGTAAAGTGTAAAAGTCAGCTCCAGACCTGCCATGTCAGTTTACTTAAAAGTACAGTACCTCCTACATTGAACTTCGGTGTTTCAAATGCCAGCATATTTGGTGCTCCTGCAGTTTATGAGGGACAGTGAATATGGCATCCAAAATCTCGTCTATAACATACTGCGAGATCTCGATCAGCACACCGTCACTTAGCAACAGTCCCAAGAAGCAGTACATAGAAGTTCTCATATAGCAGTACTTCTTGTTCTTTCAGCCAAATACCTGTCCCCCAAACCCCTTCAAATAGATTTTTTTAAATTGGATTTTGTTTACTGTTATTAGTGGTGGGCAAAGTGGGCTAAATTTGCTCCATAAAGTGATATCTTGGGGCTTGTAGCGGAATCCTGAAGTGCTCCGCAACGCAAAGTGGAGTACTGCGCGTTACAATGGGGAAGGTGAAGTCCATTGAAAACAATGACTTTGCATTACTCCACCTTCCCCAAACCACTTCTCCAGCAATTTTAAGGCGAAGTAACACTGAAATAAATGTACTTCGCATCACTTCGCCTTGTTATTGTTTTCCAAAGTGAATTTGCAGTGCTTCATGGGATTGCAGGTCACATGGGCTCTAGATTGTTCTGCCCAGCCTCAGTTCTGTGTAGTGTGTGTGTAGTGGAAGATGGAGACAGTTTTCTTTCAGAGCTCTGCCATTCAAACCCTCTAAAAGCTGTTAAAAAAGCCTTTTTGAGTAATTTTTGTTGCTCAAAATTTAGTACATCGATTGTAGGAAACCCTCCTGTGCTCATATCATCGAGTGTTCATTGTTTATGTGTGGATTTTTAATGTTAATTTAGAACAGTCAGTCTGTGTACTGTGAAGTGTGCTTTGGGGGAGGGGCATATCTGGGGTGTGGGTAGAGTAACTGGGAGAAAAAGGCAGTCTTTCTGTTTTGGTTATGTGTTTCTTGTATAACTGTGTTAATGTACACAGAGTAATATTTTCAGTAATTCTTGGCATTTTTTGGCTGTTTGTTGTGGTGCAGCAGTGTATAATTTCAGTTTGTTTAAAACATTTGGTTGTATTACTAAAGGTTTTCAATTTGCTACGCATTACTTGTAGTGTGTGTGTGTGTGTGTGTGTGTGTGTGAGTGTGAGTGTGAGTGTGAGTGTGAGTGTGTGTGTGATGCATGCGTGCCATTAAATCAGATACCATTTATTGTGCCACAGAGTAATTGCAGCAGTGTGAACCTGCTATCCACTGCACCTGCATGAATTTTTTGTACTGCTTGTGGTATCTTTACTGGTAGTAGTGGACTGTTACTGCCGTGCACTAGCCCCCTTCCCCCCAAATGGCAAAAGGTATTCTTTTCCAAATTTGGAATGCTCATAGTGAGCACTGGTTAGGTGTTGTTGTTGTGTCTTTGTGTCTGCATCTCTTCAGTGCGCAGCTCAATCTTAATCTGTCTGTGCATTAACATCTCTTTAGGGCCCAATCTCCATCTCTTACTTAAATCACAGTTGTTTCTTTGGCTTCACTTCAGAATACTGGTGTGGTGCACACTATTCACGATCACATCACAAATCACAAAATTAATGTTTTGTAGTATCTCTCCAGGCTTCACTACTGTACCCATTGATATGAGTTTTCAAGCTGGTGAGTTTTGTCAACAGCCAGGTCATCAGGGAAGTACAGCCGTAGGCATTCACATTCCCAATACGCTCGTCAGCTCCAAGTCCGAGAAAAATAAATTCATATTTCACGGTCACAAATGCAGTCTCAATTTCCAATCACATCACAAATCACAAAATTAATTTTTTTACTAGTTATTTGCATCATATAAGCCTGTTTTGTAGTATCTCTCTCCAGACTTCACCACTGTACTCATTGATATGAGTTTTCAAATTGGGGAGTTTTGTGATACAGGTCATTGTCATCAGGGAACTACAGCCATAGGCATTTGCTTTCCTGTACAGCATGTGAGTTACAGTACTGTAAGCCATGTGATGTGTGGGGGCCCAGGGGCTGCCAATATTGTTGTCACTCCTCCTTACTTCAGGTTAAGGTGGAATGACAATGAGAAGTCACAATCACAATCACAATAACAAGGCGAAGTGGGCATTTCATGCTGACCACTCTGCGTAGTAGAGTGAAGACGCAAAGTGCCCACTTCACAGGCACTTCACCGGTAGAATTTTAATTCACTGCATCTCTAAGATGGGAGACTTTGCATGTCTTGTTATACTCTCATTTCACTTCGTCAGCAGTGGGGAATTTTCTGGACACAAGATAGTAGCATTTTGGGAATGAACATTAATTCTGGTGACTTTGTCTGACAACTGCCCTGCTGACTGAGTGTGCCATTAATTCTGGGAGACTTTGCATTTCTTGTTACTCTCTCATTTCACTTTGTCAGCACTGGGGAATTTTCTGGAGACAAGACGACAGAAGCATTTTGGGGATGCACATTAATTCTATTGACTGTGTGTGTGATGGGGCTGCCAATATTGTTGTCAGTCCACCTTACTTCGCCTTAAGATGGAATGACAACGCGAAGAAGTAATAATAACAAGGCGAAGTGGGCATTTCATGCTGGCCATTCTGCGAAGTGGAGCGACAACATGAAGTGCCCACTTCGCGTTCACTTCACCAGTGAAATTTTTATTCTCTGCATCTCTAACTGTTATCATCGGGGGGTGCTCTGCCCACCACACCCCTATACCAATTCCCAAAACTTAGACCGCCCCCCCATCACTCCTCCAAACTGTTTTTTTTTTTATTCAATTCTGATTAGTATCATCGGGGGTTATGCCCCCCTCACCCCATACCAATTCTCAAAACTTAACCCCCCCACACACACCTCCAAACTGTTGTTTTTTTAATTAGATTCCATTTACTAACATCGCGTGACAGAATATTACGTCATTCCATCCCGAGATTCCCGTCATACTGTTGCAAGATTCTATACCTCTAGAGGCATCCCTCATAAAGTGCAGCTGGGTTGCATATTTTTTTTTATAACTAATGCAGCTCAACCTGGACTCAAGTTAAGGAAAAACAAACATAACTCTCCTACTGCACTCATCACAGACTTGGAAGATTTTCACTGCAACTACACTCCTGTCAGCAGTCAGTTTTCAGCATATTGTGATCCAATGATCTGTTGTGCTGCATTAAAAAAAAAAGACATAAACATTGGGTGATCTGTCCTGCGCTGAATACTCACTGCTGAAAGAACCGAGGTTGCGATGAAAATCTCCATGAACTGTGCTGAGCCTCAGCTGAGCGCTGTGTCACCCTTGTTTTTTACTAACCGCACATCAGCTAAATTGTAGTGTCCATTGTTTTTTCTTTTTCCATTCATTATTTAAATAAAAGCTCACCTCTGACAAGATATGGTAGCTTTCCCAATAAAACTCCATGGATTCCACAGTCCACACACTCCTCTCCTCCCTCAGCTGCTCAGCCACTCTGCTTCTGTAAGGACAACCAAAGTGACCTTTTTTTTAAATAACTAGATTCTGACCCGGAGAGCTGTGACTGGCATGTCCATTTTGATTTTACTGACCAGATCAGTGTATTTTCTGCCTTCCCCTGCTCGCACCTGTCGGGAGGACCGGGGGCCATCCTCCCTGCCATAAGCTGACGACTCTCCAGCAAAACATAAAAGTACGCAATATAGCACTATATTTTATTATTTTGTTTATAATCTGAGTTTAATTTAAAAAACATCGGGAGTCAGAGCACGGAAGCCATGACAACCACAATTTGAAAAAGAGATCTATGGAGGCCACAGTAGGTCAAATGTCAGTAGCTCAAAAAAGAAAAAGTCTAGAAGTATTACAGGCAGAGGAACTATTTTACTGCAAAATACTGTAAAGATTGTTCAACTAGGTTATTTAAACATATGCATTTTAATTTTTTTACACATGCCAAATAAAGTTACCCATTTTATAAGCGCAATAAGACACTCTGGGTTGTGCAATGAACAGATATTACTGCACTTTCAGGGTGGAAGGCACTCGGCCTGTGGTCTCAGTGTACTACACCCCTGGGTGTCTTGACCTAATATATACATGTTCAATACACACCCATCGTGTCTTATTGCTTACACAACTCAAAGGTTTTTGAGTTTGAACCAAGCCAGTTTAGGTCAAGCAAACCCATAAAAACGATTTAATTTCTCCCAGTGACAGGGAGCAGATAGTCAGTTAGCTCAGATAGGCCTGCTCTGCCACCTCTAGGGAGATTGTAAGTGCAAATAATGTGAAGTTTATTGATCTCACATAGGACCAATGAGTGTAGGACTTCACAAGAGGTGAGGGTGGCAGCAGGCAGAAGAGTTAGGTTAAGGTGAGCCTTGCAGTCTAAAACAAGACCCCCAACTCTTTTTGGGGAAGGGCAATCAGTTCAAAGCCTGTTGTAACTGGTAAGGGAGCACAAGTAATCATGAATAGAGGGTTTCAACCAGGAATCAGTGACTCCAAGGATGTCAGGGCCATAGTGAGAGACCCAGGCTTCAAACTCAGGAAGGCTGGCCATAAGGCCCCTTATGTTAAGGTGCACCACCTTCAGTCCCTTTGCGTGCAGCCATGGGTAAGAACTATTTGGGCTGATTTTACACTGAGGGCCCAGGTTGACTTTGATATCATCTGAGAGTGACAGGTTGAAGGTTATGTGCCACAGGTGAGATAGGGCAGCAGCAATGAACTTTCAAAGGAGGTAATGCAGCTTGAACTTGGCTAGGTACCTTAAGATAATGTGTAATTACATGGGTCTAAGGCAGTGGTTCTTAAATGGTGAGGCCAACCTCCCAAGGGAGGCACCATACTGTTCCAGGAGAGGCCCAGTCAAGTCTGAGAATGTACAGTATAAAGTTCTGGATGTTTTACATGAAGGAATGAAGCAAACTAAATATGGATAATGACAGGTGACTTTACTTATACACAAGTTGGTGATCAGGAATGGCCCACTGACCCAAATCTTGTTTCTGGGTGTGTATTTGTATGTAAATTGGTGAGTGGCAAAAGCAGACTGAGTCAAGGCATGTTACTACGGTAGCTACAGTAGGTGTCCATTTGTATGTAAATTGGAGACTGGGCACATGGAGTCCAGACTTGTTTCTACAGTAGGCATTTATATGTAAATTAGTGACTGGAAAAGGCACAGTGAGCCAACACTTGTTTTCAGGTGTGACTTAGAGTAAGGGTACAGAAAGTTGCTTAACAACAGGGTAAGAGGGAGAGAGAAATGAAGGTGGCTATAATGGTTGTTCAGATGGAGGGGAAACAGACAAAGTACCAAACATTCAAGAGTCAGAAAGTGGAGTGACATGGATAACCTGAGGTGTGGGACTGGGGGAGAATAATAAGTTGAATAAAAAGCGAATATACTCAGTCAACTTTATTAGTCTCACTTTATTGCTGGTGTATTGTGCAAAGTACAGTGAAGCCCACCAGGACAAAGTGCAGTGTCAGTTTCTGTATGATATTTTTCCATGGGGGGGCCCAATATTATTTCCAAATTTGAGGGAAGCTCAAAAGATTTTCCATGCCTTCGGGGAGGCTCACTATAACAGAGTGTGAGAACTAATGGTCTAAGGCACTACATTGGGGTAGGAGGTGGAGCGGTCATAACTACTAAATTAGAGAATGTGAAATCCAGATAATTACTTTCAGGGGAAGGGCAGAAACTGGGGTACTGGGTGGCTGAGAGGTAGATGGTAGGTTTAGAGCGGTTGTGTAGTTGTTGAACATACTGGAGTGTGATTAGTTATTGGGCAGATACTGTGATTTATCGTACATAGAAACTTAGAAGTTGTTTTTAGAAAAGGAACTCATGGCCCACCTAGTCTGCCCTAAAGTCCCTATCTAATGTTCTTATGTTATAAATGGTTGTTGGACAGATACTGGTGCCTGAGGTAGTTGCGAGGGAAGTTACGGGGTGTGGGATATTTGAAGGATTGATATTACAGTATAATGGTGGTAGCTGTGGATCAAAAACTGCAGTATGCAGCAGTTGTTGGCAGATACTGGAGCAAGGGGTTAGTGTAGGGAAGAAACTGGGGTATTTTGTGGTTGAGGGATAGATGCTGGGGTATGAGGTGTTTCTGTAGGTGTGCCATGCAAATGAGCTCATAGCACAGTCAAGGTATTATGTGGTAATTTGCATCTCATTCTAGCCTAAAAAAGTGCAGAGCAGATTTTTCCTTCTTCTTAGAATGCATATAGTGAGCCCCTACACAGCACTGGCTCCATCAACTACCCTCGTGCCATGTACACAGTAGTCTCCCTGCTTATCAAGTGGACCACCCCACCCACACCTGATCCCCAAAGCAAATAATTCCCTTATGTCCAGTGGTCCCTCCCTTCTCCTGGTAGCCTTCTACCCTAGGATAGTGGCCAGCACTTACCCTGCCTCCACTCATCTCTCTTGCCATGTGCCCTCCAAAAGTACTGTATTGCTAAACACCACTGTATAGCATTACTGGACTTATGGACTGAAGAAAATGTATGTCCCCCTAATGCTATACCATACTGCAAACAAAGTAAATTTTTCATCCACAAAATAATACATTTAGGTATAACTTGTTCAAATGACCACTGACTGTGACCAAACTTGGGGAATGGTTTATGGACCACCACACTCCAGCCTCATGACCACATAAGTGGTGACTTATAACTCACACCCAGTATGGGTGTTCTGTGGGAAAATGCTAAACACCCATCTTGGATGAGAGTTAAGGGTCACCACTACTTTGTGGATTGGGTGAGGGTAGGTGGTACCACTATACAACAAGGGATTTTTACTGTGCAGATCAGATAAGGGTGGGGTACCACTGGACACTTGGGAATTATTTACTTTGGGTATCAGGAAAGGGAGCACCACTGAACACCGAGAAATTATTTACTTTGTAGATCAGGTGAGGGTGGGGGCTACCACTGGTTACCAGGGAATTACGTACAAACATACAAAGAATGCCAGCAGATACAGGCCTGATGGTCAATCTAGTCTGCTGGAGTGTGCAGCTAGCAGTCTGTTACACTGCAGCTGCTTCCCCCTTCTCCTACCCGCATATTCAATTTCATGCCTGTGCCAGCTTTAACCCCCGATGCCTCATTGGCGACCTTCCCCCTGACTTTGTCCCATCCCCTCTTAAAACTGCCCACTATCTTCATGAATACCACCTCCTCAGGCAATGTGTTCCACCATGTCATCACTCTCTTAGGCACTCGCACCTGAGCGGCGCTCTCTGCTCTGGGCAGACAGCTCTAACCATGCCCACAGCCACGGCCCGACCTCTTGCTGAATTCCTGCTACCTTTTGACCCTCCACTGTGGATCCAGCATCCAGGTACGACCACTGTTTGTCCATAGAGTGATCCTGTCGGCAGAACCTGATTGGTGCACTGAGCCCACAGGAGGACTCTGATTGGTATGCCCGCTTTCCTCCTGCACACTGATTAGTGCGCCCTCTGCCATAGACTTATACAGCAATTTCGGCACTCTCGATTGAGAGGCGCGGATAGCTCTAACCAACCCCACGGCCTCCGCCCAACCCCTTTCTGAATTCCTGCCGCCTTTGGACCCTGCACCATGGATCCAGCATCCAGGCACTCATGCCTGAGTGGTGCTTTCTGCTCTGGGCAGACAGCTCTAACCACCCCAACGATTGCCACCCAACCCCTTGCTGAATTCCTGCCACCTTTGGACCCTGCACAGCAGATCCAGCATCCAGGTATGACCGCTGTTTGTCTGTAGAGAACATCCCAGTCGGCAGAACCCGATTGGTGCATTGAGCCCAAAGGAGGACTCTGATTGGTACGCCCGCTTTCAACCTGCACACTGATTGGTGTGCCCTCTGCCATAGACTTATACAGCAATTTCGGTGGGACCTTTGACTGCTTTTCCTCTGTTAACTGCTGTCTGAATTTTATTGAAAACTGGACATAACTGTGTTAGTTGATACAGCTAAAGTTTAAGTATTCACTAAAGTGCTTTGTGTAGATGTAATCTGTACTTTTTAAAGCAAAATTTTTTCCTGCCTGTGAATATTCTGGATAGCCTATGTCTGATAAACTTGCCTAATACTGCTAACTAATGTCTATGTTATTGCCACTTCTTACTTAATTCTCACCACCCTTGTCTTCCTCTCTTGCAAAGAATTCCCTTCGCCATTTTAGCTCTTCTGCTGTCTCTGCCTTAATTTGCCTCTGTGCAAGCCCTCCCCCACTGCTATTTCCCCCGGTCTCTCTCTCTCTCTCTCTCTCTCTCCCTTTACAGCTCATCATCCTTGGTGTTCCCTACCCCTGCCTCTTAACTTCTCTTTTGTCTAAAGTTATAATCACCCCACTCCCTGCTGGTGGTCTGACACCAGCTTTCTGCCTCTGAATTCACTGCTGATTCCAGGTATATTTACTGAGTCTTTCTTTCTCTCCTTCCCCTTAGGCACTCGCACCTGAGCGGTGCTCTAAGTTGTGGGTGGATAGCTCTAACTGCCCTTACGGCACCCGCCAGACCCCTTGCTGGATTCCTGCTGCCTTTAGACCCTGCACCACGGATCCAACATCCAGGTATGACCACTGTTAGTCTGTAGATCCACCCCGGTCGGCAGAACCCAATTGGTGCATTGAGCCCACAGGAGGACTCTTATTGGAATGCCCGCTTTCCTCCTGCACACTGATTGGTATGCCCTCTGCCGTAGACTTATATAGTGATTTCAGCACTCGGGCCTGAGCGGCGCTCTCTGCTCTGGGGAGACAGCTCTAACTGCCCCCATGGCCGCCACCCAACCCCTTGCTGAATTCCTGCCACCTTTGGACTCTGCACCATGGATCCAGCATCCAGGCACTGTTGCCCGAGCGGTGCTCTCTGCTCTGGGCGGACAGCTCTAACCGCTACCATGGCCGCTGCCCGAACCCTTGTTGAATTCCTGCCACCTTTGGACCCTGCACCGCGGATCCAGCATCCAGGTATGACTGCTGTTTGTCCGTAGAGCCATCCTGGTCGGCAGAACCCGATTGGTGCATTGAGCCCATAGGAGGACTCTGATTGGTACGCCCGCTTTCCTCCTGCACACTGATTGGTGCACCCTCTGCCGTAGACTTATGCAGTGATTTCGGTGGGACCATTGACTGCTTTTCCTCTGTTAACTGCTGTCTGAATTTGATTGAAAGCTGGACATATCTGTGTTAGTTGATACAGCTAAAGTTTAAGTATTCACTAAAGTGCTTTGTGTTGACGTAATCTGAACCTGTTATAACGAAACTTTATTCCGGCCTGTGAATATTCTGGATAGCCTATGTCTGATAAACTTGCCTAGTACTGCTAACTAACATCTACAGTATATTGTCTGTTTGCCACTTCTTACTTAACTCTCACCACCCTTGTCTTCCTCTCTTGCTAAGAATTCTCTTTGCCATTTTAGCTCTACTGGTGTCTCTGCCCTAATTGGCCTCTGTGCAAGCCCTCCCCCACTGCTATTTCCCCTGGTGTCTCTCTCCCCCTTTACAGCTCATCGTCCTTGATGTGCCCTACCCCTGCCTCTTAACTTCTCTTTTTGTCTAAAGCTATAATCACCTCCACCCCCTGCTGGTGGTCTGACCCCAGCTTCCTGCCCCTGAATTCACTGCTGATTTCAGGTATATTTACTGCTTCTTTATTTCTCCCCTTCCCTTTAGGCACTCGAGCCAGAGCAGCACTCTCTGTTCTGGGCGGACAGCTCTAACTGCCCCCACAGCCACTGCCCAACCCCTTGCTGAATTCTTGCCACCTTTGGACCCTGCACCGTGGATCCAGCATCCAGGTACGACTGCTGTTTGTCCATAGAGTCATCCCGGTCAGCAGAACCCAAACGGTGCATTGAGCCCAAAGAAGGACTCTGATTGGTACGCCCGCTTTCCTCCTGCACACAGATTGATACGCCCACTGCCGTAGACTTATACAGCGATTTTGGCACTCGCACCTCAGTGGCACTCTCTGCTCTTGGTGGACAGCTCTAACTGCCCCCACGGCCGCTGCCTGACCCCCTTGCTGAATTCCTGCCACCTTTGGACCCTGCACCGCTGATTCAGCACCCAGGTACTCGCGCCTGAGCAGCACTCTCTGCTTTGGGAGGACAGCTCTAATCGCCCCGACAGCCGCCACCCATCCCCTTCCTGAATTCCTGCCACCTTTGGACCCTGCATCATGGATCCAGCATCCTGGTACAACCGCTGTTTGTCCATAGAGCTGTCCCAGTCACCAGAACCTGATTGGTGCATTGAGCCCAAAAGGAGGACTCTGATTGGTATGCCCACTTTCCTCCTGCACACTGATTGGTGCACCCTCTGCCTTAGACTTATACAGCGATATCGGTGGGACCTTTGACTGCTTTTCCTCTGTTAACTGCTGTCAGAATTTTATTGAAAACTGGATGTAACTGTGTTAGTTGATACAGCTAAAGTTTAAGTATTCACTAAAGTGCTTTATGTAGACGTAATCTGTATTTTTTAAAGCTAAACTTTATTCCCGCCTGTGAAAATTCTGGATAGCCTATGTCAGATAAACTTGCCTAGTACTGCTAACTAACATCTATATTATCTATTTGCCACTTGTTACTTAATTCTCACCACCCTTGTCTTCCTCTCTTGCTAAGAATTCCCTTCGCCATTTTAGATCTACTGCTGTCTCTGCCCTAATTGGCCTCTGTGCAAGCCCTCCCCCACTGCTATTTCCCCTGGTATCTCTCTCTCCCTTTACAGCTCATCGTCCTTGATGTGCCCAACCCCTGCCTCTTAACTTCTCTTTTGTCTAAAGCTATAATCACCCCAACCCCCCGCTGGTGGTCTGATGCCAGCTTCCTGCCCCTGAATTCACTGCTGATTCCAGGTATATTTACTGCATCTTTCTTTCTCCCCTTCCCCTTAGGCACTCACACCTGAACGGCGCTCTCTGCTCTGGGTGGACAGCTCTAACTGCACCCTCGGCCGCTGTCCAACCCCTTGCTAAATTCCTGCCACTTTTGGACCCTGCACAGCAGATCCAGCATCCAGGAATGATGGCTGTTTGTCTGTAGAGCCATCCTGGTCGGCAGAACCAGACTGGTGCATTGAGCCCACAGAAGGACTCTGATTGGTACCCCCGCTTTCCTCCTGCACACTGATTGGTGCGCCCTCTGCCGTAGACTTATACAGTGATTTCGTAACTCGCGCCTGAATGGCGCTCTCTGCACTAGGTGGAGAGCTCTAACCGCTCCCACAGCCACCACCCTACCCATTGCTGAATTCCTGCAGCCTTTGGACCCTGCACCACCGATCAAGCATCCAGGCACTCGCAACTGAGCAGTGCTCTCTGCTCTGGGCGGAAAGGCCTAACCTCCCCCACGGCCGCTGCCCGACCCCATGCTGAATTCCTGCCACCATTGGACCCTGCACCGCTGATTCAGCATCCAGGTACTCACACCTGAGTGGCACTCTCCGCTCTGGGTGAACAGCTCTAATCGCCTCGATGGACGCCACCCTTCCCGTTCCAGAATTCATGCCGCCTTTGGACCGTGCATCGCGGATCCAGCATCCTGGTACAACCGCTGTTTGTCCATAGAGCCGTCCCGGTTGGCAGAACCCGATTGGTGCATTGAGCCCACAGGAGGACTTTGATTGGTAAGCCCACTTTTCTCCTGCACACTGATTGGTACACCCTCTGCCTTAGACTTATACAGCGATTTCGGTGGGACCTTTGACTGCTTTTCCTCTGTTAATTGCTGTCAGAATTTTATTGAAAACTGGACGTAACTATGTTAGTTGATACAGCTAAAGTTTAAGTATTCACTAAAGTGCTTTGTGTAGAAGTAATCTGTATTTTTTAAAGCTAAACTTTATTCCTGCCTGTGAAAATTCTGGATAGCCTATGTCAGATAAACTTGCCTAGTACTGCTAACTAACATCTATATTATCTATTTGCCACTTGTTACTTAATTCTCACCACCCTTGTCTTCCTCTCTTGCTAAGAATTCCCTTTGCCATTTTAGATCTACTGCTGTCTCTGCCCTAATTGGCCTCTGTGCAAGCCCTTCCCCACTGTTATTTCCCCTGGTATCTCTCTCTCCCTTTACAACTCATCTTCGTTGGTGTGCCCTACCCCTGCCTCTTAACTTCTTTTTTGTCTGAAGCTATAATCACCCTCACCCCCGCTGGTGGTCTGATGCCAGCTTCCTGCCTCTGAATTCACTGCTGATTCCAGGTATATTTATTGCATCTTTCTTTCTCCCCTTCCCCTTAGGCACTCACGCCTGAGCAGCGCTGTCTGCTCTGGGTGGACAGCTCTAACTGCTCCAACGGCCACCGCCCAGCCCCTTGCTGAATTCCTGCTGCCTTTGGACCCTGCACCGTGGATCCAGCATCCAGGTAAGACCACTGTCTGTCTATAGAGCCATCCCGGTCGGCAGAACCAGACTGGTGCATTGAGCCCACAGGAGGACTCTGATTGGTACCCTTGCTTTCCTCCTGCACACTGATTGGTACGCCCTCTGCCGTAGACTTATACAGCGATTTAGGAACTCGCGCCTGAGCAGCGCTCTCTGTACTAGGTGGACAGCTCTAACTGCCCCCATGGCCGCTGCCCTACCCATTGCTGAATTCCTGCCGCCGTTGGACCCTGCACCACGGATCCAGCATCCAGGCACTCACGCCTGAGTGGTGCTCTCTGCTCTGGGCAGAAAGGTCTAACTGCCCCCATGGCCGCTGCCCAACCCTGTGCTGAATTCCTGCCACCTTAGGACCCTGCACTGAAGATCCAACATTAAGGCACTCTCGTCTGAGCTGCGCTTTCTGCTCTGGGTGGACAGCTCTAACTGCCCCCACGACCACCGCCCGACCCTTTGTTGAATTCCTGCTGCCTTTGGACCCTGCACCGCGGATCCAGCATCCAGGTACAACTGCTGTTTGTCCGTAGAGCCATCTTGGTTAGCAGAACCCGACTGGTGCATTGAGCCCAGAGGAGGACTCTGATTGTTACGCCCGCTTTCCTCCTGCACACTGATTGGTGCGCTCTCTGCCATAGACTTATATAGTGATTTCAGCACTCGCGCCTGAGCGGTGCTTTCTGCTCTGGGTGGACAGCTCTAACTGCCCCCACGACCACCGCCCGACCCTTTGCTAAATTCCTGCCACCTTGGGACCCTGCACCGCAGATCCAGCATCTAGGCACCCACACCTGAGTGGCACTCTCTGGTCTGGGTGGAAAGCTCTAACCGCCCACATGGCCGCTGCCCGACCCCGTGCTGAATTCCTGCCACCTTTGGACCCTGCACCGAAGATCCAGCATTCAGGCACTCGCACCTGAGTGGCACTCTCTGCTCTGGGCAGACAGCTCTAACCACCTCCAGGGCCGCTGTCCAACCCCTTGCTGAATTTCTGCCTCCTTTGGACCCTGTACCGTGGATCCAGCATCCAGGTACGACCACTGTTTGTCTGTAGAGCCATCCCGGTCGGCAGAACTGATTGGTGCATTTATCACACAGGAGGCCTCTGATTGGTATGCCCACTTTCCTCCTACACACTGATTGGTGCACCCTCTGCCGTAGACTTATACAGTGTTTTCAGTGGGACCTTTGACTGCTTTTCCTCTGTTAACTGCTGTCAGAATTTTTTTGAAAACTGGACGTAACTGTGTTAGTTGATACAGCTAAAGTTTAAGTATTCACTAAAGTGCTTTGTGTAGACGTAATCTGTACTTTTTAAAGTGAAACTTCATTCCTGCCTGTGAATATTCTGGATAGCCTATGTCTGATAAACTTGCCTAGTACTGCTAAATAACATCTATATTGTCTGTTTGCCACTTGTTACTTAATTATCACCACCCTTGTCTTCCTCTCTTGCTAAGAATTCCTTTTGCCATTTTAGCTCTACTGCTGTCTCTGCCCTAATTTGCCTGTGTGCAAGCCCTCCCCCACTGCTATTTCCCCTGGTATCTCTCTGTCCCTTTACAGCTCATCCTCCTTGGTGTGCCCTACCCCTGCCTCTTAACTTCTCTTTTGTCTAAAATAAAATCCCCCCCGGTGGTCTGATGTAACTTGCAGCCCTGAATTCACTGCTGATTCCAGGTATGTTTACTGCATCTTTCTTTCTCCCCTTCCCCTTAGGCACTCGCGCCTGAGCGTCGCTTTCTTTTCTGGGCGGACAGCTCTAACCACCCCCACGGCCACAGCCCGACCCCTAGTTGAATTCCTGCTGCCTTTGGACCCTGCACAGTGGATCTAGCATCCAGGTATGACCGCTGTTTCTCTGTAGAGCTGTCCCGGTCTGTAGAACCTGATTGGTGCATTGAGCCCACAAGAGGACTCTGACTGGTATGCCCGCTTTCCTCCTGCACTCTGATTGGTATGCCCTCTGCCGTAGACTTATATAGCGATTTCTGCACTCGTGCCTGAGCAGGGCTCTCTGCTCTTGGTGGACAGCTCTAACTGCCCCCATGGCCACCACCCGACCCCTTGCTGAATTCCTGCTGCTTTTGGACCCTGCACCATGGATCCAGCATTCAGGTACGACCGCTGTTTGACCATAGAGCCATCCTGGTCGGCAGAATCCGACTGGTGCATTGAGCCCACAGGAAGACTCTGATTGGCACTCCCACTTTACTCCTGCACACTGATTGGTGTGCCCTCTGCCGTAGACTTATACAGCGATTTCGGTGGGACCTTTGACTGCTTTTTCTCTGTTAACTGATATCTAAATTTTATTGAAAACTGGACGTAACTGTGTTAGTTGATACAGCTAAAGTTTAAGTATTCACTGAAGTGCTTTGTGTAGACATAATCTGTTCTTTTTAAAGCGAAACTTCATTCCTGCCTGTGAATATTCTGGATAGCCTATGTCTGATAAATTTGCCTAGTTCTGCTAACTAACATCTATATTGTCTGTTTGCCACTTGTTACTTAATTCTCACCACCATTGTCTTCCTCTCTTGCTAAGAATTCCCTTCATCACTTTAGCTCTACTGCTGTCTCTGCCCTAATTTGCCTCTGTGCAAGCCCTCCTCCACTGCTTTTTCCCCTGGTATCTCTCTCCCTTTGTAGCTCATCATCCTTGGTGTGCCCTACCCCTGCCTCTTAACTTCTCTTTTGTCTAAAGTTATAATCACCCCCACCCCCCGCTGGTGGTCCGACGCCAGTTTCCCGCCCCTAAATTCACTGCTGATTCCAGGTATATTTACTGCATCTTTCTTTCTCCCCTTCCCCTTAGGTACTCATGCCTGAGCGGTGCTCTCTACTATGGGTGGACAGCTCTAACCGCCCCACAGCCGCCGCCTGACCCCTTGCTGAATTCCTGCCGCCTTTGGACCCTGCACCGCGGATTCTGCATCCAGGTATAACCGCTGTTTTTCCGTAGATCCATCCCGGTTGGCAGAACCAGATTGGTGCATTGAGCCCACAGGAGGACTCTGATTGGTATGCCCGTTTTCCTCCTGCACACTGATTGGTAGACCACCCCCACGGCTGCCGCCCAACCCCTTGCTGAATTTATGCCACCTTTGGACCCTGCACCACGGATCCAGCATCCAGGTACGACCGCTGTTTGTCCGTAAAGCCATCCCGGTTGGCAGAACCCGATTGGTGCATTGAGCCTACAGGAAGACTCTGATTGGTACTCCCACTTTCCTCCTGCACACTGATTGGTGTGCCCTCTGCCGTAGACTTATACAGCGATTTCGGTGGGACCTTTGACTGCTTTTCTCTGTTAACTGCTGTCTGAATTTTCTCCTGCCCCCCAACCCCCAGGCCTCCTTTTAATACAGTTTTGCTCCTCCCTTACAGGTTCTATATCTTTTCACTGACTCTTATCGGTCTTCACCTATCAGTGCCGAAACCGTTTAGCCAATGCTACATGTAGCAGCACTACAGCACCTAGTCTGTTCTTACTCTTTGCTTTTCTACCTCCTTTTTCCACATCCCTTCATTTGCCAGAACTTTAGTTCTAACTACGTTTTTATTTTAATCTCACTAAATCTGAGGGTTACTGTTTGTGATCCTGGTATCCATTTAATAGTACTTTGCAATCCGCTCTAATTGCCGGATTCAACCATTTGGCATTATGGATTGTCTCATTATCTTTTTCCTAATGCTTGGCAACAGTGTACCACATGCCTTACTGCATCTTAAAGTGTCAGGCGCTAATCCAGTCATTGATTCCCTTATTACATCCTATATTGCCCCCTTACACTGTACCTCCACTTTCTCGCCATTCCACTCGTCAGACGTATATATCCCACATTCTTCCGCCCTTCCCTTCCTGTACCCTTCACCCATGACTATCCGAACACTCTCCCTCATTTCCCTAAAACATCAATTCTTCTTTACGTTCTCCCGCCCTAAACGTACGTTCCTGAAACCTATCAAAGGTGATCACAAAGGAAATAAGCATTCTCATTTTTAATAAATTCCCTAAAGAAAATGCTCTTGCTACTTCTTCTGTGCTCAGGCAATGTGGAGTTAAATCCTGGCCCTCCAGTTCAGTTCTCCTCTCTACTGCACTTTGCAGCTGCCCCTGGTCTGAAGATGATGTTAGTTAACATCCTAAGCCTGACTAAAAAATTTGACCTACTTCAAGCTTGGGCTGCACATACTAACCCAGATCTTATCATTATTACCGAGGCATGGCTTAAAAAAGACTAATCTTGACCAACAAATTACTCTCCCGGACTACAAACTATTTAGGGCAGACAGGGATACCGAGGGGGGTGGGTGGTCATCTATGCCAGAACCAGGTTTGCAGTTAGCGATATCTTTTGCAAATCCAAGCCTAAAGAATTTGAGATTGTTTCATTAAAGCTTCACCTTCCCTCCACAGAATGCATTACTATTATAAGTGGCTATAGGCCCCCGTCTGGTGGCACCGAATTCCTCGACATTCTGAAATCCCTAACCTTAGCCTCCAACTCAGAAACAATAATCCTGGGGGACTTCAACATGGATTGGCTCACCTCAAAATCTCACTGCCTTAAATCCCTCTGTGATGAGCTTGGCCTTGTACAGTTAGTTACTGAACCCACAAGGAACAATTCCTCTAACTCTGCCAACAGCGCCATCTTGGATGTTATTCTAACCACTCACTCTCATAAAATCTCCCATTCAGCAGTGTTCCATAATGATATGAGCGACCACGGTGTGGTGGTATGCACAAGATCGCAAATTAAAACCTGCCCAACAGTCCAAACTTAGAACTAAGCAGTCTTTTCGCAAGTTCAATGTGTCAAGTTTTCTGTCTGACTTGAGTAGGGTCAGATGGCAAGATTTATATCTAGCTAAAACTGTCGATGAAGCTGTCTCCGTCCTTAGTGACAACCTTACTACCCTGGTAAACAAGCATGCCCCCATTGTCAAAGTCAGGGTGCGTAACATTTCCCACCCCTGGTTTACCCCAGACCTCAAGGCAGTGCTTACCAGCAGAGATGAACTTTGGGTCCAGGCTAGGTACTCTAGGAGCCCTGCAGACTGGCAGGCCTTCAGAACTGCTAGGAATGCCTGTGTAAAAAGCATTCATGCTGCAAAAGCAAACCTTTGCATCACCACCCTGGAGTAAGCCAATGGGAACTCCTAAAAAATCTGGAGGACACTTAAATCTATTGAAGGCCTTCCTTCAGCTCCATCTATTCCAACTAAGATATTTACCAGTGGTAAAGTGGTGGAAAACAACTCCCAAATCCTTGAAGAACTCAACTCACATTTTGTTACCGCTGGACTTGCTTTTGACTCCTCACCCTACGCTAATCATGTGAAAAATTGTGATAGCGCTACCTCTGCTACCCGCATTCTATCCCATCCCTTTCAACTGTGTATTATTACTTATAAAGAAGTTGAATATTCTCTCCTTAACCTAGATCTCAGGAAGAGTGCCGGGGATGATGGACTTGAACTTTTTTTCCTGAGACTAGGCTCTGCCCATCTCACTGCCCCTTTCCTACATGTTTTCAATCTATCCATTACTTCTGCAACAGTTCCATCCTGCTGGAAATCTGTACACATTCTTCCTCTTTTCAAATCAGGAGACCCCTGGGATTTAAACAATTACAGGCCCATCTCCATCTTGCCTTTTCTCTCCAAAGTTCTCAAAAAGCTGATCTATAATCAATTGAAACAACATATTGAATCCTACTTTCTCCTAAACTCTACACAATCTGGTTTCAGGTCTAAACCCAACACTGTCACAGCTTTGGCTAAGGTCACTAATGATTGGATTTCTGCTGTGGATTCTAAGAAGATCACCGGTGCAATCTTCCTGGACCTTAGTAAAGCGTTTAATACTGTTGACCATCTCCTCCGAATTAAGTGCCTTACTAACTTAGGTGCCACTCCATCTACCATACAGTGGTTCACCAGTTATCTCTGTGGTAGGATGCAGAAAGTCAAAGCAGATGGTTTTCTCTCAGCCTTCCTTCCGATTGCTAGGGGAGTCCCCCAAGGCTCCATATTAGGCCTGATCCTATTCTCACTATACATCAATGATCTTGATTCTTACATAATGAACTCCAGTCTTCACTTTTTCGCAGACGACACTGTATTGTATACCTCTGACACAACTCTAATGGAAGTTAGGGAACGTTTTGCAAGCTGACTTTGCTCAGCTTGAAATTAACCTTATTAAAGCTAAGCTCCTCATAAATGCCAAGAAAACCAAGGCAATGATCATTTCACGTAGTTCCACCATTGGCACCCCCCCTTTGCTGCCAAAGGACCTTATTGTTACCTCACTGGGTGAACCCCTGGAAGTCGTTGCTAAATTTAAATATCTTGGCTTTTGGATAGACAATAAGCTCACTTTCAATGAACACATTGAGGACCTATCCAGGAGGCTCAAAGCACGGCTAGGGTTTTTCTTTAGAAATAGGTCTCTCTTTCCTCTCGCGACCCGAACCAGGTTTGTACTGGCCACATTTCTTCCCCTACTTGATTAAGGAGATTTCATCTACGCCTCCTCTGCAATCTCAAGCCTAAGTAAGCTGGATGTTCTCTACCACCATGCCATATGGTTCATCACCAGTTCCCCTCACAGAACCCACCACTGTGATCTGTACACAGCTGCTGGATGGACTTCACTCGCCACAAGACGCTTGCTCCATTCTGGTATCTGGACCCTTAAGATACTCCTTCACAAACTACTGAGCTACATAATGTCTCTTATCTGCATCTCCCGCAGTGCTTACTCACTCAGGACATCAAACTACATCCTGCTTGACGTCCCAAGAACTCGTACTACCTTTGGCCAATGAGCCATTTCATTCGCCCTTCCTACTTTATGGAACCAACTCCAATCTGTATTGAAACTAACTAACATTGTCTAAATTAATTTCTACAAAGCATTTGCTTCATCTAAAATAAAAGATATCTGTCGCTGCCACTAAGCCTCCCCCTCACCCTTATGTTAGTTACACATGCACCGACTGCACTTGCTCTGTCCAACCCAGGACTGCAACCACATAGGCAGTTTATGATTTAAAGTGCCAAAGATTTGAATCCCTTGATTTGCTTATACTGCCCATTACCTCTAGACTTCATAATCACATCTTTCTCCCCTTTACTCTCCTAGTCCCAGCCTTCCCTTCTTGTTTTTATTCTTCAACCCTACCTGCCTCCTTATGCTCTCTCTGCCATCCTTGCACACTAACCATTTCTTTTAATGCATTTATCTGTATTATGTGTACAATTCTTCCCTGCATTAGCTGAAAAAAGAAGCAAATTTTACTTACAGAATCTTGCTCTACCTGGTTGTATCCTATCCTGAATTGCCATTTGTGAACTTTGTACACACTTTTATTTCTATTGCCAATTATACCTTGTATGTAATGTCCACATGTCTGTATACATGCTCCAGGGCCTCCTTGTGAATGAGCTTGCTCAATGGAGTTTTCTTACAATAAACTTGAACTTGAACTCTCTCTGTGAAATAGTGCTTTCTCATTTCCCTTCTGAATCTACTACCCTCCAACTTTAGATTGTGCCCCCTAGTTTCCTTCCCTCTCCTTAACCTTAGAAGTCCCTCTGTACCATCTTTATTTATGCCTTTCATACATTTGAAGGTATCTATCATGTCCCCTGTATCGTTCCATTCCTCCAGAGAGCACATGTTGAGCTCCCTCAGTCTCTCCTCATAGGGTTTGTCCTCCATTCCGAGGATCATCCTGGTTGCTCTGCATTCAGCCCCCTCAAGCAATTTAACATCTTTCTTTAAGTAGGGGCACCAGAACTGCACACAGTACTCCAGAAGCAGCCTCACCAATGACCTGTACAGTGGCAGGATGACCTCCCCTCTTCTGGACGTGATTCCTCTGGCAATACACCCCAACATCATATTAGCCTTAGCTGCCGCTTTTCTGCACTGTGCTGAATGGTTCATTTGCCATGTTATTATCACCCAAAGATCTTTGATTAGAATTATTTAATTTGGAGATCAGGTGAGGGTGGGGGTACACTTGACTACCAGGGAAACTAATGTATAATGGGTATGGTAATCAGGGGCAGGTGGGTTACATGGTGCATGGGTAATTGGTGGCACCAGTGCTGCTGGCAAGGGGTGCACTAATGTGTACATGTTTAAGACTTAGTTTGTAGATGCATTTACTAGCACTGCACTAACAGGTAGATAGCACTTCCACAAACCTTTGAATATGACAGGCCCCCTGTATATAAGGCACAGACTTGTGATTTACATACAAGTAGGTATCTGACATGCTTTAGCATTCATGCACTAATGATTTGGGGCCACATTAATCATACCTTACAATATGGCACTTTTAGTGGTTACACTGTCTTCCAAGCATAAAACAGAGATAACACTGTTCTAACCCGGTTAGTGCAGGCACCAATTGTTCTTATATCCTTGCACATGTGTTTTGTGAAACTGTTAACTACATTCTGTGGACAAAACATATTTTGTTAAACTGTTCACAGCATTCTGTGAACAAAAGGTTAATGTTACAAATGGCACCCCATATACTATTGCATTTTAATGTCATGGTTGTAATAGTTTGTCAGCTGTTTTAGATTTGTGTGCAGTATTGTGGTAATCTTGATGTTATTTATTGCATTGTTGTTTATATATTTTATTGTTTTTACTATACAGAGTGCTCTGAGCCTTTTGGGAAGGGCAATCTATAAATTAAATGGTATTGATTGGATTAAGATTTTAAAATCAATTCCCCTGCTGAATCAGTAACCACTGAAGTGACTGTAACCCTGGAGTTGTGTGAGCATTCATTTTGGATCTGGTCAAAAGGCATGCTGCAGCATTTTGAATGAATTGCTTATTTATTTATTTAATTTTCTTTCCAGGATAGTTTAATTGCCATGAGGGTCCCAGGGGAAAGCAGGTACAGGCGCATACATAATAGCTACACATCAAGCATGCCAACAATATCAATAGTAAGCTAATGAGATGGGTGTGGACAGAAGAGATAACTACATGGGATGTATCATTGTTGGCTGTATTAATTAAGGCAAGAAGATTTCATTACATTAGCAGGCTACAGACAAGAAGAAAAGCATGGTTACACTTACCTGTGTGCACTGCCACAACAGCTGCTCTGTTCCACATGTACTGTAGTGGTGTAAATGTGTCGGGTCACAAGTACCAAGCCAGTTAAACTGTGTAGAGTTGTTGCTTCCATGGCAGTTGAAACCCTGCTGGCATTTCCTCTCCTACTAAGGATGCTTCCTATTACCTGCAGCGTTGGTGAGATCAGGGTTTGAGGGATGAAAGTAGGCTAGATTGGGGGGGGCAACAAAGAAGGGGAGCGAGGAGGAAGTAGAATGGACGTTTATTTAAACAATTATACAAGGTGTGGGGTTTTGAGAGGGAGGCAAGAGTGAAAATGATTGGGAAGGAGTTTTTTTTTTTTACTGTAAAGTTATACCAGGAGGGGATCACGGCTGAGGGAGGGGACAGTAAAGGAAGCGAGAGGGAGGGAGCCAAACCACCTGTAATGCTCCACAGCTTCTGTGCGCAGACACAATATGACTGCAACACTGCCTACCACACACAGGTGCTAAACCACTGTAAATAAGCATTTGTAATGTAAACACATCTAGAGTAAAGGTTTACAGTATTGATTTGTTTTTGGTGACTGGAAAAAGAGGGCTAGGAGATATTTTTAATTTTCAGCCTCAGCCCTGCAGATGGGGAGATGTTTTATGAAGTTAAACAGATCACGAAGGACTTCACAACTGCACAATTTGGGAAACCAGTGTGCAATGTATTCCAGTTGTTCAAACAGTTTGAAACTAAGGCATACAGTGGAGTTACAATATCTGAAAAAAAATTAAACATCTGCAAAGGCATGAGATGTTTCCCAGATGAAAAAACATTCACCCACCTGGAACATATCACATACCTCCTGTTGGAAGCAAACACCTGCAAAAGTTTGTATTTCTGTTAATGAATAAACTTAGATAATCAACTCTGTCTAGACAGAAGTGCCAGTTAGTCAAAGGTCATTACTACAGCTATACCTTCAAATGGGAAATGAGAAATTTCAGATGAACTAACATATGGAAAAATTGCTTTGGGAGAAGTGATACACTTGAGAAGGGTAATTTTACCCTATTCATTGTTATGAATAAGATTTGTAAAAGACTAGTTATAAGGTTAACATATATACAGTGTTGGGGCTTTGTATATGCCTATTTCCCAGATGAACTAGAAAGCTGAATATTGTACACAAGCTATTAGATCATTGTAACTGAAAACTGGATAACTTGTGGGGGAAGAACGAAAAAAAAAAGTAACTTTTGTCTGTAACCTTTGAGCTCCTAATCTTACTTTATGTTTGTACTGGCAAAACTGCGATGGCATTGAACACAAAATGTGAGGTTCTGTCCAAATAAGTTCAACAAACATGTAGGGAGTGAGGTTTGCAGTTTTGCTAACATTAGTTGTTTAAATAACAAAACAAAGTGTTCAGAGAAGTTATCCTTAGTATAGGCAGTTACTCCATTTGGCTAATTGACTAGTGGGTAGAGCAGTTATTGAATAAGCCTAAATGATTTATCATTATAGCCATAAGCACTTCATTTAATATAAATAGACAGATAGATAGATAGATGGATAGATAGATAGATAGACAGACAGACAGACAGGCAGGCAGATAAATAGATAGATAGATGTACATATATATATATATATATATATATCCTCTATTAATCTGAGACCAATCAAAAATCAGCCCTTTTAAGCACAAACTACGTCAACACCTTACTGCTCAGTGCAATTTTGATTGTTTTCACTAAGCTGCTTTCTTCCTGCCCCCATTGTTGCCTTACATAACCCTCACCCCAATCCTGCTGTCTTCTCCCTTTTTCCCTCTTCTCACTACCTATCAGCACTCACATACCTCTTCTCCATTCTGTAACCTCTCCTACCCCTTGTAACTTCCCATTCCACCACCCCGTTCTCTTCCTGTACCGCCACCCCTCACATCAATTTGCCCTTGACTTTCTCCCCCTCCTTCCCTTGCCCTTCATATCTCTGCTTTGCCTCATCTACCCCACCACCATTTCTCCCCCTGACTCCCCCCCCCTCCATCTTGATAAAGCCACCCCCGGCTGCTGTAGACCACAAATATGCACTTCAGTCTGTTTTTTCTCAGCCATTATTAAGTTCTGTTCACCTTTTTCTTTTCTTTTGTGTAATGACCAACTGCTGTGAAAACTGTTTTGTATATGATCTGAAGTTGAACCTCTGTTAAATGTAAATTGTTTTGTCTTTGATTTGATGATTTGACATGGAACCTTTGTAAAAGAGTCTCTGGTTCAAAGGTATTGTAATCCAAGAAATAAATAAATACGTATGTGTACGTGCATATACTATACCGTATATATTCATTGCATTCCATAAGTAATTATGCTGAGATGGGTACAGTATAGGAGAATGGTGTGAGCATTAGGGCTGTGACCCCAAGGCATGCCCTGACACCTGTCAGTGTCTGCAGAGTGGGGGGGTGGGGTGTTAGGGTTGGAAATCCAAACATCACATTTCCCTGCTTTTGTCGCTTTAGTAAGAACTCTAACTGATGCATTAGCAACATTTTTTGCAATTAATTTCCTTGCTATTCCAGATAGTATAATCAAATCCTTATTTGTCTGTAGGAGGCCCTGCACTCCCATCCCTCCATAGATGCATATATGTATGTAGGTGTGGAGGCCCTCTGGGATCCTAGTTAACCAACAGTCTACTTATTCCTAACCCCCACCAGAATTGCCTTATGTCTGTCCCTCCCATACATTCTTGAATTCCCCCACTGTTTTTGACCCCATGACCTCCTCAGGAAGGCAGTTCCATGTGTCCACCACCCTCTGTATGAAAAAATGCTTCCTCACGTTGCCTCTGAGCCATCCCCCCATCTTCAAATTGTGCCCCCTTGTTCTTGCATAGCTCTTTTTCTGAAATATCCTACCCTCTTGGACTTTGTTGATTCCCTTGAGGTACTTAAAAGTTTCTATCATGTTCCCCCTCTACCCTCCTTTCCTCGAGGGTATACATATTAATCTCCCTTAGTCTCTCTTTGTATGTCTTCTGGTGCAGACCCTGTACCATTTTAGTTACCCTCCTCTGGACTACCTCGATTCTGCCTATGTCTTTGCAGAGATGGGGCCTCTAGAACTGCATGCAGTACTCCAGATGGGGTCTCACCAATTGTCTGTGCAGAGGGATAACAACTTCCTGTTTTCTACTGGTGATGCCTCTCCCTATACATCCCAGTGTCCCCCCAACCTTCCTTGCTGCATTCTCACATTGCTTGCTTACTTACCTTTAGGTCATCTGGTATGATTACCCCGAGGTCCCTTTCCATCCCCTCCTCCATTGTGTACTCTTCCCTTGGGTTTTGATTTTCCAGGTGCATTGCTTTGTACTTCTTTGTACTGAATTTAAGCTGCCATACTTTTGGCCATTCCTCCAACCTTGCCAAGTCCCTTCTCATCCTCTCCACCCCCTTGTGTGTCAACCCTGTTGCAGATCTTTGTGTCATCTGCAAAGAGGTATACTTTTCCTTCCAGTCCCTCTGCAATGTCAATGTCATTTATAAAGACATTAAAAAGGACCAGTCCCAGTACTGAACCCTGCGGTACCCCGCTAGTAACCCCCTTTCTTTGGAGTGGACTCCATTTACTATTACCCTCTGTGTCAGCAATCTGTTAGCTGACATGAAAGCAGGCTTTACTCAAATTAATAATTCTCTGAAAAGCTTTACAGAGGCGCTTAATACTCTAACCAAGAAAGTAGAAAATATGATGATCTGAATTGACAAGGTGGAAAATAGAATGAGTCAGCAAGAGGATAAATTAAATCTTTTGATCTTACAGGTGGAAGAACAATGGAAAGAGTTAGAAAACTTTAAAAATTAAAGTCAAGAACTAGAAACTCATAGCAGGAGGGTTAATTTAAAAATTGGAAGGATACCAGAGGGCCTCGAAGGCACAAACCCAATTAAATTTTTTTGAAGACCACCTTACTGAGGTTATGTGCCCATCTGCTGAATCACCAAGAAGAGAGCTTGATAAAGTTCATCAGGCAGCAGCTAACTCAAACTACAAAGGAAAACAACTGAGGTTTGTTTACATAAGACCTCATAAGTATCATGACAGAGAATGTATTTTACAAAAAGCAAGAATAGAAAAGGACCTTCATGCGAGAGGCCTGGCTCTGTAGGTTTATCCTGATTTCAGATCTGATGTTTTATCCAAGAGAAAAGCCTTTTCATCAGTGATCTGTTTGCTACAAGAACACCAAATTAAATACTCTCTGCCCCCCCCGCGCAAAGTTATGAGTTTTCTATAAGGGGTCCAATTTTATTTTTTATTTCCCTCGTGAAGTGGAAAAGCATATGAGACACTTGATCAGAGATAAAGACTCAATGTCTGGGGCAAATGCATTTAGCACTAAGCAACCTGATCAAAATGGAGAAACGAGTTCTAACCAGCAGGAGAAAGAGAAAGATTCCACATGTGTCGTCACCAGGGGCTAATATCAATGCTAAAAATCTACCATCTGCCTCTCACTAAAATGCACATTTTTACCCAGTGGTGTGGATATGTATTATCATTATGCTGTAAATTTTTAAAAAATTATGAGGACCGCTTATATGACTACTATCCGTGTGTGGTCTGCATGTCTCTTCTCTCCTGAGTATATCTTCACTCGCGTTTAGTTGGTTGCCTTTTTTGGATCTCAGCCATTTGTGTGTTATGAAGGGTGGGTACCATGGCCCATGAGTGCAACATTCAGGTTGCATGATGGACTCAGGGTAAAGGGAGGAGGAGGAAGAGGGTTGGTTGTGGCTTTTTGTTGGGTTAGGTGGTGGGCGATTGTACACAATTCACAAGTGTTGTTTTTTTTTTAATATACTTCACCTTCACTGGGGGTGCAAAAAAAAAGGGTTCAGCTTAATTGTATTTCTACTTGGTTTAGGTAACCTAAATGGCGTGACTGGGGATATTTTGGTTTATACCCTTCTCACATGTCTTTATGCCTTATTGTATATTTTTTTTAATTATGTGGAATTTACATTGCATGACCTGGAATGTGAAGGGTGCCCATAGTTAAAATAAAATAGTTAAAATTATTAATGATGCACAAAAAATCATATTAATTGTCTAATTTTACAAGAAACACATATTACTGAAAAATACTTCAACTATATATCTATATCATTTAAAGGTAATGGTGTTTATGCTTGATATATAAATCTTGCTAGAAGTGTAGCTATTCTATGGAAAACATCTCTCCAGATACAGTTTATAGATTCATATGCAGATATTAATGATAGATATGTC
Organism: Neoceratodus forsteri; assembly: GCA_016271365.2. Lineage (NCBI taxonomy): Eukaryota > Metazoa > Chordata > Ceratodontiformes > Ceratodontidae > Neoceratodus > Neoceratodus forsteri. Next base: position 265,589,936 of record CM057454.1, on the reverse strand, counting down.
ATTGCCAATCTTGAAAGGATAGATTTGATTTCACTCTTGCTAGTGTGTACGCTCCAAATGAAGAAGACCCAAACTTCTTTGCAGAATTTTCCTAAAATTATCTAATAACCCTACCCTGTAATTATTGGGGAAGCTAAATCTGGCTCTGTATGAAATAGATAGGCCTCATAGAGTTGGGGAAAAAACAGAGCAGTCTCTGTGGTTGGGGCTTCATGGAAGAGCTAGCATTAATAGACCCATTTAGGGAATTCTATCCGGATCTAAAAACAATTTCTTTCTATTCTACAGTAATGAATTCTTACTCAAGAATTGAGTAGAACGATACTAGCCAAGTCCCTTTTGCACACAGTGGCAAGCATTAAGTATGGTCCCATAAAAATTTCAGATCATACTCCGATATACACACATTTTGTATTTAATGGAGTCAGGAGAGAAACTTTGTGGAAATTAAATCTTTCTCTCTTAAAAGATGACGTTTTAAGAACTAAACTATCAGAAGAAATCATTTTTTTTGGAAACTTAATACCAGGGTTGGGATACCTTTGACTATAGTTTGGGACTCCTTAAAAGCATATACAAGGGGATATCTAGTGAGATATGACAGCTACAAGAAAAAAAAATACAATAACAAGATGAAGGAGCTAGAAAATAAATTCAATTTAGCACAACTAAGACATGCCACTTCAGACTTAGAGGAAGACCTAAGAAAGTTCTCACATTAAGAAAATTGTACAATAAAAGCTAATGAATGTTAGAATATATTATGGCAAGAGTGAGATCAAACTACTATTTTTTTTAGTGAACAGGAGCAAAACAGTATTCATAGTGTAAAAGATGATCAAGGTAATATGATAAGGGACCCAAAGAAAATTAATAATGCATTTTATGATTATTACCAAAAAATTATATACATCTGAAGAAGAAATTCCAGTGCAAAATGTAGATGCATTTTTGAAAACTTTACAATTTTCTGCTCTGTTAAGTGAAGATGCAGCAGCTCTGAACTGGCCTATATTTTTCTATTTATTTTATTCTTTGGTAACCAGGTAAGGCCCACTAGGCACAGGTGCCCATTTTCAGGAGTTACCTGGGAGTAGGGCTGTGCATGGGCCAAATAGTATTTTCTGAATACCATGAATAGTAGGCTTCCTGAATATTCAGATGTGTTTTCCAGATAGTTCACTATTCAGCCACTATTCGGGAACTACTATTTGGTGAGATTTCTAAGTCTCAAAGAGCTTTGTTGGCCAATCAAAAACTGTTTCTAGAGCTCAAAGGCAAAGACACCATGTGACTTTTTCATTCTGAGCTGGTAGAAGACAGGAGACAGTAGTTTCTCAGAGCTGCTCTGCAGTACTTTTGAGACCTGAAACTTGCTAAAAAAGAAATAAATTTTTGCTCCACGGGTTTTTTCGGGTCAGCAAAATTTGTTTGATCAATGTCAGAAAAGCTTTGTTTGGCTTTCTGACAGGTATTTTTGTCCCTATTGATGTACTCAGTTACTAGGAGGGCTGTCTGCTAACACCCCTTCTCTTCTGCTCTCTGACATAGCTCCAGTGTGATTTTTTTTGGGTGAAGCACATTTTATTTTTGTGTTTTGTTTTTTTGCTGTTGTATGGTTCCAGGCTTGGTTCCCTGCATGACTGATGAGGGTGTTTATGAACTCCCCCCATCTGCAGGTCACTGCTCATGCTTTTCTGTATACATGCATATTATTTGATTTTGTAAGGCTTTGCCTTGCATGTGAATGCTTAATATATTTTTTCATGAGGCTCAGCCCCTCATGTGCACAGCTGTGTGCACACAGATTTTGAAATAAACTTCTTCAATTCTAAGCCAATCAGGCTTGACTCACTGAATTATTATTGTTAGTCCTCTGGCTTGGAGCACTGTACAAATGAGAGTGTGTTGGCTGACTCCACCCCACACTTCCACAGCCCACTGCACTCACAATTAACCTGTGCATGTGAAATATACACCCCCACAAGTCTGTGCCTTGTGTGTGCACAGTTGTGCACATGCATTTTTATTTGTTTGTTGTTGTTTTGTTAATTAAACCATTGCACTTAGTGGGACAGGCTTATCTCACTGAGTTGACTGTATGTCATCTGTCAATTCCTTCCTCGGTTCCATATTTCACTATAAAGGTTGATCTTTTCTTCCACCTTCTTAGTAGCAGTGTTTTTCTTTGCTGCTACATTTTTGTGGTGCAGTATAACTGGTAAGGTCGGAGTATTACTGTAGTTCCACAAGCACTAAGTAAAGCATCACACACACACACACACACACACACACAGGTACTACGTAGTAATAGTTTGTGTTTTACACAGTAACCACTAGTGACCTGATCCATCATGTCTTTAGCAACCTTGCAAACATGCTTGGTCCAGCCCCAGCAAAGCATCTGCACTGCTGGCCCCAAGTGCTAAGGGACAGGATGGTAGACCTACAAACATACAGCACATCCAGGCAATTATTGCCAGTGTTGTCCCTGGGCCGCCAAACCCCCAAACAATCTATGCAGAACAAAGGAAGTACTCGGGGGGAGGGGGTGCAGTAACAAAATACAGTTAAGAGCAGTGGAGCATAAAGTTACCAATACGTTGATTTGTGCTAAGGCAGCAGGATGCCAATGGAGCCCTGGTGCTTTGACTAGAACCTGGTCTTTGTCAGGGGGCATGTCGGGAACATACAAACACACTATGAATATACTACCCTTAAAGAAACACACACCATAAATAAGTGAAGTTAAAATGAATGAGAATGAGAAGCCCTTGCAACAAAACAATCCAAAACTGACATACCCAAGGATGAAACACTGAATCAAGATTATAAAACATGGTTCATACAGTGGCACCAGACAGTATGCAATGCCATATCTTGCAAAATTGCTGCAGTATGCTGCAAGAAACAGTGTCATTTAATGACAATTAAACCCTCTAGTCATCCAATATTTTGTGACGTGTCATTTACTGCAAACTTCTGAATTGCATCTCGGCTTGCTCCACTGTATATTATTGATATATAATACAGTTTCAGAGACAGTGGTCAGATAGACTACATAGACAATGACAGACATGTGTCTCTCTTTATTCAGCGGGCTCAAATATTTTTCTCCCTAAGCAAGCCTTTTAGATCTTGTAGCATCGGAAATAGTACTACTACTATTAATACCACTAGCAGTACTACTACTACTATTGTCACCACCTGTTCCATCTGTATGTTCCCTGTCACATCTTTTTGTGCAGTAGTAGGGTATCATTAGAGCATACATGCCTTGTGCAGGAAGCAGCAGACACCACCACCAGTGCTTCCACTGCTACCACTATGGCTACTACATCCACAGCCAGTGTGCTTCCCACCACCACCAGTGCCATTCTTGCAGCAGCCACCTTTTCAGCTGTCACCACTAAGGCAGCCACTGCTACCACTATTCTTATGCCCATGGCCAAAGTACCTTCTACCCCATGTCTGTGATGATAAACACCCTCTTGTGTAGACCCTCTGAAATGCCTGATATCATTTTCAGAGTGCTATAGTATGTGTGTGGTGTGGTGTGGTGTGGTGGATTGAATGTGCCACATGAAGCTTTTGCTGCATTAGTGAGAGCTCTACATTTGTGGTTGAAGTGTCATTGAAGTGTATGTGGTACACCAGGTTCAATGGATGTTGTTGAAGTGCTTGTTTTAAATTTCCTAAAAAAAACACCTTTTCTGGCTGACTACCAAATAATGAATAACAAATACCGAATACCTGGGACCCAAAAACCAAATATGCGACCGAATATTCTGGAAAAGGTATTCGCACAGCCCTACCCGGGAGCACTGGGGAGGTTAAGGTACTTGTTCTGAGTCACACAGTATGTAAATGGAGATTGTGGGAATCAAACCCAGGTCTGCTGGATGTGCCAAACTCCTTCTCAGCTCATTACTCTGGCCTCTAGGCTATTCTGCCTAGATGAGATAAGGGAAGGAGTAGCAGATTTACCAAATGGTAAACTCCCAGGTCCTGATGGTCTTATGAATGAATTTTATAAGCAATTTTCAGCAGATATAGTACCTATCCTGTGTGAAGTATTTTCTTAGCTCAAGCAGAGCCTTCCCCCTTCCCGCCGAGGAGCCTGAGGTCGTGAGGGCTGCACCTTGGAGTGTCCTCCCTGCCACCGTGATCGCCGCTGCTGGTCGCCTGGGACAACCCGGCCCCCCGAGGAGCCGACGATCATGAGGGCAGCTAAAATCACCGCCCTGCCTCCCCACAGTGCTCAGATCCTTCCCCCTCCCGCGAGAGCCTGAGGTCATGAGGGCTGCACCTTAGTGCCCTCCTGCCACCGTGATCGCCGCTGCTCGCCTGGGACACCTCCGCCCCCGAGAGCCCGGCGGTCGTGAGGGCGCTGAAAATCACCCGCCCTGCCTCCCCACGGTGCTCAGATCCTTCCCCCCTCCGCCCGAGGGCCTGAGGTCGTGAGGGCTGCACCTGGAGTGCCCTTCCTGCCACCGTGATCGCTGCTGCTGGTGCGCCTGGGACACCCCGGCCCCCCGAGGAGCCGACGATCATGAGGGCCGCTGAAAATCACCCGCCCTGCCTCCCCACAGTGCTCAGATCCTTCCCCCCTCCCGCTGAGGAGCCTGAGGTCGTGAGGGCTGCACCTGGAGTGCCCTCCCTGCCACCGTGATCGCCGCTGCTGGTCGCCTGGGACACCCGCGCCCCCCGAGGAGCCGACGATCGTGAGGGCCGCTGAAAATCACCCGCCCTGCCTCCCCACAGTGCTCAGGTAATTTCAAGGCCTAAATCTACCACATTGGCCTGCGAGTAGCCTACCTGGGGACGCTGAAGCGGATCGCTGCTATTTTTGGCGCCTTTCTTCAGAGTGGCGCACCCGCACCGCCCTGACTTTGCTCTCGCTGTTTCAGCCGGTGCCCCAGAGCAGGACAGTGTGTTTGATGCGGTCTTTGAGTTGACTTGAATTGTTTTTAATGCGGGCAGGAGCTGGACAATGTAGGCAGTTTACAACCAACAAAGGAGTTAACCGGAGACTCGTATGTGAGTAGAGGAAAACGTGGCACTGGCTTAAAACAGAAGCTACGTGTTTGGTGCTATAATGCATGTGGTGTCTGGTGACTGGGATTGTGAAATGTCTGTAGCAACTTAGGCAATTTAAACAGTAGTTTTTTTTTTTCTTTTTTTTTCTCTATGTCCCCAGATATCTACATTACAGTGAAACTCTAAGTAAAATTAATCTAAGTGATCTATACTGTGGATGTATAAGGGAGGCGCTGCCTCACATCTCTGAGGAGTATGATCAGGCCAATTTTAGGGACACGGGTATGCTCCTAATGCTCGGTTGTACAGCCATTGTCTAGCCCTCGCGTGCTCAGTACCGCCCACTCCCTAAGGCTACTCCCCACCTGCCTACTTAACCTCTTCTTCTCCCCTCTCCACAGATCCTTCCCCTCCTCCGCTGAGGAGCCTGAGGTCATGAGGCTGCACCTTGGAGTGCCCTCCCTGCCACCATGATTGCCGCTGCTGGTGGCCTGGGACACCCGCCCCGAGGGCCGGCGATCGTGAGGGTCGCTGAAAATCACCCGCCCTGCCTCCCACAGTGCTCAGGTAATTTCAAGGCCTAAATCTACCACATTGGCCCGGGTAGCCTGCCTGGGGACGCTGAGGCGGATCGCTGCTATTTTGGCGCCTTTCTTCAGGTGGCGCACCCGCACGCCCGTGACTTTGCTCGCTGTTTCAGCCGGTGCCCCGGGTAGCCCGCCGAGCGCTGCGGCGTTCGGCTCCCCGCCCCACCACCACCCTTGGTCAGCTCTCACTTATATTGAGTTTCTGTGTATCACATGGCCAGCGCCAGAACCAATCAGCCTACTTTCCCATCTGCTGGTTATATCTTTCCAGCACTAGGGGAGTCTGCCTCACTTTCTACTTTCTTCTTTGGGTAATGTCTCTACTTGGCTTATATCTTGCTCGCTGGCTCTCCTCCTATCCCCTTTACCTGCTCCCCCCCCCTATATCCATCTCTACCTGCCATCTACTAAAACACCCTCCCTCCGCTCTCAGTATTCTGCTCTCCCATCAGACTGCCCAACAACTATCTCCCTGGCTATCCCCCCATATCCCTCCCGTACCCTGGATCACCTCACTACCCCACCCACCCACCACCTAAGTGCTACTCTCAGTATTGCGATTTCTATCACAAGAGGTCCCTCTCCTCGCTAGCGTCCGCGGTTCTGTTCTCCCTTCCCATCCCATGCACCTCCCGGATACGGTATCGTCGACCACATAGATACCCCTACCCCAGCAACCAGCACCTTGCGAGGCGCCTAATTTTACTGCTGCTTCTGCTCTCTGGCAATGTGCACCCGAACCCGGGGCCCGCCGCCTCTGCCATACCTCAGCCTACTGGAGGCAAAGGCCTCCGTATCACCTTTATCAATATATGCAGTCTCCCTAAGAAAACTGCTGCCCTCCAGTGCTGGGTCTCCCAACATGCCCACAAAATTCTCATGCTTGCAGAAACCTGGCTCTCCTCCCACACGCCCGACTCTGCCGTCTCTCTTCCAGGTTTTTCCCTGTTTAGGGCTGATAGGATGGGCAGGCGTGGTGGGGGGTGTGCTATTTACCTGTGCGACTCGCTCCTCGGCCATGCCCTCTCCAACCCTGAGCTTAGCTACAGGGCGCAAGCCATTACCTTAAAAATCTCCCCCCACCCAGGTCGTGGCCCCCTTTATCTAACCGTGGCTTACCTACCCCCGGGGCCTAAAAAAGATCTTGCGGTCGCCTCCCTTCTTGACTACCTATCCACTCTACCCCGGAAGGCCGAACAACTAATCTTGGGCGACTTAAACACCAACTGGCTCAGCCCATCTTCTGACAATATTAAGAATGAGCTTGCAGCCCTCGACCTGTCCCAATTGGTCACCCAGCCCACTAGGATTAACAAAGTAACAGGTACTAGTTCCCTTCTGGATGTAGTCCTCTCCAACCGGCCACATAAAATAGGGTCTGTGCAAGTCCTTGCGGACTCGCTCAGCGACCACTTCCCTATCATCTGCTCTTGGTCATCCCCCACTCTCAGCCCGGTGTACTGCAGGACCCCACGATGCCGTTTTCTCCCCAGAGGTCTTGTGAACCTCAAACGGCACCTGGCCCATGTCAACTGGACTCCAGTGGCCTGCGCACCTGACATCAACTCTGCCCTAACTTACCTCACCACAGTTTTCAACCATGCTTGTGACCTGTTTGCCCCTTTCTGCACTCCCAAGTTAAAAAAACGGACTGCTGCATGGATAACCCCTGCACTAATCCACCTACTAAAAAAAAGGGATGACCTCTGGCACATAGCTAATGACTCCGGTAGATTGGCCGATAGGCAAGCCTACAGGGCAACCCATAATCAATGTACCTGGACCATCAGGCAGGCTAAAGCTAAATACTACCAGGCTGCCTTGACATCCTCCTGGGGCTCGTCCAGAGCTTTCTGGGACAACATTAAAGAACTGAATGGGAATGTCCGCTCCCCCCCATCCCAGATTGTCATAAATGGGGCTGTCTCAACTGACCTGCCGTGTGTCGCTGACTGCCTTAATAAGACTTTCACAGATTTAAGTGCTGTCCTTCCTGCCCACTTTTTTGACCCGGTTGCCACACCTTCTCTTACTCCAACTCCCTGGCCACAATTCCAATTCCAAATGATCTCACCACATGATGCCAATCGTTCCTACTAAGATCCTTACCTCTCAGAACCCAAGTAGTGACCCTCTCGACTCCAAAATACTCCCACGCTTGATGTCATGCTTATCCCCTCACGCTTATCATAAATAAATCCTTATGCCTAGGCCAATTCCCGAGGCCTGGAAGCATGCTGAAATAACTCCCATCCACAAGTCTGGGGACCGTACTCTGCCTAACAACTACAGGCCCATCTCCATCCTCCCCCTTATCCAAAGCTTTAGAAAAAATCGTAAACACACAGCTCACGGAATACCTATCCAAACACAACCTCTTATGTCCGGAGCAACATGGTTTTCATCCAGGCCACAGCACATCTACTGCCCTCCTGGAATTCTCCCACCACATACACTCCGCACTTGACAATGGCCTGCTCGCCGGGAGGCGGTTTTCATAGACCTTTCAAGGCCTTGACACGGTGTGCCACCCCTGCTCTTACTCTCCCTGAGCAAACTGGGCCTCTCTCCACCCCCTTAAGTGGTTCTACAAGCTACCTTCACAACAGGACCCAAGAGTCAAGCTCAATGGAACCCTCTCCTCCAACCTACCCTGTACTCTCTGGGGTCCCTCAAGGCTCCATTCTTGGACCAACTCTTTTCAGCCTATTCCTGAACACCCTCCCTAGTTCCTGTTCCAGCAAAATGCTGCTCTATGCAGACGATGCCGTAGTCCTAGCTACTCACTCGGATCCTCTCTCTCTCCAAGGCATATTACAAAACGCGTTCCTTCAAACTGAAAAATGGTTCAACAGCCATCGTCTAGTCCTTAATCTAAAGAAAACAAAGTCCATGCTATTCTCACATAGGCAAAACAGCGCCAAGGACTTTCTCCCCATCCACATCACCACCAGCATGCTCCTCCATTGAACAAGTATCATCCTATAAGTACCTGGCATCACCTTTGACTCCGGCCTACCTTCCATGTCCACCTCAAAGCCTTGTCATCTGCCATGAACTCCAGGATCGGGCTTCTCCGCCTACAAAGACTGCCTCCCTGAACCCTTATAATTAGCCATTACCTCATCGGTGTTATCACTGGCCGATCTACGGGCTCCCAATCACGCAGCTGCTGACACCACTGCCCTATCTAAGGTCCAGACTGCTATTAACAAAGCCTGTAGGCTCCTTATCGGTGCCCACAGCAGAACCCAACCTGTCTGCTATACTCCAGCACAAATATACTCACTCTTGAGGAAAGGCTGAAATATCAAACCTGCCTGCTGGCTAAAAAGTCTGTGTCAGGCCTTTGCCCTCCTGGGGTCTCTGGACCCTTGCAGCTGGCTACTAGGTCCCTGCCCACCCGCAAGTCCTCCACTGCCACCTTCGTTGTTCCGAGGGCCAAGACCTCTCGCTGCCAAAGGTCCTTTCATCACTTGGCCCCGCGTTTGTTCAACTCCCTCCTCGAATCTATCTCCAAGATCCCGGGGATTGGCCGTTTCAAAACCACCCTCTGTAAGCATATCATTGACAGCCGATGCTGTAGATGCCTGTAGCTAATCCGGTCCCGCCCACCATTTTTAAGACTAGCTACTAGTTGTATGATGTATCTATTGCTTTGTTACAATGCGTGTAACTCTACAAATGTTGTACCAGTATAGCTGCTGCCTGTAATCTTTATTTTAAAGTGTGTCTATGTATTTTTTCACCCGTGTGTTCATCCCTGTCTCTACTCACCTAATTGTTGTCTCCCCCCACTTACGACGAGGTACGTTTGTAAACGAGTCCATGACTCAAAGGTTGTAAAACTGATTGTCTCCAATAAATAAATAAAAATAAAGAGCTGTGTCCTCCCTTGTTCCTTTAATGTGGCTATAATAACTTTACTGCTCAAAAAAGATAAAGATTCTAAAAGCTGCAGTTCTTACCGCCCCATATTACTTCTCAGTTCAGATTATAAAATATTTACAAAAATATTAGCAAAAAGATTAAACTTAGTTATACATAAAATAATTCATAAAGATCAAACACGTTTTATAAAGGGTAGATAACTGGCAGCCAATATTAGATGTATTATGAATATTATTGAGCAGGCACCTTGGGAGGGCATGGCTCTCCTCGTGCTGGATGCCAAAAAGGCATTCATTAGGGAGAGCTGGAATTTTTTGAAACAAATTCTAAAACAAATGTGAGGTTTTAGGTCTTTTTTTTTTCCTGGATTGAATACATCTATAGACCTCCAACAGCTAACATAAAAACCAATCAATTTTTTTTCTAAATTATTAAAACTCTTAAGGGATATAAGACAACGCTGCCCCATGTCCCCTCTATTATTCTCAATTTTTATTGAGCCTTATGCTATTGCAATAAGAAATCTCAGTCCTGAGGTAGGTATAAAAAATAGACGGGAATTGGCAAACAATAGCATTATATGCTGATGATGTAATTTTGTATGTGAAGAACATTCAGAAATCAGCATCTGTTATATTAAATCTGATTGAAAGATTCAGTAAAGCTTCTGAGTATCATAGAATCATAGAAATCTAGTAGCAGAAAAGGACCCTCTTGCACATTGAGTCTGCTCCTCCCCCCCTTACTCATTACCTATGTCACGGGACCTCCCCTTTCCCCCACTTGCCAACCTCTTATGTCTGTTCCATGCCCTCTTGAATCCCCCCACCATTTCTGCCCCCACCACTTCCTCCAGTACTTTAATAAACTGAAGTATAAGGTTAATATCCAGAAATCTGAAGTCATGCTATTGGGCTGTAATCCATCACAACAAAATATTCCAACTGGGGTAAGGTTATGTAAAGCGAGTATAAAATATCTAGGGGTGCAACTTATTAAAAATAAAAATAAACTATTTGAATTAAATTTTACCCCTTTGAATCTATTCAGATCTTGATAAATCGGGTATTATTGCTATTATCCATTATGGGAAGAATTAATATAATAAAAATGAATATTTTGCCCTGTCTGTTGTTTTTGTTCCAGGCATTGCCAATCAGGTTGGGGGGAAACAAATTCTTCAATGAACTTTGGAACCATATAAAAATGTTTATATGGGCTAACAAAAGGCTAAGACTTAGAATGGAAAAACTATATCTACAGAGGCAGGAGGATTAAGCCTGCCAAATATGCATTTATATTATCTGGCCACTCAGTTAGAGGCTGTAATATTTTGATTCAAACCACATAGTAAATCTCCTTCGTGGACAGCCTTGGAGGCCTATAGGGAAAAGAGATAATGGTGGCATTAGATTCAGATATAGATAATGTGCTCCTTCTTTCATGTGCAAGCAAAAAAAAAATTTGGGGATTTCAAAATAAGATTACACAACTTTCAGTGTTATACTTTAATGGCCGTTTGCCACTTTCTCATATCCCCAGCACGTGGCTTCAAAAAAGGACTTTTTGTTTCTTAATGATTTCTTCTCATCCTCAGCTTCACAATTTCCCACATGAAGGGTTAGTTGCTAAATTAAATTTACAACCAGGATTCTTTTTGATATATTTACATATTTCAGAAATTCTGAAGACGTATCTGGAGTTACCTTTAGCTTCACCATTACAACTATTTTTTCACAACATTGAACATAAAAGAGAAAGAACCTCTGTACGCAAACACTGAGGCAAGGGTTACCCCAAAGGGCATTTGGCTGGGAAGCCAAGTTTCAAGAAAATACAAAATCACACATGCCCCCACAATGCAAAGCATCATGGGCTGCATATGCAAATCACCACAGAATGTTATGCTGGTCCAACTTTAAGCAGAATTGCATGGTGCCAAAAGGCCTCTCACACAGTTTGCAAAGGGTGCTAACAGAAGACATAGACACGTGTTTCGTCCTACCAGGACTCATCAGTATGCCTCGTCTGTTTGACACCCCAGTGGAATGGACCAGCTACCCTAAAGGCAGTGTGCCTTGGATATATTGTGGTGAACCCGTTAAAATAAAAAACTATTTAAAAGACAAAGAACCTCTGTGCGCAAACACTGAGGCAAGGGTTACCCCAAAGGGCATTTGGCTGGGAAGCCAAGTTTCAAGAAAATACAAAATCACACATGCCCCACAATGCAAAGCATCATGGGCTGCATATGCAAATCACCACAGAATGTTATGCTGGTCCAACTTTAAGCAGAATTGCATGGTGCCAAAGGCCTCTCACACAGTTTGCAAAGGGTGCTAACAGAAGACATAGACACGTGTTTCGTCCTACCAGGACTCATCAGTATGCCTCGTCTGTTTGACACCCCAGTGGAATGGACCAGCTACCCTTAAGGCAGTGTGCCTTGGATATATTGTGGTGAACCCATTAAAATAAAAAACTATTTAAAAGACAAAGAACCTCTGTGCGCAAACACTGAGGCAAGGGTTACCCCAAAGGGCATTTGGCTGGGAAGCCAAGTTTCAAGAAAATACAAAATCACCACAATATATCCAAGGCACACTGCCTTAAGGGTAGCTGGTCCATTCCACTGGGGTGTCAAACAGACGAGGCATACTGATGAGTCCTGGTAGGACGAAACACGTGTCTATGTCTTCTGTTAGCACCCTTTGCAAACTGTGTGAGAGGCCTTTTGGCACCATGCAATTCTGCTTAAAGTTGGACCAGCATAACATTCTGTGGTGATTTGCATATGCAGCCCATGATGCTTTGCATTGTGGGGGCATGTGTGATTTTATAAAAGAGAAATTGATAAGAAACATATATTCCTATTTGATAGCAGGTATTAGGGATGATCTCAAGTCCCATAAAATAGTTTGGGAACAAGGATTAGCAAGCCCTATTACCATAGATAAATGGGAGAATATTAAAGCATCACACATATCTGTTTCCCAGAATATTAGGGAAATTCAGTTCAGTGTGTTTCAAAGAATTTATTATACTCTGAGAAAGTTGAACAAATTTAATAAAATATTATCAAATAGATGCCAAAGGTGTAAAACAAATGACGGAACTTTATTACATATGTTTATAATGTGCACAAAGTAAAGGCTTTTGGCAAAAGATATTGGGTCTTATACAACAAATTCTTGGGGTAGACATTCCATTCGATCCTGGAATTATTATTATTATTCATATTTTTGATAGGCTTAAAATTTCCTGGCAACATCAGGGTCTGCATAAATTACTCTTAATGCAAATAAACTTATTTTGCAGTAGTGGAAGGACACAAATTCTCCATCCTTCACAGCAGTCTTAAATCTTTATGATTGTGAAAAATCATAAGGGTTGTACTATTCTGGGATTATGAAAGTGAATGAATTTGAAATACTGTGGGCCCCCTTCCTTGAAGTGTTGAAAGGGTTACAACGTTCTTGATTCTTATTTTGTTTTTGTTTTTTTAGTTTTCTTTTCGCTTCTTTCTCTTTTTTTTTTTTCCCTTCCCCAGTCATGCCTTAGCTGGGGTTTGTCATTGAGACACAGGTAAGGAAGCATAGGAAAACCAGGAGCAGTTTCAAAATTCACAAATAACATTTTATTTTTTTCCAGTAACAGTAAAATAATTTTTTTTCAGTATAACTATTTACAAAGGCAGTACAAACACAGAAAACAAAGTCCTTCATCTGAGGATATCTCTAATTCCAAGTTTCAGTCTTGCTCTTCCTCTCTAGCATTACTGCTCTTTGTATTAGTCTTTGTCTGGGAACTCATTAAGAAAGCCTGCTTCTCACAGACTGTTCTTGTAGGTTTACAGAATGTTCTTGTAAGTTTCATTCCTTGCAGGTGTAACAAAGCAGTACATGGTGTTCCAGAACTGACCTCTTGTTTACAACTCTGCAAAGGGTTTAAAAAAAACTGCATCTCATGTTAACCCCTTGAGTTCCAAAGAACTTTTTGCAATAATTTCAACAATATAACTATATACAGTTTTAAACAAAGGGATACAGTTTTAAACAAAGATTCACATATGTTTTTGTAACTGCAGATAAGAAAGGGGGAAGAAAAGACAGAAATAGCAAGGGAAGGCAGAGAGATAGCGAGGGGTGGAGAATCGCAAAACCATCGGAGTGATCAGTTCCTAGGTCTCACAAGAAATTTAGGTTGCCCAACCAGAGAGAGAAGAGACAGAAAGGGAGGATAGAACAGACCCTCGTATTAAACTCTTTCTGTATATCAAATGGGGCAGAGCCTTATTCAACCCTATCACAGGTTATGATGCAAATCTGTGTTTCAGAAAGTGGCCAATATGGTAGGCTTCTTTAATACCAAGATGAAACAAGATTCTGACCCCCCCTTAAAAAAAACTGCACAGAATGGGGTGAGCTTTAGGGTTAGCAACCCCAAGGAAGACTCCATCCCTGATTTGTTTCAGGGATGGGGGCAGAGTATTAGGGTTGAAAACCCTACAACCACATTTCTCTACTTTTGTTGGTTTAGGTTTAACCCTAAATGTTGCATTAATGCAGTTTTTTGCAAAGAATATATATATTTTTAGAGACGTGGTAGCACCACTATGGTTAGGGTTCAGCAGGGGTGTTTATGTTAAACCTCAAATTTTGCACTTCAATATCTTCACAACCGTTCAGTGGATTTGCACAAATGTTTGCATGTGCAGTCTCAAGGGGTAGTTCTCTTGACTTGCCAAGTTTTGTTGCAGTTGGATGTGCAGATCCTGAGATGTTGATAGCAAATAAAGTCTGTGTTTTTGTCATCACCTTGCACCCAGATGGTTTGGAATTTTGGTCTGAAATTTTCAGGTCAAAAGGGCTTGGTGCACTGATGTGCCTTTCACTGGTTTGGTGGGAAAAAAATAATCCATTCCAAAGTTATTACATTTTAAAATTTCATTTCTGAGCATGCGCAGTAAAGTCTTTTGCATAGCTGCTAGAAATGAAAAAAGAATTTGAGCCATACGAAAAAGGATCACTTTTTGTAAGGGGCCAACTCTTTTTCACGAGGAAAAAATCCTTTTTCATGTGGCCACCATCTTGTTTCTGTTTTCTTTTCTAAAATAACAAAATTATTAAAACCCACAAAAAATGACATCCTGCAGAGATACTAACACATGTATTTTGGTCATCTGGACACCGTCAGATGGATTCTGTACTTAACTGTTAGAAAAAATTACCCCAAATGTGTTTTTACTTTTACATCTTTTTTTCAGGACTCACTTCCACTTTTTTTGTATGGCCATACAAAGAAAGAATTCAGCCATATGAAAAAGGATTCCTTCATACAAAAAAAGGATTGGGACTTTTTTTTTCAGATTCTTTTTTTCATGTGAAGGAATCCTTTTTCATTTGAACAAAAAAAGATCACAGAAAACTATCCCTTTATATGAAAAAAATAATTATTTTTTTATTTGGAGGGATCCTTTTTTGTATGTTTTTTCACTCATACAAAAACGGATGCCCTCATATGAAAAAAATAATTTGGATTTAGTTTTCTTTTCCTATTTTTTTTCCTTTGAAGGGATCCTGTTTCATGAGCTTTTTTTTATTCACACTAAAAAGGATCCCTGCATATAAAAAAAGTTGGACTTAGTTGTTTTCTGGATTTTTTTTTTTGTATGAAAGTATCCCTTTTTAAACTTTTTTTTTTCATTCTTAGGAAAAAAAGATGCCCCCATAGGAAAAAAGAATTTGAACTTTGTTTTTTTACAAATTTGAATTCAACAAGCCATAACCCCCTCAGTATTTGGATTTAAGGGACAATGTATATATCAAACCAAAGGTCATAATGAGTATTGTATGAATAACACATAATGCCCCCAAAAATATCTAGGGGCCAGGTAACAAATCACAAACATTAAAACATGCAAATTCCCATACCATAACATTGGAAGTTTAAGAAGCCATAACTCCCTCAATATGTGGACTTAAAGTAACAATCTATATATCAAAACAAAGGTCTTAGTGAGTACTGTAAGAATAACACAACCCCCCCCCGCAAAATCTAGGGGCTATATTAAAAAGCAGAAAAATAAAACAATTCTAATTCCCGTAGGATAACATTGGAACTTTAAAAAGCCATAATTCCCTCAATATTTGGACTTAAGGGACACTCTATATAGCAAGACAAATGTCTAAACAAGTACTACAATGATAACATATATCCCTCAATCACTTAGGGACAGTATACAAATGCATAAAAAATAAAAAATGAATTTTCCCATAAGATAACATTGGAAGTTTAACAAGCCATACAATGAAGGAAAGAAATTGCTGTTTTGGCACAAATAGAAATGCAGGGCACAGAGGGCCCTGTGCTGCCACAGGCAAATGAGGATACAAGTATGCTATCTCAAAAAATAAGAAAATTAATTCCCAAAAACTTCATTAATGCACTAGTTAGGGTTAAACTGACAAAAGTAAGGAATTTGGTATTGGGTTTCCAACCCTAATGCCCCACTCCTCAGGCAGCAACAGAGGAAAAATCAGGTTTGACCTCTCCTGCATCTTCACAAATCAGGTGTGGGGTGTGCCCTCGGGCTGTAAACTCTAACACTAACCCCTCATCCTCATGTACTTACAAATCTCAGCTTCTTTAATGATAGAATGGGGTGAGCATTAGGTGACAACCCCAAGGCACACCCCACACCTGATTTGTGAAGATGCAGGGAGGTCAAACCGTATTGGTTTTTCTCCTGTTACAGCCTGAAGGGTGTTGGTGTTAGTTGAAACCCAAACACCACATTTCCCTACTTTTGACAGTTTCACTAGATAGGTAGATAGATAGATAGATAGATAGATAGATAGATAGATAGATAGATAGATAGATAGGTCAAAGAGCCATATATCTAGGGCATTGAGAGATTTATTTTACCTTGCTAGTCAAGAAGCATGGTCTCAATTTTTTTTTGCTCCATTCTCTCTTCTTGTGGTTTTCCTGCATTACTGATTCAGCACTGCCCTTTAGTAGTGGCTTAAAGCAACTACTGTAAAGCTAAATAAAGTAAAAGTAACACTGTAAATGTGCCTCATGCATAGCAGAGTAAAATAAAGGTAAAATAATGTGTTTCATTGATACCAAAAGTTTTATGAAAATAGTTCACTGCTATCTCCTCACTGGTTAGTTTTCACCATGATAAACTAAAATCAGAGAAACTGACAGCAGTGTGTAAGTTGTATTACTGTTATGAGCTATAGGGGGTCCTATCGTTAAACTAAGCCTCCATCCTGTATCTGTAAATAGCAGTGGTATGTCAGCCACTGGAGATCACACCAAAATTGGGGTATCTGAGTCCCTCTCATCTTCCCATAATTCCAACACCAGTTGACAGTATTTAAAACCCAGCGTATAAACCTATGCTTAGGTAGTTTAAAAGACGGATTTATTTTTGCAAGCTTACATTTTATTGTTTTGCAATACAATGATTGAAAGCATCTTAACCAGTAAAGTAAAAAACATAATGTAAATATACAGTAAACCACTCACAGTTACAATAGTGAAATAAAGTTCCTGCTGTATGATGGTATTATAATTTGGGATATATTTTAATGCCTTGTAATGTAGTAGATAATAATGTCCAAGAAACCCATCAGAGCTATGACTATAGATAAACTAAATGACATGCTCAATTTAGATAAGTATACTTGGTCTTATACTGGATGATAGAATGGAAGAAGGCACCATGGCCCATAATACCATTCCCTGTGAAGTAGGCACAATTTAATTCCTAAAGCATATTAGCTTATCTATTTCTCTTTTAAATTGTTCCATGTTTTTACTATTTATAATATAATCTGGCAGTGCATTCTCTGTACATAAGAATAATATCTAGAATTCCTTTTAACCATCTCTATTTTTATTTGATGCTTGTGATTTCTTAAACCTTCTGGTTTATCCACTATTTCTATCCCCAAACCTTCCATTAATTTTGGGTCTTTCATGATCTTAAATAATTGTAATAAGTCCCCCCTTTTTCTTCTGTCTTCCAATGTAAGCATCTTTAACCTATCTAGTCTTCCCTCATATCCTCTACCTTTTTCTGTCGATATCATCCTAGTATATGTGCTTTGGACTTTTTCCAATCTATTTTTTTCACCTTTCATATATTGGCTCCATACTGGTGAGCCTTACATATGCCCTGTATAACGGTACAAGACATTGTTTAGTTCTATTTATAAAACTTTTTCTTATATTTTTTATCATATAATTCATTCTCCTAATAAGTTCTGACCTTTGTGCCTTGAATGTCATTCCATCATCAACTATTATTCCACAGTCCTTTTCTTTATTTGTCACTTCCATTTTATTTCAATTTAAGTAATACACATGTTTTAGGTTATTTTTCTCCACATGCATAACTCTGCACTTTTCCATACTTAAAGTCATTCTATTGTCTCATGCTCATTTCTCTATTTGTTTTAGATCCATCTCCATTTGTTTAATTTCTTCCATTGAGCCCACCTATCCTCCCAGTTTTACATCATCTGCAAATTTCACCATAAGGTTCTGGATACCATACTGTATATCTCCTATGTATAATGAAAATACTATAGGACCAAACACTGACCCCTGTGGAACGCCACTCGTAACTTACTCTAGACCTGACATAATGCCTCTTATCCATACTGCCTGTTTTCTATCTCTCAGCCAGCTCTGTACCCATCTAATCAACCTACCATCCACACCCATTTTTACCATTTTTGTAATAAGTTGATTATGTTGTACTTTATCGAAAGCTTTCTGAAAGTCAAGGAAGAAAATATCCACCGGGTTATTTTTAGATGTTGTTTTATTGATGTATTCATAAAATATAAGTTGATTTGATAAACATGACCTATTCTTTTTGAACCCGTGTTGCTTTTCATCATTCACTTTTAAAACCTTTAGAGCTTCCTCTAGCTTGTCTCTCAGAATGCCTTCTGCCACTTTACACAGAACTGCTGTTAGGCTTACTGGTCTATAATTTGTCATAGAGGTATTTATCCCCTTTTTCTGTAAATCGGTATCACTGTTGCGGTTCTCCAATCAGCAGGTATCTCCCCAGTAATAAATGACCTGTTTATTAAATTTGCTACAGAGGGTGCTATCTGTGTAGTAATTTCTTTTAACAGCCTTGGATGCAATAGATCTGGACATGCCGATTTGAATGGTTTTAACTCTCTCAAAAATTTTTGAATTTCATCTGTTGTTACTTCTATCCTTAATTATTTTTTTATATTAATATTGACTTTAATCTCTTCCTTTTCGTTGTCATCATATACTGAATAAAAATAGCGGTTTAGATGTTCTACCATTTTCTTTGCTTCAGTAACTTCACTACCATCTATATGCATGGATCCTAATTGCCCTGACATTTTCTTATTATTATTTATATAAGAATATAATCCCTTTCCATTATCCTTCCTATATGCTAAATTTATTTCTAATCTTTTCCTTTCTTCTTTTATTTTGGATTTTAACATCTTCAATATTACTTTATATTCCTTAATAGCATCTTCTGTCCCTATTTTTTTCATGTTGTCATAAGCCTTTTTTTTTTTGTCTTTATATAACTTTATTATTGTCTTTGTACACCACATAGGGTTTTTTTCCCTTTTTAGTATTTAGTTTCTTTTTAAGGACATATTTATCTTCCAACTTTTGTATTTTGCTTTTTAGTATCTCCCAAATTTCTTCCACTGTTCTACCCTTAAATGAATTCTTCCAGTCCCATTTTTCCAACTTCATTTTTATCACATGAAATTTAGCCTTTTTTTAATTTCTTATTATTGTACTACCTTTTAGGGTCAATTTTCTATAATTTGTTATGTAAAATTGAACTACCCCAATGGCCGTTATTACTTAAATGTTCTATAATAGTTATTTTAATTATTAATTCCTCACAATTGGTTATAGTCCAATCCAAAATACTACCTCCTCTTGTTGGCTTATAAACTAGTTGAGTTAGTACATATCAGTATGGAAATATTTTTCTTATGCATTTAAGTTTTTGTAATTTGTAGTGTTGCTGTCTATCTCTGCTTTCAGCTCATTTGTTCATATTTTTGTCAATTTTCCTTCTATTGTTTGACAAATTATAACCTCCCAGGTCATGCCTTAAAATAGGCAATTTCTTGTCTAGTGCACTTTTTGTGTTCTTTGATAACTGGGTAACCCATCCCAGGACAAAGCAGGTGGGAAGATGTTGAAGTCCTGCTTCTGTATGCTTCAGTTTAACTTTAAAACCCACCAACTAGCAGTCCACAACTGCTCTTTATCCATAATAGGATCAGGTGCTCCTATAATGTCACATTTCTGTGACAGTCAATTCTTTCTATCAAAAACATTTACCCCTTCATTCTTGAATAATATTGTAACTGTATGTGTGGCATATTTTGTAAGAGGAATATTCTGAAATGGCATCCATATATCAAAATATTTCAGTTTGTTGTACTTAGATCAGAATCTCTCTATGTTTAGAGCAGCCTTAAAGTGCACATCAAAAATTACATCTCCTGTAGTATGAACTAGAGCATATATTTCTGCAGGGAAAAATTGCATAGAGTACTTTAATAAGTTTTGACCAACATAAATTCTGTCTGGGGGCAAATCTAGACCCCCTCTGTATCATAAGTAGACTTCATTTTTCCTCTGTGCAGGGCCTGGTTAGTGGAAAAATGATCTCACATTCTGAACCTTCTCCATTTTTGTCTGGCAGTTTCTTGCTCTGGCCCAGTATCCTCTCCTCCTGTCTGCAGATCATCCTGTTCCACTCTGTCCCACTGGACCATTCCCTGTGAGATGTGCTGGTACCTTCTCCTGCTGATGATTCAGTAGTGTTCATTTGCCATTCCTCAGTTATTCCATTACAGTCTAGAGGGGCAGTAGACTGCTGTAGAGAGGCATTCTTGGGGGTAGATCAAGGACCTGAGTTTGATTTTCAGTCCCTGTGTAGGAGAAAACTTCTGCACTGGTATTTGTGTGACCAGTCTCATATACAGCTGATTGCTGTCCCATTGTGGAGCTGTCTGCAGTATCAAAATTTAAATCCTCAGGGCTAACAAACATTGCTGTAGCTGCTGATCCATTTTCTTTCTGACTTCCAATGAGCACTGGCTGTGCACTAATTTTTCCTTCTCCCATCATCGTCTCTTTTATTAGCAGTCCCACATGATCAATACCATTTTGCAAATCTGGACCCAAATTTTGCACAGAAAATGGTACCTGTCCTTCAGAGAGAATTCTTGCTGTGTAGTAAGTTGCTCCAGTGCATCTGTCACAGTTCCAGTATCAGTGGCATTTGAAACAGTGCCTTCATGAGTAGACCCTGGTCTCGATTCAACAATAGTGTCAGGAACCCAGACACATTTCTCATCCTTCCTACATCTGGCACAGATGAACACTTCTTCAACTGACCAGTCAGAGTTCTGTTTAACTGAAGAGGCATCTAGTTCTGATCCTGACCACTGGCCATGATGAAGACCCAGGCTTCTGCCACCACTCTGCCATCTATCACCCACAATAGATTTCCTTTTGTACAGCTGAGGATTTTTTGTTTACTTTTCTGTCCATTTGCCTTATTGAAACTTATAGCAGCTTCCAGAAATTTAACAGACTGTGTCTGGTGCTGTGTGCTGAGCAACTCCCTGTCAAGGGAATCCTTTGGTGCTGCAGTTTCTCTGCAACCAGGATCTCTTACTTTCATGAAGACCAGAGCTCTCCTTCAGCCATTAATGTCATGAGGTAGCATTTTCATTCCTTTATTGTAGCATGTAGCTCTTTTCTTCGGAATGTAATTCAGTGTCAGATGACTGATAACTCAGTAAAGTCAGCAGTGCTAGTCATTCTGAGTCAATACTCACATCCATGGCTATGACCTCCTGTGCTGGACTTTGCAGGAATTTCTGCTCACCTGCATATACACCAGCTTCTCTTCATCCTCCTCCACTATCACTGCTGTCTGCCAAATTGACGGACAGCAACTTCCCCTCAGGAAGAGTAGGGGGATTTCGCCAGCGTCCCTGGCCAGATTCCGCCCATTCACTAAAATACCACAAATAGCTTTATCTTGTTCAATTTCCGTTGGCTTTCATCTGTATCTCTCCCTCCACCCACTGAGTCTGAAAATAGGCAGCACTGCCTAGCTCTCCTTTCCCAGTCAACAAAAAAACATAAATAAACCCAGTCCTTGTTCTTGACTGCTGTTTGCCCTGTTGCTGTGTGCTATGCCCTGTCTCAACTGAAGTGCTTCATCCATGGGTCACATGAGTGCTGGCATTGCTGGCAGTGGTCTTTTGTACCTTACAGTTTTGAATAACGATTGCTGCATTTGGATTACCATTTGGGTTTTTAAGCATTTTGCTATTGGATTTCAAGTTATTTAATTGGGCTAGCACACCAAGGCCTGTCGGGGGTTAAATTGCAAGCTTGCTGACTTTCATTAAGTGCTCCACTGAAAGAACCTGGGTAACATAGCTATCAGGCCTGCACTGGGACTCTAGTGTAAGTCCTTGGTACCCAGAGTCATTGGCTAGTGTGACATGCTTGAAATTGTAGTTTTACTTCTGATACCAGTTGAAGAGACCCCATAGAATAATTCTTGAAGAGTCCTTGTGTAGTATAATTCCTCTTTTTGTGCTCCTTAATTGGGCAGGTGCTTCATAGACTGTTTGAAATCTGAGAGGGTGGTGGTGACCCACAGTATGGTGGCTCCCAGAGGGCATTGCTATAAGGTGGGAGTGTTTAAGGTGACTTGCAAGTGTCTAACCCCCCTCTTTTCCTCCTGTTTCCAGGCCTGGGTTCTTAAATAAAAGCACTGTTAATTTGTTGAATTTTACTTCTGTGTGTGCATCCAGTTTTTTAACCTGACTGAAGTGTTTATTGGTGAAGGTAACATCAGTCTTACTGGTCCCCTGGGGTGATACAGTCCAGTGTAGGGAGATGATTAGGTACTGCATCTGAGGGGTGGTGGTACTGCATGCAACAACTGGCCCATTTGTTCTCTCTGGTGGAAACACCATGCTATTTATTTTTCTGGGACAAACCCCATCACAGGAGAAAAAAATGAACTCAACCCCTTCAAACAGGTGGGCCCAGTCACCAGGCAGGATGTGAACCCAGACGTGGCTGATGAAGGGGGGTCACATATATATTTCAACATAGATAATAAGTTTGATTAGTAAGGACAATGAAAAAGACAGGCATGAAAAAGTAAATGCAATATATTTTGCAGGCTTACTCTAGTGAAATCTAGGTTTCAAACTTGACCTGAAAATGGTGACCCTATAGGGCCCACACTCCCAACCACTGTGACCATATCTTAATAAATATCAGTGAGGTCTTCTTTGCTGCCTTTCCAGAATTTGGATGCCCCCTGCCCCAGCCTGCCCTAACTGGGAGTATTTAATTTGAATACGTCGTGGGGCTTTGAAGGGTGCAACAAGTCCCTCTTTGCCCTGCTTCCTGCCATGGAAGGCATCTATATTTTTAAAATTGGGGTTGGGGGGCCTTCCAGTACTACCCCACTGTCTACCATGACAGGCCATGGCCGTGCACCATTACTACTGTCTCCATCCATAAGAGATACACACACACACACACACACACACACACACACACACACACATACACACACATACACACATATGCACACATACACACACACACATACACACACACACATACACATCTACACACACACACATATACACACACACACACATACACACATTTACACACACACACACATATATGCACACATATACACACATATGCACACATATATACACAAACACACATATACACACACACACAGATACACACATATACACACACACACATATACACACACACATATACACACATACACACACACATATACACACACACTCATAAATACACACATATACACACACACACATACACACACATATACACACATATACACACACACACACACACACACACACACACACACTGCACTTTCTCATAGGTTTCCCTGTGAAATACTGGCATCTTCTGTGTATTTTCACACATTTCACAGAGCTGTCTTTGAGGTAGTGCAGTGCATGAGAAGCACTCTTGTGAATGAAGGCAACACTGGTGATAATAGAAGCTGGCCTGGTTGACAGGGTAGGCAGCATCCCATCAGCATAGTCTTTGGGAGGGGACACTGGAACGCCTCCCAACATTAAGATTCAGATCCTTGCCAGAGTAGGCAGTGACAGAACTCCAAGTAACCTAGGGGCCCCTTTAAAACCCTGTTATTGCTTTCAAACTGGATCCCCCAACAGGGCAGAAAGTAAAAGGGGCAGAGTCAGTAAGGCTGCCCACAATTATAAAGGTATTTGATCAAGGGTAAGGAATGAGGAGTCACAGGATGGCAGCCCCCTTTCTCATCTTTTCTTTTTTCATTACTTTTGCTTTTTGAGGGGACAGAAGAGAAATTATTGAGTTTCGACAAAGCTAAAGCTGGAGTTTAGCAAATTTGCAGACCACCGCCACTCACGCTTAAGTAAGTAAATTAAAATTTTCCCTTACTTTGATCTACAGTAGTCACATCCATGAACTTTCAGAAGTTCTTACATCCTGCAGCATGCTGCTCATTCATAGGCAGTGTTATACATGAACAGAAGCTAGTTACTCAATGACCTGTTTGTCAGTGTAGCTCAGTACTGTCCTATAGAGACTGTCTTCTTCCTGAGCATGGGAAGAGTCATCTGACAATAGGTTTCACTATGAACAAATATTGCCAACTGGATTCATCTGAAACTATTTGTCTGGGTCACTTCACTATGCCGTTTCTGCTCATTGTGATTTTCTGCACAGAACTAACTCCATGTCTCTACTGATAGGCTAAAGATAAAAGGTGATAGAGCCTTTAGTATCTGTAGCTGCAACCTCTGGAAGTCTCTACCTCAACTAATCTGAGTATCTCCATCTGTTGAAGGGCAGTTCAGAGCCAGCCCCTTGGTGTAGCAGAAGGGCTACCCCTTATGATGCTGGTGACCAAGGTTACGGAATGACCTCGGGACACCGGCAGCTAAACATAGGGAATAGGACTAAGTATCCCAGTAGATGCTCTCCTCCTCCAGGGAAGGGGGACAATAAATTCCACAATGCTACCACCACCTGGTTGTTCTAAGGTGATGATGCAGCAGAAGGCACTCAGTGAAGGGGGGAACTCCCTGCCACCGGCATGCATAGCATGTGGTTGCACCTTTATGACCTCATTGGTGAAATATATGGGGAAGGGAGAATACTGGAGGAAAAAATTAAAACTGGTGGAATATGCTGGCCAGTCCCACCCACCCAACCTGGGGCCCTGCAGCACTGACCAGGCACCCTTCTCCACTGGATCTAGAGCTCCAGTGGGATAAGGGCAACCCCAGTGGCCCTCCCATTGGGGCAAGCCATTCAAAATCAGAGGATACAGAGTAGGTACCTTAAGAAGGTGGATAAGGTTTATGGAGGGGCTAGCTAGAAGAGGGCTGGTTGGTGTAAGAGGAGGATAAACACAGAATCGAAAAAAAGGAGGCAGTTCAGGTTTACAAAATAATATACTTCATTAATTTTGTATTAGTAGTTGTACATTTTATGTAGTATAGCACCCTTACACTGATACTCAGGGTGCCTTACAATACATACTGTACAACTACTGTATATACATTAAAATCAACAGCATACACAAAGATAAAAATAGATGGCATCTAGTAAAATACAGTATGTATCACATACCCATGTGCAGTGATGTTGATCACTACTGTTTATTATTGTCTCTGAACTGATTTATATTGTGCCGGATTATATTTTATCTTCACCATGGTAGAACCTAAATGTTGTGGCCTGGAGTAAGTCCGCATGTCCCCAGGTTCCCACAGAGTCAGGGAGCAGTGTCTCTTGTTCTGACCAGGCAACCCCCCTCCACTGGATCCAGAGCTCCAGTGGGGGTAAGGGCAACCCTGAAGGCCCTCCCATTGGAGGTCTGTTGTTCATCTTAGTCACAAGAAACTGGATGTTAAACTATGGGTTCTCAAATGCAGCTGAGAATATCAAAGGAAACCCTGCAGCAGCCTTATCTTAATTAATGCTACTCACAATTAATTATTTCAAGTTAAAAAAAATATTAAAGCAGATACAAAATGCAGACAGGCATATTATAAGACAGGAGTAAAAGGGTGATTTGAAATGGAATAAAAATCTATAGGTACAGCATTTTCACAGTAACACAGACTGCTGCTTTATTATCAGTAGTAGTAGTCAGTAGTAGCAGTCGGTTGCAGTAGTAGTAGCAACAGTAATTCTCAGCAACAGTAATTCTCTTTTTAGGAAAAATATAATCTGTATTAACATTTGGGATCAGAAGACGACCAGGAACGATTTGTGTGCTGTTGGTGTGGTACGGTGTTTCTGACGTGTTTTGGGATGCTGATCCGTTGGAACTGTTGGACCTTTTAGTGATCATCAAGTATTTTGGCATTTCACACTCCACATTGTATGGTTGTAGCCCAGGAGTTGGAGTATAGAGGAGTCCCAGTGTGATCGGTTTTGAATGGTGGAGTACAGAGGATTCCCCAGCGTGTTACAACTCCAGACAGCTGGCAAGGGTTCAAGGATTGGCGTGGAGGGGAAGGTGGTGAGTCCAGGTTATTGCTGGTTGGACTGTTGGGATTCCAGAAAGAGTTTTTCTGTTGCCAAGGACTTTGTGAACTGTTGGGCTTTATCCGGTGAACTGGTGGGGTTAGACTTGGTCCTGGTTGCTCTCTTGGAGACTATCATTTTATTGACTACATTCTAATTTAAATTGCCCTGTAAGTGGATTTGGGAATCCAGCCTGGTTTGTTACAAAGTGGTCCTGTGCTTGTGAGAGAGTGGTTTGGCTGCTGGAGTCTGTTTCGGGCAGGAGGACCAGTCCTGGACAGGCTGGGGTGTCGGCCTCTGGGGACTGTGTTTCTCCAAAGCTCCTCACTGGGTCGATCGGTGGATCAGTCCAAGCGGGGGGTTGAGTTTACAGGGCAGATATTTCCAGCTGTCTCCACCCCCCATTCTAAAGGGCCTTGGAGTTCTTGTGCAAGTATTGGAGGATCATCGGAAGACTTTTTGAACAGTACAAGTATCAAGGATTTCTACAGACACTTTTGGTCAGACTTGGGCAGTGAGAATGCCTCTGTTTTATTTTGGATTTCCCAGGTGGTGAGAAGGCCTGGGGATCTGAATTTTATTTATTATTTTATGATTTTGTTTATATTATTTGGTACACCTCAGTGATAGAGGGGTGTACTTAAGTTTTATTTCAGTTCTATTTTGCACAAAAATACAGATTGTGAGAATATCAAAATTCCACTTTATTTAAAGCTCTGTCCTGACAATATGTGAGAGATATTGTCTGAGGTGTTTAATGTTAGAGATAAACTGGTGGTTTTGATTGTTCTGCTTTTGTTTTTAGGGGTGGGGGGTTTATTTGTTATTAATTGTGTTAGTTGCATGGATATATAGTGTTTGGTTTTGGTTTTAGAAAATGTGTTGGCCAGGGTTGACAGCTAGGCATTACTCCCCCTCCAGGCTGAGGGATCCTCGCCCTTTTTTCTGCCCCCCTTTGCCCCCAGAGGTGTATAGACGCTGTAGGGGTCTGCGAATAGCAAGAAGGGCTCGGGCAGGGACTCAGCCTGCAGGGGGAGTGGAGAGGACTGGACGGATTGAGATAGTGGGGACAAGGAGATGCCCTGGGGAGAAATGGGTCCAGGAAAGGGATTTTCCCTGTCTGGTTCCCATACCCAAGTGTTCTGCATACTGCAGACAGGAAACTTGGTCTCTCCCAGCTGCTCATCAAACCCGGGTGGTGTTATGCAATGCCAGGTCGATTAGGAACAAGACAGCCATAATTGGGGATCTTGTTAATACGGTCGACCTGGCCTGCATCCCCGAGACCTGGTTGGATGGAAATGCTGGCTTCAATTATTCCTCCCGGGTACTCTGTGATACACTGCCCAAGGATCAATCGTAGTGGCGGGGGTGTGGCCCTTTTGTTTTAAAATCAGAACTGAACCTGAGGTAAATCTCAGTGGGAACCACCAACTCCTTTGAATGTATCATGGGAGAGGGTGTGGGTGCAGGATTCTTCTCGTCTACCGTCCACCAGGTGACGGGAATGTTTTCTTAATGGAAGTTACGGACTTCATCACCGACCTAACATTGGGACCCCATAGATGGTTGATCCTTGGGGATTTCAATGCTTGGGTCAATGATGAACAATTGCTGTTTGGACAAGACTTCCTCTAGACCCAATTTACTGGGCCTCACACAGGTTATTTCCTCCTCAACCCATATTGGTGGTCATTCATTGGACTTGGTGTTCCTCCTGGGGATGGAGATATCTGACTTGGTGATGGAACCAGTTGGGTGGTCAGACCATCATTCCATCAGCTTCAGTTTTGAGGCTCCCCCTAAGAGGTCTCCCCTATGGAGATGGTCAAGCACCGCATTTTGAGGGGTGTATCCCCAGATGGCCTGATGGCGGAGCTTGATCTATCGGGCATGCCAAGAGAATGCGTGGATCTAGAGGATCTTGTGCTTGCCTATAATAAGGCAGTGACAGAGGCCCTGGATTCCACTGCTCCGGTTCATGTTCGTCCACTCTCCCTTCACCCTAGGTCTCCATGGTTTGATGAGGACCTGAGGGAGTTGAGGAGAGTTGGATGAAGGCTAGAGAGGCAATGGCGGAGAGCTGGCCTGGAGTGTGACAGGCTTAGTTTGATGGACCATTATTAGGTCTATCAATCAACAATTTCCCATAAGAAGGCAGGATTCCTGTCCTGGGAAATTGCTGCCACACAGAATCGACCAGCCCAGCTTTTCTAGACTGTGGACAGATTGTGCAATCCACTCTGTCTTCAGCCCAGAAATGCTTTTTCACAAGAGCAGTGTGAGGAGATTGCTTGATTCTTCACGGATAAGGTTGCCACAATCAGGTCTGAGGTCCGCATGACCCTTTCTCTAGGGAGTAGCAGTGGTCGGCAGGAGATGTCGGACCCTCGGTTTGAGTGGTGTGACTTTGATCAGCCTACAATCAGTGATATTGTGATGGTTATCCAGACTTTACATCCTACCAACTGTAGTTTGGATCTGGGCCCTATGCATTTGCTTGTTGGCTGCGTTGATGTTATCTTCCCGGTCCTTGCTGAGATTGTCAGGTTATCCTTGGAGAGGGGAATTTTTCCAGCTTCACTTAAGGAGGCTGAAGTTCGGTCTCTTCTTAAGAAGCCCTCCTTGGATCCTGACTGTCTTAGAAACTGCAGGCCTGTCTCTAACCATCCATTTTTGGGCAAGGTCATTGAGAAGGTGGTGACTTCACAACTGGATGACCATTTGACCAGCCACAATATCTATGATTCTCTCCAGTCTGGTTTCAGGAAGAGACATAGCACCGAGACGGCTCTTGTTTGGGTACTAAATGACCTCCTGATAGTGAGAGATTGAAAGACTCGTTCCATCTTGGTCCTTCTTGATCTTTCTGCAGCATTTGATACTGTGGACCATGGTGTGCTGCTGGATTGCCTGCAGTTTATCTGTGGATTATCAGGGGTTGTCCTCACTTGGTTTCAATCCTACCTGTGGGTAGGACTCAGAGAGAGGTGTCTGGGGTTTGTACCTCAGCTCCATTCTCCCTGCCCTGTGGGGTTCTGCAGGGATCCATTTTAGCACCCATGTTGTTTGCAGTGTATATGCTGCTGTTAGGAGTGATTATTAGATGGTATGGCTTGAGTTTTCACTGCTATGCAAGTGATACTCAGCTATACATGTCTTTTGTCCCTGAACAGGATGATGCCATTTCGGTGCTCAACAGCTGTCTGGCTGAAATCCAGGCCTGGATGAACGTGAGCTGGCTAAGGCTGAACCCTGAAAAAAACGAGGTGTTGGTTGTGAACTCGGGCTGTCATGAGGTGGGTGTGTTGGCAGGCTTACCTTCGGGCTTGTGGCACAGAGGTGCCCAGCTTGCTACATCAGACCGGGTACGGAATCTGGGCGTTATGTTTGATAACTGTCTGACTTTGAAATCACAGGTGTCAGCAGTTGTTAAAGCCTCTTTTTACCAACTGAGAAATATTGCCCGGGTGAAATATCTGATTCCTCCTGACGATCTTCCAACATTGGTTCATGCCTTCTTTACCTCCCGCCTTGCCTACTGCAATGCCCTTTACCTAGGGCTGTCGGGGGTTGATATCCACCGCTTGCAGCTGGTGCAGAACGCGGCTGCCAGGCTGTTGACTGGTGCTTCAAGAGCCAGTCATATAACACCTGTGCTCCGCGATCTGCACTGGCTCCCGATTAAGTGGCGGATCACCTTTAAGGTTGCTTTGTTAAGCTATAAGGCCCTACATGACCAGGGGCCAAGCTACCTGAAAGATCTCTTTTCTCCATACTGTCCCTCCTGTCCTCTCTGATCCACTGATGAGGGATTGCAGGAGGTTCCCAGGGTACATTTGCAGACATCGGGAGCAAGGGCATTTAGCTTTGTTGCTTCGTCCCTGTGGAATTCTCTACCTCATCGGGTACGAGATTGCCTAACCGTCCAGAGTTTTAAAACTGCATTAAAAACCTATCTTTTTGATCTGGCATTTGGTAATTGAAGTGTATTTTTATGTGATTTTATATTTATTGGAATTTATATAATGTATGCAATTTTAGTTTATTTGTTTTATTTTGTTGTACAGGCGTCTTGGTTTTGGAAAGGCGCCTTTTTTTATAAATAAAAATTGATTGATTGATTGAATATCTTTGGAGCTGAGATCAAGATGCATATTTGTCAGACTAGGCTGGGAAAAATTATATATAATTTATAATAGATGATTAGTCAATCTTGATAGTATTTTCTAGAAGTCAATGTTCACCTAGAACGATGAAGAACGACTTTTAGAGAACATGATGGTGGGAACAGAATGTGAAGAATGGGTTTCAGTGTCAACCAGAGAAGCAAGTAGCTGAATCTGAGCTGCAGTGCCTATTATTATTTTTGTTTGTTTGTTTTTTGTTTTGTTTTTTTTAAATCAAGCTGCACTCTCACAGGCGCTGTGGAGTTGACAGCACCCCTTCCCCCACTCTCCACAAAAAATACAACATGCCCACCGTTTGAGGGCTACACAATTTTTAATTGAACTTGAGTTCCCTTTTAGAGACTCACCCCCTGATCTGTCCCAATATTTGCCTATTGGCCTAATATTTATTTATTTTAATGTTTTCCTTGAGGAATACCATGTAGCTACAGGAGCGGGTCTTCCTTTTCAGTGGCATGGCACAACTTTTGCCTCCTGCTCCCCAAAACCAGCTCCTATTCACAGGTGCTAATTTCCCATCACATAGAACATAGAAATATAGAATTTGATGGCAGAAAAGGACCACTTGGCCCATCTAGTCTACCCATTTCTCTACCTAATGAATAAGCTGCAGATCCTAATTAACCAACAGCCTACTTCCTCCTACCCCCCACTAGAAATGCCTTATGTCTGTCCCATGCATTCTTGAATTCCCCCACTGTTTTTGACTCCACATCCTCCTCAGGAAGGCTGTTCCATGCATCCACAACCCCTCCATGAAAAAATACTTCTCCCACATTACCTCTGAGCCTTTCCCCTCTATCTTCAAATTGTGCCCCTTGTTCTTGCACATCTCTTTTTATGAAAGATGCTACCCTCTTGGACTTTGTCGATTCCCTTGAGGTACTTGAAAGCTTCTATCATGCCCCCCCTTCTTTCCTCAAGGGTATACATATTAAGCTCCTTTAGTCTCTCTTTGTATGTCTTCTGGTGCAGACCCTGCACCATTTTGGTTGCCTTCCTCTGGACAGTCCCCACCCTGTCTATGTTTTTGCAGAGATGGGGTATCCAGAATTGCATGCAGTACTCCAGATGGGGTCTCACCAATTGTCTGTACAGAGGGATAACAACTTCCTGTTTTCTACTGGTGATGCCTCTCCCTGTGCATCCCAGTATCCCCAGCCCTACTTCACTGCCTTTCACATTAAGTCACTTTAGATTATCTGATATAACTACACAAAACATAGAAGTTGATGACAGATAAGGACCGCAAGGCCCATCCAGTCTGCCCATTTTTTCTACCTTATGAATGTGCCATAGGCCTGTACTCTGTCAATGGCCTACCTATTCATACTCATCTGTATTGCTCCCTTATGACTATCCCACTACAGGTAAACTAAACCGATTTGGTTGCCGATTCCCTGTCCAGCTCTCCTCCTGCACCTCTTTTTATGTCAGATAGTTACTGTTGTTCAATGCCAGCTCATAATGTATTCTATCATCACCTGTCCTACACTACTTGCACTGTATATTGCCTGCTGTTTTGTCGACACAATGTACCTAACCACAAAATGTATATGTACTTGTTCACCTATTATGCTGTATTGATGTACCCTGTAATACCTGTTGTACTCTCCCGGGTCGTTCCTGAAAATAGGCATATAACATGTCTAGTGTACCTACCCGGTTAACAAAAGTTAAATAAATAAAATAAAAATCCCATGCCTGTTTGAAGCCCTACACTGTATTCATATCCATCATTTCCTGAGGTAGGTCGTTCCATACATCCACCACCCATTCTGTGAAAAAGAACTTCCTCACATTACCCCTTAATCAGCCTGCCTCTAATCTCTTGCTTTGTCCTCTTGTCCTGTTATTTTTCTTATATTGAAACGTTTGACACTTTCACCTTGTTAATGCCCTTAAGATGTTTGAATGTTTCGATCATATCACCTCTCTCCTTCCCCTAACTACCCCAGGTCCCCTTCCATTTTTGTTGTTGTCGGTATCCCCGCACTGTGTACTCTTCTCCTGGATTTTGTTTCCCAGGTGCATTATTTTGCATTTCTTTGTGTTGAATCTAAGCTGCCATACATTTGACCATTCTTCCAACCTTGCCAAGCCCCTTCTCATGCTTTCTACCCCACCTTGTGTATCGATCCTGTTTCAGATCTTTCCTTCGTCTACAAAGAGACATACTTTTCCTTCCAGTCCCTCTGCAATGTCACTTATAAACACATTAAAAAGGACCGGATCCAGTACCGAACCATGCGGTACCCCACTAGTAATCCCCTTTTCTTCACTGTGGACTCTGTTTACTATTACTCTCTGCATCCTGTTGTCCAGCCAATGTTTTACCCAGGCTACCACCCTGGGACCCACACCCAGCCTGGATAATTTGTTTATTAATCTTTTGAGCTGGGCTGTGTCAAATGCCTTGCTAAAGTCTAGGTAGGCTATGTCCACAGCCCTTCCCTGGTCTACTACTTTGGTCACCCAGTCAAGGAAATCAATTAGATTCATCTGACATGGCCTTCCCACTGTAAATCCATGCTGTCTTGTGTTCTGTGCCTAACTGGCCTCTAGGTACTCAACAATTCTTTCGTTCAGAAGTGATTCCATCATTTTCCCTACCACTGAGGTCAAACTGACAGGTCTGTAGTTTCCTGCCTCTGTCTTGCTCCTACTTTTGTGAAGGGAAATCACATCTGCCCTCCTCCAGTCCTCAGGTACCACATCATCCTTCCATGATTTGTTAAAAAGAGTAGGCAGTGGTGTTACTAGTTCTCCCCTTAGTTCTTTTAGAATTCTGGGGTGAATCCCATCAGGCCCCATTGTTTTATCCACCTTCAGTTTTAGGAGTTCTTTCAGAACCCTTTCTTCTGTGACAGGACTGATATCGAACCCCTATACAAAGTGCTTCTATTGACTGGATTAGGTACCTCCCCCTCCTCTTCCTTTGTGAATACTGAGCAGAAGTATTCGTTCGGTATCCCTGCTTTTTCACTGTCCCTTTCTGCCCGCCCGCCCTCCTCTTTATTTAGCCTCAGTATCCTTCCCTTTGTCTTTCTTCACTCCCTAATGTACCTATAAAAAGCTTTATCCCTCTTCTTAACCGAGCTGGCTATCTTTTCCTCAATTTGGGCCTTTGCTATTCTGACTGCCCCTCCCCTTCCTTCTGCTTTAACTGGTACAGTTCTCTGTCCTACTCCTGTGTTTCCCTATACTTCCTGAATGCTATATTTTTCTCCCTAACATTCCCTGCCACCTCTTTTGAGAACCAAAGTGTTTTTTTCTTTCATTTTGATTTATTTGCTTCACACAAAGGATTGTTGCCTCTGTGATGGCAGTTTTGATGTTTTCCCATTGTTGCTCCACCCCTCCTTCTTGCCTGTTTGCTAGAGCTTTCCTGAGACATTCTCCCATTTTGACAAAATCAGCCCTCCTGAAGTCCAGTACCTTCACTTTTGTATGGCTTGACTCTACAGCTGAGTTGATCATGAACCACACTGTTTGGTGGTCACTTGTTCCCAGATGGCTACCCACTTCTAGATCTGAGATCCTCTCTCTGTCCCCATTTGAGAGTACCAGGTCTAAGATTGCTCCTTCCCGAGTGGGTTCCAATACTAGGTGTGTGAAACATGCCCCCTGTAGGGCATCAAGAATGCCCCTGCTCTTGGATGTGGCTACAGCTAAGGTGCTCCAGTTAATATCTGGCATATTCAGGTCCCCCATCAGCAATATCTCCCCTGTCTCTGCCATCCTAAGGATGCCTTCTATCATTTCCTCATCCATTTCCTCCCCCTGAGATGGGGGTCTGTATACAACCCCTGTGCGGATTGTGGTGCCATTTCCAGTCTCCAGGGTGACCCACAGTGCCTCCTCTCCTCCCTGTTTACTTTTTAGTTCCATTGCTTTGATCCCTTCCCTTACATAGAGAGCTCCTCCT
Organism: Neoceratodus forsteri; assembly: GCA_016271365.2. Lineage (NCBI taxonomy): Eukaryota > Metazoa > Chordata > Ceratodontiformes > Ceratodontidae > Neoceratodus > Neoceratodus forsteri. Next base: position 265,555,629 of record CM057454.1, on the reverse strand, counting down.
CCTCCTCCTCCTTTTCTACCCTCCCATTCCCTCCTGTAGATTGTGTACCCTCGTATGTTGACATCCCAGTCATGGTTCTCTGTGTACCATGTTTCCATGACTGCCATGATATCCAAGCATCCCTCTTCCATCAAGGCCACCAGTTCAGGGAGCTTGTTGCCTAGACTATGGGCATTGGTACTGATTACCCTCCATTTTTTGATGGCCTACCCCTTTTGCCCTATCCCTGTCCTTACTGCCTTTTTCTTTTTCTCCATTTACCCCTGCCCTTCTCCCTATCGACTGCTCTGCCTTGGTGTTTACCTCACTAACTACCCTGATTTTTTGGGGGGGCTAGGATTTCCCTTCTCTTTTTCAGTGCCCCCCCCCCTTGGCTAGTTTAAATGCTTGTCAATGATACATTTAAACCTATCACCTAGGATCCTGGTTCCCCTCCTGGACAGATGGAGACCATCATGCCAGTATAGGCCTGCATCCTTGCATGACCCCCAGTCCCCAATGAAGCCAAAACACTGAGCTCTGCACCAGTTATTCAACCACTGATTGAATCTCATGGTGTGGAGCACCCCAGCCTCACCCATACCATAGACAGGCAGTACCTCCATTCTTTTCCTGTACCGCCACCCCTCACATCAATTTGCCCTTTACTTTCTCCCCCTCCTTCCCCTTCATATCTCTGCTTTGCCTCAACTACCCCACCATCATTTCTCCCCCCTGAGTCCCCCTCCCCCCTCCATCTTGATAAAGCCACCCCCTGGCTGCTGTAAACTACAAATATGCACTTTAGTCGGTTTTTCTAAGCCATTATTAAGTTCTGTTCACCTTTTTCTTTTCCTTTATGTAAATTGTTTTGTCTTTGATTTGAAGACTTGACATGGAACCTTTGTAAAAGAGTCTCTGGTTCAAAGGTATTGTAATCCAAGAAATAAATAAATACATATGTGTGCGTGCATATACTATACAGTATATATTCATTGCATTCCATAAGTAATTATGCTGAGATCGGTACAGTATAGGAGAATGGTGTGAGCGTTAGGGCCGTGACCCCAAGGCATGCCCCCGACACCTGTCAGTGTCTGCAGAGTGGGGGGGTGGGGTGTTAGGGTTGGAAACCCAAACATCACATTTCCCTGCTTTTGTCACTTTAGTAAGAACTCTAATTGATGCATTAGCAACATTTTTGCAATTAATTTCCTTGCTATTCCAGGTGGTATAATCAAATCCTTGTTGTCGTGTGGGGCCTGCACTACCCCATCCCTCCATAGATGCATATATGTATGTAGGTGTGGAGGCCCTCTGGGATCCTAGTTAACCAACAGTCTACTTATTCCTGACCCCCACCAGAATTGTCTTATGTCTGTCCCTCCTGTACATTCTTGAATTCCCCCACTGTTTTTGATCCCATGACCTCCTCAGGAAGGCAGTTTCATGTGTCCACCACCCTCTGAATGAAAAAATGCTTCCTCATGTTGCCTCTGAGCCATCCCCCCATCTTCAAATTGTGCCCCCTTGTTCTTACATAGCTCTTTTTCTGAAATATCCTACCCTCTTGGACTTTGTTGATTCCCTTGAGGTACTTAAAAGTTTCTATCATGTTCCCCCTCTACCTCCTTTCCTCAAGGGTATACATATTAATCTCCTTTCGTCTCTCTTCGTATGTCTTCTGGTGCAGACCCTGTACCATTTTAGTTGCCCTCCTCTGGACTACCTCGATTCTGCCTATGTCTTTGCAGAGTTGGGGCCTCTAGAACTGCATGCAGTACTCCAGATGGGGTCTCACCAACTATCTGTGCAGAGTGATAACAACTTCCTGTTTTCTACTGGTGATGCCTCTCCCTATACATCCCAGTGTCCCCCCAACCCTCCTTGCTGCCTTCTCACATTGCTTGCTTACTTATCTTTAGGTCACCTGATAAGATTGACCCTGAGGTCCCTTTCCATCCCTTCCCCCATTGTGTATTCTTCCCTTGGGTTTTTGTTTTCCAGGTGCATTGCTTTGTACTTCTTTGCACTGAATTTAAGCTGCCATACTTTTGGCCATTCCTCCAACCTTGCCAAGTCCCTTCTCATCCTCTCCACCCCCCTTGTGTGTCAACCCTGTTGCAGATCTTTGTGTCATCTGCAAAGAGGCATACTTTTCCTTCCAGTCCCTCTGCAATGTCAATGTTACTTATAAAGACATTAAAAAGGAACAGTCCCAGTACTGAACCCTGCAGTCCCGTAGTAACCCTTTCCTTGGAGTGGACTCATTTTACTATTACCCTCTGTGTCAGCAATCTGTTAGCTGACATGAAAGCAGGCTTTACTCAAAATAATAATTTCCTGAAAAGCTTTACAGAGGCGCTTAATGCTCTAACCAATAAAGTAGAAAATATGATGATCTGAATTGACAAGGTGGAAAATAGAATGAGTCAGCAAGAGGATAAATTAAATCTTTTGATTTTACAGGTGGAAGAACAATGGAAAGAATTAGAAAACTTAAAAAATTTAAGTCAAGAACTAGAAACTCATAGTAGGAGGGTTAATTTAAAAATTGGAAGGATACCAGAGGGCCTCGAAGGCACAAACCCAATTAAATTTTTTTGAAGACCTCCTTACTGAGGTTATGTGCCCATCTGCTGAATCACCAAGAAGAGAGCTTGATAAAGTTAATCAGGCAGCAGCTAACCCAAACTACAAAGGAAAACAACCAAGGTTTGTTTACATAAGACCTCAGAAGTATCATGACAGAGAACGTATTTTACAAAAAGCAAGAATAGAAAAGGGCCTTCGTGTGAGAGGCCTGGCTCTGTAGGTTTATCCTGATTTTGGATCTGATGTTTTATCCAAGAGAAAAGCCTTTTCACCAGTGATCAGTTTGCTACAAGAACACCAAATTAAATACTCTTTGTCCCCCCCAAAGTTATGAGTTTTCTATAAGGGGTCCAATTTTATTTTTTATTTCTCCTGTGAAGTGGAAAAGAATATGAGACACTTGATTAGAGATAAAGACTCAATCCCTGCAAAGTTAAGAGTTTTCTATAAGGGGTCCAATTTTATTTTTTATTTCCCCTGTGAAGTGGAAAAGCATATGAGACACTTGATTAGAGATAAAGACTCAATGTCTGGGGCAAATGCATTTAGCACTAAGCAACCTGATCAAAATGGAGAAATGAGTTCTAACCAGCAGGAGAAAGAGAAAGATTCCACGTATGCGTCGTCACCAGGGGCTAATATCAATGCTAAAAATCTACCATCTGCCTCTCACTAAGATGCAAATTTTTACCCAGTAGTGTGGATATGTATTATCATTATGCTGTAAATTAAAAAAAAATTATGAGGACCGCTTATATGACTACTACCCCTGTGTGCTCTACATGTCTCTTCCCTCCTGAGTATATCTTCACTTGCATTTAGTTGGCTGCCTTTTTTGGATCTCGGCCGTTTGTGTGTTATGAAGGGTGGGTACCATGGCCTATGAGTGCAACATTCAGGTTGCATGATGGACTCAGGGTAAAGGAAGGAGGAGGACGGTTGGTTGTGGCTTTATGTTGGGTTAGGTGGTGGGTGACTGTACACAATTGACAAGTGTTTTTTTTTAATATACTTCACTTTCACTGGGGGTGCAAAAAAAAAGGGGTTCAGCTTAATTGCATTTCTACTTGGTTTAGGCAACCTAAATGGCGTGACTGGGGATATTTTGGTTTATACCCTTCTCACATGTCTTTATGCCTTATTGTATTTTTTTTTTAATTATGTGGAATTTGCATTGCATGACCTGGAATGTGAAGGGTGCCCACAGTTAAAATAAAATACATAAAATTATTAATGATGCACACAAAATCATATTAATTGTCTAATTTTACAAGAAACACATATTACTGAAAAAGACTTCAACTATATATCTATATCATTTAAAGGTAATGGTGTTTATGCTTGATAGATAAATCTTGCTAAAGTGTAGCTATTCTATGGAAAACATCTCTCCAGATACAGTTTATAGATTCATATGCAGATATTAATGATAGATATGTCATTGCCAATCTTCGAAAGGATAGATTTGATTTCACTCTTGCTAGTGTGTACGCTCCAAATGAAGAAGACCCAAACTTCTTTGCAGAATTTTTCCTAAAATTATCTAATAACCCTACCCTGTAATTATTGGGGAGAGCTAAATCTGGCTCTGTATGAAATAGATAGGCCTCATAGAGTTGGGGGAAAAAACAGAGCAGTCTCTGTGGTTAGGGGCTTCATGGAAGAGCTAGCATTAATAGACCCATTTAGGGAATTCTATCCGGATCTAAAAACAATTTCTTTCTATTCTACAGTAATGAATTCTTACTCAAGAATTGAGTAGAACGATACTAGCCAAGTCCCTTTTGCACACAGTGGCAAGCATTAAGTATGGTCCCATAAAAATTTCAGATCATACTCCGATATACACACATTTTGTATTTAATGGAGTCAGGAGAGAAACTTTGTGGAAATTAAATCTTTCTCTCTTAAAAGATGACATTTTAAGAACTAAACTATTAGAAGAAATCATTTTTTTGGAAACTTAATACTAGGGTTGGGATACCTTTGACTACAGTTTGGGAATCCTTAAAAGCATATATAAGGGGATAGCTAGTGAGATATGACAGCTACAAGAAAAAAAATACAAGAAGAAGATGAAGGAGCTAGAAAATAAATTAAATTTAGCACAACTAAGACATGCCACTTCAGACTTAGAGGAAGACCTAAGAGAAGTTCTCACATTAAGAGAATTGTACAATAAAGAAGCTAATGAATGTGTAGAATATATTATGGCAAGAGTGAGATCAAACTACTATTTTTTTTAGTGAACAGGAGCAAAACAGTATTTATAGTGTAAAAGATGATCAAGGTAATATGATAAGGGACCCAAAGAAAATTAATAATGCATTTTATGATTATTACCAAAAAATTATATACATCTGAAGAAGAAATTCCAGTGCAAAATATAGATGCATTTTTGAAAACTTTACAGTTTTCTGCTGTGTTAAGTGAAGATGCAGCAGCTCTGAACTGGCCTATATTTTTCTATTTATTTTATTCTTTGGTAACCAGGTAAGGCCCACTAGGCACAGGTGCCCATTTTCAGGAGTTACCTGGGAGTAGGGCTGTGCATGGGCCAAATAGTATTTTCCGAATACCATGAATAGAAGGCTATAGGAATATTCAGATGTGTTTTCCAAATAGCTCACTATTCAGCCACTATTCGGGAACTACTATTTGGTGAGATTTCTAAGTCTCAAAGAGCTTTGTTGGCCAATCAAAAACTGTTTCTAGAGCTCAAAGGCAAGCACACCATGTGACTTTTTCATTCTGAGCTGGTAGAAGACAGGAGACAGTAGTTTCTCAGAGCTGCTCTGCAGTACTTTTGAGACCTGAAACTTGCTAAAAAAGAAATAATTTTTTGCTCCACGGACTTTTTTGGGTCAGCAAAATTTGTTTGATCAATGTCAGAAAAGCAATGTTTGGCTTTCTGACAGGTATTTTTGTCCTTATTGATGTACTCAGTTACTAGGAGGGCTGTCTGCTAACACCCCTTCTCTTCTGCTCTCTGACATAGCTCCAGTGTAATTTTTTTGGGTGAAGCACATTTTATGTTTGTGTTTTGTTTTTTTTGCTGTTGTATGGTTACAGGCTTGGTTCCCTGCATGACTGATGACGGTGTTTGTGAACTCCCCTCTTCTGCAGGTCACTGCTAATGCTTTTCTGTATACGTGCATATTATTTAATTTTGTGATGCTTTGCCTTGCATGTGAATGCTTAATATATTTTTTCATGAGGATGGGCCCCTCATGTGCACAGCTGTGTGCACACAGATTTTGAAATAAACTTCTTCAATTCTAAGCCAATCAGGCTTGACTCACTGAATTATTATTGTTAGTCCCCTGGCTTGGAGCCCTGTACAAATGAGGAGTGTGTTGGCTGACTCCACTCCCCACACTTCCACAGCCCACTGCACTCACAATTAACCTGTGCATGTGAAATATACACCCCCAAGGTCTGTGGCTTGTGTGTGCACAGTTGTGCACATGCATTTTTATTTGTTTGTTGTTGTTTTGTTAATTAAACCATTGCACTTAGTGGGACAGGCTTGTCTCACTGAAGTTGACTGTATGTCATCTGTCTGTTCCTTCCTCGGTTTCATATTTCACTATAATGGTTGATCTTTTCTTCCACCTTCTTAGTAGCAGTGTTTTTCTTTGCTGCTACATTTTTGTGGCGCAGTATAACTGGTAAGGTCAGCATATTACTGTAGTTCCACAAGCACTAAGTAAAGCATCACACACACACACACACACACACACACACACACAGGTACTATGTAGTAATAGTTTGTGTTTTACACAGTAACCACTAGTGACCTGATCCATCATGTCTTTAGCAACCTTGCAGACATGCTTGGTCCAGCCCCAGCAAAGCATCTGCACTGCTGGCCCCAAGTGGTGAGGGACAGGATGGTAGACCTACAAACATACAGCACATCCAGGCAATTATTGCCAGTGTTGTCCCTGGGCCACCAAACCCCAAAACAATCTATGCAGAACAAAGGAAGTACTCGGGGGGAGGGGGTGCAGTAACAAAATATAGTTAAGAGCAGTGGAGCATAAAGTTACCAATACGTTTATTTGTGCTAAGGCAGCAGGATGCCAATGGAGCCCTGGTGCTTTGACTAGAACCTGGTCTTTGTCAGGGGGTATGTCGGGAACATACAAACACACTATGAATATACTACCCTTAAAGAAACACACACTATAAATAAGTGAAGTTAAAATGCATGAGAATGAGAAGCCCTTGTAACAAAACAATCCAAAACTGACATACCCAAGGATGAAACACTGAATCAAGATTATAAAACATGGTTCATACAGTGGCACCAGACAGTATGCAGTGCCATATCTTGCAAAATTACTGCAAAATGCTGCAGCATGCTGCAAGAAGCAGTGTAATTTAATGACAATTAAACCCTCTAGTCATCCAATATTTTGTGACATGTCATTTACTGCAAACTACTGAACTGCATCTCGGCTTGCTCCACTGTATATTATTGATATATAATACAGTTTCAGAGACAGTGGTCAGATAGACTGCATAGACAACGACAGACATGTGTCTCTCTTTATTCAGCGGGCTCAAATATTTTTCTCCCTAAGCAAGCCTTTTAGATCTTGTAGCATCGGAAATAGTACTACTACCATTAATACCACTAGCAGTACTACTACTACTATTGTCACCACCTGTTCCATCTGTACATTCCCTGTCACATCTTTTTATGCAGTAGTAGGGGATCATTAGAGCATACATGCCTTGTGCAGGAATCAGCAGACACCACTACCAGTGTTTCCACTGCTACCACTATGGCTGCTACATCCACAGCCAGTGTGCTTCCCACCACCACCAGTGCCATTCTTGCAGCAGCCACCTTTTCAGCTGTCACCACTAAGGCAGCCACTGCTACCACTATTCTTATGCCCATGGCCAAAGTACCTTCTACCCCATGTCTGTGATGATAAACACCCTCTTGTGCAGACCCTCTGAAATGCTTGATATCATTTTCAGAGTGCTACAGTATGTGTGTGGTGTGGTGTGGTGTGGTGGATTGAATGTGCCACATGAAGCTTGTGCTGCATTAGTGAGAGCTCTACATTTGTGGTTGAGGTGTCATTGAAGTGTTTATGATACACCAGGTTCAATGGATGTTGTTGAAGTGCTTGTTTTAAATTTCCTTAAAAAAACACCTTTTCTGGCTGACTACCAAATAATGAATAACAAATACCGAATACCTGGGACCCAAATACCAAATATGCAACCGAATATTCTGGAAAAGATATTCGCACAGCCCTACCCGGCAGCACTGGGGAGGTTAAGGTACTTGTTCTGAGTCACACAGTATGTAAGTGGAGATTGTGGGAATCAAACCCAGGTCTGCTGGATGTGCCAAACTCCTTCTCAGCTCATTACTCTGGCCTCTAGGCTATTCTGCCTAGATGAGATAAGGGAAGCAGTAGCAGATTTACCAAATGGTAAACTCCCAGGTCCTGATGGTCTTATGAATGAATTTTATAAGCAAGTTTCAGTAGATATAGTACCTATCCTGTGTGAAGTATTTTCTCAGCTCAAGGCAGAGCTGTGCCCTCCCTTGTTCCTTTAATGAGGCTATAATAACTTTACTGCTGAAAAAAGATAAAGATTCTAAAAGCTGCAGTTCTTACTGCCCCATATTACTTCTCTGTTCAGATTATAAAATATTTACAAAAATATTAGCAAAAAGATTAAACTTAGTTATACATAAAATAATTTATAAAGATCAAACATGTTTTATAAAGGGTAGATAACTGACAGCCAATATTAGATGTATTATGAATATTATTGAGCAGGCACCTTGGGAGGGCATGGCTCTCCACGTGATGGATGCCAAAAAGGCATTCGATAGGGACAGCTGGAATTTTTTGAAACAAATTCTAAAACAAATGTCAGGTTTTAGGTCTTTTTTTTTTTCCTGGATTGAATACATCTATAGGTCTCCAACAGCTAACATAAAAACCAATCAATTTTTTTCTAAATTAATAAAACTCTTAAGGGATATAAGACAACGCTGCCCCATGTCCCCTCTATTATTCTCAATTTTTATTGAGCCTTCTGCTATTGCAATAAGAAATTTCAGTCCTGAGGTAGGTATAAAAATAGATGGGCATTGGCAAACAATAGCATTATATGCTGATGATGTAGTTTTGTATGTGAAGAACATTCAGAAATCAGCATCTGTTATATTAAATCTGATTGAAAGATTCAGTAAAGTTTCTGAGTATCATAGAATCATAGAAATCTAGTAGCAGAAAAGGACCCCCCTGGCACATTGAGTCTGCTCCTCCCCCCCCCTTACTCATTACCTATGTCACGGGACCTCCCCTTCCCCCCACTTGCCAACCTCTTATGTTTGTTCCATGCCCTCTTGAATCCCCCACCATTTCTGACCCCACCACTTCCTCCAGTACTTTAATAAATTGAAGTATAAGGTTAATATCCAGAAATCTGAAGTCATGCTATTGGGCTGTAATCCATCACAACAAAATATTCCAACTGGGGTAAGGTTATGTAAAGCGCGTATAAAATATCTAGTGGTGCAACTAATTAAAAATAAAAATAAACTATTTGAATTAAATTTTACCCATTTGGATCTATTCAGATCTTGATAAATTGGGTATTATTGCTATTATTCATTATGGGAAGAATTAATATAATAAAAATGAACATTTTGCCCTGTCTGTTGTTTCTGTTCCAGGCATTGCCAATCAGGTTGGGGAAACAAATTCTTCAATGAACTTTGGAGCCATATAAAAATGTTTATATGGGCTAACAAAAGGCTAAGACTTAGAATGAAATAACTATATCTACAGAGGTAGGAGGATTAAGCTTGCCAGATATGCATTTATATTATCTGGCAACTCAGTTAGAGGCTGTAATATTTTGATTCAAACCACATAGTAAATCTCCTTTGTGGACAGCCTTGGAGGCCTATAGGGAAAAGAGATAGTGGTGGCATTAGATTCAGATATAGATAATGCACTCCTTCATTCATGTGCAAGCAGAAAATAATTTGGGGATTTCAAAATAAGATTACACAACTTTCAGCGTTATTCTTTAATGCCTATTTGCCACTTTCTTATATCCCCAGCAAGTGGCTTCAAAAAAGGACTTTTTGTTTCTTAATGATTTCTTCTCATCCTCAGCTTCACAATTTCCCACATGAAGGGTTAGTTGCAAAATTAAATTTACAACCAGGATCCTTTTTGATATATTTACATATTCGAGAAATTCCGAAGACGTATCTAGAGTTACCTTTAGCTTCACCATTACAACTAATTTTTTACAACATTGAACATAAAAAAGAAATTGATAAGAAACATATATTCCTATTTGTTAGCAGGTATTAGGGATGATCTCAAGTCCCATAAAATAGTTTGGGAACAAGGATTAGCAAGCCCTATTACCATAGGTAAATGGGAGAATATTAAAGCATCACACATATCTGTTTCCCAGAGTATTAGGCTGAGGGAAATTCAGTTCAAAGTGTTTCAAAGAATTTATTATACTCTGAGAAAGTTGAACACATTTAATAAAATGTTATCAAATAGATGCCAAAGGTGCAAAACAAATGACTGAACTTTATTATGTTTGTAATGTGCAGAACGTAAAGGCTTTTGGCAAAAGATATTGGGTCTTATACAACAAATTATTGGGGTAGACATTCCATTCAATCCTGGAATTATTATTATTCATATTTTTGATAGGTTTAAAATTTCCTGGCAACATCAGGTTCTGCATAAATTACTCTTAATGCAAATAAACTTATTTTGCAGTACTGGAAGGACACAAATTCTCCATCCTTCACAGAAGTCTTAAATCTTAATGATTGATTGTGAAAAATCATCAGGGTTGTACTATTCTGGGATTATGAAAGTGAATGAATTTGAAATACTGTGGGCCTCCTTCCTTGAAGTGTTGAAAGGGTTACAACGTTCTTGATTCTTATTTTGTTTTTGTTTTTTAAGTTTTGTTTTCACTTCCTTCACTTTTTTCTTTTTTTTCCCCTTTCCCAGTCATGCCTTAGCTTGAGTTTGTCATCGAGGCACAGGTAAGGAAGCACAGGAAAACCAGGAGCAGTTTCAAAATTCGCAAATAGCATTTTATTTTTTCCAGTAACAGTAAAATATTTTTTTTTCAGTGTAACTATTTACAAAGGCAGTACAAACACAGAAAACAAAGTCCTTCATCTGAGGATATCTCTAATTCCAAGTTTCAGTCTTGCTCTTCCTCTCTAGCTGGAGCATTACTTCTCTTTTTATTAGTCTTTGTCTGGGAACTCATTAAGAAAGTCTGCTTCTCTCAGAATGTTCTTGTAGGTTTACAGAATGTTCTTGTAAGTTTCATTCCTTGTAGGTGCAACAAAGCAGTACATGTTGTTCCAGAACTGACCTCTTGTTTACAACTCTGCAAAGGGTTTAAAAAAACTGCATCTCAGGTTAACCCCTTGAGTTCCAAAGAGCTTTTTGCAATAATTTCAACAATATAACTACTGTATATACAGTTTTAAACAAAGGGATACAGTTTTAAACAAAGATTCACATATGTTTTTGTAACTGCATATAAGAAAGGGGGAAGAAAAGACAGAAATAGCAAGGGAAGGAAGAAAGATAGCGAAGGGTGGAGAATCACAAAACCATCGGAGTGATCAGTTCCTAGGTCTCACAAGAAATTTCAGTTGCCCAACCAGACAGAGAAGAGACAGAAAAGGAGAGGATAGAACAGACCCTCGTATTTAAACTCTTTCTGTATATCAAATGGGGCAGAGCCTTATTCAACCCTATCACGGGTTATGATGTAAATCTGTGTTTCAGAAAGTGGCTAATATGGTAGGCTTTCTTTAATACCAAGATGAAACAAGATTCTGACCCCCCCTTAAAAAAAAGAACTGCACAGAATGGGGTGAGCTTTAGGGTTAGCAACCCCAAGGAAGACTCCATCCCTGATTTGTTTCAGGGATGGGGCGGAGTATTAGGGTTGAAAATCCTACAACCACATTTCTCTACTTTTGTTGGTTTAGGCTTAACCCTAAATGTTGCATTAATGCAGTTTTTTGCAAAGAATATATATATATTTTTAGAGACGTGGTAGCACCACTATGGTTAGGGTTCACTGAGAGTGTTTATGTTAAACCTCAAATTTTGCACTTCAATATCTTCACAACCGTTCAGTGGATTTGCACAAATGTTTGCATGTGCAGTCTCAAGGGGTAGTTCTCTTGACTTGCCAAGTTTTGTTGCAGTTGGATGTGCAGATCCTGAGATATTGATAGCAAATAAAGTCTGTGTTTTTGTCATCACCTTGCACCCAGATGGTTTGGAATTTTGGTCTGAAATTTTCAGGGTCAAAAGGGCTTGGTGCACTGATGTGACTTTCACTGGTTTGGTGGGAAAAAAAATAATCCATTCCAAAGTTATTACATTTTAAAATGTCATGTCTGAGCATGCGCAGTACAGACTTTTACATAGCTGCTTGAAATGAAAAAAGAATTTGAGCCATACGAAAAAGGATCACTTTTTGTAAGGGGCCAATTCTTTTTCATGAGGAAAAAAATCCTTTTTCATGTGGCCACCATCTTGTTTCTGTTTTTTTTTCTAAAATAACAAAATTATTAAAACCCACAAAAATGACATCCTGCAGAGATACCAACACGTGTATTTTGGTCATCTGGACACCGTCAGATGGATTCTGTACTTAACTGTTAGAAAAATTACCCCAAATGTGTTTTTACTTTTACATCTTTTTTCAGGACTCACTTCCACTTTTTTTGTATGGCCATACAAAGAAAGAATTCAGCCATATGAAAAAGGATCCCTTCATACAAAAAAAGAATTGGGACTTTTTTTTTCAGATTCGTTTTTTCATGTGAAGGAATCCTTTTCCATTTGAACAAAAAAAGATCACAGAAAACTATCCCTTCATATGAAAAAATAATTCTTTTTTTATATGGAGGGATCCTTTTTTCTATGTTTTTTCACTCATACAAAAATGGATGCCCACATATGAAAAAAATAATTTGGATTTAGTTTTCTTTTCCTATTTTTTTCCTTTGAAGGGATCCTGTTTCATGAGCTTTTTTTGTTCACACTAAAAAGGATCCCTACATACAAAAAAATGTTTGACTTAGTTTTTTTTCTGGATTTTTTTTTGTATGAAGGTATCCCTTTTCAAACTTTTTTTTTCATTCTTATGAAAAAAGATGCCTCCATAGGAAAAAAGAATTTTAACTTTGTTTTTTTACAAATTTGAATTCAACAAGCCATAACCCCCTCAGTATTTGGATTTAAGGGACAATGTATATATCAAATCAAAGGTCATAATGAGTACTGTATGAATAACACATAATGCCCCCCAAAACATCTAGGGGCCAGGTAACAAATCACAAACATTAAAACATGCAAATTCCCATACAATAACATTGGAAGTTTAAGAAGCCATAACTTCCTCAATATGTGGACTTAAAGTAACAATCTATATATCAAAACAAAGGTCTTAGTGAGTACTGTAAGAATAACACAACCCCCCCCCGCAAAATCTAGGGGCTATATTAAAAAGCAGAAAAATTAAAAAATTCTAATTCCCGTAGGATAACATTGGAACTTTAAGAAGCCATAGTTCCCTAAATATTTGGACTTAAGGGACACTCTATATAACAAGACAAATGTCTAAACAAGTACTACAATGATAACATATATCCCTCAATCATTTAGGGACAGTATACAAATGCATAAAAAATAAAAAATTAAATTTCCCATAAGATAACATTAGAAGTTTAACAAGCCATACAATGAAGGAAAGAAATTGCTATTTTGGCCCAAATAGAAATGCAGGGCACAGAGGGCCCTGCTCTCCCACAGGCAAATGAGGATACAAGTATGCTATCTCAAAAAATAAGAAAATGAATTCCAAAAAACTACATTAATGCACTAGTTAGGGTTAAACTGACAAAAGTAGGGAAATTTGGTATTAGGGTTTCCAACCCTAATGCCCAACCCCCACCCTTCAGGCAGCAACAGGAAAAAAAATCAGGTTTGACCTCTCCTGCATCTTCACAAATCAGGTGTGGGGTGTGCCTCGGGGCTGTAAACTCTAACACTAACCCCATTCTCATGTACTCTACAAATCTCAGCTTCTTTAATGATAGAATGGGGTGAGCATTAGGGTAACAACCCCAAGGCACACCCCACACCTGATTTGTGAAGATGCAGGGGAGGTCAAACCGTATTGGTTTTTCCTGTTGCTGCCTGAAGGTTGGGGTTGGGTGTTAGGGTTGGAAACCCAAACACCACATTTCCCCTACTTTTGATGGTTTCACTAGATAGATAGATAGATAGATAGATAGATAGATAGATAGATAGATAGGTCAAAGAGCCATATATCTAGGGCATTGAGAGATTTATTTTACCTTGCTAGTCAAGAAGCATGGTCTCATTTTTTTTTTTTTGCACCATTCTCTCTTCTTGTGGTTTTGCTGCATTACTGATTCAGCACTTCCCTTTAGGAGGGGCTTAAAGCAACAACTGTAAAGCTGAATAAAGTAAAAGTAACACTGTAAATGTGCCTCATGCTCATATCTAGGCAGAAGACACCAGGAGAAAGGACTGCTGTGTGACTGGCCTTCTCTGCTGAGACTAAAGTAGAAGAACGTTTGTACTTGGACCTTTAATTTAGGGTAAAAAAAACTAACATACAAAACAAAAAAAAAGTGTGTGTGTCTGTCTGAGTTAACTGAACTGAATGGGTATCTGAACAGTTATAGGTGTAAATATCAGGTGATTGAAAGGACTTAACTGCTGTGAGGTTTAAATTACTGGTAGAAAGATCTAGTAAGTAGGGGGAGGAAGCAGCTAGAAGGAAGCTACATTTAAAGACTGCCTTAGAAAGATTCTGCTAATATCTAGGCAGAAGACACCAGGACAAAGGACTGCTGTGTGACTGGACTTCTCTGCTGGGACTATATTGCCCTCCTTCCCTCCCCTCCACCCAAAGCTAGTTCTATTTTTATAGGCACAGGATTTACTGACAACAGGAACATCCTGTTTGGGAGCAGGAAGTGAGTGATCACAGAACCACCAAAGACCCACCATCCTAGAAGGGCAAGAGTAGCTCTCTGGCCCCCTCTAGCTGCTGGAGGTCTGCCTCTGAGCAAGTAAGTGGTCTACTGAGAAATATAGGATATTCTTGTCTCAGAACAGGACAATCAGGAGCTTAAAGGGCACACAGGCAGAAAGTAAGGAGAGAGAGAGAAAAAAAACAGAGGAAAGAGTAAGGATTGAAAACAGTTAAGGGGCCAGAAATAAGACATGATTAGAGTGGTGCAATGCAGTGGCTGTGGAGCAGCAGTCTTCCGGGAGATGTTCTGGAGGATGCGGTGTTGTCCCATCTGCAGGCACCTCTCTGGGCTGAGGGAGGAGGTTGCTCATCTCCAGGCTGAGTTGACCAGGATTTGTGGGACCTCCTCTTCCATCCAGGGACCACCAGTGCCACTGCCGTTGCCTCAGAGGTTGCCAAGAAAGAGGAGCGGTTGGACCACAGTGGGCTCAGGGAGGGTGAGGGTGGTGGAACAGAGGCGCATCCCTAAAATTGTACCTCTCCACAACTCCTATGCCATTCTGGTAAAGTGTGGTTCCTCTATGGAGACACCCACAGTGGAGACCAAGGAGGATGCTGGGAACCTCCACAAAGGAGACCCACAGGAGGGTGGCAGGGGACCCTGCAGGGGAAGGAAACAACTCTTGGTGGGGGACTCCATTGTTAGGAAGGTAGAACTGGTGGAGGAAGGGGAGAGGGAGGTAAGGTGCCTGCCTGGCACCATGGCTTGGAGGGACAGGGAGCGAATCCTCAGGATTGCCGGAGCAGCTGCACAGGGGAGGGAGCTGGATGTCATTGTCCACCTAGGGACAAATGACCTGGCTAAGAAAGGGATTAGAGAAGTGCAGGAAGAGTTTGTGGAATTGGGGAGGGGCCTTAGTCAAGTAACACGCACATAACCTTCTCGGAGGTGCTGACCATCTATAGCATAGGAGAGGCTAGGGTGTTCTGCACCATGGGATTCAATAAGTGGTTGAAAAACTGGTGTGGAGCTCAGGGATTTGGCGTCATTGGGGACTGGGGGTCCACCTGGAGTGATGCAAGCCTATACTGGCATGATGGGCTGCATCTGTCCGGGAGGGGAACCAGGATCCTAGGTGATAGGTTTAAATGCTTCATTGGCAAGCTTTTAAACTAGCCAAGGGGGAGGCACTGGAAAGGAGCAGGGAACTCCTAGCCCCCCCCAAATAATCATGGTAGTAAGTGAGGCAAACACCAACATAGAGGTGCCGATAGGGAAAAGGGCAGGGGTAAATGGAGAAAGTGACAAAGGCAAGAAGGACAGGGATGGGGCAAAAGGGAGTAAGGCCATCAGGAAATGGAGGGTAATGAGTACCAATGCCCGTAGTCTGGGCAACAAGCTACCTGAGCTGGTGGCCTTGATGGAAGAGGGATGCCTGAATATCATAGCAGTCACAGGAACATGGTACACAGAGAACCATGACTGGGATGTTAACATACCAGGGTACATAACCCACAGGAGAGACAGGCAGGGGAGAAGAGGGGGAGGAGTAGCTCTCTATGTAAAGGAAGGGATAAAAGCAACTGAACAAAAGAGTAAACAGGGAGGAGAGGAGGCACTGTGGGTCACCTTGGAGACTGGAAAGGGCACCACAATCCGCACAGGGGTTGTGTACAGACCCCCATGTCAGGGGGAGGGAATGGACAAGGATATGATAGAAGGCATTCTTAGAATGGTAGAGAAAGGGAGATACTATTGATGGGAGACCTGAATATGCCAGATGTTAACTGGAGCACATTGCTGCAGCCACATCCAAGAGCAGGGCCATTCTTGATGCCCTACAGGTGGCAGGCATTAGACAGCTAGTTTCGGAACCCACTCATGAGGGAGCAATCTTAGACCTCATACTCTCAAATGGGGGCAGTGAGAGGATCTCAGATCTAGAAGTGGGTTGCCATCTGGGGACAAGTGACCATCAAACAGTGTGGTTCACATTAAACTCAGCTACAGAGTCAAGCCATACAAAAGTGAGGGCACTGGACTTTAGGAGAGCTGATTTTGGCAAGATGGGAGAGTGCCTCAGAAAAGCACTAGCAAACAGGCTAGAAGGAGGTGTGGAGCAACAATGGGGAATCATCAAAACTGCCATCACAGAGGCAACAAGCCTTTGTGTGAAGCAAATAAACAAATCAAAATGAAAGAAAAAGCCACTATGGTTCTCAAAAGAGGTGGCTGTGAAAGTCAGGAAGAAAAGATAGCATTCCAGAAGTATAAGGAAATACAGAAGGAGCAGGACAGAGGCTGTACCAGTTAAGGCAGAAGGAAGCAGGGAGGAAGTCAGAATAGCAAAGGCCCAAACTGAGGAAAAGATAGCCAACTCAGTTAAGAAGGGGATAAAACCTTTATAGGTACATCAGCGGCGTAGAAAACAAAGGAATGATAGTGAGGCTGAACAGAATGACGGTGGGTGGGCAGAGGGGACAGTGAAAAGCAGGGATACTGAATGAATATTTCTGCTCAGTATTCACAAAAGGAGGGGAAGTGCCTAATCCAATTAACAGAAGCACTCTTGATAGGGGTTGATCCCAGTCCTTTCACAGAAGAAAGGGTTCTGCAAGAACTCCTAAAACTGAAAGTGGACAAAGCAATGGGTCCTGATGGAATTCACCCCAGAATTCTAAAAGAATTTAGGAGGAACTAGTGAAACCACTGGCTACTCTTTTTAATAAATCATGGGAGGATGGTGTGGTACCGAGGACTGGAGGAAGGCGGATGTGATTCCCTTCACAAAAGTGGGACCAAGACAGAGGCAGGAAACTACAGACCTGTCAGTCTGACCTCTGTGGTAGGGAAAGTGATGGAGTCACTTCTGAAGGAAAGAATAGTTGAGTACCTAGAGGCCAGTGGAGCACAGGACCCAAGGCAGCATTGATTCACAGCGGAAAGTCATGTCAGATGAATCTAATAGATTTCTTTGACTGGGTGACCAAAGTAGTAGTCAAGGGAGGGGCTGTGGACATGCCCTACCTAGACTTTAGCAAGGCATTTGACACAGTCCCACACAAAAGATTAATAGTCAAATTAACCAGCCTGGGAGTGGGTCCCAGGGTGGTAGCCTGGGTAAACGTTGGCTGCACAACAGGACACAGAAGGTAATTGTAAATGGAGTCCACTCTGAAGAAAGAGAGGTTACTAGTGGGTACCACAGGTTCAGTATTGGTCCAGTCCTTTTAATGTCTTCATCAGTGACATTGTAGAGGGACTGGAAGGAAAAGTATGCCTTTTTGCAGATGAAACAAAGATCTGCAACAGGGTTGATACACAAGGAGGTGTGGAAAGGATGAAAAGTGACTTGGCAAGGTTGGAGGAATGGTCAGAAGTATGGCAGCTAGGATTCAATGCAAAGAAGTGCAAAATAATGCACCTGGGAAACAAGAACCCAGGGGAAGAATACACAATGGGTGGGGAGGTAGTAACAACAACAAAAAAGGAAAGGGACCTGGGGGTAATCATATCAGATGACCTTAAGGTTAGGGTAATTGAGAAGGCAGTAGGGAGGGCTGGGGTATACTGGGATGTATAGGAGAGGCATCAGCAGCAGAAACAGGAAGTTGTTATCCCTCTGTACAGACAGTTGGTGAGACCCCATCTGGAGTACTGTGTCCAGTTCTGGAGACCCCATCTCCGCAAGGACATAGACAGGATAGAGGTAGTCAGAGGAGGGCAACTAAAATGGTGCAGGGTCTGCAAGAGAAGCCGTATGAGGAGAGACTAAAGGAGCTTAATATGTATACCCTTGAGGAAAGAAGGGAGAGGGGGACATGACAGAAACTTTTAAGTACCTCAGCGGAATCAACAAAGTCCAAGAGGGTAGCATCTTTCAGAAAAAGAGACTTGCAAGAACAAGGGGACACAATTTAAAGATAGAAGGAGGGCGGTTCAGGGGCAATGTGAGAAAGTATTATTTCACAGAGAGGGAAGTGGATGCATGGAACAGCCTTCCTGAGGAGGTTGTGGGGTCTAAAACTGTGGGAGAATTCAAGAATGCATGGGACAGACATAAGGCAATTCTTGTGGGGGGTAGGAAGAAATAGGCTGTTGGTTAACTAGGATCTATGGCCTATCCTGTAGGTAGGGAAATGGGCAGACTAGATGGGCCAAGTGGTCCTTATCTGCTGTCAAAGTCTGTGTTTCTATGTTTCATGCATAGCAGAGTAAAATAAAGGTAAAATACTGTGTTTCATTGATATCAAAAGTTTTATGAAAATAGTTCACTGCTATCTCCTCACTGGTTAGTTTTCACCATGATAAACTAAAATCAGAGAAACTGACAGCAGTGTGTAAGTTGTATTACTGTTATGAGCTATAGGGGGTCCTATCTTTAAACTAAGCCTCCATCCTGTATCTGTAAATGGCAGTGGTATGTCAGCCACTGGAGATCACACCAAAATTGGGGTATCTGAGTCCCTCTCATCTTCCCATAATTCCAACACCGGTTGACAGTATTTAAAACCCAGCATATAAACCTATGCTTAGGTAGTTTAAAAGACGGATTTATTTTTGCAAACTTACATTTTATTGTTTTGCAATACAATGATTGAAAGCATCTTAACCAGTAAAGTAAAATACATAATCTAAATATACAGTAAACCACTCACAGTTACAATAGTGAAATAAAGTTCCTGCTGTATGATGGTATTATAATCTGGGATGTATTTTAATGCCTTGTAACATAGTAGATGATAATAATGTCCAAGAAACCCATCAGAGCTATGACTATAGGTAAACTAAATGACATGCTCAATTTGGATAAGTATACTGGGTCATATACTGGAAGATAGAATGGAAAAAGGCACCATGGCCCATAATACCATTCCCCACAAAGTGGGCACAATTTAATTCCTAAAGCATATTAGTTTATCTATTTCTCTTTTAAATTGTTCCATGTTTTTACTATTTATAATATAATCTGGCAGTGCATTCTCTGTACATAAGAATAATATCTAGAATTCCTTTTAATCATCTCTATTTTTATTCGATGCTTGTGATTTCTTAAACCTTCTGGTTTATCCACTATTTCTATCCCCAAACCTTCCATTAATTCTGGGTCCTTCATGATCTTAAATAATTATAATAAGGCCCCCCTTTTTCTTCTGTCTTCCAATGTAAGCATTTTTAACCTATCTAGTCTTCCATCATATCCTCTACCTTTTTCTGTCTATATCATCCTAGTATATGTTCTTTGGACTTTTTCCAATCTATTTTATTCACCTTTCATATATTGGCTCCATACTGGTGAGCCATAATCTAAATAAGGCCTTACTTATGCCCTGCATAAGGGTACAAGACATTGTTTAGTTCTATTTATTAAACTTTTTCTTATATTTTTTATCATATAATTCATTCTCCTAATAACTTCTGACCTTTGTGCCTTGAATGTCATTCCGTCATCAACTATTATTCCACAGTCCTTTCCTTTATTTGTCACTTCCATTTTATTTCAATTTAAGTAATACACGTTTTAGGTTATTTTTCTCCACATGCATAACTCTGCACTTTTCCGTACTTAAAGTCATTCTATTGTCTCTTGCCCATTTCTCTATTTGTTTTAGATCCATCTCCATTTGCTTAATTTCTTCCATTGAGCCCACCTATCCTCCCAGTTTTACATCATCTGCAAATTTCACCATAAGGTTCTGGATACCATACTGTATATCTCCTATGTATAATGAAAATACTATAGGACCAAACACTGACCCCTGTGGAATGCCACTCAATAACTTACTCTAGACCTGACATAACGCCTCTTATCCGTACTACCTGTTTTCTATCTCTCAGCCAGCTCTGTACCCATCTAATCAACCTACCATCCACACCCATTTTTACCATTTTTGTAATAAGTTGATTATGTTGTACTTTACCAAAAGCTTTCTGAAAGTCAAGGAAGAAAATATCCACCGGGTTATTTTTAGATGTTGTTTTATTGATGTATTCATAGAATATACTGTAAGTTGATTTGATAAACATGACATATTCTTTTTGAACCCATGTTGCTTTTCATCATTCACTTTTAAAACCTTTAGATCTTCCTGTAGCTTGTCTCTCAGAATGCCTTCTGCCACTTTACACAGAACTGCTGTTAGGCTTACTGGTCTATAATTTGTCATAGAGGTATTTATTCCCTTTTTCTATAAATCGGTATCACTGTTGCAGTTCTCCAATCAGCAGGTATCTCCCCGGTAATAAATGACCTATTTATTAAATTTGCTACAGAGGGTGCTATCTGTGCAGTAATTTCTTTTAACAGCCTTGGATGCAATAGACCTGGACCTGCTGATTTGAACGGTTTTAACTCTCTCAAAAATTTTTGAATTTAATCTGCTGTTACTTCCATCCTTAATTATTTTTTTATATTAATATTGACTTTAATCTCTTCCTTTTCTTTGTCATCATATACTGAATAAAAATAGTGGTTTAGATGTTCTACCATTTTCTTTTCTTCAGTAACTTCACTACCATCTATATGCAAGGATGCTAATTGCCCTGACATTTTCTTATTATTTATATAAGAATATAATCCCTTTCCATTATCCTTCCTATATGCTAAATTTATTTCTAATCTTTTCCATTCTTCTTTTATTTTGGATTTTAACATCTTCAATATTACTTTATATTCCTTAATAGCATCTTCTGTCCCTATTTTTTTCATGTTGTCATAAGCCTTTTTTTTTGTCTTTACATAACTTTATTATAGTCTTTGTACACCACATAGGGTTTTTTCCCTTTTTAGTGTATAGTTTCTTTTTAGGGACATATTTATCTTCCAACTTTTGTATTTTGCCTTTTAGTATCTCCCACATTTCTTCCACTGTTCTACCCTTAAATGAACTCTTCCAGTCCCATTTTTCCAACTTCATTTTTATCACATGAAATTTTGCCTTTTTATAATTTCTTATTATTGTACTACCTTTTAGAGTCAATTTTCTATAATTTTTTATGTAAAATTGAACTACCCCCATGGTCGTTATTACTCAAATTTTCTATAATAGTTATTTTAATTATTAATTCCTCACAATTGGTTATAATCCAATCCAAAATACTACCCCCTCTTGTTGGCTTATAAACCAGTTGAGTTAGTACATATCAGTATGGAAATATTTTTCTTATGCATTTAAGTTTTTGTAATTTGTAGTGTTGCTGTCTATCTCTGCTTTCAGCTCATTTGTTCATATTTTTGTCAATTGTCCTTCTATTGTTTGACAAATTATAACCTCCCAGGTCATGCCTTAAAATAGGCAATTTCTTGTCTAGTGCACTTTTTGTGTTCTTTGATAACTGGGTAACCCGTCCCAGGAAAAAGCAGCAGGGAAGATGCTGAAGTCCTGCTCAGGGGTGTAGCCAGGAATTTCAGATCTGCACACCAAGTGGACTCACTGCTACCCCCCCCCCAGGGTGAAGCCAGACAATATACAAATGTACACAAGTACTGTGTTTGTTGCCTCATTTGGCACAATAAATACAACTTTTGTATTCCATGACAATGGTTGGTGCCATGCTTGGTAAATACAAATGCCATGCATTGCTCCCTAAGACACCCACATACCAGCCCAGATCCCGTAAAGTTGTATTGTCCTTGGGATGCAAAGACAGTATTAGTGACCAGTTCTAGTTTCAATTCCTATGAATAAAATTACAGAAAGGTTCAGCATTTCCTTTTTTAGTTTTCATGGAAAAAGGAAGCAGTTCAGAGCCTATTTGCTACCCCCCTTAAATAAAATTGCACACCATGGAGTACTTGGAGTATGCCTGGCTACACCCATGGTCCTGCTTCTGTATGCTTCAGTTTAACTTTAAAACCCACCAACTAGCAGTCCACAACTGCTCTTTATCCATAATAGGATCAGGTGTTCCTATAATGTCACATTTCTGTGACAGTCAATTCTTTCTATCAAAAACATTTACCCCTTCATTCTTGAATAATATTGTAACTGTATGTGTGGCATATTTTGTAAGAGGAATAGTCTGAAATGGCATCCATATATCAAAATATTTCAGTTTGTTGTACTTAGATCAGAATCTCTCTATGTTTACAGCAGCCTTAAAGTGCACATCAAAAATTACATCTCCTGTAGTATGAATTACAGCATATATTTCTGCAGGGAAAAATTGCATAGAGTCCTTTAATAAGTTTTGACCAACATAAATTCTGTCTGGGGCAAATCTTGACCCCCTCTATATCATAAGTAGACTTCATTTTTCCTCTGTGCAGGGCCTGGTTAGTAGAAAAAGGATCTCACATTCTGAACCTTCTCCATTTTTGTCTGGCAGTTTCTTGCTCTGGCCCAGTATCCTCTCCTCCTGTCTGCAGTTCTTCCTGTTCCACTCTGTCCCCCCTGGATCATTCCCTGTAAGATGTGCTGGTACCTTCTCCTGCTGATGATTCAGTAGTGTTCATTTGCCATTCCTCAGTTATTCCATTACAGTCTAGAGGGGCAGTAGACCGCTATAGAGAGGCATTCTTGGGGGGAGGTCAAGGACCTGAGTTTGATTTTCAGTCCCTGTGTAGGAGGAAACTTCTGCACCGGTATTTGTGTGACCAGTCTCATATACAGCTGATTGCTGTCCCATTGTAGAGCTGTCTGCAGCATCAAAATTTAAATCCTCAGGGCTAACAAACATTGCTGTAGCTGCTGATCCATTTTCTTTCTGACTTCCAATGAGCACCGGCTGTGCACTAATTTTTCCTTCTCCCATCATCATCTCTTTTATTAGCAGTCCCACATGATCAATACCATTTTGCAAATCTGCACTCAAATTTTGCACAGAAAATGGTACCTGTCCTTCAGAGAGAATTCTTGCTGTGTAGTAAGTTGCTCCAGTGCATCCGTCACAGTTCCAGTATCAGTGGCATTTGAAACAGTGTCTTCATGAGGAGACCCTGGTCTCGATTCAACAGTAGTGTCAGGAACCCAGCCACATTTCTCATCCTTCCTACATCTGGCACAGATGAACACTTCTTCAACTGACCAGTTAGAGTTCTGTTTAACTGAAGAGGCATCTAGTTCTGATCCTGACCACTGGCCATGGCTTCTGCCACCACTCTGCCATCTATCACCCACGATAGATTTTCTTTTGTACAGCTAAGGATATTTTGTTTACTTTTCTGTCCATTTGCCTTATTGAAACTTATAGCAGCTTCCAGAAATTTAACAGACTGTGTCTGTTGCTGTGTGCTGAGCAACCCCCTGTCAAGGGAATCCTTTTTGTGCTGCAGTTTCTCTGCAACCAGGATCTCTTACTTTCGTGAAGACCAGAGCTCTCCTTCAGCCATTAATGTCATGAGGTAGCATTTTCATTCCTTCATTGTAGCATGTAGCTCTTTTCTTCTGAATGTAATTCAGTGTCAGATGACTGATAACTCAGTGAAGTTAGCAGTGCTAGTCATTCTGAGTCAATACTCACATCCATGGCTATGACCTCCTGTGCTGGACTTTGCAGGAATTTCTGCTCACCTGCACTTACACCAGCTTCTCTTCATCCTCCTCCACTATCTCTGCTGTCTGTCAAATTGACGGACAGCAACTTCCCTTCAGGAAGAGTAGGGGGATTTCGCCAGCGTCCCTGGCCAGATTCCGCCCATTCACTAAAATACCACCAACAGCTTTATCTTGTTCAATTTCAGTTGGCTTTCATCTGTATCTCTCCCTCCACCCACTGAGTCTGAAAATAAGCAGCACTGCCTAGCTCTCCTTTTCCAGTCAACAAAAAAACATAAACAAACCTGGTCCTTGTTCCTGACTGCTGTTCGCCCTGTTGCTGTGTGCTATGCCCTGTCTCAACTGAAGTGCTTTATCCATGGGTCACATGAGTGCTGGCATTGCTGGCAGTGGTCTTTTGTACCTTACAGTTTTGAATAACGATTGCTGCATTTGGATTACCATTTGGGTTTTTAAGCATTTTGCTATTGGAGTTCAAGCTATTTAATAGGGCTAGCACACCATGGCCTGTTGCAGGTTAAATTGCAAGCTTGCTAACTTTCATTAAGTGCACCACTGAAAGAACCTGGGTAACATAGCTATCAGGCCTGCACTGGGACTCTAGTGTAAGTCCTTGGTACCCAGAGTCACTGGTTATTGTGACATGCTTGAAATTGTAGTTTTACTACTGATACCAGCTGAAGAGTCCCCATAGAATAATTCTTGAAGAGTCCTTGTGTAGTATGATTCCTCTTTTTGTGCTCCTTAATTGGGCAGGTGCTTTGTAGACTGTTTGAAATCTGAGAGGGTGGTGGTGACCCACAGTATGGTGGCTCCCAGAGGGCATTGCTATAGGGTGCGAGTGTTTAAGGTGACTTGCAAGCGTCTAACCCCCCTCTTTTCCTCCAGTTTCCAGGTCTGGGTTCTTAAATAAAAGCACTGTTAATTTGTTGAATTTTACTTCTGTGTGTGCATCCAGTTTTTTTAACCTGACTGAAATATTTATTGGTGAAGGTAACATCAGTCTTACTGGTCCCCTGGGGTGATCCAGTCCAGAGTAGGGAGATGATTAGGTACTGCATCTGAGGGGGGGGTGGTACTGCATGCAACAACTGGCCCATTTATTCTCTCTGGTGGAGACACCATGCTATTTATTTTTCTGGGACAAACCCCCATCACAGGAGAAAAAATGAACCCAACCCCTTCAAACAGGTGGGCCCAGTCACCAGGCAGGATGCGAACCCAGACGTGGCTGACGAGTGTGGGTCACATATATATTTCAACACTGATAATAAGTTTGATTAATAAGGACAATGAAAAAGACAGGCATGAAAAAAGTAAATGCACTATATATTGCAGGCTTACTCTAATGAAATCTAGGTTTCAAACTTGACCTGAAAATGGCGACCCTATAGGGCCCACACTCCCTACCACTGTGACCATATCTTTATAAATATCAGTGAGGTCTTCTTTGCCTCCTTTCCAGAATTTGGATGCCCCCTGCCCCAGCCTGCCCTAACTGGGAGTATTTAATTTGGATACATTGTGGGGCTTTGAAGGGTGCAACAAGTCCCTCTTTGCCCTGCTTCCTGCCGTCGAAGGCATCTATATTTTTAAAATTGGGGGTGGGGGGACCTTCCAGTACTACCCCACTGTCTACCATGACAGGCCATGGCCCTGCACCATTACCACTGTCTCCATCCACAAGAGATACACACACACACACACACACATACACACACACACACACACGTGCACACATATACACACACACACATATACACACATATACATACACACACATATACACACACACATATACACACACACACATATATACACACACACGCACACACACATATACACACACACATATACACACACATACACACATATACACACACACACACATACACACAAACATATACACACACACACACACACACACACTGCACTTTCTCATAAGTCTCCCTGTGAAATACTGGCATCATCTGTGTATTTTCAAACATTTCACAGAGCTGTCTTTGAGGTAGTGCAATGCATGAGGAGCACTCTTGTGAATGAAGGCAACACTGGTGATAATAGAAGCTGGCCTGGCTGACAGGGTAGGCAGCATCCCATCGGCATAGTCCTTGGGAGGGGACACTGGAATGCCTCCCAACATTAAGATTCAGATCCTTGCCAGGGTAGGCAGTGACAGAACTCCAAGTAACCTAGGGGCCCCTTTAAAGCTCTGTTATTGCTTTCAAACTGGATCCCCCAACAGGGCAGAAAGCAAAAGGGGCAGAGTCAGTAAGGCTCCCTGCAATTATAAAGGTATTTGATCAAGGGTAAGGAATGAGGAGTCACAGGATGGCAGCCCCTTTTCTCATTTTTTTTATTACTTTTGCTTTTTGAGGGAACAGAAGAGAAATTTTTGAGTTTCAACAAAGCTAAAGCTGGAGTTTAGCAAATTTGCAGACCACCGCCACTCACGCTTAAGTGAGTAAATTAAAATTTTCCCTCACTTTGATCTACAGTAGTCACATCCATGAACTTTCAGAAGTTCTTACATCCTGCAGCATGCTGCTCATTCATAGGCAGTGTTATACATGAACAGAAGCTAGTTACTCAATGACCTGTTTGTCAGTGTAGCTCAGTACTGTCCTATAGAGACTCTTTTCTTCCTGAGCGTGGGAAGAGTCATTTGACAATAGGTTTCACTATGAACAAATATTGCCAACTGGATTCATCTGAAACTATTTGTCTGGGTCACTTCACTATGCCATTTCTGCTCATTGTGATTTTCTGCACAGAACTAACTCCATGTCTCTACTGATAGGCTAAAGACAAAAGGTGATAGAGCCTTTAGTATCTGTAGCTGCGACCTCTGGAAGTCTCTACCTCATCTAATCAGAGTATCTCCATCTGTTGAAGGGCAGTTCAGAGCCAGCCCCTTGGTGTAGCACAAGGGCTACCCCTTATGATGCTGGTGACCAAGGTTACAGAATGACCTCGGGACACCGGCAGCTAAACATAGGGAATAGGACTAAGTATCCCAGTAGATGCTCTCCTCCTCCAGGGAAGGGGGGCAATAAATTCCACAATGCTACCACCACCTGGTTGTTCTAAGGTGATGATGTAGCAGAAGGCACTCAGTGAGGGGGTGAACTCCCTGCCACCGGCATGCATAGCATGTGGCTGCACCTTTATGACCTCACTGGTGAAATATTAGGGGAAGGGAGAATACTGGAGGAAAAAATTAAAACTGGTGCAATATGCTGGCCAGTCCCGGCCCCCCAACCTGGGGCCCTGCAGCACTGACCAGGCACCTTTCTCCACTGGATCTGGAGCTCCAGTGGGATAAGGGCAACCCCAGTGGCCCTCCCATTGGGGCAAGCCATGCAAAATCAGAGGATACAGAGTAAGTACCTTAAGAAGGTGGGTAAGGTTTTTGGAGGGGCTAGCTAGAAGGGGTCTGGTTGGTGTAAGAGGAGGATAAACACAGAATCAAAAAAAAGGTGGCAGTTCAGGTATACAAAATATTATACTTCATTAATTTTGTATTAGTAGTTGTACATTTTATTTAGTATAGCATCCTTACACTGATACTCAGGGTGCCTTACAATACATACAACTACTGTATATACATTAAAATCAACAGCACACACAAAGATAAAAATAGATGGCATCAAATAAAATACAGTATGTATTACATACCCATGTGCAGTGATGTTGATCCCTACTGTTTATTATTGTTTCTGAACTGATTTATATTGTGCTGTATTATATTTTATGTTCACCATGGTAGAACCTAAATGTTATGGCCTGGAGTAAGTCCGCATGTCCCCAGGGTCCCACAGGGTCAGGAAGCAGTGTCTCTTGCTCTGACCAGGCAACCCCTCCACTGGATCCAGAGCTTCAGTGGGGTAAAGGCAAGCCTAAAGGCCCTCCCATTGGAGGTCTGTTGTTCATCTTAGTCACAAGAAACTGGATGTTAAACTATGGGTTCTCAAATGCAGCTGAGAATATCAAAGGAAACCCTGCAGCAGCCTTATCTTAATTAATGCTACTCGCCATTAATGATTTCAAGTCTAAAAAAATATTAAAGCAGATGCAAAATCCGGACAGGCATATTATAAGACAGGAGTAAAAGGGTGATTTGAAATGGAATAAAAATCTATAGGTACAGCATTTTCACAGTAACACAGACTGCTGCTTTAATATCTTTGAAGCTGAGATCAAAATGCATATTTGTCAGACTAGGCTGGGAAAAATTATATATAATTTATAATAGATGATTAGTCAATCTTGATAGTATTTTCTAGAAGTCAATGTTCACCTAGAACGATGAAGAACAACTTTTAGAGAACATGATGGTGGGGACAGAGTGTGAAGAATGGGTTTCAGTGTCAACCAGAGAAGCAAGTAGCTGAAGCTGAGCTGCAGTGGCTATTATTATTTTTATTTGTTTGTTTGTTTTTTGTTTTGTTTTTTAAATCAAGCTGCACTCTCACAGGCTCTGTGGAGTTGACAGCACCCCTCCCCAACTCCCCACAAAAAATACAACATGCTCACCGTTTGAGGGCAAGACAATTTTTAATTGAACTTGAGTTCCCTTTAGAGACTCACCCCCTGATCTGTCCCAATATTTGCTTATTGACCTAATATTTATTTATTTTAATGTTTTCCTTGAAGAATATCATGTAGCTACAGGAGCGGGTCTTCCATTTCAGTGGCATGGCACAACTTTTGCCTCCTGCTCCCCAAAACCAGCTCCTATTCACAGGTGCTAATCTCCCATTACATAGAACATAGAATTTGATGGCAGAAAAGGACCGCTTGGCCAACCTAGTCTGTCCATTTCCCTACCTAATGGATAAGCTGCAGATCCTCGTTAACCAACAGCCCACCTCCTCCTACCCCCACTAGAATTTCCTTATGTCTGTCCCATGCATTCTTGAATTCCCCCACTGTTTTTGACTCCACAACCTCCTCAGGAAGGCTGTTCCATGCATCCACAACCCTCTCCATGAAAAAATACTTCCTCACATTACCTCTGAGCCATCATCCCCTCTATCTTCAAATTGTGCCCCCTTGTTCTTGCACATCTCTTTCTATGAAAGATGCTACCCTCTTGGACTTTGTCAATTCCCTTGAGGTACTTGAAAGTTTCTATCATGCCCCCCCCCTTCTTTCCTCGAGGGTATAAATATTAAGCTCCTTTAGTCTCTCTTTGTATGTCTTCTGGTGCAGACCCTGCACCATTTTAGTTGCACTCTTCTGGACAGCCTCCACCCTGTCTATGTTTTTGCAGAGATGGGGTCTCCAGAATTGCATGCAGTACTCCAGATGGGGTCCCACCAACTGTCTGTACAGAGGGATAACAATTTTCTGTTTTCTGCTTGGGATGCATAAGTAATGGTGATGTCTCTACCTATGCATCCCAGTATCCCCCCCAGCCCTCCTTACTGACTTTTCACATTGCTTTCCCACCTTTAGGTCATCTGATATAACTACACAGAAACATAGAAGTTGACGGCAGATAAGGACCGCAAGGCCCATCCAGTCTGCCCATTTTTTCTACCTTGTGAATGTTCCATAGGCCTGTACTCTGTCAATGGCCTATCTATTCATACTCATATGTATTGCTCCCTTATGACTATCCCATGCCTGTTTGAAGCCCTGCACTGTATTCCTATCCATCATTTCTTGAGGCAGGCCGTTCCATGCATCCACCACCCGTTCTGTGAAAAAGAACTTCCTCACATTACCCCTTAATCAGCCTCCCTCTATTCTCATGCTGTGTCCTCTTGTCTTGTTATTTTTCTTTTATTGAAACATGTTAGACTCTTTCACCTTGTTAATGCCCTTAAGGTGTTTGAATGTTTCGATCATATCACCTCTCTCCCTCCCCTAACTACCCCCAGGTCCCCTTCCATTTTTGTTGTTGTCGGTATCTCACCCATCCCCCCACACTGTGTACTCCTCTCCTGGATTTTTGTTTCCCAGGTGCATTACTTTGCACTTCGTGTTGAATCTAAGCTGCCATACATTTGACCATTCTTCCAACCTTTGCCAAGTCCCTTCGCATCCTTTCTACCCCACCTTGTGTGTCAACCCTCTTGCAGATCTTTGCGTCGTCTGCAAAGAGATATACTTTTCCTTCCAGTCCCTCTGTAATGTCATTTATAAACACATCAAAAAGGACCGGATCCAGTACCAAACCCTGCAGTACCCCACTAGTAACTCCCCTTTCTTCACTGTGGACTCCATTTATTATTACCCTCTGCATCCTGTTGTCCAGCCAATGTTTTACCCAGGCTACCACCCTGGGACCCACACCCAGGCTGGATAATTTGTTTATTAATCTTTTGTGCTGGACTGTGTCAAATGCCTTGCTAAAGCCTAGGTAGGCCATGTCCACAGCCCTTCTCTGGTCTACTACTTTGGTCACCCAGCCAAGGAAATTGATTAGATTCCTCTGACATGACCTTCCCACTGTAAATCCATGCTGCCTTGGGTCCTGTGCCCCACTGGCCTCTAGGTACTCAACAATTCTTTCCTTCAGAAGTGACTCCATCATTTTCCCTACCACTGAGGTCAAACTGACAGGTCTGTAGTTTTCTGCCTCTGTCTTGCTCCTACTTTTGTGAAGGGGAATCACATCTGCCCTTCTCCAGTCCTCAGGTACCACATCATCCTCCGATGATTTGTTAAAAAGGGTAGGCAGTGGTGCTACTAGTTCTCCCCTTAGTTCTTTTAGAATTCTGGGGTGAATCCCATCAGGCCCCATTGTTTTATCCACCTTCAGTTTTAGGAGTTCTTTCAGAACCCTTTCTTCTGTGAAAGGACTGATATCGAACTCCTATCCAGAGTGCTTCTATTGACTGGATTAGGTACCTCCCCTTCCTCTTCCTTTGTGAATACTGAGCAGAAGTATTCATTCAGTATCCCTGCTTTTTCACTGTCCCTTTCTGCCCACCAACCCTCCTCTTTATTTAGCCTCAGTATCCCTCCCTTTGTCTTTCTTCACTCCATAATGTACCTAAAAGCTTTATCCACTTCTTAACTGAGCTGGCTATCTTTTTCTCAATTTGGGCCTTTGCTATTCTGACTGCCTCCCCATCCTTCCTTCTGCTTTAAATGGTGCAGTTCTCCGTCCTGCTCCTTCTGTGTTTCCTTATACTTCCTGAATGCTATATTTTTCTCCCTAACCTTCCCTGCCACCTTTTTTGAGAACTAAAGTGTTTTTTTCTTTCATTTTGATTTGTTTATTTGATTCACACAAAGGCTTGTTGCCTCTGTGATGGCAGTTTTGATGTTTTCCCATTGTTGCTCCACCCCTCCTTCTTGCTTGTTTGCCAGTGCTTTTCTGAAACATTCTCCCATTTTGACAAAATCAGCCCTCCTGAAGTCCAGTACCTTCACTTTTGTATGGCTTGACTCTACAGCTGAGTCGATCGTGAACCACACTGTTTGGTGGTCACTTGTTCCCAGATGGCTACCCACTTCTAGATCTGAGATCCTCTGTCTGTCCCCATTTGAAAGTACCAGGTCTAAGATTGCTTCCTCCCTAGTGGGTTCCAACACTAGCTGTGTGAAGCATGCCCCCTGTAGGGCATCTAGAATGGCCCTGCTCTTGGATGTGGCTGCAGCAAAGGTGCTCCAGTTAACATCTGGCATATTCAGGTCCCCCATCAGCAATATCTCCCCTTTCTCTGCCATCCTAAGGATGCCTTCTATCATTTCTCATCCATTTCCTCCCCCTGAGATGAGGGTCTGTATACAACCCCTGTGCGGATTGTGGTGCCATTTCCAGTCTCCAGGGTGACCCACAGTGCCTCCTCTCCTCCCTGTTTACTCTTTAGCTCCATTGCTTTGATCCCTTCCCTTCCCTTACATAGAGAGCTCCTCCTCCTCTTCTACCCTCCCTGTCCCTCCTGTAGATTGTGTACCCTGGTATGTTGACATCCCAGTCATGGTTCTCTGTGTACCATGTTTCTATGACTGCCACGATATCCAAGTATCCCTCTTCCATCAAGGCCACCAGTTCAGGGAGCTTGTTACCTAGACTATGGGCATTGGTACTCATTACCCTCCATTTTTTGATGGCCTTATCCCTTTTGCCCCATCCCTGTCCTTACTGCCTTTGTCTTTTTCTCCATTTACCCTGCCCTTCTCCCTATCGACTGCTCTATCTTGGTGTTTACCTCACTAACTACCCTGATTTTTTGGGAGGGGGCTAGGATTTCCCTTCTCCTTTTCAGTGCCTCCCCCCTTGGCTAGTTTAAATGCTTGCCAATAAAGCATTTAAACCTATCGCCTAGGATCCTGGTTCCCCTCCTGGACAGATGGAGACCATCGTGCCAGTATAGACCTGCATCCTTGTATGACCCCCAGTCCCCAATGAAGCCAAAACACTGAGCTCTGCACCAGTTTTTCAACCACTGATTGAATCTCATGGTGCGGAGCACCCTAGCCTCACCGATACCATAGACAGGCAGCACCTCCAAGAAGGTTACCGTGGTGGTCACATCAGGTGCTCCAGCAGCTTGTGCATGTCCCCACCATCTGACGTAGCAAGCTATGCACACTGTTGCTTCCAATCTGTCCTTCAGGATGAAGGATAGTGCCTGAGTGGAATTCAGGACTGCCCCTATGAATTGCAGTCTTTGGGTTGGAATCAACTTTGTCTTCTGGAGACTGAGTATGACTGCCATGTACATCAGAAATTGGTATGCCGAGATCACGGCCATTTCTGTCTGTTGTTTGGATGAACTCTTTATGAGCCAGTCATCCTCATAAAGGTAAGGGAATACTTGTATTCTCTAGGTGTGCTGCATGCACTGTGAAGCACTTGGTAAAGACATGCAGTGCTGATACCAGTCCAAAGGGCTGGACTCTGAACTGATAATGTTCCAGATCCACACAAAAACTGAGGTATTTGCGGTGGCTGGTCCTTACAGGGATATGCTGGTAGGCATCCTGCATGTTCATGGATGCCAACCAATCCTTGGATCTCAGGTACAGTATGAGAGAGCCCACTGATAACATGCTCTAATTCTTTGCACCTCATATACCTGTTCAGGTGCCTGAGGTCTAAGATTGGGTGCATGTCACCCTTCTTTTGGAGAATGAGGAAGTATCTTGCCTTTGCCCTGATCTGACTCTTACTTTCTTTACTGCCCCTGGTTTGCAGAATCTCTGCTACCTCCAGGGAAAGGAGGTCTGCCACTGGGCCTGTCAACTGATGTAGATTCCCTGGATGATGGCACAGAGGTTGCTCTACCAGTTCCAAGGAGTTATCATCTGGAATAATCTTCAAGACCCATGTATCCATGGTAATGGTCCTTTATTGTTGATAGAACAGGCCTAGTTGCCCCCTGACTGGAGGCAAATGATCCACCTCAGGCAGCTGGGATGAACACAGGGCTAGAGTCCCATCAGAGGGTAGTGGTGATTGCCTTGGTCATTTGTATCTTTTGCTGTGGCTTTAATCATTACAAACATACAAAATTTGCCAGCAGATAAAGGCCTAGTGGTCTGTCATGTCTGCTCAAATGTGCAGCTAGCACCCCTTATTCTGAAGCTTCTCCTACCTCCCTTGACCCTCCCCAGCCCCTTTTGAAGCAGCTCACTGTTCTACTGGATACAACTTCTGCCGGTAACACATTCCACCCAGCTACCGTCCTCTCCACAAAAAAGTGTCTCCTCAACTTCCTCCTGAACCTTCCTCCCTCCAATCTCTTATTGTGGCCCCAGGTGTCCTTCCCCTCCCTTACTTTGAACAGCCCCCCTGTACCTGTCTTGTTTATTCCTTTCATGTACTTGAAGGTTTCAATCATATCTCCCCTGTCCCTCCTCTTCTCCAATGAGTACATGTTCTACTCCCTCAGCCTCCTCTTGTATGGTAAGTCCCCCAGCCCATGGATCATCTTTGTCGCCCTTTGCTGCACCCCCTCCAGTAACTTAATGTCCCTCTTCAGATATGGACACCAGTACTGCACACAGTACTCCCAATGTGGTTTAATTAATGATCTGTACAGTAGCAGAATCACCTCCCCTCTCCCTGAGGATACACCCCTTGCAATGCAACCCAGCATTTTGTTGGCCTTTGCAGCTGCCTTCCTACATTGTGCCGAGTTGTTCATTGACCCCATAATGAGCACCCTCAGATCCTTCTCCTCCTCTGTCTCGACTAGCTGCACTCCCCCCAGCTGGTAACTCCTCCTTGGGTTTTTTGCCCCAAAATCATTGGTAGAAGCCTCACTGGGCAGGCTTGCCAAGAAATGGCTGTTGCTGGTAGAAGAAGCCACATCCTCTACATCTCTGAGATGGGGTGTGGATGTTCTTCATATTCTTAAGAGATGTTTACTTTCATAGGACTCCTTTTGTGGCTCCTACACCTGCTGACCACAGAGATAGGTAAACATAACATTCGTAATCTTCTTTTGCACATCAGCGGCAAACCATGACAAATTTAATCAGGAATACTTCCAGGCACAAATCTCTGAAGTGGCTGCACATGTCACTGCATTAGAGGCATCCAAAGTAGCCCTTAGTTGATGGTTATTAGTTTTAGTTTCCTGTATAATAACCAGTAAGAGGTTCTCACACCAGAGATACAGAAGGGGAGGCTATATTGAGATACTCCTTTTGTAGCTTCCTAGCTTCACCCACAGCCACTGCCAGGAGGCAAGAGTAGAGGATACAGGACCACGGAGGAGTGGCTGGTTGGTGCAGTTTGAGGACACAAAAGGACATAGCAGGGGGCGTTGAGACAGTTACCTAAGGTGCCAGACAACCATCGAGGAAGGTGAAGACACCAACCAAGAAGCAGGAGAAATAAACATGATTAACCCCTCATCAAAAACATTGTCAGAAACAAAAGTTTGTTTATTGTCAAAAGGACTCTCCTTTGTCCCTACTAACAACATTAAACATTTTGACCTACTGTTTATATTGATTTGCACAAATTTGCTCAAATTCTCAGTCTGAAATCACACTTTGCAGGGGCAAATATGGGTCACCTAACACTGCACACTGTGTCATCTGCAACTCCAGACTTGCCAACAGTGGGAGGAAGGAATGCAGAACCTAGTAATGATTCAACATGAATTCACTCCAGCCTCTACATTCTGCCTGCCATACAACAAGATAGTGGTGGTATTCAAGTGTGTACGTGAAGAGGGATTTAAAAGAATCTCGAGTAACAGAGATACTAACCTCTTTGATAACATCACAAATAAAAAAGCACATATGCTTAAGTCACTACAAAAAGATTACTCCTTGACAAGAAAGCCAGCTGACAAAGGTGGGGCTGCCATCATTATGGGCCTTACTTCACGTGTCAAGGAAGTGAGAAGACAACTCAGTGACAATGCCTTCTGCCAAAAACTACAAAGAGATCCAGCTGAGAAACTGAAGGAGGAGCTCAATAGGTTCCTTACACTGGCCAAACAAGAAGGCATTATTACAACAGAAATCTGGGAATTTTCAATAGTAACCAATTCTATCAGGGCAGCATTATATATGCTGCCAAAGGCACATAAGAGTCTGATGGATCCCCCAGGAAGCCCAGTTGTCACAGGTATTGTCTCACTTATGCAGCCACTATCCCAATTTACTGATGTACAAATCAGGGACATAGTGATATCACTACCATCTTTTGTGTGGGATACTGCAAACATTCTGGGTTTCCTGGGGGACTTTCAAATGGAAAAGGATTGGCAGCTTTTTTCCACGGATGTGGCTGCTTTATACACTAATATTCCTCCCCATCCCCCCATAGGGGGTTTAGAGCAATGAAATATTGGTTGGACTATTGCACTCATTTTCTTATAAAGGGAAAGGGGAACTTGTTTAACCAAGAAAAGCACACTAAGCTGGAGCTTGTTTCCAGGTGCAACCTGAGAGCCCAAGGAAGTTAAATGAATTGCTCAGGGTCACACAGTATGCAGGTGGGGGCTGATGAGATTCAAACCCAGGTCTCCAGGTTTGTAGCTCAGTGCCCTTAATCACTGTGCTGTACTGCCTTCTCGACAGGGTACTTTATACACCCTTATATCCTTATTTGTAATTTCACTGTAACTGCTTGTGCACAATCTCTTTACCATGTATCATCCATGTTTTTGTAATGCTGTGTTTTCTTTTATTCCCTTGTACCTCCCTCCCCCAGGTCACACTTGGAAACAAGCTTCTGCTCATGGTGCCTTTCCCGGTAATCAACCTTTAAATAAATAAATAGAATCATTATACAGGGTGCTAGATTTGTTTTAAAATCTGATGTGTTTCTCTTTCAGAACAAATTTTTCTTACAGGTAAATGGTATGGCTGTGAGGGCTATGTTTGCCCCCAGTTATGCTAATCTGTACCAGGGATATGAGAGAAAGAATGTGTCTTTTCCTTTGAGGCCAACCCTTTCAGGGTTCATCTCTGAAGGCACTATATAGATGACATTCTTTTGGTGTTGCATGGTACCAGAGAAGAGTTGGACCAGTTTGTGCTGTACATTGAAAACACAGACCCTAACCTGAAGTTTCTAGTACAGGCCAGCTTTACATAAATCAATTTCCTAGACATCACGATCACTAAATGTGGGGATGGGAGCATTAGTACCGACTTTACCAAGAACCGACAGACCATAACACTTTGTTACACTCCTCTAGCTGCTATGCACGCCACACCATGGACAACATTCTGAAGTCCCAAATCCTGTGTGTCCATAGGAACTGTAATGAGGAAGGGGATTATCAAAGAAGGAGTGAGGAACTGAAAAAAACATTTTATGTAGAGAGCTACAGTCATGCAGTGGTGAACTCATCCAATGAGATGGCATCAAATAAAATGAGAGAAGACATAATACAAAGTGACAGTAGATGGGGGCACACAAGAACATCCTGGCCCGGATATTCAGAAATGCACCAAATGCCAGCGCAAGTCCAGCACAGCGCAACACCAATGCACCATGGTACAGTGAGTGCAATATTCAAAGGCTGTGCATGGTGTCATGCACCAGTGCAACATGGCTGAAAATCACAGGGATACACCACGGTGCACCTAGAGGTGCACCAGGGAGCAACCAGACCTGCACCATAGTGCAACTAGAGATGTGCCAGGGCACAAAGGGACTAGCACCAAGGCACACAAGGACCAGCCCCAGTCAATGGTGGAAGCACAGCAGTAGAGGGAAAGCATGGGGCAGGCAGAGGAACAGAGCTGGGGACAGTGCCAGGGAGGCACAGTGATGGGCCACAGGTGACCACTAACAGCAGTGCGTAGACAGGCATCCATCCCCCTCCAGCACCATGCCACAGGATGCAGAGAACAGGTGGCACCAATGGTCAAGGGAGGGCCACCACTGGAACCCCCCCGCTACATGCCATGCCCCCACCCACCCAGACCATGGCCAGCCACACCCTGGACCATGGTGCCCAACACACATACCACACATCCTGGACAGCCAGCCCATGGCCACCCCAAGGCACAGCCACTGATCAAGGGGTAGGACACCACCATGCACGGCCCGCACAATGACACAGGCACACCACACAGAGACCCACCACACCACTGCAGCATGACTCCACATGCCAGCTGCAAAGCAGACACAGACACAGGCAGTTAAGAAGGAAAACTATATTATTTTTATTTATTTATTACATTTTGATGACTGGGTAGGCCCACTGAGCCCCAAAGGTCCCTTTTTCAGAGGAGACCTGAGATACAGTACAGAAACAGATAATCAGGTATGACATATTACAGAGAGAGTGCAGATGCTAACCAGGTTACAGTACAAGCAGTAAATCAGAAACATATTAGACTTACAAGCAGTGATTGTTTGAGACAAGGCCAAGCATTGCAGTCTATTTGGGTGACAAAGGGAGAGGGTAGGCATTGTTTGTTGGACAGGGGAAAGACTACCTTTTGCCTTGACAGTGACAAGTGCTGGTCTCAATCATATGGGCCTTGAGCCTAGTGTGAAAGTTTGGTAGAGAGGGGGCTTCATGTACTGAAGGTGAAAGATTATTCCACAGGTGGGGGGGGGCTATAAAGGAGAAGGATCTGCCACCGGCATTTGTCCTGACTCCGGGGGTTTCAAGAAGAGTCCGACCTGAGTTCCTGAGCATCCAAGAGTTGTGCTTGAGAGAGATAGTCCCTTTTAGGCTGTGGGGAGCAGCTGGGCTCAGTATTTTGAATGCAAGGTAGACTAGGGGGTACTGAAGTCAAGAAGCAAAGGAGGGCCACTGCAGCTGGGCAAGCGTATCACAAGGGTGGCTTCTTGGGTGATTCTGGGTTGCGAACCATGCAACCTTATTGTACAGTACCTGTAGCAGGTTGAACTTTTGCTTAGGCATTCCCTGTAGGACTGGGGCAGCGTACGTAAGTGTTGGGAGCAGGATACTGGAGGCAACTGCCAGCCTTGCCCCCGGATAAGCTGGTTTTTTAGTCAGTACAAGGTGCCAAGGTTACCATGTATGGTCCTGGTTACTTGGTCTATGTGGGCCTTGAAGGTGAGACCTTGGCCAGTTTTTAGCCCAAGGTATTGTATGGTGTCCACCACATTTATACTTTTTCCAGCTAGAGAGTTCAGCTGTAGGAAATTGGACCTGTCCTGTCCAAGGATCTAGGACCAAACAGCATAGCTTTCATTTTGCCTGAATTGAGGACCATTCTGTTGGATGTAAGCCAGGCCTCAAGTGTCTTTAGGTCAGCTTGGAGGAGAGGACCTAGTTCCGGCAGATTTTCCATGAAGCGGTAGATTACAGTGTCATCTGCATATTGAACTACAGAGCTGTCCCCGCAGTGAAGGTTAAGGTCGTTTGTGAAGAGAGAGAACAAGAGGGGACAGAGACTTGAGCCCTGAGGTACTCCCTCTTTGATAGGTAGAGGATCTGACAGCTCTCTGTTCCAGATGACCTTCTGAGAGCAGCCTGATAGGTAGCTCTTGAACCACTGAAGGGCATGGGGATCAAGACCTATTTTATCAAGCTTTGTTAGTAGGAGGTTGTGGTCCACTAGCTCAAAAACCTTGGACAGATCAATAAAGATTGCGCCCATCGGCTTACCTGTGTCCATTGCACTGAGTACATCCACTGTTAGATTGGTGAGGGCTGTCTCAGTGCCATGGTTTGTCCGGAAACCATGCTGAGAAGGAGAAAGGAGCTGGTGGGACTCCAGGTAGTCCCTCAGTTGCCCGTAAACTAGCCTTTCTTGCAATTTTACAAGAGTGCATAGCAGGAAGATGGGCCTGTAGTTGCTAATAAATTTCCTCAAGCCACCCTTGTGAATGGGGACCACATTAATCTGCTTCCACTGGTGAGGAACAGTTCCTTCCAGTAAGGATCTATTGATGAGCCAGGTCAAAGGTCTGGCAAGGGACTGGGCTCCTTCCATTAATAACCTAGCGCTGATACCATCTGGGCCTCCTGAGTCTTTGGTTTTAAGAGCCTTAAGAAGAGGAGGAAGGACCTCCTTGGCCTTGACAAGTCTCAGGTGAAATTGGGGTCTATTTAGGCAGAGGGGTTTGTCCATGTTCAGTGCCGGTGTAGACAGAGGTAGTCCAATCTTGTATTCTTCAAGGTTAGTACAGTGGCAGTTTATTTCTGAGGCAATTAGCTGGCAATCTCTCACCAGCTGTCCATTTATCTCTATTGGGCCCAGTGCCTCCTTGGAGTTGCCCCTAAACAGTTCATTGATGTGGGACCAGAAGAGTTTGGGGTTGCCTATGTTGGATCATTGGAGGTGTATAACATACTCCTTCTTCGCAAGTGTGATGGATCTCTTACACTTGTTTCTTAGAGATTTGTAAGTCACCAAATCTGCCAGGAGAGCAGACAGCAGGAACTTCTTCCAAGCCTTGTCCCAGCTACTCATCATGGATTTTACTGGGTGGGAGATCCACTTGTAGCAGCTTCCCTTTGCTCTGAGTTTCTTAAGAGGGCCAAAGAAGGAAGCTACCTTGAGGAGTGAGTCTTGGAAGAATTCCAAGGCCTCTTCCAAGGTAGGGAGGAGCCTGATAGGACTTCAGTCCAGGTTACTTAGATAGTCATTGAATTTTGCTGTCATGAGATTTGAGTAGTCACGGACTGTGAGTATCCTGGGTGGAACCTTTGGTGCTATGTTCTTCCAGATGCAGAAAACAGGGGAGTGGTCGCTAAGAGCATCGGCCATTAAGCCAGCTTTCTGGATGTTGAGGAGATTAGCTACCAGAGGCCAGTCCAGGATGGTGTGGTTCCCATTTTTGTAAACAAGCCTGGTAGGTCCTGATATAACCTGTACCAGGTTTGCCTCATGGATAGCTGCCAAGAGGACTTTGTTAGGGTCTGAGACCCAATTTAGGTTGAAATCTCCCAAGATAAGTAGTTCTGTGAATACTTCTTTACCTACAGTTTTTGTAATACACTCCAGGGCTTGGAGAGCAGTCTTGGGGGGGGGGTAATAGACACAGCCAAGGGTGAGGTGCTTAGCGTGACCAAGGGTTAATCGGATGAAAATAGATTCGCCGTCCTGGCAGTTTCCAGGGTTCAGCTTCAGTTGTGACACCATTAGGGT
Organism: Neoceratodus forsteri; assembly: GCA_016271365.2. Taxonomy (NCBI): domain Eukaryota; kingdom Metazoa; phylum Chordata; order Ceratodontiformes; family Ceratodontidae; genus Neoceratodus; species Neoceratodus forsteri. The sequence goes on along the minus strand of CM057454.1, from coordinate 265,514,973 downwards.
GTCCTTCACATAGAATAGGATCCTGCCACCTCTCTTGTTCACCCTATCCTTTCAGAAGGTGTTATAACCTAGGACCATGATCTCATGGTCTAGGATGTGGACCTTGAGCCAGGTCTCCGAGATAGCAAGGATATCAGGCTAGTATAGGTCAAGCCAGACTTGTACCTCTTGAATTTTTTGGTCTGAGGCTACAGACGTTCATATGCGCAATCCTTAAACCCCTGGAGGATGTCCAATGTGGGTCCTGGGGGAGTAAACTAAAAGATTAGCTATAGGAGGGCCCAGATTAGGCTGTACGTCTCCTGCCCGAAGCAGTAGAAGAGCAAGAAGGCATAATAACATTGGGCAGATGGGTGGGATAGAGAAGCTGTGGAGCCTCCTGCAAGTAGCATTGAATATCTCATAGTATGTGCCCCTTCTTACCAGCTCGTGGGCTATCAGAAGGGCATTAGTGCTCGGGGGAGAGGTCCAGTTGTAGTGACCTCTAGGAGAGAGGTCTTTGTATTGTGGCACCTTGGAGTCTGAGTATCCTTGTTCTATGCTCCTGTCCACCCAGAGGAGGGACAGTATGTAGAGAATAGCCAGGAGTACTCCCCTATTTAGAGAAAAGGCAAGGGGCTTGTTTGCACAGCGAGATTTATAGCAGAGAATGCCCAGGCCTAGGGAAAATCTCTCCGGGGCCATCTTATGAGAGCAGTAGCTGACAAATTCTGGTTGGGGTTACCTACTGGCTGTTTGTCCATTGGATTATACTTCCCCAGCAAAATCCTGCCAGTGAGTCAGCTGAAATTCAGATGATAGGGTCTTAGGGGTTGAAAATCTCAGGCTATCTGTCCTGACCCTGTTGGAAGCTTGGGGGTTAAACTAGAGGTAATTCATGGTCACAAATTGTTGGTTGCATACAAGTCTTTTACATTTATTTGTGAAAGTGACCTTTAGGAGCTGACTAGACCAAAGAGGAATCGAGGTAAGAGAACTTGAGGTACTTGCAGACCTGAGGGGAAGTTTGCATTCTCTGTCTGACATGCGCTAGAAAAACATATACATTAAATAGCTGAGAAGCACCACAGCAGTTCCATGGCAAACTAGTACTGGTTAGTTTAACCTTCCCCACTTGAGTAACTTTTATCAGGCCTGTACAGACAGTTGCTAGAGAATTATGCCGCAGTTAGTAATTATGCAATACATCAGTTCCTTAGTTATACCTTTCTTTGGTAGAGTAACACTTCTCAGCCTTGAACAGGCTGGCGTTTAGAGAAATTATACACTTATTGGCAATTATGCAAGAAGTTAATAGAAACCTTAGTAGAGTAACACTACTCTGTGCTATTCAGGGTAGCACTAGAGAAAGTATACACCAATTAGCTATTGTGCAAGAATCAGTAGAAACTTTAGTAGAGTAGCACTTCACAGCCCTGTACAAGCTGGCGCTATAGAAATTGTGCACTGATTTGCAATTATACAAGAAATGACGGGAACCTTAGCATACTGGTATTAGTACATATAACCTGATTCCTTGGCGGAGAAGGCACTTCAAGCACACCTGATCTACCAGGGCTGTATATATCTTATGTGGTGGTTGCAGCACAGGCAGATGGCTAGTGCATGAGACGTCAACTAGGATGGGTAGGCAAGAGATGATAAAACAGATAGAGCAGGGTCTAGAGGGCGTGGCCAGAGAACATTTAAGGGGAGGAGGGAACGGGGTGGGCAAGAGGGAACGGGTCGGTGGACGGGAAGAAAACTGGCCCCTCCAACTAGTAGCTCCGGTGAGTTAAAGTAGTGGGTGAGGGTGCATTAAGGTCCAAGTTCTCGGTTTAATCCCTGATTCTCTGCTCCAACATTCGGGTGCTCAAACAAAGATGTTCGTTAGCTTGAAAAGTCCAGAGGTTAATTCGGCAAGTGGGCTCCTGCACTGAAGCAGGGGAAATTCTCTCTCGTGGTTTAGTGGATTCTGCAGTTGGACTCCTGCTCAGAAACAGGAGAAAAGTGATGCTTGTAAGTCATGAGGGAGGACTGCCCGGCTCAGAGCAGTAAGCTGGCACCTTGACCCCACCGTTCATGACAAGTCCTTTGTTCCTTGGGGGGGGAGCTCCCACCTGCAGTGTGGAAACCCTCACCTCCCAGTTCAGCTAGCAACAGGCAGTGTTTGTGAACCATTGGGCTCTGATGTAGGCCTTAGAAGAAACCTGGACTGTGGCATCACGGCCCTGAGGAATCCAATCAGGCGCGGAGGTTTATTTTTAAAAGGTCACGCCCAAACTCCCTCAGATAGTGGAGGCTTTACACCTAAATGCTGAGCTGATGTGTCCTGAATAGAAGGGCAGAGAAGATTGGCCCTAGGTTCCCCCTCCAACTAGCAGCTCCAGTGAGTTAAAGTAGCCAGTAAGGGTGCATTAAGGTCCAAGTTCTCGGGTTTGTCCCTGATTCTCCGCTCCAACATTCAGGTGCTCAAACAAAGATGTTAGTTAGCTTGAAAAGTTCAGACATTAATTCGGCAAGTGGGTTCCTGCACCGAAGCAGGGGAAATTCTCTCTTGCGGCTTAGTGGATTCTGCAGACAGATTCCTGCTCAGAAACAGGAGAAAAGTGATGCTTGTAGGTAATGAAGGAGGACCGCCCAGCTCAGAGCAGTAAGCCAGTGTCTTAACCCCACCACTCACGGCAATTCCCTTGTTCCTTGGGGGGGGGAGCTCCCACCTGCAGTGTGGAAACCCTCACCTCCCAGTTCAGCTGGCAGCAGGCAGCATTTGTGTTGAACACAACTATATACAATGGAATGGGGTGGGAAAGGGTAGGAGAGCGAGGGAAGGGGGCAGGGAACAGGGACTGTACTGTGGGATGGGGATGGAAGGGGAAGGGATGGCAGGGGTAAAAGGGACTTAGGGGGATCAAATTATGGGTGGCAATGGCCTGCTGCTGCTTGCCACCTGCCGCCTCCACTCTCGCCTGTCCAGGAGCACCATCCACCTTGTCTGCTGTGCCATCTCCAGGGTTGTGAATGTGATCAGGATGATCTTCCATAAGAGGTGGCAATACAGGGGCAGCCGTGACCCCCTCTGGATGCCTATGACAAAGGAATGGACAGGTGATCAGTGCAAGGTCCCTAGGAACTATGCCCTCCCACTGTGCACAATGGGCAGTGGGAACACACACCCCTGGAGTGGCACCCTGGCCACCCATAGTGGGTTGGCCACTGCCTGCCGGCATCCCAGCATGCCCCAACAGTGCACAGCACTGGACACTGCCGCCCAATGGCCACCCAACCGTGCAGCAATAGGCAGTTGGCACAGGGCAGCAACAGCACCACAGCAGCACCGGTGGCAGCCGGGCGCACACCCATCCCACCAACAGCTGGTATGTGTGCAATGGCCACCCCACAGTGGCATGCACACCATACAGTATGCAGCACACAGCTGACATGGCACATGGCACGGGTGGCCATGGATGCACCCTCACCCCCGCTGACTACCCGGTACTGAGTAGAGGAAGACAACAGTGCCTACCTGGCTGCTGTGGCGCCTGTCCTGCTGCCGCTCCACCTCTACCAGTCAGACCCGCACCTCCTCCAGTCGAACCCGCAGTGGCCTGCTGCACCCCGCCAGGTGCCCCCGCTACTCCTGCATGGTGCCGATCCTCAGGCCCTAGGAATGGAACACAGACAGGCACACATCAGAGAACAACCACAGCATGTGCCCACCACCCCCACCCCTGTGCACAGTGTGTGCCCTAGCCTAACATGACCTGCAAGGCAGTAGCGCAGCACACCTGGCGGCCAGCAATGCCACACCACAATGCACACACCAACAGTGCACCCCCCAACAGGGCATGTCAGGCAGCCTAGCCAACACCACAGTACAGCGGTGGGGCACACATGCAACATGTCATGACTTACCTGGCTGTGGCATGGCCCCCCTGCAGATGCATGCTTGCAGCTGCCTCAGTCTCTTGGGGTCCCACCACATCATGTCCCCGTACTGGTGGTGGCATTGCTCACCAGTTCATGGCACCCCAGTGTCTCATACCAGTCCTGCAGCGATGGCCTGCCAGATCTCTGTCTGGCCTGCTGCAGGGACTCCTGGCCAAAAAGTCCAGGTCCAAGTGGCTGCACACAGGCCACAAGGCAGACTAGCTCCAGGTCAGACCAGTTGCGGGCACGTCACACACCTCGCTGTTCCATCCTCTCCTCGCAAGGTGCTGGTTCAAAATGGCAGCCAGTAGCACACATGTGCACAACATGCACAGGATGCGTGCTTCATGTTGACATGTGTTGCATACACCAATCGCGCATCACCATGGATGCACAGAATAGGCATGGCCCACCCAGCACGTGGTGGTGTAGTCCCTAGGAGCAAAGGGTCACAACAGGGGTCACCTGGTGCACAGTGCACCAGAGCACAATACAGGCCATGGTGCACAGTGCATCATGGCCCCTATAGTGCTCTGAGCACACAGTGCGCAATAGGTGGTAACACAGCCATTGATGCATGCATACTGTGGGCCAGTGCACTGTGCATATCACGGCATTGAGCCTCGACATGTGCCGGAGCAATTCCATTGCACATGGAGCAAGTGCGCGATATTCAGCCACCACATGCTAATGAGCTCATCAGCCAATGCGCGGTGCACCGGGGAAATTAGCATGTCATTACTGCTGTGCCACAGCTCATTTGCATGCGATGCACTTTAAAGGCGCCACAAAACAGCACAGACCAGGGACCAGTATTGCACCTATCTGAGGTAAGTTGCATCTGCTGTGGGACCAGCCAGTACAGCAGGGTGGATAGGGTGGGCAGCTGCAGTCATTGACACACATGTCCTTGTCCACAGGTAGCACCATGTCCGAGTGTGAGGAGAATAAGGAGCGTGGGCCTGCCCACAAGCACAGGCCCAACTTTACGAAGGCAGAGACTGTTGCTCTGTTCAAGGCCTACCTCAACAGGGAGCAACTGCTGAGTGGTGCCACAGGCACACCACAGGCCAGGGCTATGGCCTGGGTGGAGCTGGCAGCATCTGTGAACCAGCAGGGCAGCCACCAGCGGTCAGTGCAGGAGTGCAGGAAGAAGGTGAGCACTGATAAATGCTGCATAAAAGAGAAGGTGGCAGCCATACGGGCAGCCAGGACAGCCACTGGTGGGGGCCACGCTGATGTGCCACAGCTCAGGGCACAGGAGGAGCTGGTGGCAGCCACCATGCTTTGCAGCACAGTTGAGGGTGTGCCAGGTGGTGGCTGCCAGACAGGAGGGAGCCCTTCACTGCATGGTACATATGCCATGCCCGGGGGGGGGGGCTTGCCAGAATTGCAGCTCTAACACATCTGTTTTCTCTTATAGCACTGGCACGCCTGCATGCAGTGGAAGGGGTGCCAGTGGCAGCCAGGGAGGCAGGCACAGCCCCGGAGGACTAGCCATCCACTGGGGGCCCCGATCGGCTGCAGCACACCACTGCCGTTAAGCCGGATGTCCAGGGCTTGGTGTTGGATGAGGCCCTGGCTGTGTTCCAGCAGGATGTCAGCCTGTCAGCCATGGCGTACTCTGTGTGTGTGTGTGTGTGTGTGTGTGTGTGTGTGTGTGTGTGTGTGTGTTGCTGTACACTGCTACGTGCTGTTGTATGTGACTGTGTGACATTGCTACCCCCACCCCTGCACCACGCCTCTGTGTGCATGCCCATTGCCATGCCCGCCCATGCCTGTGTGCTGTACCATTGTGTCTGGCCACTGCATGGGTGTTGCTCCACCTACCTGCATGCACCATAGTGCTGCTGTGCAATTGTGTCCTGGTGTTGGCGTGCCATCCTTTGGAGCCAATCGCTCCACCCAGGGGGCTGCCCACTGCCCCCCAGACCATTGCCCTTGTTGTCCCCACTGCTGTCCCCTCTTTGGCCTTGACAGCTATCCCACGGTCAATGGCCATGTTGTGCAGTATGCAGCAGGCCAGGAACAGGCCACAGGCTTTCAAGGGGCTGTACTGTAGGGCACCACCAGACCTGTCAAGGCAACGGAATCGTGCCTTCAGCATCCCAAACACACACTCAATGATGTTCCGCATGCTGGTGTGTGCCTCATTGTAATGATCCTCTGCTGGGGACAACGGGCACTGGTAGGGGTGAGCAGCCAGGGCCTGAGTGGGTAGCCACTATCACCTGTGTGGAAAGGTACATGGTTAGCCTAGTGTCCTATGTCGCTGTGCCCCTTGCCCATCCCTGGCACCCCACCAGTGCACCTGCCCTGCCAACCCCCATCCCATGCCCTGCTGTTCCCAGCTCCCCATGGCCATCCCATACTCACCCACTAGGTGGCCCGTGGAGATGTCGCCACACTCGAACCTGTGGCACAGCACAGAGCTGTGCCAGATGAATGTATCATGTGCACTCCCAGGGTGTGTGGCACAGACAATGGCAATGCATCCCCTGGCATTGCACACCACCTGGCAGTTGACACTGGGGTAGCCCTTCCTGTTGATGTATGTTATGCCCTCAGGGCCAGGTGGCATGCAGATGCCCACATAGGTGCAATCAATGGCCCCAAGCACACCAGGCATCCATGCTACCCTGTGAAAGTCCTGCATAGTTGTTGTATGCTCTGCCTGTGTGCTGGGGAGCTGGATGTATTCCACAGCATATGGCAGCAGGGCATTTAGGAATGGTGTGAGGAGGCATGACGTTGCCAACTGGGTTATGCCTGTGGTGTTCCCTGTTGGTCTCTGGAAGGTGCCCGTGGTGAGCAGGCACGTGACGGCTGTCACCTTAGTCTCCACTGACAGGGTGTAGCTCTGTCTAGTGGGTGCCTGCATCTCCTCACTGCACAGCTCACAGAGCTGCCTCAGAATCACCCAGTTCAGGCGATACTGGTCCACAATCTCTGTACTGGAGTAGTTCTTGAAGGTGATGCATGCACGGTACCACCTGTTCCGGGCGTACCACCGACGGGCCTTTCCACGGCCACGTCGCTCTTCCTCCTACCTCCTCACACCCCTCATTATGGCCCCCATCTGGAAGGCTGTGCTGGCCATGGCCCCTGCTGTCCTGTCTCCCCCTGGGTGGTCAACTCATGTGGTCTGTTTGCCACTGTGGGGCAGTTCCTTTCTCTCTGCCTGGCTCTCCCTGTTGCTTCCCCGGCCTCTGGCTCACACTCCATTGCCACCTCTATCCGACACCCCTGTGGCTGCCTGTTCCACTCCCTCAGTCCCACACAGGCTCTGTCTCCCTTGTTCCTTCTGTTCCCTCCCTCGACAGTCTGGTTGCTTGCTCTCTCTCTCTCTCTCTCTCCCCCAGTGCAAGTGCTATCCCCATGCTTGTGCCCTGTATTTATAGGCTCAAATCTGCTTGGCGCATCTGGACATTGCTCTGCACTTGCACCATTGGTCGGGGCTTGAATATCGCACTGTACCACATATTTATGGGCACCCCCTGCCCTTGCACATGCATTCATTAGGGTTGCGCATTGGTGCACTGCAACTTGCACTGTGCACTGGCTCCCACTGAATATCGCTTCTTGGTGCATTTCCACAGTTGTGCTGGCACAACTCAGTTGCGCTATGTGCAACTGCTTTGAATATCCTGCCCCCTGTATTTAACTTTTTCCCAATGTATTCCACCCAGTCATCTGCAGTCAAACAAGTGTTACTGGATAATTGGCATAGTTTCCAATTTGACCCCATCGTGAAAAAATGTATGACTGGACCACCACATATGATTTAGAAACATGGACAAAATTTAAGGGATAGTTTAACCCATAGTTTGCAGCCAAAGAAAGTTATAAATCCGAATATGTGACTTCCAAGTTTGTCAAATGGCAACAATGTATGTGGTAGTTGTAAAGTCTGCCCAGCAATGCTTAAGACAAAAAAAGCTTTACCTTGGTTAATTCCATGAAAGTTTGTCAAGTGGTTCATAAACTGCAATATTGAGGATGTTGTGTACCTTTGCAGTCTGCAGCTATGGCTCATTTTACATTGGAAAAACACAAAAAGTTTTACAGCTAGAGTTTTTATTTATTTATAGTGTATAGTGGAACATCGTTGTTCACTGAAATCTAATGCTCTCAAAATGTTCTGCTGCACTAGCGATGTCCGTAGTGCAGCAGAACCAAAAAGTGACGTCCGCAGGACAGCAGAACAACTTTTCATTCTGCTGCAGTGCGGATGTCACTAATGGTGTCCTTGAGCAGCAATCTGACAGTTAGTCTTTTTTAAAAAAAAAAGATGCAGTAATTTTTTTTTTTTGAGGCAATGACGTTCCACTATACACTATACAGAACAGAGCATGCATACCATTTAACGGCAGGGCTGTTCTTTCTCCTCATTGGTACTATGATGACTGATTACCTCACAAGCTGCACTCTCAAGGTAATCTGTCATCATAGTACCAACTTGGTGAAAGAATAGCCCTGTTGTTAACTGGTACTCATGCACTATCCTATATATTGAAATGTTTGACCAGGAAGGGTACACTAAACAACAACTTGCTCATCTCACGGTGCATCCTGGGAGGGGAAGGAATCGGGGGAATACATAATACAGCCAACATTAATACACAAAATATAGTAAAAGCATGACAGTGTAACAGTGCTGATGATTACAGGAGTAATCTACATTATCAGTGCAACATAGGAACTAATATACGTTCAACAGACAAGGGAACCTGATAAGTGCTAAATGATAGCATAGAACACTTGGGGAACACCTCTGGAAAGTTGAAAAGGAGGATGTAAAAAATGCTCTGGACACACATGTGAAACTACAGAAAAATGATGGTAAGACACACAAATTCTAGTTTTGTGGTATAGAAAGAGTAAAAGTAGGAAGAAGGGATGGGTAACTAGAGAATATATTATTGACTTGAGAAGGGTTCTGTATTTTTCATTTTGGGGCCCTGGATAAGCCAGAACTAAACAACAGGATTGATTTGATGGGATTTCTTGTTGATATGTGTATCTTTAGTATGCATTATGTTTATGTGTTTTCCAGATATTTTGTCTGATCTGTTGTGCCTTTACATCATGACCAGTGTTTGGAATGGAATGAACTTTACCCTGTTTGTCCCTTGCTTATATGTACATCTGATCCTATGACGTTTATTAGTGGTCCTTCCAATATGGCATATGCAATTAATTTGTTATATTCTTGTGAAGAGAGTTTTATTTTTATGGCATCATTGTATTTAATGTAAGGTAGTCAGGACTGGATTAGCAGTTTCACCATTGCTGTAGTCATATTTAATAGCACACTGTCACATTAAACACTTGCTTTGAATACACATGGTTGGAGACAGCATTTAATTCTTTGAGAAAGCATGTTTAGTGTAAAACTAGTCAGGTCCTTCAGCTTGGGGGGCCATGTTCTCCCCATTTTGCTGCAGGGCATGATGTATTTTTACACACATTGAACTATGCACTTTTATTAAAGTAATTTTGCACTTGGTGGTCCTGTGCCAGTTTTTTTTTCTATCTGTCCTGTATGTTGCTACCAGGGCACAAACCTTCTGGGTTTGGCCACCTTTTTTGTCTTTGTTGCACTATCTTATTATCAGTGAGATCTGGATTGAACTCTTGCTCATCCTACAATAAGGGATATGGAGCTATTGGGCTTTGCACTGGTGATGAGGACAGATCCAAGGGACACTCACTTCCCAGCACCAACACTCACCCTAGCCCCAGCAGTGATATCACAAGTAGAAGTCACACCGGCACCAAAAAGGCATCTGTGCCAAAGGCAGGAGCACTGACAGTGGTATCAGCATTGAATCAAAATCCTCTGCACCAACACTGGTAACAGCATTGCTGATGGTGCCAGCACCACTAGCAGCACCGGCACCAAAGTTGGCACCGGTCCCAAGGGAGTTGCTGGCACCACAAACAGCATTGCAAGTAGAGACAATAAGGTGCAGAGAAGCCACTGCCCAATGAGAGTTATTCATTGACTTAACTGCTCATCCAGCATATTCCCTGTTGGCAGTATGGGTGCCAAAGATGAATGAGCTATTTCCAAGGGAGCAAAAAATCATGTGTGGTGCCATCCCTCATTGATGATGCAGAAGGATGGGACACCAGAATTCCCATGAAGGAGGGGACACTGGAATTCCCCAACCAAAAGGAGATGGCTACCTCAGGGCAGAATTATGAGAACTTGACCAGGACCTGTGTCATCATTTCTCTTTTTTCCTTCGATGTGAGGACAAGGTAGAGGTAAAATGGTCTCTGGAACCTGATGTGGAGCATAAGTAGGTCTGGTATCATTTCTTTTTGTGACTATAGAAGGACTGCTTATCTTCCTGGTCGTAAGATTGCCTGGTACCAGAACACTCACCCAGAGAGGAGTGGTGGTCAGATGCCAGAGCATTTTCTCCTGTTAGGCACCCTATCTGCAACAATGGTTTTCCAATATCATCGAATCTGGTAGGGCTCTGAGAAAACTTGATGATATAGACTACCAAAACTGATACAAAAACAATAGATTTGGTCACATAAGTTGATAGACGCATGACAAACTAGACATGAATATTATTTGTATGCAGACTGTGGTTCTTGTTCCTGATGAGGAAAGCACCCTTCTCCAATGGCAGAAAATAGAACTGAGGTGGTTATGGACTGGTGCTGCTATATACCATGCACGCTTGTGGATGACATCATGCGTCAGTACCACTGGCCCCAATGGTTATGGATCCCACAGCCTCCTTTCACGTCTGACTCTGAGACCAAAGAGAGGGACTCTGTGGATAGTAATTCTTGGAAGATGCATACTTCTAAAAAAAATTACAGAACATTTTGTTTTACTATTGTATGGGATGCACTATACACAATAGTCTATAGAGTTATTTGAGCTTCCTTTTTAATTTCAGAACTCTCCAATATGTGCAGTTCCTGACTCTATTCTGTTTTGAATATGATAAATAGTCCATCAATTTCTGCTAATAAATCATGGATTATTCATGAAAATGTATGAATTTTTGGGATTGTAAAGAACTAGAGAGATTCAATGAAATATATTCAAGATTTCAGCAGTCCGTGACTCAGATATCACTAGTGGGTGGTATGGCATGACCCATATGACTCAGAATGTCTGCTAGGACATTATGTTTTCTTGCAAGGTTTACTGCAGCTATCTAAGCCTAGTAAACTGAATGTCAGGTTCCAGATTGTCAAAGTCTTCTTGCATGATTGTGAGGTTTTGGAAACCCCATGTTTGCTCAGGTAGAACATTGTTATATTGTCTGTCCTTATTCTAACTACTTTCTGGAACAGCATGCTAGAAAATGTCTTCAGGTTAACTTCTCAACACTGGCGGATTTGGGTGTTTCAGCTTTCACTATTTGGGATCCAACCCCATTCATTGTATTCCCTTCCAGAAGTCCTCCAGTCTAGGCATTAATGCATCTGCAGTCAGACATGCATTGTGCTCTGGTTGGAGGAATGGAATACCATCCCTTATGTTCTGTATATCCTGTCACCATGCCAGACACTGAATTAATTCTCAGTACATGTGAACCAATGGTATCAGTGGGGCATACTTCTGTGACCAGTATCTTTTCATATATGACTGAGTCTTCCTCATGTGTATTCTTTTCCATGAGACTACTGCTGTGTTCAAGGACATTAAACCTAATAGTCTTGAAAAGATCCTTGGTTGTTCTGCTTACAGTATATTCTCCTGAAAGAAGCATTTAAAACTTATCAAGTTCTGTTCTGTAGAGTTCAACTCTGCCCTTATGAGTGCTAGGGACTGAGTGGCTTCTGGTTTTACTTTTCCAAATTCTGGAACAATCCCAAGTCTGACATCATTGTCATTGCCATCTTAAATTTGATCTCTGGTTTTCTCACACAAACTCATCATCTAGGAATGAGTTCGCTATTATGCCGTCTTCTCAGTGCTGCTGTCACAGTTGAAAGGCATTTTGAAAATACCTTTGGTGCAAAGGTTAGACCAAAGAACATCACTCTGAACTGGATTAAACATTGCCCTACATTTCGTATGATTTTTCTGGTAAGGGAAGCAAGCACCCTTTAGATCCAGGGAACAAAACCAGTCCCCAGTCTCTATGGCTGGGGTGATATTTTTATATACACCATTCTGAATTTGTCTTAATATAATTCTTCAGGGGTCCTAAATCTGATATTGACTGCCACTCATTATTTTTCCACTTTGTGAGGAAGTATCAGGAGAAAAAAAATTAATGTTGAACTGTTTTATTGTCACACTTTCTATTGCTCTGAATTGCAAAGGGTGGCCTCTGATTGCAGTAGTTCCTGCTCTACTCTGGGCTTCTTTGTATTGTTTTGTTTGGACTAAAGAGAATGCAAAGTTCTGCTCACCAAGATGCAAGCTGATACTGGAGAAGGAAGACAAGCCTACCAAGTAAACAATGAAAATCACTGTTACAGAGCCCCCATTTGGAAGCATGAGACATTTAAGGCTATGATCTTTTAGAACAGTGTGACCCTGAAATGAGCTTACAAAACAGGTTTAGATAAAAGAAAGAAAATTTAAAACTAGCCTACATAGGATATTATTGGTGACATAGTAACCTTTGAAAATTTACATTTTAACATAGAAACATAAACACTGATGGCAGATAAGGACCAAAAGGCCCACCCAGTCTGTACATTTTTTTCTATCTGCTGCAGAAACCACATACCCTACTTGATCTCCAGCTTTGATATCTTTTCTATCAGCAGGGTTCCCCTACACCTATCGTATGCATTTTTGAATTCCTTTACCAAATTTGCCCCCACCACCTCTGCTGGTAGGCTGTACCATGCATCCACTACCATTTCTGTGAAGAACTATTTCCTCAAGTTACCCCTTAGTCTACCTCCTTCCAGCTTCATGTCATGACCCCTTGTTCTAGAACATACATTTTTCTGAAAGATGCTACCCTCTTGTACCTTATTAATGCCCTTCAGATATTTGAAGGTCTCTATCATATCCCCCCATTCACTCCTCTCCTCCAGGGTATACATATTGAGGTCCTCCAATCTCTCCTCATATGACTTATGGTGTAGGCCCTGCATCATTTATGTTGCCATTCTCTGAACTGCCTCCACCCTGTCCATGTCCTTATGGAGATGCAGCCTCCAGAACTGGACACAGTACTCCAGATGAGGTCTCAGTAATGATTTATACAGAGGCATCACAACCTGTATCCTTCTGTTGGTAATGCCTCTCCCTATGCACCCCAGTACCCCACTGGCTCACCCCACAGCCTTGGCACATTGTTTGGTCACCTTTAGATCATCTGATTTGATTGCCCCTAGATCCCTTTCCTGTTTGGTGGCCGTCAGTATCTCTCTCCCCATTGTGTAAATCTCCACTGGGTTCCTGTGCCCCAAATGCATGATTTTGCACTTTTTTCATTGAATCTTAGCTGCCACACTCTTGACCATTCCTCTAGTTTACCTAAGTCCGTCCTCCTTTTTTCCACCCATCCCGAAGTGTCTACATTGTTGTAGATCTTAGTTTTATCTGCATAGAGGCACACATTTCCATCCAGCCCATCTGCAATGTCACTTATGAAGGCAATGAATAGGACTGGCCTCATAACTGATCACTGTGGCACCACACTGGTCAACCTCCATTCCTGGATTGAGCGCTATTTACCACCACCATCTGTGTTCTATCCCTCAACCAATTCCTAACCCTGTTTACCACCTTGGGACCTATTCCCAGGCAGCCTAGCTTGTTTACAAGCCTCTTACATTGAATTGTGTCAAAGGCCTTCAACTAGGTAGGCCATCTCCACTGCTCCCCCAATCCACTTCCCTGATCACACAGTCAAAGAAAACTATCAGATTTGTCTGACATGACCTTCCTGCTGTAAATCCATGCTGCCTCAGATCCTGTGCTCTGCTAGAGTGAAGATGTCCCACAATCCTTTCTTTTAGTAGTGAATCCATTATTTTCCCCACCACTGAGGTCAGGCTGACTGGTCCATAGTGTCCAGCCTCCTCTCTGTTCCCACTTTTGTGTAGAGGGACTACATCTGATATCTGGGAGTCCTATGAAATCTAGAGAGTCACTCGTCCGAAGCACAGTAGCCCGACTCCATTTGCTTGACATTCACTTACCCAACAGTAGAAATTTGCCCATGGCAGAGGTCATTATATTTAAGTGTTGGGGGGGTGCAGGGGACAAAGCTCCCTGAAACATAAAATCACCTCCACTGTGGGCAAATTTCTACTGTCAAGCAAGTAAATGTCAAACAAATGGAGTCTGGCTATTGTACATACGGCGAGTGACTTTCAGGATTTTGTAGTAGATCCTGCTTTCCTCCAGTACCCTGGAACCGCTCTTGTTTCCAGCGATTCATTGAACAGGGCTGCCAGTGGTGCTGCCAGCACCTCCCTAAGCTTGTATAATTGCAAACCCCTTCCCCATCCCCCTCATCTAGGGGCATAAACATATCATCACAGATGGTCCCGGGGCATATGAGAGGACTACAACAAGTGCAACTCCTGAGCCAGTGCATCCCAAACAAGATAGGACAAATGGCTATCCTATCTTTCAATGGCTTCATTCCCATGTGCACTCTCAATCTCACCTCCAAATCTCAATTCACCCTGAACACTGACCACCAGCACAGTATCTCCCAACTACAGCCTCCTGTCTCTTCAGAGCCCCAGAGCCCCTCAATCCCAGTGCAGTATGATGGACACCTTCTGGAATTATACCTTGTGAAATAAATTAGACATGAGGGGGTCCATTTCATCCCCCCATCCAACTCAAATAAAGAAAGATCACTACCATGTTTCTTCCCAAATAGCTTCTTTATTTTAGCTTCTGCATCCCAAATGATTCTTGGAAATGTAGGGGTCCAATCTTTCACCTGATAAATAAAGCAACTCCATGGGGCTATTTGAATTTTTTACATCTTTTTCCCAAGCTGGACATTTGAGCAGCATACAAGGTTCACAGGCAGTGCAAGTAGGGTTTCTTCACTCTGAACTTCTTGGATGACTTACCCAAGGAACCTCCCTACTCGAAGAACCCACAGGCTCCTGGCTCACTGGACTGGTAAGCCAAATCTCTCTCTCTCTCTCTTTTTCCTTTCTGGGTTACCCATTTTCCTCACTCTCTATACAGTCAGGCGCTGGTCAGCTGCCCAATCTCTGGCACGGGAAAGCAGGTTGCTTCCCCCACCTGGCCCCTGGACCTTGTCCCAAATCTTGAGGGGTACCAGGATTTTTTCCTCCCTGACCCAGGCCCTGTAACCCAGTCTCTGTCATCTCACATGAAACTCAAACCTGTTGATGCTCCCAGCCTTATGGCACCAGTCTCCACAACCACATCTCTGCTCTCTCTTTACTCTCCAAACAGGTGCCATGGTCCTCAAACTCAGCCCTGCTCCCATACCTGAGCTCCACTAATCAGGCTACCCTGCCACAGGAGGACCCTGAGCCCTGCCACTGCCCAGTTCCCCCACACAGCCCACATTTCTACAGATTGTAGCCAAACCTCCTTTCTGCGCTCTCAGATGACCATTTGTGAGGGTACCCCAGCCTCAGGTCCACATCCTTGCCACACATCCTAGGCTTGCATTAAGCTCCAGCTAGAGGCACCCCCAAGGCCTGTCCAAAGACCTGCAACTATCCTGGCCCTTTAATGCCGGTGCCCCAAGACCTTCCCCTCCACACAAGTCCCTGAAAATGGGTAAAGGGCCCCCTGGTTCCCTCCATTCTCGGGCCACCTTGCCACTCCGGGTACAGAGGAGATCCACTGCCACTGGCCTCCACCCTGTGGAGATCCTGCCACTGCCCCCACAGATCTGGTGGCCCAAGCCACTAATCCATGGGATCACATGGGCTTCTGCCTATCCTGGTGTCCTACTTCCACCTACACCTCCCATACTCCCAATGATGCAGACACCTGCATGATCATCCTCCCCACAGAGCTTCCTCCCCAGCTCCTCAACACCACATCACTGCAGAGGCCGTTCCTATCTGCCACTTTTGGGGGGGGTCTCTCCCACAGGCCAAACCCAAATCGCCGAGCTATCTCCTTGCTTGCCTACTCCTGCTCCTCCAGCTGCCCCTCCTCCAGGTCTCTCCAGATGGGGTCTGAGCTGAAAACTACCTGCAGTATGTACAGAAACTGAATGCTCAATTGAACCATGCATATCAACTGGCCAAGACAATGGCCGCTAAAGGAAATCTCACCAAGAAAGAGAGGCACTACAAGAAAGTAAGGGCTCAAGAGCTACGGCCCGGAGACCATGTGTTGTTACGCAGTTTGGGACTACATGGCAAGCACAAAATTGCTGATAGTAGCACCATCTTCCTCATTTAGTAGTTGGAAAGTTGGATGATCTACCAGTATACAAGGTATGCCCAGAGAATAACTCCAAAGCTGTCAAGACCATGCACTGTAACCACTTGCTGCCTATTGGCCAAGTTATTATTGAAGCAGAACCAGCAGACATTGCCTCCCCTGGGCCGGTGACTCATGCTGCTGCAGAAAAGAGACAGAGTCAACCTACCCAGTAGTTACAGATTTATGGTTTCCCCCGCATCAGGCCCAGAATGATAGTGACTGTCAATCCACCTCTGATGATAGTGAATGTGACAATGCCTATTACCCCTCCTATGAATTGAGTCAGCTGTTTTGAGGTAACCCTATGACTAATTTTGGGAATGAAGCTGGGCCTTCTGGACTGCCTAACCCCCCAGCTTTGTCCTTGGAGTCAATGCTCCCTGAAAGTGAGGTGCAAAGCATCACATCTGAGGTTGCAGACTCTCTGTGTTTTGTGGAACTGTGTGAATTGCCCGAAGAAGGGGCTGATGGTCTGAGTCTCCCTGGTGACACACCAGAACTTGAAGAACAGTATGAGAGTGCTGACAGCCCCATTTCAGTTCCACAAAGACTAATTGTGCCTAAACCTTCTCAAATGAGCCAGCTGGGCCCTCATCAGAAGATAGTAATTACTTGGTTACTGGTAGTGTGGGGTACAAGAAGGCAGAACGCCCATCGAGAGTAGTCCCCACAATGTTGTGGGTCATTATTCTGTGTTAGTTTCTAACCAGAGATCTAATTTAGTTTTAAATATATCAAAGTTGGGACTATTAACAAGATCGCCAGGTAACTTGTTCCATGTTCTTGGGGCCCTAAGTGTGAAATAATGTAGTCTTTTGTTAGAATTTGCCTTGGGGATGTCAAGTTGTTTAGAGTGTAATCTAGAGACCAATTTCCTAATTATAAAATTAATTCCACATTGATGCATAAGAGTCAGATGTTCTAGGGTTTTATAAAGGAACAGATCACCCCTTAACCACCTTGTTTCCAGGGAGTGAAGTTTTAATTTTTTCAACCTATCATCATATGATAAGTGTGCTAGGTGGGGTATCATCCGTGTTGCTCTCCTCTGAATGCTCTCAATGATTATTATGCCTTTTTTCAGATATGGGCTCCAAAATGGTGACCCATAATCTGAATATGGTCTAACATATGTCCAGTACAGAGAAATGATACAATGTTCAAGTTTTGTCACAAACATGTGGTTTATTCTTCTGAGAAGACCATTGGAGTTTTTAGCTAGTTTGTTACAGTGGTCTATGGAGGTCAGTTTGTTGTTAACTATAATCCCAAGCTCTTTTTCACATTTGGATGCTTTAAGTGGTATATTATTTAGTTTGTAGGATTGACAAGGGTTGTTATTGCCAAGGTGAAGTACAGTACATTTGCTATTATTGAACTCCACACCGTTTGTTAATGCCCATTCCTCAATTTTATGCAAGTCAGTATATAGTTGATTCCTGTTATCTTGTGTGTCAACCTTACCTCCCAGTTTATTGTCATCAGTGAACTTAGATAAGTGAGTATTAGAACTGGTTTGCATATCAGAAATAAATATGTTAAATAAGACAGATCCAAGAACAGAACCCTGCCGAACTCCACTGGTCACTTTACCAAGGTCTGATAGCACTCCATTGATTCTTACTTGTTGGGTCCTATTTGTCAGCCAGTTATTCACCCAGTTTAATAGACTTGTTGAAATTCCCAGGAGTGTCAGTTTGTTAATTAATTTTTTTGAGGGCTACACGGTCGAATGCTTTACTGTAATCTAGGAGAATAATGTCCATAGGAGTCCTAGCATCCAGTTCTTGGTGAATGTGATTATAAAAAGCAATTAAATTAGCAGTTGTCAAGTATCGCTGTTTGAAGCCATACTGTGTAGTGTCATTGAGGTTGAGATTTACAATTTCTACTTCTATTAGAGTTTTAATGATTTTTTTCCATTAATTTGAATGGTACTGAGGTTAGACTTATAGGTCGATAGTTTTCAGGGTTGGATCTATTCCCCTTTTTAAAAATGGGTGTAACGTAAGCTGTCAACCAGTCAGTAGGAACTATTGATTCTTTAAGGGATTTATTAAAGATAATAGCTAAAGGGAGGGAAACTGTATTGACAGTTTCTGTCAAGAATCTGGGGCTAATTCCATCAGGTCCCGGACTTCCTTTTTTGTTAAATGTTTTCAGTGCCTCCTTTATGTGATTAATTGTTATAAGGTAATTTGATTCATTAACTTGTTTTATTATTTGAGTCTGATGCGTGTCTATTTTTGAAAAAAACTGAACAAAAATATATATTTAAATTGTCTGCTATTGCTTTATCTGATGTTATTGGTGTGTTGTTAACTGTTAATGGACCTACTTGTGTAATGTTCCCTTTTTTTATTTAAATAGGAATACAGTGATTTATGGTCATCTTTTGTGTGTGCAATCCTAAATTCTAGATTTCGCTTTGATTTAACAATTCCTGATTTTAACTTTTTTATGGAAGCTCTGTATAATAGTAAATTTTTGTTATTACTTGGATTTTTTTTTAATTTGAGGAACATCCTCTTTTTTGTTTGATTAGTGTTTTTATGTTGTTGTTTATCCATGTGGGGATGTAACTTTTTTGATTATATTTATTTTTTGTTGGAATATGTCTGGATTCCAAGTCCAGAATAGTTGTTTTAAGTCTAGTCCTGGCATTTTCCACTGTTAATGGTAATAAAATGTGTTCCCATTTTATGTTCTCTAACTGATTATTAATTAAATTGAAGTTGGCTTTGTCATATTGTTTAAGTAATATGTTGTTCCTAGAATATTGTTGATGGTAAGGTAAACTGATAATATGGATTTATGATCGTTATTCCCAAGGGGTTCTGATATGGATAAATTAGAAATATGGGTATCAGTAGTTATAAGTAAAAGATCTAATACATTAGTTCCTCTGGTGGATTTCTGAAACAAGCTGTTTTAAACCCAATTCAATTATCCCTGAGAGGAAGATCTTTTCGGCTTTCAATCTGCCAGTTAACTTGTCCTAGTTAATATTTAGCATGTTAAAGTCCCCCCATTATTATGACGTTACCTTTCCTTGCTATGTTTTTAATTTCTGCCATTAATATTTTAGTGTAATCAAGATTTTCATTAGGTGGTCTGTAACATGTTCCAAGGAGTATTTGAGGTTGCTCCTTTAATTGAACTGTGTCCCATAGGCTTTCAGTATTTATTTGGATGTTGTTTTCGAAAGAGGGGATATGGTCCCTAACATACATATTCCTCTGCCTTTTTTACGAGTTCTAACCTTGTGATAAAGTTTAAAGCCTGGTATGTGTCTGGTCCACTCAGAGTCATTGTTCCACCATGTTTCAGTTATTGAAATAATATCTATGTTATGAGTATTAGTTTTAGCTTCAAGTTCAACATGTTTTAAGGTGTTTAAAGATCTTGCGTTTAGTAATAAGACATTGCATAATATATAATTATCCTTTTTGTTAGTAAGAGACGTGGAAATGAATCTGTTCTCCCCCAGATCTTTTAGTTTAAAGCTTTGTGGATTAATGTGGCAATTTTTTCCCCAAGAATTGTGCTTCCTCTTCTACTTAAATGTAAACCGTCCCAGCAGTAGAGGGAGGGTCTATCAAGAAAATCCTCCCAGTGGGTTAGGCATGTAATATTTTGTTTAAAGCACCACTTCCTAAGCCACTCATTTAAAACTTTGATTTTATTTTTGATGTCTATAGTGGCTGTAGGTACAGGGAGTATTTCAGAAAAACACACATCATATCCTTTATCAACCAATACATTGTTCAGAGCTATAAAGTCCTTTTTTAGTTCAGTTAAAGTGGTCCTATTAATGTCATTTGTTCCAGCATGGACTATCATTAATGCCCCCTGTGGTTGATTTTTTAATATGGAATTGGTCATTTTTGTGATGTCCGATATTCTTGCTCCTCTAAAACTGGAGCAGGTACAATTAGTTTTGTCTGGGTTACATATCAATCTGTCTGTATGTTTAATCATAGAATCTCCCAGAACAAAAACTGGTTTAGGACTGCGAACCGTTATGGGTGTTATCATGCTATCTTGACCATTAATTTGTGGAAGTTGTGGTGAAGAGTGTTCTCTAAATATAGTTTTTGGGTGAGGTATTAATTTGGAAGATACAGCAGGGATTGATGCATATGGGCTGATCCTATGCGATGTGATTGAGGTGTTGGAATAGTGTGGTTCCATAATTTGGGAGGTGGGGTCTTCGTCTTGTTGTAGTTATTCAAACCTGTTACTTAAAAGTAACCATGGGATACTGGAATAAACTTGGCCACCTCTTCTTTTTGTTTTATATTTATTTGTTGGTACATGAGCCCATGTGTCATCTGGCTTGGCTGACTGTGAACAGATTACCTCTGTTTGAGGGGGACTGTTCGTATTAGTGTCTAGGTTTGACTTAGGTATACTGGTTTCAAATGTTGTTACCATGGAGTCAATATAGTTTTCAAAGTGATTTATGTCAGCTTTTACTGCTATCCTGGATTGTAGGTTGGCTATCTTGTCATAAAGGGTGGATATTAATACACAGTTATTGCAAGTGTAACCCCATATTTGTTCCCTGAGATTGTACATCCCACAGATCTGACAGCAGTTCTCAGGGGTTGCTATTATAATCCTGTTTTTATTGGAATAAGGCTATGTTTAAGTAATACACCTGGCCTGTATATCGAGCCTTGTACCTTCCTGTTAATTAAAATGAGATATTTGGTAATCAAAGTACTAGGGTAGTCCTTTTCCACTTACTTCTTGAGTGTACTGGTGCCTCTTTCCCCAGTTTCCACAGAAGACACAGTAGACACATGCAAGACGTGCATGTCTCTGCATGCATCTCCGCATGCAGCCCTGTGCATGTTCACCCCGCTCGCTAGGCGGGCCATTTTTAGTGCATCAAACTGGAAGTGCGTGCTTGCACTACTTCCGGTTTTCACGCTAGCGCTAAGTTCAGCAAAATAAAATATAAGCCTTAAAAAAGGCTAGTCCTGAGTTGGATTACAGGATTTAGTAAGACTAAGTCACCCACAAGGGCAAATAATGCAGGGTTATCACAGTGGAGTTGCAGGTGGTCAGAAAAGAACCTCCTGTAACCACCAGTATCCCACACTCCCTTGTGGCAGCAGAGAAGAGAAATCACAGTTGGAGATAGTACCCTTCCCTCACAATAGTCTTACAATAAAATGGTATAGGTATAATAGTGCAATACAGAGTTCTATATTTCATTTCAGTGCAGTAAAACAGCTTATATGTCCACCATCCATAATGAGCAAAGTTTTGTGGAACCAGAGCCTACAGAGCAAGGAGCTGACAGTGCTCCCAGTTTGGACATTCCTATCCATGCACAGGTACCCCTCAAAAGTGACAAAAGCTCCAGATTTAGTGCTGAAAGTACAGAGACTGTGGCTGCTCCCCCCAGAAAGACTGGTCGAGCTGTCAAGCCAGTACTACGCTTTAGTTATGATTCCCCTGGGAGGCCAGTGGATTTGCCTCTCAATGTGGTTCACAAAGGGGTTTACATCTCACCAAGCTCACTGCCCAAATTGAGCTTGATGGCCAATTCCAGGTTACTTGTTTCTCCCTCTCACCATGGTGCTCCTGCTCCATCTGGCCCAAAGTTAGCTGATAGGGAAGGGCCCCCTCTTACATTGTTTAATGTGCAAGAAGTTATTACCTGAAGCAGTATTGTGATGTAACTAATGTGTTAATCATAGTGGAATCAGCATTACCTGTATGAAACATGCATAAGTATTGTCAACATGGATGTAGTAATGTGAAGTATATTGAAAGGTATAGTGATGTAACAAGCTAATGATATATATGTCTCGTTTATATTGCATTTTTGATATTGTGATGGTACAGACTTGACGTGGATGCCATGTTTTCTCCAGACAGGGAAGGGTGGAACCTCCCTACAAATGGGGGTTCCCAAAAAGTCTTCCTTGAGCTTGCCTAAATGCTCACTGCCAGGTTGGTGTCCTGTGTTTTAGCAGTTTAAATGTGATTGCCAGAGAGTGCCTGTATAGCCTCTGTGTACTGTCTCTTTAAGAGCTGCCTGGATTGCAGTCATAATTAATCTGAGCGGGAGCTCTGTTAGAAGATGTACTTGTTTACTGATCATTTGTTAGAGTAGTAATAATATTGCAGTTTGTTCTAACCTGCCTTCTTTGCAGCATGGACAGTTCTGTTTGTTTCCATCATCTTGGTCCTGTACTGCAGAATGGGCCAATCAGTACATTTGGGACTCTAAAATGGAGCCTGCCTACAGGGGCTTGGTGGGGCCAAAACTTGTAGGAATTGTAGTTTTGGGCTTTTGGCACCTAAAATAACCTGGAGGGGGAGCCATTGTTGTGAATGACAGACAGATCAGCCAACCTAACCTTTTTGGATCTTTGGGAAAGTCCCACACTGCTTGCAGTTTCAGTTAGACCTGAGTTGGGAAGTGAAAAAGTAACAGCTCGAGATAGTTCGAGCAGCAATTCATCGTGGATTCGCATGGGAGAACTGTGGAAAGGCCTGAATTTGGTCTGCACGCCTGCCTGCTGTTCCTGAGAGGGAACTTGGGCTTTTTTTTGGACTGAATCCGAACTTGGAGAGCGAATTAAACCACTGAATTGTGACCAGGCTTGAACCTGAAAAAGATGAAAATTTGCTGAATGCGATCACCTTGTCAGGACTTCCAGCTACCTCTAAACTCCCGGATTGTGCAGAGACTCTAATAGTGACCGAAGAGCCATTTGCCTGGTACAGTGGAATTTTCTTACATGTGAATGTGTTGTGTGTTTATAGTGGGTCGTGATTTGGTTCCCCATTGTGTGTCTAAACTGTCTTTAGCTTGCTGGAGGAGTGTATCCAGCTCCACAAACTGAATCCATATCCATTTCCATTTGTCTGGGCTGTGCTACACTGGCCCAGCCAGAATACCTGCTATGCAGAGAAAGTCATCGATGAGAGACCGCTTGGGGATCAGCCCCCTGCTCAATGCCTTGAACAGGAACGACACCTTGGTGATTCATGTGGGCCCTACTTCTCTGGGCACTCCAGCTTAACAGCCTGCAGTCTTGATTCTGTCCTGCCTGTGTCCAGTATTGGGTATCATGAGTAAACATTAGGGTAGCCTCCTGTAACAACAGCTAAATCTAAAAGTGTTGTCATCTGATTGTCTTGTTGCTTTTTCTTTCACAAACTGAGCCCTCTAGCTCCGGATTACAAATAGTGTGTGTTGTGCATGTTGCTTTGTTCCATTACAGGGCCCCAGCCAGCTGCAACGTTCCTGGCTAGCCCACCATTTTCCTACCTGGGCACCCAGAGTGTGTGACTGTGTAGGGACTCTGAACTGCATGCATAACTGTCAGATTAAAATTGCTTTTAAGCAAATCAACCTGATTATGCCCCTCCCTTGTTCAAGTCCCCTGAATAAATCAGATTTAACTTTGCTGGCATTTATCCTGACTGTGGTTCCAGTTTGTGCCAAGAGTATTGTACTGTTGTTATTTGCTGTGCTTAACCTTGTTTTACAGGGGGTCCCCAGGGTCAAGTTAGAGGAACCAGCCCTAGTGGTAAGTGCAAACAGTGTGGGTAATTGCCTGGTGAATAAAGGTCATTGTGAAAGTAATTATTGTTTATTGTTCAGGCCACTAGAAGGGAAAGGGGGGGGTTACAGTATCCCAGAGGGCTGTACCCAAGTGAGCTTGACCACTAACAACCCTGATCTCCAGGTGGAGGCACCCATTTCATTACCCAGGCCCCTTAACCTGCTACTTGCTAAGCAGGCAGGGGTAGTAGCCCATGGGATAGCGCCACCTAGGGGTTACATCTTGGAGGCACCGCTGGGATTTTGTGCCTTCTAGTGGCCAAAAATTATGAATTATTGTTAAAGATTAATGGCTACCCCAGTAGAAATGGCTGTACACCAGTTGGTGGGGTGGCGTACTGGGCAGGAGATCGACCCCCAAAATGCTCTGCTTATACTGGATATTCTGCTGGGTATCAGTAAGGACACTGTAGAGGGAGCACTCTCCAAAGTTGAATGTTTAAAAAACCCTGTGGTGGTGGGTCGACAGGCTGATTTGATCACCCAAACTTTCATAGCCTTGGTAGAATGTAGTGACCTCATGGACAGCTCTAAAGTGCCACAGACTATTGCCTCAGAAGGGGTCCTTGCTGCCTGGAGAGTGATAACAAAACACAGTAAAGAGGATGAGCTCCCACCATTATCTGAGACTTTTGAGGAGAACTTTGCTAAGTCATTGGTGGAGGAAGGGAAAACCACAGAGGACTTTAAGAAACTGTTCCTGCCACCTGGAGGTGTTCCTTCCCCAACACCCCCTCCCACTCCAGCACCTTTTACTGTCCTGCCTTCTGTGCCCATGCCAATGCTGGCCCCTATATTTGTACCCGCCATTAGTCACGACTCCTACTGAAGGCTGAGAATCTTCTCGGGCACCCTCCCCACCCCCCAGGGAGAGGATGACTGGGAGATCTGGATCGATTATGTTGCCCCCTTGGTACCCGAGTGGCAGTGTGTGGAGGCTGAGAAGTGGAAAAGAATCATAGAAAGTTTGAGGGGCCCCATCCATAAAGCTATTAAATTTTTGAGGTCCACGAACCCTGATGCATCTGCTCAGAAGTACCTATCTGTACTTGAAGGCAATTTAGGGAGCATTCAGTCAGGGGATACTTTGATGTGGAAATTCCAAGGTACCAAACAATGGAAGGGGGAAAGTTTGTCTGTGTATGTTACTCACCTAGAAAGAGCTCTGCAGAAAGCTTACTGGAAAGGTGGGGTAGCTGCCAGTGATTTGAACTGTGTGAGATTGGGGAACATACTGCAACATGCCAAGCATTCTAAACTGCAGATCATCCAGTTAAGGCTCCAGAATAGGAGAAGTAACCCACCTGACTACTGTGACTTGATAAAAGAACTCTGGGAGATAGAAGGTGAAGAGGGAGATTGTAATTATGAGGTGAGTGCAACCCCAGTGATCATGGCACCGGAAGGCCCTTCTGAAATGGAGACCACTACGAGTGTCCCACCGTGGGCTAAACGATGGGGGGAGGAGTTGCTGAAGAAAATCAGAATAGTACAACCAGGTGTGTTCACTGAGGTATCCTATGCTGACAGAGACCCTGGCTCCTGTCAGGACATGACTGTTATGGGGCGGGGGTGCACCCTCAGGCATCCTCTGCTAAAGGTGGCTTCTCGGCTGAGCTCAAGGAATTGACTGCCACCCTAAAGGAACTTTTGAGACATGGTACACCACCAGCAGAAGTCAGATCACAATCTCCCATCGACGCTCCAGCATCCGCTGCTATGTTCTCCCCAAGGATGCCCCAAAAGCCTGTCATATGTCACAATTGCGGCAAGGATGGCCATATGAAGAGGGAATGCCGGTCTCAGAAGGACTTAGAGAAAGTGGTGAATCGGCTTTAAGGAGAGCTTTGGAAAATGAGTCAGTGGTCAAAGGGTGCATGAAATGACCGCAGTGAAGGCTTCGGCCATCCTAACTCAAACCCCTCTCTCTGGCTAAATCATCTGTCCAGGCCCCTGCTGTTGTCCCTCCAGACTGGTCCAAAATAGTGTGCCCTTCAATGAAGAGTACTGTGGCTGTAAATGGCATTCCTGCTCGGGCTGTGCTTGACAGTGGCTCGCAAGTGACCATTGTATTTCAGGACTGGTATAGAAACATAGAATTTGATGGCAGATAAGAACTGCTTGGTCCACCTAGTCTACCCATTTCCCTACCTAATGGATAAGCTTCAGATGCTAGTTAACCAACAGCCTACTTCCTCCTACCCCCCCCACTAGAATTGCTTTATGTCTGTCCCATGCATTCTTGAATTCCCTCACTGTTTTTGACTTTATGACCTCCTCAGGAAGGCTGTTCCATGCATCTACAACCCCTTTTGTGAAGAAATACTTCCACACATTACCTCTGAGCCGTCCCCCTCTATCTTCAAATCGTGCCCCTTTGTTCTTGCACATCTCTTTTCTGAAAGATGCTGCCTTCTTGGACTTTTGTTGATTTCTTTGGTATTTGAAAGTTTCTATCATGTCCCCTTCTCCTTCCTTTCCTGAGGCTATACATGTGCAGCTCCTTTAGTCTTTCTTCATATGTCTTCTGGTGCAGACCCTGCCCCATTTGGTTGCCCTCTTCTGGACAGTCTCCACCCTGTCTATGTCTTTTGTGGAGATGGGGTCTCAGAACTGTTACACAGTACTCCAGATGAGTCTTACCAACTGTCACCAGCCTGGAGGGCCAACAACTTCCTGTTTCCTACTGGTGATGCCTCTCCCTATGCATCCCAGTAACCCCCAACCCTCCTTCTCACATTGCTGGCCCACCTTTAGGTCATCTGATATGACTACCCCCAAGTCCCTTTCCATTTTTGTTGTTGTCAGTATCTCACCCCCCATTGTGTACTCTTCCTCTGGGTTTTTGTTTCCCAGGTGCATTATTTTGCACTTCTTTGTGTTGAATCTAAGCTACCATATATTTAACCATTCCTCCAACCTTGCCAAGTCCCTTTTCATCCTTTCCACCCCACCTTGCGTACCAACCCTGTTGCAGATCTTTGTGTCATCTGCAAAGAGACATACTTCCCCATCCAGTCCCTCTGCAATGTCACTTATAAAGACATTAAAAAGGACCGGCCCCAGTATTGAACCCTGCGGTACCCCACTAGTAGCCCTTCTTTCTTCACTTTGGACTCCATTTACTATTACCCGCTGTGTCCTGCTGTCCAGCCAGTGTTTTACCCAGGCTACCACCCTAGGACCCACTCCCAGGCTGGTTAATTTGTTTATTAATCTATTGTGCAAGACTGTGTCAAATGCCTTGCTAAAGTCTAGGTAGGCCATGTCCACAGCCCCTCCCTGGTCTACTACTTTGGTCACTCAGTCAAAGAATTCAATTAGATTTGTCTGACATGACCTTCCTGCTGTGAATCCATGCTGCCTTGGGTCCTGTGCCCCCCCCTGGCCTCTAGGTACTCAACAATTCTTTCCTTCAGAAGTTATTCCATCATTTTCCCTACCACTGAGGTCAAACTGACAGGTCTGTAGTTTCCTGCCTCTGTCATGCTCCCACTTTTGTGAAGGGGAATCACATCCTCCCTCCCCAGTCCTCAGGTACCACACCATCCTCCCATGATTTATTAAAAAGGGTAGTCAGTGGTGTTACTAGTTCTTCCCTTAGTTCTTTTAGAATTCTGGGGAGAATCCCATCAGGCCTCATTGCTTTATCCACCTTCAGTTTTAAGAGTTCTTTCAGAACCCTTTCTTCTGTGAAAGGACTAATATCAGCCCCCCCCCCATCCAGAGTGCTTCTATTGACTGGATTAGGTATATCCCCTGCTTTTCCATTGTGAATACTGAGCAGAAGTATTCGTTCAGTATCCCTGCTTTTTCACTGTCACTCTCTGCCCAACCACCTTCCTCTTTATTCAGCCTCAGTATCCCTGCCTTCATCTTTCTTTGCTTCCTAATGTACCTATAAAAGGTTTTATCCCCTTCTTAACTGAATTGGCTATCTTTTGCTTGGTTTGGGCCTTTGCTATTCTGACTGCCTTCCCCGCTTCCTTCTGCTTTAACTGGTACAGTTCTCTGTCCTGCTCCTTCTGTGTTTCCTTATACTCCCTAAATGCTATCTTATTCTCCCTTACCTTCCCCGCCACTTCTTTTGAGAATCATAGTGTTTTTTTCTCTCTTTTTGATTTGTTTATTTGCTTCACACAAAGGCTTGTTGCCTCTGTGATGGCGGTTTTGATGTTTCCCCATTGTTGCTCCACCCCACCTTCTTGCCTGTTTGCTAGTGCTTTTCTGAGGCAGTCTCCCATTTTGACAAAATCAGCCCTCCTAAAGTCCAGTACCTTCACTTTGTGTGGCTTGACTCTACAGCTAAGTTTATCATGAACCACACTGTTTGGTGGTCACTTGTTCCCAGATGGCTACCTACTTCAAGATCAGAGATCCTCTGTCCGTCCCCATTTGAGAGTACCAGGTCTAAGATTGCTCCCTCTCAAGTGGGTTCCAAAACTAGCTGTCTGAGGCATGCCCCTTGTAGGGCATCAAGAATGGCCCTGCTCTTGGATTTGGCTGCAGCAAAGGTACTCCAGTTAACATCTGGCATATTCAGGTCCCCCATCTGCAATATCTCCCCTTTCTCTGCCATCCCAAGGATGCCTTCTATCATTTCCTTGTCTATTTCCTCCTCCTGAGATGGCGGTCTGTATACAACTCCTGTGTGGATTGTGGAGCCATTTTCTGTCTCCAGGGTGACCCACAGAGCCTCCTCTCCTACCTGTTTACCCTTTAGTTCTGTTGCTTTGATCCCTTCCTTTACATAGACAGCTACTACTACTCCTCCTCTTCTTCCCTCCCTGTCCCTCCTGTAAATTGTGTACCCTGGTATGTCGACATCCCAGTCATGGTTCTCTGTGTACCATGTTTCTGTGACTGCCACGATATCTAGGCATCTCTCTCTTCCATCAAGGCCACCATTTTGGGGAGCTTTTTACCTAGACTACGGGCATTGGTACTCATTACCCTCCATTCTTTTATGGCTTTATTTTTTTTTTGGCCCCATCCCTGTCCTTACTGCCTTTGTCTTAATCTCCATTTACTCCTGCCCTTCTCCCTGTCAACTGCTCTATCTTGGTGTTTACCTCACTAACTACCCTGATCTTTTTGGGGGGACTAGGATTTTCCTTCTCCTTTTCAGTGTCTCCCCCCTTGGCTAGTTTAAATGCCAAACACTTATCTGATGTGCCATTACAATCCCTGGAAGGCCTACTTGTGTGGGGGCTGAGTGACAAGTCTTATCTCTACCTAGGATATGTCCACCTCTGGTTGTGTTTTCCTGCAACTGTAACTGATGTAGAGGAGCAAATAGAGACACTGGCCATAGTGTATCCCCCTACTGGGCTATATAAACTGGTTCCCCTGTTAATTGGAACAAAAGCCCACATGTTTGGGAAACCAGCACGACTCTGCCATGAGAAACAAGGGCAACTGATTGGACGGGCCCTAAGAATTCCAGCCTTAGTAAAAAGGGCATATGACCTACAACAGAAACCCAATGAAGAGACCCAGATGAATCAGTGGGGATAGTGTGGAAAAAGGAACCTGATTCCTTGGTATTCATCTCCAACGCCCACTGCACAATCCATGGAGAAGTCCACCTATAGAGAAACGTAAAGAACAAAATATTAATGTTGGATGCACCAGGTGATGGAAAGTTGCCAAAAGGATTATTGGTTAAACTCAGCATCTTGCCTGCCCGTGCCCATGCCTATGCATGATGAGCGATGGTCCAGATTCAAAATGTGTCAGATCAGGACTGGTGAACAGAGGGTGCACTCTAGCTACAGTACACTGTGAAGACACTGCAGTATTACCCAATAACAAGTACTGTGGCCAAAAGGAGAGAGTGACCCTGGACTTATATGACTTTGGTGATTCCACGCTGCCAGCTGAATGAAAGGCTAGGATTAGCAAGAAACTCGCCCAGAGAGACCAAGTGTTTTCGTTAAAAGAATGGGACATCGGGTGTGTCCAGGGTGCAGAGCATCATATACACTTGAATGATGACCAGCCATTTAGAGAGAGATCCTGACGCCTCACCCCAGTGGACATAGATGATGTGAGGAGACACCTGTAGGAAATGCTCACTGCTGGCGTGATACAGGAATCAAGGAGCCCATATGCCTCTCCCATTGTGGTTGTGTGTAAGAAGAATGGATCAGTGAGAATGTGGGTTGATTATTGAACCATGAACCGGTGGACCATCCCAGATCAATACCTTGCCCCATACACAAAATGCCCTGGATTGCTTGAATGGGAGCAAATGGTTCTCAGTATTGGATCTTCGCAGCGGATATTACCAGATTCTGATGGCCACGGAGGACCATGAGAAAACTGCCTTCATCTGTCCTTTGGGGTTCTATGAATTCCTGAGAATGCCACAGGGGATTTTGGGTGCCCCGGCCACCTTTCAGTGACTGATGGAATGTGCATTGGGAGATATGAACTTGCTGGAATGCCCAGTGTACCTAGATGATGTCACTGTATTCGTATGCACATTAGAGGAGCATGAGACCCAACTGTTTAAAGTCCTAGACTGATTGGAAGACTTCGGCCTCAAGTTGTCCATTGACAAGTGCCAGTTTTTTCAAACCTCTGTGAAGTATGTGGGGCACATAGTATCTGCAGAAGGGATAGAGACTGATCCCAATAAGGTTGACTCACTGACTACTTGGCTCCAGCCCCATAACTTGGAAGAACTATAACATTTCCTGGGGTTCTGTGGCTACTACCGCAGGTTCATAAAAGACTATTCCAAGGTGCTTCGCCTGCTCCTGAATCTCACCCAGGGTTACCCCCCTACCAACCATAAATACAAGAAAGGGTCTGTCAAAGAACCCAAGAAAGTATACTTAAAAAGCAAGTGAACCTTTTGGGCCCTGCTGGACACCCGAATGTAAAGCAGCCTTCCACGAAGTCATATACCAGCTCACCCATGCCCCATCCTGGCCTATACTGACCCTACCAAGCCCTATGTGCTGCATATGGATGCTAGTCTACAGGGCCTAGTAGCTGTGCTGTATCAAGACCATGAAGATGGTTTGAGACCAGTGTTTTTTGCCAGCAGGAGCCTGACTCAGTCAGAACGAAACTATCCTGTGCACAAGCTGGAGTTCCTTGCCCTAAAATGGACCATTGTTTACCAGTTTCATGAGTACCTCCATAGGGCAAAGATATTAGTGAAGACCGACAATAACCCATTAAACTATGTACAGACTTCAGCTAAGTTGGACGCCACTGGGCACCGATGGCTCTCTGCTTTGTCAACCTATGATCATGCTGTTGAATATAGGCCAGGACTAAACCATATTGATGCTGATGCCCTGTCACAAAGGCCAGTCTCCAAGAGTGATTGGGTCAGGATGTCTGAACCTGACATCCGAGCATTGTGCCAAAAGTTTGACAGAGATGAACAGATGTCTGCGGACACAGTGGACTGTCTAGTAGATTGCTTGGGCCCTCCTGATACCTGCATACCTGCTGCCTATTGCCATTTCTCTGCTCTAGATATTAGTACACTACCTCAACTTGACAATGACTGTAGTCAGTGGGCTCAATCCCAAGATCCTATGCTTCAACTATCACTTCATGCCCTGCATGCGAGGAAAGATGTGTCTAAGTTGTGTTCCCCTGACTTGCGAACTGCTCTATTGTTTAAAGAAGGCCCCAGGTTGAAGCTACTCAATCAGTTGTTATACAGAGAGACAACGGATCATAGTGGTCAAGTAGACAAGCAACAATTGGTCCTGTCCATGGCCTTTAAACACTTGGTACTGAGGTCCCTCTACAATCACATGGGGCACCTCGGTATTGACAGGGCTCTCAACCTGGTACGATCTCGATTCTACTGGCCCAAGATGGGGGCCAATGTTGAGCACCATGTAAAGACCTGTAGTCGTTGCCTCCAAAGAAATGTCCTGCCTCACAGGGCTGCCCACTTGTCAATATCACTACCAGCACCCCATGGAACCGGTCTGCATAGATTTTTTCTGTTTAGAACCTGATTAAAGGGATATTGGCAATGTGTTAGTGGTTACAGATCATTTCGCCTGGTATACACAAGCTTTTCCAACTAAAGATCAAAAAGCCTTTACCGTGGCCAAGGTGCTAGTGGAAAAAGTCTTCGTCCACCATGGTGCCCTCCAGCGGATCCACTCTGACCAAGGCAGAGACTTTGAAAGCAAGCTAATCAAAGAAATGCTCTCTCTGTGGGGAGGTGTGGAAGTCAAGAACCACCTCTTATCACCCACAGGGGAACCCTCAACAAGAACATTTTAACTGCACCCTTCTAGACATGCTGGGCACCCTCCACCCAAAAGACAAGCATAAGTGGAGCCAGCAGATTAGCACCTTGGTACACGCATATAGTTGCACCAAAAATGACGCTACTGGGTTCTCCCCCTACTGCCTCATGTTTGGGAGAGAGGCCCGCTTGCCAGCTGATGTCTGTTTTGGGGTCTCTCCAGATGGGGTCCGAGCTGAAAACTACCTGCAGTATGTACAGAAACTGAATGCTCAATTGAACCATGCATATCAACTGGCCCAGACAATGGCCACTAAAGGAAATTTCGCTAACAAAGAGAGGCACGACAAGAAAGTAAGGGCTCAAGAGCTACGGCCTGGAGACCGTGTGTTGTTATGCAATTTGGGACTACATGGCAAGCACAAAATTGCTGATAGGTGGCACCATCTTTCTCATGTAGTAGTTGGAAAGTTGGATGATATACCAGTATACAAGGTACACCCAGAGAATAACTTCAAAGCTGTCAAGACCATGCACCGTAACCACTTGCTGCCTATCGGCCAAGTTATTATTGAAGCTGAGCCAGCAGACATTGCCTCACCTGGGCCGGTGACTCGTGCTGCTGCAAAAAAGAGACAGAGTCAACCTGCCCCAGTAGTTACAGATTTAAGGTTTCCCCCACAGCAGGCCCAGAATGATAGTGACTGTCAGTCCACCTCTGATGATAGTGAGTGTGACAATGCCTATTACCCTTCCTATGAATTAAGTCAGCTGTTTCGAGGTAACACTATGACTAATTGTGAGGATGAAGCTGGCCCTTCTGGACTGCCTAGCCCCCCAGCTTTGTCCTTGGAGTCAATGCTCCCTGAAAGTGAGGTGCAAAGCATCATATCTGAGGTTGCGGACTCTCTGTGTTTTGTGGAAGTGTGTGAATTGCCCGAGGAAGGGGTTGATGGTCTGAGTCTCCCTGGTGACACACCAGAACCTGAAGAACAGTATGAGAGTGATGACAGCCCCATTTTAGTTCCACAAAGACTAACTGTGCCTAAACCTTCTCAAAATGAGCCAGCTGGGCCCTTGTCAGAAGACAGTAATGAGCGAAGTGTTGTGGAACCAGAGCCTACAGAGCAAGGAGCTGACAGTGCTCCCAGTTTGAACATTCCCATCCATGCAGAGGTACCCTTCACAAGTGACGAAAGCTCCAAATTTAGTGCTGAAAGTACAGAGACTGTGGCTGCTCCCCCAGAAAGACTGGCTGAGCTGTCAAGCCAGTACTACGCTCTAGTTATGATTCGTCTGTGAGGCCAGTGGATTTGCCTCTCAATGTGGTTCACAAAGGGGTTTACGTTTCAACAGGCTCACTGCCCAAACTGAGCTTGATGGCCAATTCCAGGTTACTTGTTTTTCCCTCTCACCATGGTGCCCCCGCCCCATCCGGCCTCAAGTTAGCTGATAGGGAAGGACCCCACTTTTACATTGTTTAATGTGCAAGAAGTTATTACCTGAAGCAGTACTGTGATGTTACTAATGTGTTAATCATAGCGGAATCAGCATTACCTGTATGAAACATGCATAAGTATTGTCAATATGGATGTAGTAATGTGAAGTATATTGAAAGGTATAGTGATATAACAAGCTAATGATATATATGTCTCATTTATATTACATTTTTATGTTGCTTGCACGCATGTGCAAGAAACATAGTGCCATCATCCAAGTTTTCGGAGGTGTGGCACCCGTCTTCCAATTCAGTCAGTGTGTTTGCAGGCAAGGCCACATTTCTCCAATGAATACTGCAGCTGTCTATGACAGCAGTTGAAAATGCAGTGGCCGTACAGTCGAAAGGGAGAGCTACGCTTCAGTGAGCAGTGATAGGATCGCATGCTCATGCACGCTCCCCCCACACACACTCACACGCATACTGCGTGCTCGTGCCCCCCCATGCACACACTGTATAGCCAACCGGTGTGCTGCGCCCCCCCCCCACAGAGTTACACTCAGAACCTGTATGCCAGCAGCACTTTTTCCATGAGGGACCAATGTGGGAGAGTCGTCCCTCATAATAGGGGACATTTAAGAGGTATAGTATACCCACCTGGGTAAAGGATTAGCGGTTATTGAGTGGGGGTGGGCAGATAGAGAACAAGTATTATTCGCTAGTTAGGGAGGGAGAGAGAGAGAGAGAGAACAAGGCTCTACTACTTAGAGTAGTTAGTTGTGAATGGAGAGGCAGGCAGCCTGCCACAACCACACACACACACCTTTTTGCTGGCCGCTGGTTTCTAAGTGCCGAGGCACTGCGAGCATATGGTGGAAGTCCAGCCAGACAGCTCAACATGCAGCAGCCAGGTCCAGGCACCATTGATGATGGAAGGATCAGGGTACTGAAGCACCCAGCAAGTGCCTGCAGTTAGAGCATTCAGACAGGATAAAGGGATGGGAAGGAGCTAGCCACAGTCGACAACGCCGCAGTGCACCCAGCAGCCTAATAAATAAGCAAGAAACTAAACTCGCTGGAGCAGCAGCAGCTCCCGCATCTGACAGGCAGTGCAACCTGTGTTAAATCGTCAGCTACATGGGGCAAGAAAAGGAGAAACTCAGGCTGCTTTGCAAGCTCTTCTAAGGATGCACAACCCACTCTGAAGTAAGTAGACAATTTAATTAATGAATTAGTGTTGCATTCCCTGTGCAGTGGTAGCAGCAGCAGCGGGCGACTGGGGCTCCTCAGCCATTGCATCAAGGTTTGCTGGGTGCTGCTGCGCCACTTGAGACCTCTGAGCACCTTGGAGCGCAGCCATGAGACCTGAAGCCACCACCTTCCACTCTTTTCATGCCATAAGATCAAGACCTATGTGTATTTAAGCACATACTATTACTTGTTGGGGTTGTGTATTGTTTTGTGGGACGTTACTTTAGCATTAGCAAGAACACACATTGCAGAACTGGTGTGAGTGCTTGCAGAATGCATCTCAACTTATGTGGTCCCGATACAAGGGGCGGATTTGTAAGGGACTTTTACTTCGGTTTCCAAGCTTGGCTTTTCAACTTTCATGCAGAGCTGCTCTGTTCAGTGGATTGTTCCTTCTAGCTGCACTTTGGCTCAGCAGGTCCCCGCAGCCTCCAGGCAGGGTTAAATTTTGGGGGTACTGCACGCCGGCATTTAGCAGGTCGCTGTGGCAGAAATTTTTTGCGGAACCAGGGGCAGTGGAGTCTGCCAAAAACTTGGGATCAGATCTGCCAAGTACTGGGAGGAGAACCCATGTCGCACTTTAGCCCAAGTCACTGGGAAAACAGTTGCGTTCTTGACTGTTCTTTAGTTACCTGGCTTTTTATTATCCCAAGGAATTCACAAATATGTCATAATAATCAATTGTCTATTCACATAACTTTATTTTATGAAAATCAGACTAGAACGGGGTCAAGATGAGCAACTTCTAGAGAGTTTTGAAAAAGGCAGCGAAGCCCAGATAACTATATAGTGCAGCTCACTCAACTGTAAAAAAAATGTAGCATTTGTTTCCAGAATTACAGTTTCTGTTGTCTGTATTCTCCCTGCATATTGAGTAGGAGCATTTTTTAAACGCAGCCTGTCTGCTTCCCTTACCATTTCAACCAGGCTTATTGTGTTGCTTGCACGCATGTGCAAGAAACATAGTGCCATCATCTGAGTTTTTATGTTGCTTGCACACATGTGCAAGAAACATAGTGCCATCATCCGAGTTTTCGGAGGTGTGGCACCCGTCTTCTAATTCAATCAGTGTGTTTGCAGGCGTGGCCGCATTTCTTCAATGAATGCTGCAGCAGTCTATGACAGCAGCTGAAAATGCAGTGGTTGTACAGTTGAAAGGGAGAGCTACGCTTCAGTGAGCAGCGATGAGTTTGCGTGCTCATGCGCGCTCCCCCCCACACACACTTGCACGCATACTGAATGCTTGTGCTCCCCCCCATGCACACACTGTATAGCCGATGGGGGTGCCCAATCCCCCGTCAGCTCCATTGCTCCCCCAAACAGCCTTACAGCTATCACACTGGGAGCCCACCCCAGCATGGCACAAGTCCCGCGACACAGTCTCAGGCCATCTAAGTAAAAAAAACTAAAACAAAAACCTTCCCTCGCTGACTGTCCTGACCCCTCCCCCACCCGCGCCCACCCTCTGTGCATCCACCTCCCCACACCCCCACCTCACCCCAAACTTACCTCTGGAGCTCGGCACAATGATCTTCTGTTAAAGCTACCAACTTTCCTAGGCCTCAAACTTGGACAGTCCATTCTCACCATGACCACCCCCCTCACCATGTCACTCCCATGGGCACCTCCACAGACAACACAGAGCACAACCAATTACATTTTGATGCTTGCTCTGGCCATGCCACCCCACAGTAACACCAGTAGCAATTATTCAGATTAAAACAATACATCATTATGCTACAGCAAGTTCCAAATCATGATGAACAGAAAGTTCATTAGAAGCAAACCTGTGTTAAATTGTGATCAGACATTCAAGCTGCATGTATTGCTCCTCTGACAGTCTCATCCAACCCGTTCACACTCACCTTATTTGCTGAGCAAACTTCACTTCAGTGACTCCTACCACCTCACCAGATTGTTTTTACACACCTCCCTACAGCTGATCAGGTTTGGGTACCTTAGTTCCCTGTTGCCAGTCTGTTCTCTGTCTGGAGTCCCTCTCAGCTGCTGGCAGGCAGACGTCCACATATGCCTGTTTGCACAACTACCCAGTCTAATCTAACAGGAAGGAACATGCTTTACTGTGCTCCCACTGACATGCTTGCAGGGCAACACAGGTGCAGGGGTTAAAGTTGTAAACTGCTGTCCAGCCTGAGTAGCACCACAGTGGTGCTGAAATAACTGTCACTCACAGATTAGCAGTCAGCAAAAAAAGGGACAAAACTGGAACAAGTATGCAAAAAAAGGACAAAAGTGATATTTTGCAAAACTTGTGGGGACACTGGGACATGCTGCCTAAAATAGGGACTGTCCTGGGAAAATAGGGACTGTTGGTAGCTTTATCTTTGGTGGACCGGGAACATGTCCGCACTCTTCAAAGCCGACCGCGAACTGAGGAAATGCCGGTAAGTTGTATAATGGAATAAATAGGTTTTTTCAACTTTACTGCATATCTCAGGCATTTTGGGAATTTTTTTTCACCAAATTTTCAACATGGGGTTTTTGGGACCTCACCTCATGAATTCTGTCACTGTCATGGTATTAATCTGCCCCGGAAAGTGATTTCGCGGTCACTGCACAGAACCACCTTTCGGGATTGATTTATGAAATGACAGTGTCAAAGTTCATGATGTAGGCCTCCAAAACCCTTATATTTAAAATTTGGTGAAAAAATTCCCAAAAATGACTGTTTTACGAGCATACATTGCTCTGTTCCTACGCGCGCTCGTAAGTTCGCAAATTTTTAATGTAACCCCTTTGTTACCCGGGGTTACTAGAATCCCAGTAAGACCTAGTGGTAGGCAAGGAAGGCAGCTTGTGAAACTCCAGTTAAATGGGTTTCACACTGTCTCACTCTGTCCTCAGTCACAGCTGAGACTGGAGAGATGACATCATTATAGAATTGTTACAGCTGCATGAGCCACATTTGGAATCTTCGGCTCAGAGTAGTTCTAGAACCTTGGGAATTTGAAAAGCCAGTCTTCCGTTTGTTCTTGAGCAAGAAGGAAGCATCAGACTGTAGTCTGAGTTTTGCCTCCACACAGAAGGAAGTTTTTCTGTGTTTCACCACTCTTCAAGTGGTGGAGACCGTCCCCTCGGTCTCAGTGCCCCCTCCCTCCGGGGGGGTAGGAAAAGGTCTCTGTGGGTTCCAGAGGCAACCCCCTTTTCCCACCAAGGAAAGAAGCTGCCTGAAATTATTTTGTCTGTTTGGGTTTGACAGAAAAGGTTAAAGGACTTCACCTGTGGGGCACCTGCAACGATTGGGTGAGTGTTTGGCTCTAGTTTAAGGGGCAAACAACTGTTTTCAGTCAGGAAATGTTATTGGGGACTGCTGTTTGGAAGGACTATATACACTAGGATGAACAAATGGAGCAGTCAATTCAGTTTCGAGTTTCAAATGGTTTTATTGGGGATTGCTGTTTGGGAGCACTATATACACTAGGACGAACAAATGGAGCAGTCAGTTTAAAGTTAAATGGATTTAGAGTTCACAGTAGAGGGGGTGCATCAGTTCATCCACCATGCAATCTACATTTTTACAGTCCTGAAGTTTCTGTGTGTTCAGAGAAATGGCCGGGTATGGGCTGTGGGAGCTGGAGGTGGATAGATCCCCATCTTTAGTAACCAGGTCCACTTCTCACGGATTTCTTCTGTTTTGCTACTCTCCTCATGCGCTTGGCCAGTGATGGGGTGGGTACCCACGACGGGTCAGAATTTGAAAATCTCTAGGAGTCGCAGACTTCAAGTGGTGTGGGAGAGCCACAGGATGAGAACATTACTCCTTGTTGGATGGGAGTCTCCCTGTTTGATGGGAGTTTTGAATTGGAAGTACGAAAACAAAATCTCTCTAGGAGTCGCAGACTTCAAGTGGTGTGGGGAGCCACAGTTTGGGAGCCTCCTTGTTTGATGGGATGTCTTTCCAAGTAGAGTTTGGGTTCATTCGCCAAGTGGACCATCAGTAGAGTGGCCGGCAGGGGAGCCGGGCCAGTCGGGCTGTGTATCCAATGCGCATGCAAAGTCCGGGCTGAGTGCCTGGTGGGTCCAAAGCCAGACAACTGTTGTAAAGTGTTCATTCCTCAAATGGACCGCTGTGTTTAACCTCTAATCTGCATTACAGTTACGTAGCCCTGTGGCTATAATAAATAAAGCCACACTGAAAAATCCCAATTCTGGTTCTGGACATTACAGTTATTGCTTCCTGTAGTTGGATTTACTTGGGTGCCCCTGTGCAGAGTAGTCAAACCTAGGCCTCTTGTGCCAAGTAGCCTCATCCTTCCCCGAACCCGTAGAGACATATGTATATCCATGTTACAAAAATGGGCATATGAGCGTTACTAAAATAGAAGGCACTGCTTTGGTTGTTTGGAAGGAAGGTGCTTAGGCAAGTAGGCTAGCGTTTTAGCTATCTGGCAGTCAGTAGCCCAAAAAGTTGAAACAATTTCCTAGTGTGTGCTGTGTGCTGTGAATCTTGTGCTGCTGTTTAAAAATGCCAACTGTTTACCAAGGAGCTGTAAAGCCAAAGTGTGTGTCCTTGTCCTGCATCAACATAGTTTACAGCATTTGTCAGTTTTAAAATAAAGTTCTGTGAAGAAAAGTGTGGAAAACTAGGGGTAGCAACAGAGAAATTATGCCCTGGACGTTTGAAATGCTTTTAAAATTAGTTTCTGTGAAGGAAAGTGTGGAAAACTAGGGGTAGCAACAGAGAAATTATGCCCTGGACGTTGGAAATGCTTTCAGTGCAATACTAGAGACTGCAGAGTTAATGGCAATGTTACATGGTTGAAATGGGCTCCCGCCGTGGAGTCAGTTGAAAAAAATAAAAGTGCATCTTTCAGTTTAAATTTGCCTGCTCGACGATCGCCGTGAGGAGAGGAGCCCTCGTGAGGAAGAAGAGGCTCATTTGCATGGCATCGTGTGGTTGGTCAATTTGCCATTAGTCCCGCCCCTCAACCAGCTCTTATGTGTCTGCTTCAGCATTCGAGAGGGAGACAGAGAGTAGTGCGTGTACTGGCAGTGGAGGAGCATTCACAAAATGTTCAAAGCACTGTAAACAGTGAAAAGTGACTTTTCTAGTTCAAAATCGGGCTCAACCCGCTTATCGGTCGTGGGATCAGTGAATTGTGTGATTAATACTACGATCGTGGAGACTGCCTGCCCGTTTGAAATCCGAGGCCTTCAAAAAATCTGGCTGCAGGCCGTTTTCCTCCATCGCAGCAATCTGCTACCATAACAGTGAGTAAACAATTTAAAACTGCTCAAATCAGTGATTTTCAGTAATGCCATATAAAATGTGAGTGCAGCTGTATAGTTAACTGCAAGTAGCGATTGTGTGATATCCTGCTAGCAAGTGCAAGTCTGTAAAGCCATTAAATGTGAGCATAGCAATGAAAGTAGCCTCAGTTTAAAGTTTGCAGCCAGAGAGAGACTGTGGGTTGTAAAATAAGTGCAACGCTAGTAGAAGCAGGCAATCCTGTGCTGAAACCTGAAGTTTTAAAAGGGACTGTGATTAAATAAATGTTGCCAGCATGTGAAAAGTCCAAGGAAAATCCTGTAAATGTGAGAACAGCCAGAAAAGAGCAAGTTGTGCAGTTTGAATAAAAGTTATTAATAGCTGATGTAAATCAGGTGCGCAGTGGCTTGACTCAGAGTCTGAATGTTGATGCACAGGAGTGCTGCCGCCGCCATTCCAGGGTGGGGTAGTAAAGTAAACACAGCAGCAGAGGAGCCATTTTAAAGCTACAGAGTGTGTTCATTTAAAGTGGGACTTTCAGTTACAGTGAACTTTTGTTTGTTTTCTGCAGTTATGGCCTCAGGACCAGCTCGTTACCCGGATCATGCCCGGGTTGCAGTAACAGCAGCAGTAAATAGATTGAGAGACATTGAAAATTGGTGCTAGAGGGCAACTCCCTCCTGATGTGGCAATTCCTAATTATCCAGTGCATGTATGCCAGATGTGCTTGAGTGCTGGAAGGGATGTCTTCATGATTCCTCACTGTGCTGGATGTCTACAAAAACATGGCTTGCATAAAGCGCCTCAGATTCGTTTGGCTCCCACATGGACACAACTTCAAGAATCTGCGGTTAGCAGCACACAGCATCAGGCGGAGCCTGTGGAGGAAGATCCCCCGGGGGGAGTGTGGCATAAAGTTAGAGAGTGCAGAACTAGAGACTGAATCTGAAGTTGAAGTTTTGGATGCTGGATCTCAGAAGGCAAGTTCAGATAAAGCATCAATAGACCCCTGGGTGGGGGGGCCTAGCCCAAGTCTCAAAGGTGAAGATGAGATGCGGGAGGCCATTGAATGGGAGGTGTCGACCTCCGCTCCTAGTGATGAATGGATAGTCTCGGGGGTGAGAACTACTGTTCACTCTTGGGCTCAGATCCTCAGTGAAGAGGAAGATGAGGAGGAACCTAAGTGGCCTTGTGAGATAGGAACGGGTACACAGCCTCAAGTTCTTGCCTCGGAGGAATGTGTTCAAGAAGGTGGTGATGCCACTGACCTGGCTTCACTAGAAGAAAAAGAAGTCAGGGATCCGTTTTTTAATTTCATTGAGGATGCGAAGCTGGCAGAACCAGGACTGGCCACCCCAAGCCAGGCCAGCGGTCTCAGATTGACCAAAGCAAGTAAAGAGGAGAGACTGGTTCAGAGAAAGGCCAATGAAATCTTTGGTATGACCTTTCCTACCTTTCCTCGGAGAGTCTAGGAGGAGATTGAGAACTGCAGGTCCTGGATCTGGGATGAAGCAATGAAACATGTGCATCCTGGAGCTAACCAGCATGTAAAGAATAGACTGTTCCATGAAAAGTATACACAGTGGAAGAGAGGCAGGACACTGTTTATGGACAGAGTGAGAATTGTGGATGGAGAGGCACGCAGTCTCCCACTGTGTGAATTATGTGGTCCAGATGGAGTAATAATTCAAGCCCTGACCCTCTACTATTGGCCTCAGTGCAAGGACCTCCCAGTAATTAGCCCGTGCCTACAAAATGGAGAGCCGAGCAGTGGTAGTCAATACTGCCACATCTGAACTGTGAAGTACCTTTATTGAACTGCCAAAATGAATAAACAAAAATTCGGGGCCCCACATTCTTCAGCCTACAGTAAACTGTCTGCAATCACCAACCACCTACTGGTACCACCAGAAGACTTCAGATCCAGACAGGACACCATCCCAGCTGTTTCCTGTTCATCACCTGGTAATCGGATGACACCGGACCAGCTGTTTCTCT
Source organism: Neoceratodus forsteri (assembly GCA_016271365.2). NCBI lineage: Eukaryota > Metazoa > Chordata > Ceratodontiformes > Ceratodontidae > Neoceratodus > Neoceratodus forsteri. Next base: position 265,472,929 of record CM057454.1, on the reverse strand, counting down.
TTTTGTTCCTGTTCTAAGGTTCCTTCTCCAGTTATGACATCAGCCCAGCTGTTTCCAGATGTGCACTCCTGTGGGTTCCCGGAAGATGTCCGCCCAGCTGTATCAGAAGAAATGCTGCCAGGGAGAGTCTTCAGCAGGGCCAGGTTGGTGACGTTCGAATACTTCAGGAGGCTGGTGAGTCAAAATCTCTTTTTATTCTATCTTTATGACATTGCAATACACACCTTACACTAGACTTCAAACAGCGTGTGAACTGTCCGCAAAGACTCTCCCCTTCAGGATTATGGCTTAAAGACTATGTTCACGGGCTCCGCCCAGGAGAGACTCTTTAATGGACTGCCTCTCGGGCCTTGTAGTCACTAGTGGGAATTTAGGCATTCCATCTCCCAAAAAAGTGTATTGTTATCAATGTCATTTCTGTACTTAATGTATATACTGTCTTTCTATTTTTCTAAAAAAAATATATATATATTTTTTCTTTTTGGGATTGTTTAGTGTTTTGTTTATCCTGTATGGTAAGGGTTGTGGTTGTTGTTGTTGTAGTCATCGTTATTTAGGTAGATCGTAAATGCAGATTAGGGTGTTTTGTTTGTTGTTGTTTTTTGTCTTTTCTACAGGTGTTCCTGGAAGAAAGAAGAGAAGACAAGAAGAGGAGGAGGAGGGGCTCATTGGAGTTCCTCATTTCAGTGCTTATCTTTAGAAATTAAAGTACTGTTTGTGTTTCTAATGTTGTAGTTGCAGGCTGCCCAAGGTCGGGGAGGTCCCCAGGTTTTGTTTTTATTTGGGATGTTATGTAGAGGCAGATAGGTTTTCCCTGAGGGTTAGGGGGGATAGACAGGCTGTGGTCCTGAACGGCCATAGGGATTGCAGTGCTGATCTATCAGGGCTATGCTCTGGACGGTTCTACCAGAGCCACTAGGTGTCCATAGTAAGTGGATAGAGTAGAGGCTGAAATGTCAGCTTAGGCCCTCTAGGCCCTTAGTGTTGCCTACCTGTGCTCGCAGACACGGGCAGGGGGCCTGATCACCCCTCCGCAGGTAGCACATAGGGTGGGATGGCTCAAGGCCGGGTGCATAATGACAGCGACAGTCATTTTCCTGGTCAAGGTGAATGTAACCCTTTGTTACCCAAGTTACTAGAATCCCAGTAAGACCTAGTGGTAGGCAGGGAGGCAGCATGTGAAACTCCAGTTAAATGGGTTTCACACTGTCTCACTCTGTCCTCAGTCACAGTTGAGACTGGAGAGATGACATCATTATAGAATTGTTACAGCTGCATGAGCCACATTTGGAATCTTCAGCTCAGAGTAGTTCTAGAACCTTGGGAATTTGAAAAGCCAGTCTTCAGTTTGTCCTTGAGCAAGAAGGAAGCATCAGACTGTAGTTTGAGTTTTGCCTCCACACAGAAGGAAGTTTTTCTGTGTTTCACCACTCTTCAAGTGGTGGAGACCGTCCCCTCGGTCTCAGTGCCCCCTCCCTTCGGGGGGGGGTAGGAAAAGGTCTCTGTGGGTTCCAGGGACAACCCCCTTTTCCCACCAAGGAAAGAAGCTGCCTGAAATTACTTTGTCTGTTTGGGTTTGACAGAAAAGGTTAAAGGACTTCACCTGTGGGGCACCTGCAATGATTGGGTGAGTGTTTGGCTCTAGTTTAAGGGGCAAACAACTGTTTTCAGTCAGGAAATGTTATTGGGGTCTGCTGTTTGGGAGCACTATATACACTAGGACGAACAAATGGAGCAGTCAGTTTAAAGTTTAAATGGATTTAGAGTTCACAGTAGAGGGGGTGCATCAGTTCATCCACCATGCAATCTACATTTTACAGTCCTGAAGTTTCTGTGTGTTCAGAGAAATGGCCAGGTATGGGCTGTGGGAGCTGGAGGTGGATAGATCCCCATCTTTAGTAACCAGGTCCACTTCTACGGATTTCTTCTGTTTTTGCTACTCTCCTCATGCGCTTGGCCAGTGATGGGGTGGGTACCCAGACATGGGTCGCAACTTGAAAATCTCTCTAGGAGTCGTAGACTTCAAGTGGTGTGGGGAGCCACAGGATGGGAACATTACTCCTTGTTGGATGGGAGTCTCCCTATTTGATGGGAGTTTTGAATTGGAAGTACGAAAACAAAATCTCTCTAGGAGTCGCAGACTTCAAGTGGTGTGCGGAGTCACAGTTTGGGAGCCTCCTTGTTTGATGGGATGTCTTTCCAAGTAGAGTTTGGGTTCATTCGCCAAGTGGACCATCAGTAGAGTGGCCGGCAGGGGAGCCGGGCCAGTCGGGCTGTGTATCCACTGCGCATGCAAAGTCCGGGCTGAGTGCCTGGTGGGTCCAAAGCCAGACAACTGTTGTAAAGTGTTCATTCCTCAAATGGACCGCTGTGTTTAACCTCTAATCTGCATTACAGTTACGTAGCCCTGTGGGGGACCATACAGAGCTTTGTTTATGTTCAGTGAGTTAATAAATAAAGCCACACTGAAAAATCCCAATTCTGGTTCTGGACATTACAGTTATTGCTTCCTGTAGTTGGATTTACTTGGGTGCCCCTGTGCAGAGTAGTCAAACCTAGGCCTCTTGTGCCAAGTAGCCTCATCCTTCCCTGAACCCGTATATATACACTCCCCACCAGGTATTGCTGCCAAATGCCAACAGCATGCCACCTGTCGTTGTTTTGGTAAAAGGACAGGGTTGGGGAGGGTTACATTAATATTTGCACTCCAGATTTTCAACATTGCCATTTTACCACACCTCCTTATGAGCAGTACAGCTGTCATTTTTCACATGTCACCCAAAATGTGTTTCCGTGCATGTAGCGCACAATGGCACAGTCGGTGTGCTCAATCAATGTTTGGGACAGATTAAGAAAACCACAGTGACACTGTTCATGAGCAAAGGTCTTAAAATGGCTATGTTGAACATTTGGTGAAAAAATTCCCTTCAGCCATTCTGCAATGTTACTAATGAAGACATTGACCAGGACTGGCCCCATGACCGATCCCTGCAGCACCCCACTGGTCACCCTCTCTCCATAAACTGCACCCCACTTACCACCACTCTCTGCCTCCAGTCTGTTAGCCAGTTTCTAACCCAGTTTGCCACCCTTTCCCCCATGCCCAGCCTACCCAGCTAGTTTATCAGCCTCCTATGTGTGATGGTGTCAAAGGCTTTGCTGAAATCAAGGTAAGCATTGTCCACTGCCCTACCCTGATTCACTTCCTTTGTCACCCACTCAAAGAAATCAACCAGATTTGTCTGACATGGTGTCCCCACTGTGAATCCATGTTGTCCATGGTCCTGGGCTCCAATGGCTTCTAGATGTCCCACTATCCTTTCTTTAAGCAATGTCTCCATGATCTTCCCCACTACTGAGGTGAGGCTGAATGGCCTATTGTTCTCCGCCTCCTCCCTGCTGCCAGACTTGTGTAGAGGGACTACATGTGCCCTCCTCCAGCTCACTCATGTTGAATGACTCAGTGAACATGGCTGCCAGAGGTACTGCTATCTCCCTTCACAGTTCTCTTAATATCCTTGGGTGTATGCCATCTGGTTCCATCGCTTTGTCCACCTTCAATTTAGTGAGCTCCTGCAGGACTCTTTTGCCTTTGAATGGACTTTTGTCCACCTCTTCACCCCCTTGCCAACTTCTGTACTGCTGTGGCCCTTGAACCTACCACTCTTCTGTGAATACTGAACAGAAAGACACAGTGGATGTCTTGGGAGGAAGGCATGGAACTATCACTTCCAAATACCGAAACAGCACATACAAGCAAGCAACATTCGGCATTGACAAATGCTTGTTGATATTGTGATGGTACAGACTTGATGCAGATGCCAAGTTTTCTCCAGGCAGGGAAGGGTGTAAACCCCCCTACAAATGGGGGTTCCCAAAAAGTCTTCCTTGAGCTTGCCTAAATGCTCACTGCCAGGCTGGTGTCCTGTGTTTTAGCAGTTTTAATGTGATTGCCAGAGAGTGCCTGCATAGCCTCTGTGTACTGTCTCTCTAAGAGCTGCCTGGATTGCAGTCATAATTAATCTGAGAGGGAGCTCTGCTAGAAGATGTACTTGTTTGCTGATCATTTGTTAGAGCAGTAATACTACTGCAGTTTGTTCTAACCTGCCTTCTTTGCAGCATGGACAGTTCTGTTTGTTTCCATCATCTTGGTCCTGTACTGCAGAATGGGCCAATCAGTACATTTGGGACTCTAAAATGGAGCTTGGTGGGGCCAAAACTTGTAGGAATTGTAGTTTTGGGCTTTTGGCTCCTAAAATAACCTGGGGGGGAGCCCTTGTTGTGACTGACAGACAGATCAGCCAACCGAACCTTTTGGATCTTGGGGAAAGTCCCACACTGCTTGCAGTTTCAGTTAGATCTGAGTTGGGAAGTGAACAAGTAACAGCTTGAGATAGTTCGAGCAGCAATCCATAGTGGAATCACGTGGGAGAACTGTGGAAAGGCTTGAGTTTGGTCTGCATGCCTGCCTGCTGTTCCTGAGAGGGAACTTGTGCTTTTTTCAGACTGAATCCAAACTTGGAGAGCGAATTAAGCCACTGAATTGTGACCAGGCTTTAACCTGAAGAAGACCGAAGATTTGCTGAATGCGATCAGCCTGTCAGGACTTCCAGCTACCTCTGAACTCCCGGATTGTGCAGAGACTCTGTAATTGTGACCAGAGAGCCATTTGCCTGGTACAGTGGAATTTCCTTACATGTGAATGTGCTGTGTGTTTATAGTGGGTCCCCATTGTGTCTGAACTGTGTGTTGCTTGCTGGGGGCTGTATCCAGCTCCACGGACTGACTCTGAATCCATTTCCATTTGCCAGGGCCCTGCTACACTGGCCCAGCAAGAATACCTGATATGCAGAGAAAGTCATCGACAAGAGACCGGCCTGGGGATCAGCCCTCTGCTCAATGCCTTGAACAGGAATGATGCCTCGGTGATTCATGTGGGCTCTACTTCTCTGGGCACTCCAGCTCAACAGCCTGCAGTCTCAATTTCATCCTGCCTGTGTCTAGCATTGGGTATCGTGAATAAACATCAGGGTAGCTCCCTGCAACAACAGCCAAGTCTAAAAGTGTTGTCATCTGATTGTCTTGTTGCCTTTTCTTTCACAAACTGAGCCCTCTGGCTCCGGATTACAAATAGTGTGTGTTGTACATGTTGCTTTGTTGCATCACAGGACCCCAACCAGCTGCAACGTTCCTGGCTAGCCCACCATTTTCCTACCTGGGTACCCAGAGTGTGAGACCGTGTAGGGACTCTGAACTGCATGCATAACTGTCAGATTAAAATTGCTTTTAAGCAAATCAACCTGATTATGCCCCTCCCTTGTTCAAGTCCCCTGAATAAATCAGATTTAACTTTGTTTGCATTTAACCTGACTGTGGTTCCAGTTTGTGCCGAGAGTATTGTACTGCTGTTATTTGCTGTGCTTAACCTTGTTTTACAGGGGGTCCCCAGGATCAAGCTAGAGGAACCAGCCCTGGAGGTAAGTGCAAACAGTGTGGGTAATTGCCTGGTGATTGCCTGGTGAATACGGGTCATTGTGAAAGTAATTATTGTACATTGTTCAGGCCACTAGAAGGGAAACAGGGGTGTTACAGTGTCCCTGAGGGCTGTGCCCAGGTGAGCTTGACCACTAACAGCCCTGACCTCTGGGTGGAGGTACCTGTTTCATTACCCAGGCCCCTTAATCTGCTACTAGCCAAGCAGGCAGGGGTAGTAGCCCTTGGGATAGCACCACCTAGGGGTTACACAAATGGGGGATTATGGGTGTGGGCAGGACAGTAGTGTGGTGGGTAGGTAACTGGCTGGGTGGCAGGACACAGGGTGGTGGTAAATGGCTGTCACTCCACAGAGGGAAGAGTGACCAGTGGGGTACCACTGGGATCAGTGCTGGCACCAGTCCTATTCAACATCTTCATCAGTGACATTGCACAGGACCTAGAAGGCAGAATTTCCCTGTTTGCTTATGACACAAAGCTCTGTAACAGAGTAGACACACCAGAGGGTGTAGACAGAATGAGAAGGGACATGCAGAAACTTGAAGAATGATCAGGAGTTTGGCAGTTGAAATTCAATGCAAGGAAGTGCAAGATAATGCATATGGGGCAAGATAATGCATATGGGGCACAAAAACCCTGGCACATTGTATCAGTTGGGGGGTGAGGATATAGCATGCACCAAGCAGGAAAGGGATCTTGGGGTTATAATCTCTGATGACCTCAAGGTAGGGAAACAGTGCGACAAGGCAGCAGGTAGAGCAAATAGGATGCTGGGATGCATAGGCAGGGGCATCACCAGCAGTAAAAGGGAGGTCATAATTCCACTATACAAGACACTAGTGAGGCCCCACCTGGAGTACAGTGTACAGTTTTGGAGACCTTACCTACATAAGAACATAGACAGGGTAGAGAAGGTTCAGAGGAGGGCAACAAAGATGGTACATGGATTGCATCACAAGTCCTATGAGGACAGGTTGAAGAACTTGAATATGTACTCCCTGGAGGAGAGGAGGGAGAGAGGGGATATGATAGAGACATACAAGTATCTTACAGGGAGGAATATGGTGCAGGAATACACTATGTTTAAGCAAAAAAGATGTTCCAGGACTAGATGGCATGGGATGAAGTTGGAGGGAGGACGATTCAGAGGAAATGTGAGGAAGAATTTCTTCACAGAACGGGTGGTGGATAAGTGGAAAACCCTGCCAGAGGAAGTAGTGGGGACTGAAACAATCACGGGATTTAAGAATGCATGGGATAAACAAAATAATTCTGGAGGTCAGAGGTAAGGGGCAACATACTTCTAGGAAAACATAAAGTGAACTTACAAGCTCAAATGGGCAGACTGTGTGGGCCGTAGGCCCTTATTTGCCGACACTGTCTATGTATCTATGTATCTATGTATCTCTGTATCCTGATACACTACTCTGTCCTCCTCCTTCTCTGTTTTCTTGTACTTCCTGAAAGCCAATTTTTTCACTCTTGTCTTCCCGGCCACTTCCTTTGAAAATCATAGTGGTTTTCCTTTTCTCTTGCCTTCATTTATTTGCCTAACACAAACGTTTGTTGTCTCCATTATGGCTCCTTTTAGATGGGCCCACTGTTCCTCAACTCCCCCCGGTCCTCCCTCCCATCTAGGACTTTCCTGAGACATACCCACAACTTAGCAAAGTTTGCCCTCCTGATGTCCAGGACCCTCGCTTTTGTGTAGCTTGACTCTGCCACTGTACTCATATTGAACCCCGCTGTGCAATGATCACTGGACCCAGGTGTCCACCCACCATGATATCTACAATTTTGTCCCTGCTGATGAGTACCAGGTCCAAAATTGCACCCTCACGGGTGGGTTCTAGCACTAGCTGTCTGAGGCATTCCCCTTGCAGGGAGTCCAGTACGTCCCTGCTCCTGGATGTGGCTATGGCTGGGATGCCCCAATCAACATCTGGCAGACTGAAGTCACCTACCAGAAGCACTTCCCCTTATAGTCACCATCTTATGAATGGCTTCCATTAGAACCATGTCCAACTCTTCCCTTTGTGCTGGAGGTCTGTATATCATGCCCGTTCAAATAATGGTGCCATTGCCCATCTCTAGGGTGACCCACAGGGCCTCTGCTCCCCCCCCGTAATCCCTGTACCTCAGTTGCTTTTATGCCCTCCCTGACATAAAGAGCTACCGCTCCTCCCTTTTTACCCCCCCCTCATCTTTACTGAACAGAGTATAACCTGGTATAGCTATATCACAATCATGGTTCCCATTATACCTTGTCTCGGTAATAGCAAAAATGCCCAGTTCAGCCTTTGCCATCAAGGCCACCAGAGCCAGGATTTTATTTCCCAGGCTGCAAGCTTTTATATACACATGGCCTTCCATATTTTGTTACTTCCCCTCCTGTCATCCCCTCTTTTATCCTCATGCCTTCCCTCATTAACAGTTTGATTCTCCCTGATTCTTTCCTCCACCCACTTGGTTAGTTCAAATGCTTGCCAATGAAACATTTAAACTGCTCACTAAGGGCAATGGTCCCCCTCCCTGGATGGATGCAGACCATCACCCTTGTACAGGCCCACATCCCTCCATGTGGGTCCCCAGTCCTCAATGAAGCCAGAACCCTTCTCTCTGCACCAGTCCTTCAACCATGTGTTGAAGTCCCTGGTGCAGAGGTCCCTAGCTTCCCCCTTGCCATGGACAGGCAGCACCTCCGAGAAGGTCACAGAGCTTGCTGCCTGCCCAATTCCCCTCCCCAACTCCCTGAACTCCTCCTGCATGCTCCCTATCCCTGCCTCATCCCTAGCCAGGTCATTTGTCCCAAGATGGACAATGACATCCAGCTCCCCCCTCCTTGCTGCCGCCCTAGCAATCCTCTGGATCTGCTCTCCATCCTTCCAAGCTGTGCCTCTCGGCAGGCACTTAACTTCCCTTTCCACCCTACTACCCATCCCCAACTCCACTCCCTGGAATATGGATAGTTGCTTCCTCCTCCTCTGGGGTCCTCAGCTATGCCCCTTAAAGTCTCCACCCTGGAGGACCTCCACATCTATCCCAGCCACTACTTCAGGTGCCTCTGTGGGACTGTCCTACTCTGGAAGTGTGGCATAGGAGTTCTGTAGTGGCATGGGATTTGGGATGTGCCTATGCTCCACCACCCTAACCATCCTCGAGCCCATTATTGTCCATTCGCTCCTCCTTCTTGGCATCCTCTGAGGAAGTTGTGGTGGACTTGGTGGGCCCTGAGTAGGGGAGTTGGTCCTTCTACCACATGCAAATTTGGCCTTGAGTCTGGCAACCTCCTCCCTCAGCCCAGAGAGGTGCCTGCAGATGGATCAGCACCACAGTCTCCAGAAGGTCTCCCTGAAGACTGCCGCCCTACAGCACTGCACTGCATCACTCCCATCATAGCTATTCCTTATTTCTAGACCTTACCCACTATCCTTAAAAAAAATATATTTTTTTATTTGTACTTTCCAGTCCAAGGTTTGAAGCAATCAGCTCAGTATGTTAATAACCCCATTTCAGCTCGAATCTTTCCTTTATGTGGCCTGGTGGTCCCACCCTTCCTGCTTCTTGACAGGAAGTCCTTACTCTGTCAGTCAAATTGGACTGCCTATAAATTACAGAAAGGCAGGGGTGGGAGGCTGGGAAGTACCACTTCTCACTTACTAGCTCAAGTCCTCAGTAGCTGCAGTGCCCCAACCACTGCTTACAGATTTTGCTCCCCACCTACCCTGCTATTTTCAAAAGGAAGAAAAAATATAAATAAATAGTAATACACCTTTAAGGTAAAGCTAGGTGCTTTCACTCCACTCTGTCAGCAAACTCTGGTCTTCCACCTCAGGACCCCACTTCAGCGCAACTCGTCTCTTTATGTGGCCTGATGGTCCTGCCCTTCCTGCTCCTCAACAGGAAGTTCTCCCTCTGTCAGTTAAATTGGACAGCTTTTAAGGTAAAGCTAGGTGCTTTCACTCCATTCTGTCAGCAAACTCTGGTCTTCCACCATTTGATAACGAACAAGTGTAGTGATATTAAAACAGAATACAGAAACTTCTTTCAAAAAAACACCACACTTGATGAAGCAGTCAGAGGGGCTACGAAATCCTAAGAAGTGTAAAAAATTGTAGCAACATGTATTTAAATTAATATAACACTATTATAATTATCTGTGTGAGTGATGTTTGCTCACTGGTGAGACCCTACCTGGAGTACCGCACCTCAGAAAGGACATAGACAGGGTGGAGGCAGTCTAGAGTAGGGGGTTGCTATGCGTTGCTGGCAGTATAGCCTAGAGGTTAGAGTAACAAGTTGTGCATGAGCTCTGTACGTCCAGCAGACCTGGGTTTGATTCCCATGACCTCCACTTGCTTACTGTGTGACTCTGAGCAAGTCACTTAACTACTCCAGTGCTCCCAGGTCACCACTGAAAACAGGCACTTGTGCGTAGTGGACCTTACCTAGTTACCAAAGAATGAACACAAAAAAAGGAGGGCAACTAAAATGGAGTAGGGTTTGCACAAGAAGCCCTATGAGGAGAGACTGAGGGAACTTACCATGTACACCCTGAAAGAGAGGAGAAACAGAGGTGACATGATAAAGATCTACAAGTACCTCACAGTGGTGAACGTCTCTTTCAAATGAGATATAACCTCTTTCAAATGGGGAGTCTCTTTCAAATGAGAAAGAGCACCAGGACCAGGGGGCATGTGATGGAGCTGGATAGGAAGTTCAAGAGAGGTATGAGAAAATATTTTTTCATTGAAAGGGTGGTAGACACCTGGAGCAGACTGCCAGAAAAAGTGGTGGAGGCTAAAATCAGCTGTGAGCTTCAAGCATGCATGGGATAGACATAGGAGTATATTAGAAAAGACACAGGGAAGTGGAAGGGTTGCCAGAAACTGGATAGGTTCTGTGGAGGCAGATTAGGCAGTGAACATCTGGGCAGACTGGGTGGGCCAAGTGGTCCTTCTCAGCCGAAACATTTTATAACATTCTACGTTTTCATGTTTCTATGTGGATCCTAATTTGGAGAAGTGGCAGCAAGTACAAAACAGTCATGGATTAGTAAGCAAGAGATGTCCTCAGTGGGGCAATCTAAGAGCTTTTACTGCAGTTCTGTTGGGAATTTGTTTGCCTTGTTCTAGTGGCTACCCCATAGTCAACAGCTCCAGCTGCAATGTCATTTACATCAACTGCTATTTGAACCTGATATTTAGCAGTGCTCCCAGATGAATTTGACATTTTTCTAGTAACTCCAGGGTAATTTTACTATATGTTTTGTAAATTACATTATTTGCCTATGGGATCCAAATTGCTTGTTTTTCCTGGTTAAGCAATGTAAGTCGGTGGGAACAATTTTCCACATCATATTTAGTTCTGACTTAAAATTTCATAGTTGTCAAGAAAAGTATAGTTTCTAGTTAGTTGCGTCCTCCTTTATATATGAAGGTTATATCTCATTTATGTGATGTATGAATATGAGATGCCCGATTCCATTATGATTATGTTTTCCATATTTCTGCAGAGATTATATTTAGTTTCTGACTTACTGTAAAAAAATAGTTTTCATTAAATGTGTGCATTAATATGCTAAGCTTTTTTTTAAATTAGATAAAGATAATTTGCATATTGGTTTGTAGAGTATTTGTTTTTCTTGCTGAACTGAGTTTCAAAGGTTTTTATAAATCCTGGGGCTTGGATGTAGATTTAGTGAGAAATGATTTACCTCAATATAGCTAGAAAAAACTGTACCTCTGCTACCACCACCAAAGAAATGGAACATGGTAGCTATCTCATATACAGTATCATTAATGTAAGCTTTAGCATAAATGATGCTGCAATGTTTCTTATTAGTTGATATGCATGCCCTATTAGTTTTGTTTCCTCACAGAATGTGTAGACAGAGTTAACTCATACCAATTTATTTGTATTCATTTATTAATTATTGGATTTTGTTGACCAGGCTGGCTTATTAAGATGTACAGTATGTCCCTTTTCCAAGAGCAACCGAGAATAAATTACATACAGAATATGTCCTTAATTCACGTGACACAGAATCATGTATAATTAAATCACACAGAGGACATGGTGACAATGGTAGTTACAACAGATACAACATTGGGGATCAACAATATTACATAACAAGTTCAGCACACAAATCAGTAAGACAAAGTGCATTGTGCAGTGTTACACTACACAAAACATCAAGTCAGGTTCAAGGGACTAATTCAAGGCTGGGTAAAGGAACATAGACACCTTAGCTACTATTGGCAAGATGAGGTAGGCATAGGCTCTGTGGGGGCAAAAGCAATTTAGCTTGGGGTTTGGCATCCTTTGAGCAGACATTTGAAGGCCTGATAGGTATCATATTTCTAGATAGGGGCAGAGAGTTCATGCCAGAGTAAAAGTGCTATGCGTGAGAAGGACTGACTACCAAATGATGCCTTCATGAGGGCTTTGAGGCCAGTGTATCTCTAACACTGGGAAGACAATTTGCTAGATTCTTATAGGCCAGGTAGAGGGTTGGGTAGCAGAGACACTCTTTGAGAGGGGGCCAGTGTAGTGAGCCAAGGTCATTGCAGTGAAGTTCATAGTTTCCTGCGCCAGATGCGAACCTGCCAGTTTTGTAGTACATAGCTTTAAGCCTAGTAAACTCTGTACCTTTTAGGGAAGATAGAACTGGAGCTCCATATAGCAGCATAGGGAGAAGGACACTGTTGACTACGAACAGGTGGGCTTCATTAGCTAGGTAGGATTTCAGCCTGTACAGCAGCCCCAGTTTGGGGGAAAGAAGCTTAGTAGTATGCTCAGCATGGGTCTTGAAAGTGAGCTCTTGGTCAAGCCAGACACCAGGATATTTTATTGTATCTACTAGGGATGGGAGAACCTCAAAAGGTTCTGAGGTTCTAAAAGGTTCTGAAAAGGAAAAAGAGGTTTGGATACTTATCTTATCCGAACCTTTTGTAAACTTTATTGTTTTATGGTAATCGTATGTTAAAAAATCATTTTAAACAGCTTTCAATCAACATGTCTGTAGAAAAAAGCAATTAAACCACTGTTTAGTGGTAATAAGCAGCATGATTAGTGCAATAAGATCAGAAGGAGAAGGATGAGAAGGAGTGAATGATGCGACTGTGGATTGCCTAGTGGAGGTGCCAGTACTGTAATATGTAATGTACATGCTGAACCTCACAACCAGCACCCACCTCCAAGATGATAATGATGATGATGATTTTATCCAAAGGCAGCCAAGACCCAGAACTCTGACCAGGACTTATAGCTTAGTAGTTACAGCACCAGTGTGAACCATTAAACTCTGACAGTCACCCACTGCATACCGTCTGTGTGATTTTGTCAGAAAGCAGGCAACTCTCAGACCACTCTCTAACCACGCTTTTGTTTTTGACATTTAAGAAAGTAATACATCATTATCATCATCGTCAATTAGATTTTATTGATTAACGTCTTTACAATATTTCAAAATATACACATGAACATTCATTCAAAAGTTCACAAAATATCAGATATGTCATTGTATAAGGAGCAATAGGAACTAGCAGTCATGTTCAAATAAGTAACAAAAGTACCTGCAGTAAAATATATTTGCACTACAGGATCATACAATAAAACATTTGTGTTGAATAAATAATAAAGTACCAACAGTAAAATAAAATTCTTGAGTATGCAGTCATTAAGTAACCATAACTCATATTTCAGTTATTTGATATGGTCCTGAAGATTACCTAAAAAGGTCATTCTCAAGGGCTTTTCATTTGAAAATTACCATCACATTTGCACTCCTGTAACACCCCGCATCACTGAAGCATGTTCTTAAACATAGAGATACAAAATCAAGCTCAGCTCCTGATCATTAATCCAAATCAGCTGCTAATGATTAAACTAAATCCAATAGCTACCTTGAATTAAATTTGTATATTGGCAACCTAAAGGATGCTCTAATAGCCCTTGAATCAGACACAAAATTAGCCATAAAAGTCAATTCAGACCATATACAATTAAGAATGTATGTCTTATAATGGACACAAGACTAACATATTGGTACTTCCCTGAACATGCTTTGCATCCAAAATGGGTACCATTATAAAAGTTCATTTTGCCATCAGCCAGGCTCGCCATCCAACAGCTTTTTCAAGTACGAACAGAGACCAGCCTAATCAGTCGCCCACATCAAGACTACCACTGGGACATAAAACAACAGGAGTGTATTGAACACGATGCAATATTAGCTCAAAAGCATTGATAAATGAAGCATTGAATAGAGACACTTAAAACAAGTGTAACAGCTACAATAAGTATTTAACAAACTAGATTCCATTGCAATAGGTATCTTATATTAATACCTTTAGACCTTTTCGACCTTTTACAAAATTCATACATTAAAACATCTATGTTCCTTAATAGGGAGTCTTGTAATTTGAGCATTTTTAAAAGAGACAACTATCTGATTACTAAACTTTTAAAACATGTATTAAATAACCAGCCTTTTGTGCAGTCTTTTAAATACAGGCATGAACATTATTCAATTTGGAGAAGGATGGTTAAAGGTTTGAGTGGTAAAAGGCTCCAAAGATTTTGGCGTAAAATGCCCGAGCCATGTCAAAACGCCAAAATATTGTGAATCCATTAAAACCATCTCAGAGATCCTGTGTAACTGTCCAAAGCTTCATTGTTGGCACAGTCAAATAGAGTCATTTATAGGTGTACCTCAAAATTAATATTATACTGCTCCCAATTTTCATTCCAAAAGAACACTTTTGAAACTATTATAACCAGTACTTTGTACCTTAAAAAAATAAAGTAAATAAATGCAGGAGTCCTGCTAGAAGATATCTGAGAGCTTAGACTCAATAATAGTTAATTTCCATGGCTCTGTTGCCAAGTCAAACAAGTGGAGTTTTATTGAAATCTATCATTACAGGACTCCATCTTGTGACAGGACTCCTTTCCCTCAACATTCTAGGTTCAGCTTGCTCTGGAGTGCATAGACTAAAGGTCTCAGTTGCATGTTCAGGAGCTCATTAAATTATAGTAGAAACAGATGGTTTTAATTAACAGAAAATGCATATGGAAATCATGCCATCGGGAAATTAAGCCAAAATTTGTATATGGCAAAACCAGGTTAACCAAGTTATATTCTCATCTCTGCAATAGCATCCTTATGGGATCCAAAAAAGGTGCTATGTGTGGAATAATAAAGGAAAAAAGTACCTGATGGAGGATATACCTCCTGTGTGGCTAGACTGTTACTGATACACCACTCATGTATATATTTTCCAGATTTCCAAATAAAAGCACCATTGGCAAATCTCACACGAATTTGCTCCCATTTTTTCATTTTTCTTTATCTAAAAGTTCAGAGCTGCTAGGTTTCCCACCTCGACCAGAATCAGACACTAATCCTACTTCACACATTCAACTCTGCTGTTCTCCATTCTTCTCAACTTCAGCAGTGTTGTAAAAAAAGAAGGAAAAATGCTCCCCTGAGTGTAGTAATTAAATTCAAATATGAAACCCCCTTCACCCCTTAGGCAACAGTGGCATACCTTCAATAGATGAATTTTAGACACATAAATAAGTATGCAGTTTCTCTCTTTGGTCCTACACCTCTCACCAAGCAATGCTGTCTCCAGGAAATTCCATGGCATCCCTTACTCTAGGCCATACATACACCTTGGTTCCCAGACTTCTGGTGCTTGCTCCAGTTCCAAAAGTTGGCATCACAATGGGACTCTTCCACAAAAGATTCAGTTCATTTTGAGAGTCCCAACATTTAGGTCAAATGCTCTACCATTATTTAAAACTCTAAAATGGCAATATACTGATTTTAGAGGAAAGTTTTTGTATTATTTCTCCTCCTTCTCTTTAATTCATTAAATGACAAGACACCAAAAAAACTAACAGGCAGCCAGCACAACCATTCAAAAGCCAAATGAATCCTATTGAATCCAATCAGCATTACTGCACATCATTTGAAATCTAGGTGTCTCTCTCAGAATTCAAAAAACACAGAGTGTGTGAAATATACTGTATATTCAATTACTACAAGGTTGCAGGCTCCAAAGTAGAACAAACTAAAGCACTCAGAAATACATATCAGTTCAGCAAAAACACTTATCAAAGTCTGTTCAGGGCCACCATATATGGTTTTCAGATCCAGTTGTCATCCCGCAGCTCAGAAACACCAAATAACTGGTTTGTTTAGTGAAAACTGAGCAGTTTTTCCTCTTTAAAAAAACAAAAGGCGGCACAGCATTTAACCAGTAGAGTTACAGAAAATGCCAGAGCCAAACACAACGAGGTGAATGGGATGTAGCAATATGCCCATGAAAAAAACTGTTTGTTTGCATTTAAGCAACTACCTGGCTCATAGTTACAAGCCAAATGGCAAAATAAAGTATGTTTCATTTAAGAAATTTATGAAATAACACTAAAACAACTTAAAATCTTCAGGCAAAGGAGCTCTTGTTTCGCATGGTGTGGAGCGGAGCAGCAGTGTGGCCATCTTGCTGCTCTGCCCCTTCCCCCCAGAAAGTAATACTGTGTATAATAGTTAATAACAGTAGTGACTTCTGTTTTCATAACGGGCGACACCGTGAATGTCTTTCATTTAAGGGAGGAACACACCACCATAATGGAGAATCAGAAACAGCATCAGCCAGTCAGAGAGCCAGCCAAACCGCTACCACTTCACAACTGCTACTACTGCTGCCCACTACAATCAGGTGAAATACAGCACTACTGTATCAGCACTGAGATCAATGTGGTTAAGGCACATTTACCAAAAAGGACTGTTTACAAAAGAATGAGAATGTGACTATGTGATGACAAGCAAGTCACAGACCAGATCTCTAATTTGTAACTAGTCTCCTGAGTCTTATTTTTGTAGAAGGGGATGGCATGTTTGTATAGCTAGCTTTATTTCTCAGCCACAGGAACCACTTTGTTTAACGATGGCTCCAGGTATGGAACACAATGCACCGCTATTAGAAAGCAATGTGAGAGAAGAGCACTAGGTAGTACGATTTCCGAAAGTCACCACTTCACCACTGCTACTACTGCTATTGGGGGGGTAGTGCTAGCAGCATTTAATCAATCCAGTTAAGTCACTTTTAGCTAAATGATCTCCTTAGAATGAGAAAGTGAGTGTGTGAGAACTGGGACTTGTCTGCCACCGTTGCTACCAGTAGAATGTCACGTGCTAGCTGAACCTCCCACCCACCCCCAGAATGATGATGATTTGGTCCAAAGGCAGGCAAGTCTCAGATCTCTATTTTGCTTTTTAATCAGTCTCCTCAGCCTGATTTTTATTTTTTGTAGAAGGGGTTAGTGTGTTTGTTTGTATGTATAGCTAGTTGCATTTCTCAATCACAGGCACAATTTTGTTTAGCAATGGCTCTTGGTATGGAGCACAACTCAAAGTAATATGAGAGAAGACAGAGCACCAGGTAGTCTGAAAGTCACCACTACACCTCTGCTATTAACACTTCTATCGGGGGGGGGAGATAGCAGCATTTATTAATCCTGTTAAGGTGCATTTAGCTAAATGATCTCCTCAGAATGAGAAAAGCAAGTGTGTGAGAACAGGAACTTGTCTGCCACAGTTGCTACCAGTACAATGTCATGGATATGTACTGGCTGTAAGGTTACCACCTATTCGGTTTTTGACCGAATGATTCGGTTTTTTAGGTCCAGATTCGGTCCTCCTGTTTTCACCATTGCAAATTCTGTTTTTATGGTGGGTCAAGCAGCACCTGTGAGATTCCCCACTAACTGTTTCATTTTCTTCTCATCTGACTGTAAGCAAGTGTCTGACATTTTAGTGTGATTACTTGCTTGCAGTGCATGCTAATCAGGAAGTGCCTTCAAGTGCAAGGCACTTAAAAAGCCAAATGTGTCCCTGTCTGCTCAGTTGTCACCTCTGACTTCACACCAGCAAATTGGAAGGCTATTCATGGGAAGAGTAAACAATACCATCTTAATTAACACCTTCATTTTTCTGAAACCCTTAGACATTCAGACAGGCACCACATTAGGGTAGCCTCTTGTCCAGTGTGGACTATACAATGTGTTGCAGAAACTTTACCTGCTAGTCCAGTTTTATTCAGAGATAGTACTTTCAGTCATTTTGAATGCTCACATACTTGTAAAACAGACTATGTTAAATCCTTCACCATTTTACTTGCATGTTCATATTACAAACAAATTCTGATGTCATGTAAACCTTTGTTTGTATACCAGTAAGTCTGAGAGGTGTAAAGTAGGGCTATTAAGACCATTAGCAGCAAATCAACCATATCCTTTCTAGGCTGCATTGTGAGTATGGTCTTTGAGTGCTGTGATAATGAATACTTTTATACCTTTAAATGCTCACCATTTTTTCTTTTAGGGTCTGTCTTATATTTTAATATTTGTTACCCCATTTGTTAAATTAATAATCTAATATTTTATTTCATTTCTAGCAGTACTATATCTCTCTCTCTCTCCTCAGTAGTTATTGCTGTCAATTTTCATACTACCTGGATATTCCAGGAAGACCATTCCAGGCACCTCAGACGAACAGCATAGAATAGTGTGGCCAATGTCATGCTAAGCCACAGAAATGAGAAAAGGAAGAGAGAGAGACAGAGAGAGAGAGAGAGAGAACAGTAGCTGGTGAGGAGAAAGGAACACAATCTAGATTTGATGGCACTGCAAATTTAGGTAATTTATCAAACATTATTATTTTTTTACCAGAAGAGACACACTAAGCTGAAGCTTGTTCACAGGTGCAACCTGGGAGTACAAGGGAGTGAAGTGATTTGTGCAGGGTCACACAGTACGCAACTCTGGGCTGTGGAATTCAAACCCTGGTCTCCAGAATTGCAGCTCAGAGCCTTAAACCACTGCACTATACTTCCTCCGCGCTACATATCACATATCATGCTATCTGGTATGTATGACTAATATGGAAATAAAATAGGGTATTTAACAGCATAGAATAGTTCCTACCACTTTTAAAAACGTCTGTGACATTACAAATAGCTTAGAGTAAGAGCAATGGGAAGGACAGTAGCACATCTTAAAATGACAGATGATATTTATAATTACAGTTCGTCCACCATTACTGGTGTAGTTTATTTATTTATTGAAAGAGTTTTACCAGAAAAGGCCACCTGTTCCAAAATAGCTGGTTGTCAGAGGTGTCCTTGTAGTCACTCAATGTGTCAGCTAAGCTTTGTACACAGGATGGAAAGTCCCCTGAACCCCATCTCTAACCCCACCAATTGTTAACACACACTGAAATTTAAAATATTTAAATCTAAATCAAACAAACCAAAAATAATAATCATGATATACTTTAAAGAAGTTGTACACAATGCAAATATCAGCAGCAATTCTGAATAAATCAAGCGAATCAGTCCAAGTGATGCCCCCATAAGTCATAAAAGGGGCGGAGTTAGGGGTGGAGTTTGGGTGTGTGGTTTAGTATTCAGGTTTCATCTCATCCAAAGGTGGCAACCCTAACTGGCTGCACCTCCCACCCACCCCCAGGATGATGATAATTTGATCCAAAGGCAGGCAAGTCCTAGATCTCTAGTTTGCTTTTTAACCAGTCTTGTGGGTCTGATTTATTATGTAGAAGGGGATAGTGTGTTTGTTTGTATAACTAGGTGTATTTCTCAGTCACAGACACCACTTTTGTTTAGCAATGGCTCTCGATATGGAACACAATGTGAAGCAATGTGAGAGAAGACGGAGCACCAGGCAGTCCAAAAGTCACCACTTCACCACTGCTACTACCACTACTATCAGGGGGGAAAACATAGCTAGCTGCATTTATTAATCCTGTTAAGGTGCATTAAGCTAAATGATCTCCTCAGAATGACATAAGCAAGTGTGTGAGAACAGGGACACATCTGCCACAGTTGCTACCAGCACAGTGTCATGGACATGTACTGGCTGCACACACGCACACCTCCAAGACGACAATGATTTGGTCAAAAAAAGGTAGGCAAGTTCCAGAGCTCTAGCTTTAACCAATCCAGTCTGTAAATTGAAAGCTGATGTTATTGTCACTTAATCCATGGTTAAGTACCAATAACATCCAAGATTACCTTTATTTTTCCCCCAACACAAGTATTGCAGTGCACACATATAGCTTGGCAAGCATTCTTGGCGTTTATGTACAAATGATTCCAAACAGTAAAGGTGGACTGTCTGTGTCTAGTAACTAGCTCAGTAGAGGTAGAGTGGCTGGGTTTAACTGGGGCAGACATTTCGGTGGATGATGCAGGTTCATCGGGTGAGACAATCATAGAATCCTCTGCATCAGCACCAAGTAGGCTGTTGGTTAACTAGGATCTTCAGCTTACCCAATAGGTAGGGAAATGGGTAGACAAGGTGGGCCGAGCAGTCCTTATCTATCGTCAAAGTTTATGTTTCTATGTTGCAGCACAGGTACTGCTGTCGGTGTCATCTTCTTCAAAATAAGCATCACATATGTTGCCAAAGTTTGCAAGTTAACCTTCAAGAATATTAGTTTCTATACATTGTCTGGTGTTAATTATGTTCTTTTATCAGTTAAAGCATCCCCAGCAGAGCTAAATAAATGTTCGGAACTTACACTGGAGGGCGGATATCAAATATACTTACAAGCCAGGGTAGCCAGCTTTGGCCAGCATGATTTTTTTCTGTTTCCAGTAAGTTGAAGTCATCCTTAATAGTAATGTTGGGCTCAGACAGATATGCATCTACCATGCTCACTACTGAGCATGCATCTTCTCATTGTGGAATTTCAGTGTCCTGCAGTTGGCACCAAATGTCATCCTCCTCAATGTCTGCTTCTGTACTCTTTTTTGGAGCAGTCTTTTGAATCTGAGTTGATGTCTTTGTAGTACTACTTCCTAATGAACCTCATTTACTGCATCAATCAAAAGTTGCCTGTAGTCGAACTCCTCCATATCCTCAGAAACAACATTAGGAAGGTGTCTGTTCCAGAAACATGGATCTAGCAATGTTGTTAAGGTATACTCTTTGCTCTATGTCATGGCCAATAATTTGCCATCATGGCTAAGTCTGGTAAGCATGTTATTTACTAGAGATTAGTTCATATCTAACTTGTTTCTCATTTTCTCCAACCTTTTTTTTTATTTTGAGAAGGAGAATGAGTGGAATAAATTGGCTAATTGATGCCTTTTCTGCACTAACCTTTTTTGTAGTATTTATAAATGGTTTCAGAATGTGATACAACTGTTCTAGCAGAGACCATTGAGTAGAATGGAGTACAGTGCCCTCCCCAATATCATTGTACATGATGTACTCAGTGATAGCTACCTTTTGCTCAAGGATGCATTCAGTCATAAAGTAAGTTGAATTCCACTTGTTGGTGCATCCTGAACAAGCTGGTGGTGAGGAAGACCATTGTCCTTCTGGATATCAGCAAGGATGTCATGGGCTTTTACTGAATGGCTGAAGTGGCCACGCTTTGTGCACTGTTCCCACAGTGATTGATACTTGCCGGTCATTATCCAAGAAGCTTTGAATGATTAGGTTAAGACAAAATGCAGAACAAGCATACACATACATAGTTGCCATCATGAAGTGTTTTTTTAAATATTTGGACCATTGTCAGTAACAAAAAAACAACAACTTTCAAACTCTGTGAAGTGACCCAAGCACTAACTAGTCTTTCCAGTTCTTGCTGAACGTGCTGTGTTGTGTGTGTGTGTCTTGAAAGTGAGATACATGGAGAATTGCCCTTTTCTCAAACATGAGTTGTTTTTTGAGCTGTGAGAGATAATAGTGGTAGTAGTAGTAGTAGTGGTTGACGTGGCGGAGGTAGCAAGCAGAGTAGTATGTGAGGATCATGAGTTACCTGTAAAACTGATCCAGTGTGCAGTAAGAGAAAGATAGGCAGTGGTTTAGCTGCTGGTCCACATGTCAGTAGTAAAGTGAACTACCTTGTCCTCAGCCTTTCGGAGAGCATGCCTTACTTGAAGTATTAAGCTGTCATACATCTTGAGCACAACAGTTACTGAAAAGTAGTTTCTGCTTGGCATTAAATATTGTGGGTCTAAGTATTCTGTAATTCTTCAGAAACCCATGTCTTTCACAACAGAGTATGGCTGCAAATCAAGTACAATCATTTCTGTTATTTTCTGATTTATTGCCACTGTTATCAGATGATTTTGTGAATATTTAGACTTTCTTTCAAAAACCTCTTTTAACTTCAATTGCCTCTTATGAGGGGTACAGTTAGATTTGACTAGGGGTGTTGTACGGCATGCCCTGCCTGGTGAAACAGAGAACCTTACAGAATTATCTTGAGGCAAAAGTGGACTTTTGGATCTAGGCTGGTGATTACTGTTTCCTACTGTTTCAGCAGAATATTCCTGTTCACCAAGAGCCCTGCTACATTTGCAGGCACCAATGCTAGACTGTTTGAACCATATATAACAATAGGGTGAGTTCGCATAAGATGTCATCTCATTGTTGTGGTTCCAAGATGATCTTTATTTTCCCCCTGCTAACACAAGTATTGCAGTGCACACATATAGCTTGGCAAGCATCCTTGGGGTTTATGTAAAAATGATTCCAAACAGTAAAGGTGGACTGTATATGTCTAGTAATGAGCTCAGTAGGGGTAGAGTGGCTGGGTTTAACTGGGGCAGATATATCAGTGGAGGATGCAGGTTCATCAGGTGAGACAATCATAGAATCCTCTGCATCAGCACCATTGCCACCACTACTGTCAGACTTTGTTTTACTTTGTTTGTCTTGAGCCTTTGACATTTTCTTTTTCCCTTTTGACACTGTAGTACTCTCTTATTGGGCCCTATACATGAAGGGGCGTGTCATTGAGACACAAGTCAGGAAGCATAGGTAAACCAGGAGCAGTTGTAAAATTCACAAGTGATTTATTATTGATAACAGTAAAATAAAAAAAAAATGTTCAGCATAACTATTTACAAAGGCAGTATAAACAGAGAAAGTCCATCTGAGTTTCTTCTCAATTTCCAATCTCAGTCCTCTGTCTCTGTGTTTCTCTTGCAAGAAATTGCAGCTCTGTTTTTATAAGCCTTTGCAACCTCCACATGTTAAGAAAACAGCATGCTTCTCACATAGTGTTCTTGTAAGTTTCAGCAAGTGCAGCAAAAAGAACACTGTGACCCAGAACTGACCTCTTGCTTACAGCTTCTCATGAGAAAATTAGGTTGTGCAACCAGAGAAGAGACAGAAAAGGAGAGAATAGAACAGATCCTTGCATTTAAACTCTTTCTACAGAAAAACTGGAACAGGGCCCTATTCAACCCTGTCACAGGGCAGAGTGGCTATGTGCCCCATATCTCGGGCACGTAGCCACTCTGCACCCATTGTGCTCCTGTGCAAGTTGCACAAACAGGGGGCTCGCAGACCCAATGCACCAGATCACCCATGTCTGTGGACCGCACCATGCCAGAGGCATTCCAGGGGTGTGCCAGCACTACACAGTATGCACTAAACCATATAGTGCTGGCCGCATGGGTGCAGAGGGGGGCCCAGGGTATGCCACGGTAGACCTGCCGTAATCCAGTGTGTGCACCCATGGTTACCTCCTGTTGGTTATGGTGGGACATGGACAAGCCCCCTCATGCTGCCATGGCCCACTGGGCAGTAAGGGGGAGCAGGGACCGCAGTAAGGTAGTGCCCAGCATGTAGGGGTGATGAGGGGGAGGTGGTGGTGGTGGCAGTGCTGGGGGGAGGGGGAGACACAGCCCACCACTGGGTGTGTGGGTCCGGGTGCCTGCTGTAGGCATGCACTACCCCGGACTCATGCCTCGCTATGTGAGGGATCCACATTGGCACTCAGGAGGGGCATTCCATTGGATGCCCTCCCAGGACCTCGCTCCTCCCCCAGCTGCCATACAGAGTCCTGCATGCTGGGGGGAGGAGCTGCAGACTGGTAGCCAGCATTAGTGAATGCCGGTATTGGTGCACCTGTCCACAAGTACACAGCTACACGGGTGGGGTATGCGCTTGTTTCAGGTACCTGCAACTGCACCGTGCATTGGGGCCCAATGCCACTGTCAGATTGAGAAACAAGTAAAGTCAGGCTCACAAGCTCATCCATGTAATCAGTATCACCATGACCATGGTCATCATCATCACCAGATTCAGTAGAGTTTGTAACTTGGAGTTTGAGTTATTCAATGTGTATGTGTTGCAAATCGAGCAACTCCACTGTGAGTTGTACCTCTAAGTGTTTTAACTTTATGTATAGTTGGAATACTCTTTGTTTTTGCAATTTTCTCAGACAACTTACTAGTAGATGCCTTGGGTTCTTTTGAAACTTTGTTTGCTATGGCACTACTGAGCCCTTCTGACATAAACAGTCCAAGCCCAGTTGCATAGTTTTTAGCATTATGAGACTTAGCCGGCACATTGACAGTAGTAGTATTTAGTTCAGCCTCTTCAATAGACTGTGGTGCTGGTACTTTGCTTTTTAATGGGCCACTCCTTTCTAGACTCCTGAATAAACTTTTATGTTTGCTTCCTAGTTTTCCCCTGACTTTTGCTTTACAATTGTTTTAAGTACTCATAATGCCAGTCTGTCTGGTGACTTGTTCAGGGTTACAGTCACAAAATGCAAGTGGTGGTGGCTGTCAGATTTCTGAATTTCAATGTTCAGACACAGGTCTGCTGTATTATTCTGGTTAGCACTGGAGCTCTAAACTATAAGGGCTGATGCTACTGGACAATGCTAGAGTTCAAATTGAAGATTCAGGGGTTGCAAGACCTGGCCTAACCCTCTATGACACAGTCCTTCCAAAGCATGAATTATTTATTTATTTTTAATTTATACTCCACGTGATGAAAGGCCCACTGAGCCAAAGCTTGTAGGTGTTCCCCACAGAGCACAGGGAGATGAGAGCTGACTGACTTGTTCGGGGGGAGGGGGGTCACACAGACAGTATATGCAAGTGGCACTGGTCAGTGGCTGGCTGTAAGATTTTATTTCAGACACAAGTGTGCTGTAGTATTCTGGTTCACACACTAGTTCACACACTGAACCTATAAGGGCTGGTGCTATTGCTACCCACAGACAAATCTAGAGTTCAAATTAAAGATTCAGGGGGCCGTAAAACTGGCCTAACCCTTTATGACACAGTCCTTCCAAAGCAAGGATTACTTATTTATTTTTTATTTATGCCCCATGTGATGGAAGGCCCACTGAGCCAAAGCTTGTAGTTGTGCCCACTGACCACAGGGAGGAGACAAGAGCTGACTGACTTGTTTAGGGTCACACAGACAGTATGCAAGTGGCACTGGTCGGTGGTTGGCTGTCAGATTCTATTTCAGACACAGGTCTGCTATATTATTCTGGTTCACACATTAGTTCATACACTGGACCTACAAGGGCTAGTGCTGCTGCTGTCCACAGACAATGCTAGAGTTCAAATTAAAGATTCAGGGGGTCACAAACCTGGTCTACCCCTCTAGGACACAGTACTTTTCCTTCCAAAGCAAGGATTATTTTTTGGGTCACACAGAAAGAAAGATTCAATTTTTCTTTCACCCCATAACTTTTTTGGCTTTTAGTTTTCTTTAGTTTGCAGTTTGCATAAGCTGCAGGACAGAAAAGGAAAAAGAATTCACTGCTGCAGACAGAGTTTTACAGATTGTGCCTGCCTGCTACCTCAGATGCGTGGCTCCCTGAGTCCCTGACTCCCAACCCCCACCCTCCTTTTTTGCCTCACAGATTTCTTTTTTTTTATATAAATCCTTTTTGACTCAAAGAGTAGTTTACTGTACATGTGCTCCACTTGCTGACAATGACACGAGATGATGAAGTACTTTGAAAAAGTATGACAAACACAGAACAGTGCACAGCAGCTCCTTCTCTGTCCATGTCTGACACGCACTGACTGGCAGACTATGAGACTACAGCAGCAGCCAGCATGTAAGGTGGACCATATGGGCTCCTCCTGGCACAACCCAATCAGGTGCCACCTTACAATGATGGATTGTGCCCCACTCCAATGAGGAGCCACGTGATTCTCTCTGTCTGGTCCCTCCTATCCTCTTGAACTTCTTGTGTTTGACAGTCCCAAGCTCCAATTGCCCTCTGAACCATTCTGAACAGTCAAAACAGTTCTGAAGTGGTTCAACTCCCATTACTTCGGCTTGTTCAGGGGGTTCGGATTTTCACCAAACTGGTTTGCCAACCACTAGTGTCTACCAGTTCTAACTGGGCAGCCATGCAGGTGGAGATCTGTAAGAAATTACTATGGTCTGGGCCTAATTTCTGAGAACAAACAGCATGGCTTTAGTATTTTTTTTTTCTATTGAGTACTATTCAATTTGAAATAAACCATGCTTCAAGTTTTACTAAACTCATTATTAAGTCCAGCTGTAATAACATTCCAGTCAGAACCAGTTCTATATAGGACCACGCCATCTGGGTATAGCAGCACTTTAGCTTCACCACAGTTGGATGGGAGCTCATTGACAAAAAGCAAGAACAGTCTTGGCCCCAGGATAGAGCCTTTGAGGACCCCATCGAAGACATGAGCCCCATTTGACTGCTTACTTAGGCCCTACAAGACAGCTTCTGAACCACTGACAGGAGAACTGGTCAAAACCCAGGCTTTTCAGTTTGAGCAGTAGAAGGTCATGGCTGACCAAGTCAGAGGCCTTTGTAAGGTCAACAGATACAGTCCCTATATAGTTACCATGGTCAGAGGTGAGGAGGACATCAGTGGTGAAATGTACCAGGGCTGAGTCAGTGCCATGGTGTTTGCTGAAGTCATGCTGAAAGTCCATGAGTAGGGAATGGATTTCTAAATAGGTCAGTAATTAATTGCACATGAGCCTCTCTTGTACCTTAGCCATGGTGCTCAAAATAGACATGGGGTAATAGTTCCAGATCAATTCCTTGGCTCTGCCCTTGTGTACAGGGACCACATGTGCTATCTGCCACTTTTGAGGGACTGTGCCATGAAGCAGTGTCAGGTTAAAGAGGGTAGCCAGTGGAGGAGCTAGGATAGGGGCTGCCAGTTCTAAGAGTCAAGGTTCAAGGTTATCTTGGCCCACAGATTTTTCTGCTTTGACTTTTTGTAGCTGGTTCAGGACCTCTTTGTTGGTGACCAGGTTAAAGTGAAAATTGAGGTAACTATCAATGGTAGAGAGTCAGGAGAGAGGATGGCGGTAGGGTTTTTATAAGCATCAAAGTCAGTGAAAAAATGCATTTAATATGTCAACTACTGCATCAGCTTAGGATTGATGATCAAATTTGTGTTGTGGAGGATTTCTTGGTGCTGTGCATGTGACGTAGACAGCCAGTTCTGAGTGCTGTATAATATTTGTTTTTAATATAAAATGTATTAATGACTATCTCTGCTGAAAAATCAAATGCTCTAGGAATGACCTCACTCATCTCCCCGATTTCAGCTGACAGATGCAGGCCAAGAGAAATGCTGGCAGCATGTATCACACACACTCAGTTTTTAGAGACAATGTGTTACATGCAAGACTTCAATCAAGAATCCTGTTTCTCCGAGTTAATTACAAAGCTGTTTAAGTTAACTTTGTTAAGAGGGAAATTATAAAAAGAGGTTTATGACGTTGAAGAGAAAACACAGGTTATTACACAGAGATGAGAAGTTGTAAATGCTCATATGAAGCCTGTGTGAGGAGGATGCAGCATGAATCAAAAGAGGTGTCATTGAAATTGAGTTATGCTAAGGTTGGAGAATTAATACTTTGAAATTACATCCTGTGGTTGTATAGAAATATATATATTTTAGATATTTTGACAGGGAGGAGCTAGATGACCTCATGCAAAAGAGGGGGGCAAAACCAGCTTTTAAAGATTATTCTGTTTCACTACAGACTCATTTTTTTCTGACACTGACCAAGAAAACATCTGAGCACTGAAAACAGGTATTCAGAAAACTAGACAAAATCTAAATATTGTTGTAGGAATTACACTGTTTTAAACCTTGTTTTGTTTAAGGATGTATATGTATTTCTTGTGATATAAGAGTTCTGTATTGTATGTTTGACATATTATTATATATTTTAGTAAAAACTCTAATTTTAGAGCATACCTGGTCTGTCTTTGAACTGCTTTCTTTTGCTAAGAAATATTTATGGTTATAGCAGACAGCAGACATAAGCTTGTATGGTGGTACCAAACTGGAAAGAGAAGCGTTTTAAATCTGAGGTATTTATTAAAGTTTTATGGGTTCATCTCTGAATACCTGGGTAGGTGCCCATAGGCAAAGATATCTGGCCCCCCGAAGACAGATATATCTGAGCCTGTGCATTGGGTATGCTAGCAAGAGGTTAACAGTTTGAATCTCTCCAGAACTTGAGACCAAAGGTTGATCCGAACTCACAAAACAGAGAAGAGGGTTACCTTGTTCTGTTCACTGTTCACAAGACTGTGCTCAGAGGTTGGCACTTTGGGAGTAGAGGGCCTGACCTGCTGAGTGAATCTGTGACAGATTGGTTGGCAGTGGTGGCATTATTTTGGTATCACAAGCTTTATTGTTCTGTGTCAGCTGAGACCGTAAGCTCTTGTACAAAGAAAGAAAAAGGCAGAGTTTTATTTTAAAAAGGAAACAACTATGTATCACCTGGCATACAGTCGAGTTCCTACCCATTTTTTTTCTCTAAATTGCAGTCAGAGTAGACATAGTCAGGAAAGAAGATGGCTTCCGACTACAGCAGGCACACTGTAGATTACTTGAAGCAGTTGTGTGGGGACAGGGGAGTCCCATTTGAGGTGACAGCCAAAAAGCAGAACCTCATAGAGGCCCTGATGGTAGCAGATACCCAGAGCAGTGAGTCACCTACCGTGACTGAAAAGGGCAGCAGGGCCACTGTCAGTGAAGGGCCACAGCAGCAGGGGATGGTCAACAGTATCCTGAATCCAGAGGTACTCAAACTGCAAATTGAGTTGTGCAGGATGGAACTGGAGGCAGAGCGACAACAGAGGGAGGCAGACCATGAGGCGCGTGAGTGCCAGTGAGCTGCAGAGGAGAGGCGAGAGTGAGAATGCAGAGAAGCAGAGGATTGGAGAGAGGACCGCCAGTGGCAACACGAACTGGAGAAGCTACGACTCCGACCAGCGGCACCAGAGCAGGTAAGTGGCTTGGGTTTAACTGTGACTGCAGGACTGGGTTACTAAATTGAACTCCAAATTAATAGCAGAGTTTAAGGAAGGGGAGGACATGGATGCCTTTTTAAATTCTTTTGAAAAAGTTTGTATTCAGGTTAAAATTCCTAGAGAGTCCTGGAGCTTCCAGCTATCCCCGCTACTTACCGGGACAGCTCGGGATGCATTGGGTCAAATGGACAATGAAGACAGCAATGATTACAGAATGCTAAAAGCTGCACTGTTAAAAGATTTTGAATTAGCTGCTGAATCATACAGAGCTAAATTCCGTAAGCTCAGGAGAAGCCCTGATATGAGCTATGAGGAGCTAGCCATGAAACAACATCAGTTTTTAAAATGTTGGTGGGAAGGAATTGAGGCAACCTCTGTTAATAAAATTGAAAATGTGATTTTATTAGAACAGTTTTATTGGGCATGCCCAGCAGAGCTAAAAACCTGGCTAGAGGACCGAGATCCAAAAACAGTGCAAGAGGCTGCTGAACTCTCGGACTGCTATGCCAAAAGCAGACCTGCTCTGAGAGTGAATGGGGAAGGCATGGCAGTGTAGAATGGGAAAAGCGCACCTTCAGGGCAGCTAAAACCCTCACTGCCTCCACCGAAACCAGTTAGCCCCAGGTTTCAAAGAAAAGATTTCTCTGAAGTAAGAAATGCCTGTTGGTTGCATAAAGAAACTGGGCATATTGCCAGACAGTGCCCCAAAAAGGTGAGCCATAATACACACCAGGGTGCTAGAAAAGAAATGGGTTGTTTGTGTGTCCCTGGAAGCATGCCAGTGACCATGAGGGAACACATGCACCCAGTCATGGTGAATGGGGTACAGACGCAGGGGTTAAGGGACACAGGGGCATCCCTAACATTGGTAAAAGGGGATCTGGTACAGCCTGGTCAGCTTATACCCAATAAATACGTAACTGTACAAGGGTTTACTGGTGAAGAGAAAACATTGCCACTCGCTAGTGTTCTCCTGGACTGGGGTGAAACAGGGGGAACTGTGCAACAGGTGGCTGTAGCCAACACATTAGCAGTGGATGTGATCCTGGGTAACAATCTCCAGCAGGGGTGGTATGTGCTGTTACCCATAGCCAAGCAGCAAGGGAAAATAGTAGTTCCCTGAACCCCACAGAAACCAGTGTGGAAACCAGCCTGGGTCTCCAGATGGGGAGACTGATAAAAAGGGGTAGAAATGTCCCCAGTAGCAAGTGACCACACAGCTATGGAAGGTTACTCTGAAGAGGAAGGGATGACCAATTATTAGAGGGTTGGGATTGATAGTGATCCTAAGGGCCCTGACGCTAGTGCTAGGGACCCTAGTTTAGCGACTTTGTGAGGAATTTGCAGCTGCTCAGAGGAGTGACCCTAGTTTAGAGAAGCTGAGGGCTTGGGCAGACTTGGAGGGCACACAGGGAGGTAATGGCAGACATAAGGTTTATTGGGAAAATGGACTTATGTATACACAGGCAGTACAGACAGAGGGAGGAATGCTAGGCAGGTGGCTTATCATTTCCCATGGATATCGTGAGCAGTTGCTCAAGGTTGCCCATGATATGTTCTTATCTGGTCATCTGGGAATCGTGCGCACAATCCAGCAGTTGGCCCAGAATTTCTATTGGCCTAACTTCACCCAGCAGGTGAAGGAGTATTGCAGGTCTTGTTTCCAGTGCCAAGAAATAGGGAAGGCGGGCAAGAAAACCCAAGCCACCCTGATCCCCTTGCCCATAGTGCAGGAGCCATTCCAGAGGGTAGGAATGGATATTGTGGGGCCTTTAAATACCCCCAGCTCCTCAAAGAAGAGATTCATCCTGACTGTGGTGGATTATGCCACCTGGTACCCAGAGGCAGTCACCCTATCCTCTCTGAGGACAGACAAAGTGGCAGATGCCTTACTTGGGATTTTCTCCCGTGTTGGGTTTCCACAGGAGGTAATCACCAATCGAGGGGGTTCCTTCATGTCGGACCTGATAAAATATTTATGGGAGAAGTGTGGGGTGGTGTAGAGATGCACGACACCATATCACCCACAAGCCAATGGACTTGTGGAACGTTTCAATGGTACCCTAAAGTCAATGCTCTGGGTGTTTGCTGAACAGCATGGGAGGGACTGGGAGAAATACCTTCCCCACCTGTTGTTTGCATACAGGGAGGTGCCCTAGGAGTCGACAGGATTTTCCCCCTTCGAACTCTTATATGGACGCTGTGTACATGGGCCTCTAGACTTGATCTGGGAGGAGTGGGAAGGCAAGCACACCACCCATGGAACTTCCATTGTGGATTATGTCCTTAGGTTTAGGGAAAGACTAAAGGAGCTTATGGGGACAGCCCAGAGCAACCTGGCAGCTGCCCAACAGAAACAAAAGGTGTGGTACAACCACAGAGCCAGAGCTCACTCGTACATGGTGGGTCAGGCAGTCATGGTCCTTATTCCAGTCCAGAAAGACAAGCTGCAAGCTGAGTGGGCAGGACTGTACAAAGTGGTTAGGAAGGTAAATTATGTAAACTACATTGTGGATTTACCTGACCGTAGACAGACTGAAAGGATGTACCATGTCAACATGATGAAGTCGTATGCAAATAGGGCTGACATGGTGTTTGCAGTGTGTAGTCATGGGGAGGGGACGGATGAAGGAGACCCCCTTCTGGATTTGCTAGAGGAAAGTAAGCGGGAGTCCTCTATGGAGGCAGTAAAATTGTCTCCCCAGCTGAACCTGGACCAGGTCCAGAAAGTAAGGGAAGTTTTAGAAGATTTTGCCCCCTTGTTTAGCACCAAGCCTGGCCTAACCCCCTTAGCAACACACGATGTGGAGACAGGGACACAGACACCCATACGGCAGACAGCATATCGGATGTCAGAGGCTGTCCAAAAGGACATTAGGAGGGAAGTGGAGGAGATGCTGGATTTAGGGGTAATCTGGAGAACTCATAGCCCCTGGGCCTCACCCATAGTCCTTGTGCCCAAGCCAGATGGCTCAACTCATTTCTGTGTGGACTATCATGGACTGAATGCAATCACGAAGTCCGACGCCCACCCGATGCCCTGGATGGGCGAACTCCTGGACAAGTTGGGAGAGGCGACCTACCTTATGACTATTGACCTGACCAAGGGGTATTGGCAGATAGAATTGACAGACAGAGCTAGGGAGAGGTTGGCCTTCATCACTCCAATAGGCTTATTTGAGTTTAAAGTAATGCCTTTCGGAATAAAGAACATCCCAGCTACTTTCCAAAGGTTGGTGAACCAGGTGTTAAATGGTGCTGAGGAGTACGCCATGGCGTACCTGGATGGCATTGCCATCTTTAGTACCAGCTGGGAGGAACACCGTTCCCATCTTAGGGAGGTGCTGGGCAGGATACAGAGGGCCGGGCTCACTGCGAAAGCCGAGAAGTGCCAGGTGACCATGGGAGAAGTGGCATACCTCGGGCATGTGGTAGGCTGGGGACAGCTCCATCCTAACTAAATAAAGATAGAGGTGATCCAGGCGTGGCCCAGAACAGAAACCCAGAAGCAGGTCAGGAGCTTTCTAGGGACAGCAGGGTACTACAGGAAATGTGTACCCAATTACAGTGCCCTGGCTGCTCCCCTATCTGACCTGACAAAGAAAAAGATGCCAAAGAAAATTATGTGGGGCCCAGCCTGTGAGGAAGCCTTTACCAGACTGAAGGAGGCACTGTGCAGTGCTCCTGTTTTGACAAGTCCTGACTGTAGCAAAACCTTTATAGTTCAGATAGACGCCTCAGATGTGTGTATTGGGGCAGTACTGAGCCAGACATCTAGCCAAGGGACAAATCACCCGGTAGTGTACCTGAGCCGGAAGCTGCTGCCCAGGGAGCAAACATACTCCATGGTGGAAAAGGAATGACTTGCCATAGTATGGGTCCTAAAGAAGTTAAAGCCGTACTTGTATGGGCAGCATTTTGTGGTGCAGACTGACCACAACCCCATGGTTTAGCTGATGCAGATGGGGAAGAACAATGGCAGACTACTAAGATGGAGCCTTGCTTTACAAGGGTATGATCTAAAAATTGTACATAGGGCTGGAGCGAAGAACAAGAACTCAGATGGGCTGTCTAGGGTCTATGAGAAGTGAACTGATTTGGGAAGCTCATCCCATGTAGGGGATAGATCCCCCAAATTCAGTCTAGGTGGGGAGGAGTGTGACGTAGACAGCCAGTTCTGAGTGCTGTATAATTTTTTTAATATAAAATGTATTAATGACTATCTCTGCTGAAAAATCAAATGCTCTAGAAATAACCTAACTCGTCCCCCCCCCCCCCAGATTTCAGCTGACAGATGCAGGCCAAGAGAAATGCTGACAGCATGTATCACACACACTCAGTTTTTAGAGACAATGTGTTACATGGAAGACTTTAATCAAGGATCCTGTTTCTCTGAGTTAATTACAGAGTTGTTTAAGTTAACTTTGTTAAGAGGGAAATCATAAAAAAGGTTTATGATGTTGAAGAGAAAACACAGGTTATTACACAGAGGTGAGAGGTTGTAAATGCTCATATGAAGCCTGTGTGAGGAGGATGCAGCATGAATCAAAAGAGGTGTCATTGAAATTGAGTTATGCTAAGGTTGCAGAATTAATACTTTGAAATTACATCCTGTGGTTGTATAGAAATATATATTTTTTAGATATTTTGACAGGGAGGAGTTAGATGACCTCATGCAAAAGATGTGGGCAAAACCAGCTTTTAAAGATGATTCGGTTTCACTACAGACACACTTTTTTTCTGACACTGACCAAGAAAACATCTGAGCACTGAAAACAGGTATTTAGAAAGCTAGACAAAATCTAAATATTGTTGTAGGAATTGCACTGTTTTAAACCTTGTTTTGTTTAAAGATATGTATGTCTTGTGATACAAGAGTTCTGTATTGTATGTTTGACATATTATTATATATTTTAGTAAAAACTCTAATTTTAGAGCATACCTGGTCTGTCTTTGAATTGCTTTCTTTTGCTAAGAAATATTTATGGTTATAGCAGACAACAGACATAAGCTTGTATAGTGATACCAAACTAGAAAGAGAAGCGTTTTAAATCTGAGGTCTTTATTAAAGTTTTAAGGGTTCATCTCTGAATATCTGGTTAGGTGCCCATAGGCAAAGATATCTGGCCCCCCAAAGGCAGATATATCTGAGCCTGTGCATTGGGTATGCTAGGAAGAGGTTAACAGTTTGAATCTCTCCAGAACTTGAGACCAAAGGTTGATCCGAACTCACAAAACAGAGAAGAGGGTTACCTTGTTCTGTTCACTGTTCACAAGACTGTGCTCAGAGGTTGGCACTTTGGGAGTAGAGGGCCTGACCTGCTGAGTGAATCTGTGACAGTGCACAGGTCTGCGCCTTGAGGAGGATTTTTACTTGCATCCAAAAGCGCCTTGGATCATACTAAACCTTACTGGACAGTAAGGGCCCCTTGTGCAAATGGGCAGATGTAGGTGTACAGTTAAGATAATTTCTCATTTTCTGTATTCAGATGTTCCTCCAGGGTTACAAAGACATGTCTGTGCACTTCAGGTATGCACCATTACTGATCTTGGAAAGGCAGAAGAGATTTCATTTTCCTATGCATTAGTGCAGGCTGTAGTCAGATGGGATTTAGCTTCCAGAACGATGATTTTTCTGCTGGGCTTGTATTGTCCAAAAGGTTTGATTGCTATTCAGCATGGCTATACCAGCACTTTAAAAATATTTCTTTATGTTCCCTATTGTTCCAGGAATGGTACTCGTTCAGGATCCCCTGGTGCCTGCCAGACTCTCCCTGTGTAACTGAGGTCCACCACTAGTCTCTCTAGTTCTTCCACCACCATGGGTCTGAGCTATCCCATTTTAAGGGTCCAATTGCTGTCATCAGGGGAAGTAAGCACCTTAATAGTAACTACAGTGGTGGCTGGGAGGGTAGACTCAGCATAAAGGGACATCAGCTGGTGTAAAGGACATGGATACCAGGCGTCCCATTGGTGCAGCACTGGAATACCACTCATAATGCTGACATCCTTGGTTTAGGAATGAGCCTTTGGCAGTTAGAGTTTGCTTGGTGGGAGGAGTAGGACTGAACATACCAAGGACAACTCTCCACCTTCAGGAAGGGAGGGAAGTGCATACTGTTGCATGCTTACCACCTAGCAGAGGCTGGGTGGGGGAGCAGCAGATGGCAGAGAATGGGGAAGGGCAACACACATAGATACTGATAGTGCACTGTGTACAAACATCATTGCACCCAAATAGACTTGGGGAGAAAATGGAGGAAAATCCTTCAGCTAGCAGGATGACAATGGCCCCCTTGCAGACCCAACACTGCTGACAGAGACACCCACCCACAACAAAGTCGTTCTGGGCAAGTGGTGGAGTAAAGCCCAGGGAATGTAGATGATAGGGTTGGGGGACATCAGAAGGGTGCTGGTTGAGGCAGATCGACAGTAGAAACTATAAATAAAAAAAGGAACATAGAGGTCATCATCTGGCATGCCAGGCTGGGGAATTTCTGCTTTTTCTCCCTAAGAAGCAGGCTTACAAAACCAAGAGAAGACAGCCCTGATGGTCACTAATGGTACCAATGGCACCACCACAATGCACCACAAGGTGCCATTGACTGAGTGTTGCACCACTAAACCCACCCCCGGGAGGAGACTTTGCCCCCCCCCACTGGCCTCCAAGTCAGACATCTCGAGTCTGGGGCACAAACCCAGGTTACCAGTGTGCCAGGCAGCCCAAAGCTGTCCTGTGCCATAGGACCAATTTAGAATAATTTTTTTAATAAATATGAACTTTGAGTTGTATTTACTTGGGTATTTGTAACACATTTGTAACAACTTCGAGGCCCATCAGCTTATGCGTACTGATACTGACATGTAAGAAAAGGATGTTTCTTCTTTGTAACATGGATTTCGAGTTAGCGTTTACTGGCTTCAGTCTACTGTGTGAAGTAAATAAGGACTTATAAAAGTTGGTTTAGGCACTAATCCCAAGAAAATAAAAAAATATGGAAAACGGCACATTAAAATCAATTTGCTGGACACCCCCTTTTCCCCTGATCCTCACTGTTAAGAATGGGGTTGCCACAGATATACCCTGCGTTCATCCAGGAGGGCATGAAAGTGATGGCCTTCATAGCCAAAGTCAATGCAATTCCTTTGTCAGCCTGCAGCGATCAGTAAGGGCCACACAACCTGTGCTATCCCTTCTTGGAAGCCAAATGCCTCACTGCCATGATGCACTTAGCCCCTACTGTAACCAACCAGTGTGGAGTTCTAGAACACACATGCAAACCCATGTCTCCCACGTTATAATTAGATTATGCCACTGAGCCACTGGCATCATTTTGATAAAATAAAGGAAAGTGTGCTGAAGCAAACAGCACTGTCTGATTATTTCATTTAATACAAGTCCATCAGATGGGAACAGTCCTTCTGATCCAATGAGCAAATGTCCCATTATGCATATCCTGGATGCATGGGCCAGTTTTTCCAATATAAGGTTCCAAGTCATGCCTGTGCAGGAGGTGATGTTAGTTCACTAGAAAGCCAACAGACTTTACTCCTAGATAAAATGTATATAATAACTGGGGAGGATTTTCTCCCATAGGTAACCCAGGTTATAATTCACCATTATAACCCGTGAGTTATAACAGTGAACACGTGCTGGGTTTCCTTGCTCCAATACATGCTCCTGCCTCTGCTCACACAGCTAGCCGACACTTGCCACTGTCTACTCCGTCCTCCGCCACCATCACTCAGCGGTAAGTTAACCTAAGCTAAAAAAAACAGCTTGCCTCTCAGCAGTCCAATCTGACTTCTCGACCTCAACTATTTCTTTTTTTAAAAGATAAAAGTGTTTAGCGGCTGCTGGGTCACGTGGTTGGCAGACCACTGACAGCCTTCCATTGGGACCAGACTGCGACTGTTTTGTTTTATTTTATACAATTGCTGTAGTGAGAAAATGCTCCCCAGCAATTATATAAAATAAAACATGGGGTTGTGTGTTTAACAAGTTTTTACACACACCCCTCGGTGTAGGATGCTTCAATAAACCCCTCGAGCTTCGCTCTTGGGGATTATGTAGCATTCAGCACCTCGGGAAGGGGGGGGTAAAAACTCATCAAACACATAACCCCATGCATTATTGTGTATGCAATCTAAAATAAGAGTACATTTTGTTTCTTGCCATTGAGGCAAACTAGATTTAGTTTGATGAATTCTTTATATGTACATCGCAATGGTTAGAATTAGTGTTTTGAAAGGTTATTCTGACATATCTGAGTTGCAGTTCCTCCTTTACACCAATGTGTTAAATAATTGTTCAAACAGAATGTGAAGGATTTGTGGCCTCAAAAGCCAAGCCTCTTTCTCCTTAAATGAGGGCGGAACAAAGAGAATATGTTGCAGATGTCAGCCTCTCCTTGGACTTTATTATGGGATCTGTGTTCTAGTCAGTGAACCTCCACTAACGCAGCTCATTTACACAATTATCAAGTGTATCTACAAACAGCATTTGTGTGTAAACCTCTTTATTGCCAACACCACAATATCATGTAAGTGTAGGTCATTTGTTCCCAGATTGGGAAAATGGGCATCACATTTTGATGTTTTGTGCTATACTTCATGAGATTTTAAAACGGTGTTTTTAGCTGAATTTTCAATATTGCTAAGAGCCAAAGAGTTGATTAGATAAGAAGAAATGTGATTTCATTCCTGATGTCACTGCAGTGGAAGAGCTGTGTATTTGAACACTGTGTAAGTCTTCTGTGGTTCTTTGTTCAAACAAAAGCAGGGCATTCAGGAAGCTCATTAATGAAATTGCTTGACCCGCTTGTTTTTCAATTAGTCTCATTTACTTATGTGAAATGGGCTTAATTAGTATAACTCTTTAGGAATGTACCCATAAACATTACAGAGAAATGCCATCTAATGATAATGGAGCTCAGTTGTCAAGTTATTTCGGAAAGTGTTTTGTAATTAACATGCTTTCTTTATGCTAATATGTATGCTAATTTTACGCAGAGACAATCTGATCTGAGTAGCTAGGACATTGTTCCCGTTAAGCATCAAATTCAGCGTAGGGGCCGTATTTAAAGTCTTTTGAGTTTAGCTCTTCTACCAATAAAGAAATCTCATCCCTAATAAATCCCTAATCCCTAATAAATAAAGATAGCAACACTGGATTTATAAGCTATAGCAAAAAGTCAGAATTCTAATAGTTGTTCTGTCACACTACTTTGCTTTTTGCAATCCACGTTACAGCTTCTGTTTCTGCATTTGCATCTCCATTTCTTAAACAAAACCAGACAAGTAATTACAGCTTGCTTTGCACAATTTGTGTATCGTTATCATTTCCCCTTGAGTGATGCTGTCCCTGTCAATGGAGGACAGATGCATTGTTGGTGCCATTTCTCTTTTCATCAGGTGAATGGTCATTGGGCTGCACAAACAAACCTGCCATTTTAAAGATTTATTCTGCATGCTTTGCTCCTATTTTGGATTTCTTTCCATTTCACAAAAAGCTGCCAAGCGAAAAAGCTATAACAGTGAAAGCAGCAAGCGTGGGTTTGTACCTTCCCATCAACAAAACCTCATCACCTTTCTTTAAACTCAGCTCATAGCTTTCTTGTTTTTCCGACTCTCCCTCTGTCTCCTTTCACCATCTAGCCCTCAGGCCAGTTCTGGCAAACCCCTACCCCCCCCCCACCAACAAGTCCAGATGCCACTGAACTCCTACAGAGGCCTCTACAGCTTGCCTCCTGGGGTTAGCTGTTTGGGTTGGGGCTTCTATCCCTCACAGGTGCACACAATTGGTAGGAAAACATGCTCTGAGAGTGCCAGAGGCCATCATCTTGCAGTGTTAGGGGGGACTTTCTCCCCTAACAGTTTGATATTGGTGCATCTGTACCTGCATGCTATCATGCCTTTTGACCCTCCCACTACCCCTGGCCCAATGCACAGTGAGATATTGTCCTTGCACACACATAGCAAGGGGTCGCTATGGAGACACAAGCTCTGTGGCCCATCATTGGTGTGGCTGCAGTGGCACATCCTGGAGCCACCCTCCCCAGGCTCAGTGATGCTGCTATCACAGCACTTCTGACTTGAATCAGTGACATTTACTGAAAGCGCCTCTTTTTTCTCAGAATTTAGTTTTAAACGTTTTCCAGAAATCCATGATTTCACTTCAGGAAGACTCTGAACAGCAATGGGATCATCACAGGCACTGCAGCAGGAAAAAAATATGTAGATCTGGGCTTAATCTGCATAGCAAAGAAAACCTAGCCTCTGCTGTTGAAACATAAAGTCAAGTGGTAGTAAACAGATACAAAAGAGCCCAGAACCCAAAGCAAAACCATGAAAGATAACAGGTAAATAAGAAAAAATAATACCTAATTCCTACAGGCAGATAGTGCTGAGATGGACATAGTTCAACCTAAGTCAAACAAAACACGTCTCCTTTTCCAATGTAAGGTTCCAGCTGTTCCAGAAGTATCCCCTGATTTTCCATATTATTTACCATTAGAAATCTTGAGCAGAATGACAGGGTCTTATTTGTAATAATTGGTCTGGACTAATAACTAAAAAAATATATGTTACTGAAAGTATTTTTAAATTGTCAGCTCCTCTCCCCAGTTCACACTCATACAAATATATTCATCCCTGCACAGACTGACATTTTTTCTCTTTCAGTTATTTTGACTTCCGCTTTAGTAGTGCAATGTAATGGCTGTGGGGCAGCAGTCTTCCGGGAGTCTTTCTGGAGGCTGAGATGCTGCCCGATTTGCAGACAACTCTCTGCCCTGAGGGAGGAAGTTGCCCATCTTCAGGCCACACTGGACAGTAGTAAGGGAACCTTCCCCCAGGCCACACTGGACGGTAGGAAGGGAACCTCCCCCATCCAGGGAGCACCAGAGCCACCACCACTACCTCAGAGGTTGCGAAGAAAGCACAGCAGTTGGACCACAGTGGGCTCAGGGAGGGTGAGGATGGTGGAACAGAGGCACACCCAGTCAGTTGTTCCACTCCACAATCCACACACCATTCTGGGGGAGCATAGCTCCCCTATGGA
Organism: Neoceratodus forsteri; assembly: GCA_016271365.2. Lineage (NCBI taxonomy): Eukaryota > Metazoa > Chordata > Ceratodontiformes > Ceratodontidae > Neoceratodus > Neoceratodus forsteri. The sequence goes on along the minus strand of CM057454.1, from coordinate 265,433,231 downwards.
TTCACCCACAGAGGAGACAAAGGAGGCTGAGGACAACTGTCACAAGGGAGGCCCACAGGAAGGAGGCAGAGGACACCACAAGAAAGGAAGGAAGCAGCTCCTGGTGGGGGACTCAATTATTAGGGGGATAGAACTGGGGGGAGCAGGAAAAACTGAAGTAAGGTGCCTGTCTGGTGCCATGGCTTGGAGGGACAGGAAGCGCATCCTCAGGATCACGAGAACAGCTGCATGGGAGTCTGAGCTGGACGTCATTGTCCACCTAGGGACAAATGACTTGGCTCAACATGAGATTAGAGCAGTGCAGAAGGACTTTGTAGAATTGGGGAGGGGCCTAAGACAAGTAGCACACACAGTATCCTTCTCAGAGGTGCTGCCTGCCAATGGCACGAGTGAGGCGAGGGTACTTTGCACCATGCAGTTTAATGAATGGTTGAAAAAATGGTGTGGAGCACAGCAGTTTGGCTTCATTGGGGACTGGGGTTCCACCTGGAGGGACACCAGCCTATACTGGCAGGATGGTCTGCATCTGTCTAGGAAGGGAACAAGTCTTTTGAGCAATCAGTTTAGATGCTTCATTGGCAAGCTTTTAAACTAGTCAAGGGGGAAGGTACTGATAAGCAGCAGGAAAATCCCAGCCTCTCCCTACAAAACAGGGTACTAAATGAGAAAAAGACCAAGGTAGAAAGGTCAGTGGGGGATGCTGCAACAGAAGGTAAAGCCATCAAAAAATGGAGAGCAATGAGTACCAATACCCGTAGTCTGAGTAACAAGCTTCCTGAATTAGTGGCCTTGATGGAGGAGGAACATCTGGATATTGTGGCAGTCACAGAAACATGGTACACACAAAACCATGACTGGGATGTAAACATACCAGGATATACTATCTACAGGAGGAACAGGGAGGGTAAAAGAGGAGGAGGAGTAGCTCTTTACATAAGGGAAGGAATCAAAGCAACAGAACAAAAGGGAAAACAGGGAAGAGAAGAAGCACTGTGGGTAAATTGAGACCGCAATGGCATCACAATCCTACATAGGTTGTATACAGACCCCCTTCTCAGGGGGAGGAAATGGACAAGGAAATGATAGAAAGTATACTTAGAATGGTAGAAAAAGGGGAGATATTGCTGATGGGTGATCTGAATATGCCAGATGTTAACTGGAGTGCAGTTGCAGCAGCCACTTCGAAGAGTGGGGTTATTCTAGATGCCCTACAGGGGGCATGCCTTTGACAACTAGTATTGGAGCCCACTCGACAGGGAGCAATCTTAGACCTGGTTCTCTCAAATGGAGTGAAGAGAGGATCACAGATGTAGAAGTGGGTAGCCATCTGGGAACTAGCGACCATCGAACAGTATGGTTCACAATAAACACAGCAATAGAGTCAAGCCATACAAAGGCAAAGTACTGGACTTTAGGAGGGCTGACTTTGCCAAAATGGGTGAGTGCCTAAGGAATGCACTAGCAAATGGGCAGGAAGGAGGGTGGAAGAACAACGGGAATAATAAAACTGCCATAACAGAGGTAACAAGCCTTTGTGAAGCAAATAAACAAAGCGAAGCGATGTAAGAAACCACCATGGTTCTCAAAGGAAGTGGCAGTGAAGGTTCAAGAGAAAAGAAAGCATTCAGGAAGTACAAGGAATCACAGAAGGAGCAGGACAGAGAACTGTATCAGTTAAAGCAAAGGAAGCTGGGAAGGCAGTCAGAACAGCAAAGGCCCAAACCGAGGAAAGATAGCTAACTCAGTTAAGAAGGGGATAAAACCTTTTATAGGTACATCAGGGAGCGAAGGAAGACCAAGGGAGGGATAGTAAGGCTTAATAAAGGGAGGCAGGGTGGGCAGAGGGTGACTGTGAAAAGGCAGAGACACTAAACAAATATTTTGCTCAGTATTTACAAAGAAAGAGGGAGGTACCTAAAACAAACAGTAGAAACACTCTGGATACAGAAGTTGATACCAGCCCATTTACAGAAGAAAGGGTTCTAAAGAACTCTTAAAACTGAAGGTGGACAAAGCAATGGGGCCTGATGGGATTCATCCCAGAATTCTAAAGAACTAAGGGTAGAACTAGTGACACCACTGACTACCCTCTTTAACAAATCATGGGAGGATGGGGTGGTACCCGAGGACTGGAGGAGGCAGATGTGATTCCCCTTCACAAAAGTGGGAGCAAGGCAGAATCAGGAAACTACAGACCTGTTAGTTTAACCTCAGTGGTAGAGAAATGATGGAATCACTTCTGAAGGAAAGAATTGTCAGTATCTAGAGGCCAGGGGCACAGGACCCAAGGCAGCATGGATTCACAGTGGGAAGGTCATGCCAGACAAATCTGATAGATTTCTTTGACTGGGTGACCAAAGTAGTAGATCAGGGAGGGGCTATGGACATGGCCTACCTAGACTTTAGCAAGGCATTTGACACAGTCCCGCACAAAAGATTAATATACAAGTTAGCCAGCCTGGGAGTGGGTCCCAAGATGACAGCCTGGGTAAAGAAGTGGCTGGAGAATAGGACACAGAGAGTAATAGTAAATGGAGTCCACTCTGAAGAAAGGGGGGTTACTAGTGGGGTACCACAGGGTTCAGTATTAGGACCGGTCCTCTTCAATGTCTTTATAAGCGACATTGCAGAGGGACTGGAAGGAAAAGTATGTCTCTTTGCAGATGACACAAAGATCTGCAACATAGTTGATGAACAAGGTGGGGTGGAAAGGATGAGAAGGGACTTGGCAAGGTTAGAGGAATGGTCAAATGTATGGCAGCTTAGATTCAATGCTAAGAAGTGCAAGGTAATGCACCTGGGAAACAAAAACCCAGGGGAAGAGTACACAATGGGGGTGAGATACTAACAACAAAAATGGAAAGGGACCTGGGGGTAGTCATATCAGATGACCTAAAGGTGGGCAAGCAATGTGAGAGGGCAGCAGGGAGGGCTGGGGGGATACTGGGATGCATAGGGAGAGGCATCACCAGTAGAAAACAGGAAGTTATTATTCTGTACAGACAGCTGGTGAGACCCCATCTGGAGCACTGCGTGCAGTTCTGGAGACCCAATCTCACGAAAGACATAGACAGGATGGAAGTTGTCCAGAGGAGGGAACTAAAATGGTGCAGGGTCTGCACGGAAGACGTATGAAGAGAGACTTAAGGAGCTTAATATGTATAGCCTCGAGGAAAGGAGGGAGAGGGGGACATGATAGAAACTTTCAAGTACCTCAAGGGAATCAACAAAGTCCAAGAGGGTAGCATCTTTCAAAAAAAGAGGTGTGCAAGAACAAGGGGGCACAATTTGAAGACAGAGGGGGGCAGCTCAGAGGTAATTTAAGGAAGTATTTTTTCACAGAGAGGGTTGTGGATGCATGGAACGGCCTTCTGGAGGAGGTTGTGGAGTCAGAAACAGTGGTGGAATTCAAGCATGCATGGGACAGTCATAAGGCAATTCTAGGGGGTGGGGGTAGGAAGAAGTAGACTGCTGGTTAACTAGGATCTGCAGCTTATCCATTAGGTAGGGAAATGGGCAGACTGGGTGGGCCAAGCGGTCCTCATCTGCCGTCAAATTCTATGTTTCTATGACACTTTCTGGGCCCATGACCTGAAATCATGGGTTTCCATCCCAAAATCTGACTTGTACAACAATTAAATTGTTTTAGAAATATGTTAACATCTATAATTGGATCTTCAGAATGAGTATGCATACAAATATAGTAGATTTGTCTTGATTTAGTTATCCTTCAAAACAAGGATCTTTATCCCAAATTTTATATTTGCCCATTTTTGAGTTTCTGCACTTCTAGTCCACCACTCGCATCTCTGGATAAGCTTGTCCATGTTTGGTGTGCATATACGCAGAGAAAGCACAGTGAGTGCAAAGGAAACAACTGAGTATTGGTACGAAATGGGAAGCGCTGAAACAAGACAGGGTCATCATGCATTCCAGCACTAGATGGCAGTGGAGGTTGGCCAAGCCGTTTCTAGCCTGATGGCAGGACCTTGATGTAGCCTGGTACCCCAGGAGGAACACTGTGAATAGGTATAAAGATAGCAATGGGGGGGGGGGTACAGGAATTGAATCTGAAGTTAGGAGTGAAGGCTTGAACCTATACCATCCTGTACTGAGGTCCTTGGATCTGTGAAATGAGCTACTGAACTTACAGCGTTTATGCATCAATAAAGGGACAAATTCTTCAAACTTCTGTGTTCATGGTTTGGTTTCCTCCAAGCACCTTAAAAGGTCTTAGTGTGCTCTGGGGAACTCCAGGCCTGTGTGTGTGCATAGTGACTGTACAGTAATACAAGGGAAGTCCTGGCAAGCTTCAGAGTACACCTCTACAAGTGAGGTTCCCTGGGCCATGCCCATCCCTCGTCCAGGGAGAAAGGGAAAGAGAGAGAGAGACTGGACAGGGTTGCACTACAGCATGTCTTCGTGGTTTTAGTTCTCCTCTTGCTCTTCTGCTAAGTGTTTCTTCCATATCACTTGCAGAAGCTGTTGTTAATGTGGTGGTGACATCAGCAAAATACAAAAGCTCATTAGGCAGACAAACTTGATAACACCACGCTTGTGTTCCCAGCTCATACTTTTCTCTGAAGCTGGCTCTGCTCCAATAGCACTTTCTTAAAGCAGTAGCCCCTTCCACTCAATCAGTGTAGTCACTCCAGGCTTAAACTCATAGAATTCACAATTCATAAATGAGTAAAGAATTTGAGCCTGAATCCAGAATCCTATGAAAATCATTACTGGCCCAAACCAATTACAAACCAGAAAACTGCTGTTGTAGTCTTAATATCAAATCAATGTACCAAAGGTACCAAAAGGCACCAAACATAATTTTGTAAAGTATTAGTTGATGGCATGAATGTAAGGAGTATTTCCTCAACCAAATAGCTAGTTAGCCATACACCACCGCCCCCCCCACCACCACCACCAATCTACTGTCCTCACCATAGCAAGGTCCTCCACCCCACCGCAGCACTGGCCCTCACTTTCACCATAGAACATTCCCTCACCACAGCACCTCATTCAGTTCCATGTGATAATGGTGACTGCATAATAGAAATTGTCATTTGGATGAGTCTACATCGCCAAAAGACTCACGCAACAGCAAGATGGCGCCAGAGACTTCAATTTTATTGTTTTATGCAGGGCCTGCTCCCCACTCACCCCTACTAAAGATTCTCAACTCCAGGGGTGCATTTTTGGGGTGCAAAATGAAAAAGGAAAAAAAGTGACCCGGCGCAAAAAACGAGCGTGCCCAGAGCAGAACCTAGCACCCTTCAAACTCTAGCCTGCCACCAACCCACCACGCCACATGGCCAGCTCAGCAGCTTGCTGCCACACTATTCCCCACAAACCCTCCCTTCCCTTCTGCCCATTATACAGCATGGTCCCTCCCCATCCCACCACATGTGTGTATACATAGCGACATCCTGTCGCTATAGTCGCCAAACCCCCTATTGGGTCACCCTCCCTGCCCAGTAGCCCTGTGTAAAAGCGCCATGATTGTGTCACCCTTTTCGAAAGTGCTCAATCAAGGTCACCTAATACATGGGACACCCTTCATTTGTACCACGGTTAGATGAGGGTACTGCAAAACAAATACATTTCAATAAAAGTTGATTCCCATATACCAGGATATAAGACAAATGGAGTTTTGCTGCTCATACATAACATGTCACTCCACTCATTTCCCATTAATTATTCCTGACTGGTAATATAAAGAAGCACATTTCTACTTAACTTTTTTTTTTTTACCAGCAAGGAGGTCAAGTTGCACAACTGGAAAATTAGTGGTGTAAAGGAGTATGTGTGGGCAGCAAAACTCCCTTTTTCTTGTATCCATAATATAGGAATAAATGTTCACTGATGTACTTTTGAGCTGTGGTACACTGGTCTGACCCTAGTGGAGAGAAGTGCTGAAGTTGGGGTGGAGGAAAATACTGTGTTGGAATGTGGGATGATGCTATGGTGAGTGCAGTATACTGGTGGGGGCTGGGTGAGGACAGTACTGTATGATTTTCTGGACTTTTTAACTAGAACCATTCCCCATTCATGCCATCAAAAATAGTTTACATCATTCAGTTCGGTGCCTTTCAGTGCCCTTTATGTCCTCATATACTATTTAGAATCTGTAAGAAGATGTGAATGAATGAATGAATGAATAGATCATTTTCTGTACGTTTATTAATGTATCTTTTGTATTTTCAGAAAGAGAAAGGAAAAAGATGCTTGATGATATCAGCCCTTTTGAATTAAAGATAGATAAGACTTACGTAGATGTAACCCCCCCCAAAGGCTTACCTCAATTGCCCCCAAGTTCTCCCGTTTGCCTCCCCACTGCTGCTGGCGTCATCCCATTGGTCTCCTTTTCTCCCTGTTCCCTCTGGTGTCCTCAGGTCTTCCGTCGCTCACCCAAGTTCCCCGTGTGGTCCAGTGTTTGTTTCTGCCCTGTTGCAGGCTTGAATCTCTTATCATGAGTCACCAGCATGTTTTCAAAGAACCGGTGACCATGCATGTGCACGTACCACTTGATCTAGCCAACCGCCGGTTTTGCGGTCGAGTGGGGAGTTCCTCAGTAGTCCCAGTGCTCCTCTTAAGTCTTTTGGGGATCAGTGACCAGAACAATGCAGCAGAGAAGACGCTGTGGGGGCCAAATATCAAGTCTGAAAATGGGGCGAAGGCTCACGAATAAAGATGAGCACCTCATTAATATTCATAAGATGCTGAATGCTGCCTAGGGGTACAGTATTATGATGGCAGCGACAGCTACAGTAAACTACAGGGGTTACATATATAAATGTGGGCTCATATGAAAGGGCACAAAAAGGGGCTACATTATTGTGGGAGGGTTTAAATAAATAATGTTTATCTGCTGGCTGCACCAGAACTCAAAGTGTGGGACTGCATAATCTGTTCTAAACTAACTATAGCAGCCACTATCTAGGGGGTCCCACAGCCAATCCGGATCCAGGATTTCTGACAGACTCATGGGACAGTAAGAGAGATTGTGGGAGATAAACAGGTTATTTCCGGTGCCTAAAATGCAATCAATTAAGGGACTGAGGCTGTGTTTGACAGCTTAGGCAGCTAACTGGATTTCTTGGATTCTGCCCTTTATAAAAGGGGGATTGTTTTAAACTTGGGGGGGGGGGGACTCAGGCAGTTGGAGAGAGACTCCAGTTTGAACCACCGAGGAGAGAGGAGCTTCTAGGCTCTGTGAAGATTCACACAGGAGAGGCCTGACTTTGCCTCCTGTGTTTACCTCCGGTCCAAAAGGGTATCAGAACATGAAAAATTGCCTTCCTGTAGACTGAAGGTTTGCTCAGCAAGTCAGCTGAGATTGTAACTGCCAGTAAACCAAAGAGGAAAATAGAAAGTTTGATGCTCCTTCAGTTAAATGTGATGAGGCCTACTGTGTGTGTGAAGAGACTGCTATCCAGTGACTTCTGCTTGCCAAAGGGAGCCCACCTTACTCAGCAACTCACTTGACTCCCAGCTGGAGGTTTCACCAGCCAAATAACTGAACCAGTCCAGAGACATTTGCTGTACATGTGGGCCTTTGCCATTTCAACCCACGCTGCTTGTTCCTGTACCAAAAACAGTTTTCCGGTGAGAGACTTATCCTGGGGATTTAGCCTCTGCGCAGCAGATCAACACAGGTTGCGACCACCTACTGAGAAAGGTCATGAAGCAGAGGTAAGTCATGTCAGCCCAGTTTCCCAATGTGCGACAGCTTCCAGCCACCGGTCTTCATTTCACCAGGCCTTCATCCATCCTGTGGGTACAGTGAGTAAAGCCAGGGTAGTTTCCTGCAACAAGAGTGTTTAATTCTCTATGGTACCTTCATATTGTGTTCATAGAAACATAGAATTTGATGGCAGATAAGGACCGCTTGGCCCACCCAGTCTGCCCATTTCCCTACCTAATGGATAAGCTGCAGATCCTAGTTAACCAGCAGCCTACTTCTTCCTGCCCCCACCCCCTAGAATGGCCTTATGACTGTCCCATGCATGCTTGAATTCCACCACTGTTTTTGACTCCACAACCTCCTCCAGAAGGCCGTTCCATGCATCCACAACCCTCTCTGTGAAAAAATACTTCCTTAAATTACCTCTGAGCCGCCCCCCCTCTATCTTCAAATTGTGCCCCCTTGTTCTTGCACACCTCTTTTTTTTTTAAAGATGCTACCCTCTTGGACTTTGTTGATTCCCTAGCAGTTCAGCTGTTGTTCAGCTAGCATTTAAGTTCCTCAATAGAGTAGGTCAACCGGCCACAGATACAAACAAGCCAAAATCTTTGTTTACACATGTATAACTGCTTTCTTTCCATCAAGGGACCCAACGACAGCTGCAACCCCGGCCATTCCTGGCACCGTTTCAGGCATGCCTGGATATACTCTGGGTACCCAGTAGTTGCATAGACTATTAAATATAGGGACTAAAGTGAATGCAAGAGATTCTCACCCCCTCCTTTTTCATGTCCCCTTTAATTAACCTGATTTACTGTGTTACTTTGAACCTGGCTTCTGAACATATTTTTACCTGGCTTAAAGCAATAGGCTCTTGACTTTACTCAATATGTTGAAAGTGCATGCTGTATTTCAAAACTGTCTTTACAGGGGGTTGCAGGGCATACACCAGGACCAGAGACCGTGCTGATAAGTAGGACAACTGTGAGCATATTATTAATGCTTATTGCAAACTGTCTCTTGACTACTGCTAATGGTTACTGTTAATTCATAGGTAATTGGTCACTAGGTTGGATTGTGGGTGGTTATAGCTTCTCAGAGGGCTGTACCAATCTAGACAGATACCCACAAAAGCATTACTCTGGGTGGAGGCACCAAAATATTGTGTATACTGAGGGTAGGGACACCCCAGTACATATTAATTCCAAACCCAGGCCCCTCAACCTGTACTTAGGCAAGCAGGCAGGGGTAGTAGCCTTGTTATAGCAGTGCCAGTGTTACAAGCTTGGATACACTGCTGGGATTGCTGCCCCCTAGTGGCCAAAACCAAAAATTGCAACCGAAAAATTTATGGGTACCACTGAAGAAAATGGCTGTGCATCAATTAATTGGTTGGTGTACGGGGAGTGAAATTTACCCCCAGAATGCTTTGCTATTGCTAGATATACCCCTGGGCACTGGTAAAGACACTATTGAGGGGGTGCTCTCAAATGTTTTCTGGCACCTTACCCATACCTAATGGGGAAGATGACTGGGAGACATGGGTAGACTATGTTGCTCCCCTAGTGCAAAAAAGGCAGTGTTCTAAGGTGGTGAGAAGGAAAAGGTTAAGTGAAAGTCTCTGAGGTCCCGCACTGGATACTATCCGCTTGGTGTGGGCTGATAACCCAGAGGCCTCTGCACAGGACTATTTGGCTGCCTTGGAAAATGTATTTGGAAGCCCAGACTCAGGCGAGGATCTTTTGTGGAAGTTTAAAATAACCTATCAATGTCAAGGGAAGCCCTTGTCCATGTACGTACCTCAGCTTGAGAAGGCCCTACAGAAATGTTTTAGGAAAGGCAGTGTGGCTCAAGATGAGCTGAACCAGATTGGGCTGGAACAGATACTTAAGTCTGCCTCATATTCTGATCTATTGTTGCTCAAGTTACGGCTGCCAGACTGACGGGATTCGTCTCTCTCCTATAGAACATAGAAACCTAGAATTTGACAGCAGATAAGGACCGCTTGGCCCACCCAGTCTGCCCATTTCCCTACCTAATGGATAAGCTGCAGATCCTAGTTAACCAGCAGCCTACTTCTTCCTACCCGCACCTCCTAGAATTACCTTATGACTGTCCCATGCATGCTTGAATTCCACCACTGTTTTTGACTCCACAACCTCCTCCGAAAGGCCGTTCCATGCATCCACAACCCTCTCTGTGAAAAAATATTTCCTTAAATTACCTCTGAGCTGCTCCCCCTCTATCTTCAAATTGTGCCCCCTTGTTCTTGCACACCTCTTTTTTTGAAAGATGCTACCCTCTTGGACTTTGTTGATTCCCTTGAGGCATTTGAAAGTTTCTATCATGTCCCCCCTCTTCCTCCTTTCCTCGAGGCTATACATATTAAGCTCCTTAAGTCTCTCTTCATATGTCTTCCAGTGCAGACCCTGCACCATTTTAGTTGCCCTCCTCTGGACAGTTTCCATCCTGTCTATGTCTTTTCGGAGACTGGGTCTCCAGAACTGCACTCAGTACTCCAGATGGGGTCTCACCAGCTGTCTGTACAGAGGGAAAATAACTTCCTGTTTTCTACTGGTGATGCCTCTCCCTATGCATCCCAGTATCCCCCAAGCCCTCCTTGCTGCCCTCTTACATTGCTTGCCCACCTTTAGGTCATCTGATATGACTACCCCCAGGTCCCTTTCCATTTTTGTTGTTGTTAGTATCTCACCCCCCATTGTGTACTCTTCCCCTGGGTTTTTGTTTCCCAGGTGCATTACCTTGCACTTCTTAGCATTGAATCTAAGCTGCCATACATTTGACCATTCCTCTAACCTTGCCAAGTCCCTTCTCATCCTTTCCACCCCACCTTGTGCATCAACTATGTTGCAGATCTTTGTGTCATCTGCAAAGAGACATACTTTTCCTTCCAGTCCCTCTGCAATGTCGCTTATAAAGACATTGAAGAGGACCGGTCCTAATACTGAACCCTGCGGTACCCCACTAGTAACCCCCCTTTCTTCAGAGTGGACTCCATTTACTATTACTCTCTGTGACCTATTCTCCAGCCAATTCTTCACCCAGGCTGTCATCTTGGGACCCACTCCCAGGCTGGCTAACTTGTATATTAATATTTTGTGTGGGACTGTGTCAAATGCCTTGCTAAAGTCTAGGTAGGCCATGTCCACAGCCCCTCCCTGATCTACTACTTTGGTCACCCAGTCAAAGAAATCTATCAGATTTGTCTGGCATGACCTTCCCACTGTGAATCCATGCTGCCTTGGGTCCCAGCCCTCTGGCCTCTAGATACTGACAATTCTTTCCTTCAGAAGTGATTCCATCATTTTCCTACCACTGAGGTTAAACTAACGGGTCTGTAGTTTCCTGCTTCTGCCTTGCTCCCACTTTTGTGAAGGGGAATCACATCTGCCCTCCTCCCATCCTCGGGTACCACCCCATCCTCCCATGATTTGTTAAAGAGGGTAGTCAGTGGTGTCACTAGTTCTACCCTTAGTTCTTTTAGAATTCTGGGATGAACCCCATCAGGCCCCATTGCTTTGTCCACCTTCAGTTTTAAGAGTGCTTTGAACCCTTTCTTCTGTAAATGGGCTGGTATCAACTTCTGTATCCAGAGTGTTTCTACTGTTTGTTTTAGGTACCTCCCCCTCTTCCTTTGTAAATACTGAGCAAAAATATTTGTTTAGTATCTCTGCCTTTTCACAGTCGCCCTCTGCCCACCCTTCCTCCCCTTTATTAAGCCTCACTATCCCTCCCTTGGTCTTCCTTCGCTCCCTGATGTACCTATAAAAGGTTTTATCCCCCTTCTTAACTGAGTTGGCTATCTTTTCCTTGGTTTGGGCTTTTGCTGTTCTGACTGCCTTCCCAGCTTCCTTTTGCTTTAACTGATACAGTTCTCTGTCCTGCTTCTTCTGTGATTCCTTGTACTTCCTGAATGCTTTCTTTTTCTCTTGAACCTTCACTGCCACTTCCTTTGAGAACCATGGTGGTTTCTTACATCGTTTTGTTTTGTTTATTTGCTTCACACAAAGGCTTGTTACCTCTGTGATAGCAGTTTTTATTATTCCCCATTGTTCTTCCACCCCTCCTTCCTGCCCATTTGCTAGTGCATTCCTTAGGCACTCATCCATTTTGGCAAAGTCAGCCCTCCTAAAGTCCAGTACTTTTGACTTTGCATGGCTTGACTCTATTGCTGTGTTTATTGTGAACCATACTGTTCGATGGTCGCTAGTTCCCAGATGGCTACCCACTTCTACATCTGTGATCCTCTCTTCCTCTCCATTTGAGAGAACCAGGTCTAAGATTGCTCCCTCTCGAGTGGGCTCCAATACTAGTTGTCTAAGGCATGCCCCCTGTAGGGCATCTAGAATAACCCCACTCTTCGAAGTGGCTGCCTCAACTGCACTCCAGTTAACATCTGGCATATTCAGATCACCCGTCATGACTGGTTGATGATAGAAGTCTGGGAGATGGAACAAAGGAGGCCACTCTGGGGGCCCCCTCATGTATCTGCCACTGCTACACAGGTTACTGCTTCTGTTCAGGCAGGTGAAATTCAAGGGCCAAACGTAGCACCAAGAGAGCACAAAGAGACTGTTAGGGACTCTTCCCAACTGACAGAGATACTTAAAGAATTCAGAGAACTAAAAACTGGTGCCACCACTAAGGCTGCCTCCTTTGATAAAGACCAAGATACCCATCAAACCGCATCTGCCATGGGAGTGGGAGCACAAGCCCAGACACCGAGGGTGCATGGGGACTTAGATACACAGATGAATGAACTGTCTAGTATGATAGAAGAATTGATGGGTCATAGTGTGCAGCCTATGGCATGGCCAAGAGAAAAGAAGACAAGCAAAGACCCTCTGTCATCAGTACCCCTGCACAAGCTTCAAATACGTATTCTTCACAACCTTGCAACTGTGAATTTCGGGCAACTCCCAATATATCGTCCCAGCTCCAGCAGTCCAGAGAAGGTGGGTTTTGTTACAAATGTGGGAAGGATGGGCATAAAAAGAGAGACTGCTGATCCTAAGAGGATCCAGTCAGAGTAAGAGATAGGCTACTTGCAGAAAAGCACCAGAGGCAAAGTACTTCTAGTGATGCTCTGCCCCCACCTCGACACAAGTCTTATGTGGCAAGGTCATTCATTCCCTTTCCTACAAATAATGCTTTTTCTGACTGGCCAGAAGTGGTAGGTCCCTCAATGTAGACTACCGTACATGTGAATGGCTTTCCAGCCTGAGCCGTGTTAGACAGTGGATCTCAGGTCACGATAATATTTGAAGACTGGTACAAATGGCACCTATCCGACCATCCTCTGCAACCCCTTGATGGACTGCATGTGTGGGGCTTAAGCAATAAGTGTCATCCATATCTTGGATTCTTGGGGGTGTGGCTTTCCTTCCTGTCCACAGTTGCAGTTGTGGACGAACCAGTAGAGACAATTGCGTTAGTCCGTCTGCCATCTGACCTATATGATGGAGTTCCAATACTAATCGGCACCAATGCCCACATGTTCAGCAGCCTGGCTCAGATGTGTCAAGTACGACAAAACAAGAGGTCTAGGAAAGGACTCCGTGTAAACGCTGTAGTCAAGAAGGCCTATGATGAGCACCTACAGCCAGAAGAAAGTGATAAAGATGAACCGGTGGGATTTGTCTGGGAAAAAGATCCGTCAACTATTGTTTTGCCACCCAGTACATAGTGTAGTATTAATGGAGAGGTGTGCATCTGAAAAGATGTAACCAACAACAATGCCTGATGGACTTCTGGTCAAACCGAGTGTGATTCCTATTTGTGCTCACACATTTGCTAGGAGAATTGGGGTCCAGATTCAGAATGTCACTGACCAGGATATCAAAATCACCCAAGGATGCACTTTGGCCAAGGTATACTGTGCAGATACTGCTGTCCTGCTGTCCAAATGTCATAACAGAGAGGATGGAGAGATCTCCCCAGACATGTTCGACTTTGGAGAGTCGTCCATTCCTGATGGATGGAGGGAGAGAATTAGTTGAAAGTTGGCAACAAGAAGTAAAGCGTTCTCCACAAAGGAATGGGATGCATGATGTGTTAATGGTACTGAACACCAAATCAGACACCATGACGAAAGGCTCTTCCGAGAGAGATCATGCCGATTAGAACCTGTGGACACTAATGATGTCAGACACCATCTACAAGAAATGCTAGCAGCTGGAATCATGCAGCAGTCATGCAACCCTTACTCATACCAGACTGTGGTGATCTGAAAAAAAGAACAGCTCGGTGAGGATGTGTGTTGATTACAGAACACTTAATAAGAAAACAGTCCCGGACCAATACTTGATGCCTTGCATCCAAGATGCCCTCGATTGTCTCAACGGAAGGCAGTGGTTTTCCATTCTGGACCTCAGAAGTGGGCATTGTCAGATCCCGATGGCACCAGAGGATAAAGAAAAAAAATGCATTTATTTGTCCCCTGGGCTTCTATGAATTCTTGCACATGCCCCTAGGCATATGTGGAGTGTCTGCAACCTTTCAAAGACTAATGGAGCATGCTGTAGGAGACATGAACCTCCTTGAATGCCTTATCTATTTGGATGATGTCATCATGTTTGACAAAACACCTGAGGAGCATGAGGCTCATCTGTTTAAGGTCCTGGACAGATTGGAATAATTCAGGCTGAAACTGTCGATTGACAAGTGCCAGTTTTTCAAAAGCTCTGTAAAATACATAGGCCACATCATGTCCTCTGAAGGCATCCAGATGGATCCAAGTAAAGTTGGAGCTTTAACCACCTAACTAAGGCCCAACAACCTCAAAGAACTTCAGAGATTCCTGGGTTTTTGTGGATATTATCACCATTTGTCAAGGACTACATCAAGGTAATTAGACCGCTGTTAAATCTGACACAAGGGTATCCCCCCACTAAACAGAGATTCAAAAGGGGCACTGTTAAGGAAGGTGACAAGACCTACTTTAAACCTAACGAGTCCTTTGGGCCAAGATGGACTTCAGATTGTGATGCAGCTGGTGCTCCAGTACTGGCATATGCTGACCCAGCTAAACTCTATGTGCTTCACACAGATGCCAGCCTGAGTGGCCTTGGAGCTGCACTTTACCAAGAATGTGAAGAAGGACTATGCCCAGTGGTGTTTGCAAGAAGAAGCTTAGTCCTCTCTGAAAAGAACTCTCCAGTTCACAGATTAGAATTTCTCACTTTGAAATGGGCCATGGTCAACCAGTTTCATGAGTATTTATATAGCGCCAAAATCCTGGTCAAAACAGATAATAATCCTCTCACGTATGTCCAAACATCGACCAGGTTAGATGCAACTGGACACAGGTGGCTATCTGCCCTTTCAACATATGGTTATTCAGTGGAGTACTGTCCATGTCTAAACCATATCGATGCTGATGCTTTCTCCAGGAGGTCTGCTTCAACTCAAGACTGGGTACAAATGTCAGAACAGTCCGTGAAGGCCCTGTGAAGGCCCTGTGCCATAAGTTTGATAGAGATGAACATCCACCTATCTTGACTGTGAATTGCCTAGCTGATTGCCTGGGACCTCCAGATACCTGTGTGCCTGTAGCTTACTGTAATTTTGCAGCATTAGATCTGAGTGCCTTACTTCAGCTCACCCCAGCTGATATTCAGAGAGAATAGTATCGTGATGCCATGCTTAGTCCAGTTTTGGATGCCTTGTACAAAGGGAGAGATGTTTCCAGGCTGCGATCAAATGGTCAAAGAACTGCTTTACTGTTTCGAGAACTGCGTAGATGTAAGCTCCAAGAGAAACTATTATACCGAGAACTAACAGATAACCAGGGAGAGGTTGGAAAAAAACAACTGGTGTTACCTTCTAAGTTTAAGCATGTGGTCTTGAAAGCCCTCCATTACTAAATGGGACATCTGGATAGTGAAAGAACTTTGGACTTAACCTGTGCCCATTTCTATTAGCCAAAGATGGGTGCTAACATCAATCAGCATATCAAAACCTACAGCAGGTGCCTTCAACGGACGGCTCAACCACAAAGGGCAGCCCCTATGGTTAACATAGCCACTAGTGCACCAATGGAGCTTGTATGCATTAACTTTTTGAGTTTGAAGCCTGATTCCAAGAACATTGAAAATGTACTTGTTGTAACAGACCATTTTAGTCAATATGCACAGGCTTATCCAACAAAAGATCAGAAGGCAGCAACAGTAGCTAAAGTTCTGGTCTAGAAGTTTTTCGTACATTATGGTGCTCCACAACGTATACATTCTGCCCAGGGAAGGGACTTCGAAAGTCTCCTCATTAAGGAAATGCTATCTCTCTGCAGTGTGAGAAAGTCAAGGACTACTCCCTATCATCCAAAAGGGGATCCACAACCAGAAAGATTTAACAGGACGTTGCTGGACATGCTGGGCACCCTTCACCCAAAAGACAAACAGAGGTGGAGTCAGCAGATAAGTACCTTAGTGCATGCCTATAATTGCACCTGAAATGATGCAACAGGTTTCTCACTGTTTCAGTTAATGTTTGGTCGTGAAGCACACCTACCAGTGGACATGTGCTTTAGAGTTTTGCCAGATGGGGTTCAAGCAGTTAACTATTTGCAACATGTACAAAAACTCAAACCACAGCTTAATCATGCTTATCAACTTGCCCACTCTATGGCTGCCAAGAAAAATCTAGCCAACAAAGTAAGACATGATAGATGAATTAAGGCTCAAGAATTGAAAGCTGGTGATCATGTTCTGCTGAGAAATTTGGGGTTTCAAGGGAAACATAAAACAGTTGACTGTTGGAGTCACACTCCATACATAGTCATCAGCAACTTGGATGACCTGCCAGCTTACAGATCCAGAAGAAGAAGAAGAATCAGCATTTATATAGCGCTTTTCATACATCCAAAGCGCCTTACAAGCAATGCTAGACTGGTAGTGAAGTGATTGAATGTGTGGTGGCGGCCATCGCACATCATCACCCACACACTGCCTGGATAATTGCAAGAACCAGTTTATGGGAAGGGGAATGTTGGCCAGAACACCGGGATTGTTCCCTACTCTTTGCAAAGAGTGCCCTGGGTTCTTTTACTTCCACCTGGACAACACCAGGATGGGCAGAAGGGACCTCAGTTTAACGTCTCATCCGAAGGACGGCACACCCCAGCAGTACAGCACCCCTCGATACTGCACTCAGATGCCAGCGATTTTTAGGTGCAAGTCCAATCCCAGTGTGGGACGAGAACCCATGACCTTCTGGTCCAGAGGCGGATGTGCTACCAACTGAGCCACGCTGACACCTGACAAGGAGATCCTAGAGCTGTGAAAACAATTCACCGGAATCACCTCCTACCAAATGGGCAAATTATTATAGACACTGCACCCCAAAATGTTGCTCCAGCTGGGCCTATTACTCAATCTGCTACTCAAAAGAAACAGCCAAACCAGCTTCCTGCTGCTCAGCAACCAGAGCCTTTACCAAGTAATGCTGCAGTTAATGATGACAATAATTCTAAGTCTAGTGACAATGAATATGAAGTCGTGTACTGTCCTTCCTTTGAGCTAGCTCAACTGTTCCAAGGACTCCCTTCCTGCAATGTTGGAGGAAATGCTGATAATCAGGAGGTATTAGATAATCTTGCCTTTTCAACTACCCCAGTACCACCTGAAAGTGAAGTTCCAAGTGTGACCTCTGAAGTAGCTTACTCTTTGTGTTTTGTAGAATTGTCCGAAATTGAAATGGAAAATCCTGATCAAGAAAATGGTGAACACACCAGTGAACCTGCATGTGAAACTGAAATAAATGGGCCTAATGAACCAGATCTCATATAAGAAAGTGTGCCTACTCCTGAAAGTGCTAACAGTGTGTTGGATTACTCCAACTTTGTTGAAATACGACTTAGAGGAACCTGAGTCCCAAGAACCCGAAAATTCAAGTGCCATACCAAGTACAAGTATATACATCCAGTCCTGAATCTCAAGAAGGTGCAGAGGTACCCCTATTGTCAGAAGCTGTCTTGTTGCTGGACAATGAGCTGGGAGTCATGAGCCCCGAATGCTGCTGCTGAAAGACAAGTGCTAGTGCCCTCACCGAGATGTTCAGACAGATGTGTAAAGCCCGTAGTACGACTCACTTACAATTCACAGGAAAGCCTATAGATATGCCCATGAATGTAATTCACAAAGGGATATATGCTTCAGCCAATCCCCTGCCCAAGTCAGTGTTTACTGCCTCCTCTCAAGTGATAGTTAAGCCTTCCTCCCAGTAATTTAGAGGTCATCCTTTTAGAGTTAGAGGGATCAGTTGAAATGTGCCCAATACCTGTGTTGATTAAACAAATCTACTACAGGGTTAAATGTCAAAGGGGTAAAATGTAATTTCTTACAGTTGACCAAAAGTAAAAATTACAATGATTGTATAAAAAATGCCATGACAGAGTCCTCAATAACTGAACTATATAAAGTGTTTGCAGTGGTATCATTTAAATTGATAGCATGCTATATTGTGTAAATACCTGTGTTATATGTTAGGCCTAATATTGTTAATAGTGTATATAGTAGAGTGTTATTATATTAACTAGTTTATTACAGTCTTGGTGCGGACGCCAAGCATTTCCAGCAGGGAAGAGATGTAACCCCCCTCAGGGGTTTACCTTAATTGCCCTCATGTTCGCCTGTTTGTCTCCCTGCTGCTGCTGACATCATCCCGTTGGTCTCCTTTTCTCCCCGTTCTCGTTGGTGCCCCTCAGGTCCTCCGTAGCCCTCCTGAGTTCCCGGTGTGGCCCAGTGTTTGTTTCTTCCCTGTTGTGGGCTTGAATGCCTGGTCACAAGTCACTGGCATGTTCTTGAAAAACTTGCAACCACGCATGCGCATGTAGCACTTGATCTAGCTGATTGTCAGTTTTGCTGTCGAGTAGGGAGCTCCTCAACAGTACTGATGTCCCTCTTAAGTCTTTTGAGGACCGGTGACCAGAACAGTGCAGTGGAGAAGCTGCTGTGGGGACCAAATACTAAGTTTGAAAATGGGGCAAAATGAGGGCTCGTGAATAAAGATGAGCACCTCATTATTATTCATAAGGTGCTGCCTGCCACCTAGGGGTGCAGTATTATGGTGGCAGTGACAGATAAACTATGGGGGTTACACATATAAATGTGAGCTCATATGAAAGGGCACAGAAAAGGGCTACATTATTGTGGGTATTTAAAATAAATAATGTTTATCTCCTGGCTGCACCAGAACTCTAAAAGTGTGGGACTGCATAATCTGTTTTAAACTAACTACAGCAGCTACCATCTTGGAGGTCCCACTACCAATCCTGATCCAGGATTTCTGGCAGAGACTCATGGAACAGTAATAGAGACTTGTGGGAGATAAACGGGTTACTTCTGGTGCTTAAAATGCAACTAATTAAGGAAATAAGACTGTGTTTGACAGCTTAGACAGCCAACCGGGTTTCTTGGATTCTGCCCTTTATAAAAGAGGGATTGTTTTAAACTTGGGGGGAGACTCAGGCAGTTAGAGAGAGACACCAGTTTGAACCACCGAGGAGAGAGGAGCTTCCAGACTCTGTGGAGAGTCACACAGGAGAGGCCTGACTTTGCCTTCTGTGTTCACCTCCAGCCCAAAAGGGTATCGGAACCTGAAAACTGCCTCCCTGCAAACTGAAGGGTTGCTCAGCAAGTCAGCTGAGATTGCAACCAACATCAAACTGAACAGGAAAATAGAGAGTTTGATGCTCCTTCGTTAAATGTGTTGAGGTCTACTGTGTGTGAAGAGACTGTAATCCAGGGGCTCGTGCTTGCCAAAGGAAGCCCACCTTACTCAGCAACTCACTTCACTACCAGCTGGAGATTTCACCAGCCAAAGAACTGAACCAGTCCAGAGACATTTGCTGTACATGTAGACCTTTGCCATTTCAACCCATGCCGCTTGTTCCTGTACTAGAAACATTTTTCTGGTGAAAGACCCATCCTGGGGATTCAGCCCCTGTGCAACAGATCCACGCAGGTTGCAGCCACCTACTTTGAAAGGCTGTGAGGTGGAGATGAGTCGTGTCGGCCCTGTTTACCCATGTACAACAGCTTCCAGCCACCTATCTTCATTTCACCAGGCCTTCATCCATCCTGTGGGTACAGTGAGTAAAATCAGGGTAGTTTCCTGCAACAAGAGTGTTTAATTCTCTATGGTACCTTCAGATTGTATTCAGCTAGCATTTAAGTTCCTCAACAGACTAGGCCTACCGGCCATGGATACAAATAAGCCAAAATCTTTGTTTACATATATAACCGCTTTCTTTCCATCAAGGGTCCCAACAACAGCTGCAATGCCGGCCACTCCCCAGCACTGTTTCAGGCATGCCTGGTTACACTCTGGGTACCCAGTAGTTGCCTAGACTGTTAAATATAGGGACCAAAGTGATTGCAAGAGATTTAATCTGTCTCACAACAGTAATCGTTTGCCTAAATTCTCACCCCTCCTTGTTCATGTCCCCTTTAATAAACCTAATTTACTGTGTTACTTTGAACCTAGCTTGTAAACATATTATTACCTGGCTTAAATCGATAGGCTGTTTACTGAATATGTTGAAAGTGCATTCTGTATTTCAAAACTGTCTTCATAGGGGGTTGCAGGGCATACACCAGGACCAGAGACCCTGCTGGTAAGTGGGACAACTGTAAGCATATTATTAATGCTTATTGCAAACTGTCTCTTGACTACTGCTAATGATTTTGTTCATTCTTAGGTAATTGGTCACTAGGTGGGATTATGGGTGGTTATAGCATCCCAGAGGGCTGTACCAATCTAGACAGATACCCACAAAGCATTACTCTGGGTGGAGGCACCAAAATATTGTGTATACTGAGGGTAGGGACAACCCGGTACTTATTAATTCCAAATCCAGGCCCCTCAACCTGTGCTTAGGTGAGCAGGCAGGGTTAATAGCCCTTGGTATAGCAGCACCAGGGTTACATATATACAAACCAGAGTGTTACTACAATGTTTAATATTTAGGCTCCTGATAGAGGAATGCACTGGGGTTCCAGGTCATTGGGGAGTTTTGGAACATTATTATAATGGAAAATGACCAAAATAAATCCAGTACATTTACTAGCATGTGAAAGTCTGAATTCTTCTTGGTGTCACCTGTGTTTCTGTGCACTGTGAATGAAGGTTTTCTTTTCATTTTAAAAGTTATACTCCTTTAACTGCACGTTATTTCTTGTCTGTTTCCTGTCTATATCATTCATTATTGAGTAACTCCCTGTTGAGAGCAGCAAGGAATCTGACTCTTATTTCAGTCAGTGTTCAATCTAGTATTTTGCCTAATTCTACCTGAGAAAGCAACTGACATCATCAGAAACTTATGAACACATCCATGTCTTATGTGATTTTTTTTTTATTGAGATTCAAACTCATTTCCTCTTTTCAGTACAAAAGTGGCAATGATATACAGGCATTTTACTACTGATCCTTAAGTGCTAGAAACAGTAATTATCTACTGATAGGAAGCTGTAACTCACAGCTTTCAAGTATACAATACGTGCTTCTATCTTTTATAGAACAGGAGAAAATGGTCCACTCCTGATACATAATTACATTTCTCATTAGGCTTACAGTGTATGTGAGTGAGGTTCTGGCTAACTTCCTTTTTAAGTTCTGATTCAGCGGGGGTGATTCTCAAAGCACCCCTATGTATGTTGCAAGTTGTGACATATGAGAGATACAGCAGACCCTGGTTGCACCAGGGACCCTGTGCCCGATTCTCTATCGTGCAGAGCCCGCGGAGCTACATCTTTCGGTTTGCACCAAACAGAGGGTGCGCCTGAATAGATTGCCACAAGCTTGTGGCATTGTCCAGTACAGGTGCACAAGCACCCCCCGCAGCCCCTCTCCCCAATATTGACACTAATGAAGCCCCTGCAAGCTATCACCCCCCCACAAGCCCCAATTCTCAATATTATTAATATAAGCCCTTGTGGGCTACCGCCCCCTAGTCTCAACCCCTGATATTTGTAACAATCCAGCCATTGTGGGCTAGCAGACCCCCCCCACCAAGCCTCAAGCCCCGAACCCCAATCCCCAAACTTCGATATAGTGTCATGTCAGTCTTTATAAAAATAAAACATTTTGGACACCCTTTAGCCCTGGTAGCCTAGAAGCCCCCCACTCCCTCCCCACCCAGCAGTGCCAGACCACTCCGCTTCCCCCTGACCCATACCCTTCCAGCGATTGGCACACCTCACCTCTCACCACTGTCACCAGCCTCCGAATGATCTCTGCTACGAGCACGTACTGTAAATAGCACTCACTCGATGAATGACAGCAGCGTCATGTTGCAGGCTGCTTTTGAGAATCCCACACGGTGCAACTAATGGAGCAACATGCTACTTGCATCATTCCTGTTGGTGCAAGTCACTTTGTGCCATGCGTGACCTTTTGAGAATTGTCCCCAGCATCTGTAAAAAATCTTTTCTACCTTCATGTTTCTTTGTGCTTGCTTTATGGGTTGTCTCTCAGTTCAGACATCCCTTCCAGCCCAGACAGGAGCAAATGGAAATAAAACAACTTTCTGTCAAAAAAGGAAATGTGTGCATGTTGAACAAAATTGATAGTGTGCATTCTGAAATGTCCCTAAGTGCTGTCATTTCCAAACTAAAAGTGCTCTCAGTCTTCAGAAATCTCAGGCTCATTCAGCCCAGTAACTTTGGAAATATTTGCTGCCCATTTACTTTATTTAGGTATGTAGACAAAATAACCCACCTCGGAGTGGCACCTGCACATTGCATGCTGGTATCTGTAGCACAGTGACACAGTGCAGGGAAAGGTGGTATTATATGATCACAACATTTAAGTCACTATGCTCACATAAATAAATTGCCCATTATTGTAAATATGTATTTTATGGTAGCTGATGAGTAGCATCTGCTGTGTAATTATTATTATTATAGGACCTTTACTAGGATGTGTTTTCATCACTTTCAATGATCATTTTTGACCAAGTATTTTTACAAGCTGTCACCTTGTCCCTGCTGATCAGTTATATTACCATGAAAGTGTAGGAGAGGGTGGTCGACAGGGTCAAAGGCCTTAGTCAGATCCATGAATACAGAATCAGTGATTTTACCCACAACCATGTTTCTTAGGACGTGGTTGGAGAAGCTGGCCAAAGCTGATGTGGTGCTGTGGTGCTTACGGAAGCCATGCTGTTGGGGGCACAGAAGATTGTACTTTCCAAGATGTTCTGAGAATTTGAAGTGCACAATTCTTTTCCAGAAGCTTGCTAAGGTGAGGAAGGAGGGAAATAGGCCTATAGTTATCAGGTGAAAGGGGATCACCTGCCTTGAAAATAGGCACCACATTAGCATGTTTCCAAGAGTCTGGCATTGTGGACCTGAAGGGGACAAGTTTAAAAATGAAAGTGAGGGATTCAATTATCGATAGATAGATAGATAGATATTTTATTTATCAAGTGCCCAATTCCAGGGACTCTGGGTCCTGTACAGTACAATTCACAGACCAGAATACACACAGCAGCAATTCAACATAAACATTAAAATTCTATCCGTCCCATTTAAAATTAATTAATCATTAAAAGTCTGCTGGAACAGATATATATTTTTAATTGTCTCTTGCAGGCTTCCACCCAGGGGGCCTCCCTAAGATATCCAGGAAGGGAGTTCCACAAAGTGGGCGGCGCCACTGAAAATGCCATATTTCCAGAATGACGCAACCTCACTCTGGGAACTCCAAGGAGGCCCCCCCTGGCAGAATGGAGTGCCTGGGGCAGACAGTAGAGGGCAAGGAAATCTTGCAGACAGACAGGTCCCCCTTCATGTAGGGTCTTTTAGGTCAGGAGCCCAACCTTGAAGACAATCCCAGCTGACTGGCAGCCAGTGCAGTCCATGTAAGACCGGGGTAATATGATCACTGCATCTTGCCCTAGTCAATAATCTTGCGCCGCATTCTGCACCAGCTGCAGCCTGTGGAGGTTGCCTCCAGATAGCCCTAGGTAGAGGGCATTGCAATAGTCCAGCCTGGAAGTGATGAATGCATGTACCAGTGTGGTCAGATCCTCCGGCTCTGTTAGTGCTTGATTCAGCTGAATGAGAGCCCACTCCACCATGAGAATCCTGTGGTCTGCTGCCGAACAGTGTTCCTCTATGTCCTCCATTATGTTTTCTAATTTAGCGATGTCCATTCTTAGGGTGGCTGCCGTCAGGTGACTCTCTTTTCTGAATCTCTGAGTTCCCGCAGGATAAGGCCCATTTGCTGCTGCAGGTCCTTTGCTTCAGAGGATCCACACCGAGATCCCTCACGTTGCTCAGAGACCTGTGATCCACCACTTTCTGAGCTGAATCCATCCTCATCCTGAGATACCTTGGGAGTCGGAGGTATACTAGGTCTGCTGCATGGCATACTGCTCCACCATATATCCATGGATCCTATTTGGATTGAGTATAAATTGCTGTTTTTGAGTTTGTTGTCCCAATGGAGCTGGAGCTGAATAGATCAAGCTGCAGCTTGGAGCATGACATCACCAGAACCTTCATAAATAATTTGATTGGACTTAAAATACCTGATATGCAAGATCAAGATATTAGAGATACCAGTCACAGCTTTCATAAAGGCTCACAACATAGATCAACCAAGGGTACTGGTGCTAGTTCTGGCAACTACTGAAGTAGTCAGCAATCAAATCCTGGTCAGTTCACTGACTCATCTTCTACTACTGCGACCATGAGCATGGCCAGGAATCAGTCGCAGGAAGACCAGAACAACCAAGGTTAGGTCACACTTGACCAAACAGAAGTGGACCCCTAGAACAGTAAATAAACTGAAATAAACTAAATACTATATGGGGAATTTGGGGTCCACACCAGTAGTAAGTTGTTTGATTTGATGATGTTTTGATTGTCGTTACTAGATTATTCAATAAGTTTTATTCTTCTTCCTTAATACAGCCATGCCATTTATTTTATTTGTTTTTGATACTAGGCAAGATTCACTAGGCAAACATTTGTCTAGTTTCATGCACAGCCTGGGAGAATTACAGACTAACAGTAACAGAAGTTATCAGAGGGTTACAACAGATAGTCATAATGAATTAGGCAGTGATCCAACAAGAAGTATAAGCAGGTACACAAGCAACAAGGGTACAGTGTGCACCAACAATCAGCATATACAATACATGCACATCGGGTAAGCTGAGTCAGAAAGGGCAAATAGTGCAAGGGCAGTCAGTCCAGAGGTTACTTGCGTAAACAAGGGCCAGGTCAACAGAAAGAGTCCTTTAGGGCCTTACAGAAAACTGGGTGGCTGTCAGAGAGGCACAGTTCTGGGGTAAGGGAGTTAAAGAAGGTAGGGGCATAGACTGCAAAAGCCAGTTTCCCTAAATCAGTGGAGCACTGACATTCAATGAGAGGTTGAGAGGCCACAGATCTTAGCCAGTATGTGGGGGATGTGTGCTGCAAGTGTCTGGCTAGGGAAGACGAGGAGCCTGTTCGAAGGAATTAGTCCACAAAACAGCCCAGAACAAGGGACTGCTGGCCAGTGGGAGAAGGCCAGACTGGCATAGAAAAGGCAGTGCTGCATGAGCTTTGGCAAGGACAGGGCAAAATGACATACATTATTGTATGTTGTGCCCACCTAGAGAGGACAGTTTTGTTTGCACTCAGGTATTCCAAAAGGCCATACATGAGACCTGACAGGAGTACACCTTGTGCTACAGACTGTCGGGCAACTGTGGATAGGCAGTGCTTGACCCTAAAAGCCATGCCCAATTTAGCTTTGACAGATTTGCAGACTGAGGAAACATGGTGGGAGAAATCAAGTGAGAGGTCCAGTCATACTCCTAGGTATATAAAGTTGCTGATAGCCTCAAGGGGGCTCCATCTTTACATGTGATGAAGAGTTTTATGGGGGTAGCTCGGAGTTGTGGGTTAAACCTCACAGCATGGACTTGGTCTTTTTACTGTTTAGGAAGAGCTTGTTTGCAGATAGCCAAGTCTAAGTGATTGTAAATGCTTCAGCAAAGGATTTTTGGATGACAGGAATAGTTTGGATACTGTATTACAGGATGAGATCATTAAAGGAATAATGCCTGATAGGGTGGGTGTAATGCTGGGATAACATCCTAACTCGGGAGGTTGGGCCCGAGGCCACCGGCCGAGGGCGTCCAACACCCAAGAAGGGATGTTATCCCAGCATAACACCCACCCTGGAGGGCATTATTCCTATTATACAATGGCTTATTGTTTTATAGTTAAAAAAATAATTTTAAAGAATGTTTTTGTTAGTGTGTAAAAATATTTTTGTTTCTCAAGAGAAAAAAAAAAAGGTCAGGAGCATGCTCCATATCCTACAAACAATCAGCAGGGATGTTATGCCAGGATAACATCCCTGCTGTGACAGCCAACTGACCAATCAGAAGCCAGGATTCTTTCTTGCCATTGTATAATCACATATAACAGTGAATGGCAGTCAGAGGCAACAGCCAGAAGGTCATTAATAAAAACAGAGAAAAGGAGTGTACCTAGGATTGAACCCTGGGTGACCCACACTGTGATGTCAGCAAGGTTGGAGGTGGAGGCAAACTTGCTGTTTTCTGCCAGTCAGGTAATTAGAGAACCAACAGTTTGCAGGTGGGGAAACTCCAAGGGAGGCAAGTTTGTTTTTGAGGAGTGAGTGATTTACCTAGGTTAAATGCCTTTGTGGAGTCAATAAACACTGCACCAGTTAGGAGTCCAGAGTCCATAGCTAAGCTGATGTCATTTATGAGTGCGGTCAGGGCTGTGAATGTGCTATGGTTTTTCCTGAAATCATGTTGTACAAGGGACAACAGATTGTATTTGGATATGTGATCACTTACCTGTGCTGCTACAATCCTTTCCAGGACTTTAGAAAGTACTGAAAGAATTGCAATGGATTGATAGCTGTCCATGAGTCTGAGATTGCCTGCTTTAAACACAAGGGTCATTTTGTCATTTTTCAGGCATACAGGACAACTTCTGTGGAGAGAGAGAGAGAGAGATTTAATATTTTTGAGATTAGGAGCATGATGGAGGGTGCTGTAAGCTTCAGCAGTTTAGGTTCAATGACATCAGACCCTGAGTTGTTGTCAGATGTGATGGCATGGGTAGTTTCCTAACCTCTGCCATCTTGACAGATCGAAGGAAAGGGGGGATCATGGCATGGTAGAGGGTAGAGAGAAGGGGGCAGATGCCAAGGTCTCCAGGTTATCATCAGCACTGTCTGTGAAAGCAGAGCGGTCCAAGAATTTGGAGTTGAAAACATTTTTGATTGTACTAAGATTATTGCAGCTTATATCATTAATAAGTATGTCAGACCTGGGGGGTTAGTTTTGGTGCCTAGAAGACTTTTTATGCCTTCTCAGAATTAACGTGGGTTTCCAGCAGAGGCAGCAAAATTGTTTTTGCAGAAGGGGCTCTTGCTAGACCTAACCCCTGCCTTGCAAATATTTCTCCACTTTCTGTACTCAGCCCAGTCAGACGTGAGGCCAGATTTCCTGTATGTATGCCAAAGTTTGTCCCTATGTTTCATTTGGGTTAAAAGATCCCTGTTGATTTGTTTAAGATTAAATAACAGAATCATTATCAATAAAAATGAAGACAAAAGGCAATAAATATATATTACAGAATTTTTACATGCCACTTTTGTGTTTAATAAATTATGTTTAACCATAGGTTAATAGGATATGTAGATAGTTCTCGCTGCCAACTGCCAACAGGACTTAAATTTTAATTTAACAAGTTAGTTAATAAGTTATAATAATCAGAAAGGTTTGGAAAGGTTTATTTCAGTAAAACTGTTGAGAACCAGATAGCAAGCAGTGTGTGTGTGGGGGCAGCTGCAATGCTATCACTCCACTTGGAAGAAGCTAGGAGGTAGTTTTGTCCCATAAGGAACTGAGCTAGATGTGAGAAGTACAGGCCTACATGTGGTGGCCCCTTGCTACTATCCGAGGGCCCATTGGTCGGGCCCTACACCCTGCTCCTAAAACAAAGACCTTTCTTGCCTTGGATTCTGCCACTTACTTCAAACAAAAGAAAATTTCTTACATGGACATGGTTTGGTTTAATTAATTCCAAATATACTTACTTCACTAGGAGAATTGGTCTTGATGGACCCACCAAAGAACTTATCTGTTCGTGTAATACAACTACTCCTGAAACTTTAATCCACCTGACAATTCATTACCATAAATATTCTGATCACTCAAAATACCTGAAAGACATCTTATTATGCTAAAACAACTCAAAGTATGATGTCCTATTTACACTCTTACACCCTTTCACCTACAATGATGTGGAACAGATAGCTGCCTTTTTTTCTTCAGTTGTTAAATAGAAAAAATCAGTACACAAAATAAAAAAGACCTACATTACAACAATAAATTGAGTTAAGTAGGGTGAAAGAACCATTTATTGCTACCCTCTTCTCTCTGCAAGCTCAATGAAACAATAGTACCTATTTCTTAAGGAACTGTCAATCAAATATGATGAAAGTTAGAAATACCGTACCTTTTTTTAAATTATTCCATGAAAGGAATGTCATGCTTTATAAAGATAAAGTTTTCTCTTAAATATGTTTTTAAAAAATGATTGTACAGTAAAATATATTTTTATCTTTTGTAATAACATTAGTATGTTTCTACCATGGTTGATCAAATAAATTAAATTGAACTGAAACCGGATTCTGATTATGTCAGTATGCTGCTAGTTAGGATGGTATTATTGAACCCCAGGTCATTGTGTCAACTAGTCCTCAACCTTGTTTCTTTTTGTTGGTGTTTGTAACTGTTATGTATCTGTCTGTGTTGAGTGTGCTAAGCAGAAAGTAAATAAAATCTGATTATAAAAAGGAAGACGTTTGGAGGTTCAATATAGTTAAATCTTGTACTAAAATTAGTAGGGTGCTAGTGGTCCCAAGATTCTTGGTGCTAACTGAATTGGGGAAGAGGGGTTTAGTCAGAGAGAAGGTTTTATGGGGAAGGGTTATATAAACATTCAAATACATGCTATTTTCAGTATGTTGATTAGTTCTTTGTCCTTCAATATTATCCTTTTTTGTTGGTATTTGTACTTGACTATAAGACAGTGTTGTGTTCTGCAAACTGTTCATTTTTGAATCCTTACTTGGATTTAATTTCTATTCTTGAAGATTATGATAGAAGATAAGTAAAAGTTAATTATACTAACATGAAATATAAATTGCATTCACAATGTAGTAAAGAGAAAGAGAATAATTAAATATTCAAAAATTAAAAAGATACACTGTCTGTTCTTATGGGAGATATACACACAAGTTTACAAGAAACAGATAAATTAACTAAACAATAGGGAGGGGCTAACCATTGTGCTGATTTTAATAAAAAGTCCTGTGGCATGTCCATCCTGATCAATAAATCAGTAAATCCAAAGATTCACAAGGTTATGACAGATCAGGAAGGCAGATATGCGATCATTTCAGTGGAAGTAAAGGTTCAAGTAATTGCTCTGGTTTCTTTTTATGCCCAAATACAGACTCGCCATAATTTTTCATGAATCATTTTATGGAGACTTCAGTTTCAACAGCCTTTTATTATCAGAGGAGACATTAACCAAATATTGCAAACAGAAACTGACACTACCACAAAACATAGACCTGAAACTAATGCAGTTAGCCTTATTGAAAGACATATGGAAGAATTACACCTGGCAGATCCATGGAGATTTAATAATCTAAATAAAAAAAATGTTATTCATTTTATTCCAATAGGCATTCATTCTGTTCACATACAGATGTGCTTCTATTATCTAAATACAAAATTTCAGATGGAAGCTATACTCAATACTACCCAATATCATATACAGTATAGACCGCATTCCTCTATAACTGACACTGGCATCCAGGGCACCACTATAAAACAAAAGTCATGGCAATCTGACCCTTTATTACTAAAGGAGGAAGCATATGGTCAAATGTTAAAAAATGAAACTGAAATGTTTATGTAGGCTAACACTGATAAATATATGAAATGGGCTATAATGTGGGATGGCTACAAGGTTTTTGTAAGAGGCATCACTAGTTCATATAATTTCTACAAATCTACACTTAAAAAAAACTTACAGAACTAGATGATACAATTAAAGTGGCAAAAAGTTAACCATTCTCAAACAGGTCTTTCACCATATTTAAACTTAATAGAACATTTAAAACAACATATAATACTACAAAATGAATATATAGAAATACTGATTATGCTAACCAGATCAAAGTTTTACTTTCAGTCAGACAAGAGTGTAAAGATATTAACTTACCTATGGCAAAGAGAAAAAGTGAAAAGAAATACAGCTAGCACGGCAGTTGAAAGTAATCAAACTTCATTGGACCACAATATTATAAATGAAACTTTTCTTAAGTATTACTCAGATTGGTATAAAACCAAGTATGATGATCGGAAATAAACAGTGGTAGGTAATATTAACATTCCTACTCTATCTTTTTAATGTCTAGAAATCTGAAATCTGAGATAACTTTGGAAGAGATTACATGTAGAGATGGGTGAGGTTGGGAAACTTTGCTCTGTGAATTAATCCACAAATGTAGCGCAAATCCCAGATTAATTTGCTGATGCAAATTGCGAAGTTCCATCCATGAAGTGTGGAATTTCACCCATGAAGTGCAGAATTTCACCCACGATTGGTGGAGTTTTGCTGCGGAATGGCAGAATTTTGCATTTGTGGGTGAAAGTCTGCCATTCGAGGGCAAAATTCTGCACTTCACAGAGAAATTCCACCAGAAACAATGGCCAAGTCAGATAGGTGAATTTTTAGCCTAGTAACAAAATTTCACAGATTGCTTTGTGGAGGCAAATTTCCTAACTTTGCCAGAACTTCACTGGTGAATTTAAACTGTGCTGCATCTCTTATTACATGTGGTATTAAAGGGTCTATGTGATAATGGTGAACGCCTAAAGGCGATCACCGTTATTGCTCAGTCAGAGTGCCGAACACATTTTCAGCACTCTGACAACCCCGGCGCACCAGAACAATGGCGCCAGGACAGATTTTTATTAAGGATTCTCAACTCCAGGGGGTGCATGTCGGGGGGGTGAAAGCAGTAAAAAAAAAAGGTTCAGGCCGGGCGCAATAAAAAATTGCACCAGCGCCAGGATCTAAACCCAGTACCTCAGTCACACAAGCCACTAGCCAATCCCTGATGCAATGACACAGCTCGACCAGCAACCACAGCACCACCCCAATAGCCTCTCCACCCCCTTCCAGCCCACGCTCGCTGTGCTCGCTTCCACCCCACCCGCACACGTACATATAGTGACATCCTATCACCTGGTTTGCCCATCCCCTCATCCGGTCACCCTACCTTTCCATCACCAAGGGTGGATTGCACTGGGGAAGGAGTCACCATAATGGACGCGACCTTCCTTATGCATCCACTTCACGGGTTACCATTATTAAAGCCTTGGGTAGTGGCAAAGCACCAGGACTAGATGGGCTATCCATGAACTTTTATAAGTCTTCTACTGCTTTGGCCCCTATATGTCTCTCTCCCTCTCTTTAGTGAGCAGTTGACAGTAAGTAGGCTCCTCCCTTACTTTAATAAAGCTCTAATTTTGGTATTACCAAAAAAAGATATGGACCCCACAAAATGCTCAGCTAAGAGACCTATATCATTATTAAGCTCTGATAACAAAATCCATGCTGGAGTACTTGCTAACAGATTAGAACAATGCTTACCTACTATTGTTGGAAAAGACCAAACGGGCTTCATCAAGGGAAGGTAGGGGCATAACAAAATATTGAACACAATTTGTATACTACAAAGCTGTCAGTTTCCAAACTCTGTGGTGGTGTCTCTGGATGTAGAAAAGGTGTTTGATCACCTAGAATGGCCTTACTTGTGGGGACATTCTGAGTAAAGCAGGCTTTGGACCAAAATTTCAACACTGGAAAAAAATTACGTACTCTTCACCTAAGGCTAGCATTTTAACTAATACTGCAATTTCATCTGCATTTAATCTGAACAGGGACACACAACAGGTATGATCACCATCCCCACTTCTCTTCACCTTATCTCTAGAACCTTTAGCTAATGATCCAAGGTAACACAGAAGCATAGAAGTTGCCAGCAGATGGGGACCGTATGATCCATCCAGTCTGCTCTTGGTTGCCTAACCCCACCTCCCTACTTAGCTACCTGATTGAGTATCCTGCAATGCCTGTCCCATGCCTGCTTGAATTCCCCCACCGTCTTTGCTCCCACCACCCCTTCCGGCAGGCTATTCCATGGTTCGACAATGCACTCCATGAAGAAGAACTTTCCTCCCTTAAGGCGTAGGTCATGCCCTCTCTTCCTGTTCTAGTTCTTTACCTGAAAGAAGTTCTGTACCTGTACCCTGTTGTTGCCTTTAAGGTATTTAAATGTATCTGTCATGTCTCCCCAATTCCTGCACTGCTCTAGAGAGTATAGCTTGAGTTAATCTAGCCTTACCGAGTACGGTTTGTGATGCAAACCCTACACCATCTTTGTTGCTCTACTCTGTACCATCTCTAGCCTATCTATGTCCCTCCTGAGGTGTGACATCCAGAACTGGATGCAGTATTCCAGGTGGGGCTTTATGAGGAACTGATACGGAGGCATGATCACCTCCTGTCTCCTGCTTGTGATGCCCCTTCCTATGCATCCTAGGATGTCAGTAGCATTTAGTACTGCCTTCTCACATTGTTTGCTGACCCTGTGGTCATCTGATATGATCACTTCCAGATCTTGCTTTTGCCTAGTAGCCACCAGCTGCTGTCCTCCCATTGAGTACAATTTCCCTGGGTTATGTTTTCCCAGGTGCATGACTTTACATTTTTTGGCATTGAATTTCAATTCCCAGATCCTTGAAACACAATGAGACGAGGACAGGGAAATGTACCAGAAGTGGCTGAGAGAGACAGAAAAAGCAGTGAGAAGCACTAAAGTGCAAACTGAGGAAACAAATAGCTTAATCTGCTACAAAGGGAGACAAGACATTCTTCAGGTACATTAGTGAGAGAAGAAAGGCAAAGGGGTAATAGCTAAGCTTTGAGGAGCCAGGGAACAGATAGTGGAGGGAGATGGGGAGAAAGCAGTGATCCTGAATGAATATTTCTGTTCAGTCTTTACTGTGGAAGCACATGGGCAAGGCCCACGGCTAGAATTTAAAGGAGCAGAGGAAAAGGAGGTAAACACAAGTTTGTTCACAGAGGAGAGGTTCCTAGAAGAGCTTGCAAAGCTGAAGATGGACAAAGCCATGGGTCCAGATAGCATACATGCCAGGGTCTAAAGGGTACTAAGAACTGAACTGGCAGCCCCTTTGGCAGCCCTGTTCAGTGAGTCCCTAGATGCTGGAGTGGTCCCTGAGGACTGAGGAAGGGTAAATGTTGTCCCTCTTCACATGAACGGTAGTAAAGATGCAGGGAACTACAGACCAGTTAGTCCAACCTCTGTAGTAGGAAAGATAATGAAGACAGTCCTCAAGGAAAGAATAGTGGAGCACCTAAAAGTCATGGGGATGTTGGATCCCAGGCAACATGGATTCACCACAGGACAGTCCTGTCAAACTAATCTAATAGATTTCTTTGACTGGGTGACAAAGACAGTAGACCTGGGGGGAGCTGTTGACAGTGCCTACCTAGATTTCAGAAAGCCTTTGATACCATCCCACATAGGAGACTGGTCAACAAGCTAGAAAGCCTGGGGATGGGACACACGGTGGTAAACTGGATTGAAAAGTGGTTAAAGGACCAAAAACAGAGGCTAGTGGTAAATGGAACCCAATCAGAGGAACAGGAGGTGACCAGTGGGGTACCTCAGGGGTCAGTTCTGGGGCCAGTCCTCTTCAATGTCTTCATCAGTGAAATTGCAGATGGGCTGGAGGGAAAGATTTGTCTGTTTGTGGATGACACCAAGATCTGCAACAGGGTGGATACTCTGGAGGGGGTGGAAAGGATGAGAAAGGACCTCGAATGGTTAGAGAAATGGTCAGATGCGTGGCAACTAAGGTTTAATGCAAAGAAATGCAAAATCATGCACGTGGGGAGCAGGAACCCTGGGGCAAGCTACAGGTTAGGGGGGAGAGCTGTTGGCAGTTACTAAGGAAGAGAGAGACTTGGGGTCTTAATCACAGATGATCTGAAGGCTACAAGGCAGGCAGCCAGGGCAGTGGGCAAGGCCACTGGAATGTTGGGGTGTATTGGAAGAGGAATCACAAGCCAAAGGAGGGAGGTGATAGTTCCACTGTACAGGACCCTAGTGAGGCCTCACCTTGAGTACTGTGTCCAGTTCTGGAGGCCATACCTTCATAAGGACATTGACAAAATAGAGATGGTGCAGAGGAGGGTGACCAAAATGGTGAAGGGTCTACATCACAAGTCTTATAAGGAAAGAGTCAGAGACCTCAATTTGTACATGTTGAAGCAAAGGTGGGATAGAGGTGACATGATAGAAACATTCAAATACCTCAAGGGCATGAACAAGCTGGAAGGGGACAACATATTCCAGTTTAAAAGTAGTGCCAGAACAAGAGGGAATGATATGAGACTGATGGGGGGCCATATAAGGGGTAATGTCAGGAAGTTCTTTTTTACAGAGAGGGTGGTGGATGCATGGAATTGCCTTCCCCAGGAAGTGGTGGCTGCCCGTATGGTGGCAGGCTTCAAAATGCATGGGACAGGAATAAAGGAATATTCAAAATGGGAAGAAAAAGCTAAAGCCAGTGACCAGATAGGGTCACTGGCCACATCGTCAGATAGCATAAATGGGAAGAGTGGATGGGCCTGGTGGCCCTTATCTGCCAACAGTATCTATGTATCTATGTATCACTCCTCTAGCTTTTGGAGATCAGCTTCCATGCTTTGTTTCCACTCTGGTGTGTCAACCTTGTTGCCGATTTTGGTGTCATCTTCAAACAGGCACACTTTTCCCTTCGGCCCATCAGCTATGTCGCTGATGAATATGTTGAAGAGGATTGGCCCCGGAAATGAGCCCTGTGGAACCCCACTAGTCACCCTCCCCTCCTCTTACAGAGTGCCATTCGCTAATACCCTCTGTGTTCTCCCATTTAACCAGTTATTGACCCTGCTTGTTACCTTAAGCCCAACGCCCATGTTCTCCAGTTTATTGACTAGTCTCCTGTGCAGAACCAAGTCAAAAGCTTAACAGAAGTCCAGGTAAACACCATCCACTGCCCCACCTTGATCCACTGTTCTGGTGACCCAGTTGAATAAATCTACCAGGTTTATCTAGCAGGTCCTCCCTGCTGTGAAACCATATTGCTTAGTGTTGAATTGACCACTTTCCTCCAAAAAAGCTATGATTCTTTCCTTCAGCAGGGACTCCATCAGTTTTCCACAACTGAAGTTAGACTAACTGGATGGTAGTTTCCTGGCTCTTCCTTGCTGCCACTGTTGTGCAGTGGCACTACTGTTGCTCTCCTCAAGTCCTCAGGAACCTCCCCACTGTTCAATGATTTGTTGAAGAGCACTGCTAAGGGGGCTGCCAGTTCTCTCCCAAGTTCTTTAAGTATTCTTGGGTGTATCCCATCTGGTCCCATAGCTTTATCTACCTTTAATTTGTAGAGTTCCTCTAGGACCCTTTCCTCTGTGAAGGGGCCCATATTTATTCCCCCAAGTGGACAATTCTTGCCTCTTGTTGGTCTGCCTCCATCTGCTTCTTGTGTGAAGACTGAGCAGACGTACTCATTGAGTGTCTCTGCCTTCTCTCTGTCCTGCTCAGTGGGCTGCCCATCCTTCTTTGTGATTCTGATAATGCCCCCCTTAGTCTTCCTTTTTTCCCGTATGTATCTATAGAATGTTTTGTTACCCTATTTCACTTCCTGAGCTATCCTCGCCTCTGTCTGTGCCTTTGCATTTCTTATTACTTTCCTTGCCTCTTTTAGTTTTCCTTCGTATTCTGTTCTGTCAGTTTCATTCCCTGACTGTTTGTAGTTTCTAAATGCTTTCCACTTTTCCCTTATGATGGTTGCAACATCATTGGAAAACTATAGTGGGTTTTTCCTTTTTTATTTTTACTAACTTGACAGACACACTGCGATGTTACCATTGTTATTGCATCTTTCAGCCTTGTCCAACAAATGAAACAAAGAAACATAGAACTTAATGTCACATAAGGACCGCTTGGCCTACCCAGTGTTCCCAATTTTTTTTTTTACCTTCATTTTCAGAGGGTCACAAATTTCTAGTAGTAATGGCACTGTATATACCACCAGGCAAAATCCAATCTGGACTTGAATTGTTCGCTAAACACTTCAAACAAACCAGTCATAAATGGGAAATTATAGTCACTGAGGACTTTAAAATCAATTTGATAGCCAAGACAAGTGCAGCCCATTGGGACACAGAGGCCAGCCTGTTCCTAACTCAAGTAGTAATTGACTCCACCAGGACAAACTATAAAATGGGAACTAAAGCTTTAATTGACTGTACCCTGGCTACTCACCCAGACAGATTAATCAAAGTTTCTGTCCTTCCAGACTCCATCAGTGACCATTCCCCAGTGCAATGTGTATAAACGGCAAAAAATCCCAAGCCCCCCTCCCCACATCCATCACTAGTAGGGTCCTTCACAAAGATAAGATTGCTGACTTTAAGGCTTCCATGGCCCAGGTAGACTGGAGCTTTCTGAAAGTCACCCCTGATATTGACGCTGCCCTTGACTACTTCATAAACCAATTCAAAGCTGTCTGTGGCGAATTTGCCTCTCTTAAAAAAGCATGTGGTTCAAAGCACAGGAGCAGGGTGGGTCGCCTCTGACCTATTAACCCAAATGCACATCAAGGATAACCTGTGGTACTATGCAAGAGAAATAGGATCTAAGGTCACCATACAAAGGTACAATGCTGCACAATATAGGTGCACCACTTTGATAAGACAGGCCAAAGCCTCACGCTGCAAAGAGCGGCAAACTAGGAACTGAAGTAATGGTAAAAAATGCTGGGACAATAGAACTCCTGGACAAAAGTGTAAAAGCACCCCCACAAATGCTCAATATTGATGGCGCAGTCACCATGGACCCAGCTGAGATAATCAATAAATTCAACACAACCTTCACTGATCTCAGCTCTGTCCTCCTTTCTATTAATGGGCTAGGGGCTTGTAAAAGGGATGGGACAGGACTACCTAGTAGTTCTGACCGTTACCCTGGTTACCCCACATTCTATTTCAAGCCTATCACAATAAGAGATACTCTCAAATATGTTAAAAGGGTTCTAAGGAAAACTAGGATGGGGGTGATGTGATAGACATCAAATTGCAATCCCTGGCACTTGAGGAATTTGCCCAGCCCATTACAAAGATACTCAACATTTCACTGCGGTTTTCCCACCACTCCAACCTGGCTAGTTACAGGCCTATATCTATCCTCTCCCCCATCCAAGGCCCTAAAACGAATAGTATTGGACCAACTATCTGTGCAGCTACAACATTCAATGCCCACAACAACATGGATTTAGAAAGCATCACAGAACTAGTACTGCTCTGTTAGACTATACCCACTTTTTGTAAGAGGCTG
The DNA here is from genome assembly GCA_016271365.2 of Neoceratodus forsteri. Lineage (NCBI taxonomy): Eukaryota > Metazoa > Chordata > Ceratodontiformes > Ceratodontidae > Neoceratodus > Neoceratodus forsteri. The sequence goes on along the minus strand of CM057454.1, from coordinate 265,396,000 downwards.
TTGATGGTGATCACCTGGTAGGAGCTATATACATTGACTTGACCAAAGTGTTTGACCTTGTTAACCATAAGCTGCTGCTTGACAGGCTCCTCTTAATTGGCCTCTCACAAGACATGGTAACCTGGTTCCATAGCTAAATCACCAATCGTTCAAAGAGGGTAAAGGTTGACGTCTCTCTTTATAATGTTAAAAGCATTTCAGTGAGCGTGCCTCAAGGCTCTATTTTCAGCCCCTTCCTCTTTAGTCTGTTCATAAACAGACTCCCAGAGGCCTGTCTGATATCTAAGGCCCTCTTATATGCTGACAATGCTGTTATCTACACCAGTAGTGCACAACAAGCGAAACTATGTTCTGACTTTAAGTCCTTAGAGAAATAGCCTAAAAAGCAAATGCTGACATCATGCAGATTCAAAGTGCAAAAAGGCTTTATTAAACATAGAACATGCCAAACAGCTCAGGTAGTGTTGACCTCTGCTGGTGTCACCGTAACCACAGCATCATCAGGAGGATCTGAAACATCAGCTGCTAGTCTACTTTAAAATGAGCTCGATTAAAGTGGTAGTGCCCAACATTTCTATACATACAGTACATAAAATGTTAAAATGTGTTTCTGTCTATCACTTTAAGCCCTGAATACATGTTATGAACAACATTATACAATTCAAAAGTTACTAAATACTATAATCCAATGTAAACTTGTATTAATAAGCAGCAAGAAGAAAGAAAACAGCACTAAGGATAACTCATTTTGGTTTCTCCAAAAATCCAATTGGGATGAAATCTAAAAAGTTCCCATAGAGCATCACTGTCCTATAAAAGGTAATAGATATTTAGTTAATGATTGGGTGCATGTACATTTTAAAACAATCATTATATTTACCTAATCAGGTAAGCATTAACCTGCTAATGTCTTCATTTAATATTTCTTAATTATTCTTCCTTTTCATTCTAATGAGGGACATTTTATCATTTAGACCAGGCATTTTAAGGATTCCTAAAGTATATATCCAGTATGCTTCTCTCTCTAAGAGTTTTGCTTCAGATCTCACCCCCCTCGAGGCCAAGTACCACATTCTCAATGCCACAAAATTTGAAATTGTAGGTAACAGTTCCTATCCATCTGCCATTGTGTTTCATACAATGTACTGCCAATACATTAGTAACATTGCCTCCCATAATGCTCCTTAGGTGCTCCCCCATTCTAAGTTTAAATGGCCATGAGATGCTGCCAACATAAAATGCCCCATAGGAACATATTGCCAGATAGATCAAGTTGTCTGTGATGCAGCTGAAAAATGCCCCCATCTCATATACCTTAGTGGCATTTACTATAGTGAAGATTTTACTCTTCAATATTGTGCTGAAAAATTTGCAGTTTTCACAAGGATACAGCCCATATGGACATACTCGCAACCAAGTGTTACCTGCAGATGTGGGTGCTCTTTGTAGGCTGTGGACCAGTCTGTCCTTCAAATTTATACCTCTTCTGTAAGCCATACGTGGAGGTGCCATCATGGCCTCCTTGAACAGAGGGTCTGACCTCAGCATATGCCAATTAGAATAATCCCTTCAGTTGCCTTGTACTGTCTACTGTAGGTACTTACAAAGTTTAATCTGTTGGGACCTTGTTCCCTATGATTTGCATTGTTAACAAAGTCTCCCTGGAGGTGTTTATGGTTTCAACCGAAGCCTTTTTGACTATTTCACCATTATAGCCTCTCGTCCTAAATCTATCGCACATATCTGATCCATGTATAACAAATTCCACATCACTACTACAGTTCTGTCTAGTTCTTAACAACTGGGCCTTGGGAATTTTATTTACTACAAGGTGTGGGTGGCAGCTGGAAGTCCATAGTAGTGAATTTCTATTCGTGTCCTTGCAGAACAATGTGATTTGTATAGTACCATCATTGTTTTTAATAATCTCAAGGTCCAAAAAAATTGACAGACGTCTTGTCACATTGTACCGTGAATTTGAGATTTGGGTTTCTAGATTCAAGGTAGTTAAATTCTGTAAATTCATCCAGTGTGCCATGCCACACCATAAAGATGTCATCGATAAAGCAACGCCATAGGTCTATCCTATAGAAAAAAGGATTGACCTCAGCATCATAGACTGTTAATGTCTCCCAATGGCCCAGACAGAGCTTGGCGTAATTGGGTGCAAAAGTGGCACCCATAGCCATCCCCTTAGTCTGTAGAAAGTAGTTTTCCTGAAATAGAAAGTAGTTTCTTTTTAGTACAAATTCAGAACAGTTGATGAGAAATTGTTTGCAAGCTGTCTTCAAGGTTTCATCCTGTTCTAGCCAGAATTCAAGGACCATAAGATCTCATGAGGTATGTTGGTGTATAGCATTGTGATATCTGTCAACACCAAATACCATTCTGGTGCCAATTCTAGGATTTCCAGGATTCCCACTATATCAGTGGTATCCCTAACAAAAGATATCAACCCCTGAACATAGGCTTTTATATGAGCATTGGCAAAAAGTGATAAAGGTTCTGTCAGGGAGCCGATCCCAGCTACAGTTGGGTGTCCTGGTGGATTTTCCAAATTCTCATGAACCTTTGGGAGAACATAAATACTATCCTTGGTGGGATGAGGGACAGCATGAAAATTCAGCTCATCAAGGGTAATGCTCCCTTCCAAACAAGAGACATGAAGGAAGGTGTCAATTTCCATTTTATATATGCTAGTAGGGTCCCTTCTCAATTTTTTGTAAAATTCTACATTACCCAATTGTTTAGTAATCTCCTGCACATATTTCTGTTTTGACATAATCACCACTGCCCCACCATTATTTGCCGACTTAATTACAATTTCTGGGTTGCTTTCCAGTGCTTTAAGTGCTTGGGCCTCATTGGCAATGATATTTACAAATTTGTTTTTTTTTGTGTGCTCTATCAGTTCCTCAATACTAGCTTCACATGTGTGTTCAAAAACGCAAACAGTATCATTGTATGGTGGATTACAGGTGGATGATGTCCGAAAATGCAAGTTACTATTGTCATTCAATGATTCTGCAGATGCATTTTGTGCATGTCTAGGCTCACTACTACTAACATTTCCTCTACATGTTTTGATTAAAAAGAAAAGCCCTTTAGGTTAAGATTCCTCTTAAAATGGTGGATATCCACATATAATTTGAAGGGGTCTATGACCCTAGCAGGGACAAAATTCAAACCCTTCTGCAGCAATCTTATTTGGGCTTCAGTAAGATGTGTGCCTGATATATTAATAACAATACATTTAATGTTATTATTTACTTCCCTTTCTGGGTAGCTTGCTTTATGTTTACATTTTTTGCCACCCCTCCTGGTGCACCTCTTGTTTTTCCCTGCCACAGCACCTGCCTCAGGTCCCTCTGTTCTATCTGGTGTGACTCTTGGAATTGAACCAAATGTTCCTTGTGTCCCTAGGATAGATTTCTTCTTCTAAAAAAACTTCTTCCCCTGTATCTGAATCACCGGTCGATGTGTAATAGTTCAGAGAGTTGCTCCAGTTTTGTAAGAATGGATCTTGGTGTGGCTGGTGTTGGTGCCTGAGACTTGGGATGTGATGACTGCTGTGTTTCAGGGGATTGGGCTCTTTGTTTATTAGAATTCCTTCCTCGATACTGTTGTCTATTATTATTCTTCCTGTTTTTATTTTAATCCCAGGTAAAGACTGTATTATTAATGGAATCAAATCTATCTCTCTCAAACTTCTTTAACTTTCGCTATTTCATTTTTGTATCTTCCTTAAGTACTGAGTCTCTGAGTTTATTTTCAAAACTCTCAAATTCAAGATTGTCTATGAATGAGAGCACCAGTTCCTCTTTTTGTTTAATGTCTGCTGTAATTTCAGGCTGCTGTCTCATATAATCATTAGCAGGTCTTAAACTACAAAAAGAGCAAGACCATGCTGTTCTCAGGGCCGCAATTGAAAACATGGATTCCTCCCTTAGTCATCCTAAATGATAAAGAAGATAAATTGGAACAGGTCTAATCTTTCACATATTTAGGAATTACCCTAGAAGACACAATATCTTTCTCTCCACACATGGATAACATTGTTAGCCTTACAAACAGAAAGCTACAGTAGGTGCACTGTTCAGGAATCACCTAAACCTCACCACTGAAGCAATAAGGCCTCTTGTAGTGTCTTGCACAGTCCTACTGATTCTGGACTATGACCTCCCTATCTATGCAACAGCTAGTGACTGCATACTTGAGTTAGGGTAGTGTTTAATAAGGCTTGTCGCTTTGTACTTGGGGCTGGCATGCTTGCAGATAGCTGCTCCCTTTATACCCTGACAAACTGGCTCCCCCTAAATGAAAGGCTGAGATATCAGACCTGTTTGCATGCAAAAAAAAGTACTATCGGGCCTTGCCCCATTAGCAATTCATAATTTCTTCTGCCCCATTAACAACCAATACACTACCAGGAGTATGTCTAAGAATGCCCTAGAGACACTATTCCACAAAACTAGCCTTGGCAAGTGCTCTTTTGCAGTAAGGGCATCTAAATGTCTCAATGACTTGCCTGAAACCTTCGTAAGACTCCCTAAAATTGCCAAATTCAAGAATGCCCTAATAACAGAACTCACAAAAAATACCAAATGCACCTGTTATTGCTAATTAGGTACCCTTGGCTCATTCTCTCCCCCAGTTACTTCTTATGAACTGTGTGCACACAGGTACCTAGGGCCTCCAGTGCTCACTGCTGATTATGCTCCCCATAAGCTGCTGTTTTTTAGTTACTGTACCTTTCATACGTTCTGTTGACAACACTCTGTGTGAGCTATTGGTTTCTACTGCTGACTATGCTCTGTGTGAGCTGCCGTGACTGTATTACTAACTGTAATGAATGCAAGATTACTGTTTTATGAATCATCTTATTGACACAGATGTGGAACCTTTGCAAATGAGCACTTGTGCTCAAAGGTGTAATCCGAATGATGAAATAAATAAATAAAAAACTTTTGCTGAAGGCCGACTTGATCTACGGCACTGTCTCTCCCCCCTTACCCTTATGATTCCAATATGCCTATCCCAGGCATTTTCGAACCCCAACACTGTTTTCACCCCCACTACCTCTGCTGGAAGGCCTTCACGGAATCCACCACTATTTCTGTGAAGAGTAGTGGATTCCTGAAACGGCCTTCCAGTGGAGATAGTGGGGATGAAAACAGTGGTGGGGTTCAAAAATGCCTGGGATAGGTACAAGGGAATCTTAGAGGGAAGGAAGGGGGGGAGAGACAGCACTGTAGATCAAGTCAGTTTACAGCAAACATAAATGTAGAAAGAAAAAATGGGCAGACTGGCTGGGCCAAAACAGCCCTTATCTGCCATCAGATTCTATGTTTCCATGTTTCTAAGTGCAAAATCATGCACTTAGAGCATAGAAAGACGGAGGTGCAGTACAATATGAGGGACGAGGTATTGACGGTCACCAAACAAGAAAGGGACCTAGAAGGAATCATGTTTGATAATCTCAAATGTGTTGAGGTCACATCAAAACCCAACTGCCATGCCTATGTCCACTCCTTGAGTTTTCTCAGATGTCTACGCATTCTTTCCACTCTCATGGAGTGTTCACCCCATTTCAGATTTTGGTGTCATCCACAAAGAGACAGACATTACCTTCCAGCTCATCTGCAGTGTCACTTGTAAAGACATTAAAGAGGACTAGTCCCAGTACTGAGCCCTTTGGGATCCTGCTGGTCACTCTCTCTTCCATGGGGTGAACTCCATTTACCACCACCCTAGGTCGCCTATCCTTTAACCAATTTTTTACCTAGGTTTACACCTTCGGACCCACACCTAGGCTGTCCAGTTTCCTTATGAGCCTCCTGTGTTGAACAGTGTTGAAAGCCTTACTGAAACCCATATAAGCCATGTCCCCCACTTCACCCTGATCGATTTCCCTTGCCACCCAGTCTAAGCAATCTATCAGATCTGTCTGACGTGACCTCACCCCATCAATCCTTGTTGCCTCGGGTCTTGTACCAATGTACAAAGTTCAAAGGATGTATTTATAATAATTACACATTAAAACTGTCATTATACATCAGTCACATTTTGTTATAAATTATAGAGCCATTACAGGAAATTCCAGCATTAATTAAGATAATACAGGACTACGGTACATGGTCAGGCCTAAAAATTAACTGGAATAAAACTGATGTACTAATTATACACCAAGATCAAATGGATATCATTCATTACTTGCAGCTCTTTAAGGCATTGAAAAGCAGCAATAAATACCTCAGCATTTATTTGTCAAACAATATAAAATTGTTCAGGAAATTAAATTTGGATCCATTACTAAAAAAAATAAAGCATGGCTTAAACTCATGGGAAGACTTACCATTGACCCTATTAGGCCACGTGCAGGTCATTAACATGAAAGTTTTAGCAAGGTTAATATATGTTTTCCAAGCAAGCCCATCAGAAATACTGTAGATAACAGCTTCTTTCAAGCACTTGATCACGTGATAAGTATTTTTCTACAGAAGAACAAGAGGGTGAGACTAAACATAAGAAAATTTAATCTTGCCCATATTAAGGCAAGCTTAGATCTCCCACAGTTTAAATGGTATTATTTTTCTACAGTTATAGATCATGGGTGGGATATTCAAAGGGGTAGCGCAAGGCACAACAGTGTTGCACCATGTGCAACCCACTGATGCACCTCGGCGCGATATTCAAAAGGGGATGTTGCACTGCACAAATCCCGATGCACCAGTAATGTATGTGGCTCAAGTGTGGGGGATGTCCCCATGCATATTCGGCACATCCCGATATTCAGCCCGGGATGTGCAGTGCATATGCAGGCACATACCCACCTTGTGTCACACAGGGGTTGTATAGATCCATAAAGAAAAAACAGAAGCAAGGCCTGGCCACCCACAGGTGAGCTGCAGTTTTGCAGAGCACACCACGGCAGATGCCAGCTGTGGGTGGCCAATCCACCTCCTGGGCCACGGACTGTTGTCATCGCGCCCCCCCATGCCCGACCACAGGCTTTATAAATGCAACATCATCCCTGGTGGTCCAGTGAACCCTACCTCCTCGCCCAATTGTGGGCATAATTAAAGAACTTCATTCCTTGGTGGTCGAGTGGGCCTGCTCCCCAGCCCAATCGTGGGCTTCCTAAACATAATCCTATCCCTGGTGATCTAGTGGACCACTCCCAAGCCCAATCATGACCATTGTACGAGAGAAACCCTGGTGGTCAGTGGTACCCCTCCCTCGCCCACTCAGACCCGCCCCACCACCCCCAGTCAGCGGCGGGTGTCAGCTCCCCCACCATAAGCTGCTCGGCTGCCCACTGACTGACAGCATACAATGCAACCCGTCGCCCTTTGGTCCACAGTGTGGGCCAATGGGCATACAGATCGTGCTTACTACATAGTCCTGATATGTGAATGGTCCATTCACATATCGGGACTGTGTAGTACCATGTGGTCTGCATGCCCATTGGCCCACTCTGTTGACCAATGGGTGTACAACCATACTGTACACTGTCAGTTGGCAGGCAGCTGGGTGGCTTGCAGGTGGGGAGCTGCCACTGACCGGGGGGAGCAGGGTGGTAGGTCTGAGTGGACGGGTGGGGAGGTGGGTACTGCTGGACCACCAGGGTTTTTCTCATACAAAGCCCATGATCGGGCTGGATTCGGTCCACTGGACCACCAGGCATAGGATTACATTTCGGAAGCCCACGATTGAGCTGGGGAGCAGGTCCACTGGACCACCAGGGATAGAATTAAATATATGAAGTCTGTGATCAGGCTGGGGAGCAGGTCCACTGGACCACCACGGACTGGATTTAATTAATTACGCCCATGAGGTGGTAGGGTCCACTGGACCACCAGGGATATGTTACATTAACAAAGCCCGCAATCGGGCGTGGGGGCATGTTGCCACCGAGGGGCAGGGGGTATCAGTCCCCGATGGCAGCAGCCTGGCAGGGCACCAGTCACAAGTCACTGGGGATCAGTGCACCTGCATGCAAATGGGGCCATAATGACATGCAAATGGCCCCATTTGTGCCATGCATGCATAATGGCCCCATTTGCATATCTGCTGCTGAATATCGTAGTTCCTGCACCTGGCACAACCGCATTTGCGTTGGCGCATCCCCCTGCTCCTCACTTGCCACTTGCACTGGCGCAGTGCCACTGCATCATGCACAATGCGGGCAGTCACAGTGCCATTTTCAATGGTGCTGAGCCATGGCACAGCACCATTGAATATTGCCCAGTACATGCCCTGGTGCATCCCAGTTGCACGGCGTCCAGCCTTGCATCCCAGCCTGGCGCAGTCTGTATATCCCGGCCCATATGTACAAAGAGCATTCATGTGGTCATTGGAGAGAGAAATAGCAGCAGTAGGGGCTGACCACTACTCCACTCCAGATACACTTTTTTAAGATGAAACAGTATTAGCCTGGCTACAACTCCTACAGACCTGGCTCTCTAGCAACCACCAAGTCCTGAACCTAGAAAAAACCTGTGCTATGCTATTCGGATCCTCTAAGAAACTGTCTGCCCCTGCGAACAGGCTCTGGGTTCAATGCCTTGATGGCTCCCTCATCTCAAACACTGAGTCCTTCAAGTACCTTGGGGTCACTTTGGATCCCACACTGACCTGTCTCAACATGTCAATATGGTGTGCCATGCCGTCAATGCTAAAATTGGTGGAGCTTATCACGTGCGCCACTCCCTCACTCCTTCCGCTAGACTTTCTGTTGCGAGAGGTATTCTCTTACCCCACCTCCAATATGCTCTGCCCCTCCTCTTTGCTGCAAACTCTGCTACACTCCACAAATGGGACACTGTCTACAACAACATCTGTAGATTCGCCTTAACTGCCCCACGTCTTACCCATCATTGTCTCCTTTATGCTGGCTTAAAATGGCTTAAAAGAAGGTAGAGGTTAGCCACACTGTACACTTTTAGTACACAGTAAGTTACTGGATGAGGGAGAAGAATGGCAAGTCGAGTATACCTGCATGCTCGCCCCTGAATTCCGGGTCTTGGAGAATGGTCAGTCAGTAGGTTGCTTAATCTTAAAATAAAAAGGAACTTAAATGTGTGTTCCTGTATGGTTTATTGATTTTACAATACCTTTACAATGGAAATGATGACTACTCTATGTGCAGCTGATTACACAGTTTGCTTCTAATACAACTAAAATTTTGTTGTATTAGAAGCAAAATGGATAATCAGCTACACATAAATGGGTTATGTTTTCCTTTTAAAAATACTATTAAATCAATTTAAAATCTAGAGAGGACTTTACTGCGCCAGTCCAGTGAGTGTTGGCATCTTTTCTTCTGCCACATTATGGCTATAAAGTTGGTTATGAAGAAAAAACATGCAGTACTTTAGAGAAAAGATAATATCCATAAAAACAAGAAAACAAAAAAGCAGAGTTTTAAGTATGACTTTAAGATCTCTAAAGAGTAGTATAAGCACCAAAGGAGACAAGGGGTTAAAGTTTGCTATCCCAACACTTACTAAGAGGTTGAAGTTTGCTGTCCTGACAATTACAAGTTCTATTCACAGTAAATTATGCAAGAAAAAAAAATTAGCTTTGTGTCGTGGACATTTAAATATATTTTGTTTGGCTGAAATGGTGCCATTTTTTTCTAATCCTTAACAAATGGGGAGGTCACATGAGCACCTGCCTAAGATGGCTGCTTAGGCTTTCAGCTCCTGGCTGGCTCCCTCTCTAACTCCATCTATTTATAATAGTAGTCTATAGGGCTCAAACTATGCAAAACCAGAGAGTCTGAGGTGATATGGAGTGACAGAGTCAATTTAAAAGCATCAACTTCACCCTTAAAACAGAAAAACAACCTTACAGTCTCATCTCCAGCACCGGCGTTTCCCACTGCCAAAATGATCACTGCAGCCCATCACACTTCTACAGCTCTCCCAGATGAACAACCTGCCTGGCTGGACAAACTCACCTCTTCCACTGAAACCATCAAAGGCACTGTGGTCGATACCCAAGCAAGCCTTGCTACCTTAACCAGCAGAGTAACACAGATGGAGACAAAATTAGATACCCCCTCCACTAACAAGACTGCCAGGGATCAGCACCTCACCACAGCCAAATGCCGGATTGAATGGCTCTTGCAAAAAATAGAGGATTTAAAGGGGTGAGGTAGAAGCAAGAATCTGCGAATTATGGGTCCACTGGAGAGGAGTGAGGTTAAAATCCCAATTGTCTCCCTTAGAAGCAATCTTATGGTGTGGCTACATTTAAATCCTGCAGAGTATGATTTTAAGACAGAACAAGACCACCAGATATGTAGGACCTTTTCTGCACCTAACAACACCCAGCCACATATGTTGATTTTCAAATTACTTTGATTCATCGATAAAGAGATTATTTTGAAGGCAGCCAAGTGACTTACAAAACATCTAAGTAGCAAGATATAAAATCTCTTTTTATCCTGTTTACCCTCCCACCACCTGTTCCGGAAAGATGTCGGGCCTTTGACAAATTTCAGCAGGGTTTACATAACTGGAATATCTTATATTCCCTCCTATATCAAGCACTGCTTCAAGTTACATTCCAGGGTAAATTCCTACAGTTTAACACCCCTGACTAGGCAGATAATTACTTTCAGACCCATCTTGGCCCTCCTTCTCCAATGGATAAGCAGCAGAAGAAGCTATCTTCACCTCATGGCAGAGGCCCAGAAGACCGAGAGCAGGGAGCCTTGTTACCTGAAAGCACCAGCTAGGAGACTCAACTCCCCAGTGAGTACTGTGCTCTTAGGGACTACTTAAATGAGGCAGAGTTTCCATATTCTCTTTTGTTCTCTCCTCTCATATCCCTAGCCAGCAGTAGCTCCGGGCATACCTGCACTGAGTGTCAGAAGTATGGCAGAGCATAACCGATCTATTTCCCTCCTTGTTTTACATATGTGACTGCCAAAGATGCCGAAAATCCCTCTCATGGTGCCTGTTTACACCACCAATCAGCCAGTGGGGATGCCACTTGGAGAGGGATGCTGAAAGTTTTCTTATGAGACTATTATTTGATAAAAGTCTTCTCCCCCTCACCATTAGTACAGACTTTACCCACCACCCGGACAGGCCATCAGATGTTGGATGCAGCCTGGACAAGGACGCTTGATGTTGCCCCCCCCCCAACTTCTTAGCAGTCAGTTTCAAGGGACACAGAGTCAGGCTGCATATGAAGAACTCTGAAGTACAAAAAGCTTACAGGCAGCACCTGGGACATTACATTACTAGGCTGGTTATGTAAGCCCTCAGTATCCTTTATACCTGCCAATAACAGGAGACTAAGTTCCTTTTTTGTAGAATTTCTAAGGCATACACAGTTGATTCTCATGTTCAGATATTCAGATGGGCTACAGGGAGCTTTAGAATGTGTTGGTATACTTCACTATGTTGTTATGCAGCTTATTGTTTAAGTTTATGGTGCTTTGGAGGGATAGAATGTGGATCCATGGGATCGCTAAGATGGTAGCACAGAGAAGGAAGCTCGATGTTATTGTCCACCTGGGGACAAATGACATAGCTGGGAACAAGGCGGAGACAGCAAGAGTGCAGAAGGAGTTCAGGGAACTGGGGAGGAGCCTGGGGCAGGTAGCTAACTCTGTGTCCTTCTCAGAGGTGCTGCCTATCCACAGCAAGGGGGGGAGGCTAGGGATCTCCGCACCAAGAACCTCAATGCTTCTCAGAGGTGCTGCCTGTCCATAGCAAGGGGGGAGGCTAGAGATCTCTGTACCAAGGACTTCAATGCTTGGCTGGAGAGCTGGTGCAGAGAGCAAGGTTTTGGCTTCATTAGGGAATGGGAACCCCCCTGGGGAATGCAGACCTGTACAGGGGTGACGGCCTGTGTCTTTCCAATAAGGGGACCAGTGTCCTTAGTGAATGGTTTAAATGCTTCATTGGCAAGTGTTTAAACTAGCCAAGGGGGTTGGGGAAACGGATCAAGGTAAATCATACTGCCCACCCCCACAGGTTAGTGTAGCCAGCAAGAAGGACACAAATGACACTGAATTGCCAGTAAGCAAGAAACTCAGCAGAAAAGGGGAAGAGAGGGAAAACAAGGGGAATGGGAGGGAGAGCAGGAGGGCAGGAGGAGGGTTTGCAGAACATGAAGGACCATGTGCGCAAATGTCTGCAGCCTAGGAAACAATAAACCTGATCTGGCAGCCTTGATAACTGAGGCCGATCTGGATATTGTGGCCATTACTGAGACATGGTGCAATGTGAACCATGACTGAAATGTAGCCATACCAGGGTACACTTCATTCAGGAGAGACAGAGAGGGTAAAAAGGAAGAAGGTGAGGCTCTCTACGTCAGGTAGAGCATAAAGGCAATGGAGGTGCAAGGATTGCAGGGGGGGAGAGACACCGTGGGTCACCCTGGAAATCAGCAATGGAACTGGCGTAATCTACGGACCCCCTGCATAAAGACAGGAAATGGACAGAGATCTACTAGGAGCCATCCATAAGATGGCAGCTAAAGGGGAGATGTTGCTGCTAGGTGACTTCAATTTACCATAATTTTTTTTTTTTATTTAGTTATTTATTGAGTTCTTGGATTACAACCTTTGAACTACCAACTCATTTACAAAGGTTCCACATCAAAACACAGAAAAAAAAGAGCAAATTACAGTTACAAAAGAATCACAGGCATATACAGGTGCTGGAAGCCACTGACAGTACAGATCCTTGATAACGGTAGCAGAGGGGATGGAGTAACAACGGATTGACAGGTTTAGCAGTTACTAAGCAGAGCTGATGTATAGGAGTATTGGGAGAGAGAGGTGGTGAATAGACCAGGGTAGGTGGTGAGTAGGACAGAGTGCAGGTGAGAGGTAGCAGTTCCTCGGGCTCAGAAAACCTTGTCTGGAGATGGGTGAGGGGTATGCTAAGGTAGGGACAAATGGAGAAGGGAAGGTAAGAGTGCCCAGGTAGAGTGAGAAAGAGGGGGGGAGGGGAAAAAGTGGGGGGTGGAGGAAGAAGGAAAGGGTGGATAAGTAGCTTGTTGGGCCATAATGAAGAGCATAGTTGGGGTATGCAGGAAGTGCTCCAGGAGGCAGTGGTCAGTGGTGGCAGAAGCATTGCATATGGCTGGACAGGTGAGTTATAAGCGCAGATTTGAAAGGGCCTATTTTATTGATGGAGACTATCTCAGGTGGGAGAGAGCTGAGCCAGAGTGGTGCTCAGTATTCAAAGGAACGCTGCCCTTGAGAGGTGCGACGGAAGGGTACCTTGACAGAGGGTTTGTTATATGTCATTGTAGTCTTGCCAGGTTTGATCTGTGGTAGGAAGGAACTGGTAGCAGGGGGCAGCAGGCCCAGGACCACTTTTTTACCAAGAAGGCAGACTTGGTAGTGGGCCCTGTCACTTAAATTTAACCAACCCATTTGTGAATAAAGATTGCAGGTATGAGTGAGACATGGTGCTCCTATGGCTAGTCTTCAGGCTTAATTAAGTGTGGTGGTGAGCCGCTTGAGGGTGTTATCAGGAGCAGCGCTATAGATGGCGAGACCATAGTCAATGATTGAGAAGACTGAGCTGGTGATGGCGAACCAAAGGGCTTGATTGGTGAGGCAGTTGCAGTGTTTGTACAGAAGACCTATCTTTCTGTTAGCTGATGTGGCAACATGGTTGACGTGAGAGGAGAAGGAGAGAGAACTGTCTAACGTAAGCCCTAGGTACTTGAAGCTATGGACCATTTCAATGGCTGCACTTTGTTTAGTATCGATATTTATTGTGGACATCTTGTGGTGGCTATGGGCTGGGGCAAAGAGCATAGACTTGTTTTTTTTTTTTGAGGTTAACGAGTAATTTGGCTTAAGTAAACCAGTCCTCCACTTTATTAAAGTCCTGCTGCAGACGTTGTTCTAGGGTGGTTGGGTCAGTTTGGCTGGAGTAGATAACCACATCATCTGCGTAGAGGAGTATTTTATGTTGTCATGCTTGCGGAAGGTTGTTTAAAAAAAGACTAAATAGGAGGGGACCCAGGATGGAGCCTTGGGTGACCCCAGAGAAAACTTGCGGGGGATCTGAAAGTGTGTTACTTATTTTTACCCTTTGTACATGGCCTGTGAGGTAGCTCCGGAACCAACCCAGGGAATCGGCTGATAGAACTGTTGCATCGAGTTGGGCTAGGAGGAGGTCATGTTTGACTGTGTCAAAGGCCTTGGTGAGGTCAATGAAGGTTGCACCCACCAAGTGCCCTTGATTAAAGGCATTGTGAATGAATCCCGTGAACTCCAACAGTGCTGAAGTAGTGCTGTGGAGTTATCAGAAGCCATGCTGCTGTTGGCATTAGAGCTGATCTTTTTCAAGGTGGTCGACTAGTTGGTCATAGACTATACGCTCAAGAGCTTTAGACAGTGGGGGGACTATTGATATTGGACGGTAGTTGGTATGGTCAGTCATGCTACCAGCTTTGAGGACAGGGGTTACAACTGTGGCTTTCCAGAGTTTTGAGACTGTCCCAGTTGTGAGGGACAGGTTAATGATTCTGGTTAGTGGGGTTAGCAGTTCTTCAAGTGCAAGGGAGATCAGTTTTAGATATAGGCCCTTAGCATTGTGCCTAGACTTACCCAGGACTTTGGAAAGGTATTTTTTCACTTCAGCCTTGGAAATTACCTTAAGGTAGAGTGGGGGGGCATGATTTACTGGTAGTGTTCATTGAGGGTTTTGTAGGTTGCTGCCTGCAGAGCTATGAATGTTAGGGGGAGTACAGTACTGAGGTTGGTGAAGCCTTTATCAAAGATGTCAGTGATAGATTTGGGGTCTTGTGTAGTGGTCCTTTCATAGCACAGCAGTGCAGGTGTAAAGATATCCCGCTTTCCAATGACCGCATTGATGTTCCCCCAGAATCTACAGCCATCACCTCAGGAGGAGTTTAGCTCAGATCTGCAGTGATTGGCTTTGGCCTGGCGTATGACCTGGGTGCATTTATTCCATGCAGCCTTGTAGTTTTGCTTATCACAGTCTGCAAGGGTGCTTTTGTATTTTGCCAGAGGACATCCCTGGAGCTCATCAGGGCAAGTGGTGGGGGTGATCCAGGTTTTGTGGGTGCCACTGACTTTTCTTTTGGTTATGGGGGCATAGGTGTCACAGACAGTGTTGAAAATTTCTATGAATTTAGCTAGTGCTGTATCGACATCATCCACAATTAGGATTGGGGCCCAGCACTGTTGTTTCAGGTGCTGCTTAAAGTGCCGAAGCTTGCCCTTTTTTAGCTTGCAGGATATTATGACCTTTGCTGGCAGTTTAGGAGCCTTGTTCGTCCAGTAGAAGATGATTGGTGAGTGATCACTTAAGAAGTCCTGGAGTACTTTTAGACTGGAGACCCACTCAGGGTGGTTTGTTAATACCCAGTCTAGCAGAGTACAGGTGCCCGTTCTATAATTTGTTCAGGTGGGTTGGTCCACTAGCTGTCAGAAGTTGATTGACGAGACTGCATCCTTGAAGGTGGCAGTGTCTTGTAATAACCAATTTATATTAAAATCACCCAGAACTATGATTTCATTGTTGGAGCGAAGGTCAGTTAGGTGCTCATGCAGTACTCTAAAGCCTTTGGCTTGTTCTCTGGGGAGTATGTATGAAATTGAGTGAAGCATCCCAGTGGCTGCAAGACCCAGGAGCACAGACATCCTAGACTCCCTATTAGGGGCATGTCTTAAGCAGCTAATGAACCACCCAGGAGGGAGCAATTTTGGACCTGGTTCTAACTAACAGGGATAGAATTTCAGATGTCAGAGTGAGTGACCACTTGGCATCTAGTGACCATTGCACAGTGTGGTTCAATATGAGTTCTGAAACCAGATCATGCCACACAAAAGCGAGGGTTCTGGACTTCAAGAGGGCAGACTTCACAAAGATGGGGTTGTGTCTCAGGGATGCCCTAGAAAAGGGAGAGAAATTGGGGGTGGGTAGAGGAACTATGGAGCCATGGGGAGCCATGGGGTGGTGACAAACCTTTCCATTCAGGAAATAGACAAAGGCAAGAGGAAAAGAAAACCACTATGGTTCACGCAGGAAGTGGACAGGAAAATAAAGGCAAAAACAGTGTCATTCAGGAAATATAAGGAGTCACAGAAGGAAGAGGACAGGGCAATGTATCTAGAAAAGCAAAGGGAGGCAGGGAAAGTGGTCAGGAGTGCCAAGGCAAGGACAGAGGAGAAGATAGCAAAAGAGGTTAAGAAAGGGAACAAGACTTTTTATTGGTACGTTAGCAAAAGAAGGAAGACCAGAGGGGTATTGTTAGGCTAAAAGGGGAGGAAGGAGAGGGTGTGGAAGGAGACATGGATAAAGCATCAGTCCTGAACAAATATTTCTGTTCAGTTTTCACAGAGGAAGGGGAAGGAGAAGGGGAGGGACCACAGCTAAAACTCAGGACTTGTATGGAAGTGGACAGCAGTCCATTTACAGAGGAGACAGCCTAAAGGAACTCACTAAACTAAAGGTGAACAAGGCAATGGGACCTGATGGGATACACCCTAGAGTAGTAAAGGAGTTAAGAGAGATACTGGTTGCACCACTGACATCACTGTTCAACAAATCAATGGATGTGGGGGAGGTTCCAGAGGATTTGAAGAGGGCCGATATAATCCCTCTCCTCAAGAGTTTTTGTTTTTGTTGAATTTTGTTGACCTGGTAAGCCCACTGGGCCTAGAAGTCCCTTTTCAGGGGTGACTGGGGGGGGATACAGATAGAAAGCAACTGAAATTGAACCTGATTAAGCAGTTGGTGGTATTTTTTGTGAATGTGGGAAATTTGGCCAGGACACCGAGGAAATTCCCCTACTCACCTGTAGGGGAAACTTTGTCTCCCAAGATGACTGCTGTTGAGGAGAAGAGGATGGATGTGTCAGAAGTAGGGGAGCAGGCCTCCTCTCCTGCTCTTCAGACTTCTGAGGCTGAAGAAAATATGACTAGAAAGACAGAGGAAGTGAATACTAATATGACTGCACCTGAGTCTGAAACAGAAAAACAAGATGTGGACCTGCTCACAAAGTTGGAAGAAAAGAAGTTGAAACTATTTGATTTGCTTTCTGAGACTGAATCAACAATTTGCATGGAGAAAATGCATCAGAATACAGAGGCAGAGCAGTAGCAACAAGAACAGGACAGTGAGAAGGCTGCACAACTGATTGAGACAGCAATGATGTGGCAACATCAAAGGCCTTTGAAACTGAACAAGCCAGGCCTAAAATGGATGGTGTTGGGATCATCCAAGAGGAAAACTTGAACCAAGTACCTTTACAAAAATACAGTGTACAGGGAAAATGTTAAAATTACTGAGCAACTAATACAAGTGGAGAATCCACTTTTAAACCCTGTGGCTTATGAGACAGTTTCTGAAACAAAAACTGAAAAGAAAAAAGTGATAAAAACTTTGAGATTAGGAAAGCCAAAAACAGAAAGCAAGAAAGAAACCCAAAATTGGAATGCAGATGTGGCTTTAGAAGTGGCAGGATGGTTAAAAACAAAGGAGGGACAGTGGAAACTGGACTATTCAGATCCCAAAATTATACAATATGAGAGAGACAATAGAGGATGAACAACCTACAACTTCTAGAGCAGGGGCCTCTATTACAGAAAGAGGAAAACAAACAGGGGGTTCTGAAGAAGATACCGGTACTGAAGATTTAAGCAAGATGTCAGAATCAGAGAATGTGGGCCAGAATAAAACAAAGAAAAGATCATTTTCAGAACTGTTTGCTTCTGGTAGGGAACCCGCTCCAAGAAGGACGTGGTTAGGTTAATTTACAAAGGAGGGTTAGAGATAATACCAGACAGAGTGTACATAGCGAGAACATTACTTAAAAATGTTATGAGATTCTTTTCTTCAGAAATATATGCCCTTATACACATTGGAGATTCAAATTATGACATTAGTTTCAGGTCTGTAGCAGGACTAGAAAGGTTTTGGGCCAAATATAATGCAATGTGTAAAAATCCTTTATAGAGCCCATTTCTAGCACTTCCCCTAACAAAACCAATGATAAAAAATATAATGATTTTATTTAGAAATGAGGGCGTTAACATATCTGATATAATTTTCTGGTTAAAACAAAGGTGTGAGTTGATGGGTCACCCTCCCCATTACAGATTCAGAGAAAATATGGATGGGGGTTAGAAAGTCCAGGTAAAATTGAAACAAACAGACATGGGGGTACTTCATCTTCCAGACAGTTTCTTTTTGGGAGAGATCAGGGGTCACTATTTTATATAGGTCAGCCGAAAACTTGTTTTAAATGTTGGGATAGAGGGCATTTAAGCAATGCGTGTGACAGCAGTAAGTGTAACAAATGTTTGGAATATGGGCATGTATCAACTGATTGTACTAACTGTTTTAAATGTAATTTATGCGAAAGGAGGGGACACGCACAAACAAAATGTCTGTGGGCTTCCCACAACAAAAGAGAAAGTGTATCACATGAGCAACTGATTTTTCAAGCATAATAAAAAGGCTCCCTACAAATGTCTGAAAAAAGATTAGAAGGGATGTTATTGAAGGAAAAAGAGGAAGAGAAGAAAAGAAAAGAAATAATACAGTCGAGGAAGGAGAAACTGATAATGAACCAGTATCACAGGACAAAGAAAAGGAAGTACTTCTAGAGCAAAGAGAGCAAGGGCAAAACATTGAAGAAATGGAGGTTGGTCAGGAAAATCAAGAAACACTGCAGGGGAAAGACAGTGAGGTAGAGACTAACCCAGTCCCCCTTCCCCCCAACAAAAAGGATCTCACTGTAGAGAAGGAGGAATTTACCATGGTAGTAAGAAAAAAAGGGAAGAAAAAAAGACCCAGGGAAGATGGACAAACAAAAAGATTAGGATAAAAAAGAGAAATTCTGCTGGACTTATATACAAAAACAAGTATTCTTCACGTAAACAGAAGACTGAAGAAGAGGGAGACATGCTTAGCTCTGGGGATGGAGACTCAGATGATTCTTCGGCCTCCTCTTTCACTACAGATGGGTTGTCAGATTTAGAAGATAACGTAGAACCCCCTCAAGAAACTATTGGTAGAAGAACAAGATCACAGAGGAAGAAAACAGAGAAATGAGAATGTACCCGCTCCCACCTCCACTTTAGCTGAAATATTATGGCCACACTTAGCATTTCAACTATTAATGTGAATAGTATTAAAGGACATAGGAAAATATTATCAGTACTCACCAGCTTATCATCTGCAGCTATTCAAATAATAGTGATACAGGACACAAGATTGAAAACAAAGTACGAATTGTCTAAGACATCAAGACTATGGTCGGCAGAACCATCCTTTTGGTCAATAGGATTAGACAGATGTGTTGGGGTCAGGATATTGTTAAAAACCAAAGAAATAAAAGCGACTAAGTTAATAGAAATAGTGCTGGGTAGAGCCTTAGCTTTAGATGTGAATTATGGGGAACATAGATTAAGATTAATAACGCTATATGCACGACAAACGAAAGCTACAAGAGTACAGCTATACACTGACATTCAAGCTTTTTTTATATACATCTAGGACAGTAATATGTGCTGGGGATTTTAATTGTAGTACAGAGCTATCAGACAGAGGGATGGTAACAAAGAAATTATTTAGTGACACAAACAAATTAAATGAAATAGTTAAATTAACTAAATTGTCAGATGCTTACAGAAAAATACTTCAGACTGGTGGGCACACATATTTTAGAGGAACCATTGAAACCAGAATAGATTTTATTTTTGTTACAAATACCATCAAAATACAGTCTAGTCAACTCTGTAGTTATGAATTCTCGGACCATTGAATGGTACAGTGTACTTTACAGTGGGGAGCAGCACCCATGCATGGAAAAAAGGTGTATGTAAAATGAATAATAGCACATTAGAAGAAGAATCATTGCTAAAACAATGGTGCCAATTATGGATGGACAGGAAATCAGTGAAGTGTATATATGACAATGAAGCACAATGGTGGGAGGATAGTAAAAAAGACACAAAATCATCATTCAGTAGGTATACGGGGAAAAAACACAGAAAGAATACATAAAATATCTACAGCTAAGAAGTCAATTGCAAACATTAATTTCGAGGACAGAAACAGAAAACCAAGACTATAGTAAACAAATACAACAAATACAAAAGGAACTAAAAGAGGTATAATATGATAGAGCATATTCATTAAAACAAGAATTACAGTTTGGAACCCAAAATAAAAGATAGACATTCAACCCATATAAAGATTGTAGTGTAAAGACAGATAAAAGAATAATCAATGAAATATATAATGATGAAGGAATTTTGCAAACCAGTAAACAAAGAATATTGCAGACTGTGAATAAATATGTACAACAAACTTTTGCTGAGGTCCCAGAGATAGTGGAGCCAGAACAATTTTTAAATGGATTGAATATACCAGGTTTAATGGAAAAGGATAAGAAGGAATTGGTAAAACCAGTTACAGAGGCAGAAGTAGAACAAAGTATAAAAATGCAGCAAAATAATACAACCCCGGGGAAAGACAGTCTAAGTGTAGAATTTTATAAAAAAATTCCAGAAGCAATTAGCCCCTGTTCTGGCTGAAGTGTATCATTGCAGTTTGAATAAAGATTATTTACCAACAAGCCAAAATGAGGCTTTACTTATATTAATACACAAGAAAGGAGAAAAAACAGCTTTAAATAACTGAAGGCCATTGAGTCTCCTAAACGTGGACTACAAAATGTTAACAAAAATTTTACAAACCAGATTGGCAGAGTTGGCTGACAAACTTATTAGTATACAGCAGTCCTGTTCTATCAAGAATAGAAATATATGGGACAACTTGATTTGGCTTAGAGAACTATGGGAACATGGGAAGAGAAGGAAGCAGGAGGGTATATTTTATCTATTGACCAAGAAAAGGCATTTGATAAAATAGCTCATAAATACCCTTTTCAGGGCCAGATATTCAAAACTTTGCCCCGGGGCTAAATTAGCACTGCCTGGTGGGCAAACTTAGCCCGGAGCACAAAGCAAGCCATATTCAAGAGGAATAGCCCAGGGCAAACAGTTTCTGAATATAGCATGGGAATGAGGCTGGGCAAACTGGGCTGGGAGTGCAGAGCAAACTTAGCCCTGGAATAAGACAGCTCTGAATATGGCAACCAGGAAGTGCAAACCACAACAGCAAAACAGTGCACAGCGATGTGAAGGTAGGTAGAGGTGAACTATGTGGCCAATGTGTGTGCCAGCAAATGCTTGGACCCAGTACAGCTGCAGGCAGCAGCATATGTGAAAGTACAGTGTGCAAAACTGAAATATTCCCCAAACTGTTTGCACAGCGCTAACATAGTATGCGAGGCTTTAGCGAGGGCTAAACTGCTACCTGGTGCAAACATGTTTGCCTGGCACTAAACTTTGCCATATTCAAAAGTGACATGCAAATGAGCCTACTTAGGTAGTCTCTGGGC
This sequence comes from Neoceratodus forsteri, assembly GCA_016271365.2. Taxonomy (NCBI): domain Eukaryota; kingdom Metazoa; phylum Chordata; order Ceratodontiformes; family Ceratodontidae; genus Neoceratodus; species Neoceratodus forsteri. The sequence continues at coordinate 265,374,568 of CM057454.1, read as the reverse complement.
AAACATCCAGATTAGCATCTCATTATGCCCTGATTTGCATGCAGTTTGCACCGGGCTAACGGTTTAGCCCTGCGCTAAACCCACGAAAATGTGTTAGCGCTGCGCAAACAGTTTGGGGAATACTATACAGTTCTGAACACTGTACTTTTACAGGCACTGCAGCCTGCAGCTGTACTGGGACAACACAGCATAGGCACAGATGGTGGTGGTGCTGCATGCAATTGTCACACTGTAGGTCATGCTACAGTGCACAGCAGACACTACAGTATAACAAGGGGGCCAGTAGTGTGCAGACACAGCAATGCCTATGGTGTGTAGGGCAGTGATGATGACTACACTATACACAGTGAGAGGCCCAGCCTGCAGGTGTTTACTGACAGTGGACATTATTGTTACGCTGTTGTGTGACCCACAGATGCTACACCTCTGGCATGGGATACCCACAGTGACATATACATGTCTGGCTTTGTGTGCTGTGGCAGTTGTACAGCTGTGCAGTATGTGGTCAGAGGGGGCATATATTATCAGAAAGGCATACTGGTGTTGGGGTAGTCCCAATACTGGCCCATGAGCACTGCATGATGTGTCCCAGCCTTGTGGCCACACCTGCTCTGTGGCACAGCCTGGCCACCCATACACTCTCCCCCTCAACATCCTCCATGCCCACAGTGCTGCATGTATGTGCTGGCATCTGTTGGTGTCCACAGAAGAGTGGTCCGCAGGTGTGTGCTATATGGCCACACTGCCATGCTGTCCACTGTTGGCAGGGTCACCACTTACTGCCTGGCATGGCTGGGACTGGTGGCAGATGATGGCATCATTGTGATGCCATCGGTTAGCAGCATGTTTCCTCCATGTTTGGCTTTGTCTATGTGTCATATTTATTTGTTAGAGTCACGCAAAACCACACAAAAGCTGAGCAAACACAGTGCAAAGCCAAAGTGTCACGCAAAGCTGATTGTCCAGGCTTAAGACAAGCTTTTCCTGGGTGGTAATGTGCACCATGCTAAGTGTCACGCTAAGTCGTGCAAAACCACTTTGCGCGGCGCTAGTCACTGAAAATAGCATTGCACCTGTATTCATGTCAGTTTGCCCCTTGCATACATTATGATTTTGCCACACGCTAATGCAGTTTGCCTGCGCTATTTGGCCTTTTGAATATAGCAGACCCGCGCTAATCCCGTGCTAAACCTGCACAAACAGTTTTTTCCTGGTGCAAAGTTTTGAATATCTGGCCCTCAGACTTTAAAAGTATATGCTATCCCAGAAGTTTTCATAGAATGAATACAGTGTATTTATAAAAAAGCAAGCATTACACCATTAATAAATGGGTGGTTAGGACAGAAAAAACATGTATTTAGAGGTGTATGGCAAGGATGTCTGTTAAGCCCTATGTTATATGTTTTTGGGATAGACCCATTAGTAAGACATATTCAGACACAAGAGAGCATTATAGGGATACCTCTGGAAGAACAAACACTGGCAGTCAAAATATTGGCATATGCTGACGATATAGTACTAACATTAGATGAAGGCACAGACAAAAGTACATTAAAACAGTCACTAGAATAGTATGCCAATATATCTGGATCTAAGATAAATTACAATAAAAGTACAGGAACGTGTATTGGAACTAAAACAACATCTCTTAAGCAGACAATGGCAGGGATTGTGATAAAAGAACAAGATATAAAAATATTAGGAATCACTTTTGGGAAAGAAAATGTAGCAGAAAAGAACTGGGAAGCATGTTTAGAATTAGCAAAGTATAAAGTAGGGCTATGGAAAAACAATAAAATATCCAAACTGAAGAGAGTATTATTACTAAAAACATTAATACTCCCTATATTTTTGAATGTAAGTGTGGTATATCCAATTCCAAATCAGATGGAAACTGAGATATTAAGTATATTTTTTCAAGTATTTTGGGGGAGTCGACTTAACCCTGTTAAGAGGAATGTCATATATAGGAGTAAAACAGAGGAAAGATGTGGAATGATAAATCCTATTATCTTTTTTTACTGTATATTTTATTCATATAATATTGCAGAAGTTTTGAATAATCACAATAGAATTTGGGAGCTAGGGGTGAAGAGGTGGTTAGATCCATATATAGAGAAGTGGCAAATGGGACATATAAGGAAAGTTAAACAGATAAAGGGTCCAGAATATATGATCAATACTGTAAAAAAGGTTAAACAATGGAATATACTACATTTCAGATGATACTAACTAAAGATAAGAAGATGTTACCTCAAATCATACAACAAGCTTGTTTCTATGAGACACTGCATATACCAGAGTGTCTAGAAATTAATATACAGAAGGTTTTGAAATATTTAAATAAAAACAGAATACCCAGACAATTATGGGATGTACATTGGCTAACTATTCATGGACGCATAGGGGTACGGAACAATCATAAACACAAGCAGTTAAAAGACAGATTCTGTATAAGAGAAGAATGTGTACAACAATTAGAGACTCAGAAGCATTTATATATAACATGTCCATATACTCATAATTACTGGAAATATCTAGCAGTGAGATGGAAAGAACCATTATTTGATCACATTGAATATGAAGAAGTAATACTGGGTTTATACAGGGAAGCTGGGAGAAAATATGACAAAGAAACATTACAGTTAATTGGAACAATATGTAAGTATTACATATGGCAAGCAAGGTGTGCGTGGGTACTCTAGCAAAAAGTGATATCATATGAAGAGCTGACAAATATGATTGAAGGAGAGATTATGAAAGTCTATTTTTTTTAAATGAAAAATAAGTTGCATCGTACACATAAAAGACTATGGAGAAATATAACATGGATAAGTAATTGAATAAGGAAAATTAAGTGACAGAATGGCTGGACTATTGTATATATTGTTTATTATGTGTAAATGCATGTAAATGTGGATGGATATGTTTGTATAAAATGGAAATTGTTACTTATAAAATTAAAAAGTCCCTTACTCTTTTCGATAAGTGCCATGGGATCTTTAACATCCACCTGAACAACCACCAATCCAGTCAGTTGGAACCTCGGTTTAACGTCTCATCTGAAAGACGGCACCTCAGAAGTGCAGCACCCCTCTCATGCTTCACTGCAGTGTCAGTATTGGGATATTTACCCAAGTGCCAGATGTGGGAACTGAACCCACAGCCCTCTGATCTCCCGGCCTGAGAGGCTGGTAACTATAAACCTGTCAGTTTGACTTTGGTGGTGGGGAAAATAATGGAATCACTGCTAAAGGAGATGATAGTGAAACACCTTGAAGCTGGTAGAGCACAAGATCCAAGGCAGCATGGATTCACATCAGGAAAGTCATATCAGACAAATCTGATAGATATCTTTGACTGGGTGACCAGGGAGGTGGATTGGGTGGAGCAGTGGATGTAGCCTACCTGGACTTCAGCATGGCGTTCGACACCATTCCACATAGAAGGCCGGTGAACAAGTTGGGTAGCCTGGGACTGGGTCACAGGGTGGTAAATTGGGTTGTGAATTGGTTGAGAGATAGGATACAGAGGGTGGTGGTAAATACAAGGTAGGGAGGCTGACAAGCAGGGTTCCACAGGGATCAGTTCTTGGGCCAGTACTATTTAATATCTTCATCAGTGACATTGCGGAGATGTTGGAGTGGAAGGTATGCCTCTTTGCAGATGACATCAAGATCTGTAATAGGGTAGACAGCCTGGGAGGGGTGGAGAAAATGAGAAACGATCTAGCTAAGCTGGAGGAATGCTCCAGAGTGTGGCAGCTGAGATTTAATGTGAAAAAGTGCAAAATCATGCACTTGGGGCACAGAAACCTGGGGAAGGATTACAAGATGGGGGAGTGTTGTTAGAGACCACACAAAAGGAAAGAGATCTAAGGGTGATCACATCTGATGACCTAAAGGTGGCCAAGCAGTGTGCCAAGGTGGTTGGGACAGCCAATGGGATGCTGGGGTGCATAGGGAGAGGTATCACTAGCAGAAGGAAGGAGGTGGTAATGCCACTGTACAGGTCATTGGTGAGGCCTCATTTGGAGTACTGTGTCCAGTTCTGGAGGTCTTATCTCCAAAAGGACATAGATAAGGTGGAGGAAGTGGGCAACAAAAATGGTGCAGGGCATACACAAGATCATACGAGGAGAGATTGGAGGAACTCAATATGTATACCATGGAGGAGAGGAGGGAGAGGGGTGAAATGGTTGAGAACTTCAAGTACCTGAAGGGAATAAATAAGGTACAGGAGGGCAGCATCTTTCAGATGAAAAGATGCTGTAGAACAAGAGGACATGACATGAGACTGGAAGGGAGAAGACTAAGGGGCAACATGAAAAAATACTTCTTCATGGAAAGGGTGGTGGAGGCATTGAACAGCCTCCCAGCAGAGGTGGTGGAAGCAAGGTCAGTGGGGGAATTGAAAACTGCATGGGATAGACATAGGAGAACCTGGTGGTTCAAAGGAGGAGATGAGGTCAGACATCAAGTAGAATCTGAGGCTTTTTGGTTAGGAAGGGAGAAAAGGGCAGACTGGATGGGCCTGGTGGTCCTTATCTGCTGTCAAATTCTACTTTTCTATGTTTCCCTCCCATTATATGAGCTGACTGTTACCACATACTCAATTATAGAGTTTTACATCTGATCTTTTTTACTTCAACTATTAGATCATTAACTAGAAAAGTAGTAGAGGACCAACAGAACAACTAGAAAGGTATTAGTGGAATGGGGGCCTGTGGAAAATCTTACTTCTCATGAGAGAACAGCCTTTCTAAGGTATCTGGCAGACCTGCATCTCCTACGTACGTGCACTCCTCCTCCAGTACTGTTCCTCTTCTCTGACAGGCTGATAAGATGGTCTCCCACCCCCGTCTCCTTTTTGCCCTTTCCCTTCCCTCCCCTCCGCACTACTCCCCCAACATGATCACTACCACCTTGATGACACAGCTTGATATGTGGGGCATACCAGTCAACCCTCTGTGCAAGTTCAGAGTACACCCATTCCTTGGTCCCCCCTCCCACTTTCCCTTTTATTTGATTATACTACAGTATACCATCCCCAGCCTACTATTCTCTAACCATCTCCTGTCTTCTACATTCCAGAGTTCACAGAGAAACAATATTTAAACACTCTCAAAGAGTCTAGAAGGCTTTCCACACAGAAACCCTGGCTGCCGCCATGTACTTAGCATAAAGGGGAGGGATAGTAGATCCAGCCACCCAGCATCTTGGTCACCAGTTTCTCAAGTTCCATGCAGGCAAGGGCATAAGAGCCACTTGGGTCTATAATTACTGTGACCACCAGTCAGTCTCCACTGGCAAGACTCACCTAATAGTAACAGTAGAATTTTTCAGTTAAGTTAATTTGCAAACTTACCTGAGTGGGTTTTACAGTTTGTTGTATTAACTGATATGTCACTATTGTACCTCAAACTGCTTTATACAGTATATGTACAGGTTGTACCTAAATTTCTCCCGGTCACCACTACTCACACTATCCCCTTGTTGTTACCTCACCTCTCTTTTCTCTGGTTCGCTTCACCATATCTCCTTACCTCCTTTTAGTTTTCACACCAACCTTCTATTAATTACAATAGGTTATATGTGAATATCATCTTCTAACCCTGATGATGCAGAAGGCTCCCCTTGTTAGTTTCCAAAAAAATTTATATTGTTTCTTTCTCTGCTGATCTCAACTATGCTCAGCACGTATTGCGACTATGACGCTTCCATGAATAATTATGGTCACATTTGTTGCTGCTGACATCTGTAATGAATTGTCTCCCAAATGTATATTAATACTCAATTTTTCCATGTATGCAAGCACCTATGAAGGACATCTGTAAATTATCCTCTGTATATTTATCTAGATACATATTACCCCATGAATGTATGTTCATGACTAGCACATCTGTAAATAATATCTGCAATTGTTTGTTTTTCATCTGTACAGAATGTTCAGTTCCCTGGGTCGCCTCGGAAAAAGGGACTTGATTGTCTCAGTGGGCTCACCCAGTCATGAAATTTAAATAAATAAATGCTTTTCTGCTTGTTGATCTGTGTGATGAAGGGTGACAAGGGAGTCCCTGATGTTTACAGGGCAAGGAGCCAATCTTTGTTTTTATGCAAGCCATCTGAAAAAGCAATTATAATGTCTGCATTTAAGGACTTATGGATAATAATATGGAACACTAGAGGCCTAAACTGCCCAAAGAAATGAAAAAAAAAGTGCAGATAAAACTAAAGGTTATGGAGTGCGACATAGGACTTATCCAAGAAACACACCTATCTGCATTTGAAACCAATAGGTTGTATTGTAGCTGGATGGGACAGGTGTTTCACAATGCTCACAACTCCAAACAAAAAGGAGTTGCGATTACGCTATATGTCGTCAGGAACTCCAACTGGGAACCCACAAAGAAACTAAAGACACAGAAGGTGGATTTCTACTGATTGAGAGAACCTATCAAGGGAAGCCCAACACCTTAGGCAGCATCTATGTGCCTAACAACCCAACCAGGGTTTTTTTTGGAGGGGGGACTAGTTATTGCTGTCCTTCCGGCTGCCCCCTTCAGTCTGACCGCCCCCCGCAGCCACGATGTCCCAGAATTACTGGGACTTACCTTATGCCTGGCTCAGGAGTGGAGCCTGCAGAGGGTTGGGTATCATCCTGAGGCTGGAGGATCCATTTTTCCTCCATTTTCTCCCAATTATCCCGGGGCTCCAGTAGTAGTGACGCATATGCGTGGAGGCACGCATGCGTACTACAGCCACAGTGATGACCCCTTCCACCCACCTGTTAGCCTAGTACCTGGCACTCCCTCTGGCCTGCACTGCCCCCTGGTCTCCACTGCGAGGCAGTCAAGAATCGAAGGATACCACCTTCCCTCCCCGGAGAGGAGATCTGCCTCTCAGCGGCTCTATCCAGCTCTGTGCTCTCCCCCCTGCCGACCTCCGACAGTCCGTGCTTGTTCCCAAACATGGGTCATTGGCATGGCATGAGGTAAGGCAACCAACGCCGTTGCCCTCAGCACCACTGGGCTCAGGTTTTTTTTTATAAATGTCCACAAGAGCTACCAGGGGCCCACCAACAGAATCCTAGGGGGTAATTTTAACTTAGCCCTTAACCCACTACTAGATCAGATGGGCCCTGGTAACAGAACGGCAGGCTCTGGTAGTGAAGCATGTTAACCAAACATTTCAGTCAGCTGGCCTTAATGATGTTTGGTGGCCTCTGCATCCCCAGAAACAGGATTTTACCTACTATTCACCCATCTGTGATACGTACAGCAGGATAGATATCATTTGGATTTCTGCTGAATTAGTCCAGAAAACATGGGGGGTGACACAGGGCAATATTTTGATCTCAGATCATGCTTCAGTGATTCTCTCCCTGGTGTGGGAGAGAACCACAGGACCCAGAAATACATGGTGCCTGAACAATAACTCACTGCAAAAAGAAGATACTCAGAAATGGCTCATCCAGAAATTATAACAATACTTTACTTTAAATGAAACACCAGATACAACAGCTGCTACACAGTGAGAAGCCTTGAAGGCTGTCCTTAGAGGCAGTACAATTGCTTACACCTCTGGAAATGTAAAGAAAGTGATCAGGAGACTAGGAGACTAGAGGGGGAGACTAGAGGGGGAACTTAAAAAAATGAAACATCAGATCCAGGAACACCCAGAAAATAGACACTCCCAGGCCCCAAATATCTGAGAACCAGAATGCTCTGGAAGTCACTGTGCAGCATAAAGCAGAGTATGCCCTATTTCAGCTCACCCAAGCATATTGGGAAGCTGGGGTGCAACCCAACAAATGTTTAGCACATAGGCTGAGGTCCAGAGAGACTGAAAGGTATATCCCTTTACTTCATATGGCACAAGGCCGAGTAGTTTCATCCTCAGTTCAAATGAATCAAGAATTGAGGACTTTCTATGAAAACCTATATGCCTCAAAGGTCTCTCCTACCTTAGCTCAATATGACTCCTTTTACCTAGACATCTGTCTCCCCTGTATTACACCACAGGATGCCTTGACACTGCTCATGCCTGTATCAGAGGCGAAAGTGAACAAGGCAATACACTCCATGTCTAAAGGTAAATCTCTCAGATTAGACAGGTTCTGTAGTGATTTCTTCACAGCCTTCTCCTTTTTCTTGGTACCCAGACTTGCCAGGGTATTCAATGAGGCTTGGGATGCAGGGTCTCTACCCCCATCCTTTCATCAGACACTGATAACCCTATTTCCAAAGAAAAGGGAAAGACAGTATTCTGTGCTCCCAATTTCTCTTATTGATATTGATGTGAAACTATTTGCAAAGGTCATCACCAAACATCTGGCGCCCATTACAGAGACCCTTATCTGTACCGATCAAGTTGGCTTCATATCAGGTCGATTGGGCTCTGATAACATCTGTAGAACCCTGGACCTATTGTAAGAGGTTCAGGAAAAAACCCTGCCGACTGCCACCTTGTCACTGGATGCTGAGAAGGCCTTTGACAGGGTGGAGTGGGCGTATCTCTTTCATGCCCTGACAAGATTTGTTTTCCCCCTCTGCTTTATTAACCTAATTAAACTCTTATATCAAGCCCCATGGCATCAGTCCTTACTCATTCCACCATGTCTAAGCCTTTTAATTTACAGCAGGGCACTGTTGGAATTACGCCAGGGTTTGCTGGTGCTGAGCCCCAATAGCTATCCAAGGAACCCTGGCAGCTATAAAAAATAAATCTATGCAGTAGGGCCGTGGCCATGATCCCAGTAGCTGTTCCTTCAGGCTAACCCCTCACACCAAAGAAACACTTTTGAAAATCACTTTGCATTGTCTTCCATTTATTTCAGGTGTGAAGGGGTTAATTATACATGTACTCCTGCCTTGCACTGTTAGCATTGCAGTTCTATGCTGTAGGCAGCAAGGAGTACAGCTAGATATTTACAGCTGACCTTGACATTGTTACAGTTCTGTGTAGTGCTGAACCAGTGTGTTTCAGTTTACACAGAAAAGAGAAGAGAAACCTGCTGCCTTTTGTCCTTGTCTTTCAGAGTGCTTCTGACTGAGCCATCTATCCCTTTCTGACAACACCTTGGCCTCTAGTCCTCCATGTCAGGTCCATCCTCTCGAGTCACTGAGCTTCCCTACTGCCCAAAAATGCATTTACCTGGCTGGCCTCCATTACTAGGCTCAACACTGGCTGGGGAGAAAATTTAATTAATAGAGAGCCAAGAAAGACAAGACCCATATGAGTGTCATGGCCAGGGCATGGATAACAGAGGGGAGGAGCAGCTAGCCATATATCAGGGTTCCCAGATCTACAGGGATTCCTGTATTTTACACTGAACTGGAGCCAGTTACAGGAAAATTACTCCCATAGACTTGCATTGGTTATACAGGAAAACAGAGCAATTTGGCATTCATAGAGAAAATGCCAAATTAATCTGGGAGCACTGATGTATGGTTGGGCTGGCAGTATAGCCTAGAGGTTAGAGTAACATGCTGTGAATGAGCCTGGTACATCCAGCAGACCAGAGTTTAAGTCCCACAATCTCCACTTGCATACTGTGTCACTGTGACCAGGTCACTTAATCTGCCCAGTGCTCCCCCGTTGCCCCTGTATTGTTCATTGGACTGCTGTCCTCCTGTTGGGGAGAGGGTGGGCAAGCGCTTGGTGCTTTCTTTGCTTCTGGCAAAAGCTAACGCAAAGGCATCTAGGGCCAGAAGAACTAACAGAAAGAGAACAAAAATGCAACAAGCTGTATTTTTATGAGGTAGCAAATTGCTGGGGCGTAGCAGATTGCTGGGACGGGTGTCAGGATTCCTTCTTCTGTCCCTCCCCAAAAGCACTGCACTGGCTGTATAATTTTGCTGACTCAGGTGTTGCAGTCTTCCTCAAGCAAGGGAGCTTGGCTATCTGTCTCCCCTGGGTCCTGTATGAATCAACTGACTGGGATTCATTGCCCCATGGCCTTACTGCTTTACTGAAATCTCAAATCTTGACTCAGTAAGGGAAGCAGTGTAGGCCAATGGTTGGACCACAGACCTGCAAAACCAGATGATTCTCTGGTTTCGAATCCTGCCAAAATTGCTGGGTCACTGTGCAAGTCACATGACCTCCCACATGCTCCAGTCCTTCCCCAACTGGACACATGGGTAGTCCTTACCCACTGTTAATGGGATGTAACATCTCCACTGGGAAATTCTGGGTACAGAAACTTAAAAAATTATTAAAATGCAAAGATGGACGAAGCATCGCTTCACATAAAGAGTGGTGGGAAAGTGTAATAGCCTTCCAAGTGAGGTAACAGAGTCATGGTCACTATATTTGTTTAAGACTAACTTAGATGAAGGAGCTGATCTCTGGTGTTATAAGTGTTGAGAACAGAAACAAAAGATGGTGCACTCGAGAGCTGTTAAAAAAATATTTTCACTTATTTTTTTATGTGCAAAATTAGATCAGTGGGATTGTTAGGCGAGTCCCATATAACACACCTTTACTCTATATGGGATTTGCCTGACAAAGCACTGATTACATTTCTCAAAGAATGTAGTCAGTTGCGACAGGAACGAGCCAGGGCTGCTGGGGGTCAGCAGGGGCTAAAGAGGATTGAGCATCCAGAGGACTGTTCTTCTCTCTCAGGGGAGGGAGGGATTGTCATCCCACCCACTGATCGCCCTCTAGCAATGGCTGGAGGGAGATATGGGTCAGATGACACATTGCTGACATTCAACGTCGGTCAGGGAGGGAGGATGGGTGTAAACTTGAAAAAATGGAGCTGGCAGGCTCCATGATGGCACCAGCTGCACCTGTGCAAAGCTCTGGAGTCCGGATTTTCTAGAGAGGGTTGGTGCAGGAGGTCGGGGCCGGAGAGATAAGCACTCCCAAGGGGAGAGCCAAAGCCACCTGCCAGCTCCACGGACAAAAAAGTATATAGAAAAAAAAAGAATGTAGTCAGTGAAACATTTTTGAACAACACTTTTGTATGTATTTTGTACCTTTTGGGTGCATTCTGCTTGGTGTCATCATCTTGCTCAATCCCTTCTCTGTTGTGATGTTATCCCATCCTACCATCCACCCACCATGTGGGACAAATCTCTGTCTGACCTGAAAGAGAGAAGACTGTCTCCATCTAAGTCCACTCCTCCTTCTCTGTAAGTTTTCTTGTGCTGTTGACTACTGAGACAACACAGGGAGACACTCATAGATCGACTGACTGGTGGTGGTGGGGGAGGCGCAAATTGAACTGCTGGCTAAGTGGCCAGCACTGCAATCAGGTGGGATGAAATTGGGATCAGGGTGGGGTGGGGGCCAGTTCAGCATTCGGGAGGTCACGTTCAGCAGACCTGAGTGGAGGACAGGAATGAAAAAGTGCGCTCACCGTGAGCAGACAGAGTGCATGTGTGTGTGGTCAGCGTCCAGAACTTGATCATCATAAGCTGCTGTGCTGGATCCTGTCATGTCTCTGTCTGTTGTCTGCAAGAGCAACAGGGTGGGGACAGGGGGACATTCTCTGAGATGGACGTATGGCCCAGTCCAAATGAGGACAGTTTGTGCTCCCATTCCAGCCTCTGGCTGCTGTGGTTTACCGTACCAGCTACTGCTCCACCAGTTCATAAGTCGACTGCCAGCAGTGGCGAGGAAAAAATATAGGTCTACCATCTTCCAAGTCCCACCACTCCACCACCACAAAATAGATTTGCAATTGTTTTTGAACATACAAGCAGACACATCTGTAATAGTAATAATAAAAAAAATTACTTCTTCACCTGTCTGCAACTGGGCAGTGGTGGGTGGATGATAGGGACAGATGGCATTGACTGGGGGACACACTGTTGACCTTATTATCTGGAAGACTTCTCTGCCTGCATACTTGACTCTCAAGGGGGGATATAAGTCTCCTCTTCTGATGTAAGAAACTGTAACATCCTTATAACATAGTGCTTCATTATGGTGGTCTGTAATGCATTTTGCCTAACTCTAAAATGCAGAAAAATGCACCATTTACAGTGATTTCTTTTTTATTTCCTAGGGGTGGCATGCCCCAAGATGCCCCCTAGCTTCATCAGGATTTTTGGCCCCTCTTGTTCACTCCTTCTGCGCATGCTTCTGTCCCTGCTCCAATATTTTTGGACCCCTTTAGCTCTGGAAGTATAATTCCAACACTGCAGCGGGGAACCTGTCAAGAGTGTTCCCTTTCCCCATTCTTATTCCTTCTTGTGGTAGAACTTTTGGCAGACAAAATTCACACAGATCCCAACTTTCCAAGTATAACTGTGGGACAGTGCACTACTAATAAATTGACTTTGTTTGCTGATACCATTACCTGCTTCCTGACTAATATTCCATCACCCTTACAGTCACTGAGTGCTATTATTACTGAATACTCAGCCCTTTCAGGGTATAAATAAATGGAGCATAATCTCAGGTTATGCTCTTAATTGCTGCTTTCACTCAGAACCTATTTACGGTTGCCCATATCAGTGGGCGCCAGAAGGGGTCACATCAAGGTATACAATACAACCTGATATAAAAAGTACAGTGACAGCCAATACCAATACTATGCTCACCAAACTTCACTCAGTCATGAGAAATTGGGGGCATATCCATTTGTCCCTGTGGGGTAAACTGAATGACCTCAAGAAGGTGGCTTTACCTAAACTTCAATATAACCTAGCAAATCTCCCAGTACCAATTCCAAGTTCTTTTTTTAGACTAATCAATTCCATAATATCCCATTTTATCTGGTACAATGAGGCACCCAAGATTAGAATACAAATCCTCCAGACCCACTGAAAATATGGAGGATTTGGTCTACCAAACCTCAAGTTGGTGCAGGATGGAGTTGCCATTAGACAAGCCATTTTATGTTGCAGGCCAGACCTCCTCACCCCACTTCCAAAATGGGCAGATATAGAACTCTCTCAGACCCAGCTTCCCCACTCACAAACTCTGGTTATGCCAGATTACTCATGCCAGAGCAACCTGGTAAACACGTTTGAAAAAATGAATTGGTTCTGTCAATGATCATGCCTACAGCCCATTTGAGACAACCCAGAATTTTCCATTGGGGGAGCAGCCTTTTTATTAGGGAGACACACCCCAGGAGACCTGTACTACCTTGATACAGGGGGTTTAAAGTCATTTACGGAACTTCAGCAGGCATATGCCCTCCCCATGACTCATTTTTGGCAATTCTTGCAACTACAAGACCTTCTACGAACCAAAATCTCCTCTCAACATACTCTACCCCAGCAGGGCTAATGGAAAATTGGATAATGCACCTCAAAACCACACAGCACCTCACCAGCAGTTTCCTACACGTCAAATCTGAAGAGCTTCCAACACCCCAGACCCTTGGCCCTAAAGAAGAGTGGGAGGCAGAGCTTAGCACAACTAGTCCATCCCAGGACTAGCGACAAGTGTGGCTTCTAGCTTACACTGTCGGTCATGAATTACAGACCAAAACATTGCAAAACAAAATACTGCATAGGGTCTATCGGGTTCCACAGTGGCTCTACAGAGCTGGTCTAACTACTGATAGTGACTATTGGAGATGTAGCTCCCCACAAGCCTCCCTTACACATGTCTTAATGTCATGCCCACATATAGACTCCTATGGGACCACATTTTGTACCAGTGTCATCTCCTCGCACCATTAAGCCCAGTCCATGACCCTAGTTTGGCTCTACTGGGGCTTTCTCCACCAAATCATTCACTGTCCCACTCACAGACCCTTTGGTTGAATAATTTGTTGCAATGGCAAAGCAAATCGTGCTCATGTATCGGAGGGAACCCTTGCCACCGAGTCCAACAGAGTGGGAAAACCTCATATCCTTAACTGCTAGATACTAATGAGCAGCACATTCTGCAGTAGGAAAACTTGTTCAATATGAAAAGATCTGAGGTCCCTTCCTAACTCTCAAAAAGTGTCTCTCCACTCCAACACTCCCTCCAGAGAGGTGAAGATGATCCAGTATGTTCTCCCCTCTAGCCTTAGACAGGACTCTGTAACCCTAAACTGTAGTTGTCTTCTTTAACACTTGCTGTGTGACACTAGAATGTCCTACCTAACTAACTGCTGTATGGCTTTGGTCAGGGCCCCTACTTTTCTGTGGCACAGTGAGACCAAGTTCTGCGGCAAGAATACCATTTGCCACAGAAGTTCTGTGGCGGTGGTTTGTAATTTCTTCGGAAGTTCTGTGGCACTAACAAACTACCACATCACAGTGTCGGCTTGTCATCCTGACTTCACTTTCATGGCAGTGGTTATAGCAATCAGGATGGTGGAAAGCACAGTAACACTAGTTAAAAAAATAACAGACTTATAAAAATAATTTTATGCCTAAAAAAGCAAAACAGGTGTATCTCCCTTAAGGTCCTAGCCTGTTACATAAATGACATATGCAGAGGGATCTTATGTGATAAATAAGGTATTTCTATATGCATGCTATCTATCCCACTAATGAGGTTTCCACTGTCTATCACTTATATATTTGTATGTGCTTTCTACACCACTCATGAGGTTCCCACTGTGTATCACTTATATATTTATATGCAATCTGCTGTAACATACATACAGATATGTGTGTGTGTGTGTGTGTGTGTGTGTGTGTGTGTGTGTGTGGTGAGAGAGACAGAGATACTGTATATGTGTGTGTGTGTGTGTATATATATATATATATATATATATTATTTCCATGAACTTGCATCCTCATTCATACAGGTCCCATTGGAAATGGAATAGAGGATTTATTGCAAAACTCATTTTTCATGTCAACCTGCTTTCCCTGACACACTGCATAACACCATCAGGCCATGACATGCATGTGAACCAGCTGTGAGATACAGCTCTCCGGCCCATCACAATGTGTCCACCATGTGACAGAACACTGCACCATACCTTCCCAGGCTCCGAGCAGTGATGTGTTCCACCAATCCTTGTGCTGCCCAGCCAGCTCCCAGAGCTAATCTCTGAACCTGAGTTGCCAGCATGGAAACACAGTATGCTACACTCTGGCCCAACAGCTGTCCCTGCACACAACATTTCTCAATAACTTTAAGGTGATTCTATCAACCAATGACAATATTAATCAATAACCCTGGCAAAAATGCGTACAGTGCAATTATTTAACAGGTCTATTCTTTCAACAGGTCTACACATTATTATATTTCACTTTTCTGGGCATAATTATTTTTCTTAAAAATGTAGACAGTTAAATTCATTTTACTAGTTATTCATTTCAGATAGTGTCTCTATACCTTAAAGGCACAAATAGGTTTGTACAAAGTGAGGTATGGACTTAACAGGTCTGTGCTATTGACAAGGTTTTGTTTAAGTTGGCCCTAGTGCAACAATGTAAGACTGAAATTTGTATTAGGCTGTAGTGCAGGTTGAGCAAGCATCACCATGCATGCTGTGCTGTGCCACCATCTCTGGCAGTGGGAGCTGTGGTAGATAAGAGACTGTTAATTTCTGTTGCAGAATGCAGCCATTTCATTAGCTAATGCATGACGTTATAGCAATGATAACATCACATTCTGAACATATAGGGGGGGTTTGGATATAAAAGAGGGGAAGGGAACCAGATTCTATGTATAAACAGAAATATTAATAAAAAATCACCAAGAAGAGTGAATTCTGCGGCACTGCAGAAGTTCTGCGGTAGATTGCAAGTTCTGCGCAAAATTCTGCTGCCGCAGAATTTTAGGGGCCTTGGCTTTGATTCTCCTTCTCCTCTTTCAACTGTGCCCCTCCCCACCTTCCCCATAGGAGGGGTAAGAATGGGTACAAAAATATTCTTCATGTAGATAAGAGCACTCCTTCCCTCTTTTTTCTTTCCTTGAACACTGATAGATCACTCTTAATGGAACACTTCAACAGCTATTCTCACTTTTATGCATTAAATATGTAACCCCCCTCAGTGGGGTACCTGATATGGGAGTTCTCAGCCTGTAGTTGAGTCTGGTCGCCCTCTTACCATATGATAGCCTGAATAAACTCTTGATCCAATATGGCATATGGTCACATTCTATGCCCTTTTATGGCAGGCTGTAGAATTCTCAAACATTGATTACCTTCTTATACAGGTAGTGCCATTGAAGGTCTAATAGTCTGTTGGTTGTATGGTCATAATATTTGACAATGTGTAAAGGGTTATAGTGTCCTTAGGTCCTGTTAAAGATTCTGGACCCTTCTAGTTTAACCTGTACAATACTAGATCGTAGTTTTATTCAATGTATAATGCTTGACCTTGGGTTCTTTGCCCATAGATGACATTCTGTGGTACCGCCTGTTATGTTAATTTCCTCTGAGCATTTGATGTATGTAACTGAACTGTGCATTACTGTTTTTTGATGTGCATGTTTTATATCAAATACACACACTAATAATAATCTTTATAAAAAAAAAAAAAACTTTAACAAATGGATCCTTATTTCAACGTGGCCATCAGTGTTCAACTTGTGCCATTGCCACACTGTGTGTCAGGGTAATGTTTTGTGTCTTGTGAGTCCATGAGTGTAGCAGCAGCTTTAGACATTTTATAACCATATTAGTTTCATGCTATGTCCCAAGGAATAGACTAGTTTTTTATTTAGGGTCAGTTGAAAAGTGAGGGCTTTTTAGCTTAGGTCCTAGCAGCTACTGTATGATTTAATTAACAAGCCTATTCTGGGCTGGGAACTGCTCTAGTGCCCCAACACCCCCTCCCCCCACACACACACTTGCCATATTGAGATACACTGTGACAGAGTGAGAAAATTAAAAAAATATTTCTGAAAGCCCCTCCAGTGCTTAGAGTGAGCAGACACCACCTGCCACATTGAGATACAATGTGACGGAGTGAGAAAATTAAAAAATCAATTCTGAAAGCCCCTCTAGTGCTCAGAGTGGGCATATTAAATTAAACAAGCCTAGCCTAAGCTGTTATTGACCTGCTCCAAGCAAGCAATTGCCTACAAGCACCTCCAGGGCTCTGGCTTGCTCAGAGTGGTAATATTCAATTAGCAAGCCCCCGTTCTGGACTGGGAATCATTCCATGCCTCTGACCACCACCCCCCAGCACTAGTATGAGACCCACTCTGACTGACTGGGACTTAAACAAAATTAGGAAAGGTTCTACGGTGTTCAGAGTGGGCCCTATTTTTGACCTGATCCAAGTGGGCAACTGCCTACAAGGCCCTCTGAAGCTCTGACCTGCTCAGAGTAGGAATAATAACAAGGGCATTCTGAGCTGGAAACTGGTTTGTGCCCTTGCCTCCCCCCCACACTGAGACCCACTCTGAGAAGTAAACAAAAAAATGAGGAAAGTCACTCCAGAGCTAAGAGCAGGCATAATAAATTAGACAACCCCTGCCTGGGCAGTTATTGACCCACTCAGACTGGACAATTGTCTACAAGCCCCTGACACAGAACATTTGGAATTTAACTTAATTTTTTCTACTCCTCAGGTCTGTGCTGCAGGCACAGCAACATAGAGTGTTGAATCCTAGATGTACTAGTTTGAGAGATTATTATTGAACTGGCTATGTGATGTGATGAGATGCCCCAAGTAGTAATGGAGGGAGGGGACTCGGGGAGATCAGTGTGTTGCACTTTTGTTTTGTTCTGTTGTGCACTTGATATTTGATTTATTTACTGATGGAAGACAGAAGCAAGATACTGGGTGTGAGTGTAACACACTGATTCTTGTTGATGTTTTACCTAATTGCTAATATTTAATTCTGTACATAATGCCTTTAACCGTCAATGTCAACCGCATTTTATGTATTTATTTAGTTTTTGTTGACCAGTAAATGAGGGCTACACACTACTGCTTATTTTTAGCCTCATGGTGGGGGGCTACAGATGTAAACCAACTAAACCGGAACCAGATTAAGCTGTTGGTGCTATTTTACTGAGGGGGAAATTTGGCCTAGACATGGGAAATCCCCTACTTTTCTCAAAAACTGCCATGGCATCTTTAAAGTCCACTTGAACAACCACCAGAAAAGGCAGACAGGATACTTGTGATTCAGCAAAAATCGACCTCAGTTGCAATGTACCCCATCTTGAAAGCTGTGTGCATTTACTCACCCCTTCCCAAAAATTCTGTGTGCTATTGCACTATTCTTAGCAGTAAATGAGGTGACTGCTGTATTTAGTTAAATGTCCTTGCCCCATTTTTTGGTATGTCCATTTTGCTTCTTTTTGTGTTCCTGTGGCATAATACTACTTGTATTGTACCATAGGACCATGAAAACCTTCTGTCGTCCTATGTCAGGTTCGTTTTTTGTGTGCCCCACATCTGGATATCTGGACCCTGGCTGTGCCTCAGTCAGCAGAGATTCCTGCCTAGCAAATACAAGCATGCAAACATTCAGCACTGACAAATGCTTGTTTTGTATTCCATGTCATTGTGGTGCTTATAACACCAGGCCAGGCACGGCAGCATTCAGAGCTGTGATTTCAGCTTTTCTAATCCAGGTTGTGGGGAGAGGGGTGTTAAAGAAAGCCCAGGTTGGTTTCACATTCTGAAGAACAGTTTCGGGTTGTTTTAAATTGCTGTAGGGAAGGGAATGTAAAGCCCTGTCTCGAACTACAGTCAGCAAAGATGATTAACAATACACATCAGTATAGGGAAATAGATGCAAACAGTACATGCATTAGATCAACAGTGCCACAGAATAAATATTTTAATGTATAATAATAATAAGCTTTATTTATAAAGCGCCTTTCAAATATCAAGGCGCTGAACAATAAAAAGCATATAAAAACAATAAAATACACAATAAGCAACAGTTGAATAAATAGAAAGATAAAATGATCAGCTTGGGTATGCTTTCAGCCATAAGTATGACTTCAGAGCCTTCTTAAAGCCCTCCACAATCATGCACTCACATATCTGATGGGGTAGAGAATTCCACAGGGCTGGGGCCACATACATAAAAGCACAGGCCCCAGATGTCTTGAAAGTCACCCTGGAAATCTCTAGCAACCTTTTGTCAGCTGACCAGCGCAGTCACCCAGGGCAGTAGGGGAACAGGAGCTCTTGCAGATTGTCCGAGCCAAGTCCGTGTAGGGCCTTGTAGGTCAGAAGCCCAACCTTGAAGGTGATCCACCACTGAAAAGGCAGCCAGTGCAGTTCACATAGCTCCAGTGTGATGTGACTTGCATGTGGGGTCCCCACCAACAACCGAGCCGCAGTGTTCTGCACTAGCTGCAAGCGGTAGATATCAACCCCCGGAAGCCCTAGATAAAGGGAGTTGCAATAGCCAAGGCCCGAGGTCACAAAGGCATGGATCAATGTTGGGAGGTCACCGGATGGAACAAGGTGCTTAATCCTGGTGATGTTCCTCAGATGGCAAAAAGAGGACTTGATGACTGCTGAAACCTGCAGACACAGTGTCAGCCCATCATCAAGAATCATCCTCAGGTTTCGCACCTGTTCAGAGGAAGGAAGCTGGATCCCCCTAGACAAAGTCTGGTGGGTTGGCGGGCTCCCAACACCTCTTTCCGGTGGCCAGGATCCACTACCATCACCTCAGTCTTTCCAGAGTTCAACTTCAACCAGCTGGAGCTCATCCAGTCCTGGATTTCAGTGAGGCAGTTGTTAATTACCAAACACGCACTATCATGGTCAGATGCAAAAGACAAGTAGAGCTGGGTATCATCAGCATAGCAGTGAAACCTCAGCCCATACCATCTTACAATGTCTTGGAGGGGCAGCATATACACCGCAAACAACATGGGGCCGAGCCGAGCCCTGAGGTACCCCACATGGCAGAGAGAATGGGTCAGAGGAAAAAAATTCCGAAAACCACCCTCTGAGTTCTGCCAGTGAGGAAGGACTTAAACCATCTAAGAACTGTACCAGACAGGCCACAGATGAATCTCAAGTGTTCCAGAAGCACCCCATGGTCCACGGTGTCAAAGGCTGATGAGAGATCAAGAAGTACCAAGATGGAACGGCATTTCTGATCTCTCACCATCAAGAGATCACTGAGCACCCGAACCACCCTGACTCTTACAAAACCAGATTGGAGAGGTTCGTAGATGTCATGGATGGTCAAGTGGTTCTCCAGTTGTAGCACCACAACTTTCTCAATTACCTTCCCAACAAAGGGAAGGTTAGAGATCGGTCTGTAGTTTGCAAAGCAGCTTGGGTCCAGAGCAGCTTTCTTCAGGAGAGGTGTCACTACCGCCTCCTTCAGGGAGCTAGGGAACTCACCGGACTCTAAGGAGCACCAAACTATCTTTGCAAGGACCAGGCCAATTATATGACAACAACCCATAATCAAGGAACTTGGGCCCGGATCCAAACTACAGCATGTTGGGCTCATACCCTGGGCAATCTGCACAACATCCTCAATTTCCAGCCAGTCAAAGGAACTCCAGACAACCAAAGGAGGAGTGACCATACACTGACCACTATTAGCTCCCATAGAGTGTGCTGATTGGATCTTTGCCCTGATGCTGGTCACCTTATCCGCAAAGAGCTGAGCAAGCTCATCACACTCAATCTGTGAAAAGGCTCTTCGAACCTGAAGACAGGTTGGGTTGCATAACCTGTCCACAGTTCAAAAGAGCTGAGCCAGTCGGTTCTGAGCAGCAGCAATCTCCCCAGACCGGAACTCTGCCTTCTTATGGGTGATTGCTGATTGATAGACTTGGTAATGTTCCATCAATCTAAGGCAGTCAGCCTCCAGGGTCAATTTCCACTAGCAACACTCTAACCTTCATCCAAGTCACCACAACTACCTCAAGGTCCCATCAAACCATGGGGACCGAGGGTGAAAGGAGAGAGAATGAACATGAACTGGAGTGATAGAGTCCAGGGCCATAGTAACATCCTTGTTATAGGCCTGAACCAGGCTTTCTGGACTCCCACTTGCCTCCAGAATTACTGATAAATCTAACACCACCAATAGACCATCGGAACTCACATCCTGTAAAGGGCGGTGTCTGACCATCTCCACAGGGGCAGACCTATACAAGGGGGCATAAAAACTGAACCCATCAGTGTGGTGATCCGACCATCTGACTGGTTCCACCACCAAGTCAAAGGTTTCGATCCCCAGGAGGAGTACCAAGTCAAAGGAGTGAACACTCTTATGGGTAGCAGAGGCAACCACCTGTGTAAAGCCCAGTGATATCATCAACTGGAAGAAGTCTGTCCAAATCGCAGGAGTTCATCATCGACCCAGGCGTTAAAGTCACTCAGGACCATCAACCTGGGTGACTCAAATGCCATGCCAACCATGAAGTCTGCTACTTCCTGAAGGAACTGCTTCTCCTCCCTGGGTGGACGGTAGATGAGAGCGATCCTACAGCCTACACCTGCAACCATGGTACACTTGAATGAGTTGGTTTCCTCAACTGGCACACTTGTGAGGCCCAGTTCAATCTTAAAACAGATAGCTACCCCCCATGGTCCGATCTCGGGTGATGCATCACCGAGTACCCAGCCAGAACAGCAGCCTCTAGCCTCTAATATAGGGCCGGCATTATCATCCAGCCAAGTCTCAGTGATGCAAGCCAGATCTGTTGTCCCAACAAGAGCTGCGATAATTGCAGTCTTGTTCTTAATAGATCTGGCATTGTATAACACCGCTCGAGTTAGACAGGATTCCGGGGCCACCCGAGATACCTGCCCACCGATAGTGGAGCCCATGGGTATGGAGACCAGACATGGTGGACCACATTCCAGAATCCATTTCATTCCAGGGCATCTCCTGAGCCTCACTACCCCGATGTGAGAATCCTGCTCATTCACCCTCTGATGTTTGCAACCCCCAGCCCATCCCCTCCTCCCATGAGCAATTCCCAGTGCTCTACAGCGTTGATATACTGTCAAGTGTAAGGGAGGGCAGTAAACAGGTGGAGGTTATGAAGTTCGGAAGGTGAGTAGCACACAACCGGAAAAACACTATCGCCCCCAATCTCTCTGGTAGTCTAGTGGCCCCCCACACCCTCCCATCTGGTGGTGTTAGTCCACACTGCGCCCCCGACCCATACTCAGTTGTGGACTGGTTCAGCCCATTTCTCACCACCATGGGCAGTTACCGACTGAGCTCCATATGAGCATGTACTATTACTGTAGTGCACGCTCATATGGAGCTCAATCGCAGAATAATCATGGTGGTGAGAGGTGGGCTGTGCCCGATCTCGACTGAATATGGAGTGGGAGGTGTGAGGGTGGACTGGCACTGCTGGGTGGGGGGGTGGAAGCCACTAGACTACCAGGGAGATTGGGGACTATGTTGGGTTTTTTTGTGCATAACACAATTCCAGGGATCGGGGAGTGAGGGAGAGGGGGCACTAGCCCTGCAGGCCTTTTACAATTAATGCAGGGGATTGGGCATGTAGGGTGGTGTGCTAGCCCTGCAGAGCTTTTACAATTGATTCAGGGGATTTGGCATGGAGAGGGTGTGCTAGCCCTGCGGATGCATTCAATATGTATTTGGGGGATGGAGCATGGGGGGGTCTGTTTGCCCTTCTGGGCATATATGTGTCTGTGGGGATGGTGCATTGGGGGCATGATTAACCCTGTGGGGCTTTACCACTACCAATTTGTGGATCAGGGTATGGGGGGGGCACAAGTCTTGGGACCTGGCCTGGTGGCAGATCTGCACAACCCCAGAGGGCGTAAGTACACTTACACCAGCTAAAAGCTGATGTAACTGTACTTTTGCAGAAGTCCTCTGGGGGTTGTTTGAGAATAGCAAACCCAGGATCTTGGTTGCCGCTCTTCCAGAATAGGGTGCAACTGCTGCCATACACCCCCTAGTGCCATGTCACAGGGGGTTTAGGGCTTAACTGGTGGCATAAGCCCACTTTGTCACAAGCAGCCTATAGCATGTCGCAGGCTGCTTTGCAGAATACCAGTCATCGCAACTGGTGGCATAACTTGCTACTTGCACCATTTGTTTTGGCATAAGTCAAGTTACACCAGGTGTAAGCATTTGAGAATCAGGCCCATGATCTTTATCCCTCAAGAGTCATCTGCCTCTGTAGCTGACTCCCTACTTCAAGTCATAATCATGCATTGTGACATCACAGTCTGTTGCCATGGGAGTAACTGTGATGTCACAAGCAGTACATAACGATCTCAGGTAGGAAGACAGCAACAGCAATAGATTAACTCTTCCGGAGCAAAGATCCTGTTTTCATGCAGATGACCTCAGTAATAAATAATAGGGAGGTGGAATACAGAACTAATGTGAAATACAAGCTGGACAATGTCTAAATATGTTTTGGTAAAGTTCTCCTAAAGGTGTCAGCTGCTCTTTAAAATTTGCAGTACATCTTTTATTGTAATTTCGCCTGGTAACTTCGTTGTTAACTTCAAAATGGTACAGCACAATACTTGCAGTCGCTTGATCTACATTTCTCACAGTTCAGAATGAGGTATTTTTTCTTCCAAGCAGCTCTTTAGGAAAGTCCATTTAGTCCAAGATGTCTCTTTTATAAAATGAATCCCTTTGTTCTCAGACATTTTCCTTGGTTGAGAGCACATTTATCGTGAGTTGACAGGTTGCACAAGCAGCACAGCCTGTAAACTTTAAAGTTACATAGTTTAGTCTTGCAATAACCCACAAACTCAAAAATCATATTTTTGGACTTGTCATGGGGTGAACTCTCAAAAGAGATCAAACACAGATATGCCACTTCTCAGACTTTTAACATTGAACATATTTGCAAATAACTGGCTTTTTACAGCAGTTGCACTTGTAAAACTTGGTCCTCTGATAGATTACAATGTACTTTAGCAGCTCCTGTTGTTTGCATTTCAGCAGCAACATACATTTTCTTTTAGTTAACAAAAGTCTCTGTTCCATATTGAAACGAATTGAAGGACTAACTTTTTTTCACATTGAAGCAGTTAAGCTCCTCATGCTAGGCACGGGCAGCTGTACATTGTCAAGTGTCAACTTGAGATGTCAGTTGCTATAGAGAGTATCTTTCTTTCTTGGCTGTAGCAAACATCTTTCAAGACTATGAGAGGTTCATTTGAGGGGACCAGCACTTTTAAAAGGAAGTTCTTTGAAATGCCATTTTCCTTTCCAGGTTTCCTTAGCCACTTTTAAAAGTCAGGTTGCCTCTATTTCCATACTAAGAAACACAAACTCAAAAAGGTTTTTTTAACCATTAATCTTGTATCACGTTTTTCCCACATAATCCCATACTATAACTAAGTATTATTTTATATTATACAATGGAAAGAAGGAATGCTGGCCTCTGATTGGTTAATCTGGGGCTGGACCCATGATGTTATCCCAGCATAACATCACGTATCTAGTCCAGGCACCTAGAAGACTGCATCACATGTGAAACAAATCACTGCATATGGCATGACCAAGCTGCCCACACTTGGCATGGCTGGTATGCAGTTTGCCGGCACTTCATTATTTTGCTTGAAACATAAAGCCCTTCCTCTCAGTCTCAAAAACTAGTAGTAAAATCATGCAGAATAAATCCAATATGTCCAACCTGGCAGAAAATCCCATTAGTTATGCTACATTCTGAGGTTTTCATTAGCAAAATCAAAATGTATGACAAAGCAGTCATCCTGATCAGCTTCAAAAGTACAGCATGTGCCATAGGGTTGTCAGAACTAGTTCTAAGAAGATTTGAACCCTTCTCAAACTCTGGTGTTTGAGTTCCAAATTAGAACTCGAATACTAGAGGGTTCACATAAGAGTTCAACCTTTTTTTTTGTGCTGATTTCTTAGCTCACCTGGCATAGCAGCAAGTGCATGAGGAGAAGAGAAGAGGGCACCAAGGGCAGAAAGCTCCATGGCGGTGGTGGGGAGTCACAGAAAGAGAGTAGCAGAGGTCATTTAGGACCGCAGTAATTCTGATTGGTTGCCCTGAAGGCAGGGGTGAGGTTGGCACTCACCCATGGGGAGTTTAAATTGAGAGACTATAGGAAGTGGAACAACTCAGAAGTCAAAGGATTCTTACTGAAAGAAGCAAGAGCTGAACAACTAACTCATTGGTGTTCTCTCCTGCATACTGGCAGTGGCAGTGATCAGACTGTAGTGAAGCTGTTTGCAGAAGCACATGGCTGGCCGCTGAGGACTCTGTCGGTGGTCTCTTCAGTTTTCTTTTTTTTTTGAGGGCGTTGGATGATTATTAGGCATGTTTGAGCCTGCAACCTCACCAGCTGTGGCAAGCTCTATTCTCCCAACCTCTCCAGATCAAGTTACCCACTACCTGTATTCTTGGCTTGGGGACTGGTAGTATATTACCAGGAGCAGAGCAGGTCAGACAACTGAAAATTACATGCTTAATTGCTCAAAATCAAAGTACAGGCACATAGAAAATGAACACTTTTTGGGAAAAAAACAGAATGGGGAGAGTTATATTTGATTGAATGCCGTGCTATACCTAACAAGAATGAGTGTCATTGACTGAATATTTTATTTAAAATTACCCCACTGAGCTGTAGAGCAAGGGAGACCATGTTGGGTACTCAGGCTTAAGATCATAGTAAACTGTATTTAATTTTAAATTTAGTGTCCCCCTCCCCCAAAAGAAAATCAGGAGTTGGGCACTTTTAAGTTACACCTTCCTTTACTATTACAGATTTGCACACTGCACAAGGACAAAACATATTTGCTGCAAGGCAGTTGGGGTATTCTTAGTTTTAAAAAAATATATATATATATGTATCTAAGAGAACTTTAAAATCAGAAATGAAATTAAACATGGCTTTTAAGGCAGTCTTTCTTAGTATCTGCTGACAATTTAGATGTTTTGGTGCATTATTAGCCACAGCCTACTCTTAGCAATTAAATCACAATAGTAGTGAGAAAGAAATAAGAATACATAGAAGTGAGCCCAGACCCTAGAATATGAAGAAAAATATGGCCTAGCACAATTTAAAAATGTTTCTCTACTCCATGGGATAGAATCATATAATATATTTGTTTTAAATTCAAAGAAAAACAAAACAGGGATTGGGGTTTGGGAAGGGACTGGTGGGACAAGCAGCACTGGCATAAACTGAGGTGTAGGAATGGGGAAGGTTGCTGTTTCCTTCCTCTCCTAGAAATATTTTGGGTGATGATGGGACTCAGGGAGGACAGAAAAACAATGTATTAATTTAAAAATATCTGTGACTCATGTGTAGCGTACTGGACATCTTTTCTGCTGTGCTCCTTTAGTCTGCACTGTACCTAGTGTATAATCGTGTGCTGCCTGGCACTCACTGTGTGGTATCTTGAAAGGGAAACAACCATGTGCCAAAGCCCCACACCTCAGTCCCCGATTAGCAGTTTTGCATAATGAATATAATTTTTACCTTAGTGGTTTATAGTTTTGTACATTATCTGGTTGGTCCTGCCATCAGTAACAAAAACCAAAAGTCCCTCCTTCCGGCATATTGAACTGAGCATCAATAGAGACACATCCACAACCTCCTGTGGCTGTCCCAAGTTTGACATATGAGCCAGGGAGCAACCACTGGAGAGTGTATACTATAGCTCTATGACTGGACCTAGTAATAGCTCTGGTTTGAGATGTATAGGTCCGGTTATTATACTGTGACCAAGTAAAGATCAACAGTGACAGTCAACATACTGGCAGGAGGGACAGCAGGATCAGTCAGATAATGTACAAAACAGTAAGAAGCCGCTAAGGTAAAAATTATACTTACTATGTGAATCTGCCAATAGGGGACTACCTCACAGTGAGGTGTGGGGCTTTGGCACATGCAAGTTCCCCTTTAAATATATCACATAACTATTTTGGGTGACAGGACTTGGGGAGGAGAGAAAAATCCCATATTCATTTAAAAATATCTGTGACACCTATGTGATGTATTGGCCATCATTCCTGCTGTACTCCCTTTGACTGCACTGTACAAGTGTGTGACCATGTGCCACCCAGCACTCAATGTATGGTATAAATCCCAGAAAAACTGTGGGTGACAGGGGAGATAAATAAATCCTAGAAATATTTTGGGTGTCGGGACCCGGGGAGGAGAGAAAAATCAGACTGCAGTACCTTAACTTTGTTAAGTATAGAAAGTTTGACACATAGAAACCTTTGAGTTACTTATTTAAAAATGACAGCAACAAGTAGCTGAGGTTAGCTAATGTAAATAGGTAGTATCATTCATACTTCATTGAAGAAAGTTGGTGATTATTTAATCTTGAAGTGAATAAATAAATGTAGTTGTTGATTTTTTTTTTGCACTCAGAAAATCTAATCCAGCTGCAGTACGAAAACATTTAACATATGGGTGAATGGGTGGCCCTGTTAGCACCTTTAAGTGACTGGCTTTAGCAAACAGAAGAAAGCACATATAAACCTTGTTGTAGCCATTTTAAAGTCACACATAATCATCTCTCTTTCCCTTATAATGAACAGATGTTATTTCTTTTTGTTCACAATTTCATGACATGTATTTCAATATTATCTTCACTATTTGCAACCCAAGTAAAAATAAAATAGGGTTCCAGTTCTAATAGGTTCTAAAAAATATTAGAACCCTAGAACTTTTTCAAAAGTTCTAGACTAGAACCAGAACCCAGAACTTCAGCAGGTTCTGACAACCCTAACGTGCCAGTCCTGGCCAACTACAGTGAGCGCCTGTGTTTTTTCAAGCCTCCCTTCCACCATGTTACACACTGTTCCACCAAACACATAAACCTGCTATTTTTTATGACTTTCTGTTTTTTCATTTCATTAGCTTCAGCCTCCTAAAGCTGAGTGAGCAGTCAGTTTCTGACAGAAGTCGCTTGCTGTACACATGTTGTCTGTACCAATGGTCTCCTCATGTCCACGGCCGCCTGCTTTACTGAAAAGAAGCACATTGTAGCTGATTCCAAAATGCACTTTGCTGGCAAAACCCACAAAAGAAAAAACAGTAAAGTACACCATGATCCCAGACCAAGTGAGTGAATGGGAAAATGCATCCTTGAACAGTCAGCATGTGACTGTTCTCATAACGCTCACTCGCTGTTCAGCAAACTGTCTTCTGTTAATTTACAGTATACAGTTTAATTTTATGAGTTTCTTCTTCTCCCGGTACCAATACAAACATGGCAGCACTGTACTGGGAGAAGCAAGAACACCAGGAACACCAGGGTGAGAGCGAAAAAAAGTGCTCCTAAACTTGGGAGCTTGCAATAAAGCCATCAGTGCGATCAGCTTCCTCACTACCCGCTGTCATCAGCTCTCCCCACCTGTCCCAAACAGACATACAGTGGTTACAGAGGGCATGTGTAAAAAACCACACTGTGCTTTAGATACTCACTCTTTATTTACTTCTGTTTTTCTTCTCATGATACAAAAGTCAAGTAAACTATACCAGAAAAATCACAGGAACAGGCATACTGAATCTCCAGTCTTAATGCTGAGCCAATGAGGGTGGGGAGGGAGCTTTCAAGCATTACAAAAAATGAAAAGTGAGACAGAAAGGAAGACCCAAACTTAAACTGCGACCTTAACACCGAGCCAACAGGGGGGGCAGCAGCATTATGAGCAGGGGACACAGAGGCTAGAGCAGAAAAAACAAGTGTCCACAATGGAAACAATGTTAAGAAAGCAGAGTCACAAAGCACATTAACACTACAGCAGCTCTACCTACTGGCCAAAACAAATAATCAGCACTACTTTTTTTTTTTATGTGTACCTAAGCATTGAAAAATGTAAACAAAAATCTACTTTTAATAAACTTTTTCTTCTTTTTTTAACAAACAGCCATTGTGTAATAGGAGTAATGCACTCCAGGTCATGTGTCGTGCTGGGATAAATTCACTTCTTGGATGTTGGATGCAAGCAGCCTGTGGCTTCTTGCCCAACTACCCAAAGCGTGATGTTATTCCAGCTCGGCACACACCCTGTCATATATTATTCCTTTAACATAGTAGATTAGAAAAATATTTTTATCAACCATAGTTTTGCTCCTACATTTCTCCTCTTTTGAATTAAAAATATATTCTGAAATAATATATTTTCTAATTCAGAACTGTAATCCTACTATGGGTATACAGTTGAAGCATCACACAACAATTTTGCATCAATAGGGAGAATTTGAATCATATACATAAAATTGCATCATTGTATGAGTACCTTATGACATCATCAGCACATGACCTCATCAGGTGACATCATCACGTGGCATCATTAGATATGGCATCATCAGAGATGTACATTTTTACATAAAATATGTAAAGTACTACATGATTAAACATGATTTCAATTATGTACGCTTTTCCTTTAACTGCTTCAACATTTTTGTTTGACACATTGCAATTATGTCCAACATTTTACAAGTAAAATTATTAATTTTTTGTTCATCATCTACAGATATCAGCATTACAATTAAAATTTCCAGTCTAGCTATTGTTCATTATCTTCACTTTTACATAATCTGTAACATCACTGTACATATAGGGCCAGTAGACAATTTCTCTTAATGTTTCATACTTGCTGTCCTCTCATGTGTTGAAGGTACTGGCCATCTGTGCCTTTATGACTTTTTACCAGTTTTCACCAGGATAATATTCCTTCATTGGAATTTACCTTTTTGGTAGCACACGGATTTCAGTCCGCTGTCCATGGACACGTGTTTTCCCACATAATCCCATACTATAACTAAGCATTATTTTATAACATAGTAGATTAAAAAAATATTATCACCCATAGTTTTGTTCCTATAGTCCCCCCTCTGTGCCTGCAGGGGTGCCACACAGCCGGCATCAGTGGCATGCTAGAGAGGTGCAGGGGCTGCACCACATGTTCCAGCACTGGCAGGAGAACCAGCAGTACCCACAAGCACACCAGCCAGCATCAAGGAAGAGCTGGCTACTTTACAGGAGGGAATGGGGACCTCCAATGTAGGATCACTGCTATGGAGGAGACAACAAGAATCCTGGCCAACTGAGAGCAGTTGTTAAAAGTAATGGCAGAGCTGCATTGGGGCAGTGCAGGTGGTGGTACTGGCACTTCCAGGGCTAGGGTCAGTGAAGTTGTTTAGAAAACCTCATGCCTTTCTTTTTCTATATAGCTTCTATCTTTTTTTCATGAGTCTCTGCTACACTGTCTTACTATTTTTCTTATAAAAAAATATAAAAAATGTTGAAAAGGATTGAATGTATATTTCTTTACTGTTCCACTTGCCTGCATTTCTATACTGTCTGCTTCAGTGCTATCTTTAAAATGAAATATAAAAAAAATGTTATTTCCCATCTACATTTTCATTCATGATGCTTTGTCTCCAATTTCCATACATTACACCTTTCCTTTCTTTCTGTTTCTCACTATCTTTTCTGAAAATGTTCTCAACTACCAGAATAAATATGTCAAGCAGCTGCAGGTTAGTACTGCCGCTGCCACATGGTACTGCACTGTGTGTCACTGCCCCAACACTCTTCTTTATGCATTTTAGTTGTGCATTAATCACAATACCATTACTTCTGCTCTCCCGTGATTTGTCTCGTGTCTAAATCTCAAACACTGTAGTACACACAACTGCCAAGCACAATATATAAATTTCTCACTTCTGACAATTTTTCTCAAAAACCAGAAATCAGTAATGTTGGTAATAAAGTACTACTGCTGCTGGTGCTACTATGCTGTTTAAGTCACCCTCTCAGGCAGTTTGTGTTGTCAATCACTAATACATAAACTGCCAAGCACAGTATATACATTTTTCACTTCTGAAATTTTTTCTCCCAAACTAGAAATCAGTAATACTGGTAATAAATTGCTACCAGTGCTACTATGCTGTTTAAGTTGCCCTCTCAGGCAGTCTGTGTTGTCAATCAGTTTAGTACACATAACTGCCAAGAACAATATATATATTTCTCACTTCTGTTTTTTTTTTTTCAAACCAGAAAACAGTAATGTTGGTAATAAAGTGTTGCAGCTTCCAGTGCTACTATGCTGTTTAAGTCACCCTCTCGGACAAAAAATGCCAGCAAATTCAATTGTTTTTCACTTTATTGGAGGTATGGAATAAATGGATTATGCTACCTCCATACTGGAAATATTGTTGATACTTTTTGTTCTCATGCCAATTGTCCTGATGACATCACTTGTGGGTTTGCCACTCATAATGTCACTGGGTCAATAGGCATGTGAACAAAAACTATCAGCAAAATTTCCAGTATGAGGGTAGCATATCCCTTATATATTCTTTGCAAAAAAAACTCTGTTAATGCATCAGTTAGAGCTGCTATTAAAGCAGCAGTAGTATGGACATTTGATGTTAGGGTTTTCAACATACAGCAATTTAGTATTGTTTCACACCCTGCCATATTTTAGTGCTTACTTACAATTTACAGCGTGATCCTATGGGAATCATCTACCACACTTCACTTGTGGTTGAAGACATTCAGCTGTGTCTCATGCCTCACAACCCACCTTGGGCATGTGGTAATTTAGTATTGCATCACACCCTGTCATGTGCTATTCCTTGTTTACAATTTACATTGTGATCCTAAAGGAATTTTTTTACTGCACTTCTCAGGTGGTGTGCAACTGCGCATGTGCATCCATGGCTACAGAAGTGCTTGTTTGTCTTACCTGATGATGGATGTCTGTGGTTGCTTGTGTTTCCTTTCCCCCTGCTGGCTGCTTTGGGGGGGATGAGGAGTTAGTGTTTAGAACCCTAACATCACATTTCCATACTATTGCCACTTTAATAGCAACTCAAATTGATGCATTAATGGAGTTTTTTTGCAAAGCATATATCAGAGATATGCTACTCCCCTACTGAAAATATTGTTGATATGTTTTGTTCGAGTATCAAGTGATCCAACGTCATCACGAGTAGCGAAACTACAAGTTATGTCATCAGGTCAATCAGCATGAGAACAAAAACTATCAACAATATTTCCAGCGGGGGGGGGTAGCATAATCCATTTATGCCATATCATCAAAAAAGTGAAAAAAATAACATTGAATTTGCCTCCATTTTTTGCTGATTATGAAAAATCTAGTTGCATTTGTTTGTTGAAAAAGCGATAATTGCATTTTCTGCTGCCTTTTTTTGCCAACTAAAAAAACTAAAATGTATCTATAAATGAAACACCACTCATGTGGTAGATATTTTTGTACTGAAAAATGTTTGTGCTCAAAGTACTGTGCTGTCATTTTTTTTTAAACTTATTTGCATTTGTTTGTTGCAAAAGGTGAAAAAAAATGAATTTTCTTTTTTTTTGCTAAATATAAGTAAACTAAAAGGTATATATAAATGAAACATCATTTATTTTGTAGATATTTTTGTGCTGAACAAATGACATGCTCACAGTACCATGCTATCATTTTTTTCTTTTAAAGTTATTTGCATTTGTTTCTTGAAAAAGTGACAAACAATTGAATTTTCTGCTACCTTGTTTGCCAATTAAAAAAACTAAAAGGCATCTATAACTGAAACAACACTCATTTTGTAAATATTTTTGTGCTGAACAAATGTCATGCTCACAGTACAGTGCTATCATTTTTGTTTTAAAGTTAGTTGTATTTGTTTGTTGAAAAAGTGATAATTGCAATTTCTGCTGCCTTTTTTGCTAATTAAAAAAACTAAAAGTATCTATAAATGAAACACCACCCATTTTGTAGATATTTTTGTGCTGAACAACTTTCGTGCTCATAGTACTATTCTATCATTTTTCATTTTAAAGTTATTCACATTTGAATACAGTTGGAAGAGCTAGAACACAGCTGTCATCTCTGTCAAGAGTGACATCATCATGGAAACCAAACACACACACACTTTTCCTCCCTCATCAAAGTTGCCCATTCCCTTCCCTTCCCTCTAAAGTCTGCTGACCAGAGCTGAACTGACACATAGCAATGAGTAAGTCCTTTCACTCTCTTTTTAAGTGTGGTCAGGTATGGTGCTAGCACTTCAGTCTCTTAAATTAACATCTCTTCCTCCAGCAGCACTTAATACTTCTCCCTCCACAGCCGGCCCTTTGAAGTTTTGCTGGCCTCCACCAGTGGCCAACACCTCCGGTCTCAGTCTCTCACCTTTGAATCTTTTTTGCCATCTCAGGTCATCTCTACAGTGTCACCAAAAACAAAGGGCTACAAAGTATAAACACCAACTCCAGAGTGACCCCCCTCCACCCCCACCAGTCAATGTGGTGCCTGTGTGTCTCTGAGATCACCAAGATCTCAAGTCTCTGCCTTGCTTGCTAAAGTTGCTTTTGCTTGGGGTTCTGTCACTGCTCCATGGCAA
Organism: Neoceratodus forsteri; assembly: GCA_016271365.2. Taxonomy (NCBI): domain Eukaryota; kingdom Metazoa; phylum Chordata; order Ceratodontiformes; family Ceratodontidae; genus Neoceratodus; species Neoceratodus forsteri. The sequence goes on along the minus strand of CM057454.1, from coordinate 265,341,396 downwards.
GGAAGATTTGTATTTTGGCTAAACTGCAAGTTTTCAAAACAGCATTGCTGAGTGTATCTTCATTTCTTGGCTAACAGCTCCTAGGGCATCCTTTTGTAAAAGGCATGAGGGGGAGAGGCCAAAAGACATGAGGGGGAGAGGCCACAGCCGGAACTGATAGATGTGTTAGTTATACTGTATATTAGCCCAACTCTATCTGAAAAAAAGCACTTCAGCTATCTTATACTTCCTCACTGGCTGCCCATTCTAGTAAAGCAAGGAGGAAGATAACTTCTGCTTTCTACTTTAATCCTTTGCATTTGGTCCTTTTGAAGCTTTTGATGATCCCTGTCCCCTCTCACACACTGCTGAGCCTCTCTGTGCTCAATGTGGGGGAAGGGGAAGACAGAGAAAGTGGCTGAAGAAGTTGATCTTAAAATTAACCCTTGCCTACCACTTGAGAGTACTGTACAAGTGGGCAGGGAGAGTTAGGAAGTGCCAGCAGTAGCACTTTCTCTGGAGGTGTGCTGCACACCTGCCAGCAACCACCTTCAGCTTATACCTGCCACCCATCCTTGCAACAGAAACATATAATCTGATGGCAGATTGGGGCTACTTGGCCCACCCAGTGTGCCCATTATTTTTCTACCTTCATTTTTGCTGCAGACCTTACTTGAGTGGCTTTTGTAGTGGTTTGTTTGGTTGATGTATTTAAAGCCAAAGTTCATTATATAAAAATATTAAAGAGCAGGTTCTTCATTCTGCAGTTCTCCCCCCAAAACATATAAGGCAGCTTACCTGTTCCCATGTGGATCATGGCATAAAGTTTAATTTATTTCTATCTGCATTCACAAAAAATGCTCATAATTTACTCTGTGGAGCCCACAGCCAAAATGGTCTGTCATCCTTATTTAGAGACACATCCCCATGCTAGCATATTTTGTGATGTTAAATGAAAAGCATGGGGGCATGCTCCATAGGCTATAATGGGGGCAATTTTTAAAGGCTGTTTTTAATACTTTTGAGTGCCAATTTTGACAAAGGGAGGCTATCGCTCTCCTTTGTCAAAATTGGCAATCAAAAGTATTAGAAAAAGTCTTTAACTGGTACCTACTTGCTACCATTTGGAACCCCGGGTTGAATGACATTTCCCAAATCTGTCTCCTGCATTGGTACACTGTTGGCGCCCGTGTAAAGTGCAGCTATGTCTGCTGTCAATAAAGGGTTCTAATTGGTACCCCTTGCTACCAGTTGGAACCCCCGGCTGACTGACATTTCTGCCTTCAGCTCCCAAATCTGTCTCCTGCATCAGTCTGCTGTTGGCACTTGTGTAAATTGCAGCTATGTCTGTTGCCAAAAAAACTTCACTTTTGCTGCAGACCCTACTTGAGTGGCTTTCTTAGTAGTTTGTTTGGGTGATGTATTTAAAGCCAAAGTTTATTATGTAAGCATATTAAATAACCTATTCAGCAGTTTGAACTAACAAAGGTGTATGGATACCAGTCTATCCAATCTTTCTATTATGTTCCTGAGGCAAGAGATGTGTTTTAAACATCCTGTTTCCTTGCCAGACCTTCCTTTATCAACAAGTGATGAATAAAAAGCAGTAATAATGCAGTAGGCTGTGTCACATTTTTTAATTGGTACCCACTTGCTACCATTTGAAACCCCTGGCTGACTGACATTTCTGCCTTCAGCTCCCAAATCTTGTCTCCTGCATCAGTCCGCTGTTGACACCTGTGTAAATTGCAGCTTTGTCTGCTGTAAGTAAAGGGAAAGGATAATCATAAATTAGGTATAAAACTAGGGCCCACAGTTCCAGTTTTTCTTGCTAACCTGAGCTTGGGTTGACTTTTTTTATTGTGGCAGGCTCCAGTTATCTGCTGCTATCTTCACAGAATCATGCACGGCCACTGGCACACACCTACCCACTAGAACACCATTGGTTACTGTACCCTAGGTCAAGTTTGCAACTGATCTGACAGGTAAAGAAAAGGAGGGATGTTTCAGCTCAGCTTTGCTGCTTGTGTTGCTAGCTATGGTCCCACTTGCTACCACTACTGCTGCTTGCTTCGCTTTGGCCTCTGCCTCTCCTGCATCCCATGGGTTTAGAGAAGCAACGTTTAGTTTTTTACACAATCTGTGGCCCTGCCAGGTCTGATTTGTGTGCCACTGATGTAAACTGGTACTCCACCAGACCACCTGGAAGTTCTGATATCACCAGCGGCTGTCACTCTGTACAACAGCTGAGGCCAGCCAGTGCTCCTCAGGGCAGATCTGCTGTGTACAGTGCTCACTCTCTCAGCAGACATCTGTGCCTCCCCAGAATGGCAACTGTGTTGCCCTGGAATATCCACTGTGGTGCAGCACAGACCCAATAGGACCACTAATGCTTTTGCTATGTCGATGAGCTGCTGCTGTCAGTCACATCTGAGCTATTGGTTTCACTGGTGCAGCACTTTGCTCCTCTGCTCCATTACATGGGCCTGTCATTGGAAGGTTAGTTGAGTTGAGCAATGGTCAGTTACATATAAATAGGCAAGAAGGTCACATGCAGGTAAACAAAACAATGCTGAAGTTGTTATGCCTGGGTTATATACCACCAACTGAACCACATGTAACCATAATCTTATACACCTACAAGTATTAGTACTAACATACTAACATACTAATTGCCAGCAGATTAGGCCTTACAGTCTATTGAGTCTGTTCGAACTTCAGATCCCTAGTTGGATACCGAGGCCCTTCCCCCCCTTGTGTTCCAGAAACCCCAGTCATCCATCCCAACCCCCTGGGCCAGGCCATCATCTGATACATCCACCTTCTGTGTTTGTCCCACCCTCTCTTGAAGCCCTCCACTGTGAATCTCTGAAACAGCTCACCAGACAGCACGTTCCAAGGATCCACTACCCTCTCAGTGAAAAACCTCCTCCTCTTTCTCCCTTCCAACTTCAAACCATGCCTTCTGGTGATACCTCCCTGCTTTAGTCTAAAGATCCCCTCCATGTTTACCCTATTTATTCCCTTGAGGTACTTGAAGACCTCAATCATGTCCCCCCTGTCTCTCCTCTCCTCCAATGAAGACAGGCAGAGCTCCTCAAGTCTGTCCTCATACATCAAATCCCCAAGTCCTCATATCATCTTAGTTGCCCTCCTCTGTACCTCTCCAGGAGCTGTATGTCCCTCTTCAAGTGTGGTCTCCAGTACTGTACACAGTACTCAAGGTGTGGTCTAACCAGTCCACTGTACAGTGGCAGAATCACTTCCCTGCTCCTAGAGGTGATTCCCCTTACAATGCATCCCAACATCCTGTTTGCTTTGCTAGCCGCTCTCCTGCACTGCTCAGAGTTATTCATACATGCATCCACCATGACCCCTAGCTCTTTTCCCCTGTTGAGGCCTCCAGTGCCTCCCCTCCCAGGGTGTACCTGTGTTTAGGGTTTTCCCACCCAAGATGTAACACTTTGCACTTCGTGATATTAAAATTTAATTTCCATGTGTGAGCCCACCTTTCCAGGGTGTCCAGGTCCCCTTGCAGGGCCAACTTCCCCCCTTCCCCCTCAACTACTGCTCCCATCTTGAAGTCATCAGTGAAGAGACTCATTTCACACCCTATACCCTCCCTAATGTCCAATATGTATGCATTAAACAGGATCGGACCCAAGACCGAGCCCTGTAGTATCCACTACTGATCTCTCTAGGGTTTGAGAGCTCCCCACCGACCACTACTCTCTGAGTGCATCCAGCTAGCCAGTTTTCAATCCATCTGACCATCAAAGGGCCTACTCCCAACCCCGTCAGTTTCTCCACCAGACCATTGAGGGGGACAGAGCCAAATGCCTTGCTGAAGTTCAAGAATAATACATCCACAGGCTTTCCCCTGACCAGTTCTGATGTTACCCATTTGTAGAACTCCACAAGATTGGTTTGACATGATCTACCTTGCACAAATCCATGTTGCCGACTATCCAGACCTCCCACCTCCTCCAAGTACACCCCCAATCTTTCCTTTAGTATACTGTCCATTAATTTTCCCACCACCGAGGTCAAACTGATGGGTCTATAGTTATCTGGTACTTCCCTCGACTCCTCTTTATGGATTGCACCGCATGTGCCTCTCGCCAATCCCTAGGTACCCTCCTCGTCTCAAGTGACCTGTTGAAGAGCTCCGCCAGGGGTGCAGCCAGTATGTCCGGCAATTCCCATTGTACTCTCAGATGAATGCCATCTAGCCCAGGAGATTTATCTTTATTTAGGGCCTTAAGGGCTAACCAGACCCTTTCAGTGGAGATTGCATCATCTGTCCGCTCCACCTTACTGGCCTTTTTATCCTTATCCTGATGTGACACCCCAGGGGTACCTCTCCCTCCCTCTTGCTCCATTTATGTTGCTCCCCTGATCCCACTCACTACCGCTTCTATCCCCATTGTGCCTTGCTTTGTAGATATCCCATCCCCCTCCCTAGTGAACACAGAGGTGAAGCACTCATTTAATACCTCTGCCAGGTCCCTCGCCTCTTCCACCCACCCTCCTTCTGATCTCAATCTGCCGAGATGGCCCTTAGTTTTTCTCCACTCCCCAATGTACTGGAAGAACCCCTTTTCCCCTCCCAGTATCCCCTGTGCCAGCTGCTGCTCTTTACTGGACTTTGCCCCCTGCACCATCCGGGTGGCTTTTCTAGATGCAGTAGTGTTCTGTTTTATTCATTATGTTTGTTATGCTCATATTTGTCAGGAATGCATTTACCTATATGACATTGTTGAATCTGAGCACCTGGCCAAAGCACTTGATTCCCTAGGTCCTTTAAGACAGAGGTTAAATCAAACTAAAAGAGTACATGCACCTTGTTTCATGTGATGGTGATATAGCAGAGACCATAAATCCAGCAGAAAGCATTGCTTTACAGTCAGTTCACAACAGTAGAGATGGCTATATTTTAAAATCTGTAGAATTCAGCTTGGTGACCACCCTCATTATAAAGGTCTTACTGTCCTGAAAAACCTTGCTGCTGGTAATTTTCATGCAGCTTGTAAAGCTTCCAAGATATTTAGTTTGTTTGGCATGTGTGTGCGGAATGTTGGGTCTCTCTTACATCACAGTCACATAAGACAAGATGCACTGTGGGAACAAGAAATACAATTAAGCTGTCAGGGATGAAGATCCTCAGGGGTCGTAAAACTAGTATAAAGTTAGCAGGCTAATTTAGGAAAAACTCCTAATACCAGTCAGAGGGAAGCAAACACTAAAACTTCACATACAGATTAAAACACTCTGCACAACATATATTTTTTTAAGTTTTGGGTTGACTTCTCCTTTAACCTTTGCTTGACATGGAAAAGAAAAGCATGCATTAGTAATGTTTTAGCTTAACAAGTACATGATAACCATTTGTTTTATTTTTTGAAAGCTGAAAGGCACTACCAGAAGTGAAATTTTTTATGCAATAAATTTACAAAGCATAGTTTTTTTTTAAGTTTAGAGACTGCACAACATGCATCTCTGAAACCTTAAGCAGTGATTTAATTGTACCCAAATGATAAAAATTAAAAAAAATTATTGACTTTTTTAATGCACATGGATATGTCACTTTGTTATGGATATTAAAAGGAAAAAGCTTAAACATAGTTTAAAGATAAATCTTTTTCACAAACTTACTACCTGAAGATAATCATTATAATTAGTGTTTTTAGCAAACAATTTAAAAGAAGAACTAATGTGCACAATCCCAGAAAGCAAACCAGTTAGGCTAGTTTAGGGTACAGTAGAAAGCAGAGTAATTGAATTTAGATTTAGCCAACTGGTCAAACAGAGAAAATGTTAAAGATTTAAAACAAATATTTATGGCTGTAACTGCAGCATATTGTTTGGACTTACAGTGACAATACTGCACATTATTTCCACATGGCACATATGACTGTAAACTTTGGCGAACAGTTTGTTTTAAATTCAACACATTTTTAAAAGACAGTTTTGCAACTGATAAGAAGAAAATGACAAGTAATGCCAGTTTGACATTGGCAATACTAATTGCTGTTATCCTGTATGTTGTCCAAAATATAGGCAGCTACTGAGCTGTTGCAACTAACACATGCATTCCTTTAGCTAATTAACCATGATTACAACATTGCCTCAGGTAATAATACATGTGCAACAGTTTGTGAAGAAGTTACCCTGTGACATCACCAAGGCTAGCTTGAGAAGCAAATTACACATTTCTATGATTATTGTAGATTAAAGTATACCTTAAATGGTAAAACATTTTAAGGCACAGACCTCTAATTTATAAGGTTTAATTACAGCATGTTTTTTGTTGAAACCCAGAGTGCTTTTCACCCAACAGACAAAAGGCAAACTTTTTTTTTCCTTATGACACAAGGAACTTTGCCCAGCTTTTAAACTAAGCAAATGTGTGCAATTTGCAGTGTAAGAAACATTGCATTTAGTACAGAGAAAATAAAATAAAGACCAGCACTGCAAAACAAAAGCAATTGTCAATGCTGTTTGCAAAACATGTGATTTACACATTTTTTTTAAATAACGAAAACAGCATCAAACTTTTTGATACCCTAGTTACTCTTTATTTAAAGCGAATGTGGTTTATTTTATTTTCTTTGGTGGGTGTGGCTGGTTGCACTTCAGCCCTGTATTTTATATTTTCGGTAAGAAAACCTTGTTATAACATTTTCTTTTGCAACAGATGCCATCTGTTACAAATATACTGTAGCACCAAGTCAATACACTTTTGTTTTATTACCTTACTGCTTTAAGTCATGCATGTAACTTACTGCATAGCTGTGGATGTGTGTGGGGAGGGTAGAAAGAAAGAGTTAATAAAAGAATGCTAGCATATAGAAAGTCCACACTAAAGTTAGGTCTGGCATGATGTTTTTATTTTTGAGCTGAAGATTTTAATTTTCGGCATGCCAGTGTTTACTTTTTATTTCTCTAACCATGATCATTCAGTGCTTCTCCTGGCAATCTGTTATACTTTGGCGTGCATGGTGACTCATAATTCACTTTTGGGTGGAGGGTCAGAGTCTTTGCATTATAAGGTAATGGGGCTGTGGCTACAGACGTTATTTCTGGTGCTGTTGCAACCATTATTTCTCTCTCAGCCTTTATTTTGTCTTTGACCTCCTGCTGTTCATACCCCTGAGTTTGTTTTAGTCCTATTCCTTGCTGGAGATTTACAATTATGTTACTCTGTTTCATGCAAGCTGCTTTTAAATTTTCATGTTCTCTCTTTAAAATCTCTTTTTGTTGTCTAAGTTTTTCTAACTCATTTTGCAAGGTATTATTAGAACACTGGACATCATTGAGCTGAGCTATAGCTTGCATTTTGTGGTGTTGGAGCTCTACTATTTTTTCCTGCAAGTCACAATTCAGACTGGTTGCAGCAGCCACTTCCTTGCCATAGCCAGTATAAAGGGGCCATGAGGGGCCTATCCTGTCCTCCTCCTCTTCACCTTCTTTATATGTTTCCCTTTCTGTGTGTTGCTGACTGGGGTTGGAACACAGCTGTTGATTGTAGCTCATTGTAGGGAGACAAGGCAGTTGGGACCACTGATTGGCTTGGTACCATCATCCCTGGTGCCACTGCATCAACTACACCCCTATGGACTGGCATTTCACTTAGCAGTTGTTTTATCTGCTGATGACAATGCAAGTGACCTATTTCCAAACCCTTTTTCATTTCTGTTACCATTTCTATTTGTTTTTTTAAAGCGGCTTTTAAGTCAGCATTTTCCCTGTATAATTTATCTCTTTCAGCTTGTATTTGTTCTAGCTGCTGATGGTATTGCTATAACACCGTGCATCGGTTAGCTGCCTAGTAAGACTGCATTGCATTAGTGTAGATTGCAGTTCTTTTTGTTTTGTTTCTTCCACTTGTTTTTGTAAGTCCAAATTGCTAGATTGTAAATCTGAAGCTTGCTTTTTTATGCATTTTAATTTTTCCTCCAAGCTGACTACTGTGACATACAATCCTTGAATGCAGTAACCTTTTTTTGTTTGTCTTTGATTTTCTTTGCAAATTCTGCCTGGGACTGTTCTTTCACATAACCCCAACAGTGACTCTTATGCCTAACATCTTTACAAAATTCTTGGCCTTTAAGTAAAATTACAAAATCTGCAATGTATTGTTCCATGTTACAATAACTTGTGTATTTTTATTTTTGTAAACTTTTCTAGAGTACTGTTTCATGTTACAATATCCTGTATATGTATATATTTAAGACTGGGTCTTATTAGGCAAGACCTTGGATCAACTGCTGCTCTCAGCGGATTGACTCCAACTGTCACTGTGGATAGGTTATGATCCTTTTCCAACACCCAAACTTGATCCAAATATGAGTTTCCCTGTAGGAACGTTCCCCAAAATTACAAATATTGACTCATTAGTGCCCTCTATCCTGCTGACTATGCCAATTGTTGAATCTGAGCACCTGGCAGAAGCCCTTGATTCCCTAGGTCCTTTAAGATAGAGGTTAAATCAAACTAACAGTCAAATATTTAAAGGTTATGGAACAAGTTTTATTTTCTAATCCTATAAAAAGCATAGACTTCCTACTCAAGCATAGAATTAAAAAGCAGTCCTAATTTACCTGACACAGGTGTTGATCACTCACCATATGCAGGCTATGACACACAGGTTATGGCATTTACATTTCTTTCTTCTTCCTTCTTCTCCTCTCTCTTCTCTTCTCTGCCCTTCTCTACCAACCCAGCACAAATATGCGGCTTTTATATTCTAGCTGACCTTACTCTTTGAGTGACCACTAGATCCTTGGACCAATCATAATGTTAGTATAAGGTTTTTGCCAAATTTGGCATGTGCCTTAGATTTTAAGAATTGCCAGCCAATTCTGATTGGTTGAGGCTAATTACTGCATAGTTACATCATAGCTAAGGGGTTATAGCCTCCATAATTGGTGAGTGATCACACTGGCCATTAGATGACAGCAGCACTCCATTTACAATAAATAGCTAGTGTCTTGTTTTGACACAGTATGGTTTGGCTTACATTGAAACATACAATCCTTATCCTACACAATTAAGCTAAACATACATTTTTCACTTGAGTAATCCAGTCTATATATATATATATATATATAGAGAGAGAGAGAGAGAGAGAGAGATACACACACACACACATAAAGCATACAGACATAATCACAGTTTGTACAAAACATTTACACACTGGGTAAACAACATTGACAGACATAAGGTTTTAACTTTTCAGTGGAATTAAGAACAGACAATTTAGAATAAACATCTACAGTGTTTAAAGTACCAGAACTGTGACTTCTTTTCAGAGCATTTGCATTTCTTTGTACAGATTATCAAGAATTACCTGTAATTAAACAGTTTAGTAACAGAAATGGATATAGCCCTACATTTATACAGGAGTTAAATTGATTTTACCAAAAGACATTGCATTTACAAGAAGATCATATTTATATAAAGACAATCAAGGGTAATGAAAACCAGCACTATATACTATATTTCAGAAACACCACAAATACATAAATTAGTTGGTCTAAACATTTGGTTATTAACACATAATCCTAGAAATAACTTTTACATGACCCAGAAGAAACCAGTGGTCCCTGTATTGTTTTACTCAGCAAACACTGAGAATTGGAATGTTGGACAATGGTTTCAGTTGAGATGTTTCTTAGATATACATTTTTGTAAGTAATGCTAAACCTTCCTGGTAATTACAGGGTCAGTGTTTGCTTGGCATGGACAAAGAGACAGCAGCCATAAAATCACATTTATGAGTAGCATCATCTGCTTGTTAATTATACAGAACCCCTTCCAATCTTTGGTTTTGATCAAAGACATTTATTTACAGATGGGTCCTGTAATTTGGGAAAACAGTCAGTTGCTGATAAAGCTGCTTAACTGGTCCATTCAAAACATTCCTTGACCCAGGTGTTTTTTCTCCACAGTGAGGAGATTTTGAAAGGTCAGGTATAGTTTATCATCTAACCTGAATATAAGTAAATATAAACCTTTAGTTTTTTTTACCAGAAAAACAATATGTCAGCAAACTCATTTTATTGGTTTAAACTGAACTGCTGCTTAATCCAACAATATTTCTCCTATATACATTGTTTCTAGTTTCCACATATATTGTGCTATAATTATAATGATTCACAAGCTGTATTTTTCCACCACTGTAGCATGCTGTATGCTTTTCTGATTACTAGGCAAGTATTGCCAGACTCACTATCTCCAGTGAGAACTGATAACATTTTTTCCACTTATTGCTGACTATGATTTTCTCTTTGTCCTAAGATTTCTTACTGATGTTGCAACTTAATTTCCTATGTAATTGCCCAAGGGAGCCATCTTATTTACATTCCTTTTCAAATGATGTATGTTTATCCTATCTGTAACTGCACTCTTATCAGTCATATATAATTGTATGCACACCAGCTCCTCAGAGAGAAAGAGGCCATACTCAGGGAATGGTGGGAAATCAGCTCCCTTGTGATCACTTTGTCACATTTCTGAAATGAGTATTTGTGTAATAAAACTGCTTTTTATCACATTCTGCTTGTGGTATAATCTTTGGATAGCCAATCCAACATACAAGAATCTGATGGTAAGCTGGACTTACCATAACAATGGCAACCGCAGGAATTTTTTTTTTATTTTTTTGCTAACAAAGGTACATTTATTTCCTTTTGGGAACTTAGCTCTGGGAATTAATTTTCCCCTACAAGTAGCTGTGAGCTACAGCTTTGGACTCTGGTTTAAAATAATGGACTGTAATTCTCTGTTTGCTAGAGCACAGGCACTAGGAACTCAGATGTACTTCGTGCTGAGTGAGTGAGGCAGCTTTGAACCTCTGTACAGTCAGACTGACACTCTGCAGTTGACTGAACAACAGGCAGCTTTGGGACTCCCTGAAGCCAGGATGTTTGCTCGTAGGTTGTGGGGTCCTTTAACAGGTACCAACACACATCAGAGCTGTCTGTGTGTCTTCAACTACTGTGGTTCGAAACACAGTTGCTGAGCCATGAATGGTTAAAGATGTCCCTGCTTAGTGACATGAATAAAATATGCACAGAGGTGAGAGAAGACATCTCAGCTTATTTCACTGCACACAGTGGGTGGGAAGTGCTTTCATGTAGTTAACTAAAGATGATTTGGATCCAGTTCAGTTGATCTGTGTGCAGTATATTGAACTGTGACAGTCAGCTGTGATGCAATCCACAACAAGGCTGCTTTAAAGGCTTTCAAGTCTAAAAGAGTTAATGGCTACTGTTCAGGTGGTGGCTGAACCATCTACTAAGTTTATTACAGGCTTCCATGAGGAATCCTCCTCAGAGCCGGAATTCATAGACCAAACATTTGTCTGCTATGACCCTGGAGGAATTTAGTTTTTTAAATAGAAAGACCATCAGGCTGGGTGTTGACCTTGTCCTTGTGCTTTGGATTTGTGGTGAGTACACTTTAATTATATCTGTTGGTTGATCAACCTTTCATTGCAATCTAGAATTAATCTAAGTGTAAGCACTTTTGTCTATACAACTATTCCTTGCTACTCACTTTAGGAAAAGCACTATGTTTAATAGCAGTACACTATATTTTGTTTTGTGTTCCCTGAATGCTTGGTTTACTCTCTACTAGTCTGAGAACAGCCTTGTCAAGGATGCGCCATATCTTGCAGTTGAGATAACTAATTTTAGAATGTTCAGAATAACAGAGACATTACTGTATTCTGTAATGAATCTTAAGGTTTCATGGTATCAGCTTCATTGACTATTATGATGTGTTTGATTTTGAAAACTGTTTTGAAAACAGTAATTAGTGTTGGCTGGGACACAAAAGTTAAGTCTGTCTTTTACACTGATTGTGTCACTTGGCTTTTTTCACTTGTGTTACTTATTTTTGACTTAGAAGAATCTTCTTTTGCTTGATAAAAGTTAGCCTTCATCAGTGACATAGGGTTGAAGAATATGTTTTTTAATGTGCTGTCCTTGATTTTGATGTGTGGAAATATTTGTAGTTGGGAAACAATGTGCCTAATTGAGCACATGCTGTATCAAATTGTCACTGTTACCAGTTATCAGAGTCTCTGTGTTTTCTGAAGCTACACTAGTTTTTTTTCTGTCATTTGTAATGAGGGAAATCTGCTCGTAAAATGGCCGACACCTTTGGCTTGTGGCCAAGAGCTAATTCCAGACTGCTGTGTTGGCACATTCTCCCAAGTCCAAAAAGTTAAAGCTGCCCATACAGCAAGAAAGCAAGTGCTCTAAGTGGGCAGCAAGCCCTGAAAAATGCAAATCCAAAGTTAAAGTACTCAGTGAAAATAAATCAGGCAAGCAACTGAAAATATACTGCAAGTGCAAAGTGCTTTTTATTTGCCATGCCAGAGACCCCTTAGCACCTTGGCAACAATGCCTTCAAGAGGGGTTTGGTCATTTGTGGGAGGACACAAATGTAAAGTGAAAAAACAGTGACATCATCAAACATTGAAAAAATATATTCACATTACATATATTATTTTCTATATCAAATTTATCAAACAATACATATATACAAAATGCAAAAAATCCATTTCATTATGGAATGCAGATTCCTTATTTATAACAACTATTCCATTCAAATAAGTCTCTCATGTCAGTTAAAGGTACCTGCATTCACAACATAGTGTAGTATATTATTTTATACAATTCTGAACAGCAGCATAACGAAACACAGCAAGTATGGCAGGCTTGAGGAAAGAAGGGAATAGGACAAAGAAAGAAAATGAAAAATGAAAATAAACATTAAAACAAATAAAAGAACAAAAAAGAGATCAAAAAAGTCAGAAATACAGAAAAAGTAATGGGGAAGAGGTTGTAAGGTGTGAGGGTAGTGAGGTACAGGAAAGTAAGGGGAAAGGGGTACAAGGTAATGGGGAAGGAAAGAAGAGGGGTGGTTGTATGTGGGAAAGGGAGGGGAAGGGGAAAGAAAGAAAGAGAGAAAGAAAGAAAGAAAGAAAGAAAGAAAGAAAGAAAGAAAGAAAGAAGCATAGTTGGAGGAAATATGCAACATGTGATCATCCTAAAGTAATATTTTCAACAGTGCTGGGGATCAACAGGAATGCAAACTAATCCAATGGAGTCTAAAAAGAGAAAAAAGGGGGTAATTAGACATTTGAACTATAGTCACCCCTTCTTATATACAGGATTACTAACACATCATCTTCTCTTTAGAAAGGGTTTCAAGTCCCATTGTTCATTGAGACCATCTGGTCTCACACTCTGTAGTTTAAAAATCCACAAACTTTCTTTTTCCAGTAATTCTTTGACTCTATTTCCCCCATGTGGTAGTGGAAGTTGCACATCAATTCCCATAAATCTTATGCTTTTGACATCTGAATCATATTCATCAAAATAATGAAGACCCACTGGGGTATCTAGTCTTTTGTTTGTGATGTTTCTTACATGCTCCTGCATTCTGGATTTCAGGGCTCTGGTGGTACATCCTATATATAGATAGTTACAGGGCACTGAAACACATACACTACAAAAGTAGTGTCACAATTAATAAAATTCCTTACTTCAAACTTATTACCAGTCAGTGGATGCATAAATTCCTTCCCAGTATAACAATAACTACAAGATATGCACCTATGACATTTATACATGCCTTTTGGTTTCGGGTCCAGCCATGTATTGTGAGTAATAGCAGATGACATTCTACTGTGTACTAGCTTAGCCTTTATGTTAGGGCCTCTAGAAGATGTGATCATAGGTGTATTACCCAAAATAATCAACAAAGGTCCCTAATATTTTAGTAAGGGAATTTATGACAGAATCTGCCACTAATTCACTCTTAGATGCTGATAGTGCAAATCCAGTCAGACTTAAAAAGTCCATTCCTTACAGTCAGTTCCTCAGATTGTGTAGGAACGTTTCTGAGAACTTTGATTTTGAGCAGCAGGCGGAGGACCTTAGGGAGAGGTTTTTGCAGAGAGGGTACAACCCTACTGTGGTACAGGAAGCATTAACTAGGAAAGGGATAGGAACAGGGTGGATCTCCTACAAACTCATAACAATACTAAGACTGCTAAAACACAGCCAGTAATATTCACTACAGAATTCAATACCTGGTCAGGACAAGTGGGCAATATTATCTACAAAAACTGGCATGTACTCTTAGCTGTTAGATCAATAGCTTCAGCAGTGGGTAATACACCTATGATCACATTTTCTAGAGGCCCTAACATAAAGGATAAGCTAGTACACAGTAGAGTGCCATCTGCTACTACTCACAATACATGGCTAGGCCTGAAACCGAAAGGTATGTATAAATGTCATAGGTGCATATCTTGTAGTTATTGTTATACTGAGAAGAAATTTACATGCCCACTGACTGGTAATAAGTTTGAAGTGAGGAATTTTATTAATTGTGACACTACCTTTGTAGTGTGTTTTATGGTGCCCCGTAACTATCTATATGTAGGACGTGCCACCAGAGCCCTGAAATTCAGAATGCAGGAACATGTTAGAAGAAGAAGAAGAAGAAGAATCAGCATTTATATAGCACTTTTTCATACATCCCAAAGCACTTTACAAGCAATGCTAGACTGGTAGTGAAGTGACTGAATGTGTGGTGGCGGCCATATCGCACATCATCACCCACACACAGCCTGGATAATTGCATGAACCAGTTTATGGGAAGGGGAATGTTGGCCAGGACACCGGGAATGTTCTCTACTCTTTGTGAAGAGTGCCCTGGGTTCTTTTACTTCCACCTGGACACCCACCAGGACAACACCAGGATGGGCAGAAGGGATCTCGGTTTTTAACGTCTCATCCGAAGGACGGCACACCCCAGCAGTACAGCACCCCCCCAATACTGCACTCGGATGCCAGCGATTTTTAGGTGCAAGTCCAATCCCGGTGTGGGACGAGAACCCATGACCTTCTGGTCCAGAGGCAGATGTGCTACCAACTGAGCCACGCTGACACCCAAATATTACAAACAAAAGACTAGATACCCCAGTGGGTCTTCGTTATTTTGATGAATATGATTCAGATGCCAAAAGCATAAGATTTATGGGAATTGATGTGCAACTTCCACTACCACATAGGAGAAATAGAGTCAATGAATTACTGGAAAAAGAAAGCTTGCAGATTTTTAAACTATAGCGTGTGAGGCCAGATGGTCTCAATGAACACTGGGACTTGAAACCCTTTCTAAAGAAAAGATGATATGTTAGTAATTCTGAATATAAGAAGGGGTGACTATAGTACAAACTTCCAATTACCCCTCCTTTTTTAACTTTTTCTTTTTTTAGGCTCCATTGGATGAGTTTGCATTCCTGTTGATCCCCAGCACTGCTGCAAATATTACTTTAGGGTGATCACATGTTTCATATTTCCTCCAACTATGTTTTTTTCTCTTTCTTTCCCCTTTCCCCTTCCCCTTCCCATACACAACCACACAATCTCCTTTCCTTCCCCTTTTACCTTGTACCCCCTTCCCCTTACTTTCCTGTACCTCACTGCCCGCATACCTTACAACCTCTTCCCCATTACTCTTTCTGTATTTCTGACTTTTTTTATATCTCTTTTTGTTCTTTTGTTTTTGGTTTTCTTATTTTTTTCCTTTTCTCTCTTTGTCCTATTCCCTTCTTTCCTCAAGCCTGCCATACTTGCTGTGTTTCATTATGCTGCTGTTCAGAATTGTATAAAATAATATACTACACTATGTTGTGAATGCAGGTACCTTTAACTGGCATGAGAGACTTATTTGAATGGGTACTTGTTATAAATAAGAAAACTGCATTCCATAATGAAATGGATTTTTTGCATTTTTGTATATATGTATTGTTGGATAAATTTGATATAGAAAATAATATTATGTGTAATGTGAATGTATTATGTCAGTATTTGAAGATGTCATGGTTTTTTTCACTTCAAATTTGGGTCCTCCCACAAACGACCAAACCCCTCTTGGAGGCGTTGTTGCAGAGGCGCTAAGGGGTCTCGTATGTGCAGCCCGCATGGCAAATAAAAAGTACTTTGCACTTGCAGTATATTTGCAGTTGCTTGCCTGATTTATTTATTTTCCCTGAGTGCTTTAACTTTGGATTTGTGTTGGCACATTGCCTGCTAACTTTCTATCATTCAGATGAATGGTTGGTTTAATATTGAAGTAAGTGGACTGGTGTCATTAGTCTTGATTCAAGTTAATCATGGTTTGTTGAGAAACAAACAGCATGAAACAAAAGCTTGCAAAGGTTTTCTATTTTTTTTCTTTTCCCTTCAAATATGTCCTCACCATCTCTCATCATAACAGTCATGATGGTTAAGCAATTTATTTTTCTGCTGCCTCAGCCAGCAGATAGGAATTGTTCTTTTAACTGTAAGAACTCTCATTCAGCACAGTGTTCCAGGACACTGCAGCTACAGTTGGGTTTGGTCTGGGAAGACATCATTTGCACAGTGTGTGACCTTTGGTGAGTCACTTGACCTCCTTGTGCTTTTGAGTGGTACCTGTTTTTTTCCAGTTCAAAACTGATGTACCTCCCTAATTAAATCAGTATTTCTTAACCATATATAACTTTGATGGGGTGTGCACATCAAAAGTACTTATTGAAAGTTACTTTTTTCCCAGTCCTCATCACCTGTCTGTGACATTAGGACTGCATTTTTCCCTTGGGCTTGCAGCCATGAAGCTGCTTGCTATCTACAAACCCACCCATTTCTATGTATGTCCTTCTTTATGGACATTCTTATGGCTTCTTTTTCCTTTACCTGTATCATTTAACCCCATGCATCACATGGCAATCAAGGGAGGGCTGATCACCTCCTGCATTTGTAATAGGCAGTTTACTTTGACTTCTAAAAGCTAGCTACACAAATTACACTGCCACAAAAAGTATTATAGCTGTTTTGGGAGATTTTACCATTTATGTTACAGGCCTGAATTTAACACCCTTTTAGCAATTTTGTACATACAAAATATCAGTATTGTAACTTGTGTTATTTATCAGACTGATGTGTGTGTTAATGACACAGTTGTATTGTCAAATTCAGAGAATTAAGGACACCTAATCCTCTGACATTAAGTTTAATTAAATTCATTTTCAGGAATCCATCACAGTATAGTAATAGCTACAATACAAATACTTACCCCCAAGGGTAGTATAAGGCATACATCTGTATAGAGTTCATATAAGTATCAGCCTTTTAAAAATATGTGCTAACCTCCCACATGGAGAACATGCTGACAAGACGTTTCCTTTGGTGGCTTGTTTTTATTTTCTTTCTGTCTCCTCTCTTGCAGGGAAAAGACAACCACTGGTAATGTATAAAAATGTTTTAACCAGTAGTCTGATTTCAATATACTATTGCTACCATTTAAGTAATTGTGGAATACTGTATAGCCATTATTTTTTTATAAAAATTAAAGTCTACTCATTAGTGATTTATTCAGCATACAACCTTTAAGGGGATGACTGATTGATAAAGAAAGAATGTCAACATGTTTGTGATATATATCCACACTACTATTGTGAATAAAGTGTTATCTAACATTTATGCAGAAAACTGTAACAGGTAAATTTAATAGAATTTACTATTGTATTGTCTGGTATCTGCTCCAGCATTGGTCATACAGTATCCTATCATATCCAAGCTGCCTCTTTCACAAAAGAAGGAGATGGGGGGGGAGCCAAAGGCATGACTTGTATATATGCCCACCCCCATTAACGGATCGCTTACATTAACAACTGTTTTAACAACTGGTGTGCCCATAAGGGGCAGATAATTGTTGGAACTGTTAATGACATAGTTAACTACTAACACATCATTGCATGCCTATTTGTTTAACAAATAACACTCTAGAAATGGTGTCAGCTGTATGTGTACTATTTAATACAGGCTGTACTCACTGATAGAAGGCTTTTACAGTTCATCTGTGATGGGTATGTATAATGCTGCAGCTGCTACCATTCTTATTATGATTCACCATGTCTTATGATATTTCCATAGATATGATATACTGTAAGCCAAGCCTCCTGAACTATACAAAGAGTTCAAGAAGGTGGCGGGGGGGGGATGAACCATGCCACCTTGCAGTGCAACACCTACAGGGGTTGCAAATAAATAAAACTCCTTCTGGACCTGACTGAGCTACAGCTAGCAGATCCAGAAATGAGGGAGGTAAACCCACTGTCCCTCTAGTAAGAGCACACAAAAAGAAAATTGTGTGTTTGCTAATAGCCCATTTGTTGGTTACAAGTTGATACATACATATATATATATATATATATATATATATATATATATATATATATACATATATATATGTGTGTGTGTGTGTGTGTGTATATATATATATATATATATATGTGTGTGTGTGTGTGTGTGTGTGTGTATGTATATATATATATATATATATATATATATATATATAAAATGTACTCTAACATTATAAACCAGCTCAGCCTCCCTGCCTTCCCAGTGCAGTCTAGCACAACCATACACAATCTATTTGCAAGTGTCTTTATGCCAACTAGTACCAGCCAGGTACAAGGGCCTTGGCCCTCAACAAGTAATCAGCTGAGCTGGGGTGGGGGAGAAACTGTGTACATTCCCGTATTCTTTCACATATTCTTTTTACAATACTATTTCAACAGTCATTCCTGGACTCTGATGACCAGCTTCATTTTAAATGTGATCAATGTCTAAAATGTATTTTTTGCAATGTGCTTAATATGACTATTGTGTCACTGTGACAATGTTTGTGTCTTACGCTATTATGTTTTCACATATTGTTGCAGCTTATCAAGTATAAGTTTAGTAAACTGCTCCACATCTGTGGATGTTTTGGGGTATTAGGCCCATCTGGTGACATCTGTCAGACCTTCATGGGGGGTACCAAGTACCAACCACTTACATGACAAATTAGTTGTTTTCACAAGCTGAAATGTCCCAGTAACACCCCCATGAATGGTTATTTATTTCTTATAGGGTATGTGCCACCATTCTCACTCCCAAACAAAAGGGATCAGCATTGCTGTCCCATCCAGATTAATTACAGCATGATAACCATGCACACCTAACACCATAGTGGTGGCCCCTAACCAATCTCACAGAATAAATGACAGACTGCTAGCAATCGACAACAAACCCCTAAGGCCCACCTAGCTAATTGCACACTCCAAGGTAGGCCCTATATCGGAAGGTCACCCACTGGCATCCTGTCTATATGTCAGTCCCAAGCACAACACACAGGTTTCTACACCTGTACTGTACCCGTAGATCTACAGTATTGTACACCTCATTCCATTGCTAGCACTGCCATATTTCCAACTGCTGTTACCCCAACAGAGAAAAAACCTACCCAATGTTCCAAGCATAAACCCAGACCAACTAGTGGTCTGATTGCTTCATCACTCCCAGGTACCCTTGTAAATAATGTGTACAAAAACACATATGGCAGAATGTAAATTCTGCTTCAATACAAACACTTCTAGGTTTCATAGCATCATGTTACCAGACCCCTTTGCAGTTAAACTGATACACACTCAAGACCCAGTATCAGAGTACAATACTACTGACTACCTAGGAGTATTACACCCTAGACAACGGACCTACCAAAAGGGACCCTTTCAAATCCCACAGGCGCAACATGCGAAATTGTATATCCTTGTGTTACATGGTGTAAATAGCATACTGCCATAAGATAAAGGTTCAAAGTGCATGTAATATTGCACTTTCATTTCATGGGATGGGCATAAACTAGGCCAAACAGCAACACATATATAGGGAAACTATGTTTTTTTTTTCTTTCCCTACTGTCACAATGTCTTCTGAGACTTGGAAACAGAGTGTATTGTCAGATGAATAAATAGTATATTCTTGTTATTGGATCTTGACCTGCACCTCTGAGTGCATGGCCGATGCCAATCCTTGTCTATGTCTCACCACACCATAAGCAAAGTCATTGCTAATAACCATACCATCTTCCTTTTCCAATTCAAAACAACTATATGTGTGTTTTAAAACTGTTTTTAAAAAAATGTTACAAGTTTTTAGGTTTCTGCAGTGGTACTGATAAGATCTTTAAGCAACACATGCAACTTTTCTTCATTGCTGGTTTTCTAAACTTGGCTGGCACCTCATACGAATTGATTGTTCTTTTATGGGCTGTGCTCTTGGTTGCTTTTTTCATGAATTGTGTTCTTTACTGTGTTGTTATGAACTGTCAATATTTATGCAATTATGTGCTCTTGATACACAAAGCTATGCAACCTTGTCTGTGTGGGTGTGGCTATTCCATTGACACATTCAATGGGTAGTCTCATACAACCCTTGCCAAGGCCTTTGCTAATCTAGCCAACCAGCAGCCAGCTACATGAACATTACCTTTCCTACCATGCTGGTTCACGTCCGCACAGCCCCATGTGCCATGTATGCCCCATGGGTTACAAACTTTCAACAAATGACATTTCAAATGTAACTACACTGCTTTTTGGTTACCAACTCGTATCTTATGGACTGGTTCATTTTTAAGGACATTGTTATTAGATTCTTCAATCAAAAATGTACACCGCTGTCTTGTATGCCACCGTTGTCTACCTTTTCCACTCTAGAAATGGACTGATCTTTATGAATGGATAATATCTTTAACACCATTTTTGCAAACAATGTTCTGTGATAGCACACATCAACAATTTTTTGTATACACATATCTACTGTAGTGTTGAAATACCTAGTTTCTGTTTTATAATCTGACCATCTGTAATTACCCTTGTGTCAACTCCTGAATAGGACTACTTTCACAGTCACCCTGACTATCTGTATGCTATGGAAATATAATTCATTTACATTATGGGGTTTTATGTGCATTAAAAAGCAGATATTCATATCAATGTTTTAAAGCTTGATAGTAATTTATATCTTGTTTTAACACATCCGCTACTAAGCCTTTGCTGTCTGAGGCATACTTTTAACCAGCATCTTGCACAGCTGCAGTTCTTTTACAAGGCTTGTGCCTCATGCTTGTTGACTAAATAAGACATACCATTTCTAGACATAACCATCTTCTTTTTGTTGTGTTGCCTTTTGAGCTAAGCAACAAGGAGGGGACTGTTATGCCTGAGTTATATACCACCAACTGACCCACAAGTAACCATAACCTTATATACCTACAAGTATTAGTGTTCTTACTGTTTTATTATTTTTGCTATGCTCACATTTGTCTGGAATGTATTTACCTACATGATATGTTTCTGCTATATACACTGTTTCTAGTTTCCACATATATTCTGCTATAATTATAGTCATTCACATTCTGTATTTTTCCACCACTGTTGCATGCTGTATGCTTTTCTGATTATTTGACAAGTACATAGATACATAGACAGTGTCGGCAGATAAGGGCCTATGGCCCACCCAGTCTGCCCATTTGAGATTGTAAGTTCAGTTTATGTTTTCTTAGAAGTCTGTTGCCCCTTACCCCTGACCTCCAGAATTCCATTATGTCTATCCCATGCATTCTTAAATCCCGTGATTGTTTCAGCCTCCACCACTTCCTCTGGCAGGGTGTTCCACTTGCCCATCACCCATTCTGTGAAGAAATTCTTCCTCACATTTCCTCTGAATCATTCTCCCGCCAACTTCATCCCATGCCCTCTAGTCCTGGAACATCTTTTTCACTTAAAAATACTGTATTCCTGCACCCTGTTCCTCCCTGTAAAATACTTGTATGTCTCTATCATGTCCCCTCTCTCCCTCCTCTCCACCAGGGAGTACATATTCAATTCCTTCAATCTGTCCTCATAGGACTTGTGATGCAATCCATGTACCATCTTTGTTGCCCTCCTCTGAACCTTTTCTACCCTGTCTATGTCCATATGTAGGTAAGGTCTCCAGAACTGTACACTGTACTCCAGGTGGGGCCTCACTAGTGTCTTGTATAGTGGAATTATGACCTCCCTGTTCCTGCTGGTGATGCTCCTGCCTATGCATCCCAGCATCCTATTTGCTTTACCTGCTGCCTTGTCACACTGTTTCCCTACCTTGAGGTCATCAGAGATGATAACCCCAAGATCCCTTTCCTGCTTGGTGTATGCTATATCCTCACCCCAACTGATATATTGTGCCAGGGTTTTGTACCTCATATGCATTATCTTGCACTTCTTTGCATTGAGTTTCAACTGCCAAACCCCTGACCATTCTTCAAGTTTCTGCAGGTCCCTTCTCATTCTGTCTACACCCTCTGGTGTGTCTACTCTGTTACAGAGCTTCGTGTCATCAGCGAACAGTGAAATTCTGCCTTCTGGGTCCTACGCAATGTCACTGATGAAGATGTTGAATAGGACCAGTCCCAGCACTGATCACTGTGGTACCCCACTGGTCATTTTTCCCTCTGTGGAATGACAGCCATTTACCACCACCCTCTGTGTCCTGCCACCCAGCCAGTTACTTATCCACCACACTACAGTCCTGCCCACACCCATATGCCCCAGTTTGTGTAATAGTCTTCTATGTGGCACAGTATCAAAGGCCTTGCTGAAGTCCAGATAGGCCATGTCCACTGCCCTCCCCAATCCACCTCCCTAGTCACCCAGTCAAAAAATTCAATGAGGTTGGTCTGACATGACCTCCCCCTGGTGAAACCTTGCTCTCTTGGGTCCTGTAGTCCACTGATAACCAGCTGTTCCACCAATCTCTCCTTCAGTAGTGCTTCCATGATCTTCCCCACTACCGAGGTGAGGCTGACTGGTCTGTAGTTCTCTGCTTCCTCTTTGTTCCCACTTTTGTATAAGGGGACTACATCTGCTGTCCTCCAGTCTTTGGGTACCTCTCCTGTTTCCAGTGATTGGCTAAACAGGATAGCCAGAGGTTCAGCCACCACCTCTCTTAGTTCTTTAAGGACCCTGGGGTGCACCCCATCTGGCCCCATTGCTTTATCAACTCTTATTCCAGTTCCTTCAGGACTCTTTCTCATGTAAAGGGACTTGTGTACATTTCTGCACCATTCTCACCCCTTGTACTCCCTTCAGACCCATTACCCTCCTCTTCCTCAATAAAGACTGAGCAGAAATACCTGTTCAATATGTCAGCTTTACTGTTGCCATCCTCCACAGCCCCCATCCTCCCCTTCAGTCTCACTATCCCTCCCTTTGCCTTTCTTTTTCATTTATGTACCTGTAAAAGGTTTTGTCCCCTCTACCCACTGATTTTGCAATGTGCTCTTCTGTCTGAGCTTTGGCTTCCCTTACTGACCTCCCTGCCTCCCTTTGCTTCTCCTGGTACTTCTCCCTATCCCCTTCTGCCTGTGTATTTTTGTATTGCCTGAATGCAATCTTTTTGGCTTTCACTTTCTTTGCTACCTCTTTGGAGAACCACAATGGTCTTCTCTTCCTTTTCCTCTTGCTAACCTGCTTAATGAATAGTTCTGTTGCTGTTGTAATCCCCATTTTAAATACTGCCCACTGTTTCTCAACCCCTGATTCCTGCCCCATTCCCCTTAATGCCTCTTTCAAGTATCTCCCCATTTTCCCAAAGTCTGCCCCCTAAAATCCAGGATACATGTTTTTGTGTGGTTTGGTTCTGCTCCTTCTGTGATTTCAAACCACAATGACTGGTGGTCACTGTTCCCCAGGTGCTCCACCACTGTTACCCCATCACACTGTCCCTGTTTGAAGGTCCAGTATTGCCTTCTGCCCAGTTGGTTCCATGACCAATTGCTTGAGGAAGACAGCCTGAATGGAGTCCAGGATAAATCTTCTCCTAGTTGATGCTGCTGCTGGTATTGCCAGACTCATTGTCTCCAGTGAGAACTGATAAACATTTTTCCATTTTTTGCTGACTATGATTTTTTCTTTGTCCTAAGATTTCTTACTGATGTTGCAGCTTCATTTCCTATGTAATTGCCCAAGGGAGCCACCTTATTTACATGTCTTATCCAATGCTGTATGTTCATCATATCTGTAACTGCACTGATATCTATCATATATAATTGTATGCACAGCAGCTCCTCAAAGAGAAAGAGACCATACTTGAGGAATGGTAGGAAATCAGCTCCCTTGTGATTGCTCTGTCACATGTCTGACGTGAGTATTTGTGTAATAAAACTGCTTTTTATTACATACTGCTTGTGGTATAATCTTTGGATAGCCAATCCAACATACAAGAATCTGATGGTAAGCTGGACTTACCGTAACAAAGGGAAGGAGCCAGCAGCTTGGGTTGTCAGATTTGCTTCATAGAAGTTCCTGCCACTTGGTGGGTTAAACTGTTTAAAATCTACTTTACATGCTTTGATGACAATTTGCATTGGTTGGACTTTTTGATGATATCCTCAAGAACTTATTCCACAAATTTTCTCTAATTCTAATGATAGGAACGCTGAAAAATCAAGCAGGGGCCTCCCAAGATTTCTTCACCCTGAGGCCTGGAGGCCATGAAGCCAAGAAAGAGTTTGAGGCAAGCAAACTGGCAGAGCAGGCAGTCGCCTTGTTTTTCGTATAGCAGTAGCCCATTCTAGCATCAAGAGGTGTTTTCCACAGGAGATTGGATCTTCACACTGGGACCTGTTCAGGTGAGTGAGGGTGAGTGGGGAGGTCTGGGGGATGCAGGGTGGTGGATGCTCACTGAGAGATCAGGTGGGGAGATGGGGACTGGCTATGGACCTTTTTTTATATAGATTTAAGAAAGAAAGACATCAAGGGACCATTTTCTTCTTTTCAGGCTCTGTGGGACATTGGAGGGTAGGGAGTGCCACTAGACACCAGGGCAAGCATAAGTATCAAGGGGGACAGCCATCAGAGGGTGGGGGTGCCACTAGACACCAGGTATAAAGTGCAGTGTTATGGAGTTGGGCATGGGAGGGTTGGGGCACCAGTAGACACCAGGGATACATAAATTATTTATGAGTAGGGGAATCAGAGGGTGGGGGTGCCATCAGACACCAGGAAAGAAATATTATGGGGATGACAATCAGGGTGGGGGTACCACTGGAAACCAGGGAAAATATATTTTATATATATATATATATATATATATATATATATATATATATAGTCATTGCTAATGCAACAGTTAGGCTTTTATTAAAGCAACAAAAGCAGGGAAATGGGATGTTAGGACCCCCACCCTGCAGAAACTGAACAGGCTTTGGGGGGTGCCTTGGAGTCATCAGCCCTAACACCCCATCCTACAGAGACTGAGAAGTGTTGGGGGGTGCCTTGGAGTCAACAGCCCTAAAGCTCACCCAATTCTCCTATACTGTGCCCATCTCAGCTTATTTACTTATTGAATGGGTGAGCATTAGGGCAGATGACTCCAAGGCACCTCCCTGATGCATCTCAGTCTCTGCAGGGTAGGGGTAGGCACATTAGGGCTGACCACTCTAAGTCACCTGACCCCCCCCGACACCTGTCAGTTTCTGCAGGGTGGGGTATTAGGATTGGAAACTCTAACACCACATTTCCCTGCTTTTGTCATTTCAGTAACAACCCTAACTGATGCATTAATGAAGTTTTTTGCCATGGATTTCCTTACTTTTTTAAATAATATAATCATACAGTTATTTGTCTGTGACGCTCCCATCCCTTCATACATACATATACATATGTAGCCGTGGAAGCACAGGGCTCTCTGGGCTCTGTGCTTCTATTCTTTGGAGAACCATGACCAAATTGTCAGCATAGCCATGTTATTACCCCACCTCATGTACTCTGGTACAGAAAATTTTCAAATCCACGCCAAAACATAATTCTGTATAACTGCAATGACATTCCATGCCACAGGTGTGTAAACACATTTTGGGCAGGATTTGGCAAAATGATAGCTATGACATACATGAGTTATATTAACCCTGCAGGGCCATGGACTGATATATCAGTCCAAAATTCTTATACGTTCTAAATCTGTCAGCAGCATAAGGGTTAAGAAGAAGGCTATGTTCAAATTCATGGGTCAAACTATTTCAAAGTTCCAAAGTTATGAGAGGGTATACTGAAATTGCAATGAATGGTCATAACTTTGGCATTTTTTCATATTTTGACCCCGAATTGTGAACATAGTCTTCTAATGACCCCACCACATAATCTCGATTGGTGAAATTTTTGAAATCCTTGCCAAAATGCCATTCTGCACCACAGGTATAAAACTACATTGTGGGCAGGATGTCAAAAATGACAGCTGTACTGTTCATGAGGTGGAGTAAAAAAATGGCTATGCTGAAAATTTGCAGTCAAAATATTAAAAATTACCAAAGTTAAGTGCATGCATAGAAATATTTCAACAATGCTCATAACTCGACCATTTTTTTGAATTTTTCTTTCAAATTTTCAACATGGGCTTTTTGGGACCCCACCTCATGAACACTAGCACTGTCATTTTGTTCAGCAGTCCCAAATGTTCATTTCACACAGTGACCGTGAAATCACCTACTGGGCCTGAGTAACAAAATCGCAATCACAGTGTTTATGAGGTGGGGTCTCAAAAAGCCCATGTTGAAAATTTGGAGAAGAAATTCCAAAAAATGGCAAAGATATCAACATAAGTTCAAGACACCATTGAAATATGTTATACAGCACTTATCTTCATTCCTCAGTTTGCAGTTTGGCTTTGAAAAGTGCAGACATGCCCTGGTCCTCAGAAGATGACAGCAAATGATCTCTGGAGGTAAGTATAGGGTAAGGGGGTGCAGGGAGGTGGGTGCTCAGTGGGAGGGTGAGGATGGAGGAGGGGGTCAATGGCAATGATGAGGGACATCCATACATATGTATACATATGTAGCCATGGAAGCACAGGGCTCTCTGGGCTCTGTGCTTCTATTCATAGGAGAACCGTGAACAAGGTAGAAAAAGAAATGGGCAGACTGGATGGGCCTTGCAGTCCTTATCTGCCATCAACTTCTATGTTTCTATGACATTTTTTTTGTTTCAAAAAATTAAAGATGTTGCGGGACTGTATTCTTTGTTTTAGGTAACAAAAATTGCTGCAACTGTTTAGGGACACTGGGAGAGGGCTCCTCAGTTTCCTACACTGCTACTAGGGAGGGGAGACAAATATAACAATTATTTGGGTAAACTGGGAGTGGGTTCCCCATTGTCCACACTGCTTGGTTGGGGGAGCAATAAAATATTAAAATAATTTGGGGACATTGGGAGTGGGATTCCCAGTGTCCCACACTGGTTGGGGGGGCCGTATGAATGCCAACATGGGATTAAGCACCCCAATGTCATCAATTATTATTAAAACAATGGGTGGGGAGGGCATCCAACACCGGGAGTGGGCTTTCCGGTGTCAGATTATTATTATTATAAATATAAAGAAAGAAGGGGGACAGTGATTGGAGGGTGGGGGGTGCCACTAGACACCAGGGAATGGGTGGCTCGCATAAAGAACTGCAGTTGGCAGCACGAGTTCCAGCTGCCGCTGCAGTAGTCAAGAAAATCCCGCTGTACTCATACAGAGAACACGGGGAAGCACGCCTCTCAATAACACAGCTAGTGACTTAGGGTCACAGAAAACGTCTTTCAAGCAATAATTTTAACAAAGCAAACATCAGAATGTGGCTAAACGCGTGCCGTTTACCTACTTTCTATTGTTTATTTTTTAAAAGTCGTTCTTTTTTTCTATTTCACTTGTTTTGTTTGTCTAGCTAACTGGACAAATAAAATGGCCAATGCATGAAAAAGGATTTTGCTCCTGCAACACAGGACGACCATGTCTGCAAAAAGGGATTCTTGTCTGGGAAAAGGGATTCTCTCCAGAGACATACAATCCATATCTGTACTGGCTCCTGGGACATAAAATCAATTTTTGTGTGGGACATCTATTTTCCCCATAGGAAATAATGGGAAATTCAAAATTTAATAACTTTTGAACAGATTAATATTTTTTCACCAAACCTTCAAAAGGCACATCTGTGAGACAAAGGCTTTCTACCCTGAAAATTTCTGGCCACAACTTGCAATAATATCTGTGATACAAGTGGACAAAAAAAACAAACACAAAACCTTTATTTTCAACACTCTGTATCTCAGATACCACAAAAGAAATTATAACAAAATTTGCCACATAAATGGATCGACCCCTAATGGTTATATATGCCAAATTTCATGCACATCTGTTGAACATTACAAAGTTATTAAGCTGCAAAAATTGGCCTTTAACATTAAACACCCTCATCAATATATCATGCCTGTATAGTAGGGCTGCATAAGTACTTCTATGTTAAACCCAAATATTTGCACTTTAATAACTTTGCCCCCATTCCATTGATTAACAAGACATTCGGAAAGCACAGCCTCTGTGCAAGGATCTCTTGATCCTGTACATTTCATGTAAATCCGTTCAGGGAAGGCAAAGTTACAAAGGTGCAAAAAAACCAAAAAATCCAGGTTTTTGAAAATGTTAAGACTTTTTTTGCCACCCAGTAACTTAAAAAGTAGGAGCCTCTGAAACCTGAATCTCTCAGGTTTGATAGAGGTTGGTCCAAAGTATGTGCTTTTGTGGTTTTTAGGTTCCTCAGTTAAGTAGTTTTTGAAATAAGATGGGAAAAGTGGATTGTTAGCAGAACCCCAAGGAGGGAAGACCCCTAGAACAAGGGACAAGTAACCCCTAAATAAGACCTCCATACCCTTGTAGAACAAAAGCCAAGTATGTGGCCACTGAAAAACCATCAGACAAGAGGAAACCTCCTTGGAGGGTATTTAAAGAAGGACAAACAACAGTGCTTAGTTTCACCAAGTTTATGTTTATTTGTAACCATATATAGTTCTACATTTTTCATCTAAAATGGTTAGTCCCTGGGATTTCTGGGTAGACTGCATCTTCAAATGGGCACCTGAAAGGAATCAAACAGAAATGGGTTAGTGCATTGGAAGGTGGGAAAAATGTAACTGCATGCAAGAATTATAAGCAGATTTCTGATACAGCCTTAGACACCAGCTGGTACTGTAATGTATTCAGTCTTAGATTCATTGTTGTT
This sequence comes from Neoceratodus forsteri, assembly GCA_016271365.2. NCBI lineage: Eukaryota > Metazoa > Chordata > Ceratodontiformes > Ceratodontidae > Neoceratodus > Neoceratodus forsteri. The sequence goes on along the minus strand of CM057454.1, from coordinate 265,312,446 downwards.
TTGAGGCCTGATGCATTGCACTGTAGTATGAACTGTTTATAGGGAAAAGGGTACAGTATATACCATTGATGTATACCCAAGGTTGTATGATGAACACACTCTGTAATGATTTCCTAAGGGAATGATTTTACGCCTTTTATCCTCAATAAAGATAAGTGAAAAAAAATTTCCATTTCTGAGCATGCGCAGTTCAAAGATCAACATTCTATTTATAACTGAATTTTTGCAAAAGCAGGAGTTTGCACTATACGACTCAGCGGTCTTTAATATATGACAGCTCTGTCATATAGTACAACCCCTGCTGCTTTCACCACTCGTAGGTCAGGGAGGGGGCTACTGTCATTGTAGCCATGCCAGCTTAACTGCGCCTCAATGTATCTCTTATCTGCACACTGGGGGCCCCAATCCATGGTGGCAATGTATTCATTTGTTTGTTTGTTGGTTTTTTTTCTGGACAACTGTGTTGTATAGTGCAAGTACTATACGACACAGCTGTCTTTAATAAATGACAACTGTATCATATAGTACTTGCACTATATGACACAGCTGTCATTCATTAAAGACAGCTCTGCCATATAGTGCAGGTGGGTGCTTGCAGGTGGTTGGCACACTAGGTAAGGGACGGGGCTACTGTCATTGTAGCCCAACCAGCCTGACAGCCAGTGAGCTGTTTTCAGCACACCAGGGGCCCCAATCCCTGGCTGCAGTTTATTTATTTATTTATTTTATTTTTAAATGTTAAATCTGATGCACCCCCCCTTTTTAGCCCTCTCCTTGCCACTGCCAACATCATGGTGCCCAGTCCCCATGTCAGCTTTTATACCCGCCCCAGAAGTGTGTAATGCAGCCGAGTGTTTTCCCTGGGGGAAAAAAATGTCCATCGATGATTTTTTTACAATACTTAACCATCCCTCCCCAACCCCACCCTCCCACTGGGCACCCATAACCCTGCACCCTCTTACACTACACTTACCATCAGAGATCTGGCACTGCCATCTTTTGTGGACTGGGACGCCTCTGCATTCTGCACCTCTGCACTCTTAAAAGCTGAACTGCAAACGGAGCAATACAGGTAAATGCTGTATAACTGAATTTATGTTGATAGCCTCACCATTTTTTGGAATTTTTCCACCAAATTTTTTACATGGGCTTTTTGGGACCCCACTTCATAAACATTATCACTGATTCCCCAATACTCCGGAGACCCAAATCCCTAATGTCTTTTCATTTCCTGTCTTTGTGCACTTTGCATTTTTATAACCCTAATCTCTGCATTAATGTAGTTTTTGCAATATATATATATATATATATTTATTTATTTATATTCATTGCAAAAAACTATGTTAATGCATCAGTTAGGGTTCTTATTAAAGCATAAAAAGCTGAGAAATTCAACGTTAGTGTTACCAACTCTACCACCACCTCCAATCCTTGGGTGTCAGGTGTGCCTTTGAGTCATCAGCCCTGTCACCCCATTCCATGTATAAACAAGATGAGATGGTTCAGTATAGGAGCATGGGGTGAGAGTTAGGCCCAATGACTCCAAGGCACACTCCAACGCATGTTGGTGTGGGGAGGGTGGGGGGAGTGGAGTGGGGTGTTAGGGTTGGTAACCCTAACATCAAATTTCCCAGCTTTTTGTGCTTTAATAAAAACCCTAACTGATGCATTAATGTAGTTTTTTTGCAGTGAATTTCCCTTCTTTTTGAGAAAGTGTAATATAACTGGTATGTGGTTATGGGAGCGCGGGCCCTCCATGCCCTGTGCTCCCCTCACGCTACCCATTGTTGCATAATGATATGCATAAGTAGGAGCATGGGCCTTCTGGGTCCTGCGCTCCCGTTTACACATACTGTAAGTACAGACATACCGCAGCTCAATATTCATGAAAAGTAACCCTTGTAACACTAATTTGGCAATATCTTAGTAACCGTAACAACTATGGAAAAACTTCCACTGCAGTTGTAATCATGACTTCAAAACCTTCACGGGTGCTACCTAAAGGTGGACTAAGCAGTGGACAGTGAAAAATCATCATCTCAAATCATTTTCAAGATACGTGCACCAAAAGGCACCACGGGCACCATAATTCAATGGAAGTACTAACTCGGGCATTTTTAGGATTTTTTTCACCCAGTTTTCAACATGGCATTTTTGGGACCCCACCTCATGAGCAATATCACTGTCATTTCATTAATCTGTCCCGAAAGCTGAGTTCACACAGCAAATGCACTACTCTGTACTACAGGTGCAAAATTATGTCTGGGGCAGGATGTGAATAATGACAGCTGTATACTGTTCATGAGGAGGTGTGGAAAAGGGTAATGTTGAAAATCAGGAGGGAAAATATGAAAAATTGGCGACGTTACAAGCGTGCGTAGAAACTGTACAATGAACACTTGTAACGTGGCCATTTTTGGGAATTTCTTACTCAAATTTTCAACATGAGCTTTTGGGAACTCCCTTCATGAACACTGGCACTGTGATTTTGTTAATCCATCCCAAAAGTTGATTTCGTACAGCGACGAGCCATTCTGTGCCAGAGATGTGAAAACACATTTAAGGCAGGATGTGAGAAATGCCAGCTGTACTGTTCAGGAGGAGGTGTGAAAAATGGTAATGTTGAAAATCTGGAGTGAAAATATTAAAAATGGGTGAATTTATGAGCGTGCATAGAAACTGCTTAATGCACGCTTGTAACACAGCCGTTTTTTGTATTGTTTGCACCAGATTTTCAACATGGGCTTTTTTGGACCTCCCTTCATGAACACTGGGACTGTCATTTCATTAATCAATCCTGAAAGGGGATTTTGCATCCCAAAAGGTGATTCCGGGCAGCAACCACAAAATCACCTTTTGGGACTGAGGAACGAGATGACAGTGACACTGTTCACGAGGTGGGATCCCAAAGTGCCTATGTTGAAAATTTGGTCAGAAAATAAAAAAAAAAAAGCTGAGATATCCACATTTAAATTTTTTCTTTGTATCAGAGTCACCCGAAGTAGGATCCTAGTTTGCATCTCGTCATACAAACAAAGATCCTACATCATATTATGCTGATATGAACAAAGAATTTAATTGTTAAAAAACACACATTTTAGGGGCATTTTCCGAACAGTAAAGTGCAGAATGCACCTAGGGGGTCACAATAAGCAAGCTACATGTGTTGGTTCCTCCCCAGAATATAATTTTGGGAGGTTTACAAATTTGAATTTCAGGCAAACTGGAAACAAGATGGCAGCCATATGAAAGGGAAATTTTCCCATACAATGCAGGATTCCTCTTTCGTATCAACCAGCTATATTAAAGTGCCTACTGAAAATGTTCAGAAATTATTTTTTCAAATTTTTTAATTGCAATAACTTAAAAACTACTTTTGGTTTTTTTCACACACTAGCGACATTCACATCTGTGGTGTAGTCCCTTTCTGTTCTGAAAATGTGATACCAAACAAACAAACCCTCTGGGCTGTAGGCAAGTTAAAAGAAAAATCCCTGCAAAACTCAATGGGTAAAAACATGTTTTTTCACCTCTCTATAACTCAGAGACCACAGATCCAACCAGAACAAAACTTGCCAGATCTGGATATCTACACCACAGGACAGTGCATACCAAATTTTGTGCAAATCCATTCAATGGTTGCAAAGTTATTAAAGTACAATATTTTGAGTTTAACATTGTAGTGCCTACTCAACCCTAACTTAAGGGGTGTGACCACACCCCTATAATATCTATCTATATATATATATATATATACACACACACACACATATATTCTTATTTATATTTATTTAACATATTGTTCCCTGGTATCCAGTGGCACCCCCCACCCTGTGATTTATTTTATTTATATATATATTTTTCCCTGGTATCCAGTGGCACCCCCACCCTCTAATTTCCCTCCTCCTATTTTCCATTTCTCTGATGTCTAGTGGCACCTCCACCCTCTGATTCCCATCCCTATAAATATTGTATATGTCTCTAGTGTCTAGTGGCACCCCCCCTCCAATGGCCATGCCCTAGAAGTTTAAGGTTGCTCTGCTGCCTATTGGCACCCTCCCCCCACACACATACACACACCACAAAGCATCTAGTACCCCAGGCCTTCTATACCAGTGGTGAACATCTGGTATTGACAAATGCTTGTTTCTCATGTTTTTCTATTTTCAGGTGTTATCACTAGGGTGATGAAATCATGTTGCTGCATTGGTCCAGCCTATATCTTTTTTTGGAATTTAGTAATTTTTCCAGGCATAGAAGGTAAGCATTTCTTTTGTTTGTTTTTGGTTTTTTTTTATTCTGAAAAGTTTTGTGGATGTCAGACTAACTAGTTTTGCAGATGTCAAACTGTTTTCTGTTACTGTTGCTCTAATTTCAGGTAATTTTCAACAGGTGTCTTTTACAATGTTATCCAGGCAGAGAAGATGGTGATGGCTTGATTGCTGTAGCAGGAGACAGCAGTACAGGAGACCTGTGAAGACAAGAAAAGATTATTTAGACTGTACTTAAGTACCTACTGTTGTGGTGGCTACACAGTATGGCCATTGTTGACTCCCTGTCTTACCATACCTGCCACCAGTGAAGAAAAAAGAGAAATTATTTAAACTCCCTTTGGCCACCCTGGCACACTGTGTACCTGTGCAAAAGGAGAACAAAAAGGAAAAAGAAAAAATAAGAGTGATACTTACCATTACATTAGTGTTGCTGGCTGTGCTGTTTACTGGCTTTTGCATGCCACTGAGGTGGTGTAGGAAGAAGTCATGTAACTCTGTGTAGTTCTATAAAAAAATTAATTATGCAAGTGAAGCCAGTAGAGGCTTGCATCATGTGTGAAAGCTTATTGGAAAGAGGGGCAGCCCAGCAGTTGAGTAGCCTCTCTGTCTGCAGAGTCACCAGCCATTACACACACAAGCAAGAGTCAGGACAGAACCAATTTTTTTATGTAGTCCTGTAAAAAAATAGATTGTGGAAGCAGAGCCAGTAAAGGCTTGCATCATGTGTGAAACCTTTTTGGAGGAAGGGGGCAGCCCAGCAGTTGAGTAGCCTCTGTCTGCAGTGTCACCAGCCATTTACGACACAAGCAAGAGTCAGAAAGAAAGACTCATCCAGTACAGCCCCAGGTCCTCAAACACATTAAGATATTTTTCCTCCACATATGAATAAATTATTTGGACACTATTTTCACAAGTCTTTTTTATTTGGACTATAAGAGTGGGCCTTTTCATATCCAGTATTGTTTCTTTTGATTACAAGCAAGAGTCAGTAAGGACAGTACCAATTTTTTTTGTGTGTGTGTAGTCCTGCAAAAGAATAAATTGTACAAGTAGAACCAGTAAAGACTTACGTCATATGTGAAACCATTTTTTGGGGGGGGCAGCCTGGCAATTAAATAGCCTCTGTCTGCAGTGTTAACATCCATTACCCACACAAGCAAAAGTTAGGAAGGGACCAATTTTTTGTGTAGTCCTGTAAATACAAATTCTGCTAGCAGAGCCAGTAAAGGCTTGTGTCAGGTCTGTAACCTTTTTGGAGAGAGGTAGCAGCCCAGCAGTTGAGTAGTCTCTGTCTGCAGTGTCATCAACCATTTCCCACACAAGCAAGAGTCAGTAAGGACAGGACCATTTTTCTATGTTTAGTCCTGTAACAAAAATAAACTGTGCAAACAGAGCCAGTAAAGGCTTGTATCACATGTGAAACCTTTTTAGAGGGAGGGAGGGAGCAGCCCAGCAGTTGAGTTGCCTCTATCTACAGTGTTTCCCACACAATCAGAAATCAGGACAAGATGGAGTTTTTTTTTGTGTGTGTGTGTGTGTGTGTGTGTGTGTGCGTGTGTGTGTAGTCCTGTAAAATAATTTATTTTTGTAGTCCTGTAAAATAATAAACTGTGCAAGCAGAGCCAGTAAAGCCTTGCATGTTGCATGTGAAATCTTATTGGGGGGAGTGGACAGCCCAGAAGTTGAGTAGCCTCTGTCTGCAGTGTCATCAGCCATTTCCCACACATACAAGAGTCAAAAAGAGGGCCAGTTTTGTGTGTGTGTAATCCTGTAAAAAAATAAACTTTGCAAGCAGAGCCAGTAAAGGCTTACATCATGTGAGAAACCTTTTTGGATGGAACGGGCAGCTCTTGGCAGTTGCATAGCAGCCTCAACTTGTAGTCTTGCTAGTTAACCTGTTCATATTCATATTGCCTTGAGACTTGCACTGCTCATCATCATTGTAACCTATTTCCCCAAGGTGACTGAGGAAGGTAGAATGGTTAGGTACTGGGGGGTTTCTTGGAATGGAGCTGGCTTCATTGGTGAGCAGTAATTGTTATTTATAAAAATTCTTGTGTATTAAATAAAAATAAAGATGGGGTCTCCCAACCCTCTCTTGGAAAAAACAAAAAGTAGTAGAGTTGGGACAAACATTAAGGGTGGTAGCTTTGAAATGTATTACAGCCCTGTGGCTTAAACCAGAATCTCCCACTTTAGCAAAATGGGTCACAAGGATAGATGATTTAGAAAAGATGGAAAATATCACATCTACAATTCATCTTAATAAGGATAAATTCATGGAACTTTGGTGTCCATGGCAAATGTGGAGAGGGTCTTGGAGTGAGGAAGGGGGCCAGGATCCTGGGGGGTGAGGAAGGGTAGAAGTGGGGTTTCCTTCCTTTTTCTTTCCTTTTCTTTTTGCAGTAAGAGTAGAGGACAGCAGAACTTGATAACATACTATGTGACTAATTATGAAGATGGATAACTTGAAATGTAACACCTTGATTAGGTTTAAGAAGGGGGGAGGAGGAGGGATGAGAGTGTGCCATATAGTCATTTAAGGTAGAATGTTTTCAATATTAGTAGATTTGCATTAAGTTTAAAAGGTAATAGGCCCAACTATGACTGGGAGGGCCTGATTTACACTGGATAACCAACTTTTGTATTTTCCTTTTCCTTTATGTTAAGTGCGAATCAGATGAAAGGAATATGGACACTACTGCACAAAACTGTTTCCATCACATGAAGAAAAAACTGGGTGCAGTATATCGCACTTTTCCCTTTTTTTTTTTTATCCTAATGCCTCAGCAAGGAGAGGAAAGGAACTTATATAGAAATGGACAGTTTAATATATTTAATGTTATAAGTTGATACAAGATGTAATGAAATAAGATATGTGAACTGTATTAAGTGTTTAAAATCTGATGTGTCAGATGTTCTATTCTTAATTACCAATAAAAGTTATCTGCGTGAAAAAAAAAATAAAGATGGAAGGGAGTAGGCCAGTGGAACAAGTGTCCAAGGCAATGACAGCAATTCAGAAGAAAAAAAATCACAACAAGTGCTTCTTCTACTGTAGTAGGTACATCCTCTTTACCTATTGAAGCTTCCTCATGCTCTGAGTCCTTGTCTTTTGAGATCCAATCATTTTTGTCTGTTGCTGCAGGTGATATCCAGTTAACAAGCACAGGCCAAGTAAAAGGCAGGAAGAAAAGCTTGGGCAATGAACCAGCAACTAAAAAAGTAGACTTTCCAAAGGTACAGTTATTAAAGGAAAACAAAGGCAGTTGCAGTCACTACACATAGTGGAAAGGAAACACATGCATATTTTGTGCCACTTTCTCAAGATTCTACCATTTTTCATTCCTCTGTGCACTCTTTAGAGTCAGACCATGTGAATAGCAGTGGCAGTGAGTGCATTCCTGAAACAGAGGCACTGCATGATGGGGACTCTGTTGATGAGGGCTCAGAGCCAGAGGAACCTCTGAGATGCCAGACCAAAAATCCTGGGGAAAGGTCATCAGAAGGAAGGTCATTATGGAAAAGTGAAAAGGAAGTTATGCCTGACTTGCCTGTCTGCTCTGCTGAGGGAAGGCATCACACCCAATCATTCAGGGAGGACACTGAGGAAAATAATCAAAATACAGAAATTAACATAGAGATGCTGGATGATGATTCAGAAGCTGCAATTCCAGAGACAAAAATGAAAAACATCATCCTCTTCCCATTGGAGCTTTGTTCACCTTGACCCAAAGAACAGTTTGTGAGCAATATGCTGTTTATGTAAAGCCTCTTTTAGCATAGGAAGACAGGCAAGCAACCTTGGCACATCAGTCATAATAAGACACTTACAGTGAATACATCCACTTCAGTGGGCCAGGAATAAGTCTCAAGGTGATATGGCAGAGGATGTTGCACTGGTTAAAACATTGGTACTCACACTGGTGGTGTAGCAACATTTTTCTATTTACAACATAAAACCCCCTCAGACACCAAGCAGAACTTTGACTGCATCGCCCTTTTTTATCCACTAGGTCTTTATCAGAATCAAAAAGTTCCCCAAATGAAAACAGAATTAATTCTCCTCTGCCTCCTCCAGCCTTTTTTAGTGTGCCAGTCACACCTCAGAAACAGTTAATGATGCAGCAGACTTTTGAACAGAGAACTAAAAATAACCAAAGCCTTCCAGCCGCTCAATAGTTAAATAAAGCAATATCTACAATGATTATACTGGATATGTGCCCATTTTCTATTGCTGACACTGTTGATTTTTGGGAGGTGATGAAACTTGCTGCCCCTTGGTATCAGCTATCATCACAGACATACAGTACAGTCCTGACAAGCAGCAGGAAAATCCCAGCCTCTCCCTACAAAACAGGGTACTAAATGAGAAAAAAACCGAGGTAGAATGGTCAGTGGGGGATGCTGCAACAGAAGGTAAAGCCATCAAAAAATGGAGAGCAATGAGTACCAATGCCCGTAGTCTGGGTAACAAGCTTCCTGAATTAGTGGCCTTGATGGAGGAGGAACATCTGGATATCGTGGCAGTCACAGAAACATGGTACACACAAAACCATGACTGGGACGTAAACATATCAGGATACACTATCTACAGGAGGGACAGGGAGGGTAAAAGAGGAGGAGGAGTAGCTCTTTACATAAGGGAAGGAATAAAAGCAACAGAACAAAAGGGTAAACAGGGAGGAGAAGAAGCACTGTGGGTAAATTTGGAGACAGGCAATGGCACCACAATCCACACAGGGTTTGTACAGACCTCTTCTCAGGGAGGAAATGGACAAGGAAATGATAGAAAGTATACTTAGAATGGCAGAAAAAGGGGAGATATTGCTGATGGGTGATCTGAATATGCCAGATGTTAACTGGAGTGCAGTTGCAGCTGCCACTTTGAAGAGTGGAGTTATTCTAGATGCCCTACAGGGCATGCCTTAGACAACTAGTACTGGAGCCCACTGACAGGGAGCAATATTAGACTTGATTCTCTCAAATGGAGATGGAGAGAGGATCACAGATGTAAAGTGGGTAGCCATCTGGGAACTAGCGACCATCAAACAGTATGGTTCACAATAAACACAGCAATAGAGTCAAGCCATACAAAGACAAAAGTACTGGACATTAGGAGGGCTGACTTTTCCAAAATGGGTGAGTGCCTAAGGAATGCACTAGCATATGGGCAGGAAGGAGGGGTGGAAGAACAATGGGGAATAATAAAAACTGCCATCACAGAGGTAATGAGCCTTTGTGTGAAGCAAATAAACAAAACAAAATGATGTAAGAAACCACTATGGTTCTCAAAGGAAGTGGCAGTGAAGGTTCAAGAAAAAGAAAGCATTCAGGAAGTACAAGGAATCGCAGAAGGAGCAGGACAGATAACTGTATCAGTTAAAGCAAAGGAGGCTGGGAAGGCAGTCAGAACAGCAAAGGCCCAAACCGAGGAAAAGATGGCCAACTCAGTTAAGAAGGGATAAAACCTTTATAGATACATCAGGGAGCGAAGGAAGACCAAGGAGGGATAGTGAGGCTTAATAAAGGTGAGGAGGGTGGGCAGAGGGAGACTGTGAAAAGGCACAGATACTAAACAAATATTTTTGCTCAGTATTTACAAATGAAGAGGAGGTACATAAAACAAACAGTAGAAACACTCTGGATACAGAAGTTGATACCAACCCATTTACAGAAGAAAGGGTTCTGAAAGAACTCTTAAAACTGAAGGTGGACAAAGCAATGGGGCCTGATGGGATTCATCCTAGAATTCTAAAGAACTAAGGGTAGAACTAGTGACACCTTGACTACCCTTTTAACAAATCATGGGTGGATGGGGTGGTACCCGAGGACTGGAGGAGGGCAGATGTGATTCCCCTTCGCAAAAGTGGGAGCAAGGCAGAAGCAGGAAACTACAGACCTGTTAGTTTAACCTCAGTGATGGGGAAAATGATGGAATCACTTCTGAAGGAAAGAATTGTTGAGTATCTAGAGGCCAGAGGGGCACAGGACCCTAGGCAGCATGGATTCACAGTAGCAAGGTCATGCCAGATGAATCTGATAGATTTCTTTGACTGGGTGACCAAAGTAGTAGATCAGGGAGGGGCTGTGGACATGGCCTACCTAGACTTTAGCAAGGCATTTGACACAGTCCCACACAAAAAAATTAATATACAAGTTAGCCAGCCTGGGAGTGGGTCCCAAGATGACAGCCTGGGTAAAGGATTGGCTGGAGAATAGGACACAGAGAGTAATAGTAAATGAGTCCACTCAGAAGAAAGGAGGGTTACTAGTGGGGTACGCAGAGGTTCAGTATTAGGACCGGTCCTCTTCAATGTCTTTATAGTTACATTGCAGAAGGACTGGAAGGAAAAGTATGTCTCTTTGCAGATGACACAAAGATCTGCAACAGAGTTGATGCACAGGGTGGGGTGGAAAGGATGAGAAGGGACTTGGCAAGGTTAGAGGAATGGTTAAATGTATGACAGCTTAGATTCAATGCAAAGAAGTGCAAGGTAATGCACCTGGGAAACAAAAACCCAGGGGAAGAGTACACAATGGGGGGTGAGATACTAACAACAACAAAAATGGAAAGAGACCTGGGGGTAGTCATATCAGATGACCTAAAGGTGGGCAAGCAATGTGAGAGGGCAGCAAGGAGGGCTGGGGGATACTGGGATGCATAGGAGAGGCATCACCAGTAGAAAACAGGAAGTTATTATCCTCTGTACAGACAGCTGGTGAGACCCCATCTGAGTACTGTGTGCAGTTCTGGAGACCCAATCTCTGCAAAGACATAGACAGGATGGAAGCTGTCCAGAGGAGGGCAACTAAATGGTGCAGGGTCTGCACCGGAAGACATATGAAGAGATGAAAGGAGCTTAATATGTATAGCCTCGAGGAAAGGAGGAGAGGGACATGATAGAAACGTTCAAGTACCTCAAGGGAATCAACAAAGTCCAAGAGGGTAGCATCTTTCAAAAAAAGAGGTGTGCAAGAACAAGAGGGCACAATTTGAAGATAGAGGGGGCAGCTCAGAGGTAATTTAAGGAAGTATTTTTTCACAGAGAGGGTTGTGGATGCATGGAATGACCTTCCGGAGGAGGTTGTGGAGTCAAAATCAGTGGTGGAATTCAAGCATGCATGGGACAGTCATAAGGCAATTCTAGGGGGTGGGAGTAGGAAGAAGTAGGCTGCTGGTTAACTAGGATCTGCAGCTTATCCAGTAGGTAGGGAAATGGGCAGACTGGTTGGGCCAAGCGGTCCTTATCTGCCGTCAAATTCTATGGTTCTATGTTTCTGTTTAATCAAATTTCATTAATCCAGAAATCCTAATTATCCAAAACTAAATTGTGTCCCTCACTGTTCCCTGTGAAGATTAATTACCTGTCAAGCTGCTCCCGACTATCCCATTAGCGGTTGTTACCGCTAATTGTCTCACTATTTTATTTAATGCAGGCAGTGTGAAAACAGATCACAGCACAACACATCACCAGCTGCTCTGCAATACCCTGCCCTGTGATACTTTGCCATATCTAAAAGGAAGAGATTGGTGCTCAACCTGAAGCGAAAGCTGCAGATTTTAAAAGATTTGGAACACGGTGATAAGGAGGTGGATGTAGCACGTGTTATAACATTGCAAACTCCACCATGAGTGACACCCGCAAGGTGAGTGAAAAGCTAAGGAGCTTTGCAGCTCAGATAGACAGTAGCATTAAAGTTGAAGAAAGAAAGACCATGCATGTGTGCCGTGATGACGCTCTAGATAAGGTGGTGTACATGTGGTTCATCCAAAACCATATGAAGGGTACACATATCTCAGAGCTGATAATGAAAGAAAAGGCCAAACAATTCCACCAATAGCTGAATGGAGAGTCAAGTTCCTTTTACTGTAAGTGACAGATGGCTCAATCGCTTTAAGCACTGCCATGGGATCCGTCAGCTCAGTGTAACTGGTGAGTCACTGAGCACCTTGGATGAATCAATTGCTCCATTCCATGACAAATTGAGGTTAATTATGGAAGCAGAGGGGTTCTCTGAGCAACAACTGCATAACGCAGATGAAACCATCTCATCTTGGTGCTTGTTGCCTGAAAAAACATTGGCCTCCTCTGATGAACGCTGTGCCCCAGGTTTAAAAAAAAAATAAAGAGCGCCTTACCATACTTGTGTGCTGCAATGCCACAGAGAACATGAATTGCCTCTTTTTGTCATAGGTAAATCTACAAGCCCCAGATGCTTGAAACAAATTAACCTTGCCACCCTGCCAGTGCTTTATATATCTCAAAGGAGCACCTGGATGAATTGTGAGATTTTTAGCTCCTGGTTTAAAGACAGTTTTGTTCCTGCTGTGCGCTGCTACCTGCATTCCAGACAACTTCCCATCCTTGCACTCCTTCTCATTGATAACACAGGTGCATATCCCGGGACAGACAGCTTAAAGAGTGCATATGAGCGCATAAGATGTGAGTTCCTGCCACCAAACATGACTGTCAAAATCCAGCCTTTAGACCAGGGAGTTCTGGCTACATCAAAGCAGCTTTACCAGGGGAAACTGCTGAGCTTCATGCTAAATGAGGTTCAATGTGCTTATGCAACTTGATATAATGTATGCTTGTGTGACTTAGATACATTGTGGCTGTTCACCTCTCCATCCATTGGATATATCACCCTACAGGGTTACGACAGTGAGGAACCCTAGAGGAGGGTTCCATCCCTATAGGTGTCATGGGAATGAGTCCCTTGGCTAAAAGTAGCTTCAGAAGAAGCCCATGGAAAAGAGAGACGTGCCGCTGGAGGAGATGGGGAGGATGGTGGGACAACGAATAAATGAATCCTGGAACAGTCCAGGAGGAATGGCCTTTTAAGACCTGATGGGGGAATGACATTGTTGCTTCACCCAATAAACCACAGGCATAGCCTTCCCATTCAATGTGCTTACGCAACTTGATATGATGTATGCTTGTGTGACTTAGATACATTGTGGCTGTTCTCCTCTCTATCTATGGGATATACCACCCTACAAGGGTACGATGGCAAGGAACCCTAGAGGAGGGTTCCACCTCACAGGTGCCATAGGAATGAATCCCTTGGCTAAAGGTAACTTAGGAAGAAGCCCAAAAAGAATACCCAAAAGGGTGTCGAGCATCGAAGAGGCGAGAAATCAGAAGATATAGAGACCGGAAAGTAATGTGATAGGCATAGATGGAAAGGACAGGAGAAGAATGAGATATGATGAGGACGATGAATGAAAGGAAATATGACAAGATGTAGAAGGGCAGACTTCCTAAGGAGAGAGAGAACAGCCAGGGCCACCATCCAACTCCATTCAACAGCGGAACCTAACTATGGAATCTCTGAAAGCACTAACCCTAAATAATATTATGACCATCGGCACAGAGGAGAGGAAAAAAACCCTTTGAGGAGGAAACCTCTGGGGATCTAAGGCCTACTGTAGGTCACCGTCCCTCCAGGCTGAAGGATGTTTTGGTGAGTGATAGCTCAGCTACTGCAATTTAGAGTCGCTATTGAGGGAAGAGGAAAAGATTCCAATTTAGATAAAGCTCTCGCTCTGTCCTTCTAACAGGAATGCTGTTGAGTGTTGTGAGCGACATCTCTGCAACTAGACATGCAAAAGCAAAGGAGGAGAGAAATGACTGCTGAGGCACTGAGCCAGCCTACATGAGCCTACAAAACAGACCAGGTGAACCAGAGGCGGTCAGATGGAGAGTAGCATAGAGGGTGCCTCTGAACCTGCTCAGGCAGCAAAAGAGGCCCTGATGAAGAGAGCCCCACCCCTCGCAGCTTGAAGTCGTAAATTCTACATCCAGAGGAGTTGCCAAGACAAGGGACGACTGAAGGTCCACCCGGAGTGAAGACATTCTCACTATGGGCCAGGGAGCAGGACCCCACTCTGAGCCTCGCATGCTCTAGATGCAGACTTCATTAGTGCAGAGCTAGACCACTGGCTACAGGTTAGCCCTGACCCTTGGAGCAATGAACATAGAAGGCAGGTCTCCGAGTGGGGAGCAGGTCGAGTCGAGACAGCATGAGACCCCATGAGGAGTATGCTCAGATAGTCAATGTGAATGAGGAGACCTCTGGAGAAGTCAGATTTGAGTGAAGGAGACCCTGACTAGGATCCTGAGGAGGTAGGTTGCAGTAGCAACCATGGGAGTGCAGGCCAAACGGTTCCATAGAGAAGCCAAATTAGAAGTGGCTCGAACAATATGAAGCTAAAAACGAGAATGGTCGGGTGAAGCCCGCAGCCGTTGGGGGAGGTATGGAGTACCAGGAGTTGTGAGATAGGAGCTGTGAAGTCAAATGGATGGATGGAGGTTCGAGAGGAATATATGAGATATGCTGACAGAGGGAAGCCGTGAAGGTTGGCAGGGATCAAAGAATAGGAATGAATGAAACAAGGGGTTTATCTGATAGACGAGTAGTGAAAGAGTAGTGGTAGGGCAGGAACCCCCAAAAGAAAACACAGACAGCAAGCTGGCCAAGGCCAGCATGCCAGGGACAGGGGGCAGAGGCAGGGTCAAAATAGAGAAAGCAGGAGGGCAAGGCAAAGCCCGCAGCTGGCAAGAGAAAAATGAGAACTAGGAAGAAAAAATAGGTAAAATGGGAAGTACAAGGAGATCGGAGAACCAACACTGGGCACTGCAGTCCCTGGAAATAGCCACAGCCCCTCTAAATGTGAGCCAAGAACAAAAATGGGAGATTGGGATCTGAAACAGAGGGTAAGAACAGCAAGACAGGCCCTGAAAATGGAGACCAGGAACAGGTATAGGAGGCTAGGAGCTGAAGCACTGACCATGGGGAGAACATAAGTCGAGAACATGAAGTTCAAACAGCAGTCCCCAGCTCACAGGGAATACTGAGGCGCTCAACAGCACTAGGCTGAAAAGCCACTGTGTAGAGAACCAAAGGATAGGAGCAAGGTGGCCTCTGTAGTGGCAGGGATGAGCATGGTGTGCAAAAATGGAGAGAAAGCGCTGAAGAAGATGGCGTAGGGGAGAAGGTTGGCAAAACAGCAGAGCTGCAACCAGCAGTGATGGGGAATTGAAAAATGCACTGGAAGGAGGGGAATTGAAAAATGCACTGAGAGGAGGAGGTGCTTCTGAAGAGCAGACTGAGGCTCGTCCTGGCATGGTGGCACAGAGTGACAAAGGAAGGAGCAGTGCTGAGGGAGGTCCAGGTCAAACGGAGCAACTAGGGAGGAAGAGGAGCTCCGGTGACAGCTTGAGTGTACTCTGATGCTGACAGGAAAAGATGGAGAGCTGAGCACACCAAAAGTCAGCAGGACAAGGTACAGGGTGTCTCCAGACTGGAGACAGCACTGCATGAGCAGGAGTGAGCGAGGAGGAAAGGGAGTGAGTGAAGAGGCAAAGAGGAAGAGCTGCAGCAATGACAGGGAAGGAGGGGCTGAAGAAAAGGCATGAAACAAGGTAGTGATGGAGAGGACAAACCAATGGGGATGGGGAAGTGAGGAGCAAGGGGCAGTGAAGGGGTACGACAGCAGAGAAATGACCCAAACAGGACAGTGAGCCATCGGCCAGAGGCGACCTCAGGAATGGGGGCAGAAGGGGGAGAAGCAGAGAGCAAGGAAAAGCAGCACCTCTGGCCACAATGAAGAAATGAATCCTGGAACAGTCCAGGAGGAGTGGCCTTTTAAGGCCTGATGGGGGAGTGACGTTGTTGCTCCACCAATTCAACCACATGCATAGCCTTCCCAAAAATGAGGAGTTCACTTTAACAAACATTATCAAGTCAGTATCAATCAAAGAGGCAGTTTACATTCTGGCGGAATCATGGAAAGAAATCCAGCAGAGCACCATAGTTAAATGCTGGGCAAAATCAAAGCTGCTTCTCTCCCCTGAAACTTTACTGGACCAATCCCCCCGTTAGTTTTCTTTAAAGTGACAGTTCAGCATCTGTCATTTCAGCTTGTAACTCCGCTTATCCAAATGCCTGGTTATCTGAATGATTTCTGATGTCCCCTTGGCCATTCAGATAAACGAAAGTGTACTGTATTTCTCCAAAAAGGCTGCGCCAGCTCTTTATAGAGAACTGCACCAGAAAGTAAACAGTGCCTTGCAGTCATCGGCTATTGAAGAAGTACATATAACAACAGATATGTGGACCAATGGTCAAACAGCAGATTACATGACTGTCGCTGCCCACTGGGTATCATTTTCCGCTGCAACATTCTCTGGCACCACCAGGGACCAACATAATTTTCTAAAACAGACTTCTCTCTGTATTGCAAGCTTTGACAAAGAAAATCAAACTGGTGTGAACTTCTTACAGGAGCTAAAGAAATGGTTTTCAGAATGGTTTCTCCTAATGGCCTTTCCCTAGGATTTGTGGTTGCAGAAAATGGACCTAACATTGTGAAAGCACTAAAGGATGGTGGTTTTCTGCATTTACCATGTTTTGCACATACACTCCATCTAGTGGTACAGGATTTCTTCAGTGAAGACAAGTGTGCAGAATATGCTGGGTACTGCACGAAAGATATGTAATCACTTTAGGCATTCTGAAAAGGCTCCCTGTCCTTCCTTTCTTACCTTCGGTACTAGCTGTTCCCCTGCACCCTAGTGAATGTACCTCCACATCCACTATTTATTCCCGTTTTTCCATCTCCCACTCTACCCCTCCCTTTCTGACTATCTGTATCTGCTTCCATTTTTCCCTCTCCTCTTCCTTTCCTTTTCTCTCCTTCCCCCCATGCTCCAGGCTCAAAATGTGTCTGTGAAAATTGCAGGGAATGGAAGGGTGGCAATCATAGGGTATTCCATAATTAAGGGAATTCACTGGGGAAGGAAAGGGGACCCAAATGCAAGCAGGAGGGTGGTTTGTATGCCAGGGATGACAGCGGGGAAGGTGGGCCCAAGAATAAGTGAAATAGAAAGGAAGGTTGGAGGAAAAGCTACTTTAGTTATACAAATGGGAACCAATGATCTAGCTTGGGGGGAGGTTGAGGTAGTGCAAAGTAGGTTCAGGGCGTTAGGGAAGATCTGCAGGGAGGAAGCACATTTGCTGGCCTTCTCAAAGATGATACCAGTGTGAAGTGCCAGCACAGCCAGGAAAAGAAGAATAGAGGATTTTAAAGACTGGCTGAGGAAATGGTGTAGGGAGAAGATATTCATCTGTATTGGGGACTGGAAGAAGACCTGGCCAAGCAAAGCACTCTTTTAACCAGTCAGGCTACACCTCAGTAGGGAGAGTTCTAGGGTACTCAGGGACAAACTGGGAGAATACATAACCACTACACTTAAACTACTCGGGGGGGGGGCACAGCGGGCGTGCAGGCCTAAAGACATCCAGAGGAGGAGGTCAATGACCCCCCCTCACAGTGATGAAAGAAGTCTGGATAGAGGAAGTGAAAGGGATGAGAAAAAAGTTAGCAAAGGTTGGAGGGGGTGAGGAACACATAACAAGGGTAGGTGGGGGGGTGCATACAGAGGGGAGAAGTGTAAAGAGAAGAATAGAGGGAAGGGAAGGAAGGTCAGATTCTAGGTGGAGGGTGGTGTCTCTAAATGTGCGGAATCTTGGAAACAAGATGGATGACCTGCAGGCACTATTAGCAGACAGGAGAGTGGACATAGCGGCAGTAACCGAGACTTGGGCAACATCACACCATGACTGGGACCTTTCGATCCCTGGATTCAAAAAAATATCTATGACACCGGCACGACAACCCCAACTGTGACATCTGCTGCAGTGCTGGGAACCCGTCGACACCCTCTGACCGCGACGTGACCCTGAACCAACCAGCAACATCGTGATGCACAATACAGGGGGGCTGTCCCCACCCCTACTATAGATATCTAACTCCACATCACACACACAGTGGAGATGAATGTTCCCATAAACCCTAAGGTGTCTCGATGCAAAACCCCATCGCTGCTGATTTAGGCACGGTGGGGATTTCGCTGCGCGGGTGTCGCTGTAGTGGCAGCATACCAATACAAACTATACAGGTGGGACAGGGTAGTCGGAAAGGGGAGAGGGGTGGCAGTTTACATCAGGAAGGGAATAACTTGCACAAGGAAGGAGTCAGAAGAAGGTAAGGTGGAGGCATTATGGGTTCAGTTACAGTCCAATAAGGGAAAGAAGGTGAGGTTGGGGGTGGTTTACAGACCACCCAAACAGGATGAGGAGAGGGAAAGGGAACTAAGCTCACAAATATTGGAATCTGTTGAGAAAGGAGAGGGTGTAATTGTGGGGGACTTCAACGTGCTCAAGGTGGACTGAAGCATACCATCCACAACATGAGCTAGGAGTCAGGTGATCCTATAAGGACTGCAAAATGGATTCCTGACTCAACGAGTAACAGAACCAACAAGAGCAGAGACAATTCTTGATCTAGTGCTCACAAATGGGGAGCGTGTACAGGAAATAATGGTGAGGGAGCCCCTGTGTGGGAGTGACTATTGTACAGTTTGGCTCAGCTCTACGATGCTGGTTCGACAACCAAGATGTTGACCGCCATCACAGTGATGAATTTATGTTGACTGCAACTTGTGGTTGACATAAATCTGACTGGAGACCCTGGATGTTTTTTCATTGGGAGGCTTTGTCCCTGAACCCCCCGCATCCTCCGTTCTCTAGGATTCTAACTCTGAGTTGGAGTTGGATCGGGGAGGGGGTGCAGGATTGGGAAACAGAGTGCCGGGGTCTCGGGCAGACTATTACAGTGAAAACATTGATGTTGTTGGCATTGATGTTTTCACTGTAATAGTGTCGCCATACAGGTGGAAAACCATTTGGCTCCAGTTGGATATGGGCAGAGAAAGCATCCCAACTAAGAAGTCTTGGATTTTAGGAGGGCGAACTTCAGGAAGATGGGTGAAGAACTAAGGAGCCACCTGGCAGTCATCAGAGGAGATATGGGGGTGGACCAAAGGTGGTTCATCATTAAGGAAGAAATACTGGTTGCCACAGAGGAGTGCGTGGAAGAACACAAGGGCCAAATCACCCAGCTGGTTCAGTTCTGGGGTCGCCTAGGCAGTAAGAGAAAAAAGGTTAGCCTATAGAAAATTCAGGAAGACCAACAGAGAGGTGAATAGGGAAAATTACTTAAGGTTGGCTAGCAAGGCAATTAAGGAAGTCCAGCAAGCTAAGGCACAGAAGGAGCTGCAGATAGCTGAAGGAATTAAGAAGGGGTAGAAGGCCTTCTTTCACTATATAAGTGAGAAAAGGGACAAAAAGGGCAGGATTGTTAGACTTAAGAAAGGGGGGGAGGAGTGGGTGGAGAATATGGGGAGAAGCAGAGATACAAATGAATACTTCTGTTCCATCTTCACCAGGGAGAAGGATGGACCAGTGCCTTCAGGAGGGATTAGAGGAGCAGGGGGGAGGGGAACATAGATGTAGTGATAGAGGAGGATAGAGTGAGGAAGGGGCTGCTAGCACTGAAGTTGGACACAACACCAGGCCCAAACAGAGTACATCCAAGGGTACCAAGCGAACTGGCTGAGGAACTGGCAGGGCCACTGGCAGACCTATTTAATAGATCACTAGAGTCAGGCATGGTGCAGCAGGACTGGAGAAGAGCACATGTGGTGCCCTTCCAAAAAAGCAGTCCGAAGGATGACCCAGGGAATTACAGACCAAGTTAGTCTGACCTCAATCATGTGCAAGCTCATGGAGACCATACTTAAGGAAAGGTGATGAACATAGGAAAATACAAAAGCAAAGGCAGAAAAAGGCTTAATGGTCTATTAAGTCTGCCCGAGTGTGCAGCTCATAGTATTCTTTTACTGCAGCTGCCTCCCCATTCCCAGCCTGTTATTCCCATCCTTATTCCTGCCTCGGTTCTTATCTTTAACTACCCTCCCTTTGACTCTCTCCCACCCTCTTTTAAAACTGTCTACTGTCCTCAACATGGTCAACTCTTCTGGTAGTTTGTTCCACCCTTTCACCACCCTTTCTGTAAAACAATGCCTTCTCATTTCTCTCCTGAACCTTCCCCTTTCCAACTTCGGACTGTGCCTTCTCATGACCTTCTCCCCCTTTAAGCAGAACAATCCTCCTGTCTTAGCCCTGTTTATGCCTTTTAAGTATTTTGAAGGTCTCTGTCATGTGCCCCCTCTCCCTTCTATCCTCTAGGGAATACATGTTGAGCTCCCTCAATTTCCCCTCATAGGGGTTTATCTCCCAGATCTTGGATCATCTTTGTCACCCTACACTGCACCCCCTCTAGTAACCTAACATTCTTTTTTAGGTATGGGCACCAGAACTGCACACTGTACTCCATGTGTGGTCTTACTGGTGATCTGCACAGTGGCAGGATGACCTCTTCCCTTCTAGAAGTGATCCTCCTGGCTATGCACCCCAGCATTTGAATGGCCATTGCTGCTGCCCTCTGCACTGTGGCAATACCTTCATGTTTCCTGTGACTATTATCCCTAGATCTTTCTCTTCCTTGGAAACAGATGCCTGCACTCCCCCCAGCCAGTAGGTGGTCTTGGGATTTCTGGTTCCAAGGTACATGATCTTCCGCTTCTTATCGTTGAAACCCAGCTGCCATACTCCTGATCAGTGCTCAAGTTTTGCCAGATCTTACCTGAGTTCTTGCCTCTTTTTCTCACTCTCCACTGTCGCATATAGATAGATGATAGATAAAAACTTTTATTTTTCAATAGGAGAATAACTTTTAGGACCAACAGGCCCTGTTTATCAAAGTTGTCCTGTTTTAGATCACAGTTTCACAATACAATAAACCATCATACAGAAACATAGAAACATAGAATTTGACTGCAGATAAGGACCGCTTGGCCCACCCAGTCTGCCCATTTTCCTACCTAATGGATAAGCTGCAGATCCTAGTTAACCAGCAGCCTACTTCTTCCTACCCCAACCCCCTAGAATTGCCTTATGACTGTCCCATGCATGCTTGAATTCCACCACTGTTTTTGACTCCACAACCTCCTCCGGAGGCTGTTCCATGCATCCACAACCTCTCTGTGAAAAAATACTTCCTTAAATTACCTCTGAGCCGCCTATCTTCAAATTGTGCCCCTTGTTCTTGCACACCCTTTTTGAAAGATGCTACCCTCTCGGACTTTGTTGATTCCTGGAGGTACTTGAAAGTTTCTATCATGTCCCCCCTCTCCCTCCTTTCCTCGAGGCTATACATATTAAGCTCCTTAAGTCTCTCTTCATATGTCTTCCGGTGCAGACCCTGCACCATTTTAGTTGCCCTCCTCTGGACAGCTTCCATTCTGTCTATATCTTTGCGGAGATTGGGTCTCCAGAACTGCACACAGTACTCCAGATTGGGGTCGCACCAGCTGTCTGTACAGAGGGATAACAACTTCCTGTTTTCTACTGGTGATTCCTCTCCCTATGCATCCCAGTATCCCCCCAGCCCTCCTTGCTGCCCTCTCACATTGCCTGCCGACCTTTAGGTCATCTGATATGACTACCCCCAGGTCCCTTTCCATTTTTGTTTGTTAGTATCTCACCCCCCATTGTGTACTCTTCCCCTGGGTTTTTGTTTCCCAGGTGCATTACCTTGCACTTCTTAGCATTGAATCTAAGCTGTCATACATTTGACCATTCCTCTAACCTTGCCAAGTCCCTTCTCATCCTTTCCACCCCACCTTGTGCATCAACTCTGTTGCAGATCTTTGTGTCATCTGCAAAGAGACATACTTTTCCTTCCAGTTCCTCTGCAATGTCACTTATAAAGACATTGAAGAGGACTGGTCCTAATACTGAACCCTGCGGTACCCCACTAGTAACCCCCCTTTCTTCAGAGTGGACTCCATTTACTATTACTCTCTGTGTCCTATTCTCCAGCCAATTCTTTACCCAGGCTGTCATCTTGGGACCCACTCCCAGGCTGGCTAACTTGTATATTAATCTTTTGTGTGGGACTGTGTCAAATGCCTCGCTAAAGTCTAGGTAGGCCATGTCCACAGCCCTCCTGATCTACTACTTTGGTCACCCAGTCAAAGTACATCAGATTTGTCTGGCATGACCATCCCGCTGTGAATCCATGCTGCCTTGGGTCCTGTGCCCCTCTGGTCTCTAGATACTCAACAATTCTTTCCTTCAGAAGTGATTCCATCATTTTCCCTACCACTGAGGTTAAACTAACAGGTCTGTAGTTTCCTGCTTCTGCCTTGCTCCCACTTTTGGAAGGGGAATCACATCTGCCCTCCTCCAGTCCTCAGCTACCACCCCATCCTCCCATGATTTGTTAAAGAGGGTAGTCAGTGGTGTCACTAGTTCTACCCTTAGTTCTTTTAGAATTCTGGGATGAATCCCATCAGGCCCCATTGCTTTGTCCCCTTCAGTTTTAGAGTTCTTTCCAGAACCCTTTCTTCTGTAAATGGGCTGGTATCAACTTCTGTATCCAGAGTGTTTCTACTGTTCGTTTAGGTACCTCCCCTCTTCCTTTGTAAATACTGAGCAAAAATATTTGTTTAGTATCTCTGCCTTTTCACAGTCACCCTCTGCCCACCTCCCTCCCTTTATTAAGCCTCACTATCCCTCCCTTGGTCTTCCTTCGCTCCCTGATGTACCTATAAAAGGTTTTATCCCCCTTCTTAACTGAGTTGGCTATCTTTTCCTCGATTTGGGCCTTTGCTGTTCTGACTGCCTTCCCAGCTTCCTTTTGCTTTAACTGATACAGTTCTCTGTCCTGCTCCTTCTGTGATAAATATTATAGGAACAATCTTAAATACAACACTCACTAAAATTCATACAATTCATATGAAACAAAACACACAATATGCCATAGAATCAAGGTATGGAATCTTATGTTAAGAATGGGTATTAACCATTTAATGGACAAGGAAATGTGTAGGAGCCTTAATATAAAATAGATTTTCTAAGATTCAGGTTGGGGAGAGGAACATCAAAAAGAAAGTGGGGGGGAAGGGGGGACATAACACATACAATATCTAGAGCTATAGTGATTCAGCCTCCCAATCCAACTAAATGACCTCAACCCAGAAATGAGAAAACAAAAGAGTTTGGACAATTATGATCTAAATGAACAAACAGGAACAGAAGTCACTCAATAGCACTATAACAAATACATCTGTCTCTCCAGACTAGATCTAGAGAGTGTTTAAATTGACCTAAATTGTCAATGATCCTAATTTCTGGGTCTATCTCATTCCATATTTTTGGTAGATAAAAACGTCTTTGCATTCTACTATAAAATGTTGACTTCTAGAGGGATTTTTAAGCATCTGTATTTCAAATCCCTCAAATTATACTTATGAGGGCTAGAAACATCAGAAGAGTTCATTCCATGCCTGTTTTTCCCCCCGTACTCCATATAAGCTTTATACCCTACTCATTTTTTTCTACAAGTTGCAAGGGAATCCCAATCTAAATTTTG
Organism: Neoceratodus forsteri; assembly: GCA_016271365.2. Lineage (NCBI taxonomy): Eukaryota > Metazoa > Chordata > Ceratodontiformes > Ceratodontidae > Neoceratodus > Neoceratodus forsteri. The sequence goes on along the minus strand of CM057454.1, from coordinate 265,288,821 downwards.
AAGCAGAGTACAATGATGGGTAAAAAAAAGACATTTCATCACATATCTTGTCATTCTATAGTATGTTTTGTCCAGACAGTTTAATAATGTTTTTGAAGCAAATTGGTATATTGCACCGCTATATTCTAGTGTTGGTAGAAGTAACTGAACAGCCACTCTATTTCTTGATTCTCTCGGGAGAAACAAAGTTTTCCTTCTAATCACACCCAATCTGAAATTAACCTTTTTAACGACATTAGTTATGTGTACAGAAAAAGTAAGGGTGCTATCTATATGAACTAAATACTTATAAACCTGAACTTGCTCTAACACTTGTCCACTTACTGTATGTATATTTAATGTCTGGTTATGAGATGATTTACCTTTTGAATGAAACAACATTACCTGAGTTTTCTTTGTACTAAGAACCATTTTTGATTGAAGTAGTCACTGTATATATCTTTGTGTCGTCAGCGAACTGACTGAGCTTACTCTTAATCCCATCAACTATGTCCCAGTAAAGATGTTAAATAAAATGGGGCTTAGCACCAAGCCCTGTTGCACACCACTGCTCATGGGCCTTGGTTTGGAGCTTCCCCCCTCATAATTACCCTTTGCTGTCTGTTCTGCAGCTAAGTAGTAACCCAACCCACTAGTTTCTCCCCGGCCCTCAGGTTCCTCAGCTTGCCCAGCAACCTCCTATGGGGCACCGCATCAAAGGCCTTACTGTAGTCCTGGTACAGGACATCCATGTCATGGCCCATGTCAACTACCCTTGTGACCCAATCAAAGAAGTCGATTAGATTAGTCTAACAGGATCTACCCTAGACAAACCCGTGCTGCCTTTCATCCTGGAGTCCATTTTCATCCAGAAAAATAATCAATCTCTCCTTAAAAATAGTCTCCATTAACTTTCCTACAATGGAAGTCAAGCTTACTGGTCTATAGTTTCCCAATTCATCCTTAGGTCCACTCTTGTGGAGGGGCACCACATGGGCCATCATGCAGTCCCTGAGCATGCACCCTGTTTCCAGCGAGGATTTAAACAGGTCTGCCAGTGGTCCCGCCAATACCTCTGCCAACTCCTTCAGGACCCTCAGATGTACTCCATCCATTTTCTGCCCAACCCCCTTCCCTCTTGATCCAGACAATCTCATCCTTACAGCTCCTCTTCTCTCTTATGTACGTATAGAAATCCTTTCCCCTTCCCTGATCCCCTTCCCCAATCTCAGCTCCCTTGCAGCTTTAGCCACCCTGATTGCCCTAGTCACCTCCCTGGATTTCTTTGTGTACTCCCCCTTGTTCTTCTCCCACCAAGTCTTCTTGTACCTGCTCAAGGCCAACCTCTTCTCTCTCACCTTCTCTGCCACCATCCTGCTGAGCTAGCTTGTTCTTTTTGAGACCTGGACTACTTACTCTGGGTCTTGGCACATGTGTTAGTTACCTCCATTAGGCCCTTGCTTATGATGAACCATTTCTGTTCTGCATCCATCCCCAGGCAGACTGCAGCAAGATGCCCCTCCAGGATGCTGGCCAATCTGACAAAATCTACCTACCACTCTCGTCCTGGTTCTGGCTGCCTCCTGGGCTTATTACTATGTGCTGGAGGCCTGTCCCTACGGTTGTGTGCTATTCATCCTCTACCCTTCACACCCTCCACCCTTTTATCTCCCCCCCGTTGCAGTTTTCAACTTACCAGCACTGTACAGCACTGGGTATTGCTCACCGGGGGGGAGGGGGCTGAGGGGTGCGAACTGTGGAGGATAAATGAGCGGGGCCATTGCATTGGGGTTGTTAAGCCCAGAAGATGCCCTAGGGTGAAATGGAACCTGGACCATGGCCTGCCATGCCTGGTTTCCACACCCAAGGGCACCAGCAATACTGGTGGGCAGGTAGCTCGGGTGGCCCCTGAAGCCTGTCTAACTTGAGTGGTGTTATGCAATGCCAGATCCATTAAAAACAAGACTACAATTATTGCAAATTTTGTTGGGACAGTGGATCTGGCATGCATCACCAAGACCTGGCTGGATGAGAATGCTGGCCCCACATTGGAGGCCGCAATTCCAGCCAGGTACTCGGTGTTACAGCGCCCAAGATTGGACCGCAAGAGGGGGGTTACGGTATGTTTCAAGACCGAACTGGGCCTCATGAATGTACCAGTTGAGGAGGCTGGGTCATTTCAGTGTACTGTAGTAGCAGGTGTAGGCTGTAGGATCGCCCTCATCTACCATCCACCCAGGGATGAGAAACGTTTCCTTCAGGAAGTAGCGGATTTCACGATTGACATGGCGTTTGAGTCTCCCAGGCTGATGGTCCTGGGTGACTTCAATACCTGGATCGATGACGAACTCTCGCAATTTGGACAACACTTCCTCCAGTTGATGACATCTCTGGGCCTTACACAGATTGTTACCTCTGCTACTCATAAGCACAGTCACTCTTTTGACCTAGTCTTCCTCCTGGGGATCAAAGCCTTCAATTTGGGGGTGGAACCTGTTGGATGGTCTGATCACTACATCGTGGGGTTCAGTTTTTGCACCTCCCTTCATAGGCCTACCCCTGTGGAGATGGTCAGGTAACGCCCTTTATGAGATGTAAGCTCTGAAGGCCTGACGGTGGTGCTTGACCTATTGGCACTTTCTGGGGCAAGCAGCAATCCAGAGGCTCTGTTTTTTTACAGCTTTGGACGCTATTGCTCCTGTCTGTGTTCATCCTCTCTCCCTTTGCCCTTGGTCCCCTTGGTTTGACTTTGAGGGAGATGTGGCAACTAGGGTGAATGTTAGAGCGTTGCTGGTGGAAATCCACCCTGGAGGCCGGCCATCTTAGATTGATGAACATTATCAAATCTATCAATCTGCAATCACCTGTAAGAAGGCAGAGTTCCTGTCTGGGGAGATTGCAGCTGCTCAGAACTGACTGGCTCAGCTAGTTCGAACTGTAGACAGACTGTGCAACCCAGCCTGCCTGTATATTCGAAGAGCCTTTTCACAAGTGGAGTGTGATGAGCTTGCTCGATTCTTTGCGGCTAAGGTGGCTGACATCAGGGTGGGGCTCTAACCAGCACACTCTACGGGAGATGCTACTGATTAGCACTCGGTCACTTTCCCACAGTTTTTCTGGAGTACCTTCGACCAACCAGAGTTCGTCGATGTCATGAGGATTGTCCAGGGTATGCACCCTACATGCTGTAGTTTGGATCCATGCTCAATCAGCCTGATTATGGGTTGCTGTAATATCATTGGCCCAGTCCTAGCATGGATAGTCTGGTGCTCCCTTGAGTCAAGTGAGTTTCCTAGCTTCCTGAAGGAGGCGGTGGTGACACCCCTCCTGAAGAAAGCTTCTCTGACCCAGACTGCCGTGCCAACTACAGACCAATCTCTAACCTCCCCTTTGTGGGGAAGGTGATTGAAAAAGTAGTGGCCCTACAACTGGAGAACCATTTGACCACCCATGACATCTATGAACCTCTCCAATCCGGTTTCCAAAAGAGGCACAGCACCGAGACTGTGCTGGTTCAGGTGCTCAACGATCTCCTGATGGTGAGTGATCGGAAAAAACATTCCATCCTGTATCTCTCATCAGCATTTGACGCTGTGGATCATGGGGTTCTTCTCAAACACCTGAGGTTCATCTGTGGCCTGTCTGGTACAGTCCTCAGGTGGTTTAAATCTTTCCTCATTGGCAGAACTCAGAGGGTGGTGTCAGGGATTTATTCCTCCAACCCAGTCTCTCTGTCGTGTGGGGCCCCTCAGGGTTCGGTATTGTCCCCCACGTTGTTCGCAGTGTACATGCTACCCCTCGAAGACATTGTAAGACAGTATGGGCTGAGGTTTCACTGTTATGCTGATGATACCCAGCTCTACCTGTCTTTTGAATCTGACCAGGATAGAGCTCTCTCGGTTTTCAATAACTGCCTCACTGAAATCCAGGGTTGGATGAATTTGAGCTGGCTGAGGTTGAACTCTGAAAAGACTGAGGTGATGTTCATGGACCCGCGTCACTGGATAGAGGCGTTGGGAGCGAGTTTGCCTTCGGGACTTTTCCTTGGAGGTTCCCAGCGTCTTACCTCTGAATGGATGCGAAACCTGGGGGTGATTTTTGACGATGGGCTGGCATTGCGATCACAGGTGTTGGCAGTCATCAGATCCCCCTTTTGCCATCTGAGGAACATTTCCAGGGTTAAGCACCTTGTTCTGTCCGGTGATCTTCCTACGCTGGTCCACATCTTTGTGACCTCATGCCTTGATTATTGCAACTTCCTTTATCTAGGGCTACCTGGGGTTGATATCCGCTGCTTGCAGCTGTTGCAGAATGCTGCAGCCCGGTTGTTGATGGGAACTCCCCGGACTTGTCACATCTCTCTGGTGCTATGCGAACTGTACTGGCTGCCAGTACAGTGGTGGATCACCTTTAAAGTCATATTTCTGACTTATAAAGTCCTACACGGACAGGGCCCGGACTACCTGAAAGAGCTTCTGGTTCCTTACTGCCCCAGGGGATCGCTCCACTCAGCTGACGAGGGGTTGCTAGAGATTCCAAGAGTATCCTTAAAATCTTCGGGGGTCCATGCATTCTGTATCGTGGCCCCAGCTCTTAGAATTCTCTAGCCCGTCAACTTCGAGAATCTTGCTGACTGTGGAGGGATTTAAACAGGCCTTAAAAACCCATCTGTGGCACCTAGCCTACTTCGTTTGATTTTATCAAAGTCTGAATTTTATGAGATTCTCTATTTACCTGTATTTTATATTATTCTTTTTTATTTTACTGTTAAGGCGCCTTGATTCTTTGAAAGGTGCAATATAAATGGTATTATTATTATTATTTATTATTATTATTATTGCCTATGTGAAGGAAGAACCACTACCTGCCAGAGGGTCCTGCACAACTACATCCTGGACCTGGTCCCTCTTAGCCAACACAAGATCCAGTATGTTACCCTCCATGGTGGGCTCCGTCACACCCTACACTAGGTAGCTGTACTGGATAGCCTCCAGCATTAGCTGTTCTCTTGTGTTCAAGGTAGCTGTGGTGCTCCAATCAACCCTGGGCAGATTGAAGTCAACCACTATAACAGTGCTCCCTCTGCCACTGATCTTTTGGATTTGCTCCCCAACTTCCTGTCCGTTTCCTTATTTTGTGAAGGTGGCCTATACATCACTTCCTATCTAACCTTCCTTCCCCTGGAGTTTTGTAGCTATACCCACAAGGCTTCTGGCTCATCCTCTTCCCCCTCCTCCCTGGTACACAGTATCCCTTCCTTCACATAGAGAGCTACCCTTCCTCCTTTCCTTCCCTGTCTGTCTTTCTGGTACACTTTGTATCAGGGGATCATGAGGTACTAGTCATGGTATTGGGTGGCCCAAGTTTCAGTGATGGCCACAATATCCACCTCCCCTTCTGCCACCATTGCCTGGAACTCTGCTACCTTATTTGCCAAGCTCCTTGCATTCAAGGATACTACTCTCCACTGTGTCCCCTACCCCTCCTTTCCCAGTCCCATGCCACTGCCCCATGTTATACCCCCCTCCCTTTCCTCCTGCTTACCTGGATGGAGGCCTTTCGGTCTCCCTTTTTTGGTAATAGCCACTTGCAGTCCCCTGCTGCCCCTCCTTCCTCAGTTTAAATTAATTTTGATCCTAATGTAATCTTCTAGCCCCTGTTTCAGGATCCCCTAACCCTCCTTACTTAGGTGCAGCCTATCCAGTGCATACAGTTCTTTCCGAACCCACATGCTCCCCCGCCCATCTATTACCCTGAACCCCATGGTTTCATACCAGCCACCCAGTCATTTATTAAACTCTCTGTTTCCTGGAGGAGCACGCCATAGGTACTGGGAGAACCTCAGAGAATGCCACTGATCTCCCCACCTGCATGCAGATTTTTCCCACCTTTTTGAACCTATCTTGCATCTCCTCCAGTATACTCTCCTCCAGGTCATTTGTGCCGAGGTGTACCACTATGTGAGGTTTATCCCATCCCTTACCTACACACTTCAGAATTAACTGCCCCACCCTCAACACTGTCATTCCTGGCATACACTCCACCCAAGCATGGCTTGTTCTTGCTCTCTTCCCCACCATCTCACCCCCTTCAATATGGAATCTCCCAGGATGATTACCCTTTCACCTTCCGCCTGCCTTACCCCCATATTGTGCCCCCCTTGGGTCCTTGAACTAGAGAATCCACTCCCTTATTGCCTGCCACCCTCATCTCCTGCTTTCTTGCCCTCATTTCCCCCTCCTGTGATCTCCCCCCCTCCTGCCCCTCAATTTTTCCTATCCAGCCCATCTTCTTCACCACTCCTATATTTGCCTCTCCCCTCTGATCCAGTCTTAAGCCTGTTCTCCTCTCCCCATCTGCCCTAGTCTGTCCTCTAGCCTCGCACCTTTGTGGAACCTTACCATCACTCCCTATTTCTCAGCCCTCCCCATCTCTTCCCCTTATGCCCTTCGTCTCTAAATGTTCAGTTCCCTCACCCCTTTCCTCAAATTCCCCCTTCCCTTCTCATATACTATGCTGTCACCCCATCCTCTTGCTTTCACAAACTGGCCAGTACTGAGAACCTGTTCTTAGTCCTTACCCCCCTGCCCAAACCCTCCCCCACTGGCCTATCCTGCTTCTCTGTTCCCTGGTCCTGTCCACTTTTCATCCTCCCTTTTCCCATGTTTCTTACCTCCTGCCAATTTCCCAACCCTGCACACCCTAGTCCCTGAGGAGCCACTGATACTGGCCTCTTTTTCTCCCTTCCCCATTCTGGCCTATGCCCACCTGGTGTGGTATTTGGCTGATCCCTTCTTGCCTCTGTAGGCCCCACTCTGAAGCCCCTTGCATTTCTCATTCCCAGCCCCAGCTCCCATTGCAGTCTTTCTATTTCCTGCCTCAGTTGGCTTAGTTGCCTACACACCAGACACCCCCTTTCCCTCCACAGAGTCCCCATGAATATGGCTGCCCCACATCTATTGCAGCTCACTACCCTGCCTGCTTCCCATTGTCCACTCCTCCATTCATCCCCTCTTCTCCATTCCCTCCCCTGCTGCCAATGTCTGCCCCAGTTGCCTTGTGCCCACATTGCCTTTAGACCTTTTTCCTTTTTCCTCACACTTTTACTTGTCCCAGTGCCCCCTCTTGCTCACTCCTGTCCAGCATGGCCTGTGGTCTATGGTCCTCCCTGCAGATGCCCTGCAGATGCCACCTAGTCAGATGCCACACTCCTTTTTTTTTTTTGTTGTCTCTTTCCCCTCTGAGCCAGAGGGTTCGGCCCCCTGCCCCACTCTCTTCTCCCCTATGCCCAGGCTTTATCCCCCCGGATGGGGCCACTGGTTGGGCCCTCCTCCCAAAGGAATGTGGTCTCTTGCCCCTGGATTACGCCCCCACAGAGGGGCCAAGGAAGCAGACCTCCCCCGGCAGACATTAGTCTCAGCGGGAGCAGCGGCAGAGGTGGGAGCCATTTTTGTATGCTGGATTCCTGAGGGCAGGGATGTGCAATGACGCCAGCATCCACCCTGACCCCAAACATGTGGTGCTGGTAGTGCCAGTACCTCCAGCTTCCGCCAGAGACCTGCAGAGTGCCAGACACTCTTCCCCTTCCCCCTCAGAGAAGGAAAGCAGTACCTGGGATTCTCAATCTTTCTTCCCCTGGCTGGCCCTCTGACTCCCAAGTCCGTCACTGAAGCCGGGATGTCAGCGCCATAGGCGGACGCCTTACTGCTGCACCGGTGGGCCAGCTCTCAGATGCCACACTTCTGCTTCGTGGCACTCAGGGGTGTTGGGCTTGCTTACAAAAGGGGTCACTAGGCCTACTGGGAAATAAATACTCCCTGGGGCCTCCCTATTGGCTGGTCCAGTCACGCAGTCTTCTCTGGTCCAGCAGTCCATCCCCTTCCTCCCGCCCATCATCCTCCCTCCTCCCAATCCCACAGGCTCTCCACCAAACACAAACAAGTCCCTTAGTACAGTGAAGGTCACTGTATATTTGCCTCCATTTGTGCCCCAATAACAAAAAATGTACCTTCCTCTGGTCCGCGATCCACGGCCTTCCCTGCTCAGCTCCAACGCAGCACTGCCAAGACTACAACTATGGCGTCACTTTAATCTGACTCCTGGGGCCTCCCTATTGCCCGGCCCAATCATGCGGTCTTCTCTGGCCCAATAGTCCCTCTCACACCCTCCCCCAATTGTCTTCCTCCCTTTCCCCATCCTACACACTCCCCACCAAACACAAGTCCCTCAGTCTAGTGCAGATCACTGTATATTTACCTCCTTTTGTGCCCCAACAACAAAAAAATGTACCTCCCTCTGGTCCACAATCCATGGCCTTCCCCACTCGGCTCCAACACAGCACAAGTTGGTAGAATATCTGGAGGATCATGGTCTCCAGGATGTGAGGCAGCATAGATTCATGGGAGGAGAGATCATGTCAAATGAATCTGATTGACTTCTTTGACTGGGTTACTAAGACAGTAGACTGGGGCCAAGTGGTAGACATCCTCTATCTGGATTTCAGCAAAGCCTTTGACTCTGTGCCCCACAAAATGTTGATCAGGAAGTTGGCAGTTCTCGGGGTAGGGGATAAGATTCCCAGATGGGTGGAAAACTGTCTGAGGGACAGAACCCAGAGGGTGGTTGTGAGGGGAGAGTTATCTGATACCAGAGAGGTCACCAATGGGGTCCTGCAGAGCTCAGTGCTGAGGTCAGTGCTGTTCAATGTCCTCATCAGTGACATTGGGGATGGCATTAAGAGCAAAATGAGCCTATTCATGGGAAGACATTAAGCTCTGCAGAAGAGTGGACACAGCTGAAGGGATACAGGACCTACAGGATGATCTCGAAAACCTGGGGAGGTGATCTGGGATCTGGCAGCTTAGCTTCAATGGTAAGAAATGAAAAGTTATACACATTGGATGGAGTACTGCCTGGGTGGCATCCAGGTGTCTACATCAGAGGAGGAGAAGGACCTGGGAGTGATGATCACTAGTGACCTGAAGCAGTTGTACTTGAAAGGGATAAATAAGGTGGCTAGGAGGGTCTCTTTAAGCAGAGTGGTAACCATAACATGAGAGGGCACAGTCTTAAGCTGGAGGGAGGGGTTAGGTGGGAGGTCAACACTTCTTCACAGAGAAGGTGGTGGACACTTGAAATGCACTGCCAGAAGAGGTGGTTTTGTTGAAGACAGTGGGCAGCTTCAAGAGAGGCTGGGATTGGCATGGGGGAAGGTAAAGAACATGGGTAGGGAGGATGGGAGGAGTGGGGAGGGGGGCAGGGACATTAGCTCAAGCTGTGGACCCTGCAATACGAGCAGACTAGACAGACCAAATGGCCTTCTTCTGCTGGCTTCTTCATATGTTTGTATGTTTGTATTTGAAATGCTGTCCCAGAACTAAGGATTGTGAAATTAAGAGTTTTAGAATTGATATAGTGTACTTATGAACTTGCTTTTTATTCCATAAGAGAAGGCAAATGGAGCTAGGAGGGCGTCAGATTAAGAATGGATCAATTAATGTCTCATTAACTTTTGCTTCTGCAGTGCACTGACCCCATTTCCCCCCTCGGTTTGAGTGCTTTCAATCCTATGGCAGTTATTGGTACAAGGAAGTAGAATTCCAATGTGAAGGTAAGCAAGGAATACAGTTTGCACGTAGGATCAGCAGAGTTCAGCCGGTTCATATTCAGGAGGTTTAAAAGAAACATTTGAAAAGCTATGATGACATGGCACCAACCCGGAAAAGGAGAAGCATGGAGCTCAGGGCTATTATGGGAAATCAGAGGATGCTTCATTAACTTTTGCTCACTAAGGCTGTAACAGGGAGCTCCTGTTATTACCAGTAAAACAATGTACAGAAAGTCGGATGTGCCCCCCTCCCCCATTTTCCCTTTCCTCTTTCCTACCTCCTTTTCTCTCTTTCCCTTTTTTCATGTCAGGGTGGCCAACCTGACATTCTCTTTGCTTTTCTGTCCCCTGTTTTCTTGAAACCTGCCCTGCTTGCACATTAAGCGCTGAAAAGCACTCCTCCTTTATCTCCCGATTTGGAGATAATGAATAGTGCACATTGTGCTTTAGGTTTAAAAGCAGCTAGTGCCCCCGAGATATAAATATTAGCTGTGCACCTGATTTAGAGGTGCTGAGCACCAAAGTTGCAGCTGCATGTTGCAGCTTCATGTGGAAAAAATGACTCTGGTGCCCGACAATGCTTCCAGTCACGAAGTGCGACACAGCAGCAGCATAATTCGTTCTGGAGCAGGATGCTCTGGAGTGAGTTTTGCTGCACCAAACAGCTGAAGATAAGCTCCTTGTTCAGAGCTGGAAATAGGAGAATTGCTTCAGAGCAAAAGCATGCTCCAAAGCATCAGGAGAAACCACAAGTGTGGTTAAAGAAATACCACTTGCCATTTAGTGAGACGCTACGGGTAGATGTATAAAAGCCATGTAGTGTCCCGTAATTAAATGAAAATGAGTTTCTAAGCCCTGAGATGTTGTAAGGGGCTGCCTATAGAAATAAAGCATATTTGGACAAAAAGAGCCAAATGAAAAGCTCCTGTATGTTAAAGCATGGGATAATATGGAAACTCCCCATTATGTAATGTCACAGACTATGGAAACTCCCCATTATGTAATGTCACAGTCAGTGGGAACTCGCCCACAGAGTGTGATGTAATCCCTAGGGTATCAATAGGGCTCACAACTAGGGGACCATAGATAGTCAGGTCAGTCTGGTGCAGACAGTGAGAGGAGAAGGATCTTCTTTGAAATGTGCTGATTGTCACACAGACAGCTGAAGTGTAAGAGGTATTACACTGAGCTATCTAGGCTGAAACGAAGCCACGGGCTCTGCTGGGAAAAGCAGAGTCCTGAAGTTATTTTATTGTGCAGGACTAACAAATTTCTTTTCATCCATGATTTTCTATGATTTCTGTATATATTTATTGATTTTTCTACAAAATAATTTGACAAGCGCATCCGTGCATTTTTTTATGCACTTGATCCCTGCTTGGTTGTGTCAGTTATTTATTCCACACGTTCACACTGGTGCCAAAAGTAGGATACCTGGCTCGTTTAGTCTGCTTGGGAAACACTGCCAGGGGGTATAGTAATATACCTGACACATGCACAGGGTAAAAAGTGTGGAGCTGAGAAAAATCCAATGGACTCATGCCATGGCTGATAAATTGGGTTTGAAGCCTATGCCAGGATTGGAACCAGGAGCTTGACCAAAGATGGCAGTGAAAAAGGAAGAAGAGGAATGCATGGATGAGAACCTGACCGAGGAAGAAGAGAAGAGACAGCTAGAGAAAAGTGCCCCAGAGGATCCCAGTGACCTGCTACGATGGTTGTGCTTACAACAACTAGAGATAGAGTGTGAGATGGCCAAGAAGCGATGGCTATGAGAGGAGGAGTGACGGCTATGAGAGGAGGACTGGAGGCTACAAGAGGAGGAGAGGAAGAGACAAGATGAGAGGTGGTGGGACGCCTTGCATTCCATCCAGGCCCTGACCCCAGGGCAACCTGACAGAAATATACCCCGAGATATTAAACTTACCAAATTGACAGAGGCTGATGACATTGAAGCCTACTTGACAACATTTGAGCGCAAAGCACAGATTTGTGCATGGCCCCAAGAACAATAGTCATCAGACTGGTCCCTTATTTATCTGGACAGGCCCAGCTGGTATACAGTCACTTGACTACCCCTGACTCTAACAATTTTGATTGAGTCAAGGAGGAAATCCTCCTCAGGTATGACATTAATACCGAGACATATAGGGAGCGATTTCAGTCAGAAAGGATGCTGGGCCAAGACACCCCCAGAGAGACATTTGCCAGGCTGAAAAGCTTTGATTTAAAATGGTTGCAACCGATGGTCAAAACCCTTGACCAGATCATAGAGCTAATCATTATAGAACAGTTAATTCAAATTCTACCCCAGAACATCCAGGTATGGGTGAAGAAGAACAAGCCCAACACAGCGGAGGAGACCATTGCTCTGGCGGAGGATTACCTGGTGGCCAGACTAACAAAATCCCGAGGATACCAGGGCTCTTCACCTCAACCAACAACACTGGTAAGACCGTTTCATACTTCTTATCAGAGACAATCCCCTGGTAGGGGTAATAACTGGCAAGGGGACCTCAGAGAGAAAACGTATCATGCTGACCTTATATGTCACAACTGTTTAAGAAAGGGACACATAGCCCGTAATTGCCCCAATAGTAGAACTGAAGCAATGCACCTATCTCTAGCCAATTGGGGATATGTCACCACTGTGGGGATTGGCCAGACTGAACTAATAGGACGATTAGACTCTGGCAGTAAACAGATTTTGGTAAGGGCAGATGTATTGAAAAATTACAACAGTAATGGTCTGGATGCAAAAGTTACATCTGTCCATGGGGATATCCACCAGTACCCTACCACCACAGTGGAAATGACTGTCAAGCAGGACACACAGTTGATTACAGTTGGCTTAGTACCCAGATTACCAGTACCTATCATAATTGGGCAGGATTTTCTGAACTTTGATCGATTAATAAAATCTCAACAGGCCTGTGGTCTACTAGTGGCAGTTACCACTCGGGCCCAGACAAAAAGAGAACAGTCCCAGGATGTTTTCCATTTTGAGGAAAGTTTATTTGAGGACCCCAGGAAAACATGCAAAACTAAAAAGGAGAAAAGAGCTGAAAGCGAAAGTGGAGGGAAACACATCAGGAGCGAATACTTGATATTGACTCTGAGTTAGCTGGGACTAATGTTATAAATGAACAAAAATTGGATGAAACGTTAAAACCTTTTTTTTTTTACAGGTGGACCAGGTGGTTGCAGAAGAGCAGCCACAGTATGTTATAACTAATGACATGTTGTACAGAATTTGTGTTAACCCTGTTACAAGGCAATGTATTAAACAAATGATGGTCCCCCAATGTTTTAGAAAGAAACTCATGCATTTAGCCCATGATGTACCTATAGCTGGTCATGAAGGCAGAGATCAGACACTAGGTAGATTGTCAAGCCAGTTCTTCTGGCCGGGTATGCATGAAAGCATGGCTGAGTACTGTCGCACTTGCCCTGAGTGCCAGATGGTGGCCAAAGGGGGAAGACAGATAAGGTGCTCCTACAGCCAATACCTGCAGTCATGACCCCCATTTGAAAGCATAGCTATGGATGTGGTAGGACCCCTGACAAAAAGCTCTAAAGGTAATCAGTACATATTAGTGGTTTGTGATTACGCCACAAGGTATCCAGAGGTGATACCCCTTTGGACTGTAATGGCCCCTTGGATTGCCAAGGAACTAGCCAAAATCTTTAGTCATCTGAGTATCCTCCAACCCATGCTCACGGATACAGGAACAAACTTTACTTCAGTACTCCTTAAAGAGCTTTACCAATTGTTAGGGGTTTCAGCTGTAAGAACATCTACCTACCACCCCCAGACTGATGGGCTAGTGGAGCATTTTAATAAAACCTTAAAACATATGCTCCAAAAGTATGTGCAAGAAGAGGGGTGGGATTGAGACAAGAATTTACCATATCTCCTGTTCGCATACCAGGAGATACCCTAAGCCACTACAGGATTGTTACCTTTCACCCTTCTGTATGGAAGAAACCCCAGAGGTCTACTGGATGTTGTGAGGGAACACTGGGAGGAAGGGAAAGAGGTATGTCATACCAATATTGTGGACTATATGTCCAACCTTAGAAAAAAACTAGTAAGATTTGTTACCATGGCTCACCAGAATGCGGTTCACAGACAGGTGGAACAGAAGGCTTGGCATGTCGAAGGGTTGAAAGATAAAACCTACCAACCAGGAGATAAGGTCTTATTATTGCTGCCTTCATCTGAAAGCAAACTTCTGATAAAATGGCAAGGCCCATTTGTGGTTATCAGGCAGATTGGGAAGGTTAACTGTGAAATCGAGATGCCAGACTGATGATCCCAGAAAAAGATATATCATGCCAATTTACTTAGGAAATTACATGATAGGCAAGATGCCATACCCAGTTATTTTATCCAACCTGAACAGGAAGTAACTGAGTTGGAGGAGGCCTATGAGAAGCTTGAGATGGAAAAAGAAGTCAGAGAGGTGCAAATTAACCCTGGTTTAGATGTAGCCCAAAGACAGGAGGTTGACCAATTGCTGAAGTATTTTGCGGCCACCTTCACTAGTATACCAGGGAGAGCAAAAGGGGTGGTGCACACCATTAAAGTGTCCCGAAAGAAACCTATTCATCAAAAACCTGATAGGTTTCCCAAAAGAGTTCGACAGGAGGTCATTCAGGAAATCAAGAGAATGGAGCAGTTGGGAGTGATCAAACCTTCTCATAGTGCTTGGTCATCACCTATAGTTGTAGTGGACTAGAAGGAAGGGGGAATTCAATTGTGCTTAGATTTTTGAAAAATCAATGCCATTTCGGAATTTGATGAGTACCCTATGCCATGTTTAGATGACCTCTTAGACAAGATTGGGAAAGCCAGGTACATAAGTACCCTGGACCTTACAAAAGGCTACTGGCAGATTTCCCTTAGCCCAACAGACCCAAGAGTATACTGTCTTTAGCACCCCATAGGACTGTACCAATTCACCAAAATGCCCTTTGGGTTGCATGGGGCCCCAGTGACTTTTCAGCGGTACATGGACCAAACTTTACATACCCATTCTTAGTACAGTGCAGCCTATCTTGATGACATTGTCATTTTTAGTCCTGACTGGCAAACGCACCTTGTACACCTCAGTGCAGTCATTCAATCCATATGTGACTCTGGGTTAACCATTAATCCCACCAAATGCACCATTGCCCAAACAAAGACAAAGTATTTGGGCTTTGTTATTGGGGAAAGAGTACTGTAAATCCAGATTTCAGTAAGGTCCAGGCAGTAGCAGACAGTCCCATACCCCGACAAAGAAGCACGCATGGTCCTTTTTGGGCCTGGCCAGTTACTAGCACCTGTTTGTACCAAACTTTGTCACCATAGCAATGCCCCTGACTGATCTGACTAAAAACAATTGCCCTAATAAAGTGCACTGGTCCCAGAAATGTGATGAAGCTTTTTGGAATATTAGAGCTATACTATGTTCCTCCCCTGTATTGCTCAGCCCAGACTTTTCTCTCCCTTTTGAAGTGCACACTGATGCCTCTGATACCGGCATCTGTGCAGTTCTTTCCCAGACCAAGAAGGGGGAGGAACACCCAGTGATTTATATCAGCCACAAACCTCACGAGAGGGAGAGAAAGTATTCAACAAAGTATTCAAGAAACATAATCTCAAAATGATAAATAGGGCCAACAGAACTACCTGGAATACACTACGGAACAACAGGAGTAGGAAAGGGGGAGGTGTTGATTCCCTTGTATAAATCCTTGGTTAGACCAGTTCTGGAACATGGAGCACCGTTTATTGCACCCCTGGAAACAGGACCCAGTAAAAAGGTGGACCAAGTACAGCGTAGGTTCACAAGAAAGATATATTTAGTGAAAGACATGGAATACCAAAATAGACTGCAAGTAACAGGACTGTATTCCATGTCATATAGAAGACTGAGAGGAGACCTTTGCTTTGTGTCTAAAGCCACAACAAATGCATTATTACTGGAGTCAGAGGGGCTGAGTTGGAGGGAGAGTAAGGGCATGAAAATTAGAGGCCATTCAAAGCAATTAAAAGGGAACAAGTTTAATACTACCAAGAGAGGGAAGGTAGCTCAGCCAATGGGTGGTCAACACCTGGAACTCACTTCCAAAGGAGGTGGTAGGTGTGACTTCTCTATCAGCTTTCAAGAATGCCTTGGATAGGTACATGAGAGAGAAAAAATGGGAATTTGACCACTAAAAAGTGGCAGGACCATAAATGGCTCAGGAAGCTCTTAGACCTGAAAAACCTACCTATGAATCTATGAACTGTGGAGAAAGAATGCTTAGCACTGAAATGGACAATAGAGGCTCTGAAGTATTATTTATGGGGTGCAGAGTTTAAGGTTCTTGCAGATCATAACCCTCTGTGCTGGCTCCAGCAAATGAAGGACAAGAATGGTCGTATAATGCGGTGGTACTTGGCTCTGCGGCCTTACCATTTCACCATTCAGCATACAGCAGGTTCAAAACACCATAACACAGATTTCTTGTCTCAATATGGGACCCATACTGATGAAAACTGATGAAATGTGTGTAATGTGTTTTTGCTTTCTGTATAATATGATGCTTGAAAGAAGTGATATGATATGGCATATGAGTAAAGGGTTTCTATTCAACCCATGACTTTGAGCCACAGGGAAAAGTACAGTATTGTAGAGATTATTATGTCTGAATGAAGATACTGTGCATATTTATAAGGGTCCCTGAGGCAGAATTTATGAGAGTGGATGGGCGGAAGCACCAACCCTCCTAGGGTTTCATGAGGGTGTCTGACAACAGTAATACTGTTGCCTCTTGGTGGGGGAGCTATGCAACAGGGAGCTCCTCTTATTACCAGTAAAACAATGTACAGAAAGTCAGATGTGCAACCCCCCTTTTCCCTTTCACTCTTTCCTATCTCCTTTATCTTTTTCTGTTTTTCCCTTTTTTCCATGTCAGGGTGGCCAACCTGACATTCTCTTTGCTTTTCTGTCCCCTGTTTTCTGGAAAAAAACCCTGCTTGCACATTAAGTACTGAAAAGCACTTTTTCTTTATCTCCCGATTTGGAGATAATGAATAGCGCACATTGTGCTTTAGGTTTAAAAGCAGCTAGTGCCCCCAAGATATAAATATTAGCTGTGCACCTGATTTAGAGGTGCTGAGCACCAAAGTCACAGCTGCATGTTGCAGCTTCATGTGGAAAAAATTACTCCAGTGCCCAACAATGCTCCCAGTCGTGAAGTGCGACACAGGAGCATAATTCGTTCTGGAGCAGGATGCTCTGGAGTGAGTTTTGCTGCACCAAACAGCTGAAGATAAGTTCCTTGTTCAGAGCTGGAAATAGGAGAATTGCTTCAGAGCAAAAGCATGCTCCAAAGCACCAGGAGAAACCGCAAGTGTGGTTAAAGAAATACCACTTGCCATTTAGTGAGACGCTACGGGTAGATGTATAAAAAGCCATGTAGTGTCCCGTAATTAAATGAAAATGAGTTTCTGAAGCCCCTGAGATGTTGTAAGTGGGGCTGCCTATAGAAATAAAGCATATTTGGATAAAAAGAGCCAAATGAAAAGCTCCTGTATGTTAAAGCATGGGATAATATGGAAACTCCCCCATTATGTAATGTCACAGACTATGGAAACTCCCCATTATGTAATGTCACAGTCAGTGGGAACTCGCCCACAGGGTGTGATGTAATCCCTAGGGTATCAATAGGGCTCACAACTAGGGGACCACAGATAGTCAAGTCAGTCTGGTGCAGACAGTGAGAGGAGAAGGATCTTCTTTGGAGTGTACTGATTTTCACACAGACGATTGAGGTATAAGAGGTATTACACTGAGCTATCTAGGCTGAAACGAAGCCACGGGCTCTGCTGGGAAAAGCAGAGTCCTGAAGTTATTTTATTGTGCAGGACTAACAAATTTCTTTTCTTCTATGATTTCTGAATATATTTATTGATTTTTCTACAAAATAAATTGACAAGCACATACATGCGTTTTTTTTATGCACTTGATCACTGTTTGGTTGTGTCAGTTATTTATCCCACATGTTCACAAAGGTGGATGGTGTACAAGTGTTTTGTTAGCTTCTTAAAGCATTCAGAAGTGAAAATGAGCAATTGCAAGCGACAGCTGAACAGCAACAATTAAAAATGAGGAAACCCCAAAAGGAGAGTACAAACAGGTCCGGGGAGGCACAGAAATACAAGTTGCAGGAGTGACAACAGACAATTGGTAAAAGTCATGAAATGGACACATACAACTGCACAAGTGAGTAAACTGAAAAATTCAGGAAGCGTGGCACCATTCAAAGAAAGCAACAGAGGGAATTTAAGTAGTCTGGTACAGATATTCTCAGTCTTGTGCAGCCTTCATGTACCCGTATAAGGAGGTACAGAATAAGCTATGCAGTGTAAGAAGTTGTGCATGACAGTGGGGTCCAAATCAGGCATGGGCAACAGAAACAGGAGGGAGCAGGAAGGGGGACAAGAGAGAGAGAGAGAGAGAAACAGACAGTAGCTGGAGGAAGCAAAAGACAGGGAAAAGCACAAACCAGATAGAAGCCAGCACAAACAAGTAGAAATCTGACACAAATAGAAAACAGAGACTGACAGAGCCTCCAGTTGCAAAGAAAAAATGCTTCTGAGTCGAAGCAGGTAGGACATCATTATCAGCCCATTGAACCACAGGCTAAGCCTTTCAAATGACTGATTGCGTCAGAATTATTATAATAGAAGCAAATATAAGTGAGCAGGATTCTAGGATATCAATTTCCATGCATCAAAAGACAGCAGGACAGTCAGGATACAGCTGAAGGCCTAGGATATTAAGACTGGAAACCTGAGAGCGGACAACTAGGCAGCTAGGCAAAGAGACCAACAGTACTGCTGAACTGCTGCGTGTGTACAGTTATACAGAGTATGTATTAAGGTAGTGTGTATTAAGGTGTTTATTAGGGAAGATCACCCATAACCATGTGGGCCTGCACATTATTGCCTGTGACTATGCTCAAGGTTGATGTATGTGCTGTATGAATGCAATATAGTGACACCTGCTGGCTGCTGCAGGATGTATGGCATCCACTAAAGTCTGATATTGGAGCGTAATTTTTAAAAAATACCATCGCAAGACTGATGCCTCACACCATGTCTCAGAATTGTTACATGTGGCAATGGCTACTACTGTGTCTACCTGAAGTAATGCCAGACCTTTTCTAACTCTGTCCTTTGTCAACTGTATAGGTTTCATGTCGCTCTCATCTTCCAAACAAAAACATTTGGAAAACAAAAAAGCCATCAGTGGAAAAGGAAAGTTCAAGGGAAAAAAATTGGCCACCAAATGGTTATTGTAGTTAGTATTTGTTAGTGAGAATAGTGCCTGAAAATTGTATGTTAAACATCCTTACTAGTAGTATCTACGTGGTTTTAGTTTAAACATGTATTAAGAGAAATCGGAGCGATCAGGGGAGCAGTTCTGAAGATTGTTTATTGGTGGACTCAGTTTTAAAACAACTGAAAATAGTTTGGGGAAATACTACGAGTAATGGGGTAAAATTACAGACTCTGTGGTTATGAAGGATCCTGCAACCAGTGGCATCTAGACCACATTCAATTGATGCCAGTGTTGTTGAACCGAAAAAAGCAGTAGCCATAGAGGATTCTGGAAAACATGGTGCCCACATTACAGTAAAGAACCTCTCTGTTGGCAGAATCAACCCAGGCACAGAAGACTATCATCTGAGAGATAACTTTGAGACATTTGGTAAAACTGAGGCACTGAAATGTCAACAGACAAGCAAACTGGCAAAAAGAGAGGTTTTGGTTTTGTTACATTTGATGGCCATGATCCAGTGGATAAAAAGAGTATTGCAGAAATTCCATGCTATCAATGGACAGAATACTGAAGTAAGAAAAGTTTTGCCTTGTGAAGAAATGCTGGATCTTCAGATTGCAAAGGTTGCAAGAGGTTCTGGTAGGGATCTTTGAGATGGAGCAAATTTTGGCCCAGGATCGGGGCTAACTTTAGAGGTGGACCTGGATTTAGTGGTGGACCTGGATTTGGAGGTGGCCCAAGATATTCTAATGGATACGGTGGGTTAGTTGGAAAGCCAAGAGTAGGTGGTCCAGGTTATGGAGGTGGAAGAGGAGGATATGGTAGTGACCCTGGATTTGACAACCAAGTTCATTACATTTGGAGGTGGTTATGATAACTACGTTGGATGAAATTTTAGAGGTGTTAATTATAGTGAGTTTGGAAACTACAACCAGCAACCATCGTAGTATGGACCAGTGAAAGTTGTAAATTTCTATGGTGGTAGAAATATGGGCAGACCACATGGAGGCATTGGAGGCATTGGAGGCATTGGTGGTAACAGTGGCAGTTACAGAGAGAGAAGCAGATATTAAGTTCGTACAATTGTGATGTTGGCTTAATTTTCTAAATAGGAGAGGGTGAGAGCCAGAGATAACAGAACAGTTTCAGGTTGTCGAAATTAACAAAATGTTAAAGGAATTCTTATCTAAGTCATGCATTAATATACAGTGGAATGACAGATGACACCATAACAGATACAGAGAGCTATTTTGTGAATGGATGCAGTTATTTAATTGTATTACTACTATAAAGATGCCTTGGAGACAGTTTCTTAGGAGACACTTTCTTCAGTTTTTAACTGTTATACTTTTTAGTGGTCTTTGTAAAAGTTTAGAAGCATTCCTTTTTTGATAATGTTAACCGCGTAAGTTTCAGGTGACCTGCGATGCATTTTTAATGATTTTCTGAAGTATTGAAAAAGATTACTGAAGATCATGGTGTTACTAGACATTATTCATTTAAAATTCTTTAGTGTGTAGAGTTAAGGCGTTGTTGTATATTCAATTCATCTTCTGCAACAGCTGTTATCTTACTCCCTAGAAGCAGAACTTTATCCTCAGGTATAAAACCTGAAAAAAAATAATTGTTATGCTTCGTACTCATCTTCCTCTACCCACCACCCTCCTTCTTCAATCCAATAATCACTTATTTTGTCTTTTGCTACTCTCTAACATATCTGAAGAATTTATTTTCACCCTTCTTCACACCCTCTGCAAATTCTGAGTTCTGTGTCAGCCCTGGTGTCTTTGACAGCCATTTTTTCCTTGCTTTAATTTTCATTGATATACATAGAAACATAGAATTTCATGGCAGATAAGGACCGCTTGGCCCACCTAGTCTGCTCATTTCCCTACCTAACAGATAAGCTGCAAATCCTAGTTAACCAACAGCCTACTTCCTCCTACCACCCACTAGAATTACTTTATGTCTGTCCCATGCATTCTTGAATTCCCCCACTGTTTTTGACTCTACGACCTCCTCAAGAAGGCTGTTCCATGTATCCACAACCCTCTCTGTGAAGAAATACTTCCTCACATTACCTCTGAGCCATCCCCTCTATCTTCAAATTGTGCCCCCTTGTTTTTGCACATCTCTTTTTCTGAAAGATGCTACCCTCTTGGACTTTGTTGATTCCATTGAGGTATTTGAAAGTTTCTATCATGTCCCCCCTCTCCCTCCTTTCTTCGAGGCTATACATCTTTAGTTCCTTTAGTCTTTCTTCATATGTCTTCTGATGCAGACCCTGCATCATTTTGATTGCCCTCCTCTAGACAGCCTCCACCCTGTCTACGTCTTTGCGGAGATGGGGTCTCCAGAACTGTACACAGTACTCCAGATGCAGTCTTACCAACTGTCTGTACAGAGGGCCAACAACTTCCTGTTTTCAACTGGTGATGCCTCTCCCAATGCATCCCAGTATCCCTCCAGCTCTCCTTACTGCCTTCTCACATTGCTGGCCCACCTTTAGGTCATCTGATATGACTACCCCCAGGTCCCTTTCCATTTTTGTTGTTGACAGTATCTCACCCCCCCATTGTGTACTCTTCCACCTGAGTTTTTTTTCCCAAGTGCATTATTTGCACTTTTTTGCATTGAATCTAAGCTACCATAAATTGACCATTCCTCCAACCTTGCCAAGTCCCTTTTCATCCTTTCCACCCCACCTTGTGTATCAACCCTGTTGCATATCTTTGTGTCATCTGCAAAGAGACATACTTTCCTTCCAGTCCCTCTGCAATGTCACTTATAAAGACATTAAAAAGGACCGGCCCCAGTACTGAACCCTGTGGTACCCCACTAGTAACCCTCCTTTCTTCACTGTGGACTCCATTTACTATTACCCGCTGTGTCCTGTTGTCCAACCAGTCATACCTCTCAACCTCCTGCCTCATAAATCAAGGACAAGGCTTAAAAAAATCAGGGACAAAGGACCAAAATCAGGGACACTTCTTCAAGATTGGAGATATCCACTCAGGAAGCTGGTAGAACAAATGATTTAGTGTAAAATGCATTTTCTAAAGAAGAACAAGTCTGTAACTTTAATGTTTGACATTTGTTTGTGCTTGTAACCCCCACTGTTTGGTCACGAAAACACAATTTTTAGGAGGGTCAGAGTAAAATTTTGAGGCAAAATCAGGGATGTCCCTGAAAATCAGGGACACTTGAGAGGTATGCAACCCGTGATTTACCCAGGCTACCACCCTGGGACCCACTCCCAGGCTGGCTAATTTGTTTATTAATCTTTTGTGTGGGACTGTGTCAAATGCCTTGCTAAAGTCTAGGTAGGCCATGTTCACAGCCCCTCCCTGGTCTACTGCTTTGGTCACCCAGTCAAATAAATCAATTAGATTTGTCTGACATGACCTTCCCGCTGTGAATCCATGTTGCCTTGGGTCCTGTGCCCCACTGGCCTCTAAGTACTCAACAATTCTTTCCTTCAGAAGTGATTCCATCATTTTCCCTACCACTGAGGTCAAACTGACAGGTCTGTAGTTTCCTGCCTCTGTCTTGCTCCTACTTTTGTGAAGGAGAATCACATCTGCCTTCCTCCAGTCCTCAGGTACCACCCCATCCTCTCATGATTTATTAAAAAGGGTAGTCAGTGGTGTTACTAATTCTTCCCTTAGTTCTTTTAAAATTCTGGGGTGAATCCCATCAGGCCCCATTGCTTTATACACCTTTAGTTTTAAGAGTTCTTTCAGAACCCTTTCTTCTGTGAAAGGACTAATATCAACCCCCCTATCCAGAGTGCTTCTATTGACTGGATTAGGTATTTCCCCCTGCTTTTCCATTGTGAATACTGAGCAGAAGTATTCGTTCAGTATCCCTACTTTTTCACTGTCACTCTCTGCCCAACCACCTTCTTCTTTGTTCAGCCTCAGTATCCCTGCCTTAGTCTTTCTTTGCTCCTTAATGTACCTATAAAAGGTTTTATCCCCCTTCTTAACTGAGTTGGTTATCTTTTCCTCGGTTTGGGCCTTTGCTATTCTGACTGCCTTACCCACTTTCTTCTGCTTTAACTGGTACAGTTCTCTGTCCTGCTCCTTCTGTGTTTCCTTATACTTCCTAAATGCTGTATTTTTCCCCTACCTTCCCCGCCACTTCTTTTGAGAACCATAGTGTTTTTTTCTTTCATTTTGATTTATTTGCTTCACACAAAGACTTGTTGCCTCTGTGATGGCAGTTTTGATGTTTCCCCATTGTTGCTCCATCCCACCTTCTTGCCTGCTTGCTAGTGCTTTTCTGAGGCACTCTCCCATTTTGACAAAATCAGCCCTCCTGAAGTCCAGTACCTTCACTTTGTGTGGCTTGACTCTACAGCTAAGTTTATCGTGAGCCACACTGTTTGGTGGTCACTTGTTGCCAGATGGCTATCCACTTCAAGATCAGAGATCCTCTCTCCATCCCCATTTGAGAGTACCAGGTCTAAGATTGCTCTCTCCCAAGTGGGTTCCAAAACTAGCTGTCTGAGGCATGCCCTCTGTAGGGTATCAAGAATGGCCCTGCTCTTGGATGTGGCTGCAGCAAAGGTGCTCCAGTCAACATCTGGCATATTCAGGTCCCCCATCAGCAATATCTCCCCTTTCTCTGCCATCCCAAGGATGCCTGCCCAGTTTTCCTCATTTTGTAATCCCTTATATTTTTTGAATGATATCCTTTTAGCCCTCACTTCCTGTCTTAGTTGCCTTAAGAACAAAATAGTTTTCCTGTGCTTGTTTTTTCTTGCATTAATGGACTTTGATGGGATGAAACATAGAAAGAACCCCCACAGATCCTGTCACGAAAAAGGAAGTTCAAGGTGGCTTATCTTTCTAAGTTATCATTTACACAAGCAGTAATGAGGTCCAGTATGATTTGCACTACCATGTCACAGAACTCTGTACTCCTTTCTGATAGCTTGTTCAATGGTTATATCAATTTTCTATTATTTTTTTATTTGTACAGATATTTCACAGTGGATGAAATCAGTAAAGTCCATGCTACAGACAGCAGTATTCATTCAGTTCTGTTCACTTTATCAACAAACACCTAAACAAATCAACTCAATCTGAGTTTTATTTAAAAATCATTAAGCATGTTTGTGGTTTTGATACCTAAGTACACATTATAGTTACCAAAACCTTTACAATTATACAGATCATTGAAAGAGGGATAATGGGAAGGAAATAATGATAAATGAAAAAACATCATCTGAAATTCTGACAGATAACATCAGATATTGAATTTTTTAACTTTGGAAAGACTGATTAATGCATTTTTCGATCAGACTAAAATTAGGATAATGTGATTGGATTGGATAATGATCATCTGATCCAATGATCAGATCATTCAATTTTTCAACATCACTAGTTGAGACTAGAGATGGGCAAAGATGAGAAACTTTATGCAAAATTCTTCGTGAAGCTTCCCAACGTTATAATGAACAAAGTAGCACATCGTGTAGTTCTTTGTCTGGTGAAATAACCACTTCATCAAGTGAATACTTTATGTAGTGGCACTTCATGGTGCAAGTACCACTAGTCAAGTTTTTCACCTGAAAAAGTCGGTACTTTGCCAGGATAAGAGGCACTTTGCTTGTGAAGTGCCACAATGCAGAGTGACTTTTTAAAGTGTTTAAAAAACTACCCCACCCATGTAACTCTGTTCTCCCACCAGCCCCAACCATAGCCCCACTCCCACCCTTGTAACATCCATATTTCCCTCCTCCTCCCAGTCTCAGCAAAATTGTATATTAGTAGTACCAATTTCCTGACCCATTGTCCACTTTGCAATTGTTGTGTACAGTACAATGCCACCACCACTCCCCCTACCCAATTCAACCCAGTAAAACAAGAATAAACCCCCACCCCACCACAATCTGGCACCCACCACCTTCCCCCAACCCGCTCCCCCCAAAAGGATACTAAGTGACATTTGAAAGGTTAGTG
Organism: Neoceratodus forsteri; assembly: GCA_016271365.2. Classification (NCBI taxonomy): domain Eukaryota; kingdom Metazoa; phylum Chordata; order Ceratodontiformes; family Ceratodontidae; genus Neoceratodus; species Neoceratodus forsteri. The sequence continues at coordinate 265,263,946 of CM057454.1, read as the reverse complement.
AGGTATCCTGTACTGAAGACAACTGTCCTTCTCCACAGCAACCAGCCGCTGACAGCCTTCTGTCTTCCTAGCCCAGTCACCATCACATGAATGAAACTGGTCACTCACTCCTACAGTAACACCTGATTGTTTCAGTGTGTCACTGTAGGAGCACATCACTGATTTCATTCATTTGATAATGGACAGTCTAGGAAGACAGAGGGCTGTCAGCTGTCAGCTGTCAGCTGTTACCTCAGCAAGGGAAATTTTTATTCATTATAGGATATCTCCCCGACTGACTGGACATCATTTATTACCTTTTAAGGTGAGTTGGGAGGAGAAGGGTGGTTGGGTGCCAGTGTGCTGAGTTTTTATCTTTGTTGTTTTACTGGGTTGGTTGGGGGAGGTAGGTGATGCAGCTGTATTTTATGCTATGGTGACGCAGCTGTATTTTATGCTATGGCTATAAAGTGGACATTGGGTAGGGAAAGGTTTCTGATAATATGCAACTTTGCTGAACTTAGGAAAGGAGAACGGAGGTACATTACAGTCAATGCAAATTGTAACTTGAGTGCCTCAGTGGTACCTCAAGGTATCGTGAGGTAGTCAACCTTTAGAGAACTACCACTGAGTGCTTTGAGGCTTGAGGTAGGGGGTTTCAGTTCTATGGTCAGGGCTGGTGGGAGGTGGGTTGGAGAACATATTTTTGTAGTTGATATGCTTTTTAAATACTGTACTTCTGTAAAAAGCAACTATGCATAGTGGCATTTTTTCAGCAAAGTGCTTCTTCCTCTGGCGAAGTACCCACTTAGCAGGCAAAGAATTACATATAGTGGCACCTCACAGACAAAGTGCCACTATCTGTAGTCTTCATCTGGGTATTTTACCAGATGAAAAACTACATTTAATGTTACTTCATGCTTTGCAAAGTTCGAATACTCAGCAAATAATTTCCCATAGCGACCGCTTCCCAAATTTTCCCATGCCTAGTCCTGAGTAGGGATGTCAGATAATGGAATAATTGTATGATCGTTGTCTGATCCAACCAAATTATATAATTATAAATTGGATCGAAACCAGATAATGGTGGATGATCTGATTATCTGTTGAATCTCTGTCAGATCGGATCCTGCAGTATTCAAGCATCTCTAGAAGGAAGGGATTTAGTTTTATATAGTGCCTTTCATACAAATTGCATCCCAAAGTGCTTTACTACCCAGGAGATGGTGGGGAGAGAATGGCAAAGGGTGTTGAAATACATATATACATACATACATACATACATACGTACATACATACATACATACATACATACATACATACATACATACGTACGTACATACATACACCATGTGCTGTAAGCCATGGTGTGCTGAGTTATTTTGAGGAGCAACATTTCATGCTCCTCAGATGCACCATTTTCCAAACTTTTTGACATTATGATATGATTTTTGTGCTCTGTTTTAAGCAAACCATGATGTAAATGCATACAACATAGTGCTGCTTCAGACTTCTCCCATGGTAAACACAGCATTAGTGTACACCACTTTGTCATAGTTACACTCCTGGAGAATGGTGCTGCTCTCTTTAAGTGCACCGGAAGATTTAAAGAGCACAGGGGTATTGCACCTGGCAACTCACATCTTTACATTTATCCTGTATAAATATGTAATGTGCTGATTTTTTATGTGTTGTCTGAATTAAACTTTCAACTGCAAAAAGAACACAGAGAAAAAATTGAAATGAAAGATTTGTTTTTTTATCAATTATTTTTATTATCAAATACTGCAGTGAACTACTTAATCCATGACAACAACAGAGGGATATTCATCAAATGGTGGAGAATCATCATTAAGATATCAGCAGCATGCAATAGATTTTGGGGTGGAGTGTGTCATTTCTGTTAATGTTATAATATGGCACTAACAAGAGGGGGACATGTATAAGAAAAGTAATTGGGACCATGAGCAGTTTTGTCATATACCTTTTGAAGTTTAAAAGCAGAATATAATAGACCATTAAAATAAACTGCAGGCAAAAGATTAGAAAAGAGGTATTGTCCCAAGATAGGAAGCCCTTCTACAAACCAAACTGCTCCAAGCTGAAGTGGCAGTGCTGCCATACTACCGCATCAAAGGTCTTTCCACATCCAAGGTCAGTGCCTCAACTAATATGTTTTCTTTTTTTTTAATTTCAAGAACTGATGATGGAATTCATTAACCTTCTTGTATTGTCTGTGAAATGGTATACATTAAAAAACACTTGATCAAGATGAATGACATTCTTAATTACAGTCTTGCGTCTCAAAGACCAGACTTTGGCAAGGAGTATAGAATCTTTATTGATTTATGTGATTGGGTGATAGTTGGAACAGCCTAAAGTAAGTTTGTTCCTTTTGAGAAAAATGTTAATTAAGACAGCATGAACGGGAGGACAACACATCCTTGACTTAAGTTTCATAAACCACCAGCAAAAGAAGAAAACACATAGAATTAAAAACCATTTGGAAAGAAACCCATTGGGTCCCATGGTTTGAACTAAATTGTTAGACTTAATGACATTACTAATTTTCTTTAGCATAATAGTAGAATGCAGAGTCAACATGTGCCCCCATGAGAGCTGCAGGATTGGAAGCAATTAAAAAACATTTTGCTGCTGTTGTAAAGGAGACACTTCTGATATTTAGAAAGATTCATAAAATGTATGTAATTGCATGTTAATGTCATAGCAAAAGGTCAGGGCATGTCTGAATGGAGATTTAATAACACATTAAGTTGACAAACATTCACAATTTTTATGTAAGGCAACCCACACCTGATTAAAGAATAAACAGTAAATATGTAATAAGGCAAACACTGCCTTGATCATATGCAATTCCTTTAAATCATATCTGAGTTTAATAAGCTTGTGCAAGAATTTCAAAGCAAGCCTAGCTATGTATTGTCATTCCACGATATTAAATTGTAGTTCACATGCTTCTCAGGTGATTGTTTTGTTTTTGTTGTGGAGTGTGGCATATTTTGAAGAAAAATGGCTATTTGAGTAATCCTTTATTAGCATATCATTCATAATTTAAAAAAATTATCGTGTGCAATGATTGCCACTAGATGGCACCCAAGGGAAGCTCTAAGAAGGGTCACATGGGGGATTTGGGGGAATTAAGCCGTTCTGCTGTCCCATACCAGCTTCTTTTGTGAATGCAGGACTCTTTTTCCTGATTCAGACCTTACAGTCTACTCTTGAAGTATAGATCCTACCCTAGTAGTGTCCCAGAGTATGGAAAGTTGTTGTTACAGAAACACACTTTCAGTTTTGGCCTAGATAGTTCCTCATAAAGATTCCAGTCAGGCATGTTTTTAAACAGTTGAGCTTCAGCTTTTGCAGATCAATAAACAGTGAGGAGAAAAGCCTCCAGCTCCTGAATTTTACCCCACCACCACGACCACCAGCACGTGCCTAGCCTCCTTACTAATTACTGTTTCCTATACTTCAACAGGAATATTAATCACTAGAAATGCCACCACCTTTCTCCTCTTCCAATATTTATGGAATTCACTGTGCAATGATTACACAAACAGAAAAGGAGACTATTAACAGGAATGTCATGAGCAGGTCAAGGAAGTGCTTATTTCCATTGTACGGAGCATATGTGAGCCCACATCTGGAATATTGTGCTCAGTTCTGGTCTCTGTATTGTAGAACAGAGGCTGACAATGGGAGGGCTTTAAGCCCGAGGTTTGATGGGCGGAGCAGCAATGTTACTCCCCCATTGGGCTTAAAAAGTCACATATCCTGGGCCTCACCAGGATTCATTTTTTGTTGCAGCCAGAGGCACTGCTCTTCTGCCCCTCTATCTATCTTGTTGCATTGTTCACGTTGCCTTGCTCTGGCGGCTGCCTCTGGCTGCAGGTTTGTTTCATCTCCCTTCCCTTGCTTGTTTCCCCATGCCTGTCGTTCATTTCTGGCCATTTTTGTCCTTCTGCTTAACCCCTCATTTATTGCCTTGACGGCTTTTGCCACTCTTCTCCGGCTTCTACCTTGCACTCTGTTCAATTTTCCCTCATTTCTCTCCTGTTCCTCCCTCCCCAGCATCTCCATTCCTCCTCCTGCTGCTCTTCTGGCCACCCGGTCTTGTCACTCATTTCCTCCTCTCCCCCTGTCTGCTGCTTTGGCAGCCAGCTCTTCCCATTCCGTTGGTTGCCCTCCCCCCTTTCCCTGTACCTTCTGTGCTGCTGCTTCTGTTTGGGACTGCCGATCCTGCCAATTGTGGTGTCGCCCCCTGCACCTGCATGGCTGCCTGCTCCGGATTGCTTCTCTGCCTCATTTGTGCTCCTTGCCTGGGGGCTTCTCCTGCAGGCCACCTCTGTCTCTCTCTCTCTCTCTCTCTCTCTCTCCACGTCCTGCTCTCGTTGTGATCGGCTCATCATGTAGGTCTCCCTGTTCTTCCCCATTGAGGTCTGCATGGAACAAAATGCCAGAAAATAAATACATAAATAAAAAACTAAAAAACTAAACCTTAATACATAAAACCGGCTGTGCATCTTTCTGATTCGTTGCTACAGAGGTCAGACTGCCTGTGTCTGTTTCTTCTCCTTTGGACCTCTCTCAGCTTCCATCTCCACTTCTCCTGCCACTTACCTCAGAACCCAGTCTTGCCCGATTCAATCTACCTTAATTTAAGAGGATTCCTCCTCTATCACAGGCAGATTCTTCTACTGACCAGGAGGTGGCACCGTTTGTCCTTACTTGCTTAGCTTTGGACACTTCATGACTAGGTTTCAGTCTGGTATCTCATGACCGACTTTTGGTACTTTGTCAGGATGCCTGGTATGTTTTTCCTTTTAATGGTGGCCATTTCTTGTGTTGCCCGGTGTGTTCCTTTGACAATGCCTGATTACGGTACTGAGAGCTACATACTTTCCCGGAGAATCTGAATCTTTTTGCATGCTTCCTCCCTCCTTTGGGGCAGTGTGCATTCCTCCATGTTCCTAGTGTTCCTTCTCCCTGTTTGCCCCCTAGCTGAGGGCCAGCTTGCTTCTATCCTCCGTCGTTTATCGTCCCTTTCCTGTTCCACCTGCTAACCTTCTGGTTCCACTGTTCATCTCGCTCATTCTGCATCCTTCTTTTTGCCTCCTCTGCTATGACCGTGCATTTCTTCTGGGGTTTTTCCCTATCCTGCATTCACCTTTCCCCAGTTCCAGCCTTCAAGGATTCCCTCCATCATCGTGCCTCGTCCATCTCCTATGTTATCTTACTCTCTATCCCTCGCTCATCTGACCTGTCCATCCTGCTCATCTAATTTCATCGCTCACTCCGCTATTGCTCAATCAGTATACCTCTCATCATACCCTATGCCCATCGTTGTCCCCATTTGGTGCTCTGCCTCATCGACCTGCGGCCCTCTTGCCACTTGTCTTGGGTTCCTGGCTCCAGTCATCATTTGCTCATCCTCACCCTATCTTACTTCCTCGCTTTCAAGCATCTATTCCCAACACAGGTCTCATCATTCACATGCCTTACTTTCATACCGGCCATCAGGATTCGCAACCTCAAACTCACCCTACTGCAGTTCTCATCCCACACCGGCCATCACGGATTCACTTCCATCATAGCCTGCATTCTATTTTCCTTTCGGGCATACCTCTCATGGCTTCTATGCCACCTCATCTCCATGCTTCCTCGATTCAGCTTGATATCCAGTCAAGGACATGCTGGTCCACGATCTTGTGCCTCCGCATCAAACTCATCCTATTGCAGTTCTTATCCCATATCGGCTGGGTCCTATGCTACCCCATTGACCTCTCTACTGTCCTTTTGTCCTTTCAGACCTTGCTTTCATGTACCAGCCTCCATAGCTTCACTCCATCATCGCACCTCCTCCGTTTCCAAAATTTTTCCTTTCTTGTCCTAGCACCTTTTCTAGTACCAGCCATCATGGCTTCCCTCCACTCTTAGTATCACTCCTCATCATACATTGTCCACTTTTGCTTCTTGATCACTCACCCTGAGTTGCCGCTGGTTCCAGACATGCTGTCTTGGCCTCGGTGTCTGCCTCCTTTCGAGGAGCCTACTTACTCATACTACCTTTGTACCAGTTCCTTTTCAAGTTTATTCCTGTCTCCTCCTCTTCCAATTCTGTACTGACCTTCCTGGATTCACTCCACTCAGGGCCTACAATCAATATGTCTTTTTGGCCATACCTAACATGACTCCTATGCCATCTTATCATCCCACGGCCATCCTGCCGCATGTATTGGGTTCATAACTCCAGTAATCATTCACTCAGCCTTACCTCAAGATGTATCTATTTACATCGCTTACTTGAGCATTCCTATCATTGAATCCTATGCTACCTCATCGACTACAACCTCAAGGTCTAATCATTCAGGATCTAATTGTTCACATCACATAATCATCAACCTTAGCATCTGCTCACTCGCGTCACTCAATCAAGCTAGTCTGCATCATCCTCGGTCTCCTCATGAGCACATCTGGAATCTCCTCATGAGCAGATATGGATATCCCTTGCTCCTTTGACTTCTACATGGATCTACTCCCTCCCATTGACTACTCGACCATACCCTCTTGGGTCTTTGCTGCCGCATGTTTATTCTTTAATCTGTGCTTCTTTGGAGTTTTTCCCTTTCCTGTCATCATCCTCCCTACTTATATCTCTCATTAATGAACCATTCTCTTTACTGACATACATCCTCAAATCAAACATCATCAGCCTGGAGGGAAGGCAACCTAGGTCTTGGATGCCCCAGAGGTTTCTTCCTCAAAGGGTGTTTTTCCTCTCCTCCATGCCAATGGTCATAGTATTAGTTAGAGTTAATGCTTTCTTCAGGTTAGTTAGTTAGGTTCCACTGTTGGATGGAAGCAGATGGTGGCACGGCTTTCCCCTCTCTCCTTAAGAAGTCAGCCTTTATCTTCTCAGAATTCATTCATCATCCTCGCCTCTTCAAAGCTCGACATCTTTGGGTATTCTTTTTGGGCTTCTTCCTAACATACCTTTAGATGATGCATTCATCCCATGGCATTTGTAGGGGGGAACCCTCCTCTAGGGTTCCTTGCATCGTACCCCTACAGGGAGGTATATCCCACGGATAGAGAGGCGGAAAGCCACAAAACAAATCAAGTTACACAAGCATCATCTCATATTATCTTATTCGGTTGCATAAGCACGTTGAATGGGAGGGCTTTAAGCCCGAGGTTCGATGAGCGGAGCAACAATGTCACTCCCCCATCGGGCTTAAAAGGTCACACATCCTGGGCCTCGCCAGGATAAATTTTTCATTGCCCAGCATCCACCCCTCCTCCTCCAGTGGCTCATCTCTCTTATCCATGGGCTTCTTCCTAACATACCTATAGCCGACACATTCATTCCCGCAGCACCTGTAGGGGGGGGGGACCCTCCCCTAGGGTTCCTTGTATTATACACCTACAGGGTGGTGTATCCCATGGATAGAGAGGCAGAAAGCCACAAAGCAAATCAAGTTACACAAGCATCATCTCATATCATCTCATCCAGCTGCATGTGCTACTCCTGGTTAAACAACTAAAAAAAAACATGTTGAAACAATGGAGAGAGTATGGAGGATTGAAACAAAACTATCAGGTTGCAAGAGGTAAATTATGAGGACAGACTGGGTGAACCTGGAATGTTGGCACTTGAGCTTTGGAGACTACGGGGTGATATGATTCCAGAGTATAAGATCCTTAATGGACATATTAAGTTAAACTGGAAATTATTCTGGGAATTAATCAACCATGGTAGGACACAAGGTCAGGAAGTATGACTGAAAATGGAAGAATTCAAATTAACAATCAAAACTATTTTCCAATGACAGTCATTGTACAATAGAAACATATAATGTGACAGCAGATAAGGACCACTTGGGAGACCCAGTCTGCCCATTTGTCCCTGCCTATACTGTCACCACAGACCCTACTTGATCTCCAGCACCCTCCCCCCATGCTTCCCAGGTAAGTGTTTCTTGTTCCTATTCCATGAATGCTTGAAGCCCACCAGTGTTTTTGTCTCCACTACCTCCACTAGAAGAGGTATAGAATTCATAGAATATACTGCCAGAGGGCAACATACAGCATGAGCCAGTAGTATAAATACATTAAAGCTTGGTCTGGGTGTGTTTTTATTGGAACAAAGAATGGAAGGCTATAGCCATTGAGCGAATGGTGGAACAGTCATGACAGGTACTGCCTCCTTCTGTCCTAATATATGTAAAATGATGAATAGTAAAACTGGAAATAACCAATCTTTTGCATTTTTGTATGTTCTGAGACTATTTCCAATGCAGTCAGGGAGTGTCTTATTTCTTTATAAATGGTTCTTAATTCTTTAAGAATAAGTCATATGTCTGAAAGATTACTTAAGTTTGATATGGACTCTTCCTTGTAGTCTGTTGCCAATTTTTCCCTTATGGAGCTCTCACTGTCCATACCCTCATAATCCAATCTATGTGTATCCACCATTGTTTTAGTTAACTGGCCCTGTCTGGTGTTCACCATCACAACTCTGCCATCCTTCCCCTGTGCAGGGCTCTCTTTTGGCTCACGGTTACTGCTAATTTATTTTGCACTTGTAATGTGTGTCATATTGAACTTTTACTGCACTTTATTTTATTAATTAATGTTCCTTTGTTTGTTTTTATTGTATCTTCTGTTCTTCTCTCCCCCCCAAGGGGTCACACCGGGAAATGATCCTCAACTCAGTGTACCTTTTTCAGTTACCTGCTATTAGATAAATTAACAAAGAATGGTTTCCTGTGGAAAAAGCACTATAATAACAGCACTGAAATAACAGCACAGAGAAAAGAGCATGGGGTAAAATGGTGGATGTGGCAGGACAGCGTGGGTCAGAAATGGCACCATTTCTGACTTGAGCTGCTGTCCCCCCTTATAAGTGCGACCTGGAGCATGTTTATATTTTAGGAGGGGGGGTGCAGGGACACATTATACCTGGCAATTGTTGTTTCTGCTTGTCTTTCCTTGTCTTGCCATTTTCCCTGTCTGCTCTTCTGTACCATCGATGTGATGGTACTCACTGTTTTCTCCATGCTGTTTTGGTTAGCACTATTATTACAGCACTACTATCACCTAGTACCATAAAGGACCATCCACTGTTTCCTTAACTTCATACTTATTTTTGCTTTCAAAGTTTGTCATTTTAAAGGGTTGTGGGCTGTGCATGAATAATTCTGAATTTGGTTGCCATAATGGAGTCATGGTGCACTGAGCACCACGACTGTGACATGGACACACCGGACTACTCTATGTACAGGAGAGACAGAGCAGAAAAGAGGGTAGGAGGGGTGTTTTTATATGTGACAGAGTGAATCAAGGCCATGGAGGTACAGGGATACCGTGAATAAAATGAAGGGCTGGAGGTGCTTTGTGTCACCATAGAGAAAGGCTCGGTGGTTGCTATCTGTCCAGGTGTAGCATAACATTTAACCACTTTAACACCAAATGTCCTATGGTAACCTTATTAGGATGGTGTGCACTTGTTAAGGAAGGTGTGCGACAAAGAGTGTCATGTGTATACAGTGCATACATCAAAGGGTGTTGTGCAACAAATCTAGTAATACATGTGTTCTGAAGAAAAAGGTACACCACGCCCTAATATTAACATGTTATTTGTTTTATGACTGTCTTATACTGGGGTGTTGGCATTTTTAAGATAACAATTTAATTTATATAAACACTGTATCTAAACTGAATAAGCAGCACCAATATTGATGAAAAGAATGAACATGCATGTGAAGAGGAACAACCACAATAAATTCTTAGAGGTAATCTGAAGGCTTGAGTGAAATTCTTTTTCAAACACAATGCAACCTTACAATTGGTGCCGTGACTCAGATGTCTGAAGACGGTCTATACAGTTGCTGATGACATCAAACAAACCGGAGGGGCCAAGCTGTGGAAAATGCCTTACTGCACCTGACCTGATCAATCAAGTACAGAAGGGAGCCGCAAAGGGACTCATGAAGGACTGGTGTGAAGTCAGACGTGATTTGACAGCCACAATATAGACGCAAGTATGGATACCATTTTACATAAATACGTAATCTGTCCTCATATGTTTTCTGATGCAGTCCCTGCACCATTTTGGTTGCCCTTCTCTGGACTGCCTTAATTTGGTTAATGTCCTTGTGAAGGTGTAGCCTTTAGTACTGCATGCAGTACTCCAGATGGGGCCTAAACAGTGTCTTGTAAAGAGAGATTATTACCTCCCTCATCTGACTTGTGATACCTCTACTAATACACCCTAACATCCCCCTAGCCTTACCTACTGCTTTAGTGGTCTGCTTGGATGATTTCAGGTCATCGGTGATGATGATGATGCCAAGTCTCTTTCTTCCTTTGTGACTGCAAGCAACTCCCCTCTCAGCCTGTAGGTGGCTTCAGGGTTTCTCTTCCCTATGTGCATGATCTTGCACTAAACCCCAGTTGCCACTGTTTTGACCATTTTGCTAGTTTATCAAGATCTCTTCTCATTCTGCCCACCCCATCTGAATCATCTACTCTGTTGCAGATCTTGGTGTCATCTGCAAACAGACAAACCTTACCCTCCAGTCCATCTACAATGTCACTGATGAAGATATTGAAGAGGACTGGACCCAGGACTGATCCCTGAGGTATCCCACTTGTGACTTGCATCTCTTCTGAATGAATACTGTTTACCACCACTATCTGTTTTCTGCCCATCAACCAGTTTGCCACCCAGTTGACCAACATCTGACCCACCCTGAGCCTACCCTGCTTATTAATCAATCTTCTATGTGGAACAATATCAAAAGCTTTGCTGAAGCCAAGGTAGGAAACATCAACTGCTCCCCCTTGGACCACCACTCTGGTTACCCAGTCAAAGAAATCTATGAAATTAGTTTGATGGGACCTTTCTTTTGTAAACTCATGCTGTCTTGGCTCCTGTGTTCCTATGGATTCCAGCTGTTGCACTATCCTTTCCTTAAGGAGTGCCTCCATAATCATGCCCACTACTGAGGTAAGACTGACTGGTCTGTAGTTCCCTGCCTCCTCCCTGCTACCACTCTTGTGGAGTGGAATCACATGAGCCCTTCTCCAGTCTTCTGGGACTTCCCCTGTGCTCAGAGACTCACTAAACAGCTCAGCTCATTCCACCCTTAGCTCCTTTAGTGACCTGGGATGTATGCCATCAGGTCCCATTGCCTTGTCCACCCTGAGCTTATTGAGCTCTTGTAGGACCCTTTCTTTCTGAAGAGACTAATGCTCACCTCCTCCCCCGTGTCCATGGTGCTGAGCTGTGGGCTTTTCCCTACCTTCTCTTCAGTAAATACTGAGCAGAAGTATCTATTTAGGATAGATGCTTTTACATGGTTCTCCTCCTCACACACACCCTTATCTCCTTTGATCTTAGCAATACCCCCTCTGGACTTTCTCCTTTCACTAATGTATCTGTAGAAAGTCTTGTCACCTTCTTTTACTGTTTGTGCTAGTGTTTCCTCAGTTTGGACCTTTGCCTGCCTTACTGCCTTCCCTGCTTCCCTTAGAGAAGTTTGGTATGCCTCCCTGTCTTTATCCCGCTGTGTTCCCTTATATTTTCTGTAGGCCAGCCTTTTGGCTCTGACCTTTGCTGCTACTATTTTTGAGAACCAAAGTGGTTTCCTTCTTCTTTTGCACTTCCTTTTCTCTCTAACACCATGGGATGCTGCTTCAAGTATTGCATCCTTAATGCCTTCCCACTTTGCCTGTACCCCCTCACCTGTATTTCTTTTTGCCAGGGTTGCTTAACTCTGTTGACCATCTTATCAAAGTCAGCTCCTCTGAAGTCCCATATTTTTGCCTTGGAATGGGAGGATTTAGTTGTAGTGGCCAAATTGAACTATACCATGTGATGGTCACTGGCCAGGTGACCTTCTACCTGGAGATCTGTGATTCATTCCCTGTTAGTCAGTACCCATGAGAAGCAGCAAATAAGTTGCAAGGGTTCTCAGTGGGTGTTAACAGCATATCTCACTAAACCAGTTGTTGTCCATATTGGTGGACAACAATTGAAATGCATGTTTTGGAAATGTAATACACATTAGGGAACCATCATGGGTATGGACATTTTAGCACAACAGGGCTTAGTAGTGAATCTTAGTAACATGATTTTGTGGAAAGGCAGTACTACTAATCCAGGACCAAATGTGGATGATTCTCATAGTATATATACTATTAAATCATTAAAGATGTATTATTTGGAAGATCTGTGGAAACATGTACCAAAATGGATAGTACATGTAATAAAACAACATGAGCCAATATGGGCTAAGAATGCAACAGAATGTGGGTGAGTGTCTAGTATGGAAATTCAAATTGAAGGACCATACCCCCCCCATGAAAACCATATGCTTTTCCCAAGAAGCTTATGAAGAAATATGTGTGATACTGAAACAGTTACAATCACAAAAGGTCATTAGACCTATATGTTCAACAGTGAACTCCCCTCTTTGGTCGGTACGCGAACCCAGTGGTACCTGGCATTTAACAGTGGACTATGGGGTGTTAAATAAGGTCACAACCTTGGTCACCACAGTGGTATCGAGGCTTCCTGACTTGATATCTCGGCTGTCTCCTATGGCTACAGTTTATACTGTACTAGATGTAGCAAATGGCTTTTGGTCCATCCCTGTCCATCCCGATAGTGAGTATAAATTTGCATTTACTTTTCAGGATAAACAGTATACTTTCCAATGTTTGCCACAGGGTTTTCACTCATCTCCAACTTTAGTCCATCAGTGTCTGGCTGAGATACTGTTGGGATGTTCTCATCCTGAGACAATAATCCAGTATGTGGATAATATATTACTTCACACTGACACTTATCAGGAACATGTCAGTTTATTGGATGAGCTGTTGACTGTATTACACAAAGGAGGGTTAAAACTAAACCTGAGCAAAGCTCAAATTGGGCAATCACAAGTCACCTTTTTAGGGATTTGTATTAATCAGGAAGGATGTACTGCAGACCCAGATAAGAATCGGGTCTTACAACAGTTACCCTGACCTAAAACAAAAACAGCACTTTGACAGTTTTTAGGAATGGTAGGCTTCTGTAGGGATTTTATTAAAGCTTTTTCTAGTATGGTGAAACCGCTATACAAAATGTTAAAGGGAAAAAAAGAGACTGACATCCTAAAATGGGAGTCAGAGCATCAACAGGCCTGTATGGCTCTTAAGCAAGCACTAATGACAGCTCCAGCCCTCATTAGCTCTTCTGAGTCATCAGACTTAGTAATACAGGTACACGCCACAGATCAAGTGAGCAACACAGTCCTGTTACAAAAGCAATCAGGGACTTTGCTTCCAGTGGGATATTTTTCTCAGGTATTAACTCCAGTAGAAGACACTTATGAAGAATGTGTAAAACACTTGTTAGCTGTATATTGGGCAATACAAGCTACCAAACATATTGTGGGGTTTAATCACATTATTTTGCAAACCTCACATACACTGTGACATTTCTTTTAGAAAGGGATGTAAGGGGAGTATCCTCTCAGAGACTGGTGAAATGGGCATTGGCCCTACAAGGGAAAAATATCACTGTGGAAAAATGTACCTCCCCATGATAGTAGAGCTAATGACATGGGAGGGAGATGCGCATGACTGTAGGGAAGTCATGAGTATTGAATATAAATCAAGTTTTGCTGCTAAACTGAATTTTATGGGTATTGATGTGTATGTGGATGGCTCCCGCTTTTGGGATGATGGCCATTTCCATACCAAGTATGCTATTTGGACCCCTGGAACAAATCAGGAACTATTAGTACGGTGTCTGTCATCGTTTTCTGCCCCATGAGCAGAATTGGAGGCAGTACGCGGAGCTATTATGGTGTTTTCACAGGAAGCCATTAATGTCTTCTCAGACTGTGCTTTTGTTGTCAATTCCTTGTTAGATTTTCTTCCAATTTGGATGAGGAGAGGAATGGGAACAGACACCGGTGAACCCATGGCTTTTGTTCCCATATTACAACATATATGGGATATATGAGCTCTAACCCCATTGAGAACTGCTATTTGTAAAGTAAGGGCTCATCAAAAGAATCCAAAAGATATCCATGAACTAAACAATAATTTGGTAGATAATTTGGCTCAAATAGCCATGAAACAAACAAACTTATGGGTAGACCCTCTAGGAGGTGACTCTACACAACTGTGGGAAGCTGAAGAGTATGATAAAAATCATCCAAAGTGGATATCAGCATTATCACAAGTCCATAGTTTGGGGCGAATCCAAGAAACTGATGCTTGGCTTCTTGGTTGTCGGAACCAATGGAAAGATACAGGACAGTGTACCACCAAACATGTTACCATATGGGAAGATATGGTAATATGGAAATGACAATCAGGGTTTAGGAAGTGGAGCCCACCCACTTCATTTAGAAATGTTATTATCATGGACAATCATTGTATTGGAGGTCATTGTGGACTCCACAAAACATGTAAAATGTTGGCACAAAAATATTGGTGGCCAAAAATGGGAAAAGATGTCAAACAATGCCTGGAGACTTGTCTCATCTGTGCAGAGATGAATCCTCCAGTGCCTGGAAAAAGGGTTCCATTAGGGCGTATACCCCTGGTGGACAGTCCTTGGTCCAGCTTACAAATTGATTATGTGGGACCCTTGCCTACTACAAAAGGAGGGGTTCCAATATTTACTAGTCATTTTTGTTATATTTTCTAAGTGGATAGAAGCTCTACCAGTATGTAATGATAGTGCACAAGCTACTGCAAAAGCATTGTGGGAACAAGTGTTCTCACGTTGGGGTTTTCCCAGAGTCCTGGAAAGTGATGGAGGGACTCACTTTACAGTGAAAATAATGACAGCTTTGTGTGATATCTTAGGTATCTCTCAATGCTTGCATTTACCCCACCATCCACAATCCTCGGGAATGGTAGAAAGGTTAAATCTCACTCTGAAAATGCATTGAAAAAGGCAGTGTTGGATACTGGTAAAGAGTGGGTGATGCACTTACCAGGTATCCTAATGGGTATTAGAGGTACGGAAAACAAGAGTACTGGCTATAGACTATATCAATTGATGACTGGATGGGATATGCGGCTGTATTATCCATCAGATCCAGATTTGTCTACAACTGTGTTAGACCATATTAAAACTGATGTGTTTTTGCAACAGTTGCAAAAATAATTACATTTGTATTTGCCCCATGCTGCCAGAAACATGGCATAGACTCATTGGAAAAACAAAAGGAGACATGATGAAACAGTGATACCGCCCATTGAAAGAGGTCAACACGCCATGATTAAAAATGTTGGTCAAAAGGGACCATGGGATGCTAATTGGATGGGGACCTATACAGTTATTAATGTATTGGGGCCATGGGTCATTCAAGTCCATTGAATCTGACAAGGGTTTACAGAGACCAAGTGGGTCTATGTGGATCAATGTAAATTGTATTAGACGTTAAATGATAACAACTGATACTGCTCTGTTTATCCCAATAGGTGAAATACAATGATATATCCTGTACTTATACTGTGTAGTACCTTACTGATCCTGGTAACTTCCGACAAAAATGGATGTTCAGGGCATATTTTGAACAGTTTATACAACAAAACATATGCCAAAAATTGTACCATGTGGGGTATCCCTGTACTATTGGGGGAACGACATGAACACATGGGTTATCTTCTTATTAAATGGTACTCTATTTGCAATGGACAATGTCAAAATGCGACATGGGGATGCTCATCAGAAGCCTGGCCTGGCAAGGCAATGTGTATGGTCAACACAACATCCCAAAAAGGAATCTACATTTGTACCACTTTGGGGACACAACAAACGTGATGAAAACAGAACAGAATGTGTTTTGTCAGCAACTGAAAACATTTCTAAATTATCCATCCAATATTATGTTATTAAATGATGAATTTCTTGGTATGAATGCTTCATGACGTAATATGTGGCATTTTCTATATAATACTAGTCTTACTTATACAGTTGGATTAAAACAACTTTTTACTGTTTTACCCTTAAATAATGAATACATATACAACAGGAGCCAACTGGCCAGGAATCTTGGAGAAATTTTGGAGTATGAAGAACCAAATATCAAAAGTTAGGAATTATGAGGCAAACGTTTTTGCCACCTTCTGATGGGATAATATTGACACAAAATGTATATCTTTATATTATCCCTGTAAGTTGGAGTATTGTAATATCTTGCTACATCTGCCTTTTCCACGATTGCCGCCTCAGTTTAGGGATCAGGCTTCACAATTGCTGTGGCAACAGTATTATAATGCAGCCTTAAAGCAATACCATGGCAAACACAGAATGTGGTCATTTCGAATCCCTGCAGAAGCATCACCAGACTTATCCCATTGTAAAAGACACGTGTGGGACTGGTTAGGCTCAGGATTAGGAATTGTTAATGGTATTGATTCTTTGGGTTTAAAAGGTCATGTTCGCTCTTTAGAAATTACTTTAAAGTATATGGCTACTGGACCATTATCAACTACTGTGATGTTAGCTACTTATAATGAACAAATTGATTGGTTTGCCTTTAAGGAAACCTTACAGAATTTTCAAATTATTGCTAAAATAGTAAAGCTTTTAAATAGCTCACTCTCTGATATACTTAATCATAGCTATATAGAACTGGCTTGCTCACAACTAGCTGCTGAGGCACATGCTTATCTAGTCAATGAATTAAATAGAATTGAGACTAATAGGTTACCCTTAGGAATAGGCAAGGCCATTGTGTTAGTGAGAAAATGAAGTGCAAAAGAAGAAGGAAACCACTTTGGTTCTCAAACACAGTAGCAGAAAATGTCACAGCCAAAAGGCTGGCCTTCAGGAAATATAAGAGACGCAGCAGGATGAAGATAGGAAGGCATACCAAACTTCCCTAAGGGAAGCAGGGAAGGCAGTAAGGCAGGCAAAGGCCAAAACTGAGGAAACACTAGCACAAACAGTAAAAGAAGGTGACAAGACTTTCTATAGATACATTAGTGAAAGGAGAAAGTCCAGAGGGGGTATTGCTAAGATCAAAGGGGATAAGGGGGCATGTGATGATGAGGACCATGTAAAAGCATCTCTCCTAAATAGATACTTCTGCTAAGTATTTACTGAAGAGAAGGGGCAGGGCCCACAGCTCAGCACCATGGACACAGGGGAGAGGAAGGTGTGCACTAGTCCCTTCACAAAAGAAAGGATCGTACAAGAGCTCAATAAGCTCAGGGTGGACAAGGCAATGGGACCTGATGGCATACATCCCAGGGTACTAAAGGAGCTAAGGGTGGAACTAACAGAGCCATTATCAGAACTGTTTAGTGAGTCTCTGAGCACAGGAGAGGTCCCAGAAGACTGGAGAATGGCTCATGTGATCCCGCTCCACAAGAATGGTAGCAGGGAGGAGGCAGGGAACTACAGACCAGTCAGTCTTACCTCAGTAGTGTGCAAGATTATGGAGACACTCCTTAAGGAAATAACAGTGCAACACCTGGAATCCATAGGAGCACAGGATCCAAGACAGCATGGGTTTACAAAGGAGGTCTCGTCAAACTCAATCATGGAATTTCTTTGACTGGGCAACCGAGTGGTGGACCAAGGGGGCAATTGGCGTTGCCTACCTTGACTTCAACAAAGCACGATACTGTTCCACATAGAAGATTGATTAATAAACTGGGTAGGCTCGGGGTGGGTCAGACATTGGTCAACTGAGTGGCAAACTGGTTGACAGGCAGAAAACAGAGTGTGGTGGTAAATGGTATATAGTCAGAAGAGATGCAAGTCACAAGTGGGATACCTGAGGAATCAGTCCTGGGTCCAGTCCTCTTCAATATCTTCATCAGTGACATTGCAGATGGACTAGAGGGTAAGGTTTGTCTGTTTACAGATGACACCAAGATCTGCAACAGGGTAGATGACCCAGATGGTGTGGGCAGAATGAGAAGAGAGCTGAATAAACAATCAAAATGGTTAGAAGAGTGGCAACTGGGGTTTAACGCAAAGAAGTGCAAGGTCATACACATAGGGAAGAGAAACCCTGAAGCCACCTATAGGCTGGGAGGGGAGTTGCTGGCAGTCACAAAGGAAGAAAGAGACTTGGGCGTCGTCATCACCGATGACCTGAAATCATCCAAGCAGACCACTAAAGCATTAGGTAAGGCTAGAGGGATGTTGGGGTGTATTAGTAGGGGTATCGCAAGTCGAAAGCGGGAGGTAATAATCCATCTTTACAAGACACTGGTTAGGCCCCATCTGGAGTACTGCATGCAGTACTGGAGGCCATACCTTCACAAGGACATTAACCAAATTGAGGCAGTCTAGAGAAGGGCAACCAAAATGGTGCAGGGACTGCATCAGAAAACATATGAGAACAGATTAACGGAGCTCAATATGTATACCCTAGAGCAACGGAGTGAGAGAGGTGATATGATTGAAACATTCAAACACCTTAAGGGCATTAACAAGGTGAAAGAGTCTAACATGTTTCAAAATAAGAAAAATAGCAGGACAAGAGAACAAAGCATGAGATTAGAGGGAGGCCGATTAAGGGGTAATGTAAGGAAGTTCTTTTTCACGGAAAGGGTGGTGGATGCATGGAACGGCCTACCTCAGAAAGTGGTGGATATGAATACAGGGCACGGCTTCAAACAGGCATGGCATAGGCATAAGGGAGCAATACAGATGAGTATGAATAGATAGGTCATTGATAGAGCAAGGGCCAATGGCACCTTCATAAGGTAGAAAAAGAAATGAGCAGACTCGATGGGCCTTGAGGTCCTTATCTGCCATCAACTTCTATGTTTCTATGTTTCAATGTGACTAGATTATTGGATCATCCCTCTGTAATTTTACCACCCTTAGCTACGGTAAAAGTATGGAATTCACCAAACCAATATGCACAAGTGCTGCGACATGTGATTCCCATACTAGTGATAATACCTGTATGTTTTGAGCCACCAAAAATATCATGGCAAATCAGTAATTTGGGAGTATTAATACATGACCTGATCATGAGACTCCAAATACCAGGTGATACTATTATCACAGTACACAATGAATATGTTGTATTACCTAAGCAACAGTGTATGTAAGAACATGAAACCTTGATTTGTGGGGAAGAGACATCAACCTCCCCATGGTTTCCTGATCAATGTAAATTTACCCTAATGTCTGCTAATGAATACCGCCAAGCTATGAGATGGAACCAATCATGGTGTGTAATAGCAGGTCAACCTTGTAATGTATGGGGGTGTAGTGACAAGACCTGGTGGTTGCAAACTGGACTCTCCGGGAACATCCTGCATACAGCTGAATGAATGTTACCCATATTGATGGTTCCAGTATGGCCTTGGATTTACTCACTGATTTGGCAACTCCACCTCATCTCTAATTACCCATATCTGATGCCTTGTTGCATTGTCAACAAACTGAAGGACTTATTTTCTCACAAAAGGCTTCTGCTGTAGAGGTGGAGAAGCAGACATCTTATATACCTATTATATCCAGGTGGGATTGGGGCTCAGCTGTTTTGGGTACTAGTCCAACCCTAATAGTGGTAATATGTGGTATTGCAGTAATCTGTGTCCTTGTTATTGTACAAGTGTTATTATGTCATAAGATGAAACAGATGATTAAACAAATACAAATGTTGCAATAGTAACAACGTCTCGTGTGATCTCCAATGATAGAAAGTCACAAAGGGGGGGATTGTAGCATAACATTTAACACCAAATGTCGTATGATAACCTTATTAGGATGGTGTGCACTTGTTAAGGAAGGTGTGCAACAAAGAGTGCCATGTGTATACAGAGCATGCATCAAAGGATGTTGTGCAACAAATCTATTAATACATATGCTCTGAAGAAAAAGGTACATCACACCCTAATATTAACATGTCATTTGTTTTATGATTAGCTTATACTGCGGTGTCAGCATTTTTAAGATAACAATTTAATTTATATAAACACTGTATCTAAACTGAATAAGCAGCACCAATATTGATGAAAAGAATGAACATGCATGTGAAGAGGAACAACCTCAATAAACTCTTAAAAGTAACCTAAAGGCTTGAGTGAAATTCTTTTTCAAACACAATGCAACCTTACACCAGGGTAGTGTATAGACCTCCAGCACGGGGAGAAGATTTGGATAAGGCACTTGGGGAAGCCATAATCAGAATGTCAAGTTAAGGGGAGGTGGTCTAGTTGGTAACTCTAATCTTCCAGATGTGGAGTGGAGCTTTTCAACTGCAGCTCCAGCAAGGAGTAGGGCCATCCTTAACTTCCTACAAGGGGCTTTTTCAGACAGCTAGTCAAAGAACCCACTACAGAAGGGGCACTGCTGGATCTGGTGCTTACAAACAGGAACAGTACTGCAGATGTCATAGTGGGCAGTCTCCTGGTACAAGTGATCACTGTACAGTGTGGTTTAACACTGAGACAGGAACAGAGGCTAGCCACACAAGGATGAGGGTCCTGGAATTTAAAGGTGATAGAAAACAGTTTTTTACACCTTTGGATGCCCCCTGTTATCTTTTTAGTGGCTATCCAATATTCTGATACATTTTTGACCTTTTTTCCTTAAATTAATAATCTACTTTTGTTGCATTTGTAACTATCCTGAATCCCTGTCTCCTCAACAGTTGCTGCTCTCTCTTTTCTTACTGCCTGAACATTGTACGATAACAGTAACAATAACATTGTTCCAGGCCATTCAGATGACTAGCATGGAATGGGAGTTATTGATGTCATAGAATGGCTTTGAAATGTGAAAAGAAAGAGCAGTCGCTGTTGAGGAGAGTGGAACATTCTGTAACTCTGAGGGCATCCCAATGACAGATAATTTATTTATCAAAAATTGGTCAACACATATCAGGATGCATAACCGGCATGGAAAGGAAGTTGGAAGGGCAGTTAATTATGTAAGAATCATTTCCTATCTCCTTTAAGAAGGCCGATTTTAAAGAAATGGGGGACTGTCTGAGAAACTGCCTCAAAGAGGAGTGGATTGCCAGGGAAGGGTGGGGGCATAGTGAGGAAAGATGAGGGAGGATATAATTAAACCAACCAACCTCTGCATGAAGGAAGAGGGTAAAACCAGAAGAAAAAGAGATCATTATAGTTTTGTAAGGAAGTGGAAAAGTGGTAAAGAAAAAAAGGGTTGCATTCAGGAGTTATAAGGAAACACAGAGGAAGGAAAGGGAGGTATACATAGTAAAGTAGAAGGAAGCAGGCAAAGCAGTGAATGGAGGAAAGCTGCAAATAGAAGAAATAATTGCCAAAGGGGATAAAACTTTCTTCAGATACATAAGTGAGAAGAGGAAAATGAGGGGAGGGATAGTGAAGATTAGAAGGGTGGATGGGAGGGGGGATTGCACAGACAAGGACCAGGAAAAAGCATGCATCCTGAACAGGCACTTCTGCTCAGTCTTCATAGTGAAGTGCAGGGGGATGAACCACCAGGGAGTAGCAGAAACTTGGGGATGGACACATGTCTCTTCTCAGAGGAAAGAGACTAGAAGAGACTTGCAGCTCTGAAGGTGGACAAAGCTATGGGACCATATGGGAGACACCCAAGAGTTCTAAAAGAACTTAGTGAAGTGCTAGCTGCCCCCACTGACAGCCTTGTTCAACAGCTCATTGGAAACAGGCATCATGGGAATTTTTTTCACATGGACAAAGAATCATAGGCATATGCAGTGTTTCTTATAGGAAAGGACAAGCTGAGTCAGGGTAAAGAGGGAACAAAGCCAGGATCATCTACCATAAAAAGGCGTGTGCTTAAGTCCCACAGTTCTCAGTATCAGAAGAGGTTCTAATGCATGGCATCAGGGGCAGCAGCCAAGCTGATGAGAATGATGAGAATGACAGGTAGGGAGAGAAGAATGTTGAGGATAGAGAGGAAGAGGAAGAAAGTCATTCAAACTGCAGAGGAAGCACAACTCCAACATCTTTGTTTTTTAGCGCACTGACTCCCAGACCTCCAGGTGACTGTATTCACTTCCACCCCATGGGTGGCAAATGTAGGAGCCAGTTGTCATATTCAGTCAACAAAAAAACACTCAATTGTCTCTGGTCAAGCCTCTAGAAAGGAGCCATAAATATAAACCTAACAGATCTGAGGCCAAAAGTTAACAAAAGCAAATATGGAAATGCTTACCACTGACCTGCTGCCATTCTCTTTTGTGAGAAATGTATGTTTTATATCATTAATGGAAGCTGCAGTGCAAGGTACCAAGGGCCCAGCAGTACAGCCTTTTCCACAGAGTCTTTTCCAGATTTGTATCAGAGTGTCTACAAGAATGTGTCACATGTCCTAAAAAGTTGTCTGTGCCAGTGGTTCACATCACCACTGAAATGGACGTATAGCTAGACCACTGATTACAAGGCAGTAACCACCCACTGGGTCACATTCCTACCTTCTTTCTGTTTCTTCTCCTTAGATATGGCCTTAGCATGGTGTGAACTGTGCATTCACAAAAGGGCCCCAAGAGCAGAGGGGCCCTCAAAAAGCCTGAGCTATCCAGTTGAACTCCTTTCTTCCTGGTCCTCTGTGTTCTAATTCAAGTGAAGTGCAAAAATGACACAATATTAGATGAAAATGGAGCTATAGGAAGGCCATGGTAGAGATGAGGATGTTCACTAGGGGCTTCACGACTTCTGATATGGGTCTCCAGCAGGGAGGTTCGCACACTGCCCTGAGATAGCTAGGGCTAGCATTTCTCCTCCTATCGGTTAAGTGGCAGCACCGGTAGCAGTAGCCAGAAGTCACTAGGGACCTCCAACCTCTGCAAGCAGGCAGCTTTATGTCTTGCTGGCTTTGGCAATGATCAACATACAGAAAATCTTTTACACTTCCTTCATCAGAAGCTTGATATATGGCTGACACCACACTCATTAATGCCAGCTTTTTGTAGAATGAGACAGTGCAAAGAACATTGTAATGGGAGTTGAATATGGTGACTATACAAATGTGTTATGCTTCACTCTGTGTATAAATCTGATATATCAGGAATTCTTAGCTGTGGAAAGTACCACTTAGGGTTACCACCTTTTAGAAAGCCCAAAGTGGGACATTTCTTACCAAAACATGATTTTCTGCAGAACCGTATGTAACCGCGACCAATGCGGCAGATTTGTTTTCTTTAAATAATCAGAATTAAGACTAAATGTTGTGGTTATTGAGTTGTTTCTATTGTTTGTTTTCATTGTAAGTATTTTAGTTAAGGTATTATGTCTTTCTGCAACATTTAGAGGAAAATTAGAAAACATATTTTCTACTATAATGTCAGGACATGTAGTATTTTTTAAGATTTTTTGCAGGACAAAGCTGCCCAAATCAGGACTGTCCTGCAAAAATCAGGACCGGTGGTAACCCTAGCACCACTGTGCAGACATGTGTAGGTGTGGCTAAAAAACAGGTCATTTTAGCAATTCTGTTAAGGCATGGAAGCAGTTACACAACATTCAGCAGCAGAGCCACCTCTCCCTCCTTCACCAGAAACAAGATATGGTAAAATGGTGGAATTCCAACCATTAAATGATGCAGCAGCTGCTAAAATAACAGAAGGCCAGCCACCAGTATGAAATTTAGTGTGGTATTGGCAAGGGAGAGGCAAACATCAGCCTGAATTAGTGATGACTGATGGAAACCCTCTGCACTGTGCTGAAGCCCTTTGAAGAGGCCACATGAGTAATAAGTGCTAATGCAGCCAGTCTAAGCAAGGTGCTCCTCCTCATTGCCCTGTTTAACCTGAGATTAGTTTACATGAAGTCTCAATGGCCCCTATGCACAAAGGAGTGGGTAATATGCGCATGAGACATGTACCTGCCCACGCAGCTACGCAACTGTGGGAGATACATGGGTGACCACATGCATGAACGGTAGCCAGTACATGACTTCTGTATGTGGCCCAACCCCCCTGGCATGCATGGTCGTGCAGGTAGTCAGGGGCAAGGCCACGGACCTGGGAGGGCATCCAATTAGATGCCCATACCGGGTCCCTGAGTGGATCCCTTGCTTCCCTGTGGAAGGCACAGGGGGGAGGAGTTGAGCTGTGTATAGCAGCATTGCTGTGGAACCAGCAGGCAGACACCCACACTGCTGCCCAAGCCCTCCCTGGCAGCATAGTGGGCTGGGGCAGCACGGAGGTCATATATGTGGTGCCACCACACCTGGCAGCTAGGGAAAATGGGGGCACATACCGTGTTATGCCTGGTCTTGGCAGGTATACCTGGCACCCCCTGAACCTGGTGCTACATGGTTTTGTGAATGCCGAATCGTGCGGGCACTGACCCAACATACCCCTTTGTGGCTGTCCCTGAGAGGCATTGGAGGCAGGCGCATAAGTGTCTTGCACTGCACTTATGCACCCTTGACAAATGCTGCAAGGGGTCCATGGGACCCCTGCTGCACGACACTTACCCATGTGGTTGCCTACATGCCCTGGATCCACGGCGCATAGGCAACGCAGTTTTTCATGCATAGGACCCAATATGAGGAGAAGGAGGATCTCACTTCTGTCAATCTTTATTTTATTTATTTATTTAAAATCTAGCAAATCCATGAGCAAAAAAATGCCCATTTTCATGGGTGACCAGATATTACAGAGGCCAATAGCGTAAATACAAGACTAGCCAACCAGCATTGATGATAAAAATATATCGTAAATAACTATCACATGAAAGCAGACTCTCAATTAAAGAAAAATAATCAAGTACAATTACAACATTCAGATATCTTTATATGTTTTTTGAGTCCAGTTTTAAAACTAAAAATGCTGGTTCTCTCCATTCTTCAAATCACAAGCAAAGAATTGTAAAGTTTAGGTAACTGATGCAATAATGATCTTTGACCAAGTGCAGTTCTACAGTAGTGACCTTAAAATAACTTAGAGACAGGGATCTAGTATGGGTCAATGTAAAATTAGGCTGAAAAAACTTGTGCAAAATCTCAGGAGCATTCTTAAAACCAATTTTTGTGACTGGGGTGCCAAGTTGAATCATAAAACTTTAATATAATGAAGGACACTACACTGTATTGTAAAGAGCACAATGATGTGTCCTAGCTGGCAACTGTGAAGCAAATCTTGCTATTTCATTGTGCAAAACTCTAACTCTAGACAGTCCAGCCTCCCCCGCTGTGTAGTAAAATAATATACCATAATCAAGAAGGGGGATAATACTTAAGGGAAGCGATAGCCTAATGGAGGATAATAGAAACAAATTCAGCCTTTATAGTGCACCCAGTCTTTGATGTAGTTTTTACCATCAAAGAACTGTGAGAATTAAATGAAAATGTACTATCCAAAAATAAACCCAAATATCCGAATTCTGATACTTGTTCGACATAAAGGCCTTGCAAAGTTTTTAGACCTGTTTCAACAGAATGGGGACATTTTTCCTAACATTATGAAATATCATTGATTTGGTTCTTGTTGCATTAGATACCAATTACTGATCCAAAAAACATTTTTGAACCGCATTAAAATCACTTTGTATATTTTTTCTAAAATCCTGTGAATCTGTCTTGTAGCAAGAATAAAAGCATGTTTCTGAAATGACACACGCATTTCTGAAATGTGTATAGATGACCACTACATCCTGGCCCCTCTCTTGAATCCTCACTTCAAGGACACATTCAAGACATTCTTTGATACAAAAGAATGCAGTAAGTATCAGCAGTCCTATAAAACTTGGTTTATCCATCTGGTCTCTGCATGTATGGCACAAAAAAGCCTAGGAGCACAAGTACAGCACAAGAAGAGGTATAGTTGTCATCCCCTACAGGCCCAATGACAGGCCAGGTAGAGGAAATGGAAGAGGGAGGATCTTAAGTTGTTGCCACTGCTACTGCTGAACATCAAGGGAGTCACTCATTCTTGCTCCAGTTCAACAGAGACATAATGTTGCTGCAACAGCTGATGCTTCTACTGTTGCACCCCCAATAAGACATCCATTGATGGAAAACTATTGTGGGAACAGCTAATTATAGTTTGATGAAAACGTACAGCAAGTCATGGTCTGACATAGTGGTGCCTGAAATGCCTTCAAACAAAATGATGCAGGATTATCTAGATAAGAATGTACAGTAGCACTAGCAAAAGGAGACACACCTTTATTGTACTGGCACAAAAAATGTTTGGTACTTTTGGTACCAACTGATGCCAGGAATCAATTAACGAGAACCTTGTTAATTGAACCCTGGCATCAATCAATACCAAAACCTGAAATGAAATTGGGAAATCAGCTTAGAAAAAGCTGCTGCATTCAAGTGACTGGAGCATGCCCCTGCGCTCTCCCTATGGAGGTGTCACAAAATGTTGGAGCATGGGGACAGATCACAGAGTCAGGAAGTGGAAAGGGATCATACTGCCAGACCCTCAGGGCAAATTACATTCCCTTCCTTTCCTTTAGGGGCTAATGAAAAAATATTTAAACATAATGGTGGAGCTCCCGTGGAGGTAAGGGAGCTGCATGTTTCTGCTTTGTAGCAGAGAGAAAATGCAGGAAAGGTTCACTTTAATGCAAAATAAAAATATATAATGTTAGCAAAATAAAAATGCCAAGTTCCACTACTGGAAGAAGTCAAAATCGCAAAAGAAATGTGTTTATAATAAAAACAATAATGCCAGAAGACCCATGCTTGTTGTGATCTCTGATGAGGATTCACTAGACTCCATTGGTTCTCCTCATCAGGAAAATAAATCTGTTGATCTTTTAGATCCCAATCAAGGCCACGGTCAGACTTCCACCCAAAAAATCTTAAAAGAAGAATGTATTTATTTGAACATTGGTAACTGGGAGAGTCACACCGTGCCAAGGCTCGCTTCCAGGTGTGACCCAGGAGGGAAGTGGAAGAACAGCAGCACAATATGTAATAGCAAAACAGTGGAACAGTATTTGGAAAAAGTCTGTACAAGAAAAGAGGAAAGAGAGGAAGGAGGGGAAGAAGTGTTACAGATGCAAACAGACGCTCAGCGAAAGAAAAAAAAGGTAATCAAGTTAGCAACAACTGCTTTGTCTGAAGAGCAGGTAACCCTCCTTTCTAAAAGGTTATCATTTGTGCCTACATCAGAACTGGATCTATTCAAGGTACAAACTGATCTGTTTTTTTTAAAACAACATTTGAAAGACTTTATTGCAAGAAAATTGTATGTGAGTCGTTTAAGTGCAATGGGGGAGATGGAAATCAGGAGTATTGTGGATTCAGAGTAACCTTTGACTCTTAAATCACTTATTAAACTAGGTGAACCTTTGGTCACTTATTCATCATCCCTAGCCTTTTCAGAGGTCCTCCCCATGTGGGGCAAAGGCAGCAGTGCACAAAAGATAAGAGAAAAGGAAATCAAGGGATTCAAAGCAGGGCTACAAAGCTGGTGCCAGGCTAAAGCTACCACTTCATTGGAGCATGGGGAGACTGCTGGGAAAGGAAGTTCTTCAGGTATGATGGTCTACACCTAACAAGAGAAGGAGTACAGGCACTAGAGCAAAGGCTTGATGTCGATGTCACCATCAGGTATTTAAACTAGGAGGGGGAACCTTGAGGCTGAGGTCCCGAATGACGAGGGGAACCTGGCCAACTTTCCCCCAAAAGCAGGAAGTTCACACAGTCGGCAGATGAAGACAAGCAGAAACACAAAGGGAAGGGGTCATAGAGCCCAACGTGTAATGGAAGAGGGAAAAATGCCTGCTGAGAGTTGCAGCAGAAAGGGACAGAAGAGAATACACAAGGGCAAGGATGAAAACACTGATAGAAAGGGAAGCAAGACTTGGAGGGCCATCTGTACAAATGTTCAAAGCCTGGCGAATAAAATACCAGACCTAATAGCCTTAATGGCTGAGGTGGAGCTAGACATTGTAGGTGCTACTGAGACATTGTACACAGACTGCCATGCCTGGGACATCACAATACCAGGGTATGCTCTATTCCAGAGAGACAGGAGTGGAAGAAAAGAGGGAAAGGTGGCTATATACGTTAGAGAAGGAATTAAAGCGACAGAGATACAGGGGTGCGAGGAAGGGGCAGAGGTTCTGTGTCTCATGTTGGAGACAAGAAATCAGGTAGCAATAGGATCAGGAGTGGTCTACAGACCACCAGGACAGGGGGAGGAGTTAGACAAGGAACTAGTGGAAAAAACATACAAAATGAGTCATGGGAAATGTCCTAGTTATGGGCGACTTCAATATGCCATACATCAATCAGGACACCCATACTGCAGCCACAGCAAGGAGCAGAGCCATCCTGGAAGCTCTGCAAGACTCAAGCATCTTGTGATGGAGCCCAGCAGAGAGGGAGCTACTCTGGACCTGGTGCTCACCAATGGGGAAAGTATTAAAGATGTGCAGGTAGGCAGCCATCTAGGGTTCTGTGATCATTGTACAGTGCAGTTTTCCATGGAAACAGTGGAGGAGTACAGCCACACAAGACTTAAAGTCATGGACTTCAAGAGGTTCTATTTAGCAAAGATGGGTGAATGTCTAGCAAAAGCACTGTGAGGAAGAAAAGGGGAGTGGGTGGACACACAATGGGTAAATCTAAAAGGCACCATAGATGAGGCTACTAATATGTTTATTAAGCAAGTAAGTAAGAGTAAGAGAAGGAAAAAAATGCTATGGTTCGTGAAGGAAGTAGCCAGCAGGGTAAGAGAGAAAAGGGTTACATTCAGAAAATACAAAGAAACACAGAGGGAGGAAGATAGGGAAATCTACATGGGAAAACTGAGGGAGGCCAGAAAAGCAGTTAGAAGGGCCAAAGCATAAACAGAGGAAAGGATAGTACTGTCAATTAAGAAAGGGGCAAGACCTCTTTTAGCTACATTAGTGAAAAGAGAAAGAGTAGGGGAGGGAAAGTGAAACCAAAAAGGGAAGAAGGAGGGCCTGCTGAGGGGGACCAGGAAAAGGTAGAAATCCTAAATAAATATTTATGCTCGATGTTTATGGAAGAAGGGAAGGGAGAGACCATTATTGACAGAAAAAGGAAGATAGAGGCAGGGGGTGGACACCAGTCCATTCACAAAGAAGAGAGTCCCAAAAGATCTTAAGAAACTGAAGGTAGATGAGGCAATGGGACCAGAAGGAATTCACCCAAGAATACTAAAGGAGTTCAGGAATGAACTGGCAGCACCACTGGCAGAACTATTCAATAAATCATTAGAGACGGGAGTGGTTCTGGAGGATTGGAAGTAGGCAAATGTTGTCACTCTCCACAAGAGTGGGAGTAGGGAGGAGGCTGGTAACTACAGGCTGGTCAGACTAAGCTCAGTGGCAGGAAAACTGATAGAATTATTGCTCAAGGAAGAAATTGTGGAGTACCTTGAATCCAGCAGGCAGCAGGACCCAAAGCAACATGGTTTCATGGCACATAGATCTTGCCAAACAAACTTGATAGATTTCTTTGATTGGGTAACCAGAGTGGTAGATCGGGTTGGGGGCAGTGGATGTGGCCTACTTGGATTTTAGTAAGGTCATTGACGCGGTCCCACATAGAAGGCTAGTAAATGAGTTGAGCAGCCTAGGAGTGGGGCACAGAGGGTTAGAAACTGGTTGAGTGGGAGGTCACAAAGAGTAGTAGTTAACGGGGCTCAATCCATGAAGAGGGAGGTGACAAGTGTGGTGCTCCAGGGTTTGGTGCTGGGACCAGTCCTTTTTAATGTCTTCATAAACAACATTGCAGAGGGGCTGGAGTGGA
Source organism: Neoceratodus forsteri (assembly GCA_016271365.2). Classification (NCBI taxonomy): domain Eukaryota; kingdom Metazoa; phylum Chordata; order Ceratodontiformes; family Ceratodontidae; genus Neoceratodus; species Neoceratodus forsteri. The sequence goes on along the minus strand of CM057454.1, from coordinate 265,234,257 downwards.
AGGTGCGTCTATTTGCAGATGACACAAAGATCTGCAATAGAGTCAATACTCCAGAGGGGGTGGAAAGAATGAGAAGGGACCTATGTAAGCTTGAGGAATGGTCAAGGGTGTGGCAGCTGAAATGTAATGCAACAATGCACAATTATGCACTTGGGGCATGGAAACCCAGGGGAAAAGTATTCAGTTGAAGGGATTGTTGACATCCACCAAGGAAGAAAGGGATATGGGGCTGATTATAACAGATGACCTAAAGGTGACCAGACAGTGTGAGAAAGCAATAAGGAGGGACAACAGAATGTTGGGGTATACAAGGAGGGGTATCTCTAGCAGAAATAGGGAGGTGGTGATGCCACTCTAAAGATCACTGGTGAGACCTCATCTGGAATACTGCATCTAGTTCTGGAGGCCGTATCTCAGAAAAGACATAGACAGAGTGGAAGCAGTCCAGAGAGAAGGGCTACAAAGATGGTGCAGGGGCTATACCAGAAGGCATATGAGGAGAGGCTAATAGATCTTGACATGTATTCACAGGCGATGAGAAGAGAGAGTGGGGATATGATTGAGACTTTTAGGCCCTGTTCACATCTGAAGTGCTGTCCAGTAACATTTTGAAAAATGTTTTCAAACCCACCTTGACACTCCCATTCACACTGTAGTCCAGTATCGGTTCAGTTGTCCATCATCGCATTCAGACTGCAGCACTGTAACGTTACCGCCAACTGTGATTGCCACATGGTTTCAGTCACGGATGTTGGAGCTGCCAGTCCCAGAATGCAATTGGCTGCTTCCCATAACGCAAGGAGGCCATTACCAATGTAAACAATCATGGCAACAAGGCGGCCCCCTTCGCTGAATAATGGTGCATACAGCACTTAATATACGGCAAATCTTGTACTGATTTTACAAAGATCGGAGCACAGTTGAATCAGAATCATCCGATTCTTGTCCCACATATATTAGGCTAGATGAAACATGGCATATTACTGAAATTTTCAGTCAGATTCATGTCTGGTGTGCTGTTTTTGTAAAACTGCTTACCATCATGCATTGCAGCTGCATAGTCAGGCAGGATGTTGCCATGTATCTGTTGTTTAACCATGGCACCTCCCGTTCTGTCAGTGACGGTAGCTGCATTGATTTGGGTGACAGCTTATGCAGTTCTGTTTAATCGTGGATTTAAAAGGCGCATTAATCATATGATGCTGATACAACAGAGAAGATTGTTGAGATTGTGTGCTTTCAGGCAACAGTTACTTCAGCTATCGATCCAATAGCAAAATATCCTGGCTGCTGTCAATGCAGTCACTTTAAGTAACAGAACAGTATGAAGTATGGCCAGATCGTCATCATGGTGGGATGACATAGTGCTGCAGGAGTGGGGCAATGAAATGTGACTATCAAATTTCAGAACGACTCGTGTCACATTTATGCAGATTTGTGCTGAGATTGGCCCATGTATTAAAAGGCAGGACATCTATTTCAGACAGGCAAGTCCTGTCTTGAAACATGTGGCTATTAACATTGGGAGGTTGGCTACTAACATCAAGTATCGTACTTTAGCCACTTGTTTGGTGTGGGGAGGTCCACTGTATGTGAGACTGTCAATGAGGTGTGCAGAGCAATTGTACATGTGCTGCTTCCAAAAGTAATAAGTATCCAGAATGTTGCTGATATAATTGCTGGATTTGAAAAAGAATGAGGGTTTCCTCAATGTGCAGGACCAATAGATGGAACCCATTTCCCTATAATCTGTCCACCCGGGAACGCCACTGAATACTATAATAGAAAGTGTTTCTATTCAGTGGTGATGCAGGTGCTAGTGGATCATATGTACAGGTTCTTGATATCAATGTGGGTTGGCCTGGCAAGGTACATGATGCCTGGGTATTTAAGAACAGCCAACTTTACACCAGAGGACAGAATGGTGCACTGTTCCCTAACATCACTAAGGACATTAATGGACTTTCTATACCTGTTGTCATGCTTGAAGATGCTGCCTATCCCTTGTTACCATGACTCATGAAACCTTATCCAGACTATAATGATGTCACCAAATGTAATTTCAACTATCGTTTAAGTAGAACAAGGATGGTGGTTGAATGTGCCTTCAGGCAGCTGAAAGGGAGGTGGCGGTGCCTCCTCAAGAGAAATGAGTTCAGCCTTGAAAACATCCCTTATATAATTGCCTCATGTTGTGCTCTACACAACATCTGTGAGAATAAGGGGGAAGTGTTTGATTCTTGCTGGCTGGAGGACACAGACACTGGAGCTGTACCTCAACTGGACTGTGACCGTATGCCTGTAGATGATTTAAAGCTTGCTACCCATGCCAGTTCTGGAAGCAGGATTAGAGGTGTGTTAGCTGACTACTTCTCATCTCAGCAGAACATTAACAGTGTGCAGTCACAGCAAGCAATGTCATGACCTCATATGGTGATGTATCTGCATATGTGACAGACAGGACAGTCTGTGAACCCTGATTACAATACTGTACCGTCACGAGATTATTAGGACACATTGCCCTGATGTTCCCTAGTTGTACAGTAGTTTTACCCAAGTGTGCACATCCCTGTTTTTAGACTGATATGTTGCCTTCATATTTTACAGTTTATTTAAAGTTTAATGTTAATGTTCCAAAAAAAAAAAGACGCAACAACTGATTTTTTAATGTGCATCAACAGTGTCACTTATTTTAAAAAACACCTTTCAACAGGAAATAGAAGAACCAGAAATAGATTTTTTCTCGGTAAAAATTCGGTATCTTTATATGTGTTTAAAAAATATTTTTTTTAGATTAACCAGACGTTAAAAGCACAATAATTCATTGGTTACTTAACTTTAAAAAATGTACAACTGTCATTGTACTCTGCTGCCTAATGGGTATTTGGCAACTGTAATAGTTATATAAACAAATGTTATGTAGCAGTTCTGTATTTCAAACGACTTTGCTAAAAACAATATGAATTAAGTTTTTCTAGAACATGTGAAGAAATATGTTGTTTAATAAAATGTCATGCTTAGAACTTAGCATAGCAATGCGTTTTACTCTAGTCATCTGGCTGGCACTTTCTCAGACAGTTTCTGAAAGTCTCAAGACTAAATGCCAACATGAAAACTGAGTATTTTATAGAAGTCCATGTAATTCCAGACTTTAAAAATTTACGGGGTTGTCCATGTCACATCATCAGATCGTAGATTCTCCATTAATGGTGCTGCTGATATATGTGACATGGACAGATTGCTGTGGCCATTAATGTCTCCATCACCAGTACTAGCTCCAAAATGAGTCACACCATGCACAGACCTGCTCTCTTTTTGTGGCTGTATCACGTGCCTTCAAGTGCTGCCAGCCACAGCATGCTGATGCTGTGATGTGCCACATGGCACTAGTTGACTGTTTGCCACCTGGTAAACACTGCCACTGCCCAAGTTATACTGAGGTGCATTGGCTCCCTGATTGTTGGACGCCTGGTTAACAGTAGCACCAACTATATACTGAGGTGCATTGGCTCCCTGATTGTTGGACACCTGGTTAACAGTGGCACCAACTATATACTGAGGTGCATTGGCTCCCTGATTGTTGGACACCTGGTTAACAGTGGCACCAACTATATACTGAGGTGCATTGGTTCCCTGATTGTTTGACACCTGGTTAACAGTGACAACACCTATATACTGAGGTGCATTGGTTCCGTGGTTAAACACCTAGTTCACAGTGCCACCACGCAAGTTATACTGAGGTGCATTGGTTCCCTGGTTTGCCACCTATTCTGTACCCATATAGTATGCACCTGAAGGTTGTGGCATTGTGCTTGCAAACATTGGTGCAAACAGCATGTGCAAACTTTCAAAGAACATTTTCTGCTGTGCAGTTTCATGATTTCACATTTGCTCCTCTAGTTCTAGCTCAGTCTTGGCCCAATCACTCTCTGACTGCATGAACTGGTTGTGCTGCTCGATGAGTAATTTTCTTGTGGGCTCAAACACAGCCTTAACTGTCTCTTGTGTATGACTGAGTCTTTTCTTTTTCAGCAGATTACACTGCTATTCATTACTCAAATGTCTCTTGCCATGCACAGCAGTAGATGTTAAAGGCTCATTGCCGCATGATGGGTGTTCTGAAGAAACAGCATTTACAGGCTGGGTCCTATCACATGCATTAACTGCTGATGACTCACTCGTGCAAAACACATCATTATTATCCTCCTCATCTGTGAAATATAGGTATATGTCAATTAGGCATCAGTATCATGACGAAAACATGAAGGGCTACACAAAAAGTACAGTGTTAAGAAATTAAGTTATTAAGAACTTTCTTTATTGCCTGCATTGCTTATTGTATGGCAATCAACTGTACTGCAAGCAATTCCAGTGCAGTCAGGAACAGGAAATACCATTATATACAGTATTATATATAGTTTCAATTATTCCACTTTTTTCCATTTTAATTTATTAATACTGCACAAAAATCTATTGTGGGCTGAATGAAACAGTTATCAAAATATCAGGGCAGACAGCACTCAACTTTGCCTCAATCCTCACAAAGCCCATCACTGAACGCACCACAACCACAGTGCAGTCCTGCCTTATTGCTTCATTTCTACAATGGTTACTATTTAAATATACGGTATACAGAATTATCTGACTGTAGAGGCTCTGGTTCAGGATAGTCTTCAGGTTCATCTGTGGTGAGTGCATCAACACATGATGACTCCAGCACAAAGGCAGGATTTGACATGGGTCTAGTACTCAGGATACAGTCCAGTTTATCATAGTATGGACAGGTTATCCAACCACCTCCTTACTTTCTGTTTAAATCTTTAGCCTTGTGATACCTGACCTTCATCTGTTTTATTTTCTCTCTGCACTGCTTGGCTGTACAATCAGCACTATGCTGTGCCAGAAATTCAGAAATCTTCTGATAAATCTTTGTGTTCCTTCTAAAGTTGGCCAACTCTTCCTGGGCACTCTCTTGTGACCAGTAATCAATCAATAATTTGGTGGCATGCTCTGACCTAGGTTGCGGAATGATCTGTCATCCTTACAATAATCACAGTAGTTTTGGGGATAGATGAAACAGTGATCACAGCTATGTCAGGTTCAAAAGTGGTCCCAGTACTTTTAGGACTGATTCAACAATGAAAGAAAAGCACTTGCAGGACAGGTACCCAGGTGACTACATAAGTAGGCTAAGTAGGTGTTAAAACCTATTTGTGATACGCAGTGATTACAGCACTTTTCAGATTTATTTCCCAATGAAGAAATCACTTTTATGACAGGTTCAGAAGAGAATGCACAAGTAGGCTTAAATCAGCTGCTATCACCTCTGTTGACCTGTCACTTGATTCATTTTCTGTCAAGATGCGAACTACAGTTTCCCACAATCTCCACAATGTGGCACTCTTTGACAACAACTCACTCGCTTCCCATATGCGATTGCATTATGGGACAACTGGCTGCATGGCATGATGGGATCAAGGAAGACCAATAAGGAAGAAACACGGGATGCCCATTCACATAGTGAGTACAAATGTTTAGCCTGCTCTACTGTTACTGAAACTACTGCCCAGACTAGATCCTCAGCAAGGTTCAGTTACATTTTAAAACACTGTTTCAAAACCACGTCATATGTGAACATGAACCATGTTAGTCACTTTTAAAATGCTACAAAGGCACTGTAACATTTTAAAAGTGAAGATGTGAACAGGGCCTGAAAAACCTCAATGGTATTAATAGGGTCCAGGAGTGAAGCCTCTTCCAGAAGAAAGGATGCTCAAAAACTAGGGGTCATGATAAGAGGCTGGAGGGAGGTACACTCAGGGGGATTTTGAGAAAGTACTTCTTCACAGAAAGGGTGGTTGATGCTTGGAACAGCCTACCCATGGAAGTGGTAGGGGTGCAAACAGTGAATGCATTCAAAAATGTGTGGGATAGACATAAGGGAACCCTAGCAATGATGAGGAAAGTGTAAACAAGAGACAATTGGGGGGTAGGGTATACGGGCAGACTAGATGGGCCAAGTGGTTCTCATCTGCTGTCAAATGTTATGTATGTGTATCTATAGACTACTTTTGAGGCATCTGTGGAGACCTCTACCTGAGAGTTACTATAAATTATACAGTTGCCTGGACTTTTCAAGCTCAGGAAAACTATAAAACCCTAAGAGACTTATGTGATTTGAATGAGGGCATTAACAAGATATGGGAATAGGGAGCGGAGGATCAAAGTAATTAAAATAATGAAATGTCTTTTATATGACGTAAGTAGTAAAAACCTTATTGAGCTGAGAAAAAACTTCCCCCACAGTGCAACGGTATACTGTAAGTATTCTAGCCCATGAGAAATGTGTTCAGAAAGAAATAAATGAACTTTATCAATAACAAATTTATAGAGAGAACATTAGTGTATCCACCCTTGGAGCAGAAAGCACTGGAAGAACTGAGTGCAAAGAAAAATATGGTAATTAAACCTGCAGTCAAAGTGGGAGGGGCAACATTGTTGTAGTGGACTGAGAGGGAAGTAGAGATATCGTGCTGATGTTATAAAATGAGATGAACTACAGAAGATTACCACAGGACCCCACAAATTTGCTTAAACAAGAATGATTTGTTGGAGGGGGTTTGCTTAAACTAGAATGTTTTTTTGAAAAGGGTGACAAGTCACAGTGGCGTAACCAACAATGAATTCAAGTACTTATGGTCAGAATGTCCTGTTGACTGGAGAATGAATGATGATTAATAAACTATAAAGTGACTAAAGTGCTTGTCTCAAGTGTTCTTTGCATTTTGTGTACATCTAGTCCCTACTGATTGACCCAATTTTATCATTATTAGTAAATCATGCCTTATCCTTTTGGTATCCAAACTCTCCATTCCAATGCTAGAGACATCAGTGGTCATCTGGATGGTATTAGCCGGGATAGGGAACCAGGACTCCAGTACAGTTTCATGCCATTTGTATACGCTACCGCTCTGAACAGATATAGATTGATGGGCCCAAATTGAAAGTTAATGTTTATTTCTTTTTTTTTTAAACTTAGTTTTTATTCAGGTTTTCCACAGGGTCCAGTACATCATAAATTAGTCACCAAACTTAATTTTTGAATTTGAAATGAAAAAGAAGGTGCTGCTTCAGCTTGTGGTCAGTCTTAATCAAAGGCAACCATAATATTTATTTCAGGCAAACAATATAAAATACTGTAGCATTTAAAGCAACATTCTGTGCTGCACAATAGTTAGACTCCGTGAATTATCGACACATAATGCAGTCGTCTCTGATAAAAGAAAATAAATGAATAGGCCTATTTTAAAATGGATTCTCTATGTATTCCTTAGCTGTAGTAGCACTTAAAAATACAGTACCTTGAAACATCACAAAATACCAACTATGTGCCAAAGTTTTTGTTTCTGTTTGAGTTGTGGTAATTTATTTCAGTTTTAACCATGATTCCAAACACATACTGTACAGTGTAGCACTGCATATTCTGTAGGGCACTCAAACAGAATGATACTGCTCTTTGTATTCTGTTTAAAACATCAGCGGGACATCTGATGTCATTAGCCCGTGAATCACATCACTATTTGATATCATAATGGAGTACTGTGTTGACTTGCTGACTAAAACGTAAATACAGCAATACAGTTGTCTCTGTTCCCAAAAAGTAAAATAGTAAACAGGAATAGAAATGGATTCCCTACAGTATGTATTCCCTGGCTACAGCATCATTTAAAAGCACCGTACCTTTAAGCACCACAAAATACCAGCTCTTTGCCATACTTTGTCATTATTTTTTTTCTGTTTTGGTGGTAATTAATTATTGCAATACATACTGTACACCATGAGCCTGGATATTCAAAGGGGTTGCGCCTGGCACAACAGAGTTGCGTTGGCGCAACCCCATATTGCGCTCCGGTGGGATATCGAGAAGGCTGCCTGGTGCAATGCAAATCCTGATACACTGGGGCACGATGTAATTACATGCAGTGTAGATGCAGGGGGTGTGCCCATGCAAATTCGGCACATCCCAATATTCAGCCGGGATGTGTGGCACAAATGCTGGCACAACCCTGCATTGCGCCGCATGGGGGGCTCAGAGTTGAGCCTGTGAAGAGTGGGAACAAATCCTGGCCACCCACAGGTTGGCTGCTGCATTGTATGGTGCAACATAGCAGTCGTCAGCCATGGGTGGCCATCTGCCCACCTAGCACACCATCACGAAGCACCCACACAACCCTGGTGGTCTAGTGACACCCCCTCCCACACATGTCCCCGATCACAGGTATCTGATGTAGAGTGACATCCCTGGTAGTCCAGTGGAACCCCCCCCCCTGCCCATTCCTGCTATCGCGGTAAATGTAAATTAAAACATGTCCTGGCAGTCTAGTGGTCATTCACATATTTGGGACTGTCTAGTACAGTATGCCTTAAAAGCCCATTGGTCCACACTGGGGACCAATGGGCTTACAGCCCATACTGTACCTGTCATTCAGTGGGTGGCCAGGCAGTATGCAGGTGGGTTGCTGCCACCCACCAATGATGGGGAGCAGGATGGGCAAGGGGTTCTGTGTGGTGGGAGGGTGGGGTGCCACTGTATCCAGGGATTTGTTATACAGAGATGTATCGTGATCATGGCAATGGGCGGGGGGGTTCCACTAGACTACCAGGGAGGTAATTAAATGACATATACCAGTGATTGGGGATTAGGGAGGAAGGGGGGTTCCAGTAGACTACCAGGGATTCAGCTAAACATCCGATACCGGTGATCAGGGACAAGGGCAGGAATTAAGGCCTCATTTGCATGTCCACCCCAGAATATCATGGGTGATGCACCTAGCACAACTGCACTTCAGCTGATGCATCCCCATGCTCCCTATCTGCTGCTTGTACCAGTGAAGTGCCACTGCACCATGCGCAGTGCATGCCATATTTAACGGTGCTGTGCCATGGTGAATCACCATTGAATATTACCTGGTCCTGGCCCTGACGCATCCCAGTTGTGCTGCACCCAGGCTTGTGCCACTGCCTGGCACAGTCTGAATATTCAGGCCCATAGTATATAGTGCACTAAAAGGAATGATGCAGCTTATTTTACTCTCTAAAAAGATACAGTACATGATTCAGTTATTGAAGGCTGATTAATTGAGGACACATGGAGATGGGCAAGCCAGAATGGCCACAGTGCAGAAAATATTTGCTTTGGTTTGATTGTTGTAAAAATAAATATGACTAAATGCAAACAAGAAACAGTGGAAAAGTATTGCATTTGTTGCATTTGGCGTCTTGTATTCTACAGCATAAAGTGGCAGGTAAAGCAGAAAGAAATTTTAATGGCCAGTCCGAAAGATCATAACAGAGGTGCAACAAATCACAGTACATGGCCTTGCTCCCCAATCTCATGGCTTTGCTCCATGGTCATATTATACAGTTAGTGCAGTCATAGTTCTGACACAACATTTAAAGCAAAAGTGGCAAGAACTTGTGCATCATTAAATATTTCAAGCATTTTCAAGGTTTCTTTTTTAAAATGTATGCACTGCTTTCTTCCTAAAAAAAAGTCCCCAGTGCATCCTATACAGTATGTCAAGGCATATTTTGGTTTTTAATTCTTTGCAATAGAAACACTGCCACAGTACCATTCATTTTATTTATTTTATTGACTTTTACCAAAGGACAGGTGCAGTACCAAACAATGTTGCTTCAGCCTCTCGGGACTATGCAGTGTTATTTTATAGCAGTGACTTTGCCAGTAAAATGTGGTTATGAAAAAATAGCTTAAGAAATACAGTTACTGTACTGCAGTGGTGTTTCTGTGTCATTGATTTCTAAACAAAAATGCAAATACAATGAATAAACAAACAAATATTCAGTCCAGCTGACACAATTTCTTTTAGGTAATAACCCTCCCATCAGAGACTGAAGCATTAGTGTTTAGGCACTGTGGCTGTGCAACTGTAACATTGAAGAACATGCAAAAACAATAGTTTACATGACAATTATATTACATTATAATTATATTACATAGAGATTAAACACAATCATACATAAACACAGACATTCGTTTTTGTTCAGAGTCAATATTGTACTACAAACCGTAAGCCATTTCTGTTGAGACTTACAGTACATGTATTCATTGTAATGGTTGTTTTCTTGCCTTTTTTACTAGTCTCATACTGTATATAATGTATTTTTGATTTTACAGTTCATAGTTTTTATTGATTTTTCACATCTTCATAAAGAACAACCATGAACTATAACATAAAAATACATTATATGGGAGACCAGTAAAAAAGACCAGAAAACAAGCATTAAACTGGATAAGTTTCACCTGAAATGGCTTCATCAGAATAAAGATTAATGTCTGTGTTTATGTCTTGCCTTGTTTAATCTATATGTAATATACTTGTCAAGTAAAACTTGTAATGTGTTTGTAGAGTTAATGCCCAATTTCTGTACTGATGGAAGTCTTTTAATTGAAAAAAAATAGTAAAAGTTATTAATTGAATAAAAATACAAAAATAAATAAATGGACTGTTACTGTAGCTCAGTTTCTGTGGTGGTGAATGAACAACAGCAACATTGTTGACTTCATGACTACTGTACAGCTGCCAGTGTGTCATAAATGAAATATAATGATTACTATCACAATCACTACAACTGTAGTTGGGGGGTGGGGGTTCTGGTGTCCCAAGCTCTTTCTAACCAAAACTTTGCCTTATGTAAAGTCTGCAACTTCAGTGTAACTTAGCAGTACAAAACTAGAGCAATTTTGCTGGTCCCTTCTTTTATTTGTATTTTATTTTTTAATTAAACCCTGTTGCCTATCTAAATAAAAATTAACTATGCTTACACTGTTTTGACTGCATGCTACTGTACCATGAAGCACTTCCACACCGCATCTATCACTTATCCATTAGTTGTGCTCAATCTCACTGTGAAAGTACTGACTAGTAATGTTACAGTTGCACTTTGAATGGCACAGTCAAATGTTTTTTGCATATGAATGTGTTCAGCCAAACTGAAGTGGGCGACACCTCCTACTGGAAGAAACTGTTAAGTGGCTCCATTTGAGACAACAGGAACTGGTGCTTAGGAAAACATCAGCACCTCCTGCACATCTAATATGCCATTAATTTATTTTACTGTTACACTGAGGCGTGAGCCAAGTTTTGTAATTTAGTCCTGTGGCTGTAAAAAACATATGGTGTGATGTTTACTGACTTAAAGGAAAACCACATTTAACCTATAAATCATTTCTACCACATGCAACTGCTCTTAAAATTCAGTTTCCAAATTATGTTACTGCTTTTGCTATACTGCCCTTTTAGTTATCATGCTAGATATTTATGCTATATGTACTCTTCAGAGGTACCTTTTTAAGACTGTATGATGTATACAACGTCTGCTAGTGGTAACTCTCCCTATGCACACCAGATCATCAGGCTACTGTCCCTCCCTGCATCACTTTTACTCTGCTTTATGGAACCAACTTCTGACTGAATTCAAACTCCTGGACTCGAAACTTCCTTCAGCTGCAACTTTGAAACATTCAGTTTTGCACCATATTTCAGCATAGGATGTTTGTCATTGTTTTCAACAATCTGTTTTATTGTTTGTAAATTATGTGTGTAACTTCAAAGTTGTATTTCTTCTGTATGTATATACTGTTGGTAACTGTAACTCTGCTTATAGCATGTCCCCTTTCAAATCTTCTTAATAATAGTAACACCTGATTATAAAGCAGAAACAATGAGAGATGTTACTAAAAGCCTGGTACAAAGGGAACCACAGCATACTTTTAAACAGTACTCAAAAAAAAACTTTGATTGGGATAATTCATGGTTCAGTGTAGTTCTCCATTAAGAGCAACATTAAACCAGTGTGCAACAGACACAAGTTTGTATAAAAGGCTAATTTTGTGCTTTGGTTATGACACATATTGGCAGCACAGTTGCTTTGGAGTTTCTGGTTGTGTCCTATGCTGTGTCCGGTACCTCTGCATTTCTGTCTTCATTCTTACCCTCCTCAGGCCCTCAAAATGATTTCAATGCAAAGACGAGGTGGTCATTTATTTGTTTTGAGAAATAGTTATTTTAAAACTTCAATAAAATTCTACAGTGATAACATAAACTGTCAATTTTACCACTCAAATAAACTGGAAGACATCTAGCATCAATTAGGCCAAAAAAAATGTTGGGTCAAATTTTAGAACATTTTTGTTGCGCTGTTGCTTTAAATACATAATCTGGTGCTAGCCTTACAGTACTTCATAAGGCCATCAGTCATTTTTCCAGGTCTGGCTTCATGAACTGCTATTGTATGACTGTGCAAACACCTGCCCCAAAAAAACACACACACACACACACACACACACACGCACTCTCAAAAAAAGTTGCACGTAGAACTTAAAAATAAACTCTGTAATCATGTTTATTTCATAAAAGAAGACACATTATGAAAATAACTAGATCATCCATTCTGTCCATTTTTCCCAGCATTTGTCGGTGTGGTGCCCCTGCTTGCTCATACTGTATAACATAGAAACCTATTAATTGTCTGCAGATAAGAATGCAGTGCCCTTTCAGTCTACATCTTTAATTTAGTTACAACACAGATTTCAGTAAAACAAGATGATAAAACCAAGTATTCCCAGAGTTCTCAAGGTGGCCATGCTCCCAACAGAAGAGTACAAGCTGGCAATTTCAAGCTATCCTGCTGTGCAAGTTTGACCCTGAAGGGAGCATACAAGAGGGCAGCACAGAGGGGCACAGAAGCTACAGTGCTGTATATGACTAACAAAAATTGATGGTATTTAAAAACTGTACCCAAACAACTAGTAGTAAAAATAAAGTGAACAGAAACACAAAACAGAAGTGTTATTTTAAAGTGTTTATTTCCTCCACACAAAGTGTAGCTACTGTAATAATTATAACAGTGCAATATAAGATACACATGGATTTGTCTCATGCTCACTATCAATAACTTTGCTATAAAAACCATGGGCAATATTTGATGGAGGATGCTGGCTTTCTGAACGGACAGATCACAGTTTCGTCTGGTATTACAATTTTGAAGTGTGGGGGATTTGTAGAATGTACTGCATGGGTGAGCAAAAAGGAAAGCATAAAAAAACTACAATAAGAACAGAGACTCAGGTTCTGTGCTAATTGCATGTCTTGCAAAAGTTGACCCATTTGATTATTGATTTACTTATGGTTTGCAAGGAGACTGCCATTTTTCCTTTTCAGTTAGCCAATGGTGCGGGGTGTAACATTGGCTTTTGTTTTCATTTTTTTTTTTTCGTCAATAGAAGCAAGCACCTTCTCTTAGTGCACTGCTGGTTGTAATTTAATTATTTGTGGTGAGAAGCTAGGTAGCCAAATGCAAATGTCCAGCATTGATGGTGAGTGGGGTGGGGAGGTGGGAGGGTGTAAATAGGCAATCACAGTTGCCAGAACTTTATGTAAAACACAACTCACAGACCCAGTGATTGAAATCCAGGGACCAAGGAAGGGGGGTTTTATTAATATTTAATTTATTTAGTAATTTAATGTAATGTCAGGTGTATTTGTCTTTAAGTTTATGTATTTTACAAGCATTTATATATGTAAGAGTGCTTGGAAGTGGAAAATAATAGGGCAAATAAACCATCATTAAAAGTAACAAGCCCCAGGCAGGGTGCTACAATACAGCATGCAGTTAGTTTTATATGCTGTTGTTGTGAAACAAAGTACAGTACCAGTGCTGGAGGAATAGTGAAAAATAGGGTTTCTACCCTGAGGATCCAACACACTCCACCCATTTCTCATGGTAAACACAGCCCAGTATAGCGCCACAGGACAGAACCACACCACACCATACTATTACAAGTCTTATCATGGCGTTGTGATATTGTAGCAGGAGTTTAGAAAAAATTATTAGCTTTAAGAATGAAATTAATATTAGCTTTATCAATTAAACTAATGGTTAACAGTCATTATGAATAACGTTTTTAGGCTGTCTCTGACAATGGTTAACAGCAACTAGCTTCTTTGAAATGGAATCACAAGCAACTGCAAATAATTTGGGAATCAGGAGTTGGAAACACAGCATAGACCAGCAATGGTCCCCACATTGATGTCTGTATCAATCTGTGTTACTTTTCTTGTTTTATTGACATGCCGTTATTGTTCCCATTAAAGGGCTTTACCAATAAAAAAAAATAACCTTGTTCCATACATGAGCCTGTTAGCAGCATTCGGGCAAAGAACACATTTTCACCGCTGTGTACAACACAATCTGCACACCTATGCATAATAAAATGATAGTGTACCATACTCTCAGGAGGTCACACAAAAAAATAAAAAATAAGCTAGCTATAAAACGAATAGCTACTGCAGCAACAGTACGGAGAGACTGAAGCCGTGTTTCTTGAAATCAAACTCCATCCTTGCAACAGCTTCACCATGCAGTATTTATTCATTTTATAGAATGTTTACAACTTGTTATTAGAGGTATTTTGTCGCTGTCAAAGCCCGGACAACAGACCACAGAACACGTACTGCTGGATTTCTTTGTATTTATCTACATTTATTTTGAGTTTGGGCTTTATGGAGCACATGATGCCTAGAAATTGAAAGGGACCACATACCGGGGTGTGGAAAAATGTTATTCTTTTAGTAGTGCTGTTTTAGTTGCTACAGTACCAGAAAAAGGACTGCTGGATTTCATGTTATTTATGTTATGTTCCTTAGCTTTACAGTTAACTATAAAGTGTGGCTTCACTGGTGACAACTACAGTGCGGTGGGGCACATCTTAATGTCTTAATGTCCAGTGTTGGTGGCGGGGACGCTGCTATACCACAGAGCATAGACCACACAGACCACAGACCACATGAATGCTGGATTTCTATTTCTATTTTTTCTGTATATTTCTGTGTAAGTTAGTGGTTAGCGTGGCGTATTCTATGGGGCCATTCTCCAACTGAGAACACAGACCCACAATGTTTATGTTACTTTTCTTGTTTTGTGGACATGCTATTATTTTTCCCACTAGCGATAAAAAAATCACTTCATTCCATACCTGAGCCTGTTATCAGCATTCGGCCAAAGAACACATTTTCACTGCTGTGTACAACACAATCTGCACACCTATGCATAATAATATGATAGTGTACCATACTCTCATGAGGTCATACAAAAAAAAAAGGCATTCTATAAAACGAATAGCTACTGCAGCAACAGTACGGAGAGACTGAAGCGGCCTTTCTTGAAATCAAACTCCAGCCTTGCAACAGCTTCATGCGATGCAGTATTTATTTATTTTATAGAATGTTTAAAACTTGTTTTCATATTTGTTTCTATGATCCCATTGGAGACTAGTAGGCTATCATATGGGTAGGTGTTGCCAATAGAAACACAGAATTTGACATTGGGCTCTGCTATACCACAGACACAATGTGCTACAATGCTGTGAAAATGTATTTACCCAGAGGTGTTTTTGTTGCTGCCAGAACAAGGACCACGGACCACAGAACACCCTATTACTAATAAAAAAAAATCTCCTCATTCCATACAGTACATGAGCCTGTCAGTTTCACTGGGCAAAGAACACAATTTCACTGCACTTAGCACACCTATCCATAATCAAATGACAGTGTACCATACTCTCATGAGGTCGTAACAAATGGGAATGAAAATTTGCTTTTAAGTTTGGGCATTGTGCGGCAGAGGATGCTTCATCTTTGAAATTTAGAGGGATCCACATACTATACAGTAGGTGTAGAAAAATGTTATTCGTTTACATTAATTTGTCAGCTAACAGTATTTCCCCCAGAGGATGTTTTCTCTTTGAAATCTGAAGGAATCCGCATTCAGTCTCCGTGGCATACTGTGTAATGTTTTATGTACTGGTGTTTCTGCTGCGGCCAAACCCTGGAACACAGGCCACCAGCACAGACCACGGAATGCTTGATTTCATTTTATTTATTTTATTTTCATTAGACTTTAGGTTGATTTTTGCAGTTTCAGTGGTATCAAATCGGGGGCACATCCCAATGTCCGGAGTTGGTGGTGGGGTGCTGCTAGATCCAGACCACATGCCATAGACTGCAGGATTTCTTTTATTTTCTGATCATTTTTTGTTAAGTCGGGCTTTGTGTGACATAACAAATAGTGAGACATTCACGGTAGGGGGCATCAGACTGTACAGTGTTGGTGGTGGGAGGCAGGGGCGGGGGAGGGGGATCAGCAATCACAGTGGGCCAGCTCTTTTTTTTTTGTAATTCTTGCTTTTGGGGAACAAAGCTGGACAAGTTAATCTCCATCGACCAATCCCAAACCCTGTGCCTCAACACCACAGGCAGCTACTCAAACCACAATGCTATAGGACCGGTCTCAAAGTGGTAGCCAAAACAAAATCTCATAGTGTATATTGACAGCAATCACTGCTCCTTGCAACATGAAGCCAGCAAGCATGAGGTCATTATGCTATTAAAGAAAGATACTGGTCGCATTGCTGGCTTTATTAGTGGACTGCATTACATGGCAAGGTGCAGGGTTATTGCAATTGGTGAAGACTACTGATCCCAATAAACGAACAATATGCATAGGATTCAGGAGAGGGTCTTTGCGGCCAAATATAATTAAACTTTAAACTTTAGAATGAATTACTAGTTCAGGGATTACTGTATCAGGGATTAATGTTTCTTGCACAAGAACTGCACATAGTCTCCCTGCTTCTTAGTGCAAAATGTACTGTATATTAGCAAGATTATCCCAGTTCACACAACACTGAAATGAGCACAATCATTGCCATGGGAGTGACTCACATAATTCAATGTGGGCTGAGGAGAAACCCGCTGAAAATTTAAGAAGTTGTAGGTGAGTTAAAAAATTGCGAGCACCACCTGGGGCATTTTCATGGATTAGCAGGGATAAAATGCTTTGGAAAATTAACTAGCAAGTGCCGCATACCGCAAAGGCAGCGATACAGCCTACGGCTACCGTTTAATGCATGATGCATTCAGAGGGTACCAATCCTGCTAACACTTGTCATTAGTACCGCTGCGGTGGCTGCCGCTGCCGCTACCGCTACCGATCTCACCACTAAATAATGTGGCGATGATCCACTCATCTGTAGCAGGCACTGTATTTATTTATTTAGCTTTTGTTAACTGGGTAAGAACACTAGACAAGTATTATGCCTATTTTCAGGAACGACCCGGGAGAGTACAACAGAATAATACAGAATAATACAGAAACATCATAACAGAATGGCAACCTAAAGGAGTACATTGAATAACATTATACAAAGTGTCACAAAAAAGTAGTAAGGCATGTAGCAACTCCCATGTCAAACAGTGGTAAAGTACACAGAGTGTATGTGAAACAGAAATGGGGGTTTCTATGGCCCCCTTCTTATGCAAATCTATTCCTCAGTCTGTGGGAACTTCAAACTGTCCTAAATCATATTATTAGACATGTAAAAAGAAAAGCATTGTAAGGTGGCATTGCTACATTATTGATGTCATATGTGTGTGGAAATGGACTGTTGAGTAAGCAGAGAAGTTTATGATAGGTTAAACTCAAATTGTGTTAATCTCAGATTCAACCACACACTCAGTAAGGATGTAATTCATTTTCTTGATATTACATTATCCGGTGTGGCTTTGAGAGAGTGACAACCAATGGGTACAGGAAACAAACTGCTGCAAATTTGATGTTATGTGCTATGCATGCACACCCCAGATCACTTGTTATTTCAATACCTTCCTGTCAGTTCCTCCATATTAGGAGGAACTGCTTAACTGAGAAGGACTTGAATCCCAAGCCATGAAACTGAAAACAAGATTTTGGGAGCATGGCTATAACACCCTATTGAATACTGCTATAGACAATGCAAGAAATGTAAATACTGTAGGAAAGAGTTACTTATCCCAAATCAGTGGGAAAACACTTTTAACACTAAAGTAATTAACATTTGTAACAGAGAGAGTATCACAGCTTAGCTGAGAAAATAGCTCATGTTATTAGAAAGAGCTGCTCTGTCCTTTTAGATCATGAAAGTGTGGTCAACATGTTGGGGCAGTAACCCAGAATAAAGTTTAGCAAAGCACCTGATCTGAAACACAGCCTTGGTCACAGTCAGTTTAACAATTTGGAACAACCACCATGCAACTAAGCTCTGGGTCTCACTTCCCCTATCTATCCATTCAGCCTGTTGCCACTTCTACCTTACATCTCTACTTTCTGGCTTTGCATCTCCCACCTGGAATTGTTCTTGACCACTGATTTTAGTGCCTAGCATCACCCATGGCTTATGCAACTGCACTTTTTTTTTTTAGTTGTTTAGCCAGGAGTAGCACACTAAGCTGAAAGCTTTTTTACAGGAGCAACCTGGGAGCACAGGGAAGTTAAGTGACTTGCTCAGGGTCACACAGTATGCAAGTGGAAGCTGTGGGATTCAAACCCAGGTCTGGTCTGCTGGATGTCACCAGATTTGCAGCTCAGAGCCTTAAACCACTGCACTACACTTCACTGCTCTTGGTGTCCATTCCCTACCCCTCCCAACCCCGGTATGACTTTCCATGGTCAATGAGCAAGTCTAGCTACTTTAGGTACCCTGATGAATGGTTCTACCTTGCACCATATTTTGGCTTTGCACATCTGTTAATGTATTGCACTTTGCTCATCGTTTGTTGCCCATTATATTTTGCACTGTTTCTCAACTATTATTATGTTTTTCACTGTATACTCTTGGCATTGTCTACCTTCCTCAGCCCCCCACCAAGCCTCCTCACAGGACCCAAGTGGAAAAGAGATGTTACCAGCTCAGTATGTCTTTCCTGATAAAACTTTTGAAATAAATGAGTACAGGAACAAGTTAGGTCCATTTTAAAGCAAAACATTGGATTCACCAGTGGGACTACATTTTCAAGAGAAATACAGTTCCATCCCAAATGGGTTAAAATTCATGGGTCTGGAATGATACCTACAGCAAAGAGAAGTAGAACCTGCTGTAGTCTGTTGCTGCAAAAAAGAGACACGATGGATACATCATCTCAAAAGCCTTAAACTTGAGGGGTTAAATAATGAGATTGATTTTAAACTATTTCTGTAATAGTCTGGTATTTATTTTCTCTTTTAATTCTTTTTCTGTGTGCGAAATTGCTATACCTTAGGTGCCCTTGGGCAGGCACTTTTATCTAAGGACACCTAAATCTCCTCAATGCCTGCCCACTATGGCACCTAAGGTATAAGGGTATGCTTCCTCTTTAAATTGTCCTCACAGCCCCCCCCCCCAAAGTGCAGCAAGCCCCAGCTTCTTTCCACAGAACTGATGCCTGATGTTGATTTAATATGTAAGTATCACACTTACCTACAGTCAGCCAGCAAGGACCCAGGAGCAGCATGTTGACTCACAGATGCCTCCTCATGTGACTGCAAAGGGTTTCTCAGTTGTGGTCACATGAGGTTAGGCAGGAGCTACTGCCATTTTGAGTGTGTCAATCACTAGGGACTCAAGATATGGACCGGATACTGCTGGTAATGACTGGTCATGTCTTCCCCATGAATCATTGCTGGGAGTGCTGTTTAGCATGCCAGAATGCATCATGGATGGGAGCAGGATTGTTTGTGTGTCTCGTTGTCTCAGCAGCAACAGTGGTAGATTTCAATCATTTTAAGGGCTGCCCTTACACAGAAGATTAAAGTTAATAGTTCTTGTACGGGCTTGGGGGATAAATCTTCCTAAGGCTGTGAAGACGCAAAAAGAGCATAAAAAAAAGTCCAAGTAAGGGTTTGGGTGAATAGGGGCTAAATCCTTCCTGAGGCTGTGAAGGAGCAGGTAAATCATAAAACAACCCTTTTCAGGGCTTTGGAGGCTAGCATATTAATTGTCTAAGAGTATGACCAGGGAGCGCTTGAAGGTAGGGCAGGAGGAAATAAAAAAATACAAAAAAAGGCTTTTCGGAGCTTGGGGTGGGGGCTAGTGATTGTCCTTTTATGAATTGAGAGCAGTAGTGACCAGTGAGGGCTTGAATTCAGGAGGAAAATAAAATATAAAAAAACTCTTTTCAGGGTGGTGGGGGGTACTGATTATCTTTTTGAGGACTGTGAGCAGCCTGGGGTGAATTAAAACACACACACACACACACGCACACACACATTTAAATAGCCCTTTTCGGGGCTTGGGGGCTAAGGCTTTAGGGAATGCAGACCAGGCAGCCATGAAAAGCCCTTTTCGGGGCTAGTGAGTCCTATTCCTTTTAAGGTCTGAGGGCACTTGAAGTAAATTAAAAAAAAATATCATTTAAAAATCCATTTTCACATCTTGGGGCGCTGAACACTGTCATCATGATACTGAAATAAATCACACAGTCAGTGACTTTTCTTCATATTTGTGCTTATTATTAACATGACAACAAAAACATTAGTAGATATCTATATCTCATTAATGGACCCCAAGTCAGTGATTACAGTCCTGAAGGTATCATGTTATTGTGGTGTAAAAATGGCAAAAGCCCACTACGAAACCTTACAGTTCTAACCAAAATGCATGTGGCTGCTACTAGCACTAGTGATTATGAAAATGCCGATGCTAGGTCCATAAAAGTTGAAATTCATAGTATGTAAAAAAACATGTGATGGCATGTAAATTATTTCTTAGGCATGCATTTTTACTGCTCACATGCCCTGGGTATGTACTTTTTTTCACAAATTTCATACCCTGTTCATTTTTATTAAGCTTTTACAGGTACAACCAGTACAGTCATGTTGGAGAAAGACCTCAGTACATTATAATTACTGGTGACCCCCTTTATCAACCTGTTTTCAGAGTCTCCAAAACACCATAATAACCTGAAAATTAGTTATTACGGCGTTTTGCTTTAAAAATCCTTCCACTTCCCCAGTGTTTCATGTCACTCAAGCCTAGTGCACCACCTCACTGGCCCTTCATTTGTCTGTGGGTGGGATGCACAGCACTGACAACATGGCAGCTCCATTTTGCTGGTACCGAAGCACCTGCGCTGACCGTCTGCTTACTAGTCCCCGCACAAGTAACATATTACTTTTTAAATCTATTTATGTGGTCGATCCTGACTTTTGAACAAAAAAAAACATACAGTATCTGGTTGATCCTGCAGTACTCTTGCTTAGGTTGGTGCTTCGGCAGCCAGTCAGTTACATTAGGAACCGATCGTGGCTGACATGCAGTGCTACACTAAAAAGCTCCAGTAATTATAAAAAAATAATAGATAGGCAAGTGTGTGCCTATGACTATTTTTTTCACACCCTCGGCGTTTGATGATCACATAAACCTCTCAACCTTCGCTCTCGAGGATTATGGGTTATCAAACACCTCGGGTATGAAACAAATAGTCATATCACACACTTGCCTATCCAATATTCTTTATATCATATTTTCATACAATAGTATATGTAGTTAGCTGCAGTAGGCTACATGAAAAAGGGACTAACAGTACTTACAAGGAGCCCCATAGTAAATAAAACACAATCTTCTCATATGCCATTATTCAGCCAATGGATTCCATGTGATACCCGCAAAGATTTGATTGTGACTGACAATACAGTGAGTGCAATCACTGAAAACATAATTGGCGATCAGCACTACACCAACAAGTAAAAACAGTGAGAGCATCACATGTTCTATACAGGGGTGATGTAAACTTACTTTTTTTTGCAAGTGGGCAAACACTGGGGGACAGAGGAAAACATGGGAGGGGGGGCTACCCCGTGGGGACACCAGTATGTAGGGGGTGATGGTTGAGTGAGGGACAACCCACGGGTGGGGGAACAAAGCCAATGGAACAGAAGGCCATCAGAACAGAAAAATAAATGGCAAAAGTTAGGACAATTCCCCTCCAAAAATCACCTACATTCAGTCCCAAACCCAGGTCCATGAGATTTACAGGCGGTGACTGTAACTACCACGCCAGGTGGCCAGCTCAGCAGGAACTTGCTGAATTCATCCATTTAGCCTACCTGTTCACTAACTCCACCCCCGCTGTTCATTAGCCCTTGCTGTTCTCTCCCTCCACACTCACTGTTTCTTCCCCTTCGCTATTCTTTCACGGTTGCTATTTCTTCAGGCACGCAAATTGAGTCGCTCAATTTGTTTCGCCCATATCATGGGATACCCAGCTAATGTACTAGGACCATTTCTAAATAGATGTTATCTTCTAAAGTTAAATTAAAATACAGGCTACCTCATCTGATAGGTCCTTCATGTAATAAATGACATAACCTGTTTAATATTCATTACCCCTGCCACCTAATGTTAACATCCCTAAAGTAAAAGTCTACTAAAACAGCAAGGTAGACTATAGATCAAAAATTCTGTACATACAGCAGCCATCAATCCTCCCAATGTATGAGGAACACCTACAGTAAGAAGGCTACAATACAACCATGTAACTAAAAGAAGGTACTTCCCAAAAAAATGTAATCCCACATCTACCCTTCTGACATACAAAGATTGCCAAAGAGAGCTGTGACATATCTGTGCATCTGGGAAATGGGATTTCAAAGACATCTAAATAAAGAGGATGTCACATAATCCATATGCATTATGTATATGCATTATGTATTATCTCGAGTACTGTCTGACTTGATCTGCATTCTAACCTACCTGTACTATATACAATGTACCTGTACTATATATTATGTATTGTATAATATCATCTCATTTTATGTATGTAGAGTATTCTCCCGGGTCGTGCCTGAAAATACTCAACTTTGGCTAGCGCACCTAACCCGGTTAACAAAAACTAAATAACAAAAAAATGCGCCATCCCCCCATAACTGTTTATGAAAATCATCATACATTTCAACTTCATTACTTTAGTGCCCCCCATATTTAACAGTGAGTTCAGCAGCAGTTAGCACCCTTAATTACCAAACTTTGACATTCCTAATCACAGTACTAGCAGAGATATAACTTGCAGAGTTCACAATGGCTGCTGATTCAAGCAAAGAAATAAATGTATCTGGCTATGAAAGGTGTAACAGGTGTGGCCACACTATTACAGTTCACCCACCAAGAACAGGTAATAAGTAGAAGATGTCTTACCTGGTACTAGGGAGCCAGAGATAGGGGTCCAAAAGGGACGATGTCCATCAAACCTGTAAAATAAAATATTGGAAAGAGGTCAAAAAGGATCCGTAGTTCTTTAGGACACAAATAGGATAAATAGGACAGATTAGACATAGAATAATTCTTATCTGATGGGGGAGTTTGCATCCTGTCAAACCTGTAGAAATGGATTAATATGGGGAAAATATAGTAGGCAGAGCAGAGACAGAGAGCTGAGAGATACAAAAGGGAATAGGACAGTACAGAAGTAAAGAAAAAGAGAGTTTTAGATAAAAAGTTAAAGTTAGATCAAAGTAAGGAAGATAACGATATAGCTATAGAGATAGAAATAAAACAAAACAGACAGAAAAAGAGAATAGAAAGAGTTATGTGGGGGGGCCTTAGTAAAACCCCCTTAGTGCCCCTAGGTGGCCAGAAATTTTGTGTAGTAACCCTGGTGGGCTAGTGGGAGCCCTTTTTTGGCTAGTGTGGCTGCCTGTGATTAAAACACTAATATGGGTGATCCGGTGAGGCTAGAGTTATCCAAGGGGCCATTAGAAAAGGAATAGCCCTGGTGGGCTAGTGGGCTAATGTCTAATATATAAAGTAACTCCCTGGGGTTCAATTTTCAATTGCTAACACAGGGCTTGTATCAAGCCTTGTGTCAAAGCCTTTTTTTGGCACAGCTACACCAAACTCCTTTGCCACAACTGCACCTGATTTTCTATTGTCAGACACAGTTGCGACAGTTTCCTCAGTTTACAGCAGCTTGCGCCAAAGATTTGGCTCATGCCCTGTTAAAAGGGTCCCCCAAATGGTACAAGTTACACCAGGAAAAAGCTGGTCTAACTTGCAGCATTTGGCACTTGGGACTGAAAATCCCCATCACTGGTCTGGAGAAGGCTGCAAAGCCTGATGCGCCAAATGATCAGCTCACCAGGGGCTTGTGGTATTCTCAGGGCTGTGAAAATATAGCCCATGGTGTCTAGTGGTGGGTCATTGGACCCTGATTGTCATGACAGGCAGAGAGGCTGGTCGGGAAGTTACTGACTAGAGGAGTGCTGTGGCTGCTGTGTGCAGCTATTCGCTTAAAGCAACTGTGCTAAAATGAGTGCCAGAAAATATTTTTGCTCCCAGTCCATACAAAGCTAAGGCTGCAGCCTGCTCCATGTGGGTGGGGTAGGAGCAGATGGAGGATTGTATGGAGGTGAAGGAGGCAAGAGCAAGAATGCCTACATCTGCCAACCCAATCAGCAACATCGCAGCTGTCTGTTAAGTGCCCAGAGGAGCTTGATTGAAAACAGGTGGCAGGAGCTACCAGTAATTAGGAGTCACACTATGTGCTGTATGTTAAGTCCCTGAAGGACTTGACTAGTATGGAGCAGGCCATGAGTTGAGCCACACCACAGCTGTATGTTAAGTGCTCCAAGGGGATGATTTAGAAGGTCCAGTGCCAGGAAGCAGTAACGTGGCTACTGCCACATAAGTAAAGCTGCTCCTGTGGCTGACTGCAAATTTCTGGCAGGGCTTCAATAAAAATAAAGAAGTGCCTGCAGGAGGCTGGCAGGGACAAGGTGTTCCCCAAGGGGCGCATTTGCAACAGAGCCTACAGTGATAGAACTGCATAGCGGCTGATGTTAGTGCCCCAAGGGGCTTAATGAGAAGATTGGGTGGGGGAGAAAAGAGCAGAATATGGACCAGGATGACCCAATGTACAAGCTGCTCAGTGACAAATAAGAAAGAGCCCTGAGTGGCTATAAAGAAATAAAAAAAAATACATGAGGGGACAAGCAGTTCCTCCAGTGACACAAACCAGGAAACAGACCATGCTGGATCCCACTGGTGGAGACACTGATGTCAGGGACATTCTGACATCAGCAGAGAGGCAGAATCAGTCAGCTATTGTTTGTAGAGACTGAGAAGGGCTGCTATTCGGTCACTCCCGACAGCCAAACTCAACTTTTTTATTTTGTTTTTTGTGACCGATGCCATCCTACCGACTGGGAGTTTCCTGTGTTCTCCCCAGGAAGTGCAGCCATGCAAAGCTGTTATGACGCATGTCGCATGCTCCCGAGCAACATCCATCAATGGCTGCCGCACATCCATACACTTGTAGTGGCCTTGGACTGCCTTCCCTGAGCCTCCGCTAAGGGTCAGGCATATGTAGGGTTCTGCGTACCCAACCCCTGGAGGAGGGGTATCACATCGGGAGAGTGAACCCCCAGACAGTGAAACTATTACAGTGACACAACCCATTTGAAATACACAG
Organism: Neoceratodus forsteri; assembly: GCA_016271365.2. NCBI lineage: Eukaryota > Metazoa > Chordata > Ceratodontiformes > Ceratodontidae > Neoceratodus > Neoceratodus forsteri. Next base: position 265,208,917 of record CM057454.1, on the reverse strand, counting down.
TGTCAAACAGGCTGTCAAAGCGATGTGCCGATACAAAGACTCCTAGAGTTGGCCACTCTCCCGCAAAATCTGCCCCCCCCCGGGGTTGGTAATCTATAATTCTGGGGGCTGTGGGGGCAAAGCCCACTTGTCAAACCATAAGGACTTGGTGCTGGCGTCAATTGTTGGATACCCTTTTCCATGACGATGAGATCACCGTCGGCAAAGTGGTGTCGCTGTAAAGTCATTCAACAACTTTGTTGTCGATGTGACTTGGTGGAAGTGGAGAAGGAGAGCAGCCCCTCAGATGCATGATCCTTCTCCTCATGGTCAACCCTTTAATACCCGAGTTTGCTTTGGAATCTGGATTGTCGGCACTGGAAGCAGTAATGCTACCGCTGCACCAATGGGCTGGCTCATTTTTTTAAACATATATGAAGCAGTAGATAGAGAATCACCAGCTCTATCTTCCCCACAAATGGTGTCTACTTTGGTCCCCCAAAAATGGTAACTGGGGTTCTCAGAGGGGGGCAGGGACTGCATTTGGAAGAAACTGGCTCAAGACATTCCCACCTCTGGTGGGGTGCAATCTCACTCCTAATTAGCTGCTCAGGGCCTTTGCGGCTCAACAGACCAGTCAGACATTGAGTAGGGGAGGGTATGTAGCTGCAGGAGGAGTGGTTCTGGGTATTTCTCTCCTTCTCCTCAAGCTGACAATAGTGCTGTGGGTGGTCTCTGCCACAAGCATCTCCTACTCTCAGGACCAAAGAAAAAAGTGAGAAAAAAAGGTTTAAAGTGACAGTTTAGGTACAGTAGTTAAGAGGCTACCACAGCCAAATATAGTAAAAACAAGTATTAGCCAGGAAAAGTTCAGTTAGATTAACTTTAACTCTAATACTTGGACCTTGATAGTCCAATTTATGGAGGAGTGAGAGGAAGTCCATTTCAGTCAAGTTAATTGTTTGAGACATCACTGAAGAAGAGTTTGTTATCTGAATTAGTGTAGTTATACAGAGTGTATTCACCTTCCCATCGGAGGACCAGAAGAGGACCACAGGTACAGCAGAACTGGAAGACTGGAGGACCAGAAGAGGACCAGAGATGCAACAGTTCCAACCACCGACCCGGAGGACAACACCTCATCATCCCTGGCCAGGGCAGCGCATCGGACATCGGTGTCACCATTAGCATCATGGACAGCACCTATTTGGGTTTGAGGTAGAAGGAAATGTGATTTGATGGACTTTGAATTGACTTTGCGACATTTTACTTATTTGGGGGTGGGAGTTTAAAGTGATGATCATTTGTACTGATTATCAGAAGACAGTCCATCAGGGAAAAGAAAATGCAATTCTGCTTTTGCTGATGTTAATTTATTAAATAGGCTATGCAGCCATTAGCTTAGAACTGATAAAGCCATTGCCTGATGTTAAAATAAATCTGCTTTATCTTTGAAAGTGATCTGTTTCCTTTTAGCATTGTAAGTTTTTTCAATTCACATAAATGCTTGACCAGCTCTTGTAACTAACCTTCTTGGAAGCTAGCCAGATACCATTACCCAGGTAGATGGAAGCATAGTGCAAGCAGGTGTTTCTGCTGGCACAATAACATGGAGCGGTCCATTTAATTACGTGGCAATGCAGCATGGCTGCCCCATTCATTTAGCTACTTAATTGTCTAGTAACATACTGTGCCCTTTTTTATTGATATTGGTGCCCTGCCCTGCCCTTAGGAGTTCCCTATAACTACATTACTGCAGGTTAAGTCCTTAACAGGGTGCATGTTGAACCCCAAGTGCAGAGGTCATGGGAGCCATGCCACACATCTGCTCCAATGAGACTGAGAGATGCAGAACAGGACCATGGTGACCCCATCAGAAGTGAATACAGATCTTTTCATGACAATAGCACACCACCCATTGTCCCTATCTTCACAACATGAAGGGAGGAGTAATCTACCCAATTTTTCAGGACTCTCTGAAGATGATCCAAGGGAGTTCTTAAGAGGTTTTGAGCAAGTACTAAGGCACATGAACATCCCTGAGAAGAACTGGCTACAGTACTGGGTGCCTTGGGCAGGCATGCCATTAAGTGGTGGCAATACAATATCACTCAAATTTGGAATTGGAAGTAGTGCAAGATACAGTTTTTGAGTATTTTGTTAAGATACACAACAGGCAGCATCTCAGGCGGGAGCTGTATAGGCTCCAACAACCAACAGAGAGACTTGAAGACTTTATCCTTGACAAATGGGAGATGTACCAATATCCGTACCCTATAGCACTAGAAGAGGAAGAGGTGATTTTTATCACAGGCACATTGGAACCTGAACTGCAGAACCACTTTGTGTGCAACTGACCCTGGAATATTGAGTAGCTGGTCCAAAAAGCCCAATAACTGGCACACAATTTGAAATGGTACTGGACCCACCCCGGCCCCCCAAGTCTGAGACTTTCAAAAGTTAGGCACCACCAATGTGACCTCCACACAGGCCACCGGAAGGTGGGAGGAGCGGTCAGACTGGGAAACCATGACGAAACCCAAGTTGGAGATTGGTACCATGTTTAGGAGAAAGGAGGTGTTTCAAATGTGACAACCCAGGTCACTGCAGTTACAACCACCAGCAGGATCAGCAGCTAACACTGTTAATGTTATCTGGCCAGTGGAGGGAACCAACTAAGCTACTGCTGCAAGTCCACAAGAAACTGCAACAATCACAGAAGAGGTACACAAGAAGAAGGAAGGATTAAGCAGTTCTACCTCACAGTTACACTGGCAGGGACTCCTTCATATTTCCTCCATTCTACCCATTCAGACTGTATTTTCAGGTGTCTCAACCTGTAAGTATTTTCTGCATCAGAACCTCCTTTCAGGGGGTAGGTCTAGCGACTGATTGAATTAGATGCTTTGCAGAGAGGCTTTCCCTCAAGCACCAGAAAGCCATCTGTAAAACTTGTTAGACTTCAGCAAATTTGCCTGTAAAGCTTACCATTCATCTGTGAAACTTTTCTTCGATTGAAGCATACCAAATTTGACTATCTTACTGCGTGGGAAAACCTCACCAGGAACCCAGGAAGGACAAAGAAGGAAAGACGTACGATGGTGCAGCTAAGGACGGGGCAGGAGCACAATAACTGGGAAGTCAGAGACGATGAATGTGGCCTCTTCCAAGTCATGCAAGACTTCAAAACTGATATTACTAAAGCAGTAAAAAAACTTTACTACCAGACTCCTCACTGTGGAAACCTGCATGGATGCAGTGGAGTCGGTGGCAAATCAGCTTCTGACTCAGTCATAAATCAACGTCAGTGGGTTTTGGGATGATCACGGAGAACAAGCTCCTTGGAATGTGGATAGAGCATTTGGAGAATGGGGTTACAAGAGTAAATCTTCGCCTATTGGGAATACAAAAAGGACTAGAAATGTCCAATCTAAAGCATTTGTAATAGCCCCCATAATGTCAGCATCAAACTTAGATCTAACATCCACGATCCTTAAAACTTACAGAATTACTCCTCACAGGCACCCTGCTAATCCAGAGCAGCCTCACACCATCTAAATCACCTCTAGTGGACTCCACATCAGAGATGAGGTCCTCAATGCAACAAAGAGACAGGGTCACCACAGCTTCCAGATGTCATAGCACTTTACATCTCTTTGGACATTGGTTTCGCCATCCATTAGTGCTGGTGAAGTTTTAATGCTGAGCAGATGAGCCTCCAGGTGTCTCACTCTCACTTTAGTGTCCTGAGAGACTGAACATTACTTACTCTGGTAAGATTCATCTTTTTGCTGATCCCACTACTGCTACTAAATATTTGGATAAGATCAGAGTGGACTCTACCTCCAGAGATGCAGAAGCAGATTCAGAGGGAGAAGGCTGCTGGACTTTTATGATGGGCTGTCACTGTATTGTTGAAATAAATGACAGTAGGGATGTGTTTTATAATCCCTCTATTTATCCCTGTAGCTTGATTTTACTGTTCAAAATCTTTAATTGTTTTTTTTTTTTGCAGGGAGGGTCTGGTCACAAAATATTTCTTTCTTTTACAATCTGGCTATGTTGTGGCTTAAACTGCTCAGTGGGGGAAGGGTGACACTCCTCTCTAAGATGGCTACTGCCATGTAGTGAGAGCTGCAACTTTCACGCTAGATGCACTTAAAGGGTGCCCAACCTGCAAAATGCAGCCTAAGCTACATTTCTGAAAATACTACTGGGACATGGAGTGGAACCTGGTTAAGCCTAATGTTACAGGTCTTTGAAAGCCATCACATAAAAATAGGCATACATATCTTAATGTTTGCTGTTTTTGATGAAGTTGTACTGCTTAAGTGGTACTACAGTATATACCCTGTAATATTAATTGTAAGTTTGATAGTCACTTCCTCTATTTTCTAGGGGGTTTCTCTAGATGTTTATTTCTATTCTATAACTATAACTGGTTGGGGGTTTACCTTAAAGATGTCTCTTTTAACAGACTGTCTCTACTAAATTCATGAACTTTGCTAGTCGCTAATGCAGCTAATTGAGTGTGCACACTCAGGATTACTATCTTACAAGACAAAATGACTCAATCCATGGTCTTGCTGCAAGCACTCATTCCTATGAACTCTTATTTTCCTGTTGTGGACATTTTCTTTTTTTTTTTATACTCTGTTTTTATTCAGCTCTGATTAAAAGTGGTACATTGAAACACTTGTACAGTCATCAGTGTAACCATTACATTTGATACAAAAAAAATTATATATCTTACTAGATATTACAAAATACTATTTGATTTAAGCACAATATACCTAGTACATGAGTAGCCAAGGATACCATAGCTATTCAGAGTTTAGGTTGAATTTATAGCTACTGCTAGCTAGTATAGATTTAGCCCAAGACTTGATCAAAAATAAGGCAGGTATTCAGTGCTAATGTTTGAGAATAAAAAAAAAAACAGTAGGATTCTGAAAAAAAAAATATATAGCATAAAAAGAAAAACATTTAGTGGGTCAACTATGAAACATATAAATTATCCAGGACTAACATTACAGGGTAATGTCAGCATGAAGGTATTCTTCCTTTACAACTGGGTCAATAAGGTAGGGGGTCCATGCCCTAGACGGAATGTAGTAGACATCAGGGTCTTTACTCTGTATTACCTTCCCATTGTAGGGAGAGGATAGGCATCCAAGCCTTTATTCTACCACCGAAAACTACCCACAGGCTCCTGGGACATTCAAAACCCACCTGGACCACCGGTTCAGATACAGTGCAGGCTTATCTTGTAAGTTATATGAGATATCTCAAAGGTTCTGATATGGTCCACAATACTTCTCCATTCAGAGATGGGGGGGGCCTCCTGTAGCCATCTCCTGGTTATTGTCTTGTAGGCCGCAACCAGCAGTATAGACCAAAGGTACTTCGTATCTTTTTGTTTAAGAGATTCTGGGGGAATACCTAGGACCAAATTTCGTGCTGTCAAGGGTTCATCAAGAGTTAAAATATTAGAAATATGTTGGGTAACTGTAGACCAGAAGGTTTGAAGTTTTGGACATCTAAAAAATATGTGCACATGGGTTGCCCCTTCTGTATCACATGCCCTCCAGCATGTAGATGGGAGGCTAGGATTTCTTTTAGCTAGTAGCTGGGGTGTTATAAAAAATCTTGTTCGGACTTTCCAGACGTATTCACGCCAGCTCGGGGATGAGGTAGTGGACCAAGTCATCTGCCATATCTTTGCCCATAGAGGCTGTAATATTGTAAGGTGGAGGTGCTGCTCCCATTTAACTTTAAGGGATTCCAACACATGCTCCTGTTAGGACACCAGGTATTTACTGTATATATGTGAGATATTACGTGGTCCCCCCCCCCCATAGAGTTCAGAATTTGTATATATGTAGATGTGTCCTCTAGTATCTGGGAATGGGACTGAATACGCCTGTACTGGGAGTTTACGTAATCTCTAATTTGAAAATAACATATTCTCTCTCCTTCCCCCCATTTAAATTTAGTCTTGGCTTCCTCAAAAGATATCATGGTATTTTGCCTCATGAGCTGCCAGGGGCCAAAAATTCCCCTGTTTGCTTGGGTGATATACCAGGTTGATTCCCCGTCAGGAGGAAAGTCCGGGTTGTTAATAAACCATTTATACTTCCAAGCATGTTCCTTAATATACTTCCAAGGATGTCCCCTCCTCCAACCCTCCGGAACAGAGTGTATGCTCCCTCGTGTATCTAGTAGGGCTTGTTTCAGTAAGGTACCTGAAAATAATGTAGCAGGTAGTGAGTACCTTAACTCTCTAGTTAAGTCAATTTGTTTCCAGTGAGCTTCACAGTACTTATTGCCCCACAACAACGCACATCTCATTTGCGCTGAGTTCCAATAGGTAAGTAAGTTAGGGAACGCAATTCCACCCTGTGACTTAGGTAAATGTAATGCCTGAAGCTTGAATCATGGTTTTCTACCTCGCCATGTAAAGGCAGTGGATATTCATTGCTAGGCCTTAAGATCACGTGTTGGAATAATACAAGGTACCGATTGGAACAGGTATAACAGGCGTGGCAAAACATTTAGTTTTATTGCCTAATTCCTAGCATAGAATGACAATGGGATTATATTCCACCTTTTAATATCTCTTTTTATGTTATTAATCAATGGGGTGTAGTTGTTACTAAATAATTGACTGAGATCTGCTGGTATTTGAACTCCTAAATATTTTATAGATGGAAGGTCCCATTTGAATAAGAACTGCTTACGAATGAGCGTAGGGACTGGATAATTGAGTGGGAGTGCTTCAGTTTTGGTCACATTCAGGGAATAGTCAGATAGAGCTGAAAACGTTTCAAGCTTTTGAAAAAGAGCTGAGAGGGTCTGGTAGGGTTTGTTAAATATACCAATACATCGTCAGCAAAAAGGGCCAATTTATGTTCTTTACCCCCAAAATTTATTCCCTGTATATCTGCTGCTTGTCGAATATATTGTGCCAATGGTTCAATATAAAGGGCAAATAAAAGAGGGGAGATTGGGCAACCCTGTCTGGTCCCTCTGTGTAAGGGAAAATTGTGGGAAATGTGACCATTTGAGCGGATATACGCCTGGGGGTTCGAGTAAAATTTGAAAATAAGATCAATAAATTTCTGGGAGAAATCAAAGGCAGCAAGGACACCCTTCAAAAATTGCCATGACACTCTGTCAAATGTTTTTTCAGCATCTAAACTTATAAGGATCGCCAGTATCTTATAATTTTGTACGTGTTCCATTAGATAGATGGTACGTCGGATATTACCCGAGGCCTGACGACCTGGGATAAACCCTGCACTGGCCCTGATGGATTAGACTAGAGATCAGATGTTTTAGTCTCTGTGACAACACTGAAGTGAATATTTTATAATCTGTATTTAGTACCGAGATAGGGCAGTAGGAGCTAGGTAAGGTTGGGTCCTTGCCTGCCTTTGGGATGACAGATATAATTGCTTGATCCCAGGATGTGGGGGGTTCTTCCTTCTGGGTGGGGAATAGTAATAAATAATCTGGAGAGAAGGGGGGTTACTACCATTTTAAGGGATTTATAAAATTCTCCCAGGAGACCATCAGTCCCCGGACATTTAAATGTTTTCAATCTCTCTATCTCTGCCTCAATTTCCTTAACTGTTATAGGGCAACCAGGCCTAGACCTAGTTGTTTAGCAGTTTTGGGTGTTTGCTGGCTACTAGCAAAGGTTTGTATTGTACCTCTTCTCCTGGGTCGGGGAGCAGTGTACAATTGTGTGTAATATTGCACAAAGATATCAGATATTTTCTCCACCGTGTGGCTAGGGGGATGTTGGTGGGATCGCCTCAGGGTGGATATTAGTGCTTCAGCCCTTTGTTGTCTGAGACAGCCTGCCAACAATTTCAAAGAGCATGGCCCTCCATCATAGTACTTCTGCTTGAGAAACAATAGTTTCTGCTCAATTTTATGATCTAGTATGGCATTCAGTTCTTGTTTTAGCTTTTTAATTTCTTTTGAAATTTTAGGGTTGGTCTGGGAAATCTGTTGAAGCTCTAATTTTTGTATTTGGGCAATCAAAGCACTTTGTTTTTGTTCCCTTTCTTGTTTGTTTCTAGCTGATGATTCGATAAATTTGCCCCTATAAATCGCCTTGATAGTGTCCCATAAGATCGAGATATCAGTCCCAGGGCGATCATTTTCTCACTCAGCCAGTTTGATAACCTCTTCCATTGTGTGGATGATGTCCTTGCTATGAAGCAGTGAGAGGTTAAGCCTCCACATAGTACTTTTTCTGAAATTGTCTGAATCTAATCTAAAAAAAACTGGGGCATGATCAGTTAGAATAAAATCCCCCATCCATGTCTTACCCGCCAACCCTAGATGCTCTTGGGATATTAACATAGAGCCAATTGTAGTATAACATGAGTGGACTTGTGAAAAAAAGGTGGCATGCTTAGTTGTTCCATTTAGGTATTTCCATGTGTCCATATACCCCAGTTCCCTAAGCAATTTTGATAGTTCTCTTGTTTTTTTCCCCACTGTCTTACCCCCACTCCCAACCATCGAAAGATCTAAATTAAAGTCTCCCCCACATACTGTTGTATCTTCAGCCCACTGTGACATGAGGAGGAAAAAAGCACGATAAGCTTTAAACTCAGTGGCTGGGGGAAAATACACTGAGGCAAAGGTGATAAGTTTACCATTTAGTTTCCCTTTGACCAGTATATACCGCCCTTCTTTGTCACCTAGCTGGTCTTGACATTTGAATGGCAGCCTGGATGGTATTAATATAGCTGTACCTCTTCTGCGCCCACCCTTAAAAGATGAGAAATAGACCTGGGGAAACCCCAATCGTTTAAACTTCTCATGCTCCTCATGTGACAAGTGGGTCTCCTGGAGTAAAGATATATCCGTTCCAGAGCACTTTAAATATGACAGCACCTTGGAACGCTTAATCGGACCAGACAGGCCATGAACATTATATGAGCATATAGTATAACCCATTGTGGCTAAGTAATAATAACATTATCCCTTTAACATGATCCCTTTTTCCCGGAGCAAGGAAGATCACTGATACTGTTTCTGCTGGCCCAGTAAGAAATATAACATAGAAATTCAACATACATAGCTGATCTGAACAACAAACCAGAACCAATTGTGCAAACAGTGCACTACCATAAACATTTTTAACTGACTTCCAAGGCAGGAGGTCAAACATGTACAGTGACCTCTTATCCCAACTATCAGGTGGTACTGGTGGGAGGAAGAGTGCTACGGATTCCCTCAAACCATAAGGGAACTCTTCCTGGGCCCTTACATTTAAGGGCTCCTGTAATGTGGTGATCGCCTCAAAACCGGCCATCAGAGCTGTGCTGCCCCGCCTGTTATTAGTATGAAAAGGAAAAAACTCCCCGATGCCCATTTAATCTTTGATTCCCTTCCTTCTCCCCAGCCTCCGATATCCCCACCCCCCAGCTCCCCCCAGGGAAAAGCGGAGCAGAAAAGAGGGGGGAAAAGTATATCCACAGGGTTCCTCTCACCCAAGTGCATCTCAGCAGTGTTGATTACATAAGTCCCACATACAGTAGGACAATCCCTATGAGTATTTCCTACACAGGATGAGTAAAGGGAGAAAAATATCCATTTGTATATGTACTTCCATATATTGTTGGGAGCCGTTTAATAAAATTACTATCCCATCATGTAATCCATCCCCACCCCACCAGAGCAATTCACCTCCTACGATTAGAAGACACTTGTATCTAGGAGGTAAACTGATTTAGTATAAATCACCATAAAGTAAGAGAATCAAAAATCATCCCCCCTCTATGGCAAGGCTCCTCATCCCCTGCCTGAACCTGTTAGATTCAAAGTATTGTGAGCTGACCGGGTATGCAAGTGCGTGCTGTATTTGGTGAATTTTGAACTAATGTACATCTCCCTGATCACTGCTCGATCTCCCCTCCATTATTATATAGTATTTCTAGATATACATTGTGTCATATGTCCAAAAGAAAAGAAAGAAATGGTCCATAAGTTCAGAGAGCCTCTGCAATTCTCCAAGTCCAACCATGCTGTAAGATGACAGTCTCCCCGCAGCACAACAGGACCTCTCGCACTCTCACCTCCAATGCGCTTGGAGGAAAAAAAAGGACGCAGGAGAGACACCAGATTGAGCTCCAGGGGGCCGCAGGGGCGAGTTCGGTTAATGTGATCCCAGACAAATTCCCAGTCAATGAATGTAATACTTTAAAAGAGTTAGTAGAGCACAGGTGGAATTGTCAATCTATTCCCAGACCAAAATCGTAGACCAAGAGGAGAAATAAAAGGGCCTGAATTACACATTAGAGGGAAGCCAAGGCCTCTGCAGGAAGGGGGGTGGGAAACGCAACTCAGGTACTGTCAGCCTAAGGTCCAGGCATCAGGAGGAATTTTACTTTGAGGATATTGATATCAAGGTGGTGAACCAACCAGTTACCGCCTCACAGTTCCAGCATCAAGAAAAAGCAGTGCTTGTAAGTAAACTCTCACCTATCTGCAATCTCAAGGTCCCTTTCTGAGATTCCTGACAGTTTCTTCATTAATTCCCTGAATTCGTGCAAGGTTGCTGAAATAGTATTGTTGCTCAAAACCCTATTTTTCCTCGGGGGAACAATGTGCCACTCCTCAGAGGGTTCCTTTCTCTTAGCCTGGGGGGGCTTAGCAACAGCTGGAACCTCGGTCCCCCACTTTTGCATCGCTTCACTGGCTTTCTGCGGTGTATCATACAGTTCAGCACCTTTCTTCCAGAATACTCTTAATTTCGCTGGGTATGGGGTTTGAACCCGAAGTTGTTTGTTTCTCTGGAGTTTGATGAGTGGGATGTATTCCATACGCTTCTTCTGTATAACAGGTGGGTAATCTTGCTCAAAAAATAGATGGGAGTCAAGGTATTTAACCTCTTTCTTCGCCCATGCACAGCGGATTACATCTTCCTTAATGCGGTAACTTCAGAATTTAATAATTATTGACCTAGGTCTGGTGGTCGGGTCTTTGGGTTTGGGGAGTAAGGCCCGGTGGGCACATTCGATCTTCAGTTTGTAACCTAATGGAAGCTCAAGGACATCTTTCAGCAGATCAGTCACAAATTCAACCATGTCCCCTTCCTCAGCCCCCTCCTTCAAACCATATAGACGCAAGTTGTCTCGTCTGGATCGACTTTCTAAGTCTACACACTTCTGTTCAGTGTATATTGCATGGTTACAGAGGGCAAACACAGCGTGGCCTAGATGTTGCAGGCCATCCTCCGCGTTTGAAATTCAGTCCTCTGCTTCCTGAACTCGACCCTCCACCATCAAGAGCTTCTGGTTCAGTTGTTTGAATTCCGCTTTATTTTCTGCTCGCATTTCTTTTAACTCCTTCATCAGGGATTCGTATCGGTTTCTAGATAGGTGCTCCGCTTCTTCATCAGTCTCGTAGTTTTTTGCAGCCATAGTGCCTCTAGATTGACTTGAACTGTGTACTGGGGAACTTGATCTTGAGTCTCCGCCATCCCTTTCCAATCTGGACTGCATCGCTTTGGACCACACTCCTCGATCTCTTTGCGAACCTCCTCCCAACATTTTTGCTTAGTTTAGACTTTTCCAGCAGGTTATTTATGGAGGTTATTAAGGCAGGTGAGGCAGAGAGCTACTCGTTTAGCTGCTGCTACGTGCCATGGCGGAACCGGAAGTCTGTTGTGGATATTTTCAGTTTTTTTATATTTCCCCATATGCTGTAACATATGATAATGAGTCACTCCTACTTATGATGCAACTGTGTGACAAAACTTTAACTCTTTTATGTAATATGTTTAATGTTGACAATTAATAAACATAACTACAAAAAACAGCTCCACTTCAGAACACTTTTCTGTTGATTTCACTGCTGAGGCTCTGAAATTTGTGTTGCAACACAACTATTTTGAATTCGATGGCAGTTTCTACCTTCAGCAGTGTTGTGCAGCAGAGTGTGCTGCCATAGCCCCATCATTTGCCAACTTATTTTTGGGGCTTTGGAAAAACTGTCAGCCAACCCCTTCATCACACATACATATATACAGTAGCTGGTACAGGTATATAGATATGATGTGGTGTCTGTTTGGAAGAGGAACAGGGATGAAGCCCAGGAATTCATGAGGTGGCTTAATCACAACAACTACATCTGAGGTTCATGTCAAACATCCAGGAAAGGGAACTTAACTTCTTGAATGTCACGTTAAAGGTTGGGAAGGATGGTAGAGTAATCTTCAGTGGCTACAGGAAACCTACAGCAACTAATAGCCTCTTAAGTGCTAGTAGTACTCACCCTAGACATCTTACAGACTCTATTCCATATTGCCAATTTCTGCATCTTAGACATACTTGCTCAGAGATGAATGACTTTGACATCCAGGCTGAGGAGCTAAGCAAGTAGTTTTTTTAAAGGGGTTACTGGAAGTGAGTTATTAACATTGACCCTATTCACTATGCCAACGCACCACGGAAACTGGGCATGTAGGCATAGATACATGTGAATGCCGCACAGCGGGGGTCCTGCGGATGCCCGGTGGCATTCACGAAAGGTGCACTGGCCAGGCACACACCCAATTCCCCAGCTGCGCAGGCAGCTATGCACCAGGGCAGTCTGGGGGGAGTGACGGGGGCTTGCCCACATTTTGTGTGATTCACAAAAGCATGTAGTGCTGCACACAGGTGGGGGCAGAGGCGGGTGCTGGATATGGCAGGGGGAACCCTGCTGTAACTTCAATACCTGCCATGTACACACAGGACAGCCACCCAGGACAGGCAGCCATTTATAAGTCCCCAACAGAATCCCAACCCCCATCCCGTATGCCAGCCTACTCCCAACACACAGCCGAGACCTGTCCCCAGTCAGTTTAGTGAGTACCACCCAACCCCCCACACACACATATGTGCCCTGTCCGTCTATGTGCATAAACCCCCTGCCACACTCAGAGCCCCATCCTTGTCTTTGTGCATAACCCCTCCCCCCAACCAGAGCCCGTTATGAAGGACCTATCTATATACAACACATCCCAACAACCCCCAACCCCTGATCCTGGCTCCTTGGCCTGCTCATTGGTGGACAGTGGCCCCCCATGGCACCAACAACACCACCCCATCCCCTGTACCTGCATGTCGGTGCTGCGGCTATGGACAGCCAGCAGCACATCCCTCTGCACAGACCCTTGGCCGCCGGCCACCCAACTGATGCTGGGAGGGTGCTGCCTATTATAGCAGCATGCTCCCAGCATCAGTTGGCTGGCCAGTGGCCAAGGAGGTGTGCAAAGAGATATGCCACTAGCCATCCATAGCCATGGTACCGACATGCAGGTACAGGGGATGGGGGGTGTTGTTGTTGTCAGTGCCGTGGGGGGTGGAGGGTCAAATGTCCACCAATGAGTGGGCCAAGGAGCCAGGATTAGGGGTCAGGGTGGTTGGTAGGTGTTTTACATGGGTGGGTCCTTCATGACAGGGCTCTGGTTGGGGAGAGTTTATGCACAAAGACAGGGACGGGACACATAAGTGTGTGGGGGGGTTCAGCTAAAACAGGGATGGGGCACATATGTGTCTGTGTGTGTGGGGGGTGGTACTGACTTAACCAACTGGGGCAAGATCTCGGCTTTGTGTTGCGGGGTAGGCTGGCATATCAGACAGGGCAGGTGCTCTGCTGGAGGGGAGGGTCTGCTGTGTGCTGGGATGTGCCACAGGGGTGGTTATCAGGCAGGGGGGACCACTGGACATTGGGGCATGGTCACACAGGCCTGGGTGCCTTCATTAGCTATTTATGCACCCGGACCCGCACCTTCCCACACAGGGGATCCACTCTGGGACCCAGGACAGGCATCCAATTGGCTGCCCACCTGGGTCTGCTACTCTGCCCCCGGCCACCCTCCATGCACCAGTGCACCGGGGGAGGGGGTAGGGCCATGGACAGGTGGCCGACGTTTGTGCATACAGACCCATGCATACCTGTCTGGGGGGTGCGGATGTACGTGGGCATGGTATGCACCTCTGGCGCATACTTCCCACTGGTTCTTGCATAGGGCCCACTGTTTTGAACAAGGCTAGGTCCAAAGACAGAAGTAGTCTGCTCACAGCCAAAAATAAGGAATCATTTGGGAAGGAACTGATCTGCTTTGTAATGGAAATATAACTGCATAGCTGGGAACATTTGTGGTCTTATCAAGCAGCACTGGCCAGTCCTCCTGAGTGACCCTGTTCTTGGTAAAAGTTTGGGGAAAGTCCAAGAATTTCTTTCAGTAGACCAAATAATCTGAAATATGTAATTGTGTATAGCCAGTTCAGCAGCTCCAGGGTTAAGCCTAAGCCAGATTACCTTAATTGGCCACTCGTATGATCCAAAAGTATCACAGATGTGGACACTGTCATGTGTGCCATCTGTGCAACCAATCAGACACCTTACAGCTTGTGGGGTATTATCACACCATTGAAATCAGGGATGGCATTCTGCTGCAAGAGTCCTGCATTGTAGACATTGTAATGCTGTCTCAAGGACTATAGCATATAAAATATTGCTTCCAGAGGCCATTTCATCCACCATAATTTTCGACTCAATTTGTGTCATTTTTCACTCCATCTCATTCATACATTGTACTTTTGACTCAGCTTGTATCATGTTTCACTCCATCTCACTTATACATTGCATTTTGACTCAACATGCATCGTTTTGGCTTCATCTCATATTTTTTACTCCGTTTGCATCCTTTTTGCTCCATCTCACGCCATACATCGTATTTTTGACTCAGCTTGCATCATTCTCAGCTGGCATCATTTTCACCCTATGCATCATATTTTTGACAGAGTGGTCCTCTTGTGTCATTTTGGGGGACTTTGCCGCAGAGAAGCTTTTTTTGAAAAACATGGCATACAATATCTGATACACCTGGATTTGACACAAGGTGGTTGTTTGACACACCTTTTAGTGGACTCAGGGCCTTTTGAAAATCTGGCCCAGGGAATTTATGGCCTATCAGCTTTGTGGTCTATGCTCTGTGGTGCCCTGTTTGGCATTTTGCATTGGCAGGACCATTAGACTTATCAAACAACAGAGACAGGAGCACATTAGATGCATCAGAAATATGAATAATGATTCTACAATAGGCACACATTTTGCCGAGTACCATAATGATGACCTCTCACATTTAAGGTTCATGGGCATTGAATGGGTTAGGCAAAATAAAAGGGGTGGAAACAGATTTCAAAGACTGCTTCAAAGGGAGAGCTTTTGGATCCTCTCAATGAAGTCATTATGGCTGAAAGGGTTAAAAGCTGACTGGGACTTGAAACCTTTTTTATAAAGTCATACCAAATGTAATATTTTTTTGACTATGAAATGTTGAATATCTATAACTAATATGTCTCTTTATCTTTTCATTTCTTTCCCTCTTTCTTTCTCTGTCTTTCTTTTTCATTTTTCTAACTACCTTTCAGCTCTTTTTCTTCTTTTCTTCTTTTTTGGCTTGTGCTCTGTTTAACATACCTCATCCCCTCCATAATGACCTGTCCCTTCTTCAAACCCCACCCCACTATTTTCCCTTTTTTCTACCCCCCCATTGTAGCCCCCCTCCACTCCCTGCCCCACTGTTGTCCACTCCTTCCCAGGAGTTTGAAGGGAGGGAGGGAGGTGAGTGTTAGTCCTTTTTCAGAGAAGAGAGTCCTGAAGGCACTCACTGTTCTGAAAGTGGACAATGCAATGGGGTCAGATGGGGTGCTTCCAAGGGTTTTAAGGGAGCTCAGTGAGGTACTGGCTGCACCACTGTCAGTTCTATTTAACAGGTTCATGTTTCAATGTTATTGTTCAGCAAATGCCATTACAAGATTCTAAAAGACTAAACATTCAATACAAATATACCATATACAAAAGTAAGGACAACAAGTTAGGACACCAGGCATAAGTAATACAGCATAAATAATTGTCCAGAGCAATTAACATAAAGAGTATAAGAATTCAGATCTAAAATTTGCACTGCAGATGTTATTCCAATAAATATTGAAGGAGGCCAGAGTACAAAAGCAGAGATCGCAGATTCAGAAATAGCTCCAGTATAACCTGATCCCATCCCTAGAGGAGCAGAATAAGTCCCAGTATGCTGTCATCAAAGGATGTGCATGGTCGCAGGCTAGACTAATTTGACATATAAGCTTATATGGCAAAACTTTGGTTTTTCGGTCAAATAGGAAAGATCATTGCCATTTAACAAGGCCACCATTTTTGATGGGAAATAAAAGGGAACAGCCCTTCAAAATCAAGGGAAACAGCCCTTTCTGCCATTATTATAGCAGGTCTCAAGGTACAGCTATTAATTTATCCTTCAACAGGCCATTTCAAACACAAAAAATGCTCTCATGCTTCCAGTCACGTAGTTCCTTCCTTATCTCTGCTGCATCCCACTGGCTCTGCCTATTGTCAGTGTCAGTGGCTCAGTAGGTAGCACACTTGCCTCTGAGGCTGGGAGATCAGAGGGCCGTGGGTTCAGTTCCCACATCTGGCACATGGGTTAATATCCCAGTACTGACACTGTAGTGCAGCATGAGAGGGGTGCTGCACTTCTGAGGTGCCGTCTTTCGGATGAGACGTTAAACCAAGGTCCCATCTGCCTGGATTGGTGGTAGTTCAGGTGGATGTTAAAGATCCCATGGCACTTATCGAAAAGAGTAGGGAATTTCCCGTGTCCTGGCCAAATTCCCTCATTCACTAAAAAATACTACCAACAGCTTAATCTGGTCTTCAGGTCAGTTGGCATTCATCTGTATCCCTCCTCCGGTCGTGCCTGAAAATAGGTAGGATTTGTCTAGTGCACTTACCGGTCAAGCAAAACAAATAAATAAAATAAAATGCTCTATTATATCTGCACCCATGGTGGAAGTAGCTGTTTTGGATCTCAAGATGTCTGCATTACCATGGTGTAATCATAGTTTGCCTACAATATCATGAAGCTCGCAGCTGCCAGGCCTCTCAATCTTTTTGTCAATTTCATTGTTTCACCCACTAAAAATACATTGTGCTACAGTAGCCACTAAAATGTGCTACCTATCTTAAAACAAAATGCTATGTCACATTAGTTCCACCATATACAGTATAGGACAAATATAAAACAGATATGAATAACAGACAGTAGCCATCCATCCCTCCCCCACTCATACTAACTTTAAACGGGCCCTGCACAACTATCTTGCTGCTGCCAACCCCTGCACTTGTTTCTATCCCCCTGTGATACCTTCTGACTTCTTCTACTACATACGTCCAATACTAGTTGGGAGCTGTTCTTGCTTTTATGCACTTTCAACCTTGAAGGCCATCGTTTTTAACTAACCTATGACTATTTAGCCTGTCTATTTCTGCTTCTCGCCCTCCCTTTTCCTCTAACCTGCTAAACTCACCCCACTTTTTGTGATAAATTGTTCATTTTTACTCCCTGATTCTGTTGGATGGAGTTTGATCAGCCGGAGATCACGGCTGTCATGTGGATTCTCCAAGGTATGTGCCTGACCTGCTGTGTTCTGGACCTGGGCCCCACTCGCCTGTTATTAGGCTGTATCGATGTCATCAACCCAGTCCTTGCAGAGATAGTCTGGTGCACATTGAAGTCAGGTGAGTTTATGTGCTCCCTGAAGGAAGCAGTGGTAACTCCCCTTCTCAAGAAATATTCACTTGACCCAGACTGCCCCGCTAACTACAGACCAGTGTCTAACCTTCCCTTTGTGGGAAAGGTTATTGAGATAGCTGTGGTGCTGCAGCTGGAGAACCATCTTACCATCCATGACACCTACAACCCTCTCCAGTCCAGTTTTCATAAAAGGCATAGCACAGAGACTGCTCTGGTTTGGGTACTCAATGATCTCTTGATTACGAGAGATCATCAATGCCATTCCATCTTGGTTTTCTTAGATCTCTCCTCAGCTTTTGACACCGTGGACCATGGGGTGCTGCTGGAATGTCTGTGAATCATCTGTGGCCTGTCTGGTATGGTTCTCAGATGGTTCCATTCTTTCCTCACTGGCAGATCACAGAGAGTGGTCTCAAGGATTTATTCCTCTGAGTCATTCTCTCTGCCATGTGGGGTGCCGCAGGGTTCCATGCTGTCCCCCATGTTGTTTGCGGTGTACATGCTGCCATTAGGAGACATTGTGAGGTGGTATGGGCTGGATTTTCACTGCTATGCAGATGACACACACCTCTACTTGTCCTTTGTGCTTGACCAAGATAGTGCACTCTCAGCGTTTAACAACTGCCTTGCAGAAATCCAGGACTGAATGAATACCAGCTGGTTGAAACTGAATTCTTACAAGACTGAGGTGTTGATAAGTGGATTCTGGTCACCAGATAAAGGGGTCAGCGGGTGGGATGTCCCTCAAGGCTTTGGCTTGGGGTGCCCAGTTGTTGACCTCTGAACGGGTGCGAAATCTGGGGGTAATACTTGATGATGGGCTGACACTTCATTCACAGGTGTCAGCCATGGTTAAGTCCTCTTTTTATCATCTAAGGAATATCACCATGATTAAGCTCCTAGTTCCATCGGGTGACCTTCCAACTTTGATCCACGCGTTTGTGACCTCACACTTGGACTTCTGTAACTCCCTTTACCTAGGGCTTCCAGGGGGTTGATATCCACTGCTTGCAGCTGGTACAGAATGTTGTGGCCAGGTTGTTATCTGGATTATGCCAATCCAGTCATATTACACCTGTGCTGTGCCAACTGCACTGGCTGCCAGTTCAGTGGTGGATCATCTCCAAGGTCGGCTTGCTGACCTATAAAGCCCTACATGGACTGAGACCCAAGCTACCTGCAAGATCTCTTGCATCCTTACTGCCCCCTCTGACTGCTTCTCTTGGCCGACGAGGGATTGCTGGAGATTCCCAGGGCACAGTTAAAAACATCTCGATCAAGGGCATTTTCATTGCAGCCCCAACCCTGTGGAATTCTCTGCCTCATCAGATACGAGAGTCCCTGACAGTGGAGGGCTCCAAAACTGCTTTAAAAACTCATCGATTTGGGCTCACCTTTAGAGATATTTCTTAATTTATACTAGATTACTGTGGTTGTATTTTTAAACATATTGATTGGATGTTTGTTTTTAGAATTTTTTTGTGTTAATTATTTTTATATGGATTGTACAGCACTTTGACACTCTGTGAATAGTGCTTTATAAATAAAGGTATTATTATTATTATTAATGTATTTAGTATTTGTTTGCCTACTGAGCTGTTTTTATTTCTGAATTAGTTTTGTCTGCAGGATGTTAAAGTATTTCTTAATTTTGTTTATGATACACTTACTGTTGTGTAAATTAATCTACAATCACATTTGTTTTCCTGGTTTACTGTCCTTACTTTTGTTTGTGACTGTGAGTTTCCCTGCACCATGTATTTGTACTATTTTTTGCTTTGCACTCTCCTGGGTTGTGCCTTAAAATAGGCATCTCTATGTCTAGTACACTTACCCAGTCAACAAAAATAAACAAATAGATAGCAAATAACATTTAAAAAGTGGGCCATTACTTCAACCTCTAAAATAATTATTTATCAGATTAAGTCCAGCTCAGTTCATTAAGCTTATTCATTAAGTTATGTTTGAAATGAGGTCCAAAGTCTTTGCAAAATCCACGAGATACAAAGATAAGTGAGTGCTTCAAAAAGAGTAAAAAGTAGCAGAACAATGAGTAAATGAACATTTGCTCATATACTGTAGCAGTAAATGTCTCAGTTTTCAGCACCTTATAATACCAGTGTCTCTAGCAGCACAAGGAGCGCTATATGTTTTGAGACAGAGTACATAACCATGAAATAAATCACAGCCACATCATGTACAAAAGAAAGAGTCACTTCAGCATAGCTCCAGTCTAAAAGAACCCAACTGCTAAAACTCTGGCAAATGTTAATGCTTACATTGAAAGTGCAGACTTCACAGTAAAAACTGAATATTTGGCAACTAGCTGAAATGCAAAAAGATGTACCTTTTTGAGGGTATTACCACAGGGAAAACTCAACCATCGCTGCAACAGTGTCTCTGTGGAAATTAGTAAAGGGAAAACCAGTACAATTAGAGTGCAAGAAAATGTGTATTCCACCTCTTAGGCCAGGGATCTGAGAGTCCACATCTCCCAAAAGGGTTTCTCACAATTTTCCAATTCCTCCTTGTTCAAGTTTGTCATTGCTATGTTTTTTCATCCTTCATATACGTGCAGAAAGTACATGTAAAAAAGAGGAAAAGAGACACTCCACTGAGCACAGTAAATTTCATTTGAACTGAAATACTGGGACCCCCATCGCCAGGCAGTAATGGCATACCTTTAATTAAAGCACCAAGTGCTTTTCAGCAACATATAGTGCAACATCGTTTTTTTTCTATATCCACCGCTTTTCAACCCTCTCAATATTCAACACTCAGCAGTGTAGGGAAGAATGCCAAAAGTGGCACAGTCCAGCCAGACAATTAGCAGTGGTAAATAGGGGAAAAATGCACTCATAACTCCGAGCACCTTCCTGACCAGATATACAACCAAACTTTCTGTCTCTCCAGTTGTCCAGCCCCAACTATTGTAACAGCCTCTGCAACCAAGTTCGCGAGGCTCCAAAAATACTCTGAAGGTGAAATTTTCATTTAAATAGAGAGGCACTGAACTTCTTGGGCTGTTTACATGTTTTTTAAAGTTCAGAATGCCAAAGCCTTCAGTCTGGCCAGAAACACCTGAGTCAGGGCTAAAAGTGCAAAAGCTACACTTATTTTTTAAAATGAACCCCTGACTTAGAGGCTATCAAATGTTAAAATACTAATTCAGCAGAGTGAAAAAACATCATACAAACAGAGTTTGAAAAATGAGCCCAGAAACGAAGCTCAGGTGTGGAGCACAGCACGTCTTGCCACTCCACCCCCTCTTCCAAGTGCTTCACGTTTCTATTTAACAGATCACTGGAAACCAGAGTGGTTCCAGAGGCCTGGAGCAGAGTAGATGGACAGTAGTCTCACTTCATAAAAGCAGTAGTAGAGAAGAGGCTGGCAATAATAGACCAGTGAGACTGACATCAGTGGTAAGAAAGTTAATGGAAACAAAGTGTGGTGGACTGCCCTTGGGCAAAGGAAATGCCACAACACAAAAAATATTTTCTTAAAGCCTTCTTTATTTGAACACCCTAACGTTTCACCACAACTCTAATGACTTCTTCAAAGGGAATTTAAATGTTTTTAATGCAAGCAAGAATGCCAATAATAAATATAATGGTACAGTTCATCAAAAAACATTCAAGCTTGTATACAGTACTGTGCCTGAATGTACCTACAGTATGTGTGTCTTCAATACTCCTTACTAAATGGAGGTACAACTGGATTTTTCAAACTTTATAGCTGAAAATAAATGCCTAAGGAAATATCATTTGTGACTTATTCTTAAATATATATTAATATTTCAAAGTTATTATAGAACACCATGCACCACCACATACCAATCTCATACTGTGCATCTAAATGCTACAACCACTGCTTTACCAACCTCTGAGGCTTGTCTGCCAGCCCACAAGTGACCACTAATCTCCAAAGTACCTGAAAGAATTTGAAATTAACCCTAATAAGATATTTCTCCTAACCACATCTATGTGTGGTAAGGAAACAGCCACATAGGTAAAAATGTGTGATAGGAAACATAAAGGATATCAGTACCTTTACATACATTACAGAACTGTATACCTGTAGATAATGCATAAATAATTCAAGGTCACCACTAGTCTTATGTCAGTACTTTGGCAGCCATGTCAAGCATATCATGTTCCAAATTGTGGGTGTAGGTAACATGTCATGCCACCCCTTAGTTACAGTTTTATCAAAAAGTTAAAAAAAATATAGATCTCAATATACCATCATTGTATAATTCAAAAAGTAAGAGATAAAAAGGTAGGGGCAGGCTACAAAGTTGAGCTTCATAAATTTTGCAAGAATTTGTGTTATTATGCATTGTAAGTAGCATACTGATAAATTAAAGATAGTAATACGAGATGTGACATAGCTGGTAAAATGTAACTTTTTATGAACTTTAATGCTTAAGGTTGTAGAACTCCTGATATTGCATATGTGCATAAGCTACAGTAGGTTGTAAGTGCCCCATTAGGTAGTTATTGTAGAAAGAGACTTCATATCACTTATTCGCCCTGATGTACTGTATCCCTTTCAATCTTAATAGGTTTCATCCATCTCTCTCTTGGAGTTGTACTATAATGAATTAGTATTGGTAACTATGTATATTAAAACCATAGCAATACGAAAGACTGTGATACTATAATAGATAAATTCCATTTGAGACAGTGAAGGTTCAAATATCTGGTTCAGTTCCTGTTGTCCTGTTTGCCATAGTCTGTGTAGGTCTAAAACATGATACTCTGCAGAGTACAATCTTAATTGTGCTGTTGCTCCTAGCACAGCTCCATGCTACCTGAATTAATAAGTGTGGCTACGTATTTTCTAGATTTTAAAGCCTTTGAAAACTTTACAAAAATCTTGACAAGTTTACTGAAATGGAGCCATGCAAGCTGTTGCTCCCAATGGCGTGAAATCAATAAACATGTGTTTCTAAACGGGCTCACCTAAAAGTTATAAAGTTCTATACTTACTGATATACTGCTGATAGTAACACTAACGTGCTATCAGACTTATGGAAGCAGAAAATTGAAGAGTTTACTTACAGCAGAAGCATGCTATGTGTGTCCCCATTGAAAACTGGCAGCACTGAGCCTGCAAGAGGCTTTTCCTCTTCTACCTGCAGCCTCTGGGGGTGGGGTGAATGTGCGTGATATCACCAGGCACAAAGACATGTCATAGCAATCACCACCTAAACAGCCAAAGCTGTTTTGCTGTGCTGCTAGCACTCTGTGAAACCTGAGGTGTGGACCACAACCAAAATTTTAAATGAGTAGCTATGTTAGAATGCACTTAAACAGTTTCCAGTGATTTGGCTACTTAGTTTAAATCTAGCACTGCTAGACTGATCAGTAAACTTAAAATTCTGTGACCAGAATTATTGAGGGAGATAGGACAAAATGAATGGGAGGCAGGGAACATCCTACAGATGGAGAAAGCTGAGGAAAAAAGAAAGATCATGCGCACTAGCCAATGGAGGGTGGTCCAAAGTCCCCCACTAACAACGTACTGGTACCTTGAGTAATGCTGTACACTCAAAACATTTGGAAGAAAGGGGAAATGGGGGGGTGTTTTCTGGGAATAAATAATGTTGATTTTAAAAGCTATTGATTTAAAAAAGGGGGGTTTATAGTGGGAGGGAGCATGAGTCTTGCAGAGATATGAGCATTCTTGTATATAACAACTTGTCAGAAATGTAGAAATGGTAGCCACTGGGCCCTAATAACAGAAGGGCTGGAAGAAGCAGAGAGGAACGTGGGGTGGGGTAGAAAAGTCATAACACTCCTACATATATCTGCCTGATGTCTTGAAACTGAATGCAAGGGAGGATGAGTTGCCAACAGGCCTGCCAACAGGCCTCTTCATTCAGCTCCCACGGATGGGTCAGTGTCCCTAACTCATAGATCCTCACATTTCCTGCTTTTCTAATAATGTGTTGTGGCCTCTTCTTCTTTTTGGAGCCTAAACCTGGTGAAGACCTCAAAAACATAAAAAGGCTCCATTGTGACCCCCTCCTTAAAATGCATTGCCACACGGGATGCGTCACCACTTCTCTTAATAGTGCTCTTATGTTCTTCAATTCCCTTTTTCAGTTCTCTAAGTGTTTCACCCACATATAACTTATCACAGGGGAATTAAAGAACATAAATAACTCCAATGGTGTTGCAATCAGTGTGATTTCTCATGGGGTATACATTGTCTGTGTATGGTGTGTATGAGAAAAGGCTGGCAATTATAGGCCAGTCAACCTGACACTGGTGGTGGAAAAGTTAATGGAAACACTACTGAAGGACTGTGGAATATCTTGAATCCAACAGATTACAAGACCCAAGGCAGCATGGATTCATGTGGGGAGGTCATGTCAAACAAATCTAATAGATTTCTTTGACTGGGTGACCAAGGAATTAGATCAAGGAGGAGCAGTAAACACAGTCTACTTAGATTTCAGTACAGCCTTCAATACTGTTCCACATAGGAAATTAGTGAGCAAACTGGGTAGCTTGGGAGTGTAAAAAGGTGGTAAACTGGGTAAGAAATTGGCTAGGGGATAGGCAACAGAGGGTTGTGGTAAATGGAGTTCACTCCAAGGAAGGAAGGAAGGGTGACTGCAGGGTACCTCAGGGATCAGTGTTGAGACCAGTCCTGTTTACTGTCTTTATAAGTGACATTGAAGAGGAGCTGGAAGGGAAGGTCTGCCTCTTTTTGCAGAGACACCAAGATCTGCAACAGGGTGCATGCTCCTAGGGGAGCAGAAAGGATGAGCAGAGACCTGAGAACACTGAAGGAGTGGTCAAAGGTATGGCAGCTGGGTTTCAATGTGAAAAAGTGCAAGATAATGCACTTAGGGCACATAAACTTGGGTGCAGAGTACAAAATGGGTGAAATGATATTGACAACAACCAAGCAGGAAAGTGACCTGGGGTAATCATATCAGATGACCTAAAGGTGGCCAGGCAATGTGACAAGGCAATCAGGAGGGCTAGTGGGATGCTGGGGTGCATAGGAAGGGGTATCACCAGCAGAAAGAGGGAGGTGGTATTGCACCTGTACAGATCACGAGTAAGACCTCACCTTGAGTACTGTGTCCAGGTCTGTAGACTACATCTCCAAAAGTATATAGACAGAGTGGAGGTGATCCAAAAGAGGGCAACTAAAATGGTGCAGCGCCTGCATCAAAAGCCCTATGAAGAGAGACTAAAGGACCTCAATATGTACACCCTGGAAGAGAGGAGGAAGAGGGGGACATGATAGAAACCAATACCTCACAGGGGTAAATAAGGTACAGGAGGGAAGTATTTTATAAAAAAAAAAAGGTACCTGAGAACAAGGGGACATGCTCTGAAGCTGGAAGGGGGCAGATCAAGGAGAGATGTGAAGAAGTACTTCTTCACAGAAAGAGTGGTGGATTTCTGGAACTGCCTTCCAGTAGAAGTGGTGGGGATGAAAACAGTGGTGGAGTTCAAGAATGCATGAGACAGGCACAAGGGAATCACAGTGGAAAGGAAGGTGAAGGGGCAAAGAACTGTAGATCAAGTAGGGTCTGCAGTGACCATGTAGGTAGGGAAAAATGGGCAGACGGGGTGGGCCAGGTGGCCCTTATCTTCTGTCAGATTTGATGTTTCTATGTAAGTGTATTATGCCTGATAAATAAGAAAGATTAGGTGACTAGTGGTGAGTGATTGAAAATGTAGAAGCATGGCCAAGATTGGGGAGGAGCCACCATCCAGTCCCTGACTGCCAGTGGCTGGGATTCCAAAAAATGCTGTACCTGGAGGTACCTATAAAACTATTTGCAGTCCAGCCCATACTAAGTTTGCAGTTCTGCAAAAAGCAGTGTCTCAGATCTTGCACAGAACTGTAAAACACAGACTAGCCCTTGGCATCTCTGTCTTCAAAATGTGGAATCAATACTTACTGTGAGAAAGCCTGGGAGTTGCTCCAGGGGGCAGACCCAGATCAGGCTGGGAGTCAGACGCAGTTCTTCAATCACTTTCAGCTAGACATCTTGGACTGCTATAATCCAAGAGTTCACTGATTGCTGGGAATGACTGGGATCTCTAGGGCCAAATAAATACAGAGACATGTTCCAGAATGGCAATAATGTGTGTTCCATTTGCAGCCACTGTGGGCCTTACATGACATAGTGTCAAAAGAACAGTATTCTCAGCTGGGCTGCCTGAAAATATATAGGGAGGTCCAGTAAAGCCAGGCCATCCTGGGCCTGTGAGTGCAGAGCCTGACTCGAGACCGCTGCCCATTCCAGATAAATCTAGATATCACTGTCTGCCACTTCCATCAGCCCTGGTTAGATATACAGACCAAGACATTCTAAAATACACTTCAATGTGCCTGTGCAACTGGTTTTGTGCTTGTGTAATGTAGATAACTTTGTGGCTGTTCACTTCTCTATCCATGGGATATATCGACCTCTAGGGGTACGAAGGCAAGGAACTCTAGGGGAGGGTTCCACCCCTAGAGGTGCTGTGGGAGTGGTTCCTTTGGCTAAAGGTACCTTAGAAAGAAGCTCACGGGAGAGAGAGGTGAGCCGCTGGAGGAGGAGGGGTGGATGAAGGGGCAATGAAGAAATGCTGTATGTGGAATGAGGAGAGCAGCCCTTAAATAGGCCAAAAGTCCAGAAGTAAAAGCACTCCAATGAAACACAGACTAAAATTATTCAAATGGATTGTTGCTTTATTAAGCCACAGTTGGAGCCCCTAGTGCCTCGGCTACAAGCCTTCAAGGGGGTGTGAACCAAAGAGAAAAAACTACACCTTTTGTACAGTCAAAAGTGCATGACATCATAATAGAAGGTGACCCAACATCCATTAGTTAATCACTGCAAGAAATACACTTATTCCGTACAAACAATCATTTTTTACATTCATTTTAAACATTCTTTTTAAACAGTATTTTCTTTATATAAAACAACAACAGCACTACTCATAACTTATGAAATATACAAATTAGTAAAATGTGACCCCCACATTTCATAACAGGAAAATAAGAATGTAAAGAATGAAAAAGAAGTCATAGAGCAAAAGCAAGATAAATTCATTAGAAACACAAAGGATTATAAGACAGGCACTCCATACGTGCAGCTTAAAACAGAAGAAAGAAGGTCAAGAAGTCAAGGAAGGTCACTGAATAGAAGTTGAAATAGACGTGTACGAACAAATAAGAAATCACAAAGTTTTGAGCCATTAGCAGATAGAAGTAAAAATGTAACTATAGATCTCGCTAGTGATGTGGATAATGGGCTTTTTTTAGAAGAGGATTCAAGGCAGCAAATAAAAGAAACAGATGGATCGGAAGAGGGAGACGAGGAGGGAGAGGGAAGCAGCAACAACAAAAAAAAACAGACTCTCAGAACAGTCAAGAATCCCAATTACAAGTTATAAATTTAAGTAATCACGAGTTAACAAAGCTTCAGATTTCCTTGTTACAAAAAGGGTTTAATTTCATTCCAACACCAACTGTGAACCAGTTTGCCATTTTTGTTAATATTTTTAAACTGTTCTGTAAAATTAGATTAAAATATTTTTTCATGAAAAACGGAATACAAGTAATTTAGGAACTTCACCAGAAATGGGTACCGGTGAACAATTAAGTACTGAAGGTGCATATGAAGAAGACATGGATTACGCTATTGAAGCCGCTTTACAGCTTGAGGACCTGGTGGAGAATGAGATAAGCAGAGATGACTCTGAACACCTTGAAAGCTTCAACAGTAAGTGCAAATTGACAGAGGACATTTGTTCTAGCTATAAAAAGATGAAACAGACACTGTTTAAATGTAATTCTGAGTTTTGCCCCATTGTCTTAAATAGTGGCATCACAGCATTTGAGAATGTAATCATTTTCAAGGTAAGGCAGCTTCTATATGATACAAAGGATAAAAAAACTGCAAAGAACTTAAGTTCTTTTTTTTTATTGATTTTAATAACACCAGATCATACACCGGTATACATGTAGATAAAATAGGTAAGCTAGAGTAGTAACAATCGCTTAATACATATTCCACATCAGGTACAAAGTTAAGCAATACAATAATATGACAGATTTTATCTGAGAGATCCATTTATATAGAAGGAAGTTAATATGTCTCTATATGAGTTAACTTTATCATTATGCATTCTGTATGTAATAAGTTTGACCCAGTTTTCTGATAAATGCTGTACTTTGTCTCACCCCATCTTGCCCCACCTTGTCCCCCCTTTTTCTTCTTCCCCCTCTCTTTTTTCTTCTTCTCCCCCTTTCATTACCATCTCATAAATTTCCATTTTCTCTGTTGCAGGTTCATGGTACAAAATCTGGATAATGTGCCAGTTGATACTCTGTCCATTTCCTCCAACAGTTGTCAAAACTACGGGTCCTATTATTTATTCTAGCCGACATTCTTTCCAAACCATAAATTTCATATGATAACTTTCTCCAGGATTCCTTAGTTGGTAACCGTGTGGAGAGCCATAGCCTTGTGATTATTTTTTTGGGCTGCCTAAATTAGTAGCACTAGTATTCTATAAAGCATTTCTTGTGGGTACGTTCCATCTAGGGGAACTGCAGTTACTATAAAAGTCTGATTTAATATCTCTGGTCTCTCATATATTGCATTTAATTCTTGTATGATTTATTGCCAATATTCTTTTATATGAGGGCACGACCATATAATATGGCTCAACCCTGCTTTTTCCTGCCCACAGTTCCTCCACATGAACCATATGTCTCTCCCTGGAAATGTGCAGTTATATCAGGTGTTCGAAAGAATCTCATTCTAACCTTCCACGCATATTCCCTCCAACATAGATTGGAAGTTATCTTTGAATATAATACTGTGGAAGTTTGCCATCGACTTTCTTCTAAGTCTAGGCCCAAGTCTCTAGACCACCTGACTCCAAGATATTCAGAAGAATCATTACTGTATAATCGAATAGACGAGAATAGGGTCCCAATAATATGTTCCTGTACCTGTCCCTTTAGATGATAAATCACTATTTGGATTAAGGGGGAAAGTGATTCTGCTATTTCTAAAAGGGTTTCTTCAAAGGGTAATAAGCTTTGTTTAACTCTTAAATATGGTCCATATTGGTTTTGAGGTAGTCTATATGTTGACTGTAGGGTGTTAAAAGAATACAAACTGATCGGGCCTACTAATTGAAAGATGTATTGAAGGCCGTAATTCTCCCAGCGCTGGTCTGGAATCCTAGAAAGATAGCTACGTTCTGAGGGGGGTAAAACATATCTCCACATTTCTTGCCAGGTCTTTAGAAATTCTGAAGTGTATTTCATAAACCATATATAAGCGATGTCCTCTGAGGAATCTTCTAAAATAAGGAAGGGAAGTTTTTCTAACCCATTAAGTGTAACCTCAGTTTCTTTCCAGTATGTCCTATATTGGGCGGCACAATGAAGCAATGATATGTGGATCTGAGCCACCTGGGCATATCTTTTCATGTTTGGCAAGTTAAGGCCACCCTCAGCCCTAGAGAGCTGTAGAGTAGAGTATCTTATCCTAGGAAGCTTGCCTCCCCAGACAACTCTAGAAAATAATTTATCCTATGTTTGAAAGTATGTATTTGATGGCATTATGGGGAGGGTTTGTATAAAAAAGAGCAGGCAAAGTAGTATGTTTTGTTGTATAGTTTCTACTCTAGATATAATTCCCATAGGGAGTGAAGTCCAATGGGACAAATCTGTAGTAATCTGCTGGGTAATAGGCTCAAAATTCATCAGTTCCAGATGAATCAACTTGTATGGTATTTTAATTCCCAGATACTGCATCTCTATTCTGCTCCATTTAAATGGAAAATCTATTTTAAGAGTCCCAGTGGGCTGAAATGAATATGTCAATACTTCTGTCTTCATGTCGTTAATCTTGTACCCTGCTAATTTACTAAATATACCCAACTGTTCCCACACTGCTGGGATCGAGGTCTCCAGAGAGGTGAGGGTCAGCAGAATGTCATCCGCAAATGTTGTCAGCTTATATGACCTCCCTCCCACCAGAATTCCTGCAATATTAGTTTGCACCCTAATATTAGCGGCTAACAGCTCCAAATAGAGGGCAAACAATAGTGGGGAAAGTGGGCATCCCTGCCTCGTACCTCGACTTAAAGGAAAGGGAGGAAAAGCATACCATCTAACTTTAGATAAGCTGTGGGATTCTGATATATAGCTTTAAGTTGTTTTATAAACCCGTCCGAGAAGGCA
The DNA here is from genome assembly GCA_016271365.2 of Neoceratodus forsteri. Lineage (NCBI taxonomy): Eukaryota > Metazoa > Chordata > Ceratodontiformes > Ceratodontidae > Neoceratodus > Neoceratodus forsteri. The sequence goes on along the minus strand of CM057454.1, from coordinate 265,179,087 downwards.
AATCTTTCTAAAGTAGCCCACAAAAAGGGCCAGGAAACCATATCAAATGCCTTCTCGGCATCTAGGCCGAGAAGGACAAGGGGGATCCACCTCTGTGAAGCATAGTCCATGAGTAATAATACCCTTCTGACTGCATCATGGGCCTGTCTCTTCATAACAAAACCCACCTGATCCCCGTCAATTAAAGTTGGTAGCAAAATAGCCATCCTATGTGCAAGTATGGACGTAAACAATTTGCAATCACAATTGAGTTTCGAAATAGGTCTATATGAGGCCATCAGCAAGGGATCCTTCCTAGGTTTAGGGATGGCCACCATTTCAGTGTATGTCCATGAGGGAGGCATGGATTGTCCATTTTGGATGTCTAGAAAGGCCTATAAGAGGGCAGGTATCAATATTTTACAAAACGTTCAATAAAATTCCATGGGATACCCATCTGGGCCGGGTGCTTTTTGATATTTAGTTGTCTTGAGAGTTTCCAAGATTTCCATAGGTGTAATAGGACAAAGTAACTCTGTTGCTTGTGCTTATGAGATTTGGGGCAAAGGAGAGTGTTGTAAATACTCATTTAATTGTTGGGGTGGGATAAATTTCTTTGGCATATACGTAATCTTTAGGGTGTAATAACATACGGCCAGACTCAGGTTCCTTCAATTTAGTAACCATTGCTTGAGCTCTCATTCCTCTCAAGTGCCTAGCCAGATTTCTGGCTCCCCGTGGCCCCCCTTCTTGGTAGTGAAGTTTCAAGTAGGGCAATTGTTGCTCTATTTGTTGGTCTAATAGTTTTTGTATTAGTTGCTTAACCTTACTTATCTGTTCCTTAACTGTGTAATCCCCTTGATATTGTCTCTGTTGTAAGCCCTGTAGTTCTCTATGTAGTTCCCCTTGTAGTTTCTCCCTAGCTTTTTTTCTATGGGCTGAGTATCGGATGATCTCCCCTCTTAATACGGTTTTAAGGGCATCCCATCTTATACCCAATGAGACATCTCCAGAATTATTTTCTACCAAAATTCTCAGAATAAGTGTCTTAATTAATTGAACAAATTCCAGATCCTGTAAATGCATGAAGTTTAGGTGCCAAAAGGAGTTCTTCGGGAAGGCCACCTCGATTTTTAAGTATAGGGGAGAATGGTCTGAGAGCACTGAAGAGCCAACTGTCATGTCTCTAATTAAATCTAGGTGTTCCACCATTGAAAAAAATAGTCTAAACTAGATGATGTACACGTTTTTTGGAAATAATAAGTATAAGTCTGTACCAATGGGAAGAAATGACGCCAAATGTCTATCATACCTAGTCTAGGGAGGGAGGCCTTCAGATGTTTTTGCAATGGCGTAAATCTATGTTGTAGTGGGCAACTGGTATCTACCTTCGGATTGAATGCAACATTTAGGTCACCGCCAATAATACACATATCCTTTATCTGGGGTAAAAGATCATTTAAGAATTTATCACTTGGACTTTTGAACCTGGCGGTAGATATATAGAAGACAGGGTAACCTGGGTACCGTATAGTATGCCCACTACTATAACATACCTCCCCTGCCCATCAATAATTTTCTGTTCGAGTTGGAATTGGGTGCCTCGAGGTATCTAGACTGCAGTACCCAACCATCTACCGGATATATGTGAAGATGCAACCATTTTTTGAAAACCACAAGATTTTAAATTTAGAGTGCTCTGTTTGTGGGAGGTGTGTTTCTTGTAACAGGATTACATCCAGTTTCTCTTTTAAAAAAAAATTAAATAGCCTTCACCTTTTAACCAGGTTATGTATGCCATTTACATTAAAAGATAGTATCACAGCTTGTTTAGGCATAATGAAAAGGGGTTGTCATCTAAGCATCCTATGTAGCCCTTCGATCTCACCCTTCCCCCTCTCACAAATAAGTGAAGCCACATTTCTCTTTCCTCATATAAAGGTTTCTGGTTATTAAACAAAATAAGTTTCATCATTAAATCTCTCAGGTGTCTGATTCTATCAATCATAACTACTACATTCTGTATACCTGCAATGTGTCGTATCACATATGAATTAGTAGATATAAAATGATTTGCCAACCAGGCTAACTTAAAACTATTAACATTAAACATTCTAATAACTAACCAATTATTAATATTCAAGCTATAGATATCATTAAAATAGACTTCTAAGGTGGGGGAAATTACAACCCATGTACCCTAATATTTCTGGAAACATTAAGCTGTATTTATGTTTTAAACCAGAAAAGGGGGTAAATCCAGACCTTCTACTGTTTTGGGCCCCCTGTGGACTATTCAGGTTCAAAAAAAATGTTATATAACTTTGGAATAGTAAGTAAAAAAGGAAAAGGTATAACAAAAATAGTCCAGAGAAGTAACTCTGGAAATACACCATAGAGCTCAGCCTCAAATATTCGCCTCCCCCCCAAAAAAAGGAAAATGATCTGCATAGATTTGAACCTCTGGCCCAAATGTATCAACATTCCATAATATATAAAAGACCATTTCACATCGTAGCATATTGAAGAAAACAACACTGCTATATAGTCTCTCCAAAAGTTCCAGTTAAGATCAGTCAGTCAGGGACCAAAATTAAAGATTTTAGCAGAGCGTTCACTTTTGAACAAAGAAATTATGTCTTTCAGTCACCCCCTTAATTACCATCATAGTAAGGTGAGTTTTCAAGGGAGTCGTAAGCTCCATTTAATGCTAGGGCGTGAGGGATGTGGAGAGAGAGGTCCAGAGGGGAAATGGTCCCTGGGTATCACCACAACAAGTGGTCGCATAATACCCAAGTAATAGGAGGTATTGTGAATTTGTGTACTGCGACCTAGAGTTGGGCCCACCTCCATGGCCCAGGCTAGCTAGGCCAGCCTGATCACCTCCGACCTCCCTACCCCAAACCCCCCCACTCACCAAAAGACGAAGGGGTACCTCAATTAAACATTTCAATGCAGAACCTCCTCCCTTTCATGTGTCTTGCTGGCTATTGTCTCTCCTACAGAATTCTGCCAAACGCTGCTTCAAATCCGTAGTTGCGGCTTTACTACCATTACGATTGTGCCATCATCCCTCTTGGGTCTGCCAACGTGGTGGTTGGGGATTCTGATTTGTAGGCCGCTGTAAGCAATCCAGAAAGGTCAGGCCATATTTAACGAGAGCTTCTCAAGCTTCCTCCGCCAAATCAAACTCCTGCTTTCCCTTTGGTAGATGGACTATCAATCTGGTCAGATAAGGGGTAGCAAATTTTTTTCCTTGTGCTTTCAGTTGGAGCAATAATGGGAGGTATGCCCTGCATAGACGCATTGTCTTGGGTGCATAATCGTGATCTAAGTAGAAGCGTTTTTGATCATTATAAATTTGCTTCTTACTCCATGCCAATAGCAGTATTTGTTCCTTGACAGCATAAAACTACTGAAGCGGACTATAATGGAATGAGGGCTAGCTGCTGGAGATGTGGGCATAGGCACTAAGGCTCGGTGAACATGTTCGAACTCAAGCACCATATCCTGTGGTAAATCCAGTGAGGTTTTTAATAGGGTAGTGACAAATTCTTTTATGTCAGTTCCCTCCGAACCTTCTGCTATACAATACAATCTAATATTTTTTCTCTGTGCCCTATTTTCAGCGTCTTCCTGTCTAGTCTCTAATATAGGTTGGTGTTCCTGTAACTGCTAGACTAACCCTTCAAGATCATCTACTCGGTTCTCCGTTGCTGTTATTTGTCTCTCATTATCATCAGCTCTTTGCTCCAATTGTGTTATATCTCTACGCATTTCTGTATACAGTTGCTTGATATTGGCTCTGAATGCACACAGTTCATTATAAATTATATCAAGCTTGACTCTCTTCCTCGCTTTAGGTGTTATTGGGGTAGTTGCGGCTAATTTTAGATATGCCGATGCCCTGTGAGAGACCGCACTTTCTGCTTCTGTGTGATCTGAATCAGACCTTTCTTTGTTCACAGGTTCATCTTCCAGCTTTTGGGCCCCTGAGGGTTCAATTCCTTTGTTCCCCCTCCTGTTCATGATTGAATTCCTCATATTTCAAAAAGATCGCTTGATGGAGAGGGTATGTAAATGGGGGAGTTTAGCAGAGTGAGTCATTCACTCGGCCATTTAACTCTGTAGCAGAACGGGAAGCCTCAAAAAACTTGAGTTCTGATGAACTTAGAGCATTGAAGGAATTATCTGAGATTGAGAATCTTGTTCTCAAATGAGCAGACAAAGGGGGAAATATTGTCATTATGACAAATTACTAGTATAGAAATATGGTGGAAAAACTAGTTTACGATGTTAGTAACTATAAAAGGCTTAGTAGTAATCCAACCTACCAGTACAAAAGAGAGTGTATTCATTTCTGGAAAAAGCATTGCATTCTGGTGATATTAGTATGGAGGAATTTAAGTATTTATATAATGATTACCCAATTGTACCAACATTTTACTGTCTGCCAAAGATACATAAGAACCTTCAGGAACCACCACCAGGGAGACCTATAGTCTTGGGAATTGGTTCACTGACTGAACATCTATGTGAATTTATTGATTTTTTTCTCAAATTTAGTATGTTAAAGTTACTATCATATTTAAGGGACTCTGGGGGACACTATGAATAAATTTCAAGATTTATCGTGGGAAAGTGATTTTTATTGGATAACTATAGATGTAGAGTCTCTATACACCTCAGTAAGGCACCAGGTTGGGATTAGGGCTGCCAGGTTCTTTTAGAACAAGACATGCTCTATACAGGAGCACCTGTGGACTTTATTATTGAAGCTTTAACATTTGTGCTAGATCATGGATATTCTCAATTTAACAATGATTATTTTTTGCAGAAATGTGGGACAGCCATGGTGGCATCGATGGCTCCAGCCTATGCAAACCTATTCATGGGCCTATGGGAACTTCAGCATCTGAATAATCTGACACAGCATCCTTTTTTAGGAAATATTGTGAGATGGGGTAGATTTATAGATGATTGTCTGTGTGTTTGGAAAGGGTCCAAGGAGCAGGCACAAGAATTTATAAAATGGTTAAATGAGAATGAATGGAATTTGCAATTTACATCAAATATTGAGAAGGAAAGTATCAATTTCTTGGATATTACCTTTTGGGACACATAGACACAGGTAAAGTAAGCACAAAGGGTTATAGAAAAGAAACAGCCACTAATTCAGTGCTTAGGTATAATAGTTCACACCCTCAAAAATTAAAAAACATCCATACCCTATAGCCAGCTATTGAGAATTAGGAGAAATTGCACTAACAATAATGATTTTCAGCAGCAGGCAGAATAAATGCTGACTAGGTTTAGGACAAGAGGGTACACAGAATAAATTCTGGTAGAAGCTCTTAGTAAAGTACAAACAATGATGCAGAAAGATTTATTGGAATGTAAAAAGGATTATACAAAAGAAAAAGACGATCAAAAGATCACATTTTCAACAGGATATAATGTACTGGCTGGACATATAGGTAATATTATCTGGAATGGCTGGGAAGTTCTAAAAAGTGATCATGTGTTAAGGGACTGGTTTCAGACAGTCCAAGAATAGCCTATAAGAGAGCAGCAACTTTGCAAGATAAATTGACAAGAAGTCAGTTTTATGTAAGGAAAAAATAGGATGGACAAGGGTGGCTACCAATGAGACCAGCAGATGTTTACAGATGTGGCAGATGCAATATTTACAAATATGTGCAGCAAGGAAAAAATCTAGTTTTGCCTAATGATACTAACATCATGACGGATGACTTTATAACATGCACAACTACCTTTGTTGTGTATGTTTTATGGTGTAGCTGTGGCCTGTATTATATAGGCAAGACAGTGAGAACACTAAAAGAGAGGATACAAGAACATGTCCGCTCCATCATAAATCAAAAAATGGATAAACCTGTTAGTAAACATTTTTGTGAAACGCATCAATCAGACCCAAGTTGCTTTACATTTATGGGACCTGAAAATGTACAGATTCCATTAAGAGGTGGTGATAGACAAAATCTCCTTAAGCAGAGAGAAAGTTATTGGATCTTTAGAGCAGATATAGTAAGGCCTAATGGCCTTAATGGAGATGGGATTTGAAAAGATTTTTAAAGTACGGTTAAAGATCTTTGATCATGTTTCAATGAAATTTTGGGCAACTATTTTCATAAGCAGAACCATTATGTGTGTGCATAAATATTTCAAAAGTTACTCTATTAGGTTATTTAAATTTGTTTTATGTTGTGTTCCATCTCCCTTTACTTTAGATTCCACGTATTTCCAGTGCAGTTGACCTTATGTGAACAATTCTCTCACAAACAAAGGAACAGAACAAGAAGAAATAGTGGGCTAACAAGAAAAATTGAGATTTATTATTTATTGATATAGTATATGTTATTTAAATATGCTTAGTTTGAGCCCATTTGAAATTAATTTGATTGTTTAATGATGAAATCATTCTTCTTTGCAGTAATCTTTGTGAAATATCTGGATTACCTATTTTATTTGGTGGAATAATAATACAAATATTGTGTTGGTGTATCCCTTATTTAGGAGATCCCACACATGTATAAAATAGTTTAAAACATTTAATAATAAGAGCTTTCCAGATATTTTGCTTTTCAAAATCAGGCCTTTTTTCCTGTTATAAAATGTCGGGGGTCACATTTTACTAATTTATATATTTCATAAGTTATGATTAATGCTGTTGTTTTATATAAAGAAAAGACTGTTTAAAAAGAATGTTTAAAATGAATGTAAAAAATGATTGTTTGTACGGAATAAGTGTATTTCTTGCAGTGATTACTTTAATTAATGGATGTTGGATCACCTTCTATTATGATGTCATGCACTCTTGATTGTATAAAAGGTGTAGTTTTTACACTTTGGTCCACGCCCCATTGAAGGCTTGTAGCCGAGGTGCTAAGGGCTCCCACTGTGGCTTAATAAATCAACAATCCAGTTGAATATTTTGGTCTGTGTTTTATCGGAGCGCTTTTACTTCTGGTCTTTTGTGATTTTATGGTTTGGCAAACCTCGCTATTAGCGAACCTATCTAAGACTGGAATGCAACATTCTCTTCATGGATTTTTCCTTAACTAGGCCAAAAGGGTGTGTGTGGACAGTTGCACCACACCCTTGAACTACGGACTATAGCCTTCCAATTCAATGTGCCTATGCAACTGGTTTTGTGCTTGTGTAACATAAAAACCTTTGTGGCTGTTCACCCCTCTCTCTCTCTCTCTATCCATGGAATATACCACCCTGTAGGGGTACAAAGGCAAGGAACCCCTAGAGGTGCTGCGGGAGTGGTTCCCTTAGCTAAAGGTATCTTAGGAAGAAGCCTAAAAAGAGTGTGAGCAAAGAATACAAGATGAACACTTATTAGGTCAAACACCTATACATAGGTCTGTTGGAAGTATGGGTTCAGTTGGTAGCATAGGTCAGTGGTCAGATTGTTTCGAGTAGAGTAGGCGGGAAACAACATGTGAATAGTGACATGTTCAGTGGTCTGACTGTGAGGCGTAGAGGCCTGTGAAGAGTAGAGGCCTGGCTTCCTAAGGAGGGAGAGAGAGAGAGAGAGAGAGAGAGAGAATAGCCAAATGGGGAGAAGGGACAAATATGGGGCATCCACCCATCTCCATCCAACAGCAGAACCCTAACTATGTAACCTAGGTACTACAAGTATGCCTATCTAGTATTATGACCTTTGGCATGGAGGAGAGGAAAAAAAACCTTTGAGGAGGAAATCTCTGGGGATCCAAAGCCTAGGTCACCTTCCCTCCAAGCTTTGGTACAGTTTTGGTTAATGACAGGTCTGCTACTGCAATTTAGTAGATCAATCCAAAGGAACTGCAGTTTTGGGGAACACTCTCACTCTATCCCTCTAACAGGAATGCCATGGAGGGTTGCGAGCACACTCTACAACAAGAATCAACCAAGGTGGGAGGAGGAGAGTAATGACCACCAAGACGCACAGCTGGCCCACTGATCTATGAACAGACCAGGTGAACCAGAGGTGGTTGTAAGGAGAATAGCATGGAAGAGTGCCCATGGAACCTGACTAGGGCAACTAAAGGGGCTTCCCAGGAGAGCTCCACCCCTTCACTGTTGAAGTCTTAAATGCTACATCAAGAGGTGTCATCAGTATAGTTGTTGACTGAAGGTCCACCCAGAGTGAGGACCTTCCCAACTATGGGCCAGGTGAGAAGGACCCTGCCCCAAGTTTCGTATGCTCAAGATGTGGACTTCAGGGTACAAAGAGAGACCATCAGCCACAGGGCTAGCCCAGAGTCCTGGAAGTAATGGATACGGTTGGCATGTCTCCAAATGTGAAAGAGTCAGTTGTAATGAGCATGCAACCTGCACATGTGTTGTGATAGAAGATAGCAGACATGGTCAGACTGAGCACTGTGGACCCACACATGGGTCTTGACTGGATGAGAGATGACATGGAGAGACCTATAGGTAGGTCAGGCTAAGCAATATGAACCCTCTTTGGGTTAGGTAAGGCAAAAAGCATATGTCAACCACAGGAATGCATGCTGACTGAGTCCATTAGGAAGCCAAATTTGGAGTGAATTGAATTGTATACTGTGAGTAAGAAAACAGCAAGGCCAGGTGAAGCCCGGGGCTGACCGTTGGAGAGGAGGAGGCTGTGAAGCCAGTTAGGTAGGAGGAGGCTGCAAAGTCAGTACAGTAGGAGGTGTGGTTCAAAGCAAGTAAACATGATATGCTGCCAGACTTGGAAGGGGATGAGCGTTGCTGGTAGTGCAAGGGACAGGAAGGCTGGGATAACTGTGTAAACCAGGTGCATAATATTCAGGAAGGGATGGTAGAAGGCTGGGTAGAGCCAGAAGCCCTTAGGTAAAGAGTTGCCTGAAATTGCTGGTTCATATTGCCATAAAGGCTATGTGGAGCAGCAGAAGGAGGCCGAATACACTACAAATAGGAGCTGCTTCCACTGTCTGGGGCCGTGAGGTCCACTGTGACTCCTTAGTCCCCCACCATAGGGAAAACAAAGAAGCCACGAACATGCTGCCACAACACTGAGCAGCTAATGAAATAAGTTAAATATGTGCCAGCCATGAAAGCAGGATTAGGTTATCATCAGAAACAGACTGCTGTGGGTTTGGTAAAAGTAAGGTTTGGTAGAAGTGGAAGCATGATGAGACCAGCAGCAGCTGTAATACTAGTTGGTTAGGGATCCCCAAAAGAGGCACCTTTACATACAAGGTCCCAATGAAGGACAAGCCATAGAAAAGCAAGCTGCTAGAGCAATGGGAACAGCGGAAGCCAATTAATGACTGATTGAGAGGTTCACAACAGTTAAATTCAGAAACAAATTGCTAAAAGACCTGCAGCTGGAGCCGAGACCAGGCAGCCAGTATAATAACTGAATGTATCAGTAGATCAATGCAGTATTTGTGAGAGGCTGAGCAAACACAGAATAAGGTGAGCAGAGCACACTGAACTCCAATACTGAAAGAAGTGCGCTAGTACTGAGTGGAGCAATAGAAGAGCTGGGAGAACACAAAGCAACAAGACAGGGCAGGGTGAAGCCTGGACCAGGTGAAAAGGATTAGGCTGAAGAGATAGCAGGCAGGAAAACAGCAGTGGAAGCTGAAACACACAATAAAATGCAAGTGACTGAGGGTTGGGAAAATCTGGGGAGGAAATATAGCCTGAGAGCACAGGCACAGGGCAGCTGAAGGTAGAAACAACTGTAAGCACAAATAAACAACAAAAAATGCAGGTAGTAGAAACTAGAAAGCCCCAAAGAAACAAAGGAATACAAACCAAAAGCAGGGGAATACAAAAACAGAAGTCCAGCACAAACCGTCAGAGCTCAAAGGACAGCAACACAAGGGGGGTGGGGGGCAAGCTCCTGCTGAGCTCCAAGGGAGTAGGCAGACCGACAAAGCCTCCTGCTACAATGAAGAAAAGCTGTCTGTGGAGTGAGGAGAGCAGCCCTTAAATAGGACAAATGGGGGGTGGCCAGTTGTACTGCCCCCCTTGAACTACAGGCTATAGCCTTCCAAAAAGAAAACATGGAAGGGTTTCCATACAGACTGTGTCAACTCTATGAATGAGGCTCAGGGTAAGGATTTTCATTGTTTGAAATCATCTGTCAATTGTACGACCAGAAGGTCTATGTTCACCTCATAAAGTCGGTCCAATTGTAGAAGAAGTATAATAGCTAGGAATTTAGTCTCCTGTAGGTCCCACTGAAAGGGAAAATGAGCCTATAGCCTGACTGAAGGTTGCCAATGCAGTTTTTGAAGTGTTCAGTTTATAGTCAGAAATCACCATGAACCTCTTTAGGATGGCAAAAACTTCCACCAGAGAGGTGTCTGGATCAGCCAGATTTAAGAGGGCATAATCTGCGTACAACATGACTTGATGTTCCTTAGCTCCATTTGTACACCCCCGTACTGTGGGAATTTTCCAAATGATCTAGGCTAGTGGCTTGATGTACAAGGCGAAGAGTAAGAGAAAGAGGGGGCAACTCTGTCTGATGCCCCGTCCCAAGGGGAAGGACTGTGAGATGTGCCCATTTACTTTAACAGAGGCCTAAGGGGTAGAATAGATACACTGCAGCATGGTGCAGAAATCCAACAAGGTGGCCATTTTCTGTAGGGTGGCAAATAAGTAGGGCCATGTCACCCTATCAACAGCCTTCTCGATGTCCCAGCTGACCAAAAAGAAATGGGTATTTGTAGTGTGGCCCTGGTGAAGGATATGGAGAGTGTAACGGGTGTTGTCACTCATCTGGTGCACCTGAATAAACTCCAGTTGATGGGGGTATACAAGATTTAGTAACAAAGCATAAAACCTGTTTGCCAACACTGCCATGAATAACTTGTAATCAATGCTCAAGACCAAAATCAGTTGATAAGCTGGATGCTCGAGGGGTTCTTTCCCAGTTTCAGGATTACTGAGGTGATGGCATATTGCCATGTTCTGGGGATGTCTCCAACCACCATTATCTCATTGCCAACCCGGCACATTTGAGGGAGGAGAACATACTTCTTGGATTTATAGAACTTGATAATGAACTCCATCAGGGCCTGTGGCCTTATGAGTGTTCATTTTTTGGATTGCCACAATCAACTCCTCATCATGAATAGGGCACATAAAGTTCTCAGCCTGTTCAGGAGACAACTGTGGCAATGTGAAAAGGGCCAAAAATGCCTTTGTTTGTTCCCTCTGGAAGGGGACTTCCAGAGTATAGAGGGATATGTAGAAAGAGAGAAAAGCTTCAGCCATGTCTGCCATCCTGCACAATAGCTGTCAGGAGGTGGGGTGCCACAATGTGGCAACCATCGCTCTAAACTTTTGCCGCCAAACCTGATGAGCCAGAAGATGAGCCACACAGGGTCCAAGCTCATAATATCTGTGGTGTAAATAGGTAAGTGCCACCTCTGTTTTAAGCAGGTATATAACATCCAACTCCAACTTTGTTTCCTCCAGCTGTGACTTTACAGAGGAGTCACTCTGCATCTGCGCCTGTTGCAAGAAATGGAGATTGACTTTCTAACTCATTGTGACACAATTGAATAAGGCCCTGTCCTGTTTGTTATGCAGAAAGAGTTAAATGCAAGGATCTGTTCTGTGCTCTCCTTTTCTGTCTCTTGTCTGTCTGGTTGCGCAATTAAATGTTCTTGTGAGACCTAGGAATTGATCACTCTCACGGTCTCGTGATTCTCCACCTCTCACCATCTCTCTGCCTTCACTTGCTATTTCTGTCTTTTCCTCCCCCTTGCATCGCTGTGGTTATATATGTGAATTTTTATGTGAAACTGGGATCCCTTTGTTTGAAACTGTACATAGTTATACTGTTAAAATGATTGCAAAAAGCTATTTGGAATTTAAGGGGTTAACCTGAGATGCAGTTTGAGATGCTCTCAGGCTTGTTTACAAAATCTTTTGCAGAGCTGTCAACAGGAGGTCAGTTCTGAGACACTGTGTTCTATTTTGTTGAACCTGCAAGGAAATTGACAAAGTTCTAATTCATGTTATGAGAAACAGGATGATGAGCTGAGGTTACAGAAGTTAATTACCAGGCAAAGACTTATTATAAAAAGAGCAGCAATATTTTTTTTCTGAAGAGACTGAAACTTGGAATTAGAGATACCCTCAGATGATGGACTTTGTTTTCTCTGTTTGTGCTGCCTTTACAAATAGTTATACTGAACCATTTTTATTTTTTATTTTACTGTTATTGATACTAATAAAATGCTACTTGCAAATTTTATAACTGCTCCTGGTTTTCTATGCTTCCTGACATGTGCCTCAACGACACTCCTCAATGACACTCCTCAATTCTCTGTTGGCACTCCTTATGCTTTTTCACTGTGTAATTGATTATGGAGCCATGCAGAATTTTCTTAAGGGTATCCCAGAGAATAACCTAAAAGTGCCCCCTCCCTGGTTAAGTTCCAGAATCTCTGGAATTTTTTCAGCAAGATAAGTCTGAAATTCCTCCAAGTGGAGGTAAAACACATTTAAGACCCACTGTGTGCGAGGGCAGTCCTTTGCAAGGCAGAGATATGTCAGCAGTGGGGGATGGTAAAATGATATCCCCCATCCTACAATCCCTTATATAGTGCATATGCTTCTGTTGAGTATAGCTATAATCAGTTCTACTGTAGGTAGAGTAGAGCACTGAGAAGTGGGAATACAGCCTGGTTTGTGGATGTATGGCCCTTCAAATGTCTGTCCATTTGTGCACCTAAAGGATGGTTTCACAAGTTATATGGGCAGCGGGCTCACTCAAAGGATTTCAGTTTGCAGTGTCTCAGTCAGTGGGCCACAGCATATTAGAATCCCCTGCCAATAACAGTACCCCATCATATTAACTAGGATCAAATCAAGCAACTTCCTGACATCAGCTGAATTAGACCCTGGTGGGATGTACAGGGTTAGCTATGGTGACTGAAATCTGATGGAGCTGCCCTTGTACAGTTATTAACTTTCTCCCAAGATCTTTAACAACAGCTGTGTCCTGAAAACTGATGGAATGGGGGATTAATATAGCTACCCCCTGATATCTGCCCTGTGGCATCTCTGCACCATAAACTGCCTGAAACCCAAGTTTCCAGAGCTTCCTATGCTCTGTAGCATCCAGCTGGGTCTCCTGCAAATAAACTGAGTCAGGGTGCTCTTTTTCTAATTTGAGAGAGTATCTTCACCCTCTTCACCAGGTCCTTAAGTCCATTCACATTCAAAGAATACCATAGAGCAGCACTACGCATTACATGTCAAGTACACACTGATGGTACCCATAGCCCCCACCCACCCTCTTGCCACCACAGTGAATTGCAACATAAAAATCATATAAACTGAAGCACAAGATACCAGTGTGCTAAATGACAAGGGGGGAAACAAGGGTCCCATAATGGGAACTAAAGTGGTGCCAACAGGGTGCACACAACAAACATGCCAGGTTCCCAGGAATGTGGAAATGGAACTGGGATGGATGCCAACTGGGCAGTCCATGCCTGAAAATGGCAATCCATGCCTGAAAATGGCAAAATGGGCTTCCAAGGTAGGGGTTCCAACAGAAGTCCTGTGCCAATGGAGAATTCCACGGCTAGGGGATAATCCTTTCAGGTGAGGGGAGCCCCTGATAGCACAATGATATCTTAATGTTGGGGTAGCTAGGAACTAACAACACAGCCCAGACATCCCTCTGAAACCCTCGTGTGCCCAATGAAAATTCACTATGAGAGGAAATATATATATATAGAGAGGCCTTTTAATCAGGGGTATGACAGAGCCACAACTGCAAGGTTCAGTATAAGACAGAGTACCAGGGGGCAGAGCCCCTCTCATGGAGAAGCAGTACAAGTAATGAGAAATTAGCTTAGACCAGACACTGGAAATCAAAAATGTCAAACAGTGTCCTTGAAAGAAGAGTCCAAACCTAGGAAGAGAGAAGAAGCTCTCCAATGCTATGTGTGATGAAATAAGTCAGTAAAAGTTCCTTAGGGGAATATCCAAACATATAAACGATCCACCCAAGGTCAGCAAGTATTTTCCACCATGGCAGTACTGCAGTCCTATGAATAGATCAGAGAAGCAAACAGCTGCCAGTGCTTTGTTCAGTACATAAGAACTGGTTATGTTCAACAGAGACCTGGGTGAATCAAATTCAAGTCCAAGCAAGCCAGCCCGGTGGCGCTGAGGGTTGAGGCGCTGGACGCCACACCTCACACCGCACTGTTGACCCGGGTTTGGTGATGGACTTGGGTAGCTGGGGGTCTGCAGGGGAGGGAGAAGATGGAGTATCCGGAGGAAAGCTGTCCTCTCCCTGGGGAGGGATCCAGGGTTGCTCAATGTCCTGATGACCCCGATGGAGATTGGGGGTACTGCAGGTACACCAGACAACATAAGGGAATGGAGTGCAGCAGATGCCAGCAGAGCAGCCGTGTGCAGGCATCATTGCACACCATACTCAAGGGGAGAGAAAACAAGAAATACCCCCACTTCCCAAATAGCCACCTGTGCCCTACAAGGCCCCCTCCGTCATGAGCCCAGTGTCGAGCTCAATCCTCCAGCTCTCCCAGTCCCTCCAACTTGCCCTGGTCTGGCGATGGTTGCATTCCCAGGTCATTGGACTGGGTAGGAAGTGGGAGTGTCTGTCCCCAATTTCCCAGAGGGGAGAGCTTCAGACCAGGTGGTAGAGGGTGGGAGGCATGAGAGGGATGCTCGAGAGAGTTCTGAGATAGCGGGAGAGAAAAATAGTTATTAAACAAAAAAAAAAAAATTCAAGTCCAAGCATAATAACAATAGAAGGCCATTAGCAAAGGCCCACAAGGAGAAAAAATGCCACATTTCTATCCTCCACTCCCTCAGACATCCCACATGGGCACAGGTTGTGTTGCCTATTGCAGCTTTAAGAATCCTACAATTTTTCTTCGATTTGTTGATTGGTGGAGTGTAACTGCAGGATGGCAGCTTCAGTGGTATCCAACCCATTTTTCTGTAGTAGTGAGCTACATTTCATGTTCATCTACACATTTTTCAGGTTTAGTCATATCAGTGTGAAGGGCTGTGGTGGCATTTCAGACCTCCCATCTGAAATCTCAAAGTTCTCTGATTAAAAGATCAAGCTCTTGATATAGCTTACCAGCAGCTGGAGTGGCATGATGCCACCGAGGCCAGCGTGGCTTCACTGTGTGAACCATCTGCTCCCAATCTGCTGCCATCTGTACCCTCAGAGTCAGCGGTTTCAGCCTCCCTTCACCACCACCAGATCCAGTATAGAGCTCCCTCTGCATTAATCTGGTTTTGTGAGGTTTAAAATGATTACATGTGAAAGAGTGTTCCAGGGCAGCCACTGCTAGGATTTCAAGGTGCCATCTTGAAGGTGAAGTCACCGGAATTCTAGACTCCCCCTCTGTTCTGGGTTACCTTTTGCCTATTTTTGTAAAATAGAGGTGACCTACACTAGGCTGGCCAGATTCATGCTCCCTTGTGGTTTCAAAATACATTATTGTATATGTACTATTTCTGGTACTATTACTGGCAGTATAGCCTAGAGGTTAGAGTAATGAGCTGTGAAGGAGCTTGGTACATCCTGCAAACCTCAGTTTGATTCTCACAACCTACCACTTGCATACTGTGTGACTTTGAGCAAGTCACTTAACCTCCCCAGTGCTTCTGGGTCACACCTGAAAAAAGGCACTTGTGCCTAGTTGGCCTTACCCAGTTACCAAAGAATAAAATAAAAATAAAAAAAAAATTAAAAAAAAAAATGCACTACTGTATATCACAAGCTTGGCTGGTTCTCACTAGAACAGAGGCAGAAAAAGATTTGGTTTTCTACTTTATTTACTTTACTCAAAACAGACAAGCCACAACATCTAGTGGAAAATCTAAGCAAACTACAACAGTTACATGGCTTGAGAAAACAAAAATGGAGAGAATTTTGGGAGTCTGAAATAAATACTTCTATAGGAGCGATGGCATTCCAGCATAGCACGACTGGTGTGGCCAGATCCTGGAATGCCATCTCCCCAGAGCATCCGACTCTAACAGTCTCTTCGAAAGCATTCAGTTCAGCAATCCAACAGGAGCTAACCACAAAGTGTTTGCAACAGCTGAAATATTTAATATTTTACGTTATGTGTTTGTAGTCATTAATAAATAATACTTTTTTTCTCATTAAATTTTTAGTTCATTCTCATAATATGAAATTTTAGTAGTGTGTTGATAATATTATTTTTTCAACACTGTATGCAACCAATATATCATACCACTCAAACAAAGGGCTACCTTGTAAAGAGAGTATCCACCATGCTGTATCCTGTATAATAATAAAGCTTTTTGCTACTGTTGCTGCTAGTAACTCCCTTTGAGTTTTACTGAGCTCAGCCTGCTTGATGCAAGGCTCTGGCTGAACCTGAGAGAGCAACTAACAGTGAGCGCATTCGATAAATCAGAGTGCCAACTGAAACCAAGAATCAAAACTGCAAGAAACAGTCTTGTACTTCCAGAGGCAAGAATTAGTTCTTTGGTAGGTACCCTGGGCTCCATCCTCATCTGTCCTCCCCCGCCCCCCTCTTGCTCAGCCTCACTACTGTTCATCCTCTCCTGCTAAACTGAGGAGTCCTCTGTGGGAGTGGTTCTTGCAGTGAGTCAGCTTTGGCCTTCAAGTAGCTTATCTCAGCTTTTCACCATGAGGGATTAGAGTTTCCTACAGTTTAGGCAACTGGAGTATCCTTTTAAACATGACTACCCTCAATCCCCTACATATTTCTCATTCCCCTTAGTAGTGCCTCCCCTGCATTTCTGTTCCTGACTACCCACAGTGTATATTGGTACAATTATTTCTTCACTGTTCCCTAGGTTCTTGGTAGGTGCAACCCAGACAAGGAGTTAGTGCTATACAGTCAAATGACTCAGCCTCTACTTATCAGTAAGGCACACGGAGTGGCTTTTGAGGGGTGTGACACTGTCAGTCCAATGCAGAATGGTCTGCAAGGGGCTCATCAGTGCCACATCAATCATCAGCCATGCTGATCATGACAAAATTCTGGCTTGCTGGGCAGAAACTTCATGTATTTCAAAGGAAAGAGCCGACCCAATCATAGTTCAGCTCTTTTCTTTGATCTACAATGCCCAAACAAGCACAGCTAATCTGTCATGATTAGCCTGCTGAGGAATTATACCCTGTAACAAAGAGAAACATCCATCAATGTCTGTTGCTGGCACTGCTGTAACTGCCCCCCCCACCCGAACTTCCTTCTCAGCATCCGCTACCCCACAAACATAACACTGACACTGGGGGTGCCCAATCCCCGGTGTTGACACCTGAAATAAAGAAAACCGTCACTCGTAGTTTTAAAAAACATATATATATATATGTATATACCCTGTAAAAGAGAAAACCATCCACCGATGTCTGTTTCTGCCACCACCTTTACTGTTCACCTACCTGACCCTCTCACTCAGCACCCCCTACCCCACACACACCCAGAAACACAACACCAACACTGGGGGTGCCCAATACCCCAGTTTCACCACCTGAAATAAAGAAAACTGTCCCTCATCATTTTTGTAATCCTGTAAAAAGGAAAAACATCCATCAATGTCTGTTGTGGACGTTACTGTCCCCCCTCCCAACCCTCCTACTCAGCACCCACCACCCCACATGCCCCAAACCATTACATACCCACTGGGGGTCCAATGCTGTAATCCTCTCTGAACCACAAACACATCTTCACTCTTCAATGCCAGACCACAAACTGAGGAAATCAGGTATGCAGTTCAATGTATTTCAATGGGGCAACTAAGAGTCTATAGATTAAACACTGTTGAGTTTATTTAATAAGAAAACACAAGGAAATTCACAGGTGTTTTTTAGGTTGTACATGAAAGCCCTTCTTCCATTACTGACTCAAAATACAGCCGTGGACATTTTTCATCTCACTGTTGTTCTGGGTATATAACTCAGAAAGTTTTACAAGACATGCAGAACTTCTAAGGTTCTCTACATTACCTACAATATTTTAACTGATAGCAGTACAATAATGTCTCTAAGCTGTGTTTCATACTGGCACAAAATCTGCATACACTTAAAGGTCAGGTTTTTTTTGACAACCTACTTGAATAGAACACTGATTTTATATATTTTAATAAAATTTTTAAGCTATAGTTAATACATAATTATTTAGCACTAAATTGAGTTTGTTTAATTGATCTGTTGAGGCACATTTTTCCTTTACACAATCAGTATACACCTTTTGATTTTTGTGGGCTTTTGGGTTACCTGACTATTCCTTTTGGCCTTAATTTAACTGCTTCCCTGCCTGGCATTCTCATTTAGTCTCTCGGTATTTGGAATTTAAACCAGGCAGATGCTTGTAGTGAATCCTGATGTTAATTTCACACAGAATCACTTTTGCTCATCAACTGTAATGATCAGCTTAACCCTTGATTGTCTTTTTACTTTTAGGAACATAAACTTTAGATTAGGAGTTGTAAGAGAGCACAATCATTTTTTGTTAGTTCTTTTTTGATTCTTTTTCTTAGATTAGACTGGCCTGCGATATGGTGCCCTCACAAACATTACACTGACACAGGGGGTGCCCAATCCCCCAGTGCCGCCACCTGAAATAAAGAAAACCATCACTCGCCTTTTTTTAAAACACTGTCAACAGAAAACCATCCATCAAGGTTTGTTGCTGCCATTACTGTCCTCCCACTAAGCACCCACTACCCCACATCCCCCAAGCCCTTACTTACCCACCAGGGTCCAATGCTATAATCCTCTCTGGACCGCAGACATGTCTTCACTCTTCAAAGCTGGACCGTGAACTGAGGAAATCAGGTATATGGTTTAATGTATAGTATTTCAACAGGGTTTTGAACTTAGTGGCATAACTCGGCCATTTTTGAATATTTTCACCCCAGTTTTTTCAACATGCCTTTGAGACCCCATCTCATGAAAAATGACAGTGAAATTAGGCAAATCTGTCCTGATAGGTGGTTTCATGACCGCTGTGTAAAATCACCCTTCAGGCAGGAGCTGAACATTTTCTCTGCCCTTGTTCATGAGGTGGGGTCATAAGAAGGTTATGTTGAATATTTGGCATAAAAATATTTAAAAAGAACAAAGTTATACACCTACATTGAAATTTGGGAATGCAGGCTCATAACTTTGGTCATTTTCAATATTTTGACCCCAACTTTTCAACATAGCCATTTCTTCACAGCACCTCATGAATGTGACAGATGTCATTTTTCAATGTGTTTTTGCACTTGTGGCAGGATTTGAAAATGTTTTCTGTCCTTGTTCATGAGGTGGGCTCATAAGAAGGCTATGTGAGGTCATAAGAAGGCTATGTTTAAAATTTGGGGTAAAAATATGAGAAAACTAAGTTACGAGTCTACTTTGCAATTTTTAAATGCACGCTCATAGCTGTGGTAATTTTCAGTATCTTGGCCCAAGCTTTTCAACATAGCCATTTTTTCACACCGCCTCATAAGAACATTTGAAAAGTATCAGCAGATGGGGATCGTGCGATCCATCTAATTTGCCCTAGAAACTACCCCCCTCCCTATGCAGCCTTCATCCTAACTCTGTCCCATGTGAGTTTGAACTCACTGATTGTCTTTGATGCTACCACCTCCTGGGACAGGCTGTTTCATGGGTCTATCACTCTCTCTGTGAAGAAGTACTTCCTAAGGCTGCTTTTGAATCTTCCTCCTACCATTCTCATATCATGCCCTCTCGTGCGTGCTGCCATGTTCTGTTGAAATAGATTGCCTGTCTGAGCTGCGTTAAATCCCCTCATGTACTTAAATGTTTCAATCATGTCCCCTCTGTTTCTTCTCTGCTCAAGGGAGTATAGGTTCAGCTCCCAGAGTCTTGCTTCATGTGACCTGTGATGCAGTCCATGCACCATCTTAGTAGCTCTTCTCTGCACCATTTCCAAATGGTCAATGTTCTTCTTGAGGTGAGGTCTCCAGAACTGAATGCAGTACTCCAAGTGTGGCCTCACTAAGGACCTGTAGAGGGGCATGATAACCTCCCTCTTTCTACTAGAAATACCTCTACTTATACATCCGAGGATTCCACTCGCTTTCTGTGCTGCTTTCTCACATTGTTTTCCTACCTTTAATTTGTCAGTGATGATTATGCCGATATCTGGCTCCATTTGTGTCTCCTCAACTTGATGTCCTCCCAGAGTGTACTTTTTTCCAGGGTTTCTCTTTCCCAAGTGCATTACATTACACTTTTTGGTGTTAAATTGTAACTGCCAGTCCCTGGACCAGTCCTCTAGCCTTCTAAGGTCAGCTCCATGTTGTCTGCTCCTTCCCTTGTGTCCACTCTGTTGCAGAGTTTTGTATCATCTGTGAACAGGCAAACCTTCCCTGTTAGTCCATTCGCTATGCCTGCTATAAATATGTTAAACAGGATCGGTCCCAGTACCAATCCCTGCAGGATGCCACTGGCCACCCTACACTCCCTTGACAATGATCCATTGACTAGCACTCTCTGGGTCCTATCATTCAGCCAGTTACTAATCCAGCTGACCATCTTCTGGCCAACTCTCCTATGTTCCAGCTTGTTGGTTAGCCTTCTGTGAGGGACGGTGTCAAAGATCTTGTTGAAATCTAGGTATACAATGTCCACCGCTCCCTCCCTAATCCAATGTTCTGGTGACCCAGTCGAAGAAGTTCTATCAAGTTGGTTTAAAAAGAGCATCCTGCTGTGAAGCCATGTTGCTTTGGGTCCATTTTTCCAGTATCTGTCAGGTACACCACTGTTCTCTCTTTTAGTAGTGACTTCATCATTTTCCCCACAACTGAGGTCAGACTGACAGGGTGGTAATTTCCTGCCTCTTCCTTGTTTCCACTCTTGTGTAAGAGCACAATGGTTGCCTGTTTCCAGCCTGAGGTATTTTCCCACTGTCTAGTGACTTATTGAAGAGCTCAGCCAGCAGTGCGGCCAGTTCCTCTCAGAGATCCTACATTATCCTAGGGTGTATGCCATCTGGTCCCATGGCTTTTTCCACTTTCAGTTTATTAAGCTCTTTTATTTTTTATTTTTTTTATTTTAGTCTTTGGTAACTGAGTAAGGCCCACTAGGCATAAGTGCCTGTTCTCAGGGGTGACCTGGGAGCACTGGATGGTTAAGTGGCTTGCTCAGAGTCACACAGTATGCAAGTGGAGGTTGTGAGAATCAAACACAGGTCTGGTCCGCTGGGTGTACCAAGCTCATTCACAGCTCATTACTCTAACCAATAGGCTATACTGCCAGCACTCTCTCTAATGAAGGGGCTAGTATCTGCTCCCTGAGTATCTTCCTTTGTCCAATAAAGTGGTGACCTTTTTCCTGGCACCAGTCTATTAGCCAGGTGTTTAGCTTGGAGAAGTCCCATTCCCCGATCTTTTGCCTGTTGTCTCCTTTTTTACAGATTGGAAGAATTTCAGAGAAGGTGATAGTGGACGAATGGGAAGCAAACTTGTTGCCCAACCTGGTGAGGTTTTGTTTCATTTCCTCTACTGACATACTGGCTAGGTCATTTATACCTATGTTGAGAATGACATGTGTGTCTCAATCAATGCCTCTAACGATTTCCTCTATGCGGCTGGTGTCCCTCCATGCCGATGTTCCAGGGAGGCACCTTACTGTAGTTGAAGGATGGTCCTGCTGAAGGTCAGTCTTTACACCCCTAATCATCGAGTCACCAATTATTAGTACCAGTTTCTTTTTGTCCTTTTTAGTGGGTTTAGTTGTGTGCTGCACCTCCGTGCACTGCTTTGGGTTTACAGAATTTTTGACTCTCATTACGCTATTTGTCATGGTAAATAGTGCAGAGTACCAATTCAATGTTTGAACAGGTTTGGTACCTTCCTGTACTGAGGATTTTGTGCCAGTTTTATGAGACCAGCCCCTGGCCTGTTTATCCTTTGGGGTAGGGGTACTGGGGTAGTGTACCTTGAAACTAAATGCTTTACGCTGTTGTCCAGTGAGGGCCAATTTAGTATACCATGGAGGTATTTTATCTCAGCTCATGCTGCATGAAGCTGTGATCAGAGATCTCTGATTGTGGAGCATGTTGGACAATGCCCACTCTGTAAATGAAGTCCTTGGTAAAAAGTGTGCCACAGTTATTGCAGTTCAAGACATTCATAGTGGCCTTTATTTCTCTGTTTAAGTTCCTGGTGAGAGAAGTAGATTGCTTAGAGGCAATCTTTGGATGAAAGAAAAGGGATGCCTGCTATTTCACTGAGGTGTGTATCTGCTCAGCTGGGGATGTAGGAGGTGGCTGTTGTCCTGAGCTGTTATGGATGAAAGGAATGGACAAGTAGAGGTAGAGGTAGAGACTGTGAGTGGACTAAAAAAATGTATGTATACAGATCAGTGATCAACGATCAGTGAAGCCTAGGGGCTGAACCGCACCTGGCATATGCCTTCTAGGGTTGCTCTTTGTGTCTGAGCTGTTGTTTCTGGTTGTTTCTGGCTGAGATCTTTCTATTAGGCAACCACTATTTCAGTAGTGGGTACAGCAGTTGGTGAAGATCAGTGAAGCTCAGCAGACAGTAAGGCTAGGGGCTGGACCGTTCTTGGCGTACGCCTCCTAGGGGTGCACTTTGTGTCTGAGCTGTTGCTTCTGGCTGAGAGTTTTCTATTAGCTATGTACAAATGCTGATTTACATACAGCAGTCAGGAATTCTGGGTAAGTGTTCCAACAGCTTCTTATGCTGAGAGAGCAGCCGCTGACTGGGTCTGAGCAGAGTAAGCAAGGAGAGAAGCTGCCTCAGTAGAGAAAGGAGCCCAGACTGTGCACTCCAAGGAGGATTCAGGTAGAACCACTGTCAAGGAATCCCTGCTTCTGCACCTGTCTGCCTTCCCTCTGTGACTGGTCTCTCTCCCAGTCGGTGAAGATCAGTGAAGCTCAGCAGACAGTAAGGCTAGGAGCAGGACCACATTTGGCATATGCCTCCTAGGTTTGCCCTTTGTGTCTGAGCTGTGATGAGTGTGACAGCTGTCATTTTTCAAATCCTACCCAAAATGAGTTTTAACACTTGTGGTGCAAAATGATGTTTCAGTCATTGTTTTATAAATGACACCTGTAATGCTCAGAAGAAGTGGTCATAAAAAGATTATGTTGAAAATTTGGGGTAAAAATGTGAAAAACCAACTAAGTTATAAGGAAACACATGTTTCCAGCATTTACTCATAACTTTATTTTTTTTTCAGATTTTGGTCCCTAATGTTCAACATATCCCTTGTGTTACCCCACCTCCTGAACATGGCAGGTGTCAATTTTCAAATCCCCTCTGAAACTTCTTTCAACAGTCGTACAGTGAAATCACCTTTCGGATGGGATTTAAACAATTCCATCTGTCTTGATCATAATGTCAGGTCATAAAGACTGTTGGCCATTTGGGCTCAAAATGTCGATGCCCACTTAAAAGTAGATATTGCCTCTCAGTTGCCCTATCCTGGGTAATTACAATCTAACAATGTGACACAGCAGGACACCACTGAAAATGAGATACTGCATCTTATCTGCTCTATACTGAGGTAAATGTATAGTAAAAATGTGTACAAGCAAGACAGCAATACCAGCAACAGTGCAACAGCAATACCTGCAGCGAACATTCAGCATTGATAAATGTTTGTTTTAATGTTCCTGCCAATAATGAAGATAAGGGTGAGATACATGACATGACATTGTGGGCAAAAAGAAATAAAAGCTGTTCAATATAAGGGGAGAGAGAGAGAGAGAGATGATCATATGCGACATTGATATGACTATGGCTAGGTTTATCTGTGGTTTCTTCTGTTTGCTAAAGATTTCAAAATACAGGTGCTAACAGGCCACCCACCCACCCATACGTTAAATGTTTTCCTGCTGCAGCTACATTAGACTTCCTGGGGCAAAAATAAATAAATAAATAAATAAATAGTGCATTTAGTTACGCAGTTATATCTTCATCCTCATGAAGTATGAAAAAAATGAACTGACATTAGTTAACCTCAGCTACTTGCTGCTGTCACTTTTAAATAAGTAACTTGAAAGTTGCTAATTGCTATGCTTCAGACTTTGTATAACAACGTCACGGTACTGCAGCTGCAGCATGTGGAACTAGTGCATGTACTATGTTTATAAGTGCAGTCAGTCATTAGACATTTAAATTAAAAAAAAAAAGCAAACACCAATCATTCTGGTTGGCAAATTGCAGTAATACATACAACTTTCTAAAACAGTGCATCAGCTGCTATATAAGTAAAATGTATTTAATATATAAACAAGCAAGTGGTTTCCTCACCACCTAATAACTCAAAGAATATTTAATGTAGCTGCAGCAGCTGGTATGCGATGTTTAAGGGACAGCGTCAACCCCCTTAGGCCTCAAATTGTCCCTATCTAACAAACAAAAAACTTAATGACTGGTCACTTTCTGTAAAGATTGCTGATGTAGCCAGTTTGGTTCTGATTCATTTTTTTTCTTTTTGAAAGTGGAAAACAGACTGCCCCCGTACTGGTGTTACCACCACCACAACACAGTTTGCTTGCACCCCTTTATCAACTTCCACCACATCTTTCCTGGTGGGAATACCCCCACTCAGTCTAGTCACTCATGGTGCAGTGGGAGGAAAGGAGACATTGCATCATAAGTGTCTGCACATTATAGGGGGAAGTTTGTATTGTTCAGGAGGTCTGCAATTAGAGTATTTAGGTAAGATCTGAAACAGAGCAAGGTTGGATATAAATTAACCACACTATCATCATACATGTGAAGCAGGCGTGCAATGAAATTTGGCAAAAAAATGCTTTTTTACTATCAAACATTCCAGGAATTTTCCAGTTTTATTTGGTAGTAAACTTTTCTAGTTCCACCAAAAATTGGGTATTTTATGAGTGTTTTAATTCAAGGTTTTTTTCTCTAGAAAAAAGATGGCCGTCAGTCACAATTGGCTTAGAAATAGCATTGTACAGCTGGCAAGGGTTAGGATCAAGAGTATAAACAACTTCCTGGTGTTCAGCATAAGAGGGACCTAGTAAAGTAGATCTGACAAGTATGTTAATACTAACATCCTAATTGCCAGCAGATTAGGCCTTATAGTCTATCGAGTCTGCTCGAACCTCAGATCCCTAGTTGGGTGCCGAGGTCCTCCCCCCCCTTATGTTCCAGAAACCCGTATCATCCATCCCCACCTCCCTGGGCCAGGCCATCATCTGATACATCCACTTTCTGTGTCTGTCCCACCCTCTCTTGAAGCCCTCCACTGTGGATCTCTGAACCAGCTCACCAGGCAGTGCATTCCAAGGGTCCACCATGCTCTCAGTGAAAAACCTCCTCCTCTTTTCCCCCCTCACCCTTCCACCTTCCAACTTCAAACCATGCCCTCTGGTGATACCTCCCTGCTTTAGTCTAAAGATCCTATCCACGTTTACCCTATTTATTCCCTTGAGGTATTTGAAGTCCTCAATCATGTCCCCCCATCTCTCCTCTCCTCTCCTCCAATGAAAACAGGCAGAGCTCCTCAAGTCTGTCCTCATATGTCAAGTTCCCTAGTTCTCGTATCATCTTAGTTGCCCTCCTCTGTACCCTCTCCAGGAGCTGTATGTCCCTCTTCAAGTGTGGTCTCCAGTACTGTACACAGTACTCAAGGTGTGGTCTAACCAGTCCATTGTGCAGCGGCAGAATCGCTTCCCTGCTCCTAGAGGTGATCCCCCTTATGATGCATCCCAACATCCTGTTTGCCTTGCTAGCCACTCTCCTGCACTGCTCAGAGTTATTCATGCATGCATCCACCATGACCCCTAGGCCTTTTTCCCCTATTGAGGCCTCCAGTGCCTCCCCTCCCAGGGTGTACCTGTGTTTAGGGTTTTCCTGCCCAAGATGTAACACCTTGCACTTGGTGATATTGAAATTTAATTTCCATGTGTGAGCCCAGCTTTCCAGGGCCCCAGATCCCCTTGCAGGACCAACCTCCCCTCTTCCCCCTCAACTACTGCTCCCATCTTGGAGTCATCAGCGAAGAGACTCATTTCACACCCTACACCCTCCCTGATGTCCGAGATGTATGCATTAAACAGGATCGGACCGAGGACCGAGCCCTGCGCCTGTCTCCTGCCCGGGTCCTCCCCAACTCCTGAATCATCTCCCCTACTGCTCTCACCACCTGGCCTGCGCCCAACCCTGTGTCATGGTCCCCCGTGCCTGGCCTGACCTCTCCATTGGCCACCTGGATTGCCTCTCCGCCCTGGCCCCTGCTGCTCCCCCCCCCGCTGCTCTCCCCCTGCCTGGTATGCGGTCAAAGAGCTAAACATTGCGCACCTTAACATCCGCAGCATCCTCCAGAATTTTGCTGAACTTACAGCCTGGGTTGCTCTCTATAAATCTGACATCCTGGGCATCTCTGAATCCTGGCTTAAGCCATGCACCCCTGACTCGGCCTGCTGCATCGCAGGTTATAGCCTCATGCAGTGTGACAGGGCAGGAAACAAGCATGGGGGTATACTCCTCTACTATAAGGAGCACCTAAACATGTCCTTAGTTGCTCACTCTCCTCTTACCCCCCCACCTTGCGAGTTCTTCCACACCCTCCTCCTCCTCGGCAACACTAAAAAAGTGCATATCTTCTGCACCTATAACCCTCCAAAGGGTGGCATACTGGGGCTCTCCTCCTTGCTCGAGCAGCTTAGGGAGAGGGTCGGTCCCAATGAGCTCCTCATTCTTGGGGACCTTAACCTCAACTGGCTGGAGCCCAACCATAAGCAGTTCGAGCCGCTGCTCTCTGGCCTCGCACTCAGTCAGGTCATCACCAAACCCACTTGGCCCTCCCACCACGGTGACCCGGGGACGCTCATCGACTGGGTGATGAGCAACCGACCTGAAAACATCATCCACTCAGGGTTACTCCCCGATTCCATCTCTGACCACTCCCCTACCTACTGCATCTGGGGTTCTACCTCTCCCAAAGTCCCCAGTTGAGTGCTCCTGATGAGGGACTATTCCAAGTTCTCGACCCATCTTTACTTCAATGACCTTCAGATGGCTGACTGGTCTAGGATCACCTCTACCAGTGACCCTGTTGCTGACCTAGACCACTTCATTGCAGTATTCGTCCCACTGCAAAACAGGCACGCCCCCTTCTCCAAGAGGAGAGTCCGGGGCACAGCCACAAAGTGGCTCCACAGTGACCTACTCTCACTCATGAAACTGTGTGACAAAAGCTGGGTGAAATATAGGATCTCTCGCAATAACGCTGACCTCCTGGACTACCGCCATCTGAGAAACACCTGCAAGTGAGCTATACATGCCGCAAAAAGTAAGTTTTGCAGAGCTGCCCTGCTCGCCTCAGCAAACAACCCCCGGCGTTTTTGGACTAACGTGAAAAACCTAGTCGGAGAGTTGGCCAAGGAACAGCCCTCTGATATGCTTATAGGGGGGACCAACTGCAATAACCCCATAACCATCGCCACATTACTTAACCGTTTGTTCATTGACCAGCCACCCTCTGCTCCTTCACCTCCCTTGCCCCCAAACCACTGGAGGTGCCTCCCCCTACTCGCCTCCCTTCTACCTCAAAGAGTCACTATGGAGACCCAGAAACCTCCCTGCCTGCCCTTCCACCACATGGGAGCTGGCCACGATGGTCTAGAGTCGAAGTCTCAGCCTGGGGGCTCTTCTCCTCGCTCGTCCGCTAGCCCACATTTTCAATGCCCCTCTCATCTCAGGGGTCCTCCCTGACCTGTGGAAGGTTGCCAAGGTCGTCCCTGTTTTCAAACATGGCAACCCGAAGGACATAAACAACTATCAGCCCATTACTATTCTATGTGCTGCCAGTAAGCTCCTCGAAAAGGCGGTTGCCTCGCAATTAGCCAGCTATCTCCAGGAACATGCTGTGCTGTCCCACGCCCAGCACGGTTTCCGTAAAGGGCACAGTACATCGACTGCCCTTGCAGTTGTCACCTCCCAGATTCGGTCCACAACTGATCATGGCAAATTGACTGGGGCCATCTTCGTTGATCTATCGAAGGCCTTCGACCGGGTAAACCACCCCCTCCTCCTCTCTGCCTTGCAGTCCCATGGTTTTTCCCTCCATGCCCTCGACTGGTTCGCCAGCTACCTTGAGGGCAGGCAGCACTACACCTCCTTCAATTGAACCCTCTCACCCCCTCTCCCCAGTGAACAGCGGGGTGCCCCAAGGATCCGTCCTTGGACCAATCCTGTTCTCCCTGTTCATAAATGAGCTACCCTCTGTCACTTCCAATGGGCATCTAACACTCTACACCGATGACCTAGTCATCCTAGCCAGCTCTCAAAACATTGTCTCAGTCAACTCTCAGCTCAACTCTGATTTTGCCCTTATCAGGAACTGGCTTGAGGGACACAAACTCACAGTGAACCTTAAGAAAACGCAGACCATGCTCTTTGGCTCCATAGCCAAAACCTCCTCCTGCACGCTCCCCCTAAAAATCCATGGATCTGATAACTCCCTCCTTCCAAACGCTGACTCTGTAAAATACCTGGGAGTCACTCTAGATCCCCAACTGGATCTCACCACGCACATACGGACCATCTGTAAGGCTACTAATGCCAAGCTGGGCCTAGCCTACAGGGCTAAAGACTGCCTCACCCCAGCAGCTCAGCTTGCCATAGCTAAGGGGATTCTCCTCCGCACACTCTCCTATTCGCTCGTTGCCTTTGCCCCTGTCCTGTCCTCCAGCCTCACCAAATGGGACCCCACATACAATAATGCTTGTCACTCGACTCGGCCCCGCCACACACTGCTATGAAGCTTACTTCTCGCCTGAAATGGTTACCCCTGAGAAGTTCGGACCTACACCCTTGGCAACTTCATTGACAATATAGTCAGAACGGATATTCCTGCCTCGCTCGCCCTTCCGTTAAAACACACCTCCCCTGTCCACAACTTTAGGTCCTGCGCAGCACAGGCCCGTCGGGTCCCCGAGACCCGCACCCTCACAGGCAATCGGGCCTTCACCGTCCACGCACCAAAACTGTGGAACTCCCTCCCTGCTCACGTTCGGGCCACCCCCTCCCACCTCTGCTTCAAATCCTCCTTGTGGAACTTTCTAAAAACCTCATCCACCTGCCTGTGTTAAGCACCCTCCTGCCCCCTCAGTGCACAGCCTATCCCAGTAATTTATCTCTGCTGCTGACTACCCTCCTCAGGCACTTACTGCTCCAGTTGGAGCGGCGTCATCTCTCACTCTCCCATGCCAGTGCCTACCTTCCCTCTTTCTTCAGGCACCCAGGCTGGGCCTCTACTTACCCATGTTCTCCTTACTACTCTACTACTTCTCTCCCATTTGATGCTGTTCTCACTGTAATTACTCCCAACCCTCTGTTGGATGTACCTACCATGTCCTTGATATTCCTAAGCTGATTATCTGTTGTTACCTCTGTATAACCCTATGGCGGGGCATATTGCTCCTGTATGTTAACCCTACTGTATTTACCAACCGTTGGAGCATGTGGCTCCTGTGTGTAACCCAACTGTTGGAGCATGTAGCTCCTGTATTTGAAACTGCCTGTCTCCATGGATTCTCTGTAACTTCTGTATTTGAAATTGTTTGTCTCTGTGGATACCCTGTAACTCTCCCGGGTCGCTCCTGAAAATAGGCACGTTGCTGTCTAATGTGCTTACCTGGTTAACAAAAGCAAATAAATAAATAAATACCCCACTACCAACCTGTCTAGGGTTCAAGAGCTCCCCACCAACCACTAATCTCTGGGTGCATCCAGCTAGCCAGTTTTCAATCCATCTGACCATCAAAGAGCCTACTCCCAACCCCATCAGTTTCTCCACCAGACCATTGTGGGGGACAGAGTCAAACACCTTGCTGAAGTCCAATAATAATACATCCACAGGCCTTCCCCTGTCCAGTTCTGATGTTACTAATTTGTAGAACTCCACAAGATTGGTTTGACATGATCTACCTGGCACAAACCCATGTTGCCGACTATCCAGACCTCCATCCTCCTCCAAGTACACCTCAATCTGCCTTTTAGTATATACTCTCCATTAATTTTCCCACCACCGAGGTCAAACTGATGGGTCTATAAGTTACCTGGTACTTCCCTCGACCCCCCTTTATGGATTGGCACCACAAGTGCCTCTCGCCAGTCCCTAGGTACCCTCCCTGTCTCAAGCAACCTGTTGAAGAGCTCTGCCAGGGGTGCAGCCAGTATGTCAACAAATTCCCATAGTACTCTCGGATGACTGCCATCTGGCCCAGGAGATTTGTCTTTCTTTAGGGCCTTGAGGGCTAACCACACCCTTTTGGTGGAGATAGCATCTTCCGTCCCCCCCCACCTTATTGGCCTTTTTATCCTTATCCTGATGTGACACCCTTGGGGTACCTCTCCTTCCCTCTTGCTCCATTTCTGTTGCTCCCCTGATCCCACTCACTGCCACTTCTATCCCCATCGTGCCTTGCTTTATAGATATCCCATCCCCTCCCTAGTGAACACAGAGGCTAAGTACTGCTATTACCTCTGCCTGGTCCCTTGCCTCTTCCACCCACCTCCTTCTGATCTCAGTCTGCTGGAGATGGCCCTTAGTTTTTCTCCACTCTCCAATGTACCGAAGAACCCTTTTCCCTCCATGTATCCCTGTGCCAGTCGCTGCTCTTTACTGGACTTTGCCCTCACCATCCGGGTGACTTTTCTAGATGCAAGATGGTACATTTCCTTCATCCCTATCCCCTCTTGTTGTTTTATTTTTGTAGGCCGCCTTTTTCTCTGACCACTCACCTGAACTTCACTGGACCACCAGCATGGTTTATGTGACCTTGCTCCCTTACGTTTCACCTTAGCGCAGGCCCTGATTGCCTCATGAAGTCCCCGTTTTATGACCTCCCATCTCGTTTCCACATTTGTCATTGATGTAATCCCCTTCAAGTGATCCTTGAAAATATTTCCCATGCTCACAAAGTCTGCCCCCCTGAAGTCCACTGCCAGTGTCCTAGATCCCCCCCCCCCATTCTTATTTGAAACCAGACAGTATTGTGGTCGCCCAGTCAGGGATCCTCTACACACCAGTTCCCTTACCAGATCCCCATCTGCCAGAACCACGTCCAGGACATCCCTCCTTGTGGGCTCCATCACATGCTGTGTTAAGGACACATCCTAGAAGCCGTCAGCAGCCTCTGCTCCTGGCACCTTAGAGAACACGGTTCCTCAGTTGTACCTGGCACATTATGTCCCCCATCAACACCACTCCTTCCCCTTTTGGTCCACACTGGGCAATGGTGTTGTCCAGCAAACCATCCTCCAGAACATCACCCATCCTGGGGGCCTATACTACACCCAGCTTGACCTTACCTCCTGCTGGGGTTCATAAGGTGACCCATAGGCCTCCACGCTTCCTCTGCCTCTTCTACCCTTGCAATTTCTATGTCATCTGTAATGAACATAGCCACTCCACCACCTCTGCCCTCCTTTCTATCCTCTCCTAAGCATAGTGTACCCCCGCACGTTTAGGCCCCAGTCATGGTTTTGTTGGCCCACGTTTCCATGACCGCCTCCACATCCACCCCCCCCCCCGAACAGCATGGCCTGGAACTCTGGCAACAGGATCACAACAACAGCTGCAAGGGATTCTGAGTTGACGAATTGTCCACCTAGGGACAAATGACTTGGCTCATCATGAGGTTAGAGCAGTGCAGGAGGACATTGCAGAGTTGGGGAGGGCCCTAAGACAAGTAGCAAACACAGTACCTCCTTCTCAGAGGTGCTGCCTGTCAAGGCATCGGGAGGCGAGGTAATTGGCACCATGCAGTTTAATGAATGGTTGAAAAATGGTGCGGAGCACAGGGTTTGGCTTCATTAGGGGACTGGGGTTCCACCTGGAGGGCCACCAGCCTATACTGGCAGGATGGTCTGCATCTGTCCAGGAAGGAACAAGTCTTTGAGCAATCGGTTTAAATGCTTCATTGCGAGCTTTTAAACTAGTCAATGGGAGAGCACTGACAAGCAGCAGAAAAATCCCAGCCTCTCCCTACAAAAACAGGGTACTAAATGAGAAAAGACCAAGGTAGAACGGTCAGTGGGGATGCTGCAACAGAAGGTAAGGCCATCACAAAATGGAGAGCAATGAGTACCAATGCCCGTAGTCTAGGTAACAAGCTTCCTGAATTAGTGGCCTTGATGGAGGAGGAACATCTGGATATCGTGGCAGTCACAGAAACATGGTACACAAAACCATGACTGGGACGTAAACATACCAGGATACACTATCTACAGGAGGGACAGGAGGGTAAAAGAGGGGAGGAGTAGTTCTTTACATAAGGGAAGGAATAAAAGCAACAGAACAAAAGGGTAAACAGGGAGGAGAAGAAGCACTGTGGTAAATTTGGAGACAGGCAATGGCACCACAATCACACAGGGTTTAGGCAGACCTCCTTCTCAGGAGGAAGTGGACAAGGAAATGATAGAAAGTATACTTAGAATGGCAGAAAAGGGAGATATTGCTGATGGGTGATCTGAATATGCCAGATGTTAACTGAGCGCAGTTGCAGCTGCCACTCAAGAGTGCAGTTATTCTAGATGCCCTACAGGGGGCATGCCTTAGACAACTAGTACTGGAGCCCACTCGAGAGGAGCAATATTAGACTTGATACTCTCAAATGGAGATGAGAGAGGATCACAGATGTAGAAGTGGGAGCCATCTGGGAACTAGCACCATCGAACAGTATGGTTCACACAACACAGCAATAGAGTCAAGTCTATACAAAGACAAAAAGTACTGACTTTAGGAGGGCTGATTTGCTAAAATGGGTGAGTGCCTAAGGAATGCACTAGCAAATGGGCGGGAAGGAGGGTGGAAGAACAATGGGAATAATAAAACTGCCATCACAGAGGTAACGAGCCTTTGTGTGAAGCAAATAAACAAAACAAGACGATGTAAGAAACCACTATGGTTCTCAAAAGAAGTGGCAGTGAAGGTTCAAGAGAAAAGAAAGCATTCAGGAAGTACAAGGAATCGCAGCAGGAGCAGGACAGAGAACTGTATCAGTTAAAGCAAAGGAGGCTGGGAAGGCAGTCAGAACAGCAAAGGCCCAAACTGAGGAAAAGATAGCCAACTCAGTTAAGAAGGGAATAAACTTTTATAGGTACATCAGGGAGCAAAGGAAGACCAAGGAGGGATAGGAGGCTTAATAAAGGGAGGGAGGGTGGCAGAGGGAGAATGTGAAAGGCAGAGATACTAAACAAATATTTTTGCTCAGTATTTACAAAGGAAGAGGGGAGGTACATAAAACAAACAGTAGTAACACTCTGGATACAGAAGTTGATACCAGCCCATTTACAGAAGAAAGGGTTCTGAAAGAACTCTTAAAACTGAAGGTGGACAAAGCAATGGGGCCTGATGGATTCATCCCAGAATTCTAAAAGAACTAAGGGTAGAACTAGTGACACCACTGACTACCCTCTTTAACAAATCATGGGAGGATGGGGTGGTACCCGAGGACTGGAGGAGGGCAGATGTGATTCCCTTCACAAAAGTGGGAGCAAGGCAGAAGCAGGAAACTATAGACCTGTTAGTTTAACCTCAGTGATAGGAAAATGATGGAATCACTTCTAAAGGAAAGAATTGTCACGTATCTGGAGGCCAGAAGGGCACAGGACCCTAGGGCAGCATGGATTCACAGCGGAAGGTCATGCCAGACAAATCTGATAGATTTCTTTGACTGGGTGACCAAAGTAGTAGATCAGGGAGGGGCTGTGACATGGCCTACCTAGACTTTAGCAAGGCATTTGACACAGTCCCACACAAAAGATTAATATATAAGTTAGCCAGCCTGGGAGTGGGTCCCAAGATGACAGCCTGGGTAAAGAATTGGCTGGAGAATAGGACACAGAGTAGTAGTAAATGGATTCCACTCAGAAGAAAGGAGGGTTACTAGCGGGTACTGCAGGGTTCAGATAGGACCAGTCCTCTTCAATGTCTTTATAAGCTACATTGCAGAAGGACTGGAAGGAAAAGTATGTCTCTTTGCAGATGACACTAAGATCTGCAACAGAGTTGATGCACAGGGTGGGGTGGAAAGGATGAGAAGGACTTGGCAAGGTTAGAGGAATGGTCAAATGTATGGCAGCTTAGATTCAATGCTAAGAAGTGCAAGGTAATGCACCTGGGAAACAAAACCCAGGGAAGAGTACACAATGGGGGTGAGATACTAACAACAACAAAATGGAAAGGGACCTGGGGTAGTCATATCAGATGACCTAAAGGTGGGCAAGCAATGTGAGAAGGCAGCAAGGAGGGTTGGGGATACTGGGATGCATAGGGAGAGGCATCACCAGTAGAAAACAGGAAGTTATTATCCCTCTGTACAGACAGCTGGTGAGACCCCATCTGGAGTACTGTGTGCAGTTCTGGAGACCCAATCTCCGCAAAGACATAGACAGGATGGAAGCTGTCCAGAGGAGGGCAACTAAAATGGTGCAGGGTCTGCACCGGAGGACATATGAAGAGAGACTTAAGGAGCTTAATATGTTTAGCCTCGAGGAAAGGAGGGAGAGGGGGGACATGATAGAAACTTTCAAGTACCTCAAGGGAATCAACAAAGTCCAAGAGGGTAGCATCTTTCAAAAAGAGGTGTGCAAGAACAAGAGGGCACAATTTGAAGATGGGGGGCAGCTCAGAGGTAATTATAAGTATTTTTTCACAGAGAGGTTGTGGATGCATGGAATGGCCTTCGGAGAGGTTGTGGAGTCAAAATCAGTGGTGGAATTCAAGCATGCATGGGATAGTCATAAGGCAATTCTGGGGGTTGGGGGTAGGAAGAAGTAGGCTGCTGGTTAACTAGGATCTGCAGCTTATCCAGTAGGTAGGGAAATGGGCAGACTGGGTGGGCCAAGCGGTCCTTATCTGCCGTCACATTGTATGTTTCTATGTTTCTATGTTTCTATGTTTCCCAAGCTCCTGGCATTTACTAACACTACCCTCCACCCCTTATCCCTGATCCCCTTTTGTCGAACCCCACCCAGGTTCCTTATACTTCCATCCTCCCTCTGCTCCTCCTGAGACCTCCACCCCCAGTCTGCTCTCCCCCCTTGGGTTTGAAGTCTACTCCCCTCATCTGGAGGAGAGAGCTTCTGGTCAGCCCTTCCCTTATCCCTCCCCCCCTCACAAGTTTAAACCCCACCTTTCTTGAATGTAGTCAGCCATCCCCTGTTTAAGGACTTCCTTCCTTAACGGGGCAAGATGAAACCTGTCCTTGGCATACAGTCCCTTATCCTCCCAAACTCCTTTCCAGTTCCCCAACACCCCCAACCCACTCTCTTCACCCCACTTCCTGAGCCAGTCATTAACCTCTGTGATCTTCATTTTTTTCTCCACTGAGGCCTTTGGTACTGGTTAATTGTTGCAGAAACTTGCTTTTTGTAGGAAAACATTTACTCAGTTTAAATCAGACAGAAGTAGGCTGATGGACCACCGGGACTGTCTCCCACTCCTAGTGAGTGCATCACTTTATTCTAGACAAGGACATCAGATACCCATCGAGCTCTATCTTAAACTGGCTAAATGTTGTAATGTCCACTAAATTTTGAGAAAGAGAATTCCCAGGTCTAGATACCCTGATAGAAAATAATTTATCCCTTTTATTAGTATTTGCTCTGGTAAGTACAAGTTGTTTATTATGTGACCTCTAATTAATAGATCTTTCACAAAAGGCAATGCTACACTGGGCCATAAGTTCCAGACTGCCAAACAGCTTAAATAACAACAGAATATCTCCTCTATATCTTCTGCCCTCAAAGCTGAAAAGCCCAACCTCAGTTAATCTCTCTTCATATGTCATGTGTTTCAAGTCTTGGATTAGTCTAGTGACTTTTCTCTGAACATCGTCAACTAAATTAATATCACCTTTTAAATATGGGGGCCAGAATGGAGAATCATAGTCCAAATGGGGTCTGACATACGTTCTGTAGAGAGGTAGTATATGGTGATCACTCCTAGAAATAAATTATTTATTTATATTTCTCAACAAACCATTTGAACCTGGATAATCTTCTTGCAGTAATTAGACACTGAGAAGTTATCACTGATAATAATCCCCAGGTCACGCTCACTTGTTACGGATTTTAGTGAAACATTATTTATAGTCTATGAATGCAAGAGGTTTTTCTTCCCCATATGTAAAACAGTACATTTATCATGGTTAAACTTCATTTTGTTTCTACTTGCCCACAATTCAGTCAGTTTTAGGTCATTCACTGAGGATTGATATTGAGTAGTATCACTAACCTCACCTCCTAATTTTGTGTCATTTGCAAATCTGACAATATCATTTTTTAGGTTAAGATACATGTCCCCAAATAGACCAGCCAAAGAGAGTTGGTCCAAGTACTGAACCCTATGGGATGCCACTAGCCACTAATCCCTCATCCAATTAATTTCCACCAATCCTCACCCATTGGTTTCTATCAGACAACCAATTCATAACCCACCTTACTAGATAATAACTAAAACCCATTTTTTCAAGTTTTTCCACCAGATCTTTGTGGGGAACCATGTTGAATGCCTTGCTCAAGTCCAAAAGTATGATAGCCACAGGACTGCCATGATTTAAACTCCTACTGACCTGTTCATAGAAAGAAACTAGGTTGGTTGTACATGAACATCCTTTTGTGAAGCCATGTTGGGTCATGTCAGATAACCCCTTACGGTGCATTTCCTCCTCAAAATGCATTTTTAATAATCTTTCTAATGTTTTACTGACTAGAGAGGTCAGGCTGATAAGTTGATAGTTTCCCACATAATTTCTACTCCCTTTTTTATGGAGTGGTACAACACCACACTCCTCCAATCACAGGGTACCCCACCAGTGTCCAAGGATTAGTTGAACAAAACAGTGAAAGGGTGACCCAAAACTGCCACAAATTCCATCAGGCACCTAGGGTGAATGTGGTCTGGACCGGAAGAGGTATTCTTTTTAACTGAACTTAATGCACTGTCAACTTCTTTAATATTGAAGTGCTAAAAGACAGTACATTTTTCATTTCACTGCTACTTTAAGTTGTACTAAAAAGGAATTAAAAAACAACTAGCAACATCAATGAGTTTTAGAGAAGGTAAGCAATCTAACAATATAGGTTTTCAACTAGAAATAAAATGATGCAAAAGAGTTGACAGTGTCCATTTAATGCCATTGATCCTGTTCCCACTGATGTTAACTTTTCCTGTAAAAAAATTGGTGACTATGGGCCCTATCTACAAAGCAGTTTGCCATTAGACAGAAATTGTGAAAGTGTTTTGTTGATATGGTCCATGATAGTAGAAGGACAGACATCACATTTCATCAGATTGTGTTCTTTAAACTTTCCTTTGTTTTTCCACATAGTATTTACCAACTACCAACTGAGCTGTCTTCATCATCCATAACATCAATCACTTCATCAGGATTGCTGGTATACTTTTGTAGAGATATGAACATCTTGCCTTATTAACTTTAATAAATGTTAATGTGTGTACATTTTCTGGCAGCAACCTATTTCTGGTGTCTGTCACAGTATTGCCAGCTGTACTAAACGTGTTCTGAAGAGACATTTGTTTCAAGACAACCAATATATTTAAAGGGGTCATCATGCAGTTCAGGCCATATTACATTTTTCAATCACCAGCATGCAAAAGGGCATGCATCAATAGGAAAAAGTGGTTCTTGTAGTTTATTGTCTACCATGATGGACAGAGAATGCTCAGGAGAAGAATCAATGTAATTTGTTATGGTAGCGATTTGCGAGAGTTTTTGCCACAGCTTTTGCTTGCTACTAGGGGTGGAACTGGGAGTTGTAGAAGAACTACTGCTCACATTTGGTGATTTTTCCTGTCCTGTATCTCTTCATAAAGAGCACTTTGTTGAGATGGAAGCTACTGTGGGTGTCTGTGTTTGACTCCAGTGAGTGCTGCAACTCATCTAACAACAGCAGTTTGTAGTGCTCTACATCATCTGTTTTTGGAAGATGTATAGCCTTGAACCTGGGGTCTAAGCGAGTTTTAAGTATGTAATGTTTTGATATGGTCATTGCAATTAATTTTTCATCATTTTGGAAGTGCTCAGACATTCTCTTTAAGATTTCCATGATACGCCTACATCTTGTCTCATCTTCAGAATTGTCGCTTTCTATCTGTGGAGTCAGAACACTCAGATGATGTGTGATTTGCATTGTAAATGGGACAACCTGACTCAGAGTCATACATTCTGAAGACATGTCCCTTGTAGATGTCTGAAAAGGAGCTAGGATGCATAACGCTGTCTCCATTAACTTCACACAGCAGCACAGAAAGCCTAATGTCACCACCAGTAATGTAATTGGAGCAATATTCATGTACAGCTTGCTTTTGTTCCAAGAGGTGCTACAGCATATAAAGAGTTGAATTCTACTGAGTGGAAACATTTTTAATCAGCTTTTGGTGGGACAGGTTGTGTTTCTCTTGTATTTTAGATATGGATTTATTTATGACCAGTTTAGAAAAAAAGTATTTTATTTGTAAGCTTGGTTTCTGTCATTGTACTGCTATGTGAAAAGTGTCATAAACTGTATGTTATTAATTTATTTATTGGGTCAGAATATTGTACAAAACTGTATTAGGAGTACTAATCCTATCTGTACATGACTTGTGATATTAACACTGAATTAGTAATATTAATTTTGTAAAATTGTTTTAAATGTATCCAGGTCAAGCCTGTGAAAGGGCCATGTGACCCAGAGCTTTTTTACACAGTTAACAAAATGTTAAATAAAAATAAATAAATAAATAAATAAAAATGTTGAACAATATTCGTACAGCTTGGTTGAATGAGAGCAGTGAGTCACAATTTTGACAGCAATCATACCACCAACTTGAGTTTCATTGTTCAGAACCCCACTGGCAATTAAATGTAAACAACGAGCAAAAAAGCATGTATGAATTCTGCGTCCTGTACTGATTTCAAGTTGTTGACGCCATTGCCACTTACTATAAAGCCACATTTTAGACCATGGCCCAGATATTCAGACTGTGCCAGGCAGTAAAGCAAGCCAGGGCACAGCACAACTGGAATGCACCAGGGCCAGGTGATATTTAATGGTGATGCGTCATGGTGCATCACCGTTGAATATGTCATGGACTGCGCATGGTGCAGTGACACTGTGCTGGTGCAAGCCACAGCTAGGGAGCACAAAAGCAGTTGCACTTGGCACAGCACCCATGATATTCAGCAGAGGACATGCAAATGAGACCATAATATATGCAAGGTGCAAATGGGGCCATTTACATGTCATTATGGCCCCATTTGACTGCCTTGCACAGGACAGCCCAGTGAATTGCACCTGGCACCCTGCACAGCATGACGTGTGCACAGTGGGGGTCCCAGGGCATCCCCTACCCTGTAGCTGCAATCATGGTAAATGTATAGGACAACATACCCCTCCCTCCCGATTCCCAGATAAATTTATATGAACACACACCTTGGTGGTCTAGTGGACCCCTTCCTAAATCCCTGTTTGCTGTATAAGTATAGGTCTCCATTCCCTGGTAGTCTAGTGGATCCCCCTTCCCCATCCCGACCCAACAATCTTTGGCATGTCTACATTGAATGTCCCTGGTAGTCTAGTGGTACCACCACCCTCCTGTGTCCCCAATCACCGGTTATCCACCATATTAATATTCCCTGGTAGTCTAGTGGTACCCCACCCCACCAGTTGCCTGTAATACAATTCCCTGGTGATCCAGTGGCACCCCCACCCACACAGAACCCCATGCCCACCACGCTCCCCCCCCATCACTGTTGGGCTGCTGCAACCCACCCACATACCACTCGTCCACCTGCCAAATGACAGGTACAGTATGGGCTGTAAGTCCATTGGTCCACAGTGTGGACCAATCTGAGCTTGTAGGGCATATTGTATCAGACAGTTCCCAAGTATGTGAATGAAGTCATTCACACATATCTGGGACTGTTCAGCGGTATGCCCTGCAAGCCCACACTGTACCTGTCATTCGGGCGGCAGCTGGGTGGTATGCAGGTGGGTGACAGCTGCCCCACCGATGATGGGGGGAGTGGGGTGGCAATGGGGTTCTGTGTGGGTGGGAGGGGTGGGGTGCCACTGGATCACTAGAGAATTGTATTACGGGGGTTTTATCATGATCTCGGCAATGGGCTGGGGGTACCACTTGACTACCAGGGAATATTAATATGGTGGATAACCGCGATCGGGAACACAGGAGGGTGGGCACCACTAGACTACCAGGGACATTCACTGTAGACATGTCGGCGATCATTGGGGTGGGATGGGAAGGGGTCTACTAGACTACCAGGGAATGGAAACCTATACTTATACCGAATCGGGATTCTGGAGGGGGTCCACTAGACCACCAGGGTGTGTTTACATTTACATTTATTGGGGAATTGGGAGGAAGGGGGGGTACCACTAGGCTACCAGGGGGATGTGGGTGTTTGTGGATGGTGTTCTGGGTAGGCAGGTGGCCACCCACGGCTGGCAGCTGCTGTGTTGCACCCTGAAATACAGCAACCTGCCTATGGGTGGCCAGGATTTGTTCCCACTTTTCACGGGCTCAACTTTGAGACCCCCATGTGGTGCAATGCAGGGTTGCACCAGCATATGCACCGCACATCCCGGGCTGAATATTGGGATGTGCCCCATATGCATGGGCATGCCCCCTGCATCTGCGCCGCTTACGACTACATTGCACCCCGGCACATTGGGATTTGCGCTGCACCAGTCAGCCTTTCCAATATCCCACCAGAGCGCAATGCAGGGTTGTGCCTGTGCAACTCTGTTGCGCCATGCACATCCCCTTTGAATATCTGGGCCCGTGAGAATAAATCCAATCATTAAGGAGCTCACACAATTCTTGCAAGATATTTGCGTCTCTATGACTCTGCAGAAAGTTCCTTATATGCAGCAGCTCCATCTTTTGGGGTGTGTT
This sequence comes from Neoceratodus forsteri, assembly GCA_016271365.2. Taxonomy (NCBI): domain Eukaryota; kingdom Metazoa; phylum Chordata; order Ceratodontiformes; family Ceratodontidae; genus Neoceratodus; species Neoceratodus forsteri. Next base: position 265,138,175 of record CM057454.1, on the reverse strand, counting down.
TGTTTTTGAAGAAACACAAGAAAAACAGACCCAGTGAGTGGTAAGGGACATGCAATCTAGTGACTGCTGGTTCACATATCTGTTGTGACATGAATAACCTTACCCTCTGCATTTTTAAGTGCAAGCATCACTGTCACTTTTAATGCCTCATAAATGTTTAGTATTTCAACACTGGCAAAGTACCTTCAATGAGAAACATCGTAATGATGCTCTGCAAGTTTCATGTCCTCCCTAAAATCCTCATGATCTACTAAAAAGTAGGAGAGAATGACTCCAGTTAACATTTCTCCAGTTTTATAATTAAGATGAAGACTGTTTGGACAAACTGATAGGAGATTGTTATTATCCCAGGATAGCCACCACAGGCAAGATCAGAACAGAATCAGTGTTGTTATGACTTTTTCCACACAGTCCTCATGTATTGCAGATATTATTAGAAAGCACTGGCATGTTCTGAGAAGTGATAAAGCTCTAGAACAATATGTGAGCCAACAACCAAGAATGTTGTACAGGAGAGCTACAACTCTCTGAGACAAATTGGTACACAGTAGACAGCAATGGGAATGTAATGATAGCCAAACATGACTACAGAATTAAATTAAGGGCTACTATCCGTGTAAATGGTGTACTTATTGCTATGCAATATCACAAGGGAAAGATTTGTTAATCCTGGAAATGGCAGACAAACGGAAATAAGAGGCTTTATTACATGTGATACCAGTGTGATATGTGATACGGGTGCAGTAGTGACAGTACTGTACATCTCCTATATCATTTTTGCTGGTCTTGCTGGTAAGAGCAGAGAGTAAACTAAAACTAAACTAACAGCAAACTAATAGATAAAATTGTTTTCATAAACTTCCTGGTTTTAGAATTTGGACTGCTTTGATGTTTTGCATCTGTTTGCACTTGGGACTACTAGCACTACAGCTATTGGCTGTAAAAGGGGTCCTCCTCAGCACCTGTTGCCATAATTTGTGGGTAATCATGTTTTTAGGGTGGAGTGGGTGGGTTTAGTGGGTTTAGGTAGTTGATGTGAGTGCTGGAGTGGATGTTTTATTTATTCTAAGCTATTGTGTGTGTGTGTGGTGGAATAAATGTGTTAGATAGGTTTAAGTTTTAGAGAAACAGAGAATGATCTGCCACAGCACTTGTATTAGGATAGCCACTGTATTAAGTAGTTCCATTAATAGCCTATTAAGATGTGTAGTATGACAGGCCTCTTAAGTTAGGCTTATCTACTCCCAGGCCCAACTACAAGACAGTTGCCCCTTCATGGACTGCCCTCAGTCAGTCACTACTTATGGTCACTGCAGGGCAACAGGAATAGTCAGAAGATGAGTGGTCGGGTGGAGGGGACTGGTGAATGCTAGCTGAGGGGTAGCATTAGGGTAGTGAGGTTCAGAAGGCAGCCTCGGGTGAAATGGGAACTAGAGAGGGGCTTGTCCTGGCTGGTTCCCATACCCAGGGCTTTCACTGGGTCAAGTGGACAAGTAGCAGATGGGCCAGAAGCTGCCACTCATCCTACCCAGAAAGTGCCATAAAATGCCATAGTGGTTAACCTGGCTTGCATCATGGAGACCTGGCTGAGTGATGACACTGGACCAATATTGGAGACATCGGTCCCAGCTGGGTTCTCTGTTGTGCACTACCCAAGGAGGGACCACAGGGGCAGGGGAGTGGCTATCTGTTTTAGATCCATCCTGAACGAGCCGGCCCAGTGGTGCTGAGGGTTGAGGTGCTGGACGCCACATCTCACTCTACGCTGGTGACCCAGGTTCGGGAATGAGCCCAGGCCATTGGGGGTCAGCAGGTGAGAGAGAGGATTGAATGTCCAGTGGACAGCTCTCCTCTCTTGGGGGAGGGATCCAGGGACAGCCCAGCACCGCAGCAGCCTCTGGTGGAATTTGGAGGCACTGCCACGCTACAGGGCTTGGAAGAGGGTTTGGGCTGAGCCATGGCAGACATTGCCAAGATGTCATTGCATATCTGGGCTCAGAAGGGAGGGAGGGAGAGGGTGTAATGGCATGGAAAAACCACTCCTCCAGTGATAGGCGATGACGCCTCCTGCCCTCCACCATCCACATTCCCAATGTCGGGCTTGCCTCCCTGCAGACCTTCCCCCAGGTCCAGAGCTCAGCACTCTAGGTAGAGCACCCTGGACAGATAGGGCATCCATTCCCAGGAGGGTTCAGACCCAGGGGATGTGCTGGGCTAGGGGTGCTGGGAAGACATGGCCACGACAGGAGGCAGAGACAAGTGGAGGCATAGGAGGTCACCGGAGAGAGTTTGATGGATCCAAAAGGAGGTGATAAAAAGAATTAGAAAAAAAGACCCAGTCTGAACTTCTCTATGCTCCCAGTTGAGTCTACCTCATCATTTGAATGTGTGGTCATTCAAGGGAGTCCTGGTTCAGGCTGCAGGGTCATTCTCATGTATCATCCTCCTTGCCACAAGAGGAATTTCCTGCAGGAAAAAGTGGATTTTGTCACCGGTCAGGAGTTGAAGTTGCACAGATAGTTGATTTTGGATAAAATCAATACCTGGGTCCACAACAAACTCTTGCAATTTGGGTATTACTTCCTCCAGACCATGGAATCGCTGGGTCTATCACAAGTCATTACTTCTGTGACCTATACTCATGGCCATACCTTGGACTTGGCATTCTCACTGAGACTAGTGATAAATAACCTTGAGATTGATCTGGTATTTGGCTGGATGATTGTACAGTGATGTTCTTATTTGGGGCCACCCCCATGAATCCTCCCCCTGTAAAGATGGTCTGTTTCCACCTATTAAAGGGTGTGACCCCAAAAGGATTGATGGCAGAGATGAACCTATTGAGAGCGCTGGTTGCTTGCATGGCAGGACAAGATGAGGCTGCGGTGACCTATATTACGGCTGTCACTGTAACTCTTGATTCTCTGGCACAAGTCCATGTACAACCCAGGTCATCATGCTTGAGGTCCCCATGGTTTGATGGGGAACTCAGAGAGCTGAAGACCTGGGTTAGAGGCTAGAATGCTGCTGGTGGAGGTCCCACATAGAGAAGGATACATTGGGTTTGAAAACTCATTATACTGAGTATCAAAGGGCAATCTCCCATAAGAAGACAGAGTTCCTGCCCAGGGAACTGAAGCAAAGAACAGACCAGCCCAGCTTTTCCAGACATTAGATAGACTTATCCATCCTTCCTGTCTCCAGCCGGCCTGAAGTTAAATGTGATGAGATTGCTCTGTTCTTTGTGGACAAGGTATCTTCCATCAGGGTGGGTATACCCCAGTGGGGTTTCCTTGGGCATGGGGTGTCAGATCTTGGGTAAATAAAAGCAATCTTCATGCCTGGTGCGAGTTTAGCTTAGTGGGGGCAGAAGAGGTTAACAAGATGATCTCAGAGCTGAATCAAAGTAGGCAAAACAGAACACTGCACTGGGCTGTGGTGCTAGGGCAGACCTGCTAAATCCAAATCCAAATGTCCTGCACTCTCCACCACAATGATAATGTGGCTCACTTATGATCCACAAAAGAATTAGCCAGTTGATTATTAGCCTGCTAGAATGTGTAGGAAGGACAGGCCCCTTAGGATTAGCTATTCCCTGGCCCAGCTGCTGGACCTTCACCCTTTTGTTGACTGCGCTCTGCCGGCCACTATTTATGGCCACTGTAATGCAGCAGGAATAGCAAAGAAGCAGACGATCAGGTGGATGGGTTCAGAGAGGTCTAGTCGGGGGTGCAGTATTGAGGTGGTGAAATTCAGAAGGTGTCCTGGAGATCACCAAAGTTACTTTCAGTGTTGGAATCTATACATACAAGGCTGGTGAGTGCCTGGATCCCAGAATGACTGTTTATGTGCACTTAGAGGGTAATATTAGCTCTGCCAAAGATTCCAAAATTAGTTTGTGCAATTGTGTTCTGAAATGTTTGACTACAGGTATCCTGTCTCCTGCTGTGCAATGTGTTTATACTATGGCCCAGATATTCAAAAGGGTTGCGCCATGCGCAACAGGGTTGCGCATGCGCAACTCCAAAAATGCACCATTCTGCAATATTCAGAAGGGGCCAGTTGCGCCACCGAAAACATGCTGAGCAACAGCGCAATGGAAATGAAGGCATGCGCAACCGAAGGGGGCGGGTCCATGCATAAAGTGCGCACGCGATATCCGAACACTCGCGCACGCGCAGAGTGGCTAGCCGGAAGTTGCGCGCAATCGGATTTGAGCCAAAATAAAAAGGCTCAAGGAAGTGCAAGAACTCTAGCAGGCCGTAAACTGGGGAGAGAGAGAGAGAGAGAGAGACAGGAGCTGGAAGGGCAGAGAGGGACAGTGGGTCCAGGAGGACAGAGAGGCCAGTGGGGGGTGCCCGGTGCAGTGGAAGCAGCAGTGGGGGCAGCGGGGGTAACACAGGAACAGCAGCCGGGGGGGCAGAAGCCAGGGAGATGGACAGTGTCAGCTTCCACATGGAAGCTGTAATGAGGGGGGTGAGACACCATGCTGCAGGGGGACGTGGCCACGGAGGGGCCCGTCGGCAGTATGCCCCCGACAGGTGGTATCGTGCCCGCATCAGCTTCGAGCTGTACACAGACGTCGAGATTGTGGCCCGGTACCGCCTGAACAGGGCGATACTGAGACGGCTCTGCGAGCTGTGCAGTGATGTGATGCAGGCACCCTCACGACGGAGTCATGCTCTGTCCGTGGAGACCAAGGTGACAGCCTGCATGTGCCTGCTCACCACGGGCACCTTCCAGAAGCCGACAGGGGACACCACAGGCATTACACAGTCGGCCATGTCACGCATCCTCACCCAATTCCTCAGCGCACTATTGCCTCATGCTGCGGAGTACATCCATTTCCCCAGCACCACGGCAGAGCATACAACAAACATGCAGGAGTTCCACAGGGTAGCACATATGCCTGGCGTGCTAGGGGCCATAGACTGCACCCATGTGGCCATTCGCACACCACCTGGCCCCGACGGCCAGGCTTATCGGAACCGAAAGGGCTTTTCCAGTGTCAACTGCCAGGTGGTGTGTGATGCCACTGGGCGCATTATCAATGTCTGTGCCACACACCCTGGCGGAGCACATGATGCCTTCATATGGCACCAGTCTGCACTGTGCCATCGATTCAGTGGGAACATCCCCACGGGTCATCTAGTGGGTGAGTACACATGTATGGAATGCAAACTCTGTGCAAGGGTGGAATGACACAGGTGCCATGGTAGTGGCACACAAGGATATGGGCAATATGGACCTGACATGACACTGATCTCCACTATCTCCACACAGGTGACTACGGATACCCTCCGTCCCTGGCTGCTCACACCATACCGGCCCCCACGACCCCAGCGCAGCTAGGTTTCAATGAGGCACATGCCGCAACACGTAACATCATAGAGCGGGTGTTTGGGATGCTCAAGGCATGCTTCTGATGCCTGGACACCTCCGGTGGAGCCCTACAGTACAGCCCCCAAAAGGCCTGTGGGATATTCCTGGCCTGTTGCATCCTGCACAACATGGCCAAAGACCATGGGATAGCCATACAGGTCCAAGAGGGGGACAGCGATGGGGACGCCAGTGGCGCCGGTGATGTGGGTGATGAGCAGCCCCCCCTAGGACGGAGGGACCCCCGACTGACCCGGCAGGCCCAGCTGCACCGTGACACCATTGCAGAAGAGCACTACGCCCAACACAAGTAAGTCAAGGGGACATGTGCAGGCAACACTGTCCATGCGCAAACCACAGGCACACAGGGGAACACACCGTGCATGAAGGTCAGGGGAGTTGAAGGTTCCAGGCATACCAACACACCATCAGAGAGAGGTGAGCACTCATATGGACACACACACACACACACCAGGCAGCATACATGGGCAGCAGCACAGCACTGCGGAAATGACATTGCCAACACAGCACCACCAACCACCCCACCACCTGGACTGTCCATGTACGTGTGTCAGGACCTGGGCACCTGCACCTTGGTGTACAGTGCAATGCAGGCATCATCATGCACATGCACCTGTGGACAGCAGTTGGGAGAGTGTGCAGGTGGTCCGTGTGTCAGCTTGGTGAGCAGAGCACCCAGCAGGCACTGCCCACCATGACACACATTGCACACAGGGCAGCACCAGACAGGGCCTGCACTGGGAGACAGTTCAGTCAGGTAGCACTGTCCCACGGCTACCACGGATGCGGTGGCGGCCCGCCGTGCGGCAGCACTGGCAGGCTGAGCAGGGGCCACATCGGGTGGCGCTGGTGCACCACCAGGAGTCCCACTGTGTGAGCGCGACCTTGCCCGCGGGGTCTGCATCCTGCCAAACAAACTTGCACCAGGGGTGCTCGAATGCCCACAGCAGAACCCGGCGTCGACAGGCCTGGTGTGCATGCGATGCCGAGCGGGAGTGGAGGCGCACTGTGTGGGGTGTGTGGTACAGGGGCACCTGACAGTGTGGCCAATGCGTCCGCGACAGAGACCACTGCCTGGGTCAGCCTGTCAATGGCAGCGGTCACATCCATCCGCATAAGGACCAGCTCGGCTCGGTCCCGAGCACACTCCCTGCTATGCCGCTCCACGGACACAGACAGTGCCTCCACGGACCTTGCAACCCGCCCCTGCAGCTGTACAGAGTCCTGCAGCAGGTGGGTGTGCGCGTTCAATGGGTACTGTGCCCCAATGGCATCGTGACCCCCAGTGTGGAGCGGTCTGGTGCACAGCACCCCTTGAGGTGAGGGCTGTTTGCCAGGACCAGGTATGGGGCGGATCAAAGGGTGGTGGACATGTGCCACTGCTTGACACTGTACCCCAGACCTGGTGTGCAACTGCTGCTGCCGCCGCCTCCAACTGCTGAGCCCCAGGTCCCTGTTTCCCTCCGTGCTGACAGCAGTGCAGACGCACCTGCACAGCCACCGTGCTGCCCCACGGTGCTGACAGGCACAGCCTGGGACTGTGCCAGCATGCTGGTACACAGGTGTGAACCAGGAAGGCCAGGGGCACGTGCTGGCCTGCCATGTGTCCGTCATAGGACACACACCTATCACTGCCCATTGCAGGCCTGCTATCATCAATGGTGCAGTGCGTGCCTGCCATAGGCACAGCATGCTGGCATACCTGCATGCCAGACTGCTGTGACACAGGCTGTGCACCCCTGCACCCGCATCACTGACACGGAGTTGTTGGCCCGCGTGCATGCTGCTGCAGTGCCTGCAGGCTGGTGGCGAGGTGGATGGTCCCTCCTCCACGTCCAGCAGGTCTGCCTCACTGTCTGGACCCACCACCACCACCGTCTCCTGCAGGCGAACAGGATCTGTAACAGAAAGAGGTACATGTGAGTGCATGTGAACAACAGCCCCAACAACATCACCATGTCATACCGTGCAGTGATGGGCTTCCACCTGTCTGGAATCCTCCGCCTGGTATGCCCGCAATGGCACTCGGCTGCATAGCGCGACCAGTGTCTCCTCTGTAGAGGTCAGCTGCAGCACCACTGGTGGGCCCCACCAGTGCCAACTGTCTCACCCACCTGAGGCTGCCCTTCTCCTTCAGCCTCCTGCGGTCAGTCCCATCTTCTTCCTGCATTCCTGCCGGGCGCTGGTGGCTTCCATGCAGGTTGGGCCGAGCTACCCCTCCCATGCAGCTGCAGCTCCTGAGGGGTGCCCTCCGTCCACTCAATAGTGGCTCATCCTCCAGGTAGGCCTGGAAGAGGGCCTCTGTCTCTGCCGTGGTGAGTTCGGCCTCCTCCCTCCCGCCGTCCACACCCTCAGCTTGGCTCTGGTCAGTCATGGTGATCTGTATGGGTGGAAGTGGACACCTGTCACTGTGCAGTCGACAGCATTTCCCCATGAGCATAGCTGCCGGCCGGGGGGGGTGCAGAAGCCCCGTTTCCTCTCCGCATGGCAGATACTGATAGAAAGGGTGCCCTTTGTCCCTTTCTAAGTGCCCTTTTCATGCTCAGCCCCCTCAGCCTTTATCATCCTCCGCCCATGAGCATTGTCCTGAGCATCACACAGCATGTAACTGCGCCTCACCTGCAGTAACCAAATCTGGCCAGCACAACCCACAGTCGCATTTTTATAGCACAACACATGCAAATGAGGTGTGGCTCAACTTTAATGACATGCTAATCGCGCACTGCGCCTTTGAATAGTGATCGAATGATTTGCATATGTCGGCTGAATATCGCATGTTGCGGCTTTGCGCCATCTGGAAGGTCGGCTGAGCCAATGGCGCAGGTTTGTGGCTCGTTCCACACCCGCATTGCGCATGCCCAGACAGCTTACACATGCGTCTATCGTGCTGCCAGACCTGCTGAAGCGCGATAGGCGGTTCAAACCATAGCCACCATTGTGCCAGTGGCGCTACAGCACTGGGCACTATGTGGTGCTGTGCTTCTCACTACGCGATAGTCACTGTGGCACTGGTGCTCAGCTGCAGTCGCGCGCAGGATACTCGTCTATGGCGCTGTGCGTAGCCTTGCTTCGTGCCGTGACCTTGTGTATGCCCTCTGACCCCTGGCGCTGTTGGCATGCCATGTATACGTCCTATTGCGCTGTCGGTGACAGCGCCATGTAAAGTAATGGCGCTGTTCGAACAGCGCGATTGGGCCTGTGGTGGTCATACGCCAACAACTCCACGTGGGGTTTACGCCAGCGGGCACCATATTGCCTGCTGTAAAGTTGGTGCCATGGCTGGAGAGGGCGGTGTCCTGGAGCCAGCTTGAAGTGGCCAACCTGGTGGCCCTGGTGGAACCCCACTGTGAGGCACTGTATGGTGAGGCCCCTCACCATGCCTGAGGACCCACGTGTGGCAGCAAGTGGCCACTGACCTGGTGAGGTCACTGGCAGGGCCGGTCTGCTGAGCAGTGCCGGCACGGTACAGATGACCTCCGGAGGAGCCGAACTCTTGATGCTGCTCACGCACGCGTGCCAGGCGGGCGTGGTGCCTAGGCCAGGTGAGTGTACCATCTATGCACCTATATTCTCTGTAGGGGTGTGTGTGTGCTTGGGTGGCTGTGCATAGGTGTGTCAGTGTGTGCAGCTGTGTGATGGATGGTTATGGCTGTGTGGGCAGGCACTCTCACTGGGGCAGGGGGCACTCTGCTTTTGAGTCACACTGATGTTTGTCTCAACATATGTCTCCCACAGGCCGGATTGTGAGGACACAGGGCCAGGGTGACGTGGGCCATGCCAGGGCCCCGGTGCCGGGGGGTGTTGTGCCCCAACAGCAGCAGCAGCAGCGTCGAGACCCAGCTGCTGGAGGGTGAGTATCATTACTTCATGGATGCTATTGCATGCTGGGGGCAAGACCACCAGCCATGCGGACACACAACCAATGGGAGGTCATAATTCCACTATACAAAACACTAGTGAGTCCCCACACTGGAGTACAGTGTACAGTTCGGAGACCATACCTATGTATGGACATGGACTGGGTGGAGAAGGGTTCAGAGGAGGCGACATGGATGGTGCATGGATTGCTTCACAAGTCCTATGCAGACAGGTTGACGGAACTGAACATGTACTCCCTCTGGAGGGAGGAGGGTGTGGGGATATGATGAGGACATACAAGTATCTTACAGGGGAACAGAGTGCAGGAAAACAATATTTTTAAGCGTAAAGGATGTTCCAGGACTAGAGGCATGGGATGAAGTTGGAGGGGACGATTCAGAGAAACATGAAAGTATTTCTTCACAGAATGGGTGGTGGACAAGTGGAACACCCTGCCAGAGGAAGTGGTGGGGCTGACTTGGTCAGGATTTATGAATGCATGGGTTAGCCATAAAGGAATTCTGGAGGTCAGGGTAAGGGGAACGGACTTATAGGACAACAGAGTGAACTTACAAGGTCAAATGGACAGACTGGGTGTCCCATAGGCCCTTATCTGCCGACACTGTCTAATAGCCATGTATGTAGGCATGACACAGGTGACCTGCATCACAGTGCAGTATCACGGCACGTCTGTGTATGCATCACTGGTAGTCCAGGCATGCACTGGGCACATAGCTGTGTAACTGGCAGTCGCACTGCGTTGCCACATCACTTGCCAGCCTAGTTTGTACTGTGATTGGCGTGGGCGGTGTGTGTGGGCGGTGGTGCGCATAGCTGGTGCCGCCTGTTTGTGATGGCCATGTGCATGTTCACTGTGGGTGGGTGCATGCCATCACAGGTGCGGGACATTGGGCTATATGGCTTGCAGGTTGAGTGGTGTTCAGGGTTGTGGTCAGTCACAGCCATTGACTGTGTTCCCATTTTCCTAGGCCTCGAGGTTCTCCGGGGAATTCGGCAAGACATTCGGGGCCTGACACAGGTGGCCATTGAGAACCAGGCCATCCTTCAGTCAATCAGGCGCCATGGCCTGCGGAGGGCGTCACCGACAGTGCAGCACCAGACAGAGGATGACCAGCCAGCTGGGCGCCAGGGACACATCCCTTTCACTTCTCCCATCCCTACCACCTGCCCCCTCTCCCAGTTGTTCATCCCTACCCCTTGAACACCCCTACCTTGTACCCATCCCCCTTGTAAATAGTTGTTGTTTATGGTTTTGGTTATTTAGTATTTGAAACTTTAAATATACCTTTATATTTTGATATGAATACTGTGTTGGTCTCTGATTTGCAGCTGGCTATAGGGTGCTCAGTTGCAGTGGTGTGCATGCCATCTGGGGTGGTATGGTCCTGGGTGTGTGTGTGTGTGTGTGTGTGTGTGTGGCATGGGGAGGTATCTCCAGCATGGAATTGACTTTCTGTTGGTCTTGCCGTCTGCCGCCCACTGCTGGGTGCACAGGGTGGGTCTGGCCTGTATGCTTCTCTGCAGCGCAGGGTTGGCGTGTGCCAGGGGCATGCATGGTGTTCCTGCAGTGCCAGTCACTGCACATGGGTGGTGTCTTGGGGTCATGGTGCAGGGTGTGCTGTGCATACGGGGGCTGATGTGCACTGTGGTTGTCAGCCCCCCTGTGTGTGGCACTCTCTGCCTGCCAGTGGTTGTGCTGGGGTGTCAGGGCTCTGCTATGCTTTGTTGGCTTGTCCCCATGGGCACGTGGATCATCCGTCCCACCCCCAGTGATGCTGTGCTTGGGGTGTGCCGGTGTGGTGTGGGTTCTGCAGTGTGCTCCTGTGCCCATGTGTGGCATGGCTGGCGGTGGGCCCCAGTCTGCCTCCCTGGATGTGCAGTTCCATTGCTCTGGGGGCTGTGCTTGCGCTATGGCAGCTCTGGAATGCTCAGCTGAGCTTCATGGTTGCACCATAGCGCAACATTTCAACTCAGCTTCTCCTTCGTTGCTTGGCGATGGTGCAGTATGTGTGATATTCAGGCGTTGGTTGCTTGCGCTGTTGCTCTGCTCCATGTTTGAATATGCGCACCTGTTGCGCATTGCGCAGCTAGTTTCTTGCTCCTACTCTTGCGCCAGTTTTGAGCGCAGTTTGAATATCCAGGCCTATGTGTTTATACTTGGTGAAATTATGTTTAGGTGCCTGCATTCTGTGCAAAAGTTTATTTAAAGTGCCAGTGCTGTGCATGTCTTAACTAGTTTCGGACAAACCGTCCTTTATCAAAAGACATGTCTTCCAACATCTGTCCTAAAATAAATGCAGTAACTTATTGCTTTCTAATTATTAAAATTCATTAAAACTTCTTACATTCTTTACCTAACACATGCATACCACCATACACACATATTCCTTCAAATAAAATGCTTACACTAGCATTCAGGCCAACTATCTAAGCCCACTGAACCCACCCACACCATGCCAGAACAATGTTACCCACAAGATTATAATGACAAATAAAAAAGAGAACCCATAAACCAGTTTCTTTAGTGCCAAAAGTCCCAGGTAGAAAAAGATGCCAGAACAGCAGTATAGAAAAGCTCTAAAATAGACATGAGTGGTAACAGAATTTGAGTTGGAAAACTTTTTGATGAGATAACAGCAAGTGTATCCAAAATATATAATAGAAATGAAGAATTTCCAAAACCTGACATGAATTTGGTTACCTTAATCTCTGTATGTAGACTTAAACTCTGCATCTCTTCAACACTGCATATAACTTATTTCTGAGAGCAACGCATGCAGTGCACTCTGAAATAAATGAAAAGTGGTCTAGGCTGCTAGGGTCAAACACAGAATCCTGGAACTGGGAGAATATTTTCTTGAAGCACATACAACCTTTGTTCTGTGAATCACAGAAAAATTCAATGCAAAATATTAAACAACCTGTCCTACAATCTCATTCATGTGCATAAAATGGGATGCAATGATTCAAATAATATACCAAATGTGGACTGAACTAAGCAGACATTGTACATATGTTTTTGAAAAGCAAGCATATTGCGAACCCATGGAAAAGAATGGCAGAACTTTTTCTCTCTCTTCTCCCAAAAATAGCTAATAACATATCACTAGAGACTTGTATACTGGGATATTTCCATAATAACAATAATCTTAATGCTTGTGAGTCAAAGTCTATTAGAATAATGTCTGTGATATCAAAAATTAGATATTAATATACTGGATAAATGAATCCTCACCCCCTTAACAAACATTAAAGAAACTCTCAGAATAGAGAACATGTGCACCATTTTTATTCTAAAGAAGAAATATGTTTTATAATCTGGGAACATGTAACATTTCTCACTAGACATAATGAACAAGGTCTTGATGTTGCTGAGGCTGCAATATGAAATTCAAGCAAGAGCATTCCTACATACTTGCTTTGTAAGGCATTCATTTTTCTTCTTGCTATTAATCTTTCTGTTATTTCTTCTACTGACTCTGACGCTATCATTTCTGCTAATTCTATCTATATCCTACATTTAATACCCATATAGTGCTGTTAGATGGATTTTTATAAATGTGTTTACAGAATACTGAACCATAGATTAGATCACTATATTTCATTTGAGACTGGGTAGTCTAGTAATCAATGTTGCATACTTTCTTTTCCTTTTTAATTTAAAGTACTTATTAGGTTATATTATCATTTTTGACTGAGAGTTTTTACTCTGAATACTATGTATTAAATTACAGTACAACCTCGATTATCTGAACCCCGATTATCCAGATCTCTTATTATCTGAAGTCTGACGTTGTCAACCAACTCTTATTTGCCTAATGTTATGGACCCCGATTATCTGAACTTTCATTTATCTGAACAAATCAGATGTCTTCCAGAGTAGTCAGATAATCAAGGTTGTATTGTACTTGAATAGCTGATATGTATGGAATTTTAGTTGCAATAGAAGATGTGTATCTAATCTTATTATTAAAATAAAAATTTTATTGATTAAAAAACATTTCCGATCTTCCACAAAACAAGTAGATTCAGCTTTTTCTGTAGGCCACATTTAATTAGGGAAAACAGTACTAAGTTGTCTACATAAGCAAGCGCAGTACAGGTAGATAGACCTGGTTTTGGAGAATCTAAAACATCTTTATTTAGTGCAATCAGTAGCTAGTTAATATAAATGCTTTGTTTCACACCCCTATTCGTGGGGAAATGTCCTAGAGAACTGCCCCCAACCCCCAACCTTACTTGAGCCCAAGTTTCAGAATACAAATCTTTTACAATACTACTCAATAGAGGATTGTGTCCCCATTCCCATATTATGTGCCATAGAGTCAGATGCAGCTGAGAAATCTGTAAAGGCTGCATAAAGTTTCTGTTTCCATAAGCGAACATATTTCACAGTAAGATAAAATGAAATAGTTTTTAGCTGTTGAGTAATCAGATCTATATCCCACCTGCAACTGGTTCAGGCCCTGGGTCAGGCTCCCTTATCTGTCTAACTGCTGCAGAAGTCTATCTAACAAAAAATTTTCTTCGAGAAATTTTGGAGCTGATATCTAATAGAACTATTGGTTGATCCATTCTCAGGCTGTCTCTCACTCTCTCCCGTCTTATGAATACGGACAATTTCTGGTCCCTTCTATGAATGTGGGACAATCTTTTCTTCTTTACGCTTATTGAGAAAAGAGAATCAATCTGTTGCTCCACTATTCCACCATGCAATGGAATTCTTATGCAGATATTTGGTCTAGGCCAGGAACCTTTTTTAGTTTTAAAGTGCAGACTGCCAAATAGACTTCCTTCCTTTCAATACTATGGAAATGTTCCCATCCACAGTGTGTTCTCCAAGGGAAGGTCATTTGTTGTTGTTTTATCAAAAAAGATATTTGAAGCTGGCCCGGTGATGCTGAGGGTTGAAGTGAAGGATGCCATACCTTGCTTCACTGTGACCTGTGTTTGGGAATGAGTACCAGTTGCTATGGGTCAGCTGGGGGGGAGTATTGAAGGCCTGAGGGGCAGCTCTCCTCTCCCAGGGAGGGAAGGAGGGATAACTGCTGGCTCCACCGAATGACTGCCACCAGGTGAAGGCCTGGTGGCACTGCAGGTCAGGAGCAGCAGAAAGCGGGTGGTGCTGTGGGACCCTGCAGCATGCGTATGCTTCTGCTTATGCATGCTGACTTGAATGCCTTAGCAAGGGGAAGTAGGAGGGACAAAAACAGTGGATATGACAGTGGGGCAGGCAAGAACCAATTTCCATTTTTAAATTGCTGGTAACCTTAACTACCAGAGTCCAGAATGTTTGGGAATCATTTTTTCTATGTTTGCCAACATTTGTTTCACATATTTGATGAAGGAAATGCTTTTATTTTGCCTGCAGAAAGCAATTATATTTTTCCCATTTTGGTTAAGAGCTTTGCAATGTTCCTTGATACTATTCCGTTTGTTTGTTTGTTTTCAACTAGCTTCCTTAAGTCAGTTTTTTTTTAGCTTGTCAAGTCTATTGAACAACAAAAAGGATCAGACTATATGCTTTGCCATATTTGAAAACCATTGGAAAAAACAAAGAGGCATATCATACATATCACGTACATTTTACAGTGGTGAAACACTTTTTGTTGGTACCATATGGAGCATAATCAGGCTATACACTTGAGGAAGGTGAGGTTTGTCATAAGTCCAGATGCCTCATCTTAGTTCTGTGTCTCAAATACTACTGGTTGTTCCTAGTGCTGCCATAACACTTTAGATCCCTTTCTTAGAAATAGTTCATTATCTATGACTTGTGAATAAAAAGAGCTCAATGTGAGGATGTGGGTTAAAGGAGGACACCAACAGCAAACAGTTCCAATTCAACAAAAGGAGTTTTATTCTTGGCAGAAATTATAAACAACTAAAAAACGTACTTCTACGACAAAACAAATAAAATAGAACATATAAAATAAGGCTCCTATTACCGTTCACACTAGGACTTAGCTAGCATTACTACTACTGCTGAGGACAGAATACGTCTGATCCCCAGAGCACTCTCTAACTCAATGAGAGGAATACTTTCCTTATATACCTGTATTAACATGTGATGAGGGAAGTTCCTCCCACTTCTGTACTCTTAAACATAAAAATACATAAACAAGCATATTTTATGCTTAACATGTACACCATTCCATTTTTATCATTATCTGAAGTCATATTATTACATGAATATCAAATAATTTAGGGAACAGAAAACAAAAAAGAGAACGTCTCAGGCTAAGCTCTGCCCACTTAGTACCTGTCCTCTAATTATGCATGAAACAGGCCGGCTGGCTCTATAGAGCCAGATACTGTGAGAATCAGAAAACTTTCCTGGAGTTCTCCAAAGCCTTGGAAACTGGTAAAAATCTCAACAATCCTTAACAAAATGCAGAAAATAAATCAACACACATAGCTATAGGCATTCATTTTCATATTTTCTTATTAAACCCTTACAAATATTCTGAACTACAGAAACGCATTCGGTTATGGGTAGGGTTGCCACCTATCAGGTATTTTACCTGGTGATCAGGTTTTCAGGGTCTCTATCAGGTAATCCGGTTTTGCTCTGTTCTGGTCAGGTTTTTGAGCCATTTTGAGTGCTCACATACTTTTGAAACAAATGTTGTCATATAATTCATTGTTTCAGCTTCATGTCAGGTTACAGACAAGTTCTGTTGTCAATGTAGCCTTTTGTTTGTGAATGTAGTCACCCTGGGATGTGTAAATGGCCATTAACACCATTAGCACTTACTTACCTAATCTTTCCACTGCATCTTAAGTGTCACAGCAGCACAGCTGCCCCCACCTTTTGTAACAGTAACAGAGCCAGTTGTCCTCCACTTTCATTTGCTGGTAAACATTTTCATCTCAAACAGAATTTAGGCATTTTTAAATGTTTTAAATTCTTTTTTTTCCCTCAAGAAAAAAGTATGGTCACTTCTTTGGCTTTGAAATAGTACTGTGGACAAGAACAGGAAATGGAGCCAGAAAAATATATAAAATATGTATAGTGTTGTATGCTATTTACAGTATTTCCCTTGTCTCCCCTAGATCATATCTGTATGTTTATCTGGTTAACTAATGTCAATAAATTAGTACATACATAAATACACAATTAGGAAGAACCTAGGAATGTAACTTTAAGAGGCACAGTACAGTTTGTATTTAACTGCTGCATTAAGTGTTGTTTTTTAATGATATAACAAATGAACTTCTAGGAGGAACAATGCATGATGAGTCATGAAAAGGGGTGGGGCTAGGGACGGAGCTTAGGATCCGGTTTTTGCCTCATCCAAAGGTGGCAACCCTAGTTATGGGAGTAAAACGGCTCCAACTTAATATCACCCAACCTGGTTTTGTATGCTAATGTGTGGCATAGTGTGAGGAAACATAACTTTACAATCTGAAAAGCAAACGCTACCTTCAATGCCCGCCACACTGTGTTCTTGCAAGCTGCATTCGAGTAGGAACCAGGAGGTGATGCGCCACTAGAGCAGAAAACTCATCGCGCGGCTTAACTGTATCTAGTTCTATGCTAGTAACTTAGACCACTGACGTCTTTTCATCTCCACATGCCAAACTAACTGTTCCCTTTTTTTGAGGCACAAATGCAAGACAGCCACAAGAAAACATGGGGCTATTACTATAGTGCTAGATATTGTGCTTTTGCAAAACCTCTAAAACACAGTGTGTGTACAGCGCTTATAGTTATCATCACTGGATATGCTTCATATGTTCGTTGTATTGAAATGGGAAGGAAAGTACATGGTTCCTTAATTAGGGAATAGAACAACGGGATAGAAAGGAACACTATACAGGTGGCCTACCTGTATATGTTGTAGGCAAAAGAACAGCAAAGAAAAGAAAAACTTTTGGTGCTGTTGTAACAGACTTTACAGAACATAAAAATTCCCTTAATAGAAGAAACCAATGTCACACTCAACAATAATAAAACTAAATTTGGTACTCTATAATTCATTTAAAGTCCCTTGACTATCTCGTGAACATTGAATTACTTGGCATATTTGCAATTAGTTTCATACATTAAATGAACGACAGGTGGATTTCTCTGGTGTTCAATCAGTAACTGAGCAAAGACTGAAGTCCCATCCTGATCCTCCCTAAAATGACAATATGCTGTAGTCTAAACGGGGCAGCGATAGTCTCCATCCTTTTATAGTATATGATTAGGGCTTATTGTTGATGAAAACTGGTGGCTTTCTAAATCTTGTTGTAGGGCAGTTCAAAGGTCAAAAAAGTTGTACTATCCACATGATGTCAGAATGATAGTACAACAGCTTTTAGCTTTGAACTGCCTTCTAATTGGCTCATACCAACAAGCTCGACATAAAAAAATACTGGAAACATGGCAGCTTTAGCGAGAGGCAAGTAGAGGACTCTGCCCATTTTGACACGAGGAGCTACCATCACTTCCTGTCACAAAAGTGATTTTTTTTTTATTTTAAAAAGTACTAATGGCGACTCCGGAGGGAGCAGAAGTGGCGACAAGTGAAACAAGCACCAGGGGGAGCAGGGAGAAGCAGGAGTGAGTGGCAGCAAGAGTGGGACAAATTTGAAAGGAGTGGGAGCGGAGAGATGCTCGAGTGTGAAACATGACGGTAAATCAAGCCAGCAACTGAAACAAAAAAATGTTCATCAACAATAAGCCCTAAGCCATATACTATATAAAACAGTGGGTGGTCGCCCATCCGCAACTAAGGCTGTTTCCCTCTCCAGAGTTGATGACATCAGAGAGACCTCTCGAGCTTCGGTCTCGATGATGTCATCAACTCCCTCAAGGGAAACACAGCCTTGTTGTGGATGGGTGACCATCCACTATTGTATATATTCTTAATATGATGGTACTGCATTGTGAAATGGTGGGGCATGCTGGAGTTAACCATCTTTGGGTCAGGGCTATCCCTGCTGCAGCAGTAAGGATTAAGAACAAATATCTTTTATGACTGGACATAGCCCCTCTGAGTGGGAGTCCCAAAACCAGATTTTCAAAGGCTGGAAAAAGAGATAATTCAAATATCTTTTGAACAGTTTGCTGAATTGCTGCCCAAAAGGGCCTGATTATGAGTCAATCTCATACAGTATAAAAATGCACCCCTGCCCCCTCACCCGAAATTTTTTCCAGCATCGGTCTGAGTTTCTAGACCTATAATGCTTAGAAACCATTGGAGTCATGAAATATCTGGCAACCATTTTACAGTGAAATTCTCAGCACGAGAGAGAATCTGTAGTTTTGTGTACTCCCTCCCAAATGCGTGACCATGCTTCTTGTGAGATTTAGATATCTGCCTCCTTCTCCCCTTGTGCCTGGGTTTCGGCAATGGCCTAAGCCCCACCCTCCCTACACATACGTTCATAGGCTACAGAGATAAAGAAATTGATCCCCTGTTGGGGGTTCTGAGAGGCCTACAACTATTGGGTGTTTTAGAATATAGTCCTGAAATTGTAAATACCTGTTAAAAAAAAAATCAAGGTCGCACAGGCCAAATTCTTGCACCATTTGTTGAAAATTTGTGACCCCTGTTGGTCAGTTATAAATGGTGTTAAATACACGGGACCTCACCTTACCCTGTTCTGGAACTCCATGTCTATTCTGTTCAGGGGAAACTGTGGAACCACTGTATAGGCATGCGTCACCAAATGTATTTGGGGTCTGCGCTTCTGTTTCACCTGTCATCAGATTTGTAAACTATGGGGCCTATGCACAAATGTGCAGAGTGGCTACTGAGCGCACATCCCCAGCATGTAGCCACCCCGCACCCACTGCACCCCCCAAACGGAATGCAAACAGGGCACACAGCCCCTCTGCACCTGATCCCCCACCTGCGCGGACTGCAACGTGCAAGGAGGGCAGGGGGCAGCCAGCACCACGCATGATGCATAACGGCGCGGGGTAGTGCTGGCCACAGGGGTGCGGAGGTGCCCACAGATTATGCCAGGGAGAACCCTGCTGTAAGCCCCCTGCATGCCCAAGGCATCCATCCCACACCAAGGGGACCAAAGCATCCACATCCACAGGCCACCTGGGGCCTCCAGCCCCAGCACCCAGCTGAGCCGCCACCATCCCCATGTATGCCAACCCCCCCCACACACACGCACACACATGGGGGCAGCAGTCCCTGGACCGCAGACACCCCCCTGCCAGCCTCAGTGGCTCCCAGTGCTCTGGTTGGTGCGGTGGGCTGTGTCAACCCCCCACACACACACACACATCCTCTTGGTACGGCCCCCCACCCCCCGTACCTCACCGTCAGATTGGGGGCGTGACATGGTCGGCGGCAGATCCCACCTCTCACCTCCATGGCTGTTGGCCATGCAGACATTTGCAGGGAAGTGCAGCCAAGGTGCCCCCCACCACGTAAGGGATCCACTGAAGAATCCAGGACAGGCAACTCATTGGATACCTGCTCAGGTATGCAGCTCCACCCATGGTCACCCCACATGGTTCTGCACAGACCCATGTCCCGGGGGGGTGGGGCTGTGGACAGGTGGTGGGTGATCGGGAATGCCACCGATGTGCACCTGTCCACAGGTGCTGAGCTCTGTGGCTGGTATACGCACCTCTGGTGTGTAATTCCCACCCATTAGAACATAGGCCCCAATGCTTGGTCCATCTATTTAAAATATTAGGCAAATCAGTATGAGTTACCAACCAAGGCAGATACAGTATCTTAAGGAGATGTGCAAATGGGATTGTCTTTCCAACAATGTCCGGCCATTAACTTCGGAATCTTGAATAATATCTGCTAGTTGAACTAGCTGAGCAGCTTCATAATATTGAGGGAACTCTGAAAGCCTCATTCTTCCCCTGCTCTTTTGCCCTACTAAAGAATCCCAGTGTATTTGGGATTTCCTGCCTCTTAAAAATGAATTGTGATAGCATTCACTTTAAATCTTTCTAATCCCCCCTCTCGGATCAGATAGCGGGACAGTGGAATACAAAAACAAGAACCTGGGTAGGACATTCATCTTCATTGTTTCCAACCTTTCTGAAAACATTAGGGGAAGTGAACCCCACCTGGCAAGGTCCGAGTAGACCACTTGCTTCAATGGTGTGCAGTTAACATGGTGGTTCAAACGCAACGGAATCTGGATTCCCAATTACCTGACTTTGGGTACAAACCCTGTTTGACCAGGGTGTATTTGTGTGCCTATGTAGGTCTTGAGCCTGTTTGCTAAAATTTGATAAAGAGTTTCATGTCCTGGTTTAACATGGATATCAGTTGAAAAGCTGCACATGCGTCTTTGTGTTTTTCTGGCTTTGGAAGGACTGTCACCAGGGCCTCCTTCCATAAATTGGCTATCCTTCCTTCAGACAGACATGAATTAAAGTTCTGTTTGAGAATGAGGATAAGGTATTCCCTAAACCCTTTGAAAAACTCAGTGTTGAATCCATCTGGGTCTGGTGCTTTATTCCCCATAGAATCTAAAATCACCCTTTTAATCTCCGCCTCTGTTACTAGGTTATCTAAACTATTACTTATCTCCTGTGGCAAAGATCTGATGTGCAATCCTGTTAGGAATTCGATGTTTGCCTGCACTGTCCTGTCTTGCATCTGGGGTTCCACATAAAGATCTGCATAAAACTGTCTAAAGCACTCTGCTGTTTTCCCAGGAATTGTCCAGTATTTGTTAGGGTCAGCCTTATTCCTGATTCTAGGTACCACCTGGTCAGCTGCCATTTTTTAAAGTGATATGCTAGTATAAATTACGTTTTTTGTGGGGGGGGGTTTCAGAAAAAGTTCTTTAATAAATATATTTAAAATAGTGCCACCACATACAAGGCTAAACTGAAGAAAGGCCCCGACTGGTTTCGTGCCCTAGCATGTCATCAGGGGGTGTGTATTTACTAAAGAACTTTTTTCGACACAGTGGTGAATGCAGTTCTTTGAGGTCGACATGATATGCTAGTAGACTAGTGGCCTTACTCGTCAAGACCTTTTTATTCAGCCAGACCTTCCCTGACACTGTTCTTTAGACAATGTCTTGAGATATTTGTATTATGGCGTCTTAAAAAATTCTTGCTGACAATTTAGATCCTCATTTTAGTGTTTGGATTTTAAGTATTTATTGGAATGTTTATATTTTATTTATGGTGTTTTAATATTTTGATGCTTGATTGTACGGCACCCAGAGCCTCTGGGATTGGGTGCCTGAAAAATAAAATTTGCCTTGCCTTGCCTTACTCCTTACTTCACAGTACTTGTGATTTCCATACCTAAGCTTGCCCTCTGCTTTTCAGTCTTCTCCTTCATGAAACTTCTGACAAGCTTGTGTGAGGGCCCTCAGTACTCTTGTGTTCCCTGAGCTCAGCTCGTGTCTCTTCTCTAGTTCTTTAATCTCCTGCCCTGCTTTATGTTCCTTATTCTTGGCAGAGGCCAGGTGGAGGCAGTATGGCACAGTGGTCTAATGCTCTGAGCTGCAAATCTGGTGACATTCAGCAGACCAGACCTGGGTTTGAATCCCACAGCTTCCACTTGCATACTGTGTGACCCTGAGCAAGTCACTTGACTTCCTTGTGCTCCCAGATTGCACCTGGAAACAAGCTCTGGCTTAGTGTGCCTTTCCTGGTTAAACAATTTCCCCTTCCCACCTAATAATCTGACTCCTAGCTACCACCTTCACTGTGTCCTAGACCGTGGCTTGAGAGATGTCTGAGTTTTGTTTAAGTTTGTTAGCCTCTGTAATGATTTTGCTGACCCTTGTTTTAAAGTTTGATTCATTCAAGCAGGACGTCTTCAGCCTCCATATCAACACTCTTTTGTGTACCCCTGGAGTAATCACCATGGAAATAGGGGCATAATCAGACTGAGTGATGTTGTGGATGAAGGCACTACTGACTTTATGCAGATGAGTTTTCTGAGTGAAGAATACGTCAATTCTTGAGTAGACCGAATTGGGGGTGGGAGTAAAATGTAAAATATTTTTCTCCCTTGTGCGTATCCCTCCAGAGGTCCACCATTCCCCCAACTCATCCACCAATGTTTTAAGTGTGGTTATGGATGCTTTATTAGTGTGGATCTGTCCTGAAGAGTGGTCCTTCTTTGAGGAGAGCATGTAATTAAAGTCTTCTCTGATAATAATCTGGCTCCATGGAGTTTAGCTACCCCACAACATACTTTCTGGAAGAAGGAGCCCACCCTCTCATTTGGAGCACACACATTCTAAGTGCAGGGTTTCCACTATGAATTTAGCACAAACGAATCACTAACCTGCCCCCTAATCCTTCCTCTATGGCCCCACACCAGGCACTTAGGGTAAATCCTAATACCGACACTGTAGTGCATCATGAGGGGGATGCTGCACTCCTGAGGTGCTGTCTTTTGGATAAAACATTAAACCGAGGTTACTGAATTCTTGCAGGCATCCACATCTTACCAAGACAGCTGTATCTGCTTTTTTCTCACTGGGAAGGGATACCACATATACTTGGCCCACCAATCTCCTATGTAATTTCAAATGTTCAGCAAGGGAAAAGTGGGTATCCTGGAGAAAGGAAATATCGCATTTTAATCTGTTTAATTCTGCAAGAATACAGGTGCATTTTACAGGAGATTTCACACCTTTCATATCATAGGGCACTATTTTTAATAGAATCCATCATGTATTGAGTGAAAACTAGGTAGGAAGTGTATGGTCAAGAGACTGTCACCATGCCACCTGGTGAAAATAGAGCACTGTTTTATAATTAAATAGAACTCTGAAACAATAGAGAACTGTGCCTTCATCAACAGACTATGGCACCAATGTACAATTAAACTCCCTGCACAGAAATTACGTGGGTGTTCCAAGGTTAACAGAGTTTATGAAAGAAAATATGCTTCCTAGGGTTGGTATACTGTTCTGGGCAGGGATCACGATCCTCCACACTATCTTGATTACATATTTGTTAAATTTAATCTTGAGTGAGTCACTTATCACAACTTTCTAGGGCCAAAAAAACTATTTGAATTTGGGATCATACATTTTTGTTGGCCTTTTGAAACTGCCTCATTTCTCTTTGGCCCAAACTGTTCTTCATTTGGGTTCTTAATAACTGTGACCTCCATATGCAAATGAGTTGCATGGCATATAACAGAGATGCACAGTGCATCCTGGAAAATGCACAGTGGTGTGATATTCAAAAGTGGGAAATGCACCAGGCAAGTCCAAATGCACGATCATGCAGATATAATGTATGCCACACAGAAAAAGGAGGTGGAAACCTGAATATGCCGTGCATGTGTATATTGAGCCAAAATGAGCAGCGCATGTGGTGCACATCCCAAATTTGGGCCACACAACTGTAGGAATAAAGGGGCATCCCTAAATCGGCCAGCCACCCAGAGGTAGGCCACTGCACGGCGTAACAATGTCTGGACTTGCATTTCACATGGCAGCAGTAATGACTGATGTGAGGAGACTGAGGGAAAAGCATGATGGCAGAGGAAAGGCCAGTAGGTGGTATGCCCCACAGAGATGGTACCAGCCCCGTGTCACATATGAACAGCTCACTGACACAGACATTGTGGGCCTGTACCAGCTCAACAGGGCGGTTCTGAGACAGCTCTATGAGCTGCTCCATCATGAGCTCCAGGCACCCACGCACAGAAGCCATGCTATAATGGTGGAGACCAAGATCACAGCTGCGCTGTGCCTGCTCACCACAGGCACCTTCCGGATAACGGTGGGTGACACCACTGGCAACACCCAGTTGGCCACATCTCATCTCCTCACACAGTTCCTCACCACTCTGCTGTCCTATACTAGTGAGTTCACTTTATTCCCTAGCACACCAGCAGAGCAGACAGCTACAATGTAGCACTTTTACAGGGTTACACACCTACCAGCCATGCTAGGGCCATTGAATGCACCCATGTTGCCATCAGAGCACCACCTGGTGGTGACAAAGATGTCTATGTGAACAGGAATGGGTACCACTCCATCAACTGCCAGGTGGTGTGCAGTACCACTGGGCGCATCACACATATCTGTGCCCAGTACCCTGGGAGTGCACACAATGCATATATCTGGCATCAGTCGACCCTGTGCCTTCGGTTTGAGTCCAGGCAGATACCCAGTGGCCATCTTGTCAGTGCGTGGAAAACAGCCACAAACAAGGTACCCACATGGTATCACAGTGCAGTGATGTGGCTGTACAGGTGTCGGCTCAGTAGGAAGGGGTGCTGCAATGGCTCACAGCCATGTGACATATGGAAAGGAGGAGGGAGACAGGGATGGGACCTGAATAGGATGGACAATGAACAGATGTGGACAGCTGCCATGGGAGGGTAAGCATGTAATGGTGTGCAAAAGGCACACATTAGAGGGGTGGTGCCAGTCAGTGGGGGCCTGTGACACTGTGGGAGGGGAAGTCCAAGCTGATGTATTAGAAGGGAACAGTGTTGTGTGGCACATCCAGGCTGAGAATGTGCTGTGTTCCACAGACTGAAAGGCATGCAGACTGCAGTGGCAGTGATAGTGGAAATACAACAGAAGGGAAAGGGCTGGATAGGGGAGTGCGGGAATGTGCAACAGTGACAATGTGAGTGGGGAACTGTGCAGATGAGGCTGACAAAGAGGTAACAGGTCTGTGTGGAGGGCAGAATGCCATTGATGTGGTCTGTATACTAACATATCACCTTCCTCTACACAGGAGACAATGCATACCCCTTCCAGCCATGGATGCTTACCCCAGTACCAAGGCCCACATCTGAGGCAGAAGAGAGGCACAAGGAGGCACACAAGGCTACACATAACATCATAGAGCATGTGTTCAGCATGTTGAAGATGTGATTCAGATACCTGGACAAGTCTGGTGGTGCACTACAGTATAGCCCGGACAAGGCCTGTAGCATTTTCCTGGCCTATTGTATGTTACACAGTATAACCATAGACTTTTGAATAGTTGTCCAAGTACAGGATGGCAACAGTGTGGAGGATGTGGAGCCGCCAGATGAGAGTGAGCATCTAAGTATGCAGGAGTGAGGCCTGCCAGAACGTGACCAGAGTTGCATCCCAGCAGCAGCAGCAGCAGCACCACAATGGCACATGCTACTTGTCAGATGGCACCCTGCCAGCATACCCAGAGGTGGTAGGAGGTTGAGCTGGCCAATCTGGTGGCTCTGGTGGTCCCCAGAGAGGGCCAGCTGTTCAGGTAGGAGGAGCTGGACAAGGCCTGGTCAGCAGTATGGGCAGAGATTGCCAGCTGCCTCAGCAGGAGTACTCGTATCCCACGCACAGGCAAGCAGTGTCACCACCAGTTTGGGGACTTTAGCAGGAGGGACAGGGCAGGCCTCAATCACTACCATGCCATGGTGGAAGAGGGCATAGTACCACGCCCAGGTATGTACACCATGTGAATGTGTGACATGATGGTTGTTATTATATGTAAGGGGGTTTCTGTGCCAACGCTGACCATTGTGGACTATGGAATGCCATCTGTATCAGACCACAGATGCAGAACACTACACCACATAATGCTTAATTGTAGACAGCATGGACATGCCCAACCCACTATACAGTGCATGGATACAGTGGCACATGCCCATGTCTGTTATACTGAGGGCATTATCTGCCAACAGAGGCTGACAGGATGATGAGCAGAACTATTACACAATCAGCTGGGCAGAGAATGGTGCTGTCAGAATCTGGGCACACAATGGGAAATGGAGTGCAGGCCGCAGGTCCTGTGCATTACACTGGTGTCACCCATGGACATGGCACAATGTGTGGTCACAGCAATGTACTGCATGGCCAATGTGCATTGTGACATCAAATACCATTCCCATGCCATTGATGTCTGTATGTGCCCATTATTGTGTCCACCTGTGAGCCATAGGCCATAGGCCATACAACAGGACCTGTTACATGGACATGGCATGGACATGCCATGCCCATGAACAACAGTCTCCCTGATGAACTCCACATTTCCCTGTTCAACACAGCACTCCTTGTGGCCTTGCATGCTGGGTATATTGGCATGTAGCATTGCACAGCATGGTGTGTAGCAGTGGGTGCCCGTTGTGCATCCCCATGATACAGTGTGTCGGTTACCATGACACGGCAACAGAGTATGCAGGTTCCCTGATGAAGTATATGTCCAACAGGTGTCCACTGTGTGTCCTGCACCCATTCCTAGTATCAGCATAGTGGTGTTCACACTTCAACCATGTATCCATCATGTAGTATGTGCTGCACATCAGGGGTTACAGTGCTAACAGGCACAGGGCCGCTGTGGTGTGTCCTGCCCTGACATGATATGGTGGACATGCGTAGCTATACACATGTAGGTGCTTGTCATGGACATGGTTGCCATCAGGTGCCTTGTGACATATGGATGATCCTCCTGCCACAGCTATGAGGTCCTGTGTCTGTCCATGGCATGCCAATGGTTGGCTGTATACTGCCCCTGTAGACACATGGCCATGGCAGTGTCCCCAGCCGGTGTTGTCTAGCAACTGTGGCCTGCCATTGGTATCACATGGCCATGTGCATCAGTGCCATGCAGTCCAGTGTGGGACATGCATATGAATGTCAATGTGCTGTCCAGTGTATCCATTGCAGGCCACAGAGCAACACCCACTGGGACCAGTGTCCATCCTGTGCATTGGTTGCCCATGCCGCACAATAGTGGTGCTCCCCAGCCTGGCTGACAGCTATATCAATAGTCCTCATGGGACGTAGTCCATGGGACGCTGGCTATGTATTGTACAGGCACAGCACATGGTCAGGGGACTGGTGTAGGGTGTCACATGCATTACATGGTATACTTGCTGACTACACATACGATTGCCTTTCACTGTGCTGTATGTGTATTCTTGTGGAATTTGAGGGGGGCAGTGTACAACAATATATCATGCCTATGCAGTGGTACACTGTATGCCATCCACTTTTGGGGGGTTCATACGTTAGCTCGTCGGTGTACAGTAGCTGTTCACAATGCTGCATCATATTTGGGTGTACTGTGGGGGACATGTCAGGTAATGCATGGATCTGATTGTGCCTTTGTCATTGTGTTCATATTGCAGACAGAGAGACCAGGAGATGGGCCTGGAGGAACGCCTGCAGGTGTGACCATAAAGGGATGCAATGGGACAGCCAACACAGCATGGCTAGGGTGTCACCGCAAGGACTCTCACATGAGTATGTATGTGTGTTTGACAACACCATGCCAATTGTGTTCTGCAAGGACACAGTGAGTCACCCTCTGTGGCCATTTGTTCACCACGTGTTTACATCCTGCTGTTGCACATGGGGTGCATCCACCCTGTACATCATGGCCCTCCACACCCTGTTGTCCACTATGAGGGACCATGTATACTAACATGCTTCTGATGCTGTGCACAGGATAGTCCTGCCTATGCCACATGGCATGTCCAATGCAGCTGTGTAGCCCATATCTGTGTTGGACTGACATCGCCTGCAGGGATCCATTGCACACAGTGCATGCAGGTACATTATGTAGAACTTGGGGCACACTATGTGTCCATATACTGCAAAATGTGTTCAGCACCTGGGCCTTGTACACACCTGCCCATGGATGTAGTGGTATTGTGGTAATCTGGGCCCCACACGGGCCATTGTGGTCTGTGGCATGCATCTTGTACATGTCCATGCGACAATCACATCAAATCCTTGTGATAGTGGTGGTATGCTGTTGCTTGGTTCTGCGCTGCTTACAGCTTTAGTGGTCTCTGCACAGTCCAGTGTGTCATGACACATACACTGACCACCAATTGCACAGTGTACACCACACACTTATGCACATGCTGCATCCTGTGCTGCATTCCCCCAGTTGTGTGGTCACATTAATATGTTTGCCTGTGCCTGTACACAGGTCTCCATGCCCCCTGTGCTGCCCACCATATGTTCATGATATGCAGCTGTTGTCTAGTAGACATTCTCCCCATATCACCCTCACATATTTTATGGCTTACATTGCTCAAAAGCTGTGCCCTCATACTGTGACACTGTGTTAGGTTGGATTCCTGTTATGGTACTGCGTTGTGCCCAGATGTGCCACACCAGGATATTGGTATGGCCATGGCCACCCACTGTGTGTGGAACATTGACTATCCCTGCCCAGTGCAGACTCTCGCACACACATGGCAGTGGGGGCAGCCATGGCAGTCTCGCATCAGACACTGCAGGGTGTGTTGTCATGCCACTCACCTATTGGACATGTGTTGGGTGTGCTTGTGGCCATGGCTGTCTGTTGGTGTTGTCCAGTGTTCGCCATTGGCTGTTGCCTGGCAGCCCATCCTATTGGCCTGTGTCACCATGTCACTGTGTGACCTGAGTGTGACGCACAGCAGAGGGTGTGTCCACCTCCTGTTTCACTGCTACACCACCACACATACATACATCTGTTTACATGTCACCATCCATTGTGCAGGTTGTAGTTGTGCCATGCAGTCGTGCATGCTGACACTGCATTTTGCCTTTACATTGTCCACCACCCTACACAGTGTGTGACAGCCTGTATTGTCACTCTGTGTGCCAGCTGTACTCAGTGACAGGTGTCAGCCTCACAGTACCCTCTCTGTGGAGGGACTTGAACATGGACTGTGTTCATGTGTGATATTCTCTGCACTATGTTGTCTGCACATAGGTGTGGCCCTGTGGTGTGATACACATGTTTCCATTGGGAGTACAATGTTATTGTGGCATGCTTCCATTGCCCAACAGGGCTGGTGATTGAGATCATGCACATGCCCGTGGACTATTGACATGGCCCAGCTGCTATACCTACTGGGTCCTGTCACCATCCACTGCGGGTCCACAGGACTAGATCAGGGCTGTTCACCCCATGGCTGTGCACCTTCACCTAGTATTTAGCTGGTATGCCAGTGCCAGTGTCCACACCTACATGTTCCTCTGCACAACTGTCCCTGGGCCTGCCAGACTACGGGTGATGTCATGGGTTGTGGGGGTGTTGTTGTTTCCACACATGGGTACATGCTGCATGTCATTCATCCTTGCATTGGAAGGACACTGTGGACAATCAGGGATGACTGAGGTGGTGCTTCCAGAACACCCGTACATGGGTCAGTCACCTGTGGCCATCACACACACACTTCCATGACTGGACAGTGTGCCATGGCAACAGCTACTGTGCATCTTACACACAGCCATGTGCATCTCCACAACATTTCCCTATGCCATGTTGGATATATGTCCTACAGTGCCATTGTCTGCTCCCACACCTGCGACACATGTGTTGTGCTTCATGGCACACATGTCCACCACACATTTGCAGTCACTATTGCATGCAGCACTGTGATAGAGCCTGTGGACGGCACACCTCACATGCATGGCTGCACATCACCACCATTGTTGGGGGGGCAGATTTATCTCTGCTTACATGATGGAGTATTGGCACTGCTGCTGGATTGTGTTTTTCTTTTTCTTCCCACAGGACATATCCAGCAAGGAGGAAGAAAAGGCCAGGAATGGATCCAGCAGGCAGGGGCACCACGGCAGAGACGATCGTCCAATACACAGCAGCAGCTCAACACCCTCTGCTTGCAGCAGAGGGCTATATTATGGACTGTTAGGGCAATCTCCTGGGCCATTATGGCCATTCAGACACATTTGGACCCCTCACACCACACCGCAGACGGGTGCCACAACATGCCCCTGTAGGACATTGAGTGTCTCAGGCACCAGGTGTGCAGTACTCTATTCCTTTCTCACCCCACACTCCCACCCCACCCCCCTCCATTGTACATAGTTGTGTCCCTACCACCCTTGTCCACCTATTCCCACCAAGGCCATCTCTGTACATAGTTTATATATTTCACTGTATATATTGCTGCTGTTATTATTTTTCACTGTTATTCTGTTACTTTTCTGCTGTTCTTGCTGTTTGTTTGCTGTGGA
The DNA here is from genome assembly GCA_016271365.2 of Neoceratodus forsteri. Taxonomy (NCBI): domain Eukaryota; kingdom Metazoa; phylum Chordata; order Ceratodontiformes; family Ceratodontidae; genus Neoceratodus; species Neoceratodus forsteri. The sequence goes on along the minus strand of CM057454.1, from coordinate 265,108,010 downwards.
TTGTCTTGCTGGTTTTAAACATATATATACTTTCATCTTTCACATTGCATTGTGCAGTGTGTTCTTCTATAGGGGTCTTTGCCAGGTGTTTGACATATGTTCCACTCATCCACATGTCCGTAGGTGCACGGGTGGGTGTGGGCCTTCAGATCATTCAGCGCTCCCTGTTCTCAAGGGGGGGACTCACTGTGTCTGTCACTGTGTTCAGCTACACAGGTTGCATGTTGTGCCTGTGACATGTCCATCCTTATAGTCCATCCCACTGGTTCACTGTGGTAGCATGGTGGTGTCCTGTGAGGCTGACACTGACCAGAGCATGCACCCTTGTGTACCTATGTGCATCCATGTGCATGTGTCCTACACTGGCATCAGCCACATCATGGTGTTGCTGTGGGTCCCTAGTGTGACCTTTGGCTACATGCTGTTGTGGTAGTGTCCTAGTGATACACTAGGCCATCCATCACACTGGCGTGTCTGCTGTGGTGTCACTCAGATCGACCATCGCCACTGTCCACTGGTCATGGACACTGTTGTAGTCCCCTATCCATGGCTATGTGTTTGCCAGCTGTGGGCAGTGTGCACTGGTATCCACATGACTGGCCAAGTCTGTATGGAGCACAGTGCTGGCCACTCACTGGCCTTCCATCAGGCCTTTTTGGCCACTGTGGTGTGCCACTGTGCCCCCCCTGTCCCCAGGGCCGCTGCACTTTTGCACCACCACCGTTCTCCCATGCACCCATGCAGTGCACCACTGTCTGCATCTGACTCCAGCCTTTTGTACGCAGTTCCCCCATATTCAAATGTGACCTGCTGTGCCATACAACTTTGGTTGTGTGATCGTGTATACTTGGGATATTAAGTGCACTGTTGCTTTTGCTGGCTCAATGTCTGACTATCCCACTGTTTTGTGATGGCACATTTAAATGCACAATGCATTCACTTGCATGGTGCACCCTGCCACTTTTGAATATGGGGTCCCAACTATTCAAAATAGACAGTGTTATCGACTAGAAACAGCTCTATATTATCAAGAATTGCTAATTTTGCTAGAATTCTTTCAGCAACAATCTTATTTCTATTTGTTATATTGATTTGACCTCCGTCATTACTATCTTCCCTTCATATTAACTTGTTCACTCCAGCTGTACCCAAAGATATCTGAAAAAAGTTCTTAAACTGCGCAGTGGTTTTGTCAGCTCAAGGTTATTTTCTCTGTGCACAGATGGCAATCCAAACAGACTTAAAGTTTCAGGTATAGGTGCCTATGCAGGAAAGAGTGGGAAATACTCATCGGAGGCATGTACCCTGCCTGTGTAGCTCCACACCTGTGGACAGGTGCACACAGACTGGTATGCAATAATGGCCACCATCTGTCCCCGGCCCTCCTCCACCAGCGTGCAGAACTCCACAGGGTGGCCAAGGGGCGGAGTTGTGGACCCAGGCAGGCATCCAATTGGATGCTCAGCCTGGGTCCTAGAGTGGATCACTTGTGCCCAATGGCATAGGTTCAGGTGTGTGAATAGCTCCCACAGGCACCCAGATCCATGCTGCCATGCCCACATGTCCAGAGGACCACCCCACCCAACAACAGCCCCTGTGATGGCACCAGCTGCAATGGTGTCCCTTCAAAAGCTCCCAGACTCCATGCCCAGCAGTACGAAGCAACCCCCCACTCCCTTCACAGGTGTGCCCAGTCCAGGTGTAGACATGGATCCCCCCTCACACATAGCAGCCCCAGTAGGCACATGCATAGCCCCCCACCACATGTTCAACCCAATCTCGATGTAGCAAATGCCCCCCATCATACATCTGAGCCCCATCCCCAGTATAGCAATAGAACACCCCCTAGCCCCCACCACATGTCCGCCCTTCTCCGGTACAGTGTAGGCATACCCTCAGCCCACACAGATGCCCCGATCTCTGAAGATGATCAGGAACATGGATACATAGAAAACATAGAAATTGCCGGCAGATGGGGACCATGTGATCCATCTAGTCTGTTCATGGTTTTCTACCCCCCCCTTCTAAACCTTCCCTGTAGTGCTTGATTATCCTGCAATACCTGTCCCCCTGCTCTCTTGAATTCACCCACTGTCTTTGCTCCCACTGTCCCTTCAGGTAGTCCATTCCAATGTTCAACTACATGTTTTGTGAAGAACTTCCTCATGTTGGTGCTGAATCTTCCTCCTTTAAGGTGAAGGTCATACTCTCTTGTCCTGTTAAAATCCTTTCCCTGAAAGTGGTTTTGCACCTGTGCAGTACCTTTTCCCTTCAGGTACTTAAATGTCTCTATTATAGCTCCCCCTCCCCATTTTCTGTGCTGCTCTAGGGAGTAAAAGTTGAGTTCACTTAGTCTTGCCTCATATGGTTTTTGATGCAGGCCTGCACCTTTTTTGTTGCTCTTCTCTGTACTGTCTCCAGCCTATCTACAGTATGTCCCTCTTGAGGTGTGGCCTCCAAGACTGTAGACAGTGTTCCATGTGAGGTCTTACCAGGGACCTATACAGAGTCATGATCACCTCCTGCTTCCTGCTCATGATGCCCCTTCCTATGCATCCCAGAATGCCACTGGCATTTAGCTCTGCCTTTTCACATTGTTTGCTGACCTTTCTGTCATCTGAGATGATAATCCCCAGATTACACTCCTGCCTGGTAGCTGCCAGCTGTTCCCCTCCCATTGAGTACATTTTCCTTGGGTTACGCTTTCCTAGGTGCATGGCCTTGCATTTTTTGCATTAAATTTCAATTGCCATGTTTTCAACCACTCCTCAGCTTTCGGAGTTCGAATTCCATATGCTGATGCTCCTCTGGTGTGTCAACTCTATTGCCAATTTTGGTATCATCTGCAAACAGACATACTTTTTCCTCCAGTCCATCAGCAATGTCGCTAATAAATATGTTGAAAAGGATCAGTCCCAGGACCGAGCCCTGTGGCACCCAACCGGTAACCTTACCCTCTTCTGACAGTGTGCCATTAACTAAAACTTTCTGTGTCCACCCATTCAACCAGTTTCTGACCCAACATGTTACTTTATGCCCAGCTCCCATAATGTTAAGTTTGTAGACCAGTCTCCTGTGTGGAATGGAGTCGAAGGCCTTACTAAAGTATGCTATATAACATCCACTGCCCCCCCCAATCTACAGTCTTGGTGACCCATTACTTGGTTTGTCTGGCAGGACCTCCTTGCCGTGAAACCCTGCTGCTTTGTGTCTAGTTGACCACTCTTCTCTAAGAAAGCTTCTATCCTTTCCTTCAACAGTGACTCCACCAGTTTCCGCACTACTGAGGTGAGACTAACTGGTTGGTAGTTACCAGGTTCCTCCCTGCCCCCACTCTTATGAAGCGGTACCACCATTGCCCTTTTCCAGTCCTTGGGAACATCCCCACTCATCAACGATTTGTTATAAAGCCTGGCTAGGGGAGCTGCTAGTTCCCTCCCCAGTTCCTTCAGTACTCTTGGGTGTAACTCATCTGGCCCCATTGTGTTCTCCACCCTCAACTTGTTGAGTTCCTTCAGGACCCTATCCTCTGTGAAGGGACTCGTGTCCATTCCCCCAGCTGGACAATCCTGTTTAGTCAGCGTTGGACCGTTGTCATTTGCTTCACGTGTGAAGACTGAGAAAAAGTCTTCTGCCTTTTCTGCATCTTCCTCTCTGTGCTGCCCATCTTTTGTTGCAAGTCTGACAATTTCACCTTTGGTTTTCCTTTTTTCCTGTATGTACCTGAAGAAGGTTTTGTCATCCTTCTTTACTCCTTGAGCTATTTTTAATTCTGTTTCAGCCTTAGCGCTTGTTATTACCCTTCCTGATTCCTTTAGTTAATCCTTATACTCTTTTTTGTCTCCCTCATTCATTGTCTCTTTGTACTTTCTGAACACTTTACAGTTGTCCTTCACCTTGGCTGCTACCTCCTTGGAGAACCAGAGTGGTTTCTTCCTCTTTTTGGTCTTACTAACCTGATGGGTACATTGTGATGTGGCCAAGGCTATTGCTTCTTTCGATCTAGTCCAACTCTTTTCCACGCTCACCCCCTACACATGCCCACAGGTGCTCATGTCCACAACCCCATGACCCCCAATCCAGGCCCCTCTGGGTGATCATTGGTGTGCAGTGGTCCCCCCATGGCACTGACAACACCAACCCCTGTCCACTATACCTGTCCATCAGTGCTGTGGCTCTGGATGGCCAGTGACACAGCCCTCCTCACACTTCCCCAGCCGCCAGCCATCCAAGTGATGCTGGGAGTACTATATATAGGCAGTGCACTTCCAGCATCACTTGGACAACCAGTGGCCAAGGAGGTGTGAGGAGGGCTGTGCCACTAGCTATCCAGAGCAGCGGCACGATGGGCAGGTACAGGGATGGGGTGGGTGTTGTTAGTGCCACAGGGGTGGGGAACCACTGCACTAGATCTCCTGAGGGTCTGGGACCAGGACTGAAGGGATGTGGACATGGGCACCTGTGGACATGTGGGGGGGGGTTCTGATCACCACCGGGGACTGGGGCACCTGTGAGGGCTGAGGGTGGGGGAGTATGCCTGTGCTATACCAGGGAAGGGCAGACACATGTTGGGGTGTGGGACTGTGCTACCACTGTACTGGTAAAGGGGCACAGATGTGTGGGAGGGTGGTTGCCATCCTGTAGACTGGGTCGGGGCTCCAGTGTGTGTGTTGTGGGGGCTGGCATGCAGGATGGGGGCAGTTGTTCTTTGGGGTGGTTGTTCACTGCTGCCCAAACTAGGCGAGTGTTCTGAGTTCACATGGTGCATACAAAGGTTACATGAGGATCACCTCTGCTATAACCAGCTCGGTTCTTCACTCCCCTGTGGACAGTGCTATGCGCTGTAGTGAATGGCGCATAGTGCTGGCATCCCCCTGCCTGCCCCTGGTGCACTGCTGTCCATGCAGCTAGGGAGATCAGGTGCATACATGATGCACACCGCTTTTTCATGCATCCCATGCAGGGTGCACAATGGGTGTGGGGTGGCTACGTGCCACAGATACGCAGCACGTAGGCTCTCCACAATTTCATGCATAGGGCTTTATATTAAACATTTCTTGGCTAGGGAAACACTCTGAACTAAATTGTGCTTTATTAGGAAAGTTAACATTAATCTTCCCATTTTATAATCCACTAATGTTAATCCATAGATAGCTGACCTAGGAACATCAAAATAATTTTTTATATAATCTTTATGTTCTTCGGAATAATCCCAAGCAGTGCCTATTATATCATTTTCATTAAACTGTTGACCCAAGTCTGCCCTCAGTAGGCTCAATCTTTTCAAACAGCTGATGGCATTGCCCAAAATCTACTCCTTTAGGCCATAGGCCATACAAGCATATATATATTTCCTTTTGCCTGAAGCACTCACTGGTGTCCTTCGGGGGTACTACCACCCAAATGTACTAATTGTGTTATATTGTGTACATGTTTATGTGAATGGTTTAAGATATTTCTCACAGTTAGATCAGATATCAGTACTCTCTCTCTTCTATTTTGAAGTTCATTTGATTCTCAGAGTCTGTACCTCTCTGTTTACCAAGAGAGATATTATTCATGCTTGCGGGCATTAAGTTTTCTGCTCTGTTTTCTAGTCCAGAGCTTTTAACAGGATTATCTCAATTAACATCTGTGTACACTTTCAGAATGCACTCTCCATTTTTTTTTTCGGGTCATGCAACTCATTTGTAGTTTTTACCACATTTCTCATTAAGTTCTTTCCCTTCTGAAACTAAAGGGTGTTGGATGGTGTTACTTCTTTTATCAGCACTATCTTGCTGTTTTATTTCTATCTCTTTCTCCTGAGTTTTAGTGTATTTTCTATTCTCAGTACAATCTTTATCAACTTGTTCTAAACATTCATTATCACACCTTAGTTAGCCGAATTGCGCTTCTTATTTTTTTTTTTTTCTGATTTTCTTAGATTTAACCACTATAGGAGTTTCTGGAACACGGACACTACTAAAATCTGGCCTAATGGCCAGAGCAACCACCTCCTTGTGTGGCTTTTCAGTTTAGGAAGATTCTTTTGATGGATATATAGTTTGCAGTCACCTAATCAAATTATTCATTCTAGCTCCATTCACTGCAATGTTCTCTCTAGCTATTCAGTTTCATTCCACAGTATTACAAGGTGTTCCATCAGCATAATGCTGTCAGCATATTGGTTGTGCATAATTTTAATACTATCTGAGCTTAGGTAAGAGGGACAGTACTTTGGGCATGGGACCATTTCATATAATAAGGCACCTTTGTGTAACGGGAACAGGTTTTCCTTAATGCTATCCCTATTCCCTTTCAGTAGGGTTTCCACTAGTTTCGCCACCACTGAAATTAGGCTGACTGGTCTGTGATTAACTGCTAGCTTTCTCCCTGCTGCTGCTGCTCCTATGAAGCGAGACTGCGTCAGTCTTTTCCAGTCCTCCAGAACCAGTTCTGTTTCCAGTAAGCTGTTGAACAAAGTGGTTATTTTAATGTCAGTTGGGCCATTCTAAATTAAAAGACAAAGTTAGCAACATATTGTCCACATATAATTTCCGAGTTATTTAAGACAACAAGACACAGCAGCAGGACTGAGGGAGGAGGTACTCTAATAAACTGAATGCTCATGCTCACAATAGGATCCACAGTAGCAGAAAGGTACAACACATCACTCAGCAGCTCCTAGTGGGGTATTTACTGCTTTTTCTGGCTTAATCTGTCTTTGCACATAAGCACTTATACAGTAGTGCACTCAGTCTTGATGTTTAGTGTGTTTAATTGTAAGCCTGTGTAGTGGTTAGCTGGGTGTAGAACCCTTTTGCTACTGTTGGATCCTATTTTAATTCTGCACCAGTGTCCCTGGGTGCTGCTTGTTCTCCCTACATGCTTACAAATAGGTGTTGCAGTCTTGTGGCTGACTCTGGAGTTATGGTGGATAATATCTCTGATCACTGTCCAGATTACACAGCAAGAAAAAATGGTTCGGAAACTTTCAGCAACCATAAAAAAAAGAAAGCGTAAACTATGAGAAAATGAATGAGACTCACTTTAGTGAGAATATTAGCAAAGTAGATTAGACACAAACCAAATAAATCTGCAAATATAATATATACATTTATAAATAATTTACAAATATAGAGAAGGAAGTAAATTTCTCTAGAAACATAGACAAAGATGGCAGAGAAAGACCCATGGTCCTCTAGTCTGCCTATGTTTCCACCTTACTGCCACTGGATAATTTTGGTCACTCTGCATTGTATTGTCTCTAACCTAACCTTGTCTTTTCTGAGGTAAGGACTCCAGAACTGAGCCCAGTACTCCAGGTGAGGTCTCATCAGAGCTCTGTAGAGGGGTAGTATTACCTCTTTTCTCCTACAATCAATCCCCCTCCCAATGCATCCCAGCATCCTGTTAGCCTTACTGTAGGCCTTGTTGCACTGGTTAGTATGTTTAAGGGAGTTACTGATGGTAACCTCCACATCCCATTCCTCACTTGTAGTGCTAAATCTCTTCCCTCCCATCTAGTACTCCATCATGTTTTTTTTTTTCTAGGTGCATTACCTTGCACTTTTTTGCACTGAATTTTAGCTGCGAGACTTTTGACCACCCTCTGACTTTAGCAGGTCCTTCTACATATTCTTTCTTCCTTCTTCACTATCCACCCTCCCACATGGTTTTGTGTCATCCACAAATACACACAACTTGCCCTGGATTCCTTCCTCAGTGTTGCTAATGAACATGTTGAAGAGGACTGGACCCAGGACCGATCCCTGCAGAACCCACTCATCACCTCCTTCTCCTCTGATTTGACCCCGTTTACCACCACCCACTGTCACTTTCCTGCTAGCCAGTTTCCCACCCAACTCACTAGAGTTTTAGCTGCACCCAGGTCCTCCATTTTCTTAAGCAATCTCTTGTGTGGTACCAAGTCAAAGGCCTTACAAAAGCCAAAGTAAAACAAGCCCACTGCATGGCCCTTGTCTAGTTCCTTTTTTATCCAGTCAAAGAAGACTATCAGGTTGGTCTGACATGACCTTCCTGTGAACAACTGTGTTGTTTACTGTCATGTACTCTGTTTCTCTCCCAGTATTCTACGAAGCCCTCTTTAATGAGGGATTCCATCAGCTTTCCCACAATGGAGGTCAGGCTAACAGGCCTATAATTCTCTGGTTGCTCCTTGTCTCTACCATTTTGAAGCAGCACTATGTCTGCTCACTTCCAGTCTACTGGAACTTCCCCAGTCTTGAGTGAGCTGTTGAATGCATCAGCCAGTTCGGATGCTAACTCCCTCAGTATCCTCAGGTGCAACCCATCTTTACCTGTGGCCTTATAAATTTTGAGGGCCATCAGTCACTTCAGGACTCTTTCCCTAGTGAACACTGGCAGGCTCATTTCTGGAATTCCCTTTGAGGCCACTTTGATGCTGCTCTCAGGTAGGGTCCCATCTTCTTCCTCAGTGAAGACTGTAGTAGTAGTAGTAGTAGCACAGTAGTCTTTTATTGTTTAATCAAAAAAAGATCATTACAAGTTTTACAATACAAAATGTAAATAAAAATCATAAAATACCATTATATCAAAATGAGTCACACTAATATGGAATAAAAACATCTTCATAATTATTACAATAATTTGTATGACAATCACAGATCATAACAATACCTAGCTAAATCACTTCCTCATATTTAGAGTACTGCTGGAAACAAGTAAGCACTAAGAAAAATGAATGCTCAGCAGCAGAGCATAAGATCTTTAGGTTATATTTGCTTCAGTATAGCATAAAAATTAATTGTTAAAAAGGGAGCAAGAGATAAGCAATACAGAGTAACAATATCATATTTAGAATGAGCAGCAGGGATTCATTTATATCAGAACAGATCATTTTAATAATAAATAGCACTTTAAGAAGATATGGCATAATTGATTTAAAATTGCACTGCATTTATTTCCGATTCATCTTTTTCCTAACTTTTTGAATCTTTACTAAATATTGTGCAACCCTATTTATAATGAACTTATTATCAGTAGTAAACAAGATTCTTAAGAGGATGCATTAGTACGATACTGAGAATCTACTATTACTATTGGAGAAAGCCAAGATTTCCTGGCCTTATTATACCAAGGACAAACTATAGTAGCATCACGTGCAACAAATCTTCCTTAGCTGATTTGTTACAGTTACACAGCTCATCTAGTGGATCAGTTAAGTTTCCAAATCTAGCTGTCAGAATATTAGACTCAAATATCCCTAATTTAAACTTCACAGAAGTTCTCTTGCTTAATGGATCCTCCAGGATGCCAAGGTATACACACACATATACTGTATATATATATATATATATATATATATATATATTAAATCACACATGCCCACACAATGCAAAGCATCATGGGCTGCATATGCAAATCACTACAGAATGTTATGCTGGTTCAACTTTAAGCAGAATTGCATGGTGCCGAAAGGCCTCTCACACAGTTTGCAAAGGGTGCTAACAGATGACATAGATACATGTTTCATCCTACCAGGACTCATCAGTATGCCTCGTCTGTTTGACAACCCAGTGGAATGAACCAGCTACCCTAAGACAGTCTGTCTGGGTTATGTTGTGGTGAATCCATTAAAATAAAAAATGATTTAGAAGACAAAGAACCTCTGTGCACAAACACTGAGGCAAGGGTTACCCCAAAGGGAATTTGGCTGGGAAGCCAAGTTTCAAGAAAATACAAAATCACACATGTCCACACAATGCAAAGCATCATGGCCTGCATATGCAAATCACCACAGAATGTTATGCTGGTTCAACTTTAAGCAGAATTGCATGGTGCGGAAAGGCCTCTCACACAGTTTGCAAAGCATGCTAACAGATGATATAGATACGTGTTTCATCCTACCAGGACTCATCAGTATGCCTCGTCTGTTTGACACCCCAGTGGAATGAACCAGCTACCCTAAGATGGTCTGTCTGGGTTATGTTGTGGTGAACCCATTAAAATAAAAAACTATTTAAAAGACAATGAACCTTTGTGCGCAAACACTGACACAAGGGTTACCCCAAAGGGCATTTGGCTGGGAAGCCAAGTTCCAAGAAAATACAAAATCACACATGCCCACACACATGCAAAGCATCATGGGCTGCATATGCAAATCACCACAGAATGTGTGATTTTGTATTTTCTTGAAACTTAGCTTCCCAGTCAAATGCCCTTTGAGGTAACTCCTGACTCAGTGTTTGCGCACAGAAGTTCTTTGTCTTATATATATATATATATATATATATACACACACACACACACACACACACACTCACATACATACATACATATATATATATATATATGTATACACACACACACACACACACACACACACACACAACACATATATATATATATATGCACAGTATATATCTTCACTGCAAAAAGACTCCATTTTACAAAGCCAGTTAGGGTTTCCATTACACCTTTAAAAGTATGGAAATTCAATGTTAGGGTTAATATGTGTATCAGCACAACAACATGAATCTCTGCAAACATTAGAAACAAAACAGTTATTTGATATATCCCGTGGTGTCCTTCCACCTAACTCATACACCATACAAATGTATTGTTCTATACCACATAATTAACTGCTCAAATGGTGTACAAGTTAGGTGGAGGGACACCAAAGAGGATATATCAAATAACTGTTTTATTTCTCATGTTTGCAGAGATTGGTGTTGTTGTGCTGATTCACGTATTATAACTAACATTGAATTTCCTTACTTTTAAAGGTGTAATGGAAATCCTAACTGGTTTTGAAAAACTGATTTTTTTTTTGCAATGAATGTCCTTACTTTTCAAGAGAGTGTGTAACAAAATTGTAACAAATACTTATAAGTTTGTCATTTTTTTTTCACATTGTGACCCCAAATTTTCAACATAGTCTTCTTATCACCCCACCTCATAATCCTCATACTGTAGGTGTAAATTTCTTAATCCATGGCAAAATGCCATTCTGTGCCACAGCTGTGGAAACACATTTTGAACAGGATGTGAGAAATGACAGCTGTAGTATTCATGAGGTACTGTGAAGAAATGGCTATGTTCAAACTTTGGAGTGAAAATATAAATTATTGGCAGTTACATGCAAGCGTAGGAAAATTTCATTGATTCATGTATCTCGGACATTCTTTGTTATTTTTGCTCCAAAATTTCAACATTGCCTTTTTGGGTCCCTATGTTATAAACACTGGCACTGTCATTTTGTTACTCAATCCTGAAAGGTGATTTTGCACATCGACTGCACCATTCCGTGCCACAGGTGCAAAAGCACATTTCGGGCAGGATGTGAGAAATGCAGCTGTACTGTTCATGAGGTGGTGTGAAAAGTGACTATGCTGAAAACTAGGAGTAAAACTATAAATTGGCAAAGTTACACACGTGTAAAGGAAAATTTCAGTGACCATGCAAAACTAGGGCGTTTTGGGGTATTTTTGGACCAGATTTTCCACATGGGCTTTTTGGGACCCCACCTCATGCACAATGGCATTTCCATTTCATTACTCAGTCCCAAAAGGTGATTTCTTTCAGCCACAGTGAAATCATCTTTCAGGACAGAGTTACAAAATGACAGTGCCAGTGTTCATGAGGTGGGGTCCCAAAAAGTCCATGTTGAAAATTTAGTTCATGCCAGAGGGTGTAGACAGAATGAGGTGAGATCTGCAGAAGCTTTACAAATGATCAAGGGGTTGGCAGTAGAAATTAAATGCAAAGAAGTCCAAGATAATGCATATGGGGCACAAAAACCCAGGAACAACATATCAGTTGGTGAGGGTGAGGATATAGCATGCACCATGCAGGAAAGGGACCTTGGGGTCATCATCTCTGATGACTTGAAGGTAAGGAAAGAGTGCGACAAGGCAGCAGGTAAAGCAGAAAGGATGCTGGGATGCATAGGAAGGGACATTACCAGCAAGAAAAGGGAGGTGATAATTTCAATATACAAGACACTAGTGACACCCCACCTGGAGTACAATGTGCAGTTATGGAGATCTTACCTATGTTAGGACATAGACAAGGTAGAGAAGATTCAGAGGAGGGCAATAAAGATGGTACAGGGATTGCATCACAAGTCCTATGAGGACAGGCTGAAGGACCTGAAAATGTACTCCCTGGAGGAGAAGAGGAAGAGAGGGGATATGATAAAGACATACAAGTTCCTTACAGGGAGGAACAGGGTGCAGGAATACATTATTTTCCAGTGAAAGAGATGTTCCAAAACTAGAGGACATGGGATGAAGTTGGAGGGAGGGCATTTCAGATGAAACATGAAGAAGAATTTCTTCACAGAAAGGGTGGTGGACAGGTGGAACACCCTACCAAAGGAAGTGGTGGGGGCTGAAACAAACATGGGATTTAAGAATGCACGGGATAAACATAAGAACATTCTGGAGGTCAAGGATATGGGCAACAGACTTCTAGAAAAACATAAAGTGAACTTACAAGCTCAACTGGGCAGACTGGGTGGGCCATAGACCCTTATTTGCCAACAGTGTCTGTGTATCTATGTAAAATACCTACAAATGGCTGAGATATTAACATACAGTATGTTCAAAATGCCATTGACCACCTCTATATGGCTTTTACCTTTATTCTTCAGTTTGCTGTTTGACTTTGAAGAATGCAGACATGTCCCTGTCCACAGAAAATTATAGCCACTGACCTCAGTTGGTAAGTATAGGGCAAGGCAGTGTGAGATGGTTGGTTGCTCAGTGGGAGGGTCAGGATGTGAGACGAGGATGGGGAAACAATGAGAGACCTGTTTTACAGAATTTTTAAAAAATATGTTGTGGACTGTTTTCTTTTTTCACAGGAACAGTAGAACCATTTCTCAGGGCACTGGGGATGGGTTCTCCAGTGTCCTACACTACTCTGGGGGGGACAACATAACTGGGTGCATTATGTACACTGGGAGTGGGCTCCCTAGAGTCACACACTGCTGGTGGGGTGAGTGTAGTGCTGACATGGGAACTGGGAACCACATTGTTGGCAAAACCATTGCATACATATTTCAGGACACTGGGAGTGGGTTCCCCAGTGTCCCACAGTGGGGGAAGGGGTGCTTTACCTGGGACACTGGAAGTGGGCTTTGCAGTGTCCTACTGTGCTGGTGGAGGAGGTGGGGGGATAAGATATTGAAATAGCAAAAAGCACAAAAGTCAGTAGCTCAATGGCACAAAACTTTCAGCCTTCAAGCATGAGGTGCACTTACCAGGGTGTTAAACTCAGTTGAAAAGCACCAAGCTGGAAAACCAACAAAAAGGTCAGTACTTCATTCAGTCCCATAGTAAGTTTAAATCTCAGTTCAGAGTGTTGCAGAAAACAAAGCCTGGCAAATCACCCCAGAGTGGAGATTATGTTTAAAAAAACTCTAGGGGGTTTATGCAGCCTGGGGTGGAACCCTGAGGCCTGCAGAATAGGTAGGGCTGGTTGACTGTTGGCTCCTGTTCCCCCACTGTGTTGGTTCTGTTTGCTAAAAGGGATTTAGTACTGCAAAATAGTATCATTGTTCAGTGCAGAATTCCTTTCCATAGGGCTCCTACAAAGAAGTTCAAAGCAGAATACTAGGCTGAAGCACAATCCTGATTCGAATCAGAATCCTACTTTGAAGCAGAATCCTAGTTCAAAGCAGAATCCTGTGTTGTGTGGGACATCTATTTTTCCCCATAGGAAATAATGGGAAATTTAACATGTCATAACTTTGTAACAAATTTATATTTTCCCACCAAATCTTCAAAAGGCACATCCCTGAAAATGTCAGCCCAGAAGCTAAAGTCATTTCCGAGATACAAGTGGACAAAAAAGTGTCAAACTCCTCAAACCTTTATTTTTAACACTCTGTATCTCAGAAATGGATAAAGCTATTAAGAAAAAATGTATCACTTACAAACACCTCCCCAGGGTAATTATGCATGCCAACTTTCATATAACTCACTTTAACCATTACAAAGTTATTAAGATCCAGAAATTGCCCTTTAATATTAATAAACACAAACAGCAAAACCCTCAAAGAATCTGTTTTCTTCAACACTATGTGTCTCAGAAACCAAATAAGTGATTCAAACCAAATTTGTCAAGTCAAGAGTCCTTTACCCTAGGCTGATGCTTGTGAAATTTTCTGCAAATCTGTTGGAGTGTTGCAAAGTTATTCAGGTGCAAAGTTTGCAAAACTGGATGACAGTGTGCGAAAATCACTTCCACTTTTACATCTATTTTCTCCCATAGGAAATAATGGCAAATTCAAGATGTAATAACTTTGGAATGGATTACTATTGCTTTACCAGACCTTCAAAAGGCACATCTGTGAGGCCAATGCTTTCTGCCCTGAAAATTTCAGCCCAGCATCTAAAGCTGTTTCTGGGACACAGGTGACTGAAAAAATAGCAAAAAACAGTGAAATCTCTGTATTTTCAACTCTTTATATCTCAAAAGTCTCTAAAGAGATTCAAACCATATTTGGTACATCAACAGACCTATACCAGCAGATGATGTATGCCAAATTTCAGGAAAATCTGTGAAATAAATTTAAAGTTATTAACCAGCAAATATTGCCATTTAACATTAAACACTCCTACAAACCCTAACTATACAGTATAATCTGTCCTTGGTGTCATTATACCATCTGGCAAACTTTGACTGCAATACAGCATGCAGATCTCAGTTCTTATATGCAGCTGACATTTTCTAGGAAATATAGGATTCACATTTATAATTTATGGATATATTTTTACTGACCAATTTGGGGAGAATCTCTAACCCATATGTTGACAGGAGTTTGAAAACATGCCAGGGGGATGTGTTACAGCCTAACATATTCCAATAAGCTTTCTCTTGCAAAAAACATTTTGCTAATCTTTCCTCTGGTAGTCTATTACATCTAATCCAGAAATTAATAAATTTCCTCTCCACTATTGCATGTAGGTTATTTAGGCACAATTCAGCCCTTACGAAGCATTCTGGGGTGGATTTATTAAAACCCAATGCTGTCCAAAGGACTTGAAGAATTACTTATCATAGTAATCTTGTTTCTTCCAGGGGACACTCCAGTATTCATAACTCTTAAGCAGAATGCCTTTAAGCCAGATCTGCAAGGAGATGGAACATTATACTAATGATGGAACACCATTGGCACGTGCCACTTTTCAAATGCTGCCACCTATCAACTGCCTATATTCTAACCCTTAGATTTCATGGACACCTGACAAGACAAGGCCCAAGAAGAATTTAATAATTAATTTACACTATAATAACAATAATAATTTAACACCCAAAACCTCCAACAGGAGGGAAAAATCCACAAAAGCGCCTCTAAATGTTGAAATCACCTGAAGAGGGTAAAACCAATAAAAATATGGTTTCAAATATAAATGCCAGAGTATGACACACATACCCCTGGTAATACAACATGGAGTGCTGAGGCTAGTAGTTCTAGCAGGGGTGTCAGGGTGGGAGAGTTATGAATATTGGAGTATCCCCTGGATGAAACAAGATTACTATGGTAAGCAATTTTTTCTTCTCACCCCAGGAATACTCCAATATTCCTAACTCTTAAGCAGACTAAAAAGCATTACCTTTGGAGGTGGGCACAGAACCTACTTTGGAAATGGACTCTGCAGGACAACTGTGCCAAACCTTGCATCACCCCAGCCTGTGTGTCCAGGCTGTAATGCTTAGTGAAGGTGTGCACTGTTCTCCAGGTAGCTGCTTTACAGATGTCCACAAGTGGAACATCCCTGGAAGCTGCTATAGTAGCAGCCATATCCCTTGTGGAATGGGCTCTCAGCCCTGCTGGGGTCTCCTTCCCAGCTTTTGAGTAGCAAAACTGAATACACTGAACTATCCAGTGAGACATGGACCTCTTAGATACTGGATTTCCTTTTCCCACATCCCCATAAGTCAGGAACATCTGTTTTCTGTCCGGTCTATGGGTCTTGGTAACTGTTGTGTAGTAGCTAAGAGCTATCTTGACATCAAGACTGTGAAATCTATGTTCCCCAGAGCCTGAGTGCTCAGTAAAGAAGACAGGTAAAGTAATGGACTGGTTCAGATGAAAATCTGAAACCACCTTTGGAGCAAATTGTCTGTTTGTTTGCAGGACCATTTTGTCCCCGTGGAATGAAATATAGTCCTGCTCCACACAGAGAACTTAGCAGAAGTAATCGGCATTAAGAAAACCATTTTCCATGTGACATATTTCAAGGGAGCTGAAGACATGGGTTCAAAAGGGGGACCCATGAGCTTGGCAATACATATGTTTAGATCCCAGGATGGCACCGGTTCCCTGTGAGGGGGGTGCAAGTGAGCTAGACCCCTAAAGAACTTTTTGAAGATAGGATTTGATGCCACAGAGGCATTCTTTCTCGCTGAAGTGTAAGTGGACACTGAAGCTAAGTGAACCTTTAAAGTAGTGGGCTGCAGGCCCAGCAAATGTAAGTAAGTAAGGTAGTCCAGCACAGCTGGAACCCCTGCCTGAGCTGGCACTCACCCCTGGTGGAACACCATATAGAGAACCTTTTCTATTTAGAGGCATAGGTTTTCTTGGTAGAAGGCTTCTTGTACCACGTTACAATATCCAGAACACTTTCAGAGAGATAGATACTGGCCTGCATACTCGAAGTCCTCAAGAGCCACACCTTTAGTCTGAAGGACTTGAGGCTCAAGGTACAGGAGACTCCCCTAATTGGAGGTTAACAGATTGTGCCTCTGAGGAAGGTGTATTGGCTCGGCTACAGACATGGAGAGCAGCAGAGAGTATCATGGCTGCCTGGCCCAATCTGGAGCTATCAAGATTATTGAAGCTGGCTGGGACCTGAGCTTGAGTAATACTCTGTACACCAGAGGGAATGGTGGGAATGCATACAGGTACTTCTCTGACCAGTCCAGAACCAGAGCATCCAGGGGTATTGTTCCCTGAGATGGGAGTCTGCAACAATACTGTGGCAGGTGGAGACTTTCATGGGATGCAAAGAGATCTATCTCTAGAGTGCACCATCTTCTGAAAAACACTTCCACCACCTGCATGTTTGGGATCCATTCATGATAGGCCTGGTTGATCCAACTCAGAGCATCTGCCAGGATATTGTCCTTGCCTGGCAGATGAATGGCCTGAAGTGAAACTGTTATGGAGTAGGCCAGAGTCCAGATTCTCATAGCTTCTGTGCAGAGAGGATCCGACTATGTTCCTCCTGCTTGTTTACGTAGTGCATTGTGGTGGTATTGTCTGTTCTGACCTGTACCACCCTTCCCTGAACCTGTGGTATGAAGGCTTGATGTACTAGGAACACTGCTGTGAGCTCCAGTAAGTTTATATATTAGAGTGACTCTGCACTGGACCAAGTACTGTGAGTAGCGTGGTCCCCTAGATGGGTACCCCACCCTAGCAGCAATACATCTGTTATGAGAATCATTGATGGGGAATCTTTTTGAATGGTAACCCTTCCTTGAGGTTGGCTTCCTCTATCCACCACTGGAGGGCCAGAAGTAATGTTTTTGTTACTGGAACCAGCTTTGAGAGAGAATTCTTTCTTTGATACCAATAAGCCCTTAGGTGGACTTGGATAGCTCTCGTCTGGAATCTTGAACCCAGGACTGTGCCAGTGGCAGCTGCCATATGGCCCAGTAACTGTAGAAACTGTCTTGCAGATTGTAGTTTGTTCAGGCTGAAGGAGCCTGCCATCTGCAGAATATTTTTTACTCTGTCAAAAGGAAGGTAAGCTCTGCCCTCCTGGGTATTTAATTCTGCTCCTATGAACTGTAGCGCTTGTGCAGGAAGAATGACTGACTTTTTGAGATTTACCAGGAACCCCAGCAACTCCAGAAGTCCTTGGGTGATCTGCAGGTGTTCCTCTACCTGTTGTGGTGATTTTCCCACCACCAGCCAGTCATCCCAATAGGAGAAAACTGTAACACCTTGCCTTTGCAGGTGTGCCACAACCACTGGCAGACATTTTGTGAACATTCTTGGAGCTGAAGTGAAACCAAATGGCAGTGTTGAAAGCTGGTAATGACCTGAGGGGAGTCTGAACCTGAAGTACTTTCTGTGAGACTCCCTCATGGGGATGTGGAAGTAAGCATCTTTTAGGTCCAGAGATGCCAGCCAATCTCCTTTTTGGAGAGCTGGCAGAATCAATGACAAGGTTATAATTTTGAACCTTGGCTTTAGTAAGTGCCTGTTCAACACCCTTAGGGTCTAGAATAGGCTTCCAGTCCCCGTTTTTCTTTGTTGCGAGGACGTATCCTGAATAAAACCCCTTTCCCCTTTGTTGTGGGGGCACAGGTACCACAGCCTTTGACAACAATAGGTTCTGCACCTCCTTTTCCAGCAACTTTCTTTGTGCATTGGAAGCTGGCTTGAACACTCTGGTTCTCAGAGAAGGAAAGGATTTGAAGCTTAGGGACAAATCCTGACTCACTACTTCCAGGATCCACTTGTCTGTGGTGATCTGTTTCCAAGCCTGGAAATAGTGAGTCAGTCTGCCCCCCTACTGGTTGAGGGGAGGCGACCAGGGAAAGCACATCAGGGATCTTGCTTTGGCTGAGGCTGAGACTGGGAACCATGCCTAGAACCCCTTTTGACCCTGCCCCTGAAGTACCCTTGCCGTGGGTACTGTTGAACTTGAGTTACGACCATGACCTGGTAAAAAGGCCTGGTGTGGAATTGTCTGCTCCTGCCTCCCCTTCCATAAGGCCTAGTGAACAGGGAAGCCCTTTTCTTAGCAGAATTGCTTCTGTAGGTGGCCTTGTACTCATCCACCTTTTTCATATAGGCCTCTGTATGTGTTCCAGAGAGAGAATTACCCTCAACAGGAAAATCCAGAGCCTTGTTCTGCATATCCTGAGGAAGGTTTGTGGTTCATAACCAGGCAAACCTTCTCTGGGTGATGGTATTAGTCATCCACCTGGCAGCAGTGTTATTGGTATTTGCTGCCATCTGAAATTGGTATTTGGCTGTTTCTAAGCCAAATCTGGCAGTCTCAGCTAGGTCAGCTGAAAGACCAACAGCTTAATCTGGTTCAAATTCAATTGCTTAGCATCTGTCCCCCCACCCCGGTCGCCCCTGATAAAGGGACTTCTAGGCCCAGTAGGCTTACCAGGTCAACAAAATTCAACAAACAAACAAACTTTATCTGCCATAGCCATGACAGATTACCAGAGAGATTTATGATATTGGGCTGCATAAGCCTGGAAATTAGTTTGTCTGATGGCTAAAGCTGCTGATAAGTAACCCTATTTGGCCATACTATCAATCTTTCTGGAGTCTTTTTAAGGGGGATGAGATGCCAGAGGAACATTTGCCTTGTCTCAGGCTGCAGCTTGTACCACCCCCTGGTGATCAGGGTGGAAGAATAAAAATTCATCCCCTTCCCCATCCAACTGATACTTCTTGTCCAGCCTTTTGTCCAAAGGGGGGACAGACCCAGGTATCTGGAGGATTTTGGCAATGTTTTTTTTTAATGATTTATTCACAGGGAGCAGTATGTTTTTGTGGTGTTAACCCCATAATTTCTAGGTATTCTGCTTCCTCTTCATCCTCTGTCACCTCAGTGGTAGAGCTGACAAGAGCATCCACCATTTTTCGGACAAATGGGATGAATAATCCTCTGATGCTCTTGGAGGTAAGCCAAACCCCTGTTCAGGGGAGACATCAGGATCTATAGGCTGTCCCTCATCTTCTTGCCCATACTCACCATAGTCTTCTATTACATCATGTAGGGAATAATGGGTTGATTCAGCAGGGGTCTGAACTGATGACTGCTGTCCAGCAGGCAGCATCCCCTGCAAAGCCTGCAAGACCTTGAAAGCCTGAACAATCTCCAGTGGAGAAGGCATATTTACTGCCATACCAAAAATCCCCAGACACTGATCAGCAGGGGGTTTTGTGTGTTTGGTCTTTTTTGTCTTTTTCAGTGGAACCAGAGAGCTAGCCGGTTCAGCAGACCTTTTTGTAATGACCTTTCCATCCATATCAGGGGTAGAAATAATGGCTTCTGTGGTTTCACCCACAGCCACTGAGGGTGTTGGCTGTTCAGAGCCAGAGGGACCCTTAGAGGGAGGCAATTTCTTTTTAAGCCTTTCCAAATGTTTTTCAAGCATTTTCTCAGGAAAGGTCTTGCAAATTTCACAATCAGATTTTAAATGGCTGTAGCCAAGGCAGACTACACAAGAAGTGTGCTTGCAGTACCTGCCTTGGCAAAAACTTCTCAACACTCTACAGTTTTTAAAACCAGATTCCCCGGTCTTTCTCTTAGGTTTTTCTAACATTTTATTCAATACAGCAGAAAAACAGCAACCGTGATAAAATTTTAACTTTTAAAGCTAAAACTAGCGGTTGCAGTTGGTTCAGGAACAGATTGGAACCGAGAATCGATGAAAAAGGAATTGGGTTTAGTGGTTCAGTAACTGGTATTACCGGTTATACAAAACAAATTTATTTAAACAAAATATGCTAAAATAAAGGAGTTTCTGTCACAAAACTCTGCTAAGATTAAAAAATGTCTGGTTCCCCACTGGTTATACCAAACCAAGAGAAACTGAGAAATATCAACAATTTAACTAAAATAAGCTAACGGTTATCTAAAAAACAAAAGATAAGGGCAGCAGATGAAAATAAAAAGAATACTTGTGTGTGTGTATATATATATATATATATTTATAAGTTTCACGAGATGTTAAGGAGAGGATCTCCGAGCATCTAGTCTTGACAGGCAGAGAGTGAAATCTGAGGGTTAGAATGTAGGCAGCTGATATGTGGCAGCATTTGAAAGTGGCACATGCCAATGGTGTTCCATCATTAGCACAACATTCCACCTCCAGGCAAATCTGGCTTAAAGGCATACTGCTTAAGAGTTGGAATATTGGAGTATTCATGGGGTGAGAATGGCAAGTTTTTCCAAGGAATCTGCAGGAGACAAGACCCAAATTTCAGTGCCATTCAAGATCTGAGAATTATATTTGGCTTGTAGTGCAGTCACCAGTGTTTTAATTGAATGGCCATCATGTAAATGGTTGCACTTTTTTTTTTTTGCACTTTTCTGATCGACTGTGAAAAAGAGCAGATTTGCTCATAGCCTTACCAGATGTTAATAAACGAATAAAATTAAATAAAAAATAAACCATCTACAGTAGATTTGCCTTTTGCCAAAGAGCCTTCCCAGTGAATTTTCCATAATAGATTATCTGCAAAACGTATTCCCAAATAGCAATATGATTTGACTACCTCTACAAATAAGACTATCTTGCTTTCTGAAATGTTAATCTTTAAGTCCAACTTTTTAGAGTATTCAGTTTAAGTATCCAGTTTTTTGTGTAAACCACTGTGAGACAGTGGGAACAAGAGTAGGTCGTCTGTGTAAGCCGATGCTGGGCAAAGTGTAGAACCAATTTCTTGGGGAATCAGATTTATGAGTTTCAAAGGCTAATAAAAGCTTATATAAATTGAAAAGTGCATATGAGTCAAGATACATCCCAGTCTTATGTCCTTGTTAATGGGGAAAATATATAAAAGTTCGCCCCTTGCCCCAACTCTCGCTTGTGCCCAGGTCTCAGTGTATACATTTCTGATTATGTTTATGAAAGAATGACATAGTCCCCAATCTGTCATAGTATCCCAAAGGATATTTCTATTAATTGTATCAAATGATGCGCTGAAATCAATAAAAGCAATATAAACTTTCTGGTCTCTTAGTTTAACATATTTTTCTAGGAGATGTTGAAGAATAAAGCAGTTAACCAATGCTGAAAAACTTTAACTGAATCCAGCTTGTATCGGGAGATATTGCAGAGTTTTTTAAATTGTAATTTCAATCTCTCCAAAAGTACATTAGAAAAATGTTTTTGCTATAATATCTATAAGGCTGGTTGGTCTATACATTTTGGGATCATATATTTTGGCCTCAGTGACTACTGTGTAAAAATAGTCATTTAGAATGGCAGCTTTTGGCCCATCCACTTTTATCACCCTACCTTCCCCCACCAGACGTGCAATTCTCCCCCCATTACATTTTTCAATAATTTTTCTAAAACACTGTTTTTCTCCATTCTTCAACCCCTCTACAATGCACAGTTCTGTCTGCTTTCTCCTCCCTAATGGTCCTTTTGGCCTCCCATGCTTTCTGAAGATATACCTCCCATTCTGCCTCTCCTTGCTTGTTCTGGTATTTATAAAAGGCCTTTTTGGCCCAGACTGCTTCCCAAACTCTGGGTGAGAACCATAGTGGTTTCTTCAACCTGTTTTTCTTTTTCATTGTTTTAATGTATGACTTCATTGTCTCAAGGATATCTTTCTTGATTGCCTTCCATTTCTCTTCCACCCTGCCTATGCCCCCCACCCTTATTGACTTCTCCCTGACCAGTACCCTTATCTTATTGAAGCCCACTCTTCTAAAGTCAAAGAATTCAGTTTTTGAGTATGGCTTATCAGCCCCCTAGGGCCAGTTCAAACCACACACAGAGCTGTGGTCACTATTCCCCAGTGGTTCTCCCACTCTCATGGCACCCACTAACTCTGTGTTGGTGAGTACCACATCTAGGACTGTGGAATGCTTGGTGGGTTCTTTAAGTAGTTGTACCAGGAGACAGTCCTGAAAGGTGTCTAGCAGTGATTGACTCCTGGTGCTCTTGGCCACTGGAACCTCCCAAACTGATATGTAGCAAGTTTTGTCCCCTACCACTCTTTATTATTAATTTTCTTACAATATCTAACAAACACTTGCCTATACATAACAAACACATGCCAAAACTAAAAGAAGAGTAAAATCAAATAATGTACCATGGTTAAACACACATTTAATAAAATCCATGAGAGCAAGAGCTCAACAATGGAAACAATATAAAAAAAATCTGTATCATGGCTTGCAAAATTATTGCAAAAAAACAACAAAGAGAAGCTAAACATGATTTTTACATGGTAAAGCAGTTGAATAGTTTAATAAATCTGAACACTTTTTGGAATTCTTTTTGAGAATTTCATAATCCAAATCAAATTACACCAACAGACCAATTTAGAATTTAAGGAAAAGTTAAAAATGACCCCAGCTGATGTTTCATACAATTTTAGTAACTTTTTACTAACACGACACTATACAAAAACATGATGGCAGGTTCTAACGTGAATTGTGGTGGAATATTAGGAGAAATTAAAAATTAACAAAAGCTGTTTAACTTTTTCATGATTTCAGAAAAGGAATTGTTGAAATTAGTGTTGACCTTGGATGAAAATAAAGGTCCTGGAAGACCTGGATGGGATGCTCTGCATCCAAAAAGTTTGAAAACCAGTAGCAAGAGCCATAGCTAAACTAATAAAAACATTTTCTATATAGCATTTTTTCCTGACAGAGGCTGTGCAGGTGGGCTATCAGTCCTGTCCCAACTTTCCCCAACCAGAGCACACCACTCTGACCACCAGTTTTCCTAGCAGATCCCCCCTCCCCATGGCTGGGCCGGGGGGGTAGAGTCATCCTCCCCACTGGAACAACAATCCAGAATCGAGTGGTCAGTCAGTGACGTGGACCAAGGAAAGGTAAGCAGGGCTTCATTGGCCCGCACAGCTACCATTTTTCCATTTTCTAGTGTCTTCACCCCTACCATGGACAGGCAGTGGTGCATGCCTTGTGGAGTCACACACACACACACACACACACACACACACACACACACACACACACACCAAGCCAAACTGGTGGCCCTTCCCTTTTTATATGCCACCCCATCCTGCACCCCTTAGGAGAGGATAGCAGCCCAGTAGATGCTTATTTCTGTCCCCCCTTGCCCAACTCCCAGCAGCCAGAGTCCATTCCTGAACAAGCATGGCGGGTGGTAGCGCTACTACCATGCCACTGAGCCAGCCACCAGTAACATTTTAGATTAACCTCTCTTTAAAAGGACACTTTTAACTGCCTTACACCTCAAATTGCCTCTAGATTAAATACACATGTTATGATTGGTCACCTTCTGTAAAGACTGCTGATGTAGCAGGTAGTTTGATTCTTATTCCTTTTTTCATTGTAAAAGTCAAAAACAGACTGCCCGCCATACTGGTGTTACCACACAAAAATATATTTGTTTACAGGCCTGATGAACTCCTACTGTATCTCTTCTGTATTTGGAAATACTCCCAACACAGTCAATCCACTCATGGTGCAGTAGGAGGAAAAGGGACTATTACATCATGAGTGGCTGGGAGTGTTCCTAAAGTTCAGGAAGTATTTATTAAGAGTAGATCAAGGATTTGAAACAAAATGTTGGCTATCATTACACAATTGTTATGCATTTAAGTTCTACTAAGAAAGAAAGCAGATAAAACAGCCAGCAACATCAAACAATTCGAGAGAATGTAAGCAATCAAAAAATGTAGGGCTTCAACTAGAAATCATGTGATGCAAAAAAAGGTTGACAGTGTCCTTTTAAAACAATCACAGTTCTGAAAAATATGGAATGCACCAATGGTAAAACCAAATTTTAAACACAGTAAAAGTGGAAAAAAATCCTTATTGTCCTTTTTTCAAACAGGCCTGGGTAGAACCAATTTCCAAAACTGAAACAGCATAAAGACACAAGCCTTTTTCAAAAGTTTACTTCTGTGAGTCTGTGTTTATTTTTCTTATAGCCTTTTTATGTAAAAGTTCCAATGTTTTGAGATATTTCAAATCCTCTCTTCTTCAGGGATATTAGGCTAAAATGAGTAACATGAAATTGTACTTAGAACATTAACATGATGTTTCAGTGTATCAGTAAACTATTTTTTTAAGGTTCAAAACTCTGAGAGTGGATTATGCTCCCATTTACCTTAAATTGTTAGCACATGTATGTATAAAACAATATTCTTCTTTGGTTTTACTTTTGTTTTTTTTTCTGTTGAGTAATCCAAAAACAAAAAGCAATTTCAGTACATTTATTTATTTCCCATATTTATAAGATTATTGTAAGTTAACATCAATTTAGTTCTAAAACTACTTTGTGTTCTCTATTCTTTTTAATGTATCATAATATTCATTTTGGCATTAGTCACTTAATACTTTGTTAAGCAAAACTAATAATTTAATATCTTAAACTTACCCTTACCAACTTCACATTGATGTTTGTTCAATTAGAATCCTTCCACCTTCTTTTTTTTGGGGGGTTTAAATGACTTATTGTAGTAACTCCTAAACACAAAACAATATTTCAAACCATATTCCTATTATCTTTCTGAAGTGTTAGTTACGGTCCTCCTAAGTAATTAAATTCTCTGGTTTACTTAAATGTACTCACCCAATACTGTAGTGAAATTAGTATCAGTTTTTTTTTTCAGCAGTCCTTCTGTTATATGTAAAGAACTCAGTTACAATGTTTGTTTCTGATAATGTTCTCTTTAAGAGCCTGGGTTCACATATTACTTAGAGAAACACTCACCCATTTTAAACTAAGTATCCATTTTTACAGTAACGTATTTGTTTCATTTTCTTTTGTGGCTTGCTGTGATAACAAGAAAAATAGCTTTTCGGTTTAATTGCTTTAAATGTTTTTTCTCTCAGTTTAAAATAAGCATACCGTGTGCTTCCATGTAAGAATGCTGTGTTTCTTGGCATTCTTAAATCGCCATTATGTTTCCTGTCTTCACTGCCTTCTTCTTCCCTTATGGGACTGAAGCACTCTGGGCAGGTCAGGTGGAACCACCATCATCGTGATGTCACTGGCTCCTGTGTCTTTACAGGCACCCTTTACTGCCCAGTCTGTTTAAACAAACAGAAACTTGCTGTTGCAGCACTAAGTGTTGCTAGTGCAAGTCAGTGCTTACTCCGCTTGTCAGCGAAATTTGCTTTGTTTACATTACTGTTAAGCTAGATTCGTGTGTCTATAGTCTCCCCAAATTGTTTCTGGTTTTAAAAAATATATTTTTATGTTAGTACTTACTCTTTTTGATCATAACCATTAAGTCTATGATTTTAAAATATTATTTTATGGTTACCTTCTAATCGGAGCCATGGGAGGGCAAAAAAGGGGGAATTATCAAAATCTACTGTCATTTTTATCCTGTTAAATTGTCTGTTCTCTGGAAACATTTGGAGATGGACAAATTTACTGACTCTATTATTCTTATCATTTTCTACTGTTGGCCTTCTACATAAAACCTGTCCAGTCTATTTCTTCATTTAATCCATGCCTCGGGTTTATGCTGTTTAACCTACCGATCCACCACCACTCTCTCTTCAAAAGTAATATTTTCCAGTCTCTACCACATTCTGGTCTTAATACTTTTTCACATCCCATAAATCTTAAACTACTAATGGGATGCCTGGCTGAATTAGTGTCTTGCTACAGCTGATCTCTCATCATTATTTCTTATGGTGCTTTGGTGTTCACTAATTCTATTTTTAAAAGGTTTGGTGCTCTTGTCTAGATATATCTATCTATCTATATATATACATATATATATATATATATATATATATATATATATATATATATATATATATCACTTGCCCCACTGGTAGTAGTCACGATCCAGCCATAGCACCTCTACGGTGCAGAAGCCTAATCCACCCACCCCCCAAAGAGATAGATAAGGTGCCATTTGCCCCCACTGGCAGCGGTCATGATCCAGCCATAGCACCTCTATGGTGCAAGAAGCCTGATCCATCCACCCCCCCAAAGAGATATATAAGGTATGATGCTTAAAAAATTGCAACGGTTTCTCTGAGCTGTGTGAACGCTGAACCAGATCATCACTTGCAATTTGCTGTTTTCAATTTCAGTGCCTTCTCAGGGTAGCACTATTGGCTCCATGCCTGTGTAGAGCTCCCTGATTGGCTGGTCTCACTAATCTGAGACAACAGCACCCGAGACATGTGGCTTAATGTAAGCCTGCATCCCTGTACTCAGACTCTAATTTATATATTTTAATTTAGCCTGTTCTGCTCGGCCTGTGTAAAGTAACTTACCATTCCCAACTGCTGCAGTTTTTCTCCAACTGTATGTGCACTGATTCAGTGCTAGCTCTGCAAACTTCCCCTTGATTTTTCATCCCACCCCCCCCTCCCAGGCCTCCTTTAAATGCCCATAGTCTCTGCCCACTCCTATCTGATGTTTCGATTTATTGGTTACTTACTGTCAACAACTGCAATTCCTCCCATCCCCTTTTTGCAACTAAACCTTCTAGCAGCTTTATCTCATTCTGTCTTGCTAAGGCATACCATTTTGGTACTTTAGGTTTTCTTATTGCTCACTAGCATATCCTGTCTTGCTAAGGCAGTTGATTTAGGTCAGGTGATCTCTCTAGTACTTAGTCTGCTCTAGAGTAGAAGCCGAGAAATGTGCTTCAAAGCCTCTCTGCCCCTAGTACTACTCTATAGTCAGGTGAACTCTTTTCTTATTAGCCTGACTAGGAGCTGTATTTAAGGATTACTGCTTCAGGCTCCACTGCCTATAGTAGTATTCTGCAGGGATTAACAAATTCTCCTCCATTGAGAATCCTTTCTCTTGCCTGCACTTGTAGTGCCCATTGGGTGATAGTCTCATAATGAGGGTATATTACCTGCTTCTATGCTTGTCTCTGCTCATCTTACATGTATTGGACCCGAACGTGAATAAAAAAATAACTCCTAGAGTGGAGAATGGCTCTTTTTACATTTTCTGACCGGGACTTTTCCTATCATGTAGAACTACTCGTATGTGCTCTAACTTCCCCAAGCCCGCTGCTGGTCCTTCACCTGCATTGGCATACAGGAACTCTCCTACAGCCTGCCCATGGGACTACATCACCTTCTGCATATTCCCCCCCTACTCCCATTGACTCTCTCGGTCAGGGTATTATTGTATGCAGCATCAGGAAAACTGGGAATCAGCCTCAGAACTCCTATACTGCCACAGACAAATCACATAACTGAAAGAAGACCCAGCCACCCACACTTCTCCTAGGACTCTCCAGGAAACTCTTGTTCCTGCTTTTACTATGCTCTGGAAATGTTGAGCTTAATCCAGGCCCTCTGGCACCCATGGAATCCCCAGCAGAGCTACAAAGCCTCAAGGGGCTTACATTCTTGCATGTTAATGTATGTAGCCTATTAAAAAAAATCACTTCTGTTCAGGCTTGGGTATGTCATGCTGCTCCAGATGTTCTGGTGATTATGGAGTCCTGGCTCCAACCGGTGACCAGTAACAACGAAGTTAACATCCCCTCTTACTCTTTGTTCATAGCCGACAGGCAAACCAGTGGTGGTGGGGTAGCTATTTACATCAAGGATAAATTCCCTGCCTCCATAATTGACTCAACCTCTGTCCCAAAAGAATTTGAAAGCTTGTCATTAAAGATTGAAATTCCCACGGGTGTCTCATTATGTATAATAGGATGCTACAGACCCCCATCAGCTGGACTACAGCTGTTAAAACATCTCAAAAACATCCAGG
The DNA here is from genome assembly GCA_016271365.2 of Neoceratodus forsteri. Lineage (NCBI taxonomy): Eukaryota > Metazoa > Chordata > Ceratodontiformes > Ceratodontidae > Neoceratodus > Neoceratodus forsteri. The sequence goes on along the minus strand of CM057454.1, from coordinate 265,079,609 downwards.
GTTCAGCATCTTCAGAGTGTATCATACTAGGGGACTTCAACTTAGACTGGCTCACCAGTGCATCCACCCCACTTAAAATATTCTGTGATTCCCTTTTGTTGTCATAGCTAATAAACAAATCTACTCATCCTAACAAGCTCAACCCTAATAACAATACTCTCTTGGATATCATTTTAGTTAACAAACTCCATTTATTCTCCCATGCTGGCATCTTTTTCTCTGATATTAGCCAACACTGCTTCATCACATATGTTTTTATTTTATTTATTTAGCTTTTGTTGACCAGGTAAGTGCACTAGACAAATTCTGCCTATTTTCAGTCACGACCCGGGGGAGGGGGATACAGATGAATGCCAACTGACCTTGAACCAGATTAAGTTGTTGGTGGTATTTTTATTGAATGAGGGAAATTTGGCCAGGACACTGGGGAAATTCCCCTACTCTTTTCGATAAGTGCCATGGGAAATTCAACATCCACCTGAACTACCACCAATCCAGGCAGATGGAACCTTGGTTTAACGTCTCATCTGAAAGACGGCACCTCAGAAGTGCAGCACCCCTCTCATGCTGCACTACAGTGTCAGTACTGGGATATTAACCCAAGTGCCAGATGTGGGAACTGAACCCACAGCCCTCTGATCTCTCAGCCTCAGAGGCGAGTGTGCAACCTACTGAGCCACTGACACTGAAGTGATGAAGAATGTAAGATCCACTCTTAAATCCAAAACTGTACCAAAATTCTCCTTTAAAAGGTGCATATGCAACTTTGATCTCCATGGGTATATATCAGATCTAAGAGACTCCATGTGATGGCAGGACTTCTATCTAGCCAAGTTCCTGACTATGGTTTATGATATTTTGTCAGAAAGTTTGCTAGGGGCTCTCAATAAGTATGCTCCCATAGTAAAAGTTTGTGCCAGAAACAAATCCTGTCAGTGGTTTACAAAAGACCTGAAAGATGCTTTGTGGAGTAGGGATGTATTCTGGAGAACTGCTAGGAAAACTAATTTAATAAATTACTAGATTTTTTTTCCAGAGGGCAAGGAACTTCTGCACCAAAATGGTAAGAAAAGCCAAAGCTAAATTCTACCACTCCCAGCTGGAGAGCTCCTCAAGAAAAGCCTCCAAATTCTGAAGGACTATCAAAGACATTGAAGGTCACACCACTGTAAATTCCCTACCTACTAAATTATTGATTGACAATGCTGTCATCTCCGACAGACCGTCTATCCTTGATGCTCTCAATAATCATTTTGTCACTGCAGGGCTAGCCTTTGACTCCTCTCCCATGAATATCCTCTGCCAACAACTTAGATTGGATACACAAGAAAAACCCATCCCCAGTCCATCCTTCTCTCTGCAGCCTACCTCCCTGAAAGAAGTCAAAAATCTTCTCCTTCAGCTGGACACTAGGAAAAGTGCTGGAGCCGACCTCATCGACCCATACTTCTTAAAGGCCAGCTACCATGTCCTTGCATTCCCAATTACTCATTTCATCAACTTATCCTTGTCCCAGGATGACCTACCGCCCATTTGGAAAAATGCACTTGTGGTCCCTTTGTTTAAGTCAGGAGATCCTAGTGACCTCAATAACTACAGGCCAATTTCCCTACTTCCAATCCTGTCAAAGATGCTGGAGAAAATAGTGAACTCCCAGCTTTGGAAGCACCTGGAATCAGAAAAATTGCTCAACCCATTTCAATCCAGTTTTAGAGCACAGCACAGTACAATCTCTGCTCTAGCCAAGGTAACAAATGACTGGCAGCTTGAATTAGACAAAAAAAATTTGTCTGCGCAGTTTTCTTGGACCTAAGCAAGGCGTTCGATACCGTTGATCACAGACTGCTTATGTCGTCCCTCTGGAAAATTGGTTTGGATTCCCTATCCCTTAAATGGTTCTCCAACTACCTCTCAGGATGACTTCATCAAGTAAAGGCAGAAGGGGAAGTTTCTCCACCGAAACCCCTATTGAGGGGCATACCACAAGGTTCCATTCTAGGTCCCTTGCTCTTCACCTTTTATATTAACAACATAGATGCCCGCATCAAAGAAGCACAAATATACCTATTCATGGATGATACGGTACTCTATGCTAGTAGCCCCACACCTGAAGCGGCCTGTAAAGCCCTTCAAAATGAATTTAATCTGCTGCAACATCAGCTTATAAACCAGAAACTGCTCTTAAATGCAAAAAAAAAAAACAAAGCAATGTTCCTTTCACCCCTTCAAAATACAATAAATCCTGCAATTGCTGGGATACTCCTGCAGATCACTACCATTCTAGGTGAGCAGTTGGACTACGCACCAAAGTTCAAGTACCTGGAGGTCTGGTTAGACCATAGACTTAGTTTCACAGATCACTTAAAAGAACTGGCACAGAAACTTAAACAAAGACTTGGTCTGTTCTTTAGGATTAATAATCTCCTCATAAGAGACACTAAACTGAAACTGATTCAAACTACCTTTCTTCCCCTATTGGATTATGCAGACTTTCTATATAGTCAGGGACCTGCAGGTACCCTAGCCAAACTCGATACGCTTTATCACAGAGCCATAAGATTTATCACGGGTCTTCCATACTCAGCCCACTACTGTGCATTGTACACGGCAGTGGGATGGCGGACATACAAAGCTATCTCAAATAAACTGCCCCAGTATATCTCTGTCTGTTTACCTTTGTGCACTCTGGGGAAGTATGTGTTTACAAGGCAAAATCTCACATTGGCAGAGCAGCCATCAGCTTTGTGCTCCCTCAACTGTGGAACAAGCTGCAAAAAACTTTGAAATTAACTCCCCCCATCAGCTTAGCAGCTTTTATATCGCTATATCTACATCATAATAAGGAGTCCTGTGCCTGTCTACCCTAAACAGTGACTCCTATAAGTCCACTCTAAGTACTACTGTTAAAAGACTGATCACATCTATAATGGACTCTTCCCTCTCCCCTTTTTCTACCCCCATATCTGTTCCTTCCACATTCCTTTGACCCTGGTTCCAGCTCTAAAGTCTCCATACCATATCACTATATATCTTTTTATATTATATTTTGTTTGTGTTTGGTGCACCTGATATGTATATTTGTTTACTTTTATGAAAAATTGTGTCCTAGCCAAACTAGCTGTATCTTCTGTTCCAAACATATACTACTGTTAATGCTACCTGCTGATACTTTGCATATACTGTATTATTGTATCTCACTTTATTTATATTATTACTATTTTCCAGTGTGTTGCATCCCATGTACACTGTCCCTTGTTCCTTGTTAACAAACCCAGGTCCACCTTGAAAATGAGCTTGCTCAACGGTGATCAGCTGGTTAAATAAAGACTTTGATATATATATATATATATATATATATATATATATATCCACATGGACATTTTATCATATACACTAAATATTATGTGTCACAAGTAATCACATTTTTAATTACAATTTTTTCATATCTGCTTGTACTAAAAAACTTTCATACTTTAATGTGTCCTGAACAGTGGACACATTTGCCACAATTAAAGAAGCCTTTTGCTTCTTGTCCTGGAATAATGCTAATGGGTTTTGGTGGTTTCCAGTGTCGGGTTTTCATCAGCTTCTGTTTAATGTTTGTTGTTTTTTTAGCTGTAACCCACAGTTTTATGTTAAAGCATTTTTGCCTTCATCTGTGCTTTGTAGAACAAACCAATTTTCCAAAAAGATGTTTTATTCTATTAAACCAGTCACAGTAAGTGGTTGTCTTTTATATTCTATTCTGTGTTGCTTGCTGTGCTGTTTTATCCTTTAATAACTGCTCCCTTGTTTTTTCATAAGCTTTATTTATTTTTATTTATTACATTCTCTGCGTTGTACACCTTTGAGCCAGAGGTTCATTTACAATGGCTCCATGTCTTAGCAAATAACACAAGCAAGGAGTGAATAATGGACAAGTAATCTGAAGGTAAAACATCAAGCATTAAATGTAGCCTACAAAGATTAATGACTGGTGGCAAATAAAATTGTGTGGGTTACAAGCTGATAAATATATGTACAATTACATAGGTGATAGGCAATCTTGTAATTATATGCAGTCTAAAAGAAGACATTGTCCAAAACAACTTAAGGGTTGGGGTAAGATGAGTGAGTAAAGGATGTGAGATTCAAGAGAAAGGGTAGGTGGAGCAGTCATGGAGATGTTGTCCAGGTTGGGATAGAGGTGGAGTGGGAGACCAGTAGACACTGAGGAGGGGGTGACGGGGGGTAGGACAGGAATGTTAAGGTGGCTTTAATACTCACTTCTCTCAATGTTTTCTCACTGTATTCTCTTTCTTTAAATTTACTTAAAAGTGTTTAATATGTTAATAGTTCTCATTATTTCTACTATTTATTTGACATATTAATGATTGACTGTATGGTATACTGTCTATCAAAGTCTTTGGATGAAAATGGATGTTTGCATGAAGTTAAGTGTTTTTGTCAATTGATTTCACAGTCGTCAGCTTGTTGCCCTCCCTGATGATCAATAGATCCAAAATATGCTATGTGCTCCATTTTATATTCCATGGTAAATTTCAAATATGCTTGATAGTTATTCATGTACTCAAAGACATTTTCAAGTTCTGTAATACTTCCATCCCATAAAAGAAATATATAATCTATGCATCGTTTCCACAGAATGATTTTATTTTGTATGGATTCCTTATTCCATCATAAATGTATTTTTTCTCAATTCAGTCCTATAGATATTTGCATATGTTGGAGCCATATTAGACCCCATTGCAGGTCCTTGTTTTAGTAAAAATGTTTTTTCTTCATGCTTAAAGTAGTGATTGTAATGAACCAACTCAGCTAGTTTTAACGTGAATTCATCTGGTGGTCTTAATTTTTCTCATTCAGATAACACAGTTTTTAATGCTTCCAAGACCTTAATATGTGGAATAGAAGTAAAAGATTTTTAACATCAATTGTTACTAGCAATTTATCACTCAGATCTATTTGTTTTTTGTAAATCTCATCTAATATTTGAATAAGGTGTCTCAAGTCTTTAAGAAATGCTTCCGAGTTTTTAAATCTTTTTTCCAATTATAGATTTTTCCCATCCTTATAGTCATTAATGTCTCTTCAAAACTTAGTTAGTTTTACTTGTCTCCAGTTCTCTTCAAATTTGACTAATTTTTTTCTATTTTTGTTATGATGTTTTTTTAATTCATTCATCTCCATTGTGCTTTTCAACTGATTTTCTATGTCCTCTATTTCTTTCTGTACTTTTTTGTTTAGTTATTAGTGTTTCAATTGACAAAAAACATGGAGTCAAATGAACATTTTGATCTTATACCATTCCATTTTTCTATGAACCCTTTTGTGTTAAAACCTAGATCTGGTTCAACTAACACTCTTAAAGGAGATGGGAAATTATTTTTACATAGTTAACTGCCCTTCCATCTTCCTTTCCATGTCAGTTATGTATTAACAGATTTTGATGATTTTTTTTGTCAAATAAATAATCTAGCTTTGGGATGCCTTCAGATCTACATAGAGTTCCACTCTCCTCACCAGCTACTTTTCTTGATTTTCATATTTCTAAGACATTCTACGACATCAATAACTCCCATTCCTAGTTAGTCATCTGAATGGCCTGGAAAGGTGTTTGCAATGTCATAGAATGTTCAAGCAGTATGAAAAGAGAAAGAAGCAGCAGCTGAGGAGAAAGGGAGTCAGGGTTGTTACAAAGGCTACAAAATTAGAATATTAATTTAACAAAAAAGGTAAAAAACACATACAAATACTGAGTAGCCAATAAGAGGACAACTGGAGGGCTTCTAGAGGTAAACAAAAACTGTTTCCTATCATCTTTAATTTCCTTGGTGTTCTTTTCTGTTTCAGATAAGCTATTAATGTTACAGCATGTCAGTCTAGTCTTATGTCATGTTGTTTCAAGGTTTCTAATTTGTAACTGTCTGATTTTATTATATTGGGATTATCCAAATTACATGTGCTTATCAATAAATTGGTAATTCTCACTTCATCAGTTTTATCAAAGCTTACTGGTTCTGATCTAATTTCAATTAATTTATCTAAATCTGCAAATGTGCCATATTATAGAAAAATGGGATGTTCACAAACCTGAATACTTATGAGGAACTGTTAACAATACAAACAAACAATAAAGCTTTTGCCATTTCTTCTAAAACCTTTTTTTTTTTCAAGAGTCCTGGAATTATGCAGGGTACTTATGTAGCGTTCAGAGTATCAAAGTTTATAGTCCCACTTGAATGAATTCTCTGTTTTCCAATTAAGGACTGTAATCAAACATAGTAACACATTCAAGTGGAAAAAATCCTTATTCTCCTTGCTTCAAAAAGGCCTGGGTGGAACCAATTTCCAAAATTGAAACAAAATAAAGAATCAAGTCTTCTTCAAAAGTTTACTTCTGTAAATTTATGTTTATTTTTCTTACAGACTTTTTATGTAAAAGTTCCAACGTTTCAAGATATTTCAAATGATCACTTCTACAGGGATATTAGGCTAAAATAAATAACATGAAATTGCACCTAAAACTTAACACGCTGTTTCAGTTAATCAATTAACTAATTCTTTTTTAAAGATTCAAAACTTAGAGTGGATTATTCTCCCATTTATCTTAAATTGTTAGCACAGGTTGGTATAAAACAATATTCTTGTTTGGTTTCACATTTGTTTATTTGTGTTGAATAATCCAAAAATAAAAAGCATTTTCAGTACTTTCATCTCTTTCCCATAATTGTAAGATTATTATAAATTAACATCAACTCAGTTCTAAACCCCCTTCATATTCTCTATTCTTTTTAATGTATTATAATACTCATTTTGACACTGTCACATTAATTTGTCACTTAATACTTTGTTTAGCAAAACCAATAATTAAATTTCTTAAACTTGCCCTTACCAACTTCACAGTGGTGTTTGTTCATTTAGAATCATTCCACCTTCTTTATATGTTGGGCCTAAGTGACTTATTGTAGTAACTCCTAAACACATAAAAATATGTCAAACCTCTCTGGTTTACTTAATGGCACTCACTCAACAGTGAAACTAGTATCTTTAAAGCGAACATTATCAGATTTAAACATTGTAACTGAGTTCTTTACATATTCCTGTATTCAAGGGTAACCACAACTAGCAAGCCAAAATAGAAACATAACAGAAGGGCTGCTAAAAAAACTGATATTAGTTTCATTATTGGAGTGCCTCTAAGTAAACCAGAATATTTCATTACTTACGAGGACTGTAACTAACACTTCAGAAAGCTAATTAGAATACAGTTTGAAACATTTTTATGTGTTTAGGAGTTATTCTGATTCTTTACTTTGTTTCAAGGCCAATTTTTAAGGCAGGAAATAGGCTCAATATGATAAATTATAAACTGATATGAGTCTTACCCATTCTTTGAAGAAAGTGATTTTTTGGCCAGCTGATGAAATACATTGAAACATATGATTTATTAATTCAACAACAGTATGGTTCCTGGAAATGGTACAGTACCTCATTGCCTTTGGTCAGGTTGATTAGTGATCTTTATAATGTTTTGCATGGGGGTCTGAAGTACTGTTCATTATCTTGACCAAGGCCTTCAACTTGGGTGGCCATGATCAAAAAGGTATCCAGGACTGGAGTGGCATAGTACACCCTTTATTGACTTAAAAATCTATACCAGAGAAAGCAATAGGTTAAGACAGGAACAACCACTTCCACACAGTTGGAGATTTCAGCTGGAGTCCTTTGAGGTTCTGTGCTGGGCCCACTTTTGTTCTATATTTTTGCAAATGACATTCCTGAGATTTGTAGGGATCTTACAACTATAATGTATGCAGATGAGACTGATATATTACTCTGGGAGAACAAAAGTTTGCTTAGAGAATAAACTACAGGGTGGTTAATTAGCCTTTCCAAACTGGTTTCAAAACACAAATCAATTTTAAATGAGAAAATAACTAAAGCAATGACTTTTGGAAGTAGATAAACTTTGTCAGACCAAGGTTTCAAATTAGATATTAGAGATTCAGTGTTTGGTGAATAGTGTATAATACATGTGTGTACTTAACTTTGGCCTTTCTCTGTTCTCACCCTTGGTAGATGAGTCTGGCAGTGATAGGGAACAGAAGGCCCAGCACCAAGAGAACAAAGAATGCTGGAGGAGCAGGAAGTGGAGAAGATGGAGGGCATTCAAAAATACTCTAAGTGCAGGTTGCTGGGAGAGGCTTTTTTTTATCCGAAATGTGGGTGGAGTCCATTCCCCCATGCTGAATCTCAGGCAAAAGCCCTCCCATTCAATGTTTGGTGAATAGTGTATAGTGCTTGTGTGTATATAACTTTGGCCTTTCTCTATTCCCACCCTTGGTAGAGGAGCCAGGCAGCAGTAGGGAATAGAAGGCCTAAAAAGTTTTACCACCAGCAACTCACAGACAGTGTGAACAGTAGCATGCAGGAGAGGAGAAAACCCCGTGAAGAAAACCCCTGAGGACCCATGGCCACTGGACGGCCCATCTTCTGGGCATACTAAGAGGAGGTAATGGAAGATGCTTTGGTTTTAGTCAGGAAGGGTGACTGGTACAGCTTAAGCAGTCAAACTTCAAGAGTTCAGGTATCAGACACTGGCCCAGTGGAGCTTAGGGTTGAGGTGCTGGACACCACACCTAGCACCACACCAGCAACCCAGGTTTGGGAGTAAACCCAGGTCATTGGGATCAACAGGGGGTTGGGAGATGGCCTGAGCAACCATAAGGCAGCTCACTGCAGGGCAGCCCCCAGGTGGAGGCCCAGAGGTAGTGCAGTCGGGAGTGACTAGAGTAGGGAGGGTGCCATGGGTCACTGCATGCATATGCCATCACACATGTGCAAGCAACTTCAGCAAGGGACAGGGAGAAAATGAGCAAAAATTGTGCTTTCAGACTCCATGATGGCCTCATAGCACCTGAAGTTGGTCTCCTGGGGGGGGAAGGTTGACATCCTTCACCCTCGCCATGGGGGAACCCATGGAGGATTTCCAGGAGGGTTGGCCACAGGAATAAGTGTTGGTCCACAGACTTAGCCCCTCTGAGGAGGGGGCTGGAGCCTCCTGCCAACTCCACTATGTACCCCATTGCCAAGTAGGTGACAAGGGTCAAAAAGCTGGATAAAAAAAGAGTTTAGGAATCAGGAGTAGGATGATTGATTATGATGATGCTTGAATTGAAGGGACAATTTAAAAATGCAGAAGTTAGCCTGAGCCATTGTGGAATAGTTGATGGATGCTTGATGAACCATGTGGAAGATACTGCTAGATTATTGAGGAATTGAGAGACTTATGCAGAGTAGATCAAAAAGCTGCTTGCATCAGAGGTAAGATGTGAATATGAAGTCAGAACTCTTTAGCAGTCTGACGGTCCTGAAATTGATGGTATTAGGAAATGATCTATTTGTTATCAAATGGTTAGTCTGAGGATTTCACAGAATAGGCTTGCACATTATATAAATCCCAAGATGTGGAACACGACTGTAAGGAGAGGAGAGAATAAGCATCCAGAGAAACAGTAGAGAGGACACAAAATAAGACATGATAGGAGTGGTGCAGTGCAGTGGCTGTGGGGCAGCAGTGTTCCGGGAGACATTCTGGAGGCTGCGATGCTGCCCTATTTGCAGGCACCTCTCTGGTCTGAGAGAGGAGGTTGCCTGTCTCCAGGCTGACCTGGCTAGGATTTGTGAAATCTCCTCCACACCCAGGGACCACCAGGGCCAATGTCACTACCTCAGAGGTTGCCAAGAAAGAGGAGAGGCTGGACCAGGGTGGGCTCAAGGAGGGAGGGGGGGTGGTGGAACAGAGTTGCATCCCTCCAGCTGTACCTCTCCACAATTCATTCGCTCTTCTGGTGGATAGTGGCTCCTCTATGGAGGCACCTGCAGTGAAGACCAAGGAGGATGCTGGGAACCTTCACAAAGGAGACCCACAGGAGGGTGGCATGGGACCCCATGGGGAAGGAAACAACTCCTGGTGGGGGACTCAATCATTAGAGGGGTAGAAATGGGGGAGGAAGGGGAGAGGGGGGTAAGGTGCCTTCCTGGCACCATGGCTTGGAGGGACAGGAAGCGAATCCTCAGGATCGTGGGAGGAGCTGCACGAGGGAGGGAGCTGGATGTCATTGTCCACCTAGGGACAAATGACCTGGCTAGGAATGGGATCAGAGCAGTGCAAGAGGAGTTTGTAGAGTTGGGGAAGGGCCTTAGACAAGTAGCACATACTGTAACCTTCTCGGAGGTGCTGCCTGTCTATGGCAAGGGAGATGCTAGGAACTTCTCACCAGGGAATTCAATGAGTGGTTGAAAAACTGGTGTGGAGCTCAGGGTTTTGGCTTCATTGGGGACTGGGAAGCAACCTGGAGGGATGCAGACCTATACTGGTGCGATGGTCTGCATCTGTCCAGGGGGGGAACCAGGATCCTAGGTGAGAGGTTTAAATGCTTCATTGGCAGGCATTTAAACTAGCCAGGGGGGGAGGCACTGAAAAGAAGCAGGGAAATCCGAGCTCCCCCCAGAAAACATGGTGATTAGTGAGGTAAACACCAAGGTGCAGAAGTTATTGGGGAGAAGAACAGATTTAAATGTAGAAAAAGGCAAAGGCAGTAAGGACAGAAATGGGGCTAAAAGGGGTAAGGCTATCAAAAAGTGGAAGGTGATGAGTACCAATACCCATAGTCTGTGTAACAAGCTCTCTGAACTAGTGGCCTTGATGGAAGAGGGTTGCCTGGATATTGTGGCAGTCACAGAAACATGGTACACAGAGAACCATGACTGGGATGTCAACATACCAGGATACACAATCTACAGGAGGGACAGGGAGGGTAAAAGAGGAGGAGGAGTAGCTCTCTATGTAAAGGAAGGGATCAAAGCAACAGAACTAAACAGTAAACAGGGGAGCAGATGAGGCACTTTGGATCACCCTGGAGATAGGAAATGGCACCACAATCCGCATGGGGGTTGTATACAGACCCCCATCTCAGGGGGAGGGAATAGACAAGGAAATGATAGAAGGCTTTCTTAGAATGGCAGAAAAAGGGGAGATATTGTTGATGGGGGACCTGAATATGCCAGATGTTAACTGCAGCACCATTGCTGCAGGCACATCCAAGAGCAGGGTCATTCTTGATGCCCTACAGAGGGCATGCCTCAGACAGCTAGTATCGGAACCCACTCGGGAGGGAGCAATCTTAGACCTGGTACTTTCAAATGGGGATTGAGAAAGAATCTCAGATTTAGAAGTGGGTAGCCATCTGGGAACAAGTGACCACCAAACAGTGTGGTTCATGATAAACACAGCCATACAATCAGGCCATACAAAAGCAAGAGTACTAGACTTCAGAAGGGCTGACTTTGGGAAAATGAGAGAGTGCCTCAGAAAAGCACTGGCAAACAGGCAAGAAGGAGGGGTGGAGAAACAATGGGGAGTGATCAAAACAGCCATCACAGAGGCAACAAGCCTTTGTGTAAAGCAAATCAATAAAACACAACGAAGGAAAAAAACACTATGGTTCACAAAAGAGGTGGCAGGGAAGGTTAAGGAGAAAAGGACAGCATTCAGGAAATATAAAGAAACACAGAAGGAGCAGGACAGAGAACTTTATCAGTTAAAGCAGAAAGAGGCTGGGAAGGCAGTCAGAACAGCAAAGGCCCAAACCAAGGAAAGGATAGCCAGTTCTTTTAAGAAGGGGGATAAGACCTTTTATAGGTACATTAGGGAGTGAAGAAAGACCAAAGGAGGGATACTGAAGCTTAATGAAGGGGAGGGAATGTGGGTAGAAGGTGACAGTGAAAAAGCAGGATACTGAATGAATATTTCTGCTCAGTATTCACAAAGGAAGAGGAGGGGGAGTTACCTAAACCAAACAAGAGAAACACTCTGAAGACAGGGGTTGATATCAGTCCATTTACAGAAGAAAGGGTTCTGAAAGAACTAATAAAATTGAAGGTGGACAAAGCAATGGGGTTGATGGGATCCACCAAGAATCTCAAAAAGAACTAGGGTAGAACTAGTGACACCGCTGACTACTCTGTCTTCAACAAATCATGGCAGGATGGGTGGTATCCGAGGACTGGAGGAGGGAGATGGATTCCTCTTCATAAAGTGGGAGCAGGACAGAGGCAGGAAACTACAGACCAGTTAGTTTGACCTCAGTGGTAGGGAAAATGATGGAATCACTTCTGAAGGAAAGAATTGTTGAGTACCTACAGGCCAGTGGGGCACAGGACCCAAGGCAGCATGGATTCACGATGGGAAGGTCATGTCAGATGAATCTAATAGATTTATTTGACTGGGTGACCAAAGTAGTAGATCAGGGAGGGCCTGTGGACATGGTCAACCTAGATTTTAGCAAGGCATTTGATACAGTCCCACACAAAAGATTAATACACAAGATAGCCAGCCTTGGAGTGGGTCCCAAGGTGGTAGCCTGGATAAAAAATTGGCTAGACAACAGGACACAAAGGGTAGTAGTAAATGGAGTACACAGTGAAGAAAGGAGGGTTACTAGCGGGGTACCGCAGGGTTCAATACTGGGACCAGTCCTTTTTAATGTCTTTATAAGTGACATTGCAGAGGAACTGGAAGGAAAAGTATGTCTCTTTGCAGATTACACAAAGATCTGCAACAGGGTTGATACACAAGATGGAGTGGTAAGGATGAGAAGGGACTTGGCAAGGTTGGAGGAATAGCCAATGTATGGCAGCTCAGATTCAATGCAAAGAAGTGCAAGGTAATGCACATGGGAAACAAAAACCCAGGGGAAGAGTACACAATGGGGGGTGAGATACTGACAACAGTAAAAATAGAAAGGGACCTGGGGGTAATTATATCAGATGACCTAAAGGTGGGCAAGCAATGAGAAGGCAGTAAGGAAGGCTGGGGGATACTGAGATGCATAGGAAGAGGCATCAATAGTAGAAAACAGGAAGTTGTTATCCCTCTGTACAGACAGTTGGTGAGACCCCATCTGGAGTACTGTGTGCAGTTCTGGAGACCCCATCTCTGCAAAGACATAGACAGAGTGGAGGCTGTCCAGAGGAGGGCAACCAAATGGTGCAGGGTCTGCACCAGAAGACATATGAAGAAAGACTAAAGGAGCTTAATATGTATACTCTTGAGGAAGAAGGAGAGAGGGACATGATAGAAACTTTCAAGTACCTCAAGGGAATTAACAAAGTCCAGAGGGTATCTTCAGAAAAAGAGATGTGTAAGAACAAGGGGCACAATTTGAAGATAGAGGGGACATCTCAGGGTAATGTGAGGAAGCATTTTCACTGAGAAGGTTGTGGATGCATGGAACAGCCTCCTGAGGAGGTTGTGGAGTCAAGAACAGTGAGAACTTCAAGAATGCATGGGACAGGCATAAGGCAGTCCTAGTGGCGGGTAAGAGGAAGTAAGCTGTTGGTTAACTAGGATCTGCAGCTTATCTGTTAGGTAGGAAAATGGGCAGACTAGGTGAGCCAAGCGGTCCTTATCTGCCATCAAATTCTATGTTTCTATGACCAGATAATGAATAAGCAACATAATACCAGAGTCTATAAAGCAGTGTACAAGTCCATCCAGGAATTTGTTTGGCACTTTGGCAGCCATGAGTTGACTAAGGTGGGAGACTTGAGTTTGGACATATATTGTTTAATGGTCTGAAGAGATGTTTCTGAGGTTCAATGATAGTCATACAAATATATGATTGATAGAGATTAAACTCCTAAGATTGATGGAAATCAGGGAATGATGTTAACTGTTCAAAGTGGTAGCATGATTTGCACATGTAGGCTCAACTTGCTTAGAGGCCGTGATGGAAATGCAGGTATGTGATAGTAGAAAAAACTCTTATGGAATGCATTGATGGCACGAATGAGGGTGACTTCTTCACTTCTTCATAGTGATGAAATGGGTGACCTGAAGCAGGAGCTAGAGCTTCAGCTTGCTGATGATCAGAGTATGTCATGCTGAAAATGGTGATTTGAGAAAAATACATCACTAAGACTAAAGAAGGTGGATGTAACAAAATCCGGAAACGAATTGTGATGTGATGGATGACTGGCAGGAAATTAAGTATGAACAATAATGACTTGGCCTTGTAGATAATGTCCACTGGAGGATACTGGAAAAGATGGGAACAAGGCAGCTCAGTAGGGATAATTTGATAAAACATTGAAAAAGACTCAAAGGATGAGGAAACTTGGGAGCCAGGAGCAGAGCTTCAGGAACATTTGAATTGCAGAATATCCCTGGGCTACAAACATGGCAGTATATCCTGGATCATGAGACTGGAAATGGTTCTTAAAGATCAAAACTCTGATTCAGAAGCAGGATGATGAGATAAAGTGAACTACATAGTTCAGGATGGAACACTGTCAGATGAATGAGTCAAGTAAATGCATTGTTGTGATAACTGCCAATAAGAACAGGCCAGGCTCAACTTTGAATTATGCGAATCTTTGTGTTTGTGTGATCAACAGTCAGCTCCATTATGCAAGTCAGGAGAAGGGCATGAGTAAGCAACTGTACAGACCTTAGTAGGAAGGGAACAGGAATTACTCCAGCTGATGGAATGCTTATGGGTGGCTCAGTTCAGATTATATGAAATCAGCTCACACAGCGCAGAAGAGTGCTATGGAGGATCAATGATAATCAATGAATTGTGTTCTTCCTGATAGAAGCTTAGATAAACAAATAAGAGTCCAGCACACCATGAGGGTGGAGGCAGGATATCCTAGATAAATTATAGCTTCCTTTAGCCTGGCTATTTAGTAGTTGCCTGCAACAGCTCCAGAGGGTAACCTGTGGATAGGAGAACCATGGAAAAAAAAAGAGAAATGGAAGACTCCTTGATTTCCATGAGCAATGTCATTGAGATGATAATCTGGGATAACTTGACATCTACAGACTCGATAGCTCGAACTAGATGGGACTGTATGATTATGAGCATTATACTAAAGTTCATACTAAGGGTGCATTAGGAGCAATAGGCCAAGGCCTATAATGTGCTCCTATCTTAATAACCATAATACTCTAGGTGTATGCCTGACATGATTTTATTTTTATTTTTTCATTTTATTTTAGTTTTTGTTGACCGGGTAAGTGTACTAGACAAATCCTGCCCATTTTCAGGCACAACCTAGGGGAGAGGGATACAGATGAATGCCAACTAACCTTGAACCAGATTAAGCTGTCGGTGGTATTTTTAGTGAATGAGGGAAATTTGGCCAGAACACAGGGAAAAGTCCCCAACTCTTTTCAATATGTGCCATGGGATCTTTAACATCCACCTGAACTACCACCAATCCATGCTGATGGGACCTCAGTTTAACGTCTCACCCAAAAGATGGCACCTCAGAAGTGCAGCACCCCTCTTGTGCTGCACTACAGTGTCAGTACTGGGATATTAACCCAAGTTAGATGTGGGAACTGAACCCACAAGATGATCAAGTCATCCAACTTGTTTTTAAAGGTTAATTTGCTTTCACTTGTAACGCAATCAATTGGTAGAGCATTCCAACAGTTTACAATCCTTTGGGAACATAATACTTTCCCCTTATGGTATTAAAATGTTTTCCCTTGATCTGATATTTGCATACTGCAGTATGGTAGCTGAAGGATGGAAGGTCAGGGGAAATTACAAGACGGAGGCTGGAGTAAGGTGAGGCAGGCCACTTCAAATGAAGTGATACACTGTTATAGTTCTGACATGGATGGCATGAGCTGATGAACAAATCCTTGATTTTTGATAGACAGCAGGATTTAGCTGGCTAGATGCAGAATCTCTGGTGGGCTACAATTTGGCAGTTATGAGTAATAGGATAGTTCTGACTGCCAGACAGAAGCTGAATACAGGAAAATGTGATTTTCAGATGAGACACGAAGCAAGGAGCAGACCAGACATTGAAGGAGTAAAAATGTAACAGGCTGTGGAAGGAATGCATGTTGGAAGAAGTCCAAGGGGAACCCTGAAGACCTTACTCTAGTCTGAAGATGGAAAGGAGTGGCAGGAGTTGAGCCCTGAGAGGAAACAAGTTGAATAATTGCTTGAATATGGAATAAGAAGGCACTGATATGTTACTGATTGATCAAGGAGCAGATTCTCATCTCCAGTGGATGAAGTTGAACCCTGAGATGCGATTAGTTGAATAATTGCTTGTATATGGAATGAGAAAGATTTTGATATATTGCTGAGTGATTGGAGATGCATACTCGCACCTGTGGCAGACAAAGTCGAGCACAGAGATGTGACGAGTTGGATAATTGCTTAAAGTTGCTGATTGATAGAAGGTGCAGACTCTCACCTGTGGTGGACGAAGTCCAACCCTGAGAAGAGAGGAGTTGAATAATGGCTTACATATGGAAAGAAGAGAGATTGGTGTGTTGCATATTGCTTGAAGGAGTAGACTCCCACTTCTGATGGACAAGTAAAACCCTGGGATGTGACTAGGAATGCTTGAATTTGAAATGAGCTGTAAGTTTGACATGTTGCTGGTTGATCAAAGGTTGCAGGTTACTGGTTGGAGATGAGTCATCCCTGATGATGAGTAGAATGATTGCTTGAAATCAGACTGACAGTAAGTTCAAATATGATACTAGTTGATCAAATGATGTAGACTCCCACCTCTGGTGGGCAAAGTCAAACCCAACCTACACTTGTAGAGTTCCTAAAGGTATGAGTTATAATAATAATAATAATAATAATAATAATAAAATGTATTTGATTAAGTACCTTTCGACTTTATAAGCACTGTACAATATATGTATAAAAACAAAACACATGTGCAGGTACATCCGATATAAAATCAAGATAATACCAAAAATGCTTACCCCCAGAAAAAAATCTTAAGTGCCCCCTTGAAACTCCCCGCAGTCCTGCACTCCCAAAGCTGACGGGGCAGAGAATTCCAGAGGGTAGGTGCTGCAAACCCAAAGGCACGCACACCAGATTACTTTAGGTTAAGCCTTGGAATCTCCATCAACCCCTCGTTAGACGAGCAGAGCTGTCGCAAAGGGGTGTAAGGAACCAGAAGCTCTTTCAAGTAATCGGTACCCAATCCATGTAGGGATTTGTAAGTCAATAGACCTACTTTAAAGGTGATCCACCACTGTATAGGCAGCCAGTGCAGAGCGTACAGCACTGGGGTAATATGAGATCTTTTGGATGCCCCAGTCAACAAACATGCTGCCATGTTCTACACTAGCTGTAAGTGATGGATATCAACCCTAAAAAGTCCTAGATAAAGGGAGTTGCAGTAATCAAGGCATGATGTCACAAAGGCATGGACCAGGCATGGAACAGGCAGGTCTCTGGACAGAACAAGGTGCCTAATCCTAGCAATGTTCCTAAGATGGTAAAAGGCCAGCTTGACGACTGCTGATGACGAAGAGTTAGACCATCATCAAGCACCACTCCCAGGTTACGCACACGTTCAGAGGTGAGAATCCGGGCCTCCCCCAAGACTAAACCAGAAGACAGCCCAGTCCTCAACCCCTCTGCCCTATGAGCCGGGTCAACAACCAAAACCTCAGTCTTTCCTGGGTTCAACTTTAGACTGCTGGAGTTCATCCAATCTTGGATTTCTGCGAGGCAGCTGTTCGGTACCAAGACAGCACTAACCTGGTCAGGAGCAAAAGACAGATAGAGCTGGGTATCATCAGCATAGCAATGAAACCTCAGCTCATACCATCTTACAATGTCTCTGAGGGGTAGCATATATACTGCGAATAACATGGGGGACAGCATCGAACCCTGAGGTACCACACAAGGCAGAGAGAAAACCCCAGATGAAAACAAACCCAAGACCACTCTCTGCATTCTCCCAGTGAGGAAAGATGAAAATCATCTGAGGACTGTACCCGACAGCCCACAGATAAACCTCAGGCATTGGAGCAGAATCCCATGATCCACAGTATCAAAAGCTGATGATAGATCCAGGAGAACCAACATAGAATGGTGTCTCCGATCTCTAGCCATCAGGAGATCACTGAGCACCCAAACCAGAGCAGTCTCAGTACTATGCCTTATACAAAAAACCCAATTGGAGAGGTTCGTATAAATTATGGATGGTTAAATGGTTATCCAGTTGAGCAGCCAGAACTTTCTCAATAACCTTCCCCATGAAAGATGTAATTTGCTAGGTTTTCCAGGTCTAAAGAAGCTTTTTTCACAAGGGGGATTACCACCCCCTCCTTCAGGGAGCTAGGAAACTCACCCATGTCTAGAGAGCACAGGAAAATCCGAGCTAAGGCTGGGCCAATGATCTCACTACAACCTAAAATTAGGGAAGTAGGGCCTGGGTCTAAACTACAGCATGTGGGATGCATCTCCTGGACAATCTGCATAATGTCTACAAAATCTGGTAGGTCAAAGGTACTCCTGTAAACTCCGGGCTCTGCAACAAAGCACCGATCAACAGCAACCCCCTTAGAGTGCAGTTGGTGGCACCCCCACCTGATGTCATCCACCTTGTTCGCAAAGAAGCGAGCTATCTCATCAGAATCAACTCGACGGAGCTGCCGACAGGCTGGGTTGCACAGCCTGTCAACAGTTCTGAAGAGTCGAGCCAGTCGGTTCCATGTGACAGAAATTTCCCTGGATAGGAGTTCTGCCTTCTTACGGGAAATTTCTGTTTGGTAGAGTTTATAATGCACTAGCAAAAGAAGGTGGCCGGCATCAAAGGCAGTCCTCCTCCAATGACGCTCTAACCTATGCCTCAATTTCCACAACTCTCTTAGAGCCCCATCAAACCATGGGGCTCCAGGGCAACGCAGAAGGGGGCGAACTCGTGTAGGAGCAATCAGATCAAGAGCTGAAGATATGGCCCCATTATAGACCACAACCAACTGCTTGGGATCTGTGCAAGACTCATCCAACAGTGAGAGGTCAATAACCACCATCAGGTCTTCAGGGACCACATCCCACAAAGGACAGTATCTGACCAACTCCACAGGGGCCAACCAGCCCAGGGGGGCTGCAAAATTGAACCCAACTGAATAGTGATCAGATCAACCGACTGGTTCCACCACTAAATCAGAGGCCTCAATCCCCAGGAGGAAAACCAGGTCAAAAGAGTAACCTCCCTTGTGTGTAGCTGAGGAAACTACCTGTGTGAAGCCCAGCGATGTCATCACCTGGAGGAAATGTTGACCAAAAAGCAAGGCTTCGTCATCGACCCAGGCATTGAAGTCACCCAGAACCATCAGTCTGGGCAACTCCAAAGCCATGTCGGCAGTGAAGTCTGCTATTTCCTGCAGGAATAGCTTCTCATGGTGGACGGTAGATGAGAGCAATCCTGCACCCAACACCAGCTACCACTGTACATTCAAATGACCCAGCCTCCTCACTGGTATACCAGTTAGGCCCAATTTGATCTTGAAACAGATCACAACCCCCCCCATGGTCCAGTCTCGGGCGATGTACAACTGAGTACCCAGTGGGAACAGCCGCCTCTAAAAAACGAGCCGCATTCCCATCCAACCAGGTCCCAATAATGCAAACCACATCTACCCTTGTAACAAAGTCTGCAATAAGACCAGTCTTGTTGCAGACAGGTCTGGCATTGCATAACAGCACCCAAGTTGGATGAGGTTGGCGAGCTGTCCCAACTACTTGCCCTCCTAAACTGGATGCGCCCTTGGATATGGGAACCAGAATGGAATCACCATGTTCCAGATACCATTTCACCCCAGGGCATCTTCTGGGCCTAACCACCCCTAAGGGAGACCCCCACTCATTCAGACTCCGCTGGCCCATACCCCCCACCCGGCCCCCCACGAGCAATCCCCAATTCCCGACAGTGTTGATAGGTAGAAGCAGCCCGGGGAGAGAAAGGGCAGAGGGCACGAAGAGCAGAGGCTGAATAGCACAGGACAGGAGGGGCAAGCAGGCACATTTCATTAACACTATTAAAATAATGGGAACGCACAAAACTCCAAATTTCCTAAATCACAAGGTGATACTGTAAACAGAGCTAAAACCTCCAAAAGAAGAATAACTTAAACAACAATTCTTACCCTAATAAAACAAATAAACTACCCCCTCCCACTATAAGATAACCTTCAAACCCCTAAAAATAAAATAAAAATATAGAAAGGAAAAACCAAAAAAAACTAAAAAATGATACAATAGCACAACCCCCTCTCACAGGATAAAATAGACATACAGGTACAAAATGCTCCCTCTCCCACAGCCCTCTCACAGCCAAGGGGGGGGGAATAATAAACCAAAAATAAAACAACCCCCTCTCACAGGATATTCAAAACAAACAATAACAATAACATAAATTTCCCCCAGCCCTCACACAGCCGAGGAAAAAACAATAACAAGACACCCTGGTACTCTCACCACCAGGGAACAATAAAACAATTTAAAAAGTCAGGGAAAAAAGGCACCAAACAGTAGGAGGAGCCATATCATCCAAATAATCCAGGGTGAAATAAATCCAATGTCAAGTCCGGTGAAGCAAGACAGATGTTTCCAATATACAATAATATTTAGTCTCAGTGGATATCCAAGAAGGGACTAAGTAGTCTCCAAAGAACTGGAAGTAGATACAGGCCAAACCAATGGAAAGCAGGGGCTCCCCCACCTCACCCCCAACCTGCCTTATCAGGTCCAGCTATACCCCAAGGACCTGCAGCCACAAATATCCCAAGGTCACACCGAAAGGACCAACCTGGGGATAAATTAGGAGCCCCCCCCACTGATCCCTAGCTCCCAGGGTAGAGCGAAGCAGCTCCTGCTTGGTCCCAGGTGACAACTAAGATTACCCAGGCACCAGTATAGGGGGAGGACAAAAACCCACAACCAAACAACTATAAAGGCCCTGCTTCTGGACTGCAAAAGATACAAAGTTACAAAGGAGAAAAGGGGGCACTGATCAATGAATCAGTCCCCCACTCACGATACTTCAAACACCACAGGTAGTCCCTTCAGCCAATTTCCAGTTTTAAATCATCATAAAAATCCAATACCAAGTTTTTCTTTATCCAACGCAAACAGAATATATCCACTTGTCCAAAACAGAAAGAGATCCATAGGACGAAAGCATGAGAAAAAAAAAATCGGTAGGCTCACATATCCAAAGTTCTGGCTTCCATAAACTGAAACACTCAGAACACACCCAGAGGATAATCCACAAACGCAATTCAAAAAACTGATCTATCTCGGGTTGGTGGTTTCAGTCTAAACTCTCAAATCCCACAAGGAGAAAAGCTGCCCTCCGACTCTCATCAAATAAGTAAAGAACGCTCCCCTTTGATGGCAGAATAGCCACTCCATAAATACTGGCTAACTCCCAGACCTGATGTCCATGAAAAGGCACCACGGCTTCAGGAAACGACCAGGTTCTAGCAGGCGACCAAACACCACTTCTCCACTTCCCCACTTCTCCACTTCACTGCCAGAAAGGCATAGTCGAAACGCCACCAAGGACCGCAAACTTCAGCGACTGCAAAAACTTAACAATAAAACACACTAACACAGCTACGTTTAGGGAGTTAGGGGACAGAGTCTGGTAAAACTGCTTAAAACTTGAATCAGTTGAAGGATGAGGGAGTGAGTGAAGTGCCACTGCAAAAAACTGCTGCTGGATGGAAGTTGCAGGCTCCCATCTCAGGCAGACGAAGTCAAACCCTATCTATGCTCAAAGACCCCCTGAAGGCACGAGGTAGGGAGATGGAGATTGGAGTGCTGCTGGTGAGGCTGTGGAGAAACAGGAGAGAGCAGGCTGTTAGGCAGATGTCATGGAGACAGAGGAGGAGTACCAGACTAGGAAGCAACAAGATTCTGAGCAGAAAACAAGAGGACCAGAATGGAGAGAATGGAACTACAGAAAATGGGGAGGAACTAAGGTGGCATGACAACACCCTTTCTCGAGTGAGGTGGAAAGTGGTGTTAAATAAAGGAACAGGTTGGGGAGGTGAGTACAGAGTAGAAATCGAGGCAGAGGAACGGAATATGGAGCTTGAGGAAATTAAGATGTGAAGCAGAGTAATGATCAGATGAAGAGGAGCCGAACAACAGAATGAAATCAAAAAGGGGCAGTAACTAAATGTAAAAGGGTCATGTTTAGAAGATATTTCTCTGTCAAACTGCACTCCTGCATAACGGGCTATGGCTGAGTTTTGGGTATCACATTGAAAGATGGCGTGCTATTTTGAGAAGTGAACAATTAAAGGGAAGAGCATGGCAGCAGGAAGATTGTTCCCGTAATGACTGGTCTGGGACTAGTTTCTGTCCTGCACTTATTTTTTGTCTTACACTTTACCCTTAAGTGTAGATTTACTATTACAACACCATACCACCATGGATCACCACTCCAGTGAAATCTGAGGTAAAAAGAATGTTAGTGGAATCAGGATAGAATCCCAGACCTGCATGATCACAATGAAATCACTTCTGGTTGTTGTCACAGGAACAATCTTCCTCCGCTGATAAGTGAAGAGTAGGCTAATTGACGAATGGAACTGAATAATGTTTTCCTGAAATGCTTGATTGGGCCACACTGAAACAGGAAAGTCGGGAACAGCAGAACTATAAATAAAATTATGCCTGGTATAGGGAGTGTCCAGTAATCGATTTGCATTGACAGCTGATGGTGGTTGGATGAATAAAAGGGCTTGAGTGGGCTATTATAATGAATGACCCAGAGTACTGACTGAGACTTCATGGTGCTACTCTTGGTGTGCACACAGACTAGTGTGAACATACAACTATGCACTTAACAGCTTTAAAAGCCCCCTGTTAGCTCTGATGTTCACCTACACTTACATAAGACATTCACTGTGATAATAATGCTGGAATGTTTTTCCCACAGAACTTGAATTTGGACTAAAATCATACCTAAGCATGTGGCTATATTTTGGCTGAATGGAAAAATGCCTCTCATATTGCAAACCAGGTTTAGATCCAAAATGATTTGAGGTCCCAACTTTGTGCACTGGGAGGCACTGTCGGCATCTGTTTCCTTAGATTACTGAATCTACGCTACAAGAGAGCAAGAGGCACTCACAATGTGGCAGTGAGACTCTGGTATTTGACATTGCAGCACGGACCAAGCACTGCATTGAACAGTGTGAAGAACGAAAGTGGCAAAATCCCCAAAAGAAAATAAATCTAGGATGACAGGGGCACAAAACGGAGACAGAGCCAGGAGAGCAGAGGTACGGGATGTGGGGTGGGGGGGAACAGCAGCGGACCACTGAGAAAAATGCTACAGGAGGAAAGGACCAGCTAGAGGGGAAAAAGAGGGGCCAAGGCCAAAGAAAAAGGATGCATGAGGGGTGAACAGCAGAGGAAGAAAAAATGGGAAGGAAAAGGAGAGAGGGGAGAAGACAGAAGAAGAGGGAAAAGTGCACACAGCAGCCCGGCGTTCGGAAATACTCTGAGTGCAGGTTGCTGTGAGAGGCTGACTTTACCTGAAAAGTGGGAGAAGACATTTCCCCCACACTGAATCACAGGAAAAAGCCCTCCCATCAAAATGGAAGTTCCCTGGAATTAATACAGAATTTTAAATACTTGGTAATGATTTGGGATCAGTCATTAAATTTCTCAATTCATATAGATTTGATTACTAAAGGTTGATATGAATTTAGGATTTCTATATAAAAAACAAACTCAGCTAATGGAAAAAGGTAAAGAAATAATAGCAAACCAGGTTATTTTACTCACTTTAGAATATTCTTGAATATTACTATTTAACTTACCTGAATTTACATTGTCCAAATATGTGACCACCCCACCTGCAATAACATATGCAGATTAGCAACTGTGCCTCCAAAAGAGTACACCATTTTAAGTTATATAAAATGATGCGTAGCTTTCCTCCCCTTCAAAGAATATGCTTTGCTACCAGAGCAACATTGCAAAGAATTGTCTCCCTTCACAACAGAGCTCAGAACATGCCAGAAAGGGTGCTTACTGAGCTGTGCAGCTGTGCACCGCATACCCAGACCCTGCTTGACATACAGGATTGAATCGCATATCTTCCCCTGCCTGGTCTTATGTGCTGTCCTGTGGTTCTGTGCAAGGGCTGGGGTTAGTTCAAAGGATGGATCCGGGCCTGACCATAGGCTTCCAATTAGAAGCCATGGATGATCCCACAATAGATCTCCAACTCTGTGGAAGCACAGGATCATGGGACTTGGCAGTCACCCACTTCCTAATTGTTTTTTTTGGTTCCTATAACCTTTGTCCTGCAGCACAGAGGAGGCCGGGGGCCTGTGGCTTTGGGGCGTCATTATGCCATCCTAATTCCTTTCTGGCTGGTGTAATGAACATCCCCTAATACTGGCCTGGCAGAACATAAATGGTACTGTGCGTGCCATGCTCTGCCAGCCTGACATTTGCACACCCACTCTCCAGCCTCTGTCCAAAGTGGTCATGCAGCTGCATGGGTACTGGTACAGATGGGTTCTGACAGGGACACACAGTGTGGGGGAGGGGCATGTTCGTACATCCCCAGGTGTTCTGTGGACACCTGGGATGAACATATCCTGGCCCAATGTGTCGCTTATCATGGCATGTAGTGCTACATATGATTGATGCATAGGGTCCAATATTAGTTACAAACACCCCACAGACTTTAAGAAATAAAACACAGGCAATTAATAAAACTAGCATTCTTATGCTATGAAAGTCATTTAACAAAATGTATTAAAAAAGATCTCAAGAACTATAGTAGCTGAGCAATCATTTACATACTATGCATCAAACATTTTAAATCACGTATCCCAACATTTACATCAAGACTGGAATAACAGCCTTTTTAAATGTAATCTGATCAGTAACTCAGACTGAGACTGTAGTGAATAATGTAACTTAATGCTGTGTAAATATATGCTTCAACTTTTGTAACCATGTTTTTATGTATTTTAAAACTGTGTTTCCTATTGTAATTCCCCACACCATAGGCATGACTGAAAATTGGTCTTAGAGGATCCAGTCTCTCTCTCCTGGTAAAGCAAAATAAATAAAATAAATTTGCATTCAGGATGTTGACAGAGTTTTCTATTGCTAGCATATCAGGCTCCAGGCAACAGCTCATTAAGCAATTATAAAATACCTCCTCCTGCTTGACTAACAGGTACTCCAAGGTGTGCATGTTGTATCTCAACAACACAAAGACTTGCATCTGAATCACTGGGATGTGCTGCCAACACCTTGATGGGTTTCTTCAAATCCGGGCACACCTAGTAAGTCATCACTGCCATGTACTTTATAACCTGACCACTCATGCACATGTCCTTTGTGATAGATATGCACCTGGGGCATTGAGGACTCATTTTAGGCTACACTATATTTAACCAGTGACAGTGGCTCATTAGATAGCACATTCACCTCTGGGGCTGGAAGATCAGATGGTCGTGAGTTTTAGCCTCACACTAGCCGCTTGAGTTAATACTCGTAACTGACAATGTAGCGCAGTATGATGGTACTGTACTGGTGAGGTGCCATCCTTCGGATAAGACGTTAAAGCGAGCTCCCTTCTGCCATCTCCAGTCACTGTCCAGGTGGAGGTAAAACCTCCCATGGCACTTATCGAAGAAGATTAGGGGAATTTACCCAGTAACAAAGCCAATATCCCCACTCCCCTCCCATCAATAAAAAATCGGGTCCATGCAACCCACCCCCCAGGACGCACCTGGAAACAAGCTATTACAGCTTAGTGTGCCTTTCATGGTCAGAAAAATGGCGAATAAATAAACAAAGATGTAACCCCTAGGTGGCGCTATCCCAAGGGCTACTACCCCTGCCTGCATGACAAGTAGCAGGCTAAGGGGCCTGGGTTCTGAAACGGGTGCCTCCACCCAGAGGTCAGAGATGGTAGTGGTCAAACTAGCCTAGGCACAGCCCTCTAGGACTCTGTAGCCCCCCTCTTTCCCTGCTAGTGGCCAAAACAGTACACAATAATTACTTTCACAATACCCCTGATTTGCTTTGCAAGTACCCACACAGTTTGCACTTACCACCAGGGCTGGTTTCTCCGGTTCGACCCCGGGGGACCTCCTGTAAAACAAGGTTAGACAGAGCAAATGGCAACAGTGCAATACTTCGAGCACAAACTGGAACCACAGTCTGGTTATATGCAGAAAAGAGTAGAGCTGATTTATTCAGGGGGTTTGAACAAGGAAGGGGCGTAATCAGGTTAATTAGCTTAATTGCTCTATGAATCACATAGCTGTGCATGCAGTCAGAGTCCCTAACAGTCACACTCTCTGGATACCCAGGTGGAGGAAAAGGAGCTAGCCAGGACCGTTGCCCGGGGTAGGCCGGCATTGCAGTTGGTCGGGGCCCTGTGATGGAAAAAGCAACTTGCACAACACACTGTTTGTAATCCAGAGCCAGATGGCTCAGTTCGTGAAGGAAAAGAAACAGCAAAGCAATCAGAAGACACACTTAGATTAAATGGTAGTTGCAGGGAACTACCCTGATGGTTTACTCACGATACACAAGACTGGACATATGATGGATGAAAACTGAGACAGCAGATGAACTCTCTGGAGTGCCAGGAGAAGCAGGGCCCACACGATTCGCTGAGGTGTCATTCCTGTTCAGGCATGGAGCAGTAGACTGATCCCTGGGCTGGTCTCTCATCGAAGGCTCTTCTCTGCGCAGTAGGGTAGTCTGGCAGGGCCCTCACGGCAAGGCTCAGCCACATGGAGTTAACCGCGGATTCAGTCTGTTTCAGCGGGCTACAGTTTTCAGTAAGCGGAACACAGTCCGCAGCGTGGGGAACCAAGTCGCAATCCCCTTTCAGTATACAGCACATTTATATGCAAGGAAATCTTACTGTACCAGGCAAAATACTCCCCAGTCATGATCGCACAGTCTCTGCTTAAACTGGGAGCTCAGAAGTAGCTGGGGTTCCTATCAGGCCAATCGCATGCAGCAAAATCTTCGGTCTTTTACAGGTTGAGCCTGGTCACACTTCAATGGCTTACTTCATTCTCACCACTTCAGATTTAGTCCAAAACCACTCCCTTCTCTTTCTCAGGGGAGTAGGCAGAAATGCAGGCCAGAAGTCAGGCCTTTCCACAGTTCTCACGCGCAAACTACCACGCAGATAGCTGCTCGAACTATCACGAGCTGCTCCTCTCTCAGCTCCTAACTTAGATCTGGCTAGCCAGCAGACAGCTCGGGGGATTTCCCTCAGATCCAGAAGGTTTGGTTGGTTCATTCAGTTGTTAGTCAAAGCAAGAGCTCCCCTTCAGTTACAAAAAGGCATCAACAGCCAAAAACTACAATTCCCAAGCCTGTACTCCACACAGTCCTTTCAGACAGGCTCCATTTTAGAGTCCCCAGGTACTGATTGGTCCAATTCAGCAGTTCAGTACCAAAATGGTGGAGATAATCAGAATAGTCCTTGCTGAAAAGAAGGCAGGTTGGAACAAACTACATTATCATTATCACTCTGAATTATTTTCAGCAAATAGTTACATCCTTCAACAGAGCTCCCGCTGCACAATCAGCGATGGCAGAAATGGAGCTATTTTCCAGCAGCCCATGCAGAACTCGAGCATGAAAACACCCGTCCCTCCTCCAGGTTAATATTACTGCAAACTAGGCAGCTCTTAAAGCGACAGTATGCAGAGGCTACACAGGCACTCTTTAGCAATAGCAGTTAAATGGCTATAGCGCCAAACACCAACCTGGCAGTGAGCATTTAGGCAAGCTCATGGAAGACTTTTCGGGAACTCCCATTTGTAGGGGGGTTACAAATAAATAATGAATATGCAGACTGGTGGAGCTCTGGCAATACAAAACATATAAAAAAACTGTCAGGAGAGCACTATGTACAGAGGTTCAGCCATACGCATTCATTTGTGGAAAGCTGAACTGTAGATGAAGCAAAGGAGCAACAGGTTCTCAACTGGCAGCTCAACCACTATCCTGTTAATCTTCACCTTTGTATGTCCATCTGCAAACTGCCAGTTTGTTTCACAAATTGGTGTAATGTCAACTCCCACTGTGGTGCAGCAGAAACAACAGGAAGTGGCACCTCCTCCTCAACTAGTACAGGTGATGTCTGGACGGGCAGGTACTGTGTAACCCAGCACTGCTGGGCATGATCTGCCTCACTCAGGATAGCATCAGTAATCACAACCCTGTCATGATGGTGGCTGGTACATAAGTGGGTGCATTGACCAGAGGTGCTGAGAGCTGGTGATAACCCTCTGCTGATTTTATCCAGGCAGACCAGGCACCAAGCATACGTGAAATCTGATTTCTAGATTTTTAAATAAGTCCAGACATTGGAACCCTTGAAATGTTAAGGTCTTGGTTCTGGACCAGAAAGACTCTTGCCAGAGCCAGTACCACCATAACCCTGTTCAGTCATACCACCTTTCCTCTTGGTGGCAGCTGACTCCCCCTTAGAAGTTCTCCTCCCACAAGGCTTATCCACACCAATAGAAGTCAAAGACTTCCTTACCTGCTTCTCTTCTTGTGGCTCTGGTGGAGCTCCACTTCTTCTCCGTCACTGTCAGACTGCAGCTCAACTGGCTCATAGTCTGGATCACCATCATATGAGACCGGTTTGCCCTCAGATAAAATAACAGGCTCCTCCACTTCAGTCTGTTCTTCATGACTGACCACCTCCTTCTCCAGGGGATGGTCAGGATATGGATGGGGTGCTGAGGCTCCAACTCAGCAATCATCACACACAGCATGACACTGGACCGGTCCCCTCCTTCAGCAACTGGCTTGGGCACTGTGTGCATGCCAGATGTGGTATGCCCAGAGCACAGCACAAGTGTCAGCTTTTTGATTTTTCCACAAAATACGGTTCTCCTCCTCAGGAGCCAGCAGTGGCAAGGAGACAGATTCAAAGGACAGTATTGATGAAAAGGCGCATTACCCTTTCACCAAAAAATAACTGCCAAAGTGAACCTGTAGAGGACCAAATGAGAGACAGGTTTAATACGTTCTTTGTGAGGTAATAAATATTGCATTGACCCATTAGGTATAGTACATATTACAATATATAGATTAAAGAATAATGAAAATAAGTAATCCAAAGTAAAATGAACTAGCTACTCATTGCAACCCTTGCAGTGCCACTATGAGTAGTATCTACATTTTCAGTTCCCACTGAGGCTGAGGGGCTCTGGCAAACCCAGCTTCACTTTTCTTCTTTTCTTTTTTTTTCTTTTTTTTTTGGCTGTTTCTGGATGATCCCATTGTGCCCAGACATCCTTGCCCTCTCTGCTACTCCACAGTCAAAAGCAGGCTACCCCCCCCAAAATTTTTTTTTTTATTTTTTATTTTTTTTTATTATAATGTTTGTTGTTGATACAACTCAAATGTGTCAGTTACTAGTGATTGTGCACAGCAGGCTGCCATCTGACACCCACTTACTGCTCAGATCATACTACACTAGCACAGCTCAGGAGGACACACAGTGCTACAGGAGGAGCCCTAGGAAGTTGGGAGCATGAAGACTGAAAGGAAAAATATGTTGCTTGAGGCTGGCCCGTCAACACAGTGGTAGCACTACTGTTCGTGATGCTGGAGATCCAGGTTCATGTACAAGCCCAGGTCACTGGAGAGCTGACTGGGGAGGGGAGGACTGAGCATCCTACAGGCACTCTCCATCCAGGGGAGGAGTTGACCCACTACCACCATGCAGCTGCCATCTGTGTGACCACAGGTGGCAGTACAGGCTGGAGTGCGAGCAGGGGCAGGGAGGCACACCATTCACTGAGCCAAGCAAGCATCTTTCGTTGCACTGGCTCTGGCATGAGCAACCCGGGGGGGGGTGCAGTCAGAAAATGGGAAAACACATCAACTATGCAAAATGACAGCCACTTGGAAGCTCGCAAACTCCACCCACCAACCTAGGCTAGCTCCCTACACACAATGCTAGCTTTTCCAAGGCAGGTGGGCAGCCCAAGGACATCCACCACAGGGAGAGGATACTGTGGGTGCAACACAGGGAGTAAGGTAAGCCATGGGAGAAGGTAGGGTGAGGGAGTTGGGGTGACAGTTGACCTGAGGCAGGCTGAGCAGTAAGGGGGCAAACAAATTATATACATTGTTCGAATTTTTTTTATTTTTGGTAGGATGATTCAAAACGGCCAACTAGCAGTGACAGGTCACCAACAGTCTGCCAGCTGATGCCCACTTGCTGCCCACATTGCACTATACTAAAATATTTTGTCTGAATTTTTTTATGTCACAAAAGTGCCAAGGTAGCAGTGGCTCACACTAGTAGGCTGCTAGCTGACACTTAACTTGTTGCCTGCTGCCCAAACCACACTTCGCTAGCACAGCTCAGGAGGGTACATAGTACAACAGGCAAAAACCCCAGGAAGTTGAAAGCATGAAAGAAAAAATATATTGCTTGTATTTTTTTAAGGATGCCACAGAAGTTCTAATCAGTAGTGGCCGAGCACAGGAAGGTTGCCAGGTGACATTCACTTGTTGCAAACTGCCCTAGCTACAGACCTCAGGGGGATCTGCTGTACTGTGCACACAGAATTACATTAAAAAAATTGTAGTCGCTGAAAAAAGGCAGTTCTTCCTTTTTCTTCTACTAGAATAAAGACCGCCTAGTCTATACTTAGTCTTGGTGTGGCACCAGGGCCATTAAAGGACAAACAGGACCTATTAAATAGCTCCTTCATATCTACATGAAGCAAGGCCTGAGAGTGCTAGTGACCATCATTTAGATGACTTGAGGTGCACAGGTTATTTTTTTTGTAACCCCTAGGTGGCGCTATATCAAGGGCTACTACCCCTGCCTGCCTTTCTAGGAACAGGTTGAGGGAAGTGGGTTCGTAACTACCTAGTATGGGTGAGTCCCTACCAATTGCAGTACTAAGATTATGGTGCCTCCACCCAGAGCAATTTTTTACGTGTGTAACTATCACAGTAGGTACAGCCCTCTGGGAAGCTAATACCACCCACAATCCCACCTAGTAACCTTGTACATTTGAATGGGCAATAACCAGTCTCAGCATTTAATAGACAATTGCAGCAAGCATTAATAATATGCTCATGCACAAACCACTTACCAACAGAGTCTGGATCCCTGGCTTGTACCCTGTATTCCCCCTGTGAAAGACAGTTTCAACACCAGCATGCAATGAAAGAACAAAGTTAACATCCCCTCCTACTCTTTGTTCAGAGCCGACAGGCAAACCAGAGGTGGTGGGGTAGCTATTTACATCAAGGATAAATTCCCTGCCTCCATAATTGACTCAGCCTCTGTCCCAAAAGAATTCGAAAGCTTGTCATTAAAGATTGAAATTGCCACCGGTGTCTCATTATGTATAATACGATGCTACAGACTCCCATCAGCTGGACTACAGTTGTTAAAACATCTCTGAAACATCCTGGGTTCGGCATCTTCAGAGTGTATCATTCTAGGGGACTTCAATTTAGACTGGCTCTCCAGTGCATCCACCCAACTTAAAATGTTCTGTGATTCCCTTGGGTTGTCACAGCTGATAAATGAATCTACTCATCCTAACCAGCTCAACCTTAATAACAGTACTCTCTTGGATATCATTTTCATTAACAAACCCCATTTATTCTCCCATGCTGGCGTCTTTTTCTCTGATATTAGTGACCATTGCTTCATCGCGTGTGTAAGATCCACTCTTAAATCCACAACTGCACCAAAATTCTCCATTAAGAGGTGCTTAAGCAACTTTGATCTCCATGGGTATATATCAGACCTAAGAGACTCCATGCGATGGCAGGACTTCTATCTAGCCAAGTCCCTGACTACGGCTTATGATATTTTCTCAGAAATTGTGCTGGGGGCTCTCAACAAGTATGCTCCCATAGTAAAAGTTTATGCCAGAAACAAATCCTGTCAGTGGTTTACAGAAGACCTGAAAGATGCTTTGCGGAGTATGGATGTACTCTGGAGAACTGCTAGGAAAACTAATTTAATAAATGACTGGAATTCTTTCCGGAGGGTGAGGAACCTCTGCACCAAAATGGTCAAAGAAGCCAAAGCTAATTTCTACCGCTCTCAGCTGGAGAGCTCCTCAAGAAATGCCTCCAAATTCTGGAGGACTATCAAAGACATTGAAGGTCACACCACTGTAAATTCCCTACCTACTAAATTATTGATCGACAATACTGTCATCTCCGATAGACCATCTATCCTCGATGCTCTCAATAATCATTTTGCCACTGCAGGGCTAGCCTTTGACTCTTCTCTCACGAATATCCTCTGCCAACAACTTAGATTGGTTACACAAGAAAAACCCATCCCCAGTCCATCCTTCTCTGTGCAGCCTACCTCCCTGAAAGAAGTCGAAGATCTTCTCCTTCAACTGGACACTAGGAAAAGTGCTGAGGCCAACCTCATTGACCCATACTTCTTAAAGGTCAGCTACCATGTCCTCGCAGTCCCAATTACTCATCTCTTCAACTTATCCTTGTCCCAGAGTGACCTACCACCCATTTGGAAAAATGCACTTGTGGTCCCGTTGTTTAAGTCAGGAGATCCTAGTGACCTTTATAACTACAGACCAATCTCCCTACTTCCAATCCTGTCAAAGATGCTGGAGAAAATAGTGAACTCCCAGCTTCAGAAGTACCTGGAATCAGAAAAATTGCTCAACCCGTTACAATCCGGTTTTAGAGCACAGCACAGTGCAATCTCTGCTCTAGCCAAGGTGACAAACGACTGGCAGCTTGAATTAGACAAAACAAACTTTTGTCTGCCCAGTTTTCTTGGACCTAAGCAAGGTGTTCGATACCATTGATCACAGACTGCTTCTGCCATCCCTCCGGAAAATTGGTTTGGATTCCCTATCCCTTAAATGGTTCTCCAACTACCTCTCAGGACGACTTCAGCAAGTAAAGGCAGAAGGGGAAATTTCTCCACCAAAACCCCTATTGAGGTGTGTACCGCAAGGTTCCATTCTTAGTCCCTTGCTCTTCACCATTTATATTAACAACATAGATGCCCCCATCAAAGAAGCACAAATACACCTATTCGCGGATGATACAGTACTCTATGATAGTAGCCCCACACCTGAAGCGGCCTGTAAAGCCCTTCAAAATGAATTTAATCTGCTGCAACATCAGTTTATAAACTAGAAACTGCTCTTAAATGCAAAAAAAAAACAAAGCAATGTTCCTCTTGCCCCCTCAAAATGCAATAAATCCTGCAATTGCTGGGACACTCCCGCAGATCACTACCATTCTAGGTGAGCGGTTGGAATACATACCAAAGTTCAAGTACCTGGGAGTCTGGTTAGACCATAGATTTACTTTCACAGATCACTTAGAAGAACTGGCAAAGAAACTTAGACAAAGACTTGGTCTGTTCTTTAGGATTAATAATCTCCTCACAAAAGACGCTAAACTAAAACTGATTCAAACTACCTTTCTTTCCCTATTGGATTATGCAGACTTTCTATATAGTCAGGGACCTGCAGGTACCCTAGCAAAACTCGATACACTTTATCACAGAGCCATAAGATTTATCACAGGTCTTCCATACTCAACCCACCACTGTGCATTGTACACAGCAGTGGGATGGTCATCCCTTGCTTACAGACGGCAAAAAAATGCTGCGGTTTGGACATGCATTTCAAATAAACTGCCCCAGTATATCTCTGTCTGTTTACCTTTGTGCACTCTGGGGAAGTATGCCATGAGAAGCACCTCTTTCCTTTGTAAACCTTTATGTTTACAAAGCAAAATCTCACATTGGTAGAGCAGCCATCAGCTTTGTGCTCCCTCAATTGTGGAACAAGCTGCAAAAAACTTTGAAATTAACTCACCCCATCAGCCTAGCAGCTTTTAAATCTCTATATCTATATCCAGAGTACTGGACTTTAGGAGGGCTGACTTTGCCAAAATGGGTGAGTGCCTAAGGAATGCACTAGCAAATGGGCAGAAAGGAGGGGTGGAAGAACAATGGGAAATAATAAAAACTGCCATCACAGAGGTAACAAGCCTTTGTGTGAAGCAAATAAACAAAATGAACCGATGTAAGAAACCACTATGGTTCTCAAAGGAAGTGGCAGTGAAGGTTCAAGAGAAAAGAAAGCATTCAGAAAGTACAAGGAATCAAAGAAGGAGCAGGACAGAGAACTGTATCAGTTAAAGCAAAAGGAAGCTAGGAAGGCAGTCAGAACAGCAAAGGCCCAAACCGAGGAAAAGATAGCCAACTCAGTTAAGAAGGGGATAAAACCTTTATAGGTACATCAGGAGCGAAGGAAGACCAGGGAGGATTAGTGAGGCTTAATAAAGGGGAGGGTGGGCAGAGGTGACTGAAAAGGCAGAGATACTAAACAAATATCTTTGCTCAGTATTTACAACGGAAGAGGGGGAGGTACCTAAAACAAACAGTAGAAACACTCTGGATACAGAAGTTGATACCAGCCCATTTACAGAAGAAAGGGTTCTGAAAGAACTCTTAAAACTGAAGGTGGACAAAGCAATGGGGCCTGATGGGATTCATCCCAAGATTCTAAAAGAACTAAGGGTAGAACTAGTGACACCACTGACTACCCTCTTTAACAAATCATGGGAGGATGGGGTGGTACCTGAGGACTGGAGGAGGGCAGATGTGATTCTCCTTCACAAAAGTGGGAGCAAGGCAGAAGCAGGAAACTACAGACTTGTTAGTTTAACCTCAGTGTTAGGGAAAATGATGGAACCACTTCTGAAGGAAAGAATTGTTGAGTATCTAGAGGCCAGAGCGGCACAGAACCCAAGGCAGCATGGATTCACAGCGGGAAGGTCATGTCAGGCAAATTTGATAGATTTCTTTGACTGGGTGACCAAAGTAGTAGATCAGGGAGGGGCTGTGGACATGGCCTACCTAGACTTTAGCAAGGCATTTGACACAGTCCCACACAAAATATTAATATACAAGTTAGCCAGCCAGGGAGTGGGTCCCAAGATGACAGCCTGGGTAAATAATTGGCTGGAGAATAGGACACAGAGAGTAATAGTAAATGGAGTCCACTCAGAAGAAAGGGTGGTTACTAGTGGGGTACCGCAGGGTTCAGTATTAGGACTGGTCCTCTTCAATGTCTTTATAAGTGACATTGCAGAGGGACTGGAAGGAAAAGTATGTCTCTTTGCAGATGACACAAAGATCTGCAACAGAGTTGATGCACAAGGTGGGGTGGAAAGGATGAGAAGGGACTTGGCAAGGTTAGAGGAATGGTCAAATGTATGACAGCTTAGATTCAATGCTAAGAAGTGCAAGGTAATGCACCTGGGAAACAAAAACCCAGGGGAAGAGTACACAATGGGGGGTGACATACTAACAACAACAAAAATGGAAAGGGACCTGGGGGTAGTCATATCAGATGACCTAAAGGTGGGCAAGCAATGTGAGAGGGCAGCAAGGAGGGCTGGGGGGATACTGGGATGCATAGGGAGAGGCATCACCAGTAGAAAACAGGAAGTTATTATCCCTCTGTACAGACAGCTGGTGAGACCCCATCTGGAGTACTGCGTGCAGTTCTGGAGACCCAATCTCCACAAAGTCATAGGCAGGATGGAAGCTGTCCAGAGGAGGGCAACTAAAATGGTGCAGGGTCTGCACCGGAAGACATATGAGGAGAGGCTTAAGGAGCTTAATATGTATAGCCTCGAGGAAAGGAGGGAGAGGGGGGACATGATAGAAACTTTCCAAGTACCTCAAGGGAATCAACAAAGTCCAAGAGGGTAGCATCTTTCAAAAAAAGAGGTGTGCAAGAACAAGGGGGCACAATTTGAAGATGGGGGGCGGCTCAGAGGTAATTTAAGGAAGTATTTTTTCACAGAGAGGGTTGTGGATGCTTGGAACGGCCTTCCGGAGGAGGTTGTGGAGTCAAAAACAGTGGTTGAATTCAAGCATGCATGGGACAGTCATAAGGCAATTCTAGGAGGCGGGTAGAAAGAAGTAGGCTGCTGGTTAACTAGGATGTGCAGCTTATCTACTAGGTAGGGAACTGGGCAGACTGGGTGGGCCAAGAGGTCCTTATCTGCCGTCAAATTCTATGTTTCTATCTCTACATCATAATAAGGAGTCCTGTGCCTGTCTACCCTAAATAGTGACTCCTATAAGTCCAAGCACACTCTAGTTACTACTGTTAAAAGACTGATCACATCTATAATGGACTCTTCCCTCTCCCCTTTTTCTACCCCCATAGCTGTCCCTTCCACATTCCTTTGACCCTGGTTCCAGCTCTAAATTCTCCATACCGTATCACTATATATCTTTTTATATTAAGTTTTATTTGTGTTCAGTGCACCTGATAGGTATATTTCTTTACTTTTATGAAAAATTGTGTCCTACCCAAAACTAGCTGTATCTTCTGTTCCAAACATATACTGCTGTCAATGCTACCTGCTGATACTTTGTATATACTGTATTATTGTATCTCACTTTATTTATATTATTACTATTTTCTTGTGTGTTGCATCCCATGTATCTTGTCCCTTGTTTCTTGTTAACAAACCCAGGTCCACCTCGAAAATGAGCTTGCTCAACTGTGATTGCCTGGTTAAATAAGGACTTTGATTGATTGACTGATTGACTGATTGAGTGATTGATATGTCTCATCTATGTAGTCCAAGTAATAATATGCTCAGGGGCCTAGTTTAAACACGAAACAGTAAATCAGATTTATTAAGGGGACATAAACAAGGAGGGGGTGAGAATTTAGATAAACGATTACTTTACTGTATTTTGACAGGTTACCTTGCATGCAGTCAATTAAGCCCCTATATTCAACAGTCTAACAACTACTGGGTACCCAGAGTGACTAAATGGCATACCTGAATGGTGCCAAGGGGTGGCTGGCATTGCAGCTCTCACTGGGGTCCTTGATGGAGAAAACAATTAAACAGTGACAATGCAAAGCAGATTAAGCTATTTGTATCTGCGGCCAGTTGTCCTTGTCTATTGAAACACTTAAACACTAGCTGAACCCAATTAGATGGTACCATGAAATAATTGATACACTTGTTGCAGTGTACAACCCTGGTTTTACTCACTGTACCCAAAAGATGGATGAAGGCACTGGTGAAAAGAATACCTGTTGCTTGTGACTGCTGAACATGGGAACCTGGGCTGACATGACTCACCTCCACTTCATGGCTTTTCACACAATGTGGCCTCAACCTGTGTTTGGTTTCTGCACATGGGCTGACACCCCAAAACTGGTCTCTAGCCAAGATGCTTGTACTAGTACAGGAACAGATGACGCAGGCCAAGATTAGCGTAGGCCCAGATGCAGAAAGTGTCTCTGGAATGATACAGTTCTTTAGCTTGTGAGACCTCCAGCTGGTAGATACATAGATACATAGATACATAGATACATAGACAGTGTCTGCAGATAAGGGCCTATGGCCCACCCAGTCTGCCCATTTGAGCTTGTAAGTTCAGTTTGTTTTCCTAGAAGTCTGTTGCCCCTTACCCCTGACCTCTAGAATTCCTTTATGTCTATCCCAAGCATTCTTAAATCCCGTGATTGTTTCAGCCCCCACCACTTCCTCTGGCAGGGTGTTCCACTTGTCCACCACCCGTTCTGTGAAGAAATTCTTTCTCATGTTTCCTCTGAATCGTCCTCCCTCCAACTTCATCCCATGCCCTCTAGTCCTGGAAACATCTTTTCGCTTTAAAATAGTGTTTTCCTGCACCCTGTTCCTCCCTGTAAGATACTTGTATGTCTCTATCATATCCCTCTCCCTCCCTCCTGTCCTCCAGGAGTACATGTTCAGTTCCTTCAACCTGTCTTCATAGGACTTGTGATGCAATCCATGCACCATCTTTGTTGCCCTCCTCTCTGACCTTCTCTACCCTGTCTATGTCCCTACGTAGGTATGGTCTCCAGAACTGTACACTGTACTCCAGGTGGGGCCTCACTAGTGTTTTGTATAGCGGAATTATGACCTCCCTTTTCCTGCTGGTGATGCCCTGCCTATACATCCCAGCATCCTATTTGCTTTACCTGCTTGTCACACTGTTTCCTACCTTGGGTCATCAGAGATGATAACCACAAGATCCCTTTTCTGCTTGGTGCATGCTATATCCTCACCCCCCAACTGATATATTGTGCCAGGGTTTTTGTGCCCCATATGCATTATCTTGCACTTCTTTGCATTGAATTTCAACTGCCAAACCCCTGACCATTCTTCAAGTTTCTGCAGGTCGCTTCTCATTCTGTCAACACCCTCTGGTGTGTCTACTCTGTTACAGAGCTTTGTGTCATCAGCAAACAGTGAAATTCTGCCTTCTAGGTCCTCCAGAATGTCACTGATGAAGATGTTGAATAGGACCAGTCCCAGCACTGATCCCCTGTGGTACACTGGTCACTCTTCCCTCTGTGGAGTGACAGCCATTTACCACCACCCTCTGTGTCCTGCCACCCAGCCAGTTACCTACCCACCACACTACTGTCCTGCCCACACCCATATTCCCCCGTTTGTGTAATAGTCTTCTATGTGGCACAGTGTCAGAGGCCTTGCTGAAGTCCAGATAGGCCATGTCCACTGCCCTCCCCTGATCCACCTCCCTAGTCACCCAGTCAAAAAATTCAACAAGGTTGGTCTGACATGACCTCCTCCTGGGTGAAACCATGCTGCCTTGGGTCCTGTAGTCCATTGACAACCAGATGTTCCACCATCTCTCCTTCAGTAGTGCTTCCATGATCTTCCCCACTACCAGGTGAGGCTGACTGGTCTGTAGTTCCCTGCTTCCTCTTTGTTCCCACTTTTGTATAAGGGACTACATCTGCTGTCCTCCAGTCTTTGGGTACCTCCCTGTTTCCAGTGATCGGCTAAACAGGATAGCCAGAGGTTCAGCCACCACCTCTTAGTTCTTTAGGACCCTGGGGTGCACCCCTTCTGGCCCCATTGTTTATCAACTCTTATTACTTCCAGTTCCTTCAGGACCCTTTCTCATGTAAAGGGACTTGTGTCCATTTCTGCACCATTCTCACCCCTTGTACTCCCTTCAGACCCATTACCCTCCTCTTCCTCAGTAAAGACTGAGCAGAAATACCTGTTCAATATGTCAGCTTACTGTTGTCATCCTCCACTGCCCCCCATCCTCCCCTTCAGTCTCACTATCCCTCCCCTTTGTCTTTCTTTTTCACTTATGTACCTGTAAGGTTTGTCCCTCTACCCACTGATTTTGCAATGTGCTCTTCTGTCTGAGCTTTGGCTTCCCTTACTGACCTCCCTGCCTCCCTTTGCTTCTCCTGGTACTTCTCCCTATCCCTTCTGCCTATGTCTTTTGTATTGCCTGAATGCAATCTTTTTGGCTTTCACTTTCTTTGCTACCTCTTTGGAAAACCATAATGGTCTCCTCTTCCTTTTCCTCTTGCTAACCTGCTTAATGCATAATTCTGTTCTTGTAATCCCATTTTTAAATACTGCCACTGTTCCTCAACCCTGATTCCTGTCCCATTCCTTAATGTCTCTTTCAAGTATCTCCCCATTTTCCCAAAGTCTGCCCCCTAAAATCCAGGATACATGTTTTGTGTGGTTTGGTTCTGCTCTTTCTGTGATTTCAAACCACAATGACTAGGTGGTCACTGTTTCCCAGGTGCTCCCCACTGTTACCCCATCCACACTGTCCCTGTTTGTGAGCACAAGGTCCAGTATTGCCTTCTGCGGAGTTGGTTCCATGACCAGTTGCTTGAGGAAGGCACCCTGAAGGAGTCCAGGATAAATCTGCTCTAGTTGATGCTGCTGCTGGGATGCTCCAGTCCACGTCTGTAATATTGAAGTCTCCAACCAGTATTACCTCTCCCTTGTCTGCCATCCTTTGGATGGCTAGCATCAACTCTATCTGTTTCTTCCTCCTGGGCTGGTGGTCTATAGACCACACCTGTCTGGATGGCTGTCCCCATTTTCCTTTCCAGCTTAACCCACAGTATCTCTCCCCCATTTTGTTCCTCCTGGATCTCTGTGGCCCTTATGTCATTTTTCACATACAGTGCCACTCCTCCTCCCTTCCTGCCTGCTCTGTCTCTTCTGAATATGTTGTAGCCAGGTATGGCCATCTCCCAGTCGTGGTTATCATTACACCAGGTTTCAGTGATGGCCACAATGTCCAGGTCTGAATGCACCATGACAGCCTCCAGATCTTCCATTTTGTTGCTAAGGCTCCTGGCATTTTGCACATGGCTTTCCATGATTTGACCTCCCTAGACTGTTTCACTGTTCTACTCAACCCCTTCCTTGGTTGTCATTTATCCCTGGTTCTCCTTGCTGCCTGCCCTTCTGCTGAATTTGCCCCTTTTCTGCTTATCCACCTCTTGGGCACTAATCTCCATCTTTTGCACACTGCTTTGCAGAGATAGCCACTCCTCTGGTTCACTGGTTCCACTGCTAGCTGTGGGGGGTGAGCAAGTAGGTACCCTCCTTGCTGGCCTGCCACCCCCCTTTGCTAGTTTAAATGCTTGTCAATGTAGCATTTAAACTTATCATTGAGTGCTTGGATTCCCTTCCAGGATGGAGGTAGACAAATCGATTGCTGCGTAAAGCTGGCTCCTTTTTGGCAAACAGGAATCCCTGGTTTACAGTCTCTTCCCATGTGGCAGACCTCAGCACATTTAACTGAAGAAGCATTAAACTTTCTCTTTTTCCTTCTCCCTCGGTTCTCTTGCCAGTTGTAATCTCAGTCAACTTTCTGAGTAACTTCTCGGTCTGTTGACAGGCAGTTACTTAAACTCAATCCCCTTGTGGATTGAGGATAGCTTGTAAGAGGTGATGCAGGCGTCTCCTGTGCAGCAGGACACAGAGCCCATGGCTCCTTTCTCCCCGATCTCTCGAGCTGGAGTCCCACCCAATCTCTCTAAGTTCAAACAGTCCCTCTTAAATAAAGGCAGAACTTAAGGAATCCGGATGACTGCCTAAGCTGTCAATCACAGTTTCAGTTTCTTAATTGGTTGTATTTTAGGCGCCAGAAAATAACCCCAGTTTTTACTCCCAAAAGTCTGTGCCAATGTCCCACATGTCTCTGACTGAATTTTAAGCTTCCGATTGGCTGATTAGCTGCCAAGATGGTGGTTTAGTTTAGATGCAGTCCATGGATGTCCCACCTTGTAAGTTCTGATGCAGCCAGTAAATAAACTTCACATATATAATTGTCCCCCCAGACACATAGCCCCAACTGTACCCTCTTTGTGAAATCCACTTTTAAACATTAATCCCCTATACTTTCTCAATCCCTGCCACTGCAATACTGTCCCCCATGGTGGCAAGTGACACCTTATTAATATTTATGCAGGGTTCATTAATATGTATGAGCCTCGCTCTTAGCCCCAAGACCAACGCCTGAACTTTCTCCCCAAGTGGCTT
Source organism: Neoceratodus forsteri (assembly GCA_016271365.2). Taxonomy (NCBI): domain Eukaryota; kingdom Metazoa; phylum Chordata; order Ceratodontiformes; family Ceratodontidae; genus Neoceratodus; species Neoceratodus forsteri. Next base: position 265,038,339 of record CM057454.1, on the reverse strand, counting down.
CTCCACCACATTCCCCAGGTCACCAGCCCTCCACAGACTGAGGAAAGGCACCAGGACCGCAAAATTTCTCTCCAGCTGACTGCAAACTTAGCAGTTGGCACATCAAAGGCGTCACTTGCAACCTACATGATCCTCGCTGCACCTCAATGCACTACCAATGCAGGAGATCATGGTTTAAACAATAAGCCCGAAACTGGGCCAAATCAAGTATGGGCTGCTTTGGGGAGAACCTTTGGGGGACCAGGGGCAATCAAGAGGTAGCGGGAGGAGAAACGGGGGAGCAAAGAACCTGGGGCAAATAAGGTAAGCCCCGGGGAGGGGTTATATCTTTTTTCTTCCCACCCCCTGCATAATGCTAAATGGTGCCTTGATGGGCCTTGCATGCATGTGACAGCCTCTGTGGAGGAAGCAAGCTGGTTGCCACACCACAGAGGTTGCTGGAGTGGCAGAACCTGGTGCTGACCCTCCCCATCTGGGAGCATTGCTACATGGCAGTGGCTCCCCAGCTCCCCGGGCTACCCCATCAGCTCCCAGGTTTCTTCCCAAACCCAGGTCACCAGTGTGGGAGTGCTACCTGCCACTCACTGGGCCATCAGGTGACCCTGCCCCTCCCTGCTATAATAAAGTTATCTGCTATGCTTTCTAGTTCTGTCATGTTGAGTCTGTTCTTGATTTGCAACTGCAGTGTTATTTGATGGATGCACCTGTGGGTTAGAAACTGGTTTATGAATTTCCTGGGGAGCAGGCAACACCTGGAAATTCCAGGTGGTTCTTGAGCTCACTATGAGCCACTGCAGGTAGAGGTACCATGTCAGTTTATAGTCAACAGAGTGTACTACTTCAGCAAGAGTAACTAACTACCCAGTCTCTTCAACCTTAGAGTGCCTATAAGGCAGGGGACATAGTGGTGGTATGATTCCCTTCCAAGATCGGCTAATGAAATCTAACCTAACCTAATGCACTTACAATAGTTGGTTCCCTTTGTGCACAGCCTGTACACACTACAACCCCTATTTTTTACTGTTTGTAATGATAATTTCAAGATCCCTTTCCTGTTCTATTTCTCTTATTTTCTTCACATCAAGGAAATATTTAGCATGTTTGCATTTTCTTCCCAGAGGCATTACTATGCACATGTCAATGTGAAACCTCATTTTCCATTTCTTGGCCCAGCCTGCCAGTCTATCTAAATCCAACTGCAACTTGATCAGCTGTCTTAGGTTTCTACTGTTCCATCTACTTTGGTGCCATCTACAAACTTTGCTGTGTACCGCTTTTTTTCATCATTCATATCTCCTACATGTGAATTAAATAGTACAGGCCATAACATAGATCTCAGAGGCCCCCACATGTCCTGTGCTCCCAAATCTGAATTGTACCCATTCACTCTCACTTTCTACCCCCTTCCTGTCAACAAACTCCTGGTCCAGAGTAGAATATTGTATATAATTTCTTTCATCTCTAGTTCTGCAATTAACTCTATGGCCAGGATATTCAGACTGTGCCAGTCAGGGGCACAAGCCTGGGCGCAGCACAACTGGGATGCGCCAGGGCGTGGACAGGACAATATTCAATGGTGCTGCACCATGGCTCAGCACCGTTGAATATGGTACCCTGGCCATCCGCATTCCGCATGGCGCAGTGGCATTGCGCCAGCGCAAATGGCAAGGGAGGAGCAGGGGGATGCACCAGCACAAGTGCAGTTGCGCTAGGTGCAGGAACCGCAATATTCAACAGTGTGTATGCAAATGGGGCCATAATGCATGTAAGGTGCAAATGGGGCCATTTGCATGTCATTATGGCCCCATTTGCATGCAGGTGCGCTGATCCCCGGAGACTTGCACCTGGCGCCCTGCCAGGCTGCATCTGTTGGGGACCGATGCCCCCTGCCCCTCAGCGGCAATGTGCCCCAATGCCCAATCACGGGCGTTGTACACATGTAAACTCCCTGGTGGTCCAGTGGACCTGCTCCCCCGCCCGATCGCGGGCATAGTAAATGTAATTCTAACCCTGGTGGTCCAGTGGACCAAATCCAGCCTGATCACAGGCTTTGTAACTGAAGGAATCCCTGATGGTCCAGCAGTACCCCCCCACCTGCCCACGCAGACCTACCACCCCACTCCCCCTGGTCTCCGGCGGGCAGCAGCTCCCCACCCACAAGCCACCTGGCCACCCGCCAACTGACAGCGTACAGTACAGCTGCACACCCATTGGTCCACAGTGTGGGCCAATGGGCATACAGACTCATATTGTACAACACAGTCCCGATCACGTGAATAGATTCCATTCCACACATCAGGACTGTGTGTACAATACAGATCTGCATGCCCATTGCTTCTGCGATGGACCAATGGTGCTCTGGCAGCCATACTGTATCGCTGTCAGTCAGCGAAGCTGCCAGAAGCGGCTTGTGGGTGGGGAATGCTTCTAGCCGCTGACTGGGGAGTGGAAATAGCGAGTCTGGTGGGTGGATGGGAGGGGTACTGCTGGACCACCAGGGATTTCTTCAGTTGCAAAGTCTGTGATCAGGCTGGATTCGGTCCACTGGACCACCAGGGATGCAATTTCTTTACAAAGTCCATGATCAGGCTGGGATACGGTCCACTGGACCACCAGGGATGCAATTTCTTTACAAAGCCTGCAATCGGGCTGGATTCGGTCCACTGGACCACCAGGGTTAGAATTAAAGTTACTATACCCACGATCGGGCGGGGGAGCAGGTCCACTGGATCACCAGAGTATCTTTGGGGTTACAAAGCCCACGAGTGGGTGGGGGGTGCGATGGCAACAGACCATGGCTCTGGAGGTTGGGTGGCCACCCACAGCTGGCGGCTGCCGTGTTGCACCCTGCACTACGGCAGCTCACCTGTGCAGGGCCAGGCCTTGCTCCTGTTTTCTTTCGGCATATCTTTGTGCCCCCCTGTGCAGCGCAAGGCAGGTGTGTGCCTACATATGTGCTGCACATCCTGGGCTGAATAACAGGATGTGCTGAATATGCATGGGCACACCCCCTGCACTTGCGTTGCATACATTCCTGGTGCTCCCTGGCACATCAGGATTTGAGCGTTGCAAATTCCCTTTGAATATCACCCTGGGGAAATATCAGTGAGTTGTGCATCGCGCAACACTGTTGCTCCATACACAACTCCTTTAAATATCCTGGCCCATGTGTATTACACATTGAATGCCTTACTAAAGTCCAGGTATACAATGTTGGTAGGCTTATCCACATCTAGGGTCTGACTTACAGGTGCAGAAAATCTTGACAGATTTGTCAAGTGTAACTGACCCATAACAAATGCATTCTTTTTGCCATAGAGTGTTTCCTCTGGCCCCCAGTTATAGATCAAGTTGCTGTTAAATCGATATCATCCAGCTTGTTTTGCCTCACGACCACATCCAGCTTGTCCACCTTGCACATATATGGAGTAGCATTTGTATGTTCATAAAAATTAGTACGAAGAATTTCTTTACAATCAAAATGTTTCAAATTAGCCAGATTGCACCCTTTTTGATAATCCAGGAAATCACCCCTATACTACATATTATCAATCTAGGCATACTATCATTTTAATCTAATACAACATGGATTTTTCAGTATGACCTGATCCTGAACTGTTTTAGCATCTATCAGCTTGTTTTACCTTTGGTTTCAATAAAGTTTCATTATGCAGATATTATTTTATGATAAACATAGGTGACAAGTCCTTGTCCACTAATTGCAGTGTTTTCTAATTTGATTTTTTTTTAAATACTGGCAATCCGCTTACACTACCAGGTTATAACTATTGTAAGACTGTAGGGAGGGGATGCAGGAGCCCAGGTTTGGATACAAATTGAGGAATACATATAGGATAAAGTTTGGGGTGGTGTATGTAACGAGACGTTTACACACACCTGAGGGGTTGGATGCTACATAAACCCCAAGAGTGAAGCTCGAGGGGTTTGTGAAAGCATCTAACCCCGAGGGCATGTGTAAACTTCTAGTTTAAATACCACCCCATATTTTATTTTATATAATTACTGGGTCTTCCTCGTTGGCCACAGCAATTATATAAAATAAAAAAGACATTCCTATGCAGCCAGGGTCCACTTAAGCTCGAGTGTGTGGTCCACGTTCGTTTTTATTTGTTTAAACTTTTTTAATGCATGTATTTTTGCCCACAGCCGAAATGTTAGGTTTTGATGTTATAATGTCTTGATTTTGTTTCTGACAGTCCAAGTGGTGTTCCCATCTCCGGTGGAAAGACGAGGCAGCCAGTGATCTGGGAGTAAGAGTTGTGACAGGCACATGCACACAGCAAAGGAAACCAAGCACATGTTTGCCATAATAAACACTACTTTAATATAGCAAAACAAGCTATGGTTTTTCTATGGCAAAAAGGAAGAGCTAGTTATTATGCAGAAACAATGCCTTGTAGATCATGACTTATTGTTAGACTCTCATGGCTTATTGTTAGACTCTTTTTTGGAATTACATTTTTCAAATGATGTTATAGAGTGGTTTGATAACTATTTGGTAACAGAAGGCACAGAACAAAAATCTTAGAAAGCATCTCAGATTGTCTGCAGATTAAATGTGGGGTGCCACATGGCTCAGTTTTGGGCTCACTTCTTTTTTCATTATTTCTGAATTCTGCCCCCGTTACTTGCAAAGAATCTGATATGACCCTATATGCAGCCAAAGAGGCTCTGAGAACTGTGCAAAATAATATAATTTATTTTCAGGAATGGCTTCTGTCAAGGCATGTGGTGTTAAATACTAAAAAACAAAGGCTATGGTCTTTTCTGGACCACGTAAAAAAAGATAACTGAATCCCATGACAGTGTATTGAAAAGGAGACCCTATTGAAGTATTTGAAAGTTTTAAACATTTGGGGATTATTTCAGACAATAACCTATCCTTTGAACTTCATGCCAAAAATGTTATCAAATTGGTTCATCAGAGATTAGGGCTTTTGTTTAGAGTACAACCACATCTTGTCCCTGAGTCTCGTAGGCTATTAGCACAGAGTTTTTATGTTTGCTTGCATGCAAGTGCAAGAAACATAGTGCCATCATCCGAGTTTTCAGAGGCGTGGCAGCCCTCTTCCAATTCAGTCAGTGTTTTTGCAGGCACGGCCGCAGTTCTCCAATGGCTGCTGGAGCTGTCTATGACAGCTCCAAAATGCAGTGGAGTACAGTTGAAAGGGGGAGCTATGCTTCAGTGAGCAGTGATCAGATATCGCCTGCTCATGTGCGCTCCCCCTATACACACACACAAGCACACGCGCAGGCACGCTGCATGCTCGGCCCCCCCACACATGCACACTGTGTAGCCGACAGGTGTGCCCAATCCCCCGTTGGCTGTGCTGCGCCCCCCCAGCAAAGTTATATATGCCACGCTGGGTGCACATCCCAGCATGGCCACACATTGTATAGCCGATGGGGGTGCCCAATCCCCCGTCGGCTCCACTGTACCTCCCCAGTACAGGGTGCCACACTGGGAGCCCACCCCAGCGTGGCAACAAATGCTATTGCCAACAGAGGTGCCCAATCCCCCGTCGGCTCCACGCCCCCCCACCAGCCGTCCTTGTGCCACACTGGGAGCCCACCCCAGCGTGGCAAATGTCCCGTGACGTCATATAAACAAAGAAAACCTGCAAACCAAAAACTGTCCCTCGCGCTTCTCCCTGCCCCCTCTCACAACCCGCACCCACCACTGCACACCTGCCTCCCCACACCCCCACCCCATGCCTCCGGACTCCAAGCGGCGATCTTGGTGGACCGGGAACATGTCTGCACTCTTCAAAGCTGACGCGAACTGAGGAAATGCCGGTAAGCTGTATAATGTAATGAATAGGTTTTTTTCAACTTTGCTGCATATCTCAGCCATTTTTTGGAATTTTTGCACCAAATTTTCAACATGGGGTTTTTGGGACCCCTTCTCATGAATGATCTCACTGTCATGGTGTTCATCGGGCCTGAAGGGTGATTTCACAGTCACAGGGTTAAATCACCTTTCGGGACTGAGTAACGAAATGACACTGCCACTGTTCATAAGGTGGGCTCTCAAAAAGCCTATGTTGAAAATTTGGTGAACAAATTCCTAAAAATGACTGTTTTACGAGCGTGCGTTGCGCAGTTCCTACGCACGCTCGTAAGTTCATGAATTTTCAATATTTTCACTCCAGATTTTCAACATTGCCATTTTACCACACCTCCTTATGAGCAGTACAGCTGTCATTTTCACATCTCACCCAGAACGTGTTTCCACCCATGTAGTGCACAATGGCGCAGTCGGTGTGCGAAATCAAAGTATGGGACACATTAAGAAATCACAGAGACACTGTTAATGAGCAGAGGTCTTAAAATGGCTATGTTGAAAATTTGGTGAAAAAATTCCTAAAAATGACTGTTTTACAAGCGCACGTTGTGCAGTTCCTACGCACGCTCGTAAGTTTGCGAATTTTCAATATTTTCACTCCAGATTTTCAACATTGCCATTTTATTACACTTCCTTATGAGCAGTATAGCTGCCATTTTTCACATGTCACCCCAAATGTGTTTCTGCACATGTAGCGCACAATGGTGCAGTCGGTGTGCGAAAGCAATGTTTGGGACAGATTAAGGAATTCACAGTTACACTGTTCATAAGCAGAGGTCTTAAAATGGTTATGTTGAAAATTTGGTGATAAAAGTCCATAAAATGACTGTGTTACAAGTGAGCATTGTGCAGTTTCCACGCACCCTCGTACCGTAAGTTCATGACTTTGTAATATTTTCAGTCCAGATTTTCACCAGTGGCATTTTTCCACACTTCCTTATCAACAGTACAGCTGTCATTTTTCACAACATGGCCAAAATGTGTTTTCACACTTTCAGCGCAGAGATGCATGGTCGCTGTGAGAAATCATTGTTCGGGACAGATAAAGAAAATCACAGTGACACTGTTCATGGTCGGAGGTCCCAAAATGCCTGTGTTGATAATCTGCTGTAAAAAATCCCCAACCTAATTACATTACGAGTGTGCATTGCACAGTTTCTATGTGCTCTCGTGACTTCACCAGTTTTTAAATATTTTTACTGCAGATTTGCAACATTGCCATTTTTTACACCTCCCCATGAACAGTACAGCTGTCATTTTTCACATCCTGTTTGGAATGTGTTTTTGCACCTGTGGTGCTAAATGTTGTAGTCACTGTGCATAAGCAGCTTTCGGCTAACAAACTGATATTGCCACTGTTCATGAGGTGGGGTCACAAAAAACCATGTTGAAAATTTGAAGTGAAAATACCAACGAATGCCTGAGGTGTTAGGGTTTCCAACCATAACGCCCCACCCTGTAGAGAATGACAGGCATCAGGGGTGTGACTTGGGATTCTTGCCTGTAATGCTCATACCATTCCACACCCTGCAGCCAGTGAGAGGCATCGAGGTATGCCTTGGACTCTTCAACCCCAAAGTTCACCCCATTCTCCTATACCGCACCCATCTCACCGTATTTCCTGATGGAATGGGGTGCGCATAAGGGCCAAAGGCCCCAAGGCACACTGTGACACTTGTCAGTGTCTGCAGGGTAGGGTGTGGTGACGTGGCATGGCCGTTATTCCTGATGACCCAAAGGCACACCTCAATGCCTGTCACTCTCTGCAGAGTGGTGGTGGGGTTGGCTTCAGTTCAATACTTCACTGCCATTTCTATTATGCAGCTCTGTAACTCCTACACTACCAATGCCAATGCCAGCAAGCAAACATTCGGCATTGACAAATGCTTGTTTACTTAGTGTTTTATGGTTATGGGTTGAGTGTGTATTCAGCCACTAACAACAAAATGTTTGATAAGTTAAAAGTTGCATATAAAAGTGCTCTAAGATTTATGACTAATTTGCCAAACAGCACCCATCACTGTAAATTGTTAAAGAATGCTAGTTGTTTATCACTTGAAAATAAAACCCATTTAAAGATGGGTACCATGTTACATAAAGGAACATTGGGTCAGTTACCTCAGACAGTCCAATCATTGTTTCCATGAGCTATGAATTTTGACTAGATCCCAGAGTAAATATGTGTATAAAATTCCTTTTTTTAAAAAGAAATGGTTGGGCAAAAGTCAGTGTTGTATAGGGCATCTAGATTTTATAACTCTATACCAAATGAAATTGCCAGTTGCTCAAATATTAGAACATTTAATACTAAACTTAAATATCAGTTATTATTAAGGAACGAATGTACAAGCACTTAATGTTTGTTGTTTGTTTCATTAGTACTGACATAATTTTTATACTTTTTTGTGTCTGTACTGTATTGTATTCATGTTATATGGCTTAAAAAACACTTGTTGCTTGTGGAAACGGGTAAAATTGCTCATCAGCTTACATGTATAAAAACTAAAAAATAAAATAAATAAACAATATGCAGAGAGAAGTATAAGCTGATTTATCGAAAGTAGCCAGGTAGATAAAAAAATCCTTAAAATGCATAGCTCTGGAAACAGGTTAAGTAATATCTTTGCACCACATATATGTGTTAAAAATAACAAATATATCCTTTAAATCTTAAAAGATGCACTGTATCATTGCTTAGTGCAGCATGGTATCTCCCATGGCAGTGATCTGGAACAGTCTGACGGACCCTGACAAAGTCTCTTAGTGGACGAAGAGCTGGGGTTTTATAGTGGCAAGCCACGATGAGGTATGCATTTTGTTAGAATTCCGTTTTTGCACATGGTGTGATATGTACTACAGCACTTCATTGTGGGGCCAGTCTGTAACATCATGGTCAACACAATAGTATGCTGTGATGAATATTGAATAAATCAGTTGCAAAGGAATGAAGCTCTAAAGCATTTTTTTTTTTTTTTTGCTCTAGTATATTGTACTATCCTGACCCATGCCCACCTAGTTTCTGGTGTTTCAAGAAAGTAATACTTTTTTTGTGGAGGTTAATATCCCCTTCTGGGTGCCCTGTCCCTGCTCTGGTGTGTACACCAATGCTCCAGTGGAACAGCCTGATGTCCCAAAGGGACTGTATCTATATATTTTCAATGGTTTGACTGCTGTCTTCATATTGTTTATAAAACATTGGATACAAATTTGACAGTTTCAGCATCTGACAAGTTAACGTGGAGCAGTCAGTGTTGGGGCTAACTACAATAATTGATGGAGCAGCTGGGCAGGGAGAAGAAGCTATTGCGGCATCTTCTACCTTTATTGAGGGAAAACAAGCATCTTCATTTTTTGCTTGAAACCTTGGAAAACCACGTTTCAGACTGCAATATTAGACTAATTGAGCTGCCAGAATAGTTTGAAAGGCAAGATCCTATTTCCTTTCTTGAGTACTGGTTACCCTACTTACTAAGTTGGCCAGCACCCCTCACCAGGTCCTGATTATATCCACAGGACATACAGGGTAAATCCCAGGCTGGTACCAATGACTACTAATACACCCCAGACTGTGCTTTTGATCTACATTTAGTCCAGCATTTAGGGCAGAGTGCTCCACTCAGCACATAGAGCACACAGCTGCTGGCAGGGGAAGCAGTCATACACTTTTACCTGGACTTGGCATATGCTACTAGGCAGCATTGTAAGGGACTCAAAAGCACCTCAGGCTGCCTGAACGCTCTGGAGATTCCAGTGCACTGATGTTCCCGGTGCAACTGTGGGTATCTGTGGGATCAAAAACTCATATTTATTTGTTTATTTGTTTGTTTGTTTAGACTTTGATAATGAGGTGGACCCCACTGGGAGCAAGCCAATTCCTGGTGTGATCTGAACTTAATACAAAGAATACAGAAGTGCAGAGAGAAATACGTAAACAATTACATTTCAGATCAGGTGAAACAGTTACATTTAAAAAGATCAAGGAGGTACTGTTTGTACAAACATTTAAAGGACCAAAAAGATTTTGCCTCCCTCAGGTAAGCCGGTAAGGTATTTCAGAGTTTGGGAGTGACACAATCAAAGGAACACTGATACACTGTGGTTCTGAACTGGAGAATTGACAGTAAATTTACTAATGCCGATCTGAGTGCCCAAAGCCTTTCTTGGACACAGAGCAGTTTGGATGAACATGGGGGTGCTAGGAGTAAGGATTTTATACAGTAAGTGATGCAGCTCAACAAGTAGCTGAGAACATACATCTGAGATCCCTACATATTAAGCAAAGGTGACACTTATTCATGTAAATGGTAAAACACTCTATACGATTGTAGAGGGACTTGATCCTAGACATTTCCCTGCCAGACAAGAAGATAAAATAAGCCTGATGGTGCACTGTTAGTGCTACCACTCATGATACAGGCAACCTGGATTTGTGACTCAGCGTAGGTTGCTGGAGAACCAGCGAGGGAATGATGGTTGAGTGTCCCAGCAGATGCTCGCCTCCATGAGGGAGGAAGGGTTCCCGGTCTCTGACACAGTACTGCTACCTGGGTGACCATAGGTGGTGGTGCAGGCGGGAGCCACTGGTAAGGGATGGGGACATCATCACTCTGATGCATCATGCATCAGACATACCACCTCCACAAAATTTGGGGGTTGGGAGAAAAAGCCTGAAAAACAAGACTGCAAGATATACCATATGCCACCTACCACATGTCCTGCACCACCAGCCAGGCTCTTGCTTCCACACTGAGCCTTCATCTCTGTCTAGGTTAAGGGGTAGGCTGTGGCAGCCCTTCCCATGGGGGTTATTCATGGGTTAACAAAGTGCAAATGGTAAGTCCCAGTGGTGGTAGGTGATGGGACTGAGCAGATCGGCAGACTGATGTGTGGGCCAGTTGGGAGACAGGGGGCAAGCACACTGTCTAAACAAAGCAAAAAAAAAAAAAAAAACACAAGGCAGTAAAATGAATGGTGCCATAATCCAGGAGGGGGAGAAGACTATGATTTGCCCTCCACTAGATAGCCCCTAACCTTTCTATGTCCTTCCAGAGATGTGATCTCTAGAACTAGACACAGTACTTCATATGGGGCCTCGTCAGCGATCTATACAGTTGTAGCATCACCTCCTTCTTTCTGCTGGTGATAGTCCTCCCTGTTTGTTTGTTTGTTTGTATGTTTGTTTGTTTGTTTATTACTTAATTTAAAGAGCAGAGGACACCTTCAGGAGAATTTTAACAAAACTTAACATTTAGACACATTTCAGCTTGTATTTCACATTAGTTTTGTATTCTTCCTCCCAATTATTTATTCCTGAGATAATTTGTATATCAACATGATCTTTGCTCCTGTAGAGATCATCTATTCCTGTTGCTTTCTCCCTACCTGAGATAATAATGCCCTGCTTGTGACATCACAGTTACTCCCATGGCAACAGATTGTGATGTCACAATGGAGCATTATGACTTGAAGTCGGGAGTAAGCTACAGAGGCAGATAAACTCTAAGGGAAATCAAAAGGATAAAATCATGTACTCATGCAAATTTACTCAGTAATAAATAACAAGGAAGAGAAACATATAGAATATATATGGAATGCATGCTGAATTGTACCTAATTATGTTTTTGAAAGTTTTCTTTTTGTCGTCAGTAGCTCTTTAATCAATCTATTTATTTCATAACCACATAGGTACACTGGTCTGAGGGACTGTTTTCAGGTATGACTTGGGCCATCTAGATGGCACATACAGTATGGTAAAAGCAATACACAAGCCTAGGTGGTACATACGGTACGGTCACACATAATAAGTAACAGTTCATACAGATAGAAACCAGAGCAGCAAGAAATTGAATGCATTTGGTAGGGTCCTCACATAGGATCCCAGGCAGGTAGAGTGAATGAGCAAACATGCACCCCAGCATCCCACTGGCCCTACCTACTGCCTTGTCACACTGCCTCACCACCTTGCTGTCACCCAATATGGTTACTCCAGAGTCCCATTCCTGTTTTGTGACTGTCCATACCCTTCCCTCATTTTATACTCCACCTCTGGTTTTCTGTGCCCTAGGTGCATTGTTTTGCACTTCTTCATATTGAAACCCAGCTGCCATACCTTAGACCACTCCTCAAGTTTTCTAAGGTCTCTGCTCATTTTCTCCACCCCCTCACGAGTGTCCACCCCATTGCAGATTTTCGTGCCATCTGCAAAAAGGCATAAAACAAAACAGAAATACAGGGTGCATAGGACAGAAATGCTGCAGAAACAAACAAAAATCTGATCAGCAAGCCCAAAGTGAGGTGCACAAACAAAAAACAGGCAGAAGCAAAGTAACTGCTAAATCAGCATGTGCCTGCTTTACTGCAGTTACAAGCCTATGAGGATTGTATGCTGGTCTGTCCGCATGTAACTACAATAAAGTAGCCACATGTGGATTTAGCAATTACTTTGCTTCTGCTGTTTTTGTTTGCATACCTCACTTTGAGCTTGCTGCAAAGAGGAACACCTTCCCTTCCAGCTCTTCTGTAACGTGGCTTGACTTCATCCATGTTGAAATATTCAGCTTTTCAAATTACAGACCCCCTTATTTATTTAACTGGTCTCTCACAACTGTATTATTACCAAGGTCTGGAAGCTAGCCAGAGTTGCTCCTATTTTTAAAGGGGGCAGCCCTGGTTACCTGTCCAGTTGTAGGCCAATATTGCTCCTTCCTTTGGTTAGCAAAATATTAGATAAATTAGTGGTTAGGCAATTGACAGATTACCTTCAGGGCAGGGATTTGTTTGACAGATATCAGTCTGGTTTTCATAGGCACCATAGCATGGTGATCTCCATGTCGAGGGTCTTGGATGACATTGGCAGAGCAACGGATGACCTTTGTTTTACTGGGGCTATTTTTGTCAATGTCCCTAAGCCCTTCAACATGGTTGATCACCAAATACTGCTGCAGTGACTCTATGAAGTGGGAATGAGTAGGGCAGCTTTAACTTGGATTCATTCCTATTTAGGGAATAGACAACAGATTACAGTTATTAATGGGACTGAATCGTCCCTGCTTTCTGTTGTTAGAGGTGTGCCCCAAGGCTCTGTCCTGGGGCCACTCCTCTTCTTCCTTTATCTTAAAGATTTGAGTTCGGAAGTTTGGAGTTCATTGTATCATTTATAAGCTGATGACACCATATTATATACCTCGGGGTCATCTGTTTCTGTGATTCAAGACACACTGCACAGCAGTTTCAATCACCTCCAGTCTTATTTTACACCTTCTAAATTGAAATTAAATTCTTCCAAAACTATGTCCATGTTATTTGGGACTCCAACTAAACTAAAAAATTGTGATGGGCTTATACTGGATGGTGATGGAACTGTCCTGGAGTGTGTCGAATCCTATAAATATTTGGGTTTCTGGATGGAACAATCAGGTTTTGGGAATATACTGTACATGTTGATAAATTAACTTCTCAATTCAGTAAGAGAATTGGCTTGCTATATAAAAATCAACATTGTTTAGACTGACGAACATTAATAACTATAGCCTAACTACAGATTATACCTCTGACTGATTATGCTGATATATTATACGACAGTGCTTCTAAAGATATATTACATAAACAGAATGTTCTTTACCATCAACTTGCTAGGCTGATATTGCGATACCCTAGTGATGTGCTTCAAGGTGAACTATATTGCAATTTGGGTTGGCTGTCTTTGTCAAACAGGAGGTAAGCACATAAAAGTATATTTGGTTATAAAAGTGTTTTGGGTCTTATCCCTGAATTATTGAATGAAAGACTGATTTTTAGGAATATTGACCCTTCTTTAAGGAATTCTAGTTTATGTGAGTTATTATTCCCATTTTCCAAAACAAAAACATCAATGTTCTTTTTACGTTATTTTGTACCTATATTTGGAATAAACTTTCGCTTGAATTTAGGACAGCTGATACGAAACTTCCATCAGTTTCAGTTTTGAAAAATACAAACAAACATAAGAACATACAAAGAAGCCAGCAGGAGAAGGCCAATTGTTCCATCAAGTCTGCTCATATTGCAGAGTCCACAGATTGAGCTAATGTCCCTGCCCTTCCTACCCACTCCTCCCATCCTCCCTACTTATGATCCTTGCTTTCCCCCTATGCCTATTCCAGACATGCCTATCCCAGACACTCTCAAAGCTGCCCACTATCTTCAATGAGATGACCACTTCTGGCAGTGCATTCCAAGTATCCACCACCCTCTCTGTGAAGAAGTGCTTCCTGACCTCCCTCCTAAACCTCCCACCCTCCAGCTTAAGACTGTGCCCCCTAATGTTATGGTTGCCACTCAGCTTAAAGAGACTCTCCTTATCAACTTTAATTATCCCTTTCAAGTACTTGAAGGTCCCAATCACGTCCCCTCTCTGTCTCCTGTCTTTCAGGAAGTACATGTTCAGTGCCTTCAGCCCTCTCCTCATATGCCTTACCCTGCTGACCCATTATCATCTTTGTAGCCCTCCTCTGGACCTTCTCCAGCATCTGCTAGCAAATCACATATCAAATATCAAATCAAAAATCAAATGATCTACTATCTGCACAAAATATCTGTACTTGTTGACTGTGTGTAATTGTTGTAAATTGTATGTAATGCTTATAACCTTAAATAAAAACAAACAAACAATGTCATTTATAAAGACATTAAAAAGTACTGGTCCCAGTACTGAGCCCTGAGGTTCCCTGCTTGTCACCCTCCTTTCCCCTGAGTGAGTGCCATTTACCACTACCCTCTGTTGCCTATCCATGAACCAATTTCATACTCTTTTCACCACCTTAGGACCCACCCCCAAACTGCCCAATTTATTTATGAGCCTCCTATGTGGTACACTGTCAAAGGCCTTGTTAAAGTGTAAGTAAGTCTAAGTAGGCCATGTCCACTCTCCCACCCTGATCCATTTCCCTGGTCACACAGCTGAAGAAATCGATCAGGTTGTCTGACATGGACACCCTGCCCCCCCTCCACCCATGAATCTGTGCTGCCTTGGGTCTTGCAACCTGCTGGATTGAAGATACTTAACACGCCTTTCCTTTAAAAGCATCTCCATTAACTTCCCCACTACTGATGTCAGAATGACCAGTGTATACAGGTAGTTGCCAGCCTCCTCCCTGCTGCCACTTCTATGAAATGGGACTGCACCTGCCCTTTTCCAGTCCTCCGGAACCACTCCTGTTTCCAGTGAGTTGTTGAATTTGGCTGTCAGAGGTGTAGCCAGTATCTCCATGAGCTCCCTCAACACCCTTGGGTGTCCCCATCCAGCCCCATAGCTTTGTACTCTTTCAGATTTGTAAATCCCTTCAGGACTCTCTCCTCTGTTAATGGACTTGTGTCTCCCTCCCTTCCTCCACTGTTCTTGCTGTTTTTCTGTGGTCCCTACCCCCTTCTACTGGGAAGATGGAACAGAAGTATCTGTTCAGGTTATCTGCTTTTCTGATCCTCCTTTGCACAGTCTCACCTCCCCCCCAGTGCCTTACAATCCCTCCCCTTGTCTTTGTCTTTTCCCTAATGTACCTAAAAAAGTCCTTGTCCCCCTTAGTTATCCTTTTGGCTATCCTTTCCTCAGTTTGCAACTCAGTTTAAACCTTTGTGACCCTCACTACTTACCCTGCTTCCCTCTGCTTCTCGTGGTACCCTTCCTTATCCTCTTCCCTCTGCATCTCTTTGTAACTCCTGAATGCTACCCTTTTAGCCTTAACCTTTGCAGTCACTTCCTTTGAGAACCACAGCAGTCTCTATTTTTCCCTCCTGTTTTTGCTCACTTCTTTAGCAGACAGGTTTGTTGCTTTCACTGTTATCCCTTAATTTGGCCCACTGGTCCTCCATCCCACCCAGACCATCCCCCTTGCTAGGTCATCTCTGAGGCATTCACCCATTTTTTTAAAACCCATCCTCCTGAACTCCAAAACCCTTGCACTTGTGTGGTTTGCTACCGCTGTTGTTCTTCTGCTGAAGCACACTGTAGGTGATCACTGGAACCCAGGTAGCCCCCCACCTTAACATCTACAGCACTATCCCTGTTTTTTGAGTACCAGGTCTAGTATTGTACCATCATGAGTGGGCTCTCTGATTAGTTGCCTGATGTTCCTGCTTCTAGTTGAGGCCATGACTGGGAGGCTCCTGTCTACATTTGGCAGACTGAACTCCCCACCACCTGCACTTCCCTTTTTCTGCCATTGTGCTGATGACTTCCTCCAGTGCCTTATCCAGTTCCTCCCGTGTTGGAGGTCTGTAAATCCCCCCCAGTACAAATAGAGGCACCAGCTCATATACCATTGAAACAGCAAAGGTAATACCACAAAGACCATTACGGCGACAATATCGGCGGTTCCCTGTAATGATCCGTGGTACACCAACACTATTTTCTCCAGTGTGTATGGCTCCTCCCCAAAACAACTCCAACTCGGAATTGATAATCATAAATTGCGGGGAGTTGCAGGGGGAAGTTCCCCCACATGGGGGGGTGCAAAACACTCTGCTTCATTGATGACAGCATTGTGCCATTTGACAAATTTCTTCTCAAAGCGACTTGGTGGAACCCAACGGTTCCTGTCTCTAGGGTGCCCCACAGTACTTCCAGACCCTTCTTTTTCCCAGGCTTCCTTGAATTTCAGTTGCTTTGATATCTTCCCTTACATACAACACAACTCTTCCTCCTTTCTTCCCCACCCTATCCTTCCTAAACTGAGTGTAGCCTGGTATCGCCAAGTCCCAGTCATGATTGCCTATGTAACATAACGCAGTAATGGCCACAATATCCAGGTCTGCCTCAGACATGAAGGCCTTCAGGTCTGGAATTTTATTTCCAATGCTCCTTACATTTGCACACATGGCCCTCCACACCTTGTTTCTATTCTGCCTGCAACCCTCCTTTCTTTGCCTGTGCCCTACCTCCTTTTCCACTCTCTTTTTGCAACTTTTGTTACCATCCCTCTTGTCCTCTACATCACTGCTGTTCCTGTTTTTCTGCTCCCGGGGGGATACTCTTCCCCTTGACCCCTTCCTTCCTACTTCTTTAGT
This sequence comes from Neoceratodus forsteri, assembly GCA_016271365.2. Classification (NCBI taxonomy): domain Eukaryota; kingdom Metazoa; phylum Chordata; order Ceratodontiformes; family Ceratodontidae; genus Neoceratodus; species Neoceratodus forsteri. The sequence continues at coordinate 265,021,433 of CM057454.1, read as the reverse complement.
CTGGGGGGTAGTTTATGCCTTCATTTTTCTTTCTGCCTCCCCCCTCAGCTAGTGCAAATGTTCATCAAAGTAACATTTAAACCATCCACTGAAAACTGTAGTTCCCCTACCGGAGATATACAGGCTGTCATCTCTGTATAAGCCCATATCCCTCCAGGATGATCCCCTGTCCCCAATGTAGCCCAGCCCAATTATCTACACCATTCTGTCAACAAGTTGAAGCTCCTGGTGTGGAGTACCCTACCTTCCCCTTAACATAGAAAGGCAGCCCCTCAGCAAAATCCATCATGCGTGCTACCTGCCTTAGACCCCACTGCAATTCCATGAACTCACTCTGTACTATCCCAGCCTGGTCCCTTGCTAAGACATAGGTCCCAAGTGGACAATGACATCCAGCTCCCCCTCCTGTCCTGGTGCCCTAGTGATCCTTAGAATCTGCTGTCCATTTCTCTGAACTGTGGTGCCAGGTAGGCACCTTACCTCCCTCTTTCCCCTCTTCTTGTTCCCAAATCTACCCCCCTAACAATTGAGTCCCTCACCAGAAACTGTGTTCTCCTCTGCTGGGGTCCTCTACCACCCACCTTGGGTCCTGTGGTGGAGCCCCACATCCTCTCTTGCTACTACTATGGGTGCCTCCTCCCGGCAGTTCCATACCACCACAATGGCAAAGGTGGTACAGGCTGAGGAATGTGCCCGTGACCCACCACTCCACCATTCCAGAGTCCGCCACAGTCCTCCTTCTACTAGGCAACATTTGGGGCAATGGTGATAGACTCAATGGCTCCTGAGAGGAGGAAGAAGTCCTCGAGATCCTAGTCAGCTCATCCCAGAAACCAGTGACCTCCTCCCTCAACCCAGAAAGATGCATGCAGATGGGCAGCACCTGAATCTCCAGAAGGTCTCCTGGAAAATGGTAGCTCCACATCCATTATACTGTACCTCCGCCATAACTGCTTTTAAGTTTTACTATTTACTATTCCCAAATGTGTCTTTCCTCTGTTGCCCCCTTGCTGTTGCTTTGGTCCCTTTTTGTCTGCACCTTCTTCTGATATTTTTCACCCTACCTTAGATAGGATGTTTCTTGTTTTCCCCTTTTTCCTTTGCCTTACCACTTTTGAAGATAGGAAGGCATACCAAACTTCCCTAAGGGAAGCAGGGAAGGCAGTAAGGCAGGCAAAGGCCAAAACCGAGGAAACGCTAGCATGAACAGTAAAAGAAGGTGACAAGACTTTCTATAGATACATTAGTGAAAGGAGAAAGTCCAGAGGGGGTATTGCTAAGATCAAAGGAGATAAGGGGGCGTGTGAGGAGGAAGACCATGTAAAAGTATCTATCCTAAATAGATACAGTACTTCTGTTCAGTATTTACTGAAGAGAAGGTAGAGCAGGGCCCACAGCTCAGCACCATGGACACAGGTGGGAGGAAGGTGAGCAGTACTCCCTTCACAAAAGAAAGGGTCCTACAAGAGCTCAATACACTCAGGGTGGACAAGGCAATGGGACCTGATGGCATACATCCCAGGGTACTAAAGGAGCAAAGGGTGGAACTAGCAGAGCCATTATCAGAACTGTTTGGTGAGACTCTGAGAACAGGAGAGGTCCCAGAAGACTGGAGAAGGGCTCATGTGATCCCACTCCACAAGAGTGGCAGCAGGGAGGAGGCAGGGAACTACAGATCAGTCAGTCTTGCCTCAGTAGTGGGCAAGATTATGGAGACACTCCTTAAGGAAAGGATAGTGCAACACCTGGAATCCATAGGAGCACAGGATCCAAGACAGCATGGGTTTACAAAAGGAAGGTCCTGTCAACCAAATCTCATAGATTTCTTTGACTGGGTAACCAGAGTGGTGGACCAAAGGAGAGCAGTTGATGTCGCCTACCTTGACTTCAGCAAAACTTTCGATACTTTTTCACATAGAAGTTTGATTAATAAGCTGGGTAGACTCGGGGTGGGTCAGACGGTCAACTGGGTGGCAAAGTGGTTGATGGGCAGAAAACAGAGAGTGGTGGTAAACGGTAAACAATCAGAAAAGTTGCAAGCCACAAGTGGGGTACATCAGGGATCAGTCCTGGGGCCAGTCCTCATCAATATTTTCATCAGTGACATTGCAGATGGACTGGAGGGTAAGGTTTGTCTGTTTGCAGATGACACCAAGATCTGCAACAGAGTAGATGATCCAGATGGGGTGGGTAGAATGAGAAGAGATCTGGATAAACTAGCAAAATGGTCAGAAGAGTGGCAACTGGGGTTTAACGCAAAGAAGTGCAAGATCATGCACATAGGGAAGAGAAACCCTGAAGCCACCTATAGGCTGGGAGGGGAGTTGCTGGCAGTCACAAAGGAAGAAAGAGACTTGGGCGTCATCATCACCAATGACCTGAAATCATCCAAGGAGACCACTAAAGCACTAGGTAAGGTTAGAGGGGTGTTGGGGTGTATTAGTAGAGGTATCACAAGTCAGAAGAGGGAGGTAATAATCCATCTTCACAAGACACTGGTTAGGCCCCACCTGGAGTACTGTGTGCAGTACTGAGGCCACACCTTCACAAGGACATTAACCAAATTGAGGCAGTCCAGAGAAGGGCAACCAAAATGGTGTAGGGACTGCATCAGAAAACATATGAGGACAGATTAACCAAACTCAATATGTATACCCTAGAGCAAAAGAGGAGAGAGGTGATATGATTGAAACATTCAAACACCTTAAGGGCATTAACAAGATGGAAGAGTCTAATATGTTTCAGTATAAGAAAATTAGCAGGACAAGAGGACACAGCATGAGATTAGAGGGAGGCCAATTAAGGGGTAATGTGAGGAAGTTCTTTTTCACAGCAGTCGGAAGATAGAGCATTCTTGGTGGCAGCCCTGGCTACTTGAGACACCTTACAATTCCATCTTATCAGTTCTTCCTAGGTGGAGGCATTTAAGAAGTGCCATTCATTTGTACAAGCATACGGTACAGTTTAATTTTTCATTATGCATATTTGTACTGTTTTTCTGTTCTCTGACATTTTACCATGTATTGTGAAATTTCAGGTCTGCATTTAGTAGGCGTTTTATCATGAACTGCTCTGAGCCACTGGGATAGGATGCTATGAAATTAAAATTGCCTAGTCTTACCATCTGTTATGGGGCATATATTAGCAGGGGTTATGTTTTTTTTTCTTCGATCAACTGTTTTGTGTCAGGTTAAAATGGCAGCTAGTCTGTATTTTCATGTGTATATTTGGAAAGGAAGGGGGTGTGAACTTTGGCACTAAGGCTTCTTTCATGGCAATGCTCGATTGCAAGATGCTTTTTTCTGACTTTAACTTTGTTGTGGGAACTACCTTTGTTGTGCAAGTTTAACATGTTAAAGGCTTATTCTCTGAGCTCTAGGCATATTCAACATTTGCACCTGTAAATGGGGTAAAAGATGTTTGCTTAATATTTACAGTGAATTTCTCTATATTAATAGCTCTCTGTAGTGGAAGCCTGAACATCTGATACATAGACAGAGACATTATGAGTAAAATATACAGACTCCACAACCCAAATGAGTCAGGGTACCTTGAATACAGGACTACTTAGGCTAACAGTATTTTTACATTGTCTGTTTCCTTGATGATTGTATAACTCACAAATTGCTGATTTTATTTTCATTATCAGTTGCATGGACAACCCCCTGCAAGTGTGGCTGCAAAAGTGTGCAGATTAGAGCAATAACGAGTAATGGGTATTCGACAGGTACAGTAAAAATACCTGTCACTGGACATGAAGCTGCTTAAAATGGCCATAGATGAATTGGCCCTATCCATCCCAAAACTGCTCAACTTCTCCCTTCAGTTCAGATCCCTCCCCATTATCTAGAAACAAGCGAATGTAATTCCAGTGTTCAAACAGAGGGACAATACTGTTCTCTAATTACAGGGCCATCTCAATCCTCTTCCCACTGTCTAAGGCCTTGGGAAAAATTGTCAGTGATCAAACTGGTGGACTACATCATGACACCTGATCTAGCTGCTGAACAACATGACTTTAAGAAACTGCACAGCATGACCACCGCTCTAATTGGGGTAATGGAGGAACTCAACATAGCCTTAAACAGGGGAGACTATGTTGGTGCTGCCTTCCTCAATTTTTCCAAAGCCTTTGACTTGCTAAGTCATGAACTCTTAATTGGAAAAGTTGTGAAGATGGGCCAGTTGTCTGAGGGCACTGCATGTTTTTTGTGACTATTGTACATGTCCAAAAGAACCCAAAGGGCCAAATGTGGTGTTTTATTCTCCAGGCTACATCCTCTTACTACAAGAGTCATACAAGGCTCAATCCTAGGGCCTCTACTGTTCAACATTTTCATCAACAAAGTCCCAAAGGCTTGCACCTACTCTAAATCAGTGCTGCATGCTGATAACACAGTAATCTTCATATCCCACTGTGATCTGGAGACACTCTTAAAAAAAAATGCAATCCGACTTTAATAGGATCTATGACTGGTTCACCACAAACAAACTGATCATCAACTCAAAATAAAAAAAAATCCCTACTGTCTGTGATATCCATGCCCTGAAGGGCAGCCCTAAGTTGCACATCACTACCCTGGCTCGGGGTCCTGTTGAACTAGTCCAGATTTATAAATCATAAGTATCATAAGTAGGGTTACGAATCCATAGCTTTCACCAATAATAGACTTGGGATTGTATGCGCTAATTTATCCCCCATATAATCATCCAGTTTACGTTTAAAGTATATTGATATTGTCACTATTTACTATATCAACCGAAAGTGTATTCCAGATTGCTGTAACCCTTTGGTTGAACCATGATCCTCTTTTGTTTGTCCTAAAATGTTCCCCTATTAGCTGTAATGTACTGTATGTGCTCTAGTATTTATAATTGTATCTTTCTTTACCAATCCAACACATTCCCAGAGATCTTTATATTTGAACGCAGCATATACCACACATAGGTCGCCTCGAAACCTTCTATATTCTAGGCTAAATAATCCTAGCTGATTTCTTCTTTCCTTATATGTTAGACTGTGGAGGTCTTTGATTTTTTTTCCTTTGTATACCCTCTAATTGCTTAACATCCCTGGCATGATATGGGCTCCAGAACTGTACTCCATACTCCATCAGAGGTCTGACCATTGAAACATATAGGGGCACTATTACAGTTCTATCTCTACTTTAGATGTTCCTTAACATACAGTTAGTGATTTTACTGGCTTTTTTAACAACATTAGGATGTGTAGCTTGTAAAGGTCAGGTAATTTGTGACCAGAACACCTAGATCCCTTTCGGAGGTAAAAGTTCTTATTTCTTTTCCATTTAGGTTATAACAAGCTTGTAGATTGTTACTTTCCAAAATGTAAAATACAAAATTCCCATCTTATGTTCTGTTACCCAGTCATTGACTTTATCTAATTCTTTTTGGAAATTAACAATGTCCTTATGAGTGTTCACTATAGATTCAATTTTACTATCATCTGCAAATTTGGTAATCCAGCAATGTTGCAGTGTTTTTAATGATGAAACATAAATATTGAACAGGTTAGGCCCCAAAGCAGAGCCCTGAGGAATGCCACTGGACACTTTTCCCCAGTATGACATGCATCCTCTAATACGTACTCGTTGTTTCCTATCTTTAAGCCAGGTTTTGATCCATCTAGTAATATACTGGTCAACATTCAATTCTTCCAAACATGTAATCAATTCTTTGTGTGGAACCATATCGAAGGCCTTTGAGAATTCTAAATATACAACATCAACTGGGAGTCCCTGGTCAAGAATACAATTAACTTGTTTGAAAAAACATAATAAGTTGGTTTGGCAGGATGTTTTTTGTGTGACTCCATGTTGTGTGTGGTCCAGGTGTCCTATTTTCTGTAAGTGGTCTTCTAGGCTTTCTTTTATATATTCCTCCATTACCTCGCTCATTATGCATGTTAAACTTATGGGTCTATAATTTCCAACGCAAGCTTTTACTCCCTTTTTGTGAGTGGGTGTAACGTTGCCATTACCCAATCAGTGGGCACCTCTCCTGTCTTCACTGATAGTAAAAAAAAGCTGGGACAGTGGGCCTGCAAGTTCTTCAGCTTGTGCCTGTAGCATTCGTGGGTGGATCCCATCTGGTCCCAGTGATTTGTTTTGATTTAGTTTTTTGAGCTTATTAGATATAGTAATTTTGTCTATGGGGATTAGATTGTTGGTAAATCCCTCTGTGATGGTTTCAGAATTCTGATAGTTGGTTTTGTTCTGAAAAACACCAGTGAAGTTGTTATTAAAAGAATTGGCCATTTCTTGTTCATCCATAATTATTTTACCATTCACATGTAGTGGGCCTATTTTATTTGTGTTCTGCCTCTGACTATTTATGTAATTGAAAATTTTTTTCTTATTATCCATGGTTTTGTTTGCAGTTCGGTTTTCCTCATTTGGTTTTGCATTTTTAATCAGTGATTTACATTTCTCTGCAGTTTCTTTAAATCCTTTGATCCTATCCAATGTTGGATTATTTGTGCATGTTTTGTAAGTTCTCTATTTCTTTTTTATATGTCTTTCAATCTTTCAGTTGAACCAAGATGGAATTTTTCCATTATTATTATACTTTCATTTTAATACCTACATATACATCTGGACCCTATGCTGTCCTTCTCCCCTCATGCTGACTCTTGTCAGAAACATCCGTAATGACCTGACTTGCTCTAAAGAAACACGATTAACCTTACCACCAAAGTCAAAAAACTTCTAGCCTCAAGCCTCATAATTTCAGTTATACACAAAATCACAGAAATGTATGATTCAGAAGCTGTGAGGCCATATGGACTTGACCAATTTCTACCTTAAAAAGGAATATTTTTTTTGTTGTCCATATGGTGATGGTCACCACTTCACTGGGTAATCTGTTCCATGAACTGATTACTCTTTGACTTAGCCAATGTCCTCTTTTTGTTTTATAAAATTCACCCTTAAGCTGGTATTGATGCAATCTACTATTTCTATGTGTGTTACTTGTTAACCCTATAATTTTCCATAAAACTTTGTCTGTCAGAGCTTTATATACTAGGCATAAGTCTCCCCTTAGTCGCCCATATTCCATACTGTATAGACCAAGTTTTCTCATCCTATCAACATAGTCGATATCTCTCAGATGCTTTATTTTTCTAGTCGCCTTTCTCTGAACCCCTTCCAGTAACCTTATGTCCTTCTTCTTATGTGGGGCTCACACTTTCACACAGTATTCCAAGTGCAGTCGTACAAGTGTTGAGTACAAGGGGACCACAACAGTACTATCTCTGCTATTAATATTTCTATAAATACATCCCGTTTTTTTGTGCTTTGCTAGCTACCACTGTACATTGTTCTGATGAGGAAAGACTGTCTGTAATAAGTACCTCTAAATCATTTTCCATGCATGAAACTGGAATCTGTTGTCCATATAGTTATTGACTACAGAGCAGTAATCTATTCCACCGCTAACAACACTGTCCTTTGAAGAATCTGTGTTGCCTTCAGTCATGCCTGTAGATTTATGCTGAACCTAAGACCTAAAACCAGCCTCCCACTGACGTGACCTCTCCTCCAATTGGCTTCCTTTCCACCTCTGAGTTACCCTCTGTGCTACTCTCCTATGTAAAAGAGCTCTACTTGGTCAAATGCCCCCAGGGGTTTGCAACCACTTCACACTGATTAGCAGCAATTATGGCATGCTGTCCATCGGAGACAACAAATTCCTCCTCCCTTTTGGGTAAATTACACTTGGCCAATGCTCATTTTGGTCAGAGCTATCAAAGCATGGAGCTCACTACCCCTGACGGTGAATGCTCTCCCCACCTTCTCCCAATTCAAGGTCCAAGCTACTGCCTTCTTTTTCCAGATACTTAACTGTAAGAACACTTAGCTGATGCCAGTTAGTGATTTCACAACCAGCTGCACTTGCCTCTGTAGCATGAATCATGTTGCTTTCCTGCCTCTGTAACCTGACTCATGTAGATGCTCTCTGCAGATATCGCCACTTGTAGCAAAAACATTGTTTGTTTTCACTGCCTTTGTAACTTATTGATTTATTTAGTTATTTATTTATTTAAACTTTGCTAACCAGGAATGGCACACTGAGCCAGAGCTTGTCTCCAGGTGCAACCCAGAGATGAGGGGTTACAATACAAACAGAGAGAGAGAAGAGACACAGCAGTGATCACAAATCACACAAAATACAAACAGAGGGAAAGAACAGTAACTACAATTATAAAAGAGTCAAGTGCTATGGATTAAGAATAGGATCAAAATCATAGATCCAGTAACTACAAAAAATCATCAGTAACAAGCAGGTAGGCTATGGCAGGTCAAAAAATCAAAATAATGTGTCAGAAGGAGGAGACTAGGAGGTCATCAGAGGGCAAGGGGGCTCAGGTTGAGGGACTAGGTTGAGAGACTGGGGAGGAGGCAGCACAGGAGCAAAGGGGGAAATGAATGTGTCAAAGCAGACACTTTAGGACTGAAAGTGAGGGTGAATGGCAAGCATTTGGGGAGAGATGGTTACAGAGGGAGGGGAGTCTGCAGGCCGAAGCTGACAAGCCAGAAGTTGAGTGGAGTGAGACAGGGAGAAAGAGTGAGAGTCCTTGAAGCACAGCGGGTAGGAGGACAGGGCCATTGGGAAAAGGAGGGAGGAGAGATAGAAGGATAGTGTCCCAAACCATTATTTGGCTATGAAAGCCAAGCAATGGGTCAGGCGAAGATGAGGTAGAGGTGAAATAGCGAGGGAAGAGTATAGAGAGCAGTGATGTGTGCAAGGGGTGAGTTAGAAGCGAAGCAGCAGAAGGAGTTCAGGAGAGTATCAAGCCTGGTTAAAGACACGGCAGGGGCAGTACTGTAGACTACGTCAGCATAGTCAATAACTGGGAGGATCTTTTTCTTGACTAGCTCATGATGGATAGGAAGAGAGAGGCTGTCTCTGCTTCGGTACAATATGTCTAATTTAGGTTGGAGTTTCGAGCATGTGGCAGCAGTGTGGGAGGAAAAATTGAGATTGGTGTCCACCAGACCTCAAGGTATTTAAATGCTGTGACTAATTCAAGGTTAGCACCATCAGGGGTGGGGAACACAGGGAGGGTCTGGAGCTTATCAAACTTTTGCCTTGTCTCAAATGTCATATAGAGATGGTATTCTTAGTATTGACTCGAAGATGATTAGCGTGGAACCAGCTGAGGACATTGCTGAAATTCTGCTGAATGGAGTCCTGGACATCAGCAGTGGTAGGTCCTGAGGAGTATAGGATAGTATTGTCTGCATATATTTGGATAAGAGAGTTAGTGGAGACAGAGGAAAGGTAATTGATGAAGAAGGAGAAAAGGATGGGGCCACGGTTGGATCCTTGTGGGATCCCTGCAAGGATGGGGAGAGGAGGTGACAAGATGGAGCTCAGCAGGAAAGATTGCTGCCTGTTGGTGAGATAGGATCTAAACCAGTTGATGGCAGGGATGGCCAGACCGACTGAGAGTAGCTTGTTCAGGAGCAGCGCATGAGAGATGGAGTCAAACATTTTGGCCAGGTCAATGAAGATCACAGCGGTGATGTGACCCTGGTCAATTCCCGACTTGAAAGCATTTGTGACTGGCTGAAGAGAGGAAATTTTTTTTTTTAACTTTCTTTATTCACTCTGGAACCGCCAGGCATCCTTCAGGAGTTTCCCCACTGAGCTGCTGCCTCTCACTCCCAGTCTGAACCCCCACTTCCCCAGGCACTCCCCCTGAACGATTCTGTCAGGTCCAGTCCTCTGGATCACCCTCCGGGGAAGGGTCCCCCCCCCCGTGGTAGCTCTATCTGTAATTAGAGGGACCTACCTTATTGCCAGGTCAGCTGTGGAAGTCCAGGAAGTGCTGGCCTGGCATTTGGGATGTGGGCATGTGCCTGGGGTCTCCGTCATCTCCCAGAGCTCCAGAGGGTTTTTCCAGTTTTCTCCCCCTGCAGAGCATGGATGTGCAATGGCATCCATGGTGGGAAGCACCGATGTCCACCGTCACTCCACCCCCTCAGCATCTGCTTGCGCTGTGAGTTCCATGCAGCCCCTAGCCACTGCCAGGAGCCGCTCTGGAGTGGCACAACCCCCAAGTCCCTTCCTGGGAAGGGAGAGCAGTCCTCCAGATGCTGAATCCCTTCTCTTCCCTACTGACCTCTGGCAGCCAAAGTCCGTTCCTGAACCTGGGTCACCAGGGTGGAACAAGGTGTGACATCCAGCACCTCAACCCTCCATGCCACTGGGCCAGCTCTGAAGGGAGGAAATGGTTGAGTGGTGTTTACAGAATCCTGCTTGATAAGGAGAGAGAAAGTTAAAAAAAGGTAGGAATTCAGTGATTCTGGAAAGGACAAAGGACTCTTGGAGTTTGGCAAGAGAGGGCAGGATGGATATGGGCCAATAACTGCCAGAGGCTGAGGGATCACCACTGCCACTGACAAAGCAATGGGGCCTAATGGGATTCATCCCAGAATTCTAAAAGAACTAAGGGTAGAACTAGTGACACCACTGACTACCCTCTTTAACAAATCATGGGAGGATGGGGTGGTACCCGAGGACTGGAGGAGGGCAGATGTGATTCCCCTACACAAAAGAGGGAGCAAGGCAGAAGCAAAAACTACAGACCTGTTAGTTTAACCTCAGTGATAGGGAAAATGATGGAATCACTTCTGAAGGAAAGAATTGTCGAGTATCTAGGCCAGAGGGGCACAGGACCCAAGGCAGCATGGATTCACAGTGGGAAGGTCATGCCAGACGAATCTGATAGATTTCTTTGACTGGGTGACCAAAGTAGTAGATCAGGGAGGGGCTGTGGACATGGCCTACCTAGACTTTAGCAAGGCATTTGACACAGTCCCACACAAAGATTAATATACAAGTTAGCCAGCCTGGGAGTGGGTCCCAAGATGACAGCCTGGGTAAAGAATTGGCTGGAGAATAGGACACAGAGTAATAGTAAATGGAGTCCACTCTGAAGAAAGGGGGTTACTAGTGGGGGTGCCACTGAGTTCAATATTAGGACGGTCCTCTTCAATGTCTTTATAAGTGACATTGCAGAGGAACTGGAAGAAGAAATATGTCTCTTTGCAGATGACACAAAGATCTGCAACTCGAGTTGATGCACAAGGTGGGTGGAAAGGATGAGAAGGGACTTGGCAAGGTTAGAGGAATGGTCAAATGTATGGCAGCTTAGATTCAATGCTAAGAGTGCAAGGTAATGCACCTGGAAACAAAACCCAGGGAAAGAGTACACAGTGGGGGGTGAGATACTAACAACAACAAAAATGGAAAGGGACCTGGTGGTAGTCATATCAGATGACCTAAAGGTGGGCAAGCAATGTGAGAGGGCAGCAAGGAGGGCTGGGGGGATACTGGGATGCATAGGGAGAGGCATCACCAGTAGAAAACAGGAAGTTATTATCCCTCTGTACAGACAGCTGGTGAGACAACATCTGGAATACTGTGTGCAGTTCTGGAGACCCAATCTCCGCAAAGACATAGACAGGATGGAAGCTGTCCAGAGGAGGGCAACTAAAATGGTGCAGGGTCTGCACTGGAAGACATATGAAGAGAGACTTAAGGAGCTTAATATGTATAGCCTTAAGGAAAGGAGGGAGAGGGGGGGACATGATAGAAACTTTCAAGTACCTCAAGGGAATCAACAAAGTCCAAGAGGGTAGCATCTTTCAAAAAGGGTGTGCAAGAGCAAGGGGCACAATTTGAGAGATAGAGAGGAAGCGGCTCAGAGGTAATTTAGCAAGTATTTTTCACAGAGAGGGTTGTGGATGCATGGAACGGCCTTCCAGAGGAGGTTGTGGAGTCAAAAACAGTGATGGAATTCAAGCATGCATGGGACAGTCATAAGGCAATTCTAGGGGATGGGGGTAGGAAGAAGTAGGCTGCTGGTTAACTAGGATCTGCAGCGTATCCATTAGGTAGGGAAATGGGCAGACTGGGTGGGCCAAGCGGTCCTTATCTGCCGTCAAATTCTATGTTTCTATGTTGTTAAGGGTAAGAACTTTAGTGACTTTCTAGGCTGATGGGATGGTGCAGGGGGAGAAAGAGAGGTCCAGTAGGTGAATAAGGAGAGGTGGCAATAGCGGGAACAGAGATGCAAAGCAACCTCGAATGAAGACCATCTGGACTGGATTTGGCAGGATTAAGGGAAAGTAATGTATGAAGTACTTCTTGCAGTGACATCGGAGGAAAAGTGTAGCACCACCAGACGGAGGGGGGGCAGGGCTGGGGGGGCGGGAGGTACTGTATGATAAGGACGCCCAAAAGTAGTAAATAATTTGTTAAAGATAGTAGCAATGGAGGAGGGACCAGAGACTGGGAGCCATTTATGGTGAGGGTTGGGGGGCTGAATTGGAGGGGGTTGAGAAGGAAGTGGATGATGCTCCAGAATGTTGAGGGTGAGTTTAGATTGGAATGAAGGTGGGATTTAAAGTAAGCAGCCTTTGCAGAGTGGGCTGCCTTTGTGCAGGTGTTTCTCTGAGACCTGTAAATCTGCAGGTCCAAAGGAGAGCTAGAGGATATATAATTGGACCCAGGCCCCATCCCACGCCTTGCACAAGGCTAAGAGATTAGCCAAAATCCAGGGGTGATGGCAACAATTAACCCTGACTTTTTTGAGGAGGACATGGTGGTTCCATGCATTAGTAGTGATAGAGTTAAAGAGGCAGAGGGCAGAATCAACATCTGGAGTTGCGAATGCTGGGGACTAGTCCGCTGAAGCCAAACCCAAGAGAAAGGCATCAGTGTTAATGCATTGAAAGCCCAGGACCACATATATTTGGGGGTCAAGTGGGGGAGGTTCCCTTCCTGACACAATAGGCTAAGCAGTGATCACTGAGTGTATCAGGAAGAACCCCAACAGCAGTGATACAGTGGGGATGGGAAGACAGCACCCAGTTTAGGAAGGAGTGGTTGGAAGAGTAAGGGACATAGTGGGTGGGTTCAGAAATTGGTTGAGTAAGGTCTAGTTACTAAATCTGGATAAGAGTAGGTTTATGGGAAGTGCAGAGCCAATCCAGACTGAAGTCGCCTAAAAGAATGAGTTCGCCTTGGTGGTGTCGGTAGAGATCGTGGTAATACAAGAGACTAGTGATGAGGGAGTGAGCCTAGGGGAGGCACAGAGCACTCCAATGAAGATTGAGAGGGAGGATGGGAGGGATAGGCTGGCTATGATGAGTTTGTGAGATGATGGGAATGATTTGCGAAAGGAGATGGTGCATGAGATGGACTGATGAACGTATAGGACAACACCCCCACCTCATTTGCCACGGTCTTGATGGTAGAGGTGGAAGTCAGGGAGGGTAAGGGATGAGTCAGGGATCTTAGGTGACAACCAGGTTTCAGTGATGCACAAGACATCATGAGAATGCTGGACAATCCAGAGCTTCACGTCATCCAGCTCGGGGAGGAGGCTCTTGGCTTTCAGGTGGATGAGACAGAGCCCTTTGGGAAAGGAGGGAGGAAATGTATAGCATGTCGATGCTTGTTGTTATTTGCTATGGCTTGATATTGTTTGTAACATTGCTGACCTGGATACCTTTGAAAAAGTGTGTATGAGCTCAAAGGTTTTCTGAACACAATAAATACATACAGTACATACATATAAATACATAACTAAAATAATATGCGTAATTTCATTATGTATAATAGTTGTACCAGATATATATATATATATATATATATATATATATATATATATATATATATATATCAATTGTGTTTTATATTAGACTCAATAAATACAAAGTAAAAAAAAAAAAAGAAATGAGTACAGTTTTTTGAGCTAAAAAAGGCAGCCCTTCTGCAGGTATGGAGAAAGGCAGAATACAGTGAGTTTAAATAGGAAAACTTCAAAGTGAGAGAGTGCGACAGAGAGAGAGACAGAGAGAGAAGGGAGAAGAAGCAGCAGTTGTAATGTTTAATACAGATGCCCTAAAAGTGGTTCCCAGAAATGATGCAGATTCACAGTTTGGTGTGTTTGAGTAACATAGAGGAGATGAGGTAGTCTGCAAGGAGTGAGACCGGGAGCACAAAAGAGGGAATGAGATAAAAGCAAATTACTCAGATAATGGTAGGATGAGATAACAACACTGAATTAAGGAAAAGGGGTATCACAGGACTCAGGGCCAGCCTTAAGGATAGGCAAACTAGGCGTCTGCCTAGGGTGCCATGCAATAGGGGGCACCTTGAAACAGAGCTCAGTTTTTTATGTTTCATATATAATTTTTTTATGAGTCACCTGGACAGTGAAAGCTATATGGCCAAATCTTGCATCTGGGTGGGGCAGAGGGTTTGAACTAGAAGGCCTTTCCACCACTGCCAACCACCTTTGTTTCTGTAGCTCCATCTATATAATCAGCCATTGGCTGCCCCCCACCCCCCCCAATAGTGCATACGCAGTGGCGGAGCGGTTAATTGGTTTGGGCAGGCTGCAGCAAGGGACTGAGCCAGGAGACAGACAGCACAACGTTAGTGAGGTGGGTGTTTAAGGAGGGAGTCAGAAAGAGCCAAGCCAAGTTGAACAGTTTTTTTGGGTCATGCATGTTGAGGGAAGAAGGAAAATAAAAAGATAGTGAAAGCGAGCAAAACTGAAGAGGCAAGATCACAAGAGGACCGGTGGAGTAAAGAGCAACAGCTGTCAGGTCATCTCTCTCTCTTCTTATGGGAGTGCAGCTTGGGGTTAGGTAAGTCTCTTCAGTACTGATACCATTAGTGCCTGGATGGGGATGGGGAGCAAGGTGGGGAAGCAGTGGCAGCAAAGGCAGCAAAACACAGAGGACAGATCGCAAAAGAAGGGACGGTCGTGAGGACAAGTGCAGTGCTCCATCAACAGAGATGGTTGTGTTGTTTGTGGAGGGGAATATTTTTATTAATTTTTGGTTATTTGATGTGTTGGAAGGTTTTTGTGTACATTTTTGGGGGAATTGCCGACGGGTTAGTGTGCAAGAAAGAAGGTGCAGCCACAACAGCAGCAAACATGTTGTCTTCTCTTTCATTTCCACTTTCCCTCAGGTCAGAGAAAGAGATGGCATCAGTGAGAGAGAGAAGGGAAAAAGAGAAAGCGAAAGCCAGTGAGGGGGAGGATTGCGAGACGAGTAACGATAGTTACCCCCGGGTAGTATGGCATCCTTCATCTCTGCCCACATCTTTTTGCTTTAACAAACTTTTCATCTGCCTTCTTGAGTGTTTGCTGTTAATTAGTAAAGTTTGAAAACTTGGGGCTCATCATCAATTCAGACAATATAAGATGGGAGGGGCAGGATTTGGGTGTTAGTGGGCAGAAATTGAGCATGAATTAGGAGAGGGGTAGAAATGTGGAAGGGTGGGGTCTAGGGAATGGGGTGGAAAGACAGAAACTGGAGCACAAACAGGGGTTGTGGCAGGGAATAGATGGGGAGATTGAGTGGTATAAATGAAAATGGTGCAGACACTAGGGCGGGAGCTAGAAATGGGAGTGTTTAAACTGCAGGGGTTAAGTAGGTAGGAATGGAGTAATGAAGTCCTAAGTTAGAAACCCAGTGCTCCTAGATTGATTTGATATTTTGTTTGTAGATTGAATTAATTTTCATATGTTCCAGTGCAGGACTATGGGATCAGTTTTCCTGTAGATAGCACCATTTCCCCAATACAGGAATCTGTAGATCTGGGAACTCTGGAAACCCAGTAACAGGTATGGGGGCTTTTAACAACAGAGTTTAGGGATCTTTACTGTGGGTATCTATGGGGGTGGACTTGAGTTGGCGCTGTAAAGGACTGGGGGAGGAGGTGGTGTGTGTGGTAGGTGGTAATGGTTATTTTACTCTCTGAATGGAAGAAATAAAAATGAAGAAAACTCCGTGGTGCTATGTCTAAATGAGTCACATAGGCACTAACAAGCCCTGCTTCACATGAACCTCATCAGAAAATGGCATACAAAAGCAGACGACAAGTCTGGGGGTAGCCCAGGTAATCCTTATGTGAACCCCAAGTGGACTGGTACTGGTGAATAAAAAACTTGATGAGTGGGAGCACAGCTGTGAACCTGGAGACCTAGCAGACTCAGGTTTGAATCCCACAACTTCCACTTGCATACTGTGTGATCTTGAACAAGTCAATTAACATCTTTGTGCTTAATTTCCCTTAATGGCAAGCTTCTGCTCATTGTGCCTGTACAGACCAAAAAGTCTTAATGTACAGCATAATGTATGGGCAACCATGCACAACAAAGTTATGTTTCCATCAAGGGGTTGTGATGACATGATAGGGACTTCCAGAGCGAAGATCGAGAGGTCCTTGATGTCATCACAATTCCTGAGATGGAAACCTGGCCGAGTTGGTCTGGTTGATCATATATTTCTTTCTTTCTTTCTTTCTTTCTTTCTTTCTTTCTTTCTTTCTTTCTTTCTTTCTTTCTTTCTTTTGTAAAATATTTTACCAGGTAAGCGGAGTTCAGATGGGCTTGTTTCCAACTACTACCTGGGGAGGAGAGGATTGAGAACAGCAAGGAGATACATGACAGGCATTCCAATGGAAGCAAATGAAATTAATTAATACAGAAAAGAAATCAATACAGAAATAGCATATAAGGTCCTCTGTACTTTAAATAAGGAATAATGTATGGGTGACTGTACACAGTCAGCCAATGTTTCCATCAAGGAATTGAGATAACAGCATATGGACCTCGAACAGGGGAGGTGGCCAACATTGTGTGTGTGTGTGTGAGCGGAGTGGAGAAACTGAAAGTTGTTGGAGTGACCACGATGGGGAAAACACAACTGAGTTAATGATAAAACATGTGCATGCCATTTTTAGAATGTGCACAACAGCTTCAGACATGCACAACATTTTCAAAGAGGCTGCTTGCCACACACAATAAGCCCTGACTATATACTGTAACTGTATTTTAAGTTATGCACCCCGCCACCTGACGGAGCAAACACAATACACAAACTCACTCTGTCCACAGTGTTGTTTTGGTTTCACAGAGCAGTTTTACTGGGCATGCTTGGCTCTCTGACATAACTACTGTGGTACAGCAAAAAGTCATTGTTCCACGTTATTTACATCGCTACTATGGTACAACAGGATTTTGAGTGGTAATGATTTACATACACATCAATCTATGACAATACACTACATTTCTTAAGACATTGCACTGAGCCAAAGCTAGTTTCCAGATAGTCCCAAGAGCACATGGAGGTTTAAGTGATACTGCCAACCCCTTTAAGTCTCAGAGTGCCTCTAGTTTAAAAAATAAATTTTATGATTGGTCACATTCTGTAGAGATTGCTGATGCAGCTGGTGTTTTAATGCTGATTCCTTTTTTTTTCTTTGCAAAAATGAAAAACCTGGCATTACCACATGAAAGCATTTGGTTACAGTCTTTGATCAGCTCCCATGGCATCTTTCTAGGATTTGGAAACGGCCCCAACAGAGTCGAGCCACTTGTGGTGCAGTGGGGGGAGAGAAAACTATTGCAGAATGAGTGGCTGCACTGTTTGGGGGTGTTCCTACTGTTCAGAAAGTGTGCAGCACAGATCAAGGATTTGAAACCAAACAAGGTTAAGTATAATTCCCGCCATTAGCATGCTTTTCAGTTCTACTAAGAAGGAAGTAGATAAAAAACAGCAAAATCACTGAATTTCAGAGAAGGTAAGCAATCATAAAATGTGTTTTCAATTAGAAATAATATAGGATACAAAAATAATTGGCAGTGTCCCTTTACGTGACTTGCTCAGGGGTTGCACAGTATGCAAATGACAATTGTGGGGTTCAAACCCAGGTTAACTGGTTCTCCAGGTTCCCAACTTGGTGCTCTTACCTCTAAGTTATATTGCCTCTCACTGATATAAAATGAGGGATGTCAAGCAAGTGTGTTACTTTCTTCCTGCTCATTTGGCATACTGCCAGTGGACCATTGCAGGTGGATGAAGGGAATGAAAGACTCAGAAATTATTCTATTTCTTAGTCTTATTTTTAGAGCTGTCACTGTCAGGTGTCCTTGTTGGAATGAAATCCATTGGACCCTAGTCAACAGGGTTATGCTGCACAGGGGTGAGATTAATTTGTTTTCAGTCTATGTTTTCTTTTTTTTTTCTGGTGTACAATGTGATATTTAAGCAATAAGGCCTCTTAGAGAGGTCCTTATCAGTCCTATAATGCCTCTGTTGGGCACAGAAGTGCCCAAGGTGAATCCTACCCGAGGCATTATCTGACTGTTAAGCCTGTTGTAGAGGATCTTATTGTCACAGTATTAATAACTTACCAATTTATTTAATTAAAACAAAGATACGAAAGCCTAGATTTAATGTAAAAAAAAGCTGTACTGCTACACCTGTGCAGCGGGTCCCACATTCTGTTCATACTAGCAGCCCATTACCAGTAGAATAAGGACCACTAGTGGACTAATCAGAACATATGATTTCCTGCTGAACATTCCATGAACTTTATAATCCTGCATATACTTACCCTACTCATGCTTTATGATCATGTGTATACATATTCTAAGTATGTATATATTTATAATATTTTTTTAACTATTTATTTAACTTCAATAGGCCTATGCAACTTGGTGCAGTGTTATGCTTGTGTAACGTAGATAATCTTTAGCTGTTCACCTCTCTATCCATGGGATGTACCACCCTGTTGTGGTACAAAGGCAAGGAACCCTAGAAGAGGGTTCCACCTCTAGAGTTGCCGCAGGAATGATTCCCTTAGTTAAAGGTACCTTAGGAAGGAGTCCACAGGAGAGAGAGAGAGAGATGAGCTACTAAAAGAGGAGGGGAGCATGGTGGGGCAACCAAGACGATCGAGGGAGCAGTGAGAAGGATTGTCCCTTATATGGCCTGGGCAGGGGCGTGGTTAGTTACTCCACCCCACTGAACTACAGGTATAGCCTTCCAAATATATCTGTGACCCAGTTTTGTGTAGTGGAACAGGTAACAACTTACTGAAAATATGTGTATTCTTCCTGATGACATAATACAAAGTGAGGCCAAGCACACCAGAGAAAAGGGAAAGGGAACATTGTTTAACCAGGAGTGGCACACTAAGCTGAAGCTTGTTTCCAGATGCAACCTGGGAGCACAAGGAAGTTAAGTGACTTGCTCAAGATCACACAGTATACACCTAGGTAGCTGTGGGATTCAAACCCATGTCTGCAGATTTGCAGCTCACAGCCTTAGCCCACTGTGCTATACTGTCTCCAGAGTGTTCAGAGTGTTTGGAGCATATGGTTATTCCTGCTTGTCTGTCTTGTATTGAGAAGGAGGATCTGCCAACTGAGCCGGTTGGTTCAGTAATCCAGAGGGCACTGTGAGTACATGCATAAGAGGGGCAAATGAGAAATAAATAGTGGATATGTAATAGCTTGACTCAAAATATGCATTTTATCTTCAAGTGTGTGGGTACAAAACCATAGCTTACAAGTTGCAGAGCCATGTGTGAATTATGAAACTCTTGCCCACTTACAAGTGATAAGTTGAATATCTTGAGTCAAGCAGTTACTTATTTAGTTTATACTTCACTTTACCGGTTAGTTTGGAATGCTTCTGTGTTAGTGCTGACCTGGGATCTCAGATGCTCTTTTAATCCAATGATAATGCTTTAAGCTTTTAAGCAGAAAGTTACTTAGTTCTGCACCGTATCCATGGTGCTAGACCCAAATGAGGAGCAGTTGTCTGTAGCTTACTAGCTTGTTTAAGTATGTTGACACATTGGGAGCAAGTGCACGAGGTTCTGTGTACCAGGATCTGGAACTTTGGTTGTTTCATTTGGAATTGCTCTATCTTACAACTAAAGGGTACAAAAATTGATAACAAATAGCCAGGGAAGGGCTGAACCTTATTAAATGGAACATGGTCAGACTTCAAGCAAAACCTAATTATAGTGACTAGGTAAAACTGTATTAGAAAATTTGACATAATGGTCTTTCAAGAAACATGGCTACCAAATAATGAAAATTTTGCATTAGAAGGATACCAATGTTGGGAAACAAAAGTAGTAAAAAAATCCACATTTAGCAGACCAAACAGGAGTTCTGTATACCTTGGAATCCACTAAATAATTTATTGACTATAAGAAACTTGACCTGAGGGCTCTCAATATTCTTTATGTAATAGTTTTTGTGCAACAAAAAATGGGATGCAATTGTAATAAACATGTATATTTTGCCATTCCACATTGCTGGCTTCAAAGAGGATGCCCTAAATATGTTCACAGAGTTATTTTTATAAAAGCCAGAATTTAAACCATCACTACAATTTTAGCAGGGGATGCACATTCACAGATGGGCTCCACTTTGCAAAAAAAAAAATATTTGCAATTTAGATGACATATCAGGAATTTCTTTAAAGAAATCCAAAGACTGAAAAAATAATGTGGAGAAGTAAAAGCCACTGGTCATATCAGATTAGTTTAAATTTAGGCTGCTCAATGACATTACCAATGGAGAGTTGGCTGGTGGTCATAGTACTTATCTAACACACACGGGTGGGAGAGGACTAAACATTTGCATTGTAGACACTGTTTTTTCAATGTAATGTAGTTTGCTGATATTGATTTTTGGGAAAGTAACCACTGATTGAATTTGCATGAATTTGGTAAATATTTATTATACCATCAAAAGAAAACAGAGAAGATGTAAATGCAGATAATAATCTTTGTATAACAAATTCTAGAAAGAACAGATGAACCCTGTTTACTCAGGAGCAGTTCTCAAATGTTTTTGAAAAAGTATCTATTAACTTACTGGAGAAACACCTTCTCTGTCCTATGGAATTTCATGTGGTAACACACCCCCACTCCTCCAGTAAATACTTTATTTATATTTTTTCTAAGGAAGTTAACTGCCATTAGGAAATGTCATGTTACTTGGGGGGAGGTGAGAAGATTTAAAAAAAATTCAATGGGGGCACCATTGGCAAGTTCGCCTAGAGGAGTCACATACCCTAAGGCCGGTCCTGTCAGGATTATTCAAAAGCAAATAGAGGTTGTTTTTTTTTTTCAGTCCATTTGCTCACATGAAATGGCTCCAAAGTCTTGAGCTCTTACGACCACAAACAATAATAGTCTAGTGACACCGGACATCAAAACTCTCTACATCAATACACCGCAGCAAGGGGGCATTAAAGCAGTGGCCATCTTCTAACAGTACCACAGTGTGGCCCTCCAGCAGATGACCTTATTTTTATTTATTTTTTTTTCCTTATTTCTTTATGCTTTCCCTGCTGACTGGTCTCTATCCACTAGTGCCCCAGCCCCGTCACCCCATCTGCTGGGACTTACCTCATGCAGCTTTGGAGGCACCCCGCTGGCCGGGAGCGGAGCCTTCAGTGGACCGGTGTCACCCTACCAGTTGGCTGTTTTTCCTCCATTTTGTTTCTCTCCCCCCCCCCGAGTGCAGCCGCAAGAGCAGGCAATGACGCCAGTGGCTGAGCTGCTCATGCTTCTGTATGAAGCCTGCCGGGTGTCTGCTCAGCCTCCACCCCCTATGTTTTGGGACTCAATGTGCCAGCCCTCAGTCACTGCTATGGGCCAGGCAAGTGCAGGTCCTCACTTCTGCCCTCCCTGGGAAGAGGAGAGCTGTCCTCCAGATGCTTGATCCTCTCCTTCCCCAGCAAAGCTCCAATGACTCATTTGCACTGTAAACATGGGTCGCTGGCATGGCAGGAGGTAAGACATGATGCCTCAGCCCTCCATGCCACTGGGCTGGCCAGAACAGATGATCTTATTGAGCTGCTGATAATGAATTTGACACTATAGTTTTCAATTTGACGGACAAACTACCTACAAGTTTATTGCACAGATATGGGGTCTCCAATGGCACTCGGCACAGTTAACATCTTCATGGCATGATTTGAGCAATGCACACTTAGATACACTGCTGTCCAGTCTCTCCAGTGACTGAAATATATTAATGACATTTTCATGAGCTAAGCACATGAAGAAATGATCCTGCATATAACTGGTTGATGGCCCTTCAGCACACTGTCAAACTCACAATTAACCGTTCTAAAACATAGGTGAACACTTTGGATGTTATGGTACTGGTACAAAATAGAAGAGCTGAAACAGACTTGAA
Source organism: Neoceratodus forsteri (assembly GCA_016271365.2). Classification (NCBI taxonomy): domain Eukaryota; kingdom Metazoa; phylum Chordata; order Ceratodontiformes; family Ceratodontidae; genus Neoceratodus; species Neoceratodus forsteri. The sequence continues at coordinate 264,999,364 of CM057454.1, read as the reverse complement.
TGCCAAGCCAATGTACAAGCATTTATCTCCTATCCAAGTCTTGCCATCCCAAGCACACTGCTAAAAGTATGCTGTACTGTCAGGTGCTTTGATTAGACAGGATCTTTCCTCAAAACTGCACTTTTTCTTTTTTTTGTTAATCATTTTTCTACCTTGGCCCCCAGTCTGCTATCCACATCCAGGCATCCTGCTTCCTCCAGCCACTGTACAGAGCACCCTGGTTCCTAGTTGGGCCCCTGCTGCATACCCCAGCGGCTTACAACCCATGGTGGGGTGGCAGAGGGGCCCCCTCTCTCTCCACCGAGACTGGATCCAGTATTTTGCAGCGATACACTTGGAGCCAGGCATCCTGCCTAATGTCCATCAAGCTGCCATGACCAGTCACCATTTTTCCATGTTTGACTTCCCCCTTGTGAGTGGGGCATGCAATGATGCCAATGGAAGGAGCGGGCACGCTTCCTCCCGGCATTGTGTCCCAACTCACCCCTTTTGTAGCCTGTGTCACTGCATCACCCCCGGCCTCCACTAGGGGCCACCAGCACACTGACAGCTACAGGCCCCTCACCCCAGAGAGGGAGAGCAGTCCATCGGATGCTCAATCCCTCTCCACCCCTGCCGACCCCCGACAACCCAGGCCAGCTCCTGAACCTGGGTCCCTAGCATGGCATGAGGTGTGGCATCCAGCGCTTCAACCATCAGTGCCACCGGGCCAGCAGTAAGAATGCACTTTTAATATAAGGTGCAAGGAACTGCGTAGCTTCCTGGTTCAGAGGGGATTCCAGAAAAGGAAAGTTCAACAATAAAAGATGGACCAATCAAAACTAATATCAAGAGACAGTTTGCTCAAACCCAGGAACCAGAACAATTCTAACAGAATGTGACTGGTAGTGACATACAGTGGCAGACAAAGATAAGACCCACTATGCACCCAGCAGATCCACAGAGACTAAATAGTGTAGAGCCCCGCTGAGCAGCCCAGCAGCATTGAGTCCAGAGGATCCTCTGGACACTGCCTTCCCCCAGAACCAGCCACAGAATCCTCCACCCCTGCCCTACACAAATGCCCAACAGACCCACAGAAGCCAAATAGCACAGAGCTCAGCTGAGTAGCCTGGCAGCATTGAGTTAAGAGGGTCCTCCAGACATTACCCTACCCCAGAACCAGCTTCCAAATCCTCCACTCCTGCCCTATACAAATGCTCAACAGACCTACTGAGGCTGAATAGATACTGCACTGAGATTGACTGTTTTTGGTGCCAAAATGGAAATAACCTAGACTAGTGCACAAGACTGAGCACCATTTTGACCATAGTATATGGACATTGAAACTGATTAACTGTAGTCCATAGAGCAGCACTTGTGAATGTATGATCCTTCTGTATCAGTACCTGAAACAGCAATGATTCCATTCAGTTGAACAGCACAGTTTTGCTTTGACTGTAGCCATGAAATAAATGCCTAATTATTCTGTGTAAAGGTAGCCGATAGGACTAAATCTGATCTGCATTATACTGTGTGCTGTGTCTCAATCACACAGTGTAAAGGGAGCTGGTAGGGCTAATGTGATCTGAATTATACTGTGTAAAGGGAGCTGATAGGGCTAATGTAATCTGAAGGTGTTCACATATTAGCAGGGTACCTGTGCTGTGTATAGCTAACCTGAATGCTTGTGCTCAGTGGAAAAATAGGTGACACACTATTACACTGATCTACTGTAAGTGAGGTAACATCAGAGACACACAAATGGCCATTGTTTCCACACAGAAAGACTGCAGCCTGTAAGTTAGACATGATACAGCTGAGCTAATCCATGAGGTGAATCAGAATACTTTGTACAGCAGTCCAGGTAATTGGAACCTGCCTCAGTGACTATACTGGTGACATGGAAGTACATGCAGGTTTCAAACCTTATGTTCTCTCTCTCTGTCCTCCAACATACAGTGTAGAACCCAGCTGAGCAGCCCAGCAGCATCAGGTTGAGAGGGTCCTCTGGACACTGCCCTCCCCCATAACCGGCCACCGAATCCTCCACCCCTGCCCTACACAGATGCCCAGCAGACCCACAGAGGCTGAATAGATTCTGCATTGAGACATTGTTTTTGGTGCAGTGCAGTGTCGTAGGATGCAGTACCCACCCTGGGTATGTAAGCCTCTACATACCCCCCTACTTCCTCCATCTAATCCCCATCAACCCCATGCCCACCTGCCCTCTGTCTTCCATATATTTCGGTCTGCACCTGGCTCATGTTCTCCGTCAATCAACCTAGAAACCAAAGTCTACCTCCTATCATTACTTCCATAATCACTCCAAAAGGCAATCCAGTTTACTACTGTCTCCACTTGTGGTGCCTGTTTTACTTTTCGGCTAACTATGTCCCGTACCAAATCGCTTCTCGGGGTCCAAGTGCAATCCAGCCTGCTTTTCATTCTAACCACAAATGTTCTCTATCTCTCCTGACTGTTACATACACTCTCATCTGCTATTACTAGATGCCCTGATACGAAACAAATTCTAGTGTCTCTAATATCAGAGAATGTAACTGAATTTCGCTATTTGTTTCTCCACTTATGATCCTTTCTCAACTGTGATTGTAGAAACTGTTCTTTTGTTTCTTCAGTTTTATTGTGTTAGATGTGCCATCTAAATGCCCTGGGCCATGCCTGAAAATGGTCCCTGGGATCAGAGTACCTTACCCGGTAATCAAATAAATAAAATAAAACTACGCTTTGGTTACCTGTGCTAGCTCAGTCCACCTAACAGCGTGACCTTGTTGCCTGCTGTCAGTTGCCTGCCTCTCGATAGTCACCTGGTCAAGAACTCTTGTTTACCCTTGGTAGCCCTGTAGCACCCTGACATTGTACCTCCAGATCTGAGCTCCCCAACCGCATCCTTGACAGGCCATCCTCTGTCTAGGGCATATCCTAAAAGTCACAAATTATTTGACAGGTGGCTCCTACTAATTTACTCAAGTCAGTCTATCATCTCCTGTGTCTCTCCATTATCTCTCCCCCCTTACTGCTTCTAAGTACACTTAGCACTTGACATCTAACTCAGCAAATCCTAAACAACCCTCTCCCCCTACTTTTCAAAACTAAAAACTGTCTCAACAGCCCCTCTTCCCACTGGCTGCTCTTGCCTCCCTGTCAACCCTCCTCTTTGCACTGTACCTTGTTGTTACCATACCTGCACCCTCACAGAATGCATCTAACTCCTCCACTCTAACTAACTTCAGCATATCCAACACCCTAACATAGCAGCATTGACCCCTATACACGCTGGGCCTTCTTACTTCAAAAATATGGTATCCATTGTCGCACTACATTGTAAAAGCTCACTGGCACTCTCCCCTTACAGCTAAGTGTGTTAAACAGCCAAAATTAATTGTTCTATTCCTTTGGTTGCACCTGCTGCTGCTCACTGCTGGTGACATAGAACCCAGTCCTGGACTAGCTCTGCCTGCTACCCCTCTCCCCCTCCCACCATGGCAAGGAGTGAAGGGGCTAAAAATTGTTCACTTAACCATCAGAAGCCTACTCCGCAACATGACTGAACTAACAACATGGACCTCCCACTATCAGTCAGATATTTTGTGTATTTCGGAAACCTGGCTTAAGCCCTCTGGACCGATAACCTGTGCAACATATCAGGCTACAGCTTCATTAAGTGTGATAGGCCCCCAAGAGGGGAGGTGGTATTGTGATATATTTCAAGTCCCACCTCAATATCTCTACCCCAAATTCTCCCCAGATTCCTACAACCACCTCCTTTGAATTGTGTTGTGGCATATTAACCTTAGGCAACTCTAAGAAACTGCATGTCTACTGCGTATACCTTCCCCCAGCCACTAGCCATTACAGGCTTCCCTCCCTTGTAGACACAGCTGGCACAATCCTTAGTAACAACAACTTTTAGGGCCTTTGCGATTTCAATATCAGCTGTGCCGGCCAAGCTAAAACATCAGCTGAGCTCACACTAAATAAGTTGCTACTTACCCAAATCATCTCCCAACCCATCAGACTGTCTAATAATGTCACCACACCCTTACCATTTCGGATGCTTTCAATAAACTATTCACCGATCTTGCACCAACTCTAGAGGCACTAAATATGTGCATAGGTGGTATGTCCCCTCCATTTACACCTCCTGCAGTACATCATCACCCCCTTCCTCTTCAAACAGGTTACCATCAAGGAAGTACTTAAACTATTCAGGAAGATCCCAGAATCCAAATCAGCTGCCCAGATGGTCTAGAGCCCAAACCAATTAAACTTACAGCCTATGAATTAGCTGCCCCTGTAACCAGAATCCTAAGCCTCTCCCTCTCCACCACCACCACATTCCCACAATTTGGAATCAAGCAAATATTGTACCAGTCTTCAAAAAAGGAAGCAATAAAATCATATCCAACTACAGACCCATAGCCATATTACCATCTTTAAGCAAAATACTCAAGAAAATTGTTGCCCTACAACTCACCACTTACCTGGATAGTTACAGACTACTCTGCCCTACCCAACACAGCTTCTGTAAATGCCACAGCACAACCACTGCATAACTCATCCTAACAAACCTCTTCTGCACCTCCCTTACATAGAAACATAGAAACATAGAAGTTGACAGCAGACAAGGACTGGCAAGCTTTTAAACTAGTCAAGGGGGGAGGCACTGATAAGCAGCAGGAAAATCCCAGCCTCTCCCTACAAAACAGGGTACTAAATGAGTAAAAGCCTGAGGCAGAAAGGTCAGTGGGGGATGCTGCAACAGAAGGTAAAGCCATCAAAAAATGGAGAGCAATGAGTACCAATGCCCGTAGTCTGGGTAACAAGCTTCCTGAATTAGTGGCCTTGATGGAGGAAACATCTGGATATCGTGGCAGTCACAGAAACATGGTACACACAAAACCATGACTGGGATGTAAACATACCAGGATACACTATCTACAGGAGGGACAGGAAGGGTAAAAGAGAAGGAGGAGTAACTCTTTACATAAGGGAAGTAATCAAAGCAACAGAACAAAAGGGTAAACAGGGAGGAGAAGAAGCACTGTGGGTCAATTTGGAGACAGACAATGGCACCACAATCCGCACAGGGGTTGTATACAGACCCCCTCTCAGGGGGAGGAAATGGACAAGGAAATGATAGAAAGTATACTTATAATGGCAGAAAAAGGGGAGATATTGCTGATGGATGATCTGAATATGCCAGATGTTAACTGGAGTGCAGTTGCAGCAGCCACTTTGAAGAGTGGGGTTATTCTAGATGCCCTACAGGGGGCATGCCTTAGACAACTAGTATTGGAACCAACTCGAGAGGGAGCAATCTTAGACCTGGTTCTCTCAAATGGAGATGAGAGAGGATCACAGATGTAGAAGTGAGTAGCCATCTGGGAACTAGCGACCATCGAACAGTATGGTTCACAATAAACACAGCAATAGAGTCAAGCCATACAAAGGCAAAGGTACTGAGACTTTAGGAGGCTGACTTTGCCAAAATGGGTGAGTGCCTAAGGAATGCACTAGCAAATGGGCAGGAAGGAGGGGTGGAAGAACAATGGGAATAATAAAACTGCCATCACAGAGGTAATAAGCCTTTGTGTGAAGCAAATAAATAAAACAAAATGATGTAAGAAACCACTATGGTTCTCAAAGGAAGTGGCAGTGAAGGTTCAATAGAAAAAGAAAGCATTCAGGAAGTACAAGGAATCACAGAAGGAGCAGGACAGAGAACTGTATCAGTTAAAGCAAAAGGAAGCTGGGAAGGCAGTCAGAACAGCAAAGGCCCAAACCGAGGAAAAGATAGCCAACTCAGTTAGAAGGGATAAAACCTTTTATAGGCACATCAGGGAGCAAGGAAGACCAAGAGGGATAGTGAGGCTTAATAAAGGGGGTGGGCAGAGGGTGACTGTGAAAAGACAGAGATATTAAACAAATATTTTGCTCAGTATTTACAAATGAAGAGGGAGGTACCTAAAACAAACAATAGAAACACTCTGGATACAGAAGTTGATACCAGCCATTTACAGAAGAAAGGGTTCGAAAGAACTCTTAAAACTGAAGGTGGACAAAGCAATGGGGCCTGATGGGATTCATCCCAGAATTCTAAAGAACTAAGGGTAGAACTAGTGACACCACTGACTATCCTCTTTAACAAATCATGGGAGGATGGGGTGGTACCCGAGGACTGGAGGAGGAGGGCAAATGTGATTCTCCTTCACAAAAGTGGGAGCAAGGCAGAAGCAGGAAACTACAGACCTGTTAGTTTAACCTCAGTGATAGGGAAAATGATGGAACCACTTCTGAAGGAAAGAATTGTCGAGTATCTAGACCACAGGGGCACAGGACCCAAGGCAGCATGGATTCACAGTGAGAAGGTCATGCCAGATGAATCTGATAGAGTTCTTTGACTGGGTGACCAAAGTGGTAGATGAGGGAGGGACTGTGGACATGGCCTGCCTAGACTTTAGCAAGGCATTTGACACAGTCCCACACAAAAGATTAATATACAAGTTAACCAGCCTGGGCGTAGGTCCCAAGATGACAGCCTGGGTAAAGAATTGGCTGGAGAATAGGACACAGAGAGTAATAGTAAATGGAGTCCACTCTGAAGAAAGGGGGGTTACTAGTGGGGTACCTCAGGGTTCAGTATTAGGACCGGTCCTCTTCAATGTCTTTATAAGCGACATTGCAGAGGGTCTGGAAGAAAAAGTATGTCTCTTTGCAGATGACACAAAGATCTGCAACAGAGTTGATGCACAAGGTGGGGTGGAAAGGATGAGAAGGGACTTGGCAAGGTTAGAAGAATGGTCAAATGTATGGCAGCTTAGATTCAATGCTAAGAAGTGCAAGGTAATGCACCTGGGAAACAAAAACCAGGGAAGAGTACACAATGGGGGGTGAGATACTAGCAACAACAAAAATGAAAGGGACCTGGTGGTAGTCATATCAGATGACCTAAAGGTGGGCAAGCAATGTGAGAGGGCAGTAAGGAGGGCTGGGGGGATACTGGGATGCTTAGGGAGAGGCATCACCAGTAGAAAACAGGAAGTTATTATCACTCTGTACAGACAGCAGGTGAGACCCCATCTGGAGTATTGCGTGCAGTTCTGGAGACCCAATCTCCGCAGAGACATAGACAGGATGGAAGCTGTCCAGAGGAGAGCAACTAAAATGGTGCAGGGTAAGCACTGGAAGACATATGAAGAGAGACTTAAGGAGCTTAATATGTATAGCCTCGAGGAAAGGAGGGAGAGGGGGACATGATAAAAACTTTCAAGTACCTCAAGGAATCAACAAAGTCCAAGAGGGTAGCATCTTTCAAAAAAGAGGTGAGCAAGAACAAGGGGCCCAATTTGAATATGGAAGTGGCTCAGAGGTAATTTAAGGAAGTATTTCTTCACAGAGAGGGTTGTGGATGCATGGAACGGCCTTCTGGAGGAGGTTGTGGAGTCAAAAACAGTGGTGGAATTCAAGCATGCATGGGACAGTCATAAGGCAATTCTAGCTGGTGGGGGTAGGAAGAAGTAGGCTACTGGTTAACTAGGATCTGCAGCTTATCCATTAGGTAGGGAAATGGACAGACTGGGTGGGCCAAGCGGTTCTTATCTGCTGTCAAATTCTATGTTTCTGTGTTTCTATCCAGTCTGCCGATTTTTTCCTACCTTCTGAATGTACCATAGGTCTTTACTATGTCACACTGGCCTATTTATTCATACTCATCTGTATTGCTCCCTTATGCCTATCCCATGCCTGTTTGAAGCCCTGCACTGTATTCACATCCACTACTTCCTGAGGTAGGCCGTTCCATGCATCCGCCACCCTTTCTGTGAAAAAGTACTTCCTCACATTACCCCTTAATCAGCCTCCCTCTAATCTCATGCTGTGTCCTCTTGTCCTGCTATTTTTCTTATATTGAAACATGTTAGACTCTTTCACCTTGTTAATGCCCTTAAGATATTTGAATGTTTCGATCATATCACCTCTCTCCCTCATTTGCTGTAGGGTACACATATTGAGCTCTGTTAATCTGTACTCATATGTTTTCTGATGTAGTACCTGCACCATTTTGGTTGCCCTTCTCTGGACTGCCTCCATTTTGTTAATATCCCTGTGCAGGTGCAGCCTCCAGTACCACATGCAGTACTCCAGATGGGACCTAACCAGTGTCTTGTAAAGACGGATTATTACCTCCCTCTTACGACTTGTGATACCCCTACTAATATACGCCAGCATCCCTCTAGCCTTATTTACTGCTTTAGTGGTCTGCTTGGATGATTTCAGGTCATCTGTGAAGATGATACCCAAGTATCTTTCTTACCTTATGATTGTCAGCAACTCCCTTTCCAACCATATTGGTAGCTTCAGGGTTTCTCTTCCCTATATGCGTGATCTTGCACTTCTTTGCATTAAACCCCAGTTGTCAGACCATTTTGCCAGTTTTTCCAGATCTCTTCTCATTCTGCTCACCCCATTTGGATCGTCTACTCTGTTGCAGATATTGGTATCATCTGCAAACAGGCAAACCATACCCTCCAGTCCATCTACAATGTCACTGATGAAGATATTGAAGAGGACTGGCCCCAGGACTGATCCCTGAGGTACCACACTTGTGACTTGCATCACTTCTGACTGTGTACCATTTACCACCACTCTCTGTTTTCTGCCTGCCAACCAGTTTGCCACTCAGTTGACCAACTTCTGACCCACCCCGCGCTTACCTAGCTTGTTAATCAATCTTCTATGTGGAACAGTATCGAAAGCTTTGCTGAAGTCAAGGTAGGCAACATCAACTGTACCCCCTTGGTCCACCGCTCTGGTTACCCAGTCAAAGAAATCTATAAGATAAGCTTGACAGGACCTTCCTGTTATAAACCTGTGCTGTTGGATCCTGTGTTCCTATGGATTCCAGATGTTGCACTATCCTTTCCTTAAAGAGTGCATCCATAATCTTGCCCACGACTGAGGTAAGACTGACTGGTCTGTAGTTCCCTGCCTCCTTCCTGCTGCCACTCTTGTGAAGCAGGATCACATGAGCCCTTCTCCAGTCTTTTGGGACCTCTGCTATGCTCAGAGGCTCACTAAACAGTTCTGCTAATGGCTCTGCTAGTTCCATCCTTAGCTCCTTTAGTACCCTGGGATGTATGCCATCAAGTCCTATTACCTTGCCCACCCTGAGCTTTTGTGAAGGGACTTATGCACATCTCCCTCCCCCTTGTGTCCATGGTGCTGAGCTGTGGGCCCTGCCCTACCTTCTCCTCAGTAAATACTGAGCAGTGATATCTATTTAGGATAGATGCTTTTCCTTGGTCTTCCTCCACATATTCCCACTTATCCCCTTTGATCTTAGCAATACCCCCTCTGGACTTTTTCCTTTTACTAATATAGCTGTAGAAAGTCTTGTCCCCTTCTTTTACTGTTTGTGCTAGTGTTTCCTCAGTTTGGGCCTTTGCCTGCCTTACTGCCTTCCCTGTTTCCCATAAGGAAGTTTGGTATGTCTCCCTATCTTTGTCCCACTGCTTTTCCTTATATTTTCTGAAGGCCAACCTTTTGGCTCTGACCTTTTCTGCTACTGTTTTTGAGAACCAAAGTGGTTTCCTCCTTCTTTTGCTCTTGCTTTTCTCCTTAACACAACGGGATGTTTCTTCAAGTATTGCATCCTTAATGCTTGCCCACTTTGCCTGTACCCCCCTCACCTGTATTTCTTCTTGCCAGGGCTAGCTTAACTCTGTTGGCTATCTTATCAAAGTCAGCTCCTCTGAAGTCCCATATTTTTGCCTTGACAATGAAACATATGCAGTTGCAGTATCATTGACCCGATGAAGTCCTCTGACATGGTCAGTCACCAGATACTCCTTAATAAGTGAAGTTCCCTGGGGATCTCTGAAAATGCTTTACTCTAGTTCATCAGTTACCTCTCTAATAGTACACGGTGGGTTAAGATTAGCTCCTCCTTCTCTGACTGTCTCCCTACCTCCCTTGGCTTCCCCCGAGACTCAGTTCTCAGACCACTGCTATTCTCCCTGCACATAAACTCTATCATTGTTTTAAGCAAAGCACTCCTATCCTTTCTGCTGATGATCTTGCGTTTATTAGCCATGCCTCCAACATAGTCAACATCAACAAAGCTCTATCCTCTGATCTCAAGGTAGCCCAATCCTGGTTTAACGAAAATAAACTCTTAACAAACCTCTCCAAATCCCAAGTGATGCTCTTTGATACACCTTCTCATCTATGAAACATAACCACTCCTTCAGTGGTCTGCATTAATGGCTTTCCTCAAACACAGTCATATCCTTCAAATACCTAGGGATCACCCTGGACCCCTCCCTGGACTTCACTCTGCACATCTCCTCTGCATGTACGGCCAGTTCTAATTTTGGTATGGCCTATCATACCAGCATCAACCTTTTCCCTGCTGTTAGGATAAACATAGCACACACGCTACTACTTCCTAAGCTTACATATGGCCTTCCAGTTTTTGCTAACGCTCCTTGCACTATGATGCACAAATGGACAGTGGGGTATAACAATATCTGCCGCTTTGCTCTTGCATGTAATTGACTCACCCACCACTGCCTACTGTACAGCAAACTAGGCTGGCCCTCCCCTTCTGCCCTAATGAACCTTATACTAGGGAAATGCCTCATCCCCTTGCCTCATACCTTGTACTGTCCATCAACCGTTACACTCTCAGATCCTCAGGTGCTGAACAACTAACCATCCCCAGGTCACGAACTAGATATGGTGAAATGTTCTTCTTTTCCATAGCTCCCAAACTTTGGAACAGCTTACCTCCGCCACTGCAGCAGCACTGAGTTGCCAACACCTTTAGCAGCTGTCTCCACTCCTATTTTCTTCAATGCTCTCAAAGTGCCTGACGCAACTCATCGTACCCCTATAATACCCTCCTCTTACACACACACACACACACACACACACACCAGATAAATGGAAGCACATATGTGGAAGCATATAATTGCACCTGCCCACAGGCCTCTGCGTTAAGTGCCTTTAATCTGCTCTAGTGTCTTTGGTAAGCAACATGCTCTGCTATGTACTTATTTGTTACTGCACACTGTACTACCTGTACCCTCTGGTACCAAACTACATTTCTTTAAATTTATTGTGAAAGTTACATTTGTTCTACCCCCCTGAGTCCTGCTTAATACCTCAGTATTCCCTCATTCACTGCTATTTCACCTGTATCTAGTCAACTGTTGAACACCCTTGCCATACATAGTGTTTGTTCTTTATTCTCAATGAGTCTTGTACAGACTTGCCTTGTTTGTTGATATCTTTTATTACCCTGCTTTGTAACCTCATGGGCTGTGCCTGAAAATGGGCAATTGTCTGCCTAGTGCACACTAACTACCGAGTCAACAAAAACTAAATAAAATACATATATTTGTAGCTACTTAGATGATGACAGCAGAAAAGGGTCCACAGGTACAGGCCCTTCCAGGCTGCCCACCCTGCCTAATTACTCTGCACTAGTCTTAGTGGCCATTCCCCCCTTTGTTTCTGCCACCACTGCACTAACTAATCCCATATACTTCTCCATCCGTGTTTGAAGCTGCTCACCGATTTGGCCTGTGCCACTTCCTCTGGCAGCTTGTTTCACTTGTCCACAACTCTTTCAGTGAAAAACTCAACTGCCTTTTAAATCTCCCCCATGCAAGTTTCAGAGAGCTCCTCATCCCTGTATTTGAGTTTAAGGAGAGAAGCCCCTTGCATCCACCCTAGTTATCCCATGCAGATATTTGTATTTTTGATCATCTCACCCCATGCTCATTTTTTACAAGGGTATACATGTTCAAATCCAGCAGGCTCTCCTAGTATGTCTTGACCCCTAGTCTATAGATCATCTTAGTTACCCTGCACTGTATTGCTTCCCTCTTATAGCAGTCTTTCCTCAGGTGTGGACTACAGTACCTTGCACAGTATTCCAGATGCAGTCACAGCAGTGAGGATCGCTTCCCGGCTTCTGCTGCTTAGCCTCATCCCTATGCATCCCACCCAGCATCCTGTTTGCCTTACCTGCTGCTCTGTTACAGTGTGATCTTGTTTTCAGGCTCTCTTATTTCTCAGAAAATGCTTTTCTAAAGATTTACAGGCACGTAACCCTGGCTACCACTGTAATATCCTGGATTACCCATTTTATAGTGCATTATTAAAAAAACTTCCCTCCTGCTGCAACAGTGCCCACGAATTTGAATGACCTTCTACTCTCTCCCTTTTACTGCAGTCCATAAATGCAAAAATATAACAAAAATATACAGGTCTGAGAAATCCTTCCCCCTCTCAAGTTAAATGGCTTATATTCCAGGTTGCTTTAGATGCAAATCTAAAGGGCCATTTACACGGCTGCTTTTGCACCAGAGCATCCTGAGCACTCGGGTTGTTCTGGTGCAAAAGCAACCTTGTGGACATTTATCCAGTCATGATAAGTCACCCATTGTACTGATTCTGAAATCACTGCAGTCCTGGGAATGCATGTAGACAGTCTGCACCTCTTGCTCCTGTGTAGTTCCAGAGCCTGCCATTATCCTCCTCTAATAGACAGCCGTCTGCCCTCTGATTCATGGGCTCTCTCTGCTGGATTTGTGACTGTCATATCGGAAATCTTTTATAATTACCAATGAGATTCTTGCAAGAGTATAAAATGTAACAAATCCAATTTTATTATAAGGGGTTTAGAACAGAAAAGCAAAGACATCTAGCATAATATATTCAATTTCCTGAACCATCACATTAGAAAATCATCAGAGCACAGAATACAAAATACATTTTTAATTTGCACTAGAAAATATCCTGTTACCTTTGGCTAACTGTTGATAGGTACAAATAGCTTATACTTACTTTAACAAGATCATGCAGAGAGAAGGTCTACATGCCATTGCTAGCATCGGACTGCGTAACAAACAATTGATGAAAGCTAGCCCCTTATATACAATTTAGCCATTAGGCCATTCCATAAGTTTTGCTAACTTCACATATTTTTACAAATAAGGCATATGTTTTTACTTGTTTCAAAGTGACCTATTACTAGCCTACATGGTATCATCTTTGTCTGGTACTGAAAAACAGCTTTAAGGCAAGTCACCTGCTGTCTGTCTAAACAAGATAGCTTTGTTAGCTTAACTTAAGGAAACAGCTAAAATGACAAGATCGCCTTGTCAGCTAAACTTTAGGAAATAGCCTAACTGGTGTATGACCAGATATAGACATACATCTGAGTTCCCATACCATTCTTTCTGCCAGAGCCTTTAAGGCCATATAATTAATAGAATCAGAAAATCATGCAATAGTTCTTTCATGTTAACTATGGTTTTATAATGCTCTTCTGAAAGTCACTGTCTAATGTGTACTTCATTGTCTAGTACAACCTTTTTGAGCAAGTTTTCAAAGTTTACCTAATGCTGTTTTACTGTTTCTAAATCCATAGTATTCCACACTCCCCGTACCTGAGCTTTTTGAAGCCATGTGTTAGTAGCTTGGCAGAAGACACCAGGAGGAAGGAGTGCTGTGTGACTGGACTTCTCTACTGGGACTAAAGAAGTAGAACTCTTGTACTTGGACCTTTAATTTAGGGTAAAAAAACAAACTAACAAACAAAACAAAAAAAAATGTGTGTGTTTGTCTGAGTTAACTGAACTGAAAGGTTATCTGAACAGTTATCTAGGTGTCAATCTCAGGTGATTGAAAGGGCTTGATAGCTGTGCAGTTTAAATTACTTGTAGAAAGATCTAGTAAGTAGGGGGAGTGGCTTAGCTAGAAGGAAGCTAAATTTAAAGACTGCCTTAGAAAGATTCTGTTAGTAACTTGGCAGAAGACACCAGGAGGAAGGAATGCTGTGTGACTGGACTTCTCTATTGGGACTATATTGCCCTTCTTCCCTCCCCCCAAAGCTAGTTCTACTTTTATAGGCACAGGATTTGACTGACAACAGGAACTTCCTGTTTGGGAGCAGGTAGTGAGTGATCACAGAGCCACCAAAGACCCACCATCCTAGAAGGGCAAGAGTAGCTCTCTGGCCCCCTCTAGCTGCTGGAGGTCTGCCTCTGAGCAAGTAAGGGGTCTACTGAGAAATATAGGATATTCTTGTCTCAGAACAGGACAATCAGGAGCTTAAAGGACACAGAGGCAGAAAGTAAGTAGAGAGAGAAGAGGAAAAAAGAGGAAAGAGTAAGGATTCCAAACAACAGTTAAGGGGCCAGAAATAAGACATGATGGGAGTGGTGCAGAGCAGTGGTTGTGGAGCAACAGTCTTCCAGGAGACGTTCTGGAGGATGCGGTGTTGTCCCATCTGCAGGCACCTCTCTGGGCTGAGGGAGGAGGTTGCTCATCTCCAGGCTGAGTTGGCCAGGATTTGTGGGACCTCCTTTTCCATCCAGGGACCACCAGTGCCACTGCCATTGCCTCAGAGGTTGCCAAGAAAGAGGAGCGGATGGACCACAGTGGGCTCAGGGAAGGTGAGGGTGGTGGAACAGAGGCACATCCCTCCAGTTGTACCTCTCCAGAATTCCTATGCCATTCTGGCAAAGTGTGGTTCCTCTATGGAGGCACCTGCAGTGGAGACCAAGGAGGATGCTGGGAACCTCCACAGAGGAGATCCACAGGAGGTGGCATGAGATCCCACAGGGGAAGGAAACAACTCCTGTTGGGGGACTCCATTGTTAGGAAGGTAGAACTGGTGGAGGAAGGGGAGAGGGATGCAAGGTGCCTGCCTGGTGCCATGGCTTGGAGGGACATGGAGTGAATCCTCAGGATTGCCAGAGCAGCTGCACAGGAAGGGAGCTGGATGTCATTGTCCACCTAGGGACAAATGACCTGGCTAAGAAAGGGATTAGAGCAGTGCAGGAAGAGTTTTTGGAACTGAGGAGGGGCCTTAGACAAGTAGCACTCACGGTAACCTTCTCAGAGGTACTGCCCATCTATGGGGTAGAAGAGGCTAGGGTGTTCCGCATCAAGGGATTCAATCAGTGGTTGAAAAACTGGTGCAGAGCTCAGGGATTTGGCTTCACTGGGGACTGGGGGGTCCATCTGAAGTGATGCAAGCCTGTACTGGCATGATGGGCTACATCTGTCCAGGAGGGGAACCAGGATCCTAGGTGTTAGGTTTAAATGCTTCATTGGCAAGCATTTAAACTAGCCAAGGGGGGGGGAGGCACTGGAAAGGAGCAGGGAAATCCTTGCCCCCCAAAACTAAATCATGGTAGTAAGTGTGGTAAACACCAACATAGAGGTGGCGATAGGGAGAAGGGCAGGGGTCAATGGGGAAAGTGACAAAGGTAAGAAGGACAGGGATGGGACAAAAAGGAGTAAGGCCATCAGTAAATGGAGGGTAATGAGTACCAATGCCCGTAGTCTGGGCAACAAGTTCCCTGAGCTGGTGGCCTTGATGGAAGAGGGATGCCTGGATATCATAGCAGTCACAGAAACATGGTACACAGAGAACCATGACTGGGATGTTAACATACCAGGGTACATAATCTACAGGAGAGACAGGCAGGGGAGAAGAGGGGGAGGAGTAGCTCTCTATGTAAAGGAAGGGGATAAAAGCAACTGAATAAAAGAGCAGACAGGGAGGAGAGGAGGCACTGTGGGTCACCTTGGAGACTGGAAAGGGAACCGCAATTGGCACAGGGGTTGTGTACAGACCCCCATGTCAGGGGAGGGAATGGACAAGGATATGATAGAGGGCATTCTTAGGATGGCAGTGAAAGGGGAGATACTGTTCATGGGAGACATGAATATGCCAGATGTTAACTGGAGCACATTTGCTGCAGCCACATCCAAGAGCAGAGCTATTTTCAATGCCCTATAGGTGGCAGGCCTCAGACAGCTAGTTTCAGAACCCACTCGTGAGGGAGCAATCTTAGACCTCGTACTCTCAAATGGAGCAGTGAGAAGATCTCAGATCTAGCAGTGAGTTGCCATCTGGGAACAAGTGACCATCAAACAGTGTGGTTCACATTAAACTCGGCTACAGAGTCAAGCCATACAAAAGTGAGGGTACTGGACTTCAGGAGGGCTGACTTTGGCAAGATGGAAGAGTGCCTCAGAAAAGCACTAGCAAACAGGCTAGAAGGAGGTGTGGAGCAACAATGAGAATCATCAAAACTGCCATCACAGAGGCAACAAGCCTTTGTGTGAAGCAAATAAACAAATCAAAATGAAAGAAAAAGCCACTATGGTTCTCAAAGAGGTGGCTGGGAAAGTCAGGAAGAAAAGATAGCATTCAGGAAGTATAAGGAAACACAGAAGGAGCAGGACAGAGGCTGTACCAGTTAAGGCAGAAGGAAGCAGGAGGGAAGTCAGAATAGCAAAGGCCCAAACGGAGGAAAAGATAGCCAACTCGGTTAAGAGGGATAAAACCTTTATAGGTACATCAGAGGCGTAGAAAGACAAAGGGAGAATGGTGAGGCTGAATAGAATGAATGGTGGGTGGGCAGAGGGACAGTGAAAAGCAGGGATACTGAATGAATATTTCTGCTCAGTATTCACAAAGAGGAGAAGTGCCTAATCCAATTAACAGAAGCACTCTTGTTAGGGGGGTCGATCCCAGCCCTTTCACAGAAGAAAGAGTTCTGCAAGAACTCCTAAAACTGAAGGTGGACAAAGCAGTGGGGCCTGATGGAATTCATGCCAGAATTCTAAAAGAATTAAGGGGGTAAATAGTGAAACCACTGACACCTCTTTTTAATAAATCATGGGAGCATGGTGTGGTACCCAAGGACTGGAGGAAGGCAGATGTGATTCCCCTTCACAAAAGTGGGACCAAGACAACTACAGACTGCAGGAAACTACAGACCTGTCAGTTTGACCTCTGTGGTAGGGAAAGTGATGGAGTCACCTCTGAAGGAAAGAATAGTTGAGTACCTAGAGGCCAGTGGGGCAGAGGACCCAAGGCAGCATGGGTTCACAGCGGGAAGGTCATGTCAGATGAATCTAATAGATTTCTTTGACTGGGTGACCAAAGTAGTAGACCAAGGAGGGGATGTGGACATGGCCTACCTAGACTTTAGAAGGCATTTGACATAGTCCCACACAAAGATTAATAGTCAAATTAACCAGCCTGGGAGTGGATCCCAGGGTGGTAGCCTGGGTAAAACATTGGCTGGACAACAGGACACAGAAGGTAATTGTAAATGGAGTCCACTCTGAAGAAAGAGGGTTACTAGTGGGGTACCGCGAGGTTCAGTATTGGGTCCAGTCCTTTTTAATGTCTTTATAAGTGACATTGCAGAGGGACTGGAAGGAAAGTATGCCTCTTTGCAGATGACACAAAGATCTGCAAAGCGGTTGATACACAAGGAGGCATGGAAAGGATGAGAAGGGACTTGGCAAGGTTGGAGGAATGGTCAGAAGTATGGCAGCTAGGATTCAATGCAAAGAAGTGCAAAATAATGCACCTGGGAAACAAAAACCCAGGGGAATATTACACAATGGGGGAGGGTAGTAACAACAACAAAAGGAAAGGGACCTGGGGATAATCATATCAGATGACCTTAAGGTTAGCAAGCAATGTGAGAAGGCAGTAGGGAGGGCTGGGGGTATACTGGGATGCATAGGGAGAGGCATCACCAGCAGAAAACAGGAAGTTGTTATCCCTCTGTACAGACAGTTGGTGAGACCCCATCTGGAGTACTGTGTCCAGTTCTGGAGACCCTATTTCTGCAAGAACATAGACAGGATAGAGGCAGTCCAGAGGAGGGCAACTAAAATGGTGCAGGGTCTGCAAGAAAAGCCGTACGAGGAGAGACTAAAGGAGCTTAACATGTATACCCTTGAGGAAAGAAGGGAGAGGGGGGATATGATAGAAACTTTTAAGTACCTCAGTGGAATCAACAAAGTCCAAGAGGTAGCATCTTTCAGAAAAAGAGACTTGCAAGAACAAGGGGACACAATTTAAAGATAGAGGAGAGCGGTTCGAGGGCAACGTGAGAAGTATTTTTTCACAGAGAGGGCAGTGGATGCATGGAACAGCCTTCCTAAGGAGGTTGTGGGGTCTAAAACTGTGGGAGAATTCAAGAATGCATGGGACAGACATAAGGCAATTCTTGTGGGGAGGTAAGAAGAAATAGGCTGTTGGTTAACTTGGATCAGTGGCCTATCCTGTAGGTAGGGAAATGAGCAGACTAGGTAGGCCAAGCAGTCCTTATCTGCCAACAAAGTCTATATTTCTATATTTCTATATATTTCTATAATAAACTGTACTGAAACAAGCATTTGTCAATGCCGAATGTTGCTTGCTTCTATGTGCTGTTTAGGTATTTGGAAGTCATTGGAGTGCAAATATTGAAAATTTGCGAACTTACGAGCGTGCGTATGAACTGCGCAACTCACGCTCGTAAAACAGTCATTGTTAGGAAATTTTTCACGAAATGTTCAACATAGTCATTTTAAGACCTCTGCTCATGAACAGTGTCAGTGTGATTTTGTTAATGTGTCCCATACATTGAGTTTGCACACCGACTGCGCCATTGTGCTCTACATGGTCGGAAATATGTTTTGGGCAGGATGTGAAAAATGACAGCTGTACTGTTCATGAGGAGGTGTGATAAAATGGCAATGTTGAAAATCTGGAGTGAAAATATTGAAAATTTGTGAACTTACAAGCCTGCGTGGGAACTGCATAGCATGCTAAATAAAACAGTCATTGTTGGAATCTTTTCACTAAATTTTCAACATAGCCATTTAAGACCTCTGCTCATGAACAGTGTCACTGTGATTTTCTTAATCTGTCCCGTGCAGTGATTTAAGCACACCGACTCGCCATTCTGCGCTACAAGGCGGAAACACATTTTGGGTGAGATGTGAAAATGACAGCTGTACTACTCATAGGAAGGTGTGGTAAAATGGCAATGTTGAAAATCTGGGTGAAAATATTGAAATTCATGAACTTACGAGCCTGCGTAGGGTTACTAGCGCATGCTATAAAACAGTCATTATTTGGAATTTTTGGACCAAATTTTCAACATGGGGTTTTGGGACCCCTTCTCATGAATTATGTCACTGTCATGGTGGTATTCAGGCCCGAAGGTGATTTCGCAGTCACTGCGCGGTCACTGCAGCGAAATCACCCGCCGGACTATCACCATAACAATGTTTATCGTCAGTCAAGCTCTGTTAAAATTGGTGAAAATCCCAAACTGCCTGAGATATGCAAAAGTTTAACCCCCATCTAGCCCATTATACAGCTTACCGGCATTTCCTCAGTTCGAGGTCGGCTTTGAAGAGTGCAGACGTGTTCCAGTCCACGAAGATCATCGCGCCGGAGTCCGGAGTTAAGTATGGGGTGGGGTGTGGGGAGGCTGGGTGCATAGTGCTTGGAGTGCGGGTTGTGGGAGGGAGGGCGGGAGGCAGCGCTGGAGACCGTTTTGTTTACAGGTTTAAAAAAAAAGTTGTGGGACCGTTTGCCACGCTGGGGTGGGCTCAAGTGTGGCACCAACTTCTGAGGAGGATGATGCAGCGCAGCCCGGCGGGGATTGGGCACCCGTCGGCTACACAATCACGTCTTGAGGTGCATGCGCCTGCGTGTGGGGAGCTATGCTTCTTATCGGTGCTCACTGAGCATAGCTCCCCACTCAACTGTATGCCACTGCATTTGGAGCATGTCATAGATGGCTCCAAAATGCATTGTCTTACAGGGGCCGCGCCTGCCAGCTCACTGACTGAATTGGAGGAGGAGGTGACACACCTCTGAAATCTCCGATGATGGCACTATGTTTCTTGCACATGCGTGCAAGCAACATAAAAAAGCTCAGTTTGCTTTAGAATAGCCCTGTAATGCCCCTTTTCCTTAAAGATCTCCTGACACCACTGAGGTGACTTTGAAAAAATGTAATGTACAGACACAGTTCAGCTTATACAGTATGTTATATTTGTTTTTGTGCTTCTCAACTTTATTTCTTTATTACTGTGAGCATTCGGATGAAAACTGGATTGCTGCCCTATCTGAACTGGCTGCTTGCCTACACCTGACATCACAGTTCTGTTTATGTCATTACAGTCTTTACTGTGAAGATAATTATGATGTCACAATTAAGGAATTATGATGGCAGGTGTAGATAAGCAGCCAGAGCAGATAAAGTCTATGGGACACATATCTTGGTTTTAGACAACTTTCATAAGTAAAGAAAAGAGTGGGAAGAATTACAGCATGTATATAAAACAATAAACCACATTGTGTCTAAATCTTCTGTCTTTCATTGTTTTTGAAATTGTGTCAAGGGCTCTTTAACTCAGGGTTGGCAGTATAGCCTAGAGGATAGAATAATAGGCTATGAATGAGCTTGGTGCATCCAACATACCTGGGTTTGATTCCCACAACCTCCATTTGCATACTGTGTGACTCTGAGCAAGTCACTTAACCACCCCAGTGCTCCCAGGTCACCTCTAAAAACAGGCACTTTTGCCTAGTGGGCCTTAGCAGGTTACCAAATGAATAAAATAAAGTAAAGTAGTTTTCTCATCCTAACTCTATTTGGTGTTTTCCTTTTATCTCCTTTCTTGCTCACTGGCACTCAATGGGCGTGTACTGTGTACAGTATGGTGCTCATTGAGAGCTCAGTCGGTGACTCACCATGGAGATGAGCAGTGGGCTGTGCCAGTTGCCGGCAAATTCTGAGGAGTGGGGGTTGAAGGGTGGTGGGACACTGTCTGCCGGGGTGGGGGGCCACTAGACCACCAATGATATGTACATATGTATTAATGGGGATAGGGACTTGGGGGCGGACTATTGGATCAACAGGGAGGGGCAATATTATTATTATTATAATACCGGGCCACATTGGGATGGGTGGGGGCACTGACTACCAGGATCGGTAGCACTGTTAGGTTTTATTATAATGAGCCACATCTGGTTGAGAGGAGGACTGCTGACTACCAGGAACAGGAACACTGTTATTTTGTATTATAATGAGAATCATCGGGATGGGGGGGGGGGATGCTAATTACCAGGACCTGGGGCACTGTTATTTTTTATTGCAATGAAACACATCAGGATGGGAGGGACTGCTGACTACCACAATTAGGGGCACTGTTAGTGTTTTTTATAACAGGACACATTAGGATGGGTACCTCTAGACTACCAGGGATGGGCTAGAGCAGCGATCAGCCACCCCATGGCTTGTGGCATACCCTCCTGATGCACTGCCAATTTAGCACTCAGCCAGGGTTGCTGCAAGCTGCAAGGACTTTGTCGCCAGGACCCTGCCTAATAGAGAATCAGGTGAAGGGTCCTTGGCACATGGGGCTTCAACACAAGCTGCTGTCTGCTGCAGCTTGTGCCATTCTAAGCCCTCTTTGAGAATCAAGCCCCAAGTATTTTTAAGGTAGTCCACAATTACAAGAATCTATTTGTTTCCAATGTCAGAGCATGTCTTTAAAGAACCCAGAATGTCTGTGCTTACCTACAAAAATGGCTGTGTGGTTACAGCCATTTGGATAAAGTATGCCTTTGTCAGTTTTGCAAGAGGCTTTCTTTGGGAGCAGAGCTATCAGGATTTAAATTGAACAGCATTCTTGTTTGTGTGATGCCAAAAGAAGTGTAGCCTTGTCTTTTTATGAGTTCTGTGTATTCCCATGTGACCTCCTGAAAGTAGAGTGACATGAGTTGAGAGAACTTCATCAACAAGTGAGGCAGGCACTACTGACTGTATGTGAATTCTCTCCATGCAGTGGCCCTTGCCTTCCATGGTCCAAATGTGAAAAAGAATACTACATTGAGGAAGTATGGTGAAGCAAAGAAAAGAATGTCTTGGCAATGTTGCTTCTGTTGCAGAAGATTTCCTGACTCTAAGGAAGTGAATATACCCAAGAACTGAGTCTGCTCTTTGCTGAGTATTGACAGTAGCCAGGGACAGTGAAGATGAAGATGAGGTGAGAAGCTCTTCAGCAGATTGCAGTAACTGGGATTGGTGCTGCTTTTTGAAGAAACTTTTGGGAGCAGCAACGCAACTTGAGGTGCTGTAGTAGTGTCCACAGGAAGCATGCCTGTGGTACAGAAAGGAAGAGCTTCCAAACAGGATCCTCATCTGTAGACAGTGATGAAGAGAGATACTGCTGTTAGCAGATGCCATCTGCACTGGAGTGAACAGTACCTGATCTGTATTGATGTATTACATTTTGAAGTTGTAGAACTGGTGCATGGCAATCTATCAGGCAAACTTCCCAACAGGTTCCTTCATTTTGAACAACCATCTAAGAGCAGAATGAGCAATGATAGCAGTGAATGAGGAATAGCGATTATAACAGTCAATTTTCTTGCCAGCGAATATCATGGTGAGATATTATTTTTCTGTGATGCCATAGTTATGCTCAGCAGAGGAAAAAAAAAAGACCAGCACAGGAGACAACAAATTCTGTTTTATCTTGATCTTGACACAACACAGTGCCCAGTGCAAAAGAACAAGGTTCTTAGTATAATTTAAAAGGATGATCAAACCTTGGCTAGGCCAAGACAAGAGTAGAGAGAAGTCTGTCCTTTAAGGTATCGAAGACCTCTTTGCAGTCAGAAGTCAAGATACAGTATATTCACATCCCTTTTTGGTGAGGATATGCAATGGAGCTGCAATTGTGACATAGTTACTAATAAACTTTCTGTAATATCCAGACAGGCCTAGAAAAGCTCTGAAGTCCTTGAGGTTGATGGATTCTGGATAGTTTTTGACTACTAGAAGCTTGTCTGGATCTGGAGAGATGCTCTGCGAACTAACAACATGTCCCAGATAATGAGTCTGATGATGTGCAAAGCAACATTTGCCTGGGCAAAGTTTGAAGGCAGTTCATTGAAGGATACAAACACTTCTTTGTGGTGTTGGAGGTGTTCTGGAATGGTTATGATGAAGATAACCTCATCAAAGCAGACTAGGCAAGATTTCCAAGACAATCCATGTACTACTGCTTCATGGCATGCTGAAATGTGACTGGACTGTTCTGCAGTTCCATAAGCAGTCATTTGAACTGGAAAAGTCCCACGCGACAGCACCAAGCTGTGAATGGACATGAAGCTGGGTCAATTGCCAGTCAGTAGAACCCAGTTTGAAGATACGAAGTGTGAAGTAGGCTGGGTTGGTTGCACCAAGACTCTCTAAGGCATCCTTGGTTGTGGGTAAGGGATGAACATCAGTATTGTACAGGCATTGAGCTTCCTGTAGTCCACCACAAAGCAATACCCTTTGTCCTTCTTTATATCAACAAACGTGCTGGAAGCATGAAGGAAGATCACTTACTGAGTGATGAAGTTGGTGAAGCTGGAGTTGTGGTTGTAGCAATGACAGGGACAGAGGTGGTGGAACCAGGCTGAGGTTACTGCATGACATGCAGCTAGTCTCCAGTAGACAGACAGACAGACAAACTTTCCTGCATTGGTAGCCTTGGAGATGACAATTTCCTAATCTGAGAAGTTGAAGTATCTCTGGAATACTTTTCCACTGTGCACAGCACACAAGGTGTTTCCCAGGAGAAGACCTGATCAATGCAGAGTGGGGGATCACATTTCAATGCCAACAACACCTTGTGACAGTGGTTTA
The DNA here is from genome assembly GCA_016271365.2 of Neoceratodus forsteri. NCBI lineage: Eukaryota > Metazoa > Chordata > Ceratodontiformes > Ceratodontidae > Neoceratodus > Neoceratodus forsteri. The sequence goes on along the minus strand of CM057454.1, from coordinate 264,975,830 downwards.
CCTCAAATCTTGCCAATCAAAACCATCTCTATCTTAGACTGAACAGCTACAGTAGCTGCAAGTTGCCTCCAGGGATCCAGCAACAGTTTCTTTAAAGCAAAGTCCAGGATGGCATTGTGGTATTTGAGAAAGTTCATGTCAAAAATCATTATTGGTTGTAGATCAGGCATCCCAAAACTAAAATTGTGGACTAGGTAAAAAGTAGAACCTGACAGTAGTTTGCTGCATGCCAAAGTGTAGCATGGGTGGAAAACACCTGTGATAGGTACCTTGGTGGCATTTGCTGTGACAATGTACTGCAAGTAAGCTGGAGAGACATGAAGTAACTGGCAAAGAGTTCTGAGGATGCTGGCATTGATAAGTGAGATGTATTTTCCAGTGCTTACCAAGGTATGTTTGGACTAGTCTCCAATGCTCACCCAGTTGTATTTAGTTAGAAGTGAGATCTGATGGTCAGTACTGTTGCTTCTTGAGGTGAGATGATGCCGGTGTAGGTGTTTGGAATTGAAGGTTGCTGTATCAGTTGACAGAGTAATAGGGGCTGTCTGCTGAAATGTTCACCAGCTCAACAAAGACCCCTTGTTTGTTGGGCAGCACTCATTTCCATGATCCTGTTCAAAGTTGAGCTCATCCTGCTGATGGTACAGCGGTGGATATCTCTGGTTCTTGTTATTCTGTTGTCGATATTTCAGTTTTCTGCACACTGCAGGATTGTGTCCTCTGAACTTACACCAATGGCAGATGATAAGTTCTTCAGAAGGAAGTGGCTGAGCACGTAGCTGTCGAGGTAGTTACAAAGCCGTATAAAATGGTCAAAAAGTTTTGAGCAATTTAATTGGTTGCTACCCGTGCATTAGAAGTTTCTAATGCATGGCTAAAACTAGTCCTGCCAACCAAAAACCAATCCCTCTCTCAAATCCTTGAGCCATAGAATTTTAAAATAAAACTGCCGCCATTTTTTTCTTATCCTTACCGAGAAAAACTGCATCACTCAAACACATAAAAAAAAAATTCCACTTAAAAAAAATGTAGTCGACTCATAAAGCTAGCAGCCCTCCATAATCTTTCAAGGAAATGCTTTTTTTGCCGCAATGTCATTTTTTTTTACTTCTGCTTTCAGAGAGATTGCTCAGGCTCTCACTACCTCCCTTGAACCAGTCTTAAGCTCGCTCCCCATCCCGCAGCCATTATACACACTCTAAGGTCTCAGGACTCATGCTGCAGCAATAATTCAGTTTGACTTATTCTTTTCTGTTCCTTTCATTTTTATTTTAAAATCCCTTACCAGCAGTCTCTGCTATGTTTCTCTCGCTTGCATCTTTTCCTTCATCCCAATTCACATGTGCATGCACTCACTATTTGTTGGAGCTTACAACTACTGACATTTAAAAAAAAAATACATACATTAAATAGAATAAAACAATCTGCTCTGTTTCTTGGCTTCAGATGTGTGTGTGTGTGTGGGCGGGGAAGTTAAGTGTGGGTGAGTTGCAGACACCTAGTAACCATGGCAATCATCCTCAAGTACAGTGGCCACTGTGGGACAAAAGTCCAAGGGGGCAAAAACAAAAATACAACAATAACAATGGGCAGAGGAACTATTTTACATCAAAATACATTTAAGGTTTGAATTTCTTTTTATTTAAGAATAACACTTTTGATTCTTACATGCATGTGATAAACAAAGGAGCATTTTATAAGCACAATAAGCCATGTTGGGATGTGCGTTAGACAGTTCTAATGCACAGCTATAGGGCTGGATGCACTTGGCCTGCAGCCTCGTGTCCCACTATGCCCCCTAGCCATGCGTTAGAACTGTCTAACGCACACCCCATCATGGCTTATTGCTTACTTGACATATGTAGCTGAAGAAATTGGGCTGAGATGTAAACTATTGACAGACTTGATAAGCTTGTCTAGCACTGCTTGTTACTGCTGGATGCATACTGTGAGTGCAGCCATTTGTGATGACGGCGTCCTTGCATACATGTGGACTGGAGCAAGGAGATGAATTCCTGAGCACGTTGTGCAGCTTGAATAGTGTCCAGCCAGGTTTTCAGCTTATGCTGGACAACATAGAAATGAAGTTGAAGGAGCAGTCCCCAGACAAAGACTGTGAGTTGATCTGCAGCTTGACTCAATGTCCATTATGAATTATTCGAAAGATTCATAGGACTGCATGGTGTGTTCTCACATCTGTTGTTCCAGTATCCAGGGAGGATGAGCTTGGATGAAGTGATATTTGAAAGTTGCAAACAGTGATGCAGTATTTTGTTTAACTTGCTGTGGAAGTGTATTGAGCCTGGTGCATTGAACCAGGAAATGGCTAATATAAGCATTAGGTGTTGGCAATATGCGGGGGATCAGTCAAACCATTGAAGGCAATCCAGGTTTGAAACTGCTCCAGCCAGTCAACAATGTCTTCATGAGGGAAGGCTGAGAAGGATGCAGGTTGTAGGATGGTATGCACCATGGAATTTGACAAGATGGCTTTGATGCAGGCATGGTTGTCTTGGATGGACTGCATGACTGATGCTTCCAGTGAAGTGATGGAGGAGTGGATGCCCAGCAACAGAGTTTCTATTTGGTTGCTCCAGTCAGGTGTTGGTAGTCCTCCGGACTATCCTGCGACCATATATAGATCACTGTTGTAACGGATAGATAGCTAGCTAGCTAGCTAGCTAGACAGACAGACAGACAGACAGACAGACAGACAGACAGAGACAGACAGACAGACAGACAGACAGACAGATAGATAGATAGATAGATAGATAGATAGATAGATAGATAGATAGATAGATTTAAAAAAGTTATACCAGGAAAGGCATACTGAGATGGATCTTGTTTGCAGATGTGTCCTGGGGGAAGGGGAATGGTACAAAGTGGGGCTGGATATATTGAGAGTTCAAATACAGTTACATGTTGGCAATCCATTTACAGCACAGAACAACACTGAAGCACAAAAACATATATTGAGATTAGGTACAGTACAAGACATGAGAACTAGAGTAAAGGAAAAACAGTCCACAATCCATTCATGTAATCCCCTTACCTTTTCCCCAGGTATAAAAATAAATCTTTTAACAACAACAACAACAACATAGACTGTGACCCCACCCCCCTCCTTGTGGTCCTTCCTGTATAATTTGTACCCTGGGGTTGCCAAATTAGAGTCCCAGTGCTCGGTTGCCCACGTTTCTGTGACAGCTGCAATATTCATCCTCCACACTGCCAAGAGTGCCTGTAGCTCAGCTGATTTGTTGCCTAAGCTTCTTGCATTCAGTGAGACCACCCTCCAATAGGGGTGAACTAATAACACTACCAATATATATGTGTATTCTCACTGGGGTGAAATAACTTACCCATGATGTAGACACTGTGAGTTTATTTTCATTTATTTCCACAGTGTCTACAGTACATCACCAAGTGATATCTCAACAGTGGTGATGTCACACTCCACAGATCCACCCTACTCTATACCAGCACTAGTTTTCAAAACACACACATTCACAAAATGAAAAACACCTGTAATCCACCAGAACATAATATATGTTCCTTGAATTCCCCATGCACCTCAGAATGCCGTTTCTGACCATGGAGAAGCATTCGAAGAAAGAAACATAGTATACAGTGTAGCAAAATGATTTATCAAGCTAAAATATGTGAATATATGCTGCCTTAAAAACCTCACCGAGTAAACAAACTAACATCATGAAAAAACAAACAGCCGATAAACATTGCCGAGGAAATATTTATTTCATTTTTGTTGAATGGGTGCGTGCACTCGACAAATCCTGCCTATTTTCAGGCACAACTTGGGGAAGGGAAATATAGATGAATGCCAACTGACCTTGAACCAGCTTAAGCTGTTGGTGGTATTTTTAGTGAATGGGGGAAATCTGGCCAGGACACCAGGGAAATTCCATTACTCTTCGAGAAATGCCATGGGATCTTTAACATCCACCTGAACTACCACCAGAACAGGCAGATGGGACCTTGGTTTGACGTCTGATCTGAAAGATGGCACCTCAGGAGTACAGTACCCTCTTATGCTGTACTACAGTGTCAGTGCTGGCATTTAACCCAAGTGCCTGGTGTAGAGATACAACCCACTGCCTTCTGATCTCCCAGCATCAGAAGCGAGTGTGCTACCTGCTGAGCCACTGACACTGTTATTCCTTAGTTCCTCACCATTACTGGAACCACAGCATTCGGAACATGAATTCTTAGTCCCTGAAACCCAAGACATAGAAACTATACCCACAAAACGTCAAAGAATAGACAATATGGCAATCGATAAATTCATTGAGAACAGTAAAAATGAAAATACCAGAAAAAAAACAGCATCAGATGTGTTTCACTTCCATAATTATCTCTGTGAGGAGCTACAAATCTTTCAACCGATGGGATGTATGCCACTAGAGGAACTCGATCCAATCTTATTGCAGTAATTTATGACTCTACAAAGGATAGATGGAAGTAATTACGAACCTCTAACTATACAAGCAAAACTTCAGAGTCTTGACAGATACCTCAAAGACAAAAATTATACAGATTCCCTGTCTACTTCAAAAAACTTCCTAAAAACAAGACAAGTAATTACCTCAAAACAAAAAGTGCTAAAACAGCAGGGAAGGGCAACCATCCACAAGCCATGGATGAGCTAACTGACAACATAATTGACATACTTTACAACAAAAACCTGCTTGGACCCAGTAATCCATAAGCATTATTAAACAGTATGTGGATTAGTGTAACTACGTATTTTGGCCTCAGTGACAACACAATAACGTAAAATTTAAAGTGGGGAGATGTTTGCTTCAATAAAGATAAACAAGAACTTTTGTATATTGAATATGTCACAGAAAGACAAATGAAAGCTAGATTGGGAAGCAACCCGAAAGATGATCGACTAGTTAAACCTCGAGCTTACCGAATCAAAGAAAAGAAACAGTGCCCATTAAATAACTATATTATCTGTAGAGACAAGAGACCTGAACAATGCAATATTGATATAGCACCCTTTTTCCTTGTTCTAAACCAAACCCAGCAAGCTGAGTACCCTATGAACTGGTACAAAAACCAGCCCCTGGGAATCAATTACTTAAGCAATATTGTGAAAAACATGAAATCCCAAACTGGCGTTCAAACTGACTGTCACCTCACTAATTATTTCATACGGAAACATCTCGTCCAAAAGTTATGCAACAGCAATGTACCCCTCCCCACTGAAATTATACAAGTCTCAGGCCATAAAAATATCCAATCTCTAAATGAGTATGCTCACCTCAGTGAAGAAAAATAAAGAAACATATGTATCATCTTAAGCAACAGCACAGAACCTATTCCCTCAACTTCTGGTGCACAGTGTAAGAGAGAAAGTAAATCCTGCACTGAAGACACCCTGCAAGTAATCATGTCAGTGTGTTTCAGACACCCTACCATCAATGCAACAAATATAACTTTCAGTATAATTCAGGGTAAATATACACATCTCCCTCATTCCTTATTTAATACCTTTTGTAAACATTGCTTCTCACAATATCTTTTTTCTTTCTCCAGGCAACCAGAACAGAAAACAACCACGAAGACAAACTGCCATTGTGGAATCCAACAGCGACTCAGACTGACTACCAAGAAAGCCTTCCATCCTTATTGTCAATAAACATTGCTAAACCGTGTAATAAAAAAAAAGAAACTCATTCTGTTTTAACCCCATAGAAAAGTATATAAAAGTGGGTGAAGTTAACTACGCTTCACGACAGTACAGAAAAAAGCGAACAATATATTAAACTATGATTCAAAATAAAAATATTATAAATAGGGGCAGTAACTATTAATAAAAATAAATAAAACATAAATAAAACTACCAGTACCTTGAAAACATCCAATAAAATCTCTAAAATGCTGCCGAATAAATAAAAAATTAATGTTCCAAGAAAGTAAACATTACACATCTCCATGCATCTGTATTCTCTATAAAACCACACCCACCCAAACATTATCACCAATCTCAAAACATGCATCCCAGCAAGCAAACATGCAAAACCAATCATCATACATTCTATCCCAAACCAGTCAATCACTACATGCATCTTTCCCATTCACAACCTACCCATACAAAGCCCATTCAAACAAACTTGCTAAGACCAAATAACCCATGGCTGCACACACATATATAAAATAAATCCTTTAGAGATACAATTTAACTGAAAACACTCTATAAAATATGACAAAAAATAAGTCAGAGCCCTATTGTATAAATTGCACACATGATGTGCGACTTGTGGAATATGGCTAATATTAGCACTTGTGCAAAGTGCACAGAGATAATATCACTTGTGCCTTCGGCACTCATGATTTTATTACAGTGCACTCTGCACTCATGCTAATATTAGCCATATTCCACAGCTGCCCATCATGTATCCTCTACATATTATAGTGGCACGGTAGTGCCACTATAGTTAGGGTTGAGGAGCCATTTCTATGTTAAACCCCAAAACTTTGCACCTTAATAACTTTGCAACCATTTAATGGATTTTCCTGAAATTTGGAATACACAATCAAGAGCCATAGGCCTTGGGATCTGCTAAGTTTTGTACTGGTCAGATATACGACCGTGGAGTTATTAAGCGTGATCTGTGCACGCGTTTACGCTTTTTCTGGAATTCTACGGTCGCGCCTACAGGTCATATGGTTTGTGCGACCAGCCCAAAATCTTCAGGGAATGTGTGTCCTGGGTCCCCAATGTGCCTTTTGAAGATTTCATGAAAAAATATTAAACGGTTCAAAAGTTATTCAAAAAACAGTTTCCCATTATAAGTCAATGGGAAAAGTTAACAAAAAGTTCGACAGTGTCGCAAATGCATTTTTACTTTCGCAAATGGGCCTGTTACTTTCTAAATCGCCATTTTGTTTTCAGTTGGTGATCAGAAAATGGTTGGCATTTAAATTTGGGACCCTCTAGCAACCTAATTCTTTTGTATTCACCTAGTCAGACCCTGAGGATGCTTGCCATGTCTTTATTTTGCGGTAAAACACCCCAGAAATATGTTTTCAAATTTCTGGAAAAGTACTTCGCAAATTACTTACGTGCTCACGAAAGTGTTGAACTTTTGTGTGAAAGCTTTCGCAAATTGCGACAGTAGTTTTCTAGTCTGTGGGAAAATGACAGCAATTCTTTGGCACTGCGCTGCAAAAGAATCGTTGGGAGTTTTGGGCTGAAATTTAGAGGGAACGGAGCCGACATCTCACAGATGTGCCTTTCAGTGTTGCATTGAAAAAATATTACACGGTGGAAAAGTTACGGCACTCCAAATTTGACATTTTTTCCCATAGGATAACATTACGGCGCCAGACGCATTACAGAAATCCTTTGGATCCCTGCTGCAAAATAACGGTTTGGTATTTTTTCCTGAAATTTGGAGGAAAGACAGCCAACAGCCCACAGATGTGCCTTTTAGTGGTTTGGTGAAAAAATATTACAGGGAGGCAAATTTATGGTGCTCTGAACTTCTTTTTTTTCCCATAGGATAACATTACGGCGTTCGCCGCGCCTTTCAGGGCCCGTATCTCGGAAACGGTGCGAGATACGGACTTTTCGTAGGAAAAATTCTTAGCCCCCTGACAAAGTCTAAGTACAAAACTAGCCAGGACAGTCATAAATCATACGACTTTTAAATTTTTTTTCTACGTCATACGGTTCCTGAGATATAACTTATTTAGTATTCCAAGTCCTCATTTTCTGCTCCCATACCCATTATTATGCATACATTCTTTGTACTCACTGTCTTTCTCTATTCAGCTTTTGGGGAAAACCAGCCTGTGCGCTTACATTTCTGTTACCATTGCCCTTTCCGCTTGCGGTTCCATGCCCGTTTCACTTACCGTTGGCGTCTCGCCACACGTCGTCATCCTTTGCATTTTCATTTTCGCTTGCGTTTATGTTACTTTTTTGCCATTTGTGTGTACCGTACTGTTTCTCTTTCTGTTTCAATTTGCGTCACCATGCCCATTGACATTTCCATTTACAGGCACCATGTTACCATGTGACAAGACATCATGTGGCACACCGTTCCCGTCTACGCCACCATGTTTGTTACCCTTTCTGTTCTCATTCGCACTTGCATTACCTTGTGCGCCACTGTTAGCGCTTCTGTTTGCGTTGCTGTTCCTGTTACTATGCCACAAGACATCATGTGGTGGGAGTGCAGGGCCCTTTGGGCCCAACACTCCCGCTGCCGCATTACGTGCCGGGAGTCCGGGGCCCTATGTGTGTTATCCTTTGCATTTTCATTTGCGCTTGGGTTTCTGTTATTTTTTGCCATTTGTGTCTACAGTACTGTTTCTCTTTCTGTTTCACTTTGCATCACCATGCCCATTGACATTTCCGTTTGCAGGCACCGTGTTACTATGTGACAACACATCACGTGGCAGACTGTTCCCGTCTATGCCACCGTGTGCATTGCCCTTTCTGTTGTCATTTGCGCTTGTGTTACCATGTGCGCCACTGTTAGCGCTTCTGTTTGCATTGCTGTTCCTGTTACTATGCCACAAGACATCATGTGGTGGGAACGCAGGGCCCAACCCGCCGCCGCATTACATTCACTATTTCGCGTTATCATTCTCAAAAAGAAGGGAAATTAGAGGCAAAAAACTCCATTTAATGCATTAGTTAGGGTTGTTCCACAGCGACAAAAGTGAGGAAATTCGCTGTTAGGGTTGAAAACCCTAACTCCGAATTCACCCCCCCAGAACCACACACACATTCAAGTATGGGGGAGGACCAAGTCAACACAACCAATGACAGACATCCAGCAGCAGGTGACAGAAATAACAAACAATTGTCTAAATGTACTATGAGACATCCCCACCCACCTGACCAGGTACTGCATGCTCAGTGGAGATCAACAGCAAAACTGAGGCCATGTACACCAAACGTACACATCCCTGATTGCAGCTGCACACAATGTACCACACTTAGTAGTTGCATGTCATTACGGTGTTCGCCGCGCCTTTCAGGACCCATATCTCGGAAACAGTGCGAGATACAGACTTTTCATCAGAAAAATCCTTAGCCCCCAACAGTGGCTAAGGACAAAACTAGCCAGGAAAGTCATAAATCATATGACTTTTACATTTTTTTTCTACGTCGTATGGTTCCTGAGATATAAGCAATTTAGTATTCCAACTCCTCATTTTCTGCTCTGAGACCTGAGACTGATGCATTAAACTGAGTTTTTTGCCATGAATTTCCCTTCTTTTTGAGAATGAGGACTATAAATAGTGAATGTAATGTAGTAGTGGGAGCGCGGGACCTTCAGGCCCCTCACTCCCACCACATGATTTTTTTTGTGACATAGTAACGGTGAGTGCAATGCAAATGCAAGCACAAAGGGTTACACACATGGTGACACAAACGGTAATGCAAACAGTAACAGAAATGCAAGCGCAAAGTGACACCAAAGTGAACAGTGACAGAAACGGAAACGCAAACACAAGCGCATACGGAACACAACTGGTAACGCCCACTGTCATGGTACCGCAATTGGAAATGCAAATGGTAATGGTAACAGCAACAATAATGCCAAAGAAAACAGAAACGGAAACCAAAATGCAGGCGCATACAGAAATGCAAACCGTGAGGCGCACGGTCACAGAACCTCTATTGTAAATGCAAGTGGTAATGGTAACAGCAACAATAATGCCAAAGGAAACAGAAACAGAAAGACGAATGGAGGCGAGTACGGAAAACGCAAACCGTAATGCACACGGGCATGGTACCGCAATTGTAAACGCAAATGGTAACAGTAACAGCAACAATAATGCCAAAGGAAACAGAAACGCAAATGCAAGCGCGTATGGAGACACAAACCATTACACGCACGGTCACAGTACTGCAATTGGAAATGTAAATGGTAACAGTAACAGCAACAGTAATGCCAAAGGAAACAGAAACGGAAATGCAAATGCAAGCGCATACGGAAACGCAAACCATAACACACATGGTCATGGTAATGCTATTGGAAATGCCAATGGTAATGGTAACAGCAACGATGATGCAAAACAAAAGAGACACACAAACGGAAGGTCGACCACAAATGCAAATGGCAATGCACAGGCTGATACAAAAAAAAAAAACGAAAACATAAACAGTAATGGAAATGCAAATGGTAACAGTAATGCAAACAGAAGTGCAAATGAAAATACAAACCGTAACACACATGGTGGCGTACATGGGAATGGTGATGCGAACGGTAATGGAAATGCAACTGGAAATGCTAACTGGCACAGTAATGAAAGGGCACACCCTTCTTTTCCCCAAAAAGTGCATTGAAAAAGACAGTGAATGCAAAGAATGTATGCATAATAATGGGCCTCGGAGCAGAAAAGGAGGACTGGTAATACTAAATTGCTTATATCTCAGGAACCGTACGACATAGAAAAAAATGAAAATTTCATATGAATTATGACATTCCTGGCTAGTTTTTCATTTAGCCCCTTTGGGGGGGGCTAAGCATTTTTCTGACAAAAAGTCCATATCTCGCACCGTTTCCAAGATACAGGCCCCAAAAGTCGCGACGGACACCATAATGTTATCCTATGGGAAAAAGTATCAACTTCGGAGTGCCGTAACTCTGCAGCTGTCCAATATTTTTTCACCGAACCACCAAAATACACATCTATGGCATGTTGGCTGTCTTCCTTCCAAATTTTAGCCCAATAGACCAAACCCTTCTTTTGCAGCAGGGTGGAAAATAATTCCTGTTATTCTGGGCATAGTGTCGCAAAACAGTGGCGCAAAGCACACTTTCACAAATGAAATCACGAAAGTGTCATGAGTGCAACACTACTTTTTCCAGAAATTTGAAACACATGTTTCAGGGGTGTTTAACCCCAAAATGAAGACATGGCTAGCATCCTGAGGGTCCAACTAGGTGAACACAAAAATAATTGTGTTCCTAGAGGGTCCAAATTTTAAATGGCAAGCATTTTTCTGATCACCAGCTGAAAACAAAATGGCGGATTTGCGATACTACTAGGGCCATTTGCGACACTAAAAAAGTGCATTTGTGACACTGTCGAACTTTTTGTTAACTTTTCCCATTGACTCATAATGGGAACTTGTTTTCTGAATAACTTTTGAACCATTTAATATTTTTTCATGAAATCTTCAAAAGGCACATCGGGGACCCTAGCCGCACATTCCCTGAAGTTTTCAGAATGGTCGCACAAACCTTGCGACCTGTAGGTGCGAGCAAAGAATTCACCAAAAACTGTAAACACACATGCAGATCCCACTTAATAACTCCGCAGCCGTATATCCGACCACTACGAAAGTTGGCAGATCCCAAGATGTATGGTTCTTGAGCGTGTGCATTCCAGGCAAATCTGTTGAACAGTGGCAAAGTTATTAAGGTGCAAAGTTTGACCCTTTAACCTTAAAAGGGCACCTCAACCCTAACTACCGTGCTACCATAATATATATATGTGTGTGTGTGTGTATATATATATATATATCAGGCTGGTAAAACCGATGGCTAACAAATTACTAGTTGCACTTATTGCTAGTTTAGATACCCAGCTATATCCTGTATACTTTATATTTCTATATATAATCCTAGGGTTGTGAACCTAGTGAACTTACTCTTGTTGTGAATCCTGTTCTATGTTTTGTATATCTCTGTACTCTGTATCATCATTTCTAAACATTGCATGCTGACCTACCCAGGACCGCCTTGTAAATGAGAATGCTCAATGGAACCTTTTCTTGGTGAAATAAATAAATACAAACACTGTATCTCGTGTCCTGCTGAAAATCTAAGCCCTTGCTGGTGAAGAGGCTGAATTTTTTCCAAGATTTGTGGCAGCTGGGCTAGGGAAAGAGATGAGGGAACCAGCAATGCACTTAGTGACTGGGGACCAGCACATACAGTCAAGACAGTGCTAGTGCAGGAGATGGGCTGCGTTCTCCACCATGTGTGATGTTCTGGTGTTAGTCTGACACTAGAATACTTACCTTCTCTTCAGGTCTGCCATGCCTATCTCTTGCTGCACCCACGAACTTCATCTTCCTGGACTCACTCAGACAAACTTGGATGTACATTAAAAGAAACCTTTTTATTCAGTAACAGGTAACTACTGCATCCCATGATGCATTGCCTGAAACTCATAGGGTCTCCCAGTGACCCTGGCATACACAGCACTTCCAGGCAGTGCAATTATTTGCAAAAACAGTGTTCTATGTGCTCTTAAAGGGGTGGCAACTAACAGTTAAGCCCTGTGCTTAAATGTACTTCACACATCCAGCCCTGCAGCCATTATTGGAAGCATTTCTGTGAGTCTTTAGTATCTGCTTACAAAATAGTGGTTTTAGGTGATAACAGTGAGTCTGTTACACCGCCGATCACATAGAGCAACGAAATAAGCACCCGACGTCAAAAGGTGAACTGCACAACACCGACCGTTGCAAATAGCGGATGTCGCTTACTAAATCACATATCGCGATAAAAAACAAGTATTTTTATGTGGGAGCAAGCCCCCCGCACCCACCAAAATAAAGATTACCAACTCCAGGAGGAGCGGACATAGACAAAATAGAGAATCCACAGGAAGCAAAATAGTTTCCTGCACCAGGATCCGAACCAAGCACCACAGGCTTAAGGGGCAGTGGCTCAAGCCACTACACCACACAGCCAGCTCTGCAGGGCTTAGCCAAACTGGTCTTCTTGTGCCCTTTCTAGTGAGTGTAGTGAATGTAACTTAGTGCTACACTCGCTATAACTATTTCTTGCTCTTTTCCTCCAGTCGCTCTAAATGCGAGTGGCATTATTGAGTCACTCATACTGAATCGCTCAATGATACTTGCTCAAATCACATGATACCCAAAATAGTAAGTGCATTCCTTCTGCTAGGATTTTGTCCTATTTTGTTTTGTTTGAATTTATTGTTGGTCCCCAGATTTCACTCCCATATAAAAGGATTGGCTGAACTATGTTGTCAAATAACTTAAGCTATAACTTTATAGGAGGGTTGAATGGGTCAGCTTGTTTCTTTGCGGCATAGAAGCCCCATATGTACTGTATTTACCTCTCTCAGTTTTGAGCAGAGTTTGCTGGACTTCAGGCCAAACTGGCAAGGGTACAGGACCTTCTGTCCCACCCAGGGGCCACCAAGCTTGCCATCACTCTCCCAGAGGATGACTAGGCAGAGACAGATAGACCATGATGGGCTCCAGGAGGGTGTGGATGATGAGAAGGGTGCACATGCCTCTGCCTATACCACTGCAGAATTTCTTTGCCTTTTCACCATACTGCTGGGACAGGGCAGCAGAGAGGAGGCACCCATCGCAGTGGAAAGGGATGAATAGCGGGTCCAAAGAGGTGGAGGACCCAAGGAGGGAGAGGCCTCAGGCCCAGGAACTCAATTATTTAAGGGATATATTTGGGAGCAGGGATAGTAAGAAATGGGGAGAACATGTGCTTTAGCAATGCTTCATCTTGAAGGGATGGCAAACATATCTAAAGAATCACTAAAGCAGCAGAAGCTGGGGGGTGGGGAGCCAGGCATCATTTTCCATCTGGAGATAAATGGCTTGGCAAGGGATAAAGTAGGGGTAATGCAGGATAACTTCAGGGAGTTGGGAAGGGGCCTTAAGCAGGTGGCATGCACAGTGGCTTTTTCTTAGATGTTACATGTGTATAGCCAGGAGATGCAAGGGTACACCGCACCAGGGCATTTAATGACTGGTTGAAGGCATGGTGCATGAAGGAGGGCTTCAGCTACATTGGGGACTGGGGGCCAGCCTGGAAAATATGGGCCTCTATAAGGGAGATGGCCTGCATCCTTTCAGAAAGGGGATCACAGTTCTTGGTCGGAGGTTTAAATGCTACTTAGATGAGTATTTAAACTAGTCAAGGTGGCAGGCAGTAAAACCAAGGAAAGCAATAACTGACCCATCAGATAATGGAGCAGAAAAGAGGGAGGGCTCAAAGGAAGAAAATTCCCTCCAGGGCAGGGACGCAGAAAGGCAGAGATGGGGCCAAGACAGAAGAAAAGGTGGGTAAAACTCAGGTAAGCAAGGGTGGAGAATTGAAGTAGACAAGGAACGGGGAAGGTAAAAAGTGAAGAGAAGAGTCTGGGAGAGCTTCAGGCAAAAACACAGGCAAAAATAAGAGGGTGGAGCAGGGCAGCAGGCAGGAGGGAAGAAAGGTGTGGAATGCCATGAGCACCAATGCAAGGAGTATCGGAAACAAAATTCTGGACCTGGAAGCCATCATGGCAGAGACTGACCTGGATCTAGTGGTCATAATGGAGTCATGTTGCACTGAGCACTATGACTGGTACATGGACATACCAGGCTACTCTATGTTCGGAAAGATAGGGCAAGGAGGAAGAAGGAAGGAGGGGTGTTTTGTATGTAAGGGAGGAAATCAAGGCCATGGAGATAGAGGGGTACTATGAGGAAAAGGAGGGGCTGGAAGTTCTGTGGGTCACCCTGGAGACAGGCTCCAGGGTCATTATCCATACCAGGGTAGTTAACAGGCCTCCAGCACAGGGAGAGGAGTTAGATAAGGCACTGGGGAAGCCATCATCAGAATGATGATTAAGAGGGAGGTGCTGCTAGTTGATGACTTCAGTCTACTTGACGTGAGGTGCAGCCTTTCAACTGTAGCTTCAGCAAGGAGTGGGACCATCCTTGACTCCCTACAAGGGACTTTTCTCAGGCAGCTAGTCAAAGAACACACAAGGGACAGAGAAGTTCTGGACTTAGTGCTTACAAGCAGGAACAACATTGCAGGCATTACAGCTGGAAGTCCCCCGGGTACCAATAATCAATGTACAGTGTTATTTAACATAAAAGCAGGAGCAGAGGCTAACCACATGAGAATGAGCATCCTGGACTTTAGGAGGCCAGATTTAAAAAAAAAATGGGTGCTTGCCTCAAAAAAAACTGTATCAAAGGAAGGGGTTACAAGGGAGGTGTAGAGGCACAGTGGGGAGCAAGAAGGGTGGGCATAATTAAAGCAACCAACCTTTGCATGAAGGAATAGAGTAAAGGCAGAAGGAAAAATAGACCATGATGGTTCTCCAAGTAAGTGGCAAAGGTGGTGAAGGAAAAAAAGGTGCTTTTCAGGTAGTATAAAGAAACACAGAGAGAAGAGGACATGGAGGCATGCCTAGTAAGGCAGAGGGAAGCAGGTTAGGGGATAAGGGGATCAAAGGCACAGACAGAGGAAAGGATTGCCAAAGGGGTCACTAAGAGGGATAAGACGTTCTTCAGATATATAAATGAGAAGAAGAAAACAAGAGGAAGGATGGTGAAACTTAAACTTAAAGAGGCGGAGGGGGAGGCTTTGCAGAACAGGACCAAGAAAAAGCTGACATTCTAAACAGGTACTTCTACTTAGTTTTCACAGTTGAGGGAGGGGCAGGGACCACCATGGAGTGGCAGGAATGGAGGGGAAGGTGGGCACAAGTCCATTTTCAAAGGAAAGAGTCCAGAAGGGGCTTGCAGCACTGAAGGTGGAAAATCTATGGGACCAAACAGGATTCACCCAAGAGTTTTAAAAGAACTCAGGCAGATGCTGACTGCCCCACTGACAGCCTTATTCAATTGCTCACTAAAAACGGGCATGGTTCCAGAGGACTGGAGAACAGCTGACATAGTCCCTCTACATAAGAGTGGCAGAAGGGAGGAGGCTAGCAACTATGGGCTGGTGAGTCTTACTTCAGTGTTAAAGGAAAGATTAGTAGAGTATCTTGAATCCAATAGACTGCAAGACCATAGGCAGCATGGATTCACAGAGGGAGGTAAAGCCAAATGAATCTGATAGATTTCATTGACTATGCAACCAGAGAAATAGCTAAGGGGAGGGCAGTGAATGTGGCCTATCTGGACTGCCTTCGACACTGCCGCACAAGAGACTAATAAAACCTCCTGTGCCATGCAATGCCTTTAACACTGCCGCACAGCAGGCTGATAAAGAAACTGAGTAGCCTAGGGGTGGGATCCAAAGTGGTGAATTGGCTAGAAACTGGTTAACTGGTAAGAGACAGAGGGTGGTGGTAAATGGCACTCACTCTAATGATGGGGCAGTGGCCAGCGGGGTGCCACAGGGCTCCATACTCAGATTGGTGTTCTTCAATGTCTTCATAAGTGAATTGCAGAAGAACTGGAAGGGAAGGTATGCCTTTTTGCACATGATAGAGTGGTCATTAGTGGGGTCCCACAAGGGCCAGTGTTGGGCCCATTCCTGTTTAATGCATACATCGCAGTCATCAGGGAGGGAGTACAGAGCAAACTATGTTTTTTTGCTGATGGTTCCAAGCTGGGAGCTGAGGTTGAGGAGGAGAAGGGAGGAAGAACACTACAGGAAGATTTGGAGGCAATCAAAAGGTGGTCTCATACTTGGCAGTTGAGGTTTAATGCCAAGAAGTGTATTGTACTCCACTTGGGTACTTGGAACCCCAGACAAGATTACTTTCTGGGAGAGGAAGAGCGGATGGTCTCCAAGGTAGAAAAGGATCTAGGGGTGGTTGTGGAGACCAAAATGAATAACTCAGAGCAGTGTAGGAGGGCAGCAACAAAAGTGAACAAAATGCTCAAGTGCATTGCCAGGGGGATAACATCGAGGAGGAGGGAGGTCATACTGCCTCCATACAATTGCTTGGTTAGACCGCACCTGGAGTACTGTGTGCAGTTTTGGCATCTGTACCTGAGGAGAGAAATTGCTGTGCTAGAAAAGGTCCCAAGAAGGGTGACAAAGATGATTCATGGTTTGGGGGACGGGCCGTATGAGGAGAGACTGGAGGAATTGAATATGTACTCCCCGGAGGACAGGAGGGATAAGGGGGATATGATAGAGGTCTTCAAGTATTTGACGGGGAAAAATCGAGTCAACACTGGTGGTCTGGTCCAGTTAAAGGAGGAGGGATCTACAAGGGATCATGACCTGAAATTGGTTGGGGGGAGGTTCAGGGGAGAAGTGAGACGGCATTATTTTATGGAAAGGGTGGTTCACCATGGAATGTGCTGCCAATGGAGCTGATGGCATTGAACACAGTGGGGGGATTTGAAAAGGGGTTGGGACAGATACAAGGGTAAGGTGCGGGTGGAAGGGGCAGGGAATGTCAGTGACGCCCGGGGGGGTGGAGGAGGGGAAGGAGGGTACAAAAGGGGAGGGGGGGGCAGTGACATAACTGTGGGACACAACTTGAGCAGACTTGCCAGACCAATGTGCCTAATCTGCTGCCAACTTAGTATGTCAGTATGATACCAAAATCTGCAGTAGGATGGATACCCAGGAGGAGGTAAAGAGAATGCACTGGGATCTTAGGAAACATGATGAGTGGTAAAGATTGTGGCAGCCGAGGTTCAATGCCAAAAAGTACAAAATCATGCACCTTGGGTATAGGAACTCAGCAGCTGAGTATAGGATGTGGTGAGGTTCTGATAGTTACTAAAACAGGAAAGAGACCTTGAAGTTTTCATATCTGATGACTTCAAAGTGGCAGAGCAATTTTACAATGCAGGGAGTAGGGCTAGTGGAATGTTGGGGTGCTCCTTTAATCTACTGTATTGCTGTATATGACTACTATTTTTGTAATGCTGTTAATACTTTATATTTTATTTCTCTCTTAACTATCTCCCTTACACCTCACTCCCAGGACGCATGTGGAAATGAGCTGTTAGCAGCTTGGTGTGTGTTTCCTGGTAAAATGTAAGAAAGAAAGAAAGCAAGAAAGAAAGAAAGGAAAAAAGGAAGGTAGGTAGGTATCTCCAGAAGGAAGAGAGAAGAGGTGTTGCCACTGTATCGCTTGCTGGTGAAACCCCACCTAATGTACTGTGTCCACTTTTGGAGGTTGCACCTCAGAAAGGACAAAAGCAGGGTGGTAGCAGTCCAGAGGAGGGCAACTAAAATAGTGCTGGGATTGCATGAGAAATCCTACGAGGACAGATTGAGGGATCTCAACACATTCACCCTGGAAGAGAGCAGGCATAGGTGCCAGAATGGAGGGATTACTATGGCCATGGTCCTACCATTTTCATAAGTGGTAGGGCCTGGCCCTATCAGTTCTTGCAATCACGTTAACTAAACGTATTATTATAGAGGACTGTGGCTGTAAACTGCAGCAGGGGCAGTAAACAGTGTTACTGACTAATCACTCTCTTTGTGGCTTGCAAGGTGGCAGGAGAATTTTGGAAAGAGATGGCCTGAGCAGTGTTTTATGGGTTGGTTAGGGTCATGGCCTACTGGGTTAAAGAACAGTGGTCAAACTTTAAAAATGAAAATGAAGGGCCAGGCTTTCAAGGGGGCATCAAGGAACTAGGCACAGGGAGATGCTGTCAGTTTGTTGGAGGGAGTTTAGTCACTCCTTATATTACAAATTTGCTTGATAAAGAAACAAGCGTGTATGCGAACCCTCTCAGTGGAGGAATGATTTACACCTTACATCTTTTGCCCTACCACTTTTCAGACTCTTCCATCACCCATTGATGAGGGTGAGAGGTAACATGAAAGAAACCTAGAGGTACCTCACAGGGGTAAACAGGGTGCAGGAGGGGAGTGTCTTTCAAATGAGATAAAGCACAAGGACCAGAGGGTATGTGATGAAGCTGGGGTGGGGGGGGCAGTTGAAGAGAGATGTTAAGAAAGATTTTCTCATTGAAATGGCAGATGTCTGGAACAGGCTGCCAGCAGAAGTGATGGGGACAAAAACAGTGGAGGCTTCAAGCATGTGTGGGATAGATACAGGGGTATATTAGAAAATAGACAGGGAGAAGGGAGAGTCACCAGAAACCAAGTAGGGCCTGCAGTCACAGAGTAGGCTGGGGACATCTCGGCAGACTGGGTGGGCCTAGATGTCCTTTTCTACTGACAAATTCTGTTTCTAAGACATAGAGTGCTTTTCCTGTAATGTTTTAACAGCCAGAGCAAAGCTCCCTGATGCCTTTATTGTTAGGCCAAGGTAAGTACATGCCAGGGTGTGATCTATTTCATTACCATTAATATAGAATTTAAAGTTGTTTCAGTTGCTTTGGGTGTTTTTTTTTTTTTCTGGAAAACTAATTTTAGTCTTATTTGGGTTTACCTGGAGAGCCCATTTACTACAGTATGCCTCTAAAAGATTCAGATGCTCTTGGATGTTATGATGAGTGGGTGATAATATGAGGTCAACTGCATAAAGTAGATATTTTATCTCAGTGCCATTCATTGTTAATCCTAGCACTTGAGATTCAGCAAAAATAAAATGCAGATCACTGATATAAACATTAGCAGGCCTTCGTCTAACTTCAGGAGTCTCACATCCCCTTTATCAAAAGGAGGGTAAGGGTTGCTGGAACAAACTGGCTCCACAGTGACCTCCATAAGCCATTGAAGCATAGACAAATGGTACAGCTACAAGGCATCCCGAATCATCTTTGACCTACAGGAGTATAGACGACTGAGTAATAATTTCAAGCATGAAATCCACTCTGCCAATAGTGCTTATGTTCTATTAGCTTCTGCTAAGGACCTACGGTCATTATGGAAAAATGTCAAGGTTCTGGTTGGTGGCTTCACCAAGCATCACCCTGCTGATATGTTGATAGGAGGTGTGAAGTTCAGTAATGCTTAGACCACCACTGATGCTTTTAATCAACAACTTACTGGTCTTTCTGCCTACACCTCCTTGTTCCTATCCCAGTAAAGCAGAGTCCTCCGCCTACTCCTTTGAGTATGGCAAGGTCCATGGGAATTGTGTATGTAGACCTGTTAAAAGCATTTGATCTAGTGGATCATAAAATCCTATTAGGTAACCTTAGAAGTATGGGATTGACAGATGAATCATGTTGATGGTTCTAATCTTATTTGACTAAAAGAACACAGTTAGTAGCTGTTAATGGACTATACTCAAATATACAGTCTATCACCTGAAGAGTCCCCCAGGGATTTATTCTCGGTCCTTTGCTGTTTAATATTTATGTAAATAGTCTGCCGGATAAAATTACATTTTCTAGTATTCGGCTATATGCCGATAATACAGTACTGGTGGCTGAAGGTAGTCCCTGGGACAGGTTGAAAATAAACTACAACATGACTTTTTGATGATGCAGGACCATCTTCTCTCCCTGGGTTTGATAATAAACAGCAAAAAGACCCAAGCCATGTTTTTCAGTTCCAAATAATCCAAAACAAACAAATTAACGTAAATGAAGATTAGTACTAGAGAGGGGAAAATCTTGATTCAAACGGAGGTTTATAAGTATTTGGGGTTTATATAAACCAACACCTCATGTCTGTCCATCATATCTCAGACTTGATAAAAAAAAAACAAATGCCCGCATAGGAGCTATGAGGCAGTTTAAAAATTGCACTACAATGAATGTATGTGCTATGATTGCAAATCAGTTGATCTTGCCAATCATTGATTATGGGAGTCATATATATTGGCATGCTAATAAAAACCAGCTACTTAAATTGGACCATACCTATAACAGATTGGCAAGGTATGTGTTAAAGTGCAAGTTTGGTACACATCATTGTGTAATGTACAGTGCATTAAATTAGAGTACACTTGAGTTAAGAAGAAAGAAATTATGGATAAATCAAGTCTGGGGTATTATAAAAAATGAGGTTCCAATGAATGTAAAAGAAAAGTTACATAGATCAAGTCATGGACTGAACCTAATACCAAAAATGGCCATGGAATTAATACAACCAAAAATCACAAATAATTTTAGCACAATGACATTTGAATATAAAGCTACAACTAGTTGGATTTCTCTCCCACTGCAATTAAGGAATCAAGTATTTAATAGGGAAGGGTTTAAGGCTACTATAAAACAGGAGTATTTCTCTCAATGTGAGTGCAATAAGGTTAATGGTAAGTAAATCTTAATTCCTCTAGGAAGGGTTATAGATATTTTTAATATTGGTATTTGATTGTAATGTTATAATGTAAGTTGGTCTCATGTATTGTCTGTACTCAACAATTGTTTTGTATTTGATGTTAATTTTAATTGTTATTTACACAGGTTCACCTTGTAAAAAAGGCATACCGTAGCCCTAATGGTGTTATACTATATAAATAAAAAATGTTACTTACTAGCCATCTGACCCCTACCCCATCAACCCCCTTTTATCTCAAGATTCTATCAACCCAAGACGTATTGAAGCTACTCACTAGCCTTTCCACATATATCTATACTAGTTGTGATGGCCTGGAACCCAAGCTCCTGAAACTCAGTGCCTCCATCATTGACACTCTATTCAAGCATATTTTTAATCTACTGCTTCCATTCAGAACTGTTCCTGACAGCTGGAAGCTGGCCAGAGTTGTTCCTGTCTCAAAGACTGGGGACACCAAATGTGCTGAGAGCTATTGCCCCATTGTGATACTCCCAGCCCTTAGTAAGCTGCTTGAATGGACTATAGCCAGCCAGCTCACTGAACTCCCCTATTCACATAACATCCTAACATTGGAGCAGCATGGTTTCCACAAGACTCATAGCACCTCCACAGCCCTCACACATGTGTTCACTGGGATCAAAACTGCCATGGATCAGGGACAGCTCACTGGTGGCATCTTTGTTGACCTGTCCAAGGCCTTTGAGTTGGTTGACCACACTCTCTTGTGCTCCAAACTGAATGCTTTGGGCCTGTCTGTGCATGCTGTTTCCTTGTGCAGACACTGTCTGTCAATCTGCAGACAAGTTGTCAAGTTCAATGGGTCCATCTCAGAACCCGCCCCTATGTAGCTTGGGGTCCCCCAGGGCTCAATCCTTGGCCTATTTTCTTCTCACTGTTCATTAATAACCTCCCTCACTTCCTGCAAAAGCATTGTGTATGCCAATGCCCTGGTGATCCTTTACAGGTCAAAGAGCATATACCTCATCAACTCCCACATTACAGATGACTTTCACAAGCAAAGCCTGGCTTGTCAAAAGAAGGCTGATAATGAATGCCAAGAAGACTCAGATCATGCTCCTTGGGTCCCCTGCTAAACTTAGAGCCTGCCTCATGCCCCTCTTTTTAGGTGCACTGATAGGACTACACAGAAGGTAGCACCATCCTTTAAATCTGTAGGGGTCACACTAGGCCCATGTCTTGACTCCTCCCTCCATATTCAACTTGTTTGTAAATCAGTAAATGCTAAGCTTGGTCTAACATATCGAGTAAAACACTGCTTTTGCAAAATGCCCATTTGGCCCTCATCAGGGGTGTCTTACTTCCCTCTCTCTCTCTACTTTTTTTTTTTATATTTATTTTTTGACACAAACAATTCACATACATGAGCATTTCCATCCAGAGTCACAGAAAGAGAAGAAAGGCAAAATATATACTTAAGCTATTTTGCTCTTATTATAAACAAAAAGGAAAAAGTAGACACATTTGCTGAAATATCTGTCTCCGCATACTACTTCCAGAACCACATTACCTCCGATAAGGTCATCCTATCTATAGATGGCAAGCATACTGTGAAATATAGTATTAAATTTTGCCATCTGTTTAATAGTACCATAATGTATTCATTCTAAAGAGTGAATCATACACATCAAATTTAGCCATACGTTAAATTGTGGGGGTAATATGTCTTTCCATTTTAAAAGTATTTGCTTGAACACCACTGTCATGGAAATATTAATCAAATATTGCTGTGATAAACATAAATTACTGTAAGTAGTTC
Source organism: Neoceratodus forsteri (assembly GCA_016271365.2). Lineage (NCBI taxonomy): Eukaryota > Metazoa > Chordata > Ceratodontiformes > Ceratodontidae > Neoceratodus > Neoceratodus forsteri. The sequence goes on along the minus strand of CM057454.1, from coordinate 264,953,156 downwards.
CACATCTGAGAAGCATCCAGGCTGGGTTCTTTACCAAATTAATATTTAGAGCTTTAGACAAAAATTCTAATATCTGATCCCACCATAGGATAAGCTTAGGGCAGGTAATAAATATATGTTCGATAGTTCCTACAGCATTTTCACATCTTGGACATTGCGGAGAAATTGTAGGGTTCATTTTATGAAATTGATTCAGAGTATAGTAATTTCTATGAAGAATATTAAATAATATCTGTTGCAGACTAATAGACTTCAACCCCCACATTTTAATGTTTACAACTGATTTCCAAGCTCTACATGAAATATCTTGCTGCAGTTTCTGTTCCCATTTTAGTTTTAGCTACAAAGAGTGCGATTCTACCTTGGGAATAATAATTCTATAAATTTGTGACATTAATTTCATTTGAGGGATCTTTGTCAAAACTGCTTCAAGCTGATTTAATTTATTGTTAATGTGTGTTTTATATTTTTTTAATGAAATCTCTAATTTGAAGATAACAGAAAAATTGTGTGTTTGATAAATTGTATTTATCCTTTAAAGTTGCATAGTCATAAGTATTACCTTCATGAAATAATTGATTAATTTCCTTTAAACCTTGTTCATACCATTGTTTAAATATTGGATTAATCAAAGATGGAGAAAAATAGGTGTTTTAGAAATGGGTGCATGAAACGAAATACAGTCTTTATTAAGCTGGTGCTGAAACAGCTTATTCCAGACATGAAGAACAGTTTGAGTACACATTGCCATATGACTTATTTCATGCTTATGTGCTCCTGCATACAATACAGTCATTACCATCTCCTGCAAACCAAGATGAAGGTGCAGCAACTACTGTGGTGTAATAATAATATTTTAAATGGGGTAAAGCCAGTCCAGCTTGAGTATACTGTGAATTAAGTTTTTCTAATTTAAGCTGCGGTTTCTTCCCTTTCCTTAGAAATTTTCTGATTATGCTGTATAGCCCCTTAAAAGATTTATCCAAGATTACTATAGGTAAACTGTGGAACACAAACATTACTTTTGGAAGAATACTAATTTTGATAACATTAATCCGACCCATAACAGTAAGAGGTGAGGTCTCCCAGTGTGAAAGGAGAGATTTAATTTCCTCCATGACAGGGATATGATTTAACTGATACATTTCCTTTAATCTGTTATCAATTCTTACTGCTAAATAGGTGACCTGTGATATTTTTCGTATATTTAAATGTGGGGGGGGGGGCAAATGGATCAGAATGATTAATGGTTTCCATAACTTCCATTTTAGCCCAATTTACTTTATATCCAGAAAAAAGACCCAAACTGATTTAATAGCTCCATTATATATGGGAAGCTTTGGTTAAGATGGGTTAGATAAAACAATGTATCATTTGCATATAAGCTGATATTCTGTTGGGTGTTATTTATGGTAGGACCTACTATTAAGTTAGATGACCTGGCTACTATGGCCAATGGTTCAATGACCAAAGTGAAGATTAGACGTGATAAAGGGCAATCCTGCCTGGTACCTCTTTCCAAAGTTATGATGGGAGAGAATTCCTGATTAGTTTTGATCCTGGCAACAAGACTGAAGTACAGAATGTCCACCCATTTACAGAAATTGGGACCAAACCCATATTTTGACATGATATATTTAATGTATGGCCACTCTACCCAATCGAATTCCTTCTCAGCATCAATCAGCATGAGAGAGAGAGAGAGGTCTGTATTTATGCAGTAATCTAATATATTAATAGTGCACCATATATTGGTTTTTAACATCTGCCCTTTAACAAATCTGTTTTGATCTTGATGAATCAGTATAGGTAAAGCCTACTTCCCTCTCTCTACTACAGACTCATATCCTTTATCAATGCTTCCAAGTCACTGCTCTCCAAGTGGGAGACCACCTATAACACATTTGTAGATTCACTCACTCTCTGAGACATATGGCTCATCATTGTGGCCTCTACAGCTGCCTGGGTTGAATATCTTCCTCAGTTGTCTTTTCAAAATTCTCTACCAGAATTATCGAACTTTGGCCTTAGCATTTCATTTAAACTGGAAAATGGGGAGGGTGGGAACACAATAGGTTCTGATATCATGTGTCAGCCTAATATTGTAGAAGGAACAAATCAACCAACTCACAGAGTTTCCCATCCTAGTAAAAAAGCTCCATCATATCCAGTATGGAATGGCTTATTGACTAATGCCAGAAGTCTGGCCAATAAATTAGATGAATTTAAACTTAGGCTGTATGACCAAGACATTCATCTGGCTGTAGTCACAGAAACATGGGGTGCTGATAGTGACAACTGGGACAAAGATATACTGGGCTATAAAACCTTCATTAAAAGTAGGAAGTTTAGAAAAGGTGGGGGTATAGCCATCTATATACATGACACTATAGAATGTGAGGAGATGACTGAAGATGTGGAAGGCATTGAAGTAATATGGATTAAAATGTATCCTCGGAACAGTGCCACAATAAAACTGGGCTTAGTATGTAGACCTCCCTCTATATTATTAGAAAGTGATAATAAGATAATGGAGCACATTAGTAATCTTAACCCATCTGACAACATAGTCATTATCGGGGACTTTAATTTGCCCTGAATAAACTGGATAACACAAAATGGGATTAGTAAAATCGAACAAACATAACTGGACACTTTTGCACAAATAGGGCTTGAACAAATGGTATTATGTCCAGCCAGGAATGATAACATATTAAACATCATGCTAACTAACATGGGCAATGGTATCACTGATGTTCAGGCTTCAATGCCCCTGGGAAATAGTGATCACCTTTGTGTAAACTTTAAGATGTAACGACAATCAGGACAACCAGGAATGGGAGTTATAGAAAAACTTAATTTTAAAAAGGCTAATTTTACTTCCCTAATAGAACAAATAGCAAAATGGGATCGGGAAGAAGACTTTACTAACAGATCTGTTGAGTGGAAAAGGGATTTATTGACCTCAAAGATTAAAAAAGTGATTCAGAACTATATACCTACCTCAAAAAAGTATACTACAAAAAGAAAACTGTCGAGTTGGATGAAACCCTCTATAAAGAAACTCATAAACAGAAAGAGTAGAATGTTTAAGAACATTAAAAAAGGCAACCAGCATCTATTACCAGCTTACCGAGTACTGACAAAAAAAATCTAATTTAAAATAAAACATGCTAAATCTGACCAGTAAATATTTGTGGCAACAAAAGTTAAAGACAATAAAAAGCTTTTTTCTCCCATATCAATAGTATAAGGGGAAATTCAAATGTAGTGGGACTATTTGCTAGAAATATGGGAGAACCTACCAATAACAAGGAAACAGCTGATATCCAGAATAAATAGTTTTCCTCAGTATTCAATAAATCTGATCTTACTATGTTGCAGGATGTGCAACTATCCATACCTGGGACAGTAAAAATGAATCAACTAGAAGTCCTTAAAAGGCTAAAATCAATGGATATTAATAAATCTCCAGGCCTCGATGATCTCCACCCTAGAGGTTTGGAAGAACTTGCAGACTACATTTATAAATCATTAACAAACATATTCCAACACTCCCTAGATTCTGGTGATATCCCACTTAGTTGGAATGTAGCAGTAGTTGTACCACTTCCTAAACAGGGACCTACATCAAAACCTGAAAATTTTAGACCAATTAAGTCTGACTTCCCTATTGGGTAAAATCTTGGAAGGGATTGTTAAGGACTACATCCAAGAACATTTATCAACTATAGGGGCAATAGACACATACCAGCACGGGTTCACCAAGAATAGATCATGTTTGAATAATCTACTAGGCTTTTATGAAAAAGTAAATAAAGAGATTGACAACAAAACCCCAGTTGATACAATATTCTTGGACTTTGCAAAGGCTTTCAATAAGCCACCTCACTTAGAATTAGCTAACTCATTAAGAAATCTTAAATTATGTTCCGATATTACAAATTGGATTGTAAATTGGTTGACGGGGAGATGGCATAGAGTAGTGGTAAATGGAGTTTTTTCCAGTTGGGCTGGAGTTACAAGCGGCATTCCTCAGGGGTCGGTGTTGGGGCTGGTCCTGTTTAATATGTATATTTCTTCATTGAAAGTAGATTTACCAAACGTGTGGTTGTCCAAATTTGCAGATGATTGTCGACTGGGAACAGTGGTTAATACCCTTGAAAGCAGTACAACCTTACAGGAAGCCCTGTACCATGTCTATGCCTGGACGACACATAGTAGATTGGAATTTAACATTAATAAATATAAAGTTATGCATTTGGGACCCAAAAATAGACAATGCGACTACACCCTTAACAACAAAATACTAACTGTAACCACAAGCGAAAGGAATTTGGGGGTGACTATAAGTAATGATCTCAAATTGAATATGCATTGTAGAAATCAGGTAAGAAAGACAAATCAGATGCTAAATTGTGTTACTAAACACATTTCTAGTAAGACTAAGGAGGAATTACTTCCACTCTATATGGCACTGGTTAGGCCACAGTTGGAATACTGTGTGCAAATATGGTCTCCTTTTAAAAAGGAAGACATAAACAAGGTTGAAGCAGTCCAACACCACTTTACTAGACTTGTAACTGGCTTAAAACAGATACCATATGCTCAAAGATTGAAAATACTCAATTTGTATTCACTGCAATACAGGAGAATAAGAGAGGACATGTGTATGTTGTACAGGGTAATAGGATAAGATAACTACATGTCAGCACTTGGTATAAAGTTTAACCAAGATAGAGCTAGTGGTAGAAGACATTCCTTGCAGTTGGGCTCCAACAAATGGAATACGCTATCTTGGAAGCATTGGTACAGCCAAAGGGTTATTACTTTATGGAACTACCTCCCCGAGGATGTAATAGCAAGCAAAAATATTGATGTCTTTAAAACTAGACTGGACAATGCAATGAGTGACGAAATCAAATTTGGGCAATATAAATAAATCCATCTGGCAAGCATTAAGGACATAAGTCTACAAAGCTTGATTTTACCTATGATGATACCTATGATCTATTAAGCATTGGTCTGTCAAAAGATGGGAAATGCTGGAGATGTTTGGAAACAATGTGCATCTGACCCATATTTTATGCTCTTGCCCTTATGTGAAGTCTATTTGGCAAGAAAGTGTCAAGATAATATCTGGTACCCTTGCAAAGAGTATCCCTTTTTCACTAAGTATCTGTATTTTGGGCGACTGCTCTGAAGTTTCATATATTGCTAGACATGAACAATATTGGATGATGGCCGCTAGTTTAGGGCTTAAGAAACTTATTCTATCAACGTGGAAGACCCCAAATGTACCTACTATATCCGAATGGTATGAGAATATGGGTAGAGTGGCATTTAATGAAAAGATCAGTCACTCTATAGTTGGGAAAGATGCACAATATTCTTCAGTCTGGCACCCTTTTATAATGAAACACCTTCCTCTGAAAACAGTGGAGATGACATACAGTAGTAGCCACAGACATTGCCAGTTATTTCCAGATATTTCCCAAAATTTGTAAAGAGTTTCTCTCTGCTGCCCTTACTGTGGAAATGGAGGAAGCAGGATATATATATTTTTAGTCGTTTAACCAGGAAATATTACAGAAATTTGGGGAAATAGCTGGCAGTGTCTGTGGCTACTACTGTACCTTTGTCAGAATATTATGAAAAATTCCTAACAGATGTCTTACTAATAATATTCAACAAATATGCTTATAATAATAGACATTAAATCTACTGTAATGATCTCAATCTTGTGCTATGTTACCTTTGTACAACAGTATCGTACTAGAATGTTTCTTGCATTTTTTAAGTTAATACAAATTATAATGGAAAAGAAAAACAGTTGTCTATTTGCCTTAGGCTGCTTCACTGATAAAACAATTATGACAGGTATCCTCACCTCTGTTGTGTCCTTGTTAAATTTTTCCCACCTGTCCTGTCCCATACGATCAAATGATAATCCCTTCTTGTTGTCCTCAAGACATCCACCCTTATGGGGGACCAGGCCTTTAGTGTTACTGTGCCTAAACTGTGGAACTGTCTGCCAATCTCAATCCATTACACCTCATCCCACTCTCAGGTTTAGAAGGTCCCTGCAGGCTCATCTTAAGGTCAGTTCAAAATGTGTCTCCATGTAATCCTTGCAGGTAGTTCTTATGTTCACCTGCCTAAGGCTGATAATCTTATTTTCAGCACTGCCTCAGCTGAATCAGCTGTCATGTATTCTACGCATGGCTAACTATGCTTGATTATGGGTGGCATCTTCAAAGCATAGCGCAGGGCTCACATCCAGCTCTGCAGCATGGCACTTAGGTTCTGGCAGTGTGCTAAACCCTTCACCACAGCTGTGTCTGATTTTGCAGTCTCAAGCACAGTTTCAACAGTTTCCACAAATGACAGCAGCTTGCACCAAATATGTGGCACAAGCTCCAAAAAAATAGCCCCCAGAATTACTGCAAGTTAGACCAGAAAAAGTTGATCTAACTTGTAGCAATTGCCACACTGGATAGAAAATCCCAGTAGATCACCGCAAGTTCTAGCGCCCTATCCTTGGCACACCAGGGCTTGCAGCAACCTATAACTTTTGAAACTCCTTCCAATTGGCAGTGGATCAGCATGTTCAGTATCTGTTCTTTATTTTTTGTATCCTATATAATGTTTTTATTCCTGTTTCATGATCCATATACTATTGTATCTCCTACATTGTATCATATTGTATTGTATTGTGTTATAATAACTGGTCGGCAATTTTTCGTTAGGGCTGACCAAGTTATAATTTGCCGTTATAACCCCCCAGTTATAACAGCAAGCATGCCCAAGTCATTCAAACACAGCCGCTCCCCCATTGGCTGGTCACCTCCTCTTGGGTGGGCTAATCACATTTTCAAACATAGCAACTTCTTAACTGAGCAACGAGAAGCAGCCAGACTAATAGTTCTCTTCTGTTTTTTTGTTTTCTTTTTTAATAACCAGTTACATGGTCCACCACTTAAACAGTTAAACCCCCCCCCCAAAATAAATGCACCTGGTTGATACTGCCATTCAGCAGTCAGAGGAGAAAAGAATTGCCACCGGGGAAGGGCTCTGACTTGGCCGACCAGGGATTGCAGCTCTGATCTAAACTGTAAATGATTTTGGAAGAAAGAACAAGCTGAATTAAATAAAAAAAGTATAAAAGCAGGTCTACAAAACCAAAAACCTGAAGGATAGGGAAAAAAGACTGTGTGTGTGTGTGTGTGTGTGTGTGTGTGTGTGTGTGTGTGTGTCTGTCTCTCTCTGTGTCAGTGTGACTGAGACAGGGGGACACTAGAGAAACATTGAAAAAATTGCTGACCATCAATTATAAAACATAAAAGATGGGGAAGTGTGTCTTAAACTTGAATTTAATGGTTGCCCTCAGTGTGGGATGCTTTAATAAACCCCTCAGGCATTTATGTAGCATCCCACTCCTTGGGCAACAATTTAATTTTCATTAAGCACACTTCCCCATCCATTATTCTATATGTATTGCTCTTCTTGTAACCTCCCAAATCATACCTGAAAATAGGTGCAGTCTGTGTCTAGTGTACTTACCTGGTCAAAAGGGCTAATGAATAAAGAGAGCGGGACTCTGACAACATCCCTGGTGTGCTCCTCATCCTCGTAATTATGGGATGCTTGCATGTCATTAATCTTAATTTTATGTTTTATGGATGAGTATGTTCTTTAGTGATGCCATATGTGTTTCCTCCAATTCTAAACTGAAGGGGCTTTAAAATGAGACCAGAATACAAAATAAGTATGTTACGAAGTCTAGAAATCAGGCATATATCTTCCCTCTGTGGATGTTTTGTTTGTATTTGTTAATACATGAAGTGTTTGTAATGTGAAGATATGATCAGAGGTTCAGTGTTTGGGAAGGAATCCAATCTGGCTTAGATGCATAATATTTTCACGTGTTAGAAAATGTTACATCCTGTTACTGATCATGCTGCAGAACAGTTTGCTTAAATAACTTCTAGCTCACACTCTCCCTCTATCTTTGAGTTTCCCTATTTAAACACACTGCATTCTGCCTTTCCCAACACCTGAGGAAAGTCTGCTCTTATCAGGTCAAAATCTTGTACTCATTTTTATTATATTTATTTTCTTTTGTGACCCTGTTTTGAACCATTAAATAATATCTACTATACAGGTTCTATTGTGGGGTATCAATGCATCTATTTAGCTCCATTACGTCACAGTGTGCCTGTGGCTGGGAGACATACACAAAAACATACATTAACTTGAATTCTGGTCCCTCCCTGCATACATTTTGAAGATTCTACACACCAGTCTTTTTATTTCCTGTCCCTTTTTTTTTCTCACAGCACCTACTTTATTAAATTGATGGTTTCTACCTTAGACAGACAGGGGCATCTACTTGGAAAATCAAACAGGCACAGACTTCATGCTGAGTTCCTACATAAATACATATGCCATAGGATTTTACCTAAGGAATTACTCATTAACCTGCAGTCTACCATTGAGTCAAATAACCAAGACTTTTACAGGACTTAAAACACTATACTCCAAAGTGCCTTGAGAAAATGATGTGACCTGATGTTACATGAATACAGGAGATCATTCTCTACTTTTCACATACAAATCTCTAATACATTTTCTGCCATATAATAAACCATTCAACTGCCAATAGAACAAATTCTGATCACAGCCCATATGGCTGCAAAATTATATTATCGATGGTGGTTACATCCTAGCTGTTATAACCTTTGTAAATATTCCCCTCTCCGTCCTTTTAAATTCCATGTGGTGAATCTTCTGGTGGCACTCATTTTATGATGGACTGATGTCTGTTCTTTCAAATAAATCAGTTGATGCCTGCAGCATGCACCTCATTATTGTTTCTTTTTTTGCAAAGTATTTAACAGCTAGGATGCAACCACCATCAGAAACCTCATTTTGCAGCCATATTAGCTCTGACCAGAGTTTGTTTTTAAAAGGGATTGTTTTGCCTCCTGCTGCCAGCTCTGCAGTTATTTCATTGACTATGACTACACCTTAACTGTCCGGTCATGTAATTACCAGAGTAAGTCCATTTTGGTTAAAAGATTTTATAGCTATAGATTGGCAATATAGCCTACAGGTTAGAGTATTGAGCAGTGAATGAGCTTGGTACATCCAGCAGACCTGGGTTTAAGTCCTACAACCTCCACATGCATACTGTGTGACTCTGAGCAAGTCACTTAACCACCCTAAAGCTCCTGGGTCACCCCTGAAAACAGGCACCTGTGCCTAGTTTACCTTACTTGTTTAACAAAGAATATATATAAAATACTGGCACGGTTGTGCCAGTATAGTTAGGGTGAAACTGCACTTACTTCAATGTTGAAGTCTAAATGTTGAGCTTTAATAACTTTGGAGCCATTCAATGGAGTTGCATGAAATGTAGCATGCATAATCTCTAGGGGGTAGGTCTGTTGATCTGCCAAATTTCATAAGAATCTGTCAAATGGTTTCTGAGATATAGCGTGTTGAAAAAAACAGAAAAATCTGGATTTTTTTACATTTCTTTCTACTGCTGGATCTCAGAAATGGATTTATGTTGTGGGCTGCAACTTTGTGGGGAGAAAGCCTTTGGGTTACAGATGTGCATTTTGAAGGTTTGATGAAACAATATTAATCCATTCAAAAGTTATGATATTTTGAATTTTCCCATTATTTCCTATGGAAAAATGTATATGTCAGGCAGGAAAGAAACTATTGCTCGCACAATACAGTATTGTATGCACAATACTATCTTCTTTTTGTAAAGAAGGCTGGTATTGTGCACACAACAGGAGTACCATGCACACAATACTAACTTCTTTTTGCACAGAAGCCTGGTGTTGTGCACACAGATCACAGAGATTTGATTAATTGAGCTGTGTTGTGTCCGTCATCTTGTTTGTCCACTTAGCGAGAATGTTGAAGTCCCGAACCTTTTTAACACAAACAAAACTCAGAAAACAGCCAAAGAGGAACCCTTCAGGAGTATTCTGAGTTTTTTGGGGGTTTTAAGCTGGACCAAAACAATTCCTTTTGTTGGATGCCAGCTTATACAGAGAACAGCTTATAAGCAATCGATTGTAAGGATCCTGCAACAAAGTTTTCTGCCCCCCAGGCAAATTTCTATTTTTTACACCAACATCAGGGTGCCCAATCCTCATATCAGTGTGTAACCCCCCAGTATTGTGGCACATTGGGAGCCCACCCCAGTGTGCCCAGATCAATGGTCTTTTGTAGAAAAATTTTCAGACACCGGGATGCCACTCCCAGTGCTGGATGCCCCCCCAGCCCACTTCTATTGCTGATGGGGGGGTACCCAATCCTCCTATCAGCATCATGATTATCACCAACTTTGGTGGCATAGTGGGAGCCCACCCCAGTGTGCCCAATTATTTTTTTTTTATTGTAACCTGTAAAAAAAGAAAAACGTCCCTTGTTATCTTTGATGCAGAATTCTGCATCGAAATTTGTGAAAATTTCAATGCATGATCCTGTATCGAAGTATTCTGCCCCCCTCCAGATTCCAATTTTCATACCGACATCAGGGTGCCCAATCCCCATGTTGGAGTGTAACCCCCCCCCAGTATTGCAGCACACTGGAAGCCCACCCCAGTGTGCCCAGACAAATCATTTGTTCCCCCCAAAAAACTTTCCAACACCGGGATGCCCACTCCTGGTGTCAGATACCTCCCTAACCCACCACTTTAATTGCCAACGGGGGTGCTCAATCCCACTATCAGCATCATGATCCCCACCAAAACATTTGTGGCACACTGGGAGCCGACCCAAGTGTGCCCATTTTTTTTTTATTTTAACCTGTAAAAAAAGAAAATCATCCCTGGAAGTATATATTTTTTTTAACCCTGCAAAAAGAAAACTGTCCCTCATCATCGCCCTCCCCTCCCCATCCCCACCCTCCTTCTGTGCACCCACCTCCTGCACTCCCTCACCCATACTTATCCTTCAGAGGTCAGGATCAGCAATCTTCTCTGGACTGGGGCCACGTCTGCACTCTTCAAAGCCAAACTGTGACCTGAGGAATCAAGGTAAGCCGTATAATGGGAGTCAGTGGGGGTTCAACTTATGTTGCTATCTCGGCCAATTTTAGGAATTCTGGCACCAAATTTTAAACATAGAAACATAGAAACATAGACTTTGATGGCAGATAAGGACCGCTAGGCCCATCTAGTCTGCCCATTTCCCTACCTACAGGATAGGCCGCAGAGCCTAGTTAACCAACAGCCTATTTCTTCCTACCCCCCACAAGAATTGCCTTATGTCTGTCCCATGCATTCTTGAAATCTCCCTCAGTTTTAGACCCCACAACCTCCTCAGGAAGGCTGTTCCATGCATCCACTACCCTCTCTGTGAAATAATACTTCCTCACATTGCCTCTGAACCACCCTCCTTCTATCTTTAAATTGTGTCCCCTTGTTCTTGTAAGTCTCTTTTTCTGAAAGATACCCTCTTGGACTTTGTTGATTCCACTGAGGTACTTAAAAGTTTCTATCATGTCCCCCCTCCTTCTTTCCTCAAGGGTATACATATTAAGCTCCTTTAGTCTCTTCATCATCGGCTTCTCTTGCAGACCCTGCACCATTTTAGTTGCCCTCCTCTGGACTACCTCTATCCTGTCTATGTCCTTGTGGAGATGAGGTCTCAGAACTGGACACAGTACCAGATGGGGTCTTGCCAACTGTCTGTACAGAGGGATAACAACTTCCTGTTTTCTGTTGCTGATGCCTCTCCCTATACATCCCAGTATACCCCCAGCCCTCCCTACTGCCTTCTCACATTGATTGCTAACCTTAAGGTCATCTGATATGATTACCCCCAGGTCCCCTTCCTTTTTTGTTGTTGTTACTACCTCCCCACCCATTGTGTATTTCTTCCCTGGGTTCTTGTTTCCCAGGTGCATTATTTTGCACTTCTTTGCATTGAATCCTAGCTGCCATACTTCTGACCATTCCTCCAACCTTGCCAAGTCCCTTTTCATCCTTCCACACCTCCTTGTGTATCAACCCTGTTGCAGATCTTTGTGTCATCTGCAAAAGAGCATATTTTCCTTCCAGTCCCTCTGCAATGTCACTGATGAAGACATTAAAAGGACTGAACCCAATACTGAACTCTTCGGTACCCCACTAGTAACCCCTCTTTCTTCAGAGTGGACTCCATTTACAATTACCTTCTGTGTCCTGTTGTGCAGCCAATGTTTTATCCAGGCTACCACCCTGGGACCCACTCCCAGGCTGGTTAATTTGACTATTAATCTTTTGTGTGGGACTGTGTCAAATGCCTTGCTAAAGTCTAGGTAGGCCATGTCCACAGCCCCATCTGGTTAACACTGACACTGTCATTTCCTTTTTTGGTCCTGAAAGGTGATTTTGGGGTCATTGAATGAAATCACCTATCGGGATTGATTCATGAAATGACAGTGCCACTGTTCATGATGTGGGGTCTCAAAAAGCCCTTGTTGCAATTGTGGTGAAAAAAAAATCCCCAAAATGACTGTGTTACAAGTGTGCATTGTGCAGTTTCTACACATGCTTGTAACTTTGCCAGTTTTGACGTTAATTATGCGCATGCGCAAGGAAAGTTTTGGGAGAGTAGCACACTTTGGAGGTGTGCCTCTCCCTTGCAATCCAGTGCTCCACTGAGCAGGCATGGTGGTCCTGCACCAATGGGTGCAGGAGCTCTGTATGACAGCGGTGTTCTTCTGCTTCAAAGAAAACCACCGCTGTCATACCGAGTACCACATCACGCCACCCCCCTTGCGTCACACGCCCCCCCATGTCACGCCACCCCCACCAAAGCTTTGGTGCCATGCTGGGAGCCCACTCCCAGTGTGGCAAACATTGTTTGTCGATGGGGTGCCTAATCCCCCTTCGGCTCCATGGCCCCCAACCATCCTTCTGCCATGCTGGAAGCCCACCCCAGCATGGTGCAAACGTCCCTTGCACAATGGGTGCCCAATCCCCCATCAGCTCCTCGTCCCCCAGCCATCTTCTCTGCTATGCAGGGAGCCCACCCAGCGTGGCAACGTCCCATGTAGTCCTTTTTAAACCTATAAAGAAAAACAGTCCCACGTAGTCTCCCAATCCCCTCCCACAACCCGCACCCACCCACTGTGCACCAGCCTCCCCACCCCCCATACTTACCTCCAGAGCTCGGCACGATGATCTTGGTGGACCCGGAACACGCCTGCACTCTTCAAAGCCGACCGCGAACTGAGGAAATGCCGGTAAGCTGTATAATGGGCTAGATTGGGGTTTCAACTTTATTGCATATCTCAGGCATTTTTTGGAATTTTTGCACCAAATTTTCAACATGGGGTTTTTGGGGCCCCTTCTCATGAATAATGTCACTGTCATGGCATTATTCAGGCCCGAAGGGTGATTTCGCAGTCACTGCATGAAATCACCCTTCAGGCCCAAATAACTCCATGACAGTGACATCACTCATGAGAAGGGGTCCCAAAAACCCCAAGTTGAAAATTTGGTGCAAAAATTCCAAAAAATGACTGTTTTACGAGCGTGCGTTGTGTAGTTCCGATGCAGGCTCGTAAGTTTGTGAATTTTCAATATTTTCACTCCAGATTTTCAACATTGCCATTTTACCACACCTCCTTATGAGCAGTATAACTGTCATTTTTCACATCCTGCCCAAAACATGTTTCCGCCCATATGGCGCACAATGGCGTACTGATCGATTGTCTTGAAATCAATGTATGGGATGCATTAAGAAAATCATGGTGACACTGTTCATTAGCAGAGGTCTTAAAATGGCTATGTTGAAAATTTGGTGAAAAAATTCCTAAAATGACTGTTTTACAAGCTGCTGCACAAGTTCTTACGTAAGCTTGTAGGTTTGTGAATTTTCAATATTTCACTCCAGATTTTCAACATTGCCATTTTACCACACCTTCTTATGAGTAGTACAGCTGTCATTTTTCATATCTCACCCAAAATATGTTTCCGCCCATGTAGCGCACAATGGCGCAGTCGGTGTGCGAACTCAATGTATGGGACACATTAAGAAAATCACAGTGACACTGATCATGAGCAGAGGTCTTAAAATGGCTGTGTTGAAAATTTGGTGAAAAAATTCCTAAAAATGACTGTTTTACGAGTCTGCATTGCGCAGTTCCTATGCACGCTCATAAGTTTGCAAATTTTCAATATTTTCACTCCACATTTTCAACATTGCCATTTTACCACACCTCCTTATGAGCAGTGCAGCTGTCATTTTTCACATCTTGCCCAAAATGTGTTTCCGCCCATGTAACGTACAATGGCACAGTCGTTGTGTGAACTCAGTGTATGGGACACATTAAGTCTTTTATGTAGAACAGAATTGAATGCTGTACTGAAATCTAGGTAGGCTACATCCACTATTCCACCCTGATCCAATTCCCTAGAAACTCAGTCAAAGAAACCATCAGGTTATTTGACATGATCTCCCCCCAGTGAATCCATGCTGCCTCAGATCCTGAAGGCCACCAGATTCCAGATATTCCACAATCTTCTCCTTCAGTAGTGATTCCTTTATGTTCCCCACCACCGAAGTCAGGCTGACTGGCCTGTGGTTGCCAACCTCCCATTTTCTGAAGTGGGACTACATCTGTCCTCCTCCAGTCCTCTAGAACCCCTCCCATCTCCAGCAAGTGGTTGAACAGGGATGTAAGGGGTGCAGCCAGCACCTCCCTGAGCTTCCTCAATATCCATATTCAGATTTATGAGTTCCCTCAGAACCCGTGCCTCTAGAAATGAACTAGTGTCTACCTCCCTTCCTTCAATGCTCTTGGCCCTTATCCGTGGTCCCACTCCTTCCTCTTCCTCTGTGAACACTGAACAAAAGTACTTGTTCAAAATGTCTGCTAGATTGATTAGGCTGTTGATGGTTTACTGTAACAGTTGATGAAGAGCTATGAGAGGAAACATGCTGTATTTCATTTTGTATAATCCTATTTGGAGTCCCATTCCCCCCAGAACTCTCAGCTTGCTGATGACACTGATTAGGTAACAATTTGGTAGCACTGCTGTTTAGTATTTCTCATTGAACTCCCTCCAAATTTAAATTCTTAAAGAAGAAATTGAAATTATTTGGTATTTTTAGTATTATGGGTTATGGATCCTTTTCTGGATTTTGATATGAATTCACTGTTACATGACTTGCATTGGATAATTTATTTGTTGTTACTGTACTCTTGGAGGCAAATTTAAGCACTTACCATGTTCGATCTTCATGTGTGCTTTTGCGCTTTTTAATTTCTCCCTGATGTGTTAAATCTGTAGATTTTCGACAGCTGTCTTTAAGTAGTGAGGTGCTTTGTGCCAATAAAATACTATCATTCAGAGTTAAATTTGTTTCACTGTTTAAAATCCCTTCATTGTTATTATTGATTTCAGTAGCCATATTGGCTGAATTTAATTCACTTGTTGCACTTCTAAGATATTGTTGGTCGCTTACTTTTTAATGCTATATTTTCCTGCTTTAGGTACAGGGTTTCTTTGACTGCCAATCTGATTTTGTTATGATTTCTAGTGCTGGAAAAAGCTCTTTAATTTCTTTGCTTTCTTTTGCCACCTTCAATTTAGCAGGCATGTCTTCAGCACTGAGGGTCTAGATATTTATAAAAGTCTTTCTGTGTTTTGTCGCAAGCAAAGTCAGAAAAAAAAAATAATCTTGTCAGACTTTGTAGGATCTGATATAATTTTGTATTAAAGTCTTTAAAAGACCCTCACAACACCCCTCAGGCCATCATTAGAGTGTCAGCAGCTAAAACCAATCTCTTACCTTTCATAAAGCTTTCTCAGCACTAAACCAGTTTGATATACTCAATCAAATTCAGAGCTTTGATAAAGGGTCACCACTTCTGTATATCTCAGTCTTTCCTCTGAATCCTCACAACAATGCCACAACAAAAATTTTCTACACCATGTTAATGCAGTCCTAGTTTCCTGTACCTAGTAGATAGCTCAATTTTCCTTACTTCCTCATGAAAGATGTAACTTTTTCATCAGGAATCATGACCAAGCAGAACCATGACCCAAAATCTGACTTGTTCAGCCCCTCTACTGCAGCATTCTTACCCACAGTGTATTTCTACATGCTTTTTGGCCCACTCTGTGATTCAGCATCTCAACTGACTGAGGTTTCCATTCATGGTGTCCACTAGCACACCAAAAAAAACAAAAAAAGACAAATAACCACTGTAATACAGAGCAACAGTCCCAGTGCTGCACTCCGAGATGAAAAATATTTTAACTTTATCAGACGTTCTCTTCATGAACATGCAGAGAGATCTGCTCTGTCCTTTAGTGCTCCATCTCACTGCGCCATCTTGTCTCTGCCACCACATGTACAGTATGTCTATTAAGCAACATTTTAAGCCCCAGTATAGCAGTGACTCCTCCAAGCTCCTGAAAACCTAATTTTTACATTAATAAACTTCTTCAATTGTATTTGTGTAACTCCAGAAAGATTACAAAATATATATTTATTTTATTACCATCTAAATTCAGATCTTTTTTTGCCATTGCCTTTGCAAAAAGTTGATTTTGTTCTAGAAGAAAGATACAGGTAACAATTACTGTTGTAAAAACACACAGTTGTGCATACTCACATACTGCAAAACATCATGGGCAAAATATGCAAATCGCCATGATGGAATTCAGGATGGTTTGGCTTTAAACAGGACTCTAAGGGGCCAAAAGGCCAAAGTAAAAAACATAAGAGACTGGAAAAAATGGCCCACTCATCACAACATTAATTTTATTGTTTTTATTCTAGAAACAAAAGCAATACCAGATAGATCCAACATTTCAGAGAATTAAATCTCCTTCCTCAGGGAGACTGGTATTTGTCTATGAAATTCAGAAAATATATATGGAAATATAGTAAATATATATTTATATGTGAAAAATATAAATAAGCAGTGGTGAATATTTAAATAGAGTCAATTCATATACTCACTAATGTCACAGTGTAAATGATATTTTAATCCAAAAACAGAAGAATCAATTTCTGTGCTCCATTCTGCAGAGTAATATATATTAAATCATGACTTTAACATATTATTGAAGCGTAAAGCATTATCTAGTTAACTGGACTAATAACAGGTGAAATAAGGGTAATAAATAAACACAGGGTTACAGTTAGAAATTGTGTCAGTTCATATTCAAAATAATGCATGAATTTCTTCAACCTGGGTGACTCAAGGGCATGAGTGGGACCTAAATCTGGAGGGCTACACTATGTTCAGAAAAGATAAGGGGGAGGGAAGGGGAGGTGGTGTAGCACTGTTAGTCAGAAATGGCGTGGGTATTGGAGGGGTAAGGGAGACAAAAGAGAATGTGGAAGCTATTTGGGTTGCCTTGCTGATGCAAGGGGGTAAGAGAGTAAAGGTCGGAGTGGTATACAGACCACCAGCACTGGTGGAGGTCCTAGAAGAAAGTTTGGTGGCAAATCTCGAGGAACACTGTAGATTAGAAAAGGGAAGGGTAATAGTAATGGGGATCTCAACATGCCAGGAACAGACTGGGGGTCTATGACATCACCAGTGACCAGAGAGCAGAGGCTGCTTGATGTCTTCCAGGATGCATTTCTGACACAACAGGTGGGTGAGCCAACTAGGGAGGCCCAGACACTGGACGTGGTCCTGGCAGACAGTGATCAGATTAGGGGTCTAGAGGTGAGGAACCCATTGGCTGGAAGTGATCACACCATAGTCTGGTTCTTCCTGGATCTAGGGGGCAGGAAAGCCGAATAAGGATGGTAGTAACCGACTTCAGGGGTGCAGACTTCAGGGAGATGGGAAGGATCCTTAAAGATCATCTAGACAGGATAAGGCTGGATATGGATGCTGAAAGCAGGTGGGGGATCATTAAGAGGTGAATACAGGAGGTTACCAGATGCTGCGCAAGGGAAAAGCGTAAGTTTGGTAAGGCCAGAAAACCCTGCTGGTGGACTTGGGAGGTACAGGAGGTGGTGAGGGAAAAGAAGACGGCCTACAGGTGCTTCAGGTGCTCAAGGAGTAAAAGGGATCAGGAGAAATATGAGCCGACAGCCAAGAGAGTCACCAGGGTGGTGAGAGCAGCTAAAGCAAAAAAGGAGCAGTCCTTGGCCAGTGGGATATGGGGGGACAAGGGGTTCTTTAGATACATAGGGGGAAAAAAGGAAAGTAAGGGGGCAGATCAGCAAGATAAGGGTAGGGGATGGTTGGGCACAGGAGGTGGGGGAACAGGCAGAAGTCCTAAATGAGTACTTTGTCTCAGTTTATACCAGGGGGATGGAGGGGCTATGTCTTGTGAGGGGAGTGGGGGCAAACTGGAGCAAGGGGTGAGACCGGTAGAGACCAAGGGCCCTGATGGGTCAAGGGAAAGGGAGTGACCACCACTGACAGGTGATGGCCCAGCAGTGCATGGTGAAAAAGGAGAGGATGAGGCTAAAATACCAGTAGAGGGAGTAAGGGAAGCCCTCAGGTCCCTTAAGATGGAGAAAGCACCTGGGCCAGATGAGGTACATCCCAGGGTGCTGAAGGAACTGGCAGATGTCCTGGCAGTCCCTCTAGTGGAGCTTTTCAACATCTCTCTGAGGACTGGGTGGGTGCCCCAAGACTGGAGGGTGGCCCATGTTGTGCCGATACACAAGAGGGATCAAGAGAGGAGGCAGGAAATTACAGGCCCATTAACCTGACATCGATGGTTGGCAAGGTGATGGAGGGTATTGTCAAGGAAAGGCTGGGGGGGTTACTGGAGCAAACTGGGTATTTGGATGATAGGGAGCATGGCTTTGTCATGGGAAGATCATGCCAGACAAATCTTGTTGAGTTCTATGACTGGGTGACGAGGGCCCTGGACCAGGATAGGCCAGTGGACGTCCTGTTTCTGGATTTTAGCAAGGCGTTTGATTTGGAACTGCACAGTGGCCTGCTGGCTAAGCTGAAGGAAATTGGGGTAGGGAGACAGTTGCTAAGATGGATAGGAAATTGGCTCTCTGAGCATACTCAGAGGTGGTGGTTGGAGGGTTAGCCTCATCCCCAAGGTGGGTTACTAGTGGGGTTCCCCAGGAGTCAGTGCTGGGGCCACTCCTGTTCAAAACCTATATCTCAGACATCAGGAGGGGGATCAGGAGTGAGATGAGTCTCTTTGCAGATGACTCAAAGCTAGGTGCAGTGGTGGATGGGGAGGAGGGGAAGGTGGCCTTGCAGGAGGACCTGGAGGCTCTGGAAAGGTGGTCAGGAAAATGGAAACTAAAATTCAATGCAGGGAAGTGCAAGGTTCTGCACCTGGGGGTCAGAAATCCAGGCCAGGGGTATACCCTGGGAGGAGACATGATTCAAGTCACAGAGGGTGAGAGGGACCTGGGGGTAGTGGTAGATGTCAAAATGAACAACTCAGAGACCTGTAAGAGGGCAGCGGCAAGGGCAAATAGGATGCTGGGTTGCATAGCTAGGAGGATTACCTCCAGAAAGGTGGAAGTCATACTTCCACTGTACATCTGCTTGGTTAGGCTACACCTCAAGTATTGTGCATAATTTTGGAGACCACATTTAAAGAGAGACGTTACATTCCTAGAGAGGGTCCAAAGGAGGGCAACCAAAATGATCTGGGGCCTGGGGGAGAGGACCTATGAGGAGAGGCTCAAGGAGCTCAACATGTACACCCTGGGGGGGGACATGATAGAGGTCTTTAAGTACATGAAAGGGATCAATAAAGGAGGCCCAGTCAGTGTGCTCCAAAGGAAGGAGGGTGGGGCAACTAGAGGTCATGGGTATAAGCTGGAAGGGGGCAGGCTCAGAGTGGAGAGGAGGAGATGTTATTTCACTGAAAGGGTGGAGGAGCCATTGAATGCACTGCCCAGGGAGCTGGTAGAGATGGAGACTGTGGACGGGTTTAAGAGGGGATGGGACAGGTACAGGGGAAGGGTAAATCTGACCAGGCACAATACAGGTGGAACATCTGGGATTGGGGACAGTATAACCCAAGGGAGAGGGGGGACACCAAAATCGGCCCTCAGTGCGGGTGCTGAAAATCGAGCAGACTCGAGAGACCATTAGGCCTATTCTGCTGGCATTTTAGTATGTTAGTAAGAATTTCTGAAGATTTTCTTTAAAAAAGGATGCTTACTATATTTTGTCTGAATTATAATGTAGTTAACATTGCCTTGTATTTCATTCAAAGTTCCTGACAAAAATAAAAGGATAGACTTTTTAAGTGATGTCTAGAGCTGTTCCTTTAAATCAAATAGATTTTTTATACAGGTTTTTATTCTCTGTCTTCCTGGCTACCCCCTTCTGATCAACCCTCCAGCTCCATCACCTGGCTCCTCTGGGACTTACCTTGTGCCAGTGTCCTCTGCCACAGGTGCAGGGCCAGCGAGGGGTCAGTAGTCATCCTGTCACCAGGGTTTTTCCTCCCATTTTCTCCCTGTTACTCCCCAAGGCCTCAGCAATGCATGATCATGCATGCACATGAAGACTCACATGCATGTTGGAACTGACAACAGCCCTGCTCCACCCACCCATCCTAGTGCCAGTCCCCCATTTGCCCAATGCTACCATTGAGCCTCCACTGAACAGTAGCCAAGAGCCAGGAAGGCTTACCTCCCCAGTCTGGGAGAGGAGAGCTGCCTGGCGGCCATCCATCCACTCCCAGCCCGCCCCCATCCAACCCTTAGTAACCTGTGTTCATTCCTGAACATGGGTCACTGGCATGATGAGATGTAAGGCGTCCAGTGCCTCAACTCTCTGCATCATTAGGCTAGCACAAAAAAATGCATTTTAACAACATCTGAGTTTTTCAGTACATGTGACTCAATTTAATATAAGAATTAGTCTCACCATAAATATGTATGCTCTGCTTACTTCAGTTATCTTTTAACTTGTTTTAAAAGGAATTGCTGCATATAAAACAAATTAAATATTCTATTTATTCCATTTGACATCTTTTTTAAAAAGTTATAAAAGTGAAAAATGCAGCGTGTTAAGAAAATTTTTTTTTACCTTGGCCCCTCAGTAAAAGTAGAATCTGCTCAAGCCTGACTCCAAAACAAAATGGCAGCAATGCTGCTCCACCTGATGCCTATTTATAAGGTGAGCAGATCAGGAAATGGGCATCCTTATGCTTGTGCCCTCACTGACGATGTCACAGACTGTCATCCAGCAACAAGAATGTGCCCTTGAGTGCAGCAGTGCTCAAGAAGTAGAGGAGTGCCCATTCTGGTAAAGTGGCATCTAGTGTTCAGATCACAAATAACCAGGTGCACTGGCCCAGAACCAACTAGTAACAAACTCATAATGTCAGTGCACTTTCAAATAGCACTATGCTGCAGACCTTTGAACAAAGTTTAAATATATAAAGCTGGTTAGTAGTGGGAATCTAAAGAAATAAATTGTATTCATATTTAGTTGCCCAATATAGGTTTGTCACTAAACCTGCTGTACAAGTCCAAATCCCACCACCACCAACTAGCCCAAAGGAATGGTTACTCCTACAATTCAATTTTATAGGCGGTACATTAGCAGAATATCATATTGTGGCATTGAACAGGGACATAGTTTACAAACTGGGGGGATAATAGCTCCTGAAAAATAGATATAAATAGAATAATAGATAGGTTCTGGTTTATTACAAGGTAGTAATTCCATCGAGAGGTTCTAGGGACACTGAGAACCTCGAGAGCGAAGCTCGAGAGGTTTCATGTGTCCCCAGAACTTCGAGATGGAATTACTACCTTGTTATGCCAGAACCTATTTGTTATTTTTTTTAATATATGGATATGAGGTGAATTGACTCACCTCCATTTAAACAGTGGAGTCAGCGGATCCATGTGAGTTCTGGCAGGGTTCCCCAGTGCAGCGTGGATGACCGGTGCTGTGGGCTTCATTTACCACTGCTTTTTTTTAACTGTTTGTCGGCAGTGTATCAGAGGAGCAGAGGAGCTCAAAAATTTTTTTTAAAAGTGAAAAAAAAATAGTTGTAGCGGCTGTTGACCATTCACTCGCTAAGCGAGCGAGCAAGCCGCCATGTTTTCCTACTTGTTGTGCCTGCCCACAGAGCAAGAGCAGCCAATCAGAGGGCACGCTTTGTAAAATGTCAGAGATACACTTGCGCGTGCGCTCTTTAGCTTTCTTGATAATACTATTGATCGGGTGCTGAATGATACTATTACGGCACCCGAACGATAGTATTATCACTTACAAACAGTAGTATTATCACTCCAGGAGCGATGGTATTACAAGGATTTTTTGTATGCTTTTCAAGCACATTATTTTCACAATACATATATTAATAAGACAATAATCTAAACTAATGATCTGTTAGAAAAAAATAGCAACAACACAACCCATTAAATATATTCACATCCAGCTACATAATGGGCATTTAATCAATGTTATCATTTCTAACAGCAGTATATTTATATCTATCAGTATAATAAGCTTCAGTCAAGAGAAACTTCTGATCAAAGTCTCCACTCCTTTTATTCTTTTGGCTTTTTCAATTCCAAAAAATATTAAGCTAGGTGACAGATGGTTATCTTCAATAAAGTGCCTAGCCAATTGTGATGCCATATCTTTTTGACGAATATACCCTTTATGTTCCCCCACCCTAAATTTCAGTTGTCTTTTCATTTTTCCTATGTAAATTTTATCACATGGACATTTAAGGCCATAAATGACACCTTCAGTCTGGCAATTAATGAATTCTTTTATAACAATGTCTTACAGTTAGAGCTTAAGTTTATTGATCAGCATTTATAGTTATTACAATCTAGGAGGCAGTCATGCAATAAATTACATTACAATACAAAAATAGAAAACACATATTCATAAAATACATACAGCTTAAAAACAAACATTGTCCCTTCAGATTCCTCACAATACCTTCCCTTACTTAATAAATTATTGTAAGGCAAGTTGCCAGTCTGTGAATTGACCGCTCATCATCAGTGTGCAATAATATTACTGAGAGTTGATTTTTGTCAGAGGGATCCCCAGAAAAATGAAAGGGGCTAACCAAAAATATCTTTGTCTATTGTACCAAGAACAGTACCAGAGTATATGATTTAAATCTTCTTTTCCTCCTTGTGCACATTTGCAATTTTGCTCACTGACGGGTAATTTTTTTGTATCTCACTGACCAAATGTTATCTTCAAATAACTCGAATCTGGCTTTAACAAAGGCATTTCTTAATGTGGGGTCATCTAGTAAGTCTAGGTAGAACTTATATCCAAAGGTCTGATTGTTTTTTGCAAACCACTAGGAATATTTAAACATTGAGATTTTAACCATATCCAGTTTGTTCCAATAATTACAGATCTTAGTTTTAATGTATTTTTGTATTTTAAGCTTAGTGTGATTTTTTTTGACATAGTTTGCCATGACTGTGAGATTATATTTCTTCATGTCACGATACACCTTTTTAAGCCAATTTGAATTTTCAAAGCCATTTGTATCCAAAATTATTTTTCTTGCAGGCATGACCTATCTGCATTAAGTCTAGTGAGGTGAAGCCAGTAGATGATTTTTCTCAAGTCCATAAATGCGTTAATGTTGGTGAGTCCTAGTTCTGATCTCACATACATGGCTGGACCAGAGGGGGCCACCCCCATTGCAGATCTTAATAATTTGTAAACTGGAGTTGTTAATATTTCTCTATTTTTAGGTCCCATATTTTAGACCAATATAGTGCTTTAACTTTTATTATATTAACCAACGGTCATAGTGAAAATCTGCCATATGTGTGGTTAAACTTTCTCAGACCATAAATTGTTTTTGTGGTTGCTTCTAGGATTTTTTGATTATGTTTCACCCAAGTCCATTTGCAGAAAAAGTAAGCCCTAAGTAAACATAGAAATTAACACTTTCTAACTCACGCTTGCCTAGCCTACAATAGGACTTTACCTGGTTTTGTCCAGAAATCAATGTTTTTGGTTTGCCATGGTTAATTTTTTTATTTTAACGCCTCTGCACTGTTCTGTAACAAGTTCAGTTTATTGTAGACCATGTCTGGTAAGAGCTAGAAGAATTATATTGTCTGCATATGCTAAGGCCGGACATCCAAACTCAAAAGTTTTTGGTGAGTCGGATTCCTGTAATTCAAGGCCCCTCAAAAATTGGTCTATGTACAGGCAAAAAAGAGATGGCACAACCCTGTCTGACCCTCTTGCTCATAGGAAATGTACATGAAAAGTGCCCTCTCATCCCATTCTGATCCTTGCCCATGTTTCCTTATATAAGTTTGCTATTATTCAGATTATAGACAGGTCTATTCCATGAATTGACATCTTTTTCCACAGGATAGATCTAGAAGCTGGGTCAAACTCAGCTAAGAAATCTATAAAGACAGCATGCAGTTTCTGTTTTCATATGAATACATACTTTTCTATTAGATGTCTCAAAGTAATACAGTTGTCAATCGTGGAATACTCATGTCTGAATCCTTTTTGTAAGTCACTTAAACTTCCCATTATGTTAATTTGGAGTAGAAGATGGTTTAATATGATTTTAGAAAAAATCTTTAGATTAATATTCAAAATTACTGCCCAACGGACTGATGGGTCTGTACATTGCCGGGTTTGCGATATCACCTTTTTTTTGTATAGGTATTATCTCTGTCTCTCTCTCCAAGAAGGAGAGATAACATTATTTTTAATACACTTATTATAGAGCAGTGCAAGGAGTTTACACCATTGAGATGTATTACATTTAAAAACATTTGTAGGAATCTTGTCAGGGCCAGAAGCCTTATTTAATTTTAGTAATTTTATTGTGAAATATACAGTGGCCCAGATATTCAAACTGCTCCAGGCTGTGGCACAAGCTTGGGCGCAGTGCAACTTGGCTGCGCAGGGGCATTGACTGGGCGATATTCAACTGTGCTGTGCCATGGCACAGCATCACTGAATATCGCACCCTAGCCACCTACAGTGTGCATGGTGCAGTGGCACTGCACCAGCGCAAGTGGCCAGAGTGGAGCAGGGGATGCGCTTACGCAAGTTACATTGTGCCATGCGCAGCAACCGCACATTCTAAAGTGCACATCAAATGGGGCCATTATAGATGCAAGGTGCAAATGAGGCCATTTGCATGTTAATATAGCCCCATTTGCATGCGATGCGCTGATCCCTGGCGACTTGCGCCTGGCACCCTGCCAGGCAGCAGCCGTCGGGGACCGACGCCTCCTGCAAAGCACGGCAATGTGCCCCACAGCCCCATAGCGGGCTTCAGTATAAATAAAAAAAATCCAATATCCCTGGTGGTCCAGTAGACCGCTGTCTGCCCGATCGACAGCTTTAGTATAAATAAAAAGAATTACATCCAATATCCCTGGTAGTCCAGTGGACCGCTGTCTGCTCGATCGCAGGCTTAAGTATAAATAAGTAGATTCCAATATCCCTGGTGGTCCAGTGGACTGCTGTCTGCCTGATCACGGGCTTAAGTATAAGTAAGTAGATTCCAATATCCCTGGTGGTCCAGTGGACCACTGTCTGCCCGATCGTGGGCATTTGTAATAAAAAAAATAATTATGTCCAATATCCCTGGTGGTCTAGTGGAACCCCCCCTCCCCACCTGCCCACTGAGCCCCACCGCCCCGCTCCCCCCTGGTCAGCCGCAAGCGGCGGCACCCACCCACCTGCCGCCTCCGCTGCCCGGCCGACTGACATTGTAGGTAGGCTGCACACCCATTGGTCCAGCAAAGCGTGAGCCAATGGGCATGCAGCCCGTACCATACTACACATTCCAGATATGTGAATGGATCCCTGGTCCCCTGTTTTGCAGGATGTGACGTAACCTCTACATCATAGGAACTGCAACTACTTCTAGTAGCTCAGTGGCACACTGAATGTGTGTTCACTTAGCAGGCAGAAAACAGTGGTTCAAAACTTAGCAGGGACTTATACATTTGTTTCAATTTATTTTGTAAGATGGAAACTCACTTAAGTGATGATTCATGGTGGATTGGAGATGGAGTAATAAAATATATGAGAAGTAAATTTAGCTAAGAACAACAATATGCGAAGTTATAACGCTGGCTGGGATTATCTCACCAAGTGCCTGTTTTGCAGGTTGTGGCATACAGTACTTCTACATCATAGGAACTGCAACTCACTTACCTGCAGTTCCTTCTTTCTACTCCTGAGTCCTGAAGCAGCGTGTGTGTGTGTGTGTGTGTGTGTGTGTGTGAGAGAGATCCTGAGCTGTGCTGTTGCAGTGTGACCTGGGCAGTGGGCAGAAAGTGTGTACCAGTTGGCAGTGTGCTGGACCATTGCCCGGCCACTGGTAGTTAACACCTTGGTAGCATCTGATAAAAAAAAATCAGTTTTTTTTTTTAGTGGCAGTCTTCATGTTCCCCCAACTTGCTGCATTTCCTTCCTCCTCCTTCATTCTGAAGCAGAGTGTGTGTGTGTTTGTGTGTGAGAGACAGTGCCTGGCCACTGGTAGTTGCCACCTTGGTTGCATCTCATAAAACCTTTTTTTTTTAATAGAGTCTTTTGTTTCTGGTTGCAGTCTTCACATTCCCTCAAGTTGCTGCAGTTCCTTCCTCCTCCTGAGTCCTGAAGCAGAGTGTGTGTGTGTGTGTGTGTGTGTGTGTGTGTGTGTGTTCCTGAACTGTGCTGTTGCAGTGTGATCTAGGCAGTGGGTAGCACAGTGTGTGTGTGTGTGTCTGTGGGCAGTAGGTAGCACAGTATGTGTGTGTGTTTTCCAGAACTGTACTGTTGCAGTGTGATCTGGGCAGTGGTAGCACAGTGTGTGTGTGTGTGTGTGTCTGTGTGTGTGTGTGTGTCTGTGGGCAGTGGGTAGCACAGTGTGTGTGTGTGTGTGTGTGTGTGTGTGTGTGTGTGTCTGTGGGCAGTGGGTAGCACAGTGTGTGTGTGTTTTCCAGAACTGTACTGTTGCAGTGTGATCTGGGCAGTGGGCAGCACAGTGTGTGTGTGTGTGTGTGTGTGTGTGTGTGTGTGTGTGTGCGCGTGCACGTGTGTACTGTTGCAGTGTGATCTGGGCAGTGGGCAGCAAGTGTGTGCCAGTTGACAGCGTGCCGGTGCCAGGCCACAGTCTTCATGTTCCTCCAAGTTGTTGTAGTTACTTCCTCCTCCTGAGTTCTAAAGTGACCTGTGCGTGTCATCCTGAGCTATGCTGCTGCAGTAAATCTGGGCAGTGGGCAGCAAGTTGTGCCAGCTAGCAGTGTGCCAGTGCCTGGCCATTAATAGTTGGCACATTGGTGGCATCCCATAAAAAAATGTAAATAAAGTCTTTCATCTTGTAGCGGCCTTCAAGTTCCCCCAAGTTGCTGTAGTTCCTTCCTCCTCCTGAGTCCTGAAGCAGCATATGTGTGTTTGTGTGTGTGCGTGTGTGTGTGTGTATGTCATTCTGAGCTGTTCTGTTTCAGTGTGATCTGGGTAGTGGGCTGCAAGTGTGTGCCAGATGCCAGCGACTCAGTGCTTGACCACTGATAGTCCCTGGTGGCATCCAATTAAAAAAAAGAAAAAGAAAAAGTAAAAATAAATAGAAAAATTCAATAAAAAAGTCATCACCCAAGTGGCTGAGTCATGTAGAAAGCATTAGGAAATGTAGCAACACAGAGGGCAAGGAGATGGTGGCAAGGCATCATCCAGTCACATCAAAGAAAACACAATGCAGAGTAGGCTTGGATATAGGCCCTCTGCTTCAGTGGGAAATACAAGTTTTGAAGAAGATGACAGTAGTCAAACAGTACGTAAAATATCACTCATTGTAGGAACCACTCGCAGCGGCACTGCAAGGGTTGCAACATGAGCAATCGCTGTAGAATAAAGGAAAAAGAAAGGAATGTATCATGTTGTGATACTGGCAAAGGAGGAGGAGGAGCAAGTGACTTGGCAGAGCTTGGGGACAGAGATACAGACTGTGATTATACACCCAATAAAACTGATAGCAGTAGCAGTAGCAGTTCTGGGGAGGAAAAGAAGGAGGAGGAGGAGGAGGAGGAGGAGATGGAACAGGTGGGAGTTGGACTTGGGGCAGGTACACATAAGAGATAAAAAAAAGACCAAAAGTGGTGGTTAAAAAAGAAAGAAGCTGCAAAATGGCAAGGGGAAACACAATAAGCATCTGAAATGACAGCAGATAAGGACAGGCAAAACACAGTAGCCCACCCATTGGGCAACAACAGTAAGTGCCAGGAGGAAGGACCAAACTGGTGACATCGGTGGTGTGGGATTTCTTTCGAGAGGACAAAGAATAATGGATACATGTAGTGTTGCTTTTGTGTAAAGACAGGCTGAGTCAGGATAAGGAGGGAATAAGGCAGTGAACATCTACCATGAAAAGATATTTGCTTGGAGTCCCACAGCTCTATCTCAGTATGAGAAGGCATACCAATGCATGGTGCCAGCAGCTGCACCACCAGGCAGTGAAGCTGATGATGATAATAAGGAGGGGCAGGGGAGAAGAACATTAGGGGACCAGTGAGAGAGGATAAAGAAGAGAGGCACTCAAGTTGCACCTGATGCACATCTCCAACATCTTCCACTCATCAGTTCTTTAGGCCATGGACTCCCACACCTCCGAGGAGATGCAAATCCCCAATCACTTCCACCACCAGCTGCGGCAAAAAATGGTTCCATGTCAATTCAGCTAAATTAGAAACAGCAGGGTACAAAACAGAGCAGGTAAAACATCACAAAGTAATACCGCACTGATAAAATACAGCTAAAACAAAACTGCTAAAACCACAAAACAGCGCAGATTAACTGGACTTAAAGCAGGGGTGCAACTTGGGAGGGGGAGAAGGTTAGGAGAGGGCAGATTTATTATACCAACTCTGGGGGGATGCAACTCAGTGTGGGGGACAAAATTGAGGGGACAGATTTATTATTACATCTTGAGGGGGGGACACAGCTCGGGGTGGGGAAGAAAGTCCTGAGGCAGATTTATTATTCCATCTATGGGACAGATGCAACTCAGAGTGGGGGCACGATGGTGGATGTGATGGCAAAAAAAAAAAATAGAAACTGTCAGGATTGAACCCAGGGCTGCTGGATGTAGCAAGACCATTCACAGCTCATGACTCTAACCACTACACTATGCTGCCACAATGGTTGGGCAGCATACACTCATGAACTTAAACTACATAGCATGACAATTTCAATCAATCAATCAAATCTTTATTTATTCAGGTGAACATCATTGAGCAAGGCTCATTTACAAGATGGACCTGATAAGGTCAAGGTTCAACAGTTGATACACAACAGATACATCATACACTTTATAAGACAGTTATACATACAGAGAAAAATAATGTTTATAACACAATGAAGTACAGTGAATTCACATGTTAAAACTCGGTTAAAGGAAGGTTAAGCTAATATCTACAGTATGTACAGTACATACATATCCCAATGGGAGCCATGGCAGACACACAACATAATGAATACTAGGATGGTGAAGGTATTATTGGGTGCCATAAGCTGGGGGTGTCTGACTGGAAGGAATATGCCATATATGATTGGAAGCCAGATTTGTAGGATGACTATTCTAGCTCTAGCGATAGCAACTGCATTTCTCTGTGAAGAAGGCTGTACAATGCTGTTTAAAGGATGCAAATGGAATGATAATGGACAGTTTTAGGAATTTTTGTAGGGTGTTCCATGCTATAGCTAGAGAATAGCTGATTGCTGCCCTCCCTAGTCTGGTGCTGACTTTGGGCAATTTGAGCAGGATGATATTGTTGCTTCTTAGGGCATAGGAGTGGTCTGGTTGAAGCAGTCCAGGATATAGTTTGGGAGTTTTTTTGATAAAGCTCTGTAAATCCATAGAGCTGCATTTCTGCTCCTCCTGATATGAAGGGAAACCCATCCAACTGTGTCATAAATTTAACACTACGTGGTTCAGGCACTGCATGGTTCAGGCATCCCACATACATGGTACCAGCCCAGTGCTATAATCTCCCCCTCGTTCATGAATCTTTTGTGACTTTCACTCGGCAGCATTTGACACACTCTATTTACACTTGCAAACTTAAAGTGCTACCAGTAAAAGTAGGAGCCAGCATTCACATTCAGGGAAAATAATCATCCAACTCTCACTGATCAATTTCCTGGAAATGGGTCAGAAATATAAAGCCAACAAACCAGAAGCAAAAAGTCAACAAGCAATTGTGGAATTTCAGTCATCGACTTGCTGCCATTCTCCTTTGTAAGTAATGTAGGTTTTGTATCACTAATGCAGGTTGCAGTGCCAAGGTATCAAGTGCCCAGCTGCACGTATTATTCCACAGAGGTTCTTCTTGATTTGTATCAGTGTCTATAAGACTGTGTCACATGCCCTGAAAGCATGATTTGTTCCAGTGGTTCATATTACCACTGACATGTGAACCAGTAGTCAGACTACTGATTACACGGCAGTGTCTGCCTATTGAGTCAGTTTCTTCTCTTCATTCTTCCCCCCCTCCTCCTCTTCTTCCTGTTTCTCTGGGTTAAGTGCCAGTAGCAGCTGTAGCCGCAAGTCACCTGGGCCCTCCAACCTCTGCAAGCATGTAGTTTTATGTATTCCTGGCTTTGACAATGACCACCATGCAGAAAACGTGTTACGCTTCGTTCAGAAGACGTTTGATGAGTGGCTAACACTACATCCATAACATCAGGTTCAATAGTATCATACAATGCAAATAACATTGCAAAGGCAGTGGATGATGGGCATTACACACATGTTCCATGTTTTGCTCACTGTATTAATCTGGTAGTTCAAGGAGTCCTAGATGAAGAAGGCACCACTGTGCAGATGTGTGCAGGTCTAGCCAAAAACATTTGCAGTCATTTTAGCCATTTTGCAAAGGCACAGAAGCTGTTATGAAATATTTAGCAATGGAACCACCTTTACCTCCACCAACTGAAACAAGATGTGGCAACAAGATGGAATTCCACCTTTTACATGATGCAGTGGCTGCTAGAACAACACAAGGCTATCCACAAGTATGTTGTTGAGCATGGTATTGGCAAGGGAGAGGTAAACATTAGCCCAGATCAGTGCTGAAGCCCTTTGAGGAAGACATGCAGCAGATAAGTGCTGATGCAGCTGGTCGAAGTCAGGTACTCCCTTTCATTGCCCTCTGTAACCTATGACTTATTTGTATGAAAACTCACTATGAGGACAAGGAGAATATCCCTGCTTTCAAACTTGTAGAAAGGGTAAGAACACGTTTCTGGAATGATACACACATTTCAGAAATGCGTAGAGCTGACCACTACCTTCTGGCCACTCTCTTGGACCCTTAGTTCAAAGACACATCTGAGGCATTTTATGATGCACAGGAATGCAGTAAGGATCAGCAGTCCTATAAAACCTGGCTTGTCCATCTGGCCTCTGTACATACAGCACTAAACAAGACTGATAACATGAGTAGAACACAAAATCAAAACTCATCATCATCCTTTGCAATTCACTGACAGGCCAATGGAAGGAGAGGGAAGAAGAAGGATCCTAATGTGTTTACAAAGCTACTAGTGAATGTCACAAGAGACACTAATATTTGTCTTCAAGTCAACTAAGACCTGATGAGGCAACTGCTGCTGCTCCCCCCAGAAAAAACAGCAATTGATTACAAGCTGCAGAACAACTGTCTGACTATGACTTGATGAAAGCAGGCAAGTCACTTTCTGACACATTGATGCCTGAGATGCCAGAAAACAAAATGGTTCCTGATTATCTGAATGCAAATGTGCTGCCAGCAAAAGGAGATGAGACTCTATTGTACAAGTTCCAAGGAAAAACTATTTGGCCCGCTTACGCAGGCAACTGTTTAACACCTCAATTTCCTACATGCAACTTCATACTCGGAGAGAATTTTCAGTGCTGCAGGAAATATTGTCATCAACAGGAGAACATGCATTTCAACCTAAAATGTAGAGATGCTCACTTTTTTTAAAATTAACCTGCTCCTTTTTCAAAGCCTCTTTTGCCATGATTTATGGATGGCGAATCCCTACACTTCCAGCTTTGCTATAGACAGAGAAACTGATGAGGTGGATTGGGAGGCCTTCTGTGTCCATTGATTTGTTTGCTTGTTTGTTTAGAATCAGTATCATGAGAGAGATCAAGATGACCGCTGTGGGAGTAATGCACATCTGATCAGCTCTGAGATGCTGGTATTGGTTTCACCAGAAAAAAATGTGAAACCTACTTTTAAAAACTTTCCTCTTCTTCCTACAATACCCGACGAGCACACTCGCTGCCTTCCTGTGCTAAGATCTGTTTTAAAAAGACAATTGCACAAATGCTACACTGCTAAACTCAGTGGCACCATTAAATTAGCCCTGTACCTGTTTGCACTGATCAGTGACTTCACTAAAACATTCTTTGGAACTCAGAATGCAGACTGCTACATCAACGCCCATGTCATCTAGAAAAGAAAGAAGGAAACAGTGAGAGTTAGGGGGGGGGAAAAGAATGACATTTGTTTCTCCCTGTCAAACCAAAATAACCCTCAGAAAAAAGACTGTGTTGGTCTGATTGACCTCCTCCTTTTCAATACCAGCCCAAGAACCTTGGGGGGCTACTGGCCCTATTGAGTGGAGGTATGAGCTCCAACCCCAACACCAGGAAATGTTATCAGAAAATGCAACCAACTCCAAAACCTATTACTGCCTGTATCTCAGCTAAAGATTTAACTCAAATACAGAACCCAGATTCTCACAGCATGTCTAGAAGTGCTGCAGCAGTGTCTGGGATGGTGGTTTCTGAAGGAGATCCCAGAGAGCAACTTTCAGCCTCAAAACCCATACCTGCTCCTTCGAGGAAGTAAATAAATCTCTCACCATCATGATAAGAATGATACAAAAACTAGCTGCAAAGATTAACAGTAAATTGAATAAGTTGGAGAAAGATAGTAAAGCGACGGGAGAAGTAGCTTCAGTTAATGTAAATCAATTACGTAATTTGGAAAAAGAAAATAACTGAACTTAAGTTCAAACTAGAAATGGCAACAGTTCTATCTACTTCACTATTGTGGGATACAATATATACAGCAAGAAAAATAGAAATACTAGAGATCAAAGACAGCAAAATTGTGATTTGTTGGACTTCCTTAATTAGATTCAAAGACTTTCTATACCTGGGACCTTGTAAAATAATTTATGATATACTGTGTCAATTCAGTTTTACATATTCTTATCTTCCTAACATAATAAGAGCTTTCCTAATCCCGACAAGAAGAAATTTAGTAGAAGCACAGTTTCAATCTTTTAACCCTCCCTTCCCCCACTGTAATAGTTAAATTTAATTCTCTCCTGGAACGTGAAGTAATCATTAAATCTGCGACAGTAAAAGATGCATACACTTTCAACGGGGTAATAGTTTTCATTTACCTTGATGTGGTACCACTTACGCAACAAAGGATACGCTGTTTGTTAAAATACTGTGAGGAAAGAGAATATTTCGGTGGCCTGTATTCAGTTCTCTATCCGTGTGAAGCCTGAATTTTTCTAAAGAAACAGTCCAGGATGTTTTATGATGAGGAACAGCTCAATGCATATATTAAAACTCAACAAGTGATGAAAGTAGCTGAGGCACAAGAAGATTCAGAGGCTTCTGACAATGATATGGAGACTGATATTTCACTGATTTTGAACGCAGTGAATAACTCCTCTAAAAATGTAATGCAGATAGAAGTTATAAAAGCTTCTGCTCCAAGTAATTTATTTTTAACAACAGCATCGACTTCGGTTGCAATTATAAGCACATATAAACCTTTCCCTGACATCTTAACCATGGAACTAATGAAAAAACTGTTGGAGCCCATTTCAGTTGATTACCAAAAGATCATAGAAGAAAAGTAACTCTTACATCTGGTTGTTTAATTGCTATAGCACGTATTCCAGTTAAAGGCTTTTGGGAATTCTGGACTTTTTTTTTTCTATTATATACAGAAAACTATTTTTTTACTACCCAGGAATGCTAACATATCCTTAGGCTACTATCATCTAAATATTTAATTAAGTATGGAAATGCATTTTAATCTTGAGATTATAGGATATAAATAATATATAGTATCCAATCACTCTGTCTTGGAGACTTTTTTTCTTTTGCCTTGCTAATATCTAAATGAGACTTAAAAGATTTTAAAAAAGTACTGCAGTTTCAACTATTCTTTTCTACAGGTATTCTTATGAAAGTCCTGAGTAGAAAATGTTATTTCAATTAAACTGGAGATTGTCTTAATCAGTATAATACTAAAAAGAACTGTGATGCGCCACTGGTAAAATTATAAATTGGACTCCTGGAAAAGAATAAAGGAATAATGCATGACAGGGTGTGTGTTTTGTTGGCATAACGCCACACCTGGGGTTGGGCACAAGGCCGCAGGCCGAGTGCATCTAATGCCCCAGGCGTTGCATTATCCCAGCTCAACACATACCCTGGAGTGCATTATTCCTATTATACAATGGCTTGTTGTTATACATAAAATAAAAAATAATTTTAAAGAATGTTTTTATTAGTGTGGAAAAATATTTTTGTTTCTTAAGAGGAGATGCAGAAAAAGAGTATGAGGTCAAAACAGTCATCTGCAGGTTCACATTGCTGAGACTACACCTGTGGCATTATGTTGGGATAACGCCATGGGTCCAGCCCCAAACTGACCAATCACAGTCCAAGATTCTTTCTTGCCATTGTATAAAAGCCTACAATCTTTTTGGACTTTATCTATGCTGGATCTTCTTAAGTGCAATAATAAGATGTTATTATTCTACAGCATTATCAACTCTAGAAAACAGAATATTTAATTATATTGGAGCATATACATGAGCGTGCATGGGGTACACATGATTCGTGCATTCCAGGCTGGTATAGCTATGCACCTGTGGACAGGCGCAGCCATATCCACAACTGTGCACACCTGCTGGGTGGCTGTCTGTGGTCCATCCTCCCCCAGCATGCACAATCTTGGTGGGGGGCAGATTGAGGGACACAGGTCGGCATCTAATCGGTTCCATGTCATTATGGTGATCACCAAATAGCAATCACCATTACAGCGAGTGTACATTGCCAAAAAAACAAAACAGCAATGTATACTCCCAGAGAGGCAACTCCAGCAAAAACAAATGTATTTATGTGGAGGACTGTGCTCCCCGTACCCCCTCACAGAAGGGCTTCACCCCCACACCCCCTTACTATGGATTCTCAACTCCAAGGAGGTGCATGTCGAGAAGTGGGAAAAACTTGTAAAAATATTTACTCCCACATGTAAAACACAAAAAACTGTACCCCTCCCCAGTCCAAAACCCTGCATCCTCCCCACTGTAGTCAGGCACCCTCACCACCACACCACATGGACAGCTCAGTAGGCTCATGCTGCACTACCTCCCTCATACCTTCCTTATCATCCCTCCTCTTCCATTCTCCCTGATGTTCTTCTGTTCACCCTGCTGTTCTCCCCTCACTACCCCTTCAGGGTAGCTCACATAATAGGTGCTGAAATTGAGTCACTCATATCCGAGTCACCCTTTTCACAGGATACCCATCCAGTCAGATGCCTGTCCTGAATCCCCTAGCGGATCCCCTGCTCCATGTGAGCAGAGGCTGCTGGGAAGGCACAGGACACCAAATATAAATGTTTACAGGTGAGTGCCTGAATAACTACCCACAGCCCATCCTGTCATGCCAGAGGGCTTGAGCAGCATGATAGGTATAGCTCTGACATCCTGCAACCTGTGGGGGTACTCTGTATGGGGCACAGAACATATATGACAGGGTTCCTGCTGCCATATCATGCATCCCCTTGCCCAGTACTCCACACCTTTGTGAATTGCGTGTTGTGCAGGCAGTCCCACAGACACGCCCCTGGACCACCCACAGTATGTAGCTGCACTATCAGCCAGGGGATTGTGTGCATAACCCTTCTGTGAATGCTGGCAGGGGTCCACTAGACCCCTGATACATTACTTTCTGACTTAGGGTTGCCTACGTGCCATGGATACATGGTGTATCGGCAATCCAAACATTTGGACATGGGCCCCATTGTTTGTTTTGTTTGTTACTTTCTTTGAGATACTAATCACATGTACCAGCATTATAAATTAATGTATCATACAAACATACATGCGAACATATGAAGAGGCCAGCAGAAGAAGGCCATTTGGTCTATCTAGTCTGCTCATATTGCAGGGTACACAGCTTGAGCTACTGCCCCTGCCCTCCCTCCCCACACCTCCCATCCTCCCTACCCATGATCCTTACCTACCCCATGCCTATCCCAGCCTCTCTTAAAGCTGCCCATTGCCTTCAACAAGATCACCTCTTCCAGCAGAGCATTCCAGGAGTCCACCACCTTCTCTGTGAAGAAGTATCCATAATGTATATGTAGCTATGTAAAAAAAAAGAAAAATTATTTAAAAAAAAAAAAAGGAACCAGTATCCTATATACACACTGTGGGATACTGCACTGGTGTCCATGTGTGGCACTTACCCAAGGGGCACACAGTTTTTGGAACTAGTAGCCCACACTGTGAGATGCTGTGCTATTGTCTTTACTCAGTCTTTTTCACATTAATCTTTGTGAATATTTGTCAGGCCTATGTAGGTTAAATAAATAATCTTTGGGACAATGTTGCCTATAAAACCAGTGTGTACAGCACTTATCCATGGCATAATGGAAAGCCTTATCCATGTGTGGCACTGTCCCAGTGGGCACAACATTTGTGGGACTAGTATCCCACACTGTAGGATGCTGCTCTACTGTCTTCACTAAGTCTTCTTCAGATTAATGTTTTTTGAATTTTTAGCAGGCCTAGACAAGCTGAATAAATATTTTTTGGGCAATGTTGCCCATAAAACCAGTTTGTACAACACTTATCCATGGCATGTGTGTCACTGTTCCAATAGGCACTGAATATTATTCTTTTTTTGTGTCTAGGTTGAGTAGGTGAGCATCCTGCATGGATCCTACTGGTGTATAGTTCTGCTTTGTTCTGTCATTGCTTGTTGGACACAGTGTTTACACACATTCTACCAGAGGCAACATTGACTGTACTGTCCCCCAAGCGAAGCCTGGATATCACATTTAGGCTTTCTGTTAATCTCATGGTGCATGGAAACATTTCTGGACTATTATCCATCTTTGTGAAGTCACCTGTGATTAACTCTGACAGCAGTCTTAGGCTGCTGCATGAACTAATGAGATGAGTGTCACAAGGGTCTTTGAGTAGTGGGTTCACTGCCTTATCATCTCTCTGTGCTGTACCATTTGCAAGGAGCGGTGGTTGTTTGGTTTGCATGTTGTGTGGTGCAAGCTGGTTATGTGAGCAGTTAGAGTGTCATTCTTTCATCTATGGGGGTGGATAGGTGGATTCACTTGCCTGCACTACCCTTTAACAACTGTACCCCCATAACTGCTGTGGAAAG
This sequence comes from Neoceratodus forsteri, assembly GCA_016271365.2. Classification (NCBI taxonomy): domain Eukaryota; kingdom Metazoa; phylum Chordata; order Ceratodontiformes; family Ceratodontidae; genus Neoceratodus; species Neoceratodus forsteri. Next base: position 264,915,759 of record CM057454.1, on the reverse strand, counting down.
AGTTAGGAGGCCACTGCATTTCCTTTTAGTCTGCTGGTGTGTCCTGTTTGGGCCCTCTTAGTTGGAGTGAGAGACTAGACCGGGGTTGAAAGACCTGTTGCAGAAAGGAGTGGAGGCAGCCTGTGTGAGATAGACACCACCATAGGTGGAGAAGTTCACTCGTACAGACTTTTGATCTTTGTGGTCAAGACTCCGGAATAGCCTCATGAAACTACAGTGACATTTTTCTGCTGCCCATCTCACCTGGTGGCAGCAGGTGGAATATGTGGCATTGAAAAAGCTGCTTCATAAACTGACTTATGCAGTGTGTGTACTCATGCAGAAGCTTACCTTCTTGTTCCCCACTCCCCTTTAAATTTTCATTACTTGGAATCACTGGCGAGAGTCGGGAAGAGTGTGTGAGTGAATGAGCTGTTAATAAAATTGTGACTTGTATAGGTGTGAGCGAGTGTAGATGTGCACTTAAGTCATAGTCTGAGTGAATACAGGGGGTGGAAGGAATTGGGAGAGGGTGGTGGTGGGTTAATGCTGTGTGGTATTATGCATGGGTTGTGGTTGGTAGGCTATTTATTGGGGTTGGGGGGTTTTAGTCATTTGGTGGGGTTAGAGCATAATAGTACAATATTGTTGTACTGATGCTAGGATGTGGCTGGAACTAAAGACCCTGAGATTCAGCTACTCTGCATCCCTCCTACATGTCCATGCCTCATTGGTGACCAGCCCCCTCCTAGTGTTGCATATAGATGATGCAGAGAAATGGGGACCATGGGGAGGTATGAGAATTGGAGGCTGGGTTCAGGAAAAACTGATGGGGGGAGTGCAATTAGGGCAGTGAGGACCAGGAAGCATCCTAGTGTGAAATGGGTCATGGACAGAGGCTCAACATGCTTGATACCAATATCCTGGGTTCCCACCTGACCAAGTGGGCAAGTAACTGAGAGGCCAGCTGCTTCTGCTTGTCCTCTTTGGGCTGTGCTATGCAATGCCAGAACAATGAGGAATAAGACTGCTATTATAACAGACTTTTTTATCTGATTCCTTAGTCGATCTGGTTTGCATCTTGGAGACATGGCTAGGTGATGATATGGGTCCTGTCCAAGACACAGCCATCCTAGACAGATTCTTTGTGGTTCACTAGGAAGGAATGCATTGGGGTGGGTGGCCATCTGTTTTAGAACTGAGTTGAACTTGGTGTTGCAACCAGTGGGAACACTTGTCATTTGAATCCATGGCCATGGGGGAAGGTACAGTGAAGGTTTTAGGATCCTTGGGACATGAGGGAAAGTTCCTACAGGAAATTGTGGACTTCCTCGCTAGCAGGGTGTTGGAGACTCCCATATGTTTAATTCTGAATGAATTCAATGCCTGGATCAATTACAAACTATCACATTTTGGTCAAGATTTCCTCCAGGTGATGAAACCCCTGGGCCTCGTACAAGTAATTACTTCCATGACTCATCAACATGACCATGCTTTGGAGTTGGTGTTCTTCCTGGGGCTTGAGGTTGATGGCCTCTAGATTGATCTGGTTAGTTGGTTGGATCACTGCACCATCAAGTTCTTCTTTAGGGCCCACCTTGTAGTCCACCCTTTGTGGAGATGGTCCAGTACTGTCCTTTAAGAGGCTAGAAGGACTTCAGGCAGTACTGGACATCTCAGGTGTGGTGTCAACTTAAGCTACAGGGCCAGAAGAGGCTGTAATGGCTTATAACAGAGCTGTTGCAGTGGTCTTCAATCAGATGGCACTAATCCGTGTACACCAACATGTGTTGTGGCTCACCATGTAATAACGGTGAACGTCAAGAGACAAAAGCAAGAAAGTGAATGTTGGAGCACTGCTGGAGGAGATCCAGGGCCAAGAAAGGCAAACTGGCTTTGGATACTCATTACAGTAAATACCAAAGGGCAATCTCCCACTGGAAGGTAGAGTTTCTATTAAAGGAGATTGCTGCCAGGAGGAATCGATCAGTGCAGCTCTTCTGGACTGTAGATAGGCTACTCCATCCGGCCTGTCTGGAGTCTGTGGCAGCCTTTTCACTAATTAAATACGAGGAGTTTGCTCAGTTCTTCTTCAACAGGGTGTCCTCTATTTGGCCCAGGATTCCCCAAGTGGGCTGTGGCAACCTAGCAGTGCTAAGCCGACACTCCACAGATGTACTGCCTGTCATGGGGGGAGTTTAGACTGGTGACAGTTGAAGAGGTTGCTGAGGTGATTTCTGTGCTGCAAAAGACCTTTGGCAAACTGGATCTAAGTCCAATGTGGCTACTGGTGAGCTGTGCTAGATATCCAGGCCCTGTGTATGCCAGGATTGTCTGGTGTTCCTTGCCGGTGGGGGTCTTCCCAGCTACACTGAAAAATACACTGGTGAGAACTTTTCTGAAGAAGCTATCACTGGACCCAGACAACCTAGCAAACTGCCAGTGTGTCTCTAACCTACCATTTTTGGGCAAGGTTATTGAGAAGGTGATTGCATTGCAGCTCGAGAGGCACCTCATAGCCTACGACATCCATGAGCCTTCCCAGCCCAGACTTAGGTCTAAGCATAGCGCTGAAACTGCACTGTTCAGAGTGCTGAATGATGGGATATGGGAGAGTGGTCAAGTTTCATTCTCCTCGATCTCGCCTCAGCTTCTGACACTGCAGACCATGGGCTGTTGTTGGATCAGCTGAGGAAATACATAGGGCTCAAGTCACTGGCAATGTCATCTGCTGGTCTGAGTCCTGCCCCAGGGACAGGATGCAGATGATGATGTTGAGGAATTTCTCCTCACACCCGGTGTTACTGCCGTGTGGCATTCCCTAGGGCTTGGTCCTCTTGCTCATGTTGCTTGCAGTGTATATGCAGCCTCCTGGTGGGATCACTATTGATGGTACAGGCTGAGATTTTACAGTTATGCAGATGATACCCAGCTGTACCTGTCTTTTGCACTCAGGATGTCGGATGCAATGGATTTGCTTTATAAGTGCTTGGCTGAGATCCAGGACTGGATGTCATTGAACTGGTTAAGACTCAACTTTAACAAGGCTGAGGTGCTAGTAGTTGACCCAAGCCACAAAGGGAGAGTGGCAACAGCTGAGAAGGAGACCAAGCACTGGTTTGGCTCATCAAAGCTTTTGGCTGCCACAAAGGTGAAAAATCTGGGGGTCATTCTGGGTGATGGGCTGACACTAGAGGCTCAGGTGTCTGGAGTGGCTAATATCATCTAAGGAACATCTGCCAGATTAAAATCGTATCTCCTCCTGGTAATCTGATGACCCTAGTACAGTTGTTTGTGGCATCTCGGCTTGACTACTAGAGTGCTCTCTATACCTTGGGATCAGTGGAGGCATGTTACAACACCTGCAGATGGTGCAGAATACAGCAGCCAGACTAATGACCAGACTTCTGAGGATGTGTCATGAGTCTCCAGTGCTTCATGAACTGCATTGGCTGTCGGTGAAGTGGCATATATATCCTTCAAAGCTGGGTTACTAACTTATAAGGCCCTAGATGGATTGGTTGCTGGTTACCTATTTGATCTCTGCACCCTTACATGCCCTCATGCTCTCTCTGCTGCTCTGAGGTGGGCCTCCTGATTGCACCAAGACCTAGGCTCAGAATGTTGGGTCACCAGGCCTTCAAGCTGGCTGCCCAGTTTTGTGACATTCTCTTCTAAGAGTCATCAAGGAGGCCTCCTCTGTAGATGTTTTTAGGAGGGGTTTGAATACACATCGGTTCCATCAAGCGTTTGTAGACTGATGGTTCACACTTTTAAATCTGCCCCAGCTGTGCCTTATTTAGTATTTATTTATTTATTTGTTTGTTTGTTTGTTATGCAAATGCATGATGTATGTAATCTCCTGTGTACCCTGTTGCTGATTTGATTTGCCCTAATTGTAGAGCACCCAGGCCTTCGGGGAAGAGCGTTGATATAAACTTTTACTTACTTACGTACTTACTTTTACTTATATAATTTTTGGATCTCATAGCCCACACTATAAGATGCTGTACTGTTTTCTTCACTCACTTACTCTCTCTTCTTCAGATTAACATTTTGTCAATTTTTAACAGGCATACATAGGCCAAATAAATAATTTTTGGGGCAATGTTGCCCATGAAATCAGTGTGGCCATAGCTTTACAGGAAGCCTTGTCCATGTGTGGACAGTCTAAAGGAATGATGTGTGCTCTCAGCTAGAAGTACTGGTGCACACCAAGGTGTCTGACCCAACAATTTGAGTATAAATCAGAAATTGGTGCACTCACATAGAAAATGGCAGCACCATATAGTTCTGTCCTGCATCTACACAAACAAGCATTTGTCAATGCCGAATGTTTGCTTGCTGGCATTGGCATTGGTAGTGTAGAAGTTACAGAGCTGCATAATAGAAATGGTAGTGAAGTATTGAACTGAAGCCAACCCCACCACCACCCTGCAGAGAGTGACAGGCATTGGGGTGTGCCTTTGGGTCATCAGGCATAACGGAAACACCATTTCACCACACCCTACCCTGCAGACACTGACAAGTGTCACGGTGTGCCTTGGGGTCTTTGGCCTTTGCGCACCCCATTGAATCAGGAAATACGGTGAGATGGGTGCGGTATAGGAGAATAGGGTGAATTTTGGGGCCGAAGAGTCCAAGGCATACCTTGATGCCTCTCACTGGCTGCAGGGTGTGGAATGGTATGAGCATTACAGGCAAGAATCCCAAGTCACACCCCTGATGTCTGTCATTCTCTACAGGGTGGGGTGTTACGGTTGGAAACCCTAACACCTCAGGCATTCGTTGAAATTTTCGCTCCAAATTTTCAACATGTTTTTTCTGTGACCCCCACCTCATGAACAATGGCAATATGAGCTTGTTAGCCGAAAGCTGCTTATGCACAGCGACTACGGCATTTAGCACCACAGGTGCAAAAACATATTCCGAACAGGATGTGAAAAATAACAGCTGTGCTGTTCATTGGGAGGTGTAAAATGGCAATGTTCAAATCTGTAGTAAAAATATTAAAAACTAGTGAAGTCACGCTGCAGATAGAAACTGTGCAAGGCACACCATCTAATGTAATTAGTTTGGGATTCTTTACAGCAGATTGTCAACACAGGCATTTTGGGACCTCCGATCATGAACAGTGTCACTGTGATTTTCTTTATCTGTCCCGAACAATGATTTCCCAAAGCGACCACGCATCTCTGCGCTGAAAGTGTGAAAACACATTTCGGCCATGTTATGAAAAATGGCAGCTGTACCGTTCATAAGGAAATGTGGAAAAATGCCACTGGTGAAAATCTGGACTGAAAATATTACAAAGTCATGAACTTACGAGGGTGCGTAGAAACTGAGCAATGCTCACTCATAACACAGTCAATTTATGGACTTTGCTACTAAATTTTTCAACGTAGCCATTTTAAGACCTCTGCTCATGAACAGTGTAACTGTGATTTTCTTAATCTGTCCCAAACTTTTGCTTTCAAGACACCGATTGCACCATTGTGCGCTACAAAAGCGGAAACACATTTGGGGCGACATGTGGAAAATGGCAGCTGTACTGTTCATAAGGAAGTGTAATAAAATGGCAATGTGGAAAAATCTGAATGAAAATATAAATTGAAAACTTACAAGCATGCGTGAGAATTGCATAACATACGTACTAATAAAGCAGTCATTTTAGAATTTTTTCACCAATTTTCAACATAGCCATTTTAAGACCTCTGCTCATGAATGGTGCCACTGTGATTTTCTTAATGTTTCCCACACATTGATTTCGCACACCGACTGCGCCATTGCGTGCTACATGGGCGGAAACACGTTTTGGGCAAGATGTGAAAAATGACAGCTGTACTGCTCATAAGGAGGTGTGGTAAAATAGCAATCTTGAAAATCTGGAGTGAAAATATTGAAAATTTGTGAACTTACGAGCGTGCATAGGAACTGCTCAACGCATGCTCGTAAAACAGTCACTTATAGGAATTTTTCCACCAAATTTTCAACATAGGGTTTTTGAGAGCCCAGCTTATGAACAGTGGCAGTGTCATTTCATTACTCAGTCCCAAAAGGTGATTTTGCACAGTGACTGCGAAATCACCCTTCGGGCCCGATTAACGCCATGACAGTGACAGCATTCATGAGAAGGGGTCCCAAAAACCCCATGTTGAAAATTTGGTGCAAAATTCCAAAAAATACCTGAGATATGCAGCAAAGTTGAAAAAACCTTATCTATCCCATTATACAGCTTACCGGCATTTCCTCAGTTCGTGAGGCTGACTTTCAAGAGTACAGGCGTGTTCTGTCCACGAAGATGCGACGCCAGAGTCCAGAGGTAAGTGTGGGGTGAGGGGTGTGGGAGGCGGTGCACAGTGGGTGGGTGCGGGTGGGGCAGAGACTGTGAGGACCATTTTTCAGTTTCAGTTTTTTTTTTTTTTTTAAATGACGATGTGGGACATTTGCCACACTGGGGTGGGCTCCCAGTGTGGCACAAGGATGGCTGGTGGGGGTGTGTGGGGCTGACGGGGGATTGGGAGCCCCCATCGGCAATAGCATATGTTGCCATGCTGGGGTGGGCTCCCCAGCATGGCACCCTGTATTCTGGGGGGTGTGGAACCAGTGGAGCTGATGAGGATTGGGCACCCCATTGGCTGCTCTGATGTGGCCATGCTGGGTTGGGCACCAGTGTGGCATATGGACTACTGTTTGGGGGCGTGCAGCACAGCTGACAGGGGATTGGGCACCCTGAAGTCGGCTACACGGTGTGTGCGTGGGGGGGCAAGCATACAGTATGCGTGCGTGGTGTGTGTGTGTGTGTGTGTGTGTGGGGGGGCGCGCATGAGCAGGCGATATCTTATCGCTGCTCACTGAAGTGTAGCTCCCCCTTTCAACTGTACTCCACTGCATTTTGGAGGCTGTCATAGACAGCTCCAGCAGGCATTGGAGAACTGTGGTAGTGCCTGCAAATACACTGACTGAATTGGAAGAGGGCTGCCACACCTCTGAAAACTTGGATGATGGCACTATGTTTCTTGCACATGCGTGCAAGCAAACCTAAAAATGGTTCCACAAATAGCAGATACTCCAGTACTCATTTTCTTAAGAGTGCTTCCTATACTGAACACTGTAAAGCGTAAGAATGCTGGTTAAATCCACATTTCAGCAAAACAAGTGTTGCCAATGCTGTATGGTGTCTTACTAATTAAAAATCCATACACAGACAACATCATTCGGTGGGTTCATGCTATCAATGATATTGTTTGTGTATGGAAGATAAGCACTGAAGCATTAGACAATTTCATCAGTTGGCTTGATCTAGACAATTACAACTTACATTTTACCTGCACTGTCAACCCTGAACAAATGAATTTCCCTAGACGTGGCATTAAGTACTGATATATTCCAGAAATGCAAGAGCAAAAGGTACAGGAAACCACATCCACTAACAACATACTTATTTATTTTATTGATTGATTGATTGATTGATTGATTGATTGATTGATTCTAGGATTATACAATCTATGAGCCAGAAGTTCATTTACATAGGTTCCGTGTCAGGATACAGGTAAAACATTACACATAAATAACAACAAAAGATGAAACAAGTTAACAATAAAACAGTGAACACAGCATTCACATTCGAGATAATTACTCTTGGTTGCAGAATGTGCAAAATAATTGACATTGTGCTGAGATTATCAACAAAAAAGGTGTCACTTAGGTTTGAGGTAGGAGCAAGAAGTAATAGGACTAAGTACGGTCAAGGGGAGACAGACTGTTATAGCTGGGGCAGCTAGCTAGGACAGACGGTGCAGGCAGGCAGGCAGGTAGGGGAGAAGGAGCAGCTTTAGGTAAGCCTTGTCATGGTTTAGTGCTTCTACTTAGCGCTGATAGTTCACACCCCTACACACTTAACAAGTCCATCCCCTGTGGATAATTTCTCAGACTGAGAAGATACTGTTCGGACCAAAAGGACATTGAAACCAAATCATTGGATCTTAAAACTCAGTTATTAGCATGGGGTTGTAATGAAGCTGTACTTGATTCTGCTTTAAAAAAGGCCAAAGAAAGAGTTGAACAGAGTTGCTCATCCCTAAAAGATTTGATAAAAGAGACACACAACCTGTAACCTTTCTTACTTGCTACAATAACACGTCACATCAAATCAGCAATGTTGCCAGAAAGCATTTGGATATTTTATCAACAGACACTAGATTGGCAGAGATTATAGGCACTTCCCCCAAGACAACCTATACATGGAGTTCTAATATCAAGGACAGGCTTGTCCACAGTAGACTTGGAAAATTAATCACATCAAATATGAGCTGGTTACCTGTAAAACTAAAAAGTTTCTTCAGCATACCTCTCAACTGCTGCGAATGTTGCCTAGCACTATGATTTTTACACTCAAATTTACCCTTGTTCCACAAAGGTTTACTTATGTTCCTCATAAAGTTAGGGCTAATTATGAACACATAAACTAAAGAAACATTCAACAAACCTGATATATACATTCATTAGTACTAAATATATGAGCCCCACTATTCTTAGACACTAATATTCTTAAAATAAGAAAGTGCTACACAGTCTGGTCAGTTGCTCTGAATTTTAATGATCTACATTATGTATTTTAATGCTCAGAGGTTGAAAGGTATGTTCTTCAGATATTGCAGTATGTATCATCAGGCAATGCAGGCCAGGGAATTCCATCACCCCAAAGAGAACATACTGTATCACTGTAGAAATAAGAAAATTCATCAGTTATGCTACCTTCCTTGTGATATATGGTTTGTGGCGTGATGGTGGTAAAATACTGTATTTGTTGGTAGAACTATCAAGCAGCTCAAAAAACAAATACAAGAACATGCAGGAGCATCATGAATAGAAAAGAGACACCAGTAAGCCAACAATATGAAGACTACCATGACTCAGATCCTGGTAACCTTAGATTCATGGAAATAGAATAGGTAGCACAAATGAAAATGAGTAGCGGATTGTGCACAGTTGTTACTTCAAACAGAATGTCATGTCAGTGGGTTTATAAATTCGGAGACCTCAGAGTGAGAGGTCTGAATGATGAATCTCAATTCCTCTCATTAACTCCAAAATTAATGTATCTCAGGAATTGGTTATGTTTTTCTAAATATTTGAATAATAATACAGTATTAGACATCTCTGTATTTAGAAAGGAGTGTCATATATGCAAATAGTTTTCACTGTCTCATTTTGTTTTACAGATTACTACATTTTTATACTATGAATATCTTCTCTCTTTCCTCCCCTCACTGATTCAATCTCGCCCTAGGAAACAGGACTCCAGGAGGTTTGTTTTTTCTTTCTTTTCTTCTGCTGTTTTAAGTTTATTTAATTACCCTTAAAGTTTTAGGAAAAGCCTAACTGTAACACTGAAATGTAGAAAGAAAATATTGGCTTTGTAATGAATTGTTACAGCTGTTGTATAACTCTAATCTCTTCCAGTTCCAACCTTTCTATCTCTCTCCCCCACCAAACCACTTCTTCTCCTCTAACCACCCTTATTAAACAACCCCTATCACCTTCACCAAATACACTAACTGCTACCCCCTCCAACCCAACCCCTTTGTTCTTCCTCCCCCCCCCACCACCACTGCTGAACAGGAAATATTAAAAGTGCACATTTTTTAAATGATTTTGCATGATTTGCAGATGGCTCTATTGCTAACACTGGATTTGTGTTATTATATTTGTTTAAATTTCCCAAACACTCAGGTATTTGGAGTGGCACTTCAGTGCCCACCAATAAGAATTCTGTTCTGGGTATTTAAATGCTGAGTGTAGCCCAGGACCCCACTCCCTGACGAATACCTACTCCAGGGTTGAGCACTAGGGCATTTTGGGTCACATTAGTAAGAAGCCATAGAGCACACTGGCAACACTTGTTATGTCAAAATGTGGATTCAGCCACGATTCTTATACTTTACAAGTGTCTATACTGGAAGCACTCTTCATAAAATGAGCACTGGATTATCTGCTATTTGTGGAACCTTCTTCAGTGCAGAGGCAGGACAGAACCATAAGGTGCTGCCATTTCCTAGGTGAGTACACCACTTTCTGATTTATTGTCCATGTGCTGTACTGTTGCAATGGACACACAGTTTTTACATCCAGTAGCCAACCCATATATAGGCCTTAAAACCATTTTATTTTGAAAATTGTTAGCCACGTACCCACATACTCTTGTTTACTAGCATTGTGCATGTTTGGTACCGACTGAACGGACTCAGTTTTGAAACTAGTAGCTCTTAATGTGGGCCACTGCATCATCCTGCTGTTTTGGGTGCTTCCTTGGCCCAGTGCATTATGTTATCTCATTTTTCTCCCATTTCCTAATGCTTTGTAAAGGCCAAACCAGTGCAGACTAGTCTACCCAGGTGCCTGAAAATAGTCATTGTATGGCTAGAGCACCTACCCAGGTAACAAAAACTAAATAAATAAATAAAATAAATACATGTAAGAGAACTTTGGTGAACGTTACCTGGTTCAATGGTCAAAGTTTGCATTGCCGAATCTAAGGAGGTTCACACAGCCCACACTACGAGTAATTCTGAGAGTGGTGCCATTCATATAAATGATGAGCCATTGAAGGGGGCAGCAAGCTTAACCAAATGAAATGCAATTTGTCTAGAAGGAGATAAATAAGTTTACTTTGCATGAATGAAAAGTGCTACTCAGAAGAAGCCCCACACTGAGATGTGGGACTTTTGATGGTGGATGTTCCCTTTTAAATGTTAAACTTACACTATGGCAAATGTAATTATTATGCTGGAGCTGCTGCAATGCCAACCTCTGCAGACCTGCCCCCAAAAACTCCATTTTGATAATGTTCAATGGGGACCATGTTTCCAGAGTAGTTAATGGACTAAAAGCATGGTGGGGGGGGTGGAGAGTGGCTATATAAACACAACGCAGGCCCAAGGCTAGCCAGTGGGCACAGCCAATTGCATTGCTGCTCATTACACTGCTGACCTGGATTTAGGAGCAAGCCTAGAACAGCAGACTACTGGCAGTAGGAGTAGATTTCAGCATCTCAGCAGAAACTCACCTCATCCAGGGTTTGAAGTGGTCCACAGTCTGCTACACAAGCACCACCTGGGTACCATGAGTGGTGAAACACTGCAGACTCAACAGAGGATAGGGGATGTGCAGTGCATGCTGTTCATGTCCATTGTATGTACCTGTGGAGCACATTGTGCCACCATCCAAGGGAAGGGAAAGAATATGGGCCTAACACTGCCAACTGGGCATTCCTCCATAGCTGGTGTCAGTCACCAGAGGACCATGTTACCACTTGACAGGCCCCCCTCCCCCATAAGAAGTGATGCTACCCCTTACATACCAGGCACATGTCTCAGTCCACTGCTAGCTGCTAGGATGTGGTCCTTAGGCTTCAGGGCAGTGGGCCTTGGGTACATTGGTACTACTTGGGTTTTCACAAATAACAAAATAATGACACCTCTACCCAGAGATCCCTTTGACTTACCACTACGGTAGTCAGGATGATACTTCCTGGAAAAGTACGTATTTATTTAACATTTGGTAACCTGGAGAGTCACATTGAGCCAAGGCTCATTTCCAAGTGTGACCCGAGGGAAAGGGGAGAGGTAGAAGCACAATTACAAAAAAAGTACAGTCAGTCAGGTGATATGGTTACAATCAGGATGACATAAAGAGCATAAATTGAATACAGACAAAGGGCAAAACATCTCATATGGAGGACAAACAAATTAACATACAAATGATCTGTACAAATTGGGCAAACTCAAAGTACATACTGCCAGAGTGAAGGGAGGCTGAGCTGATACTGGTGCTCAAGTAGGAGTCAAAACAGGTTGGTAAACTTAAACCAAGTAGCCAGAACCATGAGGTTAAGGTGTAGGGAGAGACAAGGGATGGTCAAAAGCCAGGTGAGGGTAAGGAAGGGTTCAGGAAGATGGCTGGCAGGAGAAGTGTGGAAGGGGGAGGAGTTTTAACTGGTTTCTAAAGGAGGGAAGAGAGTGGGAGAGATGGATGGAGATGGGTTGCTGGTTCCAGAGGAAGGAGAGGCAGTATGAGAAAGCAGATTTCCAAAATGAGGAGTGTGGGTGGGGAAGGGAGAATATGTGGGTCTCTTGAGGGTAGTGAGTAGGAAGAGGAGAGGATGGAGAAAAGGAGGTGGGATAGGTATGATGGGAAGGTCCCAAACTAGTACTTAGAGATGAGGGCAGCTCAGTGGGACTGGTGACATGAGGGGAGAGGGAGGACGGATAGGAAGGAGTAAAGGGAACCTTGATGAGTACGAGAGGGTGTGTTGGTAACAAAGTGGCAGAAGGCGTTGAAGAAGGTGCCACTTTGTCAAGGGAGGTGGATGGGGCAGTGCCATGAACCACTTCCATATAGTTCAAAACTGGGAGAACCATTTTGGTGACCAGAGCCAGGTGGACCTAGAGAGAAAGGCAGTCCTTATTGCGGTGCAGGGCATCAAGTCAAGCCTGCTATCTAACCTCATACCAAGTTGCATAAAAGTTGGGGCTACTTCAAGCAGTGCGCCATCCAGCATGGAGAAGACGGGGAGGGAGGCGAGCCAGGCCAGCTTCTGGCTGATATCAAAGGTCATAGACACCATAGTGTTTTTGCGTGTTGACCCAAAGTTGGTTGGACTGGAACCAGTGCAGATCATTACTGTGCTACTATTACATACTATCACTATGCCAGTCACAAACAGTCCCTTCCCTCTGTACCACCAATAGCACAAAAATAGTAGCAATAATAACACAATATGCAATGAAATATCAAAACACAGTAAATACAGTCAAAGCAGGGGACTGGATTTATTAAGGGGTAAGCTGCGATAGGGTTCTGGGAAAAAATAAAGTAATAGTTAATGCAAATAAAACAAGAGAGCGAATTACAAATAATACACTCACAATTAACCTCCTGCAGACCCAGGCTCGATATGGGATGATACAATAAAGCAGTTACTGTGGAAAATGCTAGCACATTAAATGGTGTAATGCAAACTATGATCCAAATACACAGGGTAACAGCAGGTCTTCATCCTAAACTAGGCCCCTATTACACAGTCTTTGTATAGCTCAGTGCTCCACTGACCCTACAGGCCCTAATCTATCTAAGTAAGCTGTAGCCCATGACGGGGCATGGGTATACTGGATGAAAAAAGCAAATCCAGTACCAAAGGTAGAATGCAAAATGGCTTTATTTTAGTATACACCGACAGCTCGGGCTAAAAACGACCACCTCAACTGTTTTTGCCCAAAGAGTGTCCTCAGAAGGATATGACTCAAGCCTGCATGAGACACCATTAAAACAGAGCTGCTTAAAGTGACAGTGTACAATTTCAAACCACAGTTAATTAATACAGATCAAAAAACATACATAAATATACCACAATCTATCTTTAAAAACAATCCATTCTATTGAATATTACAATATAATGTTATTAAATTGTTTTTTTTAATTAGTTACAACTATGTCACAGTAAGTGCTCCATAATCAAAACTGAATTACATCACTAAATAATCTATAATATAGAAGTTCTAATAAAGCTGCAGGGTGAGCTAGACAGTACATTTTTGATTCCTCCAAAGAGGGATCGACACTTTGGATGGGGCTAGGTAACAGTTCTTGTTGAATAGTGCTGAATATGTATTGAAAATGAATTATTTCTTATTTCAGGATACATTTTGCCTACAGACAAAGGGGAAAGCAATGGGGGCAACCTTTGCTCCCAATTACACTAACCTCTGTCTGGGCCATTGGGAGACAACAACTATCTATGATGCCGAGACCAATCCTTTTTACCATAGGGTTGATCTATGGCGTCGCTTTATAGATGATATATTTTTGGCGTCTCTCCTCCAAGCTCGGAATAACTGTCTCCTGCAGCTAGCACTGATCCCAGTCTTCCCTGGGGCTGACCAAGCACACCCTGTCACAAATTCAGCTCCCCATTGAACCAGTCAAAAAATGGGTGGAGCTGTATCACAATATCTCTGTCCTGATTAGATGGCATTGCATGCCACTGTCAGATATTAATGTAACCCCCCAAGTGGTGGGGGCTTACCTGACTTTTTCTCTTTGCCCTGGACTAGTCTATTTTGACATTGGAGACTCATACCAGGGCATTAATGGATTAAGGTTCCAGCACCATTGCAAAACAAGAGGTGCTTAATCAGTTTGCCGAGGTCACCCAGCAAGCACCAAGGGTAATACATTTGATACTCTGAGACAACAGAAGGGAATTTGCTAGCTTAAAGGAGGAATTCCACTTAGGTGCTATTTATTAAAACAATATATGTTTTCTGTACACTTTGCGAAATTTCATCATGTTCCTTGGTCACATGCTTTTTCTGTGCTAGGGAAGGGGCAGGGAGATGCAGGAAGAGATGAGCAGCTAAGCCTGATTGAGAGGACAGGGAGGGGAGAGCTGGGGGACTGATGCTGGTTGAGGCTATAAGAAAAAGCTTGCCAGTCTTCCCATAAGCACTTGGTAAAGAAGATGTCAAAGGTTTTTACCTTTAAAGTACAACCTGAACTGTGTTTTGCTGATTGGTTCAGAGGGACATCTTTGGGATAAAATGGTTGTTCCTGTGTTCATCCTGTGAAGGAGGCAAAAGCTTACTGAGCCAGTAAGTGTGTTCTAGCTGCAAGCCTGTGGGCCCCAGAAACTGTGAGAAAAATCGAGCTGGCACTCTGGCACAAAAGTTGGACTTCCATCTACAACACCGAAGCCACCAGTTCAGACACAGACTCAGGGTGTCAGAGAGCCAGCCAGTGGGGGAGGAGGATTGAGCATCCTAGTGACCATTCTCCTCCTCCTCCTCCTCCTCCTCCTCCTGGGGGTTGGGGGGTTGCAACCAGTGCATAATTGACCACTGGTAGAGGCCAGGGGGAATACAGCTGCTTATGCTGAGTTAGCAGGAAGGCGTGCTAGACATTGCACACAGCGCATTACATCATTGCATGCCATGCCTCCCAGGGAGCTCCCGGTAATGGAAAAAAATGGCTGCCAGTTCACTTCATGATGCCCCGTTTCTCCAACCCCACACCACCCTATAAGATGCCTGGCCAGCAACTGAGTGAGAGTTCCCATCTTCTTGGTCCAGTGTCATGGCCCTGCCCTAAGGGATAACTCAGGGAGGCTTTCTGATGGTGCTCCCCGGGGCACTTGTAAGAGTCATCCACAGGGGCCATTCCTGACTGATGGCTCCACCCAGAAGGGATAAACCTGGATGGATCACTGCTCCAGGTGACACTAGGGGATGGGTGTAGGTCGAGGGAGTCAGGCAGCTGAACCCTACGGGAAACTGGCACCCCAAAAAGCACACAAAAGAAAACACTGTGAGAAAAATACCTGCCTCAATCCTGCAACATTATGGGAGAATAGCTGGTTAGTGCTACAGCTAGGCACTAGCTAGCACACTACACTATGGTCCAGAAGTCTATGCTTGTGTATGTGTGGCTTGTGGTCACTGCTGCTTAGACTATTCAGTCCTGTGGAGGAAGAAGAGGGAAAAGCCAGTCAAGTCCAGATGACTGTGGACACAGAGATCCTGATCTATTTTCACCGAGGAACCTGAGAACTGCATCTTCTAGCTGCCCCCCCCCCACAACTGCACAACTGAATTATCAGTCTGAGAGGACCCACAGCTGCAAGAAGGAGCCCAAACTGACAAGGAAGTGGACACATCAGAACTGTGAGTACTCACAGGGCTTGCCCTGCAACTGGAGAAGCTCTACAAAGAGTTTCCATCAAATCTACAGATTGGGCCAACGGGTCAGGAGCTACAAATATCTCATCAGGAGGTTTGCCATTTAAGCAATTTTATGACCTGTGGGGTTTTGGGTTTAACTGTTCTGCTTGTTTTCAAGTGTGCCACTGCCAGCCAGCCAGCTGCAACATCACAGGACCTGCATCGTTCCTGTGGCTGGGTACCCAGTGAAGCACAGGAAGCACCCTTTAAGGTTTAAGGACTTAAACTGGTACCAGTCAGTAAGGCCTCCAGTACAGGTGGGCTGGTAATACTAAAAAGTTTGCAGTGTTCTTTGCTGCTGCCCTGACTTGCCCACGGGGGGATGGGCAGAGTTGGGTGTGGGGGAGCCTCGACTTCTTTACCATTGAAATGTTTGCTTATTGTTGCATTTAGAATATAGAGATAATGCTACACCCTTGCTTCCATTTTCCCTTTCTACCCCTTGTGCTTTCTCACCGTCCCTTTCTAAATACAGTAACTGTTTAAATTGCATGTTCTGGTTTAGGGACTGTCTTCATGTGCAGTGTCACTTACTTTGGGGAAGGGATTCTATGTGCAGTTTGTGCATTGCTTCCTGGGGTGGGGGTAACTTAGTGTTTCAGTCACCAGGTACCCCATATTACTATAACGGGTGGGGGCACTACACCATTGTACTCCAGTGTAACACACTCTTAGTGAACCCAGGCTGGCTTCCTCAAGAGCCATGAGTAAGTGAACCCATGAGGGCCCTGGTACAGTGACAGCTTACATTAATATCTCTCATCGTTCTTCAGTTTACTTCAGTACAGGTTACAGCAGCAGAAACGTATCATTCCACTCCTCCAAGCCTGTGGCAGGTAAAAATCAAAGCAAACCAAGCAAAAACACCCGCACCAGGCTTATAGTTCCAAAGAGCTTTAATGTGCAAAAAATGCATATATGTAAATGTCACAACCATGCAGACAGATGCAGAACACCTGACCAGGTTTCACCTGTACGGCTTTATGATGGGTAGCTGGTCAACAGGGAGACTTGGCTTTTTTTTACTTACTATTTTTCTCCCCCACCTGCTGCACTCCACTTCTTTGGGAGATGCCTAGCAACTTGTTCCCATTCCTTTGTGTCTGGAGCATGCAGTGGTCCCTCCATGTAGCCTTGGTTAATCCCCCCAGGTAGGGACGAGGTGGGGGGCCCATACCCCCCGAACATATGTAATGCTTCGGGGGCTGCCGATCGGGACAACCAGAGGACTTTGGGAATCTGTGCTGGCATTCCATCACCCAGAGCACAGGAAGCCATTTTTCCGGTTTCTTCTCAAATGTGAAATGCACCCTGACTTCAAGGTGGAGCTCCGCCAACATCCTTCATTCCCTCCCGTACTGTGGCAGGGAGCCACTTCCCTCCTCCCTCCATAGGGAAGGCAAGCGGTCCTTTGTACATTCAAACCTTCTCCCCTAGCTGGCCCTCTGATAGCCCAGGCTCGTTCCTGAACCCAGGTCACCGGCATCACGAGCGGTAGCGCTACTGCTGCACCAACAGGCCAGCACGAGACTTGGCTTTTTAAATCCATATAAACCAATCCTGTCCAAGACCACTCTTAAAGGCACAATACCATGTTAAAGTGCTATACTAAAGTGCAATACAATGTGCAATAGTTATACAAAATGTACATCCAATAGGATGGGTTGAAACTTATTTTAAAATAATGACAGCTTAAGTAAAAAGTTTATTGTAAGTTCTCATTTATAAAGTATCATTTTAGATTACTAATACCATCAATAATTTAGCTTAATAGTTAGTGTAAATGAAAGTTCCAGTGGGTTCTACAAGTCACATCTGGGTTGCCTGCCGCCCACTCTGGCTGGCCTTTGTAACTAGTGAATCACCTCCATAGGAACCTAGAGGGAAAGAAAGAAAGAGATAAAGGGTGCATAGAGTAAAACAGAGAGACAAAAATTAGTGTACCTTTTCAGCTTATATACACAAAACCATCTACTTCAAAATATTATATGTCTTTTGACTCATAACTGACCACTCTTACAGCAAAATCAAAACAGCTGGATTTATCTTAAACATAAAAACCATACTGTAACAGGGCTATGGTTTCCTTCTCCATTTTCTAATACAGGGCATGATGTCCAGTCTGTCATTCAACCCAGATGGGTAATACCCCCCTAATTGGAAGATCAACATAGATTCTCTTTCCAATAAAAGGGCATCCAAATCCCCACCCCGTTTTCCTAGGGTCACCTTTTCTATGCCACAAAACTTTAAATCATGTTTCTCTGTGGCTGGAACAGTTTGGATATGTGCTGTCAAGGCATTGGTAGCTTCCCCATTCAATATTGCTCTAGCGTGTTCCCTTACCATCAGCTTCAATAGTCTAGCAGTTTTACCTACGTAAAAGCTACCACAGATGCACCAGGCTAGGTGTACCACATGTGTGGAACTGTAGGGAATAAAGGTGTGAATTTCAAACACTTTTGTAGCATTACTACTCGTAAAAGTGATTTTTTTTCCATAATGGTACAGTACTTGCAGTATCCACATCTGTGGTTACCTCTGGGCAGCTTGGGCAGCCTAATACTTGGTGATGCAAGGGAGGGTTGGTAGCTGTGTGTGAGGAGGACAGACACATTTCTACCTCTTTTATACCTGAATCTGGGTGGAATAGTAACCTCTTTTCCAAAAACGGGGTCTGACCCTACTATTTCCCAGTGTCGTAATATCATTTGTCTGACTGCTGATGACCTTTTATTATAGGAGCTGACAAAATTCATGCACCTATCTTTCAACTTTCAACTTTATTGGATATCAAACTGAGATAAAATTATCTCTTTTCCAATTGAATCCAACATGCAGCATACAAAAACACTAGTTTTACAAACATTTACACATTACACATAAAATGTAAAACACCACAATTAGTCAAAATAGTGTAGATAAAATTTTGAAATTCTTCCAAAACAGTTACAGTGTTAATCATAAAGAGGGATCAATCGTGATCTAAAATGATAAATAGATAGTAATATAGTAACACTCAGTGGCTTAGATAATCATTCCCATGTTTTGGGAACTAAACTTGATAAAGTTTTGCTCCCAAAACTAGTTTTACATCGTGGTAAATATAAACATGTTTGAGCCGAAGACCTTAAACAGTACATTTGTTGTTGCCTATTTTTAACTGACTTCAAAAGAAAATCTGGTAGAGACTGGATCACAAACTTATAAACTAATAGGTTCCAATGTATGTCTCGCCTATCAGATAGTGAGAAAATACCTGATTTCTGATACAAAACACAACAATGAATTTTATATGGCAAATTGGTCATAAATCTTAGTGTACTGTTACTGTAAACAATAAATCCAAAGAGTCTAATAAAGTTTTTTAGCAATTTTGTAGACTACGGCCCAGATATTCAAACTACACCCAAAAAGTACGCAACTGCAGGAGCAAGTGCAAGTCCATTGCGCCCATGCACAAGAGGTGCGATATTCAAAAACTGAGCTGGCCAAGATGCGCCTACAGCCAACGACTGAATATCGCACCACCTGTGCCTTAGCGCAACTAGGGAGGGGAAGCTGAGCATATCTGATGTGCCATAGCGCAACAAGAGATGTTCAGCTGAGCAGTCCTGATACACCATAGCGCAACCAGGGACACCTCCCCCCAGCAGCAGGGCAGCAATGCAACAGCAGAACCAGGGATGCAGGGGCCCACCACCCATGCCACAGTTGGGCAGAGGAACACACAGCAGAACAGATATCGCTCCCCACACCCCATGCACTGCACAACTGGGGGAGGGCTGTAATAACCACTGGCCCATGGAGACAAACAACCAACCCACAGCTGGGCCATGATTCCCCATCATACCCCCTGGCAAGCTGTGACCAGCACACAAGGAGGGCCAACCACCCCGTACCACACCATCCCCCCAATGCAGAGCACACCCTGCACCGCGACCCCCAGACACCCTGCCCAGGAGCAGTGTCCACCAATGCAGGATACCCCATGCATGCCACCACCCCCACTGTGACAATGCAACTCTGTGCACCACAGAACCATGCAAGACAGCCCCACCATGAGCACCCATCAGTGGGTGGCAGCACACAGCGATGCAACGATGGCATACACAGTGCCACCATGCACAGCTCCCCCGAGGTACAGCTGAGAGACTGACCATGCGTCGGCACATGAGGTACCCTACACGTGACAGGGCATGCCCCGGACCCCACCACCAGTGGTACAGCACCCTGCACACCCTCCCAAGGACACACCCTGACCCAGCACTGGCAACAACAGCCAATGCAGACACCCACAGTGGTGCATGGAACTATGCACCATACCGGATGCAACACAGTGCATGGACAAACACCCACCCATACCCAAGGGCACATCAACACAGGGACGCAGTAGCGGGGCAACCAAGCCCCCAGCATGGGTCCATGGAAACTGTGTACACAAGGCCAGCAGTCCTCCATGGCACAGAAGTGCCAGCCACCCTGCGCAGAAACTGTGGACTTGTATGCCACCATCATTTGTCCAGAGCACAAGTCACAGACAGTGTGCACATCCCCTGCAACACACACAAGCCACAGCATGGAGGTGGGACAACAACAGCAGAGACCACAGTGTCACCCAAGGCAGACATGCACCACACCAGTGACAGGAGGCAAGCCAGCATTGTAACGGGTACAGTGGTTGCCCTGCATGGACAGCCACCACTGACATGCCAGCAGACCGTGCAGGTCACAGACATGCAAAGGTGTCAGTTGCACAGGCCATGGACAGGCTGACAGGTGCACCATGGACACAGAGCATGCACCATGGACCATTACACACAGTCATCTAGTGCACAGGGAACAACACACACACCACAGA
This sequence comes from Neoceratodus forsteri, assembly GCA_016271365.2. Lineage (NCBI taxonomy): Eukaryota > Metazoa > Chordata > Ceratodontiformes > Ceratodontidae > Neoceratodus > Neoceratodus forsteri. The sequence continues at coordinate 264,895,143 of CM057454.1, read as the reverse complement.
CAGTGACTGATAGCTACTCCCACACCATAGTCACTTCCCCACGGACACACACACACGTACATGACTGCACCACCCCTGACACCATGCACACCACTGCAGCTGAGCACCTATAGCCCGCTGCAAATCAGAGACCACCACAGTAGTCATATCAAAAGAACTGTATTCAAAAACATCCAACAAAACTATATACAAATATTTACAAATGTGTGGGGGACAGCCACAAACAAGGTGGGGGTGGGTAAGGGCTAGGGGTGAACAAATGGTACAGGAAAGGAGGGGTGTGAGGGTGGGTCAAGGGGGGTAGGGGAAATCAGGGGCAGTTTGATGATCAGTGGGAGCCCTGCTACCCACTCCAGCTGCTCCTCCTTCCATGCCTCCACCTGACCACCAGCCGTTCAATCCTCTGCAGGATGTCCAGCGATGCCCTGGCCATGGTAAGAATTTCCTGCAGCACCACCCTGATCATGCACAGCTGCTGGACACCTAGAACAAGGGAGCAGAGTCAATAGGTGTGAATGCACAGCCCCATACAGTCCACCCACTGTGCATGGCCTACAGCTGTGGGACATGCCTCCGTGATGGTGTGTGACCACCCACAGTGATCATGTCCACAAGACCTGCCCACCCAGGTGCACACTGCCATTCGGACCACTGCACACACCCACCAGCCAAGTCCTGCACAACACCACTGTGGTTGTTTAGTGACATGGATATGAGGTGCGAAGGCAGTGGCACAGCCATGTGCCCGGTGCACGCATGGACCACCATTTGTGCACTCCCAGACATGCAATGCCACTGGACAGTGCTGACTGTAACTAGTTGCATGCATGGCAGTGGTATCAATGGATGGTGGCCATGCCCCACTGCCCACCCTGTTATACAGCATGCAATAGTAATCATGGAGGTAAGGCACTCACCATCATCAGGCTGGTCCCTCTGCCACTGTGGACCTTCGCCCCTACTATTGTTCCGGTCCTCCAGCTGGCGCCTCTGCTCCCTCACCAGCCATCTCTCTACTGGCCCTAAGGTGCAAACATGGAGAGAGGAACATCAGTACAATCTTGTAGCAAAGTCCCCCTGCTCCCACACGTGTGCAATCCCACACAGCCAGACCCAGCCACCCCACCCCACACCCTGATAACACCACCACAGCCAACACTGGACGGTCCCCCCATGTTCCGGACACATGCAACTGTGATACCCATATGGAAGATAAAAGTGTATGGACATTACACCTACCTGGCTGTGGCACCGTGCCCCTCCTGGCACATGCCCGCAGGCGGGTAAGCAGGTCCGGGTCCCTCTGCCTCAGGTCTCCATACCTGTGGCAGCACTGCTCCACCATCCACCCCATTCCTGTGGCCTCCTACAGGGCGTCGGCCACCTCCTGCCACACCTGGCTCCTGGACCTGTCCAGGGGTGCCTCCCCAAACAGTGGGCCAAAAAGTGGCTCAAAAATGGCAACCAGATTTGCCATTTCAATCTGGCTCCACTGGGCTGCTCTCCTCCACACCATCTCTCTTGCTCAGTAGGTTCAAAATGGTGCTCTGCAGCACAGTTCCACCACATGCAGGTGCTGCGCGGCACAGCGCTGCCATTCCCTATCACGCTGTCACTGAACAGCGCGATAGTGGTGCACCCATGCCTGACGCATGGCACCTAGGGGGCAAAGGTCAGGTACAGGATCAAGGGTCTCTGGCGCAAGGACAGGCGCAGCGCAATTGGAACCCAATGCATGTAGCGCGATTGGGTGCCTGTGTGCTACCTCCAGTAGAGGCCTACTGTGCTGTTGCCCCACTGCGCCTACGATGCCGCAGTGCCACAGCGCCATATAGGTGAACATCGCTGTAGCACCACTGGCACAATAGTGGCCGTGCCCTGCATTGCCTCCCGCGTACAGCATGTCAGCGGCGCAGCAGGCACCTGTATCATCAACCCGGGCATGCGCAGTTAGGTGTGTACTGCGCATGTCACAGAACTGCACCCTTGGCTCAGCACATTCAACACAATTGCGCAAAGCGCAAAAAGCGCTATATTCAGCCGTCATATGCAAATCAGGTAATCAGCCATTCAATGGCGCAGCACTGCAATCTGCGTCCACTTAAAGTTGCGCCTCGCCTCATTTGCATGGGTTGTACTATAAAAGTGCGACACTGGGCTGCATTGGCCATAGCCGGTACTGTAGTCTATTGGTGAGTTGCATGCTGTTTGGGAGTGTGGACTGTGGATTTTGGGACATGCATAGGACTGCACAGTCACAGGTAACAACTTTCTTTCTCACAGGCTTAATCATGATTGAGTGAGTTGTGGGAGAGGAGGAACAGAGTTGTGGTAGGAGGAGGTGGCCAAATTTCACCAAGGCCGAGACAGATGCCCTGTTTGAGGCCTACCTGGATCAGGAGCCGCTTCTCAGCAGACGCCAGGGAACACCACAGGCCCGTGCTGCTACATGGGAGGAAGTGGCGTGTGCTGTGAACCTGCATGGCAGCCACCAGTGCTCCATGCAGTAGTGCAAGAAGAAGATGGGCACAGACAGGAGCAGAATTAAGGAGAAGGTGGCTGCCATCAGGACAGCATGATCTGCGACAGGTGGGGGACAGCCGGAGGTGCTACGCCTGACCCCACAGGAGGAGCAGGTTGCTGGCAGCATGCAGCATTGCACCATTGAGGGTGTTCAGGGTGGTGGCTTCCAGACGGGTGGTAGCCCATCACTGCATGGTAGGTCACGGTCTGTCTATTGGGGGGGCAGGGTAGGTCACATGCAGTAACGTGACTTTGTTTTCCCTTACAGATCCTGAGCACCTGCATGGGTCAGCGGTGGTTGGCCTCTCCACTGAGGCCAGTCAGCCTCAGTCTCCCTCCCTTGGTCTTTCTATGCTCCCTGATGTACCTATAAAAGGTTTTATCCCCCTTCTTAACCAAGTTGGCTATCTTTTCCTCAGTTTGGGCCTTTGCTATTCTGACTTCCTTCCCTGCTTCCTTCTGCCTTAAGTGGTACAGTTCTCTGTCCTGCTCCTTCTGTGTTTCCTTATACTCCCTAAATGCTATCTTTTTCTCCCTAACCTTTCCTGCCACCTCTTTTGAGAACAATAGTGGCTTTTTCTTTAATTTTAATTGTTTATTTGCTTCGCACAAAGGCTTGTTGCCTCTGTGATGGCAGTTCTGATGTTTTCCCATTGTTGCCCCGTCTCCACCCCTCCTTCTAGCCTGTAGCCAGTCTTCTTTGCTGCTGCCTTGTCTTGCCCACAAGGGGATGAGCAAAGTTGGGGTTGGGAGAGCCTCAACTTCTTTAGCATTGAAATGTTTGCTTATTGTTGCATTTAGAATATAGAGATATTGCTACACCCTTGCTTCCATTTTCCTTTGCTACCCCTTATTCTTTCCCATTCTCCCTTTCTAAATAAATTATTTTAATTGCATGCTATGGTTTCGGGACTGTCTTCATGAGCAGTGTCACTTACTTTTTAGGTAGGGACTCTGTGGCAGTTTATGTATTGTTTCCTGGGGGGGGGGTAACTTAGTGTTTCAGTCACCAGGTACTCTATATCACTATAATGGGTGGAGGCACTACACCATTCTGCTCCAGTGCAGCACACTCTTAGTGAACTCAGGTTGCTTGGCCTCCTCAAGAGGGGTGGATGGGTGAACCCTTGAAGGCCCCAGTACAGCAACAGCTTACACTAATATCTCTTATCATTCTTCAGTTTGCTTCGGTACAGGCACTCTTGGCAAGCTGTCAGTCTATTGCAAGGCAATTGTGCCCTTTGACCTTATGTACTGCATCATGGATTAAACATGTCAGTGCTGAAGAGCTTTGTTTAAGCTTTTGAACAGTGTTTCTCACTATCAACTCTGGCTGCATGAACTGCTGTCCGCATCGCTGCTGCCTACCCTGGGGTCCATAAGCACCTTCTGGTTGCTCATAGAAAACAGCCAGGTTATGGGTCTGCAGATGAAGAGATAAACAAGAATTCCTGTATTATTTTGACATATACCATAGCAATGGTAGTTAGACAAAAGTCACAGACAATTAAACGTATGCATTAGTAAGCCTCACAAAAGTAAGAGGGGTAGCAGAAGTTAATGTTTATGTTATTCGGTCACTCAGGATGTTACCATTACTACCCCTGCCTTGTGGGATAAACCAGTGTTGAGAGACCTGGGTAATTGAACTTCTGCTTGGGGGGTTGGTTCATATCCAAGGTTTAAGTAAATCACCCAGTGCCTCAGCCTAGAGAAAGGTTCTGTGGGCCTGTTGTCAGTATGCTACAACCCCCTGGAATGCAGTACCTACCATGGCAAAACCTTAAACAGAGGTATTTGTAACTCCTCAGCCAGCTGGCAGAATCCGATTAATGAGCTCTCAAATTATATACTATGGCATGGTTGCAGGGGCTGAGCCTGAATATACTCACGATTACAGAGCAATCAATTCCTCCTCATGATGAGGGCTCCTCTTTCACAGCTTGCACTGGTCCCTCTAAGCTAGTTGTTCAGTCTCTCTCTTTCATATCTCTCTCTCCCTCCCTCCCTCTCTCTCTCCCCCCTTTTAGTTGGTCTCTCACTGTGCAACTGGAATTGTGATGCAGCTCAGAGGTTTGACTGCCCTCAGTTTGTCAGACTACTATCAATCCATGCCACCAGCCACATCGAGGTATCCAGTCCCGAAAGGTGGAGCTAGCCTGGTACTGGGGCATGGTACCCAATGGGTGGATTCTGCTCTCAGCAGCAGCCAGTAGGTCTTCTTCTTTCTCCAGTCCTGTGCAGACTGAAAGAGGAAAATTCTTATTCTATTAGTTCTAAAAGAACTAAGGGGAGAACTAGTGATACCGCTGAGTACACTTTTTAACAAATGGGAGGATGGTGTGGTACCTAAGGACTGGAGGAGGGCAGATGTGATTCCCCTTCACAATAGTGGGAGCAAAGCAGAGGCAGAGGCAGGAAACTATAGACCTGCTAGTTTAATCTCAATGATAGAGAAAATGATGGAATCACTTCTGAAAGAAAGAATAGTTGAGTACCTAGAGGCCAGCGGGGCACAGGACCCAAGGCAATATGGATTCACAGCGGGAAGGTCATGTCAGACATATCTAATAGATTTCTTTGACTGGGTGACCAAAGTAGTAGACCAGGTAGGAGCTGTGGATATGGCCTACCTAGACTTTAGCAAGGCATTTGACACAGTCCCACACAAAAGATTAATAAACAAGTTAGCCAGCCTGCGAGTGGGTACCAGGGTGGTAGCCTGGGTAAAAAGTTGGTTGGACAACAGGACGCAGAGGGTAATAGTAAACAAAGTACACTCTGAAGAAAGGGGGGTTACTAGTGGGGTACTGTAGGGCTCAGTACTGGGACCGGTCCTCTTTAATGTCTTTATAAGTGATGTTGTAGAGGGGCTGGAAGGAAAAGTATGCCTCTTTACAGATGACACAAAGATCTACAACAGGGTTGATACACAAGGAGGGTGGAAAAGGTGAGAGGGAACTTGGCAAGATTGAAAGAATGGTCAAAAGTAAAGCAGCTTAGATCCAATGCAAATTATTGCACCTGGGAAACAAAAAACAAGGGAAAGAGTACACAATGGGGGGTACTAACAACAACACAAATGGAAAGGGAACTGGGGATATTTATATCAGACGACCTTAAGGTAGGCAAACAATGTGAGAAGGCAGCAAGGAGGGCTGGGGAGATAATGGAATGCATAAGGAGAGGCATCACCAGTAGAAAATGAGACGTTGTTACCCCTCTGTACAGACAGTCGGTGAGGACTGATCTGGAATACTGTGTGCAGTTCTAGAGACCCCATCTCTGTAAGGACATAGACAGGATGGAGGCAGTCCAGAGGAGGGCAACTAAAATGGTGCAGGGTCTGCACCAGAAGCCATATGAAGAGAGACTAAAAGCATAGGTGTAGGTAGGTGTAGGAACTGGGGGGGGGCAGAAGGGTCAGCAGTCCCCCCCACTTTTTTATTTTTGTATGGCAAAAACTAGTTTAGAAAAAGTGCCCTTTGTACCCTAAGTGCCCTTCAGATCCTTCACTCCCTCAGCTTTACTATCTTCTGGCTTAATATGTATACCATTGGGGAAAGGCGGGATAAGGGGGACATGATAGAAACTTTCAAGTACCTCAAGGGAATCAACAAAGTCCAAGAGGGTAGCATCTTTCAGAAAAAGAGATGAGCAAGAACAAGGGAGCACAATTTGAAGACGGGGGGGGGGGACAGCTCAGGGGCAACATGAGAAAGTATTTTTTCATGGAGAGGGTGGTGGATACATTGAACAACCTTCCTGATAAGGTTGTGAGGTCAAAATCAGTGGGGGAATTCAAGAACGCATGGGACAGACATAAGACAATTCTAGTGGGGGTAGGAGGAAGTAGGCTGTTGGTTAACTAGGATCTGCAGCTTATCCAATAGGTAGGGAAATGGGCAGACTAGGACAGCCAAGTGGTCCTTATCTGCTATCAAAGTCTATGTTTCTATGTTTCTAAATTGTTTAACCAGGAAAGGTACACTAAGCCAAATCTTGTTTCCAGGTGTGACCTGGGAGCAAAGCAAAATTAAGTGACTTGCTCAGGATCACACAGTATGCAGGTGGGGACTGTGGGATTCAAACCCAGGTCTCCAGGTTTGTAGCCTAGTGCCCTTAATCACTACACTATACTGCCTCTTGTAAGGGCTCTACTGTAGCCTATTCTGTTCACAGGGGAGTGTCAGCTTGCCATCAGTCATTACAGTTGTTGATCACTCTACGACAGACTGGAGGTGCATGACTTAACTGTTGATTAGCTGCAGATTTGCATTTGAAATCCTGCAGTCCTCCATTCTCCTCTCCTAAGGCCCATTCTGGCTTCCCTTCCAGACTCTGTCTCCATATCAGCTGAAAGTGCAACCACTGCCCCTGTTACTGTGATGGGCTCTGGGTGCACTATTTATTTATTTATTTATTTAAAATTTAGTAACCAGAAAAGGCACGCTGAGCCAAGGCTCATTTCCAGGTACGACCCGGTGTATGGGGTAGAGATACAGTCAAGCGTAATGGTAAAATTGCACATACAAAACAAAGTGTAAACAGAAGCACTGTAATGTGACCAGACAGCACAACAACTGCAGAGGATGCCTAAGGCAGACACATTAAGCATATTGAGATACAATCAACAAATGGCTGAAACAATCAGAGCAGTAGAGTTATTATATGTGATATAATATATATGTTATGTAATATATGGAAATCCAAGACTGGATGGATTCTAGTTGGTTAAAATTGAACTCGGAGAAGACTGAGGTGTTGGTGGTGGACCCGCGTGGTCAAATTGAGAGGTCGTGTATTGGCGCGCCTTCTGGAATTTTTCTTGACGGCGTGTCATTGCCGGCCTCTGAATGGGTGAGTAACCTTGAGGTGATTTTTGACGACAAGCTGACTTTACAATCTCAGGTGTCAGCTGTCATCAGCACTTCCTTTTATCATCTTAGGAATATTGCCAGGGTTAGGCACCTTGTTCCATCTGACTCCTTGCCAACGTTGGTCCACGCCTTTGTGTCCTCGTGCCTGGACTACTGCAACACCCTTTACTTTGGGCTTTCTAGGGTTGAAATCTGCTGCCTGCAGCTGGCGCAGAACGCTGCAGCCTGGGTTCTGACTGGGACAAATAGGTCCTGTCACATTACCCCGGTGCTGCGCGAACTGCACTGGCTGCCTGTTCGGTGGCGGATCACCTTTAAAGTCATTTTATTGACTTTCAAAGCCCTTCACGATCAGGGTCCGTCCTATCTGAAAGACCTTCTGGTTCACTATTGCCCTGGCCGATCGCTCTGTTCGGCCGACATGGGGTTGCTGGAGATTCCAAGAGTGAGTTTGAAAACCTCAGGCAGCAGAGCTTTCTCTCATGCTGCCCCCACTCTTTGGAATTCTCTACCATGCCGGTTACGGGAGTGCACCTCCGTGGAGATATTTAAGAAAGAATTAAAAACTTTTTTATGGAAAAAAGGCCTTTTTGGAGGATTAAGTTAGTCAGAATGTGATTGGATTTTATTGTAATTTATTAAGTTTTTATGATGTATTTATGATGCGTTTTTATAAGTTTATGTGTGTATGGTTATGTGTATTTCTGTTATTAACTTGTTCAGCGCCATGATAATTTGAAAGGCGCTATACAAATAAAATTATTATTATTATTATTATATGTATTATAAAATTATTAAATTAGTATGAGAAGTAAAACTGACCCCGGGAAGGGGGCGAGGACTGGGGAAGAGAGGAGGAAGCAGGTCAGGCGGGCAGTTGATAGGAGCAGGGATGGGAGGCAGGCATTTAAGCTGATGCCTATGGGAAGTTCGGGAGGATGAGAGATGGTTGGAGGAGGGGAGGAGGTTCCAGAGTAAGGGGAGGCGATAAGAGAAGGCAGACTGTCCAGTGAAGGAGTATGGGGAGGGAGGGAGGGAGAAGCAGCAAGGATCCCTGAATGAAGGGAGTACAAGATATATGAAGAGGGAGAGATGAGGGCATAGCCTCAAGTGAGTATTTAGTAATGAAAGATGCACAGTAATAGAGGCGATGGGAGGAAAGAGGGAGTGTGGAGAAAAAGGAATAGAGAATGCAATTGCGAACGTGATGATGGTGGCATCCTTCTACCCTGTACTGCAAACTGGCACTGGCCCCAAGGCTTATTTTAACAAGCATTTGTCAATGCTGAATGTTGGCTTGCTGGCATTGGCATTGGTAGTGCAGGAGTTAGAGAGATGCATAATAGGAATGGCAGTGAAGTACTGAACTAACACCAACACCTCCCCCCCCAAGCAGAGACTGAATGGCATTGAGAGTGTGGCTTTGGGTCATCGGCCATAACACTTATACCATTCCACCTCGCCCCAGCCTGACGACACCAACAGGTGTCGTGCTGTGCTTTAGGGTCTTTGGCCCTTATGCTCACCCAATTCCATAAGGAAATAAGCTAAGATGGGTGCAGTATAGGAGCATGGGGTGAATGTTAAGGTGACAGACCCCAAAGCACACCTCGATGCCTGTCAGTGGCTGTAGGGTAGGGGTGGGGGCAGAATGTCGTGAACATTACAGCCGATGAACCCAAGTTACACCCCCGACTCCTGTAAGTCTCTACAGGGTGGGTGTATGGTTGGAAACCTTAACGCCCAGGGTGTTTGTTGGTATTTTCACTCCAAATTTTCAACATGGGCTTTTGGGATCACACATCATGAACACTGGCACTATTATTTCGTTACTCAATCCTGAAAGGTGATTTCACACAGCAACTGTGCCATTCGGAGCCATAGGTGCGAAAACACAGGGTGCGAAAAATGGCAGCTGTACTGTTCATGAGGAGGTGTGAAAAAATGGCAATGTTGAAAATCTGGAGAGAAAATATGAAAAATGTGCAAATTTAGAAGAGTGCGTAGAAACTGTGCAATGCACACCCATAACATGGTCATCTTTTGAAATTGTTTCACCAAATTTTCAACATGGGCATTTTGGGGCCTCTCCTTATGAACAGTTGCACTGTGATTTTGTTAATCTGTCCCAAAAGTTGATTTCATACAGTGAACATGCCCATTGTGTACCACAAGTGCGAAAACACATTTCGGGCTGGATGTGAAAAATGACAGCTGTACTGTTCTTAAGGAGGTATGAAAAATGGCACTGTTGAAAATCTGGAGTGAAAATATAAAAAAATGGTGACGTTACAAGCGTGTGTAGAAACTGAGCAATGCACACTCGTAATGCTGTCATTTTTCTGAATTTTTCTACCAGATTTTCAACATGGACTTTTTGGGAACCCACCTCATGAACAGTGGCAGTGCCGTTTCACTAATTGATCCTGAAAGGTGATTCCACGTACCGACCATGAAATCACCTTTTGGAACTGAGAAATGAAATGACAGTGACAAGTTCATGAGGTGGGGTCCCAAGAACCCCATGTTGAAAATTTGGGATCAAAATTCAAAAAAATGGCTGAGATATCAATGTATGTTGAAACCCCTCATTGCTTCCCATTTTAATGCTTACCGTCATTTCTTCACATCGCAGTTTGACTTTGAAGAGTGCAGACGCATCCTGGTTCAGAGATGATTGCAGCTCCCCACCTCCAGAGGGTAAGTATGGCTGAGGGGGGTGCGGGGAGACATCAGTGGACCATTTTCTCATTTGCAGGACAAAATAAAAAAAACAAATGACAAGGAAAAGGTTCTTCATTTACAGTTAAGAAACAAAAAGAAATAGGCTCACTGGTGGGGTACTTGATGTGCTACACAATTCTGGGGGTTGAGAGCAGGAGGCAGCAGCAGTGGGAGGTTGTGGGAAGTGGGGGTTCTGTCGTCGGACAGGGAACGGAGGGAGCGGGGAGGGCAGCAGCAGTGGGAGGTTGCGGTGTGGCTGGCAGCAGGAGCTGTAAACATGCCGACATGGGGACTGGGAACCCCAATGTTGGCTTTCTGTGGATTGTGTGGAAGATGGCAGGAGCCGCCATTTTCATCTGAAATGTTTCACCAGGAAAGGCACATAATGGAGACATGCCATCTGCCACTGCAATGACAAGCTTGTCTCTGATTGCAGCGGCACATTTGTTTCATCTCTGTGACTCTTTTTGAAACTGCTGTCATCAGCATCATGCTTACTGATTGGGGGCTGAGAGACGCACCCACTAAAGCATCCCCCACATTGGCCAACAGTGACACACCTCTGCATTTGTACTACCACCACAAGATGTTGCTTGTGTATGCACGCAAGCCAACATAAAAAGGGCTCCTGCACTAAAATGTTTTCTGGTGCCCCTGTAGTACTGTGAGTAATCACGCTTTCAATCCAGTTCTGTCTGAGCATGTGGTTGGGAATTCCCAGTCCAATATGAGTGCCAAGTGCTCTTTGTCATCAGTGGGCAAGTCTGCAGTGGCACAGGAGCCACTGAAGAAATTATGCTCCACTTTCTCTGCAGCACTCCTCTGGTTTCCCACCGCAGAAAGGATATTACTAGGGGCTAAAGAGAGGGAAAGACAGGGCAACAGCAGCAGTTTGGCTTAGATTCTGGGAGCCAGGTAAGCCCCTACACATTGGGGAGTTACATTTGTACAGCCCCCCTACACTCAGAGTCTATTAAATACACTGTATCTCAGTTCTCCAACTAGCATCATCAAACCGCAGTTTTCAGAAGCAGGGCTGCCAAACTTGGTGGCAGCACGGCTTCAGAATGGAAATTATGAGCCCCATATAGTAACTTTAACATTGAAGTAGACAATTGGCACAAAACTGAACTATGGTTCATTTTATCCCTTTGCAGACAGCTCAGCAGTATGAGTTGCCTGCCCAGAGGGTGCCAGCTGCTCTTGAAGCTCAGATACAGTATTAGTAGCCCCTCCACCACAACCTCTGAGCTTAAGCTTGGTCATTTCAAAACCCTCCTCAAGGGCCACCTACTGACCTCCAACTCCTGTGACTGCCCATAGGCCCCCCCCGTGCTCCCCCCCTCGACAAAGGATTTCCTCCTGCACCTTCTGCACCAGCCACCCCTCCTCACCCTCCCCACCTGTTCTCCAACTGCCCCCCGCCTAGTACTACTGGCTCCACACCCCTGTCTCTCTCTCTCCTCACCTACTGGCCACAACTTGACATTGTTTAATCCAGCCCTACTATGTAGCATGATTGAATGTCTCTAGTCACCCGGATTGTCTACCCTATATTGCTATCGCTCAAAGAATGTATTGTAACTCCTTGTATTGTACTTGTATTATAATTCCATGTATTGTACTGTCTGTATAATAATTCTATGTATTGTATTTGTCATCTGACGTGGAGCCTTTGTAAATGAGTCTCTGACTCAAAGGTTGTAATTCCAAAATCTTCAATAAATAAATAAATAAATAAACAATCCCTGAAAGTGCTGCCTCATATCTGAATCAGAGATTTATATTTCTCCGCATTCCCCACATGCCTCACAAGATTACTTTCAAAAGTGTTCATTTTGTGCCCCTCCCCAATTGTGAATCACAAAATAATCATGACCTTTTATGTCTACATACATCACACCCTGTACTGTCAAGCAAAAAATACTGTTGCTGGCCAAATGAAAGCATTCAGAAATAAAGAGCAAATGCTGATTACTGTAACTCGGCTACTTACCAGTGTACTAGCTCTTTATTATGTGCGTGGGGTGACATTTAATTAAGGAAAAAAACTGTATTACAATCTGTGGTAACACTGCCAGTTGTTTGGCCGAGTTGTGCATCACAAACATAGAGATTTAGCAAGTTGTGCAGATTTTTCCAGGACGACAGTATGATTACAACACATGGCATTCCCTGCTGCATCATGGTTTAGGGTCACCCAATCTTGAAAGCAGAATCATGTTCCAGTGGTTTTATTTATACTAAAAGTCTCTTCATGTTTTGTGTCTCCCCTCTTCTTGTGCAAACCCTGTCCCACCCCTCACTGGTGATCAAACCTGACACTTTGAATTCTGAAGACAGTAGCTCTAACCATTCAGCTAAGTGGGATCCCTCTATCCACCCCCACCTCAGACAGAAGGTTAGAATGCATTGCAGTCTCCACCACTAGAGCTGTCTGTTGAACCTTTTCCTTGGCCCTCTAGATTCTGTTGTGTGCAGCCTCTCACACCACTTGTCACAGATTTTCAAGCAATGTTTTTTCCTCGTATATAACAGCATGGCAGCTCATCTGTAATGAGATATGGAGAATCGTGATCACGCTGTCCGCTATTTCTTTTTTTATTTAGTTTTTGTTTACCGGGTAGGTGCGCTAGCCAAACAGGTGACTATTTTCAGGCACGACCCGGGAGGTACAGTAACAATACAGAGTTCATTTACGTAATACAGGGAAGCAGTAACAGTACAGAGAACAGTTTTCAGTAAAAGGCAATAAAGGAGTACAGCTTCAGTGACAATCAACAGGTCAAGAGAAAAACAGCAGATTTACAGTGTACAGGTAGCATTTAGTGAGCGGCTAAAGGTATACAGGGCAGATCCAATGGACAGGTGGGTCAGGAGGGGAGAGAACGGGGGAGGGGAACTGGGTGAGCTGGTAAAAGGGGGGATGCGGGAAGGCAACCTTGCGGCTAAGTGGTTAAGGTGGCAGCAGGGATGAAGGAGGCAGGATGGGGGGGGTCTGGGTGTGGGGTGGTGAATGGATGGTGACAGTACATGGTCAAGGTGAGGGGAGAGAGTAGGTCAGGCAGAGCTGGAGGCAGGGGAGACACCACCTGCAGTGAGGCTATGGGGGTAAAGGTGGCGCGAAAACAGGGCAGGAAAGGACATGATAGTCATAGGCGGCCAGAGCAGGAGTGAAGCGGGGAACATTTGGACTGGGCAGGGGCTTCTGCGGTATATGCCTGGGGGAGGGGATAGTGGCATAAGCAGTAGAAGGCTACGGGAAGAGACTGAGTACATGGAACCGTGCGGCGGCTAGAGAGAGCTGCAGGGGAGGGGATCAGAGGTGAAGACAGCCACGGCGCGGCTTTAGCGACAGAACCACTCAAGAGGAGCCCGTGTTCATGGAACCGAAGTCAGCAGGGGAGAGTTAGGATGGCAGGGTTCGGGGTTCGGTATGGCGGGGGAGCGGCATCAGCGGCTGGAAGGTGCGGCAAGTACCCAGGGTTGTGGTACTGTTCCCGGGCAGGGGAGTCGGTGCCCAGTCGGGGTAGTTGGGGGGGGCTGCTGAGGTTAAGAGCAAACCGGTCTAACTGGGGTGAAGCAAAAGTCAGTGTTAGGGGGATATGACGGAATGGTGGCAGGGGCTGAGGATGAGCCCGTGTCCATGGAAACCGTATGCAGGCTGGACAGATTGATGAGTATATCAGGGGTGGCAGGTGGCGGTTTTTAGCGGCAGGAGCCTACTAGAGGAGCCCAGTATCGTGGAGCTGTAGGTCAGACGGGAGGCTAAAGATAGTCGGGGTTCGGGGTAAGGTACGTCAGGTGAGCTGTTTCAGTGGCTGATGGTGCGGCTAATGTCCGGGGTTGTGGAACTGTATCCGGACAGGGGAAATGGTGTTCATGTGGGGGGGGCTGTGGAGGTCCAGGGGCAATAGGAGTAGAGGAACGGGTCCGTTAGGGGGTGTTTAGGCATTGGCTGCACCAGTACTTGGTACCCCTAGATCATCAGTACAAACATTCCAGTAAGCAGCAGTAACACGTAGAGCAGTGCAGACAGCAATAACAGGTTAACAATGCAGTAGTCAGGCGCAGTAACTTTACAACAAAATTACACACTTAGACAAGTGCAAGTAGAGAGAAGTACCATGGAACGCGGTCTGTTTGGGGCGTTTAGGCATTGGCTACGCCTAGTACCTGGTACCCATAGATCATCAGTACAAACATTTCAGTAAGCAGCAGTAACAGGTACAATAGTGCAAACAGCAATAACAGGTAAACAATGCAGTAGTCAAGGTGCAGTAACTTACAACAAAATTACATACTTTAGACAAGTGCAAGTAGGCTTCAAGGTCAGAGTTTTGAACTCGAAATGAAGTGCATATGGGCAGAGAAATATATCACAGTGTTAATGTTGTAAGTAAAATAGGGTAAGGAGTAAGAAGGAGGGAGTGGTGGGGCAAGAGAGAGAGGTTGGCAGAACAAACTCAGGTAGGGTCATAACAGGCACACTGGTCCGTGGAAAGCAGGTGTTCATGTAGCTTACGCTTAAAGAGATCGTGGGAAGATGTCAGCCTAAGGTCGAGTGGCAGGAGGTTCCACACTTGAGGGGCTGTGTACCCGAATGCTCCAGACCCTTTGGACAAGGCAGCAGGATTTTTAGTAGGTATTTGTCCGAGGATCTCAGCTCACGTGGAGGGAGGGCTGTCTGAAGCAGTTCAGTTAGGGATGCTGGTCTGTTGAGTCTAATGATGGAGTCGCAAAGGCAGCCCAGGTAGTATAGTCTGGTGGCAGCGGGGGAGAGCCAGACGAGGTCCTTATACAGTTGGCAGTGATGTTTAAGTCTGGGGGCTTTTGAGGCATACCTGCATATATTGTTGAAAGTGACATCCCATTTTTGTAATGTGGATTTATTCACCATGGGTAGGATGGGAGCACAGTAGGTGAGAGCGGGTAGGAGGAGACCCCTGACGATGCCTAGTTTGGCTGCAGATGTGAGCATGTAGCTGGATCTGTAGGCAGCACCCAGTTTGCAGTTCACAGATTTACATGTTTCTTGGATGTGCAGGTTTAGGTCCAGAGATTGGTCTAGCAGGATGCCCAGATAATGGAAGGAGGAAACCACCTCAAGGGGGGTCCCATCCAGGTCAAGGACTTTTAAAGGAGAGTGGCAGGACCTTATCTTGTGGGCAGTGCCCAGAAGCATCAGTTTGGTTTTGCTGGAGTTCAGTATAAGGCGGTGGGTGTTTAGCCAGAGTTGGACAGCGAGGAAAGCAGATGTCAGTGCCATGTTAAGTTGGTCTACATTATTAGAGCTAGCATAGATAAGCAGGTCATCTGCGTAGAGTAGAGAGTCACAGGACGCAATGCTGTATGGCAGATTATTTATGAATAATGAAAATAGGAGGGGACCCAGTATTGATCCTTGTGGCACTCCAGTGTTGATGGTAGTACAGTCAGAGATTGATGAGTTAAGTTTGACTGCTTGGGTCCTGTTGGTTAAGTAACTCCTGGACCAGCTTATGACAGGGGGTGAAAAGCCAAATTTATGAAGGGTGGATAGGAGTAGGGGGTGGTCCACGAGGTCGGAAGCTTTGGTGAGGTAGATAAAGATAGCACCAGTAAGCTGACTTTTGTCCATGCTTGTGAGAGCATCAGTGGTGAATTTGGCTAGCCCCATTGTGGTGCTGTGGTTTTTCCGGAAACCATGTTGTGCTGCACATAGCAGATTTGATGTTTCAAGGAAATCAATGGTCTGAGTGGCTACTAGTTTTTCAAGTATTTTGCTGAGGACTGACAGAATAGCTATGGGTCAGTAGTTTGAGCTCTCACTTTTGTTGCCCTTTTTGAGGGTGGGGGTGATTCTTGCAGATTTCCAGATGTCAGGGAAGGTACTGTAGGAGAGGGAGAGGGTCAATACCTTGGCTAGAGGATAGGAGATGAGATGGGCAGCTGCCTTTAGTAGGTGAGTAGTAGAGACAGCGAGGAGTAGTTTAGGCAAACCAGGAGAAGAAGGCAAATAATGGGGGTTAGTGCTTGTAGTTTACCACATGGTGGCAGGATGCACTCACGTAGGAGAGACATGTTAATGTATTTTTGTTTATATTTTTTTGGGTTAGGAAACAAAGAGTAGCAGGCAGAGCAGGGGAAAAAAGGGAGTTAGTTTAGAGGGTGAAGCAAGGATTCAGCGAAGTGGAGGAGAATGAGAAAGGTGGAGAGTGGAGAGAGAAATCGGTTCGAAGTGGAAAAAAACGAAAAGGCAGGGCCTGCTCAGGAGGGCTGTTGGCAAGGTCTTCAGTCAGCTTAGTATGATTAACACCCCAGTGGTTATAGAATATAAGGAGCCAATGGAAAAGTGGACACTTATTCATATGACCACCAAAGCCTATAAAGCTAAAGGGTCGACCAGGGTGGGTGAGGTGGGGGGCAGGTGTGGAGCTGGCGCGAAGCGCCAGCGGGACCAGTATCCCCAGAGGAGCTGTAACACTAGCTGAAAATGGCTCACCTCAGGTGGGGAGAGTGGCTTGCTCACAGCCCCCAAGCACGTTTAGGCAGTCCAGTAGCAAAGTGAAAACAGCCGCTTTCGGTGAACAGTGGGTCCAGCTAGTGCCACCAGCCCTTACTGAAGAGAGCCGGTGGGAGAAAGTGTTTAAACGATCACGGCTTTTGCACCTTTTAGCTGCACGGGTGCCAGTGAGCGGCTGGGCTCCTGGTTCCCTTCCCGGGCAAGCATGCAGCGGGCGGCCCCTGTCCACAGGAACTCCTGGAGGAGCGTGGCTTTTTTCTTCGGGGACTGCCGGGCAAGCGGTGATCCCTGAGGCTTCTTGGGGTGCAGTGGAGGGTCCTTGGGTCCGGGCAGGAGCAGGTAACCTTCTTCACTATGTGGAGTATAAACCATCTGGCCCCAGAGACATATCAATTTTAGTGCCTGTAGCCCCTTAACTTCCAGGTTCTTGTTAATGGAGGCTTTGTAACTTAGTGGTTAAAGCTGTGAACCAGGAGAACAAGGTTTGAATCCTACTTCCATGTACTCACAGTGTGACCATGAGCATATTATGTAACCTTTCCATGCTCAACCTCCTTTCTCTGTAACTTGCTCTGTAGCCCCTATCAGGTTTCCTTAGCCTCCATCAGTTTCACCTTACCCCTCTGTACGCTCCTAATGGCTGCTGCCAGACATCCATGGATTGTATGTGCTGTGGGATACAGTGTGTATGAAAAACTGCACTGAAGCCCAAAATCCTTTACTGAAGTCAGAAAATAAAAATGTGCTGCTCCTCTGATTTCCCTGACCATTCTTCTGGAGAGATGAGCAAAAAGTTTAAAAAAATCCTCCACAGGCTTTCATCTGTTAGTCATAATAACAAAAATGCATGCATAATGCAAAGTACAATAAGAGGAGGCGAAGTTTAATAATCAACCTTTTTTTAACAACCCTGTCATTTCCCTATTGTCTACAATAATCTCACCACCCTCACTGCTGAGTGTCCCAACCCTCCAGAATTACTCTCTCATTTCTAATGTTTACAAAATGCTTTGTTGCTTTCCTTAACATTGGTTGTACATTTTCTTTTATACTCTTTCTTATCCATCCTTATCCTGCCTGTCAGCCTCTTGCCTCAGAAATCAGGGACAAGACTTAAAAACAACAGGGGCCAATAACCAAAATCAGGGACACATCTTAAAAAATGACCATATCAGCCTATAAAGCTGTCACACTATGCAGCTGAATGTGAAAAGCATTTTGTGACAGATAACTAGACTGTAACACTAGTGTGGCATTATTTTATAAATCCTTACTCAACAGTGACAGAAATGCCAGATTTAGGTGGCGACGAGGAATTGTCTGAGGAAAAATCATGGAGGTCTCCAAAAATCAGAGACAATGGAGAGGTATGATGATCCCTGTCAACTATGTATTTCAACTGGTTGCATCTGGTACCTCGCTGGATTCTGATTTTGTTGTTGAGTTATACTGTTGCCACCTGTTCTACTAGCTACTAAAATTACCAGTTGATTGATAATATAGATTGATATTTTTGTATACTGTGTTATACTGATATATTTCTATACTCTTACTATATAGTACCTTTTTATCTATATGTGTTGACTGCTTTTTGTTAAGGCTGACTTGGTCCCTCTTCCCCTTCCCCAGGTCAGATCTATAAACGAGATTGTTTTTAGATCTCTGTATGTCTACCTAGTGAAACATTTTAAAATAAATAAATCAGTTCTCTTCTGTCCCATTCACTGCATATGGCTTGTTTCTGCCTTTAGTCTGTCATAGAAACATAGAAGTTGTCATCAGATATAGACCTCTTGGCCCAGCCAGTCTGCCCTAAAGTCCCTACCCACTGTACTACCACAGATTCTACTTGATTTCTGGCCTTACAAGCCCTAGCACTATGGTCCCCATGCATGCATGAATCCTGCTACCATTTTAGTACCCACCACCTCCACTGGGAGGCTATTCCAGACATCCACCACCCTTTTCATGAAGAAGTATTTCCTCATGTCCCCTCTGAACCTCCCCCCTCCACCTTCATATCATGACCCCTTGTCCTTGAGCACCTCTTTCTATATAAAATGTTACCCTCTTGCACCGTATTTATACCTTTGAGGTATTTTAATGTTTCTATCATGGCCCCCCCTTTCCCTTCTTTCCTCTAGAAAGTAGATATTTAACTCCTTGAGTCTTTCCTCATAAGGCTTCTGATGCTGGCCATGCACCATTCTGGTTGCTCTCTTCTGTACTGCTTCCACCTGATCTATGTCTTTCCGGAGATGGGGCCTCCAGAACTGAACACAGTATTCAAAGTTGGGCCTCACCATTGATCTATACAGTGGTAACACTACCCCTTCTTTCTGCTGGTAGTACCCCTCCTTATGCACCCACGCATTCAACTAGCTTTTCCCACTGCTGTATTACACTGTTTGCTAGCTTCAGGTCCTCAGATATGATGAGACCCAAGTCTCTTACCTGCTTTTTGGTTGACAATCCCCCCATTCCAGTTGATACGTTGTCTTTGGATTTACGTGCCCCATGTGCTCTAATTTTGTACTTTTTAGCATTGAAGCCCAGTTGCCAAACCCTTAATCAGTCTTCCAGCTTTTTGAATCGTCCCTCATCCCCCCCTCCGTGGGTCCACTCTGCTGCAGATTTTTGTGTCTTCCACAGACAGGCATACTTTCTCTTCTAGCCCTTCTGTATGTCACTAATAAAGACATTGAAGAAGATCAGGCCCAGTACTGACCCCTGTGGCACCATGCTGACTACCATGCCTTCTTCTGAGTGAGCCCCATTTACTACCACCCTCTAATTCCTGTTACTTAGCAAATTTCATACCCATTTCACCACTTTTGGACCTACACCCAGGCTACCCAGCTTTGTTTACCAGCCTTCTGTGTGGAACGGGTGTCTAAAGCTTAAATGAAATCCAGGTAGGCCACATCCATCACCCCTCTTTGATCCAATTCCCTGGTCACCCAATCAAAAAACTTGATCAGGTTCGTTTGGCAAGATCTCCCCCCTGTGAACCCGTGCTTCCTCAGATCCTATAATCCAGTGGTCACAAGATATTCTCCAATCCATTCCTTTAGCAGTGTTTCCATTACTTTGCCCACCACCAAAGTAAGGCTGACTGGTCTTTGATTTCCAGCCTCCTCCCTGTTCCCACTCTTGTGAAGTAGGACCACATCCGCTCTCCTCCAGTCCCTCAGAACTTCCCCTGTATCTAGTGATAGGTTGAACAGGCTCTCAGAGGTGCAGTCAGCTCCTCCTTCAGTTCCCTCAGTATTCTGGGGTGAACCCCATCATGCCCATTGCCTTCTCCACGTTTAGTTATGCTAATTCCTTGAGAACTCTCTTCTCCATAAAAGGAATAGTGTTCACCTCCCTTCCTTTAATGCCCTTTTCCCCTATCTGTGGCCCTTCACCTACCCCTTCCCTAGTAAATACCAAACAAAAGTACTTATTCAATTTGTCTGCTTTTTTCTGGTCCTCTTCCCCACAAACCTCTCCTTCCCCTTTTAGTCTTACTATTCCTCCTATGTTCTTCTTCTCTTCACTTATATACATAAAGAATGTCTTATCCCCCTTTTTTACTGACTTGGCAATGTTTTCCTGTATGTGCTTTTGCTCTTCTGTTTTCCCTGCCTCCCTTCATTTCTGCTGATAGCCCTTCCTATCCTTTCCCTTCTGTGTTGACTTGTACCTTTTGAATGCTAGCTTCATTCCTTTACTTTCTCCATGACTCCTTGGAGAATCATAACAGTCTCTTTTTTTCTCTTGCCCTTTTTAACCTGCCTGACACAGATGTTTGTTGCCTTATCAACGGCATCCTGTATTGTTCCCCACTGTTCCTGTACTCCACCCAGATTCCCTATCCCTGTCCTGTCATTGTTTATCATGGAACTGTAGTCTCAGACACAACCTCCATTTTCTTCTGACTGCAATGTTCGGGGTCTGTGCACTACTTATCTCCCACACTGTACAGATGTTTCCAGTTTAACGGTTAATTTCTCCAACTAATTTATCAATGCAGTAGAAGTAGAGAGCATACCTATGCTTATAGAAAAGGACTGGAAAATAGCACAAAAGTCATAGCTGGCATCCACAGGGTTCAAATGCATTACATTCCAAAAAACCTGAACTTCAAGCGATCACATTCCTCATTATTATGATGGTAGGAATGAAAAAATAATCTGATTGGTTAACAAAGTTCCAGGAGCCTTACATTAATGTTAGATAACTATACCTGCTGGACCTGATCACACAGCATAGTAATTTCTGGTTTTCATGGACTTGATATAGATTAGCCTTGAGGGAATACACACCAAGTCTAATGGAACTTGAAACAGAGAATTTAGAGGTCCTTAAAGAGAGAGTCTAGCCAACATTTCTGGCATTGCTAAATTCAGAATTTGGGTCAGCATATTCCCAATTAACATTGTGCCAAAATGAGATCTCTATGTTACTTTGTTTAAAAATTATAAATTATTTTGTAACCCAAAAAGCCAGTTTCAATGAATTCTGCAAATGTGGAAGGCAGTAATGACACAGTCTCAGAAAGAAGCAGGGATGCACAATTTCAGAATGTGGCAGTGATTCTCAATTTCAGAATGTGGCAGTGGTGCAGAATTTCAGAGTGTTGAGGTGACACACAGTTTCACAATGTGGCTGAGGCACAACAACTTCAGAATGTGGTGGTGGTGCACAGTTTTGGAATGTGGTGGTGGCACACAGTCTCAGAATGTGGCAGTGGCACACAATTTTGGAATGTGGCAGTGGCACACAATCTCAGAATGTGGCAGTAGTGCACAACCTCTGAATGTGGCAGTGGTACACAATCTTGGAATGTGGCAGTGGCGCACAATCTCAGAATGTGGCAGTGGCACCCAGTCTCGGAATGTGGCTGTGGTGCACAATTTCAGAATGTGGCAGCAGCGCACAGTCTCAGAATGTGGTGGTGACACACACGGTCTCAGAATGTCACAGTGACTCACAGTCTCAGAATGTGGTGGTGGCACACAGTCTTGGAATGTGGCAGTGGCACACAACCTCAGAATTTGGCAGTGGCATACAGTCTTGGAATGTGACAGTGGTGCAGTTTCAGAATGTGGTGGTGGCACACAATTTTGGAATGTGGCAGTAGTGCACAACCTCTGAATGTGGCGGTGGTGCACAATCTTGGAAAGTGGCAGTGGCTCACAATCTCAGAATGTGGTGGTGCCACCCAGTCTTGGAATGTGGCTGTGGTGCACAATTTCAGATTGTGGCGGTGGCGCACAATCTCAGAATGTGGTGGTGACACACGGTCTCAGAATGTCACAGTGACTCACAGTCTCAGAATGTGGTGGTGGCACACAGTCTTGGAATGTGGCACACAACCTCAGAATGTGGCAGTGGTGCAGTTTCAGAATGTGGTGGTGGCACACAGTTTTGGAATGTGGCAGTGACACACAATTTCAGAATGTAGCGGTGGTGCACAATCTGGAAATGTAGTGGGGGTGCACAGTCTCAGAATGTGGTGGTGGAACCCAGTATCTGATTGTGGCATTGGCACACAATCTCAGAATGTGGCAGTGGTGCACAATCTCAGAATGTGGTGGTGGAGCTCAGTCTCTGAATGTGGCATTGGCACACAATCTCAGAATGTAGCAGTGGAGCACAATCTCAGAATGCAGTGGTGGCACACAGTCTCAGAATATGGTGGTGGCACACAGTCTTAGAATGTTGCAGTGGCACACAATCTCAGAATGTGGTGGTGGCATACAGTCTTGGAATGTGGCAGTGGCCCACAGTCTTGGAATGTGGTGGTGGCAGCACACAGTCTCAGAATGTGGCAGTGGCATACAGTCTTGGAATGTGGCGGTGACACACAATCTTGGAATGTGGCACTGGCACACAATCTCAGAATGTGGCAGTGATGCACAATTTTGGAATGTGGAACTGGTGCACAATCTCAGAATGTGGCAGTCGCACACAGTCTCAGAATGTGGTGGTGGCATACAATCTTGAAATGCAGCGGTGGTGTACAGTCTCGGAATGTGGCAGTGCCGCACAATCTCAGAATGTGGCAGTGATGCACAGTATCTGAATGTGGTGGTAGCACAAAACCTCGGGAATGTGGCAATGACACACAATTTCTAAATGTGGCACTGGTGCACGATCTCTGAATGTGGTGGTCACGCACAGTCTCAGAATGTGGCAGTGGTGTAGTCTTGGAATGCGGTGATGGTGCACAAATTCTGAATGTGGTTGTGGTGCACAATCTTGGAATATGGCAGTGGTGCACAATCTTGGAATGGGGTGGCGCTGCACAATTTTGTAATATGGCACTGGCACACAGTCTTAGAATGTGGTGGTCACACACAGTCTCAAAATGTGGTGATGGTGCACAGTCTCAGAATGTGGCAGTGGTGCACAATTTCTGAATGTGGTAGTGGCATACAGTTTCTGAATGTGATGGTGGCACACAATCTCAGAACATTGCACTCACACAATCTCAGAATATGGTGGTAGCACACAGTCTTGGAATGTGGCAATGGTGCACAAATTATGAATGTGGTGGTGGCACACAAATTCTGAATGTGGTGGTGGTGCACAATCTCAGAATGTGGCAGTGGTGCATAATCTCAGAAAATGGCAGTGGTGCTCAATCTCGAAATGTGGTGGTGCTGCACAATTTTATAATATGGCACTGGTGCACAGTCTCAGAATGTGGTGACAGTGACACAGTCTCAGAATGTGGTGGTGGCACACAGTCTTGGAATGTGTCGGTGGCACACAGTCTCGGAATGTGGCAATGGAGCACAATCTTGGAATGTGACAGTGGTGCACATTCTTGGAATGTGATGATAGAGAACAATCTCAAAATGTGGTAGCGCACAGTCTCAGAATGTGGCAGTGACGCACAATCTCAGAATGTAGTGGTGGCATACAGTCTCTGAATGTGGCAGTGGTGCACAATCTCAGAATGTGGTGATGGTGTACAGTCTCTGAATGTAGCTGTGGTGCACAATCTCTGAATGTGGCAGTGATGATGCAAAATTTCTAAATGTGGCACTGGCGCACAGTCGCGGAATGTAGCAGTCACGCATAATTTCGGAATGTGGCAATGAAGCAGTCTTGGAATATGACGATGGTGCTGAAATTCTGAATGTGGTGGTGGCGCACAAATTCTGACTATGGTGGTAGTGCACAGTCTCAGAATGTGGTGGTGGCAGACAGTCTTGGAATGTGGTGGTGGCACAGAGTATCGGAATGTGGCAATGGAGCACAGTCTCGGAATGTGGCAGTGGTGCACACTTTCGGAATGTGGTAGTGGCACACAGTCTCGGAATGTGGTGATGGAGCACAATCCAGTGCAAGACTGCTCCAGGTATCCACCACACTTTCAGAGAAGAAATATTTCCTTACATCTCTCCTGAATATAACCCACTCCAGTGTCACTGCATGTCCCCTAGTTCTTGAGCATCTTTTGTTTCTGAAAAATAGTTCCCTCCTGTAACATTTTACTCCTGTGAGGTATTTAAAGATCTATACCATAACCTCCCCCTTCCAGAGTGCATATATTGAGGTATTTTAGCCTCACCCCATAGGGCTTTCAATGCAAACCTGCCACCATTTTAGGTGCCCTCCTCTGGACAGCCTCTACTCTGTTTATGTCCTTCTGGAGATTTGGTCTCCAGAATTGGACACAGTACTCTAGGTGGGGTCTTACTAGCAATCTGTGCAGAGGCAACACCACCTCTCTCTCTTTCTGCTGGTGGTACCCCTTCTTATGTAGCCCAGCATCCCATTAACCCTCCTGACTGCCTTTTTGCACTATCTGGCCACTATTAGGTCATCAGATATGATAACCTCCAGGTTTCTTTCCTGTTTGGTAGTTGTAAATACCTCTCCACCCATTTTGTACTCCACCCCTTGGTTTCTGTGCCCCAAGTGCATGATTCTGCACTTTATTACACTGACACCTAGCTACCATACCCTCGATCACTCCTCTACACTAGATCCTATATACCTCAGTCAGGCTCAAAATGTTTTTTCATATAATGACACAGACATGACTAATATTGCACCAGTCACTTAATAAATAAATTAACAAATTTTACTTGATACATAAATGGAAAGTGGTATACTTGGCTGGCCTGATGGCACTGCAGCAGCACTACCGCGTGTGATGCCAGTGACCCAGGTTTGGTAGTGAGCCTGAGTTGCTGGAGGGCCAGCTGGGGGAAAAAGGATTGAGTGACCATCTGGCTGCTCTCCTTCTCTGGGGAGGGGAGGGTTGCAGACCTTGCTACTATATCACCACCTGGATGACCACAGGTGGTGGTGCAGATGAGGAAGCACTAGCACAGGAAGGGGAAGACATCAGCTGAGGGCTTGAATGAAGGCACATCTCTGCATGCCTTTGTCTCATTGGCCCTCCTAGTGTGCTGACATCTGCAGGGGGCGGGACCAGAAAACAATGAAAATACCCATGGTGGCACCTATAGATTGGTCCCTGTGCCGGTGTCTGGAAGGTGGGTTTAAGGTGTCTCCAGGTGAATGCTCTCCCCTGAAGTATGGAGGGGAAAGGGTGGACTCCTCCACGCTGCCAGGGGGCAAACTGGAGTTTTGAGAAAGTATGGTGAGCAGGACACTTAAGAGAGCTAGTGCCTCTCAGCCCTTTCCTAGTGCTGACTGTGGGGTGCACTAAGCACCCCAAAGAAAGGGGTCACCGTGGCGTGCTGGGGGTATAGGGCATAAGTAAAAAAAAAAAAAGAAAGTGGTATACTTGTTATTTTCTGTATTTATAATTCAGCTTAGAGCTAAACATCAGATTTCAGACCATGTGTACATAGTTTCTAAATTTTCAGACCTTTCACCTCCCAGAAACTAACCGGTGTTCCAAGGTTAACATAAAAAGTTGATAGCAACTTATCAAAAGCTTAAACTAAATACTGCATACAGTTCTACAACTAGGTGGTGATAAAAGGCTAAATGTGATCTGTGCCTACAGTCCTCCAAAGGGGGCTCTCCCTGACTTAAATGGGTTCTTGGATTATCTGGCCACTCTAAAGGGTAGATCTGAAGTCATACTAATGGGAGACTTCAACCTAGACCTATCAGAGAGTCACGCCGGTACATATACTGAAGCTCTCGCCCGACTTAACCTCGCTCAACTTATCTCTAGCTACCGCATCTCTTCCAACTTGGGCTTAATCTCTCCTGGACTGGATGGCTACAAATAGAGCAAATAAAATAATTGTTGCAGGGACCTTTTCGGATTCTATTAGGATCACCTGCCTCACGTTCTGTATCTGGAATGGCCACTGCCTTAAACCCCCAAGAATCATTCAATTTCGATTTTGACAAACTAAACCGAACTGCACTTCTCGAGGATATTAACAATATAGACTGGTCTCCCATCTATCACACTGATGATGTAAACACAGCACTTGAATACCTGATGTCTCAGCTTCTGGTCCTTCAGGATCTGCACATCCCTCTGCAAAAAAAGGCATCTCAGGGGCTCCCCTAATAAATGGCTAAAAAAAGACCTCCTTCGAGCCATGATAAAAAGAGACAAGGCCTGGACCTTGGCAAAGAAGTCCCAACAATCAGAAGACTGGGCTAACTATAAACAACTGAGAAATGCCTGCAAAAAACATATTCGGAAGGCTAAAAGGAGCTACTGCCTTAAGCTTCTTCAGTCTTCAGCAGATGATACCAGGGTTTTTGGAACCACATCAAAAATTTCATTGGGCAAAGGCCCAAGATGGCCATTACCGACATGACACTGAATGACGCAAACTGTAATAAGTTACCTACTATTGCTAATGCTCTTAATGCACAATTCTCGGATCTCTCCAAATACACTGAGAAATTCAACCAACCTCTTTCACCTCCTCCTGAGGTTGCAACTTTACTTGTAGAAACCCTTTGTCTCACATTAGTCTCCTCCACCAAGTGCTGCATCTCCTCAAATCAGTATCCACCTATGGATCTGCTGGCCCGGATGGCTACTGCAGCTTTTGAAGCAGGCAGCCCCTGCCCTTGCTGTTCCTATTGCAAGAATCTTTAATCTTTCCATAATAACCCAAATGGTACCAACATTGTGGAAAACCACTCACGTTGTCCCTGTTCACAATAAAGGGGATACTAAAAATATGTCAAACTATAGACCGATTGTCATTCTCTCTACCCCAAATAAACTTCTCGAGAAGGCCATCGCTACTCAGGTCACAAATTACCTACACCTTAACAACCTTATATCCCCTACCCAGCACGGATTCCGAACAAGACACAGCACCACAACTGCTCTACTTCAGCTGACAAATGCAGTCCTTACAGCGATGGATAAGAGCCTGCTCACTGGGGCTATATATTTATCGATCTCACAAAGGCATTTGACCTTGTGAATCACTCTCTGCTACTTTCCAAACTGTCCCGCTTGGCTTTGACCTGTCGACCATCTCCTGGTTTGATAGCTACTCTCAGGGAGGTTGCAATTTGTCCAAATTGAATCCGCCTTCTCAAATCTTTCCCCTACCTCTGTTGGAGTCCCCCAAGGATCTATTCTTGGCCCACTACTTTTCTCCCTTTTCATTAACAACTTGCCCTCCCTTCCCTGATCTTCCTCATTAATCCTTTATGCTGATGACATGGTGCTTCTCTCCAGCGGTAAAGATCCCTTATCAGTAAGAGCACATCGTCAAGCAGACTTCAACTGCTTGCAGGAGTGGTTACTACAGAACAAGCTCCTAATGAATGCTAAGAAAACTGTAACTATGCTTTTTGGCCCCCCGTCAAGAATCAGATCTCTTACTCCAGACTTATTGATACATTCTCTAGATGACTCCCCCTCTTGAATTTGTTACCTCCTTCAGGTATCTAGGAGTCACTCTCGACCCATCTCTTGACTTTAACCTCCACATTGCGGCTACATGTAAGACAGTTTACTCAAAACTTGGTCTTGCCTTTAAAATTAGGTCCTCCCTCAAAGATGCTGCCCGGCTTGCTATTGCACAAGAATTTCTCCTCCCTGCTCTAACATATTGCTCTCAGGTTTACCTTAAAGCTAGCAAAGGACCGCTCCAGAAATGGAGCACCTGCTATAACAGTATATGCAGATTTGCTCTCTCCACTCACAGACTTACCCATCATTGCCTACTCCACTCGAAACTAAATTGGCTCTCCCCAGACTCGCTCAGACACTATTCTGCAGGCTGTACAATTGATAATATGATCAGAACGGGGTCCCCTAAATACCTTGCTGAACTATTAACTCAGGCCTCCCAAGCATACCTCCTCACGGCATCTGCTCAAACCCAACTTGAAATTCCCAGATATCTCACACAAAAATGAGCACAATCCTTTGCCATATCTGCCCCCTGCTCCTGGAACTCCATTCCCTCCCACATCATACTCTCCAAATCCCACAAGGCCTTTAAATTGAGTCTTCGTGTACATCTTTTAGAATCCGACTGCTGCTCTTGTGCTGTAACTTGAGCCTCTCTCCTAGCATTTTCTCCTCCCTATGGCACTTACTGATTTCCTGCTGGTCTCCAAAATCTGAAAGTTTCCTACATCCAGCAGAACTCCTATTGTTATAATGCTACTTCATTTAAGTTTTGTTTGCTGTTTGACTTTTCAGTTTAGTCATTGATGTATCATCAGATGAAAATAATTAATGTAATGTTATCTGTTTCTCTTTGTCATCACTGATAATAACTGTATCTGGCTGTATACTGTTCAAATGTTTGTTCTCACCTCATGCTGCATCATGAAATACTCTTTAATGTTGACTCTGGTCTCCCCTGTCTGTACTGTCCCGGGTCGTGCCTGAATATAGGCAACATTGTTGTCAAGTGTACTTACCCGGTAATAGGGTTACCACTTTTTAAGAAGCCCAAAGTGGGACATTTCTTAGTGAAACATGATTTTTTGCAGGACAGTACGTAACCTTGACTGATGCCACAGACTTGTTTTATCTATATAATCAGAATTAAGGCTAAGTGCAGTAGTTTCCCAATTGCTTCCGTTGTTTCTTATCATTTTAAGGTGTTTTAGTTAAGGTATTATAGTTTTCTGCAACATTTAGTGGAGATTTATGAAATATTTTTTCTACTATAAAATCAGGACATTTAGTATTTTTCATGTTTTTTCGCAGGACACAGCTGCCCAAATCAGGACTGTCCTGCGAAAAACAGGACAGGTGGTAACCCTACCCGGTAAACAAAAAAACAAATAAATAAATAGTTGTCAAAAAACAGACACCTAAAGTTTTTGTAAGGCTCTTTCAATATATTTATTGAATAATGGTTTGTGAATAAACAGCAGCTGCTGGCCACAACACTGAATGTAAACTGTGGCTAGACTTAAATGTCTTAAAGGAAAGCAGCCCAAAACGTCGGCTCCATTCGTCACCTCGGTTTAGTGCTGAACAGTAAGAAATGGATTTGCCATGCGCAGCGTCTTTTCAGTTTTTATATTTTTAAAGCTCAGGAACCCAGAAGTATGGAGGGAGGGGGTTCCATTTGCTGAACGTGGTGTTAGACGCACTGCTCGCTTCAATATCTTGTATTGAAGCGGCAAGTGTTGCCACACATTTCAGCAAATGGAACCCCCCTGCCTCCTCCATACTTCCGGGGTTCCCGAGTTTTAAAAATATAAATACAGTAAGTTGCTGCGCACAAAAATCCCGCTCTTGCTGGTCAGCGCTAAACCAGAGGGTAAGCTGTCCGAGGGAGGGAGCCGACGTTTTGGGCTGCTTTCCTTTAACTCATGTAATTTTTAATTTTTTTATTTAAGTCTTTGGTAACCAGGTAAGACCCACTAGGCACAAGTGCCTGTTTTCAGGGGCGACCTGGGAGCACTGGGCAGTTAAGTGACTTGCTCAGAGTCACACAGTATGCAAGTGGAGGTTGTGAGAATCAAACTCAGGTCTAGTCTGCTGGATGTATCAAGCTCGTTCACACCTCGTTCCTCTAACCTCTAGGCTATATAACACATTGTTTTTTCTCTCAAACCCCCTCCTCAATATCGTTTATTGTAACTGGGCTGCTTGTCACTACTAGGATATATTATCTCTTTATAAAAAGATAGACAATCCTGAATTTTATTAGTGAAGCACATTACATTGCTGTCCTAGTTACCGGCAATGCATACTAGCAGCTGCTTTCATCTACGGCACGTGTTTGTTTATGTCTCATATTGCTATACATAGAAGTCAGCTTAGGCTGCAACCTAATTTTAACAATTTAAAAAGGTAGGATTTGCAGAGTTTACGTACAGGTGACGCATGCTATTAATGTTCCCAGTGAAGGTTCTGGCAGAACTTGGCCTGCTCGAGGCTACTCTTCTTACACCCACAGCACAGGGAGTGTGGCAATCATATCTGCCTGTTTAGGCACAAACTTTTCTCCTCTAAAGCACATAGCCAGTCCCAGTCTTATGTCTTAGTGCTAGGATGAGGAAAATGAGGGTTTAAATTATCTTTGCTCACTGTTCTGAAGATATATCCCCCAAGCTCCCAGGATGCAGATCACTCCTACCCTCTAAGAACTTTCTTGGGGAAGCTAAGTCCCATATGTTCTAATTGAAAAAGGTTATCAAGGAAGCTGTGTTTAGTCTGAACTGCATTAAGCCTGCAGTCCATTACTTTAATTGTCTCCTTTTGTGATGCTAGCTCCAGGCACTGTAGAAAGCCTTTTGTTCCCTGTGGTTGCCCAGCCTTCTTATCCACATCTTTTAAGCATCCAACAATGCTTAAATAACCCATCTTTAGGCTAAACAAAGGGTTACCACAATTTCCATAAACAGTGTTCCTGCATGCTGTGGGTGCTTTAAAAGGTTACCACAATTCCAGTAAGTAGGATATTCCCATACAGCAATTCCTGTACAAATCAGAGACTTAAGAAAAAACAAACAACCAGAATTAAGATAGTCAGCTGTAAAACTGTTACTAATGGCTACTGATATGTCTCATAATACTGAATGCTGCAGTTAATGGACAGATACAAGTGGGAGGTATTTGTTGAAGAAAAAGGTGCTGTAGAACAAGGGGTCATGATATGAAGCTGGAGGGGGGGTAGGTTCAGGAGAGATGTGAGAAGATACTTCTTCATAGAAAGGTTGGTAGATGCCTGCAGCAGTCCTCCAGTGGAAGTAGTGGGGATGAATACAGTGGTGGGATTCAAAAAAGCCTGGGATAAGCACAAGGAAATCATAAGGGATAGGTAAGGGGTGGAAGAGAAAGTGCCATAGACCTGGAAGGGTCTGCAGTGAAAGCAGCACAATGAAAAAGGTTAGACTGGATGGGCCACGTGGACCTTATCTGCCATCGGTTTCTATGTGACATCAGGAGTCAGATGACAATGGGCCCTTGGTGGTTCTTCATTTAGCATTTCTACTTATCTTGTCAGGACTAAGCCCTATTTCACCCCTCTGCAATTCAGTCTTTCCCAGTTGGTCAACTTGAGTTTCTATTTTCTCCTCAATTCTAATGTGGGCACCAGGTCACTGTATATATTCAGTGTACTGCACCTGCCTTATGGGTTCATATAAGGTTATTGGGCCTGATTTGTTAACTTCTGTGGGGCTTCATTACCTAAAGATATTATAGATTCAATAAATTGTGCAGTTTCTCCACCCAGGAAAAGATCAAGCAGGCTAGGATACAAACTAGAACTACCCCCTGGAAAACAGAGCCAATTCACTGTGGTCCCCAAAGCACACTTATCCAGCTCCCACACAATGCAATAACAGTTCACCCCCAAAAAGCACTTAACACTCTACAAACAGCAAGCTAGAGAGTCTGTAATTCAAACAAGCATGAAAAGGAATTTATTTGGGGGTCAGTAACAAGGCCTAATGAAAGAAAGAGGCACGGGTTAAGGCAGACACAATTATAGGCAAGCAATGCCCTAATATTTGTTAATTCACAGTTAGAGCAGACCACCAACACGGTGTCCCTGCCTGACTGTACTGTCGGGCACTGTCCTCTGGTACCAGTATAACAACCCTAGTCCAAGTAAGCTCTTGGTAAAGCCTGGGTACCCAAGTGCTGCAACATTGTAGGCCTGATGCAGTTACACATGGTGGGTAACCCTTGGTGCACTTAAGTAACTAATAAAGACTTGGTGGCAACCACCTCCCCACCAGCTGTAATCATAGCCAGATGGTCTAGTCCAGCAACGTAAAATTATTTTGTGGCCTTAGATAACTTTATACAGGATTGTGTCACAGGACCTGTGAGCCCTGCTCAGCTACTTCTGGTTATGCTTGGCAGTGCAAACAGTAGCTTCTCTCTCTCTGCAGTCCTTGCTGGATGTACTTGTTCCTCTTCTCTGCAGAGTGGATTACGACTCCAATTCCTCAGCTCTCCTCAGCAATCACTTCCAGCCTCTCCTCTGACCAGCTGGGCTCTCCTGCAAGAGTCTCTCACTCTCTGCCTCTCTTTCTTGGGATGGTCATATGTAAAGGCCAATGATTTCCAGATATAGAATTTCACAAACTTTAGTGATTAAAAAATGCAATTTCAGATAATTCCAGATATATAGTTGTCATATGTTTCCTATCATTAGTCAGTATACTGCATCAGTTTAACAATATATAGTGCCATGGAGTAAAGAAGTCCAATGACTAGGTCACAACAGTCTAGTAAAAAATAAATTACTATTGCCATCGGAAATATAGTGGAACCCACTTAAGTGCACATCAGATAAGTGCACATTCTGGACAAATGCACATTTTTTTTATTTCTCGATGTTCTTCCTATCTTTGTAATGTTAAATTCTCTGCTTAAGTGCACATTGCTTAAGTTCACGTTCCTGTTAAGTGCACATGTTCACAGTTCACCAATGTATCAATTAGCATGCAGTTAGCACTTGTTAAGTGCACAGCCTGTTTTCAGCTAGTGTGAAAACACTATTTTAATGAGCAAACTGCCTGTAATGCCTTTTTAACACAATGGATTCAAGTGGAAAAATAAAGAAAAACACTAACAAAAATTATTTTTAATCAGACCAATGTATTTGATATTCTACTTGTTTTTATGTTATTCTAGGTACAGAAATAAAGAAAATAAATAAACAGTTCTTTGGCTCAGTCATTCCCATTGAAAATATGTAGATCTGAATAAGTGCACAGCCTGCTTAAATACACATTTCTTTTGTGCAAAAAGGGTGTGCATTTAAGAGGGCTGCACAGTATATGTAAGTGTGTATGTGAATTAGGGATGGGCCAGATCCATCCTCTTGAAACCAAGTCGCTTTGAACACAACTTGCATTAGGCAAAACTCGAACCAAACACTGCCAGTTCGTCTCGTATCTTCAACTTCTTTTCTTTTTTTTGTGCTCTCAGCCTGCATGCATGCCATGTGACTGGTTTGGGAGACTGAGGGAGAGGTGAGAGGGCACCTGAGCAGCACACATTCCTTCAGTGCACCCCGGTTTGTAGTTGTGCAAGATAATGGTATATAGGAGACCACACGACTGCTTCTGAACCATTCCAGGAGACAGAGAGCAACAGATGGGAGCTCACTAAGTGGAACACACAGCAGTGGGAAGGGAAAATGGTGGCTACTATATGAGAGAGTTTACTTGGGCAACAACGAGGACTGAAAAATTAAAAGGAAAAGGGGAGTAGTGGGACAGAGTGTGTGTGTGGGGGGAGTGGAAGAGAGATACTGTGGGCATTTAGGGGTGTGTGGTTTCACAGCCTTTGCCATATGTGGAAGACAGAAAAAAAAATTAAATAAAAACCAAAAATAAAGCCCCAAAAAGGAGAAGGGAGAGCCGGTGTGGAGGTAGGGGGATTACTTTGGGCATCACTGCCTGTACTACTGGAATAAGTAGAGGATTTAAAAAATATATAAACCAAATATAAAAAGGAACAGACAAGGTAGGAGCAGTATGGGGTGGCAGATATTGGTCTGCCACAGCCTGTGCCACAGGAACAAGGACTACTGAAAAACAAATTAAGAAACCAAACCAGTAAAAGACAAGGGAAAGAGATGGTGTGTAAAAGTGAAATGTGAGGTAGAGTAGAGACAGTGAGAGAAGGGGGGGGGGGTCTTGGCCTGTGCCACTGCTGCTAGAGCTTGGGATAAATAAAAAAAGCATTTGTCATTGCCCAATATTGCTTGCTTATATTTGCTGTTTAGGTGTTTCACACTGATAGTGCAGAGGCAATAATGAGCAAATTAATAAAATTAGTATGTAAATGTCTCAGTGGGATACACAGTTAGAACACACTGAAAAATGCTATAACAAATCACAGTCACACTGGTCAGATCATGGACCCTTTTGCCCTGCATTTATGTAATTACACTTGTTCACTGTATTCAGATTAAAGAAAAAAAAAGAACACCCAATGCTGTCAGCAGCACAGTCAGTGTGCCCTCATGATGCTGAGATCTGGTACAGCCTCTAGCTACAGGATTTGTCAGTCCCCAAAATTTAGAAACAGAGACAACAGTACACCTATTTAGACCTCCCAGTACTCCTTCCGAAGTAGATTGCAAGTCCACAAAAGTATAATGCAAAATTTATTCATGATTCCTAAAGTACAAATTCCTAAATTAGAAACTGTCCAAGCAGTGGAAAAGCAGACTAACTGAATTTGGATGACAGTATTCAGGACCAAGGTTGCTTGGCACATTCTGGACTCAATGTGCCTGTTCCGGTAGCGGCAGGGAATTGCAATAAGGGATGTCTAATAGTTGTTGCTAAAACAGTGAGCTCCAGCCTGCATGCTGGGTTACATTGCTGTGGTTATGGGGGTCACTGTGGTCTGGCTAAGTGAGTTAGACAGCCAGAAGTGGAGCATTTCAAAGTTCTTCAGAGCTGAACCAGTCCTTCGGGTACCGGAGCTGGGATGCCACAGCGGCAGCAGGGTCGGTTTCTCTCGCAGTTCAGTAATTGATGGAAGTTTTGTATGTGGTGCTGCTGCCAGTGGAGGCAGAGGGGTATGTGTAGAGTCTGAAGCCCCTCCCGCTCAGGGATTTCTAAATAAACTTTGCATATACTTTTGTGGACTTGCAGTCTACTTCCGAAGTAGCACCCAGAGGTTTAAATAGCTGTGCTGCTGCACTCTGGTTGAGTTTCAAAATGTTGAGGCTTGAAAAATCCCGGGGGAGCAGATGAGACAAAAGGTGTGTGTGTGTGGGAGACAGCAATGAAAATGAAACAATGGAGGAGAGGGGGGACGGCATTGTGCAAATAAAACAAAGTGCTCTCTCATTGGAGTGCTTCATTCATTTCAACTACACAAAGTTTCTGCACATAAACTGTGAACCACTGTCATATTTAGCTTGCATGATCATTGGTCTGTCAAGGACAAGCCCAACACAGCTTGATCTGCATTGGGCTAGTCAGCAACCTCTAAAATGCCATTCTCTGTAGCAAAACATTTTGTGCGCAAGCACAAGCAATGAAAAACAGAGAGTAAAAATAAGGTCTGCTGTTTTAAAAAACTGTCTTCATCATCCTGCAAAGCAGAAAACCCTTGGCTAGCATGTTGTAAGCCTAACTGGCCACTTTTAGAAAAAAAAAAGCACTGCTTTAATGAACATATTAGTTAGTCCCACATGTGACTAGCATTTAATTTGCTTATGTTTCTACATTTATTTTTGATTAGCAAAGAAGAAAACAAAAGACCCTACTGACACATGTATAAAAGTAAACACAATCTTGGTTGTCTAATTCAAACACTTTATTCTAGCAAACTACTGGTATCAGCGTTCACACACCATGTTGAACATTTTCAAGTGAACCACATGCTCTTCCTCAAGGCACCTTGAGAAACACCATGAGGTTCATCTGAAAACATTTGGCGTGGTGGGTGAGTGCTCCTACCAGTAGTTTTACTACAGTAGCATGTTTGAATCAGACAACCAAGATTGTGATTACTTTTATACATGTGACAGCCTTAGCACGGACTTTTGTTTTCTTTTTTGTGAATTACAGTTACATCCCAGGCTTGTCTTATCCATCTTGTAGCCACCTGTGTTTTGGGGATTTTTGATTGGCACTAAATTTAAGCTAGCTAAATAAGGGTAGGTAGGAGGAGGGTCCCATGAGTCATGTTCATTCCACACACACTACTGTTTGACTTTTTGCTACGCAGCTCTGTCAAAACAAAGAATGTTTAAACAGCAGGATGTGGTATTAAAAACATAGAATTTGACAGTAAATAGGGAATGCTTGGCCCACCTAGTCTGCCCATTTTTCTGTGTGTGCACTGTCACTGCAGACCCTACTTACTCTCCAGCTCCCTCCCCCATTTACCACGAAGACTCCTCTCTGCCTAGCCCCATACATTCTTGAATCCCACCACTGTTTATGCTATCACCACCCCTGCTAGAAGACTGTTTCAGGCATCCACCACTATTTCAGTGAAGAATTACGCTTGCACAGTATACTCTGTACTGTCATGCCACTGTCTTTCTACTGAAAACTTATATTTTCCACCACTTGTCAATATATGTCCAGATCAGGGAAATCCAAATCCTTTACAAAACCAAATCCAAATCTACCCCAGCTTTGCCCATCCTTAATGTGAATGTTACGTTTTGAGAGAGGGGCACTAAACAATTTAGGTGCTGAAAAATGTGGGTCCACCGTTTCTTCAGATGTATTCCACAGCATCTAAACATTAATTTTAAAAGCTGATTCTTTTTAAAAATATAACCTTTATTGAATAAATCAATGGTTGTACCAGTTCAGGAAGCCAGGCTGCTATAAAACTGACTGAACAGAAAAAATGGGACTTGAGCCTTTATTGAGGCATGAGCATCAACACATTTCAACTTTATAAATACTGAGCCAACAAAATGCTGAGTTTTATCTGACATTAGAGAACTTTGAAATCTGTCTATTAATACAATATAATACAGCCTCTCTGAACATTTGAAATACACTAGCTTATAAAATATGAAAATCTGCTTAAAATGTAAGTTATTATAAAAGGTTGTGGTGATTTGGCCACTGCTGTCATAATTTTGTCGTAGTTTTCTGTGATTTTATTTATGTTTAAATTCCCCAAGAAGGCCAGAACTAAGGGTTGCCAAAGAAATGCCCAGTATTACTGAACAGGTCACATAGGGATGGAGGATATGTATTCAAGCATCTGGGAAAGGCTAGCTGAACAGGAAACCTAAAGTTACATTTCAGAGAAGATTGGAATTTCCTGGTAAACTGATCAAAGGAAGGAGGTGTCTTAAAAGGGATAGGAGATGGGAAAACTATTGCCTGTCAAAAACCTTTACACTCCAAGGAGAAAATAGTTTAGAACAAGATCTAGGAGATATCCAGTCTAGAAGTCTATTGTGAATACACTTCAAGTGTCATAAATTCATCTCCATTTAAAAGCGGCAAGCAGGATACTGTTTTTCCTTTTTTTTTCTTTTTTGTGATTCACTTAAAATTTGGGAAAGAGCAAGAGAGATTCCTGCTGGCCTAAAGATAAGGCTGCTAGCTAATTTGAAGGACAGTTTTAGACTGAAGGACCACGGTTATGTAAGGCCCCTCTAAACAGAAACTCAGGGCAATTTTGCACAGCATTTTTCAGGAGATTCCCTTCCTGTACCACCAGAGAAGACAAATTGTCTGACTCAGAGCACAACTGCCACACATTCACACTGAAGACCAGTGGCTACAGAAGAAAAGGGACTTTGCAGACTTCAGTTATTGTCTGGACTTTTAATTCTTCACCGACAAAGTAGAAATTAGACAGTTACATTTTACAGTGCGTTTTTGTATGTAAATTTTTCCAACTTTTGTTTGTAATCATGTAACCATATTTCTGAATCTTTTGTTTGTAAGTCTTGATTGATAATTATTTAAGTAATTAGTAAAAGCATTTGCTTTTAAAAACTGCTTGGAAGTAATTTTGTTGTGTGTGTGAAGGTGGGAAGATGTATTCAATCTGTGACAAGCCTGTTTATTGTTAAAGTGCCACCATAGCTACCATCGACAAGGATCCTGTAAGAGAATCTGGGTACCTAAGTAGGAGAAATACATAGATCTCTGCAGGGGTCTGAGGAGTTCAAACTAGGTTACTGCACCACCTGTGGGAGAAGACACAATCAGGGTTATGAGGACAGTCCCAAAGAGCTTGTAACGCCTGGGTCCTCCCCCCAGTGCAGCAGCCAAGGAGGGTTTGTACCTGGCTACAGACCTGAGACTGTATTTTACCCTTACCCAGATTAGAAAGCAAGCCCTGGGCTCTTGTGGCTAGTGTTCAGTTGTGAACTCAGTGAGCACTCTAGAAGGACACGGGAAGGGTATTCCTGTTCCTCCTGTCACAGGTTGCACTTACAGTAGGAGTAGGCACTGTGAGCTCAGTGGACCTGGCCCCCAGGAGTGGATTTGTGACAAAGGCGATGTAAGTTTTATTTATGGATAGAAAAAGATCAAAAAGGGAAAAGTAGCATTTCAAATGAAATGTTATTCAAAACTGCAATTTCAGATATACTGTCTGAAGCAGTTTCAGAAAAAAACTGTTACTTTCAGTAATATCTAGAAATCACTGTTCCTAGTCATGTGAATGCAAGGATGATGAGCTCACCTGCTGCACTCTGCTTCCTGGCAACACCTGCTACAGGCTGTCACTAGGGTGAGGTGGCTGGCATAGTGACTCATAGGCCTCACTGGTGCAACTGCTATGAAGGTGGCTCAGGCCTGAGTAGGATAAAGTCTTTTGACTACTCACTCCTGGATACAACTGTAAGCTGGCTCCCTCACAGCCTGGTAGCTGGTAGCTGACAGTCCAGGGTCAGTTGCTCACATCACAGCAATTCTACATGAAGCACCTCCTCCCCTTTCTCTCACAAATACCTGCCCAGTGTTAGCTTTCACTCACAAACAATAGATCTGCTTGTTTAGACAGACAGGAATGCATCCTTGAAACTGAGCAACTTTTATGTAGAAAACCCAAGCAGACATCCTCCCCATTGGCCATTGTCAGGTGTCACTTATGGGGGGGCTGTCTCTTGGCCCCTTGACATCATAGAAACTTACAAACACAGAAACTGACAACAGATGAGGGGTGCTTGGCCCCTCCAGTCTGCCCTTTTTTATTAGTCCAGCACTGTTCGCACTCCAGAAGCTTACGAGTAATTATACTTACTCACAAATGATGAAGAATAACAGCTTTATTGCTGCTAATAGAGTGTGCGTTAGGAATGCACCACACACCACCTTCCCCTGGTGCTTTGGGTGAAAACACTTCATCAGGGGGCATGGTATTAGGAGTCAGGTGCAACAATTTATACAGTGATGTAATTAATAAACATTATACCTCATGAATATTAAATAAACAAACCAAATAGTAAAAATAGAAAGCAAATAGAGAAGTGAAAGTTGTAAATAGAAATTATTCACTGCATTTCAATATGACTTGCAGCTACTTATTTCAAATAGTGTGAATCACTAATAATTTCAATGCCCATTGCATTGTCACAAGCCATAAAATTAAATCAGTTTATCAGGATAAGTAACTTAGAGATGCAAAACAAGTTAGAAGAGGAGAACATAGCAATCTGCCATCCCCTGCAATCAGCTCAGACACTCCTTTTTCATAAAGAAGAACAAGATAGAAATAGGCAGACCCTGCAAAAAGAGACAAAAGGGATATATATACATTGGAAAATATATGTATAATACTGCATTCATAATGAAACACCATAATAGATAGAAGCAAAATACAAGAATAATGACAGAAAGGGAACCAATTCATATTCATCAAATATGGGTGACAGCCATGAGGTGTTTGTCACAAACCTACTCAGCAGGTTAGGCCCTCTACTCCCAAAGTGCCAACCTCTCAGCGCAGTCTTGTGAACAGTGTAACAGACAAGGTAACCATCTTGTCTATTTTTGTGAGTTCAGATCAACCTTTGGTCTCAAGTTCTGGAGGAATTCAAACTGTTAACCTCTTGTTAGCATACCCAATGCACAGGTTCAAATATATCTGTCTTCAGGGGGCCAGATATCTTTGCCTATGGGCACCCAACCAGGTATACAGAGATGAACCCTTAAAAACTTTAATAAAGACCTCAGATTTAAAACACTTTTCTTTCCAGTTTGGTACCACCATTCAAGCTTATGTCTATTGTCTGCTATAACCATGTACTTTTCTTACAAATAAAAAGAAGTCAAAGACAGACCAAATAAGTTCTAAAAAGAATTTTACTAAAATAGTTAAAAATATTTAAAATGCTAAATACAGAACTCATATATCACCAGACATACAAATCTTTTAAAAGAAACAAGGTTTAAACAGTGCAATTCCTGCTACAGTACTTAGTCTCTAAATACTTGCTTAAAAGTGCTCCCAAGATGTTTTGCAGTCAGAGTCTAGGTAAAAATGTGTCTCTGTGAAATAAAACAGACTAAATTAAAAGCTCTTTTCAGGTGGTCACCTAGCACCTCCCTTGTCAGGATATATGAATATATATCTTATACAAAAGTATTACATTCTGCAACTTCAGCATAATTCATGTCCTTCAAATGACACTTCGTTTGATCCCATGCTGTATCCTCCCTCACACAGGCTTCACAAGGACATTTACAACCTTGCACCCCTGTGTAACAACCTAGGTTCCTCTCCAACATTATAAACCTTCTTTATGAGTTCTCTCTTAACAAAATTAACTTAAACAAGTCTGTAATTAACTCAGAGAAACAGGATAATTTATTAAAGTAGTCCATGTAACACATTGTCTCTAAAACCTGAGTGTGTGTGTGTGTGTGTGTGTGTGTGTGAACTCACATGCTGTCAGCATTTTTCTTATGGCTTGCATCTTTCAGCTAAAATCTGGGGGGGGATGAGTGAGGTCACTCCTAGAGCATTTGATTTTCAGCAGGAGACATTCAGTAATACATTTTATATTAAAAAGAAATGGTACAGCACTCAGAACTGGCTGTCTACATCACAGTGCTGGCTTACCCTACAGGGCTGTGGAACAAGGAAATTAATTACTTTAAAAATTTAAATAATTATGGCATCATGCATCCTGCAGGATCACCTCACGTTTGTTCTGCCCACTTTTTGAAAATATGTGTGACCATAATGAGGAAATCATCTCCATATGGGATTGTGAACTACAAACCATCTTTATCTCAGAGCAATTCTAAATAATGTAACCAATGGGAGATCCTCATGATGTTCAATGCAAAATAATACTTAAACAACATTCGAGGAAAACAGATTTTAAACTGTATATTATATTTATTATTGTGGCTGTAGTATTGTTTTAAATTGTTTTAATTTGTACTACGCCTTGACTCTTGACAGGTGCATTAAAAATAAAGATTATTATTATTATTACCAAGTCATGGTCAAGCGACACAAACGTATGCTCAGTCCAAGAAATACGGTTTAATATCCTATGAATTAAGGCCAATAGGTTTTACACTTCTAGGTGTGTGAATCCAAAAACTCTCTCTTTTAAGGAAGTCATTAGTTCTATTGCCACCTTTGTTTTTAATTTTAATATGCTCAGTCCCCATGAAATTCATGGCTTCAGCATTGGAATTGTGGCAATCAAAAAAATGGGCTCCCACGGGCTTGTCAAACCTATTGTTAGTGATAGACCTTGTTTGTTCCTGAATGCATTGCTTAAGTGGTCTGACTGTACAGCCAACATAGATCTTTTTACAGGGACGCCACAGGGCATGCACCATAAACATAGTTTCACAGGTGATGCACTGTTTTAGTTTCATAGAAATGTTGTTAAATGGGATGTTCAAAGCAGTTACCTGTTTTGACAAATTTACAGACATTGCATCTTTTGTACTGAAAATACCAAGATTGTCTACTGGGTAGCCAATTCCTAAAACTTTAAAAGTGGGGGGGGGAGCGGGGCTACCAACCTACTGTGCACCACAAGAACTTTTATGTTTGTGACCCTGCCAAATGAGACTCTGGGCTTATTCCCAATCATTTCGACTACATCCCTGTCACTTATTAGAATAGCCCAATTCTTATAGATTATGTTACCAATCTGACCTGCCATTCCATTATATATTCCATTATATTCAGTGATGAATGTCACAGGGGTATTGGTTAAGTCTATCTGTATAGTATACTTTTGGGGTTGCAGTAACTGTTTTATGCAAAGAAAGTGCTTTATTGTTGGCTTTGGTAAGCGTATCCATAGAATATCCCCTATTTAAGAATCTACTTTCCAATTCTGAAACCTGCTCTAGAAAAGCCTCTGTATTGCTACAATTCCTATGAAGTCTTATCATTTGGCTATATGGAACAGATTCTCTTAATATTCTATACTGCAGTTACTAATCTTCTCCCCTGGTTCTCCCAAAAGTTCTAAGTCCAAGAACTATAATTTATTTTTGCCGTGTGTGGGCAGCAGTTATTTTTAGATGCTGGGATGAGTTCCATGACTGAATGCTGAGAGACTATGTGCAATGTCATGCTGAACCAGGTTCCTGTTGGGCTGCTCTGTATTATTGCTACAGATGAAAGCTTTTATTGTTGAAGCCACTACAGAATATGAGACTGCACTTCACAGTAAGGAAATTAGAAAACAACTTCTCATTGTACCCACAATGCCTTGCTACATATGTCTACATATTAGGTGCTATATTGCAGTCACTACTGCCAAAATAAGGGACTGCACCTCTGAGTAACTAACATTTACATCACCTTTATAATTTACCCAGAATTCCTGGTGCTGTACGTAAAACATTGACAGTTTCTTTGCATGACATCATTCTGAGGGTGTGGCCGCCCACAGAAACTGGTGGACAAAGTGCTGATAAAACATAACATAAAATGACTGTGACAGATTTTTGTACAAAACAAATTGCAGCTTCAACATCTGAAGCATGGGCAGCAATGGCATACTACATGAAAAAGGCATCTGCAAAACCTGACAAAATCACTTTAAGGTTTGAATCATTTTCAT
This sequence comes from Neoceratodus forsteri, assembly GCA_016271365.2. Classification (NCBI taxonomy): domain Eukaryota; kingdom Metazoa; phylum Chordata; order Ceratodontiformes; family Ceratodontidae; genus Neoceratodus; species Neoceratodus forsteri. The sequence continues at coordinate 264,852,610 of CM057454.1, read as the reverse complement.
TAAGCCCAGTGATGAAATCTTATTTTTTTTTTCAGGATCGCTTTCCCAAATACAGATACAATCATCTATGTATTGTTTCCAGAATGTTATGTTTTTATGGAAGAGGTTGACCACTGAGCTTAGCACTCTAAACTGTTCCCACCATCCCAAGAGAAGATTGGTAACTGGGTGCCAGTATGGCACCCATCAAAGTGCCACACAATTGCAAATGCATCTTTTTTTTTAATTCATTTCCCTCCAGTCACCAGTCCTGGGGCATCCCTTAGGCATTGCCAGCTGATCCCACCCTGTCTGAGAACCCCCGCACCTCCATGTCCCCCCAGAACCCCGACTTATAATACAGGTAATACTAAGTTTGAAAAATTATTCATAGATACATGTGCATATGTTGCTCTAGATCAATTAGTTATGGAACCAACAGGGGATGCTAATACTCTGGATTTGATATTGACTAATATACCAGTTGAAATACAGGAAGTGGTGGTAAGTGCCCCACTGAATAATAGTGACCATAATATCATTACATGCAATTTATCTATGACTAGAATATTAATTACAAATCAGGTACATTTTAGAGATTATAAAAAAGCCAATTATGCCATGATAAATCAAGAAATCTATACATATGATTGGGAAACCCTGCTAATGCAGGACTCAGTTGAGTCAGTATGAGGGACATTTAAGGAAATAAGTCAACAATTAGAAGATAAATATTTGCCACAGAAAAATAAATATGTTAATAAGGAACAAGTACCTTCCTGGTTAACAATTAAAGTTAATAAAATTAATTAAGATAAAACAAAAAGCATATAAAAAATTCAAAATAAATAAAACAATAATCAATAAAAGGAATTTGAAAAAAAAAAACAAAGAGAGCTTAAGCAAGCAATGAGACAAGCCAAGGCAAGCTGTGAGTGCCAGATAGCACATTCAAAAGACAGCAAACAACTGTATTCTTACATTAATTTTAATTGCAAATGTACAATAAGAAAAGTAGAACCCATATTAGATAATAATGTTATTACAGAGAGTGATAATCAAACAGCTGAAAAAATGTAATTATTATTTTTGTTCAGTATTTAAAAAAACAACATATTACCATCTTTAGATTTAAATATTAGATCATTGGAAGAAATTAATGTAACTACTGAACAAGTTTATAAAGAATTAATAAACATAAATCAAAATGCTAGCTGTGGGCCAGATAATATTAATGCCTATTTTCTTAAACATGCAGCAAAACATTGCCCATCCCTTATCGATTATTTTTAATATATCATTAAACATTTCTGAATTACCTAAAGATTGGAAGTCAGCAATAATCATACCAATATTTAAGAAAGAGAGCAAGTCTAAGATTAAGAACTACAGACCAATAAGTCTCACTTCCCATTGCTGTAAGGTACTAGAGAGAATAATTAAAACTAATTTAGAAGATTCTTTAAACACACTTGGTATTAAGGATATAACACAACATGGTTTTAGGAAGGGTTAATCCTGTACAACTAATTTAATTTAATTTTATAACAAAATAAGTAAAAATCTGGACATGGGAATTCCATCGGATGTCATCCTTCTAGACTTTTCAAAAGCATTTGATAAAGTCTCCCATGATATATTAATCAAAAGGTTTAATCCAAATAAATATATGTTCTAGAATTATTAAATGGGTACATGCTTGGTTTAATAACAGAATACAATCTGTACATATACAAAGTGATACTTCTATGCCAAATAATGTGGACAGCGGGGTACCCCAGGGCTCCATTTTAGGCCCTATATTATTCAATATCTATGTGAGTGATATGAATAAGGGAATTCAGAATATGATCAGAAAGTTTGCAGATGATACCAAGCTGGGAGACCAAGTGAATATATTGGGAAAACATTTTTCTTTAGTAACAGAATTGGGCAAAATTGAAAACTGGGTAATGGAAAATGATATGATACTTAATGTGGATAAATGTTCAGTTATTCATTCTGGATCTAACAACCCAATGTATACCTATATACTAAATCAAAATATTTATAAAATTCTCAAAAAGAACAAGATCTTGGAATTATGGTCAATAACAGGTTATCATCGATCGATCATTGCATTTCAGCACTAGGAAAAGCAAATTCCCCAATAAGGAATATTAAAAGATCATTTGTATCTAAAACAGAACAAATAATAATTCTAACATATAAGAGCTATGTACGACCCATTCTAGATTATGGGTCTCAATTCTGGTCACCATCAACAACTAAAGATAAAAAAAGCACTAGAGGGAGTACAGAGGAGAGTTACTAGATTAATACCCTATCTTAAGGGAAGGTCATATCAGGACAGATCACAGCATACAGGGCTCCACTCTCTGGAGGCACGGAGACAGAGAAAGGATCTCATGTTTATGTATAAATTATTACAGTCGCCTGAACTTATGGTAGATTGTGAGATCCAGTTCAGTAATTCACATGGTAACTTGTGCTCGCATAATCAAAAATTGGTCATACCAAAAGCATGGACAAGTAAAAGGAACTATTTCTATACTATACAAGCAACTATGGCATGGAACAAATTGCCACAACACATTGTTGATTATCCAACTTTGGAAAACTTTAAAAATCAGCTTGATGAATATTATCTTCTCAAAATATACTATGGTGTAGTTGAGCCCACAAATGTGGAGGACATTCATGATGGACCTGTTGGCTCCCTTATGTCCTATTAGTCCTAATAATCCTAATAGCACCTCAAGCCACCTTACGTACTCCCTGGTTTGTGCTCCCCAAGGTAGGGCCACCCGCTCCTACCTTGGATGCTCCTTCAAATCTGGTCCGGTGGTCAGGTGTAGGCTGGAGGATATCGGAACCTGGGGTGGGTGGGATCCAGCAGTAGGTGTGGGGCTGATGTACCATCATCTTTCCAGGAGCCGGGGTATTTCCTTGTGCTGGCTTGTGATGTGACATGATGTGACCCCTGCGGAGTCGTGGACATGCAAAGACGCTCAGGGCAAACTGGGTATGTTCTCACATCCCACTCATAAGCATCCGCCATCGCCTACTCCCCTTGCGTGCATGATCCTGGCTTCGGTGCTCCCAGTCTCCACTGGGAGTCACTGCTGTGGTGGGAATGTGAGCCCACCCTCCTCAGGAGAGGAGAGCTGTCCTCTGGATGCTCAATCCTCTCCTCCCCAGCTGACCCATGGCAACCTGAGCTCATTCCCGAACACAGGTTGCCAGCGTGGTGCGAGGTATGGTGTCCAGCACTTCAACCCTCAGCGCCACCAGGCCAGCTTGCAAATACATATTGTTTTGAAACTCAAACACATTGTTGTTTAAAATAAATTCCAATGTCTTTAATAGAAATTCAGTGGGCATTTCATTGGACTTGGGATGGTTCTCTAGATAATACCTGCAAGCTCAGATACCAAGGTCATGTTTAATGGAGGTATAGAGGGACACTATGTCTGTACCAAGCCAAATACGAAGGTAAATCCACAATGCACACTTTCAGAAAAAAATCAATGAAGTGTCCCAGATTTTCAGTTTCTGCCCTATTCCATCAGACTATTGGTCTCCCAGGTGGATAAGTGACACTTCTGTGCACTTTGGGCAAGATACAGAACCCAGGGGTTATGGGATACTCGCACCACAAAAATTTAAATTCTTTTTCAGTTAAATCTCCATTTTTTAAGGCATCAGTTAACAATTTCAGAAGACTTTTTTATTTTCATTAATAGGGTTAAAACTCAATTTTTTATAGTTAGTGTCACTGTCAAGTAAACCCATAACTATTCTGATGTAACAATCTTTGTCTAATATTACAATATTGCCCCCCTTGTCAGCTGCTTTCATCACAATGTTTTCATCATTTGATAAATCTTTAAGTGCTGACATTTCTTCCTTAGATATATTATAAGCTCGGGGGGGGGGCAGTATGTTAGTTAGTAGTTCCTGCACCTGATGCAGTACTGTCTTCTCATGGGTCAAAAGTGCAGCATTGGCTATGGATGAGCAAAAAGGCAATTTGCCTTTAAACAACAAATTCTGCAGTTTTGAAACATCCATCTCTCCTGTAGAACTTCCTGCAAACTGAGTCCCTTTTTGTGGCCCACCGTTTGTTTCTTCAGCTGTTAATACTGTTAAGGTAGAGTCCTCTAACATATCCAAATCAAAATTGCCCTTTTTTGTTGCATTGCTTATGCTGTAGACCCTTCCAGGTTTATAGCACTTTCTGTTCCACCCCTTACCTATACCATATGATTCCCTAGTGCTTATCCCAGGCTTTTTCAAACCCACCACTGTTGTCACCCCCACTACCTCCACTGCAAGATTATTCCAGGCATCCACCGCCCTTTCTGTGAAGAAGTATTTCCTCACATGTCTCCTGAACCTACCCCCCTCCAGCATCATATCATGGCACTGTGCTCTTGTTCTAGAGCATCCTTTCCTCCAAAGAACACCTCCCATTTGTACCTTATTCACTCCCATGAGGTATTTAAAGGTCTCTATTATATTTCCCCTCTCCCTCCCCTCTTTCATGGTGTACATGTTTAGTTCCTTCAGCCTCTCCTTGTAAGACTTTTGATGTAGACCCCATACCATCTTGGTAGCCCTCCTTTGGACAGTCTCCATCCTGTGTATGTCCTTCCTGAGATGTGGCCTCTAAAACTGGACACACCACTCCAGGTGGGGTCTTAACAAAGACCTATAGAGTGGCAACACCACTTCCCTCTTCCTGCTGGTAATACATCTTCCTGTGCACCCCAGCATCCCACTAGCTCTCCAAATTGCTTTGTCATATTGTCTGGCCACCTTCAGGTCATCCAAAATGATTACCCCCATGTCCCTTTCTTGCTTGGTTATTGCTAGTATCTCTCCCCCCCATTTTGTATCGCACCCTGGGTTTCTGTGACCCAAGTGCATTATATTGCATTTTTTTTGCATTTAACATTAGCTGCCAAACTTTTGACCACTCCTCCAGTCATTTTAAATCTCTGTCCATCCTTTGCACCCCCTCTGGAGTGTCCACTGTATTGCAGATCTTGGTGTCATCTGCAAAGAGGTAGAGCTTTCCTTCCAGTTCCTCTGCTATGTCACTAATGAAGACATTAAAGAGGACTTGCCTCAGTACTGATCTTTGTAGTACCCCACAGGTCACTCTCCCCTCCTCAGAGTGAGCTCCATTTACCACCACCCTGCCTCCTATCCCATAACCAGTTTCTTACCCAGGTTACTACTGTACATGTCGCTTGTAACGGACTACTTTGTCCACTATCAATTCATCCATTACAACTGGCATCCACTACATCCATTTACTGTATTTTCATTACTGTATTTTCATTCATCTCTAATGCGGTCAGCATAGAGCAGTCAGCATAGCATGTAGTAGTGATTACAGTTCTTGTTCGTGTTAGTGTTCAGATTGTTCAAGGTGCTCTACCTGCCTGCCTTAGTGTATCTCCTCCACATGGACTCCCCATGGACTCTGTCAATGAAAGCTGGTCCCATTTTGGAGGGTGCTGGGCTGCTGCTGCAAAGAGCCCTGGTGGGTTTAGCCTGTGTTGCAGCTGGGTGGGAGGGGAAGGCTGGAGAAGTGCGGCCGCCCAAGAGAGGGAGCCAGGCCACTGATGCAAAGAGACCTGGCAGACTTGGATTGTGTTGCTGCTGGATGGGCGGGGAAGGCTGGAAAAGTGTGGCCACCTCGTCCCTCTGTTCAACTGTTCACCGTAGAGTAAACAAAGCACTTCTCACATCAGCTGCAGTTGCACAGCAAAAAAAAGATGGACAGAACCTGATTGTGGTAGAATGAGGGTGTTTAAGTAGGGAGGATGATTGTTTGATTGCTTGATTGCCCTGTGGAGTTCATAATGGGCTCCAGTAAACTAGGTGCTAACTGCCCTCTGGCTGCCTTAGACAGCCGTTACAAGCAGAATTACAGGTCCATTTAAACCACTAGTTTTTAAAGCAGGATCAATAGGAAATGGCATTTGGAAACATGAATTTGTCCGTTACAACCGAATGTCCGTTTAAAGCGAGTCCATTACAAGTGGAGTATACTGTACCTTATTGCCCACCCCCATGCTACTCAACTTGTTTACTAGCCTCCTGTGTGGAACGATGTAAAAGGTTCTGCTGAAGTCCAGGTAGTCCACATCCACCACCACCCCTCCCTGACCTAACACCTTGGTTACCCAGTCAGAAAATCTATCAGATTTGTTTGGCATGACCTCCCCTCCATAAACCCATGCTGCCTCGGCCCTCCAGCCTACTGGATTCCAAGTGTTCCACTATTCTTTCCTTTAACAGTGTTTCCATCAATTTCCCTACCACAGATGTCAGACTGAAAGGCCTGTAATTTACTGCCTCCTCCTTTCTACCACTTTTGTGAAATGGTACTACCTCCACCCTTCTCTAGTCTTCAGGGACCATGCCAATCTCTAGAGAACTGTTAAACAAGTCTGCAAGGGGTGCTGCTAGCACCTTCCTGAGTTCCTTTAACACTCTAGGATGTACCCTGTCTGATCCCATGGCTTTGTCCACCCTCAGATTAGTGACTGCTTTACTGACCCTCTCTTCAGAAAAGGGACTGGTATCCACTTCCCTCTCCTCCAAGTTCTTGGTGATTATTTGTGGCCCCTCCCTTTCTCCTTTGTGACAGGGTTGAATAAGGCCCTGTCCCATTCGTTATGCAGAAAGAGTTAAATGCAAGGATCTGTTCTGTCCTTTCCTTTTCTGTTTCTTTGTCAGTTTGGTCATGCAACCAAATGTTCTCATGAAACCTTGGAACTGATCACTCTGATGGTCTAATGATTCTCTGCCTCTTGTTGTCTCTCTGACTTCACTTGCTGTTTCTGTCTTTTCTTCCCCTTTGCATATCTGTGGTTATAAAATACATGTGAATCTTTATGTGAAACTGGGATCCCTTGGTTTGAAAATGTATATAGTTATATTGTTGAAATGATTGCAAAAAAAGCTATTTGGAACTCAAGGGGTTAACTCTGAGATGCAGTTTGAGCTCCTCAGCCTTGTTTGCAAAACTGTCCACAGGAGGCCAGCTTGCAACACTGTTCTATTTGCAAGCCTGCTCTGCAAAGAAACTGACAAGAACTCTGATACATTTTGTAAGAAACAGGATATCTCCTTAATGAGCTCAGGATGTAGAAATTAATTGCCACGCAAAGAATTACTATAAAAAGTGGTCAGTCTTTGTCGGGGGGGAGACTGAGATTTGAAGCTGAAAAGAAACCCTCAGATGAAAGACTTTTGTTTTCTCTGTTTGTACTGCCTTTGTATACAGCTATCCTGAACAATTTTTTTTATTCTATTGTTATTGATAATAATAAAGTGCTACTTCTGAATTTTATAATTGCTCCTGGTTTGTCTATGCTTCTTGTCCTGTGCCTTGACAGATGGTGTCAGACTAAGTGGGATTTATGCCATGCATACTCTAAGCCAGGAGTTTTGTGCATGGGTACTAGACCTGGTACCAGGGAAGCGTAGAAGAAAGGTATGGATTCTGCAGCAGCAAGCCCAGGAGTGGTTACCTGGAGAATGATAACCAAACTAGCAAAGACAGAAGTCCAAGCTGAGACTGTACAGACAGCACAAGTGATGGAAAAAGTAGAACAGGCAGTGACAGAACCTGAAAGCCTGACTGTCTTTTTCAAATGGTGGGCTATACAAAAAAAAAAAGAGATGGAGAAGCAGAGAAGAGAAGAGATGAGATGCAGCAGACAGAAAAAGAGGCTCAATGTTTAGAGGCACAGAGAAGAGAAATGATGCAGCAACTCAAGAAGCAGAAAAAAGAAAAGATGCAACGACAGGAGCAACAATGGCTGGATGTCTTGCAAACTATCAAAGCTGGAGGATCTGGCACAGGTCCAGCAGAGCAACAAGGTACAAACAACTTAAAAGACATTACACTTACAAAGTTGTGTTCCTTGGATGATATCAAAGCATACCTGACAACTTTTGAAAGAGTTGCCACAGCCTACCAGTGGCCAAAGCAGCAATAGGCAATCAGGCTGGTACCTCTCCTGACAGGTAAAGCCCAACTTGCCTACAGCAATATACACACTGCACAGTCAGAAACCATGACTTTGTGAAAAGAGAAATCCTGAAAAGATATGACATCTCAGGAGAGACCTACAGGCAAAGATTCCAGTCCCTGAAGTACCACTCAGTCAGCAATCCTTAAGAAGACTTCACTAGACACAAATAATGCCTTATTAAATGGCTCGAACCAGAGGGCAAAACAGTCCTGCAAATCATTCATACACTTTCAATGGAGCAGTTCATCAACATCCTGTCTACAGGCGTGCAACTCTGGGTAAAAGAACACCAACCAGAAAGTGAGAAAAAGGCCATTTCTTTGGCTGAAGACTACCAGATGGTCAGACAGATGCCATAGCAGTGAAATAACAGCCAAGCACTGGTGAGATCTTCTTTTTCCCAATTTAACTCCAAGTCTGATAAGAACTCTGGTAGGAGTAACAAATCTGCACCCAAAGACTTTACTTGCTATAACTGTAATAAGCCAAGCCATATTGCAAGAAACTGCTGTAGTAAGGAAAGTGACACTGGAGCAGATTTCTCCTTAGCAAATTGGGGCAAGTATTTAACAGATGTCAAGTTGGGAGATAAGACTGTGAAGGAGCTTATTGATTCGGGAAGCAGACAGACAATAGTGCATGTTGAAATGCTGGTAAAACACTGTGCAAAAGGATCAGGTACTGGTGTCATCTGCATTCACGGGGACACTTGATACTATCCCACCGCCCAAGTGACTCTGAATATTAATGGAGTGCCGCACCAAATGAAAGTGAGGGTAGTATCTCAGTTATCTGTACCTGTGATTATTGGAAATGACTTTCCAGGAATTAGTGAGTTAATTGCAGAGGGAGTAAATCCAAATGTTTCAGCCGCTGTGATGACAAGGATTCCACCAAGTCACATCGACAACAAAGCTGACGACCGACTTTACATCGACAACATTTTGCCGACAGCAATCACATCACCCAGCAAATGTGTCAATGACCCTCGGCATGACAGGATTTTTGTGACTCTCTAAGTAGGTCATGTCCACTGCTCCACACTGCTCAAACTCCTTGGTCACCCAGTGAAAGAAATGTATCAAATTTATTTGACATGACCTCCCCCCTCCTGTGAATCCATGCTGTTTTTGGGTCTTGTAACCCACTGGGTTCAAGATATTCCACAATTCTTTCCTTTGCTAGTGATTCTATTAACTTTCCCACCACCGATGTCGGGCTTACTGACTTATAATTGCCAGCCTCTTCCCTGCTACCACGTCTGTAAAGAGGGACTACATCTGCCCTCCTCCAGTCCTCTGGAACCACTACTGTTAAACAAGACTGTCAGAGGTGCAGCAAGTACCTTCCTGATTTATTTATTAGATTTCAGAAGTACCTTTGAGCCAGCGGCTCATTTACAGAGGTTCCATGTCAATAAACATAATACAGAGGATAAACATAAAAAACAAAATACAGAGTATAACAGAAATACAAACATTTTTGTGATGAAATACAATAGAACAATAACTGCAGTGGATCATTATACAATGGTTTCATTAATGCGAGGAGGAGGGGGGAGACAAGGAGTTGAGGTACATAGCTAGAATTGTTGTAAACAGTTCTTTTGTCTAAGTGCATGGCAGATAAGGCATAGAGTTAGCCTTATTTCAGTGAACAAAGTGCATAGAAGGGCAGATTGGTGATATGCTTGAATGCTGGGGGGTGTACTCATACTGTGGGGAAGATAAGGGGAGAAGAGGAGGGACATGAGTGCAGGAGAGATACAAGGTGGCTGAGGCAAGCACTAGATTAGGTGATAACTTAATGGTGAAACGAGAATATACTGAGGCCCCTCAATACTCTTGGATGCACCCCGTCTGGCCCCATTGCTTTGTCCACTTTCAGATTAGTAAATCTCTTCAGTAATCTCTCCTCTGAAAATGGACTAGTGTCCTCCTCCCTCTCTCCAATGCTTCTGTTACTATTTTGTGGCCCTTCCCCCTTCTTCTTCCTCTGTGAACACTGAACAAAACGTGCTTATTCCATAAAGTATGGATATATATGTGTGTGTGTTTGTGGGGGGGGAGGGGGTACTAAAGACTTCTGGTTTGTCAACAGATCCAGCTAGGTTCTGCATTTATGAAAGAAAGAATCTCCTAAGGGTCTTCATTGGTTCATTAAATGAAAACAGGAGACTAACTAGTTTGCATTATGTCTTTAAGGAAATACACTAGTCAAAGTAAAACAGGCTGTCATGATTTGTGGGTACAGAGCAGTCCCTGATCAGAATATATTTTACATTCTGAAGGACCTGATGTTCAAGAGAATGTACTGGTTCCTTCCCAGTATGTAGGTAGTGGTATAAACTATGGCGTCAATGACTGATAAAAGATTGCAAGGTTTGAAGCACAAAATAATAGTTTTAAATTGTTGTACTTCAAGTGGAAATTTGATTGTGTACTTGACACTAAAGCCCTGAAAATGCAGAGTTCCTAGTGCTTTGCATACACTACTACAGTACAGTACAGTATGTACAAATAATTTAGGGGTTTCCTACATCTAGACTAAAAGGAAGACCCAAGATATAAACATTTCTACTGTGAAGCTTCTTCTCTATAATCTTACTTTTATTTTTTACAGTTAGATATTACTTTTACCTACCACTTTCAATATGTTTTTAGCTGTAGATCACCTGGCTTTAAAATGATTATAAAGAGTCTAAACATGTTCTACTGTTACTGTTTCTGTCTAATTTATTCCCTAGGGCTTATTGTTTCTCCATTAGAGAATCCATTCTTGTACGTCTTCGTCTTCTGCAGTTGTGGCAGCTTTGGCCAGCTGTGAGGATAATACTGATGCAAGCATTCAAAACCACTATAATATTACCACCAAGATGGAAGGCCATAAAATGTTATAATATGACACAGATAGAAATATTATTGCTTTTTTTTAAAATAAAAAAGTAATAAGAGACTGTGAGGGACTCCAACTTTATAACATATTGTTTTCCTTGAGACTGCAGCAGTTAGGTGTGGTTGAACAATATCTACCATATACAAGCCAATGTCACATTTTTTGCTATAATTTTGCCTTTAAAAATCCCCACATGGAGGGGGGGAGTCAGCTCAGTGGTATGGAGGGCTGAGGTATCAGTGCCTTACCTCCTGCCATGCCAGCGACCCGTGTTCACAGTGCAAGGGGATTGCCGGGGGATGGCCAGGGAGGGAGAGGATTGAGCATCCGGAGGACAGCACTCATCTCTTGGGGAGCATGGCTTGGCAGCCCCGCTGAATGACAGCCCCTAGGTGGAGGCCTGAGTGTAGAATGGGACAGGGGCACCAATGAAAGGATGGGTGCTGTGGGACTCCATAGTGTGCGTACGGCCCCACGTATGCACACTGACATGTCGCACCCCAGCAATGAGAAGATTCGGGAACAAATGGTGGAAAAAAAACCATGGAGGCAGATGATGATCAACCCCCCCCCCCAGGCTCTGCACCAGCGGCTGAGCAGTCAATCCTGTGGACAGGACAGCTAACAAGGTAAGATTCCAGAGGAGCCAGGTGACAGGGCTGGGGGGGTCAAGCGGATGGGGTCTGCCAGGCACGAGAAGGAGAACAAAGTACATATATAAAAAAAAATCGTCACATGGCTGCCATTAGAACTTATAGGAAAAAGAATCCTGAAAACTCTAAAGGCTCCATAAAAATAGGTCTAATAGAATGGGGCATAAGTGGTACAAATCTGTCCTGTAATTTACATCTTATACTGTCGCTGCCAAATCAATTTTGATGTCATAAACCTGAAGACAAGATTTGCACAGTATATTCCACTGGTAAAGTAACAATCTGGGATATCTAGTAGAATTTATATACATTTCTGAAAATAATGACTTCATATGTATCAATGTATTTACTGTCTCATCTTGCATGTTAAACTCAGTGTTCTGTCTGCTGCTGCCCAGGGACCTTCATAAAAACACGATCCATCTCTTAAGATTATCCTAGGACAGATGATATTTAAATAAACAAAGTTGCTCCAGCTAAGTTTAAAGTACTTTTTTTTTGGGGATTACCTGCCCTGAATTTCTGGGGACACCACCAGAATTTACAGGAATTATCAATTCTAGTGATCTCACTCAAATTCTGCACAAGTAACTTATTTCCCCAAAAACGGTTTTAAACTTTGCTGGACAACCCAAAGGGCATGTGCAAATGTTATGGCTGTCTGACTCTTTCCCTCTGATGCATTAATAGTAACAGAGCTAAGGAAGAAAAGAAAGATAATGACTGGGAGCAGTCGCTTTGCCAGAATAAATCTGCTGAACAACTAGAAAGGAGACCTGGGGAGGCACAGCCTTTGCTCCTGCCACTGCTAGATGTCAAAGGGATGTAACAGGAATGTTAATGATTGCTATAATGCAACCCCACCCCCACCCCATTGTTCTTCTTGTATACAATAAAGATAATGGCCCAGATATTCAAACCGCGTCCAAAAAGTACGCAATAGCAAGAGCAAGCGCAAGTCCATTGCACCCATGCGCAAGAGGCGCGATATTCAAAAACTGAGCCGGCCAAGATGCGCTACAGCCAACAACTGAATATCGCACCACCTGCACCATAGCGCAACTAGGGAGGGGAAGCTGAGCAGATCTGATGCGCCATAGCGCAACAAGGGATGTTCAGCTGAGCAGTCCAGAGGTGCCATAGTGCAACCAGGGATGCCCCCAGCAGCAGGGCAGCAATGCAACTGCACAACCAGGGATGGAGGGACCCACCACCCATGCCACAGATGGGCAGAGGAACACACAGCAGAACAGACATTGTCCTCCCACACCCCATGCACTGCACAACTGGGGGAGGGCTGGAATAACCACTGGCCCATGGAGACAAGCAACCAACCCACAGCTGGGCCATGGTACCCCATCACACCCCCTGACAAGCTGTGACTGGCACACAAGGAGGGCCGACCACCCCATGCCACACCATCCCACCAATGCAGAGCACACCCTGCACCATGACCCCCAGACACCCTGCCCAGGAGCAGCATCCACCACTGCAGGATACCCCATGCATGCCACCACCCCCACTGTGACAATGCAACCCTGTGCACCACAGAACCATGCAAGGCAGCCCCACCACGAGCACCCATCAGCGGGTGGCAACACACAGCGATGCAACAACGGCAGACACAGTGCCACCATGCACAGCCCCTCTGAGGTACAGCTGAGAGACCAACCATGCATCGGCACACAAGGTACCCCACACATGACAGGGCATGCCCCGGACCCCACCACCAGTTGTACAGCACCCTGCACACCCTCCCAAGGACACACCCTGACACAGCACTGGCCACAACAGCCAGCACAGACACCCACAGTGGTGCGTGGGAGCATGCACCACACAGGATGCAACACAGTGCATGGACAAACACCCACCCATACCCAAGGGCACAACAACACAGGGACGTAGTAGCGGGGCAACCAAGCCCTCAGTGTGGGCCCATGGAAATCGTGTACACATGGCCAGCAGTCCTCCATGGCACAGGAGTGCCAGCCACCCTGCATAGGTACTGTGGACCTGTACGCCACCAGCATTTGCCTGGAGCACAAGTCACAGACAGTGGTGCACATCCCCTGCAACACACACAAGCCACAACATGGAGGTGGGACAACAACCGTGGAGGCCACAGTGTCACCCGAGGCAGACATGCACCACACCAGTGACAGGAGGCAACCCAGCATTGTGACGGGTACAGTGGCTGCCCCACCCTGCATGGACAGCCACCACTGACATGCCAGCAGACCGTGCAGATCACAGACATGCAAGGGTGTCAGCTGCACAGGCCATGGACAGGCTGACAGGTGCACCATGGACACAGAGCATGCACCATGGACTACTGCACACAGTCATCCAGTGCACAGGAACAACACACACACCACAGACAGTGACTGATAGCTACTCCCACACCATAGTCACTTCCCCACGGACACACACACACACATACCCACGACTGCACCACATCTGATGCCATGCACACCACTGCAGCTGAGCACCTATAGCCCACTGCAAATCAGAGACCACCACAGTATTCATATCAAAAGATTTGTAATCAAAAATATCGAAGATAACTATTTACAAAACTATTTACAAATGTATTGGGGGAGGGCCACAAACAAGGTGGGGGTGGGAAAGGGGCAGGGGTGAACAAATGAGATGGGACAGGAAAGGAGGGGTGTGATGGTGGGTCCAGGGGGTAGGGGAAATCAGGGGCATAGGGATGGTCACTGGGAGCCCCATTCCCCCCTCTGGCTGCTCTGCCTCCTGCGTCTCCTCCGGACCCCAAGTCGGTCAATCCTTTGCAGGATGTCCAAGAAAGCCCATGCCACATTTAGTATCTCCTGCAGTGCCTCCCATATATCCTGCAGCTGGTGGACACCTAGGACAAGGGAGCACAGTCAATAGGTGTGAATGCACAGCCCCATATAGTCCACCCACTGTGCATGGCATACGGTCATGGGACATGCCTCTGTGATGGTGTGTGACCACCCACAGTGATCACGTCCACAAGACCTGCCCACCCAGGCGCATTCAGCCATGTGGACCACTGCACACATCCACCAGCCAAGTCCTGCACAGCACCACTGTGGCTGTTTAGTGACAGGGCTATGTGGTGCGAAGGTAGTGGCACAGACATGTACCCGGTGCACGCATGGGCCACCATCGATGCACTCCCAGACATGCAGTGCCACTGAACAGTGCTGACTGTAACAAGTTGCATGCATGGCAGTGGTGTCAATAGATGGTGGCCATGCCCCACTGCCCACCCTGTTATACAGCATGCAGTAATAATCATGGCACTCACCATCATCAGGCTGGTCCCTCTGGTGCTGTGGACCATCGCCCCTCCTACTGGCCCTGTCGTCTTGCTGGCACCTCTGCTCCCTGGCCAGCTGCCTCGCTTCTGGCCCTGTGGTACAAACATGGAGAGAGGAACATCAGTACAATCCTGTAGTAAAGTCCCCCTGCCCCTATGTGTGCAATCCCACCCAGCCAGATCCACCCACCCCACACCCTGATAACATCACCACAGCCAACACTGGATGGTCCCTCCCCCATGTTCCAGACACATGCAACTGCGATACCCATATGGAAGATAAAAGTGTGTGGACATGACACCTACCTGGCCGTGGCACCGTGCCCCTCCTGGCACGTGTCTGCAGGTGGGCAAGCAGGTCCGGGTCCCTCCTCTTCAGGTCGCCATACCTGTAGCGGCACTGCTCCGCCATCTGCCCCCTTCCTGCGGCCTCCTCCAGGGCATCGGCCACCTCCTCCCACACCTGGCTCCTGGACCTGTCCAGGGGTGCTTCCCCAAACAGTGGGCCTTAAAGTGGCTCAACAATGGCCACCAGGTTGGCCAGTTCAATTTGGGTCCACTGGGCAGCCCTCCTCCGCACCATCTCACTTGCTCAGTCGGTTCAAAATGGCACTCTGCAGCACACCTCCACCACGTGCAGATGCTGCGCAGTACAGCGCTGCCATTCCCTATCGCGCTGTCACCGAACAGTGCGATAGTGGTGTACCCATGCCTGACGCATGGCGCCTAGGGGTAAAGGTCGGGCACAGGGTCAAGGGTCTCTGGCGTACAGACAGGCACAGCGCCATTGGAACCCAATGCATGTAGCACGAATGGCTACCTGTGTGCTACCTCCAGTAGTGGCCTACCACGCTGTTGCCACAGTGTGCCTATGATGCCCCAGTGCCACAGCGCCATATAGGAGAACATCGCTGTAGTGCCACTGGCCCAATGGTGGCCATGCCCTGCATTGCCTCCTGTGCACAGCACGTCAGCAGCGTGGCAGAAACCTGCATCAGCAACCTTGGCATGCACAGTGAGGTGTGTACTGTGCATGTCACAGAACTGCGCCCTTGGCTCAGCACGTTCAACACAATTGTACAAAGCGCAACAGCACGATATTCAGTCATCATATGGAAATCAGCTAATCATCCATTCAATAGTGCAGCACTGCAATTTGCATCCAGTTAAAGTTGCGCCTCGCCTCATTTGCATGGGTTGCGCTATAAAAGTGTGACATTGGGCTGCACTGGCCATAGTCGGTTACTGCAGTCTATTGGTGAGTTGCATGCTGTTTGAGAGTGTGGACTGTGGATTTTGGGACATGCATGGGACTGCACAGTCACAGGTAACAACTTTCATTCTCACAGGCTAAATAATGACTGAGCGAGTTGTGGGAGAGGAGGAACGCAGTGGTGGGAAGAGGAGGAGGCCTAATTTCACCAAGGTCAAGACGGATGCCCTGTTTGAGGCCTACTTGGATCAGGAGCCGCTTCTCAGCAGACAGCAGGGAACACCACAGGCCCGTGCTGCTGCATGGGAGGAGGTGGCGCGTGCAGTGAACCTGCATGGCAGTCACCAGTGCTCCGTGCAGGAGTACAAGAAGAAGAAGAAGATGGGCACAGACAGGAGGAGGATAAAGGAGAATGTGGCTGCCATCAGGGCAGCACAAGCTGCAACAGGTGGGGGACAGCCGGAGGTGCTACACCTGACCCCACAGGAGGAGAGGGTCACTGGAAGCATGCAGCGTTGTGCCATTGAGGGTGTTCCAGGCGGTGGCTTCCAGACGGGTGGTAGCCCATCACTGCATGGTAGGTCATAGTCTGTCTATTCGGGGGAGGCAGGGTAGGTCACACGCAGTAACGCGACTTTGTTTTCCCTTACAGATCCTGAGCATCTGCATGGGTCAGCCATGGTGGATCTGTCCACTGAGGACAATCAGATGGAGATGGAGGAGGGGCCCATCCACCTCCACAGGTATACGCGGTTCAGTGTGACATTGGGCCCACCTGGCTGTCCAGACTGATGTTGTTGGAAGAGGTGCGGAGGAGGCCCTGCCTGTGTCCCAGCGTGCCAGCATCCATGAATGCCAGCATGCTGTGACTCGGGCTGGTGCCGGGTCAGTCACTGATGATGATGTCGCTAACGGCATGGGCAGTGACACATGTGTGCCACGGGATGGCCCCACAGCAGGTAACATTGCGGCCATGGCTGTGGGTGGTGCCGCCGTGGAGGCCTGCGTGTCATCACAGTCCCAGCCTGTGCCTGTCAGCACCAGTGGGGCACCACTGGTTTGTGTACAGGCCAGTGGAACTGTTGCGGCCACTACGACTGCACCAGTGAGCCCTAGGGAGTGGCAGCCAGAGGGGCAGCATCAGCAGTCGGCCAACGGACTTGGGGTTACAGGGTCAGGGGGCAGTATCAGTACACTGCCTGTGGACATGCCCAGACCTGGTCCTGGTGTGCCGCGCCCACCCTTAAGGGGTGCTGAGCATCAGGGCTGCGCACACCCTGAGGGACAGGATGCCGAGGAGGCAGATGACCTCTTAGATGAGCACACCTGCATACTGCAAGCATCAGTCAACCAGCAGATGTGGCTTGTGACGTCGGTGGATGCACTGCGTGTGGCTCTGGAGTAGGCAGAGGAGCATCACAGCAGAGACACTGCTCTGATCCTGGCAGTGATGGACCGGTTGTGGGAGGATGTGACCACTGCCATTGACAGGCAGACCCAGGCATTCACTGCTGTCATGGCCACAATGGGCACACAGTTATTTGCCCATGCATCGCAGACACCACGTAGTGCTCTGTCCACCCCCCGTTCCCAGCGTCGTGTGACACCATCCTTGTCGAAACCAGGTTCAGCTGTGGGCATCCCGAGCATGCCTGGCGCAGGCATGTTTGGTGTGCTGCAGACCCCTGCATGAGCACGGTCGCATTCACGCAATGGAACCCCTAGGGGACCATCGGTTCCAACCCATGAGGCCAGTGGTCAGCCTGTCAGTGCTGGTGGGTCTTGGCGGGGTCGCCCACGCATCTGTGGTGGCCAGGGCACTGTGGTGCATGACTGACCTGTCTCCCAACATGGCCACTGTCTGGTGCTGCCCTGTGTGCATTGTGTCATTCAGCGGGCATTGCACGGTTGGGTACCCGGCCCTGCACGCGGACACACGGTCCATCTACACACCCTCCTGGCTGCTGTCCGCAGTTGTGTGTGCATCATGATGCCTGCATTGTGCTGTACACCAATGTGCAATGGTGCTCAGCATCTGACATACGCACAAGGACAGGCAGTGGGCGTGGTGGTCTGTGGACATGTGTGTGGCTACAGGTGGCATTCTGGGTCAGTGTGCTTCCTACCCTTCGTGCATGTCTGGTGCATTTTGTGTGTGTGTGTGTGTGTGTGTCCACGTGGCATGTTAGACCTCACCCATCCCTGGTGGTGTATGTGGTTCCATGCCCGGCCACTTCCCTTGACAGCATGCACCCCTGGTGTGTGTCCATGCGTGTTTGTGGGTTGTACCTTAGCCACTGGTGGTTGCACATGGCCCCATGACTTACCTGGGTTGACTGAAGTGCTCCTCCATGATGATGTCCCGGTGCAGCTGTGCCAGCTGGAGCAGTCTGCGGTCCCGTCGCCCAAGGGGGGGGCTGCCCATCACCATTGTCACTGGCGTCCTCATCGTCCCCATCGCTGTCCCCCTCTTTGACCTGTACGGCTATCCCACATTCATTGGCCATGTTGTGCAGGATGCAACAGGCCAGGAATAGCCCACAGGCCTTTGAGGGGCTGTACTGTAGGGCACCACTGGAGGTGTCCAGGCAATGAAAATGTGCCTTCAGCATCCTGAACACCCGCTCAAAGACATTATGTGTGGTGGCGTGTGCCTTATTCTAGCATTGTTGTGATGGGGTCATGGGCCGCCGGTAGAGTGTGAGCAGCCAGGGATGGAGAGGGTATCCACTGTCACCTGTGTGTAGAGGGTGGAGGTTAGTTTGGTGATCAGCATCGCCCTGCCCCGGGCCATGTAGGCCACTACCCATGTCACCTCTGACCATGCCCCTCAGGCCCTATGATTGTCCATGTGGTTTGCATACTCACCCACTAGGTGGCCAGTGGGGATATCCCCACTCTCGAATCTGTGGCACAGTGCCGACTGGTGCCAGATGAAGGCATCATGTGCTCCCCTAAGGTGCGTAGCACAGACATTGATTATGCGCCCCCTGGCATCACACACCACCTGGCAGTTGATGCTGGCATAGCCCTTGTGATTCATATATGCAGCCCCTCGGGCCAGGTGATGTGGATGGCCACGGGTGCAGTCTATTGCCCCTAGCATGCCAGGCATACGTGCTACCCTGTGGAACTCCATGTTTGGTGTGCGCCTACCGTGTGCTGGGGAAATGGATGTACTTGCAGCATGTGATAGCAGCGCTGAGGAATTGGGTGAGATGGCATGACGTGGCTGACTGGGTTATGCCTGTGGTGTCCCCAGTTGGTCTCTGGAAGGTACCCGTGGCGAGCAAGCACATGCAAGCTGTCACTTTCGTCTCCACTGACAGAGCATGGCTCTGTCATGTGGGTGTCTTAATCACATCACTGCACAGCTCACAGAGCTGCCTCAGAATTGCCTGATTCAGGCGGTACCGGCTCACGATCTCAGTATCAGTGTACAGCTTGAAGCTGGTGCAGGCTCAGTACTGCCTGTTGGGGGCATACTGCTGACGGGCCCTTCCATGGCCAAACCCCCCTGCTGCCCGCCTTCTCACCCCCCTCATTACTGCCTCCATCTGGATGGTAGCACTGGCCATGTCTCTGGCTTGTGTTCACCCCCCTGGCAGCTATTTCTGTATTCCCCCCGCTATCCTGGCTGCTACTTCCCCTACACTGGGAACACCTGCCTGTGCTGGCCTCACTGCTGTGTGGCGTACTTCCCCCTTCTGCACTGTGGCTCTCCACACCTTCCCCTGAACCTGTTGATTCCAGGTGCCCTTTCCTGGCCTGCCCTGTGTGTCCCTGCTGCCCAGTTTGTCCTACTAGACTTCGGCCTCATGTGCCTTCCCTGTAGCGTTCTTGCACCTCTCCCTTGCTTCCTTTTATTTTGGCTCATTTCCGCTATGGCGCAACTTCCGCTTGCTCCCCTATTGCGCATGGTGCATGTTGTTAAATATCGTACTGCACCATTTATGCATGGTTCCTCCCCGTTCAGTTGTGCATACATTCATTAGCATTGCACTGTTGCTCAGCATGATTTGGGGGGCACAACTGCCTCCTGCTGAATATCGCAGAATGGCGCAGTTTCGGACTTGCGCAGGCGCAACCCTATTGCGCATGGCTCAACTCTTTTGAATACCTGGGCCAATATTTTTAGCCTACATTGAGTCTCCAATCAGTCCAGACCCTTCCCCATTTTTGTTATTTTCTTTGACAAAGTGTTCCTGTATTTATGGTGAACTTCAATTCTGTATTCCACTGCACTAACTACAACTTAAAGAGCCACCAATTCCAAGAAGAACTTTCAAAAACATAATATTTGGACACAAAGCAGCTTATATTTCTCATCAGCTGTGTATTTCTTATCCCCATTACTTATTACTGAGGTCATTTGCCTCAAAAACAGGATAGTTGTTTCTTGAGGGTTCATCAGCTCCTATTGCTTCTTCCTAGCCTGATGTCATAATACTCAGCTTGTGATATCACAGTTATTCCCACAGCAACAGACTGTGATGTTACAACAGGGCATTACGATTTCAAGTAGGGAATAAGCTATAGAGACAGATGAACTGTAAGTGAAAAATATTTTGACTTTGTGGGAATTTTTTTCAGTAATATATAATAGAGAGGAGAAATTGGTACAAGGTATATGAAATACAAGCTGACTTGTTTCTAAATATTATGTTTTCCAAAGTTTCCCCACAGGCATTCACTGCTCTTTAAATGTCATTCACTTTGCTGTTTAAAATTAATATTTGTTTTTTAAACTCATTGAGGTGATCAGACAGTCAACAATCAGCCACAGACAAGCCACTGAGTTTCTACCATCAACACTTCAGGACAGTTTGTTTTCTGTTTATTTTTCCCCTTCAGGTAACTATTGCCTGACTTAAAGGGTAGAATTGTTTACCTTTTTAGAGATATCAAATAGATGTTCTTCCTATGAAAGTTCTGCTGATGCCCTTAGGTGCAGACAGATTATTTTCCCAATCACTCACCCAGAATCAGTTAACAAGCAGCACTGATCAGTGTACTGTGAACATTACTCTTGGATCGATGCTTCTGTCCAGCATGTGCCTTAGACATGTCCCCATAATGACTATGCAAAGTAGCAGCCAGGCTAGTCTAGTGGTTATAGCACTGGAATACCAACTAGAAGTTCTGTGTTTGAATTCCAGTTCCACAAATGAGTAAACATTTTACAAGTTTGCTTTAGTTTCAGATTTCACCTGTGGTGATTAGTGCCAGCGTGGAGCTAGAACAGTAAATCTACACTAAATAGAGTTAAGTGCAGGAATAGCTCTTGAAGTAGACTATTCTAATGGTAGTAAATTAACCATGGGTCACTAGTTTGGAGAATTGCTTCATTGGAATTGCTTCTCATTAGAAACAGTTCTGCTAATATTCCTCACCTGAGCCTCACTGCCGCCAAGTATACCTTCACCGCTGGACTTCAATGCCTGCAGTAGGGGATCACAAGGGGTTTTGTCTTGGTTGTGGAACCCCTCACCCTCCACCAATTGTCGTTGCATCGACCCTCACAAGACCTTTGAGCCCAGCTCCACTCCAGCCCCAGCACACATCTCCAACCAATCGGGAGCATCCAAGAAAAAGGCTTGTAACCAATCCTGAAGTGGGATGCTGTGGGCACCAATTTTAAACAGTGAGCATGGTCAGTCCTCCTCTTCACTACCAGACCAGAAGTAGGGGGTTACAAGGGGCTTGTCCTGGTTGTGGAACTCCTCCAGCAATCATCATCACAGCAGCCTCCAACAGACCATTTCAAGTTATTCAGGCTGACACAGCACTGCTGCAGACTGCACTAGCATACCGTACCAAGAGATTTCCTTACTTACAAAAGTGGTTGTCTGCTACCTTGTCTAACTTAGGTATCTTAGCTACAGCTTGTCTGGGTATAGCCCTATTTGTGTTGTGCTTCATTAATTTTTGCAATTAACATTTAATCAGCTGCTTTTACCATTTATTCAACTGTTTTGCTGTTGCGTGTTGCTATTATGTAGTTAACATAGTTGTACCATATCTGGTAACAACTATATCTCCTAGTTCACTTATAATTCATTTTTGTTTGCACTGTTTTATTAATTAGTTTTACTATTTTATAGCTATTATTACCCTACAAAGTGCTATTACACAGATAAACTATTTATATCCTATTTGGTTATAGTCTACTTTCCAGTTCCACTACATAGTTTCCTGCATTGTATAGTTTTCATTTGCCTTAGCCTGTGTATGCCAATTGCCTTGCTAGTTGCTAATATTTTAGGGGTAATCTATTAATACCTATCTGGGTTAAGTCTTTTCCTCACAAATTTGTATTAGCCTAGTTCAGTTGTTCAAACTGCAACTTACAATTATGCAACTACCCTCTTCCTCTGCCTTCTCCTCCTCCCGGTCCTACCCCTATCCCTAACCCTCCGCTCTCTCCCTCTATTTCCTCCCTAAGCACCAATCTCCTCACCCCATCCACCCAATCCACCCTCCCTCCTCATTCACCCTGATCTCCTTTCCTCTCCCTCCATGAACCTAGAGTTTATCTACCATTCTGTCCTGTCACTTCTCTCTCTCTTCCCTTCTCCCTCTCCTCCCTGATGTAGGAGACACAAGTCCCACTCCATCCTCTGTCTCCTTATCCTCCTCCTCCTTCTTTCTAGTGACATGGAATCTAATGCTGTTTCCTCACCTTCCGCCTCCTCCCCCTCCTCCACTCCCAGAGGTCTTAGCATTTTTCACTGCAATGCTAGGAGCCTCCTCCCTGAACTGGATAAACTCTAAGTACGGGTTTCTTAACACTCTCCTGACATCCTCTGTATCTCCAAATACTGGCTCTCCTCCAAATTCCAGCCTAGCCCCTCCTGACTACCATCTCTTCAGGCAGGACAATGGCAAATGTGTTGGTGGTGTTGCCCTTTATGTCCGCCACAGTCTCTCCTGTACCATTACTCTCAGGGAGGCTGTACCCTCCTCCCATAAGTTTCTTCTAGCAAAGCTTTCCTTTCTCTCCACTCTGCCCATCTTCATTACAGTTTATTGTGCCTCTCCAACAATCTCCTGTTACTAACTGGTTGACTCCCTATATACCATTTCTTCACACTCCTCCTCAGGTAAACTAATCCACCTTGGGGATTTCAATATAACTTGGCTTTCCCCACCTCTAGGCCTACTTCTCTCAGGACTGAGTCCCTAAACCTCTCCCAGTTTATCAGAGAACCCACCTGGCTCAATCCACAGTCCTCTAGCCACACCCTCCTGCACTTGGTCCTGTTCTCACCCCCCACTGCGTAGTTGCAGCAGGTATTCCACTAGATGCCTTTAGCAACCACTGCATTACGTTTTGTGTCAGGAAAGTCCATTGCCCTCCCTCATCCCCCAAATACATCTGGTCCTGGTCCCTCTAACCACTAAACAAAAACAGTCTATTGAGTGACCTGGCTACAACTGGCTGGTCCCCTATCCTCTCTGCCCCAGACACTGACGTGGTCCTCTCTCTTTTCCATTCAAAATTTACTTCCATCTGGTACACGCACACCCCTATCAAGAAGTCCAGGGGGTAAATCTTTCCACTACCCCTTCATCACCTATGATCTCATTGATAAGCACATGTTCTGTGATGAAGCCTCTGCCTGGTACAAATTAACCGGTAGCCAGTCTGACCAGCTGTCTTACAGGGCACTCAGAAATACTTGGACAAAGGCCGTACACATCGCCAAAGCCCTATATTTTAAGGCCAACCTCCAGAACAATCTTAACTCCCCAGCTACATTCTGGAAGGTGATTCACCCCTCTTTGATCCCCAGGCCCAGTCCACTCCCCTGCTCCTCCTGGTTAATGCTTCACATATCTCTGACCCTCCCTCTGCTGCTGCTCACTTCGAGTGTTTCACTACTTGTGCTTCCCCTACCTTCTGTCTCCTCTCCTCTCCTCTTCTCCTCCCTCACTCTCCTCTCCACCCTACCCCTCACAGGGTTTTCATTTGTCCCTATCACTACACTGGAAACCCTACTTTCCCTTTCCTCACTCAACCTGTCCAAATCTAGCCCTGATGGCCTGGACCCTAAACTTCTCCATCTTTCAGCTCCAGCCATTGTATCTCCCCACACTCACCTCCTCAATCTCCCTCAGTCATGGAAGCAAAAGTTCTCCCCTCCACGAAGTGGTTGAGCTGCCACCCATGGCAACTTTCGACCTATCTCCTTCCTCCCCCTCTCTTGCAAACCTGAAAGAAAAACTTGTCTACTCCAGGCTTGCTGACTTCCTCCAGTCTTCCAGTTTGCTCTCCCCCTTCTAGTCTGGTTTTAGGAAGTGCCATTCCACCATCTCCTCCCTGCTACATGCCACTGACTCCATCCTCACTGGCATGTCTCAGGGGCATAGCATGGCAGCCATTTTCATTGATCTGGCCAAAGCTTTTGATTTGATGACTGGTCTCTCAGTCCCTGCTGTTAACTGGTGATAATCCTACCTCTCAGGCTATCAGCAGTCAGTAAAGGTAGGCGGTGTCCTGTCTTCTCCCCTAGGATTCCAGGGTGGGGTTCCACAGGGCTCCATCCTGGGTCCAATCCACATCTCCTTTTTCTTCAACAGGCTCCCCTCTACCTGTGACAACTCACATAGTCACATGTATGCAGATGATGCAGTTCTCTACACTTCAGGCCCCTTGACTGAGGCAGTGGAAGTCTTTCTCCAGTGAGATTTCCAGCGTACTGTGTCAGTTCCAGTCCTACCAATGCAGGGTCACCACGAAAAAAGAAACAGTGTCCATGACCTTTGCCACCAGCCAGTAGCTGGTCAGGCTTGCCCCCTCTTTGTTTTTTCCACCATGGATGGCACCCCTCTTGAAGTGGTTCCCTCCTTCAACTATCTCAGTGTGTGGCTTGATAGAAGGCTTGATTTCTCTGCCCACATTGCTGACATCCACTCCAAGCTCTGCCCCAAGCTTGGAGCCTTGCACCATAACAAAGACTGCTTGTCTCCATAGGTCCACCAGGAGTTGATTGCCAGAATGGTGCTCCCAGTCTTTGACTATGCAGATGTGGTCTACAGCACTCAGTCAGTACTCTAATAGATTTCTTTGACTGGGTGACCAAAGTTGTAGATCAGGGAGGGGCTGTGGACATGGCCTACCTAGACTTTAGAAAGGCATTTGACTCAGTCCCACACAAAAGATTAATAAACAAGTTAGCCAGCCTGGAAGTGGGTCCCAAGATGATAGCCTGGGTAAAGAACTGGCTGGAGAATAGGACACAGAGGGTAATAGTAAATGGAGTCCACTCTGAAGAAAGGGGGTTACTAGTGGGTACTGCAGGTTCAGTATTAGGACTGGTTCTCTTCAATGTCTTTATAAGAGACATTGCAGAGGACTGGAAGAAAAGTATGTCTCTTTGCAGATGACACAAAGATCTGCAACAGGTTTGATACTGAATTGAGTGGAAAGGATAAGAAGGGACTTGCAAGGTTAGAGGAATGGTCAAATGTATGGCAGCTTAGATTCAATGCTAAGAAGTGAAGGTAATGCACCTGGGAAACAAAACCCAGGGAAGAGTACACAATGGGGGTGAGATACTAACAACAACAAAAATGGAAAAGGACCTGGGGTAGTCATATCAGATGACTTAAAGGTGGGCAAGCAATGTGAGAGGACAGTAAGGAGGGTTGAGGGATACTGGGATGCATAGGGAGACATCACCAGTAGAAAACAGGAAGTTGTTATCCCTCTTACAGACAGCTGGTGAGGCCCATCTGAGTACTGTGCAGTTCTGGAGACCCAGTCTCTGCAAGGACATAGACAAGATGGAAGCTGTCCAGAGGAGGGCATTCAAATGGTGCAGGGTCTGCACCAGAAGACATATGAAGAGAGACTAAAGGAGCTTAATATGTATAGCCTCTAGGAAAGGAGGAGAGGGGGACATGATAGAAACTTTCAAGTACCTCAAGGGAATCAACAAAGTCCAAGAGGGTAGCATCTTTCAAAAAGAGTGTGCAAGAACAAGGGGCACAATTTGAAGATGGGGGTGGCTCAGAGGTAATGTAAGGAAGTATTTTTCACAGAGGAGTGTGGATGTATGGAATGGCCTTCGGAGGAGGTTGTGGAGTCAAAAACAGTGGTTGAATTCAAGCATGCATGGGACAGTCATAAGGCAATTCTAGGGTGGGGGTAGAAAGAAGTAGGCTGCTGGTTAACTAGGATCTGCAGCTTATCCATTAGATAGGGAAATGGGCAGACTGGGTGGGCCAAGCGGTCATTATCTGCCATCAAATTCTATGTTTCTATGTACTGCCCCCTCCTCTTCTTTGCCAGGCTGGACACCCTCTGTAATGCCTTCTGTCGCTTTGCTACCAACTCCCCCCTTGTATTCATCACTGCTACGTCAGCTCTTCCCTATCCATCCTCCCCCTGCCATCACGTCACCAGTCCTACTGCACCTTCTTCATCTCCAAATACTGGGGTGAGTCTCTATCATCTCACCTAGCCACACTCCTCTCATCCATTCTTGCTGCCTCATACTCCCTCTGCTTCAGGGGTCCTCGCACCTTCTCCCTCCCCCACCCTCATTCTACTGCTGGGCATTCAGCCTTCTACCGCCCTCCCTCCATCTGAAACAAGCTCCCCTTCTCTTTGCCTCTCACCTTCCCCCATTTCCCTTAGGTACCAGCTCAAAGCTCCTCCTCCCCTCCTGTTCCTGTCAGCCCCCTTCCTGACCGGCCTCTGGTGCCCTTTGCACCCACACCATGGTCCCCCCGGAGTCACTTATGTCATTACAACGGCTGCACTTACAGTATTTGTATCAACCTGCTTTTTGTCATTTTAATTGGGTATTGGTGCTGCTCATAGAACCAACTGCGGTTCACCATTTATTGTTATTTGCATGTGCATCTTGTTGAATTGTTCACTGTTTGCACTCTGGAACACTTTTCTGCTGCTGTTTTTGATTTATTGTATCCTCTTTCCCTTT
Organism: Neoceratodus forsteri; assembly: GCA_016271365.2. Lineage (NCBI taxonomy): Eukaryota > Metazoa > Chordata > Ceratodontiformes > Ceratodontidae > Neoceratodus > Neoceratodus forsteri. The sequence goes on along the minus strand of CM057454.1, from coordinate 264,825,548 downwards.
TCCCTGGGTTGCAGCTAGAAATGAACCCTGGCTCAGCATGCCTTCCGATTAACCAATTTTCAAATAATTAAGTAAATAATATGTTATGTATTTGATGCTATAGAAACTGTAGAACAGAAATATAATGCCCTTTCTCATGAAATACAAACAGGATTGTCCATATAAGATATTATTCCTATACTGGTAATAATAGGACCGCAATGCAACATATTAAACCAACGTAGAAATAAGTGAACTATAAACTGTAAGCACGTATAATGCCACGGCTAATGTTGATGGCAGTAAAGTTTCTCAACTAACAGGGCAGCAAAGGTTCTCTTTCTTGTTAGAGAAGGAGTTCTGGAACAGTGACTTATGGGACAAAGTTAGCAAGCTTTGGGACAACATAAAGCATCCAATTCTGAAGCGGTGGACAATGGACATCTATTTTGTACAGCATACATAATTTTTCCATAGAACAAGCATGATTCATAATCTCATACTATAAGGTAATCTTGGGTGTTTTGAATGATAGTAAGTTCTTGTGTATGGCTTTTTGAAAATCATTACCATAATGCCCACCAGAGGATAGACAGGACATAGGAAAGGTAGAGGGAGAAACACATCTTGGCAGAAAGAATATCTTGGCAGGCCTATGTTGTTGCTCACCAGAAGACTTGACATCATGTCAGGAAAAATATCTCGGAAGGCCTGTGCTCACCAACAGGGTTGAATGACTGAGCATTCCTGAACAATGGGCCCTATTCACAAAAGTGAGGGATGTACATGCGATTAACGTGTACAGAGCCCATGCAGCTCCACATCCTGGGATAGGCACACACTGGCCAGTATTCATCATTGCTGGCCACCTGTCCATGCTCCCTTTTCTCTGGTGCACAGCTGCACAGATTGCAGCTGTGCAGGGGTGGAGAGTGAGATGCAGGCAGGCATCCAATAGGATGCCCATCCTGGGTCCAGTGGTGGATCCCAGCCGCATATGGCCGGAGGATCCTGGAAAGGTGTGGACTCCAATGAGCAGACACAATGAGCAAATGCCTGAATGGCTGCCCCACACCTCCCTGACAGACTGGTGGAGTGCAACAGCAGTGTGCAGGGGGTCCCCATTGCTGCTGCACCCATTGGGTATCTGTTTGGGGGCACGTAAAAGTTATGGCAGGGTTCCCCATCATGTAACTTGCACCCCCCCCGGCCCCACACTCTATCTTAGTGAATGGCATGGAGTGCAGGTATACCCACTGGCTCACCACTGGACTACCCAAGGCATATAGCTGTGCGGGCAGCTAGGGAATCCAGTTTGCAAGGCACTAGCATGCCTTTAGTGATTGCTGCCAGGGGTCCACTGGACTCCGCTGTGCAGCATTCAGCTCCAGGTATGCCTATGCGCCATACGTATGTGCCACATAGACTTTTGTGAATAGACTCCAATGTGTAAATAGCTCACACTTCTCCAGTTTCTTCCTACAATGTAAAGTCAACTGACAGAAGTGTTTGGCCTGTATTAAAGAACTTTTAAAGAACTACTGTATGGTAAAGATTTCCAGGCACAGTTTTGTCAGCTAGATAAAGATTGTAATCCAGCTCCCACTGTTCCTGACAGAGAGAGAGGCAACCCCATATCATCTGACCATTTCACGTCACTGTAATCTATAGAGTGATCAGAGACTTTGATTAGGGCTTTACATTCATTCATTTAGTTGGTTAGTTATTTATTTAAATTTTTGATAACCGGGAAAGGCACACTGAGCCAGGGCTCATTTCCAGGTGCGACCCAGGATACTGGGTGTATACATAGTCACAAGATAAAGTAGGCAAAAGAAAAAGAAAAGGAGCATGTTTAAAGAGTGAATACTAAAGATTTGGCTTCCTATGCAGGGAAGTGCCTCAATAGCTGTGTAAATACTATCATTTCTAATTTGTAAATAACAATGAAAGTCATGTTTGGATATTGATTCTGTTGTGGGTTATCACAGTTGAGAGTTACATTCTGCTGTACTAGCTGGTGTAAGAAGTAAAGTCAGCATTTGTCCCGTTGCATGTATAGTATTCATGATGATTTTGTGAAAGGAAAAACTGGGGATTGTAAGTAAAGCACAATAAATGGACATAACAAGATTACAATTACCAATGACTCCCTATAATGACTGGACATCTAGTCTTGATAAATGCTGTAATAACCCACTGAATTCCATAATAACTCGATAGCAGGTTATAATGGCATTTTCCTGTTTGTGCTCTCACTTCACTGAAGCATGAAAGAAAGCACACTGTATCTGTGTGAGTACAGAGGCCGCTGTGGGACATACTTGCTCACATAAATACAGTTTACAGTTTTTCCCTCTGAAAACTTGCACCAGTTATTATCAAAAATAATGTCTGTGCAAAGTTTGTTTTATGAGGATTTTTCACACATCCTTGGTGTGTGATAATCTCATAAACCCATCAAGCTATGCTGTCGGTGTTTCTGGATTATCATACACCTGTACAGGCATTATTTTCTGTTTAACTGTTGGATTTTGATCACATCACCCAAATCTTTAGTGCAGTATGTACAGTAAAAGACAATTATCTTAAAAGAATGTTATAGATATTCAGATGCAAAAAACTGGGTGTTTTGAAACCCATGCTGGCTTACCTAACTCTAGCATCAGTCATTTTATGCAGACTGAAATTTTTATTTTACCCCCCTTCGGGACAGAAGGGATCATAAATTGGCCTGAGCAAGTGACCAGCTGGCCCCTCTACTTCCAAGACTGCCAATCCCCCACATTCAGATATTTTATGATGTTTAACTAGGGAGAATGCGAGGGCACACACTATAAAAGTCTATGGGGATATTTCCAACTGCTGCTTTCTATCTGTTACTACAACCTTATAAATACTATAGTGATGTACCCAGTGACGAGAGTGACTGTAAATGAGTGATTGTCAAAAGAGCGACTCATTTACAGCATTACCCTGTTGGGCTACCCTGTAAGGGTAGCGATGAAATGTGAAAGCAAGGGTACGGATAAGTGAGGAAGGATGACAGGAAGGGGAGGGATAGGGAAGAAGATTTGTGTGGGATAGTGTGCCATGCTGCCACCAAGCTATCCATGTGATGTGGTGGTGAGGGTGGCTAGCTTCAGTGCAGCAAGTACTGGGTTTGGGACTGGGGACCAGGGAATATTTTACTGCTGCCATGATGTTTTTTTTCAGACTGTCTCCTCTTCCCTGACATGCAACCCCCTGGGGTCGGTTATATTAAATTGAGCAAGAACTCCTAAAACTGAAGGTGGACAAAGCAATGGGTCCTGATGGAATTCACCCCAGAATTCTAAAAGAATTAAGGGAGGAACTAGTGAAACCACTGGCTACTCTTTTTAATAAATCATGGGAGGATTGTGTGGTACCCGAGGACTGGAGGAAGGCGGATGTGATTCCCCTTCACAAAAGTGGGACCAAGACAGAGGCAGGAAACTACAGATCTGTCAGTCTGACCTCTGTGGTAGGGAAAGTGATGGAGTCACTTCTGAAGGAAAGAATAGTTGAGTACCTAGAGGCCAGTGGAGCACAGGACCCAAAGCAGCATGGGTTCACAGTGGGAAGGTCATGTCAGATGAATCTAATAGATTTCTTTGACTGGGTGACCAAAGTAGTAGACCAGGGAGGGGCTGTGGACATGGCCTACCTAGACTTTAGCAAGGCATTTGACACAGTCCACACAAAAGATTAATAGTCAAATTAACCAGCCTGGGAGTGGGTCCCAGGGTGGTAGCCTGGGTAAAACATTGGCTGCACAACAGGACACAGAAGGTAATTGTAAATGGAGTCCACTCTGAAGAAAGAGGGTTACTAGTGGGTACCCCAGGGTTCAGTATTGGGTCCAGTCCTTTTAATGTCTTCATCAGTGACATTGCAGAGGGACTGGAAGGAAAGTATGCCTTTTGCAGATGACACAAAGATCTGCAACAGAGGTTGATACACAAGGAAGTGTGGAAAGGATGAAAAGGACTTGGCAAGGTTGGAGGAAGTATAGGCTAGGATTCAATGCAAAGAAGTGCAAAATAATGCACCTGGAAACAAGAACCCAGGGAAGAATACACAGTGGGTGGGAGGTAGTAACAACAACAAAAAGGAAAGGACCTGGGGTAATCATATCAGGTGACCTTAAGGTTAACAAGCAATGTGAGAAGGCAGTAGGGAGGGCTGGGGTATACTGGGATGTATAGGGAGAGGCATCAGCAGCAGAAAACAGGAAGTTGTTATCCCTCTGTACAGACAGTTGGTGAGACCCCATCTGAGTATTGTGTCCAGTTCTGGAGACCCCATCTCCGCAAGGACATAGACAGGATAGAGGTAGTCCAGAGGAGGGCAACTAAAATGGTGCAGGGTCTGCAAGAGAAGCCGTGATGAGAGAGGTTAAAGGAGCTTAATATGTTTACCCTTGAGGAAAGAAGGAGGGGGGACATGATAGAAACTTTTAAGTACCTCAGTGGAATCAACAAAGTCCAAGAGGGTAGTATCTTTCAGAAAAGAGACGTGCAAGAACAAGGGACACAATTTTAAGATAGAAGGAGGGCGGTTCAGGAGCAATGTGAGGAAGTATTATTTCACAGAGAGGGTAGTGGATGCATGGAACAGCCTTCCTGAGGAGGTTGTGGGGTCTAAAACTGTGGGAGAATTCAAGAATGCATGGGACAGACATAAGGCAATTCTTGTCGGGGTAGGAAGAAATAGGCTGTTGGTTAACTAGGATCTGCGGCCTATCCTGTAGGTAGGGAAATGGGCAGACTAGATGGGCCAAAGCGGTCCTTATCTGCCGTCAGAAGTCTATGTTTCTAGGGGGTTGTAGAAGCCCCACACAGAGGTGGGGTTGCATGCCCCCCTACTTCATTTTTAACTTGCTTGTGTTGTTGACCACAAGTGTACATCGCCATTGTGCTTTTTGGCGATGTACACTTACTCTAATGGCAGTCACTCTTTTGCAATCACCATTATGACATGGAACCCTATAGCGGCACAGTAGCACCACTATAATCAGGGCTGAGTAGGTTATTTAATGTTAATCCCCATACTTTGCACTTCAATAGCTTTGCATCACTCAATGAATTTGCACAAAATTTTGCATGCTCAATCTCCGGGCCAAGATCTCTTGACTTGCCAAGTTTTGTTTCAGTCAGATGTGTGAATTCTGAGATCCAGATAGCAAAAAAAGTGAAAAAATAGGTTTTTTTTCCTGTTTGTTTTTTTGTTTGTTTGCTTGTGTCTTCATCTATAACCCAGACAGCTTGGAATTTTGCTGTGAAATTTCACGGGTAGAACAGGCTTGGGCCACAGTGGTGCCTTTCACTGGTTTGATGAAAAAATAATAATCCACTCCAGAGTTATAAGGATTAGAAAGTTTGGTTCTGTGCATGTTTAATACTGTATTTTGAATAGCTTTTCCATAAAAAAAACAATTTGGCACATAGGTCATATATGGCTAATGTTAACTGATCTTGTTACAACCTATGAATCCTGCGAATATGAAAAATGATTCTGGGCAGGATTCACTAAAGTGGGAGAAGGACCGCAGGCTGTGGGAAAACCCTCGGCAATAGTGGGAATCCACTCATGGTCACAGGTTGCCCGCGTCATGGTATTCACGAGGTAGAGCCAGAGTATGACCGCTCCATGGAATACAGCAGCTTGCAGGTGCTGTTGCCAGGGACAGCACCACAGCTGCGGGAGGCTGCTATGGGCATTTGGACCCACCATAACATCCTCCGCAACTGCTGCAGCTGTGAATCGCAACCGCAGCTGTGGGAAATTACAGACCACAGCAGCAGTTGCAGAGTGGAACTTGAAAATATTCTTGTCGTGAATCCTGCCCTCTGTTTTTCATGGAGGTAATCTTTTTTTATGGGAAAAAATTATTTTTTGTATGGTCACCATCTTTTTTCATTTTTCCAAAAAAAAACATTTTTTTGAAAAGCCATAAAAATTATATCATGCAGAGACACCAACACATGTGTCTTGCTAATCATGATCTCCTTAGGTGGACTCTGCAGTTAGTTTTTGGAAAAAGCACCCAGGAATATGTTTTTAACACATTTTAAAATCTTTTTTCTTGACCTGAATTTCTTTTTTCATATGGCCATACAAAAAAATAGAATAGGACCATACAAAAAAGATTCTCTTCATCCGAAAAAGAATTTGGACTTTGGTTTTTTTCATTCTTTTATGTATGAAGGAATCTTTTTGTATGAATAGCCAGCCCAAGAAAAAGATCCTTCATACGTAAAAAAGAATTTGGACTTACAGTAGTTCTTCTTCACATTCTTTTTTCATATTTTTTTATTTATTTTTTTGTATGAACAACACAACCTCACAAAAAAAGATCCTTTCATATGGAAAAAGAATTTGGACTTAGTTTTTTTCCACATTTCAACTTTAACAAGCAATAACTCCAGCAATACATGCAGTTACAGGACAATCTCTATATAGAGAATAAAGGATGTGTGATACGAGAATTTAATGTACACCCAATGTGTAGGATGCTATATGAACCCTGAGAGCGAAGCTTGAAGGGTTTATAAAAGCATCCCACACTGAGGGTGGACATTAAATTCTCATATGCGCACTACTTCATCTTTTATTTTTCATAATTGCTGGTGAGCAGTCGGCCCGGTGGCACTGAGGGCTAAGGCGCTGGACACCTTACCTCGCACCATGCTGGCGACCCATGTTCAGGAATGCGCACTGGCCACCGGGGGTTGGCATGGTTGGAAAAGGATTGAGCATCCAAGGGACTGCTCTCCTTCTCTGGGGAGAGGGGATGCCAGTAGTTGGCACTCAGCTGGCCCCTAGTGGAGGCTAGGGGACAGCACACTGACACTGTAGATGAGGGGCAGCAATGAGGCAGATGCCTGGAGGAGCACGTGCGGACGCATGCGCACTCCCTCCACTGGCATCACTGCACACTCCTCTCCACGGGGGAGAAAATAGTAATAATAATGCAGTCCTCACCACAGATGATGATCGTCCCCTCTGGCACTGCTGGGAGGGCACCTACACCGAACTGGATCTGGACTGGTGCCTTGAGGGTCTCCCCACCCCTCGCCATGAGGGGTAAGTCATGGGGGCTGAAGGGGAGGAGGTCTAATACCCGGTTGGCGCAGGGGGGATGTCAGAAGGCAAGGTGAGCAATTTTTCAACAGCCTGACTTCTGTGTCACACAGACACACACACAGCCCCTGTCTGCCACTCCATTCCTCACATTGCAGATTGAGCATTTTCTTCTTCATTTTTTCCTTTTTTTTTTTGTACTTACAGTCTGAATTTGTAGTTGCAAACGTGCTAGTGCTACTGATAGTCAAGCAACAGCTCTGTTCCTGCTCAAGTGGCCATGTCCCAAAGCGGACAGATAGCAGGATTGACCAGATGAACATTTTTACAAGTGTAAAAGACAGGATCAGCCAGACAGATTTAAGAAATAAAATAAAAAAGTAGAGAGAATTGTTTTGGTGGCAGCTCCTTAGTAATCAAGAGATGGAGCTGCTGCCATATTTGTGGAGCAATTCAGCCAGCCCATAAACAGAATGTGAGCCAATCAGGGAGAGTTATGTTTTGAGTAACAGAGAGAGTAAATGCCATAATAACCTGCAAGTTACTATGGCAAATATCAACTTGCTCTGTCCATGATACAAATTGCTCACCAGTGATTATATAGAGAATAATGGATGGGGAAGGGTTTGATATGAGAATTTAATGCACACCCGAGTTGTGGGATGCTACATAAACCCTGAGGGAGAAGCCCGAGGGGTTTTATCAAAGCATCCCACAACAAGGGTGTGCATTAAATTCTCATATGAAACACCTTCTCCATCTTTTATTTTTTATAATAACAGACCAGCAATTTTTCTCCAGCAGTTTATGACACTTTGGCCCCGCCCACATACAGAATGTTGGCCAGTGAGGCTGCAGCATAGTTTGACTAGCATGCCTCATGAATGTCATAACAACCAGCCGGTTGTTATGGAAAATTTCAACCTGGTCAGTACATTGAGAGAAATTGCTGACCAGTTATTATATAAGGGATACATAACAGGGGCCTGTGGAATACATGCTTCATTTTCACAAAAGCTGTTTGACTTTGGGTAACTTCATGAGTGGTGTAAACAACGAGTGATGTGCCCAAGGTCAAACAGCTCAAGTGAAAATAAATCATGTGTTGCACAAGGTCCCTGTTACGTATTCCATTCATGCAATATAGATCCTTTAGGATAGTGCAGGGAGTTTTAAGTTGTTTATTTAATTTTTAATGTAAACTTACGTGGACTTCTTGTGGTTTTCCCAGTGTAGCTCCGCTTAGCATAGTAGTTGCTAATTGGTTGCTATGGACTATCCAACTTTACATTATGGCCAGTACATAATAAAAAAAGTTGGATGTACAGTTCTTTGGTTTTTGCTTTTTTGTTGGGGGAGAGACATTTGTTCATCAAAAAGTAAATAAAATTAAAAAAATTTGCCGATTATAAAAAGTCTAAAAGGTACCTATAAATGAAACACCTTTCATTGTGTAGATATTTTTGTACTGAATGTTTGTGCTCATAGTACCATCCTATCAGTTTTTGTTTTAAAGTTATTTGCATTTGTTTGTTGAAAAAGTGCAAACAAATTTAATTTTCTACTGTTTTTTGCTAATTATAAAAAAAATTAAAAGGTATATATAAATGAAACACCACTCATTTTGTAGATATTTTTTTGCTGGACAAACTTTGTGCTCACACTACCATGCTATCATTTTTCATTTTAAAGTTATTCACATTTGTTTGTCAAACAAAAATGAAAACATATTTAATTTTTCTGCTGTTTTTTTTTTTTTTTTGCCAATTATAAAAAAATCTAAAAGGTATCTATATAGAGGATAATGTATGCTCTGCTATCAGTAACAAGCATGTATACCCATCAAGAGGTTGCCACTGTGACCGTTTAAACCTGAAGAGTGAAGCTCGAGAGGTTTCAGTTGTCTTGGCAACCTCTCAATGGCAACACACGCTTTGTTGCCAATAGAGAATCATACATTGTCTTTTATAGTGTATGGTCCACATAAAGAGCAAAAATACAGAGGCAGGATCCTTACTTTTAATTTTTTTTGTAATCACTGCTGCTATCTTCCAGGTCCAGCTCTCACCACTGCGGCTGGTTCAGGAAGACCGGAGGCTCGCGTAATGCACATGTGCAAATGCATTCCATATTGATGTCCCATTGATGTGACGTACTCCCGATAATATAACAACATCGTAACATCACATCAAGGGTACAGCAACCCTGTAAATTGATGAAATTTTGATGATAACAATGTTCTACCATACATTATATATAAGATAATGCACGAGCATCAGTTAACAACAGCACTGTATTACCTTCGAGAGGTTGCCATGACAAGCAAGTAAACCTTAGGAGTGAAACTCAAGAGGTTTACTGTTGTCATGGCAACCTCAAGAAGGGAATTCAGAGTTGTTGTTAACTGATGCCCATCCACTGTCTTGTATAGTTTAACCTTCTACACTGAGTTCACCCTCTCACCCAGTCTGTCCCAATTTTATCCTCTGTCCTTATGTGGTGCTGTTACAGTCTCCCCAACCCCCACCCAACACAAGAACAAGAACAAGCCCCACTCCAACCACACTCCCCCACACTCACAGACTGAATTTTTTTTAAATAAATCCAGCTGACCAGTCCAATGGTGCTGAGGGTTGAGTCGCTGGATGCCACACCTCATGCCACGCCAGTGACTGGGTTCATTCGTGAGCTCTGGGCACCAGAAATCAGCTGGGGGAAGGGGAAGGAGCTGATTGAGCTGCTGGCAGACAGTTCTCCTCCTCCTCCTCGGGGAGGACTTGATGGTCTCCTCAGTGCCTGGTCACCTCCTGGCGGAGGCTGGGGGGGTGGCATCACATCGAGGAGCCCTGGAGCTAGGCCAAGGGGAGAGAGGAAGAGGCCATCACTGGAGCTGTGGTGTGCATGCATGCCTCCATGCACAGGCACATCCGCGTTCAGGGGCCTCTGGGTTAAGGGGAGTAAATGGGGAAATACAGGGGTTGCAGCAGAATGATACCTCCATGCCTGCTCCGGGGATCCATCGAGACACACAAGGCATCTATAAAATCCTGAAAGACCCCCAGAGACCAGTAAGGGTGGCCGACATGGGCAGCAGCCCACTGTGGAGGATAAAAAGCAGTATGGAAAAATAAATAAATAAATCCAGCTAAACACACTTTCAGTACTGAGCTGCAAGTGTCCCCATACTAACAGTTTTTATTGGCATTACTCTGTTTTGGGACTGATCTCACTGCCACAGCCATTTCTTGAAGAGCAGGGATTTGATTGTCATGCATGTGCAAATACATTGCAAACTGTTGTACCATCAATGTAAGGTACTAACAATGGTACAACAGCAATATGACATCACATCAATGGTATAACAAGCTTAGCCTTTGCTCGAATTTCATGAATAACAATGTTCTGCCATATACTATAAATGAAACACTACTCATTTTGTAGATATTTTTGTGCTGAACAATTTTCGTGCTCACAGTACCATGCTGTCATTTTTCATTTTAAAGTTAGAAACATAGAAACATAGATGTTAACGGCAGGTAAGGACCACAAGGCCATCCAGTCTGCCCATTTCTTTTTTTACCTTATGAATGTGCCATCAGCATTTGCTCTGTCAACTCTATTCATACTCATCTGTATTGCTCCCTTATGCCTACCCCATGCCTGTTTGAAGCACTGCACTGTATTCATATCCACCACTTCCTGAGGGAGGCGTTCCAGGCATCCACCATCCTTTCTGTGGTCTGACCATCACACCATAAGGTTCAGCTTCAGGGTCTCCCCTAATAGGTCTGCCCCTACGGAGATGGTTCAGTACTGCCCTTTAAGGGATGCTAGTCCCAGTGATCTTTCGGCAGTACTGGACCTATCGGGCTTGTCGGATGAATGCATGAGTCCAGACGATCTTATAAAAGCCTATAATAGGGCTGTGAAAGATGCTCTGGACAAGATTGCTCCTGTTCGTGTTTGGCCTCTAACCCTTCACCCAAGGAGCTCTTGGTTTGATGGCTCCTTGAAGGAGTTGAGGCGAGTTGGCCGAACGATGGAGAGAGCCTGGCGGAAGTCCGGCCTTGATGCTGAAAGGCTTAGGTTGATGGCACACTATGATGTCTATCAATCAGAAATCACAGGTAAGAAGGCAGAATTCCTGTCCAGGGAGATTTCTGCTGTACAGAATTGACCGGCTCAGCTCTTCCAGACTGTTGACAGATTGTGCAATCCAATCTGTCTCCAGCCCAAAGGAGTTTTTTCTCAGCTTAAATGTGAGGAGTTCACCTGATTCTTTTCAGATAAGGTTGCCAGCATCGGGTCTGGCATCAGTCCAACCTCTCCTATGAGGGATTGCAGTGGTTGACAGGAAGTGGCATGCACTCGGTCTGTCTGGTCAGATTTCCGCCGTCTAGAGTTCACTGACAGATCATCCAAACATTGCGTCCAACCAGTTGTAGTTTGGATCTGGGCCCTACACCTCTCCTAGTTGGATGTGTAGATGTTATCTGCCCGATCCTTGCTGACATTATCTGGAAGTCCTTGGAGAGGAGTGTATTTCCTGACACCCTTAAGGAGGCGATTGTTCGACCACTCCTTAAAAAACCCTCTTTGGATCCAGACTGTCTAGCTAACTACGGCCCTATCTCTAACCTGCCATTTGTTGGCAAGGTTATTGAAAAGGTGGTTGCTCTGCAGTTGGACAATCATCTTGCAACTCACAATGTCTATGATACTCTCCAGTCTAGTTTTAGGAAGAAGCATAGCATGGAGACTGCTCTTGTTCAAGTATTGAATGACCTCCTAATGGCTAGAGATTGAAAGGCATGTATCATTCTAGTCCTTCTTGATCTCTCTGCTGCATTTGACACTGTAGACAATGGTGTGCTTTTGGAGCGCCTGCGGTTTTTTTGTGGGCTGTCTGGTACAGTCCTTAAATGGTTCCATTCATACCTCACAGGCAGGTTTCAGAGAGTTGCCACAGGAATTTATTCCTCTGGTGCTCACTTCCTGCCTTGTGGGATGCAACAGGGCTCCATTTTGGCCCCCATGCTGTTTACAGTGTATATGCTACCATTGGAAGATATCATTAGGCGATACAGTCTGAGTTTTCACTGCTATGCAGATGATATTCAGCTGTATATGTCCTTTCTGCCCAAACAGAATGATGCACTCTCCATGCTAAATAATTGCCTTGCTGAGATCAGGTCTTGGATGAGTTCTAGCTGGCTGAGACTGAATCCAGATAAGACCGAAGTGTTGGCAGTGGATCCAGGTCATCCGGGGGTGGGTGTGGGGGTTAGACAACCATCAGGTTTACTACTTGGTGGTATGCCACTCACTACCTCAGATCAGGTGCGTAACCTTGGTGTTATTTTTGATGATGGGCTGACCCTAAAACCTCAGGTGTCAGCTGTCATCAAATCCTCTTTTTATCATCTGAGGAATATCACCTGGGTGAAACACCTGGTTCCTCTGGATGATCTTCCAACATTGATCCATGCCTTTATCACTACCCATCTTGATTACTGCAATTTCTTCTACCTAGGGCTACCTGGGGTTGATATCCACTGCTTGCAGCTGGTGCAGAATGCGGCAGCCAGGCTATTGACTGGGACTTCTAGAACCAGTCATATTATGCCTGTGCTCCGTGAACTGCACTGGCTGCCTGTTCAGTGGCGGATCACCTTTAAGGTTGGCTTGCTAACCTTTAAAGCCCTACATGATCAAGGACCCAGTTACCTGCAAGATCTCCTGCTACCCTACTACCCCCTCTGTCCTCTGTGATCCACTGACAAGGGATTGCTAGAGATTCCCAGGGTACGTTTGAAGACATCTGGTTGTCGTGCCTTCTCTTTTTCAGCTCCAACCCTGTGGAATTCTCTACCTCGTCGGTTGAGAGAATGCCCAACCATCAGTAGTTTTAAAACTGAGTTAAAGACATATTTATTTAACCTAGCCTTCCCTAGTTATGGATGATCTGTTTTAAATGTTAATTAAATTTATTTATATTTGATGTATCATGTTTTATGTACAGCACCTTGGTTTTGAAACTCGCTATAAAAATAAAGTTGATTTGATTTGATTTGATTTGAAAAAGAACTTCCTCCCTCTAATCTCATGCTGTGTCCTCTTGTCCTACTATTTTTCTTATATTGAAACATGTTAGACTCTTTCACCTTATTAATGCCCTTAAGGTGTTTGAATGTTTCAATCATATCACCTTTCTCCCTTCTTTGCTCTAGAATATATATATTGAGTTTCATTAATCTGTCCTCATATGTTTTCTGATGCAGTCCCTGCACCATTTTGGTTGCCCTTCTCTGGACTGCCTCAATTTGGTTAATGTTCTTGTGAAGGTGTGGCCTCCAGCATTGCATGCAATACTCCAGGGGCCTAACCAGTGTCTTGTAAAGAAGGATTACTACCTCCCTCTTCCAATTTGTGATACCCCTACTAATACCTCAACATCCCCCTAGCCTTACCTACTGCTTTAATGGTCTGCTTGAATGATTTCAGGTCATCGGTGATGATGATGCCCAAGTCTCTTTCTTCCCTTGTGACTGCCAGCAACTCCCTTCCCAGCCCATAGGTGACTTCAGTGTTTCTCTTCCCTATGTGCATGATCTTGCACTTCTTTGCGTTAAACCCCAGTTGCCACTCTTCTAACCATTTTGCTACTTTACCCAGATCTCTTCTCATTCTGCCCACCCCATCTGGATCATCTATTCTGTTGCAGATCTTGGTGTTGTCTGCAAACAGACAAACCTTACCCTCCAGTCCATCTGCAGTGTCACTGATGAAGATATTGAAGAGGACTGGCCCCAGGACTGATCCCTGAGGAACCCCACTTGAGACTTGCATCTCTTCTGACTGTATACCGTTTACCACTACTCTCTGTTTTCTGCCCGTCAACCAGTTTGCCACCCAGTTGATCAACTTCTGACCCACCCCGAGCCTACCCAGCTTATTAATCAATCTTCTATGTGGAACAGTATCAAAAGCTTTGCTGAAGTCAAGGTAGGCGACATCAACTGCTCCTCCTTGGTCCACCACTCTGGTTACCTAGTCAAAGAAATCTATGAGATTAGTTATTTGCATTTGAATATGGTTGGTACTGCTACTGAGGCTGAACATTTTAAAAGAGTCTCAAGTGCTTGTGCTGGACCTAACTATGTGAATAAATTGGTTGATGACATCACACCTATGTGTATAAATGGCTGATGACATCACAACTGTGCATATAATACACACAGATGCTCGGATAAACAGATTTATCACAGTTCATTTATGTCCACTCCTATTGCCTAAATCAAAATAAAGGCATTAATGAGTTGTACAAAACTAACACATAACACCCCCCCCAAAAAAAAAATTGGGGCCATATAAAAACCATAAAAATGACAAAAAAGTTCAATTCCCATAGCATAAAGTGCAACTTTAACAAGCTGTAACTCTATCAGTCTTTGGAGTTAATGGGCAATGTATGTATCAATAGAAAGGTCTTAATGACTAGCACAACACTAAGCCCCTAAGAAATAAGAACTGAAAATGGTCCATCCCTATAAAATAAAATTATAAGGAAGCACATAAATTGCTTTTCAGGAGGAACAGAAATGCAGGACCCAGTGGGCCCTGTGCATCCACACCTGTATACTCATGTGGATAAATGGAGGCATGGAAGCACTGGGCCCAGAGGGTCCTGCACTTCTGTAATCACACGGATGGCACCTGCGTGAATGACAATACAATTCTACTATCTCAAAAAGAAGTAAGGAAATTCATTGCAAAAATCTTTGTTAATGCACCAATTAGGGTTAAATCAACAAAAGTAGGGAAATGTGGTATTAGAGTTTCCAACCCTAACATCCACCACAACCCTGAAAGAAGCAAAAAAAAAAACTTTACAGTTTTGGCTGTCCTGAGTCTTGGCAAATCAGGCCTTGGGTCCTCTTTCGGGTTATCAATCCTAATGCTCACCCCATTCTCATATAGTCTGCACATCTGAGCTAATTTGCTGATGGAATGGGGAGCATTAGAGTTTACAACCCCAAGGAAGACCCCAGGCCTGATTTGTCAAGACTCAGGACAGCCACAACTGTAAAGAGTTTCCTTTTTGCTGCTTTCAGGGTGGAAGTGGGGTGTTAGGTTAGAAACCCTAACACATTTCCCTACTTTTGTCAGCATAACCCTAACTGGTGCATCAGCTAAGTTTTTTGCAATGAATATGTATATACTGTATAAAAACCACTGCTCAACTAACAAGGTCTTTGTTAGTCAAGCAGTGCTGCTGACCAGGAAAGGAGGAAAAGGCAATTCTGCCTATTTTCAGCCTTGTTCGGGGGTACAGATGGAAACTGATATTCTAAATCAGGTTAAGCTGACAGTGGTATTTTTTTTTTAGACAATGGGGGAATTTGGCCAGAACATTGGGGGAAATTCCTCTACTCTTGGCTGGGGGCACCGCTGGCTCACTGACCAAGATGGTGGACTCTGGTGAGTTACATAGAAACATAGAAGTTGCCAGCAGGTAAGGATCACTTGGCCCACCTAGTCTGCCCTAAATTCTCTACCTATAGTGCCACCAGAGAACCTACTTGGACTCCAGCTTACACTCCCTCTTGCTTCTAAGATTCCCTTGTGTCTGTCTCATGCATTCTTAAATCCTGTAACTGTTCTAGCCCCCATCATGTCTGCTGAGAGTCTGTTCCAAGCATCCACTACCCTCTCCATAAAGAAGTACTTCCTCATATTTCCTCTGGGCCTCCCCCCCACGCTTCCTATCGTGCCCCCTTGTCCGTGAGCATCTTTTTCTTTGGAAAATGCCCCCTTCCTGTACCTTGTTTATTCCTGTGAGGTATTTGAATATCTATCATATCCCTCCGTTCCAACCTGTCTTCTAGGGAGTACATATTTAAATCCTTAAGCTTTTCTTCATAGAGCTTCTGAGGCAGACCCTGCATCATTTTGGTTGCTCTCCTTTGTACTGTCTCTTCCCTATGTATGTCCTTTCGGAGATGGGGCTCCAGAACTGCACACAGTACTCAATGTGAGTTCTCACCAGTGATCAATACAGGGGTATTATTACTTCTCTCTTTCTGCTGGTGATAATCCTCCCTATGCATCCAAGCATTCTGCTAGCCTTTCCCACTGCCTTCTCAAACTGTTTGCAAACTTCAGATCATCAGAAATGATATCCCCCAGGTCTCTGTCCTGTTTTGTGACTGCTAATACTTCCTTCCTGAGTTGGTTCATTGCCTCCAGGTTTTTGTGCCCTAAGTACATGATTTTGCATTTTCTTTTGTTGAATCTTAGCTGCCAAACTCAAGACCATTCTTCTAACTTCTTTAGATTCTCCCTCATTCTTTCAACCCTCCCCCCAGTGTGTCTGCTCTGGTGCAGATTTTTATGTAGTCCACGAATAGGCACACCCTCCCTCCCTCCTCCCCTCAGTCCTTCTGCAATGTCGCTAATAAAGACATTGAAGAGGACTGGGCCTATTACTGACCCTTGCGGCATCCCACTAGTTACCTTGCCTTCCCCAGAGTGTACCCCATTTATCACCACTCTTTGACTCCTACCATTAAGCCAACTCTCCAAGCATTTTACTATTTTAGGACCTACTCCTAGGATACTCAGCAGGGGTCAACCTTAACATTCATTTACTAGCCCAGGTACTAGTGCAGATTGTTGCGGGCTAGTGTAGAATATCTGTTACTTTCCCGACTGGGCTAGTGCAATTCCTCCGTTCCATTCTCAACCCGGGTATCAAGTAAACAAACAAAGAAATAAATACATAAATATAACTGTTATTTAATTTAAAGCCAGGTTCTTTTCATGGAGGTTTAACTATGTGCTGCCTTAGCATTAGTGGAATGAAACAAAGAAAAAATGTCTGTGTGTAGTGCATTTACAAACTGTTTCATTTTATACTAACTACTGCTTTTGTTTTTTGCTGGGAAAGATCCTTTCTCCTTTTCCCTTCCTTGTTTAGCTCAGTACTCATGGCAGGTAGATTTGTGACTGTGTCCAGGAGCAGCACAGTTCTAGGGTTGCCACCTATCCAGTTGTAGACTGGATAATGGGTGTTTACTCACCTGGTAAAGGTGATTGTGTTGGTTGGCATCCATGGCACTCCAGACATTACCTCATGGGTTTTAGCCCACCTGATAGGCTAGTGATGCACATGACCCAGATCACATTTCTAGCATATCCAGGTCCCAGAAACCCCTGTTCTCCAGTTTGAATCTTCCATAGCTGAAATAAAGGTTAATTAGTACAAAAGAAAAACACATATGGTGCAGGCCCAACCAAGCGAGGGTAACAAGAGAGATGATCAGAGACACAGAGGAAGTGGACCACGACGTAGAATCAATGGCCCGGAGGCCGAGTCTTTATTCTTCTCCTAATATTACAGACTAGTCTCGAACCCGAAGGTCTGACTGGTAGTTTATCATTAGAAACAATCATTGCTGTCTGTTCCCCTGTGGGCCTACCATGGGAAGAGATCCCTTAGTTCAAAACCGGTCACTCTGAGCACTCTGAAAGGAGGGCCTTGGAGTGCCATGGATGTCAACCAACACAATCACCTTTACCAGGTGAGTAAACACCCATTGTGATTGGTTGGCAATCATGGCACTCCAGACATTACCTCATGGGTAGATAAGAAGCAGTGAGTACCCAGGGAGGGAGGGAGCAGAGTGGACTAAGAGTGAGTGGTTGCGGATGCTGCCGCCAGGACCTGGGTGGCGAAGGCGGGCCGTATGGCCTGTAATTGTTCCAGCCTGTAGTGCCTGGTGAACATGTGGAGGGAACTCCATGTTGCCGCCCTACATATGTCCTCTGAGGATACGCTGGCTCTCTCCGCCCAAGAGGTGGCGATCGCTCTGGTGGAGTGAGCCTTGATCCCCTGGTGTGGAGTCATCCGGTTTGCTATGTAGGCATTCTGGATGACTCTCCTTAGCCACCCGGCAATGGTGGCTTTGAAGGCGGCTTTACCCTACCTCTGCCCCTTCGAGATGACGAATAGTCTCTCTGTCTTGCGTATGGGACGGGTTCTGGCTAAGTACACAGAGAGGGCAGATCCCATGTCGAGGTGATGTGGAAGCGCGCTGGAGCCCTGCTGGGGCCCTCTTGGGAAGGTGGGTAGCTCGATGGGTTTCTCTCTGTGAAAACTGGTGGAAACCTTTGGCTGAAAGGCTGGAACTGTTCTCAGATGGACCCCTAAGCGGGGTGAACACTGTGTAAGGTTCCATGGGATGGGCCCCAGTTCTCCGATCCTTCTAGCCGAGCAGATTGCCACCAAGAAGCAAGTCTTGAGGCCGACCCAGAACAGATCCGCCTCGAGGAGGGGTTCGTAGGGAGTTGAGTTGAGGGACTCAAGGACTAGAGGGAGGTCCCACGGGGCGATGGTCGGTCGAGTCCTCAGTCGGAGGATCTCTACTGCCCTTAGAAAACGAACGGCGTTGGGATGGGCTCCCGGGGTATATCCATCAATGAGGCCTGTAGCCGCACCTATGGCTGATGGTTGCACCCTGAGGGAAGAGTGTGCTAGGCCCTTATCCAGTCCCTGCTGTAGGAACAGAAGGATGGTAGCCATGTCGGTCTGCTCGGGGACCTTGTCCCGTTCCAGGCACCACCGAGCGAAAATGGACCATTGCCTCCCATACGTGGAAGTGGTGGAAGCCCGTCTGGACTGGAGTAGGGTGCTGATGACGGAATCATGATACCCCGCTGCCCTCAGTCTCCTCCTCTCAGGAGCCAGGCCGTGAGCTTCAGGGTCCGCGGGGTCGGGTGGAGCATCGGCCCCTGTGAGAGCATGTCTGTTCGGTAGGGTATCCTGAAGCTGGCTAGTGACACCTCTCGGACCGCTGCAAACCGTGCCTTGCGCGGCCAGTAGGGGGCCATCAGGGTAACCATGTGGCCTGACTCCCGTGCCTTGGCTAGGACCTGGGGGATCAGGGGAAGTGGTGGGAAGACGTAAGCATTCTTCCGCCTCCAATGTTGTGACAGGGCGTCCGTTCCCTGGGAGAGACTGTCCCTGAACCGCGAGTAGTACTCCCTGACCTGAGCATTCTCCTGTGACACCATGAGATCCATGGACACGGGCCGCCATGCCGCCTGGATCATCTGGAATAGGTCTGGGTGTAACCGCCATTCCCACGGGTGCACCTGTTGTCTGCTGAGCCAGTCCGCGTGGACGTTCAACCTTCCTGCCAGGTGAACCACGCTCAGGTGCCTGAGGTTGGCCTGGGCCCAGTTGAGGACTGCCGTTGTTTCCCTCAGCATGGCCCTGCTCCTGGTCCCACCTTGCTTCGCTATGTAGGCCACCGTGACTCGATTGTCAGAGCGGATCAGGACCGACTGACCGTGAACCTGGTGTTTGAATGCCTTTAGGGCATGAAATACGGCTCTCATCTCCAGGATGTTGATGGAGAGCTCCGCCTCCGCTGGTGACCATAGGCCCTGTGCCGTTGTGTCTCCCAGGCAAGCTCCCCAGCCGGAGAGGCTCGCATCCATTTCTATGGCGATTGAGTGAGGGGCCTCCAGAGGAACTCCCCTGGTCAGATTCACCTCCACTGTCCACCATGCCAAGAAGAGCCTCACTGCATGGGGTAGTGGTACCACGACCTGTAGGTTGTGTTCGCTCGGTGCCCCCCAAGTCAGGACATAAGTTTGGAGCGTGCGCATGTGCCACCTGGCCCAGGGCACGAGGTCTATGCATGAGGTCATGCAGCCCAACAACTGGGCTATCCTTCCCATTGTTGTGTGGCGGCGGGCCTTCATCTGACGGGCCAGCTCCATTAAGTTGTGAACTCTCGAGGGGGAACGGTTTTGCCCACCCCTGGGCCGAGTTGATAAGCGCTCCCAGATGCTCGATCTGCTGAGTGGGATTGAGGTGGCTCTTTTCTCGATTTACCACCCAACCGTGGTCTTCGAGTGCCTGTAGGGTGGATTCCGTGTGAATCCGTGCCTGGTTCTTGGACTGGGCCCGGATGAGCCAGCCATCCAGATACGGGATGATGTCCAGTCCCTGTTCCCTGAGTCTGGCCACCAGGGTTATGGAGACTTTGGTGAAGACTCTCGGGGCTGACGACAGGCCGAATGGCAAGGCCTGGTACTGGAAGTGGTGACCTAGGATGTGGAAATGGAGAAATTGTCTGTGTTTCCGGATGATGGGGATATGGAGGTAGGCATCCTTTAGGTCTATAGACGTTAGGAAGTCGCCTACCCGCACGCACCGTAGGGTGGATCGGATGGTCTCCATTTTGAATCGGTGCGAAACCACATGTTGGTTCAAGTGTTTCAGGTCTAGGATGGGCCTGAGTTCCCCTGATTTCTTGGGCACCAGGAAGAATATGGAGTAGACCCCCAGACTCTGCTCCAGCACCGGCACGGGTTGGATGGCCCTGTTCCGAATTAGTTCTGACAGGATTTGTTGAACCTGATGCGGGAATGCCCTTCTCCTGGTTATGGGGGAGGAGACAAATCTTTGCGGAATGTGGACATGGGATAGCTCTATGGAGTAGCCCTTGGTTACCACGTCTTGACCCATCTGTCTGATGTTGTGTGGAGCCAGCGATGGGCGAACAGAGTTAGCCTTTGCCCCACTGGCGGGTAAGGGTCCTGGCCTGCTGTAAGAAGGAGGCAGTCACTGTTGCTTTCCCCTGTAGCCTCTACCTCATCCTCCGGTTCTTTGTCCCGGGCTCTGAAGGAGGAGGACTGATAGTTTCTGAGGTCATGACTTCTGAGAGCTTCGTGAGAGGGCCTCTGCTTCAAAGGTGGCCCTGTTGTTGTGTGTCCCTGCAGGGGTTGGTATGGTTTGTTCCCCCCCCCCGAAACCTCCGCCTCAATGAGGGGAGATAGGAGAACCTTGACTTATTTTTGAGGAGGTCTCTGCCCTCTTCCTTCTGCTTCAAATAATCCTGCAGACCCTCCCCGAAAACATGTTTTCCCTGCAGTGGTAAGTTTTGTAGCAATGTCTTTGACTTATTGTCTGCGTCCCAGTTTCAGCCACAGTGCCCTTCGAGCATGGTTGGTGATGGCGGTGGCCCTGGCCTGAAGGCGCAGGGTGTCTACCACCATATCAGCTAGGTATTTGGCTGCATCCAAAGTGCATTCTAACAGTTCTGCCTCCCTGGACTTAGGGATGGTCTGCTCCTGGAGCTCCTCGAGCCAGCGGATCTGTGCTCGAGTCGTATAGATGGCTGTGGTGGTCGCCTTAGCTGCGATGCCCTCAATCTCGAAAGCCCTCTTGAGCATATCTTCGACCTTTTTGTCCATCGGGTCCTTGAGGGCTATTGTGCCACATGGTAGTACAGTCTTTTTGCTAAGGGCCGCCACCTGGGGGTCAATGGTGGGGGCCCTGCACCAGACATCTGATTTTTCCCCTTGCACCGGGTACATTCTGTCCAGGTTCTTACGATTCGACATCCTGCCCAGTTCAGGGGATTGCCATTCTTTACTGAAGATGTCCTCGATTGCGGGACATACAGGAAAGGTCTCTGTGGTTGGAGGTCTCAGTTGAATCATGGGGCCGAGCTTTGACTCGGGCCTGCTTTCTTCAGTGTCGAAACCCATGGTGGCCTTGATGATCTTCATGAGCCCTGGAATCATGTCGAAGGAGCATAACTTTGAAGTCAGGGAAGATGTCGCTTGAAGCTCCATATCCTCTTCATCTGAGTCCGCCTCATCCTCTTCCTCTGTGTCATCCTTCTCCCTGTCCTCATGCGCGTTGTCACATGGGGTGTCCAGGAGGGTGTCCTCAGGGTTCAGAAGCTCCTCCGGTTGCCCCCCCGCCTTGTCGGGTTCTGGACTCGGTTTTGCCCTGTGTTGGGTGAGAGATTCCAGTTTCTCCATGATCTTGAGCATAAAGTTCTGCTGGCTCTCCATCATGGCAACCGCGGCCTGATGGTTTTGGATGAGGAAGGAGCCCAGGTCCATCCACGTAGAGCTGCAGGGTCCTGGGTTGCCGGGGCCCAAGGGTGGGGTTCGCTCCAGGGAGGAATCGTCGTCGTCCAGGAGACAGGCCGTGCAGAGGGGGCCCGGAGTCTGGGGCAGGAGGGTAGCACTGCACGAGGAACATTTCTTCACTTTCACCATCTGGAAGGAGAGAAAGGTATACCTTAGAAACAGAACTGGTACGGCGCTCAGCGATCCCTTTTACCTCCCCTAGTAGACTGTATGCAGGTTGGGGGGCCTATGTGAGGACCCCCACAATGAGGGCCCGAAGGAGGAAAGGCTGGTGATCAGTGGTCTGGTGTCATGGCTCGCTATGGAGGGAGCCGAGTGGACCGGGAGGAGTCCAGCTGAATCAGACTACCTACCGGGTCGCTGTGGGAGGGACCCGAGTGGTAGGGGGGCAAGAAAGAAGCCCCGGGAAAAGACAGGAGCAGAAGGCTCAGTCATGGGGCCACCGGAAGGTCGCTATGGGAGGGACACTTACGGGGGACCTAAGTTGTCAGTTGTAGGCCAGCCAACTTCCTCCCTTAGTGTAAAATTCTTTTTTTTTAAAACCGGGGCATCCTGGGCCCTACGGTATTTCCCATTCCCCCTTCCTGAGAGAGGGAACAGAGGGCGGAGGTGGGGTGGGGGGGTTGGATAGAATGCCCAGCGTGGTAGATCAGGGAAACCCCTGCTCTCCATGCCCAGCACGGTAGGTCGTGGGATTCTCCAGGGATGGTTCATTGTGGTAGAGCGCAAGGGGTCGCTTCCTTCTCCCTCCAGGGCTAGACAAACTCCGCATGAATGGAAGCCGAGAAGCGCTCCCCCTCCCCCCCGCTCCAGGCAGGCCGCGAGGACAGTAGGAGAGGACGCCTCCCCATGCGGGCAGTGGCCTAGCGGAAGGGAGGAGCAGATGCGGAGAACCTGAGGACCACCAGGCGCAGAGCGACAGGGCCACAGTAGGCCCAAACAGGCCTACGGAGTACGCGCTGACGCACGCCATTGCCTCCCTGGAAGGAGGCGTCCGCGGCTGGATCCGGCGCTGCGGTGCGAGGGCTTCTGCCCCTTGAACAGGTGCCACGAGTCTCCCGAAGCCAGAGGAGGAGAGAGGGGAAGGGAGCATGGCCCTGCTGAAGGAGCCGGAGCAGGCGAGCAAGAAGCCACGTGGTCAGTGCTCAGCCAGGACATGCCGTCGGCCCGCCCGCAGCCTCGCTGGTGCCAGGAACTCCACAAATGGCACAAAATGGACAATGCTAGGGCCCAAGGCCTAGGAGCACTTGGGGGGTAAGCGACAAGTATAGGAGAGGGCCGCACCACGCGGTGCTATAGAGGCTCAAAACGAGCAAGGAGCAACAAAATTATCGCAATTCTTACTGATGATAACAACAACATAGCCCTACACAAAAACAGGACAAAAGTACACCTTTTTAGGGTATAACACGAAGGCTGCACTAAGAGCACATGATCTAGCTAACACCAAGGCAGAGGGCTAGCTAGGTTACTCCTCTAGTTATAATCCTGGAGTTTTCTAAACTTGCAAGGTTTTCAAAAACAAAAATTGTTGTGCCTGCCTTCTGACTTAGCCTGGTGAGCATGATTATATAGATGTATATCCTTGGTTTAAGGTCTTACCTTGTAGGAGCAGACAGGGTTCCTGGTGTGCTTCTTGCCTGATCAGATGCACGATTCGAAACTGGAGAACAGGGGTTTCTGGGACATGGATATGCTAGAAATTTGATCTGGGTCATGTGCATCACTAGCCTATCAGGTGGGCTAAAACCCATGAGTTAATGTCTGGAGTGCCATGGATGCCAACCAATCACAATCCAGTTTTCATGGCCTTTATCTGGTCATCCTGTTTTGATTAAATGTAGTACAGTTTTTGGGCCATTTTGAGTGCTCAGATAGTATTAAAACTGATTGTATCAAATAATTTACTGTTGCATGCATGTCCAGGTTACAAAAAAGTTCTGATGTCACTAGTCACAGACCTTTGTAAAACCAGTCTGTCTAGGAGGTGTAAAGTATGGGCATTAAGACCATTAGCAGTAAATCGACCTAATCTTTTCAACTCTGAATTATAGTATGGTCATTTACTGCCATGACAGGAAACAGTTTTACACCTTCATATGCTGAAATGGGTTCCTTTTTGTTTTTCCTATATTCTCATATGTTTTAGACCCATTTTTTCAAATTATTTTTCATATTTTTATTGCCTTTGTCACTGTGTTGACTATTTCTCCCCTAAATCCTCATCAGCTGTTGCTCTAATTTTTTATACTCCCTACCTGAACATTCCATGATATTAGCTACACCTTTACAGGCCATTGGAATAAATAGCATGGAACGGTGTGTCCGAAATTGTGGAATGTGATATCTTAGTCATTTGAAAAGAAACAGCAGTAGCTGATGAGGTAAAGGGAACACAATGTAGTATTGAGGATATCACAAGTACTGATAGTTCAATTATCAAAAAGGTGGTCAAAGCATATCAGAATACATGGCTGTCATGGAAAGGAAAACTGAAGAGTGTTTGACAGAGAGAGCAACAGGTTGTGAATGGGCTTTGTACATCCAGCAGATCTGGTTTTAAATTCTCACAGCCTCCACTTACATACTGTGTGACCCTAAGTAAGTCAATTAACCTCCCTGTGTTCCTGGGCCACCCCTGAAGTTGGGTCTTATGCCCAAAGGGAGTTACCTGGTTGCCAAAAATTAAAAACAAATAAATAACAGTATGGGTTGATGCTGTTGAAGTTATCCATACTTTTTTTTTGGTGAACATGTTTTAATAGAACTGGGACAATCACGCATTTCTGGGATCTGTGGCCAGTGTGGAAAAAGGGGAAGAAAAAGACACACACATTTTTCATGACACAGCTTTATTAACTACAAATCTGAAAATGTGGAAATATATTAAAGAAGTCAGTAACCCAGCTGACATAAATAGAAAGCATGCTGATGAAGACATGCGATCACAAGTACAAAAAGACAAAGTGAAGCCGTCGGTTCCAGCAATGCTGAGTAGAAAAATGTGACTGGTTGGGGTATGATGATGCAAAAGTTCTAAAGTTCTGCCATTTGTCTGTCAAACAAGAAATACAACTGAGTAAGGCAGCAATAACAATAATTTTCATTTGGGTACAGATAACTGCTGGCTTGACTCTGTCTCATCCCATAATATCAGTGAAGCTCGTGTTATGACAAAGGAAAAGGAGGATGCCAGCAATGCTACTCCAGGGACAAGCAATGTGGAGGGAATGCTGAAGAACATGAATGAAGCAACGCTTAATCATCTGGATAAACTGTTTCACACATGCCATGCAACTGCTAAGAAAGGATGTCCTTTCACATACTTTGTGTGGATGTGCAGCCTTGATGATATGAAAGGGCTAGATGTCAGTTCAGCAACTTAATCCACTATGTAGCTGAGGTTGAACACATGGCACTACAAGAAAAAAAAATGGGAACAAAGTTCATTTCAGTCATCAGTGACAGAACCACTGACTCTTCAGTCACAGAAGCTGAGATAGTGTATGTGAGGTTTGCAGTTAAAGGCACAGTGAAAAATCAGTTGGTAGATGTCCAGACTATTGGCAGGACAAATACAATTGCATTTGCCTTTCATTTAACAAATCATTGTTAACCATACTGACTGCGGGCTAGTGCAAACTACTGTGGGCTAGTGCAAACTCTGATTCACTAGCTGGCTGGCTAGTACAAAAAAAGTTAAGATTAACCCCTGCTACTAAGTCTGTTCACCCGTCTTCTATGTAGAATGGTGTCAAAGGCCTTGCTGAAATCCAGATAGGCCATGTCAACCGCCCCTTCCTGGTTCATTTACTTTGTTAGCTAGTCAAAGTTGGAGGGCAAGAGTGCTGCTCTGCAGGCTGGGTCTAGATCCTCAACCCTTGCTTGTGCCTATGTAACTATAGAAAGTTTAAATGACAATGAGGATATGGAGACACAAGCTTCCAAGTAAAAAGAAGAAATTTTTTTTTGTAAGAAACACTGCTGGAAGCAGAGCTGCAGAAAAGAAAGAGACACCTACTGAGGATGATGGCAGAAGACAAAGAAAGATATAATAAAAGAAAGGAGTCTTTGAAGCAAAGACTACAACAAACTCATGAGAAAAAAGCATCAGGAACAACTAAACTCTGCAGAGCCTGACTGTTAATGTTGTACAAGCTGAAGGGATAATGACAGTTAGCTGAGTGCTTGTGAGACACAGCCTGACAGTCAGCTGAGAGATCAAAGCAGACTGCTGACTACCAGGTGCTGAATAGTGAAAGCCTTCCAGCTTCCAGTGGCTTCACCCATGAATGCACGGTGGTCACCAGAGAAAGCCCTCTGAGAAATGGGCTGGCAAAAGGATGCATCTGAGAATTGGATCCCAGTCCCTGAATGAGACGTGGACAAAGCCTTTTCATTCCAAGGAGCACCACAGTCAGGAGTTTCTGCAGAGAATGAAGAAAAAAAGAAGCAGAACAGATTAATATTGCCAAAAGCTGCTAAATCTCCTGGTCAAGGCATGGTAAACTCAAAGGAAAAACTAAATCCAGTGGTGTCTTGGGACCGGGAGAGGCAGAGGACAATCAAAGGGTGGGAGCATGGAATGGAAGCAGTGCAGTAAATATGGACTTGCCTTCCTCACATACCAGTAGCTTTAATCTTTTACCAAATGACAAACATAAGCATAAAAATAATGTAACTTACAGGGCTGAGAATTCAGTTTTAGGAGCTGTAAAAACTAGGGCAGTAGCTGAACAATATCCCCTGCAAAAAAATGTACATGGTGACATCATAAGTTCTACAACAGAAAGAGCTGAAATACAGAAAGTACTCTCAGAAAATAATACGACAGATTGAGTATTAAGGCAATAGGCAAGGGCAGGAGTAGGAGGTGTGCATAATATTACAGCTAATGATTTGCCTGTAAATTTAAATATGGAGCGGCTGAATATAACATGCAATGAATTGAGACACACGGGGGGAGGGGAGAACTCCTCTAAGACAGCTGATAAGCATGCTGATGAGCCAAAAAATTCTATGGGTAAAGAGGAACCAGGTCCTTCAATGCAGATGCAAAACAGCCCGGCACGAGCTCCAGATACTCCGATTTTTTTTTTTAATAGAGCTGAACCAGCCTCCCACAGGAATGTAGTACGATTAAAGCACAGAGAGAGATTGTCTGAGCACTGCTACCCAGATAGGGTCTATGTGGCCAGAAGACACATAAAAGAGTCCATGCAATCCCGAGCAGCAGATATTTATGCCCTGATACATATCTTGGGAGAGGACACTCTCAATATCAGTGTTATAATAGTACCAGGTTTTGATAGACTTTGAACCTAGTATTATCATTTCATTTCATTTTAATTTTTTATACTTGTAAATCCAGATGAGCAAAATTGCCCGTTTTCATTGGAGACAAGTTCAATCTAAAAACACAGTATAAAAATACAAACATACAACATAGGAGCAGACTGTACAATCAATAAAGTACAATGTGAGCAAATACATTATGTTTCAGAAACAAGCCAATATTTTAACCTTTTCTTGAAACACTGGATAAGACTACTCTCAACAATTACTAACGGTATTTTGTTGAAAAAAGAAGGGGCTCTAAATAATAAAGATCTTTGCCCAAAAGTAGTCTTAAATAATGGTATTTTGAATTTAAAATTAAACTGGGACCTAGTAGACAATGCATTTATTAACCTAGGAAACATTATGGAAGTAAACGGGGGAAGAAGGTTGCGTTTTACTTTAAATAAAAAAGTACCCATTTTGAAAAGAACTCAATTTTCAAAAGATAAGGAATAAGACTGTTTATACAAATCAGCACAATGTGTTCGAAAAGGTAAATCTAACCAGAATCTCAGGGCTGAATAATATATTACTCTAAGTGGGTTCAAAACAGTGGTACATGAAGAGGTATATATTAATATTCCATAATCAAGTATAGAAAACAGAAAGCTATGAACTAATAGCTTTCTTGATTCAAGAGTCAAAAGAAATGTGGCTCGATAGAGGATACCCAATCTCTGATGGAGAGTTTTCCTAAGATTCTGAATGTGTGGTTCAAAGGAAAACTGATTGTCCAAAGTTATACCCAAGTATTTAAAAACTGAAACAAGTTCAACTCTATTGCTTTTCTATCAGTGATTAAAGGGAAATCAGTAGATACATTTTTTTCCTAGAAAAAAAAATTACCTTTGTTTTTTGAGAATTCAAAACCAGATGACTTAATGATAACCAATCCTGCAAATGATCAAAATCGATCTGAAGGTGAGAAAGAGCAATATCAGGTCTAGGATCAGTACAAAAAATGACGGCCTCATCAGCATGAAGAATCATTTCTGTTTTGGTGCAGATATCAGGAGCAGATTTCATGAATAAGTAAAAAATGAGTGGCCCCAGGATTGAACCCTGGGGCACACCACATGCTAATTGAAGAGAATGGGTTAAAGATGAACCAATAATGGTTCTGAAAGATCTATTGCATACGAAATCTTGGTACCACATAATTACATCACCAGAAAAATGAAGACCATGAAGAACACCTGGAAGAAGATCGAATTCAACCAGGTCAAAAGCCTTGGTGAGGTCCACGAACAGTGCCGCTCACGAATGACCTCTATTGAGTGCGCCATATACACTGCCCATGAACCCCACCAAGGCTGTTTCGGTGTTGTACCCTGGCTTGAACCCATGTTGATTCCCTGAAAGTAAGGAATAAATCAATCAAATCAAAAGTGTCTTCTCTATGGGTACTTTTTATGGCTATACCCCTTACAAAGCCTCTTATTAAAAATGTTACTATTATTTTTAGAAATGAATGGTTAATGACAGTGACATTCATTGCTGGCTGGAGCAAAGGAGTGAACTTTTGGGGCCCCCAGAAGCAATCATGGATACAGAAACTATATGGACAGGGGTTTGGCATTTTAAAAGTTAAACTGCAAAAAATGACTAATGAGTGATGCACCTTCTGAATAGTTTCTATCTTGGCCAAGATGTGTGTGTGTGGGGGGTTGCTTTTATGCAGAACAGCCCAAAGTCTGTTATAAATGTGAAGTTCATACTCATTTAAGTAGGACATGTGGTAAATTGAGATTTGGGGTATACTGGAAATTTGGGCATGTCAGCATGGTGTGTAAAAAAGTCCATAAATGTAACTTGTACAAAGAATCTGGACATACATATCAACAATGCCCTTCAGCTGCAAGGAATAGAGATGATGGTTTTGACCAGGACCATCTGGTCCAAGAAGCACAAGAGTCTGATAAAGGAAATTAGCCCAATATGCAAGGCCTTGTGGATTCTGCTACAAGGATAGAGTCCTCATTGCCTGACAGTTTAGAGAGTGAAACTCAAGAGGAATTACTCCCCAGACCTACTCTTCCTACAGAATCAGTTTGTTGTGATTCCCTCTCAACCCCCCCTCCCCTCCTTGCAGGAACTGAAAGGGTATACCCAACCGACAGCAACTTTTCGACAGCGAGGTCCCCTACAGTGACTACAGTGCCATGCCACTGCAGGGAACCCACTGGAACATGGCACTGTCCGTCATGGGGTCCTGCACCCCCCCAATCAGCTCCAACTCAGAGTTGATAATCCTAAGTGGGGGGGTGCAGGAGCAAAGCCCCCCAAAGAAAACACTTAGTGGCACTGGAAACTGGCAGCTGACTGCAAAATGCAGTTGATCTTCCAATTTCGCTGTCGGGGTATTCGACAAAAATTTTGTTGAACACCCATCGTGGATCCAACTGAAAGTACTGCTACTCAGAAAGTAATGTTGAAGAATGATGGATTCAGGAAAAAGCTGCTAAAGGGATAGAATGGCCTAGGAAAACACTGTTATCCAATATGCTACCACTATCAGGAGGACTAGTTTCAAGAAGGGTAACACAGTTATCTGCAAAACAAACAGCAAATCCTCCACTTGTATCACAAAACAAGTGTCATGTGCTGCAAAACAAAAGGTCTGGAGAGGCTCAAATTTACACTCAGATGTCTCCTCCATAAAATCTGGGAATCTTTCGGATACATAAAAAGAAGGAACAACAAAATTGCAAAAAGTCTAAAAGAAAGAAGTATATGGGCCTGATTCTCAAAGCCCACCTGAATAGTGGAAGGGGCTTGTGCCACAAGGAATAGCACAAGGTGTGACTTGTGCCAAAAGATGCACCAGGAGCAATTCACAAATGCAGTCTGCAGCAAACGCAGGCTGTATGCACCAAAGGCGGCTTGCACCATCCTTGTGGCACAGCATAAGCTGTGACACGGTGCTAGGGGGCTTGTGGCAGATGCAGGCTGCCATATCCACTAATTTGGGATTCTCACAACCCTCCCAGAGAGAAAATTTCTAGGTACCCTTAGACCAGCCAGGCCTGGTTTAAGGGTACTTATAAGTGT
Organism: Neoceratodus forsteri; assembly: GCA_016271365.2. Lineage (NCBI taxonomy): Eukaryota > Metazoa > Chordata > Ceratodontiformes > Ceratodontidae > Neoceratodus > Neoceratodus forsteri. Next base: position 264,795,113 of record CM057454.1, on the reverse strand, counting down.
GTCCTCTAGGGGGGTTTTGAAACTTGTGCCAATGTGCTGCGGTCCCCCCCCCAGCTCCAATCCACTTTTATTAAAATAATCATGTCCCTGGTGGTCTAGGGGGGCCCCCCAGCCTAGAGCCCTTCTTTATTAAAGGAATCATGTCTCTGGTGGCCTAGCAGACCCCCCCCAGCCCAGATCCCCTTTTTATTAAAAGAATTACATCCCTGGTTGTCTAGTGGACCCCCCCAGTCCCAATCTGTCCATATAATAATATATCTTTCCCTGGTGCTCTAGTGGACACCCCTCTCTATTCTCGATCTACCCATATAATATAAAGATATATTTCCCTGGTGGGCTAGTGGACCCCCACCCCACCCTGGCAGGCAGTGCCCCACCACCCTGCTCTTTGGTACCATCTGAACTTTCGGATCATATGATTTTAGATTGTACTATTACTTTGGGTGATGTCAGATCACAGCCCCCGGTTCTAATAGTGGATGGAGGATGAATGCATCCCTTTAAGACTCCACTGAAGTTCAAGCAGCAGTACAGCAATTATTATTTGCTAGGCAATAGGTGTTTTGCTTATCTGATTATCCCTGGTCATGGTGGGCTGACACTAAAGAGAACCTTAAGCAATTTTTTATTTAATGCAGCAAATAAAAGAAACAGAGTGAATGTGTAAAGTATCTTCAGTGTAGAAATCAATTATACAAACTTCTCTCTAGGGCTAGACAGGAAAAAGGCATATATAAAACACAGACTGATAATTTAAATCGGAGATGTTTAACTTACAATATAATAGAGCTGTGTCTTTTGAGGCAGAATTAAAATATGGCACACAAAAGCAACCATATAGTGATCCATACGCAGTATGCAAAAATAGAACAGATGCCTTAAAAAGGGAGTCCGGTAAAAAGTATTACATTGCAGAATTAAAATCAGCCTACCCCAATACATTTCATACCAAACATTAGGTTTCTACACTAGTTCATTTTAAGGTTATGAGCTATTTTGTAACCCTGATTTCACTCCCTGCTCAAACAAATTCTGCTCAGATCCACCACGGCTGCATAATGAAGTTAGTGAAGTTGTGTGGAATTGTTAAGGAGGTATGGAGAAACAACACAATGATTCGTAAGTAGTAAGATCTGTTTTAGTTTCTGTTCTAAGGAAGGCATACACATTATTAGGAAAATATATGGAGGTATGCATTTTAATGGAAGGAATAGGAAGCTTACAAAAGAACCCCAGAGCAAATGCCACTGATGTATGTGTTATCCTGGATGATATTGGCCAGACAGCCAAATTTTAAAGAAAACACAATTGCACACATCCCAATAATGCAAAGCATCAAGGGAAACATATGCAAATCCCCATAATAGTACAAAAGGTGGCAGGACATGAAAAAGTAATGGCTGCCATATGTTCAGCCTTGGGATTATTTACACAGTTTTTTTTTTGTTTTGTTTTTTAAAGAGAAAAAGGGTTTTTGTCCATGAGGTGATGTAAGTTATAGTTAAGCAATGTGTTCATGTCAGGAAGTCAGGTGCAATGACGATGGACTGTTAGAAAAAATGTGATATTAACTTTCATAGGGGGTCACTTTTGATAAGGACAAGGTAGTTATGCTTGTGATAATGGGAATATTAGGAAAGCATGAGGTCTATGCAGAAATGGAGTACAAATATGCACAGTTGCTTAAGTATGTGCTTAGAGTGTAGGCAAATGTGATATGCAGGTTTGTTTTAGAAATAGGTAAAAATAGCTATACATGCAATTAATAGAAAGATAGATAATTACATAGACATATAGCTAGAGAGAGAGAGTGACACAGACAGACAGATGGAATAGGAATGGCAGTGAAGTATGAAGTGATGCCAACCCCGCCCTACAGACATGGACAGCCATTGGGGTGTGCCTTTGGGTCATTGCCAGTAATGCTCATGCCATTTCACCTCACCCTACCCTGCAGACACAGACACAATTTGAGGTGTGCCTTGGGGTTTTCAAACTTTACACTCACCCCATTCCATAAGGAAATACGATGAAATGGGTACAGTATAAGAGAATGGAATGAACTTTGGGGCTTGGATCCCTCAAACTGGCCCTGTCTGCCTACAACTGGTCCCCCATCAACACGGCACCTACGCTGGACCAAGCCCTTAGTTTTTTCACTGAGAGTTTCAGTGCCATCTGTGATATCTATGTACCACGGTTAACGGCTGGATTTTTGGCAAGCTCCTTTCCCTCCTAAAGGAAAGGGACTGCTGCTGGGAAAAAGCCTTACACTCAGGCAGCAAGCATGACCTACAGTGCTACAAAATGGCTAGAAATCAGTGTACCAAACTTATCAGGCTCGCAAAAGCCAATTTCCATAAGACCCAGCTTAACAACACATGGGGAGATGGAAAGAGGTTTTGGGACAACATCAAGAACATCCTTGGTAAAGATCAAAAGCAGCACCCTAAGATGCTCAACATTAATAACTCATCCTTCTCAGATCCTCTAGCCATTGCTAATGCCTTTAACCAGGCCTTTACAGACCTGTCCTCAGTGCTGCCTCCAGACTAACTTCTGCCTGTGGAGGACCAAGGTTGCACCAACCTGCTCATAACTAACCACCCAGTCTTCTACTTTAAGAAGGTGACAATGAAGGAGGCCCTAACGATGGTCAGGAAAGTCCTAGGCAAAACCAGATTGGGACGTGTCGGGCTAGACATGAAGTTACTATCTCTCACCCTTGATGTTTTTATCATGCCCATAACAATGCTATTTAATAAATCCTTGGCTCTAGCTCAATTTCTGGAGGTATGGAAGCAAGCCCTGGTAACTCCAGTGCGTAAGAATAGTGACAAGGCACTGGTGTCAAACTACAGGCCAATATTTATCCTCTCCCCACTATCCAAAGCTTTGGAAAAAATCATGGCACGTCAACTCACAGAATACCTCAATATGTATAATCTGCTCTGCCCAAAGCAACATGGTTTCAGGCAAAAACACAGTACCACCACGGCACTGCTGGAATACACTGACTATGCGCACAAGGCGCTGGTTGAAGGCAAATTGGTGGGGTCCATCTTCATTGACCTCACCAAAGCCTTCAACACCATCAACCACCTTCTACTAGTACTCCAACTCCAAAGATTGGGTGGTCACCTAAAGCCCTGAATTGGTTCAATGACTACCTAACACACAGGAGCCAGAGAGTCAAAATCGGGCAGATGTTATCCAGCTCCAGAGATGTACTCCTAGGAGTCCCTCAAGGATCAATTCTAGGGCCTCTGCTTTTCAGCCACTTTGTAAATGACCTACCCACAGTCTGTGACACCAAACTTATTCTGTATGCAGACGACGTCATGCTGCTGAGCAGCAGCACCTCTCAGGTTGCCCTACAAACAGAACTACAGAACTCTTTCAATAAACTCAAGGACTGGTTCAGTAGGCAAAATCTGCTGCTAAATTACAAGAAAGGCAAGGCCATGCTACAATCCAGCCCCTACAACAAACACAGGGATGCTCCCCTCATAATCACCAATAAGGCTGGTAAGCAGATTGAGCAGGTACACTTGTTCAAGTACCTTGGAGTCACCATTGATGACTCTCTCACTTAGAGGCACCATGTACACTCCCTTGTCAGAGTGGTAAACACAAAGATCGGGGTTCTCTATAGGCATAAGAAATCCCTCACACCGGAAACACTCCGAATTTCAGTCTCCAGCTCCATACTCTCCACGATAGACTACGAGCTGGTGGTCTATGGAGCTGCTAATGATACAGTGCTCAAAAGGGTCCAAATTGCACTAAATAAGGCATGCCGCCTCACCCTGTGTGCAGATCACTACACTCATACTTGCATCCTGTATGAGTGTACAAACTGGCTTAACCTAAAAGACAGGATCAAATACCAAACTTGCCTCCTGGGAAAGAAGGCACTCCTCAGAAAACCCCCACCCTGTACAGGAAACCTGCTCGAGGCTTCTCTCTCAACCCACATCACCAGACAGAGGAAGAATGGAGCACTGTCCATACCATTCTGCCGAACCTCATTAGGGCAGTGCACTTTCTCCTATCAGGTCCCCCTCTGGATAAATGAACTCCCAATGAAATTACAAACAAACAACAGCCTGTCTCAATTCAAAGCAGGCCTCAAACAGCACCTAATGTCTTGCTCAAAATGCACCTGCTTCTCGGGTCCCACTTGATAGACAGGCCTACCCCCAAGGTAGCACCCAGCAAGGCTACCTAGAGAACCCTGCCTCCATTCCAGCCTAGCCAAGGGCTTAAGTAAGCTATCAGTCCTCTTTTAACGCACTTGGTACTGCCCTTCCAAACCCCCCCACACACACACACACACACACACCTTACTCGACAAAGCCTCTGGAGCTGCTCCCCATCACAGCCCCTGCTTCACTATCCCCAACCTCTCGCCTCTATGTAGGTTCAAACCCAATCCCCTTGTTTCACTGTCACCCAGCCTCTCACCATCTGGGATAGTGTTAAACCCTATGCAGTTACTCTGCCATAGTCTATCAAAGGATTTGGAGGTTTCCAGGGATGTGCTACCTAGGGCAACCAATTAGAAATAGCTCTGTTTTTCTCCTATTTGTCTAATTCCTATGTATTCACATATCTGGACTGACTTGTACGATATGGGCTGCATGCCCATTGGCTCATGCTCTGAACCAATAGGCGTGCAGCCCTACCAAGCTGTCAGTCAGCAGGCGGCGGGTCGGCAGGTGGATGGGGTGCTGCCGCCGCCCGCGCTGACGGGGAGAGGGGTGGGGCTCTGTGGGCAGGTGGGTGGGGGCCACTAGATCACCGGGGATATCATACTTGGGGTATGATGCCGCCCGCAATCGGGCTACTCGGTCCACTGGACTACCAGGATATTGGACTTTGGGAGAGATCTGATGCCCGCGATCGGGCTACTCGGGAGTGGGGGCATTTCATTTATGCCCGTGATCAGGCAGCTGGTGGGGGAATACTGTGCTGCCCGCAATCAGGCTACTTGGGGAGGAAAGTTTCTGTTATGCCCGTGATCGGGCTACGCGAGGGGGGGGATACTATCATTCCCGCGATTGGGCTACTCAGGGGGGAATACTATTATGCCCGCGATCGGGCTGCAGGGGGCATTGGTCCCCGATGGCTGCTGCCTGGCAGGGTGCCAGGCGCAAGTCGTCGGGGATCAGTGCACCTGCATGCTAATGGCATGCAAATGGGGCCGTAATTAGATGCAAATGCCTCTCCGTGTGCCTTGCATAAATTATGGCCCCATTTGCATGTCACCTTTGAATATTGCAGGTGCTGTGCATGGCGAATGGAACTTGTGCCACCACATCTCAATGCTCCACTCTGACCACTTGCACTGGTGCAGTTCCATAGTTAGCGACAGGGTGGAAATAGGGGCGATATTCAGTGCAGTTGCGCCATAGCGCAACTCCGTTGAATATCGCCTTGGCCACACCCCTGTGCAGCTATTTTGTGCGGCGCAGAGGCTTGCGCCACAGAATGGCACAGTTTGAATATCTGGGCCCATGTATATATATTTATATATTTTAACTTCAAAGCACTAAATCTATTCAAATGCACAAAACACAAGACTTTATTCTCTTCACACAATTGTGTTAAACTTTAGATCCCAGAATGGCCAAGAAACAATTTAGACTTCACTCTTGCATGCCACTGTCATACCCACTTCTCATGTAAACAATCAACTACAGAAACCCTTTCATTGCTATGCTATGCACTCTTACATCAGAGAAACATAAATCTTACAGAACTGCTAAAAAAAACAAATTTATGAAGACTGGATTTCTGAATTAAAACCTGTTGTTTACAGTACCTATGTAAATAATAGTTTACTGTCTACAATCGATGCTATAGACATGACAGTAACAAAATTTCTGTTTTACATGGAAAACATCCATATAATGAACTTGTCGTAGGATTTGTGACCTTCTGTCTGCATTTGTTTGGTTTGTTTTTTGTTACAAATGTGAAGTATCTTTTTAATAAAGTATAAAAATATGTATGTGTGAGTTATTCAGTTTGGAGAATATTTGTTTTATTGTTTGAAAATGTGTGATACACTAAATGTGTAGTGCAGTGAACCATTGTAATATGGAATCAAATGTGTAGCTGAATTAATCACTGTTGTCTTCCTATTGCTTTCATGCCATACCACACACAGGAGAAAAACTGACTTCAAAGTATGTTTCAGTTTCTAGGCTGCAGCTTCATACCATACACTTCATTTGTTAAAAAAATGAAAATGTTGCCACAGAGTAATATCAGCACTAACTACTAATAGAATGCTGATACCTACATTTACAGTTTAGCAAATACTTGAAATCTAGCTGAGTGGGGTTTCTGTAAGAAAACAGCTAGATTATTAATTATAGCATTGATGATTTGGGCAGTTTCTGTGCTTTTATGGTTATGTATATTTTGATAAAATGAAAAGTTTTAAAATTGAAATACTCCTGCTAGCTAGACCTGACACACACATAAAACAAAAATAGTGAATTAGAGCTATTTAGTAGCTGTTGTCTTACAGAAACCCCAATTAGCTAGCTCTCAGGTATCTGCTAAACTAACTGTTGCCATTTATGCTAGCTGGATAAGAACAGTTACTCAGCTCTGCTGTTTCGAACTGATTTTAATATATAGTAGAAAACAAATATTGTTAATCCCAAAAGCTGAACTTTTATGTTTTTAGTATATAAATGTTTAAGAAAAACCTGTGGCTCTTTCAACAGGAATAAGAATACTGTGTCTATTGTTTTCCTTGGGAGCTGTAGTTTTGGCACTCCTTAATTACTGTTTCCTTCTGAGGTCCCAGGTGGCTCTGATAATCATTTGTTCCAAAGGTTTTTAAGTCAATTCTCATAGTCCTTAATAAAATGCAGGGACTCCACAGACTTGTTCTGTTACTTTATCCAGATCCCAAACTAGTGTGTCTTCTTCCAACATGATAAATCCACCTCATGCCCCTCCCACATAAATCAAAAAAAAGGTGGGAGTGGATCTTTAGGAGCTTCTCATGTGGAGGAGAGGGTGGATCTTACTCCCCCAAAAAACTAATGCTGCCTCCCACTACTCAGGTTCCAGTTCTTGTACCACCCATTTAAGAAAGAAAATAGTACCCTGCAACCATTGACTAACATGAAAGCATATTTATTTGAGGTGGAAAACATTTCTTTGAGGAGGGTAAGGTGGAGGAGACTATTTACACCTTCAGTCAGTTCCATGGACAGAAAACATGACATCACTCCTTTAGTACATGCAAAACTTCTGCAGGCTCTGCCTACTGCAGCTGTAAAAAGCCAGTTCCACTGAAGAGCCACTAATGATGTCATAGCCAGATCTCACAGACTAGTCCTCCCTGTCAGCAACCTTATAGGATCTATTTCTCCAAAGTTATAGAAACTGTAGCTGTAGTAATCATTAAAAAAACTAACACAAGGTTGGCTACAGTGTTAGCATTTCCAGAATGTTCAGATGCATGGTACTATATTTTAGAACACATCAGGAGGTGGCAAGGGTGTAGGCAGGCATACTCACTGTATGCATTTGCGTACAGTTGTGTTGACTGCCTGTCCCAACTATACGCCTTTTTGTTCAGGTTGTCATTCTAATTTGTGCATTTGAAGTAGTGTAGACTTGTTTAGGAGATAGATATGTGTATAGCCTGAGAGATTAGAGGAGTAATCTGACAAACATCCAATTTGTTTGTAATGGGGGCAGCATTTGGAGGTGATGTGTACAATATTTATTTAAAGGGGAGCAGCAGTTGGAGATTGTGTGTACAAAATGCAAATTTCTGCCTACACCCCTTCAAGGTGGTTTTGGAATGCAATTCAGAACCACCAAGGTAAGAAATGTCACAGTGGTGCACACTTTTAGAATGCTGGAGGAGTGACATGCAATCTCAGCTTGTGGCAGGATGCACCATGTTGCAGTGTGGTGGGACACAGTCTCAGAATGCGACAGGGACACACATTGAGGAATTTAGTGGGGACTGGCAATTTTGGAATATAGTAAGGATGTACTCTTCGGAATCTGACAGAACACACCATTTTATTTTGAAACTGCTTGTCTCTGCCACATTTTAGAATTGTATTCACCCACCACATTTCGAAATTGTGCATCACATCCTCACCACAATCTGACATTGTGTGTCCCAGCCATATTCCAAAATTGCACATCCCCACCACATTTAAAAATTGCACATCCGCACCACATTTCAAGGTTGTGTTTCATTGCCACATTTTAAAACTGACACCATCATATTCCAAAATTGTCATTGCCACATTCCAAAATTGTGTGTCACTGACACATTCCAAAACTGTGCATCACTACCACATTCCAAAACTGTGTCACCGCCACATTCTAAAACTGAGTATTACCACCACATTCCAAAATTGCCACATTCTGAATTTGTGCATCACCACCACATTCTGAAATTGTGTGTCACTGCCACTTTCCAAAGCTGAGTGTCATCACCACATTCTGAAACTGAGCATCATCTCCACATTCCGAATTTGTACGTCACCACCACATTCCAAATTTGTGCATCACCACCACATTCCAAAATTGTGCATCACCACCACATTCTGAAATTGTGCATCGCTGCCACATTCTGAAGTTGTGCATCAGTGCCACATTCCAAAGTTGTGTGTCACCACCACATTCTGAAGTTGTGTCACTGCCACAATCTGAAGTTGTGAGTCACTGCCACATTCCAAAATTGTGTCACCGCCACATTCCAAAGTGGTACGTCACCACTACATTCTGAAATTGTGCATTACTGCCATATTCTGAAATTGTGTGTCACCACCACATTCCTAAATTGAGCGTCACCACCACATTCTGAAACTGCATGTCTCTACCACATTCTAAAACTGTACGTATCTACCACATACTGAAACTGTGTATAAACGTCCACATTCCAATCTTGCCTGTCATTGTCATATTCTGAAATTCTGCATTCCCACCATATTCCAAAACTGCACATCCCCAATGCATTCTGAAAATGAGTGTCCCTGTACCTTCAAAAACTGCATGTTCAAGTTACATTCTAAAATGATGCATCCCTGCCTCCCTCTGAAATTGCATGCGACTACTGGATTTTGAAACTGCATCACTGACACATTCTGAGACTTCGAGTCCATGACACATTCTGAAATTGAATGTTGCCACCACAATCTGAAATCAAGCATACCAACCACATTTTAAATTGTGCATCACCACCACAAGCCAAATGAATGCACCCAAGACACATTATTAAATTACACATCCCTGCCAGGTTCTACAACTATGTCTCCCGCATTTCAAAACTGTGCATCTCTGCCACATCCTAAAACTATACAACACTGCCACAGTATGAATTTTAGTGTCCCTGCCACTTTCCAACATTGTGTGTCCCAGCTACTTTCTGAGATTGTGTCAATGCTGTATTTCACAGTTGCAGTCTGTTAGCATTTCAAAATCTCATCCCTGCAGTATTCTAAAAATTGCACACATTTTTGCCATTCTAAAGCCATGTGTGCCACTGTATTCCACCCCGTCACATTCTTAATTACTATACCTTGCATCAGCACATAATGGAAATTAATGCCCTGATCCATCCAGTGTCAGCTTTCCTTTTTCAGATGTGTACTACAAATGCAGTTTTATGTAACATGGGGTAAATAAGTCTCCTAAAGTAGTTTGCAAAAAGAACTAGGCTGTGAGTTCTGGTTGTAACATTATCAGTACCTCTTTACTAAAACTGGCTTTTTTGAACAGGCATGAATTTAGGGTTACAAAATTACATGTAACATTTAAATGAACAAAGTAACTTAGAGATCTTAAAGAGCAACTGACACCTCAAAGAAAACTTTGAAAAACATAATAATTAGGTAAAATTCTGCTTGTTTTCTATATATATATCTATATTCTAGATTTCTCTTCCCCATTATTAATTACTGAGAAAATGTGCATGAATACATGATTTTTATCCCCTGCAGTTACTTTAAAGTTAACCGGCCTCTATAGCGTACTCACTACTTCATCACAATGCTCTGTTGTGACATCACAATCTGCTGCCATGGGAGTAAGTGTGATGTCACGTGCAGTGCATTATGACCTCATGTAGGGAGACAGCAACAAAAATAGATGAACTCTTCAAGAACAAAAAAATTCTTTTCATTCAATTGACCTCAGCAATAAATAATGGGGAGGAAGAATAAAGAACAAATGTGAAATACAAGCTGAATTTTATGTAACTATTATGTTTTGTTAAAGTTCTCTTGGAGGTTTCAGCTGCTCTTTAAGCAATAATGATTGATGGTGGTTACGTTAATGTCCTGTTAAGCACCCCCTGGGGGCGTAATGTGGCACGAGACAAAGCTGAGTGCTATACATCCTCAGGGGGTGATTAACTGGACATTACCGTAACTCCCCAGAGTTCATTATTGCTATTATTATAATTGAATTACAAGTTACTGTTAGTTTGAATAACTTTTTTAAATATTTTTTGCTTATTTTTGTGTGAAATTAACATAAAATAATCCCTCCACCACGGTAAATTGCATAGGATTTGGTTTGTTTGCTGTGCTCATTGTCACAGTCTCAGCAGTTTTTTTTCTGACAGATAAATGGTTTTACAAATGTGAGAAACTGCCTAAAGGCTTGTGCATAGAATGTTGATTTCAACGCAAATTCATTCCTGACAAGAGGCCAGAACATATTATTATTTAAATATATGTGTTACTTCTGCACCTAATGAGTATAATTAGAAAAGTACAATCTGATTAATTTATTCCGAAATTGCTTGTCCCTGTCGCATTGCAGAATTCTATGTAGCCACCACATTTCAAAATTGTGCGTCACATCCCCACCACATTCTGGCATTGTACATTCCAGCCACATTCTAAAATAGTGCATCCCTTCCACATTCTGAAGTTGTGTTACCAGCACATTCTGAAATTGTGCCTCACCACTACATTTCAAAATTGTACCTCACTGCCACATTTTGAAACTCTGCATCACCAACACATTCCAAGACTGTGCGCCACTGCCACATTTCGAGACTATGTGCCACTGCCACATTCCAAAATTGTGCACCACCACCACATTCAGAAACTGTGCACCACCGCCACATTCTGTGACTGCATGCCACCACCACATTCTGAGACTCTGCACCACTGCCACATTCCGAGACTGTACTCCACATTCCGAGACTGTGCACCACTGCCACATTCCAAGACTGTGCGCCACTGCCACATTCTGAGACTGTGCACCACTGCCACATTCTGAGACCGTGCACCACCACCACATTCCAAGAACATGCACCACCACATTCTGAGACTGTGCAACACCACCAGATTCTGAGACTAGGTACTACTGTCACATTCTGAGACTGTGCGCAACCATCACATTCCGAGACTGTGCGCCACCACCACAATCCAAGATTGTGCACCACCCCCACATTCCAAAACTGTGCACCACTGTGACATTCTGAGACTGTATGCCACTGTCACATTCCAAGACATGTGCTACCACCACATTTCTAGATTGTGCACCACCACCACAATCAGAAATTGTGCAACACCATCACATTCCGAGACTGTGCACCATTGCCACACTCCAAGACTGTGCACCACCACATTCTGAGACTGTCACCACCGCCACATTCCGAGATTGTGCACCACCACCACATTCTGAGATTGTGCTCCTCTGCCACATTCAAAAATTGTGCGTACCACCATATTCCAAAACTGTGCATCACTGCCACATTCCAAAATTGTGAATCACCACCACATCCCTAAATTGAGAACCACTGCCACATCCTGAAATTGTGCACCACTGCCACATTCCAAGATTGTGCACACCTCCATGTTCCAAGATGCCACCACCACATTCCAAGATTGTGTGCCACTGCCACATTATAAGATTGTGCACCACCTCCACATTCCGAGATGCCACTGCCACATTCCAAGATGCCACCACCACGTTCCCAGACACCACTGCCACATTTAAAAAATTGTGCACTGCCACCATATTCTGAGATTGTGCACCATTGTAGCATTCTGAGATTGTGCACCACTGCCACATTCCCTGACTTTGTACCACCACCACCCAGGCTGTGCACCATGACTGCATTCCAAGGCTGTGCACCACCACCACCACATTCTGAGACTCTGCACCACTGCCACATTCTGAGACTGTGCACCACTGCCAAATTCCGAGACTGTGCACCACTGCCACATTCCAAGACTGCATCACTGTGACATTCTGAGACTGTGCACCACCATCACATTCTGAGACTGTGCACCACTGCCACATTCTGAGACTGTGCGCTACAGCCACATTCGGAAATTGTGTCTCACCACCACATTCCAAGATTGTGCATCAATGTCACACTCTGAGATTGTATGCCACTGCCACATTCAGAAATTTAGGGTTACAAAATGACTTGTAATTTTTGAACAAAGTAACTTAGAGATTCTCATTTGGCACAGTGCTAATTGGGGATATGCCGACCCAAACTCTGAATTTAGTGATGCTAGAAATTTTGGCCATACTCCCTCTTTAAAGACCCCCACATTCTGTGTTTCAAGTGTCATTCAACTTGGTGTGTATTTCCTCAAGGCTTATCTAAATCAAGTCCATGAAAAACAGAAATTACTATGCCACGTGATCAGGTAGAGCAGGTATATTTATCTAACATTAATGTAAGGCTTCTAGAACTTTGTCAACCAATCAGACTATTTTTTCATTCCTACTCTTATAATAATCATTTTTGGCATGAAGCTGAGTGGGGATAGTCTGATCCAAATTCTGAATTTATCAATGCTTGAAATTTTGGCTGGACTCCCTCTTTAAGTGATAAAGCTATAAGAAAGGATGATGGAGAAGTAATATCAAATTCCAAAGAGGTTTTGCAAATTGTCATAAATTTTACACAGAAAACCCTGAGTATTACTTTTTCTCCTACTAGGAGTATAAAGACATTTTAATAAATGAATCTTGAAATTAATACTATTGTAAATTATGCAAAATTATGGTAACAGGATCACTCCCAGAGTGATAATACCATACTTTCTGATTGATAATAGTACCATTCAGGTGCAGTAATGCCATCATTCCATACCTGAACAATACTATTATCACCAAACCTGAAGAGCACAAGCTTAAGTCTGCCCCCAATGTTGTCCTAAGTGTGCCTTCCATTTGGCCGCTTTTCTTTTGTGAGCAGGCAGAACAACTTCTCAAACATGGCAGCTCAGTCTCTTGCTTAGTGAGAGAAATCCTCCATACTAACAGCAGAGTTTTTTTTCTCCAGCTTCATCTGCTTGCACATGCAGGGTTCACCAATCCACCTCGCTCTCCCAGGGCTCTTCTTCTCAATACTGTGGCCTGACTCACACAGCCACCAATGGGGGCAAAAAAAAAACAGGGCTAAAGAGAGCCCACACTACTACTGGATCCTCACACAGCAAGACTGCTGACATGCACAGGGACCCATCAACTCAACCCATGAACTGGAGGTGTGTCAATTCACCTCACATCCATATATTTAAAAAAATAATAAGTACCTTAGAGTGCCTCACAAGGTAGTAATGCACACTAAGGTATCTATTATTCTATTTTTTGACTGCATCCATTCCAACACTGAGTAATGCTCAGAAAAAGGAGCTGGTAATGGACTTTAGTATAATGGATATTAGAAATATAATTTCTACTTTTAAAAAATAATATCTGGATATAGATGGTATACCAAATGAATTCTATAAAGTGTTTTCTGCTATAATAAGTAAACACTTATCACAGGTATATAAATGTATTTTTCTGCCAGCCCAGTGGTGTTCAGGGCTGAGGCGCTGGTCGCTGCACCTCATGCCACCACAGCGACCCCGTGTCTGGGAATGAGCACTGGTTGCCAGGGGTCAGCAGGGAAGGAGTTGGATTGAGCATTCGATGGACTGCTCTCCATCTCTGGGGAGGTGGGGTGTCCTGTGATCAGTGTGCATCTGACCCCTGGCAGAGTCTGGGGCTTGGCACAGCGCTACTGACACTACATGGGGGGTGGGAGCATGGAAGGTGCCTGGTAGGGATGCATGGGGAAGTGTGTATGTGCTCGTCACTGGTGTCATTGCACGCTGGCTCCCACAGGGGAGAAAATGGGAAAAAAGACCCTGGTGGCTGGTCATGGTGGCTTGATGGCTGTCCCCTGGTGCTCCATTCCCAGAGGTAACACCCTAAGCCATATCCTGGATAGGCGAGTGAGTAGGAGGCTCCCCGTTTTCCCACCATGGAGGGTAATCCATGGGGGCTACAAGGGTGAGGGCCTGAAGGGAACAGAGGCTAGGGACGGTGGCCGGATGAGAGGTCAACCAATGCCAGGGAAAAAGAAAGAAATAGCCAAAAAATATATATATATATATTTTTCCTCTCCACAACCAGTACCATCTTTTGGTAAGGCTCTTATCAGGTTTTTTTATATATAAAAAGGAGGGGACAAATTAAATATAAAAAATTGGAGACCTATCAGTCTGCTGAATACAGATTTTAAAATTCTATCTAAATTACTATATACACAGTTGCAAAAAGCTGCATCTGCATTGACTGAACCTGCACAGACTTGTTCAATCCCAGACAGAAATATGCAATATAATTTTTACATTCTCAGATATATATTTGATATGGGGACTAAGTAGAAGATGGAAGGTTATGTTCTTTCACTGGATCCAGAAAAAGCTTTTAATGAAGTGTCACATAACTTTCTTTTTGAAGTTTTAAAACAATATTGTATTACTTTACAGTTTTGGATATGGATACATAAACTATAAGAGGGTGCAGAAGTAGTCCAATATGTGAATGGAAATGTTGGTACAGTCTTACCAATAGCTACAGAAGTTCAACAAGGATGCAATCTTAGTCCACTATTATATACTTTTTATTAGACCCATTAATAAGGCAAGTTTAAAGGACACAGGAAGTGACTGGAGAGACCCCTCCTGGACAAATATCTCAAGTTTAAGATGTTGGCATATGCAGATGATACTTGTCTATTTTTGAAGAATGATAAATCAGGGGAGGAAACTACGAAGGTGGTGGACTGCTGTTCAGATTTGTCAGGGGCAAAGATTAACGAAGACGTAAATGTGAGTGTAAGTATAGGGAATTCATCAATGGTGGTAGATTCCCCCACTCCAGTAAAAAATTTAGGGGTATGTTTAGGGGCTGAAGATCTGCTGCTTGTTAATTGGCCAAATAAAATAGAGTTGGGGAAAAAAAGTGAGTCAGTTGAAGGTGTGGAAGATTTCTAAGTTAAAGTGAGTACACATTATTAGAAAGTTTTTGTTACCTCTGTTTACATATGTGAGTTTTGTGTATCTTCCCCCCACAAATTTGGAGACACAAATTTATAGTAATTTTTTTCAACTGTTATGCTAGAGTCTTTTAAATCCAATAAAAAGAGATTTCACATACCTACATATTGAAAAGAGTGGATTGAATATGATAGACCCGTTGGTATTTTGTCATTCTATTTTTTCCATTTTACAATTAAGGCAGGTTGGCCGAATGCATCTAGTCCATGGCAGGAGTGGCTACTGTGTTCTTTAGGCCACTATTTGTTAAATAGGAAAGTGATCCTCCCCTGAAGATAGTAGCACCTTTATAGTCCCCAGCATAAGCAGTACCTATCTTATGGAAAGCAAGGATATGGAAGATTCCAAAAAGTTCTGCTGTCATACTTTCCAAGCAACATAGAGGATAGTGGGTGAGCAGCAATGAACAACAATGCTGTGTTCACTTTGAGAGGCTGTCATGACAACCAAATAGACCTTGAGAGCGAAGCTTGAGCTGTCTAGGGTTGTCATGACAACCTCTTGAAGTGAATGCAGCATTGTTTTCACAGTTGCTCATCCATTGTCTTTTATAGTGTATGGGCAACTGCAACCAACAACAACAGAGCTCAGGACCATGAGCAGCTGAATCTCTAAATGCCCTATCTATGCCATTACACAAAGCTTGAAAAGCCTGCCCTGAATACCCTTTTGTATATGCAGCAGCTACCGTTCTCTTTTATGTGCAAAAGCAAGATTTCAGCACTCAGTATGCCACATTCTTAGCTTGTCACCGGCAGTCTGAATGATTACTCAGCAAAATTCAAACGTTGTTATCTCACAAAGAGTAAGCCTGTTACTTGTGCTGCTATCTGTGCTGCAGCTGAAGTCATTAGCACTGTATTTTGAAGCCTCCTTATGAACTGGTATCCCTGCAGATGTCCTTGATGCATAACAAATAAAAAATGAGATGAAAGTCTTTTCCCCAAGGCAGCCAGTAAAATGAAAGAAAAGATGCCAAAAATGGATGACCAGTTGCTCCCAGGTCCAAGCTCTGCACTATTACAAAACCGCAAAAACATGAGGGTGTGCCATTATCAACAAAGACTAGCTTTAAAAAACTGCATCCTAGTACAGTTCAAGGCATGGTAACAGCAACGTTTAAATTAACAACTGGACCTTCTGAATGTACTTAAACAGTCTACAAACTATGGATTAGTCACAACCACAAACTTGTCAGAAATCGTTGACTCTACCACCCATAAAGGTATATACACAGGAGTAAATTCTCACATTCTGCTGAGCTTCCTAATTCCACAAAATCGCAGGGCCTTAGCTCCACTTCACAAATGCTGCCCACTGCAGATACTGAAAATAAAGCAGCCCTTAGCAAAGAACACTGTTTGTCTACACTGTCAGCAGAAAACTCAATTATAGAGCATGGGAGCACCTGATTATGGTAGCCTGTTTTCTATTCCTTCAGTTTCTTCTGATAGTTGAGAAGTCAGAAAAAAATTAAAATGAGCAATTGGCATGGCTGTCAGAGTAATGGAAGTGTTAGGGCATTTTAAGTTGTAGTACCATTGTAGTGATGTACTGAAGAGGGTACAACAACCTGATAATGTCACTATGATGGCACAACAAGCCTAGGAATTCATTGAATTCCATTCATATTCATGCTCTCCCATACACTTTAGTTATATCATAGTATAATGAGAACTTCATATTAGTGCAATAGAATTTTCATTATGTAGCCAAGCTAAAATGGAATTAGTACTGTCAATGTTGACTAATAAAAGAATCCTGCACATGATCTGGGATGTTATATGGTTAAGTTGTCGTGGATGACTCAGGGTGAAAGAAAATATGAAGCATAAATCTTTGGCAGCATGAATGAATGAGACCTCATCCTAAGTGTGAGCAACTGGTGAAAATGCAGGAACATTAAGGTTTATCATTCAGTTTTGGGAGTTTTTAGAGGATAGATGGAGATGGCTGTTGTTAAGTGGACTAGGTATAATTTTAGTACTTTGACAGAGATATTTGCTTGTATAAATGTTATCTTTGGCAAGCTAGATGTCAGTATGTATTGCAAATCTTGCAAACTACACAATTTCAACAGCATTAGTGGTGAAGGCTGTTTTAGGAACTATTAGGGAAAAGGGTTATCGATATTGTTTAAAAGTCATATTAGTACTGCGACAAGATAGGATGGCTATAAAACCTTGCCTTTGTCAGAAACTATTTTGAGCTGTTACAGTGAAGATGTTCAAATACTGTAAGGATAGGATGGGAGTGCAACAAGTCTGGATTTTTTTTGTTTGTTTGTTTGTTTTTTGGTATGTAGAATACAAGTGTGTTTTACTTGCTATATAATGAGGTTGCTGGGAGCTTCATTTTTGTTTTTGATTACTGATTTTTTTTTCTTTCAGGAGAAGATATTTTTATGTTTCTTTTTGTTGTACATTTTCTTTGAATGATTTGTGTTAGAATTCTTACTCAATAACAAATTCCCCTACTCCTGCAGGACTCCTGTCAGTAGGGGAAACTTTTGACTATCTGCCAAGACAGCCAATGGTGCAAGAGAGGGAGGAGGGAAGAGAATGGATGTGCTGGAGCAAGGGGAGCTAGACACCTACCCTGCCTCTTCAACTGTGGAAGCTGTTATGTTTCTTGCATCTGCATCTGATATAACGATGGAATTCTCACAGCTAATGTGGAAGAAGAAATGGGTAAAGAAAGTGAAGGTAACATAAAATAATGTGGATAAATCTACTTGTACTTTGGAGGGAATACTTCAGGAGGAGGAAGAAAAATTTAAAATAGCTATGCTGTGGGCAGAGTTAGCACTGGAATTTTGAAGATGTGGTGAGGTTCTGGAAAGCTTACTTATCTTTTTTGTCATAGATTTTTGTAAGCTTTGCTGTTATGTTTTAAATTTTGCCTAAATCCTTCAAATTCTTAAATACAGAAGAGCCACTGGGGGTTGGGTTTAAAGGCTGGGAGGGAGGAGCTTAGGGAGTTGCAAACTTCCCCTATGAGCTAACTCTTAAAGCTAATAGTCAGGTGAGGAAAAGTTCAGCCACTCAAATGTTGCAGGTTTGAAAGTCTGCATGCTGTATGAGGGGATCATCTAGGTATAGGTACTGGTAGCTTGAGAAACTGTAGAGCCACTGAGTCAGTAATTTGGCCTAGAAAAGACTGCTATGATGATGGGGAAGGGTCCGCATGTCACTAGAGCAGGTCTCTTTGGGCGGGTGGTTGGGTGCACAGGGTGTGGTGCGGCCTTGATACTGGACTGGACTTGGAAGTTTGAGAGATGCCCAGTGTGCTACCAGCTGGTACAGCTTAAGGAGGAGGTAGAGGGGATCTGAAGGCAGCTGGGGGGGCTTGGGGGGAGGATTGGAGAGATAGGAGGCAAGCAATCAAATACATGGAAGCACTAGGTGCTGGGGCCTCCCAAGATGGAAGAGGAGTGAAGAGAGGTGCTCACACTAGGGGAGGATGGAATGGGGGTAACACAGGGAGCTCAAGGGGGCCCTGGCAGGTGTGGCCCAAAAGGTGGAAATTTCCACAGCAGTAGGCAAGAGACTGGGGGTGTCCAAAGGAAACCGAGAGGGGCAGTAGGGACAGGGGTGCATTGGGGGATGGTCTAAGGCTCACAAATTGTTTTAACTGTCTACCCCTAATGGTAGAAGAGGGGAGTGTGGGGGGGAAGGAGGAGGATGATGATGTTGCTGCTGGTGTAGCTGGGGCAGGGATGGATAGAAAGGGTGGAGGGGCAAGAGGCAAGGGAGCAATAGAGGGGGACCTGGACAGGATGGGAGAAGAGGGGTAGGGAGGAGAAGAAAAAGGAGGATCAGGGGAACAAGGAGGAGGCTGATGGTATGGAACAGGGGATCATGACAGACAGGAAGGCACAGAACATAAATGGGATGATAGCGAGAAGAAAGCCAAGTAGGCAAACGGATAGGATGGATGGACTAGTAAGAAGTGGGGAAAGAGATACAGAGAAAGATACTTGGGTGGGAGGGATATAGAAGGCCAGGACATGGGTAGAGGAGGTGACCAGGGAAAATAGTGAAGGGGGTTACCTTCGACACCCAGATTGTGGGAGGTGTGAGGAGCCGGTTGGCAGAAGAACCCGGATGAAGGGATGAGGAGGGGCATGGATGGATGGGAAACCCGAGGGGTGAACAAGGAGGCAAGGGGGAGGTTAGAGTACTGCTATTGGGGGACTCCATGATCAGAGGCATCCAGTGGGAGGGGGAGGTTAAAACCTGTCTGATCAGAACCAAGTGCCACCCAGGCCTGATGGTGCACAAGGCCAAGCTTGAGTTGTATTCACTGGCAAGGAATGCGGGGGGCCTGACATTTTAGTGCACTTGGGGACAAACAACATAAATGGTAATAGTGAACTAGAAATTCAGGCAAGGTTCTAGGAGTTGGCCAGGGTATGCCTTTCCATAGGCTGTAAGATCTCCTTTTCAGAAATCCTGCCAATGTCAAGGGCTAGTGGGGAAAACAAAAAGAAGATTAGGGAGATAAATAAGTGGCTTAGGGAGTGGCATGGGAAATTGGGGTATGGCCTGGTGGGGGACTGGGGACCTGGGAGGAAAAGAGGCTATACGCTAGAGACAGGCTCCACATTAATTTGGAGGGGGAAGGAAATCCTTAAGCTCAGACTTGCTGGGTTCATCAGTGAAAGGTGGGGTTTAAACTTGTGAAGGGGGAGGGATCAAAAAAGGAGCAGTACCAGCAGGTATGATAAATGAGGGACATGATCTCCTCTCCTCAAGAGGGCTAGGGAGATATGGAAATGGGTTACCAGGTAGGGTGCAGGACCTGAGAAATGCGATCTCAAGGGTGGGAAGGAGAGGAGAGAAAAGGGGTGTACAGTGGTCCTGATAAATGCCAGTAGTTTAGGAAATAAAATGCCTTCGCTCCAGGCGATGCTAGTTGAGGGTAGATGGACATTGGGGGGAGGAAAGCCGAACAAGGATGGTAGTAACCAACTTTAGGGGTGCAGACTTCAGGGAGATGGGAAGGATCCTTAAAGATCATTAGGACAGGATAAGGCCGGTTATGGATGCTGACAGCAGATGGGGGATCATTAGGAGGAGAACACAGAAGGTTACCAGATCCTGTGCAAGGGAAAGGCGTAAGTTCAGTAAGGCCAGAAAAACCTGCTGGTGGACCCGGGAGGTACAGGAGGTGGTGAGGGAAAAGAAGGTGGCCTATAGGTACTTCAAGTGCTCAAGAAGTGAAAGGGATCAGGAGGAATATAAGCTGACAGCCAAGAGAGTCACCAGGGTGGTGACAGCAGCTAAGACAAAAAAGGAGCAGTCCTTGGCCAGTGGGATCTGGATGGGGGACAAGGGGTTCTTTAGATACATGGGGAAAAAAGGAAAATAAGGGGGCAGATCAGCAAGATAAGGATAGGGGATGGTTGGGCACAGGAGGCGGGGGATCAGGCAGAAGTCCTAAATGAGTACTTTGCCTCAGTTTTTACCGGGGGGGGGATGGAGGGGCTATGTTTTGTGAGGGGAGCGGGGACAAACCAGAGGAAGGGTTGGGACCGGTAGAGACCAGGGGCCATGACGGGTCTGGGGAACAGGAGTGGCCGCCACAGACAGAAGGGGGGCCAGCAGTACAGGGTGAAAAGAGGGAGGATGTGGCTGCTGAAATCCCAGTAGAGAGAGTAAGGGAAGCCCTCAAGTCCCTTCGGATGGAGAAAGCACCTGGGTCAGATGAGATACATCCTAGGGTGCTGAGGGAACATGCAGATGTCCTGGCAACCCCTCTAGCAGAGCTTTTCAACATCCCTGTGAGGACTGGGTGGATGCCGCAAGACTGTAAGGTGGTCCATGTCGTGATGATCCACAAGGGGGGATCAAGAGAGGAGGCGGGAAATTACAGGCCCATTAGCCTGACATGGGTGGTCAGCAAGGTGATGGAGGGTATTGTCAAGGAAAGGCTAGGGGTGTTACTGGAGCAAACTGGGTACTTGGACGATAGACAGCATTACTTTGTCCTGGGAAGATCGTGCTGCACAAACCTTGTTGAGTTCTATGACTGGGTGACAAGGGCCCTGGACCAGGGTAGGCCAGTGGACGTCCTCTTCTGGACTTCAGCAAGGCATTTGATTCAGTTCCCCACAGTGGCCTGCTGGCTACGCTGAAAGAAATGGGGGTAGGGAGACAGTTGTCAAGATGGATAGGAAATTGGCTCTCTGAGCATACTCAGAAGGTGGTGGTTGGAGGGTTAGCCTCATCCCCAAAGTGGGTTACTAATGGTGTTCCCCAGGGGTTAGTGCTAGGGCCATCAGACATCAGGAAGGGGATCAGGAGTGAGATGAGTCTCTTTGCAGGTGACAAAAAGCTGGATGCAGTGGTGGATGAGGAGGAGGGAACAGTGGCCTTGCAGGAGGACCTGGAGGCTCTGGAAAGGTGGTCAGGAAAATGGAAACTAAAATTCAATGCAGGGAAGTGCAAGGTTCTGCACCTGGGAGTCAGAAATCCAGGCCAGGGGTAAACCCTGGGAGGAGACATGATTCAAGTCACGGAGGATGAGAGGGACCTGGGGTAGTGGTAGATCTCAAAATGAAGAACTCTGAGACCTGTAGGAGGGCAGCAGCAAGGGCAAATAGGATGCTGGGATGCATCGCCAGGGGGATTACCTCCAGAAAGGCAGAAGTGATCCTTCCACTGTACAACTGTTTAGTTAGGCCACACCTCGAGTATTGTGTGCAGTTTTGGAGACCACATTTAAATAGGGACCTTACACTCCTAGAGAGGTTCAAAGGAGGAGAACCAAAATGATCTGGGGCCTGGGGGAGAGAATCTATGAGGAGAGGCTCAAGGAGCTCAACATCTACACCCTGGAAGAGAGGAGGGATGGGGGACATGATAGAGGTCTTTAAGTAGACGAAAAGGATCAATAAGGGAGGCCCAGTCAAGGTGCTCCAAAGGAAGGAGGGTGGGGCAATGAGAGGTCATGGATGTAAACTGGAAGGGGGCAGGCACAGAGGGGAGAGGAGGAGATGTTGTTTCACTGAAAGGGTGGCGGAGCTATGGAATGCACTGCCCATGGAGCTGGTAGAGGTGGAGACTGTGGATGGGTTTAAGAGTGGATGGGACAGGTACAGGAGGAGGGTAAATCTGACCAGGCCCAATAAAGGTGGAACATCTGGGACTGAGGACAGTATAACCCAAGGGGGAGGAGGAGGATACACCAAAATCAGCCCTCAGTGCGGGTGCTGAAAATCGAGCAGACTCAAGAGGCCATTAGGCCCATTCTGCTGGCATTTTAGTATGTTAGGATGTTAGAAAGAAAAGATAGCTTTTGCAGTTAGTGTCTGAGGAAGAATGAAAATTTTAAAAACAAAGACTGGCAGAAAAAACTCTTGAAATGGTAAAACTAGGACTAAACTCCTATACTATTGATTGGATAAAACAATGGCTTTACAACAGGACACCACGGTCAAAATCCAAAACACACTATTGAATCAGATGAAAGTCACAAGCAGTTTGCCACAGGGATAAGTATTAGGCCCTGTGCTTTTTGAAATCTTCATAAGCGACCTTCATGCTAATGTCAAAAGCAACTTAAGTAAATTTGCAGATGTCTCCAAAATCAGTGCTGAGGTTGATTCAGAAACTAAAATGAATATCCTGGAAATAGATTTAATACATATAGAAAACTGGGCCCTCATCAGAGTGAGGTATCATCTCCTAGAAGGATCATTAGTGGGGTCCCACAGGGGTTGGTATTCGGTCCACTCTTGTTTAATGCCTACATCTCAGACATCAGGGATGGTATCAGGTGTGAAATGAGACTCTTCACTGATGACTCGAAGATGGGGGTGGTGGTGGAGGGGGAGGAGGGTAGAAGGGCCCTACAGGGGGACCTGGAGACTCTTGAGAGGTGGTCACACACTTGGAAACTGACGTTTAATGCCAAGAAGTGCAGTGTCCTCCACTTGGGACTTAGGAACCCTGATCATGAGTACTTTTTGGATGGGGAGAAACTGCAGGTTTTGGGGGGAAGGATCTTGGGGTGTTCATGGACACCAAAATGAAAAAAACTGAACAATGTAGGAGGGCTGTGGCAAAAGTGAATAGAATGCTTGGGTGCATTGCAAGGGGGATAACCTCAAGGATAAAGGAAGTACTTCTTCCTCTGTATAACTGCCTGGTCAGACCTGGAGTATTGCATGCAGTTTTGGAGCCCGTACTTAAAAACAAGGACATTGCCTTCCTGGAAAGAGTCCAGAGGAGGGTGACCAGGATGATACAGGGTCTGGGGGAAGATCCTATGAGGAAAGACTTGAGGAGTTGAACACATACACCATGGAGGAGAGGAGAGATAGGAGGAATATGATCAAGGTCTTTAAGTATCTAAACGGAGTGAACAGGGTCAGCCTTAATAGGGTGTTCCAGCTAAGGGAGGAAGGGACCACCAGGGGGTATTCCATTAAGCTTGTTGATGGGAGACTCAGGGGTGAGACTAGGAGATGTTACTTTACCAAGAGGGTGGTGGCCCCATGGAATGCACTGCCTGCGGAACTGGTGGCTGTTGATGCAGTGAGGGGGAGTCAAGAGGGGTTGGGACAGATATAGGGGAAAGGTAAAACTGAGGAATGCCAGGAATAGGGGAGTAAATCTGGTGGGTGATGGGGTCGGGTTGATTATGGGGGAGGTGAGGGGGCAGCAACGGTATCTTGACCATGTGCTGCAATTGGATCTGACTAGATAGACCTTTTGGCCTACTTTGCTGGCATCTTAGTATGTAGGTATGTCAACATGTTAACTAATAAAATGACCTTCAATATTAATAAATGCTCAGTTATTCACCTATGGAGCAAAAACATGATGCACAATTATGTACTTAATGGGACTAAACTTAAATGAGTCAGCTCGGAAACAGACCTTGGGATAGTTATCAGTATAGAGCTAATTGTGGGAGATCAGTGTAGGAAGGCAGCTTTAACAACTAATAAAATTTTAAGGTCAGTCAGGAAGGCATTTAATACTAGATCAGAATCGTGTATTGTCCTCCTATATAAGGCATATGTCTGCCCATATCTGGGCTATGTGGCCTCTTTTTGGTCACCATTTCTGAAGAAGGACATAAACATGCTTGATGGTGTACAAAGAAGAGCTACCAAGTTGGTCACATGGGTTAGAACTCTCCCATACACAGACAGACTCAGGGAACTAAATTTATATGACCTGCAGTTACATAGGGATAGAGGTGACATTTTAATGATATTTAATATACTTCATGATTAGGACCTGAGTAATGAATGCAATCTAGCCACGGCTATTAAATATACAAATCTCAGGTGTCATAATAAACAACTTCACATACAGAGGACATTTACAAATAAAAGGAAATTTTACTTCACCATAAGGGCATGCAAAAGGCAGAAAGCACTACCACAGCACATAGTAGACATAAATAACTTCACAAAGTTTAAAAAACAACCAGAAAAGTAATGGGATAAATAATGTCCCCCACATGTGTGGGGAAGGCAGTCTCGATAGACCTAGTGCCTACTTCTGCCTTTATACACACCGAGTAATACCGAGTAAATCTAAAGAGCACTCTAAAGTGTCTGAACAGAGTGACACTGACAATCAGCTGTATTTGACACAAAGTACTGTGACAGCTGAAGCCAGTATCTCTAGTGCTACGGTTGCAATTTCAGCTGGTATTGATACTATAGTATGGTCAGCCCTTAACTTGTATCTGGGGATAACTCAAGCATTTCCCCAGTAACTGCCCAAAATAAAGAAACTGAACTGCTACTACCTGTAGCATACATGTACCCACAAAGCAACCTTTCACTGCCTGGTGAAACACAGCAGTTTCAAAAACCAGCAGTAGTAAGTACAGAATGCGAGATGGTGAAAGGAGAATCTGCATTGGGAATTGAGTATGTCGGTGTCAGTGGCTCAGTAGGTAGCACACTCGCCTCTGAGGCCGGGAGATCAGAGGGATGTGGGTTCAGTTCCCACATCTGGCACCTGGGTTAATATCCCAGTGCTGACACTGTAGTGCAGCATGACAGGGGTGCTGCACTTCTGAGGTGCCATCTTTCAGATGAGACGTTAAACTGAGGTCCCATCTGCCTGGATTGGTGGTAGTTCAGGTGGATGTTAAAGATCCCATGACACTTATCGAAAAGAGTAGGGGAAGATTTTATTAAAGAAATCATACAATACCAAACTCATGATTATACAGAAATGAAAACAAAACCATCCTATAGGAACAATAATAGAAACAATCAAGAAAGAAAAACAAAAGGAAATAAGCAAACAAAACCGGAAAAACAAGCCCTATCAAACTAAAAGTCCCTATGTAACTGGAAAATCATTATCAGTATTCCAGGGTAAATTCCTCCAAATAGCTTGTAAACGTACCCTGTTTAAACTCCTGGATTCTTGAAGATAAATATCCTGTAGAGTCTTTAAAATATTTCCATACAACTCATAATAAGTAAGTTAATTTTGTTGGAAAGTAAATAAACATCTCGAATGCCATACAGTACATACTATTTGATTACTACAAAAATTACAGTCAGAGTACTTCCTTCCCAATTACCCCAGGTACGAGGATAACTTCCATACATGAGCACATGATATGTAACTTGTAAAAAAAAAGGAAAGATGAGATTTGTCATAAAGAAATTTCCAAAAATCAATAATATATGAGCAAGTAACATACAAATGTAGAAGAGTTTCCAGTTGATTAATACACTGAGGTCTAGAGCAGATTGGTTCCTCTACCCGTTTATGCTTTTGGTTATCTTTCACATTCAATTTTTCATGACAGTTAAGCGAGTGATGATCTTTAAATTTAATTGGGACCCTTTTGTCATTCAAAAAAACAAGTAAAGCTGTCCTGTAGCCCTCTGGACACTAGGGAAAGGGTTCCAACTCACTAAAATGATTATCTATTACAAAAGCATACAACTGTTTTTTTAGTTTTAGAAATCACTAGCCTAGTATTTATCCCCAGGAATGAAGCTTAACAAATACCTCGCATAAATATATCGGAGAAGTGACTGCTTGCCTAACTTGGCGCAAATGTCCCATATCCCATGCTACAAACCAAGGTGATATTGCGTGAATGAAAAAGTCACAACAGTATTTATCAGGAGAGATAAACAAAGGCTTTAGATTAGCATGCAAAAACTGGCAGAAAAAAAATAACACAGGGTTAATCATCTGTTGCCCACCTAGATTGCGGGGCGAAAACAATACATTCCTTTTAATGGGATTAAGTCTACTCCCCCAAAAGGACTGAATAAAAGGCCATAAAGTTTAACCTCCCTAGTCTTGGGGACAGGAAAAACAGAACTAAGGAACAGAAAAAGAGGCACAAGGTAAGTTTTAATCAAATAAACACGTGTAACTCATTTTAGTTTTATTCCAATGCTGTACCATTTGAGTACCAAGCAATAATTTCCTGTCCCAGTTCTCAGTATCCATTTGAGATGATCCATATTCAATGCCCCAAATTTTTAAAGAACCATATGTGAGGGAAAGACCAGCTATTTGGTCTGTGGGAACAACTTGACCACCCAGAAGTTTCCCAATACTTTTAGACATGTTCAATTGGGTACCTGAGAACGTGCCATAAGTCGTACAGACAGTCATAGCCATTTCAGCAGACTGGGTGTTCCCAGCCAGGAGAACCACATCATCCACATAGGCCAAGGCAGTGTAAGGTACTGTAGAATTTGACACCTGAATCGGGGCAATACTAGTTGTAGAATTGAGAAGCCTTAATAGGGTATCTATACTAAATACATATAAAAGGGGACTGATCGGACACCCTTGTCGAACATCTTTTTGAATATGGACATAAGGGCCAAGAACCCATTAATATAAGGGCAAACAGTGGCCATACGATAAAGGGCTTGCAACCATTCTACAAAAGTGTTAGTGATACCATAATGATGAAGCACCTGCCATAAAAAAACGTGCCACGTTGTCAAAGGCCTGCCTCTGGTCCAGGGAAAAGATATAACCTTCTGATGGAGAAATAGAATTATGGAAAAAAAGTTCCCATAATAAAATCAGTTGGTCCATTATAGAGTTCCCAGGTACAGTACAAGATTGTGCCAGGAAATCAGAAACTTTGCCACTGACAACAACCTAGTATTTAACAGTTTAGTAATAATTTTAAAATCATTATTCAATAGGCTAATAGGCCTCCAATTAGTGAGATCCAATCTATCACTCTTTTTAAAAAGAAAGATAAGTATTCCCGTAGCCATGTCAAAGGGTACATTTCAAGTACTCAAAATAGAATTATAGACCGAGGTAAGTTCCTCCAGGATTTCACCATTTAAAACATAAAGTTCGGAAGTAAGGCCATCCAGACCAGAGGCTTTACCTTTAGACAGAGCTAGTATAGCAGTAGCAACTTCCTGAGCCTGAAAAGGAGCCATCAATCCGAAGAGCAGATCCTCAGGGTCCTGGGGAACCGGAATTTTATCAAAAAAAGGAATGAAATCTTGAATCTCAACAGTTTGGGTATTAAACAAAGAAGCAGCATAGGCACTGGCTATGTGAAGAACACTACCCTGCTCAGTTTGGACCACTCCCAGTTGGTCATAAAGAGCAGAAATAGTACTTGTTTGAAGTCTCTCTTGACGTCTGAGTAAGGGACAAGTGGTAGTAAATGGCTCTTGTATACCATGTTGCTGCTGTAACTTAAGACCTTCAGTCAATTTCAGATGAAATTGCATCATCTTTTTCTGAAAATAAGTAATCTGATCTGAAAAATCATGTCTGGTATCTTGAGAGAGAGAGAAAATAAGCATTGAAGCTGTTTCCTATCCTGTAAATACAAAAAATAAGCTCCCTTCCTAAAGCATCTGCCGTGGGAAATGAGTAATGTCCTCAGTTTCGATTTCATTTCCAGCCACCAAGTAACTGGATCTCCATATAAAGCAAACAAAGATTTCCGACAGGACAATAAAGAGGAGATGAGCTGCAGAAATCCTGTTTGCGCCTAAAGACTGGAATTTAATTTCCAGTATCCCGGTCCCACAGGGATAACAGCCTTACCTAATGAAACCGTTAGAGGTCTATGATCTGAATATGCAGTAGGTTCCACGGAAACAGTTTGGAGAAGCAAAGAAATGGACAGAAATAGAAACTCAATATGAGTAGATAGTGCCCCTTTAAAAAAAGTTTTCTCCCTAACACCAGTATGAGAAAAAATTGCATCCTTTAGATGAGCATCACGAACTGCCTTATTCAATGCAGCTATGTCTCCAAATATTTTATCTGTTGTTGTGGCTGAACCCCTATCCAGTTTACTTAATCCACAATTAAAATCTCCTCCCCAAATGACATAGTGGGCAGTGTGTAAGAAGGGACTAATTTGTTGGAAAAGGAGTGTATGCTCAGCCTTAGTTTGAGGTGCACACATGTTAATAATTCAAAAAAGGACATTATCCAAAAGGAAGTCAGGTAAGAGTATTCTACCAGGTACAAGGTCTAAACCCCTAACAATAGTGAGCTGTATGTGATGAAAAAGGATCCCAACCCCCATGCAACGTTCTGGGCCAATTGACCCAAAGGAAATCCCCAAGAGCCATGCCTTAGTGGAAACGGTCAATTCCAGAGTAGTGTGTAGCCTGATATCCTGCAAAAGAAAAACTCCAGGAGGATAAGTTTGCAAAATATTAAACACTACACTCCGTTTAAGAGCATTCTTAATACTATTGACATTAGACGTCAAAAGTAAGAAAGGAAGGGAAAAGGACATCTGAAAACTCAGAGGGGACTAATCATCATTTCTTTTTCCTGGGCTTCCCTTTCCGATGTGGAGGTTAAGAAGGGGACTCACCCCTTTCAGTCACTAACAATTCAGAAACATCCTTGGGTAGGACGGAATCTACAGAGGAACACACAGGGTCAGTATCGGAGTGGTCAGCATCCAAAAGTACAGAAAATCTATTTGAAGAATCCTGCACTGTAGTTTTAGGCATCTTAGGGGTTGGTTGGGCTGAAGTAGACCTCTTCCTAGTCGACATTCTCCATTCAGTAGGTCCCTCTACCCCGGGGGGGGGCATGGAACCAGGTAGAACCTTGTCCAAACTAGTAGGCATAGAACCATCTTGCAAAGCAGGGGAGTGCTCCGTAGATACCACAAGTGGAGGAGAAGTCTCCTGCGGAGCCAGGTCCAGTCGGGTCCCAGACACAATAGGGGGTGAAGGATCCAAATCAGCAGTAACAGGCAGCTTATAAACAGGAACATCCTCTTCCAACTGAGGTGTGGAAGTTTTATTAAATTCTTTCTGGACCAAGGTAACCAGGAGACATTGCTCTTCCCCATCAGCAGAAGTGGATTTCCTATAAGCAGCCTCAGGACATGCAACATAAACATGTCCTTCTTTCCCACATAGGTTACAATGAACAGAGTTGGAAAATTGACTGCGGAGATGACCCGTCTTGAGACAAAGGGTACATTTAATCTGATCACAAACACTGCTAATGTGACCAGGAAGCCTACACTTATAACAGGCTGACCAGGGTAAAATTGAACACCTCTGTCCCTACCTAAAAAGAAACAATTAGGTTAATGTTGGAAACACCCTTCCTCTGAGCGCAAAATCACCTTTATTCTCCACCCACCAGTCTAAATCCCTTCAGAATCAAAATTGGCCTCTGGATGGCCAGTTACAGTACAGCGTTGCTTAAGCCAAAACAGCAAGTCAGTAACACTGACACCCTCATTGCAAAAGAGAACAGTGATAGTTTTTGTGAGCAGGCCTGGTAAGAGGAAGCACCTCAAATGAGGCCCACAAAGGTGTGTTCTTTATCCAATGATATCTCATCCAGAACTTATCAAGGCCACTCTCTAGTTTAAAGCTAACATCAAACACATTCTCTCCCGAAACATGAATCAGTGCATACAATTCAGAAACATTAAATTGTAAACTGTTTTTCAGTAAAGTACGTCCCACATAAACCCTATCAGAAAAGGTATTCAAACCCCCTTTTTATATAAGACGCACAGCATTATGGCGTTTAGCCGAGGAGCAGTATTATGAAAAAGGAGGCATAAGGTCTAGGGGCCTTAGGAGGGGAGGAGGGGAGGCTGTTCATCCACTTTATGTAATACAGTTGGACAATTCCAGAGAGCATGGAATATTTTTCGGAATGTCAGAAAAGTCAGAAACGTCACTAAAACCATCTTCCATAATATCATGTGGGGAAGAACTAGCCCTTGATGTACAATTTGGTTGTAAGTTAGGAGTCTTTGTAAGTTCAAGATTCGAAGGCAAGTGAAGAGGGGAAGTCTGTAAACCTTCCACAGCGGGAAGAGGATCCTCCACAGGAGCGGTCAAAGGTAAAGAAAAACCATCAGCTGAAGGAGTGTTAACAGTCTCAGGCTCAGTACTTACAGGAGCAGAAGCTGACCTCCTAACCCCTAGTATTTTAATAGGCGCAAAGCCCAAAATCCAGTTCCTAGTATCAGGTGAGAGAACCCAACCTGCAACTTTCAAGGACTCTTCCACCGACCAAGGACCCCCATCCATAGCAGGAACATCAGCCCAGCTCATTTTGCTGGGGCACCCTTTACAAATAACCCACTCCGAGAGTCATTTGTCCGAAGCAGCAGTGAAAGAAAAAACTGTAGCGGCAGCTTGGTTTTGTCCCGAGCGGTGAAAAAGCATGCTCAGCTCACCCCAAACCTCCTTCGGGTCCGTGACCATAGTAACGCTCTGTTCAGTGTCACTACTGACTCCTTGAGTCTAGGCCATTTTCCCCAGGCTTTTGGAATGAAACTGTTCCATGAGTTCCCGTTTCTTCTTCAAATAGTGTTGTTCTTCAAGAAGCAATAACTGTTGCAACGTAACATCATCGGACTCACCATCAGGTATTTTAGAAGTAGTAGAATCTTTAGAGAGATCCAAATGGTCTGTAGAAGTCAAAACAGCAGAACAGGCAGCCTCCATAGCCATAGCAGAGGTAGTTGTTTTGGAAAAAGACGTCCGTCTCTGACAGCTCATGAGCCGAGGAGGAGACAGACTCCCCTACCTGCTGCACATCCATCTCCACAGTCGGCAGCACAGCAACTGACTTGGCCATCCTCCAACAGCCAAAGGATCCCCCTACCATCGAGTAGGGGGATTTCCCCAGTGTCCTGGCCAAATTTCCCTCATTCACTAAAAATACCACCAACAGCTTAATCTGGTTCCAGATCAGTTGGCATTGATCTGTATCCCCCTCCCCCAGGTCATGCCTGAAAATAGGCAGGATTTGTCTATTGCACTTACCCGGTCAACAAAAACTAAATAAAATATATGAGCTGCAAGCTCGGCCGAAGACGTGATCTCCCTCCCTCCCTCTGCCCCACCTACATGGAGAAATTTGGAAAAATAGTCATCCAAGGCAGCTTTGCTGGCTGAAGGATGGTTCAGAGCTCTGGAAGGAGTTTTGTGGGCCCCATTGGGTCCTCAGTGTTATTCCAAGCTGAAAATGGTGGAGGTCAGAGTGACAGAAGGTAGTGTAATCGATCAAATAAACCTGCTTGTGTGGAATCAAAACTTCTAAACATGGCAAAAACAGAGGATTTACCTGCAAAGGCTTGTACCAGTGAAGAGACTATTGTAGGAACTGATAAGAGACTGAACGATGAACTTTGTCATGTACTAACAAATATTCCTGAGGATGATGTACGGGCAGTGGGGGAGGGTGTTAGAGAGAATGAAGCCTGAACAGGGGACTGCCACTGGTATAAGTGGTTTGGAAAAGACTTCAAATGCTTCTTTATCAGAGTCTCATTTAATTTTGGCTGTTGAAGAAACTGAGGGTTAGCAGAGAATATCTGGGGAAATAGAAAGTGGGAATAATGACAAAAATGTGCAAAACATTTCAGGGAATGAGGGAGGAGTGGGAGGAGTAGGGAGCTCGGCTACAGAACAGCACCCCAACCCCTTTCACCCGGATCCCCTCAGGTTGAACATGAGCTATGTATATTCAGGGGAACTCAGGACAAAATAACATCAGAAACTGAAGTGGTTCTACTCCTAGATCGTTCTCTAATTTTTTTTAATGATTCAGCTGAACCACGCCATAATGCAGTCCGAGTACAGTATAAGCGAGGGATGCAAGAGGTCCCTGACAAGGTATTTGTAGGCCACGCTGTGTTAAAAGATAGTCTTAAGTTTGTAGCAAATGAAGTATATGCTGTAATTCACACCGCAGGGAACACTTTATTTGATATCAGTTTCAAAACAGTAAATGGGCTTGAGATATTTTGGCAAAGCAAAACATCTTCCCATTTCGTCTCCAATTTTTGCCATCCCCCTAACAAAAACAGGTTTCCAGTGGGGCTGTGCGAATACCTTTTCCTGAATATTTGACTGAATATTCAGTATTTGGGCATCAGGAATTCATTATTTGGATGAATATTCAGTATTCAGCTTAAGAAAAGGGCAAGAAACAGCCCTCCACCCTCCTCCCTAGCCCAGATCATTTCAATATAGAAGCCCCCATCCCCCCACTCTCAGTTAGCACCCAAATTCCTCCCCCACCACAGCAGCACCCACGTTCTAATAAAATTAAAGTTTACTGATTACTCCAGTGATAGGTGGCTGGCGCAACTCACCCACCCCCACAGCCGGATGCTGACTTTCATTACCATTTCAGTTCTGACAGTCCCATCTCCCGCCATCTTGGTAGCACTACCATTTGTAGAAGAAGGCAAGCAGAACCCTTGTAGCAGCCCCCCCCCCACCACGGTCACACCTGCAGCCACATGGAAGCAGGTGACTGATACAGCCTGCCCTCCTTAGTCCACAGCCAACTGCCTTCTTCTGAATGAAGATACTCCTGCGTTTGGTTGCATATGGCAGAGTTACATCAAAGTACATTAAAGATTTAAATGTTTCTCTATATAAACATAAAAATGTAGATCATAATATATATATATATATATATATATATATATATATATATATATAAAACACAGAGGTCCATTTTGTAAGTACAATAACACACTACCGGGGTGTGCATTAGACATTTCTAATGTATGGTCATGGGCTGAAGACACTCTGCCTGCAGCCTCATGCCTCACTATGTCCCTGGCTGTGTGTTAGAAATGTCTAATGCACACATCCTCATGTCTTACTGCTGACATATTACAAACAGAAATCATAATGATTCAAACTGAAACCAATAAATTTTGACCACAAACCTACTGTATGTATATTACACATATAGGCCTAGATATTCAAAGGAGTTGCACATGGCACAACTGAGTTGCGCTGGCGCAACATCAGAGATGAGCTCCAAGGTTATATATTCAAAAGGGGAAATGCACTGTGCAATTCCAGATGCACCATGGTGCAAAGATAATGTATGTGGCATATCTAGAGGGTGCGTACCCATGAATGTGCAGCACAACCCCATATTCAGCCAAAACACACAGTGCAACCATGGAGCAACTCAGAAGATGCACCAAAGAAAGTTGATCATATAAGAAAGAGGCTCAACTGCACCCCCCCCCCACAAGGAGAGAGCAGGATAGGCAGGAGCAAATGGATGCACTGCATTTCTTATGGCGTAGGTAATGGGGGGGTGAGGTGGAGGGAGGAACAA
Source organism: Neoceratodus forsteri (assembly GCA_016271365.2). NCBI lineage: Eukaryota > Metazoa > Chordata > Ceratodontiformes > Ceratodontidae > Neoceratodus > Neoceratodus forsteri. The sequence goes on along the minus strand of CM057454.1, from coordinate 264,761,155 downwards.
CAACATGGCCATGGAAGGGCCCGTCGGTAGTATGCCCAACAGAGATGGTACTATGCCCAACTCACCTTCAAGAACTACAGTGACACTGAGATAGTGAGCAGGTACTGTCTCAACAGGGCAATTCTGAGGCAGCTCTGTGAGCTGTGCCATGATGAACTGCAGGCACCCACCTGAAGGAGCCATGCCACGTCGGTGGAGACCAAGGTGACAGCAGTAATGTGCTTGCACACCATGGACACCCTTTTGGAAACCAGTGGGTGCCACTGCTAGGATCACCCAGTCAGCTACATCCCACCTCCTCGCCCAAGTCCTCAATGCTCTGCTGCCACATGCTTCGGAGTGCATTCAATTCCCAAGCACACAGGCAGAGCGTATAGTAAACATGCAGGAATTCTACAGGGTGGCAGTCATGCCAGGATTGATAAGGGCCACTGACTGCACCCATGTGGCCATACACACACCACCTGGCCTGGAAGGTCCAGTATACATGAACAGGAAAGGATATTACTCCATCAACTGCCAGGTGGTGTGCAATGCCACAGGGCGCATCATCAATGTGTGCGTCGCGCACCCTGGGAGTACACATGACGAATTTATCTGGCACCAATCAATCCTGTGCCAGAGATCTGAGAGTGGGGTAATCCCCATGGGGCACCTAGTGGGTGAGTCAGGATGGGGAAGAGGAGCACAACTGCAGTAGTGTGGCACATCACATAGCAGACGGAAGGGGGGTGGTTAACATGAACAGTGTTAGGTGACAAGGAAAGGTAGGAAATTGAGCCTGATGACATGTCAGAAAAGCATGCAAACGGGATCCATGTGTTGCTGGCCACAGGGCTTGCATGGCATGTGCACTGCACTGCATTGCAACACCAAGGTTGCGAGGCACCACAGGTGGACATGTGTCCAATGGGCAGTATGGCAGGTCAGAACACTGGCACAATACACACAGCAGCAGGAAATGGACCCACAAGCCTGTGGAAGAGTAGCAACAGACAGTTAGGACACATATGTGGGGTCAACAATGGTGGCACATGAGCTGTGCATGTGGGCAATGGCAAGGGCACACAGGGGGCAGGTAGTGGCAGTGTGAACTGGCAAGGGGGCAGGTCATGCCCAGACAGGGTTTCTACTAACACATGTGGTGCTTTCCCCACAGGTGACAGTGTGTATCCCCTCTGACCCTGGCTGCTCACCCCCATATGGTGACCCAGCAATGGGGCCAAGGAGAGGTATAATGAGGTACACCCCACTACATGCAACATCATAGAGTGGGTCTTTGGCATGCTCAAAATTCATTTCCATTGCCTAGACAGGTCAGATAGTGCACTACAATATAGCACTGAGAAAGCTTGTGGCATATTCCTGGCCTGTTGTATGCTACACAGCATGGCCATTGACCATGGAATACCTGTCCAGGTGCACGAGGGCGACAGTACAGATGATGATGATGAGGAGGAGGATCAACAGGCTGGGGGTGTACAGCCAGCCATGGAGAGGAGGGATCCCAGGCTGGCACGTACCAGGATATCACTGCTGAGGAGCATTTCTGGTACTGCAGGTGAGTACCACACAGGGGAACAGGGCACACGCAACACCACACGCAGGCATGGATGGACAGAGATGTAAGCACACAGGGACACAAAGTCAGACACTAGACACACAGGGGAGCACACAGGCACACATACACACCCACAAGGAACAACAAATACATACTGGTACAGTCCTCTGCCATAGGGGGTACGCCCACAACCGCACATGCATGCAGGCATAAATAGCAGAATAGCTACAGGGTACACTGCTGGGCCCACAGCACCAGGCAGAAGCACACACAACACTGCTCCCAGGGACTTGGACAGACACAGCAGTACTGTAGGGAGTGGCATGGATCAGAGGGTATGAGCTGGCACACAGGCAATGCCTACACAGTGTTGCACTCATCACGCCCATGCCACATGGTCCAGCACAACTGCCTCCACACAAAGCAGCTGTGGCCCAGGTCATGCATGTGGCACAGCAGACAGCATGCGAACCAGTCCACAGCCAGCTTTGTGTGTGGGTGGCAATGGCAGGGAGCTGGACTGGGCAGTGCACCCGGCATGCCTATCGTGTGGCTCCATGACCACCACGGCCATGGGGATGGCCATGCCCTAACTGTGTGGCAGCCACAGACAGCTCAACAGCCACAGGGGTGTCAAGACACACCCACAGGGGTAGATGTCTGAGAATGTGACTGGGTCCGTATGGGTGTGTCCAACCCAGCAAACAGACTGAGTGTCAGGCATGGGGAGAGCAGCAGGCGGCATCAGCCTCATTGGGGTCACCAGACACCGAGCCCTGGACATGCTCATGTTGCTACAAGGAGTCCTGCATGCCCTGCTGCAACCACTGGATGCCAGCATTGCAAAGCCCACTGCAATGGTTTCCACAATGTGATTCAGCAAAGTAGTCGTGGCCTCCCACAGTTGACGGATCTTGGCAATCAGCTGGGCATGTCCCATGGCCCATGCACGGACAGTTGACACACCTCCACCCGCAGTGTACAAAACCCCACCCTCAGGATAGTCTGGCTTTCCATGGAGTCCTGCAGAAATTGGGTGTACTCGTCTAGCCTGTCAGTGGTTGGCGTATCACATACTTGATGCTGACAGCAGTGCTGCACAGTGTCTCCCGCAGGCTGTTGCAGCACAACAGCACCATGCTGGACCTGGACAGTGGACCCAGTGCCCACACCTGCACCCCATCCCCATCCCCATCCAACACCAGCAGCAGTGTCTGATGGTGCAGGGGGGCACACCGGGGGTGCGCGTGCATGGTCACTCGCCCACTGGCACTGCCTGCACCACCTAAGGGACTACTGGACCGAGGGAAGGGACGGTGCCACCTGTGCACCCCAATGTAAGGGTGATGTCATTGTCACTGTCATAATCATCCTCATCCTGCATTGCCGGTACAAGTATAGGGAGGTCGTCCTGAATAAGGATGTCAGCCAAAGGGGCCTCATCAGCCAAACCCAGTAGTTCCACCAACTCACTCAGAGGACATCACTCCCCCAGCAATGGCCACACCACCAGAGGACATAGATGACACAGCATTGTCCTGTGCCACAGGTCCAGGACTGGCCTGCACAGTGCCCCTGAGGCATGATTGAGCTGAAAAACAAAATAGAGAGTGATGAGTGTGTCACGGAAGCATTGCAGGTAGACAGCTACACAGTGGCATGTCAGCATGTGGGCCACAGGTGTGCCTGCACTGCTATATGTGTCCAGTGCCAGCACCACTAACCATGCCCAGCAGGACACAGGCGTTGATCAGGACAATGGTCCACATCTGTGCGCACACAAGGCAGTGTGTGGCAATGGGCCACATTTGACAGGCTGTGCCAATACAACCCCCCTCCCCCAAAATGGCATACAGCCCAACTGGGGATACCCTGTCCAGTGTAACAGGCTGGTGCAATGGTCCACTAAGGATGGCCATGTGCATGCACAGCTAGCAGCGGTCACCCAGGGGACATGTGTGCCTCCCACTGGTGTGTTTCCCCGGCCCAAGCAACCCCCTGACCATGACCATTTGCCTGCAGCTGCCACACAGCACACAGGGGACTATGTGGGACCTTGGTGTGGCTGTGCAGGCAGTACACCACCCCATGGCACAAAGTGAATACACTACTGGCCCCCCTGTGGTGTACCTGGCACAACTATGGCCTGCACACACTGCCCCCCACCAGGTGACCCATAGGAATACTCACAGTGCTGTGATGGGTTGCCACCTGTCTGGAACCCTCCTCCCCCGGGACACCCACAATAAATGACCAGGTAAATGTAGCTGCCAACATCTCCTCCTCTGCAGAGAGGATGGATGCTATAGAGGGTCCACCACCAGTCTGGTTAAGCGATGCTCTAATGGCAGCTATTTTCTCCTTTGCCCATGTTCATTTCCTTTTTTGCAGTCCTGGAGAGTTTGGTTGTAGCATCCATGAGTGTTTACATAATAGCCCGCTCCTATGGGGTCCCTGTGGCCCCATTCAGCAGTTCCTCCCTGGCAACATATACCTCAACCAGGGCATGCTTTTCTTCCTTTGTGAAGTTGGGCCTGAGTTTTCTGGCCTGCCTCTGCTCCTCCTCACTCTCGGATTCTGACATACTGCCACCTGTAAACAGGAACTGTGCACAGATGAGCAGTATGGTAGTATCTCCAGGTACTGTGCAATATAGAACATGTAGCAGTGCAATAGACTCATTAGCAACTGGAATGTAAACAAACCTACCTTCCAGGCTGCAATTCCTGTCTGTTACCTGTGCTGTGTGGTGGCACTTTAATGGCTCAACTCATGCAAATGAGCTGTGCAGCAACCAGTAATGAGATGCTAATGTGCTGACTTGTGCCTAGATTAGCTAATGAGGCAACTTGCATATCCTGGCTGAATATTACAGAATTGCTCCCAGTGCAACTATGTGCTGCACAACTGAAATGCACCAGAGCATTCCTCCAGTGCATTTCCACGCATGCGCGACATGCTTTACCACATTTGGCATGCATGCAGCCTGCTGCATGATGTTTGTTTCAGTGTATCACACATCTGCCATTGCTGCACATGTGGGCCCTATCATGCATGTGGGACGGTGGCGCCATTGGCCATCACCACGCAGGTGTGGAATTTGCACCATTGGTGTGCTGTATGTGTGACAGTGCCTGACTTTCAGAAAATGGCGCTGGCGTGCAAATGTACTTCCAGTATTGCGCATGTGCAGTACTGCACAATAGGTCCCACTGGCACATGCCAATCACACATGTGCATGCTGCACGGTGGTTTGCTGTGCGGTCCTATCATGCAATCAGTGCATAAGTGCAACACAGGTCTCAGTACACCAGCAGACAGCACAGTGGGCCTCATAGAGTGTGCTGGAAGCATGGCACATGCTGCAAGAGTCCGCCCTCAGGCCCTTAACTGGAGCAAGGTGGAGATGGCCAACCTCGTGGCACTGGTTGCTCCACTGGAGGACCAGTTGTTTGTAGTTGTGGCACTACAGGAGGCACGGCTCCAGGTTTGGACCCATGTTGCAGAGCACCTGGAGGAGCGCACAGGGATCCCCAGGACAGGGGAGCAGTGCTGTAATCGGTATGGTAACTACAGGATCGTGCCCGAAGGGATATGGTCCCACAATCAGGTATGTCTGTCTGTGGTTTGTGCATGCCTCTGCAAGCTTGTGGAGGCATTGGGATGTACGGCAGGTGCATGTGCACCTTGACACAGGCCGGGCATGCCTTGTTTGGGTGTGTCAGTGCTGTTGTCAGGCCTTGCTGTGCACTGTGTGTCCCCATGTTGCACTGTGCTATTGACCTGGCACATTGTGCCCACCTTGTGGGTTGCAGACTCAGTGCTCTGCACCTTGATGCTTCCTGTCAGGCTTGTTTGTACTTGGGGAGTTTGTTCAGTGTTTGCCTACTACTCCTCGTCTCCTTTCCTCATGTTTCCTTTGCAGGACAGGTGACGTGCAGGAAGGCCCAGGGAGAGGCAGATATGCATGGCCACCAGGTGGGCAATGGAGCAGCAGCTGGGCCTGAAGCAGATAAGTATGTGATGTGCAGTAGTCCTCTGTACCTGGGGTAGGGTGTTGGGGGGGCCTATACCCACAGCAGGCCATAGCCAGCATACTGTGGTTGTCCATGTGTTGGTTTTCAAACATGCTTGGCAGTGCTTGTCAGCAGCATGTGGTTGTCCCTTCGTGCAGATGGCTTCTGCGTGCTGTTACAGTGCACACATGGGGATGCCGCTGGGCCTGCTTGAGTGGTGCACATGAGTACCTCGGTCCCACACTGTGGGGGGCATGTGCATATGTCCCTTTACAACATATTCCCTGCACCACATCCCCTTCATTGTGTGGCACTGTATACCAGCCAGTTGTTGGTGTCCGCTGTGCGTGGTGTGTTGACGGCCTTGTCCATGGGGCTGCCCAGCATCAGTCATGCACACACAGCCCATTGGGGGGTGGAGGTTTGTCCTCATGTGGACCGTGACACTCAGTTTCTGTTCTATGTTTCCCCTGCTTATGTTGCCCAGGGGCATGAAGAGGTCTGTGCAGTGTGGGTGTACTGGGAGGAGGTATCATATACCTGCAGCGTATGGCCTTTGGGGTATACCAGAGGCAGGCGGTCCACATCTGTCTGTCATGGAAACTGCTGGCAGCCACATGGATGCTCATTGAAGAGGTGCAAAACCTGAGAGAGGACCTCCGTCGGCAGAGGCGTTAGGCCGACATTTACTTTTCTGTACATAGCCCCAGTACTGCCGTCCCCACATCCCCACTGCCTGTGGACATTGTTCTGTCCCTTCCGTCGCTGTCCTTTCTCACAGCCATCCCCATTGCTTATTGTTCTACATAGTTATTTATGCTGCCTTTTTACAATTCATGGTTGGTGTTGTGAACATGTTTAGTTGTTTTCTGCTTTTTGCCATGTTGTTTGCCTTTCATTACCTGTTTCATACTCTTGTTCCACTGTGTTTCTCCAGTTTTGATATTAAAGTATGGTTTCCTATATGCATGTGTGTTTGTGTGTCTCCCTAGCATGCCTGTTGCTTCAGTATACTGTTGTTGTCCATGGTTGGACTCTAGCCCAGGCATGTCCTGGCCCATTGTGTTTCTGCAGTGTGACACTGGTGGGAACTCACATCCTTGCTTTTCACATCCCTGTTTGTCAGGGTGTCCAGTGGGTTGCCTGGGGGGTCTGGCTCTGTGTTTGCCACAGTGTCATGTGTCCATAGCCACATGTCCAGCATTGTGCACACCTCTACTGTATTCCTCTTCCCTGTACTGCTGTGCTGTGCTGTGCTGTGCTGTGCTGTGCTATTCCCCACCCTGTGTCCCTGTGTGTGCCTGTTCAGCACGTGCTGTATACTACCATGTGCCTGTCTGCCTGTGGACTACTGTGCCTGTGCTGTGGCACCCAGTGCACTCCTGCATGGTGCTTTTGCACAGTGGCAATGGTGCTTGGCTATTCCTTGTTGGCTGTTGGGCCTCTGGTCCAGGGGTGCTCATTCCCTGCAACCCTCTGTGCCACGCCCATTGTGCGCCTGTCCCATTGGTTGCCCGGGTCTGTGTGGTGCTCTGCACCCTGTCCAGGGGATATGAGTCTGTGTTCACTCTGTACTGTATCTGTGCCATCCACCTGTCCTTTGCCATTGTGGTTCTGCCCTACCTCCTCTGCCTCCTGAGCCACAGTCCTGTGCCTTTGCACAGCCCTGACTGTTTTCCCTGGCATCTGGGACAACTTGCTCCATTTGCTATATTCAGCCTGCACAGTTGCTCCGGTGCATTTCAGGTTCTGCCGGCACATTTCTACAGCGCATCTTCTGAATATTGCATTTTTGTGCAATGGCACATCTGGGTTGCGCGGCGCATCCACTTGCGCATGTTCAAGGTGCACTTTTGACTATCTAGCCCATAGTAATCATTTAAAATACATTATACAATGGAAAGAAAAAATAAAGAAACTTACTGGTTGAGCAACATCACCTGACCATGCATTAAATCTCTATAAACACGCGCTCAGATGCCAAATCTCATTCTTTTTCACCCAAAAACCTACTTAGACACATATCACTACACTCTGAAATGAAAGTAAGAGAAACAAGTGGTGCCCATCTTGAAAATCTTCTACTTTACTACCATGATATTTAAAAATATTTTTAATTAACTATTCCCAGTCTTGTGGACAGTCATCACATTTATTTTTTACGATTGGCCAATTCTGATGTAGTTTATTTTATTAATATATATTCAACAATTTATGTGAGTGCCTTTAGTGTTGTCTGATTTTGAGGACCTTGGTGTCTTTTCTGGGCATTTTGGCTGTTTTGGTGGCATTTTTTTGTTTTGTTTTGTTTTTTAATTAAACATTGAGTTTGTCTATTGATGAATGCATAAGTAAGCAATAAGACACAAGGGTGTGTGCATTAGGCAGTTCTAATGCATGGCCATGGACGTAGTAAGACATGAGGCCACAGGCCAAGTGCCTCCGTCCCCTGGCCGTGCATTAGAACTGTCTAATGCACACCCCCAGAGTGTCTTACTATGCTTATAAAATGTGTCCCTATATTTCACATTAATGGAAAAATTAATTTCTATATGTTTAAACATTAAAAAACAGAGATCTGTTGGTTAGTTTTTAATAAAATAGTTCCTCTGCCTGGTTACAATGTGAGGCTCTTCTACTTCATTTTAGTTCTTCTGTCCTAAGTGGGCTTCCATAGTTGTAGTTTGTTTTTTTGTTTTGTTTTTTACAATTCTGTAGTACCTATACAGTAATGTTTTTGATGTGTATTGACTGGCTCACATATGTGATGGGAGAGACATAACCTAACTGTAGAGTCCCACAGCCCCCTCTCCCGTGTCCTTATATAAAGAGTGATTAAAAAGAGGAAATTTTGAGAGAAATGGCTTAAGTGTGACTGCGACAGTTTACATCCAAAATGATATTTGCAGCTGTTTAGAAATGTCTCCCTTATCATGCTTTTTGAGTCAGTACTAATGTAAAGGAGAGTGGGGAGTAGTGAGTGGTGCGGGCAGGCAGGTGGGAGTGAGGAGACAGAGAGCAGTTCTGTAGATAGCATTTTCAGCAGTACCATGTTGGGGAAGTGTGAGCAAGAGCCGGAGCATTATGGTTGAAAAAAGGAAATGTTATTTGCCTTACCCTTTCAATATTTATGAGCAGTGGTGTGGCAAAAATATTGGCGCAAGTGTTGGTTTATCGAGTGGGTGGGCAAGTGAGGGAGTGGGGACAAAGTCATGGCTCATAACAGACAAAACAGGTCAAATGAAAAAATCAAAAAAATTGAAACACTACAAATCTAAAGCTATACACAGAAATTGTGGGTATTTTACTTCTTTATGATTCAGTTTATTCCTACTGAGTGTTTGGGAATTTTGGGTCTCGGTAAATGAAAAGAAAGAAATGGCAGCTGTCAGTTTTTTAAAATTCTAGTGACTCAGCCTGCTTGGTGGTGCTGAGGGCCGAGGCGCTGGACATCTAACCTTGCGCTATGCTGGCGACCCATGTTCGGGAACGATCATGGGTCATTGGGGGTTAGCAGGAAAGGAGAAGGATTGAGGGTCTGATGGACTGCTCTCCTTCTCTGGGTAGGGAGGTCTGCAGCTGTCAGTGCCCATTCATCCCCTGGTGGAGGCCAGGGAACAGAGCATCGTGTAGCAATTTCGGGGAGGAACTGGGGCACGCACCTGGAGGGAGTGCATGTGGACATGTGCATGCTCCCCTCTGCATCATTGCACGTCCCCAGCTCTAGGGGTCAAAGGAAAGAAAATCAGGAAAAAGGAGGCACCCTGATCGCAGCTTGATGGCCATCCGCACGTTCGCCGGCTCTGAAACTCTCCCGGACTGGATCCATTCCAAATGTAAAGTAGGGGGCTCCCCATCACCCTGCTGCGGGGGATAAGTCACAGGAGTCTGTCAGGGGATGTTCGGAGATCGGTAGAGATGGACGGCAGCTGGAAATCCCATTACGATGCACTGGATAATGGGAGTGAATCAGGTAAGGGGCCTAGGAGTATAAAGGGTATAGCAAAAAAAAAAATTCTAGTGACTCATACTTTCCTTACCTGTATCCTGCTGGCCAGCACTCCTTTTTAGCCATGCATTAAGACACTTCTAATACATGGTTAACAACCAATCAGGATGCAGGATTTTCTCTTGCCATTTTATAATACACAATAGTACATCAGGTTTCATTGAGCCTTCTACGATTTGTTGTGTCCCATCCTTTTAAACTGCTGATCTGTTGTGACAGACATTGAATAGTATGTTGCTGTGATCTTGTCTGCTGTTTAAGGATCTTTCTGGGCTGCCAATTTCTACTGGTTTAAAAAAATTCTGATTGCTTTTTTGTGCTTGTTTTTATAAAGCAACATCAGAAGTGTCATTTGTTTGCCAGCTTATGGCTGTTGCTAAGTAGCAACTGTGCTGGCATTGTGTTCTGGTTCTGTGACAGAATTAAGCAATAAGGCATGAGGGGTATGTTATGGTGGGATAACGGCCCACCTCGGGTTGGGCTGAAACACAAGGCATAGCCAAGGGCTTCCACCACCCAAGAAGTGCCATTGGCCCACCATAACACACCCCCTGGAGTGCCTTATTGTGATTATGAAATGGTAATTTTGGAATAACTGCCCAGCTGAAAGCAGCTCTTGACCAATTAGAATTCAGTATTCTTTCTGCCCATTTCATAATCAGAAGTAGCAGCACACTTATTATGTTTACATGTCTTCATCTTTCAATTAATGAAGATCGATGACTACAGACCCGACTCCAGCAGTGTTCAGTTTACATAGTATGCTGGGTCAGGTCCACCATACGCGCTTCAAATTACATGTGCATCCGCAGTTGTAAAGTTAGTTGGATACTGAATACTTTGCACATGCAGAATTGCATTGTTGGTGGTTGCCAGGTGGGACCACACACATGATAAAGCGCCAGAGTAACGCGAAATGTTGGTCTTATGTGTGTGGGTGCTGCCTGGTCACTCTTACTTATTAGCTTATGGAATAAAGTATTTAAAATCTGACCTAGCATAGAGGTCTATTTTTATAAATGGTATACAGCTGCCCTACTCCTGTGCTCTTTCTACTGAATTTTCATAAGAAGCACCAGTTGTGAACTTCATGTAGGCACCTCCTTGCTGGTTTGTGTAATTATTTATTTCTTCAATTGTCATGGCAACGATTCCCGTTAGTTGGGAGCTCTGATCGGCTTAGACATCTCATGTAAATGAGGCAACTGAGTTCACTGGTGTCAGTGTGTTTCAGTTTGTAGCACATCTGCCTCTGGGCCAGAAAGTCATGGGCTCTAGTTCTACACTGGAATTGGGCTCATACCTAAATGCTGGCACCTGAGTACAGTACTTGGGGGTGCTCTACTTTGAATGAGATGTTAAACCAAGGTACCAAGGTCCCTTCGGTGCTGTCCTGGTGGGTTTCTAGGTGGAAGTAAAAGAACCCATGGCACTTTTTGCAAGAGTAGGGAACTTTCCCGATGTCCTGGCCAACATTCCCCTTCACATAAAACCTGTTCATGCAATTGTACAACGTTGTATGTGGGTGTTGATGTGCAAAATGGCTACCACTACATGTTCAGTCAGTTCACTACCAGTCTGCTCGTAAAGTGCTTTGGGATACAATGTGTATGACAAGCTCTTCTTCTTCCTCTTCTTCTTCTTCCTCTTCTTCTTCTTCTTCTTCTCTCAGTCGACTAAGTTCAAGAATACCCAGGAAAAAACATCTAGAACACTAAGTATTTCATAAGTCTTGAAAATAAAATGTTGCTTGTAATTTGTTTTAGCAATTAATCTAGGTTAATGGAGTAAGTAAGGGAGGTGGAGGAAGTACTCCATATATAACAGAACTCTTATATAAGGTAGGCCTTTTTGGTTCTAGTCTAAGGGTACTAGGCAGATAGAGAAAATCAAGACAAAGCCTGGTGAAGCAAAGTACTGAGGTATTTTCTGCTCTGTGTGTGATTTTGTATTATATGTAAGGATATTCCTTGATTTACTTATTAAAGTTTATGAAATAGGCTTAATATTTCTAGCCCTGTGATTGGCTGATAGCCGTGCGCTGAAGAAAATTACCTGATGCATTAGCTAAATTCAAGTGCTGGCAGCCTGGGAGCAGTACCAAAAAATAAATAAGATACTAACATACTAAAATACCAGCAGAATAGGCCTAATGGTTTTTCATGTCTGCTCGTTTGGTCAGCCTCCACCCTGGGAGCTGATCTTGCTGCCCCCCTCTCCCTCTCTGGCTTCTCCCTTCGCAGTCCTGGATATTCTCACTGCACTGGTTTTTGCTTCCAGAACCCTTCCCCTGTACCTGTCCCACCCCCTCTTGAACCCCTCCGCCATCTCTGCCTCCACCAGCCCCCTGGGCAGTGCATTCCATGGCTCCACCACCCTCTCAGTGAAGTAGCAACTCCTCCTTTCTCCCCTGAATCCCCCCCCCCAGCTTCTACCCATGCCCTCTAGTTGCCCCCCCACTTCCTTTGGAGCACCCTGACTGGTCCTCCCCTATTTACCCCCTTTATGTACCTGAAGACCTCTATCATGTCCCCCCGGTCCCTTCTGAATGTTTAAGAATAGTTAGAACGTTAACAAGTGCCATCTTTTTTTTTACATTACCGAATGAAAACACCCAACAGTCCTCATATACTGCCCTTGAAATAAATTCCTCACTTAAAACAGCAGAACCTGTAGATCATTAATTTTTAAATCATCTTTGTACGAGTCACTGCTATACTTTTCAGTTTACCTCTGAACTGCAGCATGTCAGCTTTCCTGCCCCCTGCCTGGCCGCTCACTTCCTGTGTCCCTCACTTTCTATTACTGGCTGCAAAATACTTACTATTATCTTAACTCCTCACCTCACAGTCATATAAAAAAATAAACAGCTACAGAATACCAGCATCCAGACTTCATGTTCTTCTCTGGTTGTAGACGCTGATCTTACAGCAGACATGCTCGTTCCTCAGCAGTTGGTGCCACACCACTCTGCACACTCACTCAGTCATTGACTACCTGCTCCAATTTAAAAAAAATAATGAAAAAAGAAATGGGGATTAGGAATCAACTAATAAAAATATCTGTGTGTTCTGTGTGGGGGGAGGGGGGAGCCATGACAACCTCTTCAATAGAAAAGCACAACTACAGTGGCTACAGTTGGACAAAAGTCCTTTCCTCAAAAAAAAAAAAAACACCAAAGTCATGTAGGCGGAGGAGTTATTTTATTTAAAATGAAGACACAGATATAACTTTTTTTACACAGTCCTATTTAAATTTTCATTTTGACATGCATATACAATTCACATGCCCATTTCATAAGTGAAATAAGACACTCTGAGGGTGTGCGCTAGACATTTCCAGCACATGTCCAGAAGTTATGGCACTCAGTGTGCTGCCTTGTGCCTCACTACACCCCTTGCCATGTGCTAGACATATCTAGCGCACACCCTGTTGCGTCTTATTGCTTACTTAAAGTTTGATATTCCACATATTCTGCTTACTTTTTGGATCTGGTTTGATGTACGGGGTAGGCAACCCTGTAGTAGCACCCTTTGATTCTCACTAGAGCACCACCGTAATTTGGGCTCGCAGGATAAGATGTGCCTCTCTGCATGTGACATTAAGCTCTGTGGCAGGGTAGACAGTGAGGAGGGAGTTTGGGAGATGCAGATAGACTTGCAAAGGCTAAAGAAGTGCCAATGGTTTGGCAGCTGAAATTCAATGCCAAAAAGTGCAAAGTGATACACTAGGGAATAAGAACCCCAGGACAGAGCATTGGATGAGGGGGGAAGGAGGGGATAAAGCTGGACACAACCTCTCAGGAAACAGGCATATAGGTCATCATCAGTGGTGCCCTAAAACAATCAAGCCAGTGTGACAAATTCTACAGTAAGGCAAATAGGATGCTGGGGTGTATAGGAAGGGGGTACTGACAGCAGAAGGAAGGAGGTATTACTACCTCTCTGTAGATCACTGCTGAGGACCCACCTGGAGTATTGTGCCCAGTTTGGAATCCTCAGCTAAGGAAAGATAAGGACAGGCTGGAAACAGTGCAACATAGGGTGAGCAAAATGATTCAGGGCCAGCAGGACAGATCTTGCAAGAATCTGCTCAATGCACTAAACACGTACTTACCGGAGGCCAGATGAGAGAGGGGAGATAAAGCAGAGACCTGCAAGTTCCTCACCCAGAAGGAAGGTGCTCCACTCACAGACATAGCAGGTCAAAAATCAATTGCAGCACTAGGAAAAGACTGGCACTGACACCAAATACTTTCAGTATAAAACGTCAAAATTATTTGCATACAGTCCAGTGTAAAGTAAAAAAAAATCCCTCATGGGTCCAGTATCAAACCAAGAGCTCCTCCAAGCTTACAGGACACCCTGGCCAGTTTTGCACAAGCACGCTTCCTCAGGGAGACTTGTTATGCACCAAAGCAGTACATTTTATAGTGAACACAATTTAAATGAAGAGTGCTTGAGAGCACTAAATGTGCTAAGTGCAAAACCAAAGATAAAAAATAAAAAACAAAACTGAAAGGCAGCTTGTTATCACAAGAAAGGGTGACATTTAGACTATTTCATTAAGTTCCAATTAAAATTTCAAATTTGGTGCAGTAATGCGTCTGGTGCTTATAGACAGCTGATCAGACATCAATTTCTAAAAAAGAGAGACACAAATGGGGTTATGGCATAAATGGCAATCACAAGACACATATTACCCCAGTTTTAGTAAATCTACAATCATACTTGCAGTGGAAGATGAAAAGGTCAAGAAACAATATGCTCATCAAAAATGGGGTTATAGCATGCTTAAACAATAAGGCATAACAGGGGGTGCATTATGATAGGATAATGGCCCATCTCAGGTGGGTTGAAGCATGAGGCAAATCCGAGAGCTTCCATCATTCAGTAAGGGCCATTAGCCCAATATAATGCACTCCTTGAAGTGCCTTACACTGATTATGAAATGGGTCCTTTTCAGTAAATTGGATGTATTTTTTAAACATATTTTTGTTGAGCTACTTTCAGCTGGGCCATTGTGCTGGGATAACAGCCCAGCTGAAAATACCTCTTGGCCAATCAGGAGACAGCATTCTTTCTACCCATTTCATATTGGCAATCACAGATATGAGAAAGACACAGAGTACCCCATTTAAATGCATTTTCAATCATACTTGGCAGGGAGGTGAAACACACATTGCGCCCACCGTGTGGTATGCACAATGGGGGGTGCGCAGACAGTATGCGCCCGATCCCTCAGGGCCACAGACCATACCACATAGGGGGTGCCAGCACTATGCGCCATGCACAAAGGTGCATAGTGCTGGCCACGGGGGATGCATACGGGGGCACAGGGTACACCCAGGAGGACCCTGTCGTGAAACCCCTACGCATCCCACACTCTCCTGGAAACCAGCCCGGCATCAGGGCGATATGCCCACCCTCCTCTGGGGTCATCCCTAAAGGGCTGCTGCCTCCCACCCACCCACACAGACTGGTGCAGCCACACGCTGCAATCATACCCCCCACACACACAGGATAGTCTTCATGGGGCACCGGCCCTAGGGTGCTGCCCACAGCACCACCCCCCACACTGCCAGCATAGCCCGTTAATGGTGGGGTATGGTACACACCCCACCATCACCAGCAGACAGCCCCCCAGCCTCAACCTGGCCCCATGCACCCTCTGGTGCCATGGAAGGGCCAGTGGCATTCCCCTCTTCACACCTGCCACAACCGCTGGTCCTCAGACATCCACGGGGCATGCAGCAAATATGCACCCCACCATGGAAGGGATTCACTGAGCTGCCTGGTCTAGGCATCCGATTGGATGCCCGGCCAGACTCATGACCCCACCCCCAGCCGCACCGAGGGGTCTTGCGTGTCGGGGGGCAGGGCCACGGACAGGTGGCCAGCAGTCGTGAATGCAGCCAGTTCACATCTGTCTGCAGGTGCGGAGCTCCATGGGTGGGTAATCCACCTCCGATGCATATTACCTATCCATTGGTGAA
Organism: Neoceratodus forsteri; assembly: GCA_016271365.2. Taxonomy (NCBI): domain Eukaryota; kingdom Metazoa; phylum Chordata; order Ceratodontiformes; family Ceratodontidae; genus Neoceratodus; species Neoceratodus forsteri. The sequence goes on along the minus strand of CM057454.1, from coordinate 264,745,574 downwards.
TAGCACCCATTATGCTTATCAAAAAAATAAATAAATCATAGGGGAAAACTTTCTTACTTTATTTTTTCAAGAAAGGTTCCATACAGTATTAAAGTAGTCATTGAGACCCAGATATGTGAGGGTGCTCAGTCGATACATCCAAAAGGATTCTCTTCTCAAGAGAAAATTATCCAGGTCTCCCCCATCCATTCCCCCCCCCCAAAAATACACTTTCAGTTCCACAGAGCAGGAAACCATGTTCCCCCTGGTTTATACTTTTGTCAATGTGTTTGGCCAAGGCATTTATTCTATCATCACTGTGAATGTAGCTGAGATGCTCCCCGATATGGTGCAGGGGGAAATCAGAGAGAAGATAGTGGGGGCAGGAAGGAAGGAAGGGGAAGGGGAAGGGTAGTAAACAGTAATGGATGCAAGGCGGTAGTATTCCTAGACATAATGTGGAGAACAGGGGCTGTCAGATATGCAGGTACCTGGGGCAGCTGAGGGCGGAGAGCACATGGTTAAGATGGGAAATGGAGAGGGTAGAGGTGGATGGGGGAGGGAGCAATGGAGAAAAGAGCAGGGAAGGAATGGAGTGGGCCAGATAGTTGGCATAAACAAGGGGGATACGGGAGGGGATGCAAGAGGGTCAGTGGACAGCGCCCCCACATAGACCAGTCAGTACTAGATCTGAGGAGTGGCAGGAAGTAAGGAGAAAGGGAAGAAGGGAAGGGGAAGCTGAGTAAGTATGTGGCACTGGAGTGAAGGCAGGAGACACAGGGGCATGCAGTGATGATAAGGGACCAGTATCATATAGGTTTACAGTACTGGCAGGTCTAGAGGACCAGGGAACAGAGAGGGTATAGAGACTTGAAGCAACATAGGTGAGAAGGACAGAGTGGAGGGGGGTGATAGGAAGGAAACACCAGGGGGCGTAAGGGGAGATTGAGGTTTGGAAAAGCATAGGTTGGAAAGACAGAGTTATGGGAGCGGGGATAGTAAGGAGATACAGACTGAAAGGGGCTGCAACTACAGTAGGGGGCATGGCAACATAGAGGAAGCCCAAGGGAGGGCATGATGCAGTGGATTGAAGGGGATTGCAGGAGCGGTGATGGACTAGGGGAAGCAAAAGAAGTAATGGGAGAAAGAAGTGGGGGTTCAGACAGGAGGGCAAGCAGGGTGGGCACAGAACAAACAAGGGGAGTGGAAGTCAGATCACCAAGGTCAGGCAGGCGGGTAATAGCCAAGGCGGTTTGGACAGAAAAGGTAATGGTCTTTGGGGATTCCATTCCAAAGGGTATTCACTGGGTAAAGAAATATGACCCAAACAAAAAAAGGACGGTTATCTGTGGGACTTAGGATCAGGGAAGCAATAAAGGAAGTGGGGCGCAAACTGCACTTGATCATTCACTTGGGGATGAATGATCTGACAGGAAACAAGGTAGGGGTGCTGCAGGGAGTTAATGAGCTCATTGACATTCTCAGAGGTTTTGCCAGTTCACAGCACCAGTACAAACAGAAAGAGAAGGATTGAGGAGTTTAACAGTTGATTGATGGACTGGTTCAAGGTGGAGGGGTTTGAAAGTATTGGGGAATGGGAGGACACATGGGCGGATGAGGAACTATCCTCAAAAGATAGACTATACATTAATGAGGTGGGGTCTAGGGTGCTTAGAGAAAGGCTAGGATGATACATGGAATAGGTCCTGCATTTAAACTTATAAAGGGGGAGAATGAGGCTAGGGAGATCAAGGAGGACATGGGGAAGTGTGGGAACCTAGCTGGCACTCCCCTGCAAATGGAGGTAGGGAACAGAAGAGGGGACAGGAGGAGCATGTGGAAGGCCATGTGTGTAAATGCTTGCAGTCTAAATAAATAAGACTGTTGACCTATAGGCCACCATGGCAGGAGAGGACCTGGATATAGTAGCCATAATGGAGACCTAGTGCACTGAAACCAGGACTGGGAAGTGACAATTCCAGGATTTACTCTATTCAGAAGGGACAGAATAGGTAGGAAAGAGGGATGGGTAGTGCTTTATGTACGAGATCACACAAAGGCTATAGAAATACAGGGGGACTGGGGGAGTGGAGGTACTGTGGGTCACCCTTGAGAAAAGGAAAGGGACCGTTAGTCATGTAGGGGTGATTTGCAGACCTCCAGTGCAGGAGAGAAAGTGGATAGGGAGTTGATGCTAGTGATGCAAAGGATATCTCAAAAGGGAGAGTTGCTTCTGGTGGGAGACTTCAATCTTCCAGATGTGGATTGGAGACTGTCGGCTGTGGCAACGACTAGAAACAGGGACATCCTGGACTTCCTGCAGGGAGCGTTACTCAGACAACTGGTAATGGAACCAACTTGTGAGGTGGGTGGGAGGGAGGCAGCAGCCCCTTTATGGGGTGACCCCAGAGGGAGGGTGGGCACATCACCCTGATGCCGGGCTGGTTTCCAGGTGAGTGTGGGATGCATAGGAGTTTCATGGCAGGGTCCTCCTGGGTGTACCCTGTGCCCCCATATGCATCCCCAATGACCTGAAGGTAGCAAAGCAGTGTGAGAAGGCAGTGGGAAAGGCTAATCAAATGCTCAGATGCATATGGAGGGGTATAACTAGCAGAAGATGGGAGGTAATACTTTGCCTGCATACTTCATTGGTAAGGCCACACCATAAGTACTGTGTGCAGTTCTGGAAGCCCCATTCTTTGAAAGGACATAGACAGGAGATAGAGATGGTGCAGAGGAGAGCAACCAAAATGACGCAGGGCCTGCATCGAAAGCCCTACGAGGAGAGGCTTAAGGAATTAAACTTGTATTCCTTGGAAGAAAGGAGGAAGTGGGGGATATGATAGAGACATTCAAATACCTCACAAGAATTAACAAGGTATAGGAGAGGAATATTTTCCAGAGAATAAGGTACTCTAAGACAAGGGGTCACAATATGAAGTTGGAAGGGGTAGGATTGGGGCAATGTGAGGAAATACTTCTTCACGGAAAGGGTGGTGGATGACTGGAACAGCCTCCCAATGGAAGGGTGGGGCCTAAAACAATCACAGGATTAAAGAATGCATGGTATAGGCACAGGGGCATCTTGGGTAAAAGAGGGGGTGTGAATGCCGGAGCCTCAGAAGGGACTTAGGTAGCACTAGTGGGGGGAATTTAGGGCAGACTAGGTGGGCCAAGTGGTCCTTCTCTGCTGACAGCATCTATGAATCTATGAATATGGATCTTAATAATATATGAAGTCTTTTCCATGTAAAACATAGAAACTGAGCAGAAAAGGACCTCCAGGCTCCCTGAGTCTGCCCAAGTGTACTACGTACATGTTAACCAAGGACCCTAGAGGTCCCAGGTAATTTTCCCACTGTTCCCCTTCTCTAAAATTCCCTTGTGCCTATTCCATGCAGCTTTGAATCCTGTTACAGTCTTGGCCCCCACCACCTACTCAAGCAGTCCATTCAAACCATCCACCACCCATTCTGTGAAATAACATTTCCTAATGTTTCCCTTGAAACCCTTAAAGTGGACAGGAAATTATTTCTGACTGGTAACTGTTTATAATGCTCCCATTTACAGAAATGATATACATAAGCCAAAAAAAACCTGAATAAACAGTTATGTGAAAAAAAGTATTTTGCATTGTTTTGTTTTTATGGGTAGTGCCAACTATTACAGATCTCTCCATGGAACCACTGATCTGGAGTTTTCCCTATGTCACAGTTTGTGCACAGAACTCTAAGCATGATTCTGAGAGGACAATAGCTCATGTTTAGCATTCTCTACACAAACTGTGACATAATAAAACCTCCAAATTACTGGTTCCATGAAGAGAACTGTACAGAATGTTGTCCATGAAAAGAAAACAATTGAAAACAGTTTTCACATCAGTACTTATTAAGGTACATTTAAATATGGCTCTTTGGAGGCACGTCTTTCATTTCTTTTACTAGGAACATTACTAATTGCTACCAGTTAGCACAGATTTCCTGTTCTCCTTAAAAGGCCTCACATTTTTTAGCTGCAAGATACACAATGCCAACAGGAGCAGCTAATAAACTGTCAAATTTGAAACTTTTTTCACAGTTTTCTGAGCCAAAGGTACTTGTTTTCTCGACATTGTTACAAAACTTACTCTGCACGCAGCAGCCACTGGAGATTCAGGTAACCAAGTGACTCTGGCACTAAGGGTCGGCTGCAGACTATGAACAAGTTTGTACGCAAGGCTGGGGTCCCAGTGGTGCTCCATTCTAGGTGGAGACTCCATCTCCCCCTCTAATAATGATTCTGACTGCAGAATATTCAAATGCAGACTATTCCAATGTTTCTGCTAAATGTCTTGGAAATATAGAAAACTAAGTATATGCTGTTGCAAGATTAAGGGCATTATCCTGGCCTCCATACCTCATTTTATATAATAGCAGGTTGCCTCTGTCCATATCTTGCTCCATCAGTGAAATCATCACTGTCAGTAAATCTGGTTCCATGTGATAAGGGCGACTGCCAAACGGGGATGGTCCTTATTGCGAGTGTACATCACCAAATTCAATTTCAGCGATGTGCAATGGCAGTGCCAGTAAAAGCGGTGCAAAAACATGATATTTTGCCTTAATGCAGGGGGCTGCACCCCTCTGCACCCCCCTAAATTAAGATTCTCAACTCCAGGGGGGGTACACGTTGTGGGGGCATTCCGTGAGAAAAATAAAAAAATCCCTGTCTCAACCCAGGCGCAGCAAAAAGCATCGGCACCCAGTCCAGAACCTTGCATCACCGCCACCACAGGCCAGCACCAACCTCATCACGCCACAACGCCAGCTCAACAGCAATCCATGGCACCACCCCTCACCAACCCTCCCACCCTCGCTCGGTGCTCTCGCTCCCACCCCACCCTCCCACGCACATATACACACGCGATATTCTGTCGCCGTGTCATGAACCCTCCCATTCGGTTGCTGTCCCTACACCCTCACTGTCGGGTAGTCACCACAAGTGGGTCACCATTTTGGTAGGCACCCACTTCTGGTGAGCCCTATACATGGTATACCAGTAAATCCAGGTGCTCCAGGGCCGGTTTTAGGACTTTGGGGGCCTCCAGCAAACTCTATGACTGGGGCTCTACAGACGGGGCGGGGCCCCCCCCGTAATCTTTCTACAATCAAAAGCATATAGTTAAGGAACCAGAGCTCTCCCTGCTCCATTACCTCCCCTCCCACTCTGCTGCATTAAACGTCTGCGTTGTCCATATAATCCAATATGCTTCCTTACTGTAAATTGTTGAGGGGTTCTTAGTCTCATCATCTAGCTGAATTATGATTAAGCCTGACCACTACGGCAAAGTGACCACCTCCATCGGTCAGGAAAAAACATTTTATCTTGCCTTTAAGACCCGATGTCCTCCTGCTTTCAGTCTTGTGGGGTAAACCACACTCCAGCTTTATTATTAGAAAGTATACTTAGAATGGCAGAAAAAGGGGAGATATTGCTGATGGGTGATCTGAATATGCCAGATGTCAGCAGCCATTTCTAAGAGTGGGGTTAATCATAGGGGTCACAGAATTTTCATAGGGGTCGTGAATGCAACCCCTGGCGACCCCTAAATGACGCCCCTGATTCCCAACTCTTTACCTTAATTAATTGCAGGCACATATCAGTATTATAATTGAGTGACGGTAATTTAGCACAAACATTGAAGTCAAGCAGATAAATAAAATATACATACATACCTAAGAAGAAGAAAACTTGGTCTCTGTGGGTGTAACTTACTGTAAGTCTCCTGAAATGTGGGCACTAGTAGTACAGACACCGGATCTGTGGTCTTTTGGCCAGCTGCTGCTGCTGCTGCTGCTTGCTGAGCCTAACAGTTATTTCTTAAAAGAAATAAATGATTTACAGAGACAGCACAGCAAGCAGTACTCACTCAAGATCAGCCTGATCAGGAACCGTAGCGGTGGCTGGCTGTGGCTTCAGATGCAGTAGATAGATGCAGACCAGTCCATAGACACTCAATGGTGGTCTTGTTCTCTCTAAGCTCTCTCTCGCAGCAGGGTTCTCTCCTCGGCTATCTCTCTCTCTCGATTCTCCGACTCCCGAGTCCGACTCTGTGTCTCTCTCTGGCTCCTTCAAGTTACGATAAAGGCAAAGCAACTTTACAGGCTCAGCTTCTTCCAACGCCTGGAACTAGTCCTCGGCTGAATAACTCCAAGAGCGCCAAAGGAATCATCTCTATAGAGCGCCACGGACCTGAGTGGGAACCAGGTTTCAGGTCCGAGGGGAGGAGGTGGCGGTGCAAATAATAGCAAGGGACTGAGTGGATCCTTTTGATTGGCTCCAACTGCTCCTCCACGTCACCATAATGTGCAGCATATAGGGGAACATGTGGAACAACATGCTGCTTCTTACAGTTTCAGACTACAGGCTCTGTGGACAGGACAATCAGCGTGGAGGGCAGGACTGGAAGTGCATGCAGAACAAGTGGGCAGGATATATATTTTTTTTTAGTGTGCAACTTGCGAGCAGCTGACTGAAAGATTGGTGGTGCCCCTAATTTCTCTGTGCAGCGTGAGTTCAACTTCTGAGTTGCCATGCCGACCCATAAATATGCCCATAACTTGCCAGTAAAGTGTTACTTTTGGGAAATCACTGAGGCAGGCGGCGGCGCGGCGGGCCCTGGACGGGCAGCAGCATGAATAGCAAGGGCTGAGGTGAAAAACGAATACGGCACAGAAAATGTACAGTATACATGCTGAAGGTGAACTGGTGAAGGAACTAGTGATTACTGAAGCAACTTGGGTAAGTATGTGATGGTGCCAGGCTGCTGCTGCCTTTGTAGTTTTTTTTTTCTGTTTTAGCAGGCTGTTGGTGAAGGGTAGTGTGGTTGCGCTGTATGTAGCAGTCAGAGTCAGGCTGAGGCTGTTTAAATGGTGTGTCTTACTTGCCTATTTGTGTGTGCAGCAGGGATTTGTACGTGGCTTGCATGCGGCGGGGGCCTCCCGCGGCCGCGGGGTTCGCGGGTGCCTAACGCTGGCCCTGCGGTGCTCATGTGTGTGATAAATACTGTGGACAGAGAAAACATAGCACACATTGACCAAGGTGATGCTGCAAAAGATCGTTTTGTTGTATCTTCACCACTTAATGCATTTTCAGACCATCACCATCGTAGGAAGACAACTGCAGCCAGGAATAAAATCCCTGGTGCTTCGAGGCTCCACCAGCTTCTTTGTAAGGGAGAATGCTGGCATGCTGCTCTCACCCTGCCTTAAATATCATGTGGTTAATTATTGGCTGATTTATTCTATGGTTTTCACCTGTTCCCAACTATTTAGGTGTGAATACAGTCAATAAGTTTGATGCCTGTGAGAGGAGCATCCCATGCATACAAACAGTTTCTCCTTCAATCATTTCAAACTATTGCATGAAAGGTTCCCATACAATTTCATATAGCCAAACAGCAGATTAAAATTCTCAGTTCCACTGCAAATTAAACTTTGAATAATCATCTCTGTAACACAGTGTCTCTATTTCCCAATATTGCAATGAGACAGCAACAGATAGGAAAAATGTAAGATTCCAAACAGCGGGAAGGGTTCCTGAGTCCAGAACAGGTTGAACATTTCTAAGGACAATATCCACATATTGGGTCCGATGGACAAAAACAAAGGGTTGCCTATGCACTGCATATCTGAAGCATGTAGGTAACAGTATGCATGAATGTCACACAGTGGGGGTCCCCTGGCATTCACTAGCAGTGCGTAGGACATATACACACCCGATTCCCCAGCCGCACAGGCAGCTACGCACCAGGGCGGTCGGGGGGGGAGTGTCGGGGGCCTACCCACACTATGCACCATTCACAAAGGCACATAGTACTACACAAAGGGAGGCCCAGGAGGGCACTGGATACAGCAGGGGTACCCTGCAGTATGCTTCTAGCCCACGCACACAGAACCCTTGCCCTGGTCCCATAAGACAGTTAACTCCCCTCCACATCAGAACCCCATTTCCCCACATCAGAACTCTCCCAGTTCCATAAGACAGTTCTCCCCCCACAACAGAACCCCGCCCGGTTCCGTAAGACAGTCCCCCCCTCCAAATCAGAACTCCCACCTGCACGCAAGTCAGTGGCATTCCCCTCTCCCACAACCAAAGCCCCATTCCAGCACCCCCTGTCCAGTATTGCACTGCTTTGTCCCCCATGACCCTGATCCTAAGCCCCCTGCCCCCTCAGTGGTGGTTAGTGGCCCCCCAGCAGCATCGACACCATCCCCCACCTCCATACCTGCATGTCGATACTGCGTCGATGGATGACAAGTGGCACATCCCACCACACACCATCTCGGCCACCCACTATCCAACAGATACTGGGAGCGTGCTGCCTATTTATAGGGCAAACAGCCTCCTGGGGAGGCACAGCGCAGACTGTTACTACTATTAATCAGCTGTTTGGCCTCATTGGCAGAGTTTGTAATGGCCAGGAGAGTGACTGATTAAATGACTAAGGTCCTGCAAACACACTGCCTACATTCGGAATCAATGAGCGCCCCCACAATCACGTGGAAATGACAGACTGAGGCTCAGTGCAAGTTAGTTACCGACATTATTTAAAGTGGGACCAACAGAAGGGGCCAGAGTCAGCATCACTAAGCAGCTGACACTTCCAAGGGCCATGAGTTAGTTACAGCCATTAGTTACACTGGGAGCAGTGCTGGAGTTGGCATCACTAATCAGTAAGCAGGAGCAGCAAAGGGTGACTTAGTGAACAGCACTGTCAGTAAATGCCAAAAAAACACAAGAGCAGAGCAGTAAAACAGAGTCAGACATAACCTAGACACAGCAGAAAGCAGATCATAGCACCAAGGTGGCATAATGCAATACAGAACAGGGACTATTTATTTAAAAATATTTTTTCATTGGAAACATATTTAAAACAGAGTTTTCTTCTACTTAAAAAACTATTTAATTTTTAAAATTCCTTACAGACAGTAACAAGCCAGTTTATAAGTATGTTAAGGTTCTCCAGGGTGTGCAGCATAGGATTTTAATGCACTCCCCAGGGGCATAAAGACAGTCAGACTTCCACCTTTTGGCTCACTACACCTCTGGGGTGTGTACTAAATATAGAATAATACATGGAGTGGTGTGCTTAGTGAGATTTTGCACACACCCGAGGTGTTGGATGCTACATAAACCTCAAGAGCAAAGCTCAAGGGGTTTATTTAGGTATCCAACACAGAGGGTGTGTGTAAAATTTGAGTTTTACACATCACCCCATGTTTTATTTTATATAATTGCTGGGGAGCATTTTTTTGCCACAGCAACTATATAAAATAGAAATACATTACTGTTCAGCTGTTGCCTGGTCAGTTTTAAGTGTAGTCCTCGGTCATGTTGTAGCAGCTGCTGAAGCCTTTCTTTTTTTTTTTTTAAATTTGCATGACACAGAATCTTCATTTATTCTTAGTTGAAACATAGAGTTTGTTCCATACTTACAAATAGTCCATCGATTTTTTTTTCCTTTTTTCAATTTACTTGCCTCCTAGTGTGAATTGTGGTGAAGTGCCCAGGCAGTTGACAGGAAGACAGCAGCTGGCGCATGAGTAGAGCAAGGGCAACCTGGTGCATGTTTGCCATTATAACCATCTGGTTATAATGGCAAATTAGAACTGTGTTTCTGTATGGGAAAAAATGCTCACCAGTTATTAAAATCCTATAATGCACACCCTGTCATGGCTTATTGCTTATGTATATTATTCACACAAACCAGTATGTTTGATGCATAACCCAATATATTTGACATACAGTGGTAGCCATGCTAAACTTCTCACTGACCTTAAAACTTGTGGTACCATATGAAGGTACTGCAAAACAGTTATCACAGCTTGTACCACTCCTATCACAGACAGTTAGAAAACCTCCTGCTGCTTCCCTGAACACAATAGGGTAATGCTTAAGCTAACGAGGTACTGAAGTACAAGGGAAGTTTAGGATGGCTACCACTGTAAAAACCAACCCTTTATTCAAGAAACCAATACAGTCTGCATGAACAAGCACTGCCGGTGTGATTTTTGACTTATTTGGTACCTCCTAGTAAATTGCTCCATTAAAGAACACCAATTGTGCTCTGTTTGAAATTGCCCTCCAAGGCCCCTGTAGCTAGTTTACCTCTTCTGGAGTTGATTTATATACAAGATTAATATTTTTATTGCAACTTGTTAGTAGGGGAGCCTTCCACATGATCCCTTCCTCTTTCTGGTATGAATGCACTACCCCATGCTGCGACGGTCTGTTATGTCAGAAACCGAGGGTGGGAGGGTGTTGCACCGTAGGAAGCAATAAGGGCATCTTTGGAGTGCCCATATCCAATATCTGACTGGTCCATTTGGGTCAAATGAAAGACATCAAGGACCTTGTTAATTGAGCAGTGGCTTAGATTTTGTCCAGAAGGGCTGCACAGATATTCAAGATGGCCATTCAAAAGACACCTCTCCCATTTGTTTGCTATGCAGCATGCCTCATTCTCCCCAAACTCTGACATCACCAAATGTGATAGCATAGGGGCAGAGTGCTCATACCAGGGAGGGGAAGGGATTATGAGGCAAGCACTACTGCAAAGAATTACTATCCCTTTCCTACCAACAGGCTGCAATTAAACAGTTTATCTTTTACAAAAAACATATCCAGCAGAGGTAAACTGGTGACAGGGCTGGGGGGAGGGGTGGCACTAAAAAGGTGCTTTTTAAAATTGGTGAACTCTGCAACACTACAGAATTGTTCTACTGTATACCTCAGTGGTGGGTATTTGTATGTGTTCCTGTATGTGCAGCAAGGCATCACTGACCTGAGTAATGCAGCGTGATACAGATAAGTTGGCTCATACCTGACACATCACCTGTGGCTCTTTGAAGTGAGTCTGTGCCATAATATAACATGCTGTTAGCACTGTTGTTCTCACATTGAGTGTGTATATGGGTCCTCATATGTGGTACCATGACGTGGCACAATGCATCTATAGTGCTGGTGTCAAATCTGAATAATACAATTGGTAGGGATTTTCCTGCATCCTGATTAGCCAAAGCAGTTCCCAGTATAGGTGCCTAAAGAATGACAACCAACTACTGGGAACTACTTACAGGCACAATAACTCCTTGCAAAAAATATTTCTGGACAACCTGGAATGTTCAGAAATCATCTGTTAGCCATTTGTTTTTAAACTGGTAGCCAGTATCCTGTCAACTACCATAAAAACAAACTCCCTACCTGAACTGAATTTTGACCTCTCTCCTGTTGATGTGGTCTCCTCTGTCATTGTCCCTGTTGATCCAGCTGTCCCTGCTGTGGCCCCTGAGCCACAAACAAAGGTAGCCCCATAAAAGAAAAAACAAAAAAGACTGAGTACAAGATCTTCACCTAACAGTCTCTCCAACTGCCAGCTCGATGAACTAGAGCTGTAGCGCAGCTAAGCAAACATCAAAATAACAACCACATGGGCAGTCCTAGTATTCCAGTCATAGATAGCCGGTAAAATCAGCCATTTGGACTGGAAGCTCCTCCCAGTAAAGGAGATCTGCAATGTTCTTCAACTTTCTACAGAGAAATGTGAAACAATGCCGGGGAATGGTATGCAGTCTCCTCATCCCTTAGCCTAAACAGGTACATCAGCAGCCCCATGGTAGGCCGTTGTCTCAGTATTATCTGCAACCCACCTGGCCAACAATGTATTTCTGGCAGTCCTAAAGTGATTCAGGAAAGAAAAAGTTACACAGCTGCAGAAGCTGAAGTAGTCACCAGCTGCCTTTTCTAATACAGCAGCAGGGCTGGTTAGGAAGGCATGCATAACCATCCAAGTGATGATGGCACATTGGGAAGGGAAGGGCATAGAGACCTGAAGCCTGAAAATGTGGCAGCTGATGAAAACTTCCTGGAATATATGTGTAACCCCTTGTTACCTGGGGTTACTAGAATCCCAGTAAGACCTAGTGGTAGGCAGGGAAGGCAGCTTGTGAAACTCCAGTTAAATGGGTTTCACACTGTCTCACTCTGTTCTCAGTCTCAGCCGAGACTGAGAGATGACATCACCAATAGAACTGTCACAGCTGGATAAGCCACATTGGAATCTGCAGCAGAGGGAGTGAGATAGAACATTGGGGGTTTTTCAAAGTCAGTCTCCTGCTTGCCCTCAAACAGGAAGGGAGTCTTTTGTTTACCTTCTGAGGAGAAGTAGTGAGTGTCCAGTGTTCAAGTGGTGGAGACCGCTGTCCAGGTCTCAGTGCCCCTCTCCCTCCGGGGGGGGAGAAAGTAAAGTATCCTCATGTAGATTCAAGGGGCAATCCCCTAATTTCTGCAAAAGAAAGAAAGCTGCCTATTACAGTCTCAGTTTGTGCTTGAAAAGTGGAAAGAGTTGTACTTCACCTCTGGGGCACCTGCAACAAAAGGGTGAATGTTTGCTCTAATATGAGAGGGCAAAAATGTGTTTCTTCAGCCTGGGAAATGTGAAGAAATCTGGGATTTGAACTTCTATTTGGGAGGCCTATAGTACTAGGACAAACAAATCAATCAATCAATCAATCAATCAATCAAATCTTTATTTATTCAGGCGAACATCATTGAGCACAGCTCATTTGCAAGATGGACCTGATAAGGTCAAGGTTCAATAATTGGTACATGTATAGGAAGATTTAAAACACGTATATACTTATATACAGTAATCAAGGTTCAATAATTGGTATATGTACATGAATAATTAAAACACTTATATACAGAAATCAAGAACAGAAATTGTTTAAACATAACAGGATATGGTAGGAACATATGAGATGCACTCTAGGTAAACCAGTATATACATATCAACATTGGCAGTAAACATGGCATACATTCAACATGATATACCCAAGATTCCAAAGATCCAAGGAAGTCAATGTGGACAAAGAGAAATAGTGATTGGATGACTGAAAGAGGTGGTCATAGACTGAGACAAGTGACATGGTAGGAAGGGTACGCATGACTAGAGCAGGGGCTGGTGCTAGAACTGGGAGGTGAAGGCAGTGATAAGGGCTAAGGTAGGAGCCTGGAGTTAATGGGAGAAGATTATAGCCAGAGGGTGAGGTATCTGTGGAGATGAATTCTAGGAAGTGAATTGCCGTGATATGATGGCAGCCTGAGAGGGGAAGGAAAGAACTGCGAATAAACTAGAACTTGTGGAAGCAATTGCATTTTCAGGAAGAGACTTAGGTATAGATGCTTGAAGGATGCAAGGATACCCGTTGATCAGCTTCAAGGACTTTTGAATCGTGTTCCATGATATAGCTAGATTATAGCTGATAGCAGATCTCCCATGCGGGTGTTGACTTTAGGCACTTTGAACATAAGGAAATTGTAGCTTAGGGCGAGGGTGACAGCTGTGGCCTACAGCAAGCAGTCTAATATATAGTTTGGAAGCATCTTAGTCAAAATTCTGTATGTCCACACTGCAGCATTTCTGTTTCTTCTGAGATGGTAGATGTCCAACCGACTGCTGCATAGAGAGAGCAATGGTGAGTGTTAAATGGTAGATCTGTTATGAACCTCAGAGCTCTGTGGTATAGTGTATCCAATTTGCATAGGTAGGAGATAGGGCAGTGACTATAGAGGAAATCTGCATAGTCAATTACTGAGAGAAATGTGGCCTGGACCAACCTCATTTTGGAATCTCTGTTTAGAAAGTGCCTTATTCTAAAAAATAGACCAAGTCTCTGACGAAGCTTTTTTAAAAGTTCTTCAATATGAACTGTGTAGTCAAGTTTGCTATCTATCCACACCCCAAATACTTGAATTTTTCTACATAATCAAGGCTTTCACCAAGGATAGTGGATAGCTGGGGGAGGTTGTTTAGTAATGAGGGATTTGTATGGCTTTGGGTGGAGAAAAACATTGCTTTTGTTTTCTTTGCATTTAAAAGAAGCTTTTTTTCCAATAATTGATGTTGTAGTATAGAGAATTCTGTTTGTAGAACTTCATAAGCTGTAGCAGGCGATGGGTTGCTGACATATAAAACAGTGTCATCTGCGAACAAGTGTACAGTGACTTTGGTAAGATTCGAATCAATATTGTTAATATAAATGGCGAAAAGGATAGGGCCCAGGATAGATCCTTGTGGAACTCCTCTTAGAAGTGGTTTTAGTGGAGATAGGTCTCCTTCAGCTTTCACTTGCTGTGTTCTTCCTGTTAGGTAACACCTGAACCATGTAAGGGAGGATGGATCCAAGCCTATGGAGTGCAAGGAAGAGAGTAGCAGCTCATGGTCCACCGTATCAAATGCCTTGCTTAGATCAAGGAATACAGCACAAACGCTATTCTTTTTATCCAGTTCGGTTTGCCAGTCGTTTGTAACTTTAGCCAGTGCAGAAATAGTACTATGCTTAGACCGAAACCTGGATTGTGCTGGATTTAAAAGATTAGATTCTTCAAGGTAATCTCTTAATTGGATGCTTACCAGTTTTCTAGCAGCTTAGATAGTACTGGAAGGATAGAGATTGGCCTATAGTTGTTAAGGTCCATGGGGTCCCCTGATTTCAGTAGAGGGAAAACTTGGGCTGTTTTCCAAGTTGTAGGAATAGAACCAGATTTTAAGGACAAGTTAAAAAGGTGTGTTAAAGGAACTGCAAGTGCATGCATTGCAATCTTTAGAAAGTAGGGGTCAAGGGAGTCAGCACCTGCACTTTTTTTATATCCATCTGCGAGATTAGATCCTCCACTTGTTTCAACAGAATCAGTTTGAAGGAGAAGGAGTATTCAGCTAACTGAGATCCTGTATACTGGGAGCTTAACTGAGCACATAGCAGATTGGCTGGAGAGGTATCAAATGCAAGGCCAGCGGCTGTAAAATGATTATTGAATGCATCCAGTATTTCCATTCTGTCCAAGATTGTCACCTTGTTGTGGTGCATTTGAGCTGGTAGTGAAGTGCTAGGATCTTGTCCCGTTATGCCCTTAATAGTGCTCCAGAACCTGGCAGGATTGTGGTATGAGGAGTCGAGTTCAGCCATGTAGTAGGCAGCCTTAGCATCCCATACTTTCTTGGTACAGCTATTCCTGGATTTCTTAAATATCAACCAGTCATTTGGGTTCTTAGTCTTCCTTGCCTTTTCCAAAGCTTATCTCTCTCAAGCAGGGCTGATTTAAGGTCAGGTGAAAACCAACGACAAGATTTGTTTTAATTCAACTCTAGTAATTGGTGCATGAGTGTTAAGGGCATCTAGTATTATGCTATTTAACACCTGATGAACTTTTCCACTGAGTCTGCTAGGTAGAACTCTTGCCATCTTGTAGAGTGATTTAGATCTATGAAGATATGCCTCAGAGTTGAAAGTTTTCTTGGATCTCCTCAGTAGGAATTTAGCTGGGGTGTTATTTTACCGGATGACCTTATTCCAGCAATAAGGCAGTGGTCACTTATGACGCTGAACAGCACTCCAGCGCAGCGTGAAGAGGTGGGGTTTGTTCACCAGCATGATGTCAAGTAATGTGCTGTTGCTGATTTTTTTGTTGATTCTGTTGGTTCATATAAGTTGTGAAAACCATATGTATCACAAAATGATACTAAAGGAGACGTGGCCTTGGATAGCCAATTAAGGTTTAGATCACCTAGGATTATGGTCTCTTCAGTATCCATCTTGATTTGATTCCCAGGTGGCTAGAAGTTTATGATCCGCTGAAGGGGGCTCTGTAGCAGCCAACTAGTCAAATGCTGCAGTGTTGGAGAGAGCCACTTTGAGGGATAGACATTCGAATTTTGGGCATAGATGTTGCATCTAAGCAAGTTACAGATATATTGGATTTGACATATAGCAACTCCCCACCCCTTGTCTGGGCGATCCACTCTGAATATTTAATAATTGGGTAAGTTTATGTCTCTGTCTGCTGTGGCGGTCTGAGCCATGTCTCTGATACCACAAGAAAGTCTGGCAAAGTATGGGCAACCCAGGATTGTATCAACGTGAGCTTTTTAGCAGACTGCAGGCATTGATATGTAGAAAGCTTAGACCTTTGGTCGAGGCTAAGTCTGCTGGTGAGGTAATGCACTGTGGAGGTCCGGGGTTAATTTACATTTCCAACACAGATCAGGAAAAAATTAAAAGTTTCCATAAGGGCTCAAGAGAAATGAGGAGACTATCTTTGGTCCTCCTTTTCTATTCAGGGGCTCTGTTTTAAGATAAGCCAGTCGGGGTTATGGGTTCATGCCAATACACTCAATAGCAATCTGGTGGTCAGGCATAATGGGAACTGTATACCCAATAATGGTGTACCGAGCGATATGTTGATAGAGCAATTTGGCGTCCCACATGGAGGTTACCCACTGGTTAAATTTGGCATAGGTAGTGCATAGATAAGGATCCGTCCTTCTTTAATAATGGTGAAATAGCGAGACTAGGAAGGTGGGACGCACTTTTCAGTGTGACAGTGGCAGGAAGGATGTCTTTTTCCCTGAACAACATGAAGAACATAGCCAGGAGTATCCAAAGGGATCCCCCCATTATGAAAGCAAGGTTGATGATTAAATGGAACTAGGAAACAACAGTGTAGTAGCAGGGAGAACAATAAGGAAGGGTTGCTGATTTGGCAGTACAGCAGTGGCAATGAGACAGATTACTGGATAGCGTGGCGTTGGGGGCAGGAATTGTAATTGTAATTACAAATGGAGTAGTGTAAAAAGCTGAAGTGCTGTGTGAATTCAAATAATCTTATAGAGAGGGTGCGACAGTTCGTCCACCATTTAATCTACATTTCAAAGTTTCAGTTTGTCCAGAGAAATGGTCGGGTATGGGCTGTGGGAGCTGGAGGTGGGAACACCTCCCATCTTTAGTAACCAGGTCCACCTCTACGGATTTGTGCTGTGATTGCTAGTTACCTCATGCGCTTGGCCAGTGATGAGGGAAGTACCCAGATGTGGGTTGCAAATGGGAAAATCTCTCTAGGAGTCACAGACTCTAAGTGGTGTGGGGAGCCACAACAAGTGTGAAGAAAATTCTCTTTGTGAGATGGGAGTCAGAAGAAGCAAATGGGAAATCTCTCTAGGGGTCACAGACTCTAAGTGGTGTGGGGAGCCACAACAAGTAAAATGGGTTCATTCTTCCAATGGACCATCAGTCAAGTGGCCGGCAGGGGAGCCGGGCCAGTTGGGCTGTGTACCCAAAGCTCATGCAAGTCCGGGCTGTGTGCCTGGTGGGTCCAGAGCCTGAAAACAGTAGAAATGGTTCATTCTTCCAGTGGACCGCCTTGTAGTCTTTAATCTGCATTATCAGTAAACATAGCCCCATGGGGG
The DNA here is from genome assembly GCA_016271365.2 of Neoceratodus forsteri. Classification (NCBI taxonomy): domain Eukaryota; kingdom Metazoa; phylum Chordata; order Ceratodontiformes; family Ceratodontidae; genus Neoceratodus; species Neoceratodus forsteri. The sequence goes on along the minus strand of CM057454.1, from coordinate 264,728,311 downwards.
TCCATCTATGCTTTGTTGTGTTCAGCTAGTCGTGAATAAAAGCCACACTGAAAAATCCCATTCCTGGTTCTGGACATTACAGTTATTGCTTCCTGTGTTCGGATTTACTTGGGTGCCCCTGTGCAGAGTAGCCAAACCTAGGCCCCCTTGTGCCGAGTAACCTCATCCTCCCTGAACCCAGGTCCCCACCAGATATTGCTGCCAACACCAACAGCATGCCACCTGTCATTTTGGCAAAAAGGCAGGGGTGGGGGTTACAAAAATGGAGGCACCGCTGGATTTGTTCGGGAAGGAAGGTGTTTGAGTAAGGCTAGCATTTTGGCTATCTGACAGTGGGTAGCCCAAAAGCTGAAGCAATTTCCCTAGTGTGTTGTTGTGTGCTGTGAATCTTGTGCTGCTGTTTAAAAAATGCCAACTGTTTACCAAGGAGCATTAAAGCCAAAGAGTGTGCCCTTGTCCTGCATCAAAATTGTTTACAGCGTTTATGTCAGTTTTTAAAATGAATTCTGTGAAGGAAAGTGTGGAAAACTAGGAGTAGCAACAGAGAAATTATGCCCTGGATGTTTGAAATGCTTTTAAAATGAATTCTGTGAAGTAAAGTGTGAAAAACTAGGGGTAGCAACAGAGAAATTATGCCCTGGATGTTTGAAATGCTTTTGAAATGAATTCTGTGAAGGAAAGTGTGGAAGACCAGGGGTAGCAACAGAGAAATTATGCCCTGGACGTTGGAAATGCTTTCTGTGTAAATGGAGAGACTGCAGAGTTAATGGCAATGTTACATGGTTGAAATGGGCTCCCGCCATGGAGTCAGTTAGAAAAAAAAAAAGTGCATTCTACAGTTTAAATTTGCCTACTCAACGATCGCCATGAGGAAAAGAGCCCTTGTGAGGAAGAAGAGGCTCATTTGCATGGTGTCGTGTGGTTGGTCAGATTGCCATTAGTCCTTCCCCTCAGCCAGCTCTTCTGAGACTGCCTCAGCATTCGAGAGGGAGACAGAGTGTAGTGCGTGTACTGGCAGTGGAGGAGCATCGCGGAGTATTCAAAGCGCCGTAAACATTCAAAAAATTGACTTTTGAGTTTAAAATTGGGCTCAACCCGCAAATCGATCGTGGAAATAGTGAATTTGGTGGTTAAAATGATGATCGCTAAGACTGCCTGCCCATTTGTTTATAGAGGCCTTCAGGTACTGGCTGCAGGCCGTTTTGCCCCATCGCAGCAAGTTGCTACTAATAACAGTGAGTAAACCTTCATAAAACTGCTCAAACAGTGATTTTCAGTAATGCCATATAAAATGTGTGTGCAGCAGTGTAGTTGCTTTGCAAGTAACGACTGTGTGAAGTCCTGCCAGCAAGTGCAAGTCTGTAAAGCCATTGAATGTGTGCATGGAAGTAAAATAGCCTTAGTTTAAAGTTTGCAGCCAGAGAGAGACTGTGGGTTGTAGCAAAATGCAACACTAGTAGAAGCAGGCAATCCTGTGCTGAAACCTGAAGCTTTTAAGGGACTGTGGAATAAAGTGAATGTTACCAGCTTGTAAAAAGTCCAAGGAAAATCCTGTAAATGTGTGTAAAGCCAGATCAGAGCAAGTTGTGCAGTTTGAGTAAAAGTTATCAGTAGCTGGTGTAAATCGGGTGCGCAGTGGCTTGACCCAGATTCTAAATGTTGATGCACAGGAGTGCTGCCGCCGCCATTACAGGGTGGGGTAGTAAAGTAAACACAGCAGCAGAGGAGCCATTTTAAAGCTACAGAGTGTGTTCAATAAAGTGAGACTTTCAGTTACAGTGAACTTTTTTTTCTGCAGTTATGGCCTCAGGACCAGCTCGTTACCCAGATCATGCCCAGGTTGCAGTAACAGCAGCAGTAATAGACTGAGAGATATTGAAAGTGGTGCTATGGAGGGCAACTGCCTCCTGATGTGGCATTCCTAATTATCCAGTGCGGTATGCCAAATATGCTTAAGTGCTGGAAGGATGTCTCATGATTCCTCACTGTGCTGGATGCTTTCAAGAATATGGCTTGTATAAAGCGCCCAATCTGCTTGGCCCCACATGGACAAAAATTCAGAATCTGCAGTTGGTACAAGACAGCACCAGGCGGAGCCTGTGGATGAAGGTCCTCAGGGAGTGTGGCACAAAGCTAGAGGGTGCAGAGTTAGAGACAGAATCAGAAGTTGAAGTTTTGGATGCTGGATCCCAGAAAGAAAGTTCGGATAAAGCATCAATAGACCCCTGGGTGGGGGGGCCTAGCCCAAGTCTCTTAGGTGAAGATGAGATGCGGGAGGCCTTTGAATGGGAGGTGTCGACCTGCTCCTAGTGATGAATGGATAGTCTCAGGGGTGAGAACGACTGCTCAATCCTGGGCTCAGATCCTTAGTGAAGAGGAAGATGAGGGGGAACCTATGTGGCCTTGTGAGAAAGGAACGGGTACACAGCCTCAAGATCTTGCCTCGGAGGAATGTATTGAAGAAGGTGGTGATGCCACTGCCCTGGCTTTACAGGAGGAAGAAGTCAGGGATCCATTTCTAATTTCTTTGAGAATGTGAAGCTGGCAGAACCAGGACTGGCCACCCCCTAGCCAGGCCAGCGGTCTCAAATTGACCAAAGCAAGTAAAGAAGAGAGACTAGTTCATAGAAAGGCAAATGAGATCTATGGTATGACCTTTCCTACCTTTCCTCGGAAAGTCTGGGAGGAGATTGAGAACTGCAGGAAACCCTGGATCTGGGATGAAGCAATGAAAAGTGTGCATCCTGGGGCCAATCAGCATGTAAAGAATAGACTGTTCCACGAAAAGTATACCCAGTGGAAGAGAGGCAGGACACTGTTTATGGACAGAGTGAGAATAATGGATGGAGAGGGATGTGAAATCTCCCACTGCGTGAATTATGTGTGCCCAGACGGGGTAATAATTCAAGCCCCTGACCCCTGGTACTATTGGCCTCAGTGCAAGGACCTCCCAGCAATTAAGCCCATGCCTACAAAATGGAGAGCCGAGAGCAGTGGTAGTCAATACTGCCACACCAGACTGTGAAGTGCCCTTATTGATCTGCCAATATGAATAACCAGGACTCAGGTGCTCCACATTCATCAGTCTACAGTGTACTGTCCTGTCCAGCAACCATCCACTGGCCCACCAGATGACTTCAGATCCAGAGAGGACACCGGCCCAGCTGTTTCCTGTTCATCGCCTGGTAATTGGATGATGTCGGACCAGCTGTTTTTTTTTTTGTTCCTGTTCTAAGGTTCCATCTCCACAGATGACATCATCCCAGCTGTTTCCAGATGTGCCCTCCTGTGGTTCCTGGAAGATGTCCGCCCAGCAGTATCAGAAGAAATGCTGCCAGGGAGAGTCTTCGGCAGGGTACAGGTTAGTGCAGAGTCTTGTACTACAAATGGCTGGTAAGTTCGAAACTTTCCTATCTTTATGACATTGCGGTACTAACCCTACACTACAGACTTCAAAAATGTGTGAACTGTCCGCAAAGACTCTCCCCTTCGGGACTTTGGCCTGTTAGAACTGTGCTTCACCGGGCTCCGGCCCAGGAGAGACTCTTAATTGGACTAGCCTTCGGGCCTTGTGGTCACTAGTTGGGACTTTTACGGCACTCCATCCCCCCAAATGTGTATTGTAAATAATGTCATTATTGTACTCTAATGTAAATACTGTTTTTCTACCTTTTTTCTAAAAAAATCTTTTTGGGATTTTTCAGTGTTTTGTATGGTAAGGGTTTTAGGTAGACTGTGTATGCAGATTAGGAGTGTGTTTTGTCTTTCTTTTTCTTACAGGTGTTCCTGGGAAGACAGAAGAGAAGACAAGAAGAGGAGGAGGGGCTCATCGGAGTTCCTCATCAGTGCTTTATTGTATAGAAATTTAAAGTACTGTGTTGTTATTGTTATGATTGTTACTGTATTAACCCTTTCCTTCCACAGGTGTGGTCATGGGGGTAGGGAGGAGGCATTAATGTGGTATTTTAATGGTGTGGTTGCAGGTTGCCCAAGGTCGGGAAGGTCCCCGGGTTTTGTTTTGGTTTTGGAAATATTATGTTAGAGGCAGATAGGTTTTCCTTAGAGGGTTGGGGGGGGATAGACAGGCTGTGGTCCTGAACGGCTGTAGGGACTGCAGTGCTTATCTATCAGGGCTATGCTCTGGATGGTTCTACCAGAGCCACTAGGTCTCCATAGTAAGTGGACAGTGTAGAGGCTGACATGTCAGCTACAGTCCTCTAGGCCCTTAGTGTTGCCTGCCTGTGCTTGCACATGGTAGGAGGGGGCCTGATCACCCCACTCCGCAGGTAGCACATAGGGTGGGATGGCCTAAGGCCAGGTGCATAATGACTGGGGACAGTCATTTTCCTGGTCAAGGGCGAGTGTAACCCCTTGTTACCCTGGGTTACTAGAATCCCAGTAAGACCTAGTGGTAGGCAGGGAAGGCAGCTTGTGAAACTCCAGTTAAATGGGTTTCACACTGCCTCACTCTGTTCTCAGTCTCAACTGAGACTGAGAGATGACATCACCAATAGAACTGTCGCAGCTGCATAAGCCACATTGGAATCTGCAGCAGAGGGAGTGAGATAAAACGTTGGGGTTTTTTCAAAGTCAGTCTCCTGCTTGCCCTCAAGCAGGAAGGGATTCTTTTGTTTACCTTCTGAGGAGAAGGAGTGAGTATCCAGTGTTCAAGTGGTGGAGACCGCTTTCCAGGTCTCAGTTCCCCCCTCCCTCCGGGGGGGGGAGAAAGTAAAGTATCCTCATGTAGATTACAGGGGCAATCCCCTAATTTCTGCAAAAGAAAGAAAGCTGCCTATTACAGTCTCAGTTTGTGCTTGAGAAGTGGAAAGAGTTGTACTTCGCCTGTGGGGCACCTGCAACAAAAGGGTGAGTGTTTGCTCTAATATGAGAGGGCAAAAAATGTGTTTCTTCAGCCTGGGAAATGTGAAGAAATCTGGGATTTGAACTACTATTTGGGAGGCCTATAGTACTACGACAAACAAATGGAGTAGTATCAAAAGCTAAAGTGCTATGTGAATTCAAGTAATCTTGTAGAGGGGGTGCGACAGTTCATCCACCATTTAATCTACATTTCAAAGTTTCAGTTTGTCCAGAGAAATGGCTGGGTATGGGCTGTGGGAGCTGGAGGTGGGAACACCCCCCCGTCTTTAGTAACCAGGTCCACCTCTATGGATTTCTGCTGTGATTGCTAGTTACCTCATGCGCCTGGCCAGTGATGAGGGAAGTACCCAGACGTGGGTCGCAAATGGGAAAATCTCTCTAGGAGTCTCAGACTCTATGTGATGTGGGGAACCACAACAAGTGTGAAGAAAATTCTCTTTGTGAGATGGGAGTCAGAAGAAGTAAATGAGAAATCTCTCTAGGGGTCGCAGACTCTAAGTGGTGTGGGGAGCCACAACAAGTAAAATGGGTTCATTCTTCCAATGGACCATCAGTCAAGTGGCCAGCAGGGGAGCCAGGCCAGTCGGGCTGTGTACCCAAAGCTCGTGCAAGTCTGGGCTGTGTGCCTGGTGAGTCCAGAGCCTGAAAACAGTAGAAATGGTTCATTCTTCCAGTGGACCACCTTGTAGTCTCTAATCTGCATTATCAGTAAAACGAGCCCGTGGGGTCCATCTATGCTTTGTTGTGTTCAGCTAGTTGTGAATAAAAGCCACACTGAAAAATCCCATTCCTGGTTCTGGACATTACAGTTATTGCTTCCTGTGTTCGGATTTACTTGGGTGCCCCTGTGCAGAGTAGCCAAACCTAGGTCCCCTTGTGCCGAGTAACCTCATCCTCCCCGAACCCAGGTCCCCACCAGGTATTGCTGCCAGCGCCAACAGCATGCCACCTGTCGTTTTGGCAAAAAGGCAGGGGTGGGGGTTACATATGACTGTTTCAATGCAGAAATGAAAACAAAAATCACAAAGAAAGGGATACTGCCCCTGACAAAAATCAGCACAGTGGGGTTCATATATGCAGCTCCAGGAGGTCCTCAGTGCCCAGCGGAGAGTTTTAAACGATACATCTCCTAGCTGCTACCCAACATGCCTGCATTTTATATACATCCAAAACACATCACACAATCTAAGCTGACTTTCTCAATGTGTGCTACAATTTGGAGGCCATGGGCCACAATTACTTGTCAAGCATTATGCCACAATTAAGTAAGAAAGCTTTACTATCAACTCATTACACAAACCATAGCCTGAAAGCCACCGCCATGCAGTTATTATCCAATGCTGGGTTTCAATCAAGAGAAATGATGGCAGTGATGGGGCACAAGTGTGAAACCAGTTTGAAGAGTTAGTGGGTGGCATCACCATCTGTCTGTAGCTGATGGAACAACATCCTGTCTCTAGTGAACCCTTCAGACAACCCAGAACTAGTACCATCTAACTCCAAGCAGGATCACAGCGGCAGCCACAGCAGCAGCAAAACCACTGTCAGAGATACCTTTCAACCCGATAAACTGCCCGTTTCCCAGCCACATGAAGTTCATTGCCTTCAAACATTGATAAAACAGGAATAGGTATTGTATTGCCCACCCCTACATTAAAATAGTGCAACTTGTTCAAATACATGTTTTTATTTTGTCCATCCCTTTCCAGTTTTGGGATTAGTTTTTCCTTATAATATAAATACATTTGGCTTGACATTTTTTTTTTGTTACTTCTAAAATTTTTATTCAACTATCAAAATTCAAAATACAATAAAAATATTCAGTACAAATAAACTGTAAGAACAAAAGTCAGTAATGCAGGAAACAGATATTCATTACACTAAACTGTAACTAATAAGAACTAACAAACAAGTAAATAAAACAAATAACTAGAAAACAGGATTTTAATGAAGTATAATAATAAAGTTATAAAAGAAACATCTTTCTCTTTTTTTTTTTGTTCTCTCGTACACTATTCCTCTCTCTCTCTCTCTTTTTAAATTTTCTTAAAGTGTTTTCGATTCTGGATTGCATTTAAGGATGGCTTCCTTCCATCATGGCTAAAAAGTGGGTCCAAATTTCTTTAAACCTACTTGATTTGTTCTGAACTGTAAAACTAGTTCTTTCCATATTTGCCGGATGCTACAAACATCTCTCTAAATTTTTTTCTAATTTTGGCATTCCCATAACATGTGTAATAAGGAGACATGCTCCTGATTACATTCCCAACACTTGCCAGCTGGGCATTTTCCCATTTTCCAGTCTGCTAGTGGCATAATAAATAACGATGTAGTAGTTTGTATTGCACAAGACACCTTTGTACTTTTTTACTTGTTTGTTAAGCGTTTTTCCATAACAACTCCCATGTTTCTCAGGGAATTTGTCTACCTAGGTCTTTTTCCTATTTTTGTTTAATAGATAAAGTGATCTTTTCATTATCATTAAGAATTAACATATATTCTACCTGCACTTCCATTTCCTGTAACTATTTTTAGGAATGATTCCCATCTTTTAGAGATTTCAGTTTAGTTACTTAGTTAGTTTTCAGTTTATTTTTAGACAGGATACAACATTTGGTCCAAAATATGGCCTATCTACAAAGTTGTCCTGTGCACATCCATACCGACAGTTATCAAAAAAGATAACATTAATACATTAAACATATCAAAACTAGAATTTTTTTGACAATATACAAAACATTTTGTGTGCAGGATGGGTTAATCAGTAGCATATACATTCTTAATGATGCAGGACATCAAATTTTGTCTTGAAGGAGTAAACCTGGTTTGATTTCTTATTGTTGGGGGAATGTGATTCCACTGAACTGTGGCTGAATATTTAAAAGTCATTAGACCAAATCTGATTCCTATTTTTGGAATATTCAGGCCTCTGTGAGTAATTAACCTAAGCTGGTATTGTTGCCTCTCATTTTCTTGTGGGATTCTTAGATTTCCTTTAATTAAACATTCCCTTACCTTAAATATCAATATTGCATATTGTTTTTTTCTCCTGGTATGCAAACTATCCCAAGCCAATCAATAGTACATTACACAATGGTGTGTCTGGAATGGGCATCCCAAAACAAATCTGCCACGCGATTATATACCTTGTCCAATTTGTCTAATAGTTTGGATCCAGCAAAGCCATAGGCTATATTTCCGTACTCCAGGATTGGAAGTATTAATTGATTAGCTATTGTTTTCAGAGTATGAAAAGGCACTATTGAGGCTGACCTTCTCAATATGCCTATTCTCATATTAACTTTTTTGTCACATAATCTATGTGACTTTCAATGGTTAATGAATTATTGATAATGATGCCCAAGTATTTATGTTGTAATGTATTTGTAAATACTTAACCATTTCTTGGAATTATTTCTATTTTAGATATTGCTTTTTTATTTTTACTTTGAAAACACATCACCTGTGTCTTTTTACTACTCAATACTAGCATAGATTTGAAAAACTAATCTTGGAGCATGTCAAAGTCAGGCTGAAGCCTTTGAGTTTTTTCTGATGCCAGCAGGACAGTGTCATCTGCATAAATTCTTACTTGGGTGTTTTGTAAACCAACTGACAGATCATTTTCATATATCAGAAATAGCAGGAGCCCCAGGATTGATCCCTGGGGCACTCCTCTGGTCACATAACCTAGATTTGATAGCTGACCGTTGACCTCCACTTGCTGGGTACACTGCCTCAGATATGATTGTAGCCACTTTAGTAGACCAGAGGCCAATCCGATTCTCTCCAGCCTCTCAAAAAGAATGGCATGATCAACTAAATCAAAGGCCTTACACAGATCAATGAACACCATGCCTGCAGACTCCCCTGAATCCATAGCAGTTGCTACTTTGTCAAGGAAGTCCACGAGTGCAGTGCCCATCGAGTGTCTGGCCCAGAAGCCATGCTAAGATCGTGTTAGCTTCAGGTACTTCTCTAAGTACTTGTACAGTTGGTTATAAACCAACCGCTCTATTAGTTTTGAGAAGAATGGAGAGAAGTGCTATTGGCCAGTAGTTTGAGGGTTCATTTGGATTCCCTCCTTTAAAACTGGGAATAATTTAACCGTCTTCCATAAATCTGGGAATTGTCTTTCTATTAAACTTTGATGATACATTTTTGTTAAGACTGGTGTAATTATTTCTTGGGCATCCTTTATAAGTCTAATTCGAGTCCATCCAAACCATAAGACTTCCTAGGATTGAGTTTTTTTTTTTTATTTCATTTGCAACTTCCTTTACCCTTATTTTCCTAAAATGGAATTTTGGTGAATTAAGTTCCAAAGGAACATTCTTTTCATTGTATTTTCCCTTTTTACATCTGGTATGATAATATCTGGATGAGTAAAAAAATAATTATTTAACTCCTCTGCCATAGATTGTGAACTGAGTAAAACCCCATTCTCATTAACCATCTTAATCCTGTGGTCAATTTTAACTAGATTTCCCAGTTCTCTTATTATGTCCCAGTACTGTTTTGGGTGAGAAGCTCCATCAACTTTATTTGCAAAATATTTTTTTTGAGCCTGTTTAATTGCCACTTTACACTTGTTATGCTGTTTTTAATCCATTCCCAAATATCTCCTTTTTCTGTCTTTTTTTGTAAACTTTACTTAACAAAAGGACATACACAGACAAAATGATTTCAAGTTCAAGTTGTTTTATTGTTGATCAGTTACAAACCATAACAACGTAGCCATATTTAAAATTACAAGAACACATACAAATACAACACACAGGTTGACATCAATTTACAAGCTTCAGTAAATAAAGTGCTTTCATTTTGGTTATAAACCATTATTACATTGTATTACTGATCAAATAATAATCCTATTTAAGATCTCTCCATTCATATATTAAAATAGCATACAAGTATAAATAACACTCATTAAATGTTCAAAAAGCATCACAATTTAGAATATTGCATATCTGAGATCTTATATATATTTGTCAAGAACTTGCAGATATTCTTATAAATGGGTAGCCTCAAAAAAGCCAACCACTTTCTCCAATATACACAGGTTTCCATTATTCATTAGATATTTCACCATTTCACTTGAGAGTCGAGATTCGCCATGATGTCACCAAGCCATTTCAGATGTATTTCTTTATATAAAGGGCATAAAAGTAATATGTGTTTTAGGTCATCCTCAGATGACCTACCACATTTACTATAGGAAATATAAATATTTTTCTTTTTTTGTTTATAAAACACCTAACTGGCTTTATATATTTCAAGCCTAAATTTAGTCATTGTTTTTCTCTTCTTTGAGTTAGTTAGCTTAACTAGGTAAGGTTCTAAGCCATGTGTTGACTTAATCTGTTTGAACCATCTATACGGCTTAAGTTGTTTCATTTTTGACAACTTCTTAATTTTTTCCTGGTCCCTTAACCTATTCTTCACCTCATCAACTATCATTTGCCAGAGGTGTACAAACGTTCTCCATAGGATATCTCCTAATCCATTCGGAAAAACAAAACGTTTAAAGATTTCCAAGGTTGGAAAGATTTTTCCCATTGAAGCATATTTTATTTTTTCCTCCAGACATATCATGGGTAATCTAGTTTCATCTAATGAAAATAACTTTACAGAAGAAAGAATTATTCTTTCAGTCACTAATGTGGAAATAGGAAATTGTCCCAATTCTAGATTCACTATGTCAGCTGGCACAGATTGTGGTACCTTCAAAATGTACCTTTTCATTTTACTACATAGTGTTTCTAGATTTTTCAGGTCATCTGTTCACCATATTTTGGCTGCATAAAGAATACTAGAATTGATTTTAGCTTCAAATACCCTAAAGACTCCTTCAATCGATGTTTGTCCCATCTTTGAGTTAAATATCCTAAGGCATTAAATGTTTTCTTTGTTTTTGCTAAAATCTGAGCTATATGATCTTTCCATCTTAATGATTGATTAAATATGACAACCAGATAATCATAATAGTTAACCCTTTCCACTTTTCCTGATTTTATCCACAGTGGGGTAATATAGTTCTTATTGTTCCCAAATGTCAGAATTTGGGTTTTAGACATGTTTATTTTTAATTTGTGATCATCACACAATTTAGAGAAGTAATCAAGCTTCCTCTGTAATCCCAATATCGAGGTAGAGATTGATACCAAATTGTTGGCATACACCAGACAGTCTACCCAGATATTTCCGATTTTGGGTGCATGAAATAAAGGGTTTTCCAGTTCCTTCAAAATGTCATTTATGTATATATTAAACAAAAAAGGTGCCAATAGGCATCCTTGCCTGACCCCTTGTGTCATTTTAAATGGCTTGTAAATATTCCCATATAGGTCATATCTAATTGCACCCCAAGTATCTGAGTACAATCTTATAAGTATATTAAGAAGCACTGGATATAACTCTAATGCCTTTAACTTGTTCCATAGAATAACTCTACTTATACTATCAAATGCAGATGTAAAGTCTACAAAGCAGCAGTAAAGTGGTGTATTTTTGATTTTTATGTATTTTCAAATTAAACGTTTCAGTGTGTTACAGTGTTGAATTGTGGATCTGTTTCTCCAAAATCCATTTTGAGTTTCATAAAAAATATTATTACCTAATCTTTTTAAGATAATTTTAGTAAATGTTTTTTGTGAGGTGTCTATTAAACTTCTTGAGCGGTACATTTTGGGGTCACTTGGGTCGCCTTTTTTAAAAATCGGAAATATAATACTCCCCTTCCAACCCATGGGATAATCATGACCTTGTACAGTGACATTAAGTAATTTTCCATAACTGAAGCCCACCAATCAAAATAAAATCTATACACATCTCCTAATATCTTGCCCGGGCCTGGGGTTTTATTAAATTTCAATTGGATAATTGCCGATTGTATTTCTTCTAAGTATATTAAAATTGGAATTGGATATGTAACATGTGAATCTGTTAAGTTTTCTATCTTTGCTATTTCTCTTAATAGAACCTCATCTTGTTGTGAGCAATAGAGTTCTGTAAAATAAAATACCCAAGTGTCAGGATGAATGTATGCATCTATTGTCCTAGTATGTTTGTCAAAACCTTGACGAACCATTACCCCAAATTTTTTATTGTCTTTTCCTTTCACAGTCTTCCTCAATTTTTCCCATAGTATTCTAGAATATTTATATTTTTCTGCTTCTGGTATTTGTTCATACTTTTTCCTCTCTTTATTAATATTTATATAAGCTTTATCGCTCTTAGTTGTTATGATTTTTTTGTATTTTCTAATGGCTTTACTCAAATCTTTTTTAGCTTCTCTGCATTTTCTATTAAACCAGGCCTTACCATGTCTGGTTGCTGTTTGGATCCCAGTTCTGCTAGTAGTGCAGTAAGGATATACCAAACTGGTTATATCAGCCCAGTATGGTAATACCAAGTTGTAATTTGTATTTTCAATAATCATTGTTCTTATATCATTTATTGATTCTTTAAATAAAGTATCAAATTGTTTTATTACATTTGAGTCCCATTTGATCCTTTTTTGATTAACTATTTCCAAGCCTTTATTTGTATTTAAGTTGTTCTTACCATTATTTTCACTTATAATTTGTTTAGTTTCAATTATAAGTTTAATTGCATTATGTGAAGACTCCAGCCTATCAATAACAGTCATTTCCTCGATCATTTTTATTCCCTCTAAATTACTCCAAGCATGATCGATAATAGAAGAACCTTTAGGTCCAACGTAAGTCAGTTCCCTTCTCTATCACCCACTACTCTTCCATTAAGTAAGAGGCATATTTTTCTCAATTAAGTAGGGGTTGGTAGTTTTCCCTCTCAAATTGTCCCTTATATCTTTTGAAGCTCTAATCCAAAATATTTTAGGATTTAAATCTCCTATTATTTCCAGAAATTCTGGGCCCTCAGAATTTTTTCCAATCATTGCATTCAAATATCCTGTAATATAAAAAGGGATAGTTGCCTCTTCATCCATTAATTGATTGAATATTACTTTAATTTTACTCAATATTTTAACATTGTCTTTAATCATAGGGGACAAGTATATATTTGCAACCATTATGTTAATTTTCCCTTCAGCTTTACAGTTTCCTTCTTCAGTTCTCACCGTTAGCATATCTTCTGGGGTTGGGTATTGTCTGGTAATTTTATAGTTATTTTTAGTTGTCAGGTACATAGCAACACCCCCTTTATGTCTCCCATATTTGGTACTTTTAACTGCAGATTTAGAAATATTTACATATCCTGGTATTTGAGAGGCACTCTCTGAACTATACCAGGTTTCTTGAAGATAAATAAGATCGAAGTTTCCAATAAACTGATCAATTTCTGGGTCTGCGATTTTTAAATAAGTGCCTTCAATGTTCCAGGATACAATTTTAATTCTTACTTTATCATTATCTTGCAGTCTCTCCTGATTATTCCTTTGTATTTTTTGTCAATCTTCTTTTTCTTTCATTTTTTCCAGAGCCTGAAATCTATTAAATCTTTTACATTGATTCCAGCTATCAATCTTTTCTTCAAGTCCTTTATAAATTTCTGGCTTAGCATCTCCGGCCCCTTTTGTTCTTATTGCATTTGGCCACTCATCTCTTGAGACCAAATAAAATCCCAATTTCCTGAACAGATGTTCTTTGTTTAGGAGCTGTTGGACTGCCTCTGCTTTCTTTAATGTAACATCTATTTGTGATGTCAGTTTTTTACTTTTATGTAGTGTAATACATTCTTTATGATTTTTTATTATATTCTCCTTGGTAACGCTAGAAAAAAAGATTGCCATTTCTTGTTTCATTTGTCCAATAATAACCTTTTGTATTGTCTCCCAACCAAATATGATCAGAGTCTTAGTTTCCCATTTCTCTTCCTGTCTCCCTTCAAATTTTTTAATAGTCTCTAGGATTCTGTCACAATTTTCCTCTCTTATTTCACTAGTCTCATCACTTCTTTCTATGTGTTAGGCTTCTGACGAAGGACTGGTTGGTCTGAAAGCTTAAGCACTTTGTTCTTGTTGTTACATCTATGTTGGTCCATTAAAAGTTATCAAATCATTTGCTTTTGGATATGTGAACTTCTGTAACTTCTTCCAACTCTTTCCTGGTTTCTGAATTATTTTTAGACTCCATAAATGGGACAATTTGTGTTGGCAAAATATGTAGTCCCATACATTTAAATACAAAACTGATTCTTTCCTCAGTCTAGGTGGAGAAGTGACTAATATAAAACAGCATATTGAACTTTTAAGGCATACATTCCTTTTCTAGACTTGTGACATTCTGTCCTTACCTAAATTAAATAAAAAATATTTTTGCCTTAATATTAAAATTAAAATTAATATACAAATTAGGAATGGTAATTTTAAGAGATGATATCATACCAATTAATTAACAATCCTTTACAATTCCTGGAAGTAATCATCAAGGCCTATTGCACTTATTCTCAGAACACTGGGAGCCAATTTTCCCCCAAGGCTTTTTCCAGTGGCTACCAGGTCTCCTCATATTTATGCATTTTCCCTCTTCCCAAGTACTGTGCATGTTCTAATTTCATTATCTGAAAGATAGAGTTAAGCCATGAAGCAATCATTGGGGGTTGAACATGTTTCCAGTGGATTTCCAGTTCTCTCAATCCAACCACTAAACCCAGTCATCTGAGCTTGATCCCTTTATTAGAACTTTGGCCTCCAAATCCCGGGAGGCCCAATAGGATCTCCAAAAGGTCCATTCTAATATTTGAGTGGAGGATCCTGAACAGAATCTCTAGTATCCCTTTCCAAAAAAGTTGGACCTTGTGACATTCCCAAATCAGGTGGTAAAAAGCTCCTACTTGCACTTGGCATTTGGGGCAAAATTGTGACTCCCCAGAGTTGATCCTGTGTGCCAAATCAGGGGTGTAGTAGGCCCACATCAGTATGTTATACTGAATTGCTCTCAGTCTGTTGTTGACTGAACATAGTAACAAGTTTTTTTAGTATCAGAGACCAGTCACCCGCAGTTAAACCTACTGGATATATTTCATGGTCCCATCTTTCCTTAACTGCCTCCAGAGGGTCTGGAAAGGCTCCCACTAGAAGCCTGTAGCATTTCCTTTGGGGTTTAAAAGAGACCACATTAAAACATTTTCTAAACATCTCTTCAAAGGGTGAATACTTCATATTTTCAGCCCTTACATCACCTTCTCTCATAGACTCAAGCCTGTTTGTGAGCTTAATATAAGTAAAAATATGTGAGGGGTCTAAGACATATTTTTCCTTCAGGACTTTGAACAGGAATAACTGCCCTTTATCCAGATGCTGACTGAACCTAAATAGGACCTTTTTGTACCAAACATCAAGGTGATGTAGAACTACTGGTGGGGTCTGCTTCTCTTTCCTGAATAGTACCTTCAATGCTGTGTCCAGGGACAGGGACCTCTCCCTCACCCCCAGTATCTTATGAACAGTGCAGCAAGCTTTTAAAGTAGCTTAGTACATGGGTTGGACACTTCAGATTTTAATTCTCCCACCACTTAATCCACTAGTACTAAGTAGTATAGGGATATATTCTCTCCTCCTTCCAACTCGCACCATACTGGGGGGGGCACACTGGCCCCTCTCTCAGCATATCATGTATGTGAGCTAGCTGGGAGGTCAGATAATAAAGATGGATATTTGGCAATCCCAATCCTCCCTTGGTCTCAGCTCACCATAGAGACTGTTTACTGATCTGAGGTCTCTTCCTCTGCCACAACAGTTGAGTCAATGCTCCCTCCAGAGACTTGATATATTTTTATGGAAGCACCATTGGAACAGACTGGAACATGTATAAAACTTGGAGAAGGATAGACATCTTAACCAGGTTAACTCTCCCCAGCAAAGTAAGAGGAAGGGCATGCCATCTAAAACAGTCATCCTTCATTTTTCTTATTATTGGGGAATAGTTAAGTTTATTTATATGGGACAATCTACTGGGCAGGACCATACCCAAGTATTTAACCTGTTTAGTAGGGTGAATTGTAGCCCCAGCAACTGTAATAGAAGCTCTGGATTTCCCCAAAGGGAGCCACTTACTCTTGTCCCAATGATTTTATGGCTTGAAAGTAGGCCATATATATCAAAGAGAGAACTCAGTTCAGGTAATGCCATCCTTGGGTTATCCAAAAATAACAGCACATCATCGGCAAAGAGAGAGAGATGACATGATTAACCCCATTGCTGACAAGTCCTTTAATCTTAGCACTTTTTCTGATAGTTGCAGCCAGGACTTCTATGTTAAGTATGTACAGTAAGGGGGCAGCCCTGCCTAGTCCCCCGGGAGAGGGAGAATGGGTGGGAAATAGTGCTATTTGTAAGAATTTGTGCAATGGTGGATTTATATAAAGATCCCAACCAGCCTAAAAAGGCTTCCCCACAGACTGAAGTTTCTAAGCGCTGTGAACATAAATGGCCATTCAACTCGGTCAAATGCCTTTTCTGCATCCAATGTGAGAAGACCTCTTGTTCCTTCCCCTTCTTGCACCCATTTATGGATAATGCTAATTGCCCACCTTAGATTATGTTTAACTTGCCACCCTTTCACAAACCCCCCTTGATAGGGATGTATAAAGTCTGGGAGAAACCCCTCCAGTAGCCGGGTCAGGATCTTAGCAATGATTTTGTAGTCAGCATTGAAGAGGGAGATTGGTCTATAAGAACCTCATTTTTCTGTTCTTCTCCGGCTTGGGCAGGACTGTTATGGTTGCCAAAACCTGAGATGGAGGAAGTTTTCCCTCCCTCAACGCCCCCGTATCATCTCAGCCATCAGCACTCCGATGGACTCCCATGCGATTCTGTAAAATTCTGCAGGGAGCCCATCAGGGCACAGAGCCTTCCCTCTCCTTATCTCCCAAACCACTGCTTTAATTACTTCAAGAGTGATCACAGTTTCAAATTGTTCTTTTTGGGTCTCACTCAATCTTGGGAGATCCACCCCCCCCAAGACAGTGGAAGGATCCAATCCCTTTGGCACTTATGTAGTATAAAGGGTCTCATAAAAGTTTTTGAATGTGGCATTTATTTCTTCTTGGTTATAAGTTACCACCCCTTCCCTATTTTCTAGTTTTAAAATGGAGCATTCAGCGCACTTCTTTTTTTTTCAAGCTGGCCAACCATTTACCAGCTGTGTCTCTTTCAAAATGAGATAATGACTTAGTGAGCAGCAAGTCTCTTTCAATTTTTTGAGGAGATCTGATTTAATTGACCCTTAAGAATTTTAATTTTCCCAGTAAGGGAAGGGAAGGGGTGGGATCTACCATAACTGCTCTCTCCAGGAGTTGTATTTTTGTGATAAGCCCTTCATCTGCTTTGTTACTCTGTCTTTTTTTAAAGACAGTGCATGATATGGGTCCCCCAATATACGCTTTAAGGGCATCCCAGACAAAATCCATGTGGGTACCCTTCCCATGGTTGCTCAAGATGAAAGATTTAATCTTATCATTGATGAAAGCAGAGTAATCTGCCTCCAGGAGAAGAGTGGGATCTAATCTCCATTGGGGAGGGACAGACGATGAGTTACCCAGCATCATATTTACCCCTAGAGGGGCATTGTCTGAAACAACCACGGGAGTGTATGAAGCAGACAGCTCCTCATCCACCAGGTCCAGGGAGAGAAACATGTAATCGAGCCTAGTATAGACTTGGTGGGCATGTGAAAAAAATGAGTATTCCCTTTCATCAGGGTGACAGTGCTTCCAAGCTTCAATGAGGGCCCTTTGCCTGGCCAGTCCCTGTAGGGCACCCACTCCCCATGGGATGGGGTTTGATTTTTTCCTAGAATTATCCCAATTGTGGTCCAGGTAAACATTGAAATCACCCACCATCATAAGGTTATCTCCATACGGGGCCAGCATTACCCCCAGATGGGTAAATAAATCTGGGGGGGTCATAATTGGGACAATATACTGAGACCAGAGTAAGGTCCCTATCCCCCACATCCATCTCAGCAATTATATATCTCCCTAGAGGATCTGCCAGCATAGATTTAATTCTATGTGGAAAATGTGGGCATACCCATATAGCTACTCCCCTTGCTTTTGAAGTAAAGGGGGCCACTAAAAGTGTGCCACCCCCCAGGATTGGGCCAAACAATCAGCCTCTTCCATAGTACAGTGGATTTCCTGTAGCATCGCTATGTCTACCTTCATTTTTCTAATTTGCACCCACACCTTTTTCTTTTTTACAACTGTGTGAAGGCCACTGACATTCCAGGTTATAAGTGACAACTTAACAATTGTTCCTTTTTAAACCAATATTTTTTTGACTTTCCCATTGACCTTAAACATAATTTTAAACATTAAATCCATCTTTTGTCTGTGACGTCCTAACTTTTTAAACTTTTTTAACCAAACCTTATAGAACCACAACCCCCCATCACCTTCTCAGATACCCCCATAATATTTTCCCCAACAAACTGTAACTCCAGAGCCTCAATAGGCCCACCCCCACTCCCCCATCCTTCTGCATTGCCAAACAGAGAAGGTGACAAAAAGAAGAACGCCATAAAAATCCCAAGCACACTCCTTCATTGGAAATAACCCACTACCATTCATGGAGTGGGCTGGGGATCCACATTTGCACACAAAATGTTTACTATATTCATTCCTGCCATTGTACATTGGGAGGGGAGGGTGGGGCCAACCAGGAACCCCATCTAGAGGCACACATCGAGTCCAGTAAGCCAAACTGAAAACATGGTTACCAATTCGACCTCAAGGGCTTGGGACCCTAGCAGAGGGGGTCTAATAATGAATCTTGCCCAGAGTGGCAACATTTCCAAACCCCCTTTATATGCAGCTCACAGCATTGACATAATGGCTCTTTATTACTTACTTTAGTAAGGGAACCCACACTCGCATATGTGTACCTTATTTAACAATGTGCTCCAGGAGTATTCCCCCACTCCCGACCCCCCTCCAAAAACAGTAACCATTAAACATAACCAGCATTACAGTAAATTTAAGAAAATAAGTCAGAGGACATTTCAAGGAGAGCATTACTTAGGCTTAAATCCCTCTAGTACATCTGTTCACCTTGAACCTAGCTTTTAACATGGCTAGTAGAGGTCGTTCTGGGTGCAGTCTCTCTTTATCTCAGAGCATCTGAGCTCATAAACTAAGATCCAAACTCATGTTTTAGTTCAAGGTGTAAAGCAACAAGTCAAATCTGGAGTGTAAGGAAGCTTGGGTCTTGATTTTCGGCTGCACCTGTAACTGTCAGGAGATCGAAAATCAAAGAGGTTAAAAACCCAGTTGCCACCAGTCTCCAGAAGTCATAGGCACCAAAAACAGCCCCTTAAATCAACACATGTATATGCCCAGTAAACACAGAGAGTAAAAATTGAAGAGGGAGCTCTCAAAAAATTCCTTGATTAGAGTCCTGAAACTCCAAGGGTCAATTGTCTCTGAGGTAAATGTCGGATCTTGCTCTGCATGTTCACCCAGATCCCCGGACTGAGATCAATGAGCCACCAGGGCATAACTACCTCAGGGCAAAAGGAGAGGGGATTCATGCAGTTACTAGCCAGACCACCCTAATAGGCCACTTCCCAGTGTTATGGGCCACGAGACAGCCTATCCCCCAAATAATCTCCCACCACAAGGGGCTCCCAGCAATACCAAAGAGAAAATAAAACAGCAGTAATACCTATATGTCTGGCTTAGCGGTTATTATCTTCCTGAGGTGCATCTTGTTTATCTCCGACTCCTTTCTCTATTTGGTTAATGAATTCCGCTGCTGCCGTAGGGTCAGTGAAAGCTTCCTGTTTCTCTTCTGGAGGCCTCACAATCAGTCTAGCCAGGTAAAACAATGAAAAGGGACATTTGATACCGTAGAGCTTCCTTTTAACTTCATTAAAACTTGCCTGCGCAACTGTAGAGGACGAGAGTAATCAGAAAAAATGCTAATACGTGTCTTTTATGGCATGATGGGGCCATTTTTGTGGTAGCCTCCAAGACTTTTTGTCTATCTTGATAGCACAGAAACTTGACTAGCAGGTGTCTGGAACACTGATCAGGCTGAGGTTTAATCCCCAGGTACCGGTGAGCTCTCTGAACTTCCAGAGAAGTATCTTGCGGGAGGGAGAGGGTTTGTTTCAACCATTTTTGAATAAAGGAAGTGCAGTCTTTGCCCTCCTGCCCCTCGGGGAGTCCCACTATGAGAATATTGTTTCTCCACTCTCTATTTTCATGATCATTGATCACTTCTTTCAGCTCAGCAATATCTTAAAGCGCCCATTGCAGATCATCAGAAAATGTATTAGAGCCATCCTCTTGGGCACTCATTCTTGATTCTAGTTCAGTAATCCTGTTTTCATGGGTGTCCACAGTTTCAGAGATGGAGTTAACAGTTTGCTGTAGATGTTGCAGCTGTGCCGTGAGGTTATCAAACCCAGATTGCATTTTTGTACCTAACCCATATTTTAAGTCCCTGATGAGGCATTCAAGGGCTTGGTAGTCAGGCCCAGTATTCAACATGCCTGGCAGATCTTTCCCCATGGCTTGTATTCCTTCTGGTATCTGGCTTGATTGCTGCAAAGGCCCACTCAGGCCCAGGGCCTCTGGAGATCTCTGTGCTGCTACAAAGCATAAATTTGCTTGTTTTTTTTCCCGATTTAGACATTGCAGGCATTAGTTAAGCGATTTAACTTAAATTAGCTGTTTTTTAAAACAGTTTAGAGCAGGATTATGGCAATTTTATGAGGATACTCACAGAGCTCCTAAATTAGACCTCCGCCATGCTTTCCAGTCAGGCCACGCCCCTCCTTTTCTTGTCTTAATTGCTTTCTTCCACAGTCAGTACTTTATTCGAATCATTTTCCATAAGAATTCAGTCACCCAAGGTAAATGATGTTTCCTAACTGTTTATGTTTTCTGTGGAGCATGTTCATTACATGTTTGCATGAACATGTTTGTAAATTTCTGGACTCCTAAATTAATATCAGGAATCCTGTCTATTCTATCCCACCTTTTGCTCCCTAATTTTATTATGAAATGGTCAGGGTGATCATTTTTGTTGTCCCTTTTTGTAACAGTTTTTCCTTCCTCTTTGCAATCAAATCTGTTCATTATAGTGCTTAGGACTGGGTTGTGGTCTCCCAGGTTATGTAGCAGAATTTCACAGCTTTCGATGTCAAAGACTTGAGAAAAAAGAAACATAAGATCCAATATACTTCCTTGGTTCATTGGCTCTGTATGTTGCCCCTTCTTGTTGCTTGATCTACTGCCTGTTAGACATTTAGGAGCTCAAAATGATTTTCCAGTTTTTATCCCTCGACTTACCCCATGCTGCGTTGACATCCCCAATTAAAATAATGTCTTTATTTTCTACTAATAGTGCAATTTTTGGGGCTAGTTTTTCAAACGTGTTAGGGCTGATTTTTATTGGTGTATATATCATCCTTACAAGAAGTTTAAGCTTCTTTGATGTGACACACATGCATTTTATTCAGTCTACTGTCTGAAAATGTGGTTTCAAATTCAGCCAACTTTTTGTGCATATACAAAAGAATCCCACCACCCCACTTGCCCCATCCTGTCTAAAGACATCAAAACCTTCTAATAATAACTCATTGTTCTCTACTTGAGTCGTTAACCATGTCTCAGTGAGACCAGCTATATCCAGAACTTTTTGTTGGAACCAAAGCCTTAGAACACTTATCTTTTTTATTAGGCTTTTGGCATTCTCATGAACCACTTTTATCTCCTGTCTGTTTTGGGTTTTTGGAGCAGGATTGGCCTCAATATCATCTAAGAGTAATAAATTATGTAATATTGCAGTTCTAGTGTAGTTATAAATTTTGTAATTCTTCCCCAAACTATTCTCTGGACAAAAACATTTCCAATGGTTTGCTAACATAAATAATTGGAGAAAGGATTCCTTCTTGGTTTTAAAATGCTCGCTGAGTCGGTATGGGCATATTAAAATCCAAATGTTAGCACTGTTAAAACTTCCTATTTCTACTGTATTTATATTTTCTGCTCTAAGTTGTCCCTTACTCTTAGGATCAATAGAATGTGCAAAAACAGTCATAAAATCAATAATAAACTTACCATTTGTATTTTTAAACAACTGTCTAAGCAGCTAATATATTACTACTGTTAGTTAAAAAATCTACTAAAAGTCATGAGTTTACACAACAGCTTAATTGAGTGTAAGCACAAATAAACCTCGTAGCCTAAGATTCCCCAGATAATTACAGATACTAGCCCTTCAATTCTTACAGCTACTATAAACTTCGGGTTATACGTCGGGTTAGCAAGTACTTTAAATCTGAAAAACTTCTATGGAATGGCACTCACGCCACTCATGCTTGTGCTGTGTGCAATGCAGAGTTTTAAACCTTGGTGCCCCTCCTTCTTGCTGGTGTCACTCCCTGTAGCTCCTCCCCAGAGTCCCATTTTTCTTGTAATTTACCAGGACGGGGTCCTTCTTTACTGAGTGGAGTGGGAGACTGACGAAGTTTAGCAATGTCCAGGATTAAAGTCCCAGCAGCTGACAGTGTGTTCACTGCAGCTAACAGCAAAATAGCATGCAGGTATGGAACATAGGAAAAACAGCAGACGTAGTATTGGACTGTGAGGGCTGATAGACATGACAGTTTAGCAGGCTAGTCCCATAATTATACCCATAGAATCTCGTACTTGCAGATATAAATGAAAGTACGTGAAAGGTAGACCAAAACTTTCTTTCAAATCTGCATAACAGTATAGGACCCTAGAATTGGGGTATATTATGTCTTTCAGTAATTTAATGCCCTTTCTTTCCCTGTAGTTATTTGCAAGTGGTTTTCTCTCAGATTTGAGCTTATTATTCCATAATGGGTGGTATTCTTTGTGTAGTTCTGATAAGCCCAGAGCAGTAGACATGCTTTTATAGGCCAGTATTTATAGAATTTATAACAAAAAGGGCAAAATTCCAATGTGGCGTACTAATAAATTACAGAGACAAATATGAAAAAGTGAATGAACGTATCAGAAGTTCAAGAAGAATCCTAAAGAGTTAATAAAACCAAATACAAGGTTGAGCAGAAAGAAACTACAAAGCTAATAAAAAAGAAAGAATCAAATTAGAGTTTAAAATAGCACACACTAAAGATAATCAAAAAACTTTTTATTCCTATGTTCCTATGTTAATATTAATAAGAGTGGGGGCAAATCAGTAGGACCATTAACTGATAATGGAAAAATTATACTTGATCCTGTTTTAATTGCAGATTAATTAAATAACTATTTTTGCTCTGTTTTTGGTAATAAGAACAATAGTACATTACCACTCTTACCCTCCACAAAGGAGTTCTCGAGTTTTCAAAAGAGGGTGTTCTTTTAGCACTAATTATAATTTGAACCTAACTCTTCACCAGGCACCAACAGAATTCACCCTAAACTTATTAAAGAACTTGTCCCTTCAGACTGGAGAAGGGCTATTGCAACACCAATACACAAAAAAGGTAACAAATCCCAAGTAGGAAATTACAGGCTCATAAGCCTTACCTCCATCCTGTGCAAATTAATGGAAAAATTAATTAAATCAAAACATGATGGTGAATCTCACGAGAAAGGTGTATATGACAAAACCAGCATGGCTTCACTACTAGAAGGTCTTGTACCTCTAACCTTATCACATTTTATGACTAAATCAGCAACAGCATTGACAGGAGAGTTCCAGTATATGTAATCTTTCTAGATCTTTGGAAGGCATTTGATACTGTGCCACACTGTGAACTTATATGTAAATTACAAAACAAGGGTTTCAGCCCTTATCTTATGAATCGGGTGGAAGCATGGCTAACTCACAAAACCCAACAGATCAGAGTGAAAGTTTTTTTTATCAAAGGAGGGACTTGTGAGCAGTGGAATCCCACAGGGTTTAGTCTTGGGACCATCTGTTTTTAGAATATGTGTAGGGGACTTGCACAATAACAACTTGGATAATAACATACTCTCATTCGTTGGTGATATTAAGGTTAGTGCAGAAATTGACACATATGATAAACATCAATCTCTGGTCAAAGTTCTAAGGTATATAGAACAATGGGCTAAAAATAACAATATGGATTTTAACAGACAAATGTATGGTACTCCATCTCAGAAGACAAAATCCAAGGAGAACCTACACTCTGAACATGGTGCCATTAGGATCAGTAGATAAGGAATGTGATTTAGTGATAATAATCAATTATACATTTAGTCATTTGGACCACTGCAGGAGGGTAACACAGACTACTAGCAGATTAATAAGTACAATCAAAAAATATTTTATTTCCAGGAATGAGAACTGCTTAATTCTGCTATACAGATGCTAAGTAAAACCACACTTAGATTATGGGTCTCCTTTTTTGGTCCATGTATTTTAGAATGGATATTAATTTGCTAGTGAGTATCTAGACAAGGGTTACTAGGCTTATGCCTAGAATTAAAGGTACGTCTTATATGGATACACTGACTGAGTTGAACCTGTTTAGCCTTGAGGAAAGAAGAAAAAGAGGAACCATCTTATTACTTTTTAAAGTATTGAACAATTTGGATCTAGCAGAGAAATGTGGTATTGCATATGCCAATAAGCAGGCAAACTTTAGAGCATATGATAAACAACTTTGAATTCCAAGGGTAAATACCAATAAACTTGATAACTATTGCATAATAAGGGCTCCATGAGTGTGGAGTAATTTACCATATTACCTAGTAAATTTGGCAAATTCAAAAAAATTCAAGCCCAAGTTGGATAAACTTCATATTTGCAAAGGGACAATTTACCCACTAGGAATGAGAAACAGTCTTGAGGGGCCCAAAGCCTTCTTCTGTCTATACAACAAAGTAATACCAAGTATTGTGCCTCTGAGAATTGGGTGGTACCTACGCAGGTTTAACAGCACATTAAACATCAGGTCTAGCAATGGTTTAGGTTGAAGAATTTCTTGTTCATAGTGAAGCCAGATAAGGAACTTCTCAGTGACATGGAACCAGTGGGCTAGTTGTTTAGCCAAGAAGGCAATGTGATATTTTTTGAAATTAGGGAGCCCTAAACCTCCATCTTTCTTATGTGCTTGCAGTTTAGCAAAACCTAGATAAAGGGGTTTTGCCTCCCAGAGGAAAGTTCTAATTAGCGTATCAAGTTTCTGGAACCATATGTTTTTGATTTTGGTTAGTAAGTTTCTGAGTATATACACAGTAGAATTTTGGGCATTATGATTTATTTAAAATAATTAATTTCCCCCATAGGGACAGGTTAAGTTTCCCCGTTTAAGTATCTCTAAACAGATCTTTTCTAGTAAAGGTTCAAGATTGGTCTTGTTTAGTAGATGAGTCTTCTTAGCAATTTAAATGCCAAGATAGGAGACATACTTAGATGCCCATTTTAATTGTAAGCTAGATATTTGGAAATCTATTTCAGAAAAAATGTTATTTAGGGATAAGAGGTGTGATTTTGACCAGTTTATTGTAAGACAAGAAATATTGTTGAAGTCTCTTAATATCTGAGTCAACTTCTTGATAGAGTATTGGGGATCTGTGAGAGTGAGCAGCAAGTCATCTTCATCATATGCCTCAACTTTGCTCTCATATTTTTTTATTTTAATTCTCGAGATATCCTTATCTTTTTTAATCATACACAGAAGGGGCTGTAAGGCTAACAGAAATATTAGAGGGGAAAGCCAGCCCGGTGGTGCTGAGGGCTGAGGCACTGGCCACCACACCTCAATCCATGCCAGCGACCAGTGTTTGGGAGTGAGCACAGGTCACCAGGAGTCATCTAGGGAGGAGAAGGATTGAGCGTCCGAAGAACTGCTCTCCTTCTCCGGGGAGGGGGTTCCATGGCAGTTGGTGCGTGATTGCCTCCTGGCAGATGCTGGGATACCGCATGCTCATTGCACTCAGGGGTGGCGCTAAGGGCAGATATCTGGAAGGGAGTGCATGTGGATGTATGCACGCCCCCCTCTGGAGACATCATTGCATGTCCTCAGTTCCAATAGGGTGAAAAATGGGCACCCAGTTGAGTGGCTTGATGGCCATCCATGAGCTTTGCCCGGTGGCTGGGCACCCAGGCTAGATCTGTGTTCCATGGGGAGTCTGGGGGGCTCCCTGTGGCCCTGCTGCGGAGGGTACAACCACAGGGGCATATGGGTGTCTGGGACCTACCAGGAAGAGGTGGACAGTGGCCAGACTCCCCAGTCAGATGTGGAGACAAGGGGAGCAGAATGAAGGTGGTCAGGCAAAAAAGGAGAAAAGTAGTAGCCAAATATTAGAGGGAAAAGAGGGCATCCCTATCTGATGCCTCTTCTTGTTTCAATAGGTGCTCAAAGTATTCCATTGGTTATGACTGAGGCCAAAGCTTTGCTGTATAGTATGTTCATTCAGTTCATAAAGGAATATTATATTTCAAAATTAGGTAGCATTTATTTTCAACATAATCATTTTATGGAATCAAACTTTTTTTTCAGCATCTAGTGACAGAACTACAGCAGGTTCGATGAATTTGTTTGCTGACTATGTAGCTGATAAAGGTCTTCTTATGTTATCTTGACCACAACTTGTTTTAATAAAGCCTTCTTGATGTTTGTGAACAATTTTAGTTATCACTGTGTGAAGTCTGATAACTAGAATTTTGGCTATTATTTTATAATCGGTGTTGAGTAATGAAGCTGGCCTATAATTGGCACAGTTCTTTATCCTTCTTTGGAAGGACTATGATATATGCTTCTCTCATACTTGGGGGCAATTCTTTCCTAATTTATGCATCACAAAAAAAAACCTTAACAAGGGGTTTATTAACTGGTCTTTAAGGGTTAAAAAAAAACACTAGGCAGCCCATCAGAACCTGGTATTTTAGAGGATGGTAGTGAGCTGATGACATCATTGATCTCTTCCGCAGGGATTGGTTTATTTAGCATCTGTGATTATTCTTTGGAGAGAAAGGGAAGTTTTAATGTCTGTATAAATGGTTTAATGTCTTGTTTAGTTGGATTATGCTTGCTTTTGTATAATTTATTTTAGAACTTGTGAAAGATTGAGTTAATGTCCATAGAAGAAGTTCTTGGGATTTGGCTTTCATCTAAAATTTTGTATATATGGGTTTGGCTTTCCTTTTGTTTTAATTGGTAAGTGAGCAGTTTTCCAGGATCTTTCCCGGACTCCCAATAACTTTGTCTTGTTCAGAATAGTGCATATTCTACTTTAACTGTTATGATTTTATTTATTTTATAATTAATCAAGGTTACTTCCCATAAGATCTCTGTATTTAAGGGACCAGCTTTATGTTCATCTTCTAGTTTTTGTAATTGTTGTTATAGTTTAGTTAATTTGCACTTTTTACAAGATCTCCTTATTTAAGGGGGTAGCTTTATGTCTGTGTTTTAGTTTTTGTGTTTGTTGTTCTAGTTTAGTTAACTCGGCTGACTTCTGCTCTTTAATTTTTGATGAATAGCCAATAATATGACCCATTATGTACACTTTAAAAGTTTCCCAGAGGCATGCTTCTGCAGTCTCCCCATTGTCACTGATTTGAAAGAAGGTATTTGTCTCATCCTTTAATAGTCCAGCGGCATAGCTCAGTTTTTCAGGTGAATTGTGCATTTTTTGATGCCAGCATGACACTTGGCATATTTGAAGAGGCTTATAAGACAATCATTTTCTGATGTAGTGCCAAGCTGTAAAACAATCTGTTACCATGGAAACCAATTTTTAATTGGAACCTTATATTATCTACAGCACCCATTGCTGCCATGAGTCTATTATGCAATCATAGTGATCCAAATATTCACCATACATCTTTTTCTTTTTTAAGTATTCATAAAAATATTACTTTATGTTAGAGAAATCGACTTTATTGATACTGTAATGATTTAAAAATAAATGTTTTGTACAGATAGCATTGCTTTAAAGGAAACAATTATCAAAGCCAATACTGTCATCCATAAATCTAAAATCAGCTTAAATGTTATCTACATGTAATTGGTGCCATTCAACGTTACAGAATATGTATGGTTTAAAGTTATATCCAAATCCTGGGTTTATTGTCTTAACATACATACCAGCATAACATAATTTTGTGAAGAAGCAAAATAATAAGCAACAAAGAATACTTGAGGTTAGAGCAATGTAATCTCATTGTTTACAGAACTGGGTCCAGTCATTCATCATTCTAGTCTCTTGCACATTGGTCATCACACTTACAAAGTGGTGTACAAGGTGAAGAAGCCGTTAGACACTTGCATTGAGATGCACAGCCCTTTTTACAACCACAATGCACAAGTTCATAACATGTTTTAGAAGCCTCTGGCACAGTAGTCCATTAAGGCGGAAGTTCCCCATCAACACGGATCAGTCCCCCATCAGTAGGGTTTGGAAGCATTGGCATCACCACTGTGGATTGTCCCTTATGTGCCCCCCTGCCTTGGTAGGTTGCCCCACAGATGTGCTGCACCAGTGCAGCCTGCGTTGATGGTATTCTTTCTAGACCTCATCACTGGAGGCACATTTGAATAGGTTGAAGGCAGTGGATTCACACACTTTGTAAAGGATGACTTCTCTAACATCAGTTGCCCATGTCAGTGCCCTCTCCTGTAAAGATAGAATCCTGTATGAGTGAGATTCCAGTTTCATAAAAAGAACCTGTTGCAGTGGTTAAGGATGGAATTTGGTCAATGTTATCTACTGCAGCTGTTTTGAATACACCACCACAAAGCTGAGGAGAACAAATAACATGGTTTTCTTCATAACATTCATAAACAGCATTTGCAAGGTGTGATGCCAGATGTAACACTATGTCATATGATACAGAAATGCCAAGTTCATGAAGTCTGTCTACCAGCTCTCTCTTTCTGGCTTTAGTATGCAGCATTGCTCCTATGTATAATGGTATCGGTGTTTCTAGGTTTCTGGTATGCTTTGCAGAACGTGTTCCTTGCCATTTGTGTTTACACTGTTAAACTTCAGCAGATGAGCTATAGACAACGCTGCCTGATTTGTTGATTTGGCAGAATGATTTTTGATGTTTGGTCCTTCAAGAATCATATTATTGTAACTAGTGTCAGAACTGATGGTGAGACTGACTTTTCTTGGCAATCAGGTGGGAATGTCTCATTGAAAGGTGTGTTCTCTTCAAAAAGTTCACTTCAAACTATCTGCACTGCACATGCCAGACACACTGCATCACAATTGCTGTCCTTCTGAAAAGCATCCAAAAGTTCCTGTCCTATGTCATCGACAAATGCCAGGAACACTGCTCTTCCTTTGGTGTGTGCTCTGAGGCCTGGTATATGGGCCAAATGTTTGTTCTTCAGTCTGGTTGTGTGGAGTCTTTGTGTTTGCTTCATACCCAATTGTTCAAGCCTTATGCAATAGTAATTTGCTAAGTCTGTAAGTCTGAAGATGGATGTATTTGATTTGTCTAATTGAGCATCGTCTATGTACAAAGTCAGTTGAGGAAGAACAATACTGTAAGTCATCACTTCACTTTCCTGTTGAAATTACTCTTTCTTAGCCTTGTCCCTTACACAATTATAGAGTGCAACAAAGCATTTCTTGTGATACTTTGCTTCAATGGCTATGAGGTCTCCAGCACTTAACTTGGCAAGAAGCTTGGTATCTTCCAACTGAAGGCCACTGACCGAATGCATAAGTCTAAACCAAAAGCGCATACTTGTGTTAGATCATCCACAGAGGACACCTGGTCACAAAGGAAACATGCTGCTTGAGCTGGATCTTTTGCTGTGTACTGGAAGCTGAGTGAGTTTGTTTGGGGATTCCTGTTGACTCCTTCTCTTGGTCAGCATCCAATTACTTTCTTTTCACCACTCAACTTAACTTGGTTTTGTTATACATATCTCTGCATGACTTATGCCACAAGGCACTATGCTTGAGTAGAGTTTCTGCAATTCCACCACCTTCGTCTAAGTAGGCTAAGTTCAAAGTCGCAGGCAACCCATGCACCTCAGCAAAGCCCTACAGATCCTCTTCTGTTGTTCTGTAACCTGCACCAGAATCCTTTCTATTGGACTTTGCAGGACACTGGAGACATTTTTCTGTGACCTTTTGACATATGATATACTTTGACCAGTCAATGGCAGTCATTGAAGGCCCTGGAAAAGGACTGTCTCTTTTTAGCTGATATTCCTCGACATGTTTTTCCATTTTTTATAAGTACCAAATAATGACTACATTCTACTGCTTCATTCTATGTTTGCTCTGCAAAATAAGAAGGAAAACGCAAGGAACTAAGTGTTAGCCATCTGATATTGGCTGTTCCAGAAGATTGCAAACATCATATTAGATCTAAAAGCATTGGCATAGGTTCCTAACTGTGATACAAACTCAGAATAATGAAAGTACTCTGCTAATGTCAAGAGACAACTAAGCTATACATAATGCATGATTATGAAAAGAGGCATCAGAGGTAGTACCCTGACCGAATGCTGAAACTATCTTTATCAGTTCCAGGTCTACATATTTTGTCTTTCTTAGCCAGTTAGGAGCAGCAATTTAAACATACTCATAATGTACCATATGTGTCTTATGGCAGACAATCAAAGAGACGTACTGACTAACCCATGGGCAAAAATGAAGGTAAATGGACATTTTCATATTATAAAATACCTTCATACATCAAAATGAGTGTCGTTTATTAAGCATCATGAATTTAGAAGCCCATCTGGCTTCATGTTTGAGCACATACTGAAAGCACATGGAAAATACATAGATTTACATAGCTTTTGTATAAAAAATTATCCTGTAGCTGGCCTGGTGGTGCAGAGGGTTGAGGTGCTGGACACCTTACTTCACGCTACACTGGTGACCCAGGTTTGGGAACAACCTTGGGTCATCAGGGTGCCGATGTGGGGGGGAGGGCAGAACAAGATCAAGCATGCCGATGGGCAGCTCTCATCTCCTGAGGGTGGTGAGAAGGGTAGGTTGGCACCCTCCCGTAGTTCCACTCCCACCAGGTGGCAGTCTGGTGGGTAGCATAGGCAGACAGTGGGTGGTAACACAGTTACAGGAGGTGGAAGGGGCTGAGCTGGTGCCATGGGGTGCATGCATGCCTCCGCACGCTTGCATGACTGTGTGCCAGGACCTCAGGGGCAAAGGGGAAAAAACCTGTAAAAATACCTATATACGCCTGTTGCCAGTTGGCAAGAGGAGGCAATGGGGACCAACTAGCTATAATAAAAAAAACATTTTTAAAATGATCCTGTAGCTTAATCAGAAATGGCACTATATCAGAAATTAATCGTTATGACCATGCCTATTACCCTGCAAAGTGTGACATTGGTATCAAAATGTCTACACTTTTTCAGCTATGCCACTGGACTACAACCAGTAAATGAATTCCTGAGATTTTAGAAGTGATACATTCATTCTGCATCTTGGCAGACCCATTTTCCCTCTGTTACTGATGAATGAGGTAATGACGCTTGCATGGTCTGAAATTATTATCTGACCCATATGAGTGTACTAGTGCATTGTCTAGATGTTAGGATGTGGTCAATTCTGCTAAAGGAGGAATGTAGATTTGATATAAAGGTGTAGTCTCTCCCGTTGGGATTGACCAGCCTCCATGTATCTACTAGGCTACTGTCTTGCATAAGTCCTTTTAAAACTTTTCATGAGTTGTCATTTCTTTCAGTAGTAGAAGTGTTGCTCTTATCTAATGTTATATCTAGGAGGAGATTGATGTTTCTACTAATTATTATATTTTCCTGCATCAGGTTATTCAGCTCCAGGAAAAAAGAGCTGAACAAATTAGTGTGTCTGTATTGGAAGCATAACTAGTCCCTATTTAATAATTTGTTTCATCCAATGTACATTGTAGAATCTGCCATCTCCCTTCAGTGTCTGTAAAATGTTTTTCCAGACTAAACCGTAAACCTTTTCTTATGAGTATGGCAATACCTCTTCTTTTATTATCATAGCAATTGCAATATACTTTGCTAACCCAGGACCATTCAAGTTTTTCTGCCCCTGTTTGAGTTAGATGCATTTCTTGCAAAAGTCCCACATCCACTTTTAACTCATTCAGTGGCCAATAACTTTCTTCCTTTTAACTGGGGATCACAGTCCCTTGACATTCCAAGATACAATTAACTTACTAGTCATATAGGGTGGGATATTCAAAAGGGTTGCGCCATGTGCAATAGGGTTGCACCTGCGCAAGTCCAAAATTGGGCCATTCTGCAATATTCAGCAGGAGGCAGTTGCACCACTGAAAACATGCTGAGCAACAACACAATGCTAATGAATGCATGCTGAACTGGAGGTGGAGGAACCATGCATAAACTGCACAGCCCAATATTCAGCCGGGCTGTGCAGAGTTGTGCAGGCGCAACCCCCAACCTGCGCCTGCACAACTTTGAGCCAAACAAAAAAGGAGTAAGTCGAGGGCCACCCACCAGTGAGCTGCCGCATTGCAGGGTGCAACACAGCAGCTGCCACCTGTGGCTGGCCCTCAACCTACTCCCTGTGCCCCCCCTGCAGCCCGATCGTGGGCAAAAGTGTAAAAATCCCCCACGCTCCCGACTGGCCCGATCGCGGGCAAAAGCATACAAATCCCCTCCCCAACTGGCCTGATCGCGGGCAAATGCTTAAATAACCCTCCCCACCAGCCCGATCGCGGGCTGCAAAGTGTCCCCGCCGAACATACCCCTGGTGGTCCAGTGGACCGCTAAGCCTGATCGTGGACTGTAAATGTTCAAATACCTCCCCGTATCCCTGGTGGTCCAGTGGACCGCTAAGCCCGATCGCGGGCTGTAAATGCTTAAACCCCCCCAAGACCATATCCCTGGTGATCTAGTGTTCCCGCACCCCACCCATGAAGCCCCGGCAGCCAGCGGGTGACAGCATCCCACCCGCCTGCCGCCCGCCAACTGACTGCCCGGTAGAGCTGCATGCCCATTGGTGCAGAGCAAGAGCCAATGGGTGTGCAGCCCATACCATACAAGGCAGTCCAGATATGAAATGAATGAATGAATATGTGAATTCATTCACATATCTGAACTGCCTTGTACAATATATACTGCGCCCATTGGCTCTTGCTATAATGAAACTGCAGGCACTCAGCCATCAGGCCTGTGTGACTCGGCGGGAGGGTGGGATGCTGCCGCCCACCGGCTGCCGAGGGAGCGAGGTGGTGAGGCTAGGTCTGGGTGGGTGGGTGGGGTGGACACTACATCACCAGGGACATGGTCTTTGGGGTTAAGCATTTACAGCCTGCAATCAGGCTTAGCGGTCCACTGAACCACCAGGGATATGTTGGAGGTGATTGAACATTTACAGCCCGCGATCGGGCTTAGCGGTCCACTGGACCACCAGGGATATGTTTTGGGGTGGAACTTTGCTGCCCGCGATCGGGCTGGTTGGGGGTGATTTAAGCTTTGCCCATGATCGCACAGTCGGGGAGGGGATGTTTATGCATTTGCCCGCGATCGGCCAGTCAGGGAGGGGGATGTTTATACTTGCCCGCCATCGGGCAGTCGGGGGTGGGGGATTTCTTACACATTTGCCCTTAATCGGGCTGCAGGGGGTGTCGGTCCCCGATGGCTGCTGCCTGGCAGGGCGTCAGGCGCAAGTCCTCGGGGATCGGTGCACCTGCATGCTAATGGCATGCAAATGGGGCCATAAACAGATGCAAATGGCCCCCCCTGCACTTTGCATGAATTATGGCCCCATTTGCATGTCACCTTTTGAATATCGGAAATTTTCACATGGCGCAATGGTACTTGGCGCCAATCGCAACTTGAATGTTCCACTCTGGACCACTTGCAGTGGCACAAGTTCCACTGGCACAAGAGACAGTGGTTGTGGTTGGGTGATATTCAAAGGAGCTGCTCAATAGCACAACTCCTTTGAATATCGCCTCGGCCACACCCCTGCACAACTATTTTGTGCAGTGCAAGGGCTTGCGCCACAAAATAGCGCAGTTTGAATATCAGGCCCATAGTTGGTTTGGTTTAGAAAATTTGTGACACAAGCTTATTACAATTAATATGGTGCATGTAACAAGTAAAGTCTGTGCACATATAATTATAGTAGCATAGATTTCTAATATTGCAGCATGAGAGAGAGAGAAAGAGAGAGTGAGAGAGACCAAATTGTAGAATTTATTATTTTAGATAAACGAAACTCTGTAACTATAGATATGTTTAATAGAACTACGAACAAGAAGTTGCAAATAAACAGCATACTATGATGATTATCTGCAGTCACGTACTTATTCAAGTTGAAGCTAAATCTATTCCATACTAACAACCTTGTTATTACAACATATAACAAAACACAAAGTATTGATCTTTTTTTCTATAGACGTTCTCTGTTAAGCTGTATAAGTAGCCAGGGAATAATTTCTTGTACCCTGCTAGTTAATCCCAAAACATTAGGTTATTCACCTAACCAATATTATTCAAGAGCACCCATAATCTTGTTAAAAAATGGGGGAGGTGCTAGCCCAGTAGCTTGGAGGGCTGAGACATTGGTGCCTTGCCTCCTGTGATGTCTGTAACCCCTGTTTGCGGTGCAAGTGGGTTGCTGGGGGTCAGTTGGGGAGGAGAGGATTGAGCATCTGGTGGACAGTTCTCCTATCCCATGGAGGGGTGGGGATGGAGTCCACTGCTTGCCTGTCCCCCAGCAGTAGCTGGGGGTTAGCACAGTGGACCCACAGATGGAGGGTGGATGCAGAGCAAATACCCACAATGCAGCATGTGGAAGTGCATGTGGCTTGACCATTGACATCATTGCATGCTTATGCGCCACACTCGGGGACTTGGGGGGGGGGAGAAAAGGAGAGAAAAATGACAGCTGACTGGCAGGATGACACCAGTCCCCTGAAGGCTCCACATCTGGCTAGTTGGGTACCTCAGAGGAGCAAGGGAAGAAAAGAGAGGTGAGTCCCAGTGGATGCTGGGGTGATGGGGCTGGAGGGACCAGTGGAGGAGGCCAGCTGACCAGGGATAAACAAATAAAGAAAAAAAATTGGGGGAGGTGTAAGGGGAAGTGGATGAGGAAAAAGGATGTGCATTGCTCAATAGATAGCTCTTAAATAATTCAGATAAGTACTTTGGTTCATTTATTTCCCTATAGAAATACCATGCAGTCCTAAGGTGTGGTCACTCTCAGTAAGACTCTGCTTGGGCGAGCATGTGTGTTATTATCTTTATTAGATGCATTATCCACTACAGTGTTGCATCAGATAAATAGCTTGATTCATTTGTTTACCTTCAATGATACTATGTGGTCCTGGGGGTCCCCACTAGTGAGTCGCTACCTGGGCACACATGTGTAAGCATCCTTATTTGCTGTGTTATCCACTACAGTACTGTGGCAGTTATGAGTAGACAACCCAACTAATGAGTCTCCACTCATATGTGCACATCTACTGAGTAGTCACATTATAGCAGTCCTGTTACATTTATGGTTGTTTCAGCAGCAGTTTGTACACAAGTCCACTACACATGCTCAGATTGTCATATTTGTTCTATTAAGGGTTTAGAGGAGAGAGAAAAAAATACAATTGTTTATTATGACTGCCTTTAACCATTAGTCTAAATCACTCTAGGCTATTTTCACATAGATGTAACCATGGAGATGGATTGGATAGAATAATAGTCATATCTAACAGTTTTAGCATTTTCTTTAAAGAGACCGTTAACATGTATGCAGCAATCTTGTAAGAATGGCAATTGTTATAAATTGCAACACATTTCATGCATGCATGCATTGGCTTCAATATGTAATTTTCAGTCTGATAGGAGGAACAAAAAACTCCAGCATCAATTTATTGAGGGGCTGTGTCCTATAGTACACTTCGTCCAGATGCATGGCAGAAACTGCATATAGTGTATGTTGGAACGCTGTTCCACATGGAAATCCATGCCCAGAACAGTGTTGTTGTGCTGCACTCAATGCATCACAAACTTGTTGTGCTGAATTCAGTATGTCACCGGTGCAGCACAACAAGACCAAATGCATTCACGCATGCTCGATGTAGCAGTAACGGTGGAGAGGAAGCAAATAGTGCCAGACGAGCCACTACACTGAAGCCAAGTAAGGCTTATTTTTAAAAATGTGACCGTTAATTTCTGCATCCATTCACTGTTTTTTATTGAATAGACTCCCCATACACTATAAAAGATTGTCTATGGGGAGTCATTTACAAAAAAGGATTTTTTCTGATTTCAAGGTCTCATTGTCAATGGACGACCTCTTGAACTTCGCTCTCGAAGTCTAACATTGCCAAGGAGACCTTTTGATTGAGAATATCCCTGTTGTTAATGACTCCCCATAGACAATCCTCTATAGGGAGGAGACTGTCATGTTTCCATACGTTGAAAGGTGGAAATGACATCAGAGTCCAGGGAGTGGTCTTGGGCTTCATCCATTTCCTTGCACTTTGGAGATCTGTTGAGGGCTCGCTGGACAGAGACAATGGAGGATTTGGGGAAGAAGGTGGATTTCACTCTCCCCCTGGTTTGAAGTTTGTGTCTTCTGGTAACTGTAGACCATTTTGCTCCAAAATAACTTTGTTGGGAATGAGGGTGTGTTTTATGATTAACAAGGGCATTTTGTTGCAAGGAAATCTACTGTTATGTGTGCTCTGCACTCCAGTCTCAGGGGGAGGAAGCGTGAGGCAGTTTGCATTGTTCAGAGTCCCAAGCTGTGGCATCCATGCACTTGTAACCCCCTTGCAAATGGGGGTTCCTGAAAGGTCTTCCTTGAGCTTGCCTAAATGCTCACTGCCAGGCTGGTGTCCTGCGTTTTAGCAGTTTAAATGTGATTGCCAGAGAGTGCCTGTATAGCCTCTGTGTTCTGTCTCTTTAGGAGCTGCCTGTATTGCAGTCATCAGTAATCTGAGAGGGAGCTTAGTTGAAAGATGTAACTATTTGCTGAAAATCATTTAGAGTGATAATGATAATGTAGTTTGTCTAATCTGCCTTCTTTGCAGCAAGGACTGTTTTGTTTGTCCCCACCACTTTGGCCCAGGACTGCAGAATTGGATCAATCAGTTCTGGTGGGACCTAAAATGGAGCCAGACTACAGGAGCTGTCTGGAGTCAGAATCTGTAGGAATTGTAGTTTTGGGCTTTTGGTGACTTTTTGCACCTGAAGGGGGAGCTCCTGTTGTGACTGACAGATGAATCAGCCAACTGAACCTTTTGGATCTTGGGGTAATACCCAGGCTTGCTGCAGTTTGAATCAGATCTAAGTTGGAAGCTGAACAAGCAAGATGCTTGAGACGGTCTCTGTGGAAAGGCATTAGATTTGGCCTGCCTGTCTGCCTACTGCCCTGAGAGTAAAAAGAGAATTGTTTTTGGACTGAATTCCAGTTGTGTAACTAAAGTAAGCTACTGAAGTGGGTCAGGCTCAACCTAAAGAAGACCAAAGATTTTGCTGAATGCGGTCAGCCTGTCAGGAGTTCCAGCTACCCCTAAGCTCCCGGTGTGTGCAGAGACTTTGCGATTGTGACCGGGAAGCATTTTGCCTGGTATAGTAGAAATCCCTTACATGTAAACATGCTATGAGCTGCTAGTGGGTCTTGAGTTAGTTCCCCACTGTGTGAACTGTATGCTGTTTGCTGGAAGCTGTATCCAGCCCAAAATGGACTGCATCCGAATTTGTCTCCATGCAGTCTGGGCCTTGCCAGACTTGCCCAGCCAGACTACCTACTGCACAGAGAAGCCATTAACGAGAGATCTGTCTGGGGATCAGCCCCTTGCTCCATGCTTGAACAGGATCGACGCCTCAGCGACTCGTGTGGGCCCTGCTTCTCCTGGTATTCCAGATCAACCACCTGCAGTCTCAATTTTCATCCAGCCTGTATCCAGTCTTGGGTCTCATGAGTAAACACCAGGGTAGCTCCCTGCAACAACAGCTTAATCTGAGTGTGTCATCTGATTGTCTTGCTGTTTTTTTTCCTTTACGAACTGTGCTCTCTGGCTCTGGATTACAAATAGTATGTACTATGCATGTTGTGTTTTCCATCACAGGGCCCCAACCAACTGTGATGCTGGCCAACCCCGGGCAATGATCCTGGCTAGCCCATCTCTTCTCTACCTGGGTATCCAGAGGTGTGGCTGTGTGGGGGGACTCAAAGTGCATGCATAACTGCTTGATTGATATAACCTTTAAGCTAATTAACCTGATTTCGCCCCTCCCTTGTTCAAGTCCCCTGAATAAATCAGATCTAACTTTTTCTGCTTGTAATCTGACTGTGGTTCCAGTTTGTGCTCAAAGTATTGACCGCAGTGAAAGCTTCAGACATCCTAACTTAAACCCCTTTGTGACTAAATCGTCCATCCAGGCCCCTGCTGCTGTCCCTCCAGACTGATCTGAAATTGTGGGCCCTTCAATGGAGACTACCATGGCTGTAAATGGTATTCCTACTCGGGCTGTGCTGGACAGTGGGTCGCAAGTGACCATTGTATTTCAGGACTGGTATGACAAACACTTATCTGCTACACCCTTACAATCCCTGGAAGACCTACATGTGTGGGGGCTGAATGACAAGTCTTATCCCTACCTAGGATATGCCTGCCTCTGGTTGTCATTTCCTGCAGCTGTAACTGGTGTAGAGGAGCAAGTCGAGACACTGGCCTTAGTATGTCCCCCTACTGGACTGTATGATGGGGTCCCCATGTTAATTGGGACCAACGCCCTTATGTTTGGGAGACTGGCACAATTCTGTCACGAGAAACAAGGGCGATGCACTGGGAGGGCATAAGAATTCCTGTTCTGATCAAGAGGGCCTATGATCTGCAACAGAATCCCAAGGGAATGGACCAGGATGAACCGGTAGGGGTCATGTGGAAGAAGGATCCTGATTCAATGGTACTGGCTCCTAATGCCCAGTGTACCATTCAAGGGGAGGTACGCCTCTGCAGAGATGTCAAGAACAAAATACTGCTGTTGGATGCACCAGGCAATAGAAAATTGCCAGAAGGATTATTGGCATGGCCCCAAGTTTACCGTGATTCCGCGGCCGCAGCCAACCACGGAATTAGCCACGGATTTTGTGGCCAACCGCAGAAAATGCAACCACCCACGCAATTCATGGCCAATCATGGAATTTGTGGCCGACCACCACAGAAGTTACTGCTGTGACCTCAGAAATAGCCATCCTTTAACTGTTGCCTGGGAGCCCTGTACTGTGCAGTTTAGTGTCTGAGCGTTTTATTTAAGAAAGTTTTTTTAGTTTCACTCAGTTTAAGTTTTTTCCGTGAAACTTGTGTTATTTCTACTTTGCAGCTATAGAAATGGGCTTTTTGTTACAAAATTTAAATATTAAAGAGCTGTGCTCATTGCTGAATTGCCAAACACCCCTGCTGGTTGACTGTTAAGTTTCTTTTCTGGGCGTCCTGCAGTCTACATTTTGGACCGAAATGAAGGAGACCTAAGGAGAGCTGAAAATATAGTGTTAACATATCTCTGTACCCTCAAAAAAAGGTGGCAACCATTTGGTGTCCAATGAAAATACTGAAGTGTTGTACTGTACATGGAAGTTCGATCTGTTTGAATTCGGCTGGGAGCATCTAGCACGTTTAATACTTTCTGCTCCTTGGAGTTAAACAGAGGAGCTGGCTTTACTATTTTTGTAGCGTATTTTGGAGTGACTCAGCGTGGCTTGTTCTGGTGTTCTCCCCCTTCCCAGGAATAGCTGAGGTGGATTGGTGCCAGACAGACCTAGAAGAAAAAACTGACATGATATTGTGTGTGTTGATATGATTTTATTCACTTAAACAAAGGTATCCTGACCTGACAAACATTCAAAGGACAAAGACTCATGCTGCAAGGATACTTTAACAAAATGAGTCTGAGAAATGAGAAAGGCCCCCTTGGAGACTAGACCTCTGGACCTTCGATTAAGTTTGCATTATGTTTGGTGCTTCCTTTGGGCAAAATTCTTACAAAGTCGCTGGAACACCAAGAGGTGGAGGTTGTCCATGGGGAAATCTCCCTTATGAGGAATTAATCTAGACACAGTGTCAGTTGTCAATTTATTACCCTGATTGAAAAATGAACAGAAGTAACTATGTTTTCATGTTATGACCCTGCATTATCG
This sequence comes from Neoceratodus forsteri, assembly GCA_016271365.2. Taxonomy (NCBI): domain Eukaryota; kingdom Metazoa; phylum Chordata; order Ceratodontiformes; family Ceratodontidae; genus Neoceratodus; species Neoceratodus forsteri. Next base: position 264,688,390 of record CM057454.1, on the reverse strand, counting down.
TTTATTACCAATTAGCCTAGACTCCTGCTGCACCTATTCCTTTTAAAATGAAACATGGATTTTCTTATGTAATAGACCCCTACTGCCAATTTCACATAAACACTGTTCTAGTGAAACATCGAAAATTGGTCATACTGTAGGGTGAACTCCGCTCTATGGAGCTTTAACTCCTTTGATAAAGTCTGTATCTCCATTACATACATTTTTAAGTGGTTTCAGGAATCTACTTCAGCCAATAGCTAAGAAACGTTGTATTTAAAATGGAAGCTCTGAGTCTATATGCCCAATTTGATTCAGAATTCCTAATTATCGCCACCAGGGTCTGTGGAATTTTATTGAATCAGGTTTAATTGAAAGAACTTATTAACTTTGAAGCATATGTAAGAATTTTTTTTTTTGTGTTACTATTCATTCTATAAAGATGCTGGAGTTAATTGAACTATCTGTTCAATTAGGAATGTTAAAGGCAGATGCTGTATGTTAACCTTCAAACTGACCTCTGCTAAAATTGCTTGAAATGCAGCTAATTCCTGAAAAGGGCCCCAGAATCCTCATGAAGGACCCTAGTGAGGCTTCGGTGAGAAATTTTGTTTTACACTGTTCAGCACTTGCTGACCCAGCTCATGATTTTAAAGCGTGGCCGAACTCTTCAGAGTGGTATGGAACTGACTGGAATAATTTATTGAGCCGAGGACATTCTGACACTCAGGTTTTTGGCTCCCCGCAATTAATAGCATGTTTTTTGGAGTGGACAATAATAAATCATATTATTAATAATAATTTGTTTTACTGAGTGTTTCTGAATTGCTTGTGTTCCTATTTTTTTTTAATTACTGTTTTACATTTTAGTTTAGTAATTTAGTAACAAAACCAATCATTGAAAACATGACTAGACATTAATGTGAGGATTTGGATATTCTCAGAACAAATTTGTTGCGATTTATATTTTTTTACAATGACTACATTTTATAATGTAATGAGTAAATTGTGTGTGAAACGTCTATATAAATATCCTCATGGTTAAGACCATACAGCACCCCCCACCACAATTCATTAGCTGAGGCACCTGCAAATTATTAATTCAATGCCAGTTGTTTTACAATTATAACAAGACCCACAGGGCAAGATTCACTAAAGGGGGAGAAGGACCTGCAGCTGTGGGAAAATCTTGGCGCTAGAGGCAATCCACCTGCAAAACCACAGGTCGTCCGCAGCTGCGGGTATTCACGAAGGTGGAGCCAGAGTGCGACAGGCTCCATGGAATACGGCAGCCTGCAGATGCTGTTGCCATGGACAGCACCACACCTGCGGGAGGCTGCTATGAGCATCGGAACCCGCTGTAGCACCCTCCGCAACTGCTGCGGCTGTGAATCGCTACCGCTGCAGCTGCGGGCAATTCCAGTCCGCAACAGCAGTTGCAGAGGGGAACTTTAAAAATCCCTCATCGTGAATCCTGCCCACTGTGTCCCCCCCCAGTCCCCTCCCAAGCAATGGTGGCATCAGGTACATTTTAACCCCAAACCCCCATGCTGGAACCCTGGGTTGAGCTTGCTAATTTATTTCATTTACATTATTTAAACATTTATAATGCCCTGCTTCAATACATTCTGTGGGGCCAGATGAAAGATGTCCTGACCGGGGAGATTCCAGCAAGTAGGGGACATGACTTATTAATTTGCTGCTTGTAGCAGGTTCTATCCCCCATTGAGCCAGGTTGATTTCAGTTTAAATATAGATCTTTTTTTTTCACACTAATAGCAGTACTGAGCCCCAGAGAGTTTTCTTCCCCTGGATATGCAAGGCTTGTGTAGGAAATCAGAGGAATGTGATTACTGTGAGAGGTACAGTGGTCCTCACTCAGAATGGGAATTTTAAAATTAAGAATGCCCTCCAGTGGTAACACCTGTTCCGAGCATGACATTTTATCTGAACTGAAGCTTTGCCAAGAAAACAAAACTGGCTGATCTGCTCTGTACTTATCTTATGTGCAGGTTTTCCAGGGTAAATGTAATTGTGAAAGTCCTGCTGCAATAAATAAAATAAATAATAAAACCACCAGTGCTGTTTTACAGTTGTATCAAAACCCACTGTGCCTGCCCCCCAGCCACAGAGGCATCAGTTACATTTACACTAGAGGGCATTACTAGTATGAATTACATTTTAAGTTAGAACTCATCCCAGGAGGGCATTATTTATAAAATAATTGTATGTACAAAACGTGTCTCTGTGGAGTTCCAACCCGCATACAGGAGTACACGCAGAAACTGATATGGTAGGAAAACATTCACACCCCCTCCTAACTGGTATGCAAATCACTGCTGGTGACACCCATTGCAAATTTATATAGCAATAATAATAATACCCTCTTATCCAGGTCCTCTACAGACATATTTCATATTTCATTTGCAGGCTTCTCCATCCCTGCTGCAAAGCATTAAATATAATAAATACCAATAATTACAAAATATAGGGGTTCTCTGGCCAGCAGGGTATTAGAATTGTTTAAACTAATGCAGCCTGGGAGGGCATCAAATAATTATATTTACAACACATGTGCCAAGCAGGGATGGTGCCAGCTAGCTAGGAGGGGACCATGATTTTTTAACGTCATTTTCTGCAGGTATGTGGCTTGCAGTGCCACAGAGCAAGGGAGGCTTCAGTCACAGTTTAGATCCCAGTTATGACTGAGCTGGGCTCAGTCACGGAGGGTATGGCTGTTGTTAAAATCATCACTCCCAGTGGGACTCTTCTCAGTCCTGTCCTAGTATTGGGGGTGTGGTTACTGTGGTTGGTGCCAGCCAGACCAGGAACACAAGAAATCTGCACACTGTCTGTGTATCAAAAATGAGTTTTCTAACACTTGCTTTTCCTGAATTAATTTTGGTTATACAGACAGTGTGAAGATTTGGTGTGTAGCTGTCCTGGCTGGCCCCTGGCCATAGTAAACTGCCCGCCCGCCCCCTCACTGGGACACTGGGCTGAGCTACATCCTGTTGGAAGCAAGGATATTAGGCCTCCGGGGCTGAGTCCTGCTCAGAACTGGGATTTAAATTTAAACTGAAGCCTCTGTGGCTCTCCGGGGCTCCAACCCACTACACAAACCAAAAACTTCTATGTCTGTGTATCTATCTATCTGTCTATCTATCTATCTATCTGTCTGTCTATCCCGATGTGCAACCATTTTAAATGAACCAACTAAACACCTATTGTGATATAAAAACTAATGTATAAAACATACAAAAATGATTCTTCTCCAGGTGTGTGCCTGTGTGTGTCAAATTCTAGCAGAAAAACAAAGCAAAAACATGCTGTGTGCAAGGCTTGTCTGGTGTTCTAAGCAATGCAGTATTAATATTGTTTTAAGTGGCATTCATGAAACATCGTGGCACTCATGAAGATATGTGAAGGTGGTGTGCAGTGAATCTGACATCTTTAATTTTACAGTACAAATAAAACAAAGAACATATAGTTGTGAGAAGGATTTATTAGCAGCTGGAAACATTTTGTCTTAATGAATTACGTAATATGTATACCCACACATATGAATATATAAATACACAAACAAATCTGTCTGTCCATCTATCTGTCTGTCAGCAATCTTTCAAAACTATTACCAGGAATACTGATCTGAAACAGCTTGTTTCCAAATGCGTCCTGTGGGTGAGGGATATGAAATGTAGTTCATGAGGACAAAATATATAAAATAAGTATGTCACTTGGCACCCCAAAAATAGAAAAATTAAAAGCTCTTCACAGCATACACAATTGTGATGAAACATTACATAACCATACAAATGTGTGCAGAGGATTGTTTTGTCTTTTTTAAAACCACTAGTCCCTTGGGCTAATGTCTTTGAGTACTGTATGTTAAGGGTCAATATTACAATATAAGCACTTTACTAAGAAAATGCCAAACATGAAGAAAAACAATAACAAAGTCTAAATATAAGGGGAATAGTGCAACAGATTTGTGCCGCAGAATTGCTGCAGACATAACCGTCCACTGCCGCAGAAGTTCTGCAGCAAATGGGAACCCTGCCACAGAACTTTGCTCCAAAGTGCCACAGAAAAATCAAGGCCCTGATTATTGGTTAAGCCCAGCATCTTGCCAGCTCCTGCTCATGCCTATGCACGATGAGTTATGGTCCAGATTCATAATGTGTCAGATCGGGAGATCCTGGTGAACAGAGGATGCACCCTAGCTATGGTACACTGCGCAGACACTGCAGTGTTGTCCAGCAACAAGCACCCTGGAAAGACAGATAGCGTGACTGCCGACTTGTTTGATTTTGGTGACTCCCCATTGCCAGTTGAATAGAAGATGAGAATTATCCAGAAACTTGCCCAGAGAGATCAAGTGTTTACATTGAAGAAATGGGACGAGAGATGTGTCCAGGGTGTGGAGCATCACATATGCCTGCACGATGGATGGCCATTTCGAGAGAGGTCCTGTAGACATAAACGATGTGAGAAGACACGTTCAGGAAATGCTCGCAGCTGGTGAAATACAAGAATCCAGGAGCCCATATGATTCTCCCATTGTGGTTGTGTGTAAGAAGAATGGATCTGTGAGAATGTGTGTTGATTATCGAACTCTGAATTGGCAGACCATCTCCAATCAGTACACCATGCCCACTATACAAGATGCTCTGGATTGTTTGAATGGGAGCAAATGGTTCTCGGTATTGGATATTCGCAGTGGATATTACCAGATTTCAATGGCTCCGGAGGACCGTGAGCAGGCAGTCTTCATCTGTTCTTTGGGGTTCTACAAGTTCCTGAGAATGCCACAGGGGATATGAGACACTCTAGCCACCTTCCAGCGACTGATGGAATGAGTGGTGGGAGACATGAATTTGCTGGAATGCCTGGTGTACTTGGATGATGTCATTGTGTTCGGGAGCTCCCTAGAGGAGCATGAGAGTCGACTGTTCAAAGTACTAGACCAGCTGGAAGATTTCAGCCTCAAGCTGTCCATCAACAAGTGTCAGTTTTTCCAAACCTCTGTTACGTATGTGGGGCACATAGTGTCTACAGAGGAGATAGAGACTGATGCTAGTAAAGTTGAAGCCTTGGTTACTTGGCCCCGGCCCCACAATTTGAAAGAACTACAATGTTTCCAGGGATTCTGTGGCCACTGCCGCTGGTTCATAAAGGACTATTCCAAAGTGATTCAGCCACTCTTGAATCTTACCCAGGGTTACCCTCCTACCAATCGTAAATACAAAAAAGGGACCATCAAAGAACCAGACAAAGCATATTTTCATGCAGGTGAACTTTTCAGGTCCCGTTGGATGCATGACTGTGAAGCAGCTTTCCGCAAAGTCATATACCAGCTCACGTACGCCCCCATCCTTGCTTATGCTGATCCCACCAAACCCTATGTGCTGCATACTGACACCAGTCTGCAGGGTCTAGGAGCTGTACTATATCAAGACCATGAGGATGGTTTGAGACCAGTGGCATTTGCCAGTAGGAGCTTGACCCCGTCAGAGCAAAACTATCCTGTGCACAAATTGGAGTTCCTTGTGTTAAAATGGGCCATTGTCATCCAGTTTCATGATTACCTCTATGGGGCAAAAATATTGGTGAGGACTGACAAGAACCCATTGACCTATGTACAGACTTCAGCTAAGTTAGACACCACAGGGCACCAGTGGCTTTCTGCATTGTCAACATATGATTATGCTGTCGAATACAGACCGGGCCTGAATCATATTGATGCTGATGCCCTATTCCAGAGGCCCATATCCAAGAGTGACTGGGTCAGGCTGTCTGAACCTGACATCCAAGCATTGTGCCAAAAGTTTGATAGAAATGAACAGATGTCTACGGACACAGCGGACTGCTTAGTAGATTGCTTGGGCCCCTCTGATACCTGTATACCGGCTGCGTATTGCTACTTCTCTGCTCTAGATATTAGTGCACTACCTCAGTTTGACAATGACAGCATTCAGTGGGCTCAATCCTGAGATCCTATGATTCATCCAGCACTTGACGCCCTTCGTTCAGGAAAAGATGAGTCCAAGTTGCGTTCCTCTGATCTGCGAACTGCTTTATTGTTTAAAGAAGGCTCCAGGTTGGAGCTGCTTAATCAGTTGTTGTATAGAGAGACAGTAGATCGGGGTGGCCAAATAGACAAGCAACAATTGGTCCTGCTCACAGCCTTCACAGATTTGGTACTGAGGTCCCTCCACAATCATATGGGCCACCTCGGTATTGACCAGACCCTTGACCTAATACAATCTCGATTCTACTGGCCCAAGATGGGGACCGATGTTGAGCACCATGTAAGGACTTGTAGTCACTGCCTGCAGAGAAAAACCCTGCCTCAGAGGGCTGCCCCCCCCTTGTCAACATTACTACCAGCACCCCAATGGAACTAGTCTGCATAGACTTCTTGAGTTTAGAGCCTGATCAGCAAAACATTGGCAATGTGTTAGTGGTTACAGACCATTTCACACGGGATGCACACGCTTTCCTCGCCAAGGAACAAAAAGCATCTACTGTGGCCAAGGTGCTAGTGGAAAATTTCTTTGTCCACTATGGTGCCCCCCAGTGAATTCACTCTGATCAGAGCTGGGACTTTGAGAGTCGACTAATCAAAGAAATGCTCTGTCTATGGGGGGTGTGAAAGTCAAGAACCACCCCTTATCACCCGCAGGAGGATCCTCAACCAGAATGCTTTAACCGCACCCTGCTAGACATGCTAGGCACCCTCCACCCAAAAGATAAGCATAAATGGAGCCAGCAGATTAGCACCTTGGTACACGCATACAATTGCACAAAGAATGATGCTACTGGGTTCTCTTCCTACCACCTCATTTTCAGGAGAGAGGCCTGGTTGCCTGTTGATGTCTGTTTTGGGGTTTCTCTCAATGGGGTCCAAGCCTAAGATTACCTGCAATATGTACAAAAACTGAAAGCTCAATTGAGCCATGCCTATCAACTGGCCCAGACAATGGCTGCCAAAAGAAATCTAGCCAAAAAAGAGAGACATGATAGAAAAGTAAAGGCTAAAGAGCTTAGATCTGGAGACCGTGTGTTGTTGTGAAATTTAAGATTGCATTGTAAACACAAAATTGGTCGATGGCACCATCTTCCCCATGTCGTAGTTGGAAAGTTGGATGATTTGCCAGTGTACAAAGTGCGCCCAGAGAATAACTCCAAAGCTGTCAAGACCATGCACCGTAACCACTTGCTACCTATTGGTCAAGTTATAATTGAGGCTGAACCCACCGAGATTGATTCCCCTGGACCAGTGACTCATGCTGCTGCAAGAAAGAAACAGAGTCAGCCCGCCCCCATGGTTGCCGATTCAAGACTTCCCCCGCAGCAGGCCCAGAATGATAGTGACTGCCAGTCTAACTCAGATGACAGTGAGTGTGATAATGCCTATTACCTCTCATATGAACTGAGTCAGTTGTTTCTTGGAAATCCGATGTTCAATTATGGGGATGAAGATGGGCCTTCTGGACTGCCTAACCCCCCGGCATTATCCTTGGAGCCAATGCTCCCTGAAAGTGAAGTGCAAAGTATCACATCTAAGGATGCTGAGTCTTTGTGTATTGTGGAACTGTATGATTTGCCTGAAGGACAGGGTGATGGTATGAGTCTTTCTGGTGACATGCAAGAACTTGAGGAACACTATGAGAGTGCTGACAACCCCCCTTCAGTGCCGGAGTGTCTTCAAAATGAGCCAAGTATTGTAGAAACAGAGCCTACAGAGTAAGGGACTGACAGTGCTCCAAGTTTGGACATTCCTACCCAGGCAGAGGTACCCCTCACAAGTGATGAAAGTTCCAGGACCAGTGTTGAGAGTACAGAGACTGTGGTTGTTTCCCCCAGAAGGACTGGCCGAGCTGTCAAGCCAGTAGTCCGCTTAAGTTATGATTCTCCCAGTAGGCCAGTGGATTTGCCTCTCAGTGTGGTCCACAAAAGGGTTTATGTTTCTCAGAGCTCACTGCCCAAACTGAGCTTAAGTACAAATTCCAGGTTAATTGTTCTGCCTTCTAGGTATGGTGCCCCTGCCTCGTCTAGCCCCAAGTTAGCTGATAGGGAAGGGCCCCCTCTGACACTGTTTAATGTACAAGAAGTTATTACATGATTCTGCATAGTAATGTATAAATTACCTGTGGGAAATATACATTATGTATTTTCAGAATGGGTATAGTATTACGAAGTGTAGTGAAAATGTATAGTAAACTAGTAAATTTATGTTAACTGATGCAGGATGGTACAGACTTGACACAGATGCCAAGTTTTTACCAGGCAGAGAAGGGTGTAACCCCCTACAAATGGGGGTTCCCAAAAGTCTTCCTTGAGCTTGCCTAAATGCTCACTGCCAGGCTGGTGTCCTGCGTTTTAGCAGTTTAAATGTGATTTCCAGAGAGTGCCTGTATAGCCTCTGTGTACTGTCTCTTTAAGAGCTGCCTGGATTGCAGTCATAAGTAATCTGAGAGGGAGCTCTGTTGAAAGATGTAGCTATTTGCTGAAAATCTATTTAGAGTGATAATGATAATGTAGTTTGTCTAATTTGCTTTCTTTGCAGCAAGGACTGTTTTGTTTATCCCCACCACTTTGGCCCAGGATTGCCGAATTGGACAAATCAGTACTGGTGGGACCTAAAATGAAGCTGGACTACAGGAGCTGTCTGGAGTCAGAATCTGTAGGAATTGTAGTTTTGGGCTTTTGGCGCCTTTTTACACCTGAAGGGTGGAGCTCCTGCTGTGACTGACAGATGAATCAGTCAACCAAACCTTTTGGATCTCAGGGAAATTCCCAGGCTTGCTGCAGTTTGAATCAGATCTAAGTTGGGAGCTGAAGAAGCAAAATGCTTGAGACAGTCTCTATGGAAAGACCTGCGATTGGCCTGCATGTCTGTCTGCTGCCCAGAGAGGGGAAAGAGAATTGTTTTCGGACTGAATCCGAGTTGTGTGACTAAAGTAAGCTACTGAAGTGGGCCAGGCTCAACCTGAAGAAGACCAAAGATTTTGCTGAATGCGATCGGCCTGTCAGGAGTTCCAGTTACCCCTTAGCTCCTGGTGTTTGCAGAGACTTTGTGACTGTGACCGGGGAGCATTTTGCCTGGTACAGTAGAATTCCTTTATATGTAAATGTGCTGTGAGCTGCTAGTGGGTCGTGAGTTAGTTCCCCACTGTGTGAAATGTGTTCTGCTTGCTGGAAGCTGTATCCAGCCCAAAATGGACTGCATCTGAATTTGTCTCCATGCGGTCTGGGCCCTGCCAGACTGGCCCAGACAGACTACCCACTGCACAGAGAAGCCATTGACGAGAGATCTGCTTGGGGATCACTCCACTGCTCCACGCCTGAACAGGAAAAACACCTCGGCGACTCATGTGGGCCCTGCTTCTCCTGGCATTCCAGATCAACCACCTGCAGTCTGATTTTCATCCAGCCTGTGTCCAGTCTTGGGTGTCGTGAGTAAATACCAGGGTAGCTCCCTGCAACAACAGCTTAATCTGAGTGTGTCATCTGATTGTCTTATTGTTTCTTTTCCTTTACGAACTGAGCCTTCTGGTTCTGGATTACAAATAGTGTGTACTGTGCATGTTGTGTTTTCCATCACAGGGCCCCAACCAGCTGTGATGCCAGCCATCCCCAGGCAATGGTCCTGGCTAGCCCATCTCTTCTCCACCTGGGTACCCAGAGGTGTGACTGTGTAGGGAGACTCAAAGTGCATGCATAACTGCTTGATTAATATAACCTTTAAGGTAATTAACCTAATTTCACCCCTCCCTTGTTCAAGTCCCCTGAATAAATCAAATCTAACTTTTTCTGCATGTAATCTGACTGTGGCTCCAGTCTGTGCTCAAAGTACTGTACTGTTGCTATTTGCTGTGCATAACCTTGTTTTACAGGGGGTCCACAGGGTTGAGCCAGAGGAACCAGCCCTGGTGGTAAGTGCAAACAGTGTGGGTACTTGTGTGGTATACCAGGGGTATTGTGAAAGTGATTATTGTACAGTGTTCAGGCCACTAGAGGGAAAAGAGGGGGGGTTACAGTGTCCCGGAGGGCTGTGCCCAGGTTAGCTTGACCACTACCAACCGTGACCTCTGGGTGGAGGCACCCGTTTCAGAACTCAGGCCCCTTAACCTGCTACTAGCCAAGCAGGCAGGGGTAGTAGCTCCTGGGGATAGTGCCACCTAGGGGTTACACACTCATGGTTCTGTTGAGAGCCATTTAAATTTAAATGTTTATTGTGATCTCTAAGCCACTTTTCATTTACAAAATCCTAGGCTTCAGGGACAGATTCAAAGGAATATACATAGTTGGTACATCAAATGTTAAAAACAGATGGATATCTTAAAAACTACTACACAGCCCTTTTCTCTAAATATTTAACCCTTGCAGGGTTTAGGTGCCAGGGATCTGTGAACCCGCTCAATTTCTAAAGGCTGTGGCCAATTGTATTTCAACACAGTTGATATTAAGTGTTGTACAAATGATAAAATGCCATTCCCTTCAGCTCCCTCAAGGATTCCTACCGATCTTAGGCTGTATTGACAACCCCGATTTTTGAGGTCGTCTACTTTAGACCACAACATTTTGACCAGCTCACACAAAAAATGTGTACACTCTTCTACGTTAATGACATCCTCCATGAGTGTGATTCTAGTTTTGTATTCATTAATTATATCAGCTGTGGTGGCATTACCCTGCTGTATGTCACTGACTTGCAGTTTGAGTTGGCTTATATAATTTTGAATGTTCATTAAAATCCGTATCACGATTTTTATATTCCCTGTGGGTTTGGAAGGAGATTCAGTATTTTTGCCATTAGTGTTCTCTTTCCCTGCCCCTTTTGACTTACTTGGTGTTGATGGCAGCAGAATTCCTGAGGCAGCAGTGGAGCACAGCATACCGTATTTGTTTCCCATTGTACTTAAAATGGTAATAAAATAAAAAATATGCAGGACACCAATTTCCGGTGTGTGCCTAAAAGTGCTCAGGCAGTTTTCAGCATTTAGATCGATCCTGAAATATTGAAAATTATGTTTTAAAGAAGGTTAGGTGAAGAGCGTCAGTTTTCACCCTGTCACTACGTTAACTGCGCTAAAATTATTAAGGGGTGTGTGTATGTCCATGTGTTCTTTTACTTACTTTTTTTTTTGTCTAGCTTTTTCTCCCCATAGGGCAGCTGGCAGATGGGCTTTTGGCTCTCTCCTTAAGAAGTCTCCATCCACCTCGAACCGAGTGCTCTCTCCCAGTCTCAACTCTGGCTCCCCGGCGAATCCCCCACAGATTTCCCCCTGTGTCAGGGTCAGGGGTGAGGGACGTCCTCCCCTTCCCATTGCACACACTCATCCAGATACCAGGTAGAGCCATGGGTTGAGAGCACGGTCGGGACTTCATGCAGCCTTCCAGCATTCCGTTTCCAGTTTTCTCCTCTCCCGCTGTTGCTGGGGTGAATACAGAGCACACATGTGGAGGAGTGTGTATGCTGCAGAGTCCACAGCACCTCCCATCATTGGCATCCCTGACCTGTTCTACCCTTAAGCCTCCACCTGGGGGTAGTCATTTGGTGGGGCTGCCAAGTCTCCTTCCCCGGGAGAGAAGAGCTGTTCTCTGAACGCTTGATCCTCTCCCTCCCTGGCTGACCCCCATCAACCCACGTTCGCCACCGAACACAGGTCGCCGGCATGGCAGGAGGTAAGGCACAATGTTTCAGCCCTTCATGCCACTGGGCTGGCTTTTTTTACTTACTTTTGGCCATAACCCATTTTATAAGGGCAATAAGGCATTCTGGCCTTGTGGTTGTCATGGGATAAACACCCTCCCAGGTGCTGAAGTCCCTCAGTGTAAGCTCAACGGGCCTCAATATGCATTTGGTCAAGTGTTTATCACATTATAACCATTCCATGTCATGTCTTATTGCATACTCACCCAAAACATTGTATTCTATGAGGCTGGTTAGGTCTAATTATAAAAACCAGCAAGCAAGCCTTCGGACAGAATTGAATGAAAAAGAAGCAATTGTTGCCAACTTTAAAACACATGCAGAATTGTCAAAGTTTGAAACTGAACTAAACAACACTATTGTGAAACAGAATGAAAAGATCAGAGCTCTGAAGTAAAAAAAAAATTGAAAGAGACAGACAGGACTATTCAAAGGACCAGGTGTTCACTGGAAAAAGAAGCAGGGTCGTGACTGCAGCAAGAACAGTGGCAAGGGAGGACTGAAGCCTATGCTAAAAAAAAAAAAAAAACAACAGTAGTTTTCACACCTCCACTAGTGAATCTGTACCCAATTCAGGGGAAGATTTTTAGAAGTACCACTAGTGGACCAGCACCTGCACAGAAGGAGAAACCATCAGGTGAAATTCAATATGCCAAACGCAGAATGAGGAGGGGGCAGAGGGAGAAAGCTGGTCAAGACCATTTGGCACCAAGTATCAGAACCAACAACAGAAATCCCAGAAAGGCAAGAAATAAATGTGATCAACCTCTTGTCTACCCCCTTAACAAAGTTTCAAACAACACTTTAGAGTGGGACTAAGCTTTGTTCCAATGACTGATATGAACAGGTTTGAGCTATACCTGGACTTAAAAAAGCTCACATGGAAATTGAACATAAAGGCATTCTACAACAAAGAGAAAAAGCATAAAGAGGCTACTACAACTGTGTCCTTACAGGACAATATAAACCACAATCCTGGGATACAATCTGAGCTAGACAGGTCACAGGAAATGCAACAACATACTGACGGTACTGAGGTTTTCAGAGCAGCCTCCACTTTTAACCCTCCTGCTGTTACTAGCTTTGCTGATGGGCTTCTGAAAACTTTTTGAAAAGGAAAGGAATAAACCATTTTGCAATGCTACCACAGATGAGATGTCACATTTAAAGGAATTGGAGAATGAGACATCTACAATAAAACCTGCTGACGGGTTGGGGGGGGCTTGGTTGTGTTACTGAACACAGTAAATTACATCAAGGAAGTGACTAGGCACCTCTCAAATAGGCAGCTTTATTTACATCTGAAAACTGATCCTGCCCAGATCTTCAAAAAGGGTGCTGACTCTTTTCTAGAACAGTTTTGCAATAAGGGTATAATTTCACAGCATATATTTGATGTTTTGACTGTGCATCATCCAATCAGATCTACAATATATGTGCTACCCAAAATCCACAAAGGTTGGATGATCCCCCAGGTCACCTGACTGTGGCAGGAACTGACTCCCTCTTGGAACCATTGTCACAGTATGTGGGTTCCTATATTAGGGAATTAATAAAAGCACTACCCCCATATACTGTATAAGAGATGCGACTGACATCTTCTGCATTATGGGTGACCTTCAGATGGAAACATACCGGTATTTGATAACTAGAGTCATTGTATACCAATATACCTCATGACAGGGACATGATATCATTTTGTGCATGGTTAGAGTCAAGTAATAGCTTGGAGGGAATCAAAAAGAGTTTTGAAATGCCTTTCTGAATTCATCTTGGAATGTAACTCTTTTATATTCCAGGGACAATCCTATCACCAGATCAAGGGAATGGCAATGGGGTTACCTGTATTTGGGACACTGGGAAAAACGGTTATTTATTCCTAACAGATCAACAATTTCTACCTTCTTATTGATGTATGCAGACACTTATTAACGATGTGCCGATGGTATGGTGCAGGAATCATACCTCTCAACTGTACCACATTATGAGGACTGTTCCTCATTTTACTTCACAAAAGCTCCCTGTTCCACATTGTGAGGACTTGTTCCACTTTCAAAGTCAACATTTTAAAGCAAACATTCATAGTAAATGATGCAAAACAATATATTATTCAATTAATAACAGACTTTCTGAACATAAATTCAACATGTTAACAGTGTTTTGAGCTTCTTAGGAAAAGATTTGATTAAGTGTTCCACATTTTGCCCATTTGTTCCACATTTTGACAGGCAATGTTCCACATTTGGGGACAAAAGGTTGAGAGGTATGGCAGGAATTTAGATGAAAAGCATAGTGGCTTACTTACATGCATCCAATCCAAATTTGTGGTTTACAGTCACATGCCACTTAAAAACTATCACATTTTTGGATTTACAAATTACTAAGGAGAAGGATGGTACAGTGAGCATGGATTTATACCAGAAACTACTGATCATAACAGCATTTAGCATTTTACTACTACGATCAGCAACATCCCTAAGACTCAGTTCCTCAGACTCGAGAGGAACTGTAGTCAGTTCTCTGATTTTGAAAAACAAACCTTGAAAATGGGAAAGAAGTTTCTTGAGCAAGGCTGTAACGGCACAACTGCTGAACAGGCAAGGATATAGGCAAGGCATTCTGATAAAAACGATCTTTTGCGGTATCCTCAGAGATCAAACAGTACTGATGTGGGCCTTAATTTTGTAACAATATACACTATACGGTTCAAAAGAAGTCCTGTCTTCCAATGAGAAAGGATTAGTCTTCGGCACCAAGAGACTCAGCTGGAATCCAAAGTTTACGATCCCTGTTCAACATGAGATCCTCTAGGAAAATGCCCCAAATAAGCAATTTTGTCGCTAGGGGAAGAGATGGATTAACAGCTACAGAGCTGTGTGTTGACAGTTGAATTCCAGAACTGGGTGAGTCTAGGACAACGCCAAAGCATAAGAGAAAAGTTTGCATGTGCAGCATTACATTTCTAGCAAACTCCTCGTTGCCAGAGACCCATGTTTTAGAGTCTGAGTGGGGTCTGAGTGGGGTGTAATAATAATAATGGAGAACTTTGTACTGAACCAGGCTTCCCTGCAATTCTTTACTAGATAATTTAAGATCGTTCCAGACGGATTTCCACTCTGTGCAGAATAAAGAAACACTTAGGTTTTTGTTCCCATTTACCTTTTGTAGAGTTTGTTAAGGTGGTCCATCATTAAAGAAGGAATACAGGTTGCCACCGATGAGTGCGATAGGCTCAGGGGGAAGAACACAAGGGCCAAAGCGCCCAGCTGGTTCAGTTCTGGGGTTGCCCAGGCAGTAAGGGAAAAGAGGTTGGCCTATAGAAAATTCAGGAAGACCAAGAGAGAGGTGGATAGGGAAAATTATTTAAGGTTGGCTGGTGAGGCAAGTAAGGAAGTCTGATAAGCAAAGGCACAGAAGGAGCTACAGATAGGTGAAGGAATTAAGAAAGGGAGAAGGCTTTCTTTCATAGAAACATAGAAGTTGATGGCAGATACGGACCGCAAGGCCCGTCCAGTCTGCCCATTTTTTCTACCTTATGAATGTGCCATAGGCCTTTACTCTGTCAATGGCCTATTTATTCATACTTATCTATATTGCTCCCTTATGCCTATCCCATGCTGTTTGAAGCCCTGCATTGTATTCATATCCACCACTTCCTGAGGTAGGCCATTCCATGCATCCACCACCTTTTCTGTGAAAAAGAACTTCCTCACATTACCCCTTAATTGGCCTCCCTCTAATCTCATGCTGTGTCCTCTTGTCCTGCTATTTTTCTTATATTGAAACGTGTTAGACTATTTCACCTTGTTAATGCCCTTAAGATGTTTGAATGTTTCCATCATATCACTGCTCTCCCTCCTTTGCTCTAGGGTATACATATTGCAGGGTTTTATTTAACTCTAAAAATTGATTTGCGTTTTTCTCATAAAAGTGCTAAATCTTTGTGAAAATGCATAACTCTTGCCTCACTGTGTTTAACAAACACAGCACTTCTAGAAAATCTGTATAAATACATTCTGTACACTTAGTATCATCTCAAGAAAAAAAATGCTAATCAATTATTTAAAACCCTGATATTGAGCTCAGTTAATCTGTCCTCATATGTTTTCTGATGCAGTCCCCTCACCATTTTGGTTGCCCTTCTCTAGACTGCCACCATTTTGTTAATGTCCTTGTGCAGGTGCGGCCTCCAGTACTGCATATAGTACTCCAGATGGGGCCTAATCAGTGTCTTGTAAAGAGAGATTATTACCTCCCTCTTATGACTTGTGATACCCCTACTAATACACCCCAACATCCCTCTAGCCTTACCTACTACTTTAGTGGTCTGCTTGAATGATTTCAGGTCCTCTGTGATGATGATGCCCAAGTCTCTTTCTTCCCTTGTGATTGCCAGCAACTCCCCTCCTAACCTATAGGTAGCTTCAGGGTTTCTCTTCCCTATGCGCATGATCTTGCACTTCTTTGTGTTAAACCCCAGTTGCCACTCTTCCAACCATTTGTCAGTTTTTCCAGATCTCTTCTTATTCTGCCTACACTATCTGGATCACCTACTCTGTTGCAGATGTTGGAGTCATCTGCAAACAGACAAACCTTACCCTCCAGTTCATCTGCAATGTCTCTGATGAAGATATTGAAGAAGACTGGCCCCATGACTGATCCCTGAGGTACCCCACTTGTGACTTACATCTCTTCTGACTGTATACCATTTATCACCACTCTCTGTTTTCTGCCCGCCAATCAGTTTGCCACCTAGTTCACCAACTTCTGACCCACCCGAGCCTACCCAGCTTATTAATCAATCTTCTACGTGGAACAGTATCGAAAGATTTGCTGAAGTCAAGGTAGGTGACATCAGCCACACCCCCTTGGTCCACCACTCTGGTTACCCAGTCAAAGAAATCTATGAGATTAGTTTGACAGGACCTTCCTGTTGTAAACACATGCTGTCTTGGATCCTGTGCTCCTATGGACACCAGATATAGCACTATCTTTTCATTAAGGAGTGCCTCCATAATCTTGCCCATTACTGGGGTAAGACTGTTTCACTATATAAGTGAGAAAACTGACTAGAAGGAAGAGAAAGGGGAGGAGTGGGTGGAGGATAATGGAGGAAAAGCAGAGATACTAAATGAATATTTCTATTCTGTCTTCACCAGGGAGAAAGACAGACCAGTGCCTTCACTAGGAAAAAGAGGAGCAGGTGGGAGGGGAACACAGGTGTAGTGATAGAGGAGGATAGAGTGATGATGGGGCTGCTGGCATTGAAGGCGGACAAATCACCAGGCCCATATAGAGTATATCCAAGGGTACTAAAGGAACTGGCTGAGGAGCTGGCAGGGCCACTGGCAGACCTATTTGATAGTTCACTAGAGTCAGGTGTGGTACCACAGGACTGGAGAACAGCACATGTAGTATCCCTGTACAAAAGCGGTCCCAAGGATGACCCAGGGAATTACAGACCAGTCGGTCTGACCTCCATTGCAGGAAAACTCATGGCGACCATACTAAAGGAAAGGTTAGTGGAATATCTAGAGGAGCATGGTCTCCAGGATGCAAGGCAGCATGGGTTCATGGGGGGAGATCATGTCAGACGAAGCTGATTGACTTCTTTGACTGTGTCACTAAGACAGTAGACAGAGGCCAAGCAGTAGACATCATTTATCTTGATTACAGCAAGATCTTTGACTCTGTGCCCCATAAAAGGTTTATCAGGAAGTTGGTGGATCTTGGGGTTGGGGAAAAGATGGCCAGATGGGTGAAAAACAAGCTGAGGGACAGAACCCAGAGGGTGGTTGTAGGGGGAGAGTTATCTGGCACCAGAGAGGTAACTAGTGGGGTCTCACAGGGTTTGGTGCTGGTGCCGGTGTTGTTCATTGTCTTCATCAATGACACTGGGGATGGCATTAAGGGAAAATGTGCCTATTCACAGATGACACCAAGCTCTACGGGAGAGTGGACACAGCTGGAAGGATACAGAACCTACAGGAAGATCTGGAAAAGCTCGGGAGGTGGTCCAGGATCTGCCCGCTTGGCTTCAATGCCAAGAAATGCAAAGTAATGCATACAGGAGCCAAGAATCCCAGGACAGAGAACTACCTGGGTGGAGTCCTAATAGCTGCATCAATGGAAGAGGAGAATGACCTGGAAGTGATGATCACTAGTGACCTGAAGCACTCCACACATTGCAAGAAAGCAGCAGCAAAGGCACACAAGATGCTGGGATACATATCTAGGGGGATCAGCAGTAGGAGAGAGGAGGTTATACTGCCCTTGTACAGGTCCATGGTGAGGCCTCATCTAGAATATGGAGTTCAGTACTGGTGCCCACACCTCAAAAACAACATTAACCCACTGCAGAAGGTCCAGAGGAGGGCTACAAAGATGTTAGCAGGTCAGCAGGGTAAGGCATATGAGGAGAGGTTGAGGGCACTGAATATGTACTCCCTGGAAGGAGGGAGAGAGAGAGAGAAAGAGAATGACTGGGACCTTCAAGTTCTTGAAAGGGATAAATAATGTGGATAAGGAGAGTCTCTTTAAGCTGAGTGGCAACCATAACATGAGGGGGCACAGTCTTAAGCTGGAGGATGAGAGGTTTAGGAGGGCAGTCAGGAAGCACTTCTTCTCAGAGAGGGTGGTGGACACTTGGAATGCGCTGCCGAAAGAGGTGATCTCATTGAAGACAGTGGGCAGCTTTAAGAGAGGCTGGGATAGACATGGGGGAAGGTAAGAATCGTGGGTAGGGAGGATGGAAGGAGTGGGGAGGGAAGACAAGGACAGTAGCTCAAGCTGTGAACCTTGCAATATGAGCAGACTAGATAGACCAAATGACCTTCTTCTGCTGGCTTCTTTGTTTGTATGTATGTATGTACGTGGTCATTAGGCAGAGAAAACCTTTTATACAAGATACTAGTGCTTTTTCTAAGTTTAGACAACCTAATGAGTTGGGGACAATCAGGAGAATCAGGGAGGGTGTGAACTGGGTTGAATAACATTCATTAGTTCTTGCCTTAGTTACAGACAAAAATAGTCACGAAACCTGGGGATTTTAAACTGCTCTCAAAGTTTCTCAAAGCTCAGCAGAATTCCACAGTTCCTATCTAGGACTTCTGACAGTCTACAAATCCCAAGTTTATTCCAAGCTAGGGTCTTTCAGAGTGGTACCACCATAAGTAACAGATGTATTGTTTCATAAAGGACGTTCAATGATGGAATACGTTTTGGATTAATTTATAAGAATACTTTTTTAAGCATCTTAATATATCCTTCTAATACTGAATTATCTTTGAGGGAGTTTGGGAGGGTGATAAAAAAAGCCCAAGAGGTGGTGTGGAACCTCCAATTAAACTTCCATAGATAACCATAACAGACTCATATGGATCAGGGTCTGCTGAGTGTGTTGCATTGTTTGTTTAGTAATACAAGTCCTGTAATATTTCTCCCACTGGGCAGAGTGAATCCCCCAGTTTCTAGCAGAGCTCTAAGAATGGCAGTAGAAAGATGAGGAGGTTTCTGCCCCATAGAAATTTTCTTATGATTAGTTCTAATTTCTTAAAATATTTATGTATGGCACTAGGAAGATTTTTACAGAAAGCAAACTAATTTCAGTGCCACAACTATCTTAATCGTACTAATTTGACCCACAAAAGAAATGCTAAATGTATTCCATTGTCCTATGTGAGCCTGTAGATCTAGAAATATAATTAAACTGAGGTCAGAGATCCTTACTAATAGTTAAGCCCCGGTAATTTTATCTAATTTAATAGAAATTATTCATTAAACTGTCTCTAAGACAACTCTTCAGTAATTTAGGGCAAAAAAGGGAAGAAACTGGGTCTTGCTCCAGTTCACTATTAGTTCAGATATTAGGAAAAATTGTTGAAGTATAATTGTAAGGCAAAATGCATCTAGGGGTCTGCTAAGCATGAAAAGTAGGTTGTTAGGGTAGGCAAAAACTGTTTTGACAGACTTTCCAACCTTAATTCCATGAATCTGGGGAAAATTAGTAATAAACAAAGGCCCAACTGCGGAAAAGATAGCCAACTCAGTTAAGAAGGGGGATAAAACCTTTTATAGGTACATTAGGGAGCAAAGAAAGACGGAGGGAGGGATACCGAGGCTGAATAAAGAGGAAGATGGTTGGGCAGAGAGCGACAGTGAAAAAGCAGGGCTACTGGATGAATATTTCTGGTCAGTATTCACAATGGAAAAGCAGGGGGAGAGACCTAATCCAGTCAATAGAAGCACTCTAGATGGGGGGTGGGGATTGATATTAGTCCTTTCACAGAAGAAAGGGTTCTGAAAGAACTCTTAAAACTGAAGGTGGATAAAGCAATGAGGCATGATTGGATTCACCCCAGAATTCTAAAAGAACTAAGGGAAGAGCTAGTAACACCACCGACTACCTTTTTCAATAAATCATGGGAGGATGGTGTGGTACCTGAGGACTGGAGAAGGCTGGATGTGATTCCCCTTCACAAAAGTGGGAGCAAGACAAAGGCAGGAAACTACAGACCTGTCAGTTTGACCTCAGTGGTAAGGAAAATGATGGAATCACTTCTGAAGGAAAGAATTGTTGAGTACCTAGAGGCCAGTGAGGCACAGGACCCCAGGCAGCATGGATTCACAGCAGGAAGGTCATGTCAAACAAATCTAATTGATTTCTTTGACTGGGTAACCAAAGTAGTAGACCAGGTAGGGACTGTGGACATGGCCTACCTAGACTTTAGCAAGGCATTTGACACAGTCCCGCACAAAAGATTAATAAACAAATTAGCCAGTCTGGGAGTGGGTCCCAGGGTGGTAGCCTGGTTAAAACACTGTCTGGACAACAGGACACAGAGGGTAATAGTAAATGGAGTCCACAGTGAAGAAAGGAGGGTTACTAGTGGGCACCGCAGGGTTCAGTACTGGGATGGTCCTTTAATGTCTTTATAAGTGACATTGTGGAGGGACTGAGGAAGGTATGTTCTTTGCAGATGACACAAAGATCTGCAACAGGGTTGATATGCAAGGTGGGGTGGAAAGGATAAAAGGGACTTGGCAAGGTTGGAGGAATGGTCAAATGTATGGCAGCTTAGCTTCAACACAAAGAAGTGCAAAGTAATGCACCAGGGAAACAAAAACCCAGGGCAGAGTACACAATGGGGGATGAGATACTGACAACAACAAAAATGGAAAGGGACCTGGGGGTAGTCATATCAGATGATCTAAAGGTGGGCCAGCAATGTGAGAAGGCAGTAAGGAGGGATGGGGGAATACTGGGATGCATAGGGAGAGGCATCATCAGTAGAAAACAGGAAGTTCTTGGCCCTCTGTACAGACAGTTGGTAAGACCACATCTGGAGTACTGTGTACAGTTCTGGAGATCCCATCTCCACAAAAAACATAGACATGGTGGAGGCTGTCCAGAGGAGGGCAACCAAAATGATGCAGGGTATGCACCAGAAGACATATGAAGAAAGACTTAAGATATATAGCCTTGAGGATAGGAGGGAGAGGGGGGACATGATAGAAACTTTCAAATACCTCAAGGGAATCAACAAAGTCCAAGAGGGTAGCATCTTTCAGAAAATGAGATGTGCAAGAACAAGAGGGCACAATTTGAAGATAGAGGGGAGATGGCTCAGGGGTAATGTGAGGAAATATTTCTTCACAGAGAGGGTTGCAGATGCATGGAACAGCCTTCCTGAGGAGGTCATAGAGTCAAAAACAGTGGGAGAATTCAAGAATACATGGGACAGACATAGGGCAATTCTGGTCGGGGGTAGGAGGAAGTAGGTTGTTGGTTAACTAGGATATGCAGCTTATCTGTTAGGAAAATGGGCAGACTAGGTGGGCCAAGCGTCCTTATCTGCCGTTAAATTCTATGTTTCTATGAGTCATATTAGAGGTTCCATGGAGAGATAAAAAGGTTGGTGGGTGGGTGGGGGGAGACATCCCTGTCTTGTCCCTTGATATAATCTAAAGTAAGGAAAGATCAGGCCATTGATAATTATTGCAGCTGAGGACTGTTTATAAAGAATGTGGGCCCAGGTTCCAAGAATATTAATCAACCCAAATTTCTTAAGAGCAGTGCTCATAAAAATCTCATTACAATGAATCAAAAGCTTTCATCATGTCCAGTTCCAATGTGATTCTCGGTATTTTCTGCTTGTTAGATGCCCAAATAGTGTGTATCAGTCTCCTCACATTATCTGCCCTGGATCTACCCCTTAGGAAGCTAACCTGCTAATGTCCTGATAATTTGTAGAGTACTGGTTACAATCTGTCTGAGAATATTTTTCCCAGAATTTTATAATCTTCACTTAATAATGAGATGGGTCTATAATTTGTATAGTACAACAGGTCCTTCTTTTTTGGAATCAGATAGATAAGAGCTTCTAACATAGTTGGTGGTAATGAGCCATTACTCCCAGATTCCTGTAAAGTTCTATGAAAAACAGGAGCTATCTGTGTGGCTAGAAGCTTGCAAACCTCCCCAGGAATCCCATCTAGCCATGGGGCTTTGCCATTCTGGAGTGTCTGGATAACAGAGGGGATTTCGTTAAGTGTAATTAGTTTGCCAATTTCTTCATATTCCTGCTCAGACAAACATGGGAGAGCAATCCCAGTTAATAACCCATCAATATCCTGCTTTGAACAGGTCAACTTACTCTAACAGATATTCTGATAAGAAGGTGAGCAGAATTCACTAGTTTCTCTGTTGGTCCATACTAGCTTATCATGCTCATTTTGAATTCCTGAGATTATGTTAGTAGATTGTTGTTTTTGAAACCTGTAGGCCAGTAACTTATTGGTCTTCTCTCCCCTGACTCCCAAAAAGATGGGTTTGTTTGAAATAGGACATATTATGCTTTTTTGTGTGTTAATTTGATTTATCTCATACTTGAGATGTGCTGTGCATCTCAATAAATAATCTCTATTGCAATTATTCTGTTTATCTGGGCCCCCCCAGTACTCTGTTATGCACTGCCCCAGAGTGGAACACAGGGTTGGGGGTGTGGTCATCTGTTTTAGATCTGAGCTGGGCTTCACCATGCACCCAGTGAGAACACTGAGTTCTTTTGAATGTGTGGCCATCAGTGGTGGTCTGGGTGCAGGTTGTAGGATTCTCCTGATTTGCTGCCCCCCCAGGGGTGGCAGGAGAGTTCCTGCAGAAGGTAGCCAACTTTGTTGTTGGTGAAACATTGGAGGCCCCCAGGTGTTTAGTTCTGGAGGACTTCAATGTTTGGGCCAACAATGAATCATCTTGGCTGGGTTATCACTTGCTCCAGATGATGTCATCTCTGGGCCTGTTGCAAGAGGTTTCTACCACGACTCACCAGAGTGGTCACATGTTGGACTTGGTCTTCTCACTGGGGCTTGAGATTGATAATCGTAAGATTGATTGGGTCACTTGATCCGATCATTGCAAGGTGGATTTCTTGCTCAGGGCCCCCCCTGTGAGCCCTCCCCCTGCAGAGATGGTAAGCTACTGCCCTATGAGGGGTTTGACCCCAGAGGGTTTTCTGGCAGTGATTGACCTATCTAGTGTGGGCAATGCATGCATAGGGGTGTGGGTGAAGCAGTCACCGCCTATAACAAGGCAATGTCTGGGGCACTCAACTCCCTTGCACTGGTCCGTGTACAACCCATATCCTCTCATTCGAGGTCCCCTTGGTTTGATGGGGAGCTTAAGGTGATGAAGATCAAGGCTCGGAGGTTAGAGCGCTTCTGGCGGAGGACCAGACTGGAGGTGGATAGACTGGCCCTGCATGCACACTATGTTGTGCACTGAGGGCAATCAACCATAAGAAGGCAGTGTTTCTGTCCAGGGAGATTGCTGCTGGGAAGAACAGACCAGCTATGCTTTTTCAGACTGTGGACAGGCTATTACATCCAGACTGTCTACAGCCAAAAGAAGCATTTTCTGATGCTTTATGCAATGAGTTTGCTTTGTTCTTCTCAGGCAGAGTGTCCGCTATCAGGCAGGGAATTCTGCCAGTGAGCCACAGTGTGGCTGACAGTGGTCACCCTGATTGTCTGAGGTGCACTCCACCTGGTTGGCGGGAGTTTAAACCAGTGGAGGAGACCGAGGTCATTGAGGTTGTCTCGAGGCTGAAGCACATATATTGCAAACTGGACCCAGTGCCAACTCATTTCTTAATGGGATATGTTGACTCTGTAGGCCCGGTGTTCACCTTGATTGTCTGGTGTTCTTTGTTGGAGGGGGTCTTCCCGGATGCCTTGAAGGAGGCACTGGTGAGACCCCTTCTGAAGAAACCATCTTTAGACCCTGACATCAAGGCGAATTACCGTCCTGTTTCCAACCTTCCATTTTGGGAAAGGTTGTAGAGAAGATTGTGGCACAGCAGCTCAGAGAACACCTCGTGGCCTTTGATATCTCTGATCCACTCCAGTCTGGATTTTGTGCCAGGCACTGTACAGAAACCACATTAGTTTGGGTGCATAATGAGCTCCTCAGGGCAAGAAATTGAAGAGAGGGGACAATTCTCTTTCTCCTTGATCTCTCCTCAGCTTTTGACAGGGTGGACCATTGTGTGTTACTCAACCACCAGAGAGAATTTTGTGGACTCACCAGCGCTGTCATCTGCTGGTTTGAGTCCTATCTCACAGACAGGAGGCAAAGGGTTGTGATGGGGAATTTCTCCTCCTCCCCTAGCCTTCTGTCTTGGGGAGTACCTTAGGGTTCAGTCTTGTCACCAATGTTGCTTGCCGTGTATATGCTGCCCCTGGGTGAGATCATTAGGAAGTACAGTCTGGATTTTCATTCCTATGCCAATGATACCCAGCTGTATCTATCCTTTGCCCCAGGACATTGAATACAGTGAATGTACTGAACATCTGCCTGGCCGAGATTAATGACTGGGTGGCCTCTACCTGATTGTGACTGAACCCTGATAAGATGGAGGTACTGATGGTGGAGTTGAACAGGAGGCATGATAGGATGACCTCTGGTGCAGAGACTGGATTGTTTCTAGGGTGTGCGATCTTGGTGTTATCTTCAACAGTGGATTGACAATTGAATCTCAGTTGTTGTCCATTGTCCGGTCCAGCTTTTTCCACCTGAGGAATATCGCTAGGATCAAACATCTAGTTCTGCCCTTGAACCTCCCCACCTTGGTACATGCATTTGTGACATCAGGGCTTGACTACTGTAACGCACTGTACTTCAGGGTCTCTAGGGGCACCCTCTGCTGATTTCAGCTAGTGCAGAACGCAGTTGCCAGGCTGCTGACATGACAGCCTAAATACTGTCACATCACCCCAGTGCTGCATGAACTGCACTGGCTGCCTGTTCAATGGAGGGTTCTCTTTAAGGTGGGCTTGCTCACCTTTAAGGCCCTACTTGGACTGGGCCCCGGCTGCCTGTCGGGCCTTCTAACACCTGCTGCCCCAGTCCACTCCCTCCGGTCCTCCTCTAGGGGTCTCCTTGCAATTCCCAGGATGAGGTTACAAACTGGCAGTGACAGAGCTTTTAGTGTCACCGGCCCTGTCCTGTGGAATTCACTTTGTCCATCAGAAAGGGAGGCCCCTTCAGTTGAGACATTCAAAGCCCACCTCAAGACCTTTTTATTCAGCTGGGCATTCCCAGACACTGTCCTTTAGATACTGTTTTTGAGATATTCTGTGAAACAGCCCCTTAGAATTCTGCTGCTAGGTCAGATTCCCATTTTGAGTGGTCTGATTTTAAGTTTTTAATTGGAATGTTTTATATTTTATTGATAGTGTTTTAATTGTTTTTTAATGTACTTTGATTGTGCAGTTTGTGCAGTACCCAGACCCTCTGGGATTGGGCACCTGAAAAATAAAATTTGCCTTGCCTTGCCTTTAAGCTGTTTTTCCAGATCTTTTTGCCTTTTTTGAGTCTTCCTCTTTTTAGAAGTGGAATAACTAATGATTATAACTCTTAGGTAAACTTTTAAAGTTTCCCACAGCCAGAACAGCGAGGTTGCTCCATTATCATTCATTTTGAAGAACTCAGCTATCTCTTTATGACTCTGTTCTTTGAAATCAATATAATTAATCAAGGCAGTATTAAATCTCCATCTAAATGTAGTCCTCCTCTTTCATCCAGATTGAGGCAGGCACTTGCTGCAGCATGATCAGAGATGACAGTACTTTGGATATTTGCAGAGATAATTGAGTTTTTCCATGAGGAGGTAAGAAGGATAAAGTCCAACCTGCTATATGACCTGTGTCTTATTAGAAAAGAATATGAATCCCCTACCTTTGGGATGGCTGAGTATCAAGGTGTCTATTAGCACAGAATCTTCTAATATCTTACACAATACTCTCCTGGCAGGGGTGGGAGTTAAGAACATTGTTGGTTTAGAGGTATTCCTGTTGGTAACACTTTAAGTGTCAGTTAACTGCACTGTAGTTATAGTGTAACTGCACTGTAACTGCATTGCAATTGCTGTAGCTGCATGCAACAAACATGTAACTACAGTGTAATTACTCTGTAGCATATAATTAATGATGAGCTATACTGAAACGGACACTTAAAATAAAGTGTAATCTTCCAGTCTAAAACTGGATCCATGACCTCATTAAAATCACCTCCCAGAATAATGTCATATCCCCACAGATCATTAGGATGAGAGGCAACATACTGTAGTTAAACTTCTTTGGATCTTTGTTGGGGGCATAGATTGCAAAGAGACACTGGAGTACCTTCAAGCGGTCTGGGTAAAATCTGGAACATGCCATCAAAAAGCTAAAGAGGTGGCCTTGAATTTGGCAACTTGGCTTTAAAGAAATTAAAAGTTATGCACATTGGAGCCAAGAACCCGAGGACTGAGTACAGCCTGGAAGGGGTCCAGATATCTGCATCAGAGGAGGAGAAGAACCTGGGAGTGATGATAACTCATGACCTGAAACACTCCACACAACACAGGAAAGCAGCAGCAAAGGTAAATAAAATGCTGGGCTGCATTGCCAGGGGCTCAGCAGCAGGCGAGAGGAGGAAAGACTGCCATTGTGCAGCTCATTAGTGAGAACACATCTCGAGTACACTGTACAGTACTGGTACCCATAACTTAAAAAGGACATAAAACTACTGGAGACAGTCCAAAAAAAGGCAACGAAGATGATCACGGGCCAACAGAGTTGGACATACAAGGAGAAGCTGAAGGCACTAAACATATACTCCCTGGAGGAGAGGGGAGAGAGAGAGAGAGAGAGAGAGAGATGATTGAGACCTTCAAGTACTTGAAAGGAATAAATAGGGTGTACAAAGAAGGTCTCTTGAAGATGAGTGGTAACAGAAACATGAGAGGACACAGTCTCATGTTGGAGGGGGGAGGTTTAAGACAGAGACTAGATGACGGTTCTTCACTGAATGGGTAGCGACAGGTTGGAATATGCTTTTGGAAGAAGTGGTATCATTGATAATGGTGGGCAGCTTCAAGAGAGGCTCAGATAGGGTTATGGGAAAAATAAGGGTCAACAGAGTGTAAGGGCGGATTGGGGGAGGGGGTCAGGGTTAGTAACCTAAGCTGAGGACCCTGCATTATGAGCAGACTATATAGACCTAATGGCCTTATTCTGCTGGCTTTGTCTTATGTTTGTATGTTCATACCAGTGTCTGTAACATATTTGTCCTTAACAAAAAGCACACCTTTCTCAATTAGAATGGCAATGACCCATTTTTCAGAGTTAAAGAAGCTATACTTAGCCTAGCCCACCCACCCCCTTCTTAGCTTTACTACTTCTATTGGTAAGAAGTGAGTTTCCCGGCAAAAAATATCAGCTTTCTGCTAATACATAAAGGATAATACCTTCTTTCTTTTGATTGGAGAACCCAGGTTCTAAACATTCCATGAAACAATTTTGCAGGTTTTCAACATATTTAGGCTAGCCCTGTACTGTATTTAGTGGAATGAGATTAAATCAGAGTCTAAGAAAAAGAACTTATAAACTTAAGCTTATTTCTTAAACTAAATTCAATACTGGAGAATGATAAATCGTTATTAGGCAATGCAACAACATTGAACTGCTAAATTAGCTAGTAAAAACAGAAATAATCTAAACAGTTTGAACAAAACTATTTCCTATAAACGGTAACAAAATGATTATGTAGGATTAGATGAATTGGGTAAAGATGAGTTAACAATCCCACAGATTGGCTCGTTGTACAGTATGTACCAGCATACAACTTCCAAAGTACCATCTAAGCACACAACTGCTACTTTGGTTTCTGCCCTCGGGAAGTGGTCACGATCCAGCCATAGCACCTCCACAGTGCAAGGAGCCTGATCCACCTACCCCCCAAAGAGATAGATAAGGTACGACGCTTGAAAAATTGCCATGATTTCTCTGGGCTGTGTGAACGCTGAACCGGATCATCACTTGCAATTTGCTGTTTTCAATTTCAGCGCCTTCTCAAGGTAGCGCTATTGGCTCCACGCCTGTGTAGAGCTCCCTGATTGGCTGGTCTCACTCACCTGAAACAGGAGCACCCGAGACGTGTGGCTTAATGTAAGCCTGCATCCCTGTACTCGGCTTCTAATTTATATATTTTAATTTAGCCTGTTCTGCTCGGCCTGTGTAAAGTAACTTACCATTGCCCCCGCTGCAGTTTATCTCCAACTGTATGTGCACTGATTCAGTGCTAGCTCTGCAAACTTCCCCTTGATTTTTGCCTTGAACTGAGTTTGTAAAAAAGTTTTACTGGCTTTGTTAATATATATATTTTTTTTAATCCTATTTAAGACTGTACTGGGTTTACATGCTTACTGCTATGGACTTACTTAGAAAATTCAGTGAATTGTAAAATCTGTGTAGCCTCTGTCTTGAGCCTAAGGCTTTTGCCTTTGACTTTCATTCTTAATCCTCTTTCTTTGTCCCCCTGTCCTCCTCTGTCTCTGTTCTGTCCCTCCTGCCCTCCCCCATCAGTCTGTTCCTTTGTGCTTGTTTTGGATTCCTGAGTTAGCCAGCACCTTGCCTCTGTCTGAGACTGCCCCCTGATTTGTCTTTCAAGTTGGTGCTCAGCTCTCTTTGTGTGTCTCTATCTAGACACATCCCCCCCCCATCTGCTCCTATTTAATCTGCTGTCTCCTTCCTTACAGGTGCCACTTGCCCCCTCGGGCAGTGGTCACGATCCAGTCATAGCACCTTCACGGTGCAAGGAGCCTGATCCACCTACCCCCCAAAGAGATAGATAAGGTACAATGCTTGAAAAATTGCCATGATTTCTCTGGGCTGTGTGAACGCTGAACCAGATCATCACTTGCAATTTGCTGTTTTCAATTTCAGCGCCTTCTCAGGGTAGCGCTATTGGCTCCACGCCTGTGTAGAGCTCCCTGATTGGCTGGTCTCACTCACCTGAGACAGGCGCACCCAAGACATGTGGCTTAATGTAAGCCTGCATCCCTGTACTCGGCTTCTAATTTATATATTTTAATTTAGCCTGTTCAGCTCGGCCTGTGTAAAGTAACTTACCATTTATCTCCAACTGTATGTGCACTGATTCAGTGCTAGCTCTGCAAACTTCCCCTTGATTTTTCATCCCACCCCCCACCCTCCATTCCCAGGCCTCCTTTAAATGCACACAGTCTCCGCCCACTCCTATCTGATATTTCAATTTGGTTACTTACTGTCAACAACTGCAATTCCTCCCATCCCCTTTTTGCAACTAAGCCTTCTAGCAGCCTTATCTCATTCTGTCTTGCTGAGGCATACCATTTTGGTACTTTAGGTTTGCTTATTGCTGACTAGCATATCCTGTCCTGCTGACTAGCATATTCTGTTTCACTAAGGCACTGTTTTACTTGAAACATCCCTTTTACTGAAAAAAAACAAATTACTGAACTGTGACTGAGTTGCCAAAAAACTGTGTTTATTGTCTAAAAATGTTCCCAGCAACCAAGTGTTACAGCCCCTTCGTGACTTTGTAGCTCTCTCCAGACTGCAACGCGCCAAGGAAATCGCAGGCCTTTCAGTTGCTAATTGAGCTGTTTTCGCTCAGACTGATAGCCTTTGTGTTGCCCCACTATTAATTCAAGCTACTGTCTCCTTTCTCTAGCCGAGGGCAGTATACATTTATCTTGCGTAACTCCGTTTTTAAGCTTCCCCAAACAAGTCGCATACGGAACAACGACCCCTGGGACCTATATAATCTTCCATTGGCCCACTCCACTCTGCACAGGCACCTCTATCAGCCCCCACCGAAGAAATATATCTCTTGCAATCCAGACATTTTCCATCCTCCTGTCCATTCTCCTTCCCTTAATGAGGAACCCACATCAAATACATTTTGTTCAGAGATGTGCCACTGTCAGGGCTACTCTTAGATCCTCTTTTAGTGCATACTGACCCCTATCTTACCATAGCAGTAACTACACATACAACAAATTTGGGGACCTAAAGACTCTGGTTAGCAGTTCCCATGATAGTACACTCCACTTTTTGAATAAGCTACCATGGCAGGTCTCGGCTGGCTTTACTTATTAGCCTGCATTTCCCTGATACCTAATATTAGTGGACCCCCTGACAGATCTGACTCTAATAAAGGGACATGCCCTACACCACTAGGACATCCACATAATAAGACTATGTATTCATTATGCTGCCCCTGGTTGGCCCTGATTCAGTCAAATTTTGTTAAATCCACTCGAAGGGGGACTGTAAACTACTTGGCTATGCATGGCCTCAAACCCCAGCCACCCATACGCTGCATAATCGGGTGTTACTCTGCATGGACCTTAATCTACATACTGGCAGGGCAACACAAGAGATCAACTCGGTCCCTGGATCCCTGCAATCTAACCTACACAAAACGCAACAAGACCCGTGCTTTTAAACATCTCCTTGCCAATCTGAGAAGTATCGTGTTCCTCCTACTACTGTGCTCAGGAGACGTTGAGCTCAATCCTGGCCCCACAAAGTTGATTTCATCTCCAACAGAAATTACTACCCTAAAAGGAATCAGTTTTCTGCATGCCAATGTCTGCAGCCTTCTAAAGAAGTTGGATTATGTCCAGGCCTGGATTATCCACACTGCCCCAGACATACTTGTGATCTCAGAATCCTGGCTTCGGGCATCCACACCAGACAGTGAGGTTAACATCTCCAACTACCTCCTCTTCAGAGCAGATAGAAAGACTAGGGGGGAGGAGTAGCCATTTATGTTAAAAACAAATTTACGGTATCTATATTAGATGCTACTTCCATTGCAGGGGGCTTTGAATGCCTGTCTCTCAGGGTTGAACCATCCCAATCTGTGACGCTCCGCATAATAGGTTGCTATAGACCCCCAGCAGCAGGACCACAGCTCCTGGCTCATCTGTCTTCACAAATGGACATGACACCTCTGGAAACAAATATATTAGGTGACCTTAACTATGACTGGATATGGAACGGATCGCTACCCCTAAAATAATTCTGCGACTCCCACAGGTTCACCCAAATGATTACAGAACCAACGCGCATCAACAAGAAAAAGCCAATGAAAAGCATACTTCTGGATGTCCATCTTGTCAACAAACCGCACTACTTTTCCCATGCCAGTATCCTTCCAGCAGATGTTAGTGACCACTGCCTCATAGCTGGCATAAGAACCATCTCGAACCCACTATCTACATCAAAGTTTTCTACTAAAAGATCCAGATGGAACTTTGACCCTCTGGCCTACATACAAGAACTAGAAAACTCCTTGCTCTGGCAGACTTTCTACATGGCTAAATCAGTGGGTGATGCCTATAATGTTCTCCATGAAATCACAGCCAGTGCCCTAAACAACCATGCTCCTCTAGTTAAAGCACGAATAAAAACCAGAACCTGCTGTTGGTTTTCACCGGATCTGAAGAATGCTTTACTCAAAAGAGACCAGCTATGAAAAAAGGCCCCGAAATTGCAGGCCGATGCAGACTGGTATCTCCTTAAGACAGCTAGAAATGCCTGCATGAAAATGGTCAGAGAGGCCAAGGCCAATTATTATCAAAATGAATTACTATCCGCATCCAACAGC
This sequence comes from Neoceratodus forsteri, assembly GCA_016271365.2. NCBI lineage: Eukaryota > Metazoa > Chordata > Ceratodontiformes > Ceratodontidae > Neoceratodus > Neoceratodus forsteri. The sequence continues at coordinate 264,656,714 of CM057454.1, read as the reverse complement.
CCAACCAAATTCTGGTCCACCATAAATGAACTGTCTGGACACTCCCCAGGTAGTGCACTACCCTCCAAAATCACCATCGACAATGTCACTATCAGTGATAAATTTGAAATTCTTCAAGCCTTCAACAACCATATCGCCACTGCAGCTGCAGGCATGGCATTCGATAATGCATCAGTAAGTAGTCTCTGTCCACAGCTCACCGCCCAGCCTCCAGACCAAAGTAACAAAGATATGATCTTCTCCTTTTTCTCAACCACCATAAAAGAAGTTGAAGACCTTATGCTACGGCTAGATACCAGAAAAAGTGCAGGAGCTGACTCCTTCGACCCATACTTTCTGAAAATAGCATACCACATACTTGCCCCACCTATATCACACTTATTCAACCTGTCCCTAGCCCAGGGCTCTATCCCCGCAGAATGGAAAACTGCTCATGCTATCCCCCTACTTAAAGCAGGGGACCCATGCGACCTGAACAATTATAGCCCAATCTCTCTTCTACCTATACTCTCAAAAATGCTGGAAAAAGTTGTGGATTTACAGCTGAGATTGTTTCTAGACAACTCTACATTACTTAACCCCATGCAGTCTGGCTTTAGAGCAAAGCATAGCACTGTTACTGCGCTGGCCAAAGTCACTAATGACTCGGAACGGAACATTGACAACAAAAAATTTGTATGTGCTGTGTTTTTAGACCTCAGCAAGGCCTTTGATACCGTCGACCACTGCCTACTTCTCTCCACCTTAAAAACCATAGGTATGGACTTAACCTCACTGGACTGGTTCCAGGATTATCTCTCTGATAGGCAGCAACAAATTAAGGCCGAAGGTGAGCTCTCTCCTCTCAAACCAATAAAAAGAGAAGTCCCACAGGGTTTCATACTGGGCCCTCTACTGTTCGCCATCTACATTAACAACGTGGACCTAGGCATTACAGAAGCCAGTATCCACTTGTTTGTCGATGATACGATGCTCTATCTAAGCCGTGACTCCCCTGGAGCCGCATGCACAGATCTACAAACTGAATTCAATACACTGCAGCATCAGCTTCTCAGCAAAAAGCTACTGCTAAATGCAAAAAAACTAAGGCCATGCTCTTTACCCCATCTAGCACTAGGGCCTACTCTGCTGCTGTTGGTACCCTTCCTCCCATAACTACCCTTCTAGGCGAAGATCTTGAGTTCATGCCTAAATTCAAATATCTGGGCATATAGCTGGACAACAAACTCTCCTTTGCAGAGCACACAGAAGAACTGATGAAAAAGCTTAGGCAGAGGCTTGGCATCTTCTTCAGAATTAAACACCTTCTGACCGCAGACGCAAGGAGACAGCTTGTTCAATCAATTTTCCTCTCATTAATGGACTATGCCGACATTATCTATGGCCAATGCTCCATCTCACACCTTGCAAAACTGGATGTCCTGTACCACAGAGCGCTAAGATTTATAACTGGTCTCCCATCCTCCACACATCACTGCTCTTAATAAGCAGCCATAGGGTGGCCTTCCCTTCAATATAGGTGGTGTAGAAATGCAGCACTCTGGACATTCCGAGCCCTTACCAACAAACTCCCAGATTACATTGTTGCCTGCCTCCCCCTGAGCCCAATCAGTAGCTACACACTAAGAAGCCACTCGCTAATTTCTCTGAAAATCCCCAGGATCAGAACACACTTTGGCAGGGCTGCCATAAGCCATGCTTTGCCTACGCTCTGGAACAGGGTACAATGATCCTTGAGACTCAGCTCTCCTGTCAGTTTTTCCCTGTTTAGGATCATTTATGACAAAACATTCGCCGAAATCTGTAAGTGTTTCCATAGTTCCTAGCTGTCCTGCTGACGGTTCACTCCGTATCCTTACCACATCCAGCCACGGACCTAGTTCCTCCCCTCCCTATTTTAATCAAGTCCACTAGTCAGCTGCCATAGTGGCCCTCGGCACCCAAGGCACCACTTCTCCCACAGTACTCTCCTCTCACTGTTTAAGCGGAACATACAGACCTCATTAGGGGCCCCTATGCAGCCCAAGACCCTCACCCAAGTATGGTAAACGGTCACTGAGGGCTGAAATGCAAAGAATTGTACCCTCTGATGGAGGCTGACTAAGAATGACTAAACATACCACCTCGACTTCTGCATACATGGAGTCTGTATATACCACAGCAAAGTTGAGTGATGCATGTATGTTCCTACAAGAACGCTTGGAATGTATATCGTGCACCTACCACTTTTCTGTAAATTTATTTGTAACTCTTTGCACATGTTGTACTTTGTATTCTCAATCTATGTATGTATAACTGTCTTGGACAACAGCAGGTCCATCTTGTAAATGAGCTTGCTCAATGATGATCACCTGGATAAATAAAGATTTGATTTGATTTGATTTGATTTGTAGTACAGTAGCTGCTTTTTGAGGGATGTTACCAGAACCCATAGCAGACAGAAACATAGAAACATAGATTTTGTCAGCAGAAAGGGACCTTTAGGCCCATCCATTCTACCCCCTTGTTCCTGCCTATTCTGTCACCACTGACCCTAGTTGATCATAGGTGTTAGTCCCTCGCTGTTCCTCTACCTAATATGCCACTGTGCCTATCCCACACATGGTTGATGCTCCCCACTGTCCTTGCCCCTATTACCTCCCCTGACAGACTATTCCAGTCATCCACAATCCTTTCTGTGAAGAAGTATCTCTGGACAGCTCTCTTAAACTTTCCCTCTCTTCGGTTCCTTGCATCCCCCCCCATTCTAGTGCCTTCCTTTCTCTGAAATAGACCCTCCACTTGCACCTTGTTCACTCCTGTGAGGTACCTGCAGTGATGAAAGTGAGCCGGAACGCACAGGAACGGCGTTCCGGTACTTTTTATGTGACCGGAATGCCGTTCCGGTACTTCTCCACAAGAAAAGAATGTATTTCTGTTGATGTGCTGATTTACATTAGGTACATCATGTCATTGCCAAAAACTATTGTATGTTTTTTTTAACTTGTTTGTTGGGGGTGAGGGGGTGGCGGTCAGAGGAGTCAGACTCAGTAGTTCAGTCACTATAGTCTCTACGAGCATGTCTGCCTACTTGCAAAAAAAACAATCTGGCTGCTGATCAGAAGAGACTGGTCCACGAGGTAGTTTCCACCAATCACAGATTGTGTTCTGTCACAAAACAAAGTCCACAACACAATCTGTGATTGGTGGAAACTACCTCACCAATCGCTCATCAACAAAAGGTGGTTGACGACTGCCATGTGGCAAACAGTTCCCTCTGTAATTGCCATCTCGTCGACAGTATGTGTGCGGGAAAAGACACAGCCACCGTCCGTCCGGATACCAGTTGTAAAACTGAGCAGCTGAGGGAGGGGAGGGTCGAGGAGCAACTTTTACTTGAATTAATCAATTTGTCTGGTGAGCTGCTGGATATCCTGTCCTCCACCAATATCCAGGAGGAGACTGCTTTTGCTGGGTCCCACACGGCTCTCTAGTCCTATCCCTTCTGACAGCCTGTCTGACTGAATTTTTAGGTGAGGCAGCCATGGGTGTGCTTTTTATGGTTTGTTGTGGTGACTGCCTGCCTGGTCGTGAAAAATATTTACAGTGTCGAGTAGATTGACCTCAGCACTTTCTGTAAGCAAATAGAAATGTTCAGAAAATGCACATGGGGGGCATTCCTTTACCTTTTTCAAACATACGAAGATTGAGGGAGGCTGAACTGACAGGATTCCCCTTTTTTCTTTTGACAATCCTGTCAGCCGGGCCTGTCAGTGTCAGTTCAGGTCTCCCTCAATCTTTGTATATTTGGTCAAGGAACTACAGGAAAACTGAGATGCTACAGCCAGTCTTTGCAGCAGCTTTTTATCTAATCTATTGTGCACTTAAATAATTTTAAAGCGGATGTGTTTCTCTTCTAAAGTGGGCTGTAGACGCATAAACTGTTACATACCCAGTCGATACCCACCACCCCTTTTCTTCATGAGACAGTGTTCTTACAGAACAAAAGTAAAAGGCGAATAAAGTTGTAGGCACTCACGAGTGATACGATCGTGCATGGTTAACTGATAAGAAAGCACAAGACTGCATGATGAACTTGCTGCGGTGCTAACATTATGGTGGTCTGCATTAAATGTCAAGCAAAAAACATCGCCTTTCCTTGAAACGCAATATTTTTCATGCAAGGACAACACAGTGAGTAAATCACCGTGGCACTCGGAATAGTGCATTACTGTATTTTAGGGTTACAGTCTGTCCTGATTTTGTCAGGTTAGCCCTGGCTTTGATGGGTACTCCAACCCGAAAAACATGAAAAAATACTAAAATGTGATCTTACAGTAAAAAAAATTGTTTACCTTTAGACGTTGCAGAAAACTATGATACCCTAACTAAAATACCTTAAATGATATGAGATAATATGAACAGCTAAAAACTACAGACATAATATGAACACCTAAATAACTACAGCACTTAGTCTTAGTAATGATTATTTGGAGAAAGCTGTTACTATGGTCAAGGTTACTTACATATTGTCCTGCAGAAAATCATGTTTCAGTATGCAGTGTATCACTATGGGCTTCTTAAAAGGTGGTAAGCCTAGGTATTTCTCTTTGCAGAAACAAAAGCAAATTGTCATATGTGTGAGATTTTGCATTTAATGTATAATGATTGACTACTAGCAGAAATACAATATCTATGCATACTGTATGCAACAGCAGTTTGATTACTCTGCTGGCAGAGTGTGCAGTGGGGCTCTTGAATCCAGGCTGTAACCCACCAACTATGTTTTACCAGAAGTACTGTCAGTGGCTTTGTGGGTTGCACGCTCACCTATGGGGGCATGAAAGATCAGAAGGTTATGGTTATAGTCCCACACAGGAACTTAGGCTAATGCCCAATACAAGCACTGTAATACAGCACCGCGGGGTGGGGGGTGTTATAGATAAAACCTAGAATTGATCCAGAACGCACCAGGAACAGTTCTGGTTTTCCTACTGCCACTGCCCAGAATGTCCCCTCCCTTACCTGCTGGAACAGACCTTGACCCCCCCCATGGCCACCCTGCTAGGACAGCCACCCCAACCCACCCCCCAAATGGTCCCATTGCTAAAACAGCAGCCCCAGCACTTCCAAAATGGCCACCCAACCCCAGAAATTGCCACCTTGCTACAATGGCTAGCACAACTCGTTGGAAAGGTTTTTCCAATGGGCTGGGGTAAGTATTGGGCATCAGGGCAGCCATGCGAATTGATTAGAGGGGGGATTGAAATGCAGCTGTTTCAGGAAGGAGGCCATTCCAGGTGTTTTGAGCAGACACTCAAGTGAGTCAGGGGATAGTCCAGCTGGTTGCTGGGGGGTGCAGCACTGCTGAGGTGACATCCTTTACATAAGGCTTTAAACTATGGTCCCTTCTTCACATCGCAGGTGGCTGTCCAGGTAGGTATGGTGGTACTTACTTTAAGAGCCAGGGATTTTCCTTGGTGTCCTGCCAGACATTATTCCCTGTCTCAGTTGCATGAGCCTGTGTAACACATACCCATTATGCCCCTGGAAATGGACTTCTAAAGCTCAGTGTACTTTTCTTGGTGAAAAATGACAGATATGCCAACTAGGTACAGTGCTGTGAAGGATTTTGCAAGAGGGCAACACTTTCTTTTCAAGAACATTACAGAAAAAAATAAATATTGTACTTTCAGAAAAAAAAAGAAGGGAAATGATACAGTCCTAGAAAACACAGTCTACAGGTAATGAAGTCCCTTACTTCAAAGGTTTTATTTACATTTGAGTGGGTAAAACATTAGAACTTTTCATCACCTGACATAATTTACATCTTGCACATGAATGGTTGCCAGTTGGTCTGGGTGGCAACCACTGGCATCTCAGACGTCCATTTTGTTTCTGTACCTTTTGGTAGCTGCTCACTGCTCAATCTCTAATATTTGCTGCCTGTAATATGCTATCCTAAGTAGCCTTATTGATAGCTCTCAAAGTGGGTTCTGCTTTCTGAACCCTTCAGTTTTTATTAATTATTTTTTTTATGTCTGTGATGACTGGGTTGAAAATGCCACAAAGTTTATTTGTTGTTTTTCTCCCAGCCTGGTCACCCGTTTGTTCTTCATCTGTCCACTGCCAAAACTCGGTCATCAGCACAGTAGGGCAATGTGTGACTACTGGGCCACTGAGGGCCCCCCCCCCAACAAAAGTTAGTTTGTAATTACTTCATTTTCAGCTACCAGTTGACAGCATTCACTATACTCAAAAGACGTAAAGGGTGGGACTGGTACAGAGATATACTTGGGAATCTCGAATGAATCTCAGAAGTTGTCTAATTTGGAAACAGCCTAGTCGTACTTGTTAGTTTAGGTCGTTGAGAGCCCACCGGGATCTGAGAGCCCTGGCTGCATTACCATAATCCTGCATGTTATCCTTCTGTAACCTGCAGTGGTTGTGTTTATGTACTGTAAATCTGAACCTTTAAATCAGGGATATACAGTGGTGAGGTGTCAGATAAATGATTTATCTACACAAGTGCTGTTTGACCTCGGGTAACCTCACAAGTGGCGTATGCCACGAGTGAGGCATCCCAGGTCAAACAGCACAAGTGTAGATAAATTATTTATCTGACAGCTCGCCATTGTATATTTCATTTATGCAATAGGGATGCTTTCTGTCAGTGCAGGGACATTTGATTTTGATTGCATCTGGTAACACATCACTGGCTGGAACACACAGGAATGGCGCCCCATTATTTATTTTTTCTATAAGTCGAAAGCCGATCCTGTGCTATGCAGCTGGTAAAAAGTGGTTGTAGATGCATGTGTCTGCAGAAATGCAGAAAGCATAGAAGGGGCAGATATGAAGCTGACAGCATGTATTGTTAAGGTATTTCCTTGAACTGACTCTAGTATGTCCCCTGCCACTATTTTGTGTCCAGTTTTCATTTCAATGTTAATGTCCAGTGATCTGCACTTGGAGGTTTTTTTTTAGCTCCACTTTTTTTGTCAGACACAGTAGAAAATGGCATGACATTGAGAAACGGACATTAAACTCTAAATATCAAAACATCTGTTTAATGTCCATTTCTCGTTGTTATACCATTTTAAACTGTGGCCGGGTCTCATAGTACTTTTCATTCTCATAAAATATGCATACAGATATTTTTAGACTGGATGACTTTTTTCTTTTTGTTCTTCTAGTTTTGACAGTTCTTCTGCTGATAAAATGGCATGTTTGCTCACATTTTTCACTTTTTTACTTTTTCTTTGCAGGTGCCTTTACTGGTTCTCTCTGGTTTTCAGAATCATCCTGGAATTTACCCATTATTTGGGCTAACTGGAACTGTGAGGAAGGTATGCCAGACATCATTCACTGGTGACAGCTGTCAAATGGCAGGCTACTGAGATATTTTTCTGTCAGGAAGCAAGCTGGCTGCTATTGGCCACTGACAGGTCAGGGGGTTTATTTACTTATTCAGTTTTTGTTGACCGGGTAAGTGCACTAGACAAATCCGGCCTATTTTCAGGTATGACCCGGGGGAGGGGGGATACAGATGAATGCCAACTGACCTTGAACCAGATTAGGCTGTTGGTGGTATTTATAGTGAATGAGGGAAATTTGGCCAGGACACTGGGGTAATTCCCCATCTCTTCTCGATAAGTGCCATGGGATCTGTAACATCCACCTGAACTACCACCAATCCAGGCAGATGGGACCTCGGTTTAACATCTCATCCGAAAGACGGCACCTCAGAAGTGCAGCACCCCTCTCATGCTGCACTTCAGTGTCAGTACTGGGATATTAACCCAGGTGCCAGATGTGGCAACTGAACCCACAGCCCTCTGATCTCCCAGCCTCAGAGATGAGTGTGCTACCTACTGAGCCACTGACACTACTATCAGGGATATTGAGGGTGTCCTGCCTGGTCACATGAAGTTTTGTCAGCTGTGACTTTATGGCTGTATAAGGACACTGAAAAAACATATATTGGCCAATCAGAAGGCAGGAATATTCCTACACACTTAATAAAATGGTTTATTTGAGGACAGTCTGTTGATTCCCGCACTGAGTGTAGGTAGACTATACATGTTACATTCTTTGCCGGTCAACTGACGAACCTCTCCATAAAATATTCTTAAAATTTGATAGAGTTCACTTGTTTCTGTATGCTTGAAATTTATGTTTAGTTGCCTGTCTTGTGCCCAGTTATTTAAAACATTGATCGCCCACTGAGTTGTTTTTTTAGTGTTCTCCTCATCGTTTTGTTCTTCTACTTTTGACAGTTTTTTTGCTGCTAAAATTACGTTTGCTCACATTTTCACTTGTTCCCTTTTTCTTGGTAGGTGCCTTGACTGGTTCTCTCTGGTTCTCAGAATCATCCTGGAATTTGTCCATTATTTGGGCTAACTGAAACTGCTTCTGTGAGAAAGGTATGTCAGACATTATTTACTGTTGACAGCTGTCAGATAGCAGGCTACTGAGGTATATTTCTGTCATGAAGTAAGATGGAGGTGCGCATGCATGCTACAGCCCCAGTAATGACTCCTTCCGCCCACATGTCGGACTAGCACCTAAACACCCTCTAGCCTGTACTGTCACCTGGCCTCCACCAGGAGGCAGACAGTAGCCGAGGGATGCAACCTTCCTCCCTTCCCTGGAGAGGAAAGCTACTTTTTCTGGCAGCTCTGTTCTCCCCCCTTGTTGATCTATGATGGCTCATGCTCATTCCAGAACCTGGATCATCGGAATGGAGTGAGGTAAGGCATCCAGTGCCGTAGCCTTCAGCGCTACTGGGCCAGCAGAAATGATGCTCTCTGATTTTGAACCAGCATTCTTAAATTGTTGATGGAAGAACTATTTTATTAAAAGTCTTCAATTAAATGATGAAAACATTCAAAATGTATGCTTTTAACACTTTTTTTTTTTTTAGGATCTTTTTCTATAATAGCAATAAGGCAATAATACCAGCAGTTAGATTCTAACAGTCTGTTTGTCACTCCAGATGGGCTGTGCCTCATGCAACATCACATCCATATTGGGTGATTAACAGACTGTTTATCTAACCTCTGGTCATGCCATGTTGCTTAAACAGTATTGATCTCAGTACTACAAGACCAATGAGTACATTGGTTTTGCTCTTATTGGAGCTCCTCAGCTGTAGGTAACTCAATTTTATCTATTTCTGCAGGGTTGACAGATTGTTTGATGACTGGAGAATTAGTTCTCAGCCTTATGTGCTTGTCTTGATGGGAAAATGAGTTTAACTACTGCATTTAGAAGATGCCTGGAAACACAGCTGAGTGTAACCATTTCAAACTGTTTGAATCAGTGGAACAAAAGTCACCTTTAAATGTGAAAAAATGTAATGTAGGCTCACATTAGTTACATTAGCAAAAAAAAACAACTAGCAGCTCAATGTACAACAAGCGTGTTTTGCAATCTCGGAGATCTAATTCCAATGGACCTCACAAGCTTCGATGTACATAGTTGCCCATCCAGTATTCTCTCTCCACACACATATATATATAAATAAATATATATAGAGAGAGAGAGAGAGAGAGAGCGAGAGGGAATAATGTATGGACAACCATACACAGCAAGGCTGTGTTTCCATCGAAGTGTTGAGATGACAGCATATGAACCTCAAGAACGAAGCTTGAGAGGTGCATGCTGTAATCTCATCCATGAGATGGAAACACATGCTGAGATGGTGAGCTACCACCCTTAAATTTTTAATGGTGGTTACTGTGTATATGTTGAGCGTGTCCCATGCTGATGTTGTTTAAATTGTAGTAAGTGTTATTGTATGTTGTTCTTTTTAATTTTACGTATTTGTACAGTTCCTCTGGGATTGGGTGCCAGAAAATTAAAATTTGCTTTGCCTTGTCTTGCCTTAAAGGTATGACTTTGGGCACTGGATGGTTAGTAAGCATGTAGGTGAAGCATACATGAGAAATTTAAAATTGTACATATTGTATGGTGGAATGCTGTTATGCATGGAATTCAGTTAATACAATATGCTTGTTCTGCTGTACTACTGACATCATTATGTTGATGTCACTACTACAGCAGAATCACTTAGAATGCAGGCACATTGTTGCTTTCCTCTATTTAATTCTGTGCTAAGATAGTATTGTAGAACATGTAGAGAGTTCACAAGTCAGTTTGATCACAAAAAAGAGAAAAAAAATCACACATACTGTACATTTCACATAATACTACTATAATGTATGGTAAGTGGCTATTAACCACCATAATCAGCAGTTACACAGCTTTGTTATGCACTGTTTAGAATTTTAAAAGTTGTTAACCATACTTTGGAACTTTCAAACAGTGGCATAACAAAAAAGAATGCACCAGAGTTCCATAATTCTCACACATAGAATGCAAACAGTGTTTTTTTGACCATACACTATAAAAGATGATGGCTGGGGATCGGGTGATAACCATGCTGAAATCACTTCTCGTGGTTGCTAGGGCTACAGTAAACCTCTTGAGCTGCACTCTTGAGGTTTACCATGTTGCCCTAGCAACCACTCGAGTTGATTACAGTGTGGTTATCACCTGATCCCCAGCCATTATCCTCTATATATACTATTACAAATAAAGGATGAGCAACTTTATGCACAACCACTGTGTTCTGTCACCTCAGGGTTATGATTCCCATAGACCCCTCTATGGCCGAACACACTGGTTGTGCATACAGTTGATATTACTTTGAGAGGGCTCTTGCAGTAGGTGATAACATAGAGGCCTGAAGCCGGCCGGCCGGCATCAGGACCCCTCAGAACAATTTCTAGCCAGCAGTCTGTGGTGGGGGTCCGCCCCCACATCAGGTGACCGACGTCATGCGACATCAGTATTAAGGGGCGGTCCCCCACACCCATCTTCCAGTTCTTTATCGCCATCTGCTTTGACAGTGCCTCGCGGTTAAGTTCCTCGGCTCATCAGTCATTCATCGGTCTTACAACCAAACTTGTTTTCTTCGATTTTCCGCTTTTTTGTGTGGTTAATCGCCATGTATGTCATCCTCTACTCCTTCCAACTCGCATAAAAATAAGTGGAGTGCAAACACTTCTGAATGATCTCTCTACAGAGCCTTCTGAAGCTTCTTTGGCAGGGACAGTGGTTATGTGCTTTGGATATGTAGGAAGCCTACCTGCATATCCCCATCCACCCTTCCCACCGTAAATTCCTCCGGTTTTCATTCCAAGAGGGCCACTACCAGTCCAAGGCCCTTCCATTTGGCCTTTCCTCATCCCCACAAGTATTCACTTGGCTTGTAACCCTTCTGTTGCCCTGTTGAGTGAGTCCTATAGCCAGAGGTTCTATTGGTGTAGTTTTCCTCCTCCTGAGTGCTTTTCTTGGTTCCAGCCTGCTTGGAACTCATTCTTATATGTAATTACCTCCTGCAAGAACCCTCTCAAAATAAGATAGTACAGTTACGTAAGAACATACCGTAACAGTAGATCTTCAAGAGAGGCTCTTGCAGTAGGTAATGCCTTCCTGCCCTCCATCCCCATTAGCTATTTCAGCTCCTTTTCCAGGAAGGGAAATATCCGCTTCTCTCTCATCTTGCCTTTTTGGCCTTTGGTGGGAAAGAACTGGAAGACGGGAATGGGGGACCAGCCTTTTATACTGACATCGTATGATGTCGGTCACCTGATGTGGGGGTGGTCCCCCACTAAAGACTGCTAGCTAGAACTTTTTCTGGGGAGTCCTGACGCTGTCTGGCTTCAGTTCTATATGTAATCGCCTACTACAAGAGCCCTCTCAAAGTAATATCTACTGTTTCAGTAAGTTCTTATGTAACTGTAGTTTGCCCATCCAGTATTCCCTATATATTGTATAGGGAGCCTTTTTTATTAACTTAAGTCAAGCAGATTACACCCTTAATATGTTGTCATCAATATGACATAACATCTCAAAGTGTGTACATCATGGTTATGATTTACGACCCTGGAACCTGAAGTCCTTATTGATCTGCATGAGTGATACAGTACTAATAATTGTACTGATGGTTTCGTGTTGTGGACACCTGCTAATCGGGAGCTAACAAGTGGTGTGAGAGACTGCAGCACACCTTTTCACATAATACACTGAACAGTCCTTAAGTTGTAATGGCTTTCAACCACTATATATCCGGTCAACAGCTCATAGATTTTCTACTTGGAATTTAGTGTGTGGTACCGGTTCTTATTGGTTTAAAATTAAAAAAAATGTGGTGGGCAATTCTTTGTTTGGGGAGCAGACAGAGAATTACATGAAAACGATGGACGCATATAGGACCACCTACAGGAGTGCACAGGCCAAGGAAAGGCAGGCAACTCCTCAAAGGCAACAAGCTAGGGGCAGGCCTTTTCATAGGCCTTTCTACCAAGTACAAGCCTGATGTGTCAACCCGGGTCGACTCCCCCATTCCTGTAGAGGGCAGACTGGCTTACTTCATCCAGGACTGGATGTCTGTTACTTCAGACAAGTGGGTCCTCGAGGTAGTAAGCTAGGAACTGGTTCTCAGCTTCAGGAAATTCCCAAAGCTGAGAACCAGATCCTTTCCACCTGCACGCAACTCAGAAACCATTGCCCTAGAGGCAGAGGTTTCATCTCTGCTGGCCCTAAGGGTCATAAAGAGAGAAAGTTCCTACAATACACAGGGGCAAAGGTCAGTACTCCAGGTACTTCCTTACCCTGGAAAAAACAGGGGAGTGGTGACCCATCCTAGACTTAAGATGCCTGAACACACACCTTTTAAAACCAAAATTCAAAATGGTGACTCTGGAAATAATCCTTCCCTCTCATTCTGTGGTTCTTACCATAGATGCTTCTCTCCTGCTCAGAGTCACACAGTATGCAACTGGAGGTTGTGAGAATGAAACTCGGGTCTGGTCTGCTGGATGTATCAAGCTCATTCACATCTCGTTCCTTTAATCTCTGGGCTATATTGCTTATTTATCTTTGAATATAGAAGCAGTATTATACCATGGGCATATGTGAGCCGCTGATGAAATCGTCAGACTAGCAATTTACCACCTGTGTAAATCCTCTGATAATCAACAGTTGTTGATGAGTATATCCAATATATCCTCTGCAGCATAGAAATAAATACAATAAAATTAAAAAAATAAAAAACCCTCTTTAATATTTGTATTTTATTATTGTAAATAAAATGAACCTCAGTATAATTGCAATAAGCCACTCAGAGGATGTGGGTTATTGGGGGATTTACCATGGCTGGTGAGGATTTACCCACTCGGCTGCGCCTCATGGGCAAACCACTCCATCTGTGGCAAATCCCTTGATAACCTATGCCCCCTCGTGGCTTATTGCTTAAGCGTTTATGACTAGCAAGGACATATAACACTGGAGCAGTTGCTGTACATATTGTCTGTATTACACGGAACTGCAGAATGTTTGTCTGTAATAAGCCACAAGGGGGTGTGGGGTATCATGATTTACCTGCTGGTGTGGTTTGCCCACGATGCGCAGCCAAGTGGGTAACTCCTCGCCAGCCGTGGTAAATCCCCCGATAACCCACATCCTCCAAGTTGCTTATTGCAATTATACAAAGGTTCTTTTTTTTTTTTACTATGATGAAATGCAACTTTTAAAGAGGTTGCTTTGTTTTTAATTTTTATTGTTTTTATTCCTATGCTGCAGGTGATTAGGGCTAGGATTATATACTCATCAACAGCCTTGGTTATCAGAGGATTTACACCAGTGATAAACTGCCAGTCTGACGATTTCATGGACTGTTCACTTATGACCATGGTATAATTTTGTTTTAAGGTCATAGTTCATGATAATGGTGAGCATTTTGATGTATACTTATTCTACAGAAACGGAATAAAACAGAATCGGAAATATTTTTCTGCACTATCATGAACTTCTGTATTAAACTTCTTAAGCTTACATTTCATTGTATTTAAGAAAGTATTGTATACATTGGGTATTACAGCTTTGTATGTTCATTACATTTAGATTAGTCAGCCACAGATTTTTGTCCTTTCTTGGATAACTGAAGTGCATGCAGTTCAGTTTGCAAGCAGCAGCCACTATTAACTAGTATATTTGACAGCCGGCCTGCCTGACAGAAGTAACGAAATTGGACATGTGCTTTGGCTTCATTTTGCTCTTAGTTGGTAGGTGACTGCCTTATATGTTTCATGCTATTAAATAGAGAGCATAGGCTAGGGGAGTACATATTATTCATACCTTCCTTCTATGTGGTAGCATTAGTGACAGTCAGTGTCAATCTCAGGTATCTTAAATGACTTATGTATTTGGTCTTTCCACATTCTTGATAGTCTTACCAAACTGTTCTATAAATTCAGCTCCATAGTAGTCATCATCAGCTGTTACTTTGAGAGGAAGCTCTTGCAGCAGGTAACAGAGTTAGGACTGACGTCGGCTGGTGACTGCTCCTGGCAATTCTTTTTTCTAGCAGTACCGACGGGGGATGCCGCCTCCTCCCGCCATCGTCGGCTACCCCGGCCCCCCGATGTCACCCTAGCTAAGTGAAGGAGTTCCCTATGTGCTCCAGTTCTTTCCAGCCGCATGGTCAGGGTTAGTGCTTGATGTTGTCTCAAAATTTGCTGGCAGGTATTCTCTTCCACACAGGAGCAACGAACCAGATTATACTGCTTGGGAGTCAGTCCTAATTGTGTTACCAGCTGCAAGAGCTTCCTCTTGAAGTAAGATAGTGCAGTTTTGCTGTCTAGACAAAGATTATAATTATAACTTAGATATACTTTCTTAGATACTTTAACTTACGTTGATCCTGCTCATACTTTATTCTGTTGTCCAGTCCCTCCCCACAGGAAACATCTGGCAAAGAATAACACATTCAGTTGGAATATGAAACAAACAACTTTATTTCACATTTTCAAAAAAACAGCAAAAGCAGGAAGTTATAGTTGAATGTGACAGTATAGATCAGGAAAATCCAAGAGTAAACATTAGTGATGAATCACATGAGACTGATGCTACCACAACAAACGTCTCCGTGACCACTACTGGACAGTGTAACATCACAAGCTCCATTCCTGTGTGCTGGTCAAAAGAACAATATGATCACTTTAAAGACAGCAACCATTTGCTTGTTGTAACAGATGGCTTTTTAGGATGTAGTACATGAAAGAATGTTGGTGGTCTTGGTCCTAACGTATCTCAGGGAATGACATTGTCAAAGGCATGGGTAAATCTACATACTGGCCCTAATGGTACTGATGCTAAGCAGCAGCAGAATTCATTAAGGAAAAAAATTTGGGAACACCAGAATTCCCATGCACATAAAATTGCAAACAATATTTTACAACAGGCAAACTGTCACGTAATGCAAAATATCATAGGTGAGCAATATAAATCTGCAAAGGGAAACAACAAACAGGGTATTCAGAACAGCATATTACATTGCTAAGTCAGAAAGGCCTTATTAAGATCACTCTGCTTTAACTGATCTTCAGATTGCAAATGATCTTGATATGGGGAGGGTTTTGCAATCCCGTCTGAGCTGTGTTGATATTACATCCCATATAGCATCGGAAATGTGTAAATGAGTTATACACCAGATTATACTACAACAGTCAAAGATCTCTGTGTTTGTCGATGAGTCTACAACAGTTAGTAATAAACGCACTCTTATTATCTACATAAAAGCAGGACTTAATGATTCTGTTCAACCTGCAACTATTTTTCTAGATTTGGTTGAACTACCTAGTACAAATGCTTTGACTATAAAAGGCATTATCATTGCAACATTAAAAAAGCATGACTTCACGGACTCTTTTTTAAAGACATCTTTGATTGGGTTCTGTTCAGACGGAGCGAGTGTCATGATGGGTGCCAAGTCTGGTGTTGCTCGTTTACTTCTGGATGATTTCCCGCACCTTGTAGTGTGGCGCTGTCTAAATCACAGATTGGAGCTTGCTGTGGAGGATGTTGTACATGCCTGTTCATGTATTAACCAGTTTCATTGCTTCATGGATTCACTGCATGCACTGTACAGTCAGTCTCACAAAAATGAGAGGGAACTTGCTGAGGCAGCATCCTCTGTTCATGGAGAGGTAAAAAAATTGGCAGGGTGCTAAATGTAAGATGGGTGGCATCCAGTTTCCGAACTGTGCATGCAGTATGGAGCAGTTATTCTGTACTGTATGCTCACTTCACAACTGCAGCTCAGGATGAGAACCGTCCTTCCAGAGAAAAGGCAAAATTTAGTGGTCTACCTGGAACTCTTTCTTCCACTACTTTTCTGAAGAATCTTGCCATCATGATGGACGCACTTAAGGAAATGAAAGATTTGTCCGAGCTACTTCAAGAATGAACAATGACATTGCCTCGTGCAAATCGTCCCTTGCACAGATATATTGCAAGATTAAACAGCATGAAGCAATACCCCGGTGAGGCTATTGAAAAATCTGCAAAGGCTATCGAATGTGGTGAATTTAATTGTGTTAAACTCAGCGCTTTGCAAAAAACACCAGAGATAAATCATTCACAGTTCATTCAGTGTCTAGTAGATAATCTAGAAAGTGGATTGCTCACTTCAGTCGGTACAAGAACTGAAGGTCCAGTTATGGAAGACCAATATAAAGATCTCATAAATCAGCTAGCGGTACTCAATCTAGAAGACATAACTCTAGATAATTTAAGGTATGGAGAGTCTGAGATCAAAGAACTCGCAAACAGGTTCTTTCTTCAAGAAAAGGATACTGTACTTGGGTACATAGAGTATAAGGAGTGTGCTGGCCGCAGCATACCTGACAAGTTGAAACCCTTACAACTTGCTGTTAACACACTTCCAACGAGCAATGCTGAGTGCGAAAGAGGTTTCAGCCAGATGAATATCATTGCTTCTGCTGTACGCAGTCACCTGTCTGTCAGTCACATTTTGGATCTCATTTTCATTTCCACTTATGGTCCTCCTCTTGTCCAATGGAATCCAGAACCATATGTTAAGTCATGGCTTCTTCATGGAAGGCGCCCAGCCCACAGTACTTCATGCATGAAGAGAAAATGGGAAGATGAGTCATCTAATGACAATGGTGGTTTATGGAATCTCTTTTGAAAAGACATGTAGTGCTTAATAAAGTAATCCAGGGTGTTGGTTATGCTGGAACATAACATACATTATACTTTATAGGGCAAGGGCCTACCAAGGTTGTCTAATTGCATAATGAATGACTTCACTTTACTGAACTACTTTCAAACCACAGAAAGTCTTACTGAATTCTGACATATGCAGTTACCCATTCTCCATGTTCCCTTACCTATCATTGTGGTCCAGTCTCCAGATCAAGTAAGGTCAGCTCTGGCCATTACCCAGAGGCATCTGGGTTCACTAGGATTTTTTCTCAATCTTTCCAAGTCAGTGATGGAGCAAGTCCAGCTTTTCACCTTTATAGGCAGAGTTGGACACTATTCAACAAAGGCCTTTCTCCCCTTCAAGGAGTAAGGGCCCTATCAGATATGGCAGCTTCTTTCAGACCTCAAGTGTCTCGTGCAGGCAGAAACTTTCTCCAGCTTCTAGGCCACATGGCAGTATCCACCGCAGTGGTCTAGGGAGCCAGATTTCTAATGAGGGACATTCAGATTCACCTCAGGTCCTTCTGTTCTCAGAAAAAGGATCCTCTCACCAAGTTGATTCCAGTAAATCGAACACTTGTCCAGGCTCTCCAATGGTGGTTGGAGGATGACACTCTCAGGCAGTGTGTTCCATTCCTTCACCAGTCACTCTCAGTGATTCTCACCACATATGCCTCCCTTTTGTGTTTGGGAGCTTACTTGGGGAGCCTCACTGCTCAAGGCACATGGTCACAGCAGGAGTCTCTCCTTCATATCAACCTACCAGAACTCAAGGCTGAGCTTCTGGCCCTTCAGGCCTTCTCAAACCTGGCACAGGGGGAAGGTGGTGCAGGTCAGAACAGACAACACCACCACTATGTACTGCATAATCAAGCAAGGAGGCAGTCTGTCAATGGTCTTGTGCACAGAAGCAATGAAGGTATGGACTATGGCTTACTCCCTTCATAGCTTCATAGCAGTGCATCTTCCAGGGAAGGACAATGTACAGGCACTTTTCGCAGCAGGATCTCTTAGGGTCACCACGAGTGGTCCCTGAACCACCAGATTCTTCACATTATTTTCAGGAGGTGGGGCACTCCAGAGATGGATCTCTTTGCAGCCTCAGATAATCATCACCTCCCCCTGCTCTGCTGCAGACATCCACTTCTGGTGTCTATGCCTCATGATGCTCTACTGTTGGATTGCACAAACAGGTTCCAGTATGCCTTCCCCCCCCCTTCCTCTTCTCTTTAGAGTACTGATAAAAAGCAGGTCTCAGACCTGTACAGTTATATTGGTGGCACCAGATTGGGCAAGGCAACCTTTGTATCTTCTATTACTGTCTCTATCAGTCACAATTCCCCTTTGCTTTCCCATGAGGCATGACAACTAACCTTCTCTTAGAGGAGGATTAATTGTCCAGATCTCAGTTCTCTCAGGCTAAAGGCCTGGATCTTGAACTGTAGGAGTATGCAGGCTTGCATCTTTCACAAGGGGTCTTGGATGTTTTTATGGTCTGTAGGAATCCTTCCACCAGAAAGACTTATGATTCCAAGTGGAACATATTCAGCATTTAGTATTATCAGAAAATAAACAGCCACATTCGGCTGACCTATCTACAACTCTGGATTATTTGGTCCATTTTTATGGCCTAGGTATTAGGCCCACCACTGTTAAGTTTCACTTGACAGCTGTATCTACTTTTCTTTCTGCAGGGAAGGAATCTGCCCTTGCATTTCACAAACTTCAAAAGGGTTAACAACCTAGTGATGTTCTAGTGATGGCATGACAAGGTTCTAATCTGCTTGATGCCAGTTAATATTAAGGGTTCTCCATACATATTACAGTGTTAAGCCTTGTTCAGCATATAATAAGGCTATACATTTATCTATATATTACTATAAGACTAACATTGTTTGACCAAGAGTAGTACACTAAGTCAAAGCTTATTTAATTGACTTGCACAGGATCACACAGTATGCACACAGGTGACTGTGAGATTGAAACACAGGTCTCCAGATCTTCAACTCAGAGCCTTAACACACTATGCTATACTGCCTCCTGTGATGGCCTAATATAGGGCTGATCTCACACCATTCATTCTATAGTTCTGTTAATGTTGTTATAGTCAGCAATTTTCCTCTGCACCCTACAAGAAAGAATAAAAATGATTTCAGAAATGTTTGGTTTCTTGTATTATCACAACAGTTCTTTGTATGTGTATACTATAAAAGTTATAAATGGCTACTTCTACTTGTCAATTAAAAAAACTTCCAGAAAAGCAGCAGGTGGTTAACTATACAATGTGCTGTGCTGTAATCATAGAAACTATTCATTCTGCCAGTGTTTGTACAGTGAAAATAAAAATAAAAAAATCTGAAAACATTATGCAGAGGACACATTAGATTATCATATCTATTAACAGTTCATATTTTTTCCAGTTAATGGATTGTAAAAGGTTGACAGCATGGCATTGTTTGCAGCACAAAGCTGCCTTAAAAAAAAAGGGTTTACTGTGTGGTTAACCTTGATTTATGGCATTTTTTTATTGATGGCATACGTTACAATACACAGAGAATACTGGATCAGCAACTATTCACACCCACTGTTTGCTGTCACAGAAGGGTTCTGATTCCTTATGACCTCAAGAGCAGAGATTGATAGGTCCATTGGAATCAGAACCCTGAGGAGGAAAAGCATGTTGATTGTACATAGAGATGCTCTTCTTGTATTTAGACAGTCATGCACAACAGGGTATGGGTTATTGGAGGATTTACCAACGCCATGTGTGATGTGCCATGAGGCACAGCCAAGTGACGTGACCACACAAGGAGTGGGTAAATCCCCCTATAACCCATACCCTGTCGTACCTTACTGTGATTATACAATGGACCCATGTGTGAAATAAATTTAGAATGTGTTTAATTATACTTCTTATGCTATTTCTCATCTGTGGGTTATTGGAGAAAATTCACACCGTCATATGATGTGCTTGCCAGTAAGGATACAGGATTTTCATAAACATAGAGGATTGTGTATGAGCTTTCATACATAACAAGGATATCTTGTATCGACAGGTTTCCATGGTAACAGATGACCTTGCGAGCGTAGGTCAAGAGGTGCTCTGTTACCAAGGGAACCTCAAGGTACATGAATTTCCTCGTTTGTGTATGAGTGCTCATACACAGTCTTTTATAGTGTATGGCAGGCCACAGCACAGAAGACCACACTAAACCAGCTGGAGAAGGCAACAGAGAATACAAATTTAGCATTTTTTTTTAACTGACACAGTGTGCTTCAGATATTTCTGCAAGTTCAAGTTTAAAAAAAAGCAACTTCCAGCTTAACTGGATTGAGGAAAGCAACTATGCGGCAGTATTCCAAGTTGTTATGCTGCAGTAGTGATATAGCTAGTGTAGCATAACAGCTGTGATGACATCGCTACTGCAGCATAACAACTCTATCCATAACAACATTCTACCATACGCTATAATTGTATAATACTGTATGAAATAAATGTGTGTTTGACTCTTTTTTTTTTTTTTAAATAATAATTTTTATTGTTGATAGGAAGTTACATGGTAATTACTGCACAACAATTCTGGTCATTTACAAACAGAGTGTCCCATCAACCTTTTTCTCTTTTTTTTCCCTAAGTTAAGGACTACAAAAAAAAAAAAATACTACAATCAAAAATAAAAAAGGGAATGAAAGAGAGAAGGAAGAACAGGCAGAAAAAGAACGAAAAAAAAAAAAACAAAACAACAGAGAGAGACCGAAAAGAGAGACATAGGGCCGGATATTCAAACTGCGCCCAAAAAGTGCGCAACAGCAGGAGCAAGCACAAGTCAATTGCGCACAAGTGCAATACACGCGATATTCAAACATGGAGCAAGACAAACTGCACAACCAGCCAACGTCTGAATATCGCACAACCTGCGCCATAGCGCAACCAGGAAGGGGAAGCTGAGCAGAGATGATGCGCCAAAGCGCAACAAAGGTGGCCCAGCTGAGCAGTCCTGAGGCGCCATAGCGCAAGCAAAGAGACCCCCAGCAGCATAGCATTGGAACTGCACAACCAGGGAGGTAGACAGGGGCCCACCACCCATGCCACAGATGGGCACAGGGACACACTGCAGAACCAACAATGTACCCCCACACCCCAAGCACAGCATAACTGGGGGAGGGACGGAACAGCCACTGGACCATGGGGACAAGCAAACAAAGCATATCCCGGCTGTGTTACTGCAGCACACCCACTGTCAAGCTGAGACTGGCACACAAAGGGGGCGGAGCACCCAGTGTCCAGCAACCCCCGTGTGCTGGCACTCCCACACACTGTGACCCCAAGACACCACTCATGTGCAGTGACCAGCACTGCAGGAATCCCCAGGCCCCCCCGGCACACTGCAACCTCGTGAACCACAGAACCATACAAGCCAAACCCACCATGAGCACCCAGCAGTGGGTGGCAGCACACGGCAATACTGACTGGAAGCCTCACCCACACCAGAAACACCACCCCACACACACGCCACACATACCCATGACCATACCACCCCAGATGCCATGCACACCACTGCAACCGAGCACCTATAGCCAGCTGCAAATCAGAGACCACCACAGTATTCATATCAAAATATAAATGTAATATGAAGATGAATAACCAGAACAACAAATCAACCACATATTTACAAAGCAGGGGGGGGGTATGGGTATGGGTATGGGTGGGTAAGGGCAGGGTAACACCGGGAGAGGAAGGTGGGTGCGCTGATGTCCAGCTACTGCCTGGCAGCCTGCCCCTCCTCCTGCCTGGTGCTGTGCCCGGGGCCTCTGCCGGCGCCACATCCCATGCCGCTGCAAATCAAGTAGTATGGTGTGGGTGTCGATGGCCACCTGAGTGAGCCTCCGCAGTCCCCGCTCCATCTGGCGCAGGATCTGGATACCTAGGACAAGGGATCAGAGTCAATGGCTGTGACTGTCCACATCCCTGAATCCCACCCATCATGCATGGCATACAGCCAAGTGCCCCGCTCCTGTGATGGACTGCACCCATCCACAGTGACCGTGCACAAGACATGCCCAACCAGGCAGCAACAGCCATGTGTACCACTTCACACACACACCGCCCATGTCCAGCACAGCACAACCAAGGCTGCCCAGTGACGTGGCTACATGGTGGGATGCTAGTGCCACAGCCATGTGCCCAGTGCATGCATGGACCACCAGTGATGCACACACACACATGCAGTGCCACTGGACAGTGATGACTGTCACATGTTGCATGCATGGTAGTGTCGTCCATGGAAGGTGGCCGTGCCCCCCCCCAGCATACAATAGCATCCATGATGTAATGACACTCACCCTCATCAAGCCGCTGCTGCAGCTGCGGCTGCTGCTGCTGCTGTGGCTGTGGCTGCTGCTGCTGCTGCTGCTGTGGCACACCTCCTCCACCTGCCACCCTGGCACCGCCATCCCAGGCCTCAGCCTGGGCCCGCCTCCGCTCCTCCACACCTGTGGGAGACAAATGAAGAGAAACACATCAGTGAGATCCCAAAGCAGACAGCCCCTTGCCCCATTGAGTGTGCCTGCCCACACAACCAGACCCAAACAGCACACACCTGCAAACACCCTCACAGCAAACCATAGCCCAACCCACCCCCATGCGCAGGTCACATTACACAGTGTCACCCATGCGGACAATACCGGTGCATACACAGCACACCCACCTGGCCTAGGCACAATGCCCCTCCTGGCACGAGACCTGAGGTGCTCCAGCAGAGCACGCTCCCTCCTTTGCAGATCACTATAGCGGTGCCTGCACTGCTCAGGAGTCCTCCTCCGCCCAGTGGTCTGCTCTAGGGCAGTTGCCACCTGCTGCCACACATGGGTGCATGCCATCTGCAGGGGCACTCCCCAAACAGTGTCCCATGGTGTGGCTTCACCACAGCCACCAGGTTTGCCAGCTCCAAGGCCCCCCACTGTTGAGCTGTCCTGCGTGCCATTCCAGAGTTATACAGTGGCAATATGGTGCTCCACATGGCCCAACCCATTGCGTGAAATGTTGCGCAATACAAGTCCATGAGTCCCTATCGCGCTGTTCGTACAGCGCTGTCGGTCCACATCGCACTGTCACCAAACAGCTCGATAGAGCTGTACACATGCCAGACGTACAGCGCCAGGGGGCAAAGGTCGGGCTCAAGGTCATGGGTCACTGGTGCAAGGCCACGCACAGTGCCATCGGACGTCTACACGTCCTGCGCGATCGGTCACCTGTGTGCCAGTGCCACAGTGGATTATTGTGCAGTTGTGCCACAGCGCCATTTGGTGACCAGCGCCGTAGCGCCACTGGCACAATGGTGGCCGTGTCCGGAATTGCTGATCGCGCACAGCATGTCATCAGCGTGGCAGACGCCTGCGTAAGCTACCTGGGCATGCGCAATGCAGTGTACTACGCAATCACAGAAAAGGGCCATTGGCTCAGCCGGCCCAACCGTATTGCGCAACTCGCAATGGCGCGATATTCAGCCAACACATGCAAATCATCTGATCAGCCATTCAAAGGCGCAGTGGCGCGATTTGCATCTCATTACAGTTGCTCCACTCCTAATTTGCATGCATTGCACTATAAATATGTGACAGTGGACTGCACTGGCCAGATTCGGGTACTGCAGGTGAGAGGTGAGTTGCAAGCTGTGTGATGTTCCGGGCAATGGTCATGGGATAACGCTGTAGACTGCACAGTGACAGGTGTTCACTTCCACCCATACAGACTGACATGACCGAGTAAAGACCAGGTGAGGATGAAGATGGTGGGCGAAAGAGAAGGCCCAACTTCACCAAGTCAGAGACAGAGGCACTGTTCCAGGCCTACCTGGAAGAGGAGCCACTACTGAGTGGACGGCGGGGCACCCCTCAGGCCCGTGCTGCTACATGGGAGGGGGTAGCCAGTTTGGTAAACCTGCATGGAAGCCACCAGTGCTCCATGCAGGAATGCAAGAAAAAGATGGGGACAGATCGGAGACGGGTCAAACCGAAGGTGGCAGCCCTCAGGGCAGCACGTGCTGCCACAGGCGGTGGCCAGCCAGAGGTGGCAGAGCTGACCCCGGTGGAAGACCGTCTGGCTGCATCAATGCAGCATAGTGCTAAAGAGGGCGTACCAGGAGGTGGATTCCAGACCGGTGGAAGCCCATCACTGCACGGTATGACATGGTGGTGGTGTTGGGGGGGGAGGTTGATCACTTGCACTAACATGTTCTCACTTTCTGTTACAGATCCTGTTCATCTGCAGGGGACGGTGGTGGTGGGACCATGCAGTATGAAAGACCTGCCAGTGTTGGTGGAGGGTCCATCCACCTCTGCTGCCAGCCGGCATGCACTGCACCAGCATGCACGCCTGGCTGCCACCTCTGTTGTCGGTGAGTCAGGTGTGGGGGGTGCACAGCCTGTGTCTCAGCAGTCTGGCATGCGAGCATGCCAGCACACTGTGACTGTGGCTGTTGCACGAACCTGCACCATTGATGATGCAAGGACTGCAATGGGCAGTGACACATGTGTGTTTCATAACAGACACACAGCAGGCCAGCACATGCCCTTGGACCTAGCTGGTTCCAACATGTATGTCAGCATATCAGCACAGTCCCAGGCTGTGCCTGTCAGCACCAGTGGGGCAGCACCGGTGGCTGTGCAGGCCTCTGGCACTGTTGCGGCCACAGCAGTGGAATGAGTGGTCCCTGGGGCACAGCAGTTGGAGGGGCAGCAGCAGCAGCAGTCACCCACCAGATCTGGGGGTACAGGGTCCAGCAGTGTCACATGCACACCACCTGTTGACTTGCCCACACCTGGTCCTGGTGAACAGCGCCCACCCTCAAGGGGTGTTGAGCATCAGGCCCTTCCATATCCTGGGGGATAGAATGCCGATGTGGCACAAGACCCATTGGACGAGCACACCCGCCTGCTGCGGGCATCAGTAGAGCAGCAGATGCAGGTTGCAACGTGCATGGAGGCACTGTGCATGGCTGTGGAGTGGAACAGCAGGGACAATGCATTGATCCTTGCAGAGATGGTCAGACTCCGGACGGATGTGACCGCCGCCATTGACAGGCTGACCCAGGCAGTGGTGTCTGTCATGGCCGCATTGGGCACACAGTCAGGTGCCCCTGTACCGCACACCCCACAGAGTACACTCTCCACACCCCATTCCCAGCATTGTACGACACCCAGACTGTCGATGCCGGGTTCTGCTGTGGGCATCCCGAGCACACCTGGTGCAGGTATGTTCAGCATGCTGCACACCCCTGTGCAGACAAGGTCGTGATCACACAGTGGGACCCCTGGTAGTCCATCGGTGCCACCCCATGTGGCCCATGATCAGTCTGCAACTGCAGCTGGGACACGGCGGGGCCACCCACACATCCAAGGTGGCCGTGGCACAGTGCCACCTGAGTGACCTGTCTCCCAGTGCGGGCCCTGTCTGATGCTGCCCTGTGTGCAATTTGTGTCATGGTGGGCAGTGCACTGGTGGGTGCCCTGCCCAATACGCCAACACACGGACCACCTGCACACCCACCCGACTGCTGTCCACAGGTGCGTGTGCATGATGATGCCTGCATTGTACTGTACACCAAGGCGCAAGGGTGCCCAGCATCTGACACACGTACTTTGACAGTACAGGTGGTGGGGGTGGTCCGTTGATCCGTGTGTTTGCCGTGTCTGTTCCTGCTCTGTTGTGCACCTGCCCATGTACGCTTTTGTGCCTGGTGTGTGTGTGTGTCCATATGACTATTCACCCCTCCCTGATGGTGTGTTTGTGCGCCTGGACCCTAACACTCCCCTTGCTGTCATGCACCCCTGCTGTGTTACCCTGTGTGCCTGTGGGTTGCGCCTAGACAGTGTTGGTTGCACATGGCCCCTTGACTTACCTGTGTCGTGCAAAATGCTCCTCCGTGATGGTGTCCCAGTGCAGCTGGGCCTGCCGGATCAGTCGGGGGTCCCGCTGTCAAAGGGGGGGCTGCTCATCCCCATCATCACCGGCGTCACAGGCGGCCCCATCGCTGTCCCCCTCCTCGACCTGTACGGCTATCCCACAGTCTTTGGCCATGTTGTGCAGGATACAACAGGCCAGGAATATCCCACAGGCCTTTGAAGGGCTGTACTGTAGGGCACCGCCAGAGGTGTCTAGGCATCGGAAGCATGCCTTAAGCATCCCAAACACCCGCTCGATGATGTTGCGTGTGGCAGCACGTGCCTCAATATAGTGTTGCTGCGATGGGGTCATGGGGCACCGGTAGGGTGTGAGCAGCCAGGGACGGAGTGGGTATCTGCTGTCACCTGTGTGGAGATGGTGGAGATTAGTATCATGTACAGGTCCATATTGCCCATATCCCTGTGTGCCACTACCATGGCACCTGTGGCTTTCCCACCCTTGCCCCAACCTTGCAATTCCTACATGCATACTCATCCACTAGATGTCCAGTGGGGATGTCCCCACTCTCGAATCGATGGCACAGTGCAGATTGGTACCATATAAAGGCATCATGTGCTCCGCCAGGGTGTGTGGCACAGACATTGATGATGCGCCCACTGGCATCACACACCACCTGGCAGTTGACACTCGAGAAACCCTTCCGGTTTCGGTATGCTGCCCCATCAGGGCCAGGTGGCATGCGAATAGCCACATGGGTGCAGTCTATCACCCCTAGCACGCCAGGCATACGTGCTACCCTGTGGAACTCCTGCATGTTTACTGTATGCTCTGCCGCGGTGCTGGGGAAATGGATGTACTCCGCAGCATGTGGCAGCAGTGCGCTGAGCAATTGGGTGAGCATGCGTGACGTGGCCGACTGTGTTATGCCTGTGGTGTCCCCTGTCGGCCTCTGGAAGGTACCCGTGGTGAGCAGGCACATGCAGGCTGTTACCTTTGTCTCCACTGACAGAGTGTGACTCCGTCGTGAGGGTGCCTGCATCACATCACTGCACAGCTCACAGAGCCGCCTCAATATTGCCCTGTTCAGGCGGTACCGGCCCACAATCTCTACATCCGTGTACAGCTCAAAGCTGACGCGGGCACGGTACTGCCTGTTGGGGGCATACCGCTGACGGGCCCTTCCACGGCCACCTCCCCCTGCAGCATGCCTTCTCACCCCCCTCATTACAGCTTCCATGAGGAAGCTGGCACTGTCCATTTCCTTGGCTTGTGGTCCCCCCCTGGCTGTTGTTGCTCTGTTACCCCCGCTGTCCTGACTGCTACCTCCACTGCACCGGGTACACCTACTGGCCTCTGCAGTCCGTGGCCCCACACACCCTCCCTTGTTCCTCTTCTCTCCTGTGCACTCCCTGGCCTGCACTGTTTGCCACTGTCGCCTTGTCTGTCTCCCTGCCTCATGTGGCTCCCCTCTAGCGTTCTTGCGCCTCTTCCTTGAGCCTTTTTATTTTGGCTCATTTCTGCCGTGGCGCACCTTCTGGCTGATCTGCTGTTGCGCATTACGCACGCCTTTCAATATCGCATTGCGCTCTTTATGCATGGATCCACCCCTTTGGTTGAGCATGCCTTCATTTGCATTGCGCTGTTGCTCAGCATGTGTTCGGTAGCACAACTGCTTCTCACTGAATATGGCAGAATGGCGCATTTTTGGACTTGCACAAGTGCAACCCTATTGCACATGGTGCAACCCTTTTGAATATCCAGCCCACAATATCTAACTTGTACCATCCAACACCCTTCGGGGTGGCTATTATTTTCATAGAATCAAATCTAGTCAAACTTGAACATGTTGTTTACCTTATTTATGAATAAAACAAATTAGTTTTAATCCTGCAAAGCTTGTAGTAGCCTTTCTTTCATGTATACTTGGCTAACAGCGTCAACATATCAACATTATCTCTCTTAGTCATAAGGTGGAGAAAAGGTAACCGGGGTAACCCTTGCCTCAGTGTTTGCGCACAGAGGTTCTTTGTCTTTTAAATAGTTTTTTATTTTAATGGGCTCACCACAACATATCCAAGGCACACTGTCTTAAGGGTAGCTGGTCCATTCCACTGGGGTGTCAAACAGATAAGGCATACTGATGAGTCCTGGTAGGGCGAAACACGTGTCTATGTCTTCTGTTAGCACCCTTTCCAAACTGTGTGAGAGGCATTTCGGCACCATGCAATTCTGCTTAAAGTTGGACCAGCATAACATTCTGTGGTGATTTGCATATGCAGCTCATGATGCTTTGCATTGTGGGGGCATGTGTGATTTTGTATTTTCTTGAAACTTGGCTTCCCAGCCAAATGCCCTTTGGGGTAACCCTTGCCTCAGTGTTTGCGCACAGAGGTTCTTTGTCTTTTAAAAGGTAACCATCTCGCTTTAAAGATATCCAACCCCAGCCTAACCTTTGCTGTCAAATATTCTGACTGTAGAATTTTTAGACACATGGTATACCAGGTATCTATTACTGGTTTGTTTGGCATTAACCAATTTATGGTAATGGTTTTAAGAGCTGCCCCTATTATTATCACAAACAGATACCACTGTGTTCTCTTTTTCAACATGGGGTGGGGGGAGGAGACCAAGTAGCCAGTATTGTGGATCCACTGGGAGGGGAACGTCAAAAAGGTCAGAGGTTAACTTCTGGACCTCCTCCCAAAAACTCACAACTACTGGGCAGTTCCAGAATATATGGGAATATGAGCCTATAGCCTGACATTGATGCCAACATCTATCTGAGGGATGATGCCCATAATGCTTCGTCAGCACTGGGGGCCGAAAACATCGCACTCCCACTTTCCAATGAAATTCCCTCCAAAAGAGGGATGCTGTTGTTTTGTGGACTTCTTCCCATGTCCTGTCCCATTCTTTCTCTGACAACATAAATCCTAATTCTTCTGTCCATGCCTGTTTAATCTCCTTCAAATAATCATGGTTCGTGTTTTGCATTGCCCCCACCAACTTTGATATTGTCTTACTAGTTTCTCTCCCTTTTGTTACCCCCATAAGGGATTCTCTAAGGGGGTTAACTGGCGTGTTATTTCCATCCCACTTATCCCCCATTTTAGATCCCAAATAATGTCTAAGTTGTAGGTACCTGAAGAAATCAAACTGTCTCAAACCAAATTCCTGTTTTAATTGCCCAAATGATTTAAGAGTCTGATCTGAATAAAATTGGCCTAACCATTTTAAACCATGTCTCTCCCATAAGTGGAATGACATATCTAATTTGAGGGCCAAAAAATCTTGGCAACTAGATAGATGGGTTTGAGAACTAAAAAATAACAGGAAGCCCAAGCTTTTATTTGCCTTTAGCCAAACCTGTACTGTGGTCTGCGACCAGGGATTTGAGACAAGTAGTTTGGATAGATAGGTGTAGTCCAAATGAAAAATGTATGTTACTTTTGATGTTGGCCAGGAAATTAGTTCAATCTCCACCCACCTTGGAGGGGAACTCCGTATTAATGTGGATAATGGCTGCAATTGTGCTTCCCAATAATATACCTGCATATTTGGAAGCCCCAGTCCTCCTCTGCCCTTGGGTGTCATTATTATTTTCCATTTAACTCTAGGTTTTCTGCCTCCCCAAAAGAATTTGGAAAAGGTTGACAATAATCCCTTCCAGAAGTCGATAGGGGGTTGGATAGGAAGAACACTGAACAAGAAAAGAAATCGGGGAAGGACATTCATTCTGATTGTTTCTATTTTCCCTGAGAGGGAAAGAGGCAATTCTTTCCACCTATTA
Source organism: Neoceratodus forsteri (assembly GCA_016271365.2). NCBI lineage: Eukaryota > Metazoa > Chordata > Ceratodontiformes > Ceratodontidae > Neoceratodus > Neoceratodus forsteri. The sequence continues at coordinate 264,626,961 of CM057454.1, read as the reverse complement.
AAATCTTCTCTAACTTCCTGCAGTAATTTTATATGATTTTTTAGAAGAAACTGTTTCAAATCGTGGGGAATCCATACTCCCAGATAGCGAAACCCATGAGTACACCACTTAAAGGGGTCTAATTTAAAAGAATTGCTGGAGGTATGTTTGTAGTGGCTGCTTGTCTGTGTCTGTAGCTTAGTTTTTGTGGATTTACATGGTTTTCTGCTTGGAGTAACTACACCATTCTTGCTCACTACATCCGTGAAAGTCTCCTGAACTGGATTTCTGCAAAACATCACAACCAGGTATCTGCATTTTTCATTTAAAAATCAACTTTTTGGAAGCTATCCCAAGCAAAACATAAGTCAAGCAATTAAGTCTGACAAACTCAGTGACTCTAGATCTGCTTGAATCCACATTTTCGTCTGACCTGCTCCATGATCTGTATGTTGGCTTTTCAACAACCTCTTTGAATGACAAAGAAGCATGCAGACAAAAGGTTCACATCCTGCATATGCACAGGCACAGTTCATCACCTGCAGGAATTCTAACGCATTCTGTGACTCTGGACCTCAGCTGTTGATAATTTCTTTTGGCTTATGACTTAACCACCAGGTATCTACAAGATGCTGAAATCCTTTCTCCTACAAATTCTCCTTATGCTGCTTCTGCTCTCAGGAAATGTTCACCCAACCCAGAACCACCTGGGCAGCCAGCAGTGGCACAAGCAGAAGGACAGGGACACTCACCATGGCATCCATCAATGCCTCAGCATCCTCAACAAACTTGACTCCCTCCAGACATGGATCCTACAGCACAACCCTGATGTCCTCTCAGTTGTGGAAACATGGCTAAACCCTAAAATCCCTGATACCTCAGTCTCTATCCCTGGCTACTGCATTTTCAGGCAAGACAGGATTGCTAACCGGGGAGGGGGCTGCGCCATTTATCTTAAGGATACCCTTATGGGTCACATCATCCCATCCTCCAGCCTAAGCAACTCCTCTCAGGTCCTCACAATCAAAATCCTCTTTGGTGCACATAACAAGGAACTCACTGTCATCTTGGTTTACCTACCCCAAGAGACCAGGCTGCTGGCTTCCATAGCATCATGGAATATCTAAGGGTCCAGCAACATAATTCTGAAACCATAATCATGGGTGATTTTAAAATTAACTGGCTCTCCACTGAGGCCGCTACCTATAAGGATGCAGCCGCGACGCATCACCTCACTCAACTGGTCAATGCCCCCACTAGGTGTAACTATAGGACAGGCTCCCTTACGCTTCTAGACTGGATTCTATCTAACCACCCTGAATGCATCTCCAATGTTTCTGTACTCCCGGATACAATAAGTGACCACTCATCTGTCATCTGTTCCTGGTCAAACAAATACCACAAGCCCCCTCCCAAGCTTATCTATGCCAGGGTTATCAAACAAGGGCACCTCCAGCTGTTAAAAGACCATCTAACCAGGCTGAACTGGGCAGTGCTTGACTCCCTCAATGACACCAACAAAGCTCTGGACCTATTTATCAAACGTTTCAATGAAGCCTGTGACATCTATGCACCAGTGAAAAAGATGAAGGTCAAAGGACAGACCAACCCCTGGGTTACTACTGACCTTTTAACTCTGCTCAAGCACAGAGACCACCTCTGGCATTGTGCTCATGCAACTCCGACTCAAGTAAACATACAATTATACAAAGCAGCCAGAAATTATTGCACTCGAAGAATACGGAATGCTAAACGCAGCTATTACAAAGAGGCTCTGACCAACTCTTGGGGCCAGAGAAACAAATTCTGGAACAACATGAAAGAACTCACAGGCAAGGATCCTAAAGCATCACCCAGTGTGCTCAACCTTCATGGCACTCCTACACTCGACCTAGGTATCATCACCAGCACTTTTAATAATGCATTTACAAACCTGGACAGTGTCCTTCCACCAAATTTTTTCGACAACCTCCCCTCCAGCTCCTCCCAAGTTACCCCCCAGCTAGAACGTACAACCCCAAAGTTTTTTTTTAAGGAGGTCCCACACAAGTAGCTAGAAAATACATTCAAAAGGCCATCGGCAAACAAGGGTACAGTGGTGACCCCTTGACCTGAAACTGCTGGCACAAGTCCTCGATGAAATCTTAGAACCACTTACAAAAGATCTTTAATCTCTCGCTTAGTTTGGGCCATTTCCCTCTCTCTGGAAGAAAGCCACTGTCACACGGTTCACAAAAGCGAAATAGGACACTGCACACCAATTACAGACCTATCTCCTCCTCCCCCACTATCCAAAGCGCTGGAGCGAATAGTGTCAGACCAACTAGCTGAATTCCTGGATAAGTACAATGTACAGTGCCCAGAGCAGCATGGCTTCAGAAAAGGCACAGCACCACCACTGCACTACTGGAATTTACAACCTTCATCCATGCCACGCTTGACAAAGGGAATTGTGGAGGGGCAGTATTTATAGACCTTATCAAGGCATTCGACACAGTTAACCACCCCCTACTGCTCAAGCAACTGTCCTCCATTGGGATCTCCAGCGATGCCCTTCCATGGTTCACCAGCTACCTTGATAATCGGATCCAACGTGTAAGGATTGCAGGGATCTCTTCGGATGAGAATCCAGTCTGCTCCGGAGTCCCCCAGGGGTCTATTCTGGGCCCTCTACTCTTCTCCCTCTTCATCAACAATCTCCCCAGTGCCTGCCACCAAAAAATATTACTATACGCAAACGATGCAGTCTTGTTTTCCAGCCACCATGACATTACAGTCCTTGAATCCCAGCTGCAGCTTGACTTCAATCGCATCGAAGACTGGTTCAATTCTCATAAACTTGTCCTGAACCACAGCAAGACTGAAGCCATGTCCTTCTGTAACCGACAGAGCAGGCACAACTCTCTGTCCTCACCATCAAGAACCACACTGGGAACCCACTCAACATGTCAAGGAGTTCAAGTACCTTGGTATTACCCTGGATAGTACCCTCCTACACTCGGCATATTGACACTGTTGCCAAGTCCGCCAATATACGGATTGGACTACTACACAAACACAAGCACTGTATGCCCGCGGATGCCCTTAAACTAGCCATCTACAGCTCTGTCACCTCTATCATTGACTACGGCCTTGCCATCTATGGCTCTGCCCCAACAAGTGTCCTCCGCAGGATCTCAGTTGCTCTCAACAAAGCCTGTAGACTACTGACAGGTGCAGCCCGACTAACTCACACTGTGACCTCTATGCACAGGCCAGCTGGCTACCCCTAAGCAGCAGAATACAATACCAGACCTGCTTACTTACCAAAAAGATTCTCCTTGATCTCATGCCACCTGGTGTTAGCTCACTCCTTACTACCTACAGTGGCACTCAACAAACACATGGTGCCCAATCTCTAACCTTTCAGGTTCCCAGATGTCGTACCTCCATGGGTCAGCGGTCCTTTATCTATAGAGCTGCTCAATGGTTCAATTCCCTCAATAAAGAATCACTTTCCTCTACTACACTTTGACCCTTCAAAAGGAATCTCAAACTTTACCTCACCTCTACCACTCAATGTGACTGCTTTGTTGAACAGCGATCTCTCTAAACACCTCCCAGCTCACTCATGTCTCACAGCCCACCCTTTCCGAATCTCATTCCCTCTGGCACTGGGCCTTCCTTGTGACTCCTTTCCTGCTTCACATCTCTACTGGTACAAGACATTTTCCACTACCATCGGACAGTGGCCCATTAGCCTGCCAACTTCCTCTCCCGGTCGCATGCCTGCAATACTAACTGCTTATGGTGCTCTCTTTCTCTTATCGTTACCGCAGCCAGCTGCCTACTCAAGCTGCTCGTTTTATGAATATTATCTCAAAGTATGTTACAACTGAGTATCTTTATTTTTTCTTTTAGTTGTTTTGGTTGTTTATTGTGCATTCTTTTACTACCTCTGTATGTATGTTGACCCTCATCCTTTGACGTGGAACCTTTGTAAACGAGCAGTTTCTGCTCAAAGGTATTTGTAATCTGAGAATTTAATAAATAAATAAATAAATAATTTGGGGAGGGTTCCTCCCCCCCCCCACCGGATATAACTCTGATTTTTCCACATTCACATTGTAACCTGAAAAATGGCCAAATTCTTGCAATATATCTTTAATATGAGGAATCGTCTGGACTGGGTTAGAAATATATAACAGGGTGTCATCTGTGTATAGGGATATCTTTACCTCCTCCCTTTTGATATTTACACCCTGAAAAGCAGTTGTCTGCCTTATATAGGCCACTAGTGGTTCCAGACAGAGAGCAAAAATGAGAGGTGAGGGGGCAACCCTGTCTAGTGCCTCTAAAAATTGAAAAGACAGACGAAAGCACCCCATTCACTCTAACATGCGCCTCTTGATCTCAGTATATACCTCCTATCCATGCCCTGAATTTGTCTCCGAGGCCGAACCTCCCCAAAACCACATCCAAATACTGCCAATCTACTTTGTCAAATGCTTTTTCAGTATCCAAAGAAAGAACGGCCCCTCGATCCTGCCCCAGGGGAGGCCCGGCCCGGGAGAGAACGTTCAACAGCAGGCGTATATTATCTTGCAGGTGCCTCCCTGGAATAAATCCTGATTGCTCTGGGTGCACTAAATCAGTTATGACATTTTGTAACCAGTTACTCAAAACTTTAGTAAATATTTTAGCATCTTGATTCAGTAACGCTATCAGCCTATAACTACCACATTTTGTGGGGTCCTTCCCTAATTTAGGAATTACGGTTGTCATAGCTTCCTTCCAGGTAATGGGGACTGCCTGTGACTCCAGGTTCGAGATGCAAATCCTCGTCAACTACGGGGCCAGACTTTCTCCAAAATCTTTATAAAACTCAGTTGTGTAGCCGTCTGGGCCAGGCGCCTTTCCAACTGGCAGAGCCTTAATCACTGCCATCACCTCTTGCTCAGTAAGAGGGGCCTCCAGAGTCATTCTCTGAGAGTTGGATAGGGTAAGGAGGTTTACTTTATCCAGAAAGCCTTTAATATGTTCAGAATGCTGAGGACTCTTATCTGATTTGTATAAGTGTTCATAATACTTTTTGAATGCCTCTGCAATCCCTTCTGGGGAGAATTCCTCCTGAGATGGTGTCTCTTCTGGAGCTATCTTCTCAACATATCTGTCTGCTGCTTGTTTTCATAATCTTTGAGCTAACAATCTGCCCGCCCTTTCTCCCCTCTCATAATATTTCTGCCTTGAATATCTGAGACTATTTTCCACCCTCCTCTGTAGTAAAAAGTCGTACTTGTCACAGGCTTGAGTAAGTTTGGTCAGGGTCGTAGCTGTGCCGTTTTCTTATGCTCATCCTCTAAAATCCTGATCTGATCCAGGGAATTCTGCAGCTCAGCCTGGTACAATTTATATTTGTATGAGGCATATGAAATTGTGTGGCGCCTCACCACCGCCTTTAATGTATCCCAGATGTATTTGGGAGCTGATTCAGAATTTATCCTTACTAAATGCTGTATCAATTGCTTAATTTAATCTTTATATTGAATATCATTTAATAAACCCGTATCAAATCTCCAAAGCCCCCTAGGCTGGGGTTCCCCCCAACTTAAAGTCGCTTTTACTGTAGTACGGTCTGATAGGGTCACTCGGAGGATGCTAATATCTTTAAAACTATATAAAAAATCTTTCTGTGTATAATATCTATCTAATCTAGAATAAGTATTAGAAGCTCGAGAAAAAAAAGTATAATTTCTGGATACTGGGTTATGGCATCTCCATGGGTCCCCCATTCCAGCCTCAGAGCACATATTTTTCAATAAGCGTGAGCAGGCTCTAGAGCCCGACATCATAGGAGAACTCCGATCTTTAACCAAGTCTTCAACACAGTTCCAATCTCCCATGCATATGATTTGCCGGGGGAGAGGCCCACCATGACAGTAAATAAAGCTCTAAAAAATTGCCCTGAGGGGGGCGTAGGGGCATACACTCCCACCAAATGTAGTAGTCTCCCTTTATACAACCCTGTAAGAATCACCCAATGCCCCGAGCCTGCTCTTTGCACTTTCTGGAGCTGGAACGGAAGACCCCTTTTGAGAAGAAAAACTATCCCTGCTTTGGTTGCTGTAGGACGTTCATCTGAGTAAACACTACCCACCCATGATCTGTGAAGTTTAAGATGCTCAGTTAAAGAGAGTTTGGTTTCTTGCAAACAGGCGATATCACAATTTTCTCTCCTCATTTCAGTAAGTATCTTGGCCCTTTTGACCACATTATTAATGCCCTTGACATTCAGAGAGCAAAATGTTAAAGGAGCCATTACATATACAATAATAGTAATAACCAAAATCTCCTAAAGCCATCCACATCCATTATTTGTTTAATAATATTCATTCTATACATTAACTCTTCAGTCCCTCTAGAATTATAAAAAGGGAAAAGGAAAGAAACAGTTAGGAAATTAGAGAATAAAGTGAAAATGTAGGTACAAATACCAACTACTACTAATCCTATTAGCCTAACTGTAAGCAACACAGCTCCCACTAACCACCCTGTACCTAAAAGGAGTGGAGGAGCAACAATACTTTTGGCAGAAAAGACTGCCAAAGCCACCTTCCAAAGGTGGTATTATCCCCTAAACAGGGATAACTAGCCAAAGCTATTGACGGATAAGGCACCCTGAACTTCAGGTGCGAGGTCAGAGAGTCCCAAATTAACCAGAACCCTCCAAACCTATGCCCTCTGTTAATAGGGAGTTACCAGTGAGGCAGAACTGTCCTCAGCTACTCACACCCCTTTAATGCATATTGAATGCCTTAACATCCAGAGAGATCAGCATTACTTCTTCTAAATCTATACCCCCATCCACTTGCATATTTTGGACACCTTAGATTAAATATGATTTCTGCTCCAATCAAAAGGAAAGAAAAAAAAAAATTAAAGATTTGCTACTTGTTCTTTTATGCAGTTCTACATAAAACATAGACAAGGAAATGAGGGGTAACGTCTGTATCAATTGTCCAAAAATCCAAATTGTAATGAAAGGAGGGAGTTCTCATGTTTAGGGGGCTTCTCATTAGAACTCAAATTCACCAACAGTCACAGTCAAATTACAAAATGCCCCTATGTGCCCCGCTCCACGCTAGACGCTGCGCGTTCATTGTTATTTGAATACATGTTCTCAAAGCTAATCTCGGACTTTCAGATGAGCCTGGAGGCAGATTCAGTTGCTTTTATAGGCATCGGAGGACCATCGCTTACCGGGTAAACCTTCGCTCTGCAAAAATAGTTTCCCCTTTCTGTCTGTCTGTCCATACAACTAGGCACACACCGATAGAACTAATCAGGCAGTCCCCATTTCTTTAAAGCAGTCTTTCTCCTGATTTAGTGATGTCGGGTGTTCTCCGAAAATCAGCGGTAACTTTCTGATTGCTACTCAATTTGACTGACCTTTCTGGAGCCATCTTGAGAGGTCTGCATGAAGGGGAAGCAGCGCTTTCATTCTAGAGGTTGGGTTTTGCAACTTTTTGTCTCCTGGAGATTGGGACCATAATAACTGTTCTACTTCACTTTCTTCGATCTCTTCTTTTAAATCTGGCAATGAAATGCCTTCTGCAATCAGGGGTTCTCTCACTGCCAACAGGGACTCAAAGATTTTGGGATCCCCAGGGAATTCAACCCACAATTTGGCCGGGTAATGCAAGTAGACTCGTTTCCCCTTTTCTCTCAGCTGCTTCGCCGCCCAAAGAACTTTTTTTCCTCTGAGCTGCCATGGCAGGGGGAAAGTCTTGGTCTACATATACTCTGGCTCCATCTAGATTAAGATCTTTTTTTGCCCAAGCACAATGGAGAACTTTCTCCTTTATTGTAAACTTAAACAATTTAATGAAGATAGCTCTTGGAGGTGCACCTGGTTTCAGCTTGGGACCAAGCGTACGGTGTGCTCTTTGAATTTCTAGGGGGATATCCTCCTCCAAGCCCAACTCCATTTTCAGCCATGATTCCATAAATCCTGGCATATCATCTTGCTCTACCCCCTCTGGTATTCCGACCACCCTTATGTTATTACGTCGGGATCGGGCTTCTGCATCTTCCGTTTTCACTGTTAAAGCACGTTCTCTTTTATGAAGATAGACCAGGGATTGACTATAAGCCAGGTTCTCACTTTGGGGGGTGTCCATATGTTTTTCTATATCCGTCATTCTCGCTTCCAATTTCCAGAAATCTTTCTGTATTTCTGTTACTTTGCCACTGATGCATTGTAAGAGGTGCAATATTTTCCTAGTCTCCAGATGTGTCCCGACGGATCCCGAGTCAGAACAGGAATCTTCTTCTCCCAAGCCCGAAAGTACTGAAGAGTGACAGGGTGTGGGGCTCAGGCCTGGAGTTGCTCATCCTTTGTCGCTCCATGTGACCATTCTGGGGCTCGTTAAACCTTTCTTTTTTGTTCTCGCCATCCTTGAAAACAGAGCCTTATTTTTCTGAATAGACCTTCAAGTGGATATGCCAGAAACTCTCTGGATTACGATCAACTATTCACACACGGGGTGAGACCTGAAGGCTAAGCTTCCATTTTGGATCGTTGCCTCACCAGAAGTCCTCTGTTTGACTCATTTTGATTTCAATATGAAATTAATTCGTGCAGTCTGTATAGGTTGCAGAATGCTGTTCTACGACAGTAGGGTAGATTCACATCCCATGACCTTTGAAATGTACAATGTCATTTTAAATGGATGAAATTCTATACTGAAAAATACAAAAGTATACATTGTTAATATATACCATTTTCTAAATGTTTTATTTTGAGAAATATTAATTGGTCAGGCCTGGTGGTGCGGAGGGTTGAGGCGCTGAATGTCACACCTCGCACCATGCTGGCGACCCGGGTTCAGGAACGGACTCGGGTCACTGGGGCTGGTAGGTGAGAAGGAAGGATAGAGCACCCCATGACAGCTCTCCTTCTTCTGGGATGGGTCAGGGAACTGAAGCACACTGTAACAGTGACTGTCAGAGGTCAATAGCACTACAGAAGTGAGCACTAGCAAGGGGGGATCGCGGAGATCAGCCCTGCGTGGAGGATAATAATATGTATGATAAAAAAATATATATATTAGTTGCATTTGCAAGAAAAGTTCATGTTTGTCACCAGCACCATGAGGTGAAAAAATTGGTATAAAAAATTGTGTCTCAACATATTTGGAAGTCGAATTACTTTCTTTTGTGAATGAATAAAATATATTTCTGATTAATTGTATGTTTCTGTATGTTTTTTCCAGCTGAAAAAATATGTCATTTAATAAGTGCTATGCCACACTCCAGGCATGAATATACTGGGAAGGAATGCATGTCCCTTGTGACTCACAACGCACAAGGTGCATACATTAAGGCCTAGTGTACACATGGTGTGTCGTGAGTTATAGCTTAGTTAATATCTATCTCTTTGGTTCCCTATTATTTCTTAACTGCATTATGGCCCAGATATTCAAAAGAGCTGAGCCATGCGCAATAGGGTTGCGCCTGCACAAGTCCGAAATGCACCATTCTGCGATATTCAGCAGGAAGCAGTTGCGCCCCCCAAATCATGCTGAACAACAGCACAATGCTAATGAAGGCATGCACAACCGAAGGGGGAGGAACCATGCATAAACTGCACAGCCCGATATTCAGCCGGGCCATGCAGAGTTATGCAGGTGCAACCCCCTACCTGAGACTGCACAACTTTACACAAAAAAAAAAGGATCAAGTCAAGGGCCACCCACAGGTGAGCTGCCACATTGCAGGGTGCAACACAGCAGCTGCCACCTGTGGGTGGCCCTCCTTATTCCAGTGCCCCCTGCAGCCCAATCGCCCGGCATAATAGTAACCCCCAGCCCGATCGCGGGCAGCAAGTAATCCCCCACAGCAGCGGATCCACGGGCATAATATAATGTTTCCCCCACCTTCTGACTAGCCCGATCGCGGGCATACAGTAACACCCCACCCCCGACTAGCCCGATCGCGGGCATACAGGTACCACCCACCCCGACTAGCCCAATCGCGGGGCATCCTCAACCCCCACGTCCAGAATCCATTCATTCACATATCTGGACTGCCTTATCATGGTATGTGCACACCCATTGGCTCATGCTCTGAACCAATGGGTGTGCAGCCTCCAAGCTGTCAGTCAGCGGGTGGCAGGGGCGGCAGGTGGGTGGTGCTGCCACCACCGCCTGACGGGCGGGAGCGGGTGGTGGGGCTCCGTGGTGGGAGGGTGGGGCCACTAGATCACCAGGGATTCTGGATGGGGTTGAGGATGCCGCCGCAATTGGGCTAGTCGGGGTGGGGTAGTTACTGTATGCCCGCGATCGGGCAGTTGGGGGTGGGATGTTACTGTATGCCTGCAATCGGGCTAGTCGAGGGGTGGGGGGATGAATTACATTATGCTCGTGGATCGGCTACTGGGGAGTTTACATTATGCCCAATTGGGCTGCTGGGGGGACGGAATACTGTTCTGCCCACGATCGGGCTGCAGGGGGCGTCAGTCCCCGACGGCTGCTGCCTGGCAGGGCGCCAGGCGCAAGTCGTCGGGGATCGGCACACCTGCATGCTAATGGCATGCAAATGGGGCCGTAATTAGATGCAAATGGCCCCCCTGTATGCCTTGCATAAATTATGGCCCCATTTGCATGTCACCTTTTGAATATCACAGGTTTGCGCATGGCGCAATGGAACTTGCAACACCGCATCTGAATGCTCCACTCTGACCACTTGCGGTGGCACAAGTTCCACTGCGCCATGCACAGTGGCTGTGGCCAGGGGGTGATATTCAATGAAGTTGCTCAATAGCGCAACTCCATTGAATATCGCCCTGGCCACACCCCTGCGCAACTTTTTTGAGCAGCGCAAGGGCTTGCGCCATAGAATGGTGCAGTTTGAATATCTGGCCCAAGGTATTCATCAGTCTTATGCCATATAAGGATACCCAGTGTGTGTGTACCAAAAATGGTGGGTGGGGAGGAGTGCATATGATGTTCTTGCAGTCTGAAAATGTGAATCTTAAAACCAGATAACATATTTAACATGAAATTGGATGTATGTAAGTTATTAACCTATATCAACTTTTTTTGAGGAAGACAGATTACTAAAATATAACTTGAAAGTATTCAGTTTACAAAACAGATTGTGATCCAGAATTCTCTAAAATGCACCAAATCGACTCATTGTTTTGAAAATTTTTCTGAGGGGACATGCCCCTGGACCCCCCCTAGCAAGACTGGGTTTTCAGACTTGAAGACAGTTCCTGTACTTCTTTTGAACCACTTCCATCACTGGGCACCTGTAGGTTTTAGTCATGTCCCCTCTTGCTCTCCTCTCTTCCAGGGAATACAAGTTGTGACAATTTAAAAAAAAAAAAAACAGCAGAATCTAACTAAACAAGTCCCGTTTAGCTAGGTTCAGGTGTTTGTTTTTTTTAAAAACATAATTTTTATGTACTTTAAAATGTTTGTGAGTTTAGGGAAAAAATGGTAGCTGTCACAATCTTTTTTTTCTCACACAAGTAAATCATTAAAATACAGTTTTTTTTAAACTGTTCGCATTTGTTGGTTAACTCAAAAATCCTTATAACTCAGAAACCATATAAAATGTTTTCACAAAACCTTCAAAAGGCTCACCCTTGGCACAGGCCCCTTCAACCCTGGAAATTTCATGGAAAAAATTAGACTAGAGATGAGAACAAAAAATACCGAATGTTAAATACAGGGAAACCAACCCACATGTTTTTTGGTTTTTTGGGTTTTTTTTACCATTTATTTGGCACTATGTATCTCGGAAACCAGAAAAGGTGCTGTTATAAAACTTTTCAAGTCTTGACACTGATCACGCATGCCAAATTTTGGGCTATTTTGTCAAACAAAGCCAAAGTTATTTAGGTGCAAAAATTAGGGTTTAACATTAAACAGCCTACTCAACCCTAACTATAGGAATGCTACTGCACCTCTATAATCTGCCATGTTTTTTCTTGCACTATAAAATACATGGGGTCCAGTTAAAACAGTGGTTTTGGAAAGGATTTGGGTGCAGGAGTGAAATAGATAGATATGTGCAATATGGCATTATATGCTGCAAAAATGATTTCCTTACAATGCTAATGATACAACAAGGGTTAGTTCCCTGTTTAATATTTTGCAAAATGTATATGATAGAACTGCATGTTTTTAGTATTTTAGTTGTGATTTTCTCTTTTAATGTTAGCACTGTCACTTTAATTGTACTGATTACACATGTGGTTCATGAGATTTAAACCAGTAGACACAAGGGATCACAAGTCCTTTGACAAAATTATATTAGTAGTGAAACGCTGGGTCTTTTCACATCAGTCTGTGTTTATCCACATCAATTCCACTTGCTTGCTTGAATAAAAGAACCTTAAACAAAAAATCTACCATTTGGACTGGCTTCTTTGGAACTAGTAGTGAGTGTCATAATTTACTGAAGTTCTTGTTCCTGCATGGTGTCATTTCTGTCTGTGCTAGTTTATTATAGTTATGGCTTAATGAGGGTTGTTAAAATGACAGGCCAAAGATTTGAGAGGCTTGACTCAGGTATACATTGCTTGAGCCTGGTGATGGCGGGGACAGAAACCTGCATACATATTGTGTTTTGCCTCCTAATTACAATTTACCTGCAGAGTATCTCTGGAGTGCTTCTTCTTTTCCAATGCATAAAGTGGCCAGTCCAGTATATTGTGTTTAGTTAACTCCTAAGCCTTTTGCAGTTGATGCAGTTGCTAGTTTTTTTTTTAACAATGTTGAAACAAACTGCAAAGTTAAAGAAGACATAAGCCTGCTAATGTATGCTCAAAGTAAATAATGTTTGTCCATAATTAGGTGGGTGTTGTGTATCTTACCAATGCTGTACTTATGCAATTATGGACCTGTCAGATGAGCAGTATCAATTTATCCCTAAAGTTTTATTACGCTCCATGTCAAGTATGCTGGGTCCTAGTCCATTGGCTGTGAGGGGATATGCGTGATAACGATGGGCTAACCACTGAATTCTTAATGGATTCTTATTTGCTCTCTCAGATGTACCAAAAGAAAATAAGCATATGTTCTAATGTAATATATGTGGTCCATACATTTCATGATAGTATTTCTTCTCTGATACATGTACTAGTTGTACTTTTATAACAACAATACACATAAAGTTTAAAAAAAAGTCCACTAAATGGCTGGTGCCATGATTTACTTCACAAATGATTAAGATATTTACATCTGAGGCCTCCTGATGCCTACAGATAAACCTAATACCTCATTTGAAATGTCATGTCATGGGCTTTCAAAATTGAGTGACCCCTGCAATGTTTGCTTTCCCTTTAAAGTAACTAGCTCAGTTGACTGGTTCAACTGTTATTAAAATCTTATTTGTTTGTATGCTAGCCAATAAACGTCCAATTAGCAACTGTTTTGTTGTTCCTGTGATTAGTGTGAATGGCCATATTCTGTAATCAGAAATGTTGCACTTATTTATGCGTGAATGTACTTAATTCACAACCTGTCTTAGTATGACATATCTCTACAGTCCAGTATTTATGGACAGTGTTTGGGGCAGTTCAGGAAAGGCACTTTGTGAATAAAGGGAATTGTACTGGATTGTTGGCCTGCCATGGTAAAGTGCAACTGATCACAGGCAGAAGGTTTGACTAGAAAGGGGTGAACTATAACTAGCCATGATGGGACCCCAAGAAACATATGGACATTATTGCCCCAAAGCCTCAGACTATTTGTGCCGTAGTATACTTATCATGTATAGTACATCATTTTACTTTGGATTATTTACTATAAAGGGATACCAATTTCTGTGAACCAACAGCATTCTGAAGTTGTCCCTATGGACTGCTGCCTTGAGGCGTGCCCTTTGGAGGATCTTTTCACAGTAGAAAACTGGCTTTTTGACTAGAATTTTCATCTGAAGTTCAGTAGTTTTTTTTCCCTTCACTTAGAATTAAATCCTGCCTTTTCTACTTCAGTGCAAATCAGATATTTAAAACAAGAAAAAAGAGGTTGAAATGTGTAAAGCTGGACATCCTTGCAAATATATACCCAGGCTCTTAAAATTATTGATTTAGCCATGGTTATTAATTTCTCATGAATTGCACATTAGTACGTATTGCATTTCACAGATTGTAGTTGTGAGGTATACATTAGATTTCCTCTAAAATGTCTCATTCATCACATGGCACCTGCATTTTGTGTAGGATGATTTTTGTTGAATAGTGGGGCTATAAAGTTAAAATACTGAAGTACTGTAAATGCATAGGATGGTGTTAGTTCAGATCTTTCCCTGTCTCTGTTTGTCGGTCTGTCTGTCTCTCTCTCTCTCTCTTTATATACAGTATATATATATATATATATATCATATTTAAATTGCCTGGAGACTGAAAGACCAGAGTCCACTATGAAGAGCAGAACCCATGTGGGACCTCGGGCTGTGACCAGAGGATAAGATTCCCACAGAGAGGGGAGAAGGGACATTGGTAGGATTATTAGCATGGGTAAGTGGTCAAGTGGTGAAATACAGCTTACTCCTCCACACCAAAAAAGGTATAACCCCAGGAAATCATGTAATTACCCCAGTCCTGACACCCTGCTCCCTAGTGACCCAAATGTTGGGGGGGCCACAGGTCATAGACCTGATAGTAAGAAACACTGTGAGTTTTCACTGTGGTAAAGTGGGGCATATAAGTAAGTTCTGTGACTGCAGGGCTATGACTTTGTGGAATGCAGAACTATAGCCCACACACAAGTGCCAGGCTAAAAACCCATATACAATGCCAGTGCAAGTGGGGTCCAAATAGTCACGGCTCTGTTGGATATGGACTACAGGCAGACATTTTTTAAAGAAATCAGTGGTCAGACCCCTAGGTCAGAGAAAAATTCCCATAAACATTGTCTATGTGCATTGGGATACCCACAAATTCTCTATAGTGCCAGTATAGTTAAAAGTAGGCAACTGTGTAGGAATAATTAAGGTGGGAATTTCCATAACTTTGCCTTGCTCAGTAGTCTTGGGCCAAGACTGGGAAAGTTTTCATACCCCCTTCCCCCCAATTAAGCAGTGCTGAAAGTACATGCCCACCAGGGGCCACACAATCAGAGGGACTAGTACACATATTCCCCTTTACTGATTCTGAACTGTCCCAGAAGGGAAAACTATGAAGTAGCAATTACCTTGGTCCACAAAGGTTTCAATAATTTGTGGTTTCTAATATTTTGTAATCAAAACAGCTGTCCCTCTACCATTCCCTGAAAATAGGTGCTATTTCCTACTGTTTGAAATAAATTTCCCATGTACACAAAACTCTTATGTTCAAAATGCATTTCTTGCAATAATAAGCAATCAATGTTATTCCTGTTTGCATATTTAATAACTTTCCTCACCTCATTTTTACCCTATCTTTGGACCCATTTAAATTCCATGACACAATTCTTAAGTCAGTTATCCTTGAATTTTGTTTTATTTACTAATACAACCTTCATTCTCCCACTTTTCACACCTTCCCCCCAACAAAACAGGGTGAACTAAACAATGCATAAAACAAGAATCTAGAACCAGACACAAAATCCACAGTCACTTTGTTTACTTCCCTAGATACTGCAATGAAAGGCAAATGAACAATTCCATATCTCACATTGGGCCAAGTAGTAGAACTGACTAGGATTTTATTCATAACTAACCGGCTTTCTTTTTCCACCCATAATTCTATTTGATATTTTCCTTCCCTCCCCACCACACTTTAACCAGAGTTACATTGCATACTATAATAACCAACCCTATCAACCCCCACTAGCTTCCAAAGTAAAAAGAAACACATAACAATGTATGATAGCCTTGACCCTCCCCTTCTTGAAGCTGCCCCTTCTCCATAGCCTGAAGGTGCAAACTTCTTGGCACTACCATCTTCTTATGACAGTGGATGTTGATAAGAGCCCTTAACTTGCTTCCCCCAAAAATCAACAAAAATGACCTCTCCTCCCCATAATTAATAATGGTGAATTTTCCCAGACCTACTGCTTTCTTTAACCTACTCTCTGTACTTTTTTTTAGTTATTTTTACATAATATCTATTAGTTATATACATCACCAGGAAAACAATTTATGTTATTCATTCAGTACACAACTTTAGAACTGATAAATGAAATCTTAGCAATCTTAGAAATCAAATAGTGTTAGGGAGATAACTTATTCAGGGTAACTTAGCTATCTTCTTCATTCTCTTTTGGACCACATTGGTAACTTTCACACTTTTCACTGTGTTTTCCAGAGTATCACATAAACCTACACTGTCTGGACCTGAGTTCTCTGCCTGATGTTGATATTCAAGTCCAGGGATGTCTGTGATTGTGGCTGGGAGCTATGAACCACTTTATCCATTGATGCAGGCTCTTTTTCAGCAGCTTTCGAGGTGCTACAGCCAGGTCTCAGTGGGAAAGAATCCAGCTGTGGGACTAGATTAAGGCTTTGCCTTTGCTTTAGAGCTATTTCCACTTCCTGTGGGGATGTAAAAAAAAGAGTGCCCTGCCATCCAAGATAATTCTAAATTTTGCAGGGTGTAGCAACACATGTAGTATTCATTGCTCTCTGAGTCAGTCTCTTACATTATCAGATGCTTTCCTTTTCATTAATGCTGAAGTGGCTAAATCAGGGAATACTTGCAATCTCATGCCTCTGATAGACAAACCCCTTTCCAGGCAGGCTTTTCTCTGTAATCTTTCTGTCTTTCTGTCCTGGTAATGGCGAGGCTTAAAGCGCATAAATCTTGGTCTGTCTTTGAATTTTCCACAGGCAAACGCCCTATGGGCCCTATCTATGTGCCCTATAGGTGGTCTTGAGGAACAATGGAGACAAATTAAGGAAGGTATTGTGAAGGCAACCAGCCTCTGTGTGAGAGAAGTGAGTAAAAGCAGGAGGAAAAAAGGCCACTATGGTACTCTAGGTAGGTGGCCACAAAAGTGAAAGAAAACAAGGTGGCATTCAGAAGGTGCAAAACACACAGAGGGAGGAGGATAAGGAGAATTGCCAGGTAAAGCAGAAGGAAGCAAGGAAGGCAGTGAGGCAAGCACAAGGGCAGACAGAGGAAAGGATAGCCAAAGGTGTGACAAAGGGCACAAGACTTTCTTAAGGTACTGTACATAATCGAGAAAAGGTAGGCATGGGGAGGGCTAGTGAGTACAAGGAAGTCAATAGAGGATCACTGCGCAGAGGATGAGTAGGAAAAAGCTAACAGGCTAAATAGGTACTTCTGTTCAGTCTTCACAGTTGAGAGGGAGGGGAATGGACCAACAAGGTGCAGTAGGAACACAGAAGGAGGGGACATAAACACAAGTCCATTTACAGAGAAAAGAGTCTTGAGAGGACTTGCAAACCTGAAAGTGGATAAGACCATGGGACTCGATGAGATACAGCCTAGGGTGCTAAGGGAACACAGGGAGGAGCCTTGTAGAACCACTGCCAGCCTTATTCAACATATCATGGGAAACAGGAGAGATTCCAGGGACTGGAGGAGAGCTGTTGCAGCTCTGCTTAATAAAAGCAGCAGCTGGTCAGAGGCTAGCAAATATAAACTGATCAGTCTTCCCTCAGTTGTGAGGAAAATAATGGAAAGCCTGTTAAAGGAAAGGCTAGTGGAGTATCTTGAATCCAGGGATCTGCAAGACCAAAGACAGCATGGATGCACAAGGGGAGGTCATGTCAGACAAATCTAATCAAGTTTTTTGACTGTGTGACCAGAGAAATAGATCAGGGAAGGGCAGTGGACAGGGCCTATTGGGGCTTTGCAAAGCCTTTGACACTGTGCCACACAGGAGACTGAAAAAGTAATTGGATAGTCTAGGGGTAAGAGCAAAAGTTGTAGATTGGGTAAAAAACTGGTTAATGGATAGGTGGCAAAGGGTGGTGGTAAATGGCACTCACTCAAATGAGGGGAAAGTGGCCAGCGGGATGCCACAGGGTTCAGTATTGGAACTGGCCTTGTTCATAAGTGACATCACAGAGGAGCTTGAAGGAAAGCTATGCCTTTTTGCAGATGACACCAACATCTATAAGAGGCTTGATATTCAGGAGGGGTGGAGACAGTGAGTGGAGACCTTAGAAAATGTGAGGAGTGTCAAAGATATGGCAGCCAATTGCAAAAAGTGCAAAGTCATGCACCTGGGGCATAGAAATACAGAAGCTGATAAAATGAGGAGGAAGTATTATTGGTTGCTAAGAAGGAAAGAGACTTGGGGTTATAATATCTGATGACCTCAAAGTCACAAGGCAGTATGACAAGGCAGTGGGCAGGACCAGTGGAATGATGGGGTGCATAGGGACAGGAATCACAAGCAGAAGGGGGGAGGTGATATTACCACTGTATAGATCATTAGTGAGACCACACCTGGAATATTGTGTACAATTCCGGAGGCTGCATCTCACAAAAGACATGGACAGAGTAGTAGCAGTCCAGAGGAGGAAAACTAAAATAGTACATGGATTGCATGAGAGACCATATGAGGAAAGACTGAGGGACCTCAGTGTGTGTACACCCTGGAAGAGAGATGGGATAGATGTGACATGATAGAAACCTACAATCACCTCATGGGAGTGAACAGGGTAAAGATGGGGAGCCTGTTTCAAATGAAGAAGTGCAACAGAACAAGAGGGCATGCAGTGAAGCTACAAGGGGGGACTTTTAGGAGGGATGTGAGGAAATACTACTTCACTGAAAGAGTAATTGATGCCTGGAGCAGCCTGCCACCAGAGATGTGGGGGGCAAAAACTATGGGGGGTTTTAAACATGCATTGAATGACTTGGGGAATACCAGTAAATAAAAAGGGGGGAGGGTCACCACAGACCAGTTAGGGTCTGCTGGGACAGAATAGGCAGGGAACAACTGAGCAAACTGGATGGGCCAGGCAGTTGTTTTCTGCTGACAAATTCTATGTTTCTATGTCTCTATCTAATTCAGTCTTCTGATCAGGATATTTTAAATCCATTACTTCCATGAGAAGTTTGTCACAATACTTGACAGGATCCGTCCTCTCTATCCCTTCAGGAAGATTCCCAAGTTTTAAATTGTTTCTCTGTGACTTCATTTCAAGGTCCTCCACTTTTAGCTTCAGTTCCATAAACTCGATATTATCCACTTTGGTTTTCAAAGGGTGCAGCTGGTCTTCTATTGCTCCCAGCCTAGTCTCCCACTGTCCAGTTCCGCTAAAAGGAGACACCTTTCTGCCGGACAGATCAGAAAACATCTGTTCTAGCATAGTCATGGAGTCATTAATTGTTAGGAACCCAGATCTCATTTCTTTCAGTAATGTTTGATGTGTGATCCTCCATTTCCCCCCTTTCTCAGCCATGTTTGACTCGGCTTCTTTTTCATCTTAATTCTCCCCGGACATTTTTGCAGGAGTCCAACTTCCCTCACCCCACTAGGAGATAGAAAAACAGAGAGTGTAACTACATTATCAGTCCAGCTTTCTTCCTCAATCAGGCTGACTTCATCTTCAGCTGAAATAAATGTAGGTACAGCTCCAGTAGTCGGCGTGCCGTTCCCTGAGGGTTTGTAACTTCTCCTTAGCCCATCTGTTGCCAATTAACTGCTTGGGCCAGCTACTTCTTTCTCTTCTACTTCTCCATTTGGGCTCACTGATTTTAAAGCCGCAATACCACTCCCCAACTTTGGTATGATTTGATGCAGTAATTTGCTACCAGAAGGAGAGCATGAGGTGGCGTCTCTTGAACCGGCATGCTCTAGAGCTTTATCCAGTGTTGTGTAAGTTACTTTTAAAAAGAAATCAGTTACATTTACAAGTTACTGTAAAATAAATACAATCAGTTACAACTATTACACTGTCATAAAAAGTAATTAGTAACTGTAACTCATATTACTCTTCAAATTACTTTATATTATTTTTGCTGACTTTGCTATGTTTATTCATTGAACATAGCTATATACTCAGGAAACTCCAAAAACCATATAAAAAGAAACAAAATAAATTCCACAGCCAATGAATGGCTTTGTATGTTATTTATTCCATGCTTCTATAAAAAACTATGAAAAGTTCAGAGCATTAACATGTGCAGCACCTATATGTGTATCAGTGATGTGCATCAGTGCATCCTAAGACTCCATTAAGACCAATGTATGTAAGTACTATTAGTTTTGTTATTTTGAGCCAACATGTTTTAGCCATGGCAAAGAAGAAGCTACTATAAAGCAAGTAGAACCAATGTGAGATATTAACATTATTTTCTTACACATGCACAGAAAACAATTAAAACATGGTTTAGCACAATATGTAATGGTTTTTATGGTGGTACTGGGCTGGCAGATGTTTCTGGCCAAGTTGTGAGTCTATTTCTTTACTGTATGTAGGTTCTCTACTCTCTTTTTCAACAGTCTGTCAATGTATAAATGTTACATATCTTGGGCCCAATTTTGAAAAGATTACCTGGGCACAAAGCCGAGTTTTGCCCGCACAAACTGGATTTTGGGGGGATACACAGTATTGAAAAGCCTGGCTAGCGCAGACAAACAGGGTTTGTGCCCAGGCAAAATCTGGGGGAGGGTGGGTGCACAATATAAATTAAATATATTGCCTGTCTACCATGATCCTGCCCTTTTCTTGTAAGTAGTATTGATGATGAATCACTTAAGATGATTGCCAATCATGACGGATGACAATGATGATGATGACCATATGAGCTCAGCTCATGAGGATGATGATGGTATTTACCAATTCCCGGTAATCAGCATTTCAATGGAAAATGATGGCTATGTAAAAGTGGTAGCCTAGGTTGCTCAGCTAGGTTTTCAATGGGAGCTTGTAGTGCTATAGCAAGACCTCTAAGTGACAAACCAGAGCTGTTAATAGCTCCATCCACTGGCTGACATTATACACACTCTCGTGGCTGCTCCCCAACTGTGACATCAGCCACAAACAATTGTGGAATGCACCACTAGAGGTGATGTGTTCAAAATGCCGGCAGGAGGGATGGCAGGATCACACAGATAAAACAGTATTACTTCAAAAGCAATTACCCAAATTGAAATATGGGGTGAAAATGCTAACCGAGGGGTGCCCCATACTGAGATGTGTGGCATACTGTAACCTGTACACCTCATTTGATTATGTACTGTAATCTATTGTATCCTCCCAGGTCATTCCTGAAAACAGGCATACACATGCCTAGTCCACCTCACCCGGTAAACAAAAGCTAAATAAATAAATACATACTGACATGGACATTTCCCTTTAAATTGTAGAAGCAGGCCTGGACAGGAAGGACTTGGTGGTTATTTAGTCATGCATGGAGTACACACTACCATTCTGTTCTGCATCCATCACACAAGATTTTGCCAATAAATCTTAGTACACATAAGTAACAAAGAAGACAGAATACACTGACTTAACATACAAAAGTTTTAGCAGCATCCAGTATTGTTAGTTATTATTACCATGACATCATAATTTCTGAAAGATTACTTTGAGTATTTCTTGCAGAAACTGCTTCGTAAGCTTTGCTGTGATCGGCAAGTTTTGAAATCTGAAATAATGGCTGCCACAGACCAAGAAACCACACTGATAAAGTCTACCCCTACAGATTAACAAACACTGCTGCTTGAATTACTGTAAATTATTGTTCAATAGAATAAGTACTACTGCAGGTTTGTCATCATGCTTTGATGACTGTATGACGCAGTTTTAAAAAAAGATTACTTAAAATAAATAGATATCTTAACTACCTCTCCTAACATTTAATGATGTTTTTGGTTATGAAATGCTTAGAAATGCAGTATACTGGTATGCTAGCCCACTCACCCCCACAAATTCAAATCAATTTTTATGAAATGCTTAATAAAGTAATAATTTAAATGATTACTATTACCAATACCAAGACTATTGTTTAAGTCAAAAAGAATTATAGTAACACAGTTTGCTGGATGAGATTTGAAGCTGGATAAAATACAGCAATATCAAATTGCAAAATAACAAGATAAGCTCTTTATCTGGGGGAAGATATCAATAACTGCTGTACCGTCTGTTACAAGACAGTAAGAATAAGTAGTCTGAGGACTAATCAGTAAAGGAAATAAAACAGTGAAGCTTGTTTGTTGTCTTAACTTCAACTTGTCAAAGATAATAACTGACATAAAATAAGTAAAAGAAAGACACCATTGCATGAATCATTACCAAAAAATAGCAACAGATAAGCTCAAGATGTTCTCCATGGGTTGGGAAAACTGATCAGTCAGCAAAATGAAGACCAACTGTTACACCTTTTTGAGCTTTATGCTCATTGTCTACGGGGCGCTTAAAACATGGATTATCACAATCATTATAAAACTTAGATATTTCAGGACAATTAGTTATCAAAGCTGTACTCACCATCTGCCATAGCCTAGGCTTGCCTTCAAGCTGACTCACACCAAAATAAATGAAATTAAAATACTAACTATTCCTGGTATGCTTTCTTTCAGCTTAATATTAGCTGCACTTCAAAGTTTTCATCACCAAGTTGGTTTCTTCTAGCTCTAAGAACCTGTCTCCAAATGCTGAACAGTCTTTCAACTGGCGCACTAGATGGTAGTGCTGTGTTGTAACACAAGAATGTTTTCTTTATTGTTGGGAATATTAGCAACGTTTCAACTGTTTTATTTGTGTCTTTTAGGTACTGTTCCAGCTCAGGAGGAACCTCACCACAACCAGGTTGCTGATTTTCATAAAATTTAAAGAATTCATCATCAGCCCCCTCAGGATGGTCTTCATATGATGGGCTTCCATGACCAGTATCTTCCTGATGTGATAACAGTTCATTTTCAAGCATGTTTTTAGCTGCACGTGTCTTCTTCATTAGCAATCCACTGAAGACTAAATTATGATAACATGATGTTGGATAGAATTAGCTCCTTCTGCAAAAAAGTAGTACTGAATTAAGTATCCACAGCTTTCAGAACTGCATCAAGAAGAGGATATGCTTAACACCATTCCAATCTCATATCAAACAACTCTTTTTCAGTGCCACCAATGTTGGAAGAAGATATCCCATGTAGTATTTCATTTCTGCTTGCAGAATACCTAGTGAGTTTATAAGAGGCTGCATTACTTTGCAGTACTTCCCCAGGAAAGCAATGTAGCTTGTTCTAAAGCATGCAAGGTCTCCAGGAAAGTGATGTTGCTTGTTCTAAAGCTTATGTGGTCAACAGGAAAGTGATGTTGCTTGTTCTAAAGCTTGTGAGGTCACGTTCATCACAGATGCTGCATAGATCTTCATCTTTTTCTAAAATTGATCTTATTTTTTCCTTAGTTCTGTAGTAGGAATTCCATCTTGTGTGTCATTGGGGACAATGAGCTTGGTACTAATTTTATCAGAAACTATTTCACTTGCTCGTGAACTTTGTTCCAAAGAGCCATGCATTTTGCCATTGTTCTATGGTAGATCTTCTTGTAGGAAGCATTTGAAGTAGCAGAGTCTATAGTCTTCACAGCTATTAAGTTCAGGGTATGTGCTGCACTACATTGATGTAAAGGAAGGATGTAGGTCTCCTCCATATCTTCATCTCCCTCACCTAGAATCCAGCATACATCTGCAAAAGTCACATCTCCAACGGTGTCATCATCATCTTCAGCATGGCTGTTGCCTCTCTCTGGCTGCTGCTGACCACCATGGTCATCATCATCATCATCATCATTTTCATCATCCTAAGTAACAGTGGCAGTGACAGGTGTGGTATTATCTGAGCCAAACTCCTTAAATTCTTTATTGTGATCCAGTGTCAGTGACAGTTTTAACAGCCTTGTTTTGAATCCAATATTTTAGGTGAACTTGTACAAATGTTGACATAATAACATTGACATCTGTCTTCCTTTTATGCTTATGCACGCCCATGCTCCTGACCTTCTCACCAATGTTTTTGAATCAGTCCAATGAGCTGTCACACATAGATAGCTCCTATTATTTTTTTTTCATTTCATTTCATTTATTTATTTTTATACTGGTAAGTTTGTGGTACAAGCCCATTTTCACAAATGACCAATTTGTACAAAGACATACATACAAAATTTAAAACAATAACAAAGTATAAATATACATTACACATCACATTTACAGTTTGAGTTTTCTAACAAAGTTTTTCTAAGTTCTGCTATGTGCAGTCCAAATGTCTGCAGTAGTGCAGATGTGACTGCCATTGCTGAAACTGGTAATCACATTGTTTTTCATGTTTTGCTATATCTCATCTATTCTGTCTGTCAATGTTTTTCATGTCATAACTTTTTCATTTGGCTGTAGACCAGTAACTACCATAATTTAACAAATGATGGCTGTTCATCAACACTGAATGATTCAAAATCTTCAGCTACAAACTGAACAATAAGCTGTCAATACATAATTGACTGACAAGTGAATTCTTTGAGGAATCAGGTAATAGCTGGATAAAAGATTCTTCGTGGATGATGAGTATTCCAAAGAAGTACCATTGCTGCTTCAACTAGATAATTCATCGTTCACTTCTTCTTCCTCTTCCTGTATCCTTTTGTGACTAAGGGGTGTCCTGGCTGGACTATCAGTTCTACTGCTAAGTAGCTTTTTGAACGTCTACAAATATGCAGAACGGATACATTCCTTGTGTTTTTTCAAATTTGACATGCTATTTTTGGATGTCAACAAAAGCTTTACTTTTGGCATGCAGAGCTTACACTGAACTGAAATAGTTTTACCCTTTTCAGATTTGACATAGAAAAACTCTCCAAAATACCATTTTTGAAAAGATGACACACTCTGGCTGTAAGACTCAACTGTGTAAGTCACATGATGACCCTGAGTCAAGGTGGTGGTGGTGGTGGAAGAAGAGTATGAGGATCCAAGCTGAGATGGTTCTGGCTGAACACCTTCAGTGCCTACCACTGCATTTTTTCTTGTTCAGCCATGTTTAAGGATGTACATGCAAAGGTGTTTAAAAACAAAATGGCTGCTGTTGTATGAGTGCAGATTAAATAAGCTAACTTTCAGCCTCTGGGTTCAGGCTTAGGTTTTCTTCTGTGCATGTTATTGAGTTCCCTTCTTTACTGATTTAGCAATTTGCTGACATGCAATAAAATATGACCAACTGTAATTAATACAATAAATGAAAATCATATACCATAAAATACCATCTGTACCTAACAACAGATTGCACGTATTATTTCATTTGACATTACACATTCATTGTAGCTAGAGGCTGGTGGGGTAGTGGAATGACACCGACCTGACCAACAGTGACATTCAGACTGCTCACTGACACTGGATGACAGGAAAATTATAATAACTGCTGTCCCTTTTATTACACTGATTATCAGTGTGATGAAACACTATAATTAGCAGGTATCACATCATACCGAGTTATTACAGCATTTGGAGTACTTGCGCTTCACTTCCTTGTTGGGAAACATGCTGATTTTTTTGTTCATGACTCCTACACTAGTCATTATAAAAAGTAAAACAGAGGCAACTGTGTACTTGTGAATTATTTAACACACATTCAGGGTGTGATACCCACATAAAACTCTCGAGCTAAGCTCTTGAGGTTTGTGGGTCATCATACACCTCAGGTATGTACTAAAACTTCATAACACTCACTTACTTATGCATTATTCTCTATGTCTAGCAGCATATTGAACTTGAAGTGTATAACCTACTTCCACATCACAGACTGGTATGGCCACATTATTACTTGTACCAGTATTACAACTGCAAATAGAAATTATGATGTGATGCTGCTGCATTTTTGTTGAACAAAAGTTATGACACACTGGCTGATCATTTAAACTGTCTAATGGACTAATATCAGACAGGTCATTTAACTTACAGTAAGACACGCAGTACTACTGTTGTCAGCTCTACAACAGAAGTGGTGTCTTGCATAAAGTTGCATTTAGACATGGTGCATTAATTTGAATTTAAAAGTCAAAATGTTCTTCAGTGTACTGAAACAGTAAAGATTTCTAAAATAATAATGTCATTGACTTTTTTACTGGCCTGTGCCTCCTGGCCTGAAGTGGTGACTAACTGAAATGCTTTTTCCTTTCTGCTGCCTGTCTTGCCAATGCTGGTTAGTCATGGACAGTCAGACCACTTCATAGCAGAAGTTACTGCTGCTGCTCAGCTGCTAATGCTGCTATGCTTGTGCATTCAGTGCTCAGTCAGTTTGGCTGTCTGTCTTCCTCCTTCCGGCACTGAATTCTTCTCATTTGTATGTCTTAATAAATGTATTACTCAGTCCAAATGTCTCTCTCTTTCTCTCTCTCTATCTCTCTCTCAGGGCCGGTTTTAGGACTTTGGGGGCCTCCAGCAAACTCTCTGACTGGGACTCTACAGACGGGGCGGGACCCCCCCCCCGTAATCTTTCTACAATCAAAAGCATATAGTTAAGGAACCAGAGCTCTCCCTGCTCCATTACCTCCCCTCCCACTCTGCTGCATTAAACGTCTGCATTGTCCATATAATCCAATATGCTTCCTTACTGTAAATTGTTGAGGGTTCTTAGTCTCATCATCTAGCTGAATTATGATTAAGCCTGACCACTACGGCAAAGTGACCACCTCCATCGGTCAGGAAAAAACATTTTATCTTGCCTTTAAGACCCGATGTCCTCCTGCTTTCAGTCTTGTGGGGTAAACCACACTCCAGCTTTATTATTAGAAAGTATACTTAGAATGGCAGAAAAAGGGGAGATGTTGCTGATGGGTGATCTGAATATGCCAGATGTCAGCAGCCATTTCTAAGAGTGGGGTTAATCATAGGGGTCACAGAATTTTCATAGGGATCATGAATGCAACCCCTGGCGACCCCTAAATGACGCCCCTGATTCCCAACTCCTTACCTTAATTAATTGCAGGCAATATCAGTATTACACTGAGTGACAGTAATTTAGCACAAACATTGAAGTCAAGCAGATAAATAAAATATACATACATACCTAAGAAGAAGAAAACTTGGTCTCTGTGGGTGTAACTTACTGTAAGTCTCCTGAAATCTGGGCACCAGTAGTACAGACACCGGATCTGTGGTCTTTTGGCCAGCTGCTGCTGCTGCTGCTTGCTGAGCCTAACAGTTATTTCTTAAAAGAAATAAATGATTTACAGAGACAGCACAGCAAGCAGTACTTACTCAAGATCAGCCTGATCAGGAACCGTAGCGGTGGCTGGCTGTGGCTTCAGATGCAGTAGATAGATGCAGACCAGTCTGTAGACACTCAATGGTGGTCTTGTTCTCTCTAAGCTCTCTCTCGCAGCAGGGTTCTCTCCTCGGCTATCTCTCTCTCTCTCGATTCTCCGACTCCCGAGTCCGACTGTGTGTCTCTCTCTGGCTCCTTCAAGTTACGATAAAGGCAAAGCGACTTTACAGGCTCAGCTTCTCTCCAACGCTCTGGAACTAGTCCTCGGCTGAATAACTCCAAGAGCGCCGAAGGAATCATCTCTATAGAGCCGTCACGGACCTGAGTGGGAACCAGGTTTCAGGTCCGAGGGGGAGGAGGTGGCGGTGCAAATAATAGCAAGGGACTGAGTGGATCCTTTTGATTGCCCTAACTGCTCCTCCACGTCACCATAATGTGCAGCATATAGGGGGAACGTGTGGAAACAACATGCTGCTTCTTACAGTTTCAGACTACAGGCTCTGTGGACAGGACAATCAGCGTGGAGGGCAGGACTCGGGAAGTGCATGCAGAACAAGTGGGCAGGATATATATATTTTTTTTTAGTGTGCAACTTGCGAGCAGCTGACTGAAAGATTGGTGGTGCCCCCTAATTTCTCTGTGTACACGCGTGAGTTCAACTTCTGAGTTGCCATGCCAGGCCCATAAATATGCCCATAACTTGCCAGTAAAGTGTTACTTTTGGGAAATCACTGAGGCAGGCGGCGGCGCGGCGGGCCCTGGACGGGCAGCAGCATGAATAGCGAGGGCTGAGGCAAAAACGAATACGGCACAGAAAATGTACAGTATACATGCCGAAGGCGAACTGGTGAAGGAACTAGTGATTACTGAAGCAACTTGGGTAAGTATGTGATGGTGCCAGGCTGCTGCTGCCTTTGTAGTTTTTTTTTCTGTTTTAGCAGGCTGAAGGTGAAGGGTAGTGGTTGCGCTGTATGTAGCAGTCAGAGTCAGGCTGAGGCTGTTTAAATGGTGTGTCTTACTTGCCTATTTGTGTGTGCAGCAGGGATTTGTATGTGGCTTGCATGCGGCGGGGGTCGCAGAGCCTCCCGACGGCTCGGTGGTTCTCGGGTGCCTAACGCCGGCCCTGCTCTCTCTCTCTGTCTGGTATAAGAACCATGAGAAATAGAACAACTAATGTTGGTGCAAGGACTCATTTAGTACAACACTGCACCATATTTGTAAACTTAACTAGACATGAAACTAACAACAATTTTACTTAAACAGAAGGGTTCAGTTCAACTACCATGGACTGGACTCAGGATGAAACAGTCCTGTGCTTGCAACCCTACCCATCAACATCACTTATCTATCCCTTCCATTGTGTGGTGTACTTAACTGTGCAGGCTGCGGGGCTGCAACCCGCAAGGGGCTACCTTCATCCCAGTCACAGCTTCATTTTGGCTCCCTTTTCTTGCACATAATCAAAGTGGCATTCAGCTGCATCTGTCTGTGTCATCATGTGCCATGGTGTGTGGAAGGGGACTACTACCTTAGCTGTGTGCAGCAGGGCACTGGCAGGCAGGCTGCCTAGGTCTACAGTGGGAGAAGGAGACTAAGCTCCACAGTTACAAAACAAACACATTTGTGGGTGGCAACAACACCAGTTTGGAAAGTCTCCTTGGACCTGGTTCACTTTTAAAAAGGAATCAAAATCAAGCAATCAGCAACGTCAGCTAATCATACAGGATATGAAAAAACACAGAACGTGTCGGTTGGGGTGAGCAGCCAGCAGAACATAGTCATGCTCCATCGTGACACACACACACACTGTCACCCAGGCACTCAGCCTTAACTGTCAAGTCTGTATAACATTTCTAGAGCCCACTACTGCAGCAGCCGCAGCAGGCAGCTGGGTAACAAGAGCAGAGATAGAGGCTCAGTCTTTCAAATAACAACTGGTGCTTGACAAACGACGCTCAGCACAACTTTGGGGCAGTGTTATCGGTGGGGTGCTGCTCCTGCTCTAAATGCAGACTGCTTCCTTACTCTGACTGTTCCTTCCTGCTTCCACACCTTTGCTATCAAAATGGCGGGACACAGACAATCAAAATGTAGGACAATGACGGAGACTTATTGTGCCTCAAAATGAGAACACACCAAGTATAAAGGTACAACCTCTTAAACACCTCCAGTGTTATACCATTGTGTTTACTTACTTGTAGTATGCAAATAAATTTGTTTCTAAAGTATTACTTTATAGCACATTGTCTGTGTGGGCTTAGTACCTTTTCCATAAGGAGGTAGGGTGGTCAGATCATACCACTTGGTGACTCTGGCTGCCGCCAGCTGGTGGAAGAGCACTGCTGGAGGGCAAGTGGCAGCACTTTGGGAATCTTGGTAGGTTCGATGGGAGTGGCGGCAGTGCTGGCCTCAGTGTTGTCAGGTGTGTGCAGACATTCTACTCATGCAAACATGCACTTTGCTTCATTGGCATTGCACACTGGCATGGTGGCCCACCATGGTACATAATGGAGAAAACCATCCTGATGGAAGGATGATCCACCCTTACCACACAAGACCATCACTGGGCTATGATTTTTAACACTGCACTGACAGGCTCTCTGCTCCATTTCTGAGTGTTTTAACCTGCTGCCTCCCTCCCCTGTATACACCACCACTGGTGGGAATAAGTACCATTGGGGATCAGAGAGCAGCTTCAGCAGAGCTGGTAAGTCCATGAAAAAATGGGGAATGATGGGGCTACTACAAACACATGCTGGTGCAGTGGAGGAGGGGGAGAGAAGGCAATAAGATGGTCAAAAAGGAAAAAAAAACAGAATGAAACATGAACATACATCATGCTAGCATAATAATTTAAAAGATATATTATGGAGGAACAAGAAAATTACTGCCATAGCTCAGGAGCCTCATCATTTTACAAACATCATGGCGCATCTCAGCAGCAGAGTTAATTCAGGTAAAACATGAACTAACATTTGAATTATGTTATCCTGTCTTGGCAATCACACTGACCTGACCCACCGACTCTCTCTCTCTCTCTCTCTCTCTCTCTTTCTCTCTCTCTCTCTTTCTCTCTCATAGTCTGTGTTGTTCAGTTCCTCAGTTCTTTTTATATGTATTTTTTATTGAAAAGTTTAACAAATTACACAAAATTCAAAAAACACAGAAAATAATATATAGAGCATATACAACTAACACAATGATAATCTAACCCATCCCCAACCCACCTTCATGCCACACAAATTACTCCCCCTCCCTCCGCTCTCATAGGGAGCAACATAGCAGAGAGGAGTAATATTTGCCTTACCCCTCTCTGATATGTTCCTCGGTTCTCTTGTTCCTGACTCTAGTTCCGGTCACCTTGTACATGTGAAAATAAATTCTAAAAATTAATTTAAAGAAAAAAAATAAATCCTTATTATCCTTTTATTGCCACCACTTAGAAGTACTACTCCCAGTGCCTGCTGCACAACTCAGTTATGAACAATTTAAGTTGCCACCAGCACAGCATTGTGTACTGGCCTGTGGTTGGGGGGGGAGGGCATGACATTCACAGTACCTCTGACCACCACTGCACACATGCAAAACCAAAGCTGCCCAGCCTAGTGTAGTGGCCTGGGGCTGCGGGCATGACATTCACGGTGCCTCTCACCACAAGTGTACACACGCAGCACAGTATCTGACTTGACTGGGCAGGTACTGTGCTGCATGTGTCGTGGTCAGTGGTGCTGTGAACATCTGCCCTGCCCTGGCCCTCCATGCCACATGCCACTGCATAGGCAGGGCAGGTATTGTTCTGTGTCTGTGCAGTGGCGGACAGAGGTGCTGTGAATGTCATGCACCCCAGCTCCAGGTCACTAAACTAGGCCAGGAAGGAACTGTGCTGTGTATCACTGTGTGGCAGTCAGAAGCATTATGTGAAAACCAATTATGCCCCCCAGCGCCATGCCACTGACTAGATTACTTTGACTATCGCAGCACACTCGAATGGAAGAAAATAAAATCAGAATGTGAATAATTCCAAAATGAAGTACTTTATTATGAAGTCCACATCTACAAGGCTGGATAACACCCCAGCGCTTCGGTCAGAGGACCTTCATCAGGGAGTATGGTTAACTGGTGACTGATACACTTAAATACAAAAATCATCATGACATCAACACAAATGTCACCACTAATACATAGCGCTTTCAACATAATAATAGAAATTCATTTGAAACTTTGCAGGTTAGGACCAGGAAACTATAACCATCTCATTATGTAGTTGCTCTCTTGTGCTGTTCCTCCTTTTTTCTCGTACTGTCATGTCTGTCCTGGACCCTCACCCTGTCATCTTCTCCCAGCCCTGTAATCTTCTCCTGCCACCTGCTTTGGACCAACAGTCCTCAAATGATGTTGCATTTTCCTTTTCTTTTTTTCTTTCTCTCAATTTTTTTAGGGGCAAAAAGAGCCCACCATTTCTCTGCTGCACTGCTGCTACTGCACTCCTGTAATGATGCAATTGCTGGGTGGTGGCCAGGCTCTGTGATTGTCAGCTGTGCTGGCTGGCTCTGGGTTTCTCTGTCTGTAGTCTCTCCTCTCTGAACCTCTAAAATGGTGAATGGCACAAATAGCAAGGGTGCTCATCACCGTGTACTTGCATTATGCGTTTGACTCCTCCCGCACACAGCACTCGTGCAGCCAGCCCAGGCCTGCCAATTAAGATAGACTGCATTTGTCTCTGTGACACATGACATGCCATGACCACCAATCAGATGGTCCAGACCTTAAAAAAGAAAAAAATCTATGGAGAAACAGCAGTTGTGCTCTGCGTGACAAGTAGGAAATGGGCATAGGCGTGGTTGCCCAAAAGTAATTTGTTACGTTGTTTTACAATAATATGTTACTTAGAAAAAAATGTAATTAGTGACTTTCAAACATTAAATTTTCTTCTAAGTAACCCATTACTGATACACAATACATGGCAATGTAATAAGATTACAGCAACGCATTACTTGTAATGCATAACTTCCCAACACTGGCTTTATCCTCCTTTCCCGCTTCACTTCCCATAAACATTTTTCTTTCACTACTGTTACCCTGGTGTTTCTCAGCCTTGTAAAAATCAGTTATCTCTTTCACTGATTTAAAATGTTTGGACATACCCACTCTTACCTCGGTAGAGTTAGGAACAACCGTCAGAGCCTGTCTGTGCCTTGAAGAGCTAGTGGAGCCAAAACAGGCAGACACAAAACAATATGAATTTTAAGAAGTAGTCAGTTGTAACTTTTTTATTTCCAAAGTATTTTCCTTTTTCCATTTCCTCATTAAAAGATCTTCTATGTGTTAATATTGTGATGGATGTGTGGAACAACTCTTAGCCTGGCAGCTGATATATCTATCTCTGATTCCCCTCCCCCACTATATATCATCAGCACTGTGATCTCAGGGACAATGACATCACAGGTGATTGAATTGCCAACCACTAAGTGGCTCTTCCTAAGCAGCATGGATATCACAGTCAGTGAGGTCACAGTGCTGATGATGATATAGTGGGAGAAATAAAAATATATGTGTCAGCTGCCAGGCAGAGAACTGTTCCACACATCACACCTCTGGACTGCTTCCAAACTTGTTAATGTCCTTGCAGAGGTGTGGCCCTCAGCACTGGATGCAGTACTCCAGGTGGGGTCTCACAAGTGAGCAATACAGAGGTAACACCATCTCCCTTCTCCTGCTAGAGGTCCCCCTCCCTATGTACCCCACTGTCCTGCACATCTTGCCTACTGCCTTGTCACACTGCCCTGCCACACTGAGTCATCAGATATGATTACCCCAAGGTCCCTCTCTTACTTGGTAATGGTACTTCCTCCCCCACCATCTTATTATACACAGCCCCCAGGTTACCCTGCCCCAGGTGCATGACTTTGCACATTCTGGTATTGAAAAGCAGCTGCCACTCCCTAGACCATTCCACTGTTTCCCCAGATTCCTTTGTATTCTCTCCATCCCTTCCTGATTTTCCACCCTGTTGCAGTTTCTGTGTCATCCACAAAGAGACACACCTTCCTGTCAAATTCCTGTACTCATGGAGCAGCATGGTGTCCCTCGCTTCAGGTACTGACAGGCTATGACAGTCATTCCAAACTCTTCTGAAATAAGAGTGAGTATGTCCAAATGTTTTAAATCAGTTAAACAGACCACATATTTTTAAAACCATCCCTTCCAGTTCTTCAGCAGTGTCACTTATAAAGATATTGAAGAGGACAGGGCCCAGTACCAATCTCTCTGGTACTCCACTGGTCACTCTCCCATCCTCCGAGTAACTGCCATTTACCACCATCCTCTGCCTCCTATCTTTCAACCAGTTAGATACCCAGCTCCCTACTTGCTCCTCCACCCCCAGGCTGTTAAGTTTCTTTATTAGCTTCCTGTGTGGTACAGTGTCAAAGGCCTTACTGAAGTCCAGACAGGGCTCATCCGCTATCCTCCCCGATCCACCTCCCTAGTTACTGGTCAAAGTCTATGAGATTTGTTTGACATGGCCTTCCCCCTTGAAGCTGTGCCACCAGTGGTCCTGCAGCCCATATATTTCGAGGTATTTCATCAGTCTCTCCTTCAGCAGGGACTCCATTAACTTCCCCTCAGCTGATGTGAGACTGACTGGTTGGTAATTGCTGGCCTCCTCCCTGCTGCCACTCTTGTGCAGAGGGACCACATCGGCCCTCTTCCGTTCCTCTGGAACCACCCCCAACTCCAATGAGGTGCTGAACAGTGTGGCCAGAGGTGGCAGCTAGCACTGTACTCAGTTGTTTAGTTACCCTTGAGTGGATCCCGTCTGGCCCCATCACTTTGTTTTCTATTAGGGTTTCCAACCCCCCCGGTGGATTCTCTCTTCTGTAAATGGACTTGTGTTCACCCTCCTCTCATAAGAGGGACTTTAACCTTGGCCTGGCTCCCCTGGACAGATCTTCTTTTTTGATAGAATCCAAAGTTAGAGCAGTGAACGCAGTTACAAGCTATATGGAAGACTTTTAGAGTAGGGAATCCTAATGCAATAAAATACTCCTGTTTCGACAAGCACACAGCTCTCACTCTAGAAATGATTTCTTTTTCATATCTAAATGTATGTTATGTCAAGTTGAACAAACATATGAAACCACAAAAATGTTTGATCACAGACCATGCTTTTTATCAATGTCTCTTGAATTAGTATTCCAAAAACAAAACAGCACAGAATAGATGATCTTTTATGGCAAGATAGAAAATTTGTATTAGTAATTGAAAAAGAGATAAAAGACTTCCTGCAATGGGATAAAGCTTCAGATATGTCAACCCAATTGATTTAGGACACTTTGAAAATGTTCTAAGGGCCTGGATTATGTCAAAGACAAATTTTTAAAGAAATGGTGCAATAGACTGATGCAGAATTTGGAACAAGGGTTGGTAGCTGAGCTACAGCACAATCTGTTAGAGTTGGAACAAGATTTCAAAAATATTTAAAGTCAAGAGAAAGATGTAATGTATTAGCTGATATTAATGCAGAAAGAGCGATGCTTAGATCCAGGATGAAACTTTTTTTTTTCAGACAGTCCAGATAAACATTTTACATACCAACTAAAATGCGAATGTAACTAGAGTGCTACCAATATTATTCAATTTGAAGATGACTTTATGGTCACTAATCCCAGTGATATCAAGAAGGTATTTGAAACTTAGTATGCACATTTCTATATTCCAGTATCTTTTCCTAATGTACAGGAATTTTCTTCATTTTTGGGTGATTTTCCTATGGAGGAAATATCCCAGAAGATCAGGATTACCTGAATGCAGAAATGTCAAGCAAGGCAGGTGGTACTGGACATCATTAAGAATCTTCCAAGTAGTAAATCTCCAGGACCAGTTGATTATTTTTTAGAATTCTGTAAGAACTTGCAGTTGGAATTAGCTCCATTACATCTCAGTTTGTTTACTGAAATAGAATAGATTATGTCTGTTCTCCTTCCTTTAATGAAACCACCATACTTGGAATCATACTAGGAAACTGTATGAGACAAAAAGGCTAAATGCCCATAAGGCCTCAGGCCTACAAATAATAATTTGGCGGCTTTTTTGGTTTCATGAAAATGTCAAGTCTGTTCTTAAAGATGTTTTTGTTATCACTAATGATTACATTTGCAGGCAATTTATTCCAGGGTTTAACAATCCGTTGTGAAAATAGTGAGCCTTTTTTTAGTTTTGCACCTATTTCTAGTTAGTTGGAGTGGATGGCCTCAAGTATTGACCCTAATTTGCTTAAGATCAAGACCACTTTCAACAAACATATGTTCATCATTAAGGATGACCCATGAAAGCAAGAGATCACCTCTTGTCCTTTTATCTTCCAGTGACATTAGATCAAATTTCAATAGCCTGTCTGGAAACGAAAGCGTTTTGTTGGATACTAAATGTTTAGTTATCCTTCTCTGAACTCTTTCAATTCTTGCTATATCCTATTTTTTGTATAGACTCCATAGCTGTGAACCAAAATCTAAATGAGGTCTAACATATGCTCTATATAAAGTTAACAGGATGTCTGGTTTTTGGATGTTATATTATGTCATATTGCCCACCATATCTTATTTGCTGATATGGGAATCAAATACCATCCCTACATCAGCTGTAATTCCCAGATCTTTTTCACTGTCCTTACTGACTAGTACCCTGTCATAAAGATGGGACTGATGCTTAGGACTCTTTTTTCCAAACTGCAACACACAACATTTAGAGGTATTAAAATAAAGATTCCATTTTAGAGACCAAGTTTGTAGTAACTTTAAATCTTCCTGAATTACCTTAAAGTCAGTATCACTACTGCAGATGTTACAGATTTTGCAGTCATCTGCATATTTGATAATATTACTTTTGATGTTTGTAGACAGGTCAGATATAAAGACCTGGAAGATAAGTGGAGCCAAGACTGAGCCTTGCGGAACACCACTTCTAATATCTTTCCAACTACTGACATGACCATCTATTACAACTTTCTGCATTCTATTATATAACCAATTTGTGATCCATGTAATAAAAACTGGTTCAATATTGTGAAGCTGTAATTTTTGTATCAAGGTCCAATGAGGTACAGAGTCAAAGGCCTTTTTAAAACCTAAGAAAATAACGTCACGTGGATTGCCTCTATCCAGATTTTCAGTAACATAGTCATAGAAACATATTAAATTTGTTATACAAGATCGTCCTTTTACAAATCCATGTTGAGTTTGATCTATTCTTGCAATGGCAGAGGCTAGTTCATCCTTAATGATTTGTTCTAGAATTTTGCATCAAATTGGAGTTAAACTAATGGGACGATAGTTATCGGAAATACTTTTTGATCCTTTTTTGAATAGTGGTATTACATTAGCGTGCTTCCATCCTGTTGGTACCAGACCAGTATTTAGACTTGTGTCAAATAGAATTTTTAAGGGAACACAAAGATGGTCCTTCATTAGATGAATTAAATCACCAGAAATTCCATCTGGGCTGGCAGAGGAGCTTTTTTTTACATACATCAATTTGGATTTAATAGTCTCTAGTGGTATGTCTACATTGTAAACTGGCTAGTCACCTAATATGGCATTACAACTTACATTATTATCTGAGAAGGCCTTACAGAACTGTGAAATAAAGTATTCAGCCATCTCATTAATATTTAAAAAAGCTAAACCTGCCATACAATGTTCATCATATAACCCATATCACTGTTAAATGTAGACTAATAAAATGTTTGCAAAAATCATAGTGAATAGAATAGAATTGCCAAAGTCATACCACTGGTTATGAAACAGGATCAGACGAGCTTCAGTGAGTGAAGAAGGAAGTAGCATAATACAGTAGTAGGCATACTACTAACCTTAATGATAAATTGGAAGCCGATTCAGTGATCCTTACTCTACTCATTGAGAAGGCCTTCGATAGGGTCCATTGGCCCTTTCTACTTCAGCTGTTGCAGAAAGCTAGAATAAAGGAGGGATGTTATAACTGGATTTGCCTTATATATTCTACACCACAAGAAAGAGTAAAACCAAATCAGACCATTTTGTTCTGTTCAGAGGCGGTGAGGCTGCCCTCTCTTAGCGTCTCTGCTCTGTTTATCGAATCCTTAGCAACAGCACTTAAATCTCATCCAGGAATCAGAGATATAGATGTGAGGGAGGATTGCCAATTTTTTTTAATTAAAACTTATATTTTATTGTGTTTAAATAAAACAATAAGTTTTACATCTTGTGCCAGCTATCATCATACATATCAGGATATATTCAATGTGAGCAGAGTATACAAATCTAGGAAGTCTGGTTTGTGGAGGGGTAATACAACAGAAAAGTAAAAAAGTAGCTTTACCCTAGATAGCTACACCTTGCATGAGTATGAGACTTTCCTAAATTAGTATATTCCAAACATATCATAGAATAACTTAAGCTGTGATGTGCTCCGAGTCCAACATCCTACACAGTCTGAAACATGTAAAGCATCTCCCACTCTGCCTATCTGTCCCGGTTCTCAACAGGCACAACAACTAGACTTTTACAAATGCAAAAACCAAAACAGAGCTGTGTTTGCAGGATATTATATCCATAACTTGTTCAAAGGAGGTTAAGTTGTTAAACTCAAATCTGTCATAAAACTGTATAACTATGAATAGTTCAAAAGTTTAAACTTTGACTAAAATGGAGTTCAGATCAGAGATTGTTATAAACTAAGTACTGGAATTAATTTACAATTATTTAGAACAAACCTCTTAGCTTGGAGGCAGATAGAGTGATTTGAGCAGTACAGTGCAAAGCTGAATTGCTCCATTATAGTTCGAACACTCACATGTCACACCCTCAGCCACATGGCGGCTGCCTTTTGAGTTACCTACTGGATGTGCACAAAAATTAGGAGTGACAATGAAACTACAAACATCATGACTGAGGCAGGTTTAAGCTGAGCAGCAAAACATAAGTATGCTGTAAAATAAAAGGAGTGCAACACAGCATATTGCAGGACATTACCCCCCATCTGGTTTAAATGTTCTTGTATCTAAAAGTGTATAACATAACTATATGGTGTATAATATAGCACTGTTCTGTATAGAATTCCATCCCTTTCAAAATGTTATTGTACCACAGCTCAAAGGTCATGGAATGTGATTGTACCCTTCTGCGGTACAACAGCATTCTAAAACCTCTAGAGACTGCACAATTCAGTTTCATTCTGAAAGCAAAAGAACCTCTGTAGGTACATTTCACATAATACTATACACCATAAAAAAAATACAGTTTGAGCATCTTTATGCACAAGCAGTGTGTTCTGCCGCCTCAAGGTTCTGATTCCCACAGAGGGCTCAGGGAGGGTGAGGATGGTGGAACAGAGGCACACCCAGTCATTTGTTCCACTCCACAATCCATACACCATTCTGGGGGAGCATAGTTCCCCTATGGATGCACCCGCAGAGGAGACTGACGACAACTGTCACAAGGGAGGCCCACAGGAAAGAGGCAGAGGACACCACAGAGAAAGAAAGCAGCTCCTGGTGGGGGACTCAGTTCTTAGGGGGATAGAACTGGGGGGAGCAGAGAAAACTGAAGTAAGGTACCTGCCTGGTGCCATGGCTTGGAGGAACAGGAAGCGCATCCTCAGGACCACGAGAATAGCTGCACGGGAGTCTGAGCTGGACGTCATTGTCCACCTAGGGACAAATGACTTGGCTCATCATGAGATTAGAGCAGTGCACGAGGACTTTGTAGAGTTGGGGAGGGGCCTAAGACACATAGCACACACAGTATCCTTCTCAGAGGTGCTGCCTGTCAATGGCATGGGGGAGGCGAGGGTAATTTGCACCATGCAGTTTAATGAATGGTTGAAAAATGGTGTGGAGCACAGGGTTTGGCTTCACTGGGGACTGGGGTTCTACCTGAGGGACACCAGCCTATACTGGCAGGATGGTCTGCATCTGTCCAGGAAGGAACAAGTCTTTTGGCAATCGGTTTAAATGCTTCATTGGCAAGCTTTTAAACTAGTCAAAGGGAGGACTGATAAGCAACAGGACAATCCCAGCCTCCCTACAAAACAGGGTACTAAATGAGAAAAAGACTGAGGTAGAAAGGTCAGTGGGGGATGCTGCAACAGAAGGTAAAGCCATCAAAAAATGGAGAGCAATGAGTACCAATGCCCGTAGTCTGGGTAACAAGCTTCCTGAATTAGTGGCCTTGATGGAGGAGGAACATCTGGATATCGTGGCAGTCACAGAAACATGGTACACACAAAACCATGACTGGGACGTAAACATACCAGGATACACTATCTACAGGAGGGACAGGGAGGGTAAAGAGGAGGAGGAGTAGCTCTTTACATAAGGGAAGGAATAAAAGCAACAGAACAAAAGGGTAAACAGGGAGGAGAAGAAGCATTGTGGGTAAATTTGGAGACAGGCAATGGCACCACAATCCGCACAGGGGTTGTAACAGACCTCGTTCTCAGGGGGAGGAAATGGACAAGGAAATGATAGAAAGTATACTTAGAATGGCAGAAAAAGGGGAGATATTGCTGATGGGTGATCTGAATATGCCAGATGTTAACTGGAATGCACTTGCAGCAGCCACTTCGAAGAGTGGGGTTATTCTAGATGCCTTACAGGGGGCATGCCTTAGACAACTAGTGTTGGAGCCCACTCGAGAGAGGAGCAATCTTAGACCTGGTTCTCTCAAATGGAGATGGAGAGGATCACAGATGTAGAAGTGGGTAGCCATCTGGGAACTAGCGACCATCGAACAGTATAGTTCACAATAAACACAGCAATAGAGTCAAGCCATACAAAGGCAAAGTGCTGGACTTTAGGAGGGCTGACTTTGCCAAAATGGGTGAGTGCCTAAGAAATGCACTAGCAAATGGGCAGGAAGGAGGGTGGAAGAACAATGGGGAATAATAACAACTGCCATCACAGAGTTAGCGATCCTTTGTGTGAAGCAAATAAACAAAAACAAAGCGATGTAAGAAACCACTATGGTTCTCAAAGAAGTGGCAGTGAAGGTTCAAGAGAAGAAGAAAGCATTCAGGAAGTACAAGAATCACAGAAGGAACAGGACAGAGAACTGTATGAGTTAAAAGCAAAGGAAGCTGGGAAGGCAGTCAGAACAGCAAAGGCCCAAACCGAAAAAAGATAGCTAACTCAGTTAAGAAGGGGATAAAACCTTTATAGGTACATCAGGGGCTAAGGAAGGCCGAGGGAGGGATAGTGAGGCTTAATAAAGAAGCAGAGGTGGGCAGAGGGAGACTGTGAAAGGCAGAGATACTAAACAAATATTTTGCTCAGTATTTACAAATGAAGAGGGAGGTACCTAAAACAAACAGTGAAAACACTCTGGATACAGAAGTTGATACCAGCCCATTACAGAAGAAAGGGTTGAAAGAACTCTTAAAACTGAAGGTGGACAAAGCAATGGGGCCTGATGAGGATTCATCCCAGAATTCTAAAAGAACTAAGGTAGAACTAGTGACACCACTGACTACCCTCTTTAACAAATCATGGGAGGATGGGGTGGTACTCAAGGACTGGAGGAGGCAGATGTGATTCCCTTCACAAAAGTGGGAGCAAGGCAGAAGCAGGAAACTACAGACCTATTAGTTTAACCTCAGTGATAGGGAAAATGATGGAATCACTTCTGAAGGAAAGAACTGTTGGTATCTAGAGGCCAGAGGGGCTGGGACCCTAGCAGCATGGATTCACAGCAGGAAGGTCATGCCAGAAGAATCTGATAGATTTCTTTGACTGGGTGACCAAAGTAGTAGATCAGGGAGGGGCTGTGGACATGGCCTACCTAGACTTTAGCAAGGCATTTGACACAGTCCCACAAAAAGATTAATATACAAGTTAGCCAGCCTGGGAGTGGGTCCCAAGATGACAGCCTGGGTAAAGAATTGGCTGGAGAATAGGACACAGAGAGTAATAGTAAATGGAGTCCACTCTGAAGAAAGGGGTTACTAGTGGTACACAGGGTTCAGTATTAGGACCGGTCTTCTTCAATGTCTTTATAAGTGACATTGCAGAGGGACTGGAAGGAAAAGTATATCTCTTTGCAGATGACACAAAGATCTGCAACAGAGTTGATGCACAAGGTGGGGTGGAAAGAATGAGAGGGGACCTGGCAAGGTTAGAGGAATGGTCAAACGTATGGCAGCTTAGATTCAATGCTAAAAAGTGCAAGGTAATGCACCTGGGAAACAAAAACCCAGTGGAAGAGTACAAAATGGGAGGTGAGATACTAACAACAACAAAAATGGAAAGGGACCTGGGGGTAGTCATATCAGATGACCTAAAGGTGGGCAAGCAATGTGAGAGGGCAGCAAGGAGGGCTGGGGATACTGGGATGCATAGGGAGAGGCATCACCAGTAGAAAACAGAGTTATTATCCCTCTGTACAGACAGCTGGTCAGACCCCATCTGAGTACTGCATGCAGTTCTGGAGACCCAATCTCCACAAAGACATAGACAGGATGGAAGCTGTCCAGAGGAGGGCAACTAAAATGGTGCAGGGTCTGTGCAGGAAGACATATGAAGAGACTAAAGCAGCTTAATATGTAGCCTCAAGGAAAGGAGGGAGTGGGGGGACATGATAAAACATTCAAGTACCTCAAGGAATCAACAAAATCCAAGAGGGTAGCATCTTTCAAAAAAGATGTGTGCAAGAACAAGGGGCACAACTTGAAGATGGGGGCAGCTCAGAGGTAATTTAAGAGTATTTTTTCACAGAGAGGGTTGTGGATGCATGGAACGGCCTTCCGGAGGAGATTGTGTAGTCAAAAACAGTGGTGGAATTCAAACATGCATGGGACAGTCATAAGGCCATTCTAGGGGGTGGGGGTAGGAAGAAGTAGGCTGCTGGTTAACTAGGATCTGCAGCTTATCCAGTAGGTAGGGAAATGGGCAGGCTGGGTGGTCCAAGCGGTCCTTATCTGCCATCAAATTCTATGTTTCTATGTTTCTCTCAAGCTTCGCTCTTGAGGTCAGAGGGAATCAGAACCCATCTGTGGCAGAACACACTGGTTGTGCATAGTCGCCTATCCAGTATTCTCTATATATTAGTCACCCAGCTGGAACAGTACTTTTTCAGGTTTCATCTTTGTCTTCCAAGACCTCTAGCTCTCTAGATCTGGCCGCTTCAACCTCTTGCCTGCCTCTGAGACATGTATGAGCTGATATGTGTGACCTGCGTAATAGATGTGGAGTCAGACAGGCATCTTAAGAGAGTGCATGATTCCCAAACGTTTTCACTGAGCTCAGATTTCATCAAATTTCTTGATTGTGTAGCGAAAGAAAGGTCAGGAAACAGATGCAAGCTGGCACCACTGTAATTGAGAGTCTGAGAGTCCCTGAAAGCCTGCAGCAATGTACCCCATACAGCCACTGAAGCTGTTACCAGCAGTACAGTCCTCAACTTGTCTCCCTGCAGATTCACTGAGTGTGGGGAAATTTGGTAGGCTTTAACAAAGTGAGGTGAAACAGTCTCTGGAGGGTGTCAAAATGCCCCTGGCAGCCAAAATTTTAAAAGCAGGAGGAGTTGCTCACCCTCACTCCCTTCAGGAACCTGACCAGCCTCATGCTGGAAGTCCTATGTAAGTCTTCAAGGGCTTCCAACTGGTATTTCAGCTGCACATTTTGCTGATGTTGCCCGCTGCCAGGGCATGAGTGGCTGTGATTTCTGCAGCAGCTGTGATCATTGTAGCAACCTCTGTCCCGGTGTTCTGCTTCTCAGACTTTTAAGGATGGCTTCCACTTTGTCATCAATGGCCGGCATTGATGCTATCAGTGACTTTACAGCAGTTCAGCCTTAGTGCTAGTAGGCTTTGTGGTGGACATCTTGGCCTATTGTGCTGGCTGCTGCTGAGAAGTCTTCAGTTCCCCCACCCTCTGCTTTTGGTCATTCCACCTTGAGTTTTATATTAACCTGCTCCAAACAATTAGATGGATCAAAATCTATTGGTTGTGTAAGTAATAAGACATGAGAGGGTGTGCATGGAACAGATTTTACTGCACGACCAGGGGCATAATAAGGCACGAGGCCTTGGCAGAGTGCCTTTAGCCCTTGACGTGTGGTAAAAGCTGTTCCATGCACACACCTGGTGTGTCTTATTGCTCTTATAAAATGGGATCCTACCTTTAACTGTTTACAGTTAGAGGAAATATTGTTTGTATGTAAAAAAAACATGTACTGATGCTAATGTATGATAAAATAGTCCTTCCACGGACATTGTTTTAATATTTATGAGGGTCAACAGCAAAAGGTTTGTGAGTTACACAGTGTAATTAGGGTGAATCAGCCAAATGCACAACTTGCTTATCTTAATAATGACACCCGTATTTAAA
Organism: Neoceratodus forsteri; assembly: GCA_016271365.2. NCBI lineage: Eukaryota > Metazoa > Chordata > Ceratodontiformes > Ceratodontidae > Neoceratodus > Neoceratodus forsteri. Next base: position 264,583,467 of record CM057454.1, on the reverse strand, counting down.
TTCTGATGATGCAGACACAGCTACCAACCCTCGCTGCTCAGTGCCTGCTTCCAGGCTGTGTGTGTGCAAATGTAGCCTGCTGCAGCCATTGTGGTCAACTTCAAGAGCACATTTCCAGGGGAGCTGAAAAGTTTTGTTTGATATTTTCTTTACTTTCTGTGTTTTTGCATTCTACCACCGAAGAAGCTGACATTCATTATTAAAGACAAGGTACGAAACACATGACTCCATCGTCATTCAAATTTAGCAAGGCAACTGTGTGCGACTTGGTTTGGAAACAGTGGTTAAGTGTTCAAGACTTCAGCTGCATTGAAGAATGTGTATTCTTTAATGTTTTCACTTTCCCTTGCAAAATTAATGGTTTTCAAGAGAAAAAAATTATCTTTTCTTTGAAGTGCAAGGGGTTAAAAAAACTAATTGTAAGAAGAATGTTTAAAAGTTGTTAAACTGAACCACTTTGCGACAGTTAGCCTTTTCTTCCTTGCTTGCCCTTTGCTGTTGGTTACTGTAATACAGTATAGATAATTAAAAGACAGGATAATTTCATTTTTATGGACATGAGAACTATTCACGGTTGAGGGTGGGAGTTTTGAAGGGAGTGAGCAAGCAGGTTCAGCTTTTAGCGAGGAAACAACAATGGCAGCATTTTTAAATGCCTATGTTCTAAGGCTTGATGATTTCAGTCTTTTTACTGCCGTCCTTTTTTTTCACCATGCATGGAACATATTTCATGTCTGGTGAGCTTAATCTCTAATTGGCTGATTTGGCCTACCCATTTCATAAATTCAAGTTTAAGCACTTCTAATGCTGTTTTGTTGCAGTTAAATCCTGTGGACTTGCAGAGCTGTGAAAGAGCATGTGTTCTTGGCAAACAGCACCCCCACCCCAGGATTGCCATCTGATGTCATTATAGGTAGATGACATTTGGTTATATATCTAGGAAATATGAGTCTCTTTTCAAAACATACTGGATATATTATTCAGTTTGACTAGTTGTCAGATTCAAGGTGAATTGGAGTAAGAGTCATACCTCTCGACCATCACACATTGAGAGGTATGTCACTCATTTTTCCTCTCAGAAATCATTTGTCCTACATGGGAAAGGTGCTATAATGCATTTCCCACTGAGACTTTAAAGCAGACATTTATAATAATCTATTATGCTCAGCTGCCAGGAAAAGTTATGAACATCAGTGCACAGACAGCCATGGAGTTCTGAGCTTGCAGTGCCATGTTTAATGAGATGTCACACATTTTGTTCATTTGTCGCACATCTTGTCGCACATCAGGAAAGAAAGGTTGAGAGGTATGGTAAGAGTGCACTTATTCTGCTGAGCTCAAATGCAGATATATAAATACATAATCATCCCTTGTTACCTCCAACAAAAGAAGGTATTAAATATATGGGTATCCAGAAAAACCTTGGTCACCTTTATAATTTTAATTATACTCCCTGTATAGAGAAAATTATAAATGATTTAAACAGATGGGGCTAGAGTCGCAAAAAATCACAAAGGCAATGCAAAATTTTGCATTGCACTTCGCAGTTGCCCAGGAGTCCAAAATTGCCATCTAGGTGCTATTTCCAATTCACAAAGGCTGCCAAGCAAAGCAGTCCATTGGGCACGCAAGGCACCAGGTAGCCATTTGCATGCCCATTATGTTCCCATCTGCATAGGCTGCTAGGAGCATAGCATGGGCCCCTCCCAGTCCCTGTCCTGCTAGTGCCCCCCCGATCACTATCCTGGTACCAAACTTAGAAGTGTCTCTAGTGCCCAGTGATCCCCCCACCCCATGATCACTGATCACCTTCCCAATCAAAAATAACCAGTTTCCCTGGTGTCTAGTGTTCCCTCCCCCCCTTGATCATCGACCTGATATATATACTAAAGGTTATCCCTGGTCTCTAGTGCTCCCCCCCTCTCTGATCACTGGCCTGATATATCATATAGATTGCCCCAGGTGGTCTAGAGAGCCACCCCTCGCCGAACCCTGGCCCGATACAAATAAAGATATTCCCTGGTGGTCTAGTGGTCCCCCTCATCACCAATCACAAGCCCAATATAAATAAAGATATTCCCTGATGGTCTAGGGGACCCCTCCCCTGCCAATAATCACCCAGTTACAGAACTGAATATCGTTGTCACATCCCTGGTGGCTAGTGGTCCCTCCCCCAACCCGATCAACTACCCAAAGTATACAAAAGTTGTCCCTGGTGTCCAGTGTAAACCCCACTTCCCAATCCTCTGTATAGTAAATACAGACATGCCCCTGTTGGTCTGGAGGACCCCCCTCCCTATCCCTGGTCTCCAATATAGTGAACGTAAACCACTCCCTGGTGGTCTAGTGGATCCCTACCACAGCAGGCACTGCCCCACCAACTCCCTCCCCCATCCCCAAGCCAGTGACTGGCACAGCCCTCCTCCCTTCACCACTACCGGCCATCAACTCAGCTGTATACAGTATGCGCTCATTGATTGACAGCTCACTGCTCCCTACAGACAGTACTGTCTCTTTAAATGATAAATTCAGTCTGGAACCTTTTCTAAAGTACTGATTTGAACCTCTCATAATGTCCTCTTGTTCTTATTATAGGGCCACAGTCATGCCCCTATAGTTAGGGCTGAGTAGGCACATTAATGTTAAACCTCAAATTTTGCACTTTAATAACTTTGTGACCAGCTGGCCCGGTGGCGCTGAGGGTTGAGGTGCTGGATGCCACACCTCGCGCCACGCCGACAACCCGGGTTCGGGAATGAGCTCAGGCCATCGGGGGTCAGCAGGGAAGGGAAGAGATTGAGTGTCCTCAGGACTGCTCTCTCTTCCTGGGGTGGGTTCCAAGGGACGCGTCGCACAGGGGGGGCCTCTGGTGGATTACTGGGGGATGGCTAGTTGTGTCACACGCATTGCAAGGGGAGGTGCTGTGGCAGGCGTCAGCTTCGTGCCTAGGACACCATTGCACATGCGAGCACCAAGGGGAAACAGGAAAATGGAAAATCCCCCCTCCAGAGGATAGGCGAAGGCACTGCCGCTGACTCCACACTCCCACTGCTGGGCTCCACACTCTCCCAGGCCCACACACCTCAATTCAGGCACACTATACTGTAAGATACAATGCCCTGGGTGGATAGGGAAGCCCTTCCCTGTGGGGGCTTAGATACGGGAGGTGTTGCCTGTTCGAGGTGGGGGAGTAGGTTTGGATGCCACAGCAGGGAGGTAGAGAGTCGGGTAGGGTAGTTGTTGGAGAGAGTTCCTCTGTCAGGGGTGCAGATATAAAGCATACAAAAAAATAAATAAATAAATAACTTTGTGACTGTACAATGAATTTGCACAAAATTTGGTATGCGCTGTCTCATGGGGTAGATCATTTGACATGCAAAGTTTCATTCTGGTTGGATGGATGGATTGTGAGTGATAGTGCAAAAACCTTAAAATTTGCCCTTTTTTGCACTTTCTTCTCATCACCCAGCATGCAGACAGTGTGGAATTTTAGTGTGAAATTTATGTTGTAGAAAGAGCTTGGGTCACAGAATAGGCTTGCACTCATTTGGTGAAAAAATATTATTCCTTTCCAAAGTTATTACATTTTAAACGTCCCATTGTTTTCAATGGGAATTTAATTTTCCAGGATAGTGAAATGGAACGAAAAAGGATTTTGGTCTCCGAAAAGGATTCTTTTTCATGAGGGGCCAATCCTTTTTCATCAGCAAAAATTCATTTTTCATGAGCTGCCATCTTGTTTTCTTTTTTTTTTTTCCACACAACATATTGTCGTAACATTGTCCAGTGATGTCTTTTACATACATCCAAACATGTATCTTGCTTGTCAGGAGTTGATGAGCTTCACTTAGTATTTTTTTATAGCTCCCATGGCCTCCGAATGTTTTCTTTTAACTATGTAAATCCTTTTTGTCACTCGCTAAGATTCTTTTTTGTGAATCCTTTTTTGTTCAAATGAAAAAGGATCAGGAGTCATGAAAAAGGATTTGGAACACACAGAAAAAAGCATTTTCATGTAATTTTCTATTACAATGTTCTTCTAGTACCATATGTTTAAGCAATAAAGCACATCAGGGTGTGTGTTATTGTGTAATATTATCATACCTCAGGTGGTTGGAGCACAATGCCACATGCCGAGTGCGTTCAACACCTGAGAAAGTGATGTTATTACACAATAACACACCTCCTGGAGTGCCTTATTACTATTATACAATGGTTCATTTGTTGAAAACGAAAATGAGAAAAATATGTTTAAATGATTTTTTCCCCAGTGTTCCTTAGGGTAGGTATACATATTAAAAAATAGAGCATAGTTTCCCTTTTCTGCAGCAGGTGGCACTGCTGCTGCCTGTTAACCCAGTATCTTGTTTTGGACTCTCTTTGCCTGTTTGCTTAAGCCTCCCATTGTTTTCATTTGTTGCTGCCTGCCTCTTCAGTACACCAGGTAAATGATTAAAATTGCATTCTGTGATGTTTTTCCAGTTGTGTTGGTGTGGCTATGATATGCTGAGCAAAATGTATGTGAAACAGAGGGACGCCCGCTGAACTTTTTAAATACCACTCGCTTAGCTTATGCAGTTTTGTCCCGGGTTTTGTATGTTAATAAATAAATGAGCTTGTTTTTTCAGAACTATCATAGCCCTTGCAATGTGCGCATCTGTTTTATGAGTACGTTTTCCATAATGATGTGGTCCCTCCCCAGTCACTGATTCCATATGAAATATAAGTTTTTTATAGTGTAGCAGTCCCTCCCCCCACCCCAATCATCAGCCCCATAAATATAAGTTTTCCATAGTGTAGTGGTCCCTTCTTCCTCCCCGTTGATGTTTTATTTTTTTTGCAAAACCTGTAAAAAAAAGAAAATAGTCCCTCACCGATCAGCCCCCCAACTCGCACTCAGCATCCACCACCCCACACCCTCCAGTACACCCCACACACCCTCACTCACCTGAACAGGTCTCAGGTTCAAAATCCACTCTCCAATCAAAGACACATCTTGCTGCTGGAACCGGCGACTGTAATATGAGAAACTAAGGCAAATGCGGTTCAATGTATTTCAATGGGGGTTTCAACTTTTATGCATAACTTTGCCATTTTTTAACATTTTGACCCCAAATTTTCAACATGGCCTTTTGGGGACCCCACCTCATGAACAATAGGACTTGTAACTCCCATCCAAAAGGTGATTTCATGATCACTTGGTTAATTCACCATTCAGGTGGGATTTGAACATTTTTTCTGACCTTGTTCATGAGGTGGGGTCATAAGAAGGGCATGTTAAAAAATTGGGGTCAAAATATGAAAAAATGGCAATGTTATGACCAATCATTACAATTTCACTATGCACACTAGTAACTTTGGAAATTTTAAATATTTTCACCTCAGATTTTCTGCATAGCCTTCTTATTAACCCACCTCATGCATGTCATAGCTGTCATTTTCCAAGTCCTGGCCAAAATATGTTTTGGCAGCTGGGGCGAGGAATGGTGTTGCAGTTTTGCAGAATTACGTTTTGGTGGGGATTCGAAAATTTTCTGTACCAGGTACATGAGGTGGGATAATAAGATGGCTATGCAGACAATTTGGTCACTGTTGTCCTATAAATGGAAGTGCAGGGCCTAGAGATCCCTGTGCTTCCACAACTACACAGATATATACATCTATGGAAGGGTGGGAGTACAGGGCCCAGAGGGCCATGCACTCCCACAGACAGATAAGGATACAATTATACTATCTCAAAAAGTAAGGAAATAAATTGCAAAAAGCTTTGTTAATGCTCTAGTTAGGGTTAAAGTGACAAAAGTAGGGAAATATGGTTTTAGGTTTTCCAAACCTAACACCCCACCCCCACCCTACACACACCAACAAGCATCAGGGGTGTGCCTTGGGGTCATCAGCCCTAATGCTCACCCCATTCTCTTATACTGTACCCATCTCAGCTTATTTACTTATGGAATGGGGTGAGCATTAGGGCTGACAACCCCAAGGCACACCCCCGTCTGTTGGTGTTTGCAGGGTGTGGGTGGAGTGTTAGGGTTGGAAACCCTAATGCCATATTTCCCTACTTTTGTTGCTTTAATCCTAACTAGAGCATTAACAAAGTTTTTTTGCAATTTATATGTTTATAGTTGCCATGAGAGATAATGGAGAAGTTAATGATGGCATGTCTTTGAACTATGAAGTTGTTTCATGGATGAAAGCTGGTGATATCATGCACTACAAGTGGACCAATGAAAGGCACTGGATCCAAGACTTAAATAAAGCATGAAGACTGGAAATAGATCATTACATATAAAAGCTGATTATAATTAGAAGCAGGATTAAATTAATAGCTTCATGATAGTTTAAATATAATTGATGAATTGCATTATGGTGTGCTTCTATGGTGTTGTACGGGGATAGTAACACTTTTTTTGAAAGGAATATGGTAGTAAATTAATTTATTTTATTACTATGTGAAGTGAAACTGTGTGTGATGTTAGAGTATCTCAGCGGTCCTCTTAAGAAAGCTCTTTGGGTGCAAAACTGTTGAGGTTTTCTTTTGTACCAGTTGTCCCAGTTTTTAAATGTTTTGGTAAATAAAAGCATTTAATCTGACTAGACAATAACTGAGGAAGATATGCATAGACTTCAAACCCAACACGATTACCCACTCAATATCCCTGCTGCTAGACCTCTACCCTTTCACCAATCTCCCATTGTCATCTATGGCAATTGGGTGCCTTTGAGAGGTAGGAACTGAGAGAAAGTGGGATAGTAGATGGCAGAGTATTTGGGCTGCAGTGGGAGAGAGACATATTTGGGTGGTCAGGACCAGGAGGCACCCTGGGGCAAAATGGGGCCTAGGGAGAGGCCAGATGTGTCTGACACCCATACCCAGGGTTCCAACCAGACTGAGTGGGCAGGAAGCCAATGGGCCTGCAGTCTCTGCCTGTTCCCCTAGGGTGATGCAGTGCAATGCGAGATCGATCAGGAACAAGAATGCAATTATAGTGGACTTGATTTCCTCGGTCGATACGGTTTGCATCATGAAGACCTGGTTGGGAGATGATGCTGGTCCAGTCCTGAAGGCATCTATCCATAGTGCACTGCCTGAGGAGAAAACCCATGGGCAGAGATTTGGTCATCTGTTTTAGATCCGACCTGAACTTTTGTATTCAACCAGTGGGTTCTACTTTGTCATTTGAATGTGTGGCTGTGCTCAGGGGTCCAGGGGCAGGTTACAGAATTCTTCTCATGTATCGGTCTCTGGGGTTTGAGTGGGAATTTCTGCCAGAAGTTGCAGACCTCATCATCTAGAGAGTGTTGGAGTCACCCAGGTGGTTGGTCCTGGGTGATTTCAGTGCTTGGATTGACAACAAACTATCACAGTTTGGTCATGACTTCCTTTAGATGATGACTTTGCTGGGCCTTACACAACTTGTTGCTTTAGTGACCCACAGCCATGGTCACATCTTAGACTTAGTATTCTCGCTGGGGGCTTGAGATAACTAATCTCAAGATTTATCCAGTCCTGTAGTTGGATTATTGAACAGCACAGTTGTCGTTCAAGGTCCCTCCCCATTAGTTCCTCCCCTGTGGAGTTGGTCCACTACTGCTTTTTAAGAGGACTGTCCCCAGAGGGACTGGTGGCGGTAATGGACCTCCTGGAAGTGAGTGCTGCCTGTGCGGCAAGTATAAGTGAGACAGTGGGTGCCTATAATATAGCTGTCATCTTGGCACCCAATTCTGTCACAATGATCTGTATACAACCCAAGTCTTCTCACTTGAGAAACCCTTGGTTTGATGGGGTACTCAAGGAAAAAAACACCAAGGGTCAGAAGTTGGAGCGTCAATGGCAGAGATCACAGTCCAAGGAGGACAGGCTCCCTTTGAGAATTCACTTTAGTGAATATCAAAGGGCAATCTCCTTTAAGAAGGCAGTATTTCTGTCCAGGGAGATCACTGATGGGAGGAACAGACACACTCAGCTCTTCTGGACTGTAGACAGGCTACTTCATCCAGCCTGCCTGCAACTGGGAAGGATAGCTTCAGTTGCTAAGTGTGAGGCATTCACTCTGTTCTTCTCTGACAAAGTGTCCTCCATCAGATCCATGATCTCTCCAATGGGGCAGTCTCAGCCCCACAGTAGTGAGATGGTTCTCACTGGAAGAGCTCCCCTTGCCTAGAGTGAGTTTAGATCAATGGGTGTTGAAGAGGTCGGTGGGTTGATTTTGAAGCTATAGATCACATACTGTGAGCTGGACCTGGGCCCAACTCATCTCCTGGTGGAATGCATAGAGTCCATAGGTCCAGCGTTCTTCGAGACAGTCCAGTGTGCACTTTCAGAGTGACTGTTTCCTAGTGCCTTGAAAGAGCCGCTGGTGTAGTCCCTCTTGAAGAAACCATCTCTCAACCCTGACATCCTGGTGAACTATAAACCAGCCTCTAACCTTCCTTTTTGGGTAAGGATATCGAGAAAATAGTGGCTCTGCAGCTCTAAGCACACCTGATGGCCTTTGACATCTATGAGCCCCTCCAGTTGGGATTTAGGTCTGGGCAAAGTACTAAAACCACATGTATCAAGGTGCATAGTGATCTCCTCAGGGCTAGAGATAAAGGAGAATGGTCAGTTCTTCTCCTCCTCACTCTCTCCTCAGCGTCTGACACTGTGGACCATGTGGTATTGTTGGATCACCTAAGGGAGCTCTGTGGACTCACCGGTACTGCCATCAGCTGGTTCAAGTCCTCTCTCACAGGCAGGATGCAGAAGGTGGTGATGGGGAACTTCTCCTCCTGCCCAAAGCCCCTGCCTGTGGAGATCGCCAAGGCTCTATCCTCTCGCCCATGCTGTTTGTAGTGTACAAACTGCCTCTGGGTGAGATCAATAGATATTACAGTGTGGAGTTTTACTGTTATCCAGAAGACACACAACTGTATTTGTAATTTGCACCAGGGACATGTGATACAGTGGCGGTTCTAAATAAATGTCTGGCCAAGATCCAGGACTGGATGTCCTGTAACTGGTTGAGGGTCAATCTCCAGATAAGACAGAGTTGCTAGTGATTAAGCTTGGTTGCCTGCAGGATGCAGTTGCTGCTGGGGCGGGAACAGGCTTGATGCTTGGTCCCTTCCCCTCTTACAGCAAACACAAGGATGAAAAATGGGCATAATTCTGGACGATGGACTTACATTTGAAGCTCAGGTGTCATCTGCTGTCTGGAGTGGTTTCAACCACCTTTGTAGTAGTAGTAGTAAAATAGTTTAATCTGTATTTCCAGAAAAGGATAGCTCAGTTGAGCCAAGGCTCATTTTCAATGGGGTCCCTGGTACAAATAAAACTTTTTCACATCTTTAAGTACAAAAATACAGGATAATACTATAAAAATAACAATGAAATACATCATGCAAGCTATCCACAACATGTTTTTGGCAACAAGGCATTATTTACAAACCATGTTTTAAAAGAACTGCTGGGTATAGTTCCCTTTAAGGGTCTTCTTAGATGGCTTGGTAGATTGTTCCATAGTTTGGGCCCATACAGAAAAAGATAGAACTACCCTTTGCAGTTTTCATGACTGGCACCGTTTTCATGACTGGCACCGTGAGTTCAATACCCCAGCAGTACATAAGCCTTCTTTTCACATTTCTTTCCTTCACCAAATCTAATGGACAGTCAGGCACTTTTGTTAAGGTAACACTTATGAATCGAATGAATCATGTGAAGAGTTTGATGCTCTGTTAACCTGATTCAGTTTAGAGTTCTATGAAGAGAACAATGGTGCATACCCCATGGGGCATCCATAATGTAACATGCAAGCCTATATCATACATCGCATCTAGTTCATGTAGCACACTTCTGGATGCACCCCCATATACTATATCCCCATAATCAAAAAAGGGGATCACCATTTAATTTACAATTTGCTGCCTAGCATATGGAGGAATACAATTTCTGTGTTTATACAAGGCACGCAGTTTCTTGTTTAACTTCCCAATTAGAAATTCAACATGTGTTCCCTATTTGCATTGAGACTCACCCCAAATTCCCAGATATTTATATTGATTGACATGGTTCATGGTGCATTTGTCTTGTATTTTTATATTCAAGGTTTGGTTACTGATTCCTTGTCTATTGCCAAACAGCATGGCTTGAGATTTCATGGAATTTAATACTAACCCGTGATCATGAAAATAGGACTGAAATCTGTTAAAATCATCTTGCAACTTCTCTTGGATCTGACCAACAGATTTACCCTCAATGTATAATATGGTGTCGTCAGCATACAGATGATGTCAGACACCCTTCAGTAACAGTCTGACATCATTCAGCCATTCAGACATCATTAGGAACATTGCCTGGATTAAAGCCTTAATCTTGCTAGATGATCTGCCTTCACTAGTGCATGCTTTCGTGACATCCATACTTAACTATTGCAATGCTATTGGCTGGCAGTATAGCCTAGAGGTTAGAGAAGCAAGGTGTGAATGAGCTTGGTACATCCAGCAAACCAGATCTGAGTTTGATTCTCATAACCTCCACTTGCATCCTGTGTGACTCTGAGCAAGTCACTTAACCACTCAGTGCTCCCAGGTCACCCCTGAAAACAGGCGCTTGTGCCTTGTGGGCCTTACTCGGTAACCAAAGACTAAACAAAAAAAAAAGCTTTTTACCTCGAGGTCAGTGAAGGGGTCCTGCATCACCTGCAGCTTGTGTAGAATGCAGCAGCCAGGTTGCTTACGGACCTTCCAAGGCCCTGTTATGTGACACCAGTCCTATGTGATCTGCACTGGCTGCTGGTGAGGTGGAAGATCACTGACTAGGTGGGTCTACTCACCTACAAGGCCCTATATGGACCGGGCCCAGGCTACCTGAGTAACCTCCTGACTCCTGCCTGCTCCTTGCACTCTCTCTGCTGCCCCAAGGAAGGCCTCCTAGCAGTTCCCAGGGTCCAGCTTAAAACATTGGGAGATCATTCTTTTGAGGTGACAGCACCAGTCCTCCCAGGGTCCTTCAGGAAGCCCCCCCCCCCCTTTGGTGGCAGCTTTCAAACAGAGTCTGAAGGCATCTGTTTAGAAAGGCATTTGGGATTTTATGATCTTCTACCTTTTGCTAGTCTAGCAGCTGTAATTATTTTATGCTGTATTTTATATATGTTTTTTAACTCTTTATTTGTAACAGTATTTTAATTCTTGCCTGTATCTTGCATGGTGCCCTGGGCCCCAGGGGAAAATACATTTAAGAAATAAAACCTTACTTACTTACTTGTGGAACGCTTAACGGAAGAGACACTCTTTTTTTAAGAGGTCAGCCTCAGCATGCTCGTACATTCAGTCTCCTCTGTATCCACTTCCGTTTCAGTGGATACCAGCTTCAGCATACCTGCCATTTCAGTGGATACCAGCTTCAGCATACCTGCCGTTTCAGTGGATACCAGCTTCGGCATACCTGCCGTTTCAGTGGATACCAGCTTCGGCATACCTGCCGTTTCAGTGGATACCAGCTTCGGCATACCTGCCGTTTCAGTGGATACCAGCGGCATACCTGCCGTTTCAGTGGATACCAGCTTCGGCATACCTGCCGCTTCAGTGGATACCAGCTTCGGCATACCTGCCGCTTCAGTGGATACCAGCTCGCATACCTGCCATTTCAGTGGATACCAACTTGACGCCTGCCGTTTCAGTGGATACCAGCCTCGGCATACCTGCGTTTCAGTGAGATACCAGCTGGCATACCTGCCGTTTCAGTGGATACCAGCCGGCATACCTGCGTTTCAGTGGATACCAGCTTCAGCATGCCTGCTGTTTCAGTGGATACCAGCTTCAGCACACCTGCCGTTTCAGTGGATACCAGCTTTGGCATACCTGCCGTTTCAGTGGATACCAGCTTTGGCATACCTGCCGTTTCAGTGGATACCAGCTTCAGCATACCTGCCGTTTCAGTGGATACCAGCTTCAGCATACCTGCTGTTTCAGTGGATACCAGCTTTGGCATACCTGCCGTTTCAGTGGATACCAGCTTTGGCATACCTGCCATTTCAGTGGATACCAGCTTCAGCATACCTGCCATTTGTCTCACAAATGTAGTGTTAGGAGGAATGGCCTTCGTTGACCCTTGCTGGGAAATCAGAGTCATCCTCAGTGAGTTCTTCTGGCGATACTGCATCCTCCTCCCAAAATCCTTTAGACAGGTATTTTTGAGGCTTGCAACTGAGATCCCAAAACTCTTGCATGCTTTAGAAGAACTGCCACATCTAGAAAATGTCTCTGTAAAATCAAGATGGCCTTCTACTTTTCAAAGCTTTACTCTCCTGCTCCACACAGACTAAAATAGAAGGTATATTTTTACTTTACCGTGACAACTGAAGCATACTCAGCAATGCAGAAAACTCTGCGGGCAACTCAAAGTGAGATAGCTGATGTGGAAAAGAAGTATATTTTAAACAAATTTGTTAACGTGTATTTCAAATATATGTGTAATTAAATTTGAAACTATATTTTTGTCATATGTCTGAAGTAGATGCAAAATATCAAATTGGCAGATTTGAAATATCCAATGTATATGTAAAATATATATGCTAAATATATTTAATATATAATACATATATTCCCATGATATGGTTATTACATTACATATGTAACCAATAGACATGTACCATATACTGTACAGCATCATATACAGTTCAGTTCAGCCGGGTGCAGTGTGGGGGGGTGGGGCTGTGCCAGTCGCTGGCTCTGGTCGGGTTGGGAGGGTACAGGGTGGTGGGTCACTGGCTAACAGGGTGAGGGAAGCCACTTGACTATCAGAGAAAGGAGAGCAGATTTCTGTTCAACCTCTGTGATCAGGGCTTTGAGGGGTATCACTGCACTACCAGGGCGATTAGGGATGTTTTATTTTATGATGATCAGGGTGGGGTGACACAAGGCTACCAGGGCAATCAGGGAGGGGGTTTTAAATTATGAAGATTGGAGCTGGGGAGCGGGGTCCCTACGCTATGGCAACGGGGATGTATGTGACATTATGATTTACGGTGATTGGGGCTGGGAGGTTCCCCTACACTATGGCAACAGGGATGTGTGTGACATTATGATTTATGGTGATCGGTGCTGGGGAGGGGGGTCCCTACACTATGGCAACAGGGATGTGTGTGACATTATAATGTGTGTGACATTATAATTTACAGCGATTGGGGCTAGGAAGGGGGCTTATGTGTACCTGGCCCTAGTCTGTGTGTGGAGCACCAACTTGCCCTGCACATAGTTAAAGTAGGGTTTCAAAAGCGTAACTATGTGCCAACGCAGCTGGTCATGGTTGCGCTTTGGGGGGTCTCACTATTGTGATACACAGCTTATGCATGGGGAACCCCTAATTTGCATAAGCACATCATAATATTGTGCACAGTGGTATAGTTGGGGGTGCGTTGTGCAGTCGGGGGTGCACAACACATCAGTGGCCTTTGAATATGGCCACGACCCCCGACTGCCCCGCAAGTCCGGAAATACATGGTGCAGCATCTTGTCTGAATATGTGGGCCAATATCAGTGCCAATTTTCTCCTGCACATTTCCTAATGGAGTCAACTCCCCATGATGGACTCCTTGCAAAGATGAAAGGCATTTCCAGCTCTAGAGCAGCCCCAGAGAGGTTGCTCAGATCCACACTATGCTGACACCCATGAAAAGACAGCTTTATGACTTTGGGGCTGTATCACTGAGGATGAATGACAGATCTGGAAGGCCAAGAAACAGCTTTCAGCAGTTGAGGGCCATGCAATGGATAATAGCCAGGTCATCCAGGATTCAAAAATGAAAGTCCTGGATTTAGACTGTTACAGCCACTGCAAGAACATAATAATTGCTGGGTACAGCCTGCTACTATGAGGGAAACATATTTCATTGGATTTCCCATGTGGTGTTGACTATCACAATAACTTAAATGTAACATGTTTTCATCTCTGCTTACCATAGCTGGACAACTGGATTGTGCAGTGACACTTTGTGAAAGTTTGGCGTAAACTGATCATATCTGAAACCAAAAATAGGTGATCCAAAGGATGCATCTCCAGCAGACACTGGTAAAAAGAAAAGCCCAGGTGGTTCCGCTGCACAGGACTGTGCCGAACAGCAACCCACGCACCTAGTGACTGGCTTGGGAAAGCCAGCATTACAGGCTGTCCTCAGTGTAGTCAAAGCCCTTGAGAAGTTCATGGAGGCTTTTGAAAACAGATAGACACTTTTAATACTCAAGTGATGGTGTATTTGGGGTAAACTGATCATACCAGAAACCAAAGATAGCTGATCAAAAGAATGTGCCTCTAGCAGACACTGGTAAAATGAAAGGTCCAGGTGGTTCCACTGCACAGGATGGTGCCAAACAGCAACCAATGCACCTAGTGACTGGCTTGGGAAAGCAAACATTACAGGCAGTCCTCAGTGTAGTCAAAGCCCTTGACAAGTGCATGGAGACTTGGAAAAAAAGACAGACACTTGCAATACTCAAGTGATCGTGCTCGAAATTAAGGTGGATGTCACTTATGCTGTGGCACAGGAGGCTACAAATGCTACAAGGAGAGCTATGACAGTTGTGACAGGGATTACGCAAAAGAATAAGTTGTTACGCTACTGCCTTGAACACCCTGAAAACTCTGCGAACTGCTGGGTTTACCAGAAAAATCTGAAGGGGATGATCCCAGTGGCTACAAATCTACTTTACTGACCGAACTGTTACATCTGGACAATTCTACGTGTATTACATGCACTTAGTAAACTGTTCCCCATAGACGGCAAGAGACGAAGTTGGGTCCCAGAACACTACTGCTGGTAAACAACGGGAGCAGTAGAGAGGAAGTGGCTACCATTAGCAGCCCAAATAACTGGTGGGCTTGCATTTTAATCTGTGGAATCATGATTTCTGTTCCCAGACCTCAGCTTCACTGTGCGGTAGCACAGAAAGATCTTTGATAGAGTGATGGTAGGCCTTAAAGAGCTGCGAATAGTGCACTCGTTGCAGGTGCCTGCAAAGACGAAGGTGGTCTGCGCTGGTAAGGTATTTCTCTATGGAGATCTGACTGAAGCAGGTAAGCTCCTACAAAAACAATTACTAAAGAAATTGAAAAACTCTAACATGCACTGTAAGCTAATAAATCTCCCACTGCTACAACTCTCCTCTGACATCAGCTACAGGGAATTCTAGGATTTATAGTTACAGAAAATGTCAGCTTACAAATCAACAGAATTAGTGTGATACTATCTGCTATACTACAGTAAACAGTAAGTAAAAATAAATGCTTTTGTACACAAAGTGCAAATTGAGACCCACCCCATACTTGAGTGTGGGGATCTTAGTGCTGACTATCCCTTTTATGTAGTAAGCTATACTCAACTCTGCTTATAAATTGATATTTTTTGAAAGACTGTTGGACTGCAGTATATCATATTTATGATCCTTCTGCTCCTTTTCTGGTAATACTGATGATATACGGTTCATTCCTTTTTTGGTGCTCTGGGCTACTAGAGATTTTTTTGTACCTTGATACATGGGGGTGTGAGAAATTCTTATATAGATAGCCCCTCAGTGTGTAACATCATGCAGGAAGTCATTATCCTAGAGCAAGCATCCTATTTAATGTTATGCACTTCTAAACTTCAGTTTTATAACTATGAGATTTGTTGTCATAAATAAATGAAAAGAATCATGGGGCTGTGCCAGAAAAAAAACTGAGGGCATCAGACTGGCTCAGTGGTATGGCAGTAACATTAGCACCTACCACGCCGATAACCTGGGATCGAGAATGATCTTGAGTTGCTGAGGGCAAGCTGGGGGGGGGATAGAGCATCCGATGGACTGCTCTCCTGTTCTGGGGAGGGAGAATTGCCAGCTCTACAGTATAACTGCCACCAGGCGGAGGCCTGGTGGTAGGACGGGTCTCGGAGCGACATGAAGGGATGGAGCTGTGTGACTTCTGTGGCACGTGTGTGCCTCCACACATGGTCAATGTGCATGCCCCAGCTATGGGAAAAGAGAGAACTAGAATGCCAGAAAACAATTATGCGGATGGGGTAAGTGAAGCACTGCCTGTGGTGTTGTGTGTTCTCTGGAGGTGGGGATGGCCTCCCCTGGGGAGAAATCCATGGGGGAAAATAGGACCCCCCAACTGGAGCAAGTACGATATGGTCATGAACCATGGGAACAGGGCTGATAAGCCACCCATTCTGCATGGGAAGGACAATAACCTTTATGGCAAAATAACAGCTAAGGGTGTTAGTATGATCCAGCTCCCCCAGGCAGCCCTCCCCAAGATACTTAATCGCTACTTGGATGAATTGCTAGAATTTGTCCAGGAAAACTATCATCATGTCATCAGTGTCAGTGGCTTAGTATGTAGCACTCTTGCCTCAGGGGTCAGAATATTGGAAGGTTACGGGTTATAGCCCCACACCAGGTTCTTGGGGTGATATCTATAACTGGAACTGTAGTGCAGTATGATGGGGGTACTGCACTGTAGAGGTAGAAGTTAAAGATCTCATGGCACTTATCGAAGAAAAGTAGCAGAGCTTCTCAGGTGCCATGGCCAAGAAACCCCCTGCCAATAAAACAGATCCATTCACACCTCCCCCAAGATGCACCTGGAAACAAGATATCATAGCTTATTGTGCCTTTCTTTGTCAAAAATTACAAATAAATGAATCGATGACCTCCCCTACAGCCCAATCCTGCATGGTGACAGACCATTTGCTGTAACCCCAAGTAAAGTAATAAATCACGAAGCTGACAAGGGAAAAACAAGAATGTGCAGTGTGTGGGAAAAGCACACGATTTCCATATTCCTAGATCTGCCCATGGCAATCATGGGCATAAGACATCCTTTTGGAAACATAAAACTATTATGCTCAAATTCTGTCAGGTATATTATGCTTTTCCCTGCCATATTGAAGATCATGGAGAAGTGATCCCCCACAAGCATATACCAGTGCGGTGCAGGCCATGGCATATGCTTAGAAAAAGTTTGGTGCAGCTGCTAGAACACAGTTGACTGGAGGTGACAAAACAGCAGGATGAACCATCACTGCCACTGGAGCTTTCCCTACTAAAGCTGTTGATGGAATACACTTGGTTGCAGCAGCATGAGCATATTACATTATGATAGACTTATTTACTGGGTTATGATGGGCTTCTGGATTCTGCCCCCCACCTCAGTTCAATTTGGAGACTTTACATCCCCCTCCAACTGTGATTTTTTTGCATTTGTGAACAGCACCTCTATACTTACTTGGACAAGAATTAAACTACAACTTTAATGCTTGGTAGAATAAGGAGGATCCCCAGATATCATATGGACCTCAGCGTTGACATCATGTACACCTTACTGCATGATAATCCCTGTGTTAGTTGATGCTGAAACGCCACGAGGCTGTGTGGGAGACACATGGATATTTGGGCAGCAAATAATAAGGGACCAATGTGCATCAGAGACTTGCAGACTTGCATAACCCCTGTTTATTGCACAGGATCACTGTTATCACCCGATGGCCAGGTTATCAAAGTTGGATCTATGACAGTCGGTCGACAATTTCATTGTCGACTGACATTACAGTGACTCCTTTGTGTTGACCGCATTTGCGGTTGGCATAAAGGGAGTTGCATCAAACTTTGTTTTCTTTGGTGGGCTCTGCCCCCGCAGTCCCCTATTACTTTAAATAAATCAACTCTGAGTCAGAGTTGCTTTGGGAGGGGGCAGTCACCCCTGGAACGCAATGCTGGGGTTCCGATAGATACTACAGCAACTTGACGCTAATGCCGCTGTAGGGTCGGTCGCAGTAAAGTTGTTGAGGAAGCGTCGGTATACCATCAAAGTTCAATATGTGTTACATAAGTCGTGTTTCACTTTTTATGTCAGTGGCACATCTGGGGCACAGTGAGGACCCAAAAATTAAAAAAGTGAACTGCATGCTCACAACTCTGCATGAAATGGCTTGTGATGTGATGTGATGTGATGTGATGTGAGGAGACTGATTAAGGATCACCTGCATGTGGACGACCCCAAAAATGTATTCCCTTCAGAACCTGAATTTTTTGTATAATATTTTTATTAAAATTGTAAAGTGAATTATACACATACACAACAATAACAAACAATTTTTTTAAATTTATTGTAGTCTTTGGTAACCAGGTAAGGCCCACTAGGCACAAGTGCCTGTTTTCAGGGGTGACCTGGGAGCACTGAGCGGTTAAGTGACTTGCTCAGAGTCACACAGTATGCAAGTGGAGGTTGTGAGAATCAAACTCAGGTCTAGTCTGATGGATGTACCACACTCGTTCACACCTCATTCCTCTAACCTCTAGACTATACTGCATTATATTACTGAATGAAATAATCCCTATATCATATATGCAATAAGGAGTAAAAAAGTAACGTTCTAAGAACTAATTAATATGTTAGTCACAGCAAGAAAGAAAAAAACAAGTTACTGCTCTATTTTCAATAAATATGTAATAAAATCACATACTTATCTATACAAGACCTTTTCATATGAATTTTATATTACATTTTACCATATGTATACTCCTAGGTAAGGTTGGGATTTTATACTGTATCTTTCTCCTTGCAACTCATTATGAGGGGTAGACTAAACATAGAAACATAGAATTTGACAGCAGATAAGGACCGCTTGGCCCACCCAGTCTGCCCATTTCCCTACCTAATGGATAAGCTATAGATCCTAGTTAACAAGCAGCCTACTTCTCTCTGCCCCCATCCCCTAGAATTGCCTTATGACTGTCTCATGCATGCTTGAATTCCACTACTGTTTTTGACTCCACAACTTCCTCCGGAAGGCCGTTCCATGCATCCACAACCCTCTCTGTGAAAAAATACTTCCTTACATTACCTCTGAGCTGCCCCCCCATCTTCAAATTGTGCCCCCTTGTGTACCCGAGGGTACTTTGCACCATGCAGTTTGATGAATGGTTGAAAAAATGGTGTGGAGCACAGGGGTTTGGCTTCATTGGGGACTGGGGTTCCACCTGGAGGGACACCAGCCTATACTGGCAGGATGGTCTGCATCTGTCCAGGAAGGGAACAAGTCTTTTGAGCAATCGGTTTAAATGCTTCATTGGCAAGCTTTTAAACTAGTCAAGGGGGGAGGCACTGATAAGCAGCAGGAAAATCCCGGCCTCCCCCTACAAAACAGGGTACTAAATGAGAAAAAGACCAAGGTAGAAAGGTCAGTGGGGATGCTGCAACAGAAGGTAAAGCCATCAAAAATGGAGAGCAATGAGTACCAATGCCTGTAGTCTGAGTAACAAGCTTCCTGAATTAGTGGCCTTGATGGAGGAGGAACATCTGGATATCGTGGCAGTCACAGAAACATGGTACAATATAAAACCATGACTGGGATGTAAACATACCAGGATACACTATCTACAGGAGGGACAGGGAGGGTAAAAGAGGAGGAGGAGTACTTTACATAAGGGAAGGAATCAGCAACAGAACAAAAAGGGTAAACAGGGAGGAGAAGAAGCACTGGGGTAAATTTGGAGACCGGCAATGGCACCATAACACGCACAGGGTTGTATACAGACTTCTCAGGGGAGGAAATGGACAAGAAATGATAGAAAGCATATTCTAGAATGGCAGAAAAAGGGGAGATATTGCTGATGGGTGATCTGAATATGCCAGATGTTAACTGGAGTGCAGTTGCAGCAGCCACTTCTAAGAGTGGGGTTATTCTAGATGCCCTACAGGGGCATGCCTTAGACAACTAGTATTGAAGCCCACTAGAGAGGGAGCAATCTTAGACCTGGTTCTCTCAAATGGAGATGAAGAGAGGATCACAGATGTAGAAGTGGGTAGCCATCTGGGAACTAGCGACCATCGAACAGTATGGTTCACAATAAACACAGCAATAGAGTCAAGCCATACAAAGACAAAGGTACTGGATTTTAGGAGGGCTGACTTTGTCAAAATGGGTGAGTGCCTAAGGAATGCACTTGCAAATGGGCAGGAAGGAGGGGTGGAAGAACAATGGGGAATAATAAAAACTGCCATCGCAGAGGTATCAAGCCTTTGTGTAAAGCAAATAAACAAAACGAAACGAGGTAAGAAACCACTATAGTTCTCAAAGGAAGTGGCAGTGAAGGTTCAAGAGAAAAAGAAAGCATTCAGGAAGTACAAGGAATCACAGAAGGAACAGGACAGAGAACTGTATCAGTTAAAGCAAAAGGAAGCTGGGAAGGCAGTCAGAACAGCAAAGGCCCAAACCGAGGAAAAGATAGCCAACTCAGTTAAGAAGGGGGATAAAACCTTTTATAGGTACATCAGGGAGCGAAGGAAGACCAAGAGAGGGATAGTGAGGCTTAATAAAGGGGAGGGAGGGTGGGCAGAGGGTGACTGTGAAAAGGCAGAGATACTAAACAAATATTTTGCTCAGTATTTACAAAGGAAGAGGGGAGGTACCTAAACAAACAGTAGAAACACTCTGGATACAGAAGTTGATACCAGCCCATTTACAGAAGAAAGGGTTCTGAAAGAACTCTTAAAACTGAAGGTGGACAAAGCAACGGGCCTGATGGGATTCATCCCAGAATTCTAAAAGAACTAAGGGTAGAACTAGTGACACCACTGACTACCCTCTTTAACAAATCATGGGAGGATGGGGTGGTACTGAGGACTGGAGGAGGGCAGATGTGATTCCCTTCACAAAAGTGGGAGCAAGGCAGAAGCAGGAAACTACAGACCTGTTAGTTTAACCTCAGTGGTAGGGAAAATGATGGAATCACTTCTGAAGGAAAGAATTATTAAATATCTAGAGGCCAGAGGGGCACAGGACCCAAGGCAGCACGGATTCACAGCGGGAAGGTCATGCCAGACAAATCTGATAGATTTCTTTGACTGGGTGACCAAAGTAGTTGATCAGGGAGGGGCTGTGGACATGGCCTACCTAGACTTTGGCAAGGCATTTGACACAGTCCCACACAAAAGATTACTATATAAGTTAGCCAGCCTGGGAGTGGGTCCCAAGATGACAGCCTGGGTAAAGAATTGGCTGGAGAATAGGACACAGAGAGTAATAGTAAATGGAGTCCACTCTGGAAAAAAGGGGGTTAGTAGTGGGGTACCGAGGGTTCAGATTAGACTCAGTCCTCTCTAATGTCTTTATAAGTGACATTGCAGAGGGACTGGAAGGAAAGATGTCTCTTTGCAGATGACACAAAGATCTGCAACAGAGTTGATGCACAAGGTGGAGTGGAAAGGATGAGAAGGGACTTGGCAAGGTTAGAGGAATGGTCAAAAGCATGGCAGCTTAGATTCAATGTTAAGAAGTGCAGGTAATGCACCTGGGAAACAAAACCCAGGGAAGAGTACACAATGGGGGTGAGATACTAACAACAACAAAAATGGAAAGGGACCTGGGGGTAGTCATATCAGATGACCTAAAGGTGGGCAAGCAATGTGAGAGGGCAGCAAGGAGGGTTGAGGGATACTGGGATGCATAGGAGAGGCATCACCAGTAGAAAACAGGAAGTTATTATCCCTCTGTACAGACAGCTGGTGAGACCCCATCTGGAGTACTGCGTGCAGTTCTGGAGACCCAATCTCCGCAAAGACATAGACAGGATGGAAGCTGTCCAGAGGAGGGCAACTAAAATGGTGCAGGGTCTGTACTGGAAGACATATGAAGAGAGACTTAAGGAGCTTAATATGTATAGCCTCGAGGAAAGGAAGGAGGGGGGACATGATAGAAACTTTCAAGTACCCCAAGGGAATCAACAAAGTCCAAGAGGGTAGCATCTTTCAAAAAAAGAGGTGTGCAAGAACAAGGGGGCACAATTTGAAGATAGAAGGGGCGGCTCAGAGGTAATTAAAGGAAGTATTTTTTCACAGAGAGGGTGGTGGATGTATGGAATGGCCTTCCAGAGGAGGTTGTGGAGTCACAAACAGTGGTGGAATTCAAGCATGCATGGGACAGTCATAAGGCAATTCTAGGGGGTGGGGGTAGGAAGAAGTAGGCTGCTGGTTAACTAGGATCTGCAGCTTATCCATCAGGTAGGGAAATGGGCAGACTGGGTGGGCCAAGCGGTCCTTATTTGCCATCAAATTCTATGTTTCTATGTTTGTTCTTGCACACCCCTTTTTCTGAAAGATGCTACCCTCTTGGACTTTGTTGATTCCCTTGAGGTACTTGAAAGTTTCTATCTACTAACCTATCCCAGCTCAGTTACCTCTCCCCACCCTCTTTTAACATTGCAGCTTCTCCTGGTGTAAGGGTGCTCATAAAACTGCTCCAACCCCTCAGGAACTTCTCCACCCTCCCATTTAAGGCACATATAAGGCGGTCTACTGCCAGTACCTGCATAACTAGTTTTTCCCACTGTTTTACTGTAGGGACTGTTTCTGCTACCCAGGTGTTTTGGATGTCTTGGCGAGCTACTGCTAGTAAGACCCAACTCCATCTGGGATAGCGGCACCATTCTTCGTCATCTCCCCCCTCAACCCCAGAAAGAAGCGAGAGGGGAGAAACCACCATGTTTTTTTCTCCCATCGTTGTTATCTCTCTAGCTATCCCTTTCCAGTATGTTGACAGACGTGGGAATTTCCAAAAACAGTGAAAGTAAATCCCCTGGGCTACCTTGCATCTTCCGCAAATTGGGGATATCCCTGGGGAAAAATCTATGAACCACACAGGGTGGATAGTATAATTGATGCACAAACTTATATTGTATTTCCTTAAATCGATGCATAAACTTATATTGCATTTCCTTAAAATTTATTGCAAAGAAGCAGTCCCATGTGTGAATCAAGTAGAAGCTCCCAGTTATGATCTGTAATCTGGAGTCCAAGATCTTGTTCCCACCAATGCTTAGCCCTGTGGAACCTGTCAGGGAAGAAACCTCTGTCCTGCCTGGCAGCTCTCCCTATGAGCCCCTTTTCTTTTATTCTCACCCTGAAGATTTCCTGTTCCAGGCTTGTGAGGGGAGAGTTCCCAACAGAAGTTCTTTCCACCCCCTAGCATAGTTTCTGACCTGCACAAATCTAAAAAAATGAGATTGTGGTAGTCCCATCCCCAGTCGGAGCTTCTTAAAAGGCCACATCACTCCCCCGCCGCCAGGAGAACAAGTACCCCACACATCGAATGCCTCTATCTTGCCACATAAGAAACCCTAGGTCTTCCATCCCTGGTAAAAAAACAGGGTTGCCCACCACTGGTATCAGCAAGGTATGTTGATTTTCAACCCCTCTTCTCTTCTTGATAATTTCCCACACTTCTAATACACTAATCACCAGGGGATTTGGATTCTGTAAGTGACGCTAAGCTTTTAAGCCTCCCTTCACTAGATAAGCCGAAACTCTGCCCGGGCAGCCACCTTCCTCTAGGTCTAGCCAAAAAACTACTTTACTCCGGTTTACCTAATTGTCTATATATCTATATTAAACGAAGTTTGACCCCTTCACTTCAAGGAAGTCCAACCCCCCTTCTCTTCTGCAGCCTTAAGTTTTACTAGGCTAATTCTCTGCCTTTTCCCTTGCCAAATAAACTTTGTAAAGCTACGTACCAGTTTTTTAATATCTTTAGCTAGGGGGCACATAGGAATCATCTGTAAAAGAAAAAGAATTCTTGGCAGTATATTCATTTTAAGTAAATGAAATTCTGCCTATCCAGGAAATGGGGAGAGCCCTCCACAGAGGCTCCACCTGTCTAGGTCCTTAATAATTTGATCAAATACTGAGGTATAATTTTGCCTATATAGATCACTAAGGACTTGCACCATCCTGATACCCAAATATGTGAAAGATTTTCAAGCCCAAGTTGTTATACCCATCCCTTCCCCCTTTCTTCCCCAGGGACATAATTTCAGATTTATGGATATTAAGTGTGTAGCCTGAGAAGGAAGCAAATTGGTTTATTATCCAAAGAAGAGAAGGCATCGATTCTTCAGGGTGGGTTACAAAGAGCAGGATGTCATCAGCATATAGTGCAATGGAATGACTGCACCCATCTGGCAGAAACAGGGGGGGAATGGGTGACAGATGGGGAAATCATGGAGGGCAGAGTTCGAGAGGGTTTGAAGGCACTGAGGGTGGACAAGGCGCCAGGCCCAGATGGCATCCACCCCAGGGTACTGAAGGAGCTGGCAGAGGTCCTTGCAGGACCTTTGGCACAACTATTTAATGCCTCACTACATTCAGGGTGTGTACCTCAGTACTGGAGGATGGCTCATGTGGTGCTCCTCCACAAGAGTGACCCCAAGGATGAAATGGGAAACTACAGACCAGTGAGCCTCACATCCATCGTGGGTAAGCTAATGGAGACTATCCTGAAGGAGAGGCTGGTGGCCCTCCTAGAGGCCAAAGGACTACAGGACAGCAGACAGCATGGCTTCATATGGGGCATATCCTGCCAAACCAACCTGATGGAGTTCTATGACTGGGTAACTAGGCAACTGGACAGGGGCCATGCAGTGGATGTCTGTATCTGGACTTCAGTAAGACATTCGACTTGGTGCCGCATGGAAGGCTGGGAAGAAAGTTAGTAGGCACAGGGGCAGTTGCAAAGCTGGTGAGATAGGTAGGAAACTGGCTTCAGGTAAGGCAACAGAGGGGTGGTGGGTGGGGAGCTCACACCAAGGGCAGTGACGAGCGTGTTCCACAGGGCTCGGGTGTTGGGACCAGTGTTGTTTGGGATATTCATTGCAGACATATCATGGGACATCAAGAGCAAGATCAGTCTGTTTGCTGATGATACCAAGGTAGACGCGGTGGTGGATGACCTAGGGGATGGCAGGGGTTGCAGGATGATCTGGCAAAACTTGAAACCTGGTCAGACACCTGGCAACTGGGATTTAATGCCAAAAGTGCAAGGTGCTGCATTTTGGGATGAAGAACCCAAGGAGGAGTTACCAGCTGGGGAGTGCAGCTAGCCCAGACAGAGGAGGAGGAGGAGGAGAAGGATCTGGGGGTGCTCATTACAGGGTCAATGAACAACTCGGCACAATGTAGGAAGGCAGCTGCAAAGGCCAACAAAATGCTGGGTTGTATTGCAAGGGGTATATCCTCGAGGAGGGAGGAGGTGATTCTGCCACTGTATAGGTCATTAGTTAGACCGCACCTGGAGTACTGCGTGCAGTACTGGCGCCCGTATCTGAAGGGGGACATTAAGTTACTGGAGGGGGTGCAGCACAGGGTGACAAAGATGATCAAGGGGCTGGGGGACTTATCATACGAGAGGAGGTTGAGGGAGTTGGACATGTACTCACTGGAGGAGAGGAGGGACAGGGGTGACATGATTGAAACCTTTAAATACATGAAAGGAATAAACAAGATGGGTACAGAGGAGCTGTTCAGAGTAAGGGAGGGGAGGGCCACCAGGGGCCATGATATGAGACTGGAGGGAGGAAGGTTCAGGAGGGAGATGAGGAGACACTTTTTTACAGAGAGGGTGGTGGCTGGGTGGAATGCGTTACCTGCAGAAGTGGTATCCAGTAGAATAGTGGACTGCTTCAAAAGGGGATGGGACAGGACAAGAGGGAGGGTTAATGAAGGAGAAGGGTGGAAGGGAGGGGCAGCTGCAGAATAAGGGGTGCTAGCTGCACTTTCGAGCAGACTTGATAGACCTCTAGGCCTTTATCTACTGGCAAATTTTGTATATGTTCGTATCCCTGCCAAGAGTCCTATGAATCGGAGGACTACTCCGCACCCTGATCTCCAGCAGCTCCAGCAGCTAAAGCGAACAGGAGTGGGGAGAGGGGGCATCCCTGTCTCATGCCCCTCCAAAGACGAAACTCCTCGAAAAGTGCACTATTCACCAAAACCCGGGCAGTTGGAGCGTGATAGAAGGCATTGACCCTGTCCACAAACCCATCTCCCAGTCCCAATCTACACAGAATTGCAATTAGATAGTGCCATTCTGTCCTATCAAATGCCTTCTCAGCATCCATGGGCAGCACATATTCCTGCCCAGGATACAGAAAGCCCCACCAGATCATATTTTGTAGTCTTCTCATATTGTGATAGGATAGTCTTCCCTGCACAAAACTGGTCTGGTCAGGATATACAATTAATGGCAATATCTTTTCCAGGTGGTCATAATTTAGAAGGGAGATGAGCCTGTACGAGGAGTAGTCAGTGACATCCTTTTCTGGCTTTGGAAATATGCAGATATTAGCCTCACAGCACATCTTAGGGAGCCCCCTCTCCCCCTTTGCCTCTCCCATGAGATCCCACAAGAGGCCAGCTAATTTGTCCCTCAATTCTGTATAATAATCAGCCCCAAAACTGTCAGGACCAGCCACCTTATCCTTCTGCAAAGTCCCTATAGTTCTTACCACCTTCTCTTTCGACTCTGAGGCCCCTAGTGCCTGTCTTTGCTCTTCCCCCTATGTTAGGATGGTCAACCCCTCTAAAAGGTCATCCATCAACCTCTCTGACTCCCCACACTCAATAAAGCTGTTAAAACATCACCGTATCCTGGTATCATCATGTACCAGGGTACCAAACCTGTCCTTTATGCTTATAATCTTTTTGACCGTTCTTCCCCTCTTCATTAGTTGGACCAACAGTGGGCCTGGCTTGTTGCCCCATTCATAGATTCTTTGCCTGGTGAAGAGCAACCTTGACTTCACTTCCTCTGTGAGGAAAAGGTTTAAGAACTCACGGGCTACAAAAAGTTCTTGCAGCACTCCCTTCCCCCAACCTCCCGCTACCCTTTTCTCTAGGTCTCTAATCTTCCATTCTAAATCAGCTGTTTTCTCTTTTTTTCCTTTTTTAAGTTTGGCCGAGTAATTTATAATGACCCCAAGCATAGAGACCTTTCCCACCTCCCAAAATGTGCATACAGTGTCTACAGAGTCTCTGTTTATTTCAACATAGCCTTTTCACTGCTCTTTTAAATAGTCTCTGAATTCTTTCTTGGTTAGCAGATACATTTAGAATCTCCAGCTTCCCTGACCACAGGCCCTTGACCTCAGCCTTATGTCATGTTGGACCATAGCATGATTTGAGGCAACAATGGGGCTGTATTGCACCCCTATTACCCTTCCGTACCACTGTCTCGGTAGATGGATATAATCTAAATGAGATCACGAGGAGTGTGAGTGTGAAAAAACATGTATACTCTAGCCTCTGGGTTTGAGGTCCACCATGAATCCACCAAATCAAGATCAACCAAACCCAGCTGCCAGTGATATATGCATTTAGCGGCCCTATGTCTCACCCCTGAGTAAATTAACTTAGGGTCTACTACACAATTAAAGTCCCCGCCCATAATTAGGTTTGGGAACTGTTCTCTATTCAAAATATCCAGGAGCTTCTGATTAAAGCCAGGTTCAAACACTGACGGAGCATAGACCTTCCAAAAGTGAACAGCTGACCTTGAGTCTCACCTACCATGAACACAAATCTACCTTCTGTGGGGTATTTTACTATCCTATGAAGGGAGAATGGGAAATTTTTATCATATCATACCATATCTTATTTATAAAAAGTGCCTTTCCAAAGACCAAGGCGCTTGTACATAAAACTATTACATGAATATAAATAATAAAACCATTTTATCAGACAATAAATGATGTACCATAAGCACAGCAACTCCTCTCTTTTGGGAGGACAATGAAGAGGCATAACATTACCCACCCCATCCTCCGACCAATTTCAAATGTTCCCAAGGTGTCATGTGAGTTTCTTGTAATAATGCTACCATGATGTTCCCTCTTTTAAGAGCCGCCAGGATTTTAGTGCGTTTAGCGGGACTGGAAAAACCTTTCACATGCCATGAAACTATTCTATCTCCTCCAGTATTAGCCATATTTGAGCCACTGTAGTATCTCTAACCTCCAACCTTCCTCTTCAAACAGGAGCATATCATTATAAGGCCTTTTACGATGAGCAGTTAACAATTCAGAATGCACATTAATTAACCGACAAGCAACAACCTGAATTTGCATGCTCAACAGGGGTGAGACACATGTCTAGAGTCTTGCTGGATGAGTGGTATAACCATTACCAAATGGCTGAGAGGGAGATAAGGAGGGGAAACCTGGGAACAGAAGCCTACAACTGGGCCTATACCATACAAAATCTGACCAGGAGAATGAGCACACCTGGAAACTCTTGGCTGAATTAGGCCTGGTGTGGTCTGTGAATTGACATCTGAGGCCAGTGTTATTGAGTCAGGATCTACTGAGGACCCACTGGTACAAACTTTACCAGCACCATCTCTACCACCAAGAGAAGACTTCACCACAACGTTCATGTTTAAATGTTGATTGTTTTGTTAATAAAGTTAATGTCTTGCTGCACAAAGATCTGTACAGAGGTTCTAAAAGTAATGACATATCCCTGTCAGCTATCTGTAGATCGTACCAGCCAGGATGTAATGCACAGTACACTAATCTGCTCCTATGGGTCAACTAAGCTAAATGTGATCATATGGAATGTTAGGGGGATGGGGAGTCCGATTAAGCATACGAAAGTGCATGCGTACCTTAAAGTATTACATTGTGATATAGCACTAATACAAACGATGCAAATGAAGAAAATATGAAGCTTTTAAATTGCATTGAATGTGGGTTGAGCAAGTGTTTGATAGTTCATTTAATTCTAAACAAAAGAGGAGGAGTAATTCTCTGCATATGAGGTCTCAACTTCACAGCTCAGCACACTCAAACAGATATGGGAGGCAGGTGGGTCCTTGTACAGGGTAAACTGAATGGGCTGGATGCAATTCTGGACAGTGTGTTCAGCTCCAATAACAATGACTTTGCCTTTTCTCACACACTGGCCCAAGCAGCTGTAGATATCAAAACCCTGCACATCATTCTGGATGGGGATGTGAACCAAGTACTGGACCCCCTTCTGGATGAAAGCACAGGGAAAATAGAATAATCTGAGCCACAGAACAGGGGAGCATTACAAAACAGGATGTAGCTGTGACATAGACTGCCAGCTCTGAGTGCTTGAGTGCTGTGTTAATTTTTGTTATTACATATACTGTAAAATATGTGAAGGGAAGAGTCAGTTCAAGGAAAAGGCTGTCTTACTGGAATTGAAACATCAAGACCCCCCAGGGATAAGTTCAAAGGACAGGAGGTATTTTAAACTGCAGAGATCTGGGGTGCAATTACCTTGTCAATTTGCTTTTATCCCAAGAAATAAGATTAGCCATTCATAATGCCCTCAGGGAGATCCTTTGACTTGCATAGTTGCCAGAGAAGGACTTGTGGGGAGGGGTGTCGAAGAGAGGCCAGAATGGACATTGAAGAGGTTTGATGTCTGAGCCAGAGAGGACCCAAACGATTCTGAAAGGTCCAATATACAGTTCTAGGGAACACTTAAATTACATGAATACCCTTTGATGCGTAGATACCCAGGGCCCAGACGAGGTTTAGGAGTCAAATACACTTCTGATTTGAATAGTGACTTACCTCAAAAGACTGTTTATGTGTGTGTGTGTAGCAGATCACAAACCAGTTCTGACCAGTTAACCTGTGGAGAGCAAAGTCAGTGAGATCATCTCATATGTTTTTTTAAATATTTTATTTGGAGACCCTGTATTGTAAAATATAGAGTTTGATTCACCAAAGCGAAGTTAGTGACCTCATGAGAAGGCCACCTCCGAAGTGTGTTTAAGTGCTAAAAGAACCTGACAGAGCGACACAAGAAAATATTTCTGACTGACACAAGAGAATATTATCTGACTGAGGTAGAATCATCACAGTACTGAAAATAGAGTAGCATTAGACCAGTCTAAATGTATGTATTGTAGGAACTGTACTTTTTCCTGTTTGTTTTTTAGGCTGTATGTATTGGGATATATAATTTGTTCTGTAATTATTGTTCTGTTTTGATATTTTTAAAGTAAATATATTTTTTTACAAACGAAACTGCTGGAGTGCCTTGACAAGTCTTTTTATTTTAAGTGGAGCTTTTAAAGGTTATAAGTACACTGTGTACGGGCTTATTGCATACCAAACTAGGAAATGAATAGAGTTCTCTAAAAGTCTTGCATTGAGTTCTAAGGGTTCATTTGAAAGACCTGGTTGGGTGCTCGTAGGCAAAGATATATGGCCCCCCCAAAGACAAAATTATCTGAGCCTGATAATTGGGTATGCTAACAAGAGGTTATCAGTTTGAATCCCTTCAGAGCTTGAGACTAAGGTGACTTAAACCCACAAAACAGACAAGAGGGTTACCTTATCTGTTCACTGTACACTAATCATACGCTCAGAGGTTGGCACTTTGGGAGTAGAGGGTTGACCGGCAAAGCGAGATGGTGACAGATTGGTTGGCAGTGATGGCATAAAAGTTTGGTGGTATAAGCTTCATTGTTCAGTGTGTTAGCTGGAAACTGATTAGCTCACTTGGAAAATAAGAAAGGCAGTGTTTTATTTCAAAAGGAAATAGAACTATAACCGTTGACTTACAGTTAAGTTCCCACCCATTTAATTTTTTTTTCTGAAGTGCCAGTCAGTATAGTATTAGTAGTGAGAGAAGAAGAAAACATCTTCCGACTACAGAAAGCACACTGTAGATTTCTTAAAGCAGTTGTGTATGGACAGGGGAGTCCCATTTGGGGTGAAAGTCAGTAAGCAGAACCTCATAGAGGCCCTGATGGTAGCAGGTACCAAGAGCAGCAAGTTGCCAACCGTGACTGAAAGGGCCCAGACCTCGAGTGTGGCAGAACTAGTGGCCAGTGAGGGGTCCCAAGCCAATGAAGCAGACAGCAGGGCCACTGTCAGTGAAGGGCCACAGCAACAGGAACAAGTCACCAGTATCCTGAATCCGGAAGTTCTCAGGTTGCAACTTGAGTTGCGCAGGATGGAGCTGGAGTCCTAGGAGAGGAGAGAAAGGGAACAGAGGGAGGCAGACTGTGAGGAACGTGAGTGCCAGCGAGAGGCAGAGGAGAAGAGAGAGCAAGAATGCAGAGCTGCAGAGGAGAGGAGAGAGGAGCACCAGTGGCAACACAAACTGGAGAAGCTACGACTCCAAGCGGCACCAGGGCAGGTAAGTGGCTTGGGTTTAACTGGGACTACAGGACCGGGTTACAAGTTGAACTCCAAATTAATTGTAAAGTTTAAGGACGGGGAGGATATAGACACCTTTTTAAATTCTTTTGAAAAAGTTTGTATTCAGGCTAAAATTCCTAGAGAGTCCTGGAGCTTTCAGCTATCTCCGCTACTTACCGGAAAAGCGCGGAATGCTTTGGGTCACGTGGACAATAAAGACAGTGATGATTACAGCAAGTTAAAAGCAGCACTACTAAAAAAGTTTGAATTAACAGCTGAATCATACAGAGCTAAATTCCGTAAGCTCAGGAGAAGCCCTGATATGAGCTATGAGGAGCTAGCCACGAAACAACGTCAGTTTTTAAAACATTGGTGGGAAGGAATTGAGGCAAACGCTGTTGATAAAATTGAAAATGTGATTTTATTAGAATAGTTTTATTGGGCATGCCAAACAGAGTTAAAAACCTGGATAGAGGACCGAGATCCAAAAACAGTGCAAGAGGCTACTGAACTCTCGGACTGCTATGCCAAGAGTAGACCTGCTCTGAGAGCGAATGGGGCTAGTGTGGCAGCGCAGAAAGGGAAAAGCATGCCTTCAGGGCAGTTAAAACCCTCACTGCCTCTACTGAAACTAGTTAGCCCCAGGTTTCAAAGAAAATATTTCTCTGAAGTAAGAAATGTTTGTTGGTTATGTAAAGAAACTGGGCACATTGCAAGACAGTGTCCAAGAAGGGCAAACAATAATACGCAAAGTAGTACCAGAAAGGAAGTGGGTTGTTTGTGTGTCCCTGGAAGCATGCCAGTGAACATGAGGGAACACATGCACCCAGTCATGGTAAATGGCATACAGAAGCAGGGGTTAAGGGACACAGGGGCATCCCTGACATTGGTAAAAAGGGATCTGGTACAGCCTGGTCAGCTTATACCCAAAACATCCGTGACTGTACAGGACATTGCAGGTGTAGAGAAAACATTGCCACTGGCCAGTGTTCTCCTGGACTGGGGTGAAACAGGGGGAACTGTGCAACAGGTGGCTGTAGCTAACACATTAGCAGTGGATGTGATCCTGGGTAACAATCTCCAGCAGGGGGTGGTATGTGCAGTTACCCGTAGCCAAGTGGCCAGGGAAAACTACAGTTCCCTGAGCCTCCCAGGAGCCACTGGGGAAGATTCTGAGAGGTTGGTTCCACAGCTTGTGTCTCCAGTGGGGCAGACTGATAAAAGGGGGCTAGAAATTTCTCCAGGAGCAAATAACCCCATAGCTACAGATGGTTACTCCAAAGAGGGAGGGGTGACCCCTTGTCAGAGGGTAGGGATTGACAGTGATCCTGAGGGCCCTGACGCTAGTGCTAGGGACCCTAGTTTAGCGACTGAAGGGGACCTATCCCATGCATTGGGAAGGTGTGAGGAGTTCGCAGCTGCTCAGAGAAGTGACCCTAATTTAGAGAAGCTGAGGGCTTGGACAGACTTGGATGGTGCACAGGGAGGAGACAGAAGACATAGGGTTTATTGGGAAAATGGACTTATGTACACACAGGCAGTACAGACAGAGGGAGGGATGCTAGGCAGGCAGCTTGTCATCTGGTAATCTGGGAATCACACGAACTACACAGCGGTTGGCCCAGAATTTCTACTGGCCTAACTTCACCCCGCAGATGAAGGAGTATTGCAGGTCTTGTCACCGGTGCCAAGAAATAGGGAAGGCGGGCGAGAAAACCCAAGCCACCCTGATTCCATTGCCTGTAGTGGAGGAGCCATTCCAGAGGGTGGGAATGGCTATTGTGGGGCCTTTAAATACCCCCAGCTCCTCAGGAAAAAGGTTCATCCTGACTGTGGTGGATTATGCCACCCGGTACCCAGAGGCAGTCGCCCTTTCCTCACTGAGGACGGACAAAGTGGCAGATGCCTTGCTTGGGATTTTCTCCCATGTTGGGTTTCCACAGGATGTAATCACTGATTGAGGGGGTTCCTTCATGTCAGACCTAATGAAATGTCTATGGAAGAAGTGTGGGGTGGTATAGAGATGAACAACACTGTATCACCCACAAGCCAATGGGCTTGTGGAACGCTTCAAAGGTATCCTAAAGTCAATGCTCCAGGCGTTTGCTGAACAGCATGGGAGGGACTGGGAGAAATACCTTCCCCACCTGTTGTTCGCATACAGGGAGGTGCCCCAAGAGTCGACAGGATGTTCCCCCTTCAAACTCTTGTATGGATGCCAGGTACGTGGGCCCCTAGACTTGATCCAGGAGGACTGGGAAGGCAAGCATGCCACCCAGGGAACTCCCATTGTGGATTACGTCCTAAGGTTTAGGGAAAGGCTGAAGGAGCTTATGGGGACAACCCAGAGCAACCTGGCAGCTGCCCAACAGAAACAAAAAGTATGGTACTACTGCAGAGCCAGAGCTCGCTCGTACATGGTGAGTCAGGAAGTCATGGTCCTTATTCTGGTCCGGAAAGACAAGCTGCAAGCTGAATGGGCAGGACCGTACAAAGTGGTTAGGAAGGTAAATGACATAAACTACATTGTGGAGTTACCTGACCGTAGACAGACAGAAAAGATGTACCATGTCAACATGATGAAGCCATATGCAAATAGGGCTGACATGGTGTTCGCAGTGTGTAGTCATGGGGGAGGGGACGGACGAAGGAGACCCCCTTCTGGACTTGCTGGAAGAGAGTAAGCGGGAGTCCTCTGTGAAGGCAGTAAAATTGTCTCCCCAGCTGACCCCAGACCAGATCCAGAAAATGAGGGAGGTTTTAACAGACTTTGCCCCCTTGTTTAGCGCCACGCCTGGACTAACCCCCTTAGCAACACATGATGTGGAGACAGAGACACAGACGCCCATATGGCGGACAGCATATCGGGTGTCAGAGGCTGTCCAAAAGGACATTAGGAGGGAAGTGGAGGAGATGCTGGAATTAGGGGTAATCCAGAGATCCCACAGTCCCTGGGCCCTCACCTGTAGTCCTTGTACCCAAGCCAGATGGCTCGACTCGCTTCTGTGTAGACTATCGTGGACTGAATGCAGTCACGAAGTCAGACACCCACCCGATGCCCCGGACGGACAAACTCCTGGACAAGTTGGGGGGGTGACCTACCTTACGACGATTGATCTGACAAAGAGGTATTGGCAGGTAGAGTTGATGGACAGAGCTAGGGAGAGGTCGGCCTTCATCATTCCTATAGGTTTATTTGAGTTCAAAGTAATGTCTTTCGGAATGAAGAATGCCCTGGCCACTTTCCAAAGGTTGGTGAACCAGGTGTTAAATGGTGCTGAGGAGTACGCCATGGCGTACCTGGATGACATTGCCATCTTCAGTACCAGCTGGGAGGAACACCTGTCACACCTTAGGGAAGTGCTGGGCAGAATACAGAGGGCCGGGCTCACTGTCAAAGCCGAGAAGTGCCAGGTGGCCATGGGAGAATTGGCATACCTTGGGCATGTGGTAGGCCAGGGACAGCTACATCCTAACCAGATAAAAATAGAAGTAGTACAGGCATGGCCCAGACCAGAAACTCAGAAGCAGGTCAGGCATTTTCTCGGGACAGCAGGGTACTATCGAAAATTTGTACCAAATTACAGTGCCCTGACTGCTCCCCTATCTGACCTGACAAAGAAAAAAAATGCCAAGGAAAATCACCTGGGGTCCAGCCTGTGAGGAAACCTTTACCAAACTGAAGGAGACACTGTGCAGTGCTCCTGTTTTGACAAGTCTGGAGTATAGCAAAACTTTTATAGTTCAGACGGACGTCTCAGACGTGGGTATTGGGGCAGTACTAAGCCAGACATCCAGCAGAAGGAGGGACCACCCAATAGCATACCAAAGCTGAAAGCTGCTCCCCAGGGAACATGCCTACTCCACGGTGGAAAAGGAATGTCTTGCCCTAGTGTGGGCCCTAAAGAAATTGGAGCCATACTTGTATGGGCAACCTTTTGTGGTGCAGACAGACCACAACCTCTGGGTTTGGTTGTCACAGATGGGGAAAAACAATGGCAGGCTGCTCAGATGGAGTCTTGCTTTACAATTATATAATTTTAAAATCGTACATAGGGCAGGATCCAAAAATAAGAACTCAGATGGACTGTCTAGGGTCTATGAGGAGTGAACTGATTTGGGAAACTCATCCCATGTAGGGGATGGATCCCCCAAATTCAGTCTAGGTGGGGAGGAGTGTGACGTAGACAGCCAGCTCTGAGTGCTTGAGCGCTGTATTAATTTTTGTTATTACATACAGTATAAACTATGTGAAGAGAAGGGTCAGTTCAAGGAAAAGGCTGTCTTACTGGAATTGACACATCAAGACCCCCAAGGATAAGCTCAAAAGACAGGAGATATTTTAAACTGCAGAGATCTGGGGTGCAATTACCTTGTCAATTTGCTTTCATCCCAGGAAATAAGATTAGCCATTCCATAATGCCCTCAGGGAGATCATTTGACTTGCATAGTTGCCAGGGAAGGACTTGTGGGGAGGGGTGTCAAAGAGAGGCCAGAATGGGCATTGAAGAGGTTTGAAGTCTGAGCCAGGGAGGACCCAGACGATTCTGGAAGGTCCAATATACATTTCCAGGGAACCCCTGAATTACATGAATACCCTTTGATGTGTAGATACCCAGGGCCCAGACGAGGTTTAGGAGTCAAATACATTTCTGATTTGAATACAGTGACTTACATCTAAAGACTGTTTATGTGTGTGTAGCAGAGCACAAACCAGTTCTGACCAGTTAACCTGTGGAGAGGAAAGTCAATGAGATCATCTCATATGTTTTTTTTTAATATTTTATTTGGAGACCCTGTATTGTAAAATATAGAGTTTGATTCACCAAGGCGGAGTTAGTGACCTCATGAGAAGGCCACCTTAGAAGTGTGTTTAGATGCTAAAAGAACCTGACAGAGCGACACAAGAAAATATTTCTGACTAACACAAGAGAATATTATCTGACTGAGGGATGATCATCACAGCACTGAAAAAGAGTAAGATTAGACCAGTCTAAATGTATGTATTGTAGGAACTGTACTTTTTCCTGTTTGTTTTAAGGCTGTATGTGTTGGGATATATAATTTGTTCTGTAATTATTGTTCTGTTTTGATATTTTTAAAGTAAATATATTTTTTTACAAATGAAACTGCTGGAGTGCCTTGACAAGTCTTTTTATTTTAAGTGGAGCTATTAAAGGTTATAAGTACACTGTGTATGGGCTTATTGTATACCAAACTGGGAAATGAAGAGTACTCTAAAAGTCTTGCATTGAGTTCTAAGGGTTCATTTGAAAGACCTGGTTGGGTGCCCGTAGGCAAAGATATCTGGCCCCCCGAAGACAGAATTATCTGAGCCTGATAATTGGGTACACTAACAAGAGGTTATCAATTTGAATCCCTTCAGAGCTTGAGACTAAGGTGACTTGAACCCACAAAACAGACAAAAGGGTTATCTTGTCTGTTCACTGTACACTAATCATGCGCTCAGAGGTTGGCACTTTGGGAGTAGAGGGTTGACCGGCTGAGTGAGATGGTGACAGTAGCCAGCTCCACTGGCACAGTAGTAGTGCTACTGCTTAAAACACCAGCAACTACGGTTCAGAATTGCGTGTGGGGCATCAGGGGCCAGGAAGGGTGGAGGACTGAGCATCCCAGAGGGCTCTCTCCTCCTTGGGGGGAAGTGGGCAGCAAGGTCCACCACAAAACTGCCATCAAGGTGACCACAGATGGTAGTGCGTGTGCAGCAGCTAAGGGGGGGGAGACACTCTCTGCAGAAGATGTCAGCATGCCATGCATGCAGTGTCATGCCATTGACTTCACAGAGCATCTGGGGGGAGTAAAAAGGAGGAAAAACCCTTGGCTGAAGCAGGATGAAGCAGATGGCCCTCCACAGATCCCACACCAACTACTGGGCTCAGGGAGTTCAGCAAAGCATAGCTGGTGGTGAGGAAAGTACAGTTACGTAAGAACTTACCGTAACAGTAGATCTTCGAGAACAGCTCTTGCAGCAGGTTACACCATTAGGACTGAAGCCGGCAGGCGCCAGGACCCCACGGAAAAATTCTAGCTAGCTATCTTCAGCGGGGACCGCCCCCGACGCCGGTCCCGCCTCCGACGTCAGGCGTGATACATAAGGGGCGGTCCTGCCAGATTCCCCAGTTCTCCCGCTGGAGACTCCCGGCCGCAGGATGACATCAGAAGGGAAGACCGAGGATCCACCATCAGAAGACAATAATGAAGGAAATCCCACTAAAAGAGGGAGCAGAACCATGCCTCCTCCAAGGGGAAGGTGGGCGGAGACATTGTTGGAGCTGTTCTCAAGATCTACTGTTACGGTAAGTTCTACGTAACTGTACTATCTTACTTGAGATACAGCTCTTGCAGCAGGTTACACCATTAGGACTGATTCCCAAGCAGTAACGTTGCCAGAAAATATGGGAGGAGGTAAAATGAAAGGAAAAACATTCCAGGTCCTGACTTAGGACAGGAGACCCTGCAGCACCGCTAGGCCGAAACCGGCTCTCCGCCGAGAGGCGATATCCAGACTATAATGCCTGATAAAGGTATGCACAGAACTCCAAGTGGCTGCAGCACAAATAGCAGAGATGGAGACGTTTTTAAGTGCTGCAAAGGAAGTAGCCATCCCCCTGGTAGAATGACCCCGGATAGAACCCGGGAGGGGCTTCTGCTTAATATCATAACAGTATGAAATACACTGAACAAGCCAGCGAGACAGGGTCTGTTTGGATACTGGATGGCCCATCATTCTCTGAGAAAAGGAACCAAAAAGCTGGTCAGAACTACGAGAGGGTTTAGTTCTGTTGAGGTAATACCTCAGGCTGCGGTGAACATCCAGAGTGTGGAGCAAGGCCTCTCCTCTATTAGAATAACTCGGGAAATAGACCGGAAGGTCAATATCCTGGTTTAGAGTGAGTGCCGAAACCACCTTAGGCAGAAACTTAGGGTTCGTCCTCAGGGATACTCTGTCCCGGTGGAAAACTAAATAAGGCTCTTTGCACATGAGAGCGTGAAGCTCAGAAATCCTTCTAGCTGAAGTAACAGCAACTAAAAATAACGCCTTCCACGACAGAAACGTAGCTCGCAATCCGCTGAGTTCAAAGGAGGAGTTGAGCTGTTCCAAGACAAAGAGCAGATCCCATGGAGGCACCGGTCCCTAATGGGAGGCCTAAGGTGTAACACCCTCTAAGAAATTCCTGAGATGCATCTAATTGAGCAATAGTATTGATTGTCCCACCGGAAGGTGGTATGCAGAAATAGCAAAGGTGCACCTTAATAGAGGAGTAGGCTAGGCCTGAATGAAAAGAGAGGAGATAATCCAAAATTACTCCCACAGGACAACCTAAAGGGAAAGATCACGAGCCATGACCATAAACAAAACGGCGCCACTTCATGGCATACGCCTACATGTGCTGACGTGCTTTCTGGCTGCAGAAAGAACCTCTGCAACCTCTTGCGAGACCCCGTGACGCAAGATGGCTATGTCTCTAGGAGCCAAGCATGCAGGTTCAGAGAACGCAGATCCGGATGGAGCAATGAACCATTCTCCTGAGACAGTAGGTGGGAGCTGAGCGGCAACGGGAGCGGGGGTTCCCGAGATAGCTGTACCAGCAGGGGGAACCAGATCTGTCTGGGCCAGAATGGGGCCACCAGAATCATTTGTGCATGCTCCCTGCGCAGCTTGAGAAGAACTCTTTGGATCAACGGGAAGGGAGGGAAGGCATAGAGGAATCTGTTCGCCCAGGAGAGGGACAACGCCTCTCGCCAGAAAGCACCAGGCCCTGGATCTAGCGAGCAAAAATTGGGCAGATTTGCGTTGGATGGGGATGCGAACAAGTCCAGCTCTGGAGTTCCCCATCGAAGGAACAGATCCTCTGCCACCTCCTGAAGAAGTTCCCACTCATGGACTCTGGCCTGGGAGCGACTCAGGCCGTTTGCGATTGTGTTGTCCACCCCGGGAACATGTACAGCGATCAGGATTGCGCCGTGTCCGATTACCCAATCCCACACTCTCATGGCCTCCCTGCAAAGGGGGTAAGAGTGTGCGCCTCCTTGTTTGTTGAGGTAATACATCACCGCCGTGTTGTCTGTCTGAAGCAGGAGAGTGCACGGTGGGATTATCAACTGAAAAGCCTGCAGGGCATAGAGGACCGCCCTCATCTCTAGAACATTGATATGGAGATGAGCCTCCAACGGGGTCCACGAACCCTGAGACTTCACCCCGTCCAGGTGTGCCCCCCACCCGAGACCCGAGCATCCGTGCAAGAGGGTTACCCGGGACGGGCGCTACAAACGGGACGCCTTGAAAGCCACCCGGGCTAGCCACTGCCAGTCGCGGATCACAGATTTCGTGATCCTGACCGGATGCTGCAAGTGGTCTTGCCTTTGGTCCCATTGCACCTTGAGCATCCACTGGGTTACCCGCATGTGGAGCCATGCGAGAGGGACGGTCGGAATGGCCGCAGCCATGTGTCCGAGCAGACGAAGGACCGACCTGACGGGTACGATCTTGTTCGAAGACAAATCCCTTATGAGGGACCTGATGCGTTCCGCTCTGTTGCCCGGAAGAAAGGCTCTTCCCTGGACAGTGTCCAGAACTGCGCCTATAAATTGCAGTTTCTGCGACGGTACCAAGAGAGACTTCGTAATTTATGAGAATGCCCAGAGACTGGAACAAGTCTTGAGTGCTCTGGACCGCAGCAACAACGCCTCTGGAGGCGCATGCGAGAAGCCAGTCGTCGAGGTATCGGAACACATAGTGGCCCTGTCTCCTTAGAGACGCTGCCACGACTGCCATGCACTTGGTAAAGACCCTGGTGCGGATGACAGTCTGAACGGAAGAGCTTGGAACTGAAAATGGTGGTCGAGGAACTCGAAGCGCAGGAACCTCTGGTGCGCCTGAGCTATGGGGATATGCAGGTACGTGTCCTGCATGTCTAGGGACGCTAGAAAGGCGTCTTGTTTCAGCATGGGAATAAGGCCCGGAAGAGTCACCATGCGGAATCTTTTGTAGGCGACCGACACGTTGAGGTCGCTGAGGTCCAGAATCGGACAGAGGTCCCCTGTTTTCTTTGGAACCAGGAAGAAGTGGGAATAATATCCTTGTCCTCTCTGGTTCTCCGGGACGTACTCTATCGCCTCTTTTTTAGGAGCGTGAGTACCTCTTGCCAAATTAAGTTTCTGTGCTGACCCGGATACCGGGAGAGCAGAGGAGGCCTCGAGGGTGGCTTTTCTGCGAACTCTATAAAGTGGCCAAGACTGACCAATTGCAGAACCCACCTGTCTGCGGTGATAGCCTGCCATCCCGGCAGGAAGTTCGCAATGCGACCCCTGACCATAATTTCCCATTGATCCTGAGGGCCGGGGGCTGGAAAGGAGTCAGGCTGTGGCAGCAGATGGGCCCGTTTGCTGGGTAGGCCTAGGGGGGCACTGACCTCGGCTAGCGGGCTGTTTACCCTGGGTTCTACGGAAACCAGAGCCCCTCTGGTGTGTAGCGGAGCGGGGCTGCTGCCTCTGTGTCCGCCCAAGAAAACGGCTTTGGGTCCCACGAAAGGAACCAAGCCTAGGTCGGTACATGGCCTGGACCGACCTCACTGCCTTCCCGGCCTCTTGAAGTTTGGTAATAATCTTCTCAGAAGGATTACCAAATAAAACATCTCCCTCAAAAGGGGCATCCATAATGTTCTTCTGGATGTCTGGGGTAAAGCCGGAGACACGGAGCCAGGAGTGTCTCCGGAGGCAAACGCCGGAGGCTGCTGCTCGGGTCGATGAGTCCGCGGAATCGTACGCAGCTCAAAGCACTTGGGTCCCCACGTCTGAACCCGTGCAGAGGAGCTGGAGCATCTCCTCCTTCTGCTCACCATCGGGTAGTTTCTCAGCTATCCCCAGACCCTGTTCCCACAGAGCGTTCTGAAACTGAACCATGTGGGTCAAGTAATTTAAGGATCTGATGGCGCAGGTAGCGGAAGCATACGTGCACCTGCCCAGAGAGGTTAATTGCTTGGATTCTGGATCCGGTGGCAGTGTGCTCAAATGCTGCGCCTCTGTGACCGGTCATGAGGCTGATGACCAGAGAATCGGCCTGAGGTTGTTGGCCAGATACTGGTCCTCCTTAGGAGCCTTGTATAGACGGTCAGCTTTCGGCACCGCCGAGAGCTAATGTGTACGCTTCCACGCGGCCTTGGTGACGTCCACAAAAGTGTCCACCAAGGGTGGCACCACCACAGGCTTGGGGTCCTTTTGCCGAAGATACTTGGCAAGGAGTAGCCTTCCGGGGTCTAACTCTTCCGCATCCCACCCCATATTCTCCTGGATATGGCGCATGATATCCATGAACGAGGGGTCATCCGGAGGAGACCGTGGCGTCTCACGTGGGTCCAGAGAAGGGATGGAAATTGGAGATGGGGATCTAGAGGTGGAGTAAACTGATCCCGTGTCCTCCATCGATGGCGAACGTCGGTGTCCCCTGGATCTCTTGGGGCTGGGTGATCCAGAAGATGATCTTGACAGAGGTCTCCTCTTATCTGATCGACCCCTGGGAGGAGATCTGGACTCCCTGGGGAGGGTTGAATGGCCAGTCGACCCCGCAGGTGTAGGGGGGGCCGGAGCCGGAGGAGGAGGAGGAGGAGGAGGAGGAAGAGCAGTGGGCACTACATCCCTCTTGATGGTGTCCCACCAGTACGTGAAGAGATCCTTCACTTCCGCAAAAGACAATCCCGATGACGGCCCAGGCGCTGGAGGGCGGTCGTCGGGTCCCGGCGACGGCTCCACAGGGACCTCGGGCGGCGGCGAGGGAGCCCTAGGAGACTGCACGAGGCCGGGGTAGCCCGTCTGGTCTTCGGGCTGTGTCAGATCCTCCTCCATCAGTGACTCCTGCCCG
Source organism: Neoceratodus forsteri (assembly GCA_016271365.2). NCBI lineage: Eukaryota > Metazoa > Chordata > Ceratodontiformes > Ceratodontidae > Neoceratodus > Neoceratodus forsteri. The sequence goes on along the minus strand of CM057454.1, from coordinate 264,541,610 downwards.
ACGACGGTCGGAGGCACAGGAGTCCTCTTCTCAGGCGTGGCGGACGTCGGTCCCCCAACCGACGTCCGGTGGGAAGGCTTGGCCGACGACAGTCTCGCGGCCGACGATGGCTCCGAGGAGGGATGACTGACGGTCGACGTAGGTCGAGCCGGCATCGGGTCTACCGGCCTCTTCAGAGGGGTAAGTTCCAACGTTTTGCGGGGTGGAATGGAAGAGGCCCGGACGTTGGGTGCCGACGGGCGGGAACCCGACCTATGGTGGTGGTGGCGACGCTCCCCGGACTTCGCCGAGGCCTTGGGGGTGGAGGACGATGACGGCCTGGCGGGAGGGGCCTGAGAAGAGCGAGAAACAGTAACCACAGCCGGGGGGAGAGAAGAGGCCCTGGATGGAGACTGGTCAGACTTCGACCCGGAGCTGCGGGACTCGGAGGCCCTCGTCGGAGACCTGGAAGGGTCCTTCTACCTTCTCTTCTTTTCGGCATGTTTGTGGGATTTCGAAGATTCCCCTTTAGAGGACATGGCTCTCAACTTTTCTTCCAGCAGGAACGCCTGAAAAGCCTTCTGACGCCGGATCCTTGTGCGGCTATTAAACCCCTGGCAGAGGGAACAGGCCCGGGTATCGTGCTCTGGGCCCAGGCACCGGACGCAGGCCGTGTGGGGGGTCATAAAGGGATCTGCTTCCATAAGCACACTTGATGTATGCCGGGTCAGAGAGGACATCAGCGAAAAATTCTTCGGTGAGGATGAAATTCCCGTAGGAAAGTTTCGCAACCACGCTACGCAAGCATAGACTAAGACCGAGGTCGAGGCATGCAAGTCGACGCGGATAGAACTAGGGGAATCAAGGACCGCCCCTTATGTACCACGCCTGACGCCGGAGGCGGGACTGCATCGGGGCGGTCCCCGCCGAAGATAGCTAGCTAGAATTTTTCCGGGGTCCTGGGCGCCCGCCTTCAGTCCTAATGGTGTAACCTGCTGCAAGAGCTGTATCTCGAAGTAAGATGTGGGGTACCCCCACTGGCCCTGCCACAGGGGGAAATCTGTGGGAAATCGAGCCAAGGCCAGAGGTAAGTCCCCGAGATGGCACTTGATGGGGTTTGGGGGAGGGTTCAGCAGAGGGAGGGCCAGCCGGTGTGTGGGAGAAAAAAGAAAGTATAAAAAAATTACTTAGGATACTTAGGATGTTTAAAGACAAAGTAGGCCATAAGCCCATTAAATTGTCTCCTACAACTTAGTGGGTAAATTGATTAAAGCCATATATAATAGATGTAGGATTCAAATTGTGTAGACTCAAGCTGCTTGGTGCACCCCAGAAGGAGTGATTACTCCTATTTCTCTAATGTGCACTCCACTTACTCTAGAACAGACACTATTTTCATCTCTGCAGGTCTCTGCAACTTGATGGTAGATGTGTAAATTATGGATATTTTGATCTCAGACCATGCACCAATGGTACTAACAGTATAAAGAGTACCACAGGTTGCCCTCCCACACTGCAGCAAGGTGACAAGTGGAGCCCCTCACTGATCCATTCTAGGATCTCTAATTTTTAATATATACATATGGGATATGCAGCCAAACAATGGGAGTTATTGGGCCCCATACTCAGAGCTGGGAGAAATTATAGCGCAGTCTTTTGCACTGCATTTACAATAGCACATAAATGGCTCTGAGCGATATTCAGATGGTTAGCACTCACCAGCGGAGCTGTGCTGACTGAATATAAGGGCATGTTGGCACAGTGCTAAGTGGAAATGGGCTGCGCTGACACAGACTAAGTCTTTATATGGTTCACAAGAGATAGCGCTGCCCAAAACGGGATAGCGCCACATCTCCTGTGGGGCATATTCAGCCCGAGAATGCAAATGAGGTCATTACAGAGATACACAGAAACATAGAATTTGACAGCAGATAAGGACCACTTGGCCCACCCAGTCTGTCCATTTCCCTACCTAATGGATAAGCTGCAGATCCTAGTTAACCAATAGCCTACTTCTTCCAACCTCCATCCCCTAGGATTGCCTTATAACTGTCCCATGCATTCTTGAATTCCACCACTGTTTTTAACTCCACAACCTCCTCCAGAAGGCCGTTCCATGCATCCACAATCCTCTCTGTGAAAAAATACTTCCTTACATTACCTCTGAGCTGCCCCCCCATCTTCAAATTGTGCCCCTTGTTCTTGCACACCTCTTTTTCTGAAAGATGCTACCCTCTTGGACTTTGTTGATTCCCTTGAGGTACTTCAAAGTTTCTATCATGTCCCCCCTCTCCCTCCTTTCCACGAGGCTATACATATTAAGCTCCTTAAGTCTCTCTTCATATGTCTTCCAGTGAAGATCCGGCACCATTTTAGTTGCCCTCCTCTGGACTGCCTCCATCCTGTTTATGTCTTTGTGGAGATTGGATCTCCAGAACTGCATGCAGTACTCCAGATGGGGTCTCACTAGCTGTCTGGACAGAGGGATAACAACTTCCTGTTTTCTACTGGTGATGCCTCTCCCAATGCATCCTAGAATCCCCCCAGCCCTCCTTACTGCCCTCTCACATTGCTTGCCCACCTTTAGGTCATCTGATATGACTACCCCCAGGTCCCTTTCCATTTTTGTTGTTGTTAGTATCTCACCCCTCATTGTGTACTCTTCCCCTGGGTTTTTGTTTCCCTGGTGCATTAACTTGCACTTCCTAGCAATGAATCTAAGTTGCCATACATTTGACCATTCCTCCAACCTTGCCAAGTCCCTTCTCATCCTTTCCACCCCACCTTGTGTATTAACTCTGTTGCAGATCTTTGTGTCGTGTGCAAAGAGACATACTTTTCCTTCCAGTCCCTCTGCAATGTCACTTATAAAGACATTGAAGAGGACCAGTCCTAGTACTGAACCCTGCGGTACCCCACTAGTAACCCCCCTTTCTTCAGAGTTGGCTGTGTTTACTATTAACATCTGTGTCCTGTTCTCCAGCCAATTTTTTACCCAGGCTACCATCTTGGGATCCACTCTCAGGCTGGCTAACTTGTATATTAAGCTTTTGTGTGGGATTGTGTCAAATGCCTTGCTAAAGTCTAGGTAGGCCGTGTCCACAGCCCCTCCCTGATCTATTACTTTGGTCACCCAGTTAAATCTATTAGATTCGTCTGACATGACCTTCCTGCTGTGAATCCATGCTACCTTGGGTCCTGTGCCCCTCTGGCCTCTAGGTACTTGACAATTCTTTCCTTTAGAAGAGATTCCATCATTTTCCCAGGCTCCATTGCTTTGTTCACCTTCAGTTTTAGGAGTTCTTTCAGAAACCTTTCTTCTGTGAATGGGCTGGTATCAACTCCTGTATCCAGAGTGTTTATATTGTTTGGTTTAGGTACCTCCCCCTCTTCATCTGTGAATATTGAGCAAACATATTTGTTTACGGCACACAAGGTGCTTAGGGGCCATCTGCATGCCCATTATGGGTTAATTTGCATTTGGTGCAGAGGACCCCTAGTACTGCTGCGGTGGTAACACAGCTCTGGTGGTTCAGTGGTCCCGCACCCTCCCATTCATCCATCCTGAATATTTCAAGTATACCCTGGTGTTTAGTGTTCCCCCCACCTCCTGATCACCCTTTCTACATCTTAACAGTATAACCCTGGAGGTCTAGTGTTCTCCCACTTCTTGATCACCCTTCCTGTAATTGGAGGTTATAATCCTGATGGTTTAGTGGTCCCCCACACCCCTCCAATCTACTTTCTGCATCCGAACAGTATAACCCTGGTGGTCTAGTGCCCCCCCCCAATCACCCATCCTTTCAGTTTAATGGATATCCCTGGTAGTCTACTGGTCCCCACTCTTCTGACCAATCTGCAACTTCCCACCTGCCCAACCGCTGACGTCCCCCCTCCCCACCCCACTCATTATGACTACTGGTGCTGAGCGGCGGCTGGCACAACTCTCTGCTCACCTCCTCAGCCAACCACCATCTGACAGTCATGAAGTGCAATCACATACATTTTGGCATAGGTGCAGCAGTATAGGTAGCGCCTTGGTACTGCTGGGTTTGGGCAGTGCTCTGAAGGCCTCTGATTATGGCCCCATCTGGTGCACTGGTGCTAACCTTTGAATGTGGGGGCTTATGTGTCACATTTGCCAGTGATGTCAAATTAGGTGGCATTGTTAACATCAAAGAACAACAATTACTATTACAACAGTGATGGAGAATTGGACAAAAAAGTCAGATGAGCTTTAGTTTGAACAAATGTACAGTTACACACTTTAGAAAGAAAAATGTAGGATATAATTATAAATGTAATGGGTAAAACCTGAGAAACTCTGATCAGGAAAGAGACTTGGGTATAATAGTGGACAAGAGTCTCAGCTTTCATTGTCAAGTAGAATTTGCAGTGAGGAAATACAACATCATCATAACCAATATTAAAAAACACATAGCTAAGAAGGACCATGAAGTTATGATCCCACTCTACAGCTCATTGGTGAGATCAAATGTGGAGTATTGTCCATAGTTAGGGTGTCCGTACAGTACCAGAGAAGAGATATAAGTAGGTTAGAAGGAGTGCAGCACAGATCAACCAATCAGTCAATCAATTTTATTGGTATACTGGAAGGTATGTAAGCAAAAATGCAGATTTTCACAAACATCCAGTGGTAGATACAGTACATCAGATAACATAGGTAAGAACAAACAACTGCATTACATAATATTTAGAAGGGGTGACAGTGTACGGAACAGGAGTAGAAAAGTTTCCAATTGAGAAGCAAATATACAGGCAAAAATAAATGGATAAGGCATGTATACAGTGCATAAGGTACAAAAATAGTGCCGTGTTTCTAACTGGTGTCATTGCACAGTCTCCAAAATAAAAAAAATACTGAGGCAGATAAACAAGCTCTCAGCTGATGAGGCATTTATGATAGGTGAGAGGTGATAAAGTGCAGGGCGGAGGTGCCAGAGAGACAGGTATGAGGACAGGGTTCAGCAGGATAAGGGGCAAGAAGCAACAAGCAATTAGCAGAGACATGGAGAGAGCCCAAGGGGGCTAGCATGGGAGGGGGTAGGGGTAGAAAAGGGTGAGTTGGGGGGACTGTAGGTGAGGGGTGGCAGGAGAGGTAGCAGTTAGCAGAGACATGGACAGAGCCTGAGGGGGCTAGCAAACGAGGGGGGGGTAGAAGGTAGAAAAGGGCGATTTGGGGGGGACTGTAGGTGAGGGGTGAGGAGAGAGGTGAGCAGCTAAAATTGGGGTTTGGAGTTAAGTGTAGAACCTGGGGAGTTAGCAGGGTCAGAGAGAGGAGGCAGATATATAGAAGGTTAGAGATAAGGAGAGTGCAGGGCAGGGATGCAAGTGAGACAGGTATGAGGACAGGGTTCAGCTAGATAAGAGGCAAGAAGCAACAGGCTATTAGCAGAGAACATAGACAGAGCCTGAGGGGGCTAGCATGGGAGGGGGTAGCGGTAGCAAGGGTGAATTGGGGGACTGAAGGAGAGAGGTGAGCAACTAAAATGGGAGTTCGAGGTATAAGGTAGGACCAGGGGAGTTAGTAAGGTCAAAGAGAGAAGAGGGAGGTAGAGGAGATGGGAGAGTGGGATTGGGTGGTGGAGCAGAGGGAGGGGAAAAGGGTGGGAAGGGAATGGGGAAAGTGGCCCTAAGAATGAATAGAGAGTTTGGGGGAGTTACAGAGTTCAGAGGGGTGGCCGACCAGGGCAGGCACAGGTGGACGATTTGAGAAGGTGATCCTTGAGGGAGGAGTTAAAGAGCAAATGGATCTGCAGGCCTGAATGCACAAAATTAATAGCTGGTGCCAAAAATACAGATTACAACACTAGATGTGGTTATCTTCACCTTTTTTCCTGGAACACAGAAGGATCAGAGGTAATAGGATTTTAATTTATAAATCTATGCATTTACAGACACTTTAGAACCCAATCTGAGTCTTAAACTGCAATCATCAAATACATGGAATACTAGGAGTTATACCTATTAATTGAAAGGACAACCATGCAGAACAACAGAAAGGGCAATATTTTTTACCTAGTTTCAATGTGGAACAGACTGCCAAGAGAAGTGGTGTTGGCAAAATCAGTAGATACCTTCAAATTAAAGCTAGTCATCTTTAAAGATACCCAGGGGATAGATGGATATTGCCACTGAAAATTGGCTAGTGGACAAGATGAAGGTATGATCCTCATACACCAGTATACTTCTTGTGTTCACCTAAATGGAGGTTTAGCTCCTGCGTATTACCACAGGAAACACAATTCAAAACGTGGTTGCTAGCCCAGACCCAAGCTTATTTTACTGACAATGCCACACCGATGGATCTCAAGGGGAAGTATTTGGGAAGCTTATAAAGCAGTAATTGGGGAATGATAATTACTTACTGTATGCAGCAACCCACAAAAAAGATGAGCGTAGAAGAGCTCACCAATAAACTTGAGGAAATGAGGGCTATGAAAAGCAAGTACAAGAAGATGAAACAAGCTGACTTGAAATTGATAGTATGCATGCCTTGTTTTTGACACCTTGCTTTTTTTTCCCTTTGGGATGGAAGCATATAGCTCTGTACACACTTTTTTGGGCCTTTGCCCATATAAAAAAAAATGTTCCCTGGCTATTAATGAAAATTAAAATCATGTGGTTATCTTTGGGGGAGGAAGATTTAATACAAGATGGAAAGTGGAAAATTTAACTATTACCACTGTAGACAATTATGTTTATCTTCGTTTATGTGTTTCTTCCAATGGTTCTTGACAATCTCATGTTGATAATGGTCAAAGTTAAAAACAAAAACTCTTTAAGGCTTTAAAAAAGCCTTATTTATAAATACAGTGATAATAGTATTAAACCCATGAGACAAGTTATCTGTTCTAAACTAAGGCACCATGTCATAATATCGAGCAGAAAAATATATTGGGACTTGGAGACAGTATGACAGTGGATAGGAAACGTGTCATAAAGTCAAAAAAGCACAAAGCAGGGGCAAAAAACATCCAGGACACCACACAAAAGTGACAGTCCCCAGGTACAAAGACACAGATTGCGGCAGTTTAGACAGTGTCCTAGCAAACAGGGCTTAGTGCAGAACGCTCCATTCTGGAAAGTGAAGTATTCATTCGTGTCAAGAGGTGTGGATGGGAGGAAATATGTGGCAGGACAGTGATAACATGTGGTGACTATGTAGTGGTGCAAACATCAGGGGGCTGTAACTGGTGATCTAGTGACCTGTGTGCTGTTGTTTTAGTGGGATCAAACTTGTGTGACTTTTTCTAATGGTAAAGAGGTGGCAGCTGTGAGTGGGCATAACGTAGTGTGGTCTGACAGAGCGCCACAAATTCCAAATACTGCAAACCAGGTAAGGGAAAAAAAAAAAGTCAAAGAAATAACACAGCAAACACAAGGTAGGCTTCTGAAGTGGACATACCTTCGGTGTCCATGGCAAACCATGTAACATGCATTTGCACACCACTGATAACGCAAGAAATCCTGGACCACATCATGGAATCAAAGGAATCACTATGTGGCCTCAGCAGTAATGAGCAGACATTGACCCTGTGCTGCAAGTACAGTAGTCACCTACCCAACACCCCCACAGAGACCATTCACCAAGGGACACAGAGATGAAGTGTGCTAGGAGCTGAGAACCTACAGTACATCCAGCATGCAGAGAATTACAGCAGGCACTCCACACGTGCACATAAATGAGAAAGAGACACTCGCAGGTCGGAAGATAAAACAGTGCAGGACACGATGCACCTCCCTTACACTATAATGCAGAGGGCGAACCCTCCAATGTGAATATAACTAACTTCAGTCCGTGCAGCACAGGAGTAAGGGCAATGTCACAAGACAGTCATATAGAAACATAGACTTTGACAGCAGATAAGGAACGCTTGGCCCACCTAGTCTGCCTGTTTCCCTACCTACAGGATAAGCTGCAGATCCTAGTTAACCACCAGCATATTTATTCCTACTCCCCACAAGAATTGCCTTATGTCTGTCCCATGCATTCTTGAATTCTCTCACAGTTTTAGACCCCACAAGCTCCTCAGGAAGGCTGTTCCATGCATCCACCACCCTCTCTGTGAAAAAATACTTCCTCACATTGCCCCTGAGCCATCCCCCATCTATCTTTAAATTGTGTCCCCTTGTTCTTGCACATCTCTTTTTCTGAAAGATGCTACCTTCTTGGACTTTGTTGAAATCATGCCCCCCTCTCCCTCCTTTCCTCAAGGGTATACATATTAAGCTCCTTTAGTCTCTCATCGTATGGCTTCTCTTGCAGAACCTGCACCATTTTAGTTGCCCTTCTCTGACTGCCTCCATCCTGTCTATGTCTTTATGGAGATGGGGTCTCCATAACTGGACCAGTACTCAGATGGGGTCTCACCAACTGTCTATACAGAGGGATAACAACTTCCTGTTTTCTGCTGGTGATGCCTCTCCCTATACATCCCAATATCCCCCAGCCCTCCCTACTGCCTTCTCACATTGCTTGCTAACCTTAAGGTCATCAGATATGATTACCCCCAGGTCCCTTTCCATTTTTGTTGTTGTTACTACCTCCCCCCATTATGTAATCTTCCCCTGGGTTTTTGTTTCCCAGGTGCATTATTTTGCACTTCTTTGCATTGAATCCAAGCTGCCATACTTCTGACCATTCTTCCAACCTTGCAAAGTCCCTTCTCATCCTTTCCACGCCTCCTTGTGTATCAGCCTTGTTGCAGATCTTTGTGTGTCATCTGCAAAGAGGCATGCTTTTCCTTCCAGTCCCTCTGCAATGTCACTTATAAAGATATTAAAAAGGACTGGACCCAGTACTGAACCCTGCAGTACCCCACTACTAAACCCCCTTTCTTCAGAGTGGTCTCCATTTACAATTATTTTCTCTGTCCTATTGTCCAGCCAATGTTTTACCCAGGCTACCACCCTGGGACTCACTCACAGGCTGGTTAATTTGATTATTAATCTTTTGTGTGGGACTGCGTCAAATGCCTTGCTAAAGTCTAGGTAGGCCATGTCCACATCCCCTCCCTGGTCTACTACTTTGGTCACCCAGTCAAAGAAATCAATTAGATTTGTCTGACATGACCTTCCTGCTGTAAACCTATGCTGCCTTGGGTCCTGTGCCCCACTGGCCTCTAGGTACTCAACAATTCTTTCCTTCAGAAGTGATTCCATCACTGTTCCTACCACAGAGGTCAAACTGACAGGTCTGTAGTTTCCTGCCTCTGTCTTGCTCCCACTTTTGTGAAGGGGAATCACATCCGCCTTCCTCCAGTCCTCAGGTACCACACCATCCTCCCATGATTTGTTAAAAAGGGTAGTCAGTGGTGTCACTAGTTTTCCCCTTAATTCTTTTAGAATTCTGGGGGTGAATTCCGTCAGGCCCCATTGCTTTGTCCATCTTCAGTTTTAGGAGTTCTTTCAGAACCCTTTCTTCTGTGAAAGGACTGGGATCGACCCCCCTATCCAGAGTGCTTCTGTTAATTGGATTAGGCACCTCCCCCTCCTCTTTGTGAATCCTGAGCAGAAGTATTCATTCAGTATCCCTGCTTTTCACTGTCCTCTCTGCCCACCCACCGTCCTTTCTATTCAGCCTCACTATCCCTCCCTTTGTCTTTCTACGCTCCCTGATGTACCTATAAAAGGTTTTATCCCCCTTCTTGACCGAGTTGGCTATCTTTTCCTCAGTTTGGGCCTTTGCTATTCTGACTTCCCTCCCTGCTTCCTTCTGCCTTAACTGGAACAGTTCTCTGTCCTGCTCTTTCTGTGTTTCCTTATACTTCCTAAATACTATCTTTTTCTCCCTAACCTTCCCCGTCACCTCTATTGAGAACCATGGTGGCTTTTTCTTTCATTTTGATTTGTTTATTTGCTTCACACAAAAGCTTGTTGCCTCTATGATGGCAGTTTTGATGTTTCCCCATTGTTGCGCCACCCCTCCTTCTAGCCTGTTTGCTAGTGCTTTTCTAAGGCACTCTCCCATCTTGCCAAAGTCAGCCCTCCTGAAGTCCAGTACCCTCACTTTTGTAGGGCTTGACTCTGTAGCTGAGTTTATCGTGAACCACACTGTTTGGTGGTCACTTGTTCCCAGATGGCTACCCACTTCTAGATCTGAGATCCTCTCACTGTCCCCATTTGAGAGTATGAGGTCTAAGATTGCTACCTCATGAGTGGGTTCCAAAATTAGCTGTCTGAGGCATGCCAGCTGTAGGGCATCGAGAATGGCCCTGCTTTTGGATGTGGCTGCAGCAAAGGTGCTCCAGTTAACATCTGGCATATTCAGGTCCCCCTTCAACAGTATCTCCCCTTTCTCTGCCATCCTAAGGATGCCTTCTATCATATCCTTGTCCATTTCCTCTCCCGGACACGGGGGTCTGTATACAACCCCTGTGTGGTTTGTGGTTCCATTTCCAGTCTCTAAGGTGACCCACAGTGCCTCCTCTCCTCCCTGTTTACTCTTTTGTTCTGTTGCTTTCATCCCTTCTCTTACATAGAGAGCTACTCCTCCCCCTCTTCTACCCTCCCTGTCTCTCCTGTAGGTTGTGTACGCTGGTGTGTTAACATCCCAGTCATCGTTCTCTGTGTACCATGTTTCTGTGACTGCTACGAAATCCAGGCATCCCTCTTCCATAAAGGCCACAAGTTCAGGGAGCTTGTTGCCCAGACCATTGGCAATGGCACTCATTACCCTCCATTTCTTGATGGCTTTGCCCCTTTTTGCCCCATCTCTGTCCTTATTGCCTTTGTCTTTTTCTCCATTTACCCCTGCCCTTCTCCCTATCAACATCTCTATATTGGTTTTTACCTCACTTACTACCCTGATTTTGTTTGGTGGGGCTAGGATTTCCCTGCTCCTTCCCAGTGCCTCCCCTCCTTGGTTAGTTTAAATGCATGCCAATGAAGCATTTAAACCTATCACCTAGGATCCTGGTTCCCCTCCTGGACAGATGCAGACCATTACACCAGTATAGGCCTGCATCACTCCAGGTGAACCCCAGTCCCCAATGAAGCCAAATACCTGAGCTCTGCCCCAGTTTTTCAACCACTGATTGAATCCCATGGTGTGGAGCACCCTAGCCTCATCCATGCCACAGACAGGCAGCACCTCCGAAAAGGTTACCGTGCATGCTACTTGTCTAAGGCCCCTCCCCAACTCCACAAACTCTTCCTGTACTGCTCTGATCTCTTTCTCAGCCAGGTCATTTGTCCCTAGGTGAACAATGACATCCGTCTCCCTCCCCCATGCAGCTGCTCCATCGATCCTGAGGATTCGCTCCCTATCCCTCCAAGCCATGGTGCCAGGAAGACACCTTACCTCCCTCTCCCCTTCTTCCCCCAGTTCTACCCCTCTAACAATGGAGTCCCCCACCAGGAGTTGTTTCCTTCCCCTGTGGGGTCCCATGCCACCCTCCTGTGGATCTCCTTTGTGGGGGTTACCAGCATCCTCCTTGGTCTCCACTGTGGGTGCCTCCATAGAGGAACCACACTTTGCCAGAATGGCATATGAATTGTGGAGAGGTACAACGGGTGGGATGTGCCTCTGTTCCACCACCCTCACCCTCCCTGAGCCCACTGTGGTCCAACCGCTCCTTTTTCTTGGCAACCTCTGAGGCAACGGCAGTGGCCCTGGTGGTCCCTGGGTGGGAGAGGAGGTCCCCCAAATCCTGGCCAACTCAGCCTGGAGATGAGCAACCTCCTCCCTCAGCCAAGAGAGATGCCTGCAGATGGGACAACACAGCATCCTCCAGAACATCTCCCAGAAGACTGCTGCTCCACTGCCACTGCACTGCACTGCACCACTTTTATCATGTCTCACTTCTGGACCCTTAACTGTTGTTTGGAATACTTACTCTTTCCTCTGTTTATTTTATTTATTTATTTATTTTTCTCCCTACTTACTTACTGCCTCTGTGCCCTTTAAGCTCCTGATCTTCCTATTCTGAGATAAGAAATTCCTATGTTTCTCAGTAGTCTCCTTGCTTGCTCAGAGTCTGACCTCCAGCAGCTGGGGGGGGGGAGCTGCTCTTTTCCTTCAATGATGGTGAGTCTTTTGTGGCTCTGTGATCACTCACTTCCTGCTCCCAAACAGGAAGTTCCTGTTGTCAGTCAAATCCTGTGCCTATAAAAGTAGAACTGTCTTAGGTGAACTGGCTTAGGGTGGGGGGTGGGGGTGGAGGGAGGAAGGTGGGCAATATAGTCCCAGTAGAGAAGTATAGTTATATCAGAAGCTCCTTCCTCTTGGTGTTCTCTGCCTGCTCTCTGGCAGAAGCTATCTAGGGCAGTTTATAAATCTGGCTTTAACCTGGCTTCCTTCTAGCTAAGTCACTCCCCCTACTTCACAGCTCTTTCTACACTTGGTTAATTGCACAGATAACAATTCCCTTCAGCCACCTGAGACAAACACCTAGATAACTGCAACTATAACAATTCACTTCAGCCAACCCAGACAAACACACTGACTTGTTGTTTTGTTTTTACCCTAAATTGAAGGTTCCAGTAGCAGAATTTTAGTCCTTTAGTCCCAGTAGAGAAGTATAATTATAACAGCAGCTCCTTCTTCTTGGTGTTCTCTGCCTGTTCTCTGGCAGAAGCTATGTCCCCTACAGTGTTCTCACATGCAAAATTTTTGACTCGGTATTATTTCCACACTGTCATTCCAATAACATATTGACTGGTACCCCTAAACTAAATATGCAGGCCTTGAATGAAGTAGAAATTTGGCCTCCATACAAGCTTTCAGAATTTTAAAAGTTTGAAATCCAGCTTTTTAAATCATATTTGGATTTACTTAGTCCATCCCTATGACCTATATTAGAGCAGAACTTGGTTTGGATAGTTACAAAACCTTGGCCGGTTCTCTTTTTTTTTTTTTTCACATGAAGCGTTTTATTTAAGCAATATACCATGACAGGGTGTGGGTGATGGCAGGATTTACTCATGCCTGTTATGGTGGTTTGCTCACAAGACCGCAGACTGAGTGAGGAAACCACACCAGGCATGGGTAAATCCTGCCATCACCCACACCCTGTTGTGGTATATTGTGATTATACCAAGGGGAAATTATTAAAAAAGAGAAACTTTGTTTTTAAAAGTTTTATTTTTTTCATATTTTTCATGCAAATATTCTTCCACCATACATTAAGTAGTCCCTTGTTGCTGTGTGGAGTGTGATAAAGCTCCCCTCCCCCGTCTTTTTCGAAAGCGTTCTTTTTTGTATTTTGTTGTGTTCCCCTTATGCAGGTGGTTTATTTTTGTTTATTGAAAGAGGGGTAGTGATCAGGGAGAGGGAGACAGCGCAGCACTTGTGAAAGGCAGAGAGCGCAGTGTGAAAGTAAACTGCTATCTCTTGCAGTTCCAGAGGGAGAAAGACTGCGAGCCTTCAGGTTTTTTTTTGTAAATATTCTAAAATAGTTTATATCCCCTGAGGGAAATGGAGAGAGTGCAGCTCACAGAGCAACAGAGAGATTACAAAGTTACAGGTTATTTTATTTATTTATTTAAGTTTTTCTCCCCCAGGTTTGAGAACGTGTTGTAAGTGGTGTGCAGGTGACAAAGGCAGAGAGCGGGACGTTTCAGTGCTGTGAAAGGGGCAGAACGAGGCATCTGAGATGGGTGTTTTCTGTTTTTTTCTCTGTTAATGCACTGTGACAGAAAGAGGGAGCAGGGACTTGAATTTGCTGATAGTAGAGCAGAAGCGTCGTCATCAGGGTTGGGTTTCTGGGTTATGGTGCCTTCCGGTGGGTAGGTGATGAGAAGTGCCGCTCACGTTCGTTTTTTTTTTAACTTTTTTTCCCGAAAGAAAGAGAGGTGAGGCTGGTACAAGGATGCAAGAAAGTAAAAAAAAATGTTGCTGTTGGAAGTGGGTTTGGGGGCTGTTTATGTACTATTGTTTTTAAATTAAAACTGTAGTGGGACTTCTGACCTGTCGTCTGGCGGTAGTGCTCACAGCTCACAATGCCAAACCGGTTCATTAGCAAAACCAGGGTCACCAGAGGGCTAGCTGGGGGCAGAAGGATTGAGCACCCATCAGGATGCTCTCCTTCTTTGGGAGGGGTGGGCAGCTCTCCTCGCTGCAATACCATCACCACCTGAGCACTCTCAGGTGGTGCTGGTGCAGTAGAGAAGGCAGGACAAGAGGGAGGGGTGGGCATTGGCCATGGACCACAGCGAAGGTGCGTCTCTGCGCACCTCTGACTCATTGGTCCTCCATGTGCGCTAACGTCCATGGGGCGGGAACCATAAAAATTAGGAAACACCCCACAGCTGCCTATAGATGGGTCCCCATGTCGGTGATCAGGGAGAATCTGAGGAGGAGGGCTCAAGGTACACGCTTCTGCTGAAGTATGGAGGGGAATAGGGGACTCCTCCACCCCACCTGAGGGGGGTATTCGGGTCTCTAGATTTGATTGTGAAGTGGGGCACCCATGTGAGCCAGTAGCGCTCTGGTCCACCTGACGCAGAACACATTGGGAGCCCCAAAGAAAGGGGCAACTGTGGAAGCTGAGAAGTAGAAAATAATAAATAAAAAAAAAAAGAAAATGGCAGCGGGACTTCTGCATCGCCGTTTACTGGGAATTTAAGATGGCGGCTTAATGGTGGCATTTTGGGGGTCGGATCGATCATGTGGCACATATGGCTGGCTGGCACTTTTTACCATGGGGTGTAGAATGATTTACACGTTGTAAATCTTGTAAATCGTGCCAGTCAGCCAATAAGGAAGCAGCATTTTTTTAGCCCATTGTATAATAAAGATTTTGCAATACAGTACATAAAATATAAGCAACAATGAAACATGAGAAAACCAATATGACAAGGCAACCATTATAAAACAGATGCAGGGTTCGAAATAAGGGGGCACCAGGTGCCGAATAACGCCGCTGAGAGCAAGAATAGCACCTGCTTCCACGTGCCAGTGAGAAGCAGTGACGCTGCTGCAGGCGCTTTACCTCGGTGATTTTTAGCCATGAGCCATTGTGCAGGGGAGTGGTTAAGAGGGCTTGGGAAATGAATGGGAGGGCAGGGGAATGCCTCTAGTGTCTGTAAAAGACTGTGAATGGCCTGAGATTCTGAGCAGAAGGGCGAGGTAACAGTCTGTGTGGCAGAATCAAAGGAGAAGGGAGGAGTAAACGGACAGAGGGTGGGTAAGGTAACAGTCTGTGTGGCAGAATCGAAGGAGAATGGTGGAGTAAATGGACAGTGGGCGGGTAAGGTAACAGTCTGTGCGGCAGAATCGAAGGAGAAGGGCGGAGTAAATGGACAGAGGGTGGGTAAGGGGAGAGAAAAGAAACACTAGATGTGACAAATAAATGGCTAGAATCCGAGGAGGAGGGCGGAGTAAATGGACAGTGGGCAGGTAAAGGGAAAAGAGTAAACAAATGAGTTACATCCTGCACATTAAATTGCTTCGGCAATGCACCCAAATCTCCTTTTCAGCAGTCAAACACGTCCTGGCCTTACAGTCAAATAAGAACAAGCAGCTGAGTGAGTACTGGGGCCCCGGGGATGTCATATGCACTGTCTCTGAGTTTCAAACCAAATTCAGCAAAAACTTGAGAGTTTGAGGGGTAGTATACAAACACTTGGGCTTCACAGACAAAGCAAGGGTGCATCTGATTGGGCTAAAAATATGAGATGAGTCACTGTGGCTACTAAAGAGAACGGTGTCTTGACTGTGAGACAGCCACTAAAAGAACGCTGAATGAATGAGTTTTTGTCCTTGGTTATTATCTGGAAATACTGTTTACATCTGACATGCATTCCCAATGTAGCATGCAGCCCAGATGTAACTTGTTTGTTGGCGGACAACACCATTCAGCACTCTTTTAGAGGAAATAGCTACAGTAACTCTCACTATTTTGTGCTGATGCAATCGCCACTACTCAGCCCGTTTTTTGTTGAACAATTTTGTACCTGCATCTAGGAGGTCTCCTTTACAGCCAGCTTCTCTGAATATAACAGCTTCTGTCAACATGAAATACCACTTTTGTCAGTAGTAGTTGAGCCACTTAATCAAATCACTCTCCAGTCATCGTTCATTACAAGCTGACACAAGGTCTTTAATTCATTCAGAACAAGAGCGTTTCATAGGAATACGAACGATGACTGTTTGAGTGGCTGTTACTAGAGCAAGTGCTACTGACCACATGACATTAAAGTCGTCGCATCATGTGAGTCAAGATAAACGTTGGGGGGGATGTCTTGCTCTTAGCTGCACCACATGATATGCTACTGCTATATACTGCACTGACCAATGGAGAGTAGGAAGTTTCATATAGTTTGTATGTGGTGGTCTACCACTGGTGCATCACATCTGTCACACATCTTTTAGGCAATCACAGGGTTGGGCAGGCGGGACATGTGGAGGCATACATGAAGCAGCTTGCCTCATGGCAGCAGAGCTGGAAAAGAAACGATAGCGATAGGATCATTCAGAATATTAAGAACGAATGATCTGCTGGTCACAAATACCATTTTTATACAGAAAGGCACAGTAGTGCTAATCTTGGCAGATCCCTTATCAGGGAAAACTTTTTATTTTTCTGTGGGAACTATAAAACTGAAAAGAAATTTGTCAGAGGGGAGGAGAGAGAGAAGATTTCAGTCACTGAAACTAAACTAAACTGAAGCTCATAATTTCAGGTTCTTATATATACTAACACTGAATACAACACAGAAGGGAGGAGTGATTTGATCTATATGTGTCTGAATTGAGTGTAACTCTGACTGTGACAGGATCACTTCTTGAAATACCAACCTTGCTTAATGAACTAGTGAACAGACGTTTTTGCCTTACACTGCATTGAGCAAAAGCAGTCTGTTTGACTGTCTAAATCAAAGCCCCCAGTAACTAGTAAAGGCACTTAGTGCTCTGATCTCCCCTTAACTTTTTACTGTGGATTTTATGTTTTTTGTACTTGTAATCCTGAAAAGAAAACTAAATTTACTGTTCAGAAAGGGGAGGGGTGTAGTACTTCTATCAGTTGCCTTTTAGTTGGGTCCACTTAATATAAAAATTAAAAATATTTCTAAAGCAAAAGCCTGAAGGGGAATACCAGCAGATTTGTCTGCTTGTTAAGTGTTGTAACCCGAATTAAAAAAATTATCAAGCTTGATTAGTGGTCCTAGCACCCCCTGAACATTAGCTCAACTACAACAAAGTAGTTTAGCCTTGTGTCTGCTTGTTAAGTGCTGTAATCCTGATAAAAAATTATCAAGCTTGATTAGTGCTCACGTCAGAATCAGTCGACGGGCTGAGACACTAACAACCAACGGCTACAGGTTGTTCGTACACCTGTTATGCGTTCTTGCGGATCTTCCTACAGAGTTGCAGAGATGTAAAGAGCTTTATTCTGCATACTCTAGATGAGCTATGAAAAAGCTTAAAAAGCCTCAATTTATACTTCTAGTCGCAGACATCTACCTGTTAAGAATCAGCAAAACTGCAAAACTGCGAGTGAAGGTTCCCAAAAAGCACAAAGACAGGAGCTCCTCATCCTCGAGCGAAGTATCCTTTATTCGTGGTGGCCCACTAGATAAGTAGTTTAAAGTTGGTTCTCCTAGTCCGGCTAAGGTGGTGGAGCAGGCGTCAGGAATAGCTGCGTCAGTGTCCCTACAGCTGGATTCTGTATCAAAACAAGGATTAAATCTGCACATAAAGGACCAGATAATATCGAAGGAACATCTCATCGATGTCACAAGTACCTCTACTACTGTTACCTCGGCAAATGTAAATGTAAGGACAGCTGCAAATATAAATGTAAAAGAAAATCTAAGTACAGATCCTAACAAGCTGAGACACAGTCAGGTCCAGAGAATGGCAAATCTTAACGCACATAATCCTGGGGGGGGTGATACAATCGCAACTTACTACCGATGATTTTTCACAAGCTATGTTTTTTACCTCAGAAAGCCCGCTTGGATAGAGCCAGAACAGGAGCAAGGTAAAGGGAGCGCTTGCAGAGCACCAGTAGAACTCGGGAGGTGCAAATTGTTAAATCATTGAACAACACTGAATCATGGATGGCTAAGATAGACTCAAAATTTATCAACATAGAAATAGCAATACAAAACCTATGCATTAAAACAAATAAAACAGAGGTGGAATTGAAAGAAATAAAAGAAGACAATTTACAACTGCATAACAGAATAGACAAACATGAACAAGAAGTCAAGACTATTTCAGCGAATACATCAGCTTCAATACTAGCACAGGCTACACTGAATAAAAAGATTGAAGCCTTGGAAAATGCAAATCGGTATCGGAATTTAAGAATACTGGGTATTTCTAGAACTTGGGATAATAAATATTCTGAAATGAGGGAGATGATAAGGGAAATTTTAATGAAAACCTTTCTATTACCAGAAGATAACCCCCCCCATAATAACAAAGATTCTTACCCAGTTTGCATTTGAGACTGATAGAGACTCTATTTTGAAATTGGCCAGAATAAGGAAAACATTGGAATATAGAGGAGTAAGATTCTCTATATTCCCAGATTTTGCTTATGAGACTCAGCAGTGAAGACAGCGTTTCTTGAATTTTGGACCTAGGTGCAACTTTCTCTCGTCAGGCCCCAACCAAAATCAAGATTGTTTATCAAGCAAAAAACTATCTCTTCTTTGACCCTGATCAAGTTATCTAGTTTTTAATGTCCAGGCAGGAAGAGCATCCTCAGCAAGCTACAGATTATGCCTCAGATTTGGACAGGGAAGCAGACCTAAAGTCTGACTCAGAACTGGTTGCTGCAGTAACAGAAGTTGAGAATACTTTGCTGGATTTTTAGAATGGGAATGGGATGGGGAACAATATAATCGGTTTTGTTTGAAATTAATTTTGGAGTCATTCTATATAAATATAAATTTATCCCTAACCATTTGTAAATGATGTCATTAAGAACTCACTTTGATATTATTATCATCAATTATGTCTATGAAAAATTTATATAGATAATTCTGTGTATATTTTCCTGAGATATGTTTTCTTTTGTTGTTTTTAATATGTTGCAGATATGGTCCTGAAATTTTTGGTAAAACTTATTTTTGTAACCAACATATTAGCTAGCAGCCCTATATACTTGACACTTGACACATTGTTGTCTTTTTCTTTATTTTGTTATATTCTTTTGTTGTAATGAGAAAAAACAACGAAATAAAATAAAATTATTATATGATAAAAAAAAATTTTATCAAGCTTGATTAGTGGTCCCAGGACCCCTGAACATTAGCACGACTACATTACAAGGTAGTTTAGCCTTGTGTCTGCTTAAGTGTTGTAACCTTGATTAAAAAATTATCAAGCTTGATTAGGGGTCCCAGGACCCCTGAACATTAGCACGACTACATGACAAGGTAGTTTAGCCTTGTGTCTGCTTGTTAACTGTTGTAACCTTGATTAAAAAAATTATCAAGCTTGATTAGTGGTCCCAGGACCCCCTGAACATTAGCATGACTACATAACAAGGTAATTTAGCCTAGTGTCTGCTTGTCAAGTGTTGTAACCTTTATTAAAAAATGATCAAGCTTGATTAGTGGTCCCAGGACCCCTGAACATTAGCACGACTACATAACAAGGTAATTTAGCCTTGTGTCTGCTTGTCAAGTGTTGTAACCTTTATTAAAAAATGATCAAGCTTGATTAATGGTCCCAGGACCCCTGAACATTAGCACGACTATATAACAAGGTAATTTAGCCTAGTGTCTGCATGTCAAGTGTTGTAACCTTTATTAAAAAATTATCAAGCTTGATTAGTGGTCCCAGGAGTGAGGACCCTCTGAACAGATTAGCACGACTACATTACAAGGTTCATTTTAGCCTTGTGGTCAGTGCTTGTTAACTGTTGTACCTTGATTAAAAAAATAAAATCTAGCTTTGCTAACTGGTCCCTGGACCTGTATCGCACGACTTATTACAATGTTCATTTTAGCCTTGTAGTCAGTGCTTGTTAACTGTTATACCTTGATTACAAAAATAAAATCTAGCTTTGCTAACTGGTCCCTGGACCTGTATCACACGACTTATTACAAGTTTCATTTTAGCCTTGTGGTCAGTGCTTAACTGTTGTAACCTTGATTTAAAAAAAATATCAAGTTAGTTAGTGGTCCCAGGACCCTGTGAGCATTAGCACGACTACATTACAAGGTTCCCTAGCCTTGTGCTCAGCTTGCTGTTGTACCCCTTGATAAAAAAAATCTCTTCGTATCTAAGTAACCCCAGGACCCTGTGAGCATTAGCACGTCACCAATTACAAGGTTCATTAGCCTTGTGGAAAGCTTGGTAACTGTTGTATTACCAGATAAAAAAACATCTCTGCATTGTAGTTTAACAAAAAAAGAGACAGAGCCAGTGAAGTCATTTTCTTCATTTTATTATACCCTCTGTCCTTCATCTACAACACAACATCTCAATTCATCATGTTCAACGGCTGTACTTAACATTTTTCAATTAATTACATCAAGGCCCAAACTATCTCCTTCCTGTGGTGGTAATCATGTCAGTTCTACGTTTTGGATTCAGTGCTTCACGTAAACGCAAGCAGCCTGGACCAGATGAAATAGGACAACCATCCTCCTCTTTGATGCCATTGACCATAACACCAGATAGTATTGTCAGTAAGGCTGCTACCACAACTAAGGAAAAGAAAAAACAGGCCCATTCCTGTCATGTATCCACAGTGAGCTTATGGCAGTGCCAAAAGGAAAATCCAGATTTGACATGGCTACAGTTTGAAGCAAAAGATGGTATTGCAACCAAGATTTGGTGTAAGTTTTGTAGACAGAAAGCAGATGTATTCAAAAAATGGGCAACTAGAGCTGTTAAAATGAGCAATGTGGATTCGTACATCAGTGGAACTAACAATGTTAAAAAAACAAATTGTGAGAGGCATGCTGCATCAGAAGGCCATAAACAAGCAATGGCTGCTGCTTTAGCTGCTAATATGCCCTCAGGTGGTGAAATAGAGAAATGTATATTAAAAATGAATAAAAAATCTCTATACAAATTAGAGAAACTTTTTGATATCGCCTACTACCTGGCCAAAGAAGAGGATCCCTTCCTGAAATTCAAGGGACTAATATCACTGGAAAAGAGACATGGTGTTGACCTTGGTGATGCTTATGCCAATGAGAAAGCGTGCGCTACATTCGTCACAGCTATTGCCGATCACTTAAGAAAACCAACTGTGAGCCATTTCACAGGAGAAGCAACTCCATACAGATATCATTCAATCTTTATGGATGGGACAACTGACAGGACCACCATGGAGAAGGAGATAGTTTATGCCAAAATTCTCGAGGATGGGTGACCTACTATGAAGTTCATTGGATTAATTGATGTCGAATCTGCTGATGCAAGTGGTTTGAGGTCTGCAATGACTACCGCATACTCTCAATTGTTGGGACAGGACATGGTTGACCTAAAACAGTTATCCTGCATTGGCGCAGGAGCAGATGGTGCATCCGTCAATTCTGGACGTAATCAGGGTTTGGTGGCATTATTGAAAGAAGAGTGCCCATGGCTTCTTGCCATTCATTGTGTTTCGCACAGGCTTGAATTAGCAGCTAAAGATGCTTTTAAAAACACCTATTTTTCCCAGACCATTGACAACATGTTGATCTCAATATTCTATTTTTATGAGAACTCCCCAAAATGTTACAGAGAGTTAAAAAAAATGGCTGAAGCCAATCAAACCACCTGCATCATGCTTAAAAAATCACAAGGAACACGATGGCTCTCACATAAAAAGGATTCTCTCCATGCTGTGCTTCATAATTTCAGCAGCATATTGGGTCATTGGGATGAGCTTGTGTCTGACACCAGATGAGATATTCCACCAGCAGACAAGGCGAAAGTTAAGGGGTTTAGAAAACAGATATGCAATGTTAAATTTCTGCTACTCTCACACTTCTATTTTGACATACTCACAGGTCTTTCAACAGTCTCCCGTGCATTTCAGGATGCCCATATATCCCTTCCCATTGTAATGGATACTGTAAGTACAGTACTCTCGGAAACAGAAAATCTAACAGCAGAGGATGGAACCACACTGGCCAAGTTCAGGAGAGAAGTGGTTATCAATGAGGAAGGGACAGCAGTGTTTAAAGAAATTGTGCTCCAAGGAGCAATAGGAGATGCTCTTTCAGCCCTTGCCAAGGAACGTGAAGGGACTGTAAACAGTGTAATGGACTGTCTCAACCAGTGCTTCTTGGGCTTTGCAGAGGACCCACTGTTAATGAATGGCACTGTCACTGACCCTGCAAATTGGCCTGACAATTCTAACGAGCTTTCTGAATTTGGAAATGAGGAGATCCAGTTTCTTATTGACCATTTCTCTCCTGTCTTGCTGCAGAATGGATGCGATATGCATACTGCAATGACAGAATGAAAACTGTTGAAACAGAATATTAGCAAGTATCACAAGCAGCTCTCATTCCTTGAGGTATGGCATGTAATCTTCCAGAGAAAATCTCTATACTTCAGAAACATTCTTCATGTCATAGCTATAGTACTAGTGTATCCAATATCTAATGCAACACTAGAAAAGGCATTTTCAGCTATGAAAATAATTTTTTCTGACTGGAGAGCTAACCTGAAGACCAGCACAATAGCGGCCTTACTTTTAATATCCATGGAGGGCCCAGATCCACAAGATTTTTGTAGCACATCATCAGTAAAAGAGCGGTTCGTAAAAACAAAACGTAGGTTTGGAGCAAAACCTCTCAAGTCCTCGTCAGCAGGCCAAAGCAAAGTCTCAGTAATGGAGGACGTTCACATCACATCTTCTAGTGAAAGTGAGAATGACGAGGACCTCCATCATCGTTTTGAACAAAATTCAGATGAAGACTGAGTGACTTATAATTTGTGGGGAATTCTTAGCTGCTTGTGATACTTGCATGATTTTAAACTATTTGGACCCCCCCCCCCAAAACCTTGAATTGCATTACACAATCTTTAACAAAAACAATGTGTACAACATGCAAAATAAAAAAGACAATACACACAATATATATCTTTATTTAATGAGAGTCTAGTGTCTCCTTGTGAAGTTTTAATCTTCAAAGCAGGTTGAGTTTTCTACTCTGTTCCTTTACTGCTTACCTTCTTCTACATATTCTGTCTCTGTCTGTCGTTCTGTCCCAAATCTTGTCTTCTGCTTTCTCTGTTCTCTCTTCCTCTCGGTACTCTATTCTTGCTCTGCCTAGTACTATAGTTATGTGTTTGTCCCTGCCAAGGCAAAACAAAAACAAAAAGACATTAAAAATTGACATTTTTCATATGGACCTCTTTTTCTTCATTTTTAGGCAATGGCTCCTGGTCGGCCTGAGTAGCTCCTGGTTCACCAAAAACTGCCGATGACCAGGAGCTATTCCTGGCTCCCCATTGGCAAAACCTTATTTCTACCCCTGAGATGGCTGAAGAGGTGCCGACTGGCACAATATGCCCTGATAAGGACACGGCCACAAGTACTTCTCAGCCAATCAGGATGAAGAAAACTCTCGACCCATTTTATAATCCTTACTAATGCCAGATTTGCTCATATTCCAAATACTTGTGATACCCCTTGCCTTTGTGTAGCTGGAGGTATAGAAAATTAATATCATGATCTTTTTCAATGTACATGGTATAATAAGTTAAGGATCACATGGATAAATAGTATATTTTGGGGTCTAAATTGTATTCCTGATGACCCTCTGGGTTTCTTTTTGTCAGTGAATGGTGTATTTATTATCAACCAATTAGCACATTACTTTTATATTGTAAAAATAATCAGGAAGAATAAACCTTTCTTGTATCAGGGAAAAGCTGTTTTGGATTAAAAATTTCTCAATGTAACTTTCAATTTTCTGTGACTGTGTAAATGTATTTTAAGAACCGTTTTAAACAGTCATAAGTAGCGGTCAAGTTTGAGTCTACCGGGACTCCTTCTCAAGTTTGAGAATTCCATAATATTGACAACATGCAGTTTCTGCATTAGCTAATGTCCTACCTTGGTGGGGCACCAATCATAGTAAGATATATTGGTTTCCCACAAGGTTGTTTTGCATTTTATGTCCTAGCTGACTCTTCCCCTACAGGATGTTATTATTATTACTCTGATATACAGTATATGCATACAAACATACAAAAAAGTCAGCTAAAGCAGGCCATTTGGTCTATCTAATCTGCTTGTATTGCAGGGTCCACAGCTCGACCTACTGACCCTGCCCCCCTCCCCACTCTTCCCAACCTTTCCATCCTCCCTACTCATGACTCTTACCTTCCCCTTATGCCTATCCAAGCCTCTCTTGAAGCTGCACATCGTTTTAACAAGACCACCTCTTCCGGCAGCGAATTCCAAGTGTCCACCGCCCTCTCTATGAAGAAGTGCTTCCTGACCTCTCTTCTAACCCCCCCCCACTTAAGACTGTGTCCCTTCATGTTATGGTTGCCACTTAGCTTAAAGAGACCCTCCTTATCCACCTTATTTATCCCTTTCAAGTACTTGAAGATCTCAGTCATGTCCCCCTTCTCTCTCATGTCCTGCAGGGAACACATGTTCAATGCCCTCAATCTCTCCTCATATGCCTTACCCTGCTGACCCACTATCATCTTTGTAGCTCTCTTCTGGATCTTCTCCAACAGGTTAATGTCCTTTTTGAGGTGTGGGCACCAGTACTGAACTCCATACACTAGATGTGGTCTCACCAGTGACTTGTACAAGGGCAGTATAGCCTCCTCTCTCCTACTTCTGATCCCCTAGCTATGCATCCCAGCATCTTTTTTGTCCTTGTTGCTGCTTTCTTGCACTGTGTGGAGTGCTTCAGGTCAATAGTGATCATCACTCTCAGGTGCTTCTCCTCCTCTGATTCAGATACCAGGACCCCACCCAGGTAGTACTCTGTCCTGGAATTCTTTGCTCCAATAGAAACATAGAATTTGACGGAAGATAAGGACCACTTGGCCCACCCAGTCTGCCCATTTCCCTACCTAATAGATAAGCGGTGGATCCAAGTTAACCAGCAGCCTACTTCTTTCTACCTCCACCCCCTAGAATTGCCTTATGACTGACCCATGCATGCTTGAATTCAACCACTGTTTTTGACTCCACAACCTCCTCCGGAAGGCCGTTCCATGCATCCACAACCCTCTCTGTGCAAAAATACTTCCTTACATTACCTCTGAGCCGCCCCCCCATCTTCAAATTGTGCCCCCTTGTTCTTGCACACCTCTTTTTTTGAAAGATGCTACCCTCTTGGACTTTGTTGATTCCCTTGAGGTACTTCAAAGTTTCTATCATGTTCCCCCTCTCCCTCCTTTCCTCAAGGCTACACATATTAAGCTCCTTTAGTCTCTCTTCATATGTCTTCTGGTGCAGACCCTGCACCATTTTAGTTGCCCTCCTCTGGACAGCTTCCATCTTGTCTATGTCCTTGCAGAGACTGGGTCTCCAGAACTGCACACAGTACTCCAGATGGGGTCTCACCAACTGTCTGTATATACAACTTCCTGTTTTCTACTGGTGATGCCTCTCCCTATGCATCCCAGTATCTCCCCAGCCCTCCTTACTGCCCTCTCACATTGCTTGCCCACCTTTAAGTCATCTGATATGACTACCCCAGGTCCCTTTCCATTTTTGTTGTTGTTAGTGTCTCACCCCCCATTGTGTACTCTTCCCCTGGGTTTTTGTTTTCCAGGTGCATTACCTTGCACTTCTTAGCATTGAATCAAAGCTGCCATACATTTGACCATTCCTCTAACCTTGCCAAGTCCCTTCTCATCCTTTCCACCCCACCTTGTGCATCAACTCTATTGCAGATCTTTGTGTCATCTGCAAAGAGACATACTTTTCCTTCCAGTCCCTCTGCAATGTCGCCTATAAAGACATTGAAGAGGACCGGTCCTAATACTGAACCCTGCGCTACCCCACTGGTAACCCCCCTTTCTTCAGAGTGGACTCCATTTTCTATTACCCTCTGTGTCCTATTCTTCAGCCAATTCTTTACCCAGGCTATCATCTTGGGACCCACTCCCAGGCTGGCTAACTTGTATATTAATCTTTTGTGTGGGACTGAGTCAAATGCCTTGCTAAAGTCTAGGTAGACCCTGTCCACAGCCCTCCTGGTCTACTACTTTGGTCACCAAAGAAATCTATTAGATTCGTCTGGCATGACCTTCCGCTGTGAATCCATGCTGCCTTGGGTCCTGTGCCCTCTGGCCTCTAGGTACTCGACAATTCTTTCCTTCAGAGTGATTCCATCATTTTCCCTATCACTGAGGTTAAACTAACAGGTCTGTAGTTTCCTGCTTCTGCCCTGCTCCCACTTTTGTGAAGGGGAATCACATCTCACCTCCTCCAGTCCTCAGGTACCACCCCATCCTCCCATGACTTGTTAAAGAGGGTAGTCAGTGGTGTCACTAGTTCTACCCTTAGTTCTTTTAGAATTCTGGGATGAATCCCATCAGGCCCCATTGCTTTGTCCACCTTTCAGTTTTAAGAGTTCTTTCAGAACCCTTTCTTCTGTAAATGGGTTGGTATCAACTTCTGTATCCAGCGTGTTTCTATTGTTTGTTTTAGGTACTCCCTCTTCATTTGTAAAAACTGAGCAAAATATTTGTTTAGTATCTCTGCCTTTCACAGTCACCCTCTGCCCACCCCCTCCCTTATTAACCTCACTATCCCTCCTTTAGTCTTCCTTCGGTCCCTGATGTACCTAAAAAAGGTTTTATCCCCCATCTTAACAGAGTTGGCTATCTTTTCCTCGGTTCGGGCCTTTGCTGTTCTGACTGCCTTCCCAGCTTCCTTTTGCTTTAACTGATACAATTCTGTGTCCTGCTCCTTCTGTGATTCCTAGTACTTTCCTAATGCTTTCTTTTTCTCTTGAACCTTAACTGCCACCTCCTTTGAGAACCATAGTGGTTTCTTACATCATTTTGTTTTGTTTATTTGCTTCACACAAAGGCTTGTTACCTCTGTGATGGCAGTTTTTATTATTCCCCATTGTTCTTCCACCCCTCCTTCCGGCCTATTTGCTAGTGCATTCCTTAGGCACTCACCCATTCTGGCAAAGTCAGCCTTAAAGAGACCCTCCTTGCATAACTTTGCATTTCTTGGCATTGAAGCCAAGCTGCCAGATTCCAGACCGACTCCCCAGCTTTTCCTGTAGGTCCTGTATCCCTTCAGCTGTGGCCACTCTACCACAGAGCTTGGTGTCTTCCAGGTATAGGCACATTTTGCCCTTAATGCCATCCCCAATGTCACTGATGAAGACACTGAACACTGGCCCCATCACCGAGCCCTGCAGGACCTCACAGGTGCACTTATATGCACCTATAACAGACATAGCCCTCTATTTGAACTGAAGATATTTGTCTATTATGCTTATATATTAATCATGGTTAACACAAATAGTTTAGGATGTCTTACTGTTCAATTACTTTATTATACTAAGATTGTGGATCTAGGATGATGTGTATTTCACGTTTATGTGCAAAGACCTTGTGTATTTATTGGTATTTTTGTATTATTACATATAACATTTTTAAGCTGTAATGGCATATTGCTGAACAATAAACATTTCCGACTAATCATCTGAAGCGTACTTTCTACCTTTTGTCCGAGACCATTTTTCTTTCTTATATTTGTGTTTCTCACAGAATGGCATTCTTGTGATACTGATGTGGAAGCTATTGTAAACAGTGACTGCTGTTTAGTTGACTGTTTCTTCTTTGTTTTAGAGCAGAAAACTATGAAGAGGCCACAGTTTTCAAAAAAGTGATCTGGGCCCAAACAATCAAAACACAGGCAGTGGACATTTGCTTTCGCCAAACAGTGTCGACATGATTTACAATGTTTAAATGCTGTAGGCCTGTTTTTTTAGAACTTTCTGTCACGCAAATTTGAGAGGAAATGGTGCCAAAACGTCTGTAGTTGTTGTACACATCAGAAAAGTACAACCATTTTAAAAGGAAGCCAATTTAAATTAAAAAAATATATTTTATTTCAGAGTTTAAAAATTGGAAAGTCAAACCAGAAACTGATGAAAATTATTGTCAGAACCAAGCAAACTGAGATTAAGTAATGCAGAGTATTGAATAATTTATAACAATTACAAAACAATGAAACACTAGTAAACTTTTATTTAAGCAATAAGAACCAAGGGTTGTAGGATACTGGTGTATACCTGCATGCACAGGGGCTTGATGAGACCTGATGCCCCAGGCAGAGGGCTGTACATCCCCTGAAAGTTCAGGTATCTCCCAGTACCCCACGCCCTGAAGGGTCTTGTGCTTAGAAAATGGGTTGAGCACATTTAAAAAAAATTCTAAAAAGTAAGAAAAACACACAAAACTTATATTAAAATATTGCTTAGAAAATGAAACTAGCCCTCCACAGATGGTTTCTACCTGTCAGATGTCTTTCTGCACATTCAATAGTTGTGTTTGCTTGTTTACCTTGGAATATAAGCATTCAGTATTTTGCAGTATTCCTTTAGCAAATGCTCACACACACACACACACACACACACACGGAATGTTCACATGGAATGCCTGCATTCAAAATTCTGCAATATTGCACTGGCCTACACTCACACAAACACATACAGGAGTCATATGGAGCCAGAGTCTTAATTTTATCTACGTTAGGGTTAGCAGCAGATATTTCTCTGTCAACCTTGTTAGCATATGACAGAGAGTTTTCATGGTCATCAAAGATACACCACCAGGCCGGCCCAGTGGCACTGAGGGTTGAGGCGCTGGACATCACACCTCGTGCTACGCCGGTGACCCAGGTTCGGGAACAAGCCCAGGTTGTCGGGGGTCAGTGAGGGCGAGGAGTGGGACTGAGCTGTCGTGAGGCAGCTCTCCTCTCCCAGGAGGGATGAGGGATTTCCCTGGCCCTTGGCTGCCACCAGGTGAAGGACAGATGACAGTTCAGGCAAAGGGGAGCCCAGTGACAGCCATGGGGGTGGGGCCGAGCTCGTACCCGGCGTGTGTGTGCACCTCCACAAACACACATGGCCGTGTCTGCCGGGGTCCTGGGACTGACGAGAAAATGCAAAAATGTAAAATAAAAAAAAAATTAAAAAAAAGATACACCACCAGAAATGAATACTCTGAACAGTGCTTCGGATTTGTCCCAATTCCAGATCATATT
Organism: Neoceratodus forsteri; assembly: GCA_016271365.2. NCBI lineage: Eukaryota > Metazoa > Chordata > Ceratodontiformes > Ceratodontidae > Neoceratodus > Neoceratodus forsteri. Next base: position 264,512,490 of record CM057454.1, on the reverse strand, counting down.
GCTGGATGTTCTTCCTCACAGGATGGTATTGACACATAAACATATGATAATGGAATGGCAACAGACAATCAGAATACAGCATTTCACTTTCCCATTTTCAAATAAAACTTAACCACTAGAATTGGAACAGGACTCTGGAGCGGCTGATCTTTCCACTTCAGTTGAGAAATAAATCAGCCCTTAGGGGAAGGGGGCATAACCAGGGCCCCTGGTGTTCTGCGGCAGAATTTTCTGATTTCTGCGGCAGGGCTCCTTGACTTCTGCGGCAGAATTTTCTGATTTCTGCAGCACGATTTATTCATTTCTCTGGCAGAATGCAGTCCTGTCATTGGCTAAATATGACATGATGTCATTGATGACATCATATGCTGAGCATAGAGGAGGAGCTTCAGGAAAAACGAGGTGGGAAAGAAAGCCTGACACTATGGAAAAACAGTATATTTATATGAAAATTCACCAAAAACAATGAATTCTGCGGCACTATATATATTCTGCGGCATGATGCAAATTCTGCAGCAAATTCCGCAACCGCAGAATTCCAGGGGCCTTGGGCTTAACCACACTGCAGAGGCTGACTTTAACATGCTAAAGCTCTGTCTCCTGGGCAACAACTTGGGCTGAGGTGATGCAGTTTTGTATGACATCATTTATATGCTCCTTGCTAGTGTAACCCCCTTGTTCCCAAGGGTTACTAGAATCCCATTAGAACCAGTGGCAAGCAGGGAAAGGCAGCTTGTGAAATGCCAGGTAAATGGATTTTTCAGTCTCAGCTGAGCTGGAGTGATGATGTAATCATGGAACTGTCGCAGCAGCATAAGCCACACTTGAGCTAGCTGCAAGAGCAATAGCTTTAGAATGTTCATTCAGTCTGTAGAGTGGAGTTCCAGGAGGAGGCTAAAGCCTGCAGCAGCTCCTCAGTTTTAGCTCTGACAGAGAGCTACCACTGTGTTTTGACTAGTTTGTTCTCACCTTAGAAGAAGAAAACAGAAGCCAGAGATTAAAGTGGTGGAAACCGTTCCAAGTGGGTTTTCCTTTGCGCCATCCCAGGAGGGATGGGGGTGATCTTCAAGGTTCGGGGCAATTCCCTCACCCAGTCTGTCTAGTGAAGTTGCCTGTGACAACTTCAGAATCTGTGAGTACTTTTGTGTTCAGCCCAGGAGGGGCACCTGCATTCCTTGGTGAATTTTCTTTGACAAAGAGACCCTGTCACCTAGACTGTTTCTGTTTTTAAAAGTGTCTGCCTACTATGGAGTCTAGAAAGAGAGAGACTGTCCAAGTAGAGAACTTTTAGTCGTGTCTGTTTTTAAAAGTGTCTGCCTACGTTGGAGTCTAGAGAGGGACTGTCCAAGTACAGAACTTTTAGTCATGTAGTATGTTAAGTGCGAAAAACATTTCAAGATAGCATCTACAAGTTTTCTGTGAGGGTGTTATTAACCAGATGAATGGCCGAGTATAAACTTGGAAGCAAAAGGTGGGAGACCCCACATCTGGAGTAACCAGTTTACCTCACCGGGTTCAGTTTGGGCACCAGTTAAATTTTCATTCAGTGCATTTGGCCAGTGCCTGATGGAAATAGTTACCCAGACGTGGGTTGGATTTTCTGTGAGCCTAGATGTGCTTTTTGGTGGTCGTGTGTGCCACCAGTATTCCTCATGAAATATGGGAAAGTTTCCTAGTACTGGCCATGTGTGCCTAGTCAAGGGAAGTGCACCAGTAACTGGCTGTGTGTGCCAATTTCCTAATTCAGAACCAGAGAGTTTGCTGTGTAATTCAGAACCAGAGTGTTCGCTGTTCAAGTCAGAACCTGAGGGTTCGCTCTGTGTGTTCTCTGTACCGCTGTAATCTGCATTACCAGTAGAAGCAGCCCTATAGGGGGTCCATCTTCGCTTTGTGATTATTCTCTGTGTATGTGGATAAAAGACACCTTCTAGAATCCCAACCTGGTTTGAACAGTACTGTTATTGCTTACACTATGTCTGGACTTCCTTAGGTGTCCCTGTCCAGAAGTGCAAACCTAGCATAATTGTGAGCAAACGTTTTCTCCCAGGGACCTAGGTTGATGGCCATGGTAAATGGTCCCACCAGGTATGTGCCAGGTAGTTGCCACACTTGGTCTGCCTGTCTGTGTATGGCAGCAGGACCGCAGTAATGGGGGGGGTAAGTGGGGAAGTTGTCCGGGGCCCCGAGCTCAGGAGGGGCCCTCCTGAGGAGCTGGCATTACCTCTGTCATTAGCTGGTTTGGGAACGGGGGCCCATTCCAAGTGACTTGTCCAGGGCCCCAGGATTCATAGCTGCAGCCCTGTATGGCAGGCTCAGATGTAGATGTACTGTAAACTGTTTGTAGTGACAACCCCCATCCTTCTCTTTGGTGCCATGTGGTGAGAGGTGCAGCCCTTCTAGTTAAACAAGGGGGGGCCGGTGGGGGTGGTTCCACTAGAACAGAAGAAACTCTTTCAGCAGGAGAGCAACTAGCTATGCTGCCTGCTCCTTGATCAGCTCACCAAGACTGATCATTCTGAGCTGTGTGGAATGGTGTGGGCCAGGTGTTCAAAGATGATGTCACACATTTAAAGTGTGTTGGCCCCTAGCAGGGGAGCCAGGTATATAACACAGAAGTCAGTGGTGGAAATGGAAGGGGAGGCAGCCAGGGCCCCCTAGGAATTCACTTCAAGAGGTGAAATTACAAGTCTAATTTAGTTTCACTAGCAATATGACGAAGGATTGCTTCTTTGTAAAACGTCGCCCTCTAAAAGCACAAACCTTACTAAATATAAAGTGCAAAAATGCAACACATAATAAAACGTGTCCAAGACCGGTCACAGATATTCGATCCCCGAGTGGATTTCTTCGTTTTCCAACACTGCCTGCAATAAACTAGCCACATTTAGGAAGGACCGAGAATTTTTTTAAGACAAAAGTCAGGACAGTAGAAATCTATACGCAGTTGCACAAAAATTGTGATTTAACATAAAAGTGCCTAACTCAAACCTGACAATAAATAAACACAGATGTTTCTGACGTGGGTTACTCACTGTCATGCTCTTAAGACAGATACTTCTAATTATTAGGTGCCGTCCCATCTCAGGAGCGCGCACGGCAGCGGACGGTTGACGTCACGCCTTGAAGCACTAACCCCCTCGTTGGCCACGTGATCGCGTAGTCCCGTCGACAAGCGGTGAGAGCGCTGCTGAGCTGTACTGCGAGCTGGCGTTTGGTGGTAAGGCAAGCCTTCGACGCTGCCGCCGCTTTACAGCAAGAGAGAAGCAGCTCCAGCAGCGGCGACGTCCGGGGCAGCCGACCGGCAAGAGGAATTACTAGCACTACGTTTTCCCAGTCCCGCGCTTGAGTGAGTCCCCAGCTGTAAAGGAAATAATTTCACTGTGTGTGGAGGACGGATATTTTTAGGAAATGGAAGTTTAGCGCCGCTCTGGGGGAGTCTTATCTTCAGTTTCGAAACCTGCCTTTTGGTCAACAGCTGATTACCGGGATCGAGGTGGGATTGCTGCACATGTAGGGGAAAGTTCTGGGGTTTCCTGTCAATGACCCTCAATACAAAGAAAAGCAAAGGGTACCCGGGGACGAACTGAATTCGCCTTTCCTTCCTGTGGGCAATTCGGAGATCGAAATGAAACTTAGCCGACAGTTCGCGGTGTTTGGAAGCGCGATCTTCTGCGTGGTGGTCTTTTCCTTGTATCTCATGTTGGACCGCGGGCAGCTGGACCCCCCGGCGATTCTGCAGAAAGACGGGATCTTCCCAAAGGTAAGCTGGCGCCGTGTGCGGTGCATCGGAAATTAGGGAAGTTTGGATGGGTATACAGTGCCACTTTGTGACAGAGCTGTCATCCGAGAGCTCGGGACAGTTAGTGAATGAAGAAGGTGCATGCAATGGGAAAGTGACATTTTGGGAAAGTGTTGCTAACTAACTTGTTAGTCTCACGAAGAAAGGAGTCACTTGCCCAAGCTGTACTGGACGAGTTGTTTATTTTCTGTTCAGGTCGTCACCCATGCTGCGTAGTTAACAATGTGCACAGTAGGTGCCGCATCTTTTGGACACCTTAGTGTCTTCACTAGGTCTCAGTCATAGGGTGCCATGTGTGTACACCGTCACTTTTAAGCTTCAGCTTCGAATTGGATTGACCTCTGTACAGTACTTGAACTTTTTTATAAATGTCTTTTAAAAAGCTGTTTTGAACCTGAGGGGAAGTTGCTTGTTCGTCTCCTGCTGTACGTAGACACACACTTGAACCACCTGATCTTCACATAGCTCTAGTCCTACCAATTACACAATTATATTTTATAGTGTTTGTATTTATTATAAGCTATTTATTATTGTCGTATTGTACAGCGCCCAGAGCATATGAGATTGGACACTAAAACAAATTCCTACAAGTTCAGACGGATTCTATAACTAGTAGTATATGGCATCGGCACATAATCTTTGAGGTGTTTTACAGCTGCGGGATAGTTTGTTCTGTTTTTGTTAATTTCACTACCTGTCAGACGCTAGTTTTGCGAGCTTAGATCCTTTCCTGTCAAACAAAAGCTTTGATTTTTTTTTTTTTGTCTAGAGTTGGTGTAGTTAGGGTTAGGTTGGCACTTTCATGATGAAGTGGATTTTCAGCTACATGTATCTTTGCTGTTTCTCAATGGATTTCAGCAAAACCTGCAAACCCATGATGTGTGTCCCAATCTCCTGCCATGACAAATTTGGTGAAATTTCAGTCTTTTGTATTTTTTTTTTTTTTTTTTGCTAGAGATGGGCAAAAAAATGTGAAAAAGACTGGCATTTCTTTGTTTTATTTTTATTGGCATGTTCATATAAAATATCCTACACATACATAGATATATAGCATAACTGTAAAATATTTAAACATCAGTAAGCCTGATGGTTATATCTACTACACTGTATTCCGCCCCACCCCCAAAAAAAAAGTAGGTCAGTTCATGCGTCACAAATGGCTATGATGTGAATTTAGAGATTGATACTGTTTATTCCAGTTGGGGATAAAGCAATAAATACACACAGTGAGTGGTGTTTGTTAGAGATTTTATTATACAGCTTATGTATGGAGAATAATGAATAGGTAAGTGTGTGTTATGGATTTCTTTCACACACTCGAGGTGTGTGATGACCCATGAACCTCGAGAGCGAAGCTTGAGAGCTTTATCTGGTCATCACACACCGAGGCTGTGTGGGGGAAAAAAAAAAACATAACATCAAACTTACCTATCCTTTAATTTTTTATAATTGCTGGTATGGAAGTTTAGACTATACTTCTAGAAGCTTGAAAGAAAAATACTTTTTTTTTAGTTAGAGTGCAGTTTTATTTTTGAAGAAATTGAACTGTACGTGAATAAAACACAGTTGAAAATACTGCAGTTGAAATATATTTTGTGAAACAGTGGAATGCAACAGTTTCTTTGGGGAATGTCATATCAACCGGATTTCAGGTTATTATTGCCTTTGGAGCATAATAACCCGAAATCCAGTTGATATGCATTTTTAACAAAACAGTAATCCGGCTGATATTTATGGTCACCAGTAATTATAATAGTTATCAGTTCTTTGTCAAGGAATACAGACTGTTACATGTGATTTCAACTGATTGTATGCACTTGTTACCTTGCCACGAGGATGGTGATCTTCCTATTCTGTAAATATTGGTTACAGGTGCCAGATTTGAAGAAATAAAGAAGTAAAAAAAAAAGCCAATGTTAATCATTCAAACCCCAAGGAACGCCAGGCCACAGATTCACCACAGCTCAGTTGACTTTTAACCCTAACTTTGCTTTTGTAGTGTGTAGTAGAGAAGTATAGTGTATGGTGGAATGTCGTTCTCCACCGAAATCCATCGTTGTCGAAACCTTGTAGTCACACACTAGTGACGTTCGCAGTACAGCAGAAGGATTTTTTCTACTGCACTGTGAACGTCACACACTGTGTCCTCGAACAGCATTTGACAGGGCTCACTCCATAGAAAGGACACATAGCGAAAGCAGCAATGTCACGGCAGTACTAATGTTTAGTTAAAATGTTCAAAATGTAAAGTTCTGAAACAGTTAAAATGTCAAGCGTGAACACGTTCAAAATGTAAAGTTCTTTTTTTCTTTCTAGTAACCCAGGAAGAATGTTTGGACGCAGAAACATGCTGTAGTGATTTTTTTCTCAAAAAACAACGTTCCACCATACACTATAAAGAAAAGTGCATGGGGAACAGTTGACAACAGTGCTATTCTTTCACCTCGTTGGCACTATGATGACGGATTACCTCTCGAGCTGCGCTCTCGAGGTAATCCGTCGTCATAGTGCCAACTTGGTGAAAGAATAGCCCTGTTGTCAACTGTTCCCCATGCACTATCCTATATGTTACATATAGAAGTCCATGCTTTTCAGACTGCTGTTGTATCACAGTTCAAAGGTCATGGAATGTGGGTGTACCCTTCTGTGGTGGAACAGCATTCTAGAACCTCTAGAGACTGCACAAGTCAGTTTCATTGTGAAAGAAAAAAAATACAATGCACACATTTCACATAATACTATACACTATAAAAAATACAGGATGAACAACTTTATACATAATCAGTGTGTTCTCCTCTTGGCCTTCGCTCTCGAGGTCAGAGGGAATCAGAACCCCTCTGTGGCAGAACACATTGGTTGTGCATAGTTGCCCATCCAGTATTCTCTATATCCTTACCTTTGTTGCTTGAATTTTCAACCCTAACTGATGCTTTAACACTTTTTTTTTTTTGCATTGAATTATAATTGTACTCAAGACAGGTTGGGTTTAAATATATATAAATATTTCCTGATTTTTAGGGAAAAAAGTTCTTAATTTTCTGATAATCCTGCCCCTCAGAGAGATAATGCTAACCTGCCTTCGTCACCAGTGTGATTATATTATGGTGATGGTGTATGAGGAAATACTAGCACTGGGCACTAAAGGCTGAGGTCTGTATCTACGGTGTGCAGTGCCATTATTCTTGAGGACTGGCCACCCAACAATGTTGTTATGTCGAGGTGTGAGAAGTAAACACAGAAACATACAAAATGGTGCTGGATTAAAGCCTAGAGGCCCAAGCCTGTATGACTTGCGCTGTGTGCTTGTCAGTGCTCCTTTCCTCCCCTCAGTCTGCTGCACTCATTACGCAGTATTACCGTGTACTTCTCCCATCCCCTTGTGAACCCTCGCACTGTTTCTGCCCTGATGACCTCTTCTAGAAGCTTGTTCCAGCCCACCACCACTCTTTTTTTCTGTAACAGGAAAAGTATTTCTTGACAACCTTCTAGACCCCCTCCCCCCACCATGTTTCAAGAAGTTACCTCTGCCGGTGCCTTTCTTATTACTCGTTGTGAACCGCTCACTGCTGTCTATTTTGTTTATTCAAAAGAGGTACTTGAGCGTCTGTTATGTTGCCCCTCTTTCTCATGTCCACAAGTGAGTACATGTTTAGATCCTCCAAGCGCTGCTAATAGGACCTACCCTGCTGTCCCTGTATCATTTTGATGGCTCATCTCTGCACCATCTCCAGCTTGTCTCTGTCCTTCCTCAAGTGTGAGCTCTAGATGAGGGCAAACCAGAGATCTGCACTAGGGTTGTAATATGTTTCTCCTTCTGTTAGTGATCCTCTCCCTGTGCGCCCCAGCATCTGATTTGCCTTGCCCACTTCCATACTACATTGTGCCAATATCTTCATGTTCTCCATTATTAACACCCCCAGATCCCACTCCTCTGATGTGCTGTCCACTGCCACTCACTCTGTTCTTGACCCTAATGTGCATTGCCTTGCACTTTTTTGCATTAAACTGCGTTATTCCTTACCACCTCTCCATATATATATTTTTTTATGGCCCTTATTCCCTCAGTCCACTCTTCAGAGATCTTGGTGTTTGTGAGGAGGCACATCTTTCCCTGAACACCCTCCCCTATATCATATATAAATATGTTAAAGAGAACCAGTACTAGAACTGATCTATGGAGCACCCCTATTTGTGAATTTCCTTCGCCCAAGAGTTTTCCATTTAGGACCTTCTTCTTGGTCCTCCCACTCAGCCAATTTTTCACCCACCCTATTATTTTATTTATTTATTTATTTGTTGTTCGAAAACAACCTTTGAGCAGGAGCTCTTTTACAATGGTTCCACGTCATACGTATTCACAGTTAGTACAATTAAATTAAATAGAACATATAAAAAAACAGCAGACACTGTAACAGCAATAGCAATTTATAAAAGGCAACAATGTAATGTTCAAAGTAAAGGGGAAACCCCTGGTTGGGGGGGAGAAAAGGGGGGGAGAAATGTGAACAGTCGTGTGTAAGACTTTGTCAGATCAGGTAGTGGGGTGAGGGTGCATAACTGGTAGACAGTAGGGGATTGTGGTAGGGATCAAGGAGTGGAGGGGACAGGAAAAAGGGGAGGAAGGCCAAGGTGAAAGGAGGTTGAAAGGAGCAAGGTAGGAAGGAGTGAAAGGGGGGCTCAGTTAAGGTAGGGAATAGACCGTGCAGTCAGGGTGTGGGAGGGGGTGGGGAGACAGGAAGAAAGCGACATAAGTGGCGGGGTTCAGGCAAGAGTAGTACATCTTAGTGGAGGGTCTGTGGAGCAAGGAGCTGCTTAGGGATATCTTCAGGTGCTCCTGGAGAGGAAATATTAAGTTCGGTCTTAAAGGCTGGTAGACTTGTACAGTGTGAGACTTCAAGGCACTCATTGAGCCAGAGGGGAGCTCTATACGTGAAGTCTCGTTGTCCCAGTGTAGTTCTGTGGAATAGGACAGAGAGCATGGCCATCATTCTAACTCTAGTTCCATACTTTGAGTCGGGGGGGGGGGGGCTTGCCCAGGAGCTCCTTCTTTCCAAAAAGCCATGTTTGGAATTTTATTCTGTTTCCGAGAGATAGCCAGTTAGACTTTGTGTAAAGAGAGCAGGTGTGTGTGAAACGGTCGGCTTTAGTAGCTAGCCTACATGCCTTGTTAAAGGCAGTCACCACCTGCTTTAGTGCAGTATCTGTAGCTGATCCATAGACCACTAGCCCATACTCTATGATGGATACAGTCAAGCAAGAGATGGAGAGACGGAGGGCATCCGGCGTAAGATTTGTTCGGTGTCTATATAAGACTCCAAGCTTGGAGTTGACAGCCTTTACAACCATATCAGTATGCTGCACATAAGAGAGGGTGTTATCAGTGATGACCTAGGTATTTAAATGTGTACCTGTTCATGCGAGGCGTTAACTTTGTTGTAGATGGCTATGACAGGGTATCTCTTATGGATAGTAGCATGGCCTTTTGTTTTATTATCTTGTCCACCACTACCTCCAGGTCATCCAGCTTCTTTATTCATCTCCCAAATGGGACTTAGTTGAAGGCTTTGCTGAAATCTAGGTACAAGACATCAACTGCCTGACCACTATCCATGATCTTTGTCACCCAGCTGAAGTATTCAGTCGGGTGCTTTTAGCTTGACCTTCCTCTGGTAAGTCCATGCTGTTTGGAATGATGCAGGCCATTGGTCTCGTGGAACTCCACTATCCTTACCTTAATTATAGGGTCCAGTGGTTTCTCCACTATAGACCTCCGACTGACTGGTCCACCTGACTTCCAGTTTCATCTGGGAGCCACATTCTCTGTCCTCCAGCATTTTTGTGTCTCCAAAGAGTAGTTAAAGAGATCCATTAATGGAAACTGATTTGCATACTTGTAGTGCCTTTGTGCGCCATTTGCATACTCCCAACTGTCTTTTTGGTGTTTGTGCTCATTTACGTGGTACTGTCACCATACAGTGCCTTGTGAATTAAGTACGCTGCTCGGCTGACACAGTGTCACCTAAATATAAAAATTTGCCTAGGACATTTACAATGGGAGAAATCGTAGCAGTATGCATTTGTAAGACGTCACAAAAGCCGTCACCCATTACTTTTACTCATGGTCAGTTTTGACTTTATTTTATTAAAAATGGTCTCCCTATGTATTACAAAAAACAAACAAACAGTGTCTAGGGAAGTGTGCGTTATGGGGCTGTATGTGTTTTCAGGGTTCTATCGCTGTTCATAAACTGCTTTTGATCTTCACTTTTGCAGTTTTTGCAGTTTACTGATTACATCTGAACCCTTCAGAAAAGCAATGAGACATGACAAGGTGATTTAGTGAGGTTCTGAAAGATGAGTACTCACAGTGCATGCCATCGTCGACGAGTGGCTGTGGATATCCAAGTGCCAGCTGTCGATGGGGAAAAAACTTGGGGCTGCCCTTGGAAGGGAGTGTGCCAAAGGATGCCTCTGCCAATTGTTCTGTACGTGCTGATTAAGCACTCCGGTGCTGATGTTGAGCCCCATAGCGTGCCCTCGTCGACGAGCGGATGAGGTCAAAATGTCTGCCATCAGCGGGGAAAAAACTCGGGGCTGCCCTTGGGAGTGTGTCCTGATTTAGCTCTCCTTAAGCCCCCAGTCATCTAAATTCACATACTGTATGAGCGGAGCATGTCCCCGTCGAAGATCAGCTGAGGATCCGAAATCACCCGCCGTCTACTGCACAAGGAGCGGCTGAATTAGCATAGCGGGACACTGTTGGCGAGCGCCTGAGGAGCCTGTTGTTGAGCCCCATAGCATGCCATCGTCGATGAGCAGCTGAGGATACCAAAATGTCAGCAGTTGGTGGGGGAAAAAACTCAGGTCTGCCCTTGAAAGGGAGTGCGTCCTGATCTACATCTCCTTGAGCCCCCTGTCACCTAAAAAACACATACTGTATTAGCGGAGCATGTCCCCGAAGATCAGCTGAGGATCTCAAAGTGCCAGCCACTGACTGCCCAAGGAGCAGCTGAATAAGCTTAGCGGGACACCGTCGACTAGCGGCTGAGGAGCCCAAAGCGCCAGCCGTCGATGGGAAACACTTGAGGCTGCCCTCTGTGAGGGAATGCGTGTTAATAAGCACTCTGGTGCTGACATTCAGTCCCCAAATGCTAAAACTGTGCTAGGACATGTTTACGCTCCTGGATTCTTGACCTAGTGCTGTTGGGTGATTTAGACGCCAAGTCCAAAATCGCGGGAAAAAGAACACTCCGACGAAATGGGGCCAGTCTGTGCAGCTTGCAAGGCTGAGACTGGAGCCCATACAGGAGCATTAAAAGTCAGCTACTAATCTCCAAGAAAATTGAATTTGATAGACTTACAGTCTGCCGTCTTCAGCTCTGCCATGTGAACAGAGCACTGCTTGCAGAGTACCTGCCAGTCTGGAGGCAGGAAGTAAACTGAGGGAACAGGAATTGGAGGGCTGGATGTCCCCTGCTGCAGAGGTCAGATTCCTTCCTGTGGATCAGCATCAAGAGATACAGCCCAGGAGTAAGGAAGCCCGGAGACCAGCTTAGGAGAGAGAAAAAGCTGATGGAACTCTGCTGTATTGCTCTGCCAGCGGAATCTCTTTCTGCTCAGCACTTTCTCTGCTCCCTACGTGGTACCAAGCTTCTCAACATCCTTCCTGATGGCGGAGTCTCTAGTGGCTCTGACCTAGACCTCTCTTGGAGGTCCTTCTGGGGTAGAAGTGCATCTAGATGGGTCTTTCCCTGCCCTTCTGGTCAGAAATATAGTGGATGACTCATTTTATATACTGAAGGGCACGTGTTCTCTATCATCAGAGTCCGTGATGGAAAATCTTTTCAGTAGTTCCTCAGTAATGGGGCCCACTATAGTATTTCACACTGCGTCCGTGGACCATACACTTCTGCGTCTAGACTTTTTCAGTTGTCAAGACAGTTACACTCTGTGGAACATTCTAATTTAATGGTCGGGAGCCGCTCTGACTCATCCGCTCCTTTGATATGGGTATATAGCCCCCTTGTGATATTGCCTCTTTGGTGGCTTCTTCCACACAGGTGGTTAACATCTCTCCAGCTGTGATTGTTAGTCCGGTCATGATTTCAGTATGGACGCTCAGGCTCCTTCTGCACTCAGATGGAGATCATCCTCGACTTTTTGTATCAAGACAAATCCTTGCAAAATAGCAGCCTGAAAGCCTTGTTAGGCTCAGACTAAAATATATAATTTTTATCACAGCACAGGGCCTAGCCGAAATTACTCAATACCCCCTTTTTGGATATGGTCAGGCTCCGCCTCAGCCCCTGAGGCACTCGTCTCCAGAGTATGGTAAAGAGTACCTGATTTCTTCTTCCCCTAGGGGAAGTCCAATCCGGCGGCGGTATGGGTCATCTCTTTCTCTAAGAAAGATGTCTCTCATTCAGAGACATTTCCTAGACCTAGGCGACTGCCCAGTCTGTTAATTCCCCTTTCTTTTTATCAGGCTTTCTTCTCTTGAGCAGAGCCTTGCAGCAGCAGAAGTGACTCTCCACCGAGTCAGAACTCAGGTTTCTACTTCCTTGCTTGCTTACTTTAACAGGCGATTTTTCTCCTTCTTGATGGAAGGTCAGGTGGGTCCTTTTTCTGAGGTAGCTTCTCAAATATTCACACCTTTGGTTCCTGCGGACTGGTCCATGACAGTCGCTCATGAAGCTATCCTCTTCAAGTGCAGGATGGAGTTGTGATGTTTGTTTTTCAGCAAACAAACTAGAATCCTTTCCTACTCCCTTCAGGGAAGCCAGAGTGGGTAGTGCCTCACTGCATTGAGTCACTGCCTATTTCAGTCACTTCAACAAATGGGTTAGCCCTAACTTGGTCCTGCTGTGTCCCTCCTCGGCGCACATCTGCCTCTATTTGCCTTAGAAATCCAGCCCCTGTTTTTTTTCTGTTGGAATGTTTTTTTCCGCAGTGGACACTTCCTCCTGTGCACTTTTTCCTTTCTTCCCTGACTTCAGAGACTGCTGCCACAATTGTACACACAGGGGTAGGATGATTTCTTTTGGAATATGCAGTGGGTAGGATCTGGTTCTACTAGACCACCATGAGGGGCTTTTAAGTCGTGCTTGGTCTTCCATCAGGAAGATTCCTGTGACTAAGTGGAGACCATTCTCCTTGATGGGCTAACCCCACCTGGATCCCCTTGCTCACCAAGTAAGGGGTTCAAGTGCTCCTGGACCTGTTTGTTTACAGGTCAGCCATACTTGATAGTGGGGGTTTCCATCTGCACTTTCCGGTCTACCCTGAACCAGTAGACTTTACCTCCGACTCTTTCAGTTCCTGAATTCCCTTTATGTTACATTAGTACATGTATTTGACACTATTAATTTTGGTACTAGACCAAATTGTGAGGCCAGGTTCTTGCCGCTCTTCTAGAGTGATTGCAGCTTCCTGGCAGACTTTCATTTTGTGCCCATTGCAGTCGTCTGCAAAGAAGCGAGTTACAACTCGAGCGCTTATCTTATAGGCACTATGTTCTACAAGACAGCTCTTTTTATTAGCAGGACAGTCCTTGGCTGTCCTTTCTGAGTGAACCCTATCTCCTACCACCCTACTCAGGGTTGTTGGTTTTAGCTCGGTACTCTCCCACTAGTGTGAATGAGTGATGGAGACTTAGTCCAGGAAGATATGGAAATTACCTACTTACCGTAATTATTGATCTTCTTGGACAGTCTCCATCACTCATTCACACGCCCACCCACCATCCCCTGGGTTCACTCGTTTTCTTTCCTGGTCTTCACGGTTCTGTGGTTCAGACTGTGAGGACATTATTCTTTGACCTTTCTTGCAAAGGCCATCTGGGCCCTCTCAGGCCCAGAAACTCAGGATGAGTTATTCTCATTAGTTACGCTGCACCTCCTCGGTTGAAAAGGTACTGAGGTGGTTGGAGGGTAGACGCCGAGATAGCCTACACAGGCGTGAGCTAGTCTCGCTGTGCCACTCATGCGTGGTCCTCTCTTGGCGCCGACCCTTTAGAAAAGTTTAGGCTCACACTTGGTCCTAGTGCCTCCGGCGCTATCCCACTAGTGTGAATGAGTGATGGAGACTGTCCAAGAAGATCAATAATTACGGTAAATACGTAATTTCCATTTCTGTCGCCACTCTGCAGCTTAATCTATAGCACACCTTTTTTGTATAGGTGGAGTACCAAACATTGAAATGTAATACTGAATTTAAGGTTTTGGTATTTCTTCCTCTCACATCAAAAGATGTTCGCTTGAGGCAGCCATTTTGAATAAGGTTAGACATAGAACGTTGTGATTCATTTGTGGTCCAGGAGATGAGTTTCTATGCTGCCTGCTTAGTTTTAAAAACTTCTTTTTTCAGGACAGTTGGATAATTTAACTTAACTCAACATGCTGGCCCAGTGGCATGGAGGGCTGAGGTGCTGGCGCATCACCGGCGATGGTTCAACGACATTTAGCCTAACGACATCTGGTCTAACGACATTTGGAATTATCCTTCTCACATACTGCCACTTTGCCTAATGCAACAACTCGCCTAATGCACCATTCCGCCTGTGTCTGTTCAGCACAACACATATACACCTATACTGTCTCACCTCACGGACGCAGCACAAATGAAACTCTCTTTGCATCTGCAAGAGCTACCCAGACTCCCAAAAGTAACGTACCTTTTCAGAAAGTACCCACCTTTGTAATTGTCAGGTTTCCTTTTGGATGACCTCGCAGACCCTCTGTAGCCATCCACAGCCTTTACTTTTGAAATTCAGTCCATAAGTGGCAAGTACACAACTATGGTCATATTAGTTCTCAGATACTGAATTGAAACCCTTTCTCAGTAATCCCGGAATTCAGGACTACTTCAAACCATGGTAAACAAAGAGAAAAAAACAGCAAGGGCTTTCTGTTGCTAGAAGTACACACACCTGTATCATGCCAGTACTTTAACGATTTAACTTGAGGACATTTGCCATACAGAATAAGAATAAGACTTAAGGTGAACTAAGCCAATTAGGTGAAAAGTCGTTGGGTGAAAAGCCATTAGACCAAACTTTAGGTGAACTAAGCCAGTTAGGCAAAAAGCCATTAAACCAAATGTCTTGGGCCAAATGTCATTAATCTCAATCTTATTAGGCTAAACGTTGTGTCACCACTGGCGATCTCTGTTCAGGAACTAACCCGGGTTACTCAGGGGTCAGCCGGGGAGTGGGGAAGGATTGAGCATCCCATATGACACGTAGTCCTCCTCTGAGGAGGGAGGTTGGCTGGCTCCGCTACAATACTGTTGGGGGGGGGGAGGGTGCCTGCTGACTGAGACGCACAACCATACATGTATCCCTTCATTCCTGGCCCGCTGGGCATCCTGGGAAAGGACAGAACACCGGTGGGAAAAAGCCAAGGCCATTTGGGATGATGCCTCACTCCCTCTCAGGCCCTGCACCATCTACTGGGCTGCCCACTGCCACATCCCTTACCTAGCCTCCTCCCAGAATTGGGGTCCCCAGGAGGCCTTGCCACGGGAGGGAATCCATGGAGCACTGTACGGCAGCAGGGTAGTAAGCTCTAGAGATGACGGATCACTGGGCTTTGAGGAGTAGCAAGGCAGATGGGGTCTGACTGAGAAGAAGGGGGACAAAAAAAAAACTTCACTCAACATTTCATTTAATCATTACTATGAACAAAGATGTAGAACCTGTAAAACAACGTTATAGAACCTGTAGAACATTTAATCTAGGAGTACCCTTACTCTTTAATATCATGACAACTGCAGTTGGGGGGGTTTGGATACAGTTTTTGAGTATATCACTGGGCATCCTACCTTTTCCTCAGCCCATTTTGCATTATTTATGTTACTTGTGTTAATTTTTTGTTCAAGAGTCTGTTGCCTCTCTCCACACACTTTGCAGTATCAAGGATCCCATTCACCATTTTGTTAGGAGTTCCTTTTTAACAAAACATCTTATTTGCTTTGAAATGAAAGTCAGTTTAAGAAGCTGGGGTAAAAATGTTGCACCTTTGCATTCCCTGCTTCTTTGAGCAAGAGTCTCTTAACCAAACTTGTGAAGGTGTTCTGGGACACTTGCTATAGGGTTAAAGAGCACCTTTGTTGAATCTGCTAATAAATAAGAGGAGGCTCCCTTACCTTCCGGGGAGCTCGTCTGAGGAACTTTCATAATTTTGTATACTGGCCCCCCACCTCCCAAGGAAAGAAAGAGATTGTAATTTGCTCCCGAGGGCGATCCATTCCACTTTCTTATCGCCAGCTTTGCCCCTGCATGTCGATATTTTGTGGTGTCTGTATAGGGAGAGTGTGAGGGCACGCTCCATCCAAGCCTTTGGAGCGTGATCTACAAACCCATTTTCTGGCTGTTTAACTGGACATTTGGTGAATCGAAGCCCAGGTTCATAGTTGAACCTGGGCTTTGATTCATAAATGTCGGATACAACTAATAAATCAAGCTCCAGAGACTTGAATGGGTGTGCCCTTTATTTTCCCTGTACAGACGTCACAGAATGTCTGGAGTGTGGGGGTAGAGCAGAAAGAGAGATTCTCTTTAATGGAAGCTCTGAGTATTTATTTCTTTGTTTTGTGCACAATATGTAATGTTTTATAGTGAAGCTGCAGATCTTACTTTGAGAGGGCTCTTACAGTACGTAATTACACATAGGACCCCATGGAAAAAATTCTAGCTAGCAGTCACTGGCAGGGGACTGCCCCCATGTCAGGTGACCGACATCAGTATAAAGGGGCGGTCCCCCACGCCTGCCTTCCAGTTCTTTCCCGCTGTTGGCTCATGCAGTGCCTCGCGGTTAAGTTCACTGCTTCGCAGTCAATCGTCGGTAGTTTTTACCTCCTATTTTCTACTTTTTTTTTTTTTTCCTGATTTTCGTCAGCCTTACCTACAGCTGCTGTGTATGTAGTCCCAACTCCTCCAGGCACAAAAACAAGTACGATTCTTGTGGCACCAGCTCCCGCATAAGGACGGACATTCCCAGTGCCTTTTTGTCTAGGCCCCGATCATCCCGTCGAGAAGTGCCAGCTTTGCCAGCAGTTTAACGCAGCCACCCGAAAATGGAGGCAGCAGTCCCTGTAGGCCCACGTTCTTAAACAAAAAATGACCTCTATGGAAAAGGAACTGAAAAAACTTCGGCGGGCTTCGACTTCTCTGGAGGGCCACCACAAGAAAAAGCGCCGGGACCAGGACTCCTCATCGGTCGCCGCAGCCTCGGCTGGGGTCGCGGTGCTGCAGGTAACGCCTCCCCTGGGAGGCAGCTCCATGGCGGCCGTCTTGGAAGCTTCCAAGACGGCGTCAACCCTCCTGCCGGGCTCGTGCTTGGGCCCCTCGGGAGCCTCCAGGTCCAAGGAGGCAGCCGCTCCCAGTAAGGTCGCCACTGTGTGGCCTTCTGGTTTGAGTGGCCCAGTTAAGTCGGATGTCTGCTCCTCCAACGCCTACCTGGGTAAGGTTGCTAAAACGCCTGACCCTCTGGGGCATCGCGCAGCCTCCAAAGTGCCCGCCAAGGCTGCCCCTCCTTTGCAGCCTTCGTCAGGCGCTGGGTCCAATAAGTCTGACGCCGGCTCCTCTGACGTCCGCCCAGATCCCGTCGATAAGACGGACATAGACTCCTCCGACGTCTGCTCAACGTTAGAGCCGACGCCGGACCCTTTGAGCTTATCCATTGTCTCGAGCTGCCGCCAGCGCTTGTTGCACTCCGGTGCCAGCGTCTCTCTGCTGGATCCGGAGATGGTAATCCTTCTTCCCAGGTGACACGGAGGAGGTGGGTACGCTGCTGTCGGGTCTCCCTCCCACTGGGCGGATCACCCGACACTCGGCCAGCCTACCCACCGACAATATCCCATTGCGGACGCCCCCTCGCCGGGCCTGCCGCCCGCTGGGCAGTATCCGGGGCCTTCTGCTTTCACCAACCCCCGGTCCCTGGGTATTCGATACCGTCATACCCAGGCCCACAGTATCTGGCACCCCAGTACCCGACGCCGGCCTTCCCGACACTGCAGTACACGGTGCCCCAGTACCCGCCGTCGGGGTATGGATACGCGCCTTACGGATACCCTCAGTATCCGTATCTCCCTTCTCCACCACCCCCTCAGCCACCGGTGGACTTGAAGGAGACTTTGGCTTCCTGGTGGGCTGAGGCCAAGGCTCAGCTCACCAGGGAGTTAGAAGCCATCGTCAGCCGGTCCGGTTCCAGACCCCTACGCCGGAGGACCCCCCCACCTCCGGATACAGAGGCGAGCCCTCCGTTCCAGGGCAGGGCAGGATATCGCTTCCCGGGGCTTCCCAGAAGGTCCATTCCTCCCCGCTGGTAGGAGAGTCTTCTTCCTTTTCATCCTCCTCGGAGACCTCGGATGACTCAGATGGTCGTTCCGACCCAGACGACGAGCCCCACACTCCGAACAAGCCCAGGCCGAGGACTCCTTCGAAGTTTCCTTCAGAGGATCCTTCCTTTACGGAGTTGCTGCGCAAAATCCAGGCAGTTCATCAGTGGCATTCCTTGGAGCCGGATCCACAGTGTAAGAAACTCGCTGCGCACTTGGATCTGCCCGAGACCGCTCCGACCCTGGTGCCACCGTGGACTGAGCCTCATGCCGACCTTGTTTCCACCATTTGGAAGCAACCGTCGGCTTTAGTCCCTTCCCTAGGAAGTCGGACAGGCTTTATCAGGCTCCGGAGGGTGTTGACTCTCTCTAAATTCGCATCCTCGAGCTGATTCGGTCGCTGATTAAGCGCTGCTCCTTGGCGGACAATAACCCCAAACGCCAGGCTCGTCACCACCCATTAGGAATCCGCCTTCTGGATCAGTGCGGAAGAAGGTCTACGCTTCTTCCACTCTGGGTGTTAGGGCCCTGAATTACGTTGGTCATATGGGAGATTACCAGAAGGCAATCCTTAGCGAGGTGGAGGCTAAATTGGACTCCTTTCCTGAGTCTCAGATAAAGCAGGAAGTGGCGGATCTAGTCCGGTCTGCGCGTTAAGGCCAGTCGGCACATGCTTCATGCCACGTTTGATGCAGTGGACGCTGCTGGTCGGAGCTCGGCTTTCACCGTTGGTTTGCAGCGTCATGCCTGGCTCTGGGTGTCAGGTTTGGTCCCGGAGGTGCAGTCTGCTATCCTGGATGCTCCCTTCAGGGGTTCGGTGCTGTTCAGTGGCGATGTCAAGGACATCATCACTGATCTGCAGGAGAAGGGTACTGCACTTAAGTCAGTTGACTCCACGTACAGACCCCCTCAGGCTCAGCATCGTCCCTTTCGCAGATGTTCTCGGCAAAAGGCGAAACCTCAGGGAATGCGGGCCAACAAACGTTGGGCCCCTCCGGCTGCCAAGCCCCCCCCCCCCCCCAAAAAAAAAACAGCGGGGGCTTCAGCCGCGACGCTGCCTCACACCTCCCACAGCCTCTGGACCTTCCAGAGGAACCCGTAGGAGGGAGATTCTCTCTCCATCTACTGGGTTGGGAGAGGATCACTTCAGACACTTGGGTGTTCCTACTGATCGCAGAAGGACACTTAATAGAGTTTCTTGGGAAACCTCCTCGAACCCCCAGGTCGTCTTACTCTCCAGAACATCATCTTCTGGTTCAGGAGGAAGTATCCTCTTTTCTTTTGAAGGAGGTGATAGAGCCCGTTCCTCGGACGGGCTACTACTCCCACTTTTTCCTGGTCCTGAAGAAGTCAGGAGATGTGAGGCCGATTCTCAACCTCAGCTCCCTGAACTTGTTCATGGAGTACAAAAGGTTCAGGATGCTGTCTCTGCAGAGTCTTCTGTCCCTTCTTTGGCTGGGACAGCGGCTGTGTACTCTGGACATGCAGGATGCTTACGTGCATATCCCTATTCACCCTTCTCACCGCAAATACCTGCATTTTCCATTCCAGGGGGCCCTGTACCAGTTCAAGGCTCTCCCATTTGGTCTTTCCTCGGCGTCCCGAGTGTTCACCAAATGTCTTTCGGTGGTAGCGGCCTACCTGCGTACCCAGGGGGTGCAGGTTTTCCCCTACCTGGACGACTGGCTCCTGGCGGCCTCATCCAGGGAGGAACTCCTGCGCTTCCTTTCCCTTAACCTGCAGGTTTTTACCTGCCTGGGGGTTACTGTCAACCAGACTAAGTCCCACCTGATCCTGTCCCAGAGGCTTCAGTTTATTGGGGTGATCCTGCACACTACCTCCGGCATTGCATTCCTGCCACTGGACAGGGTGGCCTCACTCCAGGCTCAGGTCCGCCTGTTGTGCAGCCGTAGGCGGGTCAGCACCAGGTCGGTCCTTCGCCTCCTCGGGCTCATGGCAACTGCTATTCCAACAGTCCCTCGCGCTTGGCTCCACATGAGAATCTCTCAGTGGACGCTTTGGTCTCAGTGGGATCAGCTGGTGAAATACCTAGATCAGTTAGTTCTGGTCTCCAATCCTATGGCTCAGGACTTGCAATGGTGGATGGTTCAGGAGAACCTTTGCCGAGGAGTTCCCTTCTGTCTTTCTCCCCCCCCCAGATGCAGACTACAGATGCCTCAGGCAAGGGTTGGGGAGTCCATCTCGGGCCTCACAGGACCCAGGGCTCCTGGTCCAAGCTCGAAAAATCTGCTCAAGCTTTGGGCTGTGATTTATGCTCTTCAGGCTCTGCATCTTTATCTGCTTTCCAGACATCTGGCTGTCCAGACGGACAACATGTGCATAGTCTGGTACATCAACAAACAGGGAGGAACTCGTTCCTACCCTCTCTGCAGGGAGGCAGTGCGGGTTGGGAATGGGCAGTGCAGCACAACCTTCACCTCACGGCCATTCATGCCCCGGGGGTCGAGAACACGTTGGGAGACAACCTCAGTCGGTTGTCTGCTCACGCTCACGAGTGGGAACTAGATCAGGGGGTAGCGGTCGATATCTTCCTATGCTAGGGGACGCCACAGGTAGACCTGTTTGCGTCTCCTCTCAGCGCAAAACTTCCCTCCTTCTGCTCGCTCGCTCCAGGGCGTGGCATTTTGTGGAGAGATGCTCTGTCTCTAGACTGGAAGGGAAGCTTCGTCAATGCCTTTCCCCTGATCCCCTTGATTCCGACGGTCTTACAGAAACTCAGCTCGGAAAGAGCTTGCATGATCCTCATCACTCCTTTCTGTCCCAGGCAAGTTTGTTTCTCTCTTCTGCAACAGTATTCAGAGAATCCTCCTCTTCCTCTGTCGCGACTTTTGCTGACCCAGGATCAGGGGACCCTGGTCCATCCAGGCCTTAAGTCCCTTCAGTTGCACGCATGGCTCCTGCAGACGTAGCTCAAGCTCATTTCAGGGTTTCTGCATTGGTTGCTGAGATTCTGGTGGAGGCCAGAAAGCCCTCCGGCGGTTGGATTACTTGCGCCAGCTCTTTGATCTGGGTCTCAGTCATTCCTCTCTGAAGGTTCACATGGTGGCCATCTCTGCTTACCATTTTCCTTTTGGGGACAGGACTTTTGCGCAGTTGAAAGCTTCCAAGACTTTTCTTAGAGGGGTCCTCCACTTGAAACCCCCTATTCAGGTTCCTGCCCCTCCTTGGTATTTGAATTTTATCCTTGAGAAACTTACTCTGCCTCCTTTCGAGCCGGCAGCTTCAGCAGACCTAAAGTTCCTGTCATGGAAGACACTTTTCCTTGTGGCCATTACTTCTGCTCGAAGGATTTCTGAGCTCCAGGCCCTCATGTGCAAGATCCCGTATTTGATTTTCCACAAGGAACTTGTGGCTCTGCGTACCAACCCTAAGTTTCTTCCCAAGGTGGTAGCAGAATCTACGCTGAATCAATCCATGGAGCTGCCTGCTTTCTTTACGCAGCACTCCAATCAAGGGGAGTACCTCTTGCATACTTTGGATGTTTACTGAATCCTGAGATACTACACCACAGGGACGAAGGATCTCAGGAAGACTGATCAACTGTTTGTCTCTTTTGCTCATAAAAGAGAAGGCAATGCTGTTTCTAAGCAGTGCCTATCTAAATGGTTGGCTCATTGTATCACTTTCTGTTATGACAAGTACAACAAGACCCTGCCGGGTCAGGTCGTAGGGCACTGCACCAGAGGAGTCACTGCCTCCACTGCTTGTTTCAGGAATGTCTCGGCGGCAGACTTCTGTGCAGCCGTTACTTGGACTTTTGTCCATGCCTTTACGAAACACTACAGTTTGGACATTGCCTCTCACTGTAGAGCGGGCTTCGGGTTGGCTGTTCTGCAGGGTCTTCTTTCCTAAGACCTCAGCAGCCAGTGGGTCTACTTTTGGGTAGTTTTCCTCCTCCTGTTTGCTTCTGCTTGTTCCAGACTGCCTGGGACTCAGTCCTATGTGTAATTACCTCCTGCAAGAGCCCTCTCGAAGTAAGATAGTACAGTTACGCAAGAACTTACCGTAACAGTGGATCTTCAAGAGAGGCTCTTAGAGTAGGTAATACCTTCCTGCCCTCCATCCTCCTAAGCTTTTTCAGGTCCTTTTCCAGTGAGGGAAACATCTGCTTCTCTCTCGTCTCGCCTTTTTAGGCCTTTGGCGGGAAAGAACTGGAAGACGGGCGTGGGAGACCGCCCCTTTATACTGACGTCAGTTACCTGACATGGGGGTGGTTCCCTGCCAGAGACTGCTAGCTAGAAATGTTCCCGTGGGGTCCTGACAACTGCTGGCTTCAGTCCTATGTGTAATTACCTACTGCAAGAGGCTCTCTCGAAGATCTACTGTTACGGTAAGTTCTTACGTAACTGTACTTTCTGTTTTTCTCTTTCATAAGTCTCACGTTTCAGTTTAGATGGAATTGTTACATCTTGGCTACCAGAACAATTGATTTCAGAATTAAAATAATTGGGGTAGCAGGGGTCGGCTTTAACCTTTCGTTCCACTAACCAGCACAGCAAGTTGACTCAAAATTGCATTAGCCTGCAGATAGTTACACTAGTCCATAATTATAATGCAGAATTTTCCACATTTATAGAGTAAAAAAATGCAAGTCAAGAAATATTCCCTGCTTATTACACATTTCTCCTGTTCTTACATTGCTTCCCATCCCAAAAAGTGCCATGCAATCACAGACCCCAGTTTTTTTTTGTATCATACCCCTCACTTTGCGCTGTCCTGAACCCAGATTATTCACAGCAGTGGATACTCTTTTTCCCGGCAGAAACAGAGTTAGGTAGAAAAAACATGCTGAGCCCCAAGCTTTGACTAACCAGAGACCTGTACTTCCAGAAGTGTGTGTGAGCTGTGTCAAATGAGCTAGGGGCAGATCTAAGATTTCTTTGGTGGGGGGGATCAGACAGTCCTAGGGGGCTTGGGGCATAAGAGACTTTGTGACATTTTTATTAATATATACCAGGCACAAAAGTATTGATTTTTGAGATGTTCTGCCCCATCAGTAGCAGACTTTTTTAAACATTACCATTTCATTAGCCCTGAGGAATGAGTCCTAAGGCGAAAAGCTCTGCCTTTTCTATTTTTGAGGATCTAGCCACCGGAGGAATGCCTGTTTCTACTTTTCAGATTATCCTTTTTTTTTTTTTTTACAAGGCATAAATTAGTGTCTGAGACTTGATTAGCGGCCTTCGCTAACCAAAGTAAAAAATGATTAGCTATTGACAGAAGTAATGTGGTAAATTAATGGAAAGAGTGTTAAAAACACTATTAGAAAATGAAATAAACAAACATGGGATTGAAGATACAACACAACATGGATTTAACAAAGGTCTGTCATGTGTTACAAATCTTGTGTCCTTTTATAATTCAGTCATCGATAATGGCAACGAAGGATCTCCTGTGGATGTCATTCTTCTGGATATAGGAAAGGCTTTCGACAGTCCACCATGACCTTTTAATTAATAAAATCTCAGTCATGGGTATTAACAAATTAATTTGTAAAATGGATCAATTGGTGGTTGACTGATCGCAGGCAGAAAGTCAGGATCAATGGAGCATGGTCCAGTGAGGGGTCTGTGACTAGTGGTGTTCCACAGGGCTCTGTGCTGGGACCTCTTCTCTTTGGTCTTTACATTGGTGGATTTGGGGAATGGACTTGTTAGTAATTTATCAAAGTTTGCCGATGATACTAAAATTGGAGGAGTAGTTGATACTATAGAAAAATATATTTTACTTTGTAAAGATCTTAAAGGGATTGAAGATTGGGGAAAAACCAATGGCATGAAATTTAATGATTCTAAATGCACTGTCATCCATTCTGGTCATAAAAATCCAGGTTTCCATTATACTTTAAATGGTAAAAATTTACCAACATCAGGTAACAAAAAAGATCTTGGAATTTGGATCAATAATAAGTTCTCCTCTGCTGATTATTGTCGATATGTTGCCCAAGTCACAAATAGATTGTTACATTCCATTAAAAAAAAGTTCCTCACAAGGGACAGTAAATGTCTTATGAAACTTTACAAAACTTATATACTGCCCCACCTTAACTATGAATCACCAATTTGGAGACCTTATCTACGACATGATGTGAATTTGATGGAAAAAAATCAGAGTAAACTGATTAAACCTATTAGATGCCTCAAACATTTGGATTATGATACAAGAACCAATATGCTACAATTATTTACATTAGAAATTAGAAGGAGAAGAGGAGACTTACTGTTGCTATATTATAATACGAGGAACCATGCATTGATGGGTCTATGTGGTCTTCAACTAAATTCTAGGAAAGTTAATCTTAGATCACATAATTGGCAGCTATTAGTCCCTAAAGTTAACTCTGTAAAAAGACACAATTTCTTTACAGTAAGAAATGCCATTTTGTGGAATTCACTTCCAGGTGAACTAGTGCACGCAACATCATTTGAGTCCTTTAAAAAACATCTTGATAAGTATTTGTTTCTAGCATATGTTATTAAATAAACCCACTATGAGTGGGAGACAATTTAATGGGCAAATTGCCTACTTTGTTTACTCAAACCAAGTTAAACCAAGATTAGCAATGACCAAAAATTTATATTTTTTCTCAAAACCCCATAAAATCTAATTATCTTGCTCTATATTGATAAAATACACATTGTACACACATTTCTGAGGCTTATATCTGTTTTATTTAGCCATTTTCACAGAAATACAACAATTGTGTAGCAGCAGCATATACATTGTAAGAACCGAGAAGGATGTCTGCCAAAGGAGACCGTGAATTCGTGAGTGTGATCGTGAGTCGTGACAAATTAAGCATAAATTTAAATTACCCCCAGCATAAAAACTACTCCACTTGGGACCGTGATTGACCATAAAGTTACCAACAAGGACTGAGTTGATCTATGCTACTCTTCTCCACCAGGCGTGTAGCCAGTAATTCTGACCTGTTTTTTTTTGGGAGGGACTTGGGGTGGTCCGCCATCCTCAGCTGCCAAATCACCAGGATGTCTTGGTTTAGCACTAAAAAAAATATGTCTACAGCCCTGTCTGGGTTGAATCCAGCTGGAGGGGGGCCCTGCTTTTTAATGCGAATCAGTGTTTCTACAGTATCTTCTGCCAGACTTGCTCTCCAGTTAATTTTTACCTTGTCCATTCTTGAAAAACACCTTTCTACTATTGCATTAGAGACACGAAATACTCTCAACACATTGACAAGCTTCAGCAGATTTGGATAAGAATTTTGGAAATCACATACCAGCTTTGGCCAGATAGCAGAGGCAGAAATATTGATGAAATTAGTTTGAGCAAAAATCTTAAACTCTTGCCATTCTACAAGTAACAGAGTGCTGTCACAGTCATAGAAACATAGACTTTGATGGCAGATAAGGACTGCTTGGCCCATCTAGACTGCCCATTTCCCTACCTATTGGATAAGCTGCAGATCCTAGTTAACCAATAGCCTACTTCTTCCTACCACCCACCAGAATTGCCTTATGTCTGTCCCTTGCATTCCCCTACTGTTTTTGACCCCATGACCTCCTCAGGAAGGCCGTTCCATGTGTCCACCACCCTCTCTGTGAAAAAAATACTTCTTCACATTGCCCCAAGCCGTCCCCCTCTATCTTCAAATTGTGTCCCCTCATTCTTGCACATCTCTTTTTCTGAAAGATGCTACCCTCTTGGACTTTGTTGATTCCCTTGAGATACTTGAAAGTTTCTATCGTCCCCCCCCAGGGAATACATATTAAGCGTGTTTAGTCTCTCTTCGTATGGCTTCTGTTGCAGACCCTGTACCATTTTAGTTGATCTGTTCTGGACTGCCACCATCCTGTCTATGTCCTTGTGGAGATGGGGTCTCCAGAACTGCACGCAGTACTCCAGATGGGGTCTCACCAACTGTCTGTACAGAAGGATAACAACTTCCTGTTTTCTACTGGTGATGCCTCTCCATATACATCCGAGTATCCCCCCAGCCCACCCTACTGCCTTCTCACATTGCTTGCTAACCTTAATGTCATCTGATAAGATTACCCCCAGGTCCCTTTCCATTTTTGTTGTTGTTACTACCTCTCCCCCATTATGTAATCTTCCCCAGTCTTTTTGTTTCCCAGGTGCATTATTTTGCACTTCCTTGCATTGAATCCAAGCTGCCATACTTCTGACCATTCTTCCAACCTTGCAAAGTCCCTTCTTATCCTTTCCACACGTCCTTGTGTATCAACCCTGTTGCAGATCTTTGTGTCGTCTGCAAAGAGGCATACTTTTCCTTCCAGTCCCTCTGCAATGTTACATATAAAGGCATTAAAAAGGACCAGACCCAGTACTGAACCCTGTGGTACCCCACTAGTAACCCCCCTTTCTTCGGAGTGGACTCCATTTACTGTTACCCTCTGTGTCCTGTTGTCCAGCCAATTTTTTTACCCAGGCTACCACCCTGGGACCCCCTCTCAGGCTGGCTAATTAGCTTATTAATCTTTTGTGTGGGACTGTGTCAAATGCCTTGCTAAAGTCTAGGTAGGCCATGTTCAGTCAGGCTGCAAAAGTGCTGAAAAGTGGTCAGCTTCTGCAGTAATGTCACTGTTACCATACAGCTCCAGTTCCCTTCTGTCTGCTGGCCAAAGTCTGATATCTAACACTTTTACACGGTTATAGATATTACCTTCAGCAGTCAAACTGAACCTTTGTTCACAACACTTCTCGGTGTTTGTAATGTATTTCTTAGTTTGCTGTTTAAAAGTTTTAACAGCTTGGCCACTAAAATATGTTAATTTTACACCCTTGACTTCAGCACATGCTCCTGAAAGAACATGAGACCAATTTTTTAAGAGAATGTCAAGTTCACTGCCACTTATGGGACCACTCTGCTTAGCATGATCAAGAGTGTTTCCCGGAGGGGGGCGTGGCTAGCTGGCAAGCGTGGAGGACGCTTGTTAACATAGCTCCCTGGGGTGACAGCTCCTAATTTAAGAATTTCAGCTGTATAATTGCGTTTGAATGATTCTGCAGGAGATAGACAGATTCTTAACTCTGATGGCATCCGGGAAATCTAAAAACAAACTGGCTAAACTGCAATTTGGAGCCAACAAGCCAGTTAAAAGAAGCGAAAGTAACCTACGCCATTCTGGGCCTTCATCACCAGCCGATTGTGGAGACTGCGCACAAAATATGGGTACGGAGCTGGAGTTAGCCAAGGCCTTGGATGGGATCCCTGAAACATTGGCACAAATGAGAAGTGATATGAAAGCAGGATTTCACAACTTGAACACTCAATTCACTCACTTACAATTGGTGGTCACTAGCTTAACTGAAACGACTACCACATATACTTCCCGAATATGTGAATTGGAGCGTAGAGTTAGTGACCTGGAGGACACATATGCAGGGGCTTCAGCAGAAAGAAACTGCCTACTTTCCACAATTGCAGACCTGAAGGAACAACTTGATGATCAGGAGAACTGCTCCTGCCGATCCAACATTCAGATCATTGGCCTTCCTGAGGGGATGGAGGGGAGAAATCCTAATGTGGAAATACATAAGTGGATTGTTAGGAACTTGGGCCTTGGAGAGGAAACTGAAGGCTTTGAAATCAAGTGTGCCCACCGAGTAGGCCCTCCACCAAACCCAGGATATCGTGCTCGTCACTGCCTTATAAAATATGTAAAGTTTCGGGACAAAGAGTTTATTTTGCAAAAAGCAAGAGAGATGGGCCCTATAAAAACGGGCAACACTACAGTGCATAGTTACCAAGATTACAGTCGAGAGTTGTAGACGAGGCGACAGAAATGAAATCCGATTAAAAGTAAATTGTACTGACTGGGATGGAAGTTTTCTTTAGCATATCCTGCATGGCTCCAAGTAGATAGGCCTGGGCAAACTCCTCGATTCTTCACGTGCCACAAAACAGCAGAGGGGTGGCTAGAGGAGGAGGAGATCAGGAGGGATAGACAACAGCTTAATGCAGAATGAGGTGTGTAGTATTTTCACCTGTGCAAATGTTGTTAAATCAGTAAACGGATTTATTTTGCTTTGTCTCGGTTGGTGAGTGGTATGCATATCGACCCGAGTCTCTTATTTTCTCCTCAAGGGAACTGTGCTGCTCAATGCCAAGAGGGGAGGCCTAGTCGGTGGAACTTTAATATTTTAATGCCTAGAAAACATGTAGTACTATATACCCTGACCGAGTCTAGGGACCCGGGTACCAGCGGGAGGTTTTCTTCTGATCGGAAACTTCCTGGGCCATTGAATGCTACTCCAGCATGTTCATCATGGACTCCCTTTGGGGTTGAGGTGGAAAGGAGCAGGTCGCTTCCACACTTTTAAGAGAGAGGGCTCTGGGTGGACCCTCAACAATGGCAGTAAATACCATGGTGGATGTATTATTTATGGGATGTCACCCAGTCCCAACTTTTTTCACCACAAAGAGAATTGTTAAAATGTATGACTCTTTATTGAACTGTAGTTTTGTTGAGCAGCGTTTAGGGGTCTTGTGAAGGGGCGAATTTGTGAGTCATGCATCATTAAAGTGGTGACCTATAGTAGTCCTCTAATGGTTTGAGCCTGCAGTCTGAGTAGAAGTGTTCTCGGTCTTAAATAGGTTGTATGTGCATCCACAATATAACAGTAGTGAAAAAAGTGAACCCTGCAATCGTGATGACACATAGGACAATGTACCCTAAATGCATTTAAAAGCAACCCCTTCCCCGCACCAGGCAGGGATGCCCTATGTCTCCCCCCCCCCCCGTTTGCGCTGTACACTAAGCCTCTAGCACAGGCACTACTAGAGAGCACAGCCTTCCAGGACGTACAATTGGCAGAGCAGGAGCATTGGATAGCATTGTATACGGACAACGTACTACTCTATATTACCAATCCTGAAACAATGCTCCCTGAGGCTTTCGGATCCTAGATCAGTTTAAACTTCTCTCTTATAAAGTAAACATGACAAAAACGGAGGCCTTCCCACTGTACTGTGCCCCGATGCCCAATTTGAGCAAGATTGTCCCATTTTGGTGGAAACCCTTTACGAGGTTAATTGTGGACCCCTCTCTAATCTAATACTGGCTGATTTACAGAGCTAGGATATGTTACCCAAGGGGCTGTTTCAATGGGTGGATGCGGTGAAAATGGTGGTTTTGTCCAGACTGCTCTACCTTTTCCAGAACATCCCTCACTCTGTCCCCTCAGAGGACTGGTGAAGGTAGAGAATGGCAATTTCCAGATTTCTCTGGCAAGGACGGAGGCCATGTGTGTGCCTCACCACCTTACAACTCCTCAAGGCAGAGGGTGGTCTTGGACTCATGAATCTTCAGCTTTATTAAACTGGGAGAGGAACTGCAAAAGGAAATAACATCAGAAGGACTGTATCACCCCTTTTCGTCGACACCCCGACGGCGAAACATGGAAAAAGACCATTATGGCGACATTCGCAGTAATGGTCCTTTTTCAGTGTTTCGCCTTCCCCCAGTGTTCCGCCCCCTCCCCGGACCAACTCCAACCTGGAATTTGAATCCTAGAGTTTGGGGGGTGCGGGGGCAGAGCCCCCTGCAGAAAACACTAAGTCAAGAGGCGGCACAATACCTGCGTCGGTATTGTGCTGTTGCTGTGGGGGAGGTCGGCATTTTCGCTGACGGGAAAAAGTGGTGCTTCCCAGAAGGACTGGGAGAGGGGTTGTTATGAGGCGGGCTAAATGACCTCCTCCCACGTCTGTTGTGAGTATGCACGAAAACATACAGTCCGATATTTCCGTGCCCTCATCGTCACAGCCAAATCTGGCAGGGAGGGGTTTGGTGCACCCTGCTGGCGTAACTGTGGTGAGCCTCGGATGACACCCATGTAATGTGGACCTGCCCAGCTCTACAGCCTTTCTTGATGGACTTAGGGCAGTTGCAGAGGTGCTCCTCTCCCACTGTACAGTTAACTCCCAAACTTTACCTGTTTTACATATACCCTAAGGGGCTGAAGGATAGAACTTCTAAATATCTCTTGGGTATCCTTCTGTTGGCAGCTATAAATGCATTACAAGACTCTAGCTGAACCCACCTCAACATGACATAGCCCATTGCAGGGATATTGTGAATGATGTATACAAAATGGAAAAAAAATATCTTTTGGTTCAAATTACAAATCTGAGTTGTTTACATCTAGGTGGATCAAGGTGATATATATAATGTCACATGATTCCATATTTGTCTGTCCCCTAAGCACGTAGTGGTTTGAGAGGGTGGGGGTGAGATAGTCGGGAGGGTTTGGCATGTGGTGGGGGGAGAATCTTAATATCTGGGGGTTTATTTATTTAGGGTATCAGAATTACAATCCTTGAGTCAGAGACTCCTTTTCAGTAGACAATACATAAGTAGTACGTGTTTAGAGTAAGGAAACATAAGTACAAAATAAGATAGTACAGGATGAGGGTAACATAATGCAAACACAGTTGAACACTGAAGTGGGATGAGTAAGTAGCAAACAGTAATACAAGATAAAGCTAACATAAGTATAAGATGGTTGATGTGGTTTTGCACTAGAACAGAATCCACTGGTAGTTGGAGATGTGTGTCAGGATTGTCTCCTGCCCTCGTTTTACTCCGTCTCAGAGACCTGAGATGATTGTTATTCATCAGGATAGCTATATAACATTGGGCCCCCCTGACTGTTGTACCATTGTACTGGGATAACTGTTTTGTCCTGTAATCTGTGAAACAACATTAGACCTCAATGTATACTTGTCAAGTTCAGTGAAAAAACAGTTATTTTAATAAAAATATATTTACAAAAAAAGAAGCAACCCCCTCCAATAAAATCATGTCTGTCTCCAAACTATAAGCAATAAATTTGAAAAAGGGAGAAAAATCAACCTCACTATTCCTAGATCTCAAGCAAGCACACGCATTTTTTTTTTTAATTCTTTGATAACTGGGTAAGGCCCAGCAACTTGTTTTCAGGAGTGACCCGAGAGCACTGGGGAGGGTAAGTGCTCAGGATCACACAGTATGCAAGTGGAGGTTGTGGGAATCAAACCTAGGTCTGCTGGATGTACCAGTCTCATTCAGAACTCATTACTCTAACCTCTAGGCTATACTGCCCAGCCATTCCTTCTGTGCCAAAAGCCCTTGAAATTGGTGGGATGTGATGAGAGGGATTCCCGGGAGAGACTGCGAAAGATAGAATGACGATATAAATACATTATACATTGAGATATGGAAGACCAGAAATGGACAAAATTGTTCAGTCAGTTAAGCCATTTTTGCACGTAGGCTACTGAAAAAATTGATAATTCACTTTATTTGACCAAGAATGGTTTTAAATCCCATTCATCATTATGGGCAAGGGATTTCAAGCTTTTTAGCATAAAAATCCATTTGCTCTCTTTCTTAAAGGAGCACTGTCAGCTGTTCTCTGCTTTTTTTTTACCCTGTTAAAACAAAAGTACCTGCACTCACGGCTGCCTTCTTACTGGCTGTATATTATATATAACGGCAAAATGAGCCTTAAAAGTTACATATTTTTCTCTATTTTTAATGTAAACTGTAATCCTGCTTGGTGGTCCGCTGTTATCAGTGGCCCCCAATGCTTATGTGGGCTCCCATATGTATATAGTGCCGAAGTGCCAGCAGGCTTGTCCTTGGATGAGTTTTCTCAATTTGGACCCCCACAAAGCGAGCAGAACTTATTATTATAGTTTGTTTTTCAAACTGAGGGGTGTACCAAGGGTAAATCTGCATTTAAAAGTCAAGCTGAAACACTGGGTGCTCGCAAGCTTCCATACGTGCCCATGCCCTGTGTCATGGCTTGACTTTTAATCGTGAATTTACCCTTGATGCGCCCATCTGTTTGAACAATGAATGGTAATAGTAAGTTCTGCTTGCTTTATGTTACAAAGTTGTCTGTCTCATGGCGGTCCAAATTGAGAAAACTCATCCATGGACAAGCCTCCTGGCTCTTCAGCGTTATTTACATATGGGAGCATGCATAAATGTCGAGTGGCCTCTGATAGGAGCTTACTGCCAGGATTACAGTTTATATTAAAAATAGAGAAAAAAGACCAACTCTGCTCTTCAACATATGCTTTCATAAATAAGATATTCCAGCTGTTACAGATTACTAGAGAATACATTTTTTCATTTTCAGTGCTGCTTTCCAAGGTCTGCAGCACATCTTTGTAGTATAGAAAACATTTTGAAAACATTTGCCTTTCCTCTCTTAACCTCATAGTGCCTTTGTTTATGACTTGATAGTGTTTATCATGACAGCAGACTGTGATGTCACAAACAGCAATTATGAGGTGAGCAGGGTAGAGTCAGACATATTTTGAAAGACTCAGTGACATAATTGCTGCATTATCTACAGTATTTTGCAGCTCAGCAGCAGAGGAAAGTTAGAAAAAAAACAACTAGAAAACAAAGTTGAAACATAATTGGTGTAAATCTAGTGTTTTTAAGAGAGTTGCTCTTTAAGACTCATTTTGCAGTTTTATATAGTATAGAGCGAGTAAGAAGGCAGCAGGCAGTGCAGGCTCTTTTGTTTTTAATAGGGTAAAAAAAGGGCAGAGAACATATTCTGACAGTGTTCCTTTAAGCAATGTATCCCACTCTGTCACCTCCTCGCTTTGGGGGAGGCCATTCAGTGTCCAGAAACGTGCTACCTTTGGGACTACTTCTGTGCTGTCCTTGTAATGCTGGCCTAGTGATGAGAAGTCTTTTTCTACAGTTTTTCTTTTTATCCCTCAGGTGTTCCTGTATTCTAGTTTTTAATTCTCGCACTGTCCTCCCTACATTGAGTTTGTTACAGAACATACTGGTATAATGAGGAATACCACAAAGGAAGTGGAACATCCTATATAAGCTGTCTAGTTTCCAGTTTTAAAAGATATCCCAAGGTGTTCAAATACTCTGGTCTCCTGTGCATATTTGTAGACACTGCATCTTCCACAGTGCAAAAAGTCCTTGTGCTTCGGTTTTGGCGAATTTGAATAGCTGACTGGGTCTTGTTCAAAATGACTATGTACCAGGATGTCTCGTACGGTTTCTTCCTGAATGTTGACTTATGTGGGAAGTTGTTCCCAGATCTCTGCCCAGATCAGAGTCAAAAAGTAAAATGGAGAAAGAGCTTGTAGATTATGTTGACATTCTGGCCTGCTAGATGGTTATGGGGAGTGCTAAAGGTAACTACTGCATCTTCTACATTGTTCTTTATTCGAAGGGTTGGCAGTGAGTGCCTGTCTCTCTTTCTCCCTTAGTTACAAGCTCCTCTGCCATTGACTTGTAGTAGTTCCCGGGAAAAGCACAGAGCTGAGCGATTAAGAAGGGAGAGGAAGCAGCTATGGGGAAGCTGAGATAAAAACCCCATCACCTGCGGGGCAGAACTGTATACCTCTTAGGTTTTGTCACTGAAGTGCTGGACACTGATACTGAAAAATGTAGGACCTGACATAGGAAAATAAGTGACACTGGCCTTAATAATAGGGATATAAACTGGAAAACACTGGAAACTAGTATTTTAACTGCAGTTATAGAAAACTAGAACATAGACAGTGACGGCAGAAAGACCAATGGTCTGGCCATTCTGCCCGAGTTCCCTATTTAGCTCTGGGACCTACTGTCCCTCCAGGGTCCTAGCCCCCTCCTCACCTCCTAGTGTCTGTTGCCTCTACCAGCCACCATACCCTTCATTCTATCTCAGCCGTGCTTGAAATCACTAACCGTTTTAGCACTCGACACCTCAGCTGTCGGCCTGTTCCATGGCTCCACCATCCTTTCTGTAAAATTACTTTCTCGTGTTCCTCCTGAACCTCTCTCTTGTTAGCTTCCACTCATGTCCACATGACCATGAGCTGGTATTCAAGCTAAAATGTTTTCTGCAGTTCACCTTGTTAATTCCTTTTAGGAACTTGAATGTCATATCTCTCCTCTCCGTTCTAGTCTTCAGTGAATACACTCTACCCCTGATCACAGCCTGGACAGCCTGGAAGACCTGACAGTGGGATGATAATGACTCGCATTGAGGCTTTTTTTGGGGTCCACATCTTGCACTGCTGGGTAACTGCAGCTCTTACAGAGCTGCTGTTCACACCAGGCCATCCAGAGCACTGAGGGAGATCATGTGGACTAGAGCCTGGTAAAATAGGATTTTGTGTAACTTCATTGACAGTCATGGAAGACCTGCAATAGTTGGGAAAGGTGGGCTAGGCAGTACTGCCTATTTTTTAGCCTTGTGTGGGGCGTGCGGGATACAGATAGAAATACAGAAACATAGAATCTGTCGGCAGATAAGGACCATACGGCCCACCTAGTCTGCCCATTTCCCTACTCACTGTTGCAGCCCCAGATCCTATTTGATCTGTGGCTCTCCTGCTCTGCACTTCTCCAGGGCACTCTCCCATGTACTCTTGAACGCCCGTATTGGTTTTGCTCCCACCACTTCTGGAAAGCTGTTCCACGGCTCCACCAACCTCTCAGTGAAAAAGTACTTCCTAACATTACCCCTAAGCCTTCCACCCTTCAGCCTCATATCATGCCCCCTTGTTCTTGTGCAGAGTTTTCTCTGAAATATGCTTTCCACCTGTACCCTGTTTATTCCCCTAAGGTACTTGAAAGTCTGTATCATATCTCCCCTCTCCCTTCTTTCCCCCCAGTGAATAGATATTAAGGTCCTTAAGTCTTTCCTTGTAGGGCTTCTGGTGCAGTCTGTGTACCATCTTTGTTGCCCTTCTCTGGACTGCCTGTATTTTGTCAGTGTCCTTCTGGAGATGTGGCCTTTAATCTGGACACAGTACTCCAGCTGAGGCCTCACCAGTGATCCGTACAGTGGCATCACCACCTGTTTCCTCCGGCTTGTTATGCCCCTCCCTATGCACCCTAGCATTCTGTTTGCTCCCCCCACTGCCTTTTCACACTGTTTGGTCACCTTTAGTTCATCAGATATGATAGCCCTCAGGTCCCTCTCCTGACTTGTGGTGGCCAGAATTTCTCCACCCATCCTGTACTCCTCCCTTGGATTCCTGTGACCCAGGTGCATGATGCAAACCATTTAAAATTTAACACGATTAAGCTGTTGGGTGTATTTTTTTGTTATTTTGATTTGTTTTTTGTTGTTAGTGAATTGGAAAATTCCCCTACTCGTTTTGCCCCCTCAGGAAGAGCAGGGACTGAAATAAGGGGATGCTGGGTGCCATTTCACACCGTCAGACACAGCATCTGCTGCTTTAGAAAGCAGACACTTGGAAGTGCTTCCTGCATCTCTCTCCACCTCAGTTGTGAGGAAGGAAACAAAGCCTTGGATTGCCATCTTGAGTGTCCAAGCACTCACAAGGCAAGGAGGGAGGGAGCAAACCGAAGCCTGGTTAGGAGCAGTTTATTGTTTGTATTACCACTGCTTCTTCTCCCTTGGGTCGCACGTGGAATTGAGCCTCGGCTCAGCATGCCTTTTCCAGTTACCAAATGTTTAAATAAAATAAATTTAAATAAAAAAAAGTTAGCACACATGTTGGTTGAGGGCTTTGAAGTGCTGTCTGAGTCATCAGCAGTGTCATTGTGTGCCTAATGGAAGTCCGGGGAAGTAAGCTCTTATACAGCTGTCTAAGCAGCTGAGCCAGTTGCATTTATGACGGGTGGGGTGGGGGGGTTGTCAGTGTTTGAACTTCTCACACCAGTAGTCACAGCATGCAAAACAAATGTGAGCCAGCCTTGCTCACTCCATAGAGGTACTGTATGTTGTTTTCCTTTCCACTGCTGGGCTTCTTTATCTTACCTTTGTGCTCACTGACTGCACTTTTAAGTTTTAAAACGAATAAATTGGAGGACTTCCAGTGACGTCATGTACCAAGAAACAAACTGAAAAGTCGGCTTCATCTCAACCGGAGAAAAATCCTCCTAAAAACACCAGTTCTAATGAATATTAAAATTATAGCTTCTACAAGGAGGTATTCAGATGCTAGGAGGATGGGCAAATCGAGCTCTGTCTCCCGAGATTTGGTGGATGGAAATGGATTTTCCTGTGGTGGGACTGACGGCGAGGGTTCCCAAGCCTCAACTTGGCGGGGCTGCTCTCGAGCCGAAACTCTGGGGGAAAAACAATACAGCACCAGATGACCCTCATGCTATCCAAATTGAGGGATTTCAGGAAGCAGATGTGGCTCACCACCACGGCCCTCTGGACAGACCTGATCAGACTGGAGAAGCAGCAGGAATCCTTTGAAGAGCAAATTACTATTACAGATTTCCAACTGGATATAGTTGAATGAGTGATGGTCCTCCAGGAAAAAAAGCAGAAGACTCAGAGTGCCAAAAACCACCACATATCTGGTGTACCAGAGGGTGCTGAAGGGACAGACATAATCCCCTTCCTTCAAAACTTCCTCTGAACTGAGCTGACCTGTCCGCCCTCCTACACTCTAGAAACAAAGTGCGCACACCGGGCACTTGGGCGTAAACTGACCACCCTTGGAGCCAGACCAAGGTCCATAATCCTGAAACGCCTCTGGTTCAGTTGAGAAAGAATTGGTGATCTACACAGCCTGGGAAAATGTGTCGTGTTCCAGAAGAACAGGCTTTACTTTGATAAAGCAAAAGAACACCGGTACTAGGTTGCAGTACAAGACAAACTTAGCTTTTATTACATATAATTTACAAGACAGTGCCTTTGTGGTGCATAAAATCTCAGAACATGCTCCCGACCCAGTTTCATCCGTTATGCTTTCTCAAGGGTTACTGATCAAGAAAGCTGTTGGCTTTTACAAAGTGCTCACAGTCAGTCATGCTCGGCATTAATCTTGCACTGCACTTTTAAGTTACTGACTGAGCACAATTGGCTGTGGAGACTTTGGAAAAGCTGACAGCTTTCTTGATCTGTATTCCTTGAGAAAGCCTAACGTGCAAAACCAGGTCGGGAGCATGTCCTGCGGTACTGTCTTGTAAATGTATTATATGTAGTAAAAGCTAAGTTTGTTTTGTACTGCAACCTGGTGCAGTACAAAACTGTACTTTGCTTTTGTACTGAACTGGACTTTTACCTAGCACGGGTTATTGGAGTGGAGTGGCATTCCTGCCACTCTCTTTATTTTTGATAAAGACTATCCCTCTGTGCTGGCAGTCCATTGGAGGTCCTATGCTACGATCATGAAGGCCCTCAGGCTCCAGCAACTCAAGTTCTGTACCACCCATGCCTCTAGAATGACTGTCTCTTTTTCCTGACGGGATACACACCTTTGATGCAGCAGAGACTGTCATGAAAGAACTGATAAGCAGGAAAATAAGTTCCCCTCCCTTGTGTCTAGCAATGACCCAGTTGCTAGCCTACGAGCCCTCCCAGAAACTGTGGGCACATTGAACCAATGAGAACAATGCTAACAGCATGGAACTGCGGCCCTGCGAAAACTCATGGCCAGTCTTAAAACCAGACTGCCTCCAAATGTCCCTCCACAGCAAATGGATCCTACTGAAGTCTGAACTCAGTAGCCTGCTGACTTTATGAGGTAGGTCTTGGATTGACCCCCTCCCACTGCATTGTGTCCAGAGAACCATACCCATACAGCAGAGGCCCCAGTGCTATTGTCCCCCCCACTGCTTCCTCCATTCCAGTCCCATTGCCATCCCTGGTCAGCAATTCAGCAGCAAAGCACCTTGTGACTGTTGGATAGTTTCTGGCCCTCGGCTGCTCCTGGGACTCTTTGTGACTGACTAGCCGAAGCCAAGTCTCATGGAAGCTCCACATTGATGTTACTGGGACTGGGATGGAGACACCTGGGTCGCTAGTTTCCTGAGCGGGAGTCTGGGTGACTTGTATGTCCTTTGTGCTGCTCCCCTGCATAATTTCTTAACTGGGTACCATGGCTTGCATCATGGGGTTGCCATGTGGAATGGCCATGTGCGTCATGGCCACGTGCTTGCTACTGATGCAGGTTAGATGCTTCCCCCCTCCTTTTAACACTCTCAGATTTCTGCCAATAGTGTGAGCTGAATTCTGGGAGCTTTGGGGGCAGGCACTGCATAACATCTCTGAACTGTACAAATTACTGCAGAACTCCAGAGCCAGTGAGCCAGCTCAGACAGGCGGAGTGCTGAAGCTGTCCACAGTGCATAGTATGGGGGTGGGAAACATAAAGTCTGCTTCTCAAAACTGAGTGCTGACCTGGGGAGGGGTGGGGTTGGTAGGGCGTGGGTGGTCTCATGGGGGTAGGGTGGTCCTGGGTCTGCCTCCAGGAATGGCACATCTAGGATTAAGCACACAGTCCCATAGTAGTGATGGAAATCAAGCTCCAAGATTCACTGTAATGCATAAACTAAATCTGAGATCTCAGACTAGAACTGAGGTATCATATAGACTGTGAAACAACATACCACCCCCTTCTAGTTCCAGTGGGCAACCTCAGCTGGTAGGGCTCCATGCAGACATAAATCTGCTACGCTGTACATTGCAAATTGGAACTGCACTGTGCCTTGGTTCCAAGAGCTAGTGCCCCAGTCTGTCCCGAGTGATGTTGGCTTAGACTGGGACTATAATGTGTTTTATTTATTGAACTGTTTGAATTAGAAATTATCCAAATATTTGGGGGGGGGGGAGTGGATTTAAAAAAAAAAAAAAAAAATGCTGGTCTTTTTTTTTTGTTTTGTTTTAACATCGGAGTTTGCAGGTTTAATTCTAGTAATAAAATTCCCAGCTGGACATATCTCCCCTCAGATTTTCATTTCCTGGCATTACACTGTTTTGTCTTTATTATTCCTGAAGACATTTTACATGAAAACTGTTTTTTAGCCCTTTAGACTTTATCTGATCCTGCTCCTGCTCCTTGTCCTTCCTCATCCCCCCCCCATTCGCAGTCCTCAGTTTATAATATCACAATAATTTCCATGGCAACAGGTTGTGTTGCACAGAGGAGGATTATTACTTCACAGCAGGAAAAGCAACAGGAACAGATGAAGTTTAAGGGACAACGAGCCTGACTTATTGCAGTTGTCTTTAGTAATAAAGATTTGAATGTCCTGAAATTCATAATGTTTTGTAAAGTTGTGAGGTTTGAGTCCTGCTGATTTCAGCAGTAAGTATTCTACAGAAAACATGAAAATTACTTCAGCTAGCAGTTTCCAGTTCATTTCACTGGTACAGTGGTTAGTGGGCAACCCCTGTTTGGAAGTGATTATTGTTCTCTTGCAGGGTGGGAATGCCACCCATGGGTGGTATACTTACTCTCAGTAGAGGGAAGACCAGCACATGTTCTGTTCTGCAGAAGTCTCCTTTCCCCCTGTGCAACCATGCAGTGAGTTGAATGTGGTAGGGTGTCCCTGGAGACCATAACCTTCAGCCGAGGTGTTCTGTTAGGATGTGTTTCATGAGTGTTGTGGGATGGGGACAGAAAGGGAAACTAACAAAAAAGGGAACTCCACCTACAAGGATGTAGGGTGGAACCCCGCCCACAAAAATATAAGGGCATGTGCCTTTGTTTGGGTGCTGATGCATTGCCCATGCATCCTCATGGCCCACTAGCACTCTCTGACTTCCCTGTCATCTACAATTATCCAGGTGACAGTCTCCCCTTGGATGATGTGATCAAGAGAAGAAGAGCACCCATTGGAAGACTTGATCCATCTCTTGTCCACCCATCTTGGCCCCTCCAGCTTGGGTAAGAAATCAGGTTGTCAGCACTGGGAGCACCTTCAGTCACAGCGGTGCTGCCAGGTTATAGCCAGTTGCTTTGTAAAGTAATTTAAAATACATTATGTGTATGAAACGCTCTTCAAAACCACAGTCTATGCTTTTCTCTTCAGGACATGAAACTGGCAAGAGCCCACTGACTAAAAATGCTTTGAGCTAGTAGAATGTTCCTTCCAGAAAAACTGAGAATGTTACTGGGGTCAATTGCATCATAGACCGCTGCTTTCCACCATTTGTTTTGAAATTGTTTAGGTGAACAAGCCATATGATTTTACTGATCTTATTAGCATAGCAAATTGGCTGCCTCTGGTTTCTGAAAAGATTGATCCATAAAAACAATGAAATGCAGACGGTGTGTTTTTATAGTTGCTTGAATAATACTGTTAATTGCAGGGTATGCCTTAAGTTGGATAGCTAGTAGCAAATTCAGGGCCTAAATGCAGTGTTGTGTTTTGGAGAGAATTCCCCACAAGGTCTTACAAATGGGAGGATCCTTGTCTTTTAAGGGACTTCCTAACATCAGCATATAATTGCCTAATTTAATAAGTGCATACCCGGACATAGCACTCTTTTATCCGGGCATGCATTTCTTTTAGTGGTTATTTTGTACTGATGCTTTATCATAGCTTCTTGCCAGATACAGACTGGTCAGTACCATCAGGGACATCTGCCAGAACTAGACACATGGTGGATTCCCTGCAGGGGGAAGGCATCAAACAACTGGTACAATAACCCAGAAGAGACAGGGCTATCCTAGATCTAGTACTGACTAACAGGGAAAGGATCACAGATCTCCAGCTAGAAGGTCACCTGGGGGCCAGTGACCATCACATGGTTTGGTTCACTTTGGCCACTACAACTAAATCATCCCATTCCAAGGCAAAAATATGGGACTTTAGAGGAGCTGACTTTGATAAGATGGCCAACAGAGTTAAGCTAGCCCTGGCAAAAAGAAATACAGGTGAGGGGGTACAGGCAAAGTGGGCAGGCATTAAGGATGCAGTACTAGAAGCAACATCCCATTGTGTTAGAGAGAAAAGGAAGTGCAAAATTTGAAGGAAACCACTTTGGTTCTCAAAAACAGTAGCAGAAAAGGTCAGAGCCAAAGGGCTGGCCTTTAGGAAATATAAGGGTACACAGTGGAATGAAGATAGGGAGGCATACTAAACTTCCCTAAGGGAAGCAGGGAAGGCAGTAAGGCAGGCAAAGGCCCAAACCGAGGAAACACTAGCATAAACAGTAAAAGAGGGTGACAAGACTTTCTATAGATACATTAGTGAAAGGAGAAAGTCCAGAGGGGGTATTGCTAAGA
Source organism: Neoceratodus forsteri (assembly GCA_016271365.2). Taxonomy (NCBI): domain Eukaryota; kingdom Metazoa; phylum Chordata; order Ceratodontiformes; family Ceratodontidae; genus Neoceratodus; species Neoceratodus forsteri. The sequence continues at coordinate 264,471,394 of CM057454.1, read as the reverse complement.
TCAAAGGAGATAAGGGGGCGTGTGAGGAGGAGGACCAAGTAAAAGCATCTATTCTAAATAGATACTTCTGCTCAGTATTTACTGAAGAGAAGGTGGGGCAGGGCCCAGAGCTCAGCACCATGGACATAAGGGGAAGGGAGGTGAGCACTAGTCCCTTCACAAAAGAAAGGGTCCTATAAGAGCTCGATAAGCTCAGGGTGGACAAGGCAATGGGACCTGATGGCATACATCCCAGGGTACTAAAGGAGCCAAGGGTGGAACTAGCAGAGCCATTATCAGAACTGTTTAGTGAGTCTCTGAGCACAGGAGAGGTCCCAGAAGACTGGAGAAGGGCTCATGTGATCCCGCTACACAAGAGTGGTAGCAGGGAGGAGGCAGGGAACTACAGACCAGTCAGTCTTACCTCAGTAGTGGGCAAGATTATGGAGGCACTCCTTAAGGAAAGGATAGTGCAACACCTGGAATCCATAGGAGCACAGGATCCAAGACAGCATGGGTTTACAAAAGGAACATCCTGTCAAACTAATCTCATAGATTTCTTTGACTGGGTAACCAGAGTGATGGACCAAGGGGGAGCAGCTGATGTCGCCTAACTTGACTTCAGCAAAGCTTTCAATACTGTTCCACATAGAAGATTGAGTAATAACTTGGGTAGGCTTGGGGTGGGTCAGAAGTTGGTCAACTGGGTGGCAAACTGGTTGACAGGCAGAAAACAGAAAGTGGTGGTAAACAATATACAGTCAGAAGAGATGCAAGTCACAAGTGGGGTACCTCAGGGATCAGTCCTGGGGCCAGTCTTCTTCAGTATCTTCAACAGTGACATTGCAGATGGACTGGAGGGTGAGGTTTGTCTGTTTGCAGATGACACCAAGATCTGCAACAGAGTAGATGATCCAGATGCGGTGGGCAGAATGAGAAGAGATCTGGATAAACTGGCAAAATGGTTGGAAGAGTGGCAACTGGGGTTTAATGCAAGGAAGTGCAAGATCATGCACATAGGGAAGAGAAACCCTGAAGCCACCTGTAGGCTGGTAGGGGAGTTGCTGGCAGTCACAAGGGAAGAAAGAGACTTGGGCGTCATCATCACCAATGACCTGAAATCATCCAAACAGACCACTAAAGCAGAAGGTAAGGCTAGGGGGACGTTAGGGTGTATTAGTAGGAGTATCACAAGTTGGAAGACTGAGGTAATAATCCTTCTTTACAAGACACTGGTTAGGCCCCATCTGGAGTACTGCGTGCAGTACTGGAAGCCACACCTTCACAAGGACATTAACCAAATTGAGGCAGTCCAGAGAAGGGTAACCAAAATGGTGCAGGGACTGCATCAGAAAACATATGCAGATAGATTAATGGAGCTCAATATGTATATCCTAGAGCAAAGGAGGGAGAGAGGTAATATGATCAAAACATTCAAACACCTTAAGGGCAAAGCTGGCCCGCCGGCACAGCGGTTGGATTTCCGCTTTCGATGCCGGCGACCCGGGTTCGGAAACTGACCCAAGTCGCTGAAGGGCCGGCCGGGGGGAGAAGGATTGAGCGCCCCACAGACAGCTCTCCTTCTCCTGGAGGTCCGGTGACGTGACAGACCTAGCGGAGGCCAGGGGTCCCAAAACACCGTCGCTCACACTCAGTGGAGGCAGGGCGGACGCTGGACGTCATTGCACATCCTTGCCTCGGAGGAAAACTAAAGAAAATGGAGGGGAGAGCTCCGTGTACATGAAGCCCTCCCCAGGGCTTCATTAACCACCGCTGCCATGACTCCCAACCAGATACCAGTTCCACGGGCGCTCGAATTAGGGAAACCAGCGCCATGGCCCCAGCCCGGGGCAAGCCGAGGAACCGGAGTTATGCACTTGGCGGTTGGTGGAAGTCTCTAGGGCCGTGGCCAGGGCAGAGACAGGACGGAGGCCTCTCGAGAAAAATGATAAAAAAAAAACAAAAACAAACCAAAAAAAAAAAAAAACACCTTAAGGGCATTAACAAGGTGAAAGAGTCTAACATGTTTCAATATAAGAAAAATAGCAGGACAAGAGGACACAGCATGAGATTAGAGGGAGGCTGATTAAGGGGTAATGTGAGGAAGTTCTTTTTCACAGAAAGGGTGGTGGATGCATGGAACGGCCTACCTCAGGAAGTGGTGGACATGAATACAGTACAGGGCTTCAAACAGGCATGGGATAGGCATAAGGGAGCAATGCAGATGAGTATGAATAGATAGGCCATTGACAGAGCAAAGGCCGATGGCACATTTATAAGGTAGAAAAAGAAAAGAGCAGATTGGATGGGCCTTGCGGTCCTTATCTGCCGTCAATTTCTATGTTTCTATGTTTCTTCCTCTGTTTCCTCGCCTTTTCCCAGTCCAGAAGAGTGAAACTGTAGTGAAATGTTTCAAATGAAGAAACAGTTAACACAGTTCAACACTTCAACTAAAATTACCACAGTTGCAGGAAAAAGTGCTAAATTGCGTTATTGTTTTTCTTGCAGTTTGACATTTTGTTACTTCTGTTGTGGGACTTGCTCACCTAGGGGCTCTAGAAGAGTGGGAGTGCAATGAAAATAATGCAAAACTAGCAACCTGCCCCCACCCAAAAAATTTAAGCCCTAAAATTGCTACATTGGGCAGCAACTGCATAATATTGTAGGAACTGATCTTTTCAGAAAAAGATCGGAATTTGAATTCCAACAACAGAAAATATAAATGTTATGTTTGTTCATGATCATAATATGTGTGTGTGTGTATGTATATATTTATAAGATGGGTAAGGAAATTGCTGCTGATTTATTGGACCTTGAGCATCACATGACCGTGCGTATATCAGAGCGCGACTGCACACCTGTACTTTTACCCCCTTCCAAAATAATTTTGACATTTTATAAGATAGATAAAGCACTCTGAGGTAGTGCGTCGCTCTGATATACGCACGCCTTTGGTGGTTGACGCATACCAAGGTGTGTGATATCAGAGCGCCACCGCATACCTCAGAGTGTTTTATCTATTACATACTGTGTGTGTGTGTGTATGTATATATATATATATATATATATATATATATATATATATATATATGTGTATATATGTATACAATGTATGTTTTGGGATACATGAGTATAAAAAATGATATCTCAGCTGGCCAGTGAAGATAACATTGTTATCTTCATGTTCCTGTACATCATACATTTATCTCCACGTTCCTATACGTCATAATGAAAGTGAAAGTTTTTCACTTTTCATCATCCAGCTGTCTCTTTGCTGTGTCCCTGTAGATGCAGGCCTCCCCCCCCCCCTCCAAACACACACATCTCTCGGATCTGCTTGATCCTGCCTACATCTTTAACCAAATAATTATTTAGAAACATATCTGGTTGATCCTGCAACTTTGTTTAATCCATGTCCAACTCTGATGCAGCATGACAGAAGCTATGCCCTGAATGTGCAGTGACGAGGCTAGAAGATTCAACTGTTAGGCAGTGTCAGGTATTTTAATTATTTATGTTTGTAACCGAAAATGTGTCCTTTATTATTATTGCCTGTATTTTCTGGAAAAGAAGCTGCCCAGTACTGAGAGAAGAGCTTAACGAGTCGGCAGCTTCAGAACAACAGAGGGAAGCACGAGCATCTGTTGCCATAGCAACACATGATCGCACGTCCGTCTGGTGTTGTAAAGCTGCCGATTTGCTCGCTCTTCTCTCAGTACTGTCGGCAGCTTCTTTTCAGAAAATACAGGCAGCATTAATAAAAGGACACATTTTCCTGAGTTTTACAGCACTGGCTCCTTAATTAAAAATATCTGACACTGCCTCACAGTTGAATCTTCCTAGTGCTCGGTCACGCTACATTTCAGGGCATAGCGCTCGATCACGCTACATTATGGTTGCAGGTGGATAGAAGAAAGTCATAGGATCAACCAGATAATGTATGTTTTTTAAGCATCTATTGGTTTAAACATGCAGGCAGGATCAACCAGATATGTATCATTCAGTAACTTTAGAGTGGCAAGGTGAGACATTTTTTTAACAATATATGTAATCTGCTGTTTTGAGGGAGGGGACATGGACAGTTGTGTTGGGGGTGGTGAGGGCAAGTCCGGCCAGAATACAGACAACTTTCTGTATAATAATTTTAAAGCAGCAGGATCAACTACATATATTTTTTTAAACAACATATGGCATCTGTTTTGCTGGTAGAGATACTGCAGATTTGTGTTGAAACAGCCAACACCTCTGTGTAGGGGAATGTATTAAGTGCACGTTTGGAGCTTTTGTTGAATGCAGCCCAAAACATACATAGTATAAACAGAACATGACATGGCCTGAGTGAAGATATCATATTTATCTTCACTCAAGGCCAATGACATCATGATATCTCACTCGTGGCTTCGTCACTCGTGAGATATATCATCATTGGCCTCTCGTGAAGAGAAATATGATATCTTCAGTCAGGCCATGTCTTATTTCCTACATATATATATAATTTATTTATTTATAAAATGGGTAGGGAAATTGCTTTGGATTTATTGGATATTGAGCATCACATGACCATGCGTATATCAGATCGTGACCACACACCTGCACTTTTACTCCCACCAAAACAATTTTTATATTTTATAAGCTAGATAAAGCACTCTGAGGTGTGCAGTCGCGCTCTGATATATGCACGCCTTGGGTGGTTGACGCACACCAAGGTGTGCATATATCAGAGCGTGACCACACACCTCGAGAGCGTATCTATTACATTGTGTGTGTGTGTGTGTGTGTGTGTGTGTATGTGTGTATATACATATGTGTGTGTGTATATATATATATATATATGGCAAAACACTCATTTAATGCATTGTTAGGTTGTTCCACAGTGACAATAGCGGAACTTTGGTGTTGGATTGAAAGCCTCGACCCTCGTCCACACCACCGCAGTCGCGTGCTGCTAGCGTCGCCGTAACTCCTGCACCCCATCAGATATGTGAAGAAGCAGAGGCATAGGAGAATGGGGTGAGAGTTAGACCGACAACCTCAACGCCGACCCGATGCCGGTTTGGGTGTGGGCGTCCAAGGGGGCTTTCAACCCAACAACCGGTTCCTCGCTTTTGTCGCTGGAACAAGCCTAACTAATGCATTAAACAGAGTTTTTTGCCTCTAATTTCCCTTCTTTTTTGAGAAGTATAATGAGAAATAGTGAATGTAATGCGGCGGCTCCCGCCATGTGATGTCTTGTCACATAGTAACACGGTGCCCGCAAATGCAAATGGTAATGCGCATGGTGACGCAAAGTGAAACAGAAAGATAAACAGTGCTGTAGACAGAAATTGTTAAAATAACGCAAACGCAAGTGCAAATGGAAACGTGAAGGGTAACGCACATGGTGCCGTAGACAGGAACAGTAAGTGAAACAGTTACGGAACTGCAAGCAGAAGTGGTAAGGATAAACGGTAATGTAAGTGCACAGGCTAGTTTCCCCCAAAAGCTGTATAGAGAAAGACAGTGAGTACAAAGAATGTATGCATAATAATGGGTCTCGGAGCTGAAAATGAGGAGATGGAATACTAAATTGCTTATATCTCAGGAACCGTACGACGTGGAAAAAAAAATTTAAAACTCATATGATTTATGACTTTCCTGGCTAGTTTTGTACTTAGCCCCCTGGGGTTAAGCATTTTTTTCGACGAAAAGTCCGTGATCTCGTGACCGCTTCTGAGATATGGGCCCTGAAAGGCGCAGCGAATGCCGTAATGTTATCCTATGGGGAAAAGAGAAGTTCGGAGTGCCATAACTTTGGCTCCCTGTAATATTTTTTTTCACCAAACCAGTAAAAGGCACACCTCTGGGATGTTGGCTTTCTTCTCTCCAAATTTCAGCCCAAAAGACCAAACCGTTATTTTGCAGCAGGGCGGCAAAGGATTCCTATAATGTGGCAGATGTCGTAATGTTATCCTATTGGAAAAAGTGCCAATTTTGGAGTGCCGTAACTTTGCCGCCCTGTAATATTTATTCACCGAAACACTGAAAGGCACATCTGTGAGATGTTGGCTGCTTTCCCTCCAAATTTCAGCCCAAAAGACCAAACCGTTCTTTTGCAGCAGGGTGGCAAAGAATTGCTGTCATTATCACACAGCCTGGAAAAGTACTGTCGAACTTTGCAAAAGCTTTTGCAAAATTCACTCAACACTGTCGCAAGTGTGAAAGTACTTTGCGAAAGTTCTTTTTCCAGAAATTTGAAAAACACATTTCTGGGGTGTTTTACCCCAAAATAAAGACATGCCTAGCATCCTCAGGGTCCGACTAGGTGAATACAAAAATAATTAGGTTGCTAGAGGGTCCCAAATTTAAATGGTAAGCATTTTTCTGATGACCAACTGAAAACAAAATGGCGGGTTTGCGACAGTAAAAGGGCCATTTGCGAAAGTAAAAACGGCATTTGCGACACTGTCGAACTTTTTGTTAACTTTTCTCATTGACTTATAATTGGAACTTGTTTTTTGAATAACTTTTGAACTGTTTAATATTTTTTCATGAAATCTTCAAAAGGCACATCGGGGACCCTGGCCGCACGTTCCCTGAAGATTTCGGACCGGTCGCACAAACCATACGATCTCTAGAGATGACCAAAGAATTCCAAAAAAGTGTAAACGCGTGCATAGATCACGCTTAATAACTCCACAGCCGTATATCCGAACAGTGCGAAAGTTGGCAGATCCCAAGATCTATGGTTTTTGATCGTGTATTCCAAATTTCAGGCAAATCTGTGTAACGGTTGCAAAGTTATTAAGGTGCAAAATTTTAGGTTTAACATGTAAATAAATGGCTCCTGAACCCTAACTATGGTAGCACTACCATGTTTATGTTTTTATATATATATATATATATATATATATATATATATAGCATAGGTTAACATTTTTACTGCTATCGTACACTGCTACTTTAAAATCAAGAGGACAGGTGAACAAGAATGTTTACAAACATTCTGCATAATTACATTACATACAAACATTCTGCATAATTGTTCAAATTAATATATTTTTTTTACTCTGTAAGTTTTGTGCAGCAGCCTTTGTGGAGGGTCCAGGAGTTTGTTCAGTGCAGGGGATAGTTGTGTGCTTGCAAGGCCAGTTGTACTGCCAGGTGTTTCTGGGAGGAGGGAGGGATGAAAAGTAGGGAAGGGGGACCATGGTGTCATCAGGATGATGGGTAGTGGAGTGCTTGGGCTCAGCACTATGAATCTCTACCAAAGTTAACCATGCAGGCTAGTGGAGAACGGGACTGGAACCCCCACCATGGGTGTACAACCCAAGTTCTGGGTGGATGACAGTGGAGGAGAAAGAGCTATAATAAAAAAAACTACATGTATTTCTTTAAAAAAAAAATGTTTTCCACATAAATACACAAAGGATATTACAGAGATTGTGTTGATGATTTTCCTAAGGGAAAATACATTTCAAGACCTTTCTGATATGCATTTTCTTCTACTTATTAAACAGTTAATTGAGTATGTTTACTAGTAGGAAAAGCTTTAAAAGCATGACAAGTCAGGGTTAGTACATCCTTGTAAATGATTTTCTCTAATTTGGGTTATTTTTATATACTCAGATCGAGCTGTTCTGAAGCTATATATTGGATCCACACCCTCCTCCATTTCAGCGTTCGTGGTGTGGAACCTCCCTGCTGTTCAGCATTGAAGGTTTCGGCTTTATAAATTTCGGACATTATTTTCCTCCAATTCTGGACAGTAGGGATCTGGGTCTTCATCCAACATCTAGTAATTGCCTTCCTGGCCGCTATAAAGCAAACTGGAAGTAAGGATCTCTCCCAGGGGGGAGCATGGTCCAGATAAATCCCCATTATAAATTTATCAGCAGTAAGTTCCACAGGTTCATTAAAAATATTGGTTAGTTCGATTTGAAAGGTTAACCAAAAGGGCATGAGGGAAGGACAGGACCAGAAAACATGCCTCAGCATGGCTCTTCGGCATCCGCATATCCTCCAACATTTTCTGTACGCTTCAGGGAGATATTTTATTAGTGTTGATGGAGCTCTAAAGTATCTTGAACGGCATTTCCATGCAAACTCCCTCCAGTAGGGGGATGAGGTAGATTTTCTCAGTTAAAGAGGATCTTAACCAGGATTTGGAGGGAATTTCTACTTGAAGGTCTTTATTCCAGGAAGCTAATATGGATGTTGTGGAAATAGTGAGCCCATTCCGAAGCTCTTTATGAATAAGGCCTATCAGGTGGGATCCCAAATTTCTTTTATTGGCTTCAATAAAAAGTTAAGTAGTTCGGGAGTTGGAACGGGTAGTTTGGGAGGAATTTGGTTTCGAATCTGAAAGTATCTAAATCGGTCTGTATTCTTGAGAGGAAATGAGGATTGAAGTCTATCAAATGGAATGATTCCGTCTGTAGAAAGAAACTGATAGAGATGTGATAAACCCATATCACGCCATCTTGTGAATGCGTGATCCATGTATATTGGGGCAAATTTTTCATCTTGTGATATTAGCTTACAGTATTCATATATTTTTTGAGAGGGTCCACTTTTTCTGATCTGTTTCCAGAGTTTATATGTCTGAGCCGTAATTTCTGTTAGAGCCAATGGGTTAAGAGATCTATTGTCGGAAGAAAACATAATTTTTTTATGTCATATAAATCATTGATTTGAAATTTCTATAGTTTTCCACTGAGAATTATAAGACTCAGTCAGCCAAAGTATTAGAGTTCTAAGGAATGCTGCTTGGGCATATAAATAAAAGTCCAGGAGATTTAAGCCTCCCTGGGATAGAGATAATTTTAAAATGGGTAACCTAATTCTGGGGTGTTTTTTTCCCCATATGAAGTTCTGAAGGATTTTATTCCAAGAGGCAAAATAAAACTTAGAGGGGAAGTAAGGGGTGGTCTGAAGGAGATAAAGCATTCGGGGAAGGATATTGATACGAATTATTGATATTCTTTGATGCAGGGGGAAGCAAATGGGGGACCACCTATCTAGATCTGCCTGTATCTGGAAGGTAAGGGGTTCATAGTTGGATAATTCTAGGACCTCTGGGTCTGAAGGGAGGTGAAGGCCTAAATATTTTAATTTGGTTGTTCGCCATTTAAAAGGGAAGGATTTTCTTAGCTGGTGGAAGGGGGAGAAATTAAGACAGTATTTCAGTTTTGTTTATATTAAGTTTAAAGTCTGACAGTTTTTCAAAGTGGGATAGGATGTTTCAAGTAGCTGGGATTGATTGTGTGGGTGATAATAGGGTTAACATAATGTCATCTGCAAATAATCCTATTTTATATTATTTTTGGCCTAGTGGGATTCCTTCCACTGTGGGGGTGTTACAAAGTAGAGCTGCTAGGGGTTCTATGAATAAAGCAAAAAGATAAGGAGAGAGAGGACAGCCCTGTCTGGTCCCCCTTCCCAGTGAGAAGGGCTGAGACAATGAACCATTAACATGTATATATGCTTTAGGGAGTGGTATATTGTTTTTAAACAGGTAATGAATTGTGGAGGGAAGTGAAGCATTTTAAGAGTTTCCCATAAAAAAGGCCAAGATACACGATTGAACGCTTTTTCTGCGTCTAAACTAATGAATACTGATGGAATTTGTCTGGTTCCTACAAATTCTTGTAGTAGTAGGGCTCTTCATATGTTATCAGATGTATTCCGATTTTTGACAAAACCAGATTGGTCAGGGTGTATTATGTGAGGGATTATATTTTCAAGTCTAGCTGAGAGAATGGCCATATAGATTTTATAATCAACATTTAATATTGAAATTGGGCGATAAGATCTGGGATCGGTAGGGTCTTTGTTGGGTTTTATTATTGGGGCAATAGTTGCATAGTCCCAGGAGGGAGGAAGAGAGCGAGGAGTTTGGGTGTTAACTCCTTTTTGAGTTTTTTGTACCACTCCGATGTGTATCCATCAGGTCCTGGGCATTTTCCTGATTTTATTTTTTTTATTGTTTCTTCAATTTCTAATGTTGAAATTGGAACTTTTAAGGAGTTAATTTGAAGGGGGGAGAGAGAGTTGGTAGTTCTGCTTGTTTTAAGAGTTGTATTATTTCAGTTTGGTTAGGTGTGTTAGAAGGGGAGTATAATAGTCTGTGAAGGCTTTTTGGATGTGAGGCAGGGAGTGATGTCTGTCCTGAAGTAGGGTTTTTAAGTCGAAGTATTGTTGAAGTAGCCTTGTTCGCTCTTAATAAAACTACATGTATTTCAATAAATTCTTTATTGGTTTAAAAAATTCTTGGTGAGTTGTAGTTGTTTGCCTGTTCTTGGTCTTGTGTGCTGCATTGATTGGAATAGTACGTAAATATTTTTATATTTAGACAGTTCATTCTTTGGAAAGGTTCCCAGCAGAACATACTCTGATAAATTGCCCCTTCCTCAAAAGGTGCACTGTGCACATCTGACATACCAGTCGGACAGTGGCCATTGTAATCAAAGTTTAAAAGCCTAAATTTCTCATTTGCAGCAGTCTCAGAAGAACCTGTCCATGGCTATTGCCTTGAGTGGTTATGTTCTACAACACCTGCAACTCAATGGTGTGCACTGTCATGTTCCTGTTGACTCCAGTAGGTTGTGATTAGTCTCGCTACTTAACCTTAGGAATATCATGGGACAAGTAATCCGCATGTCAAATCTTAAGAAAGCTCCAGTACGCATTTGCTACACTTGAATTTCCTGCAGCTGTTCCTCATTGGCGACATGAGCTGCAGTTGATTTTTGGGATGCTGCTTGAGAGGTTTTACACAGTGTCTGGGTGGTTGTTGGGGGGTAACAGGCTCAATCAATAATTGTTTCTGCACTGCCTAGTAACCAGAGGCCCGATACTGCAAAATGTGCAAAAGTGGATCGCAAAGGTTTACGCTGCGCTTACCCTTGCCAGTGACCCTGAGGATGAAATATTTAGTCAGAAAGTGCACTGGCACTATCTGACTGAATATTGGGCCATGTAAGGGAAGCACAAAGTTGAGGAGCACTGCCCTGACATGGATCTGGGCTCTGTGCAGCCCATGCTGAAATGCACCGACCTGCATCCCCAATCCGTTCGCGCCAAGAGCCCCTGGTGCAATATTCAGTCTGCGCCATGCAGATGAGCCCATAGGGCATGCAAGGCACCAAGGGGCCATATGCATGCCAGTTAGGGGCTCATTTGCATGGGAAGCGGCGGCAGGTTTTTGCCCCTGCGACCAGTCCCTCCACTCCACTGTCCCGTCCTCATAAAATAAAACACATTCCCTGGTGGCCAGTGGCACCCCTACCCTTCAGTTCCCTCCCTGTCTCATAATAAAAAATTTCCTGGTGGTCAGTGGCACCCCCCCCCTTCCTCAGATCCCTGGATCCCCATGAAGAACAACACATTATATGTGCTCTAACCAGAAATTTAAAGAGCATTTGCTTACAAGCTGGCAGTTTTTGCTTACAAGCTGGCAGTTTTATCTAGATAATAACACTCGCACTGCTCTATCCAAAATGGTTCTTTAGAAGGCTGGAACGGGTGGTGGTGGCCTATATGGTGGTTCTGCAGAAAAGGAAAAGAGATAAATTACAGCAATTGAAGGATGTTGCCAAAAAGTTGAAGTCTGCTGCTATCCAGCATCCCCAAGAAAGCATCTTACGTGATCTTCGGGTGGCACATGAAGCTATCAATCGAGAGTTCAGGGGCGGGGCTAACAGGGCCCTTATTTATGCTAATCAGCAGTTCTATGAGTGGGGTAATAGGTCCTCTGCTGGCATGGTTGGCAAAGAGTCTACCCAGATCTACCCTGATAGCTGAAGTTAATGATAAAGACGGCAAATTGACAATGATCTCTAGGAAGCTGCAAAATAGCTTTGTGGAGTTCTATTCAAACCTTTACAGGTCTGTGGGTGAGGGGCAGGAGGGTGCCACTGACACATTTTTGGGGTGTCTGCACCTCCTGCAGTTATCAGAAGTTTGTACCATGGCTCTGAATGGGCCTCTGATGCTGGGAGAAGTTAGGCAAGCAGCCTTCTCCCTCATGACAGATAGGGTGGCAGGCCCAGGAGGGCTACCTATAGAATTTATTAGGTTGTCAGATGACATGGTGCAAACTCATATGCACAACATGTTTTTGGAGGCTAAGGAAGGGGGGGGGGTGTCTGCCAGCGTCCAGTAATTTGGCTATGATATCTCTTATTGACAGGGAGGGTAAGGACCCTACACAGTGCTCGGCATACCAGCCAATTTCCCTCCTAAATAGTGATATTAAAGTTCTAGCTAAGGTATTGGCCATGAGTTAGTCAAGGATGATCAGACTGGGTTTATTAAGCATAGGCACTCATAATGTTAGATGTCTGCTGGGGGTGGTGAGACTTGCATCTCGGGTTGGGGGGTATGCATGCTCTCCCTGGACGCCAAGAAGGTGTTTGAAAGGGTGGAGTGGAGCTATTTGTTTTGGATGTTGGAAGGGTTTGGGCTGTGTGAAGGCTCTATAGATTTTGTTAGGCTCTTGTATAAAGATCCCGAAAGCATTTATTCTGATAAATGGGGTGTCCAGCAAGGTCTTTAATTTGGCTAGAGACACTAGGCAGGGTTGCCCCCATCCCCTCTCCTTTTTGCAGTGTCAGTTGAACCTCTGGCAGAGGTGACCAGGGAGGCGGAGGAGGTCAGAGGGACGATGGACACTCTGGGATCATGGCACAAAATCTCACTATACGCAGATGATGATTTGCTATTTATTACCCAGCCTGGGGTTTCGATTTCAGCTGTAACTGCTATCATAGAGGAATTTTCTTTTTTAATATACACATTTTATCTCCTGGTCTCCCCAGCAGCCCACTTCTGACTGACCCCCCCCAATTCCTCCGGCACTTACCTTCACCAGCGTCATCTGCCACAGGACTTGTGGTTGTGCCTTGCCACTGGTGCAGGGCCTGCAGAGAGTCAGTCGTCATCCTGCTACCTGGGGTGGTGCTCCTAGGATTTTCTACCTGGGCCCACGGACGTGCAGTGGGCACAATGTCCAAGCTCTGCTTCCACAGAGACAGCCCAAGCATCCAGAATGTGGGATCCCTTCCCGACATGGTGTCGTTCATGTGCTGGCATCCAGCATGCCATACTAACCTCTCCCCCCCCAAAGTAAGGAGAGCTGTCTAGGGACACTCGATCCTTCTTCTCCCTGCCGGCCCCTGAGCAACCAGAGTCCATTCCTGACCCCGGGTTGCTGGTGTGGCAGGAAGCAAGGTGCCCAGCTCCTCAGCCCTCCATGCTACCAGACTGGTGAATTTTCAGTTTTTTCAGGATATAAAGTCAACTATGAGAAATCAGAGGTGTTAGGGTTAGGGGCTATTGACATGTACCCCATTCGTGTGTCCAGATTTAGAGTGGTGGATTCCCATATTAAATACAAACATATGAAATAAATATTTGGATATCCAGGTAGGGAAATTGTTAGACACCCTGTATAATCTCAAAAGAACTGCTGACACAACTAGGAAAACTTTGAAAAATGTATAGTTTAGAAACCGTTCAGTTTATATTTGATTTATTGTCTGCAATTCTTTTGCTATGTATATTAATACTGACTATAGTCGCATGAAAACAGACTTATTGAGCCCTAGACTTTTTACGCTCTGGCTGCTTGTCTACACTAGGTGTCCTAATTTTGTTTATGACATAATTATCCCCGCAGCAACAGACTGTGATGCCATAAACAGAATTGTGATGTCAGGTGTAGACTTGCAACCAGAGCAAACAGGGCAGAGATCCTGTTTTTATGCAAAAATCCTTAATAGTACAGGGTAAGGGAGAGCATTAGAGAAACTTTTTTAAACAATAAGCTAAATTTTGTCTAAATATTATGCTTTCTTCAAAGTTGTCCCAGTGGAGTCAGGGGCTCTTTAAATATACGTCTCTCCTTTCTAAAATTCTGAATGACTTGCAGAGATGTCAGGACCTCTCAAATTCTTGGATGGGCAGGATTAACCTCATCAAAATGAATATATTACGGAGGGTCCTGTATCCCTTTCAGATACTCCCAATTGGACTCTGTGACAGGGTTGAATAAGGCCCTGCCTCATTTGTTATGCAGAAAGAGTTAAACGCAAGGATCTGTTCTCTCTGCTCCTTTTCTGTCTGGTTGCGCAACCAAATTTTCTTGTGAGACCTCCGAACTGATCACTCTGGTTTCGCAGTTCTCTACCTCTTGCTATCTGTGTGCCTTCTCTTGCTATTTCTGTATTCTTTTCCCCCTTGCATATCTGCAGGTATAAAAATATATGTGAATCTTTATGTGGAAATGCTACTGATACTGGGATCGCTTTGTTTAAAACTGTGTATCGTTTTAGTATTGAAATGATTGTAAAAAGCTGTTTGAAACTCAGAGGGTTAAACTGAGATGCTGCTATGCAAACTTTACAGAGCTGTCAACAACAGGTCAGTTCTGTATCATTATGTTCTTCTTTTTGCTGCACCTGCAAGAACATTCTGTGAGAAGCAGGCGCTCTTGACGAGTTCTCAGACAAAGACTTCTAAAAAACACAGTAATGCTTTTGCTAGAGAGACAATGAGAAAGAGACTGAAACTTGGAATTGAAAGGAAACACTCAGGACTAATTTTTCTGTTTGAACTGCCTTTGTAAATAGTAATTCTGAACAACTTTAATTTTTTATTTTACTGTAATAATAATAATAAAACGCTCATTGCAAATTTTTACAACTGCTCTTGGTTTTCCTATGCTTCCTGACCTGTGCCTCGATGACGGATATCATAAAAAAGACTTCTCAGTCTTGGAGAAGGCATGTAACTATTTTATTTGGAAGCAGAAGCAGCCTAATATTAGTCTGAAAAGACTTAAGGCCACCTTTATTAGCAGAGGATTATGATTTCCTGATATTGGACTGTTATCACTTCGCTGCAAAGACTAGACGTCTTACAGACTGGGTAAAATGTCCCTGGGATGCACACTGGTCCTCGCTAGATTATTTGGGGTGTAAGCAGGAGATCATTGCATTATCTCAACCCGGGGGAGGGGGTCAGAGGGCTTATAGATCAGAGGAGCCTCAAAGTGTTTTAGTGAGCAGTCTTCTAGATGCCTGGGGACGAATATGTCTCCAGATAGGGGAAGGGAGGAGTGGAATGTTCCTGAATCTGGTATACTCTAACTCTTGAGTTTCTGCCTGGACTTGAGGACTGGGGATCTTGGTACATGGAATGAGGCAGAGTGTAGTGTATAGTGGACCTGTTTTGTTCCCAGGTCCTTTCAGTAGTTGGTGGGAGAGCTGGAGCTACCACAGTCTCAGATGTTTTGATACCTCTAAGTGCAGAATTGGGTTCGGCATCTGGACCATATCCAACCCCAGGAGTCCTTGCTTCACAACTTAGAAAGCTATATCTTACAAGCCCAGACTGACCCTGGGGGTGCATTGACTAAAATATATGGTTGCTTGCGGGAACGTTTGCCTGACTACTTGCTTAATGGTAATATTTTGTGGGAGAGAGACATGGGGGACCCCATACCAGAGAAGGTGTGGGGTGACATATGTTTATCTCATGTGTGACTGGCTATATGCAAGCGCTACAAGGAAGCTCAGTATAAATTTTTGTAGAGAGTATGCATGCCCCCAGCTATTGTAAGTTTAACGCTGGCATCTCTCTGATGTGTGGAAAATATGGAACTGAGGGGCACATATCTGCACTATTTTTGGTAGTGCTGTGAGCTTCACTCTTTCTGGATTGCTGCAGCCCATAGTATTTCACAAGCAATGCAAATCAGAGTTGGGGTGAACCCATGGGCATTGCTGTTTGGGGTGGAATCCAGGGGGGAGGACGGATGGGAGCTTTATCCTAGGGCAATCATAATTATGTTTGTTGTGTATTCAGAATACATGGGTGTCACATGTCTTCCTACACTCCAGATTTGGAAAGACCTGCTCCTCAATGACTTACAATTGGAGTACCTCACCTATGATCTCCAGGGAAGGATGGATAGCTTTGAGCAACAATGGAGCCTGTATATAGATTCACTATCCCCCATAGAGCAAGCGACAATTTGGCTGAGTTGTGATAGCTGGTCTTGTGACCCCTTGTCATGGTATACTTCCTTGGCACTGTACATAATACTGATGTCCTGCAATAACACTCCTGTCTCCGACATGCAAGCACTGGACATATTATGGGCATTATACCTTGAACTGACTGCATGTTTTGTTTTGTATGGTTGGTTGTTGTCGTCTATTTTTGATAATCGGCTTTTCATAGTCTGTGTACGGATAAGCTATTATTAATTTTAATTTGTTGTAATATTTGATACTGCAGTAGTTATTAAATAATATATAGAAATGCTGATGTTGTTCCTTGTTATCAATTTCTTAAATTTCAGTAAATAGATTTAACAAAACAATAAAATTCTCCTGTGTTTAGTGGCAGACGCCCTCTAATCCTCAGCCCCATGTTATAATAAAATTACCTTGTGGCCTGTGGCACCCTCTGCTGTCTGATCTCTGGCCCCATATTACAGTAAATATTCCCTGGTGTCTAGTGGCACCTCTTCCCTTCAACTTCCAGGCACTGTCCCCATAAATTGTAATACCCCCTGGTCTGTAGTGGCACCTTCGCACCCACTGTTCCCCATCCCTGTATAAGTGTAACTGGTCTCTGGCATCTAGCGGTACCCCCGCACCACTGGCACTGAGCAAAGCACTCTGCCACCCCCCCAATTGATGTCTCCGGTGCCACGGATCCAGTACTGCGATCAGCAGATCCCTCCTCGCACCACCTCGGTCGGCCACTGTATGGACTGACAGGGAGCATGTGTTCTCTGTACTGTAAAGGTAGTGTGTGTACTGGATTCACATTCCCCATAAGTCCATATGGCACCCGACCGAGGTGGTGAGAGGAGAGCTGTGCCAGTCACTATATTGGATCCGCAGCACTGGTGACACTGGTGAGGAACGGGTGCCAGGGTGCTTTGCTCTGTGCCAGTGCTGCAGAGTGGGACCACTAGAAGCCAGGGACCAGTTGCGCTTGTATGGGAACAGGGATAGGTGGGTGGGGGTGCCACTAGGTGCCAGGGAATATTACAGTTTAACGGGATGGTGCTTTGGGGGGGGGGGGTGCCAGAAGATACCAGGGAATTTTATTATAACACGGAGCTGCGAATCAGAGAATGGGGGTTGTCTCTGGTACCAGGGAATATTACAATTATGGGGCCAAGGATCGTAGTTTGGGGGGGTGCCACTGTTCACCAGGGAATATTATTAATAATGGGCCGGGGATCGGACAGCAGGGGTTGCCACTGGCCACAAGGGAATATTATTGTTATTATTATACTACAGGGCTGGGGACTGGAGGGCAGGGAGTGCCACTGGTTACCAGGGAATATTATTATAACACAGGGCCAGGGATCAGAGGGCGGGGGTGCTAATAGACACCAGTGAATTTTGTAATATGGGGCCTGGGATCAGAGCTGCCACTAGACAACAAGGAATGTTATTATAATATGAGGCTGGGGATCGGAAGGATTTAAGGATGGTGGGTGCACCTGGACACCAGAGAATGCTTGTGCCATTACAGGGACGAGGTTTAGAGGGTGGGGCGGGGGATGCCACTAGACCAGGGGCAGGTGTAGCTGTCACAGCTGCCAACTTGGTGGTTGGCTGCAGTGTCTCTGCCAGCAGCTAAGGTTGCCCAGAGCAAGTTAGCTTTTTTTTTTTGATGGTACTTGTGCCGCACAAAGTGGTCAGTACTATTCCTTTTGAGCAGCGCTAATAGACTGAATATTGTGTTGTGCCCATATTCATGTCCCTGCCCCTCCTTTTGCACACCGATTCTTGCATGCACACTATCCCATTTAGCACACACTCCTGACCCCTTTAAATATTGTGCATGGGCTCAAATCAAAGGAAGATAGTGTGCAGTCACTTTGCCCACTGGCAAAGCTTTGAATATTGAGCCCCAACATTTCTAACTTAGCACTAATAGTGCAAATCGGATGTGGCCCCACATATTGGAGGGAATTTCCTCTTTAATGACAAGCCACCAAGACCAGAAAAATCTTTCAATACTGCACCTGTTTTAGAGTCGGTCACCTTCTATAACCTAAAGTGTCAAAAAATTTGCATACATTTACCTATACTGCCGATTTATGCGTTTACTTTTTGTTTACCTGGTACATGTACTAGACAAACAATGTCTGTTTTCTGGCACAACAAGGGAGAGTACAGGAAGACTGCAATATACAAAAGAATTAAGGCACAAGGAAGCAGGACTAAAACTATACTTCAAACAAAGTACAATGAGTACAGTATACTAGTACAGAGGAGAAATTAAATCAAATTGCATATATGGTGCAGCAGGAATCAGAGGAGCAAAGAGGAACAATAGATCTTCATGAAGGATATCTCCTCCATTGGGCCACACCTTTGGAACTATAAGCAGTCGGTGTCCAGGACCTTCTGGAAACGTTTGCCTAGCTGGGGGCTGCCCATGATGACTTGCAATGTTGGTGCCTATAAAACATGGTGGCCCCTTCTCTCTTTAGTTCTTTCTTTTGCTGTCAACACGCTCATCGGATATGCAGAGAAATAATGCTGTTGTTTTGTTGCATCTTTTTTTTTTCTAACTTAATTTTTGTTGACGGCCCTATATGCTGTCTTTAAAAGAACCTTTACGGTTTTGTACATTTCAGTTACAAGATCTACAAGGATGATGCTCACACTGTGTGTATCTGTTGTTTGGGCCTGTCCCAAAATGTGAGGGCCTGCAAGATCTGCCAAGGATTTAACCAGGCCACAAGGAGATGCTGGAAGAAGGTGCTGGAGACTTTCATCGCCATAGAGGCCATGGAAGCTCAAGCAAAGGCTGTGGAATCCAAACCAGCTTCTCCCTCTCAACTGCATGCTCTGGGTAAGTAAGTGCCCTGGTGGTCATTGACTGGATCACCTCTGAGGTTGACGAAGGCGACGGATAAATCCAAGGATAAAGAAAAACTGTCGTTAAGATCCTCCGCCTCTTCCAGCCACCATAAGCAGAAAGAGTAATGTGCTTCACCAGTGAGGTTGATGTCTCCATTAAAGGAGGGTAAGTCCTCGTCAGTGTCCACTTCTGCGGCTTCGACTTCAGCACCCTCCAGCCGTCATTGAGACATCAAGGTCGTGGTGTGTCTCTGGCACTACCTTAACCTACTGTGGGTAGGGTTTGCTGAAAACATATCCGTCGTGGTCAATGACTGCGCAATAAAATAACTGTAAGCAACAACCGCTAGTGCCCGATGATGCTAAACCCATAAGGGTGCAAAGTGCGTTCCGTTTTCCAAACCAGTTTATGTAGTTGTGGCAAGATCTCCTTACACAAACACAAGCTGAAAGCTTAGTAAAAATAACGATTGCGACTAAGCAAACATTTATCCTGTCCCTAAAGAGACAATGTCACATCTTAACCCTGCAAATGTGAGCCTACCTTTGTTGAACTCCTTGCTGCCACTGAAAGTCTGCAAGAATGCCCCAGTACATCCTTCACTTAATTTGATTCCTGTTATGTGCACTCGCACTCCTGGCTTTCAGGGCTTACACTGAGAATTGTGACAAGTGTGCCCAATGAAGATAAGAAACGGACTAAAATAGTTACTTTTTACACTGAGAATTGTGAAAAGTAAGTAGGTACTAAAGTGTCCATTTCACATCATCATACAATTACTTTATTCCATTCCCTTCATTTTGCTATCAGTATGTAAATATTTTATATCATTCCCATTTTTATACAATCAGTTTGGAATTATATTCCTATCATATCACTATTAAGGTGTTACAGCTGGTCCTACGATCACCGGAGGCTGCGGACGTGATAGGGAAGCAGATTTAAACAATCCTCTCTCTGCTTCAGGAAAAGCTACACTTGTGTTTGTGAGCAGCTAGAGGGCTGCGTTTGTAGCAGAGCCGTTTCTGTAACAGCAATTGGGCAAATGAAAGTGATGCGGGGAGCGAGTTGGACAGCCACCAGCTCTGAAAAGTGGGCTCTGACAGCAGAGGAAAAGGAAAAAGTTAAAAAGATAAACAGGCTAAATTGAACAGACTATATCGAACTGAAACAAATCATGAGTGCATGAACTAATTAATTGCAGAGGAAAACATCAAGTGATTTAGAGGGCTATGCACTGTTACAGCGTTACAATGTTCTGTAGCACTAGCACTTATTGATATGTGCTTATAATGCTACGCTGAAATGCTTGTGATGTAATGACGTGATACCCTGTGGGCAGTATGCAGTCATTGTTGACGTGTTCCATCCCATTGATATCTGTAGTCATGAACCCTCGACTGGGTGTTGTTGACACACAGGTTATGCTGGCATCATGCTTAGAAATGTTAACATGCCTATTTCTGTTGCTTCAAGCGATGATGTCAGGTTCCATCAACAGGGCCTCACCTGTTTGCAGAGTCATAGTCAAAAAAACCGAAAAGCTTACTTGCTACACCATTGGTTCGGTCACTGCCTCTGTCGCCGGCTCTGTTGATAGCCCCCATCATCAAAAGAGACAAGGAGGAGAAGCAATACAATCCTGACATCCTAGAAATGGAAGAGGATTTATAAAATTAAGGTGCTAATGAGGAACCCTGTGAAGGAGGTTTCTCTGTGAGGACTCTACAAGGCCAGGTCCTCCCCTGAGAATACATCCTTCCTAGCTTTTTTTAAACAAAGAAAGGATGTGATGGCCTTTGAAGGTGAAGAGGAAAACTCCAGTAAAAGAACTTAATGGAGTTCTTGGAGGTATCTGCTGCTCCCACCATTGTGGTGCCGCCTGTTTACTCTGCATTGGCAGATGCTACATTTACTGCTTAGCATAGACCTGGTACTCTGCCAGCAGTCCCAAGAAAACCTGGCAAACAGTATTTGCACCATGTGTTATGCCCTGTTATACTTCCCAGCCTGAAACTGACTCTATAGTTATCACGGATGCCCATGATCGCTTCTAGGGCTCCTAAAGTGATGAGCATCCTGTCTCCTGACAAGTACTCTAGAAAATTGGATGTAATGGGGAAAAGAACCTATTTCCCTTTCACTGTAGGCCTTTGTATTGCATACTACCAGGCCTGTATGCTTAAGTGCCAGAATAGCCTCTGGAAGTCAGCTGTGGCTATGGCACAGACGTTGCCAGTTAGCCCTGCAAAGGCAGAATTGATTAGCGCTAACTCTGCTGGCCTGGATACTGGCAAACATTTACTAACGTCTACATATAATGCTTCAGATGTGGTGGCTAGATGAGTCATCTCTGATATATGCCTCAGAATGTGCTCCTGGCTCAGAGTGGCAGGATTTTCTTTAGATGTGCAGGAGGCTATGGCTGCTTAATGCCCCCTTTAGCGGTTCCAAGCTGTTTCAACATGATATGGATAAGTCTTCCAGAATGACTCTACTGTCTGTAATGTCCCTGACCCCCAGAATATATACAGGGGTTGTGTTAAGGCTACTTGTTGGAAGTCTGCTGGCTAGAGAAGCCATGGCTACTGTCATTCCTACTGTGGCAAAGGTGGTGGTTTCCCAGCAGGACCTGCTGTCCAGGGTGGCCATTCCAAGGCCTCCCCAAGGATTCTGGCTCAGGTGACCCTGCCACCCCAGCATATTCACTCCCTACTTACTTCCCCTCTATGGTCACTGCCAGGGGTGCAAGTGGGGGGAAAGATTGCCCTTCACCTACAGAAATGAAGGGCGATCACCACAGACGAATGGGTCCTGGATTAGTGGAAAAAGAGCATGCACTGCAGCTGCTCTCAAAACCTCTAGTACATTCTGCACTTGATTCTCCTTACTCTCCCGGACACCTGTCCCTCTTGAGGAAACTGGTTCCGTCTCTGCTTTGGAAAAAAGCCATAGCGTCAGAGCCTCTTAGAGAGAGGGACAGTGGGTTTTACTCAAAGTACTTTCTGGTCCCAACCACCACAGGAGACTTGCATCCCATGTTGGACCTCAGAGGCCTAAACAAATTCATTAAGTACAAAAAGGTTCTGATGGTTATCTCTTCAGGCTCATATATCCCTCTTTTGCTCAAATCCCTTTTTTCTGAAAGGGGTCTGACTTTGCACTATGGATATGAAGGGTGCTTATTGTCACATCTTGGGCAGTTTGTGACTCTTGGGCAGTTTTTGTTCCAAGCATATGGCAGCCACGCTGGGCACGCCGTGAAGTTTGGTGAGTTCCCTGCTTTGTTTGTGGATCTCAGAATTCGCCTTACCTTTCTTTTTATTTGTTTTTCTCTTTTCGTGGAACCCTCCTGCTCAATCAATTTAGAGTCGGTCATTTTTGGGTTAGCTGGGGCTGGCAGTGAGCGAGCATACTGTGTACTGCTGAGCGTTACCGGGGTTATCGTCAACGGACTCGAAGTGTGCATTGGGGCTGTCCAACTTGCCCCGATACCGCTCTGATTGCTAGCGGGAATCCCTGGGACTCTGTTATAACTTTGAAAAAGGGGGATGTGCCTGCCCATTTTGTAGTATATGTTTTTTCGGCAGGAAGATAGTCTAGAGAGAAGGTTTTGGAATGAAGCAAGTGTGGAGTTGATGTGAGCCGAGGTGAACTGAGCGAATAGCAAGAAAGTGAACGGACTCCCTGGGGGGAGAGTTTTCAGCGGACTGGATCCGTGTAATGATGTGGAGTCTATGGGGACTATACGTTTGAGTGTCAGCTTGCCCAGCTGAACAGCCGAGGATTCCTTTGTCTCCGAGGTGGTTGTTGACTGGTTCCAAGGGAGTATCTGGATCTTTGCCTGTTCGGACTGTGGACCCTGCATTTTGTGGTTGTTCTGATTGCTGGAATCTGCTCTGCTCGGGAAGACCGGGCTTGGATGGGTCGGGGAGCCGGCCAGTGGGTGCATGGTTTTCCTAGGCCCTCTGCAAGGCCAGCCGGTGGGTTGACTTAAGCAGAGAGCCATGGTTGCGGAGCAGTTGTCTCCAGTGGCCGGTCTTCACAGGTAGGGTTCTCAGGTGTGGACTACCAATTGTGCTGGACTGTGTCTCTTCAGGAGGTCCCCATTCGTACTGAATACGGTCAGATCTTGAAATTTTTTTTTTCTTTTTATTTGGATAGTGAGAGTATCCTATTCATTGGCCTGGGTTTCTTAACTTTTTCAACTTTAATTTACTGTCTTCCGTATGCCCAGTGAGAAGGGATTACCGGAGTTTTACTGTGGGCAGTGAGAGTGCCTTATTTACTCGCACTCCCAGGCTGTGAGAGGGCCTGGGGGTCTGAATTCCATTAGGCTGTACTTTTTGACTCCTGTATACCCAGTGAGAGGGGGTTGCCGGAGTGTTATTTTTATTTTTATGGTGTCAGCTTTTTTAGCTTAAGTTCTGTTTTTGATGTACAGTCTCTAAAGTGGGAGTCTCTCTGCCGATTGGGTTTCCACTTTTCTTGGTCTTGTACTGTTTCACTCAGACCGAGTTCACCTATTTGAGACTCTGTGTGCTGGGCAGAAACTCCTGAGCAGCTATTTTAAGACTGGATTTTAGTTTGATATATTTTTAATTAAAAATTTTTTTTTTTTTTCTTTCTCCCCTTCTGTGTGAGAGACAGTGTGTAGGACTATACTGGTTGACCTTTCCCTCTATTTCTTTTGCTCTGTGAGATAAAGCAGAAGAAGGAACTGTTTATCATTTTAGAGTAGTTTGGTCTTGGCCTTTTTATTTATTTATTATTTTATATTATTCTATTTTATTTTATCTTATTTTAAATTTTTGTCGTTTTATCAAGCCTGAGTTATTTTTTAGTTGAATTGGTTGATTTTAAGAGTTAATTATATAAGGAATTGATTTTTAAGTACATATTATTTTGTTTTTACTTGTTTAAAGCTGAGGATTTGTATTTTATGAGATGTGTTTACCTGTTGCCCCCACCCCGGTCGTGCGCTACTCGGCCTCTGCTCTTCACTCTCTCGCCCTTTTATACCCCCTCTATTTTTTTCTGCCTACCAACGTTGTCAGGCCTTAGGCATTGCCCATAGGAGGGGGGGGTGAACAGTGGAGGCAAGTGGAGCGGAGCGCTCCCATTAGGGTGATTAAGCCCAGGCGATGCCCTGGGGCGAAGTGGAGCTTGGAGTGTGGACCATCTTGTTTGGTCCCCATACCCAAGGGCACAATCATTAGTGATGGGCAGGTAGTCAGGGCAGCCCAGGAGTTTTGTCCAACTCGGGCGATGTTGTGCAATGCCAGATCTGTCCAGAACAAGACTGCTGTGATTTCTGATCTTGTTGCCTCGACAGATCTGGCTTGTATCACCAGACCTGGCTGGATAATAATGTGGAACCAGTTTTGGAGGCATAATTCCAGCGGGTATCTGGTGATATTGCCAGATGAACCCTTGGGGAGAGGTTGCTTAAGACCGAATTGGCTCTCTAGTGTTCCCGTTGAGGAGACCATCTCCTTTGAATGTGCTGTTGTAGCAGGTGTGGGCTATCGAATTGCTCTCATCTACCGTCCACCAGGAGACGAGAAGCAATTCCTTAAGGAAGAAGATGAACTCTCGCAATTTGGACAACACTTCCTCCAGTTAATGGATTCACTGGGCCTAACACAGGTGGTTACCACTGCTACACATAAAGGTGGCCATTCTCTTGACTTGGTCTTCTTCCTGGGGATCGAGGCCTCTGATGTGGGGGTGGAACCAGTCAGCTGGTCAGATCACTACACTGTGAGATTCAATTTTGACTCCCCACCTTGTAGGCCGACTCCTGTGGAGATGGTCAAGTACCACCCTTTGCGGTATATTTCTTCCAATGACCTTGCTGCAGTTCTTGACCTATCACAATTTCCTGTGCATTGCAGTGATCCAGAGGCGTTGGTTGTGGCTTATAATACCGCCATTGCCTCTTCCCTGGATTCTATTGCTCCAGTTCATGTGCGTCCTCTCTCCCTTCGACCTCAGGCCCCATGGTTTGATGGGGTCTTGAGGGAGTTGCTGCGACTTGGACTTGGACGCAGGTTAGAAAGTTGTTGGTGGAGGTCTGGCTTGGATGCCGACCACCTTAGATTGTTAGAACATTACCAATTCTATCAGTCAGAAGTCCTCTCGTAAGAAGGCAGAGTTCCTGTCCGGGTAAATTTCTGCCGCTCAGAACCGACCAGCTCAGCTATTCAAAACTGTGGACAGATTGTGCAACCCAACCTGTCTACAGCTCAGTAGAGCATTTTCATAATTACAGTGTGACGAGATTGCTCGGTTCTTTGCTGATAAGGTGGCTGACATTAGGTCAGACATCTGTTTGACACGATCTATGCGGGTTGCAAGTGGCCAAGATCGAGTCACTGCCCCCTCGTGTTCCTGGAGTACCTTCGACCGCCCGGATATCGTGGAGGTTATGTGGATTGTCCAAGGGCTGTGTCCTACCAGCTGTAGTTTAGATCCAGGCCCTACTTCCCTAATTTTAGGGTGTCGGGAGCCCATTTTACTGGTTCTAGCACAGATGGTCTGGTGTTCCCTTGACACGGGTGAATATCCCTGTTCCTTGAAAGAGGCCATGGTGACACCCCTGTTGAAGATAGCATCTTTGGACCCAGACTGTCTTGCTAACTACAGACCCATCTCGAACCTTCCCTTTGTAGGGAAAGTGATCGAGAAGGTGGTGGCAGCCCAGTTGGAGAACCATTTGACCATCCATAGCATCTACGAACCTCTCCAATCAGGTTTTCGAAAGAGGCACAGTACCGAGACTGCGCTGGTTCGGGTGCTCAATGATCTCCTGATGGCGAGAGACCAGAGAAAATGGTCCATCATGGAACTATTTGATCTGTCATCAGCATTTGACACCATTGACCATGGGGTACTACTTGAGAGCCTGAGATGTATTTGTGGACTCTCTGGGATTGTTCTCAGATGGTTCACTTCTTACCTCACCGGAAGAACTCAGAGGGTGGTGTCAGGGGTCTTTTCCTCTGATCCCATCTCTCTATTTTGTGGGGTTCCTCAGGGTTCTATACTGTCCCCCATGTTGTTTGCGGTGTACATGCTTCCCCTCGGAGACATTGTGAGATAGTATGGGCTAGGGTTTCACTGTTATGCAGATGATACCCAGCTGTACCTGTCCTTTGCACCCGACCAGGAAGGAGCTATCTCGGTATTTAACAGCTGCCTAAATGAAATCCAGAACTGGATGAGGTCCAGTTGGTTGAAGTTGAACCCTGGGAAGACGGAGGTGTTGGTATTGGATCCGGATCGCCGGATAGGGGGACCTACAGCCGGCATCCCATCTGGGGTGTTTTGTGGGGATGTCGAGCTACGGGTCTCTGAATGGGTGCGTGTTCTGGGGGTGATATTAGATGTGGGGCTGACTCTTTGATCCCAGGTGTCAGCGGTGGTAAAATCATCTTTTTATCATCTAAGAAACATCGCCAGAATCAAGCACCTCATTCCGTCTGGCGATCTGCCAGCCTTGATCCATGCCTTCGTGACCTCACACCTGGACTACTACAACTTGCTTTACCTTGGGCTTCCGGGGGTTGATATCCGCCGCCTGCAGCTAGTGCAGAATTCCGCAGCCCGATTACTGATGGGTGCTCCTAGATCTTCCCATATTACTCCGGTGCTGCGGGAACTGCACTGGCTGCCAGTTCAGTGGCAGATCACCTTCAGAGTCGGATTACTGACTCTTAAAGCCCTGCATGATCTGGGCCCTGATTACCTGAAAGAACTCCTGATCCTTACGCCCTGTGAGATCGCTCCGGCTCAGCCCGGCGAGGGGTTGCTAGAGATTCCTAGGGTAATATTAAAATCAGCTGGGGCCTGGCTTTTATGTTTGCGGCCCTCCTTTGGAATTCTCTGCCGGATCGGATAAGGGAGTGCACGGCCGTGGGGAGTTTTAAACAGGCTCTCAAATCCTTTTTTATGGGAAAGGGCTTATGGTCTGACTGTTTATTAATTTGTTGTGTTTTATAATATTTCTTTGTATTGTTGTTTTTGTATCTTGTACTGTATCTCATTTTATTGGAATGCACCTTGGTATTTGAAAGGCGCAGTATAAATAAAAATATTATTATTATTATTATTATATCAAAATCTGAACAGAACATGCCACAGGCAATACCTTGGATGACTGGCATTTTCCGTTCCAATCTTGCCCTTTGGCTCATCCTTGGCACTGTGGGTATTTACTAAATGCTGCAGGACGGTTATGGCAGCAGCCCTCCAGAGGGAAGAGCTTTGTGTCTTCTCCTATCTGGATGATGGGCTCTTGCAGGACCCGTCCAAGGAAGTGGTACAGCACCACTTTCCTTTAGTCTCTCCTCATAGGGCTTTTGATGCAGACCCTGCACAATTTTAGTTGCCCTCCTCTGGACCAGAGATGTGGTCCCCAGAACTGGACACATGGTAGTGGGCAGTGCATTACTTTTTTTCTTTTTGTAATTAGAGATTTACCAGCCTATCCGTATGCACCACATATTTCAGTACTTTACCTCTGCGAAATGCTGTTGCTGTATATATTACCCAAAATGTTTCAGTAGTTTAGATGTGGGATAAAGCGAAATGTCCCGCCACCGGGTCACTTGCACTTCCCGGTATGTAGAGCCACCCTCGATCTGCCCCCCCCCCCGGGCTCCAGCACGTGATGACGTGAACCTAGGGAGAGCGGGGATGTGGTCCATTAAAGTCTATGGGGGGGCAGCTTTGAAATTGTTTTTATATATAGTAATGGTCATTTGGTGATTAATCAAGGGCACCAGTGGACTAACAGGGCCCCTGTTAGTCCAGCGGTGCCCTTGGTTAATCAGCAGATGACCATTACTATATAAAAAAATTATTTTCAAGCTGCCCCCACATAAAACAACATGTCCAGGTGTTGCTGTAAGTAACATTACATGTATGAAGACCCCCATATAAGCCACATATTAAACATAATAAAGTACCGCCACTGCTACTATAATAAGAGCAGTGCTGGTAGCGACGTCACTAAATGGGTGTAATACCCATGACTCTTTGCACCTGCTCGTATGGGAACCCGCGGCGCTTCCGTGTTCGGCCGAAAGTTTCAGCATTTTATTACAAAAAAACACGCTGGATTAAAAATGAAGCTCACTGCAGCCCCAGACTCCTGCGGCAGCATTTTAAGGTATGTGGGAATGGGAGGGGGATGCAGTATTTCTTTACCGGTCACCTTTAAAGAGTGCTCCTAGTTTTCTGTTGGCCCTATTTGTGATGTTGCCAATACCAAGAGCCAACCACGAGTTGAAAGGGGTCCATCCGTCCATCACTTCTGGATGTAGGTTGCAGGCTAAGACACCAGTTGGTGTCTATTACAAGTTCGCCCGTCCCCTTGGATCCATGTGATGTGAGGACAGCCCTGCAAAGCACAGCATTCTGTCCAGTTGCCTTAATGGATAGGTCGTGCCACGCTTTCACATACAGAGAACTTTGTTGCTTGGGAGTGTAGTCAGCATCGCTGACCATGATCCAACTTTAATTTAAAACAAAAATCAAACAAAAAAATAACAGAAAGTTCTTTTAAGAGCTAGTGCTTATTCCGAGGCGGTGTGTATGCGAGGGGAGTGTGGGACTTGGGGGGGAGAGAGGAGGGTGACGGTGGGTGAGAACGCGAAGGTCTATCACAGCAGGGAGGAAAGAAGTCTCCCAGGGAAGTGGGATCAGACCTTGAGGGAAAAGAAAAAAAAAAAAGAGCAAGCTACCCAGCCCAACCAACTCTGTCAGCTAGTTCTGTATAACAAAAACAGCCAGACCCAACCATGCTACTGAAAATCGGCTAGCTGCAGAGAGAGCCTCAGGGCCAGGGCCATTCTAAATTTGTTTTCAGGCTGCAGCAGTTTTTTTTCTGTATTCAGTTCAGTTGCTTGCAGAAATTACTGGGAAAGGATTGGGAACATTCAAATAACAAGCATTTGTCAATGCTGAATGTTTCCTTAGTGGCATTGGTAGAGTAGGAGTTAGAGGCATGCTAGGAATGGCAGTGAAGTATTGAACTGAAGCCAACCCCACCACCACCCTGCAGAGACTGACAGGGATTGGGGTGTGCCTTTAGGTCGTCTGCCATAACGCCCACACCATTTCACCACACCCTACCCTGCAGACACTGACAAGTGTCATGGTGAGCCTTGGGGTCTTTGGGCCTTATACTCACCCCATTCCATAAGGAAATATGGTGAGATGGGTGTAGTATAGGAGAATGGGGTGAACTTTGGGGCCGTAGAGTCCAAGGCACACCTCGATGCCTGTCACTGACTGCAGGATGTGGGTGGGGGTGGAATGGCATGAGCATTACAGGTGACAAAACCAAGCCACACTACTGATGTCAGTCTCTACAGGGTGGGGTGTTATGGTTGGAAACCCTAACGCCCCAGGCATTCGTTGGTATTTTCACTCCAAATTTTCATCATGGGTTTTTTGAGATTCCACCTCATGAACAGTGGCAATATCAGTTTGTTAGCCAAAAGCTGATTTTGCACAGCGACTACGCCATTTGGCACCGCAGGTGCGAAAACGCATTTTGAACAGGATGTGAAAAATGACAGCTGTACTGTTCATGTGGAGGTGTAAAAAATGGCGATGTTGAAAATCTGGAGTGAAAATATAAAAAAACTGGTGACGTCACGAGTGTGCGTAGAAACTGCGCAACGCACACCCGTAATGTAATTAGTTTGGGGATTTTTTAAACCAGATTGTCAAACAGGCATTTTGGGACCTCCGCTCATGAACAGTGTCACTGTGATTTTCTTAATCTGTCCCGAACACTGATTTCCCACAGCGACGGCACATTTCTGCGCTGGAAGTGTGAAAACACATTTCGGCCAGGGTGTGAAAAATGACAGCTGTACTGTTCATAAGGAGGTGTGGAAAAATGCCAGTGTTGAAAATCTGGACTGAAAATAGCAAAAATTGTCAAAGTTATGAGTGTGTATAGGAACTGCGCAACGCACGCTTGTAAAACAGTCATTTTTGGGAATTTTTTCACCAAATGTTCAACATAGGGTTTTGGGGGGCCTACCTCATGAACTGTGACACTGTCGTTTCGTGACTTGGTCTCGAAAGGTGGTTCCGCGCAGTGACCGCGAAATCACCTTTTAGGACTGAATAACTAAATGACAGTGGCTGAGTTCATGAGGTTGGGTCCCAAGAACCCCCATGTTGAAAATTTGGTGAAAACATTCCCCAAAGTGGCTGAGATATGCACCAAAGTTGAAAAAAAAAAACCTCATTTATGTCATTTTACAGCTGAGCGGCATTTTTCAGTTCGGTAGGCTTTGAAGAGTGCAGACGTGTTCCCAGTCCACGAAGATCGTCGCGCCAGACCTCGGAGGTAAGTAGTAGGGGGTGTGGGGAGGTGGGTCACGCAGAGGGTGGGTGGGGTTGGGGAGGGGCAAGAGAATCAACGAGGGACTGTTTCTTTTATTCCAGGTGTTTTGTTTTTGTAAAGGCGACAGACTTTTGCCATGCTGGGGTGGGCTCCCAGTGTGGTACCTGGAAGTTTGCTTTACGGGGGGTCAGTGGAGCCGGTCGGGGATTGGGCGCCCCCATCGGTCACACAGTGTGCGGGGGTGGAGGGAGCACATGAGCACGCTGAGGTGGGCTCCCAGTGTGCTACCTACTGTAGGTATTCATGGGGGACTGGATCCGACGAGGATCATAAACAAACTGTCTATGACAGTTCAGATGCAGTGCTGACATGTAGGCAATTTGCATACTGCCGACGGCAGTATTTTTTGGAAGGAGAAGGTGCACAGGAGCCAGGGGACGTACAATGAAGCTGGAAGGGGAAAAATTTAGGAGGGATATGAGAAAGTACTTCACTGAAGTGGTGGAGCTTGGAACAGTCTTATAGTGGAGGTAGTGGGGTGAAAACAGTGGTGGGCTTCAACATGCATAGGATAGCACATGGTAATCTTAGTTGGGAAGCAAGGGGGGAGGGGGAGGTATCCAGAGATCAGATAGGATCTGCGGTGCCAGTATAGGCAGGGACAAATGGGCAGTCTAGGTGGGCTAAGCAGTCCTCGTTTGGTGACAGTCTCTTTCCATGTCTCTTTCTGTGTTCATTTTTAAAAGTCATACTCTGTGACCACGTCCACATTAAATCAGTTAAATATTCTGATGTGGTGCTGTGCTGACAAATGTATGCTAGCACCCTGCTAATACATTCACAATATGAATCTAGTATATGAAGTCAAAAACCTCAAGGGAAGGGATTTTTAAAAAATTACTAGTGGTGGCCGTATTTACTGACACAAGTCATAACATTTTATAAAAGCTGTTTTCAAAACATCTTCGATAATAATATACTGATGATGAATCTGTGTCAGAAATACAAGTGCTAAAACACTATATGATAATATTTTTTTTCCAACTAATATTGCTGCTTTAAAAGTGTTAGGAAATATTTTTATATTAAATAGCCTCACTTTTCCACTGTATTCTGATATGCTTTGACCAATCTTTGATAAATTATTAACTAGGTTTGTGGTGCCCTCAAATGTAGATGTTCCTTTAACCATCAGCTACTACTCTCTCTCTTTTTTTTTTTTTTTCATTTTATTTCTAAGCCAGTCCATGGTGTTAGTCACGCTACATCATGCTGTTTATCTGAATGACCCAGAGTCCTTTCATTGTAATGTCCAAGTAGTATGAAAACTGAGGGAAGTAGCTGCTGTGGCAGAGAAGGAGGAATATTGTGGTTACAAAGGCAGTAACTTATTGGATAATTAATTTATCAAAAAGGGTCTGTAAGTATCGGAATATAGGCTAGACCCTAAAAGGAAAACAGCAGAGCATATGAAGGTACAACAGCTGTGTCCTAGCACATCCGTAAAAAGAGTGTCTGTAAAATGAAGAGTGGAAGCTGTACTATATACCCCCCCAGACTGATTTACAGAGGTCTGTATTACATCAGAACTTGTTGGTAACCTTGACATGCAGGGGAATCGGTGAATGATTTGCTAGAATTGGTTTCACAAGTGTGTTAGCACTCAAAATGGCTCAAAAAACAGACCATCTGAACAAAACTGGATGATGAGATAAGGACCCTGACTACTTGTTATCCTTTGTTAATTAAGAACTTTTCACAAAAACACAGCGCTAACAAGAATACGGTTCAAAATGCAAACTGCAGAAATTTATAGAAAAATAGAATCTGATGGCAGATAAGGACTGCTTGACCCACCTAGTCTGCCCATTTTTTTCCTAGCTACCATATTATCACAGACCCTGCTTGATCTCCAACTCTACCCCCCCTCCTTTCTTATCACTAAGGTTCCCTTATGTGTATCCCACGCATTCTTGAACCCTGTTACAGATTTTGCCGCCACCAACTCTGCTGGGAGGCTGTTCCAGGCATCCACCACTCTTTCTGTGAAGAAGTACTTCCTCACATCACCCCTGAATCTACCCCACTTCAGCTTCATAGCATGACCCCTTGTTCTTTTTTTTTTTTTTTTTAATTTTATGTTTATTATATGAAAAACAAACATATGGTTACATTCACTAGCATTTGCTTTAACAAATGTAAATATAAAAATACCAGGAGGGCGCCACTCCTCTTAATACTAACATACTAAAATGCCAGCAGAATAGGCCTAACGGTCTCTCGAGTCTGCTCGATTTTCCACACCGCGGGCTGATTTTGGTGTCCCCCACCCCCCACTTGGGTTATACTGTCCCCAGTCCCAGATGTTCCACCTGTATTGTGCCTAGTCAGATTTACCCTCCCCTAATACATTCAGCTTGTCCAACAAATTCTGAAAGATACGTCATTGGAGGGAAGGGGGGAATACAATGAAATAAATTGGTCTAGTATTCAGAATCCCTAATAAAGACTGTGAGTCCATGAGCTGTATGGTATTTTCAATTAAAGTCTCAATAAACTAATATTTGTCATTTCTTCTCCCCCAAAGTGGGCTTGTAGATTCCACCATGCTTTTCCGAAGGAAAGGCACTGCAACTGCACATCTAACATAAACAGAAACTCCACATCCAGGTGACGGTTTCATTCATATCATTAACTTAGCATATTATGCCTTATGTTAACCTGTGATAATTCTGTACATTGCTGCACTTAGCATGTAGTAAAAGGCAAGATATATAATTAACTACTGTTCTTAATAAATTCTATTAACTAGGCGCCATGACAAAGAAGGAACGTGCTAAAAACTAACATGCAGAGGAAAAACAAAACCCTCCCAGCACTAAACAGAACCCAAAACTCAAAGGGGTGTTTTTGGCATCCCAGATAAATAATTGTATTTGAATACAAACCCGTCTTATTATTCAGTAACTCTTACCAGGGTCATCAGCAAACACCACCCCCCTCAAAAAAAACGTTGGCGACTGGAACAATTATAATGTTTATATTTCTTAAGCCTCGGATAAAGACTGTTCTCTGGCAGTCTCCTGGGGTCGCACTGCTGTGTTCTGCTGGCACCACTTTATAGCATCAACTGGATCCGTAAACAGAAAGATTTTACTGTGATGCACAATCTCTACGGAGGAGATCTGGGGTTGAAGGAGTGCCCAGGGAACCGCACTTCCGAACGATTTGATGAACTTGGACTTCATTTGATTTCCAAAGTTTAAAAAGTAAAAAAGAAACCCAACTGCTGGTGCTTGTTTTCTCGGGACCACTGGGCGATCCTAATCCACAGTCCTAAAGAGACTGAAAAGAGAACTTATCCAGCGATTTACCTTAAGACTGCTTGCTTTTGTTGTTCTTATCTGCTAGCTGCTAAAGTTCGTATTCTGCTTTTTGCTTGCTGCTTTTGCGCTTGTCTCTGCGAAGCTACAGGAATGTTTTTTTGCCCAAAGCCTCTTTTTTTTTTTTTTTTTTTACACTTTATCTCTGGAGGGCCAGGGCATCTCTGTTGTACCCTCTTGGTCTTCGCCTCTTCTCCCCACCTGAAACCCCTCTCACCACCAGGAGTGCAAGGGCTGAGTTACCCCTTTCCCAAGCCTGCAGACACGACCAGCCCCTGGGTCTAAGCCCCCCAGGGCAGGACAGCCACTCCTACCTGGCGATCTTTTTGGAATCTAGATGGTCCTCAGCCAGGGTTGAGGGGCCCAGGAGAGCTGGTGGGGAGGTGGTTCGGTATTGGGGATGTGGGTGTCGATCACTGGGGTCAGTGGCCTTCCTGGACCTTCAGGGGTTTTTGCGTGAGGCTTCCCCCTGAGAAGCGGCGTGCAGTGACCCTGTGTGGCTCTAATGCTGCCGGCGTCTCGCTCCCCATTAATGTCCCTGCTCATGTGCTGCTCTCTGTCTCCACCAGGAGTCGCTACAGAGCTGGGAACCCTCTCTGATCCACCCTGGGAGAGGAGAGCAGTCATCCAGACGCTCGATCCTCTCCTTCCCCTGCTGAACCCCGGCATCCCAAGTCCATTCTCGAACCTGGTTCCCTGGCATGGCACGAGGTGTGGCATCCAGTGCCTCAACCCTCAGCGCCACCGGGCCAGCCCCCATCACTCTTTAAATGGCTTTCTGTCCATAAGGCTCCACCCCTGCTGCCTATCTACCAGGCAAAAAATTAAGGTGCAGGAACTCGATTAGGGTTTGGTCCTAAGAACCTGATCTCAAGTGATATATATAAACCATAATAAAACATGTTTGATAACTAAGATATCTAAGGAAATGAAGCTAGTTGGGTATTGATAGCCTAAAAGCCTTATACTGTATACTATCCTACACTTAAATCTGTTTCATTTGAAACACCCCATAGGTTTTGGGCTGCAACTAATTAAGTTACATTTTGTTTTACTCTCCTCCTTAGACTAATTTAAGGCTTAAGTTTAAATGCTTATTCTGTATGCAATTTTACACTAAAAAAAATGTTTCATTTGAAATACCCCGAAGGTTATGGGCTGCAACTAATTAAGTGTAAAAACATTTAGACTGTTCTCCTTAGGCTATTTAGAGGATTAAGTACAAATGTTTACTGACTGTTCTTAGGCTCTCACTGAATGTTCCTTCTTAGACTGTGAATGATCAACTTATCCCATAACATATGGGCTGCAACTAATTAGATGCTTACAGTCTAAAAACAGATTGTATGCCTAGCTAATAGATAAATCAGCAGTGTGAATATGGCCACCAGAAGTGCTTTCCTAGTCCTCCTCTATATGCTTGCTATCCATGGGACGGATTACCTCCTGGGCAAGGATGAAGGAGTTGATTCCCATAGGGAGCCACTAAAGCAGCTGCACCTCAATCTGTACTACCCCCCTCAAACCATGGTCAACAACTCGTTAATAATGATGCATGGTGTAACCCGAAAAGGAGCCTGCTACTTTTTTTTTCTTTTCAACTTTTCTTCTCGCCCTCCATTAGACTGTCTCAGCTAAGTCGTTCGGCTTACCGGCTTATCCCGTCCTGCTGAAGCCCAGCGTTTCTCTCGGTATGTTTTCTCCTTCTTGCCACATCACCTGAGAACCCCAGGATCTGAGTCCCTCGGGAGCAAGGACCGCCACTCCACCTGGTGCTCTGTCTATAGTATCTGGTGGGAACAGGCAAGGAGACCGAGAGGACGTCTGGGCCCGGAATTGGATGTGGTGCCGGAGCCCCAAGACCCACTTTCGCTTACCAGTGGGAAGGTTTTTTTTTTTCTTATGCGTGGTGTTGCCCATCTCCCTCCCCTGAGCTTGGGCGTACAATGCAAGTCACGATATACATACAATCTGTCCTCTACTTCTGCCTAAGCGTAGCAGTGCCTCAGTGCCTCCAGCTTCCACCGAGGGCCGCTGCTGCGCCGGGCATGCTCTGGACCCTTCCCCAGAGAGAAGAGAGCTGTCCTCCGGACACCTGATCCTCACTTTCCCCTGCCAACCCCCGACAGCCTGGGCTCATTCTCGAACCCGGGTTGCCAGCGTGGCGTGAGGTGAGGCATCCAGTGCCTCAACCCTCTGCACCACCGGGCCGGCCAGGAGCCTGCTACTTAATGTTTAGTAATTCCAATTCCAGTGTTGGCTGGAGCGTAACCCAAACAATACGGAATGTGCTACGTCTTCTCTCTTCTATAAATCCTCCTCCCTTGAGATGTTCAAACCAATCCTGACCCCCATAGTAAATTTTACTATTGGCTCCTCACATGACCTGAATTGGGCATCTCCCAGGGGACTATGAATAGTCCACATGAATGTATGTTGCCTGCAACCCAAAATCCATGAGGTCCAGAGCTAGGTGGGATCTGTATAAGCCAGACATTCTTGTTCTGTCTGAAACATGGCTCAGACCAAATATATTGATGTATGAAATTGACCTCCTAGGTTACTCCGTCAATAGAAAAGACAAGAAAGGAGGAGGGGTACTTACCTACATTAGGGATACCTTATGTGGATCTCTCGCCTTTCTGCCTCCGAAAGACTGCATAGGCAGTGAATCAATATTTGTCAAAATAACACTCTTCAATGCCAAGTCACAACTGATTGGCTACTCTGGGAGAATTATACAGATCTTCTGTCTGGCACTTGAGGCCTTAACCAAGATGCTGGCGCACCACACCCCCTCTGAGTTACTCCTTCTGGGAGACTTTAACCTTCACTGGGTGACTGACTCTGAACAGGGCTACGATACATAGCTGCTTGATGCACACCTGACCAGATCATTATGGAACCCATAAGACTCAATGCCAAAACAGGCAACCACTCCACTATTGACTGAGCGATTGTTACCAACCCCCTCAATATATAGGTGGCTGGCACTCTTTTGGATGTCTTGAACGATCACTGTCCCATGTTTTGCATATGGAAGGACTGCTCTCCCAAAATCCCACCTCAGGTCTTCACTGGTAGGAACTTCTCACAAGTCTCAGCTCCTGCTTTCCAGTCCCACCTCACCAGCCTTGTCTGGAGCCGTATCTTGCATCTCCGAACAATCGACAAAGCTCTGTAATATTTTCAGAACAGCTTCATGTCAGTGGCTAACAAGCATGCTCCAGCCAGAAAGCTTAGGGTCAAGGGTCAGTGCTACAAATGGATTACCCCTGAGCTTAAGACCCTTATGAAGAAAAGGGATAAAGCCTGGGAGACCCATAAGAAGTCTGGTATACCCTCAGACTGGGCTGCCTATAGGGTGCTGAGAAACCAAACTAAAAAATTGCGCCAGCTCTGCCAAATGCGAATGTGGTAAAGACTACAGCAGGCCAACCTAACTGACCCCAAATGTTTCTGGCAGCAGATCAATGGTCTGAGGAAAGGTAGTAACAAACCTCCGCAAGGACCAGTTGTCTCCAAAGGCCAGATCATTGGAGACAACCAAGAAGCATCTAATGCCTTCATAAGCTTTTACACTAACCTAGATGGGTACAAAGACAACTTCCCTCCCAAAGCCTCTGGACCACTCTTATCTCCCCAGACCAGAACAACAGCATCCAGAATTCCATATAAAAAAAGGTAAAGAGAATGGATGTGCTTCCTCTGTTACAGAAAATAAAGGCTGGAGGTTCAGCAGGACCTGATGGGCTGATCCCCCGATTTACTAAAAGGTGCTACCCCTGGCATAGCCACCCCTATCACCTGGCTAATCAACAGAGAGAGCCTTACTAGAAGGAGTCATACCAGCCAAATGGAAAGAGGCCCAAGTGGTCCCAATACATAAGGGAGGTCCCAAGGAACCAATCAAAAATTATAGGCCAATCTTGCTCCACTGTATCCTGGCCAAGATGCAGGAGCGGCTCATCTACAACCAACTCCGTGACTATCTGGAGATGAACCAACTGCTGGTACTCAGTCAGCATGGGTTCAGACGGGATCATGAAACTGACACTGCGCTTATCAAATTCACTACCAATACCCTCAAGGCTCTCAAAAGTGGCACCACCACCACTGGCACCATATTCATCAACCTTACCAAAGCCTTTGATTTGGTCAACCATAACCTCCTGATAGACAAGTTAAAACTCTCCAGTCTTGACAGCCACTCCCTGACCTGGTTTGAGAGTTATCTGTCCCACTGGACCCAGGTAGGTTAAGTGGAAGGGATCCGTATCCGATTGTCTAACCATCAAGGAGGGAGTACCCCAAGATTCCATCTTAGGGCCCCTCCTGTTTACCCTGTTTTGTAAATGACCTCAGCAATAACTGGTGGTAGCTCAGTAATACAATACGCTGACAATGCTGTGCTGTACAGAACCTCCGACAGTGTATCCAGCCTTGGTCCTCCGCTACAAGAGGACTTTGAAACCCTAGAAAAGTGGCTGCTGGCTAACAGGTTACTATTAAACGGTAAGAAAACGAAAGCCATGTTGTACAGATTCTGAACCTGAGGCTCTGACAGAACCCAGTTGCTCCCCCTATTATCCTCAGCAGGTACGCCCGTAGAAGTTGTGAGCTCCTTCAGGTACCTGGGCCTTGTCCTGGACCAAGGCCTTACTTTCAGATGCCATATTGACCTTGTCACCAGAGCTATACATCAAAAAATAGGTCTACTCTACAGGCTGAACTCCCAATTCATCCCTGAAACTAGGGTAGCAATTGCAACTAGCTTCTTCCTTCCCAAACTTAACTATGCTGCTCCAGTCCTACAGTCCCTTACCGGAAAGGAACTGAGCCGGATGCAAATACTTTACAACAAGATTGCTTGATTTGCAACCAGATCCCACCTGCGGCGTCACTGCTGCGAGGTACTTGAAGCCTTAAACTGGGCGGCCCTCTCCCAACAGCTTCACTATCCCCTCTGGTGCACCACCTACATACTAATAATTGGACCTCAACAGACATGCCTTGCCAGGCTGCTGGTCCCCAAGCACCCAGGCAGGGAGCACCATACCTCTTCTTGGAAACTTTTGGAGGTTCCCAGGGTGAGGGCAACAGCAGGAAATAAGTCTTTCTCACAAGCGGCTCCAACCCTCTGGAACAACCCACCAGGCCAGCTGCATAATGCTGGCACGCTGTCTCAAAGAGCATCTGCTGGAAAACAACTAATGCAGGTGCCAGCGATGACCCCTGCAATTCAAACCCCAAGGTACCTACCTTACTCAAGAGGGAAAAGCCCCAGCATAAAACACACTTCTACTTGAACTGTATAATACATTAAAGTCCGACCACAGCCTGATGTCTATTACTTGTATCCATGGTAACTTGTAATAACAATATGTAATTGTTGGTCCCCACCCACTATCTAAACATATGTGTGACTACAAAAAAATCTAATTATGCGCCTCCAAAGTGTAAGTCTTCTGGAATTTCTGTGCCTGTCTGAAATTACTGCGATTGTACAAAAAATTGCTTATGTAATCATTTTGTATCATTGACGGGTCCTGTATACTGCAGGTTTCTATGTATATAAACCTGGGTCGCCCCTGAAAAAGGGACCATTTGGGCCCAGTGGGCATACCCGTTCAGCAAAATGAAATAAATAATCTGGCTGGAAAGACCATTCCATGAGAAATTCCCACCTCACGTAGCATAGCTCTGGCACCATCAAACTGTTTATGCTTCTGTCTAGTTGCGTATCCCATGTCAGGCCATCCTGAAGAAGTGTCAGTTTTTGTCTCACCATTGCCAAGAGGTAATCTCTGGAGCCCACTCTGTCTGTTACAACTATGACGGTCCGAGGAGCTTCTGAGTTATCTGAGCGGCTCCAAGATCCGACCCGAAAGGCCTTTTCAGAAAGCTGAACTGTACGGCCAACTTCTTCCCCAACCTGTTGCACTAACCACTCCCAAAGTTAAGTAACAGATGGTCTCCTTAACATCTTTCCAGTTGATCAGGGAGTGAAGGAAGACCAAGGGAGGGATAGTGAGCCTTAATAAAGGGGTGAGATACTAAACAAATATTTTTGCTCAGTATTCATAAGTGAAGAAGGGGAAGTACCTAAACCAAACTACAGAAACACGCTGGATAGGGGGGGTGGATACCAGCCCATTCACAGAAGAAAAAGTTCTGAAAGAACTCTTAAAACTGAGGGCGGACAAAGCAATGGGGGCCTGATGGGATTCATCCCAGAATTCTAAAAGAACTAAGGGTAGAACTAGTGACACTACTCATTACCCTCTTTAACAAATCATGGGAGGATGGGGTGGTACCTGAGGACTGGAGGAGGGCAGATGGGATTCCACTTCACAAAAGTGGAAGCAGGGCAGAGGCAAGAAACTACAGACCTCTTAGTTTGACCTCGGTGATAGGGAAAATGATGGAATCACTTCTGAAGGAAAGAACTGTTGAGTACCTAGATGCCAGAGGGGCATTGGACCCAAGGCAGCATGGATTCACAGCAGGAAGGTCATGTCAGATGAATCTAATAGATTTCTTTGCCTGGGTGACCAAAGTACTAGACCAGGGAAGGGCTGTGGACATGGCCTACCTAGACTTTAGCAAAGTATTTGACACAGTCCCACACAAAAGCTTAATATACAAGTTAGCCAGCCTGGGAGTGGGTCCCAAGATGGTAGCCTGGGTTAAAATTTGGCTGGAGAACAGGACACAGAGGGTAATAGTAAACGGAGTCCACTCTGAAGAAAGGGGGGTTACTAGTGGGGTACTGCAGGGTTCAGTTCTAGGACTGGTCCTCTTCAATGTCTTTATAAGTGACATTGCAGAGGGACTGGAAGGAAAAGTTTGCCTCTTTGCAGACGACACAAAGATCTGCAACAGGAATTGATACACAAGATAGGGTGGAAAGGATGAGAAGGGAGTGGCAAGGTTGGAAGAATGGTCAGATGTGTGGCAGCTTAGATTCAGTGCTAGGAAGTGCAAAGTAATGCACCTGGGAAACAAAAACCTAGAGGAAGAGTACACTATGGGGGGTGAGATACTAACAACAACAAAAATGGAAAGGGACCTGGGGGTAGTCATATCAGATGACCTAAAGGTGGGCAAGCAATGGAAGAAGGCAGTAAGGAGGGCTGGGGGGATACTGGGATGTATAGGAAGAGGCATCACCAGTAGACAACAGAAAGTTGTTATCCCTCTGTACAGACAGCTGGGGAGACCCCATCAGGAGTACTGTGTGCATTTCTGGAGACCCAGTCTCCACAAGGATATAAGACAGGATGGAGGTAGTCCAGAGGAAGGCAGCTAAAATGGTGCAGGGTCTGCACCAGAAGACATATGATACCCTTGAGGAAAGGAGGGAGAGGGGGGACAGGATAGAAACTTTCAAGTACCTCAAGGGAATCAACAAAGTCCAAGAGGGTAGCATCTTTCAGAAAGAAAAAGAGATGTGCAACAACAAGGGGCACAATTTGAAGATAGAAGGGGATGGCTCAGAGGTAATGTGAAGGCGTATTTTTCCACGGAGAGGGTTGTGGATGCATAGTGCGTCCTTCCTGTGGAGATTGTGGAGTCAAAAGCAGGGGGTGGAATTCAAGAATGCATTTGGCAGACATAAGGCAATTCTAGGGGTTGGGGGTAGGAGGAAGTAGGCTGTTGGTTAACTAGGATCTGCAGCTTATCCATTATGTAGGGAAATGGGCAGACTGGGTGGGCCAAGCGGTCCTTTTCTGCTGTCAAATTCTATGTTTCTGTGTTTCTAGTAGTCCCAACCATCTCACATTATGAGCCCAAACTTAATTTTTGAGAGTCTTTAAATCGGGATTTCAGATGGGTATTTTCTTTTATAACAGAGGTAACATCTCCCATTGCTGCATCCACTTGTTTGGTAGCTTCGGCAGTTGCAACAGTTACTAAGTCTACCGTAAACTCTGTGCTTGTCACCTGATTAGTAAGACTGTCGAATTTATCTGAAAGTCCAGCTATGGAGTTGGTCAGAGGATTGATTTTTAATCCAAGTGTTTGCAAGGTTTCTTCCCCCACTGTGTCAACATTCTCAGGATTAGCTGGCCCGGTGGCGCTGAGGGTTGAGGTGCTGGACACCACACCTCGCACCACGCCGGTGACCCGGGTTCAGGAATGGACTCTGGTCATCGGGGGTCGGCAGGGGGGTCGGCAGGGGAGGGAAGGGATTGAGCGTCCGGAGGACTGCTCTCTCTTCCCAGGGGAGGGATTGGGACTTGCGCCGCTCCTGTGCAGCTCATGGTGGAGACCACGAGCAGTACAAGGATTGCTGTGCCACATTGTGGGGGAGGAGCATCGCGGATGTCGGGTGGACATCATTGCACGTCTGTGCTCCTGGAAACAAAAGGTGAATAACCCTCTCTGGATGGGGAGGCGACGGCTCCAGGGACAGCACCCACATCCCCAGTGCCAGGCCATCTTTCTATCGGTCCCCCTGGCTCTCCACTGGACCGCCTGTCTAATGTCAGGAAGGCTGCCAGGTAGGTGGGGCGGACCTTCACAGTGGGGGTGATCTGGGGTGCTGGTCGGTTCTGGTGGGGGTTCCCTGGAAGAGAGAGGCTTCAGGCAGGAAGTAGCAGTGACTGTCGTGTGGGCATCTCCGAGAGATGCCCCGTCCAAGAGAGCGATAAATAGGTTCTGGTGGGGGGTTCCCGGGAAGGTGGGAGGCTCCAGGTGGGGAGTAGCGGCGACTGCTGCGTGGGCACCTCCGAGAGATGCCCCATCTAGGAGAGTGATAAATATAGTTAAAAAAAAAAAAACATTCTCAGGATCCTGCCAGCCCGGTGGCGCTGAGGCTTGAGGTGCTGACTGCCACATCTCACACCACTCGGCGGCCTGGGTTCGGGAATGGACTCAGGCTGCCTGGGGTCGGTAGGGGAGGAAAGGGATTGAGCGTCCGGAGGACAGCTCTCCCTTTCCAGTGGGGGGGGAGTGAGATCCAGGCCATGCACTGCTCCTTAGCAGCTCTGATGGAGATTGGGGGCAGTGCAAGGAACTTCGTGATACAGTGACTAGGGGTGGAAAACCAGGACATCATTGCGACCGTGCTCAGGAAACCATACTGAAATACTCAGAGACACATGGGTCTGGAAGGTCCTGGAAGAGGGTCCCGGAGGAGAGAGGAAGTCTCCGGCAGGGGAGTAGAGATGACATTCGAGTGGGCACTTCAGAGAGATGCCCTGGTCCACCGAAGCAAATAAATAGAGTCTTAAAAAAAAAAAAAAAAAAAAATTCTCAGGATCATAGCCCTGTGTTGATCTCGTGGTCAGAGCTCTGGGTAGAGTCTTTGATTTAACTCCATTTCCTGTAGATTTATCCTTGCAGAGTCCCCTTCTTGTTTAGTAAAGTTTCTAGCTCAAGAAAATGTAGAGTTAACCACAGCTGCTCTGAAAATATTTTTTATAGTTATGGTTGAGTCAAACTGCGGACGTCTAGCTTGGTGTGGCCATCTTGCTTGGGCTAAACAGTGTCCCCCCCGCCCCCCAAAACCCCTTATTCTTGAGCATCTTTTTTTTCTGAAAAATGCTTCCTTCTTGTACCTTATTTATACCGATGAGGTATTCGGAAGTCTCTATCACATCCCCCTTTTCCCTCCTTTCCCCCAGGGTGTACATATTGAGGTCCCTCAGTCTCTGCTCATAGGGCTTATGATGCAGACCCTGCACCATTTTAGTTGCCTTCCACTGGGCTGCCTTCACTCTGCCTATGTCCTTCCGGACATGAGGTGTCCAGACCTGGACACAGTACTCCAGGGGAGGTCCCACCAGTGATCTTTACAGAGGTAACACCACCTCCCTCTTTCTGCTGGTGATATCCCTCCCTATGCACCCCAGCATCCCACTAGCTCTTCCAACTGCTTTGTCTCACTGCCAACATAGAATTTGAGAGCAGATAAGGACCGCTTGGCCCACCCAGTATGCCCATTTCCCCTACCTAATGGATAAGCTGCAGATCCTAGCTAACCAACAGCCTACTTATTCCTACCTCCACCTCTTAGAATTGCCTTAGGCCTGTCCCATGTAGTCTTGAATTCCGCCACTGTTTTTGACTCCACAATCTCCTCAGGAAGGCTGTTCCATGCATCCACAACCTTCTCCGTGAAAAAATACTTCCTCACATCACCTCTGAGCTGTCCCCCCTCTAGCTTCAAATTGTGCCCCCTTGTTCTTGCACACCTCTTTTTCTGAAAGATGCTACCCTCTTGGACTTAGTTGATTCAATTGAGGTACTTGAAAGTTTCTATCATGTCCCCCCTCTCCCTCCTCTCCTCGAGGCTATACATATTAAGCTCCTTTGGTCTCTCTTCATATGTCTTCCGGTGCTGACCCTGCACCATGTTAGTTGCCCTCCTCTGGACTGCCTCCATCCTGCCTATGTCTTTGCGGAGATTGGGTCTCCAGAACTGCACGAAGTACTCCAGATGGGGTCTCACCAGCTGTCTGTACAGAGGGATAACAACTTCCTGTTTTCTATAGGTGATGCCTCTGCCTATGCATCCCAGTGTCCCCCTAGCCCTCCTTACTGCCCTCTCACATTGCTTACTCAGATTTAGGTCATCTGATATGTCTACCCCCAGGTCCCTTTCCATTTTTGTTGTTGTTAGTATCTCACCCCCCATTGTGTACTCTTCCCCTGGGTTTTTGTTTCTCAGGTGCATTATTTTGTAATTCTTAGCATTGAATCTAAGCTGCCATACATTTGACCATTCCTCCAACCTTGCCAAGTCCCTTTT
Organism: Neoceratodus forsteri; assembly: GCA_016271365.2. NCBI lineage: Eukaryota > Metazoa > Chordata > Ceratodontiformes > Ceratodontidae > Neoceratodus > Neoceratodus forsteri. The sequence goes on along the minus strand of CM057454.1, from coordinate 264,427,023 downwards.
CATCCTTTCCACCCCACCTTGTGTATCAACTCTGTTGCAGATCTTTGTGTCGTCTGCAAAGAGACATACTTTTCCTTCCAGTCCCTCTGCAATGTCGCTTAGAAAACATTGAAGAGGACCAGTCCTAGTACTGAACCCTGCGGTACCCAACTAGTAACCCTTATTTTTTCAGAGTGGACTCTGTTTACTATTACCCTCTGTGTCTTGTTCTCCAGCCAATTCTTTACCCAGGCTACCATCTTGGGACCCACTTCCAGGCTGGCCAACTTGTATATTAATGTTTTGTGTGGAACTGTGTCAAATGCCTTGCTAAAGTCTAGGTAGGCCATGTCCACAGCCCCTCCCTGGTCTACTACTTTGGTCACCCAGGCAAAGAAATCTATTAGATTCATCTGACATAACCTTCCTGCTGTGAATCCATGCTGCCTTGGGTCCTTTTCTCCTCTGGCCTCTAGGTAATCAATAGTTCTTTCCTTCAGAAGCGATTCCATCATTTTCCCAATCACTGAGGTTAAACTAACAGATCTGTAGTTTCCTGCTTCTGCCCTGCTCCCACTTTTGTGAAGTGGAATAACATCTGCCCTCCTCCAGTCCTCGGGTACCACCCCATCCTCCCATGATCTATTAAAGAGGGTAGTCAGTGGTGTTACTATAGTAGTTCTACCCTTAGTTCTTTTAGAATTCTGGGATGAATCCCATCAGGCCCCATTGCTTTGTCCACTTTCAGTTTTAGGAGTTCCTTCAGAACCCTTTCTTCTGTGAAAGGGCTAGTATCAACCCCTGAATCCAGCATATTTCTATTGTTTGGTTTAGGTACCTCACCCTCTTCATTTGTGAATACTGAACAAAAATATTTGTTTAGTTTCTCTGCCTTTTCACAGTCACCCTCTGCCCCTCCTCCCCTTTATTAAGCCTCACTATCCCTCCCTTGGTCTTCCTCCACTCCCTGACGTATGAAAGGTTTTATCCCCCTTTTTAACTGAGCTGGCTATCTTTTCCTCGGTTTGGGCCTTTGCTGTTTTGACTGCCTTTCCTGCTAACTTTTGCTGTCACTGATACAATTTTGTGTCCTGCTCCTTCTGTGATTCCTTGTACTTCCTGAATGCTCTCTTTTTCTCCCTAACCTTCCCTGCCACCTCCTTTGAGAACCATAGTGTTTCTATGTTTCTGTCTGTTTCTATGTAACAGCAGACCAGGTGGAAAGAAAGTGGTAGAGCCAACCCCCCACAGGTGGACCCAGAGCTGGCGTGACAGGGCCTAGCCACCTTTAGGTAATCAGATATGATTACCACCAGGTCTCTTTCCTGTTTTGTGGTTGCCAATATTACTCCCCCCATTTTGTACTCCGCCCCTGGGTTTCTGTGCCTTAAGTGCATAATTTTGCACTTTTTTGCACTGAAACTTAGCTGCCGTATCCTTGACCACTCTGCAGGGGTGTGCAAATCCCATTGCCTCCTGTCCGGGGCAAGTAAATTTCCTTGAAGGGCAAGTATAAAAACAGAGCTAATCTCATTTTAATGAAGGGCACTCCTCTAACTTTCTCAGATCACTACTCATTTTTCCACCCATCTGGAGTGTCGAACCTATTGCAGATTTTAGTGTCATCTGCAGAAAGGCACAGCTTCCCTTCCAGCCCCTCTGCAGTGTTACTAATAGAGACGTTAAAGAGGACTGACCCAGTACTGATCCCTGTGGCACCCCGCTGGTCACCCTCCCTTCCTCAGAGTGAACTTTGTTTACCACCACCACCCTCTGTCACCTATCCCCTAACCAATTTCTTACCCAGTTTACCACCTTTGGACCCACTCCTAGGTTGTTCAGCTTGCTTTCGAATCTCCTATGTGGAACGGTGTCAAAGGCCTTACTGAAATCTAGGTGGGCCATATCCACCTCTCCTCCCTGATCCAATTCCCTGGTCACCCAGTCAAAGAAATCCAACAGATTCAGTTTATAATATCATAGTAAAAGCCAGCAGAATGGGCCTCATGATCTACCGTGTCTGCTCGTTAGCCAGCCCCCTACTGGGAGCTTGCTCCTCCACCCCTCCCCAAACCCAGAGGGCTTCAGTATCCCCCTGTACCTGTCCCAACCCCTCTTGAATCCCTTCACTGTGCTGTCTTCCACCAGACTCCTGGGCAGTGCATTCCATGGTTCCACCACCCTCTCAAGGAAGTAGTGTCTCCTGCGCTCCCCCCTGTACACCCCCCCCTTCAGCTTCCACTAGTGCCCCCTGGTAGCTCCCCACTTCTTATACCCAAAGACCTCCTTGGATCCATCCTTATTTATACCTTTTACATACTTGAAGACCTCTATCATGTGCCTCCTGTCTCTCCTTTCCTGCAATGCATACAGCTGGAGTTCTTGCAGTCTCTCCTCATAGACCCTACCCTCCATGCCCTGAATCATCCTTGTCGCCCTCCTCTGGACCCTCTCCAGCAGTGCTACGTCTTTCTTAAGTTGTGGTCTCCAGAACTCCACACAGTACTCAAGATGCAGCCTGACCAGGGCATTATACAGAGGGAGGATCACCTCCCTCCTCCTGGAGGTGATCCTCCTGGATATGCAGCCAAGTGTCCTGTTTGCTTTTGCTGTGGTTCTTTGACAATTCTCAGTGTTATTCTCTTTGATGTCCACCACTACCCCCAGGTCCCTCTTGCCTGATGTAGCTTGCAGTGTGACTGCCCCCCGGGTGTATGCATGGCCCGGGTTTCTGACCCCCAGATGCAGCACCTTACATTTCCCTGTATTGAACTTCAGTCCCCACTTACTTGACCACTGCCCCAGGGTATTCAGATCTCCCTGGAGGGCCTCTCTCTTCTCCATCTGCCAGTGCTCCCAGTTTTGAGTCATCCACAAAGAGACTTGGCCTACTCCTACTACCCCTCTCTATGTCCGAAACATAGGCACTGAACAGGAGTGGCCCCAGGACGAACCTTGGGGGACCCCACTGATGACCCTTCTGGGTGAGGAGACTATCCCTCCAACCACCACGCTCTGTAATCGCCCCATAAGTCGGTTTTCCACCCACCTGAGCAACTGCTCCCCCACCCACATTACCCCCAGCTTTGTTAGCAGGCCATTATGGGGTACTGAATCGAACGCATTACTAAAATCCAGATAGAGGACATACACCAGCCTATGTCAGTCCAGGGCACCTGCCACCCAGTCATAAAACTCCACCAGGTTGGTCTGGCACGACCTCCCTGGAACAAAACCATACTGCCTGTCATCCAGGTGCCCCAACCTTTTCAGTTGCCCCCCAAGCCTCTCCTTAATAATGCCCTCCATAATCTTGCCTACCACAGATGTTAGGCTAACTGGCCTGTAATTCCCCATCTGTTCTCTGGACCCCTCTTTGTGGATAGGAACCACATGAGCCACCCTCCAATCCTGAGGCACCCACCCTGTCTTCACTGAGATGTTGAGCGCGGCCAGTGGAGCTGCCAGCACATTTGACAATTCCTTCAGTATCCTCGGATGCAGCCTGTCTGGCCCCGGCGCCTTCTCGATCTTTAGCAACTGGAGGGCTTCTCTCACCTTATCCACTCTGATTTCTGCCTCACAGCCCACCTCCTCATGTGCCTGCCCATCCCTCCTCTAGATTCGGCCCATCCTCTGCCCTAGCCTCTTCCAGTCCTTCCGACTCTAGCTGACCTCCTGATTTTGTGGGCTCCCCTTTCCTTCCGATGGGATGGAAGGATCCCCACCCCACCCCTGGTAAACACCGAGGCAAAGTACTCATTTAGTACCTCTACTTGTTCCCCTGCTTCCTGCGCCCATCCCTCCCCAGTCCTAATCCTGCTAATCTGTGCCCTCGCTTTTCTTTTCTTCCCTGTGTATCTATAGAACCCCCCACCCCTGGATATCCCCGGCCAAGTATTGCTCCTTCCTCGCCTTAGCCGCTCTTACCACCTTGGTGACCCTCCTTGCCAGTAACTCATACTCTCCCCTCTCCCTTACCCCCTTGAGTGCTTTAAGCGCACATAGACAGCCTTTTTATCCCTCACCACCTCCTGCACCTCCCAGGTCCACCAACATGGCTTTCTGGCCCTACATTTCTTGTGCATTACCTTTGCGTAGGACCTAGTAGCCTCCTGCACCCCCTTTTTAATGGTCTTCCACAAGCTACCAGGATCCATGTCCGGCCTTATCTCATCCAAGCACCCACTAAGAATCCTTCCCATGATCACAAAGTCCGCACCCCTGAAATCTATTACTACTATGTTAGTGCGGTTTTCCTCTCCCCCTAGGTACAGAAAAAAACAGACCATGTGCGTGGTCACTGCCTGCCAAAAGGCTGCTCACCTCCTGGCTCCTTATTTGGTCATTGTCTGCTAGGACAGTGTCCAGTATCCGGTCCTCCCTAGTAGGCTCCCCCACATGCTGGACTAGGAAGGCATCCTGGAAGACATCCATCAACTTCTGCTTCCTAGCCACCGAGGATGTCCTAGTGCCCCAGTCTGCCCCTGGCATGTTCAGGTTGCCCATGACCACCACCCAGCCCTTTCCGAGGCCACAGTGACCCCTGATGTACTCAGCCAGGTCATCCTCCAAGACTGCCTCCATTGTGGGGGTCTGTACACTACCCCTATTTTTAATCTCTTACCCCCCCCCCATCTGCAGGGTTACCCAAATCACCTCCACGTCCCCCCCCCAGCCTCCTCGACTCCACAAACTACTATGTCTTTCAAACAACATGAAGTCTTGCTGTATTCTGACTATATGCAGTTAGCCCCAGCACTTGAACTGCTCCAGAGAGTAAAGGTTAACTCTATGCCAAGGCATAGAACTTTTGAGCTCGAGCTTGGTTTTCAAACCTCTGTCTGTGGTACTCTGAAGTGTGACCATCAGATTTCTTACTCCGCCTAACTGTGAAGTCATTCCAGAGATCCCTCCTGCACTACGATTGGCCCGGGTACAAGTTTGAAACTGTCAGTTTATTCCACCACTTTCTTATTTTTTCGGTATTCTTACCTCTGTCACGGTACAGTAAATTGCAGTTTAGTAGATAGTGTTGTTTATTGATAGAAATTGTTTTTCTTCGGTTCTTTCCCAGTCGGTCCAGTTGGGAACTGAAATCTGTTACTGTTTATTTTCTCTGTATTTTTTGTAATTCTTAAGTGATTTCCGGTACTTATCGGTTCCTAAAAAAAAATCTGTTATTTAGTGGGATTTTTTTAACCGACTCGTGACATGGTTGGAACCAATCAGTGCGTGTTAACTGGCTTAACGCTGTGAAGGGTAACTTTTTGAATCCAGCATGTCTGAGAAACCCAAAAAGAAAACCGGTCCCACTGAGTTTCAGCACTGTACCGAGTGTGGGAAGGCCTTTGCTAAGGCTAATCCCCACCTCGTCTGTGTGTATTGTCTGGGGTTTGACCACCTCAAGGGAGACTGCCAGATTTGTAAAAACTTTCCCAAAGCCACTCTGGAAAAAATGTTTAAGTAGGCTAAAGGGAGGCCGAGAAGTCCGCTGACCTGGATGGCCAGCCCGGTTCGATTACGACTGAACCTGACGAGGTGCCCACTGACCTGGGCGATGCCTCTTCGGGCAAAAGGAGAGCCGACTCTGCAGAGTCAGTTCCATCAAAAAGAAAATGCAAGTCAACCAGTTCGGATCCTACTCCCCATGATCCGACCGCTGAAGAAATAGCAAAAGCAATTGTAATAGTCCAGTCGCTTTGCCTGATTCCAACCAAACTGACATTGGTTCAAAGGTGATTGGTTTGTTCAGAAGTAGTTGTTTCTGATATAGATCCTGAAGCATTCTAGGAGTGCGATTGGGAGGAGGAAGAAGATTATGATGAAGGTGAGTTTGAAAAGCCTAAATGAGCCAGTAGAGCCTGACATCTCCCCAGACAGGCCTTCCAATGTTTCTCCTCCCAGGCTTTCTGAGTCCCCTTCCCATTTCTTGTTTTATAAGAAAGAGGTTGAGACTCTTCAGCTTCCTATGGAAGAGGTTGCGCAGGATCAGGAGGAGCCTGAATATGTGGAGATGATGGATGTTCCACAGTCAAAGAGAGTGTCTATCCCTTTACATAAATCCCTGGGGAAACGGACACAAAAAATTTTGCAGTTTCCCACATCCATCCCTCCTGTGGATAAGAGAATGGACAGGAGGTATTCTTTATCAGGTCCTGGTACAGAATTCCTTTCAACTCATTGCAGTCACGTTGGGGTAGTGCAAGCTGCAGCCTGTGACAAGGCTAACATCCCCTGGCATATACACCCCAGATAAGGATTCCAGGAAAGTGGATGCCATGGCAAAGAAACAGTACTTGGCATCCTCTTTGGGACTCGGGCAATCAAATCACATGGCATATACAGCCAGGTACCAGAAATCTATGTGGGATACAGTTCTGGAGCTGGCTAAGAATGCCCCTCCCCATCTAGCCAAGGAGCTGGAACAGGTGGCTGTAGATGGTATAGAGGCTTCCAAGGTGCACGTCCATGCTGCTGTAGACTCGAATGATGTACATTCCAGAGTCATGGCTACATCCATCTCCATGAGGAGGTTTGCTCGGCTTAGGTGTACCAGTCTTTCATAGGATACCCAGACTAAGGCCATGGATTTTCCTGTAACTGGTAATTCTCTGTTTGGGGAGCAAACAGATACATGAAGAAGATGGATGAATATAGGACCACTTACAGGAGTGCTGCAGCCAAAGAAAAGCAGACCACTCCTCAAAGGCAGCAATTTAGGACTGGCATGGGGTAGGCCTTTTCACAGGCCTTTCTACCAAGCTCAGGCCTCCTCCTCTTCTTTCCAGCAGAGGGAGTTCTTTAGAGGAAGAGGCAGCCATGGGATAACCAGGACCCCGTCATCCACGCAGTCTAAGCCCCCTGCCAAACGGACACCCTGAGGTGTCACTCGGGGTCACCTCCCCAGTTCCTGTAAGGGGCAGGCTGGCTCACTACCTCCAGGCCTGGAAGTCTGTTACTTCAGACAAATGGGTCCTGGAAATAGTGAGCCAGGGACTTGCTCTCAGTTTCAAAAGGTTCCCAAAAATGAGAGCAAAGTCTTTCAGTCCTCCCTCTCCTTTGGAAACAAGGGCCCTAGAGGCAGAAGTCTCCTCTCTCCCCCTGTGACAAGTAGGTACCTTCTCTACTGCCTGAAGTAGGAGTAAAGGACTATATTCCAGATACTTCCTTACCCCAAAAAAAGACAGGGGAGTGACGACCCATCCTAGATTTAATATACCTGAACAAACACAGACCAAATCTAGTCAGCTTTAGAGGTCACTCAAAAGCTTTTAGGCTCCTTGAGATTCATTTTGAATCTAGAAAAGTCAGTTCTGGAAACGCCTCAGCTCCTCACCTTCATAGGGGTGGAGCTAGACACTATCTAGGCAAGGGCATTTCTCCCTCTTCCAAGGGGTACAGTCCCTTATTACTCTGGCTTCCTCTTTTTGTCCTCTAGTATCTTGTCCAGCCAGACACTTTCTACAGTTGCTGGGACACATGACAGCCTCCACACTAGTCGTCCAAAGAGCAAGGTTTCAGATGAGAGATATTTAGTTTCATCTCAGATCTTATTGGTCTCAGAAAAAAGACCCTCTCTCCAAATTGGTTCCAGTGTATCAAACTCTAGTTCAGGCCCTCCAGTGGTGGCTGGAGGAGTACAATCTTTGTCAAGGTGTTCCCTTTCTCAGTCAGGCTCCTTCAGTGATTCTCACCACAGATGCCTCTCTACTGTGTTGGGGTACCCACCTAGACCTGCTTACAGCTCAGGGAACCTGGTCTCATCAGGAGGCTCTTCTACACATAAACCTCCTCGAACTCAGAGCTGTCTTTCTGGCACTTCAGACTTTCTCAGCTTTTGTTCAAGGGAAAGTGGTGCAGATCAGGACAGACAATATACCACAAACATGTGGTACATCAACAAGCAGGGAGGCACTTGGCCCTCGGCCTTGTGCACAGAGTCCATGAAAATATGGTCTCTAGCTTATTCCCTTCAGGCTTCCCTGATGGCTGTGCATCATCCAGGGAAAGACAACATTTTAACAGACGCTCTCATCAGGATTTCTTAGGGTCACCAGGAATGGACCGTGAACCCTCTAATTCTTCAGGTCATTTTCAAGAGGTGGGGCACTCCAGAGATGGATCTCTTTGCAGCCCCAGACAATCACCATCTTCCTCTCTTTTGCTGTAGACCACCTCTTCTGGGCCCTGTCCCTCAGGATGCTCTCTTGTTGAACTGGACAAGCAGGTTTCTGTATGCATTTCCTCCTTTTCCTCAGATATTCAGGGTCCTGATCAAGATCAGGTCTCAGCCTTGCAAGGTGATTCTGGTGGCTCCAGACTGGGCCAGACAGCCTTGGTATCCTCTACTATTGTCAATGTCGGTGACAATGCCTCTGTGTCTTCCCAGACAGTTCAATCTCCTCACCTCCTCACAGGGGAGGATTCTGTATCCCAACCTTCAAACTCTCAGGCTCAAAGCCTGGCTCTTGAAGAGCTAGAATATGCAAGCCTACATCTTTCCCAGTCAGTCTTGGACAGTTTAAAGGTTGGTAGGAAACCTGCTGCTAGAAAGACTTACAACTCCAAATGGAAGATATTTGGGTTTTGGTGTTCTCAAAGGCATATCCAGCCAGAGCTGGCCGATATTGCAACTACTTTGGATTATTTAGTGCATCTTAACAGTCTAGGCCTCAGGCCCTCTACTCTCAAGGTACATTTGGCAACTATTTCTGCCTTCATTTCTGCTGGGAAGGGCTCTTCCCTAGCATCTCACCCAGTTTTTAAGAAATTTTTCAAAGGTCTAGTACATATTAATCTTCTCTGTTGGGAACCTACTCCCTTTTGGGATCTGAATATCTGTATTGCACAGCTTATGCAGCCCCCTTTTGAACCTCTATCCTCAGCTGAGCTGAAGTGCTTGACTTGGAAGACTGTATTCCTGGTAGACATTACCTCTGCCAGGAAAATCAGTGAATTACAGGCTTTATCAGTGGAACCTGGCTTCATTTCATTTCACAGGGATAAGGTGGTCCTTCGAACCAACAGAAAGTTTCTTCCCGAGGTGGTATCCGACTTTCATTTGAATCAGTCTGTGTCATTGCTTGTATTTTTCACTGACCATTCTTTGCCTGCGGAGAGAAGATTACACAGTCTTGATGTGAAAAGGGCTCTCAGTTACTGTGTGGAACACACTAAAGCCCATAGAAATGACTGTTCTCAGTTGTTTCTCACTTATGGAGAAGTGGGAAAGGGTAAACCTGCCACCAAGAGAACCATTGCCAGGTGGATCATCTCCTGTATCCTGTTCTGCTACTCAAAGCTTGGGAAGGAGCCTCCCTCAGGCCTGAGGGCTCACTCCACCAGAGGTACAGCTGCTTCGGTCGCAGCAGCTGGAGTTATACCATTAGTGGAAATCTGTAAAGCAGCCACCTGGAAAACTGTTCACATGTTTACCAAGCACTACTCTCTTGACATTCAGTCAAGAAGTGATGCTAGGTTTGACGCAGTTGTGCTGCAGAGTTTGTTCCCAAAATAGGTTCTGTGACTCCCTCCTCCAAGGGGGTACTGCTTGGTAGTCTGCATATAGTCAGAATACAGCAAGACTTCATGTCGTTTGAAGAAAAAATTACTCACCGTAATAATGTTGTTTCTTCTAATGGAGCCTTGCTGTATTCTGATCTCCTTCCCTGCCTCCCCTCCTGGAACCTAGTAGTTTTGGGATGTGGATTGGCAGGCACAATGCTGCACCCCAGAGGTGTACTTTTCATACCTTATCTTGTTAATGGTTTTCTGCTTTTTATTATGACTATTTTGGTTGTTTCACTACCTGCTTAGATTCTTTTTCGGGTTCTCGACTTGAGTCTTTTGGCCCTAAAGATGTTTTATTGCCCTTTGGCACAACATTTTAAAACAACAACTGCTTTATTAAGTTAGTTAATATAGTGCTCGTAAGAAATTGCCAGTTACACTTCAGAGTACCACAGACAGAGGTTTGAAAACTGAACTCGAGCTCAACGATCTATGCCTTGGCATAGAGTTAACCCTTTACTCTCCGGAGCAGTTCAAGTGCTGGGGCTAACTGCATATAGTCAGAAAAAAGAGACTCCATTAGAAGAAACAACATTACTATGGTGAGTACTTTTTCCTTTTTGACCATCAGCACCATCACCCCCCCCCTCCACTCACCTATCCTTCCTAAACATTGTGTAGCCCTCTAAGTTTAGGTCCCAACCATGCCTCTGGGTGGCCCATGTCTCGGTAATTGCTGCCACGTCTGCTGCCCCCTCAACTAGCATTGCCTGAAGTTCTGGCATTTTATTGCCCATGCTCCTGGCATTGATCAGGACCGTTCTCCACCCCAACCCCTCACCACTCCCCAGCCTTCTTCTTTGCCCAGCGCAGACACCGTATCACTTCCCTGCACAGCTCCCCCAATTTTTTCAATGCTGTCCACAGCCCCCTTTGTATGTCCCAATCCTGAACCCCCGAGCTGCCTCCCTGGGGCTGTCAGTCTGTTTATCCACCCCCCCCTTTACAAGTTTAAACCCCATCTATCACCTGTGAATCCAGAAAACTTCAGTTTAAGGATCTCCCTCTTCTCCAGGTAGAGGTGTAGCGTATCCCTGGCATATAGTCCCTTATCCTTCCATGTATCACCCCAGTTCCCCATCAACCCATGCCCCTCTAACTTGCAACACTCCCTGAGCCACTAGTTCACCCCTCTAAGTTTCTGCTTATTTTCCCCGCTCACCCTTGGTACTGGCAGTATCTCAGAGAAGGAGATTGAGCATCCTATAGAGTGAAAACCCTGTCCAATTCCCTGAATCTTTGCCTGTATCTCTAGTTCACTGTTCCCTTCTAAATAATTTGTTCCAGGGTGAACTAGAAAGTCTGGGGATCCGCGCACTCCCTTACCATTGAGTATAGCTGGAATTTGGCCTTGTGTACGGATAGGCCTGGGATTCGTTTAGCCTTGACTGGGCTGTATTTTCTCTCCCCAACCCCCTCCCACTGAATACCCCTAATCATGGAGTCACCCAGCAGGAGGACCTTCACCTCTCCCCCCAAGTTGCTAGCCCATTTGTGCCCATCCAGACTCTTTTTTTTTTCTATCTACGACCCCCAGCTTGCTCCTTGCACCCCCCCAAAGCCTGAGCGTCACTAATATGTGTGCACCCTTCCAGGCTTCTCCTTCTGTCAACATCCTCCAGCTTTCTCCCCTCACCACCTGCAACCTGGGTGTCACAAGTCTGTGTGTGCCCATCCAGATTCCTTCTCCTGACCATGGCCCCCAGCTTGCTCCTCGCCCCCCCCACAGCCTGGGCATCACTAGTCTGTGTGTGCTCTTCCAGGCTCCCTCTTCTTTCTACCTCCCCCAACTTGCTCCTCGCGCCCCTCCCAGCCTGTGTATTACCAGTCGCCCCCTTAATTCTTCCCTGGTTGAAATGTTGCCTTCAGCCCCTCTGTCCATGCCTCCTTTTAATGCTTCCCCTCTCACCTCCCCCCCCCCAGGCTCTGCACTGATAAACCCTTGTGCCAGGGTGCTCCCTGCACCCCCCTCCTCCTCCTCCTCTCTACCCTGCCCTCTGATTTTTCCAGCCTTGGAGCTGGCCTCTCCAGAGTGCTCCCTGCTGCACCCACCTCCTCGGCTGATTTTCCCCTCCTTGACCCTGTCCCATTATGTGTCCTGCCCTCGTCCACCTTGAGGCTGCTTTGTGCTGCCCCCTGTGCCTTACCTTCCTCAAGCCCAGGCTCATGGCGCCCCCCCCCCATCCGACTGGCACCCTGGTCTCACTTTCCCCATGCCCTCCCCTTCTTTGGATCTGGCCCCCTTTCCTGTTCCCTGCCCCCTCTGATTTCTGACCAGTCTCTTCCCCATCTGCCTGCTCCTCCCACCTGCCAGCCTCCTCTACCTCATCATCCGGATACAGCAGGCCAAAGCAATTTGTAAGTGTGATGCCTGTCCCACTTTTGCACTTACCTGTCTCCCTCCCTTTGGAGTGAATTCCTTGCTTTACTATTTTCATGGTCCATGCCCCTGGAGCAACCATGTGGTCCTAGTCCTCTGTCTCCCACCCCATATCCCCTGGCGTATGCCATTTTGTCCTCATCTATCATCATATGGTACCTGTCTCCTCCTCCCTCTCCAATCCTCCCCCCTCCCGCCCTCCTGTTGCCTCCTTATCCCCTCGACCTCCTGTCTGAGACCTGCCAGTTGGTAACAGGCCGGGTAGCCTCCAAACCTCCATGCCCAATTTAATATTATGGCCACCCCGCACCCCGTGCACCAAATCATCCTACCGAAGATGCCTGCTCTTGTGTCCTTCGATCCCATCCTCATTTTGAGTGTGAACAATATGGGCCCCCACCGGCAATAAAAATACCCACCACTCAGTATACAAGCAGTTTGCCCCCTCTCCCAGCAGTAGCCAGCACTACCCAAGCAATCAAGACAATCAGTACCCAAAATGCACCCTCCCCCAGCAGTAGTTTGCACACCCTGTTGATCAGACTCTGATTCCACCCGGTAATCAAGACAGCAAACATATACAAAGCTACCACTTAGGTAGTACTGTAGGAACTCTGCACACAACAACACTTATAACAAGGCTACCACTAGGGTAGTACTGTAATACACCCCCCTTGGAGTCCTCCCCCTTGGTAGTTCAATGCCCACGTGTCCTGTCAACAGCAACCAATGTCCTTTCTCTCCATGCCAGTCTTTAGAATCTTCAACCAGCAACCACTCCCCTGCAGACTGCCACTCCAAGGTAGCCCTTCCCCTTGCTAGCTCAAGTCCATTTAATATGGAGTGGTGCGGGGCGGGCAGGAGAAAAATCAGCTCCTCTAGTCCATGTGCGCAGCTGGGCCCTGTTTTTAAGCCCAGCCGCTGAGTTCAAATTACGCGCCTCTGGCGCCGATTGGCTCCGTTCCCAGGGAGCCTCCTTAGTCTCTGCTGCTGGTATGGCCGACCCCTGCTGCCCGACTGGCTCCAAGAAAAAAGCGCCTCCTTCCCTGCCGCCTGTACGGCTGAAAGCGCTGCTCTCAAGTCTGTGCCCAAAGCAACACAGCTCCTGTAGTCCATGTGTGCGGCTGGGCCCTGCTTTTACGCCCAACTGCCGACTTCAAATTACGTGCCCATTGGCTCCGTTCCCAGGGAGCCGTCTCAGTCTGTGCCTCCGGCGCGGCCGACCCCTCTTGCCCGACTGGCTCCAAGAAAAAAGTGCCTCCTTCCTTGACGCCAATGCAGCCGAAAGTGCTATTCCCAAGTCTGTGCCCGAAGCAACGCAGCTCCTCTAGTCCATATGTGTGGCTGGGCCCTGCTTTTGAGCCAAGCCGCCGAGTTCAGATTATGCGCCGCTGGTGCCAATTGGCTCCATTCCCAGGGAGCCTCCTCAGTCTCTGCCGCTGGCACAGCCGACCCCTCTGACCTCACCTGCCAGACTGGCTCCAGGAAAAAAGCACCTTCTTCCCTGCTGCCGATGCGGCCAAAAGCACTGCTCCCAAGTCTGTGCCCGAAGCAACACAGCTCCTCTGACATGACCTCCCCCCTGTAAATCTATGCTGCCTCAGATCTTGTAAGCCACTGTATTCAAAATATTCCATAATCCATTCTTTCAGTAGTGATTCCATTAATTTCCCCACCACCGCAGTCAGCCTGACTGGCCTGTAGTTGCCAGCCTCCTCCCTGCTACCCCTTTTGTGAAGTGGGACTACATCTGCCTCCTCCAGTCCTCTGGAACTACTCCCGTTTTGAGTGAGTGGTTGAGCAGGACTATCAGAGGTGCAGCCAGTACCTCCCTGAGCTCTCTCAGTATTGTTGGATGCACTCTGTCTGGCCCCATTGCCTTGTCCACTTTCAGATTTGTGGGTTCCTTCAGACTCTGTCCTCTGAAAATGGATTAGTGTCCACTTCCTTCCTTCGATGCTCCTGTTACCTTTTCTGTGGCCCCTCGCCTTCTCCTTCCTCTGTGAGCACTGAACAAAAGTATTTGTTCAGGATGTCTACTTTTCCCTGCCCCCCCCACCCAGTCCTCCCCTTTACCCTCTTAGCCTTGCAATTCCTCTCCTCGCCTTCCTTTATCACTTAAATACCTGAACAAAAAAGTGTTGTCCCCTTTTGTTACTGTTTGGGCTATTCTCTCCTCTGTTTTCACCTTTGTGCTCCTTACTGCTTTCTCTGCCTCCCTCCATTTCTCCTGATACACCTCCCTATCCTCCTGCCTCTTCCATCTTCTTTTATCACCTGAATACTAACTTTTTTGCCCTTACCTTCCCAGCCACCTCTTTTGAGAACCATAGTGGTGTCTTTTTTTTTTCCCCGCACTTGCTTTTGCTCATTTGTCTGACACAGAGGTTTCTGGCTTTCACTAGTCCCCCTTTTAGCTTTGCCCACTGTTCCTCCACTCCACCCAATTCCCCAACCCCCTGCCAGGGCATCCCAGGGGCATTCACCCATCTTTTTAAAATCGGCCCTCCTGAAGTCCAGGATGGGCTTCCTTACTAGTTGCCTGAGAAATGCCCCTTGCAGGGAGTTGAGGATGTCCCTGCTCCTAGCTGAAGCTGCAGCTGGGAGGTTGGCAGATTGAAGTCCCCCACCAGCAGCACCTCCTCCTTATTTGCCATCTTTTGAATGGCTTCCACCAGAACCCCCCCCGCCCATGCTGGAGGTCTGAATATCATGCCAGTGCAAGTATCTGCTCCATTCCCCATCTCTAGGATGGCCCACAGTACCTCTGCCCCTCCCTGTATTCCCTATATCTCTCTGTTGCTCTTATGCTTTCCCCTCACATAAAGCACCACTCCTCCACCTTTCTTTCCCACCCTATCTTTCGTGAACAGGGTATAGCCTGGTATGGCTATATCCCGGTCCCAACTACCGGTTATCTGTGCAAAAACACTACCATAGAGTGGTTATGGTAGCATTTTTTTACACAAATAAATTTCTGCCATTTACAGTTTGCACCTTATTCTTATGAGTGCTGCGTTTTTGTGCCAGATCTTGTATCCTGCTCTATGCAGAGGCTCCTACCTGTCTGAGCAGTGCATGATTTTTGTTAGTGATGCCTTGTCAACTACCCTCACATACTTGATGTTGAATACCCTCACCTAATTGATGTTTATTTCTGTGGTTCTTCTGTAATTCTGATTTCACTGTATTTTGTGTGTTTACGTTATGTGATGTATGCAGGGGTGGTCCGATGCCACCAAAAACGTATTCAGGCCAGAAAACCTCTTTCTTTGCTGGCCTGTTTTTTTTACTAGTATTGTGTCCTGCTGCTTTAAGACCAACCAATGCTAACCTTTTGGCTGACTTCTGGAAAACTGCCGAAGTGCAGCCAGAGATATTGTGCCTCAGCCAGTCTTGGAGTCGGGAGCTCGTGCTTACGCTCTGTCAGATTCCACAACGTTGCAAGAGACATGATGCATAGTGGGGGCCCAGACTGTGGTATGTCTGCCACGTGATTGTGCAGGGCTCCCACTTGCATGATCAGATCACCGACTTATGGTGGTGGGAATGGTCAGGCGGCGTGAATGGCGGACGTATCTGGGAGCTGGACAGACAACTGACAGATAGGACAGTCAACAGCAGCACATTTGGAAAAGGGTAAGGGCTGTCTCTATCTGTCCTCTGCACCAGAGAATGTTGCGACTTGATGAAGGCAGGAAAAAAAAAGCCTACATAAGGAAAGTTAGCTAGTGTTTCTTTTTTTTTTCCTGAACTTGAGTAACTGGCACAGCAAGCTCAAAGGTAGTGGAGGTGCCCATTCCAAAGCAAACTGCTGTTTTTGCAGCCTGAATTTAGGGATGCAAATATGCATAAGCACATGCCCAGTATCACAGCTCCACTTCCGGAGCGCTTTTAAAGTAGCTTTTAGCTCCAGTTTCAGAAGAGTAACAAGTTTTTCAGAGTTCAGCTTTCTTTCTATTATCTAAGGATATATTCAGCTAAACATGGGTACAATATGGAAAGTAAACCACTCACCGGCGTCCCACCACCTCAGCATAGAAGTATTGGGCTCTTGGCCAGCAGAAAGACAAACAAAATGCTGGCAGAGCCATGAGATTGGTGCAATCCTCTGCAGTGTAGAGACAACTGGTAGCGGTGCAGACGGAGCGGAGCGAGCGGCTGAGAACCACTACAATGTCAGTGCTGCTCCGTGTAAAAGGGATTAATAATATGAGCATGGAGCTGGCCCGGTGGTGTAGAGGGCTGAGGCGCTAGTGCCTTACCTCTCACCATGCTCTTGACCCGGGTTCGGGAGTGAACTCAAGTTGCCAGGGGTCGGCCGGGGGAGAGAGGATCGAGTGTCCATAGGACAGCTCTCCTCTCAGGGACAGGTGGGTTATGAAGTCCTGGCATTAGCGACACCACACGGAGGCGTGCTGTCCTGCAGCCAGGGATCACACAAGGGCATGGGGAGAGGCGACGGCGGACATCAGTGGGATGAGTGCAGGAGTACACTCATGCCCATGCTTGACGTCACTGCACATCCGCATCTCTGGGGAAACACAGAATACAGGAAACATCCCTCTCGCCGGGAGGAAGACGTCACTTCTGCCATGACGCCCATGCTGGATTCTCCTTCCTGAGCCCTGACTGCCTCCTTCCTTCACCTCCACCTGTCTGGCACTGTATAGAAGGAAGTTTGCCATGGAGCTGAAGGTGACCTCATCTCGGTGAAGTAACTGAGGGGTGCCAGGTAGGTGTGTCGCAGGTGGGCTGGAGGAACAGGTGCTTCGGGACTAGGAAATCACAGCAGGACGGGATACGGTGGGGGACCGATGGAGCCCCTGTGAGTGGTGACCAGAGGGAAATAAAGTTGTAAAAAAAATAAATAAATAAATACAAAGAAACAGAGACTTTGACGGCAGATAAGGACCGCTTGTCCCACCTAGTCTTCCCATTTCCCTACCTACTGAATAAGCTGCAGACCCTAGTTAACCAACAGCCTATTTCTTCCTACCCCCCACAAGAATTGCCTTATTTCAAACAACATGAAGTCTTACTGTATTCTGACAGTTGCAGGGATTCCCAATCTTTGAACTGCCCCGGAGAACTAAGGGTTAACTTTCCATGCAAGGCATGGAACGCTGAGCTCGATCTCGGTTGAAGTCTCTGTCTGGAGTGATTTGAACTAAAACCATCAGATTCTTTACTCTGCCTCACTGAACGGTCGCTCCAGAGATTTCTCCTTCAGCTCAGTTCGAAGTCTGTTAAAGTTTTCAGTTTTTCATCGGTTTAAACTGAAAAAGTTTCTGCATAATCGGTTCAGTCTCTGTCTGTGGTGCCATGAGTACTAGATAGGAATTGTTCTTTATTTCTGTGTGGAACTTGTAAAAGTGCGGTCGGTTCAGCTGAACTGACCATTTAATTGTGAATTTTGCTATATTTAGTGTGTGGTTACCGGTTCTTATCGGTTCTAAAAAAACGTGTTTTAACCGTTTTTTTCCAATACCCGTGACACGGTTAGGAACTGATAAGGGAGTCTTGCCTGGCTGTTGCCGAAAAAAGACAAGTTTGGTTAGGTTGGCCATGTCTGAGAAACCCAAGAAAAAAGACGGGCCCACTGGGTTTCAACACTGCAGTGAGTGTGGGGAGATTTTGCGAGGCCGATTCCCCACACCACCTGTGTTTATTGTCTGGGGTTTGACCACCTCGATTCAGACTGCCAAATATGTAAAAATTTTCCCAAATCTACCCTTGAGAAGAGATTAGGTAGACTGAGGAAAAGGAGGCCAAGAAGTCTGCTGACCCGGATGGCCAGCCTGGTTCGGTTTCGACCGAACCAGAAGGAGTGCCCTCTGACCAGGGTGATACTTCTTCGGGCAAAAGGAGAGCCGATTCTGAGGGGTCGGTTCCGACAAAAAGAAAGCGCAAAGATAAATCGACCAGTTCGGATCCAGAGGTTCATGTTCCGACCGCCGAAGAAATAGCCAGGGCGATTCAGATTGTGGAATCGCTCCGTTCAGTTCCAACCAATCCGGGTCCTTCTGGCAGGGGTTCAGTTCGGTTGGTTCCCCCGGTTCAAGAGTATAACCTTGAAGATTTTTATGAACCGGAGTTTGAAGAGGAAGGGGAATTTGAGGGTGATGAAGTAAGTGAAGGTCTGGATGTGCCTGTGGAACCAGACATCTCCCCAGACAAACCATCGGGTGTTTCCCTTCCTAGGCTTTCTGAGTCCCCTTCCCACTTTATGTTTTACAGAAAAGTGGCTGAAACCCTCCAGCTTCCTATGGAGGAGGCTGTGGAAGATCAAGAAGAGCTTGATTATGTAGAGATGATGGATATCCCAGAGTCCAGGAGACTGTCTATTCCCCTCCATAAATCTTTTGGGAAACAGACACAAAAAATCTTAGTCTCCTAACACTATACCTCCTGTGGATAGGAGAATGGACAAGAGGTATACACTCTCAGGCTCAGACACGGAGTTCTTATATCAGCAATGCAGCCATGTTGGGGTAGTGCAGGCTGCTGCCTGTGACAAGGCAAATATTCCCTTGGCTTCACACCCCCCTGACAAGGACTCCAGGAAGACTTATGCCATGGCAAAGAAGCAGTACATGGCATCTTCTTTGGGACTCAGGCAGGTGAATTACATGGCCTGTACAGTCAGGTACCTGAAGTCCAGGTGGGACACTGTACTGGCACTGGCTAAACAGGCCTCCCCCCAGCTAGCCAAGGAGCTGGAGGCAGTGGCTGCAGATGGGATTGAGGCATCTAAGGTTCAGTTTCATGCTGCTGTGGACTCTAATGATGTCTCATCAAGAGTCATGGCTACATCTGTGGCTCTTCGGAGGATGGCTTGGCTCAGATGTACTAGCCTCTCGCAGTACACCCAGGCTAAAGCTATGGATTTTCCTGTAGTGGGTAATTCTCTGTTTGGGGAGCAGACAGAGAATTACATGAAGAAAATGGACGAGTACAGGACCACTTACAGGAGTGCTCAGGCCAAGGAAAGGCAGGCAACTCCTCAAAGGCAGCAGTCCAGGGCAGGGGCAGGCCTTTTCAAAGGCCTTTTTACCAAGCACAGGCCTCTTCTTCTTCTTCTTCTTCCTTTTCGCAGAGGGGGTTCTTCAGAGGGAGAGGCAGAAGGGGGGTGAGCAGGCCTGCATCCACCCCTCAGCCTAAAGCCCCTGCCAAGCAGACACCCTGATGGGTCAACTCTCCTATTCCAGTAGAGGGCAGGCTGGCTTACTTTGTCCAGGACTGGATGTCTGTTACATCAGACAAGTGGATCCTGGAAATAGTAAGCCAGGGACTGGTTCTCAGCTTCAAAAAATTTCCAAAGATGAGAGCCAGATCTTTTCCACCTGCAAATCTTTCGGAAACCCTTGCTCTAGAGGCAGAGGTTTCTTCTCTCCTAGCTTTAAGAGCTATAGAGAGAGTACCTACCCTACACTGGGCCAAAGGACTGTACTCCAGGTACTTCCTGACCCCCAAAAAGACAGGGGAGTGGCGCCCCATCCTGGACCTAAGATATCTGAACAATCATCTTTTAAAACCAAGGTTCGAGATGGTAACTCTGGGAATAATCCTTCCCTCTCTAAGGCCAGGGGACTGGTTAGCCTCCCTGGACCTCAAAGATGCCTTCTTTCACATTCCCATCAGGTGCTCCCACAGAAACTACCTCAGGTTCGAGCTGCCCTCAGGCCACTACCAGCTCAGAGCAATGCCCTTTGGCCTAACCTCAGCTCCAAGGGTTTTCACAAAGTGCCTGGCAGTAGTAGTTGCCTTTTTAAGAAGGCAATACATTTCCATATTTCTTTATCTGGACGATTGGCTATTAGTGGGTCAGTCTCCAGACCAGCTGTGCACTGTTTCAGGGTGGCAGACAGTACTTCCTATGTTTGTTTCTGGGTTTCCATCAGGGCCAGGAGTTTTTCTGACAGCTGCTGGTGTTTTGCCGAGAACCGCAATGAAACAGGTACAGTAGGTCACCCTCCCAAGAGGAGACACAAATATCTCTTCATCTTTCATTGAAGATAGTACCTTACATTCTCCTTGGGGGGGGGGGGGCTGTTATTCCCGCTTCGTTATGGTTCTCGGCAGAACACCGGCAGCTGTCAAACTCCTGGCCTTGGTGGAAATTGAAAGGTTTATTCTACAAAGTACAATGTCCTCTGGGCCTTGTAGAGTACTGAATATGGGCATCGGGTTATCTTACGCAAAATCAGCAGGCATGGGAGTGGGCAGGTGGCTGGGACCTCAGTGGGAGTTACACGCTGACAGGAGAAGACTTAGCATGCAAACGTGCAGCAGGGAGTGGACAGGGATATAACTGTGTGTGAAGAAGTGATCAGAAAGGAGAGTAAAGGGGGGGCTGTGCTACTGGAACAAAATGGTGTCAGTTTCATAAAGAAAGATGTGTAACTGGTAATAAGTAAGGAACCTTTTTAGCATGCTGGATGTGGGTATCGGGTTATCAAGCTTACTAAAATCAGACAGGCATGTACAGGAGGGGTGTCACCAGGCGTGGGTTTAGGATAACACAATTTCAGGCAGACCACAAATCAGGTGCATAAAAAATGCACATGTGCGTTTGTCATTTTATTTTTATCAAGTACAGTATACAGAAAGCAAAATAAGTCGGACAACTGCTTAGCTTCAGCAGTGTCTAAGGCCTTTCTTCATCCTAGTATGACTCAAACAGTGTGAAAGCACACACTACCAGAAGGTCTTTCACCTGCTTATGCATCTTTCCTCTTAGCACTGAGGTAGGATTTTTTATATAAGCTCACTAGAAGTTGGAAAAATTTTCCACTGCCTTTTGATTAATAGCAGATATAACATAAAACTAGCCACTAGGGACCACTGTTGCTCCATAGAGATTAGTTATTTGGCAGCCACCTGGAGCACATTACATAACTTGTTCACAGCATTGTTAAAGGTCAGAACATCCTGTGCTCTCTTAAACTCTCGTGCAGGGTCAAATTACCTTATGCTATGTGCTGCAAAATATGTCTTAGAAGGGGGCTGCTAACATCTAGAAAAAGCAGAAACAAGTTTTTGTTATTCTTATATTAAGACTACCTTCTTAGTTTTGTAACTGTACTCTTAGTTTTTTTTTTTTTTTTTAAATAATTTTATTAAGATTCATTTTTCAAAGACATCAGCAGGACATATGTAAAAGAAAGCAGACTGTGCATTAAATAATAAATAAGACACAATACCACATATAACAACGCTCATTAGTTAATTTGAGTAAATTGACTATTAAAAAAAAGAGTTTTTTAAATAATACTAGACCTTATTACATAGAGACATTCTATCACCAGTTTTTAATGGGTTAAAGTAATCTGCTGCACCACATATTATTATTATTATCCAGAAACAACCAGTCAAGGCAATCAAAGGCCTTTTCGGTGTTTAAGGAAACCACTGCATTAAGTGTGTAAGAGGGGGATATATTACTAGATGATAAGGTGTTGAGCAGGAGACGTATATTGTCTTGAATGTGGCGTCCCGGGATAAAGCCAGTCTGATCTGGATGGACCGGATCTGGAATAATACCTTGAAGCCGCACCCTCACCAATTTGGCAAAGATCTTTGCATCCACATTAAGAAGGGAGATGGGCCGGTAGCTTGCACAACATTGAGGGTCTTTCCCAGGTTTAAGGATCAGCGAGATTGTGGCCTCTCCCCAAGTATCCGGAGTGGACCCCATTATATGTACTGCATTACAAACTCAGAGAAGGGCAGGGATCAGGTCCCCCGCAAATACTTTGTAAAATTCTACAATAAAGCCATCAGGACCTGGGGCCTTACCCGAATTAAGAGATTTAATTACCGACTGAATCTCACCCTCAGTATAGGGTCTCTCCAGCATTGTTACTTGGGATTCTGTTAAAGAGGGTAAATTTACTTTCCCTAAAAACTGCGCTATCTTCTGTACATTTTCTGGCGTCCTCTCTGTAGTGTGTATAGCTGCTTAAAAAAGTCTACAAACTCTTTGCAATTTCTAATGGTTTTGTCCTCACCTGACCAGGGGAATTCCTAACCACGATTTTGGAGACATATTGATCCTCTGCTTGCTTCCTGAGGCGGAGGGCCAACAGCCTATCTGCTCTCCCCCCCATAGTATTTTTGATTAGTAAATCGCATAGCATTAAGGTTACGACGCTGCATTAGATCATTATAGTTCTCTAGCTTCTTTAAACTTTTTTAAAGTTGACTGATCTCTAGTAGCCTTCTTGTAATTTTTCTAAAGTTTCAGTGGTAGTTAGAGCATCCGTGACCTTGGCCTTATATAATTTATTCTGGTGGGCTGAGTGACTAATAAATTTACTTCTTAATACGTCCTTGAGACCATCCCAGATAAATTTTAAAGGAGTATCAGCCTCTTTATTCTCCTCAAAATACAGTTTAATGGATTCCTTCACCGAGATCACGAAAGCCTTATCAGTTAGTAATCCAGCATCCAGTCTCCAGGCCCCCCTACCACTATCTTAACCCCATCCAACCTTAACCTGGATCATAGCGTGGTCTGAAAGAGAGACCGGGTGAATAATCACACTATGAAAATTATGTACCTCGGTTTTCCAGGTATAGACACAGTCTATTCTAGAATATGAATTTATAGCCGGGGAATAAAATGTATAATCTTTCCCGGTGGGATTTTGCCAACGCCAGACGTCTACCACTCCCGGATTCTTATCTAATGCACAGCTCTCAACACAGTTCCAGTCCCCCAATAGGATCAATTGCCCAGGTGGGGGATCAGATATCAGGTGAAACAGTGCCCTGAAAAAAAACCCGGATGGTGGAGTAGGAGCATAAACTGAAACTATATGCAGATTTCGGCCATGAAATTCACCTGATAGCAGCACCCATCGACCACTACCCTCCCTTTGGACTCTTGAGATTTTAAGTGGAAGTCCCCTCCTAATTAAAATAGCTATACCCGCTTTGGGTGCAGAAGGGTGTGAATCTGAAAAAACAGAACCTACACATGATCGTCTTAACTTGTCATGCTCAATTTTTGACAGCTTTGTCTCTTGGATACATGCAATATCACAGTTCACCCTTTTTAATTCTTTTAAAGTTTGAGCTCTCTTTACCACATTATTTAATTCTTTAACATTCAAAGAGCATATGTTAAGTAATCCCATTATCATTGATGGGATTACTTAACTGGTTGACTACCCCTCCACCTCAAAGCCCAATACCAAAGCTGCCTGGTGGGTAAAAAAGCCATCCTTGGGTTTGCTCCCGATTCCACCTCGTGTCTATTTCAAGAAGAACGACCGTCTATCAGCACTAGGAGGACCTCCAAGGGTGTACTCCTTGTACCATTCAAGCGTACCTCAATAGCTCAAAGATCCCTGTCCTACAGGGGTCTTAAGTGGATAAATGACCTACCCCCTGACCTCCTCAGTTGCAACAAGATCGGAAAATTCAAAGCTGGTCTCCGTGCCCATCTTACCCCATCGTGTAAGTGTAAGTGCCCCTGCGCGCCCTGACCCTTTCTCAGCACTCCTCAGCTCTTGAAATCCTCTGACCCTGTATTCTGTCACCTCTGTCGCCTGCCCCACCCCTAATCAACAAGCTCTGGCCCTTCCTCGCCCTGTACTCATCCCCCAGTATTTACATTGCCTTTTCTCCCTCCCTCTTTTCTTTCTCTCCCATGTCCCACCTAACTCCCCACATACTACCCTACCCCTTCCTTACTCACTCCCTCCCTCCACCCCACACCATCCCTCCAACCCCCTTTCTCTTCTCCCCCACCTTCCATCTCCTAGCTTCCCCCTTAGCATTCTCCCCTTTCCTTCCCTCCTAATCCTCCCCTTCTCTTTCCCCTGCCTCCCCTGACAATGCCTAACCTGGCTGCTATTCTCACTCCAATCCCTAGCCTCGCTCTGGCTACCCCTCCCTCATTGTTGCTCGGGCCTGTCACTCCCCCCTCTGCCCGCTCGCTCAACACTGTTGCTGCCTATTACAGCCATTGGGTATGTGCTACCTCCATTTTAGATGTAACGACGCTGAATCCTCCTTGAAGAATTCTAAGCTGTCTGGGAACCTAAAATTATTATCTTCCTCATAGTGATTTTTACCTAAGAAGTAACTAGTGCTACTGTACCTGTTAAGAATGTCATTGTTGCTGTTTTTTACTTGATTCTGTTTTACCACTGTATTATTCCTGTTATCTGTCTTATTCTGTATTGTACGATGTCTGACCTGTAACCTTTGTAAACGAGCCTATGGCTCAAAGGTATTTAATCCCAAACTGAAATAAATAAATATCCCAGAACTCCCCCTTCCTCCCCCACCCTCCAACAGGATGCCCATCCTTGTTTGAATACTAAAAAGTAAATCACACTGAGACAAAGACAACAGCAAAAAACACATATAACAATTCTAAATCCCAACCGGGGACAAGATATAAGTAAATAGAAAACCCCCAACAGGAGGTAAGATGAGGCAAAATAAGATGGAATTTGCCTCTAGGGTGACAGTTTATCACCCCTTATGAAGCCCAATACTTTAAAGTGGGCTCAGACAAGGAGGGAGAGTTATTCCTCCCTAAGGTGTATTAGAGGGGTATGGCACCCAGTTTGCCAAGGGCGAATCCACCCACCTATGCTTGTGGATGTGCTCCTTCCCCTCTTGATGTATCCTGGATGATGGGTAGCTGAAGCCACTAACCGCAGGCCCGGGGCTCCTAATAATTCTTGATTTGTTGCAATACAAATCCTCATTTATCACAGTTACCACTAATAAAAAAACTCAAATTAACATGAGAGGACCCTGTATTTGCCCTTCATAATTAACATCATGCCATGAATGGTAGCAGAGCCCCCCCCCCCCGCCATCACTCCCTTCATACCTCTATGAAAAAATTAAAATAAAATAGCATGAGAATCCCCCATATGTTCCCCAACAAATAGAAAAGTTTTGCAACAATTCTTATCTACTAATAACCGTAACTAACAAAAAACGGTATAATCAAATAAACAACAGTATAGTGATTTATACTGTGGAACCTTCACAACAATTGATACAAAATCAGTTATCTTATTAAGTCCTCCTAGGTGGATCTTGTTCATATATTGCTAAATTGCATAAGAAAACGAAGGAACCAGAGGGGTACCAAGGTAAATCAAGCTACACTGAGATGACGGGAGTATACTGCTCCCGAGATTAACCCCCACTGAAAATAAACAGAACAGCCAGCTCTTGTAATTTAAAAATAAAGCATTTAAGAGTACTTGCGGGTAAGTCACAAAAGTAAAGATCCAGCCATTAGCCGATGTGGGAACCGATTAGGTGATGGTCCTTCTATACAGTCCGATGCCATCTTGGGAACTGAGGAAACACAACCCAATGTGACAAGTTCTGGGCTTTAAATTGTAGTGCCTCTAGTGGTATTCAGGCTGCATGCGTTCAATTAGTCCAGCAATCTTCAATATTTAGCCCCTAGCAAAAGTAAGGCCCAACAGGAGACCTTCAGGATATCATTCAGTGCACCATCCCAAGTAAAAGAGGTAAGACCAAACGTTCAAATCCCAGTTCAGGTTACATTTTGTTTTAGGGTAATCCACCTGGCTACATCAGCGTGAAGAGGTAACAGGGAGTCCACCCTTCTTCTTTGTATACAGCGATTTCCCAGGGGCGATGGCCCAAAGCAAACCCTCTAATTCTTGCTGCGCCTGCTCTTCGCCGGTGTCTGGAATCTGTATGCCCAATGATTCTAGAAATGGGACCGCCTGAAGAAGTGAGTCATAGACATGAGTCCCTTCTTTATCCTGCATCCAGAGCCTAGCAGGATACCTCAGAAAAGCTTTCAACCCCTTTTTCCCTAAGGGCATGCTCCACCAAGAGGATTTTTTTCCTTTTAGCCAGCATAAGTGGTGGGTAATCTTGGTCAAAATAAACCTTCTGTCCATCGAGATTTAGATCCTTTTTATTCCAAGCTAAATGCAGGATTTTCTCCTTCATGGGAAATCTCAGAAATTTAATCAGGATTGATCTCGGAAGAGCACCTGGTCTAGGTCTGGGGGCCATGGCCCTATGTGCCCTTTCGATTTCAAGATGCAAGTCCTCTTCAAGAGATAATTCTTGTTTTAGCCAACATTCTAAGTATGATATCATATCCGCTTGCTCCACACCCTCTGGCACACCGAATACTCGAATATTATTTCTTCTTGCCCTCGCCTCTGCATTTTCAGCCCTCAAAGTAAGCTCTTTCTCCCTCTGATGCAGAAATTGTTCATTCTGTAAAGTATCCATA
The DNA here is from genome assembly GCA_016271365.2 of Neoceratodus forsteri. Classification (NCBI taxonomy): domain Eukaryota; kingdom Metazoa; phylum Chordata; order Ceratodontiformes; family Ceratodontidae; genus Neoceratodus; species Neoceratodus forsteri. Next base: position 264,400,828 of record CM057454.1, on the reverse strand, counting down.
CTGGCTTCTACAACTGTAGTCCAAGATTTCAGCTTTTTAAAATCGTTTTGTAAGCCTGTTATTTTAGAGTCAATCCGGTGTAGAATTTTTAGCATTCATTGGCCGTCGGCTTTTGTGAATGTAGTGGTAGTTTCCGAACCGGAGTTGTCCTCCTCATCTGCCCATGCGGTCAACACCGAGGACCGAGAAGTAGTCGGGCTTACAGGCCGAGCGTCTGGCTGGGAGGCAGATCTTCTAGCCATAGCTCCCAAATCCTTTTTTTTTTTTAAACTTCCCCATGTTGGCAGGGACTAATGGAGAAATGATAGAGGCCAAACTATTTAGATTAGCAGGTGGATGGTAGAGGATTTTAGTAGTTATTGCCCCCGGGTCTGCGGAGTCGCAAATCAAGCTGCCATCTATTACGTGACGTCAACCGAAAGTCCTGAGCTCTTAGTTTTGTTATAACCAGCTACGCAGCAAGTCGAACATTATACAAAACATATAAACTGCTTGGGGAAGGGGTTGAACTTTATCCTAGGGGTGTCCACTCTGACAGGGTTCACCCTGTCACACATCCCCCTGCATATGAGGGCAACCGTTCTACAGTTGTCCAAATCTCAACTAACACCCTGGAAATTAGTGAAGCTTTGTCTCTGTGTCACATTCAAAAAAAAAAATTTGTAAAGTATCCTGTTCATAACTGTACAAATTCCCTGAGACATTTTACAAGTTTACTACATTAGTAAACTACAAAGCATTACATACATTTAGAAGAAAGAACCACTAACGGCAGTTTTATGCCATCTACTGACTTTCCCTGACCAGATACACTCGAACAGATGGACAGTCCAGCACCCAGTAGAACTGCCTTTGGGGGGAGAACTACCTTGCTCCGTCCCTACATAAACATATAAAGGTAGGCTAGTAACATACCACGCTGTATGCCTAACAGCCTATCCCTAACTTCTGGGTTTATGTATCAAAGCTTATACACTTCTAATGGTGTTGGTCACAACCTTGCCCCTCCTGTTCTATGTGGGAGTCTCCCCCTCCTCCAAGGGTGCCGTCTCTTGCCCTTCACCCTCTGGGTTACTCCTTGCACATCATTACCAGTGATCGCTATCTGTCTGCCCGTAAAAGAGGTCTTATAGTATGCTGCTACCTGCCTGTACATGCCTGGCCTATAGAAATACGGGGTGAGTTTAGCCAGTACCTTCTCATGGCTCAGCTGCCCCGAGTGATTGGAGTGTGCATCCTATATACCATGGGCACTACTACGTGGATATCCACTTGCTTCATCCGGAGGTTGGTCCTCATATGATAGAGAACTTCCTTCCTAAGTTCATACCACCATAACCTGCCCCCCACGCCTCCATTATCCTCTCTCCCATCCTTGATTTTTACATACTCCCTTAACTGGGTTACTTCAGGATCCCCCACCTACAACTTTCTCCAGTCAACATCAGGAGAACAATCATTTTTCATAGGAGGTTTAAAACATGCAAAAGTCCCTTCAGCCAAAATGGCTCCTTCCATCTGGCGTGAAGTCTTCTCCCCCAGTAATACATTACCAGTCAAAGTCTTACCTGGGGTCTGCTCCTCTTGTGTGCCGTCCTGCTCCAAATAGCAGCCCGGAAAAATGGACAACAATGGGATCTCCAGAAATGTTGGTCGCAAATGCTCCATCAGGGGTGGTCCTCCTCCAGAGCCCATGGATCCTTCTCCACCGATTCTGCCTCAACATCTTCCGAGTGGGACCTCTCAAGTAGCTCCTGGCATCTACGCTCTGCTTCTCTCTGGCATCAATCAGCCTCCAGCCATCTCCCACTCATCCAATGAAGAAGCCATAGCATGCTCTCCATTTGGCCATTGGGTCCGTCTAAACTCATCCATGGTGCCTCATCTCTGTCACCATCTCCAGCAGGCGCTGTCCTCATCTTACCTGGCTCCATGCACCTCTGCCATGTATCCTCAGTACCAGGTCTGGCATGAACTGACTGGACTCCCCCTGTTTCCCTGGACATCTAGACAGATCCCACTTCGGACACCATATGTCACCAGGCTTGGGTTTAGGATAACATAATTTCAGGCAGACCACAAATCAGGTGCATAAAAAATGTACAAGTGCGTTTGTCATTTTATTTTTATCACGTAAGATATACAGAAAGCAAAATGGTAAGTCAGACAACTGCTTAGCTTCAGCAGTGTTTAAGGCTTTTCTTCAACCTAGCATGAATCCAACAGCGTGAAAGCACACACTTCCAGAAGGTCTTTCACCTTCCTATCTCCCCTCTCAGCACTGAGGTAGGACTTTTTATAAGCTCACTAGAAGTTGGAAAAATTTTCCACTGCCTTTTGATTAATAGCAGACATAACATAAAACTAGCCACTAGGGGCCACTGTTGCTCCATAGCAAATAGTTATTTGGCAGGCACCTGGAGCACATTATATAACTTGTTTACAACATTGTTCAAGGTCAGAACATCCTGAGCTCTCTTAAACTCTCTTGCAGGGTCAAATTACCTCATGCTATCTGCTGCAAAATATATCTGAGAAGGGGGCTGCTAACATCTAGAAAAAGCAGACTCAGTTTTTGTTATTCTTATATTGACTACCCTCTTAGTTTTCAAGATGTACTCTTAGTTTTGTTATAACCAGCCAAGCAGCAAGTTGGACATTATATAAAACATATACACTGCTTGGGGTAGGGGTTTCGATTTATCCCAGGGGTGTCCACAGTGACGGGGTTCACTCTGTCACAAGGGGGCAGTACAGCTCGGCACAATGCAGGGCTGTACCGTTGCAGACAAAGCATCTTTTTTACACGTCAGCAAAAAAGGCTTGCAACGGTACATGATCCCACAAAAATTGGGATTGTCCTGTGCTGCAACGGAACCATTTGCAATACTCTTCTTGCTGTTTACACTGCCTGACTTGCAGTGTTGCAGCTCATCTGCACCTCTCGCAATGGTGCAGATCAAGTAGTGGAAACAGGTAATTTGAGGGGTACTGAGGCTACAGAGAACTAGTGTGCTGTGACCAGCCTGGCAGCATTTTACACAGACAGTACCTCAGTATGCAGTAGTCAGGGCACTTACACAGCCAAGATTCAGGGGCACAGTAAAGTGCAAGTTTATTTTATTTATTAATATAAGTTTTCGGAATTACAACCCTTTGAGTCAGGGACTAATTTGCAAAGGCTCCACATCTTACAATAAAATAAGGACAAACACAGGGTTTACAGGGTACAGAGATTACAAAACAGAGACAAAAGGATAATACATAAGGCAAAGGCTACATCACAGGCGTATAAAATTAGAAGTAAATACAATAAGAATCTGTGGTGATGCAATTTACATCGGAAATCATTAGCACAAAAAGGGGGGTTATATGTGCTTGGCGCAGTAGGGGGAGATTATACGCAATCACAGTGGCAGCTTGAGATAATATGGGTACGCAGCACAGGTTTAAAAGGCCCTAACCTAGGAATGGCGAGAACAGTGTCAGGGAAGGAGTTCATCCATAGTGGTGCCAAGTAGCAAAAGGACTTTTGGCAGGCGGATGTCCTGGCAAACGGGATACAGAAGGTAGTGGAGTTAGAGTGTTGTGTGGTACACAGAGGCAGGCATGTTTGTAGGAGAGAGAGACAGCCTGGTGGGGCTAATCTTAGTTGGATTTTTTGGACAATAAGCAAGTCTGATAATGTAGTCACCCCTGAAAGTTTAGCCAAGATGTCCTTTTGTAGAGTTCGCAGGTATGTGTGAGACGATCGCAGCCAGTGGCAAGCCAGCATGCTTTGTTCAGGGAGCACTTTATGCCGGCCAGAGCAGTGTCAGAGGCAGCACCACATATGACAAAGCCATAGTCTACCAGAGGAAGGATGGCGCTAGATATGGCTAAACGGAGGGTGTCAGGAGGGAGATAGGGCCTATATTTTCATAGGAGTCTAATCCTAATGTTTATAGTAGAGCAGGTTGATGCTATGTATTCCCGGAACGTAAGGGCAGAGTCCAGGGTGATCTCTAGATGTTTAAAACTGGTAACTGCTTCCAGCTTGGCACCCTGGGAGTTTAGTATGGATAGTTTGGACGTGTTGTGCTTGTGTTGAGGGTGGGCAAATAGCATGACCTTTGTGTTTTTGCAGTTCAGGACAAGTTTATGGGAGGTAAACCATATTTCAGTTTCAGTGAATGAGCCCTGTAAGGCCTGTTTGGAGCAGGTTAGGTTCAGGGTGTCGGCTAAAGATTACGGCATCATCCGCATAAAGAAGCAGGCGTTCAGTGGAGGCCAAGGGGAGGGAGTTTAGGTATAGGGAGAAAAGGAGCGGGCTAAGGATTGATCCTTGAGGAACATCAGATCGTACTGGAAGGCTGGTGGAGATGGTGCTATTTATTTTAACTTGTTGGGTACGGCCATGGAGATAGTTGGAGAACCAGTCAGCAGTCTTTTGGGAGATACCAACAGAGAGGAGGGAGTTTATCAGCATATTGTGATTAATGGTATCAAAGGCCTTGGAAAGGTCAATGTAGACCGATCCAGCCAAGGCTCCCTGGTCAAGGGCTTCATGAATGAAGGAGGTGAACTCAAGCAGGGCAGTGGTTGTGTTATGCCCGTTCCTGAAGCCATGCTGTTGTTGGCACAAGAGTTTGTGCAAGTCCAGGTAGTCAGTGAGTTGATCAGCAGCTATTTTTTCCTGGGCTTTTGAGAGGGGTGGGCAGGGCAGGCTCTAGATAAGATTTTTTTGGGATGAGTACTTGTACTCCTCATTTAGAAAGTGAGGTGAGTAAAACGAAATTCAGATGTGTACAAATGTCTTGCTAGAGTGGACTGAGGAATATATTTATTAAAAAATGTTGTTTTTTTCTAGATAAGAATTTCAGGTGCCAACAATGCTCCAAATAATGTTGGCAGGTAGGAATTTACTCACCAGTTTTAAAACATAATGAGTAAAACAAAAGTGGGATGCATACTGCCTCAGCTCCTCCTCCTCTCCTACCCCCCATTACTGGGTATAGGATGAATCTGTCTCCTTTTCTTTTTCATCCACCCCTTTCCTCCTCCCTTGCTGTTTCCCATCTACCACTTACCCAACGCTGTGCCCTCCCCATTTCTCCCCTCCTCCCTCTCTCTGACTCCCATGCCACCCCCTCACCACCACTCTTCTTTCTCTTTTCCCACTAACCCACTCCTAACAAAGCTTCACTGAGCTACCTATGACTTGTACTGTATAATTGACTCGTAACACAATTCATTGACAATGCCTTTGGCTGCTATTATTGTAACCTTATTTGTCTTTTTTTTTTTTTTGTAAGTTCCACTGTAATGATCATGTTAAGTTTTGTACCTTATTGTCCTTATTGCCTTGACGTGGAACCTTTGTAAAAGAGCCCTCGGCTCAAAGGTGTCACCCGAAATACAAATAAATAAATACAAGTGCTGTAAATCTGGCAAAAAACTTTTCCTTTTGAATCACCGGTTATGTTATGAAGCACTATTCTTTGGTGTGTGGAGTGTTTACAAATGCTGGGTGAGTACTGGTACTCATTAAAAAATTTCTGAAGAGTATTTCCTAAAATGAGGTGATACACCTTATCTGGAGCCCTGGGGGTGGGAGTATTGAGATGGGTCTATAATTACTGCAGGAGGTGCGGTCACCATTTTTATGTTCCTTTTTTAATGATCATGGTACTCCCTCGCTCAGTATTTTTGTGATTTTTTTTATCAAATTAAAATCAGAGTGGCTCCTGATTCCTGTGCTACTGCATGTGCAGCTTGGCATTTGCTCCGCCCCCCCCCCCCCACTTCCCCTGGAACAGCAGCACACAAGAACAGCTGCTCTATTTTACTGGAGGAGAAGGTCTTCCTGACATACAGTACCTTAAGCATGAAGTACAGCAAATCCTGAGGGACCATCCAAATCTTCCTGGCTTCTGATTGCTGTCTTGTGCCAAATTTTGTGATGCAAGATGGCACTAGTACGTCTGTTTTACAGTGAATAACTGCTGCTGTTCTGTGGCATGGAGTGTGTTGATTTTAGCCACCAGAGGTACTTTTAGTAATCATCTCAGTGTTCTAGAAACCATAAAATCTTTAACTGCAGACAAAAATGTTGAAAGGCAAGCAGGAACACAATAGGACAAGACCAAGTACATCAAGGGTTAAAACACTGTGTCAGCGTATCATGGAGTTACATGGATTTATAAAGTGTGTGTGGGGAATTTCCTGCATCCTGATTGGTTGAGAAGATTCCGAAGCCATATAGTTTACAAAAGAAAACTCATGGATTGGCCCTTCCTTTGGCAGCCAGAACGCAGTGTGCTTTGGGTATCAATGCCTGTTAAAAAAAAAAAAAAAAATTATTTAATGATACTGGCAGTTAAGTTGCAGAAGTAAGCATCCAGCCCTCCCCACTTGCCGTTATTTTTTTAAAACATTTCCTGCATCTCAGAAACTCCCACTAGCCACCTCAGGCTCAACAGACAACGTGCAGTGCTAAAATAACTGTCCAAAACATACTGCCACATTATAACTGTCCAAAATGTACTGCTACAGTTTCTTTTGTTTTATTTTTTGACCTCGAAAAAAGGCCACAAAAGCTCTGGTGCCAATTTCTGGCTCGTAGACTACTGTTCACATGAACACAATATGCATGAGCACTACTTAAACTCATCAGGTGCTTCTTCCACAGACTCTCTAAATGGGCAGTTAAAATTTTAATCTGGTTGGCAGTGTAGCCTAGTGGTTAGTGTAATAAGCTGTGAATGAGCCTGGTATGTCCAGCAGACCTGGATTTGATTCCCACAGCCTCCACTTGCATACCGTATGGCTCTGAGCAAGTTACTTGCCCTCCCCAGTGCTCCCTGGTCGCCCCTGAAAACAGGCACTTGTGCGCAGTGGGCCTTACCCAGTTACCGAAGAATTTAAAAAAAAATCTATTTAATAGTGTCCTCTTCACTACTTCCAATTCTTCCCAGTCTCGAGATGCAGCAGTGGGAGGGCAGGCAGTATTTGTTCAAACTGCAGTCCCGTTCTGCTCCATGCAAGAGAAAAAAGGGTGTTAAGCAAAAAAGATGCGCATTGTTTTATTTAACCATGTTAGCAACTGATACTTGTTCCTTGCATCCCCAAAGTAAAACAGTGACTTTTTTTCCTGTGTAAGTCATGGCGCAGACAAACATCCTCCTTGCTTCATCTCCAGTCCTGACTCTTCCCTCCAATCTGCTAAGCAAAAAACAGTGAAAGGTGTCTGTATTTCGATCGCAGATAATGGCACATAATGGACAAGAGTTCAGCTGGCTCCCTTTCCAGTAATGCTGAGCGGGGACAGAGAGGGTGGGGGTATCAGCCACTATCCAGTTCCCAATACGATAGCCACAATCACTGTTCAGGCCAAAGCAGTCTGCAGGCTTGGCCCATTTTGTGATCACAATTAAATATGAATATTTTTAAAAATAAAGATAAATAACCCAAGCAAAAGTGACAATAGAAATAGTGATAATAGGTTTAATGCACCACAGACCTTTATTGTGAATGTTTGGAGGCAGGAGGGAGTTAAGGTGGAGGCTGTTAGGCCGGTGCAGAGCAATGTATACCCAACTAAGCAGCAGCCATTGCTGATGACCTATACTCAGCAATTTAAACAAACAAAAACCAAAAAAAAAGTTACCAGTCATCTGAAAGAGAAAAACAAAAACATTAGTTCAAAGTGCCGCTGCCATCAGAATTCCATCTGTTTGCAGACAAGAAAAAAATATCTGGTATAATCCATAATAGCTTGAGGTACTGTTGTTTTTCGTAGGACTCAGCGTAAATGGTAGTCTCACTCTGGACCAAGTCACCATGGCTAACGCTTTTAATGCGGCATTCACCGATCTTAGTCATGTGCTTCCTCCAACCTTCTTTGACCCCCCCCCACGGACTCTCTAGGCTTGGACAAAGCAAGAATAATACAGGACCATCCACCTTTCTACTTTAAAACTATTTCGGAGGCCATAACCAAAAAAACAACTGCTCAAAGTGCTTGGGAGGTCCAGATTCAGTGGCGACTCAGTAGACCTGAAACTCCTTGCCCTCACCATTGACGAAGTCCTGACCCCACTCACCAAAATCCTCAACCGATCCCTAATGCTTTCTCAGTTCCCCAAATATGGAAATCTGCTGTTGTGACGCCAGTTCTCAAAAGTGGGGATAAGACCCTATCCTCTAACTACAGACCCAACTCCATTCTTCCCCCTTTCTCGAAAGCACTGGAGAGAATAGTTGCCGATCAACTTACAGAATAACTTGCTAACCACAACCTGCAATGCCAGGAGCAGCATGGTTTCCGAAAAGGACATAGTACCACCACAGCTCTCCTTGAATTCACCACTTCCATAATGCTCTGGATCAGGGACATCTTGTCGGCACCACCTTCACCAGTTTTACAAAGGCGTTCAACACTGTCAACCACTCCCTGCTGTTTGAGCAATTATCTTGCCTTGACCTCTGAGATGATGCCGCACATTGGTTCCAAAGCTACCTTAGCGACTGAACCCAACAGGTCAGAGTTGGTGAGTCCCTCTCACCCTCCTGTCCAATTCGCTGTGGAGTTCCCCAAGGGTCCATCTTGGGTCCCTTGCTTTTCAGTATTTTTCTGAACAATCTCCCTGCATCATGCCGTAATAGACTCCTGTTATATGCAGACGATGCAGTTATTTTCACCTCCCACCCTGACCCCTCCCTCCTACAATTGCAACTGCAAACGAGCTTTACGCAAGTGGAGACATAGCTTAAATCTCAAAAACTCATACTAAATCACAAAAAAACTAAAACAATGATGTTTCATGGCATCCATAACAAACATAAAAACAAATGTCTATCACAAACAGTGAAAGAACGTTGCTTGAACATGCTCAACTGTTTAAATACCTGGGGGTTACCCTCGACAGCACCTTGTCTTACTCTGAACACATTAAGAGCATTGCCAAGATCGTGAACACCCACATAGGACTTCGCTTTAGACATAGGAGCTGCCTCACCAGTGAAGCCCTAAGTATTGCCATTCAGAGCTCTGTTATATCAGTAATTGACTATGTGCTTGTGATCTACGGCTCTGCCACTGACACCGCACTTCGACGAATAGCCATTGCCCTTAACAAGGCATGTCGTCTACTGACCTCTGCTCCATGCCTCTCACATACCTGTGACATCTACAAACAAGCAAACTGGCTCCAACTCCCCGGCAGACTCAAGTACCGGACCTGTAGGCTAGCAAAAAAGATTACCTTAAATCTCCTACCCTCAAGGGTTCAGTCTTTACTGGCCCCCAGCTGCGGCCCCCGCCTAACCAGGAGCTCCGAATATCTTACCTTTTCTGTTCCACGCTGCCGCACTACCCAAGGACAACGCTCCTTTACATACAGAGTCTCATCCTGGTACAACTCGCTTCCACCTGCTGTTACCAGAGACACTACCCTGGGCACTTTTAAGTGCTACCTACGTCAGCACCTTGTCACAATGGCCTCCTGTGAATGTTTCCTAACTAAACTTACTTTCCTTCCTCTAATTTCCCCCCCAAGTCCCTCCCCTTTACCCCCCACTATCTCCTATCTCCTCCCTTTTTTATTTACCCACTATTACCTACATTCTCTCCTCATAGCTTTCCTCTACATGTATCTGCCATCTTTCCTAGCAGTTTCTAATTTATTCTAGTGAACCACATTACAGCTGTTTTTTTATTGTATGTATGTTCTTGAATAATATACACAAATTACTGTAGCTTAACATACATACTATGAATCATTGTGTAACCCCTAGATGGCGCTATCCCAGGGGCTACTACCCCTGCCTGATTTGCCACTAACAGGTTGAGGGGCCTGGATCCAATGGCGGGTGCCTCCACCCAGAGGTCAGGGTTTGCAATAGTTAAACTTACTTGGTCACAGCCCTCTGGGACACTGCAACCCCCCTTTCTTCCCACTAGTGGCCCACACAATATATCAGAATTACCTTCACAGTATACACTTACCCCCAGGGCTGGTTCAGGCACTGGGACCTCCTGTAAAATAAGATACAGTGCAACAATCACAGTACAATACTTTAACATAGACAAATACCTCAGGCAGTATAACTTTGCTGAAACAAGCAGCTCGGATTTATTTAGGGGGAATATAACAAGGACAGGGGGAAATCAGGTTAATTAGCTTATCACTTTACTCATCTACATATGGCTCTGTGCACAGGCCTATCTCTACTAGTTACTGTCCCTGGGTACCCAAGCCCTAGTGGCTAGTCCAAACCGTGGCAGCTGGTAGGGGCCCTTTCCCACAGAGAAAAGAAAAATTAGTTTAAACAGTCAGTAGTACAGTGATTCCATTTGGATTCAATGTGGCAATTCAACAGGGAGCGACCCTGAATTAGTACTCACGACCTCCAAACAAGATAGGGTCCTTCAATGTCAGCAGGGCTACTCTTGAGCTCCACGAGACTCCTCACACATTTCTATGGCAAACTGCAACAGGCAAAAGTCCTTTAATGGCAGCAGGATTCACTTGAGCTAACCAAGCCTCCTCACACATTTATATGGTGAACAGTAACAGGCAAAAGTCCTTTAATGGCAGCAGGATTCACTTGAGGTACACAAGCCTCTTCACACATTTATATGGTAAAACAGAAAGTACTATACCAGGCAGGCTGCTTTCTATCCCGATCGCAATTACTGCACAATACCCGGAGAACACACAGCAGATTCAGTTCCTGACAGACCGAGTGCAATTCAGCAATTTCTCCAGTCTTCTACAGGGTGAGCCTGGTTTCTCTTCAGATATCCTTTGATTCTCTTCACAGGACGATTCAGTCCCTAACAAGCGGTTACATAAGCTGCAGACCGAACTCTGGGCCTTACACACGCTTTCCGACTAAAACTGCACACTGAAAAGCACAGGGCTCCTTCCTTCTTCACTGCCAGAGCTCAACTGAAACTCCAACAGACAAAACCGGCACTTCCTTTGAGTTCCTCCCAGTTCTTGACTGGATTGGCTGTCACCACAATAGACTGCTCCTGTTGGTCCAAAAAGGCGCAAGTCTAAACTACATCTCCCAGAGTCACTGCCCATACAATCCTCTTGTGGCTGGCTCAGATTATGAGTCCAAGTTCTGATTCGTCCAAGGCACCATTTTAGAGCTAGCTTACCCCACACTGATTGGTCCAGTTCAGCAGTTCAAAACCAGAATGGGGAACTAGGCAGACACAGTTCTGACTGCAAAGAAAGCAGGTTAGACAGACTGTAATTTCATTATTACTCTAAATGATTTCTGGCAAACAGTTACATCTTTCAGATAGGTTCCCTTTGCACTCTAGTGACTGCAAAATGGAGTGAATTGCAGCAGCTCGAGTGGTACTCAATCAAAGAAACACACAGTCCCCCATACAACTAATTATGTCTGCAAGCAGACAGCTCTTAAAGAGACAGTACCAGAGGTTCTAAAACACTCACTGATAAATGGCTTAAACGCCAAACACCATTCAGGCTTGGAGCATCTGCAAGCTCCTGAAGTCTTTTGGGAACCCCCATTTGCAGGGGTTACACCCTTCCTGGCCTGGGAAAGCTTGACGTCCAAGGCAATTACTCCATAAGTTTCAACTGCAACCATATACATTTGCATCAGGCTCGCATATGTAATCATCAGTCAATATATCATTTTACCAAGAACACATTTCTGAAACATTGCAGTATGTCACTCTTTACACAGTATTACATACACATTGTACCATAACTCAAGTTATTACCTCTTGTACATGAAACCTGAAGAGAGGGCCCTTCCTATCAGTTACCTTGGGGCTGGATGGGGCAGGGCACCATACTTAGAGGGCAACACAAGTAACTTGAGTTAGCACTGACTGCCAGTTTGGGCAATGAGCTCGGGACACATACACTCCTTTATGGACAACATTGAGAGGCAGATCCACTGGCTGGCCCAGGGAATCATAACTGAGGTGCACCACAGGCTTTACAGCTCGACCAGTCTTTCTAGGGGGAACTGTTACAGTCTCTGCACGCTGAACCTCATTTTCAGCATTGTCCTCACTTGTCAGGGGAGTCTCCATGGGGGTAGAGAGGCTAGAACTTGGGGCACTTTCAGCTCCGGGAGTTACAGTTTCTGAGTCCACAACATTTGGCTCGCAGGAGAGCTTTTGGACACTGGCAGTGGACTGTCAGGACACTCAAAATACTGTTCTTGTTCTGGTGTATCACCAGTCTGACCCAATCCATCATTTTCCTCCCCTGAAAGCTCAAACAGTTCAACCATGCACAATGATTCCATTTCATCTGATCTGATGCTTTGCACTTCACTTTCTGGGAGCATTGGCTCCAGGGGCAAGCTGGGGCTTGGACAGTCCAGAAGGCCCAGCTTCATCTCCAGTATTGACTAGGGATTGCCCAAACAATTGACTCAGTTCAGTAAGAAGGATAGTATTCAAAGTCACTCTCACTTTCTTCCGATATGGACTGACAGTCATGCTCAACTGGGACTTGTGGAGGGGAACACTTAACTTTGCTTCTGTAGGTGCAGACTTTCTTGATCTTTTCTTAGCAGCAGCTCTAGTCACTGGTCCAGAGGGGCATCTTCTAGGGGCTCAGACTCAATTAAGATTTGTCCAATGGGCAGTAAATGATTTCTGTGCATTGTTTTACATCTTTGAATTATTCTCAGGCCTTACTTTGTACACTGGCAGATCATCTAGTTTGCCCACTACAATGTGAGGGAGATGGTGCCATCTGTCAGCAATCTTGTGCTTGCCATGCAGTCCCAGATTTCTTAGCAATACCCGATCTCCCTCCTGGAGTTCCTGTGCTTTCACCTTTTATCATACCTTTCTTTGTTGGCCAGATTTCTTTGGCAGCCATGGTTTGAGCCAGTTGGTACGCATGAGTTAGCTGGGCCTTTAACTTTTGCACATACTGTAAATAGTTGTCAGCTTGAACCCCATCAGGAGAGACCCCAAAACACACATCTACCGGTAGTCGAGCTTCTCTTCCAAACATCAGGCGGTAGGGGGAGAACCCAGTGGCATCACTTTTGGTGCAGTTATAAGCATGTACCAGGGTGCTAATTTGTTGGCTCCATCTAGTCTTGTCCTTTGGGTGCAGGGTGCCTAGCATATCTAACAAAGTGCGGTTGAAACGCTCAGGCTGTGGGTCCCCTGGGGTGGTAAGGAGTGGTTCTGGACTTTCTCACTCCCCACAGAGAAAGCATCTCTTGATCAGACGACTCTCAAAGTCTCTCCTTGATCAGAATGGATCTTTGTGGAGCTCCATAGTGAACAAAAAGTTTTCAAAGTACTTTGGCTACAGTGGATGCTTTCTGGTCTTTGGTGGGGAAAGCTTGGGCATATCTCGTAAATGGTCAGTGACCACCAGCACATTACTGATATTTCTTTGATCTGACTCCAAACTCAGAAAATCAATACAGACCGGCTCCATGGGTGCACTGGTGGTTATGTTAACAAGGGGCAGCCTCTGGGGCAAAGCTTTCCTCTGTAAGCAGCGACTCACAAGTTCGAATGTTGCTCCACATCAGCCCCCATCTTAGGCCAATAGAATCTGGATCTCACCAAGTCAAGTGTTCTGTCTATACCAAGGTGCCCCATGTGGTTGTGCAAGGACCTCAATACTGAGTCTCGAAAGGCAGTGGGCAGCACCAGTTGTTGTTTGTCTACTTGTCCCCCTCTGTCTACTGTTTCTCTGTATAACAGTTTATTGATCAGTTTCAACTTAGGACCTTCTTTGTATAACAGTGCAGTTCTCAAATCAGTGGAGCGTAATTTGGACACATCTTTTCCTGCATAGAGGGCTTCTAAAGCTGTTTTGATCATGGGATCGCGGGATTGAGCCCACCGAATACTGTCATTGTCCAGCTGAGGCAGTGCACCAATGTCTATTACAGAAAAGTGGCAATAAGCAGCAGGTATGCAATTCTCAGAGGGTCCCAAGCAATCCACCATGCAGTCCACTGCGTCTGGTGGACATTTGTTCCTTCCTGTCAAACTTCCGCAGAGTGCCCGAATGTCAGGTTCTGCCAATCGGACCCAATCATTCTGGGGAACAGGCCTCCGGGAGAGAGCATCAGCATCTATGTGGTTCAGACCTGCTCGGTATTCGAGAGCATAGTCATATGTAGATAATGCAGAAAGCCACCTGTGGCCAGTGGCATCCAACTTAGCTGAGGTCTGCACATAGGTCAAAGGATTATTGTCAGTTTTTACTAGTATTTTAGCCCCATACAAGTACTCATGGAATTGGTCAACAATAGCCCACTTCAAAGCTAGGAACTCTAACTTATGTACAGGATAGTTCTTTTCGGATGGGGTCAGGCTTCTACTGGCAAAGGCCACTGGTCTCAGGCCATTCTTGTGCTCTTGGTACAACACAGCCCCAACCCTTGCAAGCTAGCATCAGTGTGCAGGACGTGGTTTTCTTGGATCGGCATAGGCCAGCACTGGAGCATGGGTAAGTTGATATATGATCTCATGAAAAGCAGTCTCACAATCAGGAGTCCAGCGGGCCCCAAATACTTCACTCGGATGAAAATACACTCTTTCAGTCTTGAGGGACGCTGACTTTTGGTATTTTTTGTGGGTTGGGGGATACCCTTGAGTAAGGTTAAGTAAAGGGCGGATCACTCTTGAAAAGTCCTTGATGAAACGCCGATAATAACCACAGAATCCCAGGAATCTTTGCAGTTCTTTTAGATTTTTGGGCTGTGGCCAGGTGGTCAAGGCCTCAACTTTACTTGGGTCGGTCTCTATTCCCTCGGTGGATACTATGTGTCCCACATACTTTACTGATGTTTGAAAGAATTGACACTTATCAATGGACAGTTTAAGGCCAAAGTCCTCCAGTCGGTCCAATACCTTAAATAATCTGCTCTCATGTTCCTCCAGTGAGCTGCCAAACACAATAACATCATCTAGGTATACCAGGCACTCTAGTAAGTTCATGTCCCCCACTGCACGCTCCATCAATCGTTGAAAAGTGGCTGGGGCACCTGAAATCCCTTGAGGCATCCTCATGAATTCATAGAAGCCAATCGGACAGATAAAGGCTGTCTTCTCACGGTCCTCTGGGGCCATCGGGATCTAGTAGTACCCATCTGGAGATCCAACACAGAGAACCACTTGCTCCTTGCTTAGGCAGTCCAAAGCATCCTGAATGCGGGCATTGTGTACTGATCAGGATAGTCCGCCGGTTTGCAGTGCGATAATCCACACACATCCTTACTGTCCCATTCTTTTTCCTCACTACCACAATGGGGAAGCATAAGGGCTTCTGGATTCTTGTATTACACCAGCAGCTAACATCTCTTGCAGATGCGGCTCGCATCATCTATGGCAGCAGGTGCCAGTCGAGACCTCTCACGAAATGGTCTTTTCGTCATGCAGCCGGATATTGTGCTCAGCTCCTTGCACGCATCCCACGTCCCATTCCTTTAAAGAAAACACCTGGTCTCTCTGGGCAAGCTTCTCACTGATCCTCACTTTCCATTCAGCTGGCAATGGGGAGTCGCCGAAATCAAACAAGTCAGGCGTTACTCTGTCATTCTTCCTTGAACTCTTGCTGCTGGGTAGCACTGCAGTGTCTGCACAATGCACATTAGCCAGGATGCAACCTCTATTTACTCGAATGTCTCTTTCAGACACATTATGAACTTGGACCATTACCCTTCTGGCATAAGCATGGGCTCTAGCGGGCAAAATACTAGGCTTGACCAGCAGTCCCTCTGGCAATTTTCCATCGCCTGGTGCATCCAACATTAATATTTTATTCTTAACATCCTTTCTGATACGGACCTCTCCCTGTAAGGTACACTGGGCATTTGGCGCCAGGATCAGAGACTCAGGATCCTTCTTCCATACAATTCCGACCGGTTCCTCTGGTTCTATTTTTCAGCATCTCTCTGTGCCTCATAGGCCTTCTTAATTAAAGCCGAACTCTTAAAGCTCTACTAGTCTTTGACCCTGTTTTTCATAACATAACTGTGCCAGCCTTCCAACATATGAGCATTTGTTCCAGTCAACAAAGGACACCATCATACAGTCCAGTGGGGACACACTAAGGCTACGGTCTCTACTTGTTTGGCCACCCAGCCACGGAGGTGGGGAAAGACAGCCAAATTCGGATGTACCGGATTAGGGGGGCCTCTCACTTAACCCCCATACATGCAATCCTTCTAATGGTTGTAAGGGCATGCTGACAAATGCTTCTGATACCAATCTTGGAACATAATTGTCACTTGGGAGCCACTGTCTAATACAGCTCTTGTAGACACTCCATTCACCTTTCAGTGGTCTCCATGGAGGACCCACTATTCTGGACCAGTCTGAGAGGCGGTGGTAGGGGCCTGGGCAACTGACCTTGCCACAAAGAGCGTGAGTTAGCATTTTGGTGCCCTCACTGGGATCATTTGTGCACCTCTTAACCACTGATTTGTTCTCCAAGCTCTCCTTGTAGCCTATATGCAACTTTGTCAGTGTCTTTGGGGACCGGCATTCCTCTTCATGTGCCCATGCTTCCCGCAATTATAGCAAAACACTTTCTGGAGTTTGAGCTGGCGAGGCGCCACACTGGGAGCCAGGCAGGGTACTACTAACTGGAAACCTTGGTGCCATCTCTGTCTGCGGTGTGATAAGCATTTGGAGACATCTCGTCAGTTTCTCCACTTCCATGGTCAAGGAATTGAGTTTGGAGCTGTTATCAGCAGGAGATACATGGGTGGGTACCCCCACCCCATAGCAGATGCAGTCGGATATAGGTCAGGGCCTGCATTGCAGGCGTGGCCTTCATGAAGGACTGTTTTGAATTCCGGATCTCTCTCAACAGTTAGCCCCATTGTGACATATCTTTTCCTTGTCAGAGCACTCATTGACTGTCAACCTCTGCCCTGAACTTCACTTGATGGGTCACCCTCAGTCACTTGGGTGGTAGCCACAGCTGTTGGTGCAGGTCCCTCCCGAGGTCGCTTTTCTCAACTCCTCGAATTTCTCTCATTAACTCATCATAGGAGGTGGGGATTCCAGTCGATTTGCCAGGCGTAACTGAAGCAACAGCAGTTCTGAGAAGGGGCAGACTTAGGATTCTGTCCAGTCTGGTTCGGTCCAGTTCAATCGCTGGCAAACTACCCTTTCTGAGGCATTCTTGCAACAATTTTTCCAGCCGAGATACATACACAGACAACAACTCCCTTGGTACTGTTGTGCATTTCTTACTCTCCACCATAGGTCCTCATCAGAATCTGGGCTCCCATACACATTCTCCAAGGCCTCAAGATAGGCCTGTGCAGTCGCTTCAGGGTTACTGGCCCGTTTAGCACGGATGGTAGCCAGGGCAGGACCTCGGGCTCTCACTAACCCTCTTTGCTTTTCGACTTCCGAGCATTGCCATTCTAGCACTTGGGGGCAACATAGTCTATCCAGGTCTCCCAGTCATCCTCCCTTGGGGGTGGGAGGGTGCCTGAGAAGATCCTCAACCTTCGGTAGAGTCGTGGACTAATGGCAGGTGCAGAAATTGGAGTCTGCATTGGTTCAGCCACCATTACGGGCACTGGAGCGGAGAGGGTGTTGGGGAGGAACACTCAGTGGCAAGAATAGTTTCTTCAAGTCCTCCACAGTTTTCCTTCTCCCAGCAACCATTTAGCAAATTTCTCCTCAAAGTTTCAGATAGTGGTGGGGCTCATTCCCCGGGTCTTTACTGTCCTTAGTTATCACTCTCCAAGCAGTGAGGGCTCCTCTGGGGTAATGGTCTGTGGCACTTTGGAGCTATCTATGGGATCCTTAAACTCTACTAGGGCAGAAAAGTGTGGGTGAGCAGATTAGCATGCCGACCCACCACCACAGGGTTTTGTAAACCTTCCACCTTGGAAGTACTCCCTGTACAATGTCCTATTGATACCCAAGGGATGTCCAGTATAAGCATAGCATTTTGGGGGTCTATCTCCTCCCAGTACACCACTCCACCAGCTGGTGCACAGCCACTTCTGTCGGGTACCCGTTTTAAACAGTGGTTCGTAAATATGGCCACTAGAGGACACACAATCCCAGTGGTGAGCCTCCAAGATGTAACCCCTAGATGGCTATCCCAGGGCTACTACCCCTGCCTGATTTGCCACTAACAGGTTGAGGGGCCTGGATCCAATGGCGGGTGCCTCCACCCAGAGGTCAGGGTTTGCAATAGTTAAACTTACTTGGTCACAGCCCTCTGGGACACTGCAACCCCCCTTTCTTCCCACTAGTGGCCCACACAATATATCAGAATTACCTTCACAGTATACACTTACCCCCAGGGCTGGTTCAGGCACTGGGACCTCCTGTAAAATAAGATACAGTGCAACAATCACAGTACAATACTTTAACATAGACAAATACCTCAGGCAGTATAACTTTGCTGAAACAAACAGCTCGGATTTATTTAGGGGGAATATAACAAGGACGGGGGAAATCAGGTTAATTAGCTTATCACTTTACTCATCTACCTATGGCTCTGTGCAGAGGCTATCCCTACCAGTTACTGTCCCTGGGTACCCAAGCCCAGTGGCTAGTCCAAACCGTGGCAGCTGGTAGGGCCCTTTCCCACAGAGAAAAGAAAATTAGTTTAAACAGTCAGCAGTACAGTGATTCCATTTGGATTCAATGTGGCAATTCAACAGGGAGCGACCCTGAATTAGTACTCATGACCTCCAAACAAGATAGGGTCCTTCAATGTCAGCAGGGCTACTCTTGAGCTCCACGAGACTCCTCACACATTTCTATGGCAAACTGCAACAGGCAGAAGTCCTTTAATGGCAGCAGGATTCACTTGAGCTAACCAAGCCTCCTCGCACATTTATATGGTGAACAGTAACAGGCAAAAGTCCTTTAATGGCAGCAGGATTCACTTGAGGTACATAAGCCTCTTCACACATTTATATGGTAAAACAGAAAGTACTATACCAGGCAGGCTGCTTCTCTATCCCGATCGCAATTACTGCACAATACCCGGGAGAACACACAGCAGATTCAGTTCCTGACAGACCGAGTGCAATTCAGCAATTTCTCCAGTCTTCTACAGGGTGAGCCTGGTTTCTACTCTTCAGATATCCTTTGATTCTCTTCACAGGACTGATTCAGTCCTAACAAGCAGTTACACAAGCTGCAGACTGGAACTCTGGGCCTTAACACGCTTCCCGACTAAAACTGCACACTGAAAAGCACAGGGCTCCTTCCTTCACTGCCAGAGCTCAACTGAAACTCCAACAGACAAAACGGCACTTCCTTTGAGTTCCTCCCAGTTCTTGACTGGATTGGCTGTCACCACAATAGACTGCTCCTGTTGGTCCAAAAGGTGCCAAGTCTAAACTACATCTCCCAGAGTCACTGCCCATACAATCCTCTTGTGGCTGGCTCAGATTATGAGTCCAAGTTCTGATTCGGTCCAAGGCACCATTTTAGAGCTAGCTTACCCCACACTGATTGGTCCAGTTCAGCAGTTCAAAACTAGAATGGGGAACTAGGCAGACACAGTTCTGACTGCACAGAAAGCAGGTTAGACAAACTGTAATTTCATTATTACTCTAAATGATTTCTGGCAAACAGTTACATCTTTCAGATAGGTTCCTTTGCACCCTAGTGACTGCAAAAATGGAGTGAATTGGCAGCAGCTCGAGTGGTACTCAATCAAAGAAACACACAGTCCCCCATACAAACTAATTATGTCTGCAAGCAGACAGCTCTTAAAGAGACAGTACCAGAGGTTCTAAAAACACTCACTGATAAATGGCTTAAACGCCATACACCATTCAGGCTTGGAGCATTCAGTCAAGCTCCTGGAAGTCTTTTGGGAACCCCCATTTGCAGGGGGGTTACAATTGCACATATTACAGTAATTCCATATGAAAGCTTTAATGTACCCAACAAAGCCTATGGCTGCTTGAAACTACTGTACTTGTTATTGTCCTTTCTATGTTCTGTATTGTTTCCCCAACGTGGAACCTTTGTAAAAGAGCCTTTACTCAAAGGTGTCAATCAATCAATCAATCAAGTCTTTATTTAACCAGGCGTTCATCGTTGAGCAGAAGCTCATTTGCAAGATGGACCTGGGTGGAGCATGAACAATTGTATATACAGGTCAACACAGGTATTTACAAGGCAATACAGATAATACTCTTTACAGAGAGGAAGAAAAAGAAGTTCATATGTACATAGAATTATACAGATATTGTACAGATTACACGGTATTTACATACATAGAAGTGTCTATAGGAAGATAAAGCAGGTTATCTAAGGTTGCAAGAGGAAGTAACGGAAGAAAAATTAAAAATAAAATATACACCAGGTAGAGGTGAAGGTAGGGGAAGAGAGGAGGAAGTAGGGGAGAAAGGCTAGGAGGGCACGGTGCACAGAAAGGAGTTGGTAAAGCTGGATGTAGAGAAGGTGGATGGAGAAAAGGAGTATGTGGAGCCCGGGATTGAATGCTATAGCACGGGTATGGTAGGATGTCACAACCCAGGGTAGTGAGCTCCTATCCGAGGTTGGGAAAGGAAGAATAAGGGGATGGATGGGCCTAGTGTTGATAAGACAGGGGGATAAGAGAGAGAACAATTAGGCTGGTGAGGAGCAAGCTGGTGGGGGGTCAGTACTTAAAATTGGGTCTAGGCGTGGCTATATACCAGTACTGGGTCTGAGTGGGTGAAGCAGTTACATACTTCTCTGATTGTATGGAAATAAAGCATCTTGAAAGCATTTATACCAATTAGAGTGCTTAATTTGAGGGTTTTTTGTAGATCGTTCCATAAGGTAGGTAGCACGAAGCTTATGGCTGCCCTGCCGAAGCGGGATTTTGCTTAGGGTACTTTAAGTGTAATAGCTGAGTAACTATAGCAGCGTATTTCCCAATTATACTCAGGGAAGACAGCAGGAGATATAGTAAGGCAGCTTATTAGAATGGCTCTATAGGTCCAGAGAGTGGCGTTTCTGTGGCGCCTGAACTTTAGTGATGTCCATCCCACTGCCGCATATAGGGTGCAGTGATGTGTGTCGAAGGGTGTCCCGTGTCTTTCGAAATAATAATAAAGTAAATAAACTAATAAACTAAATCTGTTGTTTGTGGTTTTTTTTTTAATGCACGTTGTCGTACCATGCGCCGTTCCCCCTATGTTTTCAAAATGATTAGCCACTGTGGCTAAAGAAGACCCAATATTTTTTAGCCACCTCAAGAGGCCCTTAGCCACTACATCATGTAATAGTAAAAATTCCAACCGAGAGGTTTTATTGAAGTGCAGATCACATTATTTTTAAATACCAACATGTTTAGAGCACTTCTAGTGTTTTTAAACACAAATTGACATGGGTGTGAGTGTGTGGGTGTGGTGGGGGAGACACTTTTATGCACAAAGAAAAATGTTATTGGCAGCTTACATACTAGGTGGGAGACAGTTACGGGTATGATTATTATGTGCTTCAGTAGTTAGTTTGTTTTTACAAGATTCACAGCAGTCCCCTCTCTTCTTCTCTTCTCTCTCTCTCTCTATATATATATATATATATATATATATAGAGAGAGAGAGAGAGGGACTACTGATATGTGTGTGTATATATATATATATATATATATATGTATATATATATATATAGAGGTAAAACTCCATTTAATGCATTAGTTAGGGTTGTTCACAGCGACAAAGTGAGAATTAGCTGTTGGTTGAAAACCCCTTGGACCCCCCCCGCCCACCCCTAACTGGCATTGGGGTGCGATTGGGATCGTCAGCCCCAACTCTCACCCCATGACATGTGTAAAGCAGAAGTATAGGAGAATGGGTGAGAGTTAGGACCCACGATCCCAATGCGCACCCCAATGCCGTTGGGGGTGGGCGGTCCAAGGGGTTTTCAACCCTAACAGCTAATTTCCTCACTTTGTCGCTGTGGAACAACCCTAACTAATGCATTAAATGGAGTTTTTGCCTCTGATTTCCTTCTTTTGAGAATGATAATGAGAAATGGTGAATAGGGCCTGCGCCCCGCCACATGATGTGTTGTGGCATACTAACAGGGACAGCAACGCAAACAGAAATGCTAACAGTGGCATATGGTAACACAAGCAGCCAAATGAGAACAGAAAGGGTAAATCTATACGGTGGCGACGGAGAATGGTCTGCCACGGATGTGTCACATAGTAACATGGTGCCTGCAAACAGAAATGTCAATGGGCATGGTGATGTAAAGTGAAACAGTAAGATAAACAGTACTGTAGACAGAAATGGCAAAAAATAACAGAAACGCAAGCGCAAATGAAAACGCAAAGGATAACGCACATGGTGGCGCAGACGTCAATGGTAAGTGAAACGGGTACGGATCCACAAGCGGAAAGGGCAACAGTAACAGTAATGTAAGCGCACAGGCTGGTTTTCCCCAAAACCTGCATTGAGAAAGACAGTGAGTACAAATAATGTATGCAAAATAATGAGTATCGGCGCAGAAAATGAGATCTTGGAATACTAAATACATTATATCTCAGGAACCGTACGACGTAGAAAAAAAATTTAAAAGTCATATTATTTACAACTGTCCTGGCTAATTTGGATCTTAGCCCGATTAGGAGGCTAAGAAATTTTCCGACAAAAAGTCCGTGATCTCGACCGCTTTCCGTAGATAATGGCCCTGAAAGGGCCGGGCGAACGCCGTAATGTTATCCCTATGGGGAAAAAGAAATGTTCGAGCGCCATAACTTTGCCTCCCTGTAATGTTTTTTCACCAAACTACTGAAAGGCACATCTGTGGGCTGTTGGCTGTCTTCCCTCCAAATTTCAGGAAAAAAGACCAAACCGTTATTTTGCAGCATGGCTCCAAATGATTTCTGTTAAGTGTCGGGCGCCGTAATGTTATCCTATGGGAAAAACTGTCAAATTTGGAGTGCCGTAACTTTGCCGCCATGTGATATTTTTTCACCAAACTACTGAAAGGCACATCTGTGTACTGTTGGCTGTCTTCCCTCCAAATTTCAGGAAAAAGACCAAACCGTTATTTTGCAGCAGGGTGCCAAAGGATTCCTGTAATGCTTCGGTGCCGTAATGTTATCCTATGGGAAAACTGTCAACTTTGGAGTGCCATAACTTTGCCGCTGTGTAATATTTTTTCAATACAACACTGAAAGGCACATCTGTGAGATGTCGGCATGCTCCTCCAAATTTCAGCCCAAAACTCCAACGGTTATTTTGCAGTGCAGTGCCAAAGAATTGCTGTCATTTTCCCACAGACTAGAAAATTACTGTAGCCAATTTCTGAAGCTTTATAAAAATTCATTGCTATTACATAAGTAATTTACTAAATACTTTCCAGAAATTTGAAAAACATATTTCTGGGGTGTTTTACCACAAAATAAAGACATGGCAAGCATCCTCAGGGTCCGACTAGGTGAATACAAAAAAAATTAGGTTGCTAAAGGGTCCCAAATTTAAATGCCAACCATTTTTCTGATCACCAACTGAAAACAAAATGGCCGATTTGCGAAAGTAACAGGCCCATTTGCGAAAGTAAAAATGCATTTGCGAAAGTGTTGAACTTTTTGTTAACTTTTCCCATTGACTTATAATGGGAAACTGTTTTTTGAATAACTTTTGAACCGTTTAATATTTTTTCATGAAATCTTCGAAAGGCACATCGGGGACCCCGCTGCACGCTCCTGAAGATTTTGGGCGGGTCACGTAAACCGTAAGACCTGTAGGCGCCACCACAGAATTCCAGAAAGCGTAAACGCGCGCACAGATCACACTTAATAACTCCGCAGCCGTATATCCGACCAGTACGAAACTTGGCAGATCCCAAGGCCTATGGTTCTTGATCATAAATTCCAAATTTCAGGCAAATCCATCAAACGGTTGCAAAGTTATTAAGGTGCAAAGTTTTGGGGTTTAACATAGAAATGGCTCCTCAACCCTAACTATGGTAGCACTACCGTGCTACCATAATAAGCATCTTGCAGCAGATGCCTGGTATTGTTTCTTTTTTCTTTTCACACTAACAGCACTGAGTCAGTACACACAACACTGGAGACTGTACTTGTTGCCTTTTACTTTTTCTGTCGTTGCTTAGCAGATCATGCTGTTGCACGTTTTTTTTTTTTTCTTTTCAGCCCCAGTGCTGCCTACAAGTCTCCTCTTGCTTACTCTGCCTGTCCTCCTGTTCTGTTTATAATTCTCCTGTAAAGCAGCAGCTCCTTCCACATTTTATTTTTCACACTGACTCTGCTTCTCAGCTTTAACTTGGCTTGTGCTGCTTTGTTCACTTTCACTCAACTTGTCTGCTCTATATTAATGTTCGAGATTCCTCTTTTTTTTCACAATAATAATAAAAGTGCCCATGCACTTTCAGTCTATGCAGTGCCCTTTTTTTATATCCATTGTCTCTCCTGCCTGCTTCTCCGTATATTTGTTTTTTTGCTCACTCAGTCATTTTTCTTGCTTTTCTTTCAGTAGCTTGCTTATCTCTCACATATTCAGACAGTTTCTGTGTCTTTTTTATATCCTCTGCTTCTCCTTGTCTTTTACCTCCTTCTCTGTCACATAATCTTTCAGTATTTGCACAATTACGAGCCCCATTTTTTTATATCTCAACCCCAGGCTGCTTTTCTTCTTATACATTTCAATCCTTTTTCTTTCAGTGCCCATTCTCTCACATTCTTTTAGTTAGTCTGTGTTGTACAATAAATATGTGCCTTTTTATTCCTCCTGCTTCTATTTGTGTTTCAGTACTTGAATTCAGTCATTTTAAACACTCTTTCAAGCTTCTATTCTTTGTCTGTTGTACAATGTGCCCATTTTTATACCCTCTCTCTCCTGCTTCTCTTTACTGTTTTATCCTGATTTTTTTCTTTCAAGAGCTTCTCTAAGTTCTTTGCACATTTTTCCCCTTGTCTCTCCTGCTTTCCCCCATCTCTCACTCACTGACTTCATATTTGCTCCACTGTTTCCTTGTGGCCCAGTTTGTTTAATCTGATTCTTTGCCATTTTTTCCATCTTCTCCTGCAAAATGTGCTTCCCTGCCTACAGTAAACACTCAAGTTAAATATTTAAAGTATGATGATTGTGATCACTGAACTGCTCACCCATCTGCTCCACCCCAAGAATTGTCTTCCCGCTGCAAGCCCTTCCAACACTCGAGAACAGCTGCACTTATGGGTCGGAGGAAAGTGTCTGTAAATTGCTGCAGTCAGAGACGAGACTCCTCCACGCCAAGACAGCGCTCCCTGAGGTCGCAGTACTTCGAGACTCGCGCCAATGCAAGAGATCTACTATGGCACCGAAAACAGTAGTTTTTTGCCACTCTCCTGGCTGTTGATGAGTTCTTTCACCTCCGTGGCACGGGGGGGGGCTCAAAACTTTTAGCCACACGGCTTGTGGCTTCGTGGCAAGCGGCCAGTGGGAACATAGCCATGTTAAGGGTAAGTTGGGGGGTGGGGGAGTCCAGTTTGTTGAAGTTATGGAACGTGACATAAATCCTTTTATCTCTGTGCTCAGAGTCCAGTGTGCTACATGTTTCCATGAGCTTGAATTCTCATCCTCATCATTTTGAGTCCACATTTCTCTTTAAATTTGTCATTATCTAGTCCTCCCTATTACAGCCTGAACAAAAGTGTTCACCCATCTATTTCTTATGCTGTAGCAGTGTACCTTCATTATGTCTGTTTTGCTTCACTCACATAAAGATATACCTCTCAAGCGCTACACATTGGATGTAGCAGTATAAACTTAACATCTGCGTTTAACATTTGTTCCATACAAACATACACAACACACACAGTTCTGTGTTGTGATGGAACAATTTCTAAATAAAAAATTATAATAACGTATAAGCAAACTGTTTGGGAGCATTCCTTTACACTAAAATGCTGGTACCCACTAATTTTGATAATTTTATTCTTTAAAGAGCTAACATGCCTTAAGGAAACATTTCTTTATGACTGCACAATTAAGCATTATAGTTTCAGTGTTTAGCTTCTCTTTGTTCTTTAAGCAATAAGGCATGACAGCATATGTGTTGTTGTAGGTTAATGGCACACTTTAAGTGAGGCACGAGGCAAAGCCGAGTGCCTTACACACTTGAGCAGTACTGTTAGCCCACAGTTACACTCCCCCAGAGGGTCTTATTGCAATTACCTTATTTTCCAGTATCCCTTGTGACTTGCGTTTTGCGGCCAACGCTAGGTGCCACAGCTCTGCTAGAACACACTACACTCCTCTGCAGGGTATTCAGAATCAGTAGAAAGATACCATATGGAAACAATCCTTATGTATACTCAGTTATAAAATTTCTCTTGACTGAAGCAAGTGGTTTCATATTTGAGTTTTACTCCTGAATTCCATGTCTTAAAAATCAAATCCCAGGGGGAAAGAATCGGCATTTCAACTAAAACCATGTTTGTGTTCCCTTTAACAAAAGAAATTTTAAAATACACAGTGAAGAAATAAGCCTCTGAATCCTTACACAAACATTTATTCATGCAGAATACATAGCAGAGTGTTTCTTAGGAGCTGTGAGTTATCAAATAAAAGGGCTAGTGTCATGACTACTAAATGGCAAAAGGAGGAAATATTATGGAACAAAATCATCTCATCCAACAACAATAGTTTACCTGATTTGCTATTAGCTTTCTTAATTAAGAATCTATAATCCATTAAAACTGGTAGTGTACATGACACAATTGTTAACTTATTACTAAACAGATTGTTTAATTAGATAGGTCTTTTACACTAAGTTGTTATAAATCAACTATAAATAAGTGGATACGTGCAAATAAAGATACTACGTATTAGCTAAAATAAAGCATTTCACAAGACTAATCTGCACATTTCCTGGAAAAGAAAACATAGCTGATCCTAATAAGACCAGACTGTGATAACATTTTGTGTATTTAGTCTCTGTTGATGTTTATCTGCCTCTCCCCCCCTCCAGAAAGTTGTCATACTTGTTAATATTGATAGTGAATGCAGCATTCTTTTTTTTTATCATACTATTGTTTATTCTCCTCGGCAGGGCGTCTCTACACGATCTCCGGCCACTGGCCCTGTACCCCCGGACCCGGTCGTGCATGTGGGCCACATGAACCCGCTCTGCCAGTGGGCTGGCCATTATCGCTCTCGCACCCAGCGGGCACGTGCCCCTCTCGGGACTCTCCAGGGGGCGCAAGGTGCGGCCATCAGCTGCGAAGTTTGCCCTCTGCATTTTCCACATTTTCTCCCCAGTGGAGAGGCGGACGTGCAATGGCATCTACTTGCGTAGTGCTGGCATCCCGCCGCACTCTCCCCGCCTGGCCTGCCACTTGTAGTCGGCTGGCCTCCGCCAGTCGCCGCTATAGGGCGATGCAAGCCCCACTACCCACCCGAGAGAGAGGAGAGCAGTCGTCGGACGCTCAATCCTCCCTCTACCCTGCCAGCCCCCGGCGGCCCGAGTCCGTTCCCGAACCCAGGTTGCTGGCGTGGCGCAAGGTGGGGTGTCCAGCGCCTCAACCCTCAGCGCCACCGGGCCAGCATGTGAATGCAGCATTCTAACAATTTCCTTGCCCTTCCTCATCCTAAGGAAGGCTTGGGCCATCATTTTAAACAGAGCCTGTCATCACTGAGAAAACTTTGAAAGATGTAAGATTAAGATACAGAACTTATGAAATTTAAACTGAATTGTTATTCTTCCCAATTTTTCTGTATTACAGAGGACAGTTCCATGAAAACAGGATCAGTGTCTGCGCCAGCTGCTAGTCTATATCTGTGATCATAATCCTCTGTTTATGACATCATAGTCATCTCACAACATCAGAATGTACTGTCACAAAATCTAAAATTGTTATGTCCAGTGTAGACAAGCAGCCAATGCAAATAGGGCAAACATTCTGTTTTCGTGCAGAGGTCCATAGTATAGAGAAATAAGGGCGAGACTTGTCTCAAATGTGTCAGGGGCTCATTAAGCATACTGTATGACATCAGCTACTATTTAGAATTGTTTTTAGACATTTGAGGAGGCTATGTTAGGTAAGTGTATGTAAAGGTAATACTGCCTGCTCCCATTAGAGTCAGAGGAGTGCTTCTTCAGCCATCACAATAATGAAAAAAATTTCAGTACCAAGATTTGAAAGTTCACAGGAAGATGCCCAGTGATACGGATTTTATGTACTTGGCCTGCAGATTGCAGGTACGGATGCCAGTGCTATTGGCATTAAAAGATGAGAATTTCACTAGAAACAGAACAGGTGAAATAGCTTTATTCAATTATGCATAACCATCAAAAGATCAATCTTGCACAAACATGACTGAGATTAAATTGAATTCCTAAACATCTGATATGGGTAGAAACAAACAAAAAAAAAGTCTCCAAATAAATTTCAAACGGATAAAATGTCCACATCTCTAGCAGGTTTGTGTGTTCAATCTTTTCTGCCAGGCTGAGACTACAGACCATGGTGACATTTATTCTGTCCCCACCAAAACAAATGTCCCCCTACTCCAGCCTAAGTGTGAAGTGTCTGTGGACATGTACGATAAACACTGGGTCCCTGCTGTTGGGAGTGAATACATTCTCTCAAATTTTTCATCTCTTGGTGCCACCATGGTAACTTTGACATTAGATATCAAGAAATATCTGAGAACACCTGAAACGGATACTGTCATATAACCAGACGTAGCTATTTAGGATGTGCAAGAATGAAAGCACAAGGGGGCACTCAGTGTTATGGAAAGAGAGAGAGAGTAGATTCACAGGAAATTTCAGTAAGAATTATGTCACAGAATGAGTGTTGGACACTAGGAACAGACTTTCAGAACAAGTGATGTCATACGGCACTGTTTCTACTTTCACGCGTAAGCTAATTATTACCTTTAAAGAAACAGGGGAGACAGTATTCCCACCAACGTGTTGGCGGAATGAACTGTGTAGGTCATAACTTACTTTCCTAAATTTGTATGTCTGTATTTATATTTGTTTATTAAAATTTGGTCACAAAGAAAGGCACACTGAGCCATCGCTCTTTTCCAGGTGAGACCTGGAGGAAGGGATGCAGCAGGGAGTGAAACGGCAACAGCCAATAAAGTGACAAAAATGGGTGCATGTGCATGAACAGTAAAAGCATACAGTAATAAATTTCAGAAAAAGAAAAAAAAATCTTACCAAGTACATCGGATATGTGTATATGTATGTTCCTGTCCATAAGGAGTATACTCATAAGTGGTACACTTTTCAGAGATCAGTGTCTTAGCAGCTCTTGTCTCTTTTTTTTTTTTTTTTTTTTGCTCCCACTTAGGTTGGACTGCCCCCATCGGCCCTGCCGTGCACCCTGGCCTGTCCTTTCGGGACTTTCTTCCACCACGGTGTTCCTACCTGGCTTGCCTCCCATGGTGGGGCCCCCAAGACTGGGCAGGGGTAACCCGGAGGACGTACTCTACTTGATTTCCGTGGGGAGTGCCTCAGGTTAGGCTGCGTAGGTCTTCGGTACATGGCGGGCAGCATCTTGCATTGGTCTGGTATTTTTCCCTTCTTTGCGGCTCTCACCCACCTCCCACATGTGTGACTGGGGTGACGTCCTGGGGGGTGGGGACGCTCATCTGTGACATGCCTGGATGCTATTCAGGAGGGTTTCCTGACACAGGGAGTCACTAAGCCAAGAAGAGAGGTGGCTATACTATACCTGGTGCTGTATGATGGGGAACATGTCCAGGGTGTGGAAGTGAGGGAACCCCTTGCAGGCAGTGACCACCACACAGTCTGGTTTTACATTGACATGAGAAAGGATGCAGCCAATTCAAAAATTAATGGTGGACTTCAGGAAGGTGGACTTCGGTAGAATGGGTATCATACTAAAGGAGCACCTGACAAGCCTCAGGCCGTAGATGGATGCAGAGCAGAAATGGGACATCATCAAGAAGGGGTTAATGGAGGCCACCGACACCTGCATGAAGATTTGTAAAAAGAACTCCAGGTGTCGGAGACCCAGCTGTTATAGCAGGGGGGTGGCTGAGAAGGTGAAAGTGAAGAGGAAGGCCTTCCTGAAGTACAAGCGTACCCTGAAGGAGGAGGACAGAGAAGCTTGCACAGAAAAATCTCGGTAGGCAGGGAGAGAGATCGGGGCAGCAAAGGTGGGGAAAGAGCTAAGACTAGTGCAAGGGATTAAGGAAGGAGAGAAGGATTTCTTCCGATACAGTAGGGAGAAAAGAAGCAGAAGGGATGGGATTGTAAGGATAAAGAGGGAAGGAGGATGGGCAGAAAAGGGGGAGGATCAAGCGGAGGCTTTAAAGGAATACTTTTGCTCTGTTTTCACTAAGGAAGCTGAAGGCCCCATACCACAGGGGAGGAAGAGGGGGTACCCAGGGGGGTGGATTATGATGGGGAGATTGGGGTGGACAGGGTCTTAAGGGAGCTAAGTGAACTGCGGGTGGACAAAGCACCGGGACCAGATGGTTTGCACCTGAGGGTTCTGAGGGAGTTGACAGGGGTACTAGCAGCCCCGCTGATGGACCAGTTTAACACCTCACTGGGTGGAGGGGTGTGTTCCACAGGACTGGAGAACAGCTCACGTGGTTCCACTCTACAAGAGCTGTCCCATGGATGAGCCAGGTAACTACAGGCCGATTAGCCTGACTTCCATAATGGGGAAGATAGACACCATTCTAAAGGAAAGACTTGTGTCCTTCCTTGAGGAAAATGGTCTCCAGGATGACAGGAAGCATGGGTTTGTCAAAGGGAGATCTTGTCAAACCAACACAATAGACTTCTTTGACTGGATTATGAGATCGTTGGACAGGGGACAGGCTGTGGACGTCCTATACCTGGACTTAAGTAAAGCATTCGATTCAGTGCCACATGGCAGGCTGATCAGCAAGCTGAGGGACCTGGGAATAGGGGACAAACTGCTGGGGTAGGACAAGAATTGGCTGTAGGATTGGAACCAGAGAGGAGTGGTGGTGGTGGGACTATCCAGACCGCGGCCTGTAACCAGCGGGGTCCCACAGGGCTCAGTACTTGGACCTGTGCTGTTCAACATCTTTACTGGTGTCATTGCGGAGGAGGTCAAAAGTAAAATCTGCCTCTTTGTGGATGATACCAAGCTCTGTGGGAGAGTGGACACAGAGAAGGGGAGACAGTAATTAAGGAAGGATCTGGCTAGGTTGGAGAAATGGTGGAGCATCTGGCAGTTGGGTTTCAACTCCAAATGCAAGCTAATGCACCTGGGTGTCAGGAACCCAGGAGCCAGCTACTGGTTGAGGGAAGTACAGGTGGCAATCTTAGAGGAGGAAAAGGACCTTGGGGTGGTGGTCAGAGGAGACATTAAACACTCAGCACAGTGTCGCAAGACAGCAGCCAAAGCAAATAAAATGCTAGGCTGCATCGCCAGGGGAATAACCTCGAGGAGGGAGGAAGTCATCTTGCCACTGTACAGGTCACTGATGAGGCTGCACCTGGAATACTGTGTGCAGTTCTGGTGCCTGTATCTGAAGAAGGATATCAAGCTACTGGAGGGGGTCAAGAGGAGGATGGATGATCCAGAGTATGGAGGACAGAATGTACGAGGAGAGCTAAGTAAGCTAAACATGAACTCCCTAGAGGATAGTAGAGAGAGGGGGGACATGATAGAGACCTTCAAGTACCTTGAGGGTATTAAAAGGTTAGGATCAGAGAGCATCTTTAACTTCAGGAAGGGGGGTACAACAAGGGGGCATAGCCTGAAGCTAGTGGGGGTAGATTTAGGAAGGAAATAAGGAAGCACTGTTTCACTGAAAGGGTGGTTTCGGGATGGAATGAGTTGCCAGAGGAGGTGGTTGCAGTAAATACAGTGGCTAGTTTTAAGGGGGGAACAGGGTGAAGAAGAAAATTATGGTAGCTGTTCCTGAGATGAGGAAGGGGGGGGTACTGGGGAGGGATAGTGACCCCAGGGGGGGTATAATAGGGGGGGGGTGACAGCTCCAGGAAGCTGATTAGAGCTGCAAACTCAAGCAGACTTGATAACCATTATGGCCTGTTTCTGCTGGCAAATTCGTATTTTCGTACAGGCTAGAGCGTCACCACAAGCCACCACCAGGAGCCACTCCAAAAGTGGTCCACAACACCCCCGGAGCGAAGCGTCCAAGGGACACCTTTAACTCTCTCCCTGCTGGCCTTCATTCTTGACACCCAGGTTCAGGGTGCGAACCCGGATCACCAGTGTGCCAGAGTGATGCCCCATCGCTTGGCACCATGGAGCCGACTAGGTCTTGTCTCTTTCTTATGTACAACCTTGCCCAAGGACCATTGTTATTTATGGTCATAAAGGACTCTATGTCCATCATGCCCACCTCCTGCTCCATAAAGTATGAATAAGTATGCTGTGCAAACATGTACTAATCTTAAGAGGTTCCCTACCAGGGGTCGGCCCGCTGGCGCAGCGGCATGGTGTCTGTCTGCGACACCGACAGCCCGGGTTCGGGAATGGACCCGGGAATTTGGAGGGCCGGCCGTGGAGAGAAGGATTGAGCTCCTTTGTGGGGGGAGGGGGGCTATGTGTCTGGCGCAAGTCAGACCCCTAGCAGAGGGTGGGGGTCTCACAGCAACCGGCACCTAGATACCTTAGGAGGCGTGTGGACGCTGGCATCATTGCATGTCACACCTCCTCCTTAAAGGGGAAAATCATCAGCCGCCTCTATGATGTCCCACCCGCTTTCCCGGCCCCGATCGTCAGCCCCTGACTCTCCCGACCAGACGACCTATCCAGTCGTCTGTTGTATCCAGTCACCTCCACGTCCTGC
Organism: Neoceratodus forsteri; assembly: GCA_016271365.2. NCBI lineage: Eukaryota > Metazoa > Chordata > Ceratodontiformes > Ceratodontidae > Neoceratodus > Neoceratodus forsteri. The sequence goes on along the minus strand of CM057454.1, from coordinate 264,368,080 downwards.
CCTGGTGGGCACGCCAGGGAAGCACTGCCAGTTGGTACCACTGCCGGCACCCTTCTCCCATCATCATGAGGTCTTGCTGGTGAGGCGTCCCCACCCTGGGGGTAATCCAGGGGGTATCGCCTGTAGGTTAAGTCCTGAGGGGGCAAGGATGGGGTCTGGAGGTTGGCAGGGGCTGAGGTGCAAGAAGGCGGGGGAAAAAAGTAAATAGTAAAAAAAAAAAAAAAAAAAAAAGAAATATGAGGTTCCCTACCTACTCTGATACCTAGAGTATTCAGTGATTCCCTTTGTCAGAAGAATTTTGTCCAAGCCTCTTGATGGCATGTACTGTCTCTTTTTAATGTCCACTGTCTCAGTTGGTAGGCTGTTCCATAGATTCATCACCTTCAGGGAGAAGTGTTTCTTAGCATTACTGTTAAATTAACCCCTTCTGAGCTTCAGGATTTGCCCCATGTCCTGCTACATCAAACATATCTGTTCAGTCTTGTCAGTACCCTTGAGTATGTGTGAAACTGAGATCATGCCCCCTCTCAGTCTGCTATTCTGCAGCGTGAATATGTTAAGGGATACCAACCATGCCTCAGCTTTTGTCTTGTATACCTGTGATCATTTTGTTGGCCCTGCATTGCACCCTCTCAGCTGCCTCAGTGTCATATGTATTGAGAAGCCTGGAACTACACAGAGTACTCCAGGTGGAGGCTGACCAAGGCCTTGTAAAAGGGCAGGATAAGGCCTTTTGATATACCTCTGTATTCAGCCAGCCATCTTGACAGATGCAGGACACTGCTTGTCATGTTTCATCCCCTTTTTTCTTATGACCCCCTGATCCTTTTCCTCCTGCACTGTAGCAAGAGGAGCCCCACACAATGTCTGGATCCCACTTCTGGTTTTCCTCCCCTAGTGTAGCACCTTGCATTTGGCTACACTGAATCTAAGATTTAACGGTCCAACCAGTAACCCAGCTTGTTCATCTTTTCCTGAAATTTGTCCCAATTCTGGCCAACTTCGTGTTGTGAGACAACTTAAGTAGCCTGATGGAAACCCCAGCTTCTAGTGACGTGGATATGTTGTTCAATCCACACTTATTGGCAGGTTCCTTGTTGCTTTAAATTTTGCCGGAAGGTCTTCAAGCTGGCTCCTCCCACCCACCCAGGTAGTAAAACTCTCGGCTCGGCCCCATGATGCCAGATCTTCCTTTTTGCTTGGAAGCTCAGGTTCCCTCCTTTGCGCTCTGCGTTTTAGGTCTGGATCCAAACTCTTCGGTTAACCCGAAACTAATCTTAAAATTGACAAGACTTTGGTCTTTATCTTCCCTTGCGGCTGCAATGGACAAATCAAATCCCGGATTTCGTCAGTGCCCCTGTGGGCAGAAGATGTCCCAGACCGATCTGCGCTTAATGTGCGTGTACTGCCTTGGGCTTGAGCACGATTCGCAGGCCTGCGACTTGTGCAACTCTTTTTCGGCCATGGTCTTAGAGGATCGCGCTGCCAGATTGCAAGTTGGGCGCCTCGAGAAACTTTATCCTCCGGTCAAGTCGAAGGAGGCCCGTTGGGTGGTGTCCGGCGGCGGGCTCGATTGAACAGCTCGAACAGATGATCGCCCTCCAGGAGGAATTATCCTACTCTCTTTGGGCTCCTCCTATACGGCTTCATTCAAGGAGCTTTGTCAATCCCTCTCCACCAAGGGAGAGGGGCCTTCGGGACATTCCTCTCGGTCCAAGAAGAAGGACTCCAAGGGTAAGTCCCACCGTCGACGTTCGTGGGAGCGGGAGAGGTCACCTTCCCCAGATAGTCGACTCTCTACTTCGGTTGAGGTTGCGGCTAAGGCTGCTGGCTTCACGGTGTCCCCGTCAGGTCAGCCGGCCGAGACACCCGTCGATACAGTCAAGATTTTTCTCGACCCGTCGGATGGGCTGTTGACTGGAGAAGCTGACAACCCTTCTTCACTGGTTCCCCTGGTGGAAACAGAGGACTTGCATGTGCCTCCTGTGCCGGAGTCCCCGGTTAAGGTCCCTGAACCGTGGGAGGAGTGGGTTTCCCCCGCCCCCTCTCAGACCCACCCTCGGAAACACTGAAGGTCTCAGTCTGGGTCTTCCCGGTCCAGCCGATCCCACCGACATTGGCGGTCTCTGTCTCGGCACCGTGGAAAGCAGCGGTGCCGCTCATCCTTGTCTTCGTCCTGTTCGTAGGATAGGCCCCGGCGCAAATTGCGTCGGCACTACGAGGATCTGATGTGGCAGCAGCTCCTTTTGACCGGGAATAAGCCGACTCCATCGCCTTCCCCGGCCATTAAGTGGCTGTCACCAGAGCGGCCGAAACAACCCCTTGTTGTAGTCGAGGAGCCAAAGCCGGCACTGGTTGTTCGTCCGAAACCGGCTGCGCCACCCATTGTTGTGGAACCCCCGCCTCCACAACCTAAAATTGGGGCCCCAACCAAGGATTCTCAGTCGGGTCAGGGCTTGCCCCATCGGTTGTCGGTCACCCTCACTCCCGATCGGCCTCGGCAGGTGGAGGGTGGCTCAGGCCTTCGGCAGCTGTTTGCAGACTCCTCGGAGTCTGACGATGACTCTTCCCTGTTCTCCAGGCCCCTCGACCTGGAGTCCACTGGGGGTCAGACGGTGGACGAGAGCCCATCCTTGTTCCTTGGAATGCTTCGGCTCATCTCAGAGTCCACTGGGATGAAGCTCGAACCCGTTTCAAAGCGGGCCAAGTATCCCCTCACGGAGATACTGGACCGAGGGGATTCCCCCATGGAGGCCTGCCCAGTGGCTCAAGCCATTGTTGGCCCGGCACTGGAGCTATGGCAGCGGCCAGCTTCTTGTCCAGCACCTTCGGTCAGGATGGCTTGAAAGTATTCCGTTCCCACTGGTTCACTCTCCGGTTTCTCACAGCACCCCTCTGCGGAGGGGCTAGTGACCGACAGCGTTTTCCGGCGCTCTGGAAATGCTCGGGCTGTGGACAAGCCACCCGATAAAGAATCCAAGAAACTGGACTACTCCGGGCAGAAAGTCTGTGCTGCTTCCTCCCTAGGCCTTCGTCAGGCCAGCTCCGCCGTTCTGATGGCACACTTTTCGCAAGCCCTTTTGGGCTCCCTGGATGAGGCGATTCCTCATCTCCCGGCTAACCTCCGGACAACGGTCAAGCAGGTGCAGGATCAGGGAAGGGCGGTGGCCAAACAGCAACTCCAAACTTCCTTGGACATAGCTGACTCGTGTGCCCGGTCAGTAGCGGCCGCAGTGGCCATGCGCCGTAGAGCTTGGCTGCGGATCTCCACTTTTACAGCGGATACCCAGCACAAGCTGGCAGATGTTCCCTTCTTGGGTACCGACTTGTTCAGTCCCGGGGTGGTGGGTCATCTGCAAAGGATTGAGAAGTCCAATGCCACCTTGGACTCGGTCACGTCTGCCCAGAAGGACAAAGGCCGCCAGCAGCAGCGTAAGCCGTTTCGGCCTTCATCCCCTGCAGCATGTCCGGCCCAGCAACACCAGCATCAGGGCCAGCAGGCTTGCACTTGGCACCCCAAAGCCAAGCCTGCAGCTTCCTCCAGCAGGAAGCCGGGAGGGAAAGGTCCAGGAGGCCCCTTGGTCGGCCCTTCCTCCAAGCCTGCCCAGTGACGGGTTGAGGGGTGTCTCCCCCAACCTCGTCAGTCCTCCCTGGGTTCCACCCGTGGGGGGACGGCTCCGCCACTTCCTTTCCGCCTGGTCCGATATCACCACAGACCGCTGGATGCTGGAAGTGGTAGGAAAGGGTCTGCCTCTGGAATTCAAGCAGTCCCCGCCCTATCGAGCCGTCACCCCACGGGGGGCTACGGGGTCCGCAGCCTCTCTGTCGGCTCGTTGAGCCAACAGTGCCCTGCTCCTCCAGAAGGAGGTGATCAGGGAGGTGGCGGATCCTCCACCAGACCCAGGGTTTGTGTCCAGGTACTTCCTAGTCCCAAAACGGATGGGGGGCTGGTGCCCCATTCTAGACCTACACGACCTGAACAAGTTCCTAAGGTCTCGTATCTTCAGGATGGTCACTCTGGCTCAGATCATTCCATCCTTGGAACGAAGCATGTGGTTCTGCTCTCTGGACCTCCAGGACGCGTTCTTGCATGTCCCAATCCGTCCGTCTCACCAGCGATTCTTCTGCTTCAGGGCAGAGGGATCCCTTTATGAGTTCCGGGCCATGCCCTTCGGCCTCTTTCCAGCTCCCAGGGTCTTCACCAAATGCATGGCAGTAGTGACAGCATTCCTGCGGCGCCGAAGGGTCCAGGTGTACCCTTACCTGGACGACTGGCTGATTGCTGCCCCCTCCAGGCTGGAGGTGGAGTGGTCCAGGGGATCTGGCCCTCCAGGTGTGCTCTCAGATTGGCCTCCTCATCAACGAGGCCAAATCGGAACTCGTGCCAACGCAGGTGACTCAGTTCATTGCGGCAGAGCTCGACTCTCTTCATGCCAGAGCATGGCTCCCGGCGGACAGGGTCAAGATTCTTTCCTCCTTTGCCCAGTCATTTCTGGTTGGGCAATTGCACCCTGCCCAGGACTTCCTGGGCCTCATGGTGGCCTGCACCAGCGTGGTCCGTTGGGCCCGCTGGCATATGCGTCCCCTGCAATGCGGGCAGGCCCGCCAATGGTCAGAGCGCTCCAGTCCTGTGGACCAGCCAGTGATAGTGATTCAGGAGATGGGGAACGTTCTCCAGTGGTGGATTGTTCTGGCTCATCTGCAGGAGGGTATTCCGTTTGTCCGCCCAGAGCCGACGGTCACTCTAACAACCAACTCCTCTCTGATGGGTTGGGGTGCCCATCTGGGGGAGCTCAGAGCGCACGGCCTCTGGTCCCCTCAGGAGTCTCGATGCCACATCAACCTGCTGGAGCTTCGAGCGGTCCAACTAGCCCTCACCACCTTCGCTCTGTTTGTATGGGGTCAAGTGGTCCAGATGGACAACACCACGACCTGGCGGGACGCACTCCTTGCCTCTGTGCAAGAAGGCTCTCTGCACTTGGTCTCTCGTGAGCAGACTGGAGGCAGATCTCCTAGCTCTCCATGTGGCAGGAGCCTCCAACACTCTGGCCGATGCCCTAAGCTGGATAGATGCTGTATCTCATGAGTGGTCTCTCCTGCCGGAGGTACTACACGATCTGTTCTCCCACTGGGGCATGCCTCAGGTGGACCTGTTTGCCTCCAGGGAGAATGCGAAGCTGATGCTGTTTCATGCCCGCTCCCCCCCCCCCAGCAGGGCTCGCTGCAGGGGATGCCTTCTCGAGGCCATGGACCCTGGGCCTCTTCTCCTTTTCCCCCATTTCCCTTGATCCACAAGGTGCTTCTCAAGGCGAGGAGGGACAAGGCGCAGGTGATTCTGGTAGCCCCAGACTGGCCCCGCCAGTTCTGGTATCCAGATCTCCTCAGCCTCAGCTCCAGGCTCCCGAGGCGGCTTCCAGCCCTCCCGGACCTGATCTCAGTCAACCAGGGGAAGGTACTCCACCTGGACCTTCAATCCCTGCACCTGATGGCCTGGTTCCTGAGCGGCTAGAGTTCCAGGCCTTGGGTCTTTCTGACAAGGTCCTCAACGTTGTTGAGGCATCCAGTAAGGAGTCGACCAGAAAATGCTACGCCTTTAAATGGAAGAGATTCTCCATTTGGTGTCAGGATAAGGGGTTGGACCCTTCCTCCTGTTCCTTGGCCAGCATTCTGGACTACCTATGGTTCCTTTCTCAGCTAGGGCTTCAGTTGAAGACCCTTAAGGTGCACCTGGCAGCCATCTCTGCTTACCGGGTGCAGGCCGGAAAGCAGTCGGTGGCGCAGGAAAAGGTGGTCGGCGCTTTTTCAAGGCCTTGATCACATATCCCCTCAGTGCGAGACCCTCCACCTCCGTGGGATCTACTGCTGGTATTGGCTAAGCTCATGGGTAGCCATTCGAACCGATGCACAGGTCGATATCTCCCACCTGTCGTGGAAGACCACCTTCTTGGTGGCTATCACGTCAGCCAGAAGGATGGGAGAGCTCCAGGCGCTTTCCCTCGAGTCCCCTTATCTGGTCTTCCACAGGGACAAGGTTGTCCTGCGCCCCCACCCGAAATTCCTTCCGAAGGTGGTGTCGGAGTTTCACCTTAACCAGGTGTTGACTCTGCCGGTGTTCTACCCCAGTCACATCTCTGAGTCCGAATATAGGCTCCATACTTTGGACCCTAGAAGAGCGCTCTCTTATTACAAGGAGAGGACGGCTGAAGTTCGGGGAGAGGTTCACCAGCTGTTTGTCACCTACGCTGAAGCCGCACCTGGCAGACCTGCAGCCAAGTGGACGATAGGCAAGTTGATCACCTCCTACATAGATCTCTGCTACAGGTTGGCGGGCATGGAGCCTCCCAAAGGGATAAGAGCTCATTCTACCCGCCATACCGCTGCATCGGTGGCTGCTTCCAGGGATGTCCCTATCCAGGAAATCTGCAGGGCTGCTACCTGGAAGTCGGCACACACCTTCATTACCCACTACCACATCGACCTTAAGTCACACCGGGATGCTGGTTTTGGGACCTCGGTTCTCCAGTCCGTATTTCCCAAGTGGGGTGTGCGCGCCTTGCCTCCCTTCTCCCGGAGAACTGCTAGGAGTTTGCCAATAAGTGTGGATTGAACAATATATCCATGTCCCTAGAAATACAGGTCACTCACCTGTAACAGGAGTTCTAGGAATGGTATATGTTGTTCATCCATACAACCCACCTGACCTCCCCGGCTTTGACGCGCAACCTGGCTTCCAGTGGGCTATATCTGGTGTCATGGGGCGGAGCCGAGAGTTTTACCACCCGGGTGGGTGGGAGGAGCCAGCTTGAAGACCTTCCGGCAAGATTTAAAGTGTCAAGGAACCTGCCAATAAGTGTGCATGAACAACATATACCACTCCTAAAACTCCTGTTACAGGTGAGTAACCTATATTTCCAGATCCTTGATGAAGATGTTGAACAGCAGTAACACCAGCTCCAGTCTCTGAAGGACACTGCCAAGTAATCACTCTACACTCAGAGTAGTACCTGTCCACTGTAGTGTACTAAGTCCCGTCCACGAGCCAGTTTGCAATCCACCTTATGTATGCCTTGGGTAGACCACGTTGGTGTACTTTGCCCAGAAGCATGTGAAGCACCATAATGTCAAAGGCCTTGCTGAAATCCAAATAGACTATGTCTACTGCTTTGTCCTTATCCACCTTCCGGGTCACTCTCTCAAAGAAGCTGATCAGGTTGGTTTAGCATGATTGGTCCCTCATAAAGTCATGGTAAGAGGGTGCAAGTGCCTTGGCCTCAACCAGATACTCCATTAACCTATCCTTGATATCTGCTTCTAGGTCCTAGCTAAACACTGATGTTAGGCTGACCTTACCACCTTCTTGAAGATGGGGACCCCAGTGGCCACTTTCAGGTTCTCCTGCACTATATCTGTCTAGATAGATTCCTGAAATATTACTGCAAGTGGCCACACCAATTGTTCTCTCAGCTCCCCTATAATACTAGGGTGTATTCCATCCACAGTTTGGGACTTATCTTGATCTTCATCAGTTAGTCAGGGTGGGCATAATGTCCTAAGGCTGCTTCTTGTCTACTCCAGACGCCATGAATCTTACACCAGACACCCACCTTCTTTTGGTGTGCTCATGGTGAACACTGAAGCAAAGTATTCATTCAGTAATATAGCCATTACTTCTGGCTCTCTCACGGGTTCCTCCCCTCATTACTTTGTTTTCAATTCCCTACTTCACCTCCATACTTCCATTTATGTACTAGAAAAAGGCTTTGTTTTTCCACAGCTCCTACTGCTGTCCTGATTTCTAGTCCCTCCTGATTGTCTGAATTCCTGCCTTACAGTCCTTCTGTGCTGCTGTGTACTTATCTCAGGACTGGGGGAAATCTGTCTCTTTCCAGCAATTATAGACTTTCTTTTTGCTTAGGATCAGCTGCCTTAGAAACATAGAAACATCGAAGATTCCCGGCAGATAAGGATTGCTAGGCCCATCCATTCTGCCCATTTTCCCTACCTGCAAAGTTGATGTTGACCTTGTGTGATCATCAGTCTAGCCCCCTCTTCCCATATCTAGTGTTCCTTTATGTCTATCCCATGCATGTTTGAATTCCCCCACTGTGTTTGCCTCCACCACCCTCTGTGGCAGGCTATTCCAGGCGTCCATCGCCCTTTCAGTGAAGAAGAACTTCTTCACGTTTCCCCTCAATCTTCCCTCTTTCAATCTCACATCATGTCCTCTTGTTCTTGCCCCTCTCCTATACTAAAACATGTCCTCCATCTGCACCTTATTTATCCCTTTAAGATACTTGAAGGTCTCAATCAGGACCCTTGGGTCCCTATTGAGCCAGGGAGCCACTTTCTGGACCTTTTCCTCTTATTGTTTACAGGGCTGTGGATCTTGGTGACTGCTACAAGTGCCCCCTTTAGCAAATTCCATGTATGCTTTGCATTACTGGTCTGATGCAGCTGATTTAGACCCTTACACACGAGGGCCTACATCTTGGCAAAGTTTGCCTGTTTGACGTTCTAGGTCTTGGTGGCTTAAGCTTGGCTAGTCTTCCCCATTACCAGGGAGATCTCCAAGTTGTAGTCGCACTCCTGACAAAGCTCTACCAAGCAAAGCACTGAGGCTGCTAACAGTTCCTGAGCTGATGTCTAGTGTGGTGGACTACCTGTTATGTTTTACAGTAAATGTTTGAAATCGTCTAAAGTTGCAAGTACCGTTTTTTCAATCTGCCACACTGCCTCTGGAGTGCGACTACTACTTGTTTGTTTCTGTTTGATTTGGGCTAGCCAAGCCAAGCCCTTGGTCTGCACCCCACCTGTACTGGAGAGCGCTTTGTCCACCTTTGTTTTCAGATTTCCACATTGTGGTTGCTGCCTTGAGGTTCATGCTGGAGATGATCCCATTGCCACTGCTGAGAACAAGGTTAAGGGTGGCTTGAAACCTAGTCCCCTGTTCAACGTGCTATTCAAGGAAGCAATTCTTGAAGGTGGATAGGGAGTCTATGTTAGCTTTGCCATTATCCCTCTCGAGGCATCGGTATATACTGAGGAGATTGAGGTCATTCAGTATCACCACTATCTAATTTGGCTGCTTTCATAATAATATCATGCTCCCCTGAGTTGTTTGCAACACTGTAGAACACCCCAGGGTGACCCTTTCACCCTCCTCTTTTCCTAGCTTGGCCCGGATGGACCATGTAACAATGTGTAGCCCTCTGAGGTCCTCCACAGTGATTCCTTCCCTTATATAGAGAGCTATCCCACCAACTTATTTGTCAGGTCTGTCCCTTCGAAAGCCTGTATTCCTGTGTTATGGTATCCAAGTCATTGTTGTCCCCCACCAGTTCTCTGTGAGTGTCACTAATTTCTGGTTTTAGAGGTGCATTAGGCCCTTGAGCTCACCCATTTCGTTGGGTGTGGTCCTCATGTTGGCCTTAGCACCCCCCCCAAAATGTCTCCTCACCTGGAACTCCCCTGTTCTGCTGTCCTTCCTTCGGAGTCTCTTTGCATCTGCCTTCTGCCCTTGTAGATACCCTGCCCTAGCCCTCTTCCTCCATCCTCTAGTTTAAATCCTTCTGATGGTCCTGCCCATATTCCTGGCCAGCACCCCTACTCCCTCCTGGCACAGATGCAGCATTCCTAGGCACACAGACATCCCTAACCCCAGAAGGCTCTCCAGTTGACAAGAAAACCAAAACACTCCTTCTTGCACCAGATCCTTACCCAAGTGTTAGCCTGCCTGATGGCCCACTACTGCTCCTCACTAGTGCTCAGGACCAGGGGAAATCTTAAAAAAAGATCCCTCTCGATACCTTTGCCTTCTTTGCAAGTAGGAAGCAGCACAATTATGGAGCAAAGAATGTTAAGAAATCTGGTTTCGGAGTACATAAGTTTACTGAATTGAAAGGGGATATGTAGAGATATATCAGTTTGGATGTATTTTGTGAAAAATAGATGAGAAGGAATCACTGGCACAAGGAGGACCACCTCCCACGAGGAATAGGATATGTAATGTCAGAGGTCATGTTATTTTGTGGCCTGAAAATCTCAATAAATAAGCATAATAAAAACTAGTATTGGCGAGTGAGCAGCTTTATTCCTACTATTCTGAATTATTTGGTGGCACGGACTGGCTTCTCCTGAATTGTTTCTTTTCTCCCCGACTTGCAGGAGGTACTGGATTTTCGGGGAATCCTCATTTCCTTCAGGAAATATGACCAATTCCATAAAACCTCCTCATGACTTGTGCTTTCTATGTCGTTTGTGCCAGTATGAACAGTGACTGCCTGCTGCTCCCCCAGCTGCATTGTTTGGCCCTGTATAGCACTCATTCCACCAGCTCTCCAGACTTTGTCCAAACTACATCCTGGTGTAGCATTATCTTCTCCTCTTCAACAGCTGCCCTGACAGTAGAGTCTCCAATACTACTACATTGCGTTTTTTTTCTTTCTCCTTGACAGGTACGGTATCCTGGTACCTGGACTGCCCCTACCAGCCCTAGTCACCAGTTGGCGCCCCTTCGACCTGTCCAGTCAGAAGCTGATATGTTTTGTTGGTATCTGCTGGTGATGGTGCTCCCTTATGACACCAGTAGTTTCCCTTATTCAATCTGAACCACCATTTCACCAGTCTGGTGTCCAATTCCTTTGCCTCCTCCCCTCCACCTCTTCAGTTGCCTGCTTACTTCCCTTTGCCCCTTTGGTGCCTTCATCTGCCACTGAAGTCTAGCATTGTACCTCTTGAGAGTGTTGACCACCCCACCGGTCCATGGCCACAGATGTTGTCCCCTGTCCTTCAAAGGCAGCATGGTGTGCATTGCCCAGCTCTTTCAACGCACCTGATATGCTTCCTTCACAGTGTCCTGGTCTCTAGCCTGTCCCCAAATTCCCCCCACCCCACTGCTGTTCCACTTTCTTCTGCCCTCATGGTGTTGCCAGTTGCCATTCCAGACCAACAACATGTCTCTCCTGAGCAGCAGCCAGCTTGTTATGACTGCACATGTTCTACCCGAGCCCCTGCAGGCATGATGGCGACGTACATCATTCAACCCTGGCAGTTCTCCAAGTGTGCTTCTATCCTCCCTGGTAAATCAACATTGTTGGAAACTAGTTAGCCCCATGACCCACTTCCACCCACCCAGCCCTATTACTGTTTGTTTTGTGACTGTTCAGTGGATGTCTGACTGATAAGAAAGTGGGCCCATGCTGGAATGCACTAAGCCTGTACAGCTCCTCCTCCAATAACTCACCGGCTTCCAATGTAGTAACCAATCAGCCCGCAGTATGCTGTGCTATTCTAACCAGCTAGTTTCCCTCAAAAGAGGAAGTAACAGACCAAGTACAGAAAATGAAAAAAAAAGGTTTTTCTTTTTAATGTTTACACTCCTCAGTCTCATCTATACAAAGTGGCAAACCCCCATCCAGACCTCCTGAACAGGAGCTGTAATGGTGAAAACAGGTTTACCAATATAAAGGACTCCCTTTTCATTTTTCTTTTAAACACAGGCACGATTGAATTTAAAGGCTGCCTGTGGAACAAGCAGCCTCTGCCTGCTACAGTTACATTAACGAAATAAGGAAGGGAAAATAAAATTTACATAGATCTCCAGTCAAATGAAGAGCTTCTCAGATGTACTGTTTGCCTCTGGGCACATTGGTGCAAGACTGAACAGAGCAGTTGGAACATTCACAGTCCCAGCATTCTGTGCTGCTAGGCACTTCTCTGGGTATCTGTAGCTTTTTTATGCCTCCCAAGAGATTTTGGGCAAGATTCACGAACCACCCAGAACCTAAGTCCCACTCTGCAACTGCTTTTGCAGACTGGAATCACCCGCCGCTGCGGTGGTAGCGATTCACAGCTGCAGCAGTTGCGGAGGGTGTTACGGCTGCTCCCAACAGCCGTAGCCCATTCCCGCAGCTGCGGCCATCTCCCTGGTGACACCACCTGCATGCAGCCATAGATCTTGGGGCCGGTCTTAATCCAGCTCCACTTTTGTGAATACCCACCGCTGCGGGTAACCTGCGGATCCGCAAGTCGCAACCGACTTGCGCCGAGGTTTATCCGCAGCTGCGGGTATTTCGTCGAGTTTCATGAATCCTGCCATTTGTCTTTTCTTTGGGCTTGTAGACAGAGTGAAGCCCTGAAAAAATTTCTCAGGGGGATGTGGACAGAAGTTGATAAAATAGCCCAAACTGATTATCTCCCTCACTAACCTGTCTGATGCTGTGCAGGCCCACTCTACAGCAAACCCAAGGCATAAAATAAGCATATTCGCATAGCAGTTTGCTACCCCAAAACGCTATTTGCTAATCAACTGCAGCCTTGATTAGCAGAAGTTGCTGATCGTCTGATATGCCGTATTGAGTAAAAATTCCCAAACTGCAGTAGTACTGTTCTGCAGTTGTGGTTAAAAGTACAGAATTGCAGAAATTGTTCTTGCAGTTTGACACTTTTCCATGCGGTTGTGCTCTTCTGGACTATATCTTACAGGTAAAAATAGCCATTTAGTGAAATTGCTCCTCACACCTGGATGATTGCTAATTAAAATGATGATGATTAGCAGACTGCTAATCAGATTTCCATAACAAACATATGCCTTAAAGCCACTGACCCCGGTATGTCCAGGGATTGGACTAGTTGATCTTAAGTAATGGGACTTGGCAGCCTCCTTGGCTACACCTAAGGAGTAGGACTTGCCTTCCCTGGAATATCTGCTGTTGACCGCTCCCCTGAATCTGCTGAAGTGATGACCATTAAAGACAAGGGGGCAAAAAGTGTCCCTGCCAGCCCTCTCCATCATCTCCCTTCTATATAAGGCTAAATATAGTTGCTGAAGCCACACGCCTTCTGCCCTTGGTGCGTAGGTGGAGTAGACAGCATTCCATAGAGACATGACAGCTTATTCATGGGATCTGTTTCCCCCCCCCCCCCCATAGAGTCATAGAAGTGTGATGGCAGAAAAGGACTGACAGGTCCTCCTAGTCTGCCCATATGTCTAGCTATCTGCTAGGACATGCGCCCCAACACTCCCCTGTGGCTGTCCCATGCCTTTTGAAGCCTTCCACTGTTGCTTCTTCAGCCACCACCCTCCGGGAGCCTGTTCCACTTATCTACCACCCTCTCTGTGAAATAGTACTTCCTAATGTTACCCTTGAACTGCCCCCCCACCTGCAAGCCATGCCCCCTCATCCTCTGATTTCCCTTCAGCTGGAAGATACTTTCCACTGGCACTCGGTTAATACCCTTAAGGTACTTGAAGGTCTCAATCATGTCCCCCCTCTCCCTCCTCTGTTCCAGGGAGTATATGTTCAAATCTCTCAACCTTTCTTCATAGGACTGGTGGCTGAGCCCCTTTACCATCTTTGTTGATCTCTTCTGAACTCACTCCAGCCTCCCCATATTCTTTTTTAGGTATGGCCTCCAGAACTGGACTTCTTATAGGCAGAAAGAGATCAAGAGACTCAGGATATGGCTTATGGGCCCCGCTTGTTGCCTGATCACAACTGGCTCCTTCTTAATAGATCTGGACAAGCCTCAGAAAAATATTTTCTGGCGCTTTAACACCTCACTCCTCTGGGATGCTACATTCAAATCTCAAATTGCTGAGACCCTGCAGTAAACGATACAAGATAACGATAATCAAGTATTCATTGACCTTATGCTGTGAGACACCATGAAGACAGTGGTTCGCGAGACAGTTGTAGCACACTCAGCAAGATGCAAGAAGCAAAGAAAGGCCAGACTATCGGTCTTGATGGATACATTATCCATCCTGCAGTGTCTCAACACAAAGGGTGAGCAACGCATAGCCACCCAAATTTCTCAGGTACGAGCTGATATACAGAAAATACTACAGGAAAAGGTGGAGGTTTATTTCCTTTATCTTAAGCAGTCTTTTTATGAACGAGGTACCCAAGGAGCTTGTCTCCTTGTTTGCAGACTTCGAGCAAAACAGAAAAATGCTTGCATACTACAATTATGCTGTCCCTATTCAGGACACCCAGAGCATAGGGTTGAGCGCATCTCACAGATTATGCAGGATTTTTATAAAAAATAGTGCACAGCAGACTGCTCGGCCACTCTGGAAACCATCCATGCTTTATTTACAGATTCATCCTCTCCCTGTTCTGACAGATGAACAGCAACAGAACCTGCTATCCCCTATTTGTTTAGCAGAGATCCAGAATGTGATAAGGTCAGCCAGAACTCAAAAATGCCCAGACCCCAATGGTTACCCTATAGAAATTTATAAAGATCTTTTGGAGCCCTTACTTCCCTTTCTTCACTGTGCCTTTAGAGTGGTACAAGATGGCAAAGCTCTTCCTCTGCCAAGCTGGAATGGGGTGACAATCTCAGTTGTTTTGATATCAGGTAAAGATTTGAATAACCCTGCCTTATATCATCCTATATCCATTTTAAATATGGATTACAAATTATACATGATTGTACAGGTGCACTGGCTTGATAAGCTACTTCCTACCCTTATTCATTCAGATCAGATTAGGTTCATCCGTCAAAGGCAGACGATGGACAGTACCAGACATACTTTTCATCTTTTAGACTTTACAAAACAAAGTTCCCTCTCTGTGGCCCTTCTCAGCCTTAAGGCCTTTGATAGGGTCTCCTGGCCATTTCTTTGGGAGACATTGGAGGCCTTCCGCTTTCCACCATGATTTTTGGATTGGCTTTGTTCAGTCTGTGAAGCCCCAGTAGCCAGTATTAAAGTGAATGGCTCTTGTAGTGACCCAGTACATTTACAGAGGGAACAGGAAAGGATGATCATTTTCCTCCTTGTTGTTTGTACCCTATATTGAGCCTTCAGTGCACACACTTCACTCAGCTGAGGGGATGGTGGTAGAACTTTTTGATGTTTCATAGTATCATGGTAATGTGTTGGCTGAAAAGGACCATCCTGGTCCATCTAGTCTGCCCATTTTCCATCTGTTCCTACTTGTCTCCACTTCTCAGGTATATTTTCCTCTGCCCACCGGTCAACCCCTTTTGTCTGTCCCACGCCCTCTTGAATTCCTCCACTGTTTCTGCACACACCACCTCATTAGGTAATCTGTTCCAGGGTTCCACTACCCTCTCAGTGAAATAACATCTCCTTACATTGCTCTTAAATCTTTCCCCTTCCAATCTTAAATTATGACCCCATGTTTTAACTCCTACTTTCCTTTTGAATAATCTACTTTCATTCACTTTATTCCCTTCATATACTTAAAAGTCTCTATCATGTCACCTCTGTCTCTTCTAACCATCAGCGGATATAGATTTAATTCTCTCCATCTTGTCTCGTGTTACGCAGATGATAGTTTGCTCACCTAGCTATTCCTAGATACCTCCATTCTCCATGCCTGAGCAGCCATTGGTGAATCTGGCCAGGTGTCCGATTTTCAGCTAACTCTTCAGAAAACTGAACTGTTGCAGTTCCAATACACCCTGGGTCCAGAAATAAAATGGAGGTTCCCCTTTCATTGGAACAGAACGTTGATTAATTATCTGATGGGTGCAAATTCCTAAAGACCTGACTAATATGGAACTGCTTAATTTTGAGCCGCTCACCCAGCAGCTTACCCAGGACCTGGCTAGCTGGGGCCTCCTCCCTCTTAGTCTTTTCTCCCATATAAACTCAGTTAGGATAGTAGTCCTCACAGGGATTTTACCTGCAAGCCCTCCCATTTGTCCCTTCTCAATCATATTTTGCAGAATGGGACAGATTGATTTTCGGGTATATATGGAACAGGCATTAACCCAGAATACAGTATCAAATATTACATCTTCCTAGGGACAAAGGAGGCCTTAATCTTCCTCATCTGAAAACCTGTATCACTGCTGCGCAGCTCTGCATCATTTGTTAGCTGTTTGGCCCCCTCTTTTACTGCCCACTGGAAGCATACTGAATTTCACCTTAATGATCTTTTCAATACAGTTAAATACCTGTTTGCACAGTTTCCAGAAACCATCTCTTTCAGAGACTTTACTACTTACACAGCTATTACCCTGTGGTACTGGCAGGCACTTCTGAAACAGCCAGCACATGCTGCTACCCTTTGGTATTGCCATCTAGATACATAGATACGTAGACAGTGTCAGAAGATAAGGGCCTACAGCCCCCCCCCCCAGTCTGCCCATTTGAGCTTGTAAGTTCACTTTGTTTTCCTAGAAGTATGTTGCCCCTTAACCCTGACCTCCAGAATTCCTTTATGACTATCCCATGCATTCTTAAAGCCCGTGATTGTTTCAGCCCCTACCACTACATGCTGCCTTGTCACACTGTTTCCTGACCTTGAGGTCATCAGAGATGATAACCCCAAGATCCCTTTCCTGCTTGGTGCTTGCTATATCATCACCCCGCAACTGATAATTGTGCCAGGGTTTTTGTGCCCCATATGCATTATCTTGCACTTCTTTACATTGAATTTCAACTTCCAAACTCTTGACCATTCTTCAAGTTTCTGCAGGTCCCTCCTCATTCTGTCTACACCCTCTGGTGTGTCTACTCTGTTACAGAGCTTTTTGTCATCAGCGAACAGGGAAATTCTGCCTTCTAGGTCCTGCGCAATGTCACTGATGAAGATGTTGAACACGACTGTTCCCAGCACTGATCCCTGTGGTACCCCACTGGTCACTCTTCCCTCTGTGGAGTGACAGCCATTTACCACCACCCTCTGTGTCCTGCCGCCCAGCCAGTTACCTACCCCCCACACTGCTGTCCTGCCCACACCCATATTCCCCAGTTTGTGTAATAATCTTCTATGTGGCACGGTGTCAAAGGCCTTGCTGAGGTCCAGATAGACCATGTCCACTGCCCTCCCCTGATCCGCCTCCTTAGTCACCCAGTCGAAAAATTCAACGAGGTTGGTCTGACATGACCTCCCTCTGGTGAAACCATGCTGCCTTGGGTCCTGTAGTCCATTGACAACAAGATGTTCCACCAATCTCTCCTTCAGTAGTGCTTCCATGATCTTCCCTACTACCGAGGTGAGGCTGACCGGTCTGTAGTTCCCCGCTTCCTCTTTGTTCCCACTTTTGTATAAAGGGACTAATTCTGCTATCCTCCAGTCTTTGGGTACCTCCCCTGTTTCCAGTGATCAGCTGAAGAGGATTGCCAGAGGTTCAGCCACCACCTCTCTTAGTTCTTTAAGGACTCTGGGGTGCATCCCATCTGGCCCCATTGCTTTATCAACTCTTATTACTTCCAGTTCCTTCAGGACCCTTTCTCGTGTAAAGGGACTTGTGTCCATTTCTGCACCATTCCCACCGCTTGTGCTCCCTTCAGACCCATTACCATCCTCTTCTTCAGTAAAGACTGAGCAGAAATACCTGTTCAATATGTCAGCTTTACTGTTGTCATCCTCCACGTGGCCCCCCATCCTCCCTCTTCAGTCTCACTATCCCTCCCTTTGCCTTTCTTTTTTCACTTATGTACCTGTAAAAGGTTTTGTCCCCTCTACCCACTGATTTTGCAATATGCTCTTCTGTCTGAGCTTTGGTTCCCCTTACTGACCTCCCTGCCTCCCTTTGCTTTGCCTGGTACTTCTCCCTATCCCCTTCTGCTCGTGTCTTTTTGTATTGCCTGAATGCAATCTTTTTGGCTTTCACTTTCTCCACTACCTCCTTGGAAAACCATAATGGCCTCCTCTTCCTTTTGCCCTTGTTAACCTGCTTAATGCATAATTCTGTTGCTCTTGTAATCCCCGTTTTAAATACTGCCCACTGTTCCTCAACCCCTGATTCCTGCCCCATTCCCCTAAATGCCTCTTTCAAGCATCTCCCCATTTTCCCAAAGTCTGCTCCCCTAAAATCCAGGATACGTGTTTTTGTGTGGTTTGATTCTGGTCCGTCTGTGATTACAAACCAAAATTACTGGTGGTCACTGTTCCCCAGGTGCTCCCCCACTGTTACCCCCATCACACTGTCCCTGTTTGTGAGCACTAGATCCAGTATTGCCTTCTTCCGAGTTGGTTCCATGACCAGTTGCTTGAGGAAGGAACCCCGAAGGGAGTACAGGATAAATCTGCTCCTAGTTGATGCTGCTGCTGGGATGCTCCAGTCCACGTCTAGAATATTGAGGTCTCCAACCAGCATTACCTCACCCTTGTCTGCTATCCTTTGGCTGGCTAGCATCAGCTCCCTATCCATTTCTTCCTCCTGGGCTGGTGGTCTATAGATCACACCTGTGCGGATGGCTGGATCCATTTTTCCTTTCCAGCTTAACCCACACTATCTCTCCCCAATTTTGTTCCTCCTGGATCTCTGTGGCCCTTATGTCATTTTTCACATACAGTGCCACTCCTCCTCCCTTCCTACCCGCCCTGTCTCTTCTGAATATGTTGTAGCCAGGTATGGCCATCTCCCAGTCATGGTTATCATTATACCAGGTTTCTATGATGGCCACAATGTTCAGGTCTGATTGCACCATGACAGCCTCCAGATCCTCCATCTTGTTGCTAAGGCTCCTGGCATTGGCACACATGATTTTCCATGATTTGACCTCTCTAGACTGTTTAGCTGTTCTACTGCAGCCCATTCCCTGGTTGTCATTTATCTCTGGTTCTCCTTGCTGTCTGCCCTTCTGTTGAATTTTGCCCCTTTTCTGCCTATCCACCTCTTGGGCACTTATCTCCATGTTTTGCACACTGCTTTATAGAGATATCCACTCCTTCGGTTCACTGGTTCCACTGCTAGCTGTGGGGGTGGGCAGTTAGGTACCCTCCTTGCTGGCCTGCCACTCCCCTTGACTAGTTCAAATGCTTGTCAATGTAGCATTTAAACTTATCATTGAGTGCTTGGATTCCCCTTCAGGATGGATGTAGGCCATCAGGCTTGAACAAGCCTCCATCCTTCCAGGTAGGTCCCTGGTTACCAATGAATCCAAACCCTTTTACCAATGAATCCAAACCCTTCCTCACAGCACCAGTTCTTCAATCATAAGTTAAAGTTCCTGGTGCATGCACCCCTATGCTCTCCCATGTCTCTTGCAGGTAGTACTTCCGAGAAGGTGACTGAAGTAGCTGCTTGCTTGAGAACCCTCCCCACCCCAATTTTCCTAAACTCTTCCTGAACTTCCTTTGGCTCCCCATTTGCAAGGTCATTAGTACCTAGATGGATAATGACATCCAGCTCACCCTCCCGTCTTGCCTTCCCAGTGATCCCCAGGATCTTCTTTCCATCCCTCCATGCCGTGGCACCTGGTAGGCACCCCACCTCCCTGTCCTCCCCCTCCTGTGTTTCTAGCTGGATCCCTTTTATGATTGAGTCCCCCACCAGGATTAGCTTCCTCCTCTTCTGGGGTCCACTGCTCTTCCTACTGAGGTCACCTCCTTGGCTAACCTCCACATCCTTTCCTTCCACTTCTTTGGGTACCTCTGTTTGGTTGTCCCTGTTTGCCAGTGTGGCATATGAGTTCTTGAGTGGAATAGGATCTGGGATGTGCCTCTGCCTGACTGCCCTAACCCTTCCTGAGCCCACTGTCATCCAAGTGCGCCTCGTTCTCTGCATCCTTTGAGGCAGTGGCGTTTGACTGTGTGGTCTCTGGATAGGGGTGACGGTACCCCTGACCCAGTTTACTTCCGCTCTGAGTCTGGCTACCTCATCCTTCAGTCCAGAGAGATGCATGTAGATAGGGCAGCACCCCAGCGTCCAGAAGGTCTGCCTGAATATGGCTGCCCTGCAGCCACTGCATTGCACCACTCCCCATATTAAACTGCACTTATACTGCTATTCCAGTACTTGTCTGTTACTGAAGCTCTCCTGGTTACCTTTTTATTAATTTACTGTCCTAAAAATCCTGCCACGGATCCTCAGATACTTTTCCTTAAAGAGAAAAAAAAAAAAGAAAAAATAAATAAATAAAAAAATGAGTCAAAACACTTGTGCTGAGGGCGGGCTTCTTCACCTTTATGCCTCCTACTCCACAACCCCTACTATCTCTTGTGCTTAGCTCCTGTCAATCAGATTTAACAGGGCATATAATTAAGAGTTGGGGGCGGGGTTTGCAGCAATTAAAGGCAGTAAAAGAATAGACCACCACTACAAGCACACCAAACTAGATTTTAAATTTTCAGCAGCCCAAAAACAATTCTAAGTAAAGACAGCAAAGAAATTACAGTGTCACTAAAAGCCCACAATCTAAGTTTAAAACAAAAATTACAATGAACAGTTACTGTGAAGCACCGAAATGAATCTGTTTCCTTCCCCTTCTGGCTTCTTCTCTCGGAGAAGGTCTCAGCCTATCTCCCGCTTCAACTGGATATCGCATTTTATGGATGGCGGCAATTGGGACCGCTCTATGTATTCCAGTTTATGATTGAGTAGGGCATTCTCACCTTCCAACATCTCCAAGACGCTTATGGATTGATGGGGCGGCAGCACTACCACTGTCTCTGGCTTCATTCTCTCCTCCAACACATTCCTGGGAGGATTGCTAAGATTCCAAATCCAGCCCCACAGCTGCTGCAAATCTTTTTGGATTTTCTACTTGGCTCCATTTGATAGGTCATCTTTACAGAGGGATAAAAGAGCTCTGGTCTTACACATCTAAACATATTCTGGTGAAATGGAACCAGGAGTTGCAAACAACATATCCCATGGAAATATTTCCCTACATGCTATGAAAGTCACCTCCTCCTGTTTTGGTGAGAATTCAGCTGAAAGAGCAGATCTCATTACTTCCGAACACCTCTGATACAAGCTAGATTTGTGGGACAGTCCTGTAGTGTTTGTTGGAGGCAGTGCAGAGCTTTGGAGGCTGATCACACTCATGTCTTCTAGCAGTGCCAACTACTTTGTGGATTCTGGCAGGACCTAGAACATCAGTTCCTCAAACTGTCACTGGACTGTGTCCTGTCCTGCCCTTTGATGCTGCTCTTTTCTGTCATGTAGGAGCCAGGACAGCGCCCAAGTCCTTGACTCCAGTTATGCTTCTGGCTGCAAAAAAAAATGCAGTCACTAGGTTGTGGTTATAAACTATATTTCCCACAATACCACAGTGGCAGCAAATAGTTTTATCTGTTTATCGGATGGAATACTTACATTTGAGTTGAAGATAGGACAGAAGTCTTTTCTTGTGATACAGCAGCCGTGGCAACAGGATTATATGAAAATAGATCCACAATTCGTGCCTTAGTCTGATAGACATGTGTAGCCCGTACAGTCTGTATACCGCTAACAACCTGGCTCTGTATACCTTTTGATTTTATTGATCATAGGACATGATTTTACATCTTACTTGATCCATAATGTCTTAGTTGCACACAAATGTTCATCAGATGATGTCTTTTTCTTTCCAGCTGTTTCTTGACATTAATTATTTACAGATTACTCCTGGACTGTGTGAACCAAAGGCAATATTATGGGATTATCAAATCAACTTGTATATTGTACCTTTGGGTTTTTATTAATGATGTAAACCTGTATTTTATTTTAATAAACATCTAAATATAAAAAAAAAAGGGTTCAGGAGGCAGCCATGAAGAAGGCAGTGTATAGCAGGAAATACCATATTGTAAGTCCCATGTACAGTGTCTGTACTGACGAACACATTTTGGTCAGGTGTGTCGAATCTTAAATGTCCTGAATGAAGAAAAAGAAAAATAGAATAAGTTATTGATTTCAAAGATTTTACCAGGGAACACATACTGAGGTGATAACAGCTGATTTTCTGATACTTCCTGGGGGATGTAGGGGATGGAAATCAGTAACAGTACAGCAAAATGCAGTAAGTACAGTACATTAACAGTTTTTGTTAAATGGTTAGAGAAACTCAATACAGGAAGGTGTGTGAGATTTGTAAAATTTGCAGTTATGCAAAAAGCAATATAAAGTTAATAATAGTATCAGTAGCTTTAAATAGGGGAAGGTGGGATTGGGGGGACTGTTCAAGAGTAAGTGTGGAATATGAGGAGAGCGGTGACCGGAGGGAGGGTGGTGGAACAGCTTATGATCCAGGATCAGGAACAATTGCAGGAGTGTGTTGAGAAGTCACAGAGGAGAGATTTGAGGGAGTAGAGGGAAGAGGCAGAAGCGGATGGTAAAGGGAGGGAAGACCAGCATTTAGGAAAGTGGAATGAGAAGGTAACAGAAGTTGCTGATGCTGCATTTTCAGCCTATGTAGGGAGTTGTGGACCTAGTCTCCACTGGATGCCTTTAAGCTATGATGGGTATGAATGCTTGTTTTCATTAAAGCATGCTGTAGGATGGTTGGGATACTAGGCCACTTGTGACTTTTCGTAGGTTAACCTCTGGAGGTGTTTGGCAGCACAGAATACCCTGTTATAGTTCTCAATACACTTGCAAACAGTTAGGTAAGTTTGACGGGTCAACATCGAAGAAACAGCCCTTTAAGGAATGATATAGTACGCCTTCTGCAGTTTAACATTTGATTCTCCACATACCCCTTTCAGTAGCTGTGGCAGCAGACAGTGTGCAAAAGCCAGGGCATTCTTCCCCGCTGCACCCTCCTCTAGACCAACCACACAACTATTGCATGCCCTTGCTTGATTTTCAAGGGCCTCCAGGCATTGCTGCAACATAAGGTTCTCTTTGATGAGTTTTGTGGTTGCGTTCACTACCTGATTGGTAGAACCCTCTGTGCAGTTTTTCAAAGAGAGGCTGCTCCACTGACCAATCTGGGTGCTGTTGGCGTATAAACAGTCAAAGTCTTTACACAAAAAACTCAGCACTCCAGTATACCACAGAAAAGGCAAGGCACAGGATAAGTGCAGAAACACCTTTATTGAAGTGTTTCCAAAGGACGGTGCAAATTTGCCAGTATCGGAGCTGGCATGGGGTTGCAGTTTTTGCCGGAATTTGTGCCAGAGTAGAGGCCAAAGTAGGCACCAGTGTTGACCTCTGTGTTGGTGTAGTGTCTGTCTCTTTTCCTGGACCAGTGCTAAACTTTCTCTGGTGTTCTTCTGGTGATGCTTTCTGGGCAAATGTCTTTTCTTCCGTTGTGCCTTTCTGGAAGATCAGTGTTCGTATGTAATGCAACAGTTTTTTTTTTTTTTTGAAATAATTTTATTTTATCACATCTTCATACATCAACAACACAAACAGTTTAGACACGTAACAAGCCTTGTAAAGGTATTGACTGCATGTCCAGATTAACAAAGAAATATCATCCATGCTCAACCTATGGAGGACAATAAGGCCTTTTAAAGGTCCACTTTCCTGGCCCAGCCCTCCTTATCATCAGAAGAATCTAGACCAATAATTCTGGAATCGATTAAATTGATAAAACCCTCATACAAGGACCTGAGAGAAGAAAGAAGAGAAGAAAGAACAAGAGGAGAGAAAAGGAAAAAAAAAAAAAGGGGGGAGGAGGGGAAGGTCCCCCCATTCACACCCCCCAGTTGGACCATCCTGCCTGCCCCACCCACCCTGATGCAACTATTATCAAACTCTGTACCGCCTTGATCACCCAATCAGATCCTCAAAGACACATATATTTTACTAAAATATCTAACACATTGGTCTGATCCTTATGTGCCTGGAAATTAAAGAAGGGCATCCATCTGGTCTTGAACTTGTCTTTCTGCAATCTCACTTTAGCAGTGAGATATTCCATTTTCAAAATTTTTAGACTGTTCTTGTACCATCCCTCTAGTGTAGGGGGTACTTTAGTGAGCCATCGTTGGGTTATAGCCTTAAGAGCCAAAACTACCAGTACATCAAATAGGTACCGATGAGCTCTTGTCCCGACCTCGTCAGGGTACATGCCCAGTACCCAACATACTGGATCACTGGGGATCCTTTTCTCCAAGATGGTACTTACCCGATCTTGCACTTGTTCCCAATAACTATTTAAGTGTGGGCAATCCCAAAAAATATGCGTATAGGTCCCCACACCCCCGCAATCTCTCCAGCAGAGATCAGAGAGGTATAGTCCAAAGTGCTTGGTGATTGTCGGAGTTGGAAAGTATCTACCAACCACCTTCCACCTGAACTCTCGCCAGTTTTGAGAGGCGGTAGTGGTAAATACCGCCCCCCAAATTGTATTCCACTCTAGGTCAGTTATGTTTTTGCCCAATTCCCTAGTCCAATTGGCCTTGACCAAAACCAAGGAGTCTGACTCTAAGCCCAGGAATAAACCCACCAATCTGGAGATAACTCCCTTCGCTCCTATTTTGTTGACTTCTAGTCCCAAAGCCTCTACTAAAGGGTTGCCCTTCCCCTCTCCGGATTCAATGCTTTCCGGAAACTTCCCTTGTAAATAGTGCTGGGCCTGTAAGTACCTGAAATAGTCAGAGGGAGGGAGAGTGAATTCTTGTGAAGTCATCTGGAAGGATTTAACCCTTCCCCCTACATAAAACTGACCAATTCTACATAATCCATTTCGACTCCATCTCAAGAAGCCTGTTTCCCATCCCAGCGGGACAAAATCAAGACAAGCCCTAATCGGTGAGTCCATTCCCAGGGAGAGTCCCAAACCGAGGGCTCTATTAATCTCTTGCCACACCTCAATTATTTGTTCAATCCATGGGTTACCCCCGATTAACTTTTGAATCCCAGCCCGATCCATGAATATCAAGTCTCTAATATCTCCCCTATTCGACTCAGGCCTTTCCATCTCGACCCAAGAAGTGGTCACCATCCCCCATAAGAGACCAAGGGTTGAATCTGTGCAGCCCAGTAATACTTCTTAAGATCTGGTAAGCCCAAACCACCTTTCTTTTTATTCCCAAGAAGAGTTTTCCATCTTATTCTGGGTGATCTACCGGACCATATAAACCGAGATATGGCTGTCTTTATTGATTTCCAAAACATGATGGGTAACCTAAGTGGCAGTGACTGGAACAGAAATAAAAAGCGGGGTAAAATATTCATCCTGACAGTTTCGATTCTGCCAAACAGGGTGAGTGGAAGCTCTCCCCATCTGTGCAGGTCTTCTTGCACTTTTTGTAGCAATGGGGAGTAATTGGCCGTGAATAATTTTGAAATATCACATGTTATTTTAATCCCAAGGTATTTAATCCCGTCTTTTGCCCAGTTAAACTTACCCATCACCGGGAGCCTGTCCTTTTTTACTTTCCCCAGGGGCATTAAGACTGATTTAGTTTCATTGATTTTGAATCCTGAAACTTCCCCAAAAGTTCGTAAAAAAAAATTTATCAGTGGCATTTGCTTCTCCGGTTCTAAGATATATAACAAGGTGTCATCCACATATAACGAGATTCTAGTTTCAATTCCTTGCACCCGAATACCTTTATATTCTTTCGATTGTCTTATAAGGGCTGCCAATGGCTCCATGCACATCGCAAATAGCAACGGAGATAATGGGCATCCCTGTCTAGTCCCTCTGTTGATCATTAATACTTCAGAAGACCCCATTCACTTTTACCCTGGCCTTAGGATTTCTGTATAAATTCGCTACCCAGTTGGAAGTTTCCCCAATCCCAAATTTCTCAGGACCGGTCTAAAAGTACCAATCAGTTCGATCAAAGGCCTTTTCACGTCCAGCGACATCACCGCTCAAAAGTCAGGAGGAATGCCTAGGCGGCTAGGACTATCGAGCAACAATCGAATATTATCTTGGATATGGCGCCCTGGAATAAACCCCGTCTGATCTTTATGCACCAGCCCCGGCACAATTCCCTGCAGTCGGTAACTCAGAACTTTGGCAAATATTTTGGCATCCTGATTAATTAAGGAAATAGGTCGATAATTCCCGCATTCTAAGGGGTCTTTCCCTAGTTTAGGGATCAGTGTGATTACCGCTTCCTCCCATGAGGCCGGCAGTTCACCCTCATTCTGTGCAACATTACATACCCTAGTAAGAAATGGAACTAGTTCGTCTGCAAATGTCCGATAAAATTCTCCCACAAACCCATCCGGACCAGGGGCTTTTCCTCCCTTCAGATTTTTAATAGCAGTTCTCACCTCTTGTTCTGTAATTTTTTCCCCTAACTTATTTCCCTGAGATTCATCCAGCCTCGGTAAGGGGATATTTTGCAAAAATTTCTCAACCTTCTCTACATGTTTTGGACCTCTTTCTTCCGTATAAAGCTCTTGATAGTATTTGCAAAACTATCCATAATCTGATCAGGATCTGAAATAATGTCCTGAGTGTCATACCTTTTCAACTTAGGGATGTATCTCTCAGACTCTTGCTTCGAGCCTCAGTGCCAGCAAGCATGAGGCCCTCCTCCCGATTCATAATACCTTTGTCTAGTATATCTTAGGGCATTCTCAGTCCTTGTCATCATTTCCTTATTATACTGTTCCCTAGCCTCATGTAGCTCCTTGGCACTTGTTTGTTTTACTCTTTTTATGCTCATCTTCAATTTCTTTATATTATCCAATAACCTTTGCACCTTTTCTTGAGAGGACTTATACTTAAAGGAAGCGTAACTTATAATTTGTTCCCTCAAGACTGCTTTCAATCCATCCCAGATAAATCTGACATGAGTATCTTCCTCCCTATTTTCTTCTAGGTATTTTTTAATAGAGTCTTTCATTTGAGAGACAAATCTAGAATTGTTTAGGAGACCGGGATCAAATCTCCATAGGCCCTTAGTCTTGACCCCAGACCACTTAACCCTTGCACTAATCATCGCATGATCGGAGAACGTCACAGGATGAATAGTTATTTCTGTTAGCTCATCAGCATATTTTACTTGAGTATAGAATCTATCTAGCCTGGAATAGGAGTTTGCCGCTGCAGAGTAAAAAGTGAAGTCCTTAACCAGTGGGTTTTGTAACCTCCAAGGGTCCACCCATCCACCTTCTGTTATTAAAGTCTTAAACAACTTGGAGCAAGCAATCCTATCCCCTCTCCCCCCCTCACTTTTGTCTAACATCCCATCCTCCACACAATTCCAGTCTCCTACCATGACCACTTTGCCTTGTGGGAGGGTATCCATCATCGAGAAAAATTGCCTAAAAAACGTTCCCGAGGGGGGTGTGGGGGCATACATCGCTGCTAGATGGCAGCTCTGTCCCATGAATTCGCCAGATATTATCACATAATGACCCATACCACTATTCTGGACGTTATATATTTTCAAGGGAAGGCCTCTACGCAGTAAGATCGCCACCCCAGCCCTAGATGCGTCTGGACATGAATCCGCATAAACCCCTCCTACCCATGCTCTGCGCAACTTGGCATGTTCGGAATCTGATAACTTGGTTTCCTGAAGACAGACAATATCACATTTTAACCTACTCAATTCTTGTAAGATTCTTGCCCTTTTCACCACCCCATTTATCCCTTTAACATTAATTGAAACTATTTTAAGTATCGTCATTCCAACAATCAGTAATAGTTACTATAATTCCTCTTCTAGAAATCCCTCCGCCACATTGGCAGGATGGGTAGTGTGCAGACAAGACGGTCCAACCCATACAGCAAGGGAGAGAGCCAGGAAGGGAGAGAAGAAAAAAAAAAAAAAGGGGGAGGGGCCATAGCAGAGAGCCATAACAGAGATAGCAGACTAAAGTGTTCTCCATAGATATCCTCATATGTTTTGTCTCTTCTAGGAATTTGAGCAGAGAGATAAGACAAGACAATAAACAACAAACAGTGCAGGAGGGATCGGAGGGGAGTGAACAGTTCCCTTATCAATCCCGCACTATCCCCCCTATTGGGAAATAGAATTAACTATAAGGAAGCGGGCTACAGTAACAACTGCACCCCACTAAGCTCAACCAGAGCTAGACTACAATCTGAAGGTCGAAGGTGCCGACACTTCAGATACTAGAGATAACACTCTCTAGTTAAGTAGGAGAAAAAGTGCAAATGCACTAAAGGGCCAACTCTCAGAGTGTCCAAGAGACAGGTCCTCTCCTACTAGGGTGGAAAAGATAAATGTTCCGATTGAGGCGGCTTTAGGAAATAGGTACCCCAGGAACAGCATTTCTCTGAAAGGTCGAGGGACCAGACCAGAAAAACATAATGCAACAGTTTTATTATCCATCCTACTTACATTTTGATTTTCTGTGTAAAGGGCCGCTTTAGTATCAGTCCTTTGAACATAACGGTGGTTTCCCCTCACTGCACTGTCTAGTCTGAGGTGCTTTTGTTTCTACCCTTTGGAATGCCAGCCTTTGTTTTCAGCGTGAGTTCAGCATGAGTGACCTCTCGTCTTTCACACTGGTGTAGAAAGGAGACAGTGAGTCAGCTGGCCACTCTTTAAGGAAAAGGTCTAGTTCTTCTCAAACGTAGTCTAGGAAAGTTGTATGCAAGTTTCCATTGATAGCCTCTGCCTTGTTTGCCTCAGCTTTGTCTTGAACAGCTGCACCAGAGGCACCTTGCCCCTTTTCCTTCTGTTTTCACAGATAGAGAATTTCTTCTCTCCATGTCTCCTAGTCTTCTTGCCAGTAGGATGGGGAAAGAAGTTTGTTGGGAGGGATTGTCTGTAACTCTGGCAGAGTCCTTATCTGAGTTCTGCCCTACAGCATTTTCTTTTAACAAACTACTTGTTCTCCTCCAGTGAGACAGGCACCTAGTCTAGCTACTCTAAGGGAATGTATTGGAAGACATGCTGCAGTGCTACAAACAGCGCTCTCTCTCTCTCCCTCTCTGGACCTCAGCCCTATAGGGCTACTAAACCTGGGCAGCCCTGCTCCTCACTACCCCGCCACTAAGGACGCATTCCTCTAGTATATGGCCTTCTACTGTCCTCCCTTTTTAGTGATGGCTTACTAATCGAGTCTAGTTGGGGCTCTATGGAGAAGATTGATTCTTGAAAGATAATGAAGTTACTTAACATGTAATTGTGGCTCTCCAAGAATACCTTCTTCATAGAGCACCACTCCCCACCCTTCATCCCCCTCTCATTGGAACTCTTTTACAGTTAGGGGTCTACTAGAGAGAACTCTTTTTTTATATAGAACTTTTTACTTTGAGGTGCTGGCTGGCTCTGGGTCACCAGTGTGCCATCCTAAGCGCCAGTGTCAGTTCTGTTGCTTGGCCATTCTGATGGTACTGGCCTGGGTGCTCGCATTGGCGCAGGCCTTGAGGCCGGGGTTTGTGCCAGGCGTAGGGGCCAAAGTCGGCCCCAGTGTATTTTGTTTTATTTATTTATTGTCTCAGATTAACAACCTTTGAGCTTGGAGTTTTTTTTTTACAAAGGTTCCACATCAGTATAACGGATACATAAGAGAAAAAGCTAGTAAAACATAGAACAAACACTATTGACTAATTAAATACAGAATAATTACAGTGCAAAATTAAGGCAAGTAGTGTAATGAATAACACTGAGCAAATTTTCATAAAAATTATTTTTTTCCTAGTAAGGAAGTGAGACCAGAGTGAGCAGCCAGGAGTTAGCATTGTGAAGAAGCAGGGAGGAAGGGTTGGTCCAGTAAGGATGCTTGGTAGGAGTGGGGGAGAGGAAATTGTGGTGGGGGCAGTAAGGTAACGTGACAAGGAGGTAACCATCAAATGGGGAGGGTGGTGGGAGGGGAGAGAAAGAGGTTAAAGGTAGGGCAGGAGGGAGTGGGGAGCGCTAGACGAGGTGGAGAGTGGAAATGGGATTCAGTGGAATAGGGTTATGGGATTAAGTTGGTAGGGGATCAGTCCAAGCAGTCACATTTACCTAAGGTAGTCAGATATTGCAAAAGTTCCTTCTTGAATGGCCCAATCTTTAGGGTGTAGGATATAGTAGAAGGGAGTTCATTGAGCCATAGTGGTGCCTTATAGGAGAAAGATCGCTGGGCAAGTGTTGTATGACGAACAGGAACATGTAAGACATTTCTAGCCTTACCTCTTCTTTGAGGAGCTTGTGCAAGACTAATGGGGTTAGACCTAGTAGTGCTTTTTTACCAAGGAGACAGACCTGATACTGTATCCTCCACGGAAGGTTAAGCCACTTGGTCTGGGCATATAGGTCACAGGTGTACATAAGTTTGCCTGTACCTAGGACCAGCCCGCTGGCCTTGTTTAATGCTATTTTGACCATTTCAATGCAGTATCAGTGGTTATACTGTACACTACCAGACCATAGTCTGACAGATAGTATTGAGCTGTTGACTGCAAGTCTCGGGACTTCAGCCATCATGTAGTGTATTGACCTTTTTGTTGGAGTGGTCTCAGTCTCTCCTTCCCGGGCCTGTGCTGAACTTCTTCTTGTGTTCATCTGCTGGAGCTTTTTGGACTAATTTGTCTTCTCTTCCAGTGTGTTGTTCTAGAGAATCAATGTTGGTATGTAATGCAACTGTTTTGTTATCTATCCTATTTATTTATTTATTTATTTATTTATTTTATTGTCCCGGCCCAAGGCGCCGGTCCCCCGCCCACCGCTCCCCCCCATCTCCAGGCTTCCCCCTGGACAGGGCCGCCAGGGGGGGTGACCCATCCGTGGAAACTCTGGTTACAAAGCCCTGGCTTGCCCCCCAGGGTGGGGTAATGAGAGCGGGACCACCCCTGGCGGACTTTTAGTCTGAGTGGGGAGCGGAGGCCGACAGCATTTTTCTGAACTTTTTTCTCCTGGGGGCGGGGATGTGCAATGGCCGCTGGTGTCTGGCCCCCATTGCATGTGGTGCTGGCCACGCAGCACCCCCAGCCTCCGTCAGGGGTCCTCATTGCGCCGGACACTCTTCCCCCTCCCCCCAGAGAAGGAGAGCAGTCCATAGGACACTCAATCCTTCGCCCCCGGCCAGCCCTCCGACTCCTGGGTCTGTCACCGAATCTAGGATGTCGGCGCCACAGACAGACGCCTTGCTGCTGTGCCGGCGGGCCGGCCCTTATTTTTATTTTCCATGTAAATTCCCACTTTAGTATCAGCCATTCTAGCCTAACTTTGGTTCCCCTGACCGCACTGTCTAGTCTGAGATGTTTTTGTTTCTACCTTTCACACAGTTTCGCTGGAGAAAGGAAACTATGAGTTGGCTGACCACTCTTTAAGGAAAAGGTGTGGTACTTCTCACATGTAGGCTTGGAAAATTGAGTGCAAGTCTCCCTTGATAGCCTCTGCCTTGTTTGCCTCAGCTTTGTCTTGAACAGGTGCACCAGAGGCACCCTGACCCTTTTCCTTTCATTTCGCAGGTAGAGTATTTCGTCTCTATTTGTCTCCTAGCCTTGTGGTACCAGTGAAATGGGGAAAGGTTTTTGGGAGGGATAGTCTGTAACTCTGGCAAAAAGCTTTTCTCTGGTGAGTTGTGCCCTACAGTATTTTCTTCTAAAATACTGCCTGTACTTCTCTGTTGAGACAGGCACCTAATCTGGCTACTGAGAAGGACTGTATCCGCAGACGTGATGCAGTGCTTACAACATCTTTTTGTCTTCACTAGACCTCAGCCCTATTGGACTACTAAACTTGGGTAGCCCCACTCCTCACTGCCCCACAACTAGGAAAGCATCCTTCCAGTATTGGGCCTTCTTCTGTCCTCCCTTTTTAGTAGTGGCTTGCTACCTGAAACCAGTGAGTAGGGCTCTATGGATAAGATTGATTCTTGGTAGGTAAAGAAGTTACTTACCTGTAATGATGTCTGTCCAGGAATATCTTCTTCATAGATCACCACTCCGCACCCTTCATCCCCCTCTCTTCAGAAATCTCTCGGCGTTAACGATCTCTTCTGGAGAGCACTTTTTTTCCGTAGAGCTTTTTCATGCGGGGTACCGGCTGGCTGTTTAGCCCCTGCTCCCCCCATGACCAGTCATCATCTCCCCTGAAGTTTTTACCTACCTTGTTCCCTCGTGCCTTGCCCCTCTGATGGCCTGCGGAGGGAAGGTGGTCCTCCCCAACTCCATAGTCTGAATCTGGTCAGCAGGACCTGGGGTGATGATGTTGGTCGAGGCTGGTGAGTGGGGCTTCCTTGTTGCACAGTTCCTGCCTTTTCCTTTTCTGGTCCCCACCCTCAAGGTTGGCTTGTGTGCAGTGGTATGCATGCGATGTGAAGACACCTCATTTACTTGAAAACCTGCATCTGGTCCTCAGAGAGGCGACCATCTGCTGTGCCACCCAGCCTCCGCTTTGTTGCAGTCAAGCAGAGGCATGCACTGTTCCCCCTCCCCAAAGAGAGCTGTTTGTGGATGCTCGATCCTCCTCCTTCTCCCAGCCGGTCCCCAAGTAACCTTGGTCCATTCCTGAATTGGGTCACTGGCGTGACAGAGGGTAAGGCCCAAGTTCCGCCTTAGCTCTCCGTGCTACTGGGCTGGCTTTGTAGAGCACATTTCAATCAATACTCCACAACTCTTGTCCCTTTTGGTATGGCGGATTAGTAGATGTCAAGAGTGTACAATCCTCAAACGGCCTTTTAAGGTAACTGGGATGCCTACAGGGCTCTTCTGTGGTTGTTTTTAGTCTTATAAGGGTTTTATTTTTCCCCATCGCATTACATTTTTCCACCAAAGGTGCATAGGTACATGTTCTGTGTACATGAACAGGAAGACATAGGTGCAAGCAGAAGAAGCACTGTTCTTTCTTTCACCTGTATATCCCTAGAGGTCCTCTCTTTCCTGGTAATCTGTTCAACATTCCAGTGCCCAGGCTGGCCCAGTGGTGCTGAGGGTTGAGGCGCTGGACGCCACACCTCGTGCCATGCTGGTGACCCGAGTTGCCGGGGGTCGGCAGGGAGGGAGAGGATCGAGCATCCGACGGACTGCTCTCCTCTCCCGGGGGAAGGGCCATGGGATGTCCGGCATCCCAGCAGCCCCCGATGGAGATTGGGGGGGCACTGCAGGATGTAGGACCAGCAAGGCTATGCTCCAGGGTGTCATTCCACACCACGCTCAGGGAGAGAGGGTGTTCTCCAGAACAGGGAAAACACCAGCTTTGCGGGTTAGGCGACGGCACCTGATCCCAATGCCCACCGCCAGATCCTACCCACCCGGCCTTTCAGTTCCTCTGCCTGGGTCCTCACCTGCAGCTTGGCCAGCTTCTAAGAGCGCCCAAAGAGGAGGGGTGGGTGGCCCACCCTGGAGGGGTCACACCGGGGGTACTGGCTCCTGGGGGGGGGGGGAGGAGGCTCAGGATGGGAGGATCTTAGGTGGGCAGGAACAGATCAGGATGCCTGAGAGGCCCCACAGGCTGCGACCAGAGGGAAAAAGATTTAACAAAACAAAAAAGAAAAACATTCCAGTAGCTTGGTATTGCACCATTGGTCTTGAGCCAAGCCTAGTCTATGCTAGGAAAAAGTTTTCTTATTACTTTGGACTGAAAGTACCCCTCTCCACTTCCTTCCATGGTGCGTACTTTGCTTTCTTTTAGAGCCTATAGCAGAATGGCCCCCCCAGAGAGCTTCATCTGTCTGGGTAGCCTCATTTCTTCCTCGTCCTTTAGATCTTTATATAGATTTCGCTAAATTTAGTGATATATCTGCATCTCCTCCTTCTTGGAGATTATCGCTAATTCAAGGAGAGCGCTAGAATTTACTAGATGAGCAGGAATATATAGAAGCCCTACTGTATGAGTAAGGGGATTTTCTTATAGCAGATGTGTGTGTGTGTGTGTGTGTGTGTGTGTATGTATGTATATATATATATATATATATATATATTTTTTATTTTAGTCTTTGAGAACCAAGTAAGGCCCACTAGGCAGAAGTGCCTGTTTTCAGGGGCGACATGGGAGCACTGGGTGGTTAAGTGACTTGCTCAGAGTCACACAGTATGCAAGTGGAGGTTGTGAGAATCAAACCAAGGTCCAGTCTGCTGGATGTACCAAGCTTGTTCACAACTCGTTACTCTAACCTCTAGGCTATGCTGCCAGATATGAGCTATGGTCTGTGGCGACTGGCAAGAGGCTCAGTTGGAGGCCCACTGTGGCTAACATACTAACATACTAAAATGCCAGCAGAATAGGCCTAATGGTCTTTCGTGTCTGCTCGTTTGGTCAGCCCCCACCCTGGGTGCTGACCTTGCTGTCCCCCTCGCCTTCTCTGGCTTCTCCCTTCCCAGTTCCGGATATTCTTGCTGCATTGGATTTTGCTTCCTGAACCCTTCCCCTGTACCTGTCCCACCCCCTCTTGAACCCCTCCACTGTCTCTGCCTCCACCAGCCCCCTAGGTAGTGCATTCCATGGCTCTACCACCCTCTCAGTGAAGTAGCACCTCCTCCTTTCTCCCCTGAATCTTCCCACCTCCAGCTTCCACCCATGCCCTCTCGTGGCCCCTTCCTCCTTCCTTCGAAGCACCCTCACTGTTCCTCCCCTATTTACCCTCTTCATGTACCTGAAGACCTCTATCATGTCCCCCCGGTCCCTTCTCTCTTCCAAAGTGTACATATTTAGCTCTTCGAGCCTCTCCTCATAGGTCCTGTCCTCCAAGCCCCAAATCATTTTGGTTGCCCTCCTCTGGACCCTCTCCAGGAGGTTAATGTCCCTCTTTAAGTGTGGCCTCCAAAACTGCACGCAGTACTCCAGGTGCGGCCTCACCAAGCAGTTATACAGAGGGAGTATCACTTCCCTCCTTCTGGAGGTGATCCCCCTAGCGATGCATCCCAGCATCCTGTTGGCCTTGGCTGCTGCCCTCCTACAAGTCTCAGAGTTGTTCATCTTGACATCCACCACCACCCCCAGGTCCCTCTCAGCCATTGAGACTTGTAGTATTCCCCCCACCAGGGTGTACACTTGGCCTGGGTTTCTGGCCCCCAGGTGGAGTACCTTGCATTTCCCTGCATTAAACCTCAGCTTCCACTTTCTAGACCATCTTTCCAGAGCCTCCAGGTCCCCCTGCAGGGCCACCTTCCCCTCCTCCCCATCCACCACCGCCCCCAGTTTCGAGTCATCTGCAAAGAGACTCATCTCACTCCTGATTCCTGTCCTTATGTCAGATAACGTAGGCGTTGAACAGAAGGGGCCCAAGGACTGATCCTGTGGGACCCCACTAATGACCCTCCTTGGGAAGAGATTATCCACCAACTCACGACCCTCTGGGTCCGGTCCTGGAGCCAATTGCTATCCATCGGATCATCTGGTTTCCACCCCATTTCTCCTAGTTTATCCAACAGGCCTCCGTAGAGAACAGAGTCAAATGCCTTGCTGAAGTCCAGAAGAGGACATCCACTGGTCTACCCAGGTCCAAGGCACTTGTCACCCAGTCATAGAACTCCACCAGATTTGTCTGACACGATTTCCGGATGAATCCATGCTGTCTATCGTCCAGGCACCCTGACTTATCCAGGGCCCCCCTAGCCACTCCTTGACAATGCCCTCCATCACCTTGCCCACCACTGATGTCAGGCTGACAGGCCTGTAGTTCCCTCCCTCCCTTGATCCCCCTTGTGGATAGGCACTACATGCACCACCTTCCAGTCTTGGGGCACCCACCTGTCCTCAGAGAGATGGTGAAAAGCTCTGCCAGGGGTTTCGCCAGGACATCTGCAAGTTCCTTCAGCACTCTAGGATGTAATTTATCCGCCCCGTGCTTTCTCCGTCTTAAGGGAGCTGAGGGCTTCCTCACTCTCTGCTGTGATTTCCACTTCCAGTACCTCTTCTCCCTGCTTAGCCCTCCCCCACCTGCCAGTGATGCCCCTCCCCAGACCTGCAGATTGGTAAGGGCCCCCATCTCATTATCTCTGTCTCCTCCCATGTATGATGCAGCATCCCCATTTTCCCTGGTGAAACTGAGGGTGAAGTACTCATTTAGTACCTCAGCCTGCTCCTCTGGGTCTTGTGCCCATCTCTCCCTGATTTAATCCTGCTAATCTGCCCCTTCACCCTTCGTCTTTCCCAGTGTATCTAAAGAACCCCTTTTTCCCTCTCCTAATTTCCCTGGCCAGGTTCTGCACCTTCCTTGCCTTAGCCGCCCTCACCACTCTAGTGGCCCTTCTAGCCAACAGCTCATACTCCCCTCGATCCCTTTCACTCCTTGAGCACTTGACTTTCTTATAGGCTGCTTTCTTTCCCCGCACCACCTCCTGGACCTCCCTGGTCCACCAACAGGGTTTTTGGGCCCTACCGCATTTTCGTCTTACTCTTGCACAGGTGCTGGTAGCATCCTGCACCCTCTCCTGATGATTTCCACCTACTATCAGCGTCCATGTCTGACCCAATCCCATCAAATGCTCCTAAGGATCCTTCCATTTCCTTAAAATCCACCCCTGAAGTCGGTTACTTCCGTCTTTGTGCAGCCTTCTACCCTCCTAGGTCCAGGCAGAACCAGACTGTGGCATGGTCACTTCCCTGCCAATGGGTCCCTTACCTCCCAGGCCCCAATCTGGTCACTGTCTGCCAGGACCACATCCAGTACCGATGCCTCCTGGTCGGTTCCCTCACCTGCTGAGTTAGGAGCAGCGTCTTGAAAGACATCCAACAACCTCTGTTCCCTGGTCACAGAGGATGTCATAGTCTCCCAGTCTGTTCCTGGCATGTTTAAGTCCCCTAACACCACCACCTTTCCTCTGCCCAGTCTGCAGTGTCTCCTAACATCTGCCACCAGACTGTCCTCCAGCTCCTCCGCCAGGCAGGGGTCTATACACCACTCCTATTTTACTCTCTTGCCCCCTTGTTATCAAGGTGACCCAAATCGCCTCCACGGTTCCCTCCGCCTCCTCAACTCCCCTATGCCAATGCAGTTTTTACTATCATTGCTACCCTCCTCCCCTTCCCTCCCTGTCCTTCCTGAACATAGTGTAACCCTCCAGGTTCAGGTCCCAGTCATGTCTTGCAGTGGCCCAAGTCTCAGTGACCGCTGCCACATCCACTGCTCCTCAGTTAACATCGCCTGGAGCTCAGGCATTTTATTGCCCAAGTTCCTGGCATTTAGCAGGACTACTTCGACCCTTTCCTATAGTTTCATTTCCCTGCTCGTGTTCCTGGGGATTCTGTTTTCCTGGTCTGCACTTTGCCAGTTGGTCTTTTCCTGCAATCCTCCTGGTCCCCAGGGGTGGAGACAGAGTCCCTCCTTTATCGGCATCCCTTGACTGCCTTTTCTCCCATCCACCCCCCTTCACAAGTTTAAACCCCACTTTTCACCAATGAACTCCTCCATTTTCAACTAAGGATTCCCTCCTCCAAATTGAGATGTAGTCTATCTCTAGCATACAGCTCCTTATCCTCCCAGGTCTCCCCAATCCCCATCAACCCATACCCTCTGGCCTCACACCACTCCCTGAGCCACTGGTTTATCTCCTAATTTTCTTTGTGTTCCCACTAGCCCTTGGCACTGGCGGGATTTCTGAGAAGGAAACTGTGCATCCTATGTCATGACAGACCTATGAGCTCCCTGAATCTTGCCTGTATCTCTAGCTCGCTATTTCCTTCAATGTCATTTGTGCCCAGGTGGACCAGTATGTCTGGGGAACCCCCACAGTCCTTTGCCAGCTGATATACCTCATGCTTAGCCCTGTGCACCATTAGTCCAGGGAAGCATCTTGTTCTAACTGGCCAGGCTTCTCCCTCCCTATCCCATTTGATACCCCTGATCATAGAATCCCCCAGCAGGAGCACTCTGACCACTCCTTTTCCTCCATTTCCCCCTTCCATGTCCCTCATCCTTTCTACCGGCCCCCACCCAGCTGGCTCCTTGTTCCTCCCCTATCTGGGTGCCACATGCCACCCGTTCCTTATTTTCATAGCCTCCCTCCCTCCACTATGCCTCTCCTCCTCCTCCTGAGTATCCTTCTGTACCTTGTTAATTCCCCCTCACTGCTCGCAACTGGTCCTTCTCCCCCATCTGCTAAACTAGCCTGGCTCATCCTCCCTCCCTTCCTTCCTGTCTCCATTTAGTTCCTCCTTGCTCATCGTGCTCCCCTGGCCTAACCCCTCAGCTCTCTTTACTGAATCATCCTTGTACTTCTGGTCCTTCTTTACCTTTCCTCCCAACTGGTCCTTCTCCTTGCGCTTTCCTCCCTCTTCCCCCTGCTCCGATTTACTACTCACCCCATTCTCCTGCATTCCAGGTCCCCCCCTGTTCTTCCTGCTATCTGGCCCCTGCCTCCTGCCCCCCACTCCCACACCCTTTCCGTCTCTAACCACCTCTGTCGTGGCTACATCCCCCTCCCATCCTTGAGCAGAAGAAGAGAATTGAAGCGGTTACTAAGTATAAGGTCCGATCCACCTCTCTGCCTTGCTTCCTTCTGTCTAGCACTGGCTATCCGCCTACTTCCCTGAGAATGTTGTCCCTCCGTCCCCCCTTTGTGAGGGTCCCCAGTTACCTGCCTGCTTCCTTGGTAGTGTCCTTTTGGGCCCCCTCTGCCAGGGACCCTATGTGACCCCTGAGTATTCTCCTGCACTCCTTTCCCTATACCCCCGCCCCCAGTGCTTGGTGCAACCCTGTGGGAGATTTCCAGCCCCCTTCCCCAACCATACCACCCCCTTCCCCAGCTTTCTCCTCATCCCCGCAACCTCCTCCCTAAGCTGTGCCAGCTGGTAGCACACTGGGCAACCACCAAACTTCCAAGCCCAGTCCAGTATCATGGCTGCTCCACACCCTGTGCACCCCACCACCCTCCCAAAGATGCCGGCCCTAATGATGTGTGGTTCCATCCCCTTTCAAATAGTTTTCCTTGGGTGAGCCACCAGGTTCCCCCTATTCCAAGATACCCCTACTGCCTAATCAGGTCACCCACTAATCCTAGAGACAGTCCCACTGTACACCAGTAACTCTGTTACTAGGTGCAGTACAACACATTAAACATGTAAGGAAAATGAACAACTCCCTAAGCTCCTCTCTCCCGGCCTTTAAATCCAACCCCCAGTGGCTAGAACTACATGAGCTGCACCAGCAGCCTTTTCCTCCAATTGCAGGGCAGGTCTTCCCCTATAAATTTGCAGACTTCTGGGGAGGGAGGTGGGAGGGGGCGGGTCTTGGGCAGACACCTGACAAGAGAGAGTGTATCAGCCCTGTGTCTCCCCTCCAAGCCCTGCAGCTAAAGAACCATCTCCAAGCAAGGGCCGGTGCTCTTTCATTAACATCTGGATTCAGCTCTCCTGCTTTCAGTGAAGGGTCTGTGAGCCTTTCATGTCTTTTGTCAGTGTCCTTTTATTTTTCCTAAAACTTTCTTTCCTCTCTCCTTGGTAAAAAAAGAAGTAGAGATGGTTGGAGACAGTGGCACTATTTATGCTTTCAGAGCATGCGGCATTTATGCTCCAAGAGCATGCGGTGCAAGGCCCCGCTATGTGCACATCCTTAGTGCCCTCCAGTTGCAAAAGTTCTTCTTCCACGGGGTACTAGCACCTTCTGCCCTAAGACCAATGAGTGTTGCTTAGTGGAAGAGAGATTTTTTGAGATTCGTAGTTACAAGTGAGCAACTTCTGTTCTAGGGACATTGTCATGGTTCAGTTATCTACCCATTGGCAGTCTTCCCTTTAAGAGCTGATTTGCCAGACAGTCTTTAAGCTAAGCTCCTCCCACCACCTGGGTGGTATATCCCTCGGCTCTGCCCCATGATGTCAAAGCTTCCATTCTGCTGGAAGAGTCGGGTCTCCTCCTTCGCAGCTATGTATTCGGTGTAGGCCCAAAAAACTTGGTAAGTACACCATTTGGCTAACTTTTTTCCAAAAACATTTCAGATTTCTTTTAAGTATATACTCTGTTCCATCTCCGATGTCGACTCCATTGATTGCAGGGATTCTAAG
Organism: Neoceratodus forsteri; assembly: GCA_016271365.2. Taxonomy (NCBI): domain Eukaryota; kingdom Metazoa; phylum Chordata; order Ceratodontiformes; family Ceratodontidae; genus Neoceratodus; species Neoceratodus forsteri. Next base: position 264,328,625 of record CM057454.1, on the reverse strand, counting down.
CCGGCTCCCGGCTTCAGCTGTTGTGTCCATTGCAACCAGAAGATGTCATGGACAGATCCACATGTGTCATGTATATGCTTCCTTGGTGAACAGCATGACATTGCTGCATGTGGCCTGTGCCAGACTGTGTTTCCTTCTTCACTTGAAGACCACTACCCCCATATTCTCCTCGGTCGGTCAGTCAAATGGGACCCTCTGGTGAAGTCAAAGCAAGCTCATAAGGTGGCTCCTGTGGCTGTGGGGTCCACAACCCAGATGGCAGCCATGGAATGTCCCACTTGGGGCCAGCGTAGTCCAGGTTTTCACAGGGAATTTCCTTGAAATGTGTTAGATCTTTCAGACCTTGCGGGAGAGCCCTGCTTCCCATAGTAAGGTCAAGAAATCAAAAAAGTCCTACTGTTGGTTGTGGGAACAGGAATGGGCGTGCTGTTCCTGCACCCTCGACTCCCCCGACCGCTCAATGGCTGTCGAGCATTCGACTTTGGCTGAACCTACCTCGGTCAAAGGCCAGGCTGCTAGCTCCATGGTGCCCCTATCAAGCTTGTCGATCTTGACACAGGTGGAGCAGGCAGTTGAGATTTTTCTTGACTCTGTCAACCTATTGTCGGAAGGGATCGACGATGATTTAATCTCTAGGATCCTGGTCTTGTCATGCCTTAATCAAGAGGAGCTGTCGGTGAACCTGGCTGTCTCTTCATAGGAGTTGCCTCCCCCCCGGGGTTGAACCCTGTACTCCCCCCCGGCCATATTTCCTTGACGTAGCTGATCCCATTGATACTCAAGGTCTAGCTCGAAGGATTTCTCGCGCTCTTGGTTTCACTCAGCTGGGAGGCACCACCATAGGTGCTCTTCCTCCTCCGACAACGAGAGGCTCTGTTGTTGTATGTGGTTGCGCTGTGAGGCGCTCCTTTGGTAGCAGTGGGCCTTAGTTAGGCAGGGTATGGCTCTGCCCTCGACCCCTGGAGTCACCTGGCTGACACCTGTTCAGCCTGTGCTAGTCCTGCAGAGACAGCGCTCTCAGGCACGACTCTCACCACCGATACAGGTGGAGCTGCCTGCACGACAGCCCATGCAGGGAGCCCAATCTAAGGACTCCCATCCGGCTACCAGCTTGCCAGGCTAGTTGTCGTAGATCATGCACGCAACCGAGCCCTGAGTGGTGCATGGCGACAGACAGCTGATGGCGTATTCGAGGATTCCTGAACTGACTCTGATGGATCCTCGATGCAGTCTTAAAAGGCTCATGGTTTGGACCATAATTCGACCGAAGAATTGACTACTGACTGTCACAAACGCACACAGCATGTCAGGCCCTCTGCTCCCACAGTGCCAACCTCAGAGTGCAGTAGTGTGAACAGGTAAGAGACAGGGTAACCCTCCTGTCTGCTTTTAGGTCCGAATCACCTTTAATCTCAAATTCTGGGGGGATTCAAACTGTGAACCTTATGCTAGCATACCCAATGAACAGGCTCAGATATGTACCCTCTTCTGGGATTGCGATACAATCTTTCGCCAGGGGCACCCAGCCAGGCTTCCAAAATGAACCTTTTTAACTCTATAAGATACCTTGGGTATATTCTTACCTTTTCCCAGTTTAGTAACACCATCAAGCCCTTCAAACAACTGTCAGACTTAACCACGTATACATCACATGCAAAAAGAATTTGGAAGACACACCCAGGCAGTATCTTAAGAGAATGTACTTTACTAAAAGATGATAAAAATATGAAAAATGTAAACACAGAACAATATATCAAAGAGCTCACAATCACATAAAAGAGCAAGGGAAAATTACAAAGCAAAACTCCTATCACAATACATGTAGATGTTTGCTGTCTAAGGTATTACCTCTGGAAGTGTGTTTTAAAGTTAGGTCAGAGAGCTGTGTCTCTTTAGAGTCCCAGGATGATATGACAACATTTCAGACACAAGTATCAGTTTAAGCTTTGTGTCTCCACACCCCTTCTGTGAGACATCTAGCTTCTCCTTTTAGAACATAAAATTACAAAAAATGATTTCCTATCATGAGGTATTTTAAATAAGGTGCCATCAGAAGAAAAAAGAAATTTCCTGTATATAACTCCTTAATTACATATGTTTCCTTTGAAATTAGCACTCCCACATTGGCACCTATGTGTTAAAAAAACTAACAGGAATCGGCCTAATGACGTCCTCTTTCTGAAGTCATAAAGTCACATTTGGTTTGCACTTCAAAAAGCCTAGGCATGTCATAAATAGTAATACAATTCCATTCTGAAGGAAGTCAGTTAATTAAATGGTTCCTGGTCAGTTTTCATATCCTGTAGCTTCACTGAAACCTGAGGGGGTGCCACCCATGGAAGCACAGGCTGTCTTATGTGAGACAATCACATACTATATTTTTATATTTCAAATATGATATAATAATCATAACCAGCTGGCCAAGCATCACAATCCTCCTCACCTAGACTGAATTTGGGGGCTCAATCCTCTGCATGGGATGAGCTTCCCAAGTCAGTTCACTCCTCATATAGACGCGACAGGCCATCTGCATTCTGATTGGTCACTCCAGCCTTATGTAAGATCGTCATGTCATATCCTTGCAAGGCAAGACTCCATCTTAATAGTCTACTATTAGTTTTTCCCATTTGTGTGACCAACCCAGGGGTTGTGGTCAGTTTGTACCTCAAAATGCTGCCCATATAAGTATGGCTCTAACTTCTTTAGGGCCCACACTATAGCAAGACACTCTTTTTCCACAGTAGAGTAAGCCTGCTTCCTGGGAAGTAACTTTTTACTCAGGTACACTACAGGGTGATCTTTCCCTTGGTTGGATGTCTGACTCAGTACTGCCACAATACTCACGTCTGAGGCGTCAGTCTGGACTATAAAGGGTCTGCTATAGTCAGGACTTGTCAACACAGGAGCACTGCACAGCACCTCCTTCAGTCTGGTAAAGGCTTTTTCACAGGCTGGTTCCCAGGTAATTTTCTTAGCTATCTTTTTCTTCACCAGGTCAGATAGGGGAGCAGCCAGGGCACTGTAATTGGGTACAAATTTCCTATAGTACCCTGCTGTCCCTAGAAAACTCCTGACCTGCTTCTGCATTTCTGGTCTGGGCCATGCCTTGATCACCTCTATTTTTATTTGGTTAGGATGGAGCTGTCCCCGGCCTACAACATGCCCAAGGTATGCCACTTCAGCCATGGCCACCTGGCACTTCTCAGCTTTGACAGTGAGCCCAGCCCTCTGTATCCTGCCCAGCACTTCCCTAAGGTGGAGAGGTGTTTCTCCCAGCTGGCACTAAAGATGGCAGTGTCATCCAGGTACCCCACGGCGTACTCCTCAGCACCATTTAACACCTGGTTCACCAACCTTTGGAAAGTGGCTGGGGCGTTCTTCATTCCGAAAGACATTACTTTAAATTCAGATAACCCTGTCAAAGTGATGAAAGCCGACCTCTCCCTAGCTCTGGCAGTTAACTCTACCTGCCAATACCCCTTTGTCAGGTCAGTAGTCATAAGGTATGTTACCCCTCCCAACTTGTCCAGGAGTTCATCCATCTGGGGCATCGGGTGGGCGTCTGACTTCGTGACTGCATTCAGTCCATGATAGTCCACACAGAAACAAGTAGAGCCATCTGGCTTGGGCACAAGGACTACAGGTTTGGTCCAGGGGCTGTGGGATCTCTGGATTACCCCTAAATCCAGCATTTCCTCCACCTCCCTCCTAATGTCCTTTTGGACAGCCTCTGACACCCGATATGCTGTCTGCCATGTGGGTGTCTGTGTCCCTGTCTCCACATCGTGTGTTGCTAAGGTGGTTAGTCCAGGCTTGACGCTAAACAGTGGGTCAAAGTCTGCTAAAACCTCCCGTACTTCCTGGATCTTGTCCGGGGCCAGCTGGGGTGACAATTTACCTGCTTCTGTGGAGGACTCCCGCTTGCTTTCTTCCAGCAAGTCCAGAAGGGGTTTCCTTTGTCCGTCCCTTCCCCAGGACTACATACTGCAAACACCATGTCAGCCCTATAAGCATATGGCTTCATCATGTTGACATGGTATATTCTTTCTGTATGTCTTCTGTCAGGTAATTCTATGATATAGTTCACATCATATACCTTTCTAACTACTTTGTATGGTCCTGCCCACTCAGCCTGCATCTTGTCTTTCTGGACTGGGATAAGGACCATGACTTCCTGATACACTGTGTACGAGCAAGCTCTGGCTCTGCGGTCGTACCATACTTTTTGTTTCTTTTGGGCAGCTGCCAGGTTACTCTGGGCTGTTCTCATAAGCTCCTTCAGCCTTTCCCTAAACCTAAGGACATGATCCATTATGGGAGTTTCCTGGGTAGTGTGCTTGCCTTCCCAGTCCTCCCAGATCAAGTCTAGGGGCCCACGTACCCAGCGTCCATATAAGAGCTCGAAGGGGGAAAATCCTGTCGACTCTTGGAGCACTTCCCTGTATGCAAACAACAGGTGGGGAAGGTATTTCTTTCAGTCCCTCCCATGCTGTTCAGCAAACGCTTGGAGCACTGATTTCAGGGTACTGTTAAATCTTTCCACAAGCTCATTGGCTTGCAGGTGATAAGATCTCATGCGCCTCTGCACCACCCCACACTTCTCCCACAAAAATTTCATCAGGTCAGACATGAAGGAACCCCCTCGATCGGTGATAACCTCCTGCAGAAACCCAACACGGGAGAAAATCCCAAGTAAGGCATCTGCCACTTTATCAGTCCTCAGTGAGGATAGGGTGACTACATCTGGATACCGGGTGGCATAATCCACCACAGTCAGGATGAACCTCTTCCCAGAGGAGCTGGAGATATTTAAAGGTCCCACAATATCCATTCCCACCCTCTGGAATGGCTCCTCCACTATGGGCAATGGAATTAGGGCAGCTTGGGTATTCTTACCTGCCTTCCCTATTTCTTGGCACCGGTAACAAGACCTGCAGTACTCCTTCACCTGCTGGGTGAAGTTGGACAAATAGAAATTCTGAGCTAACTGCTGCATAGTGCGCGCGATTCCCAGATGACCAGACAAGGGAATATCGTGTGTAGTTTTGAGCAACTGCTCACGATATCCCTGGGGAACGACAAGCTGCCTGCCTATCACCCCTCCCTCTGTCTTAGCATCCTGAGTATACATAAGTCCATTTTCCCCAATAAACTTTGTTTTCTGTCACCTCCCTGTGCTCCGTCAGAGTCTGCCTGAGCCCTCAACTTTTCTAGACTAGGGTCACTTTTCTGAGCAGCTACAAACTCCTTACACATTCCCAAGGCATGAGTCCAGTCCCCTTCAGTATCTAAGCTAGGGTCCCTAGCTCTAGCGTCAGAGTACTCCAGATCACTGTCATTCCTAACCCTCTGACAATGGGTCACCTCTCCTTCTTTGAAGTAACTCTCCGTAGCTGTTTGGTTAACTGCTACTGGGGAAATTTCTACCCTCTTTTCATTAGTCTCCATATCAGGAGACACAGGCTGGGGAACCAGCCTCCCAGTGGTTTCCACAGTGGCTTCTATGGGGTCCAGGGAACTACAGTTTCCCTTTCCCACTTGGCTATGGGTAACTGCAGACACCATCCCCTGTTTGAGATTGTTGCCAAGGATGACGTCAGCTGATAAAGTTTTGGCTACAGACACCTATTGCACAGTTCCCCTTATTTCACCCCAGTCTAGGAGAACACTACCGAGTGGCAATGTGGTCTCCTCCACAGCGAACCCTTGTACAATTACAAATTTATTGGGTATAAGCTGACCAGGCTCTACCAGATCCCCTTTAACCAATGTCAGGGATGTCCCTGTGTCACTTAACTCTTGTGTCTCTACACCATTCACAGTGACTGGGTGCATGTGTTCCCTCATGTTCACAGGCATACTTCCAGGGACACACAAACAACTCACTTCTTTCCTAGCCCCATTTTACGTATTGCTCATACTTTTGGGACACTGTCTGGCAGTATGCCCAGTTTCTTTGCAAACCCAACATTCGTTTCTTTTCTCAGAAAAATCTTTTCTTTGAAACCTGGGGCTAACTGGTTTCGGTGGAGGCAGTGAAGGTTTTAGCTGCCCTGAAGGCGTGCTTTTCACTTTTTGCGCTGACACACCCACCCCATTTGCTCTCAGAGTAGGCCTGCTCTTGGCATAGCAGTCCGAGAGTTCAGCAGCCTCTTGCATTGTTTTGGGATCTCGGTCCTCCAGCCAGGTTTTCAGCTCTGCTGGGCATGCCCCCAAAAACTACTCTAACAATATAGCATTTTCAATTTTATCTACAGAGTTTGCTTCAGTTCCTTCCCACCAACTTTTTAAAAACTGACCTTGTTTCGTGGCTAGCTCCTCGTAGCTCATGTCGGGGCTTCTCCTGAGCTTACAGAATTTAGCTCTGTATGCTTCTGCAGTTAAATCAAACTTTTTAAAAAGTGCAGCTTTAAGTTTGCTGCAGTCATTACTGTCCTCATTGTCCATTTGACCCAATGCATCCTGAACTTTCCTGGTAAGTAGCGGGGATAGCTGGAAGCTCCAGGACCCTCTAGGAATCTTTGCCTGAATACAAACTTTTTCAGAGGAATTTAAAAAGACATCCATATCCTTCCCCTCTTTAAATTCAGCTATCAATTTGGAGTTTAATTTGTAACCCAGTCCTGTAGTCCCAGTTAAACCCAAGCCCTTGAGGAAAGAAGGAGAGAGGGGACATGATAGAAACTTTCAAGTACCTCAGGGAATCAACAAAGTCCAAGAGGGTAGCATCTTTCAGAAAAGAGATGTGCCAGAACAAGGAGGCACAATTTGAAGATTGGAGGGACTTAGAGGTAATGTGAGAAGTATTTTTCACAGAGAGGGTTGTGGATGCATGGAACAGCCTCCCTGAGGAGGTCGTGGAGTCAAGAACAGTGGGGGAATTCAAGAATATATGGGACAGACATAAGGCAGTCTTAGTGGGGGGTAGGAGGAAGTAAGTTGTTGGTTAACTAGGATCTGTAGCTTATTTGTTAGGTAGGAAAATGGGCAGACTAGATGGGCCAAGCGGTCCTTATCTGCCGTCAAATTCTATGTTTCTATGTAAGCCACTTACCTGCTTTGGTGCTGGTGGTTGGAGTCGTAGCTTCTCCAGTTCATGTCACCTCTGGCGCTCACGCTCTTCCTGGTCAGCTTCTCGCTGTTCTCACTCCCTCTTCTCTTCTGCAGCTCGCTGCTCTCGCTTCTCTTTTCTCTGGAACTCCAGCTCCATCCTGCGCAACTCAATCTACAACCTGATTACTTCTGGCTCCAGAATGCTGGTGACCTTCCCCTGCTGCTGTGGCCCTTGGCTTGCAGTGGCCCTGCTCACCAGATCTGGACACTGCACTGGCCCCTCCATGCCCAAGGTTTGGTCCTTTACAGTCACGGACTATAACGCGATACTCTGGGCATCAGCGGCCATCAGTGCGTCCTCGAGGTTCTGCTTGGTGGCTCTCCCCTTGTGCAGGACTCCTCTCTCCTTGCACAACTGCTTCAGGTATTCTGCAGTGTGCTCACTGTAGTTGGAAGCCATCTTCTTCCCTAACTGCGGCTACTCTAACTTGCACTTTGAAAAAAAATAAATAAATAAAACAGGTAGGAACTTTGACTGTAAGCAAAATGTTATAGTTCTGTTTCTTTTTTTAAAAAATCACTGCCTTCTTTTGCAAGTGAGCTGTACAGTGTTAGCTGGCACACTGAACTGGTAAAGCTTGTGTTACCAATACTTTAGCACCACTGCCAACCAAATCTGTCACAAATGCGCTCAGCAGGTCAGGCTCTCTGCTCCCACGGTGCCAACCTCAGAGCTCAATAGGGTGAACAGGTAACAGACAGGGTAACCCTCCTGTCTGTTTTTGGGTCCGAATCACCTTTAGTCTTATGTTCTGGGGGGATTCAAACTTTGAACCTTATGCTAGCATACCCAATGAATAGGCTCAGATACATACCCTCTTTGGGGATTGCGGTACAATCTTTTGCCTGGGGCACCCAGCCAGGCTTCCAAAATGAACCCTTTTAACTCTATAAGATACCTTGGGTATATTCTTACCTTTTCCCAGTTTAGTAACACCATCAAGCCCTTCAAACAGCTGTCATCAGACTTAACCACGTATACATCATATGCAAAAAGAACTTGGAAGACACACCCAGGCAGTATCTTAAGAAAATGTACTTTACTAAAAGATGATAAAACTATGAACAAGCATTTATCAATGCTGAATGTTCGCTTTCAGGTATGTGCATTGGTGTTCGGCATTTGTGCATGCCACCCCCAGTTGTATCCATGTCCCTTCAGCATCCATATCCCAACAGAGTACCTCTCTGCAACTTCTTTGCATCTGAGTAACATTTCACCCTCCTACTTCTTAAGTGTCTGTCTTAGGTACCCTAACGCCCTGGTTGTGCTCAAGGGTACGAGCCTGTGTGGAAACTGCGCAACCCGAACTTGTAACAGTCATTCAGTGGAAATATTTCACCAAAGTTTCAGCATAGGCATTTTGTCACTGCTGGTCATGAACAGTGCCACTATGATTTTCTTACTGTGTACCGGAACACTGATTTCCCACAGCGACCACGCTATTCTGCGCCGGAAGTGTGAAAACGGATTTCGGCCAGGATGTGAAAAATGACAGCTGTACTCTTCGTAAGAGGGTGTGGGAAAATGCAAAAGTTGAACATCTGGAGTGAAAATATTGCAGATTTACAATGTTTCAAGTGTGCATGGAAACTGAGCAACACACGCTTGTTAAACAGTCATTTTTTGGAATTTTTACAGTGAATTTTCAACATAGGCATTTTAGGATGTCTGCTCATGAACAGTGTCACTGTGATTTTCTTACTGTGTACTGAACATGATTTCCCACAGCGACCGCACTAGTCTATGCCGTAAATGTGAGAAAACATTTCGGCCAGGATGTGAAAAATGACAGCTCTATTGCTTGTAAGGAGATGTGGGAAAATGCTAATGTTGAAAATCTGGAGTGAAAATATTATAAATTCACAAACTTACATGTGTGCGTAGAAACTGAGCAACGCATGCTTGTAAACATGTCACTTTATGGACTTTTGTCACCAAATTTTCATCATAGGCATTTTAGGAACTCTGCTCATGAACAGTGTCACTGTGATTGTCTTACTCTGTAGCAAACATTGGTTTCCAACAGCGACCGTGCTATTTTGCGCCGGAAGCACGAAAACACATTTCGGGCCAGGATATGAAACATAACAGCTGCACTGTTCATAAGGAGGTGTGGAAATATGCCTATGTTGAAAATCTGGAGTGACAATATTATAAATTCGAGAATGTACTAGTGCGAGTGGAAACTGCGCAACGCACACTCGTAACACAGTAATTTCTTGGAATTTTATCACCAAATTTGCAACATAGGCTTTTTGAGAGCCCACCTCATGAACTTTCATTTTTTTATTTGGTCCCAAAGGGTGATTCCACGCAGTGACTGTGAAATCACCTTTCAGGACTGAATAACGTAATGACAGTGACTGAATTCATGAGAAGGGGTGTCAAGAACCTATGTTGAAAATTTGGTGCCAAAAGTCGAAAAAATGGCCGAGATAGTCACTAAGTTGAAAAAACCCTATTTATGCCATTACTTACTTACTTGGTATGAAAGAACAGAAGATGGCCAGAGCCCATCGAGACTGTTCCCCACACTATGTGGGACATTATTTATCTATTATCCCTCAACCAAACATTTAATTTGTTTTTAAAGACAGTGGCACTAGTTGCCTCTACCAATTCTTATGGCAAGGTGTTCCATACAATGGATGCTCCTACTGGAAAAAATGTTCCCCTTTTGCTGGTTTTGTAAGTTTTTACTTCAAGCTGTTTATTATGCAGTCTCAGAACATGTCTCCTTTTGGAGAGTGTTAGACCACATTTTATCATTAGATTTGGTGAATTTATTAAATTAAAAACCATAAGCATATCACCTCTTAATCTTCTAGTTTGAAGAGAGAAGAGACCAGTAGCTTTTAATCTGTTCTGATAATCCAAGTTTGTTAATCTTGGAATCATTCTAGGTACTCTCCTTTGAACCTGTTCAAGAATTGCGATGTCTTTTTTTTGGTTTGGATTCCAGAAAGGGGGGCCATAGTCTAGATACGGTCTAATGTATGCCCTATGCAATGGAATAAGGCATTGTTCAGTGCGATTAACAAAAGTGTGTTTTATTTGCCTCAAAAGTCTGTTGGTCATGCAAACAGTTCTAACACAGTGATCATTTGATGTAAGTTTATTATTAACATATATCCCTAAATCTTTTTCACAATTTGATGAGTGAAGTGGTAGTCCGTTTATATAATATATCGTTTTTGGATTATTTACACCGAAATGCACTACTAAACATTTGTCTTGATTAAACTGCATATGATTTTCATTTGCCCAAAGTGTTAATTTTTCCAAATCCTTATTTAATGCAGAAATATTTTCTTGATTATTAACCTTGCCCCCCAATTTAGTATCATCTGCAGATTTAACCATGAAGTTATTTGGCCCTGTTTGTAAAGCACTGATAAAGAGATTAAACAATGTTGGTCCCAAGATCGACCCCTGTGGTACACCACTTGTCACACTACCCGAATCAGACAAGATATCATTAATTCTGACTCTTTGAGAACGATTTGTCAACCAGTTTAAAGTCCAGTTGACAGTATCAGGTGACAAACCTAGATTGTGCATTTTAGTAATGAGTTTTTCATGTGAGACTTTATCGAAAGCTCTGCTAAAGTCCAAAAGAATTACATCAGTAGGGATACCCACATCTAGTAGAGTACTTATATTATTGTAAAAGATATCAGATTGGTGGTGCAGGAATACTTGGGAGTAAACCCATGCTGATTTGAATCATAAATTCCTAATTTTTACAATCTTGATCTATTAGAGACTTCATTACTCGTTCCATTAATTTACCAGCCACTGAGGTCAGGCTAATTGGACGATAATTGTGCACAGAACCTCTATTGCCTTTTTTAAATATGGGAGTAACTATTGCAGAATGCCAATCATTTGGTACAATGCTTTCTTGTAAAGATTTGTTGAAGATCATTGACAAAGGTATAGAAATATTTATAGAGGTTTCAATCAGAAACCATGGATGAATACCGTCTGGGCCAGGACTAGTATTTTTTTTAGTTTTTTGATAGCCTGTATAATGTCAGTTGGATAGAACCTATGATAATCTACGTGGTGAACTTTAAATGTACTAATAGGTGATTTTTGAGAGAAGACAGAACAAAAGTACTTATTAAAGAGATTCAAGGTTTCTATATCAGATAGAGAAGAGCCATTGGTTGTAATGGGACCAATGGTCCTTGATACACCTTTTTTTTACTATTTATATAGGAGAAAAGAGATTTGTGACAGTCTTTCAAACAACATGAAGTCTTGCTGTATTCTGACTATTGCAGTTAGGTCCTGCCTTTCAACTGCCCCGGAGAACAAAGAGTTAACTTTCCATGGCCAGCATGGAACGTTCAGCGCAAGCTCGGTTGAAGCCCCTGTCTGCTGTTGTTTAAACTCCAACTGTCAGATTCTTTACTCCACCTCACTGAACAGTCGCTCCGGAGATTTCTCCTTTGCTCGGTTCAAAAAAGTCGTTAAAGTGTCATTTTTTCGCTCGGTTTCTACCGAATTTCTGCTACTGAACCTGTCAGTTTAAGTCTCTGTCTGTGGTACCGTGAGTACTAGATAGGTTTTGCATTTAGTTTCTGTGTGGAACTTGTAAATATTGGATCGGTTCGGTTTGAACCGATCAGATTGGTCTTAAAAAAGTTTAGAATTTATTAGAGTGTGGTAACCGGTCCGTATCGGTTTAAAAAAAAACGGATTTAATTACGTTTTTTTCCAAGACCCGTAACACGGTCAGGAACCAATAGGGGTGTCTTGCCTGGAAGATTGCTGAAAAAAGGGTAAGTTTTGGATAGGATTGGCCATGTCTGAGAAACCCAAGAAAAAGACGGGCCCACTGGGTTTCAACACTGTAGTGTGTGTGGGGAAGCCTTTGCTAAGGCTGATCCCCACACCACCTGTGTTTATTGTCTGGGGTTTGACCACCTCGATTCAGACTGCCAAATTTGTAATAGTTTTCCCAAAGCTACCCTGGATAAGAGAGTAGGTAGACTGAGGGAAAGGGAGGCCGAGAAGTCCGCTGACCCGGATGGCCAGCCCGGTTCGGTTCCGACCGAACCAGAAGGAGTGCCCTCTGACAAGGGCAAAACTTCTTTGGGCAAAAGGAGAGCTGATTCTGAGGAGTCGGTTCCGGTTAAAAGAAAGAGAAGAGAAAAATCATCCAGTTCGGATCCACAAATTCTTTCTCCGACCGCTGATGAAATAGCTAAAGCGATAAGGATAGTTTAGTCGCTAACTTTGGTTCCGGCCGAACCGGCACCATCTGGCAGGGGCTCGGTTCGGTCGGTTCCCCCGGTTCCGGATTATACTTTAGAAGAATTTTATGAACCGGAGGAGGAGGAGGGAGAGTATGAGGATAATGATGATGATGGTGATTATGAAAGTCTGGATGTGCCTATTGACCCAGACATCTCCCCAGACAGACCTTCAGGTGTTTCTCCTCCTAGGCTTTCTGAGTCCCCTTCCCACTTTATGTTTTACAAGAAAGTGGCTGAAACCCTCCAGCTTCCAATGGAAGAAGCAGTAGAGGATCAGGAGGAGCCAGATTTTGTTGAGATGATGGATATCCCAGAGTCCAGGAGATTGTCTAGTCCCCTCCATAAATCTTTTGGGAAACAGACATTTAAAATTCTAAAGTCTCCTAATTCCATACCTCCTGTGGACAGAAGAATGGACAAGAGGTATACCCTTTCAGGTTCGGACACGGAGTTCCTTTCCCAGGAATGCAACCATGTTGGGGTAGTGCAGGCTACTGCCTGTGATGAGACAAATATTCCCTTGGCATCACACACCCCAGATAAGGACTCCAGGAGGACTGATGCCATGGCAAAGAAGCAGTACATGGCAGCATCTTTGGGACTCAGGTAGGCTAACTATATGGCCTACACAGCTAGATACCAGAAGTCCAGGTGGGACACTGTGTTGGCTCTGGCTAAACAGGCCCCTGACCAGCTTGCCAAGGAGCTGGAGCAGGTGGCTGCAGATGGGATTGAGGCATCCAAGGTGCAATTTCATGCTGCTGTGGACTCCAGTGATGTTTCATCTAGAGTCATGGCTACATCTGTGACCCTTCGGAGGGTGGCTTGGCTCAGATGTACTAGCCTATCACAGGATACCCAGGCTAAGGCCATAGATTTCCTGTCATTGGTAATTCTCTGTTTGGGGAGCAGACAGAGAACTACATGAAAAAGATGGATGAGTACAGGACCACCTACAGGAGTGCTCAGGCCAAAGAAAGGCAAGCCACTCCTCAGAGACAGCATTCCAGGGGCAGGGGCGGGCCCTTTCAAAGGCCTTTTTACCAAGCCCAGGCCTCCTCTTCTGCTTATGCTCAGAGGGGGTTCTTCAGAGGGAGAGGCAGACGGGAAATGAGCAGGCCTGCTTCCACCCCTCAGCCTAAAGCCCCTGCCAAGCAGACACCCTGATGGGTCTGCCCGGGCCGATTCTCCAATACCTGTAGGGGGCAGGCTGGCTTACTTTGTCCAGGACTGGAAGTCTCTGACATCAGACAAGTAGGTCCTGGAAGTAGTAAGCCAGGGACTGGTTCTCAGCTTCAAAAAATTTCCCAAGATGAGAACCAGATCCTTTCCACCTGCAAATCCATCAGAGACCCTTGCCCTAGAAGCAGAGGTTTCTTCCCTCCTGGCACTGAGCCATAGAAAGGGTTCCTACCCTACACAGGGGCAAAGGATTGTACTCCAGGTACTTCCTAACCCCCCAAAAAACAGGAAAATGGCGGCCCATCCTGGATCTAAGATATCTGAACAAGCACCTTTTAAAACCAAAATTCAAAATGGTGACTCTGGGAATAATTCTGCCCTCTCTAAGGCCAGGGGTTGGCTAGCCTCCCTGGACCTCAAAGATGCCTATTTTCACATTCCCATCAGGTGCTCCCACAGAAAGTACCTCTGGTTCGAGTTGCCCTCAGGCCACTGTCAATTCAGAGCAATGCCCTTTGGCCTAACATCAGCCTCAAGGGTGTTCAGAAAGTGCCTGGCAGTAGTAGTTGCTTTCCTAAGGAGAAAAAAGATCTCCATCTTTCCATACTTGGACGACTGGCTCATAGTGGGTCAGTCTGCAGACCAAGTCAAGTCACATCTGCAAATAACTCAGCAAGTGCTCACTTCCTTAGGATTCCTCCTCAACCTTCCAAAGTCAGTTCTCGAGCCAGTACAGCTCCTCACCTTTATGGGGAAGAGCTGGATACAATAAGAGCAATAGCCTTCCTTCCCCTGGACAGGGCAAGGACCCTTATAGAACTGGCCTCTTCATTCACCCTTCAGGTGTCTCGACCAGCAAGGCATTTCCTGCAGCTCCTGGGCCACATGGCAGCCTCTACAGCAGTGGTCCAGGGGGCAAGATTCCAGATGAGGGACATTCAGTTCCACTTAAGAGCCTTCTGGTCCCAAAGAAAGGATTCCCTTACCAAACTAGTCCCAGTGACTCGTGACTGATCCAGGCTTTGCAATGGTGGCAGGATCAGGACAATTTGAGACAGGGAGTTCCTTTGTCACCAGTCTCATTCAGTGATACTCACCACAGATGCCTCCCTGCTGGGCTGGGGAGCCCACTTGGTGGATCTTACCACCCAAGGGCTGTGGTCACCTCAAGAATCTCTGCTTCACATCAGTCTCTTGGAACTCAGAGCAGTGTTTCTGGCACTGCAAGCTTTTCCAAATCTGTACAGAACAAGGTGGTCCAGATCAGAACAGACAATACCACCGCAATGTGGTACATCAACAAGCAAGGATGCACTCGGTCTACGGCCTTGTGCACAGAAGCAATGAAGTTGTGGTCTCTGGCCTATTCCCTGCAAACCTCTCTGATAGCAGTTCACCTCCCAGGGAAGGACAATGTCCTAGCAGATGCTCTCAGCAGGATATCCCAGGGCCATCACGAATGGACCCTAGATCCCCTAGTTTTGGAAGTGATTTTTCGAGATGGGGCACTCCACAGATAGATATTTTTGCAGACCCAGACAATCACCAGCTTCCTCTCTTTTGTTGCAGACCTCCAGTGTTGGGCTCAGTACCCCTGGATGCTCTGATTCTGAATTGGGAAGGGAAATTCCTGTATTCTTTTCCCCCCTTCCCTCTCCTGTTAAAAGTATTAGTCAAGATCGGGTCTCAACCATGCAAAGTGATTCTGATTGCTCCAGACTGGGCCAGGCAGCCCTGGTACCCACTGTTGCTGTCCTTAGCAGTCCACCTTCCCCTGTCTCTTCCCAGGAATTACAACCTGTTGACATCCTCTCAGGGGAGGATTTGGTATCCGAACCTCAAATCTCTCAATCTCAAGGCATGGCTCTTGATAAGTTAGAGTTTGCTGATCTACACCTTTCTCAAGGGGTTCTGGATATCCTTAAGGCTTCTCGAAAGCCTTCCACCAGAAAGACTTACAACTCCAAATGGAAAAGGTTCACTATTTGGTGCTCTAATAAGCATATTTCTCCAGAATCTGCTGGGTTGCCTACTGTCCTGGACTATATGGTTCATCTTAATGGCTTGGGACTTAGGCCAGCTACACTTAAAGTGCGTCTGGCAGCTGTTTCTGCCTTCTTGTCAGTAGGCAAGTCCTCTCCTCTGTCAGCCCATCCTGTGTTTTGTAAGTTCTTCAAGGGATTGCTGCACACCAATCCCCCCTTTAGGGACCCTGCTCCTGCTTGGGACCTTAATGTTTGCATTGCTCAGCTTATGCAACCACCCTTTGAGCCTTTGTCCTCTGCAGAGCTTAAGTACTTGACTTGGAAAACTGTGTTTTTGGTAGCCATTACCTCTGCCAGGCGTATCAGTGAATTGTAGGCCCTGTCAGTGGAGCCTGATTTCATCTCTTTCCATAGAGATAAAGTGGTCCTAAGAACTAACAGGAAGTTTTTGCCTAAGGTGGTTTCAGATTTCCACCTTAATCAGTCTGTGTCTCTCCCTGTTTTCTTCACTGACCATTCCTCCTCTGGAGAGAGGAGGCTGCGCAGCTTGGATGTTAAAAGGGCCCTCAGCTACTACATAGAGCGCACCAAGGGTCACAGGTTTGAGTCCCTCCAGTTGTTCCTCACATATAGAGAGTCGGTAAGGGCAAACCTGCCACTAAAAGATCTATTGCCAGGTGGATTGTCTCTTGTATACAATTCTGCTATGAAAAACTGGGTAGAACCCCACCCTCAGGCCTGAGGGCTCACTCTACTAGAGGTACAGCTGCTTCCTGGCTGCTGCCAGGGATATTCCTATCTTAGAAATTTGTCAAGCAGCCACCTGGAAAACAGTCCATACATTCACCAAGCATTACTCTCTGGATATCCAGGCTAGGAGTGATGCTCGGTTTGGCACAGCAGTACTTCAGAGCCTATTCCCAAAGCAGGTTCTGTCCCTCCTCCATGGAGGTACTGCTTGGTAGTCTGCAATAGTCAGAATACAGCAAGACTTCATGTTGTTTGAAGAAAAAGTACTCACCTTAGTAATGTTGTTTCTTCTAATGGAGTCTTGCTGTATTCTGACCTCCCCGCCTCCCCTCTCAGAACCTGGTTTTTGGGATGTGGGTGGGCAGGAGCAGTGTTGGCACCCTAGAGGTGCCCCTTTTTCACCCTCCTTTATTTTGGGTGCGTGTTGTGTTTTGTTTTTTGGGTTTCCTGACTTGAGTCTTTGCTTTGAAACCAAAAAACCCTTTTTTAATAAATTTAGTTGCCAGTTGGCTAGTGTGAATTTTACAGTTTCCATACAGAACTTCTAGTGAGTATTGCTCGTAAAGATCTGACGGTTGGAGTTTAAACAACAGCAGACAGGGGCTTCAACCGAGCTCGCTCTGGACGTTCCATGCTGGCCATGGAAAGTTAACTCTTTGTTCTCTGGGGCAGTTGAAAGGCAGGACCTAACTGCAATAGTCAGAATACAGCAAGACTCCATTAGAAGAAACAGCATTACTAAGGTGAGTAATTTTTTCTTTGTGTGAGCTAGTTTAAATTCTAGCTTATTTTTTGCCAATTTAATAGAATTTTTTAAGTTTTTCACAGATAGTCTGTATTTATGTAATAGAGTAGTTTTAAATGGAACAGAACTATTCTTAAGTTTCCTAAAAAGTTTAATTTTTATTTTAATCTGATTTTTAATTGTCTTGTTGAACCAAGGGGAATTTTTCCTTTATTATTAAATTTCCTCTTAGATGGAATAAAGGTATTTTCCAAATAATGTACAGTGTTTTTAAAAAAGTCCCAAGCTTGTTGTGTTGTACAATTAAGAGGATTAGATTCCCAGTTTATGTTTTGTAAGTATTCATTGATTTTAGAAAAATTTGCTTTATTATAATTTTTTATATAGTATAACTTCCTTTGTGTAGTTTTAAACTGTTGAATTTCAAAAAGAATAGATGAATGATCACTGGTCCCAAGTGGATCCCAAATTTGTAAATTGCTCATTTGTTGCTCTATGTTAGTAAATAATAGATGCAAAATATTAGGACCTCGAGTGGGTTCAGTAACAAGTTGTTATAATCCAGTACTAACTATCACATCTATTAGTCCTTTCTCGGTATAGGACTGTCCTGAGAATGAGTCCCAGTTAATATGAGGGAGGTTAAAGTCACCAAATATTACAGTATCTTGAGATTATGAAAAATGTGTAATTTCTTTAAACATATCAGTTGTGTAATCTGAATTTGCAGATGGAGGTCGATAGATGTTACCAATAGTTATATAGGACTGCTCCTTCAATAAGATTTTAGCCCATATACTTTCCAAAGGAAAGGTAGAACACACTTCAAAAGAAGGAATATCATTTTGTATGTACATACAAACTCCACCGCCTTGCTTATCTAATCTGTTTTTATGATATAACTTATAACCTGGAATTTCTCTGGACCAAATTCAGGATGCATCCCGCCAAGTTTCAGTTACTCCCACCACACCTATATTTAAAGTTTTACATTTGGCTTCGAGTTCTGCTAATTTGAGTTGGTTTAAAGATCTTGCATTCAAAGCTAGGAATTTACATTTAGTTGTAGTAATATTTTGGTAAGTATTCAGAGACTTGGGAATAGACCCATTCTCCCCCATTGTTTTTAGTTTAAACAATGATTTATGATTTTAGTGATACTTTTCCCCTTAAGTGTACTACCCTTACGACTGAGATGTAAACCGTCCCAGCAAAACAAGGAAGAACGATCTGAAAATGATTCCCAGTGGGTAATACAGGGTATATCCTACTTAAAACACCACTTTCTCAGCCATTCACTTAGGGCTTTGATTTTCTGCGTCATGGTAGATGTTGCTCTCAGGACAGGTAGAATTTCAGATATACATACACAGCATCCCCTATCAAGTAACAGGTTACCGGCATTTCCTCAGTTTGCGGTAGGCTTTGAAGAGTGCAGACGTGTTCCTGGTCCACCAAAGATCGTTGCGCCGTGCTCCGGAGGCAGGTGTGGGGTGAGGGGGGATGTGAGGAGGTGGGTGCACAGAGGGTGGGCGTGGGTTGGCGGAGGGGAGCAGGGACTCATCGAGGGGCTGTTTTCTTCTTTCATAGGGAATTGTAAAAAAAAAAGGAACGAATGCTTTTCTGACACTGGGGTAGGCTCCCAGCATGCCACCTATGTGTTTGTTTTGGGGGGGGGCGCTGGAGCCGGCAGGGATTGGGCACCCCCACCAGCCATACAGTGTGCGTTGGGGGGGAGGCATTAGCACGCTGGGGTGGGCTCCAAGCGTGCCCACTTGTTGCTGTTTGGGGAGGGGCTGTAGCCGATGGGGGATTGGGCACCCCTGTCAGCCACACAGTGTGCTGGGGGCAATGAGCCGAGGGGATTGGGCACCCCCCTCAGCACACAACGTGGAGCCTGGGGAGAACAGTAATGAGGGAGGGGGAGGATATTAGCAGAGGGAGGAAGCGGAAGGGATTTCATGCCGAACTGTGCGTGACAGCAGTTCGGCTGAGGTAAGTATGCTGATTGCATACACGCTACCACCACTGATTGCAGCGGACCTTTTCTTAGAAGTGAAGACCAACACAGCCGAACTGCTGTCATACACAGCTCTGTATGTATTGGTCCCCTAGGGTCATGCCTGCTACACTGAGCACTACATTGGCGAGGAGGGTCACACGCCTCCAAAAGTAGTACTGTTGCAAGACGTTCCTTGCGCATGTGTGCAAGCGAACGTAAAAATGTAAACACAGATCAATATATCAAAGAGCTCTCGATCACGTAAAAGAACAAGGGAAAATTACAAAGCAAAACTCCTACCACAATACATTTAGATGTTTATCTAAAGTATTACCTCTGGAAGTGCATTTTAAAGTTAGATCAGAGAGCTGTATCTCTCTAGAGTCCCAAGATGATATGACAACATTTCAGACACAAGTTATCAGTTTAAACTCTGTGTCTCCACACCCCTTCTGTGAGTAATCTAGCTCCTCCTTTTAGAATATAAAATTACAAAAAATTATTTCCTATCAGGAGGTATTTTAAATAAGGTGCAATCAGAAAAAAAGACATTTCCTATATATAACTCCTTAATTACATGTTTCCTTTGAACTTAGCACTCCCACACTGACACCAATGTGTTAAAAATCTTAACAGGAATCAGCCTAATGATGTCTTGTTTCTGAAATCATAAAGTCACATTTGGTTTGCACTTCTAAAAGCCTAGGCATGTCATAAATGGTAATAAAATGCCATTCTGAAGGAAGTCAGTTAATTAAATGGTTCCTGGTCAGTTTTCATCTCCTGTAGATTCACTGAAACCTGAGGGGGGGGCACGCACCCATGGAAGAACAGGCTGTCTTATGTGAGACAATCACATACTATATTTTTATATTACAAATATCATGCAATAATCATGTCTTGAGTTCATGGAGGTTCCCTTGGAGCCAGTCCAGAAGAGGGCAGAATACCCCTTTGCGGAGATCCTGGACAGGGATTAATCCTCTGGCATGCCTTTTCTATGGCAGAGGCCATCTTGGGACTGGTGCTGGAACTTTGGCAGCATCCAGCTTCCTGCCCGGCACCCTCTGTTCATATGGTCTGCGAGTATGCTGTCCTTATCGGCACCTGTCTGAATTTTTGGACCACCACTTGGCCAGGGGTCTGGCTTTCAACGCTGTCTTCTGTAAATCTGGAAGTACTGGAGACATGGACAGTCCCACTGATAAGGAGTCCAATAAGCTTGACCATTCAGCTTTAAAGGTCTCTGCTGTGTCCTTCCTTGGTTTCTGTCAGGTGAGCTGCGCTCTGATGATGGCCCACTTTGGTCACTCCCTGATGAGAGTCTTAGATCATGTCCTCCCTTACCTCCCTGCTGACAGGCAGCTAGCAATAAAAGTGGTCCGGAACCAGGGTCAAACAGTGACTGAACACCAGCTTCAGATGGCCTTGGATGTGTGCACTTCACATGCTGTGCCATGGCAGTGGCCAACGAGATGCATCGCAGGGCCTGGCTGAGGATTTCCTCCTTTATGGTGAACACCCAGCACTAGTTGGTAAATGTCCCCTTCCTGGGCACTGAGCTCTTTGGCCCTAGGGTGGAAGGCTACTTCACCAAGATTGAGAAGTCCAGGGCCACCCTAGATTCTGTGACCACCTCCCAGAAGGATCCGAAAGGGCAGAAGCCAAAGAAAAAGTATTTTCAGTTTCGGCTGATTCAGTCACTGCAGCCTAGGCAGCAGCAGCCCCAGCAGGGGCCTTTGCAGGCTTGGCACCCCAAAACTAAGTACCCTGGTCAAGGCCCTAAAAAAGGTTGGGGTAGGGGTGGTAATGTTCCTGTGGCAGCAGGTGCCAGTGCCCCCTCTGAAGCTGCCCACTGACAGGTTGGGGTGTGTCTACCACCAACCTGTCCCATTCCTCCCCCAGCTCCCTATGGGGGGTCAGCTGTTCCACTTCTGACATGCGAGTTCTAGAGGTGGTGGGCAAATGGTTGCCTCTTGATTTCAAGGTTCTCTCACCGTACTGATGCCATGAACCAAGGGAGACGGTGGTGTCACAGGACATGCTGTCTGCCCTCTGGGAGGATGTTGCTCAGCTCTTAGAAAAAAGGAGCCCTAGCCCATGTCCCAGACTGTATGGCAGGTCAGGACTTAGTGCCCAGGTACTTCCTGGTCCTGAAACGGATGAGGGGTTGGCGCCGGCCCCATACTGGATCTCCATGATCTGAAATAGTATCTCCGGAAGCGCATGTTCAGGATGGTCACATTGAACCAGGTAATATGATCTTTGAGGCAAGGCCTGTGGTTCTGCTCCCTGGACCTCCAGGATGCCTTTCTTCCACATTCCTATCCATCCTTCCCACTGGCAGGATCTTCAGTTCCACGCAGAAGGAGGTTCTTTACCAGTTCCAGGTCATGCCATTTGGCCTTTCCTTAGCTCCCATGATCTTCACCAAGTGCATGGCAGTGGTGGCAACCTTCTTGCAGTGCCAGGGATCAGGGTATACTCCTACCTGGATGACTGGCTGATAGCAGGGCCATCCAGGGAGGCAGTGAAGTGGTCCAGGGACCTAGTCCTCCAGACCTGCAGAGATTTGGGCCTTGTGGTCAGTCCAGCAAAGTCTAAAGTGAACACCTCGCAGGTGATTCACTTAATCGGGGAAGAGCTAGACTCAGTCTGGGCCAAGGCCCAACACCCTGTGGACCGGGCACTGGATTTTGCCTCCTTTGCTCGGTCATTTAAGGTTGGGTGCTCGCACCCTGCCCAGGACTTCCTGCAGTTGCTGGGTCCAGGGCATCCTGCACCAGCTTAGTTTGATGGGCCTAGTAGCGGATGCTTCACCTTCAGTGGAAGCTGGGCCATAAGTGGTTCCTCTGCCTAGGTCACTTGGACCAGCCAGTGAAAGTGACCCAGCCAATGTGGGATGCCATCCAATGGTGGCTTGTCCCAGAACATCTGAAGGAAGGAGTCCCGTTTGTACGCCCAGAGCGAACAGTCGTTCTGACAATAAATGAGTCTCTGGTGGGCCGGGAAGTGCACCTGTGGGACCACAGAACCCATGGACTCTGGACCCCAAGGGAGTCCTGTCACCACATCAGTCTGCTGGAGCTCCATGCAGTGTGCCTAGTTCTGATGGAATTTGCTCCTTTTGTCCGGGGCCCAATCTTGCAAGTCCAGACGGACAACACCACGACCATGTTCTAACTGAACAACCAGAGCAGCATGCACTCCCTTCCCTTGTGTTAGGAGGTCCTACACACTGTGACCATCGTTCGGATGTTGCGTGCAGATCTCCAGGCAATTCATGTTGCGAGAGCCGACAACTAGCTTGCGGACACCCTCAGTGGGGTGGGCGAGGTGTTGTACAAGCAGTTTCTGCATCAGGAGGTGGTGAACCACCTGTTCTCCCTGTGGGATACTCCTCTGGTGGACCTCTTTGCCTCAAGGGAGAATGCAAAACTGAGGCTATTTTGTGCCTGCCCCCCTCAGTCTGGAACAGT
This sequence comes from Neoceratodus forsteri, assembly GCA_016271365.2. Lineage (NCBI taxonomy): Eukaryota > Metazoa > Chordata > Ceratodontiformes > Ceratodontidae > Neoceratodus > Neoceratodus forsteri. Next base: position 264,306,098 of record CM057454.1, on the reverse strand, counting down.
GCTGGGGGATGCCTTCATGAGTCCCTGGACCCCAGGCCTCCTGTATGTATTCACTCACTTTCCTTTGATCCACAAGGTGATGGTCAAGGTATGGAGGGACAAAGCGTAGATGATCCTGATAGCCCTGGACTGGCTCCGTCAGTTCTGGTATCTGGATCTCCTCAGCCTCAGCAGTAGACCTCTATGGTGGTTGCCCTTGCACCCGGATCTGCTATCGTCACTGGGGGAAGATCCTGGTCTGTAATTAATCTTCAGTCCCTGCACCTCACAACCTGGTTCCTGAGCAGCTAGAGTTCCAAGCTCTGGGTCTTTCAGGCAGCGTGCTCTAGATTGTTGAGGCTTCCCAAAAGAAGTCAATGGTCAATGCTGTGCCTTTAAATGGAAAAAAAAATTTATTTGGTGCCAAGGCAAGGAGCTTGATCCCCTTGCCTGCCCTTTGACTAGCATTCTTGACTATCTGTGCTTCCTCTCCCCTCTGGGGCTGAGACTGACAACCCTCAATGTGCACCTGGCAGCCATCTCTGCATACCGGGTGCGAGCTGATATGTTGATGGTGGCAGAGAAAGGGGTCGGGCACTTTTTCAAGGGCCTTGACCACTTGAACCCGCCAGTGCATGAACCACCACCACCTTGGGATCTGTTGCTGGTTCTAGCAGTTCTCATGCACAAGCCTTTTGAGCCTCTGCACAAGTGTGAGATGTCACACCTTTCATGGAAAACTGCCTTCTTGGTGGCTGTCACATCCTCCAGAAGGATCAGTGAGCTCCAGGTGCTCTTGGTGGAGTCTCCATACCTGCTTTTTCACAAGGACATGGTAGTCCTTCGTCCTCACTCGAAACCTCTTCCGAAGGTGGTATCAGAGTTTCACCTTAGCCAGGTGATTAACCTTCTGGTATACTTTACCAGCCCATCTTTGGAGGTTGACCATAGGCTCCATAACTTGTACCTGTGGCAGGCGCTCTCTTATTATAAGGAGCATATGTCTGGACTTCAGGGTGAAGCTCAACAACTGTGTGTCACATATGCTGAAGCTGCACTTGACAGACTGGCAGCTAAGAGGAAGACTGGCAGGTAGATTGTCTCCTGCATCAACCTCTGCTATAGGTTTGCTGGTAGGGAACCTCCCATAGGGCTCAGGGCTCATTCCACCAGACATACCCCTACCTTGGTGGCTAGTTTCAGGGATGTCCTCTTACAGGAGATCTGTAGAGTAGGTACCTGGAAGTCAGCACACACCTTCATCTCTTATTACAGCATCGACCTTGAGTCACGCCGGGATGGTGCTTTTGGGACCTCGGTTCTCCAGGCTCTGTTCGCCACATGGGATGCACGCCTTGACCTCCTCCTCCCAGAAAAATGCTGGAAGTCTGCCAACATGTAGATGAGTGAACCATGTCCACATCCCTAGAAAAATAGGTTGCTCACCTGTAACTGTAGTTCTAGAAGTGGTATATGGTTTACATCCACACAACCCACCCGACCTCCTCTGGCAAGTGGCACATGGATCCCTGCTTTCAGCATGCAAGATCTGATGTCACAGGGCACAGCTGAGGGATACACCACATGGGTGGTGGGAGGAGCGTTGCTTAAAGACTGTCCGGCAAATTAGCTCTTAAAGGGAGACTGCTAACATGTGGGTGTGAACCATATACTACTTCTAGAACCACTATTCTGTAAATATGTTAACAGAGCATGGCTTCAAGTGCAGTTTGTTTTGTGACAAGATAACCTCCAAATGCATTTTTTCATTTTTTTAAATATTTTACATTTCTGGGGGTCACTGGACATACAATTGTATTATACAACAGTGGCTGGAAATGGAGCAGGATGATTGGCTGCTTGTATTCCAAAAGGTTTATGTTAACAGCTAGATACCTTTATGTACAAAAAAAAAACTTTAGAATTTAAGCTCTAAAAACATTCGTTTAAAAATAAGCTTCTGAGGAAAGACTTGGTTGGTCCGAAAGCTTAGGCACTGTTTTCTTTTGTTACCTTTTATTGGACCAACATAGATGTATCAAACCATTTTTTTCTGGATCTGTTCTTTAAAAATAGATTAATAATGGCACTCCAGGGATTTGGTTGTATGTGTTAATCTAACCCTAGGGGTGGCATAAAGCATACAAAATGATGCTAACCCAACCCCTGCTCGTGCATTAATGCTTAATTAATAATTGGTCCTTGAAGAAGTTTGACATTTTACAGTCTGTTTTGCATCATAACAGAAGTCTAAAAAGCTGTTCTTTCCTATTTTCTGCAGGGACAGCTTTCAGTATTACAAGAGAAAATAGATCACTTGGAACACTTGCTAGCTGAAAATAATGAGATCATTTCAAATATAAGAGACTCAGTAATCAGCCTGAGTGAATCTGTAAAAGATGGTCATGGGAGCCTCGAGTTTATGAATGGGAGTAAAGGATCCTTCTCCGAGCTTCTTGCATCTCCCCCATTGCTTGTTCCTATTGATCCTCAAGACTGCCAGTTTGCCTCAAGAAATCTCGCTAAGTCTTCTGATGTACAGGTATGTTTCTGTATCTAGGTAAACGGATAAAGTAACAAATGTAATTAAACACCAATAAAAAAAGTTAAGTATCGCAAGGTTTAAAGTGCCTGTGACGCTTCTGGGAAAGCGATGGAAGTTACATAATGTTATTTCCTAAGTGTTCTGTATTTATCTTTCCTTAACTATTACTATGGAACATTTTATGGAAACAAGATCCTTGCCTTTGGACTTCACCTTTTTCTGCTGCAAGTCTGCATGTAAGGTCATAATCTGCTGCGTGTGACACGATCATGTCTTTGGCAACCAATTATAATTCATAAACAGAGGATTATGACATCATGTGAAGATAGGCAGCAGGAGTAGATGACGTCCAAGGGGAAAGCAGAGTATTTTCTAAGCAGTTGTTCACAGTAACAGAGGGGAAGATAAATACATAACATGTTAATTATAAACAAAGTTGTATGCAAATATTATTTTTATTTTTACTAGACATGTTACAGACTGTTTAAAGAGCAGCTTTCTTGGTGCTTACAAGGCTGAGCAGGGAACTCCCTTACCTGAATGGGAGCTCCTTTGGGTGGCTGAATAATTTTTTCATTTCACCCCTAATGGAAGAGAGGGGATTGTAATTTGCCTCTGAGGGCTCACAGCACATTCCCTTTCCACTTCCTCACAGTCAGCTCCACCCCGCTCTGACACTTGTGACGCGGTATGGGGTGCTACATTCACTGAATAAAGCATCTTTTACAAGTTCATTTCCAGTTTGAAATCGGGTTGTGGCACAGATTGATGCCAGGGTTTAACTCACAAGAGCCGTGTTACTTGACCCTTGACATCTATCTGTGCCAAAAGCATCTATTCGCGGAAATGAACAGGAAATAAAATGCTCAACAAAATGGAGCACACCTATAGTTTCTATACTGATATCATGAAACATATGAAAGCGTGGGTGGAGCCAACTGTGAGGAAGTGGAAAGAGATCATGCTGCAATCCCTACGGGGGCAATTTACAATTTCTTCCTTTAGGGGTGAATTAAAAAATTATTCAGCTGCCCACAGGAGCTCCCATTCAAGTAAGGGAACTCCCTGCTTAGCTGTCTCAGCCAGAACAATTATTAAGATTGGTTCTCTTTAAAGTGCTGTAGACATCACAGAGAGAAACTTTGAAAAAACATAACTTTTAGAGACATTTCTGTTTACAATTTACATTTCCTCTGTTTTTCATAACCTGTTTCTCGTAATAATTATGCACAATGTCCCTTAGACTTCATGTGTCCTGGCTGCTTGTCTACACCCGACATCATAATCTTTCCTTTAGGACGTCATAATGACTTTCACAGCACTAGATTATGAAGTCACAGCACTAGATTATGAAGTCACAAGCAGAGGATTATGCAGCCAGTGAAAGTAAAGTCTGTTTATAGGTACTGTAAAATGTGTCTCTTATTGTGCAAAAGTGTCATCACGTGCAGTTTGGGTGAAAGGACCACAAAAGGGGGTGAGGATATAGCATGCACCAAGCAGGAAAGGGATCTTGGGGTTATCATCTTTGATGATCTCAAGGTAGGGAAACAGTGTGACAAGGCAGCAGGTAAAGCAAATAGGATGCTGGGATGCATAGGCAGGGGCATCACCAGCAAGCGAAGGGAGGTCATAATTCCACTATACAAGACACTAGTGAGGCCCCACCTGGAGTACAGTGTACAGTTCTGGAGACCTTACCTACGTAAGGACATAGACAGAGTAGAGAAGGTTCAGAGGAGGGCAGCAAAGATGGTACATGGATTGCATCACAAGTCCTATGAGGACAAGTTGAAGGAACTGAACATGTACTCCCTGGAGGAGAGGAGGAAGAGAGGGGATATGATAGAGACATACAAGTATCTTACAGAGAGGAACAGGGTGCAGGAATACACTATTTTTAAGCAAAAAAGATGTTCCGGGACTAGAGGGCATGGGATGAAGTTGGAGGGAGAACGATTCAGAGGAAACGTGAGGAAGAATTTCTTCATAGAACGAGTGGTGGACAAGTGGAACACCCTGCCAGAGGAAGTGGTGGGGGGCTGAAACAATCACGGGATTTAAGAATGCATGGGATAGACATAAAGGAATTCTGGAGGTCAGGGGTAAGGGGCAACAGACTTCTAGGAAAACATAAGCTGAACTTAAAAGCTCCAATGGGCAGACTGGGTTGGCCATAGGCCCTTATCTGCCGACACTGTCTATGTATCTATGTATTTTTCTATGTATTAAAGCAAAGCGAACAGTTCTGTCTGTCCAGACTGAATCATTATGACACACTTGAGTCAGCTATAGTGATTTGTAGTACATTTTATGGTACGTTTTGAAAATAATGATTGGATTGTAATGTTCTTCCCCTGATTCTGAATTGGAATGCTTCACTTTCACATTGCTGCCCAAGGCTGCACCTTTATGAAGATCAGAGGTCCTGCAGTTAAACATGTTAGTAATTTATAATAATTATAATAATGGTAATGTGGATAGTTCTAAAGAAACAGGTGAAGCTCAGAGCGTATATATTATTTATTAGGCAAGACAAGACAATTTTGTTTGTTTAGCGATCTTTCCAGATGGCTCAGGGCACCTTGCAACAGTAACAATAGCATTAAACAGTTCAAAACAAAGATTTTTAAAAAAATATGATAAATAATTGATAATAAATTATGATAAACTAAACTGGATAGGCCTGTGCAAACAAGTATGTCTTTAATTGGTTTTTAAAGGCCTCACCATACGGGCAGATCTTACTACCTCTAACAGGTAGTTCCAGAGGAAGAGGCAGCAACCCTGAAGGCCCTGTCCCCAGATTGCTTAAGGTGGAAACGAAGGACTAATAACAAGCCTACATTGGTGGATCAGAGGGAGTGAGTAGGTGTGTAGAGCGTCAGAAGATCTTTCAGGTAGTGTGTGCCCAAAAATCCATGTAGGGCCTTGAATGTTAACAAGCATATCTTGACGGTGATATGCCACCGAACTGGCAGCCAGAGCAGAGAACACATCACCAGCATGATGTGGTCCCTCCAGGAAATTCCTGTCACTATCTGGGCCACAGCATTCTGAAACAACTGCATGTGGCGCCATCAAGCCTCCAGATAATGCTAAGTAATGAGCGTTGCAGTAATCTAGTCTGAATGTGACAGAGGTATGGACTGTTGTCTCTAAGTCAGCTGGCACTAAATATGACTTGATTTGGGTGATATTACAGAGATGGTAAAAACCATTCCTGACTACCGCTGACACATGCTGTTCTAATGTCAGCTTGCAGTCCAGAACGACGCCCAGGTCCTTCACAGCATCCACAGCTCAAAGTGTCTGACCATTCAAAGATGGTAAAAGAAGGTCACCACTTGTCATTGCTGACCCATGCCGGCCTGGATTGATAGTCATAGTCTCTGTTTTGTGTGGTCTGAGACACAACCAGTTGGAGGCCATCCAGTCATTAATTTCTTGTAGACTGTCCCAGCACCGAATCTGCATTTGACCCATCAGAAGTGCAAGACAGAGCAGAGTATCATCTGAATAACAATGAAAACTACTCCATGCTGTCTGATGTCACCCCAAAGGCAACATGTATGTAGTGGTGAACATAGGTGCCAAGATCGAACCTTGTGGAACCCTGCAGGTGACTGCAGCTGCCCAGAGATGAAACTACCTAGAGCCACCTTCTGCAATCTCATGCTAATGAAGGTCTCAAACGAGTACAAAACCATGCCGGTGAGTCCCACTTAGTTCATAAGGCGATCAGTCAGCAAACCATGGTCCACCATGTCAGATGCCGATGAGAGATCCAACAAGACCAAGATGGAACAGAGTCCCTGATCTGTTTCCATGAGTAGATCAAGGAGCACTCTTAACAGATCAACCTCAGTATTGTGATGAGGCCTAAATCCCGACTGGAAAGGCACTTAGATGTTGTATAGCTTCAGGTGAACCACAAGCTGTGCTGCAGTTATCTTTTTGATCACCTTCCCCAGTAAGAGAAGGTTCAAAAAAGCCTGTAGTTAACCAGATTGCAGGGTCCAGATATAGTTTCTTCTGGAGGGGTTTCACCATGCGCTCTTCATTGCTAATGGGAAAACACCTTCCCTTAAGAAACACCTTACAATCTTAGTATAGGGATTCAAGGCCACCAGTAAACAACCAGGTAGGCTCAGGGTCCAGTGCAGAGCAAGTAGGGTGCAAACACGAGATTACCAGGACCATCTTCTTTTCTAAAACCAGGTGAAACTTCACCAAGGACGGTAGATCATCATTGCCCTTCTGACCCTGGAGATCACTGGCACATGACAGGCTGCTTGAGGGATATCCCTGTCCGAATGGAGGACACCTTGTCAAGAAAAAAGTGGCTAAATGTTTCACACTTATCTGCAGAAAATGCTCGCTCTGATTGCAGACAGGAAGGATTTATCAGTCTTGTCTATGATGTGAAAAAACTGAGCTGACTGATTTATATTTGCAGCAATAACCCTTGACAGGAATTATGTCTTTTTTAGGGTAATTGCCCTCTGATATTCACCGTAGTGAGTTCTCTGTGCTAGTTTGTCTTTGAAGCAGGAATTGCACCAAGAATGCTCCAACTTTCATTCCTTAAAGGGGGACAGGAATTGATTACTTATGTGCAGCTGTTTGAAATGTCTTTATTTTCATAAATTATATTCATATCTCTAAAGGATCCCTATTTAACTATGCCTGAATAAAAGCTAAAACTGTCAGTTGTGCCGGCCCGGTGGTGCTGAGGATGGAGGCGTTGGACACCAGACCTCGCCCTACACCGACAACCCAGGTTCAGGTGCAGACTTGGATCATCCGGGGTTGGCCGGGGGGGGGGGGGAGGAGGATTGAGCATCCTTAGGACTACTCTTCTTCTCCGGGGAGGGACTCCCATGATGGTGCTGGCTCCTGGCGGTGGCTAGTGGTTAGCGCAACTCGCGGCGCACTGGTGGGGCTGGTCCGGGCAGACGCCTGGCATATAGTACACGGGAGCATGTGCTGCAATGTCCTTGGCATCATTGCACGCCATGCTGCGGGGAGAACCTCGGGGAGAACTGCCCTAATCCTCCGCGCGCCATGAAGGGCTGTTCATGGCGCTGCACTGCACGCCCTAGGTGATCCTCTCTCCTGATCCCTTGATCTTCACGCTGTGGGGGTGCAGTGCGGCCTAAGAAAGGGTGACGGAGGAGGTCGGAGCTTGCCGCCGAATAAGACTAAATAGGGGAACCATAGGGAACACCCCTGCCAAGGAGGTAAGGCAAAAATAAAGAAACAAAAAAAAATATAAAGCTGTCAGTTGAGATTTGTATTGTTTTTTAGATGGACATCAGGCAGTTCTTCTATGGATCCAGATTTGAGTTTTGACTATGTTACTTCATGGTTTCAGAAATGTGAACATGAACTTATGAGTACAGTGCCCATGGTTCTGAAACCATGAAGTGACATAGTCAAAACTCCAAATTCTTGGTTCCGTGAAAGGAACTGCACAAAATGTTGTCCATACAAAGAAAACAATACAAATCACAACTGACAGCTTTAGCTTTTATTCAGGCACAGTTTAATAGGGATCCTTTAGAGCAATAATTCTCAGACTTTGTCACAGTGAGCCTCCCCAAATTCATGGAAAAGATTTTGAGCCTCCCCCAAAAATTTAAATAATCTTGGGCCTCCCCAAATTAAAATAACGTACTGTACTTTGCACAGTACACCATGATAAATTGAAACCCCTTTGAGTACTTGGCTCACATTCGGTTCTTTGTCTTATACTGACTTGGGACTTTTGAAAAAGAGTTCCTGTGCTCAAGGTGTTATCTGAATAACAAATAAATAAAATAAACAAATATTATTATTCAGCTTATTGTACCCCCATAGGCCAACCTACTTGCTCTGCTATTTTCATTCTTGAACCATTATTACCCCTTGTTGCAGTACCTTCATGGGTCAGACTACTTCCCCTGTTTCCTCTCTATATAAAAAAAACATTCCTACGTACTTTGCCTCTCCCTCTGCTTCTCTGCTCCTAAGCAACATCTCGGGGATTACTTTGCTCCTTCCTGCTATTGCTCTTAGCACTTCTATGCTCAACCCTTATATTTGGACTGTTCTGCCATCAGTTTACAAATTGATCAATTACCACCACTCATTTAAGCAATAAGGCATGACCAGGAGTTAGAGTAACAGTCTGTTAATCACCCACTAGGGGTGTAATGTGGCACGAGGCGCAGCCGAGTGCCATATTGCCCCTAGGGGGTGATTAACTGACTGTTAATCTAACTCCTGGGAGTGCCTTATTGCTATTATAAAAATCATGCTAAAAGAAAACAGTTTAAAGTATACCTTTTAAATGTTTTCCTCATTTAGAGGGAGATTTTTAATAAAATAGTTCTTCCACCAACAGTTTAAGAATGCTGGTTCAAAATCAGAATGCATCATTCCACACATTCAGCAGGGCTAGAGGATGGAATGCTGACAGAAAGAATTCATGTGCCATGGTGATCAGGCTGTACATGACAGTATAACATGGATTAATGTAAGGCTGTTGGAATCCTAACAGCCAGTCAGATTGCAGCATTTCTGAGACCTTTTTTATAATATTAGTTTATTGTTCATATTTATTTTCACTATTGCTCATTGTATATTTCTTGATTGTTTTGCAGTTACCTTTTGAAATTTATTCACTCCCTACCCTTCCCCGGGTACACCTGAAATGAGCCTTGGCTCATTTACAATCCCTTGTCAACTATTAGTAAATAAATATGTAACCCCTAGATGGCACTATCCCAGGGGCTACTACCCCTGCCTGATTTGCCACTAACAGGTTGAGGGGCCTGGATCCAATGGCGGGTGCCTCCACCCAGAGGTCAGGGTTTGCAATAGTTAAACTAACTTGGTCACAGCCCTCTGGGACACTGCAACCCCCCTTTCTTCCCACTAGTGGCCCACACAATATATCAGAATTACCTTCACAGTATACACTTACCCCCAGGACTGGTTCCGGCACTGGGACCTCCTGTGAAATAAGATACAGTGCAACAATCACAGTACAGTACTTTAACATAGACAAATACCTCAGGCAGTATAACTTTGCTGAAACAAGCAGCTCTGATTTATTTAGGGGATATAACAAGGACAGGGGAAATCAGGTTAATTAGCTTATCACTCTACTCATCTACCTATGGCTCTGTGCACAGGCCTATCCCTATCAGTTACTGTCCCTGGGTACCCAAGCCCTAGTGGCTAGTCCAAACTGTGGCAGCTGGTAGGGGCCCTTTCACACAGAGAAAGGAGAATTAAACAGTCAGCAGTACAGTAATTCCATTTGGATTTAATGTGGCAATTCAACAGGAGCGACCCTGAATTAGTATCCACACTCCAAATAAGATAGGGTCCTTCAATGTCAGCAGGGCTCACTTGAGGTACACAAACCTCTTCACACATTTATATAAAAGAAAGCACTATACCAGGCAGGCTGCATCTATATCCCGATCGCAATTACTGCACAATACCCGGGAGAACACACAGCAGATTCAGTTCCTGACAGACCGAGTGCGATTTCAGCAATTCCTCCAGTCTTCTACAGGGTGAGCCTGGTTTCTACTCTTCAGATATCCTTTGATTCTCTTCACAGGACGGATTCAGTCCTAACAAGCTGTTACACAAGCTGCAGACCGAACTCTGGGCTTACACACGTTTTGACTAAAAACTGCACACTGAAAAAGCACAGGGCTCCTTCCTTCTTCACTGCCAAAGCTCAACTGAAACTCCAACCGACAAAACCTGCACTTCCTTTGAGTTCCTCCCAGTCCTTGACTGGATTGGCTTGTCACTCACAATAGACTGCTGCTGTTGGTCCAAAAGGTGCTGAAGTCTAAACTACATCTCCCAGAGTCACTGCCCATACAATCCTCTTGTGGCTGGCTCAGATTATGAGTCCAAGTTCTGATTGGTCCAAGGCACCATTTTAGAGCTAGCTTACCCTACACTGATTGGTCCAGTTCAGCAGTTCAAAATCAGAATGGGGAACTAGACAGACACAGTTCTGACTGCAAAGAAAGGTTAGACAAACTGTAATTTCATTATTACTGTAAATGATTTCTGGCAAACAGTTACATCTTTCAGATAGGTTCCTTTGCACTCCTAGTGACTGCAAAATGGAGTAATTATGCGGCAGTTCGAGTGGTACTCAAACAGAGAAGCACACAGTCCCCCATACAACTAATTATGTCTGCAAGCAGACAGCTCTTAAAGAGACAGTACCAGAGGTTCTAAAACACTCACTGATAAATGGCTTAAACGCCAAACACCATTCAGGCTTGGAGCATTCAAGCAAGCTCCTGAAGTCTTTGGGAACCCCATTTGCAGGGGGTTACACCCTTCCTGGTTTGGGAAAGCTTGACGTCCGGCCAAGCAAGTACCCTATAAGTTTTAACTGCAACCGTATACATTTGCATTAGGCTCACACATGTAATCATCAGTCAATATATCATTTTACCAAGAACACATTTCTGAAACATTGCAGTCGTCACTCTTTACACAGTATTACACGCATATGTACCATAACTCAAGTTATTACCTCTTGTACATGAAACCTGAAGAGAGGGGGCCCTTCCTATCAGTTACCTTGGGGCTGGATGGGGCAAGGGCACCATACTTAGAGGGCAACACAAGTAACTTGAGTTAGCACTGACGCTCAGTTTGGGCAATGAGCCTGGGACACATACACTCCTTTATGGACAACATTGAGAGGCAAATCCACAGGCCTCCCAAGGAATCATAACTGAGGTGCACCACAGGCTTTACAGCTCGACCAGTCTTTCTAGGGGAACTGTTACAGTCTCTGCACTCTGAGCCTCATTTTCAGCATTGTCCTCACTTGTCAGGAGTCTCCCTGGGGTAGAGAGGCTAGAACTTGGGGCACTTTCAGCTCCAGGAGTTACAGTTTCTGAGTCCACAACATTTGGCTGCATGGAGAGCTTTCGGACACTGGCAGTGGACTGTCAGGGCACTCAAAATACTCTTCTTGTCTGGTGTATCACCAGTCTGCCCCAATCTATCATTTTCCTCCCTGAAAACTCAAACAGTTCACCCATGCACAATGATTCCATTTCATCTGATCTGATGCTTTGCACTTCACTTTCTGGGAGCATTGGTTCCAGGGATGAAGCTGGGGGCTTAGACAGTCCAGAAGGCCCAGCTTTGTCTCCAGTATTGACTAGGGATTGCCCGAAACAATTGACTCAGTTCGAAGAAGGATAGTATTCAAAGTCACTCTCACTTTCTTCCGATATGGACTGACAGTCATGCTCAACTGGGACTTGTGGAGGGAACACTTTAACTTTGCTTCTGTAGGTGCAGACTTTCTTGATCTTTTCTTAGCAGCAGCTTTAGTCACTGGTCCAGAGGGGCATCTTCTGGGGCTCAGACTCAATCAAGATTTGTCCAATGGGCAGTAAATGATTTCTATGCATTGTTTTACATCTTTGAATTATTCTCAGGCCTTACTTTGTACACTGGCAGATCATCTAGTTTGCCCACTACAATGTGAGGGAGATGGTGCCATCTGTCAGCAATCTTGTGTTTGCCATGCAGTCCCAGATTTCTTAGCAATACCGATCTCCCTCCTGGAGTTCCTGTGCTTTCACCTTTTATCATACCGTTCTTTGTTGGCCAGATTTCTTTTGGCAGCCATGGTTTGAGCCAGTTGGTACGCATGAGTTAGCTGGGCCTTAACTTTGCACATACTGTAAATAGTTGTCAGCTTGAACCCCATCAGAGAGACCCCAAAACACACATCTACTGGTAGTCGAGCTTCTTCCAAACATCAGGCGGTAGGGGAGAACCCAGTGGCATCACTTTTGGTGCAGTTATAAGCATGTACCAGGGTGCTAATTTGTTGGCTCCATCTAGGCTTGTCCTTTGGGTGCAGGGTGCCTAGCATATCTAGCAAAGTGCGGTGAAACGATCAGGCTGTGGGTCTCCCTGGGGTGGTAAGGAGTGGTTCTGGACTTTCGACTCCCACAGAGAAAGCATCTCTTTGATCAGACGACTCTCAAAGTCTCTCCCTTGATCAGAATGGATTCTTTGTGGAGCCCCATAGTGAACAAAAAGTTTTCTACAAGTACTTTGGCTACAGTGGATGCTTTCTGGTCTTTGGTGGGAAAGCTTGGGCATATCTCGTGAAATGGTCAGTGACCACCAGCACATTACTGATATTTCTTTGATCTGACTCAGACTTAGAAAATCAATACAGACCAGCTCCATGGGTGCACTGGTGGTTATTTAACAAGGGGGCAGCCTTCTGGGCAAAGCTTTCCTGTAAGCAGCATCACAAGTTCGAATGTGTTGCCCACATAAGCCCCCATCTTAGGCCAATAGAATCTGGATCTCACCAAGTCAAGTGTTCTGTCTATACCAAGGTGCCCAATGTGGTTGTGCAAGGACCTCAATACTGAGTCTCGAAGGCAGTGGGCAGCACTAGTTGTTGTTTGTCTACTTGTCCCCTCTGTCTACTGTTTCTCTGTATAACAGTTTATTGATCAGTTTCAATTTAGGACCTTCTTTGTATAACAGTGCAGTTCTCAAATCAGTGGAGCGTAATTTGGACACATCTTTTCCTGCATAGAGGGCTTCTAAAGCTGCTTTGATCATGGATCGCGATTGAGCCCGCCGAATACTGTCATTGTCCAGCTGAGGCAGTGCACCAATGTCTATTGCAGAAAAGTGGCAATAAGCTGCAGGTATGCAATTCCTCAGAGGGTCCTAGCAATCCACCATGCAGTCCACTGCGTCTGTGGACATTTGTTCCTCCCTGTCAAACTTCGCAGAGTGCCCGAATGTCAGGTTCTGCCAATCGGACCCAATCATTCTGGGGAACAGGCCTCCTGGAGAGAGCATCAGCATCTATGTGGTTCAGACCTGCTCGGTATTCGAGAGCATAGTTGTATGTAGATAATGCAGAAAGCCACCTATGGCCAGTGGCATCCAACTTAGCTGAGGTCTGCACATAGGTTAAAGGATTATTGTCAGTTTTTACTAGTATTTTAGCCCCATACAAGTACTCATGGAATTGGTCAACAATAGCCCACTTCAAAGCTAGAAACTCTAACTTATGTACAGGATAGTTCTTTTCAGATGGGGTCAGACTTCTACTGGCAAAGGCCACTGGTCTCAGGCCATTTTCGTGTTCTTGGTACAACACAGCCCCAACCCTTGCAAGCTAGCATCAGTGTGCAGGACATAAGGTTTTCTTGGATCGGCATAGGCCAGCACTGGAGCATGGGTAAGTTGATAAATGATCTCATGAAAAGCAGTCTCACAATCAGGAGTCCAGCGGGCCCCAAATACTTCACTCGGATGAAAATACACTCTTTCAGTCTTGAGGGACGCTGACTTTTGGTATTTTTTGTGGGTTGGGGGATACCCTTGAGTAAGGTTAAGTAAAGGGCGGATCACTTTTGAATAGTCCTTGATGAAACTGATAATAACCACAGAATCCCAGGAATCTTTGCAGTTCTTTTAGATTTTGGCTGTGGCCAGGTGGTCAAGGCCTCAACTTTACTTGGGTCGGTCTCTATTCCCTCAGTGGATACTAGTGTCCCACATACTTTACTGATGTTTGAAAGAATTGACACTTATCAATGGACAGTTTAAGGCCAAAGTCCTCCAGTCGGTCCAATACCTTAAATAATCTGCTCTCATGTTCCTCCAGTGAGCTGCCAAACACAATAACGTCATCTAGGTATACCAGGCACTCTAGTAAGTTCATGTCCCCACTGCACGCTCCATCAATCGTTGAAAAGTGGCTGGGGCACCTGAAATCCTTGAGGCATCCTCATGAATTCATAGAAGCCAAGCGACAGATAAAGGCTGTCTTTTCACAGTCCTCTGGGGCCATCGGGATCTGATAGTACCCACTGCGGAGATCCAGCACAGAGAACCACTTGCTCCCGTTTAGGCAGTCCAAAGCATCCTGAATGCGGGGCATTGTGTACTGATCAGGGATAGTCCGCCGGTTTAAGGTGCGATAATCCACACACATCCTTACTGTTCCATTCTTTTTCCTCACTACCACAATGGGGAAGCATAAGGGCTTCTGGATTCTTGTATTACACCAGTAGCTAACATCTCTTGCAGATGCCGCCTCACATCATCTATGTCAGCAGGTGCCAGGCGCGAGACCTCTCACAAATGGTCTTTCGTCATGCAGCCGGATATTGTGCTCAGCTCCTTGCACGCATCCTACATCCCATTCCTTTAAAGAAAACACCTGGTCTCTCTGGGCAAGCTTCTCACTGATCCTCACTTTCCATTCAGCTGGCAGGGGAGTCGCCAAATCAAACAAGTCAGGCTACTCTGTCATTCTTCCTTGAACTCTTGCTGCTGGGTAGCACTGCAGTGTCTGCACATTGCACATTAGCCAGGATGCAACCTCTATTTACTCGAATGTCTCTTTCAGACACATTATGAACTTGGACCATTACCCTTCTGGCATAAGCATGGGCTCTAGCGGCAAAATACTAGGCTTGACCAGCAGTCCCTCTGGCAATTTTCCATCGCCTGGTGCATCCAACATTAATATTTTATTCTTAACATCCTTTCTGATACGGACCTCTCCCTGTAAGGTACACTGGGCATTTGGCGCCAGGATCAGAGACTCAGGATCCTTCCTCCATACAATTCCGACCGCTTCCTCTGGTTCTATTTTTCAGCATCTCTCTGTGCCTCATAGGCCTTCTTATTAAAGCCGGAACTCTTAAAGCTCTACTAGTCTTTGACCCTGTTTTCATAACACAACTGTGCCAGCCTTCCGAACATATGAGCATTTGTTCCAATCAACAAAGGGACACCATCATACAGTCCAGTGGGGGACACACTAAGGCTAGGGTCTCTACTTGTTCGGCCACTCCAGCCACGGAGGTGGGGAAAGACAGCCAAATTCGGTATACCCGAATAGGGTAAGCCTCTCCACTTAACCCCCATACATGCAGTCCTTCTAATGGTTGTAAGGGTACGCCTGACAAATGCTGCTGATACCAATCCTGGAACATAATTGTCACTTGGGAGCCACTGTCTAATACAGCTCTTGTAGACACTCCATTCACCTTTACAGTGGTCTCCATGGAGGGACCCACTATTCTGGACCAGTCTGGAGGCGATAGGGGGGCCTGGGCAACTGACCTTGCCACAAAAGGACGTGAGTTAGCATTTTTGGTGCCCTCACGGGATCATTTCTGCACCTCTTAACCACTGATTTGTTCTCCAAGCTCTCCTTGTAGCCTATATGCAACTTTGTCAGTGTCTTTTGGGACTGGCATTCCCTTTTCATGTGCCCATCTTTCCCACAATTATAGAAACATACTTTCTGGAGTTTGAGCTGGCCGAGCGCCACACTGGGAGCCAGGGCGGGGTATTACTAACTGGAAACCTGGGTGCCATCTCTGTCTGCGGCGTGATAAGCATTTGGAGACATCTCGTCAGTTTCTCCACTTCCATGGTCAAGGAATTGAGTTTGGAGCTGTTATCAGCAGGAGATACATGGGTGGGTACCCCACGCCCATAGCAGATGCAGTCGGATATAGGTCAGGGCCCTGTACTTTGCAGGCGTGCCTTCATAAAGGGACTGTTTTTGAATTCTGATCTCTCTCAACAGTTCGACCATTGTGGCATATCTTTCCTTGTCAGAGCACTCATTGACTGCCAACCTCTGCCCCTGAACTTCACTTGATGGGTCACCTCAGTCACTCGGGTCGTAGCTGCAGCTATTGTGCAGGTCCCTCCCGAGGTCGTCTTTTCTCAACTCCTCAATTTCTCTCATTAACTCATCATAGGAGGGTGGGATTCCAGTCGATCTGCCAGGCGTAACTGAAGCAACAGCGGTTCTGAGAAGGGGCAGACTTAGGATCCTGTCCAGCCTGGTTCGGTCCAGTTCAGTCGCTGGCAAACTACCTTTTCTGAGGCATTCTTGCAACAATTTTTCCAGCCGAGATACATACACAGACAACAACTCCCTTGGTACTGTTGTGCATCTCTTACTCTCCACCATAGGTCCTCATCAGAATCTGGGCTCCCGTGCACATTCTCCAGGGCCTCAAGATAGGCCTGTGCAGTCACTTCAGGGTTACTGGCCCGCTTAGCACGAATGGTAGCCAGGGCAGGACCTCGGAGGCTCTCACTAACCCTCTTTCGCTTTTCGGCTTCTGAGCATTGCCATTCTAGCACTTGGGGGGCAACATAGTCTATCCAGGTCTCCCAGTCATCCTCCCCTTGGGGGGTGGGGAGGGTGCCAGAGAAGATCCTCAACCTTCGGTAAGAGTCGTGACTAATGGCAGGTGCAGAAATTGGAGTCTGCATTGGTTCAGCCACCATTACGGGCACTGGAGCGGGAGAAGGTGTTGAGGGAGGAACACCCCCAGGTGGCAAGAATAGTTTCTTCAAGTCCTCCACCATTTTCCCTTCCCCCAGCAACCATTTAGAAAATTTCTCCTCAAAAGTTTCAGATAGTGGTGGGGGCTCATTCCCCTGGTCTTACTGTCCTTAGTTATCACTTCCAAGCAGTGAGGGCTCCTCTGGGGTAATGGTCTGTGGCACTTTGGAGCTATCTATGGGATCCTTAAACTCTACTAGGCTAGGAAAGTGTGGGTGAGCAGATTAGCATGCCGACCCACCACCACAGGGTTTTGTAAACCTTCCACCTTGGAAAGTACTCCTGCACAGTGTCCAGTATTGATACCCAGGGGATGTCCAGGATAAGCATAGGCATTTTGGGGTCGATCTCCTCCCAGTACACCACTCCACCAGCCGTGCACAGCCACTTGTCGGGTACCCATTTTTTCTTAACAGTGGTTCAGAATATGGCCACCAGAGGACACACAATCCCAGCGGTGCCTCCAAGATGTAACCCCTAGATGGCACTATCCCAGGGCTACTACCCTGCCTGATTTGCCACTAACAGGTTGAGGGGCCTGGATCCAATGGCGGGTGCCTCCACCCAGAGGTCAGGGTTTGCAATAGTTAAACTAACTTGGTCACAGCCCTCTGGGACACTGCAACCCCCTTCTTCCCACTAGTGGCCCACACAATATATCAGAATTACCTTCACAGTATACACTTACCCCAGGACTGGTTCCGCACTGGGACCTCCTGTGAAATAAGATACAGTGCAACAATCACAGTACAGTACTTTAACATAGACAACTACCTCAGGCAGTATAACTTGCTGAAACAAGCAGCTCTGATTTATTTAGGGGATATAATAAGGACAGGGGAAATCAGGTTAATTAGCTTATCACTCTACTCATCTATTTATGGCTCTGTGCACAGGCCTATCCCTATCAGTTACTGTCCCTGGGTACCCAAGCCCTAGTGGCTAGTCCAAACCGTGGCAGCTGGTAGGGGCCCTTTCACACAGAGAAAAGGAGAATTAAACAGTCAGCAGTACAGTAATTCCATTTGGATTTAATGTGGCAATTCAACAGGGAGCGACCCTGAATTAGTACTCACGACCTCCAAATAAGATAGGGTCCTTCAATGTCAGCAGGGCTCACTTGAGGTACACAAACCTCTTCACACATTTATATAAAAGAAAGCACTATACCAGGCAGGCTGCATCTATATCCCGATCGCACTACTGCACAATACCGGGAGAACACACAGCAGATTCAGTTCCTGACAGACCGAAAGCGATTTCCAGCAATTCCTCCAGTCTTCACAGGTGAGCCTGGTTTCTACTCTTCAGATATCCTTTGATTCTCTTCACAGGACTGGATTCAGTCCTAACAAGCTGTTACACAAGCTGCAGACCGGAACTCTGGGCCTTACACACGTTTTTGACTAAAACTGCACACTGAAAAGCACAGGGCTCCTTCCTTCTTCACTGCCAAAGCTCAACTGAAACTCCAACCCGACAAAACCAGGCACTTCCTTTGAGTTCCTCCCAGTCCTTGACTGGATTGGCTGTCACTCACAAGACTGCTGCTGTTGGTCCAAAAAGGTGCCGAAGTCTAAACTACATCTCCCAGAGTCACTGCCCATACAATCCTCTTGTGGCTGGCTCAGATTATGAGTCCAAGTTCTGATTCGTCCAAGGCACCATTTTAGAGCTAGCTTACCCCACACTGATTGGTCCAGTTCAGCAGTTCAAACCAGAATGGGGAACTAGACAGACACAGTTCTGACTGCAAAGAAAGCAGGTTAGACAAACTGTAATTTCATTATTACTGTAAATGATTTCTGGCAAACAGTTACATCTTTCAGATAGGTTCCCTTTGCACTCCTAGTGACTGCAAAAATGGAGTAAATTGGCAGCAGTTCGAGTGGTACTCAAACAGAGAAGAACACAGTCCCCCCATACAAACTAATTATGTCTGCAAGCAGACAGCTCTTAAAGAGACAGTACCAGAGGTTCTAAAAACACTCACTGATAAATGGCTTAAACGCCAAACACCATTCAGGCTTGGAGCATTCAAGCAAGCTGGTGGCTTTATTGGATTACCAGGGTCCACTAGCCAAGAACCTTGTGCTTTTACATCAAGGGTTATTTTTGTGTGCTGCGCGCTTGATTGTTGGTTTGTAGTTGGTGCTGTGTGCTGTTCTTGTGTCTGGGGTCGTAATTAAGTTTTGCAGCCACTAGCAGCAGGGCTAGTGACTAGGCAAATCCACTAGCCCCACAGACTTTACCACTGGCCCAGCTGGTGTAATTATTGAAGTGTTACCTTCTTCAATACAAGCTCGCATGGCTAGTTAAAGGACAATCTTATTAGCACGATACAGAATCTACCAACATTTGGCGAGTGGGCCGGTGCCAGTTTCAACCCCTGTGTGTGTTGTGTTGGTGCATGTTTGAGGATGTGATGTGTGTTGGTTATGTTTTATGTGGTTGTAGATGTGCATTTCTACTGTTTGGTAATGGAACAAAAGAAAGTATATTACCACTGTGGAAGTGAAAGTTAAAGTTAGTTGCATGGAAAACTGGCTGAAAAAAATATCCATCCCATGCATTTCAAATTCTAGATGACTGCTGTCATTTGTAGCTATTCATGGCGCTCCTTTTTCTGGGCTGTTTCTCTATTAGCGCCACTGAATAGGTCTGAAATTCATTTTTGTTGCTTCTCATTAATGTGGGAGTAGTCATTGCTGCTTCATATGCACTTGTGTCCAGTGATTTGCATTATTTCGGTTGCTTGTATTCAACTGTCATTTAGCTTCTGCACAACACGTTTGCATGCACTATGATTTGTTATTTATTTGGTCTGTTATCTCGGCATTTGCAACCATTGATCTTACTTCGAGATAGAGCTCTTGCAGCAGGCTATCACAATTAGGACTATGCCGCAGGCACTAGGACCACACGGAAAAACTTCTGCCAGCAATCCCAGCTGGGGACGGCCCCCGGCGCCGCCCCGCCCGGCGTCGGTCAGGCAAGGGGGGGTGGACCCAGCTCCACCTCAGTTCTTTCCCGCCGCGTACCACGCATGTGAAGAGCTACTGCTTGTGTATCACCAGCGAAATTATCTTCAATCAAGATTATCTCTCGTTTTCGAAGGTTTTTTTCCATTCTTCCTACGTGTTGTAGTTATCGACGCCTGTACTTTTACCGTTTACGGCTCGGTTTTTCCTGCTTTTCGTCGCCTCGGCCTACTGTCGGTAGCCGGATCCGGCGTTGGCGTTGCTGTCACATCCTACGGGTGTTCCATGTCTTCCTGGGCGTCTCTATCCCCCGAACACGTTAATAAGTGCGAGTGAGTGCGGCCGGCAGATTCCCGCCAAGGACGGTCACCGGCAGTGCGTTTTTTTGCTTGGGCCCGGATCACGACACTGCTTCCTGCGTCGACTGCCAAGCATTCACAAGCCTGACCTGCATCTGACGCCTGAAGGCCCTGAAGGCCTACCTCTTGGAGAAAAAAATGGACCTGCACTCCTCCGAGGGGAAGAAGGAGAAGAAGCACCACAGTAAAGAGCGCAGTCGGTCCTGGCACCGATCCCGATCGCGGTCGCGACCTTCCCCGAAAAAGGCCCGTCCTTCGGGTTCGGGTGAGTCGCAGCGCTCGTCTCAGGCTAAGGCCGGCCTGTCGGGGGAGCCGCCAGTCAAGCCTAAGGTGACTCCGCTTAAGGTCACCTCTAAGTCCGTGATTGTACCTGCTTCGGCCCTGCCATCTACGGCACCGGCGCCGCCTGCTGAAGATGGGCCTCCGGAGCGTAAGGACTCTCCGGGGCCCCCTGTGTTACTCCCGTCATCGGTCTCGCACCGACGCCGTCGAGGCTATGACCTGGGGTCGGGTTTCGCTCCTGGCAAGGACGCCCCGCTACCCAAGTCCTCCCCTGGGCCTACAGGATAGCTCGCTCTCGCGTCCCGCCGCGCCTGAATCTTCCTTCCCGCAGCGGGCGGCGGACATATTCTCCAGGGACGAGCTGAAACAGCTTTTTTCGTTCTAGTGGGGGCAGGTACACCAACGTACCACCCCGTCGCCGGCCCAGACACCGGTACCTGATCCCGCGGGCGAACCACAGCCAGAGGGCGAGGCCTCCCTGTTGAGATCCCCGGAGCACCATTTTTGGCCCCCTTCTAGGGCTTGTTCCCGCGCTCGATCTCAGGACCACCGACGTCACTCCCTGGATCCCACTGACTGACGTCGTTTGCGGTCTCCTTCTGGAGCCCTTCCAGCTGGCGGGGCGGTTCCCGATGTCAGGTCCCCTGACCGTCATCAGTCTTGCCCATCGTCGGTCCAGGGACCGTCGTCTGTCCCCTGCGTACCGACATCAGCGTAGGCGTGGCCATGAGGCAGATCCAGACCATTCTAAATCGGATAGTCGGTCCTCCTCTGCATCTTCATTCTCAAGCGCTCACCTTAGGAGAAGGACATGCCTTGCTTGCCTCCGGACGATCCCACATTTTTGGACATCATGAGGCATATCCAGGATTCTAATCAGTGGGATACAGAAGACCTGGACCCGGAACGCCGGAGATTGGCCAGGTACCTGAGGCAGAAGGAGCCAAAGTCTTTGGTCATTCCTCCTCTGGTGGATACCTTTCAGAACCTGACTAGATCCACCTGGCTGCGCCCAGCCTCCATCCCGGCGGTCCCCAAGAAGTCGGACAGGCTTTACAAGGCGCCGAGGGCTGAGCCTTTTCTGGCCGAACACCCTCAGGCGGACTCCTCCGTGATTATGGCTGCTCACGACAAGTCTCGACAGCCGTGTCACCTCAGCTCTCAGCCTCCCGACTTGGAGTCCCGTTATTTGGATCAGGTGGGCAAGAAGGTTTACTCTGCCTCCACCTGCTCCATTAGATCCTTGAACTTCCTCACGCACATGGTGCAGTTCCAGAACGCGTTGTGGGAGCGGGATCTTGAGCTGGTACAGGCCATGCCAGACTCCGAGAAAAGACGGAGCTCCTGGCCCTCTTGCAGTCGGGCTCGGACATTGGCACTCACGTCTTGAGGGCCTCCTACAATACCGCAGATACGGTGACCAGAGCTGCTGCTTCCGGGGTTTGTCTCCGGCGCCATGCCTGGTTGAGGCTTTCGGGCTTCCACCAGGATCTGCAGTCCGGTATCCGAGACTTGCCGTTTCAGGGTACCGTCTTGTTTGGGCATGAGACAGAGAATCTGATCTCCCGTCTCCAGGAATCGGACAAGTCTATCTGGTCGGTCCGCCAGTTGTACCGTGGTGACCAGCGACGCCCCTGTCGGCTTTTTCGAAAGTCCTCCGGCACTCAGGCTTCAGCCCGTGGTTCCCAGCAGGGACAGAGAGGCGGCTTCTGCCAGAGGTCCGGAAACCAGCAGTCTGGTGGACCCCTCTGGCCGTGGGCCCAAGTCCTCCCAGGCCTCTCTCCCCACCCCCGGTTCCGCCCAATGACTCCCTTCCGCCCTCCCCCCGTGGTTAGACGTCCAGGGGGAGCCGGTCGGGGGCCACTTCTCCCTCCACTTCGAAGGGTGGAGCTCTATTACCACAGATCGATGGGTCTTGGACGTCATTTAGAGAGGACACACGCTGGAGTTCACGGAGTTCCCTCCCAGTATTCCACCAAAGCTCTACCGTTATCCTCCTTCGCACATTCCACTTTTGGAAGGAGAAATTCAGGCCCTCCTGCACAAGAGAGCAATAGAGTGGGTTCCCATGGAGCAGTGGGGTCACGGGTTTTATTCCCATTTTTTTCTAATCCCAAAAAAGACGGGGGACCTTCGCCCCCATTCTGGACCTCCGTCCCTTAAATCTCTTCATAGAGTACAGGAAGTTCACGATGGTGACTCTCCAATGTCTCCTCCCTCTACTGCAACAAGGGGATTGGCTCTGTTCTCTCGACATGCAGGATGCGTACATGCATATCGGGGTCTTTCCTCCCCACAGGAAGTATCTGTGGTTCTGCTTCCTGGGGAGCATTACCAATTCGGGTGCTCCCGTTGCTTCCTCTCCGCTCATGATCTTCGCAAGTGCCTAGCAGTGGTGGCTGCGGCTCTCAGGCGCTCGGGCCATTATGTCTTCCTTCACCTC
Source organism: Neoceratodus forsteri (assembly GCA_016271365.2). Taxonomy (NCBI): domain Eukaryota; kingdom Metazoa; phylum Chordata; order Ceratodontiformes; family Ceratodontidae; genus Neoceratodus; species Neoceratodus forsteri. The sequence continues at coordinate 264,283,096 of CM057454.1, read as the reverse complement.
GACGACTGGCTGCTGACCGCCGTCATGGGATGGCCTCCTGCGCCTCGCAGATGCCTATACTCTCTCCAAGACCTGGGATCACCTGAACTTAAAGAAGTCATCCCGGAGCCCAGCCGACACCCTCACCATTGGAGCGATTCTGGACTCCGTCCAGGGCAGAGCTTTTCCCTCAGGACAGGGTCTTCGCTCATAAGTTTGGCAGAATGGATTTCATAGCACCTCGAGTTCGGCTCAGAACTTCCTCAGTTTACTGGGGCACATGGCGCAGCCATCCCAGTTATATCCTTGGCCCGCCTCCACATGAGAATCCCACAATGGATGCTCAGGGTGCAGTGGGATCAATACTCCGACGACCTGGACGCATTAGTCCTGATCTCGGAGCCGGTCAGGAGAACATTGCTTTGGTGGATGAACCCAGTCAATCTAGACAAGGGGGTCCCCTTTCGTCCGGAGCCTCCGGGTCAGACGCTAACAACGGATGCCTCACACCTGGGTTGGGGAGCTCATCTCAGTGGTCACCGCACGCAGGGGGTCTGGTCGACCGAGGAAGAGTCTCTCCATACCAATGTCCTGGAAATGCGAGCGATCCTCTACGCCCTTCAGGCGTTTCAAGAGGACCTGGTTCCCGGCTCTCTTCTCATTCAGACGGACAACATGGCGGTCGTATTCTATCTCAACAAGCAAGGAGGCACTCATTCCTATCCTCTTTGCCGGGAGGCGATGAGAGTCTGGTACTGGGCACTGGAACGGGGCATCTGTCTATCTGCGGTTCATGTTCCAGGAGCCCTCAACAGTCTGGCCGACGATCTCAGCAGGACATTGGCCAGAGCGCACGAGTGGGAATTACTGCAATCTGTGGCCGATTGCCTCTTCAGCAAGTGGGGGGTGCCCGATCTGGATCTCTTTGCGTCACCACGCAACGCCAAGCTGCCTCGTTTTTGCTCACGAGAGCCCGCGCCTGGCGTTTTCTGGCCAGACGCATTGTCCCTTTGTTGGGCTGGGAGGTTTCTTTATGCCTTTCTGCCCTTCCCTCTCATCCATATGGTCCTGCTCAAGTTGCAGGCAGAGGGGGCACGCATGACCCTTGTGGCACCCTACTGGCCCCGACAAATTTGGTTCCCACTTCTACAGCGGTTGTCCCAGGAACCTCCACTCCCGCTGCCCCTATGCTTGCAACTGCTGTCCCAGGACCAGGGTTCTCTGGTCCACCGGATCTTCGATCCCTGCACCTTCATGCTTTGCTCCTTCAGGCGTAGCACTGACTAGTCACGGGGTTTCCCGGAGTGGCTGAGGTCTTGGCGTCTGCACCAAGCCTCTACTCGCCGGCTTACACCATGAAGTGGAGCGCTGCTGCCTTTGGCCTTGCCTCGCATTTAGACTCAGTCACGTGCTCTGTGACCTCCGCTTTGCAATACTTCCTCTCCTTGTATGAAAACAGCCTGAGCCATTCTTCCATCAAGGTGCACCTCTGGGCAGTCTCTGCCTACCATGCTCTGGTGGGCGACAGAGCCTTGGCCCAGCTGGATGTGGCCCACACCTTTCTTCGGGGGGTCCTCCACATGCGACCTCCCATCAGGGACCCTATCCCACCCTGGGACCTCCTTTTTGTGTTGGAGAAGCTTACCCTTCCCCCTTTTGAACCCGGAGCGACGTGCGAGCTGCGGTATTTATCTTGGAAAGTTTGTTTTTGGTTGCTGTTACTTCTGCTCAAGAGTTTCGAGCTGCAGGCTCTGATGTGTAAAGAGCCCTATTTGGTTTTCATAGGAAAGGGTTTCTCCAACTAATCCTAAGTTTCTTCCAAAGTGGTCTCAGAATTGACCCTCAACCAGTCAGTTGACCTTCCTGTTTATTTTCCTTCTCCCTCCAATAGAGGGGAGGTTCTTCTCCACACATTGGTTGTCCACAGGTCCCTGAGGTATTACCTCAGTAGAACGAGTCAGCACCGTAAATCGGAGCAACTCTTTATGGCCTTTGCGCCACAACACTTGGGTCAGCCGGTGTCCAAGCAGACTATTTCCAAATGGATAGTTCATTGCGTGTCATTCTGTTATGAACATCACCACAAGCCCCTACCGGGTCCGGTAAGGGGTCACTCCACCAGGGGTGTTTCAGCTTCTTTTGCCGCGATGCGGAATGTCGCCATTAAGGACATCTGTGCGGCTGCGACCTGGAATTCGGTGCATACCTTTGTCAAGCATTACAGCTTGGATATCGTCTCCAGACGCTGTGCTGGCTTTGGCCTGGTGGTTCTACAAGGACTCTTGTCCTAATGGTCTCTGGAGTCCGTATATTCCTCCTCCCGGGGGCGACTGCCTCTTGGCTAGTGCACTGCTTGGGAATCAGTCCTAATTGTGATAGCCTGCTGCAAGAGCTCTATCTCGAAGTAAGATAGTACAGTTACGTAAGAACTTACCGTAACAGTAGATCTTCGAGAGGAGCTCTTGCAGCAGGCGCTGTTTTCCCTCCCACCTTCCCCCCTCGGAGTGTGCAGGTTCCTTCTCTTCTCTCCTCTAGGATGGGCTTCATCTCCTTCTCTTGTCAGGCCATCTGCTGGGTACTGGCAGGAGAACTGAGGTGGAGCTGGGTCCGCCCCTTCTTGTACCCTAACCGACGTCGGGGCGGGGCCGGCGTCGGGGGCGGTCCCCAGCTGGGATTCCTGGCAGAAGTTTGTCCGTGTGGTCCTGGTGCCTGCGGCATAGTCCTAATTGTGATAGCCTGCTGCAAGAGCTCCTCTCGAAGATCTACTGTTACGGTAAGTTCTTACATAACTGTACTTTTTCAATGTAGTGGCTATTTTTTTTTATTCCATTTAGTTGATTTTTAAACCATTTTACTGCTCCTAGTCCGGTGTAGAGCTCGGTGTTGTTTATTGCCGAAAAAAAAGAGCATTGGGGTGCATGCAGGATTCAGGGCGATGGCTTGCGTATACTGTCATATATTGGTCTGACCATCATGCCCTGAGGTTCAGTTTCATGGCCCCCCCAAAAGAGGCCTGCCCCTAAGGAGATAGTACAGTTCCGTCCTTTTGAGAGGAGTTACCTCAGAAGGCCTAATGACGGAGCTTGACGTCTCGGGTTTTCCAATGGATAGCATGGATCCAGGGTCTTTAGTGCTGGCCTATAATAGGGCAGTTGTGGGGGCCCTGGATGTCATTGCTCCTTTCCGTGTTCGCCCATGTACTCTTCACCCTGGGTCCCCGTGGTTTACCACAGAGATCCGTGGGTTGAAGAGACAGGGCCGAAGATTGGAGAGATGCTGTCGGAAGACTCACCTGGAAGTTGACAGGCTTAGACTGCTAGATCATTACAAAATCTACCAGTTAGCAATCTCCCATAAGAAGGCAGAGTTCCTGTCAAGGGAGTTTGCTACAGCAAGGGATAGACCAGCCCAGCTCTTCCGGACTGTGGACAGACTGTGCAATCCAGTCTGTCTTCATGCCGGCCGAGCATTATCACAGTTACAGTGTGAGGAGTTCGCGACGTTCTTTGCTGATAAGGTGTCTGCTATCAGAGATGAGATCAGCCAGGGCCTTCCCATTGGGTCTTGCAGTGACCAATCGAGAAACACAAATACCCATTTGACTTGGTCCACGTTCAGTCAACCGGTAGTCATGGACATAGTGAGAATCGTCCAGACTTTGCGTCCAACTTTCTGTGGTTTGGATCCGGGCCCTACACACCTACTTGTGGGGTGTGTAGAGGTTATCGGCCCGATCCTTACTGGGATAGTAGTGGCATCATTGGAGAGAGGGATCTTTCCTGATCCTTTGAAGGAGGCAATAGTACGTCCCCTCCTGAAAAAGCCCTCTCTTGATCCCGACTGCCCAGGAAACTACAGACCGATCTCGAATCTTCCCTTTTTGGGGAAGGTTATTGAGAAGGTGGTCTCTCTGCAGCTGGAAGATTATTTAAACATCCACAATATCTATGACTCTTTCCAGTCTGGCTTCAGGAAACAGCACAGCACTGAGACGGCTCTTGTTTGGGTACTGAATGATCTCCTGATGGCAAGAGATCGGAGAACTCGTTCTATCTTGGTTCTCCTTGATCTTTCAGCTGCATTTGACACTGTGGATCATGGGGTACTGCTTGAGCGCCTGTGGTCTCACTGTGGACTAAGGGGTGGTCCACAGTTGGTTTAAATCTTTTCTGCAGGGTGGGACTCAGAGGTAGTGTCGGGGGTTACTTCTCGGCCTCTAGCTGCCTACACTGTGGAGTGCCACAGGGTTCAGTGTTGTCCCCATGTTATTTGCGGTATATATGCTTCCCATTAGGGACATTATACTTACACTTTGGTTTGAGTTTTCATTGCTATGCCGATGATTCTCAACTCTATATGTTTTTTGTGCCCGAGCAGGAGTCTGAGTCAAGTACATTGTTTAACAACTGCCTCCTGGAGATACAGAACTGGATGAGTACCAGTTGGCTGAGGTTGAACCCAGGGAAAACAGAGGTATTGGTGGTGGAACCGGGGGTAAGGATATCAAGTCCATGGGCGGGAAAACTCTCGGGTTTATTTCTGGGAGGAACCCCGCTCATGGCATCTGGTCAGGTGCGTACCTTGGTGTTATATTTGACGAGGGCTTGCCCCTGAGGGCACAGGTGTCAGCCGTGGTCAAATCATCCTTTTTCATCTAAGGAATATAGTACGGTGAAACACTTGATTCCATCAGAGGATCTTTCCTACCCTGGTCCACGCCTTTGTGGCCAATCGCCTTGATTATTGCAACGCCTTTATCTAGGGCTGCTGGAGTGGATTTACCGCTTAGCAGCCGGTGCAAAATGCGGTAGCTAGGTTGTTGGATGGAAGCCCGAGTCCAACCATATAACACCTGTGCTTCGCAAATTGCACTGGCTGCCTGTACAGTGGCAGATCACTTTCAGGGTCATGTTGATGACCTATAAAGCCCTACACGGTTTGGGACCTCGCTACCTGAAAGAACTCCTGACTTCTTACTGTCCCTCCCGCTTCCTCCGATCCTCTGGTGAGGGATTGCTGGAGATTCCCAGGGTAACCTTAAAAACATCTGGTGGAAGAACATTTGCCTTTATGGCCTCTACCCTGTGGAATTCTCTACCTTGCCAGATACGCAATTGCCTGACTGTGGAGAGCTTTAAAAAAGCTCTAAAGACCTTCCTTTTTAACCAAGCATTTTTTTAGTGATTTAAATTATATTGGATTGTGTCTTGAATTTAATGTTGTTTATAGTTGTGGTTTTAATTTTGTATGAATGATATTGTAAAGGCGCCCTGAGCTTTGGAAGGGCACCTTATAGAAATAAATATTTACTTACTTACTTACTGTGTATGTTGTCACTAGGCATCGTGTGGGATTTTCTTTGTTTTCATATGCCTTTGGTTTGATTTTGCGTGTCTCTCTTGTGTTCAGTCCAGTTCGAGTTTTTGTTTGCTATTTAGTTGAATATTGGATGTACTGTGTGCCATTTTCATCTATATTTTTTGTCACATCACTCCATTTCATCTGTCTAATTTCAGTGGATCCTCTAATGCCAAAATGTACAACAGATGAGCCATAGTGTATTTATTGGGGATGGTGCAGAATGAGGACCAAGTCATTTTTGTTCATAAACTTTGTCAATTTTGGCATCTGATAGTTTGTCTGATGCATGTACTTTGAATCCTTTACCAAGAGCTTTCAGATATTTTTGTTTTGCAACTACTGCTTGTCTGATTATTTCAAACTTTTTATCTTTTGGTACAGAGTGACTGAAAGCTTTTTGATTTTAGGTACCTTTCAATACTTTGGTACATTGCTCTTAGGTTTATGGATTCATATGGCTCTCTGTTTTTTTTTTTTGTTTTGTTTGGGCATTCATGAAAAACTTAGATAAGTGGCTGTTCAATGTTGGATATATGTTTTCTAAGGATATGATCTCTGAGCAAGTGCAAGCAAAATATTTTTTGTGTTGCTAGTATATCATAGTTTGTTTTCCTTCTTGTATTTTTATTTTCCTGCCCCTGTATAAAATTTAATACTGATTAGTCAATGGTTAGGTAATCATGTGACTTATCTGTACTGGTTGTAGAAGATGTTGATGACTTGTTGGCATTCATAGGAGATTGTGCCTGGGTTTTGTTGATTTCCTTGTTTTTTGAAGTAGATTCTGCAGTCTGACTCTTTATAATAGGTACAGTGTCAGGCTCCATTTCAAATGAAATGTCCGTGTCTTTTCAGAGGTAGTTTTCAGCGTTCTGAAAGTTCAGGTACTGAGTTTTTTTTCTTCAGTTGCACTTAGTCTTGTTTTGAGGGGTTTCCAAATTTTCAAATAAATACAGTTAATTAGGATGCAGGATTATTTCTATTAATTTTATAATTGCATTTAAACAGGACTTTTACCCCTTAGTTGTCATCTGTTTTGAATGGTAATTGCCCACCCAGTCATAATGTTTTCCTTGTAACATCACAGTCAGTTCCCTTGCAAAAGGTTGTGGTGTCACAAAGAGAGGATTGTGTCTTCCAGTGGGGAATGAACAACAGGAGTAAATCAACTCTAAAGTGTACAGACCCCGTTTGCATGCATTTATCTATAGTATAGTAATAAAGAACAAGGGGGAAATTAATGCCATGTGTATTTGTTTGTAAATATTATGTTTCATAAAGTTTTCCTTGAGGTGTCATTTCATGACAGTGTTGAGCAAATCACAAGACACAATGCCAAGAGTATTGTACAGCGCAGATGGTGACTGTGACAGAAGCATCATAGTCTGTCCTAAATGCACCATATTTTCAGATCATTTTAAAATCCATGTGTCTTGAAATACAAAGAACGGAAGTGATTGGTAGCTGACAAAGGAAGCGATAGTTCTTCTGTGTCAGCGGCCAGTCACATTTGTTTGTGTTCCAAGCCTCTCTTTAAAAGTGATTACAACTAACATGCATTGGTTTTGAGTCAGTTTCCAGTCTATACAATGTTATCATGCACTTGTCCGATAATGAGTAGACACAAAAATACCAATTTGCCTTACTTTTTTGTTTACATGTGAACTGTAGTATGGATGGCATTTTGTACGGTTTTGAGAAGTCCTGAAAGTGGTGGTTTTTCATGATGACGTTTGTCATCTGCACAGATAGGCCATGATTGTTCACTAATAATAATAATAAACGTTATTTATTTAAAGCACAATTCAAATGATATCAAAGCGCTTTTACAAGACACACAACAATAAAATAGTTAAAATGATTTAAAATATCGGAAATTCAAAAAATTAGCACTCTGGATAGGCAAGGGAGAATAAGAATGTTTTAAGAGCAGATTTAAAGCTCTCCACAGTCAGGCACCCCCTTTTCCGAGGAGGTAGAGAATTCCACAGGGTCGGAGCCATGAAGACAAATGCACAGGCTCCAGAGGTCTTCAAACGGACCCTGGGAATCTCCAGCAATCCCTCCTCGGCTGAGCGGAGTAGTCGGAGGCGGCAGTAGGGAAAGAAGAGCTCTTGCAGATAACTCTGACCCTGTCTGTGTAGGGCCTTATAGGTTAGCAAACCAACCTTGAAGGTGAGCCGCCACTGCACTGGCAGCCAGTGCAGTCTACGCAGCACAGGTGTGACATGGCTAGATCGAGAAAGCATTAGTTGTGATTCGTGCTGTGATGAGTAATTCAGGAGCTAGATCACCATGAATTATGGCTGTTACCTAAATGACGCTTATAGGAACCTAAAGGGAACATTGGCTTTGGAATATTGTTCCTTAATTTTTTTTCTTAAATAGAAAATAAGAAATATGCCCAAAGCATGCCTTTGTTCAGTTTTGGACTTGTTATATAGTACTGCTGCAGGCTTGTTTCTCTAAGGAATGAGGTTTTTGTTTCATCAGTCTTGGAGGATTTAAATCCTTCTTGATGATATGCTAGCATTAGTTTATGTATTAGCCCTAATAATGAACAACTGGAATGTTGGAGGTATGAATTATAATTTAGTAGACAATGAAGTACAAACTGCGTGTTGTACTACTTTGATTAACAGTAAGTTGAAAATTCTGAAAGTGTAGTCTTGAGACCTGTTCAACATAAACATGATTAATATAGTTAAGGTAGCCTAAGCCTAGTCAAAGAATAGCTCAATTGTAGTTATTTTAAACACGATTTTCTTGGTGGTAGAAAGACAGCTTGATAACATTGATGATTGTACTGTGATTTACATGTACTCTGGAATGTGAGGTAATTCTTCACAGCGGGAGAGGAAAGATTTCAGAAAACAAGATGGGTAAAATTGCCCATCTGTAGTGGAAACATAGGCCATTAAAAATGTTCTTATAAGCACTGTGGTAAGCAGGTAATCCATTGAGGAGCGTCAGATATTGAATATTATTCATGTACAGCAGAAAAGGTTATGAACATGCTGAAGTCTTATATTGTTTCACAGAAACTTGGTTGGAGACATTATTTCTAACAATGTGGAGTCATCCATAGCAGCAAACATGCAGAATTCTGGCTCAAGAAGCCATTCCTGGAGCCTTACAATGCACTCTGCATTTATTTTTGTGTTTTATTTATTTTATTTGTCATTTAAAGTTGCATCTACCACATGGTGGTGTTGGTGGTGGTAGTTTTATTTTTATACAGCGCCTTTTCCCAGGTGCTCTGAGCGCCTTACAAAAAAGAATACAAACAATATAAACAAGAGTCAAAACTAAAATGAATGAATGAATACTAATAAAAGCATAACTGGCATCAGAGTGAACTGAAACTACTTAACAGAGTCAAAGGTCTTGTTAAATAGCAGCTTCTTAGTAGCCGCTGCCCAGCATGGTTGATAACTGACCTGGCCAGGAGTTTATTGCCGAAATCCCCCTTTGAAATTTTCCTTGCATAAAAAGTTATATCCCTTGTAAATTTGTTTTGTGCCATAGCCACGAAAAACAGACCAACTTCCCAAACTGAAAGCCATGCCCCCCACGCCAGCCCGCGCAGTCATGTTTTGTGATGTCACAAAATGAAGGCTGCATGTGCGCGCCCCATTGACTTCTATGGGGGTGGTATTTCCATACATTATTATACCACTTACAGTTGCGATTGTAGTAAATCGAATCGACTGATCGACTAATAGGGACCCTATTAGTCGATCGGTCGTAGATTTATTATAGTTGCAGCTGTAAGTGGTATAATAATGTCTGGAAATATCACTCCATTGAAGTCAATGAGGCACGCACATGCAGCCTTCGTTTTGTGACATCACAAAACATGGCTGTGCGGGCTGGAGTGGAGGGCGTGGTTTTCAGTTTGGGAAGTTGGTCCATTTTTCGCGACTGCGGCACAAAACAAATTCACAAGGGATATAACTTTTTATGTAAGGAGAATTTCGGCGGGGGGGGTTTGGCAATAAACTCCTGGCTAGGTCAGTTATCAACCATGCTGGGGAGCAGCTACTAGGAAGCTGCTGTTTCAGTAAAAAAGTCCTAAGGCCCCTCATAAAAGACTCCATACAGGGGACCTCCAGTACCTAGGTGTTATTTTGCTTGTGGTACTGGTTCAGTTCTGGCACCATATCTTCCATTTTGAACTATTTTGGGCATTTTGTTTACTACCTTGGCTTCCTCCAACTCATTGTTCTTCCCGAAGGGTAACATTTTGAAAGGATTTAAGTTTTGCCTGGGGTACAAGAAAGTCATGCCTGTAGCTGATGACCACAGTAAATGTCTGGACTATTTCAGCTCAGAACATATACTGGCCAGGTACTGCCTACTCTGCAAAGATATGTTGAAGAAGTTGCAGGATGACTCACTTCAGCAGGTATGTCCTCTCATCATAGTTCTGGTGTCTGGTCCTCCAGTTCCGGAACTATGGAGCGGACATCTGATTCTCTGAATCTGTCTGTTGAATACTGATGCAGGTCTCCTGCCAGTGACTGTCCTCCTTTACATTCCAAGTTAAGGGGAAAACACTGCAACTCTGGGTCCAATGAGATGTGTAGGCAGTGTGACCAATATTGGTTTTAGAGCCAGTCACTGTTCCGGTTCCAGTTCCTGGTCCACACCAATGGTTGATGTTAGAAGACAACTGGGTCAGAACTTGACTTCAGTTCTCAGCCCTGGGGTGGTTGCTTGCTCCCCTCAGGGCCATCATGGTTCAAGAGATGCTGGCACCGAGAGACCTCGGTCAGCTCGTGACTCTCCCAAAAAAACAAAAAAAAAAAAAAGGAAGGGCTAGTTCCAGTCCCAGATACCAATCTACATCTGAAGATCAGTCATTTTCCCATTTCTGGTCTTGGTACTGATTCCAGTCCTGGACTTGATATGGAGCAATCTCCATTTCCTGAGCCTTCTGTCCCTGTCATGGGTAATTTTACTCATCCTTACAGGATACTTTCTGACCAGGTATTTGCTTTGTATTCTCAGTGGGGAGAAGCATGTTATCTGAGCCAGCCAAGTTTGACTTACCTATGATTCCACAGAAGCATAAGAAGATTGTTGATACCTCACCTCTTTCCACCTGCTTGCCGGCACAGGCAGCACATGGGAACAATGTCAGGGTTATAGTGAGCTATACAGGCAGTAGGTTCAGTTAGGTTATTCTGTTTTTCAGTAGCCAGTCCCTCCAAGCACTGTTGCAATGCCTCACCTTCGGGTGACTAACACACCAGCCTCCTTGAGTGAATTGCACCCAACGTTGAATCGATCTGGGCCATGATCACGGAGACCGGAAATAGTATTGTGGCACTTACTGGCAAAATTGCAACCACAGAAACCCAAATTGTGGCCCTTACTGACTCCCACAAGGTAGAAGAACACCAAATAGACTGTCTCACTGTGAAACTTGAAGTCCTGGAGGGGAGAGGGCAAAAGAAAAATCTTCGGATCCTGGGACTACAAGAAGGGTTGAAGGGAAGGATGCAGTTCATTACCTCCGCATGCAGCTCACCATCTGGCTGAACTTGGATCCCAAAGTGTGTGATTTGGAGCTAGGCAGAGCTCATCAGATACACTGAGCTAAACCTACATCCCCAGTGGTGCGCACTTGCCCACTCATCACATCAGCATTACCAGCATCCTTGAGTGGATTGCTGCTAACATTCAGTCTATCCAGGCCACAATCGTATAGACCCAAAATAGTACTGTGGCACTTACAGGCGGAGTGTGATCACAGAGACCCAAACTGCATCCCTTTTTGACTCCTACATGGAACAGGAAGAGCGACGCTTGTCAGCAGAACACTAAATAAACTGGCTCACTTTGAAACTGGAAGACCTGGAGTGGAGAAGGTAATGGAAAAATCTTCGGATCCTGAGACTGCAAGAATGACTTGACTGGAAGGATGAAGTTCAGTGCCTCCGCACATAGCTCCCCATTTGACTGAACTTGGATAGAAAAGTGTATGATTTTGAGCTAGACAGAGCTCATCGGGTCCACCGAACTAAACTGACATCCCCAGTGTCATGTCCTCTGTCGCTCAGTTTTAAACTGTTACAGTTCCAGCACAAGGAGTGCTCTGGTATTGAGCTAAATGTTTCTGCCACAGTTGCCAGAGAGCTCACAGGTGCTTCTCCTCTACCTTCAAAAAGAAGCTGCCGCTCCTCTTATGTTAACTACCCTCCCAAGACAAGATTCCAGCTCAGGAAGTATGTGGTCGAACACGGGGTCATGGCTACAGTCCAGTACTACCTCGCCACCACTGGAAATAAAATTAATGAAAGCTCAGTAAGAACTTTTAAAGCAGACTATCTGTCACAGTTGCGAACAACACCTGACCCCACTACCATGTCCCCTGTGCTTCTGAAGAAAACGTGTGGTCGTCTAACCCACTTAGAGGACAATCTCGAGGGGCAACTTAAAGCTGTTGTAAAATCCCTTAGTTCAGAAGGGGTTGTAGTGAATGCCAGTGTGATTCAAGCAGTAGCTGTGGGTATTGTAAAAGCTAACTCGCCACAGCTACTGACAGAGAACGGGGGTCACCTGGCATTGTCAAGTAAGTGGGCTTGGGGGTTTCTCCATCACATCGGCTATAGTAAATGCTAGGGGACTAAAGCGGGGCCAAAACACCAAGTGACTTTGTCAATTTAACAGCTGTGTTTTTGGCCAGAATTGCCAGAGCAAGTGCTCAGGAGCTGATACCATCACAGCTGATCAATAACATGGATGAGACAGGTCAGCATGATCCGTGTCTCAGAATGGACAATGGAGGCGACTGGGGCTAAGCAGGTTTCTGTGACAGGCTTGGGAGATAAACTCCATATCTCCATTGTTCTAGCCTGCACCCTATCTGGTGATATGCTACCCCTTCTATTAATCTGTAAGGGCAGAAGTGTTGCTTGTCATCCTAAGCACAAATTACTGAGTGAGTGGAGTGTGACTCACTCAGACAATCACTGGGCAAATGTTGAGACCACAATACAATTTGTTGGCAGTGTTGTGGTGCCCCTTGTGAGATCACACATACAATCTCTGGCATTACCAGACAAACAGAAGGCTCTCCTAGTGCTCGACCTGTACTGAGCACACATGACAGAGGCAGTACTAAAACATTTAGAGGAAAATAACATCATCCCGGTGTATACACTGTCATGCAATCGACGCCCTGCAACCCCTTGATGTCTCTGTCAATAAATTGTTTAAGGATTTAAAAAAAAAAGACTTTCTAGGGACGTGGATATGTTGTTCAATCTACACTTTGTGGCAGGTTCCTTGCCGCTTTAAATCTTGCCGGAAGGTGTTCAAGCTGGCTTCTCCCACCACCCTCAGCTCCAACTCATGATGCCAGATCTTCCTTACCACTTGGAAGCTCAGGTTCCCTCCTTAGCGCTCTGCGTTTTAGGCCTGGATCCTAATACTTTGGAATTTCCGAAAATAATTTTAAAGTTTACTAGACTACAGTCTTCATCTTCCCTCACGGCTGCGATGGAAAAATCCACTCCCAGCTTCCGTCGGTGCCCTTGTGGGCAGAAGATGTCCCGGACTGATCCGCACTCCACGTGCGTTTACTGCCTGGGCCTTGCTCTCGATCCGCAGGCCTGTGATCTGTGCAAGTTTTTCACGGCTTTGGTTTTGGAGGACCGCACTGCCTGACTACAACTTGGGCGCCCTGAGAAATGGTACCCACCAGTGAAGTCGAAGGAGGCCCATTGGGCGGTGTCTGTGGCTGCGGGCTCCGCGGAGCAGCTGGAGCAGTTGATCGCCCTCGAGGAGGAGGCGGCTCAGGACGCTTCATCTTCTGCCTCGGCGTTGATCCCACTCTCCTTGGGCGCCTCCTACACTGCTTCTTTTAAGGAGCTTTGCCAGTCCTTCTCCACCAAGGGAGAAGGTCCATCGGGACATACCAGTAGGTCAAAGAAAAAAGAACTGAAAGGTAAGTCCCACCGTCGACGTTCGTGGGAGCGGGAGATATCCCCTTCACTGGACCGTTGGCTCTCGACTTTGGTCGAGGTTGCGGCTAAGGCCGCTGGTTCACAGTGTCCCCGTCAGGTCAGCCAGCTGAGACACCCGTCTATGCGGTCGAGATTTTTCTGGAGAAGCCGACAGCCCTTCTTCACCGGTTCCCCCAGTGGTAACCGAGGACTTGCCCATGCCTCCTGTGCCAAAGTCCCTGGTCAAGGACCCTGAACCAAGGGATGAGCGGGTTTCACCCACCCCCTCTCTGACCCACCCTTGGCGACCTCAAAGGTCTTGGTCCTCTTCCATGTCAGGTAGATCCCACCGACATCGGTGGTCTCAGTCTCGGCACCATGGAAAGCGGTGTCGCCGCTCGTCCTCTTCGGAGGATAGACTCCGACGTAAGTTACGCCAGCGCTACGAGGACATGATGTGGCAACAACTTTTGTTGGCTGGTAACAAGCCGACTCCATCGCCTTCTCTGGCCATTAAGTGGCTGTCACCTGAGCGACCAAAGCAACCCCTCATAGTAGTCGAGGAGCCGACCCCGGCACCAGTTGTTCGACCGAAACTGGCTGCTCCGCCCACTGTGGTGGAACCACCGCCTCCTCAACTGAAGACTGGGGCCCTGACCAAGGATTCTCAGTCGGGTCAGGGCTTGCCCCACAGGTTGTCAGTCACCCTAACTCCAGATTGGCCTCAGCAGGTGGAGGGTGGCTCAGGCGCTTGGCAGCTGTTCGCGGACTCCTCGGAGTCTGACGACTGCTCCCTGTACTCCAGGCCCATTGATTCCCTATCTCCCGGCTGACCTTCAGATGACGGTCAAGCAGGTGCGGGATCAGGGAAGGGCGGTGGCTAAACAGCAGCTCCAAACTTCTTTGGACATCAGTGACTCTTGTGCCCAGTCATTAGCAGCCGCAGTAGCCATGCGCCACAGAGCTTGGCTGCGGATCTCCACCTTCATGGCAGACACCCAGCACAAGCTGGCAGACGTTCCCTTCCTGTGCACTGACTTGTTTGGGCCAGGGGTGGAAGGCCATCTCCAGAGGATCGAGAAGTCTAATACCACCTTGGACTCGGTCACATCTGCCCAGAAGGACAAAGGCCACCAGCAGCAGCGTAAGCCCTTTGCCCCTGCGGCACGTCCGGCCCAGCAGCACCAGCAACAGGGCCAGCAGGCTCACACTTGGCTCCCCCAAGGCCAAGTCTGCCACTTCCTCTAGTAGGAAGCCTTGAGGGAAGAGTCCAGGAGGACCCTCAGTCGGCTCTTCCTCCAAGCCTGCCCAGTGACGGGTTGAGGGGTGTTGCCCCCAGCCTCGTCACTCCTCCCTGGGTTCCCCCCATGGGGGGAACGGCTCCACCACTTCCTTTCCGCCTGGTCCGCTATCACCACAGACCGCTTGCTGCTAGAAGTGGTAGGCAGGGGTCTCCTTCTGGAGTTCGAGTAGTCCCCTCCCTAGCGAGCTGTTGCTACATGCGGGCTCCGGGCTCCGCAGCCTCTCTGTCAGCTCGTTGAGCTGACATTGCCCTGCTCCTCCAGAAGGAGGTGCTCAGTGAGGTGGTGGATCCTTCTGCAGACCTGGGGTTTGTGTCCAGGTACTTTCTGGTCCCAAAACGGATGGGGGGGCTGGCGCCCCGTTCTCTATCTACACGACCTGAACAAGTTCCTAAGGCCATAGAAACATAGACATAGACTTTGACGGCAGATAAGGACCACTTGGCCCACCCAGTCTGCCCATTTCCCTACCTATTGGATAAGCTGCAGATTCTAGTTAACCAACAGCCTACTTCCTGTAAACCCCCACTATAATTGTCTTATGTCTGTCCCATGCATGTTTGCATTCCCCCACTGTTTTAGACCCCACAACCTCTCCAGAAAGGCGGTTCCATGCGTCCACCACTCTCTCCGTGAAAAAGAATTTCCTCACATTACCCCTGAGCCGTCCCCCCTCTAACTTTAAATTGTGCCCCCTTGTTCTTGCACATCTCTTTTTCTGAAAGATGCTACCCTCCTGGACTTTGTTGATTCCCTTGAGGTACTTAAAAGTTTCTATCATGTCCTCCCTGTCCCTTCTTTCATCAAGGGTATACATATTAAGCTCTCTCAGTCTCTCTTCATATGGTTTCTGATGTAGACCCTGCACCATTTTAGTTGCCCTCCTCTGGACTGCTTCCATCCTATGTCCTTGCGTAGATGAGGTCTCCAAAACTGCACGCAGTACTCCAGATGGGGTCTCACCAACTGTCTGTATAGAGGGATAACCACTTCCCTTTTTCTACATGTGATGCCCCTCCCTATGCATCCCAGTATCCCCCTGGCTCTCCTTACTGACTTCTCACATTGCTTACCCACCTTTAGGTTATCTGATATGACTACACCCGGATCCCTTTCCATTATTGTTGTCGTTAGTACCTCCCCTGCTATTGTGTACGCTTCTCCTGGATTTTTATTTCCCAGGTGCATTACTTTGCACTTCTTTGCATTGAATCTAAGTTGCCATATGTCTGACCATTCCTCCAACCTTGCCAAGTCCCTTCTCATCCTTTCTGCCCCCTGTATGAACTCTGTTACAGATCTTTGTGTCATCTGCAAAGAGGCATACCTTTCCTTCCAGACCCTCTGCAATGTCACCTATAAAGACGTTAAAGAGGACTGGACCCAGTACTGAGCCTTGAGGTACTCCACTAGTAACCCCCCTTTCTTCACAATGTGTTCCATTCACAATTACCTTCTGTGTCCTGTTGTGCAGCCAGTTTGCTGCTCAGGCTACCACGCTGGGACCCACTTTAAGGCTGGCTAACTTGATTATTAATCTTTTGTGCGGGACTGTGTCAAATGCCTTGCTAAAGTCTAGGTAGGCCATATCCACAGCCCCTCCCTGGTCAATTACTTTGGTCACCCAGTCAAAGAAATCGATTAGATTCGTCTGACATTACCTTCCTGCTGTGAATCCATGCTGCTTTGGGTCCTGTACCCCGCTGGCCTCTAGCTACTCAACAATTCTTTCTTTCAGAAGTGATTCCATCATTTTCCCCACCACTGAGGTCAAACTAACAGGTCTGTAGTTTCCTGCTTCTGCCTTGCTTCCACTTTTGTGAAGGGGAATCACATCTGCCCTCCTCCAGTCCTCAGGTACCACCCCATCTTCCCATGATTTGTTAAAAAGTGTGGATAGTGGTGTCACTAGGTCCTCCCTTAGCTCTTTTAGGATTCTGGGGTGAATCCCGTCAGGCCCCATTGCTTTGTCCACCTTGAGTTTTAGGAGTTCTTTCAGTACTCTTTCTTCTGTAAATGGACTGGTGTCAACCCCACTATCCAGAGTGCACCTTCAGGATGGTCAGTCTGGTTCAGATCATTCCATCCCTGGAATGAGGTGTGTGGTTCTGCTCTCTGGATCTCTGGGACGCGTTCTTTCACGTCCCAATCTGTCCGTCTCACCAGCGATTCCTCTGCTTCAGGGCAGAGGGATCCCTTTATGAGTTCCGGGCCATGCCCTTCGGCCTTTCTTCAGCTCCCAGGGTCTTCAGCAAATGTATGGCAGTGGTGACAGCATTCCTGTGGTGCCAAGGGGTCTGGGTGTACCCTTACCTGGATGACTGGCTGATTGCAGTCCCCTCCAGGTTGGAGGTGGAGCGGTCTAGGGATCTGGCCCTTCAGGTCTGCTCTCGGAGTGGCCTCCTCATCAGCGAGGCCAAATCTGAACTCATGCCATTGCAGGTGATTCAGTTCATCGGGGCAGAGCTTGACGCTTTTCGAGCCACAGCCTGACTCCCGGCGGACAGGGCCGAGGTCCTTTCCTCCTTTGCCCAGTCATTTCTAGTTGGGCAACTGTGCCCTGCCAGGGACTTCCTGCACCTTCTGGGTCTCATGGCAGCCCGCACCAGCGTGGTCCGATGGGCCCGCTGGCATATGTGCCCTCTGCAGTGAGGGCTGGCCAGCCAGTGGTCACAGCGCTCTGGACCAGCCAGTGACAGTGACACAGGAGATGTGGGATGGCCTGCAGTGGTGGCTCGTCCCAGCCCATCTGCAGGAGGGTATCCCTTTTGTCTGCCCCGAGCCGACGGTCACTCTTAACGACCGACGCCTCTCTGATGGGTTGGGGTGCCCATCTGGGGGATCTCCGAGTCCACGGCCTCTGGTCCCCTCAGGAGTCTTGATGCCACATCAACCTGCTAGAGCTTCCAGCGGTTCAACTAGCCCTCACCGCCTTCACTCCGTTTGTACGGGGTCAGGTTGTTCAGGTCCAGATGGACAACACCACGACCATGTACTACCTCAGCTGTCAGGGCGGGACACACTCCTTGCCTCTGTGCAAGGAAGCTGTCCGCATCTGGTCTCTCGTGATCAGCATGGAGGCGGATCTCCTAGCCATCCATGTGGCAGAAGCCTCCTCAGCCGGATAGGCGCTGCATCTCACGAGTGGTCTTTCCTGCGGGAGGTAGTGCAAGACCTGTTCTCCCATTGGGGCACCCCTCAGGTGGACCTGTTCGCCTCCAGGGAGAATGCGAAGCTGAGGCTGTTCACGCCCGCCCCCAGCAGGGCTCGCTGCAGGGGGATGCCTTCGAGGCTGTGGACCCCAGGCCTCTTCGCCTTCCTTCCATTTCTCTTGATCCATAAGGTGCTTCTCACGGCAAAGGGGGACAAGGTGCAGGTGATTCTGGTAGCCTCACCAGTTCTGGTACCCAGATCTCCTCAGCCTCAGCTCCAGGCTCCCGAGGCGGCTTCCAGCCTGCCCGGACCTGATCTCAGTCAACAAAGGAAGGTTCTCCATCCGGACCTTCAGTCCCTGCACCTGATGGCCTGGTTCCTGAGTGGCTAGAGTTCCAGGCCTTGGGTCTTTCCGACGAGGTTCTCAGTGTTGTTGAGGCGTCCTGTAAGGAGTTGACCAGAAAATGCTACGCCTTCAAATGGAAGAGATTCTCCATTTGGTGTCAGGACAAGGGGTTGGACCCCTCTTCCTGTCCTTTGGCTAGTATTTTGGACTACCTGTGGTCCCTTTCTCAGCTAGGGCTTCGGTCGACAACTCTTAAGGTGCACCTGGCAGCCATCTCTGCTTACTGGGCGTGGGCCGGAAAGCAGTCGCTGGTGTAGGGAGAAGGTGGTCGGGTGCTTTTCAAAGGCCTTGACCACATATCCCCTCCGGTGCGAGAACCTTCATCTCCGTGGGATCTACTGCTGGTATTGGCTAAGCTCATGGGCAAGCCATTCGAACCGATGCACGGGTGTGACATCTCTCACCTGTCATGGAAAACCACCTTCTTGGTGGCTATTATGTCAGCAAGAAGGATGGGAGAGCTTCAGGCACTTTCCATCGAGCCTCCCTACCTGGTCTTCCACAGGGAAGAGTTTGTCCTTCGCCCCCACCTGAAGTTCCTTCCGAAGGTGGTGGCAGGGTTTCACCTTAACCAGGTGTTGACTCTGCCGGTGTTCTACCCCAATCAAACTCAGAGGCCGAATGTAGGCTCCATTCTTTGGACCCTAGAAAGGTGCTCGCTTATTACAAGGAGTGGACGGCTGAAGTTCTGGGAGAGGTTCGCCAGCTGTTTGTCACCTACACTGAAGCCGCACCTGGCAGACCTGCAACCAAGCGGACGATAAGCAGGTGGGTCACCTCCTGCATAGATCTCAGCTATAGGTTGGCGGGCATGGAGCCTCCCAAAGGGATTAGAGCTCATTCTACCCGCCATACCGCTGCTTCAGTGGCTGTTTCTAGGGATGTCCCTATCCAGGAAATCTGCAGGACTGCTACCTGGAAGTCAGCACACACCTTTATTTCCCACTATCACATTGACCTAGAGTCATTCCGGGATGCTGGTTTTGGGACCTCGGTTCTCCAGTCCTTATTCCCCAAGTAGGGGGTGCACACCTTGCCTCCCTTCTCCCAGAGAACTGCTAGGACTCTGCCACAAAGTGTGGATTGAACAACATATCCATGTCCCTAGAAATACAGGTTGCTCACCTGTAACAGGAGTTCTAGGAGTAGCACAACCTGGCTTCCAGCGGGCTAGATCTGGTGTCATGGGGCGGAACCAAGTGTTTTACCTCCCGGGTGGGTTGGAGGAGCCAGCTTGAAGACCTTCCGGCAAGATTTAAAGCGGCAAGGAACCTGCCACAAAGTGTGGATGAACAACATATACCACTCCTAGAACTCCTGTTACAGGTGAGTAACCTGTATTTACAAGCTGGTACGCAGGGATTGTATCGGACAGAGTTGGGGCCGGTGGAGCAGAAAACCTAACTGCGGATCTGTGGCTTCAGAATTTGAAAGAGCATCACTCTCAGTGGCTAGAGAACAGCTTTAATTCTTTGAAAGCACGCCACAAGGAATATTGTCTGTGGTTTTCAACAAACAGGCATACATGAAGCACATGAAAACTGCCTGATTGATGTGAGTACTGGTAAATTTTTATTTCGTGGTAGTGGGTGGTTGCTAGCAAAAGCAGATGCAGATTCATTCTTTTTTTCTGCTTCACAGATGGTGCCACATATGAGAACGATGTGAAGCAGAAGAGAAGCTGAATGTAGAGAACTAGTCAAAATGCTGTGTCTGAACTCTTTATTTTTTTGGTTAGCTGGGGATGAAAGAAGTACACTGTTTGTTTTGTGAAGTCAAGTAGAAGGAAGCGATATTACCTGAAGTTACTGAACGGAACACTAGCTGAGTCTAAGCTGAATGTAGAGAACCAAACTGCTTTGACTGAGCATGCTCTTTTTATTTTTATTTATTTATTTTTTTTTTAAATTAAAATACTTGTTTTTAAACACAATACAGTAATCACCTCCATCAATTCTGTTTGTTGCTGTTTGCTGCTAAACAGGTGTTAAGCATGCTAAACGAGCCGCTAACATGCCGCTGGATAGAACTTTGCATATCAGATATTATTAGCGGGCAGTTTATATTAGCGGGTTTTTGTTTTCAGCTAATAGCGCTAATTTAAATGGACCATTAATATTATCTGCTATACAGTATTTTACAATAAGCCTGAGAACTGAGGGATATCCTAGTCACAGGCAATCGCATCTCCTTCTATCCTAATTATCCTTGTGGGGAGGGGGGGGGCATGGTGTCTTGAGCAGTGTTATGCATTTGACAAGGTGAAGCTGGACTAAGAAACGGGCTTGCAGTATTCCGTACTTTAACTGGCTGTCCTCACAGTCAGTTTCCACGGGAAGACTCATCACTTCCAGTCCCCAGAGAATGCCATTCATTTCTTTTAGTTGGCACTGGGCCCTCCACCTTCATTGGCCCCTCTTTGGCCGCAGTACCTAGCCAGACTATCCCTGTGGCCTGTGTACTATGAGAGACCTCAACGTCACCACTGGCTGTGGAGCATTAGCCGATCTGCATCATGTAAATACTGTTTGTTGACCAGGGAAGGGGTCAGGTGAGATGAGGTGATAATTTGTCGGGCATGTCAGATAACTGTGCTCATCTTTTTTGTCTAATTTACTGTAGTTCTTGCCTCTTTCATCTTGACCTGCCCCCATTAGTCCTGCTGCTCCACCCAGCCCCGTCAGCCCCCTTCTGACTGTGCTCATCTTTATTTGTGACTTCAAAGTAATGAAGTGTGGATTCAGACCTGGTCTACCTAGAACAAACCTGTACTGCTTAGCTAGCCCTGTTCAGTCTATCACATGTATGACCCACTTTCAAGAAATGGACTTCACACTTAGAGAGGCACTCGTAGTGACTTTCTAGTGTGCTCTGCCCCCCACCCCCACCCCTTTGCTCAGATAATCGATGGACACAGAAACGGGGCATGCTTAATTCCTTACCCCTGGCTGTCTGCTTAGCTTGGGACATTTACTGTATTAACTTGTTTTTGTCATTCAGGCTTAATGGTTTACCTAATACTGGCTGATCTTGGGTGTATGTTCTGCCACACTACCTGTTTTGCCCAATTGAATGCTAGGGCATAGTGGGCTAACTGTTACGGTGAGTTGGCAATGCCTTTAGTTTGTGTTTCTTTCCTCCATGGATACCACTTTGGCTGTAGGCTGTCTGAATAAATAGCAGGGATTACCAAATATAATCCAAGCCTGGACCCTCCTACCAACTATAACTGTTAGGGTGGTCAGTATAGGGGATGGACATAAAACATTGATGACATGATAAGCCATGTTTTCCCACCCTCCACCACATTGGAGTATTTAAAGGGTTTGCTGACTTCATGTTTTCTACCGTTACTAACAGAGGTTTGTCCCCAGTCTTTTCCCTACTGACACTTTTGTGTTGTTTAGAGTTTGTTCTTGCTATCTGGGCCACTGACACTAGTCCCCTGTGCCAGAGAGAGAGAGTAGGGATCGCTTGAAACCAGGTCTCTTGGCCCTGCTTTGCATATTGGGTGGTAGAGCTTTGATTCATGGTTCAGCTCCCATACCCCCCCCCTCATAAATTCTATGTCTTCTGGTTTGCTGATGCCCAGGGAGGTGGACTGTGGGGTGGCTAGAGTGCCCATTTGGTTCATCTAATAGGTGCTGTGTAAACATTGCCTAAGTGCCTTCCTTGTTACCACTTAGTGGTAACATCTGGTGTATCCCCACCAGATGGAATCACTCGAGCTAAATCAGGTTCCTTATTTTACCTTGTTTTGTGGCTGGCAGGGCACTGTATTAAATTATTAAATAGTTTGTGTACTAAATGTATCCCTTAGAGTGCCCTGTTTCTTGCTGTGGCACACCTGTGGGTTGGCCTTTATGTTTCTCATACAGTTGTGGGCTCATTGGATTTGTTGTGGGTGGGTGGGGTAGCTGGGGGAGGAGGTGGGTTCATTGTGTTGTCTGGGAGTGACACTGTCAATCTTCTTCGAGGATATCTCTTTCATCAGGACACAACTATCAAACTATGAGCTGCCAGGTGCTAGGACCACATGGAAACTTTTGAAACCAGTCCACCAGGGGCTGCCCACAATTACATCAGATGTTGGCTCTCATATAACTGTGGGTGGTCCCTCCTCTCCTCCATTGTTTTCATACCATCAGCCATACCCGTCAGACTGCTGATGGAAACGCTGCTGCAGTAGCCACCGTTTTATTTTTCTTTGTAGGAAAATAATAACTTTTACAGTGATTTTCAGTGACCTGTATGTTGTCGAAGGAAGCATCGAAATGATTCCGGTACTGCAACTGTGGTGAGAAGATCTACACTGGTGACTCCTATGACGTCTGTGTCTACTGTCTGGGCCTGGACCACAACATGAAAGCCTGCCAGAACTGTTTGGGTTTAATTCCATGACCAGGTGATGCCAAAAAGGGGCCCTAAATAAACACATTTTAAAAAAACAGGTAGTCTACATAGAGAAGGAGCTCCAGCAGAAGAGCACCGCCGTGTCGCTAGCCCAGTCTACTGGGTCCAGGTTCTCTAAATCCCAGGACAAGTCATCACGGTGTCACAAACATAAGCTGTGGGACAAGGATAAGATCTCCCTGGTGCGTTCCAGGTCGCCTCTTTACACTACCTCTGCGCCGTCAACCACTACTGCAGCAGCGCCACCACTGCCCCCCGTTGACACAACACCAAGGTTGGGCATGGCACAAGTAGTACCAGGCCTAGTACAGCAGGTATGTCGTCTTCTCCTGTCAGCTACTCCTGGCGCACCTGTCGACCACACCGGTGCCAACGTTCAGGCGGTTCTGTCTTCTTTTACAAACATGCACAGATGCCTACTACCTACTCCTCCTGTTCTAAAGGGTTCATTGTCAGGGAGTCCTACCAATCCCCCTTTGACAGTGCAGGGCAGATCCTTACCTCAGCCACGTCCTAGAGTGCTGCTGATGTTGCCTGTTGTCCCGCTCAATGACAATTATGAGTACAATCCTGACTTAATAATGCAGGATGAGGAGGAAAATGCTGAGAGCCACTATGAGAGGGACATCAGCTCTACAGTGTCCACCTGCAGTGAGAACTCTGTGGTCCACACTCCAGAGGACCCCACTTTCCTTACCATGATACAGCAGTGACAGGTTACCATGGGCTTTGACACAGAGGAGCAGGACACCACCAAGACAAATTGAAGAGACTTTCTGGAGTTGCCTAACTCTCCTCCTGTTGTGCTGCCACCTCACCTCTCTGCTCTGGAGGATGCCACCTTTGCTGCAAGGCATAGGCCAAATGTTTCAGCTATACCAAGGAAAGCAAATAAAATGTAGCCCCTTCTGGGAAGCCATTATTTGCCACCTAGCCTGAGGCAGACTCTGTGGTCATTAATGCTGCCCATCATAGGTCAAGGGCATGTAACCACCTGAGTTCCCTCCTGATGAAGAGTCCAGGAGGTTGGATGTGTTAGGCAAAAGGACATTTGCTTTCTCTTCATTGGGTCTCTGTATTGCTAACTACCAGGCCCACGTGATAAAGTGCCAGAACACCTTCTGGAGAAAGGCCAAGGCAGCTGCACAAGCCTTACTAGAGGGCACCCCCACACAAGTGCTTTTTTTTTTAATTTTAACATATCACATTTTTCCCTCCTCCTCTGTAATGGGACCCGGTCTGGTCAGCGACTCGCTCTCCTCCACAGGTTGGCGCACACAGTATCCCCTCTCCCCTCGGGGACCTGGAACTAATACCTGGGGGCGTACCTATGCTCAAGAGCTTCTGAAGGCTCTTTTTGCTGGGGCCCATGTGGGCAAGCATTTGATTTGCATGGTCTGTATTGTCTCAGATGCTTCTCCCAGGGCAGCTGCCTCTGGCATATGTCTCAGTAGGTACTTGTGACTCAGGGTGGCATGGTTTGTGAATGATGTGCAACAGTTTATCCTCAGTGCCCCTTTCAGAGAACATAAGTTGTTTGGTTCTGATGTCCAAGGCATTCTTTCTACCCTTCAGGCCTCAGGCAAGACCCTGAAGTCAGTGCATTCCCTCTACCATACCCAACCAAGGGGTGAGCACTGGGTACCTTTTTTGTTCAGGTGGTGCCAGGCATCACCCAGCAACCAGACAGCAGGGTAGGGGTAAGGGAGCAGGCGCTTTGCCCACCCCAGGTGCCCATTCAAAAGGCATTAGAGGTGGTGGTGCAGGTGGAGCTGTCACAGCCAGCTCTGCCTTACTCCCTGGTACACCCCCCTGAATGACCATTACCTCCAGGGGTGGTTGTAGGGAGTCTTCTCTCCCTCCACTTAGCTTAGTGGAAGGAGATGACCACGGATTCTTGGGTTCTAGAAGTCATAGAACAAAGCCATGCTTTGGAACTTTTGGACACACCACCAGATCATCCGCCAGTGCCCACCCACAATCCTCCAGTACACCTTCCTCTGCTGTTGGAGGGAATTCAGACTTTGCTCCAAAAGAAAGCCATAGAGCCTGTGCGCTTCGAGCAAAGACACACTGGCTTCTACCTTGGTACTTCCTAGTTCCGTAGTGGACAGGAGACCTATGGCCTATTCTGGATCTCAAGTAACTGAACTTCTTGGCAGAGTACAAAAAGTTTAGAGTGGTAACCCTGCAAGGTCTACTCCAGTTGCTGCAGACAGGGGATTGGATATGTTCCCTAGACACGAAGGATGTCTACCTTTGTATCAAAATTCAGAATCCTCACATAAAATACTTGAGGTTCCTGTTCCAAGGGTAACATTACCAATTCAGAGTGTTGATCTATAGCTTGTCTTCTGTGCCACGGGTTCTTACAAATGCTTGGCAGTAGTCACAGCAGCCCTTCACAGGGAAGGTCTCCTTGTACCATGGATAGCGTTAAGGGTGTGCTCCATGTTCTGAGCACAGTCAGTGATCACAGGAGCACACTTTCTTTGTAAAATACTCCGTTATCTGTGCTCCTTCTGCCTTTCTGGAGCACAGTTAGAGCCGGGAGTTCCTGGCAGCGGGGTGGTGGTGGTGGGGGAGCCCAGCAGGGATACTGGGATACAAATTGGGCTTTTTTATTAATTGGGTGGAGTTCAAAGTTAGATCAGCAAATGACTGGGCGAGCGGGCAGCTGCCACGTTAATTGGTGGGCTGACAGGATCAAGTAGCCAGCAAGTTAGTGTGCACCTTGACATGCAAGCATACAGGCACAAGTTAGTGGGTGAGTTGGTAGGCAGGTAGGGAAAGAGCATGAGTTTAACTAGCAGGCTAATGTGCATGTGATCATGGAGTGTCCTGCATGTACCGAAGGAAGCCCGACAGGTATTTCCATTTTTGTGTGTTTGTTTAGAAAGTTGCCTAAGATGGGCGTGACAGTGATAGCAGAAGACTGTGCTCTGTTTGGCAGTTCCACCTACGAGGTAATGGTGTCAGACGGAGCAAAGCTAGTGGTCAAACTGGAATTCAGTGTGTTTGCCGTTCATTTGCATCACCAGGTAAGAAAAAAGGTTTGTCTCCCCATACGATGCACAGGGGTAATGCCAAACCTCACCCAACAACTAACACACCAAAATCTGGCCAATGGAAAATCATGTACACAAATGCTCACAGCCTGGGAAATAAGATCCCAGACCTGCAGGCAATAATGTCAGAGGCTAAACTGGACATAGTAGCAATTAGTGGACGTGGTTTACCAGTAACCACACTTGGGAGACTTCAGTACCTGGCTATGTATTGTTCAGAAGAGACCGAGGTGCAAAAGGGGAGGAGTGGCCCTGTATGTTAATGAAAATATCAAAGCTACAGAAATTCAGAATACACATAAGGAGCCAGAAGAACTGTGGGTCACCCTGGAAACAGGAAATGGGACAGCCATAAGAACTGGGGTTGTCTACAGGCCCCAGACCAGAGGGAGGACATAGACACATTACTGTTAGAAGATATACAAAACATGACAGCTAAAGGGAGGTTCTGATAATGGGAGACTTCAACATGCCAGATACAGATTGGTCAATACCAGCAGGAACATCTGCCAGAACTAGACTCATAGTGGATTCCCTGCAGGGAGGGCCTCAAACAACTGGTACAGCAACCCACAAGAGACAGGGCTATCCTAGATCTAGTACTGACTAACAAAGAAGGGATCACAGATCTCCAGGTAGAAGGTCACTCTGGGGCCAGTGACCATCACATGGTATGGTTCAATTTGGCTACTACATCTAAATCATCCCATTCCAAGGCAAAAATATGGGACTTCAGAGGAGCTGACTTTGATAAGATGGCCAACAGAGTTAAGCTAGCCCTGGCAAAAGAAACACAGGTGAGGAGGTACAGGCAAAGTGGGCAAGCATTAAGGATACAATACTTGAAGCAACATCCCATTGTGTTAGACAGAAAGGAAGTGCAAAAAGAAGGAAACCACTTTGGTTCTCAAATACAGTAGCAGAAAGGTCAGAGCCAAAGGCTGGCCTTCAGAAAATATAAGGAAACACAGCGATGAAGATAGGGGGCATACCAAACTGCCCTAAGGGAAGCAGGTAAGGCAGTAAGGCAGGCAAAGTCCCAAACTGAGGAAACACTAGCACAAACAGTAAAAGAAGGTGACAAGACTTTCTATAGATACATTAGTGAAAGGAGAAAGTCCAGAGGGGTATGCTAAGCTAATGGAGAAAAGGGAGATGTGAGGAGGAGGACCCTGTAAAGGCATCTATCCTAAATAGATACTTTTGCTCAGTATTCACTGAAGAGAAGGTAGGGCAGGGCCCACAGCTCAACATCATGAACACAGGGGAGGAGGTGAGCACTACTCCCTTCACAAAAGAAAGGGTCCTACAAGAGCTTGCTAAGCTCAGGGTGGATAAGGCAATGGGACCTGATGGCATACATCCCAGGGTACTTAAGGAGCTAAAGGAGGAACTAGCAGAGCCATTAGCAGAATTGTTTAGTGAGTCTCTGAGCACAGGAGAGTCCCAGAAGACTGAGAAGGGCTCTGTGATCCCACTCCACAAGAGTGGTAGCAGGGAGGAGGCGGGGAACTACAGACCGGTCAGTCTTACCTCAGTAGTGGGCAAGATTATGGAAGCACTCCTTAAGGAAAGGATAGTGCAACACCTGGAATCCATAGGGGCACAGGATCCAAGACAGCATGGGTTTACAAAAGGAAGGTCCTGTCAAACTAATCTCATAGATTTCTTTGACTGGGTAACCAGAGTGGTGGACCAAGGGGGAGCAGTTGATGTCGCCTACCTTGACTTCAGCAAAGCTTTTGACACTGTTCCACATAGAAGATTGATAAATAAGCTAGGTAGGCTCGGGTGGGTCAGAAGTTGGTCAACTGGGTGGCAAACTGGTTGACTGGCAGAAAACAGAGAGTGGTGGTAAATGGTATACAGTCAGAAGAGATGCAAGTCACAAGTGGGGTACCTCAGGGATCAGTCCTGGGGCCAGTCCTATTCAACATCTTCATTAGTGACCTAGCAGATGGACTAGAGGTAAGGCTTGTCTGTTTGCAGATGACACCAAGATCTGCAACAGAGTAGATGAGCCAGATGGGTGGGCAGAATGAGAAGAGATCTGGATAAACTAGCAGAATGGTCAGAAGAGTGGCAACTGGGATTTAATGCAAGAAGTGCAAAATCATGCACATAGGGAAGAGAAACCCTGAAGCCACTTATAGGCTGGGAGGAGTTGCTAGCAGTCACAAAGGAAGAAAGAGACTTGGGCATCATCATCACTGATGACCTGAAATCATCAAGCAGACCTCTCCTAAAGCAGTAGGTAAGGCTAGGGGGTGTTAGGGTGTATTAGTAGGGTATCACAAGTCGTAGAGGGAGGTAATAATCCTCTGTACAAGACATTGGTTAGGCCCCATCTGGAGTACTCATGTGCAGTATTGGAGGCCACACCTTCACAAGGACATTAACCAAATTGAGGCAGTCCAGAGAAGGGCAACCAAAATGGTGCAGGGACTGCATCAGAAGACATAATGAGGACAGATTAACGGAGCTCAATATGTATACCCTTGAGCAAAGGAGGGAGAGAGTGATATGATCGAGACATTTAAACACCTTAAGGGCATAAACAAGGTGAAAAGAGTCTAACATGTTTAAATATAAGAAAATAGCAGGACAGAGGACACAGCATGAGATTAGAGGAGGCCGATTAAGGGGAATGTGAGAAATTCTTTTTCACAGAAAGGGTGGTAGATGCATGGAATGGCTTACACAAGAAGTAGTGGCTATGAATACAGTGCAGGGCTTCAAACAGGCATGGGATAGGCATAAGGGAGCAATACAAATGACTATGAATAGATAGGTCACTGACATAGCAAAGGCCGATGGCACATTTATAGGGTAGAAAAAGAAATGGGCAGACTGGATGGGCCTTGCGGTCCTTATCTGCCGTCAACTTCTATGTTTCTATGTTTCAAAGGAAAATGTGTTCCTTCCTTCTTTGTGTGGGTCTACTGAGTGTGTCAGGAATCCAGTATAGTGCCATACTGGAGACTGGGTGACGTTCATTCATGCCGACATCAATTCAGAGGGAGAGAGACTATAAAAGTTACTGTTATTGGGGGAGTAAAGCCAAGCATTTTCTTGTCAGTCTAGTCAGTGCCTCTGAGTAGTACTGTTCTCCCCTGCTGCAGTGAAGTGAAGCTCGACTCGGAGACTGGCTTCTTGCATTTTCTATGGGCTGGCTGAGGGATGAAAAAAAGTTACCGGCTGCTAGATGAATGCCTGTGGCTGCCCCATCATAATCGGGGAAAGCGGGGGTATTTTCTGTTTTCCCTGGCACTTGAAAACAACAGTGTTTTATTTGGTGACTTCTGCTCCATAGACTGCCTTGCACTGAATCCGATTCAGTCTGTGGAGCAGTCCGGTGACCCAGGCAAACAGATTGCACCTCCACTTTTGCTACTGATGTGGCAGCTGCAGGCATTTCTAACAGCCGGTAACTACTTGTATGCATCTGCCGGTATTTTTTAATTTTTTTTATTCCTCGACAGCCTGACACACAATAAAAAAAGGCAGGGAAGGTTTCACTTTTACGTGTCATGCAGGGCAGAGTACTACTGTGCTGATGAGGCATGGCAGTAACTTGTGTGCAATATACCTTCCGGCAAGGGGAAGGGGAAAATTGTTTAACCAGGAGAGGCACACTAAGCCAAAGCTTGATTTCAGGTGCGACCTGGGAGCACAAAGAAGTTAGGAGACTTGCTTAGGGTTACACAGTATGTTAGTGGGGGCTGTGGGATTCAAACCCAGGTCTCCAGGTTTGCAGCTCAGAGCCTTAAACCACTGTGCCATACTGCTTCCTAGCTGACATATTACCATTTTAAAAAGAGGCATTTTTTTTCACGAACATATAAATTTGGTTCAGTGACCCCCAACTGTTGGCTTCTGACCCCCTACTTTGGGAGAAGGGGGTCAAACTGACCCTCTGATTTCTGACCCTAGCACGAGGCTTGGATATGGGAGCCCAGGCAGTGTGGTCTGGACAGGTGGCTGTGGACTATGAGCTGGAGGTGGGTGAAGAAATCAGTGGTGTGTGTGTCTATCCATCTGTCTGCAAGTGACTATGGTGCTTGGAGATTCAATGTCTAGTAGTGATGCTGTGGATGCATTTAACACTTGATGGCATCAGTAACACACACTAAGGTGTCACACTGCCATGTGCTTAGATCTCAATAACACATAGGAAAAGGGCAACAAAATGATTATTGCACATAAATTACTCAGAACTTTTATTACAAGCAAGAAATTGTTAATGAACTAGTAATTTAAAACGAAGATGGCTAGGAGCACGGCCAAGGTTTAAAAGAGCACATATTTTAGGGTACAATTTAGAGTTTCTGTGCTTCTCTATTTGGGAGGAGCACACCGTGCTAAATCCTTAACACCACCCCTGCCATGTACCTGGATTACTGGCTCTTGAAAGCCTATTCCAGGGCTCAGCTCCTGCACACATTAGCTAGAACCAGGCAGATGTTCAATGCTCTGGGAGTTACTGTCAGTGTACCCAGATCATTGTTGACCCCATGTCAATGACTGCAATATGTAGGTGCAGTCTTGGACACTGCTTAGGGCTCAGCCTTCCTGCCCCTGGACAGGGCCCAATACCTGATAGCCCAGGCACAACTGGTACACAACAGCTGGTATACCTCAGCCAGGACATTCCTACGGCTCCTTGGCCTTATGGCAGCAGTCACTGTCTCAGTCCCATTGGCCAGACAGCACATGAGGATACCCCAGTGGATCCTAAAAGTTCAGTGGGACCAGCTCACAGATGATCGAGAACAAAAAGTTGTAATCACTTCTCCTTTGCATGGAGTGCTCAAGTGGTGGATGCAGCCCAGCAATCCGTTAAAGGGATTCTCTTTCAGATCCCCCTCCCCTCTCCAGAATCTCACAACAGATGCCTTGGGGATGGGCTGGGGTGCACACTTGGATCCCCATCAGATACCAGGTACATGGACCTTAGTGGAGAGCACCTTGCACATAAATGTTCTAGAAATGCAAGCTGTTCTGTATGGGCTACAGGCCTTTTAGACTCATCTGTCCCCAAGTCCTCTGCTAGCACAAATGGACAACGTCAGTGTGATGCACTACATCAATAAGCAAAGCGGGACTCAATCCTACCCCCGTGCAGGGAAGTGACAAGAGTTTGATATTGGGCTCTGGAACACAGTCTAGAACTGTCAGCAGTATATGTTCTAGGCATCCAAAACATCTTAGCAGGCAGGCTAAGCAGGTCACAGTCCAAGATGCACGAATGGGAACTGCTGACCTCAGTTGTCGATGACCTGTCGTCAGATGGGGTCATCCAGAGTTGGTTTTTGTGTCACCATGCAATGCAAAACTTCCACTTTTCTGCTTGCTTGCTCCAGGGCCTGGAGTGTTCTGGTGAGATACATTGTCCCTCTCTTGGGAGGGGAGGTTCCTCTACGCCTTCCTTCCCTTTCCTCTAATTCAGAGGGTACTACTGAAACTTCATATGGAGGAGGCAGTTTTAATCCTTATTGCTTCCCTGTGGCCTTGACAGATCTGGTTCCCTCTACTACAACAGCTAGCAATGGAACCACCAGTGCTTCTGCCCCTGTGAAGGGGTCTGCTGTCACAGGAACAGGGAACCCCAGTCCATCCAGACCTCAGATCTCTTCACCTCCGTGCATGACTCCTGAAAACATAGCCATTGCCCGGTTTGGGGTATCCCAAAAAGTGGCTGATGTTCTGGTGGCTGCCAGAAAGCCTTCCACCATATCCACTTATTCTATGAAGTGGACGTGGTTTGCTGTATGGCCGCTTCTCATCACCTGGATCCATTGACCTGTCCAGTTACCCAGGTTCTGGAGTATTTGCTGTCCTTATCAGATGCAGACCTGCAGTATTCCTCAATCGAGGTGCACTTGGCTGCCATTTCAGCTTTCCACTTGCCTATTGAGGATCATATGGTTGCTCAGTTGGAGGTAGCCCGTATGTTTTTGAGGCATTATACATCTGAAGCCTCCCATCCGTAATCCAGTCCCAGCTTGGGACCTGAATTTTGTTTGAGAAAAGCTTACTTTTGATCCTTTTGAGCCAGCTGCGACTTGTGGCTTATACTTTCTTTCTTGGAAAGTGTTATTTTTAGTTGCAACTACTTCTGCTCAATGGATTTCAGACTACAGGCTCTTATGTGTGAGCCTCCTTATTTGATTTTCCACAAAGACAAGATGTCTACGTACTAATCCTAAATTTCTACCAAAGGTGGTGTTTGAGTTTACTTTAAATCAAAACATCCACATGCCAGTTTATTATTCTGAGTATGCTAGTCCTGGAGAAGCATTGCTCCATACTCTAGATGTACATAGACTATTCAGGTACTATATACACTGCATGAAGGACTGCAGAAAGTCCTTGTAGCTTTTTGTTGTATTTGCCCCTGGGAAAAAAGGTGCACCAGTTTCTAAACAGTGCTTGTCCAAATGGCTAGCAAACTGTAATACTTTCTGTTACAGGACATCGGTATGGAACTTCTGAGGTGGTTCTCAGCCATTCCACAAGAGGCATGGCTACTCTGTTGCTGCTTCAAGCATGTGTCTGCTGCAGACATCTGTATGTACTGCTGCCACCTGAAGTACTGTCCATACCATCACTAAACACTACAGTCTGGACATTGTCTCTCTCTCAATCAAAAAAAAGCTGGCTTTGGCCTAGCTGTACTTAAAAGCCTACTTTCTTATTCCTGTAGGTTCCAGCCACCCAGACTGTTCATGGTCATTACTGCTTGCTACTCATTCCATAGGTGTGGCCAGATGAAAGAGAGATCCTCGAAGAAGATGGAGGAGTTACGGACTTATTGTAACAGTAGATCTTCGAGAGACTCTCTTTCATCAGGCCATGTCGTTCCACCCTCCTTTCTTCTGAGGAGCCCGCGACTAATCTGTGCTGTCTCCTTCTCCATGATCATCTACCTATAGTTCTGTGCCTCTCCTGGTTCGCAGAACACTTGGTTCTCTCCTGGTTCCCCTGCAGAGAGGTCCTCCGAGCATGATCTTCAGTGGAGAATTGAGGAGAGATGGGCCGCCCATGGTTATATGAGAATCAACGTCTGATATCATTGCGGATGGCCCCTGATGGATTGCTTGCACAAGTTTTCATGTGGTCCTAGTGCCTGGCAGCTTATAGTTCCATTGGTGTGGCCCGATGAAAGAGATTTTCTCGAAGATCTACTCTTATGGTAAGTACATAACTGTTCTTTATCATTGCATCCTTTGCCAGTTTAACAATTGCAGCTTTAAACGCTAGAGGCCTTAATCATCAGAATAAAAGCTGGAAAGTTCTGGTAAAACTGTAGGAACTGTAGCCGGCCCAGTGGAATGAGGCCCTGGGTGCCTTACCTCCTGGAATACTAGTGACCTACATTTAGAAACAGACCATGGTTATTTGGGGCTGGTCAGGGGAAGGAGGATTAAGCATCCATAGATGGTTGTCCAGCTGGCCTCCTTTGGGGGAAGGAGGACAGCATGTGGCGCTGCTTGACTACTACTCAGCAGAGGCTGGGTGGCACAGCAGGTGGATGCCTTTTACAATGGCTGGGTGCAGGCATTCATATACATGCGGCATCTTCGAGTTGCCTGCCTTCATCATTGCACATGTGCCAACCTTGAGGTCTGGGGGCTGTGCAACAAGGAAGCCCTCCTCACCTGCCTTGACCTGCCCTATCACCCCAGGTCCTTCTGACCAGATCCAGACTGGGGGGGGGGGAGAGGATCAGCCACCCTCCCTCGGCTCCGTCATGGGACAAAGCCTTGGGGAACAAGGCAGGTGAGACCTGGGGAGATGATGGTTGACAAGGGGGGTCATCGGGTTTGAAGACCAGCCAGCATCCTACAGCATGAAAAAGCTCCATGAGGTGGGGGGACTGAAGAAGCTGCATTGCGACATTGCATTATTCCAGGTGCCCCACCTGTCAGAGAAGGAGGCATCCTATCTTTGTTGCCCATGGGTAGGGAACTCCTACCATAGTGCATACTCCACCTTGGCACCTTGACTTGCTAAGGTGATTAATGAAGCACGGGACCAGGGAGCTCTACCACACTCCTTCCTGCAGGCTTTAATCACTCTTATCACTAAAAAAGGTAGGCCGTATTCTCTGCTCTCAGTTCTCACTCATTTCCCTCCTTAACGTGGATGCCAAGATCTTCACGAAAATACTCGTGAGAAGAATGTGAGGCCTAATGAGTGTCCTAATCCACCCAGACCAGATGGGCTTTGTGCCGGGCAAACTGAGGTCCAGCAAAATGAGAAGGATACTAGACCTACTCTGAGAGGTGAGAGACAGTGCAGCACCCACTGCCACCCTGTTTCTAGATGCTGAATAAGTGTTTGACAGGGTGAAGTGGGTGTACCTCTCTTTTTTTAACTTTTTTATTTTCATCATATTGACAAACAATACATCTCCTCATACAAAGCAGCAATGTAAGAAATTGATAGCTAGTACAACCAGTGGCTATCTATTAGGAAGATAGTGGGTATCATTGTAGATTGGATTCATAATCTTGTACAGTAGGATCGGGGATCCATGTATTAAAGTCCTTTAAATAACAGTTCCAAGATTTGCTAGCCACTTCAGAGGTGAGGTAATATCCATAAAAGGGAGAATATTAAGGCACAAAATAATGCAAGCACCTGCTTGCTGTTAATGTGTTACAGAAACATTGAAAAAGTTATTTCTATGTACCTCCCTCTTTTTCATGCCCTACACTCTCAAATATCGTCTATTTTAAATTTTAAATTGAACACAACTGCTAACAAACTGTTTACTTTAAAATTACACATTATTAGTACTAATGCTAAGTCACACTACAGCACTTTGCTTATATCTGAAGAGATCCTCCCTGTTCATGTCGCAATGTGGCAGACACCGCATGGAGAAGGGTGGCCTACTTGCCTGCCCCTCCACAGTCCCAAAAGTCTTGAAAGAGAAAATTCCAAAAAGGAAGGACTCCGAAACCTAAGTAAGTTCATCGTTTGAATATAACAAAATGTGAAGACACTGCAATGATCATTAGTTTGGTTTATTGCTCAAACCTCAACTTCAGCCTTCATCTTCTGATTTGTCTTCTCTTTCCCTCTGTATGGCATTAATGGCAAATTCCACATTAGTCTTCACGAGCCATCGGCCTGCGTTGTCGAACTGCCAGCTTTTTCCCCTATAAGTTATACGGAGTCTGGGTGGAAACAAGAACGAGTTGGTTATTCCTAGGGCTCTGAGACACTGCCTGACTGCATCAGATTTCTTGCCGCGAGACCGGGTTTGGTATGATAAGTCTGGAAAGATTTTTTTACATCTGCAGCATTTAGAGTAATGGGTATGCCGCTTTAGCAGCCCTGAACACCACATCACCAACCTCTGTTCCAGAGATTCGTAGCAGGACTGTACGAGGTTGCGTGGAGTCTTGCGGCCGAACCCTGGGATTAGCTGGATATGCAAACCTTAATGAAGTCCATTGAAAATCAGCAGGCATAGAAATTTTGTTTTTCAGCCATTCTTTTATACAGGAAAATAGATCAGAGCCCTCTCCACCTTCAGGGACTCCAACCAATCATAAATTTCCAGCCCTTACTTTATTTTCAGTTGACTCAAGCTGGCCCCGTAACTGAGTGTTCTTTCGGGTCAGTGTAGTCACTGCTGCCTGCGTGGAGATTGTCCTCTTTTCTTGTTCTGCCATGGTCCCAGTCAGTGTTTTAATAACCACATCGTGAGTCTCCAGTTTTGTTACTGTTTTCTCAATTTTGGCATCCATTGCCTTCGTGCTTTCCACCATAGCATGCCAGGGGGTTCTGTCCCTTCTCCGCTACTGTACTAGGCCCTGCTGCACTCATGGCAATTTCTGATTTTCCATCAGGCTGTGATTGCTTTTGTTGCCCTTGTTGGCCCATCAGTAAAAAAGGTACGGTTCTGCTCCTTGCTGTGTTAGAAAGTTGAAACTGTCAAAGAACAAGCTGTTTTATTGCTTATTTATAATTTTTTACAGTATTTTGGTGAACTCAAAGTGAGAGCCAGTAACAGATACAGTATATCTGTCCTGGAAGCTGGCCGGGTATACCTCTTTGATGCCATAGAATGGTTTGGATTCTTTGGGAGGTTTATCTCTCTTGTCGAACTTCTATAGAGCAACCCCACCACCCTGTCCTTACAAGTTCAGTTTTCTCTCTGAATTTCCTGTTGGGTTGCAGCACTAGACAAAGGATGTCCACTATCACCTTTTTTACTCCTACAGACAGTGGAACCCCTGGCCCCTAAAATCTGTAGTTCGGTACACTTTCCAGGTATCTCCACCTCGGGGTTCCCCCACAAACTGTCACTGTTTGCAGATGATGTTACACTGTTCCTAGTTGACGTTACCAAATCCATAGGGACTCTGACAAACATCATCCAGGCTAACTCAAGCCTCTTGGGATAGAAGCTAAATGGGGTAAAGTTGCAAATTATGCTGTTTTAATGCAGTGTGCACCCCGGCACTCTTTTAAGGTCATCCCTTTCAATGGTCACCGACTGGAGTAACATGCCTCAGAGTACAGCTGAATAGACTATTTCAGCTATAGCAACCGCTAACATTCAGATTATGCTGGATAAATTGGACCTGGACATTTCCAGATGGGGCTTAGTGATGCTGTCCATATGGGGTCAGGTAAATGCCCTTCAACTGATAGTCCTACCCAAACTCTAGTATGCACTGTGCAACCTCCTTCTCCATATCCGCAGCTGTTTCTTTGAGTTCCTTCACTCTAAACTGTTCTTGATTATATGGTCTGGTAGAGCACCCAGAATCAAAATGCAGATTCTTCAGACCCACTGGAACAATGGAAGATTTGGCCTGCCCAACCAGGGTCAGATGCACGAGTGGGTGGTAATGCTCTAGACCATGTTGTGCTGTTGGCCAGGTCTGACCACCCAGGCCCCAAGATGGCTGTCTCTTGAATTTGCACAGGGCCAGGTCCCAACCTCTTCGATGCTGTTGTTCTCGGACTGGGGTTTTCCTTCTCAGGCCTCTACCTGTTCCAGACATACCAAGAGACTTTGGCTAAAGCTTTCCATATCTCTAGACTGGGACCTTAAGACTGTGCACTCCTGACTTTTATGGCAAAATCTTCAGCTAGCTGTTGACCAACAGAGTATGTCTTGGCCTTCTTGGGAGAAGCTGGCTATACACACACTGGGAGAGTTATACCACCTGACGACTGGTGTGTTATACTCCTTTGTAGTTATGCTTGACTTTACGGACTAAGAAAAACGTACTTCTGGAGATACCTCCAAATTATAGACCTTCTGCAAGTGAAGGTGTCAAGTAATCATATATGCTGCCCCCTCCTGGCACATTAGAGACATGAATCACATCACTCCACACCACTTAGCAGCTCGATACATGTCTTTGACTGAAAAGGTACAACCCCAAGTCACAGTATCTGCACTTAAGGCGAAGTGGGAACAGGAGCTGGATATAAATATCCCTTCCACAGAATGTGACCAAGTTTGGACAAGAGAATACCAGGCATCCAAAGAACTGGAGGACAACCTCCTAACTCCGCACTCAAGCACCCGACGCACAAGGAACTCCTCCATGCAGACCTACAAAGTTCCCAGATGCCGCAGAGCCCTGGCACAATGTGCCTTTAACTATCGTGCTCCACTATGGACCAATACCTTACCTCGTGATGTTATCAATGCCACATCTATTAGATTGTTCAAGTGCAGATTCTGACAGCACCTAGTAAAATCTAGTAAATGTGGCTGCTACTATTGGCACCTTCCCAGAGCATCAATCAACTACCTGCACTTGCCTCCTGACAACTCATTGGGTTGAGGGACCCCAATCCCAGCACTTTAGGTTACACCTACCCCCCCATCATGACATCGTTCCCATTTCCCTGCCCCCTCAGATGCTCCCAACTACCTTACTTCTTCCACCCATGTTTGCAACCCCCTCCTTCTTCTCACCTCTGAGAGCTTCCAAGTAGAGTGTTAACCTTTGACGCCGGCTAGCTGCTATACTGTCAGCTGTTTAATGCTGTTGTACCCTGTAATTTACCTACAGTATACCATATGTAACCATGTCCTCTGTATTGTATTGTCTTTCTAACTGACGTGGAACCTATAAATGAGCATCTGCTCACTGGTGTAACCCAAGACCTCAATAAATAATAAAAAATAAATAAATAAAAATAACTCTGTGGTTTAAAATATTACATTGAGCCTACCCCCGTGGCTTTACAGGTCATTCCTTCTCGATAACAGTGACTCCTGGTGCTGCGTCTCACCCTAGGCTACTATTACCCATATCCTTTGGACATGTCCTGCAGTAGACTGCTATTGGAAGGATGCTTGGTGGAGCTGCAGAGCCATGTTCCTCTTCCAGCGCTTCGTAACCCCACAGTAACAGTGCTGGTTATCCCCCCAGAGGTCAGGCTTTCCCTTTCACAGTCTCTTTAGATTAATGCAGACCTGGCAGTAGCCAAGTGGATTATACTTTGGCACCAGAGAGACCTGACCCCCATCTCACATGGAATGGGAGAACCTCTTGCTATTGCATCCAGTTATGAGAAGGTAGCCCATGTAGCTGAGAGCAGATTCCTCACTTACCTTCAGATATGCAGCCCATACCTGAATAAGAAAACTCTGGCTGTCCCTGTACTCTTTCCAGAGAGGTAAATTGTCTGCTTGTCCTTTTCCCCTGGGCCTGGTTAGAGTCACTAATCCAATAACCTGAGGTTTAGAAACACCGACTGTAAGACTTTGCAGAGTAGTTGTTCTGCACTTCTACTTCTTTGCACTATAGGTTACTCCTTGTGAGGATGGCTTTTCACTCCTTCCTCCCCTGTGTGTGTGTGTGTGTGTGTGTGTGTGTGTGTGTGTGTGACTTTCTTCTCTGGATGTCTGTGCTCATAGGCATTGTTCTCTGCCCCTCCATGCCCTCCCTTCTCACTTTCCTCCCCATTTCTTTTCAGGACTCCCCCAAACACACACACACACACACACACTTATTTTGTGAGTACTGTCTGACCCCACCCACCTAACCCGATCACTCCTGACAGAATTGGGTTTAATACTTAACCCTTGGGGCAACCATAGATCTTGAACTGCTGTGACAAGATTGTGCTGCTGAACCTGGTTTTGGCTTAAGTGTGTGGTGAGGCATACTCCTGGGATAGATTACTCAAGGCATATTGAACTAGATAATACACAATAGCGTGATTGTCTCCCCTGGGTCTGTTCATTGACAGCTCCTTCAGTCGTGACTACATTAATGGGTAATGGCCATACCCCTATCTCCAAACAAACTGAATGGCTCCCTTTCTTGGCTGCCAGCATTTCTTACTAGGTCATGCATTTGGCATACTCGGGCAGAGTTTGTCAACTCATCTCTCGAATGTTTATCTGGATTTATACCAAGCTGTTGAAATGTAACCATATGTTAGGAAGCTGTATTCCTGTATAGTCATTTCAGGCTGCATGTCATTATATTCGTTTGAGGTGCTTTATTCCATATGTTCATATATTAAAAAAAAAAGAGATATACTGGGTGAGACTGTTGCTGGGAGAGTCTACATGTCTGTAATGGACTTTCCTAACTTTGGCAAAAGAGGTCTGGAAAGAACTGTTGCAGGTTCCAGCCCTGGAGGAAACAGGGCTGACATGCAGTTTCTTTAGAGGACCACAAATTCCATCTGGTGCAGTCTGCAGATGAGGACATGGTATCTGTGGCTAAAATTATTTATTTTTTATTTATTTCAAAAGTTTTTCCAGGAAGGACATACTGAGCTAGTATCAACTTGTGTCCAGATACATCTTGGCGGGGGGGGTGGGGGGCTTGGAAGGGTACAGTGACTTTACAGAATGCAATATGTAGTATTTACAGTAATATGAAAGTAAGTGCAAACAATGAGCAATTCACAGACAGTACAACTTTGCAGGAATTATGCAGTGCAGAAAATGAACAATAAGAACATATGCAGTATGCAGACAATGCAATATTAAAGAGGACCTTCCCTGATGGTCCAGAAAGTTACAGCTTGTAGTTATTATATGCAGTACTAGACCTGGAAAGGATATGTGCATTTGTTATTTCTGGCCAAGGTTTACTCTGCCTTCCATAATTTGGATTTCTTTTTGAGCCCTGGTGCACTTACCTTTGCTGTTTAGCTTGCTGGGCTGCTAGCTCCTGATGGCATCACTGTAGGATAGAGTAGTGACTCACACTGGTCAGTACCATGCAGTTGCAACAGTGTTGCAAGGGAAACTTGCCAGTACTCAGTGTACGTGTAAGCATTAATCACCGATGAAGGTGGCATCTAATGGGGAGTTAATGCATGGTTGGGACCGTTGTGGCACGAGGCCGGAGGCCGAGGGTGTACAACGGTCCAACCATGCAATAACTCTCCAATAGATGCCACCTCCAGAGGGAATTAATGCGCTTGTAACATGGCTTGTGCAACGTTACTGTTCTCTGGCTATTGTTTCCCTTGTTCCAACACAGTCATCACTGCTACTTATCATTTCACTTACTCATTTATGCTTTATAACTCCTTCTTTGTAACTATCTCTGTAAGTGCTACAATGTGCGTGCACGCTGCACTGACGACATTCACTTCCATAGTGTGTACCAACTTCTGACACATTATGCCTTTCATTAACTTTGCTAGGCACATATACCATTTTTTTGTCAATTACAAACCTCCTAGTTCCAAGCGGCTGTTCTCCTCCTATACTTCGTTTTCCACTCATACTGCTACCCTGGTGCGTTCTGGGAACTATCTGCTGGCTGCATAGTTTGCTGTCCCAAAACACTGACACCGCTTTTGTGCCCAGAGTGTTTTCAGCTCCGCTGCTCTCACCGACCAACAGGTGGCACTAGTCCAGATCAGACCACTTCTCCTCTTTTCTGAAGCCCGTGCTTAGCGATCCTGCACTTCTACTACCTGATTCTGCTGCCAGTATCGCTCTTTACGTCGGGTCCCGTCCTCCACTCCTAGCTGCAGACTTTCACCTCCCACATCCATTTTCTGTGCTACCTATCTCACCGAAACCTCCACGTTAGTCGGCAGTCTCTTCCACACACTTACTCCATTTCCCACCGATAGGTGTCAACCTCGTTCGCACTCCTGTGCCACTACTCGCTCTCTCCTCTGCTGATCACGCCACCTCTTGGTCCACCTAGAGATATACCGACTCCTGGCCACATTTCTCAACCCTTTTCTGCACGCGTTCACGAGCTTAACATGGCATTATCGTCTCATAATGCCGTGTTGCTCTTGTGACACCTGACGCTGTTACACCTATTAGCTTTGTTCCCTACACTCCTATTACTTTTGCCATGTTACAAACTGTGTTCCCCTTCCCCAAGACACCCTATTTAGCAATGCATTATGCCAAAATCTAAATGCCTCGTCTGTTTTTTTTTTTTTGTGTGTGAAATTGACTCTGCCCTTCAATGATGTCAGCAGTACAACCCTGGGCCCACAGCAACACCACACTTGCTATAGAAACTCTGATACACTGTGTAGTTTTTAGCAGCTCAAAATGCAAAAAATAACTGCAGCAGACATTAATGAAATACAATTCCAGAATCAATGCAAGAAGGGGTAATTAATGTATGAAAGTC
Organism: Neoceratodus forsteri; assembly: GCA_016271365.2. Lineage (NCBI taxonomy): Eukaryota > Metazoa > Chordata > Ceratodontiformes > Ceratodontidae > Neoceratodus > Neoceratodus forsteri. The sequence goes on along the minus strand of CM057454.1, from coordinate 264,241,840 downwards.
AGTGACTGGGGAAGGTCTTCTTTAAGAAGGGGAGGGGATAGTAGCTAAAAAGATGAGGGAGGAGGGAGGGGGGCTGTACTGGTAATTGAGTAGGGTGGAGGGCAGCGAACAAGACAAATAGTCAGTGTCAGGAGCAGCTGCAGGAGTGAGTAGTGAAATCACAGAGGACAGATTTCAGAGCGTGAACTGAAGGAGCAGAGCAAATGGAAGAGGGGAGAGAGCCCAGAGGTTAGGGAAGTGGAAGAAAAAGGCAGCTTGACCAGCAGAGGATTTCATTGGTGGTGGTGGTGGGGGGGGGGGACACAAGAACGAGAGCCAGAGTTGTAAAGGGAGTAAGAGGTGTTACATGGGAAGAGAGGAGAGAAGCAAGGCAGGAGGGAAGGGAGCTGAACCAAAATTTGGAGCTAGGAGGCACAGTGGGAAAGATACCTGGTATCAAGGGAGGGAAGAGGAGGGGGAGAGAGAGGTGTACAAAGAACATTGGTGAGTACATGGGGGTCTGTTGAGGGCAAATGTTATATATTTATGTATGTTTTTGAAAATTGCTAACTGGGAAAGGCACACTGAGCCGGGGCTGATTTGCAGGTGTGACCCGGGGGAGGGGGAAATGGGAGAACAGTGCTACAGAATTACAAATTGTCGAAAGAATACAGTAGCAATGACAATAATACAAAGTAAAGTACAAGGCAATCAGGTGCTCAAACCAAAACAAACAGAGCCATAAAATTAGCTTACAGGGAGAGCAGCGCTCAGAGTAGACAGGTGCTAAATATTGTGCAGGATTCCTGAAGAAAAAGTGATGGTGCTTGAGTAGTGCAGATGAGATAAAGCAGGCAGCTACGGACAGCTGGTAAGTGCCAAGAAATCATGGGGTGGGGGCAGCAGCTGAAGGGGCGGTCAGAAGTGGGGGGGTGTCAGATGGAGGGTGTACAGGAATAGGTGGGAGAGGGAGAAGTCTTAGCTGGTGCCTAAGGGACGATAAAGAGAGAAAGAGGCAGAGGGAGGAAGGGAGCAGGTTCCAGAGGGATGGGAGACGATAGGAGAAGGCAGACTACCCAGCAGAGGAGTGAGGGTGGTGAGGGGAGAAGGTGCAAGGGTCCCGGGAGTGAAGGGAGTAGGAGGACAAGGAGATGGGAGAGAGGAGTGAGAATAGGTAAGAAGAGAGGAACCCAAACCAGTATTCTGAAATGAAGAAATCCCAGCAGAACTGGTGACGTGAAGGGAGAGGGAGGATGGAAATGGAGAAGTAGAGGAAACAATGGGGAGCAGTAAAGGCTGAGTTGGTAGTGAAGTGACAGAAAGCATTGCAAAGGGTATTCAGTCTGGCAAAAGAAGAGAAAGAGGCAGTGCCGTAAACCACATCCACATAGTCGGAAAATAGCAGTTATGTAAGAACTTACCGTAAGAGTAGATCTTCAAGAGAGGTTCCTGTAGTAGGTCTTCACATATAGGACTGTGCCCCCTGGCATCAGGACCGCATGGAAAACTTCTAGCTAGCAATACATAGCAGAGGACCACCCTCAGCGTCACATGACTGGGCGTCGGCGTGACAGTGTATAGAGGGCAGTCCCCACGCCCGCCCTCCAGTTCTCCCGCCGAAAAGGGAAACACGGGAGAGAGGAGAAAAATTCCTTGAGCCCAGAGCTACTGGTAACAAAGCCCTGGGAAAGGAAAGGAGAAAAAGAACAGGAGCTGGGGGAAGGTGGCAGGGTTCGACAAATAGGATAGCCCGACGTCCCGGGCTACAACTTTCCAGCCAGGGACAAGCGCTGCCTCAGATTGCCAGTTGCCCGGGGACAAGCATTTAAAAAAAAAAAATAATTGGTGCCTGCATTGCCGGCTTTTGCCACTGGGTGTGCTGTCGCGCGTGATACTGGAGGGAGTATCGGGTCATCTGACCTCGAGCAGCAGTCACGTGAGCGGGGGGTGTCACGAGTCGCCAGGATGCTGCTGGGTGCCAAGAAAGAGGACAACAGAGGAGAGCGAGACGAGAGAGACGGGCATATGTGGCAGCAAATGGAAGGAGGCTCAGAGGAGGGTAAGACACGCATTGGACGAGTTGGCTCCCGTGCAGACTTGGCGGGAGCGCTCTGGGGACACACACACACTCTCTTTCTCATTTTACAGAGAAAGGACGTGCGTGCTGTTCCCAGAGAGAGCAGTTCACGTAAGTCGTTGTTTCTTTCTGGATTGTGTGCACTTGCAGACTTTGCAGTTGTTTTTGGAAGAGAGAGAGAGGAGACTTGAAGTGCAGTGTGCAGTACTGTAGACTACAGTACTTGTCTTGCCTCAGCATTTTTTAAAAATTTTTTTTTTAAAATAAAAAAAGTCAGGGACTCAGAGTTTGAGAGACTGAGGTACTGGTGGGAGGTTGCTGAGATCGCAGGTGGGGCGGTGGGCGTGCTGTGGCAGGGGAGGGTTGGTGATTGGGGAAGCAGCTGGCAAAAACTGTTTTCTTAGCCCATGCTATTGCCAGAAACAAAAAATAGAGACTGGAGAGCGAGAGCCTGAGAAGGAGAACGCTGTAGAAAGTGGGAAACCAAACCACTCCATTAGTTTCAGCTGTAGCCTCTTGAATCTGTTGATGAGTGTTCAGTTTGTTCACAACTTAGAAGCCACAAAAAAAAAAAAAGTGTGCCATTATACTGCTTGTGCTGTGCAAATGTGCATTGGCAGTTTGTTTTTTTTAGCCCATGCTAGTGCCAGAAACAAAAAATAGACACTGGAGAGCGAGCGAGAGCCTGAGAAGGAGAACGCTGTAGATTAGAAAGTGAGAAACCAAACCACTCCATTAGTTTCAGCTGTAGCCTCTTGAATCTGTTGATGAGTGTTCAGTTTGTTCACAACTTAGAAGCCACGAAAAAAAAAAAGAGTGTGCCATTATACTGCTTGTGCTGTGCAAATGTGCATTTGTTGTTCCAGTATTAACACAACTTAACTGAAGGGTCATTTGTAAATAAAGATCCATCGCCTTTATTGAAAAGGCTAGGCAAATAAGCACCTCATCCTTCTGGCTCACCGATCCCGCCTAGTGTCATCACTGTCTGCCAGGCCACTAGGCCAGCCATCCAGCACCAGTCCAGTCCACCCAAAAAAAACTCACACAGACACACCTAATTAATAAAATATATTTTATTATCATTGGGGAAGAAAATAAGTGCCACCAATATGTAGAACAGGAGTAGGAGTAGTAAACAGCAGACTCTTTTTTTTCTCTCTGGTCAAGTAGCCTCACGAGTAACAGACTCCATCAGCAGCAATACACCAGCACCTGAAACAGAAACACAATCCACCTCTGTCAGTGTGTCTAGTGCAGATAAGAGTAAATAATGACAATCAGCCTATATCTGTGTCAGGAGATATAACTGCTGATCATCAGTGTCTTGAACTAAGCAGTGACGACAATTGAAAGTTTACATCCACTCCTAAAAGCGTACTTAGTGCTCCATGAGCAGGATGAGAGGCCAGAGAGGCCAAATAAAGATAAGAAATATGATCAGGAGAAAAGGGCCGATTGTTTCAGAGACATTGGTTAACCATTTATAACTGGCTGAGATATGATGAAAAAAAGAACTGATGTATTGCACTGTGTGAGAAAATATCCAACCATTGCAGTACCAGCCTTTTCAAAGAAACCTAATGTTTTGCCACTGGCTCAAATACTTTTTGAATTGAGTCAGTTAGGTACTCATGACAAGTCAGTCACATTTGCTGTGCATGAATCAACATATTAGGGACAGTGGTCAGCGTGTGGTACATTTTGATATCACTGAGTCCCCACTGTATCAAGCATTTACGCAGTTGGATCAGGGCACTAAGGTCAAGATGCAACGCCTGTTCAACACAGCATATTCCATTGCCAAAAATCTGCGCCCTTTCTCGGACATGGAGTGGCTCTGTGAACTGCAAGAAAGAAATGGGATAACGCTTGGTTCTAATTATACCAATGATAAGCGAGCCAGGGACTTCTGTGGTGCTATATCAGCAGTTATATCCCAAACCCAGATGCAGACTCTTACTGATGTTAAATATGTGACGGTTCTTGCTGACGGTAGTACAGATTCTAGTATAACTGAGTGGGAAAATGTTTTCATACGGTTTGTTGACCCAAACTCAAAACAGGTGCGTACAGTGCTTATCCAAGCTGTGCCACTGGAACATGCACATGCAGAAGGTGTATTTCACGTAATAACGACTGCACTTGAGTCAGTAAATCTTCCCTAAGTAACCTACAAAACGTTCACAATCCAGGGCCATTCCTTGTTTCAAGCAAATTTTGATGGGGCCAGTGTCATGATGGCGAAAGAGGAGGAACCATAGCAAAGTTGGAACACTGTCCTCAAATAATTGCAATGCACTGTGTTGCCCATAAGTTAGAGCTGGCAGTTCTTGATGTGGTAAAAAAAATACATTTGTCTCAAAGCTTGAAAGTACTCTCAAGGGAATATTTAAGTTTTATCATTACAGTCCCAAAAAATGAGAGAACTAAAAGAAATTGCTAATGTCATGGATACTGATCTTGCTCACTTTAGTGCTATAAAACAAGTGAGATGGCTTGCCAGTAGGTCCGCAGTCAGTTAAGTGCAGTTCAGGTTAATCTACAGTGTCGCTCAACACCTAGAACATGCATCCTCTGCTGCTGGTGATGAAGGTTCTAGAACAAAGGCCCTCTTAAAGGAAGTACAGAGTGTACAGTTTGTAAAATCCTATATATACTACAAGACTTCCTGCCAATACTAAAAACCTGTCACTCCAGTTTCAAAGAGATGACATAGTAATACTGGAAGTTCCACAACTTATTGAGACCTGCCTACTCCGACACGAGCTGAAAACATCACCAGGGAAATACATGGCAACTTTCCTTAGCCATTACAAACCCTGAACGAAATGGATGGAGTATGTTGTGTCAAAGAGGGGAGGGGAGGAGGAGGAGGAGGAGAGGACTGTTCCTTTCCCATTCAGAGGCAACTGCCCAGAAGTCAGTTTTGTAAGAGATGCACAATTGCAGAATTTAATAGATGCAGCGATAACGTACATAGACGAGAGGTTTAAAAATTTCTCAGAGGTGCCTCTCAAATGGTTCAGCTGTTTAGATTTCAAGCAGTTTTATCTGCCAAGAGACCAACTAACGGCGTTTGGGACCTGTGAACTGGCAAACCTGGTTAAATACTTTGATTTTTTCACAGAAGAGCAGCAAGAACATATAAAGTCTGAGTATGCTGCATTTAAAATGCTGCTTAAATCTTCAGCTGACAAGCCGTATTTGCAGGTCTACACAAAATTACTAAAAGAAAAACCACCACAGATTGGGCACATTATTCTTGACTTAGTCGAAATACTAATAACTATGAGTGTCTCAACTGCTAAGTGTGAAAGAGTTTTTTCTGTCCAGAACCTTATCAAAACAAAAATACGGACACTGCTTTCTGATGACACACTACAGTCTCTCCTGCAGATAGCGGTAGAAGGTCCTGAACTGCATGAATTTAATCCTGATCCTGCAATTAACCACTGGCTGCTCTGTGGTCCAGGAACTAGACATGTTCATGGGCATGCTGCTGCCGCTACTGCTGCTACATCTACTGCTGGTGGTGTCGCTGCTGCTTCCGTTTCTTCTCCTGATGAGTGATGATGATCCGATGCAAGTACTCCTAGTAGTGCTCCATCATCATCTTCCTGTCTTCCCAATCTCTAGTCAGTCTACCCCTTGATGTGACAGTCATGCTATATTCACAGAATGGCTTGTTGATTGATCGCCTTGGTTTCATTTCACTACAATTATCCAATCTCTTCTGAAACAGACTTCAGTCTGCCCTGCATCACACATGGTTAGTTAGGGTCACCACCAGATGTCCTCTTTACGAGCACATGTCCTCTTTCCCAGCTGCAAATATTCTTCATGTACCTTCAATTCAATATCCTGTTGTATTATTATTATTATTTTATAATTTTTTACTCTGTCTCTTCTCCTACCGTCGGACTTCCCTTGTATATGAGCTATGAAGGAAGGAAGTGGAGATTTTAAACCTGTTTACTCGGGGTCTGGCAGTGGCACCAGGGCTCATCGAGAACTAGGTATCCTCTTTTGGCATCCCAAAATCTGGTATGGGAGTGCAGTACCTACACCGCGGTATACGGTCCCACCCTGGACCTGCCGTATTACAAAGGAAAGAATTGATGGAGAGTCAGTCACCAATATTGTTTTTCCCGATTTACACAGTTCTTCACATCTACATCCATCCTAATACAATAGTACAACCCCAGACACACCATGTAATTTATTTCTACAGATGTTTGGTTAAAATTTTCATATAAGCATATTGGACTACCACTCGGAACTCTGGGACTACCATTTTTGACCAGACCAGTTGCCCGGGACTAGCATGCCATTTTGAAATTTGTCGATCCCTGGAAGGTGGGAGGGAAAAGGTGACATACTGCAGGAACCTCTCTTGAAGATCTACTGTTACGGTAAGTTCTGACGTAACTGCTGTATCTTACTTCGCGAGAGTTCCTGCAGTAGGTCTTCACATATAGGACTGAATACCAAGCAGTCAAGAAAAAGAAGTTGGAGACTTGGATCCAGGAGGAGTAACTGTCTGCCAGCTAGTAAGCCACTTATGACGAGGCCTTGCAGGACCGCAAGACCGAAACCAGCCCTATGCCTTGAGGCGATGTCCAGACTGTAATGCTTGGTGAAAGTATGGACTGAAGACCAAGTGCCGCAGCACAAATGTCTGAAATGGACACAATCTGCAAAAAGGCCGTCGAAGTAGCCATGCTACAGATTGAGTGGCCTTTCACTTCCCCGAGAAGGGGCTTTTCATACTTCTGATAAATGTACGCGATGCAGTTAGCACACCATTTAGACAGACCCTGTTTAGAAATGGCCGTACCCTTATGTCTGGGTGTGAAAGCCACCAACAACTGGTCAGATTTATGCACCTCCTTGGTCCTAGAGTTATATTAGCTCATTATCCTTTGCACATCCAACGCGTGCAAAAGATATTTCCCCTGTTGCAATACTTTGGATAATAAACTGGCAGTTGAACATCTTGATTCAATGTAAATTCCGAGACTACTTTCGGAAGAAAGAAAGGGTTAGCCCGCTGAGCCACCTGGTCTGTATGGAAAATCAAATAAGGATCCTTGCAAATGAGGGCCTGAAGCTCTGAAATCCTTTGAGCTGAAGTAATAGCAACTAAAAAGAGCGCCTTCCAAGATAAATGGCGCATGTTGCAACTTGCTGCCGACTCAAAAGGGGACAAAGTAAGTTTCTTTAAAAAAAAGTTTAAGTCCCAGGAGGGAACAGGATTATGGACCGGAGGTTTAAGGTGAAGGATCCCATGAAGAAAAGTTTTGGAGACCTGCAACTGCTCAAGGGTTTTGCCCTCCACCGGAAGGTGGTAGGCAGAAACCGCAGAAAGGTGGACGTTCAGAGAAAAGTAACTGAGGCCCGAGTCAGACAGGTGCAAGAGGTACTCAAGGACCTGGGGTGCCAAGCAAGAGAATGGGACCAAGCCCTTGGCCGTGGCCCAGATAGAGAATCTCTTCCACTTCATAGCGTATGTGGACCTGGTGGAGGGTTTTCTGGCCTCCTCTAGAACTTGGGTGACTCGAGAAGAGATGCCAAAATGTGAGACTATGTCCAAAGGTGCCATGCATGCAGGTGGAGAGACCTGAGGCTCAGATGCTCCAGGCTGCCCTGCTCTTCAGACAGAAGGTCATGGGAGAGAGGGCGCGGTACCGGGGGTTCCATTGCCAGCTGTTGCAGCAGAGGAAACCAGATCTGCCGAGGTCAGAGAGGAGCTATAAGAATCATGTGAGCTCCCTCTACTTGAAGCTTCAGCAGAACCTTCTGAAGAATTGGAAAGGGAGGGAAAGCATACAGAAATCTCCCTGTCCAAGATAGAGACAGCGCATCTCACCAGAAAACACCACGCCTGGGAACAAGCGAGCAGAAGCTGGGTAGTTTTGCGTTGGAGGGGAGGTGAAGAGGCCTATCTCTGGCCGTCCCCACAGATCAAAAAGATCTTCCACCACTTCCTGCTTTAGCTCCCACTTGTGAGCCCGCATGGCAGTGCGGCTGAGACTGTTTTCCAGGACATTGTGAACTCCTGGAACATTGACTGCTGTCAGGGACAGGCCATGCTGGACTGCCCAGTACCACACCTGCATCGACTCCCTGCAGAGGGGGTACAATCGGGTGCCTCCCTGTTTGCTGATGTACCAGATCGTGACCGTGTTGTCAATCTCGATTTAGGAGTGTCCCAGTAATAAGAGGGACTGAAGTGCTTGGAGAGCGTAGAGCACAGCTCTCATCTCCAGAATGTTTATGTGCAGGTGCTCCTCTTGCGGAGACCATCTCCCTTGAGTCCGATGGTCTCCCAGGTGGGCTTCCCAACCTTGACCCGAGGCATCCATCATGAGGGTCTGGGAAGGGGATGGGGGAATGAAAGGGAATCCCCAAGGAGAGGTTGGATAGCTTCTGCCACCAAAAAAGATCCCTCTTCATGCTGCCGGAGACTAGGACCCTGTGGACCATGTCATCCGAGTGCTGGTCTGATTGGACACTGAGGGTCCACTGAGTCACCCTCATATGCAGTCTGGCCATCGAAACTGTGGGGTCGGCAGCCGCCATGAGACCCAACAAGCGAGGGATGGAGCGTGCTGTGGCCCAGCGGCAGCTGGATACAAACGCAGCTTGATAAATCAGAGTTTCCACCCTGTCCGAAGGTAAACAGGCCCTGCCATATCCAGCACTGCCCCAATGAATTGCAGGCATTGAGAGGGCGAGAGTTGAGACTTAGGATAATTCACAATGATGCCAAGTCTGGCAAAAAGGTCCAGGGTGGTGGAAAGAGAATCCATCAGACTGTCTTGGGATGGTGCTGACAGCAGCCAGTTGTCCAGGTAAGGGAACACATAAATCCCCGTGCATTGCAAGGCTGCAGCTACCACCACCAGGCACTTGGTGAACATCCGAGGTGCAGAAGAGAGGCCAGAAGAGAGGGCCTTGAACTGATAGTGGTTCTCCTGAAAAGTGAACCTCAGTAAATGGCGGTGGGCCTGGAGGATAGGTATGTGCAGGTAAGCGTCCTGCGTGTCCAGCGAACACAGCCATTGGTTCTGTTGGAGCAGGGTTAAAAGTCCCTGGAGAGTTAACATGCAGAACCTGTTGTGTTCCACAAAGAGGTTGAGCAAGCTGAGGTCTAGGATGGGCCTCGGATCTCCTGTCTTTTTGGGCACAAGGAAGAAGTGGGAGTAATATCCCCTTCCTGTCTGCCCAAGAAGAACCCGCTCTATAGCTGACTTTTCCAACAGAGCCTGGATTTCCTGCTGAATGAGACTTTGATGGCCTGATGGGTAGTGAGATCTGCCTGGAGGATTGGCCAAGGATCTGTCCTGGAACTTGATGGAGTGCCCTCATGCAATGAACTAGAGTACCCAAGCGTCTACAGTTATCGCCTTCCATCCTTCTAGGCGAAGGGCGAACCTTCCCCCCCACCGGTTCCTCGTAAAACATGGGAGGAGGTGGAGGGGATCCCTCGAGTCAGGACGCGGAGGGGAGCATACCTCTCAACTGTCCCTGATTTTCAGGGATGTCCCTGATTTTGCCTCAAACTTTTACCCTGTCCCTCCTAAAAATTATGCTTCCATGACCAAACAGCGGGGGTTGTAAGCAAAAAATACTGTTAGCCATTAAAGTTACAGACTTGTTCTTCCTTAGAAAATGCATTTTACACTATGACCCTTATTCTGCCAGCTTTCTGAGTGGATATCACCAATTTTGAAGATGTGTCCCTGATTTTGGTCCTTTGTCCCTGATGTTTTAAGCCTTGCCCCTGATTTATGAGGCAGGAGGTTGAGAGGTATGGAGGGGAGAGCCACCTTACTGCCTCCAGCAGTCTTTTGGGCTTTTGCCTGGGGAGTCGGGGCACCAAAACCAGTGGCACGACACTAGCCCTGGCATCTGCCCTGGTTCTGCTTATTCCATCTCTTTTGGGGGCGACGAAAAGGCTGCTTGAGTTTCTGGCCCAAGCGATACATGGAGCAGACATCCCTGAGAGATCTCCCCTCTCTTGTAGCTCTGTTATATCTTTTGCGTTGCTGCTGAATAGGACGGAACCCCTGAAGGGGGCTTCCAAAAGAGTGGAATGGACATCTTGTGCCAGTCCCACAAGCCGGAGCCAAGCCAGACATCTCAAGCAAATGCCTGACGCCGTGCATCGGGCCACCGAATCGATGGAGTCATAGGTGGCGCGCAAAGCATGGCAACAGGAAGACTTAAGTCTTTCTTTTTCCAGAAGCTTATTTCTGAGATCCTCATCTGGAATAGCTTGGAGCTCCTTCTCCAAGTTGGATAAAGCCGACTTCTGGAAGGATACCATATGGGCCATGTAATTGAGAGATCGAATGGCGCAGGTAGGTGAAGCGTAGACCTTATGGCCATATTGGTCCATCTGTTTGGACTCTTTGTCCAGGGGGAGGCACTCAGATGCTTTGGTTGAGTCAACCTATCACCGCAGTGATAACAATGGTAAGTCCTGTCGGCCTTTTTTGAGACCGCTGATATAGAGGATGGCTGTGGCAATATTGTGGACATGAAGTCCTCATGCAGTCCCGTCCATGATGGGATGGGGTGGGGGTCTGCATTGGTTAGGTCTGGGTGCTCCGCAAGCCTCTTCCTTTTTGAGTCCATCTCCTGAGATGCCCAGCCACAGGCCTGCTGGATGGATCTGAGGAGTTCCGCAAAAGATAGGTCCTCCAGCAGAGATCTGGGGGACTCCTTCGGTTGCGGTTCTATAGGGAAATGAGGCTCTGATTGACCGGCAGAGTCGGAGTCCGAGTCTGAATACTCTAGTCTGCTGGGTAGAGAAGTCATCTCAGGTACCGCCTCTGTGACCTTGGCTCCAGAAAAAAAAAAAACATAGGGCACCTGCCAGAGTCCCTGTCTGATGACCAGTGGTGAACTGGGGATGGACTTCTAGTAGTAACTGCCTTATGGCTTAGGGTTGCAGCCATGACCAGATGGGGTTGCCCTAGCTCCTGCAGGAGCTGTGATTTGGCATTCTTCCACCAGGCTGGGATTTTCCCTTGGGGTTCCGGCTGAGGGGGAGGAGGTGGTGGAAGCTGGTAGCCTGGGTACCCCGTGGGATGGTATGGAGGGTAGCCAGGAGTCTGGTACCAGTAGGGATAAGGTTCATGGTACCCCTGATACATATGGCCCAGCATCGGGTGCCCTGGCATTGGAATCTGCGAAGGGTAACCTGGCGATGGCCCTCCAGGTGCGGGGGGGGATGGGAACTGTGACGGTGGGCAGCTGGGATAGTTGCCAGTGGGGCCCAGTGGCGGAGGGGCTGAAGGCCCGGAAGGCGGCGGGGCCGAGCGACCACTAGGAGCATGAGGGTCTGTCTTCAGGCCTGGGGTCTCAGGCGTGACCCTGAAGGACCAGGAGAGGGCTCCAGCGTCGGAGCGTAAAATTCTGAAGCCATCCCCAAGTCAGTAGTAACGTGAATGGGAGAATGGCCTGGCGAAAGTGGCCAAGTGGGAACCGACATCTGATCCGAGACAGGCGAGGGAGGTAAGGGAATTGAGACCCCCTTTGACAGGTCTGCTGAGGAAGCGGAAATCTCAGTTAGAAGGCCCGATGCAGGAGATGTCTCCTGGACAGCAGTATTTGAGCCCTCGATGTCCTGGGAAAACGAGAGGTCGGGCTGAGTCAGTGAGACCTGGGAGGGAGAACCATCGCGGGACACAGGGGTGCCTGGAAGCTGGCTCTGAACAATGTCAGAAACAATAGTTGAATCTGATAGGAAAGCTTCGGCCAAGTGGTCGTCGGGCAGGTTGGCCACCGACTGATCGGCCTTGACCGTGCGGATGTCAAGGGGGCCGGCGTAAGACTTATCAGTCATGGTCGAGTGGACAACAGAGGAGCTGGAGTCCAGCTTATCGACTGAGGCCGTGCACCCGGTGGCAGAGCTGGAGGGAGTCTTATCGGCCAAGCTGTCTGCAGTCCCTGAGAATAAACCCTCCTGAGAGGAACACCCTTGCTGCCCACTGACAAAGGCGGGGGGGGTGACCGATCTGCCTGGGTGGACCGAGACCTAGGAGGAGGAGGAGTACTCACCGAGGTGGAGGCCCCATCTGAAGTGGCATTGGCTGTCTGGTGACGCTGAGTAGAGGGGGACCGTTCCCGGTGCTGCTTCTTCTTCTTTTGCTTGCGCTCAGAGGTGGGTGAAGAGGAACATTCCCACAGCTCCTGAAGCTCCTTTTCCATCAAAGCAATGCATTGTTTCATGAGATGGGCATCAGGGGTCTTCTGGCGCTGGGCACGCGTGGCCTAGTTAAAGGACTGGCAGATATCATAATCTGCCACCCGATGTTTTGTGTCCAGGCAGAGGGCGCAGCAGGCATGATCGTCCCTGTGCAGGATCTGAGCGCCACACTGTGAGCACTTCTTTTTAAATTTTTGCGAAGACATTCAACAAAATTACGTGACAAAAGAGAAAAACTTTGAAAATACTTATAGAAAATGGCGGTCAACTGTAGACGTGTTCACTGTGAGGTACGACGAATGCAGGTTAATGGCGGGAAAGAACTGGAGAGTGGGTGTGGGGACCGCTTCTATATACTGTCATGCTGATGTCCTGTCTTGTGACACTAGGAGCTGTCCTCCGCTATGTATTGCTAGCTAGAAGTTTGCCGTGCGGTCCTGACGCCAGGGGGCGCAGTCCTATATGTGAAGACCTACTGCAAGAATCCTCTCGAAGTATAATCTGGGAGAACCATTTTGGTGACCATCAACAAAAGGAGTAAAAGAGGGGGTCCAGTCTGAGTAAGGTGGACTTGGGAACAGCATTGTAAACAATGTTACCATAGTTGAAAATGGAGAGTATCATGTTTGAAAAGATCTTTGTGCAGGCAGGAAGCAGGATGCTCCTCTCCATGCTCCAGGATGCGCGCTTTTGGTTGCATCACATTCAAGGCTCAAACTATCTGGGGAATAGGGCCTTTGGGGTGGCCTGACCCTTTTTTGGAGTTCTCTGCAATCCCATTTTTGTGCCGTTCCCACAGGAGGAGACCTTGACGAGTCCTTTAAAAAAAAAAAAAAAAAAAAAAAAAAAAAAGCATTGATGTCCCATTTATTTGAGTTGGCTTACAGTGCTTTTATGGGAACACTTGCTGTATTTATTTTAATATTATTATTTTCAATTTTTTTGTGCATTTGTTTGGTTAGTTTGTCAAGTGCCCAGAGACTTTGGGATAAGGCTCCATAAAATAAAATTGCCTTGTCTAGAAATCTGCTTCACAGGCTTTTGAGCAGTAGGGTGGGACCAATCACTGTGTTGGTTGGTGGCCTGTTGGTCCCTAGCATTTAAAATCTGGTAGCCAAATGCATTTTTAGTGATCATCATTAACATAAGGGAAATCACCCTCTAACCATCTCTCAACTCTGCTTATTCTTGGGATTTTTGTGCTTATCTGTCAGATTTAGTATGCTTATCTATGGGATTTTCGATCTGTAAAAATGTATGTTTCTTTTTTAAATACACATTTGGTATATTTGTTCCCATTTTGTGGAATTTTTCACCCATAATATAGAATTTTGTAGTCAAAAAATAGTATCCAGCAGCAATTGCTTTGTCACATTTGGCAATCTGATTTGTCCCCACCCTGGTGATAAAGTAAGTTTTTATTCTGTTGGCTACACATTTTTTTGCTCCGTCAATGGCGATGCAGCATATGAAACTGATTTTGATGGTGAGATGTGCTGGCGCTCTGATTCAGTGGCACCACATTACAATACCATGCACCACATTACACTACCATGCAGTTGACCTATGTTTGAGAGTAACCTTGGTCGTCTTGCTCACTGGGTAAGTGGAGGTTGTGCATGTCATCAATGATGTGTTTGCTTTCCAGGGAAGGAGCTGTCCAGCTGCTCAACATGTGGTACTTAGTTATGTCTTAATGATAACTGCCTGTGCCAGGGTGGGACAAATAGGGTTGCCAGGTCGCCAAATACGACCTGGCTAATCATTCTGGCCACTTATTTTTGTTTAAAACTCGCCATTCTGGCGAGTAATACTCGATAAATTAAGCGCGCGTACGCGGTAGCTCAGCATGCCTTCCATTCCTTGTTTTGCTGAGCTGCATGTCATCGCACATGCATGACATCCGTTTTTTTTCCCTTCAGGAGTGCAAGTGTACGCACGGCCACGTTGGGAATGAAGACGTAGGGAGCGTGATTTCCGAGCCACCCAGATGCCTGTTAGCTCTACAAAAACTACAACCCTTACTCGAGTCTGCACACACCAAGCAAGGGCCAGAATGGGTGAAACCACAATGTAAGCCTTTGTGCGTTCATGTGGTCGGTCGGAGGGGAGGGTGCTGCATTAAGTATGTAGGAAAATTCTCTAGCCCACCACTTTGATTTTGGTGGAGATCGAGAGGGTGCTCTCTAAGAAATACTTCTTGTGTTGTGTATTGTGGCAAACTTGTCTTGCACCTAAAGCTCTTTTAAGGGCTTAAAAACTTGTTAAATATTGACCTGGCTGGAATTAAAGGCATAAAAATACATAGATTGATGACGACGTGCTGACTGAATAATGGAGGGGGGAGGGGAGCGAGGTCGGTGTTTCAACTGAAGTGGAGAACTGCGTTGTACTGCTGTTTTGACAGCTGACAGTATATATATAACATTGCAGAAATTGTGGGAGTCAGGATGGACACAAGTTAAACTCACCGTTTGTGAGATTGCAGTTCTTTTTTTTTCCCCCAGAGAATCTCAACAAGGTCTAATTTCTGAAAACCTTGTAAAGCAGAGCTGCATTTTTCAGTAGAGGGGTCTGACATAGCAGGACTGAACAGAAAAAGTTAAAAAAGGTCCTGGTGGGAACTGTCTGCTTCTGATGGATTGATTTCCTGTTTGGGGGGACATAAAATTGATATTTCTGTTGGTTTGGTGCATAAGCTTTATTAAAAAAAAAAAAAAAAAGTGTGTTGCGCAAGCTACTGGCACAGCACTGCTGATACTACCTACCTGTGCAGTGTGCCGTATAAAGTGATTTAATGTGGCCTGCTTCTAATCTGGGCAAAAAATAAAAAGCCTGCAAAAAGTACGTCATCCCTGGTCCCTGATAGTACTGACAAAGGACAGGATGTACTACTAGGTTAGGTTTTGTTAAAACAGGTCTACTACTGTGTGTGACTACTGCCTAGTGGTGACATCAAAGTGTCTTGTAAAGTCTGTCCATATACCATAATAAACTCCATATACAGTCATCTTCCTGTGGTTGTGTATCAGCAGTGTGTACCTCTTGTTTGTTGTAGAAAAAACAGCTTGGTATCATTATTTGAAACAAGTCAATGGGACTGCCAGACTACCTGCCTATTATCAGTTTTGACAGCAAGCATATCTTGTCCTCCAGTTGTTGGAGAGAAAAAATATATAAAAGCTTGTTAAAATTAAGTCCATACCATATTATACCCACATGTAGGACAAGCTGTGTGCCCCTGTTAGTGACAGGCAGCATCTTGTTGTAGCAGTCCCTCCAGTGGTTCTGTCAGGCACTCGTGCTTTTTTGGGGGAGACTGACTCATTCCAAAAAAACAAAACAATAAAAAATAGATATAAAAGTCTGCGGAACTTAAGTCCATAGGACTACCTATGCTGTGTGCCCCTTTTAGTGGCAGTGTCTTGCTGTGACAGTCCATCTGGGCATCTCTCATCCTCCTGTGGTTGTGTCAGGCTTTCAGGGGAACCTAAATAACAAATTAAAGCTTGTTATAAGTTGTTCAAAGCCAAGATAGGACTACCTGCATCTGTGTGTGCATATTAGTGACAGCGTCTCTGTGGTTGTGTGACATCAGTCCATCTGTCTCATTCTACCCTTGCCCTCACAAATTTAATTTTAGTGACCCTACAGTGGTGGTAACAGCAAAGCAGCAGTGCAGGCCTGGCCATGTCATGAAAACAAAATAAGGCACAAAAAAAGTAACCCCTCCCCCGCAAAAAAACGCACTAGACAATAAGAGAACCACAACATCTATTCTGAAAGTTTTATTGCTTTACTTGGAAAAAAAAAAAAGTGTGCACCTTTAGGACTTGTTTCCACTTGTAAATCAGCATGATCTGGTCGGACTCCCGTCTCTCCAGTCCACGTATGGTGTTTCTCTGCAGTCCCATCTTCAGTAATTATCCTCTTGGTGATTTTCGTCTCATTTTCTCATAGTTGTGCCAGCCTTGTTTCCCTTTTCGGGTTAGACAAGCAGGCCAGGACTTTGAATTTGTACTTCATAAATTCTCCCTCCCGTGTAATACTTGATGCTGTTCTGGCAGGCTAATTTTCATCAGGATCTCTGGTAAAGACTTTCCCAAATGTAGGTTAATAGACAATTCCTCGGCGGAAAGGCAAGTTAAAAAAATGGCCACCCACATTTTATAGTAAAGTGGAGGGTAAAACAATTGGCCACCTAAAAACATTTTTGGCCACAAAATTTTTATGTATGTTTGGCCACCAGGGCAAAAAGTGATTTGTCCCACCCTGGCCTGCGCATGTGGTGACCAAGACCAGATGCCGCAATGTGCTTTGTGTGTACTTGGGTTGGGGAACAGAGGTGGTGCCGCTCTAGGCATTCTAACTTACTGGGGCACCGCCAGGGTCCTGAAATTTTGATATGGTGAAACAACAACACTAGACCAGGCCACCAGAATGCCATGGACGAGGTATGGTGGGGGTAAATAAAAAGCTCAGGCACTCAGCACAGTAACCTGATGTGTCCCGTTGTCCATCTCATGAGTAGAAGCATTGTGTGCGCTGTCTCACCCGCTCAATTGAGGTCCTTCTGGAGACACTAATACTACAACAAAGAGGGCCAGGTCATGGAGTGTAGAAAAGTGCTAGCAATGAGTATAGTGTGCACCAACATCATTGGGGCAGAGACAGAAACAGATGTACTATACATGGTTGAGTTCCAGTTCTTGCTGTTGTGTAAGCCAGCTCACTTTCTCACCTTCGCTATCTTATTTCTACCCAGTCACACCTACAGTACGTATTATTAAACAAATCAAAAGCAGGTTGTAGTACAGCTAAAAAATGTATTTGAAGTTGAAGAGGTAAGATTAGAGCAATAACATTAGGTACTTTAGTTTAAAAGTATGTAATTTGATTTACAGGAGTCTACTTCCTTACTTTAAATAAATTCAAGTGCACATTTATTGAAAAAAAGTTCATATATACGCTGACCCACCTTTATTTTGGCTCAGTGGTTTTCCGCCTGGTGTCACTCGAAGAACTACAGAAGAAACTAAGACAAAGACTAGGACTGTTCTACAGAATTAACCACTTCCTTACTAGGGGTGCCAAGCAGCAGTTGGTTCAAGCCACGTTCCTTTAATTAATAGATTACGCGGACCTTCTCTATAGCCATTGTACTGCCTCTGCCCTGGCTAAGTTGGACACCCTATACCACAGAGCAATCCGGTTCATAACAGGCCTTCCACTTTCCACACACCATTGCTCCTTGTACACTGCGGTGGGCTGGACTTCCCTTCATTATAGGAGAAATAGAAATGCCGCTGTATGGGCTTTCAGAGCAGTTACCAACAAGCTCCCCCTATACTTCTCTGATTGTATTCCCCAGAATGTGATAGGTGCCTATGCTCTAAGAAGCTATTCCCTAATTGTCTTGCAATTACTTAAGGTCAAATCTCGTTTCGGCAGCGCTGCCATAAGTTTCTCGTTGCCTTCCCTGTGGAACAGTATGCAAAAAAACTTGAAGCTGAGCTGTCCTGTTAGCCTGAGTATTTTCAGGTTGCTCTATGACCACTCCGTGAAGGAATCCTGCAAATGTTTACCACATCACTAGCTCACCTATTTTCCAGTTTCCCTCCTGCTCATCCTGCCTCCCGCCCTGCCTCTCTCTCCCTACCAAAATACCAGCTTCTCTGCCTCTTTTTAGCTATGGCCAAGTTCCACCCCCTTCCCTGAAGTATGCCAGCTAACTATTCCAACCCCGTCATTTCTTCCTAAGCTGGTATCCCTCTTCTTGCCTTTCTCTCTCCTTTTAAGTGAACATTCCGGCTGTACCCAGTTATGAGCCTATCTGGTGTAAAGGCCCTCTCACTCAAATGTTGATGTACATATGCATATTTTTTTTTCCTTGTATAATATTTCATTATGTTTTACCATGTTACTATACTATGATTTTTGTATGACCAGGTCCATCTTGCAAATGAGCCCTGCTCAATGGTGCCCGCCTGGATAAATAAAGATTTTGATCGACTTGGGTTAGCAGTGACTGCTGCTGGGCTCAGCATGATGAGACAGTTCTCGCAAGCACCTGCCGTCCCCCTTACAATCATTGGGATCCTCTAGAGTTGACCGTCGAAGCTGCGGCCATCAGTACTGCAGATCTGGCAGTCAGTCTGTTTATAATCACTGATTCAGCTGGCAAAGCAATGTGTGGCTTGTGACAGGAGAGGGACTAGGAGACAGGGAAGAAAGAGCAAGTGAGAGTGGACTCAGCCAAGAGAAGCAGACAGGAGTGTGTGCGTGTGTGTGTGTGAGATAAACCGGTTCAGCACTCGAATGTGTTTACACTATGTGTATGGTACACCCATGCGTGCACCAGCCATAGATGCCCTTTGACCACCCAGCCCTGCCCTCAAGAACATTTGTCCTGTGACACTGTGTACAAGTTAAACAAAAAAGATTGACCTCCTGTCCCTCCCCAAATCACTCAGCATGGTCAAAGTGTTGCTGTTACCCTTGCTGCAACCCCCCTACCCAAGAAACAAAATGTAACAGAAACATATCACAGAGCCTCAGAACAGGGCACAGGCAAGGAACAGGTGACACTGTTGGACAGAGGGAATTGCGAGGGGAAAGAGCTGACCTTGAGGTATTAAAACTGAAAAGACACTTATCAGCTATGAGAAAATTGGTACGAAGAACACCAGATTGTAAATTGGCAAAAGCCTTCACATGTCCAATGATTATATTTCATTACTTTTTTAATCTGTTACTCTTGCAGATGCTAGATATCTATGACATATTGCCATTTGACAACCCAGATGGTGGAGTTTGGAAGCAAGGTTTTGACATCTCTTATGATGAGCATGAATGGGATGAAGAACCCCTACAGGTTTTTGTTGTGCCTCACTCACACAATGATCCAGGTAAATAATATTTTGTTTAATTTCTCTATCGAAAAATGAGAAATGCTAGACAATAAAGGACCGTGGATCCATTTATTTTTTTCCAGCCATCTGGGTATGCTTCTGCAGTTATGGTTATGTAGGCATTTCTGTGTTCTCTCTCTCCTTTCAAATCCACCAGGCTTATACCAAAGAAAGCATGGAAGAAGTTGCAACTTGGGATGGGCTGTATCATAGCTAAACGCAGGAAATGCAGAGCGCATCAAGTAGCCAGCACCAGGCCAAGACTTGGGCTCACACTTCAACAGTAAATATCAACCAGCCACATAAAGAATGATGGAAAACAGTATTACTTTGAGTGCAGTCAACTTCTACTCAAGGTACTTTTGTGTGCAAAATGCTACAGAATGTCAGTAGCCAACATCGGAATAGTCCACATTCAGTAGCTTGGCATAGTTGTGCAGAATGCACATGCAGGCACAGTAGTTGCTCCATAGCTGTTACCTCCCACCTGGTGCGTTTCACACAGGTTGCACTTTTTCAGAGAGCGTCATGCACAAGGTAAAGGCTGAGGGGGGACTGCTGCGCCTACATGGTGTTCTGCCACAACTATGCTGAACTATTGAATGTGGACAGTTTTGATGCTGGATTCTGATATCCCGTAGCACTTTATGCATGAGAGCACCTTGAGTAACACTTGTCAGCACTCAAGGTAACTGTCATATCTAGGTGAAGGAACTCTAGTTATTGTCAATGGAGGAAGATGACAGAGGTTGTGAACTGAGTTCCTGTGGGCTCCTGCCCCAGTTAACATCTGCAGCCATCTGATACGCTCTGCAGGGCTGTACCACCAGGATTTCTCCTGCAGGCTTCATAGAGGAAGAACTCCAGAGATATAGCAGCACAGAGCCACTTATAAATATGCAGTGTGCCAGGCTTTGTCTTGCCTTCCCAGAGTTAAGGAGCTACAAACGCAGCACCTGCTGTTACACTGGTGCCCAGCATCCAGTTGCCTCATGTCTAGTCATCAGTCAGTGTCATAAGTGAGGAATTGATGAGAATAGTTAAGGCTATCACTTTGCACTTTCCTGTCTTTTTTCAATTTACCAGCTGACTGCTACAGCCCTCAGGGTAAAGGGCTTGTGGAGGTAAACATATTTCTTATTCTGTTCAGTACCACCTGCTAACTCTTTACAACCCTGCAGATATATATTTATAGCATTTAAAAATAGAGGGCTCAATTTTCAAAGAGCCCTTAAATTGCCGCAAGTTGCTGCAACCTAAAGCTGTGGCAATCTTGGGGTGCGTCAGGGACCCTGCGCCATATTTTAAAAAATTGAGGGATCTTACTTCGAGGAGGCTCTTGCAGCAGATAAGACCTTTAGGACTGAAGCCGGCAGGTGCAAGGATCCCACGGAAAATTTCTAGCTAGCAGTATCAGCGTGGGACCGTCCCGACGTTGGCCTTCCCCTGATGTCATGTATAGTATAACAGGGGCGGCCCCCCAGCCCATCCCCAGTTCTTTTCCCGCCATCAACCATGTAAGTCGGACTTCTGCAGACTCCTTCAGCTTGTCAACCGTGCTAACCCGCACTTTATTTTATCCAGAACCAGTGATCTCTACAACAGTTTCTTGCATGTTGTCTTCTTCTCCATCCTCTTTAATCGAGAGGTGGCAATCCAAGTGTGTGCGTGCAGCAAGCAGATTCCCCATAAGGATGGCCATTCGGCCTGCCTTTTCTGCGCAGACCTGAACCACAACATTGAGGCCTGCCAGCATTGCCAAGACTTTAACCAACACACCAGGCTCCGCCACCAGAAGACCCTCAAAGTCTTCCTGCTGTCTAAGAAGATATCTGAAATGGAGAAGGAGCTTCACCACAAGAGTTCTTCATCCTCTCAAGCCTCTGGGGCCTCCACATCTTCTTTTCATAAAGAGAAGAAATCGAGCGGCAAACACAAGCACTGGGAAAAACATAAGGAGAGATTCTGGGCAGAAGACTGCTCACGGTCCCCGACAAAGTCGACAACTGCTTCAGGCTCAACCCCCAGCGTGGAGGTCGACCTCCGCCACCAGGGATGCCCTTGCTCCCTCCAGGCTCCTGGTGACAACACCTTCCTCCATTATCTTTCTAGCGGGAGAAGGTTCTACGGGGCGCAGCAAGTCTTCCCCCACCCCTCAGCCACTTAAGCTTAGGCCCATCATTCCTGGGGACTCTAAGCCAAGTGGTTCAGCCAGTGGCTCTTCGGGCCTTGTCGCCCTCCCGGACAGGGTGTCCGCTCCTAGATCAGGGGCTGACGCTACCAGGTGACACCCAGGACTGTCGCCTTCCTCTTCCTCCTCCTGGGAAAAGGGGCATTCGTCCTGCTCGGGAGTTCGCTCCCCTATTCAGGTGACTCTGCCCAGGTGGCTGCCAGGTGAGTTTCCAGCCCAGCCTCAGCCTATACTGGTTCCCTGTATGCCTGCTTTCCCAAAGCCTCCTTGGGTGACCCCCGTCACCAGATACTCTGAAATCGCCGATAGGATCCAATGCCCATCCTCAGCTGACACCTGGGGGCCCGATGATCGAACGCCGGATCCAGCTTGTGTGACACCAGAAGGTACTGCCCCTCTGGGTCCAATGCCAGGTTACCTGGATTAGCCTGCACTGATGTCGAGTTACCTCGACCTGACGACCAGATGCCAGGGCTGTCTAAGCCTAACCCCCCCAAACTTTGGACACCAGCCTTGCTGCAGAATCCGCCTCAGGGCCTAAATGAGCTTTTTGGAGCCTGGTGGGCATATTTTAAAGATAGAGAGGTACCCAGGGCACCTCCTCAGGCAACCCCTCAGGGACTGCCTCCAGAACCAGTCCGTCCTCCTACTCCCCCTCCTAGGGGGATTATCCCAACATCGGATGGGGATGATACCCCCCCCTTCCCAAAGGTCAGCCGCATAGACACCCACGTTTGCACTCCCCTTCCCCAGAGTCAAGGGATTCATATGGGTATTTCTCCTCTTCTTCCAGCCGAGGGGACTCTAACCTGCCGTCGGAGCCCAAGGGAGGCAAAGATGCCCCACGTTCTCCACCTGACAACCCAACATTTATGGATGTGATGCGTCACATCCAACAACTGAATGGCTAGGACACAGACAAGTTGGACCCAGAGTGAAAGCGACTGGCCACCTTTCTTAGGCAAAAGGACACCTTGCCTGTGGTTGTCCCTCCTATGGTTGAGTCCAAGGATCTTAACAAAATTGCTTGGAAGCATCCCTTTTCTACACCGGCAGTGTCTAAGAAATCTGACTGGCTGTATACCATACCCAGGGAAGACCCTTTTTATTGGGAACAACCAGAGGTGGACTCAGTTGTGATTAATGCTGCCCATGACCAGTCCAGACACCCTCGACACCTCGGCACACAACCACCAGATAAAGACTCAAAGCAGTTTGACTATCTGGCCAGAAAGGTGTACTCCTCAGCAACGTGTGCCATATGCTCCCAGAACTTCCTTGCCCACATGGTTCAATACCAGAATGCCTTGTGGGACAAGGCAGTGGAGTTTGCCCAAGCCATGCCAGATTGCCCAGGATGGGTGGAGCTGACACTTATACTGAAGTCAGACTCAGACATCAGTAATCACGTCCTCAGGGCATCCTATGATACTGTGGAATCAGCAGGCGGGGTCACTGCTTCTGCAGTTTATATCCGCCAGTATTCCTGGCTGAGAGTATCCAGGTTTGCCCAGGACATCCAGTCCAAGATTATGAATGCACCAATAGAGGGCCAGTCCTGTTCGGTGAGGATTCACAGAATATCATCACCCATTTACAGGAATCTGGGAAAGCCATTTGTTCTGTACATACAATGTACAAATCTCAACCCAAGCAGCATTCCAAGCAGTCCTTTTGGAGGATTGCTAGGCAACTAGCACCCTATTTCCATCCCCCATCTCCAAAGCATTGGAAAAAATTGTATCCGATCAACTATCTGACTACCTAGTGAAGAACAACCTCCTGTGCGCCCAACAGCACAGTTTCCGTAAAGGAACACAGTACCACAACTGCTGTCTTGGAATATACTGGCTTTGCCACAAAACTCTTAATCAGGAACATTTGGTAGGGTCCGTGTACATTGTCCTGACAAAGGCATTTGACACAGTTAACCATGACTTCTTGGTCTTATCCCTCCATTCAATCAGCCACTCCCCTGAAACCACCTCCTGGTTTGCAAATTATCTCAGTGGTCACTCCCAGCAAGTGAAAATCGGTAACACTCTCTGCTCCTCATTACCTGTTCTCTCTGGGGTCCCATAGGGGTCTATTCTTGGGCCTCTCCTATTTAGTCTCTTTCTAAATACCCTCCCTCTAGCCTGCTTTGGTAACCTATTACTCTACACGGTTGACGCCGTTAAATATACTTGTCACTCAGACCCGTCCATACTACAACGCTCTCTTTAGGCTAATTTCTATGAGTCAGAGTCATGGTTCACTAAACACAAGCTTATCATAAACTACAAAAAAATGAAATCAATGTTATTTGCAAACGCACAAAACACAAAAATGCCCCCTCACAATTCTTAATGACCATCTCCAACCGTTAGAACAGGTCAGCACCTTTAAATACCTTGGGGTGACCATTGACGCCACCCTTTCCTTTCAAGGCCATGTTGACTTAGTCTGCTAAGCTGTTAATACTAGGATCAGCCTCTTGTGTATGCATAAAAAAATGCTTAACTAATGACACCCTCCGTCTTGCTGTCACCAGTTCAGTACTCTCCATGGTAGACTACGGCATAGTAATCTGTGGCTCCGCATCTGACACTGTCCTCAACAGGATCAAAGTTTCTCTTAACAAAGCTTGCCCACTTGTTCTTGGAGCCCACAGGCTTACCCACACCTGCGACCTTTACCAGCAAGCACACTGGTTGGACTTTAAAGGTCAGCTAACATACTATACTTCCTTAATAGCCAAGAAAGTCTTGTTCTGCCAGTCCCCCGCCCCCATCTTTCATTTTCTGACTCCCACCCCCTCTCTGCACACTACCTTGTTCCTTTCTGTAAAACCGCCCTTGGGCAGCGTGCCTTTCCATACCAGGCCCCCTACTTGTTAAACTGCCTGCTCCATGATATCCTGGCCGCTGACAAATTTGGCCCTTTTAAAACTAAACTTCGCCAGCACCTCCTCTTGCTGAACTGTAGCAACTGCCCATAATTCTCCCCCGCGTCACACTGTCTCCATTCACTATTGTCTTACTTCTCACCTATGCCTCTCACCCTCCTACTTGCCTTTTTCTGACTGCCTTTTGTATTCTTCTCTCTCTCTCTCTCTCTCCCTGATGCACTTTTCTGCCCATTGATGGCACTTGATTGTAAATATAACCTTTATGTACTTGAACTGTATTTTTATACCATCTCTGTTAGTGGTTTAGCCTTTCCTATGCACTATATCTTGGCTCCTCAATCTGTGTTTTTTAGTCTTGTCATTTTGTATCACAGTATTGCTGTAACTCAATGTTGTTACCCTCTGTATACCTTTACAATGTCCTGTATTCTATGTATGATGTGGAACCTCTGTAAAAGAGGCTCAGAGGTATGTCTGACATTTCAAATAAAATAAAAATAAAAAAAAAAAAAAAACAGCCAAGGGGACAGCAGCAGAGAGCACATTTTAAGCATAAGGCCTCCACTCCTGCCTCTGGAGTTTCAGGCCCTCGGCCCCCCCGAACCTCCCTGCCCGTTCTCCCTTTCCCCGGCTCCTCAGCCTGACTCGTTGCCCGACCCCCCTCCTCCAGCTGAGGCCTTATGGGTGGCAGTGGGGGGTGGATTTTTCTTGCACATAGAAGAGTGGCATCGCATAACTACAGATTGGTTGGTTCTGCAACTTATCAAGACAGGACACACATTCAAGTTCACAGAGGTTCCCCCGGACAACCCTCCTGTTCAGTCTCATTACTCCCGGGCCCTCATCGCAGAGGAAATCCAGGCTGTCCTACTCAAAAGGGCCATAGAGCCTGTCCCCCTGGCACAACAAGGGAAAGAGTTTTATTCCCATTTCTTCTCAGTGCCCAAGAAAACAGGACCTGCGTCCGAGCCTTGTTCTCAACCACCTGAATCAGTACATAGAGTACAAAAAATTGAGGATGGTTACCCTGATAGGTCTGCTTCCGCAGCTCCATCAAGAGGATTGGTTATGCTCCCTGGACATGCAGGATGCACACCTCCACATTCTGATTTTCCAACCACACAGGAGGTTCCTTTGCTTCTGCTTCCAGAGACATCACTACCAGTTCAGGGCTCTGACTTTGGGCCTGTCCTCGGCATCCAGACTGTTCACCAAATGCCTTGCAGTAGTGGCCGCAGCTCTCAGGAGGCAAAGGCATTACATCTTCCACTACCTCGATGACTGGCTCCTAACTGCGCCCACCAGGGACTGGCTACTGGACACCATGCAGGCCACCTTCTCCCTATTTCAGGACTTAGAGGTCAACTTAAATCTCCCTAAGTCCTCCCCTTGGCCAAGTCAGCGGCTACAATACATATGGGCACTTTTGGACATGGCCCAAGGCAAAACCTTTCCCCCCTGGACAGAGTAGGATGCCTTCAGTTGCACACTCGACAGCTCTTCTCTGCTCGTCAAGTCTCTGCCAGTGCTGTCCTCAGACTTTTGGGACACATGGCAGCTGCCATCACCATGGTCCCTTTAGCCAGACTATACATGAGAGTGATCCAGTGGCCCTGAGAGTTCAATGGGACCAACGATCAGGCGACCTGGACCAGCCGGTCCTGGTGTCCAACCCAGTCAAACAAACCCTGACATGGTGGTTGAATTCCTCTAACCTTTCCAGAGGAGTTTATCTCTGGAAGGAAACCCCAGCACAGATCCTGACCACAGATGCATCAGGCCAAGGCTGGGGAGCTCACTTGGGAGATTGCCAGACTCAGGATCCTAGTATCTGCAGATAGAGGGCTACGGTACCCAATCAGGGTGCTGAAGCATGAGCAGACTTGATAGACCAACAGGCCTACTCTGCTGACGTCTAGTATGTTGGCTTCATCTCTTTGGAGATGAGGGCAGTTCTGTGCGCCCTTCAGTCCTTCAAGATGTTTCTGATGTTTGGACCCCTGTTAATACAGACCAACAACATGTCTGTGGTATTTTGCATTAGCAAGCAGGAAGGGATGCATTCCTATCCCCTCTGCAGAGAAGCCATGTGAGTGTGGGTATGGGCAGTGGACCATCGCTTGGAATCATCAGTAGTTCATGTCCCAGGCATCCAAAAAACCCTGGCCGACAGCCTAAGTCAGTTACAGTCCGGGGCCCACAATTGGGAGTTTCATCCCTCAGTGGCAGAAGATCTTTTCGACAGATGGAGTCGCCCAGAACTGGATCCATTTGCCTCCCCATCCAACAGAAAACTGCCCAATTTTTGCTCCCTAGATCCAGGGCCTGGTGTTTTCTGGTGAGAGGCACTGTCCCTCTCCAGGATGGGGAGGTTCCTTTAAGCTCCCCCCCTTCACACTACTGCAGTGGGTCCTCCTCAAGCTGCAGTCAGAGGGTGTAGAGAAGATCCTGGTGGCTCCTTTCTGGCCATGCCAGATTTGGTTTCCACTGCTTCAAGCAACTAGCAGTGGAACCTCCGATTCCCCTGCCCCTACAATCAGACTTGCTCTTCCAGGAACAGAGAACCTTGGTCCATCTGGATCTCAGATCTCTGCATCTCCATGGATGGCTCCTGCAAACCTAGCCATCTCTAGATTTGGGGTTTCACCTAGAGTAGCGGATGTCCTTGTGGCAGCCAGGAAACCCTCCACTAGGGCAGCCTGTGTTATGAAGTGGAAGCAGTTCTACATCTAGGCCACCACTTGGCATCCAGATCTGATCACCTGCCTGGTGAACTTGGTATTAGAGTACCTCTTCTCTTTATTTGATGCAAGACTCAGTTACTCCTTGCTCAAGGTGCACTTGTCTGCCATTTTAGCCTATCATGTACCCATTAGGGGCCAGGGGATTGCCCAGCTGGACCTTCCCCGTACTTTCCTATGGGGCATTCGGCACTTGAAGCCTCCCATCTGGGATCCTGTCTTGCCATGAGATCTTTTGTTTGTTTTAGAAAAGCTCTCATTGCCTCTCTTTGAACCTGACGCAAGTTGCGAGCCACACTTTCTATCTTGGAAGGCATTATTTTTAGTTGCTATTAACTCTGCTCGAAGGATTTCTGAGCTTCAGGCCTTGATGTGTAAGGAACCTTATTTACTTTTTTACAAGGACAGGGTGTCCTTGGGAACTAATCCTAAGTTTCTTCCGAAGGTGGTATCAGAGTTTACTTTGAATCAGGACATCCACCTTCCGGTCTATTACCCAGAGTACTCGAACCATGGGGAGGCATTGTTTCATACTCTGGATATTTACAGGGGCCTTTTTTATTATTTGGAGCGCACCCGGTCTATTTGTAAATCTGATCAGTTGTTTATTTCTCCCCCAAAACCGTGTTTATCCAGGTGGTTGGTTAACTGCATTGTTTTTTGCTACAGTAAGTATGACAGACCCTTACCGGGCTCGGTTAAGGGTCATTCTACAAGGAGCATGACTGCTTCTTTTGTCTCCTTGAAAAATGTGCTGCTGACATTTGTGTGGCTGCCACTTAGTGTTCTGTCCACACCTTTGTGAAGCACTACAGTCTGGACAGCTTCTCGCCACAGAGCTGGCTTTGGACTAGCCATCTTTCAGGGTGTCCTGTCTCGAATTCTTTGGGAGACTTCTGCCTCCACCTTTCTGACCAGGGTGTCTCCTTCACTGATTGGGACGCAGTCCTAAAGGTGTTAACTGCTGCAAGAGCCCCTGAGTAAGATAGTACAGATTCTGAAAGAACTTACATAACAGTAGATCATCGAGAGGGCTCTTGTAGCAGATGCTATATCCCTCCACCTTTCCCTTTGGTAGTTGCCTCTTCATCTTAGACACCCTTGGTGCTCCTTTTTGCACCTACTTGCCGAGTCTCCAGCAGGAGAACTGGGGATGGGCTGGGGGACCGCTCCTTTTATACCATATGTGACGTCGGGGGCGGTCCCCTGCTGGATACTGGTAGCTGGAAGTTTCACGTGGGGTCCTTGTGCCTGCCGGCTTCATTTCTAAAGATGTTACCTGCTGCAAAAGTGCCTCTCAAAGATCTGCTGTTATGGTAAGTTCTTATGTAACTGTACTTTCTCGGATTGTGGATATCTTGTTCATCCACACATATTGGCATGTCTCTTCCCCTTTAAGGATCACCGCAAGTCTTCCAGCTGGCTCCTCCCACCCACCCGGGTGGTATATACCTCGGCTCTGCCCCATGACGTCAGATCTTCCTTTCCGCCAGAAGATTCAGATTGCCTCCCTCGTGCTCTCGCATGTTGTAGGCCCTGGCTTTCAAAACCTCGATTTTACAGAAATTAAAACTCACTTGAGTTAGTGATCGCGCCTTTGCGTCTTCGACTATGGAAGAAAAATCTTCCCCCATGTCCTTGCGGCCAAAAGATGTCATGCACCGATCCCCACCTCACGGGCATCTACTGCCTAGGTGTCGGCCATGACACCTCGTCCTGCAGCTTTTGCATGGCCTTCCATCCCAGCGTTCTGGGCGACCGCCTGGCATGTTTGAAATTGGGGAGACCAGAGATAAAGAACCCTCCGGTGAAGTCCATGGAGGCTAGGTGGGCGGTTTCCGCAGCTGCGGGCTCCACCGAGCAATTGGAACGTATGCAGGCATTCGAGGAAGAAACGGCTCTTGCAGCTGACTCTCGGAGCTTCTTCATTCCACTCAACCTAGGCTCCACCTTCTCGGGCTCCTTCCGGGAGTTGTGCCAGTCTCTTCCCCACCCGGGGAGAGGTGCCTGCGGGCTTGCACTCCTCCCGATCCCGTAAGTGGGAGAAGGAACCGAGTAAATCTTCGTCTCGGTGAAGACACTCTTGGGACTGAGAGAGGTCCCAGTCCCAGGAGCATGCGGTCTCAACGTCGGTCGAGATCGCTTCTTTGACCGATGGCTTTTCGGACCTTCCATTGCGCCAGACGACCAAAGATCCGGCCAACGAGGTCAAGATTGTTATCGACCCTCTGTCACCGGCTCCGGCCGATGACTCCTTGGAAAGGACTCTGGTCCTTGTCTTCTCTGATGAGGAGACCCAGCCTGCTGGTGTTCCCATTGAGGACCCGGTTCTGGACCCCTGGAAGTCATCTGTTCCGCCAGTGTCTCGGGAGCGACCGAGTCAGCCCGCTCGGTCGAGGTCTAGAACCTCCTTGCCAGGCCGAGAAAGAGTCATAAGCGTTCTAAGAAGAGGCAACGCCATTGGTCGTCCTCATCGGATGAGGAGAGGCTCCTGCGGAAACTCCCGGTGCTACGAGGACCTCATGTGGCAACAGCTGATCTTGTCCGGGCACAAGCTGACACCGGCTCCCTCCCCAGCCATTACTTGGCTTTCACCTCCTAGGCCAAAGCCGACCCCTCTGGAGCCTAAATCTTCAGTTCCCCCACCCAAGGGGCCAGCAAATCCACTTTTTCAGCCTAAACTGGCTTCTCCACCCATAGTGGTGGAACCGCCGCCTAAGCAGCCCATGGGAGAGGCTCCTTCAAAGGAAGATGGACCGGACTCCGGGCTCCCCCGGCGTTTATCGTGACCGCCCTCAGCGCGTCGAGGGTGATTTGGGCTGCAAGCCGCTGTATCTGACTCCTCGGACTCGGACGTAACTGGGCTTCATTTGTCACCCTGGGGATGATGAGTCGTCCGTTAGCCTAGGGATGGAGGAAGGTCCTTCCTCCTTCCAAGGGATCCTTCGCCTCATCTCACAATTCAAAAATGGCCTAAGGCAACATCTTACTAGGACAGTTTGTGACTGCCACTAGGACTCTTAACACCCCTAATACCCACACTCTCCTTCCCCTTCCTTTTACCCCCACTCTTCCCCCTTGCCCTATCCCTCTGTCTTTCTCTCCTCCCTGTGCCTTTTCCCCCCACTGGATCAACCTTAAACCAACCTAGTACCACTACCTCCCAACCTCCTAGACAAAGCGACTTCTTTTGGCCGCCCACTCTCTCTTCCCCCTCCCCAGTCTCCCCTCCCCCTCACCTTGACTGCTCCTTGGACTCTCACACTAGGTGTCACACCTCTTTATCTCCTTTGCTACATATAAACATTGTCCTTTATCTTAGCTGAATGCTCTTGATGCTGTACTATCACCATTGGTACTATGAATGACATTGTAACCTTATTGTATACTAGCTACCTACTATTCGAGTATTGTATATAAACTGTTTTGTTATTGTTGTCATTGTCACTGTTTGACGTAGAACCTTTGTAAAAAAGCTCTGAGCTCAAAGGTATGATCCGAATCTCTAAATAAATAGATCTCTGAGTCCACAGGGATGCCCCTGGAACCCATCCAGAAAAAGGTGGCGTACCCTCTTACGGACATCCTTAAAAGAGGGGATACCCAGACGGAGGCCTTTCCTGTGGCTGAGGCCATTGTTGATCCGGCACTTGAACTTTGGCAGCATCCTGCCTCTTGTCCAGCTCCATCTGCCCACATGGCCCGCAAGTACACTGTGCCCATGGGGTCCCTTGCGGGGTTCACAGAGCACCCTTCGGCCGAGAGCCTGGTGGCTGCCTCTGTGTTCAGGTGTACTGGCAGTTCTACCAATACTGACCGACCTCCCAACAAAGAGAGCAAGCCTTTGGACCATTTGGCAAGGAAGGTCTGTGCGGCTTCCTCCTTGGGCCTTCATCAAGCAAACTCGGCTGTCATCATGGCACGCTTCTCTCATGCCCTACTTGGGTCATTAGACGAAGTCCTCCCACATCTCCCCGCGGACATGCAGACCATGGTCAAGCAGGTCCGAGACCAGAGCCAAGCTGTTGCCAAACAGCAGCTCCAGACGGCCCTGGACATTGGGGATTCTTGTGCCCGCTCGATGGCCACCGCAGTTGCCTCTCACCGCAGGACTTGGCTGAGTCTCTCCTCCTTCCCGGCTGATGTGCCCTTCCTTGGGACTGACTTATTTGGCCCAGTAGTGGCCTGTCACCTTCAACGCGTAGAGCAGTCCAATGCCACCTTGGACGCCACTTCTGCCAAGGGTTCTTTGGGCAAGAACCAGCAGAAGAAGAAGAAGAAGAAGCAGCCCTTTCGGCATTCTTACCCTGCGGCTCAGCAGTCCTCCTTCCAAGGGGGACAGCAGCATCAGCATCAGCAGCAGGCTCAAACTTGGCACCCTCGGCCCAAGCCTGGACCCCAACAGGCCCATAAAGGAGGCCGAGGCTCAGGTTCTGGTGCCTCCTCCTCCTCCTCCAAGCCTGCTCAGTGACGGTGTGGGGGCTGCCACCCCTACTGCCATCACGTCAGCTCTGGGTCCTCCTGTGGGGGGCTGGCTCCACCTCCTCCTTTCCGCCTGGTCCGCTGTCGCTTCAGTCAGGTGGGTTCTCGAAGTTGTCGGTCAGGGACTGCCTCTACAGTTTGAGCAGTACCCTCCCAGCCGAGCCCGTGCCCGCGCCCCTTGGGAGGAAGGGATTTCCCCTCACACCCAGTTGGCTCTTCGAGACGACGTTGCTCAGCTCCCCCTCAAGGAGGCAGTAGCTCCAACGGCGGGTCCTCCAGCAGACCCAGGCTTTGTCTCTAGGTAATTCCTGGTGCCCAAGCGGACGGGGGGCATTGGTGCCCCATTCTAGATCTCTACTACCTGAATCAATATCTCAGGTTTCGCACCTTTTGGATAGTCACTCTGTCCCAGATCATTCCATCCTTGGAGCGAAACATGTGGTTTTGTTCACTGGATCTGCAGGATGCGTTCTTTCACGTCCTACTCCGTCTGTCCCATCAGCGGTTCCTCCACTTCAGGGTCGAGGGGACCTTATACGAGTTCCAAGCCATGCCATTCGGCCTGTCATCGACCTCACGGGTCTTCACCAAATGCATTGCAGTGGTGGTGGCCCATCTACGGCGTCGGGGGATCAGAATTAACCCCTACCTCGACGACTGGCTTCTAGCAGGTCACTCCCTGCTGGACGTGGAGAGAGCCAGGGATCTGGCCCTCCAGACCTGCTCCCAACTCGGCCTCCTAATCAACGAGGCCAAGTCGGAACCCATGCCTTCTCAGGTGATGGGCTTTATCAGGGCAGAGCTCGACTCTTGTCAAGTCAGAGCTCGGCTCCCGGCGGACAGGGTGGAGGTTCTTTCCTCCTTTGCCCAATCATTTCTGGTTGGGCAGTTGTGCCCTGCCCAGGACTTTTTGCGCCTTCTGGATTACATGGCGGGCGTGTATCTGGGTGGTCCGTTGGGCCAGGTGCTTTTTGCGCCCCCCTCCAGTGGGAGCTGGCCTCCCAGTGGACTCAGCGCCAAGGTCAATTCGACCATCTGATCACTGTAACCCAGAAGATGTGGGATGCTCTCCAATGGTGGACCTCCCCAGACCGATTGCAGGAAGGGATCCCATTTGTCCACCCCGAGCAGATGGTCGTTCTCACGACCGATGCCTCTCTTATGGGCTGGGGAGCCCACATGGGGACAAAAGGACCCACGGGCTCTAGACTTCCGAGGAGTCCCCATGCCACATCAACCTGTTGGAGCTCAGAGCAGTCAGACTGGCACTGTCAGCTTTCGCTCCTCGGCTCCAGGGTCAAGTGGTTCAAGTCCAGATGGACAATGCCACGAGCATGTACTATCTCAACAAACAGGACGGCATGCACTCCTATTTGCTGTGCAATGAGGCGCTCTGCATCTGGACCCTCGTGAGCCGGTTGGAGGCGGGTCTCCTAGCCATCCATGTGGCAAGAGCCTCTAACCATCTGGCGGATGCTCTCAGCCGCTTAGGCCAGACATCCCATGAGTGGTCTCTTCATCCAGAGGTAGCTTACAGTCTGTTCTCCCATTGGGGGAAACCAATGGTGGACCTGTTTGCCTGCAGGGAAAACACCAAGCTGAGGCTGTTTCACGCCCACCCCCCTCAGCAGGGCTCACTGCAGAGGGATGCCTTCTCAGGGCTGTGGACCCCAAGCCTCCTCTATGCCTGCCCTCCATTTCCCTTGTTCCACAAGGTGCATCTCAAGGTGAGGATGGACAAGGCGAAGGTGATCCTGGTAGCCCCAGATTGGCCGCACCAGTTCTGGTATCCAGATCCCCTCAGCCTCAGGTGCAGACCCCCGGAGCAGCTTTGTACACGTCCGGACCTGATATAATTCAGTCAGGGGAAGGTATTCCATCCGGACCGTCAATCCCTGCACCTCACAACCTTGTACCTGAGTGGCTAGAGTTCCAGGCTTTGGGTCTTTCCGAAGATGTCTACACTGTGGTGGAGGCATCTAGAAAGGATTCGACCAGGAAGTGTTATGCCTTCAAATGGAAGCGTTTTTCCATTTGGTGTCAGGACAAGGGCCTAGACCCTCTGTCTTGTCCCATGGCTAACATTCTTGACTACCTTTGGTCTCTCTCCAAAGGGGGGTCTACGATCATCGACCCTTAGGGTGCACCTGGCAGCCATCTCTGCTTACTGGGTGCGGGCCAGTCAGCCGACATTGGCGCAGGAGATAGTATTTGGGAGCTTTTCCAAAGGCCTGGATCACATATCCCCTCCGGTGCATGAACCTCCACCTCCGTGGGATCTCCTGCTGGTACTGGCAAAGCTCATGGGCAAGCCATTTGAACCCATGCACAAGTGTGAGTTGTCACACTTGTCGTGGAAGACTGCCTTCTTGGTGGCTATCACGTCAGCCAGAAGGACAGGGGAGCTCCAGGTGCTTCGGTGGACTCCCCTTATCTGGTCTTCCATAGGGACAAAGTTGTCCTGTGCCCACCTGAAATTCCTTCCGAAGGTGGTGTCGAGTTTCACTTTAACCAGGTGTTGACTCTGCTGGTATACTACTAATTACACCTCGGAGGCCGAGTACAGGCTCCATACCTTGGACCTGAGACGTGCTCTCTCCTATTATAAGGAGAGGATGGCAGAAATTTTGGGAGAGGTCCGCCAGCTGTTTGTCACCTACACTGAAGCCACTTTTGGCAGACCTACAGCGAAGCGGACTATTGCAAGCTGGATTACATCATGCATAGGTCTCTGTTATGAGTTGGCGGGTAAGGAGCCTCCCAGAGGGATAAGAGCTCATTCTACCCACCATACTGCTGCATCGGTGGCTGCTTCCAGGGACATCTCTATCCAGGAAATCTGTCGGGCTGCTACCTGGAAGTCAGCAAACACCTTCATCACCCACTACCACATCGACCTTGAGTCACACCGGGATGCTCAGAAGAAGTCAGAAGTCAGAAGGGGAAGGAATCAGATTCATTTCAGTGCTTTACATTAACTGTTCATTGCTATTTTGGTTTTAAACTTAGATTGTGGGCTTTTAGTAACACTGTAATTTCTTTGCTGTCTTTACTTAGAATTGTTTTTGGGCTGTTGAAAATTAAAAATTTAGTTTGGTGTGCTTGTAGTGGTGGTCTTTTCCTTTGCTGTCTTTAATTGCTGCAAATTTTCACCCCCCTCCCTCCCCTGCCCCCAACTCTTAATTATATGCCCTGTTAAATCTGATTGACAGGAGCTAAGCACAGGGGATAGTACGGGTTGTGGAGTAGGAGGGGCATAAGGGTGAAAAAGCCCGCTCTCAGCACGACAAGTGTTTTGACTCATTTTTTTTTTCTTTTTTAAGGAAAAGTATCTGAGGATCAGTGGCAGGATTTTTAGGACAGTAAATTAATAAAAAGGGAACTAGGAGAGCTTCAGTAACAGACAAGTACTGGAATAGCAGTATTAGTGCATTATAATGTGGGGAGTAACGCAATGCAGTGGCTGCAGGGTAGCCATGTTCAGGCAGACCTTCTGGACACTGAGGTGCTGCCCTATCTGCATGCATCTCTCTGGACTGCAGGATGAGGTAGCCAGACTCAGAGCGGAAGTAAACTGGGTCAGGAGTACAATCACCCCTATCCAGAGACCACCCAGTTCAACGCCGCTGCCTCAAAGGATGCCGAGAACGAGGAGCACTTGGAGGGTTAGGGCAGTCAGGCAGAGGCACATCCCAGATCCTGTTTCACTCAAGAACTATTATGCCACACTGGCAAACGGGGACAACCAAATAGAGGTACCCAGAGAAGTGGAAGGAAAGGATGTGGTAGTTAGCCAAGGAGGTGACCTCAGTGGGGAGAGCAATGGACCCCAGAGGAGGAGGAAGTGAATTCTGGTGGGGGACTCCATCATAAGAGGGATCCAGCTAGAAACACAGGAGGGGAGGACCGGGAGGTGAGGTGCCTACCAGGTGCCACGGCATGGAGGGATGGAAGAAAGATCCTGGGGATCACTGGGAAGGCAAGACGGGAGGGTGAGCTGGAAGTCATTATCCACCTAGGTTCTAATGACCTGGCAAATGGGGAGCCAAAGGAAGTTCAGGAAGAGATTAGGAATTTGGGGAGGGGTCTCAAGTAAGTAGCTACTTCTGTCACCTTCTCGGAAGTACTACCTGCGAGAGGCATGGGCGAGCATAGAGGTGCATGCACTAGAAACTTTAACTCATGGTTGAAGAACTGGTGCTGTGAGGAAGGGTTTGGATTCATTGGTGACTGGGGACCCACCTGGAGGGATGGAGGCTTATTCAAGCCTGGCGGCCTGCATCCAACCTGGAGGAGAATCCAAGCACTCAATGATAAGTTTAAATGCTACATTGACAAGCATTTAAACTAGCCAAGGAGAGTGGCAGGCCAGCAAGGAGGTACCTAATTGCCAACCCCCCACAGCTAGCAGTGGAACCAGTGAACCGGAGGAGTGGATATCTCTACAAAGCAGTGTGCAAAAGATGGAGATAAGTGCCCAAGAGGTGGATAGGCAGAAAAGGGGCAAAATTCAGCAGAAAGGCAGACAGCAAGGAGAACCAGGGATAAATGACAACCAGGGAAGGGGCTGGAGTAGAGCAGCTAAACAGTCTAGGGAGGTCAAATCATGGAAAGCCATGTGTGCCAATGCCAGGAGCCTTAGCAACAAGATGGAGGATCTGGAGGCTGTCATGGTGCAGTCAGACCTGGACATTGTGGCCATCACAGAAATCTGGTGTAATGATAACCACGACTGGGAGATGGCCATACCTGGCTACAACATATTCAGAAGAGACAGGGCAGGTAGGAAGGGAGGAGGAGTGGCACTGTATGTGAAAAATGACATAAGGGCCACAGAGATCCAGGAGGAACAAAATGAGGGAGAGAGAGATATACTGTGGCTTAAGCTGGAAAGGAAAATGGGTCAAGCCATCCGCACAGGTGTGGTCTATAGACCACCAGCCCAGGAGGAAGAAACAGATAGGGAGCTGATGCTAGCCATCCAAAGGATGGCAGACACGGGTGAGGTAGTGCTGGTTGGAGACCTCAATATTCCAGATGTGGACTGGAGCATCCCAGCAGCAGCATCAACTAGGAGCAGATTTATCCTGGACTCCCTTCAGGGTGCCTTCCTTAACCAACTGGTCATGGAACCAACTTGGCAGAAGGCAATACTGGACCTAGTGCTCACAAACAGGGACAGTGTGATGGGGGTAACAGTAGGGGAGCACCTGGGGAACAGTGACCACCAGTCATTGTGGTTTGAAATCACAGAAGGAGCAGAACCAAACCACACAACACGTATTCTGGATTTTAGGGGGGCAGACTATGGGAAAATGGGGAGGTTCTTGAGAGAGAGGCATTAAGGGGAATGGGGCAGAAATCAGGGGTTGAGGAACAGTGGGTAGTATTTAAAACGGGGATTACAAGAGCAACAGAATTGTGCTTTAAGCAGGTTAGCAAGGGGAAAAGGAAGAGGAGGCCATTATGGTTTTCCAAGGAGGTAGTGGAGAAAGTGAAAGCCAAAAAGATTGCATTCAGGCAATACAAATAGACACAGGCAGAAGGGGATATGGAGAAGTACCAGGAGAAGCAAAGGGAGGCAGGGAGGTCAGTAAGAGAAGCCAAAGCTCAGACAGAAGAACACATTGCAAAATCAGTGGGTAGAGGGGACAAAACCTTTTACAGGTACATAAGTGAAAAAGAAAGGCCAAGGGAGGATAGTGAGACTGAAGGGGGAGGATGGGGGCTGTGTGGAGGATGACAACAGTAAAGCTGACATATTGAACAGGTATTTCTGCTCAGTCTTTACTGAGGAAGAGGAGGGTAATGGGTCTGAAGGGAGTACAAGGGGTGCGAATGGTGCAGAAATGGACACAAGTCCCTTTACACGAGAAAGGGTTCTGAAGGAACTGGAAGTAATAAGAGCTGATAAAACAATGGAGCCAGATGGGGTGCACCCCAGGGTCCTTAAAGAACTAAGAGAGGTGGTAGCTGACCAGAGGAAGCGGGGAACTACAGACCAGTCAGCCTCACCTCGGTGGTGGGGAAGATCATGGCAGCACTACTGAAGGAGAGATTGGTGGAACATCTGGTTGTCAATGGACTACAGGACCCAAGGCAGCTTGGTTTCACCAGGGGGATGTCATGTCAGACCAGCCTCGTTGAATTTTTCAACTGGGTGACAAGGGAGGTGGATCAGGGGAGGGCAGTGGACATGACCTATCTGGACTTCAGCAAGGTCTTTGACACTATGCCACATAGAAGACTATTACACAAACTGGGGAATATGGATGTGGGCAGGACAGTACTGTTGTGGGTAGGTAACTGGCTGGGCGGCAGGACACAGAGGGTGGTGGTAAATGGCTGTCCTCCACAGAGGAAGAGTGACCAGTGAAATTCTGCAGGGATCAGTGCTGGGTAGGTCTATTCAACATCTTCATCAGTGACATTGCACTTGGGACCTAGAAGGCAGAATTTCCTGTGCGCTGATGACACAAAGCTCTGTAACAGAGTAGACACACCAGAGGGTATAGACAGAATGAAAAGGGACCTGCAGAATCTTGAAGAATGGTCAGGGGTTTGGCAGTTGAAATTCAATGCAAAGAAGTGCAAGATAATGCATATGGGCACAAACACCTGGCACAATATATCAGTTGTTGGGGGGGTGAGGATATATCATGCACCAAGCAGGAAAGGATCTTGGTGTTATCATCTCTGATGACCTCAAGGTAGGGAAACAGTGTGACAAGGCAGCAGGTAAAGCAAATAGGATGCTGGGATGCACAGGTAGGGCATTACCAGCAGGAAAAGGGAGGTCATAATTCCGCTATACAAGACAGTAGTGAGGCCCCACCTGGGGTACAGTGTACAGTTCTGGAGACCTTACTTGCATAAGGACATAGACGGGGTAGAGAAGGTTCAGAGGAGGGCAACAAAGATGGTACATGGATTGCATTAGAAGTCCTATCAGGGCAGGTTGAAGGAATTCAGTATGTACTCCCTGGAGGAGAGGAGGGAGAGAGGGAATATGACAGAGACATACAAGTATCTTACAGGGAGGAACAGGTTGCAGGAATACACTGTTTTTAAGTGAAAAATATGTTCCAGGACTAGAGGGCATGGGATGAAGTTGGAAGGAGGACGATTCAGAGGAAACATGAGGAAGAATTTCTTCACAGAACGGGTGGTGGACAAGTGGAACACCCTGCCAGGGGAAGTGGTGGGGGCTAAACAATCACAGAGTTTAAGAATGCATGGGATAGGCATAAAGGAATTCTGGAGGTCAGGGTTAAGGGGCAACAGACTTCTAGGAAAACATAAAGTGAACTTACAAGATCAAATGGGCAGATTGGGTGAGCCGTAGGCCCTTATCTGGCGATACTGTCTATGTATCTATGCTGGTTTTGGGGCCTCAATTTTCCAATCTCTGTTCCCTAAGTAGAGGGTGTGCACCTTGCCTCCCTCCTCCCGGAGAACTGCTAGGAGTCTGCCAATAAGTGTGGATGAACAACATATCTACGATCCTAGAAGAACAGGTTACTCATCTGTAACAGTAGTTCTAGGAGTGGTATATGTTGTTCATCTACACAGACCCACCTGACCTCCCCGGCTGCGGATGCACAACACCTGGCTTTCAGCAGGCTAAGATCTGGCGTCATGGGGCGGAGCCGAGGTATATACCACTTGGGTGGGTGGGAGGAGCCAGCTTGAAGACTTCCGGTGATCCTTAAAGGGGAAAGGGACATGCCAATAAGTGTGGATGAACAACATATACCACTCCTAGAACTACTATTACAGATGAGTAACCTGTTATTCCTGCATCCAAGACCCAAGATTTGTGCTGAAGTAGTGGCGCACCTGTGGGCTTTGATGGAACAGTCCCCCCGACCTGGCTTAATACTTGAGGGACTGCAAAGGTGGGGGATGCCTGCTAATTAATGGTGACTTTGGGGTGACGGGATACAGTACTTGTATGTGGGGGATGAGGTGGCACCCTGTGGGCATGCTCTGTTGTTTGAGACAGGCAATTGGACCTGGACAGGGAGCTGGCAGAAAGGGACCAGGACCCAGCTTCTGCAGGATACAGCCCTGGCACCTGACCCAGAGGTGCCACTGATCACAACACCATCGGTAGGCAGCAGCCTGCCTGCTTGCAGGGGGCATGGTACCAGGGGAATGTCGTGGTGTCTGGGGACCATTCCCAGCCACCACTTGCATCCCGCAACCTTCAGCCACTGCTGCCCGCTGACAGTGTTGTGGTCTATGGCACCTTTGGGTCAGATGCCAGGGCTGTATCCTCCTGAGGCCAGGTTCCAGTCCTTTTCTGCAAGCCCCTTGTCCTGGTCTGATTGGCTGTCTCAAATAGCGTAGGCCACCCCGGCAGGGTGCCTTCTCATCCCCCGCACAGTAGCGCCTTGCCCCTGTCATGTGGGGACAGGGTGGAGGGGATGTACCCCCGAACTTTCTTTGGCTCATCAGGAGGCAGCCTTCTTCCAGCCAGGTAGGGGGATACAGTGGTGCTGGAAGCCCTTCATTGTCAGGAGTGGGGCACTTTTCTCATTTTTCTCGTCCTGGCCCTACAGGAGCCATATGTGCAAGGGCTGTAAGGATGTACACATGCAATCGGATCATCAACTGCATCCAGCACAGCTCCTTCCACCTCAGTTACACCAATCCCTACCATCCCCTGCATCCAGGTGGCAGTATGGTTGTGGCAGATGAGACCCTTCCTCTCTGCGGAAGGAGAGCATCCTCTAAGTTGCATCAGTCATCCCCCTCCCAGCTGTGTTGTTACCAAACCCGAGTAGACCACGTCCTGAGTAGTAGTGCTACCCTTGCGCTGACTGGCTGGCACCATGCACATACATTGAGGCAGGATCTTACAAACCTTCCAGATGTGGTAAAATCTGGTTCAGCAGTCTTTATGTAACGGGGTGACATCGAAATAGCAAAATAATGTTTTTTCATTTGTTTTGGTTTTTTTGTAAATGAAAAATGGTAAAACCTGAAACATTCACGTTTGTTAGGTACTTCTCCAAGGGAGTGACTTGTGTGTTTTTTTTTTTTTATACTTTATTAATAAAAGTACAATAAAGGTACAAGCGTACATAGTATATGATAATCAGCTTGAGGTGATGGATAATATCAGTTGTCCATATAAAGCCTTTTACCATTCCAGTAGGAATCCAAAGTATGCAGGTCCATTAAAGAACAAGACAAGGAACACAAAGGACCATGCAAACTCTTCAAAAACATTCAGTTAACATTTACAACCAAGAACAAAAACAAACAGAGCAGGATAAAATGAACATAACTATGTGGCTCTCAGAAACTAGGGGGACCCGCCAGGGTAGAGGCATATCTAAACATCACAATCTGTATTATATATGATATGTTCATTCACAATTTGCAAATAGACCAAATGTGGCTTGACAAGTATAAACCAATCCTAAGTGGAAGGCGTCCATAATCTGTAATGATGATCCTTCCCTAATCTCCGCAAGTAACACCCATCTAGACCAGCACTCAGTGAACTCCTTCATTCTGTTTTGGACGTGGTGCATCAGTCGTTCCATTTCTTGTATGCCTGTAATAATTTGTTTCCACTCAGCACCCGAAGGGGGCTCTGGTTTTAACCACTTCCGCATAATTGCCTTATTGAAGGCGTCCACACAGATATTCCAAAGATAATGGGCATTGGATCCCCTGACCCCAAAAGGAGGAAGTCCCAGGACAAGATTATGGAAAGAAATTGGGTTAGAAATGTCAAATAAGGACTCAGTACCCCATGTCACTTCATGTTTAAAGGCATTCGGTATTGGGCAAAGATAAAAAATATGGGTGTGTAGTGGCTTGTTCCCCACAGCCCCTCCAGCAACGATGAGACACCGCAGAGTCCCACTTAGCATGCATTCGAGGGGTTAGGAAAAAACCTAACTTGAACCTTCCACATATATTCCTGCCAGAGTGGAGAGGAAGCCACCTCAGAAGAGCCCTTCCAAATTCTCAGCCATTCTGCCTGTGAAAGGTGAAAGTCTGCCGCCTCCTCACATTTGGGCATGAGAGGGGTCGCAGAGTGTGCCCTATGAGTATTTAAAAAGAAATATATATACGGGATATAGCTCTCTTAAGTGCCAACAGAAACAAATCTGCAAGCTGAGGACCCTGTGGAATGGGTAGGTTCATTCTACATTGTTGTCTCATTTTAGTTTAGATATAAGCCCGACTCGGCATATAGTGCAGCATATCATTACTAGTCCAACCAAAAGCCACAGAACACTCTGCAAAATGGAGAATAGTATCCCATTTCATTAGCTGTGCCAGACATTGTAGTCTCTGTCTGGCCTGTCTTCTATACCAGGCATCTTTGGTGCCGGGGGGAAGTCTGGAGATCTGATAAACCAACAATAGCACCATAAGTCAGCACTCACCCAGGGATACTTTCTAAAGCAATCCCAAACCTGCAGTGTTACCTGAACTGCCACAGAAAGGTCCTGGGAGTTAGGTCGCACTCGAGGGGAATCAAAAGTGAGCAGATTAGCTGATCTGGGCTCAGGTCCCCTTTCATATCTTGCCAGTGGGCCCAAGAGGGTGTAGAACTCCACAGTAGCACCCACTTAACCTCAGCAGCTACCCGATATTCCTGTAAATCAGGGAGGGCCCGTCCACCCCATTGCTTCC
Source organism: Neoceratodus forsteri (assembly GCA_016271365.2). Classification (NCBI taxonomy): domain Eukaryota; kingdom Metazoa; phylum Chordata; order Ceratodontiformes; family Ceratodontidae; genus Neoceratodus; species Neoceratodus forsteri. The sequence goes on along the minus strand of CM057454.1, from coordinate 264,199,685 downwards.
AAGCTGTAAGAAGTGCTTTCTTAACCTGTGGTTTCTTGTTTGCCCAGACAAATTAAAAAATCTTCCCGTATCTCTGCAAACCACCTGTGTGTCGATGGGGTTGGTGCACATTAAAATACGTATAGGAACCTAGGGAGGAGATTGATTTTTACTGCTTACAAGCGGGCATACATTGGAAGGGGCAGTATTGACCACTGTTTAGTATCTTCTTCTGCTTGTTTAATTAAGGAGACATAATTGTTTATGTACATATAGACTTGTGTGGTTTAAAAAGAAAAAGTAAAATACTGTTATTAGATGCTACCAGCCGTGCATGGGTGGTTCTGTTTTCCATGGCTTTTACAGCCTTTACCATAACAGTGCTGTCACATTTGCCTCCATTTGCAACAGCATAATTGTATGATGCTCCAGCTGATCCCTACAGTGAAACTGAGAGCCATTTTCTGATGTCAGTACCCTCACCCCAACATTTCTCAGACCCTGGGAGCCCATCCTTGGGGTCTCTTCCCCACCCTCCCGAATATTTCTTTGACACCGAGGACAATCTCCCCTTCCCCCCAAAATAATTATTCTTCTCCCCCTGTCCCCCAAGAATGATCTGATACTGGGAGCCCACCCTTGGAGTTGTAAAGTTACCAAAAAGAAAATGTTCCTGGACTGCATCCCTGGTGTAGGTCAGTAACTTGCAGGTGCATGTATCCCCAACAGTAGGAGTTTTACCAACAGTGGACCCAAACCCACTCCCCTCTGCCATAATCGATTCAGGTGACTCAGCCTATGAAGGACGTGTTTCATTGGTGGCTCACCCCAGATCCTCTGGGAAAGAATTTCATTCTTATGTTCCAAACCCACAGTGCTGTTCCCGATGAATGCCTCCCTCATTTGCTAATGGGGGGGCTGCATCTGCAAGACACAAGGTGCTTGTCATCTGGTCACCGAGTGAACGTCACCTGCACAGCAGCTTACTGCAGCTCTTCGCAAATTGTGTTACATTAATAAGAGATCAGGAACAGGACCACAGTGTTTTACGTCAACAAACGGGAAATAGTAGATCCGAGAATGCAGGAGTTGGCCCACTCTCGCCAGGTGGACCAAATGGTTGCCTACAATGCAGGATCCTGCAGTAAACACAGAGATCTGGGGAGATGTCCCCTGAGTGGTCATTACATCAACAGTGTTGTCCTTGGTGTTTGCGGAGTGAGGGTCCGATGAGTAGACCTGTTTGCTTTTTGTTTTTGTTTCAAAAAGCCGAGACTGTTAAGTGCCTTTCCTTCTTTGTAGGGGATTGTCTCTCCTGTTCATTTCCTTTGATACACCAGGGGTTAATCTATACCCAGAGAGTCAGAGTGACCTCCATCTTCAATGCACCAGAATGGTACTGTCAGTTATGGTATTAGGATCTTTTTAGTCACAGCCACAGACCATCTTGGTTGCTTTCACTGCTTTGTTCTGAGGGGATGGTCATGCAAATGGACCTACAGTCCTAGCTTCTGTCAGACTGGTTCCTAAGCAGCTAGAATTCCATGCATTGGGAGTGATTGCTGAAACTCGTCAGGAAAAGGATTAGAGGGTGATGAGCAGCAGCTGCTTGGGGCGGCAGTGCAGTGAAGCAGCTAGCAAACAAAATCACTGTGTGCATCAAGAGAAACTTGGTTTGGTGCCTGGGTATTTGAGGAATTGCCTAACAGTGCGGCCCCTGAGGTCTTCTTTACAGAAAGCCAATTCCTAAGAATGTGTAGCTCTCAGGGACAAAAGAACGAGATCTTTGTTTTTCTGTAGCTATTTTGTACCTCAATTATGGAACTCACTGCCTCCCAAAATAAAGATTATATTGAGGGGGAGAAAACAGACTCCAGTTTTGAAATATTGGTTTATGAATTCAGTCTGGTTCTGGATTTCTGTTGTCTAGGGTATTCAGAAAAACACATGAAAGTAGTGGAGCTGATATTATGTTTGCACTTTGTGTTTATTTTCAAGAACTATTCACAGTACCGTTTACAGTGGTTACATGTAGCTAATGTAATGTTTCAAGATTTTTGTTTATGTAATACTTGTATCATTTTATAAGACTTGTAACATGCCTAAGTATGCTACACGGAACACCACCGTTAATGAGCTCTACTCAGTGGGGTTATCCCTAATTAGAATTGAAACTGAAACATTGTAAGTGGATCGAGAGCGATTGTTATGACTCCTAGTATGTCATGCTCTTTTATAATGTGTAGAAAAATTCTAGTGATTTTGATTCGCTGAAAGCAGCTCAGAGCCGTGTAATTATTGACCCAAAATTACACGCCTGAACTACTTACAGCCATTCAAGCCCTATAACATAAACATAGAAAAGTATCACTACACTCCCACATTTTGACAGGATCTGTCACTTCACCAGCAGGCATCTGCTTAGAATGGCAGATTATCTTTTTGGCCTACCTGCATCACAAAAACATTTTTCCAGAGGCTTTTCGACAGACTGTACTGCTGTAAACACTACCGAAATAGGAGACTGCACTTTGATTAGGAAGATATAAAAATCAGCTATTTACTGTACCCACCAACTTCCCACTGGCTGGTCGTTAATCTCTAGGAAATGACCGGCTGTTCGGTCAATATTGTGATTGTAATTCTAATCGCAATAATGACACTTTTTTAACAAGGTTTTTTTTTGTTTTGTTTTTTACGTGGTAGTGTGCACCAGTATTGCTGCGGGGTGACACTGGTTCGTCTGTTAATGTGTGCAGCTGTGCTGACGTGCTGGGGGCTTAATGCGAAGATGATTCAAGCATTTCTGCAGTAATTATTGACTGGAATACTAAGCTGTCAGTTTCTGTCTGGACAGCCGCACTAAAAACAGTTCTTATTTTGCCGCCGCTGCTGTAAGCTTAGAGTGCGCAGTCAGTTGTGTGGTTGCCTTGCCAAGGATTTCTAAGAGTTTTCAGACCGGCATGGCAGCCAATCAGTGAGCTAGTTTAGCTCATGAATAATTAGACTTATAAATTTCTGTACTCACTACAGAAATAGGAGACTACATTTCTCGGTAAAGAAATCCTGTCAGCTGTGTGTATGTGTATATATGTGTATATATATATATATATATATATATATTATTATTTAATTCTTCGGAAAAGACCTTTGAGCAAAATGCTGTTTTTCGAAGGTTCCACATCAGGACAGGTACATTTACAGTACAACATTACACAACAGATATGACCTGTTTAAGGTTAAAAATGGGATGAAGGAACAATAAGGATGGTATAATAACACTATACATATGGTTATAAAGTGCAAAAGCAGGAAGAACGTGTTCTTAGGAGATTGGAGAATTGGCAGATGGGAGAGATTGGAGAAGTGGTAGAAGGGAGAGGTACAGTTGAGAAACTTGGTAGTCAGGTAATTCCTCGGGGCCCAGGAGGCATTTATTCATGTTAAAAATCCACAGGGTAGGGCTGCCAAAGTCAGGCATTGTCACGGAAGACAGAGGGAGAGAGGGGATGGAGGGGAAGTTGTAGGAGTTGAATGCTAGTTAGGGGAGTGGTAAGAGTGGCCAGGAGGTACCCCGAGGGGATTAGGCATCCATAATGGCAGGCTAGGACCCAGCTACAGTGAAGTAGAGATTGGTCTGAGAAAGGTGGGGACACAACATCTCAAGCCTTTTAGTCCAGAATCAGTCTACCAGGATTACCTACAGGTGCAGGTGGAGGCATCAGAGAGGTGCTGCATCAGCAATAGTTAAATGCTGAGATGCAGGTGTTGCTAGTGATGTGGGTGAGGATCTCATTCAGCCATGGAGGTGCTCTGTAGGCAAAGGACCTTTGTTCCAGAGAGGATTTTCCTGAAAGGGATGGCTAGAGAGTTTCTGGTCATACCCCTGGTGTGGTAAGGTGTGGGTAGTGTGCAACACGGGTTTGAGAAAGGAGGGTGCTTTCTCTAGCAAGATTTTCTTGCCCAGAAGGCACATCTGGTACTTTATCCTGCTATTGAGGTTCAGCCAGTTGGTTTGTTGATTGAGTGAACATGTGTGAAATCTATTGTCTGCTCCCAAGGCTAGTCTGCATGCCTTATTGAGTGCTATTGTAATACGCTTAAGTGCTGTATCCGATGCAGCCCCATAGACTACGAGGCCGTAGTCAGTTATTGACAGGATGGAGCTGGAGACTGAAAGGTGGAGGGCAGTGGCCTTAAGGTATTGTTTGTGCCTGTGTAAGACACCCAGCTTGACATTGACTACTTTGATGACATTATCAGTATGTTGTGAATTGGAAAGGGTGTCATCGATGAAAACCCCCAGGTACTTAAACGCACGTACTTGTTCAAGGGGAGTGGCCTTATTATTGACTAATGTCAGGTATGGGTAGGATTTCTTGTGCTGAGAACTGGAGAACAGCATCGTTTTGGTTTTCTTGTAACTCAGGAGTAGTTTCTGTACACTGAACCAGTCTTCCAAGGAGTGGAAGGTAGACTGCAGTTCATTCTGTAGCTGATCAAACTGGGTACTGCTAGCCAGAATGACCGCATTGTCGGCATAAAGAATAATCTTGCTATTACACGCATTTGGTAATCTATGCAAGAACAGACTGAAGAGGAGGGGACCCAGGCTGGATCCCTGAGGGACTCTGAGATTGATTTCCCTGGCTGAGAAGATCACTGACCCAGTCCTGACACTTTGTGACCGGTTAGAGAGGTAATCTTTTACCCAGTGGGCAGCCTCAGAGGAGAAACCTAAGTGGTGTAATTGTTGCAGGAGTATGGTGTGATTTACAGTGGCAAAGGCCTTAGTGAGATCTGTAAATATGGATCCCACTAGTTTGCTGTGGTCCAAGGCCTTATGGACATAGTCTGTGAATTCAACAAGAGCCGTTGTTGTACTGTGACCCTTGTGAAAGCCGTGCTGCTACTGGCACTGTAGATCGTATTTCTGGAGGTATTCACTGGATCTGATCCACTACAGTTCATATTATAGTGGCACAGTAGTGCCACTATAGTTGGGGTTGAGTACCCCATTTAAGGCTAAAGTCTGAAATTTGGCAGCTTAATAACTTTGCCACCATATGATGGATTTGCCTGAAATTTGGCATGCACGGAGCGGTACCATAGATCTCTGGATCTGCCAAGTTTTGTTATGGTCAGATATACGGTTGCGGAGCTACATAGCGCCGGAGAATTTGGTAATTATACATTTTTTGCACATTCTTTGCTAGCACCTACAGGTTGCACAGTCTGCGCAACCAGTCCGAAACCTTCAGGGAACATGCATCCGGTGTCCCCGATGTGCCTTTCGAAGATTTCGTGAAAAAATATTAAATGGTTAAAAAGTTATTCAAAAAACAAGTTTCCCATTATAGTCAATGGGAAAAGTTAACAAAAAGTTTTACAGTGTCGCAAATGCAGTTTTTACTTTCGCAAATAACCCCTGTAGTGTCTCAAATCCGCCAATTTTTTTTTCAGTTACTGGTCACACAAATGCTTCCCATTTAAATTTGGGACCCTCTAGGGACACAGTTCTTGCCATGTTCACCTAGTAGAGCCCTGATGGTGCTAGCCATTCTTTTTTGGGAGGTTAAACACCCCCAGAAATATATTTTTAAAATTTTTGTAAACTGTAGTGTTGCAGAGTAGTGTCACACTTGCGACACTTTCGTTATTTTTTTTGCGAAAGTGTAGCAAATTGCACTATTTTGTGACACTATGCCAAAAACAACAGGAAATTTTGCCACCCTGCTGCAAAAGAACAGTTTGGTCTTTTGGGCTGAAATGTGGCAGGAATAAAGCCAAGATGCCACAGATGTGCCTTTTGGTGGTTTGGTGAGAAAATAATAGAGGGCTACAAAGTTACAGCACTCCGAAGTTGACGATTTTTCCCATAGGCTAACATTACGGCGTCCACCGTGCCTTTCAGGCCCATATCTTGAAGACGCTTCGAGATACGGACTTTTCATCAGAAAAATTCTAAGTGCAAAACTAGCCAGGAAAATCACTAATGATATGAGATTTAACATTTTTTTTCTATGTAGTATGGTTCCTGAGTTATAAGCAATTTAGTATTCCAAGTATTCATTTTGTGCTCCGAGGGCCATTATTATGCATGCATTCTTTGTATTCACTGTGCTCCTGAATGCACCTTTTGGGGAAACAAAGTGGGTGCATTTGCGTTACTGTTGTAGTTAGTGTTTCCGCTTGCGTTTTTGTAACCGTTTGCGTTAGTGTTTCCGTTTACATCACCATGTGCGTTACCCATTGCATTTGTGTTTACGCTTGCGTTACTGTTATCAATTGCATTTCCATTACTGTTTTTGTTTGCATTTGCGTTTCCTTTTGCGTCACTGTGTGCATTACTATTTGTGTTTGCGTATGCGCTTCCATTTGCGTTTCCGTTTTCGTTTGTGTTTCCTTTGGTGTCGTTGTTGGTGTTACCATAAGCGTTTGCATTTTGAATTGCAATCACCGTGACCATGTGTGTAATGATTTGCGTTTGCGGACGCACTTGCGTTTCCGCTTCGGTTTGTGTTACTGTTCCCTTTGGCATCATCGTTGGTGTTACTGTAACTGTTTCCATTTTCAGTTTACATTACCGTTACTATTTGCGTATTCGTCACCTGTTGCATTTCTGTTGGCTTTAGCGTTTGTGTTTTCGGTACCGTTTCTGTTGTCGACTGCATTACTGCTTCCTTCTGCGTTGCTGTAACTGTTAGCATTTCTGTTTGTTTCCGTTACCGTTTGCATTTCCATTAGCATTTCCGTTACTGTTTTCCTTAATGTTTGTGTTTCTGTTGCCATGAGTGTTTGCGTTACCATTTCTGTTTTCATAAATGTTTGCGTTTCTCTTACCGTTTGCATTGTCTTTTATGCTTGCGTCGCCATGTGTGTTACCGTTTTGCGCTTGTGTTTGCGTTTGCGTTATCGTTACTATTTTATGTTGCCTCACTGTTTCCATTACCATCACCGTTTTGCATTTGCCTAATGCAGTGCAAAACATTATGTTTTTGCTATTTTTCTGCACTGTCTTCCGTGGCACATAGCACAGCCATTGTGTGGTTGATTGCTCTGAAGCTTGGCAGGTAGAAAGAACTTTGTTCAAGGAACATGCCAGTTTTTGTTTGGTGAACAGATTTTGTTACGTTCCAGAGTTATGGCCATTTGAAGTTGGCCCGCTTCATAGTTCGCCATTTTAGTGCATTTTCTGCTGCGATTTCTGCCATTTTGTGGTGGAAGACTTCTCAAAGGTACAGAAACATGAATATTGAATATCTCTGGAATGGTTTGGTCTTTTCTCATGAAATTTTGAGGGTGTTGAGTGGATGTCCTGGAGATGTGAATTATGCTGTTTACATGTTTGAGAAATATTTTGCTGCAGAGATACTGCGTGATGCAGTTAATGTTTTTCGCATAGCGTTCTGCATGGTGCTACTGCCTTTAAATTTATAGCGTAGGTAGCCCTAGTGGCACGGAGGTGTGTTGCAGTGGGTTCGTGTGTAAACATTAACAGGTGCGGAATTATGCCACTCCGACTAATTAAAATTTGGTTAATTATGGTTCAATAACTTCTGAACCATTTGTCTGATTTGCCTGGCATTTGGAATGTACAAAGATTTCATCTTTCACTGTGCCAATTTTCAGGTCGCTGGCACTTACGGTTGCTGAATTGTGCATGTTATGTTGTCTGCGCATGGCTCTGTGTGACTGTTGAACGGATGTACACAGAATTCTGGACACACGGTGTGCCATGATTCACGTCTTCATTTAACAATTTTCATTTCAGTTGGTCATACAGTTTTTGCGCAGCGAAGTGACAACAAATCACATTGTGGGAGCGTGGGGCCCTTTGGGCCCCGAGCTCCCACCACCATATTCCATTCACTATTTATACTGCACATTCTCAAAAAGAAGGGAAATTCATGTAAAAAAACTCAGTTTAATGCATCAGTTAGGGTTGTTCCACAGTGACAAAAGCAAGGAAACTCGATGTTAGGGTTGCCACCCCTTGCACCTCACGCCCATCCCACCCCCACCAACAGGCATTGGGGTGTGCGTTGGGGTCATCTGTCCTAACTGTCACCCCATTCTCCTATACTACACCACCTCAGCTTGTTTACACATGGAATGGGGTGAGAGTTAGGACCGATGACCCCAATGCACACCCTGCTGCCTGATGGTGGGGGTGGGGTGGGCGTGGGGTGCAAGGGGTGACAACCCTAACATCGAATTTCCTTGCTTTTTTAGCTGTGGAACAACCCTAACTGATGCATTAAATGGATTTTTTTTCCATAAAAAAAATATAGTGTACAATGCCTCATTTTGAAAATAAACATCAGCGAAACATCTGAGAACCGTCCCACACAGAAGGCTAGTAAATAAGCTGGAGAGCTTGGAGTGGGCCAGAAGGTAACTAGGTGGGTTGAAAACTGGTTGACGGGAAAGAGCCAAATGGTGGTAAATGGGGTACATTCCAGGGTAAAGGGGGTAACAAGTGGGGTGCCTCAGAGATCCGTACTGGGACCCCTGCTTTTTAACATTTTTACAGTGCTCTAGCAGAAGGACAAGAGGGTAGGGTGTGCCTATTCGTGGACAATACAAAGCTCTGCAATAGGGTGGACACCCAAGATGGAGTGGAGGCCGTGAGGCAAGACCTGGAGGAGCTCGAGAGGTGGTTGGAAACTTGATAACTAAAATTCCATGCAATAAAGTGCGCGGTGATGCACCTGGGGTAGAAAAACATTCAAGCAGCTTATACCCTTGGAGAGAAATCAAGGAAACAGAGCAGGAGAGGGATCTGGGGATTATTATATTGAGCAATCTTAAAGTGGGGAACCAGTGCAACAAGGTGGTGGGAAAGGCAAATAGTATGTTGGCCTGCATTGGAAGGGGCATAACTAGCAGAAGGAGGGAGGTGCTTATGCCGCTGTACAAAACAATGGTGAGGCCGCACCTGGAGTACTGGGTACAGTTCTGGAGATTGCACTTAAGTAGGGACATTGAGGGGATGGAGACGGTTCAGAAAAGAGCAACCAAGATGGTGCATGGGATGCAGGGAAAAACATATGAACAGAGGTGGAGGGAGCTGAATCTGTACCCACTAGAGACCAGTAGGGAGAGGGAGGACATGATTGAAACTTTTAAGTATTTGAAGGGGATCAGTAAGGTGAAGGAGAGGAGCTTGTTCAAAAGGAAGGAGGGAGCTAGAACAAAGGGGCATAGCCTCAGATTGGAAAGAGGAAAATACAGAGGCAGTGTGAAGGGGAAGTTCTTCGCAGAGAGGGTGGTGAGGCCCGGAACAGGCTACCAAAGGAGGTGGTGGGATCAGAAACGGTGGGAGGAGTCAAGAGGGCATGGGAAAGACATATGGGGTTGGGAGGAGGGGGGAAAGGGTGGATATAAGGGCAGACTAGATGGGCTGGTGTGGTCCTTTTTTGCTGTTAAATTTCTGTGAATAAAATCTGTGAATCTGTGAAATCTTGTATAGTTGTAACCACTACAAAATAGGAGACTGCACTTTCTAGTAAGGAAAATGGAAGACAGCTTCATATTGTACTCACAATGCCTTGCTGTGTACATTTACATATTAGGTGCTATACTGCAGTCACCACTACCAGAATAGGAGACTGCACCTCTGAGTAAGGACAAGTTAAGTCACTTTTCTTAGCTATCTAAAATTTCTTGTTGCTGCATGTAAACCAGCAGATTAACTGTTATACTGCTGTAACCATTAACAAAATAAGATTTAACAAAAAGGGACTAGTTTATGTCCAAATGCAGTTACAGTAATTTTTATTTATGTGTTTGATAACCAGGTGAGCAATGATTTTGCAAGCAGTATTATGATTGTTTTTTTATGTTACAGTGTTAACAGTTTTTCTACAGGTCACAAGGGCGATAAGGTACTTCAGGGATGTGTAATTATACTGCAATAATTGCACTTTGCTCAGGTGTTTAAAGGCATTCGGCCTAACAACACCCTTGTGCCGTGCAATTTGCTCTCAAGTGTTTAAAGGCACTCTGCCTAACAACACCCTTGAGTCGTGTAATTATTACAGCATAATTGTCCAGCTGTTTCTAGCAGAAGAGAACTGGTTGCAGAGCAAGAAACAGAAATCCAGAACTACAGATTTTTTACTAATTAATTACTTCTGTCTCAGCAGGAGTAGTACCTGTTTGGATTAAGCAAACAGATACTTTATTAGAAGAAGGGGGTCTCATTTCAGGTAAAAAAAAAAAAAAAAAAGTGTTTTTTCTGAGGAAGGGGGCAGTATCACCTTATGTTACTGAGAGCAGAGAGTGAATCTAATTGGGGGTGTGGCTTAGCAGCTTAGGTGTACAAAAGCAGCTGTCTCCAATTACAGCTTCCAGCTGTTTCTAGCAGAAGAGAACTGGTTGCAGAGCAAGAAACAGAATTCCAGAACTACAGATTTTTTTTTACTAGTTACCCTCCTTCCCACCCCTCCACCCAAAGCCAGTTCTAGTTTTATAGCCACTGAATTTGACTGACAACAGGAACTTCCTGTTTGGCAGTAGGAAGGGAAAAATCACTGAGACACAGTAGTTTCAGCAACCTTGAAGGAACCTAAAAAAAACTTTATCTCCCCCCCGGCTGCTGGAGGTCTGAATCCAAGCACGGAGGAAGGAGACTACTGAAGACTACAGGAAGTTCCTGTCCCAGAACAGGAAGGGTGAGAGTTCTAAGGGCACATAGGCAGTAGGAAAGTAAATGTACAAATACATAGCGGGAGGAGACAATAAGCATACAAAGCAACAGGAGAGGGAACACAAAATAAGTCAAGATGGGAGTGGTGCAGTGAAATGACTGTGGAGCAGCAGTGTTCCGGGAGACATTCTGGAAGCTGCGATGCTGCCCTGTTTGCAGGCACCTCTCTGGTCTGAGGGAGGAGGTTGCCTGTCTCCAGGCTGACCTGGCTAGGATTCGTGAAACCTCTTCCCCCACCCAGGGACCACCAGGGCCACCACCGTTACCTCAGAGGTTGCCAAGAAAGAGGAGCGGTTGGACCAAGGTGGGCTCAGGAGGGAGAAGGTGGTGGAACAGAGGTGTCCCTCCAGTTGTAGCTCTCCACAATTCATTTGCTGTTCTGGCAAGTGGTTCCTCTATGGAGGCACCTGCAGTGGAGACCAAGGAGCATGCTGGGAACCTCCACAAGGAGACCCACAGGAGGGTGGTACGAGACCCACAGGGAAGGAAACAACTTCTGGTGGGGACTCCAGTCATTAGGGGAGTTGGCGTGGGGAGGAAGGGATAGGAGGTAAGGTGCCTGCCTGGTGCCACGGCTTGGAGGGACAGGAAGCGAATCCTCAGGATTGCGGGAGCAGCTGCATGAGGGAGGGAGCTTAATGTCATTGTCCACCTAGGGACAAATGACCTGGCTGTAAATGGGATCAGAGCGGTGCAAGAGAAGTTTGTGGAGTTGGGGAGGGGCCTTAGACAAGTAGCATGTACGGTAACCTTCTCGGAGGTGCTGTCTGTCTGTAGCAAGGATGATGCTAGGGTATTCCGCACCATGGGATTCAATGAATGGTTGAAAAACTGGTGTGGAGCTCAGGGTTTTGGCTTCATTGGGGACTGGGGAGCCACCTGGAGGGATGCAGGCTTATACTGGCGCGATGGTCTGCATCTGTCCGGGGGGGGGGGATCCAGGATCCTGGTGACAGTTTAAATGCTTCGTCGCAAGCATTAAAGCCTTCATAAAGGCCGAGGCACTGAAAGGAGTGAGGAACTCCCATAAAACACAGTAGTTAGAGAGGTAAACACCAAGGCAGAGAAGTCAGTAGGGAGCAGGACAGGGATAAATGCAGAAAAAGGTGTTAAGGACAGGGATGGGGCTAAAAGGAGTAAGGTCATTAAAAATAAATGGAAGGTGATGAGTACCAATGCCCGTAGTCTGTGCAACAAGCTCCCTGAACTAGTGGCCTTAGTGGAAGAGGGATGCCTGGATATTGTGGCAGTCACTGAAACATGGTACACAGAGAACCATGAGTGGGAAGTCAACATACCAGGATACACAGTCTACAGGAGGGACAGGGTGGGTAAAAGAGGAGGAGGAGTGGCTCTCTATACAAGGGAAGGGATTAAAGCAACAGAACTAAAGAGTAAACAGGAAGTTGATGAGTCACTATGGGTCACCCTGGAGACAGGAAATGGCACCACAATCTGCATGGGGGTTGTGTACTGACCCCCATCTCAGGGGGAGGAAATGGACAAGGAAATGATAGAAAGCATCCTTAAAATGGCAGAAAAAGGGGAGATATTGTTGATGGGGGACTTAAATATGCCAGATGTTAACTGGAGTACCTTTGCTGCAGGCACATCCAAGAGCAGGGTCATTCTTGATGCCCTACAGGGGCATGCCTCAGACAGCTAGTGTTGGAACCCACTCGGGAGGGAGCAATCTTAGACCTGGTACTCTCAAATGGGGAAGGAGAAAGGATCTCAGATTTAGAAGTGGGTAGCCATCTGGGAACAAGTGACCACCAAACAGTGTGGTTCACAATAAACACAGCCATAGAGTCAAGCCATACAAAAAACAAGAGTATTGAACTTTAGGAAGGCTGACTTTGGGAAAATGAGAGAGTGCCTTAGAAAAGCACTAGCAAATGGGCAAGAAGGAGGGGTGGAGGAACAATGGGGAATAATCAAAACAGCCATCGCAGAGGCAGCAAGCCTTTGTGTGAAGCAAATTAATAAAACAAAATGAAGGAAAAAAACACTATGGTTCTCAAAAGAGGTGGCAGGGACGGTTAAGGAGAAAAGGATAGCATTCAGGAAATATAAGGAAACACAGAAGGAGCAGGACAGAGAACTTTATTAGTTAAAGCAGAAGGAGGCAGGGAAGGCAGTCAGAATAGCAAAGGCACAAACTGAGGAAAAGATAGCCAACTCTGTTAAGAAGGGGGATAAAACCTTTTATAGGTACATTAGGGAGAGAAGAAAGACCAAGGGAGGGATACAGAGACTTAATAAAGGGGAGGGAATATGGGCAGAGGGTGACAGTGGAAAAGCAGGGATACCGAACGAATATTTCTGCTCAGTATTCACAACAGATGAGGAGGGGGAGGTGCCTAAACCAAACAAGGGAGAAACTCTGAATAGGGTGGTTGATACCAGTCCATTCACAGAAGAAAGTGTTTTGAAAGAACTCTAGAAACTGAGGGTGGACAAAGCAATGGGGCCTGATGGGATTCACCCAAGAATACTAAAAGAACTAAGGGTAGAACTAGTAACACCACTGACTACTCTCTTTAACAAATCATGGGAGGATGGAGTGGTACCTGAGGATTGGAGGAGGGCAAATGTGATTCCACTTCACAAAAGTGGGAGCAGGGCAGAAGCAGGAAACTACAGACCAGTTAGTTTGACTTCAGTGGTGGGGAAAATGATGGAATCACTTCTGAAGGAAAGAACTGTTGAGTACCTAGAGGTCAGTGGGGCACAGGACCCAAGGCAGCATGGTTTCACAGCAGGAAGGTCATGTCAGACGAACCTAATAGATTTCTTTGACTGGGTGACCAAAGTAGTAGACCAGGGAGGGGCTATGGATATGGCCTACCTAGATTTTAGCAAGGCATTCGACACAGTCTCACACAAAAGATTAATATACAAGTTAGCCAGCCTTGGAGTGGGTCCCAAGGTGGTAGCCTGGATAAAAACTGGCTGGACAACAGGACGCAAAGGTAATAGTAGAGGTCCACAGTGAAGAAAGGAAGGTAACTAGCGGGGTACACGAGGTTCGGTACTGGCACCGGTCCTCTTTAATATCTTTATAAGTGACATTGGAGAGCACCTGGAAGGAAAAGTATGCCTCTTTGCAGATGACACAAAGATCTGCAACAGGGTTGATACACAAGGTGGGGTGGAAAGAATGAAAAGGTACCTGGCAAGGTTGGAGGAATGGTCAAATACGTGGCAGCTCAGATTCAATGCAAAGAAGTGCAAGGTAATGCATCTGGGAAACAAAAACCAAGGGGAAGAGTACACAATGGGGGGTGAGTTAATAACAACAACAAAAATCAAAAGAGACCTAGGAGTAATTATATCAGATGACCTAAAGGTGGGCAAGCAATGTGAGAAGGCAGTAAGGAGAGCTGGGGGGATACTGGGATGCATAGGGAGAGGCATCAACAGTAGAAAACAGGAAGTTGTTATCCCTCTCTACAGACAGCAAGACCACATCTGGAGTGCTGCGTGCAATTCTGGAGACCCCATCTCCTCAAAGACATAGACAGAGTGGAGGCTGTTCAGAGGAGGGCAACCAAAATGGTGCAAGGTCTGCACCAGAAGACATACGAGGAGAGACTAAAGCAGCTTAATATGTATACCCTTGAGGAAAGGAGGGAGAGGGGGGACATGATAGAAACTTTCAAGTATCTCAAGGGAATTAACAAGGTACAAGAGAGTAGTATCTTTCAGAAGAAGAGATGTGCAAGAACAAGGGGGCACAATTTGAAGATAGAGGGGGATGGCTCAGAGGTAATGTTAGAAAGTATTTTTTCACAGAGAGAGTTGTGGATGCGCGGAACAGCCTTCCTGTGGAGGTTGTAGAGTCAGGAACAGTGGGAGAATTCAGGAATGCATGGGACAGGCATAAGGCAATTCTAGTGGGGGGCAGGAGGAAGTAAGCTGTTGATTAACTAGAATCTGCAGCTTATCCATCAGGTAGGGAAATGGGCAGACTGAGTGGGCCAAGCGGTCCTTCTCTGCCATCAAATTCTATAATTACACACCCTGGTGTGTCTTATTGTATATGAGTAGCTCAATGGGTAGATCCCATCATTGGTATAATGCACAGTTCTGTTCCTCATATGTGAGGAAAGATATCAACAAGATTGAGAAGGTGCAGATGAGAAAGACCAAAAGGTTAAGGCTTGGAAAACACAGATTCCACTGCTTACAACAGCGCCTGCCATTTTGCCTCGCTGGCCCCTTTTTTGACCCATCACTGCGTCCTATATGATTCCCTTGGTTGGCTCCCATTACAGAGCCATTTCGAGCTCGCTCTGTGCTGCCTCGAGGATACGGTCATCCGCTCTGGTCAGGACTCCCCCCTTATGGCCCTGCTGAGGTCATGAACTCTCCACCGCTGCCTCCGCTCAAACAGCAGCCCCCCAACCATTCCCTGGGTAACCACTAACATGGAGCCAGAGCATTGTTGGTAGCAGCCCCTACGCTGTGGAATAGACTGCCTGTGCAACTCCGCTTCTCCAGAGACACACAGAGGATTTAAATCCCAACTTAAACTTTGGCTCCTTGCAAATTCCGCCTGCCACTGTTTCTCTGGGTAGCCCACCTGGCCTGACTGCTCCTCTTCTGTATCTTGTGTCTCCTTAACTACCCCCCCCCCACACACTGCTATCCTGCTGTTTCTCAGCCTTATGTATTTATGTAAATATTATGTATTAGGTATACCTGATCTATGTATATTCCATACCTGTATCCATTATGCTATTATGTACTATACTTTTAACCCTGTGCCATTTGTAAGTGGCCTGGGTCGTGCCTGAAAATGGTCCCTGGGATCAGTGCACCTATCAGGTTATCAAAGTCATAAATAAAATAGACTTCCAGGGCTGACTAGCAGAAATAGTACTGTTCCATAGAAATGAGGAGACTCGGGGATGACATGAATGCAGTATTGAAATATCTGAAGGGGATGATGCCATCAGACTAAATGTAGCTCTTCAAGATGTACATGGATGAGAGTACAAAAAATATCCCCCCCCCCCCATATTTGATGAAGTCCTGTGGTATTCTGACAACTGCAGTTAGCTCCAGCACTTGAACTGCCCCGGAGAGTGAAGGGTTAAAATTCTATGCCAGGCATAGAACGTTGGGCTTGAGCTTGGTTGAAAACTCTTGTCTGTGACACTTTGAAACCAAACCGTCAGATTCTTTACTCCGCCTCACTGAACAGTCGCTCCGGAGATTTTCTCCTTCTGCTCGGTTCAAAGTCGGTTAAAGTTGTCAGTTTAGTCCGCATTTAATTCCGTTTATCGGTTCGAGACTCTGTCTGTGGTACCATAAGTACATAGGATAGTATTTCCTGTCACCTTTGAACAAACTCTGATCAGAGCCCTAACTGCTGCCATGCATTAACCTGTTGAGGGCTGTAGAATTAATGTGTGGCTTAGAGTATAATGAACAGTCAGAAAACAAATGATATAAGTTAGAAAGTTGTTTTATTTGTGGGAAAGTGTTACCATGAACAGATTGTTACAAGATGGAAAATGGAACAGAGAAAAAGGGGCAGGGGGATCAGAAGCACACATACAGGACAGATAGTTACAGGAATAGCCAGACCAAACTGACTGGTCCAGCTGGAACTGTCTAGCATCCAAGTTGCGTCCAGTCTGTTTTTTACCATTTTTGTCCATTCCAGGTCTGGATTTTACCAAGCCCTGCCAAAGGAGTTTTCCTTTCTCTGTTCAACTGCAGTCACCCATCCCAGAACTCTACTTTAACTTTTTCAGTAACCTGATGTCCCTGGTCCACAAACAACCACTGATACTGTTCTGAATTCCCTCCAGTAGTTTTGCTTGTTTTCCCTAGACATCACCCACTTCTTTGGGCAGGTAGGTGTTATTAATTGCCTACCTCTGTCCTGATTTTGAAGGAGCAAACCCTTCAACTAATTGAAGGTCAAACTCAGCTGTGATTTCCTACCAAAAGAGCTGATACAAGACTAAGTGTCCGATCTTCAAAGGCACCCCAGATACGCACAACCTGCGTGTATCTGGGGTGTGTTGCCCCATAGCTGCAGGGGCCTGTGAGCCTGACGGAATCTGCAGCCCTCTGCCCCTGCAGTTCACTGGTGTGGAGTCGTGTGTTTGATTTGATTTTTATTTGTATACGGGTAAGCACACTGAGATACAGTCCCTTTTACAGGTACTACCCGTGGTCAATCAAAATACGTACAAAATTACATCAGACAGAATTATGCTTTAATACAAAACATATAAATAGGAATAAATATTCCATGTCTGGATAAAAATCACAATTAGACATGAACTTTAAAAGAAACCCTAATGCAATTTGTACTGTTATACAAATTTATATCACAAGAGTTGTAATTCCATAGCTGATATGTATATTCAGTGAGTGTCACTGTCCAAAAAGCAGCTGCACTTAGACAAATCCCTAAATGTGTTTTCAAAGCTGCTGAGAACAACCCATAACTGCTCAGGGATCGGTAGGAGTGAGTCCAGACCACAGGCATGTAGTTCAGATACCTGTGCCAGTCTGCATTTGAATCTCTTTCTGCACTGTGCAGGGACCAGGGCTCGGTGGGATATAGTAGGCTTCCGCAGAGCTGCATGTTGGGCAGGGGTTGGTAGGAGTGAATTCGGACCACAGACATTCAGTTCAGGTGCCCATGCCAGTCCGCAAGTGGATCTCTGCCTGCACAGGGTATAGGGTCTGATGGGATATGGTAGGTGTGCAGGACTGCTATATCCCCACTGCACAAACATAGATGTGCATAATTCACCAGCAGGTGCTAGTGCTTCCTCTAGCCCTCCGCAGAGGCCTCTAGGGCTGGAGGAGAGAGGTCACGGAATCGGTGGTGTTTAGCCAGGCGGAGGGAGTCCGTAGCCACTACTGTTGTCCCTAGGCAGTAGTAGCTGCCTCCCACTTTGCCTGCCCTGCACACTGTGGAGTTTGGCCTGTGGATCGGCTGGATACAAGCTCCTGCCCTCTGGTCTGCACCAGTCCTGTCTGCCTGCATAAATTCCAAAGGCTGATGCACACCAAGGCAACAGAAGCACTGTCCAAGCGATGTTTGATGAAACTGAGTTTGGACATTGCTTCTGTTGCCGTGGTGTGCATCAGCCTTTGGATTTTATTCAGTGTTTGGGATAGCCACCATGTTTCTGTTTTCACCCCCCCTCAGGTTTAACTCAGACGTGGCTGCCTTTTGTTGTGGGGCTGCTGTCTGCCTGCATAGCAAGGCACATGGGTGGGATTGGGTGTGGAGGGGGTACAAATCCCCCATTATCGATGCCACAGGGGTGCTCTGATGGTGTGCATCCTGCATTCTGCAAAATAACGCAAGTGGACTTGATAACATACAAAACAGGTTCTTAAAGGATTCAGCCTCAGAAATTGCCCAAATGTTGGCAGATATTTTTAATTGGAGCCTAATTGAAGGTATTTTCCCACAACAATGGAAATTAGCTGAAATTGTCCTGATTTTTAAGGGAGGGGATCCTTCAAACCCCTCTAATTATTGACCAGTTGTGCTTATCTCGGTAATTTCTAAAATAATGGAAAGAATAGTTAATGGACACCTATATGATTATCTTGAGAAGTACAATAAATTAACACACCTGCAATCAGGTTTTAGGAGGGCCTGTCCACGGGCACTGTGCTCACGGACTTCATGGACCTGGTGGCTACTCCACTTGGGGAAAGCAGGGGAGCCATGGGTGCGGTGTTCGTGGACTTGCCTAAAGTTTTGATGATGTAGATCACAAGATCCTTGTGGATAGACTGAAGGAGATGGGACTAGTAGAAGAGCCCTGTAAAGGGTTTCAATCTTATCTAACAAATCAGCTTCAGTTAGTGGGAAACAATCAAATATATCCCCAATGGCACGTAGTGCATCTCAGGGGTCATATTAGGTCCATTACTGATTCTCATTTGTTTAAATGATTTACCAGATTACATGAATCATTCAAATATAATACACTATGCTGAGGATATAGTATTGGTGTCTGAGGGGAAAATCTTGCGGAGGTAAGACATAAGTGGCAGCTGGACTTTTCCATAATGCAGGAATGGTTTATCTCCTCAAAATTATTAATACAAAGAAAACACAATCAGTGTTCTTCAGTCCTGTCTCATCCACAAACGTGAGGAAAGCCACTAAACTTGAAATAAAAACTTTGGACAGTTTAACATTAACACAAACTTCTACTTACAAATACCTAGGGGTACATTTTGATCAACATCTGTCTTTTAAACCACATATTAAAGATTTGACAGGAAAACTAAATACCAGAATAGGAGCCCTAAGATGAGTATCTACCTGTACTACAAAGAATGTACGATAGACCGTGGCTAACCAACTAATTTTACTGATTATAGATTATGGAAGCCATATATTTGGCCATGCAAACAAAAATCAACTACAGAGATTAGAGACGTTACAATCGACTGGAAAGATTTGTTCTTAAATGTGATTACAATACTCACCATTGTACGATGTACCATAGATTAGGCTGGAGTCCATTGGAAATGAGAAGAAAAGTGACCTGGGTAACACTAGTACAAATAAATAATAATACTAGTACAAATAAATAATAATATAATATAATAATAATAAACTTCTCTGTTTATTGGACAAATTAGCTAAACCTTACCATCATTTTCAGCTAAGAAATAAGGGTGCAAGATAACTTATTGTTCCTAAAATAAAGAATAATTATGGTAAAATGTCCTTTCAGTATAAGGCTGCACGTGTGTGGAATAAGATACCTGCTCAATTACGTAAGATAGAAATCTCTCCTAAGATTTTTAAAACTGCAGTGAAACAAGAACTGTGCTTTAGATGTGAATGTAGTAGGCGAGCTGCATCTGAAAGGAACATATGAGCACTGTAGTATTTCTGCACATTTTAACTTGTTTATGGTTATTCTGTTTGTAATAATTTTTAATGTTAATAATGTTTGTGTCGGTATTGTTCCTATGTGTAACCCGATAAAATGTAACATCTGAACAGGAACGCCTTGTAAACAGGGTATCTAAAGCCCTAACGGTGTGTACTTTCAAACTCCTGTATAAATAAAGGTTCTACTACTACTATTCTGTCTTTTCCCAGCAAGTGGCCTGAGAGCAGGGGTCAGGAATCATTTGAGGATTGGCCTGTAAAATATAGAGTTTTAAGGTAAAAAACTGTTTTGGCAGTATTTGAGTGAGTACTAATTGCTGCATGACAGGTGGGTGTCATTTGGTGGCTAAAGTATGCTTGTCTGGAGTAGGAAGGGGGAGTTGGACGTGGGAAGGGAAATAGTCGACAGTCAGGAGGGACATTGGTGGTGGTGGTATGGAGAAAAGATAGTTTCTGACTGTTTTCGGTTCCCCCATAAGTGAGAGAGCATATATGTGAGTGCCTTGAATATGGAGAGGTGTGCTTAATGGTGCCTTTCTTTTTTTTATTGATTTCCACAGCTGAAAAGCACCCTCCCCCAGTACTTAAAGCCTGGAACTGCCACAGCATATACCTGAGGTCGACAGCCAAGTTCTGGAATTATCTCAGCCCTGATGGTCTGCATGCTGCAGTTTATCACCATTTGTAACATGGCAAAAATAACAGTATGGGAAATAAGGAATGCAATTGGTTGAAGTGGGTTAGCTGGTACAAGAGCAATACGGCATTATGTCACGATAATGCCGTGTTGCTGTTGAAGTACCTCAGACAGCCCCGGAGCAGTGTGGAGAAATAAACACAGGGCAGAAGAGGGACTGGAATACAGCGAAATGTAGAGCAGTAGCCAGCAGTTACACGGACGAGGAGACAGGAGCAGCCGGAGAGAAATATCCAGAGCAGAAAGCACCCCGAGAGGCATGAGAAGGGGGAATGTAGTGTAGTGGAAATGTGGAGGCTCTGTAGTGTAGGAGACAGAAGGAAGTAAGTAGGTCCGATGGCATGTAGGGCAGTCTGAAGATCTGGAATTGAGTGAGGAAAGCTGTGGAAAAGTGAGAAAACGGCAGGGACAGAACGGGAAATGTAGCGAGATCGGCGCCATGGGGAAAAACACACACACAGGAGGCCAGATAATATGTAAAACAGAGAGACGGGCAGATAGCGAAAGGGACAAAGCAAGACATAATAGACCTCCTAGCTTCGCAAATGAAATAAAAGCTGGTCAGATCGGACAAATGTCGTGAAATGTATGTTCAGAGATTGTGTCCTGATAGTTATCATTGGTGTAGTTTTCACAACATCAGGAAAAAAATAGATGTCTCTTCAGTGTTCACAAAGTGCAAGATACAAATGTAAACTGCGCAAAATGTGGCTGACTTCTGTTATTCATAGGATAAAAATAACAGTGACAGTACACAGTTTGTTGTAGAAGCCATGTTACAAGTGAGTTAATCCACTCAGAAGGTGGCATCTAATGGGGAGTTAATGCATGGTTGATCCGTTGTAGGCCTGCGGCCTCGGGCCACAACGGTCCCAACCATGCATTAACTCCCCATTAGATGCCACCTTCGACCTGGATTAATGCTTACGTGTAGCCTCTCAAGATCCCCCTCTAAGCACTGCTGGTGGTTGAGATCACATGCATTTCCTCAGCCCCAGAGCAGGCAACAGGGTTGGGAGCATTGAGGAGCTGCTTTGGGTGACCTTGCCCCGTGAAAATGAAAACGGTGCCAGGAGGGAGCTGGCGTGTCCAGAATGAGCACTGGACCTGCTGGGTGACAAAAAAACACAGTGCTCAGCAGAAACTGACGAGGGTGGGGGGAGTTCCTCCACTGGGACACTGAGGACATGATCGGGAGGTGGGAGGGATTCATTGCAGGGGTTGGACTACTTTTAAATTACAGCACACTAGGGGAAGTGATCGGGAGGTGGGTGGGATTTTCATGGCAAGGTAGAACAATATTTTGGATTCTGCATACGGGGGGTGGGGGTAGCGTAGATGGGCAGAGGTTTGGGGGGAGTTCAGAGAAAAAGTAAAGGGGGAGAAAGTGTACAAGGAGCTGAAGATTGTTGGGTAGGAGGGCTGCTGAGTGGGAACAAAATACAGTAAGTGTAGCTGTGACTGGCAAGGGGAGGGTGAAGAGGGATTTTTTCTTAAAGATAAGAGTCTGGACAGGCAGGACAAAAAGAAACAGGTAGATAGCCAAGTGAGTTCTTCTCTGGTTGGTGGCTGCTGTGAGTGACTGGTGAAGGGAGGTAGATTTTTGTATTTTATTTTAGAGTCTGGGCAGGCTGGAGAGGAAGAAACAGACAGGAAGCCAAGTGAGTTCCTCCCTGCTTGGCGGGAGCCTTGAGGGGATGGTGACCAGACATTGTTTTTTTTTTATTTTGAGAGACATGGCTGTGGAGAGAGGGAGAAATGAAAATGGGGTGGGGGGAGAGAGGAAGCACACCGATTCATGTATACTCATTATGTGCTTCAATTCCACTGCACAGAGCAAACATTTGTGATGCATTCGATATCTGGTCACGCCCTTCCAGACCCCCCCCCCGCATTCTTTCCTCTGTTCACAATACATCAGCATAACTCTTGCTGTGCAGCTGTAAAAAGGATAAATCCCTTTCTTCATGTCTGTAGCCATATATGGTGCTGGCCTTCCCTTCCTCCTGAGAGCATCCTGCTTTTGACACCGTGACACTCTTTCACTGAAGGGGGACATTGGCAAGCACAGGGATGCAACAGAAAGAAAAAGTAAAATAAGTTTCACCCTGGAGTGCCTGCAAAAGTGAAGCCTGCTCGTTGATTGGGCAGTGTAGTTTTAGTGCCTGCTCTCACAGCTAACAAGCAGTTTGGCACAGATAAACATCTGAAACAAGGGAAAGTGAAATTGCATTGGCGGTGTTCCATGATCCAGCGCTACAGCACACTTCTGCCTTTCCTCCGTTCTTACTAGTCTCAATATAAAGGGGAACTTCAGACACAAGAATAAACAGGAGGGGTTGCACAAAAAAAAGACGAAAATCGAAGGACACTAGCAGCATATAGGCACAGTGCATCAGAACTAGAGGGAAAGACAGATAGAATGGATCCCGCAGGATGCACACACTGTGGTTCAGTACTGTTTGGCTTGGGGCTGTTGCTCACCAACAGAGAGTAAATACCTGCTGTTCTGGTGGGGGCTTGCAAAAGAAGGTTAGCTGGGTTGGCAGGAGGGGTATACTAGTAGCAGGACTGAACACCTGCTGCTGGTTAACATCCTCAGTCAGGTGGATAGAGTGGGAGAGGCTTGCACAGGAAGTTTTTTTTTTTTTAATTTTACTACTGGCTGGGTCAGGCAATAAGAGTCATGATGGCCAGGAGAGGAAGAAACAGGTATGGAGCCAAGTGAGTTCTCCCTGCTCGATTGGGGCCGCAGCCGATGAGGGGATGGAGATCAGGCTTTTTTGAGACAGATTCAGGGCTGAGGGACAGAAATGGGAGGGGGAGGGGGGGAGAGAGAAGAAGCACACTGATTCATACTCATCATGTGCTGTAACTCCACTGGGTGGAGAGTGGAGCAAACATTTTGTGATCCGGTCATGCCCTTCCATACCCCCTATTTTCTCTCTGCCTCAATTCACAATACATCAGCATTTCTCTGTTTGTGCAGCCGATATCTTTCTCCATTGACTACTGTAGGAGAGTTCCACCACCTAAAAATCTAGATGCGTTTCCCCAGCTAAGCATTTCCAATTTAACCACTGCATGGGAGAAATCAGATTTATTAGCTTTAGTAAATCAGTTTTAGAGTTGGAGTTTACGTACCAATTTAGAAATGGTTGTATTTGCATGATCTTGCTCACATGTTTACTCATGTTTTCCCATTTAAGTGCTGTTCTACACACTGCCAAGCTCTCTCATGCTGTGTAGTTCATTCGAGTGATGCGCTGATTTCACAGGTTTTTTATAGCATATTTAAGTGGCATGTTTTATGCGCCTGTATGCATATTATGGTGAGCAAGGTAGAAACCGACAAACTCCAGCATGGCTGTCTCGTTGTTGTTGCCAGCCCATAAATTTTGTGACACATGACAGTGTGTCAAGTTGTTAACTGAATTGGTGGTGGTGGGGGGGTTGATAATCACGTAAGATCTTTGTGTGGTCAGGAAAAGGACTTTGTGGATAGCGTTGTTTTGTTGCTTGAGACACAACAAGAAGGGTTTGAGATATGCTTGCAATCAATTACAAGAATAGCAACTGATGACTAGTTATGTGTTAGGGGTTAACTATTAGTAAAAGTTGGTGAGTTGTCTTATTTTTTATTTTGTCGAACCCCAACCCCACACACACACACCTTAGACAGACACCAATCATTTGGATCTTTAGCTTTTAAAATTATCAGTGCCGTTTTAGTAGATGCATGTTTTGAGTATGTTTTGTCTGTCCTCCTTTTTCACTGAACCATGCAGTTTTGCTCCATCTAGGGGCAACAGATATTAATTGGAATCTGTATGGTTTGAATCATATGGAGGATATCTGGCCATCTTACGAATAATTGTAGTTGAAAAATGGCATGTTTTGATGTGTCCCTCTTCCTCCTTCATACGTTATAGGATTTGGAAGAATTTTTTTTTTTATAGGTGTAACCCCTAGATGGCGCTATCCCAGGGGCTACTACCCCTGCCTGATTTGCCACTAACAGGTTGAGGGGCCTGGATCCAATGGCGGGTGCCTCCACCCAGAGGTCAGGGTTTGCAATAGTTAAACTTACTTGGTCACAGCCCTCTGGGACACTGCAACCCCCCTTTCTTCCCACTAGTGGCCCACACAATATATCAGAATTACCTTCACCATATACACTTACCCCCAGGACTAGTTCCGGCACTGGGACCTCCTGTGGAATAAGATACAGTGCAACAATCACAGTACAGTACTTTAACATAGACAAATACCTCAGGCAGCATAACTTTGCCAAAACAAGCAGCTCTGATTTATTTAGGGGGATATAACAAGGACAGGGGGAAATCAGGTTAATTAGCTTATCACTTTACTATCTACCTATGGCTCTGTGCACAGGCCTATCCCTACCAGTTACTGTCCCTGGGTACCCAAGCCCTAGTGGCTAGTCCAAACCGTGGCAGCTGGTGAGGGCCCTTCACACAGAGAAAAGGAAAATTAAACAGTCAGCAGTACAGTAATTCCATTTGGATTTAATGTGGCAATTCAACAGGGAGCAACCCTGAATTAGTACTCACGACCTCCAAATAAGATAGGGTCCTTCAACGTCAGCAGGGCTACTTTTCAGCTCCACGAGACTCTTCACACATTTATATGGTAAAAAAAAAAGTACTATACCAGGCAGGCTGCTTCTCTATCCCGATGCGATTACTGCACAATACCGGGAGAACACACAGCAGATTCAGTTCCTGACAGACGAGTGCCATTCAACAATTTCTTCAGTCTTCTACAGGGTGAGCCTGGTTTCTACTCTTCAGAGATCCTTTGATTCTTTTCACAGGGACGGATTCAGTCCTAACAAGCAGTTACACAAGCTGCAGACCCGGAACTCTGGGCCTTATACACGTTTTTGACTGAAACTGTGCACTGAAGGAGCACAGGGTTTCTTTCCCCTTCACTGCCAGATCTCAAAACTGAAACTCCAACAGACAAAACCGGGCACTTCCTTTGAGTTCCTCCCAGTTCTTGACTGGATTGGCTGTCACTCACAATAGACTGCTGCTGTTGGTCCAAAAGGCGCCTAAGTCTAAACTACATCTCCCAGAGTCACTGCCCATGCAATCCTCTTTGTGGCTGGCTCAGATTATGAGTCAAGTTCTGATTCGTCCAAGGCACCATTTTAGAGCTAGCTTACCCCACACTGATTGGTCCAGTTCAGCAGTTCAAAACCAGAATGGGGAACTAGGCAAACACAGTTCTGACTGCAAAGAAAGTAGGTTAGACAAACTGTAATTTCATTATTACTGTAAATGATTTCTGGCAAACAGTCACATCTTTCAGATAGGTTCCCTTTGCACTCCTAGTGACTGCAAAAATGGAGTGAACTGGTAGCAGCTCGAGTGGTACTCAAACAGAGAAGCACACAGTCCCCCCATGTAAACTAATTATGTCTGCAAGCAGACAGCTCTTAAAGAGACAGTACCAGAGGCTCTAAAAACACTCACTGATAAATGGCTTAAATGCCAAACACCATTCAGGCTTGGAGCATTCAAGCAAGCTCCTGGAAGTCTTTTGGGAACCCCCATTTGCAGGGGGGTTACATAGGACATGCAGCTCCCAATCTAGCTGTTCACATAAGGAAACAAATATAGGCGAAATGTGTGTGTGCCAGTACTACTTAGCTTGCAATGCTCTTGCAGTTAGCATTTTAATTTCTTCAGATGTGTGTCTGTTCCTCACTGTAGACTAAGTGATCTCACCCTCAAGTACAGTTTCAGACATTCAGTAATATATAGTCTCACCCAAGGAATCTCTTAGTATGCTTGACTAATGCAGTGAGGGTTCAGCTGCCCCGGAGGTGGAGTCTGTGCTAATGATGCCAAGAATTAGCCAGTCAGGTTATAGAAGGAGAGTGCTGCCTGCAGATGCTGCTAAAAGCTAGTCAGAGTCATTTCTTTGCTGATTGGACAAGTCTGCTACAGAGCTCTCTCTTCAAACCTTCACTTGAAGTATTTTATTTATTTATTTATTTTTTTGCTCCTCCCTTGCTCCCCGGCCGGCCACTCCTTCAGGTCACCTAGGACCCTCGCCGGCACTTTAACTCTGCCGCCAGCCACCACCCCACATAGCAGCCCCCCGCCCCGGGTAACCCAACGTAACCCTTCGTCGGATGGGCCCCCTCGAGGGGAAGGTGCAGGAGGCTGGCCAGCGCAACATTTTTGGCCAGGGTGTTGCTGGGGTGAACCAGGCTAGTCTGGGGCTTTGTGGTGGTGGGGGACCGGCAGCTGTCCTCTGTCTGGCCAGGGAGCCATTTCCTGACCCCCCCGGAGCGCAATGTCTGGGATGTTAAGGCCAAGGCTGACATCCGTCGCACTCCCTTACATAGTGGGACCCGCCGTGCTGCCCTACCCATGGCCTCCGCCAGAGGTCAGTAGACACTGGGCTGCGGACCCTCCCTTCCTCCAGGAGATGGCGAGCCATTGCGGGACGCTCAAGCCATCTCCCCCCGGCCGGCCACTGACACTGGGTCGTCGTCATAGCAAGCCAGGCCCGCATATTTTATTTTTTACAGTTTTAGTAATTTCTTTTCTTTGTGCTGCCTATAGAGTTTTTTTTTTTTTTGCTAGTTTTTAGTGCTTTTGTAAATTTTCCAGATTTTCAGTTCCTAGAATTCACGGAAAAAAATGCAGCTTTTTTCCACGTTCCCGCACTTTTTCTGACTAAAACAATTTCGCACCTGAGATAAAAATTCCACTAATTTTGTATTTTAAACTTATTTTTTCTGCGGATACCTATTTTTAAAGTGGTTCTATGATTTTTACTACTTTTCTTCACTTTACCTCAACGGGGAGTCGTTTTCAGCGGCTCCACAGTGTTGGGAACCTTTTGTTTTCCTTTTTGGGAACAAGCTTTTCTGGGTCCCTGACAAACTGGCAAGTCAGGAAAACCCAGTTAACAAACTGGTTCTTTTTTATTTTAAATTCCTCAGAATCCTTTTTTGTTGTGGACTTGGCAGACGGCCACAACTCCTTGTTTACAGTTGGGCCAGTCACTGTTTTTCTGTCAGGGAGTTTACTTCTACTTTGCTCTCAACATTAAGTAATTACCCTTTTGGCTGGAAATTACGGCTTCTCAGTCTGCCTTTCCTTCTGTAAAACAAGTATTTGTCAATGCCAAATGTTTGCTTGCTGGCATTGGTAGTGTAGGAGTTAGAGAGATGCATAATAGGAATGGCAGTGAAGTATTTAACTGAAGTCAATCCCACCACCACCCTGCAGAGACTGACAGGCATTGGGGTGTGCCTTTGGGTCATCAGGCATAACGGCTATGCCGTTTCACCACACCTTGCCCTGCAGACACCAACAAGTGTACGGTGTGCCTTGGGGTCTTCGGGGCTTATTTACACCCCATTCCATAAGGAAATATGGTGAGATGGGTGCGGTATAGGAGAATGGGGTGAACTTTAGGGCCAAAGAGTCCAAGGCACATCTCGATGCCTGTCACTGGCTGCAGGGTGTGGAATGGCATGAGCATTACAGGCGACAATCCCAAGTCACACACCTGATGCCTGTCAGTCTCTACAGGGTGGGGCGTTCTGGTCAGAAACCCTAATGTCCCAGGTGTTTGTTGGTATTTTCACTCCAAATTTTCAACATGGGTTTTTTGTGAACACCACCTCATGAACAGTGGCAATATCAGTTCGTTAGCCAAAAGCTGATTTTGCACAGCGACTACGCCATTTGGCAGCACAGGTGCGAAAACACATTTCAAACAGGATGTGAAAAATGTCAGCTGTACTGTTCATGGGGAGGTGTAAAAAATGGCAATGTTGAAAATCTGGAGTGCAGATATAAAAAAACTGTTGAAGTCACTAGCGTGCGTAGAAACTGCGCAACAAACACCCGTAATGTAATTAGTTTGGGGATTTTTTACAGCAGATTATCAACACAGGTATTTTGGGACCTCCGCTCATGAAAAGTCACTGTGATTTTCTTAATCTGTCCCGAATACTGATTTCCCAGAACGACCACGCATTTCTGCGCCAGAAGTGCGAAAACACATTTCTGCCAGGGTGTGAAAAATGACAGCTGTACTATTCATAAGGAGGTGTGGAAAAATGCCAGTGTTGAAAATCTGGACTGAAAATATTACAAATACATGAACTTATGAGGGTTTGTGGGAACTGCACAATGCACGCTCGTAAAACAGTCATTTTATGGACTTTTGTCACCAAATTTTTAACACAGCCATTTTAAGACCTCTGCTCATGAACAGTGTCAGTGTGATTTCTTAATCTGTCTCGAACATTGATTTTGCACATTGACTGCGTCGTTGTGCGCTACATGCGTGAAAACATTTTAGGCAAGATGTGAAAAATGACAGCTGTACTGCTCATAAGGAGGTATGGTAAAATGGCAATGTTGAAAATGTGGAGTAAAAATATTAAAAATTTATGAAGTTACGAGCATGCGTAGGAACTGCGCAATGCACACTCATAACACAGTCAGTTTTGGGAATTTTTCACCAGATATTCAACATAGGGTTTTGGGGGACCTACCTCATGAACTGTGCCACTGTTGTTTGTTACTAGGTCTCGAAGGTGGTTCTGCGCAGTGACCATGAAATCACCTTTCGGGACCGAATAACAAAATGACAGTGACAGAGTTCATGAGGTGGTGCCCCAAGAACCCCATGTTGAAAATTTGGTGAAAAAATTCCCCCAAATGGCCGAGATATGCACCAAAGTTGAAAAAAACCCAAAACATTTATACCATTATACAGCTTACTGGCATTTCTTCAGTTTGTGATCGTTTTTGAAGAGTGGAGATGTGTTCTTGGTCCACCGAAGATCGTCGCTAGGCTCTGGAGGAAGTATGGGGTTGGGGTGTGGGGAGGTAGAGTGCGCAGAGGGTGGGTGTGGGTTGGGGAGGAGCAAGACAGTCAACGAGGAACTTTTTTTTATTTTTCTTATTCAGGAAGATGACGCAGGACTTTTGCCACACTGGGGTGGGCTCCCAGCGTGGCAGCTGGAATGTTAGTTTTTTGGGGGTCCGGCAGTGGAGCCGAAGGGGAATTGGGCACCCCTGTTGGCCATACCGACTTTGCCACGCTGGGGTGGGCTCCCAGCATGGCACCTAGAAGTCTGTGTTTCTTTGGGGGGGCTACAGTGGTGCAGACGGGGGATTAGGCACCTCCCGTTGCCCATAAGGACTTTGGCCACGCTGGGGTGGGCTCCCAGCGTGACACCTAGAAGTCTGTTTGGGGGGGGCAGTGGAACCGATGAGGGATTTGGCACCCCTGTCAGTCATACAGTGTACGGGGGTGGAGGGGAGCGCATGAGCACACTGGGGTGAGCTCCCAGCGTGCTGCGTAAGTGTTCATGGGGGGACGACGACGAACTGTCTATGACAGTTTAGATGCAGTGAAGACGTACGTGTAGGCCATTTGCATACTGCCAATGGCAGTATGCAAATTGCCTGCACGTTACCACCGCTGATTGTTCTGGTGTTTTCCTCAGAACTGTATGCCACTGCATCTGAATGGCTGTCACAGACAGCTTAGACATTCATTGACGCAGTGCAGCCGCACCTGCAAAAGGGAGCAGGGCATTGGAAGTGGGGGAGGCACACCTACGAAAACTTGCATGGTGGCACTATGTTTCTTGCACATGCGTGCAAGCAGTCATAAAAATACAGAAGAGAGGTTCTCCTCGCTTCATAAAAATAAAGATAGGTCCTCCAAGGACCCCATTGAAAATAAATCTGATAAAAAAAAATAATGACCAAGCCAAAAAAAAAAAAGACATTGTCAGTGGGTTTCTGATTCAGTGCCTGCTAAAAAGAAATGAAAAGAAAAACATATAACATCCTCTCCTGCAGAAAAATAAAGGGAGGTACCAATGTTACTACAAAATATACCCTCTGCGGAGGAAATAACATAGAGAATAACGGATGGGGAAGGGTGTGATATGAGAATTTAATGCACACCCAAGTTGTGGGATGCTACATAAACCCCGAGGGCGAGGCCTTTATCAAAGCATCCCACAATGAGAGTGCATTAAATTCTCATGTCTACCCTCCCATCTTTATTTTATAATAACGGGTCAGCAGTTTTTCTCCAGCCCAGTTTTTGTGAGACTGTTTGACCCGCCCACACATGGAATGTTGGCCAATGAGGCAGCAGCATTGTTTGATTGGCATGGCTCATGAATGTTGTAACAACTAGCTGGTTGTTATGGAAA
Organism: Neoceratodus forsteri; assembly: GCA_016271365.2. Lineage (NCBI taxonomy): Eukaryota > Metazoa > Chordata > Ceratodontiformes > Ceratodontidae > Neoceratodus > Neoceratodus forsteri. The sequence continues at coordinate 264,169,153 of CM057454.1, read as the reverse complement.
ATATCAACCTGGTCAGTACACTGAGAGAAATTCCTGAACAGTTATTATAAAGGCTTAGCATCTATATCAAACTTTTCAAGCTGTGGGCTCTCTTCTGGGGGACACAGCAGATCCCTCTACTCCTGTTTCCTCTGACCCTGGTCTTGGCCAGGGCATTTTCTGTGAGGTGGATAATGATGAACAAGAGAGGGTGAATTAGAGCCTGTTGAAACTCCTGACCAAGAATTTAGCTCTCTTTCTCATGGCTAGGAGGATTTTCCCCCCATATGGTGGATACCCTTGGCCTTTCTGGTCAAGAGTTCACTAAGGAGGATGAGGAGCCAGACTTTTTTGAATATGATGGGTCTCCCTCCTACTAAAAAGCTACTCCTTCCAATACACAAATCTCTTCACAGGATTACTTTCAAAGTGCTCCAGAGTCCTACTTCCAGCCCAGGGGTGGATAAAAAGATAGAGGAAAAAGTAGCAGCTAGGTAAATTCAATGCTGAGTACCTTTACATGCATCCATGCCATGATGGAGTAGTGCAAGTGTCAGCTTGTGATAAAGCAAAGGTGTCTCTTTCTTCCCAACCGCCAAAAAAAGATTCCAAAAAACTGGACACTATGAGTAAGAAATCATACACCACAGCCTCCTTACTGCTTCGCCTATGCACTTACATGGCGTACGCAGTTCAGTAGCAAAAGACTGTGTGGACTGCTATCTTGGCAATTAGCCAGCAAGGCCCAGAAAAAGCGGCTCAAGACTTGGCAGAAACTGTTAAAATAGCCCTACAAGCCACAAAGTATCAGTTCCGTATGGCTGTGGATGCCAGTGGCACAGCATCTAGAGCCATGGCTCAGGCCATCTCCCTCAGATGGTTTGCCTGGCTGAGGACTATCGATCTCTTTTATTTATTTATTTATTTATTTATTGTGTATATCAGATTTACAACCTTTGAGCCAGAGGCTCGTTTACAAAGGTATCTTGTCACAGAGAGGACATACAGAGTCACCATATGTACAGAATACAATCATACAGTCTCTCCCAGGACACGCAAATTAAAGCTATGGATTCCCCCTGTGACAGTAATTCTCTGTTTGGAGATAAAACAGAGGCATATATGAAAAAGGTGGAGGAGTACAAATCCACCTATCAGAGTAATGCAGCTAAAGAGAAACCCTCTACTTTCTACAGGCCCCAAAGCAGAGGAGGTAGAGGTCGGGATTACTGTCCCAGAGCCTTCTGGCCTATGCCAATGACCATGCCCTTGGATTACTCGGATGAGAGGATTCTTTAGGGGAAGGGGTAGAAGGGCTCAGAAATGTGCTGATCTTATCCCTTCTACAAAATCCCAGACTAAAAATCCCTGACTGGAAGGCCCAGGTCGCCTCCCCCTCCCAGTAGGAGGAAGGCTGACCCACTGCTTCCACCAATGGTGCCTCGTCACCACAGACAAGTGGATGTTGGAGGTGGTGGGTCAAGAACTTGCCCTGTAGTTCAAAAAATTTCCCTCAGCAGGATCACAAGACCTTAAAACCCCAACCCCTCCACAGAAATATTTCTACTAGAGTTAGAAGTAAAGTTTCTTCTGTCTGCAAATGCAGTGGAAAGAGTTCCCTTCCCCCTATTGGGGAAAAAGGCCTCTTCCCCAGGTACTTTATTATCCAGAAGAAAAATGGGGACTGATGACCCATTCTGGATCTTGGGTACCTGAAGAAACACCTGTTCAATCCAAAATTCAAGATGGTCACCCTGTCGGTAGTGATTCCTTCCTTGCAATAGGTAGACTGGCTATCCTCTGGACCTCAGGGATGCCTACTTCCATATTCCAATCAGGCCTTCCTACAGAAAATATCTCAGATTCAGACTGCCCTCTGGCCATTACCAGTTTGTAGCTCTGCCATCCGGCCTTTCTTCAGCTCCCTGAGTTTTCACAAAGTGCCTGACAGTGGTGGCATTCCATCTTAGAAGACAGTATGTGTCTCTTTCCTAACCTGGATGTTTGGCTGATAGTGGACAAGTCTCCCCAAAAGGTCAGAGACTCCCTCAGCCTCACACAGTGCATTCTGGAGTCTTTGGGCTTTCTGATCAATGCAGAAAAGTCCCAATTTGAGCTAGTTCAGCTACTGGAGTTCATTGGTGCAGAGCTGGACACCCAGCAGGGAAAAGCCCTGCTCCCACTAGCCAGGATGCACAACCTTAAAACTTTGGCAGACTCCTTTGTCTAGGGCCAGCCAGACACTTCCTCAGGCTCCTGGGCCACATGACCTCCACTACAGCCATGGTTCAGCCATGGTTCCAGGTTTCAGATGAGGGATTTTCAGTACCACCTGAGGGCTCACTGGTCCCAGAAAAGAGGTTCTCTATCAAAGCTCATTCCAGTCACAAGGACCCTTCTGTAAGCCTTGAACTGGTGGAAGGACATGGAGAATCTCAGGGAAGGGATTGCCTTCCAGCAAAGAGAACTCACCAGAATGCTCATCATGGATGCTTCCCTTTTAGGATGGGGTGCACACCAGGTAGACCAGTCCATAAGCGGATTCTGGTCCTCCAGGGAGTCTAGGTGCCACATAAATCTCCTCGAACTCAGAGTTGTGTACCTGGCTATCAAAGCCTTTGCCTTCCAGCTAAAATGAGAGTCTGTCCAAATCAGGACAGACAACACCACTGCTATGCTTTACATCAGCAAGCTAGGAGGCACAAGATCCACCAAGCTCTGTACAGAGGCCATGAAGATTTTGTCTCTCGCTTACTCCTTGGACATACAGCTGTCTGCCATTCATCTCCCAGGCAAGGACAATGTGCTGGCAGACACCTTGAGCAGCATCAGTCAGGGCCACTACGAGTGGACCCTAAACAGTCAACTACAGGCTACAGTTTTCAGGAGGTGGGTCACCCCAGAGATAGATCTCTTGGCTTCTGACCTCAGCCACCAGATTCCACTGTACTGTTGCAGACCTCCAGCTCTAGGCACAGCGCCAGTAGATGTCTTGACTCTAGATTGGACAGGAAGGTTCCTGTATGCCTTCCCTCCATTCCCCTTAATCCTCAGAGTCCTGTTAAAACTCAGGAATCAGCCAGCCACCATGATCCTGGTGGCTCCAGACTGGGCAAGGCAGCCCTGGTACTCTCTGCTCCTTGAACTGTCAGTCAAACGGCCCATTTGCCTACCCTCGACCCACAGTCTCCTGACCCTATCTCAGACGGGAATAATTTATCCCAGCATAGAATCCCTTCATCACAAAGCCTGGTACTTGAGGGGCTAGAGTTCCCAGACTCTGAACAGGTCCTAAGAATCCTTCTTCCGGCCAAGAAGCCAGACACTAAAAAGACTTATTCTTCCAAGTGGAAGAGATTTTCTTTTTGGTTCATAGACAGGCAAATCAACCTGCTGCTAGCCACCCTGTCTTCTTTGCTGGATTACTTAGTCCATTTGCAAGCATCAAACCTTGGAGCCTCATCTCTGAAGGTTCACCTGGCAGCCATTTCGGCCTACATTTCTGCTGGTAAGGAGAAATCCATAATTTCTCATTTCATTTTCAAGAAATTCTTTAAATGCCTACTGCACCTTCAACCTCCACTTATAGAACTTGTCTCTCCCTGGGATTTGAACCTGTGCATAGCCAAACTCATGGAGGCCCCATTCATGCCTATGGCTAGTGCAGATTTAAAACATGTCACCTGGAAAACTGTTTTCCTAGTGGCTATCCTTTCAGCCAGAAGGATTTTAGAGCTGCAAGCTCTCTGCACTGAGCCAAAGTACATTATCTCCCACAGAGATAAAATAGTCCTCAGAAAAAATGGGAAGTTCCTTTGCAAAGTGGTGTCTTAATTTCACCTGAATCAGTCTATAACATTCCATGTCTTCTTCATAGACAAATCCACTCCTGGTGAGCGCAGGCTTCACAGTTTGGATGTCAAAAGGGCACTGACCCTAGAGCCTGGAACACACCAAGCAGTTCAGGGCCTCCCATACTCGGCTCTTCCTCACCTATGGCGAGGTAGGCAAGGGCAGGTCAGCCTCCAAGAGAATCATTTCTTGATGGATAGTCTCCTGTATTCAGTTTTGTTACAGTAATGTTGACAGGCAGTCGGCTCAAGGCCTCGGGGCCCACTCCACTAGGGGTACTGTGGCCTCTGTGGCAGCAGCAAGGGACATTCCCTTGCTTGATATGTGCAAAGCAGCTACCTGGAACACTGTACACACCGTCAGAAAGCATTACTGCTTGGATGTACAGTACAGTCCAGATCAGATGCCAGATTTGGCACTGCAGCCCTGCAGAACCTGTTTCCAAAGTAGGTTCGGTTCCCTCCTCCCAGCTGCACTACTTTGTAATCTGCATTAGTCAAGCAAACTGAGGGATTCCTGGGACGAGAAGAAAAAATTACTTACCATAGTAATATTGTTTCTTCCAGGGATCCCTTAGTATGCTTGACCTCCCAACCAGCCTCCCCTCACATAACCCAACTGAGATTAGTTTTGTAGTCCATGCCTTGGGCCAAATGTCTTAACTGTTGGGATTTATCTTGTGGAATGCTCCACATTTTTCTTACCATGTTGTACATAGTTCGCCTGTTGGTGAGTTCTTTTTCTTGATTTTTTTTTTTCTTACTACTAGGTTAGGTTAGGGAATTGGAGCCTTTTGCACTGTTGGCTTCGAAATGACTCTGACTAGCTTTCAGCAGCATTTGCAGACAGTTCTCTCATTCTGTAACCTGACTGGCTAATTCTTGGCATCAGTAGCATAGACTCCACCTCCGGGGCAACTGAACCCAGCTGGCATCACTCCATTAGTCGAGCATGCTATGGGATTCCCTGGAAGAAACAATATTACTATGGTAAGTAATTTTTTTTTTTTTTGCTATCTTATTCTAGCCTATTTTTGTATTTGAATATGAAGATTTCATGTCATATAGTATGCACACGCATTGTAATACTGCATATTAAAAAACAAATATTACCAAATGACTAAAACTGTACCTGAGCATTTGATCACTTTGCTAACAATGAGGAACAGATGGAAATTTCAAGAAATTATAAATGCTATCTGCACGAGCAGTGCAAATCTGTGTTAAAATCACTCACACGCACCACACACCACACACACACAAAAACTTGAACGCAACCAATGGGTTGAAACAGTTACACTTGGACAGTTTCAGAATTTCTATGTAGCGCTCTTCTGTCAGTTACGGCTAGCAGACATCAGCCGGAGTTGCTCTGTTGTCTCTGCCGCCATTTTTAACAGTGCCAGAGAGAAATAATAGATCAGAATATACTTGTAAGAAAAGAATCTTAGATATGGCACAAATAAAATTACAATCTTCTTCGGGGATATTTCTTTCAATAGGTTGCACCTCTGGAACTACCGCTGTCAGGTGCCAGTATCACACGGGAGCTTTTTCTGCAGCAGTCTTTAAAGGATCCCTATTAGTTGAGCGGTGGCTTTCATTTTTTTTATCAAAGCTTGCTTAAACATCTTTAAAAATGTTTTGAAAACGAGTCCCATAGACTTGTATAGGGCATGCCCCGTACTCGCCCTGGTTAAATGTCACAAAAGGGAGCGCAGGGGCAGAGCAGACGGACCGGGAAGTGGAAAGGAATCAGCTGGCCGGCGGTTCGGCCAGAGTTGCAATCCTTTCCCTCCCTAACTAGACAGTAGTCATTTTTATAATTGTGGCACAGATCGACTGTCGCCGCTGCAGGGAAGAAGGCTATGAAGCCCAATAAGGTATGTCACACGTTTTAAGTTTTCAAGCTGCTTTATATTGGAACAAACTACCTTATTCTGTTCATATTTTGATATCAGTATCTGCTTTTGCAAATGAACTGGGAAGCTGTTTCTCTAATGCTTGTAAATGTTATTTTTGATTTATGTTTCTTGTATTTTTGTTTTTATAACAACTATTATGTTTATAAACAGGACTGTCTTGTAAACAGGGATACTTTTTCCCTAATGACATGAAACCTGTATAAAAATAGTTATCTGTCTATCCAGCCATTTCCATCCCCCCCACATCGTCAGCCCCACTGTGCCTTCTTCATCTCGAGTTACTGGTTTGGGTTCCTTCCTTCCTACATCTCCTGTCTCATCTCTCCTATCCCCTCCTCCTCCTACTCCCTCAACTCCAGGGATTTATGTACCTTCTCCATTCATCACCCCCACTCCTCTGCTGGGCAGGCTGCCTTCTACAGTCTCCACTCCCTCTGGAACCAGCTGCCCTCCTCCATCCGCCTCCCCGCCCCCCAGCCCTTAGATACCTGGTAAGGTTCCTCCCACTCCCCTGCCACTGTCAACCCCTCCTTTCTTCACCTCCTGCAGATACCTTCCCCCTTATGATTTAAGCTGTGCCATAGGCTGTTGCTGCACCCCTAAAGCATTATCTCCTTCTCAAATCAGGCACCATGCACTTTACATATACGCTTGTCTGCAGGTCAGTGTTATGTTCCATTGAATTGTTTACCTGTTTTACTCTGCTATTGCACTTGTAAGTTGTCACTTTGTGTATTCAGTTGCTTATTGTAATTTTAATTTTTCCGTACTCCCCTTTCCCCATTCCCCAGGCCGCACTTGAAAATGATCCTTGGCTCAGTGTGCCTCTCCCAGTTACTAGTTTGTAAATAAATAGCTACAGATTATAGGAAGGTATTGCTGTGTATTTTTACCCAGAGAATACAGTGTTTTGAGATAAATGTCCTTATTTATATCTTGTTCCTGGAAAAAATGAGGAGACTATTGTATGTATGAACATCATAAAACTGTGTTACATGAAAGATGCAGAATTTATCTTTCTCTTACATAAACAAAGAACAGTGATAGAGCTCTGTTTGTGTCATTTGTTGCAATGACATTGAAAGCCCTTCTAAAAAAAACATTCAGTGTAATCTAAGTATTGATTTGCTACTTAAAGGTATGCCCTTGGCAAATGCCCGAATGAGCTTTTTACGGTAGCTTCCAGTGAAAGAAGGAAAAGAGCTGCATTAGTAAACACAGCAAATGTGCTGATCTCTTTTACAGTCATAAAACACAAAAAAAGACCATCTTACTGCTTGACACCTACTTTTTCTTAAGAAATAAAGAAGCAGATCAGGACGGTTTTCATGGTAAAATTATATTGTGCTGGCCACACAGAGGATGTTCATACCGTCCTTGAGGGAAGGCAGAGAGAACTGAAAGGAGATCTGATACATTTTAGACCATTGATTTTCCTTTTTTCTTGCCAACAACTGGAGTAGGGTCAGTGGCTTTTAGGACATGAAGGTTTACAGCTAAAATTCAAACTCATGCTTTGGGATTTAGCTACTGTAGGCACCTTGTCAGAAATCAGTTGAAGATGTGTGGCCTTGCCTGGAGGAAAGTTATGGTTCTTTGGGCACTATCTCTGTATTTTTGGAATACGGCTTATTGTCAAGTTATGAGCCCAGTGCCCCTTTAAAAGCAGTGTAAAAGCTGCTCATTCTGCTACCTCCCATGTTCTGGAGTTTTGTTATTCCAGTATTGGCACATCTCGATTCCATCTGTCTTCAGTCTGTCTCTGTCTCCACTGTAGGTGGGAACAGAACCATGCTTCTCTTTTATTATAAGTGATTTTCTTTAGGACAAGATTCTCATTTAAGCTTACTGGAAGATGCTCTTAAATTAACTTGGGTGGCAGGAAACCAGCAGGACAGGACAGCAATTTAAAACCAGTATGTCAGTGATAACACGGATGTATTGTTACAGAAAAAAGAATGAGCTGCTTAGACCCTACTTAGAGACAAGAATATGTAGTGCCAGGGCTCCAGATAAGTTTTTTTGGGGATGAGTATTGTACTCCTCATTTTGAAAGTGAGGCGAGTAAAACCAAATACAGATGTGTACAAATGTCTGGACAGAGTGGAGTGAGGAGTACATTTTAAATGTAGTTTTTTTCCTAGATAAAAACTGATCAAGTGCCAGCAGTGCTCCAGATAATGTTGGCAGGTAGGAGTAATTTACTCACCAGTTTTAAAATATAGTGAATAAAACAAAACTGGCATGCCTATGAGTGCTGTAAATCTGGAAAAAAATGCTCCTTTTGAATCACCAGTTATATTATGAAGCACTATTCTTTGGAGTGTGGAGTATTTACAAATGTTGGGTGAGTACTGGTACTCATTAAAACAATTTCTGAAGAGTATTTCCTAAAATGCCATTGTTCAACACTCATGGAATGATTTTCTTACACAAGAAACCGAAAAGGGAACCCAGACCTGCTGACTGATGTATGCATCCCCAGTGGTAACAGCACTGCAATGCCAATAAAGAGTTGAGCCTGACAGCAGCCTGTATAAAGCTTGTTGTGATGTGGGACAGGCACCACATTAGGAAGCCCAAATATTCCTGTTTTCCAAATATTTACAGGGCAGAGCCCATCAAAGCCTTTTTTTGGTGGATCAGGGACAAACATCTCTCCCAACGGGGCTGGTCTGCCGTCGCAGCATTAACACTACTGCTTGCGATGCTGGCGACCCAGGTTGGGGAGCAAACTCAGGCTGTCTGAGAGCCAGCTAGGCGGAGCAGGATAGAGTCCTGTGGACTGCGCTCCTTTTCCGGGGTTGGGAGGGTACTGGTGCCCAATAGACAGTGGCCCCCAGGTAATAGCTAGGAGTGAGTGCATCTAGGATCAGAGCTGAGACACGAGATTGGTGGGATGGCGGACATCTGCACATCGGGGTGGGAGCATCCTTAATGTGTGCTGATGTCATGGCACGTCTACTTCAACCAGGACAGGCAACTTAAGAGAAAAACCCTCTATCTCATGTGCAGCATAATAGCGGGCATGCAGCCACAGACCACTCTCCCAAGTGACTCCAACCTAGCCTGTCAGGGTTTACAAGGTGGATCTCTGACTCTCCCTTGCCACCCCAGGGGAGCCTCACTATGAGGGATAAGTCATGGGCCTCCCAATGCAAGCATGACTGGGGGATGCCGGGTGGGGGGCAGTGGTGGCTGAATGGCAACGTATAGAATACATCTCTGCCACAAGATGGAAGAGAGACCAAGTTTAAAAAAAAAAAAAAAAATTCTGTCCCAAGGATTTCTATTCATTATGGAGGAATGAAACATGAAGGTGATAATGGATGCAGGCCAATTCAGGTAAAGTCACTAGGGTATCTCAGCGTTTTCAGGGTAAATTATGCTTTTTAAGAGGGGAACTTCCTGTCACTATTCAGGAGATGAGAGCAGTGTTCTGAGGCTTGTCATACTTCAGCAGTATTACCTAAAACTAACACATTCTGGGCAGTTGACAGTGTAGTAACTGTGTCATACATACTGACTCAAAGGTTCAATAGGAGGTAAGTGATGATCAAAGAGACAGAGAATCCTAGCTTATGTAGAAGGCCATCTTTATTTTTTGTCAGTTGCTCATCTGACAGGTGAGTTGTTAAAGTTAAACACAGACTAATGGAGAAACGGACAAGAGTCATCTCGGTGAGTGGCATCTGCACCTGGTGTTTCTGAGTCTCTGTTGGAAATGGAGAACCTTGAAATAGACATGATGTGGCTCAAAGGAGGGAGCTATCTTCGAAGAAGATAGAATAGTAATCTAACATAACAGTTGATCTTTGAGAGAATGTCTTTGAATGAGCCATTGCTCTCCCTCTCTCTTTCTCCTAGCGGGTGGTTATTGTGCCTGCTCGCATATGCTGGTTCTCCTCTTTTGTCTGATTTTGCCATTATATTACTTTGGTTTCTATTTCCTCTCCTGTGTGCTGGGTTTTGGTCCTGGTTGCTTTGGTCCCTGTCAGTCTGATGATCCTTTGAGCTTATTGCTCACATTATATAAGCAGTGACGATGCTCGTCGACAAGGATGGCCACAGCTAGCAGAAGTTAACTGTGTGGTCCTGTCACCCAACAGCTTACAGTTCCATGATATGGCTTGGTGGCGGAGATTCTCTTGAAGATTTACTGTTATGGTAAGTAACTATTCTTTTGAGAAAGAAAATGGCTATTGGAAGTTCTGGCCAGCCATTTGACCTGGTAGCTCCAGTTGACCTGGTAGCTGATCTACTGTAGTAGAGCACTAAAATGGTATTGCAGGTACCTGGGTTTAATGCCCAGTTAGGTCGTATTCTAACCCCAGGAATCCCTCACTTAGTGTTTACACTTTAGCATCTCGTCACAGCATAGAAAGATGCCCCGGAGATGGAACCTTATGAAAATGTTAGAATTTGGAATGTAGGTTCATACTCTGCACTGTGGTCTCCACTCTAACCCCTAACATCAGACTTGTTTCCCCGCTGATGAGAGCAGTCGTCCTGAAGTTGGCTCTAGTCTCCTGAGGGGTTTAACTCGTATTTTATTTGTTTCTAAGTGAGATAGTTAGGTAGTTATTCATTCGGCACTGCTCTAGATAGTGTTTGTTTTGTAAACTTACGTAAGTTTGTCATTTTAAGCAGTTTCTCCAATTCCCGACAATTTCCCAGCAACCGGAGAAGGCCACAAGTCAGCGCGGTTTGTGCTTTTGGAGAACTGCTCTATTTCTAGTGGGTTCTTTTCTTTTTTTGTATAAACAAAGTCTTTCATTGATTACAAAAGAGTAACCGCTTGCCTTTTTAAAGTGGTTCATATCTCTGTTAGTCATGGTTCCCGTTTTTAGTGAACCGGACCATTTCTATTACATTATTAGTATTTCTGAGTAAACAGGTTTTATTTCATGCTTTTTTTACAACATTACTCACAGTTTCTAGTAATAGGAACCACATTTTTTGTATTTTTTTCCTCAGAACCTCTGCTTTTCCCTTAGGTTCTGGGAATATATTTTCTCACTTTTTCTGGGACCCAAACAATATTTTTTCAATAGGTCTTTAGTGTTTAGCATGACTGATACACCTGTGTTTGGCATGACTGATAACACCTAAAAAAAAAAAAAAAAATGAAAACTGGACCAACAGGCTTTAAAAATTGAACAAATTGCCTTTAGCTCCTGGCAAAGGTAGATTGCCGATTTTGTAAATTGTGAGCTCTGTATAAAATTGTGCCCTAAAACCCAAAAGAAAAGAGTTAAAAAAAAAAAAAAAAAAAAAAGAGTTTATGACTTCTCAGTCTGCCTCCATGTCACCAAAAAATATTAAAGGCTGTGAGGTCAGCCTCACCTCAGTCGTGGGGAAGATCATGGAGGCACTGCTTAAAGAAAGAATAGTGGCACGCTTGGAATCCATTGGTGCATAGGATCTGAGACTGTATGGATTCACAGCAGGAAGGTCATGTCAGACGAATCTGATAGATTTGTTTGACTAGGTGACGCAGGAAGTAAATCGTGGGGGTGGATGTTGCCTGCCTTGATTTCAGCAAGGCCTTCAACACCGTCCCACATAAAAGGCTGATTACCAAGATGGGCAGTCTTTGTATAGGGCACAAGGTGGTAAACTGGGTTAGAAACTGGCTAACTCACAGGAGGCAGAGGGTGGTGGTAAATGGGATCCAATTCGGAGAGGGGGGGGTGACCAGCGAGGTACCTCAGGGATCAGTCCTTGGGCCAGTCTTGTTTAATGTCTTCATTAGCAACATTGCAGAAATGAAATGCCTGGGAGTGAGTGTGCCTGGGGGCAAAATTATGTGGGAGTGAAAGTGGCAGGAGCAAAATGACGGGAGTGAAATGTCGTAGACCCCTCATCCCCCGTGGTGTGTATTCTTGCCATAAACTTTCCAGACTTGTATTCCAGACACTTCCAGTACACTTTTTTCCCATACCTCTGCTCTTTTTAAACAAAAATCCATCATGCACAAGTAGCCAATTTCCCCATGCACTGCTGATGAACTCGACAGACATAGTACTGGACAGAATCACTCCACATGACTCACACATGGAACACTGACCATTCGTTCGTCCACCCATCGCTCAGTTTAGTGACAGCACATCGCATGAAACAACACACAAAAACATCACTGCGAGACACGCACTACAACATTCACCTCTGCAGCAATCACCCACTAATGTGCAGCAATCTCCCAGTAATATCATACACACCCGTCTGTCCATTGCACGTAGAACAACTTCACTCCAAAGTCTGACCCGCACAGATACAGTTCGCCCTCCTTACCGTGCCCACATCTGCTTGCCCTAGAGACTCCGCTCTACTGTTTCGACAGACACAGAACAACCTGTTTGTTCGTCCACATGCTGCTCGATCTAGTAACAGTACAATCGGACAAAACAACACACAAAAACACCACTGCAAGACACCCATTACAACATTCACCTGTGCAGCAATCACCCACTAATTGCAGCAATCACCCAGTAATATCACACACACCTGTCTGTCCATTGCGCATAGAACAACTTCACTCCAAAGTTCGATCCGCACATATGCAGTTCACCCTCTTTCCAACGCCCACATCTCCTTGCCCTAGAGACTCCGCTCTATTGTCGGGATACCACAGGTATTCCACCCCCTGCTTGTCCACCTGATACTTTTTTCAGTCTTTTTGTCTACGGCTGCAGCTCAGGTAGGTCGAGACATGATTTTTGAAGTGGCTTTTTCTAATGATTTGTGAACTGGAACCAGCAGCCTCCTTCATGCTCTGAGTCACTACCCCACCTCCCTCACTGGAAAGCAGAGCTGTCCCTGGAGACGCTCAAGCCTCCCAGCTGGCCCTCAGCTCCTGGGCTCATTCAACCGGGTCACCTGTGTGGCAAGCAGAAATCCAACTGCTGTGCCGATGGGCCGGCCATCATGATAGATTTTGAACAGTCTGCGTATAAGACGTTTCAAAGTGTGTTCCCTAATGCCCAGCTCCATGGCTGCTTTTTCTGTGTGTGCCAGGCTCTGTGGAGGAAAATCCAGCAAGTTCCTTAAGTTCTTTCACAGTACATGTCAGACGAGGAGTATGCTTGTAACATACATTTGTTACCAGCTTTGGCTTTTGTGCCCCCTCAGGATGTTGTGGCTGTATTTGAGGGACTGTGGGGTTGGGATTTTTATGTTTTGGAGAACAAAGTGCTGGCCCCTGTGATGGACTATTTCAAGGACACATGGCTCGGCTGTCCTGTCCATGGAGGGGTCTGACAGAGACTGCTTTCTCCACCAGACTTCTGGAACTGTTATGAGGCAACTAAGTGCGGTCTTCCTCATACAGTCAATTCCATGGAAGCCTGGCACAAAAGTTTTAACTCCCTAATGGGTGCTGCACATCCTAGTGTCTGGAAGTTCATTGATATTACGAAGGCGCAGCAGCAGATGACTGAGGTTAATATTCAGCAGTGTGTCTCCGGGAGTTTTGTACATAGCTCAAAAAAATATAAAGATTGCAGCCAGCGAATTATGGAGATTGTGGCACAGTATAATAAGTACACAGAGGTCACGGGCAGTCAGGTTGTCTGGTCCGACTTTGACCAGGTGGCTGTCATGGATGTTGTAAAGGTTGTCTGGGGGCTACAGTCAACATGCTTTAGTTTGGACCCGGGACCAACATGCCTTCTAGTGGGGTGTGTTGATGTCATCGGCCCAGTCCTAGCCGAGAGTCCGTTGCTCTCTAGTGTCTAGGGTCTTTCCTGGACCCCTGAAGGAAGCGGTCATGAGGTCGCTCCTGAAAAAACCTTCACTAGATCCGGACTGTTCGGCGAACTACAGACCTGTCTCTAACCTGCCTTTTTTGGATAAGGTTATTGAGAAGTCGGTGGCCTTGCAACTGGAGACCCATTTAATATCTCACATCATCTACGATCCTCTCCAGTCAGGTTTTAGGAAGAAGCACAGTATCGAGACTGTCCTGGTTCAGGTGCTAAATGATTTCTGGTGGCGAGGGATCAAGGGAGACATTCCATCTTGATTCTCCTCAATCTCTCAGTGGCATTTGACACTGTGGACCATGGGATATTGATGGAACACCTGCGGGTTTGTTGTGGACTGGCTAGTACAGTCGTCAACTGGTTTAAATCTTTCCTCACTGGCAGGTTGCAGCGTGTGGTGTCAGGGTTTTTTTCCTCGGCACCTGTGCCCCCGCTATGTGGGGGTCCCGTAGGACTCCATCTTATCACCAATGTTGTTCACTGTGTATATGCTACCACTAGGGGGACATTATAAGACGGTATGGGCTGAGTTTTCACTGCTATGCCGATGACACTCAGCTATACCTTTCTTTCGAGCCCAAGCAGCAGGAAAAAGTCTCACTGTTTAACATCTGTCTCACTGAGATCAAGGACTGGATGAGGACCAACTGGTTGAAGTTTGAACTCTGGCAGGACTGAAGTGCTGGTGCTGGAATCCGATCACCAGGGGGGAGGGTGCAATCGGGACAAGTCTCAGGGCTTTGGCTTGGGGATGCCCAGTTGCACACCTCTGATCGGGTGAGAAATCTTGGCGTTGTTTTGGACTGCGGTTTGACACTTAAGTCACAGGTGTCAGCTGTGGTTCACACCTCTTTTTACCATCTGAGAAACTTCACCAGGATTAAACACCTGGTACCACCTGCTGACCTCCCAGCACTGCTCCATGCCTTTGTGACCTTGTGCCTTTATTACTGCAATGCCCTGTACCTAGGGCTACCAGGGGTAGATCTTTGCCGCCTGCAGCTAGTGCAGAATGCGGTGGCCAGGTTGTTGACTGGCCTGTCTAGGTCATGTCATATTACTCCTGTGCTGCACTATGTACACTGGCTGCCAGTTAGGTGGCGGATCTCCTTCAAGGTCGGTTTGCTGATATATGAAGCCCTACACGGCCAGGGGCCCAGCTACCTACAAGACCTTCTGACTCCCTACCGTGTTCTCTTTGCTCCACAGATTAAGGACTGTTGGGAGTTCTGAGGGTCTCTTTGAAGACATCACGTGCTCGTACTTTTCCATGTGCATCACCGACCCTCTGGAACTCCCTCCCCCGATACATCCGAGACTGTCCCACAGTAGATATCTTCAAAAGGAAGCTAAAAAGCCAGCACGGTGGCACTGAGGGCTGAGGCACTGGATGCCTTGCCTTGTGCTATGCCGGCGGCTCGAGTTCAGGAACTACCTTGGGTCATCAGGGAGCTGGTGGGGGGGGGGAATGGGATTGAGCAGCCTCTAGGCAGTTTTCCCCTCTCGGGATGGTTGCCTGCCCCACCCCATAGTTCTGCTCCCACGGTGGAGTCTGGTGGGAGGGCAGTGGCGGCGATGTCAATTGGGGCGGAAGGGGCCGAGCCGGGTCGGCGTGCACCTCCACGCACCTACAAATGTGCCGGAGTCCTGGGGGAAGATGGGGACAAAAACTACTACTACTACTTAAAAAAAAAAAAAAAAGGCACTAAAAACCTGTTTATTTAGACAAGCTTTTTTGGATGCAGGCTGATGTTTTAATTGTTGATTAATTTGTTTTAATTGTTTGTTGTATGTATATTTTAAATGTAATGTTTATGCTTCTGTAAAGCACATTGATTCAAAATGAGACTTGCGATATATGAAATAAAGTCTGATTGATTGATTGACATAGTCTGAGTGACTGTTTGAGAGGGATTGCTGCCAGTTGATATAGTCTGAGTGACTATTTGAGAGGAATTGCTGCCAATTTCCAGCTTCCAGTGTGACTGTTGCTGAGACATGGGAGTGGCGTTGGGTCTACCAGTAGTTTCTATGTTACATTTGCTCTGTTTTCTTTTGCTGTGTTTACCGGTGTGGCTGTGGAATCTGTATCTCTGGATTGTGTGGCATGCTTTCTAATAAAGTGTGGAACCTTGTGTCACTGTTGCGTGGTCTTTTTTTTGCTGTCTCTCCCTTGTCTGCCATCCTCCACTATATGTGCTGCCTGGAGTTGGTTATATAAAAGTAGGGGTGTGTGGAGTGCAGAGCCCCCTGCATTATATCAGTTTCTTCTAGTCTGTTTCTCTGGTTACATACAGGTGGTTTCTACTTGATGAGAGGTGCTGATTGTGTATGTTAGCGATGTAAGCACCTTGCGGTTTTATTGCTGTTTGCTCCTTGTGCTGCCAACTTATTACTCCCAGTGTGTTGTTGTCCGGCAACTTGCTTTCTGCTCTAATGTTGGTGACCCAACACCTGTATGCCCACCCTGCTCATCAAAATGTAGTCCAAGCAAGTGCCTTTGAGAGGGCTAACATGCCATTCTGTGCACAGCTCCCTGAAAAGGGCACCAAGAAATTGGATACTGTGGCCAAAAAAAGTGTACACATAGCTTCACTGCTCATCAGGCAGGCAGCTTACTCTGTTCATATAGCCCAGTACCAGCAGCACTGTGGAATACAGTGCTGGCACTGGCCGATAAGCCTGATGGTGAATTGGCACAGGACCTGACTGCCACAGCAAAGTCATCTCAGGATACTCCACTTCAGCGTGGTTGTGGACACTGATGACACTGCCTTAAGGGTACTAGCCCATACTGTGTCTTTGAGGCAATTTGCCTGGCTAAGGGCAGCCATTCTTTATCAGGACACTCAGACAAAGGCCATAGATTTCCAGTTTGATGGAGATTCTTTTTTTTGGTGACGAAACAGGCATACATGAAAAAAAGTGGATGAGTATAAAACCACTTACAAAAGCAGCACTGGAAAAGAAAAGGCCTCCACTTCCTACAGGCCTTACGGTAGAGGAGGCAGGGGCTACTTCCAGAGAGCCTATACTCTCTATGTGCCCTATGAGAAACAACTCCAAAGTTGTTACTACAGGGGCAGAGGCAGGAGGGGCTCCAAGCGGATTGCTGCAGCACCAGCCCCCAGGCCTCAGCCAAAATAAAAAAACCCTGACAGTTCTGCCCAGGTCATCAAACCATTGCCAGTTGAGGGGAAGGCTGGCCCACTACTTCCAGGAACTGGGTAAACATTACCACATAAAAGTGGGTCCTGGATGTACTGGACCAGGGGTTGTCCCTGCAGTTCAAAAAATTGCCAAAATTGCAGAAATACAAACATTTCCCAGCACACTCTCCCACAGATAGAGTTCTGCTGGAAGTGGAAGTAAACACACTCCTACTAGCAAAAGTCATGTAAAAGATCCCCTGCCTCACAGTGGGGCAAGGGCCTGTTTTCAAGGTATTTCATGACCCACAAGAAAAATGTGGAGTGGCAACACGTTTTAGACCTCGTATATTGGAACAAGCACACACACAAAAAAAAAAGAGAGGTTCAGGATGGCCACACTGGGCACAGTGATCCCATCCTTACAGTCAGGGCCTTGGCTGGGTCCCTGGATGTGGAAGACACCTACTTCATTATTTCAGTCAGACCTAGCCACAGAAGATACCTGAGGTCCAGGCTAGGAAACTTACAGTACCAATTTCTAGCCCTTCCCTCCAGCCTCACCTTAGCACCAATGGTCTTCACAAAGTGCTTAATCATGGCGGCAGGGGACCAGAGAAAGCAAGGTATGGTGTGTTTTTTTTTCTCTGCTTGGACAATTGACTGGTCTCAGGGGAAACAGAGCAAGAGACGGGGTGCTTTATCCAGAAGGTAAAAAGCACTCAGGAAAAACTGGGGTCCTGATAAATCTGCAGAAGTCTCAAATAGAACCTGTTAAGGTGCTGGACTTCATAGGCGCAGAATTAGGTACCCTGCAGGGGAAAGCCTTCCTCCCTCAGGGAAGGGTAGCAACTCTGATTGCCACAAAAGAATCTTTCACAGTGGGCCAGCAGGGGATTTTCTAAAACTACTGAGCCACATGACTGCTTCCACAACTATGATTCCATGGGCCAGGTTCCAGATGAGGGACATTCAGTACCACCTAAGAGACCACTGGTTTCAAAGATGGGACTCTCTCTAAAAACTAGTGCCAGGAAGAAAACCTCAGAGATGGGCATTCCCTTCCTACAGCAGTCCCCACAAGTATCATCACATCAGATGCTTCACTCCTGGGGTGGGGTGCTCACCTGGAGGACCTCACAGTAAGTGGCATCTGGAGCCCACAGGAGACCCAGAAACAATCTCCTGAAACTCAGTGCAGTATTTCTAGCAATGTAGGTTTTCTCCTCCCGGCGGCAAGGTCAGTCTGTCCAGATCAGAACAGACAACACCACAGCAATATACTATGTAAACAAGCAGGGAGGTGCAAGATCCTCAAGACTACACAGGGGCAATGAGGATCTGGGACCTGGCTTACTTCCTAGATGCAGATATCTCTGCAGTACACTTGCCAGGCAGAGACAACATCCTGGTAGATTCCCTAAGTAGAATCAAGTAGGGAAACCACAAATGGAGCCTGAACCAGCAGATTCTGGCCAAGGTTTTCAGAAGATGGGGCACTCGGGAAATTGGACTTTTTTGTTTCTAATTTGCTGTACTTTCTTCTTCCCTGCCTGGTGGTCCTCGGTTAACCCTCTTCACTCCCTGCCCTGTCATCCACTGTCTATGGGGACGTACCTTCTGACCAGGTCAGTTCCCCATGGTTTGCCCCCTGTGGCAGAGCCTCCCAGGTTCCCAAAGCCTGGGAGGAGTTAGAGCTGGGATATGGTCACGAGCCCAGTGAGTGGTGCGGTGCCTGTGGAGAGAGAGGTGTCGTCATGCTGCTTCAGGCCAGGGAGCCTTTTTCTTCTCTGTAAGTCACCTCCCCGAGCACCTTGTGGGCTTGGACCAGGCGAACATCTGCACTCAGGGGTGCAGACGTCCTCATTGGACGGCACTCCACCCACCCATCGCGGATCCACTACACTGCCACTTGTGGTCACCCAGGTGACAGTGTTGTAGCAGAGCACACAGTCCTCCCTTCCCAGAGAAGGAGAATGTCCTCTGGGATGCTCGATCGCCTTCCCCCCAGCTGGCCTCCGACTGCCTGGGCTCACTTCCAAGCCTGGGTCACCAGTGTTGTGAGTGGTAGTGCTACAGCTGGACCGATGGGCTGGCTTCTGAAAATAGATTTGTTTGCATCCTATGAGAAGAATCAGCTCCCAAAGTTTTTTGTAGACCATCAGCCAAGGGGCACAGTCCCAGAGGAAGCAGTGTCAGTGGCTCAGCAGGTTGCACACTCGCCTCTGAGGCCGGAAGATCGAAAGGTTGTTGGTTCTTGCCTCACACCAGGCACTTGGAGTAAATCCCAGTACTGACACTGTGGTGCATTATGAGGGAGATGCTGCGCTCCTGAGGTGCTGTCTTTCAGATGAGACATTAAACTGAAGTCCTGTCTGCCTGTTCTGGTGGTTGTTCAGGTGGACGTTAAACATCCCATGGCACTTCTCGAAAAAGAGTAGGGACATTTCCCTGGTGTCCTGGCCAGATTTCCCCCATTCACTAAAATAAATACCACCAACAGCTTAACCTGGTTCAATTTCAGTTAGTTGCCATCTATATCCCCCCCCCCCGGTCACCCCTGAATAAGGGACTTCATGTATCAGTGGGCCTACCTGGTCAATAAAATTCAATAAAAATAAAATAACATATGTATATTTTTTTTTACTAGGAGAGACACACTAAGCTGAAGTTTGTTTACAGGTGTGACCTGGGAGCACAATGAAGTTAAATGACTTGCTCAGGGTCCCACAGTTTGCAAGTGGGGGCTATGGGATTCAAACCCAGGTCTCCAGGTTTGTAGCTCAGAGCCTTAGACCATTGCGCTATACTACCTCCTAAAAAAATAAGGATGCCCTAGCCTTAAAGTGGACATGAAGGTTTTTGTATGCCTTCCCATTATTCCCACTCATACAGGGAATGCTACTGAAGCTTAGGAGAGAGCCTGCAGCAATGATCCTAATAGCCCCAGACTGGACAAAGCAGATCTGGTATTCAGTGCTCCTGGTCCTGTCCAGCAAGAATCCAGTCAGCCTGCCATTGAGTTACAAACTTCTGAACATATCTTAGGGCAGGATAGCATTCCCAGATCCCTGGAGTTTACACCTGAGGGCATGATTCTTGAAGAGCTAGAGTATTCTGGATTGACTCTATGAGAGGAGGTCCTGAGGGTGCTTAAATGTTGCCAGAAAACCAGCAACCAGGAAAGCATACTCCTCTAATTGGAAGAGATTATCATACTGGTAGGCTAATAGAATGCTGGGGTGCATAGGGAGGGGTATCACCCGCAGAAAAAGGGAGGCAGTTTTACCCCTGTGTAGATCAGTGGTGAGGCCCCACCTGGAGTACTGTGTCCAGTTCTGGAGGCCCCATCTCAGGAAATACATAGATCGGTTGGAGGCAGTAGAGAGAATGGCAACCAAAATGGTGCATGGCCTGCATCAGAAGCCCTACGAGAAAAGACTCACAGTTAAATATGTACTCTCTAGAGGAAAGGAGAGACATGATAGAAACATTCAAATATCTGAAATGCATCAGTAAGGTACAGGAAGGTGGCATTTTGCACAGAAAGAGATGCTCAAGGACAAGGTGGCATATTATTAAGCTGAAAGCAGGGAGACTTAGAGAGGATGTGAGGAAATACTTCTTTACGGAAGGGGTGGTGGATGTCTGGAACAGACTCCCAGCAGAGGTGTGGTACAAATGGTAACAGGTTTTAAACATGCATATGAGAGACATGGGGGGGGGTGCCTTAGTAACAGAGCTGGGGGGGGGTGCTGGAGATCATGTAGGGTCTACAGTATGTAGAGATCGAAAGCGGACAAATAGTTCCCGGACAATATGTCACAGACATGATATTGTGGTAAAACCGTCAAATGGTCAAAATACTATTGCTCGTTAAAGTCACATGTCTCATATAGTCGCGGTTGAAATGTCGCCCTGTTGACAGCCCATCCTTCTCCTTTGTATACAAGAAATTATCAAGAGCAAGCTTTGGCTTTCCTTTCTGACTTTGAATAAACTCCATTTCGAAAATACCTCAGCATATATACAGTAAGTAGCATATATACAGGTGAGACTAATGCTCAAATTATATAAATCATTAGATAGCAGGTTCTATCAGGAATTCAATTACCAATTACCAATCATGGGCGATCAATTATGCTGCTACTATGGTATATAATTGAATGTCAGCGATCTGGGGCTTTAACAATAATGCTCGCTCAGGTATGGTGCTAAGATCTCTGCCAGATGATTATGCACCCTGGGATGAATGCCATCTGGTCCCAGTGCTGGGGCTTTAACAATAATGCTCGCTCGGGTATGGTGCTATAATTGTGTAAATAAAAGCTTCAAATTGAGCGGGTGCTTGCATGCTGTTGAACTCTAGGCGAATGGAAGGAACGGCAGAAACATTCTGACAAATACAGATTCCCATTGGAAAAGCGATCTATTACAGTACCAGCATGTGTGACCAAATAGCAGATGTTTGATTAGTAACCCCCTCTGGGAGACAGCACTGATGAAATTTAGAGGAAAGGTGGGGGTTCGAATACAGAGAGGGGGTATGAAAAGAATGACATTGCTGGCACTTGACACATCGGACAATACGTCGCCGATTTAAACCCGCGGCAACATTTGTGCGACGCTTACTCCTGGGACCAAATGATCGGACGACATTTAAACCGCAACCAAATGCCTGCAGTCTTAAATCCGGCGACTAATCGTCTTAGTGCCCTAGAGATCTTAGGGCAGACTGGGTGGGCCAGGAGGTCTGTTTCTGCTGACAGCTTCTATGTTTCTGTATTTCAGTGGTGTTCCAAAAAGAATATCCCAAGGCAGGCAGGGTTGCCCAAAGTCCTGGACTACCTAGTGCACTTGCAGTCTCTAGGCCTGTGGCCATCAGCACTAAAGGTGCATCTAGCAGCAGTATTAGTCTACACAACAGCAGGCAAGGGCATGTCACTGGCCTCTCAACCTATTTTTAAAAGGTTCTTTAAAGGCCTCAATCGCCTGTACTCCCTGTAAGGGACCAAGTCATCCCATGGGACCTGAATATCTTGCTTGCCCAACTGATGGAGGCCCCCCTTTAAGCTTATGGCTATGGTTGACCTAAAATATACCACATGGAAAACCATTTTTCTGATTGTTATGAAATCTGCTAGGAAGGTAAGTGAGCTGCAAGCCTTCTGCACAGAACCAAACTACATAATCTTCCACATGGACAAGGTAGTCCTTAGAACCAATAGGTAATGGATTGCCCATGAAAACTGGTCTTCTTGGCCCATGGTTCTATCAGTATAAATAAATAAAACAAACAAGTTACTGCCTAAGGTGGTATCAGAGTTCCACCTGAACTGGAAAGTTGCTCTTCCCTTACTCTAGTCTGAGTTTTCCAGCCCAGGTGAGCAGAAATGGTACAACCTGGACCTGAAGCAAGTACTGGGCATCTGCCTGAATCAGACAAGGGATGTCCGGTCTGAGGTCACTCAGGTTTTTGTTACCTATGGTGAGGTGGGCAAAGGTAAGCCAACAGCCACGTGGAGTGTCTGTCATTGGATAGTCTCTCGCATACAGGTTTACTATGAAAAAGCTTGGAAAATGCCCACAAGAGGCATCTCTGACTCTGTTGTATCCACAAGGGGCATCCCACTATTGAACATTTGCAAAGCAGGTACCCAGAGAACAGTGCACACCTTCACAGAGCACTATTGCCAGAATATACAGTCCAGAAGGGATGCCGGCTTTGGAACTGCTGCCTTGCAGAACCTCTTACCTAAGTTAGTTCTGGACCCAGCCTCCAAAGGTACTGCTGTAGAGTCTGCTAAAGTGTAAACACTAAGTGAGGGATTCCTGGGGATAGAAGAAAAAATTGCTTACTGTAGTAATGTTGTTTCTTCTAAGGGATCCCTTGCTGTGTTTACACTTCCTAACTCTGCCTCTGCTTCCAGAACCTGAAAATAGGTTCACACAAGAATCAGTTATTTTCCTTGAGGCTGCTTGAGCATTACTGTAGCAGTTCCTTGACAATTGTATAATGCGGTCAGTTAAATATTTTTAACTATATTTTTTTTCTACATGATGTCTGTCTCAAATCTGGTTGATTTTTCTGAAAATCCTATTTCGAAATTGTTAGAATTTTTGGTAGTCATTAAACTAGTCCTAGTAGTCGCCGCTCGCTGTAGCTATGGAAAGAAATCTGATGTTAGGGGCTCGAGTTGAATGCGACCACAGTGCAGAGTTTGAACCTACAGTCCAAATTCAAAAATTTGCATAAGGTTCTATCTCCAGAGCATCTCTCTATGCCAGGAAGAGATGCTAAAGTGTAAACATAGTGAGAGTCCCTGAGAAGAAACAACATGACTATGGTGAGTAATTTTGTCTCATTTCTTTCTCATTACAGTTTCTGTTTCAAGAATGCTTAGCAGTGCTGGCCCACCGGCAAGGCATCCGCTTGTGGTGCTGCCATCCCAGGTTCAGTGATGTACCCTGGAGTCAGAGGGCTGGCCAGGGGGAGAAGGATTGAGCATCCCAGGGACTGCTCTCCTTCTCTGGGGGCAGGGAGGAAGAGTGTCTGGTGCAATGCGGACCTCTGGCGGAGGCCAGAGGTACTGTCGTGGCTGGCGCCACACATTAGGGAGGCGGGCGTCATTGCACATCCCCTCCCCAAGGGGAAAAACTTTCAAAAAATGGTGGTCGATGGCCCTGCCTCTGCTGCTGCGCTCCGTTGCAGACCAGGGTTCACTGGGGGGGTCATGCTCCGTGGCCCGCCCTGGGGGTAATCCAGGGCTAAGAGACCATGTTCCTGGGGGAGTGCCTCACCAGGGGTTAAGCCTGGGATTGAGGGGGTGGTGGTGGCGCAGCGAGATGCGGAACCTCTGGTCACAGGGGAAAAAAAAGAATGATTAGCAGCAGCTATTATTTACGTTACAATTCTTTACTCAAAGGGGGTTTGAAAGACAGGGGTCAAAAATGGCTCATGTTCTGCAGCTGAGCCCATGTGATAGTTGCCTAGCCAGCATTTCCCTTATTGGATCCTCTTTCTCTTCATCTCTTTTGTGTTGTCCTTCTCAAAATTGTGTTGTGTCCTTTTAAAAAGGAATTTATTTCAAGTCCCCATTCCTTTTTTTTTTTTTATTTATTATGCTTTTTATTCCTCTTTGCCACTGAAGCTGCCCTTTTCTGGCATGACAACACTCAGTCCTGTTCCAGCACTTCTCTGGCACTTACCTCCGGACATTCAGTGTTACAGTGTAGCTCCTAGGCCGAGGTGATTTCTTTGGGGGCTGGTACTTATTCCCCCTTGGGCCTTTTAATGTGGTAGCTGGAGAGGTCACTGTGGAGGACAGAGCCTTGGAGCACTGGGTGTAATTCTGCGTGTTTCAGGGTTTTACCTTTCAGTTTCTCCCTACCCACTGGAGACTGATGGCACATGCAGTTGCCTGGCTGCGCACAGCACCACCCTGTGTTCTCACACCCAGGCTGTTCAGATTGCATTGTCACCTGTGGCCACCCAGGTGGTAGTATTGTAGCAGAGCTTGCTACCCTCCCTCTCTGGAGAAGGAGAGCGTCCTGTGGAGTGCTTGATCCTTCCACTGGCCAGCCCTTGATGTCCAGGGCTGATTCCTGAAACTGTGTTGCCAGCATTGTGAGTGGCAGGTCTACTGCTATACCGACAGGCTAGCTTTCAAGTCCCATTTCATGTTAATTACATTGTAAGTTCAACTTGGAAATAGCACTTCCCAGACTAATTTTCTGAGCCAGCATTGTTTTACGCTGCATCACAGTTTCAAAACGAATTTTCTGTGACAGGCCAGTACATGACATCTACTTGGATGAAAATGTGTTATGTAACTAGTGCACTTCGTTTGGAAAGCAACCCTGTTTGTGTATGTTTAATATTATGCTACTTGGAACTAAAACCACTTGTTAGACTTTCACTTGTCAGTGATGGTACCCCTCAGTTTGGCATTGATTAAAAGCCATGTTTGAGAGCTGACATTTCTCATTTCACATTGAGTCCCCTCAAGCTTGTGCATGAAAAATCTCCTGTGGGCCTATGAGTCTAATTTTTCCATAGTTTGCCTGAAGGCTGGTCTCTCAAGAGGCTTCTTCTTTCCATTAATGTGAAATCATGGGTATAGACTTCATTGATAGATTCTCTGCTGTATGGAAACTTGTCGCCCTAGCAATTTTCTTTTTTTATATTTGTATTGGTTCATCTGTTATAATTCCAACATATAAATATTAGATTATCAAACATGACGAAAGAAGACTGAATTTACTTCCCAACTCCTCAGTGGGTAAGGCATAGTTCATCTAATTTGCAGAGTATTAGTATTCTTTAGTGACAACTCTGTAGAGAATGTAATCCTTTTTTTGCTACTACTATATAAAAAAAAGCAGTCATAGAAGGTTGTGGATGTGATATTTCTTAGTTACGCAGGACTGTTGCCTAGCTTATAATCTGTCTGCACACACCAGGAGTGCTGCTGTTCTTTGATGACCGAAAAGTAAAGCAGGGGATGGGAGTCTCACATATTTTACTGATATTTGTAGTCACCTGTTACAAACAAAAACCCAGTTGTCTGTTTTAGATGAAAAGAAATTTTGACATATATGCTGTTATTGTAATGCCCTTGACCATTAATAACTAGAAATAATGGATAACTGTAGCCCAGCCAGGGAATAAAAGTTTGCAACCATGGCACAGATGCATTAAGACTACATGCACTAATATATGAAGTACCCTGTAATAAAAGTACTGATGTATAAGGTAGAAACAGATTTTGATGGCAGATAAGGACCGCCTGGCCCACCTAGGCTGGTAATTTCCCTACCTACTTAACTTCTGATCCTAAATGATCAGCAGCTTTCCCTCTCTTTCAGTCAATCAAAAATATTTATTTTACCAGGTGAAGCACCTTGAGTAAACTCATTTACAGATAGACCTGGACAGGTACATGATCAAACACTGAGTAATATTACAACAATTAAAATAAAGGCATTACATACAATAGAATAAGATACATTTGTAAATATGTAAACTAAAAGAACACTTATAGATAGCAGTCACATAGCAATATATGCACTGAACATACCAGCAGAACAAAGGCAGTGTGGGCAACCACGCAGGGAAGGACAGTGGTAACATGGAACAACTAACGGTGGAGGAAGGAGGGAGGAGGATAAGTGTGAGTAAAAAACACATGGGGGGGGTCAGTGGAAGTCAAACAGAGGGTACAGTGTCTGAGGTCAGTATACTTTTAGCCAAAAATCAAGGAAATCAATTGCAGGACTCCTTAACATAACATGCACATAGTGATTTGAATGCTAACAGACTAATATGGCAGGCTATTTGCAAGACCTCCTTTGTCCCTACCGCCCCCGCCATCCACTCTGTTCCACCGACGAGGGATTGCTGGAGGTTCACAGGGTCCGTTTGAAGACTTCTGCGGCCAGAGCTTTTGCATTCGCGGCCCCGACCCTGTGGAACACTCTACCTCTTCGAGTGAGAGAGTGCCTGTCCATCGAGTCTTCTAAATCTGCACTAAAGATGCATTTATTTGAGTTGACTTACCCTGACTTGTTCTGAATTTTATTGCTAATTTTAATGGAATAGTTTTGATTTAGATTTTTAATTGGATTAGTTTTTAGAAATTTTGTACAGGCGCTTTGGTTCTTGAAAAGCGTCTTCATATAAATAAAGTTTGATTTGATTTGATTGGTTTATTCTCATGGTTTTCTGGAGTTTCTTTCCTACCACTAGGGTTGCCTTCTGTCTATTCCATGCATTCTTGAACTCACCAATCATTTTAGCCTGTACGATATCCACTGGGAGGCTGTTCCATGTATCCACCACCCTTTCTGTTGAAAAAAAAAAAAATAGGTAGGCTATAGTATTTCTAATTACCTAGATTCCATTCGCTATCCTCACTGAGGCAGTCATCCATGGAGCATGCTCAGTCACTGGAAACGGTCTTCAAACTTGACTCCTCTTACTACCCAACCACAGATTTACCTAGATGTCGATTGGACTCTACTTTGTTTTAATCAAAGTGTAAAGAGCTGTTACCTTAAATAGACTTCAGTTGTGCTAATAAGCATTTTGCAATTACTTGTCACAGGTGCCATTGTTCTGTTTGTGCTGTTTATTTGAAATTGTTTCATCAGGTAAATTTACAGAGATACGAGAAAACATACAGAGATACAAGGATAATCTCATTTACCAATGCGATCTGGTGGAAGGGGGTACTTGGAGGGAAAGTATAAACACAGTATTTACCTATTAAAATTATATATACACAAACATATCAACATAATATCATACATGCAGTAACTATAATAACTTTTTATAGTGGAATTATAATGTGAAAACAGCAGCAGTTGAGCAGGACAATCAGGTAGTTAGATACGCTAAGAAATGTTGATCATTGTCAAGTACAGTCTCAGTACAAGGCACTTACCAGGGCTAGAGATTTTTCTTTTAAAAAGTGGATTACCAGTTTCCCAGATTTGGTATTCCGTCCCAGAAAATGGTATGCCACCCCCTGTTTTTGTATATCTGCTAGAAAATGTCACCAACCATCAGTACATCCTTGTCTGACTAAATAAAAGGCAAAAAACAAGTTCTAAAAATTCTCCATTCATTTATTTTTCTGTATTTTTTTTCCTCTTTACCTTGTAGATAAGGTGAACTTCCAGTTTATTCTGTGCATGTACAGAAAGAGTGATGCACAGAAAATATAGCAGCCAGGCATTACATAAATTTTTTCAAAGTGCTTTTGCAGCACTGACTGACAGCAGTCTCATCACAGTTGATATTCATTTAAGAAGGAAAAAACAGAAAGTCTGTCTGAAATCCATGGCAGAGTATAGACACTCACACTACATAATAATGTGATACAATTTAACCCAAAAATGCAGCACAAAACCCTGGACAGTCATTTTGCTTTCAGTGATGACAGTGAGCTTATTCACAGCTGAAATGTTCAAGCAGCAATTGACATTCATTGATGATTGAGTATCTTTTTGTCTTCTTGCTTTTTGTCTACCCCATCAAGACAGCGCTACGAAAAAATCTGACTAATGTAAACAAAAGCTCGTGATTCAGTTAATCCGACATGATTTGTTACAGCACCATGACAGTACGTGATAGTTTTATTACCGTGACATGACCAATTGGCCAGATTTTACAAATTTAAAACACCCTGCGCCTAAATCGTGATAGATGTTTGTAATTTTTATGTGAAATCCAATTTGGCCAGAATGATACTGCACCGTTCGTTATCTAATTTTTGCTCTGCTGAGTGGTCCAGTAAGCCATGTCTCCTTGTGCATTGACTCTCCATGATTATTTTATTGGGAGTCAGGGCTATACTAAGAAGGAAAGAAAAATGATGAAGACTGAAGGATACTCTGTTCACATACCAATCTGGACTACTTGGTGCTCATCTGCCTACCTCAGATTCATTCCAGGCACATTTAATTAGTGAGATAAAACAGTACCTGATTGGTGTATTATTTTCAGCTGCCTCACTGACTGGTACTTGACTGATGACCGTGCTACTAGGACTGGCTATCTGTGCTGCTGCTCGACAAGTTAGCATTAGTCTACGCAGCCATGTTTGTTATAACAAAACTGAAACTAGTAGAACAAGGACTGAGAGAGCTCACAGATTTGACAAATTAGACTGTACTGATCAACCTACATGACTTGTAAATCTGGTGGCACTGTGACCAGGTAAAATTATTTTTGCCACCAAAAACCTGGAGTGACACTAACTAAGTTGAACTGATTGCAGATAGCAATATGTAGGAAAAATGAAGACATTTAGTCCAAGCAGGACTCAACAGTTGGGTGGCAAAGAAAGGCCAAACCTCAAATGTGGAGGACATGATCACAACAGATTCATGTCATCATCACAAGAGTACTCAGTGATGCGAGAATCCCCCCTCTCCCCACAGTTAAGTTTCCTGTGAACTACTAGTACTAGGGCACAACACCGCATTCAAGTTCTTCATCAGATATAACATGAGAATCATCATCAGACAAAAGTTTTTCAGTATAAGTTTCAGATGTGAAAGATTCCTCTAAATCTGCTTCCTAGTCTGAGCTGTCTGCCTCTTCTTCCTCCTGCTCATTGCTTTGTTTTTTGTTCCGTGGACCATATTGTCAGTGTCAGTGGCTCAGTAGGTAGCACACTCGCCTCTGAGGCCGGGAGATCAGAGGGCTGTGGGTTCAGTTTCCACATCTGGCACTTGGGTTAATATACCAGTACTGATACTGTAGTGCAGCATGGGAGGGGTGCTGCACTTCTGAGGTGCCATCTTTTGGATGAGACGTTAAACCGAGGTCCCATCTGCCTGGATTGGTGGTAGTTCAGGTGGATGTTAAAGATCCCATGGCACTTATCGAAAAGAGTAGGGGTATTTCCCCGGTGTCCTTGCCAAATTTCCCTAATTCACTAAAAATACCACGAACAACTTAATCTGGTTCAAGGTCAGTTGGCATTCATCTGTATCCCCCTCCCCCCGGGTCGTGCCTGAAAATAGGCAGAATTTGTCTAGTGCACTTACCTGGTCAACAAAAACTAAATAAATAAATAAATTGCTGCAAAGAAGGCCTTTTTTTCTGTCTACCACTTTTTAACCAGTACTCAACAACTGGAACTGGATCATAATTCCTGTTCACATGGTGTATGTAACGAGATCCTTATTAAGTCTATGAGACTGTCTTTTCCTAATGAACTTTGCCAGTCGGATTTTATTCTTTTCATTAGGCTAAACCCATGTTCACAAACAGCTGTACTTGCTGGTAGAGTACGAATTAAGGTTACTAGTCCCAAAATGTTGTGGCATTTGTCTGGCCTGATGAATATCTGGCCACTTTGCTTCTACAGCATTGGCATACCTTTTTTTTTGGGGGGGGGTGAGGGGGACAAACATGTAATACCCTGACCTGATCTGCAGCCTGACAGTATTGAGAATTTGCTGATTGTTAGTGGTAGAAGAAGAAAAATCACCTTCTCTATTTTTTTTTTTTTTTTTTAATTCCTCTTTCTCTCTCCTAACTACCTGCTAGCCCCGACCCTTCAGGACATCCAATGAGTCATCCTTCTTTCTACCACACACACCCATCAGGACTCACCTCTCACTCCTCCATAGAGCTTGGTCCCCATGAGCGGGGACAAGGCAGGGTCCAACACCCGTAATCTAATCTCGTC
Source organism: Neoceratodus forsteri (assembly GCA_016271365.2). Lineage (NCBI taxonomy): Eukaryota > Metazoa > Chordata > Ceratodontiformes > Ceratodontidae > Neoceratodus > Neoceratodus forsteri. Next base: position 264,139,281 of record CM057454.1, on the reverse strand, counting down.
AGGCTGAGATGGTGGTCTCGTGAGCGGGCACATCAAGGCATGCTCTGGAAGTCCATCTTCCCGAGCCAGCGGGTGTCTTTCCTCCTTTTTCTCCCTCCCCTACAGCGCGCAGCCCCCTGACATCAAGGGGGCAAATGCTGACGTCTGCACTGTAAAGCGGCCGCTCTTCACCTGCAGTTGGAGCTTGTAGTACTCAGAGTCTCCGTTTGGGGTCAGACAAGTGCTCAAGCTAAGGCCGCAACCCTACCCGGAGAAGGCGAGCTGTCATCGGATGCTCAAGCCTGTCTCCCTCCGGCCGACCCACCAGCGACCCGAGTCTGCTCCTGAACCCGGGTCTCCGGCGTGGAGCGAGGTGTGGCGTCCAGCGCCTCAACCCTTTGCGCCACCGGGCCGAATCACCCTCTCTTTATGTGATTTTTTTAGTTTGGTCCACTCTGCTACACACGTCTGGATATATGTTCTGTTCTTTGAGGACTGGTCTGAACTCCTCTAAGACACCAGCTACTGCATCCTCCGCATAATCTGAAACAAATTGGAAAAAACTCTCTCACCTCCCACCATGCTAAGCTAAAGATGATTCTCCCAGTGCCACCCAGTCAGAGTTATTTTCCCACCCTAACACACCTGTCAAGTCCACATGGTTGGTTGGCCACTGTTAAAAGTTCACAATGTGGTTCATGGCCACCATAATGGAGTCCAGCTGGTGCATGTCTTCAATCCTGTTTGTGACATTTAGGATCATGGCCGTCATTAGTGTCTCTGTCAATGGAAAACTGGTCTGCTTCGTCAAGAGATAGGGTGTGTCCATGGAATTCAGGTCCCTCCAAGGCATCCAGATTTCGCAAGTGCTTTCCAGGTCTAGAAAACAAGAACAAAAGGAAAAACACAGACTTATCCCCCTGGCCTGACCTAACTTGTCCTGACAGAGAGAAAAAAAAAAGGTTCTGGCTAGGGTGGAGGGGAAATACTTTCTTTCTAGCTAACCAATCTGGAAAACAATAATTATGTTGTTTTCAGCTTTACAAGGCAGTCCTTCAGGTCCTGAAGTGATTCAAACACCTCTCCCACTGAAGTATCATTTGCTTGAAGAAGCAGGCTGACTTTTGTGAACTCTTCCACGATGTCTGCTATCAGGTGAATGTAGCATAGACATCTCCAGGTCTGCATGGTCTTCAGGTAGCTTCAGGTAGCCCTTGGCCTTCGCTGCTTGATCTGCCAGGTTGCATCTGAGAAGACAAAAAATGACACAAGTTGTTGCTTTAGTAGTTCCAATTTTAAAACAAATCTACCTGTTGGATGTGCAGCAGGATCCTGAGGTAGTCTGTGATGAGCACTTTCAGTGCTGTTAATGTGTGTTGTGCCCATCTGGTTCCTCCCACTCTGGTTGGAATAAGGCATCTTACTCCCGCTGCCTGAGAGGACTCTCTGAGTTTTATAGTTTAGAGGTGAAAAATGATAAAACAAATAGAACCCCAGCAGTAATTGGTCTATTTTGTTATGATACGTGATGTTTCTTAAGACATCCTTCAAGGCTAACTCCAGCCTATGTGCATTGCAGTGGATTGTGACTAGATGAGGACGATCCTTTTTCAGTAGTGTGGCCACCCCCCCCTTCAACTGGTCATCACTGCTGCCCCATTGGTGGTAAGCCCTACCAATTTGTTTTTCCAGTTTTCTGACTCTGTCTGTGACAGCATGGCCTGATCGATGCATGCCGTGATTGATGCTGCATCAACTTTGTGTGGATTTTCCAGGGACACAAAAAAAACATTTGGCACCCCCTTGTTTACTGCTGTTATGTAAATTATTTCCTGTACTTTTATACTGGAATCTGTAGCACCGTCTATCATTACAGACATGAAGTCCGCATTCTTCACCACATCCACCAGCTTCTTACGTTCCACCTCAGCGATATTACTCACACACCCACTGGAAGTCTGTATATGGCCTTGCGTGTTTGGCCAAGGCATGTGCATTTTGAATTAAGATCTGCACACGATGTGCCACATTGGAATTGAGCGTTTCAATTGCTCTGTCAGCAGCAGATGCCTGCTGGGATTCGGCTACAAATCTGGCATCAGCGAGGGAGTGCTTCTTAGTCTTGGCATGTTTTTATAAAGACTGCTCAGTGAAATTATTGCAGCCCCCTTCATAATATGCTGATGTTGTGTCTGCAATGTCTGAGAATTTCCTACATGCTTTACAAAACATTACGTTTTTCTCAGGGTCAAGCTCAACCCAAGCGTACTTTGTTACCCAGTGTTCTTGAAAAGTATGCACTCGTTTACTTTTGTCATAAGCAGCATCTTTCTCCTTTTTTCTAAGAGCCTCCTTCTCTGCTGCTATGGTCTTAGGGTTCTTTACTCCATTCCAAAGCGCCGCATCTTGGCAGTTCTGGCAATTTCTTATAATTTGCCAGCAGAGAAGCATGCCCTGACCAAACAGGCAAGAGGCAGTGGATGCAGAACTAACTGGGATAAATCCACCCCAGAGAGAATGGTTCTCCGCAGCAATCAAGATATGCAACGAGTGTCAAGCAAACTTATGGTCACAATTTATTTTTAGCCCTGGGGTTTTTGCTGTGTTGCAGAATGAATCGCAGAGGGGAGTGAGTCAGTGCTGAGGTTTTGTTAAATTCGTCCTCAATTCTTCTTGGCCAGTTGCCCAGAATCTAATTTTTTTCCCCAACAGGGTGAAGTCTGCCCAGAAAAGAAAATGAGCTGCACAAATAAACCTGCTTCAATGAAATGTTACAGCCTAGTGTGTTTTTTTTCAATAACAAATTTAAAATTTAAAAGATGTTTGGTGTCTTTTTTTGGGGAGTACTAAGGGAAAACATCAGCCTTTTGTGCCTCACCAAATCAGGGACATTAGGGCATGATTGCCTGTTATTTTGTGACACAGTGCCCCTCCCTGAGTGAAACTGGGCAATGAATGTATCTCTGGGCTGGAACTTGCGCCCAGAGTACTGTCAGGCAATTTGTTTTCCCTTGTTCTTTGCCAGGGAATCTGTGCCCAAAAAGGCTAACATTTTTTTTTCAGCCTTGTTGTTGCCTTTGTTTTTTTTTCTGGCAGTGTCCTGCCTGTAAAAGTTTTCCCTTGTTGGTCTTTTTCGTTTATCTCTCCTTTTTTAGGCAGTCTGCCTAATGAAAGCTGGGTAGTCTGCAAAACACAGCAAAATCTCCCTCTGTTATTCCAGACCCCCGACTGTTTCCTAAGCTCACCAACGCTCAGAATGTTGCAGAAAATCATTCTGTCTCCCATATCCACCTTCCCTCCCAATAGTGACTATACTGTTGGTTCCCTGCACCCTCCCATTTCAGTCAGCCCCCTTCCCCCAATTTACCAGACCGGGAGCTGCAGTGATGTCCGGAGAGGGGCGCCTGGAGCGAGAGAGTCATGTTGGCGTGGTTGCTGCCCCAGGAGTGAGGGAAAGCAAGTGTGCAATGGCTCGGCCCAAGACCGAAATCTTGCCAGTGAATGCGAGATTTAGATCGGTCTTGGGCTGGAGCGAACAAATGGACATTTCGGTTGGCTGGAGCATCTTAGAAGGTGTAAACAATCTCCGGGCGAAATCGTGGAAAAAAAAAAAAACACATGCATGGTGCATGGTGGTCATTCGAACCTCGCTTTTAAAGCGGTATACACCGCGGTTTACCGGGGGCAGAATCTGGTGTTCCGTGCTAGTTTTTTGGTGTGCATGGAACACCATTTCAATGGGAATTTCGAGCCCTGGTTACATTTTTGAGATAGAGCTTGGCTGAGGCAGTGCTTGGGTGTGGGCTGTTTCCAAAGCTAGGTTGTTCCAGACCTGTGGGAGTTTGTGACTGACAGCTAACTGGCTAGAGTTTTGCTTGTGCCTGGGGGAAAAAAATATGTTTCTCAAGCTACAGTGAAGGTTGTGGCTGGAGGGGGCAGCAGTGGTTAGCAGGGTACATGGGAGAGTTTGTTCAACCAGAATTGAAAACCATAAAGAACAAGGTGCTGCGCCCATCTTTCTATCAGTGAAGGCCAGTTTAGATGATCATAACGTGTGCAGTGGTGGATTTGTACTGGACAGTGAAAAATCAACCTGTAGAGGGCATTTAGTAGAGTCTAATTTGGGTGAGTGACACTGGGGGGCTATGTCCTAGACCACATCGCCGAAGTTGATTACAGGAAGAATTGAACACTCAACCAGGGCTAATTCTTGGCATTTTATTTTTCTGTGCCATTGTCTTTGCCAACATGTTTTATTTTGTGCCATATGAAAAGTGGGACTTATGTTAAGCAGCATTTGATAGTGCTAAACAGTTTTAAAAATCACCATTTAAGAAAAATATTTTCTTTGGCTCCAGTGGCGAGTGGCAGAGCTAACCCTGCTCAACCAAGGACTTTTGAGACTTTTGGAAGGGCAGTCACTGACCCTATAGAAGACTCCAAGATTTCTAAAGGACTTGGACACATACAGTGAATGTGAAAAGTCCAAAGATTGGTCAAGCAGAACACCAAGGTATACTTACATCACAACACAGACTTTAGGGTGGCACCATCCAAGGTTATTTATGACCAGGGAAGAGCAGGTCAACAGGCTTTTTTTGCCATACAGGTTGTTATCCTCCAAGCCAGTCAACAGACTTTTTTGAAGCCAAAAGGCATGACTCAGTTTTTGACTGGTTTAGGGCTAGATGATTTGCTTGGAACCAGTTGGAGATGTTATTTAAGTCAAATTGCAGGGCAACAGAGATGTCAGCTGGTTTATGGCCAGAGGTAAATAGAATGGTGTTGTCCGCATACATCTGGACATATGCTGCTTGTTGGGCATGGCTGAAAATGGGTTTCCACGCAGCCCACCTCTTGGCAAAACAACTAAATGAATTGAAAATGAAAACCATGTGTTTCTCCACTGCTGTTCTCCCTACCACCTGTGGCAGCTACGCCTTTTTGTAGGTCCATGTCTGATCTGCCTGCAGTGGTTATTAGCTGCTGTGCGGATCTAAGGATCCTCAGAAGCATGTAGCATCAGCTGTAGGTGGGATCTGTGGGGACATTTTGGGGAGAGCAGGATTTGCGCTGTGAGATCACGGAGAGGGCCAGAGAGAAATTGGAATGCTATATGGGTTTACCTTGCCTGATTCTGCTATGCAGGGCTCTGCCTGCTGTTAACAGGCAGGAGGTAACCAGGCCAGCTTACTCTGCTCCTCTCCTTTGGGCAGTTCAGTGTAACACAAGGTCGTTGAGGAATATAACTCTGGTGATGGAAAGCTTCATCGTGGACCCTGCTGTTGACCTTTCATATGCAAAATCACAGAGTCCTAGCTGGGAGATTATGTTTGCCTGATGTTGGAAGCATCTAGCCCAGCTGAGTTACCCAGTGGTGCATTGCTGGAGGCAGAAGTGTAGAGGGGACAGGGTGGCCATCTGCTTTAGAACCAGTCTGGTACTCAACAGCATACCTCATGGGAACAACTAGGTAATTTGAATGCATGGCTGTTAGGAGTGGGCCAAGTGCATGCTGCATGATTGTTCTTGTGTACTGCCCCCAACCCCCACCCTGAACAGAAACACATTTTTACAGGAACTGGCAGACTTCATGGCAGATCTGGTATTGGACTCTCTGAGACTGCTTTTCTTGGTGACATATTTTTTTGTAAATATCATTTTTATTGAAATTTCCTAACTTGCATCCATTCAACTGGTTCCAACTTCTCTGTAATAATTTTTCATCAGCAACAATTATAGTGTACAGGTTATCACACTGTAGAAGGAGCCACACTTGTTTTTCCTAGCTATACTTTTAGATATGGCTACTCCTTCATTTTGCTTCTGCCACAGCCCTCTTGACACAGTGCGGGGGGTGGTACCTTCTCATAATGGCACTTTTTAGGTATCACTAGTCATTTTTCCATAATCTGGATGTTGGTGGAGCTCCAGTTTCTTGGTGATTTAAATGCCTTAAGGCGACGCAAAAAGGCTCTTAAAAATTTGCTCATGGATCAACAGGTAGCCATTTCTGGGTAGGGGTCCTCCACGGTCCCGGCCTCTCAGTTGCCAGTAGGGTTGTCGAGCTCCTAGACCTCCAAGGCCTGAGATAAGTCCTCAAGGAAAAGTTATTAAAAAGATTGAGATTGTGACCGCTTCCCCTGGTGGCGGTCTCTCTCTCAGATGGCCTCTTCTCCTTTGTCTGGGCGATCCTCTTCGGCTGCAGCTGCACTGACACACAGAGTCACTGTCCAAGTCTCTGTGCCCACCAGACCCATACCTACAGTGCTCCCGCCCGATTCCCAATGTGGCCGGGCATTGATCTCTGGGTAGTCGGACTCTCCATTGTTGACCATGGGTTAATCGTCGACAGCCCTTCTGTCGAGGCCTGACCCTTCTTCTGCTAACAGGGCTACAGGCTCCTCAGGGCTCTTCAGGTGGGTCATCACTGCCTACCCCATTGCCTGGGGGCCCCCTCCAGTGACGCAGTCTTGGACGGTCGTTGACCTAAACGAGATCCTCACCAAATTTACTACGCATGCAGGCCTACATCACCGGCACCATGGATGGCAGCTTCATCGTTGACCCATACTTGCCGACTGTGGGAGACTTCCTCTAGGCTATCAGTGGTGCATCCAACATCAGACCTGGATTTAGAAGAGGTTGACGTCAAGGAGGAGTACCATCCTGACCTCATTCTTCCTGATGATGAGGAGGATGAAGAAGTGGTCCTGGTCTCTGATAGGTCCACTGGTTCCTCTGTCAGTGAGGCTTCTGTTAAGCGTACTGTTAGGTTTCCTCCTGAGAAGCCTACATTCTTCAGTGTGATGAAGCAATTGTCCTCAGCCATGGACTTCCACACTGAGGAGGAGGATGTCACTAGGAAAGAGCTGGTGGACTTCCTAGAAATCCAAGCGTCTCCTCCCAAAATCATTCCTCCAGTTTTGCCTACCTTGAGGAATGTGGCTACTGCTGCCTGGCATAGGCCAGACATGGTGCCAGCTATGCCCCGCAGGGTGGATAAACTTTACCATGTCCCCCAGGGGTTCTTCTGTTATGCTACCCAACTGAAACTGACTTGGTGGTCATTAAAACAGCTCATGACAGCCGGTCCGTTGGCGCTGAGGGTTGAGGTACTGGACGCCACACCGGCGACCCAGGTTCGGGAACGAGCCCGGTGATCGGGGGTCAGCAGGAGAGGGAGAGGATTGAGCATCCGGAGGACAGCTCCCCTCTCCCAGGAGGAAGGGGGCTCCGTGCTTGGCGCTTGACTGGCCTCTGGTGGAAGTAGAAGTAACGGCAAGCGCAGAGCAGACATAGTGGGGAGGGGGAGTGGCGATGTCGGCGGTGATGCCTAGGCATTTGGGTGCGTGCCACTCCTCCAACAAGAACACCGGAAATACTCTGCAGGCTTCGGGAAAATGGAGTGCCGAGGCAGACCCCAATTGCTCCCACCTGCCTGGTCCTGCGGTCGCTGACAAAACCAAGAATCTTACTTCGAGAGGGCTCTTGCAGTAGGTATTTACATATAGGACTGACGTCAACAGGCGGCCGGACCCCACGGAAAAATTTCTAGCTAGCAGTCCCTGGCGAGGACCGGCCCCACATCAGGTGACCGGCGTCAGACAACGTCCAGTATAAAGGGGCGGTCCCAGGCGCCGCCTTCGATTCTTTCCCGTCAGCTGGTACAGCACCTCGCGGTGAAGTTCATAGCGCTCAGTCCTGTTGCTTCGTCGGTTTTCGAAAAGTATCAGTATTTTGTATTTTTCTTCGTCAGGTGAGCGATCGGTATATGTCGTCCCCTTCAAAAAATAAGTGCAACTCGTGCGGCGCCCAACTGCCTCACAAAGACGGTCACTCCCTCTGCCTTTTCTGTTTAGGCCCCGACCACGCAGTTGACAAGTGTCCGCAATGCTTACATTTCAACGCGGCCACCTGCAGACGACGCCAGCAGTCTCTAGAAGCTCATCTCCTCAAAAAGAAGATGTCCGCAATGGAGAAGGAGTTGAAGAAACTTCGGCAGGCGTCGACCTCCCTGAAGGACACAAGTGGGACAAGGAAAGGCACCGGAGAAGGCCTCCTCCTCCGACTCCGGCGGAGCCGCGGCCTATGTACGTCCCCTCGGGAGATCGCGACGGCAGCCTCCAAGGCTTTGGAGGCGTCGGCCCACCCGTCGGGTTGGCGTTCAAGCCTGCCGGTGCCTCCGGGCAAAAGGAGGCCTCAGCGCGAGTACGCGCAGGCTTACTGCGGCCTACTGAGTGAGCGCCTCCCATAAGCCGGATCTGCTCCTCCGACATCCGCCGGAGAAGGCCGCTAAGACGCCGACCTTCGGGCGACGCGACGGCAGAACCCCTCGGATCGGGCCTCTTCCCATCCTCGACCCGCCTCAGACGAGGGACCCCCGAAGTCGGACGCCGGCTCCTCTGGCATCCGCCAGGACTCAGCCCATAAGTTACACGTCGGCTCCTCTGACGTCCGCCGGGCCTCGGAGTCTACGGCAGACCCTGCTCCGTCTGTCGTCCCAGGTTCCCCGTAGCCTTCGCTGCCATCTGGGGAGCCTGAGTCCCCCCTGCCTGACCCCGGGGACTTTTCCCTTCTGTCCCCGGGCGAGACTTGGGATGCTACTCCACCGTCTGATCCCCTTCCTACAGAGCCGGCTCCCCAGACGCTGGCCCCGCCGACGCCGGCGCCTCCAACGCCGGCGGGGGATGTTCCTCTCCCATTGGGCCCTCCACCCCATGGGCCTATCACGGTCGATCCGCCCGTGGAGTTCCCTACTGGGCCGTCTGCTCCGGTAGCTCCTCCAGTACCTGGGTATTCGCTGTCTTATCCGACGCCGGTTTACCCGGGTCCTCAGTATCCTGCGCCGCAGTACCCGGCGCCGACTCCACCGAAGCCACAGTACCCGACGCCGCAATACCCAGCTCCAGTACTCCCGCAGCCAGGTTATGGATACTCCCACTTACGGATTTCATCTGTACAACTATCCCCCTCCTCCTTCTCCACTGCCCTCTAGGCGGCCGGTGGATCTCCAGGAGACTCTGGCTTCCTGGTGGGCTGAGGCCAAGGCTCAGCTCACCAAGGAAGTCGAGAGCTGTCTTACAGCGACGGTGCCACCCTGGCTCCTGTACGCCCCAGACGGCACACTCCCTCTCCGCCTCCGGATTCCCGGGCTCTGCCCTCGGGATCCAGAGAGGGGCAGGACACGCGTCCAGGATCCCCCTAGGAACCCGTTCCTCCCCCTAGACGAGCTAGGGAGTCCTACTCTGCTTCAAATTCCTCTTCTTCTCTCTCGGACTCCTTGGATTCCTCCGATGGTTGTTCCAAGAAAGACAACGAGCCTCGCTCTCCGTCCAAGCCCCGGCCGAGGACTCCTCCGAAGTCTCCTCCGGAGGATCCTTCCTTCCTTCCTTCACGGAGTTGCTCAGGAAGATCCAGGAAGTCCACCAGTGGCGTTCTTTAGAACTGGATCCTCAGCGGGTAAAACTTGCCGAACATCTGGACTTGCCCCATACGGCCCCTACTCTAGTGCCACCCTGGATCGAGCCTCATGCCCACCTTGTTTCCACCATTTGGAAACAACCGTCGGCTTTAGCCCCACTTCCTCGGAAGTCCAACAGGCTATACCAGGCTCCGGAGGGTGTAGATTTTCTAGAATCTCACCCCTGTGCAGACTCGGTTGTGATTAACGCCGCTCATGGCCGGTCAGCACACCCCAAACATTTGAGCTCATCTCCCTCGGATAAGGAATCTCGCCTTCTGGATCAGTATGGAAGGAAGATCTATGCTTCTTCCACACTGGGGATCAGGGCCCTAAATTATGTAGCGCATATGGGGGATTACCAGAAGGCTGTCCTTACCCAGGTGGAATCCAAGATTGACTCCTTGCCTGACTCCCAGGTCAAGCAGGAGTTAGCCGACCTGATCCTTTCTGCTCGTTCGGCCAGTCGTCACATTCTGAGGACGACCTACGATGCAGTGGACACCGCAGGACGGAGCTCTGCATTCGCCGTAAGTCTTCGGCATCACGCATGGCTCCGTGTGTCAGGTCTGGTCCCGGAGGTGCAGTCAGCAATCCAAGAAGCACCTTTCAGGGGTTCTGTGCTTTTCGTTGGTGATGTCAAGGACATCATCACTGACTTGCAGGAGAAGGGGACGGCCCTTAAATCTGTTGATTCAATGTACCGTCCCCATCCCCCGCAGCGCCATCCCTTTCGCAGACGCAGCCGGCCTCAAGCGAAACCTCAGGGAAGGTGGGCCACCAAACGTCGGGCCCCCACAGCTGCCAGGCCCCGCGCCTAAAAAGCAGTGGTGCCCAGCTGCGCGCTGCCTCACACCACCTGACTCCTCCCCTCTCCCACCACCTCCGGTCGCCCCGGAGGAACTGGTAGAAGGGAGATTCTCCCTCCACCTTCCGGGTTGGGAGAGGATAAAATCGGATTCATGGGCACTCCATAGAGTTTCTGCAGAAACCTCCACATCACCCCCCTCTGAACTCCTCTTACTCAAGGGACCATCTTCCTTTGGTCAAGGAAGAAATTTCTGCTCTCCTTGCGAAGCAGGCCATAGAGTCCGTCCTCCCTAACCTTCACGGGACGGGTTACTATTCCCATTTCTTCCTTGTGCCAAAGAAGACGGGAGATCTCAGACCCATTCTTGATCTCAGCTCCCTGAACCTATATGTGGAATACAAGAGGTTCAGGATGCTCTCCCTTCAAACCCTCTTGCCCCTGCTTCGGCCGGGCCGATGGCTTTGTGCTCTGGATATGCAGGATGCGTACCTGCACATCCCCATTTGCCCTTTGCACCGAGAGTACCTCAGGTTTGCATTCCAGGGGGACCACTACCAATTCTGGGCACTCCCTTTTGGTCTTTCCTCAGCTCCCCGAGTCTTTACCAAATGCCTGGTGGTGGCAGCGGCCCACCTGCGTACTTTGGGAGTTCAGGTTTTTCCCTACCTGGACGACTGGCTCCTGGTGGCCCCGTCCAGGGAGGAACTCCTGCATTTTCTCTCCCTCACCCAGCAGGTTTTCTCTGGCCTGGGTATCACCATCAACCATTCCAAGTCTCACCTGGATCCTTCCCAGAGGCTTCAGTTCATTGGGGCAATCCTCGATACGACAATGTGCAGGGCCTTCCTGCCTCCGGACAGGGGGACCTCCCTCCAGTCCCAGATTTCCCTTCTCTCGGACCACAGGAGGGTTCCGGCGAGGTCGGTGCTCCGTCTCCTGGGGCTTATGGCGGCTGCCATCCCGATGGTTCCGCGCGCGCGCCTCCACATGAGGATCTCTCAGTGGACTCTCCGCTCTCAGTGGGATCAACTGGTAGACGACCTAGATCATCTGGTACTGATCTCCTCGCCGATGATGAGAGACTTGCAATGGTGGATGGTTCGAGAGAACCTATTCCGGGGGGGGGGGGTCCTCTTTTTTCATCCTCCCCCCGCTCAGACTCTGACTATGGACGCCTCAGGCGAAGGTTGGGGAGCCCATCTGGGTCCTCACTGAACCCAGGGCTTATGGTCAAAATTGGAGTTACTCCTCCACATCAGTGTGCTCGAGCAGTGCTGTATGCTCTCCAGGCCCTTCACCAATATATCCTTCCCGGTCACCTAGCCGTCCAAACACAACATGTGCGTGGTGTGGTACATCAACAAGCAGGGAGGGACTCGGTCCTACCCGCTATGCAGGGAAGCGATGAGGGTTTGGGAATGGGCAACTCTTCACAACCTTCACCTCACGGTGATCCATGTTCCGGGAGTCGACAATGTCCTGGCAGACAAGCTAAGTCGTTCTTCGGCTCTACCACATGAGTGGTAACTGGACCAAAAAGTTCTAAAAAGCATTTTCCAGATTTGGAGGACTCCACAGATAGATCTGTTCGCCTCCTCCCAAAACGCAAAACTTCCAACCTTTTGCTCACTCGCTCCAGAGCGAGGCGCTTTCTGGAGCGACGCTCTGTCTCTAAACTGGAAGGACAGATTCGTCTATTCTTTTCCTCCAATTCCTCTGGTCCCTCGTGTGTTGCAGAAACTGGCTTTGGAAGGAGCGAGAATGATTCTGATCGCTCCTTTCTGGCCCAGGCAAATCTGATTCTGTCTTCTACAACAATACTCAGAGGTTCCTCCTCTTCCTCTTCCATTATCTCGAGGATGACTGACCTAGGATCAGGGGACCCTGGTCCATCCAGGACTCAAGTCTCTTCAACTTCATGCATGGCTCTTGCAGACCTAGCCCAATCTCGCTTTAGCGTCTCTCCTAAGGTGGCCGAGATTCTGGTGGAGGCTAGAAAACCCTCCACTAGGTCCACCTATGCCATGAAATGGAAAAGATTCTCCATTTGGGCTGCATCCAGGAACGTGGAGCCCTTCTCCTGTCCTGTAGCCGTTCTGCTTGATTACCTGCGCCATCTTTTCGACTTGGGTCTCAGTCACTCCTCTTTGAAAGTCCATATGGCGGCTATTTCAGCCTACCATGTCCCTTTCACGGATAAGGCATTTGCCCAACTGGAGGTATCCAAGACTTTTCTCAGAGGGGTCCTTCATCTCAGACCCCCTGTTTGGACTCCGGCTCCCCCCTGGGACTTGAACTTTGTTCTCGAAACTTACCTTCCTCCTTTTGAGCCTGCGGCTTCCGAGGACTTGAAGTTCTTATCGTGGAAGACGCTCTTCTTGGTGGCCATTACTTCTGCTCGCAGAATTTCCGAGCTACAGGTCCTTATGTGCAAAATCCCTTATCTGATCTTTCACAAAGAAAGAGTAGCTCTTCGCACGAATCCTAAGTTTCTCCCAAAAGTGGTAGCAGAGTCTACCTTAAATCAGTCTATTGAATTACCTGCCTTTTTCACGCAGTACTCCAACCAAGGAGAATACTTGCTCCATACCATGGAAGTCCACAGGATTCTGAGATACTACACCGATAGGACGAAGGATCTCAGAAAGACTGATCAGTTGTTCGTCTCTTTTGCTCACAAAAGGGAAGGCAGTGCTGTCTCCAAGCAATGCCTATCGAAGTGGTTGGCTCATTGCATCACTTTCTGTTATGACAAGTACAACAAGACCCTACCGGGTCAAGTCAGAGGTCACTCCACTCGTGGAGTAGCAGACATCTGTGCTGCCGCCACTTGGACTTCCGTCCATACCTTTACGAAACATTACAGTTTGGACATTGCCTCTCGCCGTATAGCAGGCTTCGGGTTAGCTGTCTTACAAGGCCTCCTATCTTGAGGTTTGCAAGGTTGTTTGCTACTTCTTGGAGTAGTTCCTCCTCCCGGTGCCTTTCATTTGTTCCAGACTGCTTGGGATTCTGTCCTATATGTAATTACCTACTGCAAGAGCCCTCTCGAAGTAAGATGGTACAGTTATGTAAGAACTTACCGTAACAGTAGATCTTCGAGAGAGGCTTTTGCGGTAGGTAATACCTTCCCGCCCTCCATCCCCCTAGGCTTTTTCAGCTCCTTTTCCATTGATGGAAATATCTGCCTCTCTCGTCCAGGCCTTCCGACCTGTGGCGGGAAAAGAACTGGAAGGCGGGCATGGGACCGCCCCTTTATACCGGCGTCGTCTGGCGCGTCACCTGACATGGGCGGTCCCTAATAGGACCAAGTAGCTAGAAATTTTTCAGGGGTCCTGCCGCCTGTCGACGTCAGTCCTATATGTAATTACCTACTGCAAGAGCCTCTCTCGAAGATCTACTGTTACGGTAAGTTCTTACGTAACTGTACTTTGTTCGGGGTGTAAGCCACCCCACCTTGTCCCCACTCGGGGGAGAAGAACCACAGCTCCATGGGGGTAGACCGGAGGATCCAGGTAAGATGGCGAAGCAGGAGCAGACCTCATTGGCACTCCTGATGATGTGAAGCCTGCAGAGAAAGGGGGAGTAATAAATAGAGATTTAAAAAAAAATTAAAAACGCTCAGGACAGGTCTAAGGTGCCTAAGCACCTTAGCTCTGTCCTTCTGGACAAAGAATCCCGCAGAATTGACCTCTGGGGTAAGAGGGTTTATGCCTCCTCCACCCTTGGGCTGAGGATTGCAAACTACCTGTCTCACATGGTAAAGTATCAGAATTCCAACTGGAAGAAGGGCAAGGCTGCTGCCCAGGCCCTGCCAGATGGCACACAGAAGCAGGAGCTTGTTAAGCGCCTGCAGACGGCTGAGGACACGAGCAAGCACCTCCTCAGTGCCCTCTATGATATGGCTGACACTTATGCCAGGGCTGCTGCCACAGGCATATGCCTGCTGGTGGTTGAGGGTTTCTGGCTTTGCTGCTGATGTTCAGCAGAAGGTGCTTAATGTCCCTTTCAGTGGCACTTAGCTGATTGGTCCTGCCGACCAGGATATTATCTATGATCTGCAGGCCTCCAGCAAGGCTATCAAGTCCGTCCATTCTCTCTGCCGTACTCAGTTGAGAGGTAGACAGCGCCCTCCTTTTTGCAAGGCATCCAATAGACCTGGAGCAGCCTCTCATTTGCAAGGGAAATGTAGAGCCTCCACTGCCGTGCCTACACCCTCCAATGCTGGAGCTGCGGCCAGGCATCCCAGAAGTGAAGGACCAGCCCCCACGGCTGAACCTGCCTCTGCTTGACTCCTTGCTGAGCCCCCTCTTCTGGTCCCCATCCAAGAGGTGGTTGTCGGAGGTCAGTTCTCCCTCCATCTAAATCAATAGAGAACCGTAACTTCGGATGCCTGGATTCTGCAGATCATGGAAAGGGGTCACACACTGGAGCTCACCAAGCAACCTACAGAGACCCCTTCCCTGCCCTCCAACTATTCCCTGGTTCACTAGTCTGTTCCTCTGGAGAGGTACAGTCCCTTCTGCTCAAGCAGGCCATCAAGCCAGTTCTGAGGCACCAGAGAAACAAGGGGTTTTACTCCAGGTTCTTCGTGGTCCCCAAAAAGACTGGAGATTTGAGGCCCATTCTGGATCTAAAGGACCTCAATCTGTATGTCCAGTACAAAAAGTTCTGAATGGTAACTTTGCCAGGCCTAATGCCTCTCCTTAAGACAGGTGATTCCTGCACATATCGGTCTTTCCTCCTCACAGCAGGTTTCTTCGCTTTTCGTTCCAGGGCGAGCATTATCAGTTGAAAGTGCTGCCCTTTGGCTTGTCCTCTGCACCTTGGATCTTTACCAAGTGCCTAGAAGCAGTAGCAGCAGCTCTCAGGGAGGGAATGTACGTTTTCCCTTATCTGAATGATTGGCTCCTAAAGGCACCATCCAGGGAACAGCCCCTGCTGACTCTGGAGAGAACGCTCCAGCTATTCCTCTCTTTGAGCATTACTGTCAGTCTGCCCAAATTGATTCTCATGCTGTCCCAGTGGCTGACATATATGGCACCAGTTCTAGACTCTGCACAGGGGAATGCCTTCCTGCCTCAGAACAAGGCGGAGCACCTTATAGCCCAGGCTCAGGAAGTCACCCAGAGCTGCTACATTCCTGCCAGGGTGTACCTGACACTGTTGGTTCTGATGGCAGTTGCCATTCCCACTGTTCCATTGGCAAGGCTCCATATGTGCATTCTCCAGTGAACTCTGAGTACAGTGGCACCAGCGCATGGACATGTTAGACCACTTAATGCTGATCTCTCCCCCTGTCTGTAGGGTGCTACAGTGGTGGATGGACTCCTTGAATCTGCTGCAGGAAGTCCCTTTCCAGATCTCTTTTCCACAGCAGATCCTTACCACAGATACTTCCAGTCTGGGCTGGGAAGCTCACATTGCCCCTTTCCAAACCCAGGGCTCTTGGTCCCAGATCGAAACCTCCCTGCTTATCAATGTCCTGGAGATGCGGGCAGTTCTTTACGCCATACAGGCCTTTCAGAACCACCTTTTTCCTGGTCAGTTGCTGATTCAGTCAGGCAACCTCAGTTTAGAGTGCTACATCAACAAGCAGGGGGGGAACACATTCGTACCCCCTATGCAGAGAGGCCGTGAGAGTAAGGTGTTAGGTGTTAGATCATGGCCTAACTCTCTCTCAGCCGTACATGTCTCTGTGATGCTAAACACCCTAGTGGACGGTCTCAGCCAGACTCAGTCCAGCATGCACGAATGGGAGCTCATGTCATCCATCACAGAAGATCTGTTTGACAGATGGGGGCATCCAGAGTTGGGCCTTTTTGCGTCCCCACTCAATGCAAAACTGCCCAATTTTTGCTTGCTAGATCCAGGGCCTGGAGTTTTCTGGTGAGACGTGTTGTCCTTCTCCTGGAGCGAGAGGTTCCTCTATGCCTTCCCTCCATTTCCTCTAATTCTGAGTGTGCTAATCAGACTACAGATGGAGGGGGGCCAGCATGATCCTGGTAGCTCCATTCTGGCTTTGGCAGGTATGGTTTCCATTGCTTCAGCAGCTGGTGGGGGAACCTTCAGTACCTCTTCCCCTCTGCAGGAATCTGCTGACCCAGGCTCAGGAGACCCTGGTCCATGCCATCCTCAGGTTCCTCCATCTGTATGCTTGGCTCTTGAGGATGTAGCTATCACCAGATTTGGAGTTTTCAACAGAGTGGTAGACATTCTTATAGCAGCCCAGAAGCCTTCCACTTGAGCCACTTATGCCATGAAGTGGAAGCAGTTCGCAATTTGGGCTGCCAGGCATAATCTAGATCCTTTCACCTGTCTGGTGAACCAGATTCTGGATTACCTGATCTCTCTGTCTGACTCAGGTCTGCAATACTCCTCCCTCAAGGTACACCTTTCGGCTATATTGGCCTTTCATGAGCCGGTGGGTGATAGCACTGTAGCTCAGCTGGACGTCTCACTTACCTTCTTGCAGGGAATCCTGCATCTGAAACCACCAATCCGTTCTCCTGTCCTGGCTTGGGATTTGAATTGTGTTTTGGAGAAGTTGACCCTGTCTCCTTTTAAGCCAATCACAACTTGCGAGTTACACTTTGTTTCTTGGAAAGCATTCGTTTTAGTTGCCATTACATCTGCTTGAAGAATTTCAGAGCTTCAGGCCCTCTGGTGCAAGGAGCCTTATTTGATTTTTCACAAAGACAGGTTGTCTTTGCGAATGACTTCCAAGTTTCTTCCTAAGGTGGTGTCTGAGTTTACACTGAACGAATCTATCCACCTTCCTGTTAATTTTCTAGAGTGTGCCAATCCAGGGGAAGCACTGCTCCATATGTTAGATGTGCGCAGAACTTTAAAGTATTACCTGCTCCGAACCAAGGAATGCAGAAGGTCGGAGCAGTTGTTTGTTTTCTTCGCCCCAGGCAGAGAGGACATTTCAGGTGTCTAAACAATGTTTATCTAAATGGTTGGCAAACTGCATTGTGATCTGCTACAACAAGTAAGGCAAACAATTGCCTAGAGCTGTCAAAGCTCATTCCACAAGAGGCATGGCTACCTCTGTGGCTCGTTTCCGAGGGGTCTTAGCTGCTGACATTTGTGCGGCTGCCACCTAGAGTACTGTCCACACCTTCACCAAGCACTACAGTCTGAACATTGCCTCTAGAGCTTGTTCAGGGTTTGACAGGAATGTGCTACAGTGCCTCCTGTCTTAAGTTTAAGGCTGGCCTTCCGCCCCGACTGTCTGTTTGCACCAGTAACTGCTTGGGACTTGTTCCTACGGTGTGACCTGATGACTGAGATACCCTCGAAGAAGATAGAACAGTTATGTAAGAACTTACTGTAACAGTAGATCTTCAAGGGGATGTCAGTCATCAGGTCTGCTTTCCGTCCCACTTCTTGGGGCTCTTGTTCAGGAACTGGCTGTCTGGTGTATCCAGCTTTTTATATTTAGGCCTGGGCACCTTTCTCTCTCTCTCTCCTTGGTCCCCCATGGCTAGAGCTATGCTCCCTGTGTCTCCGGGGGAAGGAACTGGGGAGGGAGTGGGGACACTCATGCCTTTTATGGGGTTGATGACGTTGACGGATGTCAACGTGGTGGCCCCAGTTGTACTGCTGAAAATCTTCCATGTGGATCCTGCTTCATAGACAATGAAGTTGCTATGGTGTGACCTGATGATTGAGATCCTCTCGAAGATCAACTGTTATGGTAAGTTCTTAATTAACTGTTCTTTTCTAAATGTTCAAGGGACTTCCCCATATTCCTGAACTGTATGCAGAGTTTTTTGGAGGTTATGGTGAAATTTCTTCATCGGAATCGCTGTCAATAGAAGGTGAGGGTGATCACTATAGAACCACATTGCATGGAACTTGGGCCTGTGTGGCCGGTTTTGATTTTTTGTGGCATGGGTGCTGGTTGATCTTTTAGTCCCTGCCTTGTATTTATGATCCAGGAATCATTCTGTCTTTGCCACAGCAGGATGGTAAATAGAAGTGGCTGGATGGAGTTAGATGAAAATTTCCTTGTCAGAGCTCCGTGAATTAGGATGCCATCATCAAGGTGTTGACGTCACCACAAGTCCTTTAACATTTCTTTCAAAGTACTCCTTAAGGGCATCTGACATTTAGCTGTGAAGGTAGGGTCTACCAGGAGTCTTGGGTCTAGGCGCCATTGATGTGGTGGGGGGTGTCCCTCTCCTGCCAACGTCACCAGCAGTGGGGCATGGTTGGAAAATCAATCAAGCTTTATTTTGCCATGCGAAACACCATTGAGAAGAACTCCTTTACAAGGTGGACCTGGGTGAGGTACACACAGGTCAGCAAAGAAACAACACTTTGGAGTCAGTAGACATTACAGAGCAAAGTATACAACACATAAAGTAGCAGAGAATAACAAAGCAATGTGGAGTCCTCAAATAATGCAGCACATAATATACACAAAATATATATATATATATATATATATATATATATATGTATATATATATATATATGTATACACACACACACAGTATATACAGTAGAACCCATGGAAGGTGAGGGGTTATCGTTAAATGAGACAAGGTATGTGGTAGGGTTGGTGGAAGGGAGTAGAGAGAGGGAAGAGGTGAGACAGTAGAGTGAGCAACATGGCTGGGAGATAGGGGTACAGAATATAAGGAAGTTGTTGCAATGAGTCAGGTATGTAGCGTCAGTAAAAGAGTAAGAAGGGAATCTGGAGAGATCCTCATAGGGAGACTAAATACAAACAGAACACCAAAACAGCAAGCCAATGTGGCAAGTAAGTGCAAGGTAATAACTATGGGAAGAGTGTCATTATTGAGACAGGTGAAGTTATGAATAGCAATTACACTCATCCTTCAGAGCGAGTCTAATCAGAGATTTAAAGGTATACATCCTGACAGTATGTGTGAGCTTAAGTGTATTTTGTAGGGTATTCCATAGGATGGGTAAGGCATAGCTTATCGAACCATAGTGGGTTCTTATCCTATGGATATCAAATGTAATGTATGAGAATTATTTGAGAGAATATGCACAGGAGGTGCATTTGAATAAGTTACAGATATAGGGAGGGAGTTTCTTAGTAATGGCTCTGTACATCTCAGAGGGAGGCATTATGCCATCTCCTAGTACTGAGGGAGGGCCAGCCAATCTGCAAGTAAAGGGAACAATGGTGTGTATTAGATGGGGCGTTTGTGATAAATCATAATACTCTGTGATAAAGCCTGTCCAGAGTACTTAAGGCTGATTTAGGACAGTGACTGTAAAGAAAGTCCGCGTAGTCGATTAAGGGGAAGAAGGTCATCAGGACCAATCTTAATTTAGCTTCGTAGGTAAGCAGATGCTTAACATGACAAAAAGGTCAGAGTCTTTGACATAGTTTTTTGGCTTCTTTCTAGATGTGGGTGACAAAGTTTACAGTCAAGCCAGAAGCCTAGGTATTTAAATTCCTGTACTGGTTGGAGTAGCTCTCCCAGGATGGTCCTGATCTGGTAATTGGTTCTTTAGAGTGAGGGGAAAGGAGCATAACTTTGTTTTGGTTTTTTGCATTGAGTAGCAGTTTCAAATGGAGCAGATTTTGTTGGAGGTGGTCAGATTCACACTGTAGTTCAAGGCAGGCGAGTTGCGGAGAGTGCCTAGCAACATAGAGCACGGTGTCATCCGCAAAGAGGTGGATGTTTGCAAAGCTGATGTTAAAATCAATGTCAGTGATGTATATACCAAATAACAGCGGTCCCAAGATGGACCCATTTAGGACTCCTCTCTGTAGTGTTTTAAGGGGAGAAAAGGCGCCATGGGCTTTTACCTGTTGCTGTCTGCCCATGAGGTAGCAGGAGAACCAGTTTATAACGGTGTTATCTAACCCAACAGGGTTTTAAATAATTGATTAGCAGTTTTTTTCTTGGGACAATGCTAACTGTACAGTGAGAATTTATATAGGTTTTCTAGAAGTGTTATGTTTGTTAAACACAATGAGGCAAGTGCTATGCATTTTCACAATGTTTTAGCACCTTTATGAGCAAAACGCTGATCAATTTTTGGAGTTAAATAAAACCCTGCCCAAGGTTATTTAGTGTGGTTAATAATAATTGATGGCCCACAGTGTCGAATGCCTTACTCAAGTCTAAAAAAGAGCACAGGCATGATTTTTGGCATCAAGGGAAATTTGCCAGTCATTAGTAACTTTGGCCAGAGCAGATACTGTGCTATGTTTGGCCACCCTGTATAAGTATTAGACAACAGGAAGCTGTGATGAGGCATTGCAAAAGGGAGTACGAGAGCAACACAAGGTCAGTACAGGTATAGAGCCAGTATAAAAGAATAAGAGGACATATTTGCAGTCTGTAGGGTGAAGATAACACCAGGCATCTATAAGAAACCTCTTAGATGCCAAATGCCTCGGTGCTAGGGAGGTGCATAGTGGATTATACGTGGATGAGGCAGAGTGGTGCAACACTACATCTCAAGGGGTATTGAAATCCCCACCCAGCACTACTGAGGTAGGAGAATCTGCTATTGTCAGAGCTAGCTGGAGAAAAGAAGTCAGGGTGGTCAAAATTTGGGCATAGACTGATGCCAGAGTAAGGGCCCCCAGTGTTGATCACTGCAATAAGGTACCTCCCTTGGAGATCTATTATCTTTCTAATTAATGTGGATGAGAGCCCTGGTTGGATTCATATAGCCACATCTCTAGCCTTGGAGGTGTGACAGGCTGATAATGTGCTCCCCCAATCTCTCCACCTTAAGAGCCTCTTCTGTACTACATCCATCCCCTTTCACCTTCTTGATATACATCCAAATCTTTTCTTGAGTACAGTTTTCCAACCATTCACATTCCATGCTAGTATATTTAGATCAGACAACATCATGACTCCACAGTTTTTTATAATAGTAACCCAAATATGGTAAGTGCCCCCAGCAACCTCATAGCAGAACCACCACTGCCATAATTTCGAAAGCACAGATGAATTAAAAGAAAAAGTGAGGGCAAAGCAGCTGGTCCGGATTGATTTGGCGCAGAATATTGCAAGCTATTGAAGGAGGAGGTAGCGGGCACCCTCTGTAACATATTAGAAGAAACCAAGGAGGATCGGGAGATACCTAGTACCTGCTGCCAGGCACTCATCACAGTTATACCCAAGTTGGGAAAAGATTTAGAGGACTGTAGATCATTTTGGCTGATCTCCCTTCTAAATCAAGATTGTAAAATAATGACAAAAGTGTTGGCAGGGAGGCTAGAAGGAATGCTCCCATTGTTGGTCGACCCAGATCAAACAGGGTTTGTACAAGGGCGGCAGTCATACCATAATTTGAGGAGACTATTAAATGTAATATGGTGGGGAACTCGACATCCAGGAGAGGCATGTGTATTATCTGTGGACGCTGAGAAAGCATTTGATAGAATCGAATGGGAGTATCTCTTTCATATTTTGCAGAGATATGGCTTAGAGTAGGGATTTGTGAAAATGGTGAGTGCCTTTTATAAAACTCAGAGGGCCCAGATTTTAGTTAATGGCACACCAACTTTGGAATTTGGATTGCACAGAGGGACAAGACAGGGATGTCCGCTATCGCCCCTGCTGTTTGCCCTAGCAATAGAGCCCTTGGCCATTAAAATCAGAAACGACCCCAAGATTAGGGGGGTCATAGGAAAACGAGGGGGGAAACATGTCATAACCCTTTATGCTGATGATAGTCTCCTGTTCCTCACGGACCCAGAGAAATCGATCCCAAGAGTATTGTCAGTGATACATCTGTTTGCAAAATGTTCGGGTTACAAAATTAATTTCCAGAAATCGGGGTAAATGTACCTGGGGGGGGGGGAGAGATGGTGGAAAGAAGGAAACATGGGGACTAAAAGTAGTACAAAGAGTATTTACGTACCTGGATATAAAAATAGGGAAAAATCTAGGAAGCCTATATGAAGAGAATCATAAACCATTGATTAGGGAAGTTCTACAGGACCTAAGCCAATGGAAGGAGTTGGCGATATCTTGGATGGGAAGAATAAATCTCTTAAAGATGAATATACTTCCATGATTATTGTATATTATGCAGATGCTTCCTTTTTGCCCAATGATACAGGATACTAAAAAGTTAGAGAAGGCTTTTACGACCTTTATATGGAAGGGCAAATACCCAAGAATTAGTTTGAAAAGATTAAAAGCACCTGTACCACAGGGGGGACTAAACTTTTCGGATGTGGTGGGCTACTTTTTAGCGACACAGTACAGGTATGTACAAAACTGGGTAAATAGAAGTGAAGTAGCCAGATGGCTGGAACTGGAGGAAGAAGGGATATCAGGGAAGGTCTCGGGATATCTAGGACGGGAGGGCCTCAAACAGTATAATAGATTGATAACATCCAATCCTATGGTAGTAGCAAGCTTAAAGGCAAGGGACAAGATTCAGAAGAGACAGGATATAGATAAACCCTATACACTCCTGGTACCAATTGTAGAAAATCCTGATTTCCTACCAGGATTGGAGGACGGGTTCAAGTTGTGGCAGATGAAAGGGGTGAGATGTATGGCAAATTTAAGGACAGGAACAGGTATATGTTCCTTTCAGGAACTGAAGGAGAAACTGAACCTCCCAACTTCTCATATGTACAGATACTTGCAAGCCAGAGATTATTATAAGAGGATAACTGGGCCTCGGGGAATGCTAGACCAGATCACTGAACCTAAGAGAGAAATACTGGGAACTAATAAAAGTGAAAAAGGACTCATAGGGAGAGCAGTGAAATTAGATAGAAAGTTTTTCCAGACACCAATACAAATTGCTAAAAAATGGTGGGAGAAGGATATAGGAGAGAATATAAGTGATACTAATTGGCAACTAATGCTGGAGTCTCACAGGGGCTTGCTAGTATGTAATAAATACAAGGAGGCACAGTTCAAATTTATACAAAGACTGTATTATCCTCCAGCCATGGTACATAGGTTCTGTCTGGGGGTGTCCCCAACATGTTATAAGTGCAAAGTAGCACAGGGCTCATATAAACACTACTATTGGGAGTGCCCACTGATTGGTGTTTTTTGGAAGGACTTCGTTAAAGAGATCTCGGCAGTAAGGGGGTTACCCCTTGACTTCTCCCAAAAATCATTACTGCTAGGAGTAGAAGGGGAGGAAAATGGGGAATGGATTATGTATCCCAGATGGATTAAAATTCTCCTTGTGGTGGCCCGACAAGCAATACAGCAATGTGTAGATAACCCATTTGGGCCCCACTTTGGAAACCTGAAAGGAACTTACACTTAAGGTACTTACAATAGATAAACTAACATATTGTCTGAGAGGGGAGGAAAATAGATTTGAAAGGGCCTGGACTGAATACATAAGCTTGTTGACTGCTGGAGATAGGATGTTACTGGAAGGAAGTGGGGTACTAAACTAAATCCTCTTTCTAGTAGGTCAAAAAAAGGGTTAATGACCTCCTAAATGGGTGTCAAAAGGAATTAAGGAGCCACACCTAAATAAAATCTACTGAGATGCATGAAACACAGACACGGACCAAATTAATTACTGGAGTTAATCAGGAGGTTGATACTTTTTTTTTTTTTTTTTTTTTTTGTTGTGTATGAATGAGTTATTTTAGTGGTTAGTAGTTATTTGTAGGTTTTGTTAAGCCTAAAAACAAAATATGATAGTAAACAGACTGAGAAAGCTTATGCCAGGATAATAGCATAAAATGACTTTATTGATTGTAATGAGATTATCTGAAATGTACTGTAACAGAAGATTCTGTCTGAGTAAGAAGACTGAACTAGGTTATATGTGAACTGTCATCCAATAAACATATTAAACTAAAAAAAAAGAAAAAGTGAAAACCTACACCAGGTCTCCCCCCCCCCCCCAATCTTCACGGGCAACTGGCCCGGTGTTTTGTTGCATTCTCCAACTGTTGGTGTGGTGTATATGCCTTGATGTGTTACATTCTCCAACTGTTGGTGCGTTGTATATGCCTTGATGTGTTGCAGTCTCCAACTGTTGGTGTGTTGTATACGCCTTGTTGTGTTGCAGTCTCCAACTGTTGGTGTGTTGTATACGCCTTGTTGTGTTGTGTAAGCCCCTCACCCCTGCCTTTTTGTAAATGACAGGTGGTATGCTGTTGAAGCTGACAGCAGTACCTGGTGGGGACTGGGTTCGGGGAGGACTAGGTTACTTTGCACAAGGGCTAGGTTTGGCTACTCTGCACAGGGGCACCCAAGTAAATCCGAACACAGGAAGCAATAACTGTAATGTCCAATACTGGAATGGGATTCTAAAGTGTGGCTTTTATTCACATCCAAACTGAACAAACAAAGCATAGACGGACCCCCACGGGGCTACATTCCTGGTAATGCAGATAAGAGAAACAGAACATTTCCTCAACACTTCAGCCCTCAGGCTCTGGACCCACCAGGCACACAGCCCGGACTTGCATGCTGCTTTGGGTACACAGCCCGACTTGTACACTATTGGGGTTTTCCTGGCTCGGTTCCCCTGCTGGCCACTCGAACCCTTTCCATTTGACATGGACACATTTTCCGGTGGCTCCCTAAACCACCTTAGAGCCTTTGACTCCTTAAGGGAAATTTCCTTTCAATCCCATGTCTGGGTACTTCCCTCAGCACTGGCCAAGTGCCTGAGGCAAAGTAAAGGGGCCACAGAGCAAATCCGTAGAGGTGAACCCAGTTACTAAAGATGGGGGGGTCTCCCACCTCTAGCTTCCACAATCCATACCCGGCCATTTCTCTGGACATTCAACAACTCTTTCTGAAAAGCTTGGCAATGTAGATTAAAGGGTAAATGCATAGCACATTTCCTCTACATGTCTTGACTTTCCCCTTGTACTAGACTCGAACATACTTTTACTTTGGCTTAGCCTATTCCTCTAGGCCTCCCACTGATTAAGCAGTCTGATCCCCCACTTTACAACAGTTCAGGTGAAACATAGGCCCCATGTAAGAGCAGAACTCACCCTTTGGTTGCAGGTGCCCCACAGGTGATTCTTGACAGCTTCTGGTACCGCAGCACAACTTAGAAAAATAAGGCAGCTTCTTCCCTAGCGGGAACCAGGAGGTTTCCCCTGGAATAACAGGCAAACCTTTTTACCCCCATCCCCTCAGGGTTGGGGCACAGAGACCAGTAACAGCGGTCTCCATCACTTCATGAACAGCTTACTGTGTTCCTCTTTTGGCGGAAACACACACCTCTCCCTTAAAGTAGCTCTATATCAGAGCTTTAGGCTCCAAGAGCCTATGCACAGACTGCTGTGCTCCTCTCTTCAAGACTGCTCACACACAACTGCCTTACGCTGTTCAAAAACTCCCAACTTTCTAACCTAACTCCCAACTGTAGATTCCAGTGTGGCTCATGCAGCTGCGAAAGTTCTATGGTGATGTCATCCCTCAGTCTCATCTGAGACTGAGAACAGAGTGAGACAGTGTGAAATCCATTTAACTGGAGTTTCACAAGCTGCCTTCCCTGCCTACCACTCGGTCTTACTGGGATTCTAGTAACCCCAGGTAACGGGTTACAGTTGCATTCCCCAACTATTGGTGTGTTGTATGTGCCTTGATGTGTTGCATTCTCCAAATATTGGTGTGTTGTATATGCTTTGTTGTTGTGTTGCATTCTCCAACTATCGGTGTGTTGTATATGGCTTGTTGTGTTGCATTCTCCAACTGTTGGTATGTTGTATGTGCCTTGATGTGTTGCATTCTCCAAATATTGGTGTGTTGTATATGCATTGTTGTTGTGTTGCATTCTCCAAGTATTGGTGTGTTATATTACTCGGTTTGCCGCTCACACCGTCTAAAATTCCAAACTGTGATGCAATTACCTTGCCATGTTTTGTGGACTTTGTATCTCGCCTTTTATTTGTATCGCCTACACTGTCACCATGTATTGTATTCACCTGTATTGTCTGTAACTCTCCAGGGTCATGCCTGAAAATAGGCAATGCCTTTATCTAGAGAACCTATCCGGTTAACAAAAACAAAAAATAAATAAAGCCCAACCGTAATACATAAGGAGCAACAGACTCAGCTTGTAGCACAGCCCCCCATATCCAGATGGATCCACACTCCCTACACTTGTCTTGTGGAAGAAGCCAGTGTGGTGGATCAGTCATCTATTAGATTGACTAGGCAATTGATACAATAGAGACTTAGTTGCCATGTCATATATTGTCTGGTTAATATGCTCAGCAACCTAGTTTGCCTTACACAAGTTTACTAGTCAGGAAGGGCTAACCTACTTGCAGTCGCTTTCCCTCTCATTACAAAACCAGAGAAGTTAAGAGATCCTAAATCTTGATGCCTTTGTAACCTGAAAGATTAGGAGGTGAGGAGGGTGACACTGCACCAAAGCAATACCATCTAGACCTCTCAGAGGACTGAGCCAGCCTCCCCCCCCACAGAGCTGATAGTATTGCTTAGAGGTCTTTTTTTTTTTTTTTATTTATAATTCTTTGGTAACCTGGTAAGGCCCACTAGGCACAGGTGCCTGTTTTCAGGTGTGACCTGGGAGCTCTTAAGTTGAGAGGTCAAGTGACTTGCTCAGAGACAACACAGTATGAAAGTAGACGTTGCAGGAATGAAACCCAGGTGTGCCCCTAGATGTATCAAGCTCATTACAGATTTGTCTGTGATAGCTCAAACATTGTAGATATAAGCTCATTTGTGACCAGAGACATGCAGAGCTCGGGTACATGAGTTTTAATGATGTCCATTTTTGTAAATTCAGCTTAGGAGCTGAAGATGGTAGAGGATGAGAGCCGCAATGTGGCTCCCCAGGTGTTCACAAATATACCTCCCATCCTGACACAGAAATAGCATTAGGTGGCTAATTTTCTAAAGCGTCAGTAAAGTGTTCAGCAGAATTTGCAGTAGGTCACTGACATGGACCCCTTGGAGGAAGGCAACCCCAGTGGCTGTGCAACGTGTGTGGTCTTGTACAGGGCCCAGCTTGAATTCCAGTTGTGTGATAAATTCCCCAAGCCTCTCTTCCCATCACGGTGGCAGTCTCTCTGTGCAACCCACCACCGTATTGGCGCAGAGGCCCGCTGGTGAACTGGCAGTTCATCTCATCCAAGAGTTAGTTTGTAAAGTATGTACAGTGGCACCAGCCAGGACGCAATGCAGTAATACTGCAGTATATCACAAAATGCTGCTGTGTGCTTCGGGGAACAGTGTAATTCGATGGCAGTTGAGCCTTTTTTTAACTGCAGTATTTTGTAAAATGTCATGTACTGCAAGTTACTGCACTGCATCGTGACTGGCTCCACTATATAAGGGTTTGAGTAACCAGAGTTAGGCTGAGTCCTCACCTTACATCCGAAGTGCCCACCAAAATGGTCATATTTTGCATGCCGGGCTTCTTAGGCCCTAGGAGTACCTGACTGCCCCACCCACGACCCATACTCCCGGTATCTGCCAGCAATGTCCTTGGAGAATAAGAAGGCAGTCACTGTTCAAACAGTTCAGCCCATTCTCCTTTGGCCTGATCTGCCCTCTTCGATCGCCAGCTTGGTGTCAGTGCCCGTTCTCTTTTGGCCTGATATGCCCTCTTTGGGCACCAGCTCTGTGTTAGTGTAGGCCACTGCTTGGTCCAGGTGGGTAAATATTTGGGTAGTAGGCCTTGTTGGTGAAATATTAATCTGGAAGGGTAGACATGCTCAAATTGCCACTGATGCTTGTAGAGGCACTTCTTTACCAGGTTGAACTCCTGGAGGGCCATCTGCAGATGGTGGCTATAATCAGCATAAAAGATGATTACCTGAGTATCAACATGCAGGGCTTGACAAATTTTAAAATTTAGGTACTTGTCCACGGACAAGTGGCTTGCCAAAAAGTAGTTGTCCTGGTGCTTAAGTTGGTAGTCCGGGTATAAAATGGCATATTTTTAATGGGAAGTATAAAAAAATACAGAAAGAGAAACCCTAAACAGATTTATTGTAGTATCAGTTATTTAGTGTTGTAATAGACAATAAGGAGAATAATCTGAATTTTTTAAATGTTTTTTGTCAGGATAGACAGGATTATGACAGAATTAGCATGCGACACCAGCAGCAGTGCAGCACTGTCAGTGAGAACATCATGCAGCAGACAGTACAGCATCAGCATCAGGAAAAGTTATAGTAGGAAGCCTGAACTGCTTGCTCCAGCCGGAGCATCATATTCGGTGGCATCATCAACACTAGTGACTGCCTCAGGGACATTTTCATGTAAATCAGCAGAACTAGTTCTCAAATGGACCTATGCATCAAACCTGTATATTGTTTCTACTATTGTTGCTTGTATCAAATCTGTTTCATGTGTATTACTGTTACCTTGTACTCCACTGTCACCCTGCGCCATGTGTTATGGCCCGGGTCATGCCTGAAAACGGTCCCTGGGATCAGTGCACTCGCCCGGTTATCAAAGTCATAAATAAATAAATAAAAACTAGCATGACCATGAACGTGGTGTGTGCCAGGACCAGGTAGTAGCCAGTGGTTGATAGTTTGATCCGGATCAAAGCTGTCTAATGCAGGACCTTCAACTGCTATATGCAGAAGCGACTAGAGTGTGTCATCAGCCAAACTTGTTCTTATTTTGGTTTTTATAAGATTCTGAATGGAGAATACTCTCTCACATTTAGCAGTAGACACACTCATAGCCAGTAACATTTCTATTAGATCAAGGATGTGAGCAAGCTGGGCTGGGCTGTCTCGCAGTAGTTCTGAATATACTTGCAGATATGGCTTATCAACTGCAGACTTGAGCATTGCTTTGAATGCAGAATACTCTCTTTGTATGCTGGTTATGTGATCTTCAGAAAAAAAGTTGCGAAAGTAGTCTAACAAATTACTTAAATCGGTCGAGTCAAACTGCTCAAGTTCTTCTCATGATAGATCGAAATTTTTGAAATCTAAACAACTGAACCATTTTAGAGGTTCCTTCAAGAAATTCTGAAAACGCTGGTCAATGTAAGATACTGCTGCATCTATTAAATTGTGCAGCTGAGTATCAGTCATGAAATTTACTTCTGGACAGTTCCCTTTGAAGGTAAAAGGAACAATGTTGTCCTCAGTGCCACGTTTTGAAATGAGTTCACGCATTTCTCTGCAGGATTATATTGGTTTAGAAATTATGTCATAAACTTTCCAGGTCTTATTTTTAGCTCCGACAACTGGAGTAAGCATGTCTCAGTGAGTTGGGGGACTTCTAATATTAGCAGGTCATCCTTTTGAAATTCCAGTGAGAGATTTTTTAATATTGGCAAAAACTGAAGAATAAACCGTGATTTTACAAACTGTACTGAGTGTGCATCTCTTAGTAGGGCCTTTGCTTTGGCACCATCATCACCAGCAGAGTTTGCGACGTGTTCGAGCTGAACTACAGTGGGCAGGTTGACTTGAACAGCATGAACTGAACGGGTCTTACTTGCAAGACAATGCACTTGCTTTATTGCACTGAAATGAGCCAGTTCAGTGTGTATGACATCTGCTATTTCCTGTAGTTCCCTAAGTTTCTTGGGACTGTAGTGGTAAAATTAAAAAAAAAATTCCTTTTAGGGTGGTTTCTACTTTTTGAACAAAGGAATTTTTTTAATGACATCGAAAACTGCTAACTCCAGTTTGTGGGCTACACAATGCATGGCTATTACAGTGGGGCACATGTCTGATTTTTGCTATGGTGCCACCTGTATGGCCCACCATCAAAGTTGGCAGATACGAGAACCGGTCCAGGCTTGCTCACATGATTAGGGTCTGCAAAAGAAAGATCAGCAGACTCCAGCACAGAGCTTATGGCTTTAAAAACTTTCTGCGTGAGAATGCTCTAGAGGAACAGTTTTAATTAACACAATTGTGACTTTTTTTCTGCGCCATCAAAAAAACGAAGAAAAACATTTCCCCACGCTACTATGCTTGCATCTGTACTGCCATCTGCAAGAACGGTAACAAAATTTGTATTTTTGACAGTCTGGATCTGTGTTTTAGGCATGACAGCCGATATTGCATTACAGAAATCTCTGGGCCGTTTACCATTTGTGTAATTGCTGCCCAGTTTAACCCCATTTTTTTCTTGCAATGTGCAAAGCCACTCCATATCTGAGAAAGGCCATAACTTTTTAGCCAAGGAATATGCAGTGTTAAATAAACGTCTCATTTTATTTTTGGTGACTTCCTCCATCTGAGAAAATGCGTGATATATTGCAGTTTCATATACAGTATGTTAAAATTGACTGCACGTTGATGAGTTTTGTGCCTATGCTGGTTTGCACAAATTATCTGTGGATTTGATTTCTCATGGGCTCTCTCAGACTCAATTCTGAAATTATTTGAACCAAAGGCAAACATGTTAGTTTTTTTTGAATAAGCAGGAATCACAAGAGTGGGATATTTCTCACAGACAGAGCAGTACGTGACGAATTTTTTGTCATCATGCCGTAACCAGGTAAAGTGATTTAGCCAGCGATGCTGAAATGTTCGAGCCCTTTTTTCTACGTCATATTTTTTATCTTTGCTTCTTTTCTCAGTATTTGTTGTTTCCTCATCGTCTAAAATGAAAGGTCGCTTTAACTGTACTGAACCAGAATGTGATGGCACTGAACTGCTGCTGTCATGCTCAGTTGTTCCAGAAATTGGTATGGTCAAGTTAGATTGATCACCTGTAATGTCTAAAACACGGACCCAGACTGAGAATGAGAACCTTTGGTCGTTGTTTTTTCCCTGACTAGTAGGGTCGGGGCGCTGGTTGGTGCTGGCTTTCAGACTGTGAAGAAGGCAGCGGCTCAGGCTCTTTACTTTTTATTCCTGATGAAGAAGATGAAGATTTTTTCCCAGTCCAAAGGGAAAATAGAGTAGCTTGTTCGGGCTTATATCTTATCTTTTTTTTTTTTTTTTTACTTCTATCAGGTTATGCAAGCGTGAAAATATTAACAATAAAATGTGAAATATTTTACTGTAGTACTGTACACAATAAAATGTTATTGTATGTTATCTGTGTGTGTTGTGTAATTTTATACCTTTTGCTTACAACATCACAAGAGAACCTGGGCAAGGCAGGATGAGGACAGAGTAGGTGGAAGTTAATAGTAGGGACTAGGGAGCAGGAGCCAAGTACTCCACACAGTGTTGTTGTTCAACAAGTTCCTCTACCCTCTCAGGGCAGGTTAGGTCTCACACACTCTCACACACCCATCCACCAAAGGGCTTATGTGTTTCTGTAGCACAAAATATAGTTTTACCCTTCGTGTAGTTTTCTAATAAGTCTGCAATTGTTGTTCCCCAAGTTCCTCTACCCTAGCCCTTGGCAGGTTAGGTGGTCTCTCAGCCACTAATACACACACACACACACACACACACACACACACCTCTCTTCCAACAGCCCAAATGTTTTTTTAGCTTTTTTTTTTCTTTCATAACCTCAGGAATGAGTGAACTCTGAACAGTCACCGAGCAACAAGAAATAAGCCACTCCTGCCCTTTCAGGCTTTCACTCCGACTCTTTTCCCTTTCCACACTCTCTTCTTTCTAGGCTTTTCTTTTTTTTTATTTACTGTAAAGTCTTTTCTCTTATTACTTATTGGCTGATTTTTTTTTTGGGGGGGGGGGGTCTTAACTTTTACACAAGCCACCCTGAAGCCAGCCGGCCACAGGACAATGTCTGGTCCCACACCCCGCCTCACTCCTTTAGTTTTCAAACAAATCTGCTGTCTCCTGTCAACACAGGCACAAGCAGGCAGGCAGCCCACAATCACTTAGGCTTCCAAAGAATCCTTTTTATTTTCTTCATAATCTTTTTATTGTCACTTTCTTTGTGTATTTCAGCTAGCCAGGAAAAGCCAGCCACAGGACAATGGGCACTGCAAGTCACCCCTTTCTCACAGTCTCTCTCTCCCCTCTCCTAAAAACAACTACAGACCCACACAGTTATGCCCAGAGTCTAGGCTTTTCTTATTTTGTATTTACGTGTAAAGTTAGTCTTTTATCTTTATTAGCTGATTTGATTTTTTTTTTGGGGGGTGGGGTGGCTTTAGCACAAGCCTGAAGCCAGCCAGTCACAGACAGGACAATGGGCAGAAGGAGGTCACCCAGCCACCCACACCCCTCACTCCTTTAGATTCCACACACATCTGCTCTCTTCTCCTCTCCTCTCACAGCAGGCACAGTACAGGCAGGCAACTCACAATCTGTTAGGCTTCCCTTTTATTTTCAAATTCTTTACAATATTATTTTCACTTTTTTGTTGTTGTTGTCTTTCAGTTGGCCAGGCAAAGCCAGCCAGCCACAGGGCAATGGGAACTGCTACCACTGCAGGTCACCCCTTTTTCACAGTCTCTCTCCCCTCTCCTAACAGAACAGCCCCACTCAATTATGCTCAGACTGTCCTTTTTTCCCCCTTGACTTTCTGTTCGAAACAAAGTAAAAAGTATAGTAGTCCATAAATCCAGACTAGACTCCAGTCCTTAGTCTGCTTATAGCTTTCCTTTTTTTTGTTTTATTTTTTTTCTCAGTAATCTGGCCATCCTCAGGCTCTGACTTGACCAAATCTGCACTCTGCAAACACCTCCCCCAACTGCGTGCAATCCTTACTAGGACACTGCCTGTCTGGTCTCCTTTTATTACTTGCCCCCTTTTTTTATATCATCAATTGCTTCTATTCCTGAATTACACAATTTAGTTTGTTTCATGTTTCAGCAGCAAACAATAGGGTTAGATGTTGTAGCTAAACAAACCCTCCTGCAATGTCTCTCCCCCCCCCCCCAAACTCCATGCACGTGCAGTCCTTAGACAGAGAGAGACAGAAAACACACGGTCTCCCTACTATTTTAATTGTTTTAGCACTGGCTGGCACCAGTACTAGTAGTCTTTGGAAAGACTGGGAGCTCGTCTCATGTTTAGTTGCAGTGCTGGCAACTCTAGTTTGTTTTTTTTGTTTTTTTATTTTCTCTCCTTCTTGGACTGATTCACTCAGTCCGTTGTGTCTATGCAGAATGGCACACTCACTAGTCTTCTCCCCGCTAATACCACCTCCCCGCTCCTGATAGCCGCCTGCCCCCGACGCTGATTTCTCCAATTGCCAGGACTGACAGGGTACTCTCCCTTTTCTTACTCATTCACTCACCTGTCAGTCCTGGTTTCTCTGCAGTGCTACTGGTCCCTGAAGTGTGGGGGAAGATTCGGAGGAGGAGGGTCCTGGCTAATGGTTGCAGCGTGCTCCCACACTCGCTCCTGGCGGCTCCAGCAGTCGGCTCTGCACCACATGACTGTATTTACAGTCGACATGTGACAAAGTCTGGCGATTAGGCTCAGAACATAAAATTGCAGTGGCACCTAGTGGCGGAACATAAAAACAGCCACCAGGTATGAAGGAAAAAAAAAAAAAAAAAACATAAATGCTCTGAGCCCGGTTGTCCCTGGACAACTGAACATTGTCAATTTTGTAGTCCGGGTGACAGATCCTGTAGTCTGAGATGTCGGGCTATGGGATTTGTCAAGCCCTGTCAACCTGGATAGTGCTTTTTTGTCGTGCTGCTTGCAAAACTGTAGCGATCATGGAATCTCAGGAATCTGATAGAAGGTGCCTGGTCCTTTCATTTGGAGTAGGTTTCTTTCCCGGTGTCCAGTGGGCCCGTTGAATTTCTAGTGCTGTGTCTCAGCCCAGGATGAGAGCCTTAGGCAGCCAGGTGAGAGGAACGTGAGGGCATCCTTTCCTTCGATCCCTCCAACATGCCAGTTACTCTCACATTATTCTGGTGCTCAAGATTTTTATGATTGTGGTGTGTGCTAGCCAGTTCTCCAGTTATTTTATTTGCCAGTGTGAACGCAGCTGCCAGATCCATCAGTCGTTCCTTTTGATCCCTCAGTGGGTTTTGAGTTCTTTCAGGTACCTGCTATGGGAGTCGGCTGTCTCCCTGAGGTTATTTGCCACCTGCTGGAGATGGGTAGACTGGGCGATTACATTTTCAAAATCCAGCTCTCACCTCATTCTTTAATTTAAAGAGGAAAACTTCTATTGTTGGTCTGGGTAACAGTGGGGATGACATGCTGTTAGTTGGGTCGCCACCTAAGGGTTCCGCTGCTGCTCCTGAACCTGTGGTTACCTTGCACTGAGGGTCTGTAGGACTCGAACTGCTGCCGATTTCTGTTTATTTGTTTGAAGGGCAGCTGTCTGTCAGCATACCGCTTGCATCTGCTGAGCCGTTGATAGGAGGTAAGCAGTTATTTTCTTGAGGCAGATTTAGATATTTGGCATGGATGTCATAGATTTAGAGGTGATCCCCACAGAGCTCTAGGCTTGGACATCCATCTTGTTCCCTGGCTAGGCCACGCCCTTCATGATTTGTCATTTTTTATTGGATTAACATTTCTTAATACACAGCATAGTTAAATTGAATGGTCACTGCGCTGTTCTGCTCCTCAACTATAAGTCTGTCATTGGAATGTCAGGTGGAGCGTGACCACACTGGTAGAATTAGGATTTTAACATTCTATAGTTCTATGTCTGGGGCAACACCTCAGGTCTGAGATCCTGTTTTTTGTATGACTCACAAATACACCCTCTAGAAGAAACATTACTACAGTGAAAATATGTTTCTCCCTCCCACTTATAAATTTGATGTTCCAAATAATCTTTTGTCTTTATAAATTAATTTTATCTCTCCTGCAGATTAGTTTCATGTTTAACAACTTTTTCCGGCAGTTCTGAACCTAATTTCTTGTATTTTATAGAATCTTTAATTGCTGACATCCTTGTAAGTTACGTAACTCCTTCTGTACTTCCCGATGTTGTGAATCTTTATTATTATTTCAGTGAGTTCAAAGGCACAAGTATTGAAGGATGCCTTCCTACTGTGCTGTAGTGTCATTATATGAAATCCTGTGGCTGGCTTCTTGTCCAGCCTCAGCCTATGTGGTTTATTCCTTACATAAGCAATAACCCATGACAGGATTTGCAGTTCTTGGGGATTAATCAACACCCGGGGTGCATTGTGAGGCATGAGGCCAAAGGCAGTGGACCAATAGGTGTACAGCTGTACTGTACGCTGTCAGTCGTCGAGCAGCTTGCAGACGGGGAGCTGCTGCCTGCTGATGGGGGTGGGGTTTCAGGGTGGCGGGGCTCAGTGGGTGGGTGGGTGGGGATGGGGGTACCGCTGGACCACCAGGGTTAATATTGTCATATGCCGCGATTGGGTCCACTGGACCACCAGGGTTCTATTATTATTATGCCCGATTGGGCAGGAGATAGTGGTCCACTGGACCACCAGGGATATATATTATACATGCCTGCGATCTGGCAGAGGATAGCGGTCCACTGGACCACCAGGGTTTTATCTTTACTATGCCCGTGATCGGGCGAGGGGGGGCACGATGCCTGGACTGTGTCCCGGGAGGTCAGGTGGCCACCCACAGCAGGCGGCTGCCGTGTTGCGCCCAGCAACACAACAGCCCGCCTGTGGGTGTCCCCCGACATGTTCCTGGTTTTGCCGGGCACATCTTTGCACCCCCCTGTGTGGCGCAAGGCGGTTTTGTGCCTGCATATGCACCACATATCCCGGGCTGAATATCGGGTTGCACCATATATGCATGGGCACGCCCCCCGCACTTGTGCCACATACATTACTGGTGTGCCCCGGCACATTGGGGGTTGTGCGGAGCAACCTACCCCTTTCAGTATCGCGCCAGGGCGCATCAGTGGGTTGCGCATAGCACAACACTGTTGCCCCATGCGTAACCCCTTTGAATATCCCACCCATAGGATTTTGACTTCAGTTTGGGAATAAGAAATAAGTAGCAATAACAAATTAAGCCTTGAGGACAACATCCCTGTTTATATTCAGATATTCTTAGAAACGGCAGAGGACAAGGGCATATAGAAAATATATGTAATATCAGTGGTATTGTCTAAACACTATGTTATCAAAAGGTTACCTAGCGGTGTCTGCTGCATTTTAAGGGAGCTCTGATCAGATTTTGAAATCACAAAAGTATATGCCCTTTTAATAGTGTGCCTGAAAGCTGCTGTAATAAATTGACAGTGTTGTTTTTGTTGAATAACTGTGCGAAAGTTTTTTGTGCCCTCTGGTGTATGGAAAAAAACGTGTCTGGCTCTCCCATATGTTCAGGCACTGTGTATGTGCTTTATTTTGTATGGACTGCATTTGCCTTTTAGAGCTGAGCATTTTCCATATTTATCATTTTGTGCAGGGTACGTCTTTTTATGCTGAGCTTGAGCTAGTATTAGAACTGGCATAGTCATAGTGAGTAGACATGGACAATGAGAAAGCATCATGATATGCTCACTAAATTAGTGACTGGTGATTCTAAAGGCGTTACAGCAAGGTCTGTTAATGCTGAGTATTACAGTATAAGGTTACAATTAATACCTCTTGAGCTCTAGTACTAAAAAAGCAATGGGGGGGCATACAAGGAAAGCAAGTGATTTACTCTATAGCAGGAACACCATGACTTGCAGTACACCTAAAAAAAAAAAAGGCAAGCGTGGACTAGAAGTGGGCCATTTTCGGATGTTTACACAGTACTTTGAATCCAATATTTGCTGTAGTTTTTACCAGTCATAGTATGAGTGTCACCCAGTGAAATGTAATAGCCCAGTAGACCTGTATATGATTGATGAAACATCAGCCAGTATCTGATTAAATGCTGGTTTAAATCTCTGGACAGCACTATAATTGTGAATTGCTACTGTAAATCTTGAGTCTCAGTAAAGCACTCTTGTTGTGAATTGCTACTCACCTGAAATCTCAGAAAAAAATACAGTAGTTTAAATAGATTTTTTTTTAGCATACACTGTATTTTGGTATCGGACAGAAACCCCCTCCATTCAGATACAAGAATTCCCAGGTCATTAAACAAAACTGGGTATACAGGTAGATTCCTGTTTGAAATTTGCAAACCCACTTTCATTCTGTGTTGTACAGGTACAGTTAGTATGTTTACAGTGTAATTAGGAATACCTGTGTTTCTGGAAGAAGGTATCTGGGGAACTAGGGGTAGGAATTTTTGTTGATTCAAAAAAAATGTATTCATTTATATATTACAACAATCGGAAATGCACCTTTGAGTCATGGACTCCTTTGCAAAGGTACCACGTCAGAGATACAGAGGACAACACAAATACATAGTAGTCAGTCAGCTAGAGACATGGTGTAGGGCCAAACATGCCTGGCATTACAGAGTTAAAGAACAACAAATAAAACAGCAAAATGTAAAGGGTGAGATAGCCTGACCCAAATTTAAGCGCATTGAGAAACAACATACTGAATATTTGGTGAACAAGAAATTCTTGCCCATTTGTATATATCCAGGTAAAATGGTTTACTAACTGGAAATGAGACTTAAAAACTTTTAAGTACTGTAGGTTGTTTTTCCAAGCTTGGTAATTTGTTCCAGCACTTTGTAGGCATTTTACCGTAAACTGTATTTTTGGACCATAATGGTAAAATAGAGTCTTTGATGGTACTGTAGTTGAGCCATAGATAATGATTTGCAAAGCCAGGAGCTTTACCAGTAAAGTAAACAAGAAATATCCATTAATTTGACTGTAGCACTTCTACTTTATATGAGATTTGAAAGAAATTGGATAAGGTGATCTGGTTGTTAGTGTCAGTTTGCTTGAATGATGTAGTTTGCCTAGGAGACACAGGTGGGGTGGGTCTTCTGGGCCTTGAGTTTTTCTCTCCTCGGAGCTAGAACCCATAGCAAAGTGTGCCCCTTTGTGCACAACCATGTGCCACTTGTGTACAACCAAAATACATGAACCAACTTTTTTTTAAATTTTATTTTTATTCCTTTATCACACAAACAATGAAACAAAAAATTGAATGAAACCATGAATAAAAAGCCTAGGAAGATCATCAAAAAGCAGTATTTCTAGGGATGTGGATATGTTGTTCAAACAACATGAAGTCTTGCTGTATTCAGACATAATGCAGTTAGCCCCAGCACTTGAACTGCCCCGGACAGGAAAGAGTTAACTCTATGCAGAAGCATAGAACGTTGAGCTCAAGCTCTGTTTTCAAACCTCTGTCTGTGGTACTTCCCAGTGTAATCGTCAGATTCTTAACTCCGCCTAACAGTGAAGTCGCTCCGGAGATTTCCTCTGCTCAGTTCGGTAAAAGAAAAATAAAGCATTCGGTTTAAACCGCATATTTTTGTTATTTTCGGATTTCCAGCCTCTGTCTACGGTACAGGTAGTATGTAGATAGGTAGTGACTGTGTTTTATTTTGCTAAAAAGAGTGGAAATTGTTTTTCTTTGGTTTCTTTCCGGTCGGTCTGGTTTGGAACCGACTTTGTAAAATTTTTCTCTCTTTCTGGGATTAGTGTGGTGTTCCGGTACCGATCGGTTTCAAAAGAACTGGACTTTTACTGGTTCTTTTAAAAAGCCCGTGACACGGTTTGTAACTGATTGGTTGCTTTATTTACGTGACGTGAAAGCTTCTATAGGGTAATTTGTTAGGTTGGCCACGTCTAAGAAACCCAAGAAGAAAACCGGTCCCACTGGGTTTCAACACTGTGCTAAGTGTGGGGAGGCCTTGCCAAGGTCGACCCCCACCTCATCTGTGTTTGTTGTCTGGGGTTTGACCACCTCAAGTCAGACTGCCAAATCTGTAAGAACTTTCCTAAAGCCACTCTAGATAAAAGACTGAATAAGCTGAAGGAAAGGGAGGCCGAGAAGTCCATAGATCCGGATGGCCAGCCCGGTTTGGTTGCGGCCGAACCTGAGGAGGTGCCTACTGACCTAGGCGATACCTCCTCAGGCAAAAGGATAGCCAACCCCGAGAGGTCGTTTCCATCAAAGAAAAAGTGCAAGTCTGTCGGTTCCAATCCTGTATCCCACTCTCCAACCGCGGATGAAATAGCCAAAGCGATTAGTATTGTCCAGTCGCTTAGGCTGGTTCCGTCTGAACCGATACCACCGGTTAGACACTCAGTTCGGTCGGATCCATCTCCTCCGGATTATGACCCAGATGCTTATTATGAGGAGTGGGAGGGAGACGAAGACTATCCAGGTGGTGACGATGATGATAACGATGAAGGGGGTCTGGATGTGCCCATTGAACCGGACATCTCCCCAGATAGTCCCTCAAGTGTCTCTCCTCCCAGGCTTTCTAAGTCCCCTTCACACTTTTTGTTCTACAAAAAGGTGGCACAAACCCTGCAGCTTCCCTTGGTTGAAGCAGCAGAGGAGGATGAAGACCCTGATTTTGTGGAAATGATGGACATCACAGAGTCCAAAAAGCTGTCTATCCCTGTTCATAAATCTTTGGGGAAATAGACACACAAAATTTTACAAACTCCTAATTCAGTACCTCCTGTGGACAAGAGAATGGACAGGAGGTATTCGATATCAGGCTCAGTTGCAGAGTTCCTTTATAGTCATTGCAGCCATGTTGGGGTAATGCAGGCTGCAGCCTGTGACAGGACTAACATTCCTTTGGCTTCACACACCCTGAATAAGGACTCCAGGAAAGTGGATGCCATGGCCAGAAAACAGTATTTGGCATCCTCTTTGGGACTCAGGCAGACTACTTATATAGCCTACACAGCCAGGTACCAAAAATTCAGATGGGACATGATTCTCGAACTGGCTAAACAGGCCTCACCCCAGCTAGCCAAGGAGCTGGAGGTGGTGGCTGCTGATGGAATTGAGGCATCCAAAATGCAATTTCATGCTGCTGTGGACTCCAATGATGTGGCATGTAGAGTCATGACTACATCTGGAAAACATAAACTGAACTTACAAACTTAAATGGGCAGACTGGGTGGGCCATAGGCCCTTATCTGCCGACACTGTCTATGTATGTATGTATCTGTGTCTCTAATAGAATTTGAATTTGACGGCAGATAAGGACCGCTTGGCCCACCCAGTCTACCCATTTCCCTACCTAATGGATAAGCTGCAGATCCTAGTTAACCAGCAGCCTACTTCTTTCTACCCCCACCCCCTAGAATTGCCTTATGACTGTCCCATGCATGCTTGAATTCAACCACTGTTTTTGACTCCACAACCTCCTCCAGAAGGCCGTTCCATGCATCAGAAGACATGCTTGGCTCAGACGTACTAGCCTTTCACAGGTCACCCAGACTAAGGCCATAGATTTTCCTGTAGTAGATAACTCTCTGTTTGGGGAGCAGACAGAGGCTTACATGAAGAAAATGGATGAATATAGGACCACGTACAGGAGTGCACAGGCCAAGGAAAGGCAGGCCACTCCGCCAAGCAGTAGTCCAGGGGTAGGGGCAGGCCCTTTCAAAGGCCTTTTTACCAAGCCCAGGCCTCCTCTTCCTTCCCATAGAGGGGGTTCTTCAGAGGAAGGGGTAGGAGGAGGATGAGCAGGGCTGCTTCCTCCTCCTCTCAGTCTAAGGCTCCTGCCAAGCAGACACCCTGATGTGTCAGCCCGGGTCGACTCCCTATTTCCAGTAGGAAGCAGGCTGGCTTACTACTTCCAGGCCTGGAAGTCTGTGACCTCAGACAAGTGGGTCCTGGAAGTAGTAAGCCAGGGACTGGCCCTTAACTTCAAAAAATTTCCAAAAAGAAGGGCCAAGTCTTTTCCGCCTGCATCAGTCTCAGAAACTCTTGCCCTAGAGGCAGAAGTTTCCTCTCTTCTAGCTCTCAGAGCTATAGAGAAGGTTCCTGCTCAGTGCAAGGGAAAAGGACTGTATTCCAGGTACTTCCTTACCACAAAGAAAACAGGAGAGTGGCAACCGATCCTAGACCTAAGGTATCTGAACAAACACATTTCAAAGCCCAACTTCAAAATGGTAACTCTGGGAATAATCCTTTCCTCTCGAAGGCCAGGGGATTGGCTAGCATCTCTGGACCTCAAGGATGCCTACTTCCATATTCCTATCAGGTGCTCCCACTGAAAATACCTCAGGTTCCGAGTTGCCTTCAGGCCATTACCAATTCAGAGCCATGCTATTCGGTCTAATATCAGCTCCAAGGGTGTTCACAGAGTGCCTTGCAGTAGTGGTGGCTTACCTCAGAAGACAGGGTATCACCATCTTTCCGTATCTGGATGACTGGCTGTTAGTGGGTCAGTCTCATTTACAGGTCAAGTCAGCTCTTCAAACTACCCAGGACCTACTCAGCTCCTTGGGTTTTCTTCTCAATCTTCCAAAGTCTGTACTTGAACAGAGTTCAACTTCTCACCTTTATAGGTATAGAGTTGGACACTGTACAAGCAAAAGCCTGCCTTCCTCTGGCAAGGGTAAAGGCCCTAGTGGATCTCGCTTCCGCCTTTCGACCTCAGGTCTCCTGCCCAGCAAGGCAGTTCCTCCAGCTCCTGGGCCACATGGCAGCTTCCACGGCAATGGTGCAGGGAGCAAGGTTCCAGATGAGGGACATTCAGTTTCATCTGAGGTCTTTTTGCTCTCAAAAAGAAGGATTCACTTACCAAACTGATTCCAGTGACTCAGACTCTGGTACAAGCTCTCCAGTGGTGGCTGGACCAGGACAACCTTAGACAAGGGGTTCCATTTCTCCCTCAAGTCCCATCAGTAGTTTTAACTATGGATGCTTCTCTCCTTGGGTGGGGAGCCCACCTAGGAGCCCTGACGCTCAAGGGCTCTGGTCTCCACAGGAGTCTCTCCTTCATATCAATCTCCTGGAACTCAGGGCAGTTTTCCTAGCCCTGCAGAGCTTCTCGGATTCAGTCAAGGGCAAGGTGGTCCAAATCAGAACAGACAAGACCACCACCACAATGTGGTACATCAGTAAGCAGGGAGGCACTCGGTCCTCGGCCTTGTGCACAGAAGCCATGAAGCTGTGGTCTCTGGCCTATTCTCTTCAGACTTCTCTGGTAGCAGTTCACCTTCCAGGGAAGGACAACATACTAGCAGATGCTCTGAGCAGAATTTCACAGGGACACCACGAATGGTCCCTGGATCCTCACATACTGAAGGTCCTCTTCTCCAGGTGGGACACTCCAGAGATAGATCTCTTTGCAACACCAGACAATCATCAACTTCCTTTGTTTTATTGCAGATCTCCAGTCCTGGGGACGGTTCCCCAGGATGTTCTCTTTTTGGACTGGAAGGTCAGGTTTCTCTGTGCCTTCCCTCTGCTGTTCAGAGTTCTGATCAAGAGCAGGACTCAACCCTGCACAGTGATACTGGTGGCTCCAGATTGGGCCAGACAGCCTTGGTATCCTCTACTGCTGTCCTTGTCAGTGTCACTTCCCCTGTCTCTGCCCAGGACATACAATCTCCTGTCCTCCTCCCGGCGGGGATTTGGTACCCCAATCTCCAGTCTCTCCATCTCAAGGCCTGGCTCTTGAAGAGTTAGAATATGTAGCTCTACATCTTTCTCAGGGTGTTCAGGATATTCTGAAGGTCTCTAGGAAACCTTCCACTAGAAAAACTTACAACTCCAAATGGAAAAGGTTCAGTATTTGATGCTCTCAGAAAGGCATCCTGCCTGATTCTGCAGACATTTCCACAACCTTAGACTATCAAGTTCATTTCAATGGTTTAGGCCTTAGGTCTGCCACTCTGAAGGTTCATCTAGCAGCTGTCTCTGCATTCCTCTCAGCAAAAAAGGGCTCTTCCCTGGCATCTCATCCTGTTTTCAGAAAGTTTTTCAAAGGTCTGGTTCACATTAACCCTCCCTTTAGGGAGCCCACTCCGCCTTGGGATCTAAATGTCTGCATAGCTCAGCTAATGCAGCCACCCTTTGAACCTCTGGCTTCAGCCGAATTGAAGTACTTGACCTGGAAAACTGTGTTCCTGGTAGCTGTTACTTCTGCTAGGCGGATTAGTGAGTTACAGGCACTGTCAGTGGAACCTGACTTCATCTCCTTCCATAGAGACAAAGTAGTCCTCAGAACCAATAGGAGGTTCTTGCCCAAAGTGGTTTCAGATTTTCATCTGAACCAGTCTATATCTTTCCCTGTGTTTTTCACTGACCATTCTTCTTTGGTGAAAGAAGGTTAGCACAGTCTGGACGTTAAGAGACACTTAGCTACTACATTGACATACTAAGGCACATAGAAATGACTGTCTTCAATTCTTTCTCACTTATGGCCGAAGTGGGAAGGGTAAGCCTGCCACTAAGAGAACTATTGCCAGGTGGATTGTTTCTTGTATACAATTTTGTTATGACAAGTTGGGTGGGCCCCTTCAGGCCTGAGGGCTCACTTGACCAGGGGTACAGCTGCTTCTCTAGCTGCAGCCAGAGATATACCTTTGTTAGAGATCTGTAAAGCAGCCACCTGGAAAACAGTACATACTTTCACCAAGCATTACTCCCTGGACATCCAGGCTAGGAGCGATGCTAGGTTTGGTACAGCAGTACTGCAGAGCCTCTTCCCAAAGTAGGTTCTGCATTCCCTCCTCCATAGGGAACTGCTTGGTAATCTGTATTATGTCTGAATACAGCAAGACTTCATGTTGTTTGAAGAAAAAATTACTCACCATAGTAATGTTGTTTCATCTAATGGAGTCTTGCTGTATTCAGACCTCCCCCCCGCCTCCCCTCTCAAAACCTGGTTTTGGGACATGGGCTGGCAGGTACAGTGTTGCACCTCAGGGGTGTACCTTGTACCCTCTCTCTTGGGTGGGGTAGATGTTATTATTATTATTTTTTCTGGTGTTTTACTACATATTGTCACTACCTTTCCTGCTTGGGTTTCCCACTTGAGTCCTTTGGGGCCCAAGAAGATATATTTTGCCCTTTGACTATATTTGAACAATTTCCATATTTTAGTTACTAGTTAGTTAGCTCGTAAGAATCTGACGGTTACACTGGGAAGTACCACAGACAGAGGTTTGAAAACCGAGCTCGAGCTCAACGTTCTATGCTTCTGCATATAGTTAAGTCTTTCCTCTCCGGGGCAGTTCAAGTGCTGGGGCTAACTGCATTATGTCTGAATACAGCAAGACTCCATTAGAAGAAACAACATTATTATGGTGAGCAATTCTTTCTTCTTATCTGCACTTCTTGGCATGTCCTTTTCCTTTCAGAATCTTGCCAGAAGGTCTAAAAGCTGGCTCCTCCCACCCACCCAGATGGTATATCTCTTGGCTACGTTCCTTGGTGCCAGATCTTCCTTTTTGCTGGAAGATT
The DNA here is from genome assembly GCA_016271365.2 of Neoceratodus forsteri. NCBI lineage: Eukaryota > Metazoa > Chordata > Ceratodontiformes > Ceratodontidae > Neoceratodus > Neoceratodus forsteri. The sequence continues at coordinate 264,094,966 of CM057454.1, read as the reverse complement.
CAGGTTCCCTCCTTATCAATCCCACGTTGAATAGGCCCTGGTGCTTAAATCTTAGGTTATTTACCTAACCTTAAACTTGTTCGAGTTTCTCCGCATCATTTTACGATTGCGACCGAGGTGGAGGACAAGTCCTTATACTGGTTCTGCTGGTGCCCCTGCAGGCAGAAGATGTCTCGCATCGACTCGCATGCCATGTGCATCTATTGCCTGGGCCACAATCACAATACCCAGGCCTGCCACTTTTATTGTTTATTCCAGCTGAACATGTTGGATGATCACCTAGCAAGCTTACAGCTCTGCCGACTGGAAAAACAGAACCCGCCAGTCAAATCGAAAGAGGCCCGTTGGGCAGTCTCCGCAGCTGCGGGGTCCGCTAAAGAACTTGAGCAAATGAAGGCTTTCGAGGAGGAGGTGGTTCGTGCTGCCGATCAGTCCGCTTCAGCTTCGGTCTTCGTGCCGCTCAAACTGGGCTTTACCTTTACAGGCTCCTTCAAAGAGTTGTGCCAGTCTCTCCCGACCAAGGGGGAGGGACCATCGGCTTTGCACAGCTCCTGTTTCTGTAAAAAGGAATCCATGGAGTCGAGAGAAAAATCTTGTCAACGTCGTCCTTGGGATCGAGAGAGATCTCGTTCTCAGGAATCTCCTGTTTCAGCTTCAGTCAAAATTGTGCCCTCTGCCGCTGGCTTCACGGTGCCCCTGTCAGGCCAGCTGTCTAAGACGTGGGATGACGACCCAGTCAAAATTATCGACCCCATCAACCAGTTGTCACTGGATGAGGCCAGCAATTCCTTGTTCAGGACTCCGGTCCTGACTGGACCTACCAAGGAGGAAACTCAGCTCGCTGAGAACCTCCTCAAGTCCCTGGCCCTGACCTGGAGGAGCTGCGGGTTTCCCTGGCTCCTTCTGAGCACCCCCATCAGCCCCCACGATAGTCGAGGTCTTAGTCATTCTCCACCGACAGGTCGAGGAGAACTCACAGATGCCATTCTGAGCATTCCAAGAAGCGGTGCCACTGCTATTCATCCTCATCCTCCTCGGAAGAGGAGAGGCTTCGGCGCAAGTTGTGTTGATGCTACAATGATCTTATGTGGCAGCAGTTGGTGTTGGCTGATCCGAAGTCGACCCAGGCTTCCACAGCGGCCACCACATGGCTGTCGCCCTCTAGGCTGACGTCGACTCCTCTGGAGCTGGCCGACACTGTTCCTCCACCCGTGGAGCCAGTGAAGGCCCTCCCAGCTTGGCTGAATCCAGTCTCTCTGCTGATTGTGGTGGAGCCACCACCTAAACAGCCTTCCTCCGGGGCTTCTGTTAAGGAGTCTCGGCCCACTAAGGGCCTCCTGCATAGACTGTCAGTCACCCTTACTCCCGACTGTCTGCGGTGGGTCTAAAGTGACTCAGGTGGTCGGCTGATCTATCTGGACTCCTCAGAGTCCGAGAACTCCTCCTTGCACTCTTGTTAGTTCGATGAAGCTTCGATGGGGAGTCTTGACAGAGGAAGGTCCTACATCCTTCATGGGCATTCTCTGTCTCATCTCCAAATCCACGGGGATGAAACTGGAGCCTGTCCAGAAATGGGCTCAGTATCCCTCAACAGATATTCTGACAAAAAGGGATTCTCCAGCAGACGCCTTCCCAGTAGCCAAAACCATTGTTGGCCTGGCTCTGGCGCTTTGGCAGCACCCAGCCTCCTGCCCCGCGCCATCGGCCAGGATGGCCCGCAAGTATGCAGTTCCCATCGGCACCCTATCTGGGTTCACAGAACACCCCTCTGCTGAGGGATTGGTGACCGAATCTGTGTTTTGGCACGCAGACAATTCAGGAGACACTGATAGACCTCCAGACAAAGAGTCCAAATAATTGGACCACTCTGCCAGAAAAGTCTATGCTGCCTCTTCACTCGGTCTCCATCAGGTGAGCTTGTGAGCTTGGCTGTCATCATGGCACACTTCTCCCATGCCCTTTTGGGCTCTCTGGATGAGGTGCTTCCTCATCTTCCCGCGACCTCCAGACCACGTTCAAGCAGGTCCCGGATCAGGGTCGGTCTGTGGCAAAACAGCAACTCCAGATGGTTCTGGACATTGGGGACTCCTGTGCCCACTTGGTGGTGGCTGCAGTCACCATGTGCCGCAAGGCCTGGCTGAGGGTCTCTACATTTACAGTGGATACTCAGCACAAACTGGCGGACGTTCCCTTCCTGTGCACCGACTTGTTCGGAGTTGATGGTCACCTCCAGCGCATTGAGAAATCCAGTGCCACCTTGTATTCCGTTGCCTCCACCTAGAAGGAATCTCAGGGTTCCAAGAAGCAAAAGGGTAAGCCCTTTCAGCCTTCTGCCCCCATGACCAAGCAGCCTCAGTACCAATCGGGGCAGCAGCAGCAGGCTTAATCTTGGCACCCTCAGCCCAAGTCAGGGGCTTCGGCGATTCGTAAGCCTGGAGGGAAGGGTCCCAGCGGTCCCTCAGCTGGATCCTCCTCCAGATCTGCTCAGTGATGGGATGGGGGTGACCACCCCCATGCCCGTCATGCCTATTCTGAGTCCTCCCGCGGGGGCTGGCTCCGCCACTTCCTTTCCACCTGGTTCACTGTCACAACAGACAGGTGGGTGTTGGAAGTGGTCAGCCAGGGTCTGCCTCTGGAATTTGAGCAGTATCCACCAAGCCGAGCCCGCGCCCCACGGGAGAAGAAGTTATCCGTGGACACTCAGTCGGCTCACCGCAATGACATCACCCATCTCTTCTGCAAGGAGAAAGTGGTCAGAGTCGTGGATGCCCCTGTCAACCCAGGGTTATTTCCAAGTACTTCCTGGTCCCAAAACGGACAGGGTGCTGGCGCCCCATTCTAGATCTGCATGACCTGAACCAGTTTCTCATGTCTCACACCTTCAGGATGGTAACTCTGTCTCAGATGATACCATCTCTCGAGCAGAACATGTGGTTTTGCTTTCTGGATCCGCAGGATGCATTCTTCCATGTCTCGATCCATCCATCTCACTGAAGGTTCCTCCGCTTCCGAGCAAAGTGAACCCTCTACAAGTTCCAAGCTATGGCGTTCGGCCTGTCATTGGCCCTCAGGGTCTTCACCAGATGCATTGCAGTGGTGGGAGACCATCTTTGGCGTCGCGGGGTCGGGGTGTACCCCTGTCTGGACGATTATCTCATAACTGATCCCTCCAGACAGGAGGTGGAGAGGTCCAGGGATCTGGCCCTCCAGACCTGCATTGACCTTGGCCTTCTAGTCAACGAGGCCAAGTTGGAACTCGTGCCTTCGCAGGTGATTTGCCTCATTGGGGCAGAGCTCGACTCTTAACGAGCCAGAGCAAGGCTCCCGATGGACAGGGTGGAGGTTCTCTCCTCCTTTGCTGAATCATTTCTGGTTGGGCACTTGCGCCCTGCCCGAGACTTCTTGTGACTTCTGGGCTACATGGCAGGCTGCACCTCCATGGTCTGATGGGCCCGGTGGCATATGCTCCCCCCCCAATGGGAGCTGACCAGCCAGTGGACTCAGTGACTAGGTCATTTTGACCAGCTGGTCACTGTAACCTAGAAGATGTGGGATGCTGCCCAGTAGTGGACAGTCCCAGAGCATCTGCAGGAAGGGATCCTGTTTGTCCATCCCGAGCTGATGGTCATCTTGATGACCGACTCTTCTCTCACTTCCTGGGTTGTCCACATGGGGGACCACAGAGTCCATGGGCTGTGGACCCCTGAGGAGTCCTGATGCCACATCAACCTGCTTGAGCTCCAGGCAGTTTGGCTGGTGCTGACTGCATTCGCTCCATTCCTTTGGGGTTAAGTGGTTCAGGTCCAGACGGACAACACCACGACCATGTACTGTCTCAGTAAACAGGGCTCTGTGCAGGGAAACTCTCCACATCTGGACCCTCGTGAGTCGACTGGAGGCAGATCTCCTAGCCATTTATGTGGCAGGGGCCTCAAATCACCTGCTGAATGCCCTCAGCCACGTGAGCGAGGCGTCCCACGAGTGCTCTCTCTATCCTGAGGTAGTACACAGCCTGTTCTCCAAGTGGGGCACCCCTCAGGTATACGTGTTCACCTCCATGGAGAACGCAAAGCTGAGGCTGTTTTGTGCCCACCCCCCCAGCAGGGCTCGCTACATGGGGATGCCTTCTCGAGGCCGTGGACCCCAGGCCTCTATTATGCCTTCCGTCCACTTCCCTAGATCAACAAGGTGCTCCTCAAGGTGAGGAGAGACAAGGCACAGGTGATCCTGGTGGCCCTGGACTGGCCCTGCTAGTTTTGGTACCCTGATTTCCTCAGCCTCAGGCTCCCGAGCTGTCTTCCAGCACGCCCGTACCTGCTCTCAGTCAATCAAGGGAAGGTCCTCCACGTGTACCTTCAATCTCTGCAATTGACAACCTGGTTCCTGAACGGCTAGATTTCCAGGTTTTGGGTCTTTCCGAAGATGTACTCACTGTAGTTGAGGCATCTAGGAAGGAATCGACCAGGAAGTGCTATGCCTTCAAGTGGAAGAGAGTCTCCATTTGGTGTTAGGGCAAGGGCCTGAACCCTTTGTCCTCTCCGGTGGCTAACATTCTTTTTTTTTTATACTTACTTTATTGAATATAAATTACACTTGTGTACATTGAGCACAACACTTGAATTCAGAAGTTCCAAAGTCAGGGAATGGGTACACACTGGTATTAACATAATTTGTATCATGTTAAATATGTTTTTTAACATTACCATAACTAAATCAATTAACCAACAATAAATTTTGGGCTAGTTTATCAAGGACTCAAATTTAATTCACTTAAAAAAAAAAAAAGATATATGCACAGACAGGTCATCTTAAATATATATCATCTGGAAGTTTTAGAGCTAAATAGGGTTACTAAAATAGCTATTTTATCTTTATAAAGAAGGTAAGTTAGCTGGGGGACTCCCAAGGGCTGTCACCAGGGGCTCCATCTTGTGGATTCATCAAATGCTCCTCTGATTCCTTTTTCTGGGATATGACTACTGGATCTGGTTCTGATAAAGTTCCCATTTAAGCCTACCGAGAGGCGAAGGACTCCATTCTATTATGGAGAGCAAAGATAGCTGTTCACTATGGTGGATACTGGAAATTGTTTTCCAGTCCAGTATCGGGGGTCTCTTGCAGCCACTTCTTGGTTATTGATTTATATATTTATATGTGGCACACACTAGGAAAGACCATAAATATAAGGTGTCTTTTCCCTTCATTCTCCTCGGTGGCACACCCAAAAGACAGTGTCCACCTGTCAAGATACGTGGGGAATCTAGCATACTAGAGATATGTAGGGAGATTTGAGACCAAAAGTTATGTAATTTAGGACAGTCATAGAAAACATGACTGTATGAGGCTACTGGGTCTCCACATCTCCTCCAACAGCTCGAGGAGGCTCCAGGAAGAAGTGGACCATGCTCCCCTCCAAACCCCAGACCAATCTCGTGCATTTATGACTAAGTTAAGTTCTCTTTCCCAGCTTGCCTTAACTGGCTCAGTGTGGTGAGAGAGCAGAAGGATCAGAAATTTATATATTTTAGAGATGGCCTGTTCCCCCTGTGGTGAATTCCATATTTGAATGTAGGGTGTAGGGTCTTCCAAAACCGATGAGCTAAGCTCTTGTCTAAGATGCTTAGTTATGTAATCTTTCATTTGGTAGTAATACTGTCTGTCCCCTGCTGTCCAGCCATATTTATTCTGACCCTCCTCAAAGCTTAATATGACATTCCCACGGAGGAGTTGCCAGGGGGCTGTCATGCCCCTAGCTGCCGGTCTCGTGTACCAACATTTGTTGTTTAGAGAAGAATTGAGGGGAATCTATAAACCATTGGTATTTCCAGAGATGTTTTTGGACTGTTTTACTGCGTAGTCCCCTCTGCCAACCCTCAAGAACTGACGCTATAGCATTAGTTACCTGTTGTTTGGCTTGCTTGAGTAATGGAGGGGCAAACAGGGAGGCTTGCAATGAAAAGGACAATGATCTTGTCAGATCAGTTTGTTTTCAATGAGCATAGTAATTATTGTTTCCCCACAATAGTGCTAATCTTGTCTGGGATGCTATCCAATAACAGTGTAGTGAAGGCAAGGCAACTCCTCCGAGTTTGTTCAGTAGGAAGAGCTTGTTTTGATTAACCCGAGGTTTCTTGTTATTCCATAAGAAAGCGAGAAAGACCTTCTGCCATGATAGGATTTCCTTTGGAGTTATTGTACAGGGGACACATTGAAAAAGATATAGAAGCTTAGGTAAGGCATTCATTTTTAAGGAGAGAATATGGGAATAGAAAGACATGGGAAGGAGATTCCATCTCCTCATATCTTGTTTTAACTGCGTCACCATAGGGGTGTAGTTGAAGGAAAAAATTTGAGATAGCTACTTAGGGATCGTAATCCCTAGAAACTTAAGAGCCTGCTGGTCCCACTTAACATTGAACTGGTTTCTTAGAGACGGGGAAGGAACAGAATGAAAAGGGAGGGCCTCTGACTTGTTCACATTGAGAGAATAGCCTGACCGTTCAGAAAAGACTCAAATTCTTTTAAGTAATTCTGTCATTGTAGTTTCTGGGTCAGATAGATAAACTAGGATATCATCTGCAAACAGTGCCAGTTTGTGTTCTGTGCCTGCTAACTGAACACCTTTTATAACTGGGGAGGCACTAATATATTGTGCCAGAGAATCTATATAGAGAGAGCAAACAGCAGGGGGGGATAAGGGGCATCCCTGTCGGGTGCCTCTATGGAGGGTGAAGCTTTCCAAAATATGTCCATTGGACCTAATATAGCCCTTAGGGGCCTTGTAGAATTTAAATATTGTATCCGAAAGTTGTGCCAGGAAACCGAAAGAGGCAAGGACCCCATGCAGGAAATCCCAGATACCATGTCAAATGCCTTTTCGGCGTCTAAACTTAATAGGAGGGTTGATTGCTGTTGGTTTTGTATATGTTTGATTAGGTAAATAGTACGTCTAAGATTGTTCTGGGCTTGTCTTCCAGGAATGAACCTGCATTGATCCTGATGAATTATGTTGGGGACAAATTAAATTAAGCGTCTGGTTAAAATAGATGAAAATATTTTGTAATCTGTATTTAAAACGGAAATAGGCCTATAGTATGGGCATAAGGTGAGGTCCTTGCCTGGTTTGGGTATGACTGAAATTATGGCTTTGTTCCAAGAGGGGGGTAATTCTCTCTTTAGTGGTTATAAATGAGAACACTCTTTCTAGTAAGGGTATTATAGTTTTGGGGAATGCCTTGTAGAATTCTCCCAGGAGTCTGTCAGACCCCGGACATTTCCCTGTCTTCAAGGACCCAATCACCACCTCTATCTCCCAGGCTGTTATTGGCATTATTAACCTAGATCTCTGTTGGTCCGTGAGGGTAGTGAGGTGCAGAGGGGAGAGGAAGTCAGAAATAGATTGTTCCGTGGCCCTGGGGCTTGGAGAGTATAGTTGGGAATGGCTAGCATTCTCTACTACATTTGGTCTTTTTCTCTCTCCAAAAGGGGTCTGCAGTCTATGACCCTTAGAATGCACCTAGTAGTCATCTCTGCTTACCGGGTGCGGGCTGGTCAACAGACTGTGGCACAGGAGAAGGTGGTCTGGCATTTCTTCAAAGGCCTCGACCGTATTTCCCCTCCGGTTCGTGAACCACCACCACCGTGATCTACTGCCGGTACTGGCAAAGCTCATGGGCAAGCCATCTGAATGAAAGCACAGGAGTGAGATGTCACACCTGTCATGGAAGACCACCTTCCTGGTGGCTATCACGTCAGCCAGAAGGATTAGAGAACTCCAGGCACTCTCTGTTGAATCTCCTATTTGGTCATCCACAGGGACAAGGTTGTCCTGTGCCCCAACCCGAAGTTCCTTCTGAAGGTTGTGTCAGAGTTTCACCTGAACCAGGTGATGACTGTGCTGGTGTATTCCCCCAATCACACCTTGGAGGCCGAGTATAGGCTCCATACTTTGGACCTGAGATGAGCGCTCTCTTATTACAAAGAGCGCACGGCTTGAGAGGTTCATGAGCTGTGTTTCATCTATGCTGAAGTCGCACCTGGCAGACCTGCAGCCAAGCTGATGATTGGCAGATGGATTACATCATGCATTGATCTCTGCTATAGGTTGGCGGGTAGGGAGCCTCTCGTAGGGTTAAGGGCTCAATCCACCCACCATACTGCTGCATTGGTGGTTGCTTCTAGGGCCGTCCATGTCCAGGAAATGTGCAGGGCTGCTACCTGGAAGTCAGCAAACACCTTCATTTCTCATTACCACATTGACCTAGAGTCACGCTGGGATGCTAGATTTGGGGCCTCCGTTCTCCAATTTCTGTTCCCTAAGTAAGGGAGTGTGTGCCTTGTCTCCCTCCTCATGGAGAACTGCTAGGAGTCTGCCAAGAAATGTGGATAAGAACAACATACCCACATCCCTAGAAAAACATAGGTTACTCACCTGTAACAGTAGTTCTAGGAGTGGTATGTGTTCATCCACACTGACCCACCCGACCTCCCTGGCTTCTAAACACAACCTCTGCTTCCAGCGGGCAAGATCTGGCATCAAGGGGTGGAGCCGAGGGATATACCACCTGGGTGGGTGGGAGGAGCCAGCTTTTAGACCTCCCGGCAAGATTCTTAAAGGAAAAGGACATGCCAAGAAGTGTGGATTAACAACATATACCACTCCTAGAACTACTGTTACAGGTGAGTAACCTGTGTATCTGGGTTGTCACCCCTAGGCACTGGAATGGCTTCAATAGTTCCCTCTGCTTTCTGGACTCAGACACTCTTTTCAAATCACAGTGTAGGATTGCCCTCACAGCTTCCCATGCCTGGAAGTGTCCCATTCCCCCCCGCCCCCAATAAGAAACTCTGGAAATTTCACGAACTGGACTCTTACAGGTCCCTCTCATCTCTTTTCCTGTTTTGGATCAGTTCCATCACATTTGCTGTTGTACATCCCGCATATTGCATACACCATCCTTATTTACCATATATACTTGCATATTAGTCGAGTTTTTCATCCCTACACTTAGCTGCCAAAAAGGGAGACTTGATTTATACATGAGGTCAACTTATGTGCAGTTGTTTTCTTCCTGTGCAGCCTAGTGTCCCTCTCTGTTTCTTATACCAGGTTTGAAACTAGCATGCCTGCTTGGTGTCCATTTGCCGATGTTATGCAAAGATTGGGGGAAAAAACGCAGTTGAAATTAATGGGCCCATTCATTTCAGTGGGCCCATTCATTTCGATGGTGGGTTTTCTGATCATTTTGTACCATCGATTTTTCTAGTCACTAGCCCTGCTGGCAAGTGGCTATAAAAGTTAAGTTTCAACCCCTGCCATACCTAGTACCTCAGCCCACCTTCAAGTGCATCATTTGGCCCCCTGTCATAAATCAGGTTACTCCTGTCTGCCCTTCAGTTCATGGAACTCTGCCCTGTTTCATGGATCAGGTTACTCTCCCACCCGTTAGACTTTCAGACCAGACTTCCAGTGATGTGCCCAACCCCTAATGCCACCTTCAACTTGGGACTTCTCTCAGCAAATTGCACCAGGACCTAGCATCGTGAGATCTAGGGATCAGATGTGCTGCTGGTACTGTAAGTACCATGCATTTTTGGAATACCAGTACCTTTGTCACTGAAAAGTTGGCTGCCAGCTTGAGGTAAGGGGAGATGTGGGAAAATGTCACTTATAATGTAGGGCACATTATCTAACACTGAAATGCATACTCAGAGCATTAGTTCCTCGATTTGTGCAGAGTTTACCATAGTTTTACTTTTTTTCTGTGTAGATTTATATGGTATTTTTTCCCTTTTTCTCCCACCCCCCCAGGAATGTGCGCGTGTGGAGGCATGCATGCCATCGACACCCACTACACGCTGCCACCTCCCGCCCTATGCTGCCCACTGGATCTCCGCTTGGTGTAAGCGGAACTTCTGGGGTGGGGGTAGAACAACAACCACCCGGGAGAAGAGAGCTACCTTTCAGCTGCTCAGTCCTGCTCTCTCCCCCCTCTCCCCCTGGTGCCAGCCCTCCGATGACCCAGGGTTGTTCAAGAACTCGGGTCACCAGCATAGCATGAGATGAGGCATGCAGCATCTCAACCCTCAGCGCCACTGGGCCAGCACAATAATTTTACTTTTACTGGTATATCATAGCGTCACAAATTTCTGCTTCTGAGTGTACCTTTATAGCTGAGTCTCCATGTAGGACAGCTGAGATTTGTGTATTTGGGCGGTGGTCGACTTATAAATGAGTTTAATTTATTTTTCCGATAATTTGTGCAGGAAAAGGGGGGAAGAACTTATGTTCGAGTTCGACTTGTATGCGAGCAGATACGGGTATTTCTGGGATCACTCCATAATCTTGACGCATAATTTGCAATTTGTACTGGTACCTGGGAATGTATTGGTTGTTGTCTTGTTTACTCCTTTGTTGACCTGTAAAGTCCTTATATGGCTGACATCTAAATGTATTGGGCGTGGACTTCATTACTCCTTTGTTGACCTATATCTGCCTTGTCTGGGTGATTTGTCTGTTTCACCCTTTGCTTATCATGTATGCACTTCTGCTTCTACTGTTCAATTTATGTGCCGTCTTGATGACGTGGGTTGTGCCTGAAATGGTCCCTGAGACCACTGCACTCTCCTGGTTAGCAAGCAAACAACAAATAAATAAAATATTACATTAGGAGTTTATACTTATAGTCCTTTGTTGCTCATGACCCGGGGAATTCCCAAATCAAAAATCCACAGTTGGCTTACTAAAAATATTTTTTCCCAAATTGACCATTCCCATCAAGACCACGGACTTGTTTGGTAATGTTCGAAAGTGAGAGTTCACGAGTGCATCACATTCAGCGTACCATACCAGTGTTTTTTAGTCCATGTACCCCCATATAAACAATAATAAATTCCGCATATAGATGGCATGATTTGACAGAGCATAAACTGCCCTGCCCAAACCATACTTAAAACAAATTCAGTTTTAATGAGTTAGAAATACTTAAGACAAAATTTGGAATACTACACAAAACTTGAAGTATATAACATGAATAGCTAAGTAACATGTGTTGGTTTCAGCTGAAGGGAAAAACATTAACAGCCCTTAATTCATGTTTAGGTAAACAATTCACATTAAGCAACAGTGGTGCGTATGCCAGTTCACCCTCTTGAAATAAGAATGGCTTTCTATAGTAGGTGGAAAGTCCAGTGCATGTAGTGCTTGCAGTCCCTCACACTACGTGTCTTATGATATTCGCAGGTGTGGACTGAGCACTCCTGAATGAATTGTAATTTATTGTATTATTTAACTACCAGGTACTCTGCTATTACCCCTTCCCATATCTGCGCTGTCAGCGCTGTTGAAACTAAATGAGGGAGGTTCATTGCTTACACGTTTAGCATATGAGTCATGTAAACTTAAATGTTCAATTTTGAAAGTTTCCCCTATATATGCAGTCTGAGCTTTGCTTGGGCGACACTATTACCAGGAGCCAGTTATCTTACGGGCTGAGGGATTAAGTGTGTGGGGGGGCCGGCACCAAAGAGTATCAATTGACTATACGGGCTGGCAGTCAGAGGGTGGTACCACTAGGCACCAGGTATTCACAGTTTAATATACGGGCTGGTGATTGGGGGGGAGACCACTAGGCATCAGGGAGTCACAGTTTAATATACAGGCTGGCAGTGGGAGGGAGGGGGGACCACTAGGCACCAGGAATTCACAATTTAATATACGGACTGAAATCAGTGGGAGGGGGGACGACTAGGCACTAGGGCTTACTTACATGAGTACCAGCGACAGTGCTCGATAGAGAGGACAATGGACCTCCGGGAGTAGGTGTGCTTCCCCCACCGGCCAGTGTGGTTATTGGCTGCAGTAACTCCGGCAGTCACTAGGGTTGCCTGGATTAAGTCGGGTTTTGCTCAGTGGTATTTGTGCTGCGCAAACGGACCACGCTAACTTCTTTTGCACAGTGCAAATGTCTTGAATATGGGGTTGTGAAGATATTCCTGTCCCCGCTCCTCCTATTGATCACCCACATGCATTATGTTTTCCGCAGGTGCTAACGCTGTTTGCCTGCAGAACTGCCCCTTTTGAATATCACACTCCAGCTCACAACCTGGTTAGCCTGGGCAAACGCCTGTTTGCACCCATGCAAACTTTTGAATATTGGGCACCAGCTCTCTCCTATGATGCCACGCCCTCCATGCTGCTGCTGCTGCTTCTGTAAATTTGGAGGCCTGTATGCCGTTCAGAGTAGTGCCGTCTACATGCACTCCTGACTGCATAATCTACTCCCAGTGCCATTCCTGACTTTAGAATTCACACCACTCCCCAGCACGTTGACACACTAAAGGACAGACCGCTGCAGCCACGCCTTCTTTTGTACGAGATCCAGGTATATCACATGCACACCCAGAAATGCGCATGTACAGCACTACACTTTGGAAAATCAAAGACCCCCAAAAAGGAATGCTGCAAAAATGTCATTGCACTGTGGAAAAATGCTGGGACAAAACCCCCTCAAAATCTGGAAATGACTTCAAATGTGATCACAACTAAAAAGCTCCATCTGTATGTATTATACAAAATAAAGGATAGGTCTGATTGTGGTGTACATGAGAAATGATCCCATCTCTGGGCCCAGTGATGTCATAATGTCACTCACCTTACAAGTGTGTGGCATTATTGATCTTGTTAGGCCCTTCTGTGAAGTTATTTCCTTACACGCCACACATATCATTTATTCTATGTGTTCTGTCAGGACATTGTTTCCTCTTGGGGCTTTTAGTTTTTCCAAATGGTTGAATCGGATATTTGAGCCTTTGGACTCTGATTTTAAAATTTCTTTCTCTTTTTTCCCCAGATTAAAGTACATGGTTATCTTTTATTATAGCCATAACATTTCTGTCTTGAAAACACTGTTTTGGTAGTTTTTGATCTCTGAGCCTGGTGAGAAAACTAGGTACAAGATCTCTGTACTGTCCCTGTTTATTATATATAAGAACATAGAAACATAGACTTTGACAGCAGATAAGGACCGCTTGGCCCATCTAGTTTGCCCATTTCCCTACCTACAGGATAGGCCGCAGATCCTAGTTAACCAACAGCCTATTTCTTCCTACCCCCCCCCCCCACAAGAATTGCCTTATGTCTGTCCCATGCATTCTTGAATTCTCCCACAGTTTTAGACCCCACAACCTCCTCAAGAAGGCTGTTCCATGCATCCACTACTCTCTCTGTGAAAAATACTTCCTCACATTGCCCCTGAACCGCCCCTCTCTATCTTCAAATTGTGTCCCTTGTTCTTGCACATCTCTTTTATGAAAATGCTACCCTCTTGGACTTTGTTGATTCCACTGAGATACTTAAAAGTTTCTATCATGTCCCCTCCTTTCTTTCCTCAAGGGTATACATGTTAAGCTCCTTTAGTCTCTTCTCGTACGGCTTCTCTTGCAGACCCTGTACCATTTTAGTTGCCCTCCTCTGGACTGCTTCTATCCTGTCTATGTCCTTGCGGAGATGGGGTCTCCAGAACTGGATGCAGTACTCCAGATGGGGTCTCACCAACTGTCTGTACAGAGGGATAACAACTTCCTGTTTTCTGCTGGTGATGCCTCTCCCTATGCATCCCAGTATACCCCCAGCCCTCCCTACTGCCTTCTCACATTGCTTGCTAACCTTAAAGATCATGTGCAACGGTTTTTAGATATTTTTTATAAAAACTTGAAAAGCTGACATTCAAGTCCCTGTGTCATGATTAGTGTTTCCTGAAAATGTCATGCTGTTTGATTTTTGTGGTTTTCTTTAAATCAGCATGTGTTAACTTGCTCTACAGTGGCTGAAAACAGTGAAGTTATTTTTGTCTCCTCAGGCAAACTTAGAGTGCGATGACATCATTTTGGAGTAGCTCACTGTTTCAGATTCCCAGTCAGAGTAGTACTTTGTAGAGTTAATGATTTGCTGAGCTCTCCAAGTTTCTTACAAACCCAGTCTCTGGTTTGTGATTAGATAGATCAACTTAAAACATATCATCTTCTGATAAAATACTGATCATTTCAGTTTCAGTGCTGAATTGAAGTAGTGGAAATCTTTCTCTGTGAGAAATCAGCTTGTCTGTATCACAGTTTTCGGTTCTTTCTAATCAAAAATGTGATTTTTTTCTAGCTACATAGCACAGGGTTGTTTAATGAATATAAAATAAATCCAAATGTTGTTCATTCACAGAAACAATCTGTCTTTGATGTAGCCTTCATAAATATGTTCATGTAAGAACATTTGTTTTTATGTCAGATTGACAAACAGTATATATGCTTGAAATACTGTAGCAGAGTGTGACAGGCACCTGTCTGAACTCACACATTTCAGTTCTTTGGTGGTTTCTGTGTGAAAATATATCATGTACGTGTACAACTCGAAACACTGTGTGGCATCCCAATGCACCGTGTCTCTGCCCCACAGTTGAAGCAGCTGCAGTCTACTGCCTCCTGTCCCTGCCCCACAAGCCCCCTGCCTTCTGCTCCACATGTGAGACTTCTGCATCCTGCCGCCCACTGTCTTCTCCCACACAGTCAGGGATTGTGCACCCTGCTGCCTCCATCCCCTGCCTAAGGAGTCAGGGCTGCTGCACCCTGCCACCCCTGCCCAGACAGTTGGGGATGACGCACCCTGCTGCCCTCTCTCCCTCACCCTCACAGTTAGGGAAGCTGCACCTGTTGACCCCTGTTCCTGTCTCCACAGTCAGGGCTGCTGTGCCATGCTAAGCCCTAGTGTGCCAGGCCCCCTGCCTCTACAGCTGGGGCTGCTGCACCATGCTGCCCTAGCCACCAGAGGTGGGGCTTTTGCTACACCCTGCTACCCACTTCCATTGCCCCAGATGGGCAGGGCTGCTGCACCATATGTACCCCATCTCATAGTCAGGGCTGCTGTACCCTGATGCCCCCTGTGTTCTGCACCATAGCCAAGACTTCTGCATCATGCTGTCCTTTATCCCTTGTCACCTGAGACAGGGCTACTGCACCCTGTTCCTTTCTACACAGTTGGAGTTGCCATAGCCTGCTGTGCTCTAGTTCCCCATGCCGCTACAGTTTGGGCTGCTGCATCATGCTGCCACTTGCCACAAGATGCAGGGCATATGCTGTGCCCTATTGCATGCCTCCACAGTTGAGGCAGTTGCACCCTGCTGTCCCCTGCCACCAGAGTCAGATCCTTTGCTATACCCTGCTGCCCACATCCCTTGTTCCAGACAGGCATGGCTGCTGCACTCTGTCCCACAGTTTGGGCTGCTGTATCCTGATGCCACCCCTATTTCCTGCCCAAACATTCAGGGCTGCTACACCCTGCTGCCCTCTGTCCCCATGCTCACAGTCAGGGCCACGGCACCCTGTTGCCCCTCGTCCCTGTCTCCACAGTCAGAGCTGCTGTGCTGTGCTACACCCTAGAATCTCATGCCTGCATCCACATTTGGGGCTGCTGAGCCCTGCTATACATTTCCATTGCCCCAGATGGGCTGGGCTGCTGTACAGTGTACTCCCTGTACCACTGTCAGGGATGCTGTATCCTGATACCCACCTGTGTCCTGCCCCACAGTCAAGGCTTCTGCACCATGCTATCCTTTGTCCCCTGTCACCATTGCGTCCTGTTGCACCACAGAGCCCCTTGCCTCCACAGGCAGGGGACAGGGTGCAGCAAATATCCTTACTCTTGTGCTGCACCCTCTCCAAACCGTTGGGGTTGCTGCACCCTGCTACTCTCTCTCACACTCACAGTCAGGGACACTGCACATGTTGCCCCCTGTTCCTGTCTCAGCAGAGTGTAGCAAAGGATATGACTCTGGTGGCAGGGGGACAGCAGGGTACAACTGCCTCAACTGTGGAGGCATGCAACAGGGTGCAGCAAATGCCCTTAATCTTGTGGCAAGTGGCAGCATGGTGCAGCAGCCCTAACTGTAGAGGCATGGGGTTCTAGGGTACAGCAGGCCACAGCAACCCAACTGTGTAGAAAGGAGCAGGGTGCAGCAGCCCTGTCTGTGGTGATAGGTGATAGAAAACAGCATGGTGCAGAAGCCTGAACTGTGAGGCAGGACACATGGGCATCAGGGTACAGCAGCCCTGACTGTGAGATGGGGTACACGTGGTGCAGCAGCCCTGCCCATGGAGGCAGGGACATTGCACTTAAGGGCCTAGCGCAGCACAGCAGCCTTGACTGTGGAGACAGGAACAGGGGGCAACAGGAGCAGCTTCCCTAACTGTGAGGGCGGTGGAGATAGGGCAGCAGGGTGCAGCAACCCCAATTGTTTGGGAAGGGTGCAGTAGTCCTGATTCTTTAGGCAGGGGATGGAGACAGCAGGGTGCACTATCCATGACTGTGTGGGAGAAGACAGTGGGCAGCAGGGTGCAGCAGCCTCGAATGTGGAGCAGAAGGCAGGGGGCTTGTGGGGCAGGGGACTGGTGGCAGTAGACTGCAGCTGCCTCAACTGTGGGACAGAGACACAGTGCATCAGGATGCCACACAGTGGTTCTAGTTGTACATGTACATGATGTATTTTCACACAGAAACCACCAAAGAGCTTAAATGTGTGAGTTCTGACAGTACATGTGCTTAATACTGTAGCAGAGTGTGACAAGCACCTGTTTGTCAATCTGACATGAAAAAAAAATGTTCTTACACGTTCGTATTTATGGAGGCTACATCAGAGACAAACTGTTTCTGTGAATGAAAAAAATGTAGATTTATTGTATATTCATTAAACAGCCCTGTGTTATATAGTTAGAAAAAAACTGAGGTTTGATTAGAAAGAACAGAGCTGTGACACAGACAAGCTGATTTCTCACAGAACAAATTTCCACTACTTCATTTCAGTATTGGTACTGAAGTGATGAGCTTTGTAAAGAAAGAGAATGATGTATTTTAAGCTGATCTATCTAAACACAAACCAGAGACTGAGTTTGTAAGGAACCTCGGGAGCTCAGCAAACCATAAACTCTACAGAGTGCTGCTCTGATTTGGGAATCTGAAACAGCAAGCTACTCCAAAATGATGTCATCGCACTCTGTTTGACTGAGAGGACAGAAATAATTCCACTGTTTTCAGCCACTGTAGAGCAAGTTAACAAATGCTGATTTAAAGAAAACCACAAAACCAAACAGCATGCAATTTTCAGGAAACACTAATCATGGCTTAAGGACTTGAATTTCAGCTTTTAAAGCTTTTATTAAAAATATGCAAAAACCATTGCACATGATCTTTAAGGTCATCTGATATGATTACCCCCAGGTCCCTTTCCTTTTTTGTTGTTGTTACTACCCCCCTCCCCAAATGTGTATTCTTCCCTTGGGTTTTTGTTTCCCAGGTGCATTGTTTTGCACTTCTTTGCATTGAATCCTAGCTGCCATACTTCTGACCATTCCTCCAACCTTGCCAAGTCCCTTCTCATCCTTTCCACGCCTCCCTGTGTATCAACCCTGTTGCAGACCTTTGTGTCATCTGCAAAGAGGCATACTTTTCCTTCGAGTCCCTCTGCCATGTCACTTATAAAGACATTAAAAAGGACTGGACCCAGTACTGAACCTTGCAGTACCCCACTAGTAACCCCTCTTTCTTCAGAGTGGACTCCATTTACAATTACCTTCTGTGTCCTGTTGTCCAGCCAATGTTTTACCCAGGCTACCACCCTGGGACCCACTCCCAGGCTGGTTAATTTGACTATAATGTATGGTAGAACGCTGTTAACCTTAGGAAATCATCATTTCCTAAGGTTGTTAACCTATCGATGTGACGTAGCAGTGTTGTTAACCTATCAATGCTACGCACATTGATAGGTTAACAACAGTGATCGATCTCGCGTATGTCTTGGCGCTTTTTTTTAAATGGCGAACCGACGGATGAATGCAGCCGTTAGGGACGGACTGAACGGTCGCGGCGGTGACTGTTTGTCAAAAAGTAAGCAGCCGTTTTACTTTTTAGGTGGGACCATACACTATAAAAAATAATGTATGGTCCCTCTATCGGCAACCGGTCACTGTGAACCGTCTCGAGGTTGCCATGGCAAAGTAAACCTCTCGAGCTTTGCTCTCAAGGTTTACACGGTCGCCCTGGCAGCCTCTCGACAGTTAACAGACCGGTTACCAATAGAGGACCATACATTATCCTCAATATTAATCTTTTGTGTGGGACTGTGTCAAATGCCTTGCTAAAGTCTAGTTAGGCCATGTCCACAGCCCCTCCCTGGTCTACTACTTTGGTCACCCAGTCAAAGAAATCTATTAGATTCGTCTGACATGACCTTCCCACTGTGAACCCATGCTGCCTTGGGTCCTATGCCCCACTGACCTATAGGTACTCAACAGTTCTTTCCTTCAGCAGTGACTCCATCACTTTCCCTACCACAAAGGTCAAACTGACAGGTCTGTAGTTTCCTGCCTCTGTCTTGGTCCCACTTTTGTGAAGGGGGAATCACATCCTCCTTCCTCCAGTCCTCGGGTACCACACCATCCTCCCATGATTCATTAAAAAGAGTAACCAGTGGTTCTAGGGACATGGATATGTTGTTCATCCACACTTATTGGCAGGTTCCTTGCCGCTTTAAATCTTGCCGGAAGGTCTTCAAGCTGGCTCCTCCCACCCATCCAGGTGCTAAAACTCTCGGCTCCGCCCCATGACGCCAGATGTTCCTTACCGCTTGGAAGCTCAGGTTCCCTCCTTAGCGCTCTGCTTTTTCGACTGGTTCCTGACATTTTCGGTCTCTCCGAATTTAATTGGAAGTTTTTCTAAACTTCGATCTTCTTCTCTTGCTGCGACGATGGATCATTCATTTTCCGGCTCTCGGAGGCGCCCGGTTAATTCCTCCAGGAAAGACCCGCACTCCACGTGCGTCTACTGCCTCGACTTGGATCATGAAACGCAAGTTTGCGATTTTTGCTGTGCCCTTTCGACCTGCTCTCTGGAGGATCGTGCGTCCCGCTCGGGGCTCGGGCGACCTGAAATTTTTCCCGCTCCGGAAAAATTCTTAGAGACTCGTCGGGCAGTGTCCGCGTCGGCTATCTCGGTTGAGCAGCTCGATCTTCTTTTCTCCGGGGAAGGAGCGGCTGCCCCTCCCTCCTCCTCGGTCGCAGCACTTATCCCGCTCTCCTTGAGTTCTCCTCATTCAGCTTTGTTCAAGGAGCTTCGCCAGTCCCTTTCCTCGAAGGGAGAGGGACCTTCGGGACCTGCCTCTTGGCCCAGTTCCAAGGAGTCGCAGGCTAAGTCCCATCGTCAGCACTGGAGGGAGCGGGAGAGTTCCCCCTCCCCTGCCGGCCGACGTTCAACTTCGGTCGAGGGTGCGGCTCATGCCGCTGGCTTCACGGTGTCCCCGTCAGGTCAGCCAGCCAGGACTCCCATCGATGTTGTTGAGTCTCTCGACCTGTCATCTGGGCTGTCTTCTGCTGGAGCCGCCATCCCTTCACCGGTTCCCCCGGCGGAGGCTGAGGTTCTGCCTGTACCTTCGGGTTGACAGGCCTCGGCCCTTTCTTCCGAGCCGAGGCAGGAGGCGGGCGCGCCCGCTCTTCCCAGGCCCGCCCCGGTTTCCCGAGGATTCGAGTTTCGGTCCTCCTCTCGGTCATGCCGCTCATGCTGACTTCGGCGTTCTCGGTTGAGGCACCGAGTTAAGTGGCATTACCGTTCTTCCTCGTCTTCCTCCTTGGATGAGGAGTGGCTTCGATGCAGGTGGCGTCGACATTACAAGGAGTTCATGTGGCAGCAGTTGTTGTTGTCCGGGAATCAATCGACTCCGATTCATTCCCCGTCCAGCAAGCAGCTGCCACCCAATCGGCCGACTCAGCCGCTTGCTGCAGTCGAGGTGCCCACTCCCAGGCTGGTTGTTCGTCCGAACCTTGCTGCCCCACCACCCTCGGTGGAACCTCGGTCGGGTCACGACCTGTCCCGCAGGTTGTCTGTCCCCCTCACTCCCGCCCGCCCTCGGCGGATGAAGAGTGACTCAGGCCTAAGGCAGCTCTTTGCAGACCCCTCGGAGTCCGGAGTTGACTCCTTTATGTTCCCCAGGTGGGAGGACCCGGGGTCCTCTCCGGAACGATCTGTGGACGACAGCCCATCGTCCTTCATGGGTCTGCTTCAGCTCATCTCGGGGTTCACCGGGATGCAGCTCGAGCCTGTGTCCAAACGGGCCCCTTATCCCCTGACGGAGATTCTAGACCAAAGGGATTCACCCTTGGAGGCCTTCCCGGTGGCCAAGGCCATCGTAGGCCCGGCCTTGGAGCTCTGGCAGCGGCCTACTTCCTGCCCTGCGCCCTTGGCCAGGATGGCCAGGAAGTACTCTGTCCCTGTCTGTTCTTTGCCCAGCTCCTCGGAGCACCCCTCGGCTGAGGGGTTAGTTACCGACAATGTTTTCCAGTGTTCAGGGAACGCCCGGGATGTTAATAGGCCCCCTGACAAAGAGTCCAAAAGGATGGACTACGTCGGGCACAAGGTTTACGCTGCATCCTCCCTAGGCCTCCGACAGGCCAGCTCGGCTGCACTGATGGCACATTTCTCCCACGCCCTTTTGGGCTCCCTGGACGAGGTGCTCCCTCATCTCCCAGCCGACCTGCGGACCACGGTCCGGCGGATGCGGGACCAGGGTAGGGCGGTGGCGAAGCAGCAGCTTCAGACTGCTCTGGACTTAGGTGATTCCTGTGCCAGGTCGGTGGTGGCCGCAGTGGCCATGCGCCACAGGGCGTGGCTGAGATTATCCTCTTTCTTCAGAAACCCAGCATGTTGGTGGACATCCCTCTTGGGGCTGACCTTTTCGGCCCTGGAGTGGAGGGACTCCAGGGGACCGAAGTCCGGCCACTCCGGACTCTGTCACTCCCGCCTGGAGGGACAAGGGCAGCCGGCAGCCTTTGTGTAAGCCCCTTTGCCCCCCGGTCCCTGCGGCTCGACCGGCCCAGCACGAGGGCCAGCAGGCTGGCGCTGGGCATCCTGACTCCAAGCCAGCGTCTTCCTCTAAAAGGAAGCAGGGAGGTAAAGGCCCAGGAGCTCCCTCGGCCAATTCCTCCTCCAAGCCTGCTCAGTGACGGGCTTAGGGGCACTGTCCCCGGCCCCGTCGCTCCTACCCGGGTTCCCCCGTGGGGTGACAGCTCCGCCCCTCCTCCACCTGGTCCGCTTTTCTGGACCTTTGGGTATCGGAGGTGCTAGGGGAAGGCCCTGCCTCGGGATTGCGAGCAGGCACCACCCTTTCGAGCCGTTTCTCCACGGGGGTCTTGGGGTCCACAGCCTCGTTGTCGGCCCGCTGAGCCGACTTGCCTGGCCCTCTAATTAGAGGTGGTCAGGAAGGTTGCGGATCCTCCTTCAGACCCTGGGTTCATGTCCAGGTATTCCTGGTCCCAAACGGACGGGGGGCTTGCGCCCCATTCTTCCGCACGTCCGGATGGTCTCTCTGCCTCAGATATCCCATCCTCAGAACGAGGCGTGTGGCTTCCTTCCTGGACCTCCAGGACGTACTTACTCTTCATTCCGTCCATTTCTTGGGAGACTCCTCTCTTTCTTAAGCGGGGGATCTCCTTACGAGTTCCAGGCCAGGCCCTTCGGTCTCTGCTCAGCAGCTTTCTGCGGCATCGAGGGGTCCGGGCGTAACCCCACCCGGATGGCGGCTTGACTGCAACCCTTCCAGGCGGGGAGGGACGATCCAGAGTTCAGGCTCTCAGACTAGTCTCCTTTTATCGGAGCCACGTTGGAACTCGTGTCTTAGCGGGTGATCCTTCTTCGGGACGAGGCTCGGCTCCTGGCAGACAGGGCTGAGGTTCTTCCTCCCTTACCTAGTCAGGTCTGACTGGGCAATTGCGCCCCGCCGGGACCTCCTGCACCTCCTGGGCCTTGCAGCGGCCGGCTCCAGCGTGGTCTGTTGGACCCGCTGATTCATGCATCCCCCTAGTGGGGACTGGCCAGCAGCGGTCACAGTGCTGCGTTCCTTCGGACCAGTTCATGACTACAGCCCAGGAGTTAGGGGAATGCTCTTCCTCGCAACCTTCCAGCTCTTGCGGGAGAACATCCTGTTCGTCCGCCCTGAGTCGATGGTCTTCTCTGACCGATGCTTCTCGGATGGGTGGGGGTGCCCATCTAGGGGAATACAGAGTGCTCCACCTCTGGTCCTCTCGGGAGTCCCGATGTCTTTTCTTCCCACGGGAGCTCCAGGCGGTCCGCTTTGCTTGCACTGCTCGCTCTGTTTGTGCGGGGTCTAGTGGTTTAAGTCCAGGTGGACAACACCACGACCATGTGCTACCTACCCCACCAGGTTCGGTCGAGCCCCTTGCCTCTGCGTAAGGAGGTTCTCTGCATTGGGTCTTTCGCACAGCCGGGAGGCGGTTCCTAGCCGTTTGATGGCAGGAGCCTCCAGCACCCTGGCTGATGCCCTAAGCCGGACATAGGCTGCGCCTCACGAGTGGTCTCCCCTGCCGGAGGTAGCACAGGATCTTCTCCCTCCTTCCCTCCAGGGAGAATACGAGGTCGAGACTGTCTCATGCCCGCCCCCTCAGCAAGGTTTGCTGTAGGGGATGCTGTCGAGGCCACGGACCCCGAGCCTCTTCTACGCCTCTCCCCCATTTCCCTTGACCCACAGGCAAGGCGAGGAGGTACTAGGCACAGGCGATGCTGGTAGCCCCAGACTGGTTGGCCAGCTCTGGTATCCAGCTCTCCTCAGTCTCAGCCCCAGGCTCCCGAGGCGGCTTCCAGCCCGCCCGGTCCTGATCTCTGTTTTCAGGGGAAGGTTTTCCATCTGGACCTTCAATCCCTGCACCTAAAGGCCTGGTCCCTGTGCGGCTAGGGGCCAGGCCTGGGGTCCTTCGGCAAGGTCCTCGACGTTTTTGAGGCATCCTGCCGGGAGTCGGCCAAACATGCTCGCCTTCAAATGGAAGAGTTCTCCATTTGATGTTGGGACAGGGCCTGGGCCCCTCTCCCGTCCCTCGGCGAGCATTCCGGACCATCTGCGGTCCGTTCTTTTGAACTAGGGCTTCGGCCGACGACCCTCTGGGTGCTTCTGTTGGTCACCCCTGTCTTCCAGGCGCGGGCCGGAAGGCAGTCAGTGGTGCAGAAAAGGTGGTCTGGCGCTTTTCTAGGCCTCGATCACACCTCCTCTTCAGGGAGAGTATCCCCTTTCTGTGGGATCTTCGCTGGTATGGGCTTAGCTCACGGGCAAGCCGTCCGAACCTTTGCACAGGTGCGAGTTTCCCACCTGTTGTGGAAGAACACCTTCGGGCTACTCTGCCATCCAGAAGGAGGGAGAGTTCCAGGCGCTCCTTGAATCTCCTATCTGGTCTTCCACAGGGACAAAGTTGTCCTGCGCCCACCAGTTCCTTCCGTTGGCGGTGGCAGTCTTTTCCCTATCCGGGTATTGCCTCTGCCGAGGGTTCATCCCCATTCACGCCTCGGAGGCCGTATATAGGTTCCTTTGGGACTATTTATGTCTCGCCACCCAGGGAGCGTGGGGCTGAAGTTCGGAGAGGTTCACCAGCTGTTTGTCATCTACGCTGAAGCCGCACCTGGCAGACCTGCAGCCAAGTGGACGACGAGCGGGTGGGTCACCTCCTGCATAGGTCTCCGCTATAGGTGGGCGGGCATGGAGCCTCCCAGAGGGATAAGTGCTCATTTTTACCCGCCCTTCCGCTGCATCGGTGGCTGCTTCTGTGGATACTCCTGTCCAGGATATCCACAGGGCTCCTACCTGGAAGCGGGCATATACCGATTCCCCCTCCACACCGACCTTGGGTCACGCCGGGATGTTGGTCGGGGCCTCGGTTCTCCAGACTTGATACCTAAGTAGGGGGTGTGCGCCTTGCCTCCCTCCTCCCGGAGAACTGCTGGGAGTCTGCCAATAAGTGTGGATGAACAACATATCCATGTCCCTAGAGATACAGGTTACTCACCTGTAACAGGAGTTCTAGGAATAGTATATGTTGTTCATCCACACGACCCACCCGGCCTCCCCGGCTTCGACGCACAACCTGGCTTCCAGCGGGCTAGATCTGGCGTCATGGGGCGGAGCCGAGAGTTTTACCACTCCTGTGGGTGGGAGGAGCCAGCTTGAAGACCTTCCGGCAAGATTTAAAGCGGCAAGGAACCTGCCAATAAGTGTGGATGAACAACATATACCATTCCTAGAACTCCTGTTACAGGTGAGTAACCTGTATTTTCACTAGTTCCCCCCTTAATTCTTTTAGAATTCTGGGGTGAATTCCATCAGGCCCCATTGCTTTGTCCACCTTCAGTTTTAGGAGTTCTTGAAGAACCCTTTCTTCTGTGAAAGGACTGGGATCGACCCACCTATCAAGAGTGCTTCTGTTAATTGATTAGGCGCTTCCTCCTCTTTGTGAATACTGAGCAGAAATATTCTGCTCAGTATCCCTGCTTTCCACTGTTCCTCTGCCCACCCACTGCTCCCTCTGCCCACCCACTGTCATTCTATTCAGCCTCACTATCCCTCCCTTTGTCTTTCTGTGCTCGCTGATTACCTATAAAAGGTTTTATCCCCCTTCTTAACCGAGTTGGCAATCTTTTCCTCAGTTTGGGCCTTTGCTATTCTGACTTCCCTCCCTGCTTCCTTCCGCCTTAAGTGGTACAGCTCTCTGTTCTGTTCCTTCTGTGTTTTCTTATACTTCCAGAATGCTATTTTTTTCTCCCTGATGGCAGTTTTGATGATTCCCCATTGTTGCTCCACCCCTCCTTCTAGCCTGTTTGCTAGTGCTTGTCTAAGGCACTCTCCCATCTTGCCAAAGTCAGCCCTCCTGAAGTGGTAGCCTTTAGGACCCATTCAAGGTTTTTGCCTAAGGTTGTTTCAGGGTTCCATGTCACTCAGTCTTATTTTCTGGTAGTGTTTTGTTTTCCCAGGCCCAACCCCAGCAGGGGTGAAGTGACCTTCACCCACCTTGGCAAGAAGAGGGCTCTGAGTTTTTATTTGAATAGGACTAAGCTCATAGTGGCTTAGTTAAGCATCTGTTTGCCACATATGGAGGTACTTCTCCAGGTCATCCCATTGCTAAAAAGATGCTCTCCTGCTGAATAGGCTCCCATATTGCCCATTATTATGTACTCGTCTCATGCCTTTCACTGAATAAATGCATGCCTACTCCACTATGAGTGTAGCCACCTCAGTTGCATCCTCTAGGCCCGTCTCTTGCCGAAATCTGCATGGTGGCCACCTCGAGCATCTACCCACACTTTTCACCTTCCACTACAGTATATGTCATCTTTAAGGGAAAAAGGCTTAGAGATTGCTATTCGTTTAGTGTCGGCATTTCCCCTCCTCTCAGTGTACTGCTGATAGTCTTTGCAGTGTGTGTGTGTGTGTGTGTGTGTGTGTGTGGTTATGGATGAATCAACATAGTTGGAAGAAAATGTTACTGATTTGTAACTGTGTTTCTTTTAGTGGTATTCTTCTGTAACACCTCACATCCTTCCCTATCTGTGCTATTTGGACTTTGTAAGTGTTTGAACATCTTGTGGGGTGTGTCTCTCTCTAACAATAAGATGTGACTGTTTTTTTTTTTGGGGGCATGGCGGTGCACTGGTTGTGGTTTGAGTCCAGCAGGATGCATTACAACAATTTAAACCTGTGCAGTAAAAAACGTTTCCTCTCTGAAAACGTGGCATGCCATAAGCGGACAGGTGTTCATTGCTTAGACAACCCTAATAACTAACTTTATTGTTGATGCTTCCTCTGTCCAGGTAGACATCTTTTTAGCCTTATGTAACCTGTAAAAAAAAAAATTGAAAAGTGACAACCTCGGCATACTCAGAATGCTTTTACTCAAGGCTGTAGATTTGTATTCCTGAAGACTTGGCCTCTTTAGATCCTGCATCCTTAAAATCTACTGCTTAACAAAAATGGGACTCAAGACTCCCATTGGTAAAATTTTTTAAGGACACACATTGGTCTTACAAACTATCTTTTTTTTTTTTGTTTTTTTGTAAAGAAAACTGACATAAATGGAATGGCATGACAGTCAGAATAAATTGTTTCTCCCACAGTGACAGTTTTCCTGGAATTGCAAATCAGAAGGGACAATTCCAGAATTGATCGCACAACAGATTTATCTCTGCAACTTTCTGCTCTCATGGAAATCCTACATTGTAGCTCGTACCATTTTGTTTTCAGCCACACTTTCTCAGATGCAATCAATGTATTAATGTGATGGTTTAAAAAGGGGGTATAAGAACAGCCGAAATCAGCATTAAACGAACTTTAACTGTCCCTTTGTGTAGCAGTAATAAAAGCTAATTTACTGTTCTGTTGCTTTACATGGATAGCTACAGCAGGTCATCTTTCAGCTTATTCTCCATTAGTTGATTTTTCTAGTGCTATTAATAAAATCCTTCCACAAAAAGGCCGAGTTGCACAAGGTTTTTGATTTCTTAGTTCTTGACCTGTATTTTGTGTGTCGTGGCTACTGTTCAAATGGGGTTGTCTTTAATTGTCAGAGGGTAAAAATCCAAGGGATTTGGTGGCAGTGCTAACTGGTAGAGCTGGCATTTTACAGCCAGTGGGCACTGGTTCAGTGCTTTTTATTTTTTTTTTCCTTACTCATTGCAGCTGTTGTCTTTAATAATTCACTTTTCTGAGTTTATACGAATTAAATTTAGTTCTGTCAAACACTGTGCATGAAATGCATGCAGCTGCAGAATTGAAGGCTAGTTATGTCCCAGTAACGTCACTATAAAGCTGTTTATATGCTGGTCACCAGTTTTTAAATGAACATAATGTGTCTTCTCAGGGAGAAAGGCGAACTAGTGGGGATGTAGGCTACATACCAAAGGTGCAGAACAGTCTTTACTCGTCTATACTACAATTGCTTTCTATCTTTTATATTATACAGTGATGATATAATTAATAATATCGGTATGAAGGGCTTTCAGGAAAACAGCCTCAACACTGTACACTTGGTGCAAAATACATAGGCATTATTAAACATATATTGTTTTTGTGATTTGAAGATGTCTCCTTTTTCTGATTTTTTTTTTTTTACTTACATCTTGTCTTCTCTGCTTTGACAGCAGTTCTCAGTAAATTTTCAGATTCCCAACTGTGAGTATAGGAAAGTTACTTAATTTAACTCTTTATCTTCTAGAGTAGTGGTGCTCATAATAAGGTCCAGGGTACATGCAGCCCTCAAAGTCATATCATGTGTCCCCAGTCTTGTCACGGACATGGTGTTCTGATGTTTTCCACTTGTGTGGTGTCTGCATTCTAAAACTCGTTACTAGTTTCAGAAATACTGATGCAGCTTGGCAAGAAGTAGAGGAACAAATCGGAGAGATACAAAAATAAAAGGTTAGATGCAAAAACAAGATTAGAAGGAGGGGGAGAGAGATGGAAAGAACACAGAGATTGAAAAGAGCATCAAAAGTAACACCTCCACAAAGAAAAAGGACTCCCACCTAAAAAAAATAAATGTTGCTTGACTTGGCCCTCAGTGGAAGACACATGCCTGGAATTTGGCCTCACGTGAAAAGTTGGCGAGTACCACTGAACTTCTTTGAGGATATATCCCTTTCATCAGACCACACCTATGGAACAGTAAGCCACCAGGTGCTAGGACCATACAGAAACTTTTGCTGGCAGTCCACCAGGGGCCACCCAAGACGACATCAGTCGTTGGCTGCTACATAAACATGGGCGGCCCCTTCCCATCTCAGTTCTTTTCCTGCCGTCTACGATACTTGTTGGACCGTGCATAGAAATGCCACTGCAGTAGCAGACACTCTTAATTTTCTCACCATAGTTAAGTAATCACTTTTCTTTGTGATTTTCAACAGTGTCTATGCCATCGAAGGAACTGTTGAAACTGTTCCGTTATTGTGAATGCAATGAAAAGATTTACACCAGAGATTTGCATGACATCTGTGTGTGTTGCCTCAACGTGCAAACATGCCTGATTTGTAAAGAGTTCAACACAGCCACCTGGTGATGCCGAAAAGGTGCTTTGGAGAAGCACCTTTTAAAACAGCAGGTAGCCTGCATGGAGAAGGAGCTCCAGCAAAAGAGTTCTTCTGTATCACTGGCCACTCCTCTGGGTTCAGATCATCAAAATCCCAGGAGAAATCATCTGGGACCCACAAATATAAACACTGGGAGAAGGAAAGAGAAAAGGAGAAAACCTCCCTGGTGCACTCCAGGTTGCTCCATTGCACAGGTACAACCTTTACAATGCTATCGACCATTGACCTAACTTCCGGGTCAAGGCAAGCTGTAGGCGCCACCAGGCCTAGTACAGCTTGTGCATTGCAATCGATGTCGGGGGCCTTGCTTCCTCCATCACCTTCCACCGGCGAACCTGTCGACCACACGGGTGCCGACATCCAGGTGGTGCTGTGACCCTTTACAGACATGGTCAGGCACCTGTCACCACCTTCTTCTGTACCAGGAGGTCCGTCAACAGGGCCTTCAATTCAACCCCCTGCAGTGACACATCCTAGGCCTGTGTCTCAGCTGCCTCCTCGAGCGCCGATGGCTTTGCCAGCATGCTTCCTTCGACCCGTCAACCAGACCAAAGATGACTTTGAATATAATCCTGATCTCAAGATGCATGATGACAAGGAGGAAGCTGAAGACTATGCGGGGAGTCCTTATGAAAAGACTAGTTCCACTGTCTCTACTTGCAGTGAGGACTCTGTGGTTTACACTCCAATGCTCCCCCCAGGACCCCACTTTCATTATCATGATGCAGCAATTACAGGCTGCTATGGGGTTTGATTTGGAGGAACAGGATACCACCAAGAAAAAACTCAGATTTCTTGGGAGTTACCTGAGGTCCCTTCTATTGTAATACCACCCCTCCTTCCTGCCCTGGAGGATGCCACCTTTTCTGCCTGGCATAGGCTGAATGTAATCTCTGCCATATCAAGGAAGGCAGATACAGATGCATGTGATTCCCTTGGGGAAACCCTTCTTTACTGGCCAACCTGAGGCAGACTGTGCAGTGATCAGTGCTGCCCATGCTAGATCAAGGGCACCAAAACACCTTAGCGCACTTCTTCCTGATAAAGAGTCCAGGAGGCTGGCTGTGCTAGGTAAGAGAAGTACCAGAATACACTCTGGAGAAAGGCTAAACCAGCTGCTCAAGCCTTTCCAGACGGTACACCCAAGCAGGAGCTTCTCAAAGCTCTCACAGCTGGAGCTGATGTAAGAAAACACCAACTTTGTACAACTTATGATATATCTTATGCTTCAGCCTTGACTGCTGTCTCAGGCATATGCCTAAGGAGGTACTCCTGACTCAGGGTAGCAGGCTTTGTGAATGATGTACAACAGTCCATTCTCATTGCCCCTTTTAGAGGGTATAAGTTATTTGGATCAGAAGTCCAGGATATCCTCTCTAACCTGTAGGCCTCAGGTAGGACCCTGGAGTCAGTACACTTCCTCTATCATACCCAACTAACGGGTAGACAGAGTATACCTTTTCGTCCGGCTGGTGCTAGCCACCATCCTACTACCAGACAACAATATAAGGGCAAGGGAGCAGGAGCCTTGCCCACCCCAGGAACCACTCCAAGTACCCATTCAGAAGCCCCTAGAGGTGGTGGTGCAGCAGGAGCCATCGTAACCGATTCTGCCTAGCTCTTTGTATACTCCCCAACCACCATTGCCTCTAGGGGTGGTTGTTGGGGGTTATCTCTCCCTCCACCTAAATCAGTGGAAGGGAGTGACATCAGATGTCTGGGTCCTGCAGATCATAGCACAAGGCCATGCTCTGGAACTTCTAGAACTGTCTCGAGATCATCCACCACTGCCAACACACTATCCTCCAGAACACAATCCTCTGCTGCAGGAGGAAGTCCACACCTTCTTTCAGAAGAAGGCTATAGAACCTGTGCCCTTGGAACAGAGAAACACAGGGCTGTACTTTTGGTACTTCCTAGTCCCAAAATGGACAGGACACCTGCGGCCTAGTCTAGATCTCAGGGACCTGAACTTTTTATAGAGTACAAAATGTTCAGAACAGTCACCCTACAGGGCCTGCTCCCACTACTACAAGCAGGGGATTGGATCTGTTCCCTCGACATGAAGGACACCTATCTTTGTAGCAAAATTCACAAACCTCACAGAAAATATTTGAGGTTCCTGTTTCAGGGGGAGCACTGCCAATTCAGAGTATTGCCTTTTGGCTTGTTGTCTGCGCCATGGGTCTTTATCAAATGCTTGGCAGTGGTGGCAGCAGCCCTTTGCAGAGAGGGTCTCTCTGTATTTTCTTACCTGGACAACTGGCTTCTAAAAGCCGACGCCAGGGAGCAGCTCCTGCACACCCTAGCTTGAACAAGGTAAATGTTCAATACCGTAGGGGTCACTGTCAGTGTACCCATGTTTGTCCTTACACCTTGTCAGTGCCTGCAGTTCATAGGAGCAGTTTTGGACACAGACCAAGACTCAGCCTTCCTGTATCTGGACAGGGATGAGCATCTGATTGCATAGGCCTGCATGGTCTACAATAGCTGGTCCCACATGGTCTACAATAGCTGGTGTGTTACAGCCAGGACATTCCTTTGGCTCCTTGGCCTGATGGCAGTGGCCATTGTCACAGTACCTCTGGCCAGACTGCACATAAGGATCCCTCAGTGAATCCTAGTTTTGATTTGAGCATCTTTTATCTCATAAAGAGGTGCTTCCTGGGGCCCCCCATCTTGCTAAGAAGGCTATCCTGCTGGATAGTTTCTTGCATTTCACATTTCCTCGTGTCCTGTCCCAGCATGACTAGTGCCCAGTCTACAAGGGGTATTGCCACTTCAGTGGCAGCCACTTGATCCATCCCCTTTGCAGAGATGTGCAAGGTTGCCACCTTGGCATTTACTCACACTTTTATCTTCCAGTGTACTGTTCAGTTCTGGTCTCAGGGATGCAAACTTGGGATCTGCTTTGTTAAAGAACTTATTTCACAGATAGCTCCAGTACCTCCCTCCTCCTATTAAACTAGTAGTAAGCCATGCAATATATGGGGCTCTGGATAAATCCTCGGAAGAAAAAAAACAGGTCAGTTACAGTATCTGTAACTGTGTTTCTTCTAGAGGCATTCATCCATAGCTATGAGGAGGCAGTATAACATAGTGGTCAAGAGCATTGAGTTGCAAATCTGGTGACCTGGGTTTGAATCCCATCAGCCTCCACTAGCATACTGTGTGACCCTGAGCAAGTAACTTAACTTCCTTGTGCTCCCAGGTTGCACCTGGAAACAAGCTCTTCCTTAGTGTGCCTTT
Organism: Neoceratodus forsteri; assembly: GCA_016271365.2. Classification (NCBI taxonomy): domain Eukaryota; kingdom Metazoa; phylum Chordata; order Ceratodontiformes; family Ceratodontidae; genus Neoceratodus; species Neoceratodus forsteri. The sequence goes on along the minus strand of CM057454.1, from coordinate 264,063,771 downwards.
CCTGGTTAAACAATTTCCCCTTTCCCTACAAACCACTCACTTGTCCTTCCCGGCCTGTGCTATTCAGGCTTAGTGTGCTATTTTGTTTTATTTGCTGGTGTGCCTCCTTTCAGTGGGAAAGATCTGACAGTTGGAGGGAACTGTGCGCTAAAGTTGAAGGCGGTCACATGATCACAGTTTGACTTTGATTGGATGGTTCAGGGTTCCAGCACCTTGAACCAAATTGTGTGTGTGTGTGTGTGTGTGTGTGTGTGTGTGTGTGTGTGTGTGTGTGTCTGTCTTCATAGAGAAACACCTCTAGAAGACCCATGGTTACAGATGAGTAACCTTACATTTGGCAATTATCTCCCAAGCAGTCTGATTGATCTACTTGTAAAATTTTTTTACAGCAGTCCAGAAATTGATTTGCTGCAGCTGAGAATCGGGATTTCCATTTTTGTTTGCTTACAGTGCAGTTCAGGTCTTGGTCAGTTACAGTAATGTTTCTACCATCTTAATAGTGATTTATTGTATTATTTTTGATCAAGATACATTTTAAATTTTTTAAGATTAAAACCGTAATTACCATTTTTCACTCTTTTCCTGATTTGTTATGATCATTCTGAAGCTCATTTTTGATTTACAGGAAAGCACGCTAAAGCAGAAACTCATTTCCAGGTGCGATATTTGGGGGAGGGGGTATTACAGAGGAATCAGGTGGGAGGGAGTAATTAAAATGGATCTCATCAAAACAAATGTAATATATCATTAAAGGAATAATGCACGACAGATTGTGTGTCGTGCTGGGATAATGTCACGCCTGGGGTGATTAGGCACAAGGCCGTAGGCTGAGTGCGACTAATCATCCCAAAAGTGACGTTATCCCAGCACGACACACACCCTGGAGTGCATTATTCCTATTATACAATGGCTCATTTATTAAAAAAAGAAAATTAAATGGGTTAAATATGCTTAAAATATTTTATTTTTCCCAGTTTTTCATAGGGCAGGTATACGTATTCAAAAATGAGTTTCTAGTTTTGTCCAGCAGGTGGCGGTGGTGCTATATGCTTGCCCTCTATCGATTTGTCTTTTTCACTGCTTCTATGTAGTAACCCCCAAGCATTCCTGTGTTGCTGTGTCAGTACCCTGTAATTTTTATCCCTTTGGCTGTGTTTCTCACAGTGTTTCCCAGTTCAGCAGGTTCGAGATTTACGTTCCTCACTCTGGTCCTTATATGTGCATGTTGTGAGTGAGGGGTATGTGAAGCCGATCACCGCCACCCTGCGTGGTACGCTTTGAAATAGTGTTCCCTTGGACTCCTTGATTCTGTCATATTAAAGGCTTATTGACTGAAAAACAGTACAGCAGAGTTCATTTTCGAAAAAAAAAAAAGAAAAGATGTTTCTCTCCTTTGGTCCGCCCAACAGTTGTTGTCAGAGAGCATGGATGTTTAGGTGAGCACGTGCTATTATTCTTGTTGGTTGACAGAGTAGACCGAGAAGCAGAGGATAGCCTTTACTTTTATTTTAGGCTTTACTCCGAGTTCTTTAATTTCAAGTGAGAGGTGCTGCAAATTAATAGATTTTCAAACAGGATCACTGAAGTCAGTAGCCGAAAGGGACTTGGGAACATGAAGCCGATTGCGCTACTTCACTTTCACTTTTTAAATTTATGAAGGGTCGGTGGTGTGTAAGTTTTTATTGAGGAAGTCAGATACATGATTTGTCATACAATGTGGCGAGGAAGAATTTCTTTTTCCTTTTTTTCCAGTGGGAAATACTGGAAAAGTCTGTGCCAGGCATGTAGGGTGTGGGTTGGTCGGCAGGGAGCAACGATTCAGAGCAGGGTGGGGACTGCTGGAGCTGCTTGTAAAGAGGGCTGTAGAGCAATCTTTTTTAACATTACATGGGATCATGAGTGTCCTGGGACTAGATCCGTGATGTTGTGCTGGGATAACGTCACGGGTCCAGTCCCTGTCTGACCAATCAGGGACCAGCATTCTTTTTTGCCATTGTATAATGAAATATATGGAATGAAGAAATTACAGCTATATACTGTGCCCAGTATTTTACAGGCACATACAAGTTATAAAGTATAAAATAAATATGCTATACCCTCCTCTGAAATTAGCTCTCTTAAAATTGTACTAATACCTGCAGCTTTAGAAACCCAGCTAGTCATCCCTCCCTACCTGTTGGTTAGCTATGACTGTATTATAAATAGTACATACAACACAGATCCTTGTTGCAAACAATTCAGAAATGTTATCATTTGCTACTCTCTGTCTACTGTTAAATCAGTTATTACCCCTTGTATTACATTTCTTTAATATCCTGCCCTTTCATTTTCTGAATTAACTGCTTATACTCTCCAAATCAAACCCTTTATTTAAAGTCTAGATATTCAATAATTAGAGCTCTGTTCCAGAAGGTATTTTTTTTAATGATAATGAAATGTGTTTGGCAAGAGTTTCCTTAACTGAATCCGTACCGGTACACTGAGTGCAAGAGTTATCTTTCTTTAGATCAACAGTTTCTCATTTTTTCTGTTACTGTCAAGCTTACTAGGCTGTTATTCCCTGGATTTGTTATAGAACCGTTTAAATATAAACTAAACTTAGCAATTTTAATGGTTTATGCACCAAAAGGTGTTTTTTTAAATAAAGAAAAAAATATGTTGTATGTTGATCTATACAGTACATACAAAATTAGATGTAATTGTTTATTAGGTTTAGAAAAAGGTTAACTACACACATTCTGTAGCATGAAGGGGCGGGCGATGTGACTGAAACCTACAAGTACCTGCATGAGGTGAATAGGGTGGACACAAGGTGCTTGTCTCTTTGAGCTCAAATACAGGGCAAGGGGGAACTCAATGAAACTTGCAGGAGTGAGATTGAAAAGGGGCATCCGCAAGCACGTTTTCATTGAAAAAGTGGTGGACAAGTGAAAAAAGCTACCGGAGGATATGGTACAGGCCAACTCGGTGAGCAGCTTCAAACGGGGATGGGACAAGCTTATGGGATTAGTTAGAAAAGGGGTTGCAGAAACAAAAGGGGGGTGTGCCACTAAGGCTAGTTCAGAGTAGTTTCATAGGATGGGCAGGCAGGATGGGTGTATGTGCCTTTTTCTGTCTGTCTTATCTATTTTTAGCTCGTTTTTCTTCTGCTCTGTGCACCCTACGCCAGTGTTGTAACTGCATTGCATTAGGGATCAGGGCTTTTTTTTTTCCCTGTTACGTTTTTATCTCCTTCCCATGGCCTTTCGTGCTTCTCTCCACCAAACAGTCTGTACTTTGTACACCAGACTCGCTACTGACACTGACAGATGCCGCCTGACTCCCGGGGCCCCCGGTCTCTTGGGGTTCTGGGTCTGTCTTTTCTTGTGGGGGGGCCCCAACCCCTTAGCAGCCATCAAAGAGTCAGAGGAAGTGCCTTAGGCTTCTCAAACCCAGGACAGGGGAATGTGCACACACAAGCGGTGAGTGAGGTTTAGGATGCATGGTGGCCCTCATCCAAAGCAATTGAGTTGGACGATTTTCACTCTTTTCATGGTCCCTCTCACTTTCTTCAAAGAGTGCCCACGATGGCATCCAGGGGCAGGAGCATGCTTGATGTATGGTCACCCATGTCACGCACACTACCACAAGCCAACCACCAGGAGCCACTCTAAGGGTGGGCAACGCTCGACCCTCCCTGGGAGTAGAGCATGTGCATAGACAATCTGTCATCCTCTCTGCCGGCCTCCAATCCTGATGTCTCAGGATTGAGGAATAAACCTAGATTGCCAGCATACCGAGCAGGCTCCTCACCACTCAGTGCCACAGAGCCGGTTTCATGGCTTTGGTTTTAACCTAGTGTCCAGCATAGTGGTTGGTAGACAGTGAGTAATTAAGGAAATATGTGTGCACTAACATGCATTAGTGTGTTAGGTGAAACATCGACTTAAACATAGCTACAGGATACATAGAAACATAGAATTTGCTGGCAGATGAGGGCCTCTTGGCCCACCTAGTCTGCCCATTTTTCCCTGCCTATGATATCACCACAGATCCTACTTGATCTCCAGCCCATTCACCCAACATCTCTTCCCTCTCCCTAAGATTCCCTTACTCCTGTCTCATGCATTCATTAACCCCACCGCTGTTTTCTCCCCCACCACATCTGCTGGCAGTCTTTTCCAGGAATCCACCACTCCTTCTGTGAAGAAGTCATTTCTCACATCTCTTCTGAAACTACCCCTCCTGCCAACTTCTTATCATGCCCACTTGTCCTTGAGCACCTTTTTTGCTACAAAAAAAAGACTTCCCTCCTGTACTCCTGTACCTTATTTACCCCATGAGGTATTTAAAGGTCTCTATCATATCCCCCCCTTCCAGGGTATACATATTTAGGTCCTTAAGTTTCTCCTTATAGGGCTTCTGATGTAGGCGCTGCACCATTTTAGTTGCCCTCCTCTGTACCGCCTCCACTGTGTCAGTGTCCTTCTAGAGATGTGGTTTCCAAAACTGGACACAGTACTCTAGATGGGGTCTTACTAGCGATCTGTATAGAGGCAGTACCTCCTCCCCTCTTCCAGCTGGTGATAACCCTCCCTATGCATCCCAGTACCCCACTAGCACTCCCAGCTGCCTTGCTGCACTGCCTGGCCACCTTTAGGTCATCCAGTATAATCATTCCAAGGTTTACAGTATGCGTAAATGTGTTTTTCTAGATAACAGTTTTCTTACGGTTTTGAATGCATTGCATCACTTGAAACGAGCTGTAGAAACTTTGCCTTCAGCATGGCTATAAGTAGTAGTAGTAATAGTAGTAATAGTAGTGTAGTAGAAGTTTATTTCGCCGGCTCTGTGGCGCCGAGCGAAAGGGTTCACTCAGCACGCTGGCGACCCGGGTTCGTGCCCTGAGCCCAGGTACCAGGAGCGGAGACCGGCAAGGGAGGGGTTCTATAAGATGCTTCCCTCCCGGGGGGGGGGGGTTTGCCTGGGGACCTGTGGGCGGATTGGTGGCGAGCTTGGGAACGTGCTGCCTCAACACGCCCCTGCCCCAGGAATGCTCTGCGTGCTTACGCAAGGCCAAGAACTGCGGTAGCTGGGGCACAGAAAAAACCCTGGAAATTACGCCCCGTTCTGACAGGATGACGATCGCCTTGGCCACTGCTACCCGAAGCCCTGGAGCCAGCCCCGCAGCACCTGGGATGCAAAGTCGGCCGTAATGGCCATTCCCCCCCGGAAGAGAGGGACCCTCCTGGCATAGGGATATGCTGGGCTACCCAAAGTAGGCTGCAGTTGGGGCTGAGAGTAGGTGGTAGGAGGTTGGAGGGAGGCAGGAAGGCGGTGGCACTCCGAAGGAGTGGCCAGTCGGGGGTGTGGGAGGTGCATAAAAAAAAACAAGTTTATTTCAGGAGCCCTTCCCCATAGGCTCAGGGCGCCTTTACAACAAAACAGACATAGCAAATAGGGAACAGTCAATATACAATATATAAAATTTAATAAAATCCCCATTAAAACATAAACAGACTAATAAGGTAAAGGAATAAAACTTGCACACAGTTGAAACTGTACAAGTATGATAGCCTGAAGGCTAAAAAGCATTTTGTTAACTAAACAAAAAAAAAAAAGCAATAAACAGGTACCTTTTCTTGTGCTTATTCATCTAAATTGTGTTGGCTTTCGATTTTTCAGGTTGGCTGAAGACTTTTGATGATTACTTCAGAGACCAGACTCAGCACATTTTGAACAACATGGTAGTAAAGCTGCAGGAATACAAACTGATGAAGTTCGTATGGTCTGAAATTTCTTACTTCTCCAAGTGGTGGAATGGCATAGACAGTCAGAAGAGAGATGCTGTTAAGAGGTCTGTGGAACTAACTTCTTTTATTATTGTCTGCAGAACCTCTTGATCAAACAGCAATGCACGGGTCTTGCAGTTCTGTTGAAAGAAAAAAACTCTTAGCTTGTATTGGCTTTTGTGCCTCGTGGTATTATATAGCACGCTTGATACCCATATGTTTATAAATGAATTTTCAAGATGAGGCAAAATGAGATCTTGGTTAAGGCTGTGTTCATATCTTGTTTAATGATTACATCTGTTGCAATAATTTTGACAAATTTCAGACTTCACACTTGCAGTCTTACTTAACATGATTTTTTTAGGTATCATCTGAAGTTTACAACACCATACAATTGTGGTCACTATGTGACCTGAAAGCACCTGGCCAGAGAGTACCCACAGCCATCATTTCTATGACTGGCTCTGTTTTCCTGGGCTCCCACATCATATATGTGAAGAAGGTACAGTGTCTTGAGGGGGGGTACAACATTTGATTGTTTTTTTTTGCCTGCCTGAGGAGGCGCTATTGCAGTGAGGTGTGTACTGATCAGCCCCCTGGAGTTTGAGTGCACTACCTCTGTAGTGCCACTGACACTTCCAAGTCTGATGCAGGGGGTCCAATATGTAGCACAAACTCAGCTCTCTAATTGTAGCACAATGCGCTATACCCAAAGGCACCAGGTTGGGCCAGATGTTTTAAATTTAAAACCATGCAAACGCTTCATTGGTTAAAAAATAAGTGATATAATAGTGTAGTTGTTCTTTATTTTCAAAATACTTTTTTCTAGCATTCCATTGTCTGACCTGAGAACCACCTTCTTTCTTACTCACTGACCCTTTCTGTTTTCTTTGGAACCCCTAGTGACCGGCGGAGGTGGAAACAGGCCTCAAGGAACATATTACCTTTCAGCTGAACGTGAGACCAGAGGAGTGAGCTGTAAGGAGGAAGTGGGCCAGGCAGCTGTGATGGGATGAGGGGTCTTAATGTGTCCAAGGATCGTCCTTCATTTGTTTTCACCCATTAATCTCACCCCTTTTTCTTTCTAGAGGGCGGTGCTCCTGTAGAGTGACCTGGCATTCAGCCAGCCAGGGCCATCTGAGGGGCAGGTGAGCCTAACTCCTCCTTTGGAGTGCCCCTTCTGACCATGCTTGTGGCATGGGTCACCTAAGTTTTACATGCCAACTGAACAGGGGCACACCAATGCGTGTCTGTTCCGTAACAGACTGCAAGCTCCTTCTTTCATGACACCGCACTCCCCCGAGCCAGCAGGCAGTGATCGTTCTTTGGAAACGAGTACCCTCCCTCCTGAGGCAGGAAGCATCCAAGATGACAGCTGGAACCCCCACATTACCAGTCCGCACCTGATGTCTCAGGCTCGGTCCATGAACCCAGATCGTTTGGCTAGCAAACAGTAGTACTGTCACTGCATTAGCTGGCTGGCTTAACAGTTATTTTTAATGTATAATGCGGCCTGCATTTTGAATTTAAACTTCTATGGATTTTTTTTTAAATTTCCACGTTATAATTCACATTTCTAGGGCTACTCATTTTCTGTGGTCAAATATAGCCAATTCAAGTTGGCCAAATCTTAAAGTTCATTTTTTCTTCCAAACTAAGTTTAAATTATTTTGTTTTGCAGTTTGGTACAAAAAATTGTTTGCCCACAAAACTGTCACAAAGTTTTTTTTTGGTTTTTTTTTTTTACTCTCCTATTTATCCCTCCTTCCTACCCTCGGTGTCCACTCCTGCGGGCCGCTCATGCACTCCAGCCCCCCAACCCAGGATCTGCCCCTAGAGTGCCTCTTCCTCCTTCTCTCCTGCACAGCAGGGTCTGTCCCGAAATTGGTGGTCTGGGTGACTTCGGAACAGTTGTCATCTAGGACTGCGGAGGTTTTTTTTTCCGTTTTTCTGTGGTCCCTTTTCCCAACCCCTGAGGGCGGGCGCAGGGACATCGTCCAGAGGCGCGCTAGCAACACATCTCTCTCAAGCGCCTAACAGCGTCTCCCTCCTGACTCCGTGAAAGGAGTTGCCAACCCCTCGAGCCCGTGTTCCCACCAGCTCTCTCAGGACGTCGGGTGCATATTGCATCCCTGGTATCCCACCCCAGAGGGAGGAGAGCATCCATTGGGATGCTCAATCCTCCCTCTCCCATCCGACCCCCGCTGACCCGAGTCCGTTCCCGAACCCGGGTCGCGGCGTCCAGCACCTCAATCCTCAGCGCCACCGGGCTGTCCGTCACAAAGGGTTTTGAACTTAATTTTAAGCAACACTTTTCTTGGTGTAAGTAGGTGGTTCTGTACTCACCTTTGATGCACAGTGGAGAGAGATGCAGAAATGGTACATTGTGTGGTGGGTGTGCTCAAAAAGGTGTAAATTGTGCTAGAATTGGTGCAAAACACTACATTTTAAGCAACAGTTGAAAAATGACCAATTCCGTCTCCCCTTTGTGTCCGACTAGATTATTTCCATTCATCCTTCTTTTTTGCATGACATACCACATCTGTTGTGTAGAAGTAAGTGAAGTACCTTCATTAACAGAACAGGAATTGGATAATGTCATTACAGATTTATTGTGCACGTGAATATTACATGACAAAGGGTCCCGGTAGAACAATCTGGGTTCAGAATTTAAAAGGATTTGAATGCTAGGTTGTGAAGGACACGAGTGGTTAGGTTTGAAAAGAGCTATGATATTGAAAGGTGGTGAAAGCATGTAGTTTATTGATAATGTACAGTAATTTTGTCTTGGAACAGACTCTGAGGTGGCTGATACTGACAAGGGCAGAATATTTCTGTCTTCTGGGCAGAAATATTTTTGTCCAAGAGATTTTGGCCTGACCTTGGGATGCTACTTGAATGATATCAAACTCTGATAATTCCTCCCCCCACACCCCCACCCCATACCTTACTACTAACCTGTTAGTAATTGACAGTGTTTTAAACACATGCTTTACTAGTCTTCACTGGGAGTTAGAAACTGGGATTCTTCGGTAGGCGGTATAGCATAGTGGTTAAGAGTACTGAGCTGCAGGCCTGGAGAATTAGGTTTGAATCCCACAGTCACCACTTGCATGCTGTGTGACCATGTCCAAGTCACTTAACTTCCCTGTTCTCCCAGGACATACCTAGAAACAAGTCTTGGCTTAGTATAGCTTTCCTGGCCAAAAATTGTAAAATAGTATAAATAAATAAAATTTTGCAGTTGGCTTTGAGCTTCCTCTAAACTCCACCTTCTGCTATCTCCTCCATCCTCATCCTAGCGATGTATCCCAGACCGTCATGTTTTAGACTGAGTGCAGTGAAGCTGACAAAGCTCTTCAAAGAGTGAACTCAAAATTGCAGGCTCCGCCAGTCTTATATCTAAACTTTTCAAGTTGGCTGCTTCTGCTACTACCCAGCCAGTTAAAAATTGGTTCAACATCTGTCTACTCTCTGAAGAGTTTTCTGCTATTTGGAAAAGTTAAAATCCTTTCTCTTTCACAAAATTGAGCCTAAAACACAACCTATTGAAACTACTACAATAATTTTCCTATGCCCAGTAAATTTATTACCTCCATTCTTAGGTGTAGAGCTGTGTGGATGGTGTACTAACTGATCTACCAAGCTGCCAGAAGACTGGGTTAGTGCACTATCCAGTGTGCCCGCATATCTAAAGGTTTGGATAATGCACTGTCCGATCCCCAGGATATCAGAAGGCTCAGATACTGTGTTGTCCAGTCCACCAGGATATCTGAAGGCCCGGATTGTGCACTGTTTAACCTGCCAAGATATTAGAAGACTTGGATAGTGCACTGTCTGATCTGCCAGGCTGTCAGAAGACTGTGGTAGTGCACCATCAGATGCACCATGCTATTTGAGGGCTTGGGTAGTGCATTGTCTGACCCCCCATGATATTAGAAGACTTGGATAGTGCACTGTACAGTCTACCAGGATATCAGAAGACTGTGGTAGTGCACCATCAGATGCACCATGCTATTTGAGGGCTTGGGTAGTGCATTGTCTGACCCCCCATGATATTAGAAGACTTGGATAGTGCACTGTACAGTCTACCAGGATATCAGAAGACTGTGGTAGTGCACCATCAGATGCACCATGCTATTTGAGGACTTGGGTAGTGCATTGTCTGACCCCCATGATATTAGAAGGCTTGGATAGTGCACTGTACAGTCTACCAGGATATCAGAAGACTTGGATGTTGCACTATCTGTTACACCAGAATATATGAAAACTTAAATAGTGCATTGTCGATGCGCCAGGATATCTGAAGGCTCAAATAGTACACTACCTGATGTGCCAGGATATGAGAAGGCTCAGATCACTATCCAGTGTGCCAGCAAAGCCAGCCAGGATGCTCCTGGATTGAATGGTGCTGCTTGATTTGTTTACTAAATTTGGTTACAGGCTCAGTATTCCCCATGAGAAAGGACAGCCCTGCTGGCCCGGTGGTATAGAGGGCTGAGGCATCTCTGCCTTACCTCGCACTACAACGGCGACCCTGGTTCGGGAATGACCTGGGCTCGTCAGGGAGCCAGCGTGGGGGGGTGGGGGCAGGATTGAGCTGCCTTGCGGCAGTTGTCCTCTCCCGGGGAGGGAGGTTGCCCTCCCGCTGTCACCAGGTGAAGGTCCGGTGGCAGCTCAGGGGCGCAAGAGCGACCGGTAGGTTGGGGTATCCTGCAGTGCGCAGTGTGTGCGTGCCTCCACACGTGCACACTCGCGCCAAGGACATGAGGGTGGGGGCCCAAAACCGGGGAAAGAACTGATAAATAATAGGGAAAAAAAAAGGACAGCCCTTGCCTAGTCCAGGCTTCTGTGTCCAAGACTTATTAACCTGCCACATCCACATTTAAGTTTGAATCTGGTGACATTGCAGGGATTTGAACTCACACTTCATGTAGCAGTACAATAGAATAGAGAGGCAGTATAGCCTAGTGGTTAGAACTCAGAAATTACATTTTTTCCATTTTTAACCAGCAAGTGAACTGGCACAGTCCTTTTCCTTTTTTTCCGATATAGATTTTTATCGGCTTTTTCCCCTGTTTTCTCACCATCCCTAGGCGTGTGTGGAGGCATGCACACACCACACCCCTGAGTGCGCTAACACTACACTGCCGCCCCCTCCCACCTGTGCTACCCACTGAACTTCCACCTGGTGAGAGTGGAACTACGGGGGGGGGGGTAATGACCACCCTGAGAAAGGAGAGCTGCCTTCCGGCTGCTCAGTCCTGCCCCCCCCCCCGTGTCGGCTCTCTGACAACCCGAGGTCGTTCCCGAACCTGGGTCACCAGCATGGCACGGGGTAAGGCATCCAGCGCCTCAGTGCCACCAGGCTGGCGGCACAGCCCTTTTTCAGTCACACCTGATATATAGAAGAAAATAAATACAAACTGTAGGCTGGCTCCATGGCGCTGAGCAGTGAGGCACCTGCTGGGCATGCTGGTGACCTGGGTTTGCGCCTTGTGCCCGGGACAACATGAGTGGAGACAGACGGGGAGGGTTAACAGCATCCTCATGGACACTCTCCTTCCTGGCTTGGAGGGTTCGACCTGCACCATTCTTTGAGTGGCTTCTGGTAGTCGGCACTTGACGGCATGTGTGACCATGTATCACCATGTGTTCTTCCCAGCCGCGAGCTTGCAGCCATCACATGAGAGGTGGAAGGGACAGAGGGAGAAGATGGAAAATGGCCTGTCCTGGTCCGTCGGATGACGACCCCCTACGCCGCCATCCACCCAGCACACCATCCTTGCCCATCCAGACCATCACCGCCCCCCCCCTGGGTGTCAAAGGGCTTCTCACCTGGTGGCAGCAGGGCCCCCTCCCTCGCAGGAATAAGCCGGACCATCGGGGTGTCGCTGAAAGTTGAGGAGTGTGAAGGCAGGAATAAGCCAGACCATTGGGGGTATCGGCGAAGGTTGGGGAGTGTGAAGGTGGGTGACGACAGCAGTGTTCAGGATGGTCGGTCGAGGTGCCGAAACTTGGGGCTCCGACGAGGGGGTATGGTAGAGCAACAAAATAAAAAAAAAAATGCAAACTGTAGAATTCACTAGGCACAGCTTGCCATTCATGTTGAAAAGCAGGAAGGGCCAAAGTCAAGGATGACTGTATCATCAGCGTAAAGAATACTTCTGACCTCAGGAATGGGCCCCTGGCAGATCACTAACAGAAACTGAGAACACCAGACGAAGGGCCAAGTACTGATCTTTCAGGTGTTCCTGCTACCACCCCCACAGAGTTTGACACAAACCTCTCCACTCAGCCCCCTTGAACGCGAGCATGGAGATAGCTGGAAAACATTCTTAAATCTTTAAAAATATGGCCACGATAGTCAATCTGTCCATTAATAACCCTTTATCCACCATGAAGAAGGCCTGGCCAGGTCGACAAAAACCGTGCCCTTCAGTAACCCATCTTCACATCTGTCTAGCACAGTGCTTGCCAACTCAGCCAGCGCTGTTGATATGCCATGACCGTTCCTGTACCCAGCCAACACATTACTTCTGTCCAGAAATTTCTAAGCTTCTCAGAAACACATTTGTCCAGCAGTTTACCCATTATTTGCAATAAAAAAAATGGTCTGTAATCAGATAGGTTTCAATTTATTCCCAGATTAAAACAACAGTATTATAAATTATTCTTTCCATAACTGAGGTACCATACCAGTTTTTGAAGAGGGGTTAAACAGGTAAGCTAAGGGCTTGAAATTATTGGTGCTGCCAGTTTTTAACGTCCTAGGGTAGACATGATCAGGCCCACAACCCTTCTTATCATCAGGCTGTTGTAACAGAGCCAACACCTCCTCTACCTGAATCTCAGAAAAACTGGGCACCTGCTGAGAACTGAATCTGGAATTGCTGATATTTCATAAAGTCTAAAATTCAGTGAAGAATGAACTTCTTTTAATAACATCTGACTTATCAAAAATTTGATAAGGAGGCACTAATTAGCAGCTAGACAGCAGTTAGTGATTCCCTAGAGCTCCATCCATCCCACCAGATTATAACACTTTAAAATTCCACTTGCAAATTGTTTCAGTTGCTGCCCATTTTTGACTGTTCGATATAGAAAGGGATATGGAGTTTTTGCTCACTTCGACCGGAGAGCCACCGTGTAATTCAACCAAATCCACCAAAAAAGGAACAGTGACTCCATAGCCCAAGTACCATGGATCTGTCTCACTCTTTGCCACTGAAATGGGCGCCCTCGGGAGAACAGTCATTGAGCAGGTCTTGGAGGCCCTAAGCCTAAAGCTGGAAAAACTTGAGGGCAAGCTGGAAGAAACGGCTTCACAATATGCAGCCCACTGTAAGCAGTTGGTCAAAGTGGCACAGCATGTCTCTGATTTGGTGGACAGCACAAGCTCTCTGCCTCACAGATGGTTCGGCTTATGTGGGAACTGGAGGACCTGCGAGGGCTCCTGGACTACCACAAAAATTATAACAAGAGACAGCAATCTTCCTTTACTTGGGCTGCCCGACGACAAAGAAGGGGCCAGCACAGTGGAAATTTGTGCTGTTACTCTGCCCAAGCTTCTTGCAATGTCTCTGGTTGGGTGGGGGGGAGTTAAGATCCAGAGGGCATATAGGGTGTTGCCCCTGGGGCCCCCCAGCAGACCAGCCATCAAGGGAGATCATTTTCTGCCTGCACCACTCTAGGGACCGGCCTATCACAACCTGAAGGAGCTCAACTTTGAGGGCAGTAAACTCTATCTGCATCAGCATTTCTCACCCGGACTTCAGAAAAGCATAATACTATTTAACTCCATCATGGACATGTTGAGAGAGTGGCAGATAGACTTTACCTTATCCTACAAAGTGGTTCTCAAGGTCTGCCATGAGGAGCTACATACACCTTTTGGGACACAGAGAAAAGGGTCAGACCTTCATGGCTGAATGGGACAAAAAGAGGGGGTGAATTGTCACTGTGGACTTGGCTCATCCTATTTTGATAATGCCTCCCTACTTTGTTAGTCCTCTTTCCCCTGTGTGGTGTAGTCAAACTGAACTTTGTGGTCCCTAAGAGACCATGTTGCTTCACCAGCCAGACTCGATTGCCTTAGACCTGAGCGGAGGAGGCATGACACTGGATGATTGAGACACAGTGGATCCTGGAGGCCCAGCCAATGGATTGGGACGCATCTTGTCACCTGCCCCAGATGGTGGACAGAACGCCTTGCTGCAAAGACATATGGTTCTAGAGAGTGAGGAGGAGGGGACCAGCTGGGACCTATAAGCGGATTTTGGTATTGACTGCTCTAGAGACTGCCCATCTGGAACAACATTTCTGCAGGTAGGAGGGCTTTGGGGGGTAATTGGGTGAGACGTCGTGTGTTGCAAGTTTCAAATGGCATGTTTTTTCTCCTGTGTCACCTCCTGGGCTCCCTCTAACAGAGGCAGTGTGGTGCTGACATCGTCTAGCTCTGCTGGCACCTTGAGAACTGTTGGAAAGGGTTTGGTTTTATTTAAGGGTGATTGGGGGGGCAGAATTGCACCCTGTGACAGGTAGCTGTCTTTGGCAGGGTGGTCCTTAGAAGGGGACAAAAAGGCGGTTACAGTGATGGTGTTTGGGGAGGTTTCATTTTTTGCAGGGAGTGGCTGCAGTTGCAGACCATGCCTACTTATTGAAGGGGGGGGGGCTGAGGATATTGGGGGAACTCCTTCTTGCAAAGTATCCTTCTTTGAACTGGCCTGTACCTGTTAATGCAGGCTTCTATCACGGGTTGTTGGATATGCTCAGTCAGGAACAGTTTCTGAATCTTATTTTGGGGGGAGATTTTAACTGTATTATTGTCCCTGAGTTGGACCATTTAGTGTGGAGGAGGGGAGAGTGGCATAAAGGTGCTATGACTATGTGGCTATGACTATGTGACCTAGACATGATTGATAAATGGAGAACTGCTAACCCTGGGGCAAGGGAATACACTTTCTATTTAATCCCTCAAGGCTTCTGGCCAAGGTTACATTATCTCTTCATTCCCAAGGCGCTGTACTACAGATTGGTGAAAACAGCCCATAGCCTGATACACATCTCGGATCACGCTATGGTTACTATGACCTTGATGGTAATGGGGTAATAAGGGGGACCCACCTGTCGGCTTCCAGATTATATGCTGGTGAAGGAGGAGTGTATAACCTTTCTCAGTGACCAGTGGGAGATATGCAAGGCCACAAACCAGGCAACATCCCCCACAAAAGGGGTATATTGGGAGGCAGGTAAAAAGCCTACAGGCATGGGGCAGTTATTGGGTATGTTGCGAGGCTTAAGAAGGAGCAATAGGATAAGATGAAACTGGAAAAGAAACTGATGGTTCTGGAAAAGAAAGTAGCAGGGGGGAGCATATGCTTTGCGGGAATTGACAGTGGTGAGGGAGGCTTTGAACTTCGCCCTTACAGGTGAGGCTAAAAGTAGTTTGTTGTTTGCCAGGCAAAAAATGTTTGAATGAGGTAACCGCCATGGTCCCATGCTGGTGAGACTGGTGAGGGAAAGGAGTGGACCTGTCTACATCCTAGTAATTCAGGACAGACTTGGGCACCTGGTGAGTAAAGCGTTTCAGATCAGGGGGACCTTCCGAGAGTTCTACAAAGACTTGTATCAGTTGGAGTGTAGTAATAGACTGGTGCAGGCACAGACTTTTCTAGATGGTATTATGCTCCATACTATATCCGAGTAGCAGAGGGAAAGGCTTGGGGGTGAAGATCTCGAGGGAGGAATTATTGCACGCCATAGGGGGTCTGAAAAGGGAGAAGCAGGTGAGGGGTGGACGGGTTTGTAGCAAAATATTATAAGTAAATGGGGGATGCTTAGTGGAGCTGCTACAAGACATGATTGAGGAGGCGGGGGGGGGGCTGCCTAAGATTTGTTACGTGGCCTCAGTCCGTCTACGAAGCTGGAAGAAGACCTTCAAGAATGTACATTTTACCACCCCATCTCTCTCTCTCAAACTGTAATCTTAAAATTATAGCTAAGGTTTTGGCCAGGTTACCTGAGCATGTGCTTCCTGTTTTGGTACAGCCGTGCCAGACAGGTTTTGTTCAGGGCTGCCTGTCATACCACAATATGCATTGATGACTGAATGTGATGCATTGGGGTTCTCGGAGTCCTGGATGGGTCTGCGTGCTGTCAGTGGACACCGAGAAGGCCTTCGACTGCATAGAATGAGACTACCTGTTTGAGGTCATGGAGCGGTTTGGTCTGGGAGGGAGGTTTGTGGGTCTGGTGCGCTGCTTGCTGTACAAAGTCCCCATGGCATGGATTTTGGTGAATTGGGTCTTCTTGGATGAGGTCCGACTTTATAGAGGTACATGTCAGGGTTGCCCCCTCTCCTCCCTCCTATTTGCATTGGCTGTAGAGTCCCTGGCCATTAAAATACGGGAAACATGGGAGACTGGGGGAGGGGATGTCGGGTCAGTCTGGGGCACAGCACAAGGTTACTTTATATGCTGATGATTCACTACTTTTTATTGCAGCCCCACAGCAATCAATGCTGGCCCTTCTTCAGATAGTAGCAGCATTTGCCTCCTTTTCTGGTTATAAACTTAACCTCCATAAACAAGATGGGCTTAGTTTGAGAAAGTCTGGGAGTGTAGAATTGGGGGTGGGGGAAAGTGGCAGGGGATTCAGAGTGGTCTGGGGTCTCTTAACCAATTTGGGAATAAAAGTGGGGGGGATCTGGCCACCCGCTACCAACTGAATTATTAGCCTTTTTGTGGCACCATTCTTGGTGACTTGGAAAGATGGAGAGCACTCCCTATTTCTTGGATGAGGTGTATTAATTTGATTAAAATGAGTATTTTGCCCAAATTATTATAAATGATGTAAATATTGCCAATGGGGCTTACCAGAAGAGATCTAAAGCACTTGGGGGGGGGGGGTTCTACTTTTATTTGGCAAGGGAAATGCCCCAGAATGAGTGTGTATAGACTTAAAATGGCAGGGGTCTGGGATGGACTCAGTTTCCCAGATCTTAAGGGATGCAATTTACAAATCCAGCATTGCTTTATCCAGGACTTGGTAAATCATAGTCCAGCAGCCAGTTGGTTTTATTTGGAAGAGGACAAGTGCCCAGGGCAGGATAACTGGTAAATGGGGGTAGAGGGAGTTATGGACAGCTGGCAAGCCCGAACCCACTAGTCTGCTATGTGTTGGAGGCATTGGAAAAGATTAAAAGGAAGAGAGGTGCCAAGCCAGACCATACACTGTTGGTATCAGTGGTCCGCAACCCGGGCTTCCTACCAAGATCGGAGGATGTTGGTTTCAGGGAGTGGGAGGACAGAGGAGTTAAATGTTTGAGATTTATACGCTAGTGAAGGGTTTCCCCCCCGTTGCAGAGCTACAGGACAACCTAGGGATTCCACGTACTCGTTGTTTCCGGTACCTACAGGTAAGGGCCTTTGGGAGGAGGATGCATAGAGATCAGGTGGAAACATCACCTCTTGTACAGGAATAGCAAGTGGCTTCCGCTGACAAGGTGGATGAAATGGGTCTGATATGGAAGGCAGCTAAGCAGGACAGACTGTTTTTTTTTTTCTGGATTTATTGGGGAAGGGGGAAATCTCATTGGGAAAGGGACCTTGGGAGTCCCAATTACAGATGCAAACTGGGCAGTGGTAATGTGCTCATATATGGGACTACTAATGTGTAACAGATGTAAGGAATCTCAGTTTAAATTTATACATAGGTTATATTGCCCTCCCACTGTGATGCACAGCTTCATCCCAGCAGTTTTCCCGATGTGTGGCAGATGTTGGAGGGCGTTAGGTACATGTATGCACTATTATTGGGACTGCCCGACTTGGAATCAGCTTTGAAATGCAGCATCCCAGGCTGTCACCGTGATGTGGGATATTACGCTTCAGAATACAGCAGTGTCCCTGCTCCTGAGTATGGAGGACATGGGGGAGGCGGGATGGGATCTTACCCGAGATGGGTCCGGGTCTTGTTAAACCTGGCAAGGGAGTGTATCCAGAACACCTGGGTATCATGTAACACACCTACTGTGTCACAGTGGCAGAGGTCGGCTATTCAGACCCTAGCCATGGAATATATATTTTGAAGGGAAAGGAAGAAAGATTTCTAGATAGCTGGTGGAGGTTTCTGGACTCTAACACCTGCTGAGGCAGGGGTGCTTCGGGAAAGCTTGTGCTGGGACCTTATGCAACAGGACATTTCCAAGGTTTAACCACACTGACAGTGTTCAGCTTACTGTGACCAGCATAGTGCACCCATGTGGCATTTACTGAATGTTTTTTTCCATTTAGGTATTTGTAATTCTATGTCAGCAGAGTGGAAGGTTTGTTTATTTTGTTTCATATGGTTGTAATCCTAGATTTCAGCAGCCTGTTGTATTGTCTTGTTATGTTTTATGAAATTCTGAAATTTAATAAAAATATACAAAAAAATGTGTTGATATAATCAGTTATTTCAGACTCATTTGTTATTTAATTTATCTGCCTCAGTCAAAGAGGTCAGTTGAGAACCTGACTCCCAGATTGCTAATACTTATTAGGGAGTCCCAGAAAGTTATGGAATCCTTAATACTTAGCTGCTTATCATAAAAATATCTTCATTCTGTCTGCCTCAGTTCTTTACTTTAAAAAAAATTTTTGTTATACTTTTGCAGCTCTGCTCCCCAGCCCCATCTCCCACTTCTCTGCCACCTACTCTAGGGGTCTTTCAGCCCCATGAACTTGCCTACTCATGATGGGGACCAGCTGAGCTGCTACCAAACCCTCCACCTCCTCCACAGCCTTGGAAGAGGGGGTTTCCTGGGTGTTGTGAGATGGACAGTAGCTAGGGTTTGGACCTGAGTGTGCCCGAGGTTCATGGTGCAAGGGCCATTTTTCCCTCAAGCCCCACCCAGAGGATATCGGCATGCTAGGAGGCTGAAGCGTGAGCACACTATGCAGGTTTCCACAGGCCTCTGCCTGCATCCCCGTCCCACGTCCACTACCCGACTGCACTGCCACCTGTGGTCATCCAGGTGGCAGTCTTGCAGCAGTAGCGGCAGCCCTCCCTCCCCAGAGGAAGAGAGCATGCGCTGAGATGTTGGATCCCCCTGCAAGTGGCCAAGATCATTCCTGAACTCTGGTTGCTGGTGTTGCAAGCAGTAGTGCTACCACTGTGCCGACGGGCTGGCTCCCTCAATTTTTCTTTATCCGGTTCCTAACTTGTCTATATTGCTCCAATGCGTTCCTTTCACTTGAGGCCCTACATTGCTTCCAGAATGTATCTCTAGACCTAGTTTGCTGCCGCTAATCTTCATTTAACCAGGGAGATGTCAACCTAGAGACCCCGCAAACCTGGGTTTGAATCCCACAACTACCATTTGAACACTGCGTGACTCTGAGCACATCGGTTTAATTCTCTTCTGGGCTGCACCTGGAAATGAGCTTTAGCTCAGTGTGCCTTTCCTAGCCAAAAAGTCTAAATAAAATCACTGGCAGGCCTGGTTCGGTGGTATAGCAGCAGAATTTTGTGCTTCACCTGGGATGACTGGGTTTGTGTGTGTACTCTGGCTTCCCCACCGTGGGTCTGGTATGGTCCAAACACATTACTGAACTGCGGTATGTGGCTTCCAGGAACGGAGGGGGCTGTGATAACATAAGATGTATTGCAGTAAAGTTCAAGGCAGGGACTGACTTGCTGGGTTGCTGGTGCTGTGTGTAAATGATGCAGCATGCTGAGATGGTAGCATAACGATAAGAAACTAATGGGGGGCCAGTGAGCATTTGATTTGCATAGATTTTACAGTCCATGAGAGACTGCACAGAGGAGTGATAGAATGTAGGCACACTTCCTTTTCTTGCTTCGTAGCAAATACAAGATGCTTTCTGCAGATAAAGGAGGTAAACACTTGTTTCTGCCAGCAGCCCAGACTCATTTTTTTTTAATGTTAACAGCTTTATTTACAGCAAGTTGTGACATCATATTGTAGCTCGTCCAGGAATCGATATAAATATGAGGAACTCTCATTCTGCAGTGACTAAACCTTAACCTTTATTAGAAGCAGAAGCTGTGTTTTGGTATTGTAATAAAATATATAATAATTTACTGTAAATTCTAACTAGTAAATGTTAAAATACATTTAGCTGAATTCTTAGATGTTGACATGGCTTAAAGCAGTAGTTCATTTTAGTAAAATGGCTGTATATGGTTTAGTTTATTGTGCACTCAGTTGCAACTCCGGATGTTGATCCCTACTGTTCATTATTGTTTCTAAATTTGTTTAGATGGTGTCAGGTTTCATTTTATTTCACCATGACAGAGCTTGAATGTTGTGGTTTGGAGTTGGCCTTGAATATCCCTGGTGTCCCACAAGGTCTGTGTCTGTGGCATGCTAGTTCATCTGAGTTGCAACAAAAGTGATGTTAAACTATGGATGTTCAAATACGAGTGAGCATATTTTTTTTCGTGAAAACTTTATTGACATAAGTTGGCAGCAGTTGTACAGAAGATGCGATATAACCACTAACGGATGTTGCTTGTACAGAATTCCAGGCGGTGATAATACAGGCCTAGGTCAGCCAGCACATCATGCACTAATAAAGCAAAGGTATTCAGTCAGACTTTGGCTTTGTCTTTGTTCAGTGCTCTTTAGTACTTTTTAGTAGCCCCCACTGTTCAGTGCCTCGGTTTGTCCAGAAGTAGCCCTCCCTGCTTACAAGTTACTCAGTGCTTTACCCTTTGTCAACTTCCTTGGAACCAGACAGACACCATGGCATCGTCCAAGGTTCCTCAGAGTTATACATGTCCGAACAGAAATTAGTGGCGCTGACCTGTATACTGCTGTTGTACTTTGTCTGTAACAAGAAGTTGTTGTATTTCTCTGCTTAGTTTTCTGTGTACACCTTGTACCCAGGTCGCACCTGGAAACGAGCCTCGGCTCAGTGTGCCTTTCCCTCGCCAATTTTAAATAAATAAATAAACATATGTACCACTGATTTATACTGCTCCTCCAATCACATTGATTCTATTAGGGAGGCTATCCAGTGGGCTGTCTTGGGGAAGGATCTGCCCTCCAGGGTTGGTCCAGAGCACACTTTCCCAGAGCCACCCCAATCTCCATAGTGGATGCTTGTACTGATTCTGTTGCATTCCTCCTGGAGGGAGGCCCAACAGGACATGTTCAAGTGAGCAAGTATAAGGGATCTCCTGGATTTTGGATAGCAATCTGGTCACCTCGCTCAAGAAGTGTGCAACACTGGGAAACTGCCAAACCAGATAAATGAAAGTCCCCTCTGCCAGCCAATATTTTGAACATCTGTCAGATTTGGTACTGTCCATGTGGTGAGTCAACATGGGGGTATGAGATACCCGGTGTAGTATATTGTAATATACTTGTCTAATTCTGTTATTGGCTAACTAGGGATCTGAGGTTCAAGCAGACTCGATAGACCGTAAGGCCTAATCTGCTGGCAGTTAGTATGTTAGCTGAGCACACCACTGATTTCTTAATGACTTCTTTCCAGTCCCCTTCTGAGAGGTGGTCAATCACCAAGTCTCTCTTTCATTTAGAGCATGTCGACTGCGTAGGGTCCTCCAGAGCACCTGTAATCAGGTCATAACATTTTTTTATTGATTTCCTGCTTTCCATAGTGCTGAGGGCTGTTGGGATCTAGTGGGGTGATCTCTAAGGCTCTGCCCTAGGCTGTAAGTTTACCCCTTACTTAGAGTTAAATGAAATCTTTGGGGCTCAGACCATACGCATTCAACAACTGCTGGTAGGATATGAAATCCGCCCTCCCAATATAGGTCTCCATTTTTTGTGAATACCCTTGTCCCTCCACCTTAGTGTTTCACGGGCCTTCTGGTGGCCCCATAATCTCTTATAGATGTCGGCCTCCAGAGAGATGGACTTGATGGACTTAATTTATGCAGCGTTTGCCATGCTCTCGATAGAGATCTAAGAAAGGGATTGGGTATCTGTTCGACAGCACCTGATCCTAGAGCTGAAGCAATAGAAAGGGGTATTATATGGACACCCAGAGCCGCCGCCTCCTCCTCCTCCTCTATATCCACCCATGCTGGTCTCTATGGGCGCTGATGCTACGCTTCTGCCACAAATGCTAATTGTGCTGCCAAATATTATATACGGAAATGGGGAAGTGCCAAGCCCCCTTGTTTTATCGACTACCAGAGCATGGCTTAATCTTGACCCAGTTGCCTGCTCACAAGAACGATGTAAGGAGTCCCTTCATAGAGGTGAAGAACTTAAGCTGGACATTTGCCGGTAAAACCAGAAACATGTAGAGAGACATTGTGGAAGTAGGCACATTTTAACTGTGTTCACTCTTCCCATCAGTGTTAAAGGGAATGATTTCCACTTTTCATAGTCTTGTTTGATTTTTTGCAGTATCGGCTGATAGCTTATGGACCAAACTGTAGGACAGTTTTCTCGGGAGCAGCACTGCTAAGTATTTGAGCTTGGCCACCAGGACTAGGGATACCCCTGCCACCATTAGGGGCTCACCCAACCCCCTCCCTTAGGCATCCACTCACACTTGGCCCAGTTTGTCTTGTGGCCAGATAAGGGCCCATATGTCTCAAAAATGCACGAGGGCTTGGGAAGCTTTTGGCAGATCTGCCAAGTACAGAAGCACATCATGTGCAAATCGGGATATCTAAGCAATATACCATGACAGGGTGTCGGTTATGCTGGGATTTACCACGCCTAGTGTGGTTTGGTCATAAGGCCGCAGGCAAAGTGAATAAACCACACCAGAAGTGGTAAATCCCAGCATCACCCACACCCTGGAGTGGTATATTGCAATTATACAATGTCCCCTTGTATTTTTGTGTCACAAAAAATAAGGGAAAATAACTTTTTTTGGCAGTTTCAATTATCTTGTTTATTTTATTCTTATGCCACAAATGTAGTTCCTTGTTGTTAGATTCTCCCAAACTGAGACATATGCTGACAGGAATTTTTATATACAGTATATATAATTGACATACAGAGGCATAATGTATGCTATGCATGTATGTAACAGAACCAGTGGGAGAGTGAAGTGTGAAGGAGGGAGAGAGAGAGAGAGACAGGCAGCTTTGCTGTCAGTGTCATTTACTACCGTAATCAATGAGCGCTGAATCGGGAGCTGACTTTTTATTTTTTTTTAATTATTGTGGACAGAGCGTGCTTGCCTTTCTTTTTTTTTTTTGCTTGACAGACAGTGTAACAGCTCCAGGAGAACAGCTCTTGCCGTATCTTCAGTGAGTGCAGTGCAAGTGGTACGGTTGTGTTATGTGCTTCCGGGTTTGGTGTAGCTTTACCGGTTCCATCTTTACTTTCGCTTTTGTGGGCGGGAGGATGTAATCGTTTCATTGAGTGATGTTTTTTTCTTTTAATCTTGCAGTTAAAAATTACCACAGATGTCAAGTATGGATGTTGTGGGGGAACAGAACCGGAAATGGAGACCATAGCGGGAAACGTGGAGAGACATCAGCGTGTTCACCGTGCGACTTGTGATGAGGAGATATTTTTTTTAAAAATAGGTTTTTCGGTATGTTAAATACTTTCGCTGACTGTTGGTCTCTCTGGCTTGAAAAATTTGTGGATTCCAGATGTGGGAGAAACCATTGATAAAACTTTTAGACCTGATGTGGGTTTTGTGTCCATTTAAATTTTTTGGGGGGGATGGTCAGTACTGTGAATGAGCATCTCACATCATCATCATCACTGTCTTTGCTAGTCCTGGGTTTACCATGGCCGGAGTGATTTCAGAGGTGGTTCCTGATGCTGCTGGTACCTTTTCCCATTGGTATATGGCAGGATGTACAATGGAGAAAAGGTGCCAGTCAGCCAATCGGAATGCAGGATTTTTAAGACCTACTATATAATTTATGGTTTACCCCTTTGAATTCCAGGCCTTGTATGTCTCGTGCTTGGTGCACAGCTAAGGCAAGGGGTTTCAATGGTGAGTACATATAATCATGGGAACAAGGGGCATCCCTTATCTCATGCCCCTTGTAAGAGGAAATGACCAAGACATGGTTCTGAGAACCTGGTCTTTAAATAGGGTCCCTGTCCATGATATGATCCTAGAGCCCAGCCCAAAACACTCTATCTTGGCAAACACGAAGGACCCCTCAAACCTGTCAAATGCCTTCCAAATCAGGTATCATCTGTAGTTAAAAGTGTTTTTTACCACTTGTGGAACATCTTCAGGATCAAGCCCCTCATTCCACCCGAGGACCTGCCAATTCTGGTACATGCCTTTGCTACCTCCAGGCTTGACTACTACAGCTCCCTATACTTCGGGGTCATGGGAGAGACCATCCACAGACTGCAGCTGGTGCAGAATGCAGCGGCCCGACTACTGACGAGCCTGTCTAGGTCCAGTCATGTAACCCCAGTCCTGCATGCTCTGTACTGGCTGCCTGTCAGGTGGAGGGTCCTTTTCAAGATGGGCTTGCTCACCTATAAGGCTCTGTATGGAATGAATCCTGGTTACCTGTCGGAGTTCATGACACCTGTGTCCTCTGCTCGCTCCCTCCACTCCTCCTTGAGGGGCCTCCTAGGCATTCCCAGGGTTCGGCTCAAGACTACGGGTGACCAAGCTTTTAGTGTCTCTAGGCCAACCCTGTGGAACTCTCTTCCATCTGCAGTCTGGGAGGCTCACTCGATTGGAGTTTTCAAACTGAGGCTGTAGGCCCACCTCTTTCACCTGGCTTTTATGGATTGACTTTCCTGCCCAAACCATCCCAGTTATTTGAAGCTGATTTTAAAGTTGTTCATCTGAACTTTATTTATTCTGGAAATGTTATTGTGTTTTTATCTGTTGTTTTATTTTATTGATATGTTCTGTTAGACACACAGAGCCTCAGAGAATGGGCACCATAAAAATAAAATTATTCTTGCCTTTCCTTCTCAGCGTCCAGTGTCAACAGACCTGATGAAGCTGCCTCTCCCTCACCCACCTCCACATGACATTCAGGGTCCTGCATACATTGTTTTTGGCTCATCTCCCCTTCACAAAGCCCCCGTTTCTTTTTGACGAGGAAAGGGAGGGTGTCCTCCAACGGCCCTGCCAATACTTTGGTGGTGATTTTATAGTCTTCATTGAGCAGAGAACTGGGGTGATAGGAACACAGAGCATGGAGTCTTTCCCAGGCTTGGGCAGCACTGTGATAGTAGCTAGACATGTGAAGGTGGCAGTGTCCTGGTCTCGAGGGATTCCTGCATGACAGACTCATCAGCTCCTGTAGCTCAGTCCAGAACAATATATAGAATTCAGCTGGATGGCTGTCTGGGCCATGGGGCCTTACCCGATGTGAAGGCCATGACTGCATGCTGAATCTCCTCCTTAGAGATGGGGGCATTTATCACCTGGCCCATGTCCTCTGGCAGTGTTGGAATAGATGTGGTGTCCAGAAAAGAACCAGGGGGTGGGGGTCTCTGGAGTTACCTCCAGTGTACGTAGAGAGGAGTAGAAAGAGAGGAAGGCTTCTCCTGTGTCCGCCTGGTTAACAGTAGGGAATACAAATCCTAATACAAATACTGTCCTAATACTGAAAATAGCTTTTGCAGATGCACTTAACTTCAGTGTAACTGTCTGCCTGGATTAGGATCACCCATTTCAAAATTGTGCAGGTTCATTTGTATTTCACAGAAGTGTATTTCTAACAATTCTTGACATCATTTTCCTGTACATGTATGTAATGATCTCTACTGTGTCTCTCATAATAAAAAGAAAATTAAAAAAAAGAAAAAAATAGCTTTGCCAGACTCTCTCTTCTGTAACTGCCAGGCCAAACACTGCCCCCCCCCCCCCAAAGTGAGTTTGCACACTGCAGAGTGAGATGTTTCTCTCCATTCATGCTGTGACCATCTGATTTAACCTGATCTTTGCCAGACACAGTTCCCTGGTGACTGCAGCAACTGGAATTTTCATATGCTCTTTCTCGAGCAACTCAACTTGACCCTCCAATTCCCTCTCCTTATCTGCTTCAGTTTTGTTTTTGTGGGCTGCAGCCAATATGGCAACTCCCCTTGCAAAGGCCTTCATAGCCTCCCATCTGGTGGAGGCTGAAATATCTCCCTCCCTCCCTGTTGTGCTTGAAAAAGTCTGTTGAAGTGGCCACTATGGTGCCTCTAAACTCAGTGTCCACAAGGAGTCTGAGATCCAGTCTCCATCGACTGGTAGCATTAGCAGTGCCACCCCCTCTCAGTATTAAGTGGAGGGCATGATCAGAATATAGTTGGGGCCATATTCTGCAGTGTCGAGTTGCTGCAAGAGGTTTGAGGAGACTAACATCAGGTCAGTACATGTATATAGGTTGTAGGCATGTGAATAAAATGAGAATTCCCTGTCAGTTAGATGAGGGAGTCTCCAGGCACCCAGTACTGATTTTTTGCTGGCCAGCTGTCACTAGGCCTCAGAGCTTTTGGGGGGATTTCATGTGAGGGGTGCAGACTGATCTAAGACTGGGTCCCAAGGAGTGCTGAAATCTCCCCCTTTTACCAGTATAGCAGGGAAATCAGCTAGGATAACAGGGCTGGTGGAAGCGGTCTGGATGATTGAAATTAGGGCCATAAGTAGCTACAAAGGTGAGAAGTTCAGTACCCAACTCCACCACTACAGTAAGGAACCTGCCCTGTGGGTCTGCAAAGTGCCAAACTACCTTAATGGGGAGCCTAGGGCAGAAACATATCGCTACACCCCTTCCCACCCCTTTGTGGTGAAGCAAGCTGATTGCAGATACCTCCCCCACCTTCTCCAATGTTTTGAGCCTCCGCTTTTCTTGTAAGATAAAAAACATCTCCCTTTACTTTTCTAGTGTGTGGCTGTATTTTGTTTCCTTTTTACAATGATGAATTATTCTGGGAAGCTGCAGGTCTCAACAAGAAACAATATATAGGAAGAGCGACAAGGGCACGTGATTTACAGTTCAGTGGGGGAGATGTATAAAACAATTAGGAGGGGTTTATGGTTTGACCAGAGTTGTTGATCAATGGAATATACTGCCAAAAGAAGTGGTGGTAGCACCTAGTTTGAATTCCTTTAAGATCAGGTTAGATGATTACATGGGGAAAAAAATACAGGAATATTACCACTGATAAGTGGCAAGTCTGATATGACTCTAGTAGCCGCGAGACTTGAGAAAACAACCTATGAACCTATTTTAAGGACATTAACATTCCAGGGTAGGATACATAATGTGCTAGCCATTCTTTATTTTTTGTTTATTTATTTCTAGGAAGTATCTTTGAGCCAAAGGCTCTTTTACAGAGGTTTCACGTCATAGTAATACATGGGCATTACATCATTTACAATGGTTACAAGTACATAAGCAGATAGAAGGTGGTTCCATGCCTAGAAAGACATGAGTACATCAGTTTACATAGGTTACATAATTACAATAACAGGGAGTACATAAGTAAAAATATACAGACACATAATTTAAAGCAGGCTAGGCTGACAGGTTGTTACATGAACAACTTGAGATTCTACAGGATATAGAGTGAATCAGGTAGGGAGCAGAGGATGATAGTCTGTAAAATAATTAATACTATACGCAAGGAGGCGAGAACTTGATGGGCAGCAGTTCTTTTGTCATAAGTGCTAAAGAGTGTAGTCATAAAGGAGGGCTAGACTCACTGGGAGTGCTGAAGCGGGGACTTGGAGCCTACTAGGGGAATGTTAGTTAGCAAGAAGAGAGGAGAGGCAAGGGTGCAGGTTAGAATGAGGGTAGCAGGAAAGAGGAGGGGAGAGTGTGGGGGAGTTCAGGTCTCACAGTCATAGCTCCTGTTTGTGGCGAGGGCCACTCAGAGTTTATCTTTAAAGGGGCCTATTTTGTCCTCTTTTGTGATGCCTAGGTCAAGCGCATTAAGCCAAAATGGTGCCCGGTATTCGTAGGACCGTTGGCCTTGTGTGGTTCTACAGAAAGGGATGCAGAGAGCTGAGTTGTTTGTACCCCTAGTGCATCCGATGGAATTAGGTTGGCTAAGGAGGCTTTGCAGGCCTGGGGTGGTAAGTCCTAACATAGACTTCTTGGCAAGCATGCATACTTGATACTGGAGGTGACTGTCAAGGTTGAGCCATTTTGTTTGAGTGTACAACTCGCAGGTGTGAGTGAGATGGGGTACACCTAGGACTAAATGACATGCTTTATTTAGTGTTGTTTTGATACGTTTCAAAGCAGTTTGGGAGGAAGCCCCATATACTGCTAGACCATAGTCTATCACTGAGAGGACTGAGCTATTTACAGCAGTTTTGAGTGCCTCAGAAGTCAGGCCTTTTCGGTGTCGGTACAGTAATCCTAGTTTTGCATTTGATGACTTTGCGACTGCGTCTATGTGTTGGTTAAACGAGAGGATGCAGTCCAGTGTCAGTCCTAGGTATTTAAATGTTTGAACCACCTCCAGGAAGTATTTTGATTGTTCTGAATGCAAAGTTGGTGAGTGCGGTGTTTATGTGATGATGCGAATAACAGTCTTAGTTTTTTTTATAATTGAGGAGCAGCTTTGATTGAAGGAACCAGTGCTCAGCCACGGGGAAATTAACCTGCATTTGCTTTTCCAGTTTGTAGGGGTCAGAATTGCATGAATATAGGACTGCATCATCTGCATACAGTAGTAGCTGGTCATTTACCGAATGAGGGAGGCTGTTTAAGAACAGGCTGAACGGTAGAGGGCCAAGGATAGAGCCTTGAGGAACGCCTGTGTTAACACTAAGGATGTCAGAGAAGGTGTCCAGGATTTTCACTTTTTTGGACCCTCCCATAGAGGTAGCTTCTGAACCATGCTACTGTTGCAGGGGAGAGGCCGGTATTGGAGAGCTGATCCAGGAGCAGATTGTGATTGACGGTGTCGAAGGCCTTGGTGAGATCAATATATGTTGCCCCCACCAAGAGCCCTCTGTCAAGAACATTATGGATAAAGCTGGTAAACTCCACTAGAGCAGTTGTGGTACTGTGTTGTTTTCGAAATCCATGTTGTTGTTGACATTGTAAATGATACTTGTCTAGCTATTCTGTCAGTTGGTCACTTGCGATTCGCTCCAGAGCCTTGGAGAGTGGAGGAAGGATAGATATTGGGTGGTAATTTGTAGAGTTGGTCCTGTCACCACTTTTGTAAACAGGGGTAACCACCGCCACCTTGCAGATCTGTGGGGAATTCACCTGATACCAAGGAGAGATTTAAGATTTTGGTGAAGGGTTTGAGAATTATGTCCAGGGTGAGCCTAACTAGTTTTAGGTCCAGTTGATCAGAGCTAGTAATGGAATTACCTAGTGCTTTTAGGATGTACTTTTTTGCTTTCATAAAGGTGATCGCTCTGAAGTAGAAAGGTGGATGGGAGTTTGATTGGGTCCCCGGGTTTCATTCGTTGCAAGTATCTGATTGGTGTTGAAGGAAGCTAGGGGGCAACACTCCACTGAGGTCAGTAAAAGCTTTGTTGAAGACATTTGCTATGCGACTGTGATCCTGCGTAGGTTGGCCCTCAATGTTCAGGAAGGTGGGGGGAGTTTTATTAGGTTTACCGGTTAGAGATCTGATGTTCTCCCAGAACCGTCTACTGTCACCCCATGAGTTTGTCAGCTCATTTTTAAAGTGAGTGTTTTTGGCCTTGCGAGTAGCCCAGGTGCATTTATTCCATGCAGCTCTATAGTTCTGGTAGTCTGTCTGGGTACTGGAGTTTCTTGCTTTGTACCACAAGTCATCTCTATTTTTCATGAGGGCTAGTAGCTGTGTCGTGATCCAGGGGCTGTCATAGGCACGGATCTTTCTTTTGGTTTAGGGGGCGTAGACATTGCACACTTCATTTAATTTGCTTATAAAGCATTCTAGGGCAGTGTTGACATCTATTTTGTGGTCAGTAGAGCTCCAATCTTGGAGGCTGAGGTCTTGCTCTTAGTGCTCCCAACTTGCCTTTCTTCAGAAGTCTACCAGTAATAGTCCTGGATGGTGCCTTTGGGGCCTTATTTGACCATTTACAGATTACCGGGGAGTGGTCATTGAGGGAGTCGGGGAGAACCATGATGGAGGATATTCTTTCTGGTCGATTTGTGACCACCCAGTCAATTACTGACCCCGTGCCTGTTCTACTGTTATTCCGAGTGGGGGAGTCTACCAGTTGTGCAAGGTTGAGAGTGGCTAATGAGTCCTTGTAGTGCACAGCTTCAGCAGAGGCCCAGTTGATATTAAAGCCTCCAACCATTATTAGCTCTGTGTTTGGTCCCCCCTTCAGAGAGGTAGTTGATGACAGAATTAAAACCGTTCGCTTGTTCCTTGGGAGGGATATAGGCTGAGACTATTGTTAGGATTTTCCCATTCTTGCCAAGCATTACTTTTATGGCCATCAGTTGAGCCCCACATTTGGTGTCACATGGGTTAAGCATTTGGCCCTGAATGTGGTCTTTAACATATATAATACAACCACCTCCTCTTTTACCGAGTCTGTCTAGTCTGAATGCAGCATACCCAGTGTGTTGTATAGCAGAGTCTGGCACCCTAGGTAATAGCCAGGTCTCTACTATCGCAAGAATGTCGGGCTGGTGCTGCTGGACCCAGACTTGTAGATTGTCCATTTTTGCTAGCAGGCTGCAGATATTTATTGATGCTATTGTTAGCAAACCTATTAATTTTATTGATGCTATTGTTGGCAAACCTATTAATGGCCTAGCTTCCTAGTGCCCACTCCTGCCTTCTCCCTTTTAACCTCCCTTCCCCAGCAAACCATACATATTGTTGAAGTCATTGTTTTTTATAAAAAACCTACAACACAGTTAACTGATGTCAACACCCCTTCAAACTATTCCCAACCACCCAACTAAGGTCTGTTTGCCCAGCTAGGGCAACTCCCCTGTCTCCTGAACTTGGAATCCCTTGAAATACTCCTACCTCCTCATTATTCCCTCAGGTCTCTGTATCATGTAACCAGCTCAGCTGGTCCCAACATCAGCCCCCCCTTCCCGGGACCCCAAAAGGTCCACACACCCCACTCTCCTGTCATGGATGGTGCTAGTGTGTCAGCTCTTTGTGCATTAATAAACAGATTAGAGGGTGACCGATGGAGTGCCTCAGGGATCGGTCCTGGGGCCAGTCCTTTTCAATGTCTTCATCAGTGACATTGCTGAAGGGCTGGAGGGGAAGGTTTCCCTATTTGCAGATTATACCAAGATCTGCAACAGAGTAGACACTCCAGAGGGGGTTAAAAGAATGAGGAGAGATCTGGGAAAGCTGGAAAATGATCCAAGGTGTGGCTGTTCAAATTTATTGCAAAAACTGCAAAATTATACACCTGGGGTGAAGAACCCTGCAGAGTGCTACAGAATTGAAGGGGGGATAGCTGACAGTCACCAGGGAAGAGAGGGATTTAGGGATAATCATCTCAAATGACCGAAGGGTGGCCAAAGAGTGTAACAAGACTGTGGGGAGGGCCAGTGGGATGTTGGAGTACAGTACATAAGAAGGGGTATCACCAGCAGTAGAAGGGAGGTGGTGATGCCATTGTACAAAACGCTGGTGAGGCCTCATCTAGAATGCTGTGTTCAGTTCTGGAGGCCACATCTTCGCAAAGACATAGACAGGATGGAGGCGGTCCAGAGACGGGTGACCCAGATGGTGCAGGACTTGCAACAGAAAACATATGAGGCCAGATTAAAAAACCTCAATATGTATACACTTGAAGAGAGGAGGGAACAGGAGATATGATAGAGGCCTTCAGGTATCTTAAAGGCTTGAACAAAGTGCAGGGAGGTGACATCTTTCAGCACAAGAATTGTACTAGGACACGGGGGCACGATATGAGATTGGAGGGGGGCAGGATAAGGGGAAATGTGAGGAAGTTTTTCTTCACAGAGAGGGTGGTGGATGCTTGGAATAGCCTACCTCAGGAAGTGGTGGGTCCTAACACAGTGGGGGATTCAAACATGCATGGAATAGACATAAGGGAACCCTAGATATGGGGAAGAGAGGCAGAAAGCCAGTGACCAAGTAGGGTCAGCGGCTACTGATGCAGGCAGGGAAAACGGGCAGATTAGATGGGCCTAGCGGTCCTTATCTGCCATCAGCTACTATGTTGCTATGTAGATTAACATTAATCAGCAGTTGATATCCATCCTGTGAGATTGATATTTATTAGTATTTAAAATTGGTGACCAGGAAAGGCACACCGAGCCAAGGCTCATTTCTCAGTGCAACCTGGGTGTAAGGTATACACAGGAGATTAAACGATATAACAGTAAAAGTAGTTGATGACAATTTACAACAGTAAAGTATTAGACAAGAATTTACAAAGTACAGCGTGGTTTAGGCACTAGAAAGTGAATTACAAAGACAAAAATGTACAAGTACAATGTGGTGTAGGTATATTATGTACTAAGGTAAAACTCAGGATTAAAATGATTTAGCAAAAAATACATAAGTGTAACTAACAGCTAAGTCATAGGACACTAGGAGGCCCCCTTGAGGGGAACTGGAGTAAGGGGTAGAGTATGGGTTCAGGAGGGTAGACCAGCTCAGGTCCGCAGAAATCAGGTAACACAAAAAGGGAGGCTTAAGAAGGAGAGCGCATTGCAATCCACCAGGGGATAGAAGGGAAGGCCCATGAGGGGTAGGAAGGAAGATGGTGAGGATAAGGAGCATGTGGGGCACTGAGGGGGGGGGGGGCAGAGGATACTTTTGAGGGATGAGAAAGAGGAGGCAAGATGAAGATCTGAGGGAAGGTTATTCAAGAGAAGGGGGAGACTGCACAAGAAAGCAGACTGGCCTGCAGCGGAGTGAGGACGAGGGATGGTGAAGGTATGTGAGTCTCTGTTGCGAAGTGAGTAGGTTGTGGATTTGGCTGGTGTAAGTCGGGTTGAGAGATGAGGGGGAAGGGAGCCAAATCAATATTTAGCAATGAGGGAGTCACAGTGGACAGTCCTCTTGTGAGATAGGAGAGCAAGGGAGAGTGGAGCATAAAGGAGACAGTGGTGGCAGCAAAGCAGCAGAAAGAGTTGAGAAGAGTGTCTAATTTGGAGAGGGAGGAAAAGCCCTGAAACCAAAATAACTGAGATGATTGCTACTGGATGTGTGTCTCATGCAATCCAAAGTGGCCCGTTTTTCAGGAAGAGAAATAAAATTTAGTCTGAGTCTCAGTTGGGGCCTCGATTCCCTCAGTAGTCAGTCTAAAAAGCATTCATCCTCCACAGAAAACCTGACATACAGTAGTCCATCATCATGGTGTAGATCAGGAAAAAGGATCTTCCAGCCAACTGTTTGACCTGAAAGGGTGCTGCTCCAACCTTTGAGGATTTGCAGAGGGCATGGTGTCAGTCCAGGGCCCCTTTTCCTGCCATGACTGAGTAGTATAGGTGCAGAGGCTCACCCGGATCAGCCTGCCTCCCCGCCCCCACCCCCACGTTGAAGAAGAAAACTCCTTGTCTCATGCAGGTTACAGATTGCTGTAGTACTGTACACAACATTCATGCCTTTACATTTTAAACTTGGGTAGCATGCAACATAGCTAGGTTTTTAGTCTAACATTGGCTCGAGGCTACTCGAAGAAACAGTCGTCAATTCCCCACTTACCCATCCTGTAGTCATTGCCGGCTGGTGCTGCTGATGATCTCAGGCCGCTGGGCCCACTCTCTTGGTGCCTGATCTGCCTTCTCTGGCTGTCTCCTCCGTGTTTAGGAAGGTTACAGCTTGTTTTGGGTCAGTGAAGACTTTTGGTGGGAATCCCTGTCTACAGATAATTAATCTGGAGGTCCTTTTTCAAATTAAGCCTCTCTTTATTGTCTGTGAACTTCTGGCACTTCTGCTGGAGTTGACGGCTGAAGTTGGGGTAGAAGCTAACTGTGCTTTCCCCTACAGCTTGATGGTGTCTTGCTTCCTTGCTCCCTGGAGCTCCAGCTAACAGTCCCGGTATCTTAAGAATTTTATTAAATAATGCCTTCATCTCTCCCTGGGGCCTGGTTTCTCCCCGGGTGATCTATGTGCTCTTTGTACCTCAGACTTGCCATTAGGATCCAGTTTGAGCATTTCTTAAAGAGTGCTATTTGGTCCTTCCACTCTGTGCCTTCTGGTGACCAGACGAGCCACACATTATTGCAGCACTCCCTGTCCTCGTAATCACTGAGAACATTTGTTAGGAATTCGGTTTTTTGCAGTGCCACAGTTAGGAAAACTTGCAATTTAGTGCTTTGTTCTTCTTGGTCAGTCATTCAGGACTCAAAGTTATCCAGCCACTTTTTGTGCCCTTCAGCCGCTTCCTGCAACTGATTCACCGTGTCTTGTACATGAGTGGACTTGGCAGTAATGTTTTCGAATCCTGTCTGCATTTTGGACCTCTTTCATACAGGAGGGTCTCAATGGATTTTTGGAGAGGCGGAGTCAGCACCGGTGGGGGTCCCCATCAGCTGGCTGGTAGTTGAGGGGCCTGCCTTCTAGCTGGCATGAGTCTGTAGGCCAGCAGGCTGATCTGGTCTAATCCTCTCCTTAGCAGCTTTGAAAGCAGTTTGTGTCTGTTTTGCTGTTAATTTTGCTTGCGATGCCATCTGGTACCTGTTTCTTTCTCAGGCTATCAGAAAGTTCAGTCAGAAGAGGAAGGATGGAGTAGTTTGCAGACCAATTGTCACGGAGCTTTAGAGTTAGCCCTCCATCTTGGCTCTCCCCCCCCCAGCTGAGCATAGTGATTGAAAGGTTGTAGCAGCCATGTTTAATGACGCTTACTATTAATTATTTTAAAACTAAAAAAGCACTAATGTAGACTGAAAATGGGGAAGGGCATCTTGCATGACAGGAGAAAAGGGATAATGTTAAGTGGAGGAAATATTAGTTAGTGCAGTGAAACAAGTGGGTTTTCACCTTTGCTTTTCAGACTGCTAGTAGGAAGAATTCAGTAGAGTTCTGGTATTGTGATGCCAGAAACTGCCAACTGCTTATAAGCCCAATGTATTTCAGTGAGAAACTAAATATATGTTTCTATCTTTTTCAAAAGAAATATATAATTTTTTAAATAGCAAACTTTGCCTTTTATGTGTTTACACTATTGCGGTACATCTTTATGATTTTAACATTTTTTAAACTGTAATCAGCTTCTCTTTTTTTCTTCACAAGTAAAATCTGGTTATGAAGAAAGTGTCACCTACTAAATTATAGCAAACAGTCACAGGTTATCAAAAATCACATATTTCTATTAAATATATAATATTTTGGTGGTAGCAAGTGTTATTTCTCTATAAAAATCTGAAAACGGGTTTGCAGCTTTTCATTAAATTGAACTGCCAGCCTTGCCAGTAAAACTTTCCTGACAGGCTGGCCTGGTGGCGCTGAGGGTTGAGGCATTCGACACCACAGCTCGTGCCATGCTGGCGACCTGGGTTCAGAAATGAGCCGGGGCCGTCGGGGTCAGCGTGGGGCAGGAGATGGTTGAGGCCGTGAGCAGCTCTCCTCTCTTGGGGACAGATTGCGCCCACTGCAAGGCTGCCCCTGGGTGGAGGCTCGGGAGTAGTGCAGATGGGAGCGGCTAGCATAGGGAGGGTGCCATGGATCGCTGTGTGCATGTGCCTCCACATGTGCATGAGCTGCCATGGCAAGAGGAGGGGTAGGAAATGGATGTGGCAGGCTCCTTGATGGCCCCACAGTGGCGACGCTGGCCCCTGGAGTCTGAATGTTGGTCTCCGGGGCAGGGGTGAAAGTCGACGCCCTTCACCCTCGGCCCTGTCACGGGGGGATAACCCGTGAGGGACTGTCGGAAGGGCTGGGCGCGGGAGATTTGGGAACCGGAGAGTGAGCCCCTCCGAGGGAGGGGCCAGAGCCGCCTGTCAACTCTTCGGGGAGTATAAAATGGGTATGATAAAAAACAAAACACTTTTCTGACATCATAATACAAGAATTCTGTTGGATTCTTTTTCACTAGGAGTTGCCAGGATACACATAAAATGATGAAAATGTAATTAAAGAAACAAATAAAAGCAGACAGAAGGATTACAGAGATATCCAAAGGCCCCAAACCTTCATTCTTTAAGAAATACATCCCTACTGAACACCTGCTCTTTAATGAAACAGGATAAAAGTAGACTGAAAAAAACTTTCATGCAAAGAACTCACTTGCATATATGTAAATCTGGGGTGTCTGCTGTTAAGGAATGAACAAGTGCTTTCAGTTTTGGAATGCATAAATGCACATAACTGAACATTTATTTGTCATATCTCTGTAATAGCTTTGGGGCGTTTATACTTGGTTCCCTAAATGGGAACTAGTGCAGAACTTCCTCTTTTGGTCTTTTTATAAAATCTGGGGCTCTTAGGTTTACAAAGCCTGCTAGCATCCTGCACCAGCATGCCAAAGTAACAACAGAACTGCATGCACTCTGCGTTTTCCCTTACTTTACTTGGCTCCGCTGTGGTGCTGCTTAGAGTGCTTTTGGACCCCATATACTGTTTGGGCTTGCCTGAGGAGCACCACACAGTGATGCCTTAAGTGTGCTCGTGTAACAGTGGCATGCACCGTCACCAGCTACCTAATGCACCTCTCCAGAGCTCCTCAAAGAGGAGTGTGGTAGTCAGTGAGGTGCAGCTGTGCTGGGTGTTCCTACTGCAAAGTGGTCCCCTGCAATGCATCTACAAGTGGGTAATAGGATATGGCAGTCCATGCATGGCACTGCTAAATCCCAGTCATATAAAAGGCATTTAACAAACCAACAAAAAAGTCCTTTATTCGCCAGCTCTCCATTGCAAATAAGAGGGCTGGTTACAGGCCATCATATGTCGGTGGGTGTGAGCCCGGTCGACATTGGGGCAGGTGGTGCATAGTGAGTTCACTGCCTTAACAAAGCCCCCCCAAGCAGACAGCAGCCACTATCAAGTGGTGATCGGATTGTTGCGGATACCGGTTGCACCCCTGCCATACCTCCAACCCAGCTGTGCTTGTCTAATGGCATAGAAAAGCCAGAAGCAGGTTTGGGGGGGGGGGGCATCATGCGGAGCTGTCGGAGTTGGGGGGGTACTGCACATAAAGCTTTACTGGCTGCCTGGTAAATGGAAAGTTTTTATTCTATAGCCCATGGATTGGGTATAAGTGTCCTGTGGCCTTATGCAGAGAACCTTTATGAGACCAAGGAAGTGAACCTGTGGCTGTGACACATTTTAAAAGGGACATGAAACTTATGCTAATTGGCAGCTGCATGTAATGTTCCAGTTTAGAGAAACAGTATACCTCCAATGTTCCATATTAACCTGTACCAGAATCATATCGATGTGCATAACTGTGCTTCGGATTGGTCTTCGTGGACGGCATTCGATACAGTTCTTTTCATGGAACCAGTAATAAGCAGTTTTGTGTACAGAACTCTGAGCAGAAGCTGTTGACCAGTCAGAGCAGTGCTCAGTGTTCTGTATGCAAACTATGACCTAGTTAAAACACCAGATTAACTAGTTTCACAAAAAGAATGTATAGAATGTTACCTTAAGAACAATTATAGATCATGGGGCTATCCCGACCAATGAGACTTCTCTGCCCTGCACGATAGACACTCTTTATTCTGTGAAAGCGCTCACATGCAGATGCCCTGCAAACGGGCACATTCCGGGCAGTTTAAAAACAAAAAAAAAGTAACATTGATCCGTCAATCTTTAATATATGAATATGTCCCACGTCGCCATTCATTGCAGTGTAAGAGTAGGTTCACTTGCGTATGGCTTCGGTCAGAACAGCTCAACTTCACTGTTCTCTCTTGGGCAGAACACGCATGAAAACACTCATACTGCATCGAGTGGCTCCGTGGGACATATTAATATATAATATGGATTATTCGGGGATTTGAATAACATTTATGGAAAAAAGATGTTACAAACTGCTGCTAATTAGAACTAACTTTCTGCTCACTTTAATTTAAAAATGCTTTCTTCTGTAAACTGTCTTGGACTGGCAGTTGAGTAGCTATTTCTGGAGCTTTTTCTTTGTAGTGAGTGCATACAGTAGAGACAAACAGAACAAACTGAGGCACGGTTCACATTGGCTCACACAAAGAAAACCATACAAAATGCAACTTTTTATAGTTTTGTTTATTCAGGTGCAGCTCAATATGAATCATTTAAGGGTATGGATATCATTTATGAAATAGGATCCTTACAAAGAGCAGCAAATTAGAAATCATTTCATGTTCCTCTTTAAGCATGGAGGCTAATTTCACATTTTGGCAACTGCCAAATTTGTTTACAGTCTAACACTTGCAAGCCCCCTCTCTCAATTTTCAACACAGTTAGATTTATTGTGTCTGCTCTCAAGAAAAAAGTTATCAAGCAAATACAAATTACTCCGTTACCGAGGCAATTGATCAAACAGACAGAATGAATGCCTTTATAAATTATTCATGTTAAACAGAATCTGAGGCAAGCCTGACATGTATATAACATTCTCTTGTATATTTACAGTCTTTAAAAAAACAAATACAGTTTTAACTACATGTCGTAATGTCATAATTACAGTGGAATTGTTCTGATTCGTGTGAGGGTTGTTTTAAATTAGTTTACAATCACACTTGTTTATTGACTGAATGAGTGCAACAGTGGATGCTGCAGAAGCTTTGGCATCTCCTGATTAAGAAGATTGGGGCTGTATTCAGTACAAGTTGTATAATTCCTTTTCAGACTGGCCAGGGATTGACCCCTGGAAGCTGCTGGGTTCTGATAGCGTAAAACCAGTATTGAGGCTTCTTGTGGTGTAAAATGAAGTCGACCTGTAAACTGCTTCATACGCTGGCTATATTGTTTTGTAACATGGCAAAATACAGAACTCGAAAAACGGGTTAACTGATTGGTTAGAGTACCACACATGATACAAGTTGGAGACAGCATTAATTCCTCAGTAATGCCTGCTCCAACTTATATTACTGTGCACTACCACTAGTCAGATTCGAGCAGCACATCTGTGGTAAAGTTCTGTATATTGCCATGTTACAGTTTGGAACTCCCTACCCGCCCGTTGCTTTTGCACTAAAGCTGTTGTTTCAAACCACGGTGACAGCAGCATACCTTTGCATAAAGTGCTTCCGATGTTGAGGCGAGCCGCTGCCGAGACAACTGTAGTCTACTGTGGAACATTACAATATGGTACGACAAGCGGCAGCATTCAGTGTGTGGTCAGCCTCATGCTTCCTCGGCGCGACTAAAAATTAACAGATCAGTGCTTAGCGGGCGAGCAGGGGAAGAAGTCAAGAAGAAAGAGGTAGAAACGCCAACTATACAGCAAGCTCGTACGAAAGCCCCTGAAATACAGTGTAGCTATGCAAATATCTTAGTCTGTACATCCCAGCATACAGTGCGGCAGTAGTCAGCACTGTGTAGAAGTGTGTATTTCTGAAATAGCAAGGACTATTGCTTGAAAATAGCCATGTAGAAATCTGCAAAAACAAGTAAAATGTGTTGTAGCAGACTGCAGATGTTGTTTGTTACAAGCCTGTTTATGTTTAACATCTAACTATGATAATAAATCTTGGTCTATTTCGGACGGCTTGTGTTTCTCAAGAGTAAAATATTCAAACCACATACGTGTTGTTTGTACTTTTTATTAAAAAAAAAAAAAAAAAAATTAATAATTACTCCCCAACAGCACTTGCCTTGTTACAAGCGCATTAAGCCACTCTGAAGGAGGCTTCTACTGGGGAGTTAATGCATGGGTGGTTGTAGGCACTCGGCCGACCCCAACCATGCATTAATTCCCCAGTAGAAGCTTCCTTCATCGTGGCGTAATGCTTAGATAGCACCTATAATATTATGTAAGGAATAAGACACTTGAGAGGATGGGTTATACCCTGTTAAAGTCCCAAGTGATGGGTTAATTAGACTCAGGAAGTCAAGCACCACGAAGGATGTTGACAGGGTAAAACCCACCCTCTCTTGTTTTATTTCACTTATTAAATGGATATAGTAGCTGCTGCCATTTCATTTATCAAATGGCTATAGTGGCTAATGCCACTTCTAAATTGTCTCTGATGAAAAATTAATCAATTTTTTAAGGTCTGTTTTGGATTTCATTGTCTTTTAAGAATGTGGTCCCTGGCTGTAGAGCACCT
The DNA here is from genome assembly GCA_016271365.2 of Neoceratodus forsteri. Classification (NCBI taxonomy): domain Eukaryota; kingdom Metazoa; phylum Chordata; order Ceratodontiformes; family Ceratodontidae; genus Neoceratodus; species Neoceratodus forsteri. Next base: position 264,023,962 of record CM057454.1, on the reverse strand, counting down.
TTCTCGGTGTGCTACAAAACAAACAGGAGGCTCCCTTACCTGAATGGGAGTTCCTCCATCACAGTTTTAAAACATTATGTTTAGCCCCCTAAGGAAAGGAAGGGGATCATATTTTGCCCTCGAGGGGCTAGCAGCTTGATCCCTTCCACTTCCTGACTCTCCGGTCCACCCTGCGCTCCGACATTTTGTGATGTAATTATAGGCCCAGCGTGGGGGCATGCTTCATGCAAGTCTATGGAGCGTAATTTTAAAAGTTATTTTCCTGATTTTATTCCAACTTTTGGTAAACAATCAAAGTCAGTATTCAAGTAAAAGGCTCTTGTTACTTGAATACTGGTTTCGATTTGTACCAAAAGTTGGAAAAATGTAGGGCTGTATATGGAAGACATGTTCAAAAGAGCATGGGAACTACATGGAAGAAGAGGGGTAGGGCAGAAAAGAAAATGGTAGGAGGGGAGGAAGCGGGCCACTTCTCAGGCAGACTAGATGGGCCAGTCGGTCCTTTTCTGCCGTCGGAATTCTATGAGTTGTGTGTGCTGTCTGGGCCTGTCTCACAATGTGAGGACTTGTGAGGTTTGCCAGACCTTCAACCAGGCTACAAGATGACACTATAAGAAAGCTCTATAAAATTTCCTTTTTCTTAAGATATTAAAAGCCATGGAGAAGGAACAGGGGCCAAAGTCTGAGATTCTCTTGAAGAGCTACTGTTTCGGCAAGTTCTTGCATAACTATTTTTTGCAACATTGTTTTCATCTGCGTACCACTTTAAGTAGATAGCTTGCACATACATTATGCCCTGTAACATTTATGTAGTTTAATTCTGTCCCATCACTGATCATGTGACCACAGCGCCTCTGCCATCAGATCATTTCATGCCATACTTAGACTAGACATCTCCTCTTTGCACTGCATATATCATTTGGTGTCAGGAGTAATTTGTTTTTTATTACCACTGCTGATACCAGTCTTATGGTTGAGTGGTCTTGCATGCGTTCTCAGGGTACGAGAGCTGCAAACTAAAGGTGAGTGGGTCTGATGCCTCTTTTTTTTTTTAACTCAATTTTACTGTTGGTTGACAGCAAAAATACAGAGATAAGTGTCTCTCAAGTCTATGTGATACATTATTAGGACCATTGGGTTACAGCAGCAAATGGTTCAAGTATGTCTTATTCAATCTGATGACATTTTCAGTACTTGTAAAAGTTTGAATAGATAGTTCATTTGTCTCAAGATGTGCTACTGTCCTGTCTGTAACTCCGACTTCACCAACAGTAACACCATCAAACAGGTTTAACAATCCAACTTTGGCTAATAGAATGAAAAGTAGGATTAAACCAGAAAATATAACTTAGCACTGTTAATTTGCTATCTAGATAATACCGCTTAGGAATAAAGTTCATCGCTCTGTGGGAACAATGACTAGGGTGTTTGCCCAGTAGATAATGTGGCCATGGGGTGGTGACCACAACACCCCCACCGTTTTAACCTTCCCTTCATCCTGAGTAGTGTGTCGTACATTCCACTTAACTCATAATTGAAGATGCTTGTCCAGACTCAGTCTGAGTTTAGCTGTAATTCCTCCATCCACACTATGTTTTCCACCCTACAGACCCAAGAGTCGTAAGAGGGCGGGGTCGCCTGGAGCCAGTTCACTGTAAGTTCCTTCTGGACTGTCAGGCACATTGTTTTAAAAACCCTTATTGCTTGGAGTTTACCCAGTCCTGGGACTTCTAGGCCCAAAAACGGGTATTTAAAGTCCAGTGAGATTGGGGCTTCCCAAATTTTTGATAGTTCCTCATGTACTTTAAATCAGAAGTCCACAAGCATGGGACATGCCCAGAAGATGTAATAGTGTGACCCGGATTGACCGCAACCCTGCCAGCAAAGGGGGGAATTTCCAACTGCGAAGTGCTTGGTGACTGTGGAAGTATGGAGAAACCTGGACATGCACTTCCACTCAAATTCTGTCCAGCCTGGTGAGGCAGTCACCCTCCAGCTCCACTACAAAGCCTTTATCCAGTCCTCCTCTGGGATACAGGTCTCAGCATCCTCCTCCCACTTAACCCTCAGGTCATCCACTGCTTGATTATTGGCACCCAGGAGGGCTTTGTAGGCATCTGATACTGAACTCTTCTTACCCTTGAGCGTAGCTGCCCAGTGTAGAAAATTCTCTTAGGGAGTCAACTCTCTTTCCACTTTGGGGACCAGATGGTTCGCCTGCATGTAGTGTCTGATCTAAAGGTAGTGGTGAAAGTCAGCATGGGAGAGGCCATATTTAGTTTGTAAGTCATTAAATGATAGAATCACTTTATTGTGAATCACAGAATGGTATCTGGCCAAGGAGAGCCTTTTCCACCTGGAGAAAGCTGGGTCAGACCTAGGCAGACGAAATCCAGGATCCCCAATTATGGTGGTAAGGGGGCCCACCTCGTTTGGTGTCTGTTTGAGTTTGCGAGCTCTGACATTTTTAAAATGTGTTTGGTCCATGGATTCACAACCTTCTTTCAGATCTCAGGTGTTTGGGGGCATGGGAAGGGCAAACAGAAGGACACCTATAAGTTGTTGTCCCTCTATCAAAACCCATAATAGTTTTGGGTCTGATACCTTAAATTGAATCTATACCATTGGTGGTTACTTTAGAAATATGTGACCATTACCAGCCAATATATCCCTACATTGTGAAAGTCTGGTGGTACAAGTGCTCCTAAATACTTTTTTTTTTTTTTTACACTTTTACAGTACCCCCCCCCACCCCACGTATCCTGAAGAACCACACCATCTTTGCTTAGTGCAGTTGTACATTGGCCTCTTTGATGACATCTGTGCCGCACCACCTGGTGAGAGTATGAACATATAGCTGGTAACCCCAGTAGATTTAAGTGTACAACAATGTGGACATTTTACAGTCCCCAATAAAAAAATAAACCTGACTCATACTGAGTTGCATATTCTATCAGTCAGGGTCATCTGGTAGCATACTGTTCCCTGTGTATAGCAAAAGCAGCTGGTTTTACTACGGCTCATGTACTGCTAATCTACTTTGCTGTTAGCAAAAGTGTTTCATATGTTTTTGACTAACTTGATTAATCTGCAGCACATACAACATTTTCTTCCCTTTTTTACCTTTTTCTCAACTTATGCAGTCATATTCTACGGAATATTTAGGATGTATAATTAAGCTGTGTATTTACGATGTCCTGTTACCACGTTTTAACATATTTTTTCAACACTAATTTTTCATATTATTTATTGTATATTTAATGTGTGATTGTTTAACATTTATGGTGCCGTGACATTAGAAGCTTTTTTATGACTGCAGCAAAATATAAAGGGTTTTTGCCTCATTTCTTTCTGGTCGATATTTGTAAGCAGTACCACTTTAAATAGTTAATAATGAATTATCCATGATTACACTTCCATTCTGTATAAATAGGATGGACCTTTTTTCTTGAATTGTCCCCTCCACCTAATGAAGCCTCATGATTCAGGGTCTGCAGTACATGTCCTACGGGGAAGACTTAACTGAATATGTACTCCCTGAAGCAAAGAAAAGAGAGAGGGGACATGATCGAAACATTCAAGTACATAAAAGGTATTAACAAGGTACAGGCACAGGAACTTTTTCACTTCAAGAAGAGCTCCAGGACCAGGGCACATGACGTCAGGCTGCAAGAAGGGAGGTTCTCTACCAGCACCAGGAAGTTTTTCTTCACAGAAAGAGTGGTGGATGCTTGGAACAGCCTGCCCCAAGAGGTTGTGGGGTCAACACTGTGGGGGGATTCAGGAATGCATGGGATAGACACAAGGGATCCCTGACTACAAAGGGCAACTAGAGTGTCAAAATAGGTCTAAAAAAAAAATTGGACAGACTAGATGGACCTAGCAGTCTCCTTCTGCCGTCAGCTTCTATGTTTCTATGTTTTTGCTGAATTGTCCCCTCCACCTGATGCAGCCTCATGAGTAAGGGGTGAAGCGCTGGGGTTTAGCTTTACTCCCTGCTGTTTTTCATCTGGATTTCTGGGCTTTAATAAAGTGTTTTTGGCGCATGCATTTGTTTGCCAAAACCTTTATATGTCTACAGTGCACCACATTTCTGTTTGCATTTTAATCTACAGCAGTCGTGCTATGCTCATGCTGCTCTCGGCACACTGTGCAGTGAGCGCGTACGCTGTCTCCTATGTTAGTAACCAGTCAGCAGTATTACTCCGAATAGAAACATAGAAGTTGACAGCAGATAAGGACCTCAAGGCCCATCCAGTCTACCCATTTCTTTTTCTACCTTATAAATGTGCCATCGGCCTTTGCTCTGTCAATGGCCTATCTATTCATACTCATCTGTGTTGCTCCCTTATGCCTATCCCATGCCTGTTTGAAGCCCTGCATTGTATTCCTATCCACCACTTCTTGAGGCAGGCCGTTCCATGCATCCACCACCCTTTCTGTGAAAAAGAACTTCCTCACATTACCCCTTAATCAGCCTCCCTCTGATTTCATGATGTGTCCTCTTGTCCTGCTATTTTTCTTATATTGAAACATGTTAGACTCTTTCACCTTGTTAATGCCCTTAAGGTGTTTAAATGTTTCGATCATATCACCTCTCTCCCTCCTTTGCTCTAGGGTATACATATTGAGCTCTGTTAACCTGTCCTCATATGTTTTCTGATGTAGTCCCTGCACAATTTTGGTTGCCCTTCTCTGGACTGCCTCAATTTGGTTAATGTCCTTGTGAAGGTGTGGCCTCCAGTATTGCACGAAGTACTCCAGATGGGGCCTAACCAGTGTCTTGCAAAGAGGGATTATTACCTCCCTCTTCCTACTTGTGATACCCCTACTAATACACCCTAACATCCCCCTAGCCTTACCTACTGCTTTAGTAGTCTGCTTGGATGATTTCAGGTCATCGGTGATGATGATTGATGCCCAAGTCACTTTCTTCCCTTGTGACTGCCAGCAACTCCCCTCCCATGGGGTCAAATATAAAAAATGTGAAATTGTTGCTGTCCTGGTAAAAGATAGCTACTGATTTTGTGCATAGAGTGCAGCTTATATTCACACGGGTACTTTTTGTTATAAATTATTGATTTTGAGTAGGTCAAACACTGGTTATTGAGATTTATTTATTTATTTATTTTCATGTAGCTGTTTGGTCCCCATCGCCTCACCCTACCAACTGGTGAAGGGACACACAGTGTTACAGATTTTCTCTGACCCCCAAGGCCCCAGTACATGGTAGATGCGAGGCATGTGGAGGCATGCTGTGCACCCGTGGTGACAGCTCAGCCCTTCCACCTCCCTGCTGTTTTGCCACCCCTCTCGCCTCACGCCACCCACCCGGACCTCCACCAGTGGGGAGCAGAACCACGGTGGGGGCGCAACTCACCCCTCACCACCTCGGGAGGAGAGTTGCTCACTGGGCAGGCCTGAGCCTGCTCTACCTTCCCTCCCTTGATGCTGGCACCCCGATGGCCCAAGGTTGTTCCTGAATCCAGGTCGCCGACGATTGAGATTTATTTTAACATATAGTGTGTGAATACACTACACCATGCAGGCATGGGTCAGGTTTCACAATTATTTCACCAGTGAGTAATTAAGTGATCATTTTATTATTTCATTTTTTAAGTGTATGGGCACATTCTAGTATGTAAAGTATAAAAATGCAAAAATGTAATAATTGATTAATTATTTTAATGATCTGTCAACCTTTATATAGGAAAGCTCTCTTCTCAAACATTACCTTTCTGATGAAGAGGAAGTGTGCTTCAGAGCACTGGGTGCTTTTTTTGTTTTTGGGCTTTATATAATAAAGCATTTAAAGGGTATTTCTAAGATATCTGCTTTGTTGGTTTTTTTTTTTTAACACAAAAGCCTCATACCTTATGCTTGTGATAGTCTCTAGAGCCAGAAAATTGCATTTTTCTTTTAAGCCACTTAGTGAGGGAAGGGATAAAAAAAATTGAGCCAAGTAGCCAGTCAGCCGACCCCTTCCACTTCCCGGTCCACACCCTTGTGCTCAGACATTTTGTGACATCTCAGGGCTCGCGCTGGCACTCGCCATTTGCTCAACTAAAGGTTTTTTATTTTTTGTTCTGACAATTCTTTTTTTAATTGGTGGTGCCAGAAAAATCGCAGTGCTCTGCAGCTCATTCTCCAACTGCACATGTGCATTTCCCTCCCGGTCCCACTGCCCACTGATTACTTACATTAGTCTGTCTGTGTCTCTCTGATCTCAGCAACTTTATCCTGTGTCCCATGATGGGCAGCTCTGTCATTGTTGGTGCATCGTGGTTCCATGGGTCCTCAAAGAGTAGTCGGATGACGTACTGTTGAGGACAATACCAGAGGTGCCTGGCAAACAATCACTTGAAGTCGACTACTCGAAAACCAGTGCAGTTGCAGTTGGAAGACTAGGTTTGCTGGCATAAAGCACCTAGCTTCACCTGAGCTCTTGTCTTCTAGGGTTTGGATGAAAGGACAGAGCACAAGTCCTCACACATCATTAGAGGGTGCTGTACATAAAAAACCAAAAAACGTATTTTTTGGGACAGAACTATTTCCATCCACACATCCTCTCTGTTACTTTTTCCACAAGTGCTTCTATTTACATCTGAACTCCTTCTCTACTCCCTTTCTAGCAACCTTCTTCCTAGGGGCATACAAAACAAAAATCCTCTCTATTACTATTTCCACAGGCACTTCTATTTTCATCCGAACTCCTTCTGTACTCCCTTTCTAGTAACCTGCTTCAAAAAATGTTTTAGTTTTTTTTTTCTCTTCAGCAGGATTTATATTTCCATTCGCAAATCCTCCCTATTTCTGCTACAGCCAACTTTCACTTTGTCTTCCTGAGCTCAGGTAGTTGTATTCCACAAGGGGGGTTCACCTTGTGTACCATCCATCCTTAGATTTATGAAAACTTTGTTTTTCGTCCATTGCCCACACAACAATATAGACATCATCAACTGCAGATATTGCAGAACCCTCGTCACCAGAACTTATGCGAGGCAGGTGGGGCATTGTCGTACTTGCTCTACACTAAATGATCGCACTCAACTATGCGCCGCTCGTGCTGGAATATACTTTCTCAGGGTGCAACTCAACCATGCTGCGCAGCACTCGGACTTAAGGCACCAACCACCAACGCCAATCCCCCAGATAGCTAGCAGACCAGGGGGCTGGCAGTTGGTAGGAAAACAGAAAGCGAGGTTAGGTGCCTCCCAGGAATAGCGGCATGGAGGGACAAAAACAGGATTGAGTGAATTGTGCATAACACTGAGCGAGACATGCGCATTCTCATCCATATAGGTTCAAATGACCTGGCCAGACGATCAATTGGAGAGACTAAGCAGCATCTAATGACCCTAGGAGAAAAACTCACTTCCCTTTCGTCCAAAGTCTCCTCAGAAATTCTGCCTATATGGGGCAAGGGGGCTAATAGGCAGAAGATCAGAGAAAGGGACATCGTCGAACTTAATACCTGACTCAAAAACTAGTTTCAAGAAAAAGGTTATGGCTATGTAGGAAACCGGCAGAACTTCTGGGAGAGGGAGTTCTTGAGATTCGGTGGCCTACACCGTCCAAAAGAGGGAACATGTGCTCTCGGCCAAAAATGTGACATCTTCATCAACCATTTAAACTAGAGGGAGTGGAAGGGGCATCAGCAACAGTTGCATCATATGAGTTTACGAATGTCCTTCCCCCATCTAAGGAAAATCGATCAAAACCAAAACAGGACATCACAAGCACCACGTGCGTCATGACTCCACATGGGTGTTCCAGACTTGATAGGGACATTCAAAACATGAAGGACACATGTCACAAGCGGAGAAATCACACAGCAAGCAGGACAAACCTAAACTGAAAGGCAGTGCGTGTCAATGCCCTTAGGCTTCCAAACAAAATCACAGATCTCACACAGCATTGATGGCCGAGGTCAGTCTCGTCTGAGTTGCTGTCACTGAGATTTGTTTCACAGAGAACCATACCTGGGACATCACCATCTCTGGTTACACTCTCTTCAGGAGAGACCGTATAGGTAAGAAGGGGGGGGGTCGCTATTTATGTCAGGGAAGGGATAAATGCTACTGAGACCCAGGGAACACAAGGTGAGACAAGGCCCTGTGGATCATTTTGGGAGCCAGAAACAAGAACCCTATCAGAGTTGGAGTTATCTATAGACCCCCAAACCAGGAGATTGAAAAGGATTGAAAAGGACAAGGTTCTCCTGGAAGACATAATGAGGATGACCGACAAAGTCGAGCTGTTGCTAGTTGGGGACTTCAGTCTACCAGATGGTCCACTTTCAGAGGAGTAGTGACTTCCTCATGGCTTTGAAGGGGGCAGAACTGAATCAAATGGTGGTTTCTCCCACCAGAGAATCAGCTATCCTAGACCTGGCACTCACTAGCAGTGCCAGGGTATCAGATGTACAAGTGGCGATCAGTCTGGGTACCAGTGACTACAGGTCAGTCTGGGTCTCCATTAGCAAGGCTGAGGACCCCTGCCACTCCAGAATCAGAGCGCTTGATTTCAGGAAAGCAGATTTCCCAAAAATGAGGGAAAGGATCAAGCCCCTGCTGTCAACAGATACCACATGGAATGTGGAGGACAAATGAACAAAGCTAAAAGATGCTATAGCATCAGTCACAATGCTATGCACTAAACAAATCAGCAAGTCCAAAAGGGCAAGGAACCCCCTCTGGTTCTTCAAAGAGGTAGCTACTATAGTTAGGGAAAAGAGAAAAGCTTTTCAGAAATACAAGGAGACCAAGTCTGAAAAGGATAGAGAAGCCTACAGAGAGAAACTCAAGGAAGCCGGGAAAGCTATTAGGGTAGCAAAGGCCCAGACCGAAGAAAAACTCTCAAGAAGTGAAAAGGGGGAACAAAACATTTTCTCAATACATTTGAGAAAAAAGAAAGAGCAAAGGAAGAATAACATGGCTGGCAAACAAGGAAGGACACCTGGTGGAAAATGACAGACAAGGTAGAAGTTCTCAATTAATTCTTCTATTTGGTCTTCACACAGGAAGACATTGGTAATGGTCCAGCACCAGCCAGGACACTTCCCCATACCAGGGGAGCTGACATATCCCCCTTTACGAAAAAAAGGGTCCTTCAGGAGTTGTCTAAAATAAGGGTGGACAAGGCAATGGGCCCTGACGGAATACACCCAAGAGTTCTAAATGGATGAAGGGCTGAACCTGATGCCCCACTTGCTGAACTGTTTAACAGTTCACTGGAACAGGGGATAGCACCACAGGACTGGAAAAGGACCATGGTTGTACCATTGCACAAAAGTGGTAGCAGGGAGGTAGCAGGAAACTACCGCCCAGTAAGTCTGAACTTGGCGGTGGGTAAAATAATGGAGACATTGCTTAAGGAAAGGGTAATAAACTACCTGAAAGCAAGTGGGCAACCTGACCCACAGCAGCATGGCTTCACATCAGGACGTTCATGCCAAACAAATTTCATAGAATTCTTCGACTAGATTACAAGAGGAGTAGACTGGGGCAGCAGTGGACGTGGTGTATATGGACTTTAGGAAAGCCTTTGATACAGTCCCCCACAGAAGGTTAGCCAACAAACTGTAGCAAGCTGGCACTGGTCACGAAGTAGTTAAATGGATCACAAGCTGGCTGCAAGGCAAGACACAGAGGGTTATGGTAAATGGCACCGTGTCCCAAGAGGGGAAAGTGTCAAGTGGCATGCCGCAGGGGTCAGTACTAGGCCCCATCCTTTTCAACATATTCATCAGCGACATCGCTGAAGAACTGAAAGGGAAAGACGATACAGAGCTCTGCAGTGGGGTGGACACACAGTAATGGATCGCAGAAATGGAGGCAGATCTCAGGATGTTAGAGGAATGGTACAGGAACTGGCAGCTGAGATTCAACACAAAAACATTTAAAGTCATGCACTTGGGTAGAAGGAACCCATGCATAAAGTATGTCCTGGAGGGGCAGCTACTAGAAGAAACAAAGCTGGAATGGGATCTTGATGTCATGATTGCAAACAATTTAAAGGTAGGGAAGCAATGCAAAAAAGTGGCATTAAAGGCAAGCAGCATCCTCGAATGTATTGGTAAGAGTATTACCAGTAGGAAGCGTGATGTAATCCTCCTGCTGTACAGGTCTCTGGTGAGACCTCACTTGGAGTACTGTGTGCATTTCTGGAGACCTCACCTAAAAAGGACATAGACCATCTGGAAAGTGTGCAGAGATGTGCCACCAAAATGGTACAGAGTCTGCACCATGAAACGTATGAAGCTAGGCTCAGCCAGCTAAATTTATTCTCCCTTGAGCAGAAAAGAAACAGAGGAGACGTGATTGGGACACTTAAATTTGTTAAAGGAATCAACACAAGACAAACCTGGAACCTCTTCCGGGAAAACAGGGCTGCATGTACTAGAAGGTACAACATTTGCCTGGTGGGAGGTGAATTCAAAACAAATGTTAGGAAGTTCTTTTTCATGGAGAGGGTGGTGGACCCTTGGAACAGCCTGCCACTGGAGGTAGTGGCAGCCAAGATGGTCAGTGAATTAAAACAGGCATGGGATAGACAAATTGAAAGTGGGGGTAGAAAACCTGGGCAGACTACATGGACCACACAGTCTCCTTCTGCCGGCAAATTCTTATGTTCAGTTCAGGTCATCCATGAATGACAGAGCCAGGTGCCAATTAGAGTGTAAGGGAAGAGTCAAGGTTAGCTACTCACACTGAAGCACTTGTCAGAGTGTAGCAGCAGTTGTAGAAGTTGGAGTAGCTCTGATCATTGTAGAATAAAACAAAGCAAAGCCTTGTAGTAGTTGCCTTTTCCATTATCCTCTGTTGTAAGCTCAGTATAAAGAGGCAGAATAAAACTCGAAACCCTCATAGAAGGACATAAGGGATACTGAACTGATCAGTGTAGACCCTTGAAAATCGGCACAAGCAAAGGCTGTGCACTTGTAAAATAAAAACAGAAGGAGCTCCAATGTGACACAGCAGCAGATTAACAAAATAATTTGTAACATGGCTAGGGAAGGGCCCCATCTTCATTGGGCAAAACAGATCACCTGACTGTGGATTAATTCTCAGTTAATCCATGGTTACCCTCCAGAGTGAGCATGTGTGTTGGGAGGACGGGGGGCATGTTTCAGTCGGAAGCGCACTGAACAGTTGCACACACAAGCAACACAATCTCTCGTTTCAGCATCCGTCCTAGTGACCCTACATTGACTGAAGTGCCGTAATCGAGTTACCATTTCATCACATTGATGCTCATACTGCTACATATGACTGCCAATGTATTTAAGAGCGTTACCTCAGTCCTTGTAAAGTAGAATGCCGATATATTTAATGGCATTACCTCAATCCTTGCAAGCCTATGTGCATTTGCTGTAACGGCAAGGAAATAGCAGAAAAGTACAACGATTTTCTCCAAGTGAGCACACAGGCAACTGACATTCCCCCGCTCGGTTCAATAAGAGAGAGAGAGACTGACACACACACACACACACACACACACTCAGCACCGCGGCTATGAAAATGAAAGTCAGCACAGTAACAGACTCCCCTACTGAGGTTAGCCATTGTGAGCGAGCAAGAGAGACAGAGTGAGGCACAGACACACGGAGCAGTATGCCCGGACAGTCGGAAGGAGCAATGTTATAAGTACTCTGTCTGGCCACAGTGTAGTCCCCGGTTTAACTGTTTCATGTGTTTATAGTAGTTTTCTTTCAGAAGTCACGCTTCATTTTACAAGTGAGAGGGAGACATGTTTACAGTCCTTTTGTGCTACTTGTAACATGGCCAGCATATTAGCAATACCAGTGTTAGCCTTGTTACAAGCACAATAACCCAAGTTAGAGCATGGCTCTGCTTGAGAATTAATCCATGCCTGGGTAGTTGGAGGCACTCGGCTCCCAGCAACCCCCACCCCTCAGGCATGGATTCATTCTCAAGTAGACCCACGTTGTCTCATTAATTAATGTTTATTTAACTAGGGGCACTTCTGTAACTAACAGTAAGGGCTGCAGTAACAGGGGTGCTTGGAAAAGGATTGAGTGTGGGATAGGAGCAGGCCATAAGGGCAAACAGCATAACTGCTGTAAAGGATGCCTGGCAAAGGAGGGCGGGAAAGGAGCAGGCCATCAGTGAGTGCTGGGAGCAGTTTTAATGGCTTCAGTCCTCCCTCAAGAAAAAAAAGTACAGATATATTATAGTGGTGCGGCCACTCCCCTATATTAGGGTTAAATCTTCACTTCAGTGTTACTGTGAAAATGTGTGACTTTAATAACTTCACAACTGTTCAAGCGATTTGTATATAATTTTGTGTGCACCTTTGGGGACCAAAGACCTCTTCATGCGGTAAGTTTCGTTCTGTTTGGATATGTGGGGGCGGAAATACAAAGTGTAAACAAATGTGTAAATTACCACTTTCTGTCAAATTCTTTGTCACCGCGTTGCACAAAAACTCTGTGGAATTTTGGGCTGAAACTTTTATGGTATATAGGCCTTGAGTTACAGTGGTGCTTCTTTTTCTATTATCTGTTTTTGCTCCCTTGGAGCCTGGTAGGCGGCTATGGCCCTCCCTCGGAGGGACTCATCCTCCGTCCTGTGCGTCCCACGCTCAGACTGACCCGCTCCCCGGTTAATTCCCCCGTGGCTTACCCCCCACTGCGGGGCCAGGAAGGAGGGTGCTGGCTTTCTCCCCCAGAGCATTATCCAGAATCTGGGGATGGCAAGGAATGCAACGGGCCATGATGGAGCCTGCCAGCTCCCTTTTCCACGTTTTCTCCTGTCTCCCCTCCCACAGACATGAGGACACCTGTACATACCTCCCGACCCGTACTGTTCTCCAGCCATCACCAGAGGGCAGTTACAAGCGGGACGACAGGACCGCGCCCCCCCCCCCCGATAGAGGAGAGCAGTCCTCAGGATGCTCAATCCTCTCTCGTCCCTGCTGATCCCCGGTGGTCCAAACTCATTCTTGAACCTGGGATGTCGGCGTGGCGCAAGGTGCAGCAACCAGCGCCTCAACCTCAGAAGCACCACTGGGCCGGCCTCAGTGGTGCCTTTTGAAGGTTTGGTGAAAAAATATTAATCCATTCCAAAGTTTGTTTTTTTTTTTTTTTTATATACTCAAATTTATTGACAACAAATGGGTACAATACATTTATCTCCATCAGACTTCTCAATCCATTAGTTCAAATTCCAGCAAGTTTACAGTGCTATAATTAATTACGTGTTTTCAATACAGTTTTTCTTAAATTCGGTTATTTTATCTTTTTACCAAGACATTTTTCTTCCTTTCTTACAGTGCAAAGATCAGTGGTCCAAATACTCTTATATCCACAAGCCCGTTTTTTTTTTTTTCTCCCCCTTCCCCCTTTTCTCCCTGGGCTAATGATCCCTCAGCCCACTTCTCCCACCTCTTAATCTCACCCTCTTCCCCACCCCAAGCTATATCAAGAGAGAATTTCTGGGTGTGTGTCTCTCCAGAGATAACACCTTGTCCACCTTCTTATGTATATATGTGTTTTATGATTAAGCTTGAAGGTTAACTCCTCCATCTCAGAAATCTCTTGTACTATATTAGCCCAGCTTTGTATCAGTGGTGAGCTTGACTTTCGCCAGGAGCAGGTTATAGTTTTGTGCGCCACCACAATGAGTATAGCCCACAGATATAGAGCATCTGGGGTACCGAGGCCTGGGGTGGGGACACCCAAAATTAAGTTTGGAAAGCCCAAGGTTTGTGTTAACAAAAAGACCTCTTTTAGGATGTTTCTGATCCCATCCCAATATTCTTTTAGCTTTGGGCATTCCCAAAAGACATGCGTATGCGTCGCCTCCTTTTACCTGCATTGTCTCCAACATTCTGGGGACTGTTCAGGATTTCTTTTATGCAGGGCAGCAGGAGTGAGAAAGAATCTTATTTTAACTCTCCATTCAAACTCCTGCCAGTAGGGTGAGCTTGTGGTTTTGGCGGTGACTTGGAAAGCTGTGTTCCAGTCCCCTTCCTCCATGTCTATTCCAGCTTCCTCCTCCCACCTAGCTTTAATTTTATTTAAGGGGTCTTTTTTGATTTGTAATATTGCTTTGTAGATATTCGAGATGTGGCCCTTCTGAATTCGCCCCGCACGAATTTCTCGGACACAGTTTAGCAGAGGAGCTGCTCTAAATGTGGCATGGTCTAGACTTTGGCGGTGTTTTATGTAGGCCCTGATTTGCAGGAATCTGAAGTGCTCCATCCTCCCCAGCCTATAAGTTTCCCTGAGTGCTGCAAAGGTCAAGATTTGGTCTTCCTGTATTAGCTGTTCTGGTTAAATTAGGCCCAGCTTCTCCCATATCCTGAAACCATGATCTAGCTTTGCTGGGAGGAAGTCAGGGGCCCAAGCTATTCTGACGAAAGGCCAGGTGGAGCGTGTCAGTTTATATTTCTGCCAAATCCTGTGAGTGGCTGCTATAGTGTTCCTGACGGCCATAAGTGGATGTGTGGTTGTGGCTAGCTTATTTTTGGGTAGTAGGGTTCTCACGTCCAGTGGAACTTCTCCCTCTGTCTCCCCCAGTTCTATTGTCTTCCAATTAGAAGAGCATGAGGGAGTAGTCCAGGCCAGGGCCGCCTTTAATTGAGTTGCTAAGTAGTAGTCTTCTAAATCTGTTAGTGACCTGCCCCCTCCTCTTTTGTGTGCCTGTAGTATTTTGATGTTAATCCTAGGTTTTTTGCTATTCCAAATAAAATTGGTTATTAGTTTATGCCATTTAAGGAATTGTGACTTTCCTATGTACACAGGAAGGCATTGAAATAAATAAAGGAATCTAGGGAGGACACTCATTGTAATTATTTGGGTTCTAGAGTGCATTGGGAGATTGATTAGAGACCATCTCTCGAAATCCTTTTTAATCTGTTCTATTAGGGGTTTATAATTAGCCTCAAAGAGCCTAGAGGGGTGTTTAGTTATCACCATGCCCAAGTATTTTATCTCTCGGCATCCCATTTTAAGGGGAGTGCCCGAGAGGCTTCCTTAGATGGTGTATAATGAAAGCATAGCACCTCCATCTTATTTTTGTTCAGAGAGTATCCAGAGTGTCTCCCGAACTCCTCCAAAATCGACCACACTTCAGGGATGGATGCCTCTGGGTCTGCCAGTGACAAGAGCACGTAGTCCGCGTATAGGGAGATTCTCCTCTCCATCCCCCCTACTTCAATACCCCGTATATTTTTTGACTGACGTATGACCTCTGCCAAAGGCTCTATGTACAGTGCAAATAACATTGGAGAGAGGGGGCAGCCCTGCCTGGTTCCTCTGCTTAATCTAAACCTCTCTGACAAGCTCCCATTTACTCGAATGTATGCCTGTGGACCAGTATACAGCGATTTTATGCCGTCTATAAATGGTTGGGGAAAGGCCATAGTCTCCAGCACCAAAAAAAGAAAGCCCCAGGAGACTTTATCGAAAGCTTTCTCCGCGTCCAGGCTCATAAGACATGCTGGGGTACGTGCTCGGTGTATTGAGTCAATAGTGTCTAGGGTGGTTCGGACACTATCTGCCGCTTGGCATCCAGAAACAAAGCCTGTTTGGTCCATATTAAGCAGAGACGGTAGATGGGAGTTTAGTCTAGAGGCTATAATTGTGGTTAGTATTTTATAGTCAACATTAAGCAGCGAAATGGGTCTGTAAGATTCGCATTTAGATGGATCCTTATTCTCTTTGTGGATTAGGGAGATAGTAGCATATTGCCATGAAGGTGGAATAGAAGAACCATCCTCCCAAACGGCTGAATAAACCTCCAGGAGGAGAGGGGACACCTCTTTTTTGAAAATTTTGTAGAACTCTGCACTGAACCCATCAGGTCTGGGACATTTGCCTGACTTTAACTTTTTAATTGCATTTAGGATTTCGATTTGAGTGATTGGTCTAGTCAGGGAAAGGCCCGCCTCCTGTGACAGTGTTGGGAGAGAAAGGGAAGCCAAAAACCTGTCTTTCTGTAGGGGATGTTGCCTCAGGAGCCTGATAGAGTTTGGAGAAGTATGAGACAAAAGCTTCAGAGATGTCTATCAGTTTAGTGCCTATTTTATTTGTAGTTGGAGAGACTATTTTAGTGATGGCTGTATTTGCCTGATGTCTCCTCAATCTGAAAGCTAGTAGTTTTGTAGCCCTTGGGCCTCCCTCATAAAACCTTTGTCTCAGAAAGTACAGAGCCTTCTCCACCTCTGCCTTTTGTAAATCTTCCCCCTCCCTCTTTTTTATTTTAAGCTCTTGATCCCTGCGTTTGTCCCACTTAAGCTTTTGAGCATCTTCCAAGCGTTTAATATGCAGCATAAGTTCTTGCTGCTTTTGCTTGGTTTCCCTCTTCTTTGCCGCCACAATGGCTATAAGCCTTCCCCTAGTCGTAGCTTTAATGGTATCCCAGACTATTTGCGGGGTGACCCCCCCTTTATTTTCCTGCAGTGTTCTGATGATATGCTGCTTGATTTCTTGGACTACATTTTTATCTTGTAGGAGGGAGCAGTTCAGTCTCCAATGTGTTTTTTTTTGGGGAGAGAAAAATCTATTTCTACAAATATTGGATTATGATCAGAAATTGTAGAGGTCCCCACCCACATTTCTTGGAATTCAGTCAGGTTCTGTGAAAAAGTAAAAAAAAGTGTCCAGTCTGGAGAAAACCTTGAACCTGGGGGAGTAGCAAGTATACTCCCTGGCCTTGGGGTACCACGCTCTCCATATATCCTTCAGCCCTCCTTGCTCTAGTATTTTTCTAACAGAGCTGGCCTTTTTGATATCCGCTGTTGGTATCTGGGAAGTAGTATCCAGCGCCCTGTTAAAAACTAAATTCCAGTCCCCTCCCATGATCAAAACCCCCTTTGCCTTCTCCACAATTAGTTGTATTAGTGAGGAGTAAAAAGAGACTGGTGACCCAGGTGGTACATAAACATTTGCAAACGTAACTGTGATTTCAAACACCATGAAGTCTTGCTATATTATAACAAAAGCAGTCAGCCACTGCAGCTGAACTGCCCCGGAGAGGAAGGAGTTAACTCTAGAGGATCTGGAGTTCTACAGCGCGAGGGCGCTGTGCCCAAAGCTCTATCTGGCAAGTTTCAAATGAAACTGTCAGATTCTTTACTCCGCTTCACTGAACAGTCGTTCCGGAGATCAGCTCCTTCAGCTCGGTTCAAGTGAGTATTTTTCGGTTCATTTGAACCGGCAAAAGTTATTAATTTTACCGCATTTCGGTTTAAAAGCTCTAGCTGGTAACCGTAAGTACTAATTTTAAGTCTGTGTGGAAAATTAATTATCGGTTCGGTTTTGAACCGATCGGTTGGTTTATTTATACATTTTAAACTATACGGTTGGGTTTTTAGAGTGCGGTTCCCAGTTCTTATCGGTTCTAAAAAAACCTGAATTTATTAGGGTTTTTTCAAATACCCGTGACACGGTTAGGAACCGATAAGGGTGTCTTGCCTGGCACTGCCATCAAAAGGGCAAGTTTTGGATAGGCTGGCATTATGTCTGAGAAACCCAAAAGAAAAACCGGGCCCACTGGGTTTCAACACTGTGATGTCTGTGGGGAAGCCTTTGCCAAGGCTGACCCACACACCACTTGTGTCTATTGTCTGGGGGCTGACCACCTCCTGTCAGACTGCCAGGTGTGTAAAAATTTCCCTGCAGCCACCCTGGAGAAGAGATTGGGCCGGCTCAGGGAACGAGAGGCCAAAAAGTCCGCTGACCCGGATGGCCAGCCCGGTCCAGCACCCACTGGACCAGAGGGAGTGCCCTCTGACCAGGGCGAGACTTCCTCGGGCAAAAGGAAGGCTGGTTCAGAGGAACCAGTCCCAATTAAAAAGACAAGGAAATCAGTAGGTCTGGAGTCCAAAATTGTGTCTCCAACTGCTGCAGAGATAGCTAAAGCCATTCAGATTGTCCAGTCACTGTCTCAGGGACCTGTAGAACCACCAACAGTTGGTAAAAGGTTGGTTCATTCAGTCCCAGTGGTTCAGGATTTTGATGTTGAGGTTTTTATGAACCACAGGAGGGAGGAGGAATTTGATCAATATATGTGGCTGGGAGGGTCTGGCGTGCCCTATTGAACCGACATTTCTCCAGACAGACCTTTAGAATCTCCTCCTATTCTGTCTGAGTCCCCTTCTCTTTTCATGTTTTACAGAAAGGTTGCAGAAACCCTCCAGCTTCCTTTAGAGGAGGCTGTGGATGAGCAAGAGGAGCCTGATTATGTGGAAATGATGGATATACCAGAGTCTAGGAGGTTGTCTATTCCTTTGCATAAGTCATTTAGGAAGCAAACAACAAAGATTTTAAAAAATCCTCATTCTGTCCCTCCTGTAGATAAAAAATGGACAGAAGGTGTACTTTGTCAGGCTCGGATACAGACTTCCTCACTGAGCAGTGTAGTCATGTAGGTGTGGTACAAGCTGCAGCCTGTGACAAGGCTAATATTCCTCTGGCCTCACATCCTCCTGATAAGATTCCAGGAAGATTGATGCCATGGCGAAAAACAGTATATGGCAGCTTCTTTGGGACTCAGGCAGGCAAATTATATGGCTTATGTGGCTAGATATCAGAAATCTAGGTGGGACACAGTATTGTAGTTAGCCACAGGCCCATGGCCAGCTGGCTAGTGAGTTGAACAGGTGCTGCTGATGGCATGGAAGCCTCTAAAGTTCAATTTCATACTGCTGTTGATGTTAATGATGTTTCCTCTAGGGTCATGGCCACTTCTGTAGCTTTCCTGTAGGTTGGCATGGCTCAGATGCACTAATCTGTCCCAAGATACTCAGTCAAAGGCTATGGATTTTCCTAGTGGGAAATTCTCTGTTTGGGGAACAAACAGAAAACTATATGAAAAAGATGAATGAATACAGAACTACCTACAAAAGTGCCCAGGCCAAGGAGAGGCATGCCATGCCACAAAGGCATGCTCCCAGAGGCAGGGGCAGGCCCTTTTCCAGGCCCTTTAACCAATTTCAAGCCTCCTCTGCTGTCTCGCAGAGGGGTTTCTTCAGAGGCAGGGTAGACGAGACACAAGTAAACGTCCCCCTCCCTCAGCCCTAAGGCTGCTGCTAAGCAGGCACCCTGATGGGGTGCCAGGGCCGGATCTCCTGTACCAGTGGGGCAGGTTGGCTATTTCAGCCAGAACTGGCTGTCCTAACTACGGACAGATGGGTTCTGGAGGTAATAGGCCAGGGTCTGTTCTCAGCTTCAAACACTTTCCAAAGATGAGAGCCAGACATTTTCCACCTGCAAATCCTTCAGAGGCCCTTGCTTTGGAAGCAGAGGTTTCTTCTCTCCTGGACTGCAAAGCAGTGGAAAGGGTTCCTCCTTGCCATCAGGGCAAGGGGCTTTATTCAAGATACTTTCTTACCCCAAAAAAGACAGGAGAATGGCGGCCCATTCTAGATTTAAGGTACCTGAACAAGCATCTTTTGAAGCCAAAGTTCAGAATGTTGACTCTGGCAATGATATTGCCTTCTCTAAGGCCAGGGGACTGGCTAGCTTCCCTGGACCTCAAAGATGCCTATTTTCATGTCCTGATCAGGCCTTCTCACCGAAAGTACCTCAGGTTCGAACTGCCCTCAGGCCATTACCAGTTCAGGGCAATGCCTTTCGGCCTTACCTCTGCGCCAAGGGTATTCACAAAATGTCTCGCTGTGGTAGTGGCTCACTTAAGAAGGCAAGGGGTGGCTGTGTTTCCCTACCTGGACGACTGGCTCATTGTGGGTCAGTCTCCAGATCAGGTAAAATCCCACTTGCAAGTCACCCAGCAGCTTCTCACTTCCCTGGGATTCCTGCTAAATTTACCAAAGTCAGTTCTGGAACCAGTTCAGGTCCTGACCTTCATAGGTGCGGAATTGAACACAAGGTTAGCCAGGGCATTTCTTCCCTCAGAAAGGGTAGACAGACTCGTGGCCCTGGCATCCTCCTTTACCCTGCGAGTCTCTCGACCAGCAAGGCATTTTCTGCAACTCCTCGGGCACATGGCTGCTTCCACAGCTGTAGTGCAAGGAGCAAGATTCCAGATGAGGGACATTCAGTTCCATTTGAGGGCCTATTGGTCTCAAAGGAAGGACCCCCTTACCAAATGGTCCCAGTAACTCAAACTCTGATCCTGGCCCTCCACTGGTGGCAGGTCCAAAGCAATCTAAGGCAAGGGGTTCCCTTCATTCCCATTTCCCACTCCCTCACCACGGATGCCTCCCTGTTAGGGTGGGGGGCTCACTTAGGCGACCTTTCCATTCAGGGAGTGTGGTCTCCTCAGGAATCTCTGCTCCACATCAATCTTTTGGAACTCAGAGCTGTCTTTTTAGCTCTTCGGGTGTTTTCAGTTTCTGTCCAGAACAAAGTGGTTCAAGTCAGGACAGACAACACCACTACAATGTGGTACATCAACAAGCAAGGGGGCACTTGGTCTTCAGCCTTGTGCACCGAAGCAATGAAGTTGTGGTCTCTGGCTTACTCCCTGAACACCTCCCTGATAGCAGTTCATCTCCCAGGGAAGGACAATGTCCTGGTGGATGCCCTCAGCAGGATTTCTCAGGGCCATCACGAATGGGCTCTGAATCCACAGGTGCTGGGGTCTGTCTTTGCCAGATGGGGCACTCCTCAGATAGATCTTTTCGCAGCCCCAGACAACCACCAACTTCCTCTGTTTTGTTGCAGGCCTCCAGTACTGGGCTCAGTCCCTCTGGACGCCTTTCTATTGGACTGGAAGGGGAAGTTCCTGTATGCCTTCCCCCCCTTCCCTCTTCTTTTCAGGGTGCTAGTGAAAATCGGATCTCAACCCTGCAGAGTGATTCTGATTGCCCCAGATTGGGCCAGACAGCCCTGGTATCCTCTGCTTCTGTCCTTGACAGTCCACCCTGCCCTGAGCCTGCCCATAGTCCACGACTTGCTGGCCTGTGCACAGGGAGAGTGTGGTATCCGGACCTCAATTCCCTCCATCTCAAGGCCTGGCTCTTGAGGAGTTAGAATTTGCTGATTTACACCTTTCTCAAGGTGTCATGGATATTTTAAAGGCTTCAAGGAAGCCTTCCACTAGGGCCACTTATAATTCTAAGTGGAAGAGGTTTTCCATCTGGTGCTCTGAGAGGCAGATTATTCCAGAATCTGCTGATCTTCCCATTTTACTGGACTATTTGGTCCATTTAAATTCCCTAGGCCTTAGGTCAGCTACCCTGAAGGTTCATCTGGCAGCTGTCTCTGCTTTTCTGTCAGCAGGAAGCCTGCCTCCTGTCTTCTCACCCTGTGTTCTCCAAGTTTTTAAAGGGTTACTTCATACTAACCTCCTTTTAGGAACCAGCTCCTGCCTGGGACCTGAATGTTTGCATTGCTCAGTTAATGCAACCTCCTTTGAGCCTCTGTCCTCCAGCAGAGCTCAAGTATCTAACTGGAAAACCATTTTCCTGAGTGGCTATCACTTCTGCCAGATGCATAAGTGAATTACAGGCCCTATCAGTGGAAGAAGATTTTATCTCTTCCACAGAGACAAGGTAGTCCTTAGGACTAATAGAAAGTTTTTTGCCTAAGGTGGTTTTCAGATTTCCACCTGAATCAATCCATCTCTCCCAGTATTTTTCACTGAGCATTCTTCCTCAGGTGAGAGGAGACTGCACAGCTTGGGCGTCAAAAGAGCCTTAAGCTACTATTTGGGCGCACCAGAGGTCACAGGTTGAATCCTCCAACTCTTTCTTACTTATGGCGAGTTGGCAAAGGAAACCTGCCACTAAGAGGACAATTGCAAGGTGGATTGTCTCTTGTATCCAATTCTGTTACCAAAAATTAGGTAGAGAACCCCCCTCAGGATTGAGGGCCCACTCCACCAGGGGTACAGCTGCGTCTCTAGCGGCTGCTAGAGACATTCCCATTCTGGAGATTTGTCAAGCTGCTACCTGGAAGACAGTTCACACTTTTACCAAGCATTATTCCCTGGATGTCCAGTCTAGGAGAGATGCTCGGTTTGGCACAGCTGTGCTTCAGAGCCTATTTCCTAAGTAGGTTCTGACCCTCCTCCATGGAGGTACTGCTGTGTAATCTGCTTTTGTTATAATATAGCAAGACTTCATGGTGTTTGAAGAAAAAATTACTCACCTTAGTAATTGCTTTTCTTCTCATGGAGTCTTGCCATATTATAACCACCCTCCCTCCTGCCCCTCTCAGAACCTCTACTTGGGTAGGGGTGGCAAATTGGTGCAAGCACTGTGTCATGCCATTATAGCTATTCCCTTTACCCTCTTTCCTTTAGGGTTAGGGAACTAGATTGTTTCATTTAGGTTTTATATATATTGCCCCCTTACTGGACTTGAGTCTTGGGGGGAAGGGGGGGTTCATAATGGTGCTTGTCAAGGGTGGTAAAACGAACCATAATACCATTATCTTTTTGTTATTATGGCTCTTGGTGTTTCTTTTGTTGTTTATATTGTTGTTATTACTACTAGTAGGTAGCCATGGGCTAGTGTAGAGTTTTCCACACAGACTTGTTGTTGTTTAATGTTAGCTTATAAAAGATCTGACAGTTTCATTTGAAACTTGCCAGATAGAGCTTTGGGCACAGCGCCCTCACGCTGTAGAACTCCAGATCCTCTGGAGTTAACTCCTTCCTCTCCGGGGCAGTTCAGCTGCAGTGGCTGACTGCTTTTGTTATAATATAGCAAGACTCCATGAGAAGAAAAGCAATTACTAAGGTGAGTAATTTTTTCGTCTTGAACTCTGCCTATGACTATAATGTACCTAGCACCCTGGTCCTCCACCACCTCATGTACCTCAAAGGGGAGAGATGCTGCGAGTAGAATCGCAACCCCTCTCTTCCTACCTTTCTGAAGGGAGGAGTGAAACACCTGGGGGAATCTCCTGGACCTCAATTTCAATATCTCTGATGGAGAAAGATGTGTTTCCTGGAGAAAGTTAATCCCGCAGTGCTGGAGTGCTAGGTATTTCAACAGTTTCCTCCTCTTTATCGGGCTTGTGCATCCATTTATGTTAAATGATAAGATTTTCATTAGCTGCTTATTCATGTGATTTTTTACTATTTTGCCAACTTACTTTGCACTGTGTAATCCATTTTACCAGGTTATGTCTGATGTTCTTTAGATAATTAATAACACTGTTACCCATATAATTAACAAATATATCAAGAAAACAAACTGTGAACATGCAACCAAGTATACTCAACATGCTGCATTAACATCCTTCCTATAAACAGAACAGTATTAAAACATTTGAAGCGAATGAAACATCCCCCAATTTTGCTTACCGAGTTTAGCTTTTGTTGACTTCCTAGGTTTACCTGGTTATTAGGCAGCTTGTGCGCATTAGCCTCTAATGCTGCTAACAGGGGACTCCAATATAGAACAAGAAACCCCATTAGTCCCAGAGAAATCTCTCTTTTAGGACACCGCATCATAAGAACCAGATCTTCATTAGGCGTCCAAGCCCGTTCCCCACCCCCCTGCCCGTGACTCTTAGACTAAGGTATTTTATGCAGATTTTAAAGCCATTTCTCTATACTGTAAATTAATCCGTCTTCCCCCCTCTAGACAGGACCCATCACGGGTCCACACTCTATGTCTACCAGATCTGGAAATATCATATGTTACTCTGGCTCAGCTTTTTATTTCTTCAGATGGTTAGCAGGTTCGGGTCCCCAGCGTGTCTCAGCTGATATTCATGGGGGTGTCCCAGGCCCAATCAGTTTACCCTCTGCCTTCTCAAACAGCCCCAGCCCTCATGATGAAATCTAGAACCCCCCCCGTCCCTGCAACGATTCTCTAGTTCTACCCTATAAACCCTTCCCAGGCAATTCTCGTGAGGGCCACCTGTTTTGGTGAAGAGCAGAGCCTCGCTCCTTTCGGCCCTCAGCCCCAAACCAGCCCCTCTTTCCGATTTTTGTATCCCCTCCTGCCCACCCCCAACAAACCATGCAGCCTGTTTCCCCTACCAGACTTCATTATCCGTTCCCCGCCCACCAACTTTAGAGGGTTGGATATCTTTTCTTCCTTCCAGAGTATTCCACCTTTAAGTAGGTAGGAGAGAGTATAGTTGAACAGTCCAAACAGTCTTATCCTGAGTCTATCAGAAGTAAGTCCAGGCATCACAGTTCAAAATGGGGGTGGGGGGCGTGAGAGAGGCTCAATTGGTCCAGGGGTGTAAAAAAGCTGGTACAATCAGCATTATTGCTTGATTAAACAGTACATTCATGGACCTGTTGTCTCCATCTGGGTGAGATTCGGGTCTACTCTCAGGTGCTGCGCTTTTTTGTTTACTTTAGAGGGGTCGCCATGTTTCCGAAGTAGCGAGGAAATGTCCGAGCGAAAATCCGAGGCGGGAACCTTCTTCAGTGAGCCTGGGAGGGTCGCTCCTTTCTGAGCCACCAGCCATGCTGAAGCGATTAGATCCCTCTCAAGCTTCTCCTTATACATCGCTGGTATAGGTATAGATAGAGATTCCAAGTAGTGGGAGACCTCGAGTAGGTCAGGGAATATCTTCGTGCCTTTATCCGTTGTGACCTTCAGTCGTGCTGGAAAAAGAACCTGGGCCTTGATGGACTTAGCTCGCAATAATTTCACTGTAGGCCAGAGAACCCGTCGGGCCTCCTGAACTGATGCCGTGTGGTTGTTGTCTAGTGCAATTCTCTGGCCACGATAGGTTAGAGGGCCCTGCTGCCACGCGGTATGTAGTATTTCTTCTTTAGTTTTATAGTATGTGAAGCGTGCAATCAGTGGCCTTGGTCGAGCATTAGGATCCCGGGGCTTCGGAGCCAGGGAGCGATGAGTGCGATCCATCGATAGATCCAGATCCTCAGGGAGGTTTAACATCTCTCTTAGCAGGTCCTTTAAAAAGGCACTGGTGCCTGCGTGTTTGTCCTCTGCTCCCTCCGGAATCCCTTAAAGTCTCACATTCTGGCGTCTGGATCTTCCTTCTAAATCGTTGATCCTCTGGGTCAGCTCCCTATCCCTGGCCAGCAAATACAGCAGCAAGCGGTCTTGTCTGTCCGTTTGTTCCGATGTTTGAGTAAGAGCCAGCTCTAATTGCTCCGTCTTATGATCAACGGTATTTAGTTCCGTCCGAAGATCTGAGAGCTTCTGATCTATGTTTTGGACCGTTTGTGCCGTCTTCATAATTGTTTTTACGAGCTGTTTTGACAGGCCTGTTTCTTGCTGCTCGAGTGTATGAGGGCCCTCCACTGCTGTTTGGGTCTCTGCCATCTCCTGTTGTTCCGCGTATAGCAATTCTTTTAATTTTTGCACCGGAGTGTTCGGCGGTCTGTTAGCCTTCATTCTGGTAGATTTAGCTGGGGAAGGCATTAGCTGATTAAACGATGGCTTTGGAATTCGTCGCGTCGGGGTGGGAGCTGCTAAGCTAAGCTGCCATAGGTCCGATGACGTCACCGGAAGTCCAGTCCATTCCAAAGTTATTAAATTTTACAGTTTCCCATTATTTCCTATAGGAAAAGTTAGATGGCAGGCTTGAAATAGGATTCTTGATCATGACTCCGGAATCCTACTATGCAAATGCAGAATCCTAGTTTGTGCTGCTGCCATTTTGTTTTCGGTTAGCGAGGAAAAGAGAGTTACATTTCTAAAAAAAAAAATAGTGGTTCTTGGTAAACAGCAACAGTTGTTTGGGCCCAAGGAATTGGATTCAGGGTTCAAGTTTTTCATTAAATGTCCACAAATTTTTTTTTTTTTGGTTTTGTTTATCAGCAGAATTCTTTAATTGCGAATTACGGAAATCTGTTACCACAAAGTAGGATCCTTTTCTGGAAATTGCAGTAAATGATTCTGTTTTATGGTGAAGCAGTATCCTTTGCTGCAATTAACGAAAATATTACTCCTACACTGTACAATATTCAGTAGCCCTAGATAACAAAATGGGATTCCATGTTAAGTTGATTTCTCAGTACTTGTGGAGCACCTTTTTCACTAGCTGCATTGGAGGTACAAAATAATAGCTAAATGATTACTATAATTAATTGTAATAAGTTTTTATACATGATTGCAACATAAAATATAAAACCCAAAGTTTTTTATACAGTATATCAGATTTCCCTTCCAGCTGTCTTTCTGCCTCTGTGGTTTTTATTTCAACTCTAGCGCTGTTGGATTGAACTTCTGGTGAAAGAGTGTTTTTGCAATCTAGAAAATGGCTCCAGGACTGTAACTTTTTTCCCTTTTATGTTGTAAATTTCTGCTCTGCGACCTGTCACTTTCCTACAGACAATGATGTATTCTCCTCTCTGACTGACCGAGGTAACTTATAAATGTGTGCGGCTTTGTCTCCCTGTCGCTTTGCTCGCTGGTGTTTGGGTTACCCTCTCAAGTTCCATTTTTAGGGTGTTGGGCACAGCTCATAAGCCAAAGAAGGGATACTGCATCTTTATGTAATATTTTGTCAGTTTCCTACAGACAGTGATGTATTTTCCTCTCTCTCTCTCTGACTGACCGAGGTAACTTACAAATATTAGTGAGTTTGTGTCCCATACTACTTTGCTCGCTGGTGCTTAAGTTTCTTTTGTCTCGCCTGGTGCATGGGGAGGAGGGTAGACACTTGATTCATAAAATGGAACATACTGTACTTTGACAGTGTCAAAAGGGCGGGAATTCATTTCGTGAAGAGGGTGCACTGCGGGTCTGCAGAGTGAACTGTTTTAATCACGTTGCACATGGCCTACATCAAAGCCATAATTAGATTATTTTCCCTGCTGAAGTTTCGCCAGTTATGTTTCTCGTGCATCACTACTGTATGGACTGGATAATTGACAATAACAATGGCTGTTTGTGTAATCTGAAAACACAACTCACAGTGATGCGGATATGACACTAATTTCAATAAATAACCACACTCTATTATGCCCAATAGAAAAACATAAAAAATTCTTATTATGACTATGGACAGAGCCTACAGCCATTATGCTTTTGCTCCTAAAACGGCTGACCAAGGCACGCTTCCATTGGACTTTTGGAAGTATCCTTCTGAAAGTCCAGCAGAGCTTGGAACACTCCGCCATAGTCGATCACTATGGAGTAACAGCTGCACTATTTTGGCTGTTACTTCTGCATTCTGGGGCAAGAACTGTGCATGCGCGTCTTGCACGTATGCGCAGTTCCACCGGTGCCACCATCTTGGCAATGGCACAGTGCCATTCACCTGAACTATGCATGTGCGAGTGCCATGCATGCACAATTGCATCGCCATCACCATCTTGGAGATGGCTCTCGGCGATGCTCGTTCTGTGGAGCTTTACAAGCTCGCCACAGCTGTATCGGCTCTGACTAGATCTTGTTGTTCATATAGATGCTGATATTAGATATTAAGAACAGGAAACTGAACCTATTTAAAAGAACGTTCATTTTTGACATACTCTACAAATATTCCAGTGATATTCCAAATATTCAAAAAATAACAGTTCTAGGGATATGGATATGTTGTTCAATCCACACTTACTGGCAGGTTCCTTGCCACTTTAAATCTTGCCGGAAGGTCTTCAAACTGGCTCCTCCCACCCACCCGGGTGGTAAAACTCTTGGCTCCGCCCCATGATGCCAGATCTTCCATACCGCTTGGAAGCTCAGGTTCCCTCCTTAGCGCTCTGTGTTTTAGGCCTGGATCCACACTCTTTGGTTAAACCGAAACGTATTCTAAAGTTTAAAAGACTTTGGTCTTCTTTTTCCCTCGTGGCTGCGATGGACAAATCGACTCTCTGATTTCGTCGGTGCCCCTGTGGGCAGAAGATGTCCTGGACCGACCCGCACTCCATGTGCGTTTACTACCTAGGACTCTGACATGAATCGCAGGCTTGCGAATTATGCAAATCCTTTTTGGCTTCAGTCTTGGAGGACCACACTGCCCGACTGCTTTTGGGGTGCCCTGAAAAATGTTATCCTCCAGTTAAGTCGAAGAAGGCCTGTTGGGCGGGGTCCGTGGCGTCGGGCTCGGCAGACCAGCTGGAGCAGATGATCGCCCTTGAGGAGGAGTCAGCCCAGGCCGCATCTTCATCTTCCTCGGTCGCGGCATTTATCCCGCTCTCCTTGGGCTCTTCTTATACAGCTTCTTTTAAGGAGCTTTGCCAATCCCTCTCCACCAAGGTAGAAGGACCATCGGGACATTTCAGTTGGTCCAAAAAGAAGGACTCCAAAGGTAAGTCCCACCGTCAACATTCGTGGGAGCGGGAGAGATCCCCTTCCCTGGATAGTCGATAGTCAACTTCGGTCGAGGTTGCGGCAAAGGCCACTAGCTTCACAGTGTCCCCATCAAGTCAGCCAGCTGAGACACCTGTCGACGCAGTCGAGATTTTTCTCGACCCGTCGGACGGTTTGTCGACTGGAGAAGCCGACAGCCCTTCTTCACTGGTTCCTCCGGGTGGAAACCGAGGACTTCACTGTGCCTCCTGTGCCGGAGTCCCCGGTTAAGGTCCCTGAACTGAGGGAGGAGCAGGTTTCCCCCGCCCCTTTTTGACTCACCCTTGGAATCCCCGAAGGTCTCGGACCTCTTCCAGGTCCAGCCGGTCCCACCGTCGGCAGTCTCGGCACCATTGGAAAGTGGCAGTGCCTCATCCTAGTCGCCCTCTTCGAGGATAGGCTCCGGCAGGTTAGCCGTTGCTGAGGATTTAATGTAGCAACTGTTGTCCGGGAATACCGACCCATCGGCTTCTCCGCCATTAAGTATGTCACCGGAGCAGGCAAACAATCCTCATAGTGGTCGAGGAGCCGAACCGCACCGGGTGTTTGTCCGAAACCGGCTGCACCACCCATTGTGGTGGAACCTCCACCTCCACAACTGAAGACTGGGGCCCCGACCGAGGATTCTCGGTTGGGTCAGGGTTTGCCCCATAGGTTGTCGGTCACCCTCATTCCTGATAGACCTTGGCATGTGGAGGGTGGCTCCAGCGCTGAGCAGCTGTTCGCAGACTCCTCGGAGTCTGACAACAGCTCTTCTTTGTTCTCCAGGCCGCTTGACCTGGAGTTCACTGGGGCTCAGTCGGTGGATGAGAGCCCATCCTCATTTTTAGGAATGCTTCGACTCATCTCAGAATCCACTGGGATGAAGCTCGAACCCATTTCAAAATGGGCCAAGTATCCCCTCACAGAGATACTGGACCGAGGGGATTCCCCTACAGAGGCCTTCCCATTGGCCGAAGCCATTGTTGGCCTGGCCCTGGAGCTGTGGCAGTGGCCAGCTTCTTGTCCAGCACCTTCGGCCAGGATGGCTCGGAAGTATGCGGTCCCTACAGGTTCACTCTCCGGATTCTCGGAGCACCCCTCTGTGGACGGTTAGTGACCAACAGCGTTTTCCGGTGTTCCGTGAACACTCAGGATGTGGACAAACCACCCGATTAAGTAGTCCAAGAAATTGGACTACTCAGGGCGGAAAGTATATGCTGCTTCCTCCCTAGGCTTTCGTCAGGCTAGCTCGGCCATCCTGATGGCACACTTTTTACACGCCCTTTTGGGCTCCCTGAGTGAGGTGATTCCTCATCTCCCGGCTGACCTTCAGGCAGGTGCAGGACCAGGGAAGGGCGGTAGCCAAACAGCAGCTCCAAACTTTGTTGGACATCGCTGAGTCATGTGCCCAGTCAGTAGTGGCCGCAGTGACCATGCGCCGCAGATCTCCACCTTTACGGTGGATACCCAGCACAAGCTGGCAGACGTCCCCTTCCTGGGTACCGACTTGTTAGGTCCCGGGATGGAGGGTCATCTCCAACGGATCGAGAAGTCCAACGCCACCTTGGGCTCGGTCACGTCTGCCCAGAAGGACAAAGGCCGCCAGCAGCAGCGTAAGCCCTTTCGTCCTTCAGCCCCTGCAGCACTTCCAGCCCAGCAACACCAGCATCAGGGCCAGCAGGCTCACACTTGGCACCCCAAAGCCAAGTCTGCTGCTTCCTCCAGCAGGAAGCCTGGAGGGAAAGGCCCAGGCAGCTCCTCGGCCGGCCCTTCCTCCAAGCCTGCCCAGTGACGGGTTGAGGGGTGTCGCCCCCAATCTCGTCACTCCTCCCTGGGTTCCCCTCGTGGGGGGACGGCACCGCCACTTCCTTTCCACCTGGTCCGATATCACCACAGACCGCTGGGTGTTGGAAGTGGTAGGCAGGGCTCTGCCTCTGGAATTCGAGCAGTCCCCATCCTATCGAGACGTCGCCCAACGGGGAGCTATGGGTTCCGCAGCCTCTGTCGGCGCATCAAGCCGACATTGCCCTGCTTCTCCAGAAGGAGGTGATCAGGGAGGTGGCGGACCCTCCTCCAGACCCAGGGCTTGTGTCCAGGTACTTCCTGGTCCCAAAACGGATGGGGGTCTGGTGCCCCATTCTTGACCTACATGACCTGAACAAGTTCCTAATGTCTCGCACCTTCAGGATGGTCACTCTGGCTCAGATCATTCCATCGTTGGAACGAGGCACGTGATTCTGTTCTGTAGACCTTCAGGACACGTTCTTTCACATCCCAATCCGTCCATCTCACCAGCGATTCCTCCACTTCAGGGCTGAGGGATCCCTTTACGAGTTCTGGGCCATGCCCTTCGGCCTCTCTCCAGCTCCCAGGGTCTTCATCAAATGCATGGCAGTGGTGACAGCATTCCTGCGGTGCGGAGGGGTCCGGGTGTACCCTTACCTGGACGACTGGCTGATTGCAGCCACCTCCAGGTTGGAGGTGGAGCAGTCCAGGGGTCTGGCCCTCCAGGTCTGCTCTCAGATTGGCCTCCTCATCAACGAGGCCAAATCGGAACTTGTGCCATCGCAGGTGATTCAGTTCATCGGGGCAGAGCTCGACTCTCTTCGAGCCAGAGCACGGCTCCCGGCAGACAGGGCCGAGGTCCTTTCCTCCTTTGCCCAGTCATTTGTGGTTGGGCAATTGCACCCTGCCCAGGACTTCCTGCGCCTTCTGGGCCTCATGGTGGCCTGCACCAGCATGGTCCATTGGGCCCGCTGGCATATGCGTCCCCTGCAATGAGGGCTGGTCCGCCAGTGGTCACAGTGCTGCGGTCCTCTGGACCAGCCAGTGACAGTGACCCAGGAGATGTGGAATGGTCTCCAGTGGTGGCTCGTTCCAGCTCATCTGCAGGAAGGTATCCTGTTTGTCCGCCCTGAGCCGACGGTCACTCTGACGACCGACGCCTTTCTGATGGGTTGGGGTGCCCATCTGGGGGAGCTCAGAGCTCACGGCATCTGGTCCCCTCAGGAGTCTCGATGCCACATCAACATGCTGGAGCTTCAAGCGGTCCGACTAGCCCTCACCACCTTTGCTCCATTTGTACGGGGTCAAGTGGTCCAGGTCCAGACGGACAACACCACGACCATGTACTACCTCAACCAACGGGGCGGGACGCACTCCTTCCCTCTGTGCAAGGAGGCTGTCCGCACTTGGTCTCTCGTGATCAGCCTGGAGGTGGATCTCCTAGCCATCCATGTGGCAGGAGCCTTCAACAGTCTGGCCGATACCCTAAGTCGGATAGGTGCTGCATCTCACGAGTGGTCTGTCCTGCTGGAGATAGTACGAGATCTGTTCTCCCACTGGGGCACTCCTCAGGTGGACCTGTTTGCCTCCAGGGAGAATGCGAAGCTGAGGCTGTTCCATGCCCATCCCTTCAGCAGGGCTCACTGCAGGGGATGCCTTCTGAGGCCATGGACCCCAGACCTCTTCTCGCCTTCCTCCATTTCCCTTGATCCACAAGGTGCTTCTCAAGGCGAAGAGGGACAAGGCGCAGGTGATTCTGGTGGGCCCAGACTGGCCTCGCCAGTTCTGGTATCCAGATCTCCTCAGCCTCAGCTCCAGGCTCCTGAGGCGGCTTCCAGCCCGCCCAGACCTGATCTCGGTCAACAAGGGGAAGGTACTCCACTCGGACCTTCAATCCCTGCACTTGATGGCCTGGTTCCTGAGCGGCTAGAGTTCCAGGCCTTGGGTATTTCCGACGAGGTCCTCAACGTCGTTGAGGCATCCCTTAAGGAGTCGACTAGAAGATGCTATGCCTTCAAATGGAAAAGATTCTCCATTTGGTGTCAGGGTAAGGGGCTGGACCCTTCCTCCTTTTCTTTTGCTAGAATTCTGGACTATCTGTGGTCCCTTTCTCAGCTTGGGCTTCGGTTGACGACCCTTAAGGTGCACCTGGCAGCCATCTCTGCTTACTGGGCGTGGGCCGGCAAGCAGTCAGGGGCGTAGGAGAAGGTGGCCGGGCACTTTTTCAGAGGCCTTGATCACATATCCCCTCCGGTGCGAGAATCTCCACCTCCATGGGATCTACTGCTGGTATTGGCTAAGCTCATGGGCAAGCCATTCGAACCGATGCACAGGTGTGACATCTCTCACCTGTCATGGAAAACCACCTTCTTGGTGGCTGTCACGTCAGCCAGAAGGATGGGAGAGCTCTAGGTGCTTTCCATCAAGCCTCCTTATCTGGTCTTCCACAGGGACAAGGTTGTCCTGCGCCCCCACCCGAAATTCCTTCCGAAGGTGATGTCGGAGTTTCACCTTAACCAGGTGTTGACTCTGCCGGTGTTCTACCCCAATCACACCTCGGAGGCTGAATATAGGCTCCATACTCTGGACCCTAGAAGAGCGCTCTCTTATTATAAGGAACAGATGGCTGAAGTTCGGGGAGAGGTTCGCCAGCTGTTTGTCACCTACGCTGAAGCCGCACCTGGCAGACCTGCAGCCAAGCGGACGATAGGCAAGTGGGTCACCTCCTGCATAGATCTCTGCTATAGGTAGGCGGGCATGGAGCCTCCCAAAGGGATAAGAGCTCATTCTACCTGCCATACCGCTGCCTCGGTGGCTGCTTCCAGGGACATCCCTATTCAGGAAATCTGCAGGGCTGCTACCTGGAAGTCAGCACACACCTTCATTACCTACTACCACATCGACCTTGAGTCACGCCGGGATGCTGGTTTTGGGACCTCGGTTCTCCAGTCCTTATTTCCTAAGTAGGGGTGTGTGCCTTGCCTCCCTCCTCCCAGAGAACTGCTAGGAGTCTGCCAGTAAGTGTAGATTGAACAACATATCCACGTCCCTAGAAATACAGGTTACTAACCTGTAACAGGAGTTTAGGAGTGGTATATGTTGTTCATCCACACAACCCACCCGACCTCCCCGGCTTCGACACTCAACCTGGCTTCCAGCGGGCTAGATCTGGCGTCATGGGGCGGAACTGAGAGTTTTACCACCCTTGTGGGTGGGAGGAGCCAGCTTGAAGACCTTCCGGCAATATTTAAAACGGCAAGGAACCTGCCAGTAA
Source organism: Neoceratodus forsteri (assembly GCA_016271365.2). Classification (NCBI taxonomy): domain Eukaryota; kingdom Metazoa; phylum Chordata; order Ceratodontiformes; family Ceratodontidae; genus Neoceratodus; species Neoceratodus forsteri. The sequence goes on along the minus strand of CM057454.1, from coordinate 263,990,751 downwards.
GTGGGGATGAACAACATATACCACTCCTAGAACTTCTGTTACAGGAGAGTAACCTGTATTTTGTGTCATATGATCTGCTACATATGTGGTATACGAACCAAGCAGTTTTATGCTATACAGTAGATATATTTTTAAATTACTTAAAATAGTGGGTCCAAGAGTCGAGAGTGAGCGGTAGAATGTGTTGAGGCATTGATGTTTGTAAGCACTGGAATCAGTAAAATATGGTGCAGAACCATAGTTTCTCAAAAAATAAGGAAATTCTCTGCAAAAAAGCTACATTATTGCACCATTAGGGTTAAAGCATCAAAAGTAGGGGAAATGTGACCTTAGGGTTCCCAAGCTTAAGACCCTACCCCTACCCCTACCCTGTATACAGTAAGTGGCCTGAAGGGTGTGCCTTGGGGTTTTGAACACTAATGGTAACCCCATTCCATGAGGACGTAAGGTAAGAGAGGTACAATATAGGAGAATGGGGTGAGCATTAGGGTTCAAAACCACAAGGCACACCCTTCAGGCCACTTCCTGCATACAAGATGGGGTAGGGTCTTAGGGTTGGGAACCCTAAGGTTGCATTTCCCTATTTGATACTTTAACCCTAATGGTGCATTAATGTAGTTTTTTGCAGATTTTATCTCTCCCTCTCCCTCTCTCTCTCTCTATATATATATATATATATATATATATATAGTTAAATGAGCATTCAAACAACATGAAGTCTTGCTGTATTCTGACATATGCAGTGATCACCAACCTTTGAACTGTCCCGGAGAACAAAGAGTTAACTTTCCATGCAGGGCATGGAACTCTGAGCTCGAGCTCGGTTGAAGCCTCTGTCTGCTGTTGTTTAAACTCCAACCGTCAGATTCTTTACTCTGCCTCATTGAACAGTCGCTCTGGAGATTTCTCTTTCGCTCGGTTCAAAAAAAGTCGGTTAAAGTGTCGTTTTTTCTCTCGGTTTCAACCAAATTTCTGCTTCTAACCTGTTGGTTTAAGTCTCTGTCTATGGTACCGTAAGTACTAGATTGTTTTTTTCTATATTAGTTTCTGTGTGGAACTTGTAAACATTGGATCGGTTCAGTTTGAACCAATCAGGTTTGTGTAAAGAAACTTCTGTCATTATTAGAGTGTGGTAACCGGTCCGTATAGGTTCTAAAAAAAAAAACGGATTTCATTACGTTTTTTTCCAAGACCCGTAACACGGTCAGGAACCGATAGGGGTGTCTTGCCTGGCGGATTGCCGAAAAAAGGGTACGTTTTTGTTAGGATTGGCCGTGTCTGAGAAACCCAAGAAAAAAACTGGGCCCACTGGGTTTCAACACTGTAGTGTGTGTGGGAAGCCTTGTAAGGCTGATCCCCACACCATCTGTGTTTATTGTCTGGGGTTTGACCACCTCAATTCAGACTGCCAATTTGTAAAGTTTTCCCAAAGCTACCCTGGATAAGAGAGTAGGTAGACTGAGGGAAAGGGAGGCGAGAAGTCCATGCGACCGGATGGCCAGCCCGTTCGGTTCCGACCGAACCAGAAGGAGTGCCCTCTGACCAGGGCGAAACTTCTTTGGGCAAAAGGAGAACCGATTCTGAGGAGTCGGTTCTGGTTAAAAGAAAGAAAAGGGATAAATCATCCGGTTCGGATCCACAAGTTCTTTCTCCGACCGCTGATGAGATAGCCAAAGCGATAAGGATAGTTCAGTCGCTAACTTCGGTTCCGGCCGAACCGGCACCATCTGTCAGGGGCTCGGTTTGGTCGGTTCCCCCGATTCCGGATTATACTTTAGAAGAATTTTATGAACGGAGGAGGAGAGTATGAAGATAATGATGATGATGGTGATTATGAAAGTCTGGATGTGCCTATTGACCGGACATCTCCCCAGACAGATCTTCAGGTGTTTCTCCTCCTAGGCATTCTGAGTCCCCTTCCCACTTTATGTTTTACAAGAAAGTGGCTGAAACCCTCCAGCTTCCTATGGAAGAAGCAGTAGAGGATCAGGAGGAGCCTGATTTTGTTGAGATGATGGACATCCCAGAGTCCAGGAGATTGTCTATTCCCCTCCATAAATCTTTTGAGAAACAGACATTTAAAATTCTAAAAACTCCTAATTCCATACCTCCTGTGGACAGAAGAATGGACAAGAGGTTTACTCTGTCAGGCTCAGACACAGAGTTCCTTTCCCAGCAATGCAGCCATGTTGGGGTAGTGCAGGCTGCTGCCTGTGATAAGGCAAATATTCCCTTGGCTTCACACCCCCCAGATAAGGACTCCAGGAGGATTGATGCCATGGCAAAGAAACAGTACATGGCAGCATCTTTGGGACTCAGGCAGGCAAACTATATGACCTACATAGCTAGATACCAGAAGTCCAGGTGGGACACTGTGCTGGCTCTAGCTAAACAGGCCCCTGACCAGCTTGCCAAGGAGCTGGAGCGGGTGGCTGCAGATGGGATTGAGGCATCCAAGGTGCAATTTCATGCTGCTGTGGACTCCAATGATGTTTCATTTAGAGTCATGGCTACATCTGTGGCCCTTCAGAGGATAGCTTAGCTCAGATGTACTAGCCTATCACAGGATACCCAGGCTAAGGCCATGGATTTTCCTGTCATTGGTAATTCTCTGTTTGGGGAGCAGACAGAGAACTACATGAAGAAAATGGAGGAGTATAGGACCACCTACAGGAGTGCTCAGGCCAAAGAAAGGCAAGCCACTCCTCAGAGGCAGCATTCCAGGGGCAGGGGCAGGCCCTTTCAAAGGCCTTTTTACCAAGCCCAGGCCTCCTCTTCTGCTTTTGCTCAGAGGGGGTTCTTTAGAGGGAGAGGCAGACGGGGTATGAGCAGGCCTGCTTCCACCCCTCAGCCAAAGCCCCTGCCAAGCAGACACCCTGATGGGTCTGCCCGGGCCGATTCTCCAATACCAGGCTGGCTTACTTTGTCCAGGACTGGAAGTCTTTAACATCAGACAGGTGGGTCCTGGAAGTAGTAAGCCAGGGACTGGTTCTCAGCTTCAAAAAATTTCCCAAGATGAGAACCAGATCCTTTCCACCTGCAAATCCATCAGAGACCCTTGCCCTAGAGGCAGAGATTTCTTCCCTCTTGGCTCTCAGAGCCATAGAAAGGGTTCCTACCCTACACAGGGGCAAAGGATTGTACTCCAGGTACTTCCTAACCCCCAAAAAGACAGGAGAATGGCGGCCCATCCTGGATCTGAGATATCTAAACAAGCACCTTTTAAAGCCAAAATTCAAAATGGTGACTCTGGAATAATCCTGCCTCTCTAAGGCCAGGGGACTGGCTAGCCTCCCTGGACCTCAAAGATGCCTATTTTCACATTCCCATCAGGTGCTCCCACAGAAAGTACCTCAGGTTCGAGTTGCCCTCAGGCCACTATCAATTCAGAGGAATGCCCTTTGGTCTAACATCAGCCCCAAGGGTGTTCACAAAGTGCCTGGCAGTAGTGGTTGCTTTCCTAAGGAGAAAAAAGATCTCCATCTTTCCATACCTGGATGACTGGCTCATAGTGGGTCAGTCTCCAGACCAAGTCAAGTCACATCTTCACATAACTCAGCAACTGCTCACTTCCTTAGGATTCCTCCTAAACCTTCCAAAGTCAGTTCTGGAGCCAGTACAGCTCCTCACCTTTATAGGGGCGGAGCTGGATACAATAAGAGCAAAGGCCTTCCTTCCCCTGGACAGGGCAAGGACACTAATAGAACTGGCCTCTTCTTTCACCCTTCAGGTGTCTCGACCAGCAAGGCACTTCTTGCAGCTCCTGGGCCACATGGCAGCCTCTACAGCAGTGGTCCCGGGAGCAAGGTTTCAGATGAGGGACATTCAGTTCCATTTGAGAGCCTTCTGGTCCCAGAGAAAGGATTCCCTTACCAAACTAGTCCCGGTGACTCGAACCCTGATCCAGACTTTGCAATGGTGGCAGGATCAGGACAATTTAAGGCAGGGAGTTCCGTTTGTCGCTCAGTCTCATTCACTAATCATCACCACAGACGCCTCCCTCTTTGGCTGGGGAGCCCACTTGGGGGATCTTACCACACAAGGGCTGTGGTTACCTCAAGAATCTCTGCTTCACATCAATCTCTTGGAACTCAGAGCAGTGTTTCTGGCGCTGCAAGCTTTTTCCAAGTCTGTTCAGAGCAAAGTAGTCCAGATCAGAACAGACAATACCACCACAATGTGGTACATCAACAAGCAAGGGGGCACTCGGTCTACGGCCTTGTGCACAGAAGCAATGAAGTTGTGGTCTCTGGCCTGTTCCCTGCAAACTTCTCTGATAGCAGTTCACCTCCCAGGGAAGGACAATGTCCTAGCAGATGCTCTCAGCAGGATATCTCAGGGCCACCACGAATGGTCCCTAGATCCCCTAATTTTGAAAGTGATTTTCTCCTGATGGGGCACTCCACAGATAGATCTTTTTGCAGCCCCAGACAATCACCAACTTCCTCTCTTTTGCTGCAGACCCCCAGTCTTGGGCTCAGTCTCCCTGGATGCTCTGGTTCTCAATTGGGAAGGGAAGTTCCTGTATGCTTTCTTCCCCTTCCCTCTCCTGTTCAAGGTGCTAGTCAAGATCAGGTCTCAACCATGCAAAGTGATTCTGATTGCTCCAGACTGGGCCAGACAGCTCTGGTATCCACTGTTGCTGTCCTTAGCAGTCCACCTTCCACTGTCTCTTCCCAGGAATTACAACCTGTTGACATCCTCTCAGGGAAGGATTTGGTATCTGAATCTCAAATCTCTCAATCTCAAGGCCTGGCTCTTGAAGAGTTAGAGTTTGCTGATCTGCACCTCTCTCAAGGTGTTCTGGATATTCTTAGGGCTTCTCGAAAGCCTTCCACCAGAAAGACTTACAACTCCAAATGGAAAAGGTTCACTATTTGGTGCTCTGGTAAGCATATTTCTCCAGAATCTACTGGGTTGCCTGCAGTCCTGGACTATATGGTTCATCTCAATGGCTTGGGACTCAGACCAGCTACACTCAAAGTACATTTGGCAGCTGTTTCTGCTTTTTTGTCAGTAGGCAAGCCCTCTTCTCTATCAGCCCATCCTGTATTTTGCAAATTCTTCAAGGGATTGTTGCACAATTCTCCTTCAAGGACCCTGCTCCTGCTTGGGACCTTAATGTTTGCATTACTCAGCTTATGCAACCACCCTTTGAGTCTTTGTCCTCTGCAGAGCTTAAATTCTGACTTGGAAAACTGTTGTGTTTTGGTAGCCATTACCTCTGCCAGGCTTATCAGTGAATTGCAAGCCTTGTCAGTGGAGCCTGATTTCATCTCTTTCCATAGAGAAAGTGGTCCTAAGAACTAACAGGAAGTTTTTGCCTAAGGTGGTTTCAGATTTTCACCTTAATCAGTCTATGTCTCTCCTGTTTTCTTCACTGACCATTCCTCCTCTGGAGAGAGGAGGTTGCACAGCTTGTATGTTAATAGGGCCCTCAGCTACTACATAGAGCGCACCAAGGGTCACAGATTTGAGTCCCTCCAGTTGTTCCTCACATATGGAGAGGTCGGTAAGGGCAAACCTGCCACTAAAAGATCTATTGCCAGGTGGATTGTCTCTTGTATACAATTCTGCTATGAGAAATTGGGTAGAACCCCACCCTCAGGCCTGAGGGCTCACTCTACTAGAGGTACAGCTGCTTCCCTGGCTGCTGCCAGGGATATTCCTATCTTAGAAATCTGTCAAGCAGCCACCTGGAAAACAGTCAATACATTCACCAAGCATTACTCTCTGGATATCCAGGCTAGGAGTGATGCTCAGTTTGGCACAGCAGTACTTCAGAGCCTATTCCCAAAGTAGGTTCTGTCCCTCCTCCTTGGAGGTACTGCTTGGTAGTCTACATATGTCAGAATACAGCAAGGCTTCATGTTGTTTGAAGAAAAAATTACTCACCTTAGTAATGTTGTTTCTTCTAGTGGAGTCTTACTGTATTCTGACCTCCCCCCCGCCTCCCCTCTCAGAACCTGGTTTTTGGGATGGGCAGGAGCAGTATTGGCACCTAGAGGTGCCCCTTTTTTCTCACCCTCTTTTATTTTGTGTGTGTGTGTGTGTTGTATTTTGTTTTTTGGGTTTCCTGAATTGAGTCTTTGCTTTGAAACTAAAAAAAAAACAAAACTTTTTTTTATCAAATTTAGTTGCCAGTTGGCTAGTGTGAGTTTACAGTTTCCACACAGAATGCCTAGTGAGTATAGCTCGTAAAGATCTGACGGTTGGAGTTTAAACAACAGCAGACAGAGGCTTCAACCGAGCTCGAGCTCAGCATTCCATGCCCTGCTTGGAAAGTTAACTCTTTGTTCGCCGGGGCAGTTCAAAGGTTGGTGATCACTGCATATGTCAAAATACAGCAAGACTCCACTAGAAGAAACAACATTACTAAGGTGAGTAATTTTTTCTTAAGGCACAAGAGATGTGATGGCATTCTAGGGCAGTGTGGGTGAACAGGGTGTGGCAAACCCTAGAGGACACACTGTATTAAGGTAACACTAACAAGCTTAAAAAATTATAAACTTCATTTGCTGAATCACACAGTACTAAGCAAGAAGGGATCTGTCTGAAGTGCTCTGTATACTTTAAATAAGTAAGCAGCAAGCACAGTTTAAAAATAAAAAGTTAAAGGACTGGAATGAGTCCTTGTGGTCTTGGCTGGGCTATGCAAGCACTTGACTTAGTCACTTCAGCTGGTGTCTGCACTGAACTGTAAGCGCAGTGTGAAACAAAAAAAAAATCAGGACTGCTGTGAGTCATTTGTGGTCTCGGCTAAACCACTGAAACACTGCAATCTCAGTGTTTAAAAAAAAAAAAAAAGATATATTTTTTTTATTTGGGGGACTAGTGTATGTCCCTTAGTATCAGCTGAGACTGTCAGTCACTTGAGCTAGTGTCCATGCTTAACTGCAAATGCAGTCACTGTTATTAAACAAAAAAAATAGGAACGAGTGTGTGTCCCTGTGCTCTTGGCTGAGCCATACAAGCACTTGAGCTACTAGTGTCCATACTTAATTGCAAGCGCAGTAGTTGTAATTAAAAAAAAAAAAGAAAACATCTGGGGACTAGTTTGTTAACTGTGGTCTTCACTGAGCAACTGGAGCACCTAAGCTAGTGTCTGCACTTATCTGCAAGCACACTGTGAAATAAAAAAAAAATCAGGACTACTGCGAGTCCTTTGTGGTCTTGGCTGAGCTACTCAAGCACTGCTGTGCCCATACAATACTGGACTGCAATCGCAGTGTAAAATAATAATGAATAAAAACAAAAAAATTTAGGGACTTGTGTATCTCCCTGTGGTCTCGGCTGAGCAGCTCAGGCACTTGTGCTGAGTTAGTACTTAACTGCCAGTGCAGAGTGAAATAAAAAAAAGAAAGAGTGTTTACACTGAAATAGACCAAAAGACAATTTTTTTTCAAATAAAATGTTATTAGTAACATCATGGGTCATAAAAGAAAAGTAAAGTTCATAAGAGAATCAAACAACAAAATAACTCCATTTTACACCACAAGTGGTACCAGTAAAACAAGTACTACAAATACACCAAGAACAGAACCGAACAAAGAACAAAATGAAAGGCCCACAACTAGCTCTGCTCCATTATGTTTACGTACTGTGTCCTCTGCTGCCTCTCTGTAAGTGCATGGTGCCCCATCTGTGCAAAACCATTACATCTGTAGAAATGATATCTGACCAGCCTTATACATCAACTACGTATGTTACAAAAACTGTAGAATCCCTAGAATTAAGTACCAGTGCATGTGATCCATCTAAAAGTGTTGTGTGCCTTGCTTGAAATAACTACTGAATGGACTCATTCCAAAAGTGTTGCCTCCCTTGAAGTGAATTCTTCTTGGGTTCACTCCACTGCAGCTTCAGAGATTACAGAAAACAATGACTCTGAACCAACTGAAACAAGTAGTGAATCGAAAGACCGACAGCTAGGAGGTACAATACAGGATTCTTCTGAATCAGATCGAAGATTTGCCAGTGTATGTCATGGCAGAGCATTCAGACCGGTCTGGAAATGTGACCGGCCATGGTTGATTTACAAGGCAATGAAAGCATGATGTATTGGCAGTTTGCTTTAGATGCTAAATTAACATATTCATTCACAACAGGCTGCTCAGTCATGAAAGCAGAAAGCACGACTAAACACGAACATTAAAGGGACATATTTCTGCCAAAGAACACCAAGTATTGGCAAAACAGTTACAGCAAGGGCAGATTAATACTGTGAAAAAATCAGAGGCTGTAATAATAGCTGTTCTAAAAAATGCGTGCTTTGCTGCAAAGAGTTTCCCAAATACAGTTGTCCCAGAGATAAATCGACTGTGCATCTCTCACGGAGATGAAAACTTCAGAACTTTAAAAGTAGACTCACACACCAACTTCAGTCACCTCACACTTCAATTAGAGATTTACAATCAGCAGTCGCTTCTGTGATTGAGGGTAATGTAATTACGAAACTGAGACAGTAAAAGAAGGTGACTAGACTTTCTATAGATACATTAGTGAAAGGAGAAAGTCCAAAGGGGATAAGAGGGAGTGTGAGGAGGAGGAGGACAAATGAAAAGCATCTATCCTAAATAGATAAAGGTAGGGCAGGGCCCACAGCTCAGCACCATGGACACGGGGGCAGGTCTCTACACAAAAGAAGGTCCTACAAGAGCTCACTAAGCTCAGGGTGGACAAGGCAAAGGGACCTGATGGCATACATCCCAGGGTACTAAAGGAGCTAAGGGTGGAACTAGCAGAGCCATTATCAGAACTGTTTAGTGAGTCTCTGAGCACAGAAGAGGTCCCAGAAGACTGGAGAGGGGCTCATGAGATCCCGCTCCACAAGAATGGTAGCAGGGAGGAGGCAGGGAACTACAGACCAGTCACTTACCTCAGTAGTGGGCAAGATTATGGAGGCACTCCTAAAGGAAAGGATATTTCAACACCCGGAATCCATAGGAGCACAGGATCCAAGGCAGCATGGGTTTACAACATGATGGTCCTGTCAAACTAATCTCACAGATTTCTTTGGATAACAAGATTGGTGGACCAAGGGGGAGCAGCTGATGCAACAGAGTAGATGATCCTGATGGGATGGGCAGAATGAGGAGAGAGCTGGATAAACTGGCAAAATGGTCGGAAGACTGGCAACTTGGGTTTAACGCAAAGAAGTGCAAGATCATGCACATAGGGAAGAGAAACCCTGAAGCCAGCTATAGGTTGGAAGGAGAGTTGCTGGCAATCACAAGGGAAGAAAGAGACTTAGGCATCATCATCACAGATGACCTGAAATCATCCAAGCAGACCACTGAAGCGGTAGGTAAGGCTAGAGGGATGTTGGTGTGTATTAGTAGGGGTATCACAAGTCATAAGAGGGAGGTAATAATCCCTGTTTACAAGACACTGGTTAGACCCCATCTGGAGTATTGCGTGCAGTACTGGAGGCTGCACCTGCACAAAGACATTAACAAAAATGGAGGCAGTCCAGAGAAGGGCACCAAAATGGTGCAGGGACTGCATCAGAAAACATATGAGGACAGATTAATGGAGCTCAATATGTATACCCTAGAGCAAAGGAGGGAGAGAGGTGATATGATCAAAACATTCAAACATCTTAAGGGCATTAACAAGGTGAAAGAGTCTAACATTTTTCAATATAAGAAAGATAGCAGGACAAGAGGACACAGCATGAGATTAGAGGGAGGCCAATTAAGGGGGAATGTGAGGAAGTTTATTTTTCACAGAAAGGGTGGTGGATGCATGGCACAGCCTGCCTCTGGAAGTAGTGGATATGAAAACAGTGCAGGGCTTCAAACAGGCATGGGACAGGCATAAGGGAGCAATAAAGATGAGTATGAGTAGATAGGCCATTGACAGAGTATAGGCCTATGGCACATTCATAAGGTAGAAAAAATGGGCAGACTGGATGGGCCTTGTGTTCCTTATCTGCTGTCAACTTCTGTGTTTCTATGAGGCACAGTCCCTGTTTTAACATACTGCTGGATGAATCAACTGACATTGCAGTGGAGCAAAATCTTATTGTGTATGTGCAATTTATAAATGTGAACTCTAGGTTGAATGAAATACATTTTTTTGTCTCTGATGCAACTTCCTGGTGCTATTGAAGAGGAGATTGTTAATCATCTCTTAGAAGTTTTAAAAGAGAAAAGTCACGTAGATCTCAAATACATGTGTGGTGTTGCCACAGATGAGGCTGCAACCATAACTGGGGTTAAGTCTGAAGTGGTCAGTAGGCTAAAGGACATGCAGTATATTGAGGTATCTTGTCATGTCGCTACATTTTGCACAGAATGGCGCTAGTCATTGCAGATGCTGCTGATGGCATCCCTTATCTTGAGAAATATCAGGAGTTGCTCAACAGCATTTACAAGTTTTTATTCCATCAAAAAACTCTAATGCTTTGAAAGACATGCAGAATGTTCTGAATGAGAAACTGTGGACATTTAGTGAGGTTTTCCACAGAAGATGACTATCATTTGAAGGAGCAGTTGATGTTTTATTTATTGAATTTTGTTGACCCAGTAGGCCCACTGAGACTAGAAGTCCCTTTTTCAGGGACGACCGGGGGGGGGAGAGGGATACAGATGGTAACCAACTGAAATTGAACCAGATTAAGCTGTTGGTGATATTTCTAGTGAATGGGGGAAATTTGGCCAGGACACCGGGGATATTCCCCCTACTCTGCCTGCAGGGGGCTTGACTTCCTGGGAGCAGAATGGAGGAGCCCTGTTTGGAGCTGGACAGAGGAGGAAGAAGTGCTGATGTGGCAATGGAGGCTGGTGTACCTGCAGGTGAGAAGTTCTCCCTACCTGCAGGTCCAGCTCTGGAGATTAATGGAAGGCTGATAAATTAATTTGTTGCAGAACAAAGAGGAAATGGAGACTGAACGCGAAGCGTTTTTTTCTGAATTGACTTTGGTCCAGAAATTACTTCCCGAGCAAAGGAAACGGCTGCTAGACCTCTTAAAAGCTTCACAAGATGTACTTGAACAGCACTCACAACAGGGTTTGGATAGTGAGGCAAGCAAACCCAGCATTCAGCAACTGCAAGATGGCAGTGCTGTCAGTGGAAGTTCAAAGGCCCGTGACGCAGTTGCATCAAATGAGCCGCTTGCAAACCAGCCACCGCCCCTCTCTGATAGTGGTGAAAGTAAAACTGAGTAAGAACAAATAAATGGAAAGGGGATTCCTAGTTGGTAAAGAAAGGAATCTGTTAAAAAAATGTTGAAGAAAATGATAGCCCTATGCTTGTGGTTTTGAAGAGCAATGCAAGGTCTGAGACACAAATGCCTCTTTCTAGTGAAACGGCTGCCCCTGAACCGGTTATGCAGTCTAACATCGATGTGGGAGAAGGATGCTTTACACACTCTTTTTTGAGAAAGAGCCGTAGAGAACCGGCCTCATGTTCTATCCCCTGGTCAGTTGCCCTCAAAGTAGCTGGATGGAAAAGGGACAAGAATGGTTCTTGGCAAGCTGACCCAGCATATGATAGCTCCCAGACAAAATTAGCTGTCTCTGAGAATCAGTTTTGCACTGAATCTGATCCGGATTTGCACTCAGAAGATGTGAGACATAACTCTCCTGTCATCTCTGTCCCGCCCCGAGGACTCTAGTTCTGAAACTAGTGAGCAAGGCCACCAACCACAGAAACAAACATGGGGTGAAAGAGTGGAAAATGATTATACAAATACCCGACAGAATCCACCCACAGTTTTGGGCTCAGTTCAGAAGGAAGGAAAAAACCTTTCAAAATGCAACCCCAGCTCAGAGAAAGAATGCGGTCCAATTGTGATACCTAGGGGGCCTAGACAAAGCTCCAGATAGACTGTATGTTGGGCGAGTTTTAATAAAAGACTCATTAAGATTCTTCTCTTATGAGATAGATGCTTTAATTCATGCTCCCAGAGATACCTTATTTGACGTAAAAAGTTTTAAAACCCCAGTTGGCCTAGACAGGTTCTGGGCTGCATTTGAATGCCTGAAATACTCTGTCTTATGGCTACCTTTCTGCTCTATTCCTCTCACTAAGCCTGCCATAAAACAAGTAACCATATTATTCAGAAATGAAGGCATAAATGTTAATGACATTAAACACTGGCTGCTGCAGAAATGTGACCTATTAGGAGAACCCACACCGATTTTGGATGATGAACATATATGGATTGGGGGCTGGAAATTTAGAGTAAAACTTAGAATGGGGCCTTATGGTCTGAAACATCTCCCGGAGCTCCTTTCTTCTAGACTGGGATAGTGGACATTGTTTCTACCCAGGGAAGCCAAAAACTTGTTTTAAATGCGGGTCCCTATCCCATCTCAGTAATGCTTGCGACAAAATCAGATGTAATCTGTGCATGGAGTTTGGACATAGTACTCCATGTTCGAAAACCCTCAGATGTAATCTCTGCGACGAGATAGGGTATGGCTATAAAAACTGTGACTGGGGCTTCTCATAATAGATCTGATCGCCCAGACCAAGATCAGATCATCAACAAAGCTCAAAAGACGAGCACTGAGAAACAACAGAAGGTAAATGAAGAAAACATGAGACAGAACCATAGGGCTGACCCTCTGATTTTGGAAGGGGGAGGGAAGAGCAGAGTACTGACCAACAGCCTGAAACACCCCCAGCTAATGCTGCAGAGGTAATGGACTTGGTACATGCGGAGGAGGAGCCTGAGAGACCAGAACAACTAATTGTGAGTCATCCTGATGCAGCACTGCCTGACAAAACGGCACCAGGTAGTGAAAGAGACATTATGCCCCCCCCCCAGCTACTCAAGACATTTGGAGGAAAAAAAGGGGATAAGAAAAACCAACCCAAAGGTGAAAAAACCCAAAACCTCTGGGTCCCTACAAACTATACAGTTGTCCAGTTACTATGAGGTTCTGCTCCCACAGGACTCTGATGGAGAGTCGGAATCCTCCTCCACTGTTTCCTCACAGCAAGGTGTTTCCTCAGTTACAGAGGATGATTTACTAGAGGAAAAAGTAATTGCAGTAAAAACTAAATCAAAACAACTGGGGATCAGAACTCAGAGAAGCAGTAGGTTAGAGCAAACCAAAATATGATCAGAATGTGGGGTACTCGTATATTCTTTCTTTTGGTTACAATGCTGGCAGTTCAACCATTGAATATTGCTACTCTAAACACGAATAGCATCAAGAACCCTAGATGCATGGTGGTGACTTTCTCCCTTATTAAAGAGTTACAGCTGGACATTTGTTGTCTTCAAGATACTCGTTTATCTTCTTTAAGTGGCATTTCATCTGCGGGACAGTTATAGTGTTGGGGACCATCCTTTTTTTCAATAGGGAACTCAACCTGTGATGGGGTGGGAATTCTTTTTTCAGGGTATGACTTTCAAGTCACTAGGGTATTAGATTTGTTTCCAGGGAGGGTACTGTTACTTGATGTTTTTCATAAAAATGTTTCCTGGAGATTGATTAACATATACGCTCCTCAGACGAAGAAAGAACATATAGATTTATTTAATGTAGTCAGATCTTTTTTATTTACTTCTAAGCAGGTGATATGGGCTGGGGATTTTAATTGTGTGCAAGATATTAAGGACAGATGGGGCTAAAATGAGGAAACAATTCTGTGACACCAGAGCTCTAAACTAGATTATAGACCAAAGTGGGATGAAGGACTGTTATAGAGTAATATATCCAAGGGATGGGTATACTTTTTACAAAAGTAATTTTGCCACCAGAATTAATTTTCTATTTTCCTCCCAGTCTTTAAAAATTCTGCGAGCCCACACTATCCTGGTAGAAAATGCTGACCATTTGGTGTCCCTAATGCTTGTTTCTGGAAATTTAGAGATCCTGAGGGGTAAAGGACACTGGAGGCTTAGTGCTAATTTATTACATGATCCAAAATGTAAAGAACAAATTCAGGACCTCCTGCAAGCCAGGAAATTGGTTGCTTGTTTGGAGGATTATATTGGGAGATGGTGGGTTGATTCAAAAAGTATCATTAAAAAAAGATTTTGTGAATTTTGCCAGAGATAAATACATGGATCAGCACAAATCATATTTGACCTTGAGAGCACAACTGTATAAAATGTATACATTAAATAATGGTTGTGGAGATTTTGGTAACCAAATTAAATAAAGAAGAAAATGGAAGAGCTGCAGTACTCTAGGGTGGCCTCATTACTACAGGAACATTGTGTAAGTACCCCGGGCAAAACCACAACTGGAGATACTGTATTTGTAAAACTGAAAGTTGTAAAACGAGGCAGAATAATGAAAATGAGTAGTTTAATAATGCAGGAAAGGGACAGAGTAACAACGCAGGAGCAGATTATGACCACTGTGGAAACTCATATGGCCTCTTTATATGCTGATCCCAATATTAATAAGGATTTTATACAAAATACGCTCATAAAATTAAAAATATCTGGAATATCGAATAACATTTTAAATGGTTTAGTTCTCCCAATTTCTCAAGAAAAATAAGTACAGTTATAGATACATTAAAGAATAATACATCTCCGGGCATTGATGGGTTAACCACTGAGTTCTGTAAAGCTTTTAAAATGGAAATGGTGGAAATTTTAGAAGTTGTATTTGATTCAGTATTAGCTACTGGACGGATCCCTCCACAAATGGGGTTAGCTACACCAAGTTTTACATATAAAAAAAACTTGATAGAGAATCTTTAAAGAACTGGAGACCTCTGGCAATCTTAAATTCTGATATCAAGATCTTAATGAAAATTTTAAATTCTCGATTAAGTGAGGTAGGCCCATATGTTATAGAACAGAGTCAGACTTGCTCAGTAAGAGGTAGAAGTCTTCAGGATAATCTGCTACTTATCAGAGAAATGGTCACCCTAGGTAATGCAGAACATATCACAGGATTTAGAAAATATACAGGAATTCTCCATAATTCAAACAACATGAAGTCTTGCTGTATTCTGACTTATTGCAGTTAGCCCCAGCACTTGAACTGCTCCGGAGAGGAAGGGGTTAAAATTCTATGGAGAGCGTAGAACGTTGAGCTCGAGCTTGGTTCAAACCTCTGTCTGCTGCACTTTGAAGTGTAACCGTCAGATTCTTTACTCCGTCTAACTGAACAGTCACTCCGGAGATTTCTCCTCTGCTCACGGTTCTCAGTCGGTTAAAGTCGTCGGTTTTACTGATAGGTACTTTGTTTTTTTTCGGTTCAAATCCCTGTCTATGGTACAGTAAGTACGTAGGTAGTGGACTATAGTAGAAAACTTGTGAAAATTGTAAATTTGATATTTCAGCTGGTTCGACTGAACCGATTGCTTGTAGAGAGTGTTTGATTTTATTTCTTCCTAAAGTTTCGTGTGGTACCGATCCTTATCGGTTTTAAAAAATATATGTTTTAGCGTTTTTTTCAAATACCCGTGACACGGTTAGAAACCGATAAGGGTGTCTTGCCTGGCTTAAGCCGAGTAAAGGGTAAGTTTTTGGTTTAGGATGGCCACGTCTGAGAAACCCAGAAAGAAAACCGGGCCCACTGGATTTCAACACTGCGGTGTGTGTGGGGAGGCCTTTGTTAAGGCTGATCCCCACACCACTTGTGTTTATTGTCTAGGGTTTGACCACCTCGATTCAGAGTGCCAAATTTGCAAGAATTTCCCTAAAGCCACCCTGGACAAAAGATTGGGCAGGCTTAGGGAAAGGGAGGCCGAGAAGTCCACTGACCCAGATGGCCAGCCCGGTTCAGTTCTGACCGAACCAGAAGGAGTGCCCTCTGACCAGGGCGAGACTCCTTCGGGCAAAAGGAGAGCCAATTCCAAGGGATCGGTTCTGTCGAAGAGAAAATGAAAAGACAAATTGGCCGGTTCGGATCCATCATCCGACTGCCGAGGAAATTGCCCGAGCGATTCGCATAGTGGAATCGCCTCGTTCAGTTCCAACCGATCCAGCGCCTTCAGGCAGGCGTTCGGTTCGGTCGGTTCCTCCGGTTCAAGATTATGCCCCTGAAGATTTTTATGAACCGGATCTAGAGGGGGATGATGATTATGACGATGATGATGGAATAGAAGGTTTGGATGAGCCCATAGACACGGACATCTCCCCAGACAGGCCTTCTGGTGTTTCCTCTCCTAGGCTTTGAGTCCCTTTCCCACTTTATATTTTACAGGAAAGTGGCAGAAATCTTCCAGCTCCCTATGGAGGAAGCTGTTGAGGAACACGAGGAGCCTGACTTTGTGGAGATGATGGACATCCCAGAGTCCAAGAGGTTGTCTATTCCCCTTCACAAATCTTTTGGGAAACAGACACAAAAGCTGTTAAAAACTGCCAACTCATTACCTCCTGTGGACAGACGGATGGACAAGAGGTGCATGATGTCAGGCTCAGGTACGGAGTACTTGTACCAGCAATGCAGCCATGTTGAGGTCGTGCAGGCTGCAGCCTGTGATAAGGCTAACATACCCTTGGCTTCACACCCCCCAGAGAAAGACTCCAGGAAGCTGGATGCCATGACAAAGAAACAGTACATGGCATCCTCCTTGGGACTCAGGCAGGCTAATTAGATGGCCTATACAGCCAGGTACCAGAAGTCCAGGTGGGACACTGTACTGGCACTGGCTAAGCAGGCCTCCCCCCAGCTTGCCAAGGGGCTGGAGGAGGTGGCTGCTGATGGGATTAAGGAATCAAAGATCCAGTTTCATGCTGCGGTAGACTACATTGATGTATCATCTAGAGTCATGGCTGCATCTGTGGCTCTTCAGAGACTAGCTTGGCTCAGGTGTACTAGCCTATCTCAGGATACCCAGGCTAAGGCTATGGATTTCCCTGCAGTTAATAATTCTCTGTTTGGGGAGCAGACAGAGAATTATATGAAAAAGATGGATGAATATAGGACCACCTATAGGAGTGCACAGGCCAAGGAAAGGCAGACAACTCCTCAAAGGCAGCAAGCTAGGGGCAGGGGGCAGGCCTTTTCATAGGCCTTTCTACCAAGCGAAGGTCTCCTTTCCTTTTTCCTAGAGGGGGTTGAGCAGGGCTGCATCCACCTCTCAGCCTAAGGCTCCTGCAAAGCAGACACCCTGATGTGTCAGCTCGGGTCGACTCCCCCATTCCCGTAGGAGGCAGGCTGCCTTACTGCTATCAGGACTGGAAGTCTGTTACCTCAGACAAGTGGGTCCTGGAGGTAGTAAGCCAGGGACTAGCTCTCAGCTTCAAAAAGTTTCCAAAGCTGAGAGCCAGATCATTTCCACCTGCAAACATCTCTGAAACCGTTGCCCTAGAGGCAGAGGCTTCATCTCTTCTGGCCTTAAGGGCCATAGAAAGAGTTCCTACAATCCACAGGGGCAAAGGTCTGTACTCCAGGTACTTCCTCACCCCGAAGAAAACAGGGGAGTGGCGGCCCAACCTAGGCTTAAGATACCTGAACAAGCATCTATTAAAACCAAAGTTCAAAATGGTGACTCTGGGAATAATTCTTCCCCCTCTAAGGCCAGGGGACTGGCTAGCCTCTCTGGACCTAAAGGATGCCTACTTTCATATCCCCATCAGGTGCTCCCACAGAAAGTACCTCCGGTTCGAACTGCCTTCAGGCCATTACCAGTTCAAAGCAATGCCCTTCGGCCTAACATCAGCTCCAAGGGTGTTCACAAAATGCCTAGCAGTTGTAGTGGCATTCCTAAGGATAAAAAATATCTCCATATTCCCATACCTGGACAACTGGCTCATAGTGGGTCAGTCTTCAGACCAAGTCAAGTCAGATCTGAAAGTGACCCAGAAAGTGCTCACTTCTCTAGGATTCCTTCTCAATCTTCCCAAGACAGTTGTAAAGTCAGTTCAACTTTTGACCTTCATAGGGGTGGAACTGGACACTGTCAAAGCAAGAGCTTTTCTCCCCTTGGTAAGGGTAAAGGCCATCATAGAGCTGGCTTCTTCCTTCCGCCTTCTGGTTTCTCGACCAGCAAGGCACTTTCTTCAGCTTCTGGGCCACATGGCAGCTTCCACTGCAGTGGTCCAAGGGGCCAGATTTCAGATGATGGACATTCAGTTTCACCTGAGGGCCTTTTGGTCTCAGAAAAAAAGATCCTCTAACCAAACTTATTCTGGTGACTCAGACCCTGATCCAGGCTCTTCAATGGTGGCAGGATCAGGACAGTCTCAGGCAAGGGGTCCCGTTCATCACTCAGTCTCATTCTATGGTTCTAAGCACAGATGCTTCTCTCCTGGGGTGGGGAGCTCACCTGGGGACTCTCACAGCCCAGGAAGTGTGGTCCACTCAGGAGTCTCTTCTTCACATCAGTCTTCTGGAACTCAGGGCAGTTTACTTGGCCCTGCAAGCCTTCTCACAGTCAGTACAGAACAAGGTGGTTCAGGTAGGACAAACAGCACCACCACCATGTGGTATATCAACAAGCAGGGAGGCACTCGGTCTACGGCCTTGTGCACGGAAGCCATGAAATTATGGTCCCTGACTTATTCTCTACAGGCTTCTCTGGTAGCAGTCCACCTCCCAGGAAAGGACAGTGTGCTAGCAGATGCATTGAGCAGGATCTACCAGGGCCATTATGAATGGTCTTTGGATCCCCTAGTGCTAAAACAAATTTTTTCAAGGTGGGGCACTCCAGAGATAGATCTCTTTGCAGCCCCAGACAATCACCAACTCCCTCTCTTCTGTTGCAGTCCCCAAGGCTTGGGCTCAGTCCCTCTGGATGCTCTTATTCTGGACTGGGAAGGAAAATTTCTGTATGCCTTCCCTCATTTTCCTCTACTGTTCAAGGTTCTGGTCAAGATCAGATCACAGTTTTGCAAAGTGATCCTGATTGCTCCAGACTGGGCCAGGCAACCTTGGTACCCTCTGTTGCTGTCCCTAGCAGTCCAGCTTTCCCTTTGTCTTCCCAGGAATCACAACCTACTAACCTCCTATCAGGGGAGGATCTGGTATCCCAACCTGCGGTCCCTCAATCTCAAGGCATGGCTCTTGAAGAGTTAGAATTTGCAGGTCTGCACCTCTCTGAAGGGGTTCTGGTCATTCTTAAGGCCTCTCGAAAACCTTCTACCAGAAAAACTTATAATTCCAAATGGAAGAGATTCAGCATTTGGTGTTCCAAGAAGCATATAACCCCAGATTCTGCTGACTTGTCCACAGTTCTGGGCTATATGGTTTATCTTAATGGTCTAGGCCTCAGACCAGCTACCCTCAAGGTAGACTTGTCATCTGTTTCTGCTTTTTTTGTCAGTGGGAAAACCCTCCTCACTGGCATCTCATCCTGTTTTCTGTAAATTTGTCAAGGGATTGCTACATACCAATCCCCCCTTTAGGGATCCTACTCCTGCTTGGGACCTTAATGTTTGCATTGCCCAGCTTATGCAACCCCCTTTTGAACCTTTGTCTTCAGCAGAACTTAAGTACTTGACTTGGAAGACTGTGTTTCTGGTAGCTATTACCTCTGCCAGACATATCAGTGAATTACAAGCGCTGTCAGTGGAGCCTGATTTTATCTCATTCCATAGAGATAAAGTGGTCCTTAGAACCAATAGGAGGCTCTTACCTAAAGTGGTTTCAGATTTTCATTTGAACCAACCCATGTTTCTCCCTATATTCTTCACTGATCATTCTTCTTCAGGAGAGAGAAGATTACACAGTTTGGATGTTAAAAGGGCCCTCAGTTACTACATTGAACGTACTAAGGCACACAGGTTTGACTCCTTTCAGTTGTTCCTCACTTATGGGGAAGTGGGTACGGGCAAACCTGCTGCTAAGAGAACTATTGCCAGGTGGATTGTCTCTTGTATACAATTCTGCTATGAGAAGCTAGGCAAAATACCACCCTCAGGCCTGAGGGCTCATTTGACTAGAGGTACAGCTGCTTTCCTGGCTATTGCCAGGGATATTCCATTACTAGAGATATGCAAAGCAGCTACCTGGAAAACAGTCCATACATTCACCAAGCATTACTCTCTGGATATCGAGGCTAGGAGTGATTCTCGGTTCAGTACAGCAGTACTGCAGAGCCTGTTCCCAAAATAGGTTTGAATCCCTCCTCCATGGAGGTACTGCTTGGTAGTCTGCAATAAGTCAGAATACAGCAAGACTTCATGTTGTTTGAAGAAAAAGTTAATTGTGTTTCTTCTAATGGAGTCTTGCTGTATTCTGACCTCCCCTCTCAGAACCTGTTTTTGGAAAATGGGCTGGCAGGTGCAGTGTTGCATCCCAGAGGTGCATTTGGGTACTCCCTCTTTTTAGAGAGGGGGAGTGGGTTATGTTTCTTTATTTCAATAGTTATATGTTGTTCACTACCTGGTTTTTGATTTTGAATTTCTCGACTTGTCTTTTGGGGAATCCAGAATATTTGGTTGCCATTTGGCTAGTAAAAGTCTACAATTTCCACATAGTGTGTTAGTATCAACTCGTAAGAATCTTTCGGTTACTCTTCAGAGTGCAGCAGACAGAGGCTTGAACCGAGCTCGAGCTCAACATTCTATGCTTTGTATAGAATTTAACCCTCTCCGGAGCAGTTCAAGTGCTGGGGCTAACTGCAATAAGTCAGAATACAGCAAGACTCCATTAGAAGAAACACAATTACTAAGATGAGTAATTTTTTCTTCCAGGAGCTAGAATAAATGATGATAAAAGTAAAGGGTGGTATGCATTAAATAACCAGATTGACGGGTTTGGGATTATTGGAGAAACTGACATATTGCAGATTCAGATAGAGATATTAGGAATCCACTTTGGGAAAGGAGATATGGCCACTGGACAGAAAAATTAGATATAGGACTGGAAAAAGTTATGAAATGGAAATATTGACAGCAGACAAAAAAGAAAAAGGTTATGATTGTTAAAACTTTTATACTTCCAATTTTCACGTACCTAAGTATAGTTTTCCCACCCCCTAGCAACTTGGATTCTAAATTGTTAAGCTTAGTGTTTTTACTAATGTGGGGCTCACAACTTAACCCTACTAAGAGGAAAAAAACTATATAAGGATTGTAAACAGGGAGGAATTAATCTTATTAATCCTATTAGTTTTTTTACAGCTTATTTTTTCAAAAGAAATAGCAAAATTTCAAGCATCTGACAGTGCAGAATGGGAAAAAGCTGCAGCAATATGGCTACTTCCAGTATTAAATAAATGGAGCATTTCACCGAAAAATATAAAAAAAATCAGATGTTCCTCGTGTACAATTTCTGTGGCCGGTTATTGAAAAAATAAGGAAATGGAATTTGACAGTAACCCAAGCTTCTTGTCCTGACCGTAAGACTATAAATAGAACAATACAGCAAGCAGGATATAGTATTAATACAGAGTATAAGGGAGTGCAGACAAGTTTAAATATAAAAATGGGAGAATACTTAATTGATAAAACGACTCCCCCCCTCACAAATGTGGGATACAGTTTGGTTGTGTGCACATGGTAGATTAGGGGTTAAAGGAAATGCTAAACACAAGCAAATAGAAG
Source organism: Neoceratodus forsteri (assembly GCA_016271365.2). NCBI lineage: Eukaryota > Metazoa > Chordata > Ceratodontiformes > Ceratodontidae > Neoceratodus > Neoceratodus forsteri. Next base: position 263,969,333 of record CM057454.1, on the reverse strand, counting down.
AAGGATGGTGTCCAAGAGATACTTGCCATCAGGTGGAAGAAACATTAGAACATTTTCTCATTCTGTGTCCTAATTCCAGGGATGTGTGGTCCACTATTAGTTGTAAATGGAAGGATTTTCTATGGAAAACCTTGGGGTATGAGGAGGTAATAACTGGTTGTGTTAAAAAAACAAACAAAAAAAAAAAACCTTGGGATGGAGGAAAGTACATTACGCATCATCTTAACATGTATCAGATTTATTTTATGGCAAGTTAGGTGCAAATATGTTATACAGCAAATGCAGTTCTTACCTAATGTTGTGGTACAACTAAATGAGAAAGAAATAAAGCAAATTTGGTTATATTAAGTGAAGATTTGTTCGCATGATGTATTACAAAAACGGTGGAAAAAGATACCTCAGATGATTTATACAGACTGGTAAAATGTAATAGGAAATAGATGAGGAGGATATGTTGGAAATAGCTAGAGTCAGGAAAGGGAAGAGAGGGAATATCCACACAATTTAATTTTTGGTATAGGACTTTAACTCCACTGAGGTGATTGGGATAAATGATAAAAGATGTGTATTGTTTGTGAGGCTGAAGCTATGTCTTAATGTTATATGATTTTTTTAGTTTTTATTTTCTGTACAGCTTTGGCTTATTCAATTTTTAATAAAGAACCCCCCTACTCTTACTGCTGAAGTAGTCTTTCTGCACAGCATGCTTGCTGCCATGAAAAATGTCAAAGCTGATGGTTTGCTGAAATCAATTTCCACATATAAATTCCTCTGTTTCTCATTTTCTTATTGATGTCCTCCGCCAGCTTGGATTTCCGAATAGGGTTTTCCAACGAAAAAGTCTTCCATTTTGGCAAAAAGCATGACATGATGGTCATCACTGTTCAGAAACTTCTAAACTCCAAGCAGGGACTGAATGTCCATTACAAAGTTTAGAGGCTGCACACCACAGGAAGCTGGTTCTGAGTTTTGAGTTTGAGTTGTGTAGTAACATGCTGAAAGACCGTGAGAAACAAAGGACAGAAGCCGCTTCAGTTTGGCAATCATTTGTTCAGAAACGTATCCAGTCTATCAGTAAAAGGTTCAGTGACACGGACAGTTGAAAAGTTCTGAGGGGTCTTAATGAGCTTTTCACGCCACAGTTCATCTTGCTAGATCATTCTTATCACGTCACGATTCTCACGCTTCTTCAGCTAATGATGATACTGGAGCTTCTTCTTTTCATGGTAATACTGCAGCTTCTTCTTTATCGTCAATTTTCAGGCATGTTTACCAGCACTTTATTGGAATGGAGGTCATCCCATCAGTTCAGTCAGGTTTTGAAGAAACATGCAGACAGGAGTACAGCCACTTCAGAACACTAATGGAAAAGAACAAGCAGCTAAAAACTGTCATATGCAGATGTGTGCGTATTTATCACAGAAGGGGAAGGGATTTACCCATTTATGTATTCTTGCATCTTTTTTTATGGCAATGCCAGTGTCAACTGCTGACTCCGAATGTGGATTCAGCAAGCAAAATCTCATTAAGACTCTTCTGAGGACTATTTGACACAGAGACACTGCATAATTTAATGATGATGTCAACTGAGGGACCCCCAGACACAGAATTTTCATTTCACGAAGCTTTTGAGAAATGGGGTGTAAAAACCTAGTTGCATATTGACATGCAGCACTACTGATGACAATTAAATCAAAGTGGTGCAAAAAATAATTTTGACGCAGGTTGCAGTGTAAGAAAAGAAACAAACAAAATCAGAGCCATCCCTGCATCTAACCAGGGAGAGAATGGGGGTGCAGCCCATAGAAGTCTATGGGGGAAATTCTCAAAGTGGTTTTATATATATATTTAGGTACCCTTTGACATATATGAAAACCATCACTCAGTTAGCAGGATCCCTATTAGTTGAGCGGTGGCTTTCATTTATGTCAAAGGTTACTTAAACATATATAAAACTGCTTTGAAATTGGCCCTCATAAACTTCAATAGGACTCGCCCCCTTACTGTCCCTGGTTAGATGTCACAAAATGTCTGAGCGTGGGTGCAGGACTTGTGGATTGGGAAGTGGAAGGGATCGGCTGGCCAGTTGTTTGGCTCAATTTTTGATCTCTTCCCTCACAAAGTGCCTTAAAATTTTAAATCAGGGTTTGAAATAATTGATTAGCACTTTTTTCCTTGGGACAATACTAACTGTACAGAAAGCATTTATATAGGTTTTCTAAGAGTGTTATGCTTGTTAAACACAGTGAGGCAAGTGCTATGCATTTTCACAATGTTTTTGAACTTTTATGAGCAAAACGCTAATCAATTTTTAGAGTTAAATAAAACCCTGTATAAATGTAATTTTCTTGCTCAAGAGACTATTGCAAACATAAGGTATGGGACTTTTGAAGTAGAAAAGCCAAACAGATGACTTAGAAATTCCCCTTAAAGGAAAACACTGGAAAAGACACAGCTTTCCCCAGATTCTATAGAAACTCTTGATTAGTGCTTTCAGACAGTAACAACTTTTTTTTAATGATTTAACTCATTATACCGTGGGTGGCCATTTTGTATCAGGAGAATCAATGGATGGTTCAGACTTCATACGGAGCTATTGGGTACAACAGCTACCCACAACTTCACTTTCTATTGCTGACAGCCACCATTTCATAAGCAGCAGTGGGCTTCCCTAGCTCACTTTATGCTAATATGTCCGGCCGACCTCTGCTATTGGGTGGCAGGACATATTAGCATAAAGTGAGCTAGGGAAGCTTTCTGCTGCTCATGAGATGGTGGCTGCCTGCACTAAAAAGGGGAAGTTGAGGGTCACTGTTTAAAATCATTAAAAAAGCATTTAGAGGTAATTAAAAAAAAAAAAAATTACTCTCTGAAAGCACTAATCAGGCATTTTTGTAGCGAATAGGGAAAGCTGTGCCTTTTTCAGTGTCTTCCTTTAAAAACTAATGTATGTGTGTGTTGCGGTTTTCTATTTTTGGATTCAAAATGAACATAGTAAGGGGAGCAATGTACAACAGACAAGACAACGACAGAGGGTCACCTGAAACAGTGTCTGCTCTTAAGGACTTGTTTGCACAGCTGAGTTATTCATACCTGGTTATGAAGCAGGAACAGACATGATGTCCTGGAATCGCTTTCACCCTTCAATGTCTTTGTTATGTCACATTTCTAGTGGCATAACCAGCACAGAAGGAAGCCTGGGACTACTGCCAGAATGGTTATGAACCAATTCAAGATGGAAAGCTACTGGTATTATTATTTTTTTTTTGTTAAACTCAAGTTTATTCAAACCTTAGGTCATACAACAAGACAACACATATTTAACAAGTACAAAACACGTCATATTGTTTGGAATACATACTGGTAGGCTCCTACAACGGTGCCCAGAACTCTTAATGGTGTTATAGCCTTGTAATACAATATCTAACATTGCAGATTGTCTGGCGTAATATGTATGTCATATTCAAGACTATATTTAGCTAAAAATGGCATTGATTCTCAATTTTAGACCTCAAATTACAGAGCCACTGCAGTCAGTCTTGAGTTAAAATCTATCATTCTTAACCTATATCTGGCAAATAACAGAACTGTTGAACTAAACAGAAGTGGTCGTCCGTCCCCTGTGGGCCCTGTTGTGTAACCAAAGCTCCTTGTCTTGTAATGGGTGGGTATAAGTTCGACCAAACCTCCATGGGAGAAAGAGGGGGAGGGAGGTCCTGGGGGATTTCTACTGGGGCTCACTCCTCATCCCTTGGATCTTGTCTTGGGTAGCCCCCCACCCAAAGGTCTCGCATGAGCCTACATAAGGTATGAACCTGTATAAGGTTTCACCTAGGTACTCTGGATCCCTGTGGTATTATTTTTTTGTGTACTTTTCAACTCATACCTATGGGATATCAGAAGGAACTGTGTAACTGTTGTAGAATTACGCCAAAGTTGGAAAGAACGGAAGACACCCCAGTACTGGAACAAAATTTGCTACCGTGGTAGCGGGGCGTCCTTCCTTCCCACCTCCCCCACTCCCCCCAATTGACCTAATGGTAAAGTTACAGGTACAAATATTCTATGCAGTGTACCATAAATGAGTGTTACCTAACTCATGGAGGGTTGACCTAGACTGCCAACCAAACTTATAAGGTATAATGTATACTACCATATTTACAATTAGCAGGGCTCCACACGGTTTAGTTATGGTTTGTTTTTATTAATTTTATAAGTTGGAAAATATCAATTTATTATAAATGTGTTATGACAGCAGTGACACATGACAATTGTACTTTAAACGAAGAAATAAGTAAAATTCTCTTCCCAATGAGAATAGATTTCATATACCCAGGACACTGGATGCTTCAATATTTGTTCATTTCTGGAGGAACAAGGACATTCCTGCAAATATAATGAAGCAAATTAATTGTAAACATTCAATATGGATACATGTAACTATCTTCTTTGTTGTATGATCTGATTTGTACATGGAAATGATTAATAAATTGATCTGTAAGTTCAAAAAAGAATTACGCCAAAGTTGCTTCAGTGTCTTTTGCGGAGAGCACTGGGATGCAGAGGGAAACCTTTATTTAGCATGTACATGTAGGTAGGTCCACAGTTTCTGTTAAAAGTGCTGACATGTATACTGGCATGAGCCAGTCCTAAAGGCCCCAGTTCTGCCTTTTCCATGGTAAAAGTACTTCAAGCAATTAATATACAACTTGTGTCTTGCCATTGTTTTGAACTAATGTAGTGAAATATTTTAATATCTGGTAATGGGTTTTCTTATTCTCGGTCTCAGTTCAGTTGTACATTTATATTTAAAAAATTGATTTTTTACAGAATAGTTGTCTGAAATTGATGTGTTTGGAGTCAGTACATTCATTCACAAGTGAGCATTTGATCAAGTTCTCTTTCAGAAGCGCTGTAGGCAGAGTATAATTGAACTAAAAGCAGTTTGCAATAAGTGCAGTATTAAGACGCACTCTCAGGGAATGATTCTCTACTGTAATCCTGTATTAGATTTTTGTTTTTCTTTATCTTGGTTACAATTCTTGCTTCAGTGCCTAATCATTCCTTAGGGTTTTCCATAGCAACTATTCTGATCAGAAATATTAATAAAAATTGAGTCTGGTGACTAAAAGCTGTTTTGGTTGTCAGAGACACTTTTTCTTTTGTTGGTTTAAATAAATTGAATATTATTGTGCTGTATCTTTTTCTAATTAATTTCCTGTGCATGATGCAGTGAAACCAATCAGGTCTTCCATCCCATTTCCCAATATAGAGCCCCTCTTCCTAACAGTACCATATCACTTACCATATTTTTTCTTTCTTTTTACTGAATATTGTATTTTTTTTATAATTATGATCTGTGTTTATACTGCCATGTTTTTATCTACAGTGCCCTGACCCCCAGTGATAGGATGCTTTAAAATTAAAACAGCTCTTCCAGTGCAGTGTGGTGAAGAGAACAGGATCCAGTGGTGGTGAAGGGCCTGGGTAGCGGGCGGTGGCTGGCATCCTGTCCCAGTCTCTTCTGTTGTCCCTTGTTTCAGCACCCATCAGTGATTTGCGGTCTCTCATACTGTTGGCAGGCGTGCTTGCATCATCCAGCTACTCCTTCCACTTTGCAAGTCAGTCCACTTGACATCTGTGGTAAACCTGTGAGGAAAGGGAGGACATACACTTCAGCGTTTCGTGAATGGCTGCAGATGTAGCTGTGAGACTGGTTTGATGGTGCCCTCGTCCCTGAGGCAGAGAATGGTACCATCAGTAGCACATCTGTTTCTGGATTGTAGAGACTTGGCCTCACTCCCAAACCTGGATTACCTGCATGGGAGTACAACAGGCTGCTGCTGCTGCTGAGTTGCTAGAGCAGTCCATCAGAGACTCCTTTTTTTTTTTTTCTCCTTGTATTTATGCTCACTATTCTGGCAGCCCCCTTCTGTTCTCTGCACAGTCTCGTTACCCATCATTTCTGGAACTTACCTGGCTCAGGATCCCGGGCCCTGTTGGTGGTGCAGGGCCTGCATTGAGCGGGAGTGCCATCCTGCTGGCTGAACTCTTCTTCCTTTTTGCCCTGTGTATCTCTGTGACATTAGACATTGGGCTTGTCCTGTCATACCTCTCATGCAACTAGCGGATCCCTGTAGGACAGGCAAGCTCCTGACCCACCGCAGGGGTCATTATTGCGGCAGATCATGACACCTTCCCTCCCCCGGCTGGGAGCACTGCTGTGCGACAGCACCTACTTAACCTTCTGGCTGCCCGGCTTTCTTACCAGGCTCTTTTCCAAACCAGGGTCACTAGCTTGGGAGAGTGCAGTGCTATCCACCACCATAGCGGCACAAATTAGAGGTGTCTTTTTAACCCTTATGATGCAGCAGGCATATATAGTTTACGTGCTTCAAATGTATTCAGCACTCAAATGGTTAATTTTGGCAGCATACTTTTCTCATTGATTTCTTTCCTAAAATTTGGATAAGTAATCATGTTTTTAGCAATAGAGAGTTAAAAGCAGAGCATGCTGGTCACTAAGTCTTATCTTGCTAATGCTACTCCAGTCTCAGCAGTGTTCCTCATTACCTCCAAATAAGATGATGGTAAACCCGAAGAGGAGGCATTCGTCAGAGGATGGTCATCGTTGGGGCAGAGTCAACTTCAGGGTGGGGCCATCATCAAGGGAGGGAGAGCGTAGTAAATACTTAAAAACCTCCACATTTTGTCCACTCCCCTTTCCTGTACTACCCAAAGCTGAATTATTCTGCCATCCCACAACTCCCTATCCTTGTTTCAAGCTGTGCTTATTAACTTTTATGACTTTTCATGAAGTCCCCCCCTTTCCATTTGATTTAAGCTAGAAAATGGTCTTATCTTGTTTATCCTAGTAATGTTTCAAAAGGCAATCAACCACCCGACACAGCAAGATTGTCTGCTCAGCTCTGCAGAGTTTGTCACACTGCCAGCTCAACAAGTGCTGTGACATGAAATAATTGGGTGATATGTTGTCCTTTATGCATCTATCTTGTATACTGGCTTCCCCCATTCACACCACTGCTGCCCAGAGATGGCAGCCTGATCTGCCTAAACTTGATCATATGGATGTGACCTGTGTGCTCAAACAGGCTGTCTTACTGTGAATAAACAGGGATTACATAACTGAGACATCTACAAATTACAAAAAATTCCGAGACATAGTGCTATTACTTTGTGACCCATAAGTAACTCACTCAGCTGGTGTTTCCCCTCGCTCAGTACTACAGTAAAATAAACTGCCATCGTAGTGCATTTCTTTATGTAGTGGCTGGAATTTAAATGTGGCAGTACAGCTGAATTAGCGGTTGAGGCTCTGAATAGGGTGGCAACATGCTGCTCCATAATAATGAATGGGGAGCACTGTACAGTGCATGCCTGAAAAAGGATACCTACACAGTTGGTCTAGCAGCAGCAGCATGGTGGGCTTAAGGAACAGGAGATTCTGCATTTAATGTATCTTTATAGTACTTTGTTTTACAGTTCAGATTCAACCCTTTTCTTCAAGAACATTTTTTTTTAATCTTGCAGTTACTTCATGAACAGTGTTGGCTGAGTTCTGATGAATGCCGCAGTCCGTGCTAATTTTGTTTTCCCCAGCTAAGTTGAACTGCTGCTTTAATAGTGATAATGTTGACAACAAAATAATGTGGTTAACTCAGAGTGACCTCTCAGATCAGCCCAAATTTGTTAAGGATTCTACCTATTTTAAAATAACAGATGTTCATTTTGAGGACTTTGCTATAAAGGAAGAACAGCTGTGTTTAAATGAAATCCTTGCTGGGTTGACTGATACGCTCTGGATAGTGTTAGCCAACTAAATTATTTTTGCATTTTAATTGGACAGCAGAGAAACAAGCCTCTACTCAACAGAAAAGAAATGGAACCCTTCGACTTGTGTATTATTCAGTTATTTACAACATTGCATTTAAAATATGACTCATATTTCTTTGTGGTCATTCAACATTTATAGCATTTAAAGGGACACTGTCCACCCTTTTTACATCATATTATTTCTAGCTGAAAACTCATGTTTTATGATTGCTTACCCACTCTAAAACTCATTAATGGTGCTGTTTTTTCTGTTTCCTTTCTTAGCAGAACTGAAATGCATGTTAATGGTGTAATTACATTGTTTCAAATCCTTTATCTTTCACTTCTAGCAATTTTCAACCTACCTCCCTCCTCCCCTCTCTTGCAGAGCTGTAAGAGAAACTTGTCTACTCCAGGTTTGCTGACTTCCTCCTGTCTTCCAGCTTCTTTACCCACTTCCACTCTTGTGTTCAGAAGCACCATTCCATTGTCTCCTCCATCCTACGGGTCACTGACTGCATCCTCACTGGAAAGATCAGGGTGTATCACAGTGGCCATTTTCATTGCTGGCCAAAGCCTTTGATTTGGTGGCCCATGTACTCCTCCTGGACAAGCTGAGCTCTGCTGATCTCTCAGCCCCCCACCCCGACTGGTTCTGTTCCTACCTCTCGGGCTGTCGGCAGTCGATACAGATAGGAGGTGTCCTGTCCCTTCCCCTACCAATCCAGGCTGGGGTCCCACAGCGGTCCATCCTGGGTCCTATTCTCCTCTCTATCTTCCTCAATGATTTCCCCTCTGCCTATGCCAATTCACATATTCAGATGTGTGCAGATGCCACAGTTCTCTACACTTCAGATCCCTCAACCGTGACAGTGAAAGTCTAGCTCCAGCAAAATTTTCACAGTGTTCTGCGTTAGTTCCAGTTCAGCCAACTCCTAGTCAACACTAAAAATCATTGTCCATAACCTTTGGCACCAACCAGAAACTGACCATGCTGCCCCAACCCTTTTCTATACTGGATGGCATCCCTCTTGAAATTCTTCCTTCGGGTATTTTGGTGTGTGGCTTGACAGTAGGTTTGACTTTTCTGTCCATTATTAATGCGTCTCACTCCTAACTCCACCCTAGGCTTGGAGCCTTGTATTGTAACCAAGACTTCTTACTAAAATGCTGGTCCCAGTCTTCGACTATGCGGATGTGGTCTAGCTAATGCCCTCTCCTCCTCCCCTTGGCCAGACAGAACACCCTGTGTAATGCCTTCCATTGTTTTATTCCCAACCCAACCCCCATACACACCACTGCTTCCTTTACTTCTCTCTGTTTGCCCCCCCCCCCCCCAATCATCATGTCACCAATCTCACTGTGCCTCTTTCATCTTCAAATACTGGTTTCGGTCTCTGCCCTCTTACCTAGCCACACTCCTCTCACCCATTCCCTCTGCTTCATGCTCCCTTCGCTCCAGGGATCCTTGTACCTTGTCTCTTTCCCATCAGGCCTGTTGCCTGGGTTTTTGCAAAGGGTGGGGGTGGTGTTCTTTTCTTGATGCTTGTGACTTTTTTTTTTTTAAGTCAGCGGTCTGGGGGCTCCCAGATGCCTTGGGGTAAAAGATGTTCATTGGTGCATTTTGAAGCTTATTTGAAGCTAAATAACTCATCAGTCTGAGCTCTTTCACCCCTTGCTCTGAGGAAAATTATTATCTGACTGGCTTCAGGTTGAATACATATATATTCAGTACCTAATACTAACAAGATGCTGATAATGTACTTTACTATACCTGAGCGGTCTTCCATGGATCATTCCCAGTTATCACGGTGGAGCAGTCTTCCACTTTGGGAGTGGTCCCCCCTGCCACCAACACCCTCTCCTTTACAGGTCTCGCTATGGCAGCCCCCCCCCCCAACCAATCTTACTCTGACAGGTGCGGCTTCGTTGGCATCGGGTGCTTCCTTGGCCCCACTGACCTTTCAACCCCTGCCATTAAGTCTCTTATTCTCTGCAGGCCACCAGACAGGCGGCTCTGCTGGTTGACCTTGACCAGCACCAGCTTGACATTCTTGGGGGTTCAGCCTACTCCCCTGACACTGTCATTGTCTGTTTTGACAGCCCAGGTTTCAGCCTCGGGGTCCCAGTCACCGCCGATGTCACCCCAGGCTATTTCTCTGTTGTCCTCTCCTCTTCAGAACTCGACAGTGACACATGCTGTAGGGCCGATGCCATTGCCTCAGCCTGCTCCATCGCTCTTCCCTGCCCAACCACCCACACCAGCCCCTCTGCCTCCTCATCCGCTGTTGTTTCATATGACTTCCAATCTATGCTATATTTCTTGTGGGATATTACAGCAAGCTTGCCTTGTCCCTGCACAAAGGCAGGTGCCGCAGGGGTCTTCTGTGCCTGCCCCCCCCCGGCACCTTCTCGCCCTTTGGGGCAGTGACCTGGCCCTCATACCCAAACATCCACTCTGCCTCATCCTGGGCAAGGTGATAATGACAAGTATCACCCGGCCCTTCTTCCTCCTGATAACTAGGAAGGCATTGACGGGGATGATGGAGGTGCTAGCCCATCACATTCTACTTCTGCAGTGTCTTCTGGAGGCGAAGAGACCCCAAGGTATATGGGCCCCTACTGTTCTGTGGCACATTGGGACCAAATTCTGTGGCACGATTACCATTTGCTGCAGAACTTCTGTGCTAGTGGTTTGTAATTTCTGCGGAAGTTCTGCAACACTAATGAACTACCACATCACAGTGTCAGCTTGCCATTCTGACTTCGTGTCCATGGCAATGGTTATAACAGTCAGGATGGGGGAAAGCACAGTAATAGTAGTTCAAAATATAACAGACTTACAGAAATAATTTTATGCCTAAAAAAGCAAAAAAAAATATCTATCCTTTAAGGTCCTAGCCTATTGCATAAATGAAATATGCAGAGGGGACCCTTATGTGATAAATAAGGTCTTTCTATACTCATGCTGTATATATCACTCATGAGGTCCCCACTGTGTATCACTCATACATTTATATGCGCTGTCTACACCACTCATGAGGTCCCCACTCTGTATCACATATATTTATATGCATTCTAACCCCATGTGGTCTTCTACATTCATAACTGTGTGCAGTCTGCCTCCTAAGTAGAACTGCCTGGAGAGAAATGGAACTATATACCAGAGAAATGGAAGGAAAGGATGTGGAGGTTAGCCAAGTGCAAAAGATGGGGATTAGCGCCCAGGAGGTGGATAGGCAGAATAGGGGCAAAATTCAGCAGAAGGGCAGACAGCAAGGTGAACCAGGGATAAAGGACAACCAAGGAAGGGGCTGGAGTAGAACAGCGAAACAGTCTAGGGAGGTCAAATCATGGAAAGTCATGTGTGCAAATGCCAGGAGCCTTAGCAACAAGATGGAAGATCTGGAGGCTGTCATGGTGCAGTCAGACCTGGACATTGTGGCCATCACTGAAACCTGGTGTAATGATAACCACGACTGGGAGTTGGCCATACCTGGCTACAACATATTCAGAAGAGACAGGGCAGGCAGGAAGGGAGGAGGAGTGGCACTGTATGTGAAAAATGACATAAGGGCCACAGAGATCCAGGAGGAACAAAATGGGGGAGAGATACTGTGGGTTAAGCTGGAAAGGAAAATAGGGCCAGCCATCTGCACAGGTGTGGTCTATAGACCACCAGCCCAGGAGGAAGAAACAGATAGGGAGCTGAAGCTAGCCATCCAGAGGATGGCAGACAAAGGAAGTGAGGTAGTACTGGTTGAGACTTCAATATTCCAGACGTGGACTGGAGCATCCCAGCAGCAGCATCAACTAGAGCAGATTTATTCTGGACTCCTTCAGGGTGCCTTCCTCAAGCAACTGGTCATGGAACCAACTCGGCAGAAGGCAATACTGGACCTTGTGCTCACAAACAGGGACAGTGTGATGGGGTAAGAGGGGGGAGCACTGGGGAACAGTGACCATCAGTCACTGTGATTTGAAATCACAGAAAGAGCAGAACCAAACCACACAAAAACACGTATCCTGGATTTTAGGGGGCAAACTTTGAGAAAATGGGAGATACTTGAAAGAGGCATTAAGGGAATGGGGCAGGAATCAGGGGTTGAGGAACAGTGGAAGTATTTAAAATGGGGATTACAAGAGCAACAGAATTATGTATTAAGCAGGTTAGCAAGAGGAAAGGAAGAGGAGACCATTATGGTTTTCCAAAGAGGTAGCAAAGAAAGTGAAAGCCAAAAGATTGCATTCAGGCAATACAAAAAGACACAGGCAGAAGGGATAGGAGAAGTACCAGGAGAAGCAAGGGAGGCAGGGCAGTCAGTAAGGGAAGCCAAAGCTCAGACAGAAGAACACATTGCAAAATCAGTGGGTAGAGGACAAAACCTTTACAGGTACATAAGTGAAAAAGAAAGGCAAAGGAGAGGATAGTGAGACTGGAAGGGGAGGATGGGGCTGTGGAGGATGACAAACAGTAAAGCTGACATATTGAACAGGTATTTCTGCTCAGTCTTTACTGAGGAAGAGGAGGGTAATGGTCTGAATGGAGTACAAGGGGTGAGAATGGTGCAGAAATGGACACAAGTCCCTTTACATGAGAAAGGGTCCTGAAGGAACTGGAAGTAATAAGAGTTGATAAAGCAATGGGGCCAGATGGGGTGCACCCCAGGGTCCTTAAAGAACTAAGAGAGGTGGTGGCTGAACCTCTTGCTATCCTGTTTAGCCAATCACTAGAAACAGGGGAGGTACCCAAAGATTGGAGGATAGCAGATGTAGTCCCCTTATACAAAAGTGGGAACAAAGAGGAAGGGAACTACAGACCAGTCAGCTCACCTTGGTAGTGGGGAAGATCATGGAAGCACTACTGAAGGAGAGATTGGTGGAACATCTGGTTGTCAATGGACTACAGGACCCAAGGCAGCATGGTTTCACCAGGGAAGGTCATGTCAGACCAACCTCATTGAATTTTTGACTGGGTGACTAGGGAGGTGGATCAGGGAGGGCAGTGGACATGGCTTATCTGGACTTCAGCAAGGCCTTTGACACTGTGCCACATAGAAGACTATTGCACAAACTGGGGAATATGGGTGTGGGCAGGACAGTAGTGCGGTGGGTAGGTAACTGGCTGGACAGCAGGACACAGAGGGTGATGGTAAATGGCTGTCACTGCACAGAGGGAAGAGTGACCAGTGGGGTACCACAGGGATCAGTGCTGGGACCGGTACTATTCAATATCTTCATCAGTGACATTACGCGGGACCTAGAAGGCAGAATTTCACTGTTAGCTGATGACACAAGCTCTTTAACAGAGTAGACACACCAGAGGTGTAGACAGAATGAGAAGGGACCTGCAGAAACTTGAAGAATGGTCAGGGGTTTGGCAGTTGAAATTCAATGCAAGGAAGTGCAAGATAATGCATATGGGGCACAAAACCCTGGCACAATATATCAGTTGGGGGTGAGGATATAGCATGCACCAAGCAGGAAAGGGATCTTGGAGTTATCATCTCTGATGACCTCAAAGCAGGAAACAGTGTGACAAGGCCATGAGGTAAAGCAAATAGGATGCTGGGATGCATAGGCAGGGCATCACCAGCAGGAAAAGGAGGTCATAATTCCACTATACAAGACACTAGTGAGGCCGCACCTGGAGTACACTGTGCAGTTCTGGAGACCTTACCTACGTAAGGACATAGGCAGGGTAAAGAAGGTTCAGAGGAGGGCAACAAAGATGGTGCATGGATTGCATCACAAGTCCTATGAGGACAGGTTGAAGGCACTGAACATGTACTCCTGGAGGAGAGGAGGGAGAGAGGGGATATGATAGAGACATACAAGTATCTTACAGGGAGGAACAGGGTGCAGGAATGCACTGTTTTAAGCGAAAAAGATGTTCCAGGACTAGAGGGCATGGGATGAAGTTGGAGGGAGGACGATTCAGAGGAAACGTGAGGAAGAATTTCTTCACAGAACGGGTGGTGGATAAGTGGAACACCCTGCCAGAGGAAGTGGTGGGGGCTGAAACAATCACGGGATTTAAGAATGCATGGGATAGACATAAAGGAATTCTGGAGGTCAGGGGTAAGGGGCAACAGACTTCCTGGAAAACATAAACTGAACTTACAAACTTAAATGGGCAGACTGGATGGGCCATAGGCCCTTATCTGCCGACACTGTCTATGTATCTATGTATCTATATGCAAATGATAGAACCTGTCATTGCTCGAGACACATATTCAAACTGCTGCCCTTATCTATTGCAATGTTTCATCAATGTCTCAGATTTCACTCCGCCTGACAAGTCAGACGCCTGGAGGTCTTCCTCTTGACTGTTTGTGCTGATTCCAGTTTAATTAAGTATATTTCAGTCTGTATTTAAACTGCTGCCTTCATTTTTGTTTAATTTAGTCCAAGCTATATTTTAAGTTAATTTTATTTAAGTTTACAGTTAAAATTGTATTTCTTCTCTGTTCCTCGCGGTTCAGGATAACCGTTGAGGAACTGGAGTTTTCTTAGTTAATTCAGGCATTTTTCACCATTATTTAGTGTTATTTTATTCTATTTTCTGTAATCTTTGAGTTTGTTATTTTTATTTTGTGGAACCATGCGGTGGGTACTTTTGAACCGATACTCCGGTTTCTGTGAACCGCTGACCAGGTTCGGTTTAAAAAAGCTATCGGTTCATTCTCAGATCCTTAACCGGTTCATGAACCGACCCCCCAAAAAAAAAGTTTGAATACTAATACACGGTTACTGTTTTTTTTCTCCTGGAAATGGAATTACAAGAAAAAACAAAGAAAAAGACTGATCCCCCAGGTTTTAAAAATTGTATCAAGTGTAGTGAAGTGTTTGCCAAGGTTGACGAACACGATTTATGTTTAGTCTGCTTAGGATCTGAACATTTTTCAGCAGACTGTCTCATATGTAAGTCCTTTCCTCCAAAAAACTATTGAGAAAAGAATGGAAAGGCTCAAGAAAAAAGTGGACAGTGGTCCATCAGGCTCTAACCAGCCATCAAAAACATGTGGATGAAACTGCCTTGCCTTTTTTACCATTCCTGATAAGAGTGCTTCTGGCAGTTTGAAAAGGGAGAGTGGTCCATCTGACTCTCTGGCCCCCTCCAAAAAGTCCAAGAAAACCAAACACTTAGATCTCCAGGCTTATGCACCTCAAGGGGTTTGTACTGTATCTCACAGCCTACCATCTGCAGAGGAGATACCTCAGGCTGTGAAAGTTTAACAGGCTTTACGGGGTATCTTACCTGTTCAATCTGCTCCTCTAAGGCCTCCTGCTCCAGCTCCTATTTCTGAAGTACAGGAGCCTGAATGTGAAGATTATGGTGAGATGCACCTGAACAGGATAGAAACATAGAAACATAGAATTTAACGGCAGATAAGGACAGCTTGGCCCACCCAGTCTGCCCATTTCCCTACCTAATGGATAAGCTGCAGATCCTAGTTAACCAGCAGCCTACTTCTTCCTACCCCCATGCCATAGAATTGCCTTATGACTGTCCCATGCATTCTTGAATTCCACCACTGTTTTTGACTCCACAGCCTCCTCCGGAAGGCCGTTCCATGCATCCACAACCCTCTCTGTGAAAAAATACTTCCTTAAGTTACCTCTGAGACGCGCCCCCCCCATCTTCAAATTGTGCCCTCTTGTTCTTGCACACCTCTTTTTTTGAAAGATGCTACCCTCTTGGACTTTGTTGATTCCCTTGAGGTACTTGAAAGTTTCTATCTGTCCCCCCTCTCCATCCTTTCCTCGAGGCTCTTCATGTTAAGCTCTTTAAGTCTCTCTTCATATGTCTTCAGTTGACCACCCTGCACCATTTAAATTGCCCCTCTCTGGACTGCTTCCATCCTGTCTATGTCTTTCTGGAGATTGGTCTCCAGAACTGCACGCAGTACTCCAGATGGGGTCTGACCAGCTGTCTGTACAGAGGCATAATAACTTCCTGTTTTCTACTGGTGATGCCTCTCCCTATGCATCCCAGTATCCCCCAACCCTCCTTGCTGCCCTCTCACATTGCTTGCCCACCTTTAGGTCATCTGATATGACTACCCCAGGTCCCTTTCCATTTTGTTGTTGTTAGTATCTCACCCCCATTGTGTACTCTTCCCTGGGTTTTGTTTCCCAGGTGCATTACCTTGCACTTCTTAGCATTGAATCTAAGCTGCCATACATTTGACCATTCTCTAACCTTACCAAGTCCTTCTCATCCTTTCCACCCACCTTGTGCATCAACTCTGTTGCAGATCTTTGTGTCATCTGCAAAGACATACTTTCCTTCCAGTCCTCTGCAATGTCGCTATATAAGACATTGAAGAGGACGAATCTAATACTGAACCCTCAAGTTCCCACTAGTAAACCCCTTTCTTCAGAGTGGACTCCATTTACTGTTGCTCTCTGTGTCCTATTCTCCAGCCAATTCTTTACCCAGGCTGTCATCTTGGGACCCACTCCCAGCTGGCTAACTGTATATTAATCTTTGTGAATCAATCATGCTGCCTGAGTCCTGTGCCCTCTGGCCTCTAGATACGACAATTCTTTCCTTCAAGTGATTCCATCATTTTCCCTATCACTGAGGTTAAACTAACAGGTCTGTAGTTTCCTGCTTCTGCCTTGCTCCCACTTTTGTGAGGGAATCACATCTGCCCTCCTCCAGTCCTCGGGTACCACCCCATCCTCCCATGATTTGTTAAAGAAGGTAGTCAGTGGTGTCACTAGTTCTACCCTTAGTTCTTTTAGAATTCTGGGATGAATCCCATCAGCCATTGCTTTGTCCACCTTCAGTTTTAAGAGTTCTTTCAGAACCCTTTCTTCTGTAAATGGCTGGTATCAACTTCTGTATCCAGAGTGTTTCTACTGTTTGTTTTAGGTACCTCCCCTCTTCATTTGTAAATACTGAGCAAAAATATTTGTTTAGTATCTCTGCCTTTTCACAGTCTCCTTCTGCCACCCTCCTCCCTTTATTAAGCCTCACTATCCCTCCTTGGTCTTCCTTCGCTCCCTGATGTACCTATAAAAGGTTTTATCCCCCTTCTTAACTGAGTTGGCTATCTTTTCCTCAGTTTGGGCCTTTGCTGTTCTGACTGCCTTCCCAGCTTCCTTTTGCTTTAACTGATACAGTTCTCTGTCCTGCTCCTTCTGCGATTCCTTGTACTTCCAGAATGCTTTCTTTTTCTCTTGAACCTTCACTGCCACTTCCTTTGAGAACCATAGTGGTTTCTTACATCGTTTTGTTTTGTTTATTTGCTTCACACAAAGGCTTATTACCTCTGTGATGGCAGTTTTTATTATTCCCCATTGTTCTTCCACCCCTCCTTCCTGCCCATTTGCTAGTGCATTCCTTAGGCACTCACCCATTTTGGCAAAGTCAGCCCTCCTAAAGTCCAGTAATTTTGCCTTTGTATGGCTTCACTCTATTGCTGTGTTTATTGTGAACCATACTGTTCGATGGTTGCTAGTTCCCAGATGGCTACCCACTTCTACGTCTGTGATCCTCTCTCCATCTCCATTTGAAGAACCAGGTCTAAGATTGCTCCCTCTAGAGCCTGAAATCTCACCTGAGCAGGAGTTCAGTTCTCCTCCTCGACCACAGGATTTTTCATCTCACTTTTCTTTTGTGAGAAAATAGTGGATGCCTTGGATTTGGCTACCACTAAAGTTGTTGATGAGGAGGAGGCCAAATACTTAGAGATGATGGGTTTAACAACCACAGAAAAGGTATTCCTGCCAATTAACAAGTTCTTTTAAAAAAGACTGTTAAAGATTTTACAGACTCCTAATTCTATTCCTCCTATAGATAGGAAGTCTGATAAGAAATACCAGGTGGACAAGGCAGGGGCAGAGTTCTTATACTCTCACCCCGACCATCAGGGCATAGTCCAGCAGGCAGCCTATGAAAAGGCGAGGGTCCCTCACTCTTCCCACCCTCCTGAGAAGGATTCCAGAAAAACAGACGGTATGTCTAAGATGGGTTATTTAGCTGCCTCCTTGAGTGTGAGGCAGGCTAATTACCAGGCATATGCAGCACAGTATCAGAAAATACTGTGGCTGAGAAAGCCCCCTCGCCCCGTCTGACGACCTGGCAGAGACAGCTAGATTTGGTCTGAAAGCTGCTAAATACCAGTTCCAGATGGCAGCTGATGCCAGTGATAATGCTGCCAGGAGGATGGCTCTGACAGTAGCTCTATAAAGATTGGCATGGCTTAGAGCTACTAATCTAACCCAGGATACCCAGGCCAAGGCCATGGATTTTCCTGTGGAGAACAATGCCCTGTTTGGCAAACACACTGAGGATTACATGAAAAAGGTGGATGAATACAAGGCCACCTACAAGAGTAACTCCTCCAGGGACAGGCTGACCCCTTCCTATAGGCCTTATGGAAGGGGAGGCAGGGGAAGGTCCTCTTCTGGGAGGCCTTTTTACCAGGGCCAAGCTGCTTTTCAGCAGCAGCCCTACCCACAGCAGACTGGGTACTTCAGAGCTAGAGGCAGGTGGGGTTCCAGAAGGGGCTCCCAATCTGCCCAAGCTCAGGCACCCCCAAAACAAAACCCCTGACCAGTTGGTCAAGGTCGCCTCCCCAGTACCAGTAGGGGGTAAGCTAACTTCCTCCAGACTTGGGTTTCCATCACCACAGACAAGTGGGTTCTGGAGGTAGTAAGTCAGGGTTTGTCCTTATGCTTCAAATCTCTTCCTCCTCTAAAATCAAGAATTTTCAAGCCAACTTCCCGCATGGAGGGTAAACTCTTGCAAAAGGGACTACAGAAATTGCTCCATAAGAAAGCAGTGGAACCTGTACCAGTGCACCTCAGGGGAAGGGGTTTCTATTCCCACTACTTTCTGACCAAAAAGAAAAATGGGGAGTGGCGACCCATTCTGGATCTCAGATCTCTCAACAGATTTTTAGTGAAACCAGAGTTCAAGATGGTCACCTTGTCTTTCATACTACCGGTTATCCAGCAGGGCGATTGGCAGGCAGCCTTGGATTTAAAGGGTGCCTATTTTCACGTCCTAATAAGGCAGTCTCACAGAAAGTATCTAAGGTTCAGATTCCTTTCATGCCATTACTAGTTCACTTCCCTTCGGTCTGACCTCAGCACCCAGGGTATTCACAAAGTGCCTAGCTGCAGTGGTGGCACATTTAAGAAGGTCTGGTATTCTAGTCTTTCCTTATCTGGACGATTGGCTAATTGTGGGTAAGTCCCCACAACAGGACTTGGAGCATTTGCAATCAACAGTGCATCTTCTGCAATCCCTAGGATTCCTGATAAACCAGGAAAAGTCTGTTCTTACCCCTGCTCAGGTGTTGCGAGTAATAGGAGCAGAGCTGGATACAATTCAGAGAAGAGCCTTCCTCCTTCAAGACAGGGTGAAAAGTATTTTCAACCTGGCTACTTCTTTCAAGCTAAACCAGCCATGCCCAGCAATACGCTTTCTGCAGATTCTGGGTCACATAGCTGCAGCAACAGGTACTGTCTCAGGGGCAAGATGCAGAATGAGAGACTTGCAGTCTCACCTCAGGTCTCATTGGTCACAGAGAAAGAAACAGAATGTCAAAACTGATCCCAGTAACAGAAGCTGCTATTATAGCCTTACAGTGGTGGAAAAATTCAGACAACTTAAGGCAAGGGGCAAGGGGTCCCTTTCCAGAGGGAAAACCCTTCCTTTATTCTAGCAACATATGCTTCTCTGTTGGGATGGGACGCCCATATGGGAGAACACACCATCCATGGGACTTGGTCTGATGAAGAATCTCTTCTTCACATAAAATCTCTTAGAGCTGCGAGCTGTACTTCTAACTCTAAAGGTCTTCGCTCATCTGGTGAAAGGCAAGGTGGTACAGATCAGGACAGACATACCACAACAATGTACTGTATAAACAAGCAGGGTGGCACAAGATCAGATTCTCTGTGTGCAGAGGCCATGAGATTGTAGGTGCTGGCATACTCTCTAAAAACAGCCCTGCAAGCCATTCATGTCCCAGGGAAGGACAACATTCTGGCAGATGCCCTCAGCAGAATCAGTCAGGGTCACCATGAGTGGTCCCTGGACAGAATGGTAATAAACTCAGTGTTCAGAAGGTGGGGTACCCCAGATGTAGATCTTTTTGCCTCTCAAGAGAACCATAAACTACCACTGTTTTGTTGCAGGCCTCCGGCCAGGATCACAATCCCAGTGGATGCCATGACACCGGATTGGTCATGGAGAAGCCTGTATGCTTTTCCTCCCTTCCCTCTCATTCTCAGAGTCCTGATCAAGCTCAGGTCCCAGTCAGCTTGAATGATCCTGATCACCCCAAACTGGGCCAGACAGCATTGGTACCCTGTTCTGTTATCCATGTCAGTATCCAAACCGATACATCTTCCTCGGGGGCACAACCCGTTGACCTCCCACCGAGGGAAAATAGGGTATCCAAACCTCAGCTCCCTCAGTCTCAAAGCTTGGCTCTTGAAGACATGGAATTTACAAATCTGAATCTCTCTCAAATGGTTTTGCACATACTTAAAGAACAACTTTTGACCCACCCACCCCAAGAAGCACAAAGAACCCTTACCTGTCCCCAAATCAAATCTTTCAGTAATTTTCTTTAATGAGTGCCCTGATTTAGAAAGGGAAGGGATCGTATTTTTGCTCCGTGGAGCTCCACCACTCCGATCCCTTCCACTTCCTTGTACCTCTGCACCGTGAACTCTGCCCCAGCGCTACTACGTTTTGTGACATCAGTGTATGAGGAGCGTGGGGCAAGCATCCATTGCAGTGAATGGGGCTATGTTTAAAAGTGTAAATTTCATAGTTTGGATGGCAAGTCGGAATATGTCATGGCTACCGCTTAACTAATAAGACCCCTGAGGAACCCCACTGTTGACCCTCCTTGGGGATGAGACTATCCCACCTACCACGACCCTCTGGGTCCGCTCTTGGAGCCAATTTCCTATCCATCAGATCATCTGGTTCCTCACCCCCATTTCTCCCAGCTTATCCAACAGGCCTCCTTGAGGAACAGAGTCAAACGCCTTACTGAAGTCAAGAAAGAAGATGTCCACTGGTTTACCCAGGTCCAAGGCACTTGTCACCCAGTCATAGAACTCCACAAGGTTTGTCTGACACGATTTCCCCGGGACGAATCCATGCTGCCTATCACCCAGGCACCCCGTCTTTTCCAGGCCCCCCCCCAGCCTCTCTTTGACAATGCCTTCCATCACCTTGCCCACCACCGATGTCAGGCTGACGGGCCTATAGTTCCCTGCCACCTCCCTTGATTTCCCCCCTTGTGGATAGACACTATATACGCCACCTTTCAGTCCTGGCGCACCCACCCTGTCCTCAGAGAGATGCTGAAAAGCTCTGCCAGGGGTTTTGCCAGGACATCCGCCAGTTCCTTCAGCACTCTGGGATATAATTTATCCGGCCCTGGTGCTTTCTCTGTCTTAAGAGACCTGAGGGCTTCCCTCACTCTCTCTGCCATGATTTCCACCTCCGCTGCCTCATCCCCCTGCTTTGTCTTCCCCACTCCTGCCAGTGATGGCCCCATCTCCAGACCCCGTTTGGTAGGGCCCCCCCAGTTCTCGTCTCCCTCCCATGTATGATGCAGCCCCCCATTTTCCTTGGTGAAAACAGGCGAAGTACTCATTTAGTATGTCAGCCTGCTCCCCGGGTCTTGATCCCATCCCTCCCTGTTTTAATCCTGCTAATCTGCCCTTCACCTTTCGTTTTCCCCAATGTATCTAAAGACCCCTTGTTCCCTCTCCTAATTTCCCTGGCCAGGTTCTGCTCCTTCCTTGCCTTAGCCACCCTCACCACCCTAGTGGCCCTTCACGACCATCAGCTCTTGTACTCCTCAGTCCTTTCACTCTAGCGCGTGAAAGCCCTCAAAGCCGCCTTCTTTCCCTCACCACCTCCTGAACCTCCCCTGGTCCACCAGCAGGGTTCTGGTCCTACTGCATTTTGTCTTACTCTTGCTACAGGTGCTGGTAGCATCCTGCACCCCCTCCTGATGATTGCCACCTACTGTCGGCGTCATGTCTGGCCCATTCTCATCCAAATGCTTTTAAGGATCCTTCCCATTTCCTTGAAATCCAACCCCTAAGTCAGTTGCCTCCATCTTTGTGCAGCCTCTTCTACCCCTCCTAGGTCCAGGCAGAACCAGACCCGTGGCATGGTCGCTTCCGCCAATGGGTCCCTTAACTCCAGGCCCCCAATCTGGTCACTATCTGCCAGGACCACATCCAGTATCCGCGCCTCCCTGGTTGGTTCCCGCACCTGCTGAGTTAGGAATGCATCCTGAAAAACATCCAACAACCTCTGTTTCCTGGCCACCAAGGATGTCATAGTCTCCCAGTCCATTCCTGGCATGTTTAAGACCCCCAACACCACCAACCTTCCCCAGCCCAAACTGCTGTGTCTCCCCACATCTGCCACCAGACTCTCCTCCAGCTCCTCCGCGAGCGTGGGCAGTCTATACACCGCTCCTGTTTGTACTCTCTTGCCCCCCCTTGTTATCAAGGTTACCCAAATTGCCTCCACAGTTCCCTCCTCCTCCACTCCTCCTATGCCAATGCAGTTTTTGACTATTATTGCTACCCTTCCTCTCTTTCCCTCCCCCCTGTCCTTTCTGAACATTGTATAACCCTCCAGGTTCTGGTCTCAGTCGTGCCCTGCGGTGGCCCAGGTCTCAGTGACCACTGCCACATCCAACTCTCCCTCAGTTAGCATCGCCTGGAGCTCAGGCACTTTATTGCCCAAGCTCCTGGCATTTAGCAGGACTACCTTCCACCCTTTCCGTATACTTCCATTTCCCCTGCTTGCTTTTCCATGAGGATTCCGTCTTTCCCCAGTCAGCACCTTACCAGTCAGCCTTTTCCCACATTCCTCCAGCTCCCCGGGGGGGGTGGAGACAGATTCCCTCCTTTATTGGACCCCCTCAACAGCCTTTTCTCCCATCCTCCCCCCTTCACAAGTTTAAACCACACCTTTCACCAGCGAACCCCTCTATTTTCAACTAAAGGATTTCCCTCCCTTCCAAAATTAGATGGAGCCTATCTCTAGCATATAGCCCTTATCCTCCAGGTCTCCCTCAATCCCCATCAACTCATACCCTCTGGCCCCACCACTCCCTAAGCCAGTGGTTTATCTCTAATCTTCCTCTTGTGTTCCCCACTGGCCCTTGGCACCCGGCAGGATTTTCAAGAAGAAATTGGCCATCTATGTCATGGCAGACCACAACAGCTCCTGAACCTTGCCACCTGTATCTCTAGCTCACTATTTCCCTCAATGTCTTTGGTACCCAGGTGGACCAGTATGTCCTGGGAACCTCTACAGTCCTTTGCCAGCTGATATACCTCATGCTTGGCCCTGTGCACCGATGAGTCCAGAGAAGCATTTTGTTCTAACAGGCAGGCTTCCACTCCTACCATTTGATAATCCTGATCGAGAATCACTCAACAGAGAGCACTCTGACCCATGCTGCTATCCATTCCCCCCCTTCATGTCCTCATCCCTTTCTGCAGCCCCTCCCTCCAGCCATCTCCTTGCTCCTCCCCATCCTGGGTGCCACACTCCACCCCCCTCCTTGTTACCTAGCCCACCCCCTCCACTCCTGTCCTATGCCTCTTCTCCTCCAGTATCCTTCTCTACCCTTCACGCCTCATCACTGCTCACGACTGGTCCTCTTCCCCATGTGCTATACTTGCCTGGCTCCTCCTCCCTTCCTTCCCGTCTCCGTTCAGCCCTCCTTGCCTGTCGTGCTCCCCTGGCCTAAACCCTTAGCTCCCTTTACTGTATCTTTCTTGTACTTCTGGTCCCTCTCCTTGCCCTTTCCTTCCAACTAGTCCTTCTTGTGCTTTCCTCCTTCTACCCCTCCTCCTCTTGCTCTGATCCCCCACTCCTCCCATTTTCCCATGTTCCAAGTCCCCCCCTGTTCTTCCTGCTATCTGGCCCCTGCCTCCTTCTCCCTACTCCCTTTCCATCTCTAACCGCTTCTGTCATGGCTACATTACTCCCTCATCCTCAAGCAGAAGAAGAGAATTGGAGCGGTTACTGTGCTTAAGGTCCGATCCACCTCCTCCCCATTGCTTCCTTCTGTCCAGCTTCCCTGAGAATGTCCTCCCTTTGGCCCCCCTCTGTGAGGGTCCCCAGATACCTGCCTGCTTCCTTGGTAGTGTCCTTCTTTTGGGTCCCCTCTGTCAGGGTCCCTATGTGACCCCAGAGTACTCTCCTGCACTCCTTTTACCATGCCCCCACCCCTAGTGCTTTGTGCAACCCTGTGGGAGAGCCCTTGCCCTACTCCTCAACCATACCTCCCCCCCTCCCTCCAGCTGTCTCCTAATCCCCTCAGCCTCCTCCCTAAGCTGTGCCAGTTGGTAGCACACTGCGCAACCACTGAACGTCCAAGCCTAGTCCAGTATCATGGCCCCCACACCCTGTGTACCCCACCACCTTCCCAAAGATACTGGCCCTAGTGACGGTGGTTCTATTCCCCTCCAAGTAGGTTTCCTTGGGTGACCCACCAGGTTCCCCACTAGTCCAAGATACACCCCTACCCACTAATCAGGTCATCCACTAATCCTAGATACAGTCCCACAGTAAACAGGTACCCCCGTCACTAGGTGCAATACTACACAGTAAACTTATAGGGGAAGTGTAGAACTCACTAAACTCCTTTCTTCCAGCCTTTAAGCCCAACCCCCAGTGGCTAGAACTACATGAGTTGCACCTGAAGCCTTTTCCTCCAATTGCAGGGCAAGTGTTCCCTATAAATGAGCCAAGCTCGAGGGAGGGGTGGGGAGGGTGGGATTAGGCCTACACCTGACTCTCATGACAGTGTATCAGCCCTGTGTCTGCCCCACACTGCACCTTCAAGCACTACCAGCTAAGGAAATCTTTCAAGTCTACTTACTCTCCCAGCCTCCAGCTAGAAGCTTCTTCCCCTTCACTAACTGAAGACTGACTGAGCTGGCAGTCACACCTTACATTCAAACAGCACTAATCCCCTGTAATACGATGCCTGCACTTACAGGCCAGATAGCAACTTTTAAACTCACACAAACACCAAATTGTCTGTTAGAATCCCTTCCTCCTGCCCAAACTAAATGTAAAAGCACAATAAAAAGGCTGCCCAAACTAAATGTAAAAGCACAGTAAACGGCAGTTAAGACCAGCCCTCAAATACAGTTACAGACACACAGAATACCAGCTAAGAAAATCTTGCAAATCTACTTACAGTACTCTCCCAGCCTCCAGCTAGAAGTTTCTTCCCCTTTTACTAACTGAAGATTTATATTATGTTCTTCGTACAAAGGACTGCAGGAAGTCCTCACAGCTGTTTGTCTCTGTTGTCCCCGGAAGAGGGCATACCTGTTTCTAAACTGTGCCTGTTGAAATGGTTGGCTACCTGTATTGTTTTTTGTTATAGGAAGCATGGTAAGGAACTTCCTGGACCTGTTCATGGCCATTCCACTCGGGGCATGGCTACTTGTTGCCTGTTTCAGGAAGGTGTCAGCTGCTGAGATCTGTGCTGCTGCCACCTTGAGTGCTGTCTGCATCATTACCAAGCATTACAGTTTGGACATTGCCTCAAGACTTCAAGCCGGTTTTAACCTAGCTGTGCTTCAGGGCCTTCTTTCTTAGGCTTGTGGTCTCCATCCGCTCACACTGGTTCTTTTACTGTTAGAACTGCTTGGGACTTGTTCTATAGGAGTGGCTTGCAGCAAGAGATACCCTTGCTGAAGATAGTACAGTTACATAAGAATTTACTGTAGCAGTAGATCTTCAAGAGGATCTCTTGCAGCAGGCCATGCTGACCCTCCCTCCTTCCCCCTTGACCTGTGGGAGCTCTCTGTGCTTGTCTTCCTTTCGCCTTCTGTTTTACTTCCGTTGGTGAGAGCCTCTGACTTCTCGATTCACCAGCTGGGGCTTTTCTGCTTATGGTCTCTGGCGGGAGAACTGAGTAGTGTAATAGGGGCTGTGTATTCTGGAACGAGCGGTGCCTTTCTTCTTTAAAAATCTGATGCAACAGTAATCTACTTCTTAAGTATCCTATTTCTCTTTTCTGTTATTTTCCCCAACTATCAGGAAGACCACCTGCAGTTGTCCTTAGTATTCCTCTTCTTTCCTAGTGTCCTAGCTCCTCCATGTTTACAATGTGTCCCTGATAACATCTTCAAGTTAATTGAGCGTAGCGCTGCTTGATCATGCACAATTGGCGCCTTCTCAAAGGTGCACACGATCGTTTGCGTAAATGTGCGCACGTTCACCTGTGCTAACGTGCGGAAGCTCCCACAGAGCTAATTTGCAAAATAGAGAAACGGGCTTGTTTGTTTTAACATACAGCCTCTTTTAGTTAAGATACACCTGTTTTCAATCAAAAACACTTAGATGCATTTTTTATGTAGGCTGAAAACAACAACTGCAGTGTTACAGAAGACAGGCCAAGTGTTTTTTCCTGCTGTTTAGGATGCTCACATAGCAAAGTACGCTGCAGGGATAACTGTCCTAGGGAAATATGTCTGCATAATTTAAATTTGCATTTTGGACCTGCAAACAATATTGCCTGCAATTTAAGCCCGGTTTTTGAGTAAATAATCTGCTTGGTGCTTGCTAGTAGTTCAATATGTTAGCCTGGGAGTCAGTGTGTTTGGCTCCTCAGACTCTTGCAACCCATTTTTTTTTCTATTTTTTCAGACAGCAAAATTACTGCTAAAAGTATCCTTTGTATGCTAGCAAGCTTTTATATTCTAGGTTTCCTTGTTTTAGGCAGTATTCCTTTCAGTGGAAAACTTTTTAATGCTGCTGTATCAGAAAATGTTGCCTTACCTTTTAGTAGTGTTTCATACAGCAGGACTCTCCTTCATCCTTCTGACTCATCTATAGGGCCAGGTGGCCATTGTTTCTGCTAGTTTCTAGTCAGAAGTGATGGGAGGAGCCTGACTGCTTGGAAATGCACTCTTGCAAAGGTTTTTCCTTATTATTAATACTATATGTTTGCGTTATGATGCTAGTAAACTATTTTAGGTTCTCTTTGATGCTAGACTGAAAAATAAACATTTTGAATGATTTTGAGTCCCTAGATGTAAAAAGGGGTGGAGCTTAATAGATCACCTGATTCTTCTCCTGTATAAAAGGACTAGGTCTGAGAGCATTTAGTTTCGTTGGTGATAGGGTGCTGACCCTATCTGACCCCTAGCTCGTTTCTAGGTGGAATTTCTTTTCTTTTGAAGCTGTATTGAACAGTTATGCCTTTATTTGATGTCTTCTTACAGTATACCTTGAAACTTTAGTTTGTTTATTTTTTTGACAAAATCAGTCTGCTTTTTGTTTATACCGTTGTATGAATAAATACTTATTTTATTTGGCATCTTGACAATGTGTTGGACTTCCTTACTACCACGTTTACAAGTAGGTTGAGGGCCACCTGCGTTTATATGGTAAGGACGTTGTCAGCATGTGACGTCAACATGGGTGACCACCTGGTAGACCACTAGCTAGAAAATTTTCCATGTGGTCCTAGTGCTTGACACCTGTAGTTCTGTAGGTGTGGCCTGCTGCGACAGATCCTTTTGAAGATCTACTGTTATGGTAATTTCCTATGTAACTGTACTTTAGCGACATAAAAGAAGCAAAGGACAAGCTGCACGGTTTTGCCATGGCTATGGAGGGGTTGTCAGGTCTTGAAAAATGAAAAAGTGTGTGGACTTGTGAGGATGATGACAGAGATGTGGCTGTCTATCTGTGATTCTGTCAGGAGAGGGAAAGGGGAAATCCTATTTCAGGCCCTCTCCTGAAGGAGAAAGCACTACATTTCAACAGCAGGCTTGGTGGTGAGTGATGTAAGCAATAATATCCAACAGGGTGGGCGGTATTGTGCTATACCGGACTGCCCAGGGGCGTAATGTGGCCCGACGCCGCAGGCGGAGGGTCTTATTGCCCCTGGAAGGTCCGTAATAGCGCAATACCACCCACCCTGGAGGGTATTATTGCGCTTAGAAAATGGGCACCGTAAAAGAAAATAAGTTTAATAAAAAATGTTAATAAAAAATTAATTTAAAATAAGATTTGTAATAAAATAGTTCCTCCGCTTGCATTAGAATGAATTTTTTTTTTACCTAGTGACATTTGTCCTACAGGAGACTATTTAAGAAAACAAAAAGATTGTTGATGGGAGCCTGCTGTACTGTAGAGTGGCAAAGGAGGGACTGATTTCAAGATTAAAAATGACACTTTCAGACTGTAGAAGGTGGAGAAAACAGATGGAAAACCATATTTGTCTAGTTTTAAATTTCAGTGCTGAACCCACTAAACTGCCTTCCTCTGTAAACTGTTCGGACTACCTCCCCAACAGAAATATACAGGCACAGACCCTCATTTTATTTTTTGTCTGCAGATACTTTCCTGTCTCACCCCTCACCACACACACACTCACAGATTGTGCTCTGTGTTTTTCTCTTTAGTGCAAGGAGCTCCATTACTGCGCTTCCCCAAGGTGCGAGGTAGTTGGCTAGAATTCTGCCGTGGAGCTGCTTAGAGGAACAGACCATGGTAATTGTTAACCTGGTAGCTCCCGGTGAGAACGGGCATGGTGGCCAGGAGGTCTCTGCTACCAGTGAGCTATTATGTGGTACTTTTCATTTTTAATCTTAAAAAAAAGTTTGTTTTCTTTTGTAAGCTGTGACGCAGCTAAGACGATCCCGGTGTTTTGGAGTAGCGGTGAACACATGATGTGCTACCGCTAGTTTTTGAATGATAAAACCAAACGGGGTTAAATATAGAAGATTGTGTGACAGTTTTACTATGAAATTGCCCATTTGTGTTATTTTGAGGAGAGAGCAGCACTGATTTGTTAACCAGGCTAACTGATCGCTTTCGGGGGCGCTGGTAACAGGGGATCACGGCTCTTGTGCTTTTCTGCTGGCAATCCGAACAAAGAGTATTTGCAGGCTACTTGGGATCGTCGTGAGCAGGTACTGTGCTGTTTCTTTCTTTTTTTCTATTTTGTACAGCAGGAGGAATATATGCGGGCTTGGTGGAGAAGTAACTTTGTGCAAGGACCTGAGTGAGACAGAGCGCTACTTTCGGTAGTGTTAGTGTTGTGACAGGACTGAGGACCATTACATTCCTCATTTTCCGAACCGGAGATGGACATAGCACTCTCTCTCACTCTCTGAGCTGCTCAACGAGAATCTGATTGGACTGGATTTTTCCCCCCATATGTGTGCCTACTATGTTTACTTAAAAAAGCAAACTGTAAGACAGACTTGGGAGGGTAGGGGTTTGGTGACCACCAACTGGCTCAGTAAGCAAGAGGGAAAAATGGTGGCTTATCAAGGCTGAAAATTCTAACTTTCCCCTTGATTCTAGTTATGTAGCCAGTTGTTACTGGCACTTTTCCTAACCCGGGCTGTCTTGTCAGATAGATGCCCACCTTAACAGGGCTATCAGCCAATCAAAGCCCAAGAATTTCTAAGCCCATTTTCTAAGGGTGGCTAGATTGCTTTAAAAAACAAACACTACGGAATACACCAGCTTCACCTATGCGGGGAATGCTGGAGTACAGCAAATGCAGGCGTAGCTTCATTCATGCAGTAGCTGAATGACCTTAGTAAGTCTGAGTCTTTAACTCTGGAGAATCTTTGCAATGCAGACCAGACCAACCTGTATTGGAGGTGTTTGCTAGATAATACCCTGGCACACAGGATTGAGAAAGACGCCCCTGGTTTTAAAAAGTAAAAAGACAGAGTGACCATCCTTGCCTGTGTTAATGCCACCTGTATTCACAAACTGAAACATCTGCTTCTTGGTAAGTCCAGAGAACCTAGATGTTTTGGGCACGCCAGTATGGCAAATCTCCCCCTACTGTACGATAACCAGCCTAACGCCTGGATGGATGGCACTATCTTTGGTAGATGTTTCAGAGAAGAATTTGTACCAGCTGTAAAACTACATGAGCAGAGCAAGAATCTGTCACTGAAAGCTGTTCTTCTGCTTGACAAATCCCCAGTGCCCCTTGAAATGCCTGTGATACAAACTCAGGATGGCACCATTAAACATGTGATTCTGCCCCCAAATACCACCTACAAGATTGAACTTTGAGACATGGGGATACTGGAGATTTTCAAGAGGCAGTACAGAAAGCGCCTTTTACAGGCTGTCCTCTCAGACACCAATGAGGAAATGTCACTGCAGGATACTGTAATCTCTGCCACATTAAAAGATATCATCTGCACAGTGGAAATGCATGACATAATGTTCGTCCAGAGACTATAGCCAAGGCTTGGAGAAAATTGGGGATCAGAGTGCCGGATTAAGAAAAAGAGCGAGACATGGAGCTGGCAACAGAGACTAGCTCAGTTGGCAGAGCAGGCACAGCAGTCTAAACCTTGTTCCGTAGACCCCGTCAAGACTCAGAAACTCCGAGATCAGTGAACTTGCAGAAAACCCAAATGCGAAAATAAACTTCTTTCTGAGCAGTAGTGATGTTCAGGAATGGGTTAAATGTGATGAGCATGAGAACGGGCACTTACTGCTCACTACTCACTGATGACTGCGTCATCGATCAGGTCTGCCAGAGCAAGTCTGTTACTGTGTATGATGGTGATAGTGATGGCAGTGAAGTGGTTAGGAGCCCTACTGCAAATATCGGTTACAGACGTTTTTGTTAAAACTCAAAAACACTGACTGCTGTCTGAAGTGATACAGCACAGTAAAGAAACAAAAGCATATCTCTGCTGTATGCATATGCAGCGCTTTAAAGAGACAAAGCACATGACTGCTGTATGAAGTCATTCAGCACTGTACTGAAAGCAAAAACAAATTTGTTGTATGAAGTAATACCGCAAAAAAAAAAGTGTGTTGCAGAAGCATTCACCGTACAGTACCCTAATAAGCGCTCTTAACACCCCATCCAGATTTCCATAGTGTTCCTAAAGGAACAGCTACTATCCTTTACATAATCAGTCGCCCAGTGGCAGTCCTGATTATACAGACTTCCCCTTATTTATTTTTTTGTTGCATGTACATATTATGTTAATTTTTTTTCTCTTCCCTCCATGTACTTCACTTCGCAAGTGGTATCCATAAACGAGACTATTCTTGCATCTCTCTGTTTACAGTGTTCACCATCAGACAGCTTGGCAATTAGTCTATTTTAGATTTTAATAGGGGTTGTGTTAAAATGTAACATATTGTATGTTGACTGTTCCTTATTATTGTATCTGTATATTTTGTTGTAAGGGTGCCCGAAATAAATAAACTCTACTACTACTGCTCTATAAATGAAATTCAACAAGTCAGTTGACCCACTGACCTCCAAAAAGGCAGGACATATATAAAAAAATGTGGGCCCTTTGAGTGACACAGTAAAATGTTTCAAAAAATATTGTGTGTCTTTGTGATCTTTCTGCATATAACAATTGCTTAAAATTTTTAGGCTGTATTTTAGTCCATCAAGTCACTGAGTGTTTAGTGATTCATTAAGGCTTACCAGTCTGCTGAAAAAATGATAAACTTGGTTTTACTGTACAGAAAAAAATGTTTATCATTTTTGAGTAGACGTAATTTTCAATGAATCATTAAACTCTGTGTCTTAGTTAACAGACTAAAATACATCCTAAAAACAGTGACATAGGCTCTCTCTCAATGCAACCTTTAGCCACAGAACAACTCCTCATGCTTTCACAGCTTTGTCAGCTACAACCTGCCCAATAGCTCCCATTCCTTGCAGCACTAATCAAACTGCCTATTTAACATTTATGGCATGCCTTACTTGTTCTGGTGCAGATGTTCTCCAGATCCGATCTGCTGCTGCAAAATTGGTTCCTCCATACATGCAGCTTGCCTTACAGATTACATTCCCGTCTCTCACACAGTACAGACATGCGATTGCAGGACGCTAACATGCACTCCCACCCAAAGCAACCCAGCATACAGACTCCCTCCTCTCTTGGTTATTCACCGCCGTGACCTTGAGCTGGCTCCATCCCGTCTTCACTTCCTGCAGTCCTGCCCCAACCCTGAATCAAGTTCCTGTTGCTGAAAAAAAAATTTTGCTCAAACCCGCCTCCACAACCGCGGTTAAGATTATTCTACTCTTTGAGTGCTAACAGGCACATGGTCTGCCTGGTGTCCCATGGCAACTGTAAACACTGGGATAAATTAGGTGTAAGACACGTCAGTGGCTCAATCCTGCTGCCTGAAATGATCACTGTGTTTACCTTGTGAAACTGTTTTAAATAAATAATAAACTATAGTAAAGGAGAAAACTACAAAAAATAAGAGCCCTAATTCAGAGCTAGTAACACTGACAAGGACTGTGATGATAGCCCCAATCCCTCCTCCCCCAAAGCCGTAGAATTAAGAAGCCAATCTTAGATTGACTGGCAGGTTGTTCAGTCATTTGGAGTAAGACAGCTGAAGGCATGCTTTCCAAAGTCTCTTCTAACTCTCAGAGTGAGGGAGGAAATGGGGGGCCTGGGGCCTGAGAGTGAAGTGCAAAGATGCATTAAGTATTGGTTCTGTGGGGGAAAACACTGGTTCACAGCATGACCTTAATTAAGTTAAAGCAGGACAGAGAACTGTACCAGTTAAAGCAGAAGGAAGCGGGGAAGGCAGTCAGCATAGTAAAGGCCCAAACTCAGGAAAAGATAACCAACTCTGTTAAGAAGGGGGATAAAACCTTTTATAGGTACATTAGGGAGTGAAGAAAGACAAAGGGAGGGACAGTGAAAAAGCAGGGATACTGAACAAATACTTCTGCTCAGTAATCACAAAAGAAGAGGAGGGGGAGGTACCTAATCCAATCAATAGAAGCTCTCTGGATAGGGGGATCGATCCCAGTCCTTTCACAGAACAAAGGGTTCTGAAATAATTCCTAAAACTGAAGGTGGACAAAGCCATGGGGCCTGATGGGATTCACCCCAGAATTCTAAAAGAACTAAGGGGAGAACTAGTGACATCACTGACTACCCTTTTTAACAAATCATGGGAGAATGGTGTGGTACCTGAGTACTGGAAGAGGGTGAATGTGATTCCCCTTCACAAAAATGGGAGCAAGACAGAGACAGGAAACTACAGACCTGTTAGTTTGACCTCAGTGGTAGGGAAAACGATGGAATCATTTCTGAAGGAAAGAATTGTTGATTACCAAGAGGCCAGTGGAACACAGGACCCAGGGCAGCATGAATTCACAGCAGGAAGATCATGTCAGACGAATCTAATCGATCTCTCTGACTGGGTGACTAAAGTAGTAGACCAGGAAGGGGCTGTGCACATGGCCTACCTAGACTTTAGCAAGGCATTTGACACAGTCCCACACAAAAGATTAATAAACAAATTAACCAGCCTAGGAGTGGGTCCCAGGGTGGTAGCCTGGGTAAAGCATTGGCTGGACAACAGGACACTGAAGGTAATAGAAAACGGAATCCACTCTGATGAAAGGGGGGGTTGGTTACTAGTGGGGTACTGCAGGGTTCAGTACTGGGTCTAGTCCTTTTTAATGTCTTTATAAGTGACATTGCAGAGGGACTGGAAGGGAAAGTATGCCTCTTTGCAGATGACATGAAGATCTGCAACAGGGTTGATACACAAGGGGGTGGAAAGGATGAGAAGGGACTTGGCAATGTTAGAGTAATGGTCAGAAGTATGGCAGCTTGGATTCAGTACACAGAAGTGCAAAGTAATACACCTGGGAAACGAAAACCCAGGGGAAGAGTACACAATGGGGGGGGGGGGAGTAACAACAACAAAAATGGAAAGGGACCTGGGGGTAATCGTATCAGATGACCTAAAGGTTACCAAACAATGTGAGAAGGCAGTAAGGATGGCTGGGGGGATACTAGGATGTATAGGGAGAGGCATCACCAGTAGAAAACAGGAAGTTGTTATCCCTCTATACAGACAGTTGATGAGACCCCATCTGGAGTACTGCGTCCAGTTCTGGAGATCCCATATCCGCAAGGACATAAACAGGATGGAGGCAGTCCAGAGGAGGCAACTAAAATGGTGCAGGGTCTGCAACAGAAGCCATCTGAGGAGAGACTAAAGGAACTTAATATGTATACCCTT
This sequence comes from Neoceratodus forsteri, assembly GCA_016271365.2. Classification (NCBI taxonomy): domain Eukaryota; kingdom Metazoa; phylum Chordata; order Ceratodontiformes; family Ceratodontidae; genus Neoceratodus; species Neoceratodus forsteri. Next base: position 263,935,435 of record CM057454.1, on the reverse strand, counting down.
GAAGAAAGGTGGGGGGCATGATAGAAACTTTTAAGTACCTCAAGGGAATCAAAGTCCAAGAGGGTAGCATCTTTCAGAAAAAGAGATGTGCAAGAACAAGGGGACACAATTTAAAGATAAAGGGGGGACAGCTCAGGAGCAATGCGAAGACGTATTTTCTCACAGAGAGGGTGTTGTATGCATGGAACGGCCTTCCAGGTCATGGGGTCAAAAACAGTGGGAGAATTCAAGAATGCATGGGACAGACATAAGGCAGTTCTTGTGGGGGGGTAGAAAGAAATAGGTTGTTGGTTAACTAGGATCTGCAGCTTATCCAGTAGGTATGGAAATGGGCAGACTAGGTGGGCCAAGTGGTCCTTGTCTGCTGTCAAAGTCTATATTTCTGTGTAAGTTTCTTGACCTTTTTGTGCTTCAGTCTACTGTCATTTTAAACTGGATAGAAGCAGTACCCCACTGAAATGAAGGTGTTCATGTCAGTTGCACGATCCTTGAAAAATAAATAGGGAAATACAACACACACATATGCTACATTGGCAGCGAGAAACAGCAGATTGATTGGTTGAACCACATCATGCGACAGTGCAGCTAGCATATCTGCAGTATTGGTAAAGAAGGAACTTTACATAGAAACATAGAATTTGTCGGCAGATAAGGACCGTTTGACCCACCCAGTCTGCCCATTTCCCTACCTAATGGATAAGCTGCAGATCCTAGTTAACCAGCAGCCTACTTCTTTCTACCCCCACCCCCTAGAATTGCCTTATGGCTGTCCCATGCATGCTTGAATTTAATCACTGTTTTTGACTCCACAACCTCCTCTGGAAGGCTGTTCCATGCATCCACAACCCTCTCTGTGAAAAAATACTTCCTTACATTACCTCTGAGCTGCCCCCCCCATCTTCAAATTGTGCCCCTTGTTCTTGCACACCTCTTTTTTTGAAAGATGCTACCCTCTTGGACTTTGTTGATTCCCTTGAGGTACTTGAACGTTTCTATCATGTCCCCCCTCTCCCTCCTTTCCTCGAAGGCTATACATATTAAGCTCCTTTAGTCTCTCTTCATATGTCTTCTGGTGCAGACCCTGCACCATTTTAGTTGCCCTCCTCTGGACAGCTTCCATCTTGTCTATGTCCTTGCGGAGATTGGGTCTCCAGAACTGCACACAGTACTCCAGATGGGGTCTCACCAGCTGTCTGTACAGAGGGATAACAACTTCCTGCTGGTGATGCCTCTCCCTATGCATCCCAGTATCCCCCCAACCCTTCTTACTGCCCTCTCACATTGCTTGCTCACCTTAAGTCATCTGATATGACTACCCCCAGGTCCCTTTCCATTTTTGTTGTTGTTAGTATGTCATCCCCCATTGTGACTCTTCCCTGGGTTTTGTTTCTCCAGTGCATTACCTTGCACTTCTTTGCATTAAATCTAAGCGGCCATACATTTGACCATTCCTCTAACTTTGCCAAGCCCCTTCTCATCCTTTTCCACCCCACCTTGTGCATCAACTCTGTTGCAGATCTTTGTGTCATCTGCAAAGAGACGCATCTTTCTTCAGTCCCTCTGCAATGTCGACCACAAAGACACTGAAGAGGACCGGTCCTAATACTGAACCCTACGGCACCCACTAGTAACCCCCTTTCTTCAGAGTGGACTCCATTTACTTACCCTCTGTGTCCTATTCTCCAGCCAATTCTTTACCCAGGCTATCATCTTGGGACCCACTCCCAGGCTGGCTAACTTGTATATTAATCTTTTGTGTGGGACTGAGTCAAATGCCTTGCTAAAGTCTAGGTAGGCCATGTCCACAGCCCCTCCCTGATCTACTACTTTGGTCACCCAGTCAAAGAAATCTATTAGATTTTGTCTGGCATGACCTTCCTGCTGTGAATCCATGCTGCCTTGGGTCCTGTGCCCTTCTGGCCTCTAGGTACTCGACAATTCTTTCCTTCAGAAGTGATTCCATAATTTTCCCTATCACTGAGGTTAAACTAACTGGTCTGTAGTTTCCCGCTTCTGCCCTGCTCCCACTTTTGTGAAGGGGAATCACATCGGCCCTCCTCCAGTCCTCAGGTATCACCCCATCCTCCCATGATTTATTAAAGAGGGTAGTCAGTGGTGTCACTAGTTAGTTTTAGAATTCTGGGATGAATCCCATCAGGCCCCATTGCTTTGTCCACCTTCAGTTTTAAGAGTTCTTTCAGAACCCTTTCTTCTGTAAATGGGCTGGTATCAACTTCTGTATCCAGAGTGTTTCTATTGTTTGTTTTAGGTACCTCCCCCTCTTCATTTGTAAATACTGAGCAAAAATATTTGTTTAGTATCTCTACCTTTCACAGTCACCCTCTACCCCCCTCCGCTTATTAAGCCTCACTATCCTCCCCTTAGTCTTTCTTCGCTCCTGATGTACCTAAAAAGGTTTTATCCCCTTCTTACCTGAGTTGGCTGTCTTTTCCTCAGTTCGGCCTTTGCTGTTCTGACTGCCTTCCCAGCTTCCTTTGCTTTAACTGATACAATTCTCTGTCCTGCTCCTGCTGTGATTCCTTGTACTTTCTGAATGCTTTTTTTCTTTTGAACCTTCACTGCCACCTCCTTTGAGAACCACAGTGGTTTCTTACATCATTTTGTTTTGTTTATTTGCTTCACACAAAGGCTTGTTACCTCTGTGATGGCAGTTTTTATTATTCCCCATTGTTCTTCCACCCATCCTTCCTGCCCATTTGCTAGTGCATTCCTTAGGCACTCACCCATTTTGGCAAAGTCAGCCCTCCTGAAGTCCAGTACTTTTGCCTTTGTATGGCTTCACTCTTGCTGTTTATTGTGAACCATACTGTTCGATGGTCGCTAGTTCCCAGATGGCTACCCACTTCTACATCTGTGATCCTCTCTCCATCTCCATTTGAGAGGACCAGGTCTAAGATGGCTCCCTCTCGAGCGGGTTCCAATACTAGTTGTCTAAGGCATGCCCCCTGTAGGGCATCTAGAATAACCCCACTCTTATAAGTGGCTGCTGCAACTGCACTCCAGTTAACATCTGGCATATTCAGATCACCCATCAGCAATATCTCCCCTTTATCTGCCATTCTAAGTATACTTTCTATCATTTCCTTGTCCATTTCCTCCTCCGAGGGTCTGTATACAACCCCTGTGCGGATTGTGGTGCCATTGCCTGCCTCCAAATTGACACACAGTGCTTCTTCTCCTCCCTGTTTACCCTTTTGTTCTGTTGCTTTGATTCCTTCTCTTATGTAGGGAGCTACTCCTTCTCCTCTTTTACCCTCCCTGTCCCTCCTGTAGATAGTGTATCCTGGTATGTTTACGTCCCAGTCATGGTTCTGTGTGTACCATGTTTCGCGACTGCCACGATATCCAGATGTTCTCCTCCATCAAGGCCACTAATTCAGAAAGTTATTACCCAGACTATGGGCATTGGTACTCATTGCTCTCCATTTTTGATGGCTTTACCTTCTGTAGCAGCATCCCCACTGACCTTTCTACCTTGGTCTTTTTCTCATTTAGTACCCTGTTTTGTAGGGAGGCTGGGATTTTCCTGCTGCTTATCAGTGCCTCCCCCTTGACTAGTTTAAAAGCGCCAATGAAGCATTTAAACAGATTCCCCAAAGACTTGTCCCTTCCTGGACAGACCATCCTGCCAGTATAGGCTGGTGTCCTCCAGGTGGAACTCCAGTCCCCAATGAAGCCAAACCCTGTGCTCCACACCATTTTTCAACCATTGATTAAACTGCATGGTGCAAAGTACCCTACGCCTCACCCATGCAGCTGTGGGCAGCACCTCTGAAAGGATGCATGTGTGCTACTTGTCTTAAGCCCCTCCCAAACTCTACAAAGTCCTTCTGCACTGCTCTAATCTCATGATGAGCCAAGTCATTTGTCCCTAGGTGGACAATGACGTCCAGCTCAGACTCCCGTGCAACTGTTCTCGTGATTCTAAGGATGCGCTTCCTGTCCCTCCAAGCTATGGCACCAGACAGGCACCTTACTTCAGTTTTCCCTGCTCCCCCCAGTTCTATCCCCCTAATAATTGAGTCCCCCACCAGGAGCTGCTTCCTTTCCCTGTGGTGCCCTCTGTCTCCTTCCTGAGGGCTTCCTTTGTGACAGTTGTCTGCACCCTCCTTAGTCTCCTCTGCGGGTGCATCCATAGGGGAACTATGCTCCCCCAGAATGGTGTATGGATTGTGGAGTGGAACAACTGACTGGGTGTGCCTCTGTTCCACCATCCTTACCTTCCCTGAGCCCATTGTGGTCCAACTGCTGTGCTTTCTTCGCAGCCTCTGAGGTAGTGGTGGTGGCTCTAGTGCTCCCTGGATGGGGGAGGTTCCCTTGCTACTGTCCAGTGCGGCCTGAGGACGGGCAACTTCCTCCTTCAGGGCAGATAGCTGTCTGCAAACAGGGCAGCATCTCAGCCTCCAGAAAGACTCCTGAAAGACTGCTGCCCCACAGCCATTACATTGTACTACTCCCCACATAACTGTCTACCTTGTTTAGTTTTTTTTTTTTTGTGTGTGTGTTATATAGAAATATATGTATTTATATAATGTGTATGCTTATATTGTCAGTGCAGTGTGCTAGAGAGGATATGACAGTGATATGCACCTTGCCCTCTTGAGGAAATGACTTTGGGAGGGGGGGGGAAGACTTAAATGCAGTTGAGGTATGAAATTACCCTTTTCCTTTGTTCGGCAACTTAAAATGTTCCCTTCCTGGTTGTTTATTTCCTTTGAAAAAGTAGTACTGCTTTAGATCCAAATTACTTCTCAGTCTTTGTTTATCATTAAATATTTTAATAATCTTACAGTGAGATTCAGTTGCTGTAAAAAGTTATTGTCATAACAAGCCACTGTTCTTTTGTTTTCTTCCATCGGCTAATGTGTCACTGTAGCAGAATCACTGTGGCCCAGAGTTTCTTTGCATGTGCAGTTGTGCTCTGCTTTTTGTTTTCTTTTAATTCCCCATGGTATAGTTTAAGGCACTGCATGATAGAGTTGAAAGACAATATGACAGAAAAAGCTCTTGCTGTTACATAGATGTCCTTACAACACAACACTTTTAGATGAGAATTGTAGTACGTTTATTTTTAATATAGTGCCCTTCAAATGCGTGGAGCACTTTCACAGTTGATAAATATAACAGCATAACCCAAACAATAATACAGCAGTAAACCTACAGTAATTACAGCTAATGAATGATGCTGCCTTTAATATACCCTCACACAGAAAACCAGCACATGAAGTAAGCGCAAAAAGTTTTTTTATGTTTAATAGAAAGATAGTTACAAAAAAAAGAAAACCAGTAAGTGATACAAACGCATAAAAAGCCTGACCAGAGAAATATTTTGTCAGTCTAAATTTAAAGATAGTGAGAAAGTAAGAACCATGGACTTCATTAAGGAGAGAGTGCCAAAAGACAAGGGTCCCCATTCGACTTCAGCCTGGTGGGTGGCACTCTCAAAATCTCCTGCCCCGTGAACCTCAAAACTGTGGCAGAGGTGTAGGTCAGGATATCATTGAGATAGTGGGAGCTCAGCTTGTCAGGGCTTTATATAAAGAAATGAAAAAATGTTGTAGTCAGTGTACCACCATACTGGCAACCAGCCCAGATCCCAGAGCAATGTGATCTGACCTTTGAGCAGAGGTCAGAAGCCTCACTGCTGTTTTTTTTTTACAAGCTGCATGCGATACAGTTGACCACAAGATAAGCCTTTGTGGAGCGCATCAAAGTAGCCAAGTTTAAAAGAAACAAATACTTGGACCAAAGGGTGGAGGTCATCATTGTCAAGAAAGGGATGGTCTGTCAGTATTTTCAAGATGATAGAAGTAGCCCCTGACCACAGATGACACCTGGGGTACAAATGTCATCTGCCCATCAAGGATCTCACCTAGACTGTTAACCTCCCTCTCTGCCTTCAGCTGAACCCCGTCAAAGATAGGAAGCTTTAGTCTTCCATTTAAGATTGATAACTGATCACTCTCCACCAAGAACAGTTTGGTTTTCCCCTGGTTATGCACCAAGTAGTTGGGAGTACATCCAGACTTTGCTTTCCGAAAGACACTGTTATAGACACTATTCTAACAACAGCTCCATTACCCTGGTGGGGGCAAATGACAAATATAGCTGTGTATGAATCATCAGCATAGCAACGACACCTCACACTGTATCGCCTTATCTCCCCAGTGCAGACAACACAAGCAACAGAACCGAACCCTGGGGAACACAGTCAAGAGCAAATTTGTCAGGACTGGAAGGAGCCAGTCACCACAGACTGCTTCCTCTCATTCAGAAAGGGCAGGAACCATTGAAAAGCAGTACCAGTCATCATAGCATGACAGTTAATAAGCAGACATTTAGCCCAACAACATTTTGCCTACAACATTTGGCCTAATACTCATTTCTCCTAAAAGACATTTGCTCTAATGTGGTGGCTAACGACTACAAGGTAGCGGAAGGCAAAAAGAGCCGCACTAGGACAGGTGGGTGCTCGGTGACAACAACAAACTAAAACATAAGTCATGGCACGCCATCAGCTCCGCACTCAAATAATTAAGCCAGACAAAATAATGCTTTACCATCCTTTTTTAATTTATTTTAAACCACCACTGGAGTGTGTACAAACTGAAAAGGCCTATGCTTGGAGGAAACAAAGCAACAGATAACCTCTAACGTTTCAACCTGAGCAGTCTTTGTCAAAGATAGTGCCCCCTATTGGTTATCAGATTTAAATAGTATGATGCCTTTGTCACATGTGCAATAAATATTTAAAGTGCTTAAGTGCAGTATATTAACAATGTCATTACTAACGTCAAGGTAGCCTCATTTATCGCTCAATCACCTTGTAGCTCGCTTGCCATCCCACTGCCAGTGGGTGTCAAGGTTGTTTTCGCCAGTTGTCACTTTAAGCAAAATGTCATTAGGCTGAATGAGTTAAGCTAAATGTCATTAAATTAAATGTCTTTTTAGTAATTGTCATGGAACCGCTAGTCACCCCACAAGTTCCCCTTGTCTGTACAGCAATACCTGGTGGTCCTTAGTATCAAAAGCAATGACACAGGAAGAGGAGAATAGATGCCTCTGATCATTGCACACCCTGACCAGGGTTGTTTCAGTGCTGTAGTATGTATGAAAGGCAGACTGGAATGGCTCAAGGATGTCATTTTCTTCAAGGCAAGTCACCAGCTGCTCCAGCACCATTTTCTCGACAACCTTAGCCAAGAATGAAAGGTTGGAGGCAGTCTAATTTGTGATATTGCTTCGACCCAAAGAAGACTTCTTGAGCAGGGCCCCATTATGTTGTTGAGGGTCTGTTTTTCAGTGAAGTAACGTTTGGTACCTATACTGTATGTCATAAATGGGTTACTTTCATAGGCGATACTAAAGGACTTCAGATCCATGCAAGTAGCTTAGCATTATGTCTCAGAATTAGCGTACGTTACGCTATAATATCGCTATGCTACTTGCCACTCTGATGATTTTGGCTTTAATGAAGATCTACAGACCCACTTGACTACTTAACATACCAGCTTACGGTACATGGGGTTACCTGGTATAGCTGTGTATTTTTTATTTATTTTTTAATCAGTTTATTTGAGTTGGGGGTGCTGCCCCTTCCCCTTTTTTTTTTTTTTTTTTAATAAAATGGGGGTGTGGGGGTGAAGCCCCCCCAAGTCAAATAAATTGATTAAAAAAAAAACTCTACAGGGTCATACCAACTAACCTGTAATACTTCAAGTAGTGTAAATAGCTCTGTAGAGCACTAATGCCGAAATCAGAAAAGTGGAGCGAGCAGGGTTAAGAGTGCATGGAGGTGAGGTAGCATAAGAGCATAGGTTGACGTGGTATAGAGCATGCCATATTTATCAAAGTAGAGTAAGTGGGTCCGGAGTCCTGCAGTATCGCCCTTTCTTGTAGTATTTGAAAACTGGTCAGTGCAATATGCTGATGGTAGTGTGATTACAGTGATTTCCATGACAACTGCAATTTAGCAACAAATGACCAAACCCTTCTACAGCATACACAGATAGCTGATTCATGGGGATGCAGCACAAGGAAGCTAGTATCAGTATGCAGATATCATCTCTGAAGTACTGTCCCTTAGTTCCTGCAGTCGCTTACAGTTGTACGGTGTAAACAATTTTGTTTTGTTACTTGTCCTGGTCTTGCTGCCTTTGAAAACTGGCAGTATTGCTCAATGGCCACCAAGGTATCAAATCAAAACATACATGCCAACAAACATTTGAAATTGACAGCTCTAGTGCATTTGTCATTTTCAACCAGAGATGTATCAGATGCCGACTCTACACTAACAGTGGGTTCTCAGGATTTACTAGTAAACATTGGCAGCTACTTTACAGCATACTCAGTAAAGGGCATGCAGTTGCAGAGGTATTTGGATGTTGCATTTGTATTATGCACTGATGATTCAGTCTCAGTTTTCTGGCCCTGAACCTCCTGCCCACTGTATAGAAATGGAGCCTGCTCTCCTGCTCGCCTTCCAGATGAGGTTCTGTTAATAGGGAGGTGGGGTGGTGACATCAAGATGTACTAAGGGGAAAAATTGCAGCTGCATTAATGATGCAGGCAGCAAATAAATCCTGCTCGCTGGTCACCCTCCAGCTGGGGCCTTGTCATGGAGTGCTTCCAATGTATCTGTTTGACTGCAGGGAGACAGAGGGTTGACAGATGGGAACCATGGCTTTATTATCTCTAAAATAGTTACTGATGACATCATCATATACAGTTTCAGTGTCTCAGTAGATAGCACGCTTGCCTCTGGGGCTGGAAATCAGAAGGCCATGGGTTCTAGCCCTACACCAGGTGCCTGGGGTAGTATCCATAACTGATGCTGCAGTGCAGCATAAGAGGTATGCTGTACTGTTGAGGTGCCGTTCTTCAGGTGATGCATTGAACTGGTCCTTTCTGCCAGCAAGTGGTCACTGTCCAGGTGAAAGTTAAAGGTCCCTTGGCACTTTCCTGGTGTCGGGGCCTACATTCCCCCTGTCAGTACAACAGGTCCATATAACCCACCCCCAAGGCACACCTGAAGGCAAGCCATCACAGCTTAGTGTGCCTTTCCTGGTCAAAAAAAAAAACTCATCAGAGGAAACCCTGAACTTCAGCAGAGTCTTTGACTCAGTCCCACATGAATGGCTGGTGAAAAATGGAAAGATTTGGAGTAGGGAGAAAAGTTACACAGTATCTGAAGAATTGGCTGAATATAAGAAAACAGTGGGTCATCTTGAGTGGGGAATTCCAGGAGGTTAGGGAGGTCACAAGTGAGGTTCCCCAGGGATCAGTACTAGGCAAAGTTATTTTTAATGTCTTCATAATCCAATACTGGAATGGGGATTCAGGAAAAGATCCTCCTCTTTGCAGATGATACCAAAATATGCAGCTGAGTGGAAAATGAGGGGAGTGTAAGGGCACTAAGGGAGGAACTGGGGAAACTAGAGAAATGGTCCAGGGCCTGGCAGCTGTTTTTTTGTTTTGTTTGTTTTTGTTTTTTAATTGACTTTTATTCAGTTTATGTAAGACATTGCATGACCTTTACTTGTCGAGAGATATACTCAGAGTGCATTATGTAATATTACAGTAGTTGTGCATTATATAGAGAATAATGGATGGGGAAGGGTTTGATATGATAATTTAATGCACACCTGAGTTGTGGGATGCTACATAAACCCCGAGGGCGAAGCCCGAGGGGTTTATCAAAGCATCCCACAACGAGGGTGTGCATTAAATTCTCATATGAAAAACCCTCCCATCTTTTATTTTTATAATAACAGACCAGCAATTTTTCTCCAGCAGTTTGTGAGACTGTTTGGCCCTGCCCACATACAGAATGTTGGCCAATGAGGCAGCAGCATAGTTTGACTGGCATGGCTCATGAATGTCATAACAACCAGCTGGTTGTTATGGAAAATATCAACCTGGTCCGTACATTGAGAGAAATTGCTGACCAGTTATTATGTAATATTACAGTAGTTGTGTGCTTTAGTACTGCCCACATGAGATACTGGATTTGAGTGCATCTCTTTAATAAGCAGTCTTTACAGTGAGCTTTAATAGCTATCAGTGCCTGGGTACTAACCATATAAAAGGCAAAAATAAAAACCCTTCAGCCTGAAGTAACCCATATACATCAGTTATAGTACCCTGTTCTGAACATGAACAGAGCCCATACAGATATGAATTAAAAACTGTAGAACTGATTGCAACATAATGAACATTAGTCCTACACTACATTGAGAAAAGTCTGCATGTTATTTTCCCAGAACATGAAAAATGCATGTTTCGGGAGAGAGAGGCATGTTGTTAACTGTATTCAAACTCTAGATAACCAGATCCTTACTTACAGAGAAAACTTGTCATCACAGGCTCTATCAGGAAGCAAAATGTTATAATTTATTTTTGACTTTATCACCACTTTACCTGGGGAACTCCTTCTGGCATCCTCGGGGGGCTCCCAGCAGCTACCTCCCTCCGTGACTACTACTCACCTCCTCATGCAACCCAGCACCACCTCCGGGTCTATACCCTCTGGAGGTAGGGTCGCCTATCCGCCCAGGTGCTCTATTTCAAGGGCAAAGTGCTGCGCACACGAGAAGCCCGGTTCAAGAGGAGCAGTCCAGTTGGGAGGGGCTTAGGAGGCCAAGGTGCCTTCATCTATACGCAGGAGTGGGGTTTTTCTCTTTAACGTGTGAGTCCTTTCCCCTCGGAGTGCGGATAACAAGGCAGCACTATGCCACAAATCCGCCCCGTGCGTCTGCTATGTTGCCACGCTGGGCACCTCCGATCACCACCAGAGGCCGCTCCAGGAGCGATCGCATCTCCCCAGTCCTCCCTGGGAAGAGAGAGCAGTCCTACAGATGCTCGGTCTCCTCCTCCCCTGCTGACCCCCAGCGGCCTGGCTCATTCCTGAACCCAGGTTGCCAGCATGGCATGAGGTGTGGCGTCCATTGCCTCAACCCTCAACACCACCGGGCCAGCTGCAGGAAGAAAATTATCGGGGCCATATTAGAAAGTGAAATTACTTTCATACGTAGCTTTTAGCTAGCCCTGTGTGCTGGGCCAAGAGTAAGAAGTCAAGAATACCGAATGGCATAACAGCGCACCATTCTACACAGTGTATTAGCAGTAAGTCCCCACACCATCACCCATGGTCAGTGAGCACACCATCCTCTCCTTGTCCCCAAAATTTTACAACACTTCATCAACACTTATCCTGTCTGTGGCTTCCGTTAAACAGTCTCACCCCTAGATACAGAAGTACTTCCAACCTGTATACAAACCACAGACTCTACATATTCAATAATAGTAACAAATATTTGTCCTAAAGTACAGTGGAATGAGATTGCATGGTACTCCAAATAGTCCTAAACTTAGTCATTATGTGGAAAGAGAGGCATCCTGTAAGCTGTTCTTGTGGAACGAAACTTCAAATATATAAAGCCACACTGACTGAGAAAAGGTTGACTTTCCAACCATTTCAGGAAACTAATTACTTGAGGCATAGGAGAGCAGGAAACATTCATTTTATATATGGCATTTATATGACCCACGTACTGTGCTGTTAGATCATAGTTATCCAGAAAGGCAGGAAAGCCCGCCATTTGATATGGCACACTGATAGTATGCCCCCGCGTCATCATTCCAAGTTCAGCGAGCACACCATCTCTTCCTTGCCCCTAAATATCAATCAATAGTGCTTTTCAGCACTTACCCATCTGCAGCCTCCATCACACAGCTTCACTTCCTGATGAATACTGACTTCTCACCTGCACCCAAACTCGGACTGCATAAGTAAAGAAATATTTAAGGACAGACAGTAAATCTCTTTGTATGTGTCTTTGGTTGAGGATGCTCTGATCCATAGTTCATCCTCCAGATCTGAAACAGCAGCAACACGTTTTTCTTTCTTCAGATTTTCCAGCTGTCACTCCACTTCTTTCAGGTGGTTAAATGTAAATTGTTTGTCTCTAATAGCCAAGTGTAACTTTGCTGGAGGTTAATAGTGCAAAGGGCATCTCTGCTGCCCAGTGCTCCCGCTTTATCCCATTGAATGGCTTATGTCTCGTGCTTTTACGTTTGGATGACACAAGTGAAGAGAAATTTATTTATTTTTATATTTACGTATATGTATATTATACAAGGATATAATAGTAATTAACCAAGGGTTAAGGGATTAAGTAAGGGAGGTGTATCAAGTACTCCAGATATAACAGAACTCCTTATATAAGGTAGTTTTTTTTGTATCATTGGATCACTATGGAGATGAGGTACAGCGGGGAGGTAGTCAGTTGTGTGAATGTGGAGTGCTCTTCTCTAGGGTTATGTGCTAGAGGAGGGGGCACTGCCCTATCTGAACGACCTTTGCAAACCTTCACACCCAGCTCATAGCAACAAGAAATGAGATATCTCAGCTGCGGCACCAGCTTAGCTGGTGTCCTTCCCTCACACCCCCACTCCCTCAAAGACCCAGTGGCCCAGGGGGCTGGAGGGTGGTGGGGAAGGACAGGGGGAAGGGTGGCAGGGGCATCTACAAGGGGTTTGACCATTCTCGCACCATTCAGACAGCAGATAATTTTGCACCCCCTGTAGGAGGAGGCTCAGGTAAGTGACTCTGTCTGGGGGCTCTAAGTCTTTTTGGAGAAATGGGCAGGATGACTTATTGGAACCCACGGGAGTGAGCAGGTTGAAGTAAAAAAGGAGAGTCTTAATGATTGGCTGCTGATATTGAATGACCCAGTGATTAGGGGAGTAGAGAGGGCAGTGGTTGGAGAGGGAAGGGGGGGTGAGCAGGAGGAAGTCAGCAAGGAGCGTCTTAGTGATTGGGGACTCAAGTGAATTAGGGAAGTAGAGGATAGTGGGCAGGGAAGGGAGGGGGAGTGAAGTGATCATATGCCTTCCTGGTGCATCAGCCATTAGGGATATAGATAGGATAGGGAGGATGATGGAGAAGAGGGAGGAGGAGCTGGGGTTCCTGGGACACTTGGGTACCAACGATCTGGTGAACCAGCCTGTGGAAGCAGTGAATCAGAACTTTAAGAGGCTGGGGACAGACTGAAAGCTTAGTTGGCTTGCCTGGCTTTTTCTGAGGTCCTCCCTGTGTTGAATTGGGGGAATGGGTATATAGAGTAAGGAAGGAAAAGACAGACTGATTTAATGGGTGGCTGAAGGGATGGTGTCAAGAGCAGGGTACCATTTTGTGGGGGACTAGGGCTTCTGGGACAGGAGGCTCTTCAAGGGTGATGGTCTTCACCTGACGGGAGACAGGGGCAGTGATCTGGGGCAGAAATATGACGTTTACATTTGATAAACTGACTGCAAGGGAGACAGAGGCTAGGTGAACTACTGAGAATGAAGAGCAGATGGGGATCCTAGTTAGGGCTCCCCTTGAACCAGAGGACTAATAGTGGCAAGGTGGATAACACGAAGGTTAAAGTTCAAATTAGGTTAGGTGAAGAGGCCAATGAGGGAGGGCTGACAAAGCCTAAATTCTGCATGAAAAATAAAAAAACTATGGAGACTAGAAAAGAATAAGAGAGAAGGAATAGTATAAAATAAAAGGGGATCAGGAGAAAGATGGAAAGGGGTCTGCCTTAATGCCAGGAGTCTGGGAAATAAAATTAGTGAGCTCCAGGCAATTGTAGCAGACACAGAGGTGGATCTAGTAGCCATCACAGAAACTTGGGCCACAAAGAATAATGACTGGGATCTGAGAGTCCCAAGCTACACCATGTTTAAACAGGATAGAGGAAAAGGTAAAGGAGGAGGCATAGCCCTATATGTCAGAGAGGGCAAAGAGGCAATGGAGGATGGAAACATTGGGGGAGGAAATGGGGAAACAGAATAGCTGTGAGTTCAGCTCACAGGCAAGAAACTATGATTGGGGACTCTATAAACCTCCTGGAATGGGGAGAGATAAGGAGCTAGGGACTGAACTAGCGGGGGCAAAGGGGATGTGGTGGTGGTGAGAGATCTAAACCTGCCAGATACTGATCGGGGCATTCCAGCAGTCTGGAGCTCCAGAAGTCAGGCCCTGCTGAACATATTGCAGGACTGCCTGCTGGTGCAGCTAGTTAAGGAACCCACCAGGCATGCTGCTATTCTCGATGTGGTACCCACCAACTTAGAAGCGGTAGCAGGAGTTGAATGTAGTGGAGCCAGTAGGGTCCAGTGACCATAACTCTGTATGGTTCAGCCTGATGCATGGGACAAGTAAGCCTTCATCAAAGGTTGAAGTCCTAGATTTCAGAAGGGCAGACTTCAGCTGGATGACGGAGATGGTCCGGGACAAGTTACTTGGAGTGGACAGGCATCAGGGATGTGAAGGAAAGATAGGGGGCAATCAGAGGAGCGGTTTTTACATCAACAAAGGTTTGCATGAGAACAGTAATCAAAAGAAGATTACACAAGATACAAATCTGTTTCTCTAGAAATGTCAGGGTAGCAGTGAGAGCCAAAAATAAGTCCTTCACTTGATGCAAGGAAAAGCAAGGGAAGAAAGAATGGGAGAGTACCAGTCAGAATAAGGGAAACTGAAAGACCAGTCAGACAAGCAAAGGCAGACACTAAACTGCATATTGTGGAGGGGGTCAAGGGTGGGGGAAAAACAGTTTTTTAGATATATTTTTGGGAAAAAAATGAAGAGAGAAGGAACTGTTAGGCTAACAGAGGGAGGTAGGGCAGTTGAGGATAGACCGAAAGCAGCTGTTCTTAACTACTACTAGGGCCTTGGATATGGTTCACTAGCCACAGTCTGGTAGTTCCACTGGAATGGTCTGATTTGCGGATGTCTTTTAGGTTAGCTCCTCCCACCACCTGGGCGGTATATCCCCCTACTCTGCCCCTTGACGTCAGATCATTCTTTCTACTGGAAGAACAGGTCACCTCAATCGCGGCTCCCACTTAGAATTTAGTGAGTCATAGGCAAACTTTGTCTCCAGGTTATTTCCTTGGTTCCCTTCTCTCCCCTCATCGACCATCGATGGAGCAGTGGAAGCCAGAGTTCACGTTTTGCGTTCAGTGCCAGCAGTAGATGTCAGTCACCAACCCACATGACACATGCGTGTACTGCCTGGGCAGGTAACATGACATGACCAGTGGTGACATTTATCTCAACGTGCTACCTGAGAACCTTGAGACAAGGAAGCTGTGGCTCTTGCTGGGTCAGCCTTCATGACAGGATCTGAAGGACCGCCCTAAGGGCCACAAGAAGGCCTCGGCTGCGGCCTGGTCTGCCCAGCAGCTTGTGGCACTTACGGTGGAAGCAGTGGCTGCTGCGTTGGGCACCTCCTCAGTCTCAGCACTGCTCCTGGCTGGAACCATCATTGGAGGATCATTCACTGACGGCATTCAGGACATCAGTTTGGCCCTCCAGACCCTTGGGGAGAGCCCTGCCCACCATGTCACTAAGTACAGGCACTGCCGGCACCAGTCATGGGACTGGAGAGCTCGCAGTTCTTCTGATCTTTTGACTCATCTGACCGTTCAACAGAGGTCGAGCGCTCCTTGATCAAGTGGCAGGTTGGGCAGGTTGAAGGCTCTGTGATTCCCCCCGTGGTTCCACCATTGAGCCAGTCAACTCCAACTTCAGATGAACATGCCATGGAAATTTTCCTCAAGCCTGTTGACCAGTTGTCAGATGGGTTCAAGGAATCAATCTCGCAGACTCTGGTGCTCCTGGTCCTCAAGAGGATGTGTTCCAGTCCATATACCCCTCTGGTTCTTGTCAGGAGCTGCCTCCACCAGCGGTTGAGCCTTCCAAGCCCATGCTGTTTAATGTCTGCAGGCACATGGTATACCACAAGCAGCTGGGAAGTTCCCCCCTCCATCAGTCGTCTGGTTGATGGTTGAGGTCGTGTTAGGGATCTCGGTTGAGGCATTCCTGCTCTCAGTCCCGCTTGACTGGGAGGCACAGCTGTTGACACTTCTCATCTTCCTCATCCTTGATTGAGGAGAGGTGGTTGCTATTATTGTTAAATCTAGTAGAAATAATGTTAAGGTAGTAAGCCTGACACCCAGTGGTTTAAATATGAATTGCAGTAAAGTGATTGCATATATGTGATGCCACAATTGAACATCGTTTGAGATTGGTTCATTTGAAAGAGTCGTGAACTTTTTAGCATATAAAAGTATGGGTGTTTAAGGCTAATGCCACGCCTTGATAAAGCGTTGGTATAACGTGAAACGTTGGTGATTTTGTACTGGTCGTTTGCACCTTGGTGATCTTTTTGCTACTATTTATTAGTAATATTTATTCCAAATAAAATGCGTTATATTTCACTATATTTCAAGTGAATATGCTCTTTCTCTGTGTTGCCGGACTCTCTTGTCTGTAGATGTTACTTTTTTGTCTGGGCACCAGAGATTATTTTAGCTGTCTACTGCCTACGCTTTTTTTCATTAAGTCGATGGTGGCCCAGGAGAAAGTGATCGAGTGCTTTTTCAAGGGCCTGGACCAGCTGTTCCCTCTTGTGCATGTATCTCCTCCACTATGGAACATGCTGGTTGTGTTGGCTATAATCACGGGGCAGCCTTTCGAGCAATTGCACAGGTGTGAGATGGAAGACAACCTTTCTGGTGGCCATCAGATCAGCTAGAAGGACTGGGGAACTCCAGGCGCTGTTAGTGGAGTCTACTGCCTGATCATCTACAGAGACATAGTTGTCCTTCCCTCCAATCTGAAGTTCCTTTTGAAGGTTGTATTAGAGTTTCATCTTAACCAGGTGATTAGTTTACCAGTATACGTTACTTACTCATCTTCAGAGGATCATCAGAGGCTGACCACAGGCTCCATACCCTGAACCTGTGGAGAGATCTCATTATCTAGAGAGTACAGCATTCAGGGAGAGGCTCACCAGCTGTTTGTCGCCTACGCTGAAGCCATGCCTGGCAGACCAGCAGCAAAGCAGAGAATTGGCAGGTGGATCACATCCTGCGTCTACCTATGCTGTAGGTTATCTGGTAGAGAGCCTCCTGTAGGGTTTAGAGTTCACTCCACCTGATATACCACTGCTTCCAGGGACATCCTTATGCAGGAAATCTGCAGAGTTACTACCTGGAAGTCAGCACACACTTTCATTTCTCACTACTGCATCGACCTTGACCTATGCCTGGTTTAGGGACCTCGGTCCTCTAATCTCTGTTCGCCAAGTAGGGGTGCGTGCCTTGCCCCCACCTCCTAGAGAACTGCTAGGAGTCTGAGTGTGGTTAGTGAACCATATCCACACCCTTAGAAAAATAGGTTACTCACATGTAACCGTAGTTCTAGGAGTGATATGTGGTTCACAGCCACACAGTCCACCCAGCCTCCCCTGGCAATTGGCACACGGATTCCTGCTTCCAGCGTGCAAAGATCTGATGTCATGGGGTGAAGTCAGGGGGATATACTGTCCCAGTGGTGGGAGGAGCTTAGCTTAAGGATGTCCAGCAAATCAGACCGTGCCAGGGGAACTGCCAGAGTGTGGATGTGAACCATATACCACTCCTAGAACTACGATTGCAGGTGAGTAACCTATTTTATTTTGCTCTGTATTCACAAGGGTAGGCAAAGTGCTTCTGCCAGAGAGTGGCATTAATGCAGAAGGGGGATCCCTGTGATGAGGCAGCAAGTATTTACCAGCAAAATGATTTGAAAAGGGCTAGCAGCCCTAAAGATAAATAAAGCCCCAGGGCCAGGGAAGGGAACACTGCCTGAAGTGTGCATGAACACCATATACCACTCCTAGAACTACTGTTACAGGTGAGTAACCTGTGTATTTTTTCCACTCCTCCTTTCTCAGCTACAAAAAGCTGTATTACTCTGCCATCCTACAGCCCCTCTTTCCAAGCACTGCTTACTTCAATTTATATAAATGTCCATCAGGTCCCTCTTGCATTTAATTTTATCGATTTTTAAAATAAGAAACAGTCTGTCCTGTCTATCCTTCAATCGACCACCTTACACAGCAAGATAATCTGATTAGCTCTGTGGAGTTTGTCACACTGCCAGTTTAAAAAGTGCTGCTACACTTATTTGGAGGAAAAGTTTTGAGGTGGTAAGGGTTGGACTCCATACACTGGGCATTTCACACTTGATGCTGTTCCCTGCTCACCTAAGAATAAGCTACGTGGGCAAAACGTCCTATACGGACCCAGTGGAGTCTGGTAAGAGACTTGCTCTGATAAAACAAGGCTTTGTCCAAAGAGAGGGTTAGAATGATTCTGAGGGGGGGGAGGAAGACTGAACTATTCTTTTTGTTTTCCCATCAGGGTACCTTAAAATAATTACCATGGTGCTCAGGGAGTCTTTTAAATGTGATTGTTGTACGCATACAGTTTAAATTGGGGTCGGGAAATAGTTTTCCAGGTACCATATGTACAGATGCCTCGGACCTGCTTCTTTCAGTGTGTAATAAATCTTACAGTCTCAGCAAAGTTTTTGTTTACCTGCGCCCAGAAACGAGCAATGCGCTCAGTAGCAGGGGAAGCTATCCCACAGTATCACAGAGGTCCTTCAGTTTCTGGCGCACACATCATCAGCATCAAAAAGCATGCAAGCTTAAAAATATTTAAATGATAACAAAATGTATTTCCAAATGGAATAACTTTCTATCACCTCCTTACACTGCCCCAGTGCTTTGGCTACTAGCCTTCCTCAGGGGGTGTGGCCTATGTTCACACACACACGTGACTTTTAAGATAATTTTCAAGAGACATCACAGTAGCTAGTCCTCTTTGTTTAAACTCTTTATATTCTTCTTAAAGAGCCACTGCTTAGTTAGGTTCGTTTCTACATTTAAAGTTCGTAAATAATCAGAAATAAATAAAATGTTTAACAAAAAATATAAAATGATCGCATAGTATTGTATGTTCTATATTTTCTAAATCCTGTTACTTCCATTTACAGCAAGGGATGTCACATACAGAAGCATTTCATTTCATTCATTACTCCTATTAATGTGATCACCTAAACATTAATATGCCTGGGATCAAAGCATACATTCAGCCTTTTTGTTATGTTTCTAAATTGAAAGAGCTGATTTTTGAGAAGAAATGGAAGAGAATTGCATTTGTACTGATTACCCTTTCTAATCAGTCCATCAGAGATATCCATCTCTCCAAACTGGGAAAAATGTCATTTCAAGGCATCCTTACAAGAGAAAACAAGAAAGAAATTAATATAATGTTATCTGTTTTAAACAACTTAATTATTAGCTTTTAAAGTTCACAGATATAAGTTCAAGGTATGGGAATATTGTGGGGGCCGGGGGTTGGGGGGATCAGGAAAGGGTAATCAGATACTTTAAACATAACATTTTTTCAAACCATCATTTCAATACTTTTTAGAACTTAGATAAGGTTTCAAGTCCCAACCGTCATTCAGACCTTTTGACTTTACTGTGTCTAGGGTAAAAATCCAGTAACTTTCTTTTTCTAATAGCAAATTCTGTCTATCACACCCTCCTTGGGATTGTTTCACACACTCTAGGCCCATACAGGGCCCCCCTCTGGATAAATGCTTTCAACAGTGACATCTCCTCCCAAACTAAGCTGGACCCATTCAAATCCAAGATTCGATCACTACTCTCTACAGCTAGCACCTGCAGCTGTCTCCCTTAACCATGTTTTCCAAAACCTCATCCTTCGCACTTGACCTCTTTCATAGTAACTTGGCACTCATGCCTCCTACCCGTCCCCTCTCTGCATCCCCCCTACCCCTCCTCTCCCCCCCTTGCCCCACCTCTCCCTCCGCTCTCCACTCCCACCCCCTCTCTTACTCTCTTCCCAGCCCACCCTCCCACATCCCTTCCTACACCCTGTTTGTCTTGACAAAGCCTGCTGCCCGATATCAATGTACTGTATGCATTTTCCTGTGCCTGAAACTGATTACCATAATGTGTCTATTGTTTTACTTTGTCCATTATGATTTTTGTACCTCCTATTTACACTTTATTGTACCGTCTTTTCTACTGATGTGGAACCTTTGTAAAAGAGCTCGTGGCTCAAAGGTATATGTAATCCATATGTTCTCTCCTTCTGATGTTTTCTTGAATTGTCTGTGTACTAACTGATCTTTAAGGGTTGCTGTCTTTGTAAAAGTTACTCTAGGTGTATCCCCCACCACATTTCTCAATATTCTGTCATTTTTTTAGGATATTCCAGTTTTTCCACACTATATTCCTCACTTGTCCCGCCACACTATTATATTCAGGTACAAATGTTATTGGGGCACTTCCAACATCTGTTTTTTTGTTTTGCTTTATTCTTCTAGCTGAGGGTAAAGAGGTTGGAAATGCATTTTATTATACTTTAAATATTTTCAAGCTTGCCAGCCTGTGCTTGAGGTCGAGGCGCTGGACGCGACACCTCGGCGTGACTGCCTTGACCGGTTCAGGAACAGCCCGGGGTCAGCAGAGAGGTGAGAGAATCGGCGTTTGGACTGCTTTCCTCTCTCAGGGAGGAGGGTTTGTCATCCCGCCTACTGTTGCCCCTCTAGTGGGGCTGGGGGGTGATGCAGGCAGGGACTGGCATGTAGCTGGCAGGCGTGGCGTATGGGTGCCCCATCATGTGCTCGCTCACACTGATGCCAGAGGGACTACAGGGAACAAAATAGAAAAATGGCAGCCAGGGGCTCTGGCGCTTGGCTATGTGCTGTCGTTCCAGATTTGGATTGTGCTTTGGGGGCTCCTTCTCGGCCCCACGATGGGGGGTAATCCGGGGGGTGTCTGGGGTGGCAGTGGCGGTTGGACTAGGGGTCAGAGTTACCAGAACAGAGGTACTGCCCCTGGTGGCTGGATAAAGCATTTGTGGGGGGAAATATATATATATATTTGTTTTTTTTCAAGCTAGCGTGCTTTTTAATGCTGATGATGTGTGCGTGAGAAACTTAAGGACCACTGTAGTAAATCTTAATTGGCTTTAGCTGCAGGAGCCCTATAGATAAGTGAGAGAAGCTGAGCTTTCTAAGGTGGCCCCTACCTTGTGGCAAGTTTACCGCAGTACATGCGCAGAATAGCCGGTCATGGGGCATGCAGATTGAACACTTCAGCTACTGACTTTACTAAGTACTGGCTCAACCGCTCAAATGTTGTGTCAGTAAGTAAGTGCTATTTCACTAATTTAGTAATGATTCAGTGACATTAGGATGCTAAACTAATGATGTTCTTATTTTTAGTTGTTGTTTTTTTATTATATGGTTTTAGTGTCAGCAACCAATTGGTCAGTCTTTAAGTGCTTATGTATAAGGGGTGTCGATCTCCCCTGTTAATGTTTGTTAAACATATGGCAAAACATTTGACTTTTCCATAGTAGGGTCTAATATTAATAGGGATATATTCCATGTTTGGTTCATAATATGGACTCTAATGCGACAGAAAATGGCATACATTAAGTGCAAGGTGACACTTTATGAACTTCTTGAACTATGCCTATGATTCATTTATTTAAAAGTTTTACCAGGAAGGCATGCTGAGCGGGCTACCGCTTGATTCCAGATGCATCCGGGTGGGTGGGGGTGGTGTGTGTGATAGGGAGGATATGTAATACAGTGTACAGTGAGCAAGCAAGCAAAACATACAGATATAGTGTGGTACAGTTGGTAGTTGTGGGATACAAAAAAAACAATTTAAGTTCACAATAAGGAGAGCTAGATCCTTGATCTAAAATGTATCTTAATTGCATGTGCAGGTGGAGGAGAAGTGTTTTTTGAGGAGGGAGTTGAGGTGCTGAGGGGAAGTGTGCCAAATGTCTTCTGGAAGGAAGTTCCACAGTTTAGGCATGCGAAATTTAAAGGCTACCTGGCTTCAGGAGAGTAGAGTCATATTCAGGGCCCCATGTTCACTGCAGCAAAGTGGACCTACATTCTGCCGCAGGACCTCATACTTTCTGCGTCAGAACAGCTGCTGATTCTGCGGCAGATAAATTGTGGCTAAACAGAATACCTTCAAAGGGATTAAGTCTTAGTTAACCCTTTGACTGCCTTCATGCAACCACTCCGCTACACTGAAAGTGGAACAGCAGGTCATTTAACAGTGTGCAGTCTTCTTATCACAAATATTAAACTGTTGTAACCCAAGCCTGGCACAGCCATGGGCATGAGTGTTCTCTTTTAATGAATTTTCCCTCCCACCCCGAATCTGAAGGCTCATCTGTTCTTCTGGAAATTGGTGGCCTTTTCTGATTTTGATCAGTGTTCTTTTAAATTATTATTTCTGTAAACTAGGAATACTCCAACTGCCTTACAACAAACATGTTGAGTGCAACGTACAAATCTGTGTTTTTGTGGGGGATTGTCTTCCTATAATAGTGAAGGAGGGTGTGACTTGTAGTGTCTGCAGGATTTGTTGACTCCTGATTTTTCTTTTGGGGACACACTAAAAAATGCAAGCAAGTCATTCTTATTAAGCTGGAGTAACCTTGGTTAGCATGTTCTCGTCTCCTCACAACTCAGAGGGTGGTGGTGTTCTTCAGTCAGTCTGCTGCAGCTAGGCAACTTGACCCTCCTTAAGAATTGAGCTTGATGCCACCATTTAGGCTAAAGGTTCCGATTTGCCAAGAAATTACTCTCACACTTGCAGGTACAGAACTACAGCCCATGAATCAAAACTGTGATAGATGTCCACCAGTGGAGACCGAGTCCTCGGCTCAGTTTGCTGGCAGCCCTAGGTTTCTGCAGTCAGTTCCTCCTCCAATACCTGTCACCACACTGAGATCAGTTCCACCTCCACGGGCACCACAGAATCTTCTCACTTCTTGACTACAGCTTGCCTTCCAGTTCTTCCTTCCAAATTCATCTTCCAAGGATTCAGTATGCACCATGAGCAGCCCCACAATGAAACATTAACATGGCTGAGCTTCCCACACCTACACAGCAGCAAATCATAACTGCCGTGGACCTAATCAAGCTCTGCTACTATTGCGTCAGTCCCCCCCCCCCCACACACACACACAATACTGGCTGGAAGAAGTTATGTAATGAGCCAGCATGAGTCAAGATGCCATGCAGCCACTAGCTTTTCGGCTTTGTAGTGGACAGCATCAGTTTGCTACCCCTTCTAATGAGCATGTTTGCCATGGCATACTTAACACATCAATAGCTATGCCCTTGCCTTGTGTGATTGCATAGCATAGCTAGCTTTTCTGCGGCTGAGTGGCTGATTTTCCTGATTTCTGCAGTCAGCCCTGATTTCTGCGGCCACTGCTGCAACTGCAGAATCGCAGAAAACACGGGGCCCTGGTCGTATTTCTTGAGTGAGTACATGGGAGGGATTTGGGCTATTGGGGCTTAGGCAAGGTAAGGGGGCAGGGACTGTGCCCAGAATTTAGCCGTAAACCTAGCACAGTGGGACTGTCTCTGATCTTGAAGCAAGGGGAGGTCCACGGTCCAGTAGAGGCCACAATGATGAATTTTGGGAGGACAGTCAAAAGCGAAGTGACAGAAGGAGTGGAAGAGGGGGTCCAGTCTGGCTAGGGTGGATTTAGGAGCGGCACTGTAGACTACATCCCCGCAGTCAAAAATAGAATAATTTTCTGCACAATTGCTCGGTGAGCTGACAGAGGGATGCAACCACAGTTGCGGTATAAGACGCCCAACTTGGGGTGCAGATTTTTGTGGGTGGCATTGATATGTACAGAAACATTGAGGTGCTGGTCAAGCCAGACCCCGAGATATCTAAAGGAAGTGCATGCCTCAAGGGAAGCCCCATCTAGGGTGGGGATGGGGGGGAGCCGAGAAAGTCTCTGCCTCGTGCTGAAGGTTAAGGAGACCATTTTCTTGGCATTGAGAAAAAGCTGATTTGAGTGAAACCAGAGCTGAATATCATTGAAGTCCTGCTGGAGTCTGGTCATCACATCAGAGGAAGAGGGGCTGGATGTATACAGTACCATGTCGTCCACATACATGTGAATGGATGTGTGCGGGCAGGCCGAGGGCAGATCGTTAAGGAAGATAGAGAACAGGATTAGACCGAGCCTTGGGGAACACCAGTGGTAACAGGGAGGGAGTCAGAGGTGGAGGTGCCATTTCTGTCTGATTGGTACCTGCCTGCCAGGTAGGAGTAGAACCAGCTGGTAGCCTCACTGAGAGCCCTGTGAGAGAGAGTTTGGACAGGAGAAGGGAGTGAGTGACAGTGTCGAACGCCTTTGCTAGGTTGACAAAGATGGCTGAGGTGATGTTACCTTTATCCATATCAGTAAGAATGGAATCTGTGAGCCTTAGGAGGGAAGTGGCATTGGAGTGAGAGTTCCTAAATCCAGACTGGTAAGGTGAGAAGAAAGAGGAGGAGTCGAGAAAGGAGGAGAGCTGTGAGGGGACTAGGTGCTTCTGGAGTTTAGCTAGTATGGGGAGGAGGGAGATGGGGTGGTAGTTGCCAGGGGAGGAGGGGTTGCCTAATCTAGGGAGGGGGATGACTGTGGCGTGCTTCCAGTCTGATGGGATAGAAGCAAGAGAGAAGGAGAGGTTGAAGAGTGAGGCCGGGGGATGGCAATGGCTGGAGTTGATAGGTAGAGCATTTTGGAGTCCAATCCCAAGGGGCATTTACCCTTGGAAGGATTAAGGGTGAGCAGGGTGCTGGGTACTTGAGATGGGGTAATCAAGGGATAGGAGAAGGAGGTGGCCGGGTGGGGGCTTGGGTAGGTGGGGATGTGATTACGGGTATGCGGGACAGTGGGAGAATGGACAGAAATGAGGATGAACAGTTTGTGAAAAATGTGTTGAATTCAGAGGCCACTGCGCGAGGTTCCTTAACAGTGGATCCGCCTACATCTAGGACGGGGTGGGGAGAAGGGCAAATTAACCACCTTCCAAAATTTAGAAGGGTGATTTATGTTAGTGTGGAAGGAGGCTTTGAAATAGTTAGCTTTTGCCTGTCGGATTAGCCTTGTACAGGCATTTCGTAGTGAGCGATAGTTTTGGTGCTCCGCGGGGGTGCCGGATACCTTGTAAGCATTTCAAGCTTGGTCCCTAGCTCTGAGGTGAGCCTTGAGGTCTGCTAAGATCCAGGGTAGGTGAGCTCTCCTTACTCAAGCCCATCTGAGTGGGGCATGGTAGTCCCATACAGTGAGGAACCTGGACTTGAAGTACTCCAGGGCGGAATCGATAGAGATGGCCCGTGGGATGAATGACCAGTCTGTGTTTGACAGGTCATTTAGGAGTAAAGCAAGGTCTAAGGATTTATAGGACCTGGTGAGGAGAGTTCTTGGGGGAGGTGCCTTGGGTCTGAATATTTTCCTTACCGAGTATATCATGTGATGATCGCTTAAAGAGTCCTGTAGTACGCCTGAGGCAAGTATCCGATGTGGGTGTGAGGTAAGGGCCTAGTTCAGGAGAGAGTGGTTCTGTGATTTGGAGTTCAAATGTATGGGTTATGAGATCTGTTGTGACAGGTTTAGTGTGGCTACTTGGCTACGAAGCTTGGAACAAGCACTGGAGAGCCAGTTCAAATTGAAGTCCCCAAGGATATGGAGCTCACCCCCCCCCCCGATGTGTGGGATTTTAGGGTATCCAGGTGATCTAAGATAGCGGCCATAGGGGAGGCAGGAGAGCAATAAGATCCTGCTATATATAAGGGAATTGAGTAGGGGAGAGAGATTTTTATTAGCAAGGCATCTATGGACTGTGTGGGCATGGATAGCGAGACTGGGGTGAACTGGAGCAGGGATGAGATGTACATGGCTATGCCACCACCTCTTTTGTTACCAGGGCAGTCATTATGAATGACGGAGTAGCCAGGAATAGAGATTTCAGTGTCCTGGTTGTGAGGCTTCAGCCTGGTCTCTGTGATAATTAAAGTGTCAGGACGCAGGGATAGGACAATTGGTTATAACATGGTTAGTTTATGTAGGAGGCTGCACATATTTAGGTAGGCTAATTTTAATCCCTGTGGTAGTTGGAGAGCAGGGGAGGGGTTTTGTCCCGGGGGGGGGGGTTGGTCCAGGGTTTGGCTCGATGTCCCCAGCTAATAAGAGTAGTAACTTTATCAAACGTTTGATTTTAGGCATGGCCCACATCAGCTTGCGGTGGAGAATAGGTAGCTTGAAGGTATGCAATGAGGTGCCCTGAGCTGGGAATTTTAGGGCTGTCAGCCCAGTATAAAAAGAGGGTGGGAGGGTGGTAAGCAGCCAATTATAGAGAAGAGTGGCGGGGGGCTGTCTAACGGTGGAGACAGCAGAGGGGTGTGGCATTGCAGTCGGGGTGTTAATTGTTAGAAGACAAGTCAGCAACTCTGGGTAGTAGGAGGGTGGCAGGGACATCAAAGGTGCAAGAAGGTAGATTGTAGTTAAGCAGAGGGGCAGCATGGTGCTGCTGGCTGCTTAGGGAGTGCAGGATTAACTTGTAGCAGCCACTAGGTGGTGGGTGCAAAGGGAAAAATTGGTTGATTGGTTATGAGCTACACGTGATCCTGCCTATATAAAGGGTAGTTCACCAAGGGTGGTGGTGGGGCAGCCAATGCGCAGCATCGGCAGGGCCTTACACACACACGCACACCTACCTCTGTTTGAAATTGAAAAAGCTGGCATGCCTCTCTTGTCAGACGCCGTACCTGAAATGCGGGCGGGTTGCACCTCAGGGGAGGGCAGAGCAGTGTTGGCCCTCACAACCAGTGGGGAGCTGTGGAGAGAGCAGAAAGGAGACAGTTATTTAACAGGTAAGATGGAGGTGGAGCTAAACGGGGGGACAATGGACAGAGCCAGTTGTCCTCCAGTTTCAATTGCTAGTAAACATTTTCATCTCTAACAGAATTTGGGCATTTTTAAATGTTTTAAATTATTGTTTTCCTCAAGAAAAAAGAATGGCAACTTCTTTGGCTTTGAAATAGTACTGTGGACAAGAACAGGAAATGGAGCCAGAAAAAGATATAAAGTATAAATAATATTGTATGCTATTTACAGTATTTCCCTTGTCTCCCCCCAGATCATATCTGTAAATGAGATTGATTTTATCTCTGTATGTTTATTTGGTTAACTAATGCAAATAAATAAATACATAAGTAAATAAATAATTAGGAAGAACCTTGGAAAGTAACTTTAACAGGCACAGTACAGCATATTAACATTTTTAATTAACTACTGCATTGTTCTTTTTTATTAATATAACAAATGGACTTCTAGGAGGAACGATGCATGAGTCATTAAAAGGGGTGGGGCTAGGGGTGGAGCTTAGGATCCGGTTTTTGCCTCATACAAAGGTGGCAACCCTACATATAAAACAGCATTAGCTCTGAGCATAATCATTGGGTCTGCAAGCAAATTCATTGGAATTGTGGCTCAGACAATAAATTTCCCTGTAGTTGTCTGAAAATCAAGCGTACTCTAAGGCTTGCTCGCGGTTTCCCTGTAGCTCTCTGAAAATCAAGTGCACTCTGAGGTTTACTCCCGGTAGGGCAGACCCAGTGTTTAGC
This sequence comes from Neoceratodus forsteri, assembly GCA_016271365.2. Classification (NCBI taxonomy): domain Eukaryota; kingdom Metazoa; phylum Chordata; order Ceratodontiformes; family Ceratodontidae; genus Neoceratodus; species Neoceratodus forsteri. The sequence goes on along the minus strand of CM057454.1, from coordinate 263,908,043 downwards.
TGGAGGTAGAGGTAGAACAATAAATTACAGGAATCACTCAGCTACTGAGGTGGCATACGATTTTTTGTTTTTACCCTTAGGTGCAGGATTATAACATTCACTTACCTGTGCCCTGGGCATGCAACAAGAGTCCGGTTCAAACAAATTGATTAAAAGACATTCTTTACTTATCTGTGCCCTGGGCAAGTAACACTACTTAAGGCTAGAGTACAATACAGGATTAAATTAAAGCTCCCAGTGAAAGGAGACAATTATCGAGTACAGTATCTAAAAGCCTAGAGTACACCACAGAAATTAATTAAAGCTCCCTATGAAAAGGAGTAAAATCTGCTCTTTTTATCGAGCGCAGCAGCTAAAAAGGCTAGAGTTAGTCCATGGTCACTGCAGCACATGTCGATTTCTGGGACTATTCATGAAATGAGTTCTGCATGGACTTAAATATTGTGCCTGTGAACCCTGATAGTGGTAACAACGGATGAAGAATGACCCTAAATCCTGTATATGAAATGTTGTTTCTTTTTTGTTAATTCTTGTACTCAAAACCTAGAATGTTATTTGTACCTGTGTATGACTGAAAATCAATAAAAATAAAATTAAAAACGAGTGCTGCTACATGAAGTGAAAAGTTGATGATAATGCTGTACTTTGTATTGTACAACATCTCAGGATCACAAATTTAGAAGTCAGTAGACATCTGGGAACAAGCGACCACTGCACAGTGTGCTTCACAATAAGCACAACCATGGAGACGAGCCATACAAAAACAAGCATACTGGACTTTAGAGGGGCTGACTTTGGCAAAATGGGTGAACACCTGAGGAATACACTAGCAAATGGGCAAAAAGGAGGGGTGGAAGAACAATGGAGAAAAATCAAAACTGCCATCATAGAAGCAACAAGCCTTTGTGTGAAACGGATAAAAGAAAACAAAGGAGTAAAAACCACAATGGTTCTCAAAAGAGGTGGCAGGAAGGTTAAGGAGAAAAAGGCTACATTCAAAAGTATAAGGAATCACAGAAGGAGCACGCACAGGAGGAACTGTATCAATTAAAGCAGAAAGAAGTGGGAAGGCAGTCAGAATAGCAAAAGCCCAAACCGAGGAAAAATAGCCAATTCAGTTAAGAAGGGGATAAAACCTTTATAGGTACATTAGAGCATAGAAAGGTTAAGGGAGGAATAGTGAAGATTAATAAGGAGAGGAGGTGGGCAGAGGGAGACAGTGAAAGGCAGAGATACTAAATGAATACTTTTGCTCAGTATTCACAAAAGAAGATGAGGAGGAGTTACCTAAACCAGACAATAGAAGCACTCTGGGTAGGGGGGTTGACATCAGTCCATTTACAGAAAAAAAAGAGTCCTGAAAGAACTAAAACTCAAGGTGGACAAAGCAATGGGGCCTGACAGGATTCACCCCAGAATCCTAAAAGAACTAAGGGAGGACCTAGTGACACCACTGACCACACTTTTTAACAAATCATGGGAGGATGGAGTGGTACCTGAGGACTGGAGGAGGGCAGATGTGATTCCCCTTCACAAAAGTGGGAGCAAGGCAGAAGCAGGAAACTACAGACCTGTAAGTTTGACCTCAGTGGTAGGGAAAATGATGGAATCACTTCTGAAAGAATTGTTGAGTACCTAGAGGCCAGCGGGGCACAGGACCAAAAGCAGCATGGATTTACAGCAGGAAGGTCATGTCAGACGAATCTAATAGATTTCTTCAACTGGTGACCAAAGTAATAGACCAGGGAGGGGCTGTGGATATGGCCTACCTAGACTTTAGCAAGGCATGTGACACAGTCCCGCACAAAAGATTGATAATCAAGTTAGCCAGCCTGGGAGTGGGTCCCAGGGTGGTAGCCTGGGTAGCAAACTGGCTGTACAACAGGACACAGAAGGTAATAGTGAATGGAACACATTCCGAAGAAAGGGGGTTCACTAGTGGGGTACCCCAGGGCTCAGTGCTATGTCCAGTCCTCTTTAACATCTTATAGGTGACATTGCAGAGGGTCTGGAGGAAAGGTATGCCTCTTTGCAGATGACACAAAGATCTGTAACAGAGTTGATACACAAGAGGTAGAAAAGATGAGAAGGGACTTGGCAAGGTTGGAGAATGGTCAGACATATGGCTACTTAGATTCAAGCAAAAGAAGTGCAAAGTAATGCACCTGGAAACAAAACCCAGGAGAAGAGTACACAATAGCAGGGAGGTACTAACAACAACAAAATGGAAAGGGACCTGGGGGTAGTCATATCAGATGATCTAAAGGTGGGTAAGCAATGGAGAAGTCAGTAGGGAGAGTCAAGGGGATACTGGGATGCATAGGAAGAGGCATCACAAGTAGAAAAAGGGAAGTGGTTATCCCTCTGTACAGACAGTTAGTGAGACCCCATCTGGAGTTCTGTGTGCAGTTTTGGAGATCTCGTCTACGCAAGGACATAGGATGGAAGCAGTCCGGACGAGGGCAACTAAAATGGTGCAGGGTCTGCATCAGAAACCGTATGTAGAGAGACTGAGAGAGCTTAATATGTATACCCTTGATGAAAGGAGGGACGGGGGGACATGATAGAAACGTTCAAGTACCTCAAGGGAATCAACAAAGTCCAGGAGGATAGCATCTTTCAGAAAAAGAGATGTGTAAGAACAAGGGGGCACAATTTAAAGATAGAGGGGGGATGGTTCAGGGGTAATGTGAGGACATTTTTTTTCATGGAAAGAGTGGTGGACGCATGGAGCCGCCTTCCTGGAGAGGCTGTGGGGTCTAAAACAGTGGAGAAATTCAAACATGCATGGGACAGATATAAGGCAATTGTAGTGGGGGGTGGCAGGAAGTAGGCTGTTGGTTTACTAAAGTCTGCAGCTTATCCATTAGGTAGGGAGATGGGCAGACTGGGTGGGCCAAGTGGTCCTTATCTGCCATCAAAGTCTATGTTTCCTATATTGGCTCCCTGATTTGTATCACTGCTGCCCAGAAATGGCATCTTGGTCTGCCTAAACTTGAGCAGTCAAATGTTATCAATGTGCTCAACCGTTGCATGTGTCCTGTATTACACAAATGGAGATCCCATGATTGTCACCTCCAAAAAACTACAATCTCAAGATGCACTGCAGACATGACACCGTCATTCTGTGACCAAGAAGTGAGTTGCACAACCAGCATATCCCCTCGGTCAGCGCCACGATAGCACACTTCATCATGTGGCTTCTGGCATTTAAATGTATGCCAGCTGGATGATAGACGGCCTGCTACTCCGTAATAATAAAATGGAAACACTGATTCAAAAAATGGGAACCCAGTAGGCAGGGAAAACTGGGCAGACTAGGTGGGCAAAGAGGTCATTATCTGCCGACAACTTCTATGTTTCTGATTCATATAGGGATAGCAGGTGACCTGGTTTGACTAATTAGAGAGCAGTATGTATGGTGGTGGCAATATTAACTCATTTTATAAGTTGATTTGAGCAATGAATACAAGTAACAGGAACAGCAGTAATAATTTATAATGATATAGTGCTGCTAAATATTTGTTACTAAATGATTTGTACTTTAGTGCATTTAAGTTATGCCTTTTACAGGGATATACTATGGTATCCCTAAACTCAGTTTCCTGAGTCTCAGGATACCGACCCCACTGGCCCAAAATGCATCATGCCGAAACAATCAGATGCCCCCCACACTCCCTGTAACTAAAATATCTAACTCCGAGGGGAAAGCGGACCTGTTACGGGGTGCAACAGTGCAAAAAGTTGCAGGGCGCAAGGTGGGATAGAACCCGTGCCTCCCCAGTGCCTTACCCCTCAACACCATGGGGCAGCTTGACCAGCCTTCCGATTCCGCCACCATTTCACTGCCATGTAAGGGGTAAGGTAGCAAGCTATCACATCTGCTACCTTACCCCTGTAACGTCTGTCTGGTTTTCTCACTGTCAGGCTGCTCACTGCCTGGATACTGAATCTGTCGGGCGATACTTGTCAGGACAGTGAGCCTCGGCAGAATGTAAGGGTACCTTCTACAGTCAGGTGAGATAGGGCGACTCTGGACAAAGAAGGATATAGGATAGAATAAAAATGAAAATCTAGAGAGGACAGTTAAAAAATATCATGAATTCAAGTTGTCACAGGTAAAGAGAGATGTTATTCTAGATAGGGGAGCATAGCAGTAGCAGGAGCACCCACCAGTGCATGTAAGGGAGTCAGAGAATGGGGTCAGGAAGTGGCAGATGAGGAGCGAACTGAATGAGGAAAAGAAGGGAGAATTAAGTCAGAGATACAGTATGCTGGAGGCAGACCATTAAGAATTTAAAGAGAAAGCAATTTTAAAAAGGCTATGAAAGGTAAAGAAGCCATTGCAAGTTTCTGAGAATCAGAGTGACATGTTCGCACTTATTGGTGTATCCTAGGAGAAGAGCAGTAGTCTTTGGACATGTTGATGCTTTTGGAGGAGAGCGTTTGAGAGACCAAAAAGAAGAGTTACAGCAGCCCACAGTTTTTGGAATTTCAAATTAAGGGTCTGGAAACTCAATAAGGGGCATCAAGGAGAGTGTATCTTTTGACAGGGTCACGGGCAAGCTTAATGCACTGTTGAAAGAGAAGCTTAAGTTAGCTTTTTTTCTGGAATAAATAGGTTTTCTAACAGTAGGAACTAGGCAGGTAATGTACTGGCCTGCCAGCTACTTGAACGGGAGGAGGTGGGGCTGGTTCAGCCATGATTTCACCACCTACTGAGGTGAAAAGACAGCCTTGGAAGATTTTTCTGATCTTCAGACACTTCTTTGTATTAGTCATTGTGTACTCCCACACAGCATTAGGTTGCCGTTTTGTTACCCTTTGGATGTTAAGACATTAGAATCCATTTTTAGCAATTTGCTGGCTGTAGCCATCACTGAAGGAGAAAATGTATCTGCTATCCACCATTTAAAATCTAACAAGGCCCCTGGGTTTTAGAGGTCCTTCTAATGTATGTTTATAATTGTTTTTTTCAATATTTCAGCAACCCTTTAATAGGATGTTAGCAGCTCAGGGATAGGGTATTTGTAAGGAAAACTCACCTTCTCAGCAAAACATTTGGAAAATTAATGTGCATTATTTATTCTCTGTATTCTGCTAGGCTTTATGGATATAATGTGCTGTGAGTGGCATTACCAGGAATGCATTAATAATTAACCATATCAAACAGCAAAAGCTTGCCCAGTACCATACAGGAAGCATTAGTGTTAGTTTCACTGAAGGATGGCTGCCTCTGACCCAGGCAGTTGAAGACTTATATCCCTACTAATAGTTGATTATAGAACATTATTGAAAGTGTTGACCTCTCAACTAGAGGGTCTTTTCCCTGCTTTTAATCCATGGTGACCCAGTTGTTTTTCTTATGGGGTGCTCCTTGGTAGTCATTAAGCTGTTTTTTTTGCTTGTTTGTAAATTTTCTTGCATTACCATATATGAAAACATCATTTAAACAAAAGCAGTTCATCACTGTTTACAGCTTAGAGGCATTAGGTAAAGCGAGTTGACTGTCTCTTGGCACATTTCGAGGATGCAGTTAGTAGTGTATATTCCAGACTTTAACATCAGTATCCTGAGCAGCCAATGCTTTAACTTTGTCAACTTAGTTAATAATGGTACAACAGTGAGTCAGGCTCTTACTGCCTTTATGGAGAAAGGTAAAAAATAATGACAATACTGTTTTCCTTTGAGCAGCTTAGCTCTACTATGTAAAGGTGCATATAGCGCAGCAAAAACATATAGGGATATCACTCTGCTCTAGTCGACGGGGTGCCATACATGCATTCCTCCCTGAAGTTATGGCAAACCTAAAGAAAGGCACCCATTCCTTCCCAATCATCCCCTCACAAAAGCTGAATACGCTTTCTCGCTGTAGACAAAACTGGACCAGTGAAAGTCACCAACCTGCTGTAACAGCTATGCAGGAGAACTGGGGACAAACTGGGCTGGTACTGTGTCCTAGAAGTTAGAGTAATGAGCTGTGAAGGAGCTTGGTACATCCAGCAGGCCCGAGTTTGATTCCCACCACCTTCGCTTGCATACTATGTGACCCTGAGCAAGTCAGTTAACCTCTGTTGCCCCTGAAAACAGGCATTGTGTCTAATGGACCTTACCAGATTACCAAAGAATAACAAAAATATAAATACTGTGGCTCATAAACACTGTACCTAGAGAGTCCTGTAAAATTTACCAGCATTGTGGAACCCTTAATAGAATAGTTTATGGTGGATGTGCAACTCCCCTCACTATCCCAAGAACAAGTGAATCTTCTGGATAAGTAAATGAGTGTTAGAAATCCAAGCAGTCCTTAAAAATCTCTCGAGAGAGAAGGCACCCAGGAATAATGGGTAGTCTTCAGAATTTTATGCCCCCTTTGCTTACCTGCTAGCCCCATTACTCCACAAAGTATACAATGAAGCAGTGGAATATGGACCTCTACCACCAATCATGATGACAGGCATCATCACTCTGTTGCCTAAACTAAACAAGGACCATTCGACTTGTGCCAGATATCTCCCACTTACTGTACTCAACATCATTGCAAAAGTACCAGCCTGCAGACTGCTGCCAGGTCTGCCATTCCTGATCAGTTCCACCCAAGCAGGATTGATGCCACATCGCCATATCTCAGTAATATCATGAAGGTTTTCTGCCTGACAAAAGCAGCCAAGAATCTGGAGATTCTGGTTAGTCTGATCACGCTGGTGCCGAAAAGGTGTTTGATTGAGTTGAGTGGTCTTACCTCTTCCAAATCTTGCAACTAAATGGGATCCCCCCATCCCTCATATCTTGGATCTGATTACTGTACAGCAGTCTGAAAACAATGGTATCTACCGGTGGGCTACTGTCACCGGAGTTTAACCTCCATCAAGGAACGAAGCAGGGGTGCCCGCTGTCCCACACCCTATGTGACTTAGCACTGAAACCCATCCTTACAGAAGATACAGGTAGAACCACAGATACAGGGATTGAGAATTGGAGGCAATACCAACAAAGTACTAGCCTATGCTGATGATGTCATGCTCACAGTATGCAACCCCGTCACCCCGTTACTGCATTGTTACACTGAATCCATGGATTTTGTTTGTTCTCGGGATATCAGCTGAACACAGAAACATCCCAAATTCTTCCCCTCAACCAGAAATGCCATAGAACCTTTGTACTGGAGTATGGGATGTAGTGGAATCCAGACCACATACATTCTTGGGCATTGCCATTCATACAAACCCTTTAGAAACTGTGATGCACAAACATTAAGAAAATTACAACTGCCATTAAAACTGATATCAACAGATAATACACCCTCCTACTATCAATGGAGCAAAGAATCTCAACTGTAGAAGAGACTTTTGTCCCGCATATATTGTTCACTCTGTCCGTGCTCCACACATAAAACACCACCAAGCACCTTAAAGAACTGCATCATCTGATATCCAAGTTCATTTGGGCTCATAAGAGGCCAAGAGGGTCACTCTGGAGAATAGCCATAGTTACATATAAAGGGGCCTCAGAGTTCTAGATATATAATCATATATTATTGAGTAGTCCAGTTACAAAATGTTTCATACTGGAGGAGCATGGGCATAGCAGAACTTCTTCAGTCCGGCCCCATTATCATTAAAAGATGCACCTCTGTCATGCACCCAAAAAACATTGGCCAGTATCCTGAAGCAAATGCAGTCCTCCCTCAACAAATATATTGAGCAACCTATTTGGGGAAATGGAAACCTCAAGACAGCTGGAGCTAAAATACATTGGTCACACTGGAATGCAGTGTGAATTCACATGATCCAAGACGTCATCCATGCGGATGAATTTATCTCTTTCCAGACCTCACAGCGCAGGCACAGCTTAAAATCTACTGATGCATATAGATATGCACAACTCAGACACGCCATTTCTGAACATTGGGGCTCCCTTGCCCCAAGTACACAGTGCTCGGACTGGGAAATTGCACTTCTCACCCAAATCCAAAACCCCATGCCCATTTCCACCTGGTATCTGCTGTCTGTTAGTGGCAACGGTATATGGAGAGACAAAAGAAATGAAGGCCTGGTGGAGAAGAGAATTAGGTGTGTATGAGTTGGAAGTGGAACAAAATATAGACTTTCTCCAAGCAAGCTACCTCCCTAATATTTAAGATTTAAAAGTTCAGCAGTTCAAGATTCTGGGCAACATATACTACACCCCACGCAAATTACGCAAAATAAAATTAATACTCGCATCCAGCTGCTACAAATGTGACCACCCCGATGGTTCTCTTATCCACCTGTTGTGTCAGTGCCCCCTCATTCAGACATTTTGGCAAGAGATAAAGTCCAAACTTAACACCATGCTGTGGGATATAAAGACCTTTTAGAGCCAGACTTCTGTATAGTGGGAAATGTAGGCCATTTCAGAGTTGCTGCTAGCCATTAACACGGTATCTGCTCTTAGTGGCCAACATGGCCAAAAGACTAACATTGCACCTATTGCTAGACAACCTGTAAAGAACCTCCTAACCTATAAAGAATGGCTCATGGATATACTGGAATGCCTGTGGTTGGAGAAATTAGCACAAGGCCTGAGAACCCTCCAACAAGCTTGTCTAAGAAAATATGGTCTGCTAGATGCCCTGATCTCTATCTTAGACTAATAACACCTGACCCATCATACTGGACCGACGCTGTACCTCTCGATTCCTTGAAATAACTGACTGTTAATCACACATCTCCATGTCCTCTTTGTCCTACACTCCTCACCTACTACAGATAGTAAAAAGCATACCAAGATTATTTCATTAGCAATACCCATACTCTCAGGCCCCTTACTTGTCTACAGCCAAGTTATCTTTTCGTATAAAATACTGAAATCTATTGTTATATGTGTGTTATTTTTTAGTGCACGAACAAGCTCTTAGCATCGTAACAAGTTCATTACCTAATGAATAAGCACAAACCCCTTCTATGCGCAGGTAGCCACTCCCCCACAACTAACGTAATGAAGCCCAAAGTAACACCCATGTCCATCCCTATGGTTGTGGGTTGCACAACCTCCTATTGCTCTAGCTACCCTTTACAAATAGGATATAACAACATGCCTGACATTAAGGTGGTCTGTTTTGATTGTAGTTCTGAAGGTGAGTACTTGATCTTATTATGGCAGTCTAATCACCAGAGTATAACATAGGCCGCCTCATCATGCCTCAGTTCTTTCATCTGTCATCAACCACTTAACAGTCCACCACTGCTTAGGAAGGCCGTGGAACTTTGCATGTATCAGTAATGCTTCTAATTCTCTGTTATTTTAAATTACTTAATTGATTATGCAACTGGAAAATGAGAAGGAACCACTTTTCTGTTATTGTTGATGCAGTAAAGTTAAGATCTACAAAGGTGAGAACCACTCTGTGTGTGCATTTGCTGCTTGGTCCTTGCTTACAATGTGAAGGTGTGCAGCATTTGACAGGGCTTTAACCAAGCCATTCGGAGGCGTTGCAAGAAGGCCTCAGAACTTTACTTAAAAAACAAGGCTATGGAGGATAAAAAGCACAAGTCACAGGTGTCTTCACCATTGTCTCCCACTCTATCTCTCCAAGGCTCGCCGTTGACTTGCTATTCTCTGCAGTCGATGGCATTGGCTACTCGTTCTACCAATAAAAAGTAAAAATCTGCTAGATCAGCAGGTACGCACCGCCGTTCAGAAAAGGTACAGGGAAAAGGATGCTTCTCCTTAACGGTCCTGCTCTCCTCTTAAGCAAAGTAAGTCTTCAGACATAAATTATCCAAGGCCAAGGTCTGTGATTCTGATGCTGTCCTGACCATCTCTCAGACATCAAAGTCAGGTTCTGGCACAGGCTCTGTTCCCTTGCTGGGGGACTCGGCCAATTCCACTGTTAGGCATTGTTATGTCAAGGGTTAAGTCTTCTAGCCTGTTGGAGTCAGTCCATGTGCAGATGCTTTATCAGACAATGTCTGAGCTATTCCAAAAGCTTCTGCCCCTGACTGTCATCAATGCCATCTCATCGATACTGTCTGAGCTGCAACCATCAACCTCATCAATGAAGCAGGAGTTCCCTCTGCCAGTCGCTGTACATGGCACAGTCTGTTCTCACAGTCTTGTCCATCCATTGACCTGCTGCCTAGGACTGTCAACAATGAGGAAGAGTTAGAATACAGTCCTGAGTAAATGGAGGAGAAGTATGAAGAGATGGGATGTCTGAACCCCCTCCGTGTAGTAGGCTCCATTTCCACTTTATCCTTCTGCAGTGAAGAGAGTGTGCAGAACACTCCCTGTTCTCCTCCTGAGGATGCCTCTGTCAGGCTTTCCTCAGACAGGTCAGTTTAAGCTGGGATTAGTGGTGGAGGAGCAGGATTCCTCTAAGACAAATCCTTGAGTTCTTGGAGGTGTTTGCCTTCCTTACTGTCTGGCTCTGGAGGATGCCACTTAGCCGCTTGGCACAGGCCTTGTTCCTTGCCAGCTATACCCAGGAAGGTGGTTAAACAATATCCTGCACCTTCGCGTCAGCCCTGTCACAAATGCACTCAGCAGGTCATGCCCTCTGCTCCCACAGTGCCAACCTCCGAGCACAATAGTGTGAACAGGTAACAGACAGGGTAACCCTCCTGTCTGCTTTTGGGTCTGAATCACCTTTAGTCTCAAGTTCTAGAAGGGATTCAAACTGTGAACCCTATGCTAGTGTACAGACTCAGATAATATTATCTTCGGGGGATGCAATATATCTTTCGCCTAAGGGCACCTAACCAGGTATCCAAAAATTAACCCTTATAACTCTATAAGAGACCTTAGGTATATTCTTACCTTTTTCCAAGCTTAGCAACACCATCAAGCTGTTGGACAGTTTTGTCAGACTTAACCCCCTATACGTCACATGCAAAAAAGAACAGGCAGACACCCAGGCAGTCTTTCAAAGAAAATGTACTTTACTAAAAGATGATAAAAATATGAAAAATGTAAACACAGAACAATATATCAGAGAGCTCACAGTCACATAAAAGAACAAGGGAAAAGTACAAAACAAAAAACTCCTACCACAATACATTTAGACCTTTGCTATCTAAGTTATTACCTCTGGAAGTCCTTAAGTTAGAGAACTCGGAGTCCCAAAATAATATGACATATTCCCCAGTTACAAGGATACATTTCAACCCCATCTCCCAACCCCCTTGGTGAGTCATCTAGCACCTCCTTTTTAGAATCAAAAATTCCAAACATGATTTTCTAGCAGGAGGTATGTTAAATAATGTCACATCAGAAGGAAAAGCACTTCCTAAATATGACTCCTTAATTAAACATTTTCTCTTTGATCTTGTGTGGTTCCTTCCCAAGGCAGATCAAAGCGTTTCACAACTTTTAACACCATGTTGTTATCAATGGCCTTTTCCTCTTAAAACATCTTAAAAGTTTATTAGGCTCATCCTCTGGCAGACTTATAAAGTTACATTTGGTTTTCAACTTCAAAGCAGCAACAGGCCATAAAAGATAATTTCCTGGTCAGTTTACGTATCCTGTAGCTTCATTAAAACATTGGGGGGGGGGGGGCGGCATCGGTTGTCTTATGTGAGACAATCACATACTATATTTTTATATTACAAATATCATACAATAATCATAACCAGCTGGCCAAACGTCACAAGCCCTAGTATTCCTCTGAACCAGGGATGGATTCTGTGGTAATAATGGCTGCTCAAGATAGATCAGATGCTCCAAAACATATGTGCTCTCTCTTCCTCCTGATAAGGAATCCAAGAGGCTTGATGGCATGGGTAAAAGGACATATGCTTTGGTGTTCCTTGGACTCAGTATTGCCAGTTACCAGACTTATATGAATAAATCACATTTACCTATGAAAATCTTTGGCTGCTAAGGCTGACAAGCTGCCTGATTGCCCTGGTAAAACTGTGGTTCAGCAGACTGTTGCCAGTAGCCTGAAGGCTAGTAAGCACCTTTTACAGTCCGCTTATGATGTCTCAAATGCGGCTGCTTGTGAGGCTACTTCTGGCATTTACCTGTTCCTACTCCCCTAGTTGCATGTTGCTGGCTTTGCCTGTGATGTACAGCAGTCAATCCCTAATGCTTTCTTTATAGGTAAGCAGCTTTTCAGCACCAGTGTTGAGTTTGCCCTAAGGGACCTTCAGACATCGAAAATGACCCTGAGGTCCCAGCGTACTCTGATTCTTAAGTCCTGGAGTAGGGGCTGGGTTCCTTTTTGCAGGCCCTATGCCCACCCTGGTATAGGTTACTTTAGTGGTCCTGTCCATGACTCTTAGCAGCCCAAGGCCTCCCCTTAGCTCAGTTTGCCTCCCAGTGCCCATGCCAGGCTCACTGAAGGTGCAGGTATTGGCAGCACTTCAACAGGCCCTGAGGACTTCTGACCTCCCCCTCCTATAGCCCTTCAGTTTGGGAGGTCCTGGTGGGGAATCATATCGTCTTCTCCTGCTAGAGTGGAGGGAAATCACAATGGATGCTTGGGTGCTGGAGGTGGTTCAGCAAGGAAACACCCTAGAACTCCTCTCTGTCCCTCCAGTGCACTCTCCCTTGCTAAACTGTTATCCTCTGGGATATCTTGCCCCCCCCCCGTTGGAAGAGGGTCAAACCCTCCTCAGCAAAAGGGTCATAGAGCCCATTCTGGTTACCAAATTGAACCCGTGCAATTATTCCTGGTACTTCCTAGTACAAATGGACTGGGAATAGAAGGCTGAGGTCTCAGTGTTTTTTCGAATACAAGCAGTTTTGAATGGTCCCTCTGCAGCCCCTCATCCCCTGCAAGGGGATTCGATTGTTGCTCCTTCATTAGGATGAAAGAAGCAGCAAGCCTTGACGCGCCAAACTGTTATGATAGTGTTTGGGCTAATAAATGAGAATTGGTGAGCACTGTACTTTTGTTCTGTTTCTGCAAGCAACTTTTTTTAGCCTTTTTGCAGTGGCTCCTCATTAGTTTGGAAACTCATTACTAAGCTGTCCCATTTGTTGGATTGGATGGTTGCTCTGGATATGGATGCTTACCTCCATATCAAAATCCACAAGTCCCAGTGTGAACACCTGAGATTTATGCACTGGGGCTTGCACTGTCAATTTTGCTTCTTCCCTTTGGTTTATAGTTTTCACCGCATGTCTTTACCAAATGCTTTGCAGTAGTTGCAGCTGCCCTCAGAAGAGAGGACCTCTGTGTCTCCTATATATCGATGATTGACTTCTGAAGGCCCAATCGAGAGAGACTGTTGTTTACACACTGTTCCGCAACCAGACAACTATTTGAGTAGTTGGGAATTCTGGTAAATGAGCTGAAGTCAGTTCTCACTCTGTGCCTGCATCTCCAATACATAGGAGCTGTTCTGAACATGGGGTTGAGTCCAACTTTCCTTCCCTCGGACCATGCTATGGTGCTGGTTTGCCCACGTGTAGCTAGTTTCTTCCAGCGACTGTCTCAGCTAGATGTCTCTTATGGCAGATAGGTCTTACAACTGCTGCCATTCTGTATGTCCCGCTGGTGCCCCTGCATATGAGGATTTGCAATGGTTCCTTCATGCTCAATGGGCTTTGCATTACAATGTGCTGGAATGTCTCATAGAAGTGATCCCTTTGCTCTATCACTCCCTGCTCTGGTGGTTGGATTGCTCCAACCTCAAGATGGGATCACTCTCTTTCCCTGTAAGTCTCCTCTTCTGGTGATGATGACGGATGCCTATGGTTCAGGGTGGGGTGCCCATCTGGGCTCCTTCCATACTCCGGGGCAGTAATCTCCCTTGGATGCGGTTCTGAGCAGCAGCTCTTGGGAGATGAGGGCTGGTCTGCTTAGATTTCAGGCCATTGTCAGCTGTTGATCTGTACAGACAGCATCTCTGTGATGTACTACATAAACTGCCAAGGTGGTGTCCACTCATATCCTTTTTCCAGAGAGGCAATGAGAGTCTGTCATTGGGCCATGGAACACAACATGTTCCTGTCAACCATTTTCCTGCCTGGTACCCTCAGCATCTTTGTGGATCATCTCAGCCAGTGCCATGCACTCTGCTTCCAATGGGAGCTTTATTAGACTCCATCGTGGATGATCTTTTTCCAAAGTGGGGTCGCCAAGATACTCCAGTTCTGGGTCTTTTGATTGCACTGTTATTGGGCACATGCCACATACATTAGTTCAGTTTTTGGAAAAGCCCCAGACACCACCCTCTGGATGTGCTAGATAGAATGATGGACACTATTGGACACCATTATTGTGGAGGACTTGCACTTTATGCATCAGCCCAGACAACCTCATTTGTATTGCATGTGATTCCTGATGCCTGGGGGCAGCACTACCCTGGGCCCCTTGCTTCTGATATTGCTACCTCCTGTGCTTTATGGTTTGGGTTTGTTGTACAGGTTTATTTCCTCTGCTCCACTGACTGGGGTGCAGTGCCCCCGTGTTCCACCGTTGCTATTTATGCTTTATAAATTCATAGTATGTCAAACGCTGATAAAAACAAGATCAGTCAAAGCACACTACAACCCCTGGATTACTCTGGATCTGCTAGAGCAACTCTCCTCAAGAAATCGTCTCTGGCAAGTGGCACGAGCACGTGGCTCAGCAGCAAATGTCCAACGGTACAAACAAGCACGAAAGCCATCTGTCCTGCAGAAAGCACCTACTACTAAGAAGCCCTGACCAGTTTGTGGAATAGCAGCAAATCCTTTTGGGACAACCTCAACGACATCACTGGGAAAGACCCCAAAAATGCTCCAGCTGTGCTCAAAATCAATGGGGTGCCACACTTAGATCCTCTTCTCATTGCCAGCTCCCTGAATAATTCCTTCATGAATCTAAGCGGCGTGCTCCCTGCTAACTTCTTCAATCCCCTCACCACAAATGACCCACAGGGGAAACAATTTCCTCCCCATGATCAACCACTATTTCACTTCAAAGTAGTCTCTGAAGCTGATGCTAGAAAATGCCTGGAAAAAGATACTAGGGAAGTCAGGATGCAGTGGGGACTCCCTAGACCTAAAATTGTTAGCTTGGCACTTGAGAAAGTTCTTAGCCTGCTGATGCAAATTATAAACCTCTCGCTCTGTCACTCACAATTCCCTCAGTGCTGGAAATCTGCAACAGTTACCCAGTGCACAAAAGTGGTGATCAGACTCTGCACAATAACTACAGACAAATCTTGATACCCCCCCCACCCCCCACTCTCCAAGGCCCTAGAGCAGATTGTGTCTGACCAACTTGTGGAATACCTCAACCACCATCAATTACTGTGTCCTGAACAGCATGGGTTCAGGGGTGGCCACAGCACCATCACGGCCTTGCTATAATTTACAGGATACATCCACCATGCATTAGACCAAGGCCTCCTGGTAGGAGCCACATTCATTGACCTATCAAAGGCATTTGATACGGTGCATCATGGGCTCCTCCTCAAACAGCTCTAACATTGGCTCCCCTTTGAAACTTTGGGCTGGTTCACTAGCTATCTGAGCAACCACTATCAGCAGGTTAGGATCGGGGATGTGATCTCTGACAGCAGACCTGTCAGATCTGGTGTACCGCAATGATCCATATTAGGACCACTGCTATTCAGCTTATTCTTAAATAACCTCCCGACCTCTTGCTCGTGTCAAATCCTCATTTACGCAAATGATGCAGTTTTATTCACCAGCAGTCAACACCCTGAACATCTGGAGGCGGATCTACAAAGTGGCTTTGCATCTGCAGAGCAGTGGTTTAAGGACCATAGACTGGTCTTGAATTATAAAAAGACCAAGACCATGATGTTCTCTACCCCACAAAGCAAATGCAGAGTCCTCTCACTTGCAGTTATGAACGTTTGGGGTGCCACTCTCAAACTCTTCAAATGCGTAGGCATCACTATTGATTCCACCCTATCATATGTCAGGTACACTGACATTACTGTAAGGGCCATCAGTACCAGAATTGGGTTCCTGTATCAGCACAGGCACTGTCTCACATACGAAGCCCTAAGCACTGCCATCAATAGCTCATTTGTCTCATGGGCTGGTGATCTATGGATCTGCAACAGACCCAGCCCTCCACTGCATCTCAGTCACAATGAATAAAGCCTGCCATCTCCTCACAGGTGTTGCTAGACTCACGCACACCTGTGATCTCTATACCATAGCTGGCTGGCTACAGCTCAGTGGAAGAATCGGGTACCAAACATGTCTTCTCGCCAAAAAAAGCCACCTTAAACCTTCTACCACCAGTAGTACGGAACCTACTGACCCCTTCCCAGAGCACAAAGCAAACAAGAATCGCTGCCTCTCAGGTATTCCATGTGCCAAGGTGCCACACTACCTTGGCTCAGTGAGGTTTCTTATACCGAGCCCCCCCTCTGGACAAATGCGCTATCTCAGGACATCTGTGATGCAGCAACAATTGGCTCTTTTAAATACAAACTGCGCCAATACCTTATCACCACGGGTGCCTGTGCCTGCCCCCACTAAATCCCGCCTCAAGTCAGTAATCCCATTGCCGTAGTCTGCACTTACCCTCTAGCACTTCTTAACCCTGTCACTACTCCACTGGGTAGCCCCAACCTTGCACTTCACTGACCTACCATCTTCTCCCATGGCGCTGCCATGCCCCACCTCTCTTCCCTACCCCTACCCCCACCACCCTTTCCTCTTACCATTACCTTCCATCTCCCCTCTCCTTCTCTTCACTCTGTCTACTCTGCTGATTTTTGTCTCTTCTTGACGCGGGCATACATTGTACAATGCCTCAGTATAGTGTAACAATGAACTTTATCTGTATTGTTGTACTATAACATGTGTTTGTATATTTGCTATAGAACCACTCTGTATTTGAATGTTTATGTATCACTCTGTACTTGTTAACTGACGTGAAACCAATTGACGAGCATCCGCTCACTGGTGCTATCCAAGATTTCAAAATAAACAAAAACATTTGAGGCGGGATATTATTAGTAGGTCTCTGTTTGCACGCACAAAAAGATTGCTACAGGCAGAAATTAGTACCAGGAGCAATTTACTGGTATATTGGAACATGCCTGAAGGGCACACAAATGACATGTTACAGTATACCATTCTATCAAAGCAGACAGTGTCTCGATTGCTCACGCAAACCAAAACCCTCTACTGGCCACAGGAGGAATATGGCTAGTAGTGAACTGTAGCGCTTGCAGCAGCAAATGGGCAGTCTAGATACGGAAATGGTGATTTCTGCTGTGGTGCAGTCTGCTATATCCCTACTTCTGTATGCAAATGACCCCATAGCACTGCCAAGGTGCTATGGGGCCATTGGCATCTCATTAAGGCCTCAGTACAGGCCGGGATCAAATGACTTAAGCAAAGCATTTCTTACGGCGGATAATGCTTTGCTCCTGTATACTCTTTGTGACGTTGGCCTTGACTCCAATCCTTACAATGGTTTACCAGTTACCTTACTGGTCGATCTCAACAGGTAAAAGCAGAAGGTGATTTTCCCCCTCTGAAATCTCTTCTGAGAGGCACTCTGCAGGGCTTTATCCTGGGTCCCCTGCTTTTTGCCCTCTATATCAACATCAACCATGGAGTTAAGTTTGCCAGTGTTCATCTCTTTGCAGATGACACAATTATCTATATCGAAAGGCCTACTCCAGAATGCGCCTGCAAGGACCTCCAGCTGGACTTTAACCTACTTCAATTAAATGTACTGAACCAAAAGCTTCTTTTAAATGCCTAAAAACTAAGGCCATGATCTTCTTGCCGTTTGTCCATACCCCTAACCCCTTCATTCTTGGTGCTTTACCCCAAATCTCCATGTTCTTAGGTGAATCTTTGGACTATGTGTCCAGATTCAAATACCTGGGAGTCTGGATTGACTACAAACTCTCATTTTACGACCATATTGAGGAGCTCTCGAAAAAACATAGAGACTTGGCATCTTCTATAGGATCAAGCATCTACTTACCCAGGATACTAAAAAAAAGAATAGTCCAAACTACCTTTTTATTCTTATTGGACTACGCTGACTTTCTCTATGGCCAAGGTCCCACCGCAGTGCTTGCCAAGCTAGACACTTTGTATCTCCGCACACTAAGATTTACCCTTGGTGTGCCGTACTCCACCCATCATCGCACCCTGTACCCACTGGTAGGCTGGTCATCCCTTGCTTTTAGGAGGCAACAAAATGCTGCTTGCTTGACATTCAGAGCAATCACCAACAAGCTACTGCAATACATTACCGAGTGTCTTCCTCTCTGTACTGCGGATAGTTACTCACTAAGGAGCCACTCCTGTATATCCTGATTTGTTCCTAAAGTTAAAGCATGTTTTGGTAGAGCCTCCATAAACTTTGTACTTCCCCAACTCTGGAACAAGTTGCAAAAAAAGTAGGCTATCCACACTGCACGATCCATGTTTAAAACGCTATACGCACGATCGATTAATGAATCTTGTAACTGTTTGCCCTGATTGTTTACCTCTTAGGCCTATGCCTCTTTATCTGTCTGTTGGCCTCCTGCACCTTTGTCCTTAATTCACTTTCTTTCCCTTTATCTCCCTCCTTAAGTGTTCCTTGTATAGAATGTATAATACCGTAAAATATATTGTAAATATTTGCTTTATTTTATCTTTTCTCGGCATATTTGTAGTAATCACTAGCCTCTATGTTGTACGTTATTTTTGCTGCTTATTTTTTATTGTGTACTGCTCATGTGAATCTGCCCAGGTCCACCTTGCAAATGAGCTTGCTCAAGGGTGTTTTGCCTGGTAAAATAAAGATTTGATTGATTGATTGAGTGGTGTGCACTAAGGGAAGGGACCTGAATATGCCAGATGTTAACTGGAGCACCTTTGCTGCAGCTACATCCAAGAGCAGGGCCATTCTCGATGCCCTACAGGTGGCATGCCTCACACAGCTAGTTTTGGAACCCACTCGTGAGGGAGCAATCTTAGACTTTGTACTCCCAAGTGGGGACAGTGAGAGGATCTCAGATTTAGAAGTGGGTAGCCATCTGGGAACAAGTAACCACCAAACAGTGTGGTTCATGATAAACTCAGCTACAGAGTCAAGCCATACAAAAGTGAGGGTACTGGACTTCAGGAAGGCTGACTTTGGCAAGATGGGAGAGTGCCTTAGAATAGCACTAGCAAAGAGGCTAGAAGGAGGGGTGGAGCAACAATGGGAAAACATCAAAACTGCCATCACAGAGGCAATAAGCCTTTGTGTAAAGCAAATAAACAAATCAAAATGAAAGAAAAAGCCACTATGGTTCTCAAAAGAGGTGGCGGTGAAGGTTAGGGAGAAAAAGCATTTAGGAAGTATAAGGAAACACAGAAGGAGCAGGACAGAGAACTGTACCAGTTAAGGCAGAAGGAAGCAGGAAGGGAAGTCAGAATAGCAAAGGCCCAAACTGAGGAAATGATAGCCAACTTGATTAGGAAGGGGGATAAAACCTTTTATTGGTACATCAGGAAGCGTAGAAAGACAAAGGAAGGGATAGTGAGGCTGAATAGAATGGACGGTGGGTGGGCAGAGAGGGACAGTGAAAAAACAGGGATACTGAATGAATACTTCTGCTCAGTATTCACAAAAGAGGAGGAGGAGGTACCTAATCCAATTAACAGAAGCACTCTGGATAGGGAGGTCGATCCCAGTCCTTTCACAGAAGAAAGGGTTCTGAAAGAACTCCTAAAACTGAAGGTGGACAAAGCAATGGGGCCGGACGGGATTCACCCCAGAATTCTAAAAGAATTAAGGGGAGAACTAGTGACACCACTGACTACCCTTTTTAGCAAATCATGGGAGGATGGTGTGGTACCTGAGGACTGGAGGAAGGTGGGTGTGATTCCCCTTCACAAAAGTGGAAGCAAGACAGAGGTAGGAAACTACAGACCTGTCAGTTTGACCTCTGTGGTAGGGAAAGTGATGGAATCGCTTCTGAAGGAAAGAATTGTTGAGTACCTAGAGGTCAGTGGGGCACAGGACCCAAGGTAACATGGGTTCACAGCAGGAAGGTCATGTCAAACGAATCTAATTGATTTCTTTGACTGGGTGAGCAAAGTAGTAGACCAGGGAGAGGCTGTGGACATGGCCTAACTAGACTTTAGCAAGACATTTGACACAGTCCCACACAAAAGATTAATAAACAAATTAACCAACCTGGGAGTGAGTCCCAGGGTGGTAGCCTGTTTAAAACATTGGTTGGACAGCAGGACACAGAAGGTAATTGTAAATGGAGTCCACTCTGAAGAAAGTGGGGTTACTAGTGGGATACCACAGGGTTCTGTACTGGGTCCAGTCCTTTTTAATGTCTTTATAAGTGGCATTGTAGAGGGACTGGAAGGAAAAGTATGCCTCTTTGCAGATGACACAAAGATCTGCAACAGGGTTGATACACAAGGAGGCGTGGAAATGATGAGAAGGACTTGGCAAGGTTGGAGAATGGTCAAGTATGGCAGCTTGGATTCAGTGCAAAGAAGTACAAAATAATGCACCTAGGAAACAAAAACCCTGGGAAGATTACACAATTGGGGGGTAGTAAAAAAATGAAAGGGACCTGGGGGTAATCATATTAGATGACCTTAAGGTTGGCAAGCAATGTGAGAAGACAGTAGGAAGGGCTGGGGGGATACTGGGATGCATAGGGAGAGGCATCACCAGCAGAAAACAGGAAGTTGTTAGCCCTCTGTACAGACAGTTGGTGAGATCCCATCTGTAGTACTGCGTCCAGTTCTGGACACCCCTTCTCCGCAAGGACATAGACAGGATGGATGCGGTCCAGAGGAGGGCAACTAAAATGGTGCAGGGTCTGCAAGAGAAGCCATATGAGGAGAGAGACTTAAGGCGCTTAAT
Source organism: Neoceratodus forsteri (assembly GCA_016271365.2). Lineage (NCBI taxonomy): Eukaryota > Metazoa > Chordata > Ceratodontiformes > Ceratodontidae > Neoceratodus > Neoceratodus forsteri. The sequence continues at coordinate 263,887,249 of CM057454.1, read as the reverse complement.
ATATATACCCTTGAGGAAAAGAGGGAGAGGGGGGGACATGGTAGAAACTTTTAAGTACCTCAGTGGAATCAACAAGTCCAAGAGGGTAGCATCTTTCAGAAAAAGAGATGTGCAAGAACAAGCGGACACAATTTGAAGGTAGAGGGGGGACAGCTCAGGGGGAATGTGAGGAAGTATTTTTTCACAAAGAGGGTGGTGGATGCATGGAACAGCCTTCCTGAGGAGGTTGTGGGGTCTAAAACTGTGGGAGAATTCAAGGATGCATGGGACAGACATAAGGCAATTCTTTTGGTGGGGGGGGTAGGAAGAAATAGGCTGTTGGTTAACTAGAATCTGCAGCTTATCCTGTAGGTAGGGAAATGGCCAGACTAGGTGGGCCAAGCGGTCCTTATCTGCTGTCAAAGTCTATGTTTCTGTGTTTCAGAAGTACCCCCAGATCCTCACCATCCTGACTTCCCTGAGAAGGAATCTGAGGAATTTTCATCCCACATTGACTTTATGAAGCAAGTGGCACAGACTCTAGATCTCTCTACCCAAGCATCCACAGAGGAGGAAGTGGAACCATACTATATGGAAATGATGGATGTGCCAGCAACAAAAAGGCTGTTGTTGCCCATCCATAAGTCCTTGAGGAGACAAGCCTCCAAGATTTTACAAGCTCCCACTTCCATTCCCCCAGTGGATAAGAGGATGGATAGGAAGTACTGGGTGGTCAAGTCTGGAGCAGAATTCCTTTTTGGACACCCCAGCCACGAAGGGTTTGTGCAGACCACTACGTCATCCTAGGTCACACAGACGAAGGCACTGGACTTCCCTTGTGAGCCTTCATCCCGCTTCAGTGAGCTAACGGAGGCTTACATGAAGAAGATGGATGAGTATAAAGTGGCCTATGAGAGTGCTGCTGTGAAAGAGAAGGCAGCAACACCACAGAAGTACCAAGGCAAAGGGGGCAGGGGTAGATCCCATTACAGGCCCTTCCTCCAGGCTCAGGCATCACCAACCTACCAGCTGCAGAGGAGGTACTTCAGAGGCAGAAAAGTCAGCAGCTGTGCTAGCCCCAGCACTCTGCCAAGTGCACAGACTAAACAGACCCTCTGAGGGGTCTGCCAGGGTCACCTCCCCACTTCCAGTAGGAGGCAGGCTGGTCCACTATCTCCAGGCTTGAGAATCCGTCACTTCAGACAAGTGGGTCCTGGAGGTAGTGGGCCAGGGGCTTGCCCTCAGTTTCAGGGTTCTTCCCAAACTGAGTGGAAGACTTTTCAGACCTGCCACCCGATCAGAAGTAGCTCTGTTGGAGAAGGAAGTAGCAAAACTCCTTCTGGACAAGGCAGTAGAACCTGTTCCCTTAGCCCAAAGGGGAAATAGTCTCTACTCAAGGTACTTCCTCACCCTAAAGAAAACAGGAGAGTGGCGTCCCATACTAGATCTCAGACATTTAAACAGACATTTGACAAAACCAAAGTTTAAAATGGTCACCCTTGCTACCATTCTCCCTACACTCAGGAAAGGGGATTGGCTGGCATCTCTGGACTAAAAGATGCCTACTTCCATATTCCCATCAGGCAGTCACATAGAAAGTACCTCAGGGTTCAGATTGCCATCAGGCCGTTACCAGTTCAAGGCCATGCCTCACAGGTTGACTTCTGCTCCAAGAGTGTTCACCAAGTGCCTAACAGTAGTGGTGGCACACCTAAGGAGGCAGGGGGTTACAGTCTCCCCATATCTGGATGACTGACTGGTGATAGGCCAGTCCCTTCAACAGTTAAGAGAGGCACTGACCATCACTCAAGATATTCTGTGTACTCTGGGCTTCCTGGTAAACCAGAAAAAGTCAGTGCTAACACCAGTTCAACTCCTGGAGTTCATAGAGGCGGAACTAGACACTCTGAGAGGAAGGGCCTTCCTCCTTCAGGGAAGGGTAGACAGCTTAGTGCAGCTGGCAGGCTTCTTCCAACTGCATACCCCCAGACCAGGAAGACGTTTTCTCCAGCTGTTAGGTCACATGGCTGCATCAACAGCAACAGTGTCAGGGTCAAGATTCCAGATGAGGGACATTCAGTTCCACCTCGGGTCTCACTGGTCTCAGAAAAGAGATTCCTTGTCAAAGATAGTACCAGTCACAGGAACCATGCTTCAAGCTCTGCAGTGGTGGTAGAAAAAGGACGACCTCAAGGAAGGTGTGCCTTTCCTCCAGCTGCCACCAGCAGCAGTCCTGACAGCAAATGCCTCCGTCCTAGGGTGGGGTGCCCACCTAGGGGAGCATACTATACATCAACAAGCAAGGGAGCACAAGGTCTCTTCCCCCCCCCACCCGTGCACAGAAGACATGAAGGTATGGAACCTGGCTTACTCCCTAGGGATCTACCTCTCAGCAGTTCATCTCCCAGAGAAGGACAACATCCTCGCAGATGCCTTCAGCAGGATCAACCAGAACCACCATGAGTGGTCACTAAACAGGCAGATCCTACACGTGGTACTCAGAAGGTGGGGCACTCCAGAGGTGGACCTCTTTGCAGCCCCAGACAATCACCAGCTACCACTGTTCTGTTGCAGGCCTCCTGCACTGGGCACAGTGCCTCTGGATGCACTTCTGTTGGATTGGACAGGGAAGTTTCTGTATGCCTTCCCTCCATTTCCCCTGCTGCCCAAAGTACTGAACAAGCTCAGGGTTCAACCAGCAACAGTGATCCTCATTGCTCCAGACTGGTCCAGGCAGCCTTGGTTTTCCCTACTACTGACCCTGTCAATCTCCCTGCCCAGGAGGCACAACCTACTAACCTACTCTCAGGGCAGGGTCCTGTACCCTAATCTCTAGTCCCTCAGACTCAGAGCTTGGCTCTTGAGGACTTAGAATATGTTGACCTACACCTCTCGGAAGGGGTGCTAGAGGTCCTCAGGGTATCTAGAAATCCTCCACTAGAAAGACTTACTCTTCTAAGTGGAAGAAGTTCTCTATTTGGTGCAGACAGAAGCAGATAGACCACTGCCAGGCTTGCTTATTAGTTTTGGACTATCTGGCACACTTGCATTCCCTTGGCCTTCTGCCTTCTACCCTTGAGGTACACTTAGCAGCGGTCTCTGCATACCTCTCTGCTGGAAAAGGGGCATCCCTGGACTCCAACCAGGTATTCAGAACGTTTTTCAAGGGCCTACTGCACTTGCATTCCTCTCACAGGGAACCCACTCCTGCATGGGACCTTAACATATGCACTGGCCAGCTAATGCAACCACCATTCAAACCCATGTCCTCAGCAGAGCTTAAGTATGTGACATGTAATACAGTGTTCCTAGTAGCTGTCACCTCAGCCAGGAGGATCAGTGAGCTCCAGGCATTGTCCACAGAGTCAGATTGCATAGCAGTCCACAGAGTCGGATTACATTGCAGTCCACAGGGGCAAGGTGGTCCTTAGGACCAATAGAAAATTCCTCCCTAAGGTGGTTTCAGACTTCCACCTTAATCAGTCCATGACATTGCTAGTCTTCTTCACTGATCACTCCAGTTCAGGAGAACGAAGACTGCATTGTCTTGATGTCAAGAGAGCTATAAGCTACTACTTGGATCACACGAAGGGACACAGGAAGGATAGAACCCTGATCTTCCTGACCTATGGAGAATTGGGAAGGGGCAACCCCCCCCCTTAAAGAGGACTACTGCCCTCTGGATTGTTGACTGTAGCCAATGTTGCTACATCAAAGTGGGTAAAGAGCCTCCTGTAGGTCTCGGGGCCCAATCTACAAGGGGTACAGCTGCTTCTGTAGCAGCTGCAAGAGATATCCCTTTCTTGGAAATCTGCAAAGCAGCTACCTGGAAAACAGTTAACCCCTTTACCAAGCCCTACAGCCTAGATACCCAGGCCAGAATTAATGCCAGGTTTGGCACAGCAGTACTGGAGATAAATAGGTTCTCTACCCTCCTCCAAAGGTACTGCTTGGGTTAGAACATAGTAAGATTTCCTGGGGTTTGAAGAACAAAATACCATAGTAATCTCGTTTCTTCCAAGAGAATCTTGCTGCATTCTGAGCTCCCTCCCCTGCTAGAACCTGTGGGCACTGCAACACAGCTGCCCATGCTGTTTGAAACCTGTGAGTGTTTCTTTATTGGGCTTAGTGACTTGAGTCTTAGTGTTGCCCATATTTTTAAATAAAGGATTGTTTGGTGTTGGGTGTTGTCAATTGGTTTTTAATTATTAATATAGTTTAGATAGCTTATTATTATGTTTGCTGTGTAAGAATCTGACGGTTGTAGAATGTTTACCAGGGACAGAGGTTTGAAAACCAAGCTCGAGCCTAACATTCCATGGTTAGCATAAGTTCTATTAACCATTTCAGCTCTGGGGCAGTCTTATGGTGAGACCATACTGTAGAAGTCAGAATACAGTAAGATTCCCATGGAAGAAACAAGATTACTATGGTAAGTAATTTTTTATTCTTCTCTCTTGGACGTCCAAGTGCTGGTTAGTAACCAATGCCCCATAGCAGGATTATGTCTCATGCTTAAGTAAGGTTCTTAACTCAGAGATGGCGGAATGCTCGAAGTCAGATGCCATACAGTAGCAGACTAACATGGTTGCTGAGCCAGACCTGCAACAAGGGGTGACAGCAGGCATAAAAGAAAGAGAAAGTCTTAAGAAGAAAAAAAGAAAATACCTGTGTAGATAACATGTGACTTACTGTTACATGTTATCTGTGTATTAAAGGTACTTATAATATATACTGTAGCTCATGGCTTATTGATTGTCAAATTTTGTAGACTGAGTTTTAGTGCATTTTTCTTTACTGTGAGAGATGCAAGTCATTTCTTCTTTTCAAAACATTGTGCTCAATACATACAGACGGGGACAAAACAAAAACTACTACCAGATTGTTAAAGTGGTAATTAACAGTTTGGGCAAGCATAATGAGCAGTTTACCCATCTGATGTGATGAAACTTGCTGTGTATGTCATCTCCAACGCCCTCCGAATTGCATAAGAACAAGTGCAACTCGTGTGGTTCCCAACTTCCACACAAGGACAGCCACTCCTTGTGCCTCTTCTGTCTGAGCCCAGACCACCCTGTGGAGAAGTTCCAGCACTGCCAGAAGTTCAACTCCGCTACCTGCAAGAGAAGACAGCAGTCCTTGGAAGCCTATATCCTCAAGAAGAAAATGGCCTCCATGGAAAAAGAGTTAAAAAAGCTTAGGCAGGCATCTACTTTCCCTGAAGGTCATAAGAAAAAGCGTGACAAGGAGAAGCACCAGGAGCGGGAATCAAATTCCACAGCAGCTGCGACTTTGGCTGGAGTCGCAGCCCTCAAGGTAGCATCCCCTCCAGGGGATTGCTCCACAACGGCCGTCTTGGTGGTTACCAAAAAGGTGTCACCCTCCCATCTCGCTCTCAAGGCTGGCCCTTCGAGAGCTCCGGGCAAAGGAGACCTCTGCCTGCATTAAGGCCGCTCCTCCCTCACAGACTTCTGGTCAGAGCGGGTCCAGTAAGTCGGACATCGGTTCCACCGACGCATGCACAGACAAGGCTGCTAAGCCGCTTACCTCTTTGAGTGAGTGCCCAGACAAAATCCCTTCCGACAAGGCCGCCTCCCCTGCATGACCTTCCTTGGGTAGGGAGTCCGATAAGTCGGACGCCGGCTCCTCCGACGACTGCCCGGACACTGCCAAGAAGTTGGACGCCGGTTCCACCAATGACCGCCCGGCCAAGAAACCTGCACCAGACCCTATTGATCAGTCTGCCCCAGGCTTTCCGCAGTGTCTCACCACGTTGCCCACTGAGGTCCCCGCGTCCCCCGATTGACTCCCCCTGGGATTTTTGCCCTCCTTCCCCAGTCATCACCAAGGACATCGATACGCTGCCATCAGGGCTCCCTCCTCCTCCAGACCCCTTGACGCCGGATCCTCAGATGCCGGCTGACCCGACACCATCTGGTGTCCCTTTGCCTGACGGAAGACCTATTCCTCTGTCAGGTCCATCAGACCTGCTCAACGGTATACCCATGCCAGGTCCGATGCCTGCGGGGTCAACATTTCCACCGTCTCGCCAGCCAGAAGGGCCTCTGCCAGGTCCCTCTACTCCATCAGAGCCCCTGCTGCCTGTTTACGCAATACCCAGTGCCACAGTACCCAGCCCCTGAGTATCTGGCGCTGCAGCCCCTGAGTATCTGGTGCTGCAGTACCTGATGCTGCAATATCTGGCACCACAGTACCCGATGCCTCATTATCTGATGCCGGGTTTCCCACCGTCTAGTTACAGATACTCCTTTTATGGGTACCCCCAATACCCATATCCCCCACCTCCTCCGCCCACTCCTCCACCCCGGCAGATCTGAAGGAGACCATGGCCTCCTGGTGGGCTGAGGCCCAGGCTCAGATCACCAGGGAGCCTGAGAGTCATCTCCCGATGCCAGACCTGATACTGGATCCCCTACGTTGGAGATGGTAGACTCCTTCCCCCTGCCTGACACCAGAAGAAAGCCCTCTGGTGCCGGAGGCAGGGAGGATACAAGCCCCCGGGAACTCCCCAGAGGGGTTGTCCTTCCCCCTCCTAGGGAGGAGTCTTCTTTCTTATCTTCTGACTCGGACTCTGAGTCCGGCCACTCTGACCCCGAAGACAAGCCCCATACTCTGAAGCGCCCCAGGCCGAGGGATCCCCCGAAGTCCCTTCCAGAGGACCCTTCTTTTCTGGAGTTATTGAGGAAAATCCAGGAAGTTCATGAGTGGCAATCAGTGGAGCCAGACTCACAGTGTAAAAAACTTGCTGCTCATCTGGATCTGCCCGAAACCGCTCCTACGCTGATCCCACCTTGGATAGAGCCTCATGCAGATCTTGTTTCCACCATTTGGAAACAACTCTCTGTGTTAGCCCCCCTTCCGAGGAAGGCTAACGGTCTGTACCAGGCTCCTGAGGGTACAGGCTTTCTTAGCCTTCACCCCAAGGCGGATTCGGTCGTCATCAGCGCCACTCATGGCCGCTCCGCCAATCCTAAACACCTCAGCTCGTATCCACCTGATAAAGAATCCCGGCTTCTGGACCAGTACGGGAAGAAAATCTATTCCTCTTCTACCCTAGGCATCAGGGCCCTTAACTATGTTGCACATATGGGGGATTTCCAGAAGACCATCCATAGCCAGGTGGAATCTAAATTGAACTCCCTTCCTGAGTCACAGACTAAACAGGAAGTGAGTGGGCTTGTCCATTCTGCTCACTCGGCCTGTCGGCACATGCTACATGCCACTTACGATGCGGTGGACACAGCTGGAAGGAGCTCGGCCTTCGCCATAGGCCTACGGCATCATGCCTGGCTCCGCGTGTCAGGTTTGGTCCCTGAGGTACAATCCGCTATACAGGATGCTCCATTCAGGGGTTCAGCGCTGTTCGGAGGTGATGTCAAGGACATCATTACCGAACTGCAGGAGAAGGGTACTGCTCTGAAGTCTGTCCAGACTATGTACAGGCCCCCTCAAGGGCAGCGGCGTCCTTTTCTTCGCCAAAATCAACAAAGACAAAAGCCGCAGGGCAAACATGCCAATAAACGTCGGGCCCCTCCAGCAACCAAGACTCCCCCCAGCACAAAAGCTGCGGGAGCCCCGGCTGCTGTGCTGCCCCACACCTCCTGACTCCCTGCCTCTCCCACTGCCTCTGGAGGTTCCAGAGGAACTGGTAGTGCGGAGATTCTCCTCCCATCTGCCAGGTTGGGAGAGGATAACGTCAGATGCTTGGGTGCTCCAGATGATGTTGGCAGGACACTAATAGAGTTTCTGCAGAAAACGCTCCAAGGCCCCCCCCCCCAGTTGTCATACTCCCCGCAACATCTTCCTCTTGGTCCTAGAGGAAATCATCTCCCTTCTCTTGAAGGTGGCAGTAGAGCCAGTTCCCACTCATCTTTGGGGAACAGGTTACTATTCCCATTTTTTCCTAGTTCCAAAGAAGACTGGAGATCTGAGGCCCATCCTAGACCTCAGCTCCCTGAACATGTTCTTGGAGTACAAATGCTTCAGAATGCTCTCTTTGCAGAGCCCTCAACCACTGCTTCAGCCGGGACAGAGGCTGTGTGCTCTGGACATGCAGGATGTCTACCTGCATATCCCCATATGCCCTTCCCACCACAAATTCCTTCGGTTTTGTTTTCAGGGGCCCCACTACCAATTCAAGGCCCTCCCATTTGGTCTTTCCTCGGCTCCTCAAGTGTTAACCAAATGCCTCTCGGTGGTAGCGGCCCACCTGCGTACCCAGGGAGTACAGGTATTCTCGTACCTGGATGATTAGCTCCTGGCGGCCTCATCCAGGAAGAAACTCCTGCATTCCCATTCCCTTTCCCTTACCCTGCAGGTTTTTACCAGAATGGGTATCACCATCAACCAGGTCAAGTCCCACTTGGTCCCATGCCAACGCCTCCAATTTATAGGGGCAATTCTGGACATGACCGCTGGCAAAGCTTTCTTGCCTTCGGACAGGGTAGACACCCTTCAGAATCAGGCTCGTCTTCTTGCCGGCCACAGGAAGGTCGGAGCCAGGTCAGACCTCCACCTCCTCGGGCTAATGGTGGCTGCCATTCTGACAGTCCCATTCACTCAGCTCCGTATGAGGATCTCTCAATGGACTATTTAGGAAAATGAGTGGATCCCAGGGTGACAGTTTATAACTGTACAATCATTATTGGGTCAACCATTAGCACCAAAAAACTAACTGAGTAATAAAAATGGAAGAACACCACTGTATGTATTAGATTTCAAATTTTTCTCTTTATTTTCTTCTCACAAAAAGATGGAGCAACAGTTTTGTGGTAAAATCCACTTCATCAGGCCCTTGCTGTGTTGTATCTCTTAAACAGTATTTTTAGATCCAATCTACATTTTATTCAAAGTGCTCTCTCAACTAAGGAGTTCACAAAAAATCTTTTAAACTAGTTTTCAATTATTAGAAGAGACAGCCCATTTAGAGAGTATGATTCAGCCATCATTTAGATTGCAATATATGTTTTTTAAAATCACAGAAATAGTGAATAGGATTGTTACAGGCTTCGGCCTATATGCTGTAAAAAAAACTAGTTTAAAAGATTTTTTGTGAACTTCTTAGCTGAGAAAGCACTCTGAATAAAATGCAGATACATACAGTAGTGTTCATCCATTTTTATTACTCAGTTGATCTCTTAGTGGACTCATTGTTCACAATGGGACCAGACCATGGACAGTCTAGACCAGGGACTTGCATTGGTGGATGGTTCAGGAGAACCTGTGCCTGGGAGTTCACTTCTGCATCGATCCGCCCTCCCAGACGTTGACGATGGATGCATCAGGGGAAGGCTGGGGTGCCCATCTAGGGTCTCACAGGACTCAGGGCAGCTGGTCCAAGTTCGAACAAAACCTGCACATAAATGTGCTCGAACTGAGAGCAGTCCTTTATGTCCTACGGGCTGTACTCTCCTTCATCCTTCCCGGTCATCTCCTCAATCAGACAACATGTGCATAGTCTGGTACCTCACCAAGCAGGGAGGAACACATTCCTACCCTCTGTGATGGGAAGCGATGAGATTTATCTGGCATTTGGCAGCCCAACATCACCTATACTTGACCCCGGTTCACGTTCTGGGAGTGGAAAACACAATGGCAGATGAACTCAGTCGGTCCTCAGCCAGGTCCCACGAATGGGAGTTAGATCAACAAGTCATAGACGACATCTTTCAGCGATGGGGAACACCTCAGATAGACCTCTTTGACTCTCCCCAAAACGCAAAACTTCCCGCCTTCTGCTCGCTCACTCCAGGGCAAGACATTTTCTGGCAGGATGCTCTGTCTCTCATTTGGAGGGACAGATTTGTTTATGCCTTCCCTCCCATTCCTTTAATTCCGAGGGTCCTGAACAAACTTAGATCGGAGGGAGCTCGAATGATTCTCATTGCTCCCTTCTAGCCCAGGCAAGTTTTGTTCTTTCTTCTTCAACAGTTTTCAGAGGAACCTCCACTTTCTCTTCCTCTGTCACAATTGTTGACCCAGGATCAGGGGACCCTTGTTCATCTAGGTCTGAAATCCCTTCATCTCTATGCGTGGCTCCTGCAGACGTAGCTAATGCCTGCTTTGGAGTCTCTTCTCTAGTTGCGGACATTTTGGTAGAGGTCAGGAAGCCTTCACCAGATCCACCTACCCCATTGAGTGGAAACGGTTTTCTATTTGTGCAAATTCAAAAGACTTTGAGCCTTTCTCATGCCCAGTCAATAAAGTCCTGGACTACATGCATCACATCTTTGATCTGGGTCTCGGCCATTCCTCGCTGAAAGTCCACATGGCAGCTGTCTCAGCCTACCATATTCCCTTTGGAGACAGGACTTTTGCTCAGTTGGAAGTCTTTAAGACTTTCCTCAGAGGGGTTCTCCATTTGAGACCCTCTATCCGCATTCCATATTCTCCATGGGACTTGAATTTCACCCTGGAGAAGCTTACTCTGCTTCCCTTTGAGCCAGCAGCTACAGCTGATCTGAAGTTTCTTTCTTGGAAGACACTTTTCCTAGTGGCCATTACTTCTGCTCAGCGAATTTCTGAGCTGCAGGCCTTAATGTGTAAAATCCCATACTTGATATTTCATAAGGAACATGTGACTCTATGCACCAACCCTGGGTTTCTCCCTAAGGTTGTGGCTGAATCTACGCTGAATCAATCTATTGAGCTACCCGCTTTCTTTACGCAATACTCCAATCAAGGGGAGTACCTCTTGCATGCTTTGGATGTTCACAGAATTCTGAGATTCTACACCAATCGGACTAAGGATCTCAGGAAAAATGATCAGCTTTTTGTCTCTTTTGCTCACAAAAGAGAAGGCCATGCTGTTTCTAAGCAATGCCTATCTAAATGGTTGGCACATTGCTTCACTTTCTGTTATAAGTACAACAAGACTCTTCTGGGTCAAGTCAGAGGTCACTCCACCAGAGGAGTAGCTGTCTCTGCAGCTTGTTTTAAGAATGTATCAGCAGCAGACATCTGTGCAGCCGCAACTTGGACTTATGTCCATACCTTTATGAAGCACTACTGTTTGGACATTGCCTCTCAGTGTAAAGCAGGCTTCGGGTTGGCTGTCCTACAAGGTCTTCTGTCTTGACACCCGTTCAGCCTGAGGTTTCATGCTATGGATGACAATCCTCCTCCCAAGTGCTTTTCCTTGTTCCAGACTACTTGGGACTCAGTCCTATATGTGACTACCTACTACAAGAGCCCTCTCGAGGTAAGATAGTACAGTTACGTGAGAACTTACTGTAACAGTAGATCGAGAGAGGCTCTTGCAGTAGGTTTTGCTTTCCCGCCCTCCGTCCCCCTAAGTTTTCTCTGCTTCATTTCCATGGGGGAAATATCCTCTTCTCTCTTGTCTTGCCTCTTTTGGCCTTTGGCGGGAAAGAACTGGAAGGAGGGCGTGGGGGATCTGCCCCTTTATACTGACGTCGTATGACGCTGATCACCTGACGTGGGGGTGGTCACCCCGCCAGAGACTGCTAGCTAGAAATTTTTCCATGGGGTCCTGATGCCTGACGGCTTTGTCCTATATGTGAATACCTACTGCAAGAGCCTCTCTCGAAGATCTACTGTTATAGTAAGTTCTTATGTAACTGTACTTTCTGCTGCTAGCTGCATTGGAATGAATTTTACAAAAAAACAACTCTTGTCAGGATTATTTCTCTAATATTTATTCAAGTAGACTAGCATTTGTTTTGCAGTTTTCATATCTATTTAAGATATGATTATGAAATTTTTATTTTAGCATACATTTTTGTATTCTAGTTACTCAAGAGATTTTTAGATAGTGTTATACCTTTTGCTGGGCTAGCAAAGATATTTTGCATATATGTAGCAGCAGCAGCACAAGCTTTCAGGGATGTGTAGGTCCCTTCATCAGGTGTATTACACATTTTAAGAAGCAGTCAGTTGTAACTTTGTTTCTGAAGTTTTTTTTTTTCTTTTGCTCATTGGAAAGTGTTCTGTGATGATAGTATTATGTTGGATGTGTAGAGTAGCATTCTGCCTAGCAGCTGACAAATCTAGATCGTCCAAGAATCATTGTAACATGACAAAAATCAAAGTGTTGAAATGGAGCGTTTCTGTTGGTTAATTAATAGTAGCCAGCCACGCATTCATTCCCAAGTAATGCACAGCTGGGCTTGTAGTACTGTGTACAACCACTAAAAAAAAATCAGAAACCCACACGTGAATTAAGTTGGAGACAACATTAATGTCTTAGTAATTCCCGCCTCAATGTAAAGTAGTGCTTTTTAGCCACAAAGAAATCACTAGTGGGCGAGTTATTTAACAGTAGGCATTTTTGGTCAATGTATTTTGTCTCTCCCACCCACTCAGGGAGTCGTCACAATCGCCGCAAAAACCATAGTTTTCGGCAGCAGAGCAATCTAGACAAACACGCATACCGCAGTAACTGAGAACAAAATTACAAGTAAGCGTTAAGCCACAGGTCACCCCTAAAACAGTCTAGTCTCAGTGAGTCTACCCACTTAAATTCAAATAAATAAATACTCTTCCAGAGCAGAATGGCTAGGGAGATCCCCCAAATAAAACAAATGCACTGTTGAAAACCAGAACAGGCTACACAGGTATCTTATCTGATATACCTGTATCTCACTTGTAAATGCCCACTGTGTCCTTTTTTAACTATTTTGTTTCTTTTGCCCCAGTAGCTGTCAAGATTTTACAAGCGCTGGCAGTCTCCCTCCTGTTCGATACAGTTAAAACTAAGCTAACTAGCTTACAGCACTGTTCCGCTGACATCCATGTTTGAAATAGAAATGCAGTATGAACTGAGCCCCCAGAACATGCAGGGAGATTTCTGACATGGGAAATTTCAAATTTAATAGTAGCAATACTCCAAAACACGGGGAAGGGGGGGATTGACTCTTGAGATCAGCTAAGTTGTCACACAAAACATTATACTTTTTATGAACTACTTTGCAGATTTTTTTTTTTTTTGGAAGGACCAGAATGCAAGGCGGCAGTAAGGAAGCGAGTGTTGAAATAAATGTCAGTTCTAGGGACATGGATATGTTGTTCATCCACACTCATTGGCAGTATCCTTGCCGCTTTAAATCTTGCCGGAAGGTCTTCAAGCTTGCTCCTCCCACCCACCCGGGTGGTATAACTCTCGGCTCCGCCCCATGACATAGATCTTCCTTACGGCTTGGAAGCTCAGGTTTCCCTCCTAACGCTCTCGTTTGCGACTGGTTCCTATTTCTCCGTTGCAGTTTAAAAATAAAATTTGCAAAGTCTTCTATCCCTCGCGGCTGCGATGGACAAATCGACTCGGATTTCGGAGATGCCCATGCGGGCAGAAGATGTCTCGGACGGATCCACACTCCACGGTGTCTACTGTTTAGGCCTTGAGCACGACCGCGGGCTTGCGACCTGTGCTCATCTTTCTCGGCCTCGTCCTCGAGAACCGTGCTGCCGGTGCAACTGGGCCGTCCGGCGTTCCCTCGGTGAAAGTCCAAGGAGGCCGTGTTGGCGGTGCGTCAGGCGGCGGGCTCGTGCGGATCAGCTTCGAGCGGATGGTCGCCTCGAAGAGGAGGCGGCGCAGGCCAGATCTTCCTCGCCGCGGCATTTATCCCGCCTCTGGGTTCTTCCTACACGGCTTCTTTTAAGGAGCTTTGTCTGTCCCTCTCCACTAAAGGAGAAGGGCCTGCGTCTGCTGGACCTTATTCTCGGTCCAAAAAGAGGGACAAGGGTAAGTCCCTCCGTCGACGCTCTTGGGAGCGGGAAAGGTCCCTCTCCCCGGGCCGTCGTCCGTCGGCTTCGGTCGACCGCTCGGCTTCGGCCACTGGCCTCACTGTGTCCCCGTCAGGTCAGTTGACCGAGACTCCCACTGATGAAGTCGAGATTTTTCTCGACCCATTGGACGGGCTGTCGCCTTTAGCAGCCGAGATTCCCCTCTCCCCGGTTCCCCCGGGAGGAGTTGTGGATCCCGTGGGCTCGTCTGTGCCTCCGGTTCCGGAGCCCTCGGATGGACCTTCCGAGCCTAAGGGAGTGCCGGTTCCGGCCGACACCTCCCCGCACCGACCCCGGAAATTCCGGGACTCTCGGTCTCGGTCTCGGACCTCTTCGCGGTCCAGCCTTTCCCACCGTCATAGGCGGTCTCGGTCTCGCACTCAGTGGCGAAGCGGCGCGCTGCCCTCGTCTCCTCGGATGAGGGAGGCTTCATGTAAATTACGCCGACGGTATGAGGACCTTATGTTGCAACAGCTCCTCCTGGCCGAGAATAAGCCGACTCCGGCGCCTTCCCGACCATTAAGTAACTGTCACCGGGCGGCCGACACAACCCCTCGACTTGTCCGAGGGCCTATACCAGGCGGTTGTTCGCCAAAACCAGCTGCTCCACCGATTCGGTGGAACCTCCGCCTCCACAGCCACCAATTGGGGTCTCGACCAAAGGATTCTCGGTCGGCTAAGGGTTTACCCATCGGCTGTCAGTTACCCTCACTCCCGACCGACCTCGGCAGGTGAAGGGTGGCTCAGGCCAGAGGCAGCTCTTCGAGGACTCTTCCAGTCCGAAGATGATTCCTCCTTCTTCCAAGCGACTGGACTTGGAGTCTTCAGGAGGTCAGTCAATGGCGATAGCCCGTCTGCCTCTTCCTAGGACTGCTTCGCTCATCTCGGAGTCTACCGGGATGGAGCTCGAACCGTTCCAAACGGGCCAGGTATCCCCTCACGGAGATTCTGGACCAGGGATTCTCCGACGGAGGCCTTTCCGGTGGCGAGGCCATAGTGGGTCCGCACTGGAACTTTGGCAGCGCCTGCTTCCTGCCTCCTGCGCCCGCCAGGATGGCCAGGAAGTATGCGGTCCCTACCGGTTCCTTGTCCGGTTTTTCGGAACACCCCTCTGCTGAGGGGTTGGTTACCGACAGCGTTTTCCGGCGCGCCGGCAACGCCAGGGATGTGGACAAACCTCCTGACAAGGAGTCCAAGAAATTGGACTATGTCGGGCGAAAAGTCTACGCTGCGTCCTCTCTCGGCCTTCGTCAGGCCAGTTCGGCCGTCCTCATGGCACATTTTTCTCATGCCCTGTTGGGCTCCCTGGATGAGGTCATCCCTCATCTTCCCGCCGATCTGCAGACTACGGTTAAGCAGGTGCGGGACCAGGGCAGGGCAGTGGCCAAACAGCAGCTCCAGACTGCTTTGGATATAGGGGACTCATGTGCCAGATCGGTGGCGGCGCAGTGGCTATAAGGTCGATGGGCTTGGCTGAGGATATCCACCTTTACTTCGGATACCCAGCACAAGTTGGCGGATGTTCCTTTGGGACTGACCCTTCGGCCCTGGGGTGGAAGGTCACCTCAGAGGATCGAGAGTCCAATGCCACCTTGACTCGGGTCTTCCGCTCAGAAGGACAAAGGCCGCAACCACAGCCTAAGCCCTTTCGTCCTTCTGTGCCCCCGGCGCGCCCGGCCCAGCAACGTCAGGGCCAGCAGGCTCCGCCTTGGCATCCCAAACCCAAGCCGCCGGCTTCCTCTAACAGGAGGCAGGGAGGAAAGGGCCCAGGAGGTCCCTCGGCCGGTCCCTCCTCCAAGCCTGCCCAGTGACGGGCTGAGGGGTGTCGCCCCCATCCCCGTCACCTAACCCCTGGGTCCCCCCGTGGGGGGACGGCTCCGGCACTTCCGTTCCACCTGGTCCGCTGTTACCACGGACAGGTGGGTCTTGGAGGTGGTGGGAAGAGGCCTGCCTCTGGAATTCGAGCAGGCACCACCCTTCAGAGCCGCCGCCTCGGGGGCTCGGATCCCCAGCCTCACTGGCGGCTCGCCGAGCCGACATCGCCGCCTCCTCCAGAAGGAGGTGGTAAGAGAGGTGGTGGACCCTCCTTCAGACCCAGGGTTTGTGTCCAGGTACTTCCTGGTTCCGAACGGACGGGGCTGGCGCCCATTCTCACCTACACGACCTAAACAAGTTCCTAAGGTCTCGAACCTTCAGGATGGTCACTCTGGCTCAGATAATACCATCCTTGGAACGCGGCGTGTGGTTCTGCTCTCTGGACTTGCAGGACGCGTTTTTTCACGTCCCTATCCGTCCGCCCCACCAGAGATTCCTTCGCTTCCGAGCGGAAGGATCTCTTCGAGTTCAAGCCATGCCCTTCGGCTTGTCTCCAGCTCCCAGGGTCTTCACCAAATGCATGGCAGTGGTGACAGCATTCCTCTCGCGGGCCGAGGGTCCGGTGTACCCTTACCTGGACGACTGGCTGATAGCAGCTCCCTCCAGGAAGGAGGCGGAGTGGTCAGAGATCTGGCCCTCCAGGTCTGCTCTCAACTGGGCCTCCTTATCAGCGAGGCCAAGTGAACTCGAGCCGAAGCAGGTGATTCTATTCATCGGGCGCAGCTCGACTCTCTTGAGCCAGAGCGGCGCCTCGGCGGACAGGGCCGAGGTTCTTTCCTCCTTTGCCCGATCATTTCTGGTTGGGCAATTGCGCCCTGCCCGGGACTTCCTGCGCCTCCTGGGTCTCATGGCGGCCTGCACCAGCGTGGTCCGTTGGGCCCGCTGAACATGCGTCCCCTTCAGTGGGGACTGGCCAGCCAGTGGTCACAACGCCATGCATCCCTTGACCAGCTTAGGTCGTGACACAGGGATGTGGAACGCCTCCAGTGGTGGACCATTCCAGATCATTTGCAGGAGGGCATCCTGCTCGTCCGCCCGAGCCGACGGTCTCTCTGTCGACCGATGCCTCTCTGATGGGTTGGGGTGCCCATCTGGGGGAACACCGGGCTCATGGCCTCTGGTCCCCGCGGGAGTCCCGATGCCACATCAACCTGCTTGAGCTCCGAGCGGTCCGCCTAGCTCTCACCGCCTTTGCTCCGTTCCTCCGGGGTCAAGTGGTCCGAGTCCAGACGGACAATACCACGACCATGTACTATCTAAACCGCCAGGGCGGGACGCGCTCCATGCTTCTATGCAAGGAAGCCTCCGTTTGGTCACTGCAGCAGCCTGGAGGCGGATCTCCTAGCCATTCACGTGGCAGGAGCCTCCAACACCCTGGCCGATGCCCTGAGCCGGATAGGGGCTGCATCCCACGAGTGGTCTCTCCTGCCGGAGGTAGTAGCATCTGTTCTCCCTTTGGGGCACACCTCAGGTGGACCTGTTTGCCTCCATGGAGAACGCGGGTTGAGTCTGTTCCATGCCCGCCCCTCAGCAGGGCTCGCTGCAGGGAGATGCCTTCTCGAGGCAGTGGACCCCGGCCCTCTTCTACGCCTTTCCCCCATTTCCCTTGATCCACAAGGTGCTTCTCAAGGCGAGGAGGGACAAGGCGCAGGTGATTCTGATAGCCCCAGACTGGCCTCGCCAGTTCTGGTACCCAGATCTCCTCAGTCTCAGCTCCAGGACTCCGGCAGCTTCCAGCCCGCCCGGACCTGCTCTCAGTCAATCAGGGAAGGTGTTCCATCCGGACCTTCAATCCCTGCACCTGACGGCCTGGTTCCTGAGCGGCTAGGAGTTCCAGGCCTTGGGTCTTTCGGCGAGGTCCTCAATGTAGTTGAGGCGTCCGTGAGTCGACCAGAAAATGCTATGCCTTCAAATGGAAAAGGTTTTCCATTTGGTGTCAGGGCAAGGGCTTGGACCCTTCCTCCTGTTCCTTGGCAAGCATCTTGGACTATTTATGGTCCCTTTCTAGTCAAGGGCTTAGGTCGACGACCCTAAGGGTGCACCTGGCAGCCATCTCTGCTTACCGGGCGCGGGCCGGGAAGCAGTCGGTGGCGCAGGAGAAGGTGGTCTGGCGCTTTTTCAAAGGCCTTGATCACATTTCCCCTCCAGTGCGGGAACCCCCACCTCCGTGGGATCTACTGCTGGTACTGGCAAAGCTCATGGGCAAGCCATTCGAACCTATGCACAGGTGTGCTTTCTCTCACCTGTCGTGGAAGACCGCCTTCTTGGTGGCTATCACGTCCAGCCAGAAGGATGGGAGAGCTCCAGGCGCTTTCCATCGAGTCTCCTTACCTGGTCTTCCACAGGGACAAAGTTGTCCCTCGCCCCCACCGAAATTCCTTCCGAAGGTGGTGTGGGTTTCACCTTAACCAGGTGTTGACTCTGCGGTGTTCTACCCCAATCACACCTGGGAGGCCGAATATAGGCTCATACTCTGGACCCTAGAGGCGCGCTTATTATAAGGAGCGACGGCTGAAATTGGGAGAGGTTCGCCAGCTGTTTGTCACTCACGCTGAAGCCGCATCTGGCAGACCTGCAGCCAAGCGGACGATAAGCAGGTGGGTAACCTCCTGCATAGGTCTCTGCTTAAGTTGGCGGGCATGGAGCCTCCCAGAGGGATAAGAGCTCATTCTACCCGCCATACTGTTGCAACGGTGGCTGCTTCCAGGACGCCCCTATCCAGGAAATCTGCAGGGCTGCTACCTGAAGTCAGCAAACACCTTCATTACCCACTACCACATCGACCTTGAGTCACGCTCGGGATGCTGGTTTTGGGGCCTCGGTTCTCAGTCTCTCTTTCCCAGGTAAGTATGTGGGTGTTCGTCTTGCCTCCCTCCTCCCGGAGAACTGCTAGAGTCTGCCATGAGTGTGGATGAACAACATATCCATGTCCCTAAATACAGGTTACTCACCTGTAACAGGAGTTCTAGGAATGGTATATGTTGTTCATCCACAACACCATTTCCTCCGGCCCCGACGCACAACCTGAGCTTCCAGCGGGCCAGATCTGCGCGTCGGGGGCGGAGCCGAGGTTATACCACCCGGGTGGGTGGGAGGAGCAAGCTTGAAGACCTTCCGGCAAGATTTAAAGCGGCAAGGATACTGCCAATGAGTGTGGATGAACAACATATACCATTCCTAGAACTCCTGTTACAGGTGAGTAACCTGTATATCCGTTACGATGGCTCTACAAACAAACGAATCGCGTAGAATGTAAAAATGACAAGTAATACCTGTTACTATAGTACTGAACTGTTAAATATGTGTACCTTTGTTTTTGCACTATAACTGTACTAATAAATGTTGCCTACGTGATTACGTGGTGTGCTAAATATAGAATAATGGTTATGCAACTCTGTGTTATGGAATTTTTTTACATACCCAAGGGATGTGATGACCCATAAACCCCAAGAGCGAAGTTCAGGGTTAATCAACTATCTCTTAATGCTAAGAAAACGGTTTCCATGTGTTTCGGCACATTACAGAGGCTTTCTAGACTCCCTTCACGCTTCACCTTCCTCACCCTCAGTGGAGGAAAAATTGACGACGTACCCTCATTTAAGTATCACAGTGTCTGGCTTGACTGCCACCTTGGTTTTTCTCAGCAAGCACATAGATGCCATGTACAAAAACTCCACCCTAATCTCAGTGCACTCTATGGGAACAAAAGCTATATCCCTGTATCTGCCCTCCGGGACATCATCACTAAAATGATCCTTCCCATTTTTGATTATAGCGACTCAGTCTATGGTGCTGCATCTAAATCCACCCTGGCCAGACTAGATCCCCTCTTCCACTCCTTTTGCCTTGGCCTGTCCCCTCCTGGACTCATCACTGTTTTCTGTACATTGATGTCTCCCTCTTCCATGAATGACCGCCATCTCGTCGACTGTGCCCCCTTTATTTCTAGATTCTGGTTGGTTTCGCTCCCTCCTTACCTCAGCTCTCCCCTATGCCCTTCTCCACGTACTTTCTCCATAAATTAGGTTATTGTTCTCATTTGCTCCCCTCATAAATCCTTAGCTGGCCAGTCTGGTTTCTCCTTCTGCCTTCCTAATCTTTGGAACTCCCTTCCACTAACAATTCGCTCTGCCACCTCCAAACACATTTTCCTCTCTTCTTCAATGCCACACTGTCCCCTCCTGTAAATGTCCTTAGCCTCATTGCCCTACACTTCTCCTTATCTACTCTGACCTCTATACTTCTAACCACCCCACCTCTCCCCCTTTCCCATCCACAGCTTCCTCCCACTCCCTTGCTTCTTTCTCACTCACTCCCACCCCTAGTAATTACCCTTTCAGCAGTACAACTGGAGCCGCCCACGCTGTCGACGTCTGCCGATGTCAGGAACCCTATATAGGCATGGGTGGCCCTGCTCCCTCCACAGTTCTTTCCTGCCGTCGACTTACAAGCACGGTCTCTGTGGAAGTTCCGTCGCAGTGTTCGCATCTTTTTTGGTCCACGGATGCATTTTTTGTCCTACTACCCTTACCTAAATCTCTTTTAGATGTTTTTCTCTTTTTTTTTTTTTTGTTATGTTGCAAGTTAATCCTTCATTTTCTCTCTTCCATCACTGCCGTGGAAAGAAGATTTCCTCTTCAGATGAACACTCTGTGTCTGCTGTCTTGGACCTGACCACGACAACTCCGACTGTGAGCTGTGGTTAATCAGACAACCCTAAGGTGATGCAAGAAGGCTCTCAAAAAATTCCTGATGGAACAGCAGATAGCCAGCTCCGGGCATGGGTCCTCCGGGGTCCCGGCCACTCAGTCGCCTACTGGATCTTTGAGCTCCCAGACGTCCAAGACCTGAGACAAGTCCTCATGGAAAAGTCACAAAAAAGACTGGGATCATGACCGCTTCCCATCGGCCTCTCCTTTGGGGGACTCTTCATTGATAGCGGCTGTCATGACAAAGAGACCAGGCTGTCCAGATCTCTGTTTCTATCAGTCCCAAAGCCGATAGCTTCTCTGCCCGACTCTCAGGGTGCCTGGCCGTCGACCTCTGGGCCATCAGGCCCTCCTCCATTGACGACGGGCTCACCATTGATGGTTGCTCTGTCGAGACCTGCCCCTTCCTTTCAGAGGGCTGCAGGCTCATTGGCTGTCAGGACAGAGGGGTGTCTGCTTCAGTGCCATCAAATCCCCCTCTATCGACGACGACTATGGATCTGAACAAAGTACTTGTCAAGTTCACTAACGTACTCATTCAGCAGTTTAGTGCCTTCAATAGGCCTTTATCCCTGCCACCATTGAGAACGGCTTCGTCATCGACACCTGTTCGTTGATCACAGAAGACTCCGTGTGGGCCACCGACGACCACTCCGATGCCAGACCCAGACAAGGAGGTCGACGTCGAGGAAGAGTACCATCCTGATCTCATCCTCCCTGATGACATAGAGGAGGAAGAAATCTTCATCTCTGATAAGTCCACTGCCTCTTCAGTCAGTGAAGACTCAGTCAAGCATACTCCGAGGTCTCCTCTTGAAGATGTCACCTTCTTCAATGTCATGAAGTAACTGCCTGCCACTATGGGCTTCCAGATTGAGGAGCAGGAGGATCCCACCAGAAAAGGCCTGGCAGACTTCCTGGACGTTCCTGAATCTACCCCTAAAATTATTCCTCCTGTGCTGCTAGCCTTGAAAAATGCCACCACGGCAGCCTGGCATAGGCCTGACATGGTGCTAGCTATGCCACGTAGGGCAGACAAACTTTACAATGCCCCTCAGGGCCTTCCTTATTTTGCTGCCCAGGTCAAAACTGATTCTGTGGTCATCAAGGCAGCCCATGACATGTCTAAGGCGCCAAAGCACTTTAGTTCCCTCCTCCTGGGCAAGGAATCCCACAGGATTGACCTCTGGGGTAAGAGATTTTACGCTTCCTCTACTTTGGGCCTAAGGATCGTAAACTGTCACACATGATTAAGTTCCAGAATGCCAACTGGAGGTAGGGCAAGGCAGCCGCTCAGGCTTTTCCCGATGGCACCTCGAAGCAGGAATTGCTCCAGTGCCTACAAACTGCTGAGGATGTAAGTAAACATCTCCTCAGGGCCCTGTATGATATGGCCGACACAGCAGCCAGGGCAGCTGCTACTGGCATATGCCTTCATAGGCACTCATGGGTGAAGGTCTCTCTGAAATTGTAGCTGATGTGCAGAACAAGGTGCTTAATGCCCCTTTCAATGGCACCAAGCTCTTCGGCCCTGATGTTCAGGACCTCATTAATGATCTACAGGCCTCTGGCACAGCCATCAAGTCTGTTCACTCTCTCTACCACAGTCAACCCCATGGTAGAGGGTGCTCTACTTTTCGTAGACAGGCAATTAGACCGGGCTCGGTCCCCCACACTCAAGGCAAGCGCAGAACCCAGTCTTCCATGCCGGCCCCCTCAATACTGGAGAGGCGGCCAAGTGTCTCAGACATGACGGACTAACCTCCACAGCTGGTCCCACCTCTGCTTGACTCCTTGCCAGACTCCCATCTCTGGTCCAGACGCAGGAGGTGGTGGTCGGAGGTCAGTTCTCCTTTCATCTGAATCAATGGAGAACCAGAACTTCAGATGCTTGGATCCTGCAGGTCATAGAGTGCGGTCATACCTTGGAGCTCATTCAACAGCCTCCAGATAACCCTCCACTACCCTCGAACTACCCCCTGGCCCACTTATCTGTCCTCCAGTTAGGAAGTACAATCTCTTCTGCGCAAGCAGGCAATTGAACTGGTGCCAAGGCGACAAAGAAACCGTTGGATTTATTCCAGGTTTTTCCGGGTCCCCAAAAAGACCAGAGATCTGAGGCCCATCTTGGATCTCAAGGACCTCAGTCTCTTTGTCAAGTACAAAAAGTTCCTGATGGTGACTTTGCCAGGCCTTGTGCCCCTCCTCGAGGTCGGGGACTGACTCTGTTCACTGGACATGCAGGATGCTTACCTGTACATTTTGGTCTTTCCTCCTCACAGGAGGTTTCTTAGCTTTGCCTTTCAGGGTGATCACTACCAATTCAAAGTGCTGCCCTTTGGCTTATCCTGTGCACCGTGTATCTTTACCAAATGCTTGGCAGTGGTCTCAGCAGCTCTCAGAAGACAGGGTCTGTATGTTTTCCCTTACCTGGACGATTGGCTTCTCAAGGCCCCATCCAGGGAACAGCTTTTGCTGACTCTAGAGCGCACTCTTCAGCTCTTCCACTATCTGGGCATAATGGTCAACCTGCCC
The DNA here is from genome assembly GCA_016271365.2 of Neoceratodus forsteri. Classification (NCBI taxonomy): domain Eukaryota; kingdom Metazoa; phylum Chordata; order Ceratodontiformes; family Ceratodontidae; genus Neoceratodus; species Neoceratodus forsteri. The sequence continues at coordinate 263,864,390 of CM057454.1, read as the reverse complement.
AAGTCCATTCTAGTAGTGTCCCAAAGACTGCTGTACATTGGGGCGGTGCTGGACTCCGAACAAGGGAAGGCCTTCTTGCCCTAGAACAGGGTGGAATGCCTTATGGCTCAGGCTCAGGAAGTTGCTCAGAGTCAGTACATTCCTGCCAGACATAACCTCAAGCTACTGGCCAGACTTCACATGCGCACCCTTCAGTGGACCCTTAGAGTGCAGTGGGAGCAGTGTACAGATGAGTTAGAACAACAGGTCCTGGTCCTTGCCCCAGGTCGCAAGGTACTGTAGTGGTGGATGGATCTCTCAAATCTTCTTCAAGGGGTTCCTTCCCAGATTTCTTCCCTGCATCAGTTCCTAACCATGGATGCTTTGGGTCTAGGGTGGGGGGCACACCTGGAACCCTTTCAAACCCAGGGCTCCTGGTCCCAGTGGGAAGCTGCCCTATATATCAATGTCCTGGAGATGAGAGCGGTGCTCTATGCCATGCAGACTTTTCAGAAGCATCTTGCTACAGGCCAACTGCTGGTGCAGTTGGACAATCTGAGTGTAGTCGACTATATCAACAAGCAGGGCGGGACTCAGCCGTACCTACTTTGCATGGAGGCCATGAGAGTGTGGTATTTGGCACTGGAGCTCGGTCTGACATTCTCTGTGGTCCACGTGCCAGGCATCCTAAACACCCTGACAGACAGTCTCAGCAGGACTCAGTCCAGCATGCATGAATGGGAGCTTTTCTCATCCATAGCAGAAGATCTGTTTGACAGGAGTTGAACTTTTTTGCATCCCCATTCAATGCAAAACTGCCTAATTTCTGCTCGCTAGATCTAGGGCCTGGAGTTTTCTGGCAAGACACGTTGTCCCTCTCTTGGAGCAGGAGATTTCTGTACACATTCCCTCCATTTCCACTAATACATAGGGTGCTGATCAAGCTGCCAATGGAGGGGGCCAGCATGATCCTGGTAGCTCCTTTCTGGCCTTGCCATACATGGCTCCCTCTGCTTCAGCAGCTGGTGGCGGAACCTCTGGTTCCTCTGCTCCTTTGTGGGAATCTGCTGACTCAGGATCGGGAGATGCTGGTCCATCCCAACCTCAGGTCCCATCATCTGTGTGTATGGCTCCTGGGGATGTAGCCATTGCCAGGTTCGGGGTCTCTAACAGGGTGGTGGATGTCCTGGTGGCTGACTACAAGCCTTCCACCCGTGCCACTTATGTCATGAAGTGGAAGCGGTTTGCCATCGGGGCCGCCAAACATTCCCTAGACCCTTTCACCTGTCCTGTAAATCATGTATTGGACTACCCAATTTCTTTATCTGACTCAGGCCTCCAGTATTCATCCCTTAAGGTCCACCTTTCGGCTGTTTCTGCCTTTCATGAGCCCATGTGTGCCCGCATGATTGCTCAGCTGGATGTTTCCAGTACTTTTCTTAGGGGCATCCTGCATCTGAAACCCCCAATCCATTCCCCGGTCACAGAATTCCTCTTAAGTTTAGGGAGCTCCGGCCTCCCAGACTGTCTGTTTCTCTTGTCACTGCTTGGTACTCATTCCTACGATGTAACCTGATGACTAAGATACCACCAAAGAAGACAGAACAGTTACGTAAGAACTTATAACAGTATATCTTCGAGGGGATCTCAGTCATCAGGTCTGCTTTCCATACCACCATCCCCCTTCTTGGTGCTACTGTTTCGGACCTGGCTATCTGCTGTATCCATCTTTTTCTCTAGATCTGGGTCCCTCTATCTCTCTCTGGTTCCCTAGGGTGTTAGCCTTGCTCCCTTCGTCTCCGGAGGGAAAGAACTAAGGATGAAGTGGGGCTGTCCATGCCTGTAAAGGATTGCTGATGTTGGCGGACATAGATGACATGGGCGGCCCCAGCTGGACTGCTGAAAATCTTCTGTGTGGATTCTCCTTCACTGACGGCGAAGGTTCCTATGGTGTAACCTGATGACTGAGATCTCCTCGAAGATCTACTGCTACGGTAAGTTCTTAAGTAATTATTCTTTCTGAGCACAGTTCAAGTTAGTCTCCTTCCGAATCAGCTTCTAGTGGGTCTGGTATAGACCCCCCTCTCTGTTGGAATTCTGATTCATATTTTTCCAGCTGTCTACCCATGTCTTTTAGATCTGTAAATTGCCAGGACTTACAACCATACACAGTCCGGAGATGGGCGGACAGTAGGAATGAATGAATGATCCCCAGGGCTCTGAATTGCATCCGATTTTTTCTGTCTGGCTCTAATTTGAAAGGAGAGATCCGGATAAATTCTGACATCACTGCTCTCTACCTCCAAGGGGTAAGCAGATCTCACTGCCACCAGCACCACATCTCTCACCTCGGATCCCATTGTCTTTAGCAAAATAGTACGATGCTGGGGAGCACTTTGGAAGGCCACATGTTGATTAACTCTGTAGGCTCTTCTGAGGGATGTAGACTCAAAATCCTCTGGTGGTTGTATTTGTCTTTGTATCCACTCCTTCAGAAATGACATTAAGTTCGCACCCTTGGCACCTTTGGGGATACCCGCAATACACAAGTTACCCAATCTGGCTTCATATTCTAGGGCCTCCAGACGGCCCCGTAGTTGCACATTTTCCTGAGTCAGAGTCGCCACCATGGACAGAGTAGAGGTGGAATGACTTTCAGCATTGGTCACTCAAGAGTTTTAATCCTTAAGCTGCATGTCGTGGGACTCTAGCTTGTGCAGAGTTCATTTGATTTTCTTGTCCATGGCACGCATGGAGTCCATCAATGTATCCCGGGGGGGGGTCAGCATTAGTAGTTGAGCTGCCTGCTTTGGCAATGCTCAATGGATCCTGGGCCTTCCCTTGTTTCTGTTGCCTGGTATTAGATGGACCTGGCTGCTGTTTTTTTTTTGTACATCCCATTGCAGTTCGGTACCATTCTGCTGCATAGACATTTAGGAATATCAGTATCTCAAAAAACAAAACAAAATTGGTGCAAGATGATGATTAGTATTTTACTGTTTAAAAGATCAGGTTCGAGAGCCAACATGAAGACCGTCCCACCTGGAAGGTGGTATTTTAGTGTCCCCCGGAGCCATGGCACTTTCCATATGCCTAGCAGTCGTGGCTGTGCCTTCCTGCTGGGTTGGCCTTTATACCCCTGGGTGGCCTGGCTTCCCCACTTTGGCTCCCAGGAGTCGTTTTTCCTACCCCTGCGCCACTTTAGGCGTCTGCTTAGTTATCTGGGTCTCTTGCTCAGTGTTTCAGATGTCCATTCTACCCCTTTGCACTGTCTGTACTACCTGGGGGCAGCTCTTGGGAAGGCGTCAGGGTCTCGTCACCCTGCCACAGGACTGGGCAGTGGGCCTGATAGCATAGGCTCCATTGGTCTTCCATTACAGAGTCGTCATGTCCAGGCCACCCTTGGGGTTTCCAGGCCTCCCAGCAATGACCAGTGCCACAGCACCTCTGACCTGATTGTATTTCAGGCTCCCGCAGGGGACACCGTGGGTCCAGTGGGCCTCAAGTATGGGACAGGTGTTTACAAAAATGCCTAGCAATGGGGACAGCAGCTCTGGGAAAGGAGGGCCTGTACGTCTTCCCCTATCTGGACGACTGGTTGCTCAAAGCACAGTCCAGGAAGCCACAGTCCTAGACCTTAGTGCATACCAGACAGCTGTCCAATGCACTGGGAATCACAGTCAACCAGTCCAAGTCAGTGGTGGCACCATGTTAGTGCCTTCAGTATATAGGAGCTATACTGGATACTGCACAGGGTTCAGTCTTTCTGCCCCATGACAGGGCAGTGTGCCTGATAGCACAGGCCCAGGAGTTTTACAACCATGGGTATTTCGCAGCCAGGACATCCCTACGCTTGCTGGGCCTGCTGGTAGCACCCATTGTCCTGGTTCCACTGGCTAGGCTGCATATGTAAATCCCCTAGAGAACTTTGAAGGTCCAATGTGATCTACGCACTGGCGATCTAGAACAGAAGTTTATAGTTTTGTTTCCTGTGAAGAGGGTGCTTCAGTGGTGAAGAGAACCCAGCAACTCACTCTGAGAGGGGTTCCTTTCCTAATTCCGTCCCCATCTCAGCTCCTCACAATGGACACTTCGGGGATGGGCTGAAATGGTGGCTGCCTTCCACGAGGGCTGCTTATTCCATACAGTGGAAGCGCTTTGCTCTGTGAGCTGCTTCCCATCACTTGGATCTTTTCACTTGTCCAGTGAATCAGGTTCTGGAGTACTTGCTAAGTCCTTCTCAGATGCTGGCCTGCACTACTCCTCCATTTAAGTGCACCTGCCTGCCATTTCAGCTTTCCATGTGCCCATTGATGAGCATCCAGTGTGCACCACTGGAGGAGAACTGCACATTTTTGAGAGGCATTCTTCATCTGAAGCCTTCCATCCACAATCCAGTCGTGCCTTGGGACTTAAATTTTGTGTTAGAGAAACTTACTTTGGCTCCTTTTGAGCCATCTGCGACTTGTGCACGATGCCTTCTGTCATGGAAAGTTATTTTTAGTGGCCATTTCTCCTTATTTGGTTTTCCTCATAGACAGGGTGTCTTTGCGTACCGACCCTTAATTTTTACCGACAGTGGTGTCTGAGTTTACACTGAATCAAACCACCCACCTGCCTGTTTATTTCCCAGGGCATGCTGATGCAGGGGAAGCATTGCCCCTTACTTGAAAGATACTCAGAGTGCTCAAATAGTATGTTCATCGCATAGAAACATAGAAATTGTCAGCAGATAAGGACCGCTAGGCCCATCCAGTCTACCTATAGGTCCTATACATTGTATGTGGCCACTGACCCTGTGTGATCAATGGCTTTTCATCACTTCCTTCCCTCTCAAGCTTCCCCCGTGCCTGTTCCAGGCATCCTTAAACCCCCACGCTATGTAGAAAAACTTCCTCACATTACTCCTTAATCTACCCCCTTCCAATTTCATATTGTTCCCCCTTGTTCTAGTACTTTTTCTGCATTGGAAAAGGTACCCCACCCGCACCTTGTTTATGCTCTTGAGGTACTGTACTTGAAAGTTTCAATCATGTCCCCCGCTGTTTTCTCTCCTCTCCTCCAGTGAGTACTTATTGAGGTCCCTTAGTCTGTCATATGTTTCATGGTGCAAGTCCTGCACCATCTTTGTTGCCCTTCTCTGGATAGTCTCCACCTTATCTATGTCTTTGCGCAGGTGTGGCCACCAGAACTGCACACAGTATTCCAGGTGAGGCCTTACTAGTGTTTTGTACCATGGCATCGCCACCTCCTGCTAGTGATACCCCTGCCTATGCACCCCAGCATGCCACTGGCCCTCCCTGCCACCTTTGCGCACTCCTTTGATATCTTAAGGTCATCAGAGATGATGACCCCTAGGTCCCTTTCCTCTTTGGTGGCAGTCATCTCCTCCTCCTCCTCCTTGATGCCAGTCAACATCCCCCCCCAGCTGTTTGTTTCTTTCACCCCTGGGAAAGAGGGCATCCTGGTTTCTGTATGGTGCCTGTCCAAACATTTAGCCAACTGTATTGCTTTCCATTATGGGAAGTATGGTAAGGCACTTCCTGGTGTTGTTGTGGCCATTCAGCTAGGGGCTGGCCTCTTCTGCTGCCTGTCTTAAGAATGTGTTGTGCTGCTGAGATTTTTGCAGCTGCCACCTGGGGTACATTCCCCACTTTCACTAATCACTACAGTCTGGACATTGTCTGTGGAGGAAGGGCAGGCTTCGGCCTGGCTGTGCTTCAAGGCCTCCTGTCTGAGGTCTGCAACCTCCAGCCACGCTGACTGCCCCTCTGTCAGAACTGCTTTGGACTTGTTCCATAGGTGTTGCCTGATGAAAGAGATATCCTCGAAGAAGGTAGCACAGTTATGTAAGAACTTACTGTAATAGTAGATCTTATTTCGAGGGGGCTTTTGCAGTAGATAATCACCTTGAAAACTGCACCCCCCTGGTGTCAGGACCACATGGCAACTTTAGCTAGCAGTGTCTGACGCGGGGGACTGCCCACCCAATGTCACATGAATGACTTTAGCGTGACACTATATAGTGGGCGGTCCCCACACCCGCCTTCCAGTTCTTTACCGCCGTCGACCTGAGCACGTTGGACCTCGCACAGATTGTCACTGCAGTTTGACCAACTTTTTCGGATGAGTATCTGTTTTTTTCTTGTTTTTCTATAAAACAAACAATGTATTTTGTGCATGTCTTCGCCGTCTTCCGTTGAGTTACATAAAAATAAGTGCTATTCTTGTGGAGCGAAGCTACTGCACAAAGGCTCTAATTCCCTCTGCCTCTTCTGTTTATGCCCAGAGCACAAAGTAGAGGATTGTGAATCCTGTTCCAGCTTCAGCCAGGCCACATGGAAGCATCGCCAGCAGGCCCTCGAAGCCTATCTTCTGAAAAAGAAGATAGCATCCATGGAGAAAGAGCTGCAAAAATTAAGGTATGCTTCTTCCTCGCAGACTGACTCCCACAAAGAGAAGCACCAGGACCAGGAACAGTCCCCCTCTCACCCGTGGCCACCCTTGGGAGAACAGTGGCCCTCTTCCCCCGAGAAGACTGAGCTACCTCCAAGTCTGCACCACCTTTCCAGGAGCAGCCCTTGGTTCCCCCACCACCACTGGTTACCCTCAGCCAAGTCCAAGGCTTCCGCCCCCCCTTAGACCTATCTCCACCACCGGGTCCAAGCAGGCTGGCGGGGCCAATAAGCCGCTTTTCAGAACCTCCAACAAACGCCCGGCCCCGGGTGATAAGTCGGGCACCGGGGACTCCAGTTCCCACATGGCCAAAGTCGATAAGCCGGCCATTGAGTCCGTCTGATGACCGTTCACAATCACGCTAATGTTGGTTTCTGGTGCGAGCGCTGACGATGTACAGCTGGACAAAAGCCAGTTGCTAATCTTTGGACAGCATTCTCGAGTGGGTTCTTCTCATGGAGATGCCCCCTCTTCTCCCTTTGTGGAGCTTCCTGTGCCCTCCCCAGACCAGCGGGAGCTGGAGGACGGGGGCCATCTGTGTGCCGTAGTTCTTGGTTCACCCTCGGACCTAATGTTGCAGCCTATGCAGGCCCCTTTCCTGGTTCTTCCTGCGGGGCCAACAGCACTGTCGCCAGCCTTGCCTCCTGCTGGCCCCGTGCCTGACTCTGCTCCTTTGGGCCCTTCCAGACTGCATTTCAGGCCTGAGGGTCTCACGTTGGCCCTTGCAGCTCCTCTGTCGGGGCCTCCATTGGGCTACCCTCTGTCCAGTTACCTATCCTTTCATCAGGTTCCCGGGTACCCTCCACCAGGCTACCAGACATCAAGCTTTCCGATGTCAGGGTACACTCCTTCATATCCTTCGCTGGGTTACCCGGTGCATGGGTTTCATATGCCGGGATACCCGACAACAGGATACCCTTCGTGGTTCCAGCTGGTCTACCAGCCTCCTCCCAAACCCAGGTGGATTTTAGGGCCATTCTGCAGTCTTGGTGGTCCGAGACCAAATCTCAGCTTGTCTCGAACCCCCCCCCCCACCGTTCACCCGGCTCAGACTCCCAGGTCTGCTTCCCCGCTGAAACCGTGCCAGTCTGTGTCGGGCCTGCCAAAAGCTCCTCTGTTGGCCCTGACATCGGGTAGTGTTCCTCCTTAGATTCAGGAGGTCTCTTGCCTGGATGTTGGACTTTCAGACTCTTTGGACTTCGAATCCAAGTCTGGGTCTTCCTCCTTGGCTTTGGGGTTTGAGACTCCCCCTCTGGAAGAACCTAAGTCAAGGGAGTCCCCCAAATCACCTCCGGAGGACTCTTCTTTCACAGACCTCCTGAAACAGACTGTGGAGGTCTATAGATGGAAATCTGACGCTCAGGACCCCAAACATCAGAGACTTGGTGAGCACTTGGACATCCAGGAGACTGCACCTGTCCTCACACCCCTGTGGCTGGAGCCACACAAGGATTTGGCCCCCACTATATGGATAATGCCTTCCTCCATTCTGGCTGTGGCGAAGAAGGCTGATAGGTCATACAGGGCTCCTTAGAGAAAGGATCACCTCAGTGTCCACCCTAAGGCTGACTTGGTAGTAATCACGGCGGCCCACAATAGGTCCACCAAGCCCAGGCACATGAGCACATCCCCTCTTGACAGGGAGTCGAGGCAGCTTGATCAGTTTGGGAGAAAGTTTTATTCTTCCTCCACTCTTGCCATGCGTGCCCTTAACTATGTGGTACACATGCTGGTGTATCAGAAGACGCTGTTCCACCAGTTGGAACCCATCATTGAGGCCATGCCGGACTCTGAATCCAAGACTGTATTGGCTGACATTATTAGGTCAGCCAAAGTCACCTGTTGCTACTCTCTGAGGGCCACCTATGATGCGGTGGACTCCTCAGCCATTGGCACCGCTACAGCTACCTGTCTCAGGAGATTTTCCCGGCTCAGGGTGTCAGGCTTGGCACCTGATGTCCAGGTGGCTATCCAGGATACCCTCTTCAGGGGTTCTGTCCTGTTTGGGGGGGGGATGCCCAGCAGATTATTACCAGCCTCCAGGATAAGGGCAAGACCCTGAAGTCGGTTCACACCATGTACCACCCTAGATCCAAGGCCAAACAGCCATTTCATCGCCAGACCAAGTGGCAGACAAAACAGCAGCAAGTAGCCAGACGCCAGACCAAGCATTGGGCGCCTTCAGCTGCAGCTATCCCTCCAGCCAAAGTTCAGAGAGTCTCAGGGGCGCTCTCCCCAAACCTCCCTCTGCCTGTTGACTTGCGGCTCGCCTCCCCTCCTCCTCTTCCATTAGGGGAGCTGGTGGGCGGAAGGTCCACCAGTCACCTGCCGGGGTGGGAAGCAGTCACCGCAGACTCGTGGATTCTTCAGTTGATCAGACAGGGCCACTGTCTGGAGTTTCTCGAGAAACCCTTAGAGAAGCCTCCAGGGGTGTCTCATTATCCAAAGGCACATATTCCCCTCTTGAGGGAAGAAATCAAGGCTGTCCTGCAAAAGGAGGCAATAGAGCCTGTTCTGTCAGACCAGGCAGGAAAGGGGCATTGCTCCTACTTCTTCCTGGTCCCAAAAAAGATGGGCGATTTGTGTCCCATCTTGGACCTCAACGTTTTAAACCTGTACATAGAGTACAAACGGTTTTGAATGCTGACCCTTCCAGGTCTGCTGCCCCTCTTGTACAAGGGACAGTGGCTCTGAACCCTGGATATGCAGGATGCCTACCTGCATATCCCAGTTTTTCAGGCCCATTGCCACTACCTCAGGTTCGCCTTTCATGGGGAGCATTACCAGTTCAAAGCCCTCCTCTTTGCCCTGTTCTCTGCACTCCCGGTTTTTACCAAGTGCCTTGCAGTAGTGGTGGTTGCCCTGAGGCGCCAGGGCCACTATGTGTTTCCCTACCTCGACATAGAAACATAGAATTTAACTGCAGATAAAGACCGCTTGGCCCACCTAGTCTGCCCATTTCCCTACCTGAAGGATAAGCTGCAGATTCTGGTTAATCAACAGCTTACTTCCTCCTACCCCCCACTAGAATTGCCTTATGCCTGTCCCATGCATTCTTGAATTCTCCCACTGTTCCTGACTCCACAACCTCCTCTGGAAGGCTGTTCCATGCATCCTCAACCCTCTCCGTGAAAAAATACTTTCTAACATTACCTCTGAGCCATCCCCCCTCTATCTTCAAATTGTGCCCCCTTGTTCTTGCACATCTCTTCTTCTGAAAGATACTACCCTCTTGTACTTTAATTCCGTTGAGATACTTGAAAGTTTCTATCATGTCCCCCCTCTCCCTCCTTTCCTCAAAGGTATACATATTAAGCTGCTTTAGTCTCTCCTAGTATGTCCTCTGGTGCAGACCTTGCACCATTTTGGTTGCCCTCCTCTGAACAGCCTCCACTCTGTCTATGTCTTTGCGGAGATGGGGTCTCCAGAATTGCACACAGTACTCCAGATGGGGTCTCACCAACTGTCTGTACAGAGGGATAACAACTTCCTGTTTTCTACTGTTGATGCCTCTACCTATGCATCCCAGTATCCCCCCAGCCCTCCTTACTACCTTCTCACATTGCTTGCCCACCTTTAGGTCATCTGATATAATTACTTCTAGGTCTCTTTCGATTTTTGTTGTTGTTATTAACTCACCCCCCATTGTGTACTCTTCCCCTGGGTTTTTGTTTCCCAGATGCATTACCTTGTACTTCTTTGCATTGAATCTGAGCTGCCACATGTTTGACCATTCCTTTAGTCTTCCCAAGTCCCTTTTCATTCTTTCCACCCCACCTTGTGTATCAACCCTGTTGCAGATCTTTGTGTCATGACCGACTTCTGTCAGTCCTGTCGAGGGAGCAGTTGGAACTTTCCCTCTCGGCTATGCTAGCCCTTTTTGCGCAAGTGGGGATTACTGTCAGCCATCCCAAGTTCCAACTTGCCCCTTCCCAACACCTCCAATTTATTGGAGCAGTGCTGGATACAGCCCAGGGTATGGCCTTCCTCCCTTTAGACAGAGCGGAAACCTTGTAGAAACGGGCTCATCTAGTAGCCTCCAGCAGGAGGGTCATGGCCAGGTCGGTTCTCAGACTCCTTAGCCTTATGGCAGCAGCCATCCCCACTGTCTCTCTGACCAGGCTCCACATGCGAGTGTTTCAGTGGATACTCAGAATGTAGTAGGATCAGAGGTTGGGCGACCTAGACCACATGGTCATGGTCTCCAGTTGAATGCAGCGGGATCTTCTGTGGTGGCAGGATCTCAACAACCTCACCAAGGGGATTCTCTTGCAGTCCCCTCCTCCCACCCAGACCCAAACTACACACACGTCAGGGATAGGCTGGGGTAGTCACTTGGAGAGCCACAGGATTCAGGGGCTGGATCTGTTCGCCTGCCTATAAATGCAAAACCACCAGGTTTAGCTCAATTGCTCCCAGGCATGGTGCTTTCTGGCGAGACATGCTGTCTGTCTGCTGGACAGGAAGGTTTTTGTATGCCTTCCCTCCCTTTCCAGTTCTGCAAAGGGTGCTCAAGCTTCAAGCTGAGGGGTCTCACATGATTCTGATTGCCCTGTTTTGGCATCGCCAAATATGGTTCCCATTTCTTCAGCAGCTTACAGTGGAACCTCTGGGCCCCCTGCCTCTCTGCCATGATCACCTGACTGAGGAGAGGGGCAAGCTAGTCCATCCAGGGCTGAAGTCCCTTCACATTCAGGCATAGCACCTCAAGATATAGCTGCCTCATGCTGTGGAGTTTCCTCCAGAGAGGCTCAGGTCCTTGCAGAAGCCAGAAAGCCTTCTACGAGATGACATATGCCATGAAATGGAAACGTTTCTCCATTTGGGCCACCTCTTGTTCGTGCCCCGTTCCTCAGGTCATGGAGTATCTACTACACCTCTCTGACCTGGGCCTGAGTTACTCTTCGCTGAAGGTTCACCTGTCTGCTATTTCTGCCTACCACACCTTAGTGGAGGGCAAAGCTGTGGCTCAGCTGGAGGTTTCCAAAACCTTCCTGAAAGGGATCCTCCACTTCAAACCCCCGATGTGCAATCCCGTGCCACCTTGGGATCTCAATTTTATTTTGGAAAAATTTACCTTGCTTCCTGTTTGAACCAGCTGGTAGTTATGATATGTGCTATTTATTGTGGAAAGCGCTGTTTTTAGTTGCAGTCACTTCTGCTCAAAAGATTTCCGAGCTTCAGGCCCTGATGTGTAAGGAGCCTTATTTAATTTTTCACAGAGACCGGGTGGCTCTGCATACCAATCCTCAGTTCTTACCGAAAGTGGTTTCTGAGTTCATGTTGAACCAGTTTATTCAACTTCCAGTGTATTACCCTAAGCATTCTAATCAGGGGGAGGTGATTCTGCATACCTTAGACCAATAGTTCTCAGACTTTGTCACAGTGAGCCTCCCCAAATCCAAGGAAAAGATTTTGAGCCTCCCCAAAAATTGAAATAATCTTGGGCCTCCCCAAAGAAAAATAATGTACTGTACTTTGCGCAGTACACCATGAATAAATTGAAACCCCTTTGAGTACCTGGCTCAAATTCAGTTATCTGTCTTGTACTGAGTTGGAACTTTTGAAAAAGAGCTCCTGTGCTAAATAAACAAATATTATTATTCAGCCTATTGTAACCCGCCCCCACAGGCCAACCTACTTGTTCTGCTATTTTCATTCTTGAACCATTGTTACCCCTTGTTGCAGTACCTTCATGTGTCAGACTACTTCCTCCATTTCTTCTCTATATGAAATAACCTTCCTACATACTTTGCCTCTCCCCTTCCTTCTGTGCTCCTAAGTAACATCTCGAGGATCACTTTGCTCCTTCCTGCTATTGCTCTTAACACGTCTATGCTCAACCCTTGTATTTGGGCTGTTCTGCCATCAATTACCACCACTCATTATTAATTTATTGTTCATACATATTTATTTGCACTATTGCTCCTTGTATATTTCTTGATTGTTTTGCAGTTATCTTTTGAAATGTTTCACTCCCTATCCTTCCCCGTGTACACCTGAAATGAGCCTTGGCTCATTCACCTTCCCTTGTCACCAATTAGCAAATAAATACATAAAATTCACCTACTATTATTATTCTCTTTCAGTTTGCTTCATCTCTTCACACAAAATATATAAAACCCAACATTTAAATACAGTACTTTTTTCAAATTTGCTTGAGCCTCCCCTGGAACAGGTTGGGGCCTCCCCAGGGAGGCTGGCCTCGCCATTTGAGAACCGCTGCCATAGACGATCACAGAATCTTGCATTATTATACCAACAGAACCAAGTCTGTCCGGAAAACAGGCCACCTTTTTGTTTCGTTTGCACCCAAGAGAGAGGGTCGGCAATTTCCAAACAGTGTTCATCTAAATGGTTGGCAAACTGTATTGTTTTCTGTTACCAGAAGTTTGGTAAACCCCTCCCAGGGGAGCTTAAGGGGCATTCTGCCAGAAGTATGGCTGCTTCTACTGCTTGCTTCAGGAAGGTGTCAGCCGCTGACATTTGTGCGGTGGCCACTTAGAGCTCCAGCCACGCTTTCACCAAGCATTACAGTCTAGACATTGCCTCTAGGCACAGGGCTGGCTTTGGTTTATCTGTCCTCCTTGGCCTCCTGCCCTTAACCCTCTGCTTTTCTACAGACCTTTCCTGCCTCTAGTGTTTCAGTTCCTTCTGATTCACACTGTTTGGGACTCAGTCCTCAAGGTAATTACCTACTGCAAGAGCCCTCTCGAAGTAAGATAGTACAGTTACGTAAGAACTTATCGTAACAGTAGATCTTCGAGAGAGGCTCTTGCAGTAGGTAACCTTTTTCCCTCCCTCCTTCCCCTAAGTTTCTTTGCTACTTATTCTCGAGCTCATTTTGGGCTCCAGGAGCCTCGTTTTCCGTTCTCCTGTCGCTCCTTCTCGAGGTCTCTGGCGGGAGAACTGGAAGGCGGGCATGGGTGTGACAGGGTGGAATAGGACCCTTTCCCAGTTGTTAGAGAAAGTGTTTAAAATATATGTCCTTTCCTGTCTATTTGTTTGTCCAGTTGTGCAACCATATTTTCCTGTGAGACCTCGGACTTGATCAACCCGACAATCTTGCAGTTCTTTGCCTCTCACTGTCTCTCAATCCTCTTTGCTGTCTGTCTTTTCCTCCCTTGCATATCCGCTGATATAAAAATATATGCAAATCAATATGTGGAAATGTGACATATTGAGATCCCTTTTATTTAGAGACTATATAGTGTTGCTGTTGAAATGTATATATTTTTAATTTGAGATGACTGCAAAAAGCTGTTGGAAGCTAGAGGTTACCTTAGTGCAAATCTTTGAGCCTTTTGCAAAAGCTGTGCAAAAGGGGCCTCAAGAAGCACACTGTATTCTTGCAGCTCCTGCCAGATATGTACAAAAACAGAATATGTTTGTTGAGGATGGGGGTTGAAAGGACTTATAAAACAGCTAAGCTGCAACTGCAAGAAAGAGTAGAAGAAAAAGGGATGGACACACAGAGATTGAAGGAAAACTCTGTTGAATCTGCTGTTTATTCTTCCTTTATAAATAGTTATACTGAACAAGTTTATTTTTTTATGATAGTGCTTGTGTAAATAAATAATTTTTGGTGAATTCTGCAACTGCTCCTGGTTTTCCTATGCTTCCAGACCTGTGCCTTGGCGACAGTGGGGGCCACCCACTATATAGTGTCACGCTGACGTCGGTCATGTGATGTAAGATGTGCAGTCCCCCGGCAGACAGTACTAGCTAAAGTTTCTGTGTGGTCCTGATGCCAGGGGGCGCAGTTCTCAAGGTGATTACCTACTGCAAGAGCTTCTCTCGAAGATCTACTGTTACAGTAAGTTATTACATAGCTGTACTATCTTCAAGAGAATCTTTCTTGAGGTCATGTCAACCCACCCTCCATCCCCCTCAGGCATTGTGCCTTCTTACACTCTTAGTGGTCTGTTTGGCTCTTCTGTTGGGACGGCCTACAGGGTGTTTCCAGTCTGCCTGGTAGCTGGCATCTTGTATTTTCTCCTGGCTTGCCGGAGCGAGGCCTGGCACCAGGGGTGTTCCAGTGCAGCCTTTTACTTCTTAAGAACTTTTCCAGGGTATTCTGCTTCAGCTGTTAGCATCTCCTCTGACTTCCTAGAGGGTGACCCTCTTACCATGCTCCCTCTCGGGACATTACAGTGTAACCCCCCTGCAAATGGGGGTTCCCAAAAGACTTCCAGGAGCTTGCTTGAATGCTCCAAGCCTGAATGGTGTTTGGCATTTAAGCCATTTATCAGTGAGTGTTTTTAGAGCCTCTGGTACTGTCTTTAAGAGCTGTCTGCTTGCAGACATAATTAGTTTGTATGGGGGACTGTGTGCTTTTGCTTGAGTACCACTGAGCGGTGCCAACTCACTCCATTTGTGCAGTCACTAGGAGTGCAAAGGAACCTATCTGAAAGATGTAACTGTTTGCCAGAAATCATTTAGAGTAATAATGAAAATACAGTTTGTCTAACCTGCTTTTCTTTGCAGTCAGAACTGTGTTTGCCTAGTTCCCCATTCTAGTTTTGAACTGCTGAACTGGACCAATCAGTGTGGGGTAAGCTAGCTCTAAAATGGTGCCTTGGACGATCAGAACTTGGACTCAGAATCTGAGCCAGCCACAAGAGGATTGTATGGGCAGTGACTGGAGATGTAGTTTTAGACTTCGCGCCTTTTGGACCAACAGGAGCAGTCTATTGTGAGTGACAGCCAATCCAGCCAAGAACTGGGAGGAACTCAAAGGAAGTGCCCGTTTTGTCTGTTGGAGTTTCAGTTTAGCTCTGGCAGTGAAGGAAAGGAACCCTGTGCTCCTTCAGTGCACAATTTTAGTCGGGAAACATGTGTAAGGTCCAGAGTTCCGGTCTGCAGCTTGTGTAACTGCTTGTTAGGACTGAATCCGTACTGTGAAGAGAATCAAAGGATATCTGAAGAGTAGAAACCAGGCTCACCCTGTAGAAGACTGGAGAAATTGCTGAATTGCACTTGGTCCGTCAGGAACTGAATCTGCTGTGTGTTCTCCCGGGTATTGTGCAGTAATTGCGATCGGGATAGAGAAGCAGCCTGCCTGGTATAGTGCTTTCTTTTTACCATATAAATGTGTGAAGAGGTTTGTGTACCTCAAGTGAATCCTGCTGCCATTAAGTGACTTTTGCCTGTGACTGTTTACCATATAAATGTGTGAGGAGTCTCTTGAGCTCAAGAGTAGCCCTGCTGACATTGAAGGACCCTATCTTGTTTGGAGGTCATGAGTACTAATTCAGGGTCGCTCCTGTTGAATTGCCACATTAAATCCAAATGGAATTACTGTACTGCTGACTGTTTAATTTTCCTTTTCTCTGTGTGAAAGGGCCCCTACCAGCTGCCACGGTTTGGACTAGGGCTTGGGTACCCAGGGACAGTAACTGATAGGGATAGGCCTGTGCACAGAGCCATAGGTAGATGAGTAGAATGATAAGCTAATTAACCTGATTTCCCCCTGTCCTTGTTATATCCCCCTAAATAAATCAGAGCTGCTTGTTTCAGCAAAGTTATACTGCCTGAGGTATTTGTCTATGTTAAAGTACTGTACTGTGATTGTTGCACTGTATCTTATTTCACAGGAGGTCCCAGTGCCGGAACCAGTCCTGGGGGTAAGTGTATACTGTGAAGGTAATTCTGATATATTGTGTGGGCCACTAGTGGGAAGAAAGGGGGGTTGCAGTGTCCCAGAGGGCTGTGACCAAGTTAGTTTAACTATTGCAAACCCTGACCTCTGGGTGGAGGCACCCGCCATTGGATCCAGGCCCCTCAACCTGATAGTGGCAAATCAGGCAGGGGTAGTAGCCCCTGGGATAGCGCCATCTAGGGGTTACAACAGCTATTGCACTTCTTGGTTTTTAAGATTCTTTTTGCTGTTTTCTGCCTCTTCGATGGGAAGAACCATAGTCCCTCTCTTGGTTCTCTATAGGGAGGTCCTCTAAGCATGATCTCTGATGGGGAACTGGGGGGGGGGCGCCCTTGCTTTTATGGGGACGTTGATGTCTGACGTCATCTTGGGTGGCCTCTACTAGCCTGCTAGACAAAGTTTCCGCATGTTCCTTGTGTCTGGTGGCTTAGGTTTCGTAAGTGTGGCACTTGAAGATCTGTTGTTACGGTAAGTTCTTATGTAACTGTACTGTACTGTGACCTACTGTATAAGTGGGAATCAGTGGTGAAGATTCCGTTTTGGAAGATATGAAAGTTACATACTTACCGTAACTGTTGATCTTCCAGAATGTCTTCTCCATTGATTCCCAGTTCTGCCCATCATCCCCCGCTCTAGCAGATCCAGAGCCTTTCAGCAGCTCACCCTGTTTTGCAGGCTGGCACCCTCTAGTACTCAAGTCTCCCCAGTTTGCTTCCCTTTTAGCAGGGCAGCTTGTTTTAAAAAAAATAAATAAAAGAGGGGTGGGACCCATTGTTGGGTTCCAACTTCTCAAAACATTAACAAAAAGAAACCTTATAGAACCCTGAAGTGGGTGCTTGACATCAACCAACCAATCCCTGCCCTCCAAAAAGAAAAGGGGGAAAAAAAAAAGGAGGTGGCTCCCTTCTTCCCTTCTTTTTCTGTCCTCCTCCTCCCTGCCTGGGGTATTCTCTGGTAACTGGGTAAGGCCCACTAAGCACAGTGCCTGTTTCCAGGTGTGACCTGGACACACTGGGCATGTGAAGTGGCTTGCTTAAGATCACACAGTAAGAAAGTGAAGGTCATAGGGATCAAACCCAGGTCTGTGGATGTACTGAGCTCATTAATAGCTCATTACTCTAATCTCTAGGCCCTTCTCTTGGGTATATCCCTGTTAAATGCAGCCTGTGCTCTCTGGGCACTATTCAAATCTATCACCACTTGGTAGCAGTCCTGTTTGTGGAGAGATGCTGTGACTAGACTTAGTTAAGCTTACTAGTCTTTACAAAGGGTACATCCCTGTTGTTGTAGGAGAGGCAGGTCACTTCTTTTCTGATGGTTTTCTTTTGGCTATGCCAGGTTCTTCCTCTCTTGGTTGGAATGCATTTATCTGTTCCTGTGCCAGCTGGGCTATTAGCCCACTAGGTTTAGGGGTAGCTGATAAAGTGAATACATCTTGACTGCCTTGGGCTGTTCAGCCCTGTAACTCCACATGGACCAGTATATTCCACCCTTTTTTACCCTGTTTGGGGGGGGGAGGGGGTATTATTTAATTGATATACATTTAGTTCTCTCGCTGGTGTCATTATGTTGCCTGTTAGGAGTCATTTGTGGTTTACTTCTGATAATGGGCACATAGAAATATTTATTACATCATGTGAGCTGTCACATTAGTTTACAGTGACATTCTATGCATAACATAGACAATGATGGCAGAAAAAGACCACTGGTCCATCCATTCTGCCCATAAACCTTAATAAACCCAGCACCTCTTGTCATAGAGGATTCTAACCCACACTATCCATCCCATGCTACCTGCTCTACCACTGTCATCTTGATCAATCACTAACCCTTCACTCTGCCCCAGTTATGTTTGAAATCATTGATATTTTTTGCACCCATCACATCGGCTGACAGATTGTTCCTCGGCTCCACCAACCTTTCTGTGAAATAGAACTTTATCACTTCTCGCTTGAATCTCCCCAGTCAGTTTCCACTTGTGCCCCTGTGTTCTTGATCCACTACTTATACGAGGAAGAGTAGCGCTCTATGTAAGGGAAGGGATCAAAGCAACGGACCAAAGGGTAACCAGGGAGGAGAGGAGGCACTGTGGGTTACCCTGGAGACTAGAAATGGCACCACAATCCACACAGGGGTTGTATACAGACCCTCTCCCCCCCATCTCAGGAGGAGGAAATGGACAAGGAAATGATAGAAGGCATCCTTAGGATGGCAGAGAAAGGGGAGATATTGCTGATGGGGCCCTGAATATGCCAGATGTTAACTGGAGCACCTTTGCCGCAGACACATCCAAGAGCAGGGCCATTCTCGATGCCCTACAGGGGGCATGCCTTAGACAACTAGTGTTGGAACATACTCGGGAGGGAGCAGTCTTAGACCAGGTACTCTCAAATGGGGACGGAGAGAGGATCTCAGATCTAGAAGTGGGTAGCCATCTGGGAACAAGTGACCACCAAACAGTGAGGTTCATGATAAACTCAGCTACAGAGTCAAGCCATACAAAAGTGAAGATACTGGACTTCAGGGGGGCCGATTTTGTCAAAATGGGAGAGTGCCTCAGAAAAGCACTAGCAAACAGGCAAGAAGGAAGGGTGAAGCAACAATGGGAAAATGTCAAAACTGCTATCACAGAGGCAACAAGCCTTTGTGTGAAGCAAATAAATCAAAATGAAAGAAAAAAACACTATGATTCTCAAAAGAAGTGGCAGGGAAAGTTAGAGAGAAAAAGATAGCATTCAGGAAGTATAAGTAAACACAGAAGGAACAGGACAGAGATCTGTACCAGTTAAAGCAGAAGGAAGTGGGGAAGGCAGTCAGAATAGCAAAGGCCCAAACCGAGGAAAAGATAGCCAACTCGGTTAAGAAGGGGGATAAAACCTTTTATAAGTACATTAGGGAATGAAGAAAGACTAAGACAGGGATACTGAGGCTGAATAAAGAGGATGGTGGTTGGGCAGAGAGGGACAGGGAAAAAGCAGGGATACTGAATGAATACTTCTGCTCAGTATTCACAAAGGAAGAGGATGGAGAGGTACCTAATCCAGTCAATAGAAGCACTCTGGTTAGGGGGTTGATATGAATTCAGTCTTTTCATAGAAGAAAGGGTTCTGAAAGAACTCCTAAAACTGAAGGTGGATAAAGCAATGGGGCCTGATGGAATTCACCCCAGAATTCTAAAAGAATTAAGGGGAGAACTAGTAACACTACTGACTACCCTTTTTAACAAATCATGGGAGGATGGGGTGGTACCTGAGGACTGGAGGAGGGCAGATGTGATTCCCTTCACAAAAGTGGGAGCAAGACAGAGGCAGGAAACCACAGACCTGTCAGTTTGACCTCAGTGGTAGGGAAAATGATGGAATCACTTCTGAAGGAAAGAATTGTTGAGTACCTAGAGGCCAGTGGGGCGCAGGACCCAAGGCAGCATGGATTCACAGCGGGAAGGTCATGTCTGATGAATCTAATCAATTTCTTTGACTGGGTGACCAAAGTAGTAGGCCAGGGAGGGGCTGTGGACATGACCTACCTAGACTTTAGCAAGGCATTTGACACAGTCCCGCCAAAAGATAAATTAGCCAGCCTGGGAGTGGGTCACATGGTGGTAGCCTGGGTAAAACATTGGCTGGACAACAGGATACAGAGGGTAATACTAAACAGAGTCCACAGTGAAGAAAGGGGGGTTACTAGTGGGGTACCGCAGGGTTTAGTACTGGATCCGGTCCTTTTTAATGTCTTTATAAGTGACATTGCAGAGGAACTGGAAGGAAAAGTATGTCTCTTTGCAGACGACACAAAGATCTGCAACAGGGTTGATACACAAGGTGGGGTGGAAAGGATGAGAAGGGACTTGGCAAGGTTGGAGGAATAGTCAGATGTATGGCAGCTTAGATTCAACGCAAAGAAGTGCAGAGTAATGCACCTGGGAAACAAAAACCCAGGGGAAGAGTACACAATGGGGAGTAAGATACTGACCACAACAAAATGGAAAGAGACCGGGGGGTAGTTGTATCAGATGACCTAAAGGTGGACAAGTAATGTGAGAAGGCAGTAAGGAGGGCTTGGGGGATACCGGGATGCATAGGGAGAGGCATCACCAGTAGAAAACAGGAAGTTGTTATGTCTTTGTACAGACAGTTGGTGAGACCCCATCTGGAGTACTGCATGCAGTTCTGGAGACCCCATCTCCGCAAAGACATAGACAGGATGGAGGCTATCCAGAGGAGGGCAACCAAAATGGTACAGGGTCTGCACCAGAAGACATACGAAGAAAGACTAAAGGTGCTTAATATGTATAGCCTCGAGGAAAGGAGGGAGAGGGGGGACGTGACAGAAACTTTCAAGTACCTCAAGGGAATCAACAAAGTCCAAGAGGGTAGCATTTTTCAGAAAAAGAGATGTGCAAGAAGAAGGGGGCACAATTTGAAGATGGGGGGGGGGAGGCTCAGAGGTAATGTGAGGAAGTATTTTTTCACAGAGAGGGTTGTAGCTGCATGGAACAGTCTTCCTGAGGAGGTCGTGGAGTCAAAAACTGGGGGAATTCAAGAATGCATGGGATAGACAAATGATAAGGCAATTCTAGTGGGGGGTAGGAGGAAGTATGCTATTGGTTAACTAGGATCTGCAGCTTATCCATTAGGTAGGGAAATGGGCAGACTAGGTGGGCCAAGTGGTCCTTATCTGCCATCAAAATCTGTGTTTCTATTTGTTCCTCACAGTTTACTTTGTTCTTTCCTTTCAGGAACTTGAAGGTCTCTATCATATCTCTCCTCTCTCATCTGGCCTCCAGTGAGTACATGTTCAGTGCCTTGAGCCGATCCTCGTAAGATCCGCCCTGCTGGTTCCGAATCATTTAGGTCACCCTACGTTGCACTGTCTCCATCCTGTCCTTATCTTTCCTTAGGTGAGGATTCCAGAACTAGGCACAGTACTCCAGGTGGGGCCTCACCAGTGATCTATAGAAAGGTAGTAATACCGTCTTCCTTGTGCTGTCAATAACCCTTTCTATGCACCCCAGGATCCTGTTTGCCTTATTGTAGGCCTTGTTAAACTAGTTTGATTGTTTTAGGGAGTCACTGATGATGACCCCTAGGTCTCTTTCCTCAGAGGTCGTGTACAGCTTTACTCCCCCATCCAGTACTCTGTCCATGCGCACATTTGTGCCATCTCAATTGCAAGGGGTCCCAACTTTTGTTGCATACCTCTCTTGATTTGTCTGCCAGAGCCACACCTTTACAAGGCTGCCTTAGTCTCACCATCCCTATGCCGTCTGGTTAGAGATACTGAGGCTCTGGCTCCATAGCCAGCTACCCTTTTGTGCCAATAAGTGCACTTGTTCTCTCTCTAAAGAGGTCGGTCGTCTGGTTTTCTTTCGTCATTTGTTTATTTCCTGTATCCTTTTCTGTATCCCTTTGGGCTAGGAAATGTCTTAAAGGGTACCTAAACAAGCAGTTTTTTTAAACTGCAAACTCCAAAAGCTGGCTTCATAGTGAGGTAAAGTAAAGGCTGCTGTTCACATTTATGCTAAAACTGCATTTATGTAAATAACATAAATACAGTTTCATAGCTTTTAAAAAATGCAAACATCAGCCTTTCACTTTCAAAAAACTGCCTTGATTTCTCCCTAAGATGTCTGCCAAGTGTGTTAAGTGATGTCATGATGACATCATCAGCGCCAGAGATCCACAGATATTCCTACAGTGCTAACTAGTTCTTCTTTCCATCTTTGTTTTGAATTGTTGTACCAGAATGATCAGCACCATGTGTTAACTTGTGGATTATTTTGATCAGTACTATGATTTGGTTTACTTTAACTTGCGGAAAATGTTTTGCAATCCAGCTGTCTTTCTCTTTGGCAAACCGCAGTTCAGTACAACACTTCAAATACCTAATGATCTAGTGGTTATGTGATGCCCTAAAGTTTGTTTCTTGTTAACCAAGAGAGAGACACTAAGCTGAAAGCTTGTTTACAGGTGTGGCCTGGGAGCACAAGGAAGTTTAGTGACTTGCTCATGGTCACACAGCAAAGTACCAGTGCTCGCTTGTTAATCTACAAATAAGGCTTTCCCTTCCCACACGAACCCCCTGCACCTAGCCTGCCTTCTGTTGAGCACCTCACCATCCATACCCTGTCCTTAGTATTGCCTGGGGCTGCATATGTGCTTATGGCCTCGTGAAGAGAATTGTCACACCTCAGATTGTAATCTTGTACCTCAGAGAGTTGTGCACACCTATACCAATACACATCATCAGCTGGCACTGTTTAAAAAATGCCTCCCAAATCACTCTCCAGTCCACTTTCTCAGTGTGTGACTTCTGCTCCCACAGTAAACATTGAGTGGATCACCACCCTTCTGCACAGTGAAGGTAGTATGTACAGTTCCCCTGTTGTGTTTTTTTCCCGCCTCATTAACCAACAACTAGATCTTCCTGGAGGGCCAAGCAATAAGCATCATGACCTACCAGAAAAACTGCTGTTCATGCCCTCATAAGGGCTGCACTCACAATGGATAACAATATTATAAGCAGGAGTGGCATACTAATACCTTGAGAGAATCCACCCAACTTCCAGTGTCAGTCTACTCCTTTACCTGTGATCTGCAGAACCCCGCGCAGGACAGTTCCCAGCAATTCTTCTCCAGTACTTTTCTGTGCTCTACTCCACAATGTGAGTTGGCTGGCTATCACCCTTCCAAATCTTGAGTGAGCTGTACACAACTCCCTCAGTACTGTCCTAACAAACGTCAACATCCACCCCCTCCACACCCGAGGGTACTCTCCCAACACTGAATTCAAGTAACAGTTTAGGTCCAGCCCTGCCACTCTGAGTATTTGTCATCACTGGCTACTCTCATCCACAGTTAGTTAGTGATCATGATGCTGGCAGCCCCACATTTCAGATCTCACAGCGATCTGCTCAACGTCCTCCTTCCTGTCTTCAACTAACTTGAATATAGCTGTACCCTGCTGGAATGGCCTCTTCAGTCCCTCTCTGGCATTCATGATTCTCATTTGCTCCCCACACCAAAAACTGGTGAGTTCACTACCCTTCTGCATCGTGAATGTGATTAGTACAGTCTCCCATGTTTTTTTTTTTACATATAATACACATGGTCTTCTGGTAAGCCAGGCTGATAGCAGCATAGCACAAGTGGAAAAATAGGCTTTCCTACCCATATAAGATCTAAGCCACCTATGATTAGGCACTGTTAAATGACATACATAATGATGTGCACACCCATCATTTAATAGTGCCTAATCAAAGGTAACCTAGATCTTTTAAGGATAGGAAAGCCCATCATTCCCCTTGTTCCCTGCTGTTATCAGCCTGACTTACTGGAAAGATAGGTTTATATTTGATATGTCCAAAAAAAATGGGGATTGTACTACTTGCATTCATGATGCAGAAGGCTTAAGAGCTCACCAGTTTTCAAAGTGAGGAGGAATAGTGATCTAATGAATACCAGAGGGGACTGAGAAGGCCACTTTTGCAAAGTACTGCTATATTCAGGGAAGGGGGAAGACAGAAGGAGAGAAATATGAGCAGATTACTGTGAGAAATACGATGTGGGGCTGCCAGCACCATGATCACTACCTGACCCTGTTGTCTTGGTCAACATTCTCCTTCCCATAAAACCAGTGCACAAAATTGTCCAAGGCTGCATGTGGATATTAATGTGTGAAATGGCTGCCACCACACGTTCAGTCACTTCACTACCAGTCTAGTATTGCTTGTAAAGCACTTTGGGATACAATGCGTATGAGAACCACTATATAAATGCTGATTCTTCTTACTATTATTATTTCCCATGGAAAAAGAAGACAAGCATATATTTGATTTTCAAGGAAGTATGAACTCTAACATTGGACTGCACGAGAACTTTGCTACAAAAAAGTGGTGGATCTAGGGGGTGGTGAAGGGTGTGGCTGCACCCCCCATAGTAGCATACTTGCTTGCTGCTGCTGCATTTCACTTTGTTGAAGGAGTCTAATTTATTGATTGTACAAATGTTTACATTCAAACTATGGATTACCTTTGTGAGGTCTGTCAAAAACATACTAGAAAAGAATAATCGCAGACAATATAAAGGTTTAATAAAAATGTTAAAAAGTACAATTAAGTATGCACAGCACCCTAGCACCACCATTGTAGCATCCTGGATCCACCATAACCACTAGACCACTGAGTTATTCAAGATTTGTACTGCACTGTGGTTTGCCACAGAGAAAGTCGGTTGGATTAAAACACAGTTTCAACATTTTAAAGTAAACAAAATGTACAGAACCATAGCCTAATGTGTATTACACAAAATAGTGCAAATGGTTTTGTCCATTTGGGTGAAACAGTTCTAGACAAAGGGGAAAAAGAACTGGTTAGCACTACAGAGAGCCATATATCTCTCTAACTTTGGCTGCAATGATGTCATCACATAACACATTTGGTGGCCATTTTAGGAAGCAGGTAAGACAGTTTTTTTGAAATTGGAAGGCTGATTTTACAATTTTCAAATGCTCTGGAACCACATTTAGGTACATGATATAAATGTAGTTTTAGCATTAATGAATACAGCAGCCTTTCCTTTAGTTACCTACAGAGTCAGATTTTTGAATAGTTTGTTGTCAAAATGTTGTTTAGGTGTCCTTTAAGCTTGCTTATTTTTTCCCACGTTTGTTTCTCTCTCCTGTCGAACAGAACTATGGTTTGTGAGGGAGCCAGCAATGGTTGTTGGCCAGTGTGCAGCACCATGTGGAGGGTGTGCAGATGCCGTGCCGGTAGCCATTGCTGGCCTCCTAGCCAAGGCTTTGCTTCCGTAGGGTCCTAGTGCTTCCTGCTGAGACCCATAAATGGTGAAGATGTTCTGGAAGATCAACAGTTATGGTAAGTACGTAACTTTCATTTCTATTCCTCCCACTACAGCATCAGCACTGTGACCTCCCTGACATTAACATCACAGGTGACTGACCTGGCAGCTACTGGGTGGCTCTTCCTGAGCAGCTATGATGTCATAGTCAGTGAAGTGACAGTACTGATATTGTAAAGGGAGGAACATAGCTCGATATGTTAGCTGCCAGGCAGAGTGTTGTTCCATACATCACACATAGTAACATCAGATACAACATCTTCTAATTAAGCAAAGGGAAAAAAAAGTTCCTCAGATACAAAATGTAATGGTTAACTGCTTTTAAAAACTAATATTAGTTTTAAGCAGTACACTAGCTGTTTCAGAGGAAGCAGACTTTATGCACAAGTTGCATTGTTTCATGGCAGTGGAACTTTACGTTGCAATAAAAAACTGCTTCCTCTGTTCAGATTGCTAAAGCATCCAGTGAAGTAAGTGCTGTAACATATGTGCACAATATCCGTGTTGGTTGGTCCAGTTAAAAGGTATCGCTTAATCCAAAGACTGTCAAGGCTACAAAACCTGGAACTAGCATATGTGTAGCCTATTGTGCTGCACTGTAAATGAAGTACATACTGTGCCCTGGCAGAGCGGCCCCCAGACTTTCAAAAATGATATGCAAAGGAAATTTTTTTCAGTTTTCTACCTGACTGTCTGCTTCCTGGTAGGCCGTCCCTTAATTTCAGCACATGCTTGACAGATTTGTATGCCTGGGGGCAGCCTTGTAACCTGGTGTACTAAGAGACCACAAAAAACAATATTCTGCCAGCTTTTGGATTTAAATTTCAAATAAAATGCAAATGTTCTTTACTACTGACCAGTTCTGGAGACAATGTTTGTTAACCATTTCATTTAGTGGGGGTTAGCTTAGGTTAAAGTAGTGCTAATACAGCTGGGATTTTATCAGCAAACGCTGTAAAGATGTGCCCAATCTAGTGTTATGCATGTGAAGTATCACAGCAGGAAAATACTTTTAATAAGACTCTTTGCTTCTGGTTCTCCACCAAGGTACGCCGTGGAGAGTGAAAGTAGAAATAAACTATCATTTGGAAAAGGAATCATTATAACATCAGCAGCACATTTCATTGAAAAATACAACTTGCTATATAAATAAAAGCAATGGCATAAACTGCTTGACACACTATTTTATGTCTGCAAGTCCAACTTAGATAACAACTAGATGCACTAGGAAAATGATTAAAAAAAATGTTCTATTTCCTGAATGCATGGGAACATGTCTTTTTCTTGGACATATTTTATAGAATCCCATTTAAAGCGTAAACATAGAAATATAGACAGCGATGGCAGAAAAAACTATTGGTCTATCCACTCTGTCCATAAACCCTAACAAACACATAACCTATTGTCTATACAAGGTTCTAACCCCCACTGTCCACCCCTATGCTCCCCTGCCCTACTGCTACCACCCTGAATAACCACTAAGCCCCTTACTCTGTCCCACTTGTGCCTGAAACCATTGATGCATCTTCTTTGGGAGTATCTCAGTCATCAGGTCACACCGTGGGAACTTCACCTTCGGTGAAGCAGAATCCACATGGAAGATTTTCCAGCAGTACCACTGGGGCTGCCCAGGCCGACATCACCTGGGTGACCAAAGTAGTAGATCAGGGAGGGGCTGTGGACATGGCCTACCTAGACTTTAGCAAGGCATTTGACACAGTCCCACACAAAAGATTAATATACAAGTTAGCCAGCCTGGGAGTGGGTCCCAAGATGATAGCCTGGGTAAAGAATTGGCTGGAGAATAGGACACAGAGGGTAATAGTAAATGGAGTCCACTCTGAAGAAATGGGGGTTACTAGTGGGGTACCATGAGGTTCAGTATTGGACCGGTCCTCTTCAATGTCTTTATAAGCGACATTGCAGAGGGACTGGATGGAAAAGTATGTCTCTTTGCAGATGACACAAAGATCTGCAACAGAGTTGATGCACAAGGTGGGGTGGAAGGGATGAGAAGGGACTTGGCAAGGTTAGAGGAATGGTCAAATGTATGGCAGCTTAGATTTAATGCTAAGAAGTGCAAGGTAATGCACCTGGGAAACAAAAACCCAGTTGAAGAGTACACAATGGGGGGTGAGATACTAACGACAACAAAAATGGAAAGGGACCTGGGGGTAGTCATATCAGATGACTTAAAGGTGGGCAAGCAATGTGAGAGGGCAGCAAGGAGGGCTGGGGGGATACTGGGATGCATAGGGAGAGGCATCACCAGTAGAAAACAGGAAGTTGTTATGCCTCTGTACAGACAGCTGGTGAGACCCCATCTGGAGTACTGTGTGCAGTTCTGGAGACCCAGCCTTCTCAAGGACATAGACAGGATGGAAGCTGTCCAGAGGAGGACAACTAAAATGGTGCAGGGTCTGCACCAGAAGACATATGAAGAGAGACTAAAGGAGCTTAATATGTATATCCTTGAGGAAAGGAGGGAGAGGGGGAACATGATAGAAACTTTCAAGTACCTCAAGGGAATCAACGAAGTCCAAGAGGGTAGCATCTTTCAAAAAAAGAGGTGTGCAAGAACAAGGGGGCACAATTTGAAGATAGAGAGGGCTCAGAGGTAATGTAAGGAAGTATTTTTTACAGAGAGGGTTGTGGATGCATGGAACGGCCTTCGGAGGAGGTTGTGGAGTCAAAAACAGTGGTTGAATTCAAGCAGGCATGGGACAGTCATAAGGCAATTCTATGGGGTGGGGACAGAAAGAAGTAGGCTGCTGGTTAACTAGGATCTGCAGCTTATCAATTAGGTAGGGAAAAGGGCAGACTGGGTGGGCCAAGCGGTCCTTATCTGCCGTCAAATTCTATGTTTCTGTGTAACGTCACCAACTCTATGAAGGCTTGAGTGGCCCTGCTCCCTTTTCAGTTCTTTCCCGCCATCGACTCTGTTCACATGGGTCTCCGTAGAAGCTCTGACACAGTTTCGTGCTATTTTCGCCTACGACTTTTCTTCACTAAGTTTTTTTAGAATGTCTTTTTAATAAAAGATTAATTTACCCTGGTGGTGTCAAGGTGTCAGCGTGGCTCAGTTAGTAGCACATCCGCCTCTGAACCAGAAGGTCATGGGTTCTCGTCCCACACCGGGATTGGACTTGCACCTAAAAATCGCTGGCATCCGAGTGTAGTATTGGGGAGTGCTGTACTGCTGTGGTGTGCCATCCTTCAGATGAGATGTTAAACCAAGGTCCCTTCTACCCATCCTGGTGGGTGTCCAGGTGGAAGTAAAAGAACCCAGGGCACTCTTTGCAAAGAGAAGGGAACATTCCCGGTGTACTGGCCAACATTCCCTTTCCCATAAACCGGTTCATGTAATTATCCAGGCTTTGTGTGGGTGATGATGTGCGATATGGCTGCCACCACAAATTCAGTCACTTCACTACCAGTCTAGCATTGCTTGTAAAGCGCTTTGGGATACACTGTGTATGAAAAGCGCTATATAAATACTGATTCTTCTTCTTCTTCAAGAATTAATATGTCCACTTCACTCTTCCATCGCTGCCACTGTGGAAAGAAGACCACCTCTTCAGATGACCATAACCTCTGTGTCTGCTGTCTTTGGCCTGACTACGATGTCCTGGACTGTGAGCTCCACGAGAAATTCAATCAAACCATACTTAGGTGATGCAAAAAGGCTCTCAAAAAATTCCTGATGGAGCAACAGGTAGCCAGTTCACCTCAGGGGTCCCTCCTTCCCAGTCGCTGGCGGGTCTGTTGAGCTCCAAGGCTGCAAAGGAACGTGTCAGGTCCTCAGGGAAAAGTCTCAAAAAAGACCATGAGCAGGAGCCCTCCCCCCAGCGGCTTTTCTGATCCCCAGCAGCCTCTTCATCTACCTCTGTGGGTGCCCAGTTGTCTGCGGCTGCACCGACGCCTGCTGCTGTCCAGGCCTCTGCTCCTCACAGGCCCATAACAACAGTGCCACCTCTCACTTCTCAGGGAGGTTGGTCGTTGACCCTCGGGTCTATGGCCCCCTCAGTTAGTTGATGAGAGCCCCCCCTCCCCCATCGCAGCTTGATAGCTCTCCAGGCCCATGGATGTCGGGCTATTTGGGCTTCTTGACCCCAACGGATGGGTTGTTGCACCCCATGCTAACTACTCCTCTTCCATCGATGCACCAGTCTCCTGCTGTCGACCTCAGTAATATTCTGGCCCGGTTCACTACAGTCCTGGTCCACCAGTTGGACTCTTATAGACCTGGGTCCCCTGCACCATCTATGGGCCCGTCGTCGATGCCACTTCAGCCTCCTCGGGCGGTTCCCCATGGGCCGTCTTCGGTCCCTTGTTAGTCCGACCTCAAGTTGGAACAGGTTGACATCAAGGAGGAGTACCATCCTGACCTCATCCTACCTGAGGAAGAGGAGGAGGAACCTCTTTCCTCTGATAGGTCCACAGCCTCTTCAGCGAGTGAGAACTCTGTCAAACATACTCCTAGGTCATCTCCCGAGGAGCCTACTTTCTTTAATGTTACGATGCAGCTGTCAACAGCAATGGGCTTCCATGTTGATGAAGAAGATGCCACTAGGTGTGAGCTGGTGAACTTTTTGGAGATCCCAGAATCTCCTCCTAAGGTCATTCCTTCTCTCTTCTCAGCCTTGAGGAATGCCGCTGCTGCTGCCTGGCATAGGCCTGACATGGTCGCTGCCATGCCCTGCCAGGCAGATACGTTGTATCATGTCCCTCAAGGCCTACCCTACCATGCTGCCCTACCCGAGACCGATTCTGTGGCCTTAGACGGCACATGACAGATCCAAGATGCGTGAGCGCCTTAGCTCCCTTTCCTTTGACAGGGAATCTAGGCGGATTGACCTTTGGGGCAAGAAGGTATATGCCTCCTGTACCTTGGGGCTGCAGATTGCTAATTACCTCTCGCATATGGTTAAATACCAAAATACCATCTGGAAGAAGGGCAAGGCGACTGCCCAGGCCCTTCCAGAGTGCTCTCAGAAACAAGAGGTTCTCAAATGCTTGCAGAATGTTGAGGATATTAGTAAGCATGTCCTCAGGGCCTTGTATGATAGCTCTGACACTGGTGCCAGGGCTGATGCCACAGGCATCTGCCTTTTGTAAGCACTCCTGGCTGAGGGTCTCAGGTTTTGCTGCAGATGTCCAGGAGAAGGAGCTCAACACCCCTTTTAATGGCTCCAAATTATTCGGACCAGACGTTCAGGACATCATTAATGACTTGCAGGCATCTGGCAGGACTGTCAAGTCTGTCCACTCCCTCTACCATATGCTGCCTAGGAGGAGACAGTGCCCTCCCTTTCTCAAAGTGTCCCACAAGTGTGTCTCATTTGTGGCTGTGTCCGATTGGAGCTCCCTTGCACCCTCTGTACTCTCTTGTACTACCCTCCCCAAGTTTTAAAACTCAGCTGCTGGCCTCCCTCTCAGCCACTGCACTTTGCTCATGCTTCCGCTGAGGCCATCATGTCTTCCCTCCTTCCTGACCCCTGCTGCCCCTACCTTTAGCTTAACCCTCATCCACTACCCCCCCACCTTTTCCTATCCCTTTGTTCCTGCTGACTGTAGCCCTATGTAGTATTACATGTGTTGAACTCTATCCCTAGTATCTCATGTGCCTTGTTCTGACCTGATCAACTCTTCCTGAATTTACCTTCTTTTTTATTGTTGCATTGTACATTGATACCTGAACTTTTACTGCATAATTTAATCTCTTATTATCGTCTATAAATGTTGTTGCAGTGTTATATTTGCTTTTGTAACACCCGGGTCGACCCTGAAAATGGGACTGCATTTTTCTCAGTGATCTTACCCAGTTACCAAAACTCAAATAAATAAATAAGTCCAGAGCAGCATCCCATCCTCAGGGCAAAATAAAGGCCTCCTCCACCTTGCCTACCCCCCCCAGAGCTGCAGCAAAACATCCTAGGGGTGATGGATCAGCCCCAGTGACTGGATCCGCCTCAGCTTGACTCCTTGTCAGACCCCTACATCTTCTGATCCCCAGCCAAGAGGTGGTGGTCGAAGGTTGGTTCTCCTTCCATCTCAGTCAGTGGAGAACCATCACTGCAGATGCCCTGATTCTTCAGATAATAGAGAGGGGAGACACTCTGGAACTTGTAGAGATACCTCCAGAGACTCCTCCAGTTCCTGCCACCCGGCCCATCTAACAGTTCTCTGGGAGGAGGTACAGTCCCTTCTGCAGGAAAAGGCCATCAAGCCAGTACCCGGGTGCTAAAGGAACAGGGTTTTCTATTCCAGGTCCCCAAAAGAACTGGAGACTTGAGGCCTATTCTAGGTCTCCGGGACCTCAACCTTGATAGCCAGTACAAGAAATTCTGCATGGTCACTCTGCCAGGCCTGCTGTCACCACTCAAGCAAGGCGACTAGCTGTACTCCCTGGATATGCATGACCCTTACCTGCACATCTCAGTGTGTCCTCCACACAGGAGATTTCTCCAGTTTCTTTTTCAGGGAGAGCACTACCAATTCAGAGTATTGCCCTTTGTCTTATCCTGTGCACTCCAGTGGTGTTTGGACCCACAGAGCCTGTTACGAGGGGTCCCATTCCAGATCTCCTCCCCATCAGCAGATACTCACTACGGATGCCTCCAGTCTTTATAAAGAGCTTGACAGCGGTAGCTGCAGCACTCCGGAGGGAGGGACTGTACATTTTACCCTACTTGGATGACTGGCTCCTAAAGGCTGTATCCAGAGAACAGCTCCTGTGGACCTTGGAGAGAGCCCTTCAGCTGTTTCTCTCCCTGGGCATCACTGCCAATCTGCCAAAGTCCATCCTGATTCCATCCCAGAGGTTTCAGTGTATAGTGGCAGCCCTGGACTCAGTGCAGGGCAAAGCCTTCCTGCCTCTCAACAGGGTGGAGTGCCTTATTGGTCAGGCACGGGAGGTCGCCCAGAGCTATTATGTTCCTACAAGGGTGTACCTGAGGCTATTTTGTCTCTTGGCAGTGGCCATTGCCATGGTTCTCTTGGCCAGACTGCACATGCGAATCCTCCAGTGGACACTCAGAGTGCAATGGGACCTACACACAGATGACTTAGATCAGTTAGTGCTAATCTCCTCCCCAGTCCGCAAGGTGGTACAGTGGTAGACAGACCCGCAGAACCTGTTACAAGGGGTCCCATTCCAGATCTCCTCCCCACAGCAGATACTCACCGCGGATGCCTCAGGTTCGGGCTGGGGAGCGTACCCGGGCCCCTTTCAGACTCAGGGAAACGTGGTCCCAGATCAAAACCTCCCTGCATATAAACATTTTGGAGATGCAGGCAACCCTGTATGCCATGCAGGCCTTTCACAGCCATCTTCTCCCGGGTCAGCTGCTAATCCAGTCTGACAGTCTCAGTATTGTCTAGTATATCAGCAAGCAAGGGGGGTACTCATTTGTACCCCAATGTGCAGGGAGGTCATGAAAGAATGGTACTGGGCACTAGACCGCAGCTTGATCTTCTCTGCAGTCCACATCCCAGGCATTAAAAACACCCTGATGGACAGCCTCAGCAGGATACAGTCCAGTGTGCATGAGTGGGAACTTCTCTCATTTGTCGCAGAAGATCTGTTCACCAGATGGGGTCATCCAGAGTTGGACCTTTTTGCATCCCCACTCAACACAAAACTGCCCAGTTTCTGCTCGCCGGGGCCTGGAGTTTTCTGGTGAGATGCATTGTCCCTCTCCTGGAGTGGGAGATTCCTTTATGCATTCCCTCTGATTCAGAGGGTGCTAATCAAACTGCAGATGTAGGGGGCCGGTATGATCCTGGTCACACCCTTCTGGTCACGGCAAATATGGTTTTCATTACTGCAACAGTTAGCGGAGGAACCTCCGGTTCCTCTGCCTCTCTGCAGGAACCTGCTGATGCAGGCTTAGGGTACCCTGGTTCATCCCAATCTGAGGTCCCTTCATCTGCGTGCCTGGCTCCTGAGGACATAGCCATCACCTGGTTGTGTCCTTGTGGCAGCTCGTAAGCCCTCCACTAGAGCCACATATACTATGAAGTGGAAGAAATTTGCCATCTGGGCTGCCAAGCTCCATCTGGACCCTTCCACTTGTCTGGTGTGCCAGATTCTGGGCTACCTGATTTTGCTGTCAGACTCTGGTTTCCAGTACTCTTCCCTCAAGGTGCACCTTTTGGCTATCTCTGCCTTTCACGAGCCCATGGGCGGTTGCACCGTGGCTCAGTTAGATGTGTCCCATACCTTTCTCAGAGGCATCCTGCATCTGAAACCTCCAGTCTATTCCTCTGTCCTGGCTTAGGATTTTAATTTTGTTTTGGAGAAGTTGACCCTGTCTCCGTTTGAGCTAGATGCAAATTGCGAGCTATGCTTTCTTTCTTAGTGTTATTTTTGGTTGCCATTACTTCTGCTCAAGAGAATTTTCGAGCTTCAGTCTCCCTGGTGTGAGGAGCCTCATTAGATTTTTCACAAAGACATGGTGTCTTTGCGCACAAATCCTAAGTTTCTCCCCAAGGTGGTGTCTGAGTTTATCCTGAATCAGTCTGTCCACCTACCTGTTTATTTTCCTGAGCATGCCAATCCAGGGAAAGCACTGCTCCTTACGTTAGAAGTGCGCTTAATTTTGAAGTATTATCTGCTCCAAACTAGGGACTGCAGAAAGTCAGAGCAGCTTTGTTTTTTTTCACCCCAGGAAGAGAGAGCGTTCAGATTTCTAAACAATGTTTGTCCAAAAGATTGGCCCATTGTATTGTGTTCTACTACAACAAGCATGGTAAAGAGTTGCCAGGAGCGGGGAAAATCCACTCCACAAGGGGCATGGCTACCTCTGTGGCCTGTTTCAAGGGGGTTACAGGTGCCAAAATCTGCACGGCCGTCACCTGGAGTACCTTCCATATCTTCACTAAGCACTACAGTCTGGGCATTGCCTCTGGAGCCCGAGCAGGCTTTGTCCAGGCTATCTTGCAGGGTCTCCTGTCCTAGGCTTTGATTGGTCTTCCTCACAAACTGTCTTGCTGCACTTGCAACTGCTTGGGACTCATTCCTATGGTGTGACCTGATGACTGAGATACCCTCAAAGATCTACTGTTACGGTAAGTTCTTGCGTAACTGTTCTTTTTGGCATCCACCATGTCAGCTGTCAGATATTTCCATGACTCCACTGCCCTTCCTGTAAAATAACTTTCTCACTTCTCTCTTGAAAGTCCCCCTCTCAGTTTCCACTCATGCCCCCGTGTTCATGATTCACTACTCATGCTAAAGAGTTCCTCTCAGTTTACCTTATTCATTCTTTTCAGGAACTTTAAGGTCTGTATCATATCTCCCCTCTGTCATCTGGCTTCCAGCAAGTACATGTTCAGTGCCTTGAGTCGATCCTTGTAAGATCTACCATGCTGGCCAGAAATCACTTTGGTCACTGTATGTTGCACTGTCTCCAGCCTGTCATTATATTTCCTTAGATGAGGATTCCAGGACTGGGAACAGTACTCCAGGTGGGGTCTCACCAGTGATCTATAGAAAGGTAGTAATAGCGCCTTCCTTATGGTGCCAGTACCTCTTCCTATACACTCCAGTATTCTGTTTGCCTTACTGTAGGCCTTGTTACATTGGTTTGATTATTTCAAGGAGTCACCAGTGATAACCCCTTGGTTTCTTTCCTCAGAAGTCATGCCCAGCTTTACCCCCCCCCCAAGAGTACTGTGCTCTAGGGTTCTTGTTCCCTGTGTGCATCATCTTGCACTTTTTGGCATTGAATTTCAACTGCTAAACCTTTTATCACCTTTCTGGCTTTGCAAGACTTTGTGCCTCTCCGTACCCCCCTTCTTGCTATCTACCCTGCCACAGAGCTTAGTGTCATTTGCAAAGAGGCACATCTTGCCCTGGATACCTTCTCCCATGTCATTGGCGAACATACTGAGAAGGACTGGACCCAAGACTGATCCTTGTGGTACCCCACTGGTGACATCTTTCTGTTCTGATTTGACTCCGTTAACCACAACCTTCTGCTGCCTTGCTTCCAACCAGTTTCTCACCCATCTAACTGTGTCTGTTGCTGCACACAGATCCTTTAGCTTCTTCAGCAACCTTCTTTGAGGCACCAAGTCAAACACCTTGCTGAAACTGAAGTAAATTCACAGCATGGCTCTTAGCCACTGCCCTCGTTATCCAATGAAAGAGTTCTGTTAGGTTGAGCTGACAAAACCTCACTGCCATGAACACCTGCTGTTTACTACCCTTGAGTCCATGGCTTTCCAGGTAGTTCATGAGATCCTCTTTGACTAGCATTTCCATCAGTTTGCCCAGAATAGAGGTAAGACTGACAGGTCTGTAGTTACCTCTGTGCTCCTTGCCCCCCCCCCGCATGGAGAGGATTACGTCCCCTACCCTCCAGTCTTTTGAAACTACCCCTGTCTGAATTAAGTTATTGTACAGCCCTACCAGGGGTTAAGTTAGTTTTGTTGCCAGTTCTTTGAGCACCCTCGGATGCATCCCACCTTGCCCCTTATCTGCCTTAAGGGCTGCTAGCCCTTTCCAAACTCTTTCACAGGTAAATACTTGCTGCCTCATCTCGTGGATCCCTCTTACAGCTGCCTTAATGCCACTTTCTGGCAGAGGCCCTCTGTCTTCCCTTGTGAATACAGAGCAAAAGTAGTCATTAAGAACAGCTGCTTTCTGCCCTACTCCCTCAGTTACCCTACCTCCCTCTGTTAGCCTAACAATTTGGGGTCATGGCCCTGTGGGAAAATTTTCAAATTTAGGTGTTAAATGGTGCATTTTAGGCACCAGCTGCATGATCATGAAATACACCAAAATTCAGCTTAACTCCCCGTCCAGTTCAGTGAGAAGAGAGAAAGGAAAGGGTGTCAAATGCAGTGAGCTGCAGCATCCCCAGTCAAGCTGTCACAGTCCCAACAAAATGAGACACACACCTGTGTTACATCAGTAGAACCTCAGAGAAGGCTAAAACAGTTATCTCCCAGTTTGTTTATCAAATCTTTCTATTAATTGTATACCGGGTGCTTCACAGAAAGAAAAAGTGTTTGTCGGAGGCCTAGAAGTTGTGAACAGATCTGCAGTAATCTCTAGAATACCTGGCTATCTGCTGGGCTTGTTGTTCCCTTTTTCAGTTAGTACACCATCTCAGAGAACCACATCTTCGACCACAGCAAGACCCACACTCCTCTTTGTAGCCGATTTTCTTCAACTTCCTGCCTCAGGCTACCACTGATTCGTAGGCTTTCAAACAACATGAAGTCTTGCTGTATTCTGACATATGCAGTTAGCCCCAGCACTAGAACTGCTCCAGAGAGGATAGAGTTAAATTCTATGCAAGGCATATAACGTTGAGCTCGAGCTTGGTTCAAACCTCTGTCTGCTGCACTTTGAAATGTAACCATTGGATTCTTTACTCCGCCTAACTGAACAGTCTCTCTGGAGATTTCTCCTCTGCTCACGGTTCTTGGTTGGTTAAAGTCATCGGTTTTACCGATAAATTCTTAGTTTTTTTGGTTCAAATCCCTTCTCACAGTAAGTACGTGGGTAGTGGACTAGATTCGGAAAAACTTGTGGAAATTGTAAATTTGATATTTCAACCGGTTCGGCTGAACCAGTTGCTGTGTGGAACTTCTGTTATTGTTTTTTTTCCTTGAATTTAGTGTGTGGTACCGGTCCTTATCGGTTTAAAAAAAAAGTGACACGGTTAGAAGGGGGTCTTGCCTGTCTGAAGCCGAGTAAAGGGTAAGTTTTCTGATTAAGGATGGCTACGTCTGAGAAACCCAAAAGAAAAACCGGGCCCACTGGGTTTCAACACTACAGTGAGTGTGGGGAGGCCTTTGCTAAGGCTGATCCCTGCACCACTTGTGTTTATTGTCTGGGGGTTTGACCACCTCGATTCAGACTGTCAAATTTGCAAGAATTTCCGTAAAGCCACCGTGGATAAAAGATTGGGCAGGCTTAGGGAAAAAGAGGCCGAGAAGTCCACTGACCCGGATGGCCAGCCCGGTTTGGTTCCGACCGAACCAGAAGGAGTGCTCTCTGACCAGGGCGAGACTCCCTCGGGGAAAAAGGAGAGCTGATTCCGAGGGATCGGGTCCATCAAAAAGAAAAAGAAAAGAAAAATCGTCCGGTTCGGATCCAGAACCACATCATCCGACCGCCGAGGAACTTGCCCGAGCGATTCGCATAGTGGAATCGCTTCATTCGGTTCCGACCGATCCGGTGCCTTCTGGCAGGTGTTCGGTTCGGTCGGTTCCTCCGGTTCAAGATAATGCCCCTGAAGATTTTTATGAACTGGACTTGGATGGGGATGATGATTATGATGATGATGGAATAGAAGGTCTGGATGAGCCCATAGAACCGGACATCTGCCCAGGCAGGCCTTCTGTTATTTCCCCTCCTAGGCTTTCTGAGTCCCCTTCCCACTTTATGTTCTACAGGAAAGTGACAGAAACCCTCCAACTCCCTATGGAAGAAGCTGTTGAGGAACAAGAGGAGCCTGACTATGTGGAGATGATGGAAATCCCAGAGTCCAAAAGGTTGTATATTCTTCTTCATAAGTCTTTTGGGAAACAGACACAAAAGTTGTTAAAAACACCAAATTCATTACCTCCTGTGGACAGACAGATGGACAAGAGGTACATGCTGTCAGGCTCAACTACGGAGTACTTGTACCAGCAGTGCAGCCATGTTGGGTCGTACAGGCTGCAGACTGTGATAAGGTTAACATTCCCTTGGCTTCCCACCCCTCAGATAAAGACTCCAGGAAGTTGGATGCCATGGCAAAGAAGCAGTGCATGGTATCTTCTTTGGGATTCAGGCAGGCTAACTACATGGCCTATACGGCCAGGTACCAGAAGTCCAGGTGGGACACTGTACTGGAACTGGCTAAGCAGGCCTCATCCCAGCTTGCTGGAGGAGGTGGCTGCTGATGGGATTGAGGCATCGAAGATCCAATTTCATGCTGCTGTAGACTCCAGTGATGTATCATCTAGAGTCATGGCTACATCTGTGGCTATTCGGAGGCTAGCTTGGCTCAGGAGTACTAGCCTATCTCAGGATAACCAGGCTAAGGCTATGGATTTCCTGGTAGTTAATAATTCTCTGTTTAGGGAGCAGACAGAGAATTATATGAAAAAGATGGATGAATACAGGACCACCTATAGGAGTGCACAGGCCAAGGAAAGGCAGACAACTCCTCAAAGGCAGCAAGACAGGGGCAGGCCTTTTCATAGGCCTTTCTACCAAGCACAGGCCTCCTCTCCTTTTTCCCAGAGGGGGTTCTTCAGAGGGAGAGGCAGAAGGGGGATGAGCAGGGCTGCATCCACCTCTCAGCCTAAAGGCTCCTACCAAGTAGACACCCTGATGTGTCAGCCCGGGTCGACTCCCTCATTCCTGTAGGAGGCAGGCTGCCTTACTACTTCCAGGACTGGAAGTCTGTTACCTCAGACAAGTGGGTCTTGGAGATAGTAAGCCAGGGACTGGCTCTCAGCTTCAAAAAATTCTCAAAGCTGAGGGCCAGATCTTTTCCATCTATGAAACCATTGCTCTAGAGGCAGAGGTTTCATCTCTGCTGGCCTTAAGGGCCATAGAGAGAGTTCCTACAGTTCACAGGGGCAAAGGTCTGTACTCCACGTACGGCCTTACCTTGAAAAAAGCAGGGGAGTGGCGGCCCATCCTAGACTTGAGATACCTGAACAAACATCTGTTAAATCCAAGGTTCAAAATGCTGACTCTGGGAATAATTCTTCCCTCTCTAAGGCCAGGGGACTGACTAGTCTCCCTAGACCTAAAGAATGCCTACTTTCACATTCCCATCGGGTGCTCCCACAGAAAGTACCTCATTTTTGAACTGCCTTCAGGCCATTACCAGTTCAGAGCAATGCCCTTCGGCCTAACATTAGCTCCAAGGGTGTTCACAAAATGCCTAGCAGTAGTAGTGGCATTCCTAAGGAGAAAAAATATCTCCATATTCCCGTACCTGGACAACTGGCTCATAGTGGGTCAGTCTCCAGACCAAGTCAGGTCAGATTTGAAAGTGACTAGCAAGTGCTCACATCTCTAGGTTTCCTTCTCAATGTTCCCAAGTCAGTTCTTGAGGCAGTGCAACTTTTGACCTTCATAGGGGTAGAACTGGACACTGTCAAAGCAAGAGCATTTCTCTCCTTGGTAAGGATAAGGGCCATCATAGAGCTGGCTTCTTCCTTTCACCTTCTGGTTTCTCGACCAGCAAGGCACTTTCTTCAGCTTCTGGGCCACATGGCAGCTTCCACTGCAGTGGTCCAAGGGGCCAGATTTCAGATGAGGAACATTCAGTTTCACCTGAGGTCCTTTTGGTCTCAGAAAAAAGATCCTCTAGCCAAACTTATTCCAGTGACTCAGACCCAGATCCAGGCTCTTCAGTGGTGGCAGGATCAGGGCAATCTCAGGCAAAGGGTCCCATTCATCACACAGTCTCACTCTGTGGTTCTAACCGCAGATGCTTCTCTCCTGGGGTAGGGAGCTCACCTAGGGACTCTCACAGCCCAGGGAGTGTGGTCCACTCAGGAGTCTCTTCTCCACATCAGTCTTCTGGAGCTCAGGGCAGCTTACCTGGCCCAGCAGGCCTTCTCACAATCAGTACAGAACAAGGTGGTTTAGGTCAGGACAGACACCACCACCACCATGTGGTATATCAACAAGCAGGGAGGCACTAGGTCTACAGCCATGTGCACAGAAGCCATGAAATTATGGTCCCTGGCTTATTCTCTACAGACCTCTCTGGTAGCAGTCCACCTCCCAGGAAAGGACAGTGTGCTATGCATTGAGCAGGATCTCTCAGGGCCATCACGAATGGTCCCTGGATCCCCTAGTGTTAAAAGTGATTTTTTTCAAGGTGGGGCACTCCAGAGATAGATCTCTTTGCAGCCCCAGACAATCACCAACTTCCTCTCTCCTGTTGCAGACCCCCAGTCTTGGGCTTAGTTCCTCTGGATGCTCTTATTCTGGATTGGGAAGGGAAATTTCTGTATGCCTTCCCTCCTTTTCCTCTTCTGTTCAAGGTTCTGGTCAAGATAAGATCACAGTCTTGCAAAGTGATCCTGATTGCTCCAGATTGGGCCAGGCAACCTGGGTATTCCCTGTTGCTGTCCCTAGCAGTCCATCTTCCCCTGTCTCTTCCCAGGAATCACAACCTGTTAACCTCCTCTCAGGGGAGAATCTGGTATCCCAACCTGCAGTCTCTCAAGCTCAAGGCATGGCTCTTGAAGAGTTAGAATATGCAGGTTTGCATCTCTCGTAAGGGGTTCTGGACATTCTCAAAGCCTCTAGAAAACCCTCCACCAGAAAACCCTATAATTCCAAATGGAAAAGATTCAGCATTTGGTGTTCCAGGAAGCATATAACCCCAGATACTGCCGACTTGTCTACAGTTCTGGACTACATGGTTTATCTTAATGGCCTAGGCCCCAGACCAGCTACCCTCAAGGTACACTTGTCAGCTGTTTCTGCTTTTCTCTCAGTGAGAAAGCCCTCCTCACTGGCATCTCATCCTGTTTTTTGTAAGTTTTTCTAAGGGATTGCTTCATACCAATCCCCCTTTTAGAGACCCTGCCCCTGCCTGGGATTTGAATGTTTGCATTGCTCAGCTTATGCAACCCCCCTTTGAGCCTATGTCTTCAGCAGAGCTTAAGTACTTGACTTGGAAAACTGTGTTCCTGGTAGCTATTACCTCTGCCAGATGTATCGGTGAATTGCAAGCTCTGTCAGTGGAGCCTGATTTTCTCTCATTCCATACCGATAAGATGGTCCTTAGAACCAATAGACGGTTCTTACCTAAAGTGGTTTCAGATTTTCATTTGAACCAATCCATGTCTCTCCGTTTTCTTCACTGATCATTCTTCTTCAGGAGAGAGAGGATTACACAGTTTAGATGTTAAAAGGGCCCTTAGCTACTACATTGAGCGTACTAAGGCACTCAGGTTTGACTCCCTCCAGTTGTTACTCACTTATGGTCAAGTGGGGAAGAGCAAGCCTGCCACTAAGAGAACTATTGCCAGGTGGATTGTCTCTTGTATATAATTCTGCTGTGAGAAGCTACGCAAAATACCACCCTCAGGCCTGAGGGCTCATTTGACTAGAGGTACAGCTGCTTCCCTGGCTGCTGCCAGGGATATTCCCTTACTAGAGATATGCAAAGTAGCCACCTGGAAAACAGTCCATACATTCATCAAGCATTACTCTCTGGATATCCAGGCTAGGAGTGATGCTAGGTTTGGTACAGCAGTACTGTGGAGCCTAGTCTCAAAATAGGTTTGATTCCCTCCTCCATGGAGGTACTGCTTGGTAGTCTGCATATGTCAGAATACAGCAAGACTTCATGTTGTTTGAAGAAAAAATTACTCACCTTAGTAATTGTGTTTCTTCTAATGGAGTTCTGCTATATTCTGACCTCCCTCCCTGCCTCTTCTCTCAGAACCTGGCTTTTGGGAAGTGGGCTGGTAGGTGCAGTGTTGCACCCCAGGGATGCATTTGGGCACTCCCTCTTTTTAGAGAGGGAGAGTGGGTTTTTTCTTTTGTTTTGATAGTCATAAGTTGTTCACTACCTAGTTTTTGTTTTGGATTTCTCAACCTGAGTCTTTTGGGGGATCCAAAATATTTGTTTGCCATTTGGCTAGTAAACATTTTTACAATTTCCACATAGTGGTATTAGTTAGTATTAGCTCGTAAGAATCTGATGGTTACACTTCAGAATGCAGCAGACAGAGGTTTGAACCGAGCTCGAGCTCAACGTTGTATGCCTTGCATAAAATTTAACTCTATCCTGTCCGGAGCAGTTCAAGTGCTGGGGCTAACTGCATATGTCAGAATACAGCAAGACTCCATTAGAAGAAACACAATTACTAAGGTGAGTAATCTGTTCTTGTATGCCGCCTTCAGCATCAGCATGCACCACATGCCCCCTACACTCTTCCATACCTCTGTTTTGTGCCACTCGACATCCTGATTTGTTATGTTCACGAGTTGCGACTACCCTAGGGGAGTACTTGATGT
Organism: Neoceratodus forsteri; assembly: GCA_016271365.2. Classification (NCBI taxonomy): domain Eukaryota; kingdom Metazoa; phylum Chordata; order Ceratodontiformes; family Ceratodontidae; genus Neoceratodus; species Neoceratodus forsteri. Next base: position 263,822,431 of record CM057454.1, on the reverse strand, counting down.
TGCCAGTTTCCCATGATCCTGCCTCTCTGCTTGCAAATGTCATGAGTTAAAGAGATACAGTCTTTTAAACAACCATGAGACTAGAAGTGATTTTTATATTTAGGTTCATGGCTGTTTTAAAGACAGCATGGGACGAACAATTGGGGGGAGCATCTGCCCCCTCCCACCCCGTGCCACAGTGGCATGATGCCACTCATTTGGCTACAGATTTGAGAATCTCACCATAAAATCTCAGTAGTAGTTCTAGCTCTATAGTGGTCTGGTGTTTGAGGTAAGCTTTAGGATATGTTTCTCCTCAGAAATAGTTCCTACTTCATCGTTGTGTACTGTTTTTCCCACCTAGGATCAGGTATATTTTGTAAGGCAAACTCACTTTTTTTCCCCCTAACATTGGAGGGAGGGGGGTGTAGGGTTGGCAGGCTAATTTAAAATCATAAAAAAATCACATATTTTTGTCTGTCTTCCATTTTACCCACCATTTTTTCACAGTTCATTTCTGAGCCTCACACATTCATGACGGTTTGCATGAAGCAATTCTGCTTGCGAATGTGAAATGTCTCTTTTGGACTTTTGGCCAACACGCTGTGTTTTATATGAGATTTTGCCACTGTTTGGTTTCCCTTTTTGCTGATGCAAGGTGAATTTCTTGAGCGTTTACTTGTGGAAGGTAGTTTGCTAGCATAAAGTATTTGCATGTGTTGTTTTGATACAGCTGTGAGTATTGCTGATTCAAAGCATTTGTGTACTAGAGGTATTGATGCAGTTGTGTTAGTTTTAATGTAATTAGTTTGTATTGCCATAATTTACTGCAAATTAATCGTGTTGTGATGCAGAACACTATGACGTGGCAAACAAGTTATTTCTGGCAAATGTAAATTTTGTTTTCTGTTTTGACACCATGGCTTTCCTCATACCCTTCACTTACAATAAGGAATAAATGTTTTGTTATAAACCTATTAGGCAGTCTACATGGGGTGGGTTTTGCATATCCTGTACTAGCCAGACCAATGCTAGTTTCATGGCTCCCAGTACTCAGCAATCAGTTCTCCTGGGGGGAAGGTGCGTCTAGCTTTTCATTTGGCAGTGGCAGTGGCAGTGGCAGTGGCAGTAGTGAGATATACAGGCCCTTCTGAACTATCTCAGTGAATTTTTTCACAGATGGGAACCTTTGCAGTGCTTCTTTGTGAGTCCGTCAGCAAGCCTGAACATGTATATGCTAACCCTCCAGAGGCAGATGTACCCAGGGCATCATTCTAAAACTTGAATGAGAACCGTGCCCTGCCTCTTCCTGATTTATGGTCTAACTCAGATATATCGGGGCTAGAAGGCGCTCATCAGCCAGGCAATTTAGAATATGCCCAAGGCAAAGATGCTCCTACTGAACTCCAAAGTTCTGAGCCAGAAATACAAGGTGACTCATCAGAGGACTGCTGAAGGCCTTCGTCACTATCCTTGTATGACACTCCACTTACTGAATGCCATAAAGAGGAGGCTTTTGCAGCTATCAGAGACCAAATCGGTTACTGTGCTGCCAGGGAGCCCAGTGTTAACCACTTCAAGGAACTGTATCCTAATGCTTGAATTTGAGCATTTTGCATAGATTATCCAGAAAGATTGGGATGAGTTGGATAAGAAAAAAGTTGACCAAGCAGTGTAGCAGGTGTTATACTTTTCTAGATTCGTTTACAAAGAAATGTGTGGTTCTTCCAACCCTTCCACTCTGTTAAACAATCAGTTACTCACCGGGCCTTTCAAAAAAGTTTAAGAACTCACCTTATGAGCTCAGGACTCTGCTCCTGCTCTACCTCTTGCTTGTCTCCGCTTGTTTGCACTACTACCACTGATCTTCCACCTTGAGAGCGGTGCTTCCTCTCAGCACTTATGTACCCCCAGTGTTTGCTGTATATGTATTTCTTCAGCCAATTATACTGTTTTCAAAATTCTATAAAAGTTTATGTAACTGTGATTACTGTTTATCCTCATGCTATGTATATTCTACTTGTTCCTCAATGTGCCATGTATTCAAAATTGTCATGTGTTACTGTATTTTCCTTCCAACTAGATATTTTGTATTCTGTTGTGGACACTATGTATCTGCTGTTTCTGATGTGTAACCCTCCCGGGTCGTGCCTGAAAATAGGCAAACTCTCTTGTCTAGTGCACCTACCTGGTTAACAAAAACGAAAAAAATTAAAAAAATAAAAAATTAACTGATGCAGAAATTTCTGGAGGGGTCAGGCAGACAAGAATCCCCATAGAGGAAGGGGCTCCATTAGCCAAAGTGGGATCAGGTGGGGGAGAGTGTCAGAGTGGAGGAGCGAATGAAATCTGTATGATGAAGCCACCAGTGCAGTTTGAGGAGTGCTGGGAATGTTTTTGAGTTGTGCCAGGGCAGCCATATTATTTGAAGACATCAGGTGTCAGGAGAAGTGGATTGATCCGAGGTAAGTGTGGAGACTGGCAGCTGAAAATACAATACTTTTGAGCCACGATCACAGCTTGAAGTAACTCTCAGCTAGTCAGTTTTCAGGATTCTTTGTATGCATTTCATGATCATAACTTGACTGAAGGAGTTTGTCTGTTGCACTGTAGGACAAACCTACATATAGTAAATTTAATGTCACGCTCTACCTATAAATTTTTGGGACTCTGTACCTGCAGATTTGAGGTGGAGGGGGGAGGGAATATAATAGGCTCCTAGCCTGCTTTTGACCAGCTGACAGGATCGTGGGAAGTAAGTCACACTATGGTGCTGTGAGCCTCAGGGTCTAAATAAGCAATTTGCAAAAAAAAAAAAAAAAAAAAAAAATTAATTAATTGGGTAAATGTCTTTGTATGGCCTGATTGTATTTGGTAAGCTTTGGAGTCTTAAGAAGTCACTCTGTCCCAAAACTACTTCTCAATTGGGTGGGGGTGGGGGGTAGTACTTTGAAAACATACATATTTTTTATTTCATCATGTAACCAAATGTAATGTTGGCAGATGTCAATACCTGGCAAAGCATAAACAAGCAAATATTTGCAGAGATAGAAGCATTTAAAAAAGGAAGTAACCATTTTTGATGATTGTAAAAACAGTGCAGCTGTTGCAGCCTAACTGTATATATATTTTTAATTAATCCTTATTTAAAGAGCCCTTTTCACCAGGAGGAGCACACAGAGCTAGGAATAGCATGTTTCTGGATGTGTCTTGGAAGGGGTTCCAGAGGGAGTGGAGTAACAACACAATATAAGTCATGCATAATACACATAAAGTGCAAAAGGCTGGAAAAATCACAGTCAAAACGGCAGGGTAAACAACAACTGTGACATATTTTAAAAAAAAGTTCAAACGGAGAGACAGTCAAAAAATAAAACTAAAACACAGTAAGCACTCCTCATAGTAAAAATATAAAAAGGCAGCAACGACGCTCATGGCATGCTTTACAGACATTACCATGTGCACCTAAAATGTTAGAGATCTTGGCTGTGCTAGGTGCAACTACAGGTGGGCCGACCAAATTATGCAGCCATTTCTTACTGGAAGCATAATCTTCAAGAGGGCTCTTGCATTAGGCAGTAAGCATTAGTACTGAGCCACCAGGTGCTAGGACGATATGGAAAACTTAGCTAACAGTGTCTGGCGGTGGACCGGCCACCCGGTGTTACGTGACTGACGTCGGACCAGCGCTATATAGTGGGCGGTCCCCACGCCCACCCTCCAGTTCTTTCCCGCTGTCGACCTGCACACATTGCACCTCGTGGAACTCTGCTACTGTCGACCACTATTTTCGATAAGTATATACTTTTGAGTTTTTTTATTTTCTCTAGAAAATCCTGTATTTTGTCATCAGATTGTATGTCAACTCCAGCTCCTTCCGAATCACACAAGAACAAGTGTGCTTGCGGCAAGCAGATTCCTGAGAAGGACAGCCATACCTCGTGTCTCCTGTGCCTTGGGCCTGACCACAGCACCGAGGACTGGGAGGCCTGCCAGAAGTTTAACTAGGCCACATGGAAATGCCGTCAGCAAGCCTTGGAAGCCCACTTTCTCAAGTAAAAACTGGCTTCCATGGAGAAGGAGCTGCAGTAGGTGAGGAGCTCTTTTTCTTCACCAGGAGGGTCTTCTGGCTCCCACAAGCAGAAGAAGAAGGAGGACAAGGACAAGCACCAGGACCGGGATCAGTCTCCTTCCAGGCTGAGGTTCCCTCCGGGGGCTGAGGCTGAGCAGCCTTCCTCCAGTAAGGATACCGCTCCTCTAACCAAGCCTGCACCCACCTCTTCAGGACAGCCCTTGGTCCCCCCGCCTGAGCTAGTTACAGTCCAGACAGGGACCTCCGAGGTTCAGAGGCTTCCACCACTCTTAGGCCCTTCAAACCTTCAGGGTCTAAGCTGAGTAGTTTGGCTGGTAAGTCAGACGCTGGTTCTACCGACGTCTGCACAGCACCAGTGCTCATGTCGGACTCCACCTTGTGGTCCGGTGTTAGTCCTCCACACCAGCACCTACTGCCGCTTAGGCTGCAGCCATCGCAGGAGGAATCCCCCCTCTCAGGACACTCCTTCGTCACCTCAGGTGGGCCCTTCCTTTCCTTCCCGCCTGGAGCCGGAGGAGCTACTGCCTGCTGACCCGATCGAGGCCTCCCCCCCCCCGACGTTCCGGCTAATCCTCCATCTGGACTGCCTCCTCAGCCCCAGAACATACCCATTGGCCCGGGAGGGCCAGCGCTGGAACCCCCTGCGGGTCCGTCACTGCCTCCCCCGGTGGATCTGTCGCTGCCTATTCCTGTGGGGCCACAGCCGGCTCCCCCACAGCCTACTTCTCTGCAGCTTTGGCCATTTGGTGCTCCAGCGGGACCACAGCCGGGTCCCCTCAGCCCTGCCATCAGGTCCTTCAGGCTACACTACAACAGGGTACCCAATGCCAGGATACCCATCGCCTGGGTACCCAACACTGGGATATCCAGCACCAGGTTATCACATGCTGGGGTTCCCGATGCCAGCTTACCTGCCGGTTGGCTACTCGCCGGCCTTCCAGCTTTCTCCTCCTTCCCAGCTGCAGGTGGAGTGTGAAACCCTCTTTCAGTCCTGATGGAACAGGGCCAAGGTTCAACTTGTCTCGGAGTTGGACCAACATCAGCCAGTCGTGGCCTCTATGCCGGCCCACCCGACTCCTACTCCTCAATCTCCCCTATTGAGACTCGCCTCTCCACTTCGGGTCACGCTTTGGGTGTTTCAACCATGAGGGACAGGAGTAGTGGGGCTACAGAACCTCAAATGGAGGTTCCTTGCCACCGGCGTCTGTCTCAGGACAGGAGCCCTTTGTCAGACTCTTTAGTCTGATTCATTCTCCTCAGCCTCAGGCTATGATTCTCCTCCGGCAGAGGCCCCTAAACCCAAGGAGACTTCCAAGTCTCCCCCAGTGGACCCTTCCTTTACATAAATCCTCAGGAAAATACAGGAGACCAGCGGATGGAAGACCACGGACCAAGACCCTCAGCGTAGAAGACTGGCAAAGCACCTCGACTTACCAGAGCTGACTCCGCTCCTCATTCCCCCGTGGACGGGGGCACACGATGATTTAGCCACTACCATTTGGCAACAACCATCGTCTGTAGGAGCTGTCGCCAAGAAGGCAGACAGATTATACCATGCCCCGGAGAGTAAAGACCACCTCAGTGCCCACCCAAAAGCTGATTCGCTGTTCATTAATGCGGCTCATGACCACTCTGCTAAGCTAAGCGCCTGAGTACCTCCCCTCCAGATAAGGAGTCAAGGCAACTGGACCAGTGCAGACGTAAAGTTTACTTGTCCTCTGCGTTGGCACTGAGGGCTCTGAGTTACATAGCCCATGTGGTATGCTACCAGAAAGCTATCCTGGGCCAGCTCAAATCGGAGTTCGAGGCCCTACCAGATTCTGAGGCCAAGATCGAGGAGACCGTTACGATGGCGGGGATCACCTGTCATCATACCTTACGATCGACCTATGACACCATTCATGCTTCTGCTCGCAGCACTGCAACAGCTGTCTGTCTGTGCAGATACTCCTGGTTGCGGGTGTCTGGCTTCGCCCAGGTTGTTCAAGCCTCCATCCTGGACGCTCCCTGTCAAGGCTCAGTTCTCTTTGGAGGGGATGTCAAGGATATACTGACCAAATTGCAAGAGAGTGGGAAAGTCCTCCACTCTGTGCAGTCGCTGTACTGACCCAACACCAAGCCTTTGCAGCCTTTTCATTGCCAGCAAAGACATCAGGCAAGACAACAGCCTTCCAAGCGTCAGGTCAAATGTCTTGCTTACTCAGCAGGTCCCACCCCCTCAGCCAAGTCTCAGAGGGCCTCCAGAGGAGGCTCTCCCCAATCCTCCCTCTGGCTCTTGACTTGTGCACCACCCCCTCTCCCCCACTCCTAGTTTCAGAGGAGCCAGTAGGGAGCAGATTCTCCAGTCACCCACCTGGATAGGAGGCAATCATGGCAGACTCGTGGGTCCTTCAGCTCATAGTTCAAGGTCACACTTTGGAATTTGTACAGAGCCCACTGGAAAATCCTCCAGGCCACTCTCACTACCCAAAAGGTCACATCCCGCTCATCAGAAAAGAGATCGAAGCTCTTCTGGAAAAATCAACCATAGAACCTATTCCTTAGGGCCAAGCCAGAAGGGAGTATTACTCCCACTTCTTCCTGGTGCCCCAAAAAGACGGGAGACCTTCGACAAATACTGGACCTCAGTGCGCTCAATATGTACATAGAGTACAAGAGATTCCGCATGTTAACCCTCCCAGGTCTACTGCCGCTGCTTCAACAGGGACATTGGCTCTGCGCTCTGGATATGCAGGATGTGTATCTGCATATCCCTGTCTTCCCAGCCCACTGCCACTTCCTCAGATTTTCCTTCCAGGAAGTGAGAGGGACCTGGGGGTGGTGGTGGATGTCAAGATGAACAACTCAGAGACTTGTAGGAGGGCAGCAGCCAAGGCCAACAGGGTGCTGGGATGCATCGCTAGGGGGGATTACCTCCAGAAGGAGGGAAGTGATACTCCCTCTGTATAACTGCTTGGTGAGGTCGCACCTCGAGTACTGCGTGCAGCTTTGGAGGCCACACTTAAAGAGGGACATTAAACTCCTGGAGAGTGTCCAGAGGAGGGCAACCAAAATGATTTGGGGCCTGGGAGACAGGACCTATGGGGAGAGGCTTGAAGAGCTAAATATGTACACATTGGAAGAGAGAAGGGACTGGGGGACATGATAGAAGTCTTCAGGTACATGAAGGGGGTAAATAGGGGAGGAGCAGTCAGGGTGCTTCGAAGGAAGGAGGAGGGGGCAACTAGAGGGCATGGGTGGAAGCTGGAGGGGAGAAGATTCAGGGGAGAAAGGAGGAGGTGCTACTTCACTGAGAGGGTGGTGGAACCATGGAATGCGCTGCCCAGGGGGCTGGTGGAGGCAGAGACGGTGGAGGGGTTCAAGAGGGGGTGAGACAGGTACAGGGGAAGGGTTCTGGAAGCAAAATCCAATGCAGCGAGAATATATGGAACTGGGAAGGGAGAAGCCAGAGAAGGCAAGGGGGGCAGCAAGGTCAGCTCCCAGGGTGGGGGCTGACCAAACGAGCAGACGCGAAAGACCGTTAGGCCTATTCTGCTGGCATTATAGTATGTTAGTATGAAGAGCACTTTTAGTTCAGAGTCCTCCCCTGTGGCCTTTCCTCAGCACCCAGGGTGTTTACCACGTGCCTAGCGGTAGTGGCAGCGGCTTTGCGACTCTAAGGTTATTATGTTTTCCTGTACCTCGACAACTGCTTCTGTCGGCTCCGTCGAGGGACAGCCTGGAAGCCTTTCTGTCTGGGAGTTATGATGAACTACACCAAGTCTCACCTAACACCTACTCAGTGCCTCCAGTTCATTGGAGCGGTGCTAGACACAGCCCAGGGTCAAACCTTTCTCCTCTTGGACAGGGTGTAAATGCTGCAGACCCAGGCCAGACAGGTAGCTTCTAGCTGCTGGTCCATGGCCAGGTTCATCTTACGCCTCCTAGGCCTTATGGCAGTGGCTATTCCCACTGTTCCTCTGGCCAGACTGCACATACGTGTCATGCAGTGGACACTTCGAATCCAGTGGGACCAGAGGTCGAACGACTTGGACCACAGGGTCCTGGTTTCCAACCCCATGAGACAGGATCTCCTCTGGTGGCAGATCTGAACACTCTCTGCTGGGGGCCGGGGGTTCCCTTTCCAGTCTCTCCTTCCGGACCAGATCATAGCAACAGATGCCTCTGGTCAGGGCTGGAGTGCTCACTTAGGGAATCGCAGGACTCAGGGATCCTGATCTCAGCGTGAACTCTCCTTGCACATCAGTGTCTTGGAGATGCATGCGGTCTTGTGTACCCTTCAGGCCTTTCAGCCCCTTCTCCTTCCTGGCTCACTGTTGGTCCTGTTGGACAGCATGTGTGTAGTCTGGTACATCAACAAGCAAGGAGGCATGTGGTCGTACACCCTAAGCAGAAGGCGATGCGTGTTTGAAATTGGGCAATTCAGCACCGCCTTCAGCTCATGGCAGTGCATGTCCTGGGCATCCAAAACATCCTAGCGGACACTCTCAGCCACACTCAGGCAAGGGCACATGAGTGGCAACAGAGGCAGTCAGTGGCCAAAGACATCTTCGACCTTTGGGGTCACCCAGCTCTAGATCTGTTCGCCTTCCCATACAACTCACAACTACCCAGCTTTTGCTCACTCGTTCCCGGGCCTGGTGTTTTTTGTCAAGATGCACTGTCTCTTTGCTGGACAGGGAGGTTCTTGTATGCCTTCCATCCCTTCCTGCTACTGCAGAGGGTGCTACTCAAACTGCAGGCGGAGGGGGCTTACATTGTCGTGATAGCCTCATATTGGCCATGCCAGGTTTGGTTCCCTCGGCTCCAGAAGTTGGCAGTGGAGCCTCTGGTTTCTCTACCATGACCTCCTGACCCAGGAGCAGGGTACCCTGGGCCACCCAGGTCTCAGGTCCTTTCATCTTCATGCGTGGCATCTTCTGACATTGTAGCCTCATGCTTTGGTGTCTCTTCTAGGGTTGCTCAGGTTCTTGTGGAGGCCAGAAAGCCATCCACAAGGACCACATACGCTGTGAAGTGGAAGAGATTCTCTCTCTGGGCAAACTCTAAGGGTTGGGACCCCTTTACATGCCCTGTACCTCAGGTCATGGAGTATCTCTTACATCTCTCTGACCTAGGATTCAGCTATTCCTCACTGAAGGTACACTTGTCTGCCATTTCTGTCTACTACTATTATCCGATAGACGGCAAGACCTTGGGTCAGTTGGAGGTTTCCTGCACTTTTCTTAAGGGTATCCTCCACATGAAACCCCTGGTCAGGAACCCTGTTCCTTTGTGGGATCTGAACTTCATACTTGAGAAACTCACTTTGCCTCCCTTTGAACCAGCCGCGAGTTGCGACCTGCGCTATCTATCATATAAAACGCTGTTTTTAGTCGCTATTACTTCGGTTCAAAGGATTTCCGAGCTTCAAGCCCTTATGTGTAAGGAGCCCTATTTAATTTTTCACAGAGACTGGGTGGCTCTGCATACAAATCCTAAGTTTTTACCAAAGGTGGTTTCTGAGTTTACCTTGAATCAGACCATATACTTCAAGGTGTATTACCCTGAGCATTCGAATCAAGGAGAGGCTATTCTGCACACATTGGATGTGCACAGAATTTTATGTCATTACACAAATCGGATGAAGTCAGTCTGCAAAATGGATTGGCTTTTCAATTCCTTTGCACCCAAAAGAGAGGACGCAGAAGTTTCAAAACAACGTTTATCCAAATGTTTGGTAAACTGCATTCTGTTTTGTTATCAGAAGTATAACACACCTCTTCCAGGGGAAGTTAAAGGGCATTCAGCTAGAGGCATGATGCAACTACTGCTTGTTTCAGAAATGTCTCTGCCACAGACATCTGTGCAACAGCCATGTGGAGCTCTGTCCACACCTTCACTAAGCATTACATTTTGGACATTGCCTCTAGGTGCAGTGCTGGCTGTGGACTAGCTGTCCTTCAAGACCTTCTGTCTTTGACCCTGCCTACTGCAGACTTTTTCTGCCTCTCATGTTCAGTCTTTACCTGACTTACACTGCTTGGGACTCAGTCCTAATGATTACTGCCTACTGCAAGAACCCTCTTGAAGTAAGATACTACAGTTATGTAAGAACTTACCATAACAGTAGATCCTTGAGAGAGGTTCTTCCAGTAAGCAAGGTTTTTTCCCCTCCTCCCCCCTGCAGCTGCTCATTTTTCAGCCTTTGCTTGGCTCCAGGAGCTCAGTCCTTTCTCCTGTTTGCACATTCTTAGGTCTCCGGCAGGAGAACTGGAGGGAGGGTGTGGGAACTGCCCCAATATAGTGCCGGGCTTATGTCAGTCATGTGATGCCAGGTGGGTAGTCCCCCACCAGACACTGGTAGCTAATTGTTCCGTGTGGTTCTAGCACCTGGCGGCTCAGTCCTCATGGTTATTGCCTACTGCAAGAGCCTCTTTCTAAGATCTGCTGTTTGGGTAAGTTCTTACATAACTGTACTTTTCTTTTATATCATTGAAAATGTGGTCATGTGTAAAATTCTGTTTAATGTCACAGTCAGTCACCAACTGCTACTGAAATGTCTCCTCTACAGGACTGTCAATGGATTCTGTGGCCTGGTTCCATAGTTACCTTACCCATTTCTCTCATCGGGTCAGGATCGGCAATACAATCTCTGAGCCCAGGGAAGTAAACCTAGGGGCCCCACAAGGTTCTATCCTCAGTCCTCTCTTATTCAGCCTCTTCATAAATGACATGCCTTACACCTGTCCTGCACACTCCGTACTCTACGCAGATGATGCTGTTATCTCCGTCCCAAGGAAAGATCTGGGATCAATTAGCTCTGAACTGCAGCTTAATTTTCGTGCATTGAAATCCTGGTTCACCAGAAATAAACTGCTACTCAACTACAAAAAGACAGAGCATGCTCTTCAGCACCCCACAGAGCGAGATTCGAAGGTCCTCACTGCATATACTTAGTAGCGAAGGAGAAGTACTAGACCAAGTCAACACATTCAAGTACTTAGGGATTCACCTTGATGACACCCTCACCTTCACTGCCCATGCTGAGCAACTGGTAAAGTCCACCAACATGAAGCTTGGTATCCTGTACAGACACCGCACCTCTATGACACCGGCTGCCTTGAAACTTATTACGTGTAGTTCAGTTCTCTCATCTGTGGATTATGGCCTTGTCATATACGGGGCAGGCACAGACACAGTACTTAGAAGGGTCAGCACCATCCTCAACGAGGCCTGCTGCCTGATCCTGGGAGTACACAGAATGACTCACTCTTGTGACCTACACAAGGAAACTGACTGTCTCCCACTCCACCACAGACTCCAATACCAGGCCTGCCTCCTTGCAAAAAAGTCTTTGATGGGGTACATGCCTAGTGCTACTTCAGCCCTCTTTGAGCCTGCACAACCATCTAAATGCACAAGGAGTGCCTCCAGAGCTGTCCTAAATGTTCCCTTTAAACGAACCACCCCTGGCCAAAGATCCCTCTCCTACTGTGGGCCTAAATGGTTTAGTGATCTGCCTGCAGACCTTGCCGACTCCCTCAGCCTTGGCCACTTTAAAAATGGGCTTCGTTCTCTTCTTGCCAGCAAATCTGACTGCCAGTGTTTCTGTTAACCCATGGCCTCTGACAGTCGTTCTCGCACCTGTCAATCACTACCTTCTCTCACTCCCACCCTCCTGTTCCACAACTGCCCACCTCCCCATCTCGCACCACCTACTACCTCCCCTTGACAAAGTCTCACCATGGCTGCTAAAACTGCATTTCTGCAAACTGGGAGCACCCTGTCTGAGCTATAACATGATTGTTAAACACTGTATCGCACTTAATTAGTGCTGCATTAATATGTTTCTCCGCAAGTGTGGTCCTGTTTCTCCTCACTTATTGTACCCTGCTTAATGTTGTAACTGCATACTAATACTACATGTTAGTTGATGTCTTTCTGTTCTGCAATGTTTCATCGCTTGTAAATGGCATGTATTCCTTGTTGACTTGGAGCCTTTGTAAACAAGCCCCCCTGGCACAAAGGTATTAATCCAAATTTGAAATAAATAAATAAAAATGTTCCTAGTGTATTGTTTCATGTGTTTGTTTTAAAATAGCCCCATTTTATTCTTGTTTACAGCCTTTTTCTTTCTTTCTTTGGTTTTTAACTTTGTCTCTGGCACTCTGGCCATGGTGGGGATATATATATATCCTATGATAAACTCACACATCCACTCTCCAACCAGCGCCCCTGCCTCAGGCCTTCACATATGTCCACCCCTCACTGTGTCCTTGCACCCCAACTCGACCCTGTACAAGAGTGACGCACTACAACTGATGTCACCGGACTCCAAAACTCCCCAGTTAATTAACAACTGAACATCAGATGGGAAAACACCAGCTTTAATAAGGGACCACCCTAAAGAGGAACAAAATTAGACTATTTCACACTGGCAATATTAAACTGTAATGAAATACCACCCGTATCATAGCTCATGCCCAAATTTCCAGTTATAATAAAAAATGTTAAAAGCAAGGTTTTTGTTCCCATTAGCTCTACAGTGATTTGACACAGTTCAACAGGCAAGTCGCTCCAGTGACTAGTCCATACAAAAATAACTGTTCAGACAAAGGCAAGGGCCAGTGCACAGCAGAGCGGCTAACTCCCTGACTCATGAATACCAATCCTGTAGATTATTGTGCTCCAGCCTCTGTCCACATTTAGGTAGCTAGAAGCAAGGGAATTAATTTATTGCTACCTTCATTCCAAAGTGGTCAGGGCAGTAAATTAAGGAAAATGAATGTGAATATCAGGGTTTTAAATAGCTGGTGTAGCATAGCAAAATGGGGTAATGCTAACCATTTCCAAAATGTGTAGCAGTAGACTGCTAACCATTTTTTTCAGTGAGTCTATGGCACAGTAGACAAAATTAATAAAATTATATATTTTTAAATGTTACTCACCATTCTGTACCAAGTGCTATGCATTTTCACAGCTGATTAGCCCTTTCATGTGTAAAACTGCTAATCATTTTTTTTGGGGGGCTTATTTAGTACCCTGGAATATGCTTTGCCTTACTAGACTACAAATAAATAAATAAAACAGTGGACAGGGCCACCTGTAACCTCATTGATTCACTGACTAGAGCCTCTCTGACTTTGTTGAAGCAAGTGAAGTGCAGGGGCTGTAGTTGGAGCACTCCACTGTTTTTACTTATTTGTAGCCTAGTAAATCACATTGTATTCACATTGATTTTCTGTAATTTATTGCCCTGAGCACTTGGCAACAAAGGTGGCAATACATTTATTTTGCTTCATGTTTGAATCAGGAGTTCTCCTTTTTGTACCGTATCCCTTTCCACTTGCTACCTGAACGTGGCGGGAGCACACAGGTCTACAGCACTGGTGTTCCAGTAAGCAGGCAGTCTGTAAGCAAAACCTTCCTGAACAGTGGTTTTCTATCATGTGGTAGTAAGGAAGTCTTTTTTTTTTGGGAGATACCTATTTCTGTAGTATAGGTACAGTAAATGGTGAAGCAAGGGAAGATGGAATGGGATTCCACTAGTCTAAAATTTGATGAGAAAGGTTCCTCATGCATGTGTTTATTTTATTTATTTCAAATGTTTTAGCAGGAAATGCATACTGAGCTGGTAACAGCTTGTTTCCAGATGTATCCTTGGGGAAGGGGAAGAAAGAACAGATACAGAAAACAGAGTATGAATGACATAGAATGGAAATAAGTGTGTCAAAAACAAGACGACAATGCTTAAGAATAAAATTTGCAAAACAATAAATTGCATATAGCAAATTGTAGAACTGATGAAAGTGCAAATTAATATTAATCAACATATCAAAATAAGAAGCAGAAGGAACTGATGAAGTAAAGGAAATGGGAACTGCTGAAAAAAACATAAGTTACAGGAAAAAAAGGGGGTCAGAACAATATCGGAAACAATTGCAGGAGTGGGAAGAGAAATCACAGAGGACAGCCTTAAGAGCAGGAAAGGAGGGAGAAGAGTGAAGAGAACCTCATAGTTTAGGGGAATCAAAACAAGAAAGCAGCTTGAACTGCAGTAGATTTCATATGAGGGAGAGCAAAAGCGTGAGACCAAGCATTGTGAAGAGAGCAAGAGGATGAAAAGCAGAAGCAGGGGAGAGAGCCAAACCAAAATTTAGAGATAAAGGAAACACAGTGGATAAAGTGCCTGGCATCAAGAGAGAGGAGGGAGAGGGAAGAATACCAGGTACAGTGACATGTACGTAAGGGTTTTATCAAGAGCAAAATGACAGAAGGAGTGAAAGCGGGGGTCCAATCTAGCTAAAGTGGACCTTGGAGCAGCACCATAAACAATATCTCCATAGTCAAAAAAGGCAGCGTCATCTTAGTGAGGATTTCTCTGCATGCAGGAAGTGGAATGCTTCTCTTATTTCTGTATAGCGCCCTAAGCTTGAGGTGGAGCTTAATGTGTAAAGAATCCAGATGCACAGGAAAAATCTAGCTGCACTGTGCAGTGTCTCTTCAGATAAGGTTAACTGAGGTCAGTGTAGAACAAGCTTTGGTAGATGGTGAGGGAAAGTTTGCTTGCTACCCCCGGATCTAACCACTGGACCAGATGTTGTAAGGTCCTGTAACCCTCTCAGCAGCTGTTGCTGTTGTAACTTTCTCTCACAGCTAAGGTTGGCACCATGTGATAACCCTCTTTTGGTGCCAGTGGGGCTGATTATATCCCAGGGATACCCTCCATTTCTAAGGGTAAGGTGGCATGCTCACCAGAGGGCCCCCCGCAATATCAAAAATGCACATTCTCACTCCAGTGTGTAAACAGCACTACCCCTTCTATCAGAGCAGTAGTAGCCACGCTATACAGAGCTTAAGCAGTTTTCACTCTTTACTGAACAATCACTGTTTTAGTTATTTCACCATGGACCTGGTCCCCAAAATGCTCTCCTGTTTGCCGTGGTGTAGGGAGATTTGATCCTGAATCCAGACTCGAGTAAAAACATATAGGGTCCCCTTATAGGGGTTGTAACCCACTCACATCATGTCCAGGGCCTCTTGATCCTTGTTACTCATTACATTCACTAGTGGGTGAGGTTATATCTTGGGACAGAGCCTTTCCTACTCTTTACTGAATGTATCAGAGCTCCCACGTTACTCTTGTTTCACGCAACACACTGTGACATGATGGTGTCCGATCAGTAGATTTGCAGGAGGGAGCACTGCTGCAGAGCCTTTCTCTCAGGCAGTCCTGGTTGATGGGCATCCTTGCCCTGGGTACCTCACATCTGCCTTTTTCCCCTCACTGGATGGTGTGCTGGGCTCAGTGCTGCAACGCATACTCCAGCCTGCTCTCATTGGCAGCACTTGTCAAGCACCTTAACCATTCTGTCAGAGGCAGCGTCTCCGATAAACAAGAAAATATTTGCTCCTAAACATAGAATTTCATGACAGATGAGGACTGCTTGGCCCACTTAGTCTGCCCATTTTCCCTACCTGTTCCATATACCGCAGATCCTAAATGATCTGCGGCTCACCCTCTCTTTCCTGTTGCTAGAGTTTCCTTTTTGTCTGTCCCATGCATTTTTGAATTCCCGTACTGTTTTTTCCCTTACAACTTCTGCTGGGAGGCTGTTACATGGATCCACCACCCTTTCCATGAAAAAGTATTTTCTCAAGTAAACACCCCCCCCCCCATCCCCCCATTTCCATATCATGGCCTCTTAATTCTTGAACATCTTTATTTTTTTGATGATTGAGACAATGACAGCTACTGCTGTATGATTTCATTTACAGAAATGATATTTTGCTTAGAAGTTACTTAAACAGAGTGCTGCTAAATTCTGGATACAAATTAATGACAGAAACCTCCGTTTATCTGTTGCTGGAGCTGCTCTGGTATGTGGGGTTAAAGCTAAATAGTGATGTCAAAATGAATTAGTACTCAAGTGTAGTACAGGTAGAGTGCTGATGTGACTCTGTCTCAGACCTCAATATGGTCTGTCAGTTTAATCCCCTATATCAAAAGCATCTTTGACACATTGCTTTTGTCCCTTGTGCAGTAGTTTATGTATTAGACCATGAACATATACTTGGGGAAGTATTAAATTGGCATATTTACAATGCACTATATTTACAATGCACCAGTGAATGAAGCAGTGCAGTGTAAAGGAAATACAAACATAGGAACTTGCCGGCAGAAAAGGGCCCACAGGTTTATCAAGTCTGCTCGATTGTGCAGCTCTTAGTTTCAAATCACTACAACTGTCCCACCCAAACCCTTCCCTTCCTTCTCTTTCCTGGTCCCCCCCATTGTTTTCTTGTCTGTACTAGTCCCCCACCTCGATCCCAACCCCGCTTAAAGCTATCCACTGTCCTTTGAGTGATTAACTCCTCTAGCAGTGCGTTCCAACCTGCCACCACTCTCTCTCTGTGAAGTAGTGACTCATCTCCCTCCTAAACCTTCCCCCTTCCAACTTCAGACTGCATCCCCTGTCAGAACATCCTGATTTGAATCCTAACTTACCCAGTAGCTCATAGTGTGACCTTTGGCAAGTTATTTAAAGATGTTACCTGGTCTTGTCAATGTGCAGCTGTTCCGTGCATCCACACACTGAAACTCGGCTCCTTCTCTGCCTCTGCCTCGTCTTAAATGCATACGATGTCAGGCACTTCATTAAGCTTGTTTTGAATGTTGCAGATGCTTCTGGTTTACTGCGTCAGTTTGGGATAGACAACGGCAGGTGAGGCTCATCACCTGTTGCTTTGAATAAAGGTGTCAACAGATAGGAAGGAGGACTAGGAATGAACTTTTTTTTTGGGGGGGGGGACTATGGATCTTTTACACTGGATGGGAGGGTGCCTGCCTGCTGGGAAGGGAGGACTTGGGATTTACTTGGGAAACTGGGATTATTTTTCCTTGGGTGGGAAGGTTTCAGCATGGAGGGGGTGACTTGGGTTTTCTTTGGTGGGGACTGGCAGTATTTTCATGGGCTGAAATAAGGGTGTGCGGATGGGCGAGAAGACTGGATATTTTACAGGGATGGTAGATTAACAGTTGGGAGGGGAGACATGGGATATTTTCCTTGAATGGGAGCATGACAGCAGATGGGAATGGGGACTTTGGATTTATTTCTAAAGACTGGGGATATTTTCCTTGGATGGGAGGAAGTTTGTGGAAAGTGGGTCTAGGCATTTACTTTTAGGGGACTGTGGCTGTTTTTTTTGAGATGGGGGTTATGTCAGCAGATGGGAGGGGACCTGTTCTTTTTTCTTAGTGTGGTGGTAGAGTACTGGGAACATATTAAGGATTTGTCTACCTAGCATAATGGCACCAGTGGAGTGCTACGTGTTGTCATGTGGAGCCAAGGGAATGCTGCAGGCAGCATTCTTTTTTTGGGGGGTTGGGGGGGGGCAGAGTGCCAACTGGTGGGGTCTAATAGAAGCAATTTGTATCATGGGTGAATATGTAATGTCCTGCCTCACCCAGGCCTGCATGGCCAAAGTCTGACCTGCACAAATGGGGGAGGTTGTTGGGCTGTATGAGGGCAAGTATACTCCCGAATGGTGTATAATGTCTTAGGCCCTCCCACATAACTACCCCTCCCCCAGTGGCAACCCCGACCCTGAACTGGTGAGCCACGAACAAGATGTCATCCCAGTGACCACATGTCTTCACCATGAGAGGACTTTACTGGGAGGAAGGGCACTTTTTATCTCATCCGTGGCCTCATTGGAACTATACAATGGGCTACACAAGGTCCTCATAGTTTTTCATTAAGTTCACCCCAGGTGGTGGGCACCCTGGTTTTTAACCAGTGCTTTTCTAATTGATTGGCATCTTACATTTCTTTTTGTTACCTGAAGCATGATAAGGACCTTCCTGGTCTTGTCTGTGGACGTACCACCTGTGACATGGCCACTTCTGTGGCTTGTTTTTGTTCAGTTTTTACAGCTGACGTATGCTCTGACACCACAAGGAGTGCTAGCCATATTTTAACAAAACTCTGCAGTCTGGATCTGGTGTTCCAGCTCCATAGATGGGCTGGCTTCAGCCTTGCTGTCTTCAAGACCTGCTGCTTCTAGGGTCTTCTGTGTCCCTACTGCCTGGCCTCCCTCCTGCTCAGCAGCTTTGTACTGTTTGTACTACTTGGAATCATTCCAAGGGTGTGGCTCTATGGAGGGAGATGTCTTCGAAGAAGATAGGTTACTTCCTAGTAACAGTAGAGCTGATAGTGGTGGGGAGAGTCTGTTCCAGCTATAAACTCTCCCATCTTTATAATCATTAAGGCCCCTTTTGAACTCCATTAACTTTTAGTCTAAGTAATTTTCATACTCTTCTAGGCCCTTCTGTATTTTTTCTGAGAATTCTGGAAAATCTTTAGTGTCAGTTTGTTGTTGTATTGGTCGTGTTTTAGTTTAAGATCCCCGCTTTTATTCAGTTTCTATATTCAGCGCCTCTACCAAGAGCAGCTCACCCCACTGGTGTCTCCCAACATTTCACTCACATCATGTGAGCTTTCTCAAGGAGAGAGTGAAACATTGGCAGATGCCTGTGGGGTGAGGATGCTGCTGCTATTGAATAAAAGCTGCTTTTTTTTTACTGCAAACTGAGCTGTATGATTTGTTTACAGTTCCTCACTAGTGTCTGTTGGTCCCGCTTTTGTTCTTTCTTGGTTTGCTGTTCATTTGTGGGCTCTAGAGTTGGACTTCCCTAGCCGCCGCCATTCCTATTTCCCTGACTTTTTCAGCTTTAACCACGTGCTGCAAGTG
Organism: Neoceratodus forsteri; assembly: GCA_016271365.2. Lineage (NCBI taxonomy): Eukaryota > Metazoa > Chordata > Ceratodontiformes > Ceratodontidae > Neoceratodus > Neoceratodus forsteri. The sequence continues at coordinate 263,803,623 of CM057454.1, read as the reverse complement.
CCTGGCCCTGCTCCTGAACCTGAGCTGCCTGCACAGTAGGCATGATGAGCTAACATTGGGCCTCCGGGTAGCTCCATAACTTTTTTATATAATAGAACACCAGTAGTACACTTCAGGCTGCAGTGTTTGGGTTCTTGCCATCCGCTTATAATCTCTGTCATAACGATTTATTTACTAATATTTGGTTATCATGGTAAAAACAACTAAGGTGCTCACAGACAATGTGTAGTAACACACTCCAACCAGTATTTTAAATTTTTCAATTATTTAGTTAAAAACTAAAAGGAAATACAGATATCGCTTGGTTTTTCTATGGCATACCAGGGAATGATTGGACATGGGGGAGACCTGGCTATATAGACTCTGAACTACACTGAATGCTACATAACACAGCGTGTGTGAGCTGGTGCTACACTGAATAAAATATAGCACAACTTGTATGAGCTGTCACCAGAATGTAGTGCTCAATTTGTACTGCACTTAGAGAGAGGATCCCACCCCCATGTGAACCAGCCTTTGTGCATAGTGAAGTTGGATGGTGGGGTAATGGAGCCCGTTGCCCTGCCACCTATTTCGGTTGAGATTTGGGCCCTAGATGCTTTAAGTGTGTTTGGTAAACCGTTCTATGATGTGAGAAAATCAAGTCACATTGCTTGTCAACCATAGTAAAACTTGACAGGAAAAAAAATGAGTTGTAGAAGTGATGTTGGGACAAGACAAAAACAATGATGTATTGCTGAGCAAAATCTATTACCTTCCAAAAAGAGAAAAAAATTAACCTTGCCTTGTCCTGTTCTCTAAATAATAAATGTTGATCTGTAAATTCTAATTCTCTTTGCCCTTTGAAAGACATTGTGGTTGTTAATAATGGACCCATATGCCGTGTCTATTTTGCATTTTATTCAAAGTCTGGGACTACTGGCCCTGAGAGTAGTATGAGCAATGGCTGTGCAAATTAAAACTGATATGGCTGTATGCAAACAATTTGCACTTGTGTGTTTATTCATGAACCATATTCTGAAGCTTTGTTGAATCAGGAAAAAGAAATGGATACGCCCAAACATTTACAAATAAAACAGACAGACACACACCCACACGTTTTTTTTGTTTGTTTGTTTTATGTAGTTTCACTGCTGCTCAGTGTGTTGGATAGCTGATACAAATCAAATCTTTCTGTTTCCTTTTTTCATGCTAGTTTTTCTACCGTCTCCCCTGTCGTAAATGTGAGGATATATCAGGTTCAGGTGATCTCCACTGTCATTTGGATGTTTGGGGGGGGGATCCTTCCCATTTTTCTTCCAAGTGCCTTTCTCCACCCTGTGAGCATTGCCTCCATTGGCCACACACACACACACACACACACACACACACACACACACACACTGAGCTCCTGTGATCCAGCTGCAGGGGTTGCTGTGGTGCAGGAAACTGCCACCAACCTTCCCCAACTGAGGCATTCTGTTGCGCAGCAACTACTTTAACCTGGTCTGCCTCCTGATGCAGCAACCAGAGCTTACCCCTTAGCTCATGTCGCCTGCGCAGTGGTATAGTGTGTGGCCATTCGGACGGTATAATCCAAATCAAATCATATTCATAGTGGAGAAGAACTTTAAGGTGTTCCACAGTTTCTTGCAAGGTAATGTTGCTCTAACAAGGCTAGAAGATACAGTTTGTAAAGTGGCAGTGCAGCTTTGTGCAGGGGTAATCTAACCTTACAGTACATTTTTATTATCTTGCAATATTTATTCAGGTTTTGCCTGTGTAGATAAAAAATATATGGGATGTTATGAAAGGGGGCCAAGATGTGTGTGACACAACTAGGGATGTAATATTTAGTCGAAATTACATGAAATGATAATAGATGCTGTTCGCATAAGATGAAGTTGACCCAAAAATAAGAATATATAAGTCTTTATACAAATACCGTGAGCATTATTATAATCGCTTGATAAATGCATTTATTTTCATTGATGATACTCCTGGAGTGAAAATAAATAATTTATGTCCACTCTTAGCTATAAGGAACAAATAAATAATACATATAGGGAATTTGTTGATGATTTGGTAGATGTGTACATGTAGAAACCTATTTTTTTCATCCAAACAGATAAAGGTATTGATAACTTTTGAAGGACTTAAAAGGTGGAAAGGGAACAGGAGCTGAAGGACTATATCCTAGGTTATTAAATATCACGTCTAGAGGGCGCTAATGAGCAGCTGAACAGCAAAGACGTGTTCCCGCCTCGCTCCTCATCTCCGGGGAATTCAGTTATATAAATATAGCAGTTTGCGTCGAATTTTGGTTAGTTTTCAAACAAAACCGAGTTGTGAACGTGTGATGGATAACTACCTTACCTCGAGTTTGAGCAAGTGCCAGAGAGCAACTGGCAAAACCAGCAAAAAGCATGCAGCCGTGGTGCAGAGTAAAAGCCCGAGTTTGATTTTACTTTCGGTGGCGGAAGTTAGCACTCTTGTACGGAAACTCACAGACCAGGTCCTCGCAGCGCTTGAGCCCTGACTCTGCAAGCTGGAAACTAAAATAGATGACAGACTCCAGGAGGTTTTTGCGCAGCAAACAGTGCAGGCCACCAGATTAATGGAGGCAGAAGATAGAATCTCCAGGCTAGAGGATGAGCTGCAGGGAGTACCGGGCAAATAATGGCACTGCAGAAAGAACTGGAGGAGATGAAGGAAGCGGCTGATTACCAGGAAAACTACCACCGGCAGCTCAATTTACGTCTATGGGGATGCCTAAGGGAAGGTGGGAGTGTGTTGGATTTTTGTGTGGTGACTCTGTTGAATCTGCTTGGCCTGGAAGTTAAAAATGGAAGGCTGAAGCTAGAGAGGGCCCACAGAGCGTTAATGCCCAAGCCACCAGCGGGTCAGCCTCCACGGCAGCTGATCATGAGGTTCCACCACTATCAGGCTAGAGAGATGGTATTACGTGCATACAGAGAAAAAGGTCCAATTGCCTATGAGGAGCATAATTCATATCGCAGGACTATTTAGCCCGTTTGCTGAAGAAGCTCAAGATGTTTAATGACACCATGGCCAGGCTTTGGGAATTGAAAGTGGAGCACTTTATGGTATACCCAGCAACACTCAAAATCCAACACAAGGGAGCTGTTTTTCTTCTGGGAGGTGTGCAAGGCTGACAAATTCGTGGAGGAGCTATGGAAGAAAGTAGGCCGAGGACACTGGGACCTGATAACCGATGGTGCGAGGAGAATGGAAGCACAGCTTTTCCAGTTCGGTCGACGTATGGTTTTCTGTTTTTATGTCTAAAACTGGGCATTGTTTCTCCTCTTTTTTTTTTTTCCTAACCTTGGGAAAAGATGTAATTAAGACTGGGGTGCAGTTGTCCCGTGCTCCAAAATCGGAGGTGCAGGGGCAAGACCATGAAGATTTAAGGGACTAATTACAGTACGGGCCTTAACCTTGGAGGGACAGATGCGAGCCCATGATGTTAAGTTCAAGGAGTTTGGAGAGGTAGTCTCTCCAGTTCATACGATGTTCGGTTTCCTGTTCCTGTTTGGAAGTTCAACTTTGTTCTTAACCTCTTAGAAGAGCTGTAACCAGGACTGGTGTGCACTTGTCCCGTGCTCCGAATTTGGAGGTGCAGGGGAAAGACTATGAAGACCTAAGGAACTGTACATGGGTCAGGACTTGAATCCGAAGGGACATTTGCAAGAACAGGATGTTTAATTAAGATGGAGGGTGAATGGAAGGGAGGGGACATAAGTTAAGGCGCAGTGCAGTGCACGTAGCACAAGAGGGGCCTAATGACGGGGAATAAGGGATCAGGGGCAGCGTGGCCTATTTACTGTTGGGAATTTTCCCCTTGGGAAGGTGATGGGTGATATGAGTAAAGGCAATGGGTATGAAGAGATAAGGAAAGAATAGCATGCGATAGGATCGAAGGACAATGGGGATGGTGCGTTGGAAGCAGCGTAACTTTTACGGTGAAGGGGGCGTAACTGTGAGAAGGGCTGGGGTTGAATAATTATCTTCCTGCTTTGGGTGGGGCACATTAAAGGAAGCGAACGCGAGTAATCTCACTGTCCGGCGAGGAGGGAACAGGGGAACACGGGCTACTAGGGGGATAAACAGACACTCTAGCATATTAGGCAGTTAGTGTCAGGTTCATGTATGTGGGGAAAGAGGGAAAAGGAGTACTATGTTGAGAGGAAGGAAAAGGAAAGAGAGGGGATGGTAGGGAGGGAGGATAGGGAAGTTTGGGGTGGGACCAGTTATAATACTCTAGGGGAAAGGAGAGGGGAGGAGAGAGTGGAGGGGTCAGAATGGGATATGGATTGGGGGAGTTCATGTTACTGAAGTTGATGATTTATGATTACTACAGTTATTTGTTTTGTTGTTTGTTTACATATGTCCACATTCATGTGCAGTCTGACATCCAGGTTAACCAGGTAACTACAAGTGCAGCACGAATGCGGTTTAAACTAAAGATCCACATGTTTGAAAGGTGTGTAAATCTGGTGGGAAAAACGGAGGATAGGGAACTATAATGACATGATGGCTAGCGTACAGGTAGGTAGGGAAATGGGCAGACTAGGTGGGCGAAGCGGTCCTTATCTGCCGTCAAAGTCTATGTTTCTATGTACAAGAGTTGATAACATGCACAAGGAATGTGAGAGGGATAGCGACCTTGGTGAAGCACACAGGCCTTTTGACAGCACTGAGAAGACAGGGGACGTTGTTGCAGGAGACCTACCTCACAGACTTGGAACATGATAAGTTAGTACAGGCGTGGGTAGGGACATGTTTTGTGGCCTCATAAACGTCGCACAAACTTGGGGTCGTTGTCCTTCTGCACAAAAATCTTCCAATTCAGGTCAAGAGAGTGGTGAAAGACCCAGCTGAAGGTAGATACGTATTTGTAATGGGGGACCTGTGGGGAGGGATGGTCACATTTGGGAGTGTCTATGCCCCAGCAGTGTTTGAACCAACTTTTTATGGTACACTCCTCCCACTGTTGATTAAAGAACAATTCCTGGGGCTCATACTGGGAGGGAATATGGATTGTACCCTGGATCCTGTGTTGGACCACTTACTGGGCCGGGGTAGGAAGAGTAACGCAATACAACAACGGAGATTGGGAATGATGGAGCTGGGCAAAATCAATGGGTGGAGGGAGGCGAATCCAGGGGCTCATGAGTACATGTTCTATTCAAACCCACATGGTACATGGTCTCGCATAGATTATGTGTTTATCTTAAGAGAGTGGTACATGAGGGTTCAGAATATAAAGCATAGCCCCATATACATATCGGATCATGCTATGGTGATTCTAAGAATCAAGTTAGGGAGTCAGAGGAAGGGGCCCCCCACCATGGAAGTTCCCAACATATTTGCTGGGAGATAAAAAGTTTAAGGATTATTTGGAGGAGCAATGGAAGGAGTATATGGCACTAAACGTGCACTCCCCCACTTCTAAGGCCACAATATGGGATGCAGGAAAGGCGTACATGAGAGGAATGATAATAAAATATGTAAGTAGGGTTAAGAAAAAGTAACAGGAGAAAAGACTGGAGCTGGAAGCTCACCTGAGAGAATTGGAGAGAAAGGTAGCAGATGGGGACGAAGGGGAGGTGAGGGCTAACCTGATGGCTACTAGGGAAGCCCTGAATACCCTGATCGGGGGGAAGCCAGAAAAGGATGGACGTTCTGTAAAAAAACAGCTATATGAATGGGGGAACAAACCCGGCCCATTATTGGTACGGTTGATGCGAGGGGGGGGAGATGCTCTACCGATATTACTGCAATAAATGATAAAGGTGATACCCTGCATAGGCAATCGCAGCAGATAAAAAAATGCTTTAGGGACTTTTATGAGAAACACTGTAAGGCGGGGGGGGGAGGCAGAAGGATGTGATGCGTACTTTTTTAGATAGTATTAACCTACCGGGGTTAACGAGAGAGCAGCGGGAAATATTGGATCAGCCAGTTACAAGGGCGGAGGTGGTTAAGGCTGTCCAGAGACTGAAAGGTGGAAGGCGAGGGGGCTGGATGGTTACCTTGTGGAATATTATAAGTGCATGGCGGCTCAGCTTGCTGGACTGCTGTGTGAAACTTTTCAGCAAAAGGAAGGGGAGCACCTGGAGCTTCCCAGAACCTTCTCTGATGCAGTGATTTGTTTCATCCCATAGGTGGGGAAAGATGTGTTCAAATGTGCGTCTTTCAGTATCACTGTTAAATTGTGGCCTTAAAATTTTGGCAGACGTTCTAGCAGGGAGATTGGAGATGGTGCTGCCTGAGATCGTTCACCCAGACCAGACCGGGTTTATAAAGGGCTGCCTCTCCTGTCAACGTCCGGAGACTGCTAAATGTGATTTGGAAAGTGAATGGGGGAGGGAGGATACTTGTCATCTCCATGGACACAGAGAAGGCATTTGATCGGGTAGAGTGGGGATATTTATTTGAGATCTTGACCCGGTTTTGTCTTGTGACACATTTGTGGGATGGGTGCAGGCAATGTATAGATCCCCAAAGCCCGGGTGTTAGTTAACAGCACGCTTTCGGAAGGGTGTGAGCTAAGCAGGGGCACCAGGCAGGGATGCCCACCCCCCCCCCGTTGTTTGCTATGGCAGTGGAACCGTTGATGGCAGCATTACGTCAGTGTATGGAAATTATAGGGGTGGAAGGGGTGTCAGGTAGGCAGCATAGGATTACAATGTATGCTGACGATATGTTGCTTTTTGTGACAAATCCTGACAGGTGTATGCCAATATTGTTGGAGATGGTGGGGAGGTTTGCATGCTTCTCGGGGTACAAACTTAATTTAGAAAATTGGAATTAATGAGGTTGCAGGGGAGATCAGAGATGGAGCAGTCATGGGGATTCAGAGTGGTAGGTAGGAGCTTCACATATCTGGGGATAAGGGTGGGACGGTCTTTGGGATCCTAGTATGAGCTTAATTTTACACCCATGATTAAAAACACAGCGGTGGATTTAAGGAGGTGGGCTTCTCGCCTGGTGTCATGGCTGGGTAGGATAAATCTTATTAAGATGAACATCCTTCCTAGGCTTCTGTACATAATGCAAATGGTCCATGTTGGGGTGTCGAAAAGAGATGTTAAAAAGCTAGAAGGGGCATTTTCAGCCTTTATATTGATGGGGAAGCGCCCGAGGGTGAGCCTACAAAGATTGAAGGCAGAGACAGGGAAGGGAGGTCTGAATTTCCCAGACCTTGGGAACTACTACCTGGTAGTGCAACAGAGATATATTAGTGACTGGGTACACATGCCAAAGGTAGCCAGCTGGGTAGATTTGGAACAATGGGGATGCCAGGTGAGACTTACGGCATACCTAGAGAAAAGAAGTGCCAGGGCATACCGTATGCAAAAAGGAGAGAATCCATTGATAGTCGCGACATTGGAAAGTTGGGGGAAACTTATGAAACAGAGTGGTACGAGACAGATAGACACATTTCTGCTGCCAGTTTCCAGGAATCCCTTTTTTCTGCTAGGATGGGAAGATTTGGGATTTAAACAATGGGAGAGACAAGGTATTAATAGTATTGGGAACCTATGTGATTGAGGAAGTATATACCCTTTTATGGAGCTACGGCGAAACCTAGTTCTGGACGAAGGTCATTTGTTCCGGTATTTCCAGGTCAGGGTGCATATAATGGGGCTAGAGAGAGAAGGGACTGGGGTTCAGGAGATGAAAAAGATAGAATCACTTATTAATCTGGTGAAGCAAGACCCCAAGGGCTTCATAAGGAAGGCAGCGAAAGAGGAAAAGCAGCACTTTCCGGATTTATCGCACAGGGTCAGGAAGCTTTTGGAGAGGGATCTTGGAGCTCCGATGCAGGAATCGAACTGGACAATGTTGTTATCTATGCACATGGGAATTATGGTGTGTAATATATTAAAGGAGGCTTTTTACAAATTCATACTTGGAATCTATTGCCCACTGGCAATAGTGCATAAGTATAATCTGGCTGTTTCCCACCAGTGTGGAAGATGTGAGGAGGAGAAGGAGGAGGAGGAAGGTTCATATTACCATTGTTTCTGGGAGTGCACTGTCCTACAGAAATTTTGGAAATAAGTGGCCTTGGAGGTGGGGGAAGACTTCATTTAGAACCACTCCTCTGCTTGTTTGGGGTAGAGGTAAATGAAGATGGGGGAGTGGAACCCACTTCCTAGGTGGATAAGGGTGCTGTTTATTCTGGCCAGGCTATGTATACAAAATATATGGGTCTCGCAGGTAACCCACAGTGCAGCAATGGCCTACATTGGCCCTCCAGACCTTGGCACTTGAAAGGCTCATATTACCGGTTAGGGACAGAATAGAGGGTTTTAATAGGGAATGGTCACCATTTTTGATAGATCTCAGTCCGGGGGAAAATATGATACTGTGGGAAGGAGATGTATACCTGAGACAGAAAAAGATCAGGGGAGGGGATTACCAGCAGAGGTGTAGTAGACCGTACTCTTGATATGTGTTGTATGCTGCCCTGATTAGTAAATAGAGCATAGAGTGTAAGGTTTGCAGGATGTTCGCTAAAGAAAAGGAACTGTGAAGCGTGGAAAGCTTGGATGAATTTTTATACCTTCTTGTACAACCAAGATGGATATATCTGTATAGATGGATGTACTCTGTAATGGAATATGGGTGTGAACTTATACATTTCTTTTCGATAAACAGATTAGGCAAAAATATATATATATATATATATATCACGGCTAGGTGCATCGTAAAACCTGTGATTTTCATGATAAAGCTATCATTTTGCACCAACACAGTACCAGCTTGTTGGAAGTATGCAGTGCTAACTCCTGTCTTTAAAGTAGGCACTAAAGATATCATGACAAATTACAGACCCATTTCACTCCTACCAGTTTTGTCTAAATTACTGGAAAAGGTTGTATCTGGACAGCTCTTTATACTTTGAAGCAAACAGTATATTGCCCACTGATTGGTATGGTTTCAGGAAAGGGTGCGGCACATTGACGGCCTTAGCCAGGTTAGTGCGAGACATTTACAGTAACATTGACAATGGTTTGCTCACAGGCGCTATTTTCATCAGCTTGACCAATGCCTTCGACTTGGTGGACCATTCCATACTGATCGACAAACTGGAGCGTGCAGGTGTGAGTAAATGTACATAGACTGTTTATCAAATGGAAAGCAAATGACAAACTAGATATGTTGCAGGCTGGGTCATTAGGATTAATAAACTTGGGTGTCTCTCAGGGACTCCATTCTAAGTCCTCTCCTGTTTTCAGTTTTTGTCAGCGATTTGCAGTGACGTATCGACTGTCATGTACATGGAAGACACGGTCCTGTACTGTCCTGGTAAAACAGAAGTGGACCTAGAGGAATGCCTGCAGAGAACATTAATAGGCTTGAATTTATTTATTTTTTTTTGGGGGGGGTGGGGGTGTCAACTTCTGTTAGACAAGAAATAAAAAAAAAAAAAAAAAGCTATGGTGTTTGGGACAAGACAAAAGTTAGGTGCTCCTGGAAGAGACCTAAAAATATTTGTATCTGATAAATCACCTCTGGAACCTGTTAAAAGTTTTAACTATTTGGGTATAACCGTTGACCAGACTATTTCATTTTAGGCTTATATTAAAAGGGTGTCTAGAAAGGTAAATGGAAAACGTAAGTTTTCTGTATGGAAACCAGTAAAATTTAACTGCACATGTTAGGAAGAAAATAGCCAAACAGGTACTTTTTCCAGCCTTAGAATTTAACTCAATTCTATTTGACAACATAACGGACAGTTTTGTTTTTTGACAACATACAAAACAGCATTTAATAATATTATGGATGGACCAAATCCATCCTCGTGAAACAAAGCTGCTTTGAACACATGCGGCTTGGGTTTAGGCAAGACTCAAACCAAACACTGCTGGTTCAGCTCAGATCTTCAACTTGTTTGTTTTTTTGTGCTTCCAGCCTCCCAGCCTGCATGCCTGTCATGTGACTGGCTTGGGAGGCTGAGGGAAAGGTAGACGGGCACCTTAGCAGCGCGCGCTTCTTCAGTGTACCCCAGTTTACACTTGCGCAGTACCAGGGTATATAATGAGACCACATGGCTGCTTCAGCGCCATCCCAGGAGAGAGAGTGTGATGGATGGGTGGGAGCTCACGGCAGTGGGAGGTGAAATGGTGGCTACTATATGAGAGAGTTTACTTGGGCAGCAGCGGCAACAACGATGACTGAAAAATAAACTAAGTAGAAAAGGAAAAGAAAAATCGAGTAGTGGAGGGAGTCTGTGAGGGGAGGGGTAAGAGAGATACTGTGGGCATTTCAAGGTGAGCAGTCTCACAGTCTGTGCCGTAAGCGGAGGACAGAAAAAAACAATTTAAATGAAAAATAAAAATAAAGCAATTAAAAAGACAAGGGAGACGCAGTGTAGAGGTAGGGGTATTACTTTGCGCGTCACTGCCTGTGCTCCAGGGATAAGTGGAGGACTGAAAAAAAAATAGAAAAGATAAGGCAGAAACAAGTAAAGGTGTGGGAAGTTTGGGTTTGGCACAGCCTGTGCCGCAGGAGCAAGGAGGACTGAAAAAAAACCCAAAAAACTTAAGAAACCAAACCAGTAAAAGACAAGGGAAAAGAGACCGTGTGTAGGAGAAGTAAAACGCGAGGGACTTCAGAGACAGTGTGGGAATGGGGAGGTTGAGTCTTGGCCTGTGCCACTGCTGCTAGAGCCTGGGCTAAAAAAACAGAGACAGCCAAAAAAGGATTCACATGTCATCCATCACTCAGTACACTATGTAAATAAACTGTGGTCAGAGCCAATACAGCTGCATTTGCAGCATAGCCTTTTTATTACCCCTCCTCATTAACCATGTAGGTGAAAGGGTTCACATCCCCACCGAAATGTGCTCGTGCAGCACTGAAACGTCATTCCGCGCTACAGATGCGAAAACTCATTTTGGCAAGGATTTGAAAAATGACAGTTATCACGTTCAAGAAGTGGTGTGAAAAAATGGCAGTGTTGAAAATATGGGATAAAAATATTTAAAATTATCGAAGTTAAGAACGAGCCTAGAAAAATTCCAATGTATGCTCATAATGTTGTCGTTTTTACATATTTCGACTCCAAATTTTCAACGTAGCCTTCTTATGACCCCTCTTCATGAGCAATGCTGGTGAAATTTTTCAAATCAAGCCCAAAAGGTGATTTGGTCAAGTGACTGCACAGTCACCTTTCGGGCATTATTTGTGTAATTCTGCCACCATTGTCCATGAGATGTGGTCCCAAAAAGGTCATGTTGAAAATTTTGGGTGAAAATATGCAAAAATGACAAAGGTATGCCTCAAAGTTCAAAACCCCATTGAAATACGTTGAACCGCACTTGCCTTAGTTTCTCATATTGCAGTTGGCGGTTCCAGCAGCAAGACGTGTCTTTGATTGGAGATTGGATCTTTGCCCTGGCACATGTTCAGGTGAGTGAGAGTGTGTCTGGGTGTCAGGTGGTGACTGCTGAGGGTGAGGTCAGCGAGGGACCGTTTTCTTTTTACAGGTTTAAAGGAAAAAAAAACATTGAGGGATGGTTTTCTTTATTACCGGTCACATTTAAGAAATTAATACAGGACTGGCGATTGCAGGGCAGGGGTGCCACTAGACACCAGGGAAGCATAAGGGAAATGTGGGGACAGTGAATGGAGGACAGGGGGTGCCACTAGACACTAGGGAAGCATTAGGGAAACACAGGGACGGAGATTGGAGGGTGGGGGTGCCACTGGGCACCAGGAGAATATTACATAGATGAGGCCAGCGATGGAAGGCAGGGTTGCCACTAGACACCAGGAAAATATTACATAGATATGGGTTCGGGATTGGAGGGTGGTGGCGAAGGGTGCCACTAGACACCAGGGAAACATGGCAATATGGGGATGGCGATCAGAGGGCAGGGTGCCACCAGACACCAAGGAAACATTAGATAAATATGGGGCCAGTGATCGGAGGGTGGGGGGTTGCCACTAGGCTCCAGGGAAGCATTACAGGGTGGGGGTGCCATCTAGCTCCAAACCAGAAGTGAGCACAGAGCAGGAAAATAGTGTGCCCAGCGGGAGATGAGTAGGGGGGAGGAACAGCACTGTACTCAATTGAGAGGACCGCATGTGCTTCAACTCCACTGTGAAAGGACACAGTGCAGGTATCTGGTCACGGGATTCCAGAGTCCCCACTCTCTACTATGTAATAGCAGTACGTTGCATAGCTCTGGTATGCAGCCGTAAAAATAAAGTGAAGCAGGAGACTGTGTCCTGCTGTTTTAAAAAAAAAAAAATTGTATTAGCTATCCTGCAAAGCAGAAGACCCCTGGCTAACATGTTGTAAGCCTGCTGGGCTAGCTGACCACTTTTAGGAAAAAAATAAACCCAAGCTAGCACTGCTTTAACGCAATTATTAGCTGGTTCCAGATGTGACTAGCATTTAAATGGACACTGTCAACCCCCTTAGGCCTCAAAGTGTCCCCCTTGTTTAAAAAACACAGTTTGTGATTGCCAACATTCTGAAAAGATTGCTGATATATCTAGTAGTTTGATTCTGATTCTTTTTTTCTTTTAACAAGTGAAAAACAGACTTCCCACCATACTGGTGTTACCACACAAAAACAGGTTTGTTTACTTTCCTTGATCAACTCCCACTGCATCTTGCCTGGACTTGGGAACACCTCTAACACAGTCTAGCCACTCATGATGCAGTGGGAGTTTAGGTGGCTACTGCCTCATGAGTGACTGCACTGTTTGGGGTGCTTCTAATGTTCAGGAAGTATTCAACAAGAACAGAGTCAGGATTTGAAACAAAACGAAGTTGTTTATAAGTATACATTAGCATACATTTCAACTCCACTAAACAATGAGACAGACAAAACAAACAGCAACATCAAAGAATTTTAAGAAGGTAAGCAATCATAAAATGTGGGTTTTTAACTAAAAATAATATGATACAAAACAAGTTGACAGCGTCCCTTTAATTTGTTTATTTTGCCACATTTATTTTTGATTGGCACTAAATTTAAGCTGGCTAAATAAGGGTAGGTGGGGGGGGGCCTAAGTGATTTTTCATTCCACACACTTCTGTTTCACATTTGGCTATGCAAGTCTGTCAGAGCAAAGATTCTTACTTTGAGGGGATCTTTTGCAGCAAACCATACCTATGGAACTATAACCACCAGGCACTAGGACCACATAGAAACTTTTCTAGCTAGTAGGCTACCGGGGGCCACATACTCCGATGTTATATGCCGATGTCGGCCTATCCTATAAGAGTGGCCAGCCCCCGCACTCTCCTCAGTTCTTTTCCTGCTGTTGACCATCAAACGTCTGACTTCTTGGAGATCCGCCAGCTTCATTCGACCACCATTTGGCCGAAAAATGTTGTCGAACTTCTATCTTTTATTTTCTCTCCCTAGTGTGCATCACTTTAGCAATACAGTGATTTGTCCTCTCCGTTTATGCTGAGCTCAGCCTCTGGGAACTTCTTTAAAAAATGTGCCTGCTGGCAGAAGATCCCTGAGAAGGATGACCACGAGGCTTGAGTCTCTTGCCTAGGCCCAATACATGATACACAGGCTTGCGTGATCTGCTGTGGCTTCAACTAGGCCACTAGGAAGCACCGAGTGCAGACCCTCAAAACTTTTCTGCTGAAACAGAATTTCGCCCAGATGGAGAAGGAGCTTCAGGCCTGAAGTTCCTCCGCATCCCCCATGATTTACTGTATGAGTACTGCCCTAGCCTGCTTTACCAACCATACTCTAAGATCTGTGGACTCTGGACTACTAACTGGGGCAATATTTGTTGACCTGTCGAAAGCTTTCGACTTAGTAAATCACGCTGTGCTGCTTCGGAGACTGAAGGACATCGGCCTAGCAGATAAACCCTGTGAGCTGATCCAAAGTTATCTTTCAGATCGCCCCTTAAGGGTTTGCTTTGATGGGGTTAAATCCCAGACATACTAGAGTAGGGAGTTCCTCAGGGGTCCATTTTGGGACCCTTGTTGTTTTCTTTATATATTGATCCAATTTCCAAAATACCATCTAAGTCAAGAATATTACTTTACGCAGATGATATATTTTATTTTCCAGCTCAGCAACAACTGATGAAATTAATCTCTCCTTAAATCCTGATTTTTCTCCTTTAAATAGATGGCTATTTCAGCATTGATTGATGTTAAATACTAAAAAAAAGTGCATCTTATTTGATCTAAACCTAAATTGATCAAATCTCAATTATTGCAAGTGTTGATCTTGGACTGATGTTACAAGTTATAGAATTTAAGTACTTTTGGATCCCAATCTTACTTTCTTAGCACATATTAGCAAAACAGTTAAAACTGTAAACCAGAAACTAGGTGTCTTACATAGGACTAGGGACTGCCTTACCAGAGATGCTAGGGAATCCATATCTAAAAATGTATGACTACTAACATTGTATTATAACTCATTTTTATTTACTAAGTTACCAGTTAAAGATTTGGATTTAGTTAACAAGACATTCAATTCAGTTTGTAGATTTGTAACAGCTAAGCTGTATAAGACCCATCACAGCACTGTTTATAATGATCTTGGATGCCCCCAAATTGAGCTTTCAAAACAGCTTAGGCTGTATGCTTAACAAAACTATTAAACTTGGACATCAGTCCCCTTTATTTGTTTTACTTTAAGTAAAGGGAGAAGTAAGAACACTCTGATCCTCTTCTTCTTTGCATTTCACATTACCCAGAACCTCGACCAGCATGGGGGAGAGATCTTTTTCAGTCCAGTGTTCCAAACTTCGGAATTCTTTGCCTCAGTATTGTACAGATGCCGGTAGTCATGCTAACTTCATAAAAGCTTTTTAAAACTTACAATTACAAACTGTATGTACTGTAAATGTTTTTAAGAATGTACTTTTGTGTTGCAAGTTTTGTATGTACTTTGTATCTATGTTCTTTATTGTTTATTATGTCAACTAAGCCTTACTTGTAATAAGGCTCCGGGTCGTTCCTGAAAACAGGCCTCCGCTCAGTGCGCTTACTCGGTAAATAAAGTGAAATGAAATTAAATGTTCTCAGGTTCATAACCCTCTGAGGCCCAGGACAAGTTGACGGGGAAGCACAGGCATGAGGCAAGGACCGTCCTAAGGAGAAAACCCGGTCTGCCTCGTCTCGATCACGGTCACTGCTCCGTGCAGCGACCGCGGTGGGGCCGTCATTGGGGGTGGCCTGAAACCTCTGCCTTGTTGTATGCCCTTTCTCCTGCAGGGCTACCGTTGGCAGCTCCCCCCACCAATCTTTAGGTGGTGGGCATCGGTTCCAGGGGTTCTGGCACCCACCGACTTCTCAGCCCCTGCTGTTCAGGCTCTTTTCTTCAGTGGGCACTCAGTCTGGTGGCTCAGCTGGCTTGTCGTCAGTGGGATCAGCATCATTGGTCACCTAGTCCCCCACTGCTGACCTTGGCTGCTTCTTTGGATGTTGCCTTGGGCTGGAGTCTCTTCACTCTCCCAAGTCCCCCTGGCCCGAGAGCCGGTCACCATCATCTTCCCCAATGCAGACCCATGCCGAGGAGCTTTCCCACAGACCACAGCTTGTTTGGCCACCCTTTCTGGTGCTGTCCCCAACTCTGGTAATCCCTCGGCCGACACCGGTGGGTCCAGCACTAATAGCGGTGGACTTTAACTCCATGCTTACCACCATATGGGACTTTATGTAAGCTAAGCTTGCTTCTCCCCAAGGCCCATCCTTGCAGTGGCCGCCTGCTCCTCCAGTGGGGCCATGGCCCACTCCTCAGGACCCAGGGCCCTCGCTGTTCCCTCAGGACTCAGGAGATGAGAACGGTTGTCTCCCAGACCTCATTCTTTTGGATGACGATGACAATGGAGGAGCCACTCCTTACAACTCCTCTTCCATAGTCTCGTCCGACGGCAAGGAGACCCCAAGGTAAATCATGTGGTCCCCCCACCGCCAATGACCCCTCTTTTGTCTCGGTTATGAGACAAATAGCAGTCGACCATCGGCTTCGACACTGAGGAGCAAAATCCCGCTTGGCATTGGTGGGCCACTAATTTGCAATTGCTAGACACCGGGAGGGAGGTTCTGCCATCCTACTCGCTGACTGCCCGCTGGCAGTAGCTGGAGGGTAGTACAGGTCAGGATGGTACGTAGCCAGTGTCTTTAGGTCGGTGGGGAGGGTGGGTTGGCAGAAAACGTGGAAAAAGGATGCTGGTAGGCTCCATGATGGCCTGATGTGTTCCCACGGCCACCCCAACTTCTGGATTATGCTCTGGGAAGGGGAGAAAGTCAGTGCTCCTCTCCCTGGCCTTGTTGCAGGGGGTAAGCTGAAGGGGATTTCCAAGGTGGGTCTGGGCGGGGATGCTCGGGTGCAGAAATGACCTCCTCTGAGGGAGGGGCCGTAGCTGCCCACCAGGCTCTGGGGAGCATAAAAACCTATATGGAAAAAAAAAAAGCAGATGCTGCAGTCTCTCAAACCAGGTTCCTACATCGGCACACAGGGCTGCCTATGACGCCGTAGACACCTCGGCCAGGGTTGCCCCGGCAGACATTTGCCTGCAAAGACACCCTTGGCTGAGGGTGCCAGGTTTTGCCAAGGATGTTCAATTGTCCATCCTGAATGCCCCCTTTAGAGGCTTCAAACTGTTTGGGACAGATGTATAGGTCATACTGTCTCAACTGCAAGCCCCTGGCCGCATCTTGCAGTCAATTCACTTTATGTACCACATCAACCGACCCAGAAGTGGGTCAACGAGTGCCCTTTTGGCAGTCTGCCCATAGACCCAAGCCTTCTGACAAGTTTCAGGGTAAGTGCTGGGCTGCCCCTGCCTTACCTACCCTCTCCACCACCACGGGAAAACCCCCCAGAGGAGGTGGTATGGTGGCCCCGGCTGCCTCTGACAGTTCCACCTGACTCCTTGCCAACCCAACCCCCCAAATAAAGCAGGAGGCAGTTGCAGGGGGTTGTTTCTCCCTGCACTTGGACAAGTGGAGGGAAATTACCAGAGATGCCTGGGTACTACAGCTAATGGAAAATGGCCATACTCTGGAATTTCTGAAGTGCCCTCCAGAAAAAAAACAGTTCTGTACTCATATTCTCCAGACCACAGTCCAGTGCTCTGGGAGGAAATTCACTCTGTGCTGAGCATAAGGGCCATAGAACCTGTCCCAGAAACCCAGCATGCAGGGGGTTCTGTTCTCATTTCTTCCTGGTCCCAAATGCACTGGGGACCTGAGAAGGCTCTGCCACCCACTTCTGAACACTAGCAAGCAAGGGGTTTGAGCCAGCCCTTCGTGCTACATCACCCTCCAGTTTCAAACTGCAAATGTGGTTTGAAGAATTCCTGAGACGGCTCTGCCACCCGCTCCTGAACCCTAGGAAGCAAGCAAGTCAGCTCTTCAGGCTACATCACCCTCCAATTTCAAACCACAAACACGGTTTCAAAAATTCCTGTGAAGATTCTGCTGCCCACTCCCGAACCCTAGCAAGCAAGATACAGTGCTTGCCATCTTTTGAAAGTTGTGCCTCTGTTTCTTGGGCCATCCCAGTTGGTTAAAAGGGACTCAGAGTTACTTTGCTGGCTGTAATTCAGGGCTGCACAGTGACTGCTCTCCTGCCTGCCATTTTCTCGGTGAAATTCGGGCAGAACAGAGTGCTTTTTGAACTCTGGGAAAACTGTGGGATTTGCTTGGCTCTGTTAAGAGAATTATGAGGGTTGCTTGGTTGAAATTGTTTAGGGAACCTGAGTGGGAATTGTGCATTCTCTTATGTGGGAATTGTGCATTTTACTGTGTGGGGAATTGTTTGCCAGGGTGTGGGATTGCTAAATCTGAGAGCCCCTGCTACTGTCTTGTCCAGCCTCGTAGGAACCGCATTGCTGGGCCAAGCCCCTGCTAATTCCTTGGGCCAAGTACACCGCTCTGTAATGGCTGGCCCCTTGCACTGCCTTCCTCCATTTCTGTTTTTTACTCCCCTTTGCCTCGTCATCCCTTCTATCTGCATTCCCATTGTCTTGATGCCTTCCCTCCCGCCTAACTTTAAATTCCTGTTTTTTTTTTCTCTCTCTAGGGGTTCGAGCCAGTCATTGGGGCTACATCACCCTCCAATTTCAGACTGCAAATGCGGTTTGCAAAATTTCTGAGAAGGCTCTGCCGCCCACTGCTGAACCCTAGCAAGCAAGGAATGGCAGTTGCCATCTTTTGAAAGTGGCGCCTCCGTTTCTTGGACCGTCCCAATTGGTTAAAAGGGACTCAGAGTTACTGTGCTGGCTGTAATTCAGGGTTGCACAATGAGTGCTCTCCTGCCTGCCGTTATCTCTGCAAAATTCAGGCCCTCCCACACCTCGTACCTTTATTAAATATGCTTAAGCCCCTCCCCTTGACCTCCCCCAGTGCTCTTAAGAATGTTACTTATAAGCAACAGCAAAACTAAGAAGGGTCTGCCTTCCTGCACTGTTCCTACTGACTTGTTTCCTGGCAAAAAACACTAAGGGCCATCTGTTCACACAGTAATCCCTTTCTATGGGTACTCATTGTCCTTGCTTTCCTTCCCACGGATTATCCTCCCCTAGCCTATGCACCCAGTTATCTCCAGTATACTGTCCTACCCTCCTTAGCCTCACACTACTCCACTGGTACTGATTTCCAGTACCGCAGATTACGTAACTTAAACTACTATCAGAACCTCCTCTCTGTGCCTTCACTGACCATTTCCGGCTGAGTGGTAACCTACGCCTCGGTTATCTCCCGCCATCAAGACTTTACCGGCTCTCCTACTTTGGCACCCTTCTCTCACAAAAGGGGGCTGCGCCTCACTAAAAAAGTCTTACTAAATGGGCTCAAAAAGTTGTTACTATTCTGCTCAGAGAACACAGCACTTAACCCTGGTCCTCCCATGCAGATCAGTGCCCCCTCGGATCTCTTACACTTAAAAGGACTGAGTTGCCTCCGTATTAATGCGTGCAGTCTGCTAAACAAATATGACTACATCCAGGCTTGGGACTGTCACACGAAGCCTGACATCTTTGTTATTTCAGAGTCTTGGCTAAAAGGGGAAATGCCTGACACTGCCATTAACATACCCTCATATAATGCGTACAGAACTGACAGACTAGCCAGAGGAGGGGGAGTCGCTATTTATGTAGTGGATAAACTTATAGTTTCCATGTTTGACTCCACCACCATTCACAAAGAATTTGAAAGCTTAACTCTGAAGCTAACACTGCCCTCTGACGATTCCGTCCTTATCACGGGCTGCTACAGACCCCCCTCTGGAGGTCTTCAGATACTACACCACCTAATAGAGTTACTGGAAGCATCTCATTTCTGAATCAATAATTCCTGGGTGACCTCAACCTGGACTGGCTTTCTCCCTGTTCCAAGCCGCTAAAAGATTGGTGTGATACCCATGGCTTCTCACAAATCATACAAGAACCTACCCGCCCCAACTTAAAAAAAACTCAAAATAATACCCTGCTTGACGTAGTATTAGTAAACAAGCCACACAAATTTACGTATGTAGGTGTCTTCCAAAATGATCTGAGTGACCATAGGGCTATAGCATGCGTGCAAACTACCATTAAGCCTACTACTTTTTCAGTCTTCAGCTGTAAAAGGATCCTTCATAACCTTAACCCCTCATCATTTTTGGCTGACCTGGCAACAATTAGGTGGCAAGAGTTCTATCCTGCTCCAGCTATCTCTGAAGCCTGCAGTATATTCCAGAGCTTGGTCTCTGAAATAACCAACTGGCATGCACCTTTAGTGAAACATAGAATCAAGAAGTGATTCTGTCCCTGGTTCACCCCATCCCTAAAGTCAGAACTACGCAGGAGAGGGACGCTTTGGAAAAAAGCATGTAAACCACATTTTGCCTGCTGACTGGGTCTCATTCAGAGCAGCAAGGAACTATTGCACTAAGCTCATCAGAGCCACAAAGGCTGAGTATTTCCAAGCTGCCCTGACATCCTCAAAAAAACAATACAGCCAAATTCTGACATACACTAAACGACATCGAGGGCCATGGTCACAGGTCATCCATCCCATTCAAGATTATAGATGGTACCACTGTCTACACCGACAGAGGACATTTTAACTCAACTAAACAACCATTTTACAACTGTAGGGTTAGCATTTGATACTTCCCCACCAACAGCCTGCGGGACCAGCTGTTTGGTACTACTTTCTCCCCTCCGTTCACACCCCCTGCCAATCCCACAGCCATATTCTCTTTTAGCAATGTCACCTTTAAGCAGGTCGAAGACCTCCTCCTGGCACTGGTTAAAAAAAAAAAAACAGTTTAGGAGCTGACTTCCTGGAACCATTCTTCCTAAAACTGGGGCATCACTGGCTGGTTGCTCCTATCACCCATTTATTCAATCTTTCCCTCTCCCAGGGACTCTTACCATGTCAATGGAAAGCAGCCCACGTCTTCCCGCTCCTCAAATCAGGTAACCCCAGTGACCTGAATAATTATCACCCTATTTCTCTGCTACCCACACTTTCAAAACTTCTAGAAAAATTAGTCAGCAATCATTTAAGAGACTTCTTAGATACCCACAACTTGCTCAACCCATTTCAATCAGGATTTCGGCCCAACCATAGTACTGTTTCCACGTTGGCTAAGGTGACCAATGACTGGCAAGTCGCATTGGCTTCCAAAAAATACATCGCTGCACTATTCCTCGACCTGATCAAGGCTTTCAACATGATCAACCACAGCCTGCTCCTAAATATTCTTTGCAACATCGGACTTGACATTACAGGCTTGAACTGGTTCAGTAGCTACCTTGCAGGCCGAAAACAAGTAAAAGCACAAGGAGATATTTCCCCACTCAAATTACTACAAACAGATGTGCCACAGGGATCTATACTTGGACCCTTACTCTTTGCCATTTATATTAATATAAATTCTAATGTTAACTCAGCCAGTGTTCATCTCTTTGCTGATAACACTATGCTATACATCGCCAGACCAACATTAGCACTTGCATGCTCAGAACTACAACATGACTTTGATATTCTGCAGTGAAATCTTCTACACCTGAAGTTACTACTAAATGCAAAAAAAAAACAAACAATAAAACTGTTTTTCTCACCCCACCTGACACCAGCTATTAGTCCTCAAATCTGGACGCTACTAGATGAATCACTGGAAAATGTACCTGGTTTCAAATATCTGGACTTTTGGCTAGACACCAAACTCTCTTTCTCGGTGCACCTTGAAGAGTTGTCTAAAAAATTGAAGCAAAGACTGGGTATTTTCTACCGCATCTCTCATCTTCTTAACTATGATGCTAAATTGAGACTGGTGCTAACCACTTTCCTTCCCCTGCTGGATTACGCAGACTTTATTTATAGCAACTGCACACAGGCCTCTCTCTCAAAGCTCGATACCCTGTACCACAGGGCTAACAGATTTATCATTTGAGCCCCCCATAACACTCATCACTGTGCTCTTTATGCCCTAGTTGGCTGGTGGTCTCTAGGAGCTAGGAGAGTAAAAAACACAGTTCTCTGGACCTTTAGGGCCCTTACTAACAGACTCCCTAAATACATCACTGATTTTTTTCTCCCTTTCCAAGGGGGTTTACTCCCTTAGGAAATATTCTTACATTCTGCTTGACATACCTAGAACTAGGAACCGCTTCGTCAGTTGTGCCCTCCCCACCATCTGGAATGCTACCCAAAGAACTCTACAGCTCCCTAAACTAGCTGGTCTGTTCTCTTTCAGGAGGCTCCTGAGACACTCTGCAAAGGAATTGTGTAACGGTTATCCCTGAATCTCTGCCTGGCTCGCTTTTCCCTAGGTGGATTTACCTTATTGTTACACTTATGCTAGTTGTTCTTGCACTTCCCTAGGCTACGCACAATTATGGCATTTTATTTCTGTCTTTCTCCCACTTACTACCTACCCATATCCCTTGCTCCTCCCAATCACATTCCCTTTTCCAGCCCTGCCCCCTTCTGCTTCTTCTCTTCTGCCCCCTGCATATCCTGTTCTGCATGAGATGAAGTAATCTGTGTCAGGATCTTTATTGTCATGCCTCTTTGCATACTGTTTTTTTTTTTTAATATAATTATCACACTGCGTACTGTGTTTTTATAATTACCTCATCCAATGCCTGTAAATCATCCCCTTGTTGTATATTTTGCCTTGTATACGGATGTTGCACTACTGTTAAGACTGTTCTCATTGTGTGTTTTTCTTGTACTAGTTGTTTGCCCTCCCAGGGCCTCCTTATAAATAAGTTCACTCAAAGGTGTCTCCCCTGGTTCAATAAAGATTAATTGATCTCATGCCCATTCTAGACCTCCTGGAGCTAAATTTGTTCATTCAGTACAAAAAATTACAGATGGTGATACTTAAGGATCTGCTGCCCTCTCTGCTCCTGGGAGACTATATTTGCTCCCTAAACATGAAGGATGCCTATATGCAGTGGCCCAGATAATTTTTAGGACTCTGAAGTATTTACTTCTACCTTCTTACACCTGGTGGTATTTTCATCCAAATGGTAGTACTGTCATCCACGGACCCATCTCGTACCCCCCACATCTAAACCAAGTCTCAAACCCACTGGAAGCCTGCGGTCATGGACTGTCTAATACTGCTGTGGAGACATCCTGTGACCTTATTTTTAACATTGTCGTGTTGCAACAGTCCTTCTAACCAGCCATTGAGGCACTGCTGTCCCCACCCCTACAGGTTCCTGTGTAGTGCCATGGCTGCTAGCATCTCATGATACTGCCAACTTTGTACATGTGTACCACATATTGTAAATTTGCAGGGTGGGAAAACACTTCCTAAAATCAGAAAGTGGGAGTATTTCAGTCACAAATGGTAGTAAAATACTCCATTTACTCTCCTTATCTGTTCCCCTGCCTACGTGTATATCCAGGTACATGCTTCCCATACACAGTACTTAAGGTTCCTTTTTCCAGGGGACACACTTCCAATTCTGGGCCTTGCACTTTGGCTTGTCCTCTGCCCCTCGGGTGTTTACCAAATGCTTGACAGTGGTAGCAGCTACCCTTAGGCAGCAGGGACTCTGTCTTTCCTTACCTGGATGACAGGCTTCTCAAAGCTCAGTCCAGGGAGTGCCTGTTACAGACCCTGGAAAATATCACCTGCCTATTCCAGTATCTGGGCATTATGGTCAGTCTGCTTGAGTCAGTTCTGATCCACTATCAGCACCTTCAGTACATAGGGGCAGTCCTGGATACCTCTCAGGACATGGTCTTCCAGCCCCAGGACTGGGCGGATTACCTTATAGCTCAAGCCAGCTTGCTGTACAGCAGCCGCTATGTCTCAGCCAGAAACTTCCTCCAGCTCTTGGGCCTGATGGCCTCAGCCTTAGTCAAAGTGCCTCTAGTCAGATTGCACATGACGATTCCAGAATGGACACTGAGGGTCCAGTGGGGCCAGCGAACCAACGACCTGGAACAGCCAGTCCTGGTCTCCTCTGAGATGAAAAGGATTCTGCTTTGGTGGATGGAATCCAGTCACCCGTTACAAAAGGTTCCTTTCCTCATTCCTTCCCCTCAGCAGATTCTCACAGCAGATGCTTCGGGGTTGGGTGGAGAGCTTGTCTATGGCCCCACCAGACACAAGGGACGTGGTCCCAGCTGGAGTCCTCTCTCTCCATATAATGTCTTGGAGATGTAAGCCATTCTTTATGTCTTGCAGGCAGGGCTCCAGATAAGGTGTGTACCGGCCTATTTTACTCATCTCATTTTAGGAAATACTCTTCAGAAATATTTTTTAATGAGTACCAGTACTCTCCCAACATTTGTAAATACTCCACACACCAAAGAATAGTACTTCATAACATAACTGGTGATTCAAAAGGAACAGTTTTTTGCCAGATATAAAGCACTTAAAAGCATCCCACTTTTGTTTTATGCACTACGTTTTAAAACTGGTGAGTAAATTCCTATCTGCCAACATTATTTGGAGTATTGTTGGCACCTGAAATTCTTATCTAGAAAAAAACTAAATGTTTTAAATAAATGTACTCCTCGGTCCACTCTAGCAAGACATTTGTACACATCTGAATTTCATTTTACTCACCTCACTTTCAAAATGAGGAGTACAGGTACTCATCCCAAAAAATTTTATCTAGAGCCCTGCTTGCAGGCCTTCCAGACTCTGTCATCCCTGGTTCTTCTGCTAGTGCAGACAGGCAATATCAGTGTAGGTTTTTTTTTTATAATTTCATTGTTCATTTCTGTGGTACATATATGAAAATTGTACAGAAAAACAGTCCTACAGGCATCATTTAGTTAAGTCAACGTGTTTACAAAAAGACCTCAAACATCAAAGATTCTATAAATATACATTAATATAGTAATCTTCCTAGGAAGAGCATTCTTTTTACTTCTCCCAGTTATGACTAATGTTCTCTGAAATCATTAAGGGACCATTGAGCAATTTCTGTATTAAATAACTTCCAAATTGATTTAAAGTTCTTAAAGAAACCCATATTGTATAACATTGTTAAAAGGGACATCTTTCATTCATGCTGAGGGAAAGGGAGATCTTCATCGATGCTTTTCCAATTTTTTAATAAAAGCCTCTGAACAGCCATAATATTGGCTTGCAAAAGGCTTTTCTCTGTATGCGACATCAGTTTGACGCTGTACATTTGTAGAAGAACACATTTAGGATCGTTCCAATCAGAAAATTGAAACCCCAATTTTCCTAATATCTCAAAAGCCTTATGCCACCAATTCTGACTAACCTTACACTGGGACCTTCAATTAAGGGTAAAAAACAAAAACAAAAAAAGGAATTGGTGTGTTTGTCAGAGGTAGTTGAAGTAAATTGTTATCTGTGTTATCTGTGTACTTATCTAGGTGTTTGTCACAGGTGTCAGAAGGGAACTGTTATCTGTGAAATTAACCAAGTGTAGAAAGATTTGCAAAGTAGGGGGAGTGGCTTAGCTAGAAGGAGCTAGGTTAAGACCAGATGTAAATACTGCCCTAGATGGCGTCTGCCAGAGGACAGACAGAACTCCAGGAGGAAGGAGCTACTGGTATAACTAAAACTTCTCTACTGGGATTAAGAACTAGATCTCTTGTACTGGGACCTTCAATTAAGGGTAAAAAACAAAACCAAAAAAAGGAGTTGGTGTGTTTGTCAGAGGTAGTTGAAGTAAATTGTTATCTGTTATCTGTGTACTTATCTAGGTGCTTGTCACAGGTGTCAGAAGGGAACTGTTCTCTGTGAAATTAACCAAGTGTAGAAAGATTTGCAAAGTAGGGGGAGTGGCTTAGCT
Organism: Neoceratodus forsteri; assembly: GCA_016271365.2. Classification (NCBI taxonomy): domain Eukaryota; kingdom Metazoa; phylum Chordata; order Ceratodontiformes; family Ceratodontidae; genus Neoceratodus; species Neoceratodus forsteri. The sequence continues at coordinate 263,778,372 of CM057454.1, read as the reverse complement.
AGAAGGAGCCAGGTTAAGACCAGATGTAAATACTGCCCTAGATGGCGTCTGCCAGAGGACAGACAGAACTCCAGGAGGAAGGAGCTACTGGTATAACTAAAACTTCTCTACTGGGACTAAGAACTAGATCTCTTGTACTGGGACTTTCAATTAAGGGGTAAAAAAAAAAAAGGAGTTGGTGTGTTTGTCAGAGGTAGTTGAAGTAAATTGTTATCTAGGTGCTGGTCACAGGTGTCGGAAGGGAATTGTTATCTGTGAAATTAACTAAGTGTAGAAAGATTTGCAAAGTAGGGGGAGTGGCTTAGCTAGAAGGAGCCAGGTAAAGACCAGATATAAATACTGCCCTAGATAGCTTCTGCCAGAGGACAGACAACTCCAGGAGGAAGGAGCTACTGGTATAACTAAAACTTCTCTACTGGGACTATATTGCCCTCCTTCTCTCCCCTCCCCCCTAAACCAGTTCTACTTTTATAGGCACAGGATTTAACTGACAACAGGAACTTCCTGTTTGGGAGCAGAAAGTGAGTGATCACAGAGCCACCAAAGATTCACCAACCTAGAAGGGCAAGAGTAGCTCTCCATCCCCCCCCCCCCAGCTGCTGGAGGTCTGACTCTGAGCAAGTAAGGAGACTACTGAGAAATATAGGAACTTCTTGTCTCAGAACAGGAAGATCAGGAGATAAAAGGGTGCAGAGGCAGTAAGTAAGTAGGGAGAAAAGAAAAAAAAAGAAATAAACAAACATACGAAAGAGTAAGTATTCCAAACAACAGTTAGGGGGCCAGAAAAAAGACATGATGGGAGTGATGCAGTGCAGTGGTGGTGGGGCAGCAGTATTCCGGGAGATGTTTTGGAGGATGCAGTGTTGTCCCATCTGCAGACACATCTCTGGGCTGAGGGAGGAGGTTGCTCATCTCCAGGCTGAGTTGGCCAGGATTTGTGGGACCTCCTCTCCCTCCCAGGGACCACCAGGGTCACTGCCGTTGCCTCAGAGGTTGCCAAGAAAGAGGAGTGGTTGGACCACAGTGGGCTCAGGGCGGGTGAGGGTGGTGGAACAGAGGCTCATCCCTCTAGTTGTGCCTCTCCACCATTTCTATGCCGTTCTGGAAAAGTGTGGTTCCTCTATGGAAGCACCCACAGTGGAGACCAAGGAGGATGCTGGGAACCTCCACAAAGGAGCCCCAAAGGAGGTTGGCATGGGACTCCACAGGGGAAGGAAACAACTCCTGGTGGGGGACTCCATTGTTAGGAAGGTAGAACTGGGGGAGGAAGGGGAGAGGGAGGTAAGGTGCCTCCCTGGCGCCATGGCTTGGAGAGACAGGGAATTAATCCTCAGGATCGCAGGAGCAGCTGCACAGGGGAGGGAGCTGAATGTCATTGTCCACCTTGGGACAAATGACCGCTAAGAAAGGGATCAGAGCATGCAAGAAGCGCTTTGTGGAGATGGGAGGGCCTCTTGACCAATAGCACACACGGTAACCTTCTCGGAGGTGCTGCCTGTCTATGGCATCGGTGAGGTTAGGGTGCTCCACACCATGGGATTCAATCAGTGGTTGAAAAACTGGTGCAGAGCTCAGGATTTGGCTTCATTGGAGACTGGGGTCCACCTGGAGGATGCAGGCCTATACTGGCATGATGGTCTGCATCTGTCCAGGAGGGGAACCAGGATCCTAGGTGATAGGTTTAAATACTTCATTGACAAGTATTTAAACTAGCAAGGGGGGAGGCACTGGAAAGGAGCAGAGAAATCCTAGCCCACCCCAAAATATCAGGGTACTAAGTGAGGTAGACACCAACATAGAGATGTCAATAGGGAGAAGCGCAGGGGTAAATGGAGAAAGTGACAAATGCAATAAGGACAGGGATGGGGCAAAAACAGGTAAGGCCATCAAGAAATGGAGGGTAATGAGTACCAACGCCCGTAGTCTGGGCAACAAGCTCCCTGAACTGGTGGCCTTGATGGAAGAGGGATGCCTGGATATTGTGGCAGTCACAGAAACATGGTACACAGAGAACCATGACTGGGATGTAAACATCTAGGGTACACAACCTACAGGAGAGACAGGGAGGGCAGAAGGGGGGGGGGAGTAGCTCTCTATGTAAGGGAAGGGATAAAAGCAACTGAACAAAAGCGTAAACAGGGAGGAGAGGAGGCACTGTGGGTCACTTTAGAGACTGGAAATGGCACCACAATCTGCACAAGGGTTGTATATAGACCCCCATGTCAGGGGGAGGGAATGGACAAGGATATGATAGAAGGCATACTTAGGATGGCAGAGAAAGGGGAGATACTGTTGATGGGGGACCTTAACATGCCAGATGTTAACTGGAGCACCTTCATGCAGCCACATCCAAAAGCAGGGCCATTCTTGATGCCCTTCAGGTGGCATGCCTCAAACAGCTAGTTTTGGAACCCACTCGTGAGAGAGCAATCTTAGACCTCATACTCTCAAATGGGGACAGCGAGAGGATCTCCGATCTAGAAGTGGGTAGCCATTTGGGAACAAGTGACCACCAAACAGTGTGGTTCACGATAAACTCTGCTACAGAGTCAAGCCATACAAAAGTGAGGGTTCTGGACTTCAGGAGGGCTGACTTTGGCAAGATGGGAGAGTGCCTTAGAAAAGCACTAGCAAACAGGCTGGAAGGAGGGGTGGAGCAACAATGGGCAAATATCAAAACTGCCATCACAGAGCCAACAAGCCTTTGTGTGAAGCAAATAAATCAAAACGAAAGAAAAAGCCACTATGATTCTCAAAAGAGGTGGCGGTGAAGGTTAGGGAGAAAAAGATAGCATTTAGGAAGTATAAGGAAACACAGAAGGAGCAGGACAGAGAACTGTACCAGTTAAGGCAGAAGGTAGCAGGGAGGGTAGTCAGAATAGCAAAGGCACAAACTGAGGAAAAGATAGCTAACTCGGTTAAGAAGGGGGATAAAACCTTTTATAGGTATATCAGGGAGCGTAGAAAGACAAAGGGAGGGATGGTGAGGCTGAATAGAATGGATGGTGGGTGGGCAGAGAGTGACAGTGATAAAGCAGGGATACTGAATGAATACTTCTGTTCAGTATTCACAAAAGAGGAAGTGGGGGAGGTGCCTAATCCAATTAACAGAAGCACTCTGGAGAGGGGGGCTGATCCCAGTCCTTTCACAGAAGAAAGGGTTCTGAAAGAACTCCTAAAACTGAAGGTGAACAAAGCAATGGGGCCAGATGGAATTCACCCCAGAATTTTAAAAGAATTAAGCAGAGAACTAGTGACACCACTGACTACGATTTTTAACAAATCATGGGAGGATGGTGTGGGACCTGTCATTTTGACCTCTGTGGTAGGGAAAGTGATGGAATCACTTCTGAAGGAAAGAATTGTTGAGTACCTAGAGGCCAGTGGGGCACAGGACCCAAGGCAGCATGGGTTCACAGCGGGAAGGTCATGTCAGACGAATGTAATTGATTTCTTTGATTGGGTGACCAAAGTAGTAGACCGGGGGGGCTATGGACATGGCCTACCTAGACATTAGCAAGGCATTTGACACAGTCCCACACAAAAGATTAGTAGTCAAATTAACCAGCCTGGGAGTGGGTCCCAAGGTGGTAGCCTGGGTAAAACATTGGCTGAACAACAGGACACAGAAAGTAATTGTAAATGGAGTCCACTCTGAAGAAAGAGGGGTTACGAGTGGGGTACCGCAGGGTTCAGTACTGGGTCCATTCCTTTTTAATGTCTTTATAAGTGACATTGCAGAGGGACTGGAAGGAAAAGTATGCCTCTTTGCAGATGATACAAAGATCTGCAACAGGGTTGATACACAAGGAGGCGTGGAAAGGATGAGAAGGAACTTGGCAAGGTTGGAGGAATGGTCAGAAGTACGGCAACTTGGATTCAATGCAAAGAAGTGCAAAGTAATGCACCTGGGAAACAAAAACCGGGGAAGATTACACAATTGGGGGAGGTAGTAACAACAACAAAAATGGAAAGAGACCTAGGGGTAATCATATCAGATGACCTTAAGGTTGGCAAGCAATGTGAGAAGGCGGTAGGGAGGGCTGGGGGGATACTGGGATGTATAGGGAGAGGTATCACCAGCAGAAAACAGGAAGTTGTTACCCCCCTGTACAGACACTTGGTGAGACCCCATCTGGAGTACTGCGTCCAGTTCTGGAGACCCCATCTCTGCAATGACATAGACAGGATGGAGGCAGTTCCGAGGAGGGCAACTAAAATGGTGGAGGGTCTGTAAGAGAAGCCATATGAAGAGAGACTAAAGGAGCTTAATATGTATACCCTTGAGGAAAGGAGGGAGAGGGGGGACATGATAGAAATGTTTAAGTACCTCAGTGGAATCAACAAAGTCCAAGAGGGTAGCATCTTTCAGAAAAAGAGATGTGCAAGAACAAAGGGACACAATTTGAAGATGGGGGACGGCTCCAGGGGCAATGTGAGGAAGTATTTTTCACAGAGAGGTGGTGGACGCATGGAACAGCCTTCCTGAGGAGGTTGTGGGGTCTAAAACTGTGGAAGAATTCAAGAATGCATGGGACAGACATAAGGCAATTTTTGTGGGGGGGGGGTAGGAAGAAATAAGCTGTTGGTTAAATAGGATCTGCAGCTTATCCTTTAGGTAGGGAAACAGGAAGACTAGGTGGGCCAAGCGGTCCTTATCTGCCGTCAAAGTCTGTGTTTCTATGTTACGCTTCCAAAACATATGTAGCATATCGGCTTGTGTCTGCTGACAATGCCAACAAAAATTGTCTATTAACTTCATTTTGAATAATCTGTTCAGGGTATAATATGCTTTATTCAGAATCTTATACTGTATCACATGGTCTCTTGTTAAACTATTTTTATTTATTTATTTAGTTTTTGTTTACCGGGTAAGTACACTAGACAAGTTTTATGCCTATTTTCAGGAACGACCCGGGAGAGTACAAAAGGGTACAACAGGTACATTGATACAGTAATTGGTTCAGACGAATACATTCCGGTACAAAAACAGGAGAAAAGACAATTTTACAGTTTTTACATTTACGTGGAAGGTACACCCAGATACAGTGCTGAGGCAAGGTATAAGTTAGAGATAAATTCAATGACCAACAGGGCTGGTGAGGATTATGAGCATAGTAACATCATAGCGTCGGTCAAGCAAGGGAGGGATTTGGGCCGAGGACATAAGCGCAAGAGTGGTGGACGCCAGAGCAGGAGAGAAGAAGCGGCACCAGTGGACAGGGAGGCTAAGGAGGCTTAGAACATTCACAGCGAAGCCACCTTAAGATGATTCCACAGGGAGGTCCGGAAACTCTTGTGAGAGGAGGCAGTACGGACTCTTTCAGGAAAGGAGTTCCAGAGCCTGGGGCCATGGACAGCAAAACTCCGGTCCCCCATGTTGGTGTGGGAAGTAGGTACACTTAGTAGGCCGGGGCCTTGGGATCTAAGCAGGTAGGGGGAGAGGTCAGAAGGAGCAAGAAACCGGGCCAGTTCCGGAGGGGTGCCGGAGCCAAGTACTTTACTCACGAGGCACCCAGTGCTAAAGTTAAGGTGATTGAGCGGGGATAACCAGCCAAGCTTCTGGTAGAGCTCGCAGTGATGGGTGAGGCGGGGGGTGCCAGGGCAAACGACAGATGTTGTTGTAACGCTGTGCTCCACTTGCTTAGAGGGTCTGAAGTATGAGCAAATATGAGGGAGCTTGTAGCTGAGGGAGGGGCGAGTACCCCTGGCAAGAGCTAAGCGAGCCGCTGGGTGAGGTTGTACCGAGTCCTGTAGGCCATCCCCAGTTTGCGTTTACCCCACTGCAGGCATTATGGATATGACTACCAAGGTCCAATTGGGGATCAAGCGTCACCCAAGATATTTGAGGGAGGTCACGGTAGGGAGAGGGGAGCCATCTTCGTAGTTGATATGTAGGGGAGTTGAAGAGGCTCGTATTTTGGCTGAGGAACCGAAGAGCATAGCCTGGGTTTTGTTTTGATTTAGGACCAATTTATGGTTGGAGAGCCATGCCTGGATGTTCCAGAGGTCTTCAGATAAGTGACTATAAACTATAATTAGTTATGGTTTCATAGGCCATACCCCATTGTGCCAAACTGTAGTCACTTTGCAAATCAAGTCCCATTTTTGAAATAATGATTTGTACACCACCTCAAAAGGCCTTTGGAGATTGTTAAATAGCCAAGAAAACAGTTTACTTGCTTGATAAGTCAAAATTCTTTGTAAAGAATCTTCCATCAGCCTGTTATTTGGGGCCCTTTCCCATTCTGAGTAATCCTTTTTTATAAACACTAATAAGTTGATTAAATAACAGGAATTGATTAATCTCTATATGATACATCATTCTTATTCTTTCCCATGAAAAATGTGTCCCTTCAAAGACTAGATCTTTCCACTTTTTGATCCCTTTCTTTTCCCAGATTTTATTTTTTATCATCTTCCCTCTTATCTGGTAATTAAGATTACCCCATATATTGTTATCGGAGGATACATGAATCGCCCACTTAGTCTTATTTGTATATCTTACTACACAGGCTGACAAATGTTGCACTATAAGGCTTTCAGAGTTTTTATGTATTTTAGCTGTGTATAGAGGTTGTGTAATGTCGAGCTGTTCTTGATAAAAAGATTGGATCAAATGATTACTCCAGGATGTAGTTGGTTCATAAACCTCATCCCTTTTGGCCCAAAGCAAAACCATCTTAAACATGTGTAAGTGGTATTTGCCTACATCAGGGCATGCCAGGCCTCCTTTATCAATCGGCAGGCACAGCTTATCCCAGGAAATTCTTGGTTGCTTTTTGTTCTATATAAATGTCTTTAGAATTTTATTTATTTGTGCAAACCGTTGGTTGGGTGTTGGGGTTACTATGGATTGTAACCTATAAGAACCTACTAATAGACTCCCAGGGTGACCCTAAAAAATTCTGGTCCCATATTACGTTTTTCCTAGGATCAAGCTAGTCCTCCACGCCGAATGACATGTCTTTAAAAGGCATCCATTGTAACAGTCCCCCTCACTGTTGCTAATTTCTATAACAAGCAATTTGCTGACCTCACTCAGTGCACCTCCTCCTTCCCAACCCCATCAAATCCTATCTCTCCAGCAAGCTCCACAGGTCCTATTTTTCATTTCAAGTCTATCTCAAAGAGTGAGGTGCTCAGTCTTCTAAGGAACATCTCTGGGCATACTGCTGTTGGGTCTGATAACCTAGAACCCAAACTCCTAAAACTGGCTGCCCCACACATAGCTGCTCCCCTTTCAAAAATGTTCACCCTCTCTCTATGTCACTACACTGTCCCAGATATCTGGAAGATGGCCAGAATTACCTCGGTTTTCAAAAAAGGTGACCCGCTTGATCCATCAAATTATAGACCTATTGCCATTCTATCTGTTCTCAGTAAAATTCTTGAGAAACTAGTTGCCTCCCAAATTACCCTACTTTCTCCTGAAACATGACCTCCTAACTGACGCCCATCATGGCTTCCGCAAGGGTCACAGCACCACTACAGCCCTACTCAAACTCACGTCTGACACTCTAGTGGCCATGGACTCAGGCAGACTCATGGGGGCCATTCTTATAGACATGACCAAGGCGTTTGACCTTGTTGATCATTCCATCCTAGCTGCTACCCTAAACTCCCTAGGTTTCTCGCCAAACATTGTAAAATGGTATGATAGCTATCTGACAGACAGGTCTCAATATGTGAAATTTAACTCCACCCTCTCTGACAAGGTCACCATCAATATTGATGTACCTCAAGGATCTATCTTAGGTCCTCTGCTTTTCTGTATTTTCATCAATAGTATTACCACCAATCTCCTTAGTACATCCTCCCTACTATACGTGGACGACATTGTACTGTACAGCAGTTCTAATAATATTGAGGATATTAACTCTAAACTCTCCAGTGACTATCAGCTTATGGAACAATGGCTAACGCATCACAAACTTGTCCTAAATAAAACAAAGACCCAAGCTATGCTATTTGGCTCCAGTCTCAAACTCAGACGCTCCCAAACTCATTTTAATGTCTCTTCAATTGATGGCACATCAGTTGCCATGGTAAGCTCATTTAAATATCTGGGGGTCACTCTTGACCCATACTTGAGTTTTGACCTCCACATTCAATCGATCTGCAAGCAGGTAAACTCTGAGCTTGGGATTGCCTACCGGACAAGTTGTGCACTCACTCCCCCAGCTAGACTTGCAATTGCCCGTGGAATATTACGTCCCTCTCTAACCTACAGGGTGGCTACATATGCCTCCGCCTGCAACTTGAGTCTTCGTAAGTTGGACGTCGCTAATAACGACATCTGTCGTTTTGCATCTAGCTCCCCGCGGCTGAAACATCACTGCCTTCTCTACACAGATTTAGGATGGCTTCCACCCAATGAACTAAGGTCCTATGCTCTCGGGTCTATCACTGATAACATTATCAGATCCTGCATTCCCAAACCACTGGCCTGCCTCCTTCCTTACCAGAAAAACAATTATGCGCTACGCTCTGCCGAAAATGCCCCCGTCCTTATCCCGAGACATCGTACCAAAAAAGGTAGTCGTGCCTTTGCTTGTTATGCTCCGCATTTCTGGAATTCCCTTCCACTAACACTTCATCAATCGACCTCCCACATCTCCTTTAAGTGAGAACTTAGGAGCTACCTCTCCTCCTACCACATATGCTCCTGCTTTCAACCACCCTAGCCCTTTCTCTCTTACACCACCCGCTCTCCTTTGGCACCTGGGTGCCCCCCAACATGGAGCACTTTCTCTCAGTTTTTCACTTCCTTATTCTCAACTCTTTCTTTCTCTGTTTCCTCCTCTCTTTTCAAACAACATGAAATCTTGCTGTATTCTGACTATTGCAGTTAGGTCCTGCCTTTCAACTGGCCCGGAGAACAAAGGGTTAACTTTTTTATGCCTTGCATAGAATGTTCATCACAAGCTCGGTTGAAGCCTCTGCCTGTTGTTATTCGAACTGCAACCGTCAGATTCTTTACTCCGCCTCACTGAACAGTCGCTCCAGAGATTTCTCCTGCTGCTTGGTTCAAAAGTCGGTTGAAGTGTCGGTTTTCGATCGTTTTTTTCCGAATTGTTGTTTCCGCATAGTCGGTTCAAGTCTCTGTCTGTGGTACCGTGAGTACTAGACAGGTTTTTTGTTCTCTTTTCTGTGTGGAACTTGTAAACTGTGGATCAGTTCGGCTGAACCGATCATTTTGAGGTAAAATTTGTACTTTACTTTAGTGTTTGGTTACCGATCCGTATCGGTTCTAAAAAAAAACGGGTTTTAGTACTTTTTTTTCCAAGACCCGTGACACGGTCAGGAACCAATAGAGGAGTCTTGCCTGGTGGATTGCCGAAAAAAGGGTAAGTTTGGTTAGGTTGGCCATGTCTGAGAAACACAGGAAAAAAAACGGGCCCACTGGGTTTCAACAATGCAGTGTGTGTGGGGAGGTCTTTGCTAAGGCTGATCCCCACACCACCTGTGTTTATTGTCTGGGGTTTGACCACCTCGATTCAGACTGCCAAATTTGCAAGAATTTTCCAAAATCTGCCCTGGAAAAGAGATTAGGCAGACTGAGGGAAAGGGAGGCGAGAAGTTCGCTGACCGGATGGCCAGCCGGTTGGTTCCGACCGAACAGAAGGAGTGCCCTCTGACCAGGGCGATACTTCTTTGGGCAAAAGGAGAGCCGATTCCGAGGAATCAGTTCCGACAAAAAGAAAAAGAAAAGACAAATTGACTGGTTCGGATCCAGAATCTCATACTCCGACCGCCGATGAGATAGCCAAAGCGATTAGGATTATGGAATCGCTTCGATCGGTTCCGACCGAACCAGCACCATCTGGCAGGGTCTCGGTTCAGTCGGTTCCCCCGGTTCTGGATTATACCTTGGAAGAATTTTATGAACCGGAGTTTGAGGGGGAGGGAGAGTGTGAGGATGATTATGGTGATTGTGAAAGTCTGGAAGTGCCTATTGACCCGGACATCTCCCCAGACAGACCTTCAGGTGTTTCTCCTCCTAGGCTTTCTGAGTCCCCTTCACACTACATGTTCTACAGAAAGGTGGCTGATACCCTTCAGCTTCCTGTGGAGGAGGCAGTAGAGGATCAGGAAGAGCCTGATTATGTTGAGATGATGGACATGCCAGAGTCCAGGAGACTGTCTATTCCCCTCCACAAATCTTTTGGGAAACAGACACAAAAAATTCTTAAGTCTCCCAATTCTATACCTCCTGTGGACAGAAGAATGGACAAGAGGCACACTCTTTCAGGCTCAGACACGGAGTTCCTTTTTCAGCAATGCAGCCATGTTGGGGTTGTACAGGCTGCTGCCTGTGACAAGGCAAACATTCCCTTGGCATCACATCCCCCAGACAAGGACTGCAGGAAGATTGATGCCATGGCAAAGAAGCAGTACATGGCAGCATCTTTGGGACTCAGGCAGGCTAATTATATGGCCTATGCAGCCAGGTACCAGAAGTCCAGGTGGGACACTGTACTGGCACTGGCTAAACAGGCTCCTACCTAGCTTGCCAAGGAGCTGGAGCAGGTGGCTGCAGATGGGATTGAGGCAACAAAAGTACAGTTTCATGCTGCTGTAGACTCCAATGATGTATCATCAGGAGTCATGGCTACATCTGTGGCTCTTCAGAGAATGGCTTGGCTCAGATGTATTAGCCTCTCTCAGGATACCCAGGCTAAGGCCATGGATTTTCCTGTAGTGGGTAATTCTCTGTCTGGGGAGCAGACAGAGAATTACATGAAGAAAATGGACGAATACAGGGCCACTTACAGGAGTGCTCAGGCCAAAGAAAGGCAAGCAACTCCTCAAAGGCAGCAGTCCAGGGGCAGGCCTTTCCAAAGGCCTTTTTACCAAGCTCAGGCCTCTTCTTCTTCTTTTTCGCAGAGGGGGTTCTTTAGAGGGAGAGGCAGAAGGAGGATGAGCAGGCCTGCATCCACCCCTCAGCCTAAAGCCTCTGCCAAGCAGACACCCTGATGGGTCTGCCCCGGTCGATTCTCCTATACCAGCAGGGGGCAGGCTGGCTTAATTTGTCCAGGACTGGATGTCTCTTACATCAGACAAGTGGGTTCTGGAAGTAGTAAGCCAGGGACTGGTTATCCACTTCAAAAAATGTCCCAAGATGAGAGCCAGATCTTTTCCACCTGCAAATTTCTCAGACACCCTTGCCCTAGAGGCAGAAGTTTCATCTCTCCTAGCTCTCAGAGCTATAGAGAGAGTTACCACCCTACACTGGGGCAAAGGATTGTACTCCAGGTACTTCCTAACCCCCAAAAAGACAGGAGAGTGGCGACCCATCCTGGACCTAAGATATCTGAACAAACATCTTTTAAAGCCAAAGTTCAAAATGGTAACTCTGGGAATTATCCTTCCCTCTCTAAGGCCAGGGGACTGGCTAGCCTCCCTGGACCTCAAAGATGCCTACTTTCACATTCCCATCAGGTGCTCCCACAGAAAGTACCTCAGGTTCGAGTTGCCCTCAGGCCACTATCAGTTCAGAGCAAAGCCCTTTGGCCTAACATCAGCCCCAAGGGTCTTCACAAAGTGCCTGGCAGTAGTTGTTGCCTTCCTAAGAAGACAAAAGATTTCCATTTTCCCCAACTTGGACGACTGGCTCATAGTAGGTCAGTCTCCAGACCAAGTCAAGTCACACCTGCAAGTGACCCAGCAAGTGCTCACTTCTTTAGGATTCCTTCGCAACCTACCAAAGTCAGTTCTCGAACCAGTGCAGCTCCTCACCTTCATAGGTGCAGAACTGGATACGATAAAAGCAAGAGTCTTCCTTTCCCTGGAAAGGGCAAGGACCCTCATGGAACTGGCCTCTTCATTGAGCCTTCAGGTGTCTCGACCAGCAAGGCATTTCCTTCAGCTACTGGGCCACATGGCAGCTTCTACAGCAGTGGTCCAGGGAGCAAGATTCCAAATGAGGGACATTCAGTTCCACTTAAGAGCTTTTTGGTCCCAAAGAAAGGATTCCCTTATCAAACTAATTCCAGTGACTCGAACCCTGATCCAAGCCTTGCAATGGTGGCAGGATCAGGACCATTTGAGGCAAGGGGTTCCATTTGTCACTCAGTCTCATTCAGTGATCCTCACCACAGATGCTTCCCTGCTGGGCTGGGGAGCCCATTTGGGGGATCTTACCACCCAGAGACTGTGGTTGCCTCAGGAATCTCTGCTTCACATCAATCTGTTGGAACTCAGAGCAGTGTTTCTGGCACTGCAAGTTTTTTCCAAATCTGTACAGAACAAGGTGGTTCAGGTCCGAACAGACACCACCACCACCATGTGGTACATCAACAAGCAGGGAGGCACTCGGTCTATGGCCTTGTGCACAGAAGCAATGAAGTTGTGGTCCCTGGCCTATTCCCTGCAAACCTCTCTGATAGCAGTTCACCTCCCAGGGAAGGACAATATCCTAGCAGATGCACTGAGCAGAATATCCCAGGGCCATCACGAATGGGCCCTAGATCTCCTGGTGTTGGAAGTGATGGTCTCAAGATGGGGCACTCCAGAAATAGATCTTTTTGCATCCCCAGACAATCACCAACTTCCTCTCTTTTGTTGCAGACCTCTAGTCTTGGGCTCAGTTCCCCTGGATGCTCTGATTCTGAACTGGGAAGGGAAATTTCTGTATGCTTTTCCCCCCTTCCCTCTCCTGTTCAGAGTGTTAGTCAAGATAAGGTCACAACCATGCAAAGTGATTCTGATTGCTCCAGACAGGGCCAGACAGCCATGGTATCCCTTGTTGCTGTCCCTAACAATCCATCTTCCCCGTTCTCTTCCTAGGAATTACAACCTGTTAACATCCTCTCAGGGGAGGATTTGGTACCAGATCTTCAGTCTCTCAATCTCAAGGCTTGGCTCTTGAAGAGTTAGAGTTTACAGATCTGCATCTTTCCCAAGGGGTTCTGGATATCCTTAAGGCTTCTCGAAAGCCTTCCACCAGGAAGACTTACAACTCCAAATGGAAAAGATTCAGCATTTGGTGTTCTAAGAAGAATATTTCTCCAGACTCTGCTAAATTGCCTACGGTTCTGGATTATATGGTCCATCTTAATGGCCTAGGTCTCAGAGCAGCTACCCTTAAGGTACATTTGGCAGCTTCTTCTGCTTTCCAGTCTGTAGGCAAGTCTTCCTCTCTGTCATCCCATCCTGTATTCTGTAAGTTTTTCAAGGGATTGCTTCACACCAATCCCCCCTTTAGGGATCCTGCTCCTGCTTGGGATCTTAATGTTTGCATTGCTCAGCTTATGCAACCTCCTTTTGAGCCTTTGTCCTCAGCAGAGCTTAAGTACTTGACTTGGAAAACTGTGTTTTTGGTAGCCATTACTTCTGCCAGACATATCAGTGAATTGCAAGCCCTGTCAGTGGAATCTGATTTCATCTCTTTCCATAGAGATAAAGTGGTCCTTAGAACTAACAGAAAGTTCTTACCTAAAGTGGTTTCAAATTTCCACCTCAACCAGTCTATTTCTCTCCCTGTTTTCTTCACTGATCATTCTTCCTCTGGAGAGAGGAGGCTACACAGTTTGGATGTTAAAAGAGCCCTTAGCTACTACATAGAGCATACCAAGGGTCACAGGTTTGAATCCCTCCAGTTGTTCCTCACTTATTGAGAAGTTGGTAAAGGCAAACCTGTCACTAAGAGATCTATTGCCAGGTAGATTGTTTCATGTATACAATTCTGCTATGAAAAACTGGATAGAACTCCACCCTCAGGCCAGAGGACTCATTCCACAAGAGGTACAGCTGCTTCCCTGGCTGCTGCCAGGTATATTCCTCTCTTAGAAATTTGTCAAGCAGCCACCTGGAAAACAGTCCATACTTTCACCAAGCATTACTCTCTGGATATCCAGGCTAGGAGTGATGCTCGGTTTAGCACAGCAGTACTTCAGAGCCTGTTTCCAAAGTAGGTTCTGTCCCTCCTCCATGGAGGTACTGCTTGGTAGTCTACAATAGTCAGAATACAGCAAGACTTCATGTTGTTTGAAGAAAAAATTACTCACCTTAGTAATTATGTTTCTTCTAGTGGAGTCTTGCTGTATTCTGACTTCCCTCCTGCCTCCCCTCTCAGAACCTAGCTTTTGGGATGTGGGTAGGCAGGAGCAGTGTTAGCACCCTAGGGGTGTCCCTTTTACACCCTCTTTTTTCTTTGGGTGGACTGTTGTTTTTTGGATGTGTTTTTGTTTTTGAGTTTCCTGACTTGAGTCTTCCTTTGAGAACCAAAAACATTATATATTTGCCAGTTAGTTAGTAAAAATGTTCCAGTTTCCACACAGAACACCTAGTGAGTTTTTGCTCGTAAAGATCTGATGGTTGCAGTTCGAGTAACAACAGGCAGAGGCTTCAACCGAGCTCGTGATGAACATTCTATGCATGGCATAGAAAAGTTAACCCTTTTTTCTCCGGGGCAGTTGAAAGGCAGGACCTTACTGCAATAGTCAGAATACAGTAAGACTCCACTAGAAGAAACACAATTACTAAGGTGAGTAATTTTTTCTTCTGCTCCATCCTTGATGCTCCCTCCTATCAAACACTATTAGCACTTACCTTCCATTACTTGTGGCACCCTCTGGGTAGTCTGTACCCTTACTTAGCCCGTTTTTTTCTATCTCCTCCTACCTATTGCCTCTCTACTCCCTCCACCTTCTCTAGCTCCCCTTTCATCTATTTTCTGCCTGACTGGTAGTCGCTCTTCCAGCACCTTATCCTTCATTTTCAAATCAATGTCTGGATGCTTTAAATTTTTTGTCTTATGTAACCAACCTGTCATATTTTTGGTGTATTTAGCCTTACTACCTCAATTCCTTGTCAAAATTACTACTGCTAATATGTAACTTGCATTATTGTATCATGATGTTCCTATTTGAAGTTTTTGTCTCTGTACTCTCCCGGGTCTTGCCTAAAAATAGTCTTTATGGCTAGTGTACCTGCCCGGGAAACAAAATCTAAATTGTACGGTCTTATGTAACTTAAATGCTGTATTTGGTCTTACCACCTCAATTCCATGTCATATTGCTACTGTTAAGTTCAAATATCTTCATGTAACTTGTATTATGTATCATGATGCTTCTCTTGAAGTTGTGTCTGTGTACTATCCTGGGTCGTGCCTGAAAATAGTCTTTCTGGCTAGTGTACCTACCCGGTAACCAAAAACTAAATAAATAAATAAAATAAGATAAAAAAGGTATTATCATTATCTTGATAGTTTTAACCTTCCCCCATAATGTCATAGGGATCTTTTCCCAGCACTGTAGTTTTAACCTCAGTGATGAAATAAGTTCTTGGAAGTTTAATTTATACAAGGAATTAATTTTATTATGGATATTTATTCCTAGGTATCTCATACCTTCTTGTTTTAATTCCACATTTATGTGCTGCTTAATTTGATCTGGGTCTTGCACATGAAAATTTTTTTTAGACTTCGTTTCATTTATTTTATATCCTGCTACATTTGAGAATCTTTTAATAATCTTAACCTGTTCCTGAGAGCTGTTTACTGGATCTTGAAGTAACAGCAGAAAATCATCCACATAAACATTTAATTTTATCTCTTCTGTACCTATCTTTATTCCTCTTGTTAAATTATTAGATCTAATTTCATTTAATAAGGGTTCCAGACCCAACACAAAAAGCGAAGGGGACAGGGGGCAGCCCTGGCAAACTCCTCTCCTTTATTTCTTTTGATAGATTCCCATTTACTTGAATTTGTGCTAAGGGATTTAGAAACATAGAAACATAGAAGTTGATGGCAGATAAGGACCGCAAGGCCCATCCAGTCTGCCCATTTCTTTTTCTACCTTATAAATGTAACATCGGCCTTTGCTCTGTCAATGGCCTATCTATTCATACTCATCTGTATTGCTCCCGTATGCCTATCCCATTCCTGTTTGAAGCCCTGCACTATATTCATATCCACCACTTCCTGAGGTAGGCCGTTCCATGCATTCACCACCCTTTCTGTAAAAAAGAACTTCCTCACATTACCCCTTAATCGGCCTCCCTCTAATCTCATGCTGTGTCCTCTTGTCCTGCTATTTTTCTTATATTGAAACATGTTAGACTCTTTCACCTTGTTAATGCCCTTAAGGTGTTTGAATGTTTCGATCATATCACCTCTCTCCCTCCTTTACTCTAGGGTATACATATTGAGCTCCATTAATCTGTCCTCTTATGTTTTCTGATGCAGTCCCTGCACCATTTTGGTTGCTCTTCTCTGGACTGCCTCAATTTGGTTAATGTCCTTGTGAAGGTATGGTCTCCAGTACTGCACACAGTACTCCACATGGGGCCTAACCGGTGTCTTGTAAAGAGGGATTGTTACCTCCCTCTTCTGACTTGTGATATGCCTACTAATACACCCTAACATCCCCCTAGTCTTACCTACTGCTTTAATGGTCTGCTTGGATGATTTCAGGTCATCAGTGATGATGATGCCCAAGTCTCTTTCTTCCCTTGTGACTGCCAGCAACTCCTTTCCGAGCCTATAGGTGGCTTCAGGGTTTCTCTTCCCTATGTGCATGATCTTGCACTTCTTTGCATTAAACCACAGTTGCCACTCTTCCAACCATTTTGCTAGTTTATCCAGATCTCTTCTCATTCTGCCCACCCCATCTGGATCATCTACTCTGCTGTAGATCTTGGTGTCATGTGCAAACAGACAAACCTTACCCTCCAGTCCATCTGCAATGTCACTGATGAAGATATTGAAGAGGACTGGCCCCAGAACTGATCCCTGAGGTACCCCACTTCTGACTTGCATCTCTTCTGACTGTATACCGTTTACCACCACTCTCGGTTTTCTGCCTGCCAACCAGTTTGCCATCTAGTTGACCAACTTCTGACCAACCCCGAGCCTACCCAGCTCATTAATCAATATTCTATGTGGAACAGTATCGAAAGCTTTGCTGAGGTCAAGGTAGGCGACATCAACTGCTCCCCCTTGGTCCACCACTCTGTTTACCCAGTCAAAGAAATCTATGAGATTAGTTTGAGAGGACCTTCCTTTTGTAAACCCATGCTGTCTTGGATCCTGTGCTCCTGTGGATTCCAGGTGTTGCACTGTCCTTTCCTTAAGGAGTGCCTCCATAATCCTGCCCTCTACTGAGGTAAGACTGACTGGTCTGTAGCTCCCTGCCTCCTCCTTGCTACCACTCTTGTGGAGCGGGATCACATGAGCCCTTCTCCAGTCTTCTGGGACCTCTCCTGTGCTCAGAGACTCCCTAAACAGTTCTGATAATAGCTCTGCTAGTTCAACCCTTAGCTCCTTTAGTACCCTGGGATGTATGCCATCAGGTCCCATTGCCTTGTCCACCCTGAGCTTATCGAGCTCTTGTAGGACCCTTTCTTTTGTGAAGGGACTAGTGCTCACCTCCCTCCCCCCTGTGTCCATGGTGCTGAGCTGTGGGTCCTTCCCTACCTTCTCTTCAGTAAATACTGAGCAAAAGTATCTATTTAGGATAGATGCGTTTACATGGTCCTCCTCCTCCTCACATGCCCATTTATCTCAGCAATACCCCCTCTGGACTTTCTCCTTTCACTAATGTATCTATAGAAAGTCTTGTCACCTTCTTTTACTGGCTGTGCTAGTGTTTCCTCAGTTTGGGCCTTTGCCTGCCTTACTGCCTTCCCTGCTTCCCTTAGGGAAGTTTGGTATGCCTCCTTATCTTCATCCCACTGCGTTCCCTTATAGTTCCTGAAGGCCAGCCTTTTGGCTCCGACTTTTTCTGCTACTGTTTTTGAAAACCAAAGTGGTTTCCTTCTTCTTTTGCACTTCCTTTTCTCTCTAACACAATGGGATTTTGCCTCAAGTATTGCATCCTTGATGCTTGCCCACTTTGCCTGTACCCCCTCACCTGTATTTCTTTTTGCCAGGGTAGCTTAACTCTGTTGGCCATCTTATCAAAGTCAACTCCTCTGAAGTCCCATATTTTTGCCTTGGAATGGGATGATTTAGTTGTAGTGGCCAAACTGAACCATACCATGTGATGGTCACTGGCCCCAGGTGACCTTCTGCCTGGAGATCTGTGATCCTTTTCCTGTTAGTTAGTACTAGATCTAGGATAGCCCTGTCTCTTGTGGGTTGTTGTACCTGTTGTTTGAGGCCCTCCCCCTGCATGGAATCCACCATGTGTCTAGTTCTGGCAGATGTCCCTGCTGGTTTTGACCAATCTGTGTCTGACATGTTGAAGTCTCCCATTATCAGAACCTCCCCTTTAGCTGTCACGTTTTGTATATCTCCTAACAGTAATGTGTCTGTGTCCTCCCCCTGGTCTGGGGGCCTGTAGACAACCCCAGTTCATATGGCTGTCCCATTTCCTGTTTCCAGCCTGACCCACAGTTCTTCTGGCTCCTTATGTGTATTCTGAATTTCTGTAGCTTTGATATTTTCATTGACATGCAGGGCCACTCCACCCCCCACTTTTTGCACCTCGGTTTCTTCTGAACAGTACATAGCCAGGTACTGAAGTCTCCCAAGTGTGATTACTGGTAAACCACCTCTTGCTAATTGCTACTGTGTCCAGTTTAGCCTCTGTCATTATTGGCTGCAGGTCTGGGATCTTGTTTCCCAGACTGCGAGCATTTGTGTACATGATTTTCCATTGGCCAGATTTCAGTGTGTGAGTTGTTGGGTGAGGTCTGGCGTTTCCCCTGTGCATTGTATGGGGAGCTGGACCTTTTTCCTTACCTGGTGATGCAAATGAACTGCAAACATGCTGAACTCCTGTTTGACCACTAGCTGGGGGGGGGTTCTTCCCATTTGACGTATGGGTTGCTGCACCCCTCTCCCCATTTGCTAGTTTAAATATTCTGCAAAGACATCAAACTTCTGCCCCAATGCACTGACTCCCTCCTTAGTCAGATGCAATCCATCAAATTTAAAGAACTTTCGCTCCCTAAACTGTTGCCACTTCCCTACAAATGTATGTCCTTTTTCCTGGCACCAGCCCTTGAGCCACATGTTTAGTTCCCCTATCTCCCCTTCTCTGACCTTCCGTCCAAGCCTGGTGACTTAGATTTTGACATAGAATGAATTATTGTTTTAATTTGCATAAATAATTTGAAAAATAGTGATCAGGTCTTCTGGAAATGCAAAGGCCCTAAGCACACTAAAAAGATAAGGCCATTCCAACATGTCAAAGGCCTTTGTCGCATCCAGCACCATAAAGGCAGTGGGGGTAGACATATTTTCCAGATATTGTATAAGAAATTGAATCCTTAGCAATCCAGACTGAATCGTCCTAGTTGGAATAAATCCTAACTGATTTATGTGAACTAGAGAACCTAATAAAGGTATTATCCTGTTGTTTATTAATTTAGCAGAAATCTTGTAGTCTACGTTCAAGATTGCTATAGGGCAAAAATGTTCAGGTTTATTGTTTATTTATTTCATTTTTGTTGACCGGGTAAGTGCACTAGACAGATCCTGCCTATTTTCAGGCACGACACAAGGGAGGTGGATACAGATGAATGCCAACTGACCTTGAACCAGATCAAGCTGTTGGTGGTATTTTTAGTGAATGAGGGAAATTTGGCCAGGACATCGGGGAAATTCCCCTAGTTGTGGCCTATTTGTAGGCTTCCCTGATTTTGGGATTACAGAAATGTATGCTTGTGAAAAAGAAGGAGGAATCTTTTTCTTAACTAAAATTTGGATAAATAGCATATGTAAATAATTCAATAGAATAAATTCCATAGCCAAATAAAATTCCAATGAGAAACCATCCAAGCCTGGTGACTTAGATTTTGGCATACAATGAATTATTGTTTTAATTTCTGATTTTGTAAACTTTTTAATAAGCTCCTCTTGTTCTTTTTGATTTAGAGTGGAACCTACAAACCTAGCATGGTAATCCATTTCCTTTTGAGAGGGAGAACAGCCTGATTTATACAGTTTAGAGTAAAATTGAACGAAGACCTCCATAATATCCACTTTGTCATTAACTGTTTGACCATCATCTGAGACCATAACAGTAATTTCCCTTTTGTCCTTTTCCATTGCCTGTAACCTATTTGCTAAAGTTCTGCCCACCACTTCACTATTGGTTTACCAATTTTTATTATACCAGGCCCAGTGCCTTTTCAGGCCATAAAACTCTGTTGCTTCAGTCAACTTTCTCAGATCCTTTAATTGGTCTATTTTAGAGCTATCCCCTCCTTTGACTGCCTGTTCTAACATTTTTAATTTGTTCTCTATTTCCTTTTGCCATGCGGTCTCTGAAATGATTACCCCCTGTAAAGTTGCCTTGAAAGCATCCCAGGAATCAATAATATTTTCTTCAGATATTCTCTTCCGTAAAAAATCTTATATTTTCTTGTATTTTATCCAAAAACAGTTTGTCTTGTAATAAGACATTGTTGAGTCACCAGAGCCGGATTCCTCAGGCTGTTCAAAATTCAAAAAAAGGTCCAGAGCTACAGAACTATGGTCCGAGATTAGTCTAAGTTCTATATTTGACTTAGCCCCCAAGCAGTTAATCAGTAAATCCCTAGAGACCAAGATGTAATCTAATCTTGAGTGAGTCGAATGCCGGCCCGAGAAATATGTGTAATCTCTTATATAAGCATTCAGCTCCCTCCAAGTATCAACCAAATTATTTAAATCCAAAAAAGTATGAAGTATCTTGGATTTATATTTGTCCCAGCTTGAGCTCTTAGAGGTTTTATCCAGCTTCTCCGTTAAAGTACAGTTAATGTCTCCTCCAATAATGTAATATACTTCTCCCCACGTAAGCATGAGTTTATTCAGCTCTGCTAAAAAAATATTATAGCCCTTAAAAGGGGCATATACTGATCCTATTACAATAGAAATGCCAATGAGTTTTATTAGGACCAATAAAATTCTGCCGTTTGTCCAAAACCCAATTCAAAATTTCCCCTTTAAAGTTTTTATTGAAAAGAATTGCTACCCCAGCACTTTTATTTGATGGCCCCGGGGAGAAGTAAAGGTTACCAGCACATTTCTTTTTTAGCTTATTCCATTCTTTTTCATTTAAAAGTTTCCTGTAACATGGTCACATTTGATTTTATTTTTTTAATTCTTGACAGAACTCTTGACTGAAGAATTTATACCATTTACATTCCATGTACAGCTCCTAAGCCATCCCATCATAATGTTTTTGAAAACAATTCAAAGAAGAAAAAAAAAGGAATGTATTGATATTGTTAACAATTCTACATATAACTTTTCACCATGATGTCTAGGTACTAAAATAATATACACCACTTTCCAAATACTTTCATCCCTTCCCCCCTTCCTATGCCTAAAACCTAAGTCTGGCATATCAACCTATATCACTAGGTGACAAACACTGGGGTATGGACTAGTCTCCTCCTCTCCCCTTCTGTGAACCTCAGAAAAAGAAAACAAAAGAAAGTTATACCATTTCCCAACCCCAATACTACTTAAATTCTTATAGGAAAGAGAAAATGCAATCAGTACTCTGATTTTAAGCCTTGCCTTTCCCCCTAGGCTATCGATTGTCATAACCAACAAATACGTAGGCAAACGGATTTTCAGATCTAGATAAGCCTCAGCTGAAGAATTAAAAATCAGTTGTTGATTGTTAAACAAAACCTTCGATTTTGCAGAAAAAATCACGTAAGCTTTAATGCTGTTGCCCCATAGCTTTTGTTGCAGACTCATGAATTGTTTCCTTTTTTCCCATAATACTTTGGAATAATCATTTTTGAAATACTCTCTCTGTAACCAAAGAATTTTTCCTTATAGTAGGCTTGCATAATGGCATCTTTACCCTCTGAGGACAACATGTTAGCTATTACTGGCTTAAATTTGACACCATCTTTCCCTTCCCCTAACCAATGTGCCCTTTCTATTTCTGGAACTTCTACTTCAGTTGGTAACAAACGAAAGATATCAAGTAGGATAGATTTTAAAGGCAGTTCTTTCTCCCAGTTGACCATAATCCCAAAGATCGGAATATTAGATCTTCTCGCTCTGTTTTCTTGTTCATCAAGCTTTGCCTTACAGAACAGTACCTGTTTTTTAATTTTTTTTATTTTTGCATATCTTGTTCAAGGGGAAAAACTTAGTCCTGTAATTCAGAGTGGCTTGTTTGCAAGTCTCTTAAATGATTTATAGTTTGTTCTAATTTACTGTCCATCTTTTGAATATTATGTGCCAATGAACTAATGGAGTCCCGGTAATGTAATTAATTTGTCCATTGTTGATTGAAGAGTTGACATATCATTTATTAATTTTAAGGCCCATTCTGGGTTTTTTTCTGATATGGAAACTGGTGGAACTTCAAAGCTAGGTCCCTCCGGATCTTGTGATGGAATCAGGTTGGCGGGGGCTGAAGCCTGTGTAGCGGGTTCAGCCACCTCAGAATCAGGATCCTGTGATTTGACTTCTAGGGCAGCAGGCAATACCTCAACATCCCCTTTTGGGGAAGGCCCATCAGCATTCTCTGGGCCTCAATTTTGTCTGCTGTTAACAGCTAAATTTTTCCTTTTTTCTTTTCTTTTGTCACCTTCTGATTTGGGAGCCATTTCAGCCTCTCTTGTACCTCTCGGATCGCAACAGTTCTTAAACAGCAAATTTAATTGTTTGAAATTCTTAAGTCTTACATCAGATCCTGTGGCGTTATTTTTCTGAATTTTAGAATTGTCTCAGTGTTGAGAAAAGCTTGGAGAGCCTTTTTTCATGTAAGTTAGCTTCTTGCTGTGCCTCACCCATATATACTTGTAGATTGAAGCACAACCTCTTATTCTCTTCACATAGAATCAAGTCAAGGGAAGGGGGAGCTCCAAAATTAGAAAACCTTTGACACCGGCTGTTTATAAGTCAAAATGTAAAGTTTAGCTTCTTGCTTGGCTTTCTTTAATCTCTTAATTATCAAGTGAGTAAATAAATACCTCTCCAGTCACCGTTCTGTGTTCATTTCGACTGAGGAACTATTTTATTTTTTTATTTTCAAACCTCTTTGTGCCATTTCAAAGTAACATACCAGACTTCCTTATAGACCGTTCCGTTATTTATTTTATCACTAGGTGGAATATATAGCGCTTACTGTCACGAAAGATTGCCTTACACAGCATCCATTTCAAATCCGGAAAAAAGTTAAAGAAAGTCAATTTGGGCCACTATTTCTGCCTTCCACAGTCGGGACCTCTAGACGCCAGCTTATGTTAATACAAGTTATTCAATTTAGGTGCAAAATATAAGAGATTTAAGACTCACAAAATCCAATGCCAGCAAAAGCAACGTCCAACTTCAGCTCTTCATCGAAAACAGCATCGCCTTCTGCAGTCGGAACTTTTTAACGTGTCAGCCTGCGTCTCTGGCTGTTTTAAATCTGGCATTCGTGTGAACACAGTTCTAACTCAATTGTTCGTATTTGGCCAGCACAAAGGGGCTTCAGTCTCTAGTTTTCACTTTGGAAGAAAATCTTCATTCATTGGCAAAAACAAACTTCGACGGAGGAGAGAGGAGGAGAACCGCACACCAAGCTAACTAGCCCCAATACCAGCGCATTGCTTCACTACACACCACCTCTGGAACACTCAACATTATCAGTGTATTTCACTACATCAACAAGCAGGGGGGCACTCATTCGTACCCTGTCTGCTGGGAAGCAATGAGAGGCTGGTATTGGGCTCTGGATCACGGTCTTGAGTTGTCAGCCATCCATGTTCCAGGCATCCAAAACAGTCCTGGTGGTCACCCTAAGCCGGTCGCAGTCAAAGGTGCATTAGTGGGAGCTGCTCACCTCAGAAGTAGAAGACTTGTTCGACATATGGGGTTGTCCGGAGTTGGACCTTTTTGTGTCCCCACTCAACACAAAACTGCCACTTTCTTGCTCACTCGATCCAGGACCTGGAGTTTTCTGACAAGATGCATTGTCCCTCTCTTGGAAAGGGAGTTTTTTGTGCACATTTCCTCCCTTCCCCCTGCTTCAGAGGGTTCTGATCAAGCTTCAGATGGAAAGAGCCTTGATGATTCTGATTGTCCCCTTCTGGCCTCGTCAAATCTGGTTCCATTTACTGCAATAACTGATGGTGGAACCTCCAGTACCTCTTCCAGCTTGCTCTCCCAGAACTGGGGCACCCTGGTTCATCCAGACCTCAGATCTCTGCATCTTCTTGCCTGGCTCCTGAGTACATAGTCATGGCTTGGTTCCGGGGTGTCATCTAAGGTGGCTGATGTCCTGGTGGCGGCCAGGAAGCCATCCATCAGGACCACTTAGTCTATGAAGTGGAAATGCTTTGCACTGTGGGCTGCTTCTCATCAGCTGGAACCCTTCATCTGCTCAATGAATCAGATTCTGGAGTATTTACTGCCCCTTTCAGACTCTGGCCTGAAGTACTGCTCTCTCAAGGTGCTCATGTGTGCCATCTCTGCCTTCCATGTGCCAGTTGATTGTCGTATGGTGGTACAACTGGAGGTGTCGCATACTTTTCTGAGAGGCATTTTTCACCTGAAGCATCCTACCCACAATCACGTCCCACCTTGTGGCTTGAATTTTATGTTAGAAAAAACTTACTTTGGCTCCTTTTGAGCTGTCCATGGCATGCGAGCTACACCTTCTGTCATGGAAAGCATTATTTTTAGTTGCTATTACTTCTGCTTGAAGAACTGAGCAACAGGTGCTCATGTGCGAGCAGCCTTATTTGATTTTCCACAAAGTCAGAGTGTTTTTGTGTGTGCTAACTCTAAGTTTTGTCTGAGTTTATTTTGAATCAATCCATCCACCTTCCTGTTTATTACCCACAGCATGCCAGTTCATGGAAAGCATTGCTCCACACTTTAGACATGTATAGAATTCTGCGTTACTACACACACTGTACAAAGGACTGTAGGAAGTCCTTTCAGTTGTTTGTTTCTTTTGCCCCAGGAAAGAGGGTATCCCTGTTTTAAAACAGTGCTTGTCCAAATGGTTGGCTAACTGTATCACTTATTGCTATAGGAATTATGGCAAGAATCTTATAGAGCAGAACTGCATCTGCCACCCTCCAATCCCTTGGGATAACCCCGTCTGAAATGAGATATTAATTAGGCCTTCCAGAGGCTTAGCTAGTTAATCTGCCAGTTCCCTGAACACCCTCGGATATACTGGAGGCAGTATAACGCAGTCGTTTAAGGCTCCGAGCTGCAAACCTGGAGACCTGGGTTTGAATCCCACAGCCTCAACTTGTATACTGTTACCCTGAGCATGTCACTAAAACTTCTTTGTGCTCCCAGGTCGCACCTGTAAACAAACTTTCAGTTTAATCTCTCCTGGTTTAAAAAAAAAAAAAAAAAAAAATTTCCTATCGGGACCTGGGACCTAGTCTTTCTTAAGGGCATCTAGCCATTTCTGTAGAAAATACTGGTTTCTCCATCTATGAGATCCCTCTCATGGCCACTTTGATGTCACTCTCAGTGGGGTGGGGGGGTGCTATCCTCTCTGATGAAGACGGAAGAAAAGTAGTCATTCAAAAATGTAGCCTTTTGCTTATCATCCTCTGCTACCCTTCCCCCAGCTGATAACCTAACTATACCCCCCACCACGCTTTCTTTTTTCACTGGCATAGCAGAAAAATGTTTTTCTCTGCACTTGACCCCTTTGGCTGTTCATAGCTTCGTGTTCGCTTTTGCCTCTCTAATCACTTTCTTTGCTTTTCTATTTCTCTGAAGGTATTCCTCCCCTTGCTTCTCTTTAAATCTATGGAAAGCTTTCATTTTGGCCCTTACCACTTCCCTGGCTCTTGCCAAGAACCATAGTATTCTCCTGAGTTTGTTTATTTTGTTTACTTTATGTAAGAATAGCTGCAATGCTTTAAGGGTGGCCTCCTTTTTTACTCCCCCATCTCTTCCACACCAATGCTGCCTTCCCCATCTAACTTGTCCTGAACCACCCCTCTGAGTTTGCTGAAGCCTGCCCTTCTGAAGTTCAAGACTTCCATTCTTGCGTGTGTTTTTTTCAGTCTCAAGGGGTGATTCGAATGAAAACTAAGTGGTGGTCACTGTTTGTGAGTGGCTGTCCAGCTCTTACTGCATTTACTACTTCAGAGTTGGTGAGCACCACATCCAGAGTGAATCCCTGTCAGGTAGGTGTCCCTTACCAGCTGTACCAGTAGACAGTCCTGAAAGGTATCCATCAAAGTCTGGCTTGTAGTGCTTCTAGCCACTGGAACGTCCCAGTCTGTGCCAGGTAAGTTACAATCCCTACCGCCACAACATCTCCGTTAGCTGCTCCCCCTCTGATGTCCTCACTGAGCTCTTTGTCTTCTGCTTCCCCTTGCCCTGGAGGTCTGTAGAACACCCCTAAGTGTTGTTTTTTTACCTGCTGCCACTATAAGCTGAACCCACAGAGACTTGGTCGCCTCGGTACCGTCCTTGATATTCCCATCTGCTGTCATCTCAGTGCCATTTCTGACATAGAGGGCTACTTCACCCCTCTACCAGCTCGTCTGTCTTTCCTCAATAGTAAGTACTCAGGCACTGCCAGGTGATTTAGATATTCTTTAAATTAATGATCTTCCCACTCTCAAACTGGAAAGTTTCAAATTTTCAAAGTCTGCCCAACAAAAATATTTCTGGTTATAAGAGGTTGCCTCACTCAATTAAATCTGTAGTGCAGATTGGTCAGATCTGCACTCATGACTTGTAAGTATAAATAATACTATTGTTGTGAAGTAACTACCCCTTAAATCCTCTCAGAAGTTAAGATTAAGCCGGCCCAGTGGCACTGAGGGCTGAGGCGCTTGGACGCCTTACCTCACCGGGGGAGGGGAGGAAGGGAGCAGGATTGAGCGGCCGGAAGGTGGCCCTTCCCTCCCAGGGTGGTTGTCCCCCCCTTGTAGTTCCACTCCCATTGGGTGGAGGTCTGATGGTAAGTGTAGGCAGTGGTGATTGCCAGAGGTGGGGTGGAAAGGGCCGAACCGGTACCCGGCGTGCGTGTGCACCTCCACGTGCGTGTCTGCTGGGGTCTGGGGAGCAAAAAGGGGGAAAAAACGCAAAAACTACTAAGAGAAAAAATAAAGTTAAGATTACTACTTTTTACTTTCAAAGCACTAATTTTTCTTTCTGTTCTAAACCTGGTGGGTGTACATAGTAAGTAGTTATGTTTTTCTTGATGGTAGCACCGCGTGGCTATAACCTTTGACCCCCATTCAAAATATAATAGATTATTAGTGCAGAAGTTCTCGAGCACTGTTCTCTAAATCTGTTGTGCTTCAAACAAGATAGATACTAGCTAGGTGATTTTACTCGACGCTGTAAGATGTCACCAACTATGATGTTGTGTAATAAGGATATCTTCATTATGATTAGGTACATTTTGTAACACTTTATACAGTGCTTCAACTTTTTTTATCACGATATTCTTTTTATCTCCTCACTGTGGAGCAGGCTGACAGGTCATCGGGCTGCCGGCACCCGCACCCCTGGACCTGGTCTGGTCAGCGACACGCTCTCCTCCACTCACGCCAGCGCGCAGAGTCCCCCCTCCCCCATGGGGACCTGGATCCTGATACCTGGGAGGCTCACCTCTCATGTCCCGGGGCACAGTACATGGCCATCAACTGCCATGACCACGTCGCAATTTTCTACCTGTATTTTTCTTCCCTTGGAGCCAGATGTGTCAAGCGCACAACTAAAATCAAGCGCTAGTAGCCTGGATGCAATACCAGACAAAACATATTAATGCCTATTTGGAATCTTTTAAAAGCATTAGAATCTTAATGGCCGACATTTTTTTTTTAATCATGGTGAACTGCACCATAAAGCAATCATAAAATGGTTCTTTAGTACCATTTCTCCCTGAAAACACCACACTTCATTCTAGCTTGTAAATTAACGTGCTGCTGTCATTTACTTTCACTCTCTGCTACATTTTGCCTGTACACCCACCCACTCACTCACTCACACTCTTGCTGTCACTCGAACAGTCAACCTGCCAGCTGCTCCCTCATTCCCTCCCTTAGCTGCTAAGTAATTCGGCACAATCACTAACCTTTAGTAAGTAATTCACAGCTTCACACATTCAAGTGCTGTGCAGAGAGTGCTACTGTAGTTCCGCATCTCCTACTCACGTGCTACAGACTTTGGCGACATCTCCTTACCTGTGCTGCCAACAGTACAGGTACATTTAAACAAACCAAAAGACATATTCAGTGCCATCTCCAACAACAGATGTTTAAGATAGAAGCAAAACAGCACTGTGTGTGTGTGTGTGGGGGGTTGTGGATTGATAACCAGTTCATTATACCTGCAACTGTGGTGACCACAGTAGGACAAAAGTGCTTAACTTAAAAAAAAAAAAAAATACAGTGATGGAGGCGGAGCAACTATTTTAATGTATGGATAATGAATTTATTGCCACCGTAAAGCATACAAAAATTTTTCAGTAATACTATCACTCCTGAAGTGATAATACCACACTTCGAGAGTGATAATACTATTGTTCGGGACCTGAACGATAGTATTACCAGACAAGTTGAACAGCGCAAGCCCACAACTCCCGACATCAGTAAACCTCCCACAGGTCAGTCATCCATTCACGCTCTCAACGTGTCTAATCATTGGTCGCTCTTTGCCTGTGGGCAGCTGAAATGGTTTTGAAAAGATGGCGGTCATGTCTCGCTTAGCGAGAGTGCACAATTTTTGTTTTAAAAAAGGGGATTTATCTGGCTGATCCTGTGACCCCCCCCCCAAACCCCATCCAAGAAGAAGAGGTAGGACCACACAAATGTATTTTTAACTGTGCCATGCATGTGAATGGGCGGGCAAGAAACACATGGAGCGAGGCAGTGCAGCAATGTCGCGGTCGGCCAGAAGTGACAGAATCCTACATGACAACAGTCAATCGCCCACTACAAAAATACCAAAAAACCTAAAGGTTGGATCTATATTAAAAAATAAATACTGGATAGTTTACAGTGTATTACCGGTCAGAATACCATCTCGAGGTTCAGGACATGTAGGAACCTCTCGAGCTTCACTCTCGAGGTTCTTATATGTCCTGAACCTCTCAATGGTATTACTGACTGGGAATACACTGTAAACTATCCATTATTCTCTCTTTATTTCAAAATAAGGCAAAGATTTAACTTCTTTTGTACTAAATCCTTTCAGTTTAAATTTTCACATACATGAACAGTCAAGGTGGCAATTTCATAAGCAGTAAGACACTCTGGGGATGTGTGCTAGACACTTCCAACACACATCCTGTCATGTATTACTGCTTACTTAATTTATTAATGATGAAAAAAGATGCCTCCAAATTGAAGGATTTTCAGAATGGTTTGTAATTGAGTTCTGCTAATGCCAACTGTGTTCCTTTGTGGGGACTAAAACGTCTATTTTAAAACCACTGGTTAGTTCTGAGGCACCATCTCACAAGTCTGATGCTGTAAGTATGCAGCTGTGGATGAATACCACAAGAAGAATTTTTTTTTTTTCACAGGTAAGTACTTTCTTCTTCTGGTGGCTATTACATGCACCTTAGTCGTGAGTCGACATTTTTTGAAGTAAACGTTGGCTTAGAATACAAATGAACAAAATGACAGCAACTCACTAGAATTGCATGTAAACAGCTATTCGAGATACAAGCCTGTGACTACAAAACTGAGCATAAATGTAGAAAACGGTCTTATCTGTCAAGTAGGGGAACCCATTCTCTACAGTCTGCTGGGGTGCTGTAATTTTCTTGAACTTCCATGTAATTGCCTGATTGGGATTAAAAGGCACTGCCATCTTTCACTGTTTTCAGCGTTGATTTAAGGCCAACCAAAAGCGTAGTAATGGAGTACCCACCAAATGTTGTTGCTAGGGTAGCATTTATATGATGTGCTATATGTGTTATTTTTACTGTTAGTGTTGTGTTTTCTTGTACTAGCTACTCAAAATTTTATTTGATCTAAAGAGGAACGTCTTTAAACATGTACCTTTTTTCAAAGACTTCCAAGTCAAAAACAAAGCAAATGTGATGTAAAATTATAACAATATGTAACCCCCCTGCAAATGGGGGTTCCCAAAAGACTTCCAGGAGCTTGCTTGAATGCTCCAAGCCTGAATGGTGTTTGGCGTTTAAGCCATTTATCAGTGAGTGTTTTTAGAGCCTCTGGTACTGTCTCTTCAAGAGCTGTCTGCTTGCAGACATAATTAGTTTGTATGGGGGACTGTGTGCTTCTCTGTTTGAGTACCACTCGAGCTGCTGCCAATTCACTCCATTTTTGCAGTCACTAGGAGTGCAAAGGGAACCTATCTGAAAGATGTAACTGTTTGCCAGAAATCATTTGCAGTAATAATGAAATTACAGTTTGTCTAACCTGCTTTCTTGCAGTCAGAACTGTGTCTGCCTAGTCCCCATTCTGGTTTTGAACTGCTGAACTGGACCAATCAGTGTGGGTAAGCTAGCTCTAAAATGGTGCCTTGGGACGAATCAGAACTTGGACTCATAATCTGAGCCAGCCACAAGAGGATTGTATGGGCAGTGACTCTGGGAGATGTAGTTTAGACTTAGGCGCCTTTTGGACCAACAGCAGCAGTCTATTGTGAGTGACAGCCAATCCAGTCAAGAACTGGGAGGAACTCAAAGGAAGTGCCAGTTTTGTCTGTTGGGTTTCAGTTTAGATCTGGCAGTGAAGGGAAAGAAACCCTGTGCTCCTTCAGTGCACAGTTTCAGTCAAAAGCGTGTGTAAGGCCCAGGTTCCGGTCTGCAGCTTGTGTAACTGCTTGTTAGGACTGAATCCGTCCTGTGAAAAGAATCAAAGGATCTCTGAAGAGTAGAAACCAGGCTCACCCTGTAGAAGACTGGAGAATTGTTGAATTGCACTCGGTCTGTCAGGAACTGAATCTGCTGTGTGTTCTCCGGGTATTGTGCAGTAATTGCGATCGGGATAGAAGCAGCCTGCCTGGTATAGTACTTTCTTTTTACCATATAAATGTGTGAAGAGTCTAGTGGAGCTCAAGAGTAGCCCTGCTGACGTTGAAGGACCCTATCTTGTTTGGAGGTCGTGAGTACTAATTCAGAGTCGCTCCTGTTGAATTGCCACATTAAATCCAAATGGAATCACTGTACTGCTGACTGTTTAAACTAATTTTTCTTTTCACTGTGTGAAAGGGCCCTACCAGCTGCCACGGTTTGGACTAGCCACTAGGGCTTGGGTACCCAGGGACAGTAACTGGTAGGGATAGGCCTGTGCACAGAGCCATGAGTAGATAGTAAAGTGATAAGCTAATTAACCTGATTTCCCCTGTCCTTGTTATATCCCCTAAATAAATCAGAGCTGCTTGTTTCAGCAAAGTTATACTTCCTGAGGTATTTGTCTATGTTAAAGTACTGTACTGTGATTGTTGCACTGTATCTTATTTCACAGGAGGTCCCAGTGCGGAACTAGTCCTGGGGTAAGTGTATACTGTGAAGGTAATTCTGATATATTGTGTGGGCCACTAGTGGGAAGAAAGGGGGTTGCAGTGTCCCAGAGGGCTGTGACCAAGTAAGTTTAACTATTGCAAACCCTGACCTCTGGGTGGAGGCACCCGCCATTGGATCCAGGCCCCTCAACCTGTTAGTGGCAAATCAGGCAGGGGTAGTAGCCCCTGGGATAGCGCCATCTAGGGGTTACAAATACATACCGTACATTCAAGGGAAAATACTCTTTTCCATAGATTCAACCAAGTTGCGCTTTAAAACATATTTAAACCCCACACTTTTGCTAAGCTTTTACTGTATGGTGCTTTAAGAGTTTGTTGTAAGACACATTGTGACATAGCTTTACAGTGCAATAAATTCCATGGCTTCTGCTTTATTCTCAGGTTAATAGAAGGTGGTCAGTTAGAAATTGTGACAGGAGGCTGGGTCATGACCGATGAAGCTTCCCCTCATTTTTTTGCCATGATTGATCAGCTGTTAGAAGGACACCAGTGGCTGGAAAATAATCTGGGTAAGAGATTTTGTTGTTTATTAGTTATATTTTCCTTAAGGGTTGCAGGGGAGAATGGAAATTGTAATAGTGGATCCATTCTCTTGCACACAAGTAAAGTGAAATCCACTTATGAGAACACCTTTTTGAAAGACATGTGTTCGTAAGAACTTTTTAAAAATCTTGGTCATTTTCTAGTCACACCAGCTTTGTTGTCCTGTATGCAAGAAAATTGAAAGAATGGTTTTGTGGCTGTATATTTGAAATTAGGTCTTGTAAAGTAATCTGATACAGGGGACAACAATTTTTTCTGACTGGTAATTAGTACAGGAGCAATAGCCAGAAAGATTTCTGCTGCGGGAAGTTATATCTACTGGTTCACCCCGATAATAATAAATAATAAGTGAAAAGGAACTGACATAAAGTTAGAATGAATCTAAACTAGAAAATTAAGCACAGATACTGTAAAATGTTATGACTGCATACACAATTAATCTCTGTGTCTGGGCCATCCCAGTGGCCCAGCCCTGCCGTTCTGATGACCCGAGTTCAGGAGGGAGCTCTGGCCATAGCAGCTGCTGCTTGGCAGTGGGCTGCAGTCAGGGAGGGAAGGTGCGGGGCTGTGGTTTCGCAGCAATCCTTGCCATGGGAGCTTGGTTTCTCCACAGGACATTAATGCATGAAACTGAGGCTGGCAGAGGCTATGTCCACACCTGGTGTAGAGGCAGGAGCCAGGGAGAACACGGGGGCTAAAATCCCAGGGCTGTCTGAATGAGAGCCTGGGCTTTGAGGGGTCCTAGTGCTAGCTGGTCCTTGGCAAGCTTTTAAACTAGCCAAGGGGGGAGGTGCTGATAAGAGGCAGGAAATGTCAAGCCTCCCCCCCACAAAACATGGCAGGTAGTAAGGTAAACACTGAGGTACAGAGCTCAACACAGGGCAGGGGTAAATGGAAAAATAGACAAGGGCAATAAGAGCAGGGATGGGGGAAAAAAGGATAAAGCCA
Organism: Neoceratodus forsteri; assembly: GCA_016271365.2. Classification (NCBI taxonomy): domain Eukaryota; kingdom Metazoa; phylum Chordata; order Ceratodontiformes; family Ceratodontidae; genus Neoceratodus; species Neoceratodus forsteri. The sequence goes on along the minus strand of CM057454.1, from coordinate 263,745,491 downwards.
ACATTAAATGGAGGGCAATGAGTATCAATGCCCGTAGTCTGGGAAACAAGCTTCCTGAGCTAGTATCCCTGATGGAAGATGAACAATTGGATATTGTGGCAGTCATGGAAACATGGTACACAGAAAAGCATGACTGGGATGTCAACATACCAGGGTACACAATCTACAGAAGGGACAGGGAAGGTAAAAGAGGAGGTGGAGTAGCTCTATACATATGGGAAGGGATCAAAGCTACAGAACTAAAAAGTAAAGGGGGAGGACAAGAGGCAGTCTGGGTCACCTTGGAGACAGGGAATGGCATCACAATCCGCACAGGGGTTGTATACAGACCCCCGTCTCAAGGGGAGGAAATGAACAAGAAAATGATAGAGGACATTCTCAAAATGGCTGAAAAAGGGGAGATACTGTTGATGGAGTACCTGAAAATGCCAGATGTTAACTGGATGACATGTACTGCAGCCACATTCAAGAGCAGGGTCATTCTCGATGCCCTGCAGGGGGAAGACCTTAGACAGCTAATGTTGGAACCCACTTGGGAGGGAGCAATACTAGACCTGGTACTCTCAAATGGAGAGAGGATCACAAATTTAGAAGTCAGTAGACATCTGGGAACAAGCGACCACTGCATAGAGTGCTTCACAATGAGCACAACCATGGAGATAAGCCATACAAAAACAAGAATACTGGACTTTAGAAGGGCTGACTTTGACAAAATGGGTGAATACCTGAAGAATGCACTAGCAAATGGCCAAAAAGGAGGGGTGGAAGAACAATGGAGAAAAATCAAAACTATCATCATAGAGGCAACAAGCTTTTGTGTGAAACAGATAAAGAAAACAAAGCGCAGTAAAAAACCTCTGTGGTTCTCAAAAGAGGTGGCAGGGAAGGTTAAGGAGGAAAAGGCTGCATTCAAAAAGTATAAGGAATCATAGACGGAGCATGACAGGGAACTGTATCAATTAAAGCAGAAAGAAGTGGAGAAGGCAGTCAGAATAGCAAAGGCCCAAACCGAGGAAAAAAATAGCCAACTCAGTTAAGAAGGGGGATAAAACCTTTTATAGGTACATTAGGGAGCATAGAAAGGTTAAGGGAGGGATAGTGAAGATTAATAAAGGAGAGGGGAGGTGGGCAGAGGGAGACAGTGAAAAGGCAGAGATACTGAATGAATACTTTTGCTCAGTATTCACAAAAGAAGATGAGGAGGAGTTACCTAAACCAGACAATAGAAGCACTCTGGGTAGGGGGGTTGACACCAGTCCATTCACAGAAGAAAGAGTCCTGAAAGAACTCTTAAAACTCGAGGTGGACAAAGCAATGGGGCCTGACGGGATTCACCCCAGAATCCTAAAAGAACTAAGGGAGGACCTAGTGACACCACTGACCATACTTTTTAACAAATCATGGCAGGATGGGGTGGTACCTGAGGACTGGAGGAGGGGAGATGTGATTCCCCTTCACAAAAGTGGGAGCAAGGCAGAAGCAGGAAACTACAGACCTGTAAGTTTGACCTCAGTGGTAGGAAAATGATGGAATCACTTCTGAAAGAAAGAATTGTTGAGTGCAGTAGAGGCCAGCGGGGCCGGGACCCAAGCAGCATGGATTTACAGCAGGAAGGTCATGTCAGGCAGATCTAATTGATTGCTTTGACTGGGTGACCAAAGTAATAGACCAGGGAGGGGCTGTGGATATGGCCTACCTAGACTTTAGCAAGGCATTTGACACAGTCCCGCACAAAAGATTAATAATCAAGTTAGCCAGCCTGGGAGTGGGTCCCATGGTAGTAGCCTGGGTAGCAAACTGGCTGCACAACAGGACACAGAAGGTAATAGTGAATAGAACACATTCCGAAGAAAGGGGGGTAATAAGTGGAGTACCTCAGGGCTCAGTACTGGGTCCAGTCCTCTTTAACATCTTTATAGGTGACATTGCAGAGGGTCTGGAAGGAAAGGTATGCCTCTTTGCAGATGACACAAAGATCTGTAACAGAGTTGATACACAAGGGGGGGTAGAAAAGATGAGAAGGGACTTGGCAAGGTTGGAGGAATGGTCAGACATATGGCAACTTAGATTCAATGCAAAGAAGTGCAAAGTAATGTACCTGGAAACAAAAACCCAGGAGAAGAGTACACAATAGCAGGGGAGGTACTAACAACAACAAAAATGGAAAGGGACCTGGGGGTAGTCATATCAAATGACCTAAAGGTGGGTAAGCAATGTGAAAAGTCGGTAAGGAGAGCCAGGGGGATACTGGGATGCATAGGAAGGGGCATCACAAGTAGAAAAAGGGAAGTGGTTATCCCTCTATACAGACAGTTGGTGAGACCCCCATCTGGAGTACTGTGTGCAGTTTCGGAGATCTCAGCTGCGCAAGGACATAGACAGGATGGAAGCAGTCCAGAGGAGGGCAACTAAAATGGTGCAGGATCTGCAGCAGAAACCATATGAAGAGAGACTGAGAGAGCTTAATATGTATACTCTTGATGAAAGGAAGGACAGGGGACATGATAGAAACTTTCAAGTACCTCAAGGGAATCAACAAACGCCAGGAGGGTAGCATCTTTCAGAAAAAGAGATGTGTAAGAACAAGGGGGCACAATTTAAAGATAGAGGGGGGACGGCTCAGGGGTAATGTGAGGAATTTTTTATTCACGGAGAGAGTGGTGGATACATGGAACTGCCTTCCTGAGGAGGTTGTTGGGTCTAAAACAGTGGAGGAATTAAAACATGCAGGGGACAGACATTAGGCAATTATAGTTGGGGGTTGCAGGAAGTAGGCTGTTGGTTAACTAGAATCTGCAGCTTATCCAGTAGGTAGGGAAATGGGCAGACTGGGTGGGCCAAGTGGTCCTTATCTGCCGTCAAAGTCTATGTTTCTATGATCCTAGTCCGCATAGTAATAATAATAATAATAATACATTTTATTTGTAAAGCGCCTTTCAAATTTTCAAGACGCTGTACAAACATAATAAAACACAGATAAAACTTCAGTCTCATCAATAATATAACACAGTCAATAATCCAAGAAGGCAGACTGATAAAAATGAGTTTTTAAACCCCTCTTAAATTCCTCCATGGAGGTGCACTGCCCGCAACCGGGGGTAGAGAATTCAAAGAGTGGGAGCAGCATAGAAAAAACTCTGCAACCAGATGAATTTAGGCTCACTCTTGGAATCTCTAGCAACCTCGTCGGCTGAGCGGAGCGATCGGCCAGGGCAGTAAGGAGCTAAAAGATCTTTCAGATAGGCTGGACCCTGATCATGTAGGGCTTTAAAAGTCAGTAAACAGACTTTAAAGGTGATCCGCCACCGAACGGGAAGCCAGTGCAGATCGCGCAGCACCAGGGAGATGTGGCAAGACCTGCTTGTCCTAGTCAAAACCCAGGCTGCCGCATTCTGCACTAGCTGAAGGCGGCAGATTTCAACCCCAGAAAGCCCAAAATACAGGGAGTTGCAGTAGTCCAAACGCGAGGACACGAAGGCGTGGACCAACGTTGGTAACGTGTCAGATGGAACAAGGTGCTTCACTCTAGCGATATTCCTAAGATGGTAAAGGAAGTCTTGACGACTGCTGACACCTGTGACTGTAGTGTCAGCCTGTCATCCAAGATAACCCCTAGGTTCGCACCGTTGGGAGGTGGAGTGACACACCCCAAGAAAAATTCCTGAGGTGCACCAACAGGCGGCCCCTCTATCCGACGACCCGGATCCACTACCAAAACCTCTGTCTTTTCTGAGTTCAACTTCAGCCAACTAGAATCCATCCAATCCTGGATTTCTTTCAGACAGTTGTTAAACACTGAGAGAGCTCCATCCTGGTCAGGAGCAAAAGACAGGTATAGCTGGGTATCATCTGCATAGCAGTGAAACCTCGGCTTATGCCATCTTATAATGTCTCCGAGGGGCAGCATATACACCTCGAATAACATGGGAGATAGCACAGAACCCTGAGGCGCCCCACACAACAAAGGAGTTGGGCCAGAGGAAAAAAACCCCGGCACAACTCTTTGTGATCTCCCAGTGAGGAATGAGGTGAACCATCTAAGGACGATTCCCGATATTCTGCAAATCTGCCTCAGGCGTGCTAACAGCACCACGTGATCCACGGTGTCAAAAGCTGATGAGAGATCGAGAAGAATTAGAATAGAACGTCTCTTCTGGTCTCTCGCTCTCAGGAGATCATTAAGCACCCGAACCAACGCAGTCTCGGTGCTATGTCTTTTTCGAAAACCGGATTGGAAGGGTTCGTAGATGTCATGGATGGTTAAATGGTTCTCCAATTGGACCGCCACTACTTTCTCAGTCACCTTCCCAATAAAGGGTAGGTTTGAGATGGGTCTATAGTTTGTGAAACAGTCTGGGTCCAAGGTAGCTTTCTTCAAGAGCGGTGTCACCACCGCCTCTTTCAGGGAGCTAGGAAACTTGCCTGACTACAGGGAGCACCAGACTATTTGCACAAGGATTGGACCGATGATGTCACAACAACCCAATATTAGGGAGGTCGGTCCAGGATCCAAACTACAGCTCGTAGGGCTCGTAGTAGCCTTCCGGGGCGGGGGGGGGCAGACACCAGGCTAAGGTGTGTCCCAAGGGCTTACAGGCTTGATCAGGGTGTATCCCCGTGAACAGGCTATATCCACGATGATGACTAGTGCTGCAAAAGAAAGCTGTATTAATTTGGGGGGGGTCCCATGTTTGAGAACAAACAGAAATTCATGAACGTTTTGATCAGATTCCAGCTCTTGTTATTACCTGTATCCACTGGTCCACAACACCATTGAGAATTATTTTCAGTGATCCTGGACAATGCCCAGCAGGTCTCAGGCCTAGCACCAGTGCAGTTTTTGAGTCCTGTTGTACTGTTACATGGATCAGCATGAAAAGTGATCTGAGCCTAGCTTGATAAAAATAAAGCCCTCCTGTAAGAACATCCATACTGTCAGAACATTTTTACTTGCAGTTTTGAGTGTTCCTATAACAAGGCTACACTGTATCAAAGACTGTAATAAGTTAGGCATTTATTTTCCAACTGATAACTTGAAGAAGAGAAGTCCTTTCCAATGGACTGTGTTAAATCTTTTGAGATCCAGTGGAAATTTAATCTTTCATCTCACAATCACCACATTTACATGTCAGGAAGTAATCAGATATATGAAGAAGTGTGATTACTTGAAAATCTGATTAAGTGATCTAATGAGGCTTCTTCTTTTTGTGGACTTTGTTTCCCTCCTGGCTACTGGGGCATCTCTCAGGTGGAGACCCACTCAACCTCAACCTCACCCTCACTGCCAGAACACTTTCCTCAACCGTGGAATCAGGTAATCAGGTGCTGGGTCCCCCCTCTCCTGCCTGGCCCATACGGGAGGAAGCAGGGACCACGGAGAGTCAAGTCGGGGTCCGGACCCCCAGAGTCCTGCCGTCGCCTCCCCGGTGGCCGGGATTTTCCTCCTTTTGTTTCTCCCCCGAGGCGCGGACATGCAATGACATCTGTGTGGAGGACGCTATCCTGCCCCCTTCCGCTGACATCCACCATCTCCTCTCCCCCTCAGCAGCTCTGCTTCTTGTAGTGCCCCCCGGTCTCCTCCAGGAGGCACCACAAAGTGAGGTGTCCCTGATACCCCACCCCAGGAGAGGTGAGCAGTCCTCCAGATGCTCAATCTTCCACTCCCCATGCTGACCCCCAGCTCCCAGTATCCGCTGCTGAACTCCGGTTGTCGGTGTGGCGTCCAGTGTCTCAACTCTCAGCACCACCGGGTCAACTCTAATGAGGCTTCTTGTAGGTAGATTCATTACTGTCCCCTTTTTTTTTTTAACACATGAAGCAGCTCAGTGTGGGGAGCCATTCAAAAGGATTTGGGAAAGCATTTTGCCTAATGAGATTGTTCACTGTTGTAATCATCAGCCTATTTAAGTATTAACTATTTAATTGCTGCTTTTTAAAGAAAAATACAGCAATTTTTTTTTATAGTTTGGACCCCCTTCCCTGCTGTCAGTGTGTCAGAAAATGGAAGCAGATTGATTAGTTCTGCCTCCTTGATGTCATATCAGGGATTTCACATTTTGCTTTTAAAACTGAAGCAGTATTCAGCGGGTGGATGCAATAAGAATTACCTGCTTCCGAAGGTATTATTCCTCTTGCAGACCATGCCAATTAGCCAACCTGCAAGTTTTTTTAATGGCCTAAATAAAAAAACAATATTACGATACATCTAGGATGGACAACCTCCACGGATTAAATTTGCTAATTTACAGCTGCCTAAGAGATCGGGGGATTAGCCCAGCCAAACTTAGTCTCCTATCATACTGCAGCACAAGTGTGGGTTATTTTTCTTTGGTTGCATACGTCCTATTATGCTAAATGGAGGGAGGTGGAAATCCGAGAAGAGGATCTTACAGATCTTCCTTAAATTCTATTGAACGTTCCTGGGATCCCTGTAGAGGACATTATGGATAATCCATACACCAGTAATACTTTGAAGTGTTGGACTGCCTTGTTGGCTTCCACACATTCAAGCCACTGAGGCATTTACTGATTTCTCTTTCACGCCACCACCCTTTTCTTCCGGCTAACATGGATATGGGCTTTAGGAGGTGGGAGAGACATAGTATATTCACCTTGTGGCACATGCTTAAAGATGGTTTTCCTCGTCCTTTTGAGGAGCTCCAACGGCTTTATGACCTGCAGCCCCAGGATAGATTTCGATGTTGCAAGTGATGAACTTTATAAAACATTTCCTAGAGAGCAACTTATACAAGGTTACCATAGTGTCAGCATAGAACTCATAAACAAAACGTTGAGGGGTCGTGCTCCTCTCCAGCACATAGTATCTTATCTTTATAACTCATTACTTGAAGTGAAAGGAGACACAGTACAATATATTAAACAGAAGTGAGAAACATATTTAGGGGTTGTTTTAACAGTCTCAGTTTGGGACAGACATATTCATTTTCTACATTCATGCACAGAATCCCATAAGTGGAAGGAATTTGCCTGGAAGATCTTAACAGGATTTTTTAAAACCCCTGCAATTCAGGCTAAGTACCGCCCACACATACAGGCTACTTGCCGGAGAGGCTGCGATGTTTCTCCTTCCACTCATGAGCATGTATTCTGGGGTTGCAGGAGGTTAGTGTCTTTCTTTGAAGCATTACAATAGGCTCTGCATGAGATATTTGGGATCCATATGCAGATCACAGCAGAGGTTTTCCTGTTCTCACACTTCCCTCAGGAAGTGGGGGACTCGACATCTAAAAATCTGTTTCAGACCCTTTTGCTGGTGGCTTAGGAGGCAGTATAGCACAGTGGGTTAAGGCTCTAAGCTGCAGATCTGGAGTCCTTGGTTTAAATCCCACTGCCGCCTAGGCACCTCTAGGTTCCTCTATGGAGGCACCCACAGTGGAGACCAAAGAGGATGCTGGGAACCTCCACAAAGGAGACCCACAGGAGGGTGGCATGGGACCCCACAGGGGAAGGAAACAATTCCTGGTGGGGGACTCCATTGTTAGGAAGGTAGAACTGGGGGAGGAAGGGGAGAGGGAGGTAAGGTGCCTGCCTGGCACCATGGCTTGGAGGGACAGGGAGCGAATCCTCAGGATTGCCGGAGCAACTGCACAGGGGAGGGAGCTGGATGTCATTGTCCACCTAGGGACAAATGACCTGGCTAAGAAAGGGATCAGAGCAGTGCAGGAAGAGTTTGTGGAATTGGGGAGGGGCCTTAGACAAGTAGCACGCATGGTAACCTTCTCGGAGGTGCTGCCTGTCTATGGTGTATGAGAGGCTGGGGTGCTCCACACCATGGGATTCAATCAGTGGTTGAAAAACTGGTGTGGAGCTCAGGGATATGGCTTCATTGGGGACTCGGTGTCCACCTGGAGTGATGCAAGCCTATACTGGCATGATTGGCTGCATCTGTTCAGGAGGGGAACCAAGATCCTAGGTGATAGGTTTAAATGCTTCCTTGGCAAGTATTTAAACTAGCCAAGGGGGAAGGCACTGGAAAAGAGCAGGGAAATCCTAGCCCCCCCCCCAAAAAAAGTCACGGTAGTAAGTGCAGTAAACACCAAGATAGAGATGTCAATAGGGAGAAGGGCAGGGGTAAATGGAGAAAGTGACAAAGGCAATAAGGACAGGGATGGGGCAAAATGGGGTAAGACCATCAGGAAATGGAGGGTAATGAGGACCAGTGCTCGTAGTCTGGGCAACAAGCTCCCTGAACTGGTGGCCTTGATGGAAGAGGGATGCCTGAATATCGTAGCAGTCACAGAAACATGGTACACAGAGAACCATGACTGGGATGTTAACATACCAGGGTATGTAACCTACAGGAGAGACAGGGAGGGGAGAAGAGGGGGAGGAGCAGCTCTCTATGTAAAGGAAGGGATAAAAGCAACTGAACAAAAGAGTAAACAGGGAGGAGACGAGGCACTGTGGGTCACCTTGGAGACTGGAGTGGCACCACAGTCCACACAGGGGTTGTATACAGACCCTCAGGTCAGGGGGAGGGAATGGTCAAGGATATGATAGAAGGTATTCTTAGGATGGCAGAGAAAGGGGAGATACTGTTGATGGGAGACCTGAATATTCCAGATGTTAACTGGAGCACACTTGCTGCACCCATCCAAAACAGGGCCATTCTTGATGCCTTACAGGTGGCATGCCTCAGACAGCTAGTTTCAAAACCCACTGTGAGGGCAATCTTAGACCTCGTACTCTCAAATGGGGACAGTGAGAGGATCTCAGATCTAGAAGTAGGTTGCCATCTGGGAACAAGTGACCATCAAACAGTGTGGTTCATGTTAAACTCAGCTACAGAGTCAAGCCATACAGAAGAGAGGGTACTGGACTTCAGGAGGGCTGACTTTGGCAAGATGGGAGAGTGCCTCAGAAAAGCACTAGCAAACAGGCTAGAAGGAGGGGTGGAGCAACAATGGGGAATCGTCAAAACTGCCATCACAGAGGCAACAAGCCTTTGTGTGAAGCAAATAAACAAATCAAAACGAAAGAAAAAGCCACTATGGTTCTCAAAAGAAGTGGCGGGGAAAGTCAGGGAGAAAAAGATAGCATTCAGGAAGTGTAAGGAAACACAGAAGGAGCAGGACAGAGAGATGTACCAGTTAAGGCAGAAGGAAACAGGTAGGGAAGTCAGAATAGCAAAGGCCCAAACTAAGGAGAGGATAACCAACTCAGTTAAGAAGGGGGATAAAACCTTTTATAGGTACATCAGGGAGCGTAGAAAGACAAAGGGAGGGTTAGTGGGGCTGAATAGAATGAACGGTGGGTGGGCAGAGGGGGATAGTGAAAAAGCAGGGATACTGAATGAATATTTCTGCTCAGTATTCACAAAAGAGGAGGGGGAGGTGCCTAATCCAATTAACAGAAGCACTCTTGATAGGGGAATTGATCCCAGTCCTTTCACAGAAGAAAGGGTTCTGAAATAACTCCTAAAACTGAAGGCGGACAAAGCAATGGGGCCTGATAGAATTCACCCCAGAATTCTAAAAGAATTAAGGGGAGAACTAGTGAAACCACTGACTACCCTTTTTAACAAATCATGGGAGGATGGTGTGGTACCTGAGGACTGGAGGAAGGCAGATGTGATTCCCCTTCACAAAAGTGGGACCCAGACAGAGGCAGGAAACTACAGACCTGACAGTTTGACCTGTGTGGTGGGGGAAAGTGATGGAATCACTTCTGAAGGAAAGAATTGTTGAGTACCTAGAGGCCAGTGGGGCACAGGACCCAAGGCAGCATGGGTTCACAGTGGGAAGGTCATGTCAGACAAATCTAATTGATTTCTTTGACTGGGTGACCAAAGTAGTAGACCAGGGAGGGGCTGTGGACATGGCCTACCTAGACTTTAGCAAGGCATTTGACACAGTCCCACACAAAAGAGTAGTAGTCAAATTAACCAACCTGGGAGTGGGTCCCAGGGTGGTAGCCTGGGTAAAACATTGACTTAACAACAGGACACAGAAGGTTATTGTAAATGGAGTCCACTCTGAAGAAAGAGGGGTTACTAGTGGGGTACTGCAGGATTCAGTACTGGGTTCAGTCCTTTTTAATGTCTTTATAAGTGACATTGCAGAGGGACTGGAAGGAAAAGTATGCCTCTTTGCAGATGACACAAAGATCTGCAACAGGGTTGCTACACAAGGAGGCGTGGAAAGGATGAGAAGGGACTTGGCAAGGTTAGAGGAATGGTCGGAGAGTATGGCAGCTAGGATTCAATGCAAAGAAGTGCAAAATAATGCACCGGAAACAAAAACCAGGGAAGATTACACAATGGGGGGTAGTAACAAAACAGAAAGGAAAGGACCTGGGGTAATCATATCAGATGACCTGAAGGTTAGCAAGCAATGTGAGAAGGCAGTAGGGAGAGCTGGGGATATACTGGGATGCACAGGAGGCATCACCAGCAGGAAACAGGAAGTTGTTATCCCTCTGTACAGACAGTTGCTGAGACCCCGTCTGGAGTACTGCATCCAGTTCTGGAGACCCCATCTCCGCAAGGACATAGACAGGATAGAGGCAGTCCAGAGGAGGGCAGCTAGAATGGTGCAGGGTCTGCAAGAGAAGCCATACGAGGAGAGACTAAAATAGCTTAATATGTATACCCTTGAGGAAAGAAGGGAGAGGGGACATGATAGAAGCGTTAAGTACCTCAGTGGAATCAACAAAATCCAAGAGGGTAGCATCTTTCAGAAAAAGAGACATGCAAGAACAAGGGGACACAATTTAAAGATATTGGGGGGGGGGCAGTTCAGGGGCAATGTGAGGAAGTATTTTTTCACAGAGAGGGTAGTGGATGCATGGAACAGCCTTCCTGAGGAGGTTGTGGGGTCTAAAACTGTGGGAGAATTCAAGAATACATGGGGCAGACATAAGGCAGTTCTTGTGGGGGGTAGGAAGAAATAGGCTGTTGGTTGACTAGGATCTGCAGCTTATGCTGTAGATAGGGAAATGGGCAGACTAGGTGGGCCAAGCGGTCCTTATCTGCAGTCAAAGTCTATGTTTCTATGTTCTATGTTTCACATACTGTGTGATCTTGAGCAACTCACTTAACATCCTTGTTCTCCCAGGTCGCAACTGCAAACAAGCTTTAGCTTAGTGTGCTACTCCTGGTTAAACAATGTTCTCTTTCCCTTCCCTAAAAAGATCATCACTAGACACTGCCTCTCCGGGATAATCCCCACGATAAGAGAATGGCAAGATTTAATGATTGAGCTTTATAAAATGGAACGTATTACTGCTTTCTGTCATCACAGGAAGAATAACTTTGAAGTATATTGGAGGAGGTGGGTTTTGCACATCATGAATTTGTCCTGGGGGGGGGGATCTGGGATGTATGTTTTGGGTGCACACCTTGGTAACGAAAGAATATCTGAATTAAGTTACTTGTACACATTCACTATGTATTTAATAATTATCTTGATAATGCACTGTCTGCTCTCTTGATTACATTTTTTTACACATTTATGTTGTAAGCAAAATCTGAGCTGCTGTCTTGTTGTTTTGTTTCTTTCCCTTCCCGTAATGTATTTGTTTGCTTATTATGTATCGTATGGTATGACTGATGTACTAAAAGATGTTGAAAAAAGCTATTAAATAGTTATAAAAAAAACAAAAAACTGAAGCACTGTAAAAGGCTCTATGACTGCTGGCCCGTCGATGCAGCGGTAATGCTACCACTAGCGATGCGACCTGGGTTCGGAAACGAGCCTGGGATATCAGGGGGCGAGCTGGGGAAGGGTGGGATAAGCGTCCCCTCAGAATGCTTTCCACCTTGGGGGAGCGAAGATTGTGTCTTTGGCACAGCACCACCACCTGGGTGACCTAAGGTTGAGGCACAGCGAGAGCCCAGGCTCAGGGAGGGTGGACGTCGGTGTGCGAGTGTGCGGCGCGTGCAGGTAGGCGTGCATATCGCACACACCACTGACATCATGGGGTCTGGGGAAGGACAGGGAAAACACCCCTGATCTATGCAGGATGATGCCCATGTCGCATAGTAGGCCACGCCCTTGCGGACCACGACATCCTCCCAACACTGTGCTGTATTACAGGGGGGGTTCATGTGCTCTCCTAGTGTCCCCACCTGGGGGGGGGGGCAAGCCAGGGAGGAACACAGGAGAGGCAAGTCCCAGAGAAGGCAGATGATGGGGCTGGGTGCAAGGCTGGGTTTATGGGGTTGATCAGGGTTGAGGAGGAAAAAGTATAACGTCGAAAAAAGAAAAGGGCTCAATATATTTTTCTTACTACTTTATTTAAAAAGAAAGAAAAAAAACTAGAAGTAAATGGGGTAAACACAGCCACAATATGTTGTACTCTGGTGCTGGCCCATTCAAACACTTTCCCACGAGAGCTGCCATCAGATCAGCAGAGGTAGCCGCTCCATGCAGTGACCATCATTGTAACAAAAAAACAGCAGTACAGTTGTTGCTCAAAACTGGATGCTGATCAGTTCTGAAACTTCTGTGTAGATCTGTTCCCTCTTCTTTCATCTTGTTACTGATGTTTTAAGTGCCATGAACCATGAAATAAGAAATTAAGTAATATGTGAATTTAATACTATTAAGTAAATAGTGTGCTCGCCATGTCTCTTGGCTAATCAAGAGTGTTGCCTTGTGTTGTCTTAGGGTTAAAGAACCATGAAGAGACATTTGCAGTACCCCATTTAGTTTTTATTAATTTTAGCCCTATTGGTGCATATCCCACTCATCTGCTGCCCTACACTCGCTCAGCTAGATGGAAAGTGAAAGTATGTGGCGCCCTCTCTTGCACTGAACTTTTAAAGCAAGTAAGCCTCTCAATGAATGCACATTACTGGATTGTTAGGGGCAGTGGATGGATAGTTCATGTAGTGGGTGTGTGCAGATTTTTATTTTTTCTAATTTCACAGAAAAAATGGCGACTCCATTTATGCTTTTTGGGTCAGAAAGACCTTGGAATTTGGACCTGTATAACTTTTCTAGGCTGTAGCAGATGAAGCACTTTATTTTTAGTAGAGCTTTTTTTTTTCACTTCTGGCCATGCTCGTGCTCCCTAGGATATACCTTGATATCAAGGAGAATATACCCTGTTCCAGTCTGATACACCACCATCTCCCCAGGTTGAGCACTTCGCTTCCCTTCCATGGCAGGAGCTCTGGGTTAGGGCCATCCCCCCAATTCCCTCTGCTGTGTGCTTTGTGGACTAAGATCCAGTATTGGCAGGCAGCACAACCCAGGGAAATGCAGAGGCACAGATCATCATTTAGACAGACATGAGAATTTCTTCCCTTAAGATTCCTCCCCTTCTCCAGACATGAGCGCAGCCGTCTGATTTGCCTCATGCATTCCTGTAGCAGGAGCAAGCACCCTGGCCCAAGCATGAGTTGCTGTGGTGCCAGAGGTGCTGTTAGCAGTCCCTAACCAAAGCACAGAGCCACGTGGTAGCAGCCCCAGCCTTACCTGTCTCCTGATTCAGATGCTTGCGCTCTCTCATGAATGCAGGTCTCTTGCACATCAGTACAGTCTGCAGGTGCTGTGCCATCAGGGTGGCCTTGATGGAGCAGTCATCTGCTGCAGTCTCTCCATTACATTCCAATTAGAGGGAAAAAAAAGAAATGATTTTGAACAGTTTGAATATGCTGACAGTGGGACTTCACCCATACACCCACCTTTGCTGAATCCCGGCTCAGAGAGCTGATGCCTAAGAACTGTAGCGCCATGCCCCTTTGCCTTATACCCAGCTACCATTAAACATCAGAACTTGTTCGAGAGGGTAACCAGCTGAACATTGCCTAAAAGCACTGTTTTGGGAGGATAGTTGGGATATGTGAGTGTGTAAATGAACATAACCAGAAAGCAAAAAGTTATTTATTTGTAACCGTTTTTCTTCTAGTGTAGGGTTACCACCTGTCCCTATTTTCGCAGGACAGTCCTGATTTGGGCAGCTGTGTCCTGCAGAAAAACATGAAAAATACTAAATGTCCTGACATTATAGCAGAAAAAATATTTTCTGATTTTCCTCTAAATGTTGCAAAAAACTATAATACCTTAACTAAAATATCTTAAAATAATAAAAAACACAAGAAACAACTAAAAAACTACATCACTTAATCTTAATTCTGATTATTTAGAGAAAACACGTCTGTTGCATTGGTCGAGATGACATATTGTCCTGCGAAAAATCCAGTTTCAGTAAGAAATGTCCCACTTTGGGCTTCTTAAAAGGTGGTAACCCTATTCTAGTGGTATTAATCTACTTCCACACACCATATGCACATTCTCCTCAGACAGTACCATGCTGGAGATTACAGGGTCTGATCACTATGGTGGCTCTTCTGTGGGAAAGGTTTAATATGGAGGGAGGTGGGCAAAAGGTGTGTGGGCGGAGCATGTGACTTGGGTCAAATTCTATTGTATATTTCTTGGTGCTGGCTCCTTGAGTTGGAATAAACATGTGTATTGTGATGAATATGTACCACTAGAGAAAACACAGTGATAAGTATGTAACCATATCTTCTTACAACATGGATTCATCCGTAACCACATACTTGCAGATTACTGGCTTGAGGAACTGATGCCTGGAACAATCCAATCAGGTTTTAATTATGGCACTTGCATAACACTTCATGACTTGTGTAGCACAAAAAATCTAGGCATGCCTTGTTTCTGTAGAAATGATGCTTGTTGAATTCTTTATTGAGTCTGCAAATTCCACAATCTTCATGCGCAGTGATAAAAAACAGAACTAAACTTTCCCAGTGTGGAATAGTCTTTATTTTCTTTTTATCTCAGGCCAATGCAACGTTTCACTGGGCTACCAGATTAATCATGTATTGTTACAAAAAGATGTTTTATTTATATATATATATATAAATATGAAACCACATATACCCCCATAATGCAAAGCATCAAGGGCTGTATATGCAAATCACCACAAAATATTATGCTGGTTCAACTTTAAGCATTAAAGCATGGCACGGAAAGGCCTCTCACACAGTCTGCAAAGGGTGCCAACAGAAGACACAGACAAATGTTTCGTCCTACCAGGACTCATCAGTGTGCCTCCTCTGTATGACACCCCAGTGGAATGAACCAGCTACCGTAAGTTGGTCTATCTAGGTTGGGTTGTGGTGAGCCCAATAAAACCAAAAAACAAGCTAAAAGACAAAGAACCTGAATGCGCAAGCACCGAGGCAAGGGTTACCCCAGAGGGCATTGGGCGGGAAGCCAAGTTTAAAAAAAATACAAAATCACACATACCCTCATAATGCAAAGCATCATGGGCTGTATATGCAAATCAACACTATATATATATATATATATATATATATATATAGATAGATATAGATAGATATAGATATATATATATTTTTTTCTTTAGTATTTATGGTTTGTTATTAAAACAAAAGAATAATTGTCCTTTCATGTGCTCTTCTTCACCAGCTAAAGCAATGCAGTAGTGCTGTATTGGGGGGGGGGACATCTGGGGAGAGTACCTGTATATTTTTAATGTACATGCAAATTTAACATATAAACGTACATATAGCATCCATAATTCAAAACTGTTATTCAGTTTTAAAAATCATTTTAGTATATATAGGTTCACATGACACTTTCAAGACTTATTTCTGCTTTATATGGTGATATCTGACTTACTAGGGCAATCTAATCTTTTTTTCTTTTTATTAAGTTCTACAATTATTGACAACTTTCCCGGTATAACTGTTAAACTCTCTGCTTAAAAATTCTTGATTTTATAGTGCTTCTCATAGTCTTAAATTCTCCATTTCCTTTTAAAACGGTTTATGACACCTCATTTTTAGCCAATATTATTGCCTCAGTATTCACAGCTAAATCCGTGTTATCAGGTCTGACATAATGCTTTAGAAGTGGCAGTAATATTGCTGTTTAGGGAGTTTCAAAACAGCAGCTACTCACTTTTAAATATAACAGAGGAGACTACAAGTGAATATTTTTGATTCATTACAAGTATCAGCATGATCCAAAGTAAAAACCGGAGGTTTGCAAATATAGTATTTAGTTTAAAATCCCTGCCACACCAAATATTAGACTAAAGGGATGAAGCCGGGGGGAGATTTTGGTTGATGATTTTGGTTGCTAACTAAAAGAGCATATTTTAATTTTTAGCATTAAGTTAAACCTGGTAACAAGGCTTTAGCTGTGGATACTGAGACAATAATACTGGCTAAAAATGATGTTTCATAAACTGTCTTCACAACCCTGTATGTTTTAGAGGAGGATACCAAGCAACATCCTCACAAAAATAAAAATAAATCTTGGACCGAGTCTGCTAGCTGGTTCCAGTTTCTGGAGATTTTGGGCAAGACCTCTACTGGGATGGACCATTTGCTAGTCACAGGAGACTTTCTTTCATTCCTTGGTCAGAAAGGTATAGAATGAACCCATAAAAAGCTCAGTCTGTGAATAAAAGGGCGGTAAAGCAATAATATGTGCTAAGAAGGTCATGAGGACCTGATACCCAGCCTGGAGCTACAGGCCTGGTACCTGTAGCTGCATCTGAAAAAAGCCTGGTCCACAATCTTGGCTAACTCTCTTAACAAGGAGTGCCACAAGATAGACTTGCTAGGGAAGGGAATGTTTCTAAATCCACATTGGCATGTCAGCAAACTACCTATTTAGGATTCTCTGCCAGATACCAACATGCCACAGAATTCTGTGGAAGAATAGAAGGAGAGAATTAAAAGTAAGAAAACGGGTGTAAACAAGCTGGGAAGTGGTCCAGTATTTGGTATTTGAAATTCAATGTCAAAGAAAGTAGTTGGGCATGTTGGGGCCTGTGCATTATTGAGGGGCCGTGTACGGGCCAGTCGAACGTACCCAGCCCCACAATACTAAATAGGATCCAGTATGCGTAACTTAAATACTGGACCACTTCTCTAGCCTGCCTACATCCCTTTGCCTGGTGGCTGGCATGCATGAACACTGGCCACCACCATGCATCTGTCTGTGGCCCTGTCCCCCCGTATGCTGTTGTGCAGGGGTGGATTGGAGGACACAGGGAGGCATCCAGTTAGATGCCCATCCTGGTACCCCTAAAGATGTCCTGCATCACATAAGCAGGGGATCTTGGGAAGGCACAGGACATCTGATTTCACAGAAGATGGTCAAGTGCCCAAATGACTGCCCCCAGCCCCGCCTGTCAGCCCAGAGGGCTGGAGCAGCATGGTGGTAGTGGTGGGGGATTCCTGGTCCTGCAGCCAGCGGGTGCTATCTTGTAGGCAACCCACCCCTTAAAGCATAGGGGCCATTAGTAGCAGAAATCTGCATACAGAGTATTGCTTTAATGGGCTAGAGGTGGAGCCAGTCGAGGGAGGAAAGGGACCGGGGGTGATTAACAGTAATGTAAAAACTTAAAATGCTGTGCGGCATACACATCAGGTGGGATTGCATTAGTCTCAGGAGAGTGGTGATATTGTTCTGAGTTTGACCACTCCTTGAGTATTCTCCTTCTTGACTCCTAAGATCAACTTAATACTGGTTGTACCACCTAAAACGATTGAAGGCAGGGCTTTGTATGGGCCCCCTCCTAAGGAACAGCCTTTCCTTTGACTTAGGCAAATAGAATCCATTGACGATTTTAATTTTGCACCCAAACCTTCATGTTTTCACAGGCCTTTAAGATCGGTTGAAAAAACATATTATAAAGTGTGTATTTGATTTATGTATTGACTGCCTGAACTGATGTATTTGTGGACTAGTTAGTTTACTGAATGTTTTTTATTGTGTGCTGCCTCAGAGATTTTGGACGAGCATTATATAAATAAAAGTGGATTGGATTGGAATATTGCATCCAGTTTTAGAGCCTGTATCTCAAGAAGGACAGGGAAAGGTTATAGACTATGCAGGGGAGGGCTAAGAAAATGATATGGAGCAGCAGGATAAGTCACGAGGAGTTGTTCAGCTGGACAGCTGGAAGGGGTAAATTCAAAAAGACAACGTTTTTTTTTTTTTCAAAGAGTTAGCGGAGGACAGGTGGAACTATCTATTGAGCAATGTGGTCGATGTTGGGACTATAACGAGTTCAAAGCATGATTAGACATTCTCAAGGGTGTTATCTGACGTGAGGGACAGGTGGGGGAAGTAGGGAGGATTTAGGAATTTAAAGTAATATAACGTAGGGCACTAGGGTAGACTAGATGGACTTACAGTCGTTTTCTGTCCTTGTTTGTGTATGTAGCTATATATGTCCTATATTCATCTTTGTTGTTTCTTGCAGACAAATTGCCCAAGGATGCAAGTGATACTTTCTTGCAAACTATTTAGTAGGGCATGGATGCCTCCAAACCGCTTTAAACATTGTGAATACCAATCAGGGGTGTAGCCAGACACTATATATATATGTAGCCAGGACTGTGTTTGTTGCCTTATTTGGCACAGTATATACAACTTTTGTACCCCATGACACTGGCTGCCCCCCATGCATGGGTATATACAGATGCCATGCATTGTTCCTTCAAGACACCAATATATCAGCCCAGACCCTGTAAGGCTGTATAGTTCTTAGGATGCAAGGACAGTATCAGTGACTGATCCTTCTGGTTTTGACTAATATGAATACACTTACAGAAAGGTTCTGCTCGTTCTGTTGTGTTCCCATGGACTAGGGAGGCAGTTCAGGGCTATTTGCCCCAATAAATGTGTACACCATGGAGTACATGGTGTATGCCTGCCTATACCCCTGATACCAATGAAACAGCTTCCAGCAGCATGGTAACTGGGGCATGCATGGTTGAGATGCACTAACCTGTTGCAGGAACTGCAACAAAAGGTTGCAGATTTTCCATTTAAATATTCTTCTTTATTTGATCCCCAAGTAGACTCCTTACAGAAGGTCAAGGGGACAAGGGTAAATGAGTTGCTGACAGGCCCTGCATCTTGCATACTCCCAACCCCAGAGGCCAAGATATCCTTCCATAAGGCCTCACCACGAGAATCATCTGAAAGGCAAGGCCCTTCAGATGTCCACATTGACTACTTCTGGTCATTCTGGTTGTTTACCACCCTTAAGGTTCCTCCAGACCTTCTGGTGGGAGGCAGGATCTCCTATTTACATACGAACATACGAGAAGCCAGCAGAAGAAGGCTATTTAGTCTATCGAGTCTGCTCGTATTGCAAGGTCCACAGTTTGAGCTAATGTCCCTGCCCTCCCTCCCACCCATGAGCCTTATCTTCCCTCTGTGCCTATCCAGCCTCTCTCAAAGTTGCCCATTGTCTTCAACAAGGACCTCTTCCAGCAGCGCATTCCAAGTGTCCACCACCCTCTCTGTGAAGAGGTGCTTCCTGACCTCCCTCCTAAACCTCCCACCCTCCAGCTTAAGACTGTGCCCCTTCGTGTTATGGTTGCCACTCAGTTTAAAGAGACTCGACTTATCAACTTTATTTATCCCTTTCAAGTACTTGAAGATCCCAATCATGTCTCTCCCCCCCGTCTTCCAGGGAGTACATGTTCATTACTCTTAATTTCTCCTTGTATTCCTTACCCTGCTGACCAGCTATCATCCTTGTAGCCCTCCTCTGGACCTTCTCCAGCAGGTTAATGTCCTTTTTGAGGTGTGGGCACCAGTGCTGAACTCTGCACTGTAGATGCGGCCTTACTAGTGACCTGTACAAGGGCAGTATAACCCCCCCCCCCCCGATATGCATCCCAGCATCTTGTTTGCCTTTGCTGCTGCTGTCTTGCACGGCGTGGAGTGCTTCAGGTCACTAGTGATCATCACTCCCAGGTCCTTCTCCTCTGATGCAGATACTCGGACTCCACCCAGGTAGTATTCTGTCCTGGGATTCTTGGCTCCAATATGAATAACTTTGCATATCTTGGCATTGAAGCCAACCTGCCAGATCCTGGACCACCTCCCCAGCTTTTCCAGATCTTCCTGTAGGTCCTGTATCCTGTCAGATGTGTCCACTCTCCCACAGAGCTTGGTGTCATCTGCGAATAGGCACATTTTGCCCTTAATGCCATCTCCAGTGTCACTGATGAAGACATTGAACAACACTGGCCCCAGCACCGAGCCTTGCAGGCATTCAAACTGCTAACAGCTGGGTGCTGAAACTTCTGGTAAGGTCCATCACTGATTAGTTAAACTCTTTTCTGTCTCTCCCAAAGGTACAGGATATTCTCCAGCCTTGAGCAAGATTATTTAAGGAAGGCAGTACAAAGCCTCCTGATTGCAGGGGTGACTGAGGAGGTTTTGGAGCCCTAAAAGGGGAAAGTTTTTTTCCCAGTACTTCCTGGTTCCCCACAAAATTGGTAGCATGGCAGCCCATCTTTACTTCCTGAGATCTGAACAAATATTTGTGATGCATAAAATTAAAGATGATTTTTTTAAGATGTAATTCCATCCCTCAGATTAGATTTGCTCTGCTCCCTGGATCTGAAACATACATATTTTTATATCCCATTCACAGCATCCCACCAGAAGTACCTGAGGTTCAGAATGGGGAAGTGAAAATACTAGAACAGTATCTTGCCAACATGCTGTCATAGCTCAGTGCCTGGGTGTAGGCAGGCATACTCCAATCACTCCATGGTGTGCAGTTTTATTTAAGGGGGGTAGCAAACAGGATCTGAACTGCTTCCTTTTCCATGAAAACTAACAAAGAAAATACTGAACCTTTCTGTAATTTTTGTCATAGGAGTTGAAACTAGAAGGACTGGTTACTAATACTCTCTTTGCATCCCAAGGACAATACAACTTTACAGGCTCTGGGTTGGTATGCGGGTGTCTTAGGGAACAATGCATGACATTTGTATTTACCCATGCATGGCAACAACCATTGTCATGAAATACAAAAGTTGTATTTATTGTGCCAAATGAGGCAACAAACATGGTCCTGGTGTACATTTGTATATTGTTTGGCTACACCCGGGGCTCACCTAACACTAAGGGTGGGGGTAGCAGTGAGTCCATTTGGTGTGCAGATCTGAAATCCTGGCTACACCTCTGTCAGTGTTTCCTTCCTGGTTAAAAAAAAAAAATACAAATTTGAACTGTTCTGTACTGCCACAATTTCCGTCAAAGGCCTGTTGGTGATATCTTTCTACTGCCACAGGCAAGGGCCAGGGGTGGGAAGGGGGGTGGATTCATACCTGTACAACAAGCTTATCAAATCCAGCTGCCCAGTTGTGAGAACTCAGGACCTCATAGTGAATATATTTCAGAAACTTGGGTTCCTCCTTACTCCAGCTCAGACCATCGCATGTATTAGGACAAAGCAAGATTCAGTGCAAGTCAAACCACTTTTACTCCACATTGAACCTCAGCATCGCGTCCAACTTGTGGCTCATAGAGCAGGAGGCACTAGGACCCTGAGGGGAGCAAATTTATATATTTAAATGTTTTACCAGGAGAGCATACTGGGCAGACACCTGCTCATTTCCAGATACGTCGGGGGGGAAGGTGCATTTAATTACAATAACGAGTACAACAGTGGAGATGTTTACATAGTAAGTGAAACGTTGAAGTGTTTACAAATTATTTCAAGAGACGAAATGTACAGATAGTAATACAATACAGAGAATGGGAAGCATAAGTAGCAGATGCACAGTAATTTTAGTGTAAGAGAATTTGTGCAGAAATACACTGGTAAATAATGTACAGTTAACAGCTGAGGCAACAGTCATGGTTTTGCAGCCTTGCCTACCTTTGTACTAAGTGCCATGACATAACATAGTTATTTAGGATGATTAGGAGCAGGAACAAGTGGGATGGAAGTGGTCTTTAAGGAGGGTGTTGAGGCAGCAGGGGGAAGGGGCATGGCAGATGGCAGGGGGGAGAGAATTCCACAGCTTGGGTAAGTGGTAAGAGAAGGTGGCCTGGCCAGCGGAGGTGGACATGTGTGGGACTGCCAGTGCGCGAGGGTCATAGTGTCTGAGGGAGTGGAGGGGAGGAGGCAAGTGCAGAAGAGGGATAAGAGAGCAGGGACTGAGACCAGAATCTTGCAGTAAGACTAGCACAATGTGCCAGCCACCTATCTTGAAGGGAAGGGAGGGATAGGGCTTGGTAGAGGGCACAATGATGGGTACTGTGAGGACAGTCAAGGGCGAAATGACACAAAGAGTGAAAGAGGATATCCAGTCTGGTTAGGGAAGTTTTGGGAGCGGCACTGTAGACTAAATCCCCGTAGTCGAAAATTGGGAGGATCATTTTCTGTACTATTGCATGATGAGCCGGCAGCGGAATGCACCCATGGTTGCGATACAAGGCACCCAGTTTGGGGTCCAGTTTCTTGTGGATGGTCTCAGTATGTACAGAAAAGTTGAGGTCCTGGTCTAGCCAGACCCTGAGGTATCTAAAGGAGGTGCAACCCTCGAGTTTTGTCCCATCTAGGGAGTGGGAAGGGAGGGAAGTCGTGATAGTCTCTGCCTGGTGCCAAAGGACATGGAGACTATTTTTTTGGCATTCAGGAAGAGCTGATTTGCATGAAATCAGTGCTGGATATTCTCGAAGTTATGCTGCAGTCTGGTTGCAACGTCAGAGGTAGAGGGACGTGATGTATACAGGACGGTGTCATCCACATACATGTGGATGGATGTATGTGGGCAGGCAGAGAGCAGGTCATAGAGAAAGATAGAAAACAGCAAAGGGCCAAGGACAGAGCCTAGCGGTTCTCCAGTGGTGATGGGGAGGGAGGAGGAGGAGAGAAAGTCACCTATTCTGACAGCTTCAGTCCTACCTACAAGGTAGGAGTGGAACCAGCTGGTGGTCTCACTTGAGAGCCCTGCTAATGATAGCTTTGTTAGGAGGAGAGGGTGGGAGACAGTGTCGAAAGCCTTTGCAAGGTCAGCGAATATGGCAGAGGTGATGAGGCCCTGGTCCATGCTGGTAAGAATGGAGTCAGTGAGCCCCATTAGGGAGGTTGTGGTTGAATATGACTTTCTAAACCCTGACTGGTAAGGAGTGAAGAAGGAGGTGGGAGTTGAGGAAAGGGGAGAGCTGGGTGAGAACAAGGCATTCCTGAAGTTTTGCAAAAATGAGGAGTAGAGAGATAGGTCTATAATTTCCAGTGGAGGAGGAGTCGCCACCTTTCGGGAGAGGTATAACAGTGGCGTGTTTCCTTTCTGACGTGATAGTACCAAGAGAGAAGGTGAGGTTGAGGAGTGAGGCAAGGAGGGTGGCTATGGCAGGGGCTGCTAAGATTAGCATTTTGGAGTCCAGCCCTGTGGGGCATTTACCCTTGGAGGGGGTTAGCGAGAGGAGGGCGTTAAAAGCTCTACTGGGGTAATGCAGCAAAAGGCGAAGGAGGGGTGAGGGGCCTGGCTTTGTTGGGGAGGGGCAGGGGGGCTTGCACATGGGGGTCTGGGGGTAGGGTGGACCAGAGTGTGGAAGTACACGAGGTAAAGAACGAATTAAACTCAGTTTCCACTGCAGGCGGTCGGTTAAGGTGTTACTACCAGCTTTAATGACAGGGGGGGTGGTGGCTGGGATGGGGGTGGAAGAGTGATTTCACCACCTTCCAGAATTTGGAGGGGGTGACTTATGTTTGTAAGGAAGGTGGATTTAAAATAGTCTGCTTTACTGGCTCTGCTGTGGGGCAATGAATATCGGTCATACTGGAAATTCATAGACTTATCGAGACAACTCTCCTTCCCCCTCCAGACCAGTCTTTTCAGCCCAACACTTCTAAAACAAGCTGTGCAAGCATTGCCACCACTAATGTCAGCGATACTTGTGGGATGGCAAAGAGGTACCCAGTATAAGGCTTTTGCCCTCCATACCTGGAGATACCAGTGGTTCATAACAAACCCATAGTTTTCTCCTGCCCAGCAAGATAACTAGTATAACATCCAGGCAAAATGGGGATTCATAGCACCCTGGCAGTTGATGCAGGGTGGCTCATTAGTGACCTTTGAAGAAGCTAGGGCATCTTTGGGGTGGTCAGATGGAGATAGGCGTCACTATTTCCAGATCATGGACTTTATTGGTGGTCACCTGAGAGAGGAGAGACTTAGGGATACCACTTAGTGAGGATAACTCCCACTTTATACAAATTTGGAAGTCCCCATCTAGAGAGAAGGCAATTTCAATAATATATAAATCATTGATTCAGCTTTCATCTTATAGTGCTGATAGGGTAAAGACCAACTGGGAAAGAGAGCTTAACCTGGTATTGAATGACAAGGATTGGGCCAAAATCTGGAGAAGCACGTGGTCCACCACTTCCTCCCCAACTTGGAAAGAATATGTCTGGAAGGTTAGGGCTAGACTCTTTCTGGTCCCTATGCACTTGGCAAAAAGAGTACTGGGGGCCACACTGGGGTGCTGGAGGAGATGTGGTTCTGAAGAAGCTACACAGACACATGTTTTTCTGGAATGCCCCAAATTGACTTCCTTCTGGACCTCCCCTCCATCCCAGAGTCAGTTAATGCTGGGTGTTCCCTCACAGTCCCTGTGGGGCAAAGATGCACTTTATGGGGGATATTCCTCTGTGCCGCTTACAAGTCTATCACTGAGAGATGGTTACAGGAGACTGCACTCTCTATAGGCGATTGGAAAGCGCTGATCCTAAGTATCCAAAGCAATGAGCAATTGGCCTATTCTCTACAAAATAAACTTCCTCTCTTTGCCCAGAAATGGACCAGATGGGAACTTTATCAATCCCAGATAATAATGTAATATCACATTGTGGCACTTTTGCAGTACTTCCCCCTTATTTCCCTCCTAGAATATTCTGTCATTTTTAACCTAATAGACTAACTTGTATTACCCAATACTTTCATGGTATTTTAGCATTTGGCCCTGTGTTTTCTGTTTGTTTTTATAGTTATAAGAAATTCAGACAGCTTGTTTATAGATTTATTAGATTTTCAAAGAGAAAGTAAGATGTGATGAACACTTAAACAGTTTATATCGACCCGTTCATACCTCATTATGCTCATGTAACTGAATCAGTTTATATTCTCAGTGAAGTGCTTTCTCTATATAATAGAGGTATAATGCTTTATAATTAATCTTGTACTCAAGTGTAATGTTGAACTTAAAATTAATAAAGATGAGTATGTATGTATATATATATATATATATATATATATATATATATATATATATATATAGCCCGCCTTACCCGCCGGATTGCTCTTGTACAGGCTTTGCGAAGAGTGCGATAATTTTGGTACGCCATGGGTGAGCCGGTGGCTTTGTGAAACTTCCAAGCTTGGTCCCTAGCCCGAAGGCAGTCCATGAGATCAGTGGTGATCCATGGCAGGTGAGAGCCTCGCATGTGGATGCGTCTAAGGGGGCATAGGAGTCCCAGACTGAGAGGACCTTGGATTTGAAATATTCCAGTGCGGAGTCAATTGAGGTGGCTTGGGGGGGATGAAGGACCAGTCGGTGTTAATCAAGTCATTTAGGAGGGGGACGAGATCCAGTGATTTGTAGGACCAGAGCATCAAAGTTTTGGGGGGAGGGGCTTTGTGTCTATGGCTTTTCCAGACTACATAGATTGGATGGTGGTCGCTTAAGGAATCCGGTAGAAGACCCTCAGCGATTATTCAGTGTGGGTGGGAGGTGAGGGCCCAGTCTAATAGGGTGTGGTTTTGAGTTTTGGCATTTAGCCGTGAGGGTTCGTTGATCAGCTGGGTTAGGTTGAAAGAGGCAATATCATTGTGAATTTTAGTGTGTGAGGTGGAGAGCCAATTTACGTTGAAGTCTCCTAGGATATAGAGGTCACTGTTGGAAACGATTGATTGTAGGGTAGCTAGAAAGTCAGTGATAGCAGGCATGGAGGGGCTGGGCAGCAGTAGGTGCCAGCTATGTAGATGGGTATGGTGTGTGGGAGGGAGATTTGTACCAACAAGGATTCTATATTGTGCGGGGGGATATAGGAACAAGGGAGAACTGGAGGTGTAGGTTTGCTACACAGAATTTGAGGTGTCCTGGTAAAATGAGTTAGCTCCAATTTAACAAGCACTTTTAAATAAAAATAAAAATATTGCACTGGTACTGTGCTTGGATAATAATTAATTTAAAGCTGTTCTGATAATCATGAATTCAGTGCCCTAACTCAGGCTAGCTCTGCCCCGAAATAAGGAGTAGTTGAAGAGGGCTCAAAATTAGCTTAAAAAAAAAAAATCAAGGACTAGCAAGAAATAAACCACCTCCACTTCTCTGCTGATTTTAAGCAAACTGAGAGAAGGGATTAATTAAAGCCAGCTTGTAGTTCACTTTAGTTTAAAAGTGTCTTAAAATCTTTTAAAAATGTTTAAAATCTTTTAGACCGGGGGTAGAAGCAAGAACTCGGAGATAATGAGTAATTGCATTTCAGCTGACCATCACAGGTAACTAAACAGTATCAATGGATAGAAGCAGGACCCCACAGAAAATGAGATACTGCATTCAGCAGGCCTGCCCCAGTTAAATATATTGTAAAATGGGTAGAAGCAGTCAGCCTGGTAGCCCGACAGTAGCACCACTGCTGCCTGCCATGCCAGTGACTGGAGTTTGGGTATGAACTCTGGTCACCGGGGGTCAGCTGGGGTAGGGAAGATTTACTGTCTGAAGGACTACTCTCCTCCCTTGGGTGGGGGTTCTTGACATCCCACTCAGTGGCTACCACATAGTGAAGGTTGGAAGGTAGCGCATGGGCACGCAAACTGCTTGAGTGTGTGTACATGCAAAGATTCATGCGCACACACTTCCAGGATTGTGTAAGGTGGTTGTAAGGGAAAAGGGAGGGAAGGGAGGATGGGAAAACTCCACTGGGAGGATGACGTTCCAATCCATTGCGGGCTCAGCACCACAAGGCAGGCAGGGGACATGGGGGGGGGCAGGGACAGCCCTCTTCCCCCTGGAGCCACCAGGGAGGGAAATACATAGCAGATAAATGTGCCAGTAAGTACTGGGGAAGGTGGGTGATCGGGCAGGATCAGAAGCATAAACACCTTGATTAAGGGCCAACTCAAGTAAATTTAATTTTGAAAAGTGGTAGAAGCAGTATTTGCAGGACCCAGCAGTAGTGAGATACATCTCAGCTGGGCAGTGCCAGGTAGTAAACTGGCAACATGGGTAAAAGTATGTCCCCACAGAAAACATATTGTATCACACCTGGTCTATCCCAGTAAATAAACCATAAAAATAGTAGAACAGGATCCCACAGAAAACAGAATATTTAATCTCGGCCTGGCTGTCCCAGATTAATAAACTGTAAAAACGGGTTGAAGCTGGTCCCCACAGAAAATGAGACATTGCCTCTCGGATGACCTGTGCATGGTAGTTAAATTGTAAAAATGAACAGAAGCTGGACACCACAGAAAATGGCATAGTGCATCTTAGCTTGGCTACTCCAAGTAATACATTTGTAACTCGTAATAAAAATTATAAAATACGTTTACTGTGTTGAAAGATGATTGTGCAGATCATAAAAATAAGAGAACAAATCAGTCCCGAGTGCTTTTTATATGGCTTTAGCTGATCTTCACAAACTTATTTGGCTATGCAGAAATGCCACATGTTAAGTTAGTAACCAAAATAAAAAAGTTGATTAGGCTTGTAACTCGGGGCAGCCTAAATGACGAGCCTACAGCTCAGTTATTCACAGGTGGAAGTACCCTGCCTTACATCTCGTATCTTTGAATCCAGAAGTTTTTGGATTCTTCTGAATTTGGGAGCAAGCTAGTTAGTTTAACACAAGCTAGCTTAATTAGTGCACCAGCCTGTAAAAAAGCCAGCTGCAGAACCTTAAAACATTTCGGCCATGCCGCCCCACCCCCAAAAAAGTGTACAGCAGTTATGCCAACATTTTAGTTCTATACTAAAGCTAGGTCTGCATCAAATTGTTCCTCAGAGTTCCTCCCATTTCTGGTGAAATCACAGAGTGATTACAACAGATGGGCTGTCATGCTGCAGTTCTCTAATAAACCCGGATGATGGTGCAATCAGCTGAGCTCAGGCACATTTGCAAAGGCATCCTGTCATTCACGCTTTAAATTTTACTGTAGAGAAACACTGTTAACCCTTTTTTGCATCAAATGTTCAGCGGAAAACACACATTTTATGACTGCTTACTTTTTCTGAAATTCATTGATGATGCTGTTTTTTTTTTTTATCTGCTTCTTTTCTTAGCTGAAATGAAATGCATACTAATGGTGTAAATACAGCAAACCTTTTGTTTCGAATCCTTGATCTACTCTTATTTCACACTTCTGAACGTTAGGAACACCCCCAAACAGTGGAGCCACTCATGATGCAATAGTCTCCTCTCACTGCATCTTGAGTGGCTAGACTGTGTTGGGGGTGTTCCTAATTCCAGGAAAAATGAAGGAGTTGATCAAGAAATGTAAACAAATATGTTTTTGTGTAGTAACACCAGTATGATGTGTAGTCGATTTTTCACTATTTTCCCCAGTTCTGCACCTGCCTCGGCAGTGGAAGATGGAACTTAAAGAAGCGAAGCCAGCCCCCCACCCCCATCTACAAATTTTATGTCACGTGCTAACAGAAGAGGTCACTGACGGGCCCACATGGGTCGTGCCTCTACTGCCTGGGTATGGCACACAATGCCACAGGTCACGTGGAGGATCCTGTGGCATGCTTTCTCCTTGACCAGCCAGCCAATTGGGACCTGAAAATACAGTCAAAAGGCAAGAAGGGACTCTGCTGCGGCGGGGTCAGTGGCTCAACTTGCAGCTATTGAAGAAGCATCAGTAAAGTTGTGGTGGGCACCTCTTCAGCCTCGGCACTGCTCCTAGTGGCCCCAGCATCAGAGTATCCTTCATCGGTGAATTCCAGGAAATGTGTTGCACCCTCCAGGCCTTCGGAGAGAGTCCTGCCCACCACAATAAAAAGCACAAGAAAGCACTGACAGTTTTGGGACCGGGAGAGATCACACTCTTCCTGCTCCCTTGACTGCTTGATGCATGTCGAGCGACTGACTTTAGTCAAGCCAAATTTGGTCAAGGGCCAGGTTGCAAGTTCCATGGTGCCCCCATTGGGCTTGTTGACCTTGACACTGGCAACTAGGCAGTTGAGATATTCTTCAACCCAGTCGACCATTTGTTGAGAAGGCTGACAAAGAGTCGATCTCCAAGACCCTAGTGCTCCCGGTCTTCACCCAGGAGGATGTGAACCACGGTCAGGAACAGCTTCAGCCGGAGGTCATTTCACTGAAGCTGGTGCACGTAATCTACACTGCACCAGCAGTGGCTTCTCCTCAACATTGACCCTCGTGTCGATGGTAGAGGGTCAAGATTGAGATCGAGGTGCTGCTTGTACTCTCTGTCTCACTCGACTGGGAGGCATTGTCATTGATGTTCCTTGTCCTCAGATGAGGAGAGGCTCCACTGATACATGATGGCACTACAGTGAACTCCTTTGGCTGCAGTAGAACGTGGCGGGGCAGGGTAGGGCTCTCCCCCTGTCCCCTCTGATCAACTGGCTGGAGACAGTCAAGCCCATGCCTGTCCACCCAAGGCAGTTGCCGATGACACCTGTCACTGCACCCCTGGTGCTAGAACTACGTTCACCACCGCCATTGAAGGGAGTCCCTATCAAGGACTCCCGTGCCATGACCAGCTTGCCAGGCTGGCTCTCTGTGGAAATCACCCAGTTGGATGTCTCTCGGGTGGTTCACAGTTGCCAACGGTCGAGGGCAATTTTTGATGAGTCTTCGGACAACTCGGCTGGCTCTTCCATGGACTCTGTGGCTCCATCCTAGAAGTACCAGAGGGCCCTGAAAATGAAAAACAAGGTCTTTCAGTTGTGATCCTTACAACCATAGCAGCCTTGGCAGCAGTAGCCCCAGCAGGGATAGTACCAAGCCTGGTGCCTCAAGGCCAAGTTATCTGGTCAGGGCCCAAAAGAGTTGGGGGAAGGAGAAGTGGTGCCCCTCCAGCCCCAGCTGCCAGTGTCCATTCCAAAGCTGCCCAGTGACAGGTCAGGGGGTGTCTGCCTCCCACCTGTCCAGTCCACTGACCCAGCTCCTGGGGGGGGGGAGAGGTCAGCTTCTCCAGTTCTGCCACACTGATCCATCATTACTACAGACAAGTGGGTTCTGGAAGTGCTACGCAGAGGGTTGCCTCTCGATGTCCAGGCTCTCCCACCTTATCAATCCCACGCTTCAAGGGAATCATTGGTGTCACAGGACACGCTGTCCATCACCAGGGAGGATATTGCTCAGCTCCTTGCGAAAGGGGCTATAGCCCGTGTCTCAGATGCCCTGGCAAATCAGTGGCACATGTCCAGGTACTTCCTAGTCCCAAAACAGATGGGGGCTAGTGCTCTATACTAGATCTACATGATTTCAATCAGTTCATGCAGAAGCGCAAGTTCCAGGTGGTCACTTTGGACCAGATTAGACCACCCCTGGGGGGAGGGATGCGGTTCTGCACCCTGGACCTCCGTGTCCTGCATTCTTCTATATTCTAGTCCATCTGTCCCACTAGTGGTAACTCTGGTTTCATGCAGAAGGGGTTCTCTATTAGTCCCAGGTCATTCCCTTCAGCGTCTCTTCCATGCCCAGTGTCTTCATCAAGTGCATGGAAGTGGTGGCTGCCTTCCTGTGGTGCATGGTTGCCATAGTTTGCCCCTCCCTGGACGACTGGCTGATAGTGCGGCCATCCAAGGAGGCCATCGAGCAGTCCAGGGGTTTGGCCCTCCAGACCTGTAGAGATTTGGGTCTCTTGATCAACTCGGCCAAGTCCGAACTGCTCCCCTTGCAGGAGATTCATTTCATCAGGACAGATGTGAGCCAAGGCCCACCTTCCTGTGGACCAGGCACTGGATCTTGCCTCCTTTGCCCAGTCATTTCAGGTTGAACACTCACGCCCTTCTGGGAACTTCCTGTGGTTGTTGGGGTATATGGTGGCCTACACCAGTGTTATCCAGTGGGGCTGCTTGCAGAAGTAGCACCTGCATTTGGAGTTGTGGCATCAGTGCTCCCAGTGCCTGGGACACTTAGACCAGTTGGTGACAGTGATTCAGCTGATATGGGATGCCATACAGTAGTGGCTAGTCCCAGAACATCTGTAGGAAGGGGTTCCATTTGTCTGCCCAGAACTAACCATCACACTCATGACAGACGTGTCTCCAGTGGGGTGGGGAGTGCTCCTGTGAGACCACATGGCCCAAGGGTTCTGGTCACCCAGGGATTCCCATCACCACATCAGCCTGCTGGAGCTCCGTGTTATATAGCTAGCTTTAATGGAATTCTCTCCTGTAGTCAGGAGTCAGGTCATGCAAGTCCAGATGGACAACATCCCGACCATGTTCTAGCTGAACAGGCAAGGTGGCATGCACTCCCTTCACTTGTGTCAGGAGGTCCTCTGTATCTGGACCCTGAGTGCAATCTGGGTGTTGATATCCTGGCAATCAATGTCACCGGAGTGAACACTTAGCTGGCAAATGCTTTCAGCCAGGTGGGCGAGATGTCACATGAGTATTCCCTGCATCCAGAGGTGGTGACCCACCTGTTCTTCCTGTGGGCATGCCTCTGGTGGACCTGCTTGCCTCCCAAGGAGAAAGCAAAACTGAAGCTATTTTGTGCCTACCGCCCATAGTCTGGGACACTGGTAAGGGATGCCTTTGCAAGGCATTGGACCCCAGGCCTTGTGTGTGCATTTTCTCCTTTCCCCTGATCCACAAGGTGGTAGTCTAGACCTGGAAGGACAAGGCATGGATGATCCTGATAGCTTTGTACTGGCCATGGTAGTTCTGATACCTGGATCTCCTCAGCCTTAGCAGCAGGCCTCCGTGACGGCTGCCTCTTCACCCAAAATCTGCTGACCAGACAACAGAGAAAGGTCCTGCACATGAACCTTCAGTCCCTGTACCCCACAACCTGGTTCCTGAGTGACTAGAGTTCCAGGTATTCTATAGAATGTGCTTCATGTTGTGGAGACCTCCCAAATAGAATCACCTTGCCTGCGCTACACCTTTAAATGGAAAAGGTTTTCCATTTGTTGTCAGGGCAAGCAGCTTGATCCCCTAGCTTGCCATGTGGCTAGTATTCTTGAGTGCCTCTGTTCCCTCTCCCAGGCAGGGCTGCAAGCGATGACCCTCAAGGTGCACCTGGCAGTCATCCGTGCTTACCGGGCGGGCATGGGCTGGTATGTTTATGGTGGCCCAGGAGATGATGGTCGGCTGTTTTTTTTTTTTCCAAGGTCCTAGACCACCTGTCCGCACCAGTGGAAGAACCACCTCCGGTATGGAACTTACTGCAGGTGCTAGCTACGTGCTTGGTGTGAAGCCATTTAAACCTATGCACAGGTGTGAAATGTCACACCTGTTGTGGAAGACAGCCTTCTTGGTGGCCATCACATCAGCAAAGAAGGATTAATTGAGCTCCAGGCACTCTCGGTGGAGTCTCTATATCTGGTATTTCACAGAGACAAGATCGTCCTTTGCCCCCACCCGAAGTTCCTCCCAAAGGTAGTATCAGAGTTCCATCTTAACCAGGTGATGAACCTTCTGGTATATTTTACCAGCCCATCTTAGTAGGCCTACCGCAGGCTCCATACTCTGGAACTGTGGTGGGCACTTTCCTGCTATGTAGAGCTCACAGCTGGAGTTCGGGGTGCTGCTCGCCAGTTGTTTGCAACATACACTAAAGCTGCACCTGGCAGACTGGCAGCTCAGCGAAGCAGCTAAGCAAACGATTGACAGGTGGATCACATCCTCCATTGATCTCTGCTATGGGTTGGCTGGTAGGAAGCCTCCTGTAAGGTTTAGGGCTCATGCCACCAGACATACCGCTGCCTCAGTGGCTGCCTCCAAGGACATTCCTGTCCAGATCATCTGTAGGGCTCCCACCTGGACGTCAGCACACACTTTAATCTCCCATTACAGCATCAACCTAGAGTCTCATTGAGATGTTGCTTTTGGGACCTCAGTTCTTCAGTCTCTTTTCACCAAGCAGGGGTGCATGCCTTTCCCCCTCCTCCCAGAGAACTGCTGGAAGTCTGCCAGTGTGTGGATAAGTGAACCATATCCGTGCCCCTAGAAAAATAGGTTACTCACCTGTAACTGTAGTCCTAGGAGTATTATATAGTTCACATCCACACCACCCACACCTCCCCTTGCAAGTGGCACACAGATCACTGCTTCCAGCATGCAATATCTGACATGATGGGATGGAGCCAGAGGGTATACCGCCCTGGGTGGTGGGAGGAGCTTAGCTTAAAGACGTACCAATGAATCAGCACTTCTAGTGGAACTGCCAATGTGTTGATGTGAAGTATATACCACTCCTAGAATGTGGAGTAACCTTTTTTAATTTTTTTTAAACTAGTGACACTTTGAGGCCTAAGGAGCTTGATAGCGTCCCTTTAAATAACAACATATTAGAAGTACAACGGCATAAAAATATTATTACAAACAATTAGATCTAATAATCCACTCCAGGTGTGGGACAGTATTGTAATAACTTCATTTCCTGGGTGGTTGAAGGTCCTTGATTCCACCTCAGGCATCACAGCCCACCCAGGTTGTTCGATTATTACGATATTGTTGCACACCATGTTGTGATTTGTTCCTTTTAATGCTATATCATAATGTTCAGTCTATCATCATTCTGCAGTGCAGGAGATTACCTTCCTCTTAGTTAACTAGCTAAACATGTGGTCATAAGGGGTGACCTGACCAGTGTCGTAGATAGAGCTGAATGGGAATTAAGTTCTACAGTTAGGGACCATCGTCGACTGACTTTCTTCTGCATCACTTCCTAAAACTTTTATGTTAGCGGTGCTGCCTTCTTTTTGTTTTTTTTCTGAAGATGTCAAAGTGGGAGAAAAAGAAGAGGGCCAAAAAATGTCCATTGGCCACCCTCGTGCATCGTTGCACCCGTAGAAAACTGAATATGGCCATGGACTGATATCAAGTCTGCTGGACCTGCCTTGGTCTAGCTTATGACATAGATTCATGCGATGCCTCCTTTTCCATGGACCTCTGCACCATTGAAGTCTGCGTGTTAAAGCTGGGCCACCTGAGTCTCATCTGTGGAGGCAGACAGTGCATGTGTGAGGCCAAGGCCCCATCCCAGTGCTTCTGGTACTGTGGAAGCAGAGTCTTCCTTGACCTTGTCTCACCATGGCATCGGGGGTCGGGTCTGGTTGACAGCTGGCTCCTTCTGGCTAGCCAGCTGGGCAACCCCCAAGTCTATCTGCCTTAGATAGCAGATGTCCCTGGTGGTAAGGGCCAATGCTGCTATCTGGCTCGGACTACACTGGTGGACACCTCACTGTTGCTGCCGGTGCCGCCCTGGCTGCAGACATCATCCACGGTATCTGTGAGTGGGGTAGTGCCGGTCAGCCATGACATCTGGCCCCCCTGGTACAGTTTGTGGTATAGGAGAGGGACCAGCACTGGGGCTGTGCGGTGTACAGTCACTGAGGTGGATGTTGAGATCTGTCCCCCAAGCCAGCCTTTTCACTTCTAGAAGGAGATCAATGCTGCCCCTGGTGATGGACGTGGCACTGGTCCTGGGCTTGACACTGGACGTGATGCAGATGACAGTGTCACCCCTAGGTCTGGTTCTGGTGCTGTATGCGGCACTAGGCTGGCTTCTGACACTGCTCACGGTGCTGGGGATGGGGATGGACCCAAAAATGGCACTGGGCCTGGTACTTAGGGCAGTGCCAGCTGTGGAGCTGGTGAGGAACCTGTGTCCCAACCAGCCCCTGGGTCTGGTGCTAGAGGCGGCACTGGCTTGGAGTCAGGGGACAGCTGGGACATGGAGTTCTCTCCTGACCATCAGGCAGAGCCCGCCACCGGAGAGGACTGGAGCTACCCTGATGGGACTAAACGGCTCCGCTTTCCTCACCTGCGGGGTCTTCTCTCAAGGGCACCGACGGGTAATTATTTTTTCTTTAATTTCTGTTTAATCCCTCACCTCGAGCCCTGGGAATGTCACATGACCAACCACCGCATCGCCAACTTGGACCCCCTATGAAGTTGTGGCTTACCACCCCGGCGGGAACAGAGTGGGAGCAGGTAGCCAGGACCCTTAAGCCATCTCTTCCCCGCGGTTCCATACCTTCTAGTCTCTTCGGGGCCCTCACTCCGAGCCACTGCTGGTGGCGAGGGCCTTCCTGTCACTCTTGTCAGTGTCGTGCTGGGTCGAGGCATTTTTTCAGATGTAGACCCTCTGGAGATGTGATGTGCAAAGATGCCAAGACTTACACCGGTGTCCGTCATGCTCCACCCTTCTGTGTGTCTTGGATAAGCCAGACCTCCAGCCACTGCTAGAGGTAGGTCCTGCACCAAGCCAAGGCTCCCCCATCCCCCAGAGGAGACGAGCAGTCCATGGGATGCTCAAGCCTCCTCCCACCAGCCCGCCCTTCGACAATCTGAGCCCGTTCCCAAACTCGGGTCGCTGGCGGCGTGAGCGCTAGAGCTACCTCTGTGCTGGCAGGCCGGCTGACCTGGTCATTTGTTTGCAGTAGTTCAACCCTGCTAGTGCAGTTTCACCAGGCCCTCCCCTCAAGCAAGGCCCACTGAGCATTCCTGCAGCCCAGGTATAGGCCCTAGTGCCTCTGGCTTCAGGTATCTCCTTTGTCCTTTATCACCTCTGCCTGAACTTCCAGAGATCATGGATAATCTGAGACTGATTACCTAGAGTCAGCACGGAAGCGTGGTTGGCGATAAACATGCCAACTTGGTCCATTTCCTACCGTTCCCCCTGGCACCAACTTCTTTTATGCCCAGTACCTCCTCTCATATCACCATCCTTCTCAGCGGGAACGCAATCCTCTCTCCACATGTCCTTGCACTCTGAGTATGCTCTGTACCAGAGATTCCTGATTGACATGCTGCAGGAGCTGGACCTTGGCATGATTGCTTCCCGCAACACCCTGTCATTTCAGCTGGAACACCTGGAAGCTTTCAGCGATGCCCACTATGTCATCTCTTCCTTGCCCAGAGCCTTTAAGGAATGTTCTAGGGCAGCTTGTAGGTGTTCCTTTGCCCTCCCTCCAGCCCCAAGGGACATCTCACAAAGGTATTAAGCACCTATGGGATCTGCAGGTGAAGTGCCTCACCCCACCTCAGGGATTCAGAGACCCCAGCAGGACCTCATTGCCTGGTGTGTGACTGACTTCCCAAAGCTGATTCTGTTCGAGCAGATGTTTTGGACAATAAAGTATTTTCCTTGGCTCACACTTTGATGTGCACTGCTGCACATCAGATGACTTATAGTAGGTCCTTTCAGCATAGCTAGGACAGCTCCTCGCTGCCATGCCTCATTCAGAGTTAGTCTGACAAGACATTTGCCTTTCCGCCAAGGGCCTGCAGTTGGCGAGGCATGAGAGAGGGGCATTGTATGATGCCAGTGAGGTGGCCTCCAGGCTGATGGGAACTGGAGTCTGCATTCTGCAGATGACATGACTTTGCCTCTCTCAACTGGCACCTATGGCCTGGCAAAAGGTGCTTAACTCCCAATTCCAAGGGGCTGACTTCTCCTCCCGTAGGGTCAAACCGGACCTATCTGGGTACTCTCATGCTCATCCTCCTGATCTAGCCTGGTCTTGCCAGATCTGTAAGGAGCCACTGCCCTCAGGTGTCCTCCCCCACTCAGAGGGCTGAGGGTACTTGTTACCCTCAGAGTGAGCCAGCTCCTCCCTTCTATGGGATGCTTAGTACTGGGACCCATAAGTATGATTAAATGGTGAAGATTGATTTTTGGACAGTATGAAAATTACATGCTTACCATAATTGTTGATTTTGCGGAATATCTTCACCATTGATTCAGACCCCTGCACACTATCCCTTGCTGAGATGAGAGCAGGGCCTCTGATAGCTTACTCTGTGGGTGCTGACAGCGGACCTTTCTGTTATCTTCTCTGCCACGTCCTGGTGGGGGTGGCCTCCAGTTATTTTACCCCCAAAAAACAAACAAAAAAAACAAAACAACGAAAAAGAAATGTCTCCCAGGTGCTACCCTCACCACACAAAAAAAAAAAATGGAGTGGAGGGGGGCAGTCAAAATGCTTTTTGTTTTTCCATGGAGTGGGTTGGCAGTCACCTTCCTTCCATTTTTCCTTCATCCCTCTTCTTGCCTGAGGTACATCACTGTTATTTGCTATAGGCATTGTGTGCTTTGGGCACCATCCTGTCTAATTGCACTGAGCTGATGCTCTGTCTATGGAAGATGCAGTGTGCTTGTTTGAATCAGTGTACTAGCTCCATGCAGGGTACATCTCTGTGCTTGCAGGGCGAAGCAAGGCATGTTCTTCTTTTATGCTGAAATTTTTTGGTTGGTATACCTTGTCACTTCTGTCTGAGCTTTGGGCTGTTCCCACTCCTCCTAGAGCATGCCAAAGGAGATAGCCACATTTTGCCTCCCTAGGACTGCTAGTCCTGCAACTCCTATGCTCTTCATCCCTGCTCTTTTGCCATCTGTCATACAGAACAGAGGGGTTATGGGTTTACTCTTGAGTTTACTCAAATTCTGTCAGGAAGCATGGAGTTATTATTTTTGGGAACCCAGATGTAATTTTTCCATTTTTGCCATCTCATTTACTAGGGGGTCCCAAGTGGGTTTCCCCTTTTTGCTACTTCTGCCAGAGCCATTTGATCAGAGCTGCTGCTTTTTTTTTTATCTATCACTATCCACACTCTGTCTGGCTAGTGCTAAGAGACTGAGGCTCATTTTTGTACCCACTACCCTTGTACCATAACGTAGGCCCAACCCTTTGTCTCTAAGTTGAAAGTCGGGTACTAATTGGTTGTTTATATTATTTCTTATATCCTTTTACTATCTCTTTGTGCTAGAAAGGATCTAGTCCTATTTTTTTTCTCTCTCCTGGAGAACAGAACTGAGGTACGTGAGAAAGCTGACGACAGCTTGCACGTGGTACCACGTAAGGTACATGCGGGGTGTGGGTGGCATCAGGAGCAAACAGCAGCTTGCACTCTCAGAGAAAACAGCTACCACTGGGTAGTAGTGCCTTCATTCCTAGACCCATAAGTTTGAATCAATCATGAAGATATTCTGGAAGATCAGCAATTATGGTAAGTATGTCATTTTCAGTTTTTATACCTTGATTAAACTTTGAAGGCATGAAATCAGTAGTACAGATTGTGTTTTCAGTTTTATCACCATGCTTGATGATCTGTTCTTTATTATAAGGGCCAGTGTCCTGACATTTTGAGAATCTGTATCACACATTTCAGTTAAAAAAAAAAAAAAAAAAGGTAAGGCGTATGCTCCCATCCCCCTTCCGGTAAACTTAATGCCAAGCAAATCACCCCTTCCCGAGGACATAATGGCAGGCAAA
Organism: Neoceratodus forsteri; assembly: GCA_016271365.2. Lineage (NCBI taxonomy): Eukaryota > Metazoa > Chordata > Ceratodontiformes > Ceratodontidae > Neoceratodus > Neoceratodus forsteri. The sequence goes on along the minus strand of CM057454.1, from coordinate 263,707,261 downwards.
GCTCCCACTGGGAAATAATGGCAGCAAAGCCCCCCCCCCCGGACTGTGTGGCAGCAGTGCTGTCTTCTCCATTGACCTAGTGGCAGCAGTATTCTCTCTCTCTCTCTCTCTCTCCTGACTCATGCGATGCCTCCCCCTCCCCTGTCCAGCACTTTGCCTAGTCCTGGTTTTAAATCGGGTATTTATAGATGACCTTACCCAGCTCTACCCCACCACTCTCCCGACCCACTTGAACCTCGCCAAATTGTAATAAGATTTTTAACAAGTACAACACTGTAAGTAAAAAATCCTCATCCTCTTCATAGCAACGCTCACCTGAATGCTGGCATTCTCATGCAAATAGCACTTTTTGAAGCATGCAGGACACTACTGGGAAGAGAATGCCAGCATTCAGCCTGACACTGATACAGAGAGGATGAGATTTATTGTGCGGCATTGCACTTGAGAAGAGAATCTACTTATGACAATTTAGGGTGGCACCAAGGGACTGATTGGTAGTTCCCCTAACCCTTCTGCCAGATGCAGTGTTTTCTGTGTCCATCCTGGCTCAGGATCTGCTGTGCATATTGTGGGCATAGCTCCTACCTTAGTCTGCAGCTCAGTCTCCATCCCTATGTCTCAGTTCGTCATCTGCATGGCTGGCAGCATCTCTCAGGCACAGGAAAGCAAATGCCTCCCCCAAAGGGTGAACACCCCATCTTCGATGTGACCCTATCTGTGCTGCTGTAGCTCTCCTTGAAGGAACAAACCTCAGGGTTCCCACACCTGCCTGGTGTCTCCCTTGCTTGCTCCCTGGAATTAACAGCGATCTACATTAAATGCCCTCCAGTGCTGTCATGGTGCCTGCCCTGGCAGCTACCAGACAACTGGGCAGCAAGGCGTGTTGATCTCCAATAGTGGATCTGTCGACAGCTGCTGCTGTGTGTGGCCCTTGCCTCTTCAGGCAGCCTTAAAAGTGACCTGAGGCAAGGATGCTCGGAAGGCAACTCAGACACGCTTTTCTCACTCTGGCATTCTAAACTCCTCACACTTCACTCCATGCCAGAGGCTCGACCAATCAGTATGCTCTGGGCCTGGTATTCTGTTAATTAACCCCCTGCCACTGCTGGCAGGAGGGGTTGTAACACTACTAGAAGAAAATGTTACTTACTTGTAACTGTGTTGCTATTAATAGTATCCCTCCATAACCACACCACACACAAGTACACATATCCTCTGCAGTCTTGTTTTTCAGCCTTGGTTAGTGTTTTAACTACTTGCAGGGTGCTTATTCCCTGTAGCAGAAAAGGTCTGACTATTGGAGGGAATGAGGTACAAGGTGTGGGGAGGAGCGCATGGTGAAAATCATATCTTATTGGACAGTTTTGGGTCTTGACTCTTCAATGGGAATCTGCAAATGTGTACCTATGGATGAATACCACCAGAAAAACAAAACAAAAAAAAAAACACAGTTACAAGTAAGTAAATGTTTCTTCTTTCTCACTGAATTAACAACATTGTTTTATTTGCTCCTAGGCATCTAAAGGTCATCAGTGATTGTGTTGCTTGTGAGTTAAATATCAGATGTATTTTAATTTTTTTATTTTATCATCATTTTATTGTTAGACTAAAACGTCATCAACAACAATAACGAAATACATATAAATAAAAACAATACAGTCCCTTACAAAAAGTCAGTATATAAAAGGTACAAATTGTATGAAGTGCAGGACAGATCTAATCAATTTTTATTTTAGAATTTTTGGCTAGGAAAGTAGCACTAAGCTGAAGCGCATTTCCTCGCGTCTTAGGTGCACATGGAGGCTGTGACTTGCTCAGGTTCACACAGTATGCAGGTAGTGGGTGTGGATTTCAATCCCAGGTCCGCTGTGTCTCCAAATTCACAGCTCAACAAATGATGTATTATGTTTGTCAACTTAATGCCTCTTACTGCATTTGTGTGTTAATATTCAACAAGTGCTGTACGTGGTACAGAATAAATTGTGAAAACTTCCTCTTCAAATAAGTTTTGTGTGCAATGTAATTATTTCCCCAGCTCCTTAGGAACAGGAAATCTTAGTGAATTTACTACTTTTTGTAATGTTCCTATTATTATAAATAGTATTCATACTCCCCTTATCATAATTATCTGTACCCGAAAGAACGTTCTAGAGAATAATGAATGGGGTGTTAACACGCGCCATAAGATTTTTTTTTTTTTTGCACACAACAGGTGTGTTATGCCATATAACCCACATATGTGAAACACAAGGAGTTTGTGATGGTATTGCACAGCAAGGGTGTGTTTAAAAAAACAAAAAACGAATACTGCAACGCCTCATTCTTTTTTTTTTTTTTTGTTTGTTTATTGGCACTTTCTAAAGTACATTAATACTTTTAAAGCTTTAGCCACAGTGAATACATGTAGAAATAAGTTTCAGTTGGTACACATACATACTTATTGTAGGAGTTATCACCCAGGTTGTTACATCATTTGAGGGCAGAAAAGATGGATCTTACTTAGAGTAGAAGCTCTTGCAGCAGGTTCAAACGGTGAGGACTGGCGCCACCTGGCAGCAGTCCTGGCTACTTTTTTTCTCTAGCAATACCGACGTGGGGAGCACCCACCGTCGTCGGCTCAACCCCCGATGCCGCCCTATATAAGGGAGGAGTTCCCCAAGTGCTCCAGTTCTTTCCCGCCAAAAGGGTCAGGGTTAGTTCAGCGTTTTGGCTAGTACCGATTGCTCTTCTGCACTCGATAGATTTCTCCTCAGAATCGGAATTTCGATACTCTGTCATCTCATTCGAACAAGTGCGCTTGTGGGTGACAGATTCCCACGAAACACAGACATTCTGCATGCCTGTATTGCCTGGGGTCCGGTCATCGCACCGACGCCTGCCCTCATTGTCAGGCCTTTAATTTGTGGACGTGAATCCAGTGCCAGAAGTCCCTCACAGCCTTTCTAGCAGAATCAAAACTTGCCGCTATGGAACGGGCCTCTTCGTCGGGAGAATCCAAACCTCAGCATGCCCACAGGCACCATAAAAAAACATCGGGACCAGGACAGAGGGAGATCTCACTCGAAGTATCGGTCCTCGGGGATTGAAGTCTGGATCGACAGGCCATGACTACCGCCTCACGATGGTCAAGCCTTCATCGGTGGGGGGTTCTTCTTCTCTTTCTTCCCTCCAGCCCTTGAAGGCCTATCAGCCGGAAAAGCCCAAGGGTTCGGGTAAGAGCTCCTCCCGCTCGGCTTCCTCCTCAAAAGTCAACTCCCGGGAGTTGAGTAAGACCTTTGGGCCTTCGGCTGGTAGGGCTTCCTCCCTCCCACCAAAATATAAGGCCTCGGACCGATGCCAGCCTCTGGCTGTTGACCAGCGCCCGGACGAGAAAACCTCAAGCCAAAGCCCGACCGTTGTCCGTCCAAGGACAAGGAACGACGCCCGTCGGGTCACAGGGACAAGCGGATGCTGGACCCTCGTTCGACCGCTACCCCATCGGCCCCGGTCTCGGGAAAGGTTATTCCGCCGCCAGTAGTGGTGAAACTGATGCCAGTCCGTCCGATGCCGGTTCTGTCCCCGGCGCCCGATGTCAACTTGGACACCCCTTCTCCATGGTCGCTGGTCCACCTGATGCCGGACCCAGACGATGGTGATGCTGACACTGCCTGACGTCCCCTTAGTCTGGCGCGGTTGACAGCGATTGGACCCGGCGTTAGCCCCGGATGACGGGGCCAGTGCCAATATGGGCTCAGGTGCTCCTCAGCCTACACCTGACTATCAAAGTTGCACCTCTCTCAGGTGAAGGAGCTCTTTGCCCACTGGTGGGACACAATTAAAAAGGACTTGCCAGTTGGGGCACCTCCACCCACTCCAGAGCTGGTTCCTGACCGAGTTGAATCGAGTGGCCAGGAGGACGACGTGCCTCCTCCAAAGAAGCACGACAAAAAAATCTTAAGAGGGACCATTCCTACAGTTCCTCCTGTTCTCCCCCTCCTCCTCTGGAAAAGAGGCTGAAAGGGAAGAGGTGTAGCCTCTCTCCCCACCACCTCCTACGTGGACTCAGACTCCTCCTGAGTCTACTTGGAGCCAGACACTGGAGACATGTAAGGGCTTCCTAAATCCCCTCCAGATGACCCCAGTTTAATGGAGGTAATGAGGCACATCCAGGCCAACTTGGGCTGGGACACTGAGGCCCTGGATCCCAAGCGCTTGCGGTTGGCTAAGTACCTCCGCCAAAAAGATCCAAAGCCGGCAGTCATCCCTCCCATGATCGACACCTTTGCTGATGTCTCCCACACAACCTGGAAGCACCCTTATTCCTCTCCTGCTGTGCCAGAAAAGGCCCACCGAGCTCTAGCGGGCACCTGCTGACCATCCCTTTTTAGCCGAACCACCCGCTGTGGACTCAGTGGTGATTTCAGCAGCTTATGATCGTTTGCAGAGGCCCAAACATCTGAGCACCCAGCCGCCTGATAGAGAATCAAAACAGCTGGATTCCATGGGCTGTAAGGTGTACTGTGCTGCCACCTGTGGCATAAGGAGTCTTAACTTCTTAACCCACGTGGTCCAATTCCAGAACGCCCTATGGGAACAAGGATTGGACTTAGTGCAGAGCCTGCCTGATTGTCCTCAGCAGACTGAGCTTGCTAGGCTACTGCAGACTGGCTCAGATGTGGGTACCCATGTTCTGCGCTCGGCCTATGACTCTGCAGACACCTCCTCTAGGATGACTGCCACTGACATTTGCCTCCGACGCCATGCTTGGCTTTGGGTATCTGGGTTCAGTCCAGACGTGCAGGTCAACCTTCTGGATGCTCCCTTTAGAGGCCCCATGCTCTTCGGCGAGGACACAGATCGAGTTATTACCAAGCTGCAGGACTCCGGAAAGGCCGTCCGTTCCGTGCAGCTCATGTACCACCTGAAGCAAGGGCGAGCCAGAAAGCCTCGTTTTCATGTTCGTGGGGACACAAATCACAGCAACCTCGTTTTCAGCAGCATGCTCAACGAGGTGGCTTTGGTCGTAGGGGCAGAGCAAGAGGTGCCTCGGCATCTTCCTCTAGATCTCCCAGAGCAGCCACTGCTGCTCTCCTTCCCCTACCCAATGCCTGACTACTCAGGTGACCCTCCTCCTCTGGTTACTCCACCAGGGGAGCCGGTAGGAGGACGCTTTTCACTCTACGCGGATGCGTGGGCTCAGGTGACCTCCGACCACTGGGATCTAGAACTGGTGCAGTTTGGGCACTCCATAGAGTTCACTTCCGTTCCACCGGACAGACCCCCCCCCCGTCCCGGTACCCAAGGAAACACAGAGCCCTGATCAGACAGGAGATATCCTCCCTTCTAGAAAAAAGGGCCATCGAGCGGATTCCACCGGCCGAGTCAGGAAAGGGTTTTTTCTCCCACTTCTTCCTGGTTTCCAAGAAGTCAGGAGATCTCAGACCCATTCGGACAGGAGATATCCTCCCTTCTAGAAAAATGGGCCATCGAGCCGATTCCACCAGCCGAGTCAGGAAAGGGGTTTTTCTCCCACTTCTTGCTGGTTTCCAAGAAGTCTGGAGATCTCAGACCCAGTCTGGACCTCAGCGATCGCAATCGGTGGGTCTCATACAAGAGATTCAGGATGGTCTCTCTTCCCACTCTTCTCCCCTCTCATTTCAGCAGGAGACTGGCTAGCATCCCTGGACATGCAGGATGCTTACTTGCACATCCTGATTACCAGAAACCATTGGAGATTCCTCAGGTTTAGGTTCGAGAACGAGGACTATCAATTCCGAGTCCTCCCTTTCGGTCTTTCCCCAGCCCTGAGGGTCTTCACGAAGTGCTTGGCAGTCGTAGCCGCAGCACTTCGAAGACGAGGCCACTTTGTGTTTCCATACCTGGACGACTGGCTCTTTCTGGCCCATTCCAGGCCCCACTTTTCGGAGACTCTCATGGATTCCATCTCTCTGTTTCAGGGTGTCGGAATCACCATCAACAGGGAGAAATCATATCTGTCTCCATCCCAGATACTTCAGTTTATAGGAGCCTCTCTGGATGCCACTCTCGGGAAGGTTTTTCTTCCCTGCAACAGACGGGTCGCATTCGTACCATCACGTACCATGTCTCTTCAGCCTCAGAGGTGCCGGCTCGCCTGCTCCTCAGTTTGCTGGGACACATGGGTGCCGCCATAGTGTCAGTTCCTCTGGCCCATCTCCGTATGCGGACCATCTAGTGGTCCCTGAGAGTTCAGTGGGACCAGACGTCAGACAATCTGGACACCCTGGTCAGAATATCAGAGCCAATCCGTCGAGAACTTTGCTGGTGGACGTCACCCGAAAACCTCCTAAAGGGCATCCTGTTTCAGCTGGGGGCACTGACCCAGTCCCTCACAATGGATGCTTCATCCCTGGGATGGGGGACACACTTGGGGAACCATCGCACACAGGGTACTTGGTGTCTCCTAGAAGTGAATCTGCACATCAGTGTCCTGGAAATTAGAACAGTGCTCTATGCCCTTCAAGTCTTAGCCTTGGTATCAGTCCTTTTGCTGGGCCATCTGTGAGTATAGATAGACAACACCGCAGTGATGTTTTACATCAACAGACAAGGTGGCACTCATTCCTACCCCCTTTGCAGGGAGGCGATGCGGGTATGGGCCTGGGCCCTGGAACACCATCTGTTCCTGACGGCAGTACACGTTCCTCCCTTCGAACTGGCTATGAGCACTGAGCTCCGTTTCCTCTCCTGGAAAAAGCTGCTTTTAGTGGTTGTCACTTCGGCTAGGTGCATTTCTGAACTGCAAGCCCTCATGTGTAGGGAACCCTATCTGGTCTTTCACAAGGACAGGGTTGATTTGAGTACAAATCCAAAATTTTGGCCGGAAGTGGTCTCAGAGCTCACTTTAAACCAGTCGGTTCAGCTCCCAGTTTACTGCCCGGAGCATTCCAATAGGGGAGAGGCCCTTCTCCATTCTCTGGACGTCCACAGGGCTCTCAGGTGTTACTTGGTTAGAACCAAGGGGATCAGGCAGTCTGATCAGTTGTTTGTTTCCTTTGCTCCTCAGTCGGCAGGTCGCCTGGTCACCAAACAGACGCTTTTGCGCTGGTTGGTCCATTGCATCTTCTGTTACAAGACGCATCATAGATCGACTTCAGGGCCAATTAAAGCTCATTCTACGAGGGCTATTGCTACTTCGTTCACCGCTCTTAAAAGAGTTTTGACGGCAGATATTTACGCTGCCGCTACCTGGAGCTCCGTGCACACCTTTGTTAGGCACTACAGCTTGGACATCATTTCCAGGCGCAGAGCAGGGTTTGGCCTTGCAGTCCTGCAGGGCCTGGTTTCCTTCCTCTGTTTTTCCCTGCTCCTGTTTGTTCTCCGTCCCAAGGGGTTATCATAAGTTTATACTATTTTGGACTCAGTCCTCATTGTTTGAACCTGCTGCAAGAGCTTCTACTCGAAGTAAAATAGTACAGTTACGTAAGAACTTACCGTAACAGTAGATCTTCGAGAGAAGCTCTTACAGCAGGTATATTTCCCGCTCTCCTTCCCCCAGGGATCAGGTCCTTTTCAGATCGGCATAGTTCTGCTTGAAAGGTTGTTCGGTAACTACCAGTTGTCATTTTTGACCTGCTGGTTTCCTTTCCTGACGGGGGGCGTCCAAGAACTGGAGCACATGGGAACTCCTCCCTTATATAGGGCGGCGTGAGGGGTGGAGCTGATGTCGGCGGGTGTGTTCCACACGTCAGTACTGCTAGAGGAAAAAAGTTGCCGGAACTGCCGCCAGGTGGCGCCAGTCCTCATTATTTGAACCAGCTGCAAGAGCTTCTCTTGAAGATCTACTGTTACAGTAAGTTCTTACGTAACTGTACTTTACATATTATTTATTTATTGAATTTTGTTGACCGGGTGAGCCCGCTGGGCCCCGGAGGTCCCTTTTTCAGGGGCGACCCGGAGGAAAGTTACATACAAGTCAACGGAACAGTCCAAGTTATAAAGTGACAAGATTTAGACAAATAAATATCCATAGGGTTACAATCGGGTAGGAGGTAAGGGAACAAAGAATGTAGGAACATGCATATACATGACAGATGTAAATAGCAGCCAGATACTCATTGCAGTGAGACCACCAATTGTCCCAAATAGTTAAGCATGTAATTCTATGGCTGAATCCAGTCAGCTGGTGATTTATAGCTTGCTAGAACTCATATGAAATTGCGTTATATAATATGCAGTTCTGCCCCTTCCCTCAAGGAACTTTAGATGTCAAACTTTCAAGTTGTTTGTCTACAGACTGGCTATTAACAGGTAAAAATGTATACTGCATACATAACACAGCTTAAGCAGTTAAATTGCATTTTCTTATTATTCATCTAGTAAACAGGCAATTAAAAACTAAATAAGTCCATTCAACACATTTATCTTAAGTTCAGATTTTCTCTGGGTCATGTAGCTTGCAAGATATGGATTCAGGACTGCATCAGTAGATCAAGCTGCACACTGACCCTGACTGTGTGACATGTTGGGGAAGGGAGAGAGGCTGACTCGCCATACAGTCAGTGCCAACTTAACAGAGCAGTGCTCTATTTCACAGTCATTTCTGCTCCCCGATAGCTGTCATGAAGTTCAAGCAATTAACACAACACAAAACATTTATCATTTGGACAGTCTGTCCGGAATATACACATTTATAGTGGGGATATTCCCCGCGTGGGTATTTAAACCACTTTATAATCAGCGACCCACGAGTCAGCAACTGGAAAACCTCCCTTTACCCCAACTACACAGTAATTATTATATATAAAAGATCAATCAGTCAGACTCATTCTGTGTACCAGCACCCTCCCCAAAGTAAAGTTTAATTTTATTTACCAGAGTTATTGTGTCCTTTGGGTCATTAAACTGGTGTTGTTTGCCAAAGTATACTAGGTTGAGCCTCGCTGGCAGTTGTAAGGCATTAGTTACATCTAGGGAATGAAGGGCAGCCTGGATCCCAGCAAAACCCTTGCAAAGGTCTCGGATTGCAAAACTCAAAGCCAGAAAGACCGATGCCTTGCTTCCATCCTCCAATTCAGTAGCACTTCTTTTCCTGGCAGCCAGCAGTACTCTGTCCCTGTCAATTTGGCAGCCAAAGTGATAAGAAATTATCTTCTTTGGGGGTATCTCAGTCATCACATCACACATGTGGAACTTCACCATTGGAGAAGCAGGATCCACATGGAAGATTTTCACCAGTACCACTGGGGATGCCCACACCGATGTCACCATCCCTATAAAGGCATGAGTGGCCCCGTTCCCTCCTCAGTTCTTTTCTGCCGGTGACCCTGTTCACATGGGTGTCTGCAGAAGCTCTGACGCAGTTTCATGCCATTTTTGCCTACGACTTTATTTAGTTTTTCAGAATCTCTTTTTTACAAGAGATTCCCTTACCTTGTTTATGTCGATAGTTATTCCTTCTTCATTGCTGCAGAAAGGAGGTTGTCCCTACAGAGGAACATACTTTCTGTATGTCTTGGACTGTGTGCTCTGCCATAAATTGAGCCAAACCACCCTCAGTTGATGAAAAAAAGACTCTCAAAAATTTTCTGATGGAAGAACAGGTAGCCAGTTCTGTGAAGGGGTCTTCAGGGATCCCTCCGTCCCAGTCCTCTGTGGGTTCGTTGAGCTCCCAGGCATCTAAAGCCAGAGATACGTCCTTGGGGAAATATCACATAAAATACTGAGATCAGACTCATTCTCCCTGGCGATGACCCTGCTCCCTGACAGCTTCTTCTTCCTGCTCTGGGGGTACTTTGTCAGCTGCGGCTATGCAGACACTTGTTGCTGTCCAGGTCTCTGTTCCTTCCAGATCCATACCGAAAGCACTGCCACCTGCCTCTCGGGGTGGCCAGTTGTCTACCCTTGGGTCATCGACCCCCAGTTCGTCAATGCCTGGCTCATCAAAGATAGCCCTCCCGTCGAGGCCTAATGCTTCCCCTGGCCCTCAGACATCTGGCTTGCCTGGCCCATAAGGCCTGATGGACAGGTAGTCGCACCCTGTACCGTCGACCCCATCTCTGTAGATGCAGCAATCTACTGTCATCAACCTCAATAATATCCTGTTCAAGTTTACTTCAGTCTAGGTCCATCAGCTGGACACTTATAGGCCTGGGTCCCCTGCACTGTTGATGGCCCCATCATCATCAGTGCCACTTCGGCCTCCTTGGGCTGTCCATGTGGGCTGTCGTCAGTCCCTTGTTTATCAGATCTCAAGGGGGAGCAGGTCAACATCGAGGAGGAGTACCATTCTGACCTCATCTTGCCTGAGGAAGAGGAAGAACCATATTCCTCTGACAGGTCCACTGCCTCCTCAGTGAGTGAGGACTCTGTCAAGCATACGCCTAGGTCTTCTCCAAAGGACCCTACTTTCTTTAATGTTATGAAGCAACTATCCTCAGCCATAGGATTTCATACTGAGGAAGAGGATGCCACCACACGGGACCTGGTGGACTATCTGGAAACTCCATAACCCCCTCCTATGATCATTCCTCGTAGCCCTGAGGAATGTCACTACTGCCACTTGGCTCAGAACTGATATGGCTCTAGCCATGCCCCACAGGACTGATAATTATATCATGGCCCCCGGGGCCTTCCTTACTATGCTGCCCAAACTGAGACTGACTCCATGGTCATCAAGGCAGCTCATGACAGATTGAAGGTGCCTAAGCACCTCAGTTCCATCCCCCCTGTCAGGGAATTCCGCAGGATTGACCTTTGGGGTAAAAGAGTATATGCCTCCTCTACACTGGGGCTGAGGATTGCCAGTTACCCCTCTCACACGTGGTCAAATGCCAGAATAGCTTTTGGAAGAAGGGCAAGGCTGCTGCCTAGGCCCTCCCATAATGTACCCAGAAACAGGAGGTTCTTAAATGCTTGCAAAATATAGATGATATCAGCAAGGTACTCCTTAGGACCCTCTATGTTATCTCGGATACTGCAGCCAGGGCTGCTACCACAGGCATTTGCCTTCGTAGGCACTCCTGGCTGTGGGTCTCAGGCTTTGCGGCTGATGTCCAGCAGAAGGTGCTTAACACCCCTTTCAGTGGTTCTAAACTGTTAGGGCCAGATGTTCAGGACATCATCAATGACTTACAGGCATCTGGTAGGGCTTTTAAGTCTGTTCACTCGCTCTATCATACGCAGCTTAGCAGACAGTGCCCTCCCTTTCGCAAGATGTCCCACACGTCTGGAGCAGCCTCCCGTACCCAGGGCAAGAGAAAGGCCTCCTCCACCTTACCTACCCCCTCTTCCTGTAGCACTGCTGCAAAGTGCCCCGGGGGTGACGGATCAGACTCAGCAGCTGGATATGCCTCTGCTTTGAATATGCCTCCACTTGACTCCTTGCTAGAGCCCCCGTCTTCTGGTCCCTGACCAAGAGGTGGTGGTCAGCAGTCGGTTCTCCCTCCATCTCAATCAATGGAGAACCCTCACGTCAGATGCCTGGATTCTTCAGATTATAGAGAGATCACACTCTGGAACTCATAGAGTTGCCCCAGAGACTCCCCCAGTACCCTCCACTTATACCCCATCCCACCTGTCCGTCCTGTGGGATAAGGTGCAGTCCTTTCTGCTGAAAAAGGCCATTGAACCAGTGCACAGGCACTAAGGAAATGGGGAATTTTATTCCAGGGTCTTCCTGGTCCCCAAACGAAATGGAGATCTGAGGCCCATTCTAGATCTCAAGGACCTCAATCTGTATTTCCAGAACAAAAAATTCTGCATAGTCACCCTGCCAGGCCTGATGCCTCTACTCAAGCAGGGTGACTGGCTGTGCTCCCTGGACATGCAGGATGCTTACTGCATATCTCAGTGTTTCCAGCACACAGGAGCTTCCTCCAGTTTGTTTTTCAGGGGGAGCATTACCAATTCAAGGTATTGCCCTTTGGCTTATTCTCTGCACCACGGGTCTTTACGTGGTGCTTTGCAGCAGTAGCTGCAGCTCTCAGAAGGGAGGGACTATATGTTTTCCCCTGTCTGGATGACTGGCTCTTAAAGGCCCCATCCAGGGAGCACCTTCTTCAGACTCTGGAAAGAATCCTTCAGCTGTTTTCCTCCCTGAGCATCACTGTCAACCTGCCCAAGTCTGTCCTAACCCCATCCCAGAGGCTGCAATATATAGGGGCAGTTCTGGACTCGGAGAAGTGTAAGCCCTTCCTACCTTAAAACAGGGGCGGAGTGCCTCATTGCCCAAGCTCAGGAGGTGGCACAGAGCCATTATATCTCGACTAGGGTATATCTGAGGCTATTGGAATTGATGGCTGCGGCCATTCCCTCGGTCCCCTTAGCCAGGTTGCACATGCAAGTCCTTCAGTGGACCCTCAGAGTACAATGGAACCAACACACGGATGAATTAAATCAGTTAGTGCAGTTATCCTCCCCAGTCCGTAGGGTGCTCCAGTGGTGGACGGACACTCAGAACCTCTCAAAGGGAACAGGTCCTTCGGACTCTCAAAAGGGATCCCATTCCAGATTTCCTCTCCCTATCAGATCTTCGCCATGGGCGCCTCTGGTTTGGACTGGGGAGCACATCTGGGTCCCTTCCAGACTCCGGGGTCTTGGTCCCAGATGGAATCCTCTCTGCATATCAACATCCTGGAGATGTGGGCAGTCTTGTATGCCATACAGGCCTTTCAGAACCACCTCCTCCCGGTCAGCTGTTGATTGTCAGACAATCTCAGTGTTGTTTATTATATCAGCAAGCAAGTGGGGGTACACTCATACCCCCTGTGCAGGGGGGGCCATGAGACTCTGGTATTGGGCTGTAGACCACAGTCTGATCCTCTTGGCAGTTCAGGTCCCTGGCATGCAAAACATGCTGGCCCACGGCCTCGGCAGGACTCAGTCCAGCATACACGAGTGGGAACTTCTCTCATCTGTCACTGAAGATCTGTTCGCCAGATGGGGTTATCCAGAGTTGGACCTTTTTGCGTCCCCACACAACGCAACATTGCTCAGTATTTGCTTGCTAGATCCATGGCCTGGGATTTTCTGGTGAAATGCGTTGTCCCTGTCCTGGAGAGGGAGTTTCCTTTATGCCTTCCTTCCCTTTCCTCTAATTCAGAGGGTGCTAGTCAAGCTGCAAACAGAGGGAGGCCAGCATGATCCTGGTAGCACCATTCTGGCTGTGACAGATAAGATTTCCATTGCTGCAGCAGTCGGTAGAGGAGCTTCCGGTCCCTCTGCTTCTCTGTAGGGATCTGCTGATGCAGGCTTAGGGGACCCTGGTCCATCCCAATCTCAAGTCCCTTCGTCTGCATTCCTGGCTCCTGAGGACATAGCCATCGCCCAGTTCGGAGTGTCCCAGAGAGTGGCGGGCATCCTCATGGCAGCTTGGAAGCCCTCTGCTAGGGCCACATATGCCATGAAGTGGAAGTGGGATGCCATCTGGGCTGCAAGCAGCACCTGGACCCTTTTACTTCTCTGGTGAACCAGATTCTGGACTACCTGATATCTCTTTTGGACTCAGGCCTCCAGTATTCCTCCCTCAAGGTACACCTTTCCGCAGTGTCTGCCTTTCATGAGCCTGTGGAGGGAGGGAGCGCATCATGGCTCAATTGGGTATGCTGTTGCTTCAGCAAAAATATTACAGCGACAAAACAACAGATCGCTGTCGATCGCAGTAATGGTCCTGCTACAGTGGGATGGGACCCTGGCACAGCTTCTCGGCTGTTGTGCCCCCTCCCTGAAACACCTCCACCATGGAGGTCATTGTATTAAAGTCTGAGGGTTGCGGGGGGGGGCACAATCCCCCACAGAAAACACACTGGAATTAATGACGACACAATGTGGATTACGATCGTGGTTGGCATTTGTGCCGTTGCTGTAAAGCTGGTTGACAGGTTTGCTGTCAAACCGGTGTGGTGGAATCGCTCAATTGGATGTATCCCATAGTTTTTTCAGGGGCATCCTGCATCTGAAAACTCCAGTCTGTTCCCCTGTCCCATCTTGGGATTTGAATTTTGTTTTGGAGAAGTTGAACCTGTCTCCAAATTGAACCAGCTGCGACTTACGAGCTATGTTTTCTCTCTTGTAAAGCATTATTTTTGGTTACTGTTACCTCTGCTCAAAGAATTTCTGAGCTTTAGGCTCTATGGTGTGAGGAGTCTTATTTAATTTTTCACAAAGTCTTTGCGTCTGAATCCTAAGTTTCTCTATAAGGTGGTGTCTGAGTTTACACTGAATCAGCCTGTCCACCTACCAGTTTACTTTTCTGAGCGTGCCAGTCCAGGGGAAGCACTGCTCCATACGTTAGATGTGCTCAGAATTTTGAAGTATTATATGCTGCAAACCAAGGAATACAGAAAGTTGAAGCAGCTTTTTGTTTCTTTCGCCCCGGTAGAGAGAGCGTTCAGGTTTCTAAACAATGTTTGTCCAAATAGTTGACATATTTTGTTGTGTTCTACTGCAACAAGCTTGGCAAAGAGTTGCCAGGGGTGGTGAAAGCCCATTCCACAAGGGGCATGGCTACCTCTGTAGCCTGTTTCAAAGGGGTCTCAGACACTGACATTTGCGCTGCTGCCACCTGGTGTACTGTCCATACTTTCACCAAGCACTACAATCTGGACATTGCTTCTAGAGCCCATGCAGGTTTTGGCAGGGCCTCTTGTCCTAAACTTTGGCTGGCCTTCCTCTCAGACTGTTAGTTGCATCTGTAACTGCTTGGGACTCGTTCCAAATATGTGACCTGATGACTGAGATACAACCAAAGAAGATAGAACAGTTCTGTAAGAACTTACTGTAACAGTAGTTCTTCGAGGGGATCTCAAGTCGTCAGGTCTGCCGTCCCTCCCACCATACCCTTATTATTTGGCCTGGGCACCTCTCTTTCTCCTCAGTCCCCATGGCATGGGTGTGCTCCCTTGGCCTCTGGGGTAAACCACTGAGGAGGGAATGGGGCCGCTCATGCCTTTATAGAGTTGGTGATGGCAGGTGATGTCGGCATAGGCAGCCCCAGTGGTACTGCTGAAAATCTTCCGTGTGCATTCTGCTTCACTGATGAAGTTCCTGCAGTATGACCTGATGACTGAGATCCCCTCAAAAATCTACTGTTGTGGTAAATTCTTACATAACTGTTCTTTTCTGGATCTTCTTCCCCTTCTCTACGTCTCCTTGATGCGATCCTATAGGCCTTTTGTACTGATGGAGCCAGGTTCAGCTTAAAGTTATTCTCCAGTCAGTCTCCTGTGAAGGTCTCTGGATCTTCTCCTTCTTGAGCTTCTGACAGCTCAAAGATGTGGAAACTGGTCATCTGGGTCTTGTTCACCAGTGCCTCCAATGTGAAATGAAGGAACTTTTTTTTTTTTTTTATGTCTCCCTGATGTCGTAGCTGCTCTGAGCGTGGAACTCATGGCTTCTTTGGTCTTTTTAAGTGTAACTGAAGATTTGGTTTCACTGATGACAAGGTGGCGCCATTAAACTCCTGAATTTTATTGCCATGGTAGCGACCCTTAAATTAAAGGCTTTGATTGCCCTCATAACATCATGTAGCATGATGTTGGTTGTCTCTGTAGTCTTGGCTGCTGCATGCTTGGATGTTACACTTGGCCCAGTTGTCTGCAGTCCTCTCTGCCCGCCACGTTCAGGCAAATTTTTTGGGGGTTCCCCATCTTTAATATCTCCTGAATTTGCTCTGGAAACCTCAGTTGAGCAACTCTGTCAGGACCGCCTCTCAAAATACTGAAGTTCAGAACTAAATACTGATTTTTTTAAATTTTAAAAAGTTCCTCAAGGGGCCGGCCCGGTGGCACTGAGGGCTGAGGCGCTGGACGCCTTACCTCACGCTGCACCGGTGACCCGAGTTCGGGAATGACCTTGGGTCATCGGGGATCTGGCATGGGAGGGAGGGATGGAGCGGGATTGAGCAGCCGCAATGCGGCTCTCCCCTCCAGGGGTGGATGCTCGCACCCTTCTTAGTTCCACTCCCACTAGGTGGAGGTACAGTGGGAAGCATAGGCGTGAGGGTGCAGCAGCAATAGCCAGGGTTGGGGCGGAAGGGGCTGAGGCAGTACCCAGCGTGTGCGTGCACCTCCATGCATGTACATGTACTTGTCTGCCGGGGTCCTGGATAAGGGAGAAAAAGGGGAAAAAGTCGATAAAAGTACTAATTAAAAAAAAAAAAAAGAAAGATTCCTCAAGGAAGAACTGCTCAAACATGCATCTGCTGTTTGCAACAGTTGGCCTCTCCCTCCCCATTCTTTATTTTGTAATTGCTGGTCGGTTTAGTGCTGTGTGTTAATTAAAAAAAAAAAGTCAATTTTCCGTTTCATGGCATTTTGTTTCTGTGAGCATGAAATGGTGATGGCTTTCACTTTCAGTTTGACTGAATAACACATGCCGTAATAACCAGGTTCCATTCTGTAATAACCGAACGGTTATTACAGCATTTGAACATAGTGTAAGTCCAGTCAATAAATGGGCTCACCTGTAATTACAGAACTTTAAACAGTTTTCACTGTTTTCTTTTTATGGACAACAATATGTACATTCATCTTCATGGAACCAGAAATATGGAGTTTTGACTATGTCACGGCATGGTTTCAGAATGCTGGCCATGAGCTGTTGGGTTATCAGAGCAGTGCTCAGAGTCCTAACTCCAAGCAGTGATGTAAGCAGAACGCTAGATTTTTAGATCATGTTTATCTGTGGTATGAAAACAATGCAAAACACATTTTTTTCTTATTTATTGTTCTGGTACAGTCAAATATGGATCATTATGAGAGTATGAATATGGTTCTAGGAGCGTGGATATGTTGTTCATCCGCACTGTTTGGCATGTCCCATTCCACTTTAAATCTTGCTGGAAGTCTTCAAGCTGGCTTCTCCCACCCACCCGGGTGGTATAAACCTCATCTCCGCCCCATGACGCCAAATCTTCCTTTCCGCTGGAAGATGCAGGTTCCCTCGTGCTCTCAGCAATTCGTTGGCCGTGGCTTTCAGATTCTCGGTTTTACCCAATATCAGACTCGTTCAAGTCAGCAATCGTGCTTTCATTGCATCGACTATGGAGGAAAAATCTTCCCCAGGATTTCGCCAGTGCCTCTGCAGCCAGAAGATGTTGCGCATCGATCGCCACCTCACGTGCCTTTACTGCCTACGACACCTCGTCGTACATTTTTTTTCTTGGCCTTCCATCTCAATGTCCTGGATGACTGCAAGGTATGCTTGAAGCTGGGGAGACCGGAAAAAAGAAACTCACCGGTGAAATCGAAGGAGGCTAGGTGGGCAGTTTCTGCGGCCGTGGGCTCTGCTGAACAGCTGGAACAGATGATGGTATGCGAGGAGGAAGCAGCTCACGCTTCAGCCAATCGAAGCTTCTTTGTCCTGCTGAACCTAGGCTCTACTTTTACAGGCTCCTTCAGGGAGTTGTGCCAGTCTCTCCTCACTCAGTGTGAGGTGCCCTCGGGCTCGCACTCCTCCCGCTGTCAGAGGAGGGAGAAGGACCCGTTTTCTTCGTCTCGACGGAGACGCTCTTGGGACCAGGAGAGGTCAGAGTCCCAAGAGCACGCGATCTCGACCTCGGTCGAGATCGCATCCTCCGTCGCTGGCTTTTTGAACCTTCCGTCTGGCCAAGGGACCGAGGAAGTGGCCGACGAGGTTGAACTTATCCTCGACCCGATCGACCCCCTGTCGCTGGCTGTGCCCGATGACTTGTTGGAACGAACTCCAGTCCTGGTCTTTCCAGATGAGGAGACCCAGCCTGCTGGTGTCCCCATCAAGGATCCGGTTCCGGACCCTTGGGTCTCACCGATCCCGGTGTCTCCCGATCGACCATGTTGGCCTCCCCAGTCTCGGTCTCAGTCCAGGACCCCCTTGGACGAACGACCGAGGAAGAGCCATAAACGCTCAAAAAAGAGGCGACGCCGCAGGTCCTCATCCTCCTCGGATGAAGAGAGGCTCTGGCGGAAACTCCGCCAGTGCTATGAAGACCTTATGTGGCAGCAGCTGATTTTGACCAGGCAGAAGCTGGCTCCTCTGCCTACCCTGGCCATCACTTGGCTCTCACCTCCTAGGCCGAAGCTGACCCCTCCGGAACCGAAGCCCTCAGTTCCTCCACCCGTGGGGCTGGGCCGTCTCCCGGTTAGGCCTACTCCGGTCTCTCCACCGATTTGGGTGGAACCACTGCCTAAACAGACCGAGGGAGGGGCGTCCTCGAAAGAGGACCGACGGGACACCGGGCTTCCCGGACGTCTGTCGATAATAGTCACCCCGGACCACCCTCGGCAGATCGAGGGTGACTTAGGCGGTAGACCGCTGTATCATGACTCTTCGGACTTGGATGTCACCGGCTTGCACTCACGTCCCAGGGATGATGAATCGTCGGTTGGCGCAGGGATGGAGGAAGGCCCTTCCTCTTTCCAGGGCATTCTCTGCCTCATCTACGATTCCACCGGAATGCCCCTGGAGCCTATCCAGTAAAAGGCGGAGTACCCTCTCACCAACATTCTTAAGAGAGGGGATACCCCAACAGAAGCCTTTTCAGTGGCCGAGGCCATTGTTGGCCCAGCCCTTGAACTTTGGCAGTGTCCTGCATCCTGCCCAGCACCAACTGCCCGCATGGCCCGCAAGTATGCGATGCCCATGGGGTTCCTTGCGGGGTTCACAGAGCACTCTTCGGCCAAGAGACTGGTGACTGCCTCTGTATTCAGGCGTACTGGTAGATCGAATGACACTGACTGACCCCCGGACAAGGAGTCCAAGAATATGGACCACTCTGCCCATAAGGTCTTTGTGGCCTCTTCTCTGGGCCTTCATCAGGCCAGCTCGGCTATTATTATGGCACACTTCTCTCATGCCCTTCTTGGGTCATTAGACAAGGTCCTCCTTCATCTCCCACCCGGACACAGACCACACTTAAGCAGGTCCATGACCAGGGCTATGCTGTTGCTAAACAGCAGCTCCAGACGGCCTTGGATATCTGGGATTCTTGTGCCTGCTCGCTGGCAGCCACAGTGGCCTTTCGCCACAGGGCTTGGCTGAGGCTTTCCTCCTTCCCGGTAGATACTCAGCATAAGCTTGCTGACGTGCCCTTCCTGGGTACCGACTTGTTCAGTCCAGGAGTGGCTGGTCACCTTCAGCGTATAGAGCAGTCCAATGCCACCTTGGATGCTACTTCTGCCAAGGGTTCTTCGGACAAGAACCAGCAGAAGAGAAAGAAGAAGCCTTTTCGGCACTCTTCCCCTGTGGTCCAGCAGCCCTCCTATCAAGGACGACAGCAACATCAACATCAACAGCAGCAGCAGGCTCAAGCTTAGCACCCTCGGCCCAAGCAGGGTCCTCAGCAGCCCCATAAAGGAGGCCGAGGCTCAGGTCCTGGAGCTTCCTCCTCCTCTTCTAAGCCTGCTCAATGACTGATTGGGGGTGGCCACCCCTACACCCGTCATGCCAGCTCTGGGTCCTCCCATGGGGGGTCAGCTGCGCCACTTCCTTTCCGCCTGGTCCACTATCACTTTGGACAGGTGGGTTCTCGAAGTGGTCTGTCAGGAACTGCCTCTAGAATTCGAGTAGTAGCCTCCCAGCCAAGCCCCTCGGGAGGAATGGATTTCCGCATGCACCCAGTTGGCCCTTCGAGACGACATAGCCCAGCTCCTCCACAAGCAGGCAGTAGCTCCAGTGCTTTATCCTCCATCAGACCCAGGCTTTGTTTCAAGGTACTTCCTGGTGCCCAAGCAGACGGGGAGTTGGCGCCCCATCCTAGATCTCCACGACCTGAATCAATATCTCAGGTCCCGCACCTTTCGGATGGTCACTCTGAACCAGATCATACTATCCCTGGAGCGAAACATGTGGTTCTGTTCACTGGATCTACAGGACACGTTCTTTCATGTTCCAATCCATCCGTCCCATCAGCGGTTCCTCCACTTCAGGGTCGAGGGGACCCTGTAAGGGTTCCAAGCCATGCCGTTTGGCTGTCATCGGCCCCTCAGATCTTCACTAAATGCATTGCAGTGGTGGCGGCCCACCTTCGGCGTTGAGGAATCAGAGCCTACCCTTAGCTCAGCAATTGGCTCTCAGCAAGTTCCATCCAACAGGAGATGGAGAGGTCCAGGGATCTAGCCCTCAAAACCTGCTCCCAACTCGGCCTCCTGATCAACAAAGCCTAGTTGAAACTCATGCCTTCTCAGGTGATGGGCTTCATCGGGGAAGATCTTGACTCTTGTCAAGCCAGAGCTCGGCTTCCGGCGGACAGGGTGGAGGTTCTCTCCTCCTTTGCCCAATCATTTCTGGTTAGGTATTTGTGCCCTGCCCGGTACTTTCTACGCCTTCTGGGGTACATGGCAGCGTGCACCTCGGTAGTCCGGTGGCACATGCGCCCCCTTCAAGGGGAGCTGGCCACCCAGTGGACTCAGTGATATGGTCACTTCAACCAGCTGATCACTGTAACCCAGAAGATGTGGGACACTCTCCAGTGGTGGACTGCCCCAGACTGGTTGCAAGAAGGGATCCCATTTATCCACCCCGAGCCGACGGTCATCCTTATGACCAATGCTTCTCTAATGGGCTGGGGAGCCCACATGGGGAACAACAGGGCCCATGGGTTCTGGACCCCCAAGGAGTCCCGATGCCACATCAACCTGTTGGAGCTCAGAGCAGTCAGACTGGCACTGTCAGCTTTTGCTCCTCAGCTCCAGGGTCAAATGGTTCAAGTCCAGACGGACAATACCATGACCATGTACTACTTCAACAAGCAGGGCTGCTCGCACTGACGTCTGCTGTGCAAGGAGGCACTCTGCATCTGGACCCTCGTAAGCCGGTTGGAGGTGGATTTCCTAGCCATTCATGTGGCAGGAGCCTCGAACCAGCTGGCGGATGCTCTCAGCCGCATAGGCCAGACATCCTATGAGTGGTCTCTCCATCCAGAGGTAGCTTACAGCCTGTTCTCCCATTGGGGCAAACCGATGGTGGACCTCTTTGCCTCCAGGGAAAACAACAAGCTGAGGCTTTATCATGCCCTTCCCCCCTCAGCAGGGCTTGCTGCAGGAGGATGCCTTCTCGAAGCCATGGACCCCAGGCCACCTCTATGCCTTCCCTCCATTTCACTTGATCCACAAGGTGTTACTCAAGGTGAGGAGGGACAAGGCAAAGGTGATTCTGGTAGCCCCAGATTGTCCGCGGTCAGTTCTGGTACCCAGATCTCCTCAGCCTCAGCTGCAGGCGCCCGGAGTGGTTTTGTACACGCCCAGACCTATCTTTGAACCAGTTGAAGGTATTCCATCCGGACCTTCAATCCTTGCATCTCACAGCTTGGTACCTGAGCGGCTATAGTACCAGGCTTTGGGTCTTTCTGAAGACGTCCACACCGTAGTGGAGGCATCTAGAAAGGAATCGACCAGGAAATGTTACGCCTTCAAATGGAAAAGGTTTTCTATTTGATGTCAGGGTAAGAGTCTGAACCCCTTATCCTGCTCTGTGGCTAACATTCTCGACTACCTTTGGTCTCTCTCCAAAGGATGTCTATGGTCATCGACCCTTAGGGTGCACCTGGCAGCCATTTCTGCCTACCATGCGTGGGCCGGTCAGCCGACATTGGCGCAGGAGACAGTGGTTGGGCCCTTTTTCAAAGGCCTAGATCACATTTCCCCTCCGATGTGTGAACCTCCGCCTCCTTAGGATCTGTTGCTTGATTTGGCAAAGCTCATGGGCAAGCCATTTAAACCCATGCACAAGTGTGAGCTGTCACACTTGTCATGGAAGACGGCCTTCCTGGTGGCTATCACGTCAGCCAGAAGGACAGGGGAGCTCCAGGTGCTCTTGGTGGACTCCCCTTATCTGGTCTTTCACAGGGACAAAGTTGTCCTGCGCCCCCACCCGAAATTCCTTCCAAAGGTGGTGTCAGAGTTTCACCTTAAGCAGGTGTTGACTCTGCTGGTTTACTACCCTAATTACACCTCGGACGCCGAGTACAGGCTCCATACTTTGGACCTGAGACGTGCTCTCTCCTACTACAAGGAGAGGACGGCTGAAGTTCGGGGAGAGGTTCGCCAGCTGTTTGTCACCTACGCTGAAGCCGCTTCTGGCAGACCTGCAGCCAAACAGACCATAGCAAGATGGATTACATCATGCATAGGTCTGTGCTATGAGTTGGCGGGCAAGGAGCCTCCCAGAGGGATAAGTGCTCATTCTACCCACCATACTGCTGCATCTATGGCTGCTTCTAGGGACATCCCTATCCAGGAAATCTGTTGGGCTGCTACCTGGAAATCAGCAAACACCTTTATCACCCACTGCCACATCGGTCTTGAGTCACGCCGGGATGCTGGTTTTGGGGCCTCGGTTCTCCAATCTCTGTTTTCTATGTAGGGGGTGTGCGCCTTGCCTCCCTCTTCCCAGAGAACTGCTTGGAGTCTGCCAAACAGTGTTGATGAACAACATATCCACGCTCCTAGAAGAACAGGTTACTCACCTGTAATAGTAGTTCTCGGAGTGGTATATGTTGTTCATCCAGACGCACCCACCCAACCAACCTCCCTGGCTTTGGGTGCACAACCTTGCTTCCAGCGGGCTAAGATCTGGCGTCATGGGGCGGAGTCGAGGTATATACCTCCCGGGTGGGTGGGAGGAGCCAGCTTGAAGACTTCCAGCAAAATTTAAAGTGGAAGGGGACATGCCAAACAGTGTGGATGAACAACATATACCACTCCTAGAACTACTGTTACAGGTGAGTAACCTGTTCTTTCTGAAAACAGGAATATTACAAAAAGCTACACATTAAAGGATCATTTCCCCGTCTCCTTTTTAAGGAAAAGTTTTCCTCCCTGCTATGTGTACTAAGACTCGGACCGCATTTAACTCATATTGTTTGTACATTGTTTCTGTTTACTATGTTTGATAGGGTAGGTTATAGGTAAGAGAAAGCAAAACTATCTTGCACTAATGATTGTACATTTTTTTTGATCTGCAAACAGGTGTAAAGCCAAAATATGCTTGGTCTGTGGATCCTTTTGGACATTCCCCCACTATGTCATATATACTGAAGCGTGCTGGTTTTTCCAGCATGCTAATCCAGAGAATTCACTATGCCGTCAAAAAATACTTTGCTGCACAGAAGACTCTAGAGTTCTTTTGGAGGCAGAACTGGGGTAAGTGTATTCATTTTTTTACTGTCCTTTCAAAGAAAAACTTTTCTAGTAAGGCATGAGTGTAGTGATATCACAGAAACCTGGGTGGTCCTGAATGGGAAAGTCATAGGATCTTGTTGCTGCCAGCCTTTAAAGCAGTAGTTCACACTTTGGCACAATTTATGTACCACATGCTTTAATTTCAGAATGCCCATTTCTCCTTATGTGACAGGCCCTTTTTGTGCCTTGAGTCTGCATTATCCTTTTGTAGATTTAAAATAATTAAAGGACTGCTCCTGGGTTGCCTTCAGTATTCGGAGCTGTTCTAACCCCAGGAATCACTTGCTTAACGTTCATACTTTATGTAGTTATCTTGGCTGAGAGGGAGGCCCCGGAGTTGGCACCTATGCAGTTTTTACAATTCAGAATATAAGTTCAAGCTCTCATCCATGCTCCACTGTGGCCATTGCTCAAATCTCTTTCTTCGCCTGAAGAGAGAGCAGTTGCATCTTAATGTACTTAAGTTACTGTATATCAGAAAGTATACTTTAGTCATTTCTCAGTTACTCTATGTTTAGCTAGGGTTTTCCGTAAATTAAGGGTTCCACGGTTCCCATTTGATTCCCAGGAACTGGAGAATATCCTGCTTGGCTACTGTGGCTACTTTTGCTAGTAAGCTACGATCTTACTTTGAGGGGGGAGCTCTTGCAGCAGGTAATACTAATAGGACTAAGGCTGCCAGATGTTAGGACCCCACGGTAAAATCTTCTAGCTAGCAGTCTGTGGCAGGGGACCGCCTGTGACGTTGGCTCTGCCCGACGTCAGACGTAGTATAAAGGGGGCAGTCCTCCGGCACCATCTGTTCTTTTCCTGCCATCTACCTGCTTTCCTCGGCTCCACGGATGCCCAGTTTTTCACAGTTGGACGCGCTTTTTTCCTTATCATCTAAAACGTTCGTTTTCAGCTCTTTCATCGATTTATTCAACAAATTTACATGTCTTTGTCTCCTTCCACTCGGCGCAACTCGAAGTGTCAGTGTGGGAAGCAGATCCCGGCCAAGGATGGCCACGCGGCCTGCTTGATCTGCTTAGGCTCAGACCACCGGCCCGATGATTGTCCGCACTGCCAGAAGTTCAATAACAAGACCCTCATCAGAAGAGCCAACACCGTGAAAGCCTATCTTCTAGAGAAGCAGGTGGCAGCCATACAGAATTCTCCATCAGGACGTAATTCTTCGTCTCCCACTAGAGAGTCCCCCCCCCAACACAGAAAAGTCATTGGGAGGGAAACATCACCATCACCGGAAGAAAGACAGGGCCATGTCAGAGTCCAGCCCTAAGACCCCCCACAAAGCTTCTACTTCCTCAACCTCCAGCAGGAGGTCAGGATTGGTCCCACCGGCTGCCTCTGGGACTGTTCTCAAGGAGACTTCCTCCTTCTCCAATGACAAGAGCAAGGAGTCATCTTCCTCTGGGCGTTCTTCCACCCAGCTCCCCTTGGCTCATCAACACCACAAACCTTCTCATGGGTCCACCCAAGAGGGAAAGGCGTCTTCCTCAGACAGGTCTTCAGAAGCAGGCTATATGTCTAGTGGTTCATCCGATAAGCACAAACACTCTGACAACTCCACCAGATGCCAGGAGACCATCCAGCCTCGGACGCTGTGGTAGCGAGGATTCTTTATAACAGATTTAGACAGACAACTATAATATAGTGCATAAAAAAACACATATTCTGTGTTTGTCAATGTATTGTCCAAAAAACAAAATGAAGAAAATAAAGGATACTTACAAAACGGAAAATAAGAGGGTGTTAATTCTTTACACCAATGTAAATCATCAGGACATCATTCTTCTTCCATTAAGCATCAAAAATTAAAAGAATTCCTGAGATCTTCCTTCTTGACAGTGTGTAAACCTCCATACTCAGATCTTCTTAGCTCTTGCTCAGTCTCTGATCAGAAAGCAACTGACCATCCTCCATACTCTCTCTCCTATTTATCTCTCTAGCCCTCTGGTGGACATCCTTTTATGGCAGCCTGACGTGACATCAGAGGTCAGGTGACATCATCAATTAGCAGGGTCACTTTATTTTAAACCTCTACATTTCATAAAACAATGTCCTAGCCTGCCTAGCTTAATGCTATTCTCTATGTCCACTATACAGGCTCTTAAGGAGTCTCTATTCTGAAGAAAAAGGCTAAATAAAACCTTAATTACAAGAGCATGGCATCACACTTGGGAGCTGGCTCCTCCGCTACTGTGACGTCACTGACTGCTTCTCCCACAAATACAGTCAGTGCAGGGGCTACCAGCCCTATAGCAGGACCTCTGGAAACATCACTAGGTAATGACCCTTTATCTTTTATTTCTGACTCGTTGTAATATTTTAAACCAGAAAAAAAATATTCAGTAGGTATCACTAGATTTAAAAAATGTAAGTAGAAAAGGTTGCGCTCCTTATCTGTTTACTCTTGCAAACAGTAGGAACCTACTGCTTTAAGAGAAATAAACCTTTTTTAAAGAAACCATACAGAACAGAAGGCAATTTCCAGGGCATACATTTCTTTATAGCTAGAAACAATAACTGCTTGTAATTTATACAAATACTTTCTTTTTTTTATTTGAGAAACAACTTTTTTTGTACCATAATTAACTTTGCAAAACAGCTGTGGGCTGAAAACTTTCAGCCGTCGGCTCCCATTTCATTTTCAGTCCGGTTTTGTTTGTCAGCAAAGCTAGCTTCTTTGCTGTACCTGATACATGTAGCATTTCTTTATATGGGCATCATATGGCTTTCTATGCTTAAATCCCATTCATTTTTTCTAAGGGAGTGTTTTTCTGTGTTTCCCCGACTGAATTAGCTCAGTCTACACACTCGCTGCAAGACACAGGAGTATGAAATAACAGGGGCAAATGTTGTACCTTCTTTGAAACTCTGCATCAATTTTTCCACTTCAGAGCTCTTATCTTCTTAATAAGAAACCGCTCCTGCTGGTTAAACAATCATTTCCTTACTCTCCTCGTTTTTCCTTCACGATCGTGCGCACGATCGCCAGCACAAATGTGCCATCATGTGAATGTGCGCACATCGCAATCGCATATCTGAAACCAAATTCAACATACTGCTTGTAGCAGCAGAGAACCACTGCTCTTTCTTTAAGGCACCAGTTATATATTTCAGGAGCTGCGTTTAAATGGGAACACAGGCATTTTAACAAGTAGGGGATGGAAAAGAAAATAGATATCAGGTTGGCCACCTTGATAGGGAAAAGAAAGGATAGTCAGAAAAAAGAGGAGAAAGGACAGAGTGAAACAGAACAGCTAAGGGGATTGTCTGTTTTAAATCCTCATTCTGGCACTCTGCTCCCCACACAAGAAGGCAATCATACAGATGTTTGCAGTAAACCCCTCCACCCTAGAAAGGGTTGGAACTTCCATACCGTCTCCAGAAGTTCCCTCGGGACCCTTAAACAACTAAGCGGTATAAAAGCATTCAGTTTATACAATATAACAAATACCGTTTTCATCGTTCTTTTCCCTGAGGTGTGTACTACGTACATTATGCACAGTTAACGTTTCCACTGACTGATCAGTACCATTAGGAACCTGGTCTGCTCCAAACCTCGACACGAAATCAGCATTTTGATGTCGCTTTCCAGCCCTATGCCTAACTGAAAATTTGTATGGCTGGAGCAACAAATACCATCTTAAAATGCGTGAATTCTTATCCTTCATCAGGTTCAACCAATATAGGGGGTTGTGATCATTAACAACAATGAATTAATTCCGCCACAGGTAATATTTGAGGGCCTCTATCACCAAATACTGTTATTAGGTTATTGTCTTTTGTGTTTTAAGTGTATTTTGTCATGTTTTGTTCTGTTAAATACCACAGGTATTTGTTGTAAATGGGGATTTATTTCCCAACAGATAAACCTGTATAAAAATAAATTTTAAACAAACAAATACAGTAGAATATTTCCTCTTTCTCTCATGGAGCTTTCTACTGATAAACAGGATAGGATGGTCTCCTTGGTGGTCATGTTGACTTAGAACAGCCCCTATGCCTGTATCAGAGGCATCTGTTTGAAGTTCAAAGGGCTTGGTGAAATCAGGGCTATGTAAAACTGGGGTAGAACACAAGATGGCTTTAATTTTTGTGAATGCCCCCTCACATGCTGAACTCCATTTTACTTTGTTTGGGTTCTTGTTTTTCGTTAAGTCAGTCAAGGGAGTAGCAATTGTAGAGAAGCCAGGAATAAAACGTCGGTAGTAACTTGCCAAACCTAAAAAGGACTGGAAGTGTCGTTTTGTGGTTGGCACAGGACTATTTGCTACGGCTTCAACTTTACTTATCTCAGGCTTCACCATCCCTTTACCAATAATGAAACCTAAGTAATGGGTCTCAGTCATGGCTATGGCACATTTGGATGGGTTAATGGTAAGGCCTGTATCCTTAATACTCTGAATAACTGCACTGAGCTGTACCAAGTGTGTATTCCAGTTTGGGCTATAGATGACGACGTCATCTAGATATTCGGCACCATGCAATTTTGCTTAAAGTTGGACCAGCATAACATTCTGTGGTGATTTGCATATGCATCCCATGATGCTTTGCATTGTGAGGGCATGTGTGATTTTGTATTTTCTTGAAACTTGGCTTCCCAGCCAAATGCCCTTTGGGGTAACCCTTGCCTTAGTATTTGCACACAGAGGTTCCTTGTCTTTTAAATAGTATTTTATTTTAATGGGTTCACCACAACATATCCAAGACACACTGTCTTAGGGTAGCTGGTCCAGTCCACTGGGGTGTCAAGCAGACGAGGCATACTGATGAGTCCTGGTAGGACGAAACACGTGTCTATGTCTTCTGTTAGCACCCTTTGCAAACTGTGTGAGAAGCTTTTCGGCACCATGCAATTTTGCTTAAAGTTGGACCAGCATAATATTCTGTGGTGATTTGCATATGCAGCCCATGATGCTTTGCATTGTGAGGGCATGTGTGATTTTGTATTTTCTTGTCATCTAGATATGCTGCACTGTACTGTTTATGTGGTCTTAGGATGTGGTCCATGTACCGTTGAAAGGTAGCCGGAGCTCCGTGCAGTCCAAACAGCATGGTGGTAAAATGGTACAGTCCAGTTGGGGTGCAAAAAGCAGTTAGTTCTTGGGCTTGGGGTGCTAACGGTATCTGCCAGTACCCCTTTGTCAAATCTAGGGTACTGATGTACTTGGCAGACCCAATTTGATCTAATAAATCATCATTTATCCTTCGGAAATCCAAACATAATCTAAGTCCTCCCTCCTTCTTGTGTACTACTACTGAAGGGGAAGACCAGGGACTTCGGGAAGGAACAATCATCCCTGCCTTCTCCATTTTTATCACCTCAGCAATAACTTCAGGTCTGATTTTTTTCTGGAAGCCTATATGGTTTCTGGTGGATAGGTTTGGTTTGTGTGACTCTTGTGTCATGGGCCACCCCCTTTGCTCTACCTGGGGTTTTGGTAAAAGTCTCTGTGAAATATGCCAATAGGTGATCAGTCTCGTGTCTCTGTGTCTGGTCTAACTCAGGGTTTATCTATGTGCCATTCTCTTTGTCTTTTGTCTCTAAGCTTTCATAAGCTACATCTGTCTCAGTTTCTACCTGTTCCAGCTTAATAAACAGTGTTGGGGCCTGTGGTTTTTCTACCCACTTTCGTAGTAGATTTGCATGGCAGATCTTCTTCAAGGGTCTGTGGCCAGGCATTTCAATTTCATAGTTGACTACACCAGTCTGGCGTAGTATCACATAAGGCCCTTGCCATCGCATCAGCAATTTATTTTCTGAAGATGGCAGTAACAACAACACTTTTTCACCTGGTTCAAGTATCTTAGTTTTTAACCCCACATCATACAATTGTTTTTGCTTACACTGAGTCTGGTCTACATTCTGATGTGCTATTGTCACATATTTCACCAAACGCTCTCTTAAAGATGTCATATACTCTAAAATGATTTTACACCCCACAGTGGTCCCTGACTGCCAATGTTCTTTTACCACATCAAGCAGACCTCTGGGATTCCGTCCATATAACAGAGTGAACGGAGAGAATCCTGTAGAGGACTGGGGCACCTCCCTGTAGGCGAATAACAAATAGGGCAGGAACTTATCCCAATCCCTGCCTTCATCATGCACAAACTTCTGTAGCATGCTTTTCGGAGTCTTACTAAAGCGGTCCATAAGACCATCAGTTTGGGGATGATAGGGCGAAGTTCTAATAGCTGATACTCCCAACAGTTTATACAACTCCTGCAACATTACAGATGTGAAGTTGTTACCTCTGTCAATTAGAATGACTTTAGGGATTCCCATCCGACTGAACACTTTAGCTAATTCCTCAGCAATGTGAGGGGAAGTGACAGTCCTCATTGGAATTGCTTCGGGGTACCGAGTGGCGTAATCACATATCACTAGAATATATTGATTATCCTTGGAGCTCTTAAGGAGTGGACCAGCCACATCCATAGCCACTCTGTCAAATGGGGTAGGAGGTATAGGCTGCAGGGGTACTGAGTTCTCCTTCCCTTTTTGGGCCACTAGTTGGCATTTCGGACAGGCCCGACAGTATGCAGCTACATTTTAGTGAACCCCTGGCCAACAGAATCGAGATAGAATGCGCTGCATTGTTCTATCTCTTCCCTCATGTCCAGCCATGGGGATGACATGTGCTAAATACATCACTTTATCCCTGTACTTTACTGGTACTACTAACTGTTCAGTTTCTTCAGCAGTTACTGGATCAACAATACTACAGTACAGTACGTTATTTTTAAGGATAAAATGTGATTGTCCTGGCAGTACATCATCGTTCATCTGCAGAAACAAAGTTTGTAAAGTCACATCCTGTTTCTGTTCCTGTACAATGTCCTGCATTGCAGCACCTGGTATATTAGACTGGCTCCCAACCTGATGCAAGTCCTTCCAGGCTTCTTTTTCCCTTTTTCTAGTTTTTCGTGATTTTCTGGTTTTGCTGCCAGTCTCAAAATAGTGTGCATCAAAAGGGAAAATGTCCTGCAATAGCTGTATTTTAGCCTGGGACCTGGTAACCACATGTACATGTATATTATGGGTTTTCATCAGGAAATCATAGTAAGGGAAATCCTGACCAACAATAACAGGAACTGGTAGACGTGGGACTAATCCCACCAACATATTATGACTCTTCTTGTTCACAATGATGTCTAAGCTGTATGATATTGATGGATGTCTCCATGAACACAACAAACAGTTGTATCAGTCACGTTTGGGTACATCCAGGGCCAAATCTGCTCTGATCAATGTCTGACAACTCCCCTGAGCCTAACAGGCCCAAGGTTTGCTGTTCCCCAATTCCTACAGATGTCACATATCCAAAATTATCTAGGGCTGTGTGAGTTAGGTCAGGGCGTTTGTTGGGGCAGTTCCTCACGATATGCCCTTTCCGTAGGCAACCATGGGAAATCATCTCTGAGTAAGGGATCTTTACCACCTCTCTCCCTTCTCTAGATCTGTCTCTGGGAATTAGAATCAGAAAATTGGTTTCTTACCAGAGTGCTGGATTGTCCTGCGTTACCTTGAGTACCCCTGGCTCTGGTGGTCCGTGCTGCCAAGTAGTCCTCTGCAAGCTTGATGGTGTCCTCAGCTGTTTCAGGTTTGTGTTCTCTCACCCAGACTTGTACATCCATAGGTAACACTTGGATAAATTGCCTCGATTATAATCAACTCCATAATCTGCTCAACTGACTTGGTGGTAGGTTGCAGCCATTTCCCACAATAGTCTTTTAGACGGGCATAGGTCTCTGGGGGGGTATCCAGGCTAGTCATTTTCTGTGAGCAAAAACGCTGCCTGTAGGTTTCTGTGCTGATGTTGTACCTTCTCAGAATGTCTTCCTTGACCTTGTCATAAGTGGTAGCATCAGTCCCACTAAGCTGACTGTAGACAAGTTGCGCTCTTCCGGATGAATTGGGCACCAACCGAATCACCCACTGGTCCCTAGGCCAGTTGCATGTCTGGGCCACCCCTCTCTAATGTCATGAGGTCAGCCTCGATATCGTCATTCACCATCAGCTTGGTTAATTTAATGTCTCTAGGGACAGTCCTATCTGGTTGGCCCTGTGTCATATCGTGAATGGCCTGTAAAGTGGCAGTTCATTTCTCATCCTGACGTCATCTTTCCTCTGCTTGAAGTCTCCAGTCCTCGTCCCTCTGCCTCTGGTCTTCCTCTTGTTGCTCCATCTGGAGTTGGCGTAGACAAAGCCATTTTAACTACTCACTAGGGTCATCTGGTGCTGGGATGGTCTGGCTTCTTCCTTCTTCTCTTTTTTAGGATTGCCAGCCGCTGCTGTGGCACCTTCCACTTTATCCTCATCGTTGGTCCGCATTATCTTGTGTCTGGTTACTGGATTCAAACCTGGTAATGGTTGTATACCAGTTCTTTGACTTATGGACCGTGTCAGATGAAATGCACTAATGTCTGTTTGCTCACTTTTTACTCATCTCTTAGGGTGTTTTTATAGCAACACCCTCCTGGCAACGCCTCCCGTGCAGCCTCGACGTACTAGGTAAGAGAATCTGACTTCTGACACCAGGTGTGGTAGCGAGAATTCTTTATAACAGATTTAGACGGACAACTGTAATATAGTGCATAAAAAATGCATATTCTACATTTGTCAATTTATTGTCCAAAAAGCAAACTAAAGAAAATAAAGGATATTTACAAAAAGGAAAATAAGAGGGTGTTAATTCTTCACACCAATGTAAATCATCAGGACATCATTCTTCTGTCATTAAGCATCAACAATCAAATGAATTCCTGAGATCTTCCTTCCTTTTTTTTTTTTAATACATTTTTATTGAGTTTTTTTTCTTCTTTTCTTTTAGGCCAGGAGACATTGTACAATCAAGTCATTTTCTGTACTTACTTCAGATTTGTTG
Source organism: Neoceratodus forsteri (assembly GCA_016271365.2). Lineage (NCBI taxonomy): Eukaryota > Metazoa > Chordata > Ceratodontiformes > Ceratodontidae > Neoceratodus > Neoceratodus forsteri. The sequence goes on along the minus strand of CM057454.1, from coordinate 263,675,250 downwards.
TGATACAAATATATAATGCATAAAGATCTTGTATATTTGATACAGGTTAGTGTTAAAAGCAAATAATTCCATAACACCATTCTATTCTCGTTTCCTCTCTCCCCCTGTTTCCATCCGCTATGGACAATTATCAGGATTAACACTGGCCTGATAAAGTGACCATCTCTGTCAGAGAGTGGCAAACCTGTCCACCTGGTTATTTAGTTTTACTGTAATATTTTCTATCTGATATATAGAATTCACAATTCGCCTCCACTCTTGAGTGCTCGGTATTGCTTTGGTCATCCATTTCTTTGTTAAAAATTTTTTCAGCCAACAGCAGAGCAGGAAGTAGGGTTTTTGTCCGGAGGAGTAGTAAACAGCCATGAGCACCATTTCGACTGTGAGCTCAACACACTCCCGAGACCCTCACTAATTTCTTTTTGTATACATAACCAGAAGGGCATTAAACATGGACATTGCCACATTATATGTGCTAAGTCAGCCATCTCTGCTCCACACTCCCTCCAACAAGCCCCAAATTAAATCAGAAGATATTTAGTCAGAATTGCCGGAGACCTGAAAAACCTTGATCTGCATTTCCAAGAATATTCTCTCCAAATATGAGACTGGGTGATTTTTGATCACTCGCAAGGATGAAGAGGACCATTCTGCATTAGCTACAACGAGGTCTAAGTCTTTGTTCCAACTTGCTAGTATTGAGTTTGTAGATTCTTTAGATTGATCTCGCATCATTTTATATAGATGACCAATTAAATGGTTCCAGTATTGTCCCCGAGAGTGGTAGAGGAATAATTTTAAGGAGGGGAGGGGAGTCAAGTTTGACCTGAAAAATTCTATTACGAAGTAGGTGGTTTCTGATTTGGAGGTATCTAAAATGATCAACATTTGGGAGATTAAATTTAAGTTTTAATTCTTGGAACGTTAGGATCCCATTTGGTCCTAGGAACTGGAAAGCCTGATCCAGTCCCAGTCTGTGCCAATGGGAAAAGGTTAAGTCATTGTGGGATGGAAAGAAAAGATCATCCTCTGAAATTATTTTGCAGTATTCATAGACTGATTGGAGTGGCTTTTTCTCTCACATTTTAAACCAATTTGCTAAGACCTGTGAGGTGATACCAGTAAAGTCTCTCAATGGAGGGGTCTTCCCTGGAGAAGAAAAGATTATTTTTTCTATATCGTACATATCGTTTAGATGGAATTCCAATTTCTTCGATTGGGAGTAAAACTGATCAGAGAGCCATAACAGAAGAATTTTCAGAAATGCTGCCTGAGATCTTCCTTCTTGACAGTGTGTAAACCTCCACACTCCGCTCTTCTTAGCCCTTGCTCAGTCTCTGATCAGAAAGCAACTGACCATCTTCCATACTCTCTCTCCTATTTATCTCTCTAGCCCTCTGGTGGACATCCTTTTATGGCAGCCTGACGTGACATCAGAGGTCAGGTGACATCATCAGTTAGCAGGGCCACTTTATTTTAAACCTCTACATTTCATAAAACAATTTCCTAGCCTGCCTAGCTTAATGCTATTCTCTATGTCCACCATACAGGCTCTTAAGGAGTCTCTATTCTGAAGAAAAAGGCTAAATAAAACCTTAATTACAGGGGCATGGCATCACACTTGGGAGCTGACTCTTCCCTTACTGTGATGTTACTGACTGCTTCTTCCATAAATACAGTCAGTGCAGGGGCTACCAGCCCTATAGCAGGACCTCTGGAAACATCACTAGGTAATGACCCTTTATCTTTTATTTCTGACTCGTTGTAATATTTTAAACCTGAAGAAAAATATTCAGTAGGTATCACTAGGCTTGAAAAATGTAAGTAGAAAAGGGCGCGCTCCTTATCTGTTTACTCTTGCAAGCACTAGGAACCTACTGCTTTTTTAAGAGAAATAAACCTTTTTTAAAGAAACCATACAGAACAGAAGACAGTTTCCAGGGCATACATTTCTTTATAGCCAGAAACAATAATTGCTTGTAATTAATACAAATACTTTCTTTTTTTATTTGAGAAACAACTTTTTCTGTACCATAATTAGCTTTGCAAAATAGCTGTTGGCTAAAAACTTTCAGCCGTCGGCTCCCATTTCATTTTCAGCCCCGTTTTGTTTGTCAGCAAAGCTAGCTTCTTTGTTGTACCTGATACATGCAGCATTTCTTTATATGGGCATCATAGGGCTTTCTGTGCTTAAACCCCCTTCATTTTTTTTCTAAGGGAGTGTTTTTCTGTGTTTCCCAGACTGAGTTAGCTCAGTCTACACACTCGCTGCAAGATACAGGAGCATGAAACAACAGGGGCAAATGTTGTACCTTCTTTGAAACTCTGCATCAATTTTTCCACTTCGAGCTTCATCTTCTTAATAAGTAAACCACTCCTGGTGGTTAAACAATCATTTCCTGATTCTCCCAATTTTTCCTTCACTATTGTGCGCATGATCGCCAGCACGAATGTGCACACATAGCGATCGCATATCTGAAACCAAATTCAGCATACTGCTTGTAGCAGCAGAGATCAACTGCTCTTTCTTTAAGGCACCAGTTATATTTTTCAGGAGCTGCTTTTAAATGGGAACACAGGCAATTTAACAAATAGGGGATAGAAAAGAAAAGAAAATAGATATCAGGTTGGCTACCCTGATAGGGAAAAGAAAGGATAGTCAGAAAAAAGAGGAGAAAGGACAGAATGAAATGGAACACCTAAGAGGACTGCCTGTTTTAAATCTTCATTCTGGAACAGATGCCTCCGCCCCCTGTGAAGGGGAAACCTTCGGCGGGCAACAGACAACCCGTAAGCTGGGCTAGCTTGCCCTCGGACAAGGACCAGGCCTTCCCCTGGCCAATAATAGGCTGTCAGCCCCCAAGGATCAGGTGTCTACCCCTACTCTTGGGGATCAGTTGCCAGATGACTCGCAGGCAAAGCCAGACGCCGGGTCGGACGAAAGGTCTCCCCCTGATACTGAGCCAGACCCACAGCCCAGTACTGTGAACAGGGAGTCTCCTGACTGAACACCTGCCCCAGAAGGTCCTAAATGCCCGGCGCCCTATCCATCGCACCCGATGTCCATACCCTGGGTCATCCCCCTGGTGGACGTTGGTGTGTTGTTCACCTCCTGGTGGAACACAGTAAAAGAGGACTTACTGTACAGGCCTCCAGAGCCCCCTCTCCGGGAAGGAAACCTCTGCAGTGCCTCCTCCACCCTCTGGTTGTTGGGCGCCTAACAAGGGCTCTCATCCACCGTCTGGTCCCGTGGGTAGGAAAAGACATCCGTCATCGATGCCTTCCTACAGCAGTCATTCACCGTCATCCTTAGGCGAGGATGCAGGGGACTCTTCCTCTGATTATTCTTCCGGGGACGATCTTCTGATCCCTTCCCCTAGTCCAAGAGACTCACCTAAGCCCCCCCCCGGACGACCCCTCATTCCTTGATATTATGAGGCACATACAAACCCTCTACCAGTGGGACATGGAGGATTATGTTCCAGAAAGGTGCTGCTTTGCAAAGTTTTTGGGCTCCAAGAACCCTAAACCTTTGGTCATTCCACCAGTGGTAGAGCCGTTCCAAGATGTTACCAGGCTCACCTGGCAGCGCCCCTCCACCACGTCCGAAGTGCCAAGGAAGACAGACAGGCTATACAGAACCCCTAAAGGAGAGCTATTCTTTGGAGAGAATCCCAAAGCAGATTCCATGGTGCTTGCAGCAGCCCATGGAAGAGCTCAACAGCCTAAGTATATGAGTGTCCCGCCTCCGTACCTTACATCCAAAAAGCTGAACCACATCGGAAGAAAAGTATACATGTCAGCCACTGGGGCTATCAGATCCTTAAATTTCCTAGCCCACATGGTAACTTACCTGAAGTCACTCTGGGAGAAGACCATGGGCCTGGTAAAAGCTCAGCCAGATTCCAACAGCACAAACGAGCTCATGGAATATATCCAGTCGGGCATGGACATAGATAAGCACGTGCTCAGGTGCTCCTATGATTCAGCGGACATGGCTGGCAGGGCTGCAGCCTTGGGCATTTGTATGAGGAGGCATGCCTGGCTCAGAGTGTCAGACGGCCCTTTCCAGGGCTCCGTCCTTTTTGGGCAAGAGGTGGAGAAAGTCATACTCGGGCTTCAGGATTCTGGCAAGGCAGTAGCTAATGTGCACAGAATGTACAAGTCAGAACCGCCTGCCTCCCTTCATCGTCCTTTTCGCCGACACCAAGGACAACAAGGGAAAAGGCAACCCCAAACCAAAGGAGCCTTTAAGAGACACAGCCACCCTGTCCCTTCCGGCCCAGGGCCCCAAGCATCCAAAGCGCCTGAACCCCCTCTGAAGCCCCAAATATAGCATGACTCCTGCCATCCTCCCCCACTCTCAGATACCATTTGGGAGATGGTAGAAGGGAGATTCTCCCTCTACCTGTCAGGGTTGTCCAGTATCACCTCGGACCAGTGGGTCCTTCAGATGATAGAGAGGGGCTACTCTCTAGGGTTTCTGAACTGCCCTCCAGACAACCCTCCTATCCCTTCCGATTGCTTGCCCAGCCACGCCCTTCTTCTAAAAGCAGAGATACAGGCCCTCCTGCAGAGGAAGGTCATCCAGGTGGTTTCACCTGCCCAGCAGGGCAAAGGCTTCTACTTACATTTCTTTCTGGTTCCCAAGAAAACGAGAGACCCCCGCCCTATTCTGGATCTCAGCCAGCTGAACGTATATGTCTAGTACAGGAGGTTTAGAATAGTGACCCTAGTAAGCCTATTGCCTGTGATCCATCGAGGAGACTGACTGTGCTCCCTAGATATGCAGGATGCATACATGCACATCAAAATCCTGCCTTTGCACAGGAAGTTACTGCGCTTCCTCTTTCAAGGTCAGCATTATAAATTCAGGGTTCTTCCATTTGGCCTTTCATCAGTGCCAAGAGCCTTCACCCAGTGCCTGGCGGTGGTAACAATGGTCCTGAGAAGAAAGGGACTCTTTGTCTACCCTTACCTGGATGAGTGGCTTATTTCTGCCCAGTCAGAAGACCAGCTGAACAGTGCCTTGCAAGAAACAATCTTGATGTTCCAGTCCCTGGGCATCACTCTGAATTGGTCCAAGTCACATCCTTGGCCCTCCCTAAGGCTTCAGTATATTGGGGCGGTCCTAGACACCATTCAAGGCATGGCCTTTCTGCCATCAGACAGGGCAGAATGGCTGAGAGGAGTTGCCTGAAAAGTGCAGACCTCAGACCGAGTCGAAGTGAGGGTAATCCTGCAACTGTTAGGGCATATGGCAGCTACCAAAGCCATGGTCCCTTTGGCATGGCTGAACATGAGGCTACTACAGTGGTATCTCAGGGTTCAGTGGGACCAGGGCATAGACAAGCTGGAGCAGCCTATTTGGATATTGGAGGCAGTCTGTCGTTCTCTGCTATGGTGGTTAAATCCAATCAACCTCAAGGTAGGTGTTCCCTTTCAACGGCTGAGCCCGATGCAGATTCTAACTATAGACACCTCGGGTCTAGGCTGGGGAGCCCATCGGGATGCACATCGCACAAAAGGCTCTTGGAAGGCAGTAGAGCAGTCTCTCCACATCAGTATTTTGGAAATGAGAACCGTACTGTATGCCCTTTAGGCTTGCCAAGATCAACTCTACTGGGGCCCACTCCTAGTCCAGTCAGACAACACCCTGGTATTATTCCATCTGAACAAGCAAGGGGGCTCTCATTTGTATCCCCTATGCAGAGAGACCATGAGAGTGTGGCACCGGACAGTAGAACACGGTCTGGACATCACGGTGATTCATGTCCCAGGTATCCAGAATGTCCTCACCGACCGCTTAAGTTACTCTAGATCTCTGAATCATGAGTGGGAGTTGCACCAGGAGGTGGCAGAAGACCTCTTCGAAAGATGGGGTCGACCAGAGCTGGACCGCTTTGCATCCCTGTGCAATGCCAAACTGCCAAATTTCTGCTTGCTAGATCCAGGGCCTGGTGTTTTTTGAGGAGATGCATTGTCCCTCTCCTGGACAGGGAGGTTTCCATATGCATTTCCTCCCTTCCCTCTCCTTCAGAGAGTCCTGCTCAAGTTGCAGATGGGGGAAACCAGAATGATTCTGGTAGCTCCTCTCTGGCCTCGTCAGATCTGGTACCTGCTGCTGCAACAACTGGCCACATAACTTCCCATTCAGTTGCCTCTCTCCTCTCACTTGCTCTCCCAAGAACAAGGGATGCTAGTCCACCCAGTTCTGCAGCCCCTGCATCTGAATGCCTGGCTCCTGCAGTCTTTGCTGAGGAAAGATTGGGAGTGTCACGTAGAGTGGCAGAGGTACTAGTAACAGCGAGAAAACCCTCCACAAGGGCTACCTATGCCATGAAGTGGAAGCGTTTTGTTTATGGGAGACACCCTGTTCCTTGGACCCCTTGGGTTGTCCAGTAAAATCTGTGCTAGAGTACCTTCTCCATATTTTGGACTTGGGCCTCAGCTACTCATCCATTAAGGTGCATCTCTGTGCTCTGTCGGCCTACCACGCACCGATAAATGGGAGGACTCTGGCATAGCTCGATGTGTGAAAGACCTTCTTGAGGGGAATCTTGCACATCAGACCCCCAGGGAGAAATCCTGTCCCTCCATGGGATCTTCTTTTTGTTTTAGAGAAGCTCATCCTACCTTCCTTTGAGCCAGCCATGACATGCAAGCTTTGCTTTCTCTCTTGGAAAGCATTATTTTTAGTTGCTATTACTTCTGCTCGGAGAGTTTCTGAGTTGCAGGCTCTGATGTGTAAAGAGCCTTGCCTCATTTTCCACAGGGACAGGGTGGCACTGCGTACAAACCCTAACTTTCTTCTGAAGGTGGTGTCCAAACTTACCTTGAATCAGGACATCCAGCTTCCAGTTTATTTGCCAGAGTATTCAAATGAAGGGGAGGCTCTGTTACATACTCTGGATGTACATAGAATCCTCAGGTATTACCTTGACAGAACTAGTTCCGTTAGGCAGATGGACCAGATGTTCGTTTCCTTTGCCGACAGGAAGACAATGGCTCCTGTCACCAAGCAAACATAGAGCAGATGGTTAGTGCATTGCATTACCTTTCACTATCAGCACCATAACAAGCCTTTACCAGGACTGATTAAGGACCATTCTACCAGAGGCGTAGCAGCCTCCTTTGCCTCTCTCCTGAATGTGTCTTTGGCTGACCTTTGCGCTGCCACTGCTTGGAGCTCAGTCCATACCTTCACCAGACACTACAGACTGGACATTGCCTCTAGTAGAAGAGCAGGCTTTGGGCTAGCAGTCCTTCAGGGTCTTCTCTCCTAAGCTCCACGTTATCAGTAATCAGTTATATCCTCCACCCCTCTGACCTGGGTCTCTCTTTGGGTACGGCTTGGGAATCAGTCCTGTTGGTATTACCTGCTGCAAGAGCTCCTCTCGAAGATTTACGGTTATGGTAAGTTTTTATGTAACTGTACTTTCCTTTGTGCTAAATTTATTTTTAGCTCTCCAGTTTACAGAGAATGGAATGTTTTTACTTTCGATTTCTGTCTGGGCTCTTTCATCTTAATTAATCTGTTCCTGTTACAGGAGCTGCAGTTTGACATTTGGTGCAGTTTCTTCAGTACAAGAGCCCAATCTGTATAGTTTTTTGGGGAACAGTTTTGATTATTTCAAGGTTCTCTCTAACTGGTATGTCAGAGAGACCTTGTGGATCATCACAAAATTGAACAAAATGATGTTTTCCGCTCCTGGCAAGGGCAGACTGTCTTGAGCTTTGTTTAAAGTGTTTACGTCCACAACACAACTTTATAAATTAAGTCCTGTCATATTTTTGCCCATATACCTCATTTAAATGTGTAAAAATGTTAAAAAGAAGCACCGCCTGTTGTACAGCAGCAAATAATGCAGACGGTGACAAAAAAGAAAAAGGTAACATTGCACAGCCATCAGAACGGCTTGGTAAGGATGGTTCAGATATCCAGGTGCCTGAAAGGGGGAACCCTGAATCCAGTGATGGCAAAAAATCAAAATAAAAGAGCCTTCGAGCAAGCACTGGAAATGGTGTCTGCCAAAAAGAAATCGAAAGAAAATAATATCACTTCCACTCCTGCACAGAGAAAGGAGTAGACAGATGGCACAGAAAAAAATGACCTCATCAGAGGGACATGCAAAAAAATTTGGCAATTTTTCCAGGCGGTCCAGGCCACGGTAAATTTCATTAAGAGAGGAAAAGTGTTATGTGCATATAGAGGAAAGTGATCCCATTGAGTTAGAGGGCACATCTGTGCAAGATTCCAAACCTTCTCAAAGGCAAACTGAGGACTACTCATCTTTTTCATCATTTGTCAGACAAAGCGCCGGTGGAGACAAGCCCCCTCCACATCGGGTCGCATGCTGGGTACCTCCTCTGTGGAGGGCCGTGGCAGCAGTTTGGTTAAACCTGGCAAGGAGGTTCCTCTTCCCTGGGCTTTGTCTCCAGACGGGAGCTCTTTGTTTGACTCTTCCTCTGCCTTAGGGTATGAGACTCCTCCAGAGGATGCCAAGCCTAAGGAGACTCCCAGGTCTCCCCCAGAGGGCCCTTCCTTTACGGAAATCCTCAAGAAGATCCAGGAGGCTCATGGTTCGAGGACTGAGGACCAGGATTGTCAACATAAGAGATTGGCGGAGCACCTCGACCTCCCCAAGCTGTCTCCCCTTCTCATCCCCCTATGGTTTGGGCCTCACGGAGACCTGGCTGTCACTATCTGGCAGCAGCTGTTGTTGGTCCACACCATTTCCAAAAAGGCGGACAGGTCATACTATGCCCCAGAGGGCAAGGACTACCTCAGTACTCACCCCAAGGCTGATTCGGTGGTCAGCAATGCGGCGAATGACCACACCACTAAACCCAAACATATGAGTACCCCACCTCCAGATAAAGAATCGAGGCAGCTGGATCAGTTCGGGCGTAAGTTCTACTTATCCTCTACTCTGGCTGTGCGGGCTCTGAACCATATGATTCTTTATCAAAAGACTGCACTGGGTTAGCTGAAGTCTAAATTTGAGGCCTTGCCTGCTTCTGAACCCAGGACTGAAATTGAACAGACAGAACGGCAGAGATTACCTATCTCCATGCCTTTTGAACCGTCTATGATGCTGTTGATGCTTCAGCTCGGAGCGCTGCCATGGCTGTTTGCCTACACAGATACTCCTGGTTGCGGGGTCACTGGATTCACCCAGGATGTTCAGACCTCTATCCTGGATGCCCCTTTCCGAGGCTCCATCCTCTTTGGGAGAGATGTCAGGGACATTCCAACCGAGTTACAAGAGAGTGGCAAAGCCTTACGCTCAGTGCAATCTCTGTCCCAGCCTAATACTAAGCCTAAGCAGCCCTTTCATTGCCAACAAAGGCGCCAAAACAGGTAGCAGCCTGCCAGATGTCAGACCAAACATCGAGCTGCTTCCTCAATGTCCACTCCTCCAACCAAGTCTCAGAAAGCCTCCAGGGTGGCGCATCCCAACCCTCCCACCACCACCTGACTCGCCGCTTGCTCTCCCCCCTTCCTCCACCGGATCCAGAGGAGCTGATAGGGGGCAGGTTCGCCAGTCACCTGGCAGGGTGGGAGGTGATCACGGCAGACTCTTGGGTCCTACAGCTCATAGCTCAAGGTCACACACTAGAATTTCTAGAGAGACCTCCAGAAAACCCTCAAGGGCACTCTCACTACCCAAAAAGTCACATTCCACTCATCCAAGAGGAAATCGAGGCTCTGCTGAGAAAATCCACCATAGAGCTGTTCCTCAGGGCCAGATCGGAAGGAGATATTACTCCCACTTCTTTCTGGTCCCCAAAAAGACGGGAGACCTTTGGCCAATATTGGACCTCAGCATGCTCAACCTGTACGTAGAGTACAAGAGATTTCGCATGCTGACTCTACCTGGTCTGTTGCCACTGCTTCATCAGGGACAGTGGCTCTGCATGCTGGACATGCAGAATGCCTACCTGCATATCCTAGTGTTCACTGCCCACTGCCGCTTCCTCAGGTTTGTATTCCAGGGGAGCACTTCCAATTCAAGGCTCTTCCCTTTGGCCTGTCCTTGGCACCCAGGGTTTATACCAAGTGCCTAGTGGTAGTGGCAGTGGCTTTGCATCGTCAGGGCCATTATGTGTTCCCTTACCTTGACAACTGGCTTCTGTCAGCCCTGTCGAGGGGCAGTTGGTAACCTCTCTGTCTGCTACCCTGGATCTTTTCCATTGGTTGGGTATTACGGTGAACTACCCCAAGTCTCACCTTATCCCTTCTCAGCACCTCCAGTTTATTGGGGTGGTACTGGATACAACCTAGGGTCAGGCTTTCCTCCCTTTGGACAGGGCAGAAACGTTGCAGCTGCAGGCCAGGCATGGCCAGGGCTGTGTTATGCCTCCTGGGCCTTATGGCAGTGGCCAGCCCCACTGTTCCATTACCTAGGCTCCACATGTGAGTCACGCAGTGGACTCTCCGTTTTCAGTGGGATCAGAGATCGGATGACCTGGACAGCAGGGCTCTGGTGTCCAGTCCCATGCGGCAGGATCTCCTCTGGTGGTAGGGACCTGGAACCTCTGCCGAGGCGCTCCGTTCCAGCCCCCTGCTCTGAACCAGACTCTGGCGACGGATGGTTTGGGTCAGGGCTGGGGAGCCCATCTGGGAGACTACAGGACTCAAGGATCCTGGTCTCAGAGGGAGCTCTCTCTGCACATCAGCATATGAACATACAAACATACGAATGTGCCAGCAGAAACAGACCATCTGGTCTATCTAAGTTTGCTCGAGTGTGCAGCTAGCACCCCTAGTTTGCAACTGCCCCACCCTCTCCCCTTTGTCATCCCGCTGCCACACCCCACCTTCCCCACCCTCACTTGTTCCCTGTCCCATGCCCTTTTGAAGCTGTTCACAGATTTACATGCTACAACCCATTCTGGTAGTGCATTCCATTTTGCTACCACCCTCTCTGTGAAATACTGTCTCCTCATTTCTCCTAAATCTTCCCCCCTCTATTCTTAGCCCATGCCCCTGGTATCCCTCCCTCCTTAGCATAAAGACCCTGTCTGCCCCATCCTTATTGAGTACCCTCAGATACTTGACTGTCTCTATCATGTCCCCCTGTCCTTCTATCCTCCAGAGTGTACATATTCAGGTCTCCCAGCCTGCTCTCATAGTCTCTCCCCCTCCATTCCACATATCATCTTTGTTGCCTCCTCTGCACCCTCCAGTAGCCTGATATCACGCTTTAGGTATGGCCTCCAAAACTGCACACAGTACTCTAAAGTGCGGCCTTACCAGCGATCTGTAGAGGGGCAAGATCACCTCTCTTCACCTGGATGAAAACCCCCTCGCTATGCACCCCAGCATTTTGTTCATTTTTGCAGCTGCTCTCCTGCACTGGGCAGTGTTGTTCATGGTCCCTGTTATCATTATACCTAGGTCCTTCTCCTCCTCAGTGATTCCCAGCTTACCCCCCAACCCCCAGCCAGTATTCTCTCCTTGGGCTCTTCGCCCCATAGTGCATAACCTTACACTTCTTTGCATTGAACCTCAGCTGCCAACTCTCTGACCACTCTTCTAGCTTGCTTAGGTCCCCCTGCAGCTGCTTCCATCCCTCCCCTCCATCCACCACTGCTCCGATTTTGGTTTAGTCAGTGAACAGACTTACCTTGCTCACCACCCCGTGTGCAGTGTCTGATATGAAGAGCCCAAATAATACTGGCCCCAGCACAGAGCCCTAGTGGCACCCCACTCATCACTGGCCTTGGATTTAAGAGTTCCCCTCTCACTACCACCCATTGCAGCCTCCCACTCAGCCAGCTTGTAATCCAGTTCATCATTTTTGCCCCTACCCCTACTCCTGTTAGCTTCCCCCCAAGCCTCCCATGAGGCACCGAATTGAAGGCCTTGCTGAAGTCCAAGTAAAGAACATCCACCGCATGACCCTTATCCAACTGACCTGTCACCCAGTCATAATACTGTATCAAGCTGGTTTGACAAGACTTCCCTGAAGCAAATCCATGGTGACTCACATCCTAGAGGCCATTGTCCTTCAGGTACGACACCAGTCTTTCCTTTACTATCGTTTCCATGAGTTTACACACTATGGAGGTGAGACTTACCAGACGATAATTACCTGGTTCATCCCTTGGCCCGCTCTTGTGTAAATGGTACTACATGTGCTATCCTCTAGTCCAGTGGCACACATCCCGACTCCAGTGAGGTGCTGTACAGATTCGCCATGCTAGAGATGAGGGTGGCATTGTATGCCCTTCAGGCATTCCAGTCCCTTCTCCTCCTAGGTACACTGCTTGTCCAATCAGACAACATGTGCGTGGTATGGTACCTCAACAAACAAGGAGGCATGCGTTCGTATGCAATGTGTGTGTGGGACTGGGCAGTCTAGCACCGCCTCCAGCTCATGACAGTGCACGTCCCGGGCATTCAGAATGTCCTAGCGGACAGTCTCAGTCACACCCAAGTAAGGGCCCACGAATGGTAACTGAGTCATTCGGTGGCTGAAGACATCTTCGACCTCTGGGATTGCCCAGACCTGGATCTGTTCGCCTCCCTGTACAACACAAAACTACCCAGTTTCTGCTTACTCGACCCCGGGCCTGGTGTTTTTTGGTGAGATGCACGGTCTCTTTGCTGGACAGGGAGGTTCTTGTACACCTTCCCTCCCTTCCCACTCCTGCAGAGGGTACTCCTGAAATTACGGGTGGAAGGGGCTCACATGATTCTGATGGTCCCGTACTGGCCTCCTCAAATTTGGTTCCCTCTACTCCAGCACTTAATGGTGGAGCCTCCGGTTTCACTACCCCTCTTCCAGAACCTTCTGGCCCAGGAGCAGGGCAGGCTGGTTCATCCAGGACTCGTCCCTTCACCTTCATGCATGGCACCTTTTGACCTAGCTGCCTCGTGCTTTGGAGTCTCTTCCGGCATTGCTCAAGTCCTTGTGGAGGCCAGAAAGCCATCCACAAGAACCACTTACGCTATGAAGTGCAAACGGTTTTCCATTTGGGCAACCTCGAAGGGCTGGGACCCTTTCTCCTGCCCTGTCCTACAGGTCATGGAGTATCTGCTACACCTTTTAGACTTTGGGCTCAGCTATTCTTCGCTGAAGGTCCACTTGTCTGTCATATCTGCCTATACACACCGGTGGATGGCAAAACCCTGGCTCAATTGGAGGTATTCAAATTTTTCTGAAGGGGATACTCCATTTGAAACCCCCAGTGAGGAACCCTGTTCCCCTGTGGGATCTGAACTTTGTTCTCGAGAAATTCACTCTGCCTCCCTTTGAATGTGCCGGGATTGTGACCTGCGCTGTCATGGAAAGCTCTCTTTTTAGTTGCCATTACTTCGGCTCAGAGGATTTCCGAGCTTCAGGCTCTTATGTGCTAGGAGCCCTATTTGATTTTTTACAGAGACTGGGTGGCTCTGCGTACGAATCCTAAGTTTCTACCGAAGGTCGTTTCTGAGTTTACTTTGAATCAGGCTATACACTTACCAGTGTATTACCTTGAACATTCCAGTCAAGAGGAGGCAAGTCTTTACACCTTGGATGTGCACAGAATTTTACGTTACTACACAAATCGGATGAAGTCAGTCCGCAAAACGGATCAGCTTTTCATTTCCCCTTGCACCCAAAAGAGAGGGAGCAGCAGTTTCCAAACAATGTTTATGCAAATGGTTGTTAAACTGCATTTTGTTTTGTTATCAGAAGTAAAACAAGCCACTTCCAGGGGAAGTTAAAGGGCACTCAACCAGAGGCATGGCTGCATCTACCACTTGTTTCAGAATTGTTTCTGTTGTGGACATTTGTGTGGCAGCCACTTGTAGCTCTGTCCACACCTTCACTAAACATTACAATTTGGACATTGCTTCTCAGCGCAGGGCAGACTTTGGACTAGCCATCCTTCAGGGCCTCCTGTATTAATCTTTCGCCTACTGCAGACCTATCCAGCCTGCCGTGTTCAGCCTTTGTCTGAATTTCACAGCTTGGGACTCCGTCCTAATGGTTATTACCTACTGTAAGAACCCTCTCGAAGTAAGATAGTATAGTTACATAAGAACTTACATTAACAGTAGATCTTTGAGAGAGGCTTTTGCAGTAGGTAAGCTTTTCCTTTCTTCCTTCCCCCTGCTGCTGTTCTTTTTTTTAGCCTTTCTATTGGCTCCAGGAGCCCACACCTTTCTCCTGTTGCACCTTTCAGGTCTCCAGCGGGAGAACTGGAGGGTAGGTGTGCCCCTTATATGGCATCTGACCGAGGTGAGGAAAAGTTGCGTATCCCGGACCTAAAGCAAGTGCTGTCTGTCCACATGGACTTCACAAAAAATGTCAGGTCCCACAGTACCGGGCTTTGTTTTTACTTATGGTGAGGTTGGCAAAGGCAAACCAACTACAAAGAGATCTGTTTCTTGCTGGATAGTCTCTTGCATTCCGTTCTGCTGTGGAAAAACAGGAAAAATGCCACCAAGAGGCTTAAGAGCACACTCCACAAGGGGTACTTTTGTCTCTGTGGCATCCTCAACGGGCATCCCACTGTTAGACATTTGCAGAGCAGCTACCTGGAAAACAGCATACACCTTCACAAAGCACTACTGTTTGAACATACAGTACCGAAGGGATGCCAGCTTTGGAACTGCTAGCTTGCAGAACCTTTTTCCTGACTAGAGTGTGGAACCCGTCTCCCAAGACACTGCTACTGAGTTTGCATAACATCTAAACATTAAGTGAGTGATCCCTGGGGTAGGAGAAAACATTACTCGCTACAGTAATGTTGTTTCTTCTTCAAGGATCACTCATAATGTTTACACTCTCCAGCCCTGCCTCCCCTTTGAGAACCTGAAATCAGTTCTCAGAAAAAACAGTTCCTTTTGTCATTGATGTGGCTTGAGCATTACTGTTGCAGTTCCTACCAGTGACAGCACTTTGGGGGGGTTAAAACATGGGTTGAAATGGACCCACAGAGGTAAAAAATGTGGGACTAAAGAGGAACCTACTGGGGTCAAAACATAATCAATGGCAGATTTTGAACATTTCGCGTTCCCTTTGTTTAGATATTGTTGTAGAGTAGGTGCATCAATTTGGACCCACTGGCAAAGGAAGGAGGGGTCATTTCTGGGCAGGATTAAATTTTTGTCCTTTTGGTGCAAACTAGCACTGTCACTGGTTCTACAATTTTAAGCTTGTTGTTATTGGTTTATTTTGTGGTATGATTTCACAAGTCTGTTTGAAATTGTTTGGTGTTTGAACAATTCCATGAAAAGTTTCGTAAAAAAAAACCAAAAAAAAACTTTTTTGTCAGCCTTTTAGCTAGTTTCATTAGCCGCTGCTTCACTGTGGCTTGGAAACGGATCTGAGCAATGGCTGAAGTGGAGCGTGGATGCAGACTTTGAACCTACATTTCAAATTGTAAAATTTGCCAAGATGACTGCTTAAGTTGTAAACATGGTGAATGATCCTTTAAGAAGAAACAACATGACTATAGTGAATAATTTTTTTGACTATCCATTGTTGACTCATGGCTAATATGAACTAGTAATATGCAACAGCACACCGTTCCAGAGCCAGCCCGGTGGCGCTGAAGGTTGAGGCGCTGGACACCACACCTTACGCCATGCTGGTCACCCGAGTTCGGGAACGAACTCGGGCACTGGGGGTCAGCAGGGGAGGGAGAGGATCGGGCGTCTGATGGACTGCTCTCCTCTCCTTGGGGAGGGATCCAGGATGTCTCCGATGCAGTAGAGACCCCCAATGGAGACCGTGGGTAAAACTAGCGTGGAGCTGCTTAGGGGAGGGGTGCAGTGGACATCTGTGGCTTAGCCATGCTGATGTCATTGCATGCCCGCGCTCCTGGGGCTAACAAAGCAAAAATCCCCGTGTCTTAATAGGCAACAGCTCCCCTCCTGAGCACATCACCACACTCCCAATACCGGGCCCTTGTCTCCACCTGCTCTGTTCTTCCACCACCTCAGCAGCACATCAGATTCTAGATACAGCGCCGGAGTGGAGGCGGCCCTACCTCAGGGGCTCAGATCTGGGGGGTCTGCTGGCAGGAGGTTGGTGGAGGGCGACTACCCTCTGAGGAGGCTGGGCATCAGGTGGGCGGTAGAGCAATGAGCGGTGAGTAGGAGCAGCTCAGGAGAGTTCCAGATTGCGGTGCAAATATGGAGTTAAAAAAAAAAAAAAGACACACTGTTACCTGACCTTATGGAATGCTAACTCCAGGCCATAAAAGCAGACATTCTAAAATGATTAGTGTAACCCCTAGATGGCGCTATCCCAGGGGCTACTACCCCTGCCTGATTTGCCACTATCAGGTTGAGGGGCCTGGATCCAATGGCGGGTGCCTCCACCCAGAGGTCAGGGTTTGCAATAGTTAAACTAACTTGGTCACAGCCCTCTGGGACACTGCAACCCCCCTTTCTTCCCACTAGTGGCCCACACAATATATCAGAATTACCTTCACAGTATACACTTACCCCCAGGTCTGGTTCCAGCACTGGGACCTCTGTGAAATGAGATACAGTGCAACAATCACAGTACAGTACTTTAACATAGACAAATACCTCAGGCAGTATAACTTTGCTGAAACAAGCAGCTCTGATTTATTTGGGGGATATAACAAGGACAGGGGAAATCAGGTTAATTAGCTTATCACTCTAATAATCTCATTTATGGCTCTGTGCACAGGCCTATCCCTTATCAGTTACTGTCCCTGGGTACCCAAGCCCTAGTGGCTAGTCAAACCGTGGCAGCAGGTAGGGGCCCTTTCACACAGAGAAAAGGAGAATTAAACAGTCAGCAGTACAGTAATTCCATTTGGATTTAATGTGGCAATTCAACAGGAGCGACCCTGAATTAGTACTCACGACCTCCAAATAAGATAGGGTCCTTCAATGTCAGCAGGGCTCACTTGAGGTACACAAACCTCTTCACACATCCATATAAAAGAAAGCACTATACCAGGCAGGCTGCATCTGTATCGATGTAAGTGCTGCACAATACCGGGAGAACACACAGCAGATTCAGTTCCTGACAGACAGTAGCAATTTCAACAATTCCTCCAGTCTTCTACAGGGTGAGCCTGGTTTCTCTTCAGAGATCCTTTGATTCTTTTCACAGGGCGGATTCAGTCCTAACAAGCTGTTACACAAGCTGCAGACCGGAACTCTGGGCCTTACACGCTTTTTTACTAAAACTGCACACTGAAAAGCACAGGCTCCTTCCTTCTTCACTGCCAAAGCTCAACTGACACTCCAACTGAAAAACTGGCACTTCCTTTGAGTTCCTCCCAGTTCTTGACTGGATTGGCTGTCACCACAATAGACTGCTGCTGTTGGTCCAAAAGGCACTGAAGTCTAAACTACATCTCCCAGAGTCACTGCCCATACAATCCTCTTGTGGCTGGCTCAGATTATGAGTCCAAGTTCTGATTCGTCCAAGGCACCATTTTAGAGCTAGCTTACCCCACACTGATTGGTCCAGTTCAGCAGTTCAAAACTAGAATGGGGAACTAGCAGACACAGTTCTGACTGCAAAGAAAGCAGGTTAGACAAACTGTAATTTCATTATTACTCTAAATAATTTCTGGCAAACAGTTACATCTTTCAGATAGGTTCCCTTTGCACTCCTAGTGACTGCAAAAATGAAGTAAATTGGCAGCAGTTTGAGTGGTACTCAAACAGAGAAGCACACAGTCCCCCATACAACTAATTATGTCTGCAAGCAGACAGCTCTTAAAGAGACAGTGCCAGAGGTTCTAAAAACACTCACTGATAAATGGCTTAAACGCCAAACACCATTCAGGCTTGGAGCATTCAAGCAAGCTCCTGGAAGTCTTTTGGGAACCCCCATTTGCAGGGGGGTTACACCAGCATAAAATGAGTTGGCATCATATAAATGGATATTGAAACAAAAATGGACAACAAGGATCAACACCAGGGGATGGACAACAGTGCATATTGAAATACTTAAGTGGTATCATATTTGGGCAGCAGGAAAGAGTGCAAGTTTGCTTTGAGGGTGTGGGGTGATACAGGCTTTTGTTTAAGGGAAGAGTAAGATAGTCTCTAAGGGTATGTATTGTAGTTGTACTGAAGGAGCGAACCAAAAAGTAACCAATAAAATTCATTGTCTGTATTGTAAGGTCCTTCACTTAAACACAAAGAATTCTAGTTGGATACTATTTCAGAGGTAAACAATAAGCGTCCAGTGAGCATCAAGTGAGCACTGATCAGGACTGTTTAAAGTGCTGCCGTACGTTTTTTCCACTCTACTTCTGCTGCAAGCTCATGGGGCAAGAGGAAGCTTTATCCTGCCATTGGGACCCCCTCTCCCCATCACCAAAGCCACCAGTCTACAATCGAAGCCCTGACCCAGCCCAAACTCTGCTGTGACCGAGAAAACGACAAACCTTACCAAGCAGCCAATCTGATCTCTGCACCTCCCCATTAAATAGGGAACAGACTCAGCAGTCCTCTGTGCTAGCGGTCTGGAGTGCTGCGGGCCGCGGCGCAAAGGGTGTCTACTGTGTGTGTCAGCCATGGAGTCAGCTGTCAGCCAGTTATGCTGCCCCAGATTAGACCCTTTCTGCTGTACCTAGCCAGCCCTTCAAATGGACTGCTACCAGTTTGCTTGAGGAGTGCCTGCATTGCAAGGGACACTGACATCTGTTCAGATCAGTACTTTACCCCTCTTGGCTGTACTTTGTGGTGGTAACCTTTCTGGTTACTAACCCTCTGCCTCATAGCTTACAGCTGTTTCATGGAAGCTTCTATATTGTTATTTATGTGTGCCTGTATAATGTTTTGCTACTTGGGGAATGGTTGCTGATGCATACATGCTGTTTATTTTTTTTTTTTCATTTTGCTGAACTCCAGGTTGCCAATATAATTATTAGGTCTACCAGTCTCAAAGAGTTCTCCAAACTGCTGCTGTTCCACCTTGTTACTGTGGTCCCCAGCTGACTGGATCTACGACAACTCAATGATTGTGTTATCAGTGTGGTACAACTCACAGCAGGAAATTAACCAAAGGGCAGTACCGTGATGATAACATATCTCGAACGTCAACTCACTGTTGCGCTGATAATATATCTCAAATGTCAACTCGCTGTACCTGTAACATCCCCTTCCAATAAAAAAGCACACAACACTGGCACATTAATGTTCATTATTTTTTTATCAGTGGGCTCAGCCCCCCAAACCCGCCCTATCTAAATATAATCAACTCCAAGGTCGTACATAATTCAAAGAAAAGAGCAGGTTTCTATAGTTGCACAGTTTCGACCTCGGAGTTGACATTGACCCCAACACCACTCTTAAATATTGTACTTTAATAAAACTAACATTTTTACAAAAAAAGAAAATACAGAAAGTCAAAGTGAGATGAGGGAGGGCTCGAATCATGGTCTGGTGTGTCAAAGCTACTTGCAGGCTATCACTCTAACCTCTAAGCCACACTGACACCTTGCTGACAGGGCACAAATCAGCAGACTTTGACTGAATGGTGGAAACAGAAGGTGGTACCCATACAGTGCTGTAATACATAGCGCTATCATCTTCTCATACTGTAGAAGTCTTTTGCGCTATTTGCTACACAGTATTGACCATGTACTAATACCATTCGCAGAGTGGTCTTGCTACTCTACCACTTAACTGTTGCACTGCCAGTTCATTAATTGCTCTGCTACACCTACCTGGGACAGGGTATATGCCCCAGTTAAACCAAACCTGGCTGCTGGTCAGATCCCTACCAGATCAGTTCTCTCTCCTGCTTCACCTGCTCAGTAATTTTTGTGTTGGCAATGGGCTTTTGTCTTATACTCCAATGAGAATGTTGCCCCTGCGCTCACTTGTAATTATTAGCCTTGCTGTTGCAAATCTTATTATTGTTGCTGACTACCTAGTTGCTGCTCCTTACCATATTTATGTGCTCCCCACCAGTCAACCCCAGGACTTCCAGTTCTCTAATATGTTGGTTGCCACTGCCTCGCATCCATTTCTAAAGTGGTGCCTTAGACCCAAGGATTTAATTTTATTTATACAACAGCAAAGAAAGAATCTTGGGCTCTGATTGGTCAATGTGTGCCTGGGACAGTGATGTTATCTCAGTATAACATCACTGTATGAAGTCCAGGCACACACATGACCGCTGAATAGTGGAAGAAATCCCTCTGTCCTCACACAAGCCACCACGAAGCCGACACTGCCCTGCCACACAGAACCCAAACATTATGGAACACTTAAACCTTAACAATGCCCCTTCCCGAACAGTAATATCCTCCCTTGCTCTGCCACTCAGGCCTAATACGAATTTTAAGTATCACCCTCTGTCACCTGGAAAACGCAGCTGTTTTTCCCCTGAACAGAGCGGCTTGACTAAACTGTGCAGACTGTAATTGCCGATCGCGCAGTTTAGTGAAGCTGCTTAGTTCAGAGATAAAATGCTTCATCTGCTATGCTGGTTCACCAGTCCTCTCTCAACATAACAAAAAAACATAGAAATATAGAATTTGATGGCGAATAAAGACCGCTTGACCCACCTAGTCTGCCCATTTCCCAACCTGATGGATAAGCTGCAGATTCCAGTTAATCAACAGCTTACTTCCTCCTACGACTTCAGTCCTCTCTTTTAAGCGCCACCAACATCTCCTGCCTGTCTGGCATGCGCTAAATGTCCACTCCTGGCGCTCCACTGTCAGCAGCATTACTGACCATTAACACCACAAAGCAGGCTTTTTTCCCCTCTCTGTTCCAGGGTAGGCAGTGGGACCGAGATGATTTCTCTCACAAACTGGCTGGAGGGATGTAGAGAGCTGAGGGGAGGTTGGGCAGGAGCAGATGACAACCTACCAAGGAAGACAGGCTAAAGAGGGAATCTAGGGGTACACAACAGCAGCATTTAGTGGACAAAATAAAAAAAGGGTCTTTTTTTAAACAAGTATTCTTCCACAGTGCAAAAATATAGTAAAACTGCCTTAAATTTCCTTTTTTTAATCTTTTCAGTATTTTCTTTCCATAACAAGCAATTGTATAATAGCAATAATGCACTCTAGGGTGTGTGTCATGCTGGGGTAATATCACTTCTTGGGTGCTGGACACACTCGGCCTGCGGCCTTGTGCCCAACCACCCTCGGCATGATGTTTTCCTAGCACAACACACACACCCTGTGGTGCATTATTGCTTAATAACATGACATCTTGCTAAATTTAAACTTTACTACTCCCTTTGGAATCCCTGGACTGCTGACCTTTCTCACCTATGCCACCTAGCTCTCTCGTTCACTCTGGTGGGTGACATTGAGACCAACCCAATCTAAGTAAAGTCTACCTTTCTCAACTGATTGGTGACTCATCCAGACTTTTCCCCAGTGGAGGCCACCACTCACTCATAGATTGGATCCTGTCTAATAGGAAGGATAGGATTATTGCTGCTGGCACCCTTGCTGATAACCATCAGTGATCACTCTCCATTTTTGATACATGGAGTGCCCACCCTCTCTCTTTCTCCCTCCTGCCCTCCAAAGGAGATAATTCCTGCAATATGTCTCCTCATTTGATCCAGATGCCTTTCTTTCTGATCTTTGCCTCATAGATTGACGTCTGATTATTTATTTATTTTTTTTTTGCTCAAGTGGTGTGAACCAAACCCTGGCCTACTTTACCTCCACCTTCTAATCCCTTCAAGATAGACATATCCCTCTTATCAGGTGAAGAGTTCGTGGTAAATCCACTGGATGACTGCATAGTGACCTGCTCTCCATGTTGAAGGCCAGGGACAAATGTTGGGCTAAATTCAAATCCTCATCCCTACACTCCAGTTGGCTGGCATACTGGGCCTAGGGGAATGCCTGTAAAAAAGAAATTAGACTGGCTAAAAGCAAATATTGTAGGGGGGCTCCTTCACGCTTTTACTAGACACTCCGGGAGTTTCTGGGCTCACATTAAGGGACTCATGGGGAACAGTAAAAGTCAAACTCCAAACGACCCACCTCTGTGAGGAAAAAGTCACATTCAGCATTTAGAATGAGGGGTGCTAACAATCAAAACATTTTAAAACGGGATTCCAGAAACACTGTGGCACATAACACCGTAGATATTGCAAATAAAACTCTTCATTTTTATTGATTTAGATGTTCAGAAAGCAGTTCCAGCAGTGTGTAAAGTACAATGGACACAGACTTACAGCAATACAGTATCCATTAGGATCTTCAGATTTGTAACATATCCACTCAGTTCCTGAAAAACACTGCTGAATGCAGTCCCTCTTAAAGACGTGACGTTGAAGAAGTTAGTGCTGCTACAAATTATCCAAAGTGCAAAAAGTGTAGAGGCAGAGGAAAAGCTCCCCCAGTGCTTCGTGGTTTATATATCACTTTGTCACGGGTCTCCAAAGTGCAAAACGTGCAGAGACGGAAGAAAAGCTCACCCAGCACTTCGTGATTTGAATATCACTTTGTCAAACTCCAGCTGATATGATGGTCAGTAACTCCAGTTACAATAATCCTGACACTGTTGCCAGTCTGTTTAACTCCCATTTCTCGGACATAACCAGGTTTGAGACTCTAATGTTGAGTGCAGCTGAATATCCCTCCCTTCCCTTCCCAATTGCCCTTCCATACCATCGTCGTACCTCCGTGCTGTTTCTCACAATGATGTTCTTCAACTTCTAAAATTTGTCCCTGATTACCAAACTGTTTAACCTGTCCTTCACCACCACTACTGTTCCCAAAAACTGGAAGGTGACCAAGATTATGCTGATGTTAAAAAAGGGTGATGCAAGGAACATTGAGAACTACTTGCCCGTTCTCAGCAAACTGCTGGAAAAACTTGTGGCCTCCCAGATTATGGACTACCTTCAAAAATATAATCTGCTAGCTGGTCTCGTAGTGCTGGGTGCCTTACATCTCACCATGCCGGCGACCGGTTTTGGAAACGAACACGGGACAATGGAGGTCGGCGGGGAGAGAGGGTCAAGAGTGGATATAGTGACTGCCAGGCTCTCCTCTCCTGGATCGGGGAGGTCCGCTCTCTGTTGGCTCAAGACCACCACCTGTGGTGGTGTGATGGTGGTGCAGGCTGCGAGGGAATCGGGTGCTAGGCCAGGGGTGGGCGGAGGGAAGTCGGCTGAGCCAAGGCATGTGCACATGCCTGACCTTGATTGGAGCTCCAGGGAAGCAAGGGAGAAAAGCAGAAAAAGCGGTGGCGGTAGCTGGATGACGCTCCCCAGGCTGACTCTGGAGGTCCTGCTGGGGAAGTAGGGGTGGCCCTGAAGGGACTGCAGATGTCTGGGACGGTTGGCTGACACAAGCCGCCCGCCCACCAGGAGGATAAACGCCAATATGGGAAAAAATATATCCATAATCTGCTAGCCCTGGCCTAGCATGGATTCAGGCAGGCTCACAGCATTACCAACACACTGGTGCAGTTCACCAATGACGTTAAATCTGCTATGAACAAGGGGATGTTAACTGGAGTATTATTCATAGACCTTATAAAAGCATTCAACCTGGTTAATTACACCCTACTAAAACTCAACATTCATCCCTTGGAGTTTCCCCCACTGCCTTCAGCTGATTCTCCTGTTATCTCAGCGACAGGCAGCAATTTGAGCTTCCTGAGATCAATCTTCACCATTCATTACTGGTGGGTTACAAGCTGGAGGCACTGGGACCCTGTGGGAAGCTGATAGCTTTAAGCTTTTCTTCTGGAGGAGGGGCTGATGCCGGGGACGGTTCCGCCCTCAAGCCGACGTATTATGTGGCACTCGCAGGTTGGCCAGTAACTGACGCCGGACCCTCCACCACCTTAGTTCTTCTTTTCTTGCCATAGAGGTGCATCACCTGTGGGGAGCTAAAACTGTTACTAAACTTTCAGTGCGTAGATCTGGCACTGCTGCCCACTCGATGCTGTAGACCTCCTTCAACACCGGAAAACTGGTAAAACCATTTTTTTTATTTCTTTACTGTCTAGTACCTCAGCGTCGAGTCTGTTTCTATTTTATTTTGTCTTTCCACACTTGATTATGTCCAGTTCAGGGCCTTTTTCGAAACCAAAGACGGGGCATGCCCCTATGCATCAGTGCCGCTGTGGCAGGCCGATGACCGTAATGGACCCCCATAATTGTTACTTAACCTGCCTGGGTCTGTCGCATGACATTGACAGCTGTGACGCCTGCTTCTCCATGGACCGCCGGGTCCTCGAGTTGTGTGTGCTGAAGGTGGGTCAGGATCCTCCCATTTTCAGAGAGGGACCCTGTTCTTCCTCTTTGGAGCCTTTCTGCCACTACTTTTTGGTGACCCACTACTGTGTTGCCTGTGGGGCAAGGTCCCCTCGGACTTCTTCCCCTAACCTCCTTGTTCCCTTCTTGAGGGGATAAGCCCTCTGCCACCACCACCACTTTGCCAGTGGTAATAGGCTCAGAGGGTTCAGCACTCCACTCGGGGATCCGGGGCTAACTTAGCCTGGTGCCCCCCCCCGTCTGGGTGGATCTTGCCTTGAGGCGGGCCCTTTCCACCCTTATGTAACGAGAAAGGGGAGAGATCCTGGTGGACTCCCCATTCTGTGTGTGGACCGAGAAGATAGTGACTTTTTTTGTGGAAGAGGCAGGGATTGTCTGTCCCTTGCCTGACACTTTCTATGGGGCTTACTCCATGGATCTTGGAGTCTGTAGAGCTTTGTAGCCTCTCTTAAACCTCTTCCTGTACTCAGCCACCCCAGGGTCTCCACACTGTAATAAAGTGGGTCACCTCTCTCTCAGTCCACAGAGGAAAACCCTCCTTCTCGAGGTTGTCATTGTTGGGGTCCGCCTCTCTTTCTCTCTCTCTCTCTTTTTCCTTCCTCCCTCTCTATCCTCTCTCCGTCCACCTTGGTCTGCCCAGTGGTTGGGGTCTCCCTACCCAGAACCCTTAGAGGCCTACCCCTTCTGTGGCCAGCTTTATTCCTTTTTCATTTTATATCCTTTCCTTTCTCTGTCCCTTGGGCTCCCTTGCGCCACCCTCCCTCATTTTTTCCTCTATGTCTGCTTTCCTGTCCAGCAAACAGAACTGAGCTGGTGGAGGGGCAGGCATCATTTACTGGCCAGTCCGCGAGCGCCACGTAATACATTGGCCTCGAGGGTGGCGCTGTCCCCAATGTCGACCTCTTCTCCAGAGGAAAAGCTTAAAGCTATAAGCTTCCTGCAGGGTCCTGGCGCCTCTGGCTTGTAACCCGCCAGTAATGAATGGTGAAGATGTCTAGGAAGATCAAGAATTACAATGAGTACGTAATTTTCATTTATGGTTAGTAAGGTCAGCTCTGCCCTTACTACTGTTAGTGCTGGAGTTTCCCAAGGCTTCATCTTGTGCCTCTTGCTTTTTTCCATCTTTAATAATGACACCCCTAACTCTGTAACACCCTTCTATATGCTGGTGGTATGATACTTTACTATAGGTCCAAGAGTTTGATGGAATTGAGTGTTAAACGTAATGCCAATTTTGACAGAGTTCAGACCTGGCTTGTCCAAAATTGCCTTCTCCTACATGCTAGCAACATTCGGGCCATGCTGTTTAGGCCCTCTCATAAATGATGGGCTTAGACCATTGGTTTAGACATCCGCTGCTTAGATGGCTCCACTGTATCTGTGGCCGACTCCTTCAAATATTTAGGCCTCAGTCTTGTTCCTGCCCTGGATTTTACTCTACATATCTCGAACATCTGCAAGGCTGTTAATTCAAAATTTGGGCTTGCCTCCAAAATCAGTTATACCTTGACTCCGACAGTTAGGGTAGCGATTGCCTACGGTGTCCCAGTCCCTAGCGCCTCATATGGACTCATCATCTTACCAGGCTAATACTGGCAACCTATTTAAACAGAATGCCACCTACAATAACATTTGTAGGGCTGCCCTGTCTGCCCCTCAGCTAACCCTCCACTGCATGTTATACTCCAGTTTGGTACTGTAGGTTGCCCCCTTCCCCCAACTTCGGCGCCTTTATACCTAAGCAGTGTTACTGACAACATCATCAGGTCATCCAGACCTACCACTCTTGCTTCTCTTTTAACTCCATCAGACCAAGTCTACTCCCTGTATTTCAATGACCTGTCTCTCCTGGCCATACCCAAGTGTTCCTCTAAAATGCATGAGCAGGCATTCGCCTCATTTGCTCCTAGGGTTTGGACCTCCCTCCCTTCCTCCTCATCTTCGAGTTTGTCAGTCCCACCACATATTGAGAAAAGAACTAATCAACTTTTTAAGTTATACAGATAAATGCTCATGTACTTGACTCTGTTTAAGGATTTACTGCCTTGTTAAGTAATAACCAATATGTTTTTATACACCTCTCTCCACTTAACTATTGCTCATGTGACCTTTGCCATATTGTGACTTTTGATTTTGGTTCTTTCTTGATATTGCTCTATTTCGCATTGTTTCTTGTTTGCGTTTTTGCAGATCTTTGCCTACTATTTGTGACTTGCTAAAATACTCATTTTATGTTCTATGGTGTTTTCTGCTGTTCTGCCATGCTGTGACTCTGCCACATTTGTAATTCAGATTTCTTAGTAGCCTTCCATGGCGCGCTTGAAAACAGGCATTTTTTTTCCAGTGCACCTACCTGGTCAACAAAAACTATATCAATAAATTTGCCCCTTTATAAATGTGGACCACCTGTGCAGCTAAGCAATTTTGTTAGAAGCAGGACATACCTAGGCCATCCTTCTCCTTGAGCAAGCATAAAGATTGTGTAGCCAGTCTAGGCCTAGCCCTTGCACAGACTGATTTCATGACTTTTTTTGAGCGCTCATTCCAGAAAGTATTTATTGGGGGAGGACATTCATTTTAATTACATATACTCGCCCTGCTAAAGAAAAGGGTAGTAGCAGCAATCTAGCAAAGTCTGCTTTAACTGCTTGGAGTAGAGGTTGATAAATATTACAAAGTAAAGTGGAGATATCTGCTGAAACACTGCCTCCTAAGCATTTAAAGGTATTATAGGGAGCCAAGAGTTCCACCAGTGGGGTGTCTTGAAGAGCCATGACCTCAGAATTTAAAAGACTAATTTTATAGCCTGCTATTTTTTTTTTTTTTATTTAACATTTTGTTAACCAGGTGAACAGCACTAGGCCACATGGCCCTTTTACAGGCTCAACGCGTAACCAAGTAAACATGCATTAAAACTGTAATACAAATAGTAAAGAAAAAACTATCCAGTGCACATATTCTCTACACATATACACAGTCACAAAGGCATGCTTGTGGATATATGTGTATATATATATATATATATATATATATATATACACACACACACACACACACACACACACACAATAGTACTTGGTCATTAGGTATTAGAAACATAATATTCATACATTAAACAGACAATACAATATTAATATAAAATGGGACTCTGGCACTATTCCAGACTATCAAGGGCACGTATCTTGTTTCAAATTTGTACCATGTAGAACTTTATTTTGCCAGAGGATTTTTAATTTTTTTATTTATTGTATCTAGGATTACAAGTACCTTTGAGCCAAGGCTCTTTTACAAAGGTTCCACGTCAAGGATAAACATACAACAAGGTTACAACATTGAATTAACAGAAACACAATTCTTGTACAGCAGTGCTATTGTCTGTTTGTAGAGAGGAAAGAGGGAGGACGGTGGATGTAGCCAGAGGCATTTGTTGAAAAGTGGGAAGGAGAGATGGAGATGAAGAGGGGGAGGTGTGAGGGGTAGAATAAGTGCGGCAAGATAGGACATGGAGAGACTAAAAAGGCAGTAAGAAGACCTGGGTTATTATGTTGTCGCCTCAGGAGTATTTGGGAAGGAGACTGGAGGGGGCCAAGTGGCTTTGCAGTAGGCTGGAGCTGTGTAGGTCATGAGCTAGGTGAGGCAGTCACAGGAGCTAGAGGCATTGAGATGAGCCTGGAGCCTGGTTTTAAACAGACCTAGAGTAGCGGCTGAGGTAATGATGTCACTAAGGCTATTCAGCCATAGAGTGGCCCTGTAGGCAAAGGAGCGTTGTCCCTGAGTAGTACGACAGCGTGGGACTTGTAGGTTCTGAGTTATTGAACTCCTGGTGTTCCGCTGGTTAGTGGTCTGATGTAATAAGGCTGAGACACCAGGAGGAGTTAAGCCAAGGTTGATTTTTCTCGCCATGGCACAGGTGAGATACTTTATCCGGTTGGAGAGTTGGAGCCAACCGATTTGTGCATAGAGGGAACAGGTGTGGGTGAGGCGGTGGGCACCAGTTGTGAGTCTGCAAGCTTTGTTTAGGGCAATTGTTATATGACGGAGGGTGGATGTCAAGGCAGAACCATAAGTAATGAGGCTATAATCAATAATTGACACCACCGAGCTCTGGACGGCAGTCTTCAGGGCCTCTGGGCTGAGATGTTGCCTGTGCTTGTAGAGCAATCCAAGGCGAGTATAGGCAGCTTTGGCCACGTTGTCGATGTGGGCAGAGTAGGAGAGCTTGAGGTCGAGCAAAATACCTAGATATTTGAAGGAAGATACTTGTTCGAGGACAAATCCCTGTTTGGTGGAGATGGCGAGGGGGTGATGCCTGTGACGGTTATGAGAACTACAGAACAGCATGGTCTTGGTTTTCCTGTGATTTAGGACCAGTTTATGATTGGAGAACGAAGTTTCAACGGCACTGAATCCAAGCTGTAGGCTGAGTTGGAGTGGTGCAGGATCCTGATGCGTGGAAAAGACAACAGCATCATCCGCGTATAGGATGATTTGTTCCGAGCTGGCTTAAGGTAGGGAGTTTAAGAACAGGCTGAAAAGGAGTGGGCCGAGTATGGATCCCTGAGGGACTCCAGAGCGTACAGGCAAGGTATGTGATAGAACATTGGCGATTTTTACTCTTCGAGAGTGGTTTTCAAGGTAACGTCTGAATCTGAGGGCTGAGTCAAGTGCAAGGCTGGTAGTGAGTAGCTGGTCAAACAGTAGCTGATGATGGACCGTGCTGAAAGCCTTCGATAGGTCAATGAAGACAGCCCCAGCGAGAAGACCTTTATCAAGGGAGCTGTGCACTTTGCCAGTAAATTCAAGTAGGGCAGTGGTGGTACTATGCTCTTTTCTAAAACTATGTTGCTGGGGGCATAGAATGTTGTATTTGACCAAGTAGTCAGTGTGGTTTGCAACAATACGCTCAAGAGCCTTGGAGAGAGATGGCAATATGGAGATCGGGCGATAGTTTACGTGGCTGGTCTTATCCCCATTTTTGTGGACAGGGGTCACTGTGGCAGTTTTCCAGATTTCTGGGAATGTACTACTGTTGAGGGAGAGGTTAAGAATTTTAGTGAGGGGACGAAGGACCACATCCAGTAAAAGTGATAGTAGCTTGAGGTCTAGGGTGTCACTGCTGGTTCTAGATTTAGAGATGGCCGAGGCGATGTGGCGTCGGGCTTCACTCATCTTAATCTCCCTGAAGTAGAAGTGAGGCTGATTGGAAGGAGCACAGGAAGTGCCTGAGGGGGTGTCATTAACCAGGAAGAAGTCAGGCGGAAGAACAGAGCTGAGGTCGGTAAAAGCCGTGTTAAAGGTGTTTGCAATGACAACAGGATCAAGGGTAGTGGACCCATCTACAATTAGCATTGCCAGGGGGGACTTTGATAGTTTCCCAGTGATGTCCTTGATATTGTCCCAGAAAGCACTGCCTTTTCCCCAGGTGTTGGTGTGGACATCCTTATAGCATAAACTTTTCGTGAGACGAATAGATTTGGTGCAGGCATTCCGGGCATGTTTGTATTTTTGGATATCTGATTGTTTGCCTGTGTCTTTAGCCACTGCCCATAGGTGGTCCCTATATTTCAGCTGTGAGAGGAGCTTCGCAGTTATCCAAGGGTTACAAAGGGCTTTTGCTTTCCATTTTTTAGTGGGAGCAAAGAGGTCACAGGCCTTGTTGAAGGTGGTTGTGAAGTAATCAAGGGCTGTGTTGACATCAGACGCATTGTAGATAGGCAACCAGTCTTGAAGGGATAGGTGCTGTTTGAGATGGATAAGTTTCCCTCGAAGAAGGACTCTGCTGGTGATGATTAAAGGGGGTGGTTTTTGAAATTTATTAGACCATTCACTTAGAATCGGGGAGTGGTCACTGAGAGAGTCCGGGAGAACGGAGGGACAGGAGATCCTGGAGGGGTGATTGGTGAGAACCCAGTCCAGGAGGGTGCTGGTGCCAGTTTTGTAATTAAGCCTAGTAGGTGAAGTAACCAGTTGTGAGAGATTGGCAGCTGTAATGGCATCCTTATAAGTGCAGACATCAGATGCGAGCCAGTTAATATTGAAGTCACCAAGAAGGATGTATTCAGAGCCTGGGGGTTATGAGCTGACGAAGTTAAGGATTTCTTTGATGCCAAGATCTTGTTCCCGAGGTGGAATATAAACAGCGATGATAGTGAGGGCTTTTTGATTGGGACAAAGTAGGATTATTATGGGTAGGGCCTAGTAAGGATTGGAAGATGGTTAGGAGGGATTGCAGGGATGAGACGTCCCCTTGCAATAAATAGGGAATTGTCTGCGTGTAAGACTAATTTCTAGGGGCATGGATATGGTTCATATTCACATATTGGCAGTTCTTCCTTAAGAGTTGATTCATTGAATGTGTTTAAGCAAAGCTCCTCCCACCACCTGGCTGGAATATCCCTCAGCTCCACCCCGTGACATCAGATCTTTCTTTCCACTGGAAGATTACGGTCTTCTCCTTCATAGTTCTGCGGGTTGTAGGGCCTAGTAAGTGCGCCATTGGCAAACTTAGTAACTTTTCTATTTTTCCAAACCATTTTGTATATTCCTCGGTCCCGCTCTCGACCTCTGATTGTCAACATGGAACACGATGAAGTAAAGGCTGCACTTGGCTTCAAACAGTGCTGGGAATGACGCATGATGATGCTGGTTACAGCGTCTGCCAAACAATGCTCCTGTCTTTGCTGTAAGATCGAAATGCTTGCTTTTTTGTCTTCTGGCTAGCCCATCAAGACCCAAAATTGTGGGCCAAGCGTGGTTGCAAGGCATCCTCCACTGCAACAGGGTCTGCGGCGCAGCTAGCAGCAATATAAAAAGTGGCTAAGGCCACGGTGGGCACCTTATTGGTCTTGGAAGTGCTCCTGACTGGGGCCAGTATCAGAGTGTCCTTTGCAGTTAATTTCCTTGATATGTGTCAGACTCTCAAGACCTTTGGGTCCTGCCTGCCATGATAGGAAGCACTAGAGCAAGAAACATGTCCATTGTTTGTGGGAACCAGTAGATGGCATGTTCCTCCTGCTCCCTCAACTCCCCCGGACGCTCAGTGGTTGTCAAGCACGTGGCTATGGCCATGTCCATTTTGGCCAGGGAGTTGGTCACTAGTTGCACGGTACCCCTGCTGGACTTGCTGACCTTGACACCAGTTGTGGTTGAGATTTTTCTCAATCCCATCGACCCCTTGTTGGAGGGGTTAGACAAAGAGTTGATCTCCAAGACCCTGGTCATCCCAGTCCTCTCCCAGGAGGATGTGGAGCGGTCAGTATCCCCAGCCATCCCTGCTCAGGATCAACCTTTGCCAGTGGTCGTCCAGTCGAGTATGGTGCCAGTATGTTACACTGCACCCTCAGTTGCATCTCCTTGACATCGACCCCTTGGTCGGTGGTCGAGGTAGAGACCAGGAGGTGTCGCCATCAGTGCTGCTTGTCCTTTTCATCTTCAGATGAGGGAAGACTCCACCGGCGGATGTGGCAGCACTACAGGAAGCTCCTCTGGCAACAGTGGGCCTTGGCAGGGTCAGGTGGGGCTCAACCCCCCCCCCCAACCCTATGGTCGACTTGCTGGTGACGGTCAAGTCCACACCAGTTCACCTGAAACAGATGTCCCTAATGCTTGTCTCCCCACCATTGTTGGTGGAACCACCTCCACAGCAGCCTGTGTGGGGGGGGGGGCTCCTACGATGGACTCCTGTCCAAGCACCAGCTTGCCAGGCCAGTTGTCAGTGGAAATTACCCACTCTGATGATTCCAAGGTGGTCCATGATAGTAAATGGCGGCACGTCATCTTTGAAGAGTCCTCATATGACTCTGATGCATCCTCCATGCAGTCTTTGAGAACTTGTATGTCTGATTGGGTATTGGTTGAGGAACTGACCATTGACCACAGGCTGGTGTTTTTTAGGGCGCTTCTCCAACTTATGTTGGAGTCCATGAACATTCTTTGGAGCTAGTTCAGAAGAGGGCTAATTACCCTTTATTAACATCCTGGATTAGGATGAATCCCCGGGGTTGCCTTTCCAGTGGCCAAGGCCACTCTGGGACTGACTCTGGAGCATTGGCAGCATCCAGCCTCCTGCCCGGCATCCTCAACCTGTATGGTTCGCAAGTATGTGGTCCTTACCAGCACCTTGCCCAGATTTTCTGATCACCCGTCAGCTAAGGGTCTGGTCTTAGACTCCGTTTTCCAGAAATCCAGCAATATTGGGGACATGGACAAGTCTCCCAACAAGGAGTCAAAGAAGCTTGACCATGCAGCTAAGAAAGTTTATACCGCATCCTCCCTTGACCTCCATCAGGTGAGGTACGCCTTCATGATGGCCCACTTCGGTCACTCCCTGCTGGGAGTGCTTGATAATGTCTTCCCTTACTTACCTGCTGACAAGCAGTTCCTGGTAAAGGTCATCTGAACCCAAGGTCAAGTGCTGGCCAAACACCAGTTCCAGATGACTATGGACATTGGAGACTCCTGCACCCGTGCCATCTCAGTGGCTGTTGCAATGCTTTGCATTGCCTTGCTGAAGATTTCCAGCTTCATGGCATATGCTCAGCACAAGTTGGCAGATGTCCCCCTGTTGGGCACTGATCTCTGTAGCCTGGGGATGGATGGTCATCCCACAAGGATTTAAGAAGTCTAATGCCACTCTGGATTCTGTGGCTTTGTCCCAGAAAGACCAAAAACAAAAGAAGGCCTTTCAGTTTCAGCCCTTTCAGACACAGCATTCTCAGCAGCAACAGCCCTAGCCGGCACAGTTCCAAGCCTGGTGCTCCAGTGCCAAGTTCTCCAGACAGGTGCCCAACAGAAAGATAGGGGTAGGGGAAATGGTGCCCCTCTGGCCTCAGTGGTCAGTGCCCCCTCCAAGCTACCCAGTAATGGGTCAGGTGGTGTTCACCTCCCACCTGTCCAATCCCTGACTTATCTCCTGGTGGAGGATCAACTTCAGTACTTCAGGCCTCACTGATCCATCATTAGTACAGACAAGTGGATTCTTGAGGTGGTCAGCAGAGGGTTGAGTCTCAATTTCAAGACCCTTCTGCCCTGCCAGTCCCATGCTGCAAGGGAGTCCACAGTGTCGCAGGACATTCTGTCTGCCCTCAGGAAGGATGTTGCTCAGCTCCTTGCAAAAGGAGCAGTAGCCAGTGTCCCAGACGCCCTGGCAAGTCAGGGGTATGTGTCCAGATACTTCCTGGTCCCCTAAAGGATGGGCGAGCTGGCACCTCTAGTGGATCTTCACAGTATGAACCAGTTTCTAAGGAAGCACAAGCTCAGGATGGTCACTTTGAGCCAGATTCTATCATCTCTGCAGCAGGGCATGTGGTTCTGCTCCCTGAACCTCCAGGATGTATTCTTCCACATCGCAGTCCGTCCACTAGCAGTACCTCTGGTTCCGCACAGAAGGGGTGATCTCTCAGTTCCAGGTCATGCCATTCAGCCTCTCCTCAGTGCCCAGGGTCTCTTCAGGTGTATTGCAGTGGTGGCAGGCTTCCTGTGGCACCAGGGTATCAGGGTTTATTCCTGCCTGGATGACTGGCTGATAGCCATGCCATCCAAGAGGCAGTGGAGCAGTCTGGGGATCTGGCCCTCCAGACCTACAGACTTGGGCCTCTTGGTCAAACCGGCCAAGTCTGAATTGATCCTCTTGCAGGTGATTTACTACATTGGGGGACAGCTAGACTCCTTATGGGACAAGGCCCACCTTACAGTGGACCAGGCATCGGATCTTCCTTCTTTTGCCCAGTCATTTCAGGAAAGACTGTCAGTGTATGGATGTAAACCATATAGCACTCCTACAGCTATGGTTACAGGTGAGGAACCTATTTTTTTGTTCTGCTGCCCCCACCATTACCCATTTTATGTTCTGGTTTATCCTAACATCTGTTGTTAAGGGCTATAAGGTAGGGGCAAATAAAAGGGGCAGTGGACGGCCCTGACAGGTGCTCCCCCCCAAACAAAATACATCGTCACAAATGTCCGTTGACTCAAAATTAAACTTCAGGGGCAGTATAAAGGGTGGACACTGCACCTATGAAATGGGGCCCAATCTGAAATCTTTGTAGTACTTGTATCAAAGAGGCCCATTCGAACCTATCGGAGGCCTTTTCACCTTCCATACTAATGGATAGCTGGAAGGCCCCTGTGTTCCTTTGTGCTGTAATAATAATCAGCAATCAGTGAATATGTATTTATTTATTTCAAAAGTTTCACCAGGAAAGACAGACTGAGCTAAACAAAAGCTCATTTCCAGATGTGTCCTGGGGGAAGAGGGTGAATGAGAAGTACAAGCAAAAACAATAATTATAACAGTAAATTCTACAGTATGCGAGATTAAGCATTGACAACAGAAGACAGTAGTAAACAAACTGTACTAAATGTTGAAATCAGCATTATCAATAGATAAATTAATGGAAGAACAGGATAGGGTGCTTACTCAGTGGGCTAAAGGGGGTATAATATGGGTGAATAGGAAACAGAACTAGTTTATGCAGGCAGAGGAAAGAAAAGAAAGGGGGGGTGAGATAGGTGGAGGACATGGGGGGAGGGGCATGTATCAGCAGCAGCTGCATGAGATATACTTGAGATATCTGGTAGAAAGTGCCCTAAGATAAAACCTAACTGGTTACGGTTCACTAACCCAGAGATGCATTCCTGGAAGTGGACTGCCCGTACTTCTGTAAAAAGTTTTAGATCTGAATTTAATAAGGAGATTGGACAATAGGATCCGTACTCCAGGGGTCCAGCGGTTTTATAGGAGAGAAATGTGGGCTTGGTTCCAGGAGGGGTTTACAGAAGATTTAATTTTATCAGTTGCGTCCTGTTGAATGATGGGTGCATTCAGTTTGTCTTGGGCTATGGTGGCCCCTAAATGAGAAGGGAGTAATTTATCTAGGTATATCTTTCTGTCTGCAGCATGAATGGACTCTTTCTTCAGTACAAAAAGTTTAATAAAAGTCTGCAAATATTTGTTGTATCTTTGTAGAGTGGGTCTCGGTGTTCCCATCTCATAGGTTTTGTAGCCTGAAGACAGTCCTGTTTGCTGCCTGCTTCCGGAGTTGACCAGACAGCAGTTTCCCTGCCTGGTTACCATGTTCATGGAAATATTGCCTGAAATATGCTCCCTTTATTTTATTTTCTAGCAAACAGGTTAACTCTCTCTGTTTCTTATCAAGCCTGAGTTTTACAGTCGGGTCTAAAGCTATTTCATGTTCAAATTCCAAGTCTGTAATCTGACTTTCCAGAGACACTTGCGCATCACTGCTCCAACTGATATTGCCAAGATTAAAGGACTAAGCTTCCTGCACATCAATGTATGCAGCCTGCTAAAAAGCTAGCGATGATCCAAGCCTGGGTTAACCACATATCACCAGACATACTAGTCGTGTCAGAGACATGGCTCAGACCTGCCACGACAGACAGAGACATAAACTTACCCAATTATCAGGTCTTCAGAGCTGACCGCCTAACAAAGGGCGGGTGTAGCTATATACGTGAAGGACAACTTACCTGTAACCTGCCTTGATTCATCATCTATGGCTAAAGAATAATAATGCCTCTCCCTCAAAGTGGCCTCTCTCCCATACCGCAACACTACAGCTAATTGGCTGCTATAGGCCCTCAGATGACCCAAGCTACTATCTCATTTGGGCGATCTAATTATTAAGGAACAGAAGAATCTATTATCTTAGGTGACCTAAACCTAAACACTGCTTTCCAAGGCAGCGGCACCCTTAATATCATTCTACGACACATATGGGCTTACGAGCTCATTGATGAACCCACCAGAGTCAATAAAAAACCAGAGCAATAGTACCTTGCTAGATGTTATATTAGTGAGTAAACCGCACCTCTTCTTATGCGAGTTTTATTCAGTGATATCAGTGACCATTGCCCTATTGCAGAATAAGAATCAGCTGCATGACCATTTTCCCCTGCTAAGTTTATACCAAAAATTCGAAGAAAAAAATTCAACGTTGAGGCATACCTGCATGATTTAAATCTCTCAACACGCTGGCAAGAATACTACCTAGCTAACACAGTGAAAAGTGCATGAAGCATTGAACGACATAATCACAGATGGCTCTAATATCCATGCCCCAATTTCTATGGTACGCACAAAAAACATCCTGTCGATGGTTCACATCTGAGCTTAAATCCACTCTTCTTAACAGAGATAGATTATGGAAAAAGGCACGCAAAACTAAGAGTCCGACTGACTGGATCCTGTTCAAAAGAGCTAGAAATAGCTGTACCAGGAAAGTGCGGGATGCTAAAGCTGCAGTTTATATGTCCGAACTTAACTCCTCCTACCATAGTCCTGCCAAATTCTGGAATACCATAAAGGACATAACAGGTCAAGACCCTAGCACTACACTCCCAGTCAAAATTCACTATAATAATGGACCAGTCTCTGATAGATTGGAAATATTGGAATCGTTTAATAATCATTTTGCAAGTGCTGGCCTAGCATTCGACATCTCTCCAGCTAGCCATCTACGCTCTCAGCTAGGCATTAAGAGTCCTGATGTTCGGATGACTGAATCTACCTTCTCCTTCAAACCAGCCACCTTGAAACAAGTCGAAGACCTAATTTCTCAACTGGACATCAAAAAAAGTGCAGGTGCAGACTCCCTTGAGCCTTATTTTTTAAAATTGCCATGCAAGCACTAACAGTTCAATAACACACCTATTTAATCTCTCATTAAAAACAGGCTCTATTCCCTCAATCTGGAAACAGCTCAAGTCATCCCCTACTGAAAGCAAGGGACCCTATGGACCTTAATAACTACAGACCAATTTCTATCCTACCGGTGTTATCAAGCTGCTTGAAAAATAGTGAGTACTCAATTGAGAGGATATCTTGAAGAGGCTAATCTGCTAAACCCTGCACAATCAGGATTTAGAACCAAACATAGCACTATCTCAGCCCTGGCCAAAGTAACAAATGATTGGCAAAGTGAGCTGTATAAAAAAAACTGTGTATGTGCTGTATTCCTAGACCTGAGTAAGGCTTTCAACACGGTTGACC
Organism: Neoceratodus forsteri; assembly: GCA_016271365.2. NCBI lineage: Eukaryota > Metazoa > Chordata > Ceratodontiformes > Ceratodontidae > Neoceratodus > Neoceratodus forsteri. The sequence continues at coordinate 263,638,023 of CM057454.1, read as the reverse complement.
ATGATCTACTCCTCTCTTCCTTGTATTCCATAGGCCTAGATGCATCTTCCCTTAAATGGTTTAATAGCTACCTCACAGGAAGGACCCAGCAAGTGAAATCTGAAGGAGATCTATCTCCACTTAAGCCTCTGCAAAGAGGAGTTCCCCAAGGATCCATCCTAGGCCCAATCCTATTTGCCATCTACATCAATAACATCGATATTAATCTCACCAAAGCCACTGTACATCTGTTTGCAGATGACACCGTCTTATACGTCAGTAACCCCTCTCCTGTCTCAGCATGTGAAGAGCTACAAGCAGAATTCAATATACTTCAACATCAGTTACTGGAAAAAAAACCTTCTCCTAAATGCAAAAAAAACAAAGGCAATATTTTTCTCCCCCCAAAATCAAACCTGCAACTCCTCTCTAAGCATTCCCCCCCAACTCTCCACTGTTATGGGTGAAAATCTTGAATTCGTCAAAAAGTTCAAATATTTGGGGGTGTGGCTAGACTATAGACTCGACTATCTAACTCACCTGGAAGAACTATTGAAAAAGCTCCGGCAGAGGCTTGGCCTCTTTCACAGAATAAGCATTTTTTAAATAGGGATTCAAAAGAAGTTGGTCCAGGCCACATTTCTCTCAGTTTTGGACTATGCAGACTTCCTATCGAGTGCTGCCTAACTCTTATCTGCATAAACTGGACACACTATACCACAGAGCTTTAAGGTTCATTACAGATCTTCCCTCAGCACTCATCACTGCTCCCTCTATGCTGCAGTTGGATGGTCTTCACTCCATTTCAGAAGAAATAAGAATGCCATACTTTGGACATATAGGGCCTTATCTAAGAAGCTCCCAAACTGTATCTCAGATTGCTTCACACAGGTCACAGCAAGTAAATATGCCTTAAGAAGCCTCAACTTCATCATGCTTAAAGTGCCCAAGTTCAACACTCGGTATGGAAGAACTACTATCAGCTACATACTGTCTACTTTATGGAATACGACGCAGAAGACCCTGAAATTGAGCAGTCACATTACAGTTACATCCTTCAAACATCTGTATACAAGGCTTATCCAAGAAAAATGTAACTGTTTCCACTAGTACTAGTGTAATTTAATATTAGTGCTAATCTTATCCTTCCCCTCCTCAGTCAGTCAGTCCATGGAATGATTCCACCCTTATCAAGTGCCTCTACCCCATAGATGTATTATACCCCACCCTTCATCCAGCTCCCATCTCTTCCTTAACCTCTTCATAGCCTTATACTCCTGTCATTCTACCGCCATTACAGACCCCAGCCCATCCATCCACCTTATAATTAATATCTTCCACGTTCCCTGCCAACTTGCATCCCACTCCTGCTCCCCCCTCCCCTTGTCCCCACTATCTATGTTATTTATTGAAATATTGAACATTTTGCTTAGAATATATGTTAGACAATGTGATTTATTTTCAAATTTTGTATTTATTTGACCTTTGTATGTGTTGTTTCTCTGTTATATCTATGTAAGTTGAACCTTGACCTTACCAGGTCCATCTTGCAAATGAGCTGTGCTCAATGATGTTCACCTGGATAAATAAAGATTTGATTGATTGATTTGCTGTACAACCAGTTCTTTTAGGGTTACCACCTGTCAGGTATTTTACCTGGTGATCAGGTTTTCACGGTCCCTATCAGGTAATCCAGTTTTGCTCAGAGCTGGTCAGGTTTTGAGGCATTTTGAGTGCTCACATACTTTTGAAACAGACTTTGCCATATCATTCATTGTTTCAGCTGCATATCCAGGTTACAAACAAGTTCAGTTGTCAATATAGCCCTTTGTTTGTGAAAGCAGTCAACTTGGGAGGTGTAAAGTATGGCCCATTGACACCATTAGCACTTACTTAACCTAATCTTTTCTACTACATCTTAAAGTGGCATAGCAGCAAAGTTGCCCTACCTTTTGTAACAGTAACAGAGCCAGTTGTCTTCTACTTTCATTTGCTGGTAAAAAAACATTTTAATCTCTAACAGAATTTAGGCATTTTTAAATGTTTTAAATTACTTTTTTTTTCTTTTTTTCAAAAAAAGGTATGGTCACTTCTTTGGCTTTGAAATAATACTGTGGACATGAAAAGGAAATAGAGCCAGAAAAATATATAAAGTACACATTACAGGAAACAATTTCTTTATTATATACCATGCATACTGTTGTATGCTATTTACAGTATTTCCCTTGTCTCCCCCAGATCATATTTGTAAATATTTATTTTATCTATGTATGTTTATCTGGTAAACCAATGTCAATAATTAAAGAAATACATAAGTAAATCAATGACTAGGAAGAACCTAGGAAAGTAACTTTAACAGGTACAGTACAGCAGCGTAGCATGTTTGTTGAACTGCTGCTTTAAATGTTGTCTTTTACTGATATAATAAATGGCTTTGGAGAAGGAGCAATGCGTAAACAGTCATGAAAAGGGGTGGGGCTGGGGGGGAGCTTAGGATCCGTTTTTTTCCTCATTTAAAGGTGACAACTCTATTTTTCCGTGATGCTGCACAATGAATAATGTAGCCCTGGTTTTAGCCTTCATAGGCGTCCTAGTGATTTGTGGCAGTGGTGTTTGCCTTGTTTTTATATGTCATACAGTCTGTTTTGTGACACTAGCTCCTGGAAGTCTTCAGCATTTAACTAGCTGGTGTTCAGTTGCCAAGTGGATTGTTTCCGAGTCAGAATTGTGGACAACTGGAGAGTCACAGGGCATGATTAGAGGTAGTTTGAGTTTTCACGTGACATGTTAGGGCTAAATGCCACCCACACGGCAGAAGCTAAGAACAAATCTATCCGAGAATAGTTATCATGGTGAGGGGAGTAGTATGTATAGTTCCTGACCTGTGGGTGAAAGAAATACCAAATCTCCACCACACCCAACTCTGAAGCAAGCTGGGTGATGGAGCGCCCCTCTCAGGTTGTGTTGATCACCTCTGCCTGATCTGATCAATTGGAGGTTAATGAAAGTTAAAAAAAAAAAATCTGCCTGAATAACAGACTGTTAGCATCCATTATGTCCCCAGTAACTGTTTTCATAAATTATCCTGTAGGGGCTTCTTCATTAGGGGCATATAGATTTAACAGGGTACATGGTCGACCACGGTATGAGCTAACCAAATGGAAATAAAGACCTTCTGGATCACTATTCATTCTGTACACCTTTCATGGGGTATTTGTTCTCACCAGAATAGCAGTACCTCGTCTGTGGGGGTGTAAATCAGATATTGAGAAATAAACCTCCACCAGGGGTGTAGCCAGGCATTTCAGATTTGTACACCAACTCACTGCTACCCCCTCCCCTACTGTTGTTCATACCTGCCCCCCGCCCCCAATCAGATGATTCCCACACTGGACCTGCTGTCTGTCTGCGCTGCTAATGTGGTGCTTGCTGCCTACTTGTAGATGCCACTGACTGCACCACTAGTAGTGAACCATGGCAGAAATGTCTTCTCCCCCCCCCCCCACAGGTAGGCAGATTCGCTCCACTTGCCACTCCACACAAAGTCTTTTTTCTTGTTAGCTGGCTCGCAGTCTGTTCTTCCGTCTGCTGCTCCTCAGTTTTCTACTTTTTCTCTTGCTCCCAGTACAATTTAACTAATAGTATGGCTTCTAACTTTTCTGGGGTATTTAAACTCACTGTCCCAGACTTGCCACACCTCCTACCAGATGCCACAGCCAATCACTATTAAGGCGGACCATGCAGACCTAATTGAGACCTTCAGCTTTAAAGCAGCAGTACTATCAAATCAGAAAGTGATGCATCAAAATTCTGCTTTTTGTCTGTAAGCATGCGACCAAAGTTCAGTTTCCATATCTGTAAATATTTTTTTTCAGTCATCTTTAGTTTTTTTAGATATTTGCAATTTACTTGAATTGTTGTAGCGTCACAATAAATATGGCAGCTGACTAATTTTCAGCTGCACTTTCCTTCAGGTCACATCACGTCTTTTGACTACAGCAGTGGGACCCTCTGCTGACCATTCCCACTGTCCCTGCAAGTCATACACATGTGTAGTTGGCAGCAGAAGGGGATCCAGTGCAACATGCTTGGTGGCAGAAATGTAAATAAAGCAGAGGAAAACTGAGCAAATTACTCAGTGGTAGTACAATGCCGGTAGGAAAGAGTACCAGGTATATGATCAGCAGAGCACAGGGAATAAACTGTAAAAAATACAAATTTTTCCATTAGTACTACTGCTTTAACATCAGCGGTCCACTCAGCCCCCCAAAACAAAGCTGAAAGAAAAGAAAAAAGCCTGCAAAGCCAAACAAAGGAATTTAAACACGATGGTTTAGAGAGGAAGAGCAATGCTGGCCAGCTTGTTTGCTACCCCCTGCTACTAAACTTAGTGCGCCATAGCTTACTTGGAAGTATCAGTAGCCCTCATATGACCTCCACCACTCACATTTGATTGTTTGCTATGTTCTCTTGTGTGTGTGTGTGGGGGGGGAGGCGCATTTCTGGCAAGAATGCTACTGTTTTTTTTGTCTGTTAAGTTCTTGTGGGATCCTTGTACACTTAATAGGTTTATTGATGCCGTCTACATTAGATAAGGTGATAATTAGATCAGCCTTTAACCTAAATATTATGCAGGAAAAACTGTATACATCTGAAGAGACAGTTGTGCTACTTTTACAACAACTAGTAAGGTCTGCAACAAGCAGTGTCCAATGATAGCAAAACAAAACTGAATTACAGGAATAAACAAACAGTAGAGTGAATGCTTCAAGGTGGTACACCCAAGCCACCTCCACAAATGATGTGGAAGGTATGGAGGTGGTCAGAGTATCCGGTTAAAGGAAGCACCTTTTTAGTGAATACTCCTATAGTGAGTATCACTGAAAGCGTGATGTCAAAACAGACTTGGCCAGGTAAGGCTGATTATTAAAACGCCTTGGACCAATTGGGTCCAGGGCAGCTGCCATGGCCGAATGAGCAGTGAGGGGAAGCAGTCCAGAGTACGTATACATTTTTTAGACATATTTTATTGAGCAAGGTGAACAGAAACATTAACTACAAGTGCAGTGGCATAGTACATTCAGTGTCTGACAGCACATAAGAGGTACATTCAGACAACAAAGGAAATTACCATACTAAAAACAGGATATATTGTTACACACAGCACTCCAACGCCTGGTTGTACAGGGCTATCAATGATAGACAGAAAAAGTACTAAACGTTTCCCCAGCTGAGAGGGTGTTGGAGTCATCCAGATGGCTTATTCTGGGCGATTTCAATACCAGGGTTGAGGACAAACTCTTGAACTTTGGAAGGAATTTCTTCCAGTTGATGGAATCACTTGGCATAGCACAAGTTCTTATTTCTGTGACTCACCAACTTGGGCTTGAGGTAAGTAACCTCAGAATTGATCTGGTCAGTTGGTCAGATCATTACATGATGACGTTCCCTTTTCGAAGTCCCTTCCTGTGGTTCTCTCCCAGTGGAGATGGTTAGATACCGCCCTTTAAAAGGTCTTGGCCGAGGAGGACTACTGGCGATGCTGAATAACTAGGAGATGTTGGCAGCATGTGAGATGGGATTGTAGAATGTGGTCTCAACCAGTAATAGGATGGTGGCCGAGGCCTTTCGATTCCATAGCACTGATCCATGTACAACCCTGGGTGTCACGCTTAGGATCCCCATGGTTTGATGGGGAGCTTAGGGAGTTGAAGATCAAGGGCCAGAGTTTCGAAGGCTACTGAAGAAGATCTAGGGCTGAGGAGGACAAAACTAGCTTTGAGAATTTATGATGATGAATATCAATCTCCCCGTAAGGAGGCAATATTCCTGTCCAGGGAGATTGCAGCTGGGAGAAGTTGATTGGCTCAGCTCTTCCATACTGTGGACAGGTTGTTACATCCAGCCTGTCTTAAGTCAGTGAGAGCATTATCAACAGCTAAGTGCAAAGAGTTGGCTTGATTTTTCTTGAACAGTGTGTCTTCTGTTTGGGCTGGGATCTCTCCAGACTGGCTGTCATGGCCTGGCATAGTTGGGCAGGGATCTCACAAATGTACTTATCAGTCCTGGACAGAATTTTGGCCAGTCTTGATGGTTGAGGTTTGAGGGGTGATTTTGGAGCTGTGGCCCAACTTTTGTGAACTAGACCCAGGCACCACGCAGCCACTAGTGAGTTGTGTGGGGTCTCTGCAATCAGTGTTCGCTGGAATAATCCGGTACTCCTTGTCAGAGGAAGTCTTTCCAGTGCTATTTAAAGATGCACTGGTTCAACCGCTCTTGAAGAAGCCAGCTTTGAACCCTAATGTTCTAGTGAATTATCACCCAGTCTCTAACCTGCCTTTTTTAGGTAAGGTTATTGAGAAGGTTGTGGGACTGCAGCTTGAGGCACATCTCTCAGCTCTTGACATCTATGAGCCCCTCCAATATGGTTTCAGATCTGGGCACAGCACTGAGATGGCTTAAGTAATGGTTCATAATGACCTTTTCAGGGTAAGAGACAAGGGTGAATATTCAGTTCTTGTTCTCCTTGATCTCTCTTCAGCATTTGACACTGTGGACCATGGGTTGCTGTTGGATCGTCTGAGGGAGCACGTTGGACTCACCAGCACTGTCATCCGGTGGTTTGAATTCTGTCTCAGGGATAGGATGCAGAGGGTGATGAGTACTTTCTCATGATCCCCGATGCCCCTGCACTTTGAAGTGCCCCAAGGTTCATTCCTCTCACCCACGTTGCTTGCAGTGTACATGCTTCCCTTGGGAGGGGTCATTTGATAATACACTCTGGTTTTCACTGCTATGCAGACGATACCCGGTTGTATTTGTCCTTTGCGCGGGGTCATCGGACGTTGTTAAGATGTTGAACTTAGGCTTAGCTGAAATACAGAAATGGATAGAATCTAGTTGGCTGAGGCTTAACCTGGATAACACTGAGGTGCTGGTGATTGATCCCTGTCAGAAGAGGGGAGCACATGTAGTCTTGGAAGAGATGGTGCTTTGGCTTGGGTCATCCAGGCTGTTAGCCTCTGCTAAGGTGAAAAATCTGGGGGTCATTTTTGATGAATGAATGACACTGGAAGCTCAGGTGTCAGCCATAATTTAGAGTGACTTTTGCCCTGGGCTGAAACAAACAAGTTCCTCTACTTTCCTGTATCAGTAATTGGGGGTAGTTGTGGAGGAGTGTGCACAGGTCATGGCCTTAGGGTCTCCACATTTAGATCAAAGTCTAAATCTAAGAACCTGTGCACACTTCTACACCACCAGCCCTGTCAGCGGGTGTCAGTTTGATAAAATGTCTTAAACAACATAGTTAAAAAAACAATGTGAAGTTTAGCCAAATAGCTTTAAAAAAAACAAAAAAACAAAACAACTTGAGTGGCATCAGAGTGCAGAGGTCCTGTATTGTCGAAATTATCAGATCCCTGAACCATGGCCATCTTGTTCACTATGGATCTATCAGAATAAGCTTCCTTTTGATCACCTGATTATCTGTAGAACCCTTTAAATAAAATGAATCAAAAGGAAACGGTAAGCTGATCTGAAGTCTCACCTTATGAAAAAATGACCACTGCCTCCGCTAGGGGCTATTATAAGGGACTTGAGCATCTTTCCTGGATGCAAAGAGATGCATTGCGGTGTCCCAAATTGATGGCACAGAAGGTTGAACACTTCTGAATTTGAACAGCCGCACCCTTGACTGGATGATTTTACAGCTGGGCCAGTCCACCTGGACATCTAGATCATCTGCAAAGTGGATGGCTGACAGAGATTGTCCTTTGCCCACTGAAGCACTTTCTAAGCTTCCACAAGCATGCTTCTGCTTTTTTTGCTTCATTGATTGTTTACAGTATGTCGGCAACTGTCATGGCATTGTCCGACTATACTTTCACTGCTTGAAATCTGGCTTACTCTTGGAAGTGATGAAAGGCCAGGAAGACTGCCCTCATCTCCATCACATTGATTTGGAGGATTTGCTTCTCCAGGTTCCAGGAACTCTGATTAGGATCGGATCCTTTTAGGCTGACATTTGTTGTCTGAATATCTTCATGGGGAGGATAACAGAAGAGATCCCTTTTCCAGAGTTTCTGGTTGGTCCCACCATACCAGGGCACTGAACTGATGAGGGAAGCCAAATAGGGGTCTGATACTACTTGAGAGATGTAGACCAACAAGCAGAAGATAAACCCGAATCGGCCTCATACGGAGTCAAGTCCAAGAGTCTAGTTCTGTTGCAGCTGTCCTCGGACCTATTGTCTTTAAACAGCAGGGGGGAAGAGACCACTTTTTGAGATCTAAATTACCTGATGTCCTCTTTTAAGAGTTGCCATTTTGGGATCAGAAGCAAGAACTCCTTCTGTTAATCCATCTGTAAAACAAACAAAAAAACACAGATGTTCAGGTCTCTCTGTGGATCAAGCAAATTGCTTCAGAATCTGACAGGTTATGTCTACTAAAGCTCTGGCTGCCTGATCAGAGGAAGCTCTGATTAAGAGATCATTCAAAAAGGAAGACATGGTGGCCCTCCTGACTGAGAGAAGCCACAGTCACTCTTATTACTTTCAAGAATACCCTTGGTGAGGTGGCCAGGTTGAAGGGAAGAACTTCATACTGGAAGATCTGGTCCTGGTTTGTAATCTTGGGATCCTCTGGTGGTATTGCTGGAAAGGCATGTGGAGCTATGTGTCCAAGGCATCTGTGGACGCATGGTAATCTCCCTGCTGGATAGCACTATGATGCAAGAGGGACTCCACTTAAAACTTGAATTCACCAGCCAACTTGGTCAGGCTGTAAAGACTGAAAATTGGATTCATCAGTAGCAGTGTGGCTAAATCAACTCCCTGATTCTGTTCAATGTTGATGACTGGGTGCATGATAGGTTATGCACCATTTACAACATGCAGGCATACTTTAGATGTTCAAAACCATTAGTATCTCCCCTTGTAGAAGAGAAATAAGCAAAAGTCCAGCAGTGCGGGGAACATCTGAAAAGGGACCTCTTCCACTTCTGTAGCAACTCTCTCCTTTATTGCATTCTGTGCTTACATGTACTAAATACAGTAAGATAAAAGACACACACTGGGAGCCTGCCTTTTCTCTCTTAGGCGTGTCAAATGTGTCCTCATAAGCCAGCTTAGTAGTGCACGGGGCTGAGACAATGGATGCCACACTACCCACCTCACTGGCAGCCTTGGTTTGGACACAAACTAGGGTTGTCAGAGGCAGCTGAAGAAGGAGGATTGAGTATTTACAGATGTCACTTCTCCGAGGAGAAGTGACAGCGCAAGCCGCTGCTTGCCTGACACCCAGAAGAGGCTGGGTGTCACAGCATAAATGGCTACCTCTTGAAGAGTCAGGCGCAGGCGCTAAGTACATACAGTCTAACTTCGAGGGTATCTCTTGCAGCAGGCCACACCAGTAGGACTTAGCTGCCAGGCACTAAGACCACACGGAAACTTTCTAGTTAGTGGTATGCCAGATGGGGCCACCCACCACCGTCACCCTCTGACGTTGGCCTAACCTGTAAGAATGGGCAGCCCCATGCCCTCCTCAGTTCTTTTCCCCATCAACCAGTGCACGTTGGACCTTTGAAAACTGCCGCAGCTTCAGTTGACCGCCATTTTCACATGCTTTTCAGCGTTTTTTCTTCATTTTCTCACCGTAGTTCCTTTCCATCTTTTGATGGTTTTTATCCCCTTTTTATGTCTTGTAAGTTAACTTCGACCTCAGATCACTCCACCAAGTGTGCCTGCGGAAAGCAAATACCAAAGAAGGATGGTCATTCTGCCTGTGTCTGCTGCTTAGGCCCAGAACATGACATCCAAGCCTGCAAGGTCTGCCAGACGTTTAAAAAGGCCACCCGGCGACACCCGCCAACAGTCTTGAGAACTTTCTCCTGAAGCAGAAGATCACTCATATGGAATGGGAGCTGCAGGCTAGGAGCTCCTCCACTTCCCCGGCCCAGTCCGTGGACTCTCATTCCTCAAGGTCCAGGGCCCAGGCCAGCGGGAAGCACAAATACTGAGACATGGACCAGGATAGGCCCTAGTCCTCCTCTTCCTGTTTGCAGTCGCCTCACCACTGTTCAACTGCTAAGAGATTCTCTTCCTCCACGGGTCAGCCCTGATCACTGTGCACACCTTTCTTACACAGGGCTACTATCGGCACCGCCTCCTGCCACAATTATTGTCTCAGGCGGAGCTCTCTTGGGTCAGGGTTCGCTCTCAACCCCTGCTGCTTAGGCTCTTGCTTACGTTGGGCACACAGCATGGTGGCTCGGCTGGCATGTCTTCAGCCAGTTTGGTTTTAGTGGATGCTGGGCTCTCCTCTGCCACCTGCCCCCTCCCTGCATCTCCTGATCAGACTCCTCCCCGGGGCCCGTCACCGTCCTGCGGCCTCATAGGAGGTGTTGCAGGACTCCAGCGTCTTCCCCAGAGCTGAATCCTCCTCTACTTTCACCCGTCAGGGCCGCTCCCACTCTGGCACCTGTATTACCTCATCCTACACCTGAGGGACCTTTGCCAGCCCCACATCAACCAGAACCTATTGGAACTACACTGGTCTTACCCCACCTGGCACTTGGCGGGCCTGCGCCTGCCTATCCTCAGCTGACGTCTGTTTGGCCTACGCTGGTCTATCCTCAGCCAGAGCCCGTGGGACCCTACGCCCACATATCCTCATCTGATGCCCATCAGGCATGCGCAAGTCTACCCTTGGCTGGTGCCCACAGGACCTGCGTCAGTTTATCCCACACCCAGCACTCTGCAGGACCTTCACTGGTTTAACCCCAGCTGGCATCCATTGGGTGTCGCGGTCTACCACTTATCTGGCACCTGCTGGACTAGCCTGTAACAGTTAAATTTCAAAACTAATAACATCCCTCTGGGGCTTCATGCAGATGTAGGTCCCCCCTCCTCATGGCCCGGCACCTCCCTCTCCCCAGTGACCTTCTCCAGGACCATCTTCACCAGTACCCCCGTGGCTGACATCTTCACCTAAGCCAACTTACACCCCTCGATGAACCATAGATGAGGGATATGAGTATCGTCCAGATTTGCTCTTGCCTGATGATGAGGATGGTCAGGACTCAGATGAAGGGGATGATGGTGACATCAGCGGCTCGCCCACCCCTTCCAAGGGCTCTTCAGAAGAGGAAGCGATCCCTAAGCATGTCCCCAAGTTCTCCCCCAGATGACCCAACCTTTACAGCTGTCATATGCCATATTCAGGAGGCCATGGGGTTTGAGACAGGGAACAGGACCTGGAGCAGTGCTGGCTCGCTACCTACCTCCGCCAGCCAGAGACCCCTCCATTATTAGTCCTCCCTCTCATTGATATCTATGAGGATGCCACCATGGCCGCGTGGCATAGGCTGAATCTGGTCCCAGCCATGTTCAGGAAAGCCGATCCTCTGTACCATGCTGTAGCGGGCAAACCTTTTCTCAGGAAGCAGGCCCAAGTGGACTTGATGGTGATAAAAGCTGCTCATGGCTGCATCAGACAGCCTAAGCATCTGAGTTCTCTGCCACCCAACAAGAAGTCCCATCGGTTGGACCTTCTGGGGAAGTGAGCATTCGCCTCAGCCACCCTGCTGATCTGTGCTCTCAACTACTGTATAACACCTTAAATTCACTCCCCTTATATGTAGCACTTAAAGCACACCAGTCATATTCAATCCATCTTATTTTCACTAGTGGAACATGAGTGCTGCTGTTGTATACTGCTCCGCCTAACATTTACAGTCTTTATTTTCACACTAGTATGGAACCAGCAAATATAGTGAAAATAAAAAGACTGTGAATATTTTGTCTTCTACAGTATTTGACCCACATGCTTCAGTACCAAAATGCCATGTGGGACAAGGCCAAGAATGCCATCCAATCCTTACCTGATAACCAGCCATGCAGCTTGCCTTGGGTTTCCTTAAGTCGGCTTCTGACGTCGGTACTCATTTGCTCTGGGCAGCCTACGGTGCAGTGGATGTGTTGGCCCAGGCATCGGCTGCTAGCATTTTTATGCACCGGCACTCTTGGCTTCAGGTGACTTAGTTCACCCAAGACATCCAGCTGTCTGTTCTAAATGCCCCCTTTCGAGGACACATGTTGTTTGGCAGAGATGTGGAGGATAACCTCTCCAAACTCTAACCATCTGGACGCATCTTAAAATCTGTTAATTCTGTGTATCACACAGAGCCCGGGCCTAGGCAGCAAGCAGCCTTTCATCGGGCTCCCCACAAGCAAACCCAAATGTCGGGCAAGCTTCAGAGAAAGCGGAGGGCGGTGGTGTCTGCCTGCCCGCCACCACCCCCTCTGCCAACAAGAGTTCTTAAGGTGGTCCCGCAGCCCTGGCTGTGGTTGCCTCCACTTAAAGACTCCTTGCCAGACCCTCTTCCTCCAGTAACAGGGGAAGCGGTCATAGGGAGTTGGTTCTCCCTCCATCTGGACAGATGGTAGGAGATAACTTCAGACAGTTAGGTGCTGCAGCTCATAGAGCACAGCCACTCCTTGGAACATGTGGAGTGGCTTCAGAACGAACCCCCAGTTTTGGCCTCATACCCTACCAGTCACATCCCTCTGATCTGGGAAGTGATCCATGTCCTGCAAAAGGGCCATAGAACCCATTCCGCGATCCCAGCAAGGGCTTTACCTCCATTTCTTCTTGGTACCCAAATGTACGGAGGACCTCAGGCCCATTCCGGACTTCAGCAAGCTGAACCTGTCAGTCCACTACAAGTGGTTCAGGATGGTCACCCTTCAGGGTCTGCTGCCCCTGGAACTCCAGGGAGACTGTATTTGCTCCCTAGATATGCAGGATGCCTATCTGCATATCAAGGTATGTGCCTACCACAGGTGTTTCCTCAAATTTCATTTCAGGGAGCCCATTTCCAGTTCAGGACTCTGCCATTTGGCTTATCTTCAAGCCCCCGAGTGTTCACCAAGTGCTTAGCAGTAATGGCATTTGCCCTCAGACAGCAAGGGTTCTATGTGTTTCCTTACCTGAATGACTAGCTCCTAACAGCGCTGTCCAGGGAACATCTCCTCCAAACCCTGTCTCATACATGCTGCCAGTTTCAGGATTTGGGGGTCACAATCAACCTGTCCAAGTCACTTCTGACCCCCTGCCGATGACTTCTGTACATTGGGACGGTTTTGGATATGGCTCAAGGGATGGCCTTTCTACTCCAAGACAGGATGGAGTGCTTGATGGATCAAGCCCGTCAGTTCTACTCCAGCCGTGACATCCCACCTCGGGTCTATCTGAGCCTCCTGGTACTCATGGTTATTGCCATCACTATGGTCCCCCTAGCCAGGCTCCATATGAGGATTCCTCAGTGGATGTTGCGTGTCCAGTGGGACCAGCATACAGACAACCTGGAGCAGCCAGTAGTGGTCTCAGATCCAGTCAAGAAGGTGTTGTGGTGGCTAGAGCCCAGCAACCTCCTGAGAGGGGTGCCATTCTTCATTCCTCCCCCACAGCAAATCCTCACAACAGATGCCTCAGGTCTCAGCTCGGTGGCTCACCTGGGTGCCCACCAGACTCAAAGGACGTGGTCCTCGACGGAAGCGGCACTCCACATAAATGTTTTGGAGATGTGAGGAGTTTTGTAAGCCTTGCAGACCCAGATCTTTTGGGCCCACTACTGATTCAAACAGACAACTACAGCGTGATTCATTATATCAACAAACAGGGAGGAACTCATTCTTACCCTCTGTGTTGGAAAGTGATGAATGTTTGGTATTAGGCCATAGATCATGGCCTGGGGACTCTCAGCCATCCATGTTTCTGGTGACCAAAACACCTTGGCAGATGGCCTAAGCCGGTCTCTGTTATGGGCTCACGAGTAGGAACTCCTGACCTCCATGGTGAAACATCTGTTTGACTGGTGCGGTCGTCCTGAGTTGGACCTTTTTGCATCCCTACTTGGCTTAAAACTGCTGCTTTTCTGCTCGCTTTCTCTGGGGCCTGGAATTTTCTGGCGAGATGCATTGTCCTTCTCTTAGAAGGGGAGATTCCTGTATGTCTGCCCTCCCTTCCCGCTCCTTCAGAGGGTTCTGCTCAAACTTCAGATGGAAGGGGCAGCTGTGATCCTACTTGCCCCCTTTTGGCCTCATCAGATCTAGTTCCCTTTGCTACAGCAGCTGGCAGTGGAACCTCCAGTGTCCCTGCCCCTATGCAAAGGCTTTCTGTGACAGGAGCAGGGCAACCTGGTCCATCTGGACCTCAGATCTCTCCATCTCCATGCTTGGCTCCTGAGAACATAGCCATTGCGAGGTTTGGGGTGTTCCTTAAGATGGCAGATGTCTTGGTGGCAGCTGGGAAACCCTCCACCAGAGCCACCTGCTCCATGAAGTGGTAGAATTTTGTCATATGGGCTGCATTGCACTACCTAGATCCCTTCACCTGTCTGGTAATTCAGATTTTGGAGTATTTACTCTCGCTCTCAGACTCCATTCTGAAGTACTCCCACATCAAGGTACATCTCTCAGTCATCTCTGCTTACCATGTACCTGTCGATGGATGCACTGCAACTCAACTTGACATGTCCGGCACATTTTTGAGAGACATCCTGCACTTGAAGCCTCCAATCTGCAGTCCTGTCCTGGATTGGGACTTAAATTTTGTGTTAGAAAAGCCCCCCCTGCCTCTGTTTGAACTGGCTGTGAGTTGTGAGCTACGCTTTCTATCTTGGAAAGCGTTACTTTTAGTTGCTGTTACATCTGCTTAAAGGATTTCCAAGCTTCATGTGCTCATGCGTGAGAAGCCATATTTGATTTTCCACAAGGACAGGGTGTCTTTGCGTACTAATCTTAAGTTTCTTCCTAAGGTGGTGTCTGAGTTTACTTTGAATCAGTCCATCCATCTGCCCGTTTATTTTCCAGAGCATGCCAGTTCAGGGGAAGCATTGCTCCATACTATTGATGTGCATAGAATTTTGAGGTACTATACATACTGGACAAAGGACTATAGGAAGTCCTCCCAGTTGTTTGTTTCCTTCACCCCTGGGAAAGAGGGCGTTCCGGTGTCCAAACAGTATCTCTCCAAATGGTTAGCCAATTGCATTATTTTTTTTTGTTACAGGAAGTACGGTAAGGAACTTCCTGGTGTGGTTCGTGGCCATTCCACCAAGGGCATGGCCACCTCTCTTGCCTGTTGCTGTAACATTTCCGCTGTGGAGATCTATGCAACTGCTACTTGTAGCACTGTGTGTACTTTACCAAACACTACAGTCTGGACAGTGCCTCTAGATGTAGGGCCAATTTCAGCTTAGCTGTTCTTCAAGGCCTTGTTTCTTAGGTCCTTACAACCAACCCCCCAGACTGTCAAGTTGTTGCTAGAACTGCTTGGGACTCATGCAACCAGTGTGGCCTGATGCAAGAGATACCCTCAAAGTAAGATAGTACAGTTATGTAAGAACTTAACATAACAGTAGATCTTCGAAAGGATCTCTTGCAGCAGGCCATGCTTTCCCTCCCTCCTTCTTCCTCTTTTTCCTGGCCTTTGGGCTTTTTTGCTTGGCTCTCCCTCCCTATGGAGGGGAGCCTTCTGCTTCTTTTCCATTATTCTTTCTCTCACTTTACCTCGGTTTCCTCCTCCATTCCCCTAATGGGCTCTTACTTTTGGTCTCTGGTGGAAGAAATGACAAGGGCATGGGGGCCACCCACTCTTATAGGATAGGCCATCGTCAGAGGGTGACATCCGTGGTGGGCGGCCCCCTCTGTTGGACTTCTAGTTTCCGTGTAGTCCTAATGCCTGGCATTGAAGTCCTACTGGTGTGGCCTGCTGCAAGAGATCCTCTTGAAAATCTACTGTCATGGTAAGTTTTTGCGAGATTGTACTGTCTACACGCTGCCACTGCACGCATTATTGACCCTAAGGGACAGGGAGAAAAAATCGAGGAAAACCCCAAGCAGCAGGATGATGGCTGGCAACCCCACAGGCTGTGCTCCACTGCCCCTGGCACCTGTTCTTCCATAGTATTAAGTTAGTCGATGGGTAAGGCTCAAGACAGTGGGTGACAGGGCTGGTGATCACCATCAGAAGGGGGCTGCTGGGCCGATAAACATAGAAACTGATGGCAGATAAGGGCCACTTGGCCCATCCAATCTGCCCATTTTCATTGTGATTGCTTATACTGCATCCCCTCCTTGGTCTATGGCACTGTCTGTTCCACCCCCTTCCTTTCCTTTATTACTCCCTTGTGCCTATCCCAGGCTAAATGAATCTCACCACTGTTTTCACCCCCACTGGAACACTGTTCCTGGCATCCACCACTCTTTCCATGAAGATTACGATAAGGGGGCAAACAAACAATAATATTAGAAATGTCCCAGTACATCTGGACATGCATACTATGGACCCTCTTGATCTGAGGGGCCCTGTTTGGATGTCATGAAGGGAATGTAAAATGGCCCTGCTATCAGACTGAAGTTCTTGAAGGGGCCTGTATGTAACTCCACATTTGCCACACCTGTTTGAAGTCTTTTCCAGATGCCCCAACCCCATAAACCCAGAGACTGGCAGTGGAGATCTAGAATGCTTTCTGCTTTATTGATTTGCATAAACAGGACTAGATGAGCCATAAGTGATATGTCTCAAGGTCTGTGGCAGGTTTGAAAAATATAATTTTTTCTTTTTAATAAAAACAAAGGCTGTGCAAATGTGTGTTTAGATATTCTCATTAATATATAGCCATAAGGTGACTGAGCGGGACACCTGTGAAAAAAGATTTCCATCCTGTGGCAGACTGTGAATACAATGAATAATTTATCATGGTCTGTTTAATCTCTAATCTCTCTTCTGAAGTCTTAAAAAACATTGGGGGGATGGAGGATGGTCTGCAAGAGCCATGGTCACAAATAAATTTCACTGCCTCCATACCATAAGGGAGGTACTCAACAATCTATTTAAAGGACAAGTAAACCAGCAATTTTGGGGGTCAATTAAATCGCAGACACTAACGTGAAATCCTAGAATATGAGATGCTGAGTTAAGATGCTGTTTATCTTTACTTTGGTGATTTGTATCCATTTTGTCATAGTTGAAAAGTGTGCTGAAATGTAAACAAACGTACCAAAGAGCCCAGTAGCTGAGCCGCTGCTTGGCTCAAAAAAGGGCACTGACGTGCTATGTGAAGATGTCATTGGAGTGAGTCTGCTTCACTTCTGCACAAGCTAAGTGTAAATACATATGCTGATACTGTATTTACATGTACTGCCAATATCTAGCATTTTAAAACAGTGCCCGTAGCTTTTACTGTAAGAAGCGGAGCAGATTTGCTCCAATAACATTATCACGTAGCACGTCAGCGGCATTTTGGGAGCTGAGCAGTGGCTCGACTGTGGGGCTCTTCAGAGCTTCTGTTTTCATTTCAGTGCACTTTTCAACTATGAAGAAATGGATACAAATCACCAAAGTAAAGGTAAACGCTACCATACTTTAACTCAGCATTCCTTATGCTAGGATTATAAGAAAGCTTTTGAAATTTAATTAACCCCCCAAATTGCTGGTTTACTTGTCCTTTAAACTAAGTTTACCCTGCAGACAAGAAAAGTGATTTGTGTTGACTATGAAAAAATTTGTAGGAGCAAGAGTACGAGAGCACAGCCCACCTGTTCCAACCTTTCCTACTGGTGGCCCTGAAAAGACTGTCCGCAGCCGAGACAGATTACTTCTGCTTTCTTGTCATCACCTCAGCAGCTAGCTGGGTGATCCCAGATACTAGCCATTCTGCTTGGATGAAGCCAGCAAAAAATGTAGATCTCACTTTGAGATAGAGCTCTTGCAGCAGGTAATGACCATTAGGACTATGACGCCTGTCACTAGGACCCCACAGAAAAATTCTAGCTAGCAGTCCAAGGTGGGGAACCACACCCCCCGACATTGGCCCTTCCTTGATGTCACCATTGGTCCCCCGGTACCACCTCAGTTTTTTTCCCCCGCCATCAACCCATGCATCTCGGCTCCACGGTCACCTCCTGCTTCCAGTTGACCGCCATTTTCGTGCTTCGCACAGTTATCAGTTTTTTTTGAAGTACCAGATTTGTCGTGTATGTCTACCCAATCAACTTTTTTCACAGAGCGGCAGAAATCAATGTGTGCATGGGGCAAGCAAATCCCGGCAAATGACGGCCATTCGGCCTGCTTGCTGTGCCTAGGCCCTGATCATAAGCCGGACGCCTGCCTGCATTGCCTCAGTTTCAACAGGAGGACTCGCATCCACCGCTTGAAGACTTTAAAAGCATACCTCCTTGAAGAACAAGTGGCTGCTGTGCAGAAGACCCACTCGGGGCACAGCTTATCTTCCTCCTCCACCAAGGATTCCTCCCCCAGAGAGAAGAAATCGAGCAGGAAGCACCATCATTGGGACAAGGACAGGTCCAGGTCTGAATCCCATCCCAGGTCTCCACATAAGGATTCCAAAGGTTCTGCCTCTGGCGCGAGGTCAAACTCAGCCCCTCTGGTTTCCCTGGCTCTCCCAGGGTTACCATCAAGGAAGCCCCCCACCTTCACTCAAACATCCGGTGTAGAGTCTTCTGGGCTAGGGCCTTCCCAGGCCCCCACTTCCCTGGCTGTCAGGCCCCACAAGCTTACACTAGGGTCTGAGCCAGCAGGATCAGCCCATTCTTTGTTGGGCGACAGGTCAGAGCCTGCTGTCTGCAAGGCCATGACCTCTGGATTGTCGGACAGGATGAAAGAGTCCAGCGACACCAAGAGGCATCAGGAATAAAAAAATGCACTCGCCTTACAAACTGTCGTTGGCCAGGGATCTGGACCGATGTCGGTCCTCAGCGCCCTTGGAGTCCACTAAGGAGCCAGACTAGACAACACCCTCCAAGTTGACGTCTGATCTGCAGGGCTCTGAAAAGGATCAGACTTCAGACCCAGCATCCAGGGGCGTGATGCCTGCCTCCGAGGGAACCACAGACCAGGCATCACCCCATCCTCCACTTCCTCCCCCCTGGGAGCCCAATGACCAGATGCATACATAGGAATGTGACGACAGAAAAGGACCGCCAGGCCCGCCCAGTGTGCCTAGAATCTACTAATACACATTAAACTACGGAGGCAGGACCCCGTTCCCCCATGGGATCTCTTATTCATGTTAGAAAAACTTACGTTGCCTCCTTTTGAGCCAGCCACAAGTTGCGAACTATGCTTCCTGTCTTGGAAAGTGTTGTTTTTAGTTGCCATTACTTGAGCCCGGAGGATTTCTGAGCTTCAGATTCTGATGTGTAAAGAACTTTATTTGATTCTTCACAGGGACAGGGTATCTCTGCGTACTAATCCTAAGTTCCTCCCAAAGGTGCTGTCCGAGTTCACTCGTAACCAGGACATTCATCTCCCAGTTTATTACCCAGAGTTCTCAAAGGGGAAGCCTTGTTGTATACTCTGGATGTTCACAGAATTCTTCGATTTTACATGAACTGTACTCGGTCTTCTAGGAGGTCAGACCAATTGTTTGTGTCTTTCGCCCAGAGAATTTTAGGGGCACCAGAGACTTAAGCAGACATTGTCCAAATGGTTGGTCAGTTGTATAGTTTTCTGCTACTAAAAGTATGACAAACGTTTACCGAGACTGGTTAAAGGTCACTCCACTAGGGGTGTTGCCACTTCATTTGCATCCCTACAAAACGTCTTGGCAGCTGATCTCTGTGCAGCTGCTACTTGGAGTTCCTGCCATACTTTCATTAAACACTACAGTTTAGACATTACTTCTAGAAGGAGGGATGGCTTTGGTCTTGCCGTCCTCCAGGGACTGCTCTCTTAAGAGCGCTGATGGTTTTTTTTCCATAACCACCACCCATCTGACCTGGATTGTATCCTTGTACTGCTTGGGACTCAGTCCTAATGATTATTACCTGCTGCAAGAGCTCTATTGCAAAGTGAGATAGTACAGTTTCATAAGAACTTACCGTAACAGTAGATCTTCGAGAAGAACTCTTGCAGCTCCTCCCCCGTGGTTATACAAATTTTCTTCTCTCTTTGGGATGTTAGAACCTCCTCAGTTCCCCATCCTTTGTGCTAGCTGGGTCTTCGGCAGGCAAACTGAGGTGGTGCAGGGGGACCACCCCCTTATACCATTGGTGATGTCGGGAGTGGGGCCGACGTCAGGGGGGGCGGTTCCCCGCCTTGGACTGCTAGCTAGAATCTTTCTGTGGGCCCTAGTGCCTGGCAGCATAGTCCTAATGGTTATTACCTGCTGCAAGAGCTCTATCTCGAAGATCTACTGTTATGGTAAGTTTTTACTGTATGTAATTGTGCTATCCCACAGAAAAGTGAGGAGTGTCACCAATGGAAACTTTGAGAGCGAGACGGTCCCTGATAGCTGAATCTGGGTACTCTCTAGCATGAAGTTGTTGCCATGGCAAACCCCATACCAATTTGTGACACAATGCAATAATCCTGAGCACTGGAACAGAAAGAGAGCAGCCTTTCAAGATTACCGGCTCACTAGATTAAAGGCAAATGGCGCAGGAAAATGGCCAAAGCCACGAACGGGTGAGCAGCCTCCGAGAGGAAGGAGCACCCAGAGGGTGGAGTTACAGGCTTTAGGCCCTTCCTGAGCCACCAGAAAACTCCCAAGGACAATATTAATATTTATTTATTAAAATAACTCACGCCGAGGTCATTAATCAAGGAGGCTGAGGCCGCACAGGTGGGAAGGTTTTCTCCCATTTCCCCACCTCCAGACCACCCATAGAGGCAGTTGAAAGCCAGAATGGACCAGCAGGCCCTGAAAATATTGGCAGTTAATAAGAGCCCAGCTGAGGCAAACGCTACAGGGACCATGAAAGCCTACCCAGGGCACATATTAAAGGAGCTCCATTCAAGCAGTTGCCATGGGGCTTGGGAACTAATTGTTAAACAGGGCAGATGCCTGTTGGCTCCCTCACTGAATTTAAAATGACAGTGTATCTGATGTTACTGAACTGTCACAAGTTGTTTTATTGCTCTTTTGCCTAATGAACTACTACATCAACTGTTCAATCGCCCTCTTGCAAACTGAACTGCCATTGTTGTACCCTAGCAAACTGAACTGCTAATTCTTTTTTATGCCCTCTTGCAAACTGAACTGCCAGTGTTATGTCTTTCCAACTGAACTGCCAGTTAGTGTTATGCCCTATTGCAACTGAACTGCCAATTCTGTTACACCCTATTGCAGTTGAACTGTTAACCTCGTGTTGTACCATACTGCACTGAATTGCCAATGTTGTGCTTGCCCCATGGCAGCTGAACTGTTAATACTGTGCTTTGCCCTGTTGTAAATGAACTTCCAGACCTGCATTGTGCCTAACTGTAAAGAAACTGCTTAACCCTCTTTTTTTGTGGACCACAAAGTGGGCCGCCGGTCCAGGTAGAGTTAGGGGATAGTCAGGACAGGCCTCTTCAGCTACTCATCTTTGCTGCATCCTTTCCCCATTAAGGAGGTGAAGTAAGTCTAGGAACCGTCCCAGCTGAAGAGTTGAGGGCACTGATGTGCAGTAAGGTGGGAATTTTCTTGTTACAGGGAAGACGAAAACTGCAAGACTGGGAACGACGAAAGTGGCAGGACAGGGACGATGAAAGCTCAAGAAACCTAAATTACAAATCTTTGTGGATGTTCAGTGTGACCCTGGTCGGTGATCTGCCACGACCTCCCTACCGATGCCCAGAGGGTCTGGTGAAAAGCGAATTCTCCTTGTTTTTCATTGGTTAATGGTCTGCAATGACTTCAAACTGATACAGTATCAGAATCTTGGAGTGCATCTGGCCTGGTGGTCTGTTGCAGCTTTTCCTGGGCAATTGAATCTTCAGCTTAGGGGATGAGGAGCTTTCTCTGTTGGAAGTGTCCCTTGTCCCTTCAGAAAGTGCTTGTCTTTGCTTCCAGAAAGGCGATAACTCGTAGATGGATGACACCCCTGACCCCTTCAGTAAGGGATTAGAGAAGTATCATCCAGGAGATTTATAAATCAGAATATCTAATTGCAAAATTTCATAAAAGATTGCCCCCCTTTGAAATAAAATGGCATAGATGGGTACTACATATGTCTTCCCGAGATCCAGAATTTGTTCCCTGAGGAAAGGGGATGATATGGGAGGGACATGGGAGACTGAATATTGTTTTGAGGGATGGGTCGGCCACCTGCCTTGAGGGAGGAAAGGGCTGGTCCGAATTATGTTTAAACCTGCCTAGCTTTAACAAGTGGTGCAATGTGTAATGTGTATTAACTATATGCCTTACAGTTATATTCATATACATAGGCTATACAGCTCTTGAAATGAAATAATGACATTTTTTGTACCTTGTAATTTGTCTCTTGCAATAAAAAGAATTGGAAAAAAAAAGTGTTTATCTTCATCTCACTCTGATGCATTCATACCCTAAACCTCTTTCTTGTGTGCACCACATTGCTTGAAAGTCAACTAATGGCAATCCTTTATAGCTGCAAGGAAGGGTAACCAGACCAGTACTTTGGGGAACCCTTGGCCAGGGCTATGGAGTTTAGAATTCATTGTCATTGCTATGGAGTTTAGAATTATTCGCTCTTGCTATGGAGTTTAGAATTCATTGGCATTACTACAGAGTTTAGAATTCGTTGCTATTTCTATGGAGTTTATACTGCTATAGAGTTTAGAATTGCCTGTGACTGCTACAGTATTAAAGTCTTAGAATCTTTGCTGTCTCATAGAGCTTCAGAATTTTATATGTCATAGAGCCCCATAGTTCTGAAAACTGTTTATAGAGTATAGTAGTAACCTTACAGAGTTCAGAATTCTCAACATTGCTTATATTGTTGATATCCTGTTTCCATATTTCTGGTGGTCCAGTATATATGGATTCTGTTGTGAGACTTGTACTTCTCCTTAATAAAGAACCTTTTGATTGCATCTGAAGTCGTGCCTGCCTCTTCTTGCAAGTCAAAACAACCATCAGGTCTGAATGAATGAGAATAAACCCATAGTCCTTCTGATGGTGGCAAGAGGTTGTGCGCACCGCACTAGTCTTTACTGTTTCGCAGTATATGTTGACTGAGGAACTTGGAGCCTCAGAAAACTGAGGACACCAGCATTCAAAGCTGCTATGCCCAGTTTCTTAAAGCTATAGCTATACCAGTGACCCCTGGTCTTGGTGCATTTGTATCCATGTGTAAAGATTACCCATTGACATAGGGACTAATAAAACAAGACTTTACAGTCAGTCTGATGGAATTTCTTCTTTTAAACACTTTCAGAGCTTCATGAAGCCCCCTTCCTGAATATTGGCATTTTTACACAAAGCACTGCTGGGGCAGATGTAAGTTATTTGGGACCAGGCATTGATAAGCAGAGGATGAGGAGCTTTGCGCTTTGTTGAATGTGTTTAAAATCTTAAATTTTACTATGGGCAATAAGTGCTGGGTGGGGAGGCTGGTGGGGCTAAGATTGGTGGAGTGGATTTTATGTTATTGATTTGGGTGGTATGAGAATAGAGTGTGTGGGTTCCAGTCACTGGAGGACATAGAGAAGAGGAACTGGGAGGGGGCACTCCCAGCTCCACTTAACAGCTCCAGAAAAGGCACCTCTCCAGGGTCTCTATGCCACTGAATGGTCTAATAAAGTACTTGCCAATGATTACAAATTGATTTTTTTTAATTATGATTTTTGATTTTTAGTTAAATGGCCAGGTGGCAAATACATAGAGCAACACAGCCTCCCCACTATCTGTGTTTCTTCCAGCATTCACACACTTTCACAGATGACCCAGTCTTCTTTGCCTCATTCCTTGAGCTAAAAATGTCACTGCGGCATGACTTCCATTATGTCCAGTGCTGATTCCACTCAAATCTCCTGAACATGAATCCCCAAAATATGGTCTTCAGGTCCTTTGGCTCCAAGCAGAGAGACACACAAGCTCAGTCACTCCCAAAGTGATTTTCATACACATTGTACCCCAAAGCATTTTACAAGCAGTGAAAGAGTGGTGAAGTAACTGGAAACGTCTAGTGACAGCCATGTGAATACCTTGGATAGCAGTTGGCCATGAACCTCGATTTCTCCTCCCATGTTGATACTGTACGCAAAAAAAATCCCAAGTATGCGAGCCATACACAAAAAATCTCAGTCCATATGGGTACTTTGGAGAGTAGTTGCATAGAAACCTGGATTTCTCTTCTCATGTTGATACCATGAACAAAATATCTCAGTCTGAAGCTTGGGTGCGTTATACAAGAACCAGTCCTTTTTGTGATTTCTGGTCTGTGAAAAGATTCTCCCAAGGAAGGATCCTTCTGATATTTGACTATGAGGTTGTGGTCTATGCTGCTGCCCCTAAGTCTACCCTGGCTGGTCTGGATCCCCTCTTCTGTGCTTTCTCTTTGCTATCGACTCCCTCTTCATGCACTCATCCAAGCTCCTTCTACCACAACCTTTCTGTCTTCTCTGTCTTGCATCTTGGTGCCTCTCACTGTGTCGTGATCCTGTCAGAATATTGGATTGCTTTACTCTCTTCTTACTTTCATTATTTTACGCTCTATCCTCTATTCCTACTGACTCCATTCCTTGGACTCCCACTTCTTTAATGCTTCTCGCTGCAACAGCTTTTTGGGACAATCTAATATTTTTGTAAGATTAACCTCCTTCTGGAACTCCCTTCCTCCTGCCATCTTCCACTCTTCCTCCTACTGCTCTCTTAAACAGCTCTTTACTTCATCCCAGTCTGCTGTTTCCTCTAGCCACTTATGGCTTATTTACTGCCTAAATACCTTTTACTCTACCCTTTCCGGGCTGTCTGGTTAGCAAAAGTCATGTTCAACTGCACTCTAATGCTCTGTGTTCCGAATATCAAATCGTCTGGCTCAAAACTGCCATTTTTTTGTTTTGTTACTGCCACCTTCTATTTTTTAATTGCATTACTCAAGTATATTTTTAAATTTGCTTTGCTTCAAATGTAAACTGTGGCTGTGCCATTGTTGATCAAGCTGTATATTGTTTTATAACTTCTTCCGCAGTTTGTGCCCTGCTCTCCTGTGCCGTGCCTGGGAATGAGCCATGGCTCAGTGTGCCTCTGCTGGTTACCAAATTCTAAATAAAAATATAAGCCCATTTAGAGTTTAGTTTTGGTTAGTATTTTGTTGTTCTTTGTAATCCTTTATCTAAAAGGTCTTTTTTTTTTATTTCTCGAATGTGCATTGTATTTTCCCATTTGTTGCAGTATATCTTGCATGTTGTGAAGATATTATTTAATATCGTATATATACTACACCAATGGTTCAATAAATTGTTTAAATAAACTATGTTATTTGGGGATAAATATTTCCACTTAGAACGTGTTTCCATTTAGAATCTGGAAATAGAACACAGAGAATAATGGCTCAGGTAGTTTATAAAGGTAAGAAATGCAACTTAAGCTAAAACAAGGTAAATTACTAATAAAAACATTAAAAATAGTGCATATCAGTTACATAATGGATTGTGGTGGAATAACACATGTATCTGCACACAAGTGGAAAGACTTTCATAACTAACTTGTGGCTTTGCCACTCTTGAGTTAAGGGTCTTATGGATCTTACCACACACTAGTGGAGAGAAATGTGTTGTTCCACTACAACCCATTAGATATTCCCTATTAATCTCAATTTGGATGCATCATCAGCATTTCTCTCTACTTGGAATGGTTACAGAAGTACCCATAGCCAATGGGAGTGTGCTAGCACAATGTCTGATGACGACATTTGTCTTCTGCTGCAATTAAACAGCAGTGAAATCAAGCAGAAACAATTAAATCTTCATAAAAGGGGCTAATTTATAAACTTAATATAAAATGCATTGTGTGAATTCAGACACATAATGGCCTGACTCAGAATGTAAGATTTATCATCACTTCTGAGGGGGCAGGATTTTCATAACTCACTTGTGGCTTTCCCATGCAAGTTATTGTCCTGTCTCCTCACTTATGAGGATGAATGCATATTCTGAGTCAGGCCACTGCATAACCCTTATTGAATTAATCTGTGACTATATTGTTTTTAGAAGGTACAGGTGATTTATTTTACTGGCAACCCTGTTCCTGTCTTGGAGAGCATGTAGCAAACTGAAGGTAAATTACTTCTACTATGACATACTGTACAGTTTTTGTGCGGCGCCCAGAGCCTTCGGGATTGGGCGTCTTTTTAAATAGATTTGATTTGATTTGATTTACTCGATCATGTTAAGGAATCTGTAAAGAGAACAGGGGATCTTCTTTGAGGATATTTCCCTCCATCTAGCCACATCATGGAACTGTAAGTCATCGGCATCAGGATCACCCAGAAATGTTTGTTGACTGGGGCCACCCATGTCAATGTGCTTGTCAGCGCCTATATGACATGGGTACCCAGAGCATGCCTCATTTCTTTTGTCCCACTGTCAACTGCTCATTGGTCAACCACTGCTGAAGCACACCGACACACTTTGGAAAACTTTCACTAATGCTGCTACTTCTTAAAAGTGATAGGAAACAGTTTTTTACACCTGTAGAAGCCCTTCAGTTTTCCTTTTATTGGCTACCCAGTATCCTATTATGTTTTTGACCTTTTTTGTTAAACTGATAATCTAATTTTGTTGCCTTTGCAACTACCCTGAATCCCTCCTCAGCAGTTGCTGCTCTCTCTTTTCATACTGCTTGAAGAATCTATGACATCACAAACACCTTTCCAGGCCATTCAGACAAACAGCACGGAATGGGAGTTATTGATGTCATAGACTGTCTTAGAACTGTGAAAATCGAGAGCAGTAGCTGGTGATGAGAGTGGAACTCAATGTAAATCTGAGGGCACCCAAAAGCGGGATTATTTATTTAACAAAAAATCATCAAAACATATCAGAATACATAACTGGCATAGAAAGGAAGATGGAAGGGCAGTTAATTAAGTGAAAATAATGTCCTATCTACTTTAAGTTAATTTTAAAACTTTTCCTTTATGCTGTGGCCGAAAGACAAGGAGCTGCTGATTTTCTCTGAGGATATCTCTTTCATCAGGCCATTTGGAACTATACTTCCTTCAGCCTAGGACCACACAAAAACTTTTACAAGCCAGGGGCTGCCCATGATGATGTCATGTGCCAGCGTCTACATAAATGTGGATGGCCCCGTCTCTCCTCAGTTCTTTTCCCGCCGTCGATCATACTCATCTGACCTGCCACAGAATTTTTTGCTCATTAAATAATCACTAATTTAGTGATTTTTGGGATTTCTGTATGCTGCTGAAAGAACCATCGAAGTTATTCCGGTATTGTGAGTGCGCTGAAAAAATTTACAAGGATGACCCACACGAGGTGTGAGTCTGCTGTTTAGGCCACTCTCACAAAATTAAAGCTTATGAGATTTGCAGGGGCTTCAACTCCACTACTAGATGACTTCAGAAAGGAGCACTGGAAAAGTTCCTCTGTAGAGAACTTTAGCATCTATGGAGAAGCAAATGCAGGAAAAATCTGCATCTCCTGCCCTGTTGACTGAATCTCAGTCATTGAAATAAAAAAAAAAGGCAACCAGGCAGGCCGTCCAGCAGCTACCATAGTAAGTCCATAACATAGTCCAAACATTTAATGCTCATTAATTCTTGTGAAAGTGTTGCAACAAATGTTTAATAGCTTGAAGGGTGTCGGGTGCCTGGTCCTTAGCTTCCAGTTCTTGCTGCCAGTGTTGTGTGGCCTCCATAGCCCAGGGTGATTTCTACTCTGCTGTGTAGTTTGGGGAGATTGTGGAACTTTGATCTCCCCCTGTATAGGTCTTGTCTCGCTTCCTCTGCTGTGTGATTAAGGATTGCTTCCTCCGGGAAGTGGACATGTAGCTCGCCAGATAGGGAGTTTTAAATTTTAAGTTGTGCCGCCTTGAGTGTACAGAGATAGGGTGTACAGGTTGTTCGCTTGGCTTGTACTTGAGGAGCATAGTTGTTGTAAAAAAAAAAGGTGCCCTTCCCACAATATTGTTTTCTTCTGCCGAAAGGACCTTCTCTTGAGAGTGAGATAACTTTAAAACTGCAGAATTATTGATCGGAGTCGTGCCCCCCTGGGTGGGCTTAATGCACAGTGCTCTATGTATGCTTTCTAAATGTAGTGGTTCATCGGTGAGGATATCTAATAAGTCTTTAATTACTCTTTGAATAACGTCTGTAATATGTGGTCCCTCTGCCCCCTTCAGGAGCCCGTAAAGCTTTAGGTTCTTCTGTCTGCCATGTCCTTTAAGATTGCTACATTTTTCTTAAAGTTGTTTGTCTTTTGTGCAGGCCTAGGATAATGTCACTGATGGTGCCTGTATGAGCCAAGAGATCACTAAGGGCAGATTGCATTGTTCCTTGTTCCAATTTTAATAGGTCTAACTCACTTTTCATGGTTTGCAGGGTGGTGGTGATCTCTGTATGGAAAGTTTTAATTTATGCTAAAAGTTGTTCATTCTTAATGTTCCCAACTCTTGAGTTTCCTGGACTCCATGATGAAGAAGCCATGCTTGCCTTAGGTGACAAGCCACCAGAGCCCAGATCTCGATCCTCTGCACCAGATTCAGGTTGCCAATTTTTTTTTTTCTTTTTTATGCTAGTTAAACACCTTCAGGTGAAATATTTCTGCAGTTTTATTTAAATTCAGAGGTGTTTTTCTTCAGATTGATCCTGGAGCTCCGTGCAGGTTACTCCACATGGGCCGGTGATATCACCAGAAGTCAAGAGGGGTCTTGTTCCTATCCGCTATGCAGGGAAGCAATGAGAGTATGGTATTGGGTCCTGGAACATGGCCTAGAGCTATTAACATTGCATCTTCCAGGTGTCCAAAATGTCTTAGCATACAAGTTAAGCAGGTCACAGTTCAGAGTGCATGAATAAGAACTGCTGACCTCAGTAGTGGACGACCTCTTTGCAAGGTGGGGTTGTCCAGAGTTAGACCTTTGTACCCCCAGACGATGGGAAACTGCCATGTTTTTGCTCACATGCTCCAGGGCCTGGAGTTTTCTGGCAAGACGCATTGTCCCTCTCTTGGAAAGGGAGATTTCTATACACCTTCCCTCCCTTTCATCTACTACAGAGAGTACTACTCAAACTGAAGATGGAGGGGGCAACATCATCCTCATTGTTCCACTATGGCCTCGGCAGATATGGTATCCACTGCTACAATAGCTAACAGTGGAACTCCCAGTACCTGTATCATTGTGCAGGGGCATGTTGTCACAGGACAGGGGGTCTCTGGTCCATCCAGACCTGAAGTCCGTACATCTGCATGCACGGCTCCTGAAGACATAGCTGTTGCAGAATTTGGAGTATCACCTAAAAGTGGCTGATGTTTTGGTGGCTGCCAGAAAACCCTCCACCACTTACCTATTCTTTGAAGTCATAGCTGTTTACATTGTGTGCTGCTTCCAAGCAATTGGATCCGTTTACCTGTCTGGTCTTTGCAGTGTTGGAATATTTTCGATCTCTGTCAGACTCTGGTCTTCAATATTCCTCACTCAAGGTGCATTTGGCCACTATTTCAGCTTTTCATTCCCCTGTGGCTGGATGTATTGTTGCCCAACTAGATGTGTACTGTACTTTTCTGAGAAGTATATAACACATGAAACCTCCCATTAGAAATCCAGTCCCACCTTGGGACCTGAATTATGTTTTAGAGAAGCTTGCTTTGGCTCCTTTTGAACTAGCCGCAAGCTGTAGCTGATGCTTCCTTTCATGGAAAGCATTATTTTTAGTTGAAATCACTTCTGCTCGAAGGATTCGAGAGCAACAGGCTGCAATGTGTGAGCCTCCCCATTTGATTTTCCATGTAGAAAGAGTGTCTTTACATATGAATCTTAGGTTCTTTCCAAAGGTGGTGTCTGAGTTTACTTTAAATTAAACCATCCACCTCCCAGTATACTACCCAGAGCATGCAAGTCTTTGGATGTACATAGAATTCTCAGATATCATGTGAACATCAACAAGGACTGCAGAAAGTCCTCTGAGCTTTTTGTTTTTGAAATATTTTTGCTGCTGACATTTTTGCACCTGCCTCATGGAACACTGTTCACACTTTCACTAAACATTACAGTCTGGACATTGTGTCTCGCAGATGAGTAGGATTTGGCCTGGCTGTATTACAGGACCTGCTGTCATGAACATATATTTACCATCCACCAGAACATCAGTTTTTGGTACTGGTTGGGTCTCGTTCCAAAGGTGTGGCCTGATTAAAGAGATATCCTTGAAGAATATGGAACAGTTACATACTTAATGCAACAGTAGATCTTTGAGAGAATCTCTTTATTCAGGCCATGCCGTCCTACCCTCCTTCCCTCATAGGGGTATGCAACCAGATTTCTTGCCTTGCTTCATTCCATAGTTGCCTTTTTTCAGCACCCACTGTTGCCCGGTATGCTGAGTGTTGGCATTATCTCCAGATTCCTCTCAGAGAGATCCTTCAAGCATAATCTCTGGGTGGGAGTTGAGTGGAGATGGGGTCACCCACATTTATGTAAATGCTAGCACATGACGATGTCATGGATGGCCCCTGGCTTGCAAAAGTTTCTGTGTGGTCCTAGCAGTGACACGGGTATAGTTCCAAAGGTGCGGCCTGATGAAAGAGATTCTCTCAAAGATTTACTGTTACGGTAAGCATGTAACTGTTCTTTCCACTATTGCCACTGCGGGGATTTTAAAATCTATAAAGACGATGACCACTCAAAGTGTATACATTGCCTCGACACAGACTACAATGTTAAAGCCTGCTCTGTTTGCCAGGGCTTTAATCAGGCAACCAGGAGACTTCACAAGAATGCTTAGAAATTTACCTAAGCCCAAAGAAATGGAGACACAGACTGCATTGAAAGCAGCATCGCTATCGTCAGCTGCCTCATTTTCCAGTTCGCTGTCAACCCAATGTTTCCCATGGTAAATAGAATCCATCTCTGATTCGACTAAGAAGAAGGATAAGTCCTCTGAGTCGACAGAAAAACACTCATACTCTGAGAAGCAGAAGCGGCATAAAGAGATGGCTTCTTCCCCAGAGTGTTCCCCCTCTCCTCTGAGAAGAAATAAGTCACCTGACAAAGACTGGTCCCCAGCCATGGCCTTGGGTCCTGCCATCCACCCCCTGACTGTCTCTGACAGACACCAATATTGCAGTCTGGTACTGATTTGCCTCCTCTGCTGCAGGATTCGTAGCCGATTCTACCGTTGGGCATAGTCCTGTTGATGGTTCTACCGCAGTCCACCCTTCAGGGCTCGTCACACTACTCCATTATTAAACAATGTCAGAGCTCTTTCAGCATCTTATGCTGCTGCTGCAATCATTGCAGCCTTTGTTGGAGCCCTCAGTGATGCCAGCATCAACCATACCATCGATGCAGCAGTTCTTGTTCCCCGCCATTATATTGGGCCCCATCTTTAGATGGGACACCTGTCATCGGTTCCTCCTCCATTACCTGCTCATCTCATGGACCATCTCCCAGTGATGGTTAGTGTCGAACTGGAGTACAATCCAGATATATGGAAGAGGAGGAGGAAGCCATTGATGCAGAAGAAAATGTGATGGATGTAGTTTGCTCTAGCTCCTTGCTTAGAAGAGAGTGTGAAAAACACTCCTAAATCTCCCCCTGAGGATGCCTCATTTCAGGCCTTCCTTAAACCTGCCCAGGCTCAACTGAGGTTTGAAATCGAGGAGTAGGATTCCTTCAAGAGGAACATTTATGAATTATTTTTGGTGTGTGTCTCCCCAGCTGTCACCATCCCTCCTGTACATTCAGCACTAGAGGATGCTACTCTGGCTGCTTGGCATAGCCCTTTTCAATAGCCTGCTGTCCCTAGAAAAACAGATAAACAATATTCTATCCCTACAGCTAAGCGTTACTACTCATCTCAGTCTGAAACAGACTCAGTAGTCGTAATGACTTCTCATGACCGATAAAAGGCAGCCAAGCACACAAGTTGTCTTCCTCTTGATAAGGAGTCAAGGAAACTGGATGTGATGGGGAAAAGGACATTTATGTCTGCTTCCCTTGGTCTAAGGATTACAAACTGTCAAGTGTACATGATAAAGTATCAGAATTGCCTATGGAAGACAATGTCCTCTCTGGCTGATAAAATGTTAGCTGGCCCTGGTAAGATACTGGCTCTGCAGACTGTTTCTGATGGACAGGAATCTGGAAAGCACATGCTCAGGTCTACTCATGATGCCTTGGATGCTGCAGCCCAAGCTGCAGCTTCTGGAATTTGCCTCTATCGCTACTTTTGGCTGCATGTAGCAGGCTTTTTCTCTGATGTTCAACTATCAGTTCTTAATGCTCCATTCAGAAAAAAGCAAATATTTGGATCAGATGTGGAAAATGTTACTAAGTGTTCTATAGTCCTCAAAAATTACTTTAAATTCCCTGAACTCTCAGGGGTTCTCCTCACAGGCCCTGTGCATGTCCAGGTCATGGATAGTCCAGGAGTCTAGGTCATGGTTCCGAGAGATCTCAGCTTTCCACTTCCCAGGCTGCAACCCTGCCCCACAGTACCCATGTCTGACTTACAGAAGGTCAAACCATTAATGGTACCCCCACCACACCCGGTGCTTTCTGACTCCCCTCCCCTTCCTCTGGGCTCACTGCTGCAGGAAGTTTTGATGGGAGGCCAAATTTCCCCTCTTCCTATAAAAGTGGAGGGAGATGACAACTGATGCCTTGGTCCTTTAGGTACTTTAGCTTGAACATGCTCTAGAGCTCCTTTCTGTTTGTCCATTAAACCTACCTTTGCTAAACCAGTATCCTGTGGGACATCTTGTCCTCCTGTTATAAGAGGTTTAAACCCTGTTCTGCAAAGAGGGCTGTAGAACTCATCCCAGTTTCAGAACAAAACCATGGTTATTCTCTGTACTTCCTGGTAACAAAATGGACCAGTGATCTAAGGCCTGTATTAGACCTTCCAGGACTGAATCTATTCATCGAGTCAAAAAAATTTAAATGGTCTGCAGTCCTCCTTTCCGCTTGAAAGGGGACTGGATGGTTGCTCTTTACATGAAGGATACATACCTTCGTGTCAGGATCCATAGGTCTCAGTGGAAGTACCTGTGTTTCATTCTCCAGGGCTCATACTATAATTTTTGTGTCTTGCTCTTTGGTTCCTCTTCTGCACCGCATGTCTTTACTATGTGCTTTGCTGCATTGGCAGCTGCTGTCTGCAGCAAGGGCCTCTGTGTCTTCTCATACATAAACAATTAGCTTCCGAAAGCCTCATCATGGGGAACCACAGTATGTACACTTTTTGAGAACTAACAGTTGTTTGACCAGTTGGGTATACTTGTCAGTGAACTGAAGTCAGTCCTTACACTGTGCCAATGACTCCAGTACATAGGGGCTGTCCTGGACACAGTGCTGGGTCAGGCATTTCTGCCCTCTGATCATGCTGCAGCACTGGTGGCCCAGGTTCAGTTGGTTTCCTCCAGCGACTGTGTTTTGGCCAAATGCCTTTTACAGCTCATTGGCTTTGTGGCGGTTGGCATACTGATCATTCTGCTAGCACATCTGCAGATGTGGATCCCTCAGTGGGTCCTCCGAGCACAGTGGGCACAGTATTCATATGAGTTGGGAGTGTCTAATGCAAATGACTCTTCCCCTCTATTGCTCCCTGCTCTGATGGTTAGACTGCTTCATCCTATACAGGATTCCTATTTCTCCAGCCATCCCCCCCACTAGTGATGACCACGGACACCTCGTGTTCAGGCTGGAGTGCTCATGTGGGCCTGTTCAGAACTTGGGACCAGTGGACCCCTCTGGATACGGTTCTGCACAGCAACACTCTGGAGGTGGGTGTTTTTCATGGCCTACAGGCTTTCGCCACCCTCTTTCTGGGGTGTCAGCTGCTGATCCATACAGACAGTATTTCGGTGATGCACTGCATCACCCGACAAGACGACGTCTGCTCGTATCCTGTCTGCAAAGAGGCAATGAGAGTTTTAGCAGTGGGTGGTAGCTGTCGGCAGTATTCCTACCCCATACCGTAACAACCTAGTGGATTGCCTAAGTTGCTCCTTTGCACTGTGCCATAAATGGGAACTCTTAGACTCCTTCATGAACAAACTCGTCAGTAAAAGGGGTTGCTCAGACATAGACCTGTTTGTGTCTCCATACAATGCAAAACTGCCACATTTCTGTTTGCTTGCTCAAGGCCCTGGAGTTTTCTGGTTAGTTTCATTGTCCCTCTCATGGAAAAGGAGTTTCCTATACACTTTTTCCACATTCCCTCTCATACAGAAGTACTGGTCAAGCTGTGGGCTGAGTCAACTACCCTGATTCTGGTGGCCCCTTACTGGCCCAGGCAAATTTGGCTCCCTCTGCTCCAGCAATTTGCAGTGGAACTACCAGTTCCACTTCCCCTGTGGGTGAATCAGGGTGCTCTGGTACACCTGGCTGTGTAGTCCCTGCACCTGTGCATCTCGCTCCTGAAGATATAGAGTTCTCATGCTTCAGGGTTTCACTGGCGGTTGCAGCTGTTCTGTTGGTGGCTAGAAAGCATTTGTACCACTGCATAATCCTGGCAGATGACACTGTCATTTTCTTCTGGTTTGTGTTGATTTGCAGTATATTACCTTTTCACATGTGAATATTGTTGATCTAGCTAACTGATCAAAGCCTGGAAAGTTTATCTGCTTTGCTTTGTGAAGTGTGTGTGTGTTTGTGTAGAATGGTTGCCCTGTATAGACTGAATTATCGTGACTAAAGTATTAGAGTACTAAGAAATCCTCAAACGTGTATACCACCGAACATTTACACCTCTTACTTTTCCTGAAAAGAGTGCTGTTTCCAATTCTCGGACTCCCCCATCTTTTACAAAATTTACACCGTCACAATTCCTGAAACTTGTGTCCCTCAGCATTCTGAAACTTATACCTTTGCCCTTAGGTACCTTCATTTTTAATCCTCTTCAAAGTGTGCTCCCCATTCTCAATATGTGCATTCTTACCCTTCCTCCCAAAGGTGATCCTGTGGCCTTCCCAAAATTGGCACCTTTACCAGGGATGAAAATTCACCTTTGTTTAGTATCTGCACCTCAATGCAGGTAGGGCACAAAGTGATGTGACAGGGTTGAATACCCTGTCCCATTTGTTATGCAAAAAAGAGTTAAAAGCAAGGATCTATTCTGTCTTCTCCTTTTCTGTCTCTTGTCTGTTTGATTACACAATCAAATTTTCTTGTGAGACCTAGGAACTGATCACTCTAACAGTCTCACGATTCACCACCTCTCACTGTCACCCTGCCTTCACTTGCTGTTTCTCGCTGTTTCTATCTTTTCTTCCCCCTTGCTTACCTGTGGTTATAAAAAATATATGTGAAACTTTGTGTGTAATTGTTTGTATGAAACTGGGATCCCTTAGTTTGAAAATGTATATGGTTGTATTGTTGAAATGATTGCAAACAGCTATTTGGAACTCGAGGGGGTTAACCTTGAGATGCAGTTTGACCTCCACAATCTAATTTACAGAGCTGTCAACAAGAGATTAGTTCTGGGATACAGTGTTCTATTGTGTTGCACCTGCAAGGAAAGAAACTAAGTTTTGATACTTTTTGTGAGAAATAGGATGTCTCTTAACGAGCTGAAGATGCAGAAATTACTTGCCAGGCAAAAACTTCTGATAAAAAAAGGTACATTTTTTGTTGGAGAGAGAGAGAGAGATTGAAATTTAGAATTAGAGATCCCTTCAGATGAAGGACTTTGTTTTATTTGAACTGCCTATGTTAAAAAACATTCTGTACGATTTTTTTTTTATTTTATTGTGTTTGGAAATAATAAAACGCTACTTGAAATTTTATAATTGCTCCTGGTTTTTCTATGCTTTCTGACCTTTGCCTCAACGGCAAGTGATATGCACCAGAATCAAGTTACCTGCACTGCTCACAAAGATGGAAAAATGAAATTAAACCAAAAAGAAGTAAAAAAAATATATGTAGCCAAGCTACACTCTTTCATTTATTTGTCATTAGTATCCCACTCTTTTTCACAGGCAGACTGAAAAAGGAACTAGCATTCAGTCTCACTCAAAGTGCTATTCGCAGGTTGCCACTCCTAGCCTGGTGCCCATTTAAAATTTGCCATAGTCTCCTATAGCAACTGCCCTCCAACTGACCCAGCACAGCTTCACTTCTTGTCCTGCTGTGCCTCAGCTGTTCTGAAATGGCACACATTTCTCTCACATCGATCCTGCTCAACCTTTACACCGACCACAACCATTACATGATAGCACTGTACTTTGTAGCAGCTGTAGTCTCTAAAGACTCCACATCCTGTCTTTGACTGATTGTGTTCTTATTTGACTTGTGATGATAAAACACTGAGGCATCTGCTTAACGTCACAGGATTCTTCCAGTACCTCATTGGGACCATGTGATATCATCTTGCAAGCTGACTCATTTGATTAACAGACAGCAGCTCATAGACCCATCCTAGGTCCTCAACCCCAGCTCAGCATAACAACATACATGTAATGAGCAGAACTGTTTGCACTAGCATGTTTCCACTTGCAGAGGAAACAGGACAACAATGTTAAATTCAACTCTTGTCCCTTACCATTCCTGATATGTATACCCTACTCCCATCCTAACGTTTGTTGCCTCAGCATTTTCTAAATATTTGCCCTTCACCACTTCTGAAATTGGTATCATTCAGCCCTTGCAAAATTTGCACCATGTTCCTCTCATCACATTTGTGCTGCATACCTGTTCTGAAATGTGTGCACCTTCACCTCTTTTGAAATTGTACCCACTCCACTCCCAAAATTTTGATATCTTGCCTGTCCAAAAATATATACCTATTGTTTCTCCCAAAATGTACAACTTGTTTTAAACTCTTTTTTTATTGATTTTCTAATGAGAAACTATAGTGAATGATATACAAATCCATCTACAGTTTTATTAATTACAAAAAGTGTATGTAGTGCTACCGCTGTTCCACCAGCTACTGAAATGGATTGTTCCACTTTATGGTTCCCTACACAAGATGAAAACTGTATGCAGGTTGAGGGCCTGTGGTTCTGATCGCTGACTGGCTAAAATCATATAAGTTATTTAGAATGTTTGACATCGACTGAGCTACTTAGTCCCTCATTGCTTCTGTCCACCCAGTTGTAAAATTGGATAAAAGAAGGGCCCGCCTAAAAACGAGATGTGTCTCAGCTATCTTGTGTAAATAAAAAGCAAAAAGTGAAACACCAATATTAGGAATGGTAGGGACACCATTTTATCTTTTTTTGGAGGATTAGAGGCTTAAAGAAGACAGGAAATTTGTGCAAACTGACACCTACTTGTAATGTTCCTGTTTTCAGGAATTATATACACTCCTCCTAGCTGATCCAAAAGTTAACTGTACCTGAATAACTGTTGCTTATAAACTGTGTTTGGCATGTTTTTTTTTTTTACGAACACAGTTCTATGCAGTTCTTTTCATGGATCCAGAAAAGTTGAGTTTTGACCTTGTCATTGCATGGATTCACAACTCTGACCATGAGCCATTGATCTACCAGAGTAGTGTTCAGGGTTTTATTTTATTTATTTCAAAAGTTTCACCAGGAAAAATGTACTGAGCTGAATAGCAGCTCGTTTGCAGATGCATCCTGGGGGGAAGAGAGAATAAAAATATAACACAGAGCATTTACAGAACAGTACAATATAAACAATGTACGTGCTATTACTACAAAAAGGGGTAGAACCATATGGGCAAAATATGCAGTAAGAGGCACCCAGCAACAAGACAACTAAGCAAATTAAGAGTCAAGGCTGGAAAAAAGAGCAGAATATAGATGATCCAGGAAATCAACCAGGAGGAGGCAGTGAAGGATTATACAAGGGTAGGGTGTAGGTTGCAGGGGGGCTAGGGCAGAGTTATGGGGAAGGAGAAGATGGGGGGGAGAAAAATGGATGGAGTAGTTAGAATGGCGGAGCAGAGTGGAGAATCAGGTGCAGTTGCACGAGGGAGAGATGAAGTCACGGAGAAGAGAGGAGAGGGAGTGAAGGGAAGTGGCAGAACGGGTGGATAGGGGAAGAATTCCATAGTTCAGGGAGGCAGAAGGAGAAAGCAGCCTGCTTGGATGAAAACAACCTGGGCGGGAGTGCTAAGGAGCGATAACCAGAGCTACAAAGAGAGTACGATGAGGGAGGAGGGGGTGAGAGGAGAGGTAAGGGAGAGAGAGCTAAGTCGGTGCTTAGCAATAAAGGAGGAGTAATGTGCAAGGCGTTTGGCTTCAAGGGAGGGGAGGAAGAAGGTGGTGTATAGGGAGCAGTGGTGAGTGCAAGACACCATGTATTACCATACTGAAATGCGACACCACCATTAATGTCTGTGGTGCAGTTTTTAAATTTGAACGATCACCTTCCTACAGAATACCTGGTCTTATAACCCCATCATCTGTCCAAAGAAGCCTAAAGCAAACTGTAAAATGGCTTCCAATGTTATCAAAACTAAACTAAGTGGCACCTGTACTCATGACTTTGTCAACAGAGTAAAGTTTCAGTTGTCTCCCTCTGAAAGTTCAAATGCCACCTCCTCTTTCAGACCCAGCTCCTCTGCAGTCCTCTTCATCAGTTTCTGGGCCTCATTTTAGTCATTATACAGGTATCCCTGATTCTTCTATGTGACCCTTAGTTTGGCTGGTATGGAGCTGGTGAGGGATCTTTTGACTACGGAGTGCTATTCGCACCCCCTCAAAACTTTCGCAGCATTGTCTTGTACTATATGTGAAGTCAGGGTAAGTGGCGGGGTCATACCCTTGAAGGACAGCCACCGAAGCTACCGGGCAGATTTTAAAATGAGGTCCCAATCCCTCCCTACTGAACAGTCAGTCAAGAAAGTTCTAGATTCTGTAACCTGGATCCAAAACAAGATGTGGTCCCACAGGTGTTTTGACAGATTCATTTATTACCAATAGAAGACTTGAACAAGGTTGCATATTGGCACCACTATTATCTAGTCTTTATTTAAATTACATTTTAGTTCTAGTTGACATGGGCGAGTTTCATCTGCCTTCAGTTAGTGGCAGGAAAGTAGCCATATTGTTTTATGTAGATGTCTTGGTCCTCCTGTCATTGATGCAGATATGGCTGCAGATGGAGCAAACAAGCTTTCAAAGCAGTATGATAATTCAGAATTAATTATCAATAAAGAAAAAGTAAAATGTTGCATTTTGGAAGGGGAATGACCAATTTTGCATGGCACATAAATCAACACAGTTTGGAAATACTCAATGAATATATGTA
Organism: Neoceratodus forsteri; assembly: GCA_016271365.2. NCBI lineage: Eukaryota > Metazoa > Chordata > Ceratodontiformes > Ceratodontidae > Neoceratodus > Neoceratodus forsteri. The sequence continues at coordinate 263,598,869 of CM057454.1, read as the reverse complement.
TCTGAGTGCCAATTTTGGTAATAAACTAAACTAGAAAAATATATTGTGTTCACCACTTCAAAATTATTTATAAATTGGTGACCAGGAAAGGCACATTGAGCCAAGGCTCGTTTCCAGGTGCGACCTGGCAAAGGGATACATGGGAGACAAGGTGCAGAAGTCCAGAATACAATAGATACAATGATAAAAAACAGTACAGTTCTCAAATATACAGGTAAGTAAATAGTCATGGTCCAAAGTGCAAGTGGTGCAAAAGTGGTACATTGGACAAATAAAATGGAGCCCAAAATGCAGTATGCTACAGAGGTGAAAGGCCAGGTGACAGAAGGGGAAGGCAGTTGGAGGGAAAGGGGTAAACTAGTGTAAGAGGACCAGAGAGGGATGGCTTGATGGTTGTGGGGTGGGGGAGCAAGTGCTAGGCTGCTTTAGATAGGAAGGATGGAAGCCATAAAAAGGGGGAGAAGAACAGACAGAGGTCAGGAAAACAAGGAATGGAAATCCCATGAGTTTGGGTGAGGAAGAGAAAAGGAGGGGAGAGAGATTTGGGGGAGGCAGAGAGGGGAACTGCAGGAGGTTTAAATACAGCCACAGGAATGAGTGAAATGTTCCCATAGGAACTGCTGAAAGAACTAGTGTATGTCTGAAATTAATCATTTTTAGAATTAGAAGTAGTCAGCTATGACTTCGTAAATCTAAAGTATTTCTTCTTTTATGTTTTGCTAATTAGATTTTCTGCTTTTCAGTAGTGACAGGGCTCTTGGTGTAGGATTTTTTGTTGAGGAGTCTCGGACTTTCTTGAAAAAAAAAAATTGGGGGTCTGGGCAGAAAATCTGGGTGTCCTTGTGAAATGAATGGAACGAGTCTGGAAAGTGCATTTCAGTGTTCAAACAACATGAAATCTTGCTGTATTCTGGCAATTGCAGTGATTCCCAACCTTTGAACTGCCCTGGAGAACTAAGGGTTAACTTTCCATGCAGGGCATGGAACGCTGAGCTTGAGCTCGGTTGAAGTCTCTGTCTGGAGTGTTTTGAATTCAAACTGTCAGATTCTTTACTCCGCCTCACTGAACGGTCACTCCGGAGATTTCTCCTTCGGCTCGGTTCGAAGTCGGTTAAAGTTTTCAGTTTTTCATCGGTTTAAACCGAAAAAAAAGTATCCGCATAGTCGGTCCAGTCTCTGTCTGTGGTGCCATGAGTACTAGATAGGAATTGTTCTATATTTCTGTGTGGAACTTGTAAAAATGCGGTCGGTTCGGCTGAACTGAGAATTTGATTGTGAATTTTGCTGCATTTAGTGTGTGGTTACCGATTCTTATCGGTTCTAAAAAAGAAACGTGTTTTAACCATTTTTTTCCAATACGCGTGACACGGTTAGGAACCGATAAGGGTGTCTTGCCTGGCGGTTGCCGAAAAAAGGGTAAGTTTGGTTAGGTTGGCCATGTCTGAGAAACCCAAGAAAAAAACCCGGCCCACTGGGTTTCGGCACTGCAGTGAGTGTGGGCAGGTCTTTGCCAAGGCCAGTCCTCACCAGCTGTGTTTATTGTCTGGAGTTTGACCACCTCGATTCAGACTGCCAACATGTAAAATTTTCCAAATCTACCCTTGAGAAGAGATTAGGTAGACTGAGGGAAAAGGAGGCCAGAAGTCCGCTGACCCGATGGCCAGCCTGGTTCGGTTTCGACCGAACCAGAAGGAATGCCCTCTGACCAGGGCGATACTTCTTCAGGCAAAAGGAGAGCCGATTCTGAGGGATCGGTTCAGACAAAAAGAAAGTGCAAAGATAAATCGACCGGTTCGGATCCAGAGGTTCATGTTCCGACCGCCGAAGAGATAGCCAGGGCGATTCAGATTGCGGATTCGCTCCGTCTGGTTCGTCTCCTTCTGGCAGAGGTTCGGTTCGGTTGGTTCCCCCAGTTCAGGGGTATACCCTTGAAGATTTTTATGAACCGGAGTTTGAAGAGGAAGGGGAATTTGAGGATTTTGATGTAAGTGAAGGTCTGGATGTCCTGTGGAACCGGACAGCTCCCCAGACAGACCATCATGTGTTTCCTCTCCTAGGCTTTGAGTCCCCTTCCTATTTTATATTTTACAGAAAAGTGGCTGAAACCCTCCGGCTTCCTATGGAGGAGGCTGTGGAAGATCAAGAAGAGCCTGATTATGTAGAGATGATGGATATCCCAGGAGACTGTCTGTTCCCCTCCATAAATCTTTTGGGAAACAGACACAAAAAATCTTAAGTCTCCTAACACTATACCTCCTGTGGAAAGAAGAATAGACAAGAGGTATACACTTTCAGGCTCAGACACTGAGTTCTTGTATCAGCAATGCAGCCATGTTGGGGTAGTGCAGGCTGCTGCCTGTGACAAGGCAAATATTCCCTTGGCTTCACACCCCCTGACAAGGACTCCAGGAAGATTGATGCCATGGCAAAGAAACAGTACATGGCATCTTCTTTGGGACTCAGGCAGGTGAATTACATGGCCTATACAGCCAGGTACCAGAAGTCCAGGTGGGACACTGTACTGGCACTGGCTAAGCAGGCCTCCCCCCAGCTAGCCAAGGAGCTGGAGGCAGTGGCTGCAGATGGGATTGAGGCATCCAGGGTTCAGTTTCATGCTGCTGTGGACTCTAATGATGTTTCATCAAGAGTCATGGCTACATCTGTGGCTCTTCAGAGGATGGCTTGGCTCAGCTGTACTAGCCTCTTGCAGGACACCCAGGCTAAGGCCATGGATTTTCTCGTAGTGGGTAATTCTCTGTTTGGGGAGCAGACAGAGATTTACATGAAGAAAATGGATGAGTACGGGGCCACTTACAGGGGTGCCCAGGCCAAGGAAAGGCAGGCAACTCCTCAAAGGCAGCGGTCTAGGGGCAGGGGGCAGGCCTTTTCAAAGGCCTTTTTACCAAGCATGGGTCTCTTCTTCCTTTTCTGAGAGGGGGTTCTTCAGAGGGAGAGCTAGAAGGGGGCTGAGCAGGCCTGCATACACCCCTCAGCCTAAACCCCTGCCAAGCAGACACCCTGATGGGTCTGCCCGGGTCGACTCTCCTATTCCAGAAGGGGGCAGGCTGGCTTACTTTGTCCAGGTCTGGATGTCTATTGCATCAGACAAGTGGGTCCTGAAAGTAGTAAGCCAGGGACTGGTTCTCAGCTTCAAAAAATTTCCAAACATGAGAGCCAGATCTTTTCCACCTGCAAACCTTTCGGAAACCCTTGCCCTAGAGGCAGAGGTTTCTTCTCTCCTAGCTTTAAGAGCTATAGAGAGAGTACCTACCCTACACTGGGGCAAAGGACTGTACTCAGGTACTTCCTGACCCTACAAAGACAGGGGAGTGGTGACCCATCCTAGACTTGAGATATCTAAACAAACCTCTTTTAAAACCAAAGTTCAAAATGATAACTCTGGGAATAATTCTTCCCTCTCTAAGGCCAGGGGACTGGCTAGCCTCCCTGGACCTCAAAGATGCCTACTTTCACATTCCCATCAGGTGCTCCCACAGAAAGTACCTCAGGTTCAAGTTGCCCTCAGGCCATTATTAGTTAAGAGCAATGCCCTTTGGCCTAACCTCAGCCCCAAGGGTTTTCACAAAGTGCCTGGCAGTAGTAGTTGCCTTTCTAAGAAGGCAAAAGATTTCCATCTTTCCTTATCTGGATGATTGGCTAATAGTGGGTCAGTCTCCAGACCAAGTCAAGTCTCACCTACAAGTGACCCAGCAAGTGCTCACTTCTCTAGGATTTCTTCTCAACCTTCCCAAGTCAGTTCTCGAACCAGTCCAGCCTCTTACCTTTATTGGGGCAGAACTGGACACACTCTGAGCAAGAGCCTTTCTTCCTCTAAAAAGGGCAAGAGTTCTTATAGAACTGGCTTCTTCCTTCAGCCTTCAGGTGTCCCGACTAGCAAGGCATTTCCTTCAGCACTTGGGCCACATGGCAGTTTCAACAGCAGTGGTCCAAGGGGCAAGATTCCAGATGAGAGATATTCAGTTCCACCGGAGAGCCTTCTGGTCTCAGAGAAAGGACTCCCTTACTAAACTGATTCCAGTGATTCTGACCTTGATCCAGGCCCTCCAGTGGTGGCAGGATCAGGACAATTTAAGGCAAGGTGTTCCTTTTGTTGCCCAGCCTTGTTCAGTGGTTCTTACCATGGATGCTTCTCTTCTGGGCTGGGGAGCTCACCTGGGGTCCCTTACTGCCCAGGGCCTGTGGTCCCCCCAAGAATCCCTTCTCCACATCAGTCTTGTAAAGCGCAGGGCAGTTTTTCTAGCTCTGAAAGTGTTCTCACAGTCAGTTCAGAACAAGGTGGTTCAAGTCAGAACAGACAACACTACCACCATGTGGTACATCAGCAAGCAGGGAGGCACTCGGTCCACGGCCTTGTGCACAGAAGCCATGAAGTTGTGGTCCCTGGCTTATTCCCTGCAAGCCTGTCTTGTAGCAGTTCACCTTCCAGGCAAGGACAATGTGCTAGCAGATGCACCGAGCAGGATTTCTGAGGGCCATCACGAATGGTCCCTGGACCCTCAGGTTTTGAAAGTGAGTTTTTCAAGGTGGGGCACTCCAGAGATAGATCTCTTTGCAGCTCCAGACAATCACCAACTCCCTCTTTTTTGTTGCAGAGCTCCAGTCTTGGGCTCAGTCCCCCTGGACGCCCTGATTCTGAATTGAGAAGGGAAGTTCCTGTATGCCTTTCCCCCCTTCCCACTCCTGTTCAGAGTTTTAGTCAAAATAAGGTCTCAACCTTGCAAGGTGATTCTGGTTACTCCAGATTGGGCCAGACAGCCCTGGTACCCCCTGTTGCTGTCCCTAGTAGTCCATCTTCCCCTGTCTCTTCCCAGGAATTATAACCTGTTAACATCCTCTCGGGGGAGGATTTGGTACCCCAATCTTCAGTCTCTCAATCTCAAGGCATGGCTCTTGAAGAGTTAGAGTTTGCAGATCTTATCTTTCCCAAGGGGTTCTGGATATCCTCATGGCTTCTCGAAAGCCCTCCACCAGAAAGACTTACAACTCCAAATGGAAAAGATTCAGCATTTGGTGTTCTAAGAATATTTCTCCAGACACTGCTGAATTGCCTACGGTTCTGGATTATATGGTCCATCTTAATGGCCTAGGCCTCAGACCAGCTACTCTCAAGATAAACTTGTCAGCTGTTTCTGCATTTTTGTCTGTGGGGAAGCCTTCCTCATTATCTTCCCATCCCGTGTTCTGTAAATTCTTTAAAGGATTGTTTCATACCAATCCCCCTTTTAGAGACCCTACCCCTGCCTGGGACTTGAATGTTTGCATTGCTCAGCTTATGCAACCCCACTTTGAGCCTACAGTCGTGGCCAAAAATATTGGCGCCCTTGCACTTTTTCAAATAACTCACAGTTTCCTCTAAACATAAGTTGAAATTAACAACAGTACAATATTTGGTCTCCACAATTCTTTATTTCTCTGTTAATATTACAGAACCTTTGTTTTTGTTCAGAATTTAATATATCCTTTTAAATCAGAAAATGAAAAGAAATGGCATTGACAAAATTATTGACACTCTAGACTTAATATTTGGTAGCACAGCCTTTGGTCAAAATAACTTCAATCAACCGCTTCCTATAGCCATGGATGAGCTTCCTGCACCTCTCTCACTGGCAGTTTGGCCCACTCTTCTTGTGCAAACTGCTCCAGTTCTCTCAGATTTGAAGGGTGCCTTCTCCTAACTGCTGTTTTCAGATCTCTCCACAGGTTTTCAATGGGATTTAGATCTGGACTCATTGCTGGCCACTTCAGAACAGTCCAGCGTCTTGTCTTGAACCATTCCTGGGTGCTTTTTGAAGTGTGTTTGGGGTCACTGTCCTGCTGGAAGACCCATGACCTTCGACGGAGACCCAGCTTTCTGACACTGGGTTCAACATTGCGCTCCAAAATGGCCTGGTAATCTCCAGATTTCATGATGCCATGCACACGTTCAAGGCACCCAGTGCCGGAGGCAGCACAGCAACTCCAAAACATCACTGAACCTCCTCCATGTTTGACTGTAGGAAAGTGTTCTTTTTCTTTGAAGGCTTCATTTTGTTTTCTGTAAACATAGAGATGATGTGCTTTACCAAAAGCTCTAATTTGGTCTCATCTGTCCACAGGACATTCTCCCAGAAGGATTTTGGCTTGTTCAGGTGTGTTTGGCAAACCCCAGTCGGGCTTTCTTAGTCTCTCTCTCAGCAGTGGGGTCCTCCTGGCCTCCTACCATATGACCCCTTTCATTGAGTTGGTGTCGGATGGTGCAAGTTGAAACTTTGTACCTTTGTGTCTGAAGGTCAGCTTGAATCTGTTTGGCAGTTGATCAAGATGCTTTCTCCACCTTCGAACAACTTGCTAATCTTTGATCAAGTTTTCTCTTGCACTACATCCAGGGGAGGTTACAGTGCCATGGGCCTTAAACATCCTGATAACATTATGTACAGTGGAAACAGGAACATCAAGGTCTCTGGAGATTGATTTGTAGCCTTGAGATTGTCCATGCTTATTACAATCTTCTGTCTGACCTCCTCAGACAATTCTCCGGCTGTCTTTCTTTTGTCCATGCTCCTTGCGGTACACACAGTGACACAAAACAGGAGAATGAGTCCTTTTCTCTATTCAAACTGGTTGAATGAGTGATTTTTATGTTGCAGGCACCTGCAACTCCCCACAGGTGAGTTTAATTCCAAAGTGAAGGAGAATCGCGTGCTTGAAATCTATCTATTTCTAACTACTTCTAAAAGGTGCCAATAATTTTGTCCGGGCCATTTAAGGATTTCTGTGAGGAATAAGCTAAGACTTAGTGAATTTTTCTGCTTTTTGTGTTTTATTCCACTGCAAACCAAAGAGTTACATATGTGGATACCAAAATATTTTTTAATTTCAACAATTTTCTGGAAGGAATGGTGGATTATTAGAAAAAACTGCAAGGGCGCCAATATTTTTGGCCACGACTGTAAGTGACATTGCAGAGGGACTGGAAGGAAAAGTATGTCTCTTTGCAGATGAGACAAAGATCTGCAACAGGGTTAATACAGAAGGTGGGGTGGAGAGGATGCAAAGGGACTTGGCAAAGTTGGAGGAATGGTCAGATATATGGCAGCTTAGATTCAATGCAAAGAAGTGCAAAGTAATGCACCTGGGAAACAACAATCCAGGGGAAGAGTACACAATGGGGGATGAGATAAAAACTACAGAAATGGAAAGGGAATTGGGGGTAGTCATATCAGATGACCTTAAGGTGGGCAAGCAATGTGAGAAGGCAGTAAGACGAGCTGGTGGGATACTGGGATGCATAGGGAGTGGCATCACCAGTAGAAAACTGGAAGATCTTCCCTTGTCAATCTTCACCATTCATTACTTCCTGGTGTAAGCCGGAGGCGCCAAGACCCGCCGGAGAGCTTTTTTTTTTTTGTGTTGCCCAACGGCCCCCGCCATCGAGAGCGACGCCATGCGCTCATGCGCGCGAGGGCGGCCGTTAGTAGTGGACCGACCCTCCTCCAACTCAGTTCTGTTTCTCCCGCCGTCGAGGCAGCACCTGTTTTCGAGCCGTCCATTCTCCACCGCGTCAGCGACTCTTCTTCCACACACTCGATTTTCCGATCGAAGACCGTTTTTCTTTTTAAAGCGCGCCGGTGTGTTTTTCCTACTGTTTTTTCTTGTTGATTTTCAAGCAGTCCGGTCCGAGCTCAACGTGTTTCAAGACGCCGCCGCCCCCATGCGCTGGTGTTCTTGTGGCCGGCATTTCTCGCCTCGGACCGGCATGACGCTTTTTCGTCTGCCTCGGGACCCAACCATGACATGGATCTGGGCGACGCCTGTTTCTCCATGGACCGCCGTGTCCCTGAAGTCCTGCGTGATTCGCTTTGCTCGGTAAAGCCCCACCGACCTTCGGGACGACGTCACTTGAAGGGATTTTGCAAGTGTCTCTCAGGCCCTTCCCTCGGTCCCCTCCCGGCCTATACGGTCTGAGGAGAGGGGGTCTCTGCTCTTTGCCGAGGAGGAGGCCCCTTCATGGTGCCTGGGAGCTGTAGCGTCTTTCAAGTCGCTGGCGCCGACCCGGCCGGGCAGTCACCTCGGAGGTGCAGGCTCTTTGGCGCTAGGCCTCGCCTTGGGTTTGCTCGGGTGACTCGACACCGCCGCCACTGCTGATCCTGGCTGCTCATGTGCCGTGATCGACGCGCCGCTTCCAGCGCCTGGGCGAGTCCCCGCGCTACCGCGCGCTGTGATGATAGCGTGTTGGGGGCGCTGGCGGATCCCGCGCCATTCGCGGGCGCCAGGACGGGCGGGCGCCTGCTGGCGGGAAGCCGCTTAGCCTTTGGCGCCTGCTCGCGCGCCGATGGACAGGGCGGGCGCTGCCGGCGGTGCCGCCGCCTGGACCGCGCCGCGCCGGGGCCTGGTCCTCTCCAGGCGGTGCCGGCGGCTCGGGCCAGCTGCTGGGGGTGTGGAGCTAGGCCTGGCTGCTACCGGCTTGAGGGAGGCGAGCGCGCCCCTGGTACCGGGCTTCACGTGTCTCGTAGCCTCTGGGACCCCTTGGGTGGCCAGCATTGAGGTCCTGCTGGTCTGGCCCTCCTCGGAGGGCGATGATTCAGACGGGACCCATTCCTGCACCCCACTCTTCGGAGTCTGGGTCCCGGTGGCTAGAGGTGCCAGGCGCAGCGGCCCCTCCCTCCTCTGTCCCCTTTTCGCCGCTTTCCCTGAGGGTTCCCCGGCTGGGTGGCCGGGAGCCCCTGGGGCAGCGGGTGACGAGGGGAGGCCCCTCTGAGGCCCGGTGACAGCTACCTTACGGGGTGCTGTCACTCTCTAGGGACAGGGGACGCTGTGGTCGGAGGAGGAGGCCTCTCTCTGAGTCCGGGAGGGGTCGAGGGCAGGGGTCTGTTGCTCGGTCTTCCTTGGCCACCTCAGGGGTGGCCAGGAGTCAAGTGCAGAGCCTCGCCCTCCCTCCAGGGTTCTAGGGTGTCCTTCGGCGGCGTTTGTGCGGACTGCCCTTCTGGATCCATGCAGTCCCGGCGTCGTCACAGGGGAGGTTCTCCCCCAGGGCTCTTCCAGGCTCCGCTTCCCCAGAGTTCCGTTCTGCGGCCTGGTCTGATTTCCGGGATCCCCCTCTCCAGGGCTCCTTTCCCCGGATTCCAGAGCCCTCGCAGAGAGCAGTTGCCTCCGCGGAGGTGCCCCTCTCCCATCTCTCTGCCTTCACCACCCCCACTCCCAGGCCATGTCGGCCCTACGGGTCCGTTATCCTGGGAGTTCTCAGGGTTCTGCGCGCTTCCCCCATAATGCTAGGTGGGCATGGCCGAGCCGGTCTTCGGCCTCCCACCGCCCCAGGAATCCTCTGGGCATTCCAGTTCCCCATCATCCTCGCCTCCCTCCTCCGAGGAGAGGAACCCCTGCTCATCTGTCCTCGATGCTGATTTCACAGAATATCAGCTTCCTCTCGAGGATGGTGAGGGGATTCCGGATTTCCTACGCTCGAAGAGAGACACCGAACGGGAGACTATGAATTCCTTGGTGAGTTCTGGTGCCCAGCATCTGGTGGTACCTTCCTGGCCTATCCCTTCCAGGAGGCGTCTATCCGTCATGGCAGTCCCCTGCCGCTTTTCCCCAGCCCCGCGCGACTCGTAGAGGTAATAGTGCCCCTCTGAGTCTCTAGGTTCCTTCCCAACCCGTCCTCAGGTTTGGTATACCTGATACTCCTTCTGGGCGCGTTGCCCCTGGCGCACGCACCGCCCACCGGATCTCGGACTCTCTCCAGTTCGACCGCTGGGGGCGAAGAGTGTTCTTCTTCTGCCGACAGTGCTTGTATTGCATCATTTCAGGCTCACACGCTGCCTACAACCGCATCTGTGGTCGATGATGTCCCAGCTGCTGGCATCTATGCCTGATACGGAGCAAACCAGACAAGCGTTGCCCTCCCACAGTAGGCCTGGAGCTGGCAAGACACCACAAGGGCATCTTATGACGCCAATGAGGTGGCTTCCAGGCTTGCGGGGACAGCGATCTGCATCAGGTGGACGGCATGGCTTCGTCTTTCCAGGTTGTCACCCTGGCCCAGGGTGATTGCCTCCGCTCCGGGGACCGTCTTTTTCTTCCAGAGCTAGGAGACTTTACAGGGCTCCTCCGCCTCCTCGCTCCTCGGGAGGCACCTCCTAGCTCTTCTCCCTCTTAGGCTTTGAATAAGCCAGGTCTTCTCCTTCTGTTTCTCACCAGCAGAAGGCTGGGGGTCTTGTTCCTCAGGGTATGGCCTTCCCTCCAGGGAAGAGGAGCTTGCATCACTCAGGAAGTAATGAATGGTGAAGATTGACAAGGGAAGATAGGAAAATTACGTACCTACCGTAATTCTTGATCTTCTCTTGTATCTTCACCATTCATTACTTACACCCGCCCACCATCCCCTCAGTGCCTCTTCCTGTGGCTTCTCCACCTCCCGTCTCCTTCCTCTCTCTGCATTTATATGAAATATAGGGAAAATTTCCTTAAATTTTCCAAAAAAAAAAAAAGACAAAAGTAAAAAAAAAAAAAAAATATCTTTTTTGAGGGGGTTCTAAAATCCAGAAAAATTACTTACTCTAAGATTCATGGGCCATCTCGTGGATTGCATTGGCGATCAGACTGCACAACTATCTCTTGCTATTCTTATGGCAAGATACCTCTGGGGTTTTTTGGCCTGGCTCAGGCTATTCAGTTTTGATCCTGCAATCCCGTGTTCAGATAGTTGCCCTGAAATCTGTTTCCCCCCTCTATTCTTATCTTGCAGAGCAGAGGAACGAGTACGTCTGTTCCTTTCTCTTTAAAAAAAAAAAAAAAAAATGCTGAGGGAACTCTCTCTCCAACTGCTGTAGGTATCTTGGTATCTGGGTCATGCATCTACTAAAAAAAAAATGGAGAAATCAAACAAGAAAGCAAATGAGAAGGTAGGCTATCCCTCTCCGCTGTTTTGCTAGTGGTTTCTCCTTTAATGTCCTCCTGGACAATTTTTACAGTAGAGCTCTGCTGACCATATCCAATTTAGCCAGCCTAAGCCTTGCCCGGCCTTAGCCAGTCAGTCTGAGTCCCATTTCTATCTTGAAACGCCTGAAAAGCTTACATTTCTATTTCTAAACCCCAGCAGCGCTCTCATGCTGCTGGGTTTTATTCTTCCCACCTCGCTGTCCTCCACTTAAAGGCCCTCCGCGGCCAGGAGCCGAGGTGGGTGTCAAGAATAATGGCATGTTGAAGATGAGACTATGCCCTCCTGAGTCTGTCTAGCGGGTTCGTGAACCTCTTCTTCAGCTCTATCTCCGGGATTCTTGCTTCCCTTTAGTCGAGCCTTCAGCTACAAGCTAACTATACTGCTTGGGCCTTCTGGTCCTTCAACATCCCATCTCTCTCTTCTCTTTCTTCTTCTTCTTCTATTTTCTCATTTCCTTACTCATCTCTCCTCCTAGAGTCGCCCCAGGTAAGAGGCCCTGCACTCCTAGGCTAGGGATGTTCTTATCTCCTCTGTCCTTCCTCCATCGGCTTATTCCTTTTCAGTTCATTCTTCCTTTCTTTGCTATCCTCGCTATCTTGCCTGCTATCTATATTTTCTGCTTTCACTTTTGCCTCCGGCTCACAGAACTGAGTTGGAGGAGAGTCGTCGCATACCCGGCCGCCGCATGACGCATGACGCCGCCTCGAGGGCGGGGCTGCTGGGCAACTTTAAAAAAAAAAAGCCTGCGGATTTGTGGCTTCCGGCTTACACCCAGGAAGTAATGAATGGTGAAGATACAAGAGAAGATCAAGAATTACGGTAGGTACGTAATTTTCCTTTGTTACCCCTTTGTACAGATAGTTGGTGAGACCCCATCTGGAGTTCTACGTCCAGTTCTGGAGACCCCATCTCCATAAAGACAGACAGGATGGAGGCTGTCCAGAGGAGGGCAACTAAAATGGTGCAGGGTCTATACCACAAGACATACGAAGAGAGATTAAAGAAGCTTAATATGTATACACTCGAGGAGAGGAGGGAGAGGGGATACATGATTGAAACTTTCAAGTGCATCAAGGGAATCAACAGAGTCCAAGATGGTAGCATCTTTCAGAAAAAGAGATGTGCAAGGACAAAGGGGCACAATTTGAAGATGGCGGGGGGTGACTCAAAGGTAATGTGAGGAAGTATTTTTTCACTAAGAGGGTTGTGGATACATAGAACATCCTTCCTGAGGAGGTAGTGGACTCAAAAACAGTGGAGGAATTCAAGAATGCATGGGACAGACATAAGGCAATTCTAGTTGGGGGGGGTAGGAGGAAGTAGGCTGTTGGTTAACTAAGATCTGCAGCCTATGCATTAGGTAGGGAAATGGGCAGACTAGGTGGGCCAAGCGGTCCTTATCTGATGTCAAATTCTATGTTTCTCTCTACACATCAGAGCCTGTGGCTTGGAAATCCTTCGAGCAGAAGTAATGGCAACCAAAAATAACGCTTTCCATGACAGGAAGCATAGCTCGCAGCTTGCGGCTGGTTCAATGGGAGGCAATGTAAGCTTCTCTAACATAAACAGAAGGTACCATGGAGGGTCGGGATCCCTCCTGGTAGGTTTGATGTGCAAGATACCCTGGGAGAAGGTCTTGCACAGGTCCAATTGTGCCAGAGCTTTCCCATCTATCAGTGCATGGTAGGCTGACAGTGCAAAAAGGTGCACCTTAATGGATGAGTAGCTGAGCCCCTTGTCTGACAGGGAAAGAAGGTACTCCAGCACAGATTTCACCGGACAGTGGAAAGGGTCCAAGGAACGGGGGGATCCCCATAAGCAGAAATGTTTCCATTTCGTGGCATACATTGCTCTGGTGGAGGGTTTTCTCGTTGCCATCAGAACCTCTGCCACCCTGGAGGATACCCCAGCTCTGTCCCTGATCAGGTCTGCAGGAGTCATGCATGCAGATGCAGAGACTGAAGATTTGGATGTACTAGGATTCCTGTTCCTGGGAGAGCAAGCGAGCAGACAGGGGTAATGGGACCGGCGGTTCCGATGCCAATTGCTGGAGCAACGGAAACCATATCTGACGAGGCCAAAAGGGCGCTACGAGGATCAGACATGCACACTCTGCCTTCAGCTTGATTAGTATCCTTTGGAGGAGTGGAAAGGGAGGGAAGGCATACAGGAACCTCCCTGTCCAAGTGAGGGACAATGCGCCGCACCAGAAAATACCAGGCCCTAGATCTAGCAAGCAGAAATTGGGCAGTTTGGCATTGTGTGGGGACACAAAGAGGTCCAGTTCTGGCTGACCCCACCTTTTGAAGATGTCGTCTATGACCTCTTGCATTTGCTCCCACTTGTGACTCTGAGATCGAAAGTGACTTCGACTTTCAGCGAGGACATTGTGAATCCCTGGAACGTGAATGGCTGTTATCTCCAGGTTGTGATCCAGTGCTCAAAGCCACACTCTCATGGCGTCTCTGCACAGGGGGTAGGAATGAGTGTTGTCTGACTGGACCAATGGAAGATCTGGCATGAGTATGGACTGGAAGGCCTGCCGGGCATATAGGACTGCCCACATCTCCAGTACACTGATGTGGAGATTGCTTTCCACCGAGGTCCACGTGCCCCTTGTTTGGTGGGATGCCAGATGTGCCCCCCACAAGCTTGTCCCCGTGGCCTCCATAGTTAGGATCTGCTGAGGACTGGGCGATTGAAAGGGAACCCCAGTGTCCAGTCGAGAGGGGGTGAGCCACCATTCCAGAGTGTCTATTACTGCTTGGAGATCCTGACTGGCTGCTCTAGACTGTCCATGCATTGGTCCCATTGAACCCTGAGGTTCCATTGCAGAACCCTCATATGCAAGGGGAATCATGACGATGGCCACGGCCATGTGGCCTAAGAAATGTATCACCAGTCTGGACAGGATCGGATTTGTGGAGATGACTCTCCGGGTGATCGTCCTTCACCCATCTGCTCGGTCTGTGGGGAGACAGGCTTTTCCCTGTACAGCATTTAAGATCACCCTTATATACTACGGCCTTTGTGTAGGCCAGGGGAACGACTTGGGAAAGTTCAGAGTGACCCCCAACTCTTGGAATAGACTGAAGGTCTCCTCTACTGAACGGCATAGTTGCTTCTCCATAGAGGCCATTGGGAGCCAGTTGTCCAGGTAGGGGTAAACATAGTGATCCCTTCTCCTGAGGGTAACCACCACCACTGCTAGGCACTTATTTAGTTTTTGTTGACCGGGTAAGTGCACTAGACAAATCCTGCCTATTTTCAGGCACGACCCGGGGGAGGGGATACAGATGAATGCCAACTGACCTTGAACCAGATTAAGCTGTTGGTGGTATTTTTAGTGAATGAGGGAAATTTGGCCAGGACACCGGGGAAATTCCCCTACTCTTTTCGATAAGTGCCATGGGATCTTTAACATCCACCTGAACTACCACCAATCCAGGCAGATGGGACCTCGGTTTAACGTCTCATCCGAAAGATGGCACCTCAGAAGTGCAGCTCCCCTCTCATGCTGCGCTACAGTGTCAGTACTGGGATATTAACCCAAGTGCCAGATGTGGGAACTGAACCCACAGCCCTCTGATCTCCCGGCCTCAGAGGTGTGTGTGCTACCTACTGAGCCACTGACACTGCTTGGTGAAGACTCTCGGTGCCGACGAAAGGCAGAATAGCAGCGCCCTGAACTGTTAGTGTTCTCCCTGGATGGTGAAGCGGAGATACTTTCTGTGGGACGGCAGGATCTTTATGTGCATGTAGACGTCCTGCATGTCTAGGGAGCATAGCCAATCCTCCCTGGTGGATCATGGGCAGTAGACCTGGTAATGTTACCATCCTAAACCTTCTGTACTTGAGGAAGGGATTTATAGTTGGCTCAGACTGAGGACAGGACGGAGGTCCCCTGTCTTCTTTGGCACTAGAAAGAAGTAGTAGTAGTATCCACTTCCTCTTTGATCTGGGGGTACTGCCTGTATTGCTGTCTTTTGGAGAAGGGCCTGAATTTCTGCCCTTATGAGAACTGCGTAAGATGGGGAGCAGTGGGTAGGGACGGGAGGGATTGTCCGGTGGGATCTGGGTGAATTTCCAGTCTCCAAGGTGACCCACAGTGCCTCCTCTCCTCCCTGTTTACTCTTTTGTTCAGTTGCTTTTATCCCTTCCTTTACATAGAGAGCTACTCCTCCCCCTCTTCTCCCCTGCCTGTCTCTCCTGTAGGTAATGTACCCTGGTATGTTAACATCTCAGTCATAGTTCTCTGTGTACCATGTTTCTGTGACTGCTACGATATCCAGGCATCCCTCTTCCATCAAGGCCACCAGCTCAGGGAGCTTGTTGCCCAGACTACGGGCATTGGTACTCATTACCCTCCATTTCCTGATGGCCTTACTCCTTTTTGCCCCATCCCTGTCCTTCTTGCCTTTGTCACTTTCTCCATTTACCCCTGCCCTTCTCCCTATCGACACCTCTACGTTGGTGTTTACTGCACTTACTACCATTTGTGAAGCAGGATTCTTCTTATTCAGGTATCAGACAGAGAGCAGAAACTGGGAGCCTTTTTAATTAAAGCAGGAGTCATTCTGCCAAAAATAAATGGGCACCCAGTTTCTGCTCTGCTAATACCTGGGCCCATCCACATCTCACTCATTTGCTGCTGCCTGAGTGCAAGTGCCCCTCTGCTGCTCTCTGACTCTTACTTAATACTTACTGTCAAATTATTATAACAAATATGCAAATACAATTGCACTGCCGGAAGTAGCACATTACAAATTCACTGTTGAACTGAACAACTACAGTGAAAGGCAGACAGCTGATGAGGACAGGGATTTGTTGAGCTCAGTTTATTTGCCCTAGTAGTTGCTAGCCTTAGCTGATGAAAAAACTTTAAAATAACAGGAGACAGAGTAAATGTCAAATCTCATCCATTTGCTGCTGCTGCATATCTGTGTCCACAATACCCGTCCTCTCTTCCATACCACTCCACCTCATTTGTTTGCTTCTGTTCTTCTGGCTGCTGCTTTGTACTTACCTAGCCCTGGCTGAGGCCTGATGGCTGTGCTGTGCCTCCCTGCAGATTCCCTTTCCTATTCGGTCAGTCTTCAGCCCAGTCTGACCTGTAGCCTACTGGCGGTTGCACCCACCTACAGACTGCTAATGTGCTGGAGACTGAGGGTCGGGCCTGGTGGGGTGACAACCACCGGGGCAGGCCACTACACACACCTATTAGGGCCTAGCAGCATACAAGAGCAGCCCGAGCAGGCCGCAGGCATCACACAGTGATGTTGGGCAGTCGACGGTTGTTTTGCCCGATCTGATTCTTGTCACAAATTGTCAGGAGGAGCCACAGCCTAGCAGGACATAAATACATTTTTTCCATGCACCACATTGCCGGGTGCCTCCACATTCTACAAGCTACCTGCATCTCATACAGCTTGCGCTGGGACTGACCTGGGGACTGACCATGCGCTGGGACTCCTGTCCCTGCCCAGTGCATGTTGCTTCTTTTAAAAAGAGTGGCTGTTGGGCTCAGGTTTCGTGAACTAGAACCCTGGGCATTTGAAAGTTAAAGTTTTTGCAGGAGAGGATTGGGGAGGATCGGATGGGAGTACAGCGAGTACCATAGAGCTTACCTGCAAAGTTGTTGGAAGACTGTCTGCTGACTCCATCTCCTCTTCTTAGTCCATGTGGGTTATCTTGGTGTTGCAGTCATGCAGTGGGCTCTGTTTGGGCCCATTTTCTTTCTTTTTTTTTTTTAGTAATAAAACAAAAATTTATCCAGTCCCTTGGCAGCGGCATTGGTGAACCGTTACTTCCTTGGGAGAGATGTGCATCGCTTTGAAGCCCAGAAAGGACCCCAGTGAAGACCTCCAATTACCTATAGCTATCTACAGTACTTCCCTCTGCCAGCAGACCTCCAGCACCTCACTCTTCACCACTGGCCAGGACGGTTAGTTGGCGGCAGCACCAACAGCCAGGTGCTGACCTCCAGAATTTATTATTAATGTAACAGAAAAAAAAAGTTGCTCCAGAGCCAGATGGCTATAGCTGTTAGGGGTAAGGGAAAAATCCCAGCAATAATGAACTGCTGAAGGGTGGATTTATTCAAAATAATTTAAATAGGCTCCTGCAAAGGAGCAGAGGACAGTAGACCCGATTTCAATAAATTAATAATCATTGCGGTGAGTTGGGTTGCCAGCATTGGATTTCCAAAATAAGGGACAACACCCCCAACTCTTGTCCCGCCCCTAACCCCCACCCCCTGCCCAGCCCCCCTCCTTGTCTCACACACACACCCGCCTGCCTATTTGACCCTCCCCTCTGCTCCTCCAAGTTGAGCCTCTGAGTCATCCATGGTTCATCCCTCCCCCCAGGTCGACCAGCCCAGCCACCCATGCCAAGCCCACAAGCCGCCCGCCAGCCAGCCCCCCCCCATTGTCCTCAGACTGCAGCAGCAGTGCACTGATATCATTCAGTCCCTGACTCCCCAGTGTATACATGGTAGTGCACCCTCTCAGTGTTCCCAGGTAGGGAATGAGACCTTTGCTGGGAGGTGGGGCCAGCGAGGAGCTGCTGTGGTTTGATGCAGTGAGCCACAGGCAGCAAGGGAGGGAGGCGGTGCATTTGGGACTGGGTTTTGATTCCTGGTCCCAGGCGCAAGGAGTTTTTATTTTTCGCACTTTGTCGATCTTAAATGTTAACCCCGGAGTTGGTTATTTTAGTTGAAGGGGGCAGAGCCCCTGCAAAATTAAGACATATACCGCTTGCAATATATTGCACTGTATTGGCAGCGTGAGATATTGCTTCGCATAATGTCTTGTGTCATTATGACCCTGTGCCTTCCATATCTTATTAGACAAAAAGAAACAAGTAATCCACTAGCTCTTTAAGCAGCTGGCAACATGAAAATATGGGAAAATGGGCATCCCTTATGTATTTCAGGGGACAGTCAATTTTTCACTGAAATATGGGACATCCCATAAAATACGGGACTGTTGGCAACCCTAGGCGGTGAGCGACACCCGGGGTGGAGTTAAGGGCAATAAGGCCCCATGGTGAAAAATGTAGATTTATAGTTAAGCTCCCACCCCTGCTATTATTTTGTTTCTTTATTCTTTGTTAACCCAGTGAGGCCCACTAGGCACAACTGCCTGTTTTCAATGATGACCCATAAGAGAGTGACACATGTAGTCAGCTGCTTGAAGAGCTAGTGGATTAGTTGTTTCTTTTTACATATTACACGCAACACTGTTTTAACACGGTTTATAACACCTGCCTTACAACTGTATATTAATGTTGATCTTGTAACTTGAATGTAACATGAACACACCTCTTCTCCTCCCCCCACCTCACCCTTCCCTCTCCTTCCCCCTTTTCTTTCATGTAAGCACTTCTTTACTTATTAATCCGGCCCTTATTATTGTCCACTCTTTCTACCTATTATGCGCAACACTGTTGTAACACTGCTTGTAAGTCCTGCCTTACAACTGTATGTTAATGTTGATCTTGTAACTTGAATGTTTAATGTCTCACTCCTATTGTACCCCTTCCCCCCAGGTCGCACTGGGAGACAAGTGGCTTGTCACTCAGTGTGCCTTCCTGGTGAAACATTTCAATAACTGAATAAATAAATAAAAACAGTATGGAAGTGGAGGTTGTGGGAATCAAACCTATGTCTACAATATGTACCATGTTCATTCACAGCTTATTACTCTGACCTCTAGGCTATACTGCCAGCATTTTAAGGCAGCAGTGTGGCAGTCTTCAAAAATAGAATTTGTGTCTTTACCTGTGTGTTTGATTTGTTCAGTCTTCTGATTGCTGCTCAATACTTTTCCATAGAAAGCACTAGTCATTTATGAAAAAGGTATATTAAGTTAAGGTAGTATAGCACTGTGGTTTAGGGCACTGAGCTGCAAACCTGGAGATATGGGTTTGAAACCCACAGCCCCCATTACTTTCTTGTGCTCTCAGCTTTTGCTTAGTGTGCCTTGGCTTTCCTTAATTAATGCAAAATAAATCTCCATCTGATATGCTTCTTTTCCTAAACTAATTCCCATGATGCATTTGTTTGTTTGGTAGCCTTTGTGTGCATTACTGTATAACATTTGGGAAAATCAAAAATCTGTCACATGACAGCTTTCCTACATAAAGTAATTGTGTTTTTTGCAAACCTTTTCCACACTCGTGAATGAGCATTCATTTAGAGTTGGCTCCTATATCGTGTGTAAATGTAAGTAAATGACACTTAGGTCAGGGGATGTATTGTAATGTAGTTTCACACAAGGATGGGTTGCATACAAGAGCTCATGGGCCCGATATTCAAATCTGGGTGGGCCTTGTGGGCCTTTTCTGCCGTCAATTTTCTATGTTTTGTTTTTTAATTCAGGTTTATTGAATTTTAACCAACAAAGGCCATCACACAGACACATTATATAAACGAGAGTGAAGTGATAAACTGCAGCCCATGTCAGGCCCCCCTTCCTAACCCAACCCGTCCCTCCTGGCTTGGCAGTCCATGGTAAAATAAAACCAGAATAAAAACCAGGGTGTACAGAGTATAATATAATTACATTTCAGTACCTTGTTAAGTTCAAGTTGGACTCTGCCTTAATCGTAAAGAGTTACTAGTGGGTGAGGTGAAAGAATTTATAACATAAACCCTGGATGTTATACCCCATGACCATTATTATTACTATTAACACTCCTTACCTGGAGCAAATAAAGTGTGTGAAAGCTATTCCAAATCCTTTTATACCCGAGATAATGAGCCCCAGAGATTGGCTCTCAGTTGTTCAACCCTAAGGTTAAAGGGACGCTCCATCAACCACTCAAGGTACGATATGTGCTATAAATCCAACCAGTGGTGTAGGACAAGTTTCTCTACTGTTAGGAGCGCCATATGATACCTTCTGATCCGCACTGGTATTTGGGAGAAGTCACCCAACAAGCATATCTCAGGAGTGAACAATTCACAAGACCCAATAAGGAGTCTGCTCTGTGCTTAATCTGGTCCCACAGTTGCTTGATCCCCAGGCAGTCCCAAAAGGTGCTTGAGGGAGCCTTCCTGCTGCTGGCACCTGTTACATAAAGCATCAGGAGATCTGCCCATTTTCTGGAGCTTAATGGGGGTCCAATACATATCATTTAACATCTGGAATTGGGTAAGTCTCAATCTGTCTTGTGGAATGTAAGTAAAGGTAGCCTTCCAGATAGATTCCCATCTGTTAGCAATGCCCAGATTGTAATGTGCCCATGAATTGGAGATGTTGCTGTGAGGATCCAAGGCTCTTTCCCTGAGGAGGGCATACAACTTAGAAATAGCATGGGGTTTGCCACTGAAGGACGTTATTGCCTGGAAACAATCATTCACAGTGAGTGGAATAACAGGTGACGCAATTGGAGAACCTTGAAAATCCAGTGTCTACCCAATTGAAGTTTATCCAGAATTCCACTCAAGTCCAGACACCTCCCATTTAAGAAGAAGTCTTAAGACTTCGAAGTCTCCTAAGCGGCGTAGCAGCTCTGGGGGAATAGACTATCCTTCCAGTCTCAGATTAGGGTTTCCAATCACAGGCTGTCTGGGGTCCCTGGTATGTTTGTAGCCGAGGAAGGCACACAGTTGTGCATGTATCTTCAGTTAGACAGCAACTGGGGAATTAATCAGATCTTACTTCGAGAGGGTTCCTTCAGTAGATCATCACAAGTAGGACTGACTTCTTCTGACATCGGGCCGCACGGCAGACTTTTCTAGCAATCCCTGACGGGGGGACTGCCCACCCAACATCACGTGACTGACGTCAGCGTGACGGTATATAGTGGGCGGTCCCCACCCGCCCTCCAGTTCTTTCCGCCCGTCACCTGCGTGCTGAGTAAACCGCCAGACTCCATTCAGTGTCCTTCGGAAAGTGTTTTTCGCACGCTTTTCTACAAAACTCACTATTTCCTCTTTTAGTTTATTTAGGTACATGTCTTCTCCGAAGAAGAAGTGCTCCAAGTGTGGCACTCAGATACCACACAAAGACAGGCATTTTAAGTGCATCATCTCATAGTAAAGAGTAACCAGCGCAGCCTTAGGTCTTCAGGCCAAATGTTGCTAGAGGTTCCCAAGGCTAGGACAAAGGCAGGCCAGAAATCCTTTTCTCTCACTGCCCCATTCTTATGGAACCACCTCCCACTGGAGGTGAGAGAAACCCCTACAGTGCAGTGCTTCCGCACCAGACTCAAAGCTCATCTCCTAGCTAAAAGTGTATGCCAGTGCCACTGCACCTGACACTACCACCACGACCTATAATTCGACCCCCACCCCAACAAGGTAGTACTAACTTTCTTTTCTCCTCTTTTCTTTTTTCTCCTCCTACCTCTACAATTAACCACCCGAATGCCTGCTTTGGGCCTACCTATGGTACCTAATGTTGTTCGCATACCTGCTTGACAATTGTTTAATGCTCTAATTACAACTTATCATAATGCTCTACAATAGCCTAATAACTACTGCTATGTGTAAACAGCCGAATACTGTATACCCATGATTACCTATGTTGTGATACTGCACGAAGTTCACATATGTCTGTATTAGTATTCCTGGGTCGCCCCTGAAAAAGGGACTTTCGGGGCCCAGTGGGCCTACCCGGTCATCAAAATTCAATAAATAAAATAAATCTGGCTAGGCCCAGACCATCCAGTCTCCTCTTGCCCCGACTGTCAGTCCTTCAATCAGGCTACCAAAAAGCGGAGACAGCAGGCGTTGGAGGCCCATCTTCTCAAGGCCCATCTACTTTCACTTGACAAGAAGATGGACAAGCTTAGGGACTCGTCCGACAAATCTTCCCCTAAGAAACACAAGGAGAAGACGAGGGAGCAGGCTTGCTCCACGGATGACGTCAGGCCCTCTACCAGCAAGGCCCAGCCACCGTCGAAGCACCCAGGTAAGGAGCCACTTCATGCAGATAAGTCGGCCATCGGCTCCTCTGGCGACTGCACTGCACTAGCTGGTAAGTCGGCCTCTGGCTCCTCCAGAGACCACCCGGCGGCTGTTAAGTTGACTCCCCCAGTTGGGGGCAGTCACCTGGCCTCGGTTGTTAAGTCGGTCGGGGTTTCTCTCCCCGATCGCCTGACCATGCCCTATAAGCCGGCCATCCCCGACGACCGCACGGGCTTGGTTCCCCCGTCGGGGCCTTCTGGTGCTTCTGCCGACATCCGGTGGAACCGAAGGGAGATGGCCCCGCTCCCTCCTGTGCTTCCCTCGCCCGTGTCCTCTCATTCTACTTCAGACACGTCCAGCAAGGCTGATGGGGTTGCTGGTGAACCAGACGATTTCAGGGATTCTTCCCCGCACTCCACCACTGGGGACCAGGGTCAGGAGGCTCCTTCTCGGCCAGACGGCCTTTCTTTGGAGGCCCCTCCTCAGCCCGAGGACTGACTGCGGGCACTTCCAGTGCCGCCAGTCACTACAATTCCGACGCTGGAACCACTGGCGACTTCAACGCGACCTGTTTCCACAGCAGTCCTGACGCCGGGACCGCCGGCACCTACAACAGGCCCATTCCATCGGCCCCAACGCTGGACCCGACTCCTACTACTGAGACCCTTCGTCCGGTGCCGACGCTGTCCCCTCCGACACCGGATCCTTTTCCGGCGCCGGATCGGGTGGCACCAGTGCCTACGTTGATCCCTATAATATGGACTGTTCCGGCGGACCCTAATTTAATATATACTACAGTGGGTCCGACGTGGGTTCCCCCGACATCAGGGCTGACAACTGGGTTCTATAACTGTCCCCTCACTGTCCTCCATTACCCACACGGGTATCCTGGGGATCTTTACCTAGAGGTTCCCACTCCTGGATGGAATCCAATAGGACAGTTTTATCAGGGTTATCATCCATATACCCATTACATGGGTCCGCATGGGTATTATCCTCCACCAGTTGCTGTTCCCCCTCCACCTCCTCCCCCCCAGCCTCAACCAACTCCTCCTCCACCCCCTCCGGCTATGCCGGATTTCAAGTCTTTCTTACAGTCTTGGTGGCAGGGAGCGAGGTCGGAGTTGGTTTTGGACCTTGAAGCAAGACTCCCACCTCCGCCGCTTCATAGGTCCCCTTCCCTGAGCAGTTTGGGTCCGATTGTCCACCTCTAGGAGAAGACTCGACTGGACGTTCCCCTCTCTTACTTTGAATGTCATCCAGTGGAGGAGGCTGATGATAGTTCTGATGGGAGAGGGGACTCTTCAGAGGAGGAAATCGTGGAGGAACCCGAGCTGAGAGGCAAGACCTCATCGAAATTGCCACCTGAGGATCCTTCCTTCTCGGATCTCTTGAGGGCCCTCAGAGATTATTTTGATTGGAAGTCAGAGGAACAGGACCCAGTGAGACAGCGTCTTGTGGAGCACCTCGATTTGGAGTCCTTGTCTCCAGTCCCAGTTCCTCCGTGGATGGCCCCCCACCAAGACCTCACCACCACTGTCTGGCAGATGCCTCACTCTATCCCGGCTGTCCCCAAGCGGGCAGACAGGCTTTACCAGACCCCTAAGGCTGCTCCTTTTTTGAAGACCCATCCGAAGGCAGACTCCGTGGTCATTTCAGCGACTCATGATCGCTCCGCTACGCCCAAGCACTTGAGCACTACTCCTCCAGATAAGGAGTCAAGGCAGATGGACCAGTTTGGCAAAACAGTCTATTCTTCGGCCATGTGTGCTCTCTGTCCCTCAGTTACGTGGCCCATATGGTGTCCCACCAAAAAGCGACCATGGCTAGGTTGGAGGCGAAGGTCCAGTCTATGGATCCTTCACCTCTCAAGGAGGAACTCGCCAGGGACTTTCGCCTCTCCAAGATTTCTTGTAGGCATGCTTTACGGGCCAATTACAATTAGGTCAATTCCATGGCCCATACCTTGGTGACTGCCATGGCCCTGAGACGGAACTCCTGGCTTCACCTCTCTGGCCTCGCTAATGAGGTTCAGTTGGCGATTCAGGATGCTCCTTTCCGGGGCTCGGTACTTTTCGGAGGCGACACCAAAGACATAATTACAGAACTACAGGACAAGGGTGTTGCCCTTAAATCTGTTCGGTCGATATACCGATTGGGTGCTCCTCAACGTAGACAGCAGCAACCTTTTGGAAGAGGACCTGGTGGCAGGGGAGATCCACTCAGGCGCGTCGCCAAGGCAAGCAGAAGGCCATGGGTACCGTACCCCCCCCCCCGCCTCCAAGAATCTGCGTCAGTCAGGGGTTCCCCCCCTGACAGACCCGCCACTTCTTGACTCCCCAGCCCCGCTGCCTCCTCAGCCTCTCGGCGAGGAGCAGGTGTGGGGGAGGTTCGCTGTTCATGTGCAGTAGTGGAAGGCGATTACCTCTGACGAGTGGGTCCTGCAAATAGTAACGTCAGGTCACACTGTAGAGTTCCTGGAAATTCCTCCAGGAAACCCTCTGGTGAAGTCCTCATACTCTCGGGACCAGGCTTTCCTCGTCCAAGAGGAAATAAATTTGCTCTTGCTAAAACAAGCAATCGAGCGAGTCCCTCCAGGGCAAACAGGGAAAGGCTTCCACTCCCATTTTTTTCCTGGTTCCGAAAAAGAACGGGGACTTCTGACCCATTCTAGATCTCAGTCAGCTGAATCATTTTGTCAAGTACAAGAAGTTTCACATACTGACACTGCAGAGCCTTCTGCCGCTACTGCTGGAGAATCACTGGCTCTGCGCCCTGGATATGCAGGATGCCTACCTACATATCCCTATTTTCCCCAACCACCGTTGGTTCCTGCAGTTCATGTTCCGGGGGGAGCACTTCCAGTTCTGAGCACTCCCCTTTGGCCTTTCTTTGGCACCTCAGGTTTTTACCAAGTGTCTAGCGGTGGTGGCAACGTTTTTACGCTGCAGGGGTATTGCAGTGTTTCCCTACATGGATAATTGCCTACTAGCGGTCCCTTCCAGGGGTGCGTTATTGGGGGCTCTGTCATTTACCCTGGACCTGTTCAGTCGACTTGGGATCACTGTCAGCGTGCCCAAGTCATACCTCATTCCCACCCAGAGATCACAGTTTATTGGGGCGGTCCTCGACATGGTCCAGTGCAGAGCTTTCCTTCCTCCGGGCAGAGTGGAGACTCTGGTCCACCAGGCCACCAAGTTGGCATCTTGCTGGACCATTCCGGCCAGGGAGGTCCTTCGCCTGTTAGGCCTCATGGCAGCTTCCATTTGTACCATTTCCCTAGCCAGGCTCCACATGTGGATTACTCAGTGGTCCCTGAGGATGCAATGGGACCAGCTTTTGGACAATCTGGACCATCCGGTTCTCATCTCCTCAGCGGTTCGGATGGATCTTTTATGGTGGATGAATCCACACAATCTTTCCTTGGGTCTCCCCTTTCGAAGACCAGCGCCCATAGCTACACTCACCACGGATACCTCGAACATGGGATAGGGTGCACATCTGGGGGTCTACCAAGCCAAGGGACTTTGGTCCGGCTTGGAGCTTTCTCTTCACATCAGTGCTCTAGAGCTCTGGGTGTTCCTGTATGCCTTACAGGCCTTTAAACCCCTGCTGCCTGAGGGAACACTGCTGATCCAAACGGAAAACATGTCGGTGGTTTGGTAAATCAACAAACAAGGAGGAGCCCGGTCATACCCTCTTTGCAGGGAAGCGACCAGGGTGTGGAACTGGGCAGTCCTACATCACTTGTCTCTAGTGGCCGTGTGCGTACCGGGCATTCTAAACGTCCTGCGGACAGTCTCAGCAGATCAAGGACCCCTGCTCACAAATGGGAACTTATCAGGAAGTGGTGGAATCCATCTTCCAAAATTGGGGGCGGCCGGAACTCAACCTATTCACCTCTCAATTCAGCGCAAAACTTCCCAAGTTTTGCTTGCTCGTTCCAGAGCCAAGTGCTTTCTGGAGCGACGCATTGTCTCTATCCTGGATAGGGACATTTTTGTACGCCTTTCCTCCATTTCCCATTCTGCAGAGGGTTCTCCTCAAACTACAGATGGAGAAGGCCAAGATGATTCTCATCGCTCCTCTTTGGCCAAGACAGATTTGGTTCCCGCTGCTTCAGCAGCTATCCAGGGAACCACTGGTTTCACTTCCATTGACACATGACCTCCTTACTCAGGATCAAGGTCATCTGGTTCATCCGGGTCTCAGGACCGTGCATCTGCATGCATGGCTCCTGCAGACATAGCCATCTCTCGCTTTGGGGTATCCTCTAGAGTGGCACAGATCCTTGTCGAAGCCAGAAAACCTTCCACCTGTTCCACTTATGCATTGAAGTGGAAGCAGTTTTCCATTTAGACAACCGTGAAGGGCTGGAACCCTTTTTCTTGCTCGGCCCCATAAGTCATGGAATACCTTCTTCACTTATCGGACTCAGGTCTAGCCTATTCCTCTCTGAAAGTGCATCTCTCAGCTATCTCGGCATACCATGAGCTGGTGGATGGTAAACCCGTGGCTCACTTGGATATCTCAAAGACTTTTTTGAAAGGGATTCTCCATCTGAAACCCCCCCATCCACAGCCCAGTACCACCATGAGACCTGAATTTCGTCCTGGAAAAGCTCATCTTGCCTCCTTTCAAACCAGCAATGAGCTGTGAACTATGCTTCCCATCTTGGAAGGCGTTGTTTCTGGTTGCCATCACTTCAGCTCGAAGAATTTCAGAGCTTCACGCGTTGGTTTGTAAGGAGCCTTACCTTATTTTTTACCAGGACAGGGCGGTTCTCAGAACCCATCCGAGGTTCCTTCCAAAGGTGGTGTCGGAAGCTACTCTGAACCAATCGGTAGGGCTTCCGGTATATTATCTGGCTCCTGCTAACAGGGGTGAGGCACTTCTCCATACGATGGATGTGCACCGGATTTCCAGATGTTACACACACCGAACCAAGGACTTTCGCTCTTGCGACCAATTGTTTGTCTCCTTTGCGTCTCAAACTCGAGGCAAACCGGTTTCCAAGCAGGTCCTTTCCAAATGGTTGGGCAACTGCATCAGATACTGTTACCAAAAGTGTGACAAACCCCTCTCGGGTGTTATCAGGGGTCATTCTACTAGGGGCATGGCCGCTTCTGCAGCCTTCCGTCGTAATGTTTCTGCAGCGGATATTTGTGCTGCCGCTGCTTAGAGTTCTGTCCATACCTTTACCAAGCATTACAGTGTGGACATTGCTTCTAAGCGGAAGGCTGGCTTTGGCCTAGCTGTCCTGCATGGTCTGTTGTCCTAGGCTGGGTCCTTTTCAGATCTCATTCTCTTCCGTGGATTTTGTTTTGCCCCCTCCCTAGTGTCTCACGGTCTCTCCTTAGAGGGACTGCTTGGGACTCAGTCCTACTTGTGATGACCTACAGAAGGAACCCTCTCAAAGTAAGATAGTACAGTTACATAGGAACTTACCGTAACAGTAGCTCTTTGGGAGAGGTTCATTTAGTAGGTCATATTTTTCCCTCCCTCCTTCCCCTCATTTTAATTTTTACAGGATCTCCAATCCTGTTCGCTCCTGCTGTTAGGCCTCTTGCTGGCTCCGGCGGGAGAACTGGAGGGCGGCTGTGGGGACTGCCCACTATATACTGTCACGCTGCCGTCGGTCACATGATGTCGGGTGGGGCGGTCCCCCCATCAGGGATTGCTAGAAAAGTCTGCCTTGCGGCCCGTCGTCAGGTGACGTCGGTCCTACTTGTGATGACCTACTGAAGGAACCTCTCTCGAAGATCTACTGTTACGGTAAGTTCCTACGTAACTGTACTATATGTAGGGAGGGCCTTAGCAGCCACATGCAATATGACTTCAGGGGAAATTTTGGCATCCACTAGCAATTGTCTTTTTAGTTGCAGCCACTCCGGAACATAAAGGTGAGAGGCAAGCTCCTCTTGAGGGGTGAGCCATCTTAGATATTTAGTAGCCTGGTTGGCCCAGAAGTACAGATTAAAGTGAGGGAGCTTCAGACTTCCGCGAGATGTGGAGGCTGCAAGTTTTTTGTAAGCATGTCTGGGCCATTTCCCAAGCCAAATAAAAGTGGAGATAATAGCATGTACTTTCCTAAACCAGCTCACAGGGATCCATGAGTTCAACATACATAGAGGGTAAATAGGCGGGGTAAGACATTAATTTTAATTGCTTTTATTCTCCCTCAGAGCGAGATTGGAAGGGATTGCCATCTTTGCAAGTCTAATTGAATGTTGAGGAGGAGGGGATCTAAATTTAATTTCGTTATCACTGTCTCAGATCTAGCCAAAAATAGTCCTAGGTATTTAAGATATTGGGCACTCCACTGTACTCCCAAGGGTTCCATTGCACTTTTGGTAAGCCTATGGTTGAGTGGAAAAGCTATGGTCTTCTCTAGGTTGACCTTGTAATTGGAGACTGCTCCATATTCTGATAATAGGGAGAAGACTATGGGGAACTTCTGCCCAGGGTGTAGGAGGTGAAGGAGGATGTCGTCGGCATAGGCCGACAACTTGAATTCTTGAGTATTTATTTTGATTCCTCTGATGTCATCGTGTTCTCTTATTTTGGTCAGAAGGGGCTCTAGGTAAATATTAAACAGCAAGGGTGAAAGAGGACATCCTTGTCTGGTGCCAGAGGATAAAGAGAATAGGTTAGAAAATACACCATTGCAGTAAATACGGGCTTGGGGATGTTGGTAAAGGGAAGAGAGCCAGTGGATAAATGTCTGTGGGGAAACCAAATCGTTTCATAGTTAAGAATAGAAAACTCCAGTTGACTCTATCAAATGCCTTCTCTGCATCCAGGGAAAGCAGTCTGGCTGGAATTTCGGAATCCCTGGATGCAGAGAAAATATGTGCAAGTTTGTGAAAGTGGTCGGCCGAGTATCTGCCCTCCATAAACCCTACCTGGTCAGGTGGTTTATGTGGGGCAAAACATGTTTTAATCTAGTAGCAAGGACTTCAGCCAATATTTTTACATTGCAGTTTAGTAAAGAGATGGGTCTGTAGCTACTGATGTTTTCCATGTCTTTACCAGGTTTGGGTATTACAATAATTAAAGCCTCCAACAGAGAACGATCCAGAAATTTGGAATCCAGGCTCCACTCAAATAAGCGTTTCAACCAGGGGATCAGGTGGGGAGAGAGAACCTTATGAAAACTGGGAGAAAAGCCGTCAGGCCCGGGGGTCTTATCTGAGACCAGGGAGGAAATAGCAGCTTGTATCTCAGGTTCCTAAATAGGAGTGATCAAAACATTCTGCTGCTCCACGGTAAGGGAAGGGAGGGAGATGGCATCGAGATATTCCTGAACTGCCTCACTTGTCAGAGGATTGGGCATGGGACTGTATAGTTTTTCATAAAACTCTGCAGATTCCTCCATTATATCTTTAGGAGACAAATGCAGGGTTCCACTAACTTGGGATCGGATACCTCGAACCAACCTGGATTGTTCTATCTTTTTAAGCCGTAAGGCAAGGAGATGCCCCACCTTTTCCCCCTGGTCAATATAGTTCGTGCCTGTCTTAAGTATGGTGTCTTCTGCTGACTCATGCAAAAGGCAGGAATACTCATCCCGAAGTCCTGTTGAGTTGGAGTGCTGTGCCTCCGTTGTGTTGGGGGATAAGGAAGCTTCTAAACTCCGAACTTTGGACAAGAGGGACAGAGCCGCCTGGACTCTTTGCCTTTTTCGCTGAACGCCCTATTCAAAATCAGGTCTCCGTGTGGAATTAAGGTTCATATTGGTGTAGTCTTTTATTTCCTGAATTATCTGGTTCACTATAGGCTTATCTTTAAGCAGTTGGTTGTTGAGTTTCCACAGTGACTCTTTGGGGGAATCTGCCTGAAGTGACACAGAACAGGCCACTACAGAATGGTCGGCTATCACCCCAGGGTCAATTGTGGAATTAGTGAGGCCTCTCAACAGCGAGTGACTCAGCAGGAAGGAATCGATCCATGAACTGGTTCCATGAACCGCAGACCTGAAAGTGAATTCCTTTAGGTTGGGATGGAGGAGGCGCCATGGGTCACAGAGTCCCAGATAGTCAGTCAGCGCTCTGAGAGCTCTTTGGGTCGGGGAGAGGCCTCTCCGTTTTGCATCTGATTTACAGTATCTAAGTCAGGTGCAAAGGGAAGGTTCCAGTCGCCCCCAAATATTATCGGTATAGTGGTGAAAGGGGCCAGTACCTTAAGAAGGTCAGTAAAAAACCTACGGTGTATCAGCATTGGGACCATAAATACTGCCCAGGATTAAGGTTCGCCTGTCTAACAAGCCTTTCACTAAGATATACCATCCCTCATTATCTCCAAGGACTTGTTCACTAAGAAATGGTATGCCCCGAGCTACTAAAATGGCCACCCCCTGGGATTGAGTGCTGTTCCCGACATGAAAAACTTGCCCCACAAACTGCCGTTGGAGAAGGTTTCCCTCAGCCTCTAACAGGTGTCTCTCTTAGAGGAATATGACGTTGCCTTGCAATAATTTCATATGCTCAGAAATCTTTTATCTTTTGTTCTTATTCCTCACTCCATAGACATTCCACATTAGAAATCTAGTAACATTCGACATCACACCCCTTTCTAAACTAAGTGTGTCAAAAGCGTTATAATTATAAGTCACCCACAGGAAAAACACTCCCCTGCCAAACTGGTCCCCCACCCACCACCCCCTTCCACAATTCCCAAAACATGTATCGATAGTAGCCAACAGATTCTCTGTATCCCAAAACATCCACTCCAGTGGTAGACTCCTCCCTCCAACCTGCGCATGCATTGTAGTGCTTGATCCACCGTCACATGGAGGCCTCATCCCCCTCCCGCTCCCACCCCATAAAACCCCTTGATATCCAGAACATAGTCCAGTATATGAAAATAAAAATGAGAATATAAATAAAATAGATGGCAGAGTCCGATTCAGCTCCTCTGAAATACATATGTCCAGTATCTTGACATGGCATCATAGGAGTCCCCTGGTGTACTAAGGAAAGAAAAAGTCACAGAGCTTTAAATTTTGAGATTCCTCAAGGCCTACACAGTGAGCCAGGTAAAAAAGAAAAGGGGTGATCTCTACACATTGGGGTTTTCTTAACAAAACAAAAGGCAGATGGAGGTCTCTCCGAAACTGCCAGAGTGGGAATTATCCCAGGCTTTCCTAACAAGTAAACTCTAGTCAGTCCCCAATCGAGACCAGGGTGAGCTTTCCCCTAAGGAGATTGTTTCTCAAGATAGTGCGCACAGCCGAAGGGTGTCTGTTGGGCATGCTTAGCCACAGGCCATCCCTGTAGCAAATTGCAAGTGAGTTGTCCCCAATGTTGTTGCAAATTACAGTATCCCAGTTCAAAAGTAGGGAATGGCATTCCCACCGATATGTCATTGTTTAGCCGGGTACAGCTTCACCACCAGTTTCCAGTAGCCTGACGCCGCTCACGCCATGAGTGATGGGAAAAACAAATAAAAGCAAAACGTGGCTAGCAAACCTCTAACAGAGCTTCTCACGCCCATAAAACAGAACAGACCTCAGCGATCTTTAAACAGAGCAGGGAAGGATTCCTTCAGGGATTCTTCAGCTCTTTTCGGGTCCTCAAGAGACTGCCAGGATCCTTCTGTCAGGACTTGAAATCGGGCCAGGTAGCCCATTTGAAATCTGATGTTGGCCGCAATCAATTTGGTAACCACTGCATGGTAGGAAGCTCTTTTCTATCTGACTGACAAGGGCAGATCTTGAGCCACTCAGAGTATATTCCCCTCCCAAAGGTCTTTCACTTTGCTCAATATGTGTTGCCTCTCCTGATAGTTTAAGAACTTGAAAATAAATGTATGAGGGGTAGCACCGGGAAGGGGCATGGGCCGCAGAGCCCTATGGGTATGTTCAATCGTGACCCAGTTCTGAAAGGTGATGGGCTGGCCAGTTTGGTGAGACGTTTTTGCTTAAAAAGAACAGGATTCTCACCTTCTGCCTTCTTAGGGAGCCCGATCAGTATAAAATTGTTTCGGCGGCTCCTGCCTTCATGGTCTTCGACCTTCACCTCTAGCTTGGCAATTCTGGATCTTGTAGCTGCCATGGCTGGGTTGAATGTTGCAAGCTTTTTCTCTGCTGAAATTAACCTTGCTTCGTTGTCACTGGTGTGTCTAGTGAGTTCCTCTAGGGCCCCTGACAGACTCCTGAAATCCGTGGCCAGGAAGTGCAGTTCTTCTTTAAATGGTCGGAATTCCTCTCGGAGTAGTTCAAGAGTCGGGAGAGTCTGCTGCTGGCGCCCCACAGCCTGCGAGGAAGAAGAGTGGCACTGGGTCTTTTTTTTGCTCGACTTCTCCAGCATACTTGGCGGCATGTGTTGGGGCAGTGTGAGACGCATTTCTGCCTCCATGGAGTCGCTACAGCTGCCAAAATTGCACTTGGAAGACTTGGATCGCTATCTTTTTAATTCCCAATGGATTACCACGCTTTACTGGCCCATAAGTTACGTTATTTTGGGGTTTTATGAGAAAGACAA
This sequence comes from Neoceratodus forsteri, assembly GCA_016271365.2. Lineage (NCBI taxonomy): Eukaryota > Metazoa > Chordata > Ceratodontiformes > Ceratodontidae > Neoceratodus > Neoceratodus forsteri. The sequence goes on along the minus strand of CM057454.1, from coordinate 263,566,528 downwards.
GCGGGAGCGGTCGAAGAGAGGTACTACCGCGTTGGCTGCATCACGTGCTCTCCCAATTTTCTATGTTTCTATCAGTCTGCTCAACTACATCAAACCTATACAAACAACAAATGCAAGCATTCAACTCCATGGATGATGAAATACTTCTTAAAATCTGTAGGTTAAGGTTTCACTAGTTTGATACTTCAGTGACACATACTTATTCATTAATGGCCATTAACATACAAGCATCAAACATAAATACATCAATGGGATAAACACAGAACATGGAAAGTTGCAGTAATAATTGGTGAACATTTGTTTTTAATGCCCATTAATGTATTGGTACAACATTACCGTAATATTTAATGGTAATGAAAAGCTCATTTGGAGAGTTTTAATGGCCATTAATGTATTGGCACACCATGACCATAATTTTCATGGCACTAAAAACCTCATTTGGACAGTTTTAATGGCCATTAATGGATTGGTGTAACATGACCATAATTTTCATGGCAATGAAAAGCTAATTTGGACAGTTTTAATGGCCATGAATGGACTGGAGCTATGGGCCCATAATTTTCATAGCAATGAAAAGCTCATTGCTCAGTTTTATTGGTTATGAAATATGCCATTAAAATAGATTGATACAAAATGTAAGGGGCGTACCATACCCATTAAATATCTAATGGACACCTGTCATGGTTAATTAATGGCTTGGATGAGTAAATTAATGGTTGGCACCCATGAAACAACAACAATTAATGGAAATTTGCTAAGAATAAAACTTGACCATTAAAAAAGGTGATACAAAATGTAATGGTGAAAATTAATGGGTTCGCATGAAAATAATGGGAAAATAATGGAATTTTAATGGTTTACAATGCAGTAGTGGTAGAGGGGAGGCATGGTCAATCAGAGGGAAGATGTACTTGTATGATAAGTATGTAACTCTTCTTTCCTTTCCTTTCAAAAAAGGTGAATAAACATTTGACTTATTTGTGCTGCTTTCCCAGGAGGCAGTGCTCATTTTGTCTGTGGGGCATTTGTTTAGTTGCTCACGACTGGAGCTCTAGAAGGCCAGGATTTTCTGAGAGTGAAGACTGGCAGTTGTGAGAGTTTGCTTGGGATGTCAACTGCTGTCACCGTGGAAACATTGATTTCTTAATTTTGTTTTATTTTTAATCTGATACAAAATTCCAGCATATGTCTATACAGTTGTGAAAGACCATCTCTGTATCTGTTTATTTAAAGAGGCCCCTGGCTTTATGATTAACGTTGTTGTTGCTTGACAGATACATGAGTTTCTGCTATTTCTTGAATATTTTTTTGTGCACATTCATGTACTGTTTTGGCTTCTGATTTTCTAAGCAGGCATAAGAATTTTAAATAACATTTGTCTTCTGTGTCATTATTTAGTGAGCGAGTCCAGCTCTGTGTTTTGTGGTGTGTGTGTGTACTGTGCAAGAAAAATGATCTGTTAATAATCTTGTACTCTGTGTTTTGTATACAGATATTAGCCCTTCCTGTGCCGAGGACTGATGTTTTTGTTCAGAATTCCAATATGTTCTCATTCTGTCAGTTTTCTGCCATTGCTTTATTATTTAATGAGATATTGATTACAGATAAGTTTTATTCACAGTTGAATTCCCAAAAGCAAGTGTGATGTCTCTTTATAAATCTTTATTTGTAATTCAACAAGTATTAACAATTAGTGTGTGGTTTCTGAGAATATCCTTGAAGCTGGGGCTCAGATTTGTTTAGTACAACATGTAAATCCGAAGGTGCTTAATCCTTTCTGATCTTCCAGAAGAAAAACAGCATTTGTTAATGGCAGGCATGTACTATAGGTACTGCCGTGATAATAAGTGAACAAGTTTACAGTGCATGTGTTTACTTGTTTGAAACCAAAGAAAGGCTAAGGTGTGTTTACAGGTCTAAATATTAAAAATAAAACACTTGCAACAAGTTCAAGAAGAGTTGGTTAATGATTAGTCTACGTTCTTGGTCAGCCAGCATTTGACATGCAGATGCACCCAAAGAAAAACAAACGGCAACAGATATAAAACAAAACAACACAAAAAGAGACACTCATGTAAGTAGGTGCCCATACACTAAAACTTGAACACAGTCACAAAGAAATTTGCTATCATTTGTAACAAAAAGAAAAAATCATCTCTGTGTTTTATATGGATTTAGGGGAAATGGTGATGATCACAGGGAGCTGGGACTACTTTATTCAGGACCTGCAGGCCCCTAGCTGCCACGTTCTCTAACTAAGACATCAGTTGAGAGCTGCAAAATGTTTTCACAGCCTGTGTGCCTCCACCATCTTCTCTATCAGTAGATCTAGGGCTCTTGCAGTAGGTAATTACATATAGGACTGAAGCCGGCAGGCGTCAGGACCCCACGGAAAAATTTCTAGCTAGCAGTCTCTGGCAAGGGACCGCCCCCACGTCAGGTGTCCGGCATCTGGCGACATCGGTATAAAGGCTCCTTCTTGCAAGAATGTATCATTGTAACTAACTGTTTTACTGTATAAATATATGTAACTACATGTGTTTGCTAAACTATGTAACTCGTATGCTGTAACAAAGAGTCTGGCTCAAAGGTTGTAAACTGATGTACAAATAAATAAATAAAATAAAAAAGGGCAGTCCCTCACACCCACCTTCCAGTTCTTTCCTGCCGTTTGCTTTTGACAGCGCCTCGCAGTCAAGTTCCACTGCTCGTCAGTCAGTCGTCGCCGGTAGTTATACTGTCGTTTTTTTCTTCAATTTCGATTATATTTGTCAGGATTTTCTTACCTGCCGTGTATGTCGTCCCCTACCACGACCGAACACAAGAACAAGTGCGGTTTGTACAGCGCCCAACTCCCGCACAAGGACGGCCATTCTCGGTGTCTCATCTGCCTAGGTTCTAACCATCCCATGGATTCCTGTCAGTACTGCCACTGCCTGAAGTTCAGGCGGCTACTCGCAAAGGAAGGCAGCAGTCCCTGGAGGCTCACATACTAAAGAAGAAGAAGAAGATGTCCTCTATGGAAAAGGAGCTAAAAAAGCTCCGACAGGCCTCCACCTCTCCCGAGGGCCTTAAGAAGAAGGAGAAGCACTGGGACCGTGGCGGCGGTGACTTCGGCTGGGGTCGCCGCCCTTCAGGTAACGTCCCCTCTGTGGGACTGTTCCCCGACGGCCATCTTGGTGGTGTCTGAGATGGCGTCGGTCCCCCGGGCTGGTTCGCACTCGGGTCAGTCGGGAGCCTCCTGGACAAAGGAGGCATCCGCTCCCAGTAAGGCTGCACCTGTGCGGCCTTCTGGTTCGAGCCTCTCCGGTAAGTTGGGTGTCGGCTCCTCCGATGTCCACCCAGAGCCGACCGCTAAGTCACTCGACCCTTCGGGGCAATGCACGGTCATCAAGCTGCCCGTTAAGGTCACCTCCCCTGCGCGGGCTCCTCCAAAGCCCGCCTGGATCCTGGCGGTCAGATGCCCGCCGAAGGAGCCTACACTGGATCCTCTGATCTCATCCAGTGCTGCTGGCTCCCCGCAGCCTTCACCGCTGCAGCCCGAGGCCCCTGCGTCTCCCCAGCTGGACCCGGAGGATCCTTCCAGCCCTCCCTCAGATGCCGCTGGGGACTCTTCGGCGCCTCCGTCAGGCCTTCCTCCCATCGGTCTGGATGGCCTTACGTTGAACCCTCAGACGCTGGCCCCATCACCAGACGACATCCCCTTGCCAGACGTCGACCCAACGCCCGCCGGGCCACCTGTTCTGGGCCCGCCTGCAGGGCCTCTTGCAGGACCTTCTACCCTGGTAGAGCCCCTGGTGCCGGATCTTACACCATCTTATCCGACGTCGTCTTATCCGGCTCCACAGTGTGCCGACACCGGGCTTCCCGCCGTTGGGCTATGTATACCCCCAGTATCTGTATCCCCCTCCTCCACCGCCCCCTCAGCCGCAGGTGGATCTGAGGGAGACTCTGGCTTCTTGGTGGGCTGAGGCAAAGGCTCAGCTCACCAGGGAGGTGGAGGGCTACCTCCCAATGATGGACCCGGTCCCGATCCCGTCGCTGGGGCGAGAGACCCCTCCCCAACCCCAGAGACATTGCTACGGTGTCTAAGGCTGGGGTGGCACCTGCCCCCTAGGGGCGTGTTCTTCCCCCGAGTGGGGAGGGGTCTTCGTCTCCTTCTTCTTCGGACTCATTAGATGACTCCGATCCAGACGAGCCTCACATTCCGGACAAGCCCAGACCCAGGACTCCTCCGAAGTCCCCTCCGGAGGATCCCTCATTTACAGAGTTGCTAAGAAAAATTCAGGCTCTTCATCAGTGGAAATCTCTGTGGAGCCGGAACTACAGAGGCAGACGCTAGCTGCCCATTTGGATTTGCCTGAGGTCGCTCCCACATTAGTTCCACCCTGTATCGAGCCTCACGTCGACCTCATCTCCACTATCTGGAAACAACCGTGGGCTTTAGCCCCCCCTTCCTCAGAAGGTGGATAGGCTGTGTCAGGCTTTCGAGGGGATTGACTTTCTTTCATCACACCCCAAGGCTGATTTGGTCATGATCAGTGTCTCCCGTGGCCGTTTGGCTAACCCAAAACACCTGAGCTCATCCCCGCCCGATAAGGAATCCCGCCTTCTGGACCAGTATGGCAAGAAGGTCTTTTTTTCTTCCACTCTGGGTATCAGAGCCTTGAACTATGTGGCTCACATTGGGGATTTCCAGAAGGCTGTCCTTAGTTAGGTGGAAGCCAATTTGGACACCCTTCCTCAGTCCCAGACTAAACAGGAAGTGGCAGACCTAGTCAGCTTCGCACGTTTGGCCAGTAGGCACATGCTGCACACTACTTACAATGCAGTGGACACTTCTGGATGAAGTTCACCGTGAGTCTGTGGCGACATGTCTGGCTTCGGGTGTCAGGTTTGGCCTCAGAAGTACAATCCGCCATTCAGGATGCCCCCTTCCGAGGTTCGGTGGTGATGTCAAGGACATCATTACCGGACTGAGAGAGAAGGGCACTGCTGTCAAGGAGGTTGACTCCATGTACAGAGCCTCTAAAGCACAGCGTCGTTCCTTTCGCCGTCGCGCACGGCCTAAGGCAAAACCACAAGGAAAGCGGGCCAACAAACGCCAGGCCCCTCCGGCTGCGAGACCCTCCCCACCCAAACGGGCTGCGGGAGCTCCAGCTGCAGCGCTGCCCCACACCTCCTGACTTCCTCCCTCTCCCACAGCCTGTGGTCGATCCAGAGGAACCGGCAGGCGGGAGATTCTCCCTTCATCTGCCGGGTTGGGAGAGGATCACTACCGACGCTTGGGTCCTCCAGCTCATAGCAGAGGGCCACACCATAGAGTTTCTTCAGAACCCCCAACCCGGTCGTCTTACTCCCTGAACATCTTCTCAAGGTTCAGGAAGAAATCTCCTCCTTTCTGTTGAAGGAGGCAATAGAACCCGTCCTTCCCTCTCTTCAGGGGATGGGTTTCTACTCCCACTTCTTCCTGGTCCCCAAGAAGACAGGAGACATGAGGCCCATTGTGGACCTCAGCTCTCTAAATCTGTTCGTGGAGGACAAAAGGTTCAGGATGCTCTCCCTACAGAGTCTCCTGCCCCTCCTTCGGCCGGGACTGTGGCTGTGCACTCTGGACATGCAGGACGCGTACCTGCATATCCTTATCCGCCCTTTCCACCACAAATACCTCCAGTTTGCTTTCCAGGGGGAGCACTACCAGTTCAAGGCCCTCCCATTTGGTCTTTCCTCGGCCTCCGAGTATTCACCAAATGCCTGTCAGTGGTGGCAGCCCACCTGCGACTCCAGGAGTGCAGGTTTTCCCGTACTGGACGATTGGCTCCTGGCGGCCCCATCCAGGGAGGAGCTCCTGCGTTCCCTTTGCCTTACCAGGCAGGTCTTTACCAGCCTGGGTATTACCATCAACCAGGCCAAATCCCATTTGATCCCATCTCAACGCCTCCAATTCATCGGGGCTATTCTGGACACGACCACTGGTATGGCCTTTCTACCCCCAGACAGGGTGTCCACATTCCAGGCTCAGGCAAGCTTCTTGTCCTCTCGCAGGCGGATTCCCGCCAGATCGTTCCTTCGCCTCCTGGGGCTCATGGCGGCTGCAATTCCGACAGTTCCGCACGCTCGGCTCCACATGAGAATCTCTCAGTGGACTCTTTGGTCTCAGTGGGATCAACTGGTCGATGACTTGGACTAAGAGGTACTAGTCTCGACCCTGATGATTCGGGATTTGCACTGGTGGTTGGTTCAGGAGAACCTTTGTCGGGGAGTTCCCTTCTGCCTTCCTCCGACCTCCCAAACACTGACAATGGACGCCTCGGACGAAGGTTGGGGAGCTCATCTGGGATCCCAGCGCACCCAGGGCTCGTGGTCCATACTCGAGCAGATGCTTCACATCAACATACTCGAGCTCAGAGCAGTGTTATACGCTCTTCAAGCATTACACCCTTTTCTGCTTCTCGGTCACCTGGCTGTCCAGACCGACAACATGAGTGTAGTCTGGTACCTCAACAAACGGGGGGACCCGTTCCTACCCTCTTTGTCGGGAAGCGATGCGGGTCTGGGAATGGGCAACCCTACACAACCTTCATTTCACAGCGGTCCACGTCCTGGGGGTGGAGAATTCGTTGGCAGATCACTTGAGCCAGTCCTCGGCACAACCTCATGAGTGGGAATTGGACCAGCAAATAGCAGACAGCATCTTTCTACGTTGGGGGACCCCTCAGGTCGACTTGTTCATGTCCCCACTAAACGCAAAACTGCCCACCTTTTGCTCGCTCGCTCCAGGGCGGAGAGGCTCTGGAGAGATGCTCTGTCTCTCAACTGGAAGGGCAGATTCGTCTATGTTTTTCCCCCAGTTCCGTTGATTCCAAGGATCCTGCACAAGCTCAGCTCAGAAGGGGCCCGTATGATTCTCATCACTTCCTTCTGGCCCAGGCAAATTTGGTTCCCTCTTCTGCAACAGTACTCAGAGGAACCTCCGATTCCTCTTCCTTTTTCACGGCTTCTGTTGACCCAGGATCGGGGATCCCTGGTCCATCCGGGCCTCAGGTCCCTTCAGCTGCATGCTTGGCTCCCACAGACGTAGCACAAGTCTGTTTTGGGGTTTCTCCTCAAGTAGCAGAGATCTTGGTGGAGGCCAGGAAGTCATCCACTCGCTCCACCTATGCCATGAAATGGAAACGGTTTTCCATTTGGGCTTTGTCCAAAGACTTGGAGTCTTTCTTCTGCCCTGTCGGGTGGCTACTAGACTACATGCGTTATCTCTTTGACCTGGGTCTCAGTCATTCCTCTTTGAAGGTTCACATGGCGGCTCTGGCTGCTTATCATGTTCCCTTTGGGGACAGAACTTTCGCTCAGTTGGAGGTCGCGAAGACCTTTCTACAAGGGGTTCTTCATTTGAGACTCCCATTCAGGTTCTTGCCCCTCCTTGGGATTTGAATTTCATTCTTGAGAAGCTTATGCTGCCTCCCTTTGAGCTGGCAGCCTCAGCAGAACTTAAGTTCCTTTCATGGAAGGCTCTATTCCAGGTGGCCATTACTTCCTCTCGAAGAATTTCCGAGCTTCAGGCCTTGATGTGCAAAATTCCATATCTGATTTTCCATAAGGAACATGTGGCTCTGTGCACAAATCCTAAGTTTTTTCCTAAGTTGGTAGCGGACTCTACGTTGAACCAGTCCATTGAACTGCCTACCTTTTTCATGCAGCACTTCAATTACGGGGAGTATCTTTTACATACCCTGGACGTTCACCGGATTGAGATACTACACCAACAGGACTAAGGATCTCAGAAAGACTGACCAACTGTTTGTTTTGTTTGCCAGCAAAAGAGAAGGCAATGCTGTTTCCAAACAATGTTTGTCCAAATGGTTGGCTCACCGTATCACTTTCTGCTACTACAAGTTTCACAAGACCTTGCCAGGTCAGGTCAGGGGTCACTCCACCAGGGGTGTTGCGGCCTCTGCTGCCTGTTTCAAGAATGTGTCAGCGGCTGATATTTGTGCTGCCTCAACTTGGACTTCTGTCCATACGTTTACAAAACACTACAGTTTGGACATTGCCTCTCACCGTAAAGCGGGCTTCAGGTTGGCTGTTCTGCAAGGACTTCTTTCTTAAGTCCTTTTCAGCCAGAGGATCTCCTATGAGTAGTTTTCTTCTCCTGTGTGCTTTTCTTTGTTCCAGACTGCTTGGGACTCAGTCCTATATGTAATCACCTACTGCAAGAGCCCTCTCAAAGTAAGATAGTACAGTTATATAAGAACTTACCATAACAGTAGATCTTCGAGAGAGGCTCTTGCAGTAGGTACTACCTTCTTCCCCCTAAGCTTTTTCATCTCCTTTTCCAGTGAGGAAAATATCCGCTTCTCTGCCCGCCTTTTTTGGCCTTTGTGGAAAGAACTGGAAGGTGGGCGTGAGGGACCGCTTTTATACTGACGCCGGTCACCTGACGGGGGCGGTTCTCATGAGACTGCTATCTAGAAATTTTTCAGTGGGGTCCTGATGCCTGCCGGCTTCAGTCCTATATGTAATTACCTACTGCAAGAGCCTCTCTTGAAGATCTACTGTTACGGTAAGTTCTTACGTAATTGTACTATTCTTTTACATTTTATTTTATAGCTTATTTGCTTGAGAAAGCACAACTGAGATGCAGTATCTCAGTTTTGGTATGATCTTCCTTCAATACAACTATGAAGCTCCAATCAAGTGAAACACAGGGTGGTCAAGTGTCTTGTTCAAGTTCATATAACAAGTCACTGGTTGTGCTGGGGCTCAAACATGTGATCTCCTGTGGCAGCGGTACACTTAAATGTTTAATTACTAGATCTACTCTACTACCTAGTCTTTTCTGTGACTCCCCTATAATTGAGTAAATACGCCTTTTATTAAGGTATGTACAGTATGTATATAGTATTTCTTTGATGTGAGTCTGTTCAACTGATGTAAACTCGTCACATTCAGAACATTTGTGCAGTGTATGGTGTAATGCTGTTATGCATGGAATTCCATGCCTGGAATATGTTTGTTGCGCTGCAGTAGCAACATCATTATGTTGTTATGCTGCAGTAGTGATGTCACTACCTCAGCACAACAACTTAGAATGCTGCCATATAGCTGTTTTCCTCTATCAAATTGAGCTGGAACTGTTTTTTGTTTTTTTTTCCCAAACTTCAACTTACAGAGAAAGCTGTAGCACATTGATTCGGGTAATTTGAGCCAGACCCCAACCCTCAAGTGCATCCCCCCAATTCACTGAAAGTAAGTAGAGTAGCTGAAACAGGCATGGATGCCCATACACTATACAAGATAATGTAAGGGCATCCATACACAGACAAGCCTGTATCTTCATCTCGAGTTTTCTATGGCAACTAGTGAACCTCTCGAGCTTCACTCTCAAGGTTCCTTGTTGCCATAGAAAACTCTTGATGCAGACACAGGCTGCCCATATATTATCCTCTATTTAGTCTCTCTTAAACAGCAGCTAACATGGCCAAGGAGTTGCCTGCTGGAGGAGCTACATTTGCTACTTTTTGATTTTTTTTTTTCTTTAATGAATAATGATTTCTTTACCTTAATCTGCCGGGCTCCTCACTTCCATGTATGAGCCGAGTGGCTGCCATGTGCTGCAGCCCCCAAAAAAAATCAGAACATTGATGACATTGAGTAGGGAACAGGGCTGCAGGTGCTCTGTGAAGATACTAATAAGATCGGAGGAGGGAGGCTGTCTAAATGTACTTTGATTATATTTGCAGGAAGTTTTACTTAGAACTTGCCGCCTTGGGACCAAGAGTGAATATATTAAGTATACTTTTCAAACAACTTTTATTAGAATGTAAATAATTTACCCCATTCCACAAATAACAAAACTCAAGAACAAAATATTTTTCATGGTATCTAGTTGATTACAGAACCCTGTGAACATGTTTTTAGGAAAGTATAGAATTTTGAAATTTGTACCTTTCATAGTTCGGGTAGTGGGATTGCCATCAGGGAGTGCCCCAGCAGTATTAATTTCACTGTGTGGCACACTGACATGTAGTGGACAAAATCCAGTTACGGTTTTTGTCCAATTTATTGATCCTAGTTAAAAAATAAACTTCTTTGTGAAGGAGTGCCACGTTCGAAATGGCAGCTTAAGGCTGTGACATGCAGGCCTATTTTATTCATAGATTGAAATTAGCTTTGACTCTGTGTACAGAGCCCACTGCATTATATAACAGTCCAGCTGTAACCCTCTACTGCCTTCTGTTCTGTTTTTTCCTCTTACTGTAGTTTTAGTTAACAGATGCATTATGTGAGACATTATATTTTATGGGTATTACAAAACAATGACTGGGAATGGAGCATTCTGACTGGTTGACTCACATTCTAAAGGGTTATGTTAATGTCTGGAAACCCTCCTGTAGAAAATTAAAATTTTAACTATAGCCAGCCAGTTGGTGGAGCAATAGGGTTAGCACTTATAGTGCTTGCAACCTTCACTCAGGAATGAGTCTGGGCCATAGGGATTTGGCCGGGGTGGAGAAACATTGAGCATCCCAGAGAATGCTTCTCTCCTCTGGGGAGGAAGGGAGAGAAGTCCCGCTGTACTACCACTCCCTTGGTGGCCACAGGGGGGGAGGTGCAGATGGGACATTTGTGATTGGGAGGAGAGGACGCCTCCAACACAGATGCACATGAGTACACATTGTGCAGAGTCAACGTGGCTTATGATGTACTTCAGTAATGTGTCCTCCAGGGCTGGGAAGAACTAAGGATAAGCCCCTTATCATGCAGCATGACAGTGCCAGGCAGTACCTGCAGGTTCCATGACCTCTGACTCGTGCAGCCTCTCAGATGACTAGTTGAAGAATTCTCTGGAGGGGACTGGGCCACCATGAAAGCACTACAGTGGGGGAAAACCAAGGGGAAGGGGTAATGGGAGGAGGTAAGTCTTGGGAAAAAGTTACAATGGGGCTTGGATACTGCAGGGGACCAGAAGAGGGGCCCTTTGGCTTACGGATGTAGAAATAGGAGCAAAAATAGAAAGCTTAAAAAAATCTGTATAATAGGGATATCCAAAATCTACCAGTTCCATTCCATCGTGCATCCAGTGGATTTCAGGAATTTCTGATTCAGTATCCAATTTAACTCTGATTCTAGTAAGCCCTCAGAAATTCTATTTCTGTGTCTGATACTGGCCTGGTGTGCTGGCAGATAGTGAAAATCTCAGTCCCCCCGGCCCTGCCACAGAATTACATCAGTTTCCCCTTCACTCCACCCTCAAGTGCCACAGCATGCACACACATATGAACATACAAAAACTGCCCGCAGATACATGCCACACGGTCTATCAAGTCTGCTCGAGTGTGCAGCTAGCAGACCATTTATACTGCAGCTGCCCCTCCCTCCCCTACCCTTCGAGGTCATGCCCCTGTTTGCTGACCCCACCCCCTCCATCATCCTATTTGTGAACATCTCCTTGATCCTGTTCCACCCCTCTTAAAACCACCCACTGATGTTAAGGACGCTACCTCCCCTGGAAGGGCGTTCCACCCTGTCTCCACTCTTTCTGTAAAGAAGTAATGCCTTCTCATTTCCCTCCTGAATCTACCTCCCTCCAGCATGTGCTGATTGGAGCTGGACAGTCCTCCACAATAGCCAAATAGCCATCACTTCAGTAGGTACCACAGTGGCCAGGCCAATCCACTGCAGCTGGCTAAGAGTCTACCTCTCCAACAGCCCACTCCTTCATTTTATCCTCTTATTACTAGAAGTACCCTCTACCTACAAGCAACATGCCCCCCCCCCAAAAAAAAAACATTCTGCCACATGTGAAAATTGGAAAGATTAATGGGATACAGTGGGCAATTGGCAGAAAGTCCCTCCCACCTTGTTAGCAGGCCGCTGTAGACTAAATGTTTGCGAGCAGCAGAATGAGTGTGTGTGTGTGTGTGTGTGTGTGTGTGTGTGTGTGTGTGTGTGTATACCATGTCACTCGATAGGTAGGTGCTACTTCTAGCTGTTAGAGGACAGGACTCTGGGGGTGGGACAGGGGATCAGAATGTCAGATTCATGGACTCTGAGTCAGCTGTAGTGGATTGGCCTGGCCACCGGTGTGGCTGCTGGTGGTGATGGCTACTTGGCCACTGTGGAGGCTACTATAAGCACACACACAGTGGGGGACTGGGGGAGAGCTAGTGTTCTTAATCTATTCTGAGTGTTCATGGTGCTTAAGGGTAGTAGGAAGAGGGGATAATTGATGTAATAATTCGAGGGAGGTGGAATATGTCACAGATTTAGCCCACTGGTGCTGGTGCTGGATGTGGAATTGGATTAGGATTTTCATCTGTCAGTGCTGAAAATCCTTGATCTTTCTCAGGGGTATCTCAGTCATCAGGTAACACCGCAGAAACTTCACCGTCTATGAAGGGGAATCCACACAGAAGATTTTCAGCAGTACAACAGGGGCCTCCCACGCCGTTGACGTCCGCTTATGTCATCAATCCTATAAAGGCCTGAATGGCCCCACTCCTTCCTCAGTTCTTTCCCGCCGTCAGCTTGCTTGCATGGCTCTCCGCGGAAGCTCCATCGCAGTATTCGTGCCTTTTTTCGCCTTCAGCTTTTCTAGAGTTATTTTTATGAATCTCTTTTTCTAAAGAGATTCCTCCAACTTGTTTTATGTCAAGAGTTAATCCTTCAACTTCTCAGTTCTGCCACTGCAGAAAGAAAATTGCCTCCACAGACGAACACTTTCTTTGTGTCTGCTGTCTTGGGCCTGATCACAATGTTTCTGACGGTGAGCACTGCCAGAAGATTAATCAGACAACCCTCAGGCAACGCAGGAAGGCTCTCAAAATTTCTTGATGAATCAGCAGGTAGCCAGTTCTGGGCAGGGGTCCTCCAGGGTCCTGGTCTCTCAGTCACCTACCGTATCTTCGAGCTCCCAGGCCTCCAAGGCCCAAGACAAATCCTCAGGGAAAAGTCGAAAAAAGACCTAGATCAAGACCGCTCCCCCCCCCGGCATCGATCTTGTTCCCCATCAGCTTCTCCTTCTTCTGGGGGGTTTCGTTGGCTGTGGCTGCACTGATGAAGAAAACTGCTCTTCAGGTCTCTCTGCCCACCAGACCCATACCAACTGCATCCATGCCCGATTCTCAGGGTGGTTGGCTGTCTACCTTTGGATCGTCAGCCCCTCCTTCATTGAAAACAGACTCGTTGTTAACTCCTCACCTGTCGAGGCCTGCCCCTTTTCCCAATCAGGCTACAGGCTCCTCGGGGTTCTCAGGGCCCAGCTAGTGGGTTGTCAACATCTGTCCTGTCGACCCCTCTTCATTGACAAACACTGTTGACCTGAACGAAATTCTGGGTAAATTTTGCAGTGTGATTGTGCAGCAGCTGGGGTGCCATACAGCCCCTGTCGTCGACGTCTACTCATTGGTCACGGGAAACTCCCCATAGGCTGTCGACGTCACAACCAATGCCAGACCTAGACCTAGAAGAGGTCGACGTCGAGAAGGAGTACCATCCAGACCTCATTCTTCCTGATGATGAGGAGGAGGAAGAAGAGGAAGAAATCCTTGTCTCTGACAGGTCCACTGTCAGAGACAGCTTTCTCTGTCAGCGAGAATTCGGTGAAGTATACACCTAGATTTCCTCATGAGGACCCCACATTTTTTTCATGCGATGAAGCAGCTGTCCTCAGTCATGGGCTTCCATGCTGAGGAAGAGGATGCCACGAGGAAAGAGTTGGTGGACTTCCTAGAGATTCTAGAATCTCCCCCCAAAAATCATTCCTCCAATCCTACCAACCTTGAATGCAGCCACAGCAGCCTGGCACAGACCAGACATGGTGTCAGCTATGCCTCCCAGGGCGGACAAACTTTATCATGACCCTCAGGGGTTCCCCTGCTATGTTGCCCAGCCCAAGACAGACGCAGTGGTCATCAAGGCAGCTTGTGACATGTCTAAGGTGCCTAAGCACCTTAGTTCCCTTCCCCCAGACAGAGAGTCACAGAATCGACCTCTGGGGTAAAAGGGCATATACTTTCTCTGCTCTGGGTTTGAGGATTGCAAACTACCTGTCTCACATGGTAAAGTACCAAAATGCCAATTGAAAGAAGGGCAAGACTGCCGCCCAGGCCCTTCCAAATGGCACGCAGAAGCAGAAACTCCTTCAGTGCCTTCAGGCTGCTGAAGATGTTAGTAAGCATCTCCTCAGAGCTCTGTATGACATGGCTGACACCGTTGCCTGGGCAGCGGCCACAGGCATATGCCTACATAGACACTCCTGGCTGAGAGTATCCGGTTTTGCGGCTGATGTGTAGCAAAAAGTGTTTAATGCCCCCTTTAATGGTACTAAGCTGTTTGGCTCTAATGTCCAGGAAATTATTAATGATCTGCAAGCCTCGGGCAGGGCCCTCAAATCTGTCTACTCCTACCACACTCAGCCAAAGGGTAGAGGGTGCCCTCCCCTTCTTAAAATGAACAATGGGCCCGGTTCAGCCACCCGGCCCCAAGGGAAGTGCAGAGCCCAGGCTGCCTTGCCTGCTCCCTCCTGTGCCGGAGCGGTAACCAAGTACTCCAGAAGTGAAAGAACCAACCCCTACAGCTGGTTCCACCTCTGCTTGACTCCTTGCCAGAACTCCCCGTCCCAGACCAGGAGGTTGGAGGCTGGTTCTCCCTTCGTCTGAATCAGTGGAGTATGATAACTTTGGATGCATGGATTCTGCAGATCATGGAAAGGGGGCACACCCTGGGGCTCATTGAGCAACCTCCAGAAACCACACCCTTGCCCCACTGTTATCCTCCAGCTCACCTGTCTGTTCTCCAGGAGGAAGTGCAGTCCCTTCTGCGCAAGCAGGCCATCAAACTAGTGCCCAGGTGTCAGAGAAACAAGGGGTTTAATTTCAGGTTTTTCCTGGTTCATAAAAGACCGGTGATCTGAGGCCCATCCTAGACCTAAAGGACCTCAATGTGTATGTCCAGTACAAAAAGTTCTGGATGGTGACATTACTAGACCTGATGCCTCTTCTCCAAAACAGGGGACTGGCTCTGCTCACTGGACATGCAGGATGTCTACCTACACATCTGGGTCTTTCCTCCTCACAGGAAGTTTCTCTGTTTTGCCTTTCAGGTCGAGCATTATCAGTTCAAAATGCTGCCCTTTGGCTTGTCCTCTGTGCTGTGAGTCTTTAACAAGTGCTTAACAGTGGTAGCAGCAGCTCTCAGAAGGGAGGAACTGTATGTTTTCTCTTATTTGGATGACTGGCTTCTAAAGGCTCCATCTAGGGAACAGCTTTTGCTGACTCTGGCACGAACTCTGTAGTTCTTCCATTCCCTGGGCATCATGGTCAGTCTGCCCAAGTCGGTTCTGGTACCATCCCAAAATCTGCAGTATATAGGGGCGGTCCTGGACTCGGCACAGGGGAAGGCCTTCCTGCCCCAAAACAGAACAGAACGAATTATAGCCCAAGCTCAAAAAGTTGCTCAAAGTCACTACATTCCTGCCAGGGCATACCTCAGATTGCTGGGCCTGATGGCAGCAGCCATACCCACTGTTCCACTGGCCAGACTTTATATGCGCATTCTCCAGTGGACCCTCCGGGTGCAGTGGGACCAGCGCACTGACAAGTTAGATCAATCCGTCCTGGTCTTCTCCCTGGTACACAAGGTGCTGCACTGGTGTATGAACCCCTTGAATCTACTTCAAGGCGTGCTATTCCAGATCTTCTCCCTAGCAGATCCTAACCACAGATGGTTCAGGTCTTGGCTGGGGGGCTCATCTAAGTCCCTGCCTATCAATGTCCTGGAGATGAGGGTGGTGCTCTTTGCCATGCAGGCTTTTCGGGAACACTGCTGCTGGTGCAATCGGACAATCTAAGCGTAGTGTACTACATCAACAAGCAAGGGGGGGACACCCATTCATACCCCCCTATGGAGGGAGACCATGAGAGTGTGATACTGGGTGCTGGATCACAGTCTGATACTCTCAGCAGTCCATGTACCAGGCATGTTAAACACTCTGGTTTACAGTCAGCTGGTCTCAGTCCAGCATGCACGAATAGGAGCTTCTCTCATCCATCGCAGAAGACTTGTTTGACAGATGGGGGTCATCCAGAGTTGGACCTTTTTGTATTCCCACTCAGCGCAAAACTGCCCAATTTCTGCTCATTAGATCCAGGGCATGGAGTTTTCTGGCAAGACATGTTGTCCCTCTCCTGGAGTGGGATGTTTCTTTACACCTTCCCTCCATTTCCTCTAATTCACAGGGTGCTAATCAAGCTGCAACTGGAGGGGGCCAGCATGATCTTGGTAACTCCATTCTGGTCTCGTCAGATACAGTTTTCCCTGCTTCAGCAGCTGGCGGAGGAACCTCCGGTCCCTCTCCCCTTCTTCAGGAACTTGCTGACTCAGGATCAAGAGACCCTGGTGCATCCCAACCTCAGGTCCCTCCATCTGCAGGCCTGGCTCCTGAGGACATAGCCATCGCCAGGTTCGGGGTCTCTTAACAGAGTGGCGCAGTCCTACTGGCTGCCCGGAAACCTTCCACTCAAGCCACGTATGCCATGAAGAAGCGGTTTGCCATTTGGGCAGCCAAATATAGTATGGACGCATTCACCTGCCCAATGAACCATATCCTGGACTACCTGATCTCTCTCTCTCTGACTGAGGTCTCCAGTACTCCTCCTTCAAGGTGCACCTTCCGGCTGTTTCTGCCTTTCATGAGCCTGTGGGTGACTGCATGATTGCTTAACTGGATGTCTTCCATACTTTTTTAAGGGGCATCCTGCATCTGAAACTCCCAATCTGTTCTCCTGGCCCGGCCTGGGACTTGAATTTTGTTTTGGAGAAATTGATCCTGTCTCCTTTTGAGCCTATCGCAACTTGTGATCTGCGTTTTCTCTCTTGGAAAGTGCTATTTTTAGTTGCCATTTCTTCTGCTCAAAGAATCTCAGAGCTTCAGGCCCTCTGGTGCGAGAAGCCTTATTTGATTTTTCACAAAGACAAGGTGCCTTTGCACACAAATCCTAAGTTTTTCCCTAAGGTGATTTCGGAGTTTACACTCAACCAATCTATCCACCTTCCTGTTTATTTTCTGGAGCATGCCAATGCAGGGCAAGCACTTCTCTACATGTTAGTTGTGTGAAAAACTTTGAAGTACTACTTGCTTCACACCAAGGAATACAGAAAGTCAAAACAGTTGTTTGTTTCTTTCACTCCAGGTAGAAAGGGCGCTTCAGTTTCTATGTTTATCCAATGGTTAGCAGTGTTTATCCAAATGGTTAGCAAATTGCATTGTGTTCTGCTGCAACAAATATGGCAAGGATTTGCCTGGTGCAGTCAAAGCTCATTCCACAAGGAGCATGGCTACCTCTGTGATTTGTTTTCAAGGGGTCTCAGCTGCTGACATCTGTGCGGCTGCTACCAGGAGTACCGTCCATACTTTCACCAAGCACTACAGTCTGGACATTGCCTCTAGAGCCCGTGCAGGATTTGGCAGGGTTGTGCTGAAGGGCCTTCTGTCTTCAGTTTAAGATGAGCCCTCCTCTCAGACTGTCTGTTTGCACCTGTAACTGCTTGGAACTCGTTCTTATGATGTTACCTGATGACTGAGATACCCCTGAAGAAGACAGAAGAGTCACATAAGAACTCACCATAACAGTAGACCTTTGAGGGGATCTCAGTCATCAGGTCTGCTTTCCCTCCCACCATCCACTTTTTTGGGGCTTCTGTCTAAGAACTAACTGTCTGGTGTATCCAGCCTTTCATATAGGCCTGGGAATCTCTCTCCCTCTCCCCCATCCCCTTGGCATGAGCCTAGCTCCCTTAGTCTCCAGGGAAAGAACTGAGGAGGGAGCGAGGCTACTCACGCTTTAATAGGGTTGATGACATCGACGGCATGGGCTGCCCCAGTTGTACTGCTGAAAATCTTCTATGTGGATTCTCACAATATTACTGGTTGACTGAGATCCCCTCAAAGATCTACTGTTATGACAAGTTCTTATGTAACTGTTCTTTCCAAGAAATGGAACAGAATCTGACAATTCCAGTATAAATCCTTTACTATTTAGACAGTCATTTAAAAAAAATGTTTTTAGTTTAGAAAATGGGTTTGAAATTTCCAGGTCTCTGATTGACTGAGACCCATGCCAAGGAGGTACACTAAGTACTAACAGAGACTCGGAAATAACAGGTGCCAGTCCACCCTGCCTCACAACATTCCAACATCCCTGTGCTCACTTTCAGATTTTTTCAAAAGCTGACCAGTAGCCATTTTTATTTTTTGAGGCCACTGGGGAATGAAAAAACTCTCAGATTACCTTGCTGTTAAATTCAACACGGAAAGAGAACAGACCAAAAACAACCTGTTTTCTGACCAAAAAGAAGTTGTTCCACAGCTACCATCTGTAAAATGAAACAAAAAGGAAAAAAAAAAGTAAGTGAAAGATTTGTTTCTTTCACCCACACAGAACTTAAATACAAAAAGAAACACTGAAGGGGCAGTTACTGTTTTCTCTGAGTGGACTGCACACAACAACTTAGCAGTTGATTGGAAATCAGACACTTTAGAACAAATTAGCAACACCTTGGAACATTTTATGCTAAGGTCTGCACATCAGCCCATGAGCAGTACTGTGTGTTGGGGTACTATGCTCTCTGTACCAGGGTAAACCATCACTTAAACATTTCAGAAATAGGCCACAACATCAGCATCTTAAGAAACATGGCTTTCAAATCATTCAACAATGTACTGTGATCAGTATTAACAAAAAAAAAAAAAATGACAAACCACCACAAAGATAAGTCTACCCACTACCTACTACCTTGCCATAACAGCCGCTGACCTTATAAAGCTCAGAAACTCTGCATTGCTCTCTCCTGATACCGTACGTGGTTGTGTTATAACAAAAAAAATTATGGTTCTAGGGACATGGATATGGTGTTCTATCCACACTTCAGGCAGCGTTTCTTTCCCTTTAAGGCTTGCCAGAACGTCTTCAAGCTGGCTTCTCCCACCCACCCTGGCTCGAGACTGCCTCGTGACACCAGATCTTCCTTTCCACTGGAAGAAGATTCCCTCCTTACCGCTCTCACGCTGAGAAGGCCCTTTGCGTATTAAATTTGATTTTTCATAAAAACGTTGTCCTCAGGCTTATTCCTTCAGGTCTTCAGTATGGACAACGTGAAGTTGGTGCGGGGATTCCAAAAATGTACCTGTGGGCAGAAGATGTCTTAGATGGATCTGCACACCATGTGCATCTACTGCCTGGACCACGAGCACAATCCCCAGGCATGCAGCATGTGCCACACTTTTCATCCGTCTACATAAGAGGATTGCCATGCCTGCCTGTTCTGGGTCATCCAGATGATCAGGATCTGCCTTCCAAATCCAAGGATGCCCATTGGGTGGTCTTCGTGGCTGTGGGGTCTGCCGAACAGCTTGTGGCATTTGAGGAAATCGCGGCCTAGGCCCCAGCTCAGGCTTCTTCGGCTGTGGCCTTTTTGCCACTCTCCTTGAGTGCCTCCTTCGCAAGGGCATTCAGAGAATTGTGCCAGGCCCTTCCCACTCATGGGCAGGATCCCTTGGGCACTAAATCAAAATCCAAATCTAAAAAAAAGACCAAGAAATGGTCTTGCCATCGATCGTGGGACCAGCAGCACTCTTGGGCCTCCAATTCCTACACTTCTTCGGAGGTTCCAACTTCGGTCTGTTCTTCGGCCTAGGCTGCTGGCCCCACGGTCTCCCCATCGGGCGAGTTGGTCGAGATGCAGTGCGACCTTCCGGATGAGATTTTTCTTGAGCCAGTCAACCCGTTGTCACCTGAAGAGGTTGATACCTGCCTCTGTAGGACCCCAGTCCTACCGCTCACCCGAGGAGTGATGGACCAGTCCACTAATCCACCGCCTCTCACCTCTGAGCTTCAAGACCCAGAGGAGCCCTGGCTATTGCTGTCCCCCTCTGAGACCCACCGTCGGCAGCCCCAATGGGACACGTGGCGCCACCACTGTTCCTCATCTTCCTCTGGCGAGGAGAGGCTCTGGCGCAAGCTGCATCGTTGCTATGAGGATTTGATGTGGCAACAGCTAAGTTTTACTCGGGTGGAAACCATTCTGGCTTTGACCACGGCCATTACTTGGCTTTCGCCACAGAGGTCACAGCCTTCTCCCCCTCAGCAGGAGCTGACCCTTCGCATCTTGGCTCAGCCTCCCCGGCCTCTTTGCTGATTCTGCTGGAGCCACTACCCAAACAGCCAAAGACCGGCGTTCCGACTAAGGAGGCCCGCCCTGCCTCAGGTCTTCCCAGTCAGCTGTCTGTCACTGTTGTCCCCGACCATCCTCTGAGGGTCAGCGGGGACTCTGGTGGTCGACTTCTTTTCCATGAATCTTCAGAATCGAGGGTTCCTCCTTGCACGCCTGTCCAGTAGACTTAGTGTCAGCTGAGGATTTGTCAGCAGAGCAGGGCCCTACTTCCTTTGCGGGCCTTCTCCATCTCATCTCAGAATCTATGGGTCTCCCATTGGAGCCCGTTCAGAAGTGGACTCGGTACCCAGTCACTGAGATCCTGGACCGGGATGACTCCACTGGGGAGGCCTTTCCGGTGGCAGATGCCATTCTTGGTCCTGCCTTGGAGCTGTGGCAGCACCCAGCCTCTTGCCCTGCGACGATGGCCCGGATGGCCTGCAAGTATGCGGTCCCTACTGGTTCAGTTTCATGATTCACAGAGCATATCTCGGCTGAGGGTCTGGTGGCTGACTCTGTGTTCAGGTGCACTGGCAACATGGGGGATGTTGACAAGCCACCCGATGATGAGTCCAAAAAATTGGACCATGTGGCTAAAAAGATGTACGCTGCCTCCTCTCTTGGCCATTGGCAAGTGAGTTCAGCCCATTTGATGGCTCACTTCTCGCATGCCATCCTGGGCTCACTTGATGAGGTCCTCCATCATCTCCTAGTGGACCTGCAGACCATGGTCAAACAGGTCCTACATCAAGGCTGAGCTGTTGCTGAGCAACAGCTCCAGACTGCCATGGACATTGGTTGACTTATGCGCTTGGTCCATGGCAGCTGCAGTGGCTATGCGCCGCAGAGCCTGGCTGAGGATCTCGACCTTTATGGCAGATACCCAGCACAAGCTGGCAGATGCTCCCTTCCTGGGTACCGACTTGTTCTGGCCCGGGGGCGAGGGGCACCTCACTCATATAGAGAAATCCAGTGCCACCTTGGACTCAGTGACATCTGCTCAGAGAGACCCCAAGGGTTCTAAGCAGCAGAAAAAGAATCCCTTTTGGCCTCTCTCTGCCCCTGCAGTCAGACCAGCCCAGCCTCAGGCTGTACAACAGGTTCAGGCCTGGTGACCCTGACCAAAGTCTGTGGCCATGGTTGTCCATAAGTCTTGAGGCAGAGGCCCCAGCAGTTCCTCAGTCAGGCCCTTCACCTTCTCCAAGCCTGCTCAGTGATAGGATGAGGGGTGCCTCTCTCATACCCATCATGTCTCCCCTGGGACCTCCCGTGGGGGGGGGGGCGGCGGCTCTGCCACTTCCTTTCCACCTGGTCTGCTGTCAGTTCGGACAGGTTGGTTCTCAAGGTGTTTGGTCAGGGTCTGCCTCTGGAATTCGAGGTGTACCCACCATGCCGAGCCCATGCCCCCCCCCCAAAGAGGGTATCCTGTCTGCGGACATCGCCCAGCTCCTCCACAAAGAGGTCATGGCTCCTGTCTTGGACTCTCCGGAACACCCAGGGTTTGTCTCCAGGTACTTCCTGGTGTGAAAATGGATGGGGGGCTGGTGCCCCATCTTAGATCTGCACAACCTGAACAAGTTTCTCAGGCTGTGCACCTTCGGGATAGTCACTCTGTCTCAGATCATACCATCCCTCGAGCAAAACATGTGGTTTTGCTCTCTGGATCTTCAGGACGTGTTTTTTCACAACTCAATCCATTCGTCCCACCGCTGGTTCCTCTGGTTCCTGGTGGAGGGGATCCTCCATGAGTTCCAGGCCATGCCATTTGGCCTGTCCTCAGCCCCCAGGGATTTTACCAAATGCATTGCAGTGGTGGCAGCCTTCCTGAAGCATTGAAGAGTCTGAGTTTACCCCTAGCTGAATGACTGACTGATTGTGGGTCCCTCCAGGTAGGAGGTAGGAGCAGTCCAGGGACCTGGCCCTCCAGACCTGCATCTCTCTTGGCCTACTGGTCAATGAGGTCAAGTAGAAACCCATGCCCTTGCAGGTGATCAACTTCACTGGGGTGAAGCTCAACTCTTGCAGAGCCAGGGCTCGATTCCCGGCGGCTGTCTTTTACTTTGCCCGATCATTTCGAGTTGGGCAGTTGCGCCCTGCTCAAGACTTCCTGCACTTACTGGGATACATGTGTAACCCCCCTGCAAATGGGGGTTCCCAAAAGACTTCCAGGAGCTTGCTTGAATGCTCCAAGCCTGAATGGTGTTTGGCGTTTAAGTCATTTATCAGTGAGTGTTTTTAGAACCTCTGGTACTGTCTCTTTAAGAGCTGTCTGCTTGCAGACATAATTAGTTTGTATGGGGGACTGTGTGTTTCTTTGAGTACCACTCAAGCTGCTGCAATTCACTCTATTTTTGCAGTCACTAGGAGTGCAAAGGGAACCTATCTGAAAGATGTAACTGTTTGCCAGAAATTATTTAGAGTAATAATGAAATTACAGTTTGTCTAACCTGCTTTCTTTGCAGCCAGAACTGTGTCTGCTAGTTCCCATTCTAGTTTTGAACTGCTGAACTGGACCAATCAGTGTGGGGTAGCTAGCTCTAAAATGGTGCCTTGGACGAATCAGAACTTGGACTCATAATCTGAGCCAGCCACAAGAGGATTGTATGGGCAGTGACTCTGGGAGATGTAGTTTAGACTTCAGTGCCTTTTTGGACCAACAGCAGCAGTCTTTTGTGAGTGACAGCCAATCCAGTCAAGAACTGGGAGGAACTCAAAGGAAGTGCCAGTTTTGTCGGTTGGAGTTTCAGTTGAGCTTTGGCAGTGAAGAAGGAAGGAGCCTGTGCTTTTTCAGTGTGCAGTTTTAGTCAAAAGCGTGTGTAAGGCCCAGAGTTCTGGTCTGCAGCTTGTGTAACAAGCTTGTTAGGACTGAATCCGTCCTGTGAAAAGAATCAAAGGATCTCTGAAGAGTAGAAACCAGGCTCACCCTGTAGAAGACTGGATGAATTGCTGAAAATTGCACTCGGTCTGTCAGGAACTGAATCTGCTGTGTGTTCTCCGGGTATTGTGCAGTAATTGCGATCGGGATACAGATGCAGCCTGCCTGGTATAGTGCTTTCTTTTATATGGATGTGTGAAGAGGTTTGTGTACCTCAAGTGAGCCCTGCTGACATTGAAGGACCCTATCTTATTTGGAGGTCGTGAGTACTAATTCAGAAGTCGCTCCCTGTTGAATTGCCACATTAAATCCAAATGGAATTACTGTACTGCTGACTGTTTAATTCTCCTTTTCTCTGTGGAAAGGGCCCTACCAGCTGCCACAGTTTGGACTAGCCACTAGGGCTTGGGTACCCAGGGACAGTAACTGATAGGGATAGGCCTGTGCACAGAGCCATAGGTAGATTATTAGAGTGATAAGCTAATTAACCTGATTTCCCCTGTCCTTGTTATATCCCCTAAATAAATCAGAGCTGCTTGTTTCAGCAAAGTTATACTGCCTGAGTATTTGTCTATGTTAAAGTACTGTACTGTGATTGTTGCACTGTATCTCATTTCACAGGAGGTCCCAGTGCGGAACCAGACCTGGGGGTAAGTGTATACTGTGAAGGTAATTCTGATATATTGTGTGGGCCACTAGTGGGAAGAAAGGGGTTGCAGTGTCCCAGAGGGCTGTGACCAAGTTAGTTTAACTATTGCAAACCCTGACCTCTGGGTGGAGGCACCCGCCATTGGATCCAGGCCCCTCAACCTGTTAGTGGCAAATCAGGCAGGGGTAGTAGCCCCTGGGATAGCGCCATCTAGGGGGTTACACATGGCAGCTTGCACCAGTGTGGTTCATTGGGCCCACGTGAGAATGCACTCTCTGCAGTGGGCGCTGGCTGGCTAGTGGTCTCAGGTCTCAGCGCAAGGGCCACTCCGACCAGTCAGTCACTGTGAGTGAGCTGATGTGGGACACCCTCCAGTGATGGTTAGTCCCGGAACATCTGCAGGAAGGTACCTCGTTTGTCTGCCTTTAGCTTATGGTCATCCTGATGACCAATGCCTCTCTCATGGGCTGGGGTGCCCATCCGGGGGAAGACAGAGTCCACGGGCTCTGGACCTCTGAGAAGTCCCAGTGCCATATCAACATGCTGGAGCTCCAGGCAGTTCGGCTGGTGCTGACTGCTTTTGTTCCATACATTCAGGGTCAGGTCATTCAGGTCCAGATGGACAACACCACAACCATGTACTACCTCAACAAATGAGGCGGGATGCACTCCCTTCCTCTGTGCAGGGAAACTCTCCATGTGTGGACCCTCATGCGTAGCCTGGAGGCCGATCTTCTGGCCATTCATGTGGCCGGTGTCTGCAACCAGCTGGCGGGTGCACTTATCCATGTGGACAAGGCGTCTCACGAGTGGTCTCTCCACCCAGAGGTAGTGCAGAGCCTATTCTCCCAGTGGGGCACTCCCCTGGTGGACCTATTTGCCTCCAGGGAGAACACAAAGCTGAGGCTGTACTGTGCCCACCCCGCTCAGCAGGGAACGCTGCAGAGGGATGCCTTCTCCTGGCCCTGGACCCCAGGCCTTCTCTATCCCTTCCCTTGATCCACAAGGTGCTGTTCAAAGTGAGGAGGGACAAGGCATGGGTGATCCTGGTGTTTCCAGCCTGACCACGCCAGTTCTGGTACCCCAATCTCCTCAGCCTCAGCAGCAGGTTCCCAGGGCGTCTTCCTCTACACCCGGACCTGCTCTTGATCGGTTAGGGAAAGGTACTCCATCTGAAGCTTCAATCCCTGCACCTGACAGCTTGGTTCCTGAGCTGCTAGAGTTCCAGGCTTTGAGTCTCTTTGAAGATGTCCTCCGCGTAGTTGAGGCTTCTCGAAAGGAGTTGACCTGAAAATGCTATGCCTTCAAATGGAAGATGTTCTCCATTTGGTGCCTGGGCAAGGGGCTGGACCCCTTCTCTTATCCAGTGGCTAGCACTCTCGACTACCTTTGGCTCCTCTCCCAGTCAGGCCTTTGGTCTACAACTTTAAAGGTGCACCTGGCAGCTATGTCTGCCTACCAGGCACAGGCCGGTATGCAGTTGATAGTGCGGGAAAAGGTGGTCTGGCACTTTTTTTAAAAGGCCTTGATCACATTTCCCCTCCAGTGCATGAACCACTACCACCTTGAGACTTGTTGCTGGTATTGGCAGAACTCGTGGGCAAGCTATTCAAACCAATGTACAGATGTTACATATCTCACCTGTCGTGGAAGACTGCCTTCTCAGTGGCTATCACGTCAGCCAGAAGGAACAGTGAGCTTCAGGTGCCCGTAATCAGGGGGAGTGTTGCAGTGTTTGTACTGCTTATTTTTAAGGTTTTTACATTATCTTTAAGAGTTTAACGTTTCGTTTTGTTTCGTTTTAGGTAGTTGGTTAGCTAGGCTGGGGAGAGTAGTGAGGGAATTTACGGTGATTTAGGTTGTGGAGTTCGCTTTTTTGGTTTTTAGAGAGGACAGTCTGCGAAAACATCTTTACCTGGAACAGTCGGTAGTGGTTTGGAGCTCTCCGGCGGATTGTGGAGTTGGCTCTTACCCGGTCGGCCAGCTGGGATTTTGTGGAGTGGAGCGTTTAACCAAGTTATCTGATAGCCTCCAGTCCTCTTTGTTCATTGCGGTGGGCTTTGACTTAGTGTTCGAACTAGTACACCAACTGGTTTCCAGGTGGCCGTTAAGATCATAAGTCAGCTGTCGTCTGGATTGTGTCTGGTCTGTTTCTGGGTCCTGCTTCATCGCAGGGAAGGAGGAATGCACTGCCCTGGATGCTATTGTGTTGACTGCGAGGAGTGCATAACTGTGAAGGTGCCCAGTTCGTTTGGAGTTTCTGAGGCTGAAGATACAGACCAAGACTCGCTGATTCGGTAGGAGTCCTCTTTTTAATCTGACTTCATTCTGGCAACTCTCCTTTTGTTTTAACTTGTCAGAGGAATTGTAGCCACCGGGGTAGTGAGAGTTCCCTGGCAGTCTGTAATACTGGCTGATAGTGGTTGAGTTGCCCAGCTAAGCTCTAAGCTCTAAGGTTGACCCCTGCTCCTGGTGAGAGCAGAGTGGAGGGATAACTGTAAATTGTTCGGAGAACTTACTGTTTGTGATCTTGCTCACTGGACTGCTTTCAGTTTACGGTCCAAACCTTTTGGTCCAAGTATCCTGCTGTAGTCACTGATGAGAGCCTGGACTGGCAGGGATTTCTTGTGTAAATGTGCTGGAGTGTGGCAGACTTTACTTTGATTACAGACTGTTAAAATGCAACATTTTTAACTGTTCCTTTTCTGTGAGAGAGGACTGGAATGGCCAACTTGTTTGCACTGGTTATATAAGAACTATTTTGAGACAGTTTTGCAGACTGTGTGTTCTCTGCCCCGTAAGGATATAGTACTTATTGGTTTGTATTATTTGGGTGGTGGGGTGTGGGGTAGTTTTTTAGAAGGGTGGGTTGGGGATTGTGAGAATGTGAAGTGTTGTTTGAGGTCAAAGTGTGACTGTGTAGATTCAACTTGTACTACAAGTTTTGGATCTGATTTGGGTTAATATGTGCCTGGGGCAATGTTTAGAAAGGTGCAGCTACTCGGCAGCCCTCCTCCAGGGCTTAAGGCCCTTCGAGTTCCTGCCATTTCCTTTTGAGGTTTATAGGATGTGCCTGGCCCTGGGGATTGTTCGAAAGAGGAGGTCTGGCGGGGGGAGGTCGATCTTAGTGGCTGCCGGGGAGTCCTGGATTTGGGTAGTGGGACCGAGGAGACACTCTGGGGCAAAATGGGCACTGGAGAGCGGTTTCCCCCTGTCTGGTTCCCATTCAAAAGGGCTCAATTGAGAATAATGGGCAGCTAGCTGATCCAGCAATCTCCACTCATCCTTTTCGGTTTGTGTTATGCAATGCCAGGTCGGTGAGGAACAAGACTGCTATCATGGCAGATTTGATTGCTTCATTTGACCTGGCTTTGCATCACGGAGACCTGGTTGGATGCAAATGCAGCTCCCATCTTGGAAGCTGCAGTGCCAGCCAGGTACTCCATGATACACACCCTGAGAAAGGATCACAGAGGTTGGGGACTTTATGTTTATTGTTTTACATCACACAACATATAGTTTATAATCAAGATTAGGGCATTACAAAAGTTACAATAATCAATGAGGTCACCATTCCTCTTAATAATTTCGCCCCAGCCTTTTTGATACATCATAGGAGGGTTACAGTACGTAAAATAAATCAAAGAAAATATTCACCTGCGCTGATTTTAAGCCCATGAGCTGCATGGCTAATAAAATCCCAAGTATTAGTAATATTTACTCCAAAATATGCCCACCTAAGTAATACGTGGATATAACACCATGCTATCTCCCAGTTATGCACCTTTTGGTGCTCTTCCCCCTGTAATGCTGCTAGCAATATTTGGTAACGTGTAACACCTTGGTATTTTCTATATTTAGTGCAGATAAGCCAAACGCATTACGGCATAAACATGCCTCCCAAATAATCCCACCTCAGCATATAAAATTACCACTGTTGTAGGCTTAGATTTGAATGCCATAACTGTGGGAAACTTAAGGCTAATTAAGAGAAACTAAACTGCAAACTGTTGCAATAGTCTGAAGTCCAGTATGTGGCACAGGTAAAGTCAAAATAGAGACTTAAAGTTTTATATGAAAAGTTACTGGGTCTGACAGTGATTTTAAAAGGTGTCCAAAAGTAAAATCACTCCGAAATGGGAACAGCAAGAACCATCTGTCGGGTAATATGAAAGCTTACAGGTAAACACATACCCCTCAGGTCTCTTCTTCTTCATCCATGTCGGCCTGTTGCAGGCAGGATGAGCATGTTTCTGGCTCCATTTGAGCACCTCCGCCGGGTCATAAAAAAATGTAGACCTTGCCATCATAAATGATTCTTAACCTGGTGGGAAATAACACTCCATGCGGTATTCTGGCCTCCCTTAACGCAGCATGCACCCCATCAAATTTCTTTCTTTTTGGCCGTGTAGCGTACCTTATGTCCGGATACATCTGGATGGGTTGGCCATCACACAGGAGAGGCCCCTTCTGTCTGGACAGCGCCAGTAGGTGATCCCGAGTGCCCATACCATTGGTGACGAGGACTACAGTATGTGGGGCCTCAGGATTCACCAGACTACCCCATGGAGTAATACGGTACTTTCTCTGATGTCTGGATCTTGGAGGCTACTTTTTCATCCAATTGTTGTGTGAGTCAGTCTTGGAGAAAGAAAAGTAGGTGATCACCCTCAACACTCTTGGGCAACCTCATTAAACGAATGTTCACAGCTTAAACTTGATTCTCTAGAGTTTCGAGCCTGGATTTAAAATGGTTTGTCTCCCTTACACTTGAGGAGACCACTACCATGGCTGCATTGGCTCGTCGAGTGGAGTCAATGGCTGTTGTCTGAACCGCTTCCAGATTAGTCTAATGGGCGACCACCCAGTTCATCAGGCCATCAAATTTGTCTGCCAGCCCGGCAACAGTAGAGATGAGGTGGTTTATTTTAACGCCAATCGTTTGCAGGGTTTCTTCCCCGGAATCAGGTGGAGTGTCTTCCCCACGGCCTTGCGCCGAGTGCATGGTGGGAGCCGTAGAAGTTGTTTTGCTTTTGGCTTCCGACAAATGCGCTTGTTCCTTTCATGGGTTTCCCATCTTGGAATAGGAGACTTCCAATCAGTTTTAAATAAGTTTCTGTTGTGTTTGGTTGCAGGAAGATAATATTTTTTTTTTTTACCAAGGTTGCCGATAGTTTTACGGAGCTCTATTGCTGAGCAGCCATTTTGCTTGGGCTCCACAGCACCCCCCCCCCGTTGTGGCTTTATGTTTTAAATCTAACCTGGGCCTCATGATGCTTCCTATAGGTCCTACCAGGTCATTTGAATGTGTGGGGGCGGGTCAGGAAGGTGGACACAGAGCTCTGTTTCATCGCCCCCCCAGGTTCTGGGGGTGAATGTTTGAGGGAGATAGAGAGGCTCATCACCAGCCTACTGTTGGAGTCCCCCAGATGGTTAATTTTGGGGGACTTCAATGGTTGGGTTGACAATGGACTCTCGACATTTGGATGCTATCTCCTTAGGAGCGTGGGGGCGCTGGGCCTGACACAGAATGTTACTTCAGTGACCTACTCGCGTGGCCACACACTGGACTTACTATTTTAGATAGGCCTTGAGGTCTCTGACTTGGGAGTAGATCTGGTAGTATGGTCGGATCATACTGTCGTGAAGTTCAGACTAGTAACCCCCAACCCCCCGGGGTCCTTGCCTCTGTGGAGATGGTCCGGTATGGCCCCTTACGGGGACTGTCCCCAGTGGGACTACTGGCGGTACTAGACCTATTGGGGGTGAGGGCTGCTTGTGTGATGGGGACAGAGGAGGCAGTGGTGGCATATAATATGGTCGTCACTGTGGCCTTTGACTCTATCGCACCCGTTCGTGTCCGACCCTATCTTCTCGTCGGAGAGTCCCTTGGTTTGATGAGGAACTCTGAGCATTGAAGATTGGGGGTAGGAGGTTAGAGAGACGTTGGAGGGGTTCTGATCTGCTGGAGGACAAGTTGTCCCTAAAGTCCCATTATAAGGACTATCAGGAGGCAATCTCTTGCAAGAAGACTGCTTTTTTGTCAAGAGAGTTTGCTTCGGCAAAGAACAGACTGATCAGCTCTTCTGCACGGTTGATGGGCTTTTACATCTGGTTTGTCTCTGTGGGTGGAGCGGGTTCCAGTACAAGATGTGAGGAGTTTGCTTCTCTTCTTTGCCGACAAGGTGTCCTCCATCAGGTCTGAGGTCTCCTCCAGCGTCTCATGGGGATTGCGGGGCTCACTCTGTGAAGTGTCAGAGCCCTCCTCTTGAATTGGCTAAGTTTGGCCAGTTGGGGTGGAGGAAGTGGTGGAGGTTGTCTTGAGGCTGCGGCCAACACACTGTGATCTTGACCCAGGTCCAACCCGACTTTTGGTCGGATGTACGAACCTGATTGGACCTGTGGTTGCCGAGATCGTTCAGAGCTCCTTGAGGAGTGGGTTCTTTCCATCAGCTTTAAAAGAAGTCTTAGTTAGACCCCTGTTAAAAAGGCCCTCATTGGACCCATACTGCCTCGACAACTATAGACTGGTCTCTAAGCTCCGGTTTTTAGGGAAGGTTATAGAAAAGGTGGTGGCCATTCAGCTTGAGGGGTGTCTTGCCTCCTCCTCCACCTATGAGGCTTTTCAGTCTGGATTTAGGGCTGGACATAGCGTGGAGACTGCCTTGGTGAAGGTGCTGAATGACCTCCTGCTTGCGAGAGACAGGAGAGAATGTACCATCCTTATTCTCCTGGATCTCACGGTGGCATTTGATACGGTGGATCACGAGGTGCTGCTTGACCGGCTGCGGTCTTGGTGCCGCCCATCCGAAACAGTCATCAAACAGTTCAGTTCATACCTGACAGGCAGGCTGCATAGAGTGGTGACAGGGCTTGCCTCATCCAATCTGAAGCCTCTGACCTGTGAAGTTCCATAGGGGTCAGTCTTGTTGCCCTTGTTGTTTACTGTATACATGCTGCCGCTGGGGTACATCATCAGGCAGTATGGACTGGGTTTTCACTGCTATTTAATTTAATTTTAATTTAGTTTTTGTTGACCGGGTAAGTGCACTAGACAAATCCTGCCTATTTTCGGGCACGACCTGGGGAAGGGGGATACAGATGAATGCCAATTGACCTTAAACTAGATTAAGCTGTTGGTGGTATTTTTAGTGAATGAGGGAAATTTGGCCAGGACACCGGGGAAATTCCCCTACTCTGCTTCCTGTGAGCAGGGGGGTCCCATTTTCATGTGGGACCAAGATGGCTGCCTCTGGACATGCTGTGGAGGACATGGAGGTGTTGGAGGCAGGGGAGTTGGTCTCTTCCCCTGTCTCTGGATTGCCAGAGACCTAATTGATTCTTCCTCAGGCTTCTTCTAATGGATCTAAGTTGCATGCGTCTCCCAGTTCATTTCCTTCCTCAGAAACCTCAATGGATCAAAGTAAGCAAACAATTGTTTCTTCCCAGTCTGTTCCTATACTGCAACAGCTAGCATCTGCTAAAGAGTCTCTACAGAATACTGAATGTTTACAACCTACAGATGTGGACGCTTTGCTGTTACTTGAGGAAACACGCTATCTTACAAAGAAACAGGAGCTTTTAGCACTTAAGAACTCAGCTTTGCAGCTGCCTACTGATTCTGACTCACTGTTGCAGACTACTGCGTCAGACGTCCGAAAGACAGCCTTGACATTTCCGCATTCCAATGTGGTCTGTTCGACGATTTCTTCTGTTCCTGCTGCTGAAACTTCTCCTGAAAACCTTGCTGTTTCCCCCGATCTTCTTCCACGAACCTCTGCGTCTGACTTGCCCCCTGCAGAGGTTGTTCCAAAGGGAGATTGGTCAGGTGACTCTGCTCTTGTTGCAGCAGGGTGGGAGAGGGATCCAGTTATCGGTACCTGGCGCTCGGTCCTTCCCCGTTTGAATCACCCTGCAGGCCGCCCCAGCTATTTCTTCCGTGCAAGGCCAGTTGGACTTTATGCTTCGCCTGCTTTAAGCAACACAGAATCAATTCTCCAATTTACGGCTTCCACTTCTCCACTGCAGCTCTGTTTCAGACTCGACCCTCTTCAGCAGCAGTTTGCCACCCCAGGGCCCTGGTCTACCACCTCAACGGACTGAACGACCGACTTCTCTTGCTTCTACATCTAATAAAACGTATGCATCTTGTTTTTCTGTTTCCACCCAACAGGCTGAGACACAATTTTGTCAGATTACAGTATTTGGGGGGTTTACCAGAAATGCCTGATAGGGTTTTTGTTGGGCGCACTTTGCTTAAAGACTCCATGAAATTTACTGCTTATGATATCCACGCATTGATACATATTTCTAATGAGTCCCATTTTGATGTAAGTTTTAAAACCTTAGAAGGTTTAGAGAAATTTTGGTCCCAATTTCATCTGTTGAAAAATACCTTATGGTCACCTTTCAGTGCAATTCCTTTAGAAACCTGCACAAAAGACTGTCACTATTCTGTTTAGAAATGAAGGTGTTAGTTTGAGCGATATTACAGTTTGGCTGAAACAAAGATGTACAGTGCTCTCTGACCCTGAAGCTATTTTGATTCGGAGAAAATTTGTGGACGGGAGGGTGGAAGGTTAGGGTTATGCTCCGGACTACTGATACTGGTATTCAACACCTACCCAATAGTTTTCTGTTAGGCAGGGATAGGGGAGTTTTGTTCTATTCTGGACAACCTAAAACCTGTTATAAGTGCGGTTCCACTTCTCATCTCAGCAGCATTTGTGACACTATTAAATGTACTGTTTGTGGTGGTCTTGGTCATACAGGCTCACAGTGTGCTGAAGAACCTCTCTGTGTTTTATGTGAAGACCTGGGACATACTTTTCAGCAATGTTCGTGGGCTGCCCACAATTCTCCTACTTTAGCTGATGGAGAGGAGCAATGGCTTATTATTACAGTGGCCCAACGTTCTAACATTAAGGGCCCCTCTTCTTCTACAGTTGCCCCCCTCCTACTACTTTAGCTGAATCACATAGTGTTGTTTCCACTGCCACTGTACTAACTGCTGGGGAGGATTTAACTGAGCCTGTCCCACAACCTGTTATGTTTTCTCTACCTCCCAACCCTCCTTCTTCCCCAGTTCTTCCTAACTGTTCTACTTCAGGTGGCTCTTTTATGGGACCCCCGGCACCATTAGAAACAATGGAACCTTCCCCTTCTGACCCTTTTACTACACCTTCTAGAATTACAAGGGGTTCAAGAAAGTTTGGTTCACCTTTCTCTAAGGCTCAGAGGGTAGAGACTCTCCCTTTGACAAATAAATATGAATTGCTGCGACATACTTCTGAAAACACAGACTCTGACTCTTTTTCTGTTCAGTCCTCTCACCCTGAACTTACTACAGATACTGAAGTCCCTATCGACAATTTGGGGTCCCAAAAAAGGAAAGCCAAGGCCTAGACAAAACATAAAGAATGTACCCTGAGAAAGGGTAGACAGAGGTGATTGCTATGCATATGTCTACTTCTTTTGCAATACATACTGTTAATGTTAACAGTATAAAAAAACAACATAAGAGGGATTTAGTTTTTTCGTTTTTGTCTTGCTTTACTGCTGGTATCATACTTCTGCAAGATGTTAGATTCCATTCTTTGCCTGAAATTTCAAGGGCCTAAAAATCCTGGCATTTAGGCCCCTCCTATTGGTCATTTGGACAGGAGACATGTTCTGGGGTGGGTATTTTGTTTCATCTTCCTAATGTCTCTATTGTTAAGATTCTAGATTTATGCCCTGGCAGAGTATTATTGATAGACTTTAGGTTCCTTTCTATCCCTTTTCGGATTATCAATATTTATGCCCCACAAACCAAGTCGCTTAGGATTGAACTCTTGAAAGTGGTTCGACCCTATCTTTACACCTCTATGCACGTCATTTTTGGTGGCGATTTCAATTGTGGGTTGTCCACTAAGGACAGGTCCTCATTCTCAAAAAACACAAAATTATTTTGTGATACCACTTTTCTCAAAAATCTTTTATCTTCTGCAAAACTGAAGGATGCTTATCTTTCTCTCACCCAGACACATACCCCTACTTTTCATAAAGGCTCTTTAGCTACCGGGATAGATTTTTTTTTTTGTGTCCTCCTTTTTACAGACTTCTGCTGCTGAAGTACAGGTGGCTGAATTTTCAGATCATGATTTGCTTACCATTTTTCTTGGTCCTAAGAATGTTGCAACTTTTGGTCCTGGCACTTGGAAATTTAATATTTCCTTATTAGAGAATTCTCTGTTGTTACCACTTCTTAAATCTTTTTTTCAAAACAGAAAATCTGTGTTTTTCTTACGATGATCCTTGGTGGTGGTGGTTAGATCTGAAGAAGGATTTGGCGAAATTACTGAAATCCTTTAGCAAAACCATCATGAAGATTGTTATTTCACATACCATAGGACACGACATCAGCTGCAAAAACTCCTTACCCTTTCGTATACCACTGGCCAGGATTTTTCTTCACAAATTAGTACCCTGAAAAAATCTTTAATGGACTATCACTCCAAAAAATATGCTTCAATGCAACAACGTCAACGTTTTAGTGTAAAAGGTGCCTATGATGTGATCTGCCCGTTTGCAAATTTTTCTAAACAGATTACGAGGAGAACCATTGATACTATTGTGACTGAAGCTGGTCATACAATTACTGATTCTAAACTTATCAAAATGATGTGGCGAGTATACTCAAAACTTATTCAGTCCATTCCCTACATGTCTACATGATATATTGACCTTCCTTAGTCCCATTTCTGTTCCTGATGTGCAACAATCGGTATCTGATATGCTTGCTTGTGATATTAGACACGAGAAGTAGTTGAAGTCGTCACAACTCTACGATCTGGAGTATCTCAGGCTTGGATGGCCTTCGAATGAGCTTTATAAATTGCTTAATATTGAGTTGAGCGTGGAATTGGCATGATTATAACTTCCTTTAAAAGCTGATACTTTACCATTAGAATTTAACATGGTGGTACCTTCTATATCCATAAGAAAGGAGACAGAAAATTACTGACTAATTGGAGGCCTCTTAGCCTATTGAATATGGACTTTAAAATTTTAACTAAAATTATTGCTCTTCGTCTAGCAAAGCTGGCCCCTCTTGTTATTTCGGAAGCTCAATCTAGTAATGTTCCAGGCAGAAGTATACATAATCATGTCCTTCTATTACGGGAATTGGTGGAACATGGCAATTCAAATAGGTTAACAGGCCTCCTGTATTCATTGGATCAAAGACAGACATTTGATTTGGTGAGTCATGTCTTTTTATGGCAGGTTTTGAGACATTATAGGGTTCCTGTGACTACTCTCTCCTGGTTACGCTTATTACATTCTACAGCCATTTCTGTCCCTCTTGTTAGTGGCTGGAAGGGTCCTTTGATACCCTTAAAGAGAGGTGTTAGACAAGGGTGTCCACTCAGTCCCCTTTTGTATATCTCTTTTTTGGATCCCTTACTTCGCACCATTAATACAGCACACAATGTTAGGCCTATTTGTTCCTTACCACTTTCTGTTTTAGCCTATGCTGATGTCATGAGTTTAATAGTAGCTGATGTTCCTTGACAGGCGCATCTCTCCATCTCTGTAAGTCCTTTGGTCTTGTTTCAGGAGCATCCCTGAACTTGGAGAAATGTGTCGGTCGACGGCTTGGATCTCAGCAGTCGAATGATGTAATAGTTTCCAGTATTGCACTTTGTGACACCCCTATTAAGATTTTGGGCATTCTATTTGGCTCAGGTCCTTTAGACATTCTCAACTGGACTCCCAAACTGGACCTAGCGCAGGCCAAAGTTTCTCTTTGGGAAACCTGGAAACTCAGTAAAAAAAAAAAAGGCGTTTACTTGATAAAGTCTCACTTGCTCCCAATTTTTTTGTTTTTGGCTTATGTTTTTCCCCCTCCCCATGTTTTGGAAACCAAACTTCTGAGTATATTTTTTCAGGCCTTATGGGGCAGCCGCCTGAATCCCATTAAGCGTTCCATTACCTGCTTACCTTTCAAGGAAGGTGGTCTTAATATGATACACCCATTATTTTTTTATAATGGTTTATTTTTTGTGGCTAACCTTAAACCACTTTTAGTTAATTATGATGTGGGAATTTTATTTTTTTCAATCCTGTCAACCCTGGTTTCATCTTTGGACCTTAACACTTTGAAACAGGTTAAACATGTATACATCTACCCTTCTTATCTTAGTGATACCTTTTCCATTTAAAACAATGGAAGATTACTAGCCATATGATTATGACTCAAAATAGGAAAGCCATTTATAATTTTTTGATAGATACCACTTGTGCAGACCTTGTAATTTTTCCCAAATGTCCCCCTACTTCCTTACCTGCTTTATACACACTGTTAAGGAACCCACGCATCCCCCAGAAGATGTGGGATCTACATTGGCTTATTTGTCATGAATGGATCAATATTAAGGCAAATCATAAACATAAACAGCTGAATGAAAGATTGTGTTCCAGACCTTTATGTGTAACTCAGGATGAAACAATACAACTCCTGTTTTTTCTTTGTTCCTACATCACTGGTTTTTGGTTATTTTTAGCGAACAGATGGAAGGAACCTTTATTTACTTCTGTTACTTATGAGATGTTATTGTCTGGTAGATTTCCAGCAACCTGGAAAAAATGGAATATTGACACCCTAAACTTATTGTTTACCATCATTGAATGGCATTTATGGACTGCTCACTGTCTTTTCACCTTGCAGCAAAAAGATATGTCCCACCTACTGGTGGTCCAAAGTACTGAACAGGATTTAAAAGATGTTTATTTTTCTGAACTAAGAAGTTTGTCATCTGGATCATTGTTTGCTTTATGGAAATGCTTACCATGGGTGACTGATTCTGATTTTCCTGTTACATGAGTCTTTTGTATTTATTTTTGTCAATGTGATTTTGGTTTGTAGTTTCTTTATCAATAAAAATTTCCCCTACTCTTTTCGATAACTGCCATGGGATCTTTAACATCCACCTGAACTACCACCAATCCAGGCAGATGGGACCTCGGTTTAACATCTCATCTGAAAGACGGCACCTCAGAAGTGCAGCACCCCTCTCATGCTACACTACAGTGTCAGTACTGGGATATTAACCCAAGTGCCAGATGTGGGAACTGAACTCACAGCCCTCTGATCTCCCGGCCTCAGAGGCGAGTGTGCTACCTACAGAGCCACTGACACTGACTGACTGACTGACACTGACAGCTATGTGGATGATACCCAGCTATACCTGTCCTGTGCACCGGGTATCCAAATGGCAGATTTCATGCTAACATCTGTCTGGCTGAAATCCAGACTTGGATGTCTAATAACTGGTTAAAACTCAACCCAGGAAGACTGAGGTGCTGGTGGTGGATTCGGGTCATCGCCATGGGGCGGGGACACGGTGGGATTCCCCCAGTCTTGTTCTGGGGGGTACCTCTGGTCCCATCTGAGCAGGTCAGTGATCTGGGCATGATCCTTGAAGATGGCCTGACATTTTATGCTTCGTTGTCGGCCATCGTTAAGAGCATATTTTATCATCTGAGGAATATCGCCTGGATCCGACACCTTCTACCACTGGAGGACCTAACCTCAGTGGTACACGCTTTTGTTATGTCCAGACTGGACTACTGCAATGCCCTCTACCTGGGGCTTTCTGGAGGTAACCTCCGACGGCTGCAGCTGGTGCAGAATGCGGCGACTCAGTTACTGTCGGGTGTACAAAGGTATAATCATATCACATCCATCCTCCATGAACTGCACTGGCTACCAATCAGGTGGAGGATTATCTTCTAGGTCAGTTTATTGACCTATAAGGCCTTACACAATCGGGGGCCAGTCTACCTGCAAGATCTCCTCAAGCCCCACTGCCTGCCCTGGGCTCTCCATTCCACCGAGTGTTGCCTTCTCAGTGTCCTTAGGGTGAGGTTGCGAAATTCTGGTGATCAAACTTTTTCAGTGACCGCACCCACCCTATGGGAACTCTTTTCCTCAGCAACTTTGGGAGGCACCCTTGGTGGAATCCTTTAAAAAAGGACTAAAAACATTCTTATTCCACCAGGCCTTTAATGAGTTTTAACTATGTTATGTGATAACTTGTGTATTTTGCTGTTCGCTCTAAATGGTATTCTGTGCATTATTCATGTTTTATTGTGTTTTTAAACTGTATTGTGATGCACTCTGAGCCTCCACAGTGGGGTGCTATATAAATAAAATATTCATTCATTCATTCAAGTTGTTTGAGAAGTACCTCTCTAAAATGCTACACATCTAAAGAGACTTACAGTCCTTCGTCGACAACAAAGCCTGCTGGTATACATTATTGAGCCTATGGGCAAGAACTTTCCAGGCTCCCTAGTGATTATACTGTGTGCTGAATGAAATCTGACTGCAAGATACACGAACCATCACATTAAAGCAATGACGGTGCAGCTCTTCTCGAATGCAGGCCTCTTAAACTACAAGATCACTGCTGTAACCAAACACCGTTCAGATGCCAGCGTCTCCAGTTACTGGGCTGCATCGAACAGTGACAGAAGATCCTGGAGTTCAATCCTAGGTTGGTGGGCATCAGCAAGAGCAGAAAGTGAAGCAAGAAATAAAAGAAAGAACTTCACAGCAAGGAAAAATAGAAGCAAAACATTCTACATGCAGCTGTTCTATAGCATCTGCAGGTATCACCAACGCAGCAACTTCTAACAACTGTTATCTTGTGAACTACACATTTTACTCACCCATACATTTCATCATCCACAGTAAGCAGTGTCCTGAAGTTTTTTTTTTTCCCTGTCCAATTTTCCGACTTTTTTTTCTCTCACAGTTTAGAAGTTAATACATTTACAAGTTCTTCTACTGCAAAGTTACAAATTTGTCTGACTTTTTTCTTCCCTCCTTACATTCCTATTTCTAAGTGTAGTAATACCCTCCGGGGGGACCGTATGGGCTATGTCCACCTTTCCAGGTGCTTTAAGGCACAATCTCTGGGCAGTTCGCGGTAGCCCAATACCCCCAAACCTGTTGGGTATTGCTACTTGCTTAAACAGCTAGTGCAACCAAAACAGCCAGAGAGGAACATTATACAAATTTTAAGAAGCAGTCAGTTGTAACTTTTATTTCTGAAGTATTTGATGTTTTCCTTTTGCTCATTAAAATGTTTTCGTAGTGATAATGTTGTGCTGCCTGGCAGATGACATATCTGTCTCTGTTTCTTCCACTACATCATATTTATCTGTAGTTCCTCCACTACATCATCATTATTGTGATCTCACTGGCAGTTGGCATGGCAGCTACTGAGTGGCTGTATCTAACTAGCAGTGATGTCACAGTCAGTGAAGTCACAATGCATAATATGTAATAGGAGGATCAGAGCGAGATATGTCAGCTGCCAGGCAGAGTGCTGTTCCACACGTTACACCTGCGAACCTCAAATAAACAATCTTTTGAGCAACCAAAGGGAAAAGAAAAAGTACCTCAGATATAAAAAGTAATGGTTGACTGCTTTTAAAAACTAATATTAGTTTGACGCAGTACACTAGCTCTTTAGTATATGGAATAAAGTGCATCCAAGTGTACATTTATTTATTTATTTAAATTTGGTGACCGGGAGAAGTACACTGAGCCGAGGATCGTTTCCAGTTGCGACCCGGGGGAGGGGAACAAGGGAGGCAATGTACAATATTCAATTTAAACCATCTGGTTACAGTAGCCTGGGTAAAAACAATACATACAAGTTCAGTATATACAAGATTCAGTATACAAGTTATATACATAATAAGCAGATATAGATATGCGTTACAAACTTATATGGAAAGTAATGCAGTACATACATCAAAATCACATCGCTAGGCTTAAGATGAGTACACAAGTAAGCAGCATCTTGATAGGTAGGAAGGGACTTAGTCTGGCTGGAACCAAGAACAGTAGGGAGGTTGAGAGTGGGAGAGGGCACGTTTGAAGAGCTTCAATGAGGGAAGCAGGCTTAGTGAAGATGGAAGAGAATTCCAGATGTGAGGGAAACAGTATGAGAAAGCGGCCTGGCCAGAGTTTGAGTAGGGATGGGCAAATCAAATATTTATTTATATAAGGCACCCTTTCCAATGCTCAGGACGCCTTTACACGTTATAAAAACGTATTATAGCATCATAAAATATATATGAAACATATCAAAACATTCATAAAATCAAACTTAATATGTTCCAGAGAAGGCTTGATTAAATAAATAGGTCTTTAAACAATTTTTAAACCCTTCTACGGTCTGGCTATCTCATATCTGATGAGGTAGAGAATTCCACAGTGTAGGAGCCACTAAAGCAAAAAGATCTTCCTCCCGATGTTTTAAGGGAAACCCTAGGGATCTCTAGCAATCCCTCGTCGGAGGAATGGAGTGAGCGGGAGGGACAGTAAGGATGTAAGAGCTCTTTCACGTAGCCAGGACCCTGCTCGTGTAGGGCCTTATAGGTCAGCAGCGTGACCTTGAAGGTAATCCGCCACTGTATTGGCAGCCAGTGCAGATCACACAGCACAGGTGTACTATGACTAGCCATAGAGATTCCAGTCAACAACCTGGCCGCCGAGTTCTGCACTTGCTGCAGACGGCGGATATCTACCCCCGGTAGCCCTTGGTAAAGGGCATTGCAATAATGAAGACAACTGGTGACAATGGCGTGGACTAAGGTGGGAAGATCTTCGTGCAGGACCAGGTGCTTTACCCGGGCTATGTTCCTAAGATGATAATAGGAAGATTTGACTATAGCCAAAACCTGTGCCGTCAGGTTTAGGCCTTCATCAAAAACTACGCCTAGGTTCTGCACCTGGCCAGAGGCAGTAAGCGGGATCCAACCAAGACTTAATCCTGACGGTTTTCCCACCCATGTCTCTCTCATCCTATGACCAGAGTCAACAGCCAGTACCTCATTCCCCGAGTTCAACCAAGCCAGCTAGCACTCATCCAGCTCTGAATCTCCAGTTGGCAGTTATTAAACACCGTAACGGAATCTAATACCTGGTCGAGTACAAAGGACATGTACAGTTGAGAATCATCAGCATAGCAATGAAAAATTCAATCCATAGCGCCTTATAGTGTCCCCTAACAGGAGCAAATATACTGCAGATAACATGGGGACAGCACCGAGCCCTGTGGAACCCCGCAGAGCAGTCCATGAGGGGCCGAAGAATAAATCCCCAACACCACTCTCTGAGACCTACCCTTAAGGAAGGACTTAAACCAGTTGTGGACTGCGCCCCTCAGTCCACAAAAAACCCACAGGCGCTCGAGCAGCACCCCATGATCTACAGTGTCAAATGCTGCTGAGAGATCAAGGAGAACCAAGATCGAACGGGCTGTCCGATCTCTTGCTGTCAGAAGGTCATTAAGTAGCCTCAACAGGGCCGTTTTCAGTGCTATGCCTTTTCCTGAAGCCAGACTGGAGAGGGTCATAGATATTGTGGTTAGTCAAATGGTGATCCAGCTGCAGTGCGACTACCTTCTCAATAACCTTCCCAACAAAGGGTAAGTTCGAGATTGGTCTGTAGTTAGCTGGGCAGTCGGGATCAAGGAGGTTTTTAAAGAGGCGAACTACTGCCTCCTTTAAGGGATCGGAAGATCCCTCTCTCCAATAAAACTCTCACTATCCCAGCAAGGACCTGGCTACGATTTCTACACACACCACAAGTAGTAGCGGTAGGGCCCGGATCCCAAACTACAGTAAGTTGGCTGTAGAGACTGAATGATCCTCACTATATCTGCGACTACTTGCCGACTAAAGGTGGACCAGGTCAGCCGGGTATTAGTATCACCCGGTTGATTAATGCAAGGACCAATGGGAAGGTACTGGCTGATCTCATTTTTGATGGTGGACACCTTATCAGAAAAGAACTACGCAAACTCCTCACACTGTTTTTGTGACTGTACTCGACCAGAGTGAAGACAGGCTGGATTGCACAGTCTGTCCACAGTCCAGAAGAGCAGAGCTGGTCAGCTCTTTGCTGTCGCAATTTCCCTGGACAGGAATTCTGCCTTCTTACAGGAAATTGCTGATTGATAGACATCATAGTGGTCTATCAATCTAAGTCTGTCCACCTCCAGGCGAGTTTTTCACCAGTGTCTTTCCAACCTTCACCCTTCAAATAGCAGATCTCCCCATCAAACCACGGGGTGCCCGGATGAAAGATAAGGGTGCGAACACGAGAAGGAGCAATAATATCCAGAGCCTCAGTAACAGCCTTGTTATAGGCTGACACAAGATGTCCTGGATTAGTACTATCTCCTGGAATTCCCGAGAGGTCCAGCACCACCATTAGGCCTTCTGGGCAGGAGGCCAAGGTCTTGAGTCCTGGAACGGAAGTGGTAATATGGGTGGGGGGTGGGGAAGTGAGTGAGAGGGTGAGTGAGCCAAACCAGTATTTGGCTATGATGGAGGAGGTGTGGTGATGGCAGCAGGAAAGGGGGGGGAGAGTCAGAGGGAGGAGTAAAGTGTGCAGTGGTGAGTTCTAGGGGAAGCATTTAAGGCAAAAGGCATTGAATAGAGAGACCAGCCTGGAGAGGGTGGTGGAGGAGGTGAATCCATATATGACATCAGCGTAGTCAAAGATAGATAAGATGGTTTTTGTGAGTAGTATACAGCGGACTGGGAGGGAGAGGGCATCTTTGTTTCTGTAAAGAGCACTGAGCTTTGGGCAGAGCTTTGAGTGAATGTAGTCGATGTGGGTTGTATAGTCTAGGTGGCTGTTCAACTAGATGCTTAAGTATTTGTAGGAAAAGACTGTGTCTAAGGAGGTGCCATCATGGGTAGAGAAGGAGGCAGGTGGGGAAATTTTGAAGAGTTGTTGGGCGGTGCCGAAGGTCATGGCTTCATTTTTTTTGCCATTGACTTTAAGCTGGTTTGTTTGGAACCACTGAAGTACACGTATGAAGTTATTTTGTTGCTGTACAGTCACCATGGAGGCTGAGGGGCCTGAAGAGTAGAGAATGATGTCATCTGCATAGAGGTGAATTTGGGAGGAGGAGGAGGAGGAGCAGACAGAAGGGAGATTGTTTAAGAAGATAGAGAAAAAGATGGGACCAAGATAGAGCCTTGAGGTATGCCAGCTAGAACTGGGGGAGGTCCCCAGCAAGTACACTTTGGGTGTGACCAGAGAGGTAGGAACTGAACCTTTAAACTGTGGGAGCGGAGAGCCCTGCTAGTCCAGTTATTACATAATAAGTTGTAATGGAATTGAGGGGTTCTGAGGATATCTAGAAACTATGATGTGAAGTACAAGCGGTTTCTGTTTGTCACCAGAATAGTGAGATGCCATAACATCCTGATATATACACTTTCGTGTATGTTATTTGTTATTAATTTTTATTTTTATTGCCTGTCTTGCTTGTACCTGCCCTGGTGATGCTGACAGCCTGTGGTGCTTTACTTTCAGTTTTGGTGTGTGAGAAAACAGTGAAGTAGGAACTCGCAGTTTACAGCTTTAGTGGGTTGCTGTCCTTTTCAATCGCAGCACCCTCTTTCTGGAATGCTTTGCCAGTGACTCTTCATCTCTCCTTATCTTTAGTTGTATTAAAAAGGAAGCTTAAGTTATTGCTATTGGAAAACTCAATTTGTACCTGCTAAATTACTTCTTTTTTCATTGTTTCATGTTGAATGTTGTTTGTTCTTGTTATTGTTATTGTAATTGTCTCTGGATCAGAGCTGAAAAAGGGCCTGTTCCAGTGTCCAACCTGGTTAACAAATTTGTAAACAAATTCTTTTTTTTTTTTTTTTTTAAAGTATGTATTGGTGAGTTCCTGAGTCAGATTTATTTTATTTTTAAACATGGTGACAAAAAATGTAAGCATTTTATTTATTTATTTCAAAAGTTTCACCAGGAAAGATGTATTGAGCTAAAAAATAGTTTCCAGATGTGTCCTGGGAGTAAGTGGGAAGAGGGGTGTAAGAACAAAATAGAACAACTTATACAATAAAACATCATACAGAGATATAAATTAAACAGTACAAGATGAGGTACATTAAACAGGTATATTTACCCTCGCGCTACACCGACAACCCAGGTTCGGGAACGGACTCTGGTCGGCGGGGAGAGGGAGGATTTAGCGTCTCAACGGATGCTCTCCTCCCTCTGGGGAAGGACACCATGGGTGCCTTTTGCACCCACATCCTGAGAGAACCAGTGGAAGCAT
Source organism: Neoceratodus forsteri (assembly GCA_016271365.2). Classification (NCBI taxonomy): domain Eukaryota; kingdom Metazoa; phylum Chordata; order Ceratodontiformes; family Ceratodontidae; genus Neoceratodus; species Neoceratodus forsteri. The sequence continues at coordinate 263,522,640 of CM057454.1, read as the reverse complement.
GGGCTCTCCAGGGTTCTAGCGACTCTGTTCACCGGAGTCTGGGAGGGGGGACGTTGTCAGGCGCTTGGGCGGAGGCGTGCATCTGCACGTTGCCTCTCTGGACTTACGTCCTTGTGCTGGTGTCCCAGGGGGCTGGGATAGGGATCCATAGAAAAATGGAAAAAGCCTCAGTGAACCTAGATGATGGCCGCTCCAACAGCCATCCAAGTCCAGGACCCACGGGCAGCTCTCTGCTGTACAGGTGCTCCATGAAAGTAATAGAGGGGAGGTAAGGAGTAACCGAGCCCTCTAGGGGACAGACACCGTGGTAGCAGACTTAGGAGGGGCATGAGCAATGCCTGAAGGAGTGGAGCACTGAGGGTGTACAGGAGGGGTGTAAATGGGGCAAGTTGCTCCAAAATAAAATAAAACAAAACAAACAAAAAAAAAAAACAGGTAAAATTACTGGAAAAAAATTGTACAAGGACAGGGGAACTGTCCTGTGGGTTCAAGCAAAAGTACATTACAAGGGGATAAGACACTGTGAGAAGGAGCGCAGATTGGGGGGGGGGGCGTGCAGAACAAGTGGGGAAGAAGTAGAGAGGGAGGAGGGTTGGGGAAGGAAGGGGCAAGGAGGAGTAGTTGAAAGAGGGGAAGGGGTGAATTGAGGCACAAGGAATGGATATGACTCAAGGGCAGGCACAAGGGTTTGCTCCGCCTTAGATATGATCGATAAGATCCAACGTACCCGCACCCCAGCATGCTTGTTAAGCTTAGACGGCGAAAAGGCCTTTGACAGGGTCTCCTGGGACTTTCTGTTCCTGGTACTCGAACACAGGAGATTCCCTGAATCTTTCATAGACACCTTGAGATCCCTGTACACGGGTCCTCAGGCATACGTGAGGGTGAATGGGGGTTTGTCAAATAGATTCCAACTTGGCAGGAGTACCTGTCAAGGGTGTCCCCTCTCCCCTCTTTTATTCGCCCTGTATATCGAACCCCTGGCGGAGGCGATTAGGAGGGCGAAGGATATAGCAGGGATTGAGGTGGGCGGTGTGCAGAAAAAAATCCTGCTATACGCAGACAACGTTTTGCTGACCCTCTCTCAACCACACAAATCTATAGAGCAGGTCTGGCCTATTCTGGAAAACTTTGGGAAACATTCGGGATACTCCTTAAATAAAACAAAAACGGAAGCCCTGAGCTGCTTTATTAATCCACCTGAGAGCATCTGTCAGCTCCTCCCCTTAAACTGGTCCGCTGAGGGGATGAGATACTTGGGGATCCAGATCACTAAGCACCCCTCCAAATTATTTAAAGCAAATTATTTACCGTTGATGGCCTCACTTAAGAAGGACATGGAAAGATGGTCCTTGACCACTATGCCCATGCACACTAGAATTCAAGCTATAACAATGAATGCACTACCTAAATTTCTGTACTTGTTCCAATGTATACCAATATACATTCACAGACTTTACTTCCAGTTGTGGCACAAAATGATCTCTAGATTCATTTGGGCCAAAAAGAGACCCAGAATAAGACTCAAAATATTACAGGCCCACCGTGAAGTCGGCGGCCGATCCCTCCCAGATTTGGAGGATTATTTCCTTGTGGTACAGTTGAAGCATGCACTTCAGTGGGCCGGTCCCAGCTCCACCTCTGGCTGGAGGGAGATGGAGATAGGAGAGGAGGAGGAGGGGGGTAGGTTACCTCTTGAGGACCGAATAGTAACTCCCCTCTTAACTCGAAATCACCCGATGCCTAGGCTTAGTGCGGTGGGGGAGACCCTCCGCTCGGTCCACCGATTGTGGCAAAAATATAAGCTGCTACCTTTGCTATGGCCTCTAAAAAACCTGGCCTGGGCCGAGGACTTCCCCCCTAATCGATTAGACCTTACATATAAACAGTGGAGCAGGATGGACCTGGCATACTTTGGGCAGTTTGCCCAGGGGGGCATGATCCAAGATTTTAATTCACTTAAGATTAGATTTAACCTCAAAAACTCAGATTATTTTAGGTTCCTCCAGGTAAGAACACATATCACTTCTCTCCAGAAGAGAGAGGTGAATCCTGATGGGCGGTGCCTCTCCTAGCAGCCATCCTACAGATAAAATCATCCAGAGACCAGAAGGGTCAGATTTCCAACCTGTATAAGGCCCTTAGAAAGGTAAGACCAGACCTCTTATCCAAGATCAAAAACAAATGGCAGGAGGAGGCCGGTCCGGGCTCTACACCCCTTAACTGGAAATTCATCTTCAGTACTGCCAGTATGGCAACTAGATCACCCATTTGGCAAGAGTTTGCCTGGAAGGTAAGGATTCTCTTTTTTCTCACTCCTGCAGTGCTAAATAAAAGAAACCCAAATGTCGCAGCTAGCTGCTGGAGGGGATGTGGAGAAGACAAGGCAGGCTACCTCCATATTTTTTGGACGTGCCCAAGGATGTCTGGATTTTGGGCAGACATCATATTAGCCATAAAGGAAATCTTTACAACTGCCCAACCTTTAAACTGGGAGGAGATGATTTTAGGGGCTTCCCCTCCGGATGTTAGGGGCCCAGACTTGCTGTATCTCTGGGCAATTCTGACAACAGCAGCCCACAAGGCGATAATTAGGACTTGGCTCAGTCCTTCATTGCCACAGAGACAGGATTGGATCTCGCTTGTCAAGGTCCTTGCTGAATCAGAGGAACTTACTTTTAAAATAAACCACAAGACCTCGCTTTATGTCCAAAGATGGTCGAGGTGGGTGGTCTGGCAACAGTCAGTTGGGGTAGTCTGACCTGGGTGTGAGGCTGGGCCTTCTTTCCTCCTTTCCTTCCCCTGGGCGAGGACGATTCGTGGAAGTAAACCAGAACCTTAACAACTTAACTTCACTGGAAGAAATTTAATACAGACTTAAGGTTTTACTCATGCCTCTATAGAAGTTTTTAACTCCAAGAATGTTGGAGCTTTTCATTCTAGCTTTGGAGTGGAAGTGTACTGTATTCCTATATAATGTATTGATTTTGTAACATTGACTGTCGAAGATGTAACCAACTATCTTGCAAAGCTTAAATAAAAATTAAAGTATTAAAAAAAAAGGGCAGGCACAAGAGGGAGTGGTGAGGTCATGGAGCAGAGAGGAGAGAGAGCGTTTGGAAGAGGCAGAATGAATGGTTAGGGTGTGAGAGTTCCAGAGTTTAGGAAAGTGGAAAGAGAAGGCCGCCTGACCAGCGAGTGACTTTCAAGAGGGAAGCGCAATGGAAAAGTATCAGAGTTACGGAGGGTGTATGAGGAGAGAGGCTGGGGGGGGGGGGAGAGGAGATAACTACGGTAAGAGGGGAGGGAGGCCAGCTAGAATTTCTTGATAAGAGGCACAGTGGATTAGGTGGGGATTTTCCAGGAAGAGGAGGGAGAGGGCAGAGTATAGGAACAGTGGTGAGTACAAGGTGGGCAGTCCAAGGCAAAGCGGCAGAGGGAGTGAAAGAGGGGGTCCAGTCTGGCCAGGGTGGATTTTGGGGCAGCACTGTAGACAGTGTTGTCATAATTCATAATGATATGGGTCATTTTAGTGATGATGTCTTGGCGAGCAATTTTGACTATCTGAGAGACAAGTAAAGGAGTGTAATTATGAGACCATAATTACACTCCAGCACTTGTTTCAGACCAAGAGCCTGTGTACCAAATCAGTACGCTGTACAGTGCCTAGAGTGCCAGTGTGTAGATGTCCCCTGTTGTGATACTAGGTCCCCAGATGCCAGAAAACAACTCTGTTAAGACCTCGATGTTGCCAGCAGCAGTTTAACTACAGAACTGGGAAGTGACATCATGGAGTGACATAAAGGAGCCTCAGTTTCAGATTAGGACTGAGGAGAAATGCATGGTAACCGACAAGGAGGACATGGAAAATGGGGCCGCTGCAGAGAGCCAGCAGTGTAAATGGATCAAAATACAAATCCTATCTGTCGTTTCTGCAGCCGCCAAAACCGCGACCACCGACACCACCAATGAATTTGATAATAAAGAGAACAAAAACGGGACAGCAAGTACAGAAAAAAAAGAGAAGTTGGACTGCAACAGCACTGTACTACAGCACTGTCAAATTACCAGTAATGTGGTGGTCCATTTCAATTAAAGAAAAAAATATGGCCACAAGTTCAGTTAAGCTTTAGAGTTCAGGTCTGAAAAGAACTTAACTATTAAGTGACTGAATTGTTTCCCTTAATGTTATAAGGGATTACAGTTAGTTTCCCCAACAGTAGGAAAGGATTACAGTTTGCAATAATTATTTCCTTAGTGTTTAAAGGGACTACTTTTTCTTGCATAGAAAAAAAACGGCATATTTTAGTACCATTTTAACACTATATTGTCTGTTTTTGCTTGACATGTGTGAAACATTTTTGACACTTATAAGTGTGATAAGATACTTCAGGGATGTGTAATCATGCTTTAATAATTGCAGTTAGCTTTTGTGTGTTTAAAGGCACTCGGTGCAAGCGCCTCATGCCTAACAACACCCTCGATCCGTGCAGTTATTACAGCATAATTACACACTCTGGCATGTTTCACTGCATACATAAGACATGGCGTAGAACTCTGAGAATATACTTTTGTAACACTTGTATAAGGAAATTAACATAAAAAAATAACAGCATTGTGGCACCCTAGAGGTAGGGTTACCTTTGTTACTCTAACCCTGTGTGCATACGGCACTTGGACATTTCCCTCAAGGGTTCGATTAACTGATGATAACCCAACCCCTGGGCATGCCTTAATGCTCAGTTATTGATGCTTTTTGCTCCCTCGAAGAAAGCAAACCAGTTTTAAAGGGACACTGTTAGCTTTTGACTTTTACAACCCCTTTTAGAACAAGAGCCTGAAGCCATCTGTGTTCCTAAGTAATGGATTTATGTTGGCAGACATACATATATCATGCCACATTTTAGCCTTTTTTTTTTTTTTAATTTTTGAGTCTTCATGTTAATGTTGTGTCTGAAGGTTTTATCTGTTTCTGTCTTATTTATGACATATGCTTTATTTAATACCCAGCCTGTGTTTACGTAAGGCGCCCAGAGTCTCTGGGATTGGGCGCTATATAAATAAACTTTGCCTTGCTTTCTTAGTTTTCCAGACGACCCACTCATGTTTCTGGTCACTGATCCCAACACCCGTTCCCACTGCCAGCATGGCCTCCATAGTGCATGTAAACTTGTACATGGATGAGCCTGACAAATTTCAAACATTGTAGGAGTACATTTTAGAAAACAGCTCTGTTAGCTGAGTTAAGGAAAGTAGAGCACTATAAGAAATGAGTGCTGTTTCATACTGATGTTTGGCTTTGAAAAGTCAAGCCATCACACAGGGCATGCACATAAGTGTCACGCTTATGTGCATGCCTGCTGTGATGGCTTGACTTTTCAAAGCCGAATAGCAGCATGAAACAGCCCTCGTTTCTTATAGTAGCCTGCTTTCATCAGCTTAGCTCACTGAGCTGTTTTATAAAATGTTCTCCTACAACAGTGCTTGAAATTTGTCAGACTCATCCATGGATGAGTTTACCTGTGTTTTGGAGGCCATGTTGGCATTGTGAACACGTGTCTGAATCGGCAACCAGAAATACAAGCGGGTCATCTGGCAAACTAAGAAGAATAAAAATGTGAAAAAAAGACTCAAGTGTGGCATAATATGTATGTCTGGCAGCATAAATCCATTAATTATGAATATGATGGCTTCAGGTTCTTATTCTAAAAGGCGGTATAAAAGTCTGCCAAAAGATGATAGTGTCCCTTCAAGTTTCTGTACTGCATTGCTTCTGACATTGCAGATCTTAGCCGTATGTCTGTTTCGTTCGGAAGAAGTGTCTCCATGCCATTTGTTCTACTGGCTCTGGTTACTGTAGTCCTGTCCAGTGCTGTTGACACATTGCTCTTCCAGTGCTCATATCATTGCCTTGCTGATGCACAGAGACAGAAGCAAAACATATAGTACCTGTCCAGGACAAGTGACTAAAGTAAATCTACTTAATCCCACAACAAAACGTGGTGGTCTGCCACTGCACAGTTTGTTTTTAATAACTCACATTGAACAAATTGCTTCTCCTGAGATGTCATTGGGTGTGTTGGAAAAGTAGAAACAGTAGTCTGCCATAAAAATGATTGCCTCTGGCACTCATAGAGCACTGGCACAGTACCCCAGGGACCTGGGTTCAAGGCCCAGTGAGGTCACACTTTTCCTTTCATATTTCCATCATGATTTAAAATTGCCTCACAGTGACTTTACTGTACTGAGAAGTTGTCTGGTGCCTCTGGTATCAGAATTCTAGTGGTTGTTTCCCTACCCCATGAGCAAGTTCTAAATATAAGGTGGAAACACTGGAGAGGCTATTTAGGAGGGTGATGTAGAATTGAAAAAAAAGTCAGTAAACATTACATTGTAACTTCTTGCTGAGGTCTCTGTATTGTGGTTTCCATGATGACAGAGACCTCTGGAGCTTCACTCTCGAGGTCTTCGTCACCAGGGAAACCACTCGGTATGAGACACACTATGCTATATGTGTTAGGTGGTGGGAGGAGAGCTTTTCTTATTTGTTTGTTTATCCTGTTTCCTTCCCATCAGTTTAAGGCATTTTGAATTGGCTTACTAGACTCCCAGCTTTCATAGCTCATTGTTTTTTTTAGTGGGTTTAAGATATAGTCATTGAACGAGTGCAGATGCTGGCCTGGTGGTGCTAAGGATTGAGGCGCTGGGCGCCACACCACACCTCGCCACGCCGACGACCCAGGTTTGGGAGCGAGCTTTGGTCGTCGGGGGATAGCTGAGCATCCAGGGACAGCTTGCCCTCTCCGGGGGAAGGGGGGACTTCCAACCCGGCAAGCGGCAACCCCTGGCGGAGGCTGGGGGAAGCGACAGCAAGCTGGAGTCTCAGGGGTATGATTGGTTGCAGGCATAGGCTGGCAGCCAGTCAGCCTCGGGGGCTGCTCCTTCGCGGAAGGAGGGGGGGACGTTGCGGATGCCGGCAGATGCCTTGACGCAGGGGCATGTAGCGTCCCATGAGGAACACTGGGGGAAAAAAAACCTCATAGCCAGGATGACGGAACACCGAGCCAGGTCCCGATGTGCCAGCACCTGCCTGCGACCTAGGACCCTGACAAGATGCAAGATTCGGGGGTCCGCTGACCCCGCCTCCACCCGGGGGCTTACCGTGGTTAGATGGAGGGACCAGAGGTTGCAAGGTAGGTGCTGGCAGTGGCAGGCTTAATGGGCGATTCCTGAAGGATGTGGCTCTGTGGGGCAGGAGGAGGGAAAAATAGAAATTTCCAAAAAAAGAATGAGTGCAGATAGTTTTATTTATTTTATTTTAAACATGTTTTACCAGGTAAGCACACAGAGACCAGGGCACATTTCCAGTTGTGACCTGGGAGGAGGGGAGAAATGGGACAGTGAGGAATCGTATAACATTCATACTTCACATACATATTCCAAAAAGCAAATTATACAATGGCAAGAAAATTTCCTAGGCTCTGATTGGTCAGTGTGTGCCTGGGACAGTGAGGTTATCTGAGTATAACCTCACTGTATGAACTCTAGGCACATACATGACAGAGCCAGGTATCATGCGCGTCCTCCACAAGTAACCGCCACTCAGAACTGCTGCTGTTAAGCACTTCAGTCCCCAGAAATGTATCGCCCCCCCATCAACTCTTGCTCCATCTAAAATGTGTAGCCACGTTAAACAAACACAAAGAAAGAAAGATTTTTTTTCTCCAGACAGTGCGGCATGCGGCTAAAGTGCAGGTGCACCCGCCCGGCTGTCTGTTTCCTCCAAAAAGCCACCTGCTGTCCGGTATTTGAAACAAGCAGTGAATCTTTCCTCAGGTTGGGCAGCTTTACTGTCTTCTCATGAAATATGCCTGCACAACAAAACTACAATCCGTGTGTTTCCCCTGCTCCACAGCATGATGTTTTGCAGGCACTTCTTCTACATACTGCACTACACCCTGCCTGGCTCTGAAAGCTGCCCCGCTCCACAAAATGAGAGCCAACACCGCCCTGCTCCCGAAACTAACGTCCAACGACATATTCTCCAAATAAGAAGGAAAACGATCTACGTAAGCAGTAATAACCGACAGGGTGGGCGGTATTGTGCTATACCGGACTGCCCGATGTTGCAGCGGAAGGCCTTATAGCCCCTGGAAGGTCCGGTATATCACAATTCTGCCCACCCTGGAGGGTATTATTGCACTTAGAAAATGGGCACTATAAAAACTATATAAGTTTAATAACAAATTAAGTATAAAATTAGTTTAATATGAATTTTGTAATAAAATAGTTCCTCCGCATGGATTTGAATGCTGTTTTTTTGTTTTGTTTTTGTTTGCTGGTCATCATGGTTACTATCCCCCCCCCCACTCACACACAGGAGCTGCTCGTTTGCTGCCATGATAGCTCAGCTGCAAAATGAAAAGATGATTTTGATTTCTGTTACACAAACACAGAGTGTGATACCTCCGATAGCTCAGTGTGTGAGAGCAGACAGTATGCTGCTTGCTATCTCTGGAGTGCCCCATCAGCGATTGCGGTAAGCTGTGTAGCACGCTTGAGAGAATGTTTTCTGTGTAGTCATGTGTGGCAAGATACTCCCAGAGGCACCTGTGAGAAGTGGCTTATCTGATTTATTTAATTTAGAAAACGGGCAAGTGATGGAGAGCAGGAACTGTTGCCACCCCTCATGCAAGCACTTTGTTTCCTTTGTCTATGTCGTTGTCGCCCCCCAAGACAGTGGCAGTACACTTTACTTTCAAACTGAGACCAGGAGATGTTACGATTGGCATGGGAAGACAGCGAAACTCAAAGCGCCATCGACAAAATTAGCAGAACTGCGGGCTCGGGGAGTGGGGTGAGACCAGGAAAATGATGGCGTGAGGAAAAGAGTTTATTTTTATTTAAAAGAAAGCTGTGGCTTGCTGGTGCTAGAAATGTAGGGAGGGGGGGCGACACTGAGCAGACGAAATTACGGTTGCGATCCCACTACAGTTGTTTTCATTAAAAAAAAGTGTTTAAAACAGTTTTGGGACCATGGGAGTGAACGGGAAGGCAGCTGAAGGAGGGGATGCAACAGTGCAGTCGGCTGTCTGAGAATCATACTGTCAAGTCTGCCAGCAATCAGGGCAGCAGCATGTATAGTAAAAATGTTTTTAAAAAAGTTACGTGACATGAGAGGGAGGTTGATGTTCAGTTTCAGATAGGTGGCACTGAACTATGGAGCCTAGATGGGAGCAGCAGTATCTCTCGCTAAGCGAGAGAAACAAAATGGTGTCTCCAATAAACTGAAAATTCTTAGGGACAGTGATTTTGTAAGGTAATCAGGCAGCCAAAGACTGGGGCTCATTATTTCATACATAATTCATGGCATTAGCCAATCAAAAAGGAGAATGCTCGCTACCCATTTTCTAAAACCAGTTTACTCACACAGGGACCATAGAGGCAGGATGGGGGGGCATGACTAACCAGATGAATAAAATACAAAGTAACGGAGCTGAAGGCACATCTTTACAGAACAGCTCCACCTGGTGGAAAAATGCAGAACAAGAACTTTTTTCCTGTATGAATGCTTTCACACTGGAAAAAAAAAACTATTTAAGAAGTAACTTTTTTCTTATTTTTTTCCTCTACATGAAATTGAACCATTGTATAATAGCAATAATGCACTCCAGAGTGTGGGTCGTGCTGGGATAACCTCACTTCAGGGGTGCTGGAAGCACTCGGCCTGCGTCTGCATGCCCAACCACCCCAGGCGTGAGGTTATATCAGCATGACCCACACCCTGTCATGCATTATTGCTTAAACAAACAAGTATATGGCAGACAGCATGTCCTGGTGCAGTAAATTATAGCAACATGACAGGGCAGCCCCAGGGAAAGAAAGTAAAAAGTGGAATCAGGGCTGTCCCACAGAGGATCACAGCAGTTAACACAATGTACATCACAGGGTTAATATGATATGCACTAGCTAGATGAGTTATATAGGCTCGGGAGGAGGGGTTGGCATTGTGGACCTGATGTGGGGGATTTGTAGTGCGACTTGATCAGAGCCTTGTCTGATGGGGGGAGGGGGCAGTGACATTGACTGGGAGACTCTCCCAGGTGTTAGGGAGCCTCTAACTGATGTAGTCTTGGCCTAGGTTGCACTTTAACTGTGGGACATGAAGGTGGCGTCCTACCTCGGAACTGAGCAGATCGGAAGGGTTTGCTGCAGGGGAGAAGCGGTCAGACAGATATCCAGGCAGTTTACAGATCAGTACTTGGAACCAAGGACGGCAGCATGCATCATTTGTCTCATGGGAGGAGGAGACTACTCTGGTCCATTGTACGTACTGCATCGGGGGCAGGGGGTTCAAGTCCAGGGTGAATCTACATAGTGCGTTGAGCAGGGTACTGATTTTATCAAGGGATATGGAGGTAGCACCTAAGAAGACTACATCCCCATAATCTGTAAGGGGAAGGACTGATTGTTGCACTGTCTGTTTCCTGATGATTTGATGGAGGCATCCCTTTACTTTATGTAGGGTACCTAGCTTGGAGTATGATTTGGTTACTGCCTGGGAGATGTGTCCCAAGTAGTCAGTGTGTTGGTCCAGATGGAGACTGAGGTATTTGTAGGAGGACCTGGAAAAAAAAAAATATAAAGGATAAAGAACCTATGGATCTGAAATGCATAGAGTGGGCACAGGATTTGGGTGCTTTGTTTTATGTTTGATTGACTTTTAAATAACTAGACAACGGAGGATGGTGAGTGGTTGGAGCGAAAGCCAGATTGGTAGGAAGTTAGCCAGTTTGTGCATAGTAGTTCTATAGCTGCCTGCTGATAAACCTCTCAAGGGTTTTGGAGAGGATGGGGAGCAGACAGATTGGCTGCTAATTGGAGGATGAGTCAGCTGGGCCACCTTTGAGGATTGGAACTACTAGAGCGTGCCTCCAGCTGCAAAGAAAGGAGCTGGTACCTGGTGATCTATTAAGTTTGTGGGCAATAGGGACAGCTATTGCTAGAGTGCTGATTTTGAGGAATTTGGGCATGATGCCATTGTCTCCACAGTTGAATGCTGCATTTAGTGCCAAAAGCTGTTTGTGAACGTTGGCCACTGAGATTGCCTGCAGGAGGAAGTGTCTCTGGTGGGTGAATTGAATAGTGGGGGTCGGGGAGGTTGGGAATAAAAGCCCTGAGGTCTTCCATGAAGTACTGACTGAGGGCATCAGCGGTTAAAGGGCAACCAGGTGGGGTCAGTGCCTCGCTGGGGAGGGTTTAATTAAAGAGATCTACCAAGTTAAACCAATATAGATTTGCACCACATATGTTGGTGCCTACCCCTGTGACACACATTTGCTGCATATGGTGTTCCTATAAAAATGCTTGTAAAATTGTTGCTACCGAGTCTTGCCAACTTCCCAGTGTTAAGAGCCGCCTATACTCTACCCCGCGCACAGCCACATTATGATGTAAAGCCAGGGAGAGCACTGGGCCTTGTTAGTCGATTGGTGCCCTTGATTAATCACCAGTTGACCATTACAATATATAAAAACAATGGGAAAACTGCCCCCCATAGTCTGTAATGGAGCGCGTCCCCATGCTGTCCCTGGCTTTACATCATAAAATGGCTATGCGCAGTGGTGGAACATGGGCAGGTCTTAACAGCTGGAAGTTGGCAAGACCCAGTGGCAACAATTTTACAAGCATTTTTACAGGAAAACTACAGTATTATTTTTGGCACCATATGCAGCAAATGCTTGTCCGCAGGAGTAAGGCACCAATATATGTGGTGCAAGGCATCAGTCTGGTGAGTCTCTTTAAGTTATTGACAGTTCTCCAGAACTTAGAAGGGTCAAGGGCTTGCTGTGGAAGTATTTGGCTCTGGCTAGGCAAATGCTTCTGGTACACTGATTCTGAAGTACGATGTGGGCTTGCCTGTCCTGAGGTAGCCCGATTGACTTGTGCCTGACTCAGGCCGTGTCCCTCTGCTGGAGAAGTTCAGTCATGTCTGGTGTGATCCAGGAGAGGTGGCCCCATACTTGGTGCATGTTTGTCAAAGATATCTAGGAATACGGAGGAAAAGTGAGCTGGTGCCTTGTCCTGATCAATGGCTGATAGAACAGGGACCAGCTGGCTGCCAGGCGATCTTCAGTGAAAATGTGAGGGCAAAATGCTTTAAATTATCTGGCATAGGTTATTTTGGGGGAGGGGCTTTAGTAGATTTAATTTCTCGCGCACAGTACTTCATACAGGGGTCATTGAAAATGTCTATCCAGGTGCCAGAGGACAGGATTCTTTGTGGGTGGGATACCTGCACCTAGTCTATCGTGCTGTGATTGTCTGATTTGTGGTTAAATCATGTGGATGCTAAGAGTAGTTGGTGCAAATTCAGGGCTTTAACCTTGGAGTGAAGGTTACTGTGTGAGGGAAGCTTGGTGCCAGTTGACCAGTTAATGTTAAGGTAACCTAGCACAATATGCCCACCTTTGGGAAAGGGGTCTAGAACTTTCTGGAGTATATCTGTGACCACGTTGGAGGATTTTGCCTGGTGTGTAGACACCTGTTATCTGCATTGGGATGGACTGAGGGCTGGTAAGGACCCCTGACATGAGTTCATGCGATTTTGGGATGGCTTCTTGGTTAGTGATGGAGAAGCTGTGGGGGCATGCTGAATGGGTGAGGACACCTCCCCTGCACTTGGAGCAGTTTTACCTGTGGGATATGTATCCAGGGATTTTGTTGGCCAGGGAGGATATTCTGGGGAAGGGCAGGTTTTGGTTACTATCAGAAAGTCTGCTTGGCTCAGGATTGCCCAGGTTTTCACAAAGTCAGTCTTGAGGACCAGGCTCCTGATAGTAACGTGGCAGATTTTTAAAGCCCTAAGGTCAGAGGAGAGGAGAGGTACGCCGCTAGTGTTGGGGGCAGCCCTGAGTTGGCCTCCATGTTCTCGCCCAGAAGCAGCAGCAGTATGATGAAAAGCTGCGAGATCACTGTGCTGCTGAGTTCCTGTGTTGGAGTGCTGCCACTGCTGAGATTGGAGTTGGACTTGGGGGGACTGGAAGTGAAGGGATCACAGTGACGGGGGATCCAAGATCAAGACTACAATTGACAGTGAGCCTGTGAGCCAGGGTTCAAAGCAGTGAGTTCTGGGGCTTAGTGGGTGGATACCTTGCTATCTGGTGCTCAGCCTTTTACCGAACAAGCTGCCGATGCCCAAGTTTCACATAAAGCTGGGCCTCCTGCAGATAAAGAAAAATGCCATAAAAGGTGCTGGTGATCATCAACAAGAAAGCAGGTCAGGGGCTGACGACAAAGCAGACTGGCCCAGCTTGCCTCAGCAAGGAGTTACAGACAGTCCCTCTGACCTGTAGTAGTGCTCCCTTCCACCTGCACTGGGCTTTACCAGGGAGAGAGATACTGATGAGAGGGACAGCTGCCATGGGGGGGGAGGGCATTTGAGGTTTTCTTTATTTAGCTTTTGTGAAGTTTAATATCATGCTCCTTCCCTAGTTTCCTTCAGTAACAGTGCTCCTTCCAGCTGTACTGGAGAGGGGCACCTGCCATGGACTTGGGGGCTGCATTTTGTGGTTTACTTTATTTCACTTCTTAGAAGTTTCATATCCTCATGCCCTGATTTTATACTGGGCTGTACTGGGTAGGGGGTCAGGCACTGGGCACAAAGTGGTGGTTGTGCTGGGGTAAGGGGCAAGGTTTGGTGTTTAGTCTATTGTAGTGTTGAGAAACTTCATTGAACATGGTGCCGCTGCAGTCGCCGCTTCAATTCTACTTGAAGTTGGGCCTTCTGATGTCAAGAAGAATGCCATCATGGACGATTACCAGGTGATGACTGGAGTGCTGGGCCTGAGCCTCAGTTGCAAGGTGCTGGAGATCCAATTGTCAACCTGATCTGACTCCCTGGTGTCTAATGTCCTCCTTCCCTCTCCCTAGCCCCGATTCTACTCCTGGTGTCTTGCAGCACCCCCTCACCCTGATCATACTCTCTGGTATCTAGCGCCTCCCTTTGATTAAAATCACTGGTGTCCCACCCAACCCTGATAGCTCAAAATAAAGTAGTCACCATTCCTCTCTCTTACATCCCCACCCCTTTTTCCTTGCTGGTCCTAGCTCCTGCCAGTGAGGGGAGGACTCACTCTGGCTTCATGCCAATCTCATACTATAATTAAAAAAAAAAAGTCTCCATCTCCTTCCTCCAATTCCATTCACCTTGCCCCACAGATTTTGTTCCCCTGGTCAGTCTTGGGCTGGTAAGGTTGAAGCTGTGACATGGATGTGTGTGGCTTCCCGAATAGTGGCCAAAAGTGCTGCCAAGGTTCTTATATTGGTAGCCAGCCCGGTGGTGCTGAGGGTTGAGGCACTGGATGCCACACCTCGTGCCGGCGACTGGGGTTCGGGGACAGACTCTAGTTTCGAGGGGTCTGCAGGGGGAGGACTGAGCATCCGGAGGACTGCTCTCCTCTCCTGGGGTGGGTTTGTGGGGATGCCTTGCTCAGCGGTGACACCCATTGGAGACCAGGAGGTACCACAAGGAGCGTGCTGTTTTGGGGGAGGTGCTGACACGTCCCTCGCGTAGATATCATTGCACATCCAGCGTCTCGGGCAATACAAGGTGGAAAACCCCGGTTGGTTGGGAGGTGACGGCAGACGCTCCAGGGCCACTCCCACATGCTCCAGTGCCAGCTCCCGACTTGATTCTCCGTGGTCCCCACCTCCCTGTATGGGGTCTGCGGTGGAGGGACCCAATACCCAATTCCTTGGTCTTGGGAAGGAGTTCAGGTGGGGCAGTAGAGGAGTGGTTGAGCGGACCCCGCCTGAGAGATGCCACATCACCAGCAACCAGAGCGAAAAAGAATTTACAAAAAAGAAAAAAAGATTCTTACATTGAGGTGCAGCTGAGGTTGGAGTCAGTCTTACGGTCCTGGAAGTGAAAGGATCACAACAGCAGGGGATCTGAGATCGAGGCTGTGATTGGTGGGTCTGGCCAAGGCTGAGATCAGTATTGGAATCTGTACTATGAAACTCTCTATTTGAATCTGAGGCCAGCGGGATCAGAGCCTGGGGACCTGGGGAGTCTGAAACTGAGCTGTCTGGATTTGAATCTTTGATCCAGGGCAAGTGAGGTTCAAACCTGAGACAGGGGTGTTGGTCCCGAGCAACAGCCTGTGGAGAATGAGTATGTGTGACATCCAGTGTCCAGGTCCAGAACCCCATGGCATTGTCATTGAACGAACCACTGATGCTGCAGACGCCCCGGTTCCACATGAAGCTGAGCCTACTGCAGATCAAGAAAAGTGTCATAAAAGGTGCTGAAGATCATCAACAAGAAAACTGGCGAGGGGTTCACTTTAAAGATAGGGAGCAGCCTGTTCCAGCCCATCCTGGCAGAGGGGTTACAAACAGCCACACTAGGTAGTAGTGCCCCCTTTCACTTATATTGAGCTCTACTGGGGAGAGGAGCAGCTGCTGTGGGGGGAGGAGGTATCTCAGGTTTTATATCCCTTTTGAGAAGTTTCATATATCCTGAACCTTCCAGATTAATTTATTTTACTTCTGAGAAGTTTCATATCATGCCCACTTCCAGTGTCTCATACTGTGGTTTTATACTGGCCTACACAGATGGAGGAAGTCTGACTCTGGACACAAAATGGTGGCTGTGGTAGTGTGGTAAGGAGAAAAATTTGGGATTTAGTCTGTTTTACAGTTGAGAAGCTTCCTACCCCCCCACACACAGTTCCCCCCTGCCTTAGTCACATTGGGATGTACTGGTGGAGTGGACATCTGGCAAAGGTCTGGAGTTCTGTAGGTCACAGAAGCAACAACGTTGGGGGTATTAGTTTCAGATCAGTTAGTAAAACTCTGCTTTTTGTAATGGCTTCCACTTCTTTGTGTGTTGATTTCAGAAAACTTTACAAGAAAAAAGAAAGTGTAACTAAACATCTAACACGCAAGGAGACTAGAACTAGAATATTAGAATAAGTGTGAATTAATTTGTGATCCTAGTTTAAACAGATGTGACTTCTTTTTTTGACACTGCCTAGGGTCTGAAATGGATTTTTGACACAATCTAGGTCTGAAGTTAAACATCCAAGTACAGCTGTACTTTCCTCTTGAATGTTGGTGCTAAACTACACCCTTAATATTTTGGACACGTCATTCAAAATGTACTTCAGGGACCCTTTTTAGAAAGATGTATTTGCTGAAAGTTTTTTTATTTCTGTTTGTGAAATCTTCCCTTTAAGTTGAGATCAGAAGTACTGTATAAGTAACAGGAGACACTGTTCTATGTGTTGGACCGCCTGATTTATTTGTTTATTTATTGAGCTCTAGGAATTACAACCCTTTGAGTCAGGGACTCTTTTTCAAAGGCTCCACGTCAGTACAAAGTGTGGCAGGCAAGTGTTACAGGCATCATGACATCATGAACAATGACATTTAATTATAGACAGAGAATATTATACAATAGGGAGTTATCTAATATTATACAATGGCAAGAAAATTTCCTGGATGCTGATTGGTCAGTGTGTCCCTGGCACAGTGAGGTTATCCCAGCACAACCTCACTGTATCAACTCCAGGCATACATATGCATACATGCACCGGTCACTGCTCACATGCGTGTCAGCACCCCATTTCTACTGTAATAGACTAAGTGACATTTTTGTCTTCAGTAGTTTGTCACGTCGGCCAGAACCAAATGAAAAAAAAAAAAAAGCACAAGACATTTAAACAATAACGCCATCTACCCATGCTGCACAAACCACCTTGTTTTTTTCACACTGAAAGAAACAACTGCAGTGAGCGCCCAAATAGCGACTGCAATCTGATGAAGCATGCGAGTGACTGACAGCTGGGCTGTTTCTTCAAAGAGCCACAAACAGCGGCTCCGCAATCACCCCTGCTACCTCTTTTGGCTCGCAAAAAAATAAAAAGCCAAATACACAGGGTAGCCAGCGGGAACAGAACAGCAAGCATGTTTCTAGCGGTATACCACTCGCGCTCAGTATATTGCAGGGCAGATGAAACTGTGACTCACCTAGTAGCCTTCACTTAACTGTGTTTCTCATGCTTCTAATCTCCCTCGCAACTGCCACCAGTGAAACATGACCGAAACTATGTGCCACAGACTAGGACACCATCACTTTCAAACAGAAACACAGAGAAAAAAATGGAGGCCAGCCCTTTGCAGAGACTGACCAACTCATTTATGAGCAGCACCACCTGCTGGCCAAAATGAGACTATTTTTTCCCCATATACACCACCTCTTTCATAAACAAACTGAAAATCACTTCTAAAAATGTTTTTAGTCTTTTCTTTTTTTTTTTCCTAAATGAGCCATTGTATAATAGCATACTGACTATGTCGGTTGTGTGGATAATCCTCACGCTCTTGCAGATGGAATGCACTGCATGCGGCCTCGTGCCCAACCACCCCAGGTGTGAGGTTATCCCAGCACAACCCACACCCTGTCGTGCATTGTTGCTTAAACAAAGCATTACAATAAGCATTGACAATTGACTTGGGAGTAACCAAAAATTGTAAAGACAAGTCTGAGGAGAAAAAATAAGTAATAGAGACAGGAGAAGTGGAGCTAAGGAGGCGACAGTGAGAAACAGGCCCAGGAAGTGGACCAAAGGAGAGCTGGAAAAATAGTAGAGACCAGAAAGCCGCCCAGTGGGTGTTGCCGTGTGGGCAAGGTGCAGGAGAGGAAATAGTTGGAGAGTTACAACAGTGTTACGGCAGTCGCAGTTTGATGAAACCAAGATGTGGTCCCGCAGTTCTGTTCTGAAAGGGCCCAACCTGGGTAAGGATAGGAGGGAACAGGGGATGGAATTCATCCATAAAGGGGCCCTATAGTCGAAAGACCTGTGACCGGCGGTGGTTCTGTAGAAAGGGACTTGGAAAGCAGTTTTGTCGGTGTGTTTGGTTGCCCGCCTGTGCTGCCGTGGAGAGAGGAGAAGGTTACAGCCAGGGGTGAGTGGCCCATAGAGATTTTTTTTGCTAGTAGGCAAGTCTGATAGTAGAGACATCCTTGGAAATTTAGCCAGGCTGAGCTTTGATAGAGATCGCAGGTATGCGTCAACCTGTTTTTTGCTCAGGGCAGAGTTTGAGGCAGAGCCGTAGATGACTATACCATAGTCTACCAAGGATAGGATAAAGCTGGTGATAGCCAGCCTAAGAGCAGGAGGAGGGAGGCAGGACCTAATTCTGTAGAGGAGGCCAATTCTGGCATTAATTGCAGAGCAGGTAATGTGTTTATGGAAGGAGAGGGCAGGATCGAGGGTTATACCAAGGTATTTAAAATGGGGAACAGATTCCAGGGGGGTGCCATGATCGATCAATCAATCAATCAAATCTTTATTTATCCAGGCGAAAATCGTTGAGCACAGCTCATTTGCAAGATGGACCTGGTAAGGTCAAGGTTCAATTTACATAGATACATAAAAAATATTCAATATACACACACTCTAGGATACTACATAGAATATTCAGTATACACACAGTCTAAGGATACATTCTAATCAGACTATACATTAAATTCAGGTGTAGTGGTAATAAGGGGTGAGGGGAAGGGCAGCGGGAAGTGGTGTGCCTGGCTGGTGGGGGAGGAGGAAGATGGTGGGGGCCTATACTGTGGAACGGATAAACTGTGGGCCTTATGAAGAGGGCAGGAGGGCGGCACTGGGGGGTTTGTATAACAGGGGTATAGGGCTGAGATATATGACAAGGGATTAAGGGGAGGCGGATGGAAAGGAGGGGTGCATGGAGTGTGGGGGTGGTGACTCTTAGTAAAGGTGGATACCTTCCGTGAGTTGGCTATCTGGGGAGGGAGATGGATAAGATTAGGAATATTCTACTGTTTGTGGAAACAATTACATTTTTCTTTGATAAGCCTCGAATACAGATATTTAAAGGATGTAAATGAGATGTATCTGTTCACTTTCAGGGTCTTCTGCATCGTATTCCATAAGGCAGATAAGACATAGCTGATAGCAGATCTACCATATCGAGAATTGAATTTGGTCACTTTAAGCATGATGAAGTTTAGACTTCTTAGGGCATATTTACTTGATGTGATTTGTGTGAAGCAGTCTGAGACGTAATTTGGTAGCATCTTTGATATCGCTCTATAAGTCCATAGGGTGGCATTCCTGTCTCTTCTAAATTGAAGCGAGGTCCATCCAACTGCAGCATAAAGAGAGCAGTGGTGAGTGCTGGAGGAAGATCTGTAATAAACCTCAAGGCTCTATGGTAAAGTGTGTCCAATTTGCTCAGATATGAGTTGGGGCAACGACCATATAGGAAATCTGCATAATCTAATACTGATAGAAATGTGGCCTGGACCAGCTTCTTTTTAGAATCACTTGTGAGAAAGTGCTTTATTCTGTAATAGAGCCCAAGCCTCTGACAGAGTTTTTTTAGCAGATCTTCCAGATGATCTAAGTAGTCGAGTCTACTGTCTACCCAGACCCCCAGATATTTGAATTTTGTAACATATTAAAGATTTTCACCAAGGGCAGTGGATATGTGGGAGAGATTGTTTGGGAAGGAGTGTCCCGCTTGTGTTTGGGGGGAGAAAAACATTGCCTTTGTTTTTTTTTGCATTTAGCAGGAGTTTTTTTTCCAGTAGTTGGTGTTGTAATAGGTTGAATTCTGCTTGTAGCTCTATGCATGCTGTTACGGGAGAGGGGTGACTGACATACAATACTGTATCATCTGCAAACAGGTGTACAGTGGCTTTGGTGAGGTTATTGTTGATGCTATTGATATAGATGGCAAATAGGATTGGGCCGAGGATGGATCCTTGGGGAACTCCTCTTTGGAGAGATTTGAGTGGTGATAGGTCTCCTTCAGCCTTCACCTGCTGGGTCCTTCCCGTGAGACAGTTATTAAACCATCTAATGGAGGTTGAGTCGAGCCCTATGGATTTCAGGGAGGAGAGGAGCAGTTCGTGGTCGACCGTATCAAATGCCTTACTCAGGTCTAAAAATACAGCACAGACACAATTTTTTTGTCCAGTTCAAGTTGCCAGTCATTGGTTACTTTAGCCAGGGCTGTGATGGTGCTGTGGTTGGTTCTAAACCAGATTGCGCTGGATTTAAAAGATTAGCCTCTTCAAGATATCCTCTTAGTTGGGTGCTTACGATTTTTCTAGCAGCTTGATAGCACAGGAGGATAGAGATTGGCCTGTAGTTGTTGAGGTCCATGGGGTCCCCTGCTTTCAGTAGCGGGATAACTTGGGCTGTTTTCCAGATCGATGGAATAGATCCTAGTTGTAGTGAGAGGTTAAATAGGTGTGTTATTGGCACTGCTGATACTTGTATGGCAATTTTAAAAAAATAGGGATCACGGGAGTCTGCACCTGCACCTGTTTTTGGTGTCCAACTGTGATATTAATTCTTCCACCTGCTTCAGGGTGGCTGGTATGAAGGAGAAGGTGGACTCCATTACCCATACTTCAGTGTTCTTGTTACCTAACTGGGAACGCATTTGGTTAGCCGGAGAGGTGTCGAATGCTAGACCAGCAGTTGTAAAGTGATTGTTGAATGATTCCAGGACTTCCAGTCTGTCAGAGATGGTTCCCTTGCCATTGTGTATTTTGGCTGGGAGTGTGTTACTTGGATCGTATCCTGTTATGTCTTTTATGGTGTTCCAGAACTTGGCAGGGTTGTGGCAGGAGGAGTCTAGTTCAGACATATAATAAGCAGCCTTAGCATCTCGTACTTTCCTGGTACAGATAATCCTGGCTTTTTTGAACAGCTCCCAATCAGTTGATATCTTAGTTTTTGGTGCCTTTTCCATAACTTGTCTCTGTCAAGGAGGGTGGCTTTAAGGTCAGGAGTGAACCAGCAGTAGGTTTTATTTTGATCGTGCCCTTTAGAAATTGGAGCATGGATATTAAGGCACCTGTAATAATGTCATTTAGCACCCCGTACGCTATCTCCACTGTGTTTGCTAAGTAAAACTCTTGCCATCGTGTGGAGTGGTTTATCTCTTCCAGATATGCCTCAATGTTGAATTTTTGCTTTGATCTCCTCATTGTGAACTTGGTGGGGGATGACGGCTTGCATGCTGATCTTATTCCCTCAATAAGGCAGTGATCACTGATGTCATTGAATAGTACTCCAACATGCGAGAAAAGGTGAGGTTTATTCACTAGTATAACATCTAATAGTGTGCTGTTTGTATTCTTTTTGTTGATTCTGGTGGGTTCATTTATGAGCTGTGTAAACTCGTGTATGCATAGAATGATATTACGGTGCAGCTGCCTTTAAGAGCCAGTTTAGGTTTAGGTCTCCTATGATTATAGTTTCTTCTGTTCCCTTTTTGATTAGGTCACCCAGGTGGGATAATAGCTTGAGGTCAGCTGAGGGGGGCCTATAGCAGCCGATTAGCTGCAGCGATGTGGTGTGGGAGAGGGCCACTTTGAGGGATAGGCATTCAAATTCCTTTACTATGGATAATGAGTTGAGGCAAGTTAGATAGGCTGTCCTTCACATATATCGCTACACCCCCACCCCTAGTTTGGCGGTCAGCTCTGAATACTTGATAATTAGTTAAGTTTATGTCTTTGTCATCTGTGACAGGCCTGAGCCACGTCTCAGACACTACTAGTATATCTGGTAGGGTATGGTTAACCCAGGCTTGGATCATCGTGATCTTCTTTAACAGACTGCATACATTAATATGGAGAAAGCTTAGCCCTTTGATCTTGGCTAAGTCTGTTGGTGCAATGATGACCTCTGGGGGTCCTGGGTTAAGTTCTACATTTCCTGAGCATATTAATAATAGTATCAATAGTTTCATAGTTGCCGCAAGAGGTAAGTTAAAGGTTCTTGCCATTGCCTGTTTTTTTTTATTCTGATACCACTTTGTTTGCCATCTGGATATGGAGCGAAGGCCTCTTGTTAGAGCGCTGATTAGTAATCTTGCAGACAGGCGCGTTGAATAATTTTCTGTACAGAGTTGAAGCAAAGTCCCATAAGATAGTAAATCCGCCTGAGTCCCTCCATGGCAACTGCTCCATGGGTTATGTTGTAGCATTGAGAGGTCATATTTACATACCCAGTCCCTTGTGACTGTTGCAGTAATGCAGTAAGTCGAGTAATGCAAAACATCTCCCTGTGTGGCATCCTCTGAGAGATATCCTTTTTCACTACGCTCAGGATACAGTAATAGAGCTAGCAGAATCCAGAGAAATCCCCCATTATGAAAAGTATAACTGGTATGCAGAAGGTACTATATCAAATGTCTTTCGTGTTGCCCTCAGTAGATTGCTAATATAAATGACTTATTCAGCTACTGTCTGGTGAGTAGAGTTTAAAAAAAGGGAATATAAATTAGAGGGAGAAGGATAGAAAAACACAATAAGGGGTGCCTAGAGTATGTATTTCTCACTGTGATGTTTAAGGGCAAACAGTGGTCAAGCTTCGGCTCAACAGTGTGGGCAGCATGAGCGAGCAGAAAGGGAGTCTGATGATTTGGTAGCTAACAAGGGATATAGAGCAGGCTACAGGGCAGCGAGATGCAGGGGGCATGATTTATGTTTTGGCGGGAAGGTGTCTATAT
Organism: Neoceratodus forsteri; assembly: GCA_016271365.2. Lineage (NCBI taxonomy): Eukaryota > Metazoa > Chordata > Ceratodontiformes > Ceratodontidae > Neoceratodus > Neoceratodus forsteri. Next base: position 263,500,071 of record CM057454.1, on the reverse strand, counting down.
AGAAAGGCTACAGAAGGGGCAAGGGCGGGTGGGCATAAAAGTTGCGGTTTTGCCGTACCTTTCCCTGGCAGTCCCTCCGGTCTGGCGGTTCCGAGCGTCGGCTTGCGGCTGCCGACTGCCCGCTGGCAGAGACTGGCCCCGGCGCTCGACTGTGGGCACTTAGTGAAGGTCCTCTTCTGAGGAAAAAAAGACAGAGCACAGCAGGTTAAACGCTTTGCAATGGCAAGCGTCAGCAGTGCAGCAGGGGGCCAAAAATTTGCACTTTAAAGGCAATGATAATGATATTGAGAATGATAATGCAGGCCATATTGCCCACGATTGAGTACAGTGATTTGTGTAGAAAGACCAAGAATCCCTCTAGTGGCAGGTCTGTATCACCTGCTAATGGAAAACTAGCCAACAAAAAAAAACTTCTATTACACAGTTGAAATGTGCTTAGTTCTATCAAAAATCTATTTGTAAAAAGTGCCAGATGGCTGAAGCAGGGGAAAAGTCCTGGCCAATCAGGCGGGTTTGCTGAGCACCGTGTTCCAATTGGCCATGCTGTCCGTATCTCCGCGAGCTGCAGGCGGGCCCTGGTCTCGGCCGTGGCTGGCTGGGTGCCGGCCAATGGGAGCTGAAGCAGCCCTGTTCTAGGGCAGGCAGCTGGAGAGAAGGAAAAGAGCAGGTCTTAAATAGCATAGAGGTTAGGATGGGTTAGATCTGAGCAGTTTAGTAAGACAAAAGGTAGTTAGACTTTTCGGTGCCAAGGCAGAGTGCTTGGATGGGGGGCTAGCACTGAGACAGAAGAGGTGTAAGCACTTTAAAACACTAGTAGAAATTACAATCCAGCTAATACAGTTGAAAAACTTCTATTACACAGTTGAAATGTGCTTAGTTCTATCAAAAATCTATTTGTAAAAAGTGCCAGATGGCTGAAGCAGGGGAAAAGTCCTGGCCAATCAGAGCGGGTTTGCTGGAAGCACCCGTGATCCAATTGGCTGCGCTGTCCCGTATCTTCCAAGGAGCTGCAGGCGGGCGTCCTGGTCTCGGTCGGTGGCTGGCTGGGTGCCGGCCGACCGTGGGGGAGCTGAAGCAGCCCTGTTCAAGGGCAGGCAGCTTCCAAGGAGCTGCAGGCGGGTGTCCTGGTCTTGGTCGGTGGCTGGCTGGGTGCCGGCCGACCGTGGGGGAGCTGAAGCAGCCCTGTTCAAGGGCCATGATAATTGTAGATGGAGAGGGCAGAGGTCTTGTACTTATTTTGGTGGTGGGAAAATAGCAGTACCTTTGTCTTTTTATAGTTGAGAATTAGTTTGAGTTGAAAACCAGGATTCAGCCTCCTTGAAGGTTCAGTTGAAGCAGGGTGGGGTCAGGGTGGCAACTGAAAATCACTGCATCATCCACATAGAGAAGACGACGTCCGGTGCAGGCCGAGGGGAGAGAGTTCAGGTACAGGGTAAATAGGAGTGGGCCAAGAATGGAGCCCTGGGGTGCCACAGAGCGAACCTGTAGACTAGTGGATAGGGTGCCATTTATCTTCATTTGCTGGGGTCTTCCTTGCAGGTAGTGGGTGAACCAGGCGGTGGCCTCCTGGGACAGACCAGTGGAAAGGAGAGAGTTTGATAATAGGGAATTATTGATTGTATCAAAGGTCTTGATGAGGTCTATGTACACAGACCCACCAAGGCCCATTAGTCGAGGGCGTTGTAGATGAATGAGGTGTACTCCAGGAGGGCAGTGGTGGTGGTGCTGTGGCCCTTCCTGAAACTGTACTGTTACAGGCAGAGGATGTTATGTGAATCCAGAAATTCGGTGAGTTGGTCGGCAACAATTTTTTAGAGTGCTTGGGGGTAGCAGAATGGAGATAGGGCCTGTAGTTATTATGGGAGGTTCGGGTTGCAGCCTTGTGGATGGGGTGACCACCTACCATTTCCACTGGTATGAAAACTGACCAACGAGCTGACATATTCAAGATTTCGGTCAGAGGGGCTAGGACTGCGTCTAGAGACAGGTTGAGCAGCTTAAGGTCTATTGTATCACCATTCTGTCTGGATTTGCCAGGGAACTTAGAGAGGAAGGAGCGGGCAGTACTTGAGGAGATGGTCTTGAAATGGAATGGTGGGACATCAGTGTTGGGGAGACAGCCCAGGAGAGTGGGAGAAAAAGTCGGGGGGTGGGGGAGTTCTGAGCCAAGGTCAGTAAAAGTCGCATTAAAGGTGTTGGCAATCTGGTCAGGATCCTGGGTAGGGACTCTGTTTATGATTAGTAGGTGGGGAGGAGGATTTACCACCGAGTTCCTTAATATTCTTCCAGAAGTTACATCTCTGCCTCCAGGAGGTGGTGAGTTTAGTTTGGTAGTAAGCAGCCTTAGCTTGGCGAATGGCCCAGGTGCAGGAGTTTCAGGCAGCATGGTATAGTTGATGGTCTGCGGGGCGGCCAGATTCCAGGGCTCTGTGCCATAGGTTGTCACGAGCAGTCATTTGGTCTATTATAGACTGGTTGATCCAGGGAGAGAAATTATCTTTTACAGCCCACTTAATAAAGGGGGCAAAGATATCTCAGGCGGTGTTAAAGGAACTAATAAAGAAGGACAGCGCATCATCAACAGATGCAATATAGTCGAGCAGGGTCTAGTCAAAGTGGAGAAGGTAATTGCGGAAATGCCCTAGGGTGCCTTTCCCTAAGGAGTCGGTGTCTAAAGATACGGGTGGGGGGCAGTTTCCAGCTGTTTGACCAGTGGCATGTGACTGAGGAATGATCGCTGAGCAAGTCAGATAAGATCTGGACATCAGAGATATGTTCAGGGTGATTGGAGAAAGTGACGTCAGTGAGGGTTCTTTTGCACATGTTTCGGTTAAGCCTGGTTGCAGAGGGGACCAGTTGTGTTAGGTTTTGGGCACCAGCGGCATCAATGAAATAGGCTGACTGAGGGGCAAGCCAATTTGTGTTACAGTCTCCGAGTGCGATAATCTCAGAGTTTTTGGGGAGTTGGGCAGTGATATCTAGGATTGAAGTGAAAGCCTCTTTCTGGTTATGGGGAGGTATGTATATAGACATTAGGTAAACAGTTTTACCAGAGGTCCCAACAGCAATTTTAAAGGTAAGGGACTAAGCGTCAACAGCGGGGAGGGTAGTTGGAACTACATGACCTTGAAGTGTATCGCGGAGATAGATGGCACAACCTCCCCCTTTTTCCCATTCTACCTAATCTGTATAGAGTGTAACCAGATAGCGCAACAGCTGAGTCAGGGCTATGGTGGGGTAGCCAGGTTTCAACTACCGCAAGAGCATCTGGGTTGTGGTGCTTGGAGTTGGGCATGCTTCTTTAGAAGGCTACATATGTTCATGGTGGCCAGTAGGAGGCCACAAGTATGCTTGATTTTTTTGAGGGGGGTGAGCATAGGGCCCGGGTTGGGATGAACATTTCCAGAGAGAAGCAGAAGAATGAGAGAGAACCTATACAGCATATGTTTTGGTAGCTTCTTTAAGGTGAGTTGGGTGCCCCGGGGGAGGGGGGCAGCTGAGCTGGTTTACAGTAGGGGATCAGATGAAGTCCAGTATTTAAGGGCCACAGAGGAGTTTGGGTTGGAACAGATACACTACAGGGATGCACGGGGGGATGTCAGCAAAACGAGGTAGGCAGGACGTGGTGCTGAAAAGAGGGGTAATGTGGTACGTGATGGTAGGAGAACCGGGGGAAGGTGAGTGAAGATGAAGGGGTGTAAGAGGGAAGAGAGGACAGAAGGAGGAGCACAGGAATAAACAGAGAAAAGAGATTAATTTTGGCAGAAAAAGAAACAGGAAGTAAACAAGTGGAGGGGGAAGAAAGGGGAGATAGGATCAGGGAAACAGGATATAGGAACAAAAAAGCAGGAAGCAGATGACACTAACTAGTGATGCAGGGGTTGAGTGACTATCTTTAGAGCAGAGGGTAGGGGGGTTCAAGACCAGCAAGGGTAAAGTTGCTAAAAATGGGAGCCGAGGCAGTTTGGAGAGGTGAGAGGAACTGGGAGGATAAGGCAAACTGGGCTAGCGAGGCGGGTGAAAGTATAGAGAGGATGGAGTTAGGGAGAGTCGATACAGTACTGACCCCTAGTGGCCAAAAAGTATAACCTACAAATGGGAGTTGGGGGGCTTAGAAAAAGTAGACAGGAATTCACATGATGTGGATGGGGTAATAAATTGAGAGTCGGTGGCTGGGGGGGAGTCGATGCAAAGCGTTGATGGGTAAACACCCTCAGAAACAAACAAAACTGTAGGGAGGGCTGTCTTTACCTCTTCAGGCTAATCCAGACCATCCTCTCTTATGGAGGTGGTGGTGACGGCAGCTTGGACACCTAGAGTAGCAGAGGGGATGAACAAAAGAATCAATTAGGGCTTAATTCCAGGACAGGAAGCTGGTCTCAGGATGGAACCTACTGAGCATACCCTGAACTACAGAGCTGGAATGGCGGAGAAGAAGCCAAGATGGCTGAATGTTGTTGGTTTTTGTTAGACCTTGCACTTAAAGAGCACCAGTTTTGGTGTTTCACAGAGGAACCCACCAGTAACTGACTTGCATCAGTGTTAAATGGCACCAATTTTAAAATTTTACATCTTCCATTTCTTGAAGGGTAAGGGATCACAAATTACAGGTGGTTGCTCAATCTCTTCCCCTTCCTGGTCCTGATGAAGTTCTGCTCTGCTGTGCTCCCAAGCTGCCCCACGCTCTGTTGTTTTTGTGATAAGAGTTTATAGAGCACAGGGGCGTGCTTCATTGATAGTAATGGGGGTGTCTTTTACTATATTTTTTTTTTATTGTTTTCAAGTGGCACTTGAGGTATATCAGTGCCCCTGATCATCAGGGCCCCAGTATGCGGCTTGCGAGTTGCGAACACCCAGCTCTGTCCTCAACTGAAAACACCATTTGTGGCTTCCTCCTTGTGGCAGAGTCTGGGGGGAGGGAACATCGACTAGGATATGTACAGGTAGTGGGTTACGTGTGGTGGGTCCTGCCCGAGTGTGCCGGGTTGCCATCATGTAGGCAAGTTTTTCCCCCGAATTCTGCTTATTTCCAACCAGTACAGTGGTCCAGTGCTCCGATGTCCTCACTTGACGCAGTGCACTTGTGCTTACATGCACCACCAAGGCCCACGGCCAGGTGTTGCTGCATTAGAGGAGCCAGTCTTCCTCCCTCAGCTGACTTGCACTGTTTTCAGCAACTCTTACCAGCCTTTTTTTTTTTTATACCAGGAGAGAGACATTAAGTTGAAGCTTGTTTACAGGTGCGACCTGGGAGCACAAGGAAGTTAAATTACTTGCTTAGGGTCGCACAGTATGCAACTGGGAGCTGTGGGATTCAAACCCAGGTCTCCAGGTTTGCAGCTCAGAGCCTTATCTATTTATCTGTACTGTGTATATATATGTGTATATATATATATATATATATATATATATATATATATCTCTCTTTATAAAATGGGTAGGGAAAATACTCTCTACTGGTTGGCTGAAACACACCACATGACCGTGCGTATATCAGAGCGCGACTGCACGCCTGCTCTTTCACCCTCCTCCAAAACCATTTTAGCCATTTTATAAGATAGATAACCCACTATAGAGTGTGCAGTCGCAGTCTGATATATACACGCCTTTGGTGGTTGAATGCACATCAATGCAGTATATATCAGAGCGCGACTGCACACCCTACTGTGGGTTATCTATTACACATATATATATATATATATATATATATATATATATATATATATATACACACACAAACCAAGGGATCCCAGTGTCACATAAAGATTCACACATGTTTTTATCCACATAGAAGCAAGGGGAGAAAGAATGAATAAAAACAGCAAGTGAAAGAAGGGAGATAACTGGGAAATTGTGGGACCATCGTAGTGCCCAGTTTCTAGGTGCCACAAGAAAAATTTGATTGCACAGGCAGGCAAAAGACAGAATAGCAGAGGATAAAATAGAAGATCCCTTACTTTTAACTCTCTGCATAACAAATTGGACAGGGTCTTACCCAACCTTGTCACATGCACCAGTATTGACTGTTGCAATGCAGAAAATGTGGGGTCAATAATTTTGTAAAAAAACAATTGAAAACAGCCCTCCCTTGACAATCTGGTTCTCTGTGACTGAACCCTTCCTCTTGACTTGGACTGTGGGTGAATGTCTATCTTCACAATTCACGCCAGTGCTGCACCTGCGTTGGTCAATGGGGTTCTTCAGAAACTGATCCCTCCCTGGGAGAGGAATACTTTACCTCTTTTTCATGCTTCTCCCCGTATCTGCAGACTGGAACTCTGGCAGTGAGGGCTCTAGGTCCAGGCAAATCTGCTGTGTGAACCTAATCAGGGTGGGACAAATCAGATTGGTGGTCAGGTTGGTCACTAGCTTTCAAAATCTGGTTGCTAAATCAGTTTGTTTAGTGACCATCATTTATAAGGGCTCAAAAATCCCTTTATGGGCAGGTAGCCAGTTGGTTGGTAACATTCAAAATCTGGTAGCCAAATCAATTTTTTTTAGTGACCATTGGCCACCTGGCTATCTGATTTGTCCCATTCTGAGCCCAATGGAGAGCTACTTACCATGTCAGTGACAGAGGATCACGTCCTGAGCCCAGGTTGCTTCTGCATGCAGGCAGGAGGCTATGAAAAATCCACCCAGATGCTCTAGCCTCCAACTATCAAGCTGGCCACCTTACTTTTCATCTGCCACCTGGCATCGCTGGGGTCCAGATCAGCACAGTGACATACTATGGTGGGCACCAACAAGCTCCATTTTGACATGTAGTAGGCCTTGGTGTCACCTTTTGTTTTTTTTTGGGGGGGGTCAGGGGTGTTGTAAGCCCTGGGGGATGATGATGACGATGATCTGGTTAGTGGGAGTTAGGACTGTGAGGTCCCTGAACAGTCTCTAGGGACATGTAGCAAGTCTGCTATGCCTTGTGTCACATTACATCCCTAGTGGTTTATGTTTTTTTTTTTTTTTCATTCATGCTTTATGCTCTTTTGTCACTCCCCCCTCCCCACCAGGGATTTACCCTGTTCTTACCTCTGCTTGGGCTCCCCCATCCCTGTCACCCCACCTCCTCGGGGACTTACCAACTGTGACCGAGAGACCAGAGGCCTCCTTCCCCCAATTGGGGGCGGTCAGGACCCAAGGGAGAAGGAGAGACTATTCTATTCCAGTTGTCCCAGCCCCAATTCCGGCAGGTGCGGGGCCTTCAGCTGTCCAGTTGGTCATTCTGCAGCAGCAAACAGGGTTTTTCCTATTTAGTTGCTCCCAGAGTACAGCCCCCCCCCCCCAGGTGGTGGTATTGTAGCAGAGTGCAGCCCTCCCCCCGGAGGAGGAATGCCATTCTAGATAGTGACACTCTTATCTTTTTCCCCTGACTAGCCCTCAGCAACTGAGGCTTGCTTCCAGACCCTCATCACCAACACTGCAAGCAGCAGTACTACTGCAGCACCGAAGGGCTGGTCCCCAGAGGCTGATTAACCATACCATAACCGTGATCTGACTTTATTGTATTGCAGCCATTTTTGCTCTTACCAGAATTTATTTTTCTCTGCGAACAGTTAGGAAGGGGAAGGATCACAGCTTGGCTCCAAGGAGCTGGCCATCTAATCCTTGTCCCCAGCCCACTCTGGCATTCTGTGATGTAAGAGTTTGGAGAGTGCAGGTGCGTGCTCTATAGAAGTTGGGTTAGGCGTCTTTTCTATTTCAAAAGGGCTTTTTGGTTGAAGTCATTGAGCAGTGGACTCTCCCCATTTTTAATACTGTAGAGGTCCTTTTTGGTTGAAATCTAAGCCACCACTCCTTGATTTCAACCAAATGGATGTTTATCCGTCAGACTACCTCCCCTTGGGTCCTCACCTCCCTCCTAAAGGACCTTTTCTTTCCTGCCTGCAGATGTGCTTAAATTTTCTGCCTTTGCCATATTTTGTTTTTTGTTTGGCCTTTCAGTTCGCTACTCGGGTTAATACTTACTTAGTGTCACTCGTGCAGCTGTTTATGTTTGCTTGTTACTACTTTTCTGGATTGTTGAATTGACTGTTATCCATTTTGTCACTATTGTTGCTGATCGTATATCGTTTTATACTGTATGTGTTATTTTTATACTGTATTTGTATTTTTTGCTGCTTGTATTCCTTACTGTTGTCCCCATCCCTTCTCCCTCCGGATGCATCTGGAAATGAGCATTCACTGCAGTTTGCCTTTCCTGGTGAAACTTTTAAATAAATAAATAAAATAATATGAAGTAGGTAATTGAAAAGATACCCCCATTGACTTGTATGGCGCTTGCTGCTGCACTCTCTAAACTCTTACATTGCACAGTGTCAGATTGTGGGGCAGGGAGCTCACATCTGGACGGGGATGTGATCAGCAACTGGCCTCTGATAATTGGGACTCCTTCCTTTCCTCATTGCCTGCAGAGAAAAATTTTTTTTTTTTTTTATTATTATTATTGTGTTTGTTTTTTTCCTCGTTTTTCACCCATCACCTGCTCATCCCTAGCGCGTGTGGAGGCATGTGCACGCAATGCACTGCGGGACACCCCACACTGCTAGCTGTCCCACCGCCCGCCTACAACACCACCAGACCTCCACCCGGTGGTGACGGGACTACGGGAGCGACAGCGTCCTCCCCAGGAGAGGAGAGCCTCCAGTAGGCAGCTCAATCCTGCTCCTCCTTCCCCGGCCAGCTCCCCGATGACCTGAGGTTGTTCCCGAACCCGGGTCGCCAGTGTGACACGAGATAAGGCTAGATGCCTTAACCCTCAGCGCCACTGGGCCGGCCAGAGAAAAAAGTTTTTAAAGGTAAGCCTGCTTCCAGGTGTTAAGGGGGAAGGGTACCAGTGAGTATAATTGATGCTTTGTTTGAAAAAAAAAAAGTTTCAACAAAACAGCAAAGCAAAAAAAGCTTGTTAATGTTTCATGAAATTGAAAACAGTCTGCTCTGTATTTGACCACTAAGTGGCCAACAGAGTAGTGTGATGGCAAATTTTATTTAATAGTACAGGATAGGCACCAGTGTTGTACTTATCACTGGTGATTTTTTTTTTCGACTTATTAGCGACGAGACATTTTTTTACTCTTTGTTTTTAGACCTATCAAAGTCCTTTGCTTAAATAACAATAATTTATCTATCTTAATTTTCTAGGATTTTATGTAGAAACTGACCTGAAAGCAGATCATGCATGCAACAAAGATGCAGATTTTCCACTGAGACTCGTGTCTTGAAATTTTTGTGTAAAGCAGCAGTGCCACGAAATTTGGCTAAGCAACTGACTTTACGTTTTTTCAGTATTAAACATTCCTGGCATCTTTCCATTTTATTTGGTGGTAAAATTTTCTACTTCCACAAACATTTATTTTAGAAATGTTTTCATTAATATTTTTCTCAGGAAAAAAGATGGCTGCCACATTTGGCTTAGAAATAGCTTTGTAGACCTGGCAAGGGTGAGAATTGTCCGGCCCGGTGGTGCTGATGGTTGAGGCGCTGGATGCCACAATTCACGCCACGCTGGAGAGCCTTGTTCAGAAGCGAGATCGGGCGCTGGGGGTTGGCAGGGGAGGGATCGGATTGAGCGCCTGTAAGGTTGCTCTCCGATTCGAGGGCATGGGTGCCCGCACTTCGCTGGAGATCGGGGCACAGAAGCATGAGCTGCACATAATGGCTGCACTAACGCTGGCAGGGTTGCCATACCAAGCCGGCCGGAGTGTGCACATGCAAGCGGGGTTGGGAGAACAAGGAAAAACCTGCCCGAGGGATAGGCGACGGCACCTATCCTCCATGCCCAGCACTGGGGTTTGTCTCTAGCCGGTTCATCGATCCTCCACCCGGCCCCACCTGCATGCCGGAGTCTGTCTCAAGGAGCCCAAGGTAAGTGAGTCGGCTACCTCCCATGGTTAAACCGGGGTGCCGCTGCAGGGGGCGGAAGAGAGAAAGCAGGTTGTAGCAACCTCAGGCAGGGCGGCACAAGGATGGGCTGCCTGAGAGAGTTTCCTCAAGTTGTGAAGGTATAAAAGAAAGTCGAGGGGGGGGGGTGAGAATTGAGAAAATATTTAAAAAAAGACTCCTGGTGCACAGCAGAGCAGGTACCTATAGAAAAGTAGATTTGGCAGGTGTGCTAATATTTTTATTAACTGTAGCCAAAACTAGCTTTCTGGAAAAAACATGCTTCATTGTACTGCTGCTTTAAATGTTTAGAGCAATAATATAGAAGTGATTTCCACTTTCTTATACTCTTTCCTTATTTACCATATCCCACCCCTCATTCTAGCTGCACTATGGTACTGCACCTCCGCTACAAGAGTGTGCATTAGGATGGTCTACCATATTATTAAGTTTGTTATGCTTGAGAAAGATGAAATATTTCACTATATATTCTACTGTATCTGCACTTGGGGTCGTGTGTGAGATCAACACACCCACTCGGTGAAAAAATTAATACTCAAAGTCAATTCCAGGTCCCACCTGCGAACTGGCCAATAGAGGGTGACATCCAGCATCATGTACTAGACCCTTCAATGGAGATTGCATGCATTACTTTTGGCATATGCCTTTTGTTCAGTTGCCTCTGTATCAAAACACCCAAAGTGATTTCTGAAAATGGGTCTTCTTTGTTGTAGTAAAATACGAGCTAGCTGCTGTTCCAGTTTTGAGCAGCAAATGCTACACAATTTCAAGCCCCTCCCCCCAACCATCATCCTAGTGGTATGATAAAATCAGCAAATTATCCAACCAGCTTGGATAACAATAAGTCTGTAGATTTATTGTTATTGGATTTCGAGAAAGTGTTCGATAAAGTTCTGCACAAGGAATTAGTAGATAAATTGATTAGCATAGGCCTATGCATGCCCCTATTTCGATGGATAGATGATTGGCTAACAGGAAGAACCCAAGGAGTAAGAATGGGCCAGCATGTTTCAAGCAGCATAGCTGTCACCAGTGGTGTACCTCAGGGATCTGTATTGGGCCCTATACTTTTCAATTTATTTATCAATGGTATTAATATTAACATTGCTAATGTCATTGAAAAATTTGCAGATTACACAAAATTAGGAGGCGAAGTGGATACAAATGATCAACAATATTCAGTGAAAAGAGGCCTGCAAATAATTGAAAAATGGTCTAATAATAACAAAATGTCCCTTAACCGTAACAAATGTGTGTTGTATATATGATTCAGAAGCAATGATTGATATTTTATCGGATCATAGGGTCAGTGTTTAGCTTTGACCAACCAGACTGGTTGGTCCGAAAGCTAGAGCACTTTGTTCTTGTTGTTACATCTATGTTGGTCCATTAAAAGGTATCAAATCATTTGCTTTTGGATCTATTCTTGCAAGGACCAATACGGCAACTACTTGTATTACATATGGGAATTAATAACCCAAGAATATCATATACCCTAAATAATAAGGAATTGAGAGCAGTGGCTAAGGAAAGGGACCCAGTAATCATAATTAATAACACCCTTACCCCTTCCAGTCAGTGTAATAAAATTACGAATACTGCTAACATGTTACTTAATTGTATCAAAAGACCATTTGTCAAGAAATCTGAAAACTGTATCATCCCCTTGTACAGGACTTATGTGAGACCTCATTTGGACTTTGGTGCCCCCTTTTGGAGCCCGTATCTAAAGAAGGATATACATCTTGTTGAGAGGGTACATCGCAGAGCAGCTAGATTGGTCCCTGGTTTAAAACATCGACCTTATGAAGAGAGATTAAGAAGAACTAGGTTGGTGACCCTGGAGGAATGTAGAAGGAGAGGAGATCTGCTCCAGTTGTATGGAATCTTACATAATCCGACCATGATGAAAAAATGTAACCTCAAATATATCCATAGGGAGGTTTACTTAAGGTGTCATAACAAACAACTGGCGATTCCAAGAGCAAACAGAAGAAGAAGGGGAAATTATTTTACCATTTGGGCATCCAGGTTATGGAATAACTTGCCTCAAAAGGTAGTGGAGGCAGAGAATTTTCCCAGTTCAAACAACGATTGTATGCCCATCTTGGATGGACAAAAGGTAATTTACCATACACCCGCTGAGTAGTGAGAGACACTCTCATTGGGCTTACGCCTTCTTGTGACTGAGCCAACCTAGCAACCTAGTAAATTTGAATACCCTGAACAACCTGCATGAGGCACTTGACAGTGGCCACCTGGTGTGAACCATCTACATCAATCTAAGGCCTTTGACCTGGTCAGTCACAAACTGCTGTTGCCAGGTTCCTGTCCCTTGATCTGTTTCAGGATACAGTAGCTTGACTTCAGTGCTACATCAGTGATGGTTCCCAGCGAGTAAAGTTTGATGGCTGTCTATTGGGTGATAGGAATATCTTTATAGGCATGCCCCGGGGATCAGTTATTGGCCCTCTCCTATTTGGTCTGTTCATTAGCAGCCTTTCAGAGGCCTGCCAGTCTGTTAGGGTATTCCTGTACGTGGACGATGCTGTCATTTACAGCAGCAATGTTGACCTGGGAAAAATCTGTACTGATCTCCAAATCAGCTTTGAGTCATTAGAGAAATGATTCACACGCAACAAACTGGATTTGAACTACAAAAAAATTAAAACCATGTTATTCTCAGGACTGCAAATGGAAAAAAAAAAAATATCCTACCACTAGTTATCCTCGGTCACAAGGGACACTAACTAGGACAGGTTAAATCCTTTAAGTACCTTGGTGTTGTCGTGGATGATTCTTTGTTCTTCTCCCCTCAAACGGATAGTATTGTTAGCATCGCTAACAGAAGGCTTGGTGCATTTTATTTTATTTGTATTTATTTATTGAAATCTTGGATTACAGGTACCTATGAGTCAGTGACTCTTTTACACAGGTTCCATGTCAAAATAAGAACAATACAGTACAATACAGTACAATGCAATAATCACAGAGAGGAAATAAAATAAGAGTTCAAGTAACACTGATTACAAGCATATTAGTTCCGGATTGGTGGGGAGGGGTTAGACAATAAACAATAGATAAGGAAGATAACATTAATGGGAGCAAATAGGTGGCACAGCTAACTTCATACATCTGACTGTCAGGAGCAGCAAGCTGGAGCGAGCACTCAACTTTGTCATCAAGGATGGGCAGCATTACCCATAGGCAACCAGAGGTTGGTTTTGTCGAAATTAGGGAGAGCTGGAGAAAGGGTTAGTCGAACAGGGTCCGGCCTTGAAATGCTTTTGGGGGCAGGCCTGGGAATATAGGGCAGGGGTGAAGACTGAGAAGACAGAGGTGGGCAGGCATGGATAGGAGAGGGGTTGGGCAGGAAGGAAAGAGAGGGAGGAACAGGATGGGGTAGTTGGGGTGCTAAGTGAGGCAGTCACAGCAGCTGCAAGCGACAAGGTATTGCCTTAGGAGACGCTTATAAGGTCCAAGCTTGGGTACATTTAGGATAACTATAGGGAGACCATTCAGCCAGCTAGGAGCCCGGAAGCTAAAGGAACGTTGGGCATGCGAGGTGCGGCAGAAAGGGACTTGGAATGCATGCCTAGATGCACTCCTGATGCTGCGTGAGAAAGGGGTGCAAGTGAGAAGGTGCTGGGAGGAGTTAGGCCCAGGCTGATTTTCTTTGCGTATAAACAGGTATGGTACTTGATCCTGTTTCTGCGGTTCAGCCAGTTTGTTCTGGAGTACAGATCACACGTGTTTCCAGCTATGAGAACCAGACACTAGGCGACAGGCTTTGTTCAGGGCAGTATTAATTTTTTTGAGGGCCATTTCGGTGACAGCGCCATAAATGAGTAGGCCATGATCCACAATTGAGAGTATGGAGCTGGTAATTGCAGTTAGGAGTGCTTCTTGGGACATACTGTTTCTGTGCCTATAGAGTATCCCTAGCCTACAGTTAACCGCCTTGGAGACAGTGTTAATGTCATCCATGTATGATAGGGCACTGTCCGGTGTAACACTAAGGTATTTGAAGGTCTGTACTTGTTCAATCGGGACAGTGAGGTTGTTGAGTATGGTAAGTGAGGCAGATTTTAGTCTGTGGTGGGGGCTAGCAAAAAACATGGACTTAACGAACATACGAATTTGCCAGCAGATAAAGGCCTTATGGTTTATCGAGTCTGCTCGAGTGTGCAGCTAGCAACCCTTATACTGCAGCTGCTCATGTTCATGATACTTTTGTGTTGAGCGAACCATACTTCAAGAGCTGAGAAGCTGTCTTTTAGGCTGCCAGCTAGAGAATGCTGGTCCAAGTGGCTGGAGAAAAACACTGCGTCGTCTGCATAAAGGAGTAGATTACCAGGGCAGGCTTGTGGGAGGGAGTTCAGGAAGAGGCTGAATAATAAGGGGCCCAGGATGGAGCCTTGGGGAACTACTGAGCATACGTGTTGGCTGGAGGATAGAGTATCACTGATTTATACCTGCTCTGTTCGGTCCATATCTGTTCCCTGTATTTTCTCACCAACTGGCTACCCTTTCAGGGCAGAGTAAAGTACCTTGGGTTCATTCAAAAACTACCTAGAAGTCTGAACCCAGCATTGCTTAGAAACCGCCTCAGTCTCACTACTGAAGCCAGAAGTCTGGTAGTTTCCAGCATGGTCCTATCACTTCTTGACTATGGCCTCCCAGTCTATTCAGCTGGGTGTGACTCTGTTCCTAATAGAGTCAGGGTGGTCTATAACATAGGCTTGTTGCCTTGTATTGGGGGCTGACATGCTGGTCCAGATCTGCTCTCTGTATTTTCTCACCAACTGGTTACCCTTTCAGGGCAGAGTAAAGTACCAAACCTCTCTGCTTGGAAGAAAAAAGGCACTGATGGGTCTCACTCCCCTGATTATTCAAAATTACTTACACCCCATTACCCATCAATGTAATACCAGAAGTATAGCAAGGAATGCCCTAGAAGCACCATTTTGGAGAACAAACCTGGGAAAACGCTCCTTTGTTGTAAGGGCATCAGTGCAGATGAACAAATTTTCTGAATCCCTGTTTAGTCTTTCAGAAATTGCCCATGTCAAAATTGCTCTGAGAATTGAACTCACCCTGAGTTCCAAATGTTCCTTCTTCAGTTAATCTGTACGCTCAACTCGCACTGTAACACTTTTAATTATACAGTAATAGCTACAGTAAGTTCTGGTCCTGTAGCTAATTGCATCCTATGGTTGTTACTGACTACACTCCTGTGGAGTTTCTGGTTTTCTCTTACTGTTTATGTTTAACCATACATTTTTACTCGGACGTGGAACCTTTGTAAAAGAGCACCTGTGCTCAAAGGTATTTTTCTGAACTAACTAAATAAATAAATAAATCACAGGAATTATTCTGCTTGATTCCTAACCATGTCTCCTGCCTTCTTTCATTTCAGACCCCAGTGCTAGCACTGACATCCTCTGCCACATGATGCCCTTCTACAGTTACGACGTGCCACACACCTGTGGTCCGGATCCTAAGATCTGCTGCCAGTTTGACTTTAAACGGCTGCCTGGAGGCAGAGTTAGTTGTCCCTGGAGAGTTCCTCCTGAGGCAATTCATGATGGCAATGTGCTACACAGGTACTGCAGCTAATCTATTGTAGAATAAGCAAAACCTTAAAGGTACTCCAGAGCAGCTTAAGCTTTTGAGAAAACTACAACCTTGATTTGACTTGTTTCTATCACATTTAAAAAAACTTGCTTTATTCTAACCTGCTGTGGGCATGTAGATTGCAGGTAACCTGTTTGTTTTGTGGGGACGGGGATACAGACAACATTTTTCTTCATCCTGTTGGCATTGTTTTAATGAGCAGTTGTACTATATTTGTGACTTGTACAATGATCATGTGCTGCTAGGAGAAAACATTGAAAAATACTATCTATAAAGGGAGTGGGAGGGTAGAGATGCTTGCTGCTGCTGCAGCAGCTTCTCATGTGGTGGTTCAGTGCCATAACTTTGGTAGCATGGGTTACAATGTGTTGTCCATTCTTTGCTCAGAAATGTGGTGCCAGAGTTATCCTCAGTATATTGGAGGTGGACTGGGATTTCAGTGGGTGAAGGACAGCCCAGTATATTGGATCACAGCCTCCTCCGCCCACACCGCATGTCACAGAGCCCTCCAGTGCACCAGAACCGCCCCCCCCAGCTCCCACCATGCTATATGTGTTGCTTCTCCCTGGTGGTAGCAGAGGGCCCTCAGCGGTAACATAAATCAGTGACTTGGATGATGGTGGGTGCATTGAGGGCATCAGAGGTAAGATTCCAAGGTCTGAAGGGGGGCGTTGGATTTTCTAAAGGAGTAAGATGCAGGATGTTATGATGGGAGTTAAAAACAAACAAGCAGACGACAAACTATCTTTAGATTGGAGGTGTCTTGGAAAGATGTGTTAGGGTACCCTGAAAACATAAATAGGAGATTCGTGTTTACTCTAGTTTATAGCTTGATTCGAACCCCAGGAATTTTCAGTATGATTAAATGTAGCAGTCAGCCTCCTGTGTTGAACTGCCTCGGAGAGAAATGGAACTTAATGCAAATGATGGAACATCTGTTGAGTCATGCCGCCATTCAGACTGCTTCCCTTACCAACTGCTGCATTCTAAAACGCTCAGATTTCATTCTCTGCCTGCCTAGTAAGACACCTCGGCGGCTGCTCCTCAGCGTGACTGAATTTACATTTATTTTTGTGTAAAAAAAAAAAAAGTAAAACATTTTTATTTCTACTTTATCTGCTGCCTTTATTTCATTTTTTATAGTTTAGTGTTATTTTATCTCAGTTCGCGGTGCTGCGAAACCGTTGAGAACCTGGGCAATCCGCCTATATTTACATTATTTTTCTTTATTGTTTACTAAAAGAACTTAAGCTGGACCCTTCTTGAGTTCTTTCAGGGTCATCGGTTAATTTTTGTCAGATTGCATTTTTTTCCCCATCTGGGAAACAACTGCTACACTCTGTGACCTGACAAGAACTGTATTGCCTTCTTAAAGCTAAAAAACTTTGGTTAGGGAACTAAGCTTAAGTTCTGACTTTTCTCATTTTTTTAAGAGTGGTGGTTATGTCTGATAAGCCGAAAAAGAAAACGGGGCCTACCGGTTTTAAAAATTGTGGTAAGTGTGGGGAGGTGTTTGCGAAAGTGGATAAGCACGACTTATGCTTATTTTGTTTAGGCTACTCTCACTTTGAAGCTGATTGTGAGATTTACAAGACCTTCCTGGCTAAAACTGTGGAAAAATGTTTAGAACATTTCAAAAAAGAAGATGACCACTCCTACGGTTCCGAGTGATCAAACAACGTATCAGCCAATCCCATCTTCTAATAAAAAGGAGAAGTCTAAAGATCTGGAACTGATTGCCTCTGACAAAGATGAATCTTCTATGTCTAAAAGATCTGGAGAACTGGCTGGAGACCCGGTTCCGGCTAAAAAGAAACACAAACTAAAACACACCGAACCTCCTGCTGAAAAAGTAAAGGAGCTTCCAGTGACCAAATCATGCATGCCTACGGCCAAAGCAATGACTCAGGCATTACAGGTGTTACAAGCCTTGCAGAGTGCAACTGCCCAAGGTCTCTTACCGGTTCCAGCACAACCGGTACCAGCACATCCATTGGTTCCGGTGTCTGTTCCGACCACTGTTTTCTTCATCGGTTCCGTGCTCAGTTCCATTAGCCCAGGACCCTTTGTATGAGGAATATGAGGAGGACGAGGATGAACCAATAGAACTGTAAGTTTCTCCAGATGTGGAGTTTTGATTCCCCTCCTAGACTACCAGAGGATTTTTCCTCCCGTTACACCTTCATTAAGCAGATGGTGGAAGCCCTCAACCTTTCTGCAAATAAGACTGTGGAGGAAGAGGCACAGTTCCTAGACATGATGGGCCTGTAGCCCACCAAGAGACTATTGCTTCCTGTCAACAATGCTTTAAAGCGTTGGGCATTGTGCATGGTGGGGAGGGGAGTTGGGGGTGCAAACAGTGGAGGTCGAATGAGCGGGGCCATCATATTGGGGTAGTGAGGTCTAGAAGACTCTCTGGGGCGAAGTGGAATCTGGAACACGGTCCTTCCTATCTGATTTCCATACCCATGGGCACCACCAGTGTTGGTGGGCAAGCAGTCCGTGCAACTCCAGAGGCCCATCCTACCCAGGCAGTGTTGTGCAATGCCAGGTCCATGAAGAACAAGACTGCAGTTATTGAAAATCTTGTTGTATTGGTGGACCTGGCATGCATTACTGAGACCTGGCTGGATGAGAATGCAGGCCCTATACTAGAGGCTGCTATTCCAGCTGGGTACTCAGTGGTACACTGTCCGAGGTTGGACCGCGGAGGCGGGGGTTGTGGTCTGTTTTAAGACCGAACTGGACCTCACACGTGTACCAGTTGAGGGTGCTGAGTCATTTGAGTGCATTGTAGTGGCAGGTGTGGGTTGCAGAATCGTTCTCATCTATCGTCCACGGGGTGATGAGAAACGGTTTCTGCAGGAAGTAGCTGACTTCGTGGTCGACATGGCATTTGAGTCGCCCAGGCTGATGGTCCTGGGTGACTTCAACTCCTGGGTCGATGACGAACTCTCGCAGTTTGGACAACACTTCCTCCAAATGATGACATCTTTGGGCCTTACACAAGTTGTTACTTCTGTCACTCATAAAGATGGTCATTCTTTGGACTTAGTTTTCCTCCTGGGGATCGAAGCCTTCGATTTGAGGGTGGAACCTGTCGGATGGTCCGATTACTACACTGTGGAGTTCAGTTTTTGCACACCCTTTTGTAGGCCCACCCCTGTGGAGATGGTCAGGTACCGCTCTTTGCGAGATATGAGCTCTGAGGGCCTGGTAGCGGTACTTGACCTATCAGAGCTTTCTGGAATGAGCGGTGATCCAGATGCCTTGGTTCTGGCCCATAATAGGGCCATTTCCTCGGCTCTGAATTTAATTGCTCCCGTTCGTGTTCATCCTCTCCCCCTTTGCCCTCGGTCACCATGGTTTGATGGGACTTTGAGGGAGATGCGTCGATGTGGACAAAGATTAGAGCGCTGCTGGCGGAGATCCACCCTTGATGCTGACCATCTTAGATTGATGGAACATTATCAATTCTACCATTCCACAATCTCCCGTAAGAAGGCAGAATTCCTGTCCGGGGAGATTGCGGCCTCTCAGAATGGACCAGCTCGGCTCTTTCGAACTGTAGACAGACTGTGAAACCCAGCCTGTCTATAAGTTCGAAGAGCCTTTTCTCAAGTTGAGTGTGATGAGATTGCTCGCTTCTTTGCGGCTAAGGTGGCTGACATCAGGGTGGCTCTCCAGCCAGCATCCTGTATGGTGGAAGCCGCTGATCGACGCTCGGTCACGGTCCCTAGGCTCTCTTGGAGTTCCTTTGACCAGCTAGAGCTCATTGATGTCATGAGGATTGTCCAGGGTATGCATCTTACATGCTGTAGTTTGGATCCTAGCCCAACTTCCCTGATAAAGGGTTGTTGTGATACTATTGGTCCAGTCCTAGCACGGATAGTCTGGTGCTCCTTGGAGATGGGCGAGTTTCCTAGCTCCCTGAAGGAGGCCGTGGTAACCCCCTTCCTGAAGAAAGCTTCTTTGGACCCAGACTGCCATGCTAACTACAGACCAATCTCTAACCTCCCCTTGTGGGGAAGGTGATTGAGAAAGTAGTGTCCATACAACTGGAGAACCATTTGGCCATCCATGACATCTATGTACCATTCCAGTCTGGTTTTTGAAACAGGCATAGTACCAAGACAATGCTGGATTGGGTGCTCAATGATCTCCTGATGGCAAGAGATCATAAGAGCCGTTCCATCCTGGTCCTTCTCGATCTCTCTTCAGCTTTTGACACTGTGGACCATAGGGTACTTCTCGAGCGTCTGAGGTTCATCTGTGGCCTGACTGGTATAGTCCTCAGGTGGTTTAGATCTTTCCTCACAGGCAGAACTCAGAGGGTGGTGTCGGGGATTAATTCTTCCCGCCCAGTCTGTCTTGTGGGATTCCTCAGGGCTTGGTATTGTCTCCCATGTTGTTCTCAGTGTCATGTTACCCCTTGGAGACATTGTAAGAAGATATGGGCTGAGGTTTCACTGCTATGCTGATGATACCCAGTTCTACCTATCTTTTGTACCCAACCAGGATAGAGCTCTCTCGGTGTTTAACAACTGCCTCACTGAAATCCAGCACTGGATGGATTCTAGCTGGTTGAGGTTGAATTCAGAGAAGACTGAGGTGATGGTAGTGGACCCGGGTCACCGGATAGAGGGGACAGGTGCTGGTCTACCCTCAGGACTTTTCCTGGGTGGTGTCCAGCTCCCTACCTCTGAACAGTTGCGGAACCTGGGGGTGATATTTGATGACGAGCTGACACTACAATCACAAGTGTCGGCAGTCGTCAAGTCTTCCTTTTACCATCTGAGGAACATCTCCAGGATTAAACACCAAGTTCCGTCTGGTGATCTGCCTACATTTTTTTTTTTTTTTTTTTTTTTAATTTTCATATTTTATTATTAGACTTTGCTATACATTCAGTTAAGCCATAGAAAGATATCAGTACATTAACATACAGATGTCTAATACGGACAAAAGACATGACAGACGTTGGCATTCCTAATATTATGATACAGCTACGCGTTCCCATGAATAAAGCAGGTATTTCAAAATAACAGCAACTGGGATTGTAAAAAGTGCAGGTTATTTATACAGTCATTTGATCGGAGCATCTTCCTGTGAAACATTGGCAAGAGCAGAGAATAGGGGGGAGGGGAAGGAAGGGGAGGGGGAAGAGAAAAAGAGAATTAATATTTAAAAAAAAAAAAAAAAGGAGTAGAGGGGGTCCGGGGGGGAATAGGAAAAGGAAGGGGAACACAGATGCTGCATTTACAACCTCTTACATAGTTGAGATACCTGACAAGCCGTCCAAAGCCCTTTACTTAAGGACACAACCTGCCCCCTGCCCAGAGCCCATGACACCCTCCGCCTGCAACCACATAGTCCACCTAGCCCATTTTTGAATGTAAGCGTGGGGATTTGTTATTTATTTTAAAGGTCAACTCTTCTAGGTCGGCAATACTTCCAACCACTGAGATCCAATCCTGTTTCTTGGGTATTTGGTGGTTAAGCCACAGTCTGGTTATGACTTTATGAGTGGCTACTATTAGAATGGCCCACAAGTACAAGCTGTCAGGACCTCTAAGGTCAGGGGAGAGTACCCCCAGGATCAGTTCCTACCATCCCAGATTCTGAGTGAGGGAGAAGACACTTTCGATAGCCTGCCTGATGTCCTTCCAGTATCTGAGTAGCTTTGGACAGGCCCAGAGTACGTGGATGTAATCCGCCTCCCCCTCCCCACAACCCCTCCAGCAGCAGGCCGGGACATTAGGGTTTCTTTTGTTTAGGGCTGCTGGGGTTAGGAAGAACCTAATCCTGACCTTCCAAGCATACTCCTGCCATAGTGGAGATTTAGTGGTGTGGTTCACAGTGTTAAAGATCGCTTTCCAGTTTACTGGAATGAGGGTGGGGGACATCTCCCTTTGCCATTGCTCCTTAATCCTTATGAGGGGATCTTTTCTTGTTGATCTAATGGCTGCATATAGAATTGAGATGAAACCATTTTGGACTGTAGAGGATTTTATCTGTTTAAAAGCTTCCAGTAGGGGCTTAACCCTGTCAAGTGGCCCTCCCTTCTTCTGTAGGGTTACTATGTAGGTTCTAGCCTGCAGGAATCGGAAATGATCCATTTTCCTAAGGTTATATCTATTTTTGAAGGAGCTGAAATCCAGAACCATCTCCACTTGGATAAATTGCCCAAGGTATTCAAGACCCTGTCGGCGCCACTGTTTGTAAGAGTGGTCCAAACGGTTAGGGGGGAAATCCTCAGCCCATCCCAGTCTTTTTAAAGGCCAAAGCAGAGGCAGTAAACTATATTTTTTCCATAATCTATGGATAGCCCGAAGTGTCTCCCCCACTGCATTGAGTCTGGGCATAAAAGATGTGTAGACCTGAGGTGGGGCCACCATTCGATCCTCAAGGGGTAGTCTGTCATCCCCCTCCTCCTCCTCTACGTTCTCGATCTCCCTCCAGCTAGGGGCAGGGCCATGGCCTGTCCACCGCAGGGCGTTTTTTAGCTGTACTGCTAAGAAGTAGTCCTCAAGGTCCGGAAGGGACCTGCCCCCCTCCGCACGGTGGGTCTGTAATATCCTAAGATTTATTCTAGGCTCTTATTGGCCCAAATAAATTTAGAGATCAACTTGTGCCAATGTTGGAAGTGTGATTTATGAATAAACAGCGGGATACATTGGAACAAGTATAAAACTTTGGGTAGAATATTCATTGATATGGCTTGGAGTCTAGAGTACATGGGTAGTTTGGCAACAGACCATCTCTCGATGTCTTTCTTGACAGAAGATACTAGGGGGGCGTAATTTGCCTTAAACAGCCCAGACGCTTGTTTAGTTCGGTGGACCCCCAGATATCGCATGTCATCAGCTGCCCAGTTCAAGGGCAGTAGATGGTGAATGTTCTCTGAGGGATGAAAAAAAAAAACTGAGGGCTTCTGTTTTAGTTTTATTCAAGGAGTAACCTGAGTGTCTCCGAAATTCTTCTAGAATGGGCCAAACTTGGGGTATGGATTGTTGTGGTTGTGAAAGAGTTAATAGTATGTCATCCGCATGAAGCAGGATTTTTTTCTGGACACCACCCAGCTCAATTCCTTTAACTCGCCCTGCCGATCTTACGGCCTCTGCCAATGGTTCAATATATAGGGCGAAAAGCAGGGGGGAGAGGGGGCAACCCTGTCAGGTGCCTCTTCCTAGGTGGAATCTAGTGGAAAGCCCTCCGTTCACTCTAACATATGCTTGCGGGCCCGTATATAAGGATCGGATGGTGTTTGTAAAGGACTCCGGGAAGCCTCTTTGCTGGAGCACCAAGAAAAGGAATTACCACGAGCCCCTATCAAACGCCTTCTCGGCGTCAAGGCTTAGCAAGCATGCTGGGGTTCGAGAGCGTCTGATCTTGTCTATTATGTTTAGGGCAAGTCGAACGCTGTCTGGAGCCTGACGGCCCATAACAAAATCGGATTGATCCTGTCCAATTAAATCAGGGAGCAGGGGATTAAGTCTTGCTGCTATTATTGATATAAATATCTTATAGTCCTGGTTCAACAGTGAAATGGGGTGGTATGATTCACATTTTGAGGGATCTTTACCCTCTTTGTGTATGACAGTGATTGTCGCGTACTGCCGGTTGGGGGGGGGACCCCCCTCTGTCCACACTCCAGAGAAAACCTTAAGAAGTAAAGGGGTAATTTCAGGGGCTAGAGTTTTATAAAATTCGGCTCCGAACCCGTCAGGGCCCGGGCATTTGGCTGATTTAAGGTTTTTGATTACGTCGCTCACTTCAGTCTGTGTGATGGGCCTAGTCAGGGGCCCAACAGCATCAAGTGGGATAGATTCGAGGTAGCTTATTTTATCTTGCCTGGTGGAGGTCTCCTCTGCACTATACAGTTTCGCATAATAATCCACAAAGGCCCCCGCTATTTGTGTGGATTGTCTGACCAATTGGCCAGAATGGAGAGAGACTACTTTAGTGATTGTGGCCTTTGCCCTAGATTGGCGGAGCCTATAGGCCAGCAGTTTAGTACCACGGGACCCTCCTTCATAATATTTTTGTTTCAGGTAGAACAGAGCTCTCTCCGTCTCGGCCATCTGGATCTTTTGAAGTGCTTTCCTACAAGAAATTAGTTCACTATTTTGGGAGTCATCCCACCTTTGTTTTTGGGCACCCTCCGGCTCCCTAATTCGAGACATTAAGTTTAACTGGTTTTATCTCACTTCCTTCTTCTTACATGAAGCTAGTGCTATGAGCTTACCCCATAGAATGGATTTGATTGTATCCCAGAGGATCTGGGGGGGGACATATGGTCCATCATTATCAGCCAGGGAAGTTTTAAGGGTTTCCCTGAGGTCCTCCAGTACACTCCCATCCTGGAGTAGGGAGGTGTTTAACCTCCAGTGTGTGGTGCGTTTGGATAGACCCAGCTCCACCTCCAGAAAGACCGGACTATGGTCTGACAGGATGGTTGAGCCCACCCACATGGAGGGGGGAACCTCCCCAGGTCGCCTGAAAAGGTAAAGAACATATCTAAGCGAGAAAAGACCTTAAATCTGGGGGAAAAGCATGTATACTCCTTGGCTCTAGGATATTTCTCTCTCCAGATATCGGTCAAGCCCAGTTGTGATAGTTGAGTCTTGATCAACCTCGCCTTTGTGGCGTCTATTTTTGGAATCTGAGAAGTGGAGTCTAGAACTCTATTCAGAATTATATTCCAATCTCCCCCTAGGATTAAAATGCCCCTGGCCTTTCCGGCCACTATATGGAGGACATTAGAATAAACTCCGAACGGTGAGCCGGGGGGATATATATGTTAGCAAATGTTATTTGGGTGTCCTGTATGCAGCCTATGACTATCAGGTACCAGGCTTCCGGGTCCTCTATCACCTCCTGTTGTTGAAATTGGAGGGCCGTCGATAGAATTGCCACCCCCCTTTTTCTTCCTGTAGGGAGAGAGGAACTGTATACCTGGGGGAAAGCCTTAGATTTTAATTTTGGAGCTTCCAAAGGGGAAAGATGGGTTTCCTGGAGGAAAACCCCCCCACAGCCCTGTGATGCGATGAATTGTTGGATCCTTTTCCTCTTGATAGGGCTGGACGACCCGTTCACATTGAGGGACATGAATTTCGTGGAGTAATTAGCCATAATCCAAATTAAGTAAAGTACCCACCACCTTCTGAACCAATAACTCTCCTGGCATTAGGCATATGAACCAATAACACATCAGCAAAGTTTCAAACTTTTTTAGAACCAACAGTAAACAAACAAGATGAACAGTCATTTAAAACTTTAAACAGGTGCTCAGGTCTCCATCTGTCCCAGACCTTGAGCAAAATTGAGTGTCGGTCGGCCCCTGCCAAGACTCCTCTAGGCAGGGTAGGACCATGAACAGTGTTCCAACTTCCAAGGGGGTGCTGAGTGGTGTTAATCAGTGGAAGGGTGTCTGTAGTGACAGAACAAGGCAGATCACGCGAAAGTGCAGTGCGTGTTCTCTGCAGGGCCCTGGGTATTCCAGGATATGTGCCCCCCTTCCAATAGTCAGTAAGAGGCACCATAGGTACCTGCAGCCAGAGGGCTTCCTAGGCCCATCCACCAGAGGTCAAGAGGAGGGTTAATGGAGTACTATGACTCCTGATAGCCTGTCCTTTATCAGAACTTTAATCATCCTGGTTTTGGTGTGCTCTGTATCTGTCTTAAGGAGGTGTCATCTTTCCTCCGGTCAAACTTCCAGCTACAAGCCAAGTGTTGTTAGTGGGTAAACACAGTGTTGGGAGAGCTGACCAGACAAGCAGAGAGACACACCCCCAGAGCCACACGTGTAATAAGAGAACGCTACCAGTGGTCCCTCTCTAGGATTCCCCATTCACCTCTGATCCCGAGGCAGTCCAGACTCCATCTGTGAGGGAGAAAACCCTCTGGATACCAGGACACCATGCCTCGGGGGGGGGGGAGAGAGGGCCCCACCCGGCTGGAAGTCCCGAGCGGAGAGTCGCAGAGCCCAGGAGACTTAAAAAAATTAACTACAAAGCTCCTCCAATATGCCAAACTCCGCTCCCTCCCACTATCATCCCCCTTCCGCCATCTGTGACTGTTCAGCTGGTCTTTTGGATTGTTCACCAGATGGGGTAGGGTTAGTGGGGAGAAAAACCACAGATTCTGATGCACTATATTTCCGTTCCCAAAACTAGGCCGTTATAATATGTCCCTCCCTAATAGCAAATGTGTAGAGATATATCGTCTTCCCAGTGGGTCTGCTCCATGGAGAGTGCCTCCGTAATGCAGGAGGGGCTACAGGCCTCTTTCGGGTTGGAGTTTCTGGTAGTGCAGCCCCATAGATCAAGCTCGTATTACCAAGGGGTACTCAAAGTGCCGGAACGCTGCACCGAGGCCCATTCTTAGAGTCTTCTGCCTCGTGTCCCTCCACCCCAGCTCAACTGCGCTGAACTGCAAGAGTAAAAATTCAGTCATGCGTGTCTTTGAGAAAAAGGGCAACGAGTTGGCAGAACAGGGAGGCAGGGCCGCCAGAGCTGACTAATTTATAAGACAGAGGAAGGTGGGGGTGCTGATTATACCCTGTCCATCTGGTTGGTTACCTTCTCTACAGCTTAGAAGTTATTAGGCTCTCACCGTGACAGCAGGGGGGTCAGGCTTGGAGGGGAAGGGCCAAGAGCCACGGAAAGGTGGATTGAGTACGGATAGGACTTCGGAGCATCTCTCCACGGTGTTAGATATCACAATTTCAGAGACCACGGATGGACGCCTCAGGGTCCTGAAGCTTCAGCTGGATTGGGGCTCTAGGTCTCCACTATCTTCGCAGGTGACTTCAAGTGGGTTGCGTTCTTGTTGATAACAGCAGAATCTCCCCAGTCTCCGTAGTACCGAACCGATATCAGCCCTAAGGGTGGTATGTGGCAGTCTCGTTGTAGTTCCAACTTTCGTAGCGCCTTTCTGAGAGACGGACCAAGCAGAGGCTAAAAGATCTCGCTCAAGCATTTCTTTAGTAAGGGGCGGTGTGGAAATCCCCAGCTCCTCCAAAAACGGGGCCGCAGACAGCAGGTCTTTGAAGATTCTGGTACCCTTGTCCGTTATAACCTTCAACCTGGCAGGGTGTAGAATCTGGGATTTAATATTTCTTGATCTTAATTGTTTAACGATTGGCCATAGGGCTTTTCTAGCCTCCTGAACTTCTGCAGTGTAATCATTATCCACTGCTATCTTGTGCCCTCCAAATTCCAGGGGAGCCCTGCTGCCACGCTCTCCATAGGACCTCTTCTTTGCTGTTATATAGGGTAAATCGGACCACAAAAGACTTAGGTCTGGCCTCCGGGTTGCTGGGCGGGGGGGCGAGGGATCTGTGAGCTTGATCAAGGCCTAGGTCGAGATCTTCGGGAAGCTCTAGGACTTTCTTAAGCAGTTGTTGTATAAATTCGATAGTGCTTGTGTGTCCATCCTCTAAACCCTCAGGGACGCCATGGATTCTGATATTTTGACGACGACTTCGTCCTTCTAGATCGTCAAGCCTATGGGTAAGCTCACAGTCCAGCGCCAAAAGATACAGCAGGAGCCTATCCTGTCTGTCTGCTCCGAAACTGCGGTAAGGCCCAGCTCGATTTGATTGGTCTTGTGGTCAGTTCTGCTTAAATCTGCTCGTAACTCTGTTAAAGTACGGTCGATCTTGGAGACCGTTCTTGCTGTTTGTTTGATGGTCTCGAGGAGGTCGTCCTCCGGTTCATGCGGCTCTGCTTGGTGTTCGGCCTGGTGCATCTCCGTGGGGGCGCTTGCTTCCTCGGTGTATCCGGGGTCTTCGTCCCTCAATAACACCCTGAGTTTCTGGGCAGGGGTAAGATGGGACCTCCCTGGTTTATTCCTGCGCTGTTTAGCTGGGGATGCCATCAGTATTCAGGTGATTAGCTTTGTTTTTGGTGGATGGGCAACGGAACGGAGAACTCAAGCTGCCATATCAGGTGCTGACGTCACTGGAAGTCCGATTAAGTTAGCATTCGTGATCTGCCTACATTGATCCATGCCTTTGTGACCTCGCGTCTTGATTACTGCAACTCCCTTTATCTAGGGCTCCCTGGGGTTGATATCCGCTGCTTGCAGCTCATGCAGAACACTGCAGCCTGGCTATTGACAGGTACTCTTCGTGCCTGTCATATTTCTCCGGTTCTGCGCGATCTGCACTGGCTGCCAATACAGTGGAGGATCACCTTTAAAGTTGGTCTTTTGACCTACAAAGCCCTACACGGACTGGGCCCGAACTACTTGAAAGAGCTTTTGGTACCTTACTGCCCTCGTCGATCGCTCCGCTTGGCGGACAAGGGGTTGCTAGAGATTCTGAGGGTTTCCTTAAGATCTTCTGGGGCCTGTGCTTTTATATATGCAGCCCCAGCCCTCTGGAATTCTCTACCCTGTCCGCTTCGGCAGTGTGCGTCCATGGAGGAATTTAAAAAGACCTTAAAAACCTATTTATGGTCTAAAATATATGTCTGATAATGTTATTTTATTGCACTTCTATGAATTCAGTTGTCTTAGATCTGTTGTTTATTTACTGTTCTTTGTGGAATTTTGTAAGGCGCCTTGGTTATAAGAAAGGCGTGGTATAAATAAAGATTTATTATTATTAAAGAAGCAAGTCATAAAAGTGTTGGAAACACCTAATTCTCTGCCTCCCATAGATAAAAAAACTGACAAGAAATATCAGTTGGACAGATCAGGAGGGACTGAGTTTTTTCCCACCCTGATCATGAAGTGGGTAGTACAAGTTGCAGCTTGTTACAAGGCTCGGGTACCCATGGCATCACATCCACCTGAGAAAGGCCTAACCTCCGCTCCCAGAGCATTCATAAAGTGCTTGGCAGTGGTGGTGGCATACCTAAGACAGCAGGACATCACTGTTTCCCAACCTAAACCACTGGCTAGTCATGAGACAGCCACCACAGCAAGTAAAAGATGCTCTCAAGTTCACCCAGGATACACTAGAGTCATTGGGATTCCTAATCAGTGTCCAAAAATCTGTACTTCAACCTGTTCAGGTACTAAATTTCATAGGGGCAAAGTTGAATACCCTGCATTAGAAAATGGACTAGATTGTAGGAGCTCTCTGATTGGCTGAGAGCTACAGCAGGGGGTACATTAAGTTTCAATAGACACCCGGTCAAAAACAAGGTCCAATTCAGGATGCCGTATTACTTGTGTGAATCTTGGGCACCCCTATCCCTCTCTCTAACTGGCTAAAACACAGAATTTCAAAATAAAAACGCTGCCATTTTTTTTTGTGTGGCATTGCGAAGCGAGAGGTGCTGCCGGCAAATACAAGCTACAGCGTCAGCTTCTTTAGTACAAAAATGTCTTTTTTAGCAATACCTTATCTTTGCTAGCGCTCTCCCCACTAGTCCTCCAACTCCTACAATCTAGCCCGTTTTCCCAGTCTCACTTAGATACCAGTTTTATTGACTACCACGGCTGCTCGCGCTCCATTCATTCAAATGAAATGGGCTATTTACAACAAGCGCTTCCATTTCTGCGACGTGCATCGGCATCAGTTGGAAAAACAGAGCCGTGCAAGTAGGACAAAAACCTTTCATTTTTAATTAAATACTAAAACAGATCCCGACAGACTGGTCATGAAGCATTTCAAAAAACATCTCGTTTTTTTTGGGGGGCGACAACAGAATGGATATCTCGAGCAGGCAACAGGACATGAAACAAACAAAAAAAAAAACAGAGGGACTACTTTACAAGACAAACAGTAAAACATAATTTTTACTTAATTTTTTTACATTGCTTTTTTAATTTTTTTAAATCACAGATAAAAGTGGTAAAGGGAGCCCCATTTTCTAAGAGCAATAATGCCCTCCAGGGTGGGCGGTATGGGCAATACCAGACCGCCCAGGGGCTATAAGGCCCTCCGCCTGCGGCGTCGGGCCTCATTACACCCCTGGGCGGTCCGGTATTGCCCAATACCACCCACCCTGTTGGGCATTATTGCTTGCGTAGACAATACTGTATAAGACATTATTTTCACTGGAATAAAATTTTTGCTGTATTCACTATTTTGAAAATCCTGTGAAAATTATATGCCAGTGAAAATATGTACTGCAATTGACAAGTTAGTTTGCTCTTGCACTTCAGCTAAATTAAACTGCCGTGAAAATGTCAGAGCAGACAGAACCGTGAAATTTAAGGGCAGTGAATTTCTCTGATACAGTATTTTGCAGATTGCTGGATCATTCAGTCTCAGCAAGTCAAGGCCAGCAAGGCACTTCCTAAAGTTGCTGGAACACATGACTGCAGCAAAAGGAACAGTCCAGGATTGCAGATTTCAAATGAGAGACATTCAGTTCCACCTCAGGGTGCACACTGGTGTCAAAGGAAGGATTCTCTCACAAAGCTGGTGCCAGTGTAAAGGACACTGTTGCTGGCTCTGCAATGGTGGCAAGATGGAAGCAACCTTTGGGGGTGGGGTCCCTTTCAAGGAGTCCCCCACATGGGTACTTAAAATAGATGCCTTTCTGCTAGGGTGGGGTGCACATCTGGAGGAACATACAGTGCACAGCACTTAGTCCCCTTCAGAGTCACTCTTGTACATAAACTTGTTAGAGCTCAGGGCAATGTTTCTGGCCCTGCAGTCTTTCACATCACTGCTAAGGGACAAGGTGGTACAGGTCAGGACAAACCACCACCACAATGTACTGCATCAAAAAGCAAGGAGGGATAAGGTCCAACCTACTGTGTACAGAGGCAATGAAAATATGGAGCTTTGTGTGCTCCTTACAGGTGCCCCTGTTAGCTATCCACCTCCCAGAGAAGGACAATACCCTGGCAGATAGACTCAGCAAAATCAACCAAAACCACCACAAGTGGTCTCTCAACAGACAGGTACTGGAGGTGGTGTTTCGAAGGTGGGGCACCCCAGAGATAGACCTCTTCGCCTCAGAAGAGAACCATCAATTGCCCCAGTTTTGTTGCAGGCCACCAGCAAAGGGCACAGTGCCCGTGGATGCATTGGTGTTGGATTGGTCAGGGAGGAGCTATATGCATTTCCTCCATTTCCTTTGTTGCTCAGGGTCCTAATCAAACTCTGGTCCCAACTGGCTATGATGATTCTGATAGCTCCAGATTGGGCTAGACAGCCATGGTACTCACTACTGCTCTCCCTGCAAGTGGGCCAGACAGCCATGGTACTCACTACTACTCTCCCTGACAGTAGCTCAACCCATATACCTTTCTCAGAGCCACAATCTTCAGACCTCCTCAAAGAGGAGAATCCTGCACCCAAACCTTAGCTCTCTCATACTCGGAGCATGGCTCTTGAGGACCTAGAATGTGCTGACCTACAACTCTCTGAAGGTGTCCTTAGAGTCCTCAGGGGCTATTAAAAACAAAAAAAAAAGTCCGGGGGCTTTAAAGTTAATTACTTCCACACTTGTTACATTTTTCAATTTTTTTATGTTTATTTTCACTTCCCGAATCTCAGCGGCTCTTAAGAAGCCCTCGACTAAGAAAACCTATGCTTCCAAATGGAAGAGGTTTTGTATATGGTGTAATACTAACAGCATAGTACCTTCCCAGGCAGGTTTGCCAGTCCTGTTGGGCTACCTCACCCACCTACATTCGATGGGCCTACAGCCCACTACCCTTAAGGTCCACCTGGCATCAGTCTCAGTCTATCTCTTGGTGGACAAGGGTGGCTCTTTGGCTGCTAACCCTATTTTCAAAAAATTCTTCAAGGGCTTAGCTCATTTGTACCCTTCCTATAGGGAGCTTTTGCCATACTGGGATCTCAGTGTCTGTATTGCCAAGCTCATGGAGCCTCCATTCGAGCCCATGGCTACAGCACATCTGAAGTCTGTAACTTGGAAAGCTATCTTCCTGGTGACTATTACCTCAGCCAGATGGATTAGTGAGCTACAAGCCCTGTTTATAGAACAAAACTACATCTCCTTCCACAGGGATAAAGTGGTTCTCAGGACTAATAGGAAATTCCTTCCGAAAGTAGTCTCTGATTTCCACATGAATTAGTCAATCACTTTGCCAGTCTTCTTCACTGAACACTGTAGTTCAGGGGAACACAGGCTGCATAGCGTGGATGTCAGGAGAGCTCTCAGTTCTAGGGACATGGATATGTTGTTCATCCACACTTATTGGCAGGTTTCTTGCCGCTTTAAATCTTGCCGGAAGGTCTTCAAGCAGGCTCCTCCCACCCACCCGGGTGGTAAAACTCTCGGCTCCGCCCCATGACTCCAGATCTTCCTTACCGCTTGGAAGCTCAGGTTCCCTCCTTAACGCTCTGCGTTTAAGACTGGTTCCTAATTCTTTGAAAGTTCGAAATCAAAGAGTTTTTTGCTAAAAAGACTTCGGTCTTCTTCTCCTCGCGGCTGCGATGGACAAATCGACTCCCGGTTTCCGGA
Source organism: Neoceratodus forsteri (assembly GCA_016271365.2). Lineage (NCBI taxonomy): Eukaryota > Metazoa > Chordata > Ceratodontiformes > Ceratodontidae > Neoceratodus > Neoceratodus forsteri. The sequence goes on along the minus strand of CM057454.1, from coordinate 263,468,134 downwards.
GGTGCCCTTGCAGGCAGAAGATGTCTAGGATGGATCCGCACTCCACGTGCGTCTACTGCCTGGGCCTTGAGCAAGACCCGCAGGCCTGCGACTTGTGCTCTTTTCCGGCCTACATCCTTGAAGACCGTGCTGCCCGACATAACTGGGGCGCCCGAGAAAGAATTCCACCGGTGAAATATAAGAGGCCGGTTGGTGGTGTCGGTGGACGGGCTCGGGATTAGCTCGAGCAGATGATCGCCTCGAAGAGGCGGCGTACGCGCTTCTACCTCGGGTTGCGGCATTTGTCCCGCCTCTCGGTGCCTCGTATCGGCTTCTTTTTAGAGCTTTGTCTGACCCTCTCCAACGAAAGGTGAGGGTCCAACTTCTTCGGACCTTTCCAGGTCCAAAAGAGCAAAAGTAAGTCTCTCCGTCGGCGCTCTTGGGAGCGGAAAATCCCCTCCCTTGTCGACAGTCGACTTCGAGTCGACCCTCAGCTTCGGCCACTGGCTTCACGGTGTCCCGTCAGGCCAGTTGACTGGAGTCTTCAGTACAGCGCGGTCGAGATTTTTCACGACCGTTAGACGGGTTGTCGGCTGGAGGCTGAATCCTCTCCCTGGTTCCCCGGTGGGAGTTGAGGATCCCGTCGGCTCGTCTGTGCCTCCGGTTCGGAGCCTTTGGGTGGGATCGTCCGGAGCGAAGTGCCATTCGACACTTCTCCTCGCCTTCCTCGGCCTAGTAGGACTCTCGGTCTCGGTCTCCTGACATCCTCACGGTCCAGCGATCCCGCGCCATAGCGGTCTTGGTCTCGGCCCAGCGGCCGTACCGCCAGCTCTTTACCGGACTGAGGGCTTCGGTATGGATGCGTCGGAAATCTGAGAACTCATGTGCAACAGCTCCTTTTGACCGGGAATAGCCGACCCAGTTGTCTTCCCCGCCATTAAGTGGCTGTCACTGAGCGTCGAAACAACCCTCGTCAGAGCCGAGGAGCCTGTTCCCAGGCCGGTTGTTCGCCAATTCCAGCTGCCCCACCGATTCTGGTGGAAACTCTGCCTCCACAGCCATTAGTTGGGGCTCCCACCAAAAATTCTCGGTCGGCCTTGGGTTTGCCCCATAGACTGTCTGTCACCCTCACTCCCGATAAACCTCGGCAGGTGGAGGGTGGCTCAGGCCGAGGCAGCTCTTTGAGGACCTTCTGAGTCCGATGATGGTTCCTCCTCTTCTCCAAGCGCATGGACTTGGAGTCCTCGGGAGGGCAGTCAGTGAGCGATAGCCCTTCGTCCTTCTTAGGGTTGCTTGACTCATCTCGAGTCCACAGGATGAAGCTCGAACCCATTTCTAACGGGCCAGGTATCCCCTCACGGAGATTCTGGACTGAGGGATTCTCCTCTGGGAGGCTTTCCGGTGGCGAAGCCATAGTGGGTCTGGCCTTGGAACTTTGGAGCGTCCTCCTTCCTGCCCTCGCCTTCGGCCAGGATAGCCAGGAAGTATGCAGTCCCTACTAGTTCCCTGTCCGGTTTTTCGGAACACCCCTCGGCCGAGGGGTTGGTTACCGACAGCGTTTTCCGGCGTGCCGGGAACGCCAGGGATGTGGACAAACCTCCCGACAAGGAATCCAAGAAATTGGATTATTCCGGGTGAAAAGTCTATGCTGCGTCCTCTCTCGGCCTTCGTCAGGCCAGTTCGGCCGTCCTCAAGGCACATTTTTCTCACGCCCTGTTGGGCTCCCTGGATGAGGTTGTCCCTCATCTTCCCGCAGATCTGCAGACTACGGTCAGGCAGGTGCGGGACCAGGGCAGAGCAGTGGCCAAACAGCAGCTCCAGACTGTGTTAGACATCGGGGACTCGTGTGCCAGGTCTGTGTCGGCCGCAGTGGCCATGTGTCGTCGGGCTTGGCTGAGGATATCCACCTTACCTCAGATACCCAGCACAAGTTGGCGGATGTTCCTTTTGGGGACTGACCACTTGGCCCTGGGGTGGAAGGTCACCTGCAGAGGATCGAGAAGTCCAATGCTACCTTGGACTCTGTCTCTTCCGCTCAGAAGGACAAAGGCCGCAAACCACAGCCTAAGCCCTTTCGTCCTTCTGCGCCCCCGGCGCGCCCGGCCCAGCAACGCCGGGGCCAGCAGGCAAGAGCTGGCATCCCAAACCCAGCCGTCGGCTTCTCCAACAGGAAGCAGGAGGTAAGGCCCAGGAGGTCCCTCGGCGGTCCCTGCTCCAAGCCTGCCCAGTGGACGGGCTGAGGTGTAGCCCCCATCCTCACCTCACCCCTGGTTCCCCCCGTGGGGGGCAGCTCAGACACTTCCTTTCCACCTGGTCCGCTGTTACCACGGACAGGTGGGTACTGGAGGTGGTGGGAAAAGGCCTACCTCTAGAATTCAAGCAGGCCCCGCCCTTCAGAGCCGTCGCACCTCGGGGGGCCTCGGGGTCCGCAGCCTCACTGGCGGCTCGTCTAGCCAACATCGCTCTCCTCCTCCGAAAGGAGGTGATCACGGAGGTAGAGGACCCCCCTTTAGACCAGGGTTCGTGTCCAGGTATTTCCTGGTTCCGAGCAGACGGGGCTGGCGCCCATTCTCGACCTACCACGACCTGAACAAGTTCCTGAGGTCTCGGACCTTCAAGATGGTCACTCTGTGCGCAGATAATACCATCTCTGGAACACGGCGTGTGGTTCTGCTCTCTGGACCTACAGGACGCGTTCTTTCACGTCCCTATCCGTCCGTCACATTGGAGATTCCTCCGCTGTCGGAGGAGATCCTCTTCAGTTCAAGCCATGCCCTTCGTCTTCTCCAGCTCCAGGGTCTTCACCAAATGCATGGCAGTGGTGACAGCATTCCTGCAGCGCGAGGGTCCGGGTGTACCTTACCTGGACGATTGGCTGATAGCAGCCTCCTCCAGACGGGAGGTGGAGCGGTCCAGAGATCTGGCCCTCCAGGTTTGCTCTCAAGTTGGCCTTCTCATCAATGAGGCCAAGTCGGAACTCGAGCCGAAGCAGGTGATCCTGTTCATCGGGGCAGAGCTCGACTCTCTTCGAGCCAGAGCACGGCTCCCGGCGGACAGGGCCGAGGTTCTTACCTCCTTTGCCCAATCATTTCTGGTTGGGCAATAGCCTGCCCGGACTTCCTGTCTCATGGCGGCCTGTACCAGCGTGGTCCGTTGGGCACGCTGGCACATGCGCCCCCTTCAGTGGGGACTGGCCAGCCAGTGGTCACAACGCTGCGATCCTTTGGACCAGCTAGTGATAGTGACCCAGGAGATGTGGAACACTCTCCAGTGGTGGACTGTTCCATCCCATCTGCAGGAGGGCATCCCGTTTGTCTGCCCCGAGCCGACAGTCTCTCTATCGACCGATGCCTCTCTGATGGGTTGGGGTGCCCATCTGGGGGAACACCGAGTGCACGGCCTCTGGTCCCCGCGGGAGTCCCGATGCCACATCAACCTGCTGGAGCTCCGAGCGGTCCGCCTAGCTATCACCGCCTTTGCTCCATTTCTCCGGGGTCAAGAGGTCCGAGTCCAGACGGACAATACCACGACCATGTACTACCTGAACCGCCAGGGCGGGACGCGCTCCATCCTTCTATGCAAGGAAGCTCTCCGCATTTGGTCACTCGTGCGCAGCCTGGAGGCGGATCTCCTAGCCATTCATGTGGCAGGAGCCTCCAACACCCTGGCCGATGCCCTGAGCCAGATAGGGGCTGCATCTCACGAGTGGTCTCTCCTGCCGGAGGTAGTACAAGATCTGTTCTCCCACTGGGGCACACCTCAGGTGGACCTGTTTGCCTCCAGGGAGAATGCGAAGCTGAGACTGTTTCATGCCGCCCCCTCAGCAGGGCTGCTGCAGGGGATGCCTTCTCGAGGCTGTGGACCCCGGCCTCTTTACGCCTTTCCCCATTTCCCTTGATTCCAAGGTGCTTCTCAAAGCAAGGAGGACAAGGCGAGGTGATTCTGATAGCCCCAGACTGGCCCCGCCAGTTCTGGTACCCAGATCTCCTCAGCCTCAGCTCCAGGCTCCCGAGACAGCTTCCAGCTCGCCCGGACCTGCTCTCAGTCAGTCAGGGGAAGGTGTTCCATCCGGACCTTCAATCCCTGCACCTGACGGCCTGGTTCCTGAGCGGCTAGAGTTCCAGGCCTTGGGTCTTTCCGACGAGGTCCTCAATGTTGTTGAGGCGTCCCATAAGGAGTCGACCAGGAAATGCTATGCCTTCAAATGGAAGAGATTTTCCATTTGGTGTCAGGGCAAGGGCTTGGACCCTTCCTCCTGTTCTTTGGCAAGCATTTTGGACTATTTATGGTCCCTTTCTAGTCAAGGGCTTAGGTCGACGACCCTAAAGGTGCACCTGGCAGCCATCTCTGCTTACCGGGCGCGGGCCGGGGAGCAGTCGGTGGCACAGGAGAAGGTGGTCTGGCGCTTTTTCAAAGTCCTTGATCACATTCCCCTCCGGTCGAGAACCTCCACCTCCGTGGGATTTACTGCTGGTACTGGCAAAGCTCATGGGCAAGCCATTGAACCAATGCACAGGTGTGAACTCTCACCTGTCGTGGAAGACCGCCTTCTTGGTGGCTATCACGTCAGCCAGAAGGATGGGAGAACTCCAGGTGCTCTGCATTGAGTCTCCTTACCTGGTCTTCCACAGGGACAAGGTTGTCCTGCCCCCACCGAAATTCCTTCCGAAGGTGGTGTCGGAGTTCACCTTAACCAGGTGTTGACTCTGCGGTGTTCTACCCCAATCACACCTCGAGGTCAATGCAGGCTCCATACTTTGACCCTGGAAGGGCCGCTTATTATCAGGAGCCACGGCTGAAATTCGGGAGAGGTTCGCCAGCTGTTTGTCACCTACGCTGAAGCCGCCTCCTGGCAGACCTGCAGCCAAGTGGGCCGATAATCAGGTGGGTCACCTCCTGCATAGATCTCTGCTGTAAGTTGGCGGGCATGGAGCCTCCCAGAGGATAAGAGCTCATTCTACCCGTCATACTGCTGCATCGGTGGCTGCTTCCAGGGACGTCCCTATCCAGGAAATCTGCAGGGCTGCTACCTGGAAGTCAGCACACCTTCATTACCCACTACCACATCGACCTTGAGTCACGTGGGATGCTGGTTTTGGGGCCTCGTTCTCTAGTCTCTCTTTCCCAAGTAAGTATTGGGGTGTGCATGCCTCCCTCCTCCCGGAGAACTGCTAGGAGTCTGCCAATGGTGTGGATGAACAACATATCCATGTCCCTAGAAATACAGGTTACTCACCTGTAACAGGGAGTTCTAGGGAATGAGTATGTGTTGTTCATCCTACATTCCCATTCTCCCGGCTTGACGCACAACCTGAGCTTCCAGTGGGCTAGATCTGGCGCATGGGGCGGAGCCGAGAGTTTTACCACTCTGGTGGGTGGGAGGAGCCAGCTTGAAGACCTTCCGGCAAGATTTAAAGCGGCAAGGAACCTGCCAATAAGTGTGGATGAACAACATATACCATTCCTGGAACTCCTGTTACAGGTGAGTAACCTGTATTTACTATCTTGACCACACCAAGGCCCACAGGCAGGACAGACAGCAGCTGTTCCTGACCTATGGGGATGTGGGAAAAGGAAAACCAGCTTCTAAAGGAACCATTTCATGTTGGATAGTGGCTTGTATCCAGTTCTGCTACAGTAAAGCTGGTAAAGAGCCCCCAATAGGCCTGAGGGTACATTCCACAAGGGGTACTGCTGCTACCGTAGCAGCTGCCAGGGATATTCCCTTGCTGGAAATCTGTAAAGCAGCTACATGGAGGTCAGTACACACCTTTACAAAGCACTACAGTCTGGACACTCAGTCCAGAAGTGATGCCAAGTTTGGCACAGCAGTGCTGCAGATCTTGTTTCCTAAATGAGGATCTTGCTTCAAGAGGGCTCTTGCAGTAGGTAATTACATATAGGACTGATGCCGGCCGGCATCAGGACCCAACAGAAATATTCTAGCTATCAGTCTCTGGCCCCACGTCGGATGACCGACGTCATGCGGTGTCAGTATAAACGGGTGGTTCCCCAACGCCCACCTTCTAGTTCTTTCCCGCCGTTAGCTCGTGTCAGTGCCTCGCGGTAAAGTTCAACTCTCATCAGCTCTGTCGTCTGTAGTTTTTACCATCTTTTTTTCAATTCTTCAACTAAATCATCAGGCATTCGTCGGTGTATGTCGTCCCCTACACCTTCCGAGCATAAAAATAAGTGCGACTCATGCGTCGCCCAACTCCCGCACAAGGACGGACATTCCCAGTGCCTCTTCTGTCTAGGCCTGGATCATTAGGTGGAGAAGTGCCAGCACTGTCTTAAATTCAACGCTGCCACCTGCAGATGGAGGCAGCAGTACCTGGAGGCCCACATACTAAAGAAGAAAATGTTCTCCATGGAGAAGGAGTTAAAAAAGCTCCGGCAGGCGTCCACTTCCCCCGAAAGCCATCGTAAGAAGAAAGACAAGGAGAAGCACTGGGATAAGGGCTCCTCATCCACCGCGTCTTCTACGGGAGTCGCTGTGCTACAGGTAATGTCCCCTCCGGGGGACTGCTCCGCGACGGCCACCTTGGAGGCTTCTAAGGCGGCGTCATCTCGCCCGTCTGGCTCAGGCCCTTCTGTCGCCTCCGGGCTATTGGAGGCCTCTGTTCCCAGTAAAGCCACCACAGTGTGGCCTACTGGTTCGAGCGGCTCCAGTAAGCCAGATGTCAGCTGCTCTGACACCCGCACGGAGACGGTCGATAAGTCGCCCGACCCTTCGGGGCGGTGCACGGCCCCTCTTCTGCCCGACCAGGCCGCCCCTCCTCTGCGACCTGCCTCTGGCGATGGGTCCGATAAGTCGGACGTCGGCTCCTCTGGCGTCCGCCCGGACTCCGCTGATAAGTCGGACGTCGGCCTGCCCGACGCCGGACCCTCTCACATCCACCGTTCCTGGCTCCCCGCAGTCTTCGCTGCCCTCTGGGGACCCTGGGTCTCCTCAGCCTGATCCCAGAGATTTTTCCCCTCCATCCCTGGGCAATGCCGAGGTTCCTGCTGCACCCCCGTCAGGCCGTCCGCCCGCTGGTCTTACTGACCTGATGTCGGTTCCCCGGACGCCGGCTCCAACGCCAGTCTTGCTGACGTCAGGCGACATCCCGCTCCCGGATGCTGCTCCAACGCAGGTCCTTCCACCCACCGGGCCTTCTGCTCCAGGCCGGCCCGTGGGCCCTCCGGCTGGGCCGTCTCCAGCAGTCCCCACGATTCCCGGGTATCCGACCCCGTCGTATCCGACGCCGTCTTACCCGACTCCGCAGTATCCGTTGCCCCAGTACCTGACGCCGGCCTATCCGATGCCGCAGTACCCGGTGCCTCAATACCCGATGCCGGGTTTTTCGCCGTCTGGTTATGGATATGCGCCTTACAGGTACAATCAATACCTGTATTCCCCTCCTCCTCAACTGCCCCCTCAGCCACCGGTGGACTTGAAGGAGACTCTAGTCTCCTGGTGGGCTGAGGCCAAGGCTCAGCTCACCAGAGAGGTGGAGAGTCGTCTCACGACGACGGTGCCGATTCCAGCTCCCATACATCCGCGACGACAGACTCCCTCCCCACCTCCGGACACCAGGGGCGAGCCCTCTGGTTCCAGGGCAGGGCAGGATACGCTTCCCCGATGACCTTCCAAGGGGTCCGTTCCTCCCCCACGCTGGGAGAGGGGGACTTCCTCTTTTCATCTTCTTCTTCCTCCTTGGACACCTCGGACAACTCCGATGGTTGCTCTGAGCCTGACAACGGGCCACGCTCTCCATCTATGCCCAGGCCTAGGACTCCCCGGAAGTCTCCTCCAGAGGATCCTTCCTTTACGTAGTTGCTTCGCAAAATCCATGAGGTTCACAAGTGGCATTCCTTGGAGCCGGATCCACAGCGTAAGAAACTCGCTGAGCATCTGGACCTGCCCGTGACAGCTCCTACCGGGCCCCTCCAGCTGCCAAGCCCGCTATGCCACCCTGGATTGAGCTTAATGCCGATCTTGTTTCCACTATTTGGAAGCAACCGTCAGCTTTAGCCCCGCTTTCTCGGAACTCGAACAGGCTATATCAGGCTCCCGAGGGTGTTGACTTTCTAGATTCTCACCCTTGAGCTGATTCGGTCGTGATTAACGCCGCTCATGGCCGGACAGCTAACCGAAAAATCTGAGCTCGTCTCCACCTGACAAAGAATCCCGTCTTCTGGACCAGTATGGGAAGAAGATCTTTGCTTCTTCCACTCTGGGAATTAAGGCCCTAAATTATGTCGGTCACATGGGGGATTACCAGAAGGCAGTTCTTAGTGAGGTGGAATCCAAATTGGACTCCCTTCCTGACTCTCAAGTCAAACAGGAAGTGGCTGATCTCGTCTGCTCTGCACGTTCGGCTAGTAGGCACATGCTTCGTGCTACATATGATGCAGTGGACACTGCTGGTTGGAGCTCTGCTTTCGCCGTAGGCTTACGGCATCATGCCTGACTCCGTGTGTCAGGGTTGGTCCCGGAAGTGCAGTCCGCTATTGAGGAAGCGCCATTTCGGGGTTCAGTGCCCTTCGCTGGTGATGTCAAGGACATGATCACCGATCTGCAGGAGAAGGGGACTGCACTGAAGTCTGCAGGCTCCATGTACCACCCCCATCAAATGCAGTGCCGTCCCTTTCGCAGGCAAAATCAGTAAAATGCGAAACCCCAGGGAAAGCGGGCCAATAAATGCCGGGCCCCTCCAGCTGCCAAGCCCCCTCTGCCCAAAAAAGCAGTGGGTGCTTCAGCCGCAACGCTGCCCCACACCACCTGACTCGTTTCCTCTCCCACAGCCTCTGGGCCTTCCAGAGGAACCGGTAGGAGGGAGGTTTTCCCTCCACCTCCCGGGTTGGGAGAGGATAACTTCAGATTCCTGGGTGCTCCAGCTGATCACAGAAGGACACTCAATAGAGTTTCTTCAGAAACCCCCTCGACATCCTCCCCCAAGGTCTTCGTACTCTCGGGAACATCATCTTCTGGTCCAGGAAGATATTTCAGCACTTTTGCTGAAGGAGGCGATAGAACTCATTCCCATTCCTCTTCAGGGAACAGGGTACTATTCCCATTTCATCCTGGTCCCGAAGAAAACAGGGGACGTGAGGCCGATTCTTGACCTCAGCACCCTGAACTTGTTCATGGAGTACAAGAGGTTCAGGATGCTCTTGCTGCAGAGCCTCCTGCCCCTTCTCCAGCCCGGAACAGTGGCTGTGCGCTTTGGATATGCAGGATGCCTACCTGCATATCCCTATCTGCCCTTCCCACCGCAAATACCTGCGTTTTGCATTCCAGGGGGACCACTACCAGTTCAAGGCCCTCCCATTTGGTCTTTCCTGGGCGCCCTGGGTGTTCACCAAATGCCTTTCGGTAGTAGCGGCCTACCTGCATATCCAGGGAGTGCAGGTTTTCCTGTACCTGGACGATTGGCTCCTGGTGGCCCCATCCAGGGAGGAACTCCTGCGCTTCCTTTCCCTTACCCAGCAGGTCTTTGCCTACCTGGGTATTACCATCAACCAGGCCAGGTCCCATCTGATCCCATCCCAGAGGCTCCAGTTTATCGGGGCGATCCTGGACATGACCTCTGGCATGGCCTTCCTGCCACCGGACAGGGCGGCCACTCTCTAGGCCCAAGTCAGCCTGTTGTCCAACCACAGGCGGGTCAGCACCAGGTCAGTCCTTTGCATCCTCGGGCTAATGGCAACTGCGATTCCGCCAGTCCTTCGTGCTCGGCTCCACATGAGAATCTCTCAGTGGACGCTTCGGTCTCAATGGGATCAGCTGGAGGACAACCTAGATCAACTTGTCCTGGTCTCCACTCCCATGGCTCGGGACTTGCAGTGGTGGATGGTTCAGGAGAACCTCTACCGCAGAGTTCCCTTCGGTCTCCCTCCCCTCTCGTAGACGTTGACTATGGATGCCTCCGGTGAGGGTTGGGAAGCCCATCTCTGTCCTCACAGGACCCAGGGCCCCGGTCCAAGCTCGAAGTCTCTTCACATCAATGTGCTCGAACTAAGGGTAGTATTGTATGCTCCTCAGGCTCTGCATCTGTATCTGTCTCCCGGTCACCTAGCTGTACAGACGGACAATATGTGTGTGGTCTGGTACATCAACAAATAGGGAGAAACTCGTTCCTACCTCATTTGCAGAGAGGCGATGCGAGTCTGGGATTGGGCAGTGTAGCACAACCTTCACCTCATGGCATCTCATGTCCCGGGGGTCGAGAACATGCTGGCAGACAGGCTCAGCCAGTCATCTGCTCTAGCTCACGAATGGGAACTGGATCAGCAGGTCGTAGACAACATCTTTCTGCACTGGGGAACTCCACAGGTAGACCTGTTTGCTTCCCCTCAAAACACAAAACTTCCCGTCTTCTGCTTGCTCGCTCCAGGGCGCGGCATTTTTTGGAGAGGTGCTCTGTCTCTAGACTGGAAGGGCAGATTTGTCTATGCCTTCCCCCCGATTCCACTGATTATGAGGGTCTTGCAGAAACTCGGTTCGGAAGGAGCTCGAATGATTCTGATCGCTCCTTTCTGGCCCAGGCAAGTTTGGTTCTCTCTTCTGCAACAGTACTCAGAGGAATCTCCTCTTCCTCTTCCTGTGTCGCTATTTTTCAAACAACATGAAGTCTTGCTGTATTCTGACATATTGCAGTGATTCCCAACCTTTGAACTGCCCCGGAGAACAAAGAGTTAACTTTCTATGCAGGGCATAGAATGCTGAGCTCGAGCTCGGTTGAAGTCTCTGTCTGGAGTGTTTCAAATTCAAACCGTCAGATTCTTTACTCTGCCTCACTGAACGGTCACTCCGGAGATTTCTTCTTCAGCTCGGTTCAAAAGTTAGTTAAAGTTTCAGTTTTTGTCTGTGTTTTTAAACCGAAAAAGGTATCCGCATAGTCGGTTCAGTCTCTGTCTGTGGTGCCGGGAGTACTAGATAGGAATTGTTCTGTTTTTCTGTGTGGAACTTGTAAAAGTGCGGCTCAGTTCGGCTGAACTGGCCATTTGATAGTGAAATCTAGCTTCCTGTGGAGGAGGCTGTGGAAGATCAAGAAGAGCCTCATTATGTAGACATGATGGACATCCCAGAGTCTAGGAGACTGTCTCTTCCCCTCCACAAATCCTTTGGGAAACGGACACAAAAAATCCTAACGTCTCCTAACACTGTACCTCCTGTGGATAGAAGAATGGACAAGAGGTATACACTTTCAGGCTCAGACACGGAGTTCTTATATCAGCAGTGCAGCCATGTTGGGGTAGTGCAGGCTGCTGCCTGTGACAAGGCAAATATTCCTTTGGCTTCACACCCCCCAGACAAGGACTCCAGGAAGATTGATGCCATGGCAAAGAAACAGTACATGGCATCTTCCTTGGGACTCAGGCAGGCGAATTACATGGCCTATACAGCCAGGTACTAGAAGTCCAGGTGGGACACTGTACTGGCACTGGCTAAACAGGCCTCCCCCCAGCTAGCCAAGGAGCTGGAGGCGGTGGCTGCAGATGGGATTGAGGCATCTAAGGTTCAGTTTCATGCTGCTGTGTACTCTAATGATGTGTCATCAAGAGTCATGGCTACATCTGTGGCTCTTGGGAGGATGGCTTGGCTCAGATGTACTAGCCTCTCGCAGGACACCCAGGCTAAGGCCATGGATTTTCCTGTAGTGGGTAATTCTTTGTTTGGGGAGCAGACAGAGAATTACATGAAGAAAATGGATGAGTACAGGACCACTTACAGGAGTGCTCAGGCCAAGGAGAGGCAGGCAACTCCTCAAAGGCAGCAGTCTAGAGGTAGGGGCAGGCCTTTTCAAAGGCTTTTTTACCAAGCACAGGCCTCTCCTTCCTTTTCTCAGAGGGGGTTCTTCAGAGGGAGAGGTGGAAGGGGGATGAGCAGGGCTGCATCCACTCCTCAACCTAAAGCCTCTGCCAAGCAGACACCCTGGTGGGCCTGCCCGGGTCAACTCTCCTATTCCAGGAGTGGGCAGGCTGGCTTACTTTGTTCAGGACTGGATGTCTGTTACATCAGACAAGTGGGTCCTGGAAGTAGTAAGCCAGGGACTGGTTCTCAGCTTCAGAAAATTTCCCAAGTTGAGAGCCAGATCTTTTCTACCTGCAAATCTCTCGGAAACCCTTGCCCTAGAGGCAGAGGTTTCTTCTCTTCTAGCCTTGAGAGCCATAGAGAGAGAGTACCTACCCTACGCTTGGGCAAAGGACTATACTCCAGGTATTTCCTGACCCAAAAAAAGACAGGAGAGTGGCGACCCATCCTAGACCTAAGATATCTAAACAAACATCTTTTAAAACCAAAGTTCAAGATGGTAACTCTGGGAATAATCCTTCCCTCTCTAAGGCCAGGGGACTGGCTAGCCTCCCTGGACCTCAAAGATGCCTACTTTCACATTCCTATCAGGTGCTCCCACAGAAAGTACCTCAGGTTCGAGTTGCCCTCAGGCCACTATCAGTTCAGAGCAATGCCCTTTGGCCTAACCTCAGCCCCAAGGGTTTTCACGAAGTTCCTGGCAGTAGTAGTTGCCTTTCTAAGAAGGCAAAAGATTTCCATTTTTCCCATATCTGGACGATTGGCTAATAGTGGGTCAGTCTCCAAACCAAGTCAAGTCTCACCTGCAAGTGACCCAGCAAGTGCTCACTTCTCTAGGATTTCTTCTCAACCTTCCCAAGTCAGTTCTCGAACCAGTCCAGCTTCTTACCTTTATAGGGGCAGAACTGGACACACTCGGAGCAAGAGCCTTTCTTCCTCTAGAAAGGGCAAGGGTTCTTATGGAACTAGCCTCTTCTTTCAGCCTTTGGGTATCTCAACCAGCAAGGCATTTCCTCCAGCTCTTGGGCCACATGGCAGCTTCAACAGCAGTGGTCCAAGGGGCAAGATTCCAGATGAGGGATATTCAGTTCCACCTGAGAGCTTTTTGGTCTCAGAGGAAGGATTCCCTTACCAAACTGATCCCAGTGACTCTGACCTTGATCCAAGCCCTCCAATGGTGGCAGGATCAGGACAATTTAAGACAAGGTGTTCCTTTTGTTACTCAGCCTTGTTCAGTGGTCCTTACCACGGACGCTTCTCTTCTGGGCTGGGGAGCCCATCTGGGGTCCCTCACTGTACAGGGGGTGTGGTCCCCCCAAGAATCCGTCCTCCACATCAATCTCCTAGAGCTCAGGGCAGTTTTTCTGGCCCTAAAAGCTTTCTCTCAGTCAGTACAGAACAAGGTGGTTCAGGTCAGAACAGACAACACCACCACCATGTGGTACAGCAACAAGCATTGAGGCACTCGGTCCATGGCCTTGTGCACGGAAGCCATTAAGTTGTGGTCCCTGGCTTATTCCCTGCAAACCTCTCTGGTAGCAGTTCACCTTCCAGGGAAGGACAGTGTGTTAGCAGATGCACTGAGTGGGATCTCTCAGGGCTATCATGAATGATCCCTGGACCCTCAGGTGTTGAAAGTGATTTTTTCAAGGTGGGACACTCCAGAGATAGATCTCTTTGCAGCCCCAGACAATCACCAACTCCCTCTCTTTTGTTGCAGACCTCCAGTCTTGGGCTTAGTCCCCCTGGACGCCCTGATTCTGAATTGGGAAGGGAAGTTTCTGTATGCCTCCCCCCCCTTCCCACTCCTGTTCAAAGTTTTAGTCAAAATAAGGTCTCAACCTTGCAAAGAGATTCTGATTGCTCCAGATTGGGCCAGACAGCCCTGGTATCTCCTGTTGCTGTCCCTAGCAGTCCATCTTTCCCTGTCTCTTCAGAGGAATTACAACCTGTTAACATCCTCTCAGGGGCGGATTTGGTACCCCAGTCTTCAGTCTCTCAATCTCAAGGCATGGCTCTTGAAGAGTTAGAGTTTGCAGATCTGTATCTTTCCCAAGGGGTTCTGGATGTCCTCAAGGCTTCTCGAAAGCCATCCACCAGAAAGACTTATAACTCCAAATGGAAGAGATTCATCATTTGGTGTTCTAAGAAGCATATTTCTCCAGACACTGCTGAATTGCCTACGGTTCTGGATCATATGGTCCATCTTAATGGCCTAGGCCTCAGACCAGCTATTTTCAAAGTGCAGCTTGTCAGCTGTTTCTGCGTTTTGTCTATGGGAAGTCTTCCTCACTGTCTTCTCATCCTGTGTTCTGTAAATTTTTTAAAGGATTGCTTCACACAATCCTCCTTTTAGAGACCCTGCACCTGCCTGGGATTTGAATGTTTGCATTGCTCAACTTATGCAACCCCCTTTTGAGCCTATGTCTTCAGCAGAGCTTAAGTACTTGACTTGGAAAACTGTGTTCTTGGTAGCCATTACATCTGCCAGGCGTATCAGTGAGTTGCAAGCCCTGTCAGTGGAACCTGATTTTATCTGCTTTCACAGGGATAAAGTGGTCCTTAGAACCAATAGAAGGTTCTTGCCCAAAGTGGTTTCAGACTTCCATTTGAACCAGTCTGTCTCTTCCTGTTTTCTTCACTGATCATTCTTCCTCAAGAGAGAGGAGGCTACATAGTTTAGATGTTAAAAGAGCCCTCAGTTGCTATATAGAGCGTACCAAGGGTCACAGGTTTGACTCCCTCCAGGTGTTCCTCACTTATGGAGAAGTGGGAAAGGGCAAACCTGCCACTAAGAGATCTAGTGCCAGGTGGATTGTGTCTTGTATACAATTCTGCTATGAGAAACTGGGAAAAACTCCACCCTCAGGCCTGAGGGCTCATTCCACAAGAGGTACAGCTGCTTCCTGGCTGCTGCCGAGATATCCTCTCTTAGAAATTTGTCAAGCAGCCACCTGGAAAACAGTACATACCTTTACCAAGCATTACTCTCTGGATATCCAGGCTAGGAGTGATGCTCGGTTTGGCACAGCAGTACTTCAGAGTCTATTCTCAAAGTAGGTTCTGTCCCTCCTCCATGGAGGTACTGCTTGGTAGTCTGCAGTATGTCAGAATACAGCAAGACTTCATGTTGTTTGAAGAAAAAATTACTCACCTTAGTAATTATGGTTCTTCTATTGGAGTCTTGCTGTATTCTGACCTCCCTCCATGCCTCCCCTCTCAGAACCTGTTTTTGGGAAGTGAGTGGGCAGGTGCAGTGTTGCACCCCAGGGGTGTTTTTTGTTTACACCCTCCTCCTTTTTGTTTGGGTGCTGATTTATTACTATTATTTGTATTAGATTGGTTTTTGGGTTTCCTGACTTGTCTTGGGAATCCAAAACTTTTTTCTGCCAGTTGGCTAGTAGGAATGTTTACAATTTCCACATAGAATTTTTAGTTAGTTGGGCTCATAAGAATCTGATGGTTTGATTTTGAAACACTGCAGACAAAGACTTCAACCGAGCTCAAGCTCAGCATTCTATGTCCTGAATAGAAAGTTAACTCTTTGTTCTCCGGGGCAGTTCAAAGCTTGGGAATCACTGCAATATGTCAGAATACAGCAAGACTTCATTAGAAGAAACATAATTACTAAGGTGAGAAATTTTTCTTGCTGACCCATGATCAGGGGACCCTGGTCCATCCAGGCCTCAAGTCCCTTCAGTTGCATGCATGGTTCCAGCAGACATAGCTCAAGCCCGATTTGGGGTCTCCCCCCACCCCGAGTAGCAGAGATTCTGGTTGAGGCCAGGAAACCTTCAACCAGATCTACTTATGCCATGAAATGGAAGCGGTTCTTTATCTGGGCTGCCTTCAATGATGTCGAGCCCTTCTTGTGCTCTGTTGGCCGACTTCTGGATTGCCTGCGACACCTCTTCGATCTGGGTCTCAGTCATCCATCCTTAAAGGTTCACATGGCGGCCATTTCAGCCTACCATGTCTCCTTTGCAGACAGAATGTTTCCTCAGCTGTAGATCTCTAAGACCTTTTTGAGAGGGGTCCTTCACTTATGACCCCCTATCTGGGTTCCTGCCCCTCCTTGGGATCTGAATTTCATTTTAGAGAAGCTTACTCTGTCTCCTTTGAGCCGGCAGCCTCAGTGGATCTAAAGTTCCTTTCTTGGAAGACTCTCTTCCTAGTGGCCATTACTTCTGCTCAACAGATTTCCGAGCTTCAGGCCCTGATGTGTAAAATCCCGTACTTGATTTTTCACAAGGAACGTGTGGCTCTGCGTACCAACCCTAAGTTTCTTCCTAAAGTGGTAGTGGAATCGACGCTGAATCAATCCATAGAGTTGTCTGCCTTTTTTATGCAGCACTCCAATCAAGGAGAGTACCTCCTGCATACTCTGGATGTTCACCAAATTCTGAGATACTACACCAACAGGACGAAGGATCTCAGAAAGACTGATCAACTGTTCATCTCTTTTGCTCATAAAAGAGAAGGCAATGCTGTTTCTAAGCAATGCCTATCGAAATGGTTGGCTCATTGTATCACTTTCTGTTATGACAAGTACAACAAGACCCTGCTGGGTCAGAGTTAGAAACCACTCCACCAGAGGGTCGCTGCCTCTCTTGACTTGTTTCAAAAACGTGTCAGCGTGACATTTGCAGCAAGCCACTTGAACTTCTGTCCATACCTTCTGAAACATGATAGTTTGACATTGCCTCGCCGTAGAGCAGGCTTCGGCTGGCTGTTTTTCACGGCCTCCTTTCCTAAGGCCTTCACAACCAGAGGGTCTGCTTCTGAGTAGTTTTCCTCCTCCCGTTTGCTGCTCCTTGTTCCAGACTGCTTGGGACTCAGTCCTGTATGTAATTACCTACTGCAAGAGCCCTCTCGAAGTAAGATATACAATTATGTAAGAACTTACCGTAACAGTAGATCTTCGAGAGAAGCTCTTGCAATAGGTAATACCTTCCCGCCCTCCATCCCCCTAAGCTTTTTCAGCTCCTTTTCCATCAGAGGAAATATCTGCATCTCTCTCGTCTTGCCTTTTGGCCTTTGGCAGGAAAGACTGGAAGGAGGCATGGGGATCGCCCTTTGTGTGACATGCACTTAATGGTTGGTCACCCTGGCGTGGGGGCGGTTCCCCGCCAGAGACTGCTAGCTAGAAATTTTTCCGTTGGGTCCTGACGCCGGCCGGCATCAGTCCTATATGTAATTACCTACTGCAAGAGCCTCTCTTGAAGATCTGCTGTTACGTTAAGTTCTTACGTAACTGTACTTTCTTTGTCCTCCTCCAAAGGTACTGCTTCGTAGTCTACAACAGTTACTCATATTGAAGAATTCCTAGGGTTAGAAGAAAAAGATTATTCACCTTAGTAATCTTGTTTCTTCCAAGGTATTCTTCAGTATGATTAACTCTCCTTCCCTACCTCCCCTTCCAGAACCATTTGGCCTCTGCATCACAGCTGGATTCTCTGCTGTTTGGATGGTCATATTCTGGTTATGTTTAAATTTCTAAAACCAGGTGGCCTATCGTTTCCTCTTGTTGGTCCTAGCTGACATTAATAAGGGACAAGTTAAAGGGGATTTGTTATTGGATTATTATTATTATTACTATTAAGGTTTTTAGAATAGCTTAGTTAGGGGGTTTTACCCCACAGGCTTCAGTGAATCTGAGCATTATAGAGCACAGCAGTTGTTAAGTGCAGCAGTTTGAATTGTGCCACGAGCCAATGGATGTTCCATCATTTGCATAAGTTCCATTTCTCTCCGAGGCAGTTCAACACAGGAGGCTGACTGCTACAGTTAATCATATTGAAGAATACCTTGGAAGAAGCATGATCACTATAGTGAGTAATTTTTTCTTTTAGTGTAATCATTTGTGGTATGGAAACTAAGTGTCATCATTATGGCTGATCCAGTGGTGCCCAAAGTAATGAGTGTTGCTGGAAGTGAGACAGGAAGAGAGTTCAGGGTAGCACTCTCAATCCTGAATAAATATGGGTAGCAAAAAAAGACTACCCACAAGTCTTATCTAAAGCAGCAAAAGTTCTAGTGGCTGACCACTAGAAACAGAAAAAAAGTGTGTCAGCAGAAAAAGACCCATAGCTCCATCCAGTCTGTCCATTTCCCTGCCTAGCTCCTTATTCAGCCTAATGCCAGACTGGATTTAGATATCAGTGAGGCCTTTGATTCAGTGCTGCACAACTGCCTGCTAAAAAGGTTGGAGGACCTGGGTACAGCCAAGTGCATAGTCAGTTGTGTAGGTAATTGGCTTAGGGACAGAAAACAGTGAGTAGTGGTTAACGGGGTGAGGTCTGATGAAGGTGCGATCACTAGTGATGTGCTCCAAGGCTAAGTGTTGGGGCCAGTCCTATTCACGGATGATACCAAGCTAGGAGGAAGGGTTGACAGCGAGGAGGCGGTTAAGGACCTACAAAAAGGCGTACAGAGGTGGTCCAGCGTCTGGCATCTGAAGTTCAGTGCAAAGAAATGTAAGGTGATGCATTTGGGTAAAGGGAAACCAAGGACAGAGTACCACCTCAGTGGAGTCTAGCTCAGCGCCATGCAGGAAGAATGAGACCTATGTGTCGTCATAAGCAGCACCCTTAAACAGACAAGCCAGTGCAACAAAGCTTATAGCAAGGCCAACAAAATGCTGGGGTGCATAGGAAGGGGATTCAACAGCAGGAGGAAGGCGGTAATACTGCCTCTCTGCAGGTCTCTGGTAAGGCCCCATCTGGAGTACTGTGTCATTTTGGAGTCCTCATCTGAAAAAGGATTTGAACAGGTTGGAGGCTGTTCAGAGAACAGCGACCAAAATGTTCCAGGGCCTTCAAGGGCACTTGTACAAGGAGCGTCTAGAAGCATTAAATATGTTCTCACTGGAAACAAGGAGGAAGAGGGTAGATATGATTGAAACATTCAAGTTCCTGAGAGGAATAAATAAGGTGCCATCCTTGGACCTGTTCAGTAGTGTCTCTGAAACACTAGAGGGCACGAGTGGAAGTTGGGGGGCTTAGGAAACACTACCTTACTTATCTTACAGAAAGAGTCGTGGAACCATGGAATAAACTACCAGCGGAGGTAATGGAAGCAAAGTCCGTGACATCATTCTCTCTGGTGTGGGACAAGGCTAAAGCATGATCAAAAGCAACAGGAGCAGTAGGAGGCATTAGGCAGAAGGGGGGTTAGGTCCTGGGATCTGAGAAGGTCCAAGAAATACATGGGCAGACTAGATGGACCCTTGGTCTCCTCCTGCTATCTTTTTTTGTTTCTATGTTTATATCTGATTGCCACTTCTTTCCCTAAGTATCCCTTCCTCTCTTCTGCTTGTGGGTGTTGCTGTTTAAGCGATAACAACCTAGGAAAGTGTCATTTCCTGCAGACTAACAAAGCATAAAATAAAGGGGTTCACATAGCATTTTGCTACCCAAAAAATGCTATTTGCTAATCAAGTGTGGCTTTGATTAGCAGAAGTTGGTAATCAACTGATTTGC
The DNA here is from genome assembly GCA_016271365.2 of Neoceratodus forsteri. Lineage (NCBI taxonomy): Eukaryota > Metazoa > Chordata > Ceratodontiformes > Ceratodontidae > Neoceratodus > Neoceratodus forsteri. Next base: position 263,448,871 of record CM057454.1, on the reverse strand, counting down.
TGCATTGAGTAAAAATGTCCAAACTGCAGTAATATTGTCCTGCAGTTGTGGTAAAAAGTACAGAATTGCAGACATTGTTGTGCAGTTTTACACTTTTCCATGCAGTTGCATTCTTCCTGTCTGTATCTTACAGATACAAATAGCCATTTAGTGAAACTGCTCCTCAGACCTGTCTGTTTGCTAATCAAAATGATGTTGATCAGCAAAGACTGCTAATCAGATTTCCAGAACCAGGGCCCTTGAGAGGTTGGGGGAACCGGGGATAATTCCCAGAGCCTAGCACCAAAGAGGGCCCAAGCCACCCGGCATGCAGCTGTATGCAGCTACATAGGGACCTCACAGTCTGAACTTTTCCCAGGGCCCAGAATTCCTCTCAAGGGGCCTGTCCAGAACTAGTATGTGCCCTGATTAACAACTGGATGGAAAGATGGGCCTTGGGCTGCCTCCCACCAGCCGGTCATCAATCCCAGGAAATGACTGGCCCTGGGGTCCTTATTGTGATTATGTCTAATTTATTGATAACCTTTTGAGGCAATTTTTTTTTCCTTACTATTTTGTTTTTCATGACAGTTGTGGTGTGAGCAGTGCAGCATTGGGATGTTTAACATTCCATGTCATGGAACTTGACCTTGGCAGCTGGATCAGTAATTTCTTAGAGATCAATGGCTGATCAAATAGCCAGTAGGAAGCCTGAAAAGGCTTGTGAATATTTAATTTGACTTGTAACCCTTTATATCTGTCTCACCGAAGTGTACACCTTGTCATTCTTCGCTTCATCCACCTTTCTGGGTAGCCAATTGCATTTGTCCACCACCCTCTCCATGAAGAACTTCCTTTCGTCCCTACTGTGCCCCGGAACCAGTGTTCACCTTTGTCCTCTAGTTACTGTGCCCTTGTCCTCATGAACAAGTCCTTGCAGTCTATCCCATTGATTCCTTGCAAGAATTTCTATATCTCAATCATTTTCACCCTTTGCATCCTGGACTCCAGTGTATACATGTTAAGTTCTACCAATCTTTCCTTATGTAACCTACTCTGCTGCCCCTGAATCATCTTAATATCCCTCCTTTGTATGGTCTCTGTGCTGTCTATCTTTTAATATTCTGTTTCTGTGTCCACCCCACTCCAACGTGACAGATGTACCTGCCTGTTGGTCTGGATATAGCAGACTTCACAGAACTACAAGTCGGGGGAGAGGGGTTCTTTTTTCTTTTTTTTAGTAAGGTTTCCCCAGTTTTCATTTTGAGCTTTGTAACCCCAAACCCCCACAGGGATGCTGCGTTTGACATGCAGTCCCCGCTGTGAGTGTGCTATATGCAGCATGGCATCCCTCCCTCCCTGTGTCCCAACCGCTCTGCCCTCCATACATCTACAGGTGGCAGTAGTGCTGTGAGACAGGGCTCTCTCCCTCCGGGAGGAGGAGTGTATCCACTGGGACACTCAGTCTTCCATCCCCCCAGCCTGCCGAGGACCCGGGCTCCTTCCCAAAACCGGATCATCTGCGTTGTTAGTGGTAGCCGTACCGCTGCACCAGTGAGCTACCAGTTCCTCTTTACTGAGGTGTGCACTCCAGAACAGCATGCAGTACTCCATGTGCAGCTTTACCAGGGACCTGTACAGGGGCAGTATCACCTTCTTTCTCCTACTAGCTAATCCCCTTCCTATGCATCTCAGCATCCTGTTTGCCTTCCCATGTACTTTGTAGCACTCTGCAGTGAACTTCAGGCTTTCCCTAGTGATGATTCCCAGGTCTCTCTCCTCATTTGTCTGCACCAGCCTTACTCCCCACCCCCTATTCAGTAATCCATTTTAGGGTCTTTCTACAAATATGCATCACTTTGCACTTTTTTGTTGACCTTTAGATCTTCTTCAAGGATAGCTCCTTCATTAGTCCATACCTTTGGAACTATAGCCACCAGGCACTAGGACTACACAGAAACTTCTGCTAGCCAGGGGCCACCCACAACAATCATGCATCGGGGTCTATATAAACGTGGATGGCCCCATTATTCCTTAGTTCTTTCTCTGCCATCGATCATCCTTGTCAGACCTGCTGCCGCAAACATCATCAACTAGCTGGTAGTGTTTATTTTCTTACTTTTATTAACGGTGTATTTTGTTGTCTCTGCATGCCGACGAAGTTGAAAGACTGTTCATTTTGGTGCTCTAAGTGTGAAGAGAAAATTTACAAAGACACACACGGTCTGTGTGTGCTGCTTCGTTTGGGCCTCTCTCACAGCATGTGGACTTCTTAGATTCGCCCGAGATTCAACCAGGTTACAAGGTGTCACCACAAGAAAGCTCTAGAAAATAACCCTCTCCTTAAAACTTTGACGGCCATGGAGAAGGAACAGTGCCCATAATGTGTAGCTCCCTCACTGTTTGAGAAATGGCAGCCAAAGTGGAAGGACCAGGACAGGGATTGGCTAGCGTCACAGCCCTCCTCATCACTGGGCCACAAGCATAGAGATCTGCTTCACTGGTGAGGTACCAGTCACTGAGACAAAGTAAATGTATTGCATCATCGCCCACTCTGACGGGGTTGACGACAGCCCCCCACCCACACTCCCCATTAACCGATGACATACCAAAGTTCGGGCTTGACTCGCAGTACCGTAGGAAGGGTGGGCCGGGTGGTGCTCCCGCCCTGGGCGCAAGCCTCCGAGGGGCGAATTTTTCCACTGAAACTCATGTTCTAATTCACTTGCGCTGCCACTTTAAATCTTTTTATTTTTGTTCATTTTGGTTCTGTAATTACAAATGACTGTCAGCAGGGGTGCATCTGTGGACCAAGGACTAGCAAGTGGTGGGGGGGGTCACATGGTTGCACAGTCTACTGCAGAAAATAATAATCATGTTGTGCTGAGAAAGAGAAACTGAGTGGGCCAGCATGCCACCCATTAGGATAAAAGGTACGGGTGGAGCATTTGGCACTGAGTGAGAGGCGGTTTGTGTTGGAGACAGGGAGAGGTGGATGTTGTTGAGCGTATTAGCGTAGAGTAGTAGACAGTCAGAGACTAAAAAAGTGAGAGAGTCAGAGAGGAGAGATGAGTCACGAGAGACAGAAGACAGAAGAGATCTTTGTCTTATATTTTTTTTCATCACTTGTGTAATGTAAGCATAAGCAGAATGCACACCACAGTAAGTACACTGTCTGTTGTTGTCTATGTAGATGAGAGTGGTAATTGTCACTCGTCAGTGACAGAGTGTCTGTAGTAAAAAGTGATGGCACTGCAGACAAGCAGAAGAGCAGACCTGGTGAAACGTTGAATAATTCCAAACCAATTTCTGAATCCAAATTGTGAGATGATGAGATGGGATCTATGTGGTGAGAGCGCAGTGGGGTGGAGGGATTGATAGTCTCACTCAGGAAGTTGGAAGACAAAGATCTGCTGAATTATTGGGCCTGGGTGGGCCTGTCTTGGAGTCGGCTCTGCTGGTGGGTGGGCAGCGACTGTGTAGTTCACTTGAACTTCATGCACTGGACAGGGAACTGGGATGGGAGTGAAGATTTTAAAGCAGTTACCTCAGCCTTGGCCTGACTGCCATGGCGTGGGCCACGGCACACCATCACTTCTGTTCACCACATTATTACATTTTCTTTTCTTTCCTCTTGACCCACGTCCCTCCTGCACTCCCATTCCATTGCCTTTTTTTTGTGTCCTCTCCTTCTGATTCTCCCTAGCAGAGTCCTTGTTCCATTCGCACCCCACCACCCACACCTGTCTTGCTTAGAAAATGAGGCCTTGCCTGCTAGTGCCTTGCCTAGTTGTCTTGGATGCCATGTGAGGGGATCTGTACAGTTTAGATCATAACATATTAACAGTTACATGTATCTGGATTGGCTTGGGCTGTGGAGGGGAACTGATGGGCATCAGGGGAATGAGGGGATTTGGACTGGGGCTCCTTCTGGCTGCAGGGATGCTGACTGGAGCAGTTGGGCTGGCTCAGCTGTACTGGGGGGGTGCTGTGCAGGGGTTATTTACTGGATAGAAGAGAGGGGCTGCACTGCTAAGGCATACTGAAAATTGGTATAGGCTAGGCAAAATGTTTTTTCCCTAATGACACTTCTCATTGCACCATGGGGCCCTACACTGTCTCTCACCAGGGCTAACTAAATGGGCCCTTTGGGGGTCCTCAAGCTCAAGCATTCTATCATGCCCTGTCGGGCCTTATTTTTATTTATTTTTTTACAGGCCCCGCCTAGACACTACAACTTGGGACACCATACACAATGTATCCCATCCCCATCCCACAGCAGGACCCCCTGCCAGACAAGCTACCCCCTGCAACTGTCCCCCCCACTGGTCAGGAGACAGCCAGGAAGCAGAAGATCCACAGCAGAGAACTGCTGCTACAGTGCTGTCCAGGGTCCCACAGTAAAACTTCTGGCAGAAAAAGAAAGTTCCCCGACTCGCTAGGTCTGCTTGGCTTGCATCCATGAACATGACTGTTTTATTGATAATTTATAACACTGTGTAGACTGAACATGTCACCTAAATCATGGATATCAATTGACCGCTTCTGGATCTTGACATCTGACAGTTTCTGGAGCACTTATAAATTATGTATAAAAATATCTTCCATGTTCATGGTTGCCAACAGAGTATATGAATCTGAGCTGGGGAAAGAGAGAGGGAAGGAGGGAGGGAGTGGACCAGAGGAGCTGCGCGTTTTTTTGTATGCCAGAAGTTATACTGTGGGACCCTGGACAGCACCATAGCAGCAGTTCTATGATGTGAATCTTACACTCCTTGGCCCTCTCCCAACTTGGGGGGGGGGGTAGAGGCAGATGCAGGGGTGCTTGTCTATGGGGGTTCCTGTGGGGGATTGGATACAGTCAGAATATTGTTTGGTGGGGGATGCCACTGCAGAAAGAGTGGTCCTCTGGAGGGATGCTAGACTTGGGGCTGCATACCTCTCAACCTCTTGCCTCATGAATCAGGGACAAGACTTAAAATAATCAGGGACAAAGACCCAAAATCTTGGACACATGTTATAAATTGACATTATTCACTCAGAAAGCTGATAGAAAAAGGGGATTTGTGTTCATCTGCATTTTTTGAAAAAGAATAAGTCTGTAACTTTAATGTTTTACATTATTTCATGATTTTAACCCACCCAACCCCACTGTTCTCTACCATAAAAAACAAACTTTATGATGGACAAATGCAAATTTTGTTGCAAAATCAAGGACAGTTGAGAGGTATGTGTGGTTGGTCTAGTTGCAGGGATTGTTCGGGTGCATGGGCGCTTGTCTTGGTGTAGGGTGGTGGTTCAGCTATAGGGAAGGTAGGCAACTAAGGTGAGTGTGGTGTTGTGGAGGTGTTCAAGCCACTGTAGGATGGTTGGGGGGGCGGAGTCTGGTTATGGTCTAGAAGGGTGGTCAAGCAGCATTGAGTGCTGGAGATAGTCTAGCTGAAGGAAGGATGGTCGGGGTGGAGGCCTTTCCTTCTGTTAGGTGGTGGTGATTCCACTACAGGGGTAGTGGAGCCTGCCATCAGGGCTGAGTGAGTGGGCTCATGGGGATACATCCCCCTATGTGAGGATGGGTGGTTGCAGGTGGGGCATCTCAGAGGTACATGTGTCCAGCACTCGAGGACTGCATCTATGCCACTGAGTTGCCTATATATGTCCCCATGAGCCACTCTCGATGGAACTGTTGGTCAGACAGTTGTCCACAACAATTGCAGCTGCACTGCACACTCTGATGACAGCCAGCCAGCATCTTCGACTCCCACACCTCAGATTCTATGGGAGCAAAGTTTTCCCTGAAATCAGGGGTAGGGAACATATAACAAAAGTATGTTTTTCCTTCAAGAAAAGCCCCAAAACTCACTATAGAGCATGTAAACAACCTAGAGCTTCTGGAGGCCTTGGGGCCCAGACCACCGGCTGTTTTCTGGGGCAAATTAGTCTCTTGCCCAGGGCACCAAAATGCCTTCCTACGGCTCTGTTGACTCGGGTGCTGCCATCATCATCATCATCGGGCTAAGGCCCATCAAGACAAGTAGTCCCAGCCCCTTTATATGGCACCGTTGACTCTCAGGCTGTTCCTGCATTCTCAGAAATGAGCAGATGTATTTTGCCTGGACTTCCGGTACAGGCAGTTATACCGTTGACAGGGTCTTCTGCTACATAGCCCTCATTGACGGCTTTTTTAAGCGCACCACAGATTCCTGTCTTTCAGCTGCCACCGGTGTCACCAATGCATTCTGCGGCACCTGTCGATACAGACGTTGGCGTCGAGGTTGAATACAGTCCTGACCTCATGATGTTAGAGGAGAATTTAGAGGAGGAATATGAGGGAGAACAACGTGTGGAACTATGCTGTAGTTCCACCCTCTCATCCTGCAGTGAGGATTCAGTGGTGTACACCTGAGGTCCCCACCTGAGGATCCAACCTTCAAGCCATGATACAGCAAATACAAACACACAGCCATGGGTTTTGCTGTGGAGGAGGAAGATTCCACAGGAACAAATTTGATGGAATTTTTGGAGGCCCCTTGCACACCCTCCATAATAATTGCACCTATATACTCTGGATTAGAGGATGCTACTTTTGCTGCATGGTACGGACCAAACTCTCTGCCTGCAGTTCCCTGAAAGTCTGATGAGCAGCATCCTGCTACATTTGCTAAGCTGGAACCTAGGAGGCTAGATGTGATGGGCAAGCATGCATATGCCTCTGCCTCACTGGGCCTTAAGATTGCAAACTACCAGGTCCATATAATAGAAACATCAAAACATCCTGTGGAAAGCTGCAAAAACTGTGAGCCAGGCTTTGCCAGATGGTTCTGCAAAGAATGAATTACTTAAAACCTTAACCTCTGAGGCTGAGGTTGGCAAGCATTTGCTATCCTCAGCATATGATGTCTCTGAAGCTTCTGCCAGGTCTGCTGCTTCTGGTATTTGTATGATAAGATCTTCTTGGCTCAGAGCTGCTGGCTTTGCCAGTGATGTGCAACAGGCAGTTTCGAATGCCCCTTTTAGAGGGACAAAACTGTTTGTTGAAGAGGTCTTCAGAACTCAAAAATGACCCTAAGGTCTGTCAGATCCCTGTATCCCACTCCTGTGAGGGGCCATGGGAAGGGAATCCTTTGTCAGCTGCTGCCAGAGGTGGCCATGCGTACTGTCATCAGGGCCATGGCAGAGGAGGGTGGCCCTTGCTAGGACGCCGTCCCCCAGGTGCACGTACAAAAGCATCCGAAGCAGTTGGTACTGGCGGCACTGCCACACCCGTCTCTGCATGGCTCTTTTCCAGACACCCCTCCACATCCACTGTTATCTCCAAGGGTGGATGTAGGGGCATACTCTCCCTGCATCTCAAACAATGATGGGAGATCACAATAGATGAGTGGATATTGGAGATAACTGAAAGTGGGCATGCTCTGGAGCTGCTAGAAACTCCTCCAGATCATCCTTAACATAGAAACATAGAATTTGACTACAGCTAAGGACTGCTTGGCCCACCTAGTCTGCTCATTTTCCCAACCTGTTTCATATACCTCAGATCCTAAATAGTCTGCGGCTTACCCTCTCTTTCCTATTCCTAGAGTTCCTTTGTATCAGTCTCATTCATTTTTGAATTCCCCTACCATTTTTGCCCCTACAGTCTCTGCCGGAGGCTGTTCCATGGTCCACTACCCTTTCCGTGAAAAAAATGCTTTTTCACGTTACCCCTAAGTCTACCCCCCCGTTTTCATATCATGCCCCCTTGTTTGTGAACTTTTTTTTTTTTTGAAAGATGCTACCCTCTTGTACCTTATTTACACCCTTGAGGTATTTGAAAGTCTCTGTCATATCCCCCCTTTCTCTCCTCTCCTCCAGGGAATACATATTAAGATCTTCCAGTCTCCCCATATATGACTTTTGGTGAAGCCCCTGCACCATTTTTGTCGCCTTTCTCTGAACCGCTTTTACTCTATGTCCTTCCAGAGATGCGGCCTCCAGAACTGGACACAGTACTCTAGATGAGGTCTCACCAATGTTCTATGCAGTGGCATCACCACCTCCTTCCTTCTGCTGGAAATGCCTCTCCCTGTGCACCCCAGCATTCCATTGGCTGTCCTCACAGCTTTCTCGAATTGTTTGGTAACATTTAGACCATCATATATGATTACTCTCAGGTCCCTTTCCTGTTTGGTGACCATCAGTACCCCACAGTCATGTACTCCGCCCTTGCATTTCAGTGCCCCAAGTGCATGATTTTGCACTTCTTTGCATTGAATCTTAGCTGCCACACTCTTAACCACTCCTCAAGCTTGCTTAGGTCCCTTCTCATTTCCTCTACCCCTCCTGGAGTGTCAAACCTGTTGCAGATCTTCACGTCATCTGCAATGAGGCATGCCTTCCTTCCAGCACCTCTGCAATGTCACTTATGAAGACCTTAAAGAGGAGTGATCCAAGCACTGATCCCTGTGGGACCATACTGGTCACCCCACTCTCTTCGGATTGAACTCTGTTCACCACCACCCTCTGTGTCCTATGGCCTTCATCTACTTCCAGTTATCTTCCGGGCCATTTGTCTCTTTTGAAGGAAGAAGTTGAGTCATTAGCCCAAAAATGTGCTATAGAACTGGTTCCTTCTCAGGAGGAGGATTGTTCTGCTTGGGGGGTCACTAGGGGCACAGTCTGAAGTTGGAAGGGGGAAGGTTTAGGAGGGAGATGAGGAGGCACTACTTCACAGAGAGAGTGGTGGCGGGTTGGAACACACTGCCGGAGGAGTTAATCACTCAAAGGACAATGGATCACTTTAAGTGGGGTTGGGATCGAGTCAAGGGCCGGGTTAGTACAGACAAAAACACAAAGGGGGGAAAGACTAGGAAAGAGGAGGAAGGGAGGAGTTTGGATTGGGGTGGAGCAGCGTGAAACTAAGAGCTGCACAATCGGACAGACTTGATAGACCTGTGGGCCTTTTTCTGCCGTAATTTTGTATGTTCGTAATCTGATCCTGACTGGATCTGTCTTCTGAGCTGTTCCCAGCTGGCCTCCTTGGGGTTGCTTCTCGACCCGAGGATCTCTCCTTGCTCCTCTTCAGTGGGGTTAAGGAACAAAATGGCTGAAGACAGCAGTCCTTTTCCAGAGTCTGGTCAGTTCTCTGGACCTCTTCAGGGGTGCCACACTGTCTCCCTCTCCTCTCTTTCTTGTTTTCTTCCTTTCTATCCCTCACGGCCTGCTCAGAGGTTTGGGACCCCCTGTCCCAGACCTCTAGGTTACCTTTTCTGTCCTTTCAGTTGGCTTTATTCCTTCTTCTGTCTATATCCTTTCCTTTTCCTCTGGCTCCCTTGCGCTCCTGTTTTTTTCTCTACTAATGTTGCTCTCCAGCGTGCAGAACTGGGATGGAGAAGGAGTCGGCATCGGTTACTGGCCAACCCGCAAGTGCCATCCAGTGCATCAGTCTCGAGGGCTGCGCTGCCCACGGCGACAGCTCCTCCCCTTACAAAAGAAATGCTCCCGCAGAGTCCTGCTCCTCCGGCCAGAACCCACCAGTGATGAATGGTGAAGATACACAGAAAGATCAAGAATTTACAGTAGGTACGTCATTTTCATTTCTCTTCCTTCTGATAAGGAATCAAAGAAGTTGGATGTGATGGGCAAGATGACATATGGTTTTGAGGCTGTTGGCCTAAGGATTGCTAACTAACAGGCTGAAATGATTAAATATATGAGAACAGCCTGTGGAAGTCTGTGGCTGCCATGACAGGAAAGCTGCCTGACTGAGGAAATAATAACTGAAGTCCAAGAAACTGTTGTCCATGGTCTGAGGCTGGTAAGCTCCTCTTAAGGTTAGCTTATGGTGCCTGAGATGCTGCAGCTTGTGCAGCTGCTTCTGGCATTTGCCTACGCCCTTCACTCATGGTTGTATGTGGCTGGCTTTGCCACTGATACCCAGCAATCAGTCCTTAATGCTCCCTTTAGAGGTAAGCACTTTTTGGTTCCAATGCTGAGTCTGTTTTAAGGGACCTCCAGATGTCAAAAATGACCTTGAGGTCCCTTCATACCCTTAATTCGAGGCTTTGGGGTTCCTTTTGGAGGCTGTATGCCTGCCCTGGTAGAGGCTATTCCAGGGGACCTGGCCATGTCTTCTGAGGCCCCTTTGCCTCTTGGTGCCCATGCCAGGGTCACCAGAGATATGGGTCTTGGCGGCATGCATGCTGCCCTTTGAGCCTTCTGTCTCTCTCTTCTGCCTCTATTCAACACTGCAGATGAGGGTGTTTTTGAGGGAGGTCACATCTCCTTCCCCCTTCCAAACTGGAGAGAGCTTACGACAGATGCTTGAGTCGTGCTAGGGGTAGTTCAGTGAGGACACGACCTAAAGCTCTACTCTGTCCCTCCCATACATCCTTCCTTTCTGAACTGTTACTCTCTGGGGTAGCTTGTCCTCCTGCTGGAGGAGGTTCAACCTCTATTCCACAGCTGGGCCACAGAGCCGATCTCAGTTGCAGAAATGAATCAGGGCTACTATTCTTGGTACTTTCTTATACCAAAATGCACAGGAGATTTACATCCTGTCCTGGACCTTCTGGGTCTCTACCTGTTTATAGACTATGAAAAGTTCCACATGGTCTGTCTGCTTCCCCTACTGCTGCAGGAGGATTGGCTGTGTGCCCTAGATATGAAGGACGCTTACCTCCATATCAAAATTTGCATGTCCTACAGACAGTACTTGTGGTTTATGCTCCAGGGCTCTCGCTGTCAGTTTTGTGCATCTCCCTTTGGCTTGTCCTCTGCACTGCATATCTTTACCAAATGCTTTGCAGTAGTTGCAGCTGCCTTCGGAAGGGAGGACTTTATGTTTTCCTGTACCTCAATGATTGGCTTCTGAAGGCCCTGCCAAAGGAGACAATAATCTACACACTGCTCCACACTAGTCAGCTCTTTGACCAGTTGGGCATTGTGATGAACAGGTCAAAGTTAGTACTCACTCCATGCCAGTGTCTCCAGTTAATGGAGGTGGTTCTGGAAATGATGGGAATCAGTTGGGCATTTCTTCCCTGAAATTGGCAGTGAAACCCCTTGTTTAGTTCTGGAGGCCACATCTTTGCAAAGACATAGGCAGAGTGGAGGGTGACCAAGATGGTGCAGGGCTTATATCAAAAGGTGTATGCGGACAGATTAAAAGACCTCAATATATATACACTTGAGAGGAGGAAACGGGGGGGGGGGGGGATATGATAGAGACTTTCAAGTATCTTAAGGGCTTGAACAACGTGCAGCTGGTTGACATCTTTCAGTACAAGACTTGGACAAGTGGGCACAATATGAGATTGGAGGGGGCAGGATAAGGGGAAATGTTAGGACGTTTTTCTTAACAGAAAAGTTGGTAGATGCTTGGAATAGCCTGCCCCAAGAGGTGGTGGGTACTAGCACAGTGGGGAGATTCAAACATGTATGCGATAGACATAAGGGTACTCTAGATGGGGAGAAGAGAGAACAGTGGCAATAGCTAATGACCAAGTAGGGTCAGCGGCCGGTGATGCAGACTGGATGGGCCTAGCCTTCCTTATTTGCCATCAAATACTGTTACATTCCTTCTACAAATGGGACTTCTGTCACAGGAGCAGGGCTCTCTGCTACATCTGGATCTTTGATCCCTGCACCTCCCTAACTGGCTCCTGAGGACATAAATTGCTTTGAGGTATCCCCAGCAGTTGCAGTGGTTCTGCTGGTGGCTTGTAATCCATCTTCTAGATACACCTACTCACAAAAATAGAAATGTTTTACGATTTGGTATGCTTTCTGTTGGCTGAATCCCTTTCTGTGTCCAGTCAGTCAAGTTATGGACAACCCCCTGACCCTTATGGATGCGAAACTGATATATTCCTCGATAAAGATTCACTTGGCTGCAGTGTCAGCTTTTCATGCCTTCATTGATGGCAGAACAGTGGCTCAGCTTGAGGTGTCTTGCAGGTTCATTAGAGGTATTCTACTTCTGCACCCCCAGGTCCGAGATCCATTTCAGGTATGGGGCTTTAATATGGTTCTGGAAACCCTTACTGTGCCTCCCTTAAGTGAGCTGCACTTCCTTTTTTCGATGACATTGTTCCTCATGGCTATGACATCTACTAGACATATTTCTGAATTGCAAACTCTTTGCAGAACTTCCTTATCTTGTTTTCCACAAACATCAGGTTACCTTGTGTATCAGTCCTCATTTTCTGCAGAAGTTCGTTTCTGAGTGTACACCAAATCATGCTTTTGACATTTCAGTTTACTTTTCTGCTGTCACCGTTTGTGTGGAACATCATCTGCAGATGATTGACATCTGTTGGATGTTGGGCTGTTACCTTAATCATACTAAGGATTGTAGAAAATCCTCTTAGCAATTTTTATTGGCTTTCACCCCTAGCATGGTGGGCTCCCCTATTTCTTAGCAGGGCCTTTCCAAATCTCTGGCCTGCTGCATTTATTTCTGTTACCAGAAGCATGGTATGCAGCTTCGTGGTCCTGTCTGTGCTCAGTGGCTACTTCCATGGCATGTTTTCAGTGTATCTGCCACTGATATCTGTGCTATTGCCATTTAGAATATTCTTTATACATTCACTAAACATTGTAGTTTGGACATAGTCTCTCATAGACATGCTGGATTTGGCCTTACTGTCCTGCAAGACCTCCTGACTTGGATATTTAAATCCTTCCTTCCTCGCACAGTACTTTGGTACAGCTGGGGGGATTTCTTTCCATGATGTAGCTTAAGGGAGGGAGGGAGATATCCTCAAAAAAGATAGTATAGTTATTTACCGTAACAGTAGATCTTCAAAAGAATCTCCTCCAGTGAGCCACAGCTCTTCCTCCCTTCTTTCCCCTTTCTCAGGTGGTGGGTGGTCATCCTGCCTGTTCTTGCCAGCTGGTTCTACTATTATGCCTGATTTCAGTATTATTTTACTCAGGTTTCCATATCCTCTTCTGTGTGCCTGGTTTTGTCTTGGTTGCTTAGGTCTCTGCCAGCCCGATGATCTCCAGACTTGTCTCCAGTGGGGAACTGAGGCATAATGGGCTGCCCACGTTACATGGGCAGCGACAGTTCACATTGACATGGGTGGCCCCAGCTAGCAAAAGTTTCTGGGTGATCCTGATGCTGACAGCTTACGGTTCCATGATGTGGCTCAAAAGAGATTCTTTCAAAGACCTACTGTTGCGTACAGCAAGTAACCAAGCTTAGTAAATGTTCAATAAAGTTAAGTATTAAAAAATGAAAAGGCAGTCTTGTGTAAATTATAATGTACTGTAACACATTTTTCAAATAGAAAACAGTGAAATTCTTCATTTGGAATAAATGTATTTAGTATTGGATAGCAGAAGGTTAACATAAGGTATTATTCCACATCTTTAGTATATCCAGAGCTTGAGTTACTTAAATGCAACTCACATTTATTGCCCAAGAACAAATGCAGTGTAACTGTGCAGTAAAGAGCAATAAAAAGGTATTACATTTGTAATAGTAGTCCCTCAGAAATGCCACCTTAATGATCTTACAAGAGCTCACAGAATGATGTACCATATAAAAGTTATTGATCGCCTTTTGGTGGATGATGGCTATGATAAACCTAGGAAAAAGCTGGAAAGGCATTATGTTAAAAGGAGAAAAGTTGTTTCATACAGTTGATTGCATGCTCAGTTTCCTTTTAATTGGCCTTATAAAAGTAAGTTTTGGGATTATGGTAAATGTGTTGCATGCCAGATGTCACCTGTAGGGAGGAGCATTTGGTTTTGCCAAATCATTATTCTACTTTTGTAGCTGCATAAAGATTAGTTATACTATGGGAAGATAATTTTCTGTGCTCCAATTGGTCAGTGTGTGCCTGGGACAGTGATGTTATGAGCATAACATCACTGTATCAAGTCCAGACACACACATGTCCGCAGCACATGAACATGAAATCACTCCCCCAATACAGAAGCCGTCTTCTCCACCGTCAGTGCTTAATGGCAACAGCATTATTTAAAACTGAAAATCTCCATCTCACCAAGTCACAGTCAGTGTTCCCCACCCCCAATAAAACACACAGACACACACACAAAATCATTGTCTTTGTTTGCTGTAAGCACAAATTCATACAGAATTCGAGAAACGTCCATAGCATGTCATCTGCTTCACTATTAGTGCCATAGTGGAGTGTGCCCTGGCTTCTTCCTGCGAGAACATTTCTTCACAAAGCTGCATACTGCAGCTCTTGCTTAGGTTATTCTTTACCGCGCATACACAGTTTTAGTCCCTCCCCCCTCCCAACAAGCTGTCCGATTGCCTTGCCAATTGGCGATTGTGACTGAAAAAACAGAAGTCTCTGCTCAGCTTTCTGTAGTCAAACAGCAGTTTCAGTAGTTTTTTGCCACACGCTTCTTCACACAAACCCAGAGCAGGCAACAGGTCCACATCAGTGAAAGTCAAGGAGAGGTTAAAAAAAAAAGAGAAACACAGTAAGAGCAGTGAGTGTGTCTGTGTGGAGGGGAGGCACACTGCAAGCCCACACAACAAACTGAAACTGCACTTTTCCGCATATGAGAGCTGTGCAGACTGAGACATCAGGCAGTATATAGAAGCAGCACCACCTAGTGGGGAAATCAGAAACTGAAGACTTTTTTTTTTTAAATGTATTTCTTTCACATCAAAAAATTAATAAACAAAAAATGCATTGAACCATTCTTTTTAAATATTTTTCTTTTGGTAACAAACAAGCCATTGTATAATAGTAATAATACACTCCAGGGTGTGTGTCGTGCTAGGATAATGGCATTTCTCGGGTGCTGTATGCACTTGGCCCATGGCCTTGTGCCCAACCCCTGAGGCGTTATGTTATCCCAGCACGACACACACCCTGTTGTGCATTAGTGCTTAATCGCTATAGTCTGTAAAAAAAAAAAAAAAAAATATAGACACAGTTACTTCTCTACTCGCTTCTGTAACTGCCCTTGACTGCTCTGTGACCTGGCATCTGTACTCCAACAGTCTCCCTTCTGAGGTGCCATTTTACCTGGGTTTTTGCACATGGTGTTTGCCATTTGAACCTTTCCTCTGATCATATTTAATATATGTTTGTTTGACTTGTCTAATCAACTGTAACTTGCTATTATTTTTACTTATGTTAATTTATATAACAGTATCTTTTTTTTATTTGACATCATTGTCAAGTTTCACTATACTCTACTTCCCTTACCACCCCGGATGAATCTGGAAATGAGCAGTTACCAGCTCATTATGTCTTTCCTGGTAAAATGGATTGTTTTTATATATATATATTTAGCATGCTTTTCCAAGCTACCACCAAGCCTCAGCTCACCCCGGACCCCATCACACCCTGGGACTTACCTCTTGGGCCAAGGATACTCCCTGGATTGCGCCCCACAGGGTGGGGCCAATGCACCCGGCGAACCCCATGAGACGGCGAAAGGATCCCGGCAGGAGAGGCTACCAGTATTGCCTCCCTGGCTTACCCCCCAGTGCGCAGAGTTGGTTGGGCACATTGGAGGCCATATGGGTCAAGGACCCAGAGTGCCACAGTGGTGTGACTGGAGCCGGGAGAGCAGGAGCCTCATAGAGGCAGTAGAGGTGTTTTTCGGCATTGCTTCCTGTGCCGGACACTGTATCCCCTCCCACCAAAGAAGGAGAGCAGTCTCCAGGATGCTTAATCCCTATTCCCCGCCTGGCCCTCCGACATCCCAAGTCCGTTCTCGAACCCAGGTAGTCGGCATCGCAGATGGGTGCCCTGCTCCTGTGCTGATGGGCCGGCTTGGTAAAACTTCTTAAATAAATACAGAAGTTGTAAAGCTGTAAAATGACTCATCGGGACTTTAATGACTTGTTTGGAAACTTCTGTAGCTTCTCAAACAGTATGCGCTATTGTTTGCACAAATCAGTTATTGCTGTTACACCCAGCATACCATATTTAGTTTGACTAAAGCAGATTATTTCTTTTACTTATTAGTAGAACTATAAAATGAATAATGTAGTATTTTTTTCACCAGTTTAAAGGAAAACTAAAGATGAAATTTGCTGAAACATATAATCTGCTTCGAAAGGGCTCTTGCAGTAGGTAATAACCTTGAGGACTGCGCTCCCTGGTGTCAGGACCACACGGAAACTTTAGCTAGCAGTGTCTGATGGAGGACCGCCCACCCAGCATCACGTGACCAACGTCAGTGTGACACTGTATAGTGGGTGGTCCCCACGCCCGCCTTCCAGTTCTTTCCCGCTGTCATCCTATGCATGTCAGACCTTGCAGAGATTGTCGCTGCAGTTCAACCCCAATTTTTTGGATGAGTATCCATTTTTTCTTCCTTTATCGTTCAAAACTTAAATTTGTGCATGTCTTCTTCATCTTCCGTTGAGTTGCATAACAATAAGTGCGATTAGTGCGGCACGCAGCTCCTGCACAAGGATTCTCACTCCCTTTGCCTCTTTTGCTTGGGCCTGGAGCACAAGACCGAGGATTGTGAGGCCTGCCTGAGCTTCAGCCAGGCCACACGGAAGTGCCGCCAGCAGGCCCTTGAGGCTCACCTGCTTAAAAAGAAGATGGCCATGATGGAAAAAGAGCTGCAGAAGCTGAGAAGCACTTCTTCCTCTCCTACTGACTCCCACAAGCATACGAAGAAGAGAGACAAGGAGAAGCGCCGGGAACAGGACAGGTCTGTCTCTCGCCCATGGCCGCTCTCAGGCCCCTCGTGTGACCAGCGGCTCTCTTCCTCCGGGAAGACCGCTGCTGCCTCCAAGTCTGCACCACTTTTCCAGGAGCAGCCCTTGGCCCCCCCACCGCCACTGGTCACGGTGGCCGCAAGCGCCTCAGCCAAGTCCGAGGCCTCTGCCACTCATAGACCCATTTCTGCCATAGGGTCTAAGCAGTCAGGCAGGGCTGATAAGTCGCTCGTTGGACCCTCCAATGAGTGCTCCACCCAAGTTGATAAATCGGGCACCAGGGACTCTGATGTCCACATGGCCAAGGTTGATAAGCCAGTCATCGGACTCTCCGACGACCGTCCGGCCAACACGCTCACGTCGGGTTCCGGTGTGGACCCGACGACATCCAGCCAGATGAGAGCCAGCTGCTGATCTTAACGCAGTCTTTACAGTTTGGGTCTTCCCACTAGGATACCCCCTCCTCTCTTTTTGTGGAGCTTCCTCCACCCTCCCCAGATCAGTAGGAGGTGGGGGACTGGGGTCGTCCGTTAGGTGACATTGTTGCTGGGTCACCTCTGGACCTCACGTCAGACCTCCTGGACCCCTCCCCACCAGTTTGTTCGGCGGGGCCATCGGCGCCAATGCCGAGTTTTCCACCTGTTGGTCTCGCACCTGATCCTATTCTTCCAGGTCCTTCTGGACCAAGTTTCAGGCCTCCTCAGGGTCCCCCCTTGGGTCCCACGACACTGCCATCGGGGTCTCCATTGGGCTGCCCTCTGCCCGGTTACCCGGCGCCACATTATACACCGGGTTACCCTCCGTGAGGCTACCGGACGTCAAGCTTTATGACACTGGGGTATGCACCAGCCTACTCCCTGCAGGGTTACTGGATACACGGGTACTTTACATCAGGGTTTCTTTGGGGTTTCAGCCTGTCAGTCCCTTCCTCCGTCTCCTCAGCCTCAGGCGGATTTCTGGGCCACCCTCCAGTTCTGGTGCTCGGAGACCAAGTCACAGCTCTTCTCAGAGCTGGACAGCTGGCATCCTGCGAAAGCTTTCTCCCTGGTTCACCCAGGTCAGACTCCCAGGCCTACCTCTCCACTGGACCCGCACCAGTCTACATCGGGCCTGACAAGAGGCCCTTTGACTGGACGGACAACGGACAGTATCCCTCCCAGGTCTCAGGAGGTTTCTCTTCCCAACGTCAGGTCTTCAGTGTCCTCAGATTCCGAATCCAAATCCAGGTCGTCCTCCTCAGTTCTGGGTTTTGAGACTCCCCTTCCAGAGGAGCCCAAGGAGTCCCCTAAATCGTCTCCGGAGGACCCTTCGTTTGCGGACCTCCTGAAAAGGATTGCAGAGGTCTACGAGTGGAAAACTGATGCACAGGATCCCAAGTGTCAGAGACCAGCTGAGCACCTGGATCTACAGGAGACAGCACCTGTCCTTACGCCCCTGTGGTTAGAGCCTCATGAAGATTTGACTTCTACCATTTGGATGATGTCTTTCTCCATCCTGGCAGTAGCACAGAAGGCTGACAGGACATCAGACGGTAAGGATCACCTCAGTGTCCACCCAAAGGCAGAGCAGTGGTCATTATGGCAGCTCATGACAGGTCTTCCAAACCGAGACACATGCACACCTCCCCTCCTGACAAGGAGTTGAGGCAGCTGGACCAGTCTGGGAGGAAATTCTATTCTTTCTCCACACGGGCCATGCATGCCCTAAATTATGTGGTCCACATACTAGTATACCAGAAATCTCTTTCGTCAACTGGAGCCTGTTATTGGCGCCATGCAGGACTCCGAGTCCAAGACCATCCTGGCGGACACTATCAGGGCCACTAAGGTCGCCTGTCACCACTCACTATGGGCGACGTATGATGCGGTGGACTCCTCGGCTAGGGGTACTGCTACGGCGGTTTGCTGCAGAAAATATTCCTGGCTAAGAGTGTCAGGCTTGGCACCTGATGTCCAGGCAGCCATTTAGGATGCCCCTTCCGGGGTTCTGTCCTCTTCGGGCACAACGCTTAGGACATAATCACCAGCCTTCGGGACAAGGGCAAGGCCTTGCGGTTGGTCCATACTATGTACCACCCCAGATTTAAAGCCAAACAGCCATTTTGTCACCAAACCCAACGGCAGACGAAATGACAGCAAACAACCAGATGTCAGACCAAACGTCGGGCCCCTTCAGCTGCAGCCACCACTCTGGCCAAAGCTCAGTGGGTCTTAGTGGTGGCTCTTCCGAACCCTCCCACCACCTCTTGACTCACAGCCGGCCCCCCCTCCTCCTCTTCTGTCAAGGGGGCCGGTGGGCGGAAGGTTTGCAAGTCACTTAGTGGGGTGGGAGGCAGTCACCACAGATTTGTGGGTCCTTCAGCTGGTGAGTCAAGGTCACACATTGGAACTTCTGCAGAGACCCTCAAACAAGGCTCCGGGGGTATCTCACTATCCAAAGGCGCACATCCTCCTCATAAGGGAGGAAATTGAGGCTCTTCTGCAGAAAGAAGCCATAGAGCTGCTTCCAGCAAACCAGGTAGGAAATGGTTACTACTCCCTCTTCTTCTTGGTTCCAAAGAAGACAGGAGATCTGCGTCCAATTCTGGACCTCAGCATTCTAAACCGATACATAGAGTACAAACGGTTTCGGATGCAGACTCTCCCAGGTCTGCTGCCCCTCCAGTGTAAGTGACCGTGGCTCTATGCTCTGGACATGCAGGATGCCTACCTGCATATTCTGGTTTTCCCAGCCCATCGCCGCTGCCTCAGGTTCTCCTTCCATGGGGAGTATTATCAGTTCAAGGCCCTCCCCTTTGGCCTGTCCTCGGCACCTCGGGTTTTTACCAAGTGCCTTGCAGTAATGGCGGCAGCCCTGAGGCGCCAGGGCCACTATGTGTTCCCCAACCACTGGCTTCTATTAGCTCTGTCAAGGGAGCAGCTAGATCTTTCCCTTTCTGCTACCCTGGACCTCTTTATGTAAGTGGGGATTATGGTCAACTATCCAAAGTCCCAACATGCCCCCCCCCCCCCGCGTCTCCAGTTTAATTGGGCGGTGCTGGATACAGCCCCGCTTGAAGGCCTGCTGAAGGGCTGAGGTGCTAGGGGCTACTGGTTGTCTGCAAGGCTTCTTGCCAAATAAACTAGCACTAGCTTCATGATTTAAAACCATTCCATGAGTGCCAAGCTTTCTTTACCATTTTGTGTGTCTCTGAGCTGGCAGCTCTGCTCGTGTACTACTGTTTCCTGTGTGCACCTGATTTTTATTTTGTTCTAATCTCTCTGCTTCTCTGCAGACCTTTCCTGATGCCTGTGTTTCAGTTCTTTCTGATTTCACACTGCTTGAGACTCAGTCCTCAAGGTTATTACCTACTCCAAGAGCCCTCTCGAAGTAAGATAGTACATTTAATGTAAGAACTTACCATAACAGTAGATCTTCGAGAGAGGCTCTTGCAGTAGGTAACCTTTTTCCCTCCCTCCTTCCCCCAACTTCTGCTGGTCTTTATCTGAGCTTATTTTGGCTCCAGGAGCTGCTTTTTCCATTCTTGTGTCGCTCCTTTTTTGAGGTCTCCGGCGGGAGAACTGGAAGGCGGGCATGGGGACTGCCCACTGTATAGTGTCACGCTGACATCAGTCACATGACATTGGGTGGGTCTTCCCCCATCAGACACTGCTAGCTAAAGTTTCTGTGTGGTCCTGACACCAGGGGGTGCAGTCCTCAAGGTTATTACTTTCTGCAAGAACCTCTCTTGAACATCTACTCTTACGGTAAGTTCATACATAACTGTACTTTGTGGAAAGCATTTTGATTTGTGTACCAGTATTATGGCCCGTAGGGATTTCCATGTTTAAATATTTTATTGTTCTGTTTTCTACAATGCCTCCTGTCCCATATGACAGTGATGCATCCAGAACCACTGATTCAGAGAGTTAAGACTTCTACAGCAGCAATCTACTGTTAGGAGCCTGATAGTCTGACTTCAGCTAAATAACTCTGTCTAATCCAAACGTCTAGCCAACAGAAGTGAATGTTTTGTTTTTAAAGCTTTTTATTCATCAAACTACATACAACTATTAAAAAAAGCACACAAATAACATTAGGTCACAAATGCCATTGTTAGAGAACACTCTATTTCCTTACAGAATAGCCCATTCAGTTATCTCTCAGGTGTTTGCCATCAGTAAATGTAGCCTTCATTATTAAGAAGGCAGCAGAATAAGGCCATTTGGTCTATCTAATCTGCTTGTATTGCACTCTTCACAACTTAAGCGACTGACCCTGCCCCCTCCCCAATCATCCCATCCTTTCTATCTGCCCCTCCCATGCCCCTTACTTTCCCCTTATGCCTATTCCAGTCTCTCTTGGAGCTGCCCACTGTCTTCAATGAGATCACCTCTTCCGGCAGCACATTCCAAGTAGCCCCCACCCTCTCTGTGAAAAAGTGCTTCCTGACCTCCTTCCTAATCCCCCCCCCAACATAAGACTGTGCCCCTCATGTTTTGGTTGTTATTCAGCTTAGAGAACCTCCTTATCCACTCTATCCCTTTCAAGTACTTGAAGGACTCAATCACGATCCTTCTCTCCCTCCTTTCCTCTAGGGAGTACATGTTCAGGGCTCTTGACCTCTCCTTGTATGCTTTACTCTGCTGGCTCACATTCATTGCCCTCATCTGGACTGTCGTCTCCCGCAGACTGATGTTCTTTTTAAGGTATAGGGACCAGTACTGTACTCCATACTCTAGATGTAGTCTCACCTGTGACCTGTACAAGGGCAGTATAAGCTCCTTTCGCCAACTGCTGATTCTCCTGGCTGTGCATCCCAACATTATAATTTAGTCTGGTTTCTGTCCAGATTCATGCTTGAGAAAGTTATATTTCTTAAATATATTATGTTGTTATAACTTTGCTATATTCTTATTCCCTTGTTACTGTGACAGGGTGGAATAGGACCCTGTCTCAGTTGTTACAGAAAGTGTTTAAATACAAGAATCTGTTCTATTCTCCCCTTTCCTGTCTCTTGTCTGTCTGGTTGCGGAACCAAATTTTCCTGTGGGACCTAGGATTTGATCACCCTGACAGTCTCATAATTATTTGCCTCTCGCTGTCTCTCAGTCTTCCCTTGCTGTTGGTCTTTTCCTCCCTTGCATATCTGCTGATATAAAAAATACATGCAGATTATTATGTGGAAATATAACAGATATTGGGATCCCTTTGTTTAGAAATTATATTGTGTTATTTTTTTAAATGTATATAATTATAGTTTGAGATGATTGCAAAAAAGCTATTGGAAAATCAAGAGGTTACCTGAGTGCAGTTTTTAAGCCTTTTGCAGATGAGCTGTGGAAAAGGGGCCTCGGCTCAGGCACACTGTATTCTAGTAGCACCTGCCTGATACTTACAAGGACATTTTAGAAAAAACAGGCTGCTTGTTAAGATGTGGGGTTGGAAGGACTTATAAGACAGAACTGCAATTGCTGGCAGGGATGGATGCACAGAGATTGAAGGGAAACTCTGATGAATCTGCTGTTTATTCTTCCTTTGTAAATAGTTATTCTGAACAAGTTTATTTTTTTATGTTACTGCTAGCGTAAATAAATATTTTTGGTGAATTCTACAATTGCTCCTGATATTTCCTGTGCTTCCTGACCTGTGCCTCAACAGCATTTACCTTTTATTGTACTGCTGCCTCCCTATTGTTAAGCCTTTATATCGTATTCCTTGTCATCTCTTATTGTTCTGCTGCTGCCTCATTGTCTAAGCCTTTATATTGCCTGAATAGTCTCTGTAACCTCTCGGGTCGTACCTGAAAATAGGCATGTATTTGTCTAGCCTGCTTACCTGGTCAACAAAAGCTGAATAAATAAATCAATCTTATTTGTTCTTGCTGCTGCTTTCCTGCACTGTGTGGAGTGCTTCAGGTTACTAGTGATCATCACTCCCAGATCCTTCTTCTCCTCTGTTGTAGATACCCAGACCCCTCCCAGGTAGTACTCCGTCCTGGGATTCTTGGCTCCAATGTTTATAACTTTGCATTGAAGCCAAGCTGCCAAATTCTGGATCACCTCTCAAGTTTTTCCAGATCCTTATTTAGGTCCTGTATTCCTTCAGCCATGTCCAACCTCCCACAGAGCTTGGTGTCATCCACGAAAAGTCACATTTTGCCCTTAATGCCATGCCCAGTATCATTAATGAAGATACTGAACAACAGTTGCCTTAGCACTGAGCTCTGCAGTTACCCCACTGGTGACCTCTCTGGTGCTATATAACTCCCCCCACCACCGCCCTCGGGGTCCTGTTTCCCATTCAGTTTTCTACCCATCTGGTCATCTTCTTGCCAACCCTGAGATCTGCTAACTTCCTGATTAACCTCTTTTGGGGTACAGTGTGAAAGGTCTTGCTGAAATCCAGGTAGAGGATGTCCACTGCTTGGCCTGTGTCTACTGTATATTTCATTATAGCACCCTTGACAGGGCTAATTACTGAAAATCACAGCTGTACTACTGCAAGCTTGACAAAAAAGCTCTTGTCAAATTAATGGTGTCAAACACATCACTGTCACATGAGACTGGAGGTATTGTAGGAAAGGAAGACCAACATGGAGATCCCCAGGTGCCATAAAACTAGCAGCCAAATTTAGAAAAAACTCCTTGCAGCAAACAACGGGAAGGACACACTAGGTCTACACCTACAAATCAAGACACTTACCACAACATTTTTTTTTTTTTAAATTTGACTTTAGTTCCCCTTTAATAAGACTGACAGATGTGTTTTCTTTATCATGACTCTGAATTGTTTAATGTTTCAGTTTCATTTACAATGTATGCTTTCACCCTAAAGGGCATTGATGCTGTTAGACCAGTACAGAAAGAAGTCCAAGCTGTATCGTACCAAAGTAGTACTGGCTCCACTTGGGGATGATTTCCGCTATAACGAGGGCTCAGAGTGGGATCAGCAGTTCCAGAACTACCAGAAGCTCTTCGATTATATGAACTCTCGTCCTGAGCTGCATGTCAAGGTATCTTGGTTTTACAACACTTAACAGACCTGACAAATTACTGAGTCATAAAGCAGTTTGCTGCCACTAATTCAACACTGCGTTGTGCGACTTTATGCTTGTACAGCATTTTCTTCTACAGTACTTGTCTAGACAACAGGTTAAAATGTTGGGTTCCCTTAGTACCGCTCAAAACGGTGAATAGCTAGTTAAAGTTAAGAAACGTCTACACAATGCACATTTCATCTTTTACTGCTTGAGTTCTCTGGCCTTGAGCTTCGCATAAAATAATGACTGCAATTCAATAAGATGTATGAATCATACCTTAGTAGGACTTTCAGAATAGAATCAAATTTGGTTTTGTATAATGCCTTTCCTACACAAAGTATCCTGAACTGCACAACTCCAACTACCAATGAGTTCTGGCTTCAGTAAAAGTTGGAGATGTACTGGCAGTGCAACGCTTCCTTCTAGCAAAGAGAGTTTATTAGGGATTCATACAAAACTGCATTCTCAGCTTTGAGTTGTTGTCTCAGAGGTAGAACTATACAATGTTGAAGTTCAAGGCCAGTACTGTAGTTACACTCTCCCAACATTCTATGGGCAGATTTATTTCTCTACTGAAGAGATCAAACACCCCGGGGTCCAGTCCTGAGTGGCTAAGTGTTGACAAAAGTTCAGTTTCATTCACTATTTTGTTTTATTTAGTAGTTCCATACTTTGTGTTAAGGGAGAACAGTCAGCACTAAAAACCTTACATCAAGAGGGTGCCAGAGAGCTGGAGAATTGGAAGGACGTGCTCTATGTGGGCTCCTGCTGATTTGATTAAAATTTTAGCAAACATACTGAGAAACTTTCTTTTTTTATTTTACAATTTACAACGGTGCATAGCCTGTCTTCTGCTGATCGTCTTAAGCCTAAATTTGTCATGGGAAGGAGTACCCTCTGCCAGCTTGTGCCCTGGGCAGCCTGCCAATGCAGGCATGGAGCCACCAAGGCAAACTATACTCAAGGCAGTCAGGGCGAAAACGTTGAAGTGTTTAGAAAGTCATTACACTTAATTTAAGTCTCTTAGTACGATGGTGACCGATGCTGACTCCCATTCCACAAAGACCCTGACTGTGGTGGGCACACTGACAATGGAGAATACCTAGCTGCGCTACAGATCGGAGGCCCTGGAAAATGCTGCCAGGACCTCCTGTGTTCAGATTGTGGGCATGCCAGAGGGCATGGGGAGTTGATAACTTATTTGTTTTAGACTGGCTAAAACACACCACACAAACTTCTACAGGATATCGACCCCTGTTCCTTTATAGAGGCATACAGAATCAACATGAGAGGTGCTCAGAGTTCCACTAACATCCCCCGTAATGTCCGACTCAAAACTATCAGCGAGGATATTAAAGAGAGGTTTCTCTCTGCAGCCAGAAGCTCCTGTCCACTCGCTATCGAGGGCCAGGACATTAAACTTTATCCTGACTTGTCTTTTGCTACCAGAAATAGGCACAAGCAGTTTAATGTGGTCCGTGCAAAACTGCATTCCCTTGGCATTGTCAGCTCACTCTTCTTTCCAGCTAGACTTCAAATCGTTTATGGTGGCAAGCAATTCCACTTCTCAGTTGCACAAGATGCATGTCGTTGGACCAAGAAAACAGCCTTGGAATTTAACTCCCATCCCGAGATTTCGGCTGGATTACTGGGAGGAAAAGGACTGAGGGAATTCTCCCTGTCTACACAGTCTCATTTTGAACTGTATCATGCAGTGTTGAGTAAGAGCTTGCTGTACATTGCCCCACTTATGGACTTCTGCAATTAGCCCTCCTGCTTTCTTATTTTTATTTAACTAATTATAAAGGCTGAGTATGTGATCATGGGTGGGTTGTATGCAATTACCTAATACATATAAACTATACAGGAGGGGCAGGGTAGTCGGAATGGGGTGGGGTGGCACTTTATATCAGGGGTGGAATAACTTGCACGAGGGAGGAGTCGGGGGGGGGGATGGAGGCATTATGGGTTCACTTAAGGTCCGGTAGATGGAGAAAGGTGAGGTTGGGGGTGGTTTACAGACCACCCAGTCAGGATGAGGAGAGGGACAGGGAACTGAACTCACAAATATTGGAAGCTGCAGGGAAAGGAGAGGTGGTAATTGTAGGGGACTTTAGTCTGCCCAAGGTGGACTGGAGCATACCGTCCACAACATGTGCAAAGAGTCAGGTGATCCTGGAAGGACTGCAGAGTGGGTTCCTGACTCGGGGCATCACTGAACCAACAAGAGCTGAGGCAATTCTTGATCTGGTGCTCATAAATGGGAAGCATGTACAGGAAATAATGGTCAGGGAGTCACTGGACAGAAGTGACCATTGCACAGTGTGGTTCCAGTTGGATATGGGCAGGGAAAGCATTCCGACTAAGACCAAAATCTTGGATTTCAGGAGGGCGGACTTCAGGAAAATGGGTTGAATTGCTAAGGAGCCATTTGGCGGGCATGAGAGCAGATATGCGGGTGGATCAAAGGTGGTTCATCATTAAGGAAGGAATACTGGTTGCCACAGATGAGTGCATTAGGCACAGGAGGAAGAACACGAGGGCCTAAGCGCCCAGCTGGTTCAGTTCTGGAGTTGCCCAGGCAGTAAGGGAAAAGAGGTTGGCCTATAGAAAATTCAGGAAGACCAAGAGAGAGGTGGATAGGGAAACTTACCTAAGGTTGGCTAGTGAGTCAAGTAAGGAAGTCCGGAGAGCAAAGGCACAGAAGGAGCTGCAGATAATTGAAGGAATTAAGAAGGGAAGAAGGCTTTCTTTTGATATATAAGTGAGAAAAGGCACAAGAAAGAAAGAAAGGCTTGTTAGTCTTAAGAGAGGGGTGGAGTGGGTGGAGGATAATGGGGGAAAGTAGAGATGTTAAATGAATACTTCTGTTCCATCTTTACCAGGGAGAGGGATGGACCAGTGCCTTCAGGAGGGAAAGGAGGAGCAGGGGGAAGGGGAACACAGATGTGATAGAGGAGGATAGAGCGAGTGAGGGGCTGCTGGCGTTGAAGGTGGACAAATCACCAGGCCCGGACGGAGTACAACCAAGGGTACTAAAGGAACTGGCTGAGGAGCTGGCAGACCTGTTTAATAGTTCACTAAAGTCATGAGTGGTACCACAGGACTGGAGAACAGCACATGTATTGCCCCTACACAAAAGCAGGCCCAAGGAAGACCCAGGGAATTACAGACCAGTCAGTCTGACCTCCATTGTGGGCAAGCTCATGGAGACCATACTAAAGGAAAGGTTGGTGGAATATCTAGAGGAGTATGGTCTTCAGGATGTGAGGCAGCATGGGTTCATGGGGGGATTGTGTCAAACAAATTTGATTGACTTCTTTGACTGTGTCACTAAGACAATAGACAGGGGCCAAGTAGTAGACATCCTCTGTCTTGATTTCAGCAAGGCCTTTGCCTCTGTGTTCCACAAAAGGTTGATCAGGAAGTTGGTGGATCTCGAGGTTGGGGAAAAGATGGCCAGATGTGTGGAAAAGTGGCTGAGGGACAGAAACCAGAGGGTGGTTGTGGGGACAATGTTATCTGGCACTAGAGAGGTAACCAGTGGGGTCCCGCAGGGCTCGGTGCTGGGGCCTGTGTTGTTTAATATCTTCATCAGTGGCATTGGAGATGGCATTAAGGGCAAAATGTGCCTATTCGTGGATGTCACCAAGCTCTGTGGGAGAGTGGACACAGCTGAAGGGATACAGGACCTACAGAAAGATCTGGAAAAGCTGGGGAAGTCATCAAGGATCTGGCAGCTTGGCTTCAATGTCAAGAAATACAAAGTTATGCATATTGGAGCCAAGAATCCCAGGACAGAGTACTACCGGGGTGGAGTCTGAGTATCTGCATTAGAAGAGGAGAAAGACCTGGGAGTGATGATCACTAGTGACCTGAAGCACTCCACGCAGTGCAAGAAAGCAGCAGCAAAGGCAAACAAGATGCTGGGATGCATATCTAGGGGGATCAGTAATAGGAGAGAGGTGGTTATACTGCCCTTGTACAGGTCACTGGTAACGCCACATCTAGAGTATGGAGTTCAGTACTGGTGCCCACACCTCAGAAAGGACATTAACCTGCTGGAGAAGGTCCAGAGGAGGGCTACAAAGATGGTAGCAGGTCAGCAGGGTAAGGCATACAAGGAGAGATTGAAGGCACTGAACATGTACCCCCTGGAAGACAGGAGAGAGAGGGGACATGATTGGGACCTTCAGGTATTTAAAAGGATAAATAAGGTTGATAAGGAGAGTCTCTTTAAGCTGAATGGCAACCATAACACGAGGGGGCACAGTCTTAAGCTGGAGGGTGGGAGGTTTAGGAGAGAGGTCAGGAAGCACTTCTTCACAGAGAGGTTGGTGGACACTTTAAATGTGCTGCCAGAAGAGGTCATCTCATTGAAGACAGTGGGCAGCTTGAAGAGAGGCTGGGATAGGCACAGGGGAAAGGTAAGGATCATGGGTAGGGAGGATGGGAGGAGTGGGGAGGGAGGGCAGGGACATTTGCTCAAGCTGTGGACCCTGCAGTACGAGCAGACTAGGTAGACCAAATAGCCTTCTTCTGCTGGCTTCTTCGTATGTTCATATGTAATCAGCTGCTCATCCTTTTAAGCTAATTTAGGGGTTTGCAAGCTGGTGGTATTGGTAGCACTGCTGCATGTATATCCATAGAGTCTTTTTTTCTTCCTTCTCTTCCATATTAGTCTTTTTTATGTTAGATGTAGATGTGGTTATTGAGCTTACCATTGCCCAGTTTTTTATTGTTGAAATGGGTATTCTGTACACTTTACCTGTTCATTATATTAGCAGGGCCTATGTTTGGGTGCCTATAATTCTCCTAATTCTTAATATGTCTTCATATGCTTTATAGCAATGCTAGTTGGGGTTAAATTTTACCTCCGTAATCATTACCTTTTACTACATAGAAGCATAGAATTAGACGGCAGATAAGGACCACTTGGCCCACCCAGTCTGCCCATTTCCCTACCTAATGGATAAGCTGCAGATCCTAGTTAACCAACAGCCTACTTCCTCCTACTCCCCCCACTAGAATTGCCTTATGTCTGTCCCATGCATAGTGCTACCATAGTCATTCTGGCTGGCATTAAATCAGTTCAGTTTCAGTTCAATTTCTATTCACTTTTTATTTAACCACGATAAAAACACCATTGAGCGAGCTCATTTACAAAGGTGGTCCTATGAGGGCACATGTTACAATCTCAATACATTGACAAAGTGATATACATAAGCATACATTTCTGGAGCAACAATAAATGTACATTCCACAAGAGGAATAGCAATATAATAGATCAGATACATGGGTTACAGTTTCACAAAAGGGGTAATCACAGGGAAAAACGTGACATAAAACACTGTATACGAGACAAGATAGGAGTAACTGTGGAACACAAGTGCTCCTGAGGTAGAGGTAGTAGAAGGGATTTTAGAGTACGTATGGTAATAGATGGAAGTGGGTCAGAGAGGAAAAAAAAAAGACGGCCACGCTGGCTAGGGAAGGGAGGGGGTAAGGGGCAGGAGGAATAGGGGGATGAAGGGCAAAATGTAGTCAAGGGGAGCGGGAGGAAGGAGGAGGGAGGTAAGAGGGGTCAGAGTGTGGAATGGGGATATAGAGAGAGAGAGAGAGAGTGTGTGTGTGTAGAGGAATAAGGGAGTGGGGGAGGTTATTCACCAGATGGGATGACATGGAGGGGGGAACAAGTAAGGGAGGGAGTTCGAGGGACACAAGAAAAAAATGAAAGTCACAACAAAAAGAGGCAAGGTATGGGATTAGATACCAGAAAAAGGGTGTTAAGTGCAGAGGAAAGGAAGGTAGGTGCGAGATGTTTACAGCTATGGTTTACATTAGGAGTAGCAGTTACATGTTTCTTTCAGGTACCAGTTTAGCAGGGATTTAAAGATGGACAACCCTAATATTTGTGTAAACTTTAGAGATTTTTGAAGGTTATTCCACAAAGTTGGGAGGGCGTAACTTACGGAGGAGAAGCCGTAACGTGTTCTTATATTAGGGACTTCGAACAGGATGTAGGAATAGCATCTCGAGGAGTAGGCCCCAGAGGCACATGAGAATAAGTCAGCGATGTAAGGGGGATGTTTATTTGTGATAGCTCTGTAGACCCTGAGGGGGGCATTTGTCCACCTCCTGTTGCTAGGAGATGGCCATCTAAGTTGCGTGTACAACAAGCAGTGGTGGGTATTAAATGGGGCATTAGCAATAAATCTCAACACTCTGTGATACAGAGTGGCAAGTTTAGTTAAGGCGGTTTTTGGGCTGTGGCTATAAAGGACATCAGCGTAGTCCAGCAGGGGGAGGAAGGTGGTTTGAACTAGTTTCATTTTTGCCTCGGAATTTAGTAAGCGTTTGATGCAGTAGAAAAGGCCCAACCTCTGTCTTAATTTTTTTGCCAGTTCATCAGTGTGTGTTGAGGAGAGCTTATTGTTGAGCCAAAAGCCCAGATATTTAAATTTGTCAACTATGTCAAGTGGCTCCCCCAGGAGGGTCCAAATCTGTAGTTTACTGCTTCATGCATTGGAGGTTATTGCTTTTGTGTGGGGAGAGATAAACATGGCTTCTGTCTTTCTGGCATTGAGCAAAAGTTTCAGCTGTAGGAGATTAAGTTGGAGGATATCAAATTCGTGTTGCAGCTCCTCACAGGCAAGATCAAGTGTAGGCCTAGCAGTGTAAAGTACTGTGTCATCTGCGAATAGATGCGCTTTTGCTGAACTGACTTTGAGGTCAGTATTGTTTATGTATATTGCAAAA
The DNA here is from genome assembly GCA_016271365.2 of Neoceratodus forsteri. Lineage (NCBI taxonomy): Eukaryota > Metazoa > Chordata > Ceratodontiformes > Ceratodontidae > Neoceratodus > Neoceratodus forsteri. Next base: position 263,418,458 of record CM057454.1, on the reverse strand, counting down.
AGAAAGGGCCCCAAGATAGATCTCTGTGGTACCCCCCGGCAAGATTTTAAGTGTAAGTTACGAGAGGTCACCTTGCGCTTTAACTTTAACATGCTGTTTTCTTCCTATAAAGTAGCAGGTGAACCAACTCAGGGCTGTATTGTTTAGACTGAGGTCTTGCAGCATAGACAATAGGAGGTCATGGTCGCCCATGTCAAACGCATTGATTAAGTCCAAAAAAGCACATAGGCATGTTTCTTTAAATCAAGAGCGATTTGCCAGTTGTTGGTGACCTCTGTGAGACAGAAACTGTGCTGTGCTTAGGTCTAAAACCAGACTGAATGGGATTTAACAGGTTATTTGATTCCAGGAACTCTCTCAGTTGGGAATTGACTAGCTTTTCCAACAATTTTGACAGGATAGGTAGCAGGGAAATAGGCCGGTAGTTGTTGAGGTTGCAAGGGTCACCGGATTTGAAGAGAAGAATTATATGTGCTATTTTGCAGATAGCTGAAGATCACCTTGGGAAAGGGATAGGTTGAAGAGGTACATGATGAGGAAGGTCAGGTAAAAATATCCCATTTTCAGAAAGATAGGTTCTAGTTGGTCAGCGCCTGCACTTTTCTTAATGTCCATGGTGGTTAGGAAGTCCTCAACCTGTTTGAAGGATAGAGGGCTGAAACTAAAGTAGATTGGGAGAGGGTTATTCATTGAATGAAGGCAGAGAATGGTCACTGCTGCTCGGCTGTGAAAAAAGCTTGCTTGCAGATGAGGAGTCGAAGGCTAAGCCAGCAGTGGCGAAGTGATTATTGAGTCCTTCTAAAATACTGGGTTTGTCTGTGTAGGTGCTGCTTCCAGAAATTATTTTGGACGGCAGGGCTGACGAAGATATATGACCTATTTCTCTGAGAATCTGCCAAAACTTAGCGGCAATGTTTTTGTCTAAGTCAAGAGATGATTTGAAGTAGCTTGCTTTTTCAGCCCGTATGAGTTTAGTGCAGGAATTACTGGCAGTTCTAAAAGCCACCCAATCCGAATTTAATTTTGTTTTGTGAGCTCGCTTCCATAGCGCATCCCTGTCATGCAGTGCTGTTCTTAGTGATGAAGTGAACCATGGGCAGGACCTTTTCCTTGTTTTAATTTGAACAAACGGAGCATGCTTATTAATCACCTTCAGTACAAGGTTCTGGAAGATATTGCAAGCCTTAGAGACTGATGGTACCAAGTAGAATTCTTGCCATCTAATCTGACTTAGGTCTGCCAGAAAGGTCAATTGGTTAAACTTTCTGAGGTTTCTTTTCAGCCTGAAGCTGGAGGTGGAGGACAATTTTGGTGCGAGTCTTACACAACCTACAGCCTATGGTCACTGATACCGTTGTGAAATACCCCTGAGTGAGAGATGTTGTGGGGCTTATTGACAAGTATTACTGTAGGTCAAGGAGGGTTTTTGACATTAGGCTGAGTGATGGGGGTAATCTGAGAGAGGCCGTGTGTGTCACAAAGATCTCTCAGTGGTTTGGAACAGGGGGAGTTCCGTTCGCGGTTGAAATCACCCATGAGAACACATTCTGAGTTGGCGGTCTCTAGCAATTTGCGGAGGTGATCTACTATTCCGAGGCCTCCTGATGGAAGTCTGTAACAGCCTGTTCTAGGGACATGGATATGTTGTTCATCCACACTTATTGGCAGGTATCCTTGCCACTTTAAATCTTGCCGGAAGGTCTTCAAGCTGGCTCCTCCCACCCACCCGGGTGGTATAACTCTCGGCTCCGCCCCATGACGCCAGATCTTCCTTACCGCTTGAAGCTCAGGTTCCTCCTTAACGCTCTGCGCTTGAGACTGGTTCCTATTTCTTCCTTTTGCGATTTAAAAGTTTTGCTAAAAGACTTCAGTCTTCGATCCTCGCGGCTCGACGGGACAAATCGACTCTCGGTTTTCGGAGATGCCCCTGCAGGCAGAAGATGTCTCGGACGGATCCACACTCCACGTGTGTCTACTGTTTAGGCCTTGAGCACGACCCGCAGGACTGCGACTTGTGCTCTTCCTTTTCAGCCTACGTCCTCGAAGACCGTGCTGCCCGATTGCAACTGGGCCGTCCCGAGAAGCGTTTCCCTCCGGTGAAGTCTAAGGAGGCCCGGTCGGCGGTGTCCGCTGGGCGGCGGGTCCGGGCGGATCAGCTCGAGCAGATGATCGCCTCGAAGAGGAGGCGCTGGTCGGATCTTCCTCGGCCGCTGCATTTATCCCGCCTCTCTGGGTTCTTCCTACACAGCTCCTTTAAGGAGCTTTTGTCTGTCCCTCTCCACTAAGGGAGAAGGGCCAATGTCTGCTGGACCTTTTCTCGGTCCAAAAGAGGACAAAGTAGTCCCTCCGTCGACGCCTTGGGAGCGGGAAAGGTCCTCTCCCGAGTCAGGGCCGTCGACTCGTCGACCGCCCGGTCGCCACTGGTCTCACGGTGTTCCTGTCAGGTCAGTTGACTGAGACTCCCGGCACGGTCGAGATTTTCTCGACTGCTGGACGGGTTGTCGCCATAGAAGCCGAGATTCTCCTGCCCGGGGAGTTGAGGATCCTGCGGGCTTGCCTGTGCCCCGGTTCCGGAGCCCTCGGATGAACCCTCCAAGCCGAGGGGAGTGCCAGTTCCCTGCCGACACTTTCTCGCACCGACCTCGAAAAGCCGAGGCTCGGTGTCCGGACCTCTATGTCCAGCCGATCCCACCGCCATAGGCCGCCTCGGTCTCGGCACCCGTAAGCGGCGTCGCCGCTCGTCCTCGTCCTCCTCCTCGGGGTGGGGAAGCTTCGTCGAGTTTCGCCGGCGGTATGGGACCTCATGTGGCAACAGTTCCTCCTCCTGACTGGAATAAGCCGACGCAGGCCTTTCCCCGGCCATTATGGTTGTCACCGAGCGGCCGACAAACCCCCGACTTACCCGAGGAGCTCTGTACCCAGGCCGGTTGTTCGTCCAAACCAGCTGCTCCACCGATTCGTGGAACCTCCGCCTACAGCCATTATTTGGGGCTCCAACCTAGGGATTCTGGTTGGCTAATGGTCTACCCCATAGGCTGTCTTTTCCCTCACTCCCGACTCGACCGGCAGGTAGAGGGTGGCTCAGGCCAGAGGCAGCTCTTCGAGGACCTCGCCTGAGTCCGAGGATAATTCCTCCTTTTCTCCAAGCGAATAGACTGGAGTCCTCAGGAGGACAGTCAATGGACGTATAGCCTGTCGTCCTTCCTAGGACTGCTTCGCTCATCTCGAGTCCACGGATGAAGCTCGAACCTTCTCAAATGGGCCAGGTATCCCTCACGGAGATTCTGGACCGAGGATTCTCCAACGGAGGCTCTTCCGTGGCCGAGGCCATAGTGGGTCCGCCTTGGAGCTTTGGTTTCTGCTCTTCCTGTCTTGCGCCTCAGCGATGGCCAGGAAGTATGCGTCCCTCACCGTTCCCTGTCCGTTTTGAGCACCCTCTGCTGAGGTGGTTACACGACAATGCTTTTCCGGCGTCGGGCAACGCCAGGGATTGGATAAACCTCCCCGACAAGGAATCCAAGAAATTGGATTATGTCGGGAAAAGTCTATTGCGTCTTCTCTCTCGCCTCGGCCAGGCCAGTTCGGCCGCATCATGGCACATTTTTCTCATGCCCTGTTGGGCTTCCTGGACGAGGTCATCCCTCATCTTCCCGCGGATCTGCAGACTACGGTCAAGCAGGTGTGGGACCAGGTCAGGGCAGTGGCCAAACAGCAGCTCCAGACTGCTTTAGATATTGGGAACTCATGTGGTGGTCGGTGGCGGCCGCAGTGGCTATGTCGACGGGCTTGGCTGAGGATATCCACCTTTACTGGATACCCAGCACAAGTTGGCGGATGTTCCTTTTGGGACTGACCTCTTCGCCCTGGGGTGGAAGGTCACCTGCAGATCGAGAAGTCCAATGCTACCTTGGACTCGGTCTCTTCCGCCTAGAAGGACAAAGGCCGCCAAACCACAGCCTAAGCCCTTTCGCCTTCTTCTGCGCCTCTGCGCGCCTGCCCAGCAAACGCCAGGCCAGCAGGCTCGGCCTGGCATCCCAAACCCAAGCCGCTTCCTCTAACAGGAGGCAGGGAGGAAGGCCCAGGAGGTTCCTCGGCCGGTCCCTCCTCCAAGCCTGCCCAGTGATGGGCTGAGGGTGTCGCCTATCCCTGCCACTCTACTCCCTGGTTCTCTGGGGACGCGTTCACACTTCCTTTCTCCGCCTGGTCCGCTGTTACCAGGGACAGGTGGGTACTGAGGTGGTGGGAAAGGCTGCGTCTGGATTCGAAAGCAGGCCCCACCCTTCAGAGCCGCCGCACTGGGGGCCTCGGGTCCGTAGCTTCACTGTCGGCCTGCCGAGCCGACATCGCCTCCTCCTCCGAAAGGAGGTGATCAGGGTGGTAGCGGACCCTCCCTCAGACCCAGGGTTTGTGTCCAGGTACTTCCTGGTTCCGAAACGGACGGGGGGCTGGCGCCCCATTCTCGACCTACACGACCTAAACAAGTTCCTAAGGTCTCGAACCTTCAGTATGGTCACTCTGGCTCAGATACTACCATCCTTGGAACGCGGCGTGTGGTTCTGCTCTCTGGACTTGCAGGACGCGTTTTTCACGTCCCTATCCGTCCGTCTCACCAGAGATTCCTTCGCTTCCGAGCAGAAGGATCCCTTTTCGAGTTCCGAGCCATGCCCTTCGGCTTGTCTCCAGCTCCCAGGGTCTTCACCAAATGCATGGCAGTGGTGACAGCATTCCTGTGGCGCCGAGGGGTCCGGGTGTACCCTTACCTGGACGACTGGCTGATAGCAGCTCCCTCCAGGCAGGAGGTGGAGTGGTCCAGAGATCTGGCCCTCCAGGTCTGCTCTCAACTGGGCCTCCTTATCAACGAGGCCAAGTCGGAACTCGAGCCGAAGCAGGTGATTCTGTTCATCGGGCGCAGCTCGACTCTCGAGCCAGAGCTGCCCCGCGGACAGGGCCGAGGTTCTTCCTCCTTTGCCCAATCATTTCTGGTTGGACAATTGCGCCTGCCCGGGACTTCCTGGCGCCCTGGGTCTCATGGCGGCCTGCACCAGCGTGGTCCGCTGGGTCCGCTGGAACATGCCCTTCAATGGGGACTGGCCAGTCAGTGGCTCACAACTGCGATCCTTGGACCAGCTTGTGTCGGTGACAGGAGATGTGGAACGCCTCCAGTGGTGGATCGCTCTAGGTCATTTGCAGGAGGGCATCCCATTCGTCCGCCCCCAGCCGACGGTCTCTCTATCGACCGATGCCTCTCTCGATGGGTTGGGGTGCCCATCTGGGGGAACACGGGCTCACGGCCTCTGGTCCCCGCAGGAGTCCCGATGCCACATCAACCTGCTGGAGCTCCGAGCGGTCCGCCTAGCTCTCACCGCCTTTGCTCCGTTTCTCCGGGGTCAAGTGGTCCGAGTCCAGATGGACAACACCACGACCATGTACTATCTAAACCGCCAGGGCGGGACGCGCTCCATGCTTCTATGCAAGGAAGCTCTCCGCGATTTGGTCACTGTGGCGAGCCTGGAGGCGGATCTCCTAGCCATTCATGTGGCAGGAGCTCCAACACCCTGGCCGATGCCCTAAGCCGGATAGGGGCTGCATCTCACAGTGGTCTCTCCTGCCGGAGGTAGTACAGCATCTGTTCTCCCATTGGGGCACACCTCAGGTGGACCTGTTTGCCTCCAGGAGACGCTGAGGCTGAGGCTGTTCCATGCCCGCCTCAGCAGGGCCGCTGGCAGGGGATGCCTTCTCGAGGCAGTGGACCCGGCCCTTCTACGCCTTTCCCCATTTCCCTTGATCCACAGGTGCTTCTCAAGGCGAGGAGGGACAAGGCGCGGTGATTCTGATAGCCCCAGACTGGCCTCGCCAGTTCTGGTACCCAGATCTCCTCAGTCTCAGCTCCAGGACTCGTGGCAGCTTCCAGCTCGCCCGACCTGCTCTCAGTCAATCAGGGAAGGTGTTCCATCCGGACCTTCAATCCCTGCACCTGACGGCCTGGTTCCTGAGCGTGCCAGAGTTCCAGGCCTTGGGTCTTTCGACGAGGTCCTCAGTGTAGTTGAGGCGTCCCCATATGAGTCGACCAGAAAATGTTATGCCTTCAAATGGAAAAGGTTTTCCATTTGGTGTCAGGCAAGGGCTTGGACCCTTCCTCCTGTTCCTTGGCAAGCATCTTGGACTATTTATGGTCCCTTTCAATCAAGGGCTTAGGTCGACGACCCTAAGGGTGCATCTGGCAGCCATCTCTGCTTACCGGCGCCGGGCCGGGAAGCAGTCGGTGGCGCAGGAGAAGGTGGTCTGGCGCTTTTCAAAGGCCTTGATCACATTTCCCTCGGGCGGAACCTCCACCTCCGTGGGATCTACTGCTGGTACTGGCAAAGCTCATGGGCAAGCCATTCTGAACCTATGCACAGGTGTGCTCTCTCTCACCTGTCGTGGAAGACCGCCTTCTTGGTGGCTGTCACGCCAGCCAGAAGGATGGGAGAGCTCCAGGCGCTTCGCCAGTCTCCTTACCTGGTCTTCCACAGGGACAGGTTGTCCTGCCCCCACCGAAATTCCTTCCGAAGGTGGTGTCGGAGTTTCACCTTAACCAGGTGTTGACTCTGCGGTGTTCTACCCCAATCACACCTCGGAGGCCAATATAGGCTCCATACTTTGACCCTAGGAAGGGCGCCGCCTATTAACAAAGAGCGCATGGCTGAAATTCGGGGAGAGGGTTCACAGCTGTTTGTCACCCACGCTGAAGCCAAGATCTGGCAGACCTGCAGCCAAGCGGGACGATAAGCAGGTGGGCCACCTCCTGCATAGATCTCTGCTATGTTGGCGGCATGGAGCCTCCCAGAGGATAAGAGCTCATTCTACCCACCATACTGCTGCAACGGGCTGCTTCCAGGGACGCCCCTATCCAGGAAATCTGCAGGGCTGCTACCTGGAAGTCAGCACACACCTTCATTACCCATTACCACATCGACCTTGAGTCAGCTGGGATGCTGGTTTTGGGGCTCGGTTCTCAGTCTCTCTTTCCCAAGTAAGTATTGGGGGTGTGCGTCTTGCCTCCCTCCTCCCGGAGAACTGCTAGGAGTCTGCCAATAAGTGTGGATGAACAACATATCCATGTCCCTAGAAATACAGGTTACTCACCTGTAACAGGAGTTCTAGGAATGGTATATGTTGTTCATCCACACGACCCACCCGACCTCCCCGGCTTCAACGCACAACCTGAGCTTCCAGCGGGCCAGATCTGGCGTCATGGGGCGGAGCCGAGAGTTATACCACCCGGGTGGGTGGGAGGAGCCAGCTTGAAGACCTTCCGGCAAGATTTAAAGCGGCAAGGATACCTGCCAATAAGTGTGGATGAACAACATATACCATTCCTAGAACTCCTGTTACAGGTGAGTAACCTGTATTTATGAACCTGGCCTCCTTTGAAGATAGAGACACCCTTAACGAGAGGCTTTCAAATTCATTTGGTATAGTGGAGGAGTCATTGGTGAATACTGTAAATTTATCCAGTATGTATATTGCTACTCCCTACCCCCTAGATAGTCTGTCAGCTCTGTATACATTATATGAAGGGATGTTGATGTCATGATCAGAGGTAGAGCCTCTAAGCCAGGATTCAGATATTACCAGCACATCAGGTCTGGTGTAGAGGACCCAGGCTTGGATCATATCTTGTTTTTTTAATAAGCTGCTGTCGTCAATATGTAGGAAACTAAGGCCTTTTAGCTGGGGTAAGTCGGATGGGGCTTCAGTAGGTGTAGGAAGACCAGGATTTAGCTCTATCTTCCCAGAGCAAAATAACACTAGAAGAGTAGTTTTTTGAGCCCATTTATTAAGGTTTTAAGGATCAAAGTTCACTGCCATTTGGGGAGCGCTGGTCTGTGAGTAAGAGGATAGGGAGCAGTTTCACTAAGTTTTGTAGGAACAAAAAAGGTATAGCCCATGATGGCTCCTTTAGGACAATGTGTAGTAATTCATGTTTCCATATGTAGAAATATATTTATCAAGGTTAGTCGTAAAATTTTCTTTAGTAGTACATGAGACTACTTCGAGGACGTCTGTTCCAAATGGTGCCTGTTTGCAGTGTATTAAAATATTTTCTGTTATTGGTTTTGAACCTTTCTAGCTTAATCTGTAATGGGTAACCCCTGATATTAAGCTGGTCATTTTTGTATTCAGTATTTAAATCCACCATCAGTGGCAGATTATTTAAAATATCAAAGAAGAGCAAAATATCTCCTCTCTGTCTTCTGACCTCCAGGCTATGAAGTCCTATTTTGTCCAGCCTCTCTTTGTATGAATACTGTTTTAATGAAGCTGTTGATTTTGTATATCTTCTGTGTACCTTTTCCAGTTTATTTCTGTTTTTTGGTATGGCGACCATATTTGACTTCTGTAATCTAGAATTGGCCTCACATATGAACGGTACAATGGCAGTAGTACCTCTGCATCCCTACTCCTGATATTTCTTTTTATTCCTATTATTACTCTGTTAGCTTTGACAATGGTTGAACTGTGTTGTTCTTTAAAGTTTTGTTTATTGTCTATTAATATTCCTAAGTCCTTTTCGGTGGCTTTATTCAGAAGGGGTACATCATTTAAATAGTAAACATGATTAGGATTGTGTTGACCAATATGTAATACACAACACTTAACTGTGTTAAGTCGCATCCCCAATTTTTTTATCCACATAGTTAGAGAATTAATGTCATTGTGTAAGGTCTCAATCCGTTTCGTACTGTTACACGGGCCGCAGATTTTTGTATCATCTGCATATTTCATAATAGTGTTATTTACGTTATCATCCATATCTGCCATGAATATTTGAAAGCTCAAGGGTCCAATGACTAATCCGTATGGGACTCCACTTGTCACTGGGCCATCACTTGACAGATGACCTCGTATAGATACTGTCTGTTATCTGTTCTGGAGCCAGTTATCTATCCACCTTATAATATGTCTATCAATTTTGTACTTTTGCAGTTTTTGATTTAGCAGTGTAGCATTTAAAAATGGAAAGTATGTAGATCGCTGTTTTGACAGAGATAGTTGATGGCACTTGTGAGTGGTGGGTCTTAACAGGGTGCTGAAGAAATAATATAGGTCCCAGGAGGTCAGTGCCCGTAGAGTAATGCAGTGGGTCCAGCGATGTTATACCTGTTGTAAGGGTAAGGTGTTCCTCAGGCCTGCTGGTGCCCTTATTAAGATACTAAGAGCTAGACAGAAGATGGCAAGAAAACAGGATGCAGCAAACTTTGTAGAGCAGCATTATTTTGCTGGCAAAAGATGAATGTGACCTTATTGAGAATAGCAGCTAGGCAATTTGCTATAAGCAACTAGGGGGATAGGGAGGGGATAGAGGAGGAAGTACAATGTAGGTAGCGATTCAGATAGGACAAGGTTGGTGGCAGTGCAATAATAGCGATAAAGGAGGCTGGTGGCAGTGCAGTAAAGTGATAAGGAAGGAGTTATGCTTCCTCTTGCGACCAAATAATATAACGTACAAATGGAAAAACAGGCAAGAGCGAAGCAGAAGAGGGGAAAATCATACAGCCTCAAGGGCCAGAACAGACTAAAAAGATAGTTTGGAGCAGGAGAGAGAGACAGTACAAGGAGTTGCTCAAGAAAATTCTGAGAAAAATAGGTTTAACAGCTTAAATTAATGCAGCCTTTTACAATTCAAATAAACAATCTGCCTACAATTCAGATAAACTTAACCTGCTTTGTGATTTCTTAACCAGGAGTAGCCTATAATTAATGCAGCCTTTTACAAATATAATACAAAGAAAAGCAGGGAGCCAATGGAGTCTGGTGAAGAAAAGGCACCAGATTTCAAAAAAGAAGCAGGGCTTCACAGAGCATCACTTGTACCTATTCTGTGGGAGGGCTGGCAGCAGCAGCTGTAGGAGGAAGCTGCGCTTGGAGCTGGGCACCCGTTCTGGGCTGGAAAGCCTGTAGGGGAGAGGAAAAGGGAGAGTAATTATTTATACACTATTAAAGTCGGGGGGAAGGGTTGTATATAGAGAGAGAGAGAGGGTAACAGCTTAAATTAATGCAGCGTTTTACAATTCAAATAAACTTAATCTGCCTACAATTCAGATAAACTTAACCTGCTTTGTGATTGTCTTTCTTAACCAGGAGTAGCCTACCCCTGGTGGGGTCAGTCTTCATAGACCTCACCAAAGCCTTCGACACTGTCAATCACTCTCTCCTCCTGACTCAACTACAGAACCTGGGGGTTGCAACCACTACTGTCTGCTGGTTCAAGGACTACCTAACACACAGAAGCCAATGTGTAAAAATTGGGCACACAGTATCTAGCTCCAATGAGGTATATTTAGGGGTCCCACAGGGGTCAATACTGGGGCCCTTACTATTCAGCCTCTTCCTAAATAATCTTCCTGAAGCCTGTGACACTAAACTGATACTTTACGCAGACGATGCTGTACTTCTCACCAGCAGTTCATCAATAGTCACCCCCCACTCCGAGCTTCAGGCATCTTTCTACAAGCTGGAAGACTGGTTCTATAGCCATAAACTTCTCTTAAACTACAAAAAGACCAAGGTGATGCTCACAGCCAGCCCACAGCACAAAAAGAAGCTCCCTTCCCTCACCATCTTCAGTAAAGTCAGTGAACCGCTAGAACAAGTTCACTCCTTCAAGTACCTGGGGGTCACCATTGATGACTCCCTTACCTTCACCCAACACATCGACACAGTGGTAAAGGCAGTGAACACCAAGCTGGGTGTACTCTATAGGCATAAAAAGTATCTCACTCCAGAGACCTTCCGTCTCTCAGTGTCCAGCTTCATCCTTTCTACCATTGACTATGGATTGGTGGTCTACGGCGCAGCAACAGACACTGCACTAAAAAGGATTAACATTGTTCTCAACAAGGCATGTAGGCTCACAATAGCTGCAGATCGAAATACCCACACTTGCTCCTTATACGAGCAAACAATTGGCTGCCACTAAAGAACAGGATTATATTCCAAACATATCTCCTTGGAAAAAAGGCACTAATGGGTAACCCCCCCCCAATGCATTTCTAGCATCCTAACACCAAGTGCTACCAGCTATACCAACAGAGGCAGGATGAGGGGTTCCCTATCAACACCTTTCTGTCGAACTGTGCAGGGACAGCATGCTTTCAGCTATAGGGCCCCACAATGGCTCAATGAAATCCCAGTGCACATTCTAAACTCTCAATGCATCTCGCAATTCAAAAATGGTCTAAGGCAACACCTTCTTACTAGGACAGCTTGCGACTGCCACTAGGGCTCTAACACCCATAATGCCCACTCACCCGCACTCTCCTTCCCCTTCCTTTTATCCCCACTCTTCCCCCTTGCCCTATCCCTCTGTCTTCGTCTCCCACTGTGCCTTTTCCCCCACTGGATCAACCTTGTAACCAACCTATTACCACTACCTCCCAACCTCCTAGACAAAGCCACTTCTTTTGGCCGATCATTCTCCTTCCCCCTCACCTTAACTCCTCCTCGGACTCTCACACTAGGTGTCACACCTCTTTTATCTCCTTCGCTACATACAGACACTGTCCTTTACCCTAGTTGAATGCTCTTGACACTGTACTATCACCATTGGTACTATGAATGGCATTGTAAGCTTATTGTATACTAGCTATCTACTATTCAAGTATTGTATATAAACTGATTGTTATTGTTGTCATTGTCACTGTTTGACGAGGAACCTTTGTAAAAGAGCTCTGAGCTCAAAGGTATGATCCGAATCCCTAAATAAATAAATAAATAAAAACAACTAATGCAGCCTTTTACAAATACAATACAAAGAAAAGCAGGGAGCCAATGGAGTCTGGTGAAGAAAAGGCACCAAATTTCAAAAAAGAAGTAGGGCTTCATTGAGCAGCACTCATACCTATTCTGTGGGAGGGCGGGCAGCAGCGGCTGTAGGAGGAAGACGCTGTTGGAGGTGGGCACCTGTTCAGGGCTGGAAAGCCTGTTCCATGGGAGTGCAGGCAGCAGGGGCTGTAGGAGGAAGCCGTGCTTGGAGCTGGGCACCTGTTCAGGACTGGAAAGCCTATTCCTTGGGAGGGCGGGCAGCAGCAGCAGCTGTAGGAGGAAGCCGTGCTTGGAACTGGGTGCCTGTTCAGGGCTGGAAAGCCTATTCCGTGGGAAGGCAGCCAGCAGCGACTGTAGGAGGTAGGCGTGCTTGGAGCTGGGCGCCTGTTCAGGGCTGGAAAGCCTAATCCATGGGAGGGCGGGCAGCAGCAGCTGTAGGAGGAAGTCGTGCTTGAAGCTGGGCACCCGTTCAGGGATGGAAAGCCTACTCCATGGGCTGGCGGGCAGCAGCGGCTATAGCAGGAAGCTGCTCTTGGAGCTGGACTCCCGTTCAGGGCTGGAAAGCCTATGCCATGGGAGGGCGGACAGCAGTAGCTGTAGGAGGAAGCTGCGCTTGGAACTGGGTGCCCGTTCAGGAATGGAAATTAGGTGTGGGGGTTGTGGTTATTTACCAACACAATTAGGTATCTTCCTCAACGCCTTGGTGTATAGATTAGGGTGCTAAGCTTGCTGACTGTAATGTGAGATCCAGAAGCAAATGGTTTGATACCTTTTATTGGACCAACATAAATGTTACAAAAAGAACAAAGTGCTTAAACTTTCAGACTAACTGAGTCCTTCATCGGAAGCTTATGGCAGTTATTTAGAAAATCACATACTGTTGACACCCAGATCATACATAAAAGACCAGAAAGAATTCTCATTGGTTTAAAAATACTCATTTAAACCATAACTGAAGTTTAAATCAGTTGAACCAGATTTCACCAGTTTGCTTTTAACTGAGACGCCTTCCAAGGTCAAATGTTACCAGAATAAGATAAGAACCCTTTGAGCAGAAAGCTTACACATACCTGTAATTCAAAGGATGGACATATAATAGGACTTCGGCGTGTCTTTGTTTTTTTATTTTAATATTTATAGAGTCCCTTTTAACTGGTTATCAACATGTTGGTTTCTCACCAAAGAACTGTGTGTGTGTGTGGGGGGGAGGAGTACAGGTTTTTTTTTTTGTGTGTGTGGGGGGTTATGTGGGTGTGTGTATGGGGGTTGTGGTTATATTGAGGTAGGCTTATATTCAGGTACATAACATAATGATGTTGTAGTGTGTTATGACTCTTAATTCACATACATAATGAATATTAACTTCCTTCTAACTGGTTATCTTCCCCGGGGGTGGGGTTGGGGGTTAATTCCATTGGATTTTTATTAAAATTTCTTAGACTGTTACTGTACATATAGTAGTTTGATTATATACTGTGACATTTTTGAACTCTGAACATATTGGGATGCATGATCTCATTTGCTTGGTGGTCCTTGACAGGTTAAATTACATTGGGTAAATATTGTAGTGATTGGTGTAAATGATGGTGTGTTAGGACTCTTGGCTCACATACATAGTGAATATGTACTTCCTTCTAACTAGTTATCTTCCCTCGGGAAGGGGGGTGTTATTTCATTGTGGTTTTTTTTTTCAGATTCCTTGGATCAGGGCCTGGAGGGGCAGACACAGGGCCGATACACTGGAGAGAGAGAGTCGGGTGTAGGCCCTAATCCCACCCTCCCCCACCACTCCCTCCCCAGAGCTCTGCTTATTTATAGGGGAACACCTGCCCTGCAATTGGAGGAAAAGGCTGCAGGTGCAGCTTATGTAGTTCTAGCCACTGGGGGTTGGATTTAAAGGCTGGGAGAGAGGAGCTTAGGGAGTTGTTCACTTCCCTTATAAGTTTACTGTGTTGTACTGCACCTAGTAACAGGGTTACCAGTTTACTGTGAGACTGTGTCTAGGATTAGTGGGTGACCTGATTAGTCAGTAGGGGTGTATCTTGGACTAGTGCAGGGTTTTATTTAACTCTAAAAATTGATTAGCGTTTTGCTCATAAAAGTACTAAATCTTTGTGAAAATACATAGCTCATGCCTCACTGTGTTTAACAAACACAGCACTTCTAGAAAATCTATATAAATACTTTCTGTGCAGTTACTATAGTCCCAAGAAAAAAACTGCTAATCAATTATTTAAAACCCTGCTAGTGGGAACAGTGGCTCACCCAAGGAAACCTACTTGAAGGGGGATGGGACCACACGTCATGAGGGTGGTGGGGTGCACAGGGTGTGGGGCAGCCATGATACTGGACTGGGCTTGGAAGTTCGGTGGTTGCCCAGTGTGCTACCAGCTAGGGCACAGCTAGGGACCAGGTCTGCGGGATTAGGAGACAGCTGGGGGAAGGGGGGTGTTATGGTTTGGGAAGAGCGCAGGGGATCTCCCACGGGGTTGCACTAGGGCCGGGGGCATAGGGAAAGGGGTGCAGGAGAATACTCTGGGGTCACATAGAGACCCTGGCAGAGGGGGCCCAAAAGGAGGACACTACCAAGGAAGCAGGCAGGTAACTGGGGACCCTCACAAGGGGGGGCCAGAGGGACAACATTCTCAGGGAAGCAGGCAGATGGCTGGGGCTGGACAGAAGGAAGCAAGGTGGGGAGGTGGATCGGACCTTACGCTCAGTAACCGCTTCAATTCTCTTCTTCTGCTTGAGGATGAGGGGGGTGATGTAGCCATGACAGAGGTGGTTAGAGATGGAAAGGGAGTTGGGGCAATGGATAGCAGGAGGAACAGGGGGGAACCTGGAATGCAGGGGAAAATGGGGGGAGCAGTGGATCAGAGCAGGAGTGGCAAGGGGAAGAGGGAGGAAAGTGCAAGGAGAAGGACCAGTTGGGAGGAAAGGGCAAGGAGAAGGACCAGAAGTACAAGGAGGATACAGTAAAGGGAGCGGAGTGTTTAGGCCAGGGGAGCACGACAAGCAAGGAGGGACTGAACGGAGACAGGAAGGAAGGGAGGACGAGCCAGGCTAGTTTAGTGGATGGGGGAGAAGGACCAGTTGCGAGCAGTGAGGGGGGAGTTAGCGAGGCACAGAAGGATACTCGGGAGGAGGAGAGGCATAGGATCGGAGAGGAGGGGGTGGCCAGGGTAAATGAGGGGGCGGCATGTGGCACCCAGATAGGGAGAGGAACAAGGAGCCGGCTGGGTGAGGGCGGTAGAAAGGATGAGGACATGGAGGGGAAATGGAGGAAAAGGAGCGGTCAAGTGCTCTGTTGGGATTCTATGATCAGGGGTATCAAATGGGATAGGAGGGAAGCCTGGCCAGTTAGAACACAAATGCTTCCCTGGACTAATGGGCACGGGGCCAAGCACGAGGTATATCGGACTGGCAAAGGATTGTGGTGGTTCCCCGGACATACTGGTCCACCTGGGTACAAATGACATTGAGGGAAATAGCGAGCTAGAGATACAGGCAAGGTTCAGAGAGCTTGCCAGGGTCTGTCATGAAATAGGGTGCACAATTTCCTTCTCGGAAATCCTGCCGGTGCCAAGGGCTAGTGGAGAACACAAAAGGAAGATTAGGCAGATAAACCAGTGGCTCAGGGAGTGGTATGAGGCCAGAGCATATGGGTTGATGGGGAATTGGGGGAGACCTGGGAGGATAAGGAGCTGTATGCTAGAGATAGGCTCCATCTCAGTTTGAAGGGGAGGGGAATCCTTAAGTTGAAAATAGAGAGGTTCATTGGTGAAAAGTGGGGTTTAAATTTGTGAAGGGGGGGAGGGATGGGAGAAAAGACTGTCGAGGGGGTTCCGATAAAGGAAGGACTCTGTCTCCACCCCCCTGGAGAGCAGGAGGAATGCGAGAAAAGGCCGACTGGTAAAATGCAGACCAGGGGAAAACAGAATCCCCATGGGAACACGAGCAGGGGAAATGGAAGTATAGGGAAAGGGTGGAAGGTAGTCCTGCTAAATGCCAGGAGCTTGGGCAATAAAATGCCTGAGCTCCAGGCGATGCTAACTGAGGGAGAGGTGGATGTGACAGCGGTCACTGTGACCTGGGCCACCGCAGGACACGACTGGGACCTGAACCTGGAGGGTTACACTATGTTCAGGAAGGACAGGGGGGAGGGAAGGGAGGGAGGGGTAGCAATAATAGTCAAAAACTGCATTGGCATAGGGGGAGTAGAGGAGGCGGAGGGAACCGTGGAGGCAATTTGGGTCACCTTGATAGCAAGGGGGGGCAAGAGAGTAAAAATAGGAGTGGTATATAGACCCCCTGCGCTGGCGGAGGAGCTGGAGGAGAGTTTGGTGGCAGATATTGGGAGACAGTGCAGATTGGGCAGGGGAAGGGTGGTGGTGTTGGGGGACTTAAACATGCCAGGAACAGACTGGGAGACTATGACATCCTCGGTGGTCAGGGAACAGAGGTTGTTGGATGTCTTTCAAGATGCATTCCTAACTCAGCAGGTGGGGGGAACTGACCAGGGAGGCGTGGGTACTGGATGTGGTCCTGGCAGACAGTGACCAGATTGGGGGCCTGGAGGTAAGGAACCCATTGGCGGGCAGTGACCATGCCACGGTCTGGTCCTGCCTGGACCTAGGAGGGGGTAGAAGGTTGTACAAAGACGGAGGTAACTGACTTCAGGGGGGTGGATTTTAAGGAAATGGGAAGGATCCTTATGAGCATTTGATGTGATTGGGTCAGACATGGACGCTGACAGTAGGTGGGAAATAATCAGAGGTGGTAGGATGCTACCAGCACCTGTGCCAGAGTATGACGAAATGCGTGAGGGCCCAGAAACTCTGCTGGTGGACCAGGGAGGTCCAGGAGGTGGTGCGGGGAAAGAAGGCAGCCTATAGGCAATTCAAGTGCTCAAGGAGTGAAAGGGATCGAGGGGAGTACGAACTGATGGCTAGAAGGGCCACTAGGGTGGTGAGGGCGGCTAAGGCAAGGAAGGAGCAGAACCTAGCCAGGGAAATTAGGAGAGGGAACAAGGGGTTCTTTACATTCATTGGGGAAAAACAAAGGGTGAAGGTGCAGATTAGCAGAATTAAAACAGGGGAGAGATGGGCACAAGACCCGGGGCAGCAGGCCGAGGTGCTAAATGAGTACTTCACCTCAGTTTTCACCAAGGAAAATGGAGGTGCAGCATCATACATGGGAGGAGACAGTGATACTGAGGGTGGGGGGGACCCTTACTGATCGGCGGGTCTGGGGAGAGGGGAAGGCATCACTGGCAGGAGGGGGGGAAGGCTAAGCAGGGAGAAGAGGTAGCGGAGGTGGAAATCACAGCAGAGAGAGAGTGAGGGAAGCCCTCAGGTCCCTTAAGACAGAGAAAGCACCAGGGCTGGATAAATTACATCCCAGAGTGCTGAAGGAACTTCTGGATGTCCTGGTGAAACCCCTGGCGGAGCTTTTCACCATCTCTCTGAGGATAGGGTGGGTGCCCCAGGACTGGAAGGTGGCGCATATAGTGTCTGTCCACAAGGGGGGATCAAGGGAGGTCGCAGGGAACTACAGGCCTGTCAGCCTGACATCGATGGTGGACAAGGTGATGGAGGGCATTGTCAAGGAAAGGCTAGGGGGGGACCTGGAAGAGTCCGGGTGCCTGGACGATAGACATCATGGATTCGTCCCAGGGAAATCGTGTCAGACAAACCTTGTGGAGTTCTGTGACTGGGTGACGAGTGGCTTGGACCTGGGTAGACCAGTGGACGTCCTCTTTCTAGACTTCAGCAAGGCATTTGACTCTGTTCCTCACAAGGGCCTGTTGGATAAGCTGGGAGAAATGGGGGGGGGGAACCAGATGATCAGATGGATAGACAATTGGCTCCAGGACCAGACCTAGAGGGTCGTAGTTGGCGGGATAGTCTCATCTCCAAGGAGGGTCATTAGTGGGGTCCCACAGGATCAGTCCTGGCCCTCCTGTTCAACGCTCACGCCTCTGACATAAGGACAGGTATCAGGAGTGAGATGAGTCTGTTTCATGGATGACTCAAAACTGGGGGGCGGTGGTGATGGGGAGGAGGGGAGGTGGCCCCACAGGGGACCTGGAGGCTCTGGAAAGATGGTCTAGAAAGTGGAAGCTGAGGTTCAGTGCAGGAAATGCAAGGTACTGCACCTGGGGGCAGAAACCAGGGCCAAGTGTACACCCTGGGAGGGAATGCTACAAGTCTCAATGGCTGAGAGGGACCTGGCGGTGGTGGTGGATGTCAAGATGAACAACTCTAAGACTTGTAGGAGGGCAGCAGCCAAGGCCAACAGGATGCTGGGATGCATCGCTAGGGGGATCACCTCCAGAAGGAGGGAAGTGATGCTCCCTCTGTATAACTGCTTGGTGAGGCTACACCTCGAGTACTGCGTGCAGTTTCAGAGGCCACACTTAAAGAGGGACATTAAACTCCTGGAGAGGGTCCAGAGGAGGGCAACCAAAATGATTTGGGGCTTGGGGGACAGGACCTATGGGGAGAGGCTCGAAGAGCTAAATATATATACACATTGGAAGAGAGAAGGGACCGGGGGGACATGATAGAGGTCTTCAGGTACATGAAGGGAGTAAATAGGGGAGGAGAAGTCAGGGTGCTCCGAAGGAAGGAGGAGGGGGCAACTAGAGGGCATGGGTGGAAGCTGGAGGGGGGAAGATTCAGGGGAGAAAGGAGGAGGTGCTACTTCACTGAGAGGGTGGTGGAGCCATGGAATGCGCTGCCCAGGGGGCTGGTGGAGGTAGAATCGGTGGAGGGGTTCAAGAGGGGGTGGGACAGGTTCAGGGGAAGGGTTCTGGAAGCAAAATCCAGTGCAGCGAGAATATCCAGAACTGGGAAGGGAGAAGCCAGAGAAGGCGAGGGGGGCAGCAAGGTCAGCTCCCAGGGTGGGGACTGACCAAACGAGCAGACACGAAAGACCGTTAGGCCTATTCTGCTGGCATTTTAGTATGTTAGTATGTTACTGTACATATAGTAGTTTGATTATATACTGTCATGTTTTAACTCTGAACATATTAGGATGCATGATGTCATTTACTTGGGGGTCCTTGACAGGTTAAATTCCTTTGGGTAAATATTGTAGTGACTAGTGTAAATGATGGTGCGTTAGGACTCTTGGCTCACATACACAGTGAATACATACTTTCTTCTAACTAGTTATCTTCCTACAAGGTGGGAAGGGTTTAATTCCATTGTTTTTATTCAGATTCCTTAGACTGTTTCTGTACATGTAGTAGTATGATTATATACTGACACATTATTGAACTCTGAACATATCAGGATGCATGGTCTCATTACTTAGGGGTCCTTAACAGGTCTTTTTTTTTTATCTGGCACTTATACTGACAATTGATATTACCCTGTATAAAATCCTGTTACAGCACTCAAGGTCTTAAGGTTTATGGAATACAGCAACTGGTTGAGTGTATAGTTGGAAAAATGTCTCCAGATAGGTTTTATGCTGTATAGATGTGTGAAACAGTTGCTCACACTAGGTAAACTTTACTTTAAACCCTCTTAATGCCATATATAGACAATTTATGTTATATCGTTTTTATGTTTGTTTTTAACATACAGTAATATCAAATTTTAACATGTACTTAAGTGAGAATTGAATCCAAAGGTTCATTAAGACTGGATTAACAAAACATACTAAGGCATTCAGAATTTATGTTAGTGGAGCTTTCTGCTGAAATGGTTCTTATCTTATTCTGGTGACATCTGACCTTGGAAGACTTCTCAGCTAAAAGCAAACTGGTAAAATCTGGTTCAACTGATTTAAACTTCAGTTATGGTTTAAATGAGTATTTTAAATCTATGAGAATTCTTTCTGGTTTTTATGTATGGTCCGGGTGTTAATAGTTTGTGATTTTCTAAATAACTGCCATAAGCTTCCGAAGAAGGACTTGGTTAGTCCGAAAGCTTAAGTACTTTGTTTTTTTTTTGTAACATCTATGTTGGTCCAATAAAATGTATCAAACCATTTGCTTCTGGATCTGTTCTTACAAGGAGCAATACAGCAACGAAACTAAATCTGTATGACTGTAATGTATAACTTTGAGATAAATATCTCACTGCCATGATTATTTATTTATTTATTTAAACGTTTAACCAGGAAGGCATGCTGAGCAGGCTACTGCTCGTATGCCTGTTATGACTGTGTATCGCTGTGTCTGCTGGTTTAGTTGGAAAAACAATAAACAAACAAAAAAAGAACCCCACTTCCAAGTGTAGGGTTGGTCCCAGTTTGCACTTCCGCGCAAAAACATTTTTTTTATAACTGTTTACTGCAGTATAGTAGATTGTATCAAACTGATTCTGCTGACCTGCAAGCTCACATTTTCTGTAACTGAATCCCATCTGAGGAAGACTACAGCATTGGGAGATTCAATAGGAAGTGGAGAAGAAGAAGAGTAGATGGAGCCTGAGGGTGCCCCCTGAGCAGAACTTCTGGAGAAAAAAAGCCAGAAAGCCCGGAGCACATAAAGCCTGCTAGAGCTCAGGGCTGTGTTCCTGTCCATTGCATCTTTCTCCTCTCTGTTACAGGATCAAAGAAGTCCTGATACATACAGACAGTACAACTACAGTGTATTACATAAACAAGGAGATGCAGATCCTGAAAACCCTCTACAGTTTCTATGAACTGAAGATATAGAGCCTGATATAGTCACGGAATACAGTATGCCTAGCTGGCAGGACAGTATATACTAGCAGATACATTGAGCAGAATGGATCAGGTGACCCACAAAAAGTCTGTGAACCAACAGGTATTAAACTCGTGTTCCACAGATGGATAGTACCAAAGGTGGACCTATTTGCCTCTTGGGAGAACAGAAAGCTCCCCCACTTTTGCTGCCAACCCCTCTCTGTGGGGACAGTCCCATGGGATGCTCTTCCTTCCTTCCCTGAAGGGCTAGTACTTGTGTGCATTTCCTCCATTCCCACTGATCCTAAGTGTCCAGTTGAAATAGATGAGTCTGCAGCAGTAATTCTGATAGAAGAATTATATAGCACTTTTTAATGCACATTGTATCACAAAGCACTTTACAAGCAATGGAAGACTGGTAATAAAGTGATTGCAAAGTGTGCTGGTAGCCATTTCACACAACAGCACCCACACACAACCCTGGTGCAGAGTATCAGATTGTGACAAGCAGGCTTGGTACTCTATGCTGTTGATAGTGTCACGGAAAATGCCTGTAACTCTGGCTGTGTGGCAGGATCTCCTGACTCTGTTCCAGGGCAGAGTGACTCACCCACATCTCTAAGAACTTCATTTGAGAGCATGGTTCTTGAAGAGCTAGAGTATTTTAGCCTTAACTTGTTGAATTAGGTGCTGGAAGTTTTCAAAACTGCCAGAAAGCCAGGAACCAGAAAAAGTTACATGGCAAAATGTAAGAGGGTTCAGCATCTGGTGTGCTTCCCACCACATCAGTGCATTGGCTGTGGACTTCAGATTTGGACTACCTGGTAGGGAGGGGGATGGTGTTGCCACTGTACTGTGTACTGATGAGACCCCACCTGTTGCCCAGTTTTGGAGGCCACACCTCGCAGTCCAGAGGAGGGCAATTAAAGTGGTGCAAGGGATGCACGAGAAGTGCTATGATTAGAGACTGAAGCAACTTAACGGTTACATCCTGGAAGAGAGAAGACAGAGAGGGGACATGATAGAGACCTACCAGTACCTCACAAAGGTGAATAGGATGCAGGAAGGGCGTCTTTTCAAATGAGAAAAGGCACCTGGACCAGGGGCATACAACAAAGCTGGGGTGGGTAAAAGGAATATGAGGAAATTCTCCTTCTCTGAGAGGGTAGTATATGCCTGGAGCAGACTGCCAGTGGAAATTGTGGAGGTGAAAACAGTTGGGGGAGCACCAGTTCCAGGCTGGATTATTTTTTTATTACAGTAGAACATCTCACACTAATTCAAGACATAATACTGGAGCCCAGGGTACTTTCAGACCACAACCCCTTAATTTTAAAAATAGATTTGGGTAAGCAAAAGAAGTTCAGGCTCTGGCGGTTTAACACATCCCTTCTTCGGGACCAAGAATTTCGAGACCACTTTATGAAACGTATCCCTCAATCAATTCAAGAAAATATATTTCCAGAAACCTCTTGTTCTATACAATGGAATGCATTGAAAGCTGTTCTCCGAGGGGAGCTGCTGGAATATGCCTTCTGTAAACAAAAAAAAATGAACGCTAGACTTAAATTCTTGACAGATCTTTTAGAGTCATATCAACTCTTATATAGGAAGGGTGATCTGACCCTACAATGCAGAATAAGAGGTCTAAAACAGGAGTTTCAACAAATATTAGATTACAGAACCTTCCAGAGCCTGAATTATCTAAAACAATACAACTATGAGGGGGGAGCTGGGGGAGCAAGGATTTTGGTGAGAAAACTCAGAGCGAACAAATGAGCTTTGACCATTTTAAAAATAAGAACTAACACCTCTAATAAAACCACTTATAAAGAAAACCAAATCAGACATGCTTTCCAACTTTTTTATGAAACTTTATATAAAGCCCCTCACCAGCCCCAAAACCATTCAGTGGCAATAGCGTTTTTTCTGGATAAACTCTCATTACCCAAGTTATCCAAACAACATATTAAACAGTTGGAATGCCCAATCAGACCAGAGGACATTTTATTACAGGTTAAAGCGTTGAAACCATTGAAATGTCCAGGCCCCGATGGCTTCAGTCCAGAATGGTATAAGGCCTTTATACCGCAGCTACTTTCTAGCTTTCTCCAAGCATGCCAGGCAGTGACTGATGGTGAGACCCCACCACCATCTTGGAACTATGCAGTTCTTTCCCCCTTACTAAAGCCCAATAAAGACCCTACTCTCCCAAAGTCATACCGTCCCATTTCTATTTTAAATGTGGGCTATAAAATATTTATGGCCATATGGGCAAGGCGGCTGGAACCTATACTGACACACCTTATACATAAAGATCAATCTGGCTTCATAAAATCAAGGAATATTTTTGATAACCTATGCCGAATTATGTTACTAATGGAATTTATACATACTAGGAAGATTCCTTCTACAATAATAAGTTTAGACGTGGACAAGACGTTTGACAAGGTAAATTGGGAATACTTATGGGCCACCCTATCTAAATTTTCTTTTCCTAACATTTTTCTTTCCTGTATGAAAAATATTTACTTCCATCCCAAAGCCTATATATGAGTCAATGGCTCTTTATCTCAACCAATCTCGATACAAAGGGGTACGAGACAGGGCTGCCCTTTATCGACTTCCGGTGCAGCTTCTGGGTGAATGGCAGCTTAGCTTTCGAGCTCTCATCCCGCACTCCTAATTTGATTCAATAAATTAGCCGCCATCTCTCTAATTTCGCAAATCTACCATTGGAAAATTTATGGCGGCTAGCAATCTACAAGGGGGAGTTATTAGATTCATGGTAATTCGCCCAGAAACGGAAAATTCAGACAGAGACACAACCGACTCGGGGACCTCCACGCTCTCAACCCAGACACCACAATCTGGGTGGCGCAGATGGAACAAATCAAAAACCAAACAATCCACCAATATGGACACTAAACTAGATAAAATCTTACAGGAGATCCAGGAGTTTAAAGCAGACTTTCAGTCATTCAGGCAAACTCAGGAAAAATTCCAAAATGATCTCACGGAGCTGCACGCTACAGTATCGTCTCTAGATCAGCAGATACAAGAACAGGCCTCGACCACTTCTCAGTTGCAAGACACCCTGAACCAAGTGGCCCATCTTTGCCAGCTCAGGGTGGAATGTCAGGAGGACTTGGGAGAACCGTAGTCGCCATCAGAATATACGACTTTACGGGGTACCAGAGAACAGCGAAGGGCCAGATCTGCTTAACTTTATAGAATCCCTCCTTCGTGATACCCTCGATCTGGGTCCAGATTACAATTTTGAGATAGAGAGGCTACACAGAGCCTTAGGCCCAAAGCCCATTCATCCGTCCGCCCGCCCTAGATCCATAATCATCAGCTTCCTACGATTTCAAACAGAGGAGTTTATCCTAAAATAAGCTTGGGCTAAAGCATGCATCTGCCTTGGTGATAAACGCATATTCGTAGATAACGACTACGCCCCTGCTACAATGCAGAAGAGGAGGGCATACATTCTGCTGTTCTCCTATCTCAGCAGAAGCTTAAATTCAGGACACCATACCCGAACAGAATGGTGATCCAGTTTCCATCATTGCAGCAATGTTACGAATCCATGGAGGACACCTGCATAGACCTAAAAGAATGGGGGTATACTCTACCAGCCATGATTCAAACACCTTGGAGAATACTGGATGACAAAACCACATCCAGAGCGACCCCTCCTAAACAACTGCCAGACCAATAAGCAACTATTGATTCAGTTAAAACCTTGCTGGCACAGTTTTCCCGGCAGAACAGCTGAATTCCTTCTAAAAGTAGAACTTCTGACTCGCAGTGAGTAGTATGGCGGGGCTGGGGTGGGGATGGCCTACGACAGGCTGTCGGGCGCTCGCCTCGAGAGAGGCTTGATGGTAGAGGACATACAGTATATAATCGTAACTGATTAGACCAGGGGAAAAATAACCAAGATGTGTTTTTTTTTGGGGGGTGTACCCCTGGGGGCTGGACACGATACTCGGCTTTCAGCTGTACATTTTGACCAGGTGGGGGGTGCAGGGCCTCCTCAGTGCTAACTTCTTTTGGGGGGGCGAACTCATTCCAGCCTTAATCTGGATGCTCCTCTCCTGTGCACCTTCTATTCAGACAAACAGCTACCGGGTTTGGCTGGGTAGGAGAACATTGATCCGGCCTTCTCAGAATAGGCCAGGAGGGTACTATATATCTATTCTGTCCTCGTTATATAAGTATTAATTGAGGATCCCGGATACCACTGAGGGCTAGAGGGTTCGGAGTAGTCGCTAAGCCTGCTCAGACCCTGACGCCTATCGGGAGGCTGGGGGATATACTTAAGCAAACCCAACTGGCAGCCATGTGTATGCTCGTTAAATAGGGCTCAGCTCCCAGGTCTTCTCGGCCTGGCACGACCTGGCAGCTTCAAAGAGGTTTTTTTCCCCCCTTCTTTCCATTTACTCAAAAACATCTATACGCTCAGCTTTATCCTAATTTAAAATGATCCACGGGAGCCTTTGGAGGGGAACTTCTAAATTAAGGAGGAATAGATGTTCACTGGCTGGTCAGGCTCGCTCCCTTTATGGCCCAGTCCTTTTTATGGAAAAAACATAATGAAATGAGGGGCCTGGGGTAGTGCCCCGCATCTCACTTCCTGATCTATCTCTCTAAAAAGAGGATTTTTACAGCTTATAATCTGGGCCGGGTGCTTGGTTTGGCTTTCTGGGGACTCACCCTTCCTCCACAGTTCTCCAACCTTCTTGCTTCCTGGGTTGGGCGCTCGCGGTTCGTCCCCTGAGCCTCCCCATCCCTCTGCCTGCACTCTGCGTACCAAGATACTCAGACCTTCCTGCTAGTTCACATCTTCAGAGACTACCCTTCGAGGGGCCTAAGACTGAGCCATGACACTGTCGAAATCCATATAGTTATGGGAAATAATCGATCAGAGCAGCCACAGGTCCAGAAGGCTGTAGCCCTGATACCTTATTGTCTTGGACTCTCTGGGCCATTCTGAAAGCCTGCAACGAGTGACCATTAAGGACCTGATCATCCTAGATCTTATCCATTAACACTGGGGGCGGACATGGCTACTATGTGGGGAAATGATGGAAGTGATGGTGTGGGAGAGTTTCCCCTGTGTGTATGACCCAATTTAATCCTCTTACCCATGGTGATTCTTCTCTACCTCCCATCACTGCTGGGTTGGAGGCTAACACACCCTGGGAAATCCAACCTCGTGCCCCTGACGTTGACTATCTCAGAGCTAAATTATTAAACCTTACCTACTCCCCTTCCTACCCTAACTTGAAAAAGGAGGAGCGGGACTGAGTTTTGCTGTTACTTAAGATACATGCTATAAGGGACCTGTATCTTTTTCCCCTCCCAAACTCTCTCCTATTACCATTACCTTTAGTTTTTTTACTACCCCTGCTATTGGTTATTCCTATCCCCCCCCCCCCCGAGTTAGGGGCAGGAGTTTCCCAGGATCTCACATCACTTAGTTGATAAGGGTTCCCCTCACGGACAATCGATAGATCTGTCCCAAATGCTTGCTCCATCTGAGCAGGCATGGTTGAAAGTCACAGAATTCCCCCTTAATTGGGGTTTGTATATAGTTATCACTGTTTTCCTTTATGTAGATATGTACGTCTGGTTGATATACCCATCCCCATATAATTCCTACCCAGTTATTGTTCTTTTTTTTATTTTTGAATTACAGTTTATCAGAAAACTACTACATATTCAGATGCTATATGTTATCAGAGACAGGATTAAAAATCAACAGATTATCAGAAAGGCCACCTTAGTGGGGGGGGGAGGGGGCTGAGAGGTCAAACAGACTTAAAATCATAAACAGACATGCATAACCAATTCAAACTTATCTCTCATAATGTAAATGGACTGGTCGGCCCCATCAAGAGGGATCGTACACTTCGAGCACTTAAAAAATTAAATCCAGATATTCTTTTTTTACAGGAGACTCATTTATCTACCATGGAGCACCAAAAGTTGCTCAAATTCGGATTCTCACATGTAATAGAATCCTCTTACCAGAGGGGCAGGAAAAAGGGGTTCAGTAATTTTGATTCCAAAATTATCACAATTACAATTACTTGATCAGTACACTGACAGAGAGGGCAGGCTAGCATTAGCAGTGGTCAAATAGAATCAACAGACCCTAACATTCTGCAGTCTCTACATCCCTCCGGGCTCAGATGCCTCAACTATCCAACAATTAGTAGACACCATCCTTACCAGACAACATGGTATTTTAATTCTAGGGGGTGATCTTAATTGTCAGCTTAATTCCTCACTTGATCCTTCAGCAGCTCGCCCCTCCCCACAGACATCCGGCCAAAAGCATCTACGACGTCTCATCCGGGTTGTGGACATGATAGACACATGGAGGCAGTTACATCCTACACATCGGAAATTCTCTTATTATTCTCATGCTTTCAAACGTTATTCTAGACTTGATTACTTCTGTATAGGTAAGGAGCATGTGGACCTGATCCAATCCGCTGAGATTTTAAATATTTCTTTGTCGGATCATGCCCCTATCACCCTGGACCTTAACATTCAAAAAGAGAGAATAAACACCCAATGGCACTTTAAGCCGTCCCTATTCAGGGATAAAGAATTCCAAGACTTGTTGGAAAAACGTATCCCTGAAATTATTAAAGATAACACTTCTCCCCAGATCTCCCCCCAAATTCTCTGGGACACACTAAAGGTAGTCCTCAGAGGCGACATAATAGCCTATGCCTCTCATAAGAAAAAACAGTCCGAGAGTAAGTTAATAGCCCTACAGGAGGAACTCGGCTTCCTTCAGCAAGCTCATATGCAGGGT
Organism: Neoceratodus forsteri; assembly: GCA_016271365.2. Taxonomy (NCBI): domain Eukaryota; kingdom Metazoa; phylum Chordata; order Ceratodontiformes; family Ceratodontidae; genus Neoceratodus; species Neoceratodus forsteri. Next base: position 263,391,148 of record CM057454.1, on the reverse strand, counting down.
GACACAGATCTTCTACCTATGATAGCCCAAACACAGAACAAAATCCAACAGATCCTGACAGCCAAAACTGAGCAGGCTTTAGCCTGGCTGAGACAGCGATACTACGAGGGTGGGGCAAGAGCTTCCAGACTCTTGGCATACCGCCTCCGAAATCAAATACAGAATTACAGCATTACTAAAATCAGAGATCCCATTTCCAATCAACTCAGATATTCGACTTCACATATATTGGACGCCTTCAAGAAGTACTACCAGAACTTATATTCCTCTCAGACGGCCCCTGATCCTCACAAAATTTTCAACTTTCCTCTCCTAGCTCCATCTCCCTACTTTGTCAGAATCACAACAAACAGAAGTAGTAGCCCCGATCACAGAAACAGAGCTTCAAAACACAATTCTCAGCCTAAAAAATGGAAAATCTCCAGGCCCAGATGGCTTCGGAGCTGAATTTTATAAGGACACATGGAACGTAATGCAAACCCCCCTTCTTCAGGCACTACAAAATGCCCACACCACTTCCTCTTTTCCAATCTCTTGGAGACAAGCAACCATTTCAGTGATTTTGAAGCCCCAAAAACCTCCACATCTTTGTGACTCATACCACCCTATCTTGGTACTCAATCAGGACTATAACATTTATACAAGTATCCGGGCACATCGGCTTGACCACATCCTCCCCTGTCTGATACACCCAGATCAATCTGGATTCATCAAAGGCAGACAGACAACGGACAACATCAAAAGCACCCTGTATCTTATAGACCATGCCCAGTCCACAAAGTCCCCCCTCTTGTTATTAAGCCTAGATGCTCAAAAGGCTTTTGACATGGTTTCATGGGATTTTTTACAGGCGGCCCTACAAAAATTTAAATTCCCCACCCTATTTATGGACGCGATTAGAGGCATATACACAGATCCAGAGGCAGTAGTGAAGTTAAACGGTTCACATTCTGACCATTTTGCACTACACAGAGGCACCCGTCAAGGTTGTCCCTTCTCCCCATATCTGTTCGCTTTTTTTGTTGAACCCATAGCTCAGATGTTAAGATAGACTCCAGGCCTCCATGGCTATACAGTCTCTGATTCAGCGTACCATAAAATAGCATATTATGCTGACAACCTTCTTCTATATATCACCCATCTCGAAGAATCACTACAAACCTTAACTGGTTTACTAGCTGAGATAGAGACCCTTACAGGATACACTATAAACCTAAATAAATCAGAGGCCCTTCTTATACAGCCTCCCTTCCCCCGTGATCTCATTAATAAATACCCATACAAGTGGGATAAAACATATTTAACCTATCTGGGGATTAAAATCCCATCTAAGATATCTGACTTGTATAACTCGAACTATCCCCCTACTTTCTTCAAAATACGTTCAGACTAACAGAGATGGACTCCTCTTCCTCTACCATTAATGGCTAGAGTTCAATCTATTCAGATGAATTCACTCCCAAAGCTTCTTTACTTGATGCAAAATATCCCCTTACCCCTGTCAAGGAAGAATGTCTGACTATGGGACAACTTTATTAGCCAGTTTATATGGATAAATCAGAGACCTCGACTAGCACTGGTTGAACTCCAACAACCTAAGGATAATGGAGGCTTGTCTCTTCCTAATATATTACATTACAACATGGCTTCACTGCTTACCCATATAACTACATGGCTCCTACCCCCATCTCAAGTGCCATCCTGGCTTCTAATTGAACATAACATGATGGATGGCCCCTTACTCCATTCTCTAGTTTTTCAACCTAACAATATCACTAGACTGCAGAGGGCTTCCAGATTTATGAAAGAGACACTTCATTCTTGGATGAAGTTCCTAACTCATCCTGCTTATAGATTTATGGCATCCTGGATAGGAATTCCGGCGGTAGACCCTGACTGGGCCCCGACACGTTTGGACACCACCTTTCAATCCTGGGCTCACAGAGGTCTAAGACACACATACCAATTATATGAAAATGCAGTATTCAAATCATTTGACCGACTCAAACAGGAATTCTCTTTGATGAGAAGTGATTTTTATAGATACATACAATTACGTCATTTCCTAGGTTCAAAGATAGGCCTGAATACTGCAGCCCAGATCATCCCCGCCCTCTCCTGATCCAGCTGGAAGGGGGTGGAGCTCGGAGTCATTTGATCTCTCCTTATAAAGCCCTTCAAGGGACACCATCCCAAGCCATGGACCTGGTACAATTTCACTGGGAAGCAGAACTACAGATTGCACTGTCCCAGGAGGACTGGCACAGGATCTGGCAGAGACAACACAAAACCTCCAGCTCTTAAACTTGGAGAGAGTATTCTTGGAAGGTGGTGTCCAGATACTTCCGCACACCCCAGATCACAGCTAAGTTTCTAAAGGGAAGTGATTCATCATGTTGGAGGAAATGCGGTTGTCAAGTAGCAACACATTCTCATATTTTTTTGACTTGTCCGGTCCTGACACGATACTGGACTACTATCGGAGATAGAGTTATGTACCTCTTTCCTCTCTTAGGCACTTTTTCACCAGCGACTGGGCTCCTACTTCATTATCCCTGCGGCTTCAGGGATCCACATCAAATATACCTCCTTAATATTTTGTTGGGGGCAGCTAAAAAATGCACAACTAGATTGTGGCTCAACACTGACCCTCCCTCCATCACAGCCTGGGAGGACACAGTATATGATATCTGTAAACTAGAACATATGACAGCCAGAATTCAAAATAAGGTCCCCAGATTAATGAATCGATGGAATAGATGGTTCCTACACATGGCACAACTTAGACCGGATCAGATACCATAGCCCCAGGGGGAAATGTGTTGTGAGAGGGGCTCAGGTGGATGGGGTCGTGCCAGTCCTTATTCTAAGTTACCTGTCCAATTGTTCCACTTTAACCTCTTTTAAGAGACTTCTCAGAACTTGGTTGGGTGGTGATTCCACCCACCTGCCATTCTGGGTGGGATCCCCGGGCCTCTCTCCCTAGTAAACCCCTGAGTACATAAATTGAAAGGGCAAACTGATTTTTAAAAACCTGAACAAAGTTGTTGACACTTAGGAAGAACCAGGTGTGTTGCTTTTAACTCACCTATATCATGATTTACTTATAAACCTGTTTATTAATTTTTCCTACTATCTAGAGGTTTGTCTTCATGCTTAGTGAAAGCCTTGCTTTACACCTGTAACAGATTTACTGCAAATACGAGCTGTGATGTCAATTAAACTAACATCTGAAATAAAAAAAACAATTTAAAAAAAAAAAAAGGGCTGCCCTTTATCCCTGCTATTTTTTGCCCTCTACATCGAACCTCTGGCTGAAGCAATTCGGTGTAATGCTCAGATAGAGGACATTCCAGTGGGTCAACGAGAACATAAGGTACTCTTGTTTGCCGACGACACTTTAATTTCTGCCATAGCTCCAGAAACTTCTCTCCCTGCACTTTGGGAATCCTTGGATTTTTTGGGAGGAATCTCAGGATTTCAACTAAATATAGCTAAAACTGATCTTCTTTCATTATACTTTTCCCCGTCCCTAACCCTTAAAAAGAAATATCCCTTAAAATGGCATCAAACTAAGATTAAATATTTGGGAATACATATACCAAAACATTTAGATAACTTGGAATTATTAAACTATGAACCATTATCAATCAAAATTCAATCAGAACTGTCCTGCTGGTCTAAAATACCATTAAGTTTTTTTCAAAGAATTGAAACAGTTCGCATGATTATACTACCCAAACTTTTGTATTTATTCCAGAATGTCCCTACCTTTCCCTCTAAATTCTACTTCCAATCATGGGATAAAATCATTTCTAATTTTGTCTGGAATGGCCAACGACCCAGAATCAGGATGTCACTACTACAACTCCCACTCTCTCAGGGAGGTGCCAACCTTCCAAACTTGAAATTTTATGCTGTGGCTGCTTTTTTCAGAATATTAGCTTTTTGGGTATCCTCAGCATATGCGGCTCCCTGGAAAGAGCTTGAATTTGCCATCAATGACCTCTACGACATTGCCAAGGTAATATTTTCCACGGCACCTAGAATAGCACCTATAAGAGAATACACCCCTTCACATAAAGGTTTTAGAGCACTTTTCTTCTATTACACGCAAATTTCAGGAGATGATAGGTTTCTCCCATCTACGTTAGATCACAATTTTGTCAACTGGAGAAGAGTGGGTCTTCAATTTTTTAGACAATTCCTATGTCATATGGGCATCATTCCCTTTGAAACTCTAAAAGTTACATATGGCCTAACCGACACCGATATCTACAGGTATACCCAGGTTAAAAATTATATTTTAAGACAGAGAGAGGTGGTAACAACATTGCCTGACCCCATCCCCATGGCTTGGACTTATATGGAAGATCATATAAACGGACACTTATGGGGACATCAAGTAGGAAATTTCTGTAAAATTCTCAGGGAGGGAATGGGTGATTCAAACAACATGAAGTCTTGCTGTATTCTGACATATGCAGTTAGGTCCTGCCTTTCAACTGCCCCGGAGAACAAAGAGTTAAACTTTCCATGGCCAGCATGGAATGTTCACCACGAGCTCGGTTGAAGCCCCTGTCTGCTGTTGTTTAAACTGCAACCGTCAGATTCTTTACTCTGCCTCATTGAACAGTCGCACCAGAGATTTCTCCTGCTGCTCGGTTCAAAAAGTCAGTTGAAGTGTCGGTTTTCGGTCAGTTTCTACCGTTGCTGTTACCGCTTAGTCGGTTCAAGTCTCTGTCTGTGGTACCGTGAGCTGTTACCGCTTAGTCGGTTCAAGTCTCTGTCTGTGGTACCGTGAGTACTAGATAGGTTTTTTGTTTTGTTTCTGTGTGGAACTTGTAAATTGTGGATTGGTTCTGCTGAACCAATCAGTTTGAGGAAAAAAAGCTTGTGCTTAATTTAGAGTGTGGTAACCGGTCCATATCGGTTCTAAAAAAAATGGATTTTATTATATTTTTTTCCAAGACCCGTGACACGGTCAGGAACTGATAGGGGAGTCTTGCCTGGTGGACTGCCGAAAAAAGGGTACGTTTTGGATAGGATTGGCCATGTCTGAGAAACCCAAGAAAAAAACCGGGCCCACTGGGTTTCAACACTGCAGTGTGTATGGGGAAGTCTTTGCCAAGGCTGATCCCCACACCACCTGTGTTTATTGTCTGGGGTTTGACCACCTCGATTCAGACTGCCAAATTTGCAAGAATTTTCCCAAATCTACCCTGGAAAAGAGATTAGGTAGACTGAGGGAAAGGGAGGCCGAGAAGTACGCTGACCCAGATGGCCAGCCCGGTTCGGTTCCGACCGAACCAGAAGGAGTGCCCTCTGACAAGGGCGATACTTCTTCGGGCAAAAGGAGAGCTGATTCTGAGGAGTCGGTTCCGGTGAAAAGAAAGAGAAAAGATAAATCATCAGGTTTGGACCCAGAAATTCATACTCCGACCGCCGAGGAGATAGCCAAGGTGATAAGGATAGTGCAGTCATAGCTTCGGGTTCCTCAATCGAACTGGCACCATCTGGCAGGGGCTCGGTTCGGTCGGTTCCCCCGGTTCCGGATTATACTTTGGAAGAATTTTATGAACCGGAGGAGGAGGAGGAAGGAGAGTATGAGGATGATTATGGTGATTGTGAAAGTCTGGATGTGCCTATTGACCCGGACATCTCCCCAGACAGACCTTCAGGGATTTCTCCTCCTAGGCTTTCTGAGTCCCCTTCTCACTATCTGTTTTACAAAAAAGTGGCTGAAACCCTCCAGCTTCCTGTGGAGGAAGCAGTAGAGGATCAGGAGGAGCCTGATTATGTTGAGATGATGGACATCCCAGAGTCCAGGAGACTGTCTATTCCCCTCCACAAATCCTTTGGGAAACAGACACATAAAATTCTTAAGTCTCCTAATTCTATACCTCCTGTGGACAGACGAATGGACAAGAGGTACACTCTCTAAGGCTCAGACACGGAGTTCCTTTTCCAGCAGTGCAGCCATGTTGGGGTAGTGCAGGCTGCTGCCTGTGCTAAGGCAAATATTCCTTTGGCATCACCCCCCCCCCAGACAAGGACTCCAGGAAGATTGATGCCATGGCAAAGAAACAATACACGGCAACATCTTTGGGACTCAGGCAGGCTAAGTATATGGCCTATACAGCTAGATACCAGAAGTCCAGGTGGGACACTGTGCTGGCTCTGGCTAAACAGGCCCCTGACCAGCTTGCCAGGGAGCTGAAGCAGATGGCTGCAGATGGGATTGAGGCATCGAAAGTACAGTTTCATTCTGCTGTGTACTCCAATGATGTTTCAACAAGAGTCATGGCTACATCTGTGGCTCTTCAGAGGATGGCTTGGCTCAGATGTACTAGCCTCTCACAGGATACCCAGGCTAAGGCCATGGATTTTCCTGTAATTGGTAATTCTCTGTTTGGGGAGCAGACAGAGAACTACATGAAAAAGATGGATGAGTACAGGACCACTTACAGGAGTGCTCAGGCCAAAGAAAGGCAAGCAACTTCTGAAAGGCAGCAGTCCAGGGGCAGGGGCAGGCCTTTCCAAAGGCCTTTTTACCAAGCTCAGGCCTCCTCTTCTTTTTCACAGAGGGGGTTCTTTAGAGGGAGAGGCAGACAGGGAATGAGCAGGCCTGCATCCACCCCTCAGCCTAAAGCCCCTGCCAAGCAGACACCCTGATGGGTCTGCCCGGGCCGATTCTCCCATACCAGTAGGGGGCAGGCTTGCTTGCTTACTTTGTCCAGGACTAGAAGTCTCTTACATCAGACAAGTGGGTCCTGGAAGTAGTAAGCCGGGGACTGGTTCTCAGCTTCTAAAAATTTCCCAAGATGAGAACCAGATCCTTTCCACCTACAAATCTCTCAGTGATCCTTGCCCTAGAGGCAGAGGTTTCTTCTCTCCTAGCTCTCAGAGCTATAGAGAGGGTTCCTACCCTACACAAGGGCAAAGGATTGTACTCCAGGTACTTCCTAACCCCCCAAAAGACAGGAGAATAGCGGCCCATTCTGGACCTAAGATATCTGAACAAACACCTTTTAAAGCCAAAGTTCAAAATGGTGACTCTGGGAATTATCCTTCCCTCTCTAAGGCCAGGGGACTGGCTAGCCTTCCTGGACCTCAAAGATGCCTACTTTCACATTCCCATCAGGTGCTCCCACAGAAAGTACCTCAGGTTCGAGTTGCCCTCAGGCCACTATCAATTCAGAGCAATGCCCTTTGGCCTAACATCAGCCCCAAGGGTTTTCACAAAGTGCCTGGCAGTAGTTGTTGCTTTCCTAAGAAGAAAAAAGATCTCCATCTTCCCATACTTGGACGACTGGCTCATAGTAGGTCAGTCTCCAGACCAAGTCAAGTCACATTTGCAAGTGACCTAGCAACTGCTCACTTCCTTAGGATTCCTTCTCAATCTTCCAAAGTCAGTTCACGAACCAGTACAGCTCCTCACCTTCATAGGTGCAGAACTGGATACAGTAAAGGCAAGAGTCTTCCTTCCCCTGGAAAGGGCAAGGACCCTTATGGAACTGGCCTCTTCATTCACCCTTCAGGTGTCTCGACCAGCAAGGCATTTCCTTCAGCTACTGGGCCACATGGCAGCTTCCACAGCAGTGGTCCAAGGGGCAAGATTCCAGATGAGGGACATTCAGTTCCACCTTAGAGCCTTCTGGTCCCAAAGAAAGGATTCCCTTACCAAACTAGTCCCAGTGACTTGCACCCTAATCCAAGCCTTGCAATGGTGGCAGGATCAGGACAATTTGAGACAAAGGGTTCCATTTGTCACTAAGTCTCATTCAGTGATACTCACCACAGATGCTTCCCTGCTGGGCTGGGGAGCCCATTTTGGGGATCTTACCACCCAAGGACTGTGGTCACCTCAGGAATCTCTGCTTCACATCAGTCTCTTGGAACTCAGAGCAGTGTTTCTGGCACTGCAAGCTTTTTCTAAATCTGTACAGAACAAGGTGGTTCAGGTCAGAACAGACAACACCACCACCATGTGGTACATCAACAAGCAAGGATGCACTCGGTCTACGGCCTTGTGCACACAAGCAATGAAGTTGTGGTCCCTGGCCTATTCCCTGCAAACCTCTCTGATAGCAGTTCACCTCCCAGGGAAGGACAATGTCCTAGCAGATGCACTGAGCAGAATATCCCAGGGCCATCACGAATGGGCCCTAGATCCCCTAGTTTTGAAAGTGATTTTCTCGAGATGGGGCACACCAGAAATAGATCTTTTTGCAGCCCCAGACAATCACCAACTTCCTCTCTTTTGTTGCAGACCCCCAGTCTTGGGCTCAGTCCCCCTGGATGCACTGATTCTTAACTGGGAAGGGAAATTTCTGTATGCTTTCCCCCCTTCCCTCTCCTGTTCAAACTGTTAGTCAGGATAAGGTAACAACCATGCAAAGTGATTCTGATTGCTCCAGACTGGGCCAGACAGCCCTGGTACCCCCTGTTGCTGTCCCTAGCAGTCCACCTTCCCCTGTCTCTTCCCAGGAATTACAAACCTGTTAACATCCTCTCAGGGGAGGATTTGGTACCCGAATCTTCAGTCTCTCAATCTCAAGGCATGGCTCTTGAAGAGTTAGAGTTTGCAGATCTGCATCTTTCCCAAGGGGTTCTAGATATCCTTAAGGCTTCTCGAAAGCCTTCCACCAGGAAGACTTACAACTCCAAATGGAAAAGATTCAGCATTTGGTGTTCTAAGAAGAATATTTCTCCAGACTTTGTTGAATTGCCTGCGGTTCTGGACTATATGGTCCATCTTAATGGCCTAGGCCTCGGACCAGCTACCCTTAAAGTACACTTGGCAGCTGTTTCTGCTTTCTTGTTAGTAGGCAAGCCTTCCTCTCTATCATCCCATCCTGTATTTTGTAAGTTTTTCAAGGGTTTGCTTCACACAAATCCCCCCTTTAGGGATCCTGCTCCTGCTTGGGACCTTAATGTTTGCATTGCTCAGCTTATGCAACCTCCCTTTGAGCCTTTGTCCTCAGCAGAGCTTAAGTACTTGACTTGGAAAACTGTGTTTTTGGTAGCCATTACTTCTGCCAGGCGTATCAGTGAATTGCAAGCCCTGTCAGTGGAATCTGATTTCATCTCTTTCCATAGAGATAAAGTGGTCCTTAGAACTAACAGAAATTTCTTACCTAAAGTGGTTTCAGATTTCCACCTCAACCAGTCTATATCTCTCCCTGTTTTCTTCACTGACCATTCCTCCTCGGGAGAGAGGAGGCTACACAGCTTGGATGTTAAAAGAGCCCTTAGCTATTACATAGAGCGTACCAAGGGTCACAGGTTTGAATCCCTCCAGTTGTTCCTTACGTATGGAGAAGTTGGTAAGGGCAAACCTGCCACTAAGAGATCTATTGCCAGGTGGATTGTTTCTTGTATACAATTCTGCTATGAAAAACTGGGTAGAACTCCACCCTCATGCCTGAGGGCTCATTCCACTAGAGGTACAGCTGCTTCCCTGGCTGCTGCCAGGGATATTCCTCTCTTAGAAATTTGTCAAGCAGCCACTTGGAAAACAGTCCATACTTTCACCAAGCATTACTCTCTGGGTATCCAGGCTAGGAGTGATGCTCGGTTTGGCACAGTAGTACTTCAGAGCCTGTTTCAAAGTAGGGTCTGTCCCTCCTCCATGGGTACTGTAGTAAGTCTGCATATGTCAGAATACAGCAAGACTTCATGTTGTTTGAAGAAAATTACTCACCTTAGTAATGTTGTTTCTTCTAATGGAGTCTTGCTGTATTCTGACCTCCCCCCAGCCTCCCCTCTCAGAACCTAGATTTTGGGATGTGGGTGGGCAGGAGCAGTGTTGGCACCCTAGGGGTGTCCTTTTTTCACCCTCTTTTGGTTTGGGTGAGGGGTTGTGTTTTGGATGTGTTTTGTTTTTGGGTTTCCTGACTTGAGTCTTCCTTTTGAAACCAAAAAACCTTTTTATAAAGATATATTTGCCCGTTGGCTAGTAAGAGTTTGCAGTTTCCACACAGAACATCTAGTGAGTATTGCTCGTAAAGATCTGACGGTTGCAGTTTAAACAACAGCAGACAGGGGCTTCAGCCGAGCTTGTGGTGAACATTCCATGCTGGCCATGGAAAGTTTAACTCTTTGTTCTCTGGGGCAGTTGAAAGGCAGGACCTAAGTGCATATGTCAGAATACAGCAAGACTCCATTAGAAGAAACAACATTACTAAGGTGAGTAATTTTTCCTTCCTCACTTACTATTTTAAATATTTAGCGTAGGGATTTGGCCGAAGATATATCAGACCAAGACTGGTTACGGGTATCTCCTTTAGCATGTAAAGTAACACACTCCACGAAATGGCGAGAGTTTTCCTGGAAATGCCGTAGTCATTTTTTTCGTTCACCGGTTATTCTAGCGAAATATCTACCGCCTAGTTACGGCAGATGTTGGAGGAATTGTGCGTGTATGCATGCTGACCAGAGTCATATTTTCTGGGCATATCCTCAATTGACTCCATTGTGGTGTGCGCTCCAACAGGAGGTTTCAGAATGTCTGGGCGAATCGGTCGAACTTATGGCCGAACTGACTCTTTTATCCATATTTCCCTCTCACAGACCTTCATGGCATCGTACCTTGCTACCCATATATATTCTAGCAGCGAAAAAAGCTATTACCAGACGATGGAGAACCACTGTTATTCCGTCTATTAGGGATTGGAGGGGGGTGGTATTAGACATTTACAATATGGAATCTCTTACAGCCAAACTCCATAATAAATACCAGGCATTTGAAACCCTTTGGAGACCATGGGTGTTGCATTTGTCCAACCAAGACCCAAGCTTTGTTCCTTGAGCCTCTCCACACCACAGTTGTCCACATTACACTAGAATAGTTTGAGAATCTGTAGAGGTTCTAGAGTGTTGCCACCACATCTGGTTGACTCTTAAACTTTTAGAACAAACCAAAACCTCTAAGATTATATATTGGGTGAATCACCTTTTAAGTCAATAACTTCAGTCCTCACAGAATGAACTATAAAGACAAGGATTAAAACATAATTATTTTATTGTCTTTGTTACATTGTATTAAACCAGACAGCTCTGAATGTTGGTTATATGAGAATGACTGAATTTCATATATATGTCACATCCTTGAATAAAAAGAAAATATACACACAAAAAAAACAGTTTGGGGGGGCTTCAGGTATGTGTGGGATATACATAGGGGTATATTAGCAAATAGCTAGGGAGGAGGGAGAGTCGCCAGAGACCAGTTAGGGTCTGCGGAGACAGTCTAGGCAGGGAGCATCTTGGAGACTGGGTGGGTCAAGTGGTCCTTTTCTGCTAACAAATTCTATGCTTGTGTGCAGTCCTAAGGCCTAAAACCATCTACTTTAAAAGTGTACTTAGTAGCTGTCTTTCATGGCAGCAGGCAAAGAAAAGTCTTTTGCTTCAGAGCCAGTGTTCAAAAAGTTTTTCAAAAGTTTAAGCCACTTGTATCCTCCAGTAAGGGACCTAGTTCCCCCATGGGATCTAAACCTCAGCCTTTCACCTTTGATAAAAGCTGGCCAGAGTTCAAATGTCCAACATGGAAGACAGTGTTTCTAATAGCTATTGCTTCTGCCAGATGGGTTGGCAAACTGCAGGCCCTCTGTTCAGATTCCAGTTTTGTAGTCTTCTATAGGGATTAAATGGTGCTTAGAGCACATGTGAAATTTCTGCCAAAAGTGGTTTCTACATTTCATATGACTTAGTTTATAACATTGTTTATCTTCCAACAACTCATTGCAGTGCAGGGTGAAAGGAAACTGCACAGATTGGATGTGAAGAGGGCTTTGAGTTTCTACTTGGATAGAACCAAGGTGCCAGTGACTGACAGCACACAACTGCTTATCACTTACAGTGAGGTAGGTAAAGGCAAACCGGCAGCTAAGGAGACTGTCACGCCTTGGATAGTCTCTTGTATAAAGTTCAGCTTTGACAAGACTGGCAAGCAGCCAACAGGCACATTCCACTAGAAATAGGTCTGCCACTGTGGCAGCTCATAGAAACATAGAAGTTGATGGCAGATAAGGACTGCAAGGCCCATCCAGTCTGCCCATTTCTTTTTCTACCTTATGAATGTGCCATCGGCCTTTGCTCTGTCAATGGCCTATCTATTCATACTCACCTGTATTGCTCCCTTATGCCTATCCCATGCCTGTTTGAAGCCCTGCACTGTATTCATATCCACCACTTCCTGAGGTTGGCTGTTCCATGCATCCACCACCCTTTCTGTGAAAAAGAACTTCCTCACATTACCCCCTAATCGTCCTCCCTCTAATCTCATGCTGTGTCCTCTTGTTCTGCTATTTTTCTTATATTGAAACATGTTAGACTCTTTCACCTTGTTAATGCCCTTAAGGTGTTTGAATGTTTTGATCATATCACCTCTCTCCCTCCTTTGCTCTAGGGCAGGGTTTCTCAAATGGTGAGGTCAGCCTCCCAGGGGAGGCCCCAACCTGTTCCAGGGGAGGCTCAAGCAAGCCTTAAAATGTACTGTATTTTAATGTCAAGTTTTGGATGCTTCATGTGAAAGGATGCAGCAAAGTGAAAGCGAATAATGGAATGCAAATTTATGTACAAAATGGTTACCAGGAAAGACACGCTCAACAAACATTTGTTTTCTGGTATGAGATGGGGAAAATAGAATACTAGGAAACTGTGCAAAACAAAATTCAAAATAATGCAAATGAATAGGAACAAGGTAACAACTGACCCATTATACTGGCTGCAGAAAAGCACAAATACAAAGGCTAAGCAGAGAGCTACTAGGAGCAAGAGCAGGAGGGAGCAAAATGGTCCTGGAGAAGGTGTTTAAGAGCAGGGTAAAACTGACAAAGAAAGCAATCTGACTCATGGAGGTATTGCAATGAGGGGTAAATAGAGTCCAAAAGTCAGCAGTGTGGAGCGAGTAGGCTGACCTGGGGAGGGGGGTTATAGAGAGGGAGAATAATAAGTTCAATAAAATGAGAATAAACTCAACTACTCACATGCACTTCATTATATTCTTCCTGTAATGTGCAAAGTATGATAATTGTTCTAACTATGGGGAGGCCCAAAATTATTTCTATATTAGGGGGAGGCTCAAGATCTTTTCCAAGGCTTGGGGGAGGCTCACTATGACAAAGTGTGAGAACTCCTGCTCTAGGGTATACATATTGAGCTCCGTTAATCTGTCCTCATATGTTTTCTGATGCAGTCCCTGCACCATTTTGGTTGCCCTTCTCTGGACTGCATCAATTTAGTTACTGTCCTTGTGAAGGTGTGGCCTCCAGTACTGCACGCAGTACTCTAGATGGGGCCTAACCAGTGTCTTGTAAAGAGGGATTATTACCTCCCTCTTCCGACTTGTGATACCCTCCTAGGGGTATACCCCTTCTGGAGGTCTGTAAAGCAGCTGTCTGGTCCACAGAGCACACCTTTACTTCTCGCTGCTGCCTGGACATCCAGACTAGAAGGGATGCCAGGTTTGGGACTTCAGTATTTAAGAACCTTGTCTCTAAATAGGTTCTAGAGCCTGTCTCCCATGGTACAGTGCAACCCAGTTATATCAGATACTATTATAATGGATATTCGATTAAAGTGAACAAAACATGCTTTCCAGAACCCGTCCCATTACATCTAGTGTTGTTTGTTGGACTTGTAAGAACAGGACTCGCTTGTGTATACCAGATGCCAAAGGGTGTAATAAACTGTGCATGAGGAGTTAATGGTCATCAATTAATTAGAGCATAGATAATTTCTATCTTTTCTCACACGCAGTACCCCAGCTGAGATTCAAGTCAGTACAGACTCCCATCCTCTGCCATTTCAGCATTTATTCCATGTGTCTGCTCACAAAACCGCAGTTAAACAAAAAAAGCAACCTTCTCCTGATACTAATCTTTGGGCTTCATGCTCAGGTAGCTATCTCCAGGCATTTCAGCATTTGTGCCGTCTTTCAGTTGACAAACTGCAGTTAAACAAAGCAGCAGAAGCACAAACCAGTGGTCTGCTGCCCAGTGATCTTCAGTCTTCCTGGACATAAGTCTCCACCACTCATTCACACTAGTGGGATTAGCGCCGGAGGCACTAGGACTCATCGGGAGCAAACTTTTTGCTGGAGGGTCGGCGCGAGAGATGGCGCCGCGAGGCATGGCTCCATGAGCAGCGGCTCGGCGGCAATGACCATTCTCGGCGACCTCAACCCGCCTCAGTTCCTTTTTTCCCGCCGTCGAGTGCGCTTCAGTGACGACGTCGCTCGCCTGTCGGGAGTCAAACTTCAAACTAGCGCATAGTTTTCAGTTTATTTTTTTGTAACATTATCTCGATAGTAGTATCGCTTCATTTTATTCTATTTTCGTTAAATTTTTCTAATATTTTAAATTTAACTTACTTGAAGAAGTCTCGGCCTACTGGATGGAGTCGACCATGAGTAGGTCAGGTGACGGTAGGGAGACTTTGTATGAAAGCTGTTTAGTCAGCCGTGCTGGGTCCGGTCAGCCTCCTTCTCCTCAGCGGGGTTCCGACAACGGTCAGTCCGATGCCCGGGGGGATGGGCGGTCCCCCCGTCGGCATAAAAATAAACGGTCGCATTCTCGGCACCGTTCGGCCTCGAAGCTCTTCTTGACCCACAGGTCAAAAAGAGATGGCATCACCGAGGTCAGCCCTCTGGTATCTCTCTTGGCGTCGACGGTTCGGTTATCGTAGCTAGTTGCCGTTCTCCTTCTTCGAAGTCGCCAACTGCTGGTGACCGTCGTCCTCGACATCGGAGCCCCTCCCCGCCTGTAGGTAGGGCTCTAGATGAGCAGTTTCATCAGTGGGCCGCTCTTATGGAGCGATGGGCTCGGAGGTTGGTTCTCCTGCCTGGCTCGGTTGCCACGGAGCCCCCGGGCTCCTCCAGCGATCGGGTAGGCGGTTGGACCTTCCCTAGTCGTAGCGCGCCTTCTTCGTGCCGGTGACTCCGCGCTTAGGTGTTTCCCCCCCTCACATGGCTGCGGCGCAGGGGGCCACACCGATGCCCTTATCTCCTGTTTTTTTTCCTTCTCTAGCTTTCCAGGTTCCTGGGGCGTTTCCGGCGCCTTCCACGGGGTCTGTTGGCTTGTCGGTGCCGTTTTCGGTGCCGCTCGGCCTTGCGGCGCCGTCCGTGGTGCCGCGTGGTCTCGTGGCGCTGCCTGCGGCGCCGTCGGCAGTGCCGCTTGGTTCAGCGGTGCCGCTTGGTCCGGCGGTGCCGCTTGCGGTGCCGCGTGCCTCTTCGGCGCCGTGCCCCTCTGCGGTGCCGTTTTCAACCCGTTTTGCCTTCTCGGCGCCGGGGGCCCTCGGGGACTCTCCTTGTTTCTCTGCTATTTCCTCCTCTCCTAATTTTCACTCCTTTCCTGTCCAATCAGTCCTTTCTGGACCATCAGGAGATGATGTTGAGCCTGACCCAGACCTTCGGTTGGGTGATGAAGTGAGAAACAGGATCTTTCTTTGCTACAGAGCCTGTGGTCGAGGACCTGTCCTTTAAGTCTCTGTTGAAGAACCTGAGATCCACTCTTTCTCCAGACTACAGACATCGATCCTGGGAAGATATTAAGACTCCAGTACCTTCATGCTCGGAGATCCTCAGGATTTGACCTCCGATCCAGCCTTCCTCTCGAGGACGCTGTCTCAAATGGTATGGAATAATCCTGCTCTTATTCCCTCAGTGGCTAAATCCATTGATAAGAAGTATTCAGCTCCCAAGGATCGTCCCATTTTGGCATCCCAAGCCTTCTGGATCCTATTGTAGTCCTGGCAGAGAATGATAAGGTCGTTCTTCCTCAACTACTACAGCTCGACCTATTAACAAAGAGTCTCGTAAGATTGATACATTAGGTTAAGAGAGTTCTTGCTGCTCCACTCTAAGTATGCGATTGCCAGTTATCAAGGCTATTTTTCTCAGTATGAGTATATCCTGTGGCACTCTTTGAAAAGAATGGTTGAAGCTCTTCCGGATTGGACTCCAAGTCAGAGCTTCTTCTGACCGTTACTAGGGGTATTGAGTCCAATAACCAACAGGTCAAAGCCGCTATGGACGCTCGACACTGCTTCCTCGCCTCCAGCAGCCGAGGTATTTTGTACTCGCGCCATTCTTGGCTGCGCATTTCTTGGCTTCACGAATGATGCTCAGCAGCAGGTAATGGCGCTGCCCTTTGATGGCTCCTTTCTTTTCGGCCCTCAGGTGGAACAAGCCTTAGAGGCCACTCAGAAGACTAGGTCGGCCATTAAGTTGGCCAGACCTCCGCCTGCTTCCTCTCAGGGGCATGTGAACAGACGTCAGTTTCATAGTCGTCAGTCCTTTCGAGGCAGAGGCAGGGGAAGCTTCCATAAAAGCCAACCTGCCCAACCTCAAAAGAAAGCGCAGCAGAAAGCGCAGGGCTAAAGCCCCAGCGCCACCTTATGAATTGCTGGCCCAAGTTCCATCCACATTGCCCGAGGTGGAACTTTCTCTCCAGTGGAGGTCGTCTGATGTACTTCTACAACCAGTGAAGTCCATAACTTCGGACAAATGGGTCCTTGGATAATTCATGGGTTATTCTCTCAATTTTGAAACCCCCATGTCCTCCCAGACTACAAACCAGGTTGTCTGCCTCTCAGTCAGACCTCTCACTGCCAAGATCCAGGGCCTTCTAAGCAACAGGGCAATAGAACTGGTGCCCCGCATTCGCGAGCACAGGGTTCTACTCCCATTACTTCCTGGTTCCAAAGAAGTCTGGGGAATGCGCTCCATTCTAGACCCTCAGAAAGTTAAACAGATTTCTCCCAGGAGAAATTCAAATGATTTTCTAGGTACCCTGTTACCCTTGCTGCATCAGCATGACTGGCTGGCCTCCTGATATGCAGGACGCTTACCAGCATATCCCCATCTACCCGACCCACCGCGAAGTTCCTCAGGTTTGTAGCCTGGTCAGATTATCAGTTCAGAGTCCTGCCTTTTGGTGCATCCTCGCGCCGTGAGTCTTACAAAGTGTTGTGCAGTTCTCTGGCGATCTCAGGAAGATCGGACCTCGGAGTGTTTCTCACCTGGACGACATTGACTTCAGCAAGCCCTTCCAGCCAAGGGACTTTGAAGCCGTGCAAACGACTTCTCCTTCTTACGTCCATGGGAATTCTGCTGAATTTGAAAATCACAACTGCAGCCTCCCAGAGGCTCCTTTTTATAGGGACGCTCTAGACACCTCTTCCGCTAAGGCTTTCCTTCCAGAGGACAGAAGACTCGACATCCTTTCGATGGCCTCACATCGGGAGAACCAATCGGTTACAGTTCTCTCGATGCAACGCATGTTGGGTCTCATGGCGCTCCTCGGTGTTCACTGTACCCTGGCCTGCTGCACATGAGAACCACCCAATGGATGCTCTCCACTCAGTGGTCTCTGGACCTCCACCCCAGTCTTATCCCATCAAGGTGACGGAGCCCTTCAAGGTCTCTCACCGTGGACTCAAGAGAGCAATCTCTGAAGGGTTCCCTTGCTCCTGGATCATCAGATCTCCATCACCACAGACGATCGTTAATGGGATGGGGCTCACTGTCGCCCCTCCACACTAAGTGTATGGACTCAGTTCAAACTCTTCCACATAAATGTCCTGAGATGAGAGCGGTCCTCTACGCGATCCGAGCTCTGAAGGATATCCTTGTCACAAGAACATTCTCCTTCAAACGGACATCAAAGCTCTGATGTATTACATCAACAAGGCGGTGTTTATTCTTACTTTGCAGGGAAGCAATGAGGGTGTGGAGTGGTGCTTGGAGCACAAGTCTCTGATTCAGGCGTTTATCTGCCAGGTATACAAAACGATCTAGCAGATCACCCCTCAGCAGAACGGAGGCAGACCCTCACCAGTGGTTCTCGATCCAGCCGTAGCTCGGTCACTATTCAAGAGTGGGGACTCAGACCTGGACCTTTGCATCCCCACTCAACGAAAACTGCTCTCTTCTGCTCCAGAAATCCAGGGCCTGGCATTTTCTGTCAGGATGGCCAGGCCTGCGGTGGACAAAACATTTTCTTTACGCCTTTCCACCGATCCCTCTAATCCAGAGAGTTCTCCTCAAGTTCGAGTCTCGGGACCAAAATGATTCCCATTGCTCCCTCCTGGCCTCGGCAACTATGGTTTCCTCTGCTTAACAGTATGTTGGCAGCCTCTCCGAGACCACTTCCTTTGCAAATCAACCTTTGATTCAGGGTTCTGCTGGTCCATCCCAACCTGAAATCACTTCACCTTCATGCTTGGCCCTGAAGAGGTATGTCGAACCGATTCAACGCTCCCTCGAGAGTCTCGACATCCTTCTACGCGCTGAAGCCAGCCACCTGAAACGTGACGCCTAAATGGGAAACGCTTTTTCTCTGGTGTGCAAAGTCCTCTGGAATCCCTTTTCCTGTCCTCCTGACAAGGTTCTGAGTATCTTTTGGACCTATCAAACTCAGGTCTCCAGTACTCCACAGTTAAAGTTCACCTTAGTGCCATCTCAGCGTCCATGAGCGGTTTCTTCCTTGACTCTGGCTCAGCTTCCTATGGTGAAGAGATTTCTTAAGGGATTCTTCATACCAGACCCCTGTTAGGCGTCCAGTTGCAACCTGGGACATTAACCTGGTGCTGGACATGCTCACTCGGAAGCCTTCGAGCCCTTAGCTACCTGTGAGCTAAAATTTCTTACCTGGAAGACTGCCTTCCTGGTGGCCATTACCTCAGCCCGAGGGTCTCGGAGATTCATGCCTTGGTGACGGACCCTCCAGATACTGTATTCCATAAAGACAAGGTAGTTCTCCGTACTCATCCTAATTTCTTCCTAGGTTGTGTCAGAATTCCATCTAAACCAACCTCTGGTACTTCCTCTTACTTCGCTAATTTCCAAAATGAAGGGAACCATCTCTTCATTCCTTGATGTTAAGAGAGCCTTGCGGTTCTATTTAGATAGAACCAAGAATTTTCGCAAGACTCAGCAACTGTTTGTTTCTTTCAGCGACACCCGGCTGGGTCAACCCATCGCTATTAGATGCATCTCATCATGGTTAGTGGCATGCCTTCGACATTGCTACTCCATCGCTCAAGTTAAATTGGAGGGCAGAGTGTACGCCACTCTACTAGGGGGCGGTCGCGGCATCTTAGCGGAGATTCGCAATGTTCCAATTGGCGGATATCTGCAACGCCGCTACCTGGAGCCTCAGTGCATACCTTCGCTAAGCATTATGCACTGGATGTTCATGCCAGGCGACATTCGCATTCGGCAGAACTATCCTAATGGTCTTCTATCTTAGACGCTGAGCTCTGGCTTTCCTAGCCTCTTTTGGGATTATCAGCTTGGTACTCTCCACTAGTGTGGAATGAGTGGTGGAGACTTATGTCCGGAAGATATGAAATTACGTACCTACGTAATTCTTGATCTTCTTGGGCGAGTCTCCACCACTCATTCTGCGCCCACCCTCCATCCCCGAGCTCACTGCTGTGTTGGTCTTCACCCTCAAATCTTTTAGGCCGTGAGGACTTTTGCTGACCCTTCTTACACGGGTCGTGCGGACTATCTTATGTCCGTTTTTAAAGGTTAGATTTACTCTTCACGTTAGTTGCATGCACCTCCTTGGTAAAAGGTACTGAGGCGGTTGGGAGTCAGTTAGCTGCAGACGGTCATTGCCGCCGAGCTGCTGCTTCATGGCGCCATGCCTCGCGGGGCCATCTCTCGCGCCGACCCTCCAGCAAAAAGTTTGCTCCCGATGGGTCCTAGTGCCTCCGGCGCTAATCCCACTAGTGTGAATGAGTGGTGAAGACTCGTCCAAGAAGATCAAGAATTACGGTAGGTACGTAATTTTCATTTTTCAGCTGTGCTCTATTCACCACTTTCATCTTGTCCAAGTGTATTGCCATCAGTCTGGCAAAGTATGTTGACATTTTAAGAGGTTGAGGACATACCTAAAATTTCAGTGTGGAATTTTTCTCTCCACTTTTGCATGTCCGACTTAATTAAATGCCACACTTGTCTTTTAGATGAATGGCATGCAAATTCAAGTGAGATGGCAGGGACAATGAAATTGAAGATGTCCTCCTACGCTGGTTTGCAAACATGGATGGGCAAGATGCCGTAATCTGTGGCCCAAGTTTAATGGAAAAAGCCAGTCAGCAAGCATGGCACTAGGAAAGACAGAATTTTTGCCATCTGAGGGATGGCAACATCAGTGGAAAGTACACCACAATATAAGTTATAAATGGGCACATGGAGAAAAACAGAATACTGATACAACAAATATGGAAACATTGATGTCCGATGTTTTACCCGGTCTCTTATCACAGTATGCCACACAAGATGTGTTCAGTTGTGATGTGACAGATTTAAATTTTAGATGTACAGTATCAGTCATGGCACAGTAACTTTCAAAACCAAAACATTGCTTGGACAGAAGAAGGCTAAGGGATGCTATTTAGTATTGTGCTGCTGCAGTATGACCAGCAGTGAAAAAGCAGAGCTGCCAATCTTCAGGTAATCGGCATAACCTAGGAGTTTCAGGGGAGTTTGTCATTTGCCAGTGACAAACGGCAAACTGGCGACATTTTGACAACTGAGTGCCAGAATGGGACAACAAGCTGAGAGGTCGCGAGATCACTTTGTTATTGGACAATTTCACCAGCCATCCTGCTCTTCAGGGCCTGAGCGATATAGTTTTTCTTTTGTTTTGCAGCACCAAACACCACTACTCTAATATAGCACCTAAACCAGGGCTTCATATATGCCTTTGAAAGGCATTACGTGAGAATGATGAGGCAGAGTATCATTAAACTGATCGACAACGTGGACATGACTGCAGCAGTCTGTGTTAAAAAAAACAAAAACATTCTCAGTGTGGTGTGGTTAATGAAGCAAGCATGGGATACAGTCTCAGCTGATAAAGTTGCACGCTGCTTCACAAAGGCAGCTTCTGTTCCTGAAACTAATGAAGCAGCTGACATTTCTGCCAAAGATGAACTCCTCAAACCAGCTCTGACATGACTTGCTTCACAAGAGTTTGAGCATCTCTGAATTTAGGTGATCATTTGGAAGAGGAGCTGACTAAGCATGACGTTGCTGAAGTGATGTCCTTGATGTGCCCCTCAAGCCAGGATGAAAACTACAACTCAGAAGAGTAACCAGAGGAAGTAAAGGCAGGGACTGTCATGTCACCGGCTGATGTGTACTATTCCCCTCTAACGCTAAGACAAGTGATAAAGCAACAAGGTGATTTACTGCCTGACTGGTCACTTATCACAAACACCGAATGAATGTGGCATCAGTATACGGAAAAAAAAAAAAAAAAAGACAAGCAAGCCACTGTTCATCGGTATTTTAATCCTGAAAACACGGAATGAAGGAAAGTAATGAAAAGTGAAACACACCCCACCCATATTTTTAAAAACAAATTAAAGTGAAATAAACAAATAAAGAAAATAACTAAAGAATGCCCTAACTACACTCTCTCCCCTTGTTTTTAATGCACAGCCCACATCCTTTTCTGTGCATAAACATACCCAGAACAGACTGCAGAAATGTTACCGCTAGCAGCTTAGTGGTTGTAGGGCTCACTCCCATGGTTTATTATTATTACAGACACCCACGGATAGTGGACATAAGTTGTATACACAAGTCTGTTATAAGTGGGTTGCACTGTACAGCTTGGAGTCTGCAATTTATATGACATCATTAGTACGCTTTTGTTGCTAAAAGAACAATTCTGACAACCTAGATTCAGTTCATTATCCCCACTTGGTCAGATGGACTAGGCATAGCTTAGTCACTGGACATGTTCAGGCTTGGCTCCTTTAACCATCCAGGGTGCTGTTCTCTGGCTCTTCTCCATCTGATCTCAGATCTATTGTATTTGGTGGCTGAAAATAAGTACCTTAAACAACACATCAGGGTCTTGGTAATAAGAAAAACATGCACCACAGAAATTTAGGCCTTCTCTATTTACTTCTATTCAGCTGAGACATAAGGGGAAAACTGTTCTCAACACACACAGGAAGATTCACAGGAAGTAGATTTCTTAAAGCTGTACTGTCTAACATTTCTAAAAGCTGCACTAACACATAACAAGATCTTCTCTTTTGCTGGAGAGGACAGGGCTCCTCCTTCATAGCTCCTGCTGTGTGAGAGGATTTAAAATTTCGATCTTCAGTTTTTGTCTCATAGTATGCACTCATCTACTGATTACCACTGTTGACTATTTCTCTGTTGGAATTTAAGAAACGGGGGGGGGGGGTAAATGCTGCATTCGAGGCAGGCACTAAATGCTTGTTATGGATAACCAGGACACGTCTCTTTTTCCCGGGGACTGACCATGATGTCTCTCAGTATGCATGTTGTCTGGCAATGCATTTTTCTTTGGTGGATGAATGCATAGTGCATTTCCTCCAAGGTAGGCCTCAATAGCAAAAGGCCTTCACTAGTTCAGCAGCACACTTATAAGGCCACGGAGAGAGAGAGAGAGGCAACAGGAGCCCCTCGGCCCTGGCCATGGTCCTGGTTGGGACAGCGGTAGAACAAACCTAGTTGTAGGATTGCCTGGAGTCCCTGGAAACATTTTGCGATGTAGATTTTGTACAGTAGTCCACCTTACCACAAAAAACATCACCATCATCGATTACATGAGAGGGAGTGTTTGTACTCCTCTCAAACTTTTGACATTCATGACCGGTCGACTTTTGTTGAGTTGGTGCTGTTTCAAGGGTTGGTCAGTGCTTCAGTGGTACCCTTGATGGAGCAATCAGTTTCAGCCGCAACTGAAGTTCAGGTCAGGATTGTGCTCAACTGATAAAACCATGAGTTGGAAGTGGATGAGATTAGTTTTTCTAAAAGGCCCTCGTTCAGCAGGGGCCTACGCCTATTGCAGATTCGGCCCAGACCATGCTGCAGGTATGCCCCAGCCCTGTGTTGCCTCCACTGGTGGTCCCTCCTCAGGTCCTGACCATGGTTATGCCCATTATAATTAAGGTACTGTAGTAGGTGGTGTATATCCACTGCCATCAGATTACTGTCAGCCTCATGGGCAAGATCGAGGCCCTGGTCAGGGTCTTGATCCCATTTTGGTCAGCGCTGTTCAGCTCATCTTTTTCCTTGGATGGGTGTTGAAGGTGTAGACTGATGGAAGTATGAGAATGTCTTGTGGAAACAAGGGGCCCTGGCAGGCAAGGGGCAGGGCTGTTCAAACAACATGAAGTCTTGCTGTATTCTGACAATAGCAGCGAGTCCAAACCTTCGAACTGCCCCGGAGATGAAAGAGTTAATTTTCCATGCCAGGCATGGAACGCTGAGCTCGAGCTCGGTTGAGACTCTGTCTGTTGCTGTTTAAACTCAAACCGTCAGATTCTTTACTCCGCCTCACTGAACAGTCGCTCCGGAGATTTCTCCTTCTGCTCGGTTCAATTTGTCGGTTAAAGTGCCACTTTTCTCGGGTTTCGACCGAATTTAAACCGTAACCTGTCGGTTCAGTCTCTGTCTGTGGTATTCGTGAGTACTAGATAGGTTTTATTTTATTCTGTTCTGTGTGGAACTTGTAAACGGTTTATCGGTTCAGTTTGAACTGATCAAGTTGTTTAAAAAATCTGAAATTGTGCTTTTAGAGTGTGGTTACGGTTCTTATCGGTTCTAAAAAGCGGATTTTATTACGGTTTTGCCGACGACGTGACACGGTTGGGAACCGATAAAGAGGTCTTGCCTGGTGGATTGCCATAAAGGTAAGTTTGGTTAGGACTGGCACTATGTCTGAGAAACCCAAAAGAAAAACCAGACCCACTGGGTTTCAACACTGCAGTGTGTGTGGGGAAGTCTTTGCCAAGGCTGACCCCCACACCACCTGTGTTTATTGTCTGGGGTTTGACCACCTCAATGCAGACTGCCAGATTTGCAAAATTTTCCCTGCAGCTACCCTAGAAAAGAGAGCTGGTAGGCTCAGGGATAGGGAGGCCAAAAAGTCCGCTGAACCGGATGGCCAGCCCGGTTCGGTTCAAACCGAACCAGAAGGAGTGCCCTCTGACCAGGGTGAGACTTCTTCGGGCAAAAGGAGAGCCAATTCTGAGGAGTCGGTTCCGGCTAAAAGAACTAGAAAAGAAAAATCAGCTGGTGTGGAGCCAAAACTTTCCTCTCCAACCGCTGAAGAAATAGCCAAAGAGATCAAAATTGTCCAGTCGCTTTCCCCGGTTCCGACCGAACCGGCACCATCAGGCAGGCGCTCAGTTCGGCCGGTTCCACCGGTTCAAGAGTATGATTTAGAGGAATTTTATGAACCGGAGGAGGAGGAAGAGGAGGATGAGGAAAGTGAATGTGGATTTGAAAGTCTGGATGTGCCCATTGACCCGGACATCTCCCCAGACAGACCTTCAGGAGTGTCTCCTCCTAGGCTTTCTGAGTCCCCCTCTCATTTCATCTTTTATAAAAAAGTGGCTGAAACCCTCCAGCTTCCTATGGAAGAAGCTGTGGATGACCAGGAGGAGCCTGACTATGTGGAAATGATGGATATCCCAGAGTCTAGGAAGCTGTCTATTCCCTTGCACAAATCTTTTGGGAAACAGACATTTAAGATTTTAAAGACTCCTAACACTATACCTCCTGTGGATAAGAGAATAGACAAGAGGTATACATTGTCAGGCTCTGACACGGAGTTCCTTACACAACAATGCAGCCATGTTGGGGTAGTGCAGGCTGCAGCCTGTGATGAGGCAAACATTCCCTTGGCTTCACACACCCCGGACAAGGACTCCAGGAGGACTGATGCCATGGCAAAGAAACAGTACATGGCAGCATCCTTGGGACTCAGACAGGCCAATTATGTGGCCTATACTGCTAGGTATCAAAAATCCAGATGGGACACTGTTATGGCCCTAGCAAAACAGGTCTCTGGCCAGCTTGCCAAGGAGCTGGAGCAGGTGGCCGCTGATGGTATTGAGGCATCCAAGGTGCAATTCCATGCTGCAGTGGACTCCAATGATGTGTCATCTAGAGTCATGGCTACATTTGTGGCACTTTGAAGAATGGCTTGGCTCAGATGTACTAGCCTGTCACAGGATACCCAGACTAAGGCCATGGATTTTCCTGTTGTGGGTAATTCTCTGTTTGGGGAGCAAACAGAGAATTACATGAAGAAAATGGATGAGTATAGGACCACCTATAGGAGTGCACAGGCCAAGGAAAGGCAGGCCACTCCTCAAAGGCAGCTTCCCAGGGGCAGGGCAGGCCTTTTCATAGGCCTTTTTACCAAGCCAGGCCTCCTCTTCTGCTTATGCCCAGAGGGGGTTCTTTAGAGGAGAGGCAGGCAGGGTGCAAGCAGGCCTGCTTCCACCCCTCAGCCCAAAGCCCCTGCCAAACAGGCACCCTGATGGGGTTGCCAGGCCGATTCTCAGCTACCTGTAGGGCAGGCTGGCTTACTTGTCCAGGACTGGGAGTCTCTGACATCAGACAAATGGGTCCTGGAAGTAGTAAGCCAGGGACTGGTTCTCAGCTTCAAAAATTTCCAAAGATGAGAACCAGATCCTTTCCACCTGCAAATCCATCAGAGGCACTTGCCTTAGAGGCAGAGGTCTCTTCCCTCCTAGCTCTCAGAGCTGTGGAAAGGGTTCCACCCCTACACAGGGCAAAGGGTTGTACTCCAGGTACTTCCTTACCCCAAAAAAGACAGGAGAATGGCGGCCCATCCTGGATCTCAGATACTTAAACAAGCACCTT
The DNA here is from genome assembly GCA_016271365.2 of Neoceratodus forsteri. Classification (NCBI taxonomy): domain Eukaryota; kingdom Metazoa; phylum Chordata; order Ceratodontiformes; family Ceratodontidae; genus Neoceratodus; species Neoceratodus forsteri. Next base: position 263,365,467 of record CM057454.1, on the reverse strand, counting down.
TTAAAACCAAAATTCAAAATGGTGACTCTGGGAATTATTCTACCCTCTCTAAGGCCAGGGGACTGGCTAGTGTCCCTGGACCTCAAGGATGCCTACTTCCATATTCTCGTCAGAAGCTCCCATCGAAAGTACCTCAGGTTCGAGCTGCCCTCAGGCCATTACCAGTTCAGAGCAATGCCCTTTGGCCTCACCTCTGCTCCAAGGGTATTCACAAAATGCCTGGCAGTGGTAGTTGCTTCTCTAAGAAGGCAGAAGATTGCCATCTTCCCTTACCTGGACGACTGGCTCATAGTAGGTCAGTCCCCAGACCAAGTCAAGTTACACTTACAGATAACTCAGCAACTGCTCACTTCCTTGGGTTTCCTTCTAAGTCTTCCAAAGTAAGTTCTAGAGCCTGTCCAGCTCCTCACCTTCATAGGTGCAGAGCTAGACACAGAGAGGGCTACAGCCTTCCTTCCCCTGGATAGGGCAAGGACCCTGGTCTCTCTGGCCTCCTCATTCACCCTGCAGGTGTCTCGACCAGCAAGGCATTTTCTACAGCTCCTGCACATGGCTGCTTCTACAGCAGTAGTGCAGGGAGCAAGATTTCAGATGAGGGACATTCAGTTCCATTTGAGAGCCTTGGTCTCAAAGGAAGGACCCTCTGACCAAATTGATCCCAGTAACTCGAACCCTGATCCAGGCCCTACAGTGGTGGCAGGATCAGAACAATCTGAGACAAGGGTTCCCTTTGTCACTCAGTCTCACTCTTTAATCCTTACTACAGATGCCTCCTCTTGGGGCGGGGGGCTCACATGGGCGACCTCACCACCCAGGGGTTGTGGTCCTCTCAGGAATCTCTGCTCTACATCAATCTGTTGGAACTCAGAGCAGTATTTCTAGCACTTCAAGCTTTTTCCAAATCTGTTCAGAACAAAGTTGTACAGGTCAGAACAGACAACACCACCACAATGTGGTACATCAACAAGCAAGGAGGCACTTAGTCTATGACCTTGTGCACCGGAAGCAATGAAGTTGTGGTCTCTGGCTTACTCCCTGAACACCTCCCTTACGGCAGTTCACCTCCCAGGCAAGGACAATGTCCTGGCAGATGCTTTCAGCAGGATTTCCCAGGGCCATCACGAATGGTCACTGGACCCCCTGGTCTTGGAGGTGATATTTTCCAGATGGGGCACCCTGCAGATAGATCTTTTTGCAGCCCCAGACAATCACCAACTTCCCCTTTTTTGCTGCAGGCCCCCAGTGTTGGGCTCAGTTCCCCTGGATGCCTTAGTTCTCAATTGGGAGGGGAAGTTTCTCTATGCTTGTCCTGCCTTCCCTCTCCTGTTCAAAGGGCTAGTCAAAATCAGATCTCAACCCTGCAAGATGATCCTGATTTCTCCAGACTGGGCCAGACAGCCCTGGTATCCACTCCTACTGTCCTTAGCAGTCCATCTTCCCCTGTGTCTTCCCAGGAATTACAACCTGTTAACCTGTGCTCAGGGGAGGGTTTGGTACCCGAACCTGAAATCTCTCAATCTCAAGGCCTGGCTCTTGAAGAGTTAGAGTTTGCTGATTTACACCTCTCCTAAGGTGTAATGGATATCCTGAAGGCTTCTAGAAAACCTTCCACCAGGGCTACTTATAATTCCAAATGGAAAAGGTTTTCCATATGGTGCTCTGGGAAGCATATTTCCCCCAGAATCTGCTAATTTGCCCACAGTCCTTGATTATATGGTCCACCTAAATAGCTTGGGGCTGAGACCAGCTACACTGAAAGTGCATCTGGCAGCTGTGTCTGCTTTTATTTCAGCAGGTAAGCCCTCTCCTCTTTCAGCTCACCCTGTATTCTCCAAGTTTTTCAAGGGATTGCTTCACACCAACCCTCCATTCAGGGACTCTGCCCTGCTTGGGACCTTAATGTTTGCATTGCTCAGCTTATGCAACCCCCTTTTGAGCCTTTGTCTTCAGCAGAGCTTAAGTACTTGACTTGGAAATCAGTGTTTCTGGTAGCCATCACTTTTGCCAGACGCATAAGTGAATTACAAGCTTTGTCAGTGGAGCCTGATTTTTATCTCCTTTCATAGAGATAAGGTGGTCCTCAGGACTAACAGGAAGTTCTTGCCTAAGGTGGTTTTAGATTTCCACCTTAATCAATCTATGTCTCTTCCTGTGTACTTCACTGACCATTCCTCCTCTGGTGAGAGGAGGCTGCACAGTTTAGATGTGAAAAGAGCCCTTAGCTACTACATAGAGCGTACCAAGGGTCACAGGTTTGACTCCCTCCAACTGTTCCTCACTTATGGCGAGGTTGGTAAAGGGAAACCTGCCACTAAAAGATCCATTGCCAGGTGGATTGTCTCTTGTATCCAATTTTTGTTATGAAGAACTGGGTAAGGTTCCACCCTCAGGCCTGAGGGCTCACTCTACCAGAGGTACAGCTGCTTCCCTGGCTGCTGCCAGGGACATGCCTATTCTAGAGATATGTCAAGCAGCTACCTGGAAAACAGTTCACACTTTTACCAAGCATTACTCCCTGGATATCCAGGCTAGGAGTGATGCTCGGTTTGGCACAGCTGTGCTTCAGAGCCTATTCCCTAAGTAGGTTCTGTCCCTCCTCCATGGAGGTACTGCTTTGTAGTCTGCTATTGTCAGAATACAGCAAGACTTCATGTTGTTTGAAGAAAAAATTACTCACCTTAGTAATGTTGTTTCTTCTAATGGAGTCTTGCTGTATTCTGACCTCCCCCCGCCTGCCCCTCTCAGAGCCTCTGTTTTTGGGATGTGGGTGGGCAGTGCAGTGTTGGCACTCAGTAGGTGCCCACCTTGTTGTTTTCACCCCCTTTTTTCTTGGGGTGAGTGGGTGTTGTGTTTTTTTCATTTTTTGGGTCTTCTGACTTGAGTCTTTGTTTTGGGACCAAAAAATGTGTTTTATGGTTAGTAGCCAGTTGGCTAGTGTAGGTTTACAGCTTCCACACAGGACCTTAGTGAGTTTAGCTCGTAAAGATCTGACGGTTTGAGTTTAAGCAGCAACAGACAGAGTCTCAACCGAGCTCGAGCTCAGCGTTCCATGCCTGGCATGGAAAGTTAACACTTTCATCTCCGGGGCAGTTCGAAGGTTGGGACTCACTGCTATTGTCAGAATACAGCAAGACTCCATTAGAAGAAACAACATTACTAAGGTGAGTAATTTTTTCATCTGTGTTACTGGCCATGCCGGTCTATTACCAGCCACCTCTACCTCGTCTTGGTTGCCCTTACTGATGTAGCCTGCAGGGTATTGTCCAGTAGTTCTACCAACAATGATTCCCACTTCTTGGCTAATTGTTTGGGAGCCACCCCCTTTGCAGCCATGGGAGGATGCACCTACCAAGGCCTCTAGGCCAGATTCTGGCTTGCCTGGGATCTTGTTGATGGTGATCACACTGGATAAACTGACACATTCTTTCACACCCCCATCCATCTGTCCCACTGGCAGTACCCCAGGTTCCACGTTAGAGGGGTTTTATACCAGTTCACATTTATGCCATTCAGCCTGTCCTCAGCTGCCAGGGTGTTCGACAGGTGCCTATAAGTTGTGATGATCTACCTCTGGCACTGAGGTGCCAAGGTGTGCCTTTTACTGGCGCTGAGGTGCCAAGGTATGCCTGTTCCTGGATGACTTTCTCATCACAGGCAGCTCCAAGAAGGCTGTGAAGTGGTCCAGGAATCTGGCCCTCCAGACTTTCTGGGATTTGTGTCTATTGGTCAACCAGGCAAAGCCAGAACTGGTTCACAAGCAAGTATTCCTATTTGAGCGGAAGTGGAATTTCCTCCATGCCGGGGCTTGCTTACCAGTGGACAGAGCCGAGAATCATACCTCCTTTGCCTATTTATTTTGGGTTTGGCAGTTGTGCCCAACCTGGAAATTCCTCTGGTTGTTGGTGTTCATGGCGGGTTGAACCAGTGTGGTTCGTTGTGCCTGTTTGTGTATTTAACCCCCTTAAGTGGAAGCCGGGCTGCCAGTGGTCTTAGCACCATGATCACCTGGACCAGCCAGATTTGGTGACACAGCTAATGCAGAACACTATAGAGTGGTGGCTTTACCCCAAGAACCTTGTAAGGGGAATTTCCTTCGGCCTCCCAGAGCTGACCCTCACCCTGACCACGGATGTGTCTCTGGTGGGATTGGGGGCTCACTTGTTTGACCATAGAGCCCGTGGATTCTGGTCACCCAGTGAGGCCCATCAGCACATCATCCTGCTGGAGCTCTGGGCAGTGCTGTTGGCACTGAGTTTGCATTGCTGATTTGTGGTCAGGTGGTGCAAGTCCAAACCTGCAACATGACCACAATGTTTTGCCATAAAAGTAGGGCAGAACACACTCCTCTCCTCTGATCAAGAGGCTCTTTCCACCTGTTCCCTAGTTAGCAGCCTGCAGGCAGATCTCCTTGCATTGCACGTGGTTGGGGAGGACAACCAGTTGGTGGACACTCTCAGCAGGGTGGAAGAAACTTCACACAAATAGTCCTTGCATCAGGATGCAGTGACACAGATGTTCTCCCAGTGGGGCACACCGCTGGTGGACCTGTTTGCCTCCTGGGAGAACAGAAACCTGAGGCTCCTTTGTGCCCAACTGCTCAGATGAGAATGCTGACAGCCAATGCCTTCTGCTAGCCCTGATCTCAAGCCTTCTGTATGTCTTTCTTTTGTTCCACAAGATGGTGCTTAAGGCAAGCAGGGACTAGGTGAACTTGATAGTCCCTGACGTAGACATTTCTGGTACCAAGAACTTGGCCTCAGCAGCAGGTCTCCATGGCAGCTTTTTTTTGTTTTCCTCCAATTGTTTAACCAAGAGAGACGCACTAAGCTGAAAGCTTGTTTACAGGTGCAACCTGGGATCACAGGGAAGTTAAGTGATTTGCTCAGGGCCACACAGTATGCAAGTGGGGGCTGTGGGATTCAAACCCAGGTCTCCAGATTTGCAGCTCAGAGCCTTAGACCACTGCGCTATACTGCCTTCCTCTCCACCTGAACCTAGTGATGACACATTGGTGGCTGGACCAGCACCTGGACCTTCTGTCCCTACACCTGTCAGCATGGTACAGAAGGAGAAGCAAGCTCACCAGGCTGGTTAGAGTATTTAAAACTTTTTTATTGAACAAATGGTAACATGCAAAGGGTGAGCAGTTGTTAGAGTTCCTGCTCGAGCAAACCAGCCACAGATTAGGAACACTTCTCTGCTTATCGGCATTAGGAGATGCCTTCTTTAAGGGTCTGACATCAGATTGGGTGGTGCTGGAGGACAACACCACAGGTGATGGCTGGAGCCAAGCTTGTAGATGCCCATTAACTGAACTATGCCCAGTTGAAGTGACCAAGTGTCGATGTGAACTGAATACTAGTAGCAGAGCTATGGTTAAAGGTAAGTTACCTCTGTTTACTCACTGTAGTAATGATGTTTCTTCTAGAGGGTTTATTAGTGATTTATACAAACCCTTCTCTCCCGCCTATTCTAGAACCTTAGTATAAAGGGGCCTTTGGAATAAAACATTGTTTTATTTGCTTGAGAATTTCATTTGTGAAAACTTAACAGTTTTTGCAGTTTTCATGTGTTTTTTTTTTATATTTGTACTTACATTTAGATTAAGTATCGATTAGACAAGTAGTCACTGCTCTCTTCTGGTCTTCAGCTATAAAGTTGCTGTTGAAATGCTGGGGGACCACAATGCAGAGTTTGAACATTAGCATTTTAAAGTTTGGTCTCCAGGGCAACAGCTCAAGGCTGCGATTATGCAGTTGGTATGAATTAATAGTAAACCCTGTAGAACAAACATCATTACTATGGTAAGTAATTTTTGCTTCCTTACACATTTTGGTGGTCTATACCCAGACACTGCGTACATCACATTTTTAAAACTACTGGGTGTTACAAATATTTTTTGGCAGTGGAGTCCAGTGGTTGGAGCAAAGCACTGGGAACTAGGAGAGTCAAATGCCAAATCCACCTGAACCATTACCTCACTGTGTGACCTTGAACAGATAACATGACCTTCCTGTGGTTCGGTCCTCAGAGCTGTGAACTTGATGAAAAGCAGGACCCCACTGAAAATGGGATGTTGCATTTCAAACCATCCTTATAACTCAGTTGTAAAAAAATGCATGTATTACAGTTGTTATCCATGATAGCCCAACTGAGATACAGTAATTCATTTCCAGTGAGGTAGAAAAGAAATGTATAGATAATAACTATAGCAATAAATACATTATCCGACTCCAGCAGATTCACAAGTCCAAACCCACCAGTATCTTATATATGCTGGGGCTATAAGGTGCATGGCTGAGCATGTGTTGCATGCAAGGGCAAGAAGCATTTTTAAGTGAGAAAGCTGCAGGAGCCCAGAGAAGAAAGACTACCTGAATAAGACTGGATTTTCATTTTAGTGCCTTCAAGACTCTAATTTACATGGCTTTTAAAAAGTTTTCCAAAGTCTGTTTCACTTCTGTACTTTAATATTTTCAAGAGATAGCACTAGTTTACAGATAAGGATGTAAGTTTAGTTTTTCTCAGTTTTCCTCTTTTCTAGTTCATGTATAAAAATTAGATAGAGCACTGTACAAATAAAGACCACTTTAGAAACATTACCATTCCAACCAACACAGTAAATGGCTTGCTGTTTTTTTGGAGGGTAGTTTTTAGTTGTTTTTTTTGCATGACTTGTTCCCCCCTACCCTGCCACCCACTCCTTCAGGCATCCAAGCCTGTTTCCCTTACCTGCTGTCCCGTTCAGCAGTCTGCCGCACCCTTTTCATGCTTTTCTGATTGGTCTGGTATATCCCTTCACCGGGTGGGGCCCCCTACCCGCCGAGGTCTCAGGCAGGGGAGATCAAAGTGCCAGGAAGGCACTTTCTTTGCATCTACATTGGTCATTGAGGCACAGCTTGGGGGCTTCCTGGCTTCGCAGTGCAGGGAGGCGGGCCGCTGTCATCCAGCTGGCAAGGGTGGCCATTTTTCTTAAGTGTTCTTCCCCTGCCCACTGAGGAGCATGCCACGGCATCCTTGCTGATCACGCATGCGATGTGGTCACCCACATCACAAAACGCGATGCTGAATCTAGCGCGAGGAGCCACTAAAGGCGGTGCGTCCATGCCTCTCCCCTCCCCGGAGGACAAGCGCCCAAGTGATACTCTGAACTCTCCTGCCGCGCTCGCCTTCTGATCTCCCGGCCGGGTGCAACCCGGTCGCCAGCGCCAAGTGATCCCTTATCACCAGCGCCATGGAGCCAGCTCCTTTGGAGGGTATTTTTTCCAGTAAAAACATCGAATAATAACTGGTGACTTACAGTGTGATGAAACACTATAATAACTGGGTATGATGTCATTTGATGTGTTTGGAGCGTGAGCACTTCACTTTCCCCATTTACAGTATGACAGCAGGAAACTTGATTTCGTCCCAGGGGAGGACTGGTTGGGCTTCTGCCCCTTTCCCCATGCCAGTGTCCTGGGTTCAGGAACGTACAAGGGTCACCTAATGAGCTGGCCAGGTGAGGGAGGATCGAGCTCATGATGGAAGCTCTCTGTCCTTGGGGAGGAGGGACACCAGGACCTTTGCAGAGAATGCCACCTTATGGAGGCCAGGTGGCAGCACAGTGGGAGTGCACAAGGGGCAGGGCTGTAGTGTGACATGCTTGGCACACACATCCCGACGCTGCAACCCATAGGAAGAAAATGGAGGAAAAAGATGCTGGGCTGTACACGGTCGGCACCCTCTGCAGGCTCTCGCATAACCGACATGGCAGGCCACCCATCTATCGAGGTTCTGTGCAAGTGGTGGATACTGGTAAGTCTGAAGCCAGTGACAAGGCGGGGAGGGGGGGGTTGCCTTTGGGCAGATCAGAGGGGAGATAAACTGATTTAAAAAAAATAAAACATAACCAATTATGTGCTTATGAAATTTTTTTGTTTTTTTTTCCACACCATTGCTTTGCTCTTCGCCTGCAGATTATCACATACTTCAAGTATGGGGGGAAAAAATTTCATAACGTAGTCGCAAATGCATTGATCTCTATTTAATAACTAGGTATCAAGCCCAATATTTTTATGACTAGTAAGAAATTTCGGCTTAGTAATCCACCTGAAACTGAGTGCTTAACAGCATTCATGGGACAAATGAAGAAGATTTAGAAGTCTTAACAATTAAGCACCTAATAAACTTGAATACTTTTAGCCTTTGGTTCTGTAAAAGTGTATTTTGTGATGGTGGCTGTTATTGTGTTTATATTAGACGATAATAACTAGCAATGTAAGTATGTTGTATGTGATATTGGCTAGTAAAATCTTTTTGGGAGGTGATGGCTTTTCGGTTCACCAGTTTTGTGAATAGCTTCATTCACAAAGGCATTTACTCAGATGCACTAAAAAGTGCAGTGGTGAGACCACTCCTGATGATGCCATCATTAGATCCTGAAGTGTTGGCAGATTGTCAGCCCCTCTCCTTAGCAACATGGAAACAGAATTTGTCATCAGAAAAGGACCACTAGGCCCATCCTCTCTTCCTAATGGTTTCCTACCTATTGTACCTCCACAGACCTTAACTGGTCTCTGGGGACCTTCTTTGTTCCCTGTTTCTGTACTGAAATATCCCTGTATCTGTCCCATGCATGCTGAAGCCTTCCACCATTTAAGCCTCCACAACTCTGATTGGTAGTCGCTTCCATGTGTCTACTGCCATTTCTGTGAGAAGTATTTCCTCACATCCTTTCTAGAATTCCCCCCATCAAGTTCATTGCATGTCCCCTAGTCCTGGAGCTCATCTTCTTTTGAAAGAGGCACCTCCCTGCATTCTTTTCACACTTACGAGGTACTTGAAGGTGTCTATCATGTCTCCCCTTGCTTTCCTGTCCTCCAGAGCATACATATTGAGATTGTTCAGTCATTCCTCATAGGGCTTCCCTTGCATATGCCTTATCTTGGTTGCCCTTCTCTGGACTGCCTCCACTCTATCTTTCCTGAGGTGGGGTCTCCAGAACTGGACATAGTATTCCAGGTGGAGGTGTACCAGAGAGCAGTACAGTGGCAGCACCATTTGCATCTTCCTGCTGCTGTTGCCCTTCCCTAGACACCCCAACACCCCACCAACCCTGTTCACGGCCTTGTCACACTGCGCTGCCACATTGAGGCCTTCTGAAAAATAATAACCCTGAAGTCATTTTCCTACCTACTGACTGCCAGCACCTCCCTCCATCCTGTACTCAGCACTGGGGTTCCTGTGCCCAAGCTGCATGATTTTGCACTTTCTGGCATTGAACCCCAACTGTCATGCTTTTGACAACTCCTCTAGTTTTCCTAGATCCTTGCTCATTGTCTCCTTTCCCTCCTGGGCTTCCTCTCTATTGCAGATTTTGGTGTCATCTGCAAAAAGACCTTCTACTCAAGTTCCTCTGCAGTGTCCCATATGAAAATATTGAAGAGGACTGGTCCCAGCAATGAACCCTGTAGTATCCCGCTTGTCACCCCCCCCAGTTCTTGGAATGTGTGCCATTTACCACTGTCCTTTGCCTCCTATCCATTAGCCAGTTGCGAATCCACTTTACCATTCTGGCCCCCACCCCCAGATTGGTCAGCGTCCTAATCAGCCTTCTGTGTCAGGCCTTGCTGAGGTCTAAACAGGCTATGTCCACAGCCCTTCCCTGGTCTATCTCCCTGATTACCCAGTCAAAGAAATATATTGGATTCTTTTGGCATGGGTTTCCATTAGTTTCCTTACCACTGAAGTAAGGCTGTTTGGCCTGTAGCTACTTGATTCCTCCCTACTGCCACTGTTATGCAGAGGGACCACGTTGGTCCTTCTTCAGTCCTCTGGAACAACTCCTGTTTCCAGTTAGCTGTTGAACAAGGCCATCAGTGGAGCAGTAGTTAGCACTTCCCTGAGCTTCCTCAGTATCCTGGGATGCATCCTATCCTGTCCCATAGCTGTATCCCCTTTCAGGGCTGCAAGTTCTTTCAGTACTCTTTCCTCTGAAAAATGTTTTGTGTCTATTCCTTCCCCAACTATATTCTTACTTCCTTCTGGTGGCCCGTTCCCCATTCACTCTACTGTGAAAACTGAACCAAAGTGCCTATTCACAATGTCAGCTTTTTCTTGGTCTCCCTTGCACAGTCTCCCTCTTCCACCCTTCTTATCCTCACTATCCCATCCCTAGCTTTTCTCGCTGATGTGTTGGAAAAAAGTCTTATCCCCCTTCCTCACTTCCTTTGCAATTCTTTCCTCTGCCTGTGCCTTAGCTCCCTGACTGCATTTTCTTCTTCTTTCTGCCTGGTCTGGTACAATTCCTGCCCTCTCTCTGGTGATTATGGAGAACCTTGGACATGGTGCACTTACATGGTTACTTACGGTAGTCAAGTAATCCTGTGAGCTCTGTGTCATCCTGTGCTTTAACTTTGTGCAGGCTTACGTAGTAGTATGAGTTTTCTGAACCCGCTCAGCCGACAGGGAATAGTGGTAGATGTGGCACACTATATCAAAATATTAAAAGTTAAAAAAAAATTTCATGACCCCCCCCCCAAAAAAAACATGCAGCGACCAAGATGTAGGCCACCAGTCAGTTCGACAGAGAACATTTTCACAACTAATGCAGCAATATTGTTTCCGTGCTCGGCTGCTGCTGCTGCTGCTCGGCTGTCATTCATTTCAGTTGGGGGGCTCTGCCCCCACAACCCCCGTTACAAAAAAACCCCAAAACATTTTCATTTTAGGTTTTTTTTTCACTCTTAACATATAGCTATTTTGCAGGCACTTGTGGTATCGGTGCCATTTTTTCAGTCTGCCCCCAACCTGTTTCACTCTCAACATACAGCTGTACCATCAGTATTATCATTTCAGTTGGGAGGGCTCCACCCCCACACCTCCTGTTGCAAAAAACATCCAACAAATAGCATTTAAATAGATTGTGCAACACATCCGTGATACTATGTCATACCATTGTTCCAAACCCTGCACACATTCACACTGACAAACATTGTGTGCTTTCCATTTTTTGCCTATGATGGTTTTAACGGGAAGTTTATGGTGGTTTTCACCGGTGGGGGGCAGAAAACATTACTTTTATTGTAAGTAAACACTGTGTGCTTAATATTTTTTGCCTATTGTGGTTGTCACTGAAAGTTTGTAATGCCAGGGCGTGCAGGGGACAGAGCCCCCCAACAGAAAACCTTGCTTTTATTGTAAATAAACACTGTGTGCTTAATATTTTTAGTCTATGGTGGTGGTTACTTTGTCGAGGTGAGTGCAGGGAGGACACGCTTGGTCAAAGCAGGTAAAGTTGTAATTTAATAATTACTCTGCAATCAGTGTTCCTGGTCATATTTTGTTTTAGTGGCTGGTGGGCTTTGGTGTCCGATTGAATGTCAACCGCAGTCTCTGGCAACATCACCACGTCTGCACCGTAAAATATCAAGTCGGAAAAAAGCGCATGACCTGTCCATAGTTCTCCACAATCACCCTCTTTCCTCCACTCCAGAAATTACAATCGTAGCAGTTATCACTGCTCCCCCTAGTGCTATATCGGTATTGACCTCACCTGTAAAACAAGACTGTGACTAGAAACACATGAAAAATGCACTTTGCCTGTAAAGGCTTTTCCAAAAGTTGATCATCGACAGGCACCACAGGGTTGCTCATGTCTCACAAGTGGGTAAGAAACTTGTTTTTATTTTAATTTATAAATGGGGAACAGTCAGCAACATGAGTCCTCTGTCTGCTAATCCAGAGCTCTGCATGCTCTCCACTCAGTGCTCCAGCAGCTTCACAGTTCTTGTCAAAGCTGTCAGTGCATTTCATTATATGCTCCCTCTGACTTCATGCAGCAGCTCTGCTTGGTCACCTTGTTCTGGTGCTGCCATGCATTGTTAGGTCTGCTGTTCCCGAGATGGCTTCCGCTAGACAGCCTGAAGAAAAGCCCAGAGAAACAGCACAAAAACAGGTTAGAAATTCACAAATGGTCACACAGACACCCTTATTTTGGCTAATCTAGAGCTCTGCCTGCTTTCTGCCCTTATTGGGTAAATTGTAGAGCAAGGCCTAGTGGTGGAATTGAATGAGAGGCTATCTGAATTTCAAATCTTTGATCCCTACAAGTTTAGCCTTAGCCCTGGTGTGACAAAAATCCCTCGCCCTGGGACTTCAGTTTCACTGCCACCTCCATGAGTTTTTACCAAGAGGACTCAGGAAACCTGTTTTTTTTTGCCTCCTCCTTGCTTAAGGTCAGGAAGGTCAAACACAATAACTGTCGGTAGAGTGCCCTTCTGAGACAGACTGCAAACAGAATCCAGCAGAAATAGTAGAATTACCCTTTCAAATAAAACCAGCAGTCACTGATTCTATAAAAAGATGATTCTTTACTAAAAGATTACAAGTATTTACAACAGGATGTATTAAAGGAAAACAAAACGGTAGCACATTTACTAAGAAGCAGAAAATAAAGCAAGATCTTACTTCGAGAGGGCTCTTGCAGTAGGTAATAACCTTGAGGACTGCACTCCCTGGCGTCAGGACCACACAGAAACTTTATCTAGCAGTGTCTAGTGGGAGATCGCCCACCTGACATCAAGTGACCGACGTCAGCGTGACACTATATAGTGGGCGGTCCCCACGCCCGCTTTCCAGTTCTTTCCCACCGTCGACCTGTACAAGTTGGGCCTCGCGGAGATTGACGCTGCAGTTCGACCACCATTTTTCAGATGTGTAGCTGTTTTTCTTCCTTTATTGTTTGAAACTGAAATTTGTGCAGGTCTTCTCCTTCTTCTGTTGAGTTGCGTAAGAATAAGTGCGATCTTTTGGTACGCAACTCCCGCACAAGGATTCTCACTCCCCTTGTCTCTTCTGCTTGGGCCTGGAGCACAAGACCGAGGATTGTGAGGCCTGCCTGAGCTTCAACCAGGCCACACGGAAGCGCCGTCAGCAGACCCTCGAGGCCCACCTGCTTAAAAAGAAGATGGCCACAATAAAAAAAGAACTGCAGAAGCTGAGGAGTGCTTCATCCTCTCCTACTGGCTCTCACAAGCATAAGAAGAAGAGGGACAAAGAGAAGCACCAGGATAGGACTCCCTCTCACACACGGCAACCCTCGGGCGACCAGTGGCCCTCTTCCTCAGGGAAGACTGCTGCTGTCTCCAAGTCTGCCTCACCTTCCCAGGAGCAGTCCTTGGTTCCCCTGCCGCCACTGGTCACGGTGGCCACGGGCGCCTCGGCCGAGGCCTCCACCACTCTTAGACCCATTTCTACTGTGGGGTCTAAGCAGTCAGGCAGGGCTGGTAAGTTGTTCATTGGACCCCCCCCCCCCCGATGAACACCCAGCCCAGGCTGATAAGTCAGGCAAGCCGGTTGTCTGACCTTCCGGCCACACAGCTGACACTCTCACATTGGGTTCCAGCGCGGGACCCGATGACGTCCAGACAGATGAGAGCCAGCTGCTGATCTTAATGCAGCCTTCACCAGTTGGATCTACCTACCGGGATACCTCTCCTCTCCCTTCGTGGAGCTTCCTCTGCCCTCCCAGATCAGCAGGGGCCATCCATCAGGTGACATTATTGCTGGGTCACCTCTGGACCTCACATTGGACCTCCTGGGGAACCTTTCTTACCCCTCCCCGCCGGTTCTTCTGGGGGCCATTGGCGTCGATGCTGGGTTTGCCACCCGTTGGTCCCGTGCCAGACCCTATTCTTCCAGGTCCTTCTGGGCCAAGTTTCAGGCCCCCTGAGGGGCCCAAGGCATCGCCATCGGGGCCTTCGTTGAGCTACCCTCCTCCCGGCTTCCCAGTATCCCATTATACACCGGGTTACCCTCCGTCAGGCTACCTGATGTCAGGCTTTTTACGACACCTGGGTATGCGCCTTCCTACTCCTTGCTGGGTTACCCGATGCACAGGTACCATATGTCAGGGTAAACAACGTCGGGTGTTCTCTTTGGGGTTTTAGCCTATCAGACCCCTCCACCTCCTCCTCAGCCTCAGGTGGATTTCCGTTCCATCCTCCGGTCCTGGTGGTTGGAGACCAAGTCACAGCTTGTCTCTGAGCTGGACAGCCGGCACCCTGTGAGAGCTTCCACCCTTCTGGGGATCTGTCCTCTTCAGGGGTGACGCACAGGACATAATCACCAGCCTTCAGGACAAGGGCAAGGCTTTATGCTCGGTCCATACTACTTGCCACCCCAGATTTAAGGCCAAACAGCCATTTCATCACCAGACCAAGTGGCGGACAAAGCAGCAGCAAACAGCCAGAAGTCAGACCAAATGGGCACTTCAGCCGCAACCACCCCTCTGGCCAAAGCTCAGAGAGCCTCAAGAGTGGCTCTTTCAAACCCTCCCTCCACCTCTTGACTCCTGGCCTGCCCCACCTCCTCCTCTTCCATCAGGGAGCCGATGGGCAGAAGGTTCGCCAGTCACTTACTGGGGTGCGAGGCAGTCACCAAAGATTCGTGGGTCCTTCAGCTGGTGAGTCAAAATCACGCACTGGAACTTCTGGAGAGACCCCAAACAAGCCTCCGGGGATATCTTGCTATCCAAAGACGCACATCCCCCTCATAAGGAAGGAAATCGAGGCTCTTCTGCAAAAAGAAGCCATACAGCCCGTTCCAGCAAACCAGGTAGGAAGGGGATACTTACTTCCTCTTCTTCCTGGTTCCAAAGAAGATGGGAGATCTGCTTCTAATTCTGGACCTCAGCACTCTAAACCGATACATAGAGTACAAATGGTTCCAGTTACTGACTCTCCCAGGTCTGCTGCCCCTCCTGCACAAGGGACAGTGGCTCTGTGCCGTGGACATGCAGGTTGCCTACTTGCATGTCCTGTTTTTTCTGGCTCATCGCCACTATCTCAGGTTCTTCTTTCAGGGGGAGCATTATCAATTCAAGGTCCTCCCCTTTGGCCTGTCCTTGGCACCTCGGGTTTTTACCAAATGCTTTGCAGTAGTGGCGGCGGCCCGAGATGCCAGGGCCGCTATGCATTCCCCTACCTCGATGTCTGGCTTCTGTCAGCTCCGTCGAGGGAGCGGCTGGAACTTTCTCTTTCCACTACCCTGGACCTCTTTGCACAAGTGGGAATTACGGTCAACTACCCCAAGTCCCAACTTGCCCCCTCCCAGCGTCTCCAGTTTATTGGAGTGGTGCTGGATGCGGCCCAGGGTATAGCTTTACTCCCTCAGGACAGGGCAGAAACCTTACAGAAGCAGGCTTGCCTAATAGCCTCCAGCAGGTGGGTTTTGGCCAGGTCCGTTCTCTGGCTCCTTGTCCTTATGGCAGCAGCCGTTTCCACTGTTCCTTTGGCCAGGCTTCACATGCGTGTTTCGCAGTGGACGCTCAGGGTGCAGTGGGATCAGAGGTCAGATGACCTGGACCACATGGTCATGGTCTCCAGTTCCATGCAGCAGGATCTCCTGTGGTGGCAGGATCTCAGCAACCTTGCCAAGGGGGTCCCTGTCTAGTCCCCTCTCCCCATCCAGACCCTGACTACTGATGCTTCAGGGATGGGCTGGGGCTCATCTGGAGACCCTCAGGACTCGAGGGCTGTGGTCTCAGTCAGAACTCTCCTTACACATAAACGCGTTGGAGATGAGGGCAGTGCTGTATGCTCTTCAGGACTTCCAGCACTTGCTCTGCCAGGGCCCACTGTTAGTCCAGTCAGACAATATGTGTGTAGTCTGGTACCTCAACAAGCAAGGGGGTTCTCACTCATATCCCCTTTGCAGGGAGGCGATGCAGGAGTGGAATTGGGCAGTTCTGCATCGAATACACCTCACAGCAGGCCACGTTCTAGGCGTGCAAAACATCCTAGCAGACAGTCTCAGCCACACCAGAGTAAGCGCCCATGAATGAGAGCTCAAGCAAGCGGTGGTCAAAGACATATTCGACCTATGGGGTCGTACAGACCTGGATCTGTTCGCCTCCCCATTCAATGCAAAGTTACCCAGGTTTTGCTTGCTTTCTCCTGAGCATGGTGCTTTCTAGTGAGATGCAGTACCTCTTTGCTGGACCGCGAGGTCTTTGTACGCATTCCTTCCCTTTCCAGTTCTGCAGGGGGTGCTGCTCAAATTGCAAGCAGAGAGGGCTCACATGATTCTGATTGCCCCGTATTGACCTTGTCAGATATGGTTTCCGCTTCTTCAGCAACTTGCAGTGGAGCCTCCGGTTCCCCTGCCCCTCTGCCACGATCTCCTGACTTAGGAGAGAGGCACGCTGGTCCATCCAGGGCTGAACTCCCTTCACCTTCACGTGTGGCACCTTCTGACATAGTTGCCTCCCTCACGCTATGGAGTCTCCTCCAGAGTGGCTCAGGTCCTTATGGAGCCTAGAAAACTTCCACGAGGATGACTTATGCTATGAAGTGGAAGCCTATCTCCATTTGGGCCACTTCAAAGGGTTTGGACCCTTTCACGTGTCCTGTTCCTCAGGTCATGGAGTACTTGCTGCATCTCTCTGACCTGGGCTTGAATTACTCTTCGCTGAAGGTTCACCTGTCTGCTGTCTCTGCCTACCACACCTTGGTGAAGGGCAGAGTTGTCACTCAGTTACAGGTCTCCAAAACATTCCTGAAAGGGATGCTATACCTGAAACCCCCAATGCGCAATCCTGCACCTCCTTGAGATCTGAATTTTATTTTAGAGAAACTTACCCTGCCTCCATTTGAACCAGCTGGTAGTTGCGATATGCACTATTTGTCTTGGAAAGTGATCTTTTTAGTTGAAGTTACTTCTGCTCGAAGGATTTCCGAGCTTCAGGCCCTGTTGTGTAAGGAGCCTTATTTTGTGTTCCACAGAGACTGGGTGGCTCTGTGTATCAATCTTCAGTTTTTGCCAAAAGAGGTTTCTGAGTTCACGTTGAATCAGGCTATTCGACTACCAGTATATTACCCTGAGCATTCCAGTCAGTTGGAGGCAATTCTGCATACTTTTGGATGTTCACAGAATTTTGCATTACTACGCTAACCGTACAAAGTCTGTCCGGAAATCAGATCAGCTTTTTGTTTCTTTTTTTTTTTTTTTTTATACTATGTATTTATTATTATATTTTCATTTGCAAAATCATAGGACAGTTTTTACAGTGTATAAATTAGTACAGTACATAATTACATCAGTCAGATACGTAGTAATACATTAGTCAAGGGTCTCAGGACTACTTACATATTTTACAAAGCAATTCATATCATAAGCACTAAGACATTTACGTAAACCATCATCAGAGTCAATAGGGGGCTCCAAAAAATCCCATTGAGAATTTAGTGTACTTTTCCTAATCTTCCTTTGATACCTGGAGTGGAAGCTCTTTATTCCAGGCATTTAGAATTCCCTGAGTTTAATTTTTTGATAATTCCCTCAAACCCCTATATATTAGTCCAACAAAGTGGGGCCACAACTGTCCTCTCCCCGTGGTCATGGCTAAAGTAAGCAGTAAAGGGGGTGGATCTGAGAGTCTACTAAAGGCTGGTCCTTTACTTTAAACGCCCCCTAGTAAGCTTGTATAAGTTGAAAAATCTTGTTGTGGAAGATTGTATGTTCCTTGAAGTTTAGTAAATGAGAGGACCCCCCTGGCATCCACCAATTGGAACATAAACTTAAAACCTTTTTGTCTTCATTGAGCCAAAGTACCCTCCTGTTCCAAAGTAAGAGTTTGGATTCCGAAATTTAATAAATTAAAATAGGGACCCACTGGTTCCAGCTTTCTTAGATGGATGATTCTCTTCCAAGTCTCCATAGTAGAATTTGTACTATAAATAAGTCTAGGTCTTTTATTTACTGGGGCATATGGCATTTGTAAAAGTTCTCTCCCCTCCCTTACTCCATTAAGGGTGAATTCTAAGTTCTTCCATGGTATGTCATATTTTGGGTTATTCCAATTGAAAACTCGAGCTATCACTGTAGCATTTGCATACATCTGAAGATCAGGCAAATTTAAACCTCCCTTATTTTTTGGTAGCATTAATGTGGACCACTTGATTCGGGGTTTTTTTCCCAGCCCAGACAAATCTCACCAAAGACTTATTCCATTAGGGAAAGTACATTCCATCTGGCATCATCGGTATGATCTGAAAAAGATATAGCAGCCTTGGAAGAATATTCATCCTAATAAGATCCCCCTTAGAATATAGTGATAAATGAAGTTGGGACCATTGATGTAGATCAGACTCTATTTTTTGTGTTAAAGGTTCATAGTTTACCATAGTGAGATGCATTAACTGGTTTGGTAACTGTATGCCTAGATATTTTATCTTGATGCTATTCCAGCACAGAGGCAAACTGCCCTTCAGTGTCTGTGAGGGGGACAAATGAAAGGGAAGAACTTCTGTCTTAGAAGAATTTATATCCAGAGAATTGAGCAAATTGCTCAAGTATTTCCCATATTGCTGGAATAGAGAACTCTGGATCCGCTACTGACAATAAAATGTCATCTGCATGTAAAGCCAACTTCCATGATTTATTGCCCAGCTGAATGCCCTTAATTTTTTCTAATTTTCTAAGCATCATAGCCAAGGGCTCAATATAAATGGCAAATAACAAAGGCGATAGGGGGCCTCGCTGTAACTTGATGTAGGGTGTAGTACCGCCATTAAGTTTTATATATGCCCTTGGTTCAGAGTATACAGTATTTGCTCCAACCAATTCACAAATTCCTTCGGGAACCCAAATGACATTAATGTTCCTCATAAAAATCTCCAGGACACTCTGTCGAAAGCCTTACAGGCATCTAAACTGATTAAAGCTAAGGGGGTAGCTGAGTTAGCCATATAATCCATCAGGTGGATTGTTCTTTGTACATTATCTGCAGTCTGACGCATGCATAAGAATCCTACCTGATCTGGGTGGATCATGGTAGGCAATATATTCTCTAACCTATGGGCCCATATTGCCATGTATATCTTATAGTCATTATTTAAAACCGAAATGGGTCTATATGACTCTAAATTTAATGGATCTTTACCTGGTTTCAATATAGCTGAAATGGTCAGATATGACCATGAGGGTGGGGGTGGGCACTCCATCCTGCACCTCTAAAAAGTTTTTGCATCGGCTGAATTAATTTTGAAAGAAAAGTCTTATACTATTCAGCTCCAAAGCCGCCTGGCTTTTAATGTTTTAAATTTTAACTGCTTTCTGGATCTCTATAGTGGAGATGGGGCGTAAAAGTGAAGCCTGCTGGGATTCAGATAAGTGTGGAAAGTTAAGGGGTGTCAAGAAATTGTTAATATCCTCCGGGAAGGGGGGTGTAGGATCAGAGTACACATCTGCATAATATTGTTGCAATGCTTTCAAAACTGCAGGAGTTTTACTAAGAATATCGCCTGCTATGGAGTCTCTAATCCTTGTAATAGTGGCAGTATGCTTAAATCCTCTAGTACGTCTAACCAACTTTCTGGCACCTTTAGGACCTCCCTCATAATAGTATCTTTAAAAGATATAGTAAGGACATTTGCGTTGTATGATCTAAAATGGATTGTAATTCTGACTGAATTTGTCTAAGTTCTAATTGTGGAACTCGTTCTCCTCTATCTCTCTTCTGCTGTAGTTCTTGTAACTTATCTTGTAGTGTATTTTGTATCTAGATTCTGTTTGTTTATTTAATCTAGAGGAATAAGAAATAATCTCTCCTCTAATCACAACCTTCAGAGTATCCCAGAGGACAGTAGCTGAAATAGAAGGATCTGAGTTCTCCTCTAAGATTTGTGTTATACTGTCTGCCATTCTGGTCTTAAACACTGGATCCTTCAAGAAAGAAAGATTCAGTTTCCATAAAGTTGTTTTATGAGTTTTGTTTAACACAACCTTAATTAAAAGAGGTATGTGGTCTGAGAGGAGGCGAGCTTCCAGGGATATATCTTGAATCATATCTAGGTGCTCTGTAGATGTAAAAAAATAATCTATTCTAGCTGAGGTGTGAAATCTAGGGGAGACAAAAGTATGTCCCTCCACGGAGGGGTAGAAATGGTGCCATATATCTGTAAGACCCATTTTAGGTATCTGGGCTTTTAAAAGTTTTTGAGTGGGAGTAAACCAATGTTGTTTAGGGAAAGTGGGATCTTTCTGTGAAGATATTATTAGGGTGAAGTCGCCTCCTATCAGCATAACCCCCTTTTGCTTTTTGAGCAATCTATTAAAGAACTGTCTCAGTAGAGAGGGAGATGCTCCCGGTGGCAGATAAACACTCGCCATTGTCACGTCAGTCTCATGCAACTTCCCTTGTACTATGACAAAATGCCCATTATTATCTGAATAGACCTCCCCTTTAGTGAATGGAGTAGTAGCTGGAATCAAGATTGCCACCTCGCCTCTTCCCCGACTTATTAGATGAAGAAAAGACAGTGTTTCTGCCACCGGCAGCAAGTTTAGCATGTTCCCCTTGCGACAAATGTGTCTCCTGTAAATAAATGCATTCTGCGTTCTGCTTTCTCAGATATTGTTGTAATCTAGCTCTTTTTATGGGATGATTAATTGCATTAATATTTAATGACAATATCTTAGCTGTTTCTAATGCCATATTTTGTTTTCATTTGATAAATCATTACTGATTATTGCACTTTCTCCCCTCCACCACTCCCCTTCCAATTTCCGCAAGGATCCACAAAGTCTCCAGAATGTACCAACAAGAAATATCCTATCTCGTCTTAAATGTCCTGTCCTCTGACCAGTGCTATGTGATCTAACTAAAGTTTTCCTACTGTTTCTTATCAACCAAAAATAACTTATCACATATATATCTGCGATTAGCCACTGTAAACTGCTAATGTAAATGGTATATCCAGTAACCTGAAAAGATAGCTGTGCATCAATGATTGACAGTAACTCAAAAATGTATATACACATAACTATTGCTTTTGATATTATTCTGTACTGTAAAAGTTTTAGGACTTCCAGATGTGGGGAGAGAAATAAAAAACTCAAAATTTCTAGCAGAAACTGCTCCTGGAACATTTGAACTCTCCCTAGAACTGAAGTGAATCCCTTAACATTATTGTTAGGGGCCTTCGAGGAGCCAGGAAACTGTTCCCCTTTAAATAAGGCAAAAATAATATAGGAGAGGAGTATAAAACCCCAAAGAAAATCTTTAGGGACATTCCCCAAAAGCAGCATAGAGCTCAAAAACTGCTCCCTCCCCCTTTCCCTGCACCCCGAGCTTTCTGAAAATGTTTCCCTCTTAATTTTATTTTGATTATTGATGGAAGAGAAAAAAAAAAACTGCAATTAGTATAGTCAAATAATTATATCTGTAACTTCTAGTCCACCATTAGAAGGCACTTGGAATATGAGGTAGAATCTGATCATCGTGCAGTCGCCTAATTCAGGCTCAGAGCAGCTCATTATTTTAGAGAGCACACTTCAGGCCCGAGAAATCGATGGCGCAACACGTTTTTTTTTTTTCTTTCAATCTGTCTCTCCTGCTCACTTCAGCCAAACGAGCATCTCAGTTAGTTTCAAGTATTGTCACTTTTTGCTTCTCTCCTGTAGACTGCTAGGGTAGACCTGATTGTTCCCAGTTCTTGTTGTTTTCCCTGTCTTATGTTAGAGTTAGACTGCCAGCCAACTTGGCGTTTTTCTGGATTGTTGCCACCTAAACTTTGTTTGGGAAATTGTAGGCCCATTTTTGTAAGTTCTTCTTTTGCTTCATGAGCCGTAGAAAACACCCTCTTTCCAGTAGGTTGATGTACAGTTAGCTGCGCTGGATAAGGAGTTGTAAATTTGTACCCTGCTGCTTTCAGTACTGGAAGTAACAGTAAATAAGCACATCTCAAACGAGTGGTTTTTGGTGCATAGTCATGATCAAGATTGTGAGAGAGTATCCCCCCCCCTTTCCTTTGTTTTCGGGACTCTGTGGATTTTGGAAATCGTTATATCTGTTTTGTATTCTCCGTATCGTCTTGTGTGTGTTGGACTGGCCACCCACTTTGTTTATTTTTGTTGTTTGTTGTTCCTGTTCTTTGTTCGAGGTACAATAACCCCCCTTCCCCTGTGTTTCCTGTCTTGTGTCTAAAATCCATAGTATGCCCCATTAAACAAACGAAAGTTCCAGAATAATGTTGGAAACATTTGTAAAAACGTTGTTTTAAAACAATTATAATGCTAGGCGTTTGCTGTACATACTATTTGGAATCCTTGCCCTCTATGAACGTTTTTGCAGTTCCTAAGCAGTGTTAGAGAGGGCTATATATGCACTATGGATCCTGTTGCCAAGCGCTGCTGTATAGAAATATTTAGAAATGCTGGGGACTCAGTTTGTATGTTATTTAGTTTCTACTGTTCCCCTGCAAATTAATGCCCAGACTTCAGTTTACCAGGTAACAATTCTTCCCCCCCATGCAAATTCATGTTTGCAGCCTGCTTCAAGAAGCCAAGAGTCTTTGCAACTCCAGGAAGCTGAGAGTCCTTGCAGCTCCTAAAAGAAAGTGCTTTAGCGCTGTTTTCCCGGTTTCTTTGCCTCTAGTGTCTACGCGACTGTGCGAGTGCCGTAACGGCAACTCCCACACGAATGTGCGCACAGTCGCGTAGCATATTTATCCCGTTTCTCAGCTGTTGTGATATTTGGTTCCAAATTAAATGTTGGCACAGCCTTATACTCACCCCAAGAAGTGCACTCTGAATCTTTTTTTCTATTTTCGGGTCTATTGGGTAGCGAATGCCAGTTGACTTGTTTGTTGCTTATGGGACTCCTCCTGCAATGCAATAGCCATTAAGGGCCAGCCGGCCTCTTTTCCACCCCCTTTATACCATTAAAAGGGGGAGGTCCCTTCTATAATTCAACTACGTCCTTAAAGTGGTGGAGTAGTTTAAAATTTAGTTTCTGCACCAGTGTCAAAATGATACTGTGATTTCAAAGCTTTTGACTATTGTAAATGTTTTGTATTCTCTGGATAAAGAATGTTATGTCACATTTAATGAATGAAGGTAGAGCTAGCTGATCACATTACCCAATATGGTATTTAAAGAGTGCTTCTAAGTTGATCAGCAGATATAAGAGGGATGTGATGCTGTAAACATCTCTGGAGCTAGCCTTCTTCTAGTCTTCTTGCAGATGCCTAATTTTTATTTGATACAAATTTTATTTTATGTTTGTTTTGGTTATTTTGCCACATGCAGTCCGCTTTATTTACAATAAAAATTTGCTTTAGTCTGCTGAAATCTACCTCTGTGGTTCATCTATTCAAGACCCTACGACAGATGGTTTTAGAAGTGGGATATTGATCTGGAATTTGCACTCAGATTCTGAGAAGTCCCACATGCAAGAGGAGGCAGCAGATGTGATCGGTGCCACTACAAGGTCCATTGCCAAGAAATTTCAGTTACCATTACTGACTGGATTGGACCCTGTGGTAAGTAGGAAAACAGATAAAAGACTTATAATGGAGAATTTGCCTGTAGAGGACCAGAAGCTGGTGGAAGGGGCCCAGGCAGCTGAACCAGAGGTGGAGGTGCCACCTGAAGAACCCCAGGATTTAATTTGCTGGCTCTCTATCTAGCAAATGGAAATGGAAAGAGAAAGAGAGAGGAGAGAGAATCAAGCTCGTTGGGAAGAAAACCAGGCCAGATGGACTGATACTCTCAGGGCTATTCAGGCTATGGGTACGGTAGGTCTCCATCACCGGTAAATGTACAAAAAGACATTAAACTGGTAAAGCATGCAGCATCGGATGATATAGAAGCATTTCTATTAACGTTTGAAAGAGTGGCAACCGCCTGTGCCTGGCCAAGGGATCAATGGGTAATTCGGTTAGCCCCATATTTAACTGACAGAGCCCAGTTAGCCTATAGCCATGTTGATATTATACATGCCAACAACTACGATCATGTAAAACAGGCAATCCTCAAAAGGTACGATATTAGTACAGAGACATATCGACAAAGATTTCGGTCCTTTAAATTCCATCCTACTGATACTCCACAGGATGCCTATACCCAGCTGAAAGACCTGTGTAACAAATGGTTGCAACCTACAACACGAACGATTACACAGATATTGGAGAGCATCATTCTGGAACAATTTGTCAAGATTTTACCCCAGGATGTTCAGTTATGGGTCAAAGAACATCGGCCTGAAACAGCAGACACGGCTATTAGGTTGGCAGAAGACTACATAGCAGCACAACCTCATAGACAACGGTCTTCAGGAGGTCCCAGTACACTGCCCTCTCTGGTAAGACATTCCACATTGATACACCATCCTCAACCTGTTCATAACCCTGGAGCCAAACAGAATGTAAAAATTGGTAAGGGGTATAGTACAGACATTATTTGTCACCTTTGCAGTGGGAAGGGTCATATAGCAAGGTTCTGTCCCAAGAAGAAAGTTGAAGAGGTGCACTTAGCTCTAGCTAACTGGGGACAATATGTAGTACCTGTGCAAGTCGGACAAAAAGTGGTATCAGGACTAATAGATTTGGGAAGCAAACAAACCCTGATTCATGCTTCCCTGCTTAACACACATAAAGATAACAGGGGTCCTACTACCGGAGTTATGTGTGTCCATGGGGATATACATCAATATCCGTTAAATTACATTATACTAAGAGTAGAGGGACACACTCAGGAGATGAAGGTGGGTGTGGTTCCTCACCTTCCTGTACCGGTCATTATAGGACATGATTTTCCCCACTTTGAAAATTTGTTAAGATCTAATATCAGTGCAGTCACTACCAGAGCCCAATTGAAACAGGAAGAAAATTTGGGCCAGACTTTTCCTTTCCAGGAAGATCTATATGGGCCTGGTGGGAAGGACAGGAAGCCGAATAGTCAAAGAAGGAAAGAAAAGAAGCAATGGACTAATCAGCACAAGACAGGCCATATACCGGACATTAAAAATGACTCTATCTCTGATTACCTGAATGTTCATAATAATGCTGTTTTTCAAGAAGCTCAGAGAAATGATGATTCTTTAACCCCTTTCTTTTCACAGGTTGGGAAGGGTGATGAGGGAAGAGGGCCTATATTTGAACTGAGAAACGAATTATTGTACTGAGTTTGCACCAATTCTAGAACCAGAGAGACAGTAGAACAGTTAATGATACCACATAAATACCGGGTCCAGTTACTTAATTTGGCCCATTATATTCCCCTGGCCGGTCATTTGCGTAGGGACAAAACACTGAGTCGCCTCTTACATCGTTTCTTTTGGCCTGGCATTCATGAACAGGTAACAGATTACTGTAGAAGTTGCGAGGAATGCCAGAAAGTGTCTAAGATCACTCGCAAAGATAAAGTACCTCTGTTAACTTTGCCATTAGTGTCTACACCATTCGAACGTATAGCAATGGATATTGTTGGCCCATTACCTAAAAGTTCGAAAGGGAACAGGTTCATTCTAGTTATAGTAGATTATGCTACAAAATATCCAGAGGCTATACCTCTGAGGACCATTACAGCCCCTAAAATGGCTGAGGAATTAATTAAAGTGCTTGCCCAAGTAGGTATACCCAGGGAAGTCTTAATTGATAGAGGAACAAACTTTTGTTCAGCACTACTGAAAAGGTTGTATCAAGCCTTAGGTATTGAAGCACTTTTCACTACACCTTACCATCCCCAAACAGATGGACTAGTGGAACGCTTTAATCAAACCATGAAGCAGATGCTCAAAATGTTTGTGGTGGATGAAGGTAGAAATTGGGACATCCATCTACCATACCTCGTGTTCACATACCGAGAGGTTCCACAAGCATCCACAGGCTTTTCCCCATTCGAATTATTGTATGGGCAAAACCCAAGGGGGCCACTAGACATAGTCAAAGAGGAATGGGAGGAGAACAAACAGACTAAGGCAGTGTTACCCCTACAATACTGGCAGCAATTACGACAACATTTAATATCTTACATACAAAAAGCCCATAACACTAACCTACAACACCAGACCAAACAGAAAGAATATTAAGATAAGGGAACTGGGTCCAAAGAATTCATTGAGGGGGATAAAGTATTAGTGCTGTTACCATCTTCTGAACAAAAGCTTTTAACGAAATGGCAAGGGCCTTACATAATTACCCAAAGAACAGGTCCAGTAACTTATGAAATTGAGATGCCAGATAAAAAGACAAAGTGCATCTATCATGTAAACCTATTAAAAGCATGGGTAGACAGAACAGCACCTCTTACTGGTTATGTGATGCCTGAAACTGATAACGAATTGGAAACGGTTTATGGACGTTTAGAAACTAGGGGCCAGATTACTGATTTACTGGTCAATCATAAGTTAACAGAAGATCAAAGGAGAAAATTAGATAAGGTTATTGATAACTTTAAAGATACATTCACAGGTACACCAGGGACAGTCAAACAGGCTACTCATCACTTAAGAGTTATGAATATTCAACCCATAAGACAGAAACCCTATAGACTTCCTGAAAGGGTACGATCAGATGTGATTCAGGAGGTAAAAAAGATGCAAGAAATGGGTATCATAGAACCATCACATAGTGAGTGGTGTTTTCCTATGGTTGTGGTAGCAAAAAAAGGCGGCGGCATACGTATATGTCTAGACTTCAGGAGACTGAATGCTGTGTTCCAGTTTGACAGCTATCCGATGCCTTGCATCGATGATATCCTTGACCATCTAAGAAGTGCCAAGTACATTAGTACCTTGGACCTAACAAAAGGTTATTGGCAGATACGGTTAGAACCGCAGGATAAAGATAAAACCGCATTCAGTACTCCTTTAGGTTTATTTCATTTTAGTGTTATGCCATTTGGCCTTCATGGGGCTCCTGCTATTTTCCAAAGGGTAATGGATACCTTATTAACATCACACACTGCATACAGTGCTGCATGTTTGGACGATGTTATTGTATTCAGTACTTCGTGGGAGGAGCACATCAGACATCTAACGAATGTACTGACTACAATAACTGAAGCTGGACTAACTATACTGTAAATCCCACAAAATGTGCGATAGCAATACAGGAGACAAAGTATCTCAGATTCCAAATTGGTAATGGTACGATAAAGCCAGAAATAGATAAGGTAACGGCCGTGGCAAGCAGCCCTAGACCCCTTACAAAGAGGGATGTATGCTGTTTTCTTGGGCTTGCTGGCTACTACCGCAGGTTTATATCTAACTTTTCTACGTTAGCCGGACCCTTAACAGACTTAATCAAGAAAAGGAATCCAGAAAAAATTAAATGGACAGATGAGTGTGAGGATGCTTTTCAGACCATGAAAGCTAAATTATGCTCTTCTCTGATCTTAAGAACCCCTGATTTCACACAACCATTCATTCTTCAAACGGATGCATCTAATTATGGAATAGGGGCTGTGTTGACGCAGATTATAGATGGAGAAGAGCATCCTGTTATTTATATAAGTCGGAAGATGCATGAAAGGGAAACACATTATTCTGTTATAGAAAAAGAATGTTTGGCTATAAAATGGGCCATCGATGCTCTTAGATTTTATTTGTGGGGTGCAGAATTTGAACTCTGGACTGATCACAACCCCTTATGTTGGTTGCATGTCTTGAAGGATAAGAACCCTCGCATTATGCGATGGTATCTTTCCTTACAGATATATAAATTTACTATCAAGCACCGGACAGGTACTGCACATGGGAATGCTGATTTTTTTGTCCCGTTATGGGATGGAGAATAAAGATACCGGCCATCAGACCTCAGGGTAATGTTTGTAATGTATTCTTATCATGAAGGAATATGATTCCTTCACGATATTGTTTGTTTAGTAAAAAAGGGACCCTGAGGTGGAGCCCTAGAGTGAGGGTGGGCTAAGGCTCCATCTCTCTTTTATGAGAGATCTGATGACAGGTATCTGCGCAGAGTCGGGAAAATACTATTTGATCTCGAAACCAAAGCTGGCAGTTTGGTTTTGGGTGGGGAGGAATGTGAGAGAGTAACCCCCCCCCCCTTTTCTTTTGTTTTCGGGACTCTGTGGATTTTGGAAATCATTATATCTGTTTTGTATTCTCTGTATTGTCTTGTGTGTGTTGGGCTGGCCACCAACTTTGTTTATTTTTGTTGTTGTTCCTGTTCTTTGTTTGAGGTACAATAATCCCCCTTCCCCTATGTTTCCTATCTTTGTCTAAAATCCATAGTATGCCCCATTAAACAAACGAAAGTTCTAGAATAGTGTTGGAAACATTTGTAAAAACGTTGTTTTAAAACAATTATAATGCTAGGCGTTTGCTGTACATACTGTTTGGAATCCTTGCCCTCTATGAACGTTTTTGCAGTTCCTAAGCAGTGTTAGAGAGGGCTATATATGCGCTATGGATCCTGTTGCAAAGCGCTACTGTATAGAAATATTTAGAAATGCTGGGGACTCAGTTTGTGTGTTATTTAGTTTCTACTGTTCCCTGCAAATTAATGCCCAGACTTCAGTTTACCAGGTAGCAATCCCCCATGCGAATTCATGTTTGCAGCCTGCTTCAGAAGCCAAGAGTCTTTGCAACTTCAGGAAGCTGTGGGTCCTTGCAGCTCCTAAAAGAAAGCGCTTTAGTGCTGTTTTCCTGTTCTTTCACTCTAGTGTCTACGACTATGCAGTGTGAGTATTATAATGGCAACTCCCACATGAATGTGCGCTCAGTCGCGTAGCATATTTATCCCATTTCTCAGCTGTTGTGATATTTGGTTCCAAATTAAATGTTGGCACAGCCTTATACTCACCCCAAGAAGTGCACTCTGAATCTTTTTTTCTATTTTCGGGTCTATTGGGTAGCGAGTCTGTAGCGAGTGCCAGTTGATTTGTTTGTTGCTTATGGGACTCCTCCTGCAATGCAATAGCCATTATGGGCCGGCCAGCCTCTTTTCCATCTCCTTTATACCATTAAAAGGGGGAGGTCCCTTTTGAAATTCAACTAAGTCCTTAAAGTGGTGGAGTAGTTTAAAATTTAATTTCTGCACCAGTGTCAAAATTATATTGTGATTTCAAAGCTTTTGACTAGTGTAAATATGTTTTGTATTCTCTGGATAAAGAATGTTATGTCACATTTAATGAATGAAGGTGGAGCTAGCTGATCACATGTTACCCAATATGGTATTTAAAGAGTGCTTCTAAATTGACCAGCAGATATAAGAGGGATGTGATTCTGTAAACATGTCTGGAGCTAGACTTCTTCTAGCCTTCTTGCAGATGCCTAATTTTTATTTGATACAAATGTTATTTTATGTTTGTTTTGGTTATTTTGCTGCATGCAGTCCACTTTATTTACAATAAAAATTTGCTTTAGTCTGCTGAAATCTGCCTCTGTGGTTCATCTATTCAAGACCCTACGACATATGCGAGTTGAGCCATAGAAAACTTTCTGGCACCACCATGCTGTAAGCAGAATATGTTTTCTAGGGACATGGATATGTTGTTCATCCACACTGTCTGGCAGGTATCCTTGCCGCTTTAAATCTTGCTGGAAGGTCTTCAAGCTGGCTCCTCCCACCCACCCGGGTGGTAAAACTCTCGGCTCCGCCCCATGACGCCAGATCTTCCTTACCGCTTGGAAGCTCAGGTTCCTCCTTAACGCCTCTGATAAGACTGGTTCCTAATTCTTCAAATTTCAAATCAAACTTTTTGCTAAAAAGACTTGGTCTTCCTCCTCGCGCTGCGATGGACAACGACTCGGTTTCCGGAGATGCCCTTGTGGGCAGAAGATGTCTTGACGGATCCGCACTCCACGCGGCATCTACTGCTTGGCCTTGAGTACGAATTCCGCAAGCTTGCGACCTGTGCTTCTTCTTTTTTTCGCCCACGCCTCGAAGACCGTATGCTGCTTACAGCTGGGTGTCTCAGAGAAAAGATTTCCTCCGGTTAAATCTAAAGAGGCCCGTTGGCGGTGTCGGCGCGGCGTGGCTCGGGCGGATCAGCTCGAGCAGATGATCGCCTCGAAGAGGGGAGGCTAAGCGTGGCCGCTTTACCTCGGGCTGCGGCATTTGTCCCGCCTCTCTCAGTGCCTCGATTCGCTTCCTTTAAGGAGCTCTGTCTGACCCTCTCGACGAAAGGTGAGGGTCCAACTTCTTCTGGACCTTTTTCTCGGTCCAAAAAGAGCAAAAGTAAGTCTCACCGTCGACGCTCTTGGGAGCGGGAAAGATCCCCCTACCCTTGTTGTCGACAGTCTACTTCGGTCTTCCCCTCAGCTTCGGCCACTGGCTTCATGGTGTTCCCGTCAGGCCAGTTGACCGAGACTCCCGTTGACGCGGTCGAGATTTTTCTCGACCCGTTAGATGGGTTGTCGGCTGGAGAAGCTGAGAACCCCCTCTCCCCGGTTCCCCCGGTGGGAGTTGAGGATCCCGTCGGCTCGTCTGTGCCTCCGGTTCTGGAGCCTTCGATGGAATCGTCCGAACCGAGGGGAGTGCCGATTCCCGACACCTCCCCGCACTGTCCTCGGCCTAGCCGAGATTCTCGGTCTCTGTCTCGGACATCTTCGCGGTCCAGCCGAT
This sequence comes from Neoceratodus forsteri, assembly GCA_016271365.2. NCBI lineage: Eukaryota > Metazoa > Chordata > Ceratodontiformes > Ceratodontidae > Neoceratodus > Neoceratodus forsteri. Next base: position 263,335,111 of record CM057454.1, on the reverse strand, counting down.
CCCGCCGTCATAAGCGGTCTCGGTCTTGGCACCGCGGCAGGCGGCGCCGCCACTCTTCCTCCTCCTCGGACGAGGGGAGGCTTCGACGCAAGTTGCGTCGGAGGTATGAGGAACTCATGTGGCAACAGCTCCTTCTGACCGGGAATAAGCCAACCCAGTCGTCTTCCCCGGCCATCAAGTGGCTGTCACCGGAGCGGCCGAAACAACCCCTCGTTGTAGCAGAGGAGCCTGTTCCCAGGCCGGCTGTTCGGCCAAATCCAGCTGCCCCACCGATTCTGGTGGAACCTCCGCCTCCACAGCCGTTAGTTGGGGCTCCGACCAAAAGTTCTCGGTCGGCTCGGGGTTTGCCCCATAGGCTGTCTGTCACCCTCACTCCCGATAGACCTCGGCAGGTGGAGTGTGGCTCAGGCCCAAGGCAGCTCTTTGAGGACTCTTCCGAGTCCGAGGATGATTCTTCCCTTTGCTCCAAGCGAATGGACTTGGAGTCCTCGGGAGGACAGTCAGTGGACGATAGCCCTTCGTCCTTCCTAGGATTGCTTCGGCTATCTTGGAGTCCACCGGGATGAAGCTCGAACCCGTTTCTAAACGGGCCAGGTACCCTCACGGAGATTCTGGACCGAGGGGATTCCCCACGGAGGCCTTTCCGGTGGCCGAGGCCATAGTGGGTCCGGCCTTGGAGCTTTGGCAGCGCCCTGCTTCCTGCCCTGCGCCTCGGCCAGGATGGCCAGGAAGTATGCGGTCCCTACCGGTTCCCTGTCCGGTTTTTCGGAACACCCCTCTGCTGAGGGGTTGGTTATCGACAGCGTTTTCTGGCATGCCGGGAACGCCAGGGATGTGGACAAACCTCCCGACAAGGAATCCAAGAACTTGGATTATGCCGGGTGAAAAGTCTATGCTGCGTCCTCTCTCGGCCTTCGTCAGGCCAGTTCGGCCGTCCTCATGGCACATTTTTCTCATGCCCTGTTGGGCTCCCTGGATGAGATCGTCCCTCATCTTCCTGTGGATCTGCAGACTACGGTCAGGCTGGTGTGGGACCAGGGCAGGGCAGTGGCAAAACAGCAGCTCCAGACTGCTTTAGACATTGGGGACTCATGTGCCAGGTCTGTGGCGGCCACAGTGGCCATGCGTCGTCGGGCTTGGCTGAGGATATCCACCTTTACCTCGGATACCCAGCACAAGTTGGCGGATGTTCCCTTTTTGGGGACTGACCTCTTCGGCCCTGGGGTGGAAGGTCACCTGCAGAGGATCGAGAAGTCCAATGCTACCTTGGACTCGGTCTCTTCCACTCAGAAGGACAAAGGCCGTAAGCCACAGCCTAATCCCTTTTGTCCTTCTGCTCCCGGCCCAGCAACGTCAGGGCCAGCAGGCTCGGGCATGGCATCCCAAACCCAAGCCGTCGGCTTCCTCCAACAGGAAGCAGGGAGGTAAAGGCCCAGGAGGTCCCTCGGCCGGTCCCTCCTCCAAGCCTGCCCAGTGACGGCTGAGGGTGTCGCCCATCCCTCGCACACTCACCCTGGTTCCTCTGGGGACAGCTCCGACACTTCCTTTCCGCCTGGTCCGCTATTACCACTGACAGGTGGGTACTGGAGGTGGGAAAAGGCCTGCCTCTAGAATTCAAGCAGGCCCCGCCTTCAGAGCCGCCGCACCGGGGGCCTCGGGTCCGCAGCTCACTGTCGGCTCGCCGAGCCGATATCGCTGTCCTCCTCCAAAGGAGGTGATCAGGAGGTAGAGGACCCCTCAGACCCGGGTTCATGTCCAGGTACTTCCTGGTTCCGAAACGGATGGGGGGCTGGCGCCCCATTCTCGACCTACACGACCTGAACAAGTTCCTAAGGTCTCGAACCTTCAGGATGGTCACTCTGGCACAGATAATACCATCTCTGGAACACGGCGTGTGGTTCTGCTCTCTGGACCTGCAGGACACGTTCTTTCACATCCCTATCCGTCCATCACATTGGATATTCCTTCGCTTTCGAGTGGAGGGATCCCTCTTGAGTTCCGTGCCATGCCCTTCGGCCTGTCTCCAGCTCCCAGGGTCTTCACCAAATGCATTGCAGTGGTGACAGCTTTCCTGCGGCGCTGAGGGGTCCGGGTGTATCCTTACCTGGACGATTGGCTGATAGCAGCCCCCTCCAGACAGGGAGGTGGAGCGGTCCAGAGATCTGCCCTCCAGGTTTGCTCTCAAGTCGGCCTTCTCATCAACGAGGCCAAGTCGGAACCTCAGTCAAGCAGGTGATTCTGTTTATCGGGCAGAGCTCGACCTCTTCGAGCCAGAGCATGGCTCCCGGGACAGGGCCGAGGTTCTTACCTCCTTTGCCCAATCATTTCTGGTTGGGCAATCGGCCTCTCCCGGGACTTCCTCGCCTCCTGGGTCTCATGGCGGCCTGTACCAGCGTGGTCCGTTGGGCACGCTGGCACATGCGCCCCTTCAGTGGGACTGGCCAGCCAGTGGTCACAACGCCGCGATCCATTGGACCAGCTAGTGATGGTGACCCAGGAGATGTGGAATGCTCCAGTGGTGGACGTTCCATCTCATCTGCAGGAGGGCATCCCGTTTGTCCGCTTGAGCTGCGGTCTCTCTATCGACCGATGCCTCTCTGATGGGTTGGGGTGCCCATCTGGGGAACACCAGTGCCGGCCTCTGGTCCCCGCAGGAGTCCGATGCCACATCAACCTGCTGGAGCTCCGGCGGTCGCCTAGCTCTCTCACCTTTGCTCCGTTCTCCGGGTCAAGTGGTCCGAGTCCAGACGGACAATACCACGACATGTACTACCTAAACCGCCCAGGGCGGGACGCTCCATGCTTCTATGCAAGGAAGCTGTCCGCATTTGGTCACTCGTGGCGCAGCCTGGAGGCGGATCTCAAGCCATTCATGTGGCAGGAGCTCCAACACCCTGGCCGATGCCCTGAGCCGATAGGGGCTGCATCTCACGATGGTCTTCCTGCCGGAGGTAGTACAAGATCTGTTCTCCCACTGGGGCACACCTCAGGTGGACCTGTTTGCCTCAGGGAGAGCGCAGGCTGAGACTGTTTCATGCCCGCCCCCCTCAGCAGGGCTCGCTGCAGGGGGATGCCTTCTCGAGGCTGTGGACCCCGGGCCTCTTTACGCCTTTCCCCCATTTCCCTTGATTCACAAGGTGCTTCTCAAGGCAAGGAGGGACAAGGCGCAGGTGATTCTGATAGCCCCAGACTGGCCCCGCCAGTTCTGGTACCCAGATCTCCTCAGCCTCAGCTCCAGGCTCCCGAGGCAGCTTCCAGCTCGCCCGGACCTGCTCTCAGTCAATCAGGGGAAGGTGTTCCATCCGGACCTTCAATCCCTGCACCTGATGGCCTGTTTCCTGGCGGCTAGAGTTCCAGGCCTTGGGTCTTTCCGACGAGGTCCTCAGTATTGTGAGGCGTCCGTAGGAGTCGACCAGGAAATGCTATGCCTTCAAATGGAAGAGATTTTCCATTTGGTCAGGCAAGGGCTTGGACCCTTCCTCCTGTTCTTGGCAAGCATTTTGACTATTTATGGTCCCTTTCTAGTCAAGGGCTTAGGTCGACGACCTAAAGGTGCACCTGGCAGCCATCTCTGCTTGCAGGCGCGGGCCAGGGAGCAGTCGGTGGCAGAGGAGAAGGTGGTCTGGCACTTTTTCAAAGGCCTTGATCACATTTCCCCTCTGGTGCGAGAACCTCCACCTCCGTGGGATTTACTGCTGGTACTGGCAAAGCTCATGGGCAAGCCATTCGAACCAATGCACAGGTGTGAACTCTCTCACCTGTCGTGGAAGACCGCCTTCTTGGTGGCTATCACGTCAGCCAGAATGATGGGAGAACTCCAGGCGCTCTGCATTGAGTCTCCTTACCTGGTCTTCCACAGGGACAGGTTGTCCTGCTTCCACCGAAATTCCTTTCGTGGGTGGTGTCAGAGTTTCACCTTAATCAGGTGTTGACTCTGCGGTGTTCTACCCCAATCACCTCGGAGGCTGAATACAGGCTCCATACTTTCAGACCCTAGAAGAGCGCTCGCTTATTATAAGGGAGCGCACGGCTGAAATTGGGAGAGGTTCGCCAGCTGTTTGTCACCCACGCTGAAGCCGCACCTGGCAGACCTGCAGCCAAGCGGACGATAAGCAGGTGGGTCACCTCCTGCATAGATCTCTGCTATAAGTTGGCGGGCATGGAGCCTCCCAGAGGGATAAGAGCTCATTCTACCCGTCATACTGCTGCATCGGTGGCTGCTTCCAGGGACGTCCCTATCCAGGAAATCTGCAGGTGCTACCTGGAAGTCAGCACACACCTTTATTACCCATTACCACATCGACCTTGAGTCACGCCGGGATGCTGGTTTTGGGGCCTCGGTTCTCCAGTCTCTATTCCCTAAGTAGGGGTAGTAGCCTTGCCTCCCTCCTCCCGGAGAACTGCTAGGAGTCTGCCAGAACGGTGCGGATGAACAACATATCCATGTCCCTAAAATACAGGTTACTCACCTGTAACAGGAGTTCTAGGAATGGTATATGTTGTTCATCCATCCGACCCACTCGACCTCCCCGGCTTCAACGCGCAACCTGAGCTTCCAGCGGGCCAGATCTGGCGTCATGGGGTGGAGCCGAGAGTTTTACCACCCGGGTGGGTGGGAGGAGCCAGCTTGAAGACCTTCCAGCAAGATTTAAAGCGGCAAGGATACCTGCCAGACAGTGTGGATGAACAACATATACCATTCCTAGAACTCCTGTTACAGGTGAGTAACCTGTATCTTTCGTTGCATAGCTGTTGAAACGAAAAAATTACTGACCTAGGTGGAATATTTGCAGAGGTAGGTTTAGGTGCCAATGCCCTATGCACTCTTTCAAGATGAAGACTGAGTTCTTTTGGCAGTTCTAAGGCTGTGTGTAGCAAAGCTTCAACAAATTCCTTAATGTTAGTTCCCTCAGAATCCGCAGGTAAACGGTAAATTCTGATGTTTTTTCGGCGTGCTCTATTCTCGAAATCTTCTTGGTGATCAGTTATTTGTTCTTGCATCTCTTTCATCTGCTGTACCATTTGTTCCAAATCGTCTATTCTATTCTCAGTTACTGTTGTAGTTCTCTCTTGTTTGTCTACTCTCTGCTCTAATTGTGTCACATCTCTTCGTAACTCACTGTACCTTTCTTTGATTTCTACATGAAAAGTAAGTATCTCTCGGTAAATTAGGTAAAGTTTTGCCTTCTTCACTTTGTTTTTTTGGTTGTTTCCCCTGAGATTTGATCAAGTCCCGTTTAAGATCTGCAGAGTCACGGTTATCTGATGCGACTGAGGCCTCCGATTCGGTTCCATCAGCTAACTCCTCCATCGTGCTGTGTTTTGTTATTTTTTTTTTTTGAAATTCCAAGTTTTATTAATTTGACTTAATAGCACATATGTAGTACAGATACCAGTACAGAACAGGATAAAACCCATTAGTACAGAGATATTTCAGAAGCATGAATCTAAGTATACAAACCCCCCTACACCCCTACCCACCCCTAGAAGGCGTCACCACCAAATCAGGTTAAACCTGAAGTATATTTAACCAGTACCTTGAAGCAGTGCCTGGTAGGAATCAAAAGCCACATAAAGACATCTCGAAAGGTAACCGTCAGAGGGTTATAATTAGAAAATTCAATGAAGGTACAAAGCGTATAATTTGCCCCATTTTTTATGGAAAGTAGGCATAGCGTGTCTGGAGCTTGCTATTAGTCTCTCCATTTTGAAACATAGGGAGATTTCCTCCAGCCACTCCTGATAAGAGGTAGCCACCTGATCCAGCCAGTGTCGGAGGACTAGCCTTTTCACTGCCATTGAAATTATGGCCATGTGAAATCTCCGCCCTTTAATCCTGATGGTCGAATACAGGCCAATTATACAAATTTCGACTGTGAGTAGTTCTTCCAGACCCAGAATCGGATCTAGGCTGTCACAAATTTTTTCCATAATGGGGCAACCTTAACGATGACCAAAATATATGCAATAGATTGCCGGTCCCTTCCACACCTTATGCAGCTAGCAGATTTAGACTTATCAATTTGACCAACCGTGTGTGTAATACATATTGTTTAATATGTAGAACTGTATAAGCCTATTCCTGTCCAAAGTAAGGTATTTATATACATCCGCCAGACCTGGTTCCAAGACATGGAGGGCACAGGAACCAGAGGTGACCATACATTGGAGCCAGTTAGGATTCCGGAATTTTGTAAGCAAAAGGTACTTGTATAGGCTAGCTATACTATGGGATTGGTGACACAGGTCCTGAGTTGCTCCAGAAAAGGCTTAACACTAGAGGTTAAGCTTACCAGTCCAGATTCTTTCCCTATAAGGTGTCTCAGTTGATACAACTTGAAAATATTCTGAGGAGAAATACTCAGCTTTGTCAGTAATTCGCTAGAAGAACCAAGGGAACCCTGAACATAAAGATCCTCTACCGAACAATCCTGAATTTGTGGGAGCCATGCCAGCATCAGCTTTTGACCACCAATTTTGATATTAGGGTTAAGTACTAATGATTGACCTAAATCTTTGGTATGCGGGATTTTAACAAAATTCCAGAATAGATTTAGAATTTTAATGGACAGCCCCAAAACTGAATCACGGATATCTTCCGGTAGCGCGGCGGAATAGCCATAATAAAAAATCTGTTGAGGGTCAATACTGTGTTCCTCTAGCAGTTTAAGCTCTAGTTCTAACCACTTGGGCATGTAGTGCACATTAGGAGGGCAAATCCATCTGCCCATTTTAGATAAATGACTGGCCCAGTAATAAAATCTAAAATTAGGCAAACGGAGGCCACCTTTTTCTTTAGGCAAGCAAAGCTTGAGGAAAGATCTCCTAGGTTGCTTACCCCTCCAAATAAATTTGGATATAATTGAATGAATTTTCTGGAAAAAGGATTTGGGAAGCCATATGTTGAGAAGATTCAGAGGGTAAAAAATGCGTGGAAGTACGTTCATTTTGATTATACTGATACACCCTCCAATAGCAATGGGGAGGTTGTCCCATCTGCTAAGATCCTTTTGGATTTTATCTACCAAATCCTCCAGGTTGAGCTTTCTTGATCGTATCCTCGTCACGGGCCAGATGGATACCCAAATATTTAAAGTGGCTCGGAGCCCACTTCATGCCAAAATGAGATATATTTGTTTGGAGCAAGAGTGAGTTAAGTGGGAATATTACTGATTTGGCTAAGCTTAACCTATAATTGGCAACCTTACCAAACTGACTCACTATTTGTAATACCTCCTGTAAGGACGTTTCTGGGTTTGCAAGGTGTAAAAGAATATCATCTGCAAAAACAGAAGGGGTCAATGTCTGTGGAGCGATAACACACCCTGAGATTTTGGGTGAAGTTTTGATATGCATCAGCAGGGGCTCTAGATATAAGTTAAATAAGTAAGGTGACAGTGGGCAACCTTGGCGAGTTCCAGAGTACAGGGAGAAGCGGGATGAGAACACCCCATTACAATAAACCTTAGCAGAAGCGAACCATATATATCGCCTTGATCCATTGTATAAACTTCTCTGGAAACCCATTTTATTTAAGGTGGACCACAGGAACTCCCAGCTGACCCGATCAAAGGCCTTCTTCGTCCAAAGGCAACTAAAGCCATGGGGAGCTGGGACTCCTGGGCTGCACGGAAAATATGGGTAAGTGTACGATGTGGTCCATTGCAGACCTCCCTGGACAAATCCTACCTGTTCCGAACTCAGCAGAGTTTGCCAGACCTGTTTAATTAGCAAGGAGAAATTTTAGTCAAATTTTATGTCATAATTAAGTAGCGAAATTGGTCTATAACTGGCTGGGTCCAAGATCGCTTGTCTGGTTTAGAAATCAAAATTATAGTAGCCTCCAGCAAGGAAGGGTCCAGTGGTTCAGAAGCTAGAATATAGTTAAATAAATTAAGGAGGGCAGGCGCAATTTCTTTACAGAAAGTTTTGTAGAAATTAGGGGGAAGGCCGTCAGGTCCAGGGGATTTGTCCAGGGTTAAGTTTTTAATAACTTCCTCCACTTCTCTTAGAGATATGGGAGATGAAAGTGAGTCGCACTGATGCGCTTGCAGTCTTGGAAGGGGGACACTCTCCAGAAAAGCATCTACCTCTGAAATTGGCGGTGAGAAGGCGTTGCTACCACACAAATCTTGGTAGAAGACTTCAAAGACCTTAGCTATGTCCCTTGGGGCAGTTTTGATTGAGCCATCTTTCGCCTTTAAGGCAGGAATTAATCTGGAACTTTCTAACTCTCTTAACCTGAGAGCGAGTAGTCTCCCGGGTTTCTCCCCTTGGTCAAGATATTTTGTTTTAGATTTTAAGATAGCATATTCTGTTTTCTCCTTAATCAGGTCTTCATATTCATTTCTAAATTTACATAAACTCTCTAGATCGGTTTGAGAATTGGTGGAGGAAAGAGCACTTTCTGCCTTTTTAATCTGGTTAGCCAAAGAGATGATTTTTTCCTCCCTCAACCTCTTCCTTCTAGAAGCCACTTTTATAAATTTTCCCCTGAGAAAACATTTTAGCGAGCACCAAATTAAATCCACTCTAGGAATAGAACCTGGTTAATTTCCAGAAAAGGAGATCAAAGACCTGAAGTGAGAGATTGTGTGCTCGTCCTTCAGGAGCTGTGTATTGAGCTTCCACGAGGTATCCTTTGACCAGGAGGATTAGGTGATAACTTGATCCATACCATTGAATGGTCCGAGATAACAATAGGCTCAATACCAGTAAGGAGATGTTGGCTAAAAGTACAGTGCTCACCAAAATATAATCTAATCTTGACCAGGATCTATGAATTGGAGAATAGTAAGTGTAGCTCTGATTGGAAGGATTCAATAGTCTCAAGGGTCACCCAGACCCAATAGGTTGCAAAAATCGTTAAGTGCCAATTGGGCGGATGTGGGGGATTTCAGGGGTCTATAAGTTCTAGCTAGGTCCTGTGAAGGAGCAATGTTCCAGTCCCCCCCTAATATAAATGCCGTTCGCAAAAATTCACTTAGTCTAGTAGTTAGCTGCATAAGTTGGGATCACCTCCAACTGGACCGTATATGGCTCCAAGAACCACATCTGTGTTATTGAGTAACCCTCTCACTAATACAAATCGACCTTCTGGATCTTTAATACAATTCTCCGGCACAAAAGACACATTTCGCTTTATCATGATAGCCACTCCCTTACTAACTGTAGACCCCCCGGAAACAAAAACCTGGGAAAACCCGTGACCCAGTAGTATTTTAGTTTCAGAGTCAAGAATGTGTGTTTCCTGCAAAAAGAGAATGTCCACACCAACCAGAGAACAATTTAATAAAATTTGTCTTTTCTTGATTACCTCTCTAATACCCCTGACGTTCCAAGAGGCAATTCTAATGTGGCCTAATGCCATTTAACAACAGTAGGAAAAAATAACCTGCTCAAATTGTATCCCCTGGCACTGCATTCTAACCCCTTAAGTGGTGACACCTTCCTCCCCCCCCACCCCCATAATAACACTCCCCTTGAACAAACCAAACAATGTAACAATAAATGACCCTCCACCTAACTAAGACTGAGCAGCTTTTGGATAGACCCAGAGTCCAAGGTGGAATTACATTGAGATATCCATCAGACACATTATAACCTGATAACTCTCCTCGCCTCCCCCATTACACCTGTAACATGACTAATAATATCAAGGCTAATCATAGCCCTTCCAACCCCCACCCTGAAAATGTCCAACCCTCTATCCAACTATCCCAAAAACTATTTACATCTGGTCCCAGATCTAACCCCATCAATAGAGCATCCAAATATATCCTAGAAACAGGATCCCTTCAGGGGTACCTTAACCCACCAAGCCCCTTGTTGTCTAAGTCCTCGTACATTCCTGTAGAACCATCCTGACTTACTATTGGGCCTTAGAAACAGTAAAGTGGTCGTTCCCTATGATTGGGACCAGGTACCCTAACCCCTACTAAGACCCATAACACAGGTCCCTAGCGCTCACTCCCCCGAGCCCCTTCCCCAACCCAACATTTACCCTTTGTTATGGTGCCCTTTAAGAAGTCAGGCCTTGTGGTTTAAAATAACCTCCATTGAACCAGTTGTTGTCCGCTCAAAACGGCCTTACCCCCTGAGTTCCGGCTCCTCTTAGTGCTGTTTCGAGGGCAGCAAGGTCGACTCCTCTCGCTAGACGAAATCCTTCCTGAAATTAAAACTGAAATTAGAACTGGCCCCGGGCTCCGACTAAATTAACGATAAGGACTGCACGCCGACTCAATAAGGAAGTCAAATCCGGAAATGTTAGCCAGAGGATATGAGGACGGACCAAGCCTGTCCTGCTACTAAATACGTCCCCGGAAACCTTCCCCCTTAATGTTGGTCCCACTTGCTACAGCAGTGGCGCGCGTGCAGAACTCCTTGGGGCACATTAGGCCGCACAGGCCCTGAGGCCTTTCTCATCATCAATCCCACCCCACCGCCTCACTCCAGCCCCAATGAGATCAGGTAAGCCCATCTTGATAGGACAACAGATATACTAGACACAGAAGATCAAGTATATATATAAAAAGAAAAGATACACTTGACATAATGTTGTCTATTTATAGTCAGATTTAAAGCATTTATGCATCAGTCTCCATTAAAGAGATTCGGGAGCTTCCTGGTGAGCTCGGGTAGTGCTTGATCTGGTGAATCGAAGGCCAGCCATGTCCCCTCCAAGGATACAAACAGCTTCGCCGGGTAACTCATCCTGAACTTGATGCCAGCAGCAATTCATTTTTTAACTATGGGGTGGAAGGCTGTTCTCCTCTGGCGAACCTCATACGGGAGATCTTGTGTGATTCGTATGTTGTTATGCTCCCATTGGATTGCCTCTAGCTCCTTGACTTTAAACAAGATGTGCTGTTTTTCAACGAAACTGAGGAACCTAATTATGATCGGTCGAGGGGGGGGGCACCTGGCAGGGGCTTTGGCTTTAAGGATCGATGTGCCCTCTCTATGTGGTAGTGCTGATTTAGGGGGGAGGGACCCACTATTTTGTTAAGAAACTGCTGAGTGAATCTAATAGCGTCTCCCCCTTCCTCAGACTCGGGTAGCCCCAGTATAAGAATGTTGTTCCTCCTACTTCTACCCTCGAGGTCTTCGGTTTTCAGTTGTAATTTTTTAAGTTGTTGCCTTAGTTTGGATATTTCTGGGTCTGTCTTGTCTTTCCAGTTTTCTAAAGACGAGGTTCTTACTTCCGTGTCTCCAACCCTCCGTGATAGAGCTAGAGATCGTCCTTACAGATTTAATTTCACAAGAAATCTCCTGGAGCGTTTCTCTAAAGGGGAGAAGTTCCTGGAGGAATCTATCCTCTGTAAGTGGGCTATTTGAAGCAGCAGAAGGCGTTTGTTTCGTCGATTGCCCGGAGTTGGTATTTCTGGCCTTCTTGGCGCTTTTCTCAGGCGACGTTGGTGGAGTGTGTCTCACACCAGGCGCTTTCATTTCTGTATCCATGCCTGGATTCCTTTAATATTGAGATCGCTTTCTCTTAAAATTATGTCACCAGGATCCACAGATGTTTAGGCTCACCCCAGCAATATAAAACCGTTGGTTTGGCAAGATAGGGCAAGAAAAGAAAACGAAATTTGGGTTGTAGGCTGGGAGCTCAGGAGAAAAGCAGCTACCAGCCACACTGCATCACGTGACTCCCCCCTGTGTTTTGTTATTAAATTCAATCTCTCCAATTCTCTACACTTTCCTCTGGTTTTGTAATGCAAAATCTGTTTCAGAACTATGCAGGACTACAGCCAAAGCGTAGTTTTTTTAGCTTGGGGTAGACGCAGTTCTCTTTCTAGGCTGCCATTACTCGGCGGGGGGGACCTGGAAGTAGCTTTTTGTTTCTTTTTCACTCAATAGAGGGGTGCAACAGTTTCCAAACAGTGTTTATCCAAGTGGTTGGTAAACTGCACTGTGTTCTGTTATCAGAAGTATGGTAAAACCCTCCCGGGGGAGGTTAAGGGGCATTCTGCTAGAAGCATGGCTGCTTCTCCTGCTTGTTTCAGGTGTGTGTCCGCCGCTGACATCTGTGCTGCAGCCACTTGGAGTTCCATCCATACAGTCACCAAACATTACAGTCATGGATGAATCAAAATACGATTACCACCTAAGGTAGGTGGCGAGATCATAATGGGCTAGACCCTCGATCTCGTAATTCTCCTATGAGCCTATGGACATTACCTCTAGGCGCAGGGCTGGTTTTGGACCAGCTGTCCTCCAAGACCTTCTGTCCTAATCGCTCTGCTTCTCTGTAGACCTTTCCTGCCTCCCGTGTTTGTTCCTTCTGATTCACACTGCTTGGGACTCTGTCTTCAAGGTTATTACCTACTGCAAAAGCCTTCTCAAAGTAAGTTAGCACAGTTACATAAGAACTGCCCGTAACAGTAGATCTTCGAGAGAGGCTCTTACAGTAGGTAACCTTTTTCCCACCCTCCTTATTCCAACTTCTGCTGCTCTTTGTCTGTGAGCTTATTTTGGCTCCAGAAGCCTCTTATCTGTTCTCCTGTTGCTCCTTTTCGGAGGTCTCTGGGGGGAGAACTGGAAGACGGGCATGGGGACCACCCACTATATAGTGTCACACTGACTTCAGTCACATGACATCGGGTGGGCGATCTCCCATTCGACGCTGCTAGCTAAAGTTTCCGGGTGGTCCTGACACCAGGGGGCAAATTCCTCAAGGTTATTACCTACCGCAAGAGCCTCTCTCAAAGATCTACTGTTACGGTATGTTCTTATGTAACTGTACCTGGAGCAGACAGTTGGTGTACAGCAACATTCTAAGCTATTCTCTCCTAAAATCCTTCACCTGCCCTAGCTACAGAAGTGCACTGTCCCCTACTGTGCTATTTTACCAGTCTGCTAGTCTTTGTATGGCAGGGCCCCTTGTCTTCAGATGTTCCAAGTCCAAGAGGAAGTGCTTTCTTACAGCACCTCAATTTATTTCTTACTCCTGTGAGGAGGGGTCTCCACCCCTTTGAGTGACAGTCCTCCACTGCCCGCCCCCCAATGGGTGTGCCTGTATATGGGTATATGTGTGTGTGTGTGTGTATATGTGTATGACCTCATCCAGACCAGTTGGCTCACCCCACATCCACCCCTGCTCTGTCCACTTTTATGATTCTGTTTTGAAGCATGTCCAAGGTGTGTAACCCCACGCCTCTTGCCTTTTAGGCTGACTAAGGCATTCGAACTGGCACTCTCCCATCTGCCTTACAGAATCTGTGGCTGAATTTTCCCAAGGGAACATTCCACAGAGCAACTTTTGTCCAATGTTTCCCATAAGACCTATTTGGTCATGTGACATCAGAGCCATGCTTTGTGCCCACTTATGACAGCAACATTTTTACATTAACACAGTACATTAACAAAAATAAATTACTATGAGTGGGTCCCAGGGTGGTAGCCTGGGTAGCAAACTGGCTGCACAACAGGACACATAAGGTAATGAATGGAACTCATTCCGAAGAAAGTGGGGTTACTAGTGGAGTACCTAAGGGCTCAGTACTGGGTCCAGTCCTCTTTAACGTCTTTATAGATGACATTGCAGAGGGTCTGGAAGGAAAGGTATGCCTCTTTGCAGATGACACAAAGATCTGTAACAGAGTTGATACACGGGGGGGGGAGAATAGAAAGGGTGAGAAAGGACTTGGTAAAGTTGGAGGAATGGTCAGACATATGGCAACTTAGATTCAATGCAAAGAAGTGCAAAGTAATGCACCTGGGAAACAAAAACCCAGGAGAAGAGTACACAATGACAGGGGAGGTACTAATAACAACAGTAATGGAAAGGGACCTGGGGGTAATCATATCAAATGACCTAGAGGTGGGTAAGAAATGTGAAAAGTCAGTAAGGAGAGCGGGGGATACTGGGATGCATAGGGAGGGACATCACAAGTAGAAAAAGGGAAGTGGTTATCCCTCTATACAAACAGATGGTAAGACCCCATCTGGAGTACTGCATGCAGTTTTGCAGACCCCATCTACGCAAGGACATAGACAGGATGGAAGCAGTCCAGAGGAGGGCTACTAAAATGGTGCAGGGTCTGCATCAGAAACCATATGAAGAGAGACTGAGAGAGCTTAATATGTATACCCTTGATGAAAGGAGGGACACAGGGAACATGATAGAAACTTTCAAGTACCTCAAGGGATTCAACAAAGTCCAGGAGGGTAGCATCTTTCAGAAAAAGAGATGTGCAAGAACAAGGGGGCACAATTTAAAGATAGAGGGGGGATGACTCAGGGGTAATGTGAGGAAATTATTTTTCATGGAGAGAGTGATGGATGCATGGAACCGCCTTCCTGGGGAGGTTGTGGGGTCTAAAACAGTGGGGGAATTCAAACATGCATGGGACAGACATAAGACAATTATAGTGGGGGGTTGCAGGAAGTAGGCTGTTGGTTAACTAGAACCTGCAGCTTATCCAATAGGTAGGGAAATGGGCAGACTGGGTGGGCCAAGTGGTCCTTATCTGCCGTCAAAGTCTATGTTTCTATGTTCCTACTAGAACAGTCTGGTCACATATCTGTCCCACCTGGGCATATAATACAATGGCTTCCCTAGTTTGGGTCCTAAATGATCTTCTGTTAGCTATGAGCAGGGGTCCAGCTGGACCTGTTGGCACCATGTGACACTAGGATCATGTTCTAGAATGCTTTTTCTCATACCTATTGGACAGATCACAAAGTGTTAGCACTAGTAATTTTTACATATACACTATGGGTTTTCTTCTGTGGCATACCCCAGCCCCAGAGAACAGTCCTATAAAGAATGAAGTGTATTCATCAAAAAAAGAAAAAAGGCGGAAAGGTTTATAGAGGTGCCAGCTGAAAATGAGGAAGACGTGATCGGTGAAGGTGATTTCAAGGGGTGAGTGCATGAGTGAGTGAGTGAGTAGGGGTGTTTGAGGAGGAGGATGTCAAGAATATGGACACAGTAGAGGGTACAGGAGATGACTGGACTGGTAGTGGTTGAGAGGTAGAGCTAGAGGAGAGTCGGCTGAGAGGGTTAGTTTATTTATTATTTCTATAATTGGTTACTGAGAAAGGCACACTGAGCCAAGGTTCATTTCCAGGTGCCGCCTACCGGAAGGGGGATAATTGAGTGTGTGCTTTTAGTTTGGGGGAGGGTACAACAAAATCTATAAGCCTTAAAACAAAAAATGGACAGTACACACTGAACCAAAATAGACATACTCAGACAAGAATACTGTACAGACTGCAACTGGAAAATGCAGTAAATAAAAAATACAATAATATTATCAAAATGAAAAATATTAACTGAGCAGTAGGAACAAGTGATCCCAGATCAGAAAACGAATGTATCAAGGAAGAAGAGTACGATAACTTGAGGAGAAGAAAGTTCTTCCACTAAGTAGAGTATCAGAAGTTTGCTCCAGTCAGTGGACAAATAAAGTTCCATCGAGGTAGGGACAAGGGAACTTGTATACTGAAGGTAACCACACTAGACAGACAAGGGCAGCTGCTAGCGAACAAATGAGTCTGAATTTGGTGGATAGAGAAGGAAAGGGGGCATTTATAGTTGAGGAAGACATGAGCAGGCAGAGGGAGGGTTAATTGCTGCAACAGGTATGGATGGAGATGTTTTGCAGGAGAACACTGAAGGAAAATGAAGAGGGAGCAGTTTTGAGAGCTAGGAAGGTTATTCCAGACAAGGGATGAGGCACCAAGTTGGAACAGCTCATATAATTAAAAAGGATAAAGATGTCCAGGAAGAATAAAAAGTTTGATGCAAGAGAGGAGTCATTGCATCTGGCACAAGATTGCCAGTAGAATCTGTTACATGGGTGGGAAACTGATCCAGAAGAAGTAGTTGAGTGATTCTGGGGGTTCTAGTCAACTGGTGGAGAAAGCCTAGTTGAATGGGTTAGCTTCTGTAGCCCAAGCGCCATGTGCCAATGGGCTACTACCCCTGCCTGCTGACCCTTGTACAGGTTAAGGGGCCTGGGTCCTGCTACGGAGACAATTGTGGGTTCTTTCCCAAAGTTATGAATAATAGCATGGTGCCTCAACCCAGAGTGAGTTGTGAGTGGGTCAGATGACTGATTGGTACAGCCCCCTGGGATACTGCACCTACCCAGCTCCCCGACCAGCCACCCTGCACACTGAATTCCCAACAACCTTTCCCGATCAAACACCATCAAACTACTAGAGGGCAAAATGCAATGAAAGTCTCTGGACACAGCAATTCCAACAATTAATTCACAGCTTTATTGGAGGTAAGGGCTAGGAAAGGGGGTATCTGGAATAGGGATCGCTGTGGAATGAAACAGAAAATTAGTGACAGATTGGTAAATGGCAACATGAAGGCCTGTAGACCGGTACACCCCCTGGCTGCCCACCCCCACTGGCACCAGTGTTGCACCTTGAGGAATCCCTAGGGTACCCTCGAGTTGCAGGCCTGGGTGTTGCCGTGGGTTGGCCATCTCTTGGGGCCCTGAAAGCTTGGGAAATGTTTAGAATAAATTCACATTCCTTTGTTATATTTCCAGGAACCAGGTCCTGGGAACTCACAGTTTGTGGAACTTATCAGCTGCTGTACTTGTAATCGCCAGGTGTCCTGGAGTGTGGAGCTCTGCGCAGCAAGTGCAGCAGTAGGCAGAAGGGAGGATGGTCTCCGGTCCCTTGGCAGGTTTGATCTTGCTTGAAGGTCTTGCAGTTTGTCCCGTTGATTGAAGATCTGGCCGCTTGTCACCTTCAGCCACTTCTGGCCCATTGCAGAGCTCAATGGCAGGTCCACACCAGCCCCAGGAGGCCCAGACTTGGGAGTGGCTCCCCAGCTCGGGCTTCCCATAAGGGTCCTAGGGGCCCTAGCAGCCCAACAAGCGCCGGTGACCTCCCGAGACAGTGGGTCCCACTTCAAAGGGGTTAGCTAGTTCCCTCACTGGCTCTGGGTGGGGACTCCCAAACAGTAGGAGCCCCCCTGCAGTCCCTGCACTGACTCCATGAGTCACTGGTAGCTAGGCAGTTCTTCCAAATAAGCAGCAGTGTCAGTTTTCCATGAGTGCTAGCCATTAACCAAAAGCTTCAGTACATAATCAGATGATAGAAATCAGAAGAGGAGTCAGGGCGAAGCAAGCCCCTGCTCACTTTGAGTGCTTCCAAGGTTGAAATTGTCCAAAAGCAGTTTCCACACAGCTTCAGCTGGGACACAGCTCTCAGCCACCCTGGTCAGTCCACAAAGCAGATTCACACAACCTGGCTAGCACCTGACTCCAGAGACACTTTGCCTCAAAATATTTGAATTAAAGTCCCAATCCGTAGAGCAGTTTCTCTGCAGCAGCTGGTTAAACTCCCCAACCGACAGCATAGCTCTAACAGCTCAGTTTTAGGCACAGTGCAGGGTCTCCAACAGCTATTTTCTCCAATTAAGATAGCACAGTTCACGGTACCCGGGGAGTTTCACAGTCAGTCCTATCTCTCACTCTCTTTTGCTTCCCAAATTCCTTTTCCTCAGTGGAAATCTTCAAACTGAGACCTGAGCAAGGCCTCTGGCAGTTCGATTCCACTCACGCAGAACCCTCTTGACTCAGGAAGAGCCCAGGAACAGACTGACGCAAACCCAAAAAAGTCCATGGGTTTTCACTCGAGAATCCAGACTCCTGATTGTCTGTTTGATTCATCAATCATCAATAACAGTAGAAATAAATATTTCCCGACTGTTCATTGGGGCATAAGTTAGGCACCTGAATTAGTGAAACTCCCTCTCCCAGAATCCCTTGGGTCCTCTTTCAGGCATTCAAGCTGTTGACTGGCTACAGTAGAGGGGTCAGAGCATCAGCAAAATGTCAGCTCTCATCCAGTTCGCCAGCAGTCCTCGTGTGATCCCAATTTCCAGTCCTGGTGCAGCCAGGGAGAATACCCTACACTTCTAATTTCTCCACAGTCTGTTAGCCCCACCACTGTCCTCTCAATTGAGCCCATTCAAATTTCTGTGGTCCATGGTTCCCCAGTCGCTGCCGCCATAATACTGTCCCCCCAAGCGGCAAGAGCAGCTCTTTAGTATTCATGCAGGGCTCATTAATATTCACGAGCCCCGCTCCATACCCCGTTTGAAACCCTTTATTTCCGGAGGCTTCCGATGCCCGCCATTGTGGTCTCCTGTCCCCATTTGGGTGAAGAGGGGCACAGGGACAAAGAAACACCCTTCGTGATGACCACAAACTGGGCTGTTGCCATATTAAAGCACTGCTATGTGCATGCGTGCTCACCTGCAGATTCAGCACAACACCAGTGACTCGCGGTGCAAAATTTAAGCCCAGCTGGGCTGAAAATAGATACTGGTTTTGAGGGGTTTTGGGGCACCAAAGGCAGCCTGAAAAGGGAAAAACCCGGGCAGATAAGGTAAGGTCCCAGAAGGTGGGTTACACTTCAGGACACGGGCTCTCAACTGACAAGTGAAGTATTCTCGGAGGAATGTCTGTCAGTGTCAAATCAGTGGACAGGGTTCAATGAGAAATCCAGTAGTGGTTGAAGTATCTGAGAGAGGCAGGATGTGGAATAAGGAATAAAGGTGGAATGGGTCAGGGAAGTCCATGGCAGGATAAAAATTGTGATGCAGTCCATGTAGCTGGCACAAGATCTCAAAAGAAATCAAATTAAATGAATGGGAGGTTGAGAGCTAACAGAGTTATCTTGGAAATTTCAATAAGCAATAACTTGGGAATTTCATATGGCAGATGGAGGAAGCTAGGTTTAGTGGTTTAGTTGCAGGCCTGGGGGGGGGGGCTCTTTGTGTCAAGGCAAGGTAGCACTCTTGGCCTGCTTCTTATGGATCTACTGCATGGTAAACATGCAGCATTCCTAGAGAAGCAAGCCAGAGAAAACAGACATGGTGCATGGACTCAGGAAAGTTTGGGAGGAGCAGCTGGTTGCTCACTCAACAGTACCGAGCCACTGTAATAGGGTGTTTGTTACAGCCCCAGGACAGGAAGATCAGTTCTTGCAGATCTTCTAGGTTTTAGGGTTAGAAAAGTTTATATAGTCTGTGGGATTTGAATCAGGCTGGAGCAATTTATTCACTCTGCTGAAAAAGTGAAGCACTTTTCTGAACCAAACCCACCAGAAATTGATCCAGTGCAATTAACTTTATTTCTAAAGTGCCTTTCCCAGAGAAGCTCAGAGCAGTTTACAAAATGTGTAACTCCCACTCAGCTAACTTAACTGCTATCTCTGTCACCTTTAACACTTAGGGTTCCCACTCTTGGACTAGTTGACAAGTAGTCCCAGGAGCCCCCTCTGTTATTTCTGCTGTTCACCACACTCTCAGCTGCGGGCTAATGCCATATTATAACACTCCCTTGGAATTTGTTGGAAACCTAGATGGTGGGCGTGGCCCCATGGGGTACCCTCCTTATCTAGGGGTATATGGTAACTGCTTTGCTGGAGGTCTTCCTGTCAAAATGAACACATTAATCATTACATATTTACAGCTTCCTTTTCCCATTCACTTCCAGGCAAGTTTCACTCAGTAGCAGTTCTGTCCTGACAGAAGTAAATCAGTCTGATGCATGATAGAATGTTGTCATGTTTACTAACATAGTTACACTGGGTCTATGACAATCCGTGCCCGACAATCCGCTCTGCGTCAACTTGCCCCTGATGATTAGCTCCCTGGACAACTCACTCCTGACACACTCGCGCCATGTCATTTGACTCCCGCTACGACTCCTACTCCCATTGATTAGTTACACAGTTAGTTACTAGTTAGTTAGATTTCAGAAGAATTCAAAGGCCCAGATATTCAAACTGCGCCAGGCTGTAGCGCAACTTGACTGTGCAGGGGTGTGGACTGGGCGATATTCAATGGAGCTGTGCCATGGCACAGCATCGTTAAATATCGCACCCTGGCCACCCGCAGTGCACATGGCGCAGTGGCACTGCGCCAGCGCAAGTGGCCAGAGTGGAGCATGGGGATGCGCTAGCGCAAGTTCCATTGCGCTATGCACAGCAACCACGCTATTCAAAACTTGACATGCAAATGTGGCCATAATGTATGCAAGGTGCAAATGGAGCCATTTGCATGTCATTATGGCCCCATTTGCATGCAGGTGCACCGATCCCCGACGACTTTCGCCTGGCGCCCTGCCAGGCAGTAGCCATTGGGGACCGACGCCCCCTGCAGCCGGCAATGTGCTCCACAGCCCGATCGCGGGCTGCAGTAAAAAAAATGGAAAGCATAAATCCCTGGTGGTTCAGTGGACCGCTGATGTGCCCGATCGCGGGCATTTGTAAAAAAAAAAAGAAGAAATATGTCCAATATCCCTGGTGGTCCAGTTGGACCGCTGTCTGCCCGATCGTGGGCATTTGTAACAAAAAGAAGAAATGCGTCCAATATCCCTGGTGGTCCAGTGGACCGCTGTCTGCCCGATCGTGGGCATTTATAATAAAAAATAAATAATACCAATATCCCTGGTGGTCTAGCGGTACCGCCCACTGAGCCCCACTCGCCTTCACCCTCCGGTTAGTCGGGAGGCAAGCACCACCTGCTTGCCGCTTCAGTTGCCGATGATTACCATCGGGTGGTTGGGACGCTTGTTGTTCATAGTATGACATCGGCGCTGTAGTCAGCATGCATTGATACATTCCAGATATGTGAATGGATCATTCATATCTGAATGTAGTACGGTACGGGCTGCACGCCCATTGGCTCTGCTGTGGACCATCGGGTACAGCCCCACCGACGGTACAGTCGGCGGGCAGCAGGTGGTGGGTGCTGCCGGCTGACCGGGGTTACTACTGGACATATTTCTTCTTTACAAATGCCCACGATCGGCAGACAACGGTCCACTGACCACCAGGGATATTGGACATATTTCTTTTTTTTACAAATGCCCGTGGATCGGCAGACAGCAGTCCACTGGACCACCAGGGATGGTGATCGAATTCTTCTTTTTTTTTTTTTACAAATGCCTGACAAGCAAGTGAGGCACCGCCAGGTGCAGCCGGAGCTCGGTGGCTACCCACATGGGTGGCAGCTGCCGTGTTGTGCCCTGAAATGCGGCAGCTCACCTGTGGGTGGCCATCCATTGTTCCTTTTGTTTTTGATCAACTTTGTGCTGGCGCAGGTAGGGTTGCGATGCATGGCTCTGCATATCCCAGGCTGAATAGGCTGTCAGGGTATGCATGGGCACACCCCCACTTGCGCCTGCATACATTACTGACGCCGCCCGAGCATCGGGTTTTGTACCGTGCACTTTCCCTGCTTGAATTGCAGCTGGCGCATTGGTTGTTTCATGGCGAAAAGTGCTGTGCCATGCTCAACCCTTTTGAATATCTGGACCAAAATATACAGAAATCAGGAACATTGACAGCATACCATTAACTGGTGTTCACCTGTGCAAAACGAGATGCTGAGATTGAACAGATTATTGCTGGCAATGCCCAAAGTGAGCCAGAGAGAATTTGTTTCTGCTGAATTCCAGGGAGCGGGAGCTAAAGTAAAAGCTAGTGCAATGGGTACATTGTTTATGCTGAATTCAAGGGAGTGGGATCTAAATGACGCAGAGCCAGAGATACAGGGAGCGAATTTGACAGGGACGAATTGTAGGGAGTGAGTTGTCTGGAGACGAACTGACAGGAGTGAATTGGCGTGCTCCCAGTTACACTCACAGGAACACGTTTCTTAGTCAGTACTGCAAAGCTACACTAGTTCCTGATCCCGTACAACATAAGTCAGAACCTAAGGGTCCCTTGCAAAAGGTTGTACCCTTAACACATTCCTCCTGTGGAGCCCATGACTGCTATTATTCCTTGCTGTTCACCAGTGTGTGATGTTATAACTTGGATCAGAGCCTTTCTTCACTGTTCTCTGAATTTACCAGATGTCCTACTTTGCTAACCACTTTGGGTTACATTCATTTTCTCACATACTGCATGGCACCTTGTCATCAGTTCAGCTATTGTGCAGGAGGCACTTTCACTAAGACATTATCGGTTAATGGCCACCCCGGCTCTTAGTGCCTGTCGTTAACCAGTTATTACTCTCACTGGATGGTATGCTATGCATCAGCGCAGCTGCACCTACCTCAGTCTGCTGTCTGGCAGCAGCTGGCAATCTCTCCAGGCTCGCTGCTAGAAGCAGTATCTCTGATGTACGTCCTGGTTTGGGAATCTCCTACCTGTTTCTATGGCTAAACATGTCACCAGAGTACACATCATCTTCAGCATAGCTGGCAACATCTCTTGGGTACAGGACTGTTATCACCCCCCTAAGGGTAGCACCCGTTTCCATGAGAAATTCTTTTCACTGCAAGTTTGCTGGGCAGTTGCCTAGAGGCGCAGCCCCTTAGGATACTCATTCCCTCCCAGTGATCCCTTACACTCCTACCAGAACGAATGGTGATCTACACTAAATTGCTTTCAGACCCCAGATCCTGAGAGTCCTCACTGTTGTCCTGATTTCTATCCTTAGAGATTACCAGATGACCAGACAATGAGTTCTGCTGTTCTCACACACCTTGGGTCTCCAAGCAGTTGCTTCAAGCATGGGGCTCCTATCTCTTCAGACAGCTTGGCAAGTGACCTGAGGCAGTGGTGCCCAGAAGGCACACATTTACCCTCCTGTCACTCTGCCATCTTAACACACGTCTGCCAGCACCCAGCAGTTGTCATTCTAGCTCCACTTACTGATTGTCAGTGGCTATGTTAATCAGTAGGCTTCATGGCCTGACATTCTAGTAAAGAAGCCATCGCCCCCTGCTGGTAAGAGAGGTTTATTACACATGATATAACAAGACAGATAAAACAGTACAAAAATTAGTCAGTATACAGTTTGAAGAAATACTGATAATAGTTTAAGGATCCACCATAGAACATCGTATAAAGAAACATGTTTGTAAAATATGGCATATGAGGTCTCAAAGGCTAATGCAAACATATATGTCTTGAGTTTTGATTTGAATGCGTCTGTTGAAATAGTCTGTCAAATGGTCTGTGGCAGGGAGTCCCAAAGTATGGGAACTCTGTCAGTAAACGCTCTCCTTCTTACAGTTTTTGAATTGCATTTAGATACATAAGCAATATGCATACAGAGACCTAAGGAGGCATGTGGGAATATATTCTTTTAGCAAGTCGGGGACACATTTTGAGCCTTTATAAGTCAAGAGGCAGACCTTATAATCGCACCCATA
The DNA here is from genome assembly GCA_016271365.2 of Neoceratodus forsteri. Classification (NCBI taxonomy): domain Eukaryota; kingdom Metazoa; phylum Chordata; order Ceratodontiformes; family Ceratodontidae; genus Neoceratodus; species Neoceratodus forsteri. The sequence continues at coordinate 263,311,958 of CM057454.1, read as the reverse complement.
TTTAATATTCTTTGCAAAAAAAAAAAAACTGCAGTGGTGCACCAGTAAGCAGGGGTCCCAATTAAGTTTGGCATTTGTTACCTTCTCCAGTACATGCCAGCAGGGTTAGCTAGGAAAAATTCTACTAGCCCAAAACAAAATCTACCAACATTTGGCTAGTGGCTCGGTGCCAGTTTCGACCCATGAGTTGGGGTTCAACTTACTGCCACAAAAGTAGGGAAATGTGGTATTAGAGTTTCCAGCTCTAACTCCCCACCCCCCAGCAGCAAAAAGACATGACTACACAAGCAACCACAGACAGATATCATCAGATAAGACAAACAACATGCAGCTGTTTCCAGATAACAAAAATGCAGTTGCACTGATGTGCTAACTTTGTGAATTTGTGTCTGCTGCAGCAGAAGAACAGACCCCACAGAGACCTGTGTTTTTGCAGCCACAGCTGTGTGTGTAAGTCTTACAATGTGCATCAGTGCCTGTGGCTACAAAAGTATTGCTAACCTTTTGGTATCAAGAATTTCTGTATGTAGCACAGGGGCCTGCAATTCTGCAGCCAAATTGGTGTGTGTGTCTTAACATCTGTAACTGCAGAGGCATAGGCCCTTTTGAGCCAAATGGTAATCTGAAAGCTGTAATGGTAGTACAAAATTGGAAAAATACATAAGACCCCATGTAGCAATACCAGCATTCATATGACCCATGGATGCAGCAGTTCAGTCGAGGCAGTGGATAGCACACAGCCACAGGGTGAGCAGCAGTCAGGAACAGGGCCTAGTGCCCTGGGGATTAAACACTTCTGATTTCTTCAGATATTCTGCAGCAGCACAGCCCTTCAGGCTCAGCTCTCAGGATACAGGAGCACGACACAGCTGCTTCCCCGGTTCCCAAGGAGCCCAGAACCCAGGAGCAACCCCAATTATCCAACACCCCTTCAGATAGAGAGTACCCACTTACTTAGTGCACACATCTGGTGGTACCCTGTTCCCTGATCCACCCCACTAGACAAGGGTGAGAAAGCCCCTTATCTGGCTTTGAAGCAGCCTGGATAGAATGCTGGTTTTTGTCTCTGCTTGGTACAGCTTAGCAGCTTCAGTATGCAACAGTGGCCCACAGGCTCACACTTTCAGCAGTTTTTTTTCCCCACAGGAGCTTGTCTGGCACAGTCTCTGAACAGTATGAGCCCAAGATAAGGCTCACAATTAGTTTACTGAATTAACCCTGTTGAGGGCTTGCAGGATGGTTGACCTGGCCAGGTCTTCGGCTTAGTTTCAATAGCAGCAGGTCTGCCTGAACACCTCCATGTCCCTCTCAGACTGCCATGAGCTCATTGAGAACCCAGAAACGTCTTTATCTGCATTCACTGTCTCATCTGACAGGCAGGGCTGTCCATCTGCCCTGTCCTGTCCTCTGATTGGCCCTCATAGCCCACCAGTCCAGTAGGGGGGTGTCCAATTGCATCATCCTCTCCACAATCCCCTGCTTCTATCTTTAGGGCTTCCTAGTCCTCTGATTGGCCAGCTGGTGGGGTCAGGGAGCACAAAGATGGCCATCCTTGTGTTCTGCTGGAGCCTTTTGCTTCAGAGTCTCTATATTTGTCAGTTTATTTGCCTCTCAACAAATGTGCTGGTCCTCCAGGATTGTAGCAGTCCCTTAGGACTGTTATCCGGTCCATTCATTTCATGGTGGGGTAGTGGGTCTGGTTGTTGCTAGCCAGAAAAAGAGGGAGTACTGGCGAGGAGCTCTGTGAGCACGTGACTCCTTTCTCATGCCATTAGCGGCATTGAAGTGGCACAGGAGATGCCAATGCAGTGGTGTCCCTTGTGGTCCCAGTATCATCTGCCAGGATACAGGGGCTAGGAAAGAAGAGCAACCACTGGATTTGGGCACAGAAGGCACCGATGATCATCTGCACTGCAACTTGCTCTCACTGTGTCGCATACCTGCGTGAGCAAGAGAGCCACAGCAGAGTTCAGGCAGCAATCAGGAGGGTGGCAGACAAGCATCCAGGTAAGCTCCTCCTGAGTGGGGGTTACATACATGTTGGTGGAAAATGTAGGTCAATTAGAACACCAAAAATAGAGCAAAATAGGAAATCCAGGCAGGGCAGCAGGGAGCTCACAGACAGGTGCTTCTCCTGTGCCATTTTGAAGCACAAGTGTTTCACTGAGTATCTCAGCCCACCTAGCTTGGAGGAGAGCATCCTCTGAGATGCTTAGTCCACCTTCGCATTTAGCCGGTCCATGTCTGTGTTCCTGGGATGGGGTGTGAACCTAGGCCATCAGCAGAGCAGGTGACTCCTCCTGCTGCTGCACTGATAAGAGATTGTAGGACTATGGTATTTTTATTTTCCATTTTGAACTTTTAAATACTTGAGTTCTAACAAAATTGCATAGTTTACAGACACAGGGTGATGAAGTTGCATGTCAGGTTTTAGGTTTCGTGCTTTACAACAGACAAGATGTAGGCTGACAAATGGCAGTTTTTTATTAACTTACTAATTCAACCCAAACTATAGCAGTGCTACCAGGCTGCTGTACTATACTGAATTATCTATCCTTCCTTCCTTCCCTCCCTCCCTCTAAAACTCTTTCAGTAACCCTAGCAAACCAAACTGGGTTTGATTTCAAGGAATCTGAGACTGGAATTCTGCTCAGTAGGAATCTAAACTTCTTCAGTGGCTTGGTCTCTACCTGTTAAATTTTACAGATCCAGTCTAGGGTTGTCTTCATAGGAAGTTAGCTTTTATCCATTGGTTCAAATTATTGATTGAAAGCATGACTTTAACTGCACATAAAAACTTTCCTTCATTGTAAAAAGTTGATAGGACAGACAGTATATGAGTCGATGTATTCAGAGTTCATGCAGTCAACAGTAGCCAAATAATTTATGTATGTATACTGTTGGATTTTTAGGCACAGTTTGGGACATTATCTGATTATTTTCATGCAATGCACAAAGCTGCTGGTTTGGATGAGAAAGTCACAGGACCCTCGCCATTTCCTGTGTTGAGTGGGGACTTCTTCACCTATGCAGACAGAGAAGATCACTATTGGAGTGGATACTTCACGTCACGACCCTTCTACAAGCGACTTGAGAGAGTGTTGGAATCCCATCTCAGGTTGGTGCAACAATTAATGGATCACAGTGTCTCTGTTAAAAAAAAAATCTTTTCTTTCTCTTTGCAGATCAGTAATTACCATTCTGTGAATTACCATGTAAAATAATTACAGATTACAATTTTAGTTCACGTAAGTACTTTTAGAGCTGAGTAATACTTAATACTAAGGAATGAAAAAAAATTGTGGTCATGGTAACATACAATGAATGGTAGCTTAATTGTAGGCTTTTGTTGAAACATATGCAGTGTGTGGTTGATGAAGGAATTTACTTCCCTTATACAGTAGAAAGAAAAGAAGAACTAGAATTTATATAATGCTTTTCGTGCACAGTGTATCCCAGAGTGATTTATAAGCAGTGAAAAAGACTGGTAGTTCAAGAATGGTAGTTCAGTAAATGTAAACATGCACTGTAGTATCAGCAGTTCTGCTCATCAGCACGTGCACACACACACTGATGGATATTGCCTGAACCAGCTTAATGGAAAGAGATTGATAGCTTGGGAACCATGTAATATACCCTTTCCTTGTGAAGAGTGGCATGGTCCTTTGACTTCCACCTGGAAATCCTCCAGGGCCGCACCAGTGATGGGTAGAAGGGACCTTGGTTTAATGTCTCGTTTACCCATTTGTGGCAGCAGCTTGATCAATTTATTTATTTTTTGCTATTTCCAGGTGTGGGCCTGGCTACTGAAAGTAAAGTTGAAGGATACAATATTGCAGGTACCATGAGGATTTTTGGATCTTTATAGGAGAGTGGTCATGGGGAAGAATACTTTGGATCATCTGATTTTTAACCTATATAAGGTTTTAACTGGCGCTTAACTCAGTGTAACCCCCCCCCCCCACAAAAGGGGGTTCCCGAAAAGTCTTCCTCGAGCTTGCCTAAATGCTCACCGCCAGGTTGGTGTCCTGCGTTTTAGCAGTTTAAATGTGATTGCCAGAGAGTGCCTGTATAGCCTCTGTGTACTGTCTCTTTAAGAGCTGCCTGGATTGCAGTCATAAGTAATCTGAGAGGGAGCTCTGTTGAAAGATGTAACTCTTTGCTGAAAATCATTTAGAGTGATAATAATGTAGTTTGTCTAACCTGCCTTCTTTGCAGCAAGGACTGTTTTGTTCCTCTCCACTGTCTTGGTCCTGGACTGTGAATTGGACCAATCAGTACTGGTGGGACCTAAAATGGAGCCGGACTACAGGAGCTGTCTGGAGTCAAAATCTGTAGGAATTGTAGTTTTGGGCTTTTTGCACCTTTTTGCACCTGAAGGGGGGCCTTTGTTGTGACTGACAGGAGGATCAGCCAACTGAACCTTTTGGATCTTGAGGAATTTCCCAGACTGCTGGAACTAGTGTCAGTTTTGAGCTGAGAAGTGAAGCAGTAACAGCTCAAGTGATTTTGAGCAGCAGTTCTGTGTAGTTTTGCATGGGAGAACTGTGAAAGGGCTGAGTTTTGGACTGCCTGTCTGCCTGCTGTGCCTGAGAGGGGAAATAGAGTTTATTCGGACTGAATCTGAGTTGTGAGGCGAGTTGTGAGGACTATTTAAGCTACTGAACTGTGATCAGACTTTAAGCTGAAGAACTCTGAAGATTTGCTGAATGCGATCGACCTGTCAGGATTTCCAGCTGCTTTTGAATCCCTGGTTTGTGCAGAGACTTTGCGATCGTGACCGGAGGGTGGTTTGCCTGGTACAGTAGAATTTCCTTATGTGTAAATGTGCTGTGTAATGCAAGTGGGTCGTGATTGGGTTCCCCACTGTGTGAACTGTGTTCTGCTTGCTGGTACCGTAGAATCCTTTACATGTAAATGTGCTGTGTATTGAAAGTGGGTCGTGATTTGGTTCCCCACAGTGTGAGCTGTGTTCTGCTTGCTGGAAGCTTTATCCAGCCTAATTGGACTGAATTTGCATTCATCTCCATTCGGCCTGGGCTGTGCCATGCTGGCCATGCCAGACTATCCCACTGCACAGAGAAAGCTACCGACAAGAGACCTGCCTGAGGATCAGCCCCCTGCTCCACTCTTGAACAGGAATGACACCTCGGTGAATTGTGTGGGCCCTGCTTCTCCGGCTACTCCAGATTAACCACCTGCTGTCTCGATTTTTGTCCAGCCTTTGTCCAGTCCTGGGTATCGTAAGTAATCATCAGGGTAGCTCCCTGCAGCAATAGCCCAATCTAAAAGTGTGTCATCTGATGGTCGTCTTGTTTTCTTTTCATGAACTGAGCCCTCCGGCTCCGGATTACAAATAGTGTGTGTTGTGCATGTTGTTTTCTTCCATCACAGGGCCCCAACCGGCTGCTACGTTCCTGGCTAGCCCACCATTCTCTATCTGGGTACCCAGAGTGTGTGACTGTTTATGGACCCTGAAGTGCATGCATAACTGTTTGATTGATAGAGCCTTTAAGCAAATTAACCTGATTACGCCCCTCCCTTGTTCAAGTCCCTTAAATAAATCAGATCTATCTCTTTTTTGCATTTACCCTGACTGTGGTTCCATTTTGTGCAAGAATACTGTACTGCTGTTTAACCTTGTTTTATAGGGGGTCCCCAGGGCCGGGCCAGAGGAAAACCCTGGTGGTAAGTGCAAACAGTGTGGGTACTTGTGTGATATATCAGGAGTATTATGAAAGTGATTATTGTGTATTGTTCCAGCCACTAGTAAGGAAAGAGGGGGTTACAGTGTCCCGGAAGGCTGTGCCCAGGTTCACTTGACCACTACCAACCCTGACCTCCGGGTGGAGGCATCCGTTTCAGAACTCAGGCCCCTTAACCTGCTACTAGCCAAGCAGGCAGGGGTAGTAGCCCTTGGTATAGCGCCACCTAGGGGTTACATCAGGAACTGTTACTTTTATTGAAGAGCCTTGGAAAAAGAATGGTGTTCGGTACTTGGATTGGAATCAGTTTTGGGAGCAAATACATGAACCCACTTCCTGACATGTTTACCAGAATATGCCTGGAAAATCCAAATTAGCTGTTTTTGTACGCCTGTCATGCAGCTAAAAAAGGTGAACCATTTCCTTACCTGCTGGAGAAAATGCAGGGAAAGTCAGGCAACTTCTACCCATATTCTTTATACATACTGTACCCCAAGCTGACACCATACTTAGTAAAAAATACAACAGGAGATAACTGAATTAATTGCGGATTTAGATATTATCCCACCAGCCAGAATATTACTTTTATTACACTCAGAAGAAAGTCATACTACAAATAAATGTGTACTGAATATTTTATAAACATTGACAAGGACAGCAAATTACGTGGCTGTGGCTGTCAGTGTGGGCCCCTGCGGTAACACAGTTGCAGGAATCAGATACACAAAATGCAAAAAAAATCACAGCCCAATTGCAAAAATGAACTTTCTCAGGTTCTGAGAAAGTTGACATGATGAATTCATTATATTATACAGGGTGGGAGTGTCTTTGAGCCATAGAATTTTATGTATTGGTGCTTTAGTGTTGGCGAGCTCCACTTCTCTCCTCCAGCTTCACAGAGGAACAGCTGTAAAGCAAAATAGAACTAAAGTAACACATAAATGGTATTGCACCATTTCAACGTGCTCAGACTGATTTATTTCTGTTTTTAATTTCATTTAAATATTGATCATCTCACAGTTAACAGTGCTGAATAACCTAATGGCTTTTATTCATCGTATCCTATCACAAGTGGAAATATTTGCTGTATTGATAACCAGCTGGAAACAGAATATTTGAGGGGTTGAATGAGAAAACAAAAATGATCTCTGTTAACTGTAATTGCATATCTGGGACACAGAAACATAGATAAAGATGGCAGAAAAAGGCCAAAGGTCCATCCAGTCTGCCCGAGTTCCCTGTTTAACCATGGGGCCTACTATTCCTGCAGGGTCCTATCCCTCCCCACCTTTCTCCTCCCCGATTCCGATGCCCTGAACAACCACATACCTTTCCTTGTGTCTCAGAGACTGAAGATTTAACAGCACACACTAGGGCCTGGGTATCTCTGGGCAGACTAGATGGACCCTTCGTCTCCTTCTGCCATCACTTTCTGTGTTTCTTTGTTTCTACATGTGAAAGAATTAATGAACAAGTCATTCATTGGTTTTTTTAATATGTATCTAAACTGACAAGACTGTCAAACTAAATAAAAAATAGTTGGGTAGATATAACAAATATTTGTTTACTCTCGTTCCTCTTTTAGCTGCCATGCTTTTGTTAACATTCAGTGTAAAGTGTGCCTGCTCTATAGTTAGTTCCTAGGAGGGCTCCAAGTTAAAGTGATTTTCTCAGATTAGGGGTAATTTACATTAAACAGAAGGTTGTGTTGGTGATGGTCTCAAATGTTAATAATTTTTCTGTGACTGTTATTGAATAGGAAGGGATCGTATTTTGGCCCCACCAGGTGACTAACCGATCCCTTCCACTTTCTGATTCATTTCAACACCCCTGCACTCAGGCACATTATGATGTCCAGCTGGCCCGTAAGGGAGGCTGGCGGTGCCCCAGTAAAATGAATGGGGGTATTTTTTGTATTAGCATTTTTCTACATTATGATGGCAAGTTGGAGATTAATGAAGGCCACTCTTGACTAGCAAGGCCCTTGTTAGTTGGTGGTAGCCTTCGATATCTCTAACACTTCATATGCAGTGTAATAAAAAAGCCTCCATTCATTTCAATGGTGCGCCTGCGTGATCTCCTGGCTGCACGTTACAGAGCCAGGGGCATGGAAACAAATCAGGAAGTGGAAGGAGTCAGCTAGCCACCTTGTTGGGGCCAAACTATGATCCCTTTCCATTCGATAACAGCCACAGAAAAATTATTAACATTTATGCAGAGACTATCACCAGCACAAGCTTCAATTTAATGTTACCCCGTAATCTCCGAATCTAAGAAAATCACTTTTAACTGTTTCTTGCAGAAATTTGCCTCTTGCAGCAGGTTACACCATAAGGACTGAAGACAGCAGGTACCCGGACCCCACGGAAAACTTCTAGCTAGCAGTCTACAGTAGGGGACCACCCCCTGACATCAGCCTGCCTCCAGTGTCAGCCAGTTGTATAAAAGGGGCAGTCCCTCAGCCCCACCCCAGTCCTTTTCCCACCATCGACCTGTGCACATCGGCTCCACGGACGCCTTCTGCTCTAATCCCCCATTGCTCGCATGTTTTACAGCACTTTATTATTTTCAGATTTATTTAATTCTTGTTTTTTCCTCTGTATGTCTTCTTCTCTGTCTTCCACAGTTGAGTGGCGCCAGTCCAAGTGTACCTGTGGCAAGCAAATTCCATCTAAGGATGGCCATTCAGCCAGTCTCTTGTGTCAGGGCCCACACCACAACACTGAGGCCTGCCAGTATTGCTGGAAGTTCAACAGCAGGACCAGGATTCACTGCCAGAAAGCCCTTAAATCCTTCTTGCTAGAAAAACAGCTAGCTGCCATGCAACAGGAGATCCAGCGTTAAAGGTCTTCATCTTCCCCTGTTTCAGGGGCCTCAACTTCTTTGGTTCACCACAAGGAGAAGTCATCGTCCAGGAAACACCACCATAAGGAGAAGCACAAGGACAAGTCCCGCTCAGACTCCCATTCCTGGTCCCTGCACAAGTCGGCACTGGTTCCAGGTCCTCCTCCTGCAGGAAGTCAGATTCGGCCCCCCCAGGCAGCCCTCACTCCTTCCGGGCTCCTGGTTGTTAGGCCTCTCCCGACTTTATCCTGATGTCAGGTGGAGGCTCTTCTGGGTCCAGGACTTTGTCTACAGCCCTTCAGCCCAAGAAGCTCAGGCCCTCTTTCCAGACTTCGGGTCCTCAGCCAGGTAACTCGGCCGGTTCTTCCTCGGGTGGCGGGTCTTTACCTGTTGTCCGACTAGCCATGGTGTCTACCAAGTCAGCCTTGGACTCCAGAGCTGACTCCACTGAGCGATGCTGGGGGCATGTGCTCACCTTCCCCAGGAGAGTGATGCTTCTGCCATCCTCGGGACTTAGCTCCCCTTGGCTAGCCTCTCCTAAGCCGACGCCGGCCGCTACTCCAGACCTGCGCCAGCACATGCCCATCCCCTTGATGCTGGCCTTCCCGATGATCTCTCAGCTGATGTCACCAGACCCTCATATGTTGCTGGCGAATGACCACGTGTCTCCTAAGCTGACGCCTGAGGGCCTGTCGTCTGACCAGCTGACGGCACCGGATGACCGTACTCCAGGAGAGCTGATGCCACAAGGGTTACCGCTGGCTCAGGGCCCGACGCCAGGTGCTCCCACTGAGCCTTGGATCCCACTATCGGACATCAAACAGCTTTTCTCGTCCTAGTAGAACACTATTAAGGGCGATTGTCTCCCACAGAAGCCTTCCTTGCCCCCCGACTCACGGAGTCTACGACATCAGAGGTGCCCCCAAATGGTTTCTCCTAAACCCAGGAGCCTACCCCCAGCATTAGGGAAACAGCCTCACAGCCAAATGACTTGGGTAGAGGTCATTCTGGCCGTAAAGGTAGGAGGTGACATTCCTCCTCCAGGTCTTTGGACAGGCACAGACGCTGCTCTAGTGGACAGCAGTCTCAGCGTTCCTCCACCAGGTCATCATCTTCGGAGGATCCTAACCGCAGCTCTTCCTCCTCCTCCTCCTCCTCTAGATCTTCTCTTTAAGGGGGTGCTCCTTTGCCTCCGGATAATAAGGACTCCCCCAGGTCCCCACCTGACGATCCATCTTTTACGGATGTCATATGCCATGTCCAAGCCTATATGGGGTGGGACACAGAAGATCTGGATCCAGAAAGATGTCCTCTGGCTAAGTACCTCCATCAGAAGGATCCTAAGCCCATTGTGGTGCCTCCTTTGGTCGACACCTTTCAGGATGTCACCAGGATTGTCTGGAAGCAACCTTCCACTTCCTCAGTGGTGTCCAAGAAGTGAAACCGCTTCTACAGGGCTCCCAGAGATTAACCCTTTTTTGGGGGGAACATTCCCTGGTCGATTCCATGGTGATCACAGCTTTCCACGATATATCTAAATGGTCCACAGCACCTGAGCACCCAGCCTCCCGGCCGGGAATCAAAGCAGCTGGACCAGCTTGGCAAAAAGGTGTATGCCTCTGTCACTTGTACTATTCACTCCCTGAATTTTCTAACTCATATGGTTCAATACCAGAACACCCTCTGGAAGCAGGGCATGAGGCTTGCTCAGGCCCTGCCTGATGTTCCCCAGAAGGCGGAGCCGCTCAACCTTTTAAGGTCTGGGTTGGACGTTGGCACTCACATCCTGCATTCTTCTTATGATTCTGCCAACACTGCTGCTAGAGCTGCGGCTACAGGTATCTGCATAAGAAGACATTCCTGGCTCAGGGTCCTAGGTTTCTCTCCAGATGTCCAGGCAGGCATTATGGACGCCCCCTTCAAAGGCCTGGTTCTTTTTGGTGAGAAATCCGAGAAAATGATTACTCGCCTTTAGGACTCAGGCAAGGCTATCCGGTTGGTGCACATCAAGTACCGGTTTAACCAAAAGCAATTCAGATGTCAATCCTTTAACTGCTCCTTTGGACAACAGCCCCGAGGACAGCAACAGCAGTGAGACACCTTCAAACGAAAGCCCACCTCTCAGACCCCAGGAGGAGCGGCTCCCAGAGCTGCCAAGTCCTGCCAGGCTGCTCTGCCTACCCCACGTGCCTCTGCCTGACTCCTTGTCAACCCCCCCTCCCCCAGCTGAATCTCTGGGAGAGGCGGTGGGGGGTCGTTTTTCCCCTCTATCTAGAGGGGTGAAGCAGGATAATGTCAGATCATTGGGTCCTGCAATTGATTGAGAAGGGACATACTCTAGAATTCCTAGAGTTGCCACCAGACAACCCTCCCCCTGTACTCCCGCTATTCCTCATCGTATTCCACCCTCATTCAGGAAGAAATCCATGCACGTCTACACAAGTGGGCCATAGAACCAGTTCCAGCGCCCAGAGAAGGGGTTCTATTTCCACATTTTCTTGGTTCCCAAGAAAACGGGATTTCTGCCCCATCCTGGATCTCAGCAGCCTGAACAAATATGTGGAGTACAAGTGGTTCAGGATGGTTACCCTTCTGGGCCTGATTCCAGTTCTCCTTCAAGGCAATTGGCTTTGCTCTCTGGACATTCAGGATGCATACCTCCACATCCTGATCTCCCAGCCCCACAGAAGGTTTCTGCAGTTCTTTTTTCAAGGAAATCATTACCAATTCCGAGCTTTGCCGTTCGGCCTGGCCTCGGCTCCTCTGGTCTTTACAAAATGCCTCGTGGTGGTGGCAGCAGTCTTAAGGAGAAAAGGTCACTACGTCTTTCCCTACCTGAATGATTGGCTTCTAACAGCCCCCAACAGGGCACAGCTGTTAAACACCATAGAAGACACCTTTACTCTGTTCCGCAACCTGGGGATTACCTTACAGCTCCTGAAGTTCTCCTCTTAGCAGAGCCAATGGCTCCACTTCATTGGGTCAGTCCTGGATACCGTCCAAGGCAAAGCCTTTCTGCCCCCAGACAGCGCAGAACGCCTCCAAGCTCATGCATGGGTGGTATCTTCGTCTCACCTGTTTCTAGCCAGAGTTGTCATCTGACTTTTGGGACACATGGCAGCAGCCATCGCAACTGTTCCGTTGGCATGTCTGCATAGGGGTGACCCAGTGTACCTTGCATGTCCAGTGGGATCAACGCACGGACAATTTGGACCAGCCCATGAGAGTCTCAGAGCCAGTTCTACAGACTCTGCAGTGGTGGCTAAATCCCCCCAACCTTTCCGGGGGAATGCCCTTCCAAAGGATAACTCTTTTCCAGTCTCTGACAATGGATACTTTGGGCCAGGGCTGGGGAGCCCACCTTGCAGGCTGCCAGACTCTGGGAACATGGTCTGCTCTGGGAAAAAAACCTTTGCATCAATGTGTTGGAGATGAGGGCAATCCTCTATGCCCTGCAGGCTTTTCATATCGGTCTAGCCCTGGGCCACCTTCTCATCCAGATGGACAACATGTCAGTGGTCTTTTACATTAACAAGCACGGGGGAACTCATTCGTATCTCCTCTGCAGGGAAGCCATGAGGGTATGGTACTGGGCCATTAAGCACTAACTGGAACTCTCTGCCGTGCATGTTCCAGGTGCCCAAAACACCTTGGCTGACAGCCTAACCCAGTCCCAGTCCAAGGCTCATGAGTGGGAGTTTCTGCAATCAGTAGAGGAAGATCTGTTCGAAAGATGGGGTCGTCCCAAGTTGGACCGCTTCGTGTCCTCACTCAATGCCCAGTTACCCAGTTTCTGCTTACTAGATCCAGGGCCTGGTGTTTTCTGGTGAGGCATGTTGTCTGTTTGTTGGACAAGGAGATTACTGTATGCATTCCGTCCCTTTCCACTGATCCAGAGGGTTCTTCTCAAATTGCAATCAGAGAGCAGACATGGTCTTGATAGCTCCCTACTGGCCTCGACAGATTTGGTTCCCTCTACTCCACAGCAAGCGGTGGAACCTCCACTTCCTTAGCCCCTGAACTGGTACTTGCTCTCCCAGGAGAGAGGGACTCTAGTCCATCCGGGCCTCAAGTCGCTGCACCTGCATGCATGGCTCCTGCAAACTTAGCCTTTTTCCAGTTCGGGTTTCCTCTAGAGTAGCAGATGTCTTTGTAGCCACCAAGAAGCCCCCTATTAGGGCCACCAATGCTATGAAGTGGAAGCAGTTTTGCATCTGGGTCTCTGCTCGTCACTTTGATCCCTTTACCCGTCCGGTAAATGTTGTCCACAAGTACCTCCTTTCTCTGTTGGACTCAGACCTGAGCTATTCTTCCATTAAGGTGCATCTGGCCACTGTTTTGGCATATCATGCACCTGTACAGGGTAAGACACTTGCTTAGTTGGATTTACCCTGCACCTTCTTGCAAGGTATTTTACGCTTGAAACCTCCCATTCGGATCCTGTCCCTCCATGGGATCTTTGGTTTGTTTTGGAGAAAATTACTTTACCTCCTTTTGAGCCAGCTGCGGACTGTGAGCTGTGCTTTCTTTCATGGAAAGCATTGTTTTTAGTTGCTGTAACTTCTGCTCGGAGGATTTCCATCTCCAGGCTCTGATGTGCTAAGAGTCTTATTTAGTTTTCCACAAGGACAGGGTGTCCTTGTGGACCAGTCCTAAATTTTTGCCAAAGTGGTGTCTGAGTTCACTCTTAATCAGGACATCCATCTTCCAGTTTACTATCCAGAGCTGTGTAATCGAGGAGAGGCTCTGCTTCATACTCTGGATGTTCATCAGGTTCTTCTTTATGATTTGACTTGTACCTGGGATGTCAGGAAAGCTGATCAGTTATTTGTTTTGTTCCCCCCGAAGACTTTTGGGGCACCTGTCTCTAAGCAGACTTTGTCTAAGTGGTTGGTTTACTGCATTGTTTATTGTTATCAAAAGTATGACAAGCCTTTACGGGGATCGGTTAAAGGCCATTCTACCAGGGGAGTCGCTGCCTCTTTTGCTTCCTTGCGTAATGTGCCAGTGGCAGATATTTGTGCAGCTGCCACCTGGAGTTCAGGCTATACTTTTATTAAGCACTACAGTTTGGACATTGCTTCCAGGTGCAGGACAAGCTTTGGCCTTGCTGTCCTCCAGGGCCTGCTTTCGTAAGTATTTCAGTTACCTGTTTCCTCCAGCCATCCATCAGGATTTGTCCTTGTACTGCTTGGGACTCGGACCTTATAGTGTAACCTGATGCAATAGCTCCTACTCAAAGTAAGATAGTACAGTTACACCAGAACTTACCGTAACAGTAGATCTTCGAGAGGAGAACTTGCAGCAGGTGCTGCATTCCCTCCCTCCTTCCCCTTGCTATCTGCTTCCCCATGCTCAGCCACCTTCTTTTCCTCAGTTTGAGGAACATCCTCGGTTCTCTGATTTTTACCTGTGCCGGGGTCTCTGGTGGGAGAACTGGGGTAGGACTGGGGACCGCCCCTTTTATACCATTGGCCGACGTCAGAGGCGGGCCGATGTCAGGGTGCGGTCCCCCACTGTAGACTGCTGGCTAGAGGTTTCCCATGGGGTACTGGCACCTGCTGGCTTCAGTCCTTATGGTGTAACCTGCTGCAAGAGCTCCTCTCGAAGATCTACTGTTAAGGTAAGTTCTTAAGTAACTACTATATGTGTGCCCTCTCTCCCCTTGGTAAAACCCTAGACCATGAGATTCTTCCTCTTCGCCCAAGTCTCTGTGTCTTCTAATTGTATCTCACATCTGGAAATTGCTCTTTAATCAGTTGGGCCACCTGCAGCACAAGGTGAGCCATGTGCTGGTTCGTAAGGGTGAGCTGGGCAGTCGTGGACATAATTTGAGCCTTCAGTTTATCCACAGTATGTCTTCTCTTATGGTCTGTATCGAGGAATTATTTTTAGCTCAGAAGTCCTAAAGTTCTTGAATAATAAAATCTTGTTTCTTCCTTTTAATGTAGCCTTCTGCCTTTTGTAGGGCTTGTGTCATGGCCTGCATCAGTGCTGGAGGCCTGTAAGGCATCGTTGCCTGTGCCTTCATTTTGATGTCTGTGACCATCCTGTTTCAGTGTCCAGTTTTGACTTTGGCAGCTTTCCATCTTAGAGAAAATCCTGTCTCTGGCTGCTTTTGTAATTATATAGTAAATCCTGTCTCTGGCTGTTTCTGTGATTATTTTCTTTAAGGTTTTTTAACGACTCCAGTAGGGAGCTCTTCCTCTATGCTGACATCCAAGGCACGGTGTCACTGGAGGGCCTCTGGATACCTTCCTTCCTACCTGTTTATACATTTTGCAAGCAAAACTTTCAACCAAAGCATCCACAAAAGGACACAGTAATTGATTGCAATTACATCCACTTATGGCACCTTTCCTGTAGGTACTTCATAGGTGGAAATACCGATTTAATATCATGACCTAATATATAATCTACAGCTCAGTATAGCACTGCGCATTAACAGGATTACACATCTGCAGTAAGATGTCCTGTTATTACCAGTTTTCCTGGGTGATAACCTGGGTACTAATTAACCCACATGTGCAGTTAGTAGGTTTATGTAGAACTTTTTATCCCCAAGGTAGAGCCTAGGTAGTTAATCTGTATAGAAATAATGATTGCATTAACAAATATCCAGCTAACTTAAAACATTTGAACCCTCTTCAATTCCTTCTGCTGCTTTGCCCTGGATGCCCCCCTCGCACCCACCACTGCGATGTTTATCGTGCACTATCCTTCCCATCTCTTACAAATAGGCTACTCTTCCACTGTGCTGAATTCACCTCCAAGCACTGGTTGGGTGAGCTCCCTTCCTACATAACCTTCTCCTTTATAATAACCACCCCCCCATTCTCCCATTCCCTTAGATCAACTGACTCCCGCACCCAAGTCCCCTGCAGATCCACCCTAATCGGCTAATCATTTACTCTTACCGCCTCCCAAATATTTGAAATGCACTCCCCCCCTCAAATCCGGCACTCATCCTCCGCCTACTCCATCAGTTCTGCCCTCAAAAATTACCTTGTGCCTTGATGTTCCTGCCATGTCCCTCCCTAATTCCCTCCTATAAGCCCTGGTTAAACCCTACCACTCTACTGTCACATTCATTTTACCCTGTGCACCCTCACCCCCCAAATTTCTAGCTCTCCTCCCCTTCCCCCAAATTACTCCCCCTTACTGGCCACCCTTGATCTCTCACAGAATGTAAGGGATGCCAAATCCCTCTGTGGGTCCCCTCCTACCCCCGGGCTGGTATCTTTCATCTCCCTCCCCTACATCTCTCCACCTCACCCTCCCTCGTTATTTCCTCCCTTTCTATGTAAGCACTTGTTTACTTGTTAACCTGGCGTATTATTATTCACTTTTCCTTCATATTATGCACAGCTCAGTTTTAATACTGTTTGTAACACCTGCCTTACAATTGTATGTTAATGTTGATCTTGTAACTTGAATGTAACTTGAACATGACTTCCCCCACCACCCCCTTTTCTTTTATGTAAGCACTTGTTTACTTATTAATCCGGCACTTATTATTGTCCACTCTTTCTACCTATTATTCGCAACATTGTTGTACCACTGTTTGTAACACCTGCCTTAGAACTGTATGTTACTGTTGATCTTGTAACTTGAATGTTTAATGTTTCACTCCTGTTGTACCCCTTCCCCCCAGGTCGCATCGGGAGAGCGACTTGTTGCTCAGTGTGCCTGTGGGGCAGTGTGGCTGTGGGGCAGCAGTTTTCCGGGAGACATTCTGGAAACTGCGTTGCTGCCCTATTTGTAGGCAACTGTCAGCTCTGAGAGAGGAGGTTGCCCACCTCCAGGCTGAACTAGCAAGGACTAAGGAGGCCTCCCCCTCCCAAACAGCAACGCTGCCACAACCACTGAGTCAGAGGTTTCGGAGTATGAAGAGCAGTTGGACCACAGTGGGTTCTGGGAGGGTGCGGGTGGTGGACCAGAGGCGAAGCCCCCCAGTTGTACCCCTGCACAAATCATATGCCATTCTGGCAGAGCAAGGTTCTTCTATGATGGCACCCTCAGTGGAGACCCAGAAGAATGCTGAGGACATCCACAAGGGAGACCCACAAAAGGGTGGCAAGGGACACCACAGGGGAAGGAAACAGCTACTGATAGGGGACTCAATTGTTAGGGGGGTAGAACTGGGGAAGGGAGAGAAGGAAGTAAGCTGCCTGCCTGGTGCCATGGCTTGGAGGGACAAGAAACGAATCCTCACAATTGCAGAAACAGCATCACAGGAGAGAAAACTAGATATCATTGTCCACCTTGGGACAAATGACCTAGCTAGGCATGGGATCAGTGCAGTGCAGAATGACTTTGTGGAGTTGGGGAGGGGGCCTCAAACGGGTAGCAAGCACAGTAACCTTCTCAGAGGTGCTACCAGTCCATGGCAGAAGTGAGGCTAGGGTACTACACACCATGCAGTTTAATGAATGGTTGCAAAAGTGGTGCAGAGCACAGGGCTTTGGCTTCATTGGGGACTGGGGGTCCACCTGGAGAGATGAAGGTCTATACTGGTATGATGGTCTGCATTTGTCCACAAAGGGGACCAAGCTCCTAGGTGACAGGTTTAAATGCTTCCTTGGCAAGCTTTTAAACTAGATAAGGGGGGAGGTACTGATAAAAGGCAGGAAAAGTCAAGCCTGCCCCCACGAAACATGGCAGGTAGGGTAAACACTGAGGTACAGAGCTCAACACAGGGCAGGACAGGGGTAAATGGTAAAATAGATAAGAGCAATAAGAGCAGGGATGGGTGAAAAAAGGATAAAGCCAACATTAAATGGAGGGCAATGACTACCAATGCCCGTAGTCTGGGAAACAAGCTTTCTGAGCTAGTAGCTTTGATGGAAGATGAACAATTGGATATTGTGGCAGTCACAGAAACATGGTACACCAAGAACCATGACTGGGATGTCAACATACCAGGGTACACAATCTACAGAAGGACAGGGAAGGTAAAATCGGAGGTGGAGTAGCTCTATACATAAGGGAAGGGATCAAAGCTATAGAACTAAAAAGTAAAGGGGGAGGACAAGAGGCACTCTGGGTCACCTTGGAGATGGGGAATGGCATCGCAGTCCGCACAGGGGTTGTATACAGACCCCCGTCTCAAGGGGAGGAAATGGACAAGAAAATGATAGAGGACATTCTCAAAACGGCTGAAAAAGGGGAGATACTGTTGATGGGGGACCTGAATATGCCAGATGTTAACTGGAGGACATGTACTGCAGCCACATCCAAGAGCAGGGTCATTCTCGATGCCCTGCAGGGGGCAGACCTTAGACAGCTAGTGCTGGAACCCACTCGGGAGGGAGCAATACTAGACCTGGTACTCTCAAATGGAGAGAGGATCACAAATTTAGAAGTCAGTAGACATCTGGGAACAAGCGACCACTGCACAGTGTGCTTCACAATGAGCACAACCATGGAGATGAGCTATACGAAAACAAGGATACTGGACTTTAGAAGGGCTGACTTTGGCAAAATGGGTGAACACCTGAAGAATGCACTAGCAAATGGCCAAATAGGAGTGGTGGAAGAACAATGGAGAAAAATCGAAACTGCCATCATAGAGGCAACAAGTCTTTGTGTAAAACAAATAAAGAAAACAAAGTGGAGTAAAAAACCACTATGGTTCTCAAAAGAGGTGGCAGGGAAGGTTAAGGAGAAAAAGGCTGCATTCAAAAAGTATAAGGAATCACAGAAGGAGCACGACAGAGAACTGTATCAATTAAAGCAGAAAGAAGTAGGAAAGGCAGTCAGAATAGCAAAGGCACAAACCAAGGGAAAAATAGCCAACTCGGTCAAAAAGGGGGATAAAACTTTTATAGGTACATTAGGAGCATAGAAAGGTTAAGGGAGGATAGTGAAGATTAATAAAGGAGAGGGAGGTGGGCAGAGGGAGACAGTGAAAAGGCAGAGATATGAACTAATATTTTGCTCAGTATTCACAAAAGAAGATGAGGAGCAGTTACCTAAACCAGACAATAGAAGCACTCTGGGTAGGGGTAGACACCAGTCCATTCACAGAAGAAAGAGTCCTGAAAGAACTCCTAAAACTCAAGGTGGACAAAACAATGGGGCCTGACGGGATTCACCCCAGAATCCTAAAAAGAACTAAGGGGGCCTCTAGTGACACCACTGACCACACTTTTTAACAAATCATGGCAGGATGGGGTGGTACCTGAGGACTAGAGGAGGGCAGATGTGATTCCCCTTTACAAAAGTGGGAGCAAGGCAGAAGCAGGAAACTAAAGACCTGTAAGTTTGACCTCAGTGGTAGGGAAAATGATGGAATCACTTCTGAAAGAAAGAATTGTTGAGTACCTAGAGGCCAGTAGGGCACAGGACCCAAAGCAGCATGGATTTACAGCAGGAAGGTCATGTCAGACTAATCTAATTGATTTATTTGACTGGGTGACCAAAGTAACAGACCAGGGAGGGGCTGTGATTATGGCCTACCTAGACTTTAGCAAGGCATTTGACACAGTCCCACACAAAAGATTAATAATCAAGTTAGCCAGCCTGGGAGTGAGTCCCAGGGTGGTAGCCTGGGTAGCGAACTGGCTGCACAACAGGACACAGAAGGTAATAGTGAATGGAACACATTCCGAAGAAAGGGGGGTTACTAGTGGAGTACCTCAGGGCTCAGTACTGGGTCCAGTCCTCTTTAACATCTTTATAAGTGACATTGCGGAGGGTCTGAAGGGAAAGGTATGCCTCTTTGCAGATGACACAAAGATCTGTAACAGAGTTGATACACAAGAGGGGGTAGAAAGGATGAGAAGGGACTTGGCAAGGTTGGAGGAATGGTCAGACATATGGCTACTTAGATTCAACGCAAAGAAGTGTGAAGTAATGCACCTGGGAAAAAAAAACCCAGGAGAAGAGTACACAATAGCAGGGGAGGTACTAACAACAACAAAAATGGAACGGGACCTGGGGGTAGTCATATCAGATGACCTAAAGGTGGGTAAGCAATGTGAAAAGTCGGTAAGGAGAGCCAGGGGGATACTGGGATGCATAGGAAGGGGCATCACAAGTAGAAAAAGGGAAGTGGTTATCCCTCTATACAGACAGTTGGTGAGACCCCATCTGAGTACTGTGTGCAGTTTTGGAGACCTCATCTACGCAAGGACATAGACAGGATGGAAGCAGTCCAGAGGAGGGCAACTGAATGGTGCAGGGTCTACATCAGAAACCATATGAAGAGAGACTGAGAGCTTAATATGTATACCCTGATGAAAGGAGGGACGGGGGACATGATAGAAACGTTCAAGTACCTCAAGGGAATCAACAAAGTCCAGGAGGGTAGCATCTTTCAGAAAAAGAGATGTGCAAGAACAAGGGGGCACAGTTTAAAGATAGAGGGGGGGACGGCTCAGGGGTAATATGAGGAAATTCTTTTTCACAGAGAGAGTGGTGGATACATGGAACACTCTTCCTGAGGAGGTCGTTGGGTCTAAAACAGTGGGGGAATTCAAACATGCATGGGACAGACAGAAAGCAATCATAGTGGGGGGTTGCAGGAAGCAGGCTGTTGGTTAACTAGAATCTGCAGCTTATCCAGTAGGTAGGGAAATGGGCAGACTGGGTGGGCCAAGTGGTCCTTATCTGCCATCAAAGTCTATGTTTCCAGATGAAACATTTCAATAAATAAATAAAATTTAATTAAACAGTCTCAGAGTACAGTGTAACTAGAACTGCCCAAGTACTAACAGTGGTCCCACCCCCCAACTTGCTAACTTGCCTGATAACCATCATACTTTATTTATTTATTTATTTTACCAGGAAAGGGACACTAAGCTGAAAGCTTCTTTACAGGTGTGACCTGGGAGCACAAGGAAGTTATGTGACTTGCTCAGAGTCACGCAGTATACAAGAGGGGGCTGTGGGATTCAAACCCACGTCTCCAGGTTTGCAGCTCATAGCCTTAAACCACTGTGCTATACTGCCTCCAGAGATATCCCCTAAAATAATTAGTCCTGTCTATAGTGAGGTGTGCATTCCTGCCTGAAGAAAGTCCACTGGGAGTAGTGGCTGTGAATTGCCAGGCTGCGTGGACAGGATCTGTGCCACATGTCAAATGCTCGCTGCACCATTACTCCATCATGCGGCACCAACATGTAGGCGGCCATTTTAAACCAATGAGCTGTAATAAAAAGTGTTCACATTTTGCACCAAACAACCATGTTTCCTTTATATTCATCTGTGGTACCCAGTATTATGACTAATAAACGCAGATACACACAGCCTAATACCTCCCACTTTTGACATAGTATTGTTCCCTATAAAGCAGAAACCGAATTTGCAGATTGGACATAAGATTGAGCAAGTCCTTGTGCTGGAGAGAGTACCTATCATCTTAAAATGTCGGTTACAGTGAAAACCGTATTCAGAGTCAACATGTGAAGATGTCCAAAAAAAAAGTTTTAGATGCACTGTAGAACTGGAATGAATCAGACTACCACAAAGCCAGTACTCACAAACCTGATGAGAATGAACTCGAAAGGGCACAGTTTTATGTTCTCGTCTCATCAGCCGAGTTGCTCTCCTCCATCACTACCATTTCAGCTTCTGTTCTCTGTACCAGCTTGTCTGTTTCAGATGGGTTGTTGAACAAATTTGTATGCCCATTCCATGAGGCTTTCAGTTTGGCAGGGATGAGGAGCTGATGTTGGAGCTTAAGTGTGTGCTGAGAGCCCTTAACGTGATCGAATGCCTTCCAGCACTGTCTCGTTTTATATGAGAGGTCTTGAAATAATAAAATTAATGAGTCCCTATATCTTAGCTCTCATTTCCTTCTGGCTAAGGAGAGAATTTGATCTCAAATTCCAGCCCCATTGGCAACAATCAAGATAGTCCATAGAAACATAGAAACAGAATTTGATGGCAGATAAGGACCGCTTGGCCCACCCAGTTTGCCCATTTCCTTACCTAGTGGATAAGCTGCAGATCCTAGTTAACCAGCAACCTACTTCTTCCTACCCCCACCCCCTAGAATTGCCTTATGACTGTCCCATGCATGCTTGAATTCCACCACTGTTTTTGACTCCACAACCTCCTCTGGAAGGCCGTTCCATACATCCACAACCCTCTCTGTGAAAAAATACTTTTCCTGTATGACTTGCCACAGTCTGCCTTGGGGTGATCCTTTATGCTTTCTACAGTATGAAGGCAGGGTCATCCTCCCAATAGCCTCAGTAGCTGAGGCAGCATAGTTGAAATAAAATAGAGGGGCACCTCACCCTATGCTTGTTCAGGCAGTCCTATCACCCACAAGGTCCTCTGTCTCATTAAATTCTCAACTGTTACCAGTCTTTGTCTAAGCGAGGGGGAGTGGGGAAGTTCAAACAACATGAAGTCTTGCTGTATTCAGACATAATGCAGTTAGTCCCAGCACTTGAAATGCCCCGGAAAGGAAGGAGTTAACTTTATGCAGAAGCATAGAACGTTGAGCTCGAGCTCGGTTTTCAAACCTCTGTCTCTGATACTTCCCAGTGTAACAGTCAGATTCTCTACTCCGCGTAACTGTGAAGTCGCTCCGGAGATTTCCTCTACTTGGTTTGTTAAAAGTAAAGCGTTTGGTTAAAACCAATCCTTTTTATTGTTTTTTGGATTTCCATCCTCTGTCTACAGTACGGGTAGTGTTGTAGATAGGTAGTGACTGTATTTAATTTTAAAAAACTGTGTGGAAATTGTTTGTTTCTTCAGTTTCTTTTCCGTCAGTCCAGTTGGAAATGACCTTGTGTTTTCTTCCATCTTAAATTAATATTTTCTGGGATTAGAGTGGTGTTCTGGTACCAGTTGGTTTTGAAAGAACCGGGCCTTTTCCTGGTTCTTTTTCAGAATCCGTGACACGGTTTGTTACCGATTGGTTGTTATTGCATGGCTTGAAAGCTGCTATAGTGTAATTTTGGTAGGTTGGCCATGTCTGAGAAACCCAAGAAGAAAACCGGTCAGACTGAGTTTCAACCCTGTGCTGAGTGTGGGAAGGCCTTTGCCAAGGCCGACCCCCAACTCATCTGTGTTTATTGTCTGCAGTTTGACCACCTCCAATCAGACTGCCAAAATTTGTAAACACTTTCCCAAAACCACTCTAGAAAAGAGATTGAGTAGGTTGAAGGAAAGGGAGGCTGAGAAGTCTGTGGATCCGGATGGCCATCCCGGTTCGGTTGCGGCAGAACCTGAGGAGGTGCCTACTGACCTAGGCGATACCTCCTCGGGCAGAAGGAGAGCCGACTCTGAGGTGTCGGTTCCGTCGAAAAAGAAACAAAAGTCTGTCGGTTCGGATCCTGTATCGCACTCTCCAACCGTGGACGAAATAACCAAAGTGATTAGCATTGTTCAATCGCTTAGACCGGTTCCATCCGAACTGGTACCGCCAGTTCGGCGGTTAGTGCGGTTGGATCTGTCTTCTTCGGATTATGTTCCAGATGTTTCTTATGAGGAGTGGGAGGGAGACGAAGACTATCCCGGCGATGATGATGAGGGGGGACATCCCTATCCAGGAGATCTGTTGGGCTGCTACCTGGAAGTCAGCAAACACCTTCATTACCCACTACCACATCAACCTTGAGTCATGCTGGGATGCTGGTTTTGGGGCCTCGGTTCTCCAGTCTCTGTTTCCTAAATAGGGGGGCATGCGCCTTGCCTCCCTGTTCCCAAAGAACTGCTTGGAGTCTGCCAGAGAGTGTGGATGAACAACATATCCACGTTCCTAGAAGAACTGGTTCAAACAACATGAAGTCTTGCTATATTATGACAATTGCAGTTTGTCCCAGCCTTAGAACTGGTCCGGAGGTGAAAGAGTTAACTTCCATGCCAGGCATGGAATCCTGAGTGCGAGCTCGGTTGTAAAAGCTCTGTCTGGAGATATTCAAACCGAAACTGTCAGATTCTTTACTCGGCCTCACTGAACAGTCGCTCCGGAGATTCCTCCTTCTGCTCGGTTCATTTCTTGGTTAAAAAAGTGTTATTCTTGGTTTATTTTAAACCGCAGTTATATTTATTTTAACCGCAAACCAGTCGGTTCAAGCTCTGTCTGTGGTATCGTAAGTAATAGATAGGTTTCCTTTCTCTGTGTGGAACTTGCAGACATTGTTATCGGTTCGGTTTGAACCGTTCAGGTTGTTGTTAAAACTTGTTAAATTTCATTTAGAGTGCGGTTCCCAGTTATCGGTTCTAAAAAAACCGGATTTCATTACGTTTTTTTCCACGACCTGTGACACGGTTGGGAACCGATAAGGGTGTCTTGCTTGGCAATTTGCCGGAAATGGGCAAGTTTTTGGTTAGGCTGGCATTATGTCTGAGAACCCCAAAAGAAAAAACTGGCCCACTGGGTTTCAGCACTGTAGTGTCTGTGGGGAAGCCTTTGCCAAGGCTAACCCACACACCACATGTGTTTATTGTCTGGGGTTTGACCACCTCAATGCAGACTGCCAGATTTGCAAGAATTTCCTTGCAGCTACCCTGGATAAGAGAGTTGGTAGGCTCAGGGAACGAGAGGCCAAAAAGTCCGCTGACCCGGATGGCCAGCCTGGGTCGGTGCCCTCTGACCAGGGCGAGACTTCCTTGGGCAAACGAAGAGCTGACTTGGATGAGCCAGTTCCAACAAAGAGGACTAGAAAATCAGCAGGTGTGGAGCCAAAATTTCCTTCTCCAACCGCTGCAGAGATAGCTAAAGCGATCCAAATTGTCCAGTCACTTTCCCCGGTTCCGTCCGAACCACCACTGTCAGGTAAACGGTCGGTTCGGTCGGTTCCACCAGTTCAAGAATATGATATAGAGGAATTTTATGAACCGGAGGAGGGGGAGGAGGATTATGAAGAGTGTGAATGTGATTTTGAAAGTCTGGATGTGCCCATTGAACCAGACATCTCCCCAGACAGACCTTCAGGAGTGTCTCCCCCTAGGCTTTCTGAGTCCCCTTCTCATTTTCTGTTTTATAAAAAAGTTGCTGAAACCCTCGAGCTCCCTTTGGAAGAAGCTGTGGATGAACAGGAGGAGCCTGACTATGTGGAAATGATGGATATCCCAGAGTCCAGGAGATTGTCTATTCCTTTACATAAATCCTTTAGGAAACAGACAATAAAAATTTTAAAAGCTCCTAATTCTTTATCTCCTGTGGATAAAAAGATGGACAGGAGGTACACATTGTCAGGCCCTGATACGGAGTTCCTTTCACAGCAATGCAGCCATGTTGGGGTAGTGCAGGCTGCAGCCTGTGATAAGGCAAATATTCCCTTGGCTTCACACCCCCCCTGATAAGGACTCCAGGAGGATTGATGCCATGGCAAAGAAACAATACACGGCAGCATCCTTGGGACTCAGACAGGCAAATTATATGGCCTATGTTGCAAGATACCAGAAATCCAGATGGGATACTGTTATGGCTTTAGCGAAACAGGTCCCTGGCCAGCTTGCCAAGGAGCTGGAACAGGTGGCTGCTGATGGTATTGAGGCATCCAGGGTGCAATTCCATGCTGCAGTGGACTCTAATGATGTATCTTCAAGAGTCATGGCTACATCTGTGGCTTTTCAGAGAATGGCTTGGCTCAGGTGTACTAGCCTGTCATAGGATACCCAGGCTAAGGCCATGGATTTTCCTTGTTGTGATAATTCTCTGTTTGGGGAGCAGACGAGAATTACATGAAGAAAATGGATGAGTATAGGACCACTTATAGGAGTGCACAGGCCAAGGAGAGGCAAGCCATTCCTCAGAGGCAGCCTTCCAGGGGCAGGGCAGGCCTTCACAGGCTTTTTTACCAAGCCCAGGCCTCCTCTTCATCTTATACCCAGAGGGGGTTCTTCAGAGGGAGACGCAGACGGGGTACGAGCAGGCCTGCTCCCACCCCTCACCCTAAAGCCCCTGCCAAACAGGCACCCTGATGGGATGCTCAGGGCTGATTCTCCATTACTTGTAGGGGGCAGGCTGGCTTACTTCGTCCCAGTCCTGTCTTTAACATCAGGCAAGTGGGTCCTGGAAGTAGTAAGCCAGGGAGTGGTTCTCAGCTTCAAAAAATTTCCAAAGATGAGAACCAGATCTTTTCCGCCTGCAAATCCATTAGAGGCTCTTGCTTTGGAAACAGAAGTCTCAACCCTCCTGGCTCTCAGAGCTGTGGAAAGGGTTCCTCCCCTACACCAGGGCAAAGGACTATACTCCAGATACTTCCTTACGCCAAAAAAGACAGGAGAATAGTGGCCCCTCCTGGATCTAAGATACCTAAACAAGCACCTTTTAAAACCAAAATTCAAAATGGTGACTCTGGGAATTATTTTACCCTCCCTAAGGCCAGGGGACTGGTTAGTGTCCCTGGACCTCAAGGATGCCTACTTCCATGTTCTCATCAGAAGCTCCCACGGAAAGTACCTCAGATTCGTACAGCCCTCAGGCCATTACCAGTTCAGAGCAATGCCCTCTCAGCCTTACCTCTGCCCCAAGGGTATTCACAAATGCCTGGCAGTAGCAGTTGCTCACTTAAGAAGGCAAAGATTGCCATCTTTCCTTACCTGGACGACTGGCTCATAGTGGGTCAGTCCCCAGACCAAGTCAAATCACACCTTCAGGTTACCCAGCAGCTGCTTACATCTCTAGGTTTTCTTCTCAATCTCCCAAAGTCAGTTCTAGAGCCTGTTCAGCTACTCACCTTCATTGGCGCAGAACTGGACACTGGCAGGCCAGAGCTTTCCTTCCTCTAGCAAGGGTAAAGACCCTGGTGGCTCTGGCCTCCTCCTTCACTCTGCAGGTCTCTCGGCCAGCAAGGCACTTTCTACAGCTCCTAGGGTACATGGCTGCTTCCACAGCTGTAGTGCAAGGAGCCAGATTTCAGATGAGGGACATTCAGTTCCATTTGAGAGCCTTCTGGTCTCAAAGGAGAGATCCCCTAACCAAATTGATCCCAGTAACTCAAACCCTGGTCCAGGCCCTGCAGTGGTGGCAGGATCAGAGCAATCTGAGACAGGGGTTCCTTTCATCCCTCAATCTCACTCCTGACCCTTACTACAGATGCCCTCTTGGGATGGGGAGCTCACATGGGCAACCTCACCACCCAGGGATTGTGGTCCCTCAGGAATCTCTGCTCACATCAGTCTGCTGGAACTCAGAGCTGTTTTTCTAGCACTTCAGGTTTTTCTGCATCTGTTCAGAACAAAGTGGTACAGGTCAGAACAGACAACACCACTACAATGTGGTACATCAACAAGCAAGGGGCACTGGTCCTCGGCCTTGTGCATCGAGGCAATGAGTTGTGGTCTCTGGCTTATTCCCTGAACACCTCCCCTCATAGCAGTTCACCTCCCAGGCAAGGACAATGTCTTGGCAGATGCTCAGTAGGATTTCCCAGGGCCATCACGAATGGTCACTGGATCCCTAGTACTAGAGTTAGTATTTACCAGGTGGGGCACCCTCAGATAGATCTTTTGCAGCCCCAGACAACCACCAACTTCGCTTTTTTGTTTGCAGGCCCCAGTGTTGGCTCAGTCCTCTGGATGCCTTCCTTCTTGATTGGGAAGGAAGTTCCTCTATGCCTTTCCCCCTTCCTCTCTTGTTCAAGGTGCTAGTCAAAATCAGATCTCAACCTTGCAAGATGATTCTGGTTGCTCCAGATTGGGCCAGACAGCCCTGGTATCCTCTCCTTCTGTCCTTAGCAGTCCATCTTCCCCTGTGTCTCCCCAGGAATCGCAATCTGTTAACCTGTTCCCAGGGGAGAGTTTGGTATCCGAATCTCAAATCCCTCAACCTCAAGGCCTGGCTCTTGAGGAGTTAGAGTTTGCTGACCTACACCTTTCTCAAGGTGTACTTGAAATTTTGAAAGCTTCTAGGAAGCCTTCCACCAGGGCTACTTACAATTCTAAATGGAAAAGGTTTTCCATATGGTGCTCTGGGAAGCATATTTCCAGAATCTGCTGATTTGCCCACAGTCTTGGACTATATGGTCCATCTAAATACTTTGGGGCTGAGGCCAGCTACCCTGAAAGTACATTTGGCAGCTGTCTCTGCTTTTATTTCAGCAGGAAAGCCCTCTTCTCTTTCTGCTCACCCTGTATCCTCCAAGTTTTCCAAGGGATTGCTTCACACCAACCCTCCATTCAGGGACCCTGCTCCTGCCTGGGATCTTAATGTTTGCATTGCTCAGCTGATGCAACCCCCCTTTGAACCTTTGTCTTCAGCAGAGCTTAAGTACTTGACTTGGAAAACTGTGTTTCTAGTAGCCATCACTTCTGCCAGGTGCATAAGTGAATTACAAGCTTTGTCAGTGGAGCCTGATTTTATCTCCTTTCACAGAGATAAGGTAGTCCTCAGGACTAACAGGAAGTTCTTGCCTAAGGTGGTTTCAGATTTCCACCTTAATCAATCTATATCTCTTCCAGTGTACTTCACTGACCATTCCTCCTCTGGCGAGAGGAGGTTGCACAGTTTAGATGTAAAGAGAGCCCTTAGTTACTACATAGAACGTACCAAGGGTCACAGGTTTGACTTCCTCCAACTGTTCCTCACTTATGGTGAGGTTGGGAAAGGAAACCTGCCACTAAAAGATCCATTGCCAGGTGGATTGTCTCTTGTATCCATTTTGCTATTAAAAACTGGGTGAGGTTCCCTTTCAGGCCTGAGGGCTCACTCTACTAGAGGTGCGGCCAGGCCCCTAGCTGCAGCCAGGGACATCCCTATCTTAGAGGTATGTCAAGCAGCTGCCTGGAAAACAGTACACACTTTCACCAAGCATTACTCCTGACATCCAGGCTAGGAGGGATGCTCGGTTTGGCACAGCTGTGCTTCAGAGCCTATTTCCTAAGTAGGTTCTGTCCCTCCTCCATGGAGGTACTGCTGTGTAGTCTGCAATTGTCATAATATAGCAAGACTTCATGTTGTTTGAAGAAAAAATTACTCACCTTAGTAATGTTGTTTCTTCTAATGGAGTCTTGCTATATTATGACCTCCCCCCCTGCCTGCCCCTCTCAGAACCTCTGCTCTTGGGATGTGGGTGGGCAGTGCAGTGTTGGCACCTAATGATGCCCACCTTGTGTTTTTCACCCCTCCTTTTTGGGGTGTTTGGGTGTTGTATTTCATTTTATTTTCTGGGTCCCCTGACTTGAGTGTTGGTTTTGGGACCAGAAAGAATGTGTTAATATTTTAGTAGCCAGTTGACTAGTGTAGGTTTACAGCTTCCACACAGAACCTTAGTGAGTTTTTGCTCGTAAAGATCTGACAGTTTCGCTATGAATATCTCCAGACAGAGCTTTTACAACCGAGCTCGCGCTCAGGATTCCATGCCTGGCATGGAAGTTAACTCTTTCACCTCCGGAGCAGTTCTAAGGCTGGGACAAACTGCAATTGTCATAATATAGCAAGACTCCATTAGAAGAAACAACATTACTAAGGTGAGTAATTTTTTCTTACTCGCCTGTAACAGTAGTTCTAGGAGTGGTATATGTTGTTCATCCACATGCACCCACTTGCTTCCAGCGGGCTAAGATCTGGCGTCATGGGGCGGAGCCGAGGTATTTACTACCCGGATGGGTGGGAGGAGCCAGCTTGAAGATTTCCGGCTAGATTTAAAGGGGAGAGCGACATGCCAGAGAGTGTGGATGAACAACATATACCACTCCTAGAACTACTGTTACAGGTGAGTAACCTGTTGTTACAGTCTGTTACCTCTTTCACATGTGAGAGAGGCCACCCTGGCAGATCAGACTACTCTTCTTTTCTTGGCTTCTTAGGTCCATAGAAACAGCAGCAGTCGCAGCAGTACCCCTCTCCCAAATGTTGCTACAGTAAAGCATCTGAGTACAGTAAACACAAAGGCAGGAATTTGCAGCTCTGGAATTAGGTTGGCTGTGACACTTCCCTGTCCTGGAAATCCGCAGTATTATTGGACAGGCGGCTTCTGAAGGTGGTTGGACAGGGTCCTTCTCAACAGTTTGAGACCGTACCCCCATACCTGAACATCTCTTGAGGACAGAATCTTTCAGAAATGTCAGATTGCATTGCTGGAGTCAGTGCGGAAACTCTTGTCCCTGCATGCAATAGAACATGTCCTAGAAATTCAAGCTCAACAAGGGTTTGTGTCTTCTAGTTCCCATATGAACAGGGGGATAGTGCCCCGTCAGGGTCCTATGAATTTTCAGTTGCTTGATCAGAAAGCAAATGTTTCACATGGTCATGTGAAATCAGATCATATTTCTCTGGACCTCCAGATATATGCCTTTATCTAGTGATTTGACAGCCTTACTAGCGATTCTTCAGGTTATGGATGGACAGCTGACTTTGCAATTCCATGCACTGCCTTTCTGCCTTGCCATCTCTCTAAGGGTGTTCACCAAGTGCCTCTCCTCAGTGGAAGCATTCATTCATCACAGATAGGTAAAGGTACTCCCCTTTCTCAATGGTTGGTTCTTACCAGGTAAGTCATTGCAGGAGTTGGAAGAGTCTCAGGAACTGGTAGATTGTGCATTCCACGCACTGCTGTCTCTACTCAACCTGGGGACTCAGAACTGGTTCCAAACAGGTGGTTGTGTTTATGGTGAGGAGTGGGACATTTTTTAGGACCAGAGCTTTGTTTATGGATGAGAAGGCTAAGGGTTTCTTGTCTTCACCCGATCATTTTAGGATGAACAGTTGAGGCCAGCCAGGGATTTCATTTATCATCTGAGGTACTTGGATTCACAACGTTCACAGCGAGGTGAGCACAGTGGTGTACTGTATGCCTACTCTTCAGTAGAAACTCACTGCCAGTGGTCCCATGCCCACTCTAACCCATTCTTTTCAGGTGACTCAGCACGTGATGGACGCGTTGCTTTGTTAGCTGACACGTCCAAATCCCAGGGAAGGAATCCCATTTCTTTAACAGTGCAGTTGACAGTGGATGTCTTCTTCATCGACACCTGGGGGCGAGGCACATTTACAGGACAGAAGGGTGCGTGGCATCTAATCCCTGAGTGACTCTCACCTGCATCTCAGCCTGTTGGAGTTCTGAGCAGTTCCCTGGACTCTGACCAAGTTTTCCTCATGTTTTGGGGTCGGGTTGTCTAGGTCAATATGGATGTTTTGTAACAAGAAAAAGGGATACGACTGATTGGACAAATGCCATCATGTGTCCTGAACGTGTCCATACATTAATTCTCAGTTAATGTGTGGCCACGATAGGATTAATGCATGATGGTGTTGTGCCACCTCACCTATGTTCTGAGATCCACTGATGATATTTCGCTCCCTGTGTTACACAGCATATGAGCCATCCCAAAACCAGACATTTATCACTTGAATCCCCATTTTAGTACAGTTAGATCACAACAGACATGCATTGCCCACATTGTACGTCAAGCTCTCAGCCACACAGTCCGCCGCTGTCCCTGGCTGGCCACAGTCATTAACCAGTCTTCCCAAACTCTGCAAAAACCCAGTCGGTTACAAGAAAACTAATCCCCCATGCATGTCTGATGGCAGGGTAAGTCTGAGCACCACTCAGGATCCCCTAATTCGGATTTTGTATTCCCTTCCTAGTGCTTTTCAATTATGCAAGCTTTGTGTGTCTAACACAGAAATTGGCATCTACCAGCTGTTTCACTGCAAAAAAAAAAATTAAAACCTCAACTCCACTCTGAGGACTGCGCTTGTGCGCACGCAAGGTTACCATACCGGGAGTTGTAGTTCCAGCACTGGGAACGTTCCTTACCCCCTCCAAGGAAATGATGAACTGGAGGTACTGCTTTAACCTAACTGTAGACTACAATGGCCATAGTGCAGAGCGACTGTTCGCAAATGCGTGCTAGGTCTTTGCAACTGTAAACAACACGATTGTAGTGTACTGTCTTGCCTTTGATCAATAAATTATGTGGGGGCAGTGTTCTTCAGAACAGATGAAGGGGCACCTATCACAAATTAACTGCAAGGTACAAAATGCGTCTTGGGCTCAGCTCAAAAAAAAAAAAAAAAAAACAATTAATGTATGGTGCAGTACCGAAACTGCTCACCACACGGTCGTGCCACGCTGTGACAGTGCCAGATCTACTGATATTCCTGGCGGGACAAAAAAGGTGAAAGTGTAACAGTGCCAAATAACATCGGAAAACAAACCTAACCAAACCTGTAACATGGGCAAGAAAAGATTCTAAACAAGGAGCCGAACCCTTTTTCTTGCCCATGTTACAAGTGAATTAACCCACTCCAGAGTGTGGGTCTATCAGGTATTAATGTATAGCTGGGTGGTTGGAACCACTCGGCCAGCCCCCCCCCCCCCAAGCCATATATTAATACCTGATAGACCTGTGCTCTGTTATGTGTTAATCCTTACTTATATCAACAAGGAAGGGGGATCCCACTATTTCAGACTCTACCAGAAAACTTAATACATGGAAACTGACATGCTCACTTCAGGTAGACCTGGTGGCAGTTGCCATCTTCGGAACGTATGTCTTGGATGGTCACTGCAGTAATAGACCTGTTTGCTTCTTGGGAGACCAGGAAGCTGAGGCTGTGTTGTGCCCATTTCCCTCTGCAAGTACCCTGTTGGGGGACAGCTTCTTACAGATTGACGTCCTCCTAGTAATGTAGTATTATGATGAAAGGGTCCAGCTTGTCTGCCCCACCTGCTACCCAGCAGGGACTATACCCCATTTGAGTATGGACACACCTCTTACCTTATCAGTTAGAATGTTTCTGCTGCTCATGCCGTGTAATCTTCAATGCCATTCTTAAGAATCCATCTTGTCCCGCTTTGAAAGACTGAACAGTAGGATAGGTCTGCTCTAAATATTAACCAAGTTCTGGCTGAAGTAACGTTTTCAAATGTTTCCTCTTATCCTCTTGGTATGTATGTTGAAAAATTCAGTCTTTCAGTAGCTGAAGCTGTAATTAGGAAAAAATAATGGACCTTACTGGGAATCGAACCAAACCTGCAGAATACCAAAATGTTCTTTTGGTTAAAATGAGTCGCACTCAATAATAAAAATAATTGTAAATGAAGAATATTCTTTAAATCCCTAGATAGTAGCCAATGAGGAAAATTATTTGAAACTAATTATTAGTAACTGGGAGATTGCAGGTTTAAACCCTGCTAGAGACAAATACTGTGTGGCCTTGAGTGAAGAGGTACTGCAGAACCTATTGGAAATAAGATGTTGCATCTCTGCTGGGCTAGCATGGGTAAATAGTTTAAAAAAAAAAAAAAAAGTGTTCCAATTATGAACTGGAAAATGTTATGTTGCTTTGATGAGATATTTATTTCAGTTTGTATCGTTGGAAGTAGAGACTTCTGAAATGTTAATGCATGGTATTTTCCTCTTGCATGGTTACCACTGAATGTGAGGGTAATAGCTATCTATTTTGACATCAGAAAAGAATGTAAAAAAAAAATGAAATTATTTTGATTTCATATTTTTTTTTCCAAGCAAGGCTTTTATTTATGGTTCCTTTCATTGCACAGCTATGCATGAGCAAACCCTTTGATTCGTATTCTTGGGCTGCTGAATAAGTGCCTTGAATTCAGCATTCGGCTCCCAGGCATGGAGGGCACAAATTGCCTTGCATTCGGTCACCCTCTGCCAAATGATCATAGAAGCAGCACTGGTATCAGCACTCCTCTCAGGCCAGGGGAAGAGTGCAGCTGTAGCAGTCGTGGGAGGATACAACATTTTCACAAATGGGATAATGTGTGCTAGGTGAGGCACCCTTTACGCTTTCAACTCTCAAACTTCTAAATTCCTTTGGTGTAGTGTTTTTTTTTTTGCTAACTGGATGGATAAAGAATAAGATATTATGAGAATGAAAAGCTTGCTTTTTCCCCCAAAAGGTTAATGTAAAATTGTGGGCACCTTAATTGTTTTTTCAAGTAGACATTTTGAACACGCTAGTGTGATAATTTACCACCAACTGTTATTTATATGGAATGTTTAGCACTTCATTTGGCATTGTGACACTGGCACTGTTTACAAGTCACACAATAATTAAAACCTCCTTGCAAACTGTATCTTGTTAAAAATACCTTCTTGCTTTTTATAAACTGTGTCTTTTAAACTAATGCACGTGCATACGCATTGAAATCATGCTTGAGAATTAAGGTTAAATAAAAATAGGTTGAGTTAATGTGTTGCATAACTATTTTAGTCAGATCGAGTAATTGCAAGTACGTCCCATCATTTTTCTTTTTAAAGCTTTTAAAGTCACTAATTGGCTTTTGCATTCAATTATAATAGTTACCAAGCTGGCACATTAAAAAGACATGTTCTATCCAATGTCAGCTTGCTGTTTATTAGACTTAGCCAGAAAATTGGTCTGTCTATTGAATTAATGCAGGAAGTAGATGCAGGTGATTTGTTTTTCTTTCTTTATTTTACAGTTTATTTACTCAGGATAGCCCAGCTGACATGCATCATGTACTTTCGTCATCCTGCTACCCTTTTCTGCATCTAAGTGGACATGCACACTTGTAGGAAGTGACTTGCCAATGTCCACACAGTGTGTAAATGTGTATTTGGCTCTGCCAAGGTTTAGACCTGTGGTCTCCTAATTTTTTTTTTTTTTTATTTAGCTTTCGTTGACCAGGAAGGGAGGGCTAGATAATACTTCCTAGTTTCAGCCTCGTCCCGAGGGGGGAGGAAGTAATCTAGATGTAAACCAACTGAAACTGAACCAGATTACACTGTTGATGGTATTTTTAGTGAATGGGGAAATTTGACTAAGGCAACAGGGAAATCCTCGTACTCTTTTTGAGAAGTGCCATGGGATCTTTAACGTCCACATAAACAACCTCCAGAAAAGGAAGACGAAACCTTGGTGTGGCACCTCCCCAGACAGTATAGCATCCTCCTTGTACTGCAGCAGGTGGTCTAATGCATAAGAGAAGTGTGAAAAGGTAACAGAATCCTGCATGAATTCCATTATTTATTTATTTAGAAAGTTTTACCAGGCAAGAGATAACTGAGTTGTTAACTTTGCTCTGAAACCAACATAGGTGTGCAGCACTTGGATGGGATGAAGTTGCACTACTGTCCTGTCTGGAAAAATCTAGTTATTTAATTGATTTATGCTGGTTTACATGATTGTGAGAAATTTCTGCCTCTTGCATCAGTAGTTTTTTTTTTTCTTCTAATACAGGTTTTTATGGTGGTTTTGGCCGGTTTTGTCCCGCTTCCCCACCTGAGGCCCTGGCACACGATTGTAGATGCGTGTGGAGGCATGAACACTGTGGTGCCAGCTCAGCCCCTTCTGCCCACCCATAACAATGCCACCCCCTCCCATCTACACCACCCACTGGACCTCCCCCTGGTGGGAGCAGAACTATGGGGGAGAGACAACCCACCACCCCTGGGAGAGGAGAGCAGCCTGTTGGCTTGCTCAATCCTGCTTCTCCCCCCCCCCCCACACACACATGCCGGCACCCTGATGACCTGAGGTCAATCCCGAGCCCGGGTCACTGGCGTGGCGCGAGGTGTGCGTCTGGCGCCTCACCCTCAGCGTCACCGGGCCTGCTCATCAGTAGGTTTCTCCCTGGAGTTGCACTACCAGTTTGATTTAATTTTCTTTTGTGTAGGTGTGAAGGTGAAAAATCTTCTCCAGAACCTCGACTTGCTTGTTGGAATATTGTGATCTGCTGACATGTTGTGATTCGTAGGTTATAGAAATGAAGGATTTAGAGCATTTTAAAAGATACTTAAACTGTATTTTTGGCTGTTAAACGATACAAAAATATGGCAGTCTGATGGCCCAGCGGGTAGCATGTCGTGCACTCACTCAAGTGACTTAGCTTTGCAAGCAGACCTGGGAGGTGGTTTGAAACATAGAAACGTAGAATTTGACGGCAGATAATGATCGCTTGGCCCACCCAGTCTGCCCATTTCCCTACCTACTGGATAAGCTGCAGATCCTAGTTAACCAGCAGCCTACTTCTTCTTACCCCCACCCCCCAGAATTGCCTTATGACTGTCCCATGCATGCTTGAATTCCACCACTGATTTTGACTCCACAACCTCCTCCGGAAGGCCGTTCCATGCATCCACAACCCTCTCTGTGAAAAAATACTTCCCTAAATTACCTCTGAGCCACCCCACCTCTATCTTCAAATTGTGCCTCTTGTTCTTGCACACCTCTTTTTTTGAAAGATGCTACCCTCTTGGACTTTGTTGATTCCCTTGAGGTACTTGAAAGTTTCTATCATGTCTCCCCTCTCCCTCCTTTCCTCGAGGCTATACATATTAAGCTCCTTAAGTCTCTCTTCATATGTCTTCGGTGCAGACCCTGCACCATTTTAGTTGCCCTCCTCTGGACAGCTTCCATCCTGTCTATGTCTTTGTGGAGATTGGGTCTCCAGAACTGCACACAGTACTCCAGATGGGGTCTGACCAGCTGTCTGTACAGAGGGATAATAACTTCCTGTTTTCTACTGGTGATGCCTCTCCCTATGCATCCCAGTATCCCCCAGCCCTCCTTGCTGCCCTCTCACATTGCTTTCCCACCTTTAGGTCATCTGATATGACTACCCCCAGGTCCTTTCCATTTTGTTGTTGTTAGTATCTCACCCCCCATTGTGTACTCTTCCCCTGGGTTTTTGTTTCCCAGGTGCATTACCTTGCACTTCTTAGCATTGAATCTAGGCTGCCATACATTTGACCATTCCTCTAACCTTGCCAAGTCCCTTCTCATCCTTTCCACCCCACCCTGTGCATCAACTCTGTTGCAGATCTTAGTGTCATCTGCAAAGAGACATACTTTTCCTTCCAGTCCTTCCACAATGTCGCTTATAAAGGCATTGAAGAGGACTGGTCCTAATACTGAATCCTGCGGTACCCCACTAGTAACCCTCCTTTCTTCTGAGTGGACTCCATTTACTATTACTCTCTGTGTCCTATTCTCCAGCCAATTCTTTACCCAGGCTGTCATCTTGGGACCCACTCCCAGGCTGGCTAACTTGTATATTAATCTTTTGTGTGGGACTGTGTCAAATGCCTTGCTAAAGTCTAGGTAGGCCATGTCCACAGCCCCTCCCTGATCTACTACTTTGGTCACCCAGTCAAAGAAATCTATCAGATTTGTCTGGCATGACCTTCCCGCTGTGAATCCATGCTGCCTAGGGTCCTGTGCCCCTCTGGCCTCTAGATACTCGACAGTTCTTTCCTTCAGAAGTGATTCCATCATTTTCTCTATCACTGAGGTTAAACTAACAGGTCTGTAGTTTCCTGCTTCTGCCTTGCTCCCACTTTTGTGAAGGGAATCACATCTGCCTCCTCCAGTCCTCGGGTACCACCCCATCCTCCCATGATTTGTTAAAAGGGTAGTCAGTGGTGTCACTAGTTCTACCCTTAGCTTTTAGAATTCTGGGATGAATCCCATCAGGCCCCATTGCTTTGTCCACCTTCAGTTTTAAGAGTTCTTTCAGAACCCTTTCTTCTGTAAATGGTCTGGTATCAACTTCTGTATCCAGAATGTTACTACTGTTTGTTTTATGTACCTCCCTCTTCATTTGTAAATACTGAGCAAAATATTTGTTTAGTATCTCTGCCTTTCACAGTCTCCTCTGCCCACCCTTCCTCCCCTTTATTAAGCCTCACTATCCCTCCCTTGGTCTTCCTTTGCTCCCTGATGTACCTGTAAAGGTTTTTATCCTTCTTAACTGAGTTGGCTGTCTTTTCCTCGGTTTGGGCCTTTGCTGTTCTGACAGCCTTCCCAGCCTCCTTTTGCTTTAACTGATACAGTTCTCTGTCCTGCTCGTTCTGCGATTCCTTGTACTTCCTGAATGCTTTCTTTTTCTCTTGAACCTTCACTGCCACTTCCTTTGAGAACCATAGTGGTTTCTTACATCGTCTTGTTTTGTTTATTTGCTTCACACAAAGGCTTGTTACCTCTGTGATGGCAGTTTTTATTATTCCCCATTGTTCTTCCACCCCTCCTTCCTGCCCATTTGGCAAAGTTAGCCCTCCTAAAGTCCAGTACTTTTGTCTTTGTATGGCTTGACTCTATTGCTGTGTTTATTGTGAACCATACTGTTCGATGGTCGCTAGTTCCCAGATGGCTACCCACTTCTACATCTCTGATCCTCTCTCCATCTCCATTTGAGAGAATCAAGTCTAATATTGCTCCCTCTTGAGTGGGCTCCAGTACTAGTTGTCTAAGGCATGCCCCCTGTAGGGCATCTAGAATAACTGCACTCTTCGAAGTGGCAGCTGCAACTGCACTCCAGTTAACATCTGGCATATTCAGATCACCCATCAGCAATATCTCCCCTTTTTCTGCCATTCTAAGTATGCTTTATATCATTTCCCTGTCCATTTCCTCCCCTGAGAGAGAGGTCATGCTCTAACCCTGTGTGTTATGGTGCCATTGCCTGTCTCCAAATTTACCCACAGTGCTTCTTCCTCCCCTGTTTACCCTTTTGTTCTGTTGCTTTTATTCCTTCCCTTATGTAAGAGCTGCTACTCCTCCTCTTTACCCTCCTGTCCCTCCTGTAGATAGTGTATCCTGGTATGTTTACGTCCCAGTCATGGTTTTGTGTGTACCATGTTTCTGTGACTGCCACGATATCCAGATGTTCCTCCTCTATCAAGGCCACTAATTCAGGAAGCTTGTTACCCAGACTACGGGCATTGGTACTCATTGCTCTCCATTATTTGATGGCTTTACCTTCTGTTGCAGCATCTCCCACTGACCATTCTATCTCAGTCTTTTTCTCATTTAGTACCCTGTTTTGTAGGGAGAGGCTGGGATTTTCCTGCTGCTTGTCAGTGCCTCCCCCTTTGACTAGTTTAAAAGCTTGCAAATGAAGCATTAAACCGATTGCTCAAAGACCTGTTCCTTCCTGGACAGATGCAGACCATCCTGCCAGTATAGGCTGGTGTCCTCCAGGTGGAACCCCAGTCCCCAATGAAGCTAAACCCTGTGCTCCGCACCATTTTTTCAACCATTCATTAAACTGCATGGTGCCAATTACCCTCGCCTCCCCCATGCCTTTGACAGGCAGGACCTCTGAGAAGGATACTGTGTGTGCTACTTGTCTTAGGTCCCTCCCCAACTCTGCAATGTCCTCCTGCACTGCTCTAATCTCATGATGAGCCAAGTCATTTGTCCCTAGGTGGACAATTACGTCCAGCTCAGAATCCCTTGCAGCTGTTCTCGTGATCCTGATGATGCGCTTCCTGTCCCTCCAAGCCATGGCACCAGGCAGGCACCTTACTTCAGTTTTCCCAGCTCCCCCCAGTTCTATACCCCTAATAATTGAGTCGACCAAGGGGGGCTTGGGCTTCCAGCCAAAGAGAGATGACACTGGGTACCACTTCCACAGCAACCCCTGCAGTGGGCAGGTGAGTTTTCCTTCACAGGGGTTCACTGCATACGTGTAAGGCTTGATGGGGCACTACCCAGCAACAGAGTGCGGTGGGCGGGTCTTACAGGGACTGGGAGAAGAAATGCCAAATTCCAGGTACCTTGGCTGCCTGTGTGACCAAGGGTGTAGACAGACATATT
The DNA here is from genome assembly GCA_016271365.2 of Neoceratodus forsteri. NCBI lineage: Eukaryota > Metazoa > Chordata > Ceratodontiformes > Ceratodontidae > Neoceratodus > Neoceratodus forsteri. Next base: position 263,272,958 of record CM057454.1, on the reverse strand, counting down.
CACTGTACACATTTGTGTACAGTATTGTTGAGTGCCTGTCACAAACCATATGCCTTTCTGTTAACATTTTCATTCTAATCTGTGGTATTTGGGTTAGTGTAGGCCACTGAGGAGTGTCTCTGTTGTTTAGGAAACAGATACATGTATAACTTCTTTAAAGATTAGAGGACTCGTCTGACAACAGTCTGACTTGATTGGAAGGGGGTGCCATCTGGAAAGGTTGTGTACATTTTTTAATGGGGGGGGTGTAACTGTTGGAGATAGTATACAAAATGAAAATTTCTGGCTACACCCCTGTGTATGACAACTGCCAGTAGTCTCAGACCCTACTCCTTGTGGAGCCCCACTAATCTGACAGTGGGGAGGCCGGTTGATGGGGCTGGAGGTTGCCATCAGAACCTAAATGTCAGCAGAGGGGGTCGCCAAAGAGTAAAAATTATGTGACAAAAAACAAAAACAACAAAAACTGTGAAAAACAGATCCCAGGGCGATATAGTATGTAGTCAACCCTAATAATATGCAGTTATTAAACTGGGAATGATTATGTGGAGGAGCTCTTACTGCTAGATTTGTAGGTGAGGAAACTCATCTCTAGGTGGTGGAATTCTCCTACAGCATTTAATAGAGAAACAAAGAAACACAGACAGTGATGGCAGAAAAAGATCACTGGTCCATCCAGTCGACCCATAAACCCCAAAAAACCCAGGACCTATTGTTCATACAGGGTTTTAACTCACACTGTCCATCCTCATGCTCCCCGCCCTATTGCTGTCTAGCACCCTGAGCAACCACAAAACTATTCTTCCCAGCCGTGTTTGAAACCATTGATAGTTTTGGTGCTCACCACATCAACTGGCAAATTGTTCTATGGCTCCACTATCCTTTCTGTAATAAGACGTTCTCACTTGCCTCTTAAATCTACCCCTCCCCCCAATCAGTTTGCACTCGTACCGTGTTCTTGATCTGCTTTTTGTACTGAATAGTCCTTGCAGTTTATCTTGTTTAGTCCTTTCAGGAACCTGAAGGTCTCCATTTCGCCCCTCTCTTGTCTGGCCTCCAGCAAGTACATGTTAAGTGCCTTGAGCCAATGCTCTTGAGATCTGCCCTGCTCTGCTGACCTTAAATCATTTTTGTCACCCTACATTCCAAAAAGTAAAGGCGGAAGGCTTTGTTTCTGCTGCCTTGCCAGTTGCAAGAGGAGTCCCCCAAGGATCCATCTTAGGCCCTATCTTGTTTTCTCTGTACATCAATGACTTAGATGCTAACATATCTAGGTCCAATCTGCACTTTTTTGCAGATGATACTGTGTTGTATACTTCTGGCTCATCGTTATCTGAAGTCAAGGAGTGCTTCAACAGACCACTTTACCTTGAGCATAATTTAATAAAGGCAAAGCTTCTGCTCAATGCCAAGAAGACTAAAGCGATGATATTCTCCGCAGTGCTGTCTCAGGCCCCCAATACTCTTGCCCAAGACTTCTTTGTCACCACGCTAAGCGAGCCTCTGGAAGTTGTAACCAAATTTAAATATCTAGGTATCTGGATCGACAATAAATTATCTTCAGTGACCACATCGAAGATGTCTCTAGAAGGTTAAAAAGCAAGGTTAGGTTTCTTCTACAGAAATAGGCCCTTTTCCCCTTGAGCTTCGAAACAAGCTTGTACAGCCACTTTTCTCCCCTACTCGACTATGGCGTGTAATCTATTCCTCCACCACTCTTGCAAATCTAAGTAAACTGGACATCCTTTATCACCATGCTACGGTTCATTACCAACTCCCTACCGTTCGCACCACTGTGACTTATATGCAGCTGTTGGTTGGACATCCTTTACTACTAGACGCCTGCTCCATGCTGGGCTATGGACTCTTAAACTGCTCCTGCAGAAATTGCCAAGCTATCTCTCTTCCTTATTAGTATCTCACATAGTGCATACTTGTTAAGAAAATCTGACTTTATTATGCTTGACATACCAAGGACGGACTTCCTTTGGTAAACGTGTTATTGCATATGCCCTTCCCTCCATTTGAACCAATTACAAACCGCATTGAAACTAACTAGCACAGTTTCAATAAACTTCTACAAATCGCTAAGTTCAGCCAAAATAAAGACACCTGGAACTGTCATTAAGTCTCTTCCTTCCCCATGTGTGCCATATTTATCCACTGGTAAGGTATAATTGATTTGTCATATTAACTGCTTTCCTTCCCTTCTACTCCTGGCTTTATCTTTGCTTACGCTCCACTGCTACTCTATCAAATCTCTCCTCCCTCCCATATCAGTTGTAGACTGTTGTTTGTTCAAGCTGCCAAAATACTGTATATTTGATTTGATTTGATTAAATCAAATCACACCAGTCATCATGTTTCATTTATCAGTATGCGACCTATAAGTCGCTTCACTGTCTCATATCAATGTTTACCACCTGCGGTCACCCTATGTGGTACCCTTGTATGTATATCCAGCCTGTATCATGTAACATGTATTTCATGTATATACTGTTATTACCTATCTGTGTTTGTACTTTAAGTGTTTATGTCACAGGACCTCCTTGTGAATGAGCTTGCTCAATGGAGTTTTCCTGCAATAAACTTGAAACTTGAAACTTGAACTTGAAACATTCAACTGCCAAACTGGTGCAAGTCTCTCTGCATCTCCCTAACCCTCTCATTGCTGTCTAACCTGCCACAGAGCTTAGTGTCTTCTGCAGAGAGACGCATCTTGCCCTGGATTCCTTCTCCCATGTTGCTAATGAACATACTGAAAAGAACTGGACCCAGGACAGATCCTTGAGGCAACCAGCTGGTGACCTCCCTCTCTTCCAGTTTGACTTTGTTAACCTCAACCTTCTGCTGTCTTCCTTCCAACCAGTTTCTCACCCATCTAACTGCGTCCTTTGCTGTACCCAGATCCTCTAGCTTCTTCAGCAGCCTTCAGTGAGGCACTGAGCTGTGAGCTCACAGACAACAGAGGTGTGGGAACTCTTGCAGTTTTGTAAAAGATTATAGAAATTAGTTCCTGTGGGTTCCTGCCATACCCAATTATCCCATGAGTAACCTTAGATTTAGTAGTTTAGTGCAGTTTTGCTGCAGTTGAACATCAGTTTTACTGCAGTTGAATAAATGCAGATAAAGACTGTGCCTGCTCAATATGCCCACCATGATCAACACCTAAGATGGTGCAGACATAATGTGTGATGATGTCAGTGAAGCAAGAGTGCTCCACTTCAGTCTCGGTAATCCTGTGTATTTGCATATTGGCCCATTTTTTGTACATAAGCATAATTAATTGATATCTGATGCATGTTTTCAAGTTTGTAATACATACATTTAGTATTAATTAATTAGTGCTGATGTTTATGAACTACAGATTGAAGCACAGTGCTCTCTCGCTTCATTGATAGCCTCCCATTATGTCTGCACTATTTTAAGTGCTAATCAGGAGTTTTGAGTAGACTATGTTTATTTACATTTTTTAACTGTTGAAGACTGCAGTAAACTATGGTCCCTAAGATAAGGAGGCATATTATGTATTAAGCTAAAAAGATAAAGAACCTCAGCACAAAAGCACTGAGGCAAGGGTTACCCAAAAAGGGCCCTGGCAACAAAGCCAGGTTTTCAAGAAATATAAAATCACACATAACCTCTGATCTTCTTCAAGGATATCTCTTTCATCAGGCCACACCTGGAACTGTAAGCTGCCAGGCACTAGGACCACATGGAAACTTTGCAGCAGTCAACCAGGGACCACCCACAATGATGTCAGATGTTGGTTGCTACATAAACGTGAGTGGCCCCTCCTTGCCTCAGTTCTTTTCCCGCCGTTGACCATAACTCGTCAGACCAGTGAAGGATACACTGCTACAATAGCCACTGTTTTATTTCTTTTCTTTTTTTTTTTTTTTTTAAAGTAATCACTTTTAGAGTGATTTTCAATGACCAGCATGTTGTCAAAGGAACCATTGAAATTGGTCTGGTGTTGTGCCAAGATCTACACCAGTGACTCGCACAACATCTGTGTCTGCTGTGTAGGCCTGGATCACAGTGTGAAAGCCTGCTGAATCTGTAGAGCCTTCAGTTCCTTGACCTGGTGATGCCGTAAGAGGAGCTTAGAAAAATTCCTCCTTAAGCAGAAGGTAGCTAGCATGGAGAGTGAGCTCCAGTAGAAGGGCACCGCCGCATCACCAGCCCCATCTTCAGAATTCAGGTCTTTAAAATTCCAGGACAAGGTGTCAGGGAGTCACAAATACAAGCACCAGGACAAGGAGAAGGAAAGAACTTCCCCAGTGCATTGCTGGTCGTCCCTCTGCACAGCAGGTATGACCTCCTCTATCATCTGCTTCAGCGGTGACTCTGCTCACCCCCCCCCCAAAAAAAAAAAACATCGACACAGCACCAAGGTCAGGGCTTGGCACTGGCACTACTAGGCCTAGTATGGTTGGTACATCGTCATCAATGTCAGGGACTCGGCCTCCCTCGTTGACCCCTCCAGTCATACCTGTCGACCATGTGGGTGCTGAAGCTCAGGCGATCCTGTCCTCTTTCAGATATGATTCAGTGCCTGCTACCTAACCTCCAAGTTCCAGGGATCTGTCGACAGGGCCTAAAGCTAATCCCCGCTTACCACATCCGCCTCCTAGGGCATCACTAATGTCATCAGCCCACTCTCGTCAACCCACTCAATGACCGGTATGAATATAATCCTGACCTGATAATGCAGGAAGGGGAGGAGGAAGCTGAGGATTATGCTAAAAACCCTTACGACAGGGGCACCAGCTCCACTATGTCCATCTGTAGTGAGGACTCTGTAACAAACACACGAATGTCCCCACCGGAGGATTCTGCTTTCCTGACAGTGATGCAGTAGCTACAAGTTTGCTTTGTGGGTTGCTTCTCAACACTTAGATCTCTACATTTGTCTTATTAATTAGGTTCTAGAGTGTCTGCTGTCCTTATCAGATGCAGGCCTACAGTATTCCTCTATCAAAGTGCGCTTGGCTGCCATCTCAGCTTTCCATATGCATACTGAGGGTCGTACAGTTTTCAGCTGGAGATGGCGCATACATTCTTGAAAGGCATTCTGCATTTGAGGCCTTCTATCCACAATCCAGTCCAGCTTGGGACCTGAATTTTGTTTTGGAAAAGCTTACTTTGGCTCCTTTTGAGCCAGCTGCGACTCGTGGCTTATGCATTCTTTCTTGGAAAGTATTGTTTTTGGTTGCCATTACTTGTGCTTGAAAGATTTCAGAGCTATGGGCTCTAATGTGTGAACCTCCTTATTTAATTTTCCACAAAGACAGAGTGTCTTTGTGTATGGAGCCTACGTTTTTGCCAAAGGCAGTGTCTGCGTTTACTTTAAATCAAACCATCCATCTGCCAGTTTATTTTCCTGAGCATGCCAATCCAGGGAAAGCATTGCTACATACTCTAGATGTACATATAATACTCAGGTACTATAAATACCACAGGAAGGACTGCAGAAAGTCCTCACAGCTTTTTGTTTTATTCGCCCCTGGGAAAGAGGACGCCCCAGTTTCTAAACAGTGCCTGCCCAAATGGATAGCAAACTCTATTACTCTCTGTTCTAGGAAATACAGTAAGGAACTTCATGGGTTGTTTGTGATCATTCCACTAGAGGCATGGTCACATCTTTTTGCCTGTTTCAAAAATGTGTCTGCTGCAGACATCTGTGCTGTTGCCACCTGGAGTACTGTCCACACTTTCACTGATCACTACAGTCTGGCCATTGCCTCTCGAAAAGGGGTTGGCTTTAACCTAGTTGTGCATCAGAGCCTGCTTCCTTAGGCCTGTAGGCTCCAGCCACCCAGACTGTTTATGGTCAGTACTGCTTGGTACTCATTCCATAGGTGTGGGCTGATGAAAGGGATACACTCAAAGAAGATGGAACAGTTATGTACTCACCGTAACAGTAGATCTTCGAGAGAATCTCTTTCATAAGGCCATGCTGTCCCACCCTCCTTCCCCCTGTGGGATCCTATGACTCTAGTGAGTGCTATCTCCTTTTCTTTGAGGATCTACCTGCTGATCTCTGCCTCACGTGGTTGTCAGAGCCCTAGGTTCTCTCCTGGTTCCCTATAGGGAGGTCCTCAAAGCATGCTGTCTGGCGTGGAACTTAGGATTGAAGGGTCCGCCCACGATTATGCAGCAGCTGATGTCTGACGTCATCGTGGGTGGCCCCTGGTGGACTGGTTGCAAAAGTTTCTGTGTGGTCCTAGTGCCTGGCAGCTAGAAGTCTCTCGAAGATCTACTGTTATGGTACGTACGTAACTCAATCAATCAATCAGGTCTTTATTTAACCAGGCGTTCATCGTTGAGCAGAAGCTCATTTGCAAGATGAACCTGGGTGGAGCATGAACAATTGTATATACAGGTCAACACAGGTATTTAAAAGGCAATACAGATAATACTCTTCACAGAGAGGAAGAAAAAGCAGTTCATATGTCCATAGAATTATACAGATATTGTGCAGATTACACGATATTTACATACATAGAAGTGTCTATAGGAAGATAAAGCAGGTTATCTAAGGTTGCAGGAGGAAGTAACGGAAGAAAAAATTAAAAATATACACCAGGTAGAGGTGAAGGTAGGGGGGAAGGGAGGGAGTGGGGAGAAAGGGTAGGAGGGCACGGTGCACAGAAAGGAGTTGGTAAACCGGATGTAGAGAAGGTGGATGGAGAAAAGGAGTATGTGTGAGCCCCGGATTGAGTGCTATAGCACGGGGCATGGTAGGATGTCACAACCCAGGGTAGTGAGCTCCTATCCGAGGTTGGGAAAGGAAGAATAAGGGGATGGATGGGCCTAGTGTTGATAAGACAGGGGGATAAGAGAGAGAACAATTAGGCTGTTGAGGAGCAAGCTGGGGGTTCAGTACTTAAAATTGGGTCTAGGCGTGGCTATATACCAGTGCAGACACTGGTACTGGGTCTGAGTGGGTGAAGCAGTTACATACTTCGCTGATTGTATGGAAATAAAGCGTCTTGAAGGCATTTATACCGATTAGAGTACTTAATTTGAGGGTTTTTTGTAGATCGTTTCATAAGGTAGGTAGCACGAAGCTTATGGCTGCCCTGCCGAAGCGGGATTTTGTAACTGTTCTTTCAGATGCCCTGGAGTCCTATTCCAGTCCTTGTGGCTAAGTTTTTGTAAGATAATTACACTTCCTTTATTATTTTATAATAATAGATCTTCCTTGAGAGATCTCTGTCCATTAAACCACACCTTTGGAATTGTAAGTCATTGACGTCTGGACCACTCAAAAAGTTTTGCTAGGCAGGGGCCACCTACGTTCAGTTATATCAATGCTGCCTACTTGGGTGGCCTATCCTCTCAATTGTTTCTCCTGCCTTCAACTACTCATTGAATCACACAGAGAAACAACATAGTTGATTTCTCGACTTTGTTGTCTTTTTCTGTTGTTTTTTTCAGTTGTTGTAAGCCGTGTTGAAGGAGCCATTATTCCAGTTCTGTCACTGCAGTTTGAAGATTTCTAAAGACAAAACTCAGTTTATCTGTGTTTGTTGTTTGGGCCTAGTCCACAACATACAGGCCTGGGACATCTACCAGGGATTCAGCCAGGCCATGAGGAGACACCAAAGGAAAGTGCTGGAGACTTTACTGGCTGAGGTGGAGAGTGCCTCCCCTAAAACTACTGCCTCTACTCCAGTTTTTCCTCCCTGGTCCCTAGGTGCTGATGCCTGGCATTCCCCTCGACAGTGAGTGACGGTGTTGCCATAGTGGTCAAAGTAGGAAGGACAAGACTTCCTAATAGTCATCATCTGAACAACATTATTCCAAACACAAGGATAAGGTGCTGTGGGGCACAACTCTACCACAGGTGCCTGGATGTCATGCCAGTTCTAGTTCTCCGCATCGTTCAGGGCAGTCAGATGGTAAATCTAAGTCGAAGGCCGCAGCTGCAGCCTTAGCTTCTTTTAACCCCCTCACCCCTGAAGATTCAGATGATGCCAGGGTCAGGGTCTAGCTCTCCTACTCAGAGAGATTTGTAGCCTCCGTTGTACACGGTCCCATTGACAACAGTTGCAGCAGCCCTTTTGCAGCGTGTCGATGACTGTCAAGTAGTGCTTGCCACACTGTCCAAATTATTTTGATGCCTGCTGCCTACTTTACCAGCAGCGACCATGACATTGTTGTCAATGGTACCTAGCTTGTTAATGCCAACCAGTACTTTGATGGAGATTACCATCATTCCTCTCATTCTGCAGCCCTTGATGCTGGTTCTGCCTGTAGAAGCACTGCTACCTCATCCAGATGGCTAGAAAGAGGACTACAGTTCTGACCTCCTGAATATAGAGGGGATTCAGATGACGATGAGGGGGACCTGAAACTGCCTGAAGGTGTGGTTTCCAGCTCCGCCCTTTTTTCTTGTAGCTAGGGTACTGTTTTGTATACAGTACCTCCAGGTCTCCTGCTGAAGATGAATCTTTTCAGGCCCTTTAAAAACAGTTGCAAAAGACCAAGGCCTCCACAGAATTTTGGTCCGGCTGCAGAATTTGGGTCCAATTACAGATATCACACAGAAACTGCCCCAGTAAGTTACAGAGACTGCTCCCACTCCTTTCTACTCACTACTCTGCTTGTATTTAGCTTTATAAGAACTAAAATTCACCCCTAACTGTCTCAGCCACTCAAATCCCTACCCAGTTGGCTCTGAGAGCCCCCTAGAGTCGACCTGTTTTTTTTACAATGGCGTCCTTTTGTTGTTGAGGGCAGCTTAATGATCCACTTACCTTTTCCTGTGGCTAATGAGCCAGAATGCTTGGTCTTCTTTGAGGATATCTCTTTAATCAGACCACACCTTTGGAACTAGAACCATGCCATCACTAGGACCACACACTAACTCTTGCAAGCAGTCAGCCAAATGATGATGTCAGGTGGCAGCGCATACATAAACGTGGGTGGCCCCTCCTCTCCTCAGTTCTTTTTCTGCTGTCGGTCAGACTCGTCTAAACCTTTCCAATACTATGAGTATGGAGAGAAGATCTACACTGGAGATTCCCACATTGTCTATGTCTGCTACCTAGGCCTTTGTCACAATGTGAGAACTTGTGAGATCTACCCGGGGATTCAACTTCACAACCAGGCAATGCAGTAAGGGGAATTTGGAGAAATTCCTCCTCCAAAAGACCTTTGAAAAACTGAAGAAGCAACTTCAAGAAAAATCTGCATCACAAAGCCCGTCGACTGATTTGCGGTTGTCGAAGTTCCAGGAAGAATCTTCATGGAGTCACAAACACGAGCATTGGGACAAGGACAAGGCCTCCCTGGTGAGATCCAGGTTGCCCCTGTGGACTACATGTATGATGTCTGCTTCGATGCCAGCCACTCTGGCAGGGACGCCGACCCCGACTGTCTACCAGACACCAAGGTCAAGGCTTGGCATGAGCACTACTGATCCTATTATGGCTGGTACCTCACCGTCGTTGACGAAGGTCCAATCTCCAGTTCAGTTGCGCCTACTAACCAAAGTGGCACTGATGCTCAGACAGTACTCGTCACATTTTCAGACATAAGATATCTACTGCCTAGCCTCCCTGTTCCAGGGGGCTGTCCTCAGGGACAGTCTCCTCCTGCAGTGTGGACACACCAAGATCACCCCCAGAGGATCCCTCATTTTTCAACATGATGCCACAAATAACTGCCGTGTGCTTCACTTTACAGGAGGAACCCTGCTGGTGTTACTGGAGATGCCAGAATCTCCCTCCGCTGTGGTACCTCCACTCTTTCCAGCTTTGAAGGATGCCAATTATGCAGCCTGATATAAACCAAACAGTATACCAGCTGTGCTCAGAAAGGTAGACAAAATGTATTCTGCCCCTTTTGGAAAGCCCTTTTATGCTAACCAGCCTGAGACTGACTCAGTGGTGATCACAGCTGCCCATGACAGATCCAGAGCACCTAGGCACCTGAGCACCCTTTCTCCTCTGATAGTGAATCCAGGAGGCTGGAGATCCTAGGCAAGCATACATATGCCTCTGCCTCATTGGGCCTATGTATTGCTAATTACATAGGGGCAAGTCTGGACACAGGCCAGGGATCAGCGTTCCTGCCTTTGAACAGGGCAGACTGCCTGATTGCCAATGCACAGTTGGTGAACAACAGCTGTTATGTCTCAGCAAGGACATTTCTGTGCCTTCTGGCACTCATCGCAGCAACCAGTGTTACAGTGCCATTAGCCAGGCAGCACATGTGGATCCCACAGTGGACCCTGCAAGTCCATTGGGACCAGTTGACAGACGGTGTAGAACAGATGGTTCTAATCATGCCTCCCTTGCGGCAAAGCCCTCAAGTGGTAGATGGAATGCAACAACCTGTTCAAGGGCGCACCATTCTTGATTTCTTGCCCAAGTCAGATTCTCACCACGGATGCTTCGGGATAAGGATGGGGAGCCCATCTGAGACCTATGCAGATACAAGGCATGTAGAACCAGGAGGAGCATACTTTGCACATAAATGTTCTGGAAATGAGAGCAGTCCTATATGGACTACAGACCTTCCAGAACCACTTATTCCTAGGTCCTCTGTTAACAGACAATGTCAGTGTGATGCATTACAACAACAAACAAGGGGGGAACTCATTCTTACCCCCTGTACAGGGAAGCAATGGGAGTTTGGTATTGGGCTCTGGAATATGATAGAGAACTATCAGCAGTACATATTCCAGGCATCCGAAACATCTTGGCACACAAGCTAAGCAGGTCACAGTCCAGGATGCGTGAATGGGAACTGCTGACCTTGGTGCTTGATGACCAGGGCCACTGGAAAATTTCGCCCATAATTTTTTTTCGGAATCCGCAATTTTCACCATTCTCCTCAAAAACTGACATGTTCTGCAATTTCTTGCAATTTTTGAGTTTTTATATTGAACTGTGTAAAAAGTATTAAAATTTTTAATGAAATACTCTCAATATGTTGACAATTTTGCATACAGACTTGGGTTTGGCCAAAACAATGCAGTGCAAGGCAGAGCAAGGGTTTTATGTGACATTGATTTCTTTTGAATCTTTAGGCGCTTTTACACACAGGTCTATGTAACAGAATAACTGTTACGGAAACAGTATTCCGTTACATCCCTTGTGTGTAAAAACATAGAAACACAGACTTTGACGGCAAATTAGGTGGGCCAAGCGGTCCTTGTCTGCCCATTTCCCTACCTACAGGATAGGCTGCAGATCCTACTTAACCAACAGCCTATTTCTTCCTACCCCCCCACAAGAATTGCCTTATGTCTCCCATGCATTCTTGAATTCTCCCAAAGTTTTAGACCCCACAACCTCCTCAGGAAGGCTGTTCCATGCATCCACTACCCTCTCTGTGGAAAAAATACTTCCTCACATTACCCCTGAACCGCCCCCCTCTATCTTTAAATTGTGTCCCTTGTTCTTGCACATCTCTTTTCTGAAAGATGCTACCCTCTTGAACTTTGTTGATTCCAGTGAGGTACTTAAAAGTTTCTATCATGTCTCTCCCCCTTCTTTCCTCAAGGGTATACATATTAACCTCCTTTAGTCTCTCCTCGTCGGCTTCTCTTGCAGACCCTGCACCATTTTAGTTGCCTCCTCTGACTGCCTCTATCCTGTCTATGTCCTTGCGGAGATGGGGTCTCCAGAACTGGACGCAGTACTCCAGATGGGGTCTCACCAACTGTCTGTACAGAGGGATAACAACTTCCTGTTTTTTGCTAATGATGCCTCTCCCTGTGCATCCCAGTATACCCCTAGTCCTCCCTACTGCCTTCTCACATTGCTTGCTAACCTTAAGGTCATCTGATATGATTACCCCCAGGTCCCTTTCCTTTTTTATTGTTGTTAGTACTGCCCCCCCCCCAATTGTGTAACCTTCCCCTGGGTTCTTGTCTCCCAGGTGCATTATTTTGCACTTCTTGCATTGAATCCTAGCTGCCATACTTCTGACCATTCCTCCAACCTTGCCAAGTCCCTTCTCATCCTTTCCACGCCTCCTTGTGTATCAACCCTGTTGCAGATCTTTGTGTCATCTGCAAAGAGGCATACTTTTCCTTCCAGTCCCTCTGCAATGTCACTTATAAAGACATTAAAAAGGACTGGACCCAGTACTGAACCCTGCGGTACCCCACTAGTAACCCCTCTTTCTTCAGAGTGGACTCCATTTGTTTCATTCCCTTGGTGAACGTTCGTCCAAACCGCAATCTCTGCTTCTTGCGGTTTGCACCAACGTGTTTCGTTTGATCTGGCTGTGTAAAACAGCCATTCCGGTACCACTGCAGAAACTGCCATTAGAGCAGCAAACTCTGGCAGAGCCAAAACAAATGGAGGCGGGATTGGCTGGAATACTCGCAAGGTGTAAAAGGAAACCCGAACACAACAGAGTACAACGGCGCCACACAGGCAACGTTTATTTCGTTTTACAAACCTGTGTGTAAAAGCGCCTTTTGTCTTGTTTGGTTTCAAAATCCACTGGCCAAGCATAAGTACACTTAAACACTTAACATTTGTTTTGTGTTGAAGCAGCCTGTCAAAAAACTTTTTGTTGACACAGAGACTGAAACAAAAGATGGGAGAAAAGGTGCAAATTATCCCATTCACTTAAATGAGGTGCTAACTATGAAGCCTTTTATTAAGTGGCAGGGCAAGTTATTCCTTGTGAGCATACTTTCATTCAGACTAGTTTTGATTCAAATAGCTGAGGATTTTTGGATGACCCTGCTGATTTTAAACTTTAGTAAGCTAGTTGGTAACAGTGATCTCACTCTTAGCAACTACCCTCTAGATGCTCACATGCAAAGACTACAATAAAAACCTGACTAAAGTCTACAAAAAAGCTTATAAAACACAAAATGTATCTGAACATTTATCTTTAACTAAACAAAATCATTGCAGCCAGAGTAAAACAAAGGCAAATTACAAGGTGCCCTGACTACTGTATGATGCAGTAAAAATATATTGTTTTTTTTTTTTTACATTTTTTTGGTAACCACGTAAGGCCCACTAGGCACAAGTGCCTGTTTTCAGGTACAACCCAGGAGCACTGAGGAGGTTAAGTGACGTGCTCAGAATCACACAGTATGCAAGTGGAGGTTGTGGAAATCAAACCCTGGCCTGCTAGATGTCAGCTCATTCACAGTTTGTTACTCTTACCTCTAGATTATACTGCCAGCCCCAATACCCCCCAACATTTAATGTTTAAATATGTGATTTCAAAAATAGTGTACAGTACAAATTATGACCATTAAACACTTTAACAACATTTTACTAAAATTCAGTTATTCACCACTCTATCTGCTTATTTTACCTTGTACCAAAGTGGGTGAATAGCTGGCAGAGCACTGTAAACAGCTGTTGATTAGGCTTCATTATTCTACAGCCAGAAACAAAAAATATATATTTCTTCTGGCTTATTTAATATTTATTTGCTGTGGTCCACTTTATAGAATCTATTTAGCACTGTATGAGGCAGATGATTTTAAATTTTGGAAGATAGGCAATGCTTATAATAGCTTATCAGTTTAGTATTCTTGTTAGGAACATCAACTTTCCTTTATGTTTTAAACATATTCAAGTGTCAGTGTATTCATTTAGCAATTTATACTGACTAATATGTGCTGCAGAAAACATTAAAAGATTTATTGTGAAGCACTCAGGGTCTGTAGTAGAGCCCCCGCAATTTCTCGCAATTTTTGCAAAACGCTCCACAATTTTGGGTAACCTTTTCCGCAGTTTTCCAGTGGCCCTGTTGGTGACCTATTCAAGAGGTGGGATTGTCCAAAGTTGGACCATTTTTCATCCTCACACAATTCAAAACTGCCGTGTTTCTGCTCGCTTGCTTCAGGGCCTGGAGCTTTTTGGTGAGACACGCTGTCCCTCTCTTGGAAAGGGAGATTTATGTATGCCTCCCCTCACTTCCCACTAATTCAGAGAGAAGATGGAGGAGAAAATGCTAATATTCATTGCTCCCCCATGGCCTCGGCAGATATGGTATCCCCTGCTGCAATAGCTGGCAGTGGAGCTCCCAGTACCTCTGCCCCTGTGCAAGGGTCTACTGTTTGAGGAACCGGGAACCGTAGTCCACCCAGACTTACAGTCCCTATATCTGCATGCATGACTCCTGGAGACATAGCCATAGCTTGCTTTGGGGTATCACAGAAAGTGGTGGATGCTCTAGTGGCTGCTAGAAAACCAGAAAAACCTATTCCATGACATAGAAGTGGTTTGATTTATGGGCCACTTCACATAACCTGGATCCATTTATCTGCCCAGTCAGTCAGGTTCTAGAGTATCGGATTCAGGCCTGCAATATTCTTCAATCAAGGTGCACATGGCTGCTGTATCAGCTTTCCACGTGCCTGTGGATTGTTATACGGTTGCTCAGCTTGAGGTTGCCCATATGTTCTAGAGAGGCATTTTACATATAAAGTCTCCTATTCGAAATCCAGTCCTGGCTTGGGACTTGAATTTTATTTTAGAAAAGCTCACTTTAGCTGTCTTTGAGTCAGCAGTGACTTGTGGCTTACGCTTTCTTTCTTGGAAAGCATTGTTTTAATTTGCAGTCACTTCTGCTTGAAGGATTTCAGAGCTACAGGCTCTAATGTGCGAGCCTCATTATTTTTTCCATAAAGACAGGGTGTCTTTGCGTACTAATCCTAAGTTTCTACCAAAGGTGGTGTATGAGTTTACTTTAAATCAGACAATCCACCTGCCAGTGTATTATCCAGAGCATGTCAGTCCAGGGGAAGCATTGCTCCATACCTTAGATGTGCGTAGAATACTCAGGTACTGTACATGCCATACAAAGGACTACAGAAAGTTCTTGCAGCTTTTCCTTTCATTTGCCCCTGGGAAAGAGGGCACCCCAGTTTCTAAACAATGCTTGTCCAAATGGCTAGCACACTGTATTACGTTCTATTACAGGAAGTATGGTAACGAACTTCGTGGTATGGTTTGTGGTAATTCTGCCAGAGTCATGGCCACTTCTGTAGCTTGTTTTCAGAATGTTTTTGTTGTAGAGCCTGTGTAGCTGCCATACCTCTCAACTGCTATGAATTCTGCATACCGCTATGATTTTCACACTCAAATTTACCCTTGCTCTGCACAAGTTTACTGATGTTCCTCATAATGTTAGTGTTATTTCTGGGCACACAAACTATTAAATCATTGAGCTAAGTTGATAGAAATATTCCTTATCACTAACTATATGGGGTCCACTATCTATAGATATAATATTGTTTAAAATAAGAAAGTGCTCCACATTCTGACCCTTTGCTATGATTTTTGAAGACCATTGCTATGATTTTTAATGCTGAGAGGTTGAGAGGTATGGTAGCTGCCACATGGAGTACTATCCTCACCTTCACTATGCAGTACAGTCTGGACATTGTCTCTTATAGATGAGCTGGGTTGGGCCTAGCTGTGCTGCAAGGCCTACTGTCATAAGGCTATGGACTCCATCTACGCAGACTGTTAGCTTTGGTACTGCTTCAGACTCATTCCAAAGGTGTGGACTGATGAAAGAAATATCCTTGAAGAAGATACAACAGTTACATAGAACTTACCCTGACAGTAGATCTTTCAAAGAATCTCATAGGTCTCGTAGGTAGGTACAAAGTCAAAAGGACAAAAGTCCATAACGACTTGCCATGCATTAACTATAGCCTGTAATACCATTTTTTATCAGCTAGTCATCCAAACGTGCCTTGAATTCTGTCATAGTCTGACTAGCTACCACCTCTACTGGAAGATCGTTCCATATTTTAGTAACCCTGGTGCTAAACCAGTGCTTCCTAATTTTTGTGCGATAGGTGGTACTCTTTATTTGTAGTGAATGTGCCCTAATTTCATATGTCTGAATCTTTAGCTCAAATCCCAACTGGGCCCACAGGTCGTCATCAACCAGTGCTCTGTAAACCATGCACATATCTCTCCTAAGTCTTCGTAATTCAAGCGAATAAAGGCCCAGTTCCTGCAATCTCTGGTGATAATTTAGCCCTTCTAGACCTGAGATGTGCTTGGTTGCTCATCTCTGTACTAGTTCGAGAGCTGTTATTTCTGTTTTTCCCCCTGGTGACCAAAACTGGGCACAATACTCCACATGCGGATGGACCAATCCTTTATACGGGGCATCATTACTTGTCTGTCTCTGCTTTTAATATGTTTATTTATACAGTGCAATAACCCATTGTTTTTTTTAATAGCCTGATTACAGTGAGACTTTAAACTAAGATCACTAGTAATGTGGATACCTAGATCCTTTTCGTCTGAAGCTGCTTGAAGCTCTACTCCATTTAGGCTGTACATGTAATGACTGTTTTTTTACCCCAAGTGCATAACCCTGCATTTGTCAATATTAAAAGTGGATTGCTTCATTACTGCCCACTGTTTTAGTTCCTTTAAGGCTAGTTGAAGAGTGGCCGCATCCTCTTTGGAATTTATTGTATAGACTATCCAGTATTTATTCATTTATTTAAGCGTTTTACTATCATCAGCAAACTTTGATAGCCAAGCTGGAGTTGTAGTTTGCATAGATGATATGTACAGATTAAAAAGGTAAGGGACCAAAACTGAACCCTGGGGGACTCCACTAGTCACCTGTGCCCAGCCAGACAAGGAACCCCTTACAGACACTCTCTGTCTTCTATCCGCCAGCCAATTTTCTATCCGATGGGTAATGTTTGCATGTATGCCGTGTTAGATTAAGGCCTCAGTAAGAAGGCCGTGAGGGACTTTATCAAAGGCCTTTGAATAATTCAAGAAAATAATGTCCACCGCATTGCGTGAGTCGAGTGCCTGGTTAACCTTGCCATAAAACCCCAGCAAGTTTGTTTGGCAGGACCTGCCCTTCCTGAAGCCATGTTGATGTTGGTCTGTGTCCCCTGACAAGGTCAACTCTTCAGTAATATGTGATTTTATGATACCTTCTAGGATTTTCCCCAAAATCGATGTTGGGCTTATTGGTCTATAGTTGGAAGCTTCTTGCTTAGATCCCTTTTTATATAGAGGAATGACCTCTGCCTGGCTCCATTCCTCCAATACCTCTGCATTGTCTATGGAATACTGAAATAAGTCGTAGGTGCTGCCAACACATCGGCCAACTCTTTTAACACCCTAGGGTGGAGGTCATCGGGTCCCTGAGCTTTATTGTGATCCATTGCCTTTAATCTGTCTCTAACTTTGTTAATACCAATATTATGTGACATATTTGCTTCTTGAACCTAATGTTTCATGGTATTTGGGGTTTTAGCATTGTAAACTGAGACAAAATAAGTGTTATAATAACAAGCCATATCACTATCCTCTGTCACTAATTCCCCATTTGGTTGTCTTAGGGGGCCGATTGTTTTATTGCTGCCTTTCTTATTTATATAGGAGAAAAAGGATTTATAGTTATCCTGGACTTTTACTGCTAACTTGTGTTCATAATCTGCTTTGGCCTTGCAGATACTGGATTTACACTTTTTAAGTTCTGTTTTATATTCTGCCCAACTTGCCTGTGGCCCGCATTTCTTAGCCTTGCTGTAAGCCTTATTTTCAAGCTTGATATTTTTCTTAACTGTAGAGGTAAACCAAGGTGGATTTTTTTTTTTTAGGAGTCTGTATATTTCCTGAAGCTAGGGATAAACTCATCTACTTGTACTTTAATTTTATTGCATAGTGTGTTCCACATATATTGTAGTGATTGCCCAACAAAGTCTACCTGCCATTCCCATGATGCAAGGTGTGGCCGTATACTATTAAAGTCAGCCGTACCATAGTTATATACTACTGTAATACTAGCCGGCTTGATTGTGACCTCGCTAATGCAAAACTCCACCATATTATGGTCGCTGGAACTTAGGGGATGCAAAGCCCGACAATCCTGGATATCATAATCCATATTGCTAAGGACTAAATCCAAAATATGAAAACCCCTGGTATAATCCTTAAAATGCTTATCTAGGCCAGTCAACAAAAAAGACTCTAGAAAGCTTTGCTCTCTTGATGTTACAGCTTGTGGAAGATCCCAGCTTAACCCTGGGAGGTTGAAATCACCTACTAAAAGAGGGCTGCCTGCCAAAGTTGTATATTGTATGAAATCTAAAAGCTGTAGATTGTCTGAATGTGAGCTGGGTGGTAGTCTGTATATAATGCTAACATTTATTTTTGGCTTATGGTGGGGGATAGTTTAACCCAGATCAATTCTGTTAGGTCATACTGAGAGGTATCTACACTTTCTGATATGATATTGTCTGCTACATATACAGCAACACCACCACCCCTAGAATGTGGCCTATCCCTGTGATAAAGAACGAATCCTGGGATTTGTCCCAAGTATCCTCCTGGTTCCACCATGTCTCAGTAATGGCACATAAGCTGATGTTATATTTATTTCAAGTGAACACAAGTTCATCCAGTTTATGATTAAGACTTGTTACATTTATTAGTAAACACTTCCACCTCTCCAGTGGTGCTGGCCCTGGTTGTACTGGTGCCTGTGCTGGGTATTTCCCATCCCCCATCTGGGTAGTTTAAATATTTGTCGATTTCGTGTTTCATTGCTTGTGAGAAAAGACGCTTCCCTTGTCTATTCACATGAATCCCATCTGATGTAAACAGCCTTGTATCATAGAAACCATCCCAATTATCTAAGAAGCTATGATCCTCCCTACGGCACCACCTTTTCAACCAGCCATTTAGGCCTTCAATGTCTAATCTCCTTTTATAACTAACCCCTGGGCTTGGGAGGATGCCTGAGACAATCGGGTTACAGCCTCTGGCTTTTAAGTCTGCACCCACATATTCAATATCCATCATTTTTCTGATTCCCACTTCGTTTACCCCCATGTGCAGCAACACCACTGGCTATAAGGGTTTTCGAGAAGACCAGGCATAAGGCGCCTAATGTCAGAAATGCCTGCACCAGGTAGTGTGCTAACCGTAGTGCTAGTATTTGTATGTTTGCATAAGTTAGTATCAGTATATCGCAACATAGAATCCCCACTTACCAGGACATCTCTTTGAGCTGTGTTGTGTGCTATAGTCTCCTGTTTTGTTTGCCCTTCTGGACTAACCACACTCGGGCCTGTGTTAAAGGTCAGCTGACTGGATGATAGTACCCAGCTATCAGCCGTGACAGCGTGTGCAAGAATGCTAAATCTATTAAGGGTTAATACATTTGAGGTGCCACCAATATTCCTTCTGCCCGTTTTAGGTTTTTGTGAGATTCTACACCACTCCTCTTCCTGAACAGTGTCCTGCAATATTGGAGCTTCTATGCTTTAATGGGGGCCTAAGGTACCTCGACCAGATCCAGAGCTTACATTTGCAGCTACTGAGTCAATGTAATCTTCAAGGTTACTAATACTAACATACTAAAATGCCAGCAGAATAGGCCTAACGGTCTTTTGTGTCTGCTCGTTTGGTCATCCACCACCTCCCTCTCTGGCTTCTCCCTTCCCAGTCCCAGATATTCTCACTGCACTGGTTTTTGCTTCCAGAACCCTTCCCCTGTGCCTGTCTCACCCCCTCTTGAACCCCTCCACCGTTCCTGCCTCCACCAGCCCCCTGGGTAGCGCATTCCATGGCTCCACCACCCTCTCAATGAAGTAGCACCTTCTCCTTTCTCCCCTGAATCTCCCCCTTCAGCTTCCATCCATGCCCTCTAGTTGCCCCCCCTCCTTCCTTCAGAGCACCCTGACTGCTCCTTCCCTATTTACCCACTTCATGTACCTGAAGACCTCTATCATGTCCCCCCGGTCCCTTCTCTCTTCCAGTGTGTACATATTTAGCTCTTCGAGCCTTTCCCCATAGGTCCTATCCCCCAAGCCCCAAATCATTTTGGTTGCTCTCCTCTGGACCCTCTCCAGGAGTTCAGTGTCCCTCTTTAAATGTGACCTCCAAAACGGCATGCAGTACTTGAGGTGCGGCCTCACCAAGCAGTTATACAGTGGGAGTATCACTTCCCTCCTTCTGGAGGTGAGCCCCCTGGCGATACATCCAAGCATCCTGTTGGCCTTTGCCACTTCCCTCCTACAAGTCTCTGAGTTGTTCATCTTGACATTCACCACCACCCCCAGGTCCCTGTCAACCATCGAGACTTGTAGCATTCCCCCCCCCCCCCCAGAGTGTACACTTGGCCTGGGTTTCTGGCTCCCAGGTGCAGTACCTTGCATTTCCCTGCATTGAACCTCAGCTTCCACTTTCTAGACCACCTTTCCAGAGCCTCCACGTCCTCCTGTAGGGCCACCCTACCCTCCTCCCCATCCACCACTGCCCCCAGTTTTGAGTCATCCGCAAAGAGACTCTTCTCACTCCTGATATCCTTCCTTATGTCGGAAACGTAGGTGTTGAACAGGAGGGGCCCAAGGACCAATCCGTGAGAGACTCCACGAATGACCCTCCTTGGGGATGAGACTATCCCGCTAACCATGACCCTCTGGGTCCAGTTCTGGAGCCAATTTCCTATCCATCTGATCATCTGGCTCCCCACCCCCATTTCTCCCAGATTATCTAACTGGCCCCCTTGAGGAACAGAGTCAGATGCCTTGCTGAAGTCAAGAAAGAGGACGTCCACTGGTCTGCCCAAGTCCAAGGCACTCGTCACCCAGTCGTAACTCCACAAGGTTTGTCTGACACGATTTCCCCAGGACAAATCCATGCTGTCTATTATCCAGGCACCCCAACTTTTCCAGGTCCCCCCCCAGTCTCTCCTTGACAATGCCCTCCATCACCTTGCCCACCACCAATGTCAGGCTGACGGACCTGTAGTTCTCTGCCACCTCCCTTGATCCCACCTTGTGGATAGGCACTATATGCGCCACCTTCCAGTCCTGGGGCACCCACCCTGTCCTCAGAGAGATGCTGAAGAGCTCCGCCAGGGATTTCGCCAGGTCATCTACCAGTTCCTTCAGCACTCTGGGATGCAGTTTATCTGGCCCTGGTGCTTTCTCCATCTGAAGGGACCAGAGGGCTTCCCTCACACTCTCTGCCATGATTTCCACCTCCACTACCTCGTCCCCCTGCTTTGCATTCCCCCCATTTGCCAGTGATGCCCCCCCTCCCTAGACCCACTGATCGGTAAGGGTACCCCCATCTCAGCTTCACTGTCTCCTCCCATGTATGATGCAGCCCCCCCTTTCCGTGTGTGAAACTGAGGCGTAAGTACTCATTTAGTACCTCAGCTCTGTTCTCCTGGGTCTTCTGTCCATCCCTCCCGTTTTAATCCTGCTAATCTGCCCCTTCGCCCTTCGTTTTTCCCCCAGTGTATCTAAAGAACCCCTTGTTCCCTCTCCTAAATTCCCTGGCCAGGTTCTGCTCCTTCCTTGCCTTAGCCATCCTCACCACCTTAGTGGCCCTTCTGGCCATCAGCTCATACTCACCTCGATCCTTTTCACTCCTTGAGCACTTGAATTGCCTATAGGCCTTCTTCTTTCCCCTCACCACCTCCTGAACCTCTCTGGTCCACCAGCAGGGTTTTTGGGCCCCACCGCATTTTCGTCTTACTCTTGCACAGGTGCTGGTAGCATCCTGCACCCCCTCCTGATGATTTCCCACCTACTGTCAGCGTCCATGTCTGGCCCAATCCCATCCAAGTGCTCCTTAATGATCCTTCCCATTTCCTTGAAATCCACCCCCCTGAAGTCAGTTACCTCTGTCTTTGTGCAGCTTTCTACCCCTCCTTGGTTCAGGTAGAACCAGACCGTGGCACGGTCGCTCTCCGCCAACGGGTCCCTTACCTCCAGGCCCCCAGTCTGGTCACTGTCTGCCAGGACCACATCCAGTATCCACTCCTTCCTGGTTGGTACCCCTACCTGCTGAGTTAGGAACACGTCCTGAAAGACATCCAACAACCTCTGTTCCCTGGCAACCGAGGATGTCATAGTCTCCCGGTCTGTTCCTGGCATGTTTAAGTCCCCCAACACCACCACCCTTCCCAATCTGCAGTGTCTCTCAACATCTGCCACAAGACTCTCTTCCAGCTTCTCCGCCAGCGCAGGGGGTGTATACACCACTCCTATTTTTACTTTCTTGCCCCCCCAGTTATCAAGGTGACCCAAATCGCGTCCACATGTTCCCTCCACCTCCTCCACTCTTCCTATGGCAATGCAGTTTTTGACTATTATTGCTACCCCTTCTGCCCTTCCCTCCCTCCTGTCCTTCCTGAACATGGTATAACCCTCCAGGTTCATGTCCCAGTTGTGCCCTGCGGTGGCCCGGGTCTCAGTGACCGCTGCCACATCCACCTCTCCCTCAGTTAGCATCTCCTGGAGCTCAGGCATTTTGTTGCCCAAGCTCCTGGCATTTAGCAGGACTACCTTCCGCCCTTTCCCTGTACTTCCATTTCCCCTGCTCGTGTTCCCTTGGGGATTCTGTCTTCCCCTGGTCTGCATCTTACCAGTCGGCCTTTTCCTGCATTCCTTCAGCTCCCCAGGGGGGGAGGAGACAGAGTCGCTCCTTTATCAGACCCCCCTCAACAGCCTTTTCTCCTATCCTTCCCCCCTTTACAAGTTTAAACCCCACCTTTCACCAATGACAATGAACCCTTCTACTTTCAACTTAAGGATTTCCTTCCCCTCCGAATTGAGATGAAGCCTATCTCTAGCATACAGCCCCTTATCCTCCCAGGCCTCCCCCCAGTCTCCCATCAACCCACACCCTCTGGCCCCACACCACTCCCTGAGCCACTGGTTTATCACCCTAATCTTCCTCTTGTGTTCCCCACTATCCCTTGGCACCGGCAAGATTTCTGAGAAGGAAATTCTGCATCTTATATCATGACGGACCCTGGCAAGCTCCCTAAACCTTGCCTGTATCTCTAGCTCACTATTTCCCTCAATGTCATTGGCACCCAGGTGGATCAGTATGTCTGGGGAACCTCCACAATCCTTTGCCAGCTGATATACTTCATGCTTGGCCCTGTGCACCGTTAGTCCAGGGAAGCATTTAGTTCTAACTGGGCAGGCTTCTCCCTCCCTATCCCATTTGATCCCCCTGATCATGGAATCACCCAACAGGAGCACTCTGGCCGCCCCTTTTCCTCAATTTCCCCCCTTCTGTGTCCCTCATCCTTTCTACTGGCCCCTCCCCCCAGCCGGCTTCTTGCTCCTCCCCCTATCTGGGTGCCACCTGCCATCCCTCCTTATTTACCCTGGCCACTCCCTCCCTCCATCCTCTGCCTCTCGTCCTCCTGAGTGTCCTTCTGTACCTGCTATCCCCACCGTTACTGATCGCGACTGGTCCTTCTCCCCCATCTGCTAAACAAGCCTGACTCATCCTCCCTCCTCCCTCCCTTCCCTGCCTCTGTTCAGCCCTCCTTGCTTGTCGTGGCTCCCTGGCCTAAATCCTCCGCCTCCTTTACTCTATCCTCCTTGTACTTCTAGTCCTTCTCCTTTCCTCCCAACTGGTCCTTTTCCTTGCGCTTTTCTCCTCTACCCCCATCCTCCTGCTCTGATCCCTGCTCCCCTGTTTTCCCACATTCCAAGTTCCCCATTCCTCCTGCTATCCAGCCCCTGCCTCCTGCCCCTACTCCCTTCCATCTCTAACCGCCCTGTGATGGCTACATCACCCCCTCATCCTCAAGCAGAAGAAGAGAATTGAAGCGCTTACTGAGCTTAAGGTCCGATCCACCTCCCCCCCCATTGCTTCCTTCTGTGCAGCCCCAGCCATCTGCCTAGTTCCCCGAGAATGTCCTCCCTTTGGCCCCCGTCTGTGAGGGTCCCAGTTACCTGCCTGTTTCCTTCGTAGTATCCGCCTTTTGGGCCCCACCTGCCAGGGTCCCTATGCAACCACAGAGTACTCTCCCGCACTCCTTTCCCTAATCCCCCGGCCCTTGTGCTTGGTGCAACCCTGTGGGAGAGCCCCTGCCCTACTCCACAACCATACCTCCCCCCTTCCCCCAGCTGTCTCCTAATCCCCTCAACCTCCTTTCTAAGCTGTGCCAGCTGGTAGCACACTGGGCAACCACCGAACTTCCAAGCCCAGTCCAGTATCATGGCTGCTCCACACCCTGTGCACCTGACTGCCCTCCCAAAGATGCCGGCCCTAATGACATGGTCCCATCCCCCTCCAAGTAGGTTTCCTTGGGTGAGCCACCAGGTTCCCCACTAGTCCAAGACTTTTTAAACTTGCAACACTTGAGTGGCTGAACTTTTCCCCACCTGGCCATTAGCCTTAAGAGTTTGCTCACAGGGGAAGTTTGCAACTCCCTAAACTTCTCCCTCCCAGCCTTTAAGCTCAACCCTCAGTGGCTTTTCTGTATTTAAGAAAGGTTAATGCAAGGGGTGGGAGGGCTTTCCAGAAAGTTCTTAAGGAGTTGGGCCAATTTTAAAACACAACTTACAAACAATAACAACTTACAGAAAATTATGACAAAGTTAGCTTTCCAGAACTTTGCCACATTTTCAAACTTCAACTGCTACATCTGCCACAGCAAGAAGACTTAAAATGCCTCAGTGAGAATTTTAAACAGAGATTAACTGAAATGCAAACAACCTTGGTTGGCTGGCTGTGTTATTGGCCAAATACTCTCCCCCACAAGAACAGTCTCTAGCTAGCACAGAAGGATTTAAGGATTTGTGTCCCTCTATTCCAGAAAGTTCTTAAGGAGTTAGGCCAATTTTAAAACACAACTTACGAACAATAACAACTTACAGAAACGTATGATAAAGTTAGCTTTCCAGAACCTCACCACATTTTCAAACTTCAACTACATATCATATCAGCCTGCGTTTTTAACCTCTTTTGCAGTGCAGTAATTTCTGCATGTAGTACCTCGATTAGTGCACATTTCTCACAAATAAAATCCGTTATAGTCTCTCCCAGTAAATACATTTCACATGAGTTGCATATGCTACCTAATATTTGTCCAGTACCATCTGGGTCCATTTTAGCTGCCTGTGTCCAATTTCCTGCTGCTTCAATATGGAAGGGCCCTGTACCCTGTTGTCACTCTCATGCACACCCTGCTTGCAGCAGGGACAAGTTTTAAGGTCAGAATGACCCGGATGTATCTTCGGGGAGGGGGGTCACTGATCTCTCGCAACGAAAGTTGTTAATATAAGTTTTAAAATGCAGCTGTGTGTCTCCTGCTCATTCGCAGGGGAGGCACAGTGAATAAAAAATGTCCCCAAATGAAAATTAGTGAAATAGTGGTATTTGTAGTTCACCAGGATCACTACTGAAACTACCCACTCTCCGCCTACTTCCTGAGTGCATAGGACGTAGGGCTCCAATTAAGGACACCGTAAAACACAGTAAACAATCTAAATAGTGATTTAAACTGCACACTAAAGGTCCCAGTGCACTTTCCCAGGTTTTCAAATATGCTGTGCAGATATTTGCTCACCTGCTCGCAGCAGGGCCAAGTTTTAAGGCTAGAATGACCCGGATGTAACTTCGGGGGGGTGGGGGTCACTGGTCCCTTGCAACGAAAGTTGCTAATATAAGTTTTAAAATGCAGCTGTGCGTCTTCTGCTCATTCACAAGGGAAGCACAGTGAATAAAAAAATGTCCCCAAATGAAAATTAGTGAAATAGTGGTATTGTAGTTCGCAAGGATCATCACTGAAACTACCCACTCTCTGCCTACTTCCTGAGTGCCTGGGACGTAGGGCTCCAGTTTCATCAAACCATGCCTTCTCGCCCTCCTTCCCCCTTATAGGTTGCAACAAGGGATCCTTGTACTGCTGTCTCCATTCTTATTGGTTCCAGCACTCTGTCTTGCCTGGTCTTTGGAGTGCTGGTGTCTCTTCAGGTTCCCTACACGGAGGTCCTCTGAGCATAATCTCCAGCAGGAAACTGAGGAGAGGAGGGGTCACCCATGTTTATGTCCATACTTGAAAAAGGACATCAGACTATTGGGGGGGTACAGAGGAGAGCAATCAAGATGTTGAGTAGTATGAGGGAAAAGCCCTATGAGGAGAGACTACAGATGCGCAGTATGTACTCTCTTGAGGACAGAATGGACAAGGGGGAATATGGCTGAGACATTTAAATACTTGAAGGGCATTCATAAGGTAAGTCATGAGTGTCTGTTTAAAATTCAGAAGGAAGGAATTACAAGAGGGCATAGTCTAAAGTTGGGGGGGAGGTTCAGAAGGGAGATGATGAGGCACTTTCTCATTGAAAGGGTGGTGACAGCATGGAATGCTGTGCCAGAGGAACTGGTTTTGAGGGCATCAGTGGGGGTGATTTAAGGGGGTGGGTGGGATAAACTTAAGAGCAGAATTAAAATTAGGAAGGGGAAAGGGTAAAACAGCGGGATCAGTTGGTGAGGGGAATGGGGGGCAGCATCAGTGCACAGCACCAAGGACATAGCCACTGATATACCAGACACGCCACAGCATATGACCCTTAGTAGCAGGGGGTAGCAAATGGAACCAACCAGCCAGCGTGGCCTCTGAGTCCTGGCGCTCATTTTTAAACTTCCTTTGTTTGGTCTTATGCTCCATGGGCTTTCACTTTGGCTTTGTTGGGGGACTGCAGCAGCCAACAGTGGACTAAGATTTTGTTCTCAATTAGGTCCACACCATTGTAGGTTGTGATGATTGAATGAATTTGGTGTCCGCATCAGGCAGGGGGCGTGAGAAAGTCCGAGGCAGCTTGTTTAAATGCCCAACAAAGTTAGGAGCCAGGTACTGTATTTAGAAACATAGACTCTAGAACGGCAGATAAGGGCTGCTTGGCTCGCCTAGTCTGCCCATTTCCCTACCTACTGGATAAGCTGCAGATAACCAACAGCCTGTTTTTTCCGACCCCCCCTCCACAAGAATTGCCTTATGTCTGTCCCATGCATTCTTGAATTCCCCCACTGTTTTTCACCCCACGACCTCCTCAGGAAGGCCATTCCATTCATCCACCACCCTCTCTGTGAAAAAATACTTCCTTACATTGCCCCTGAGCTGTCCCCTCTCTATCTTTAAATTGTGTCCCCTTGTTCTTGAAAGATGCTACCCTCTTGGACTTTGTTGATTCCCTTGAGGTACTTGAAAGTTTCTATCATGCCCCCCCCACCCTCCTTTCCTCAAGGGTATGCATATTAAGCTCCTTTAGTCTCTCTTCGTATGGCTTCTGTTGCAGACCCTACACCATTTTAGTTACCCTCCTCTGGACTGCCTCCATCCTGTCTTATGTCCTTGTGGAGATGGGGTCTCCATAGAAACATAGAATTTGACGCAGATAAGGACCGCTTGGCCCACCCAGTCTGCCCATTTCCCTACCTACTGGATAAACTGCAGATCCTAGTTAACCAGCAGCCTACTTCTTCCTACCCCCCCCCCCCCAGAATGGCCTTATGACTGTCCCATGCATGCTTGAATTCCACCACTGATTTTGACTTCACAACCTCCTCCGGAAGGCCGTCCTGCATCCACAACCCTCTCTGAAAAAAATACTTTAAATTACCTCTGAGCCGCCCCCATCTTCAGATTGTGCCCTTTGTTCTTGCACACCTCTTTTTTGAAAGATGCTACCTCTTGGACTTTGTTGATTCCTTTGAGGTATTTGAACGCTTTCTGTCATGTCCCCCTCCCTCCTTTCTCGAGGCTATACATATTAAGCTCCTTTCATCTCTCTTCATATGTCTTCTGGTGCAGACCCTGCACCATTTTAGTTGCCCTCCTCTGGACAGCTTTCATCCTGTCTATGTCTTTGCGGAGACTGGGTCTCCAGAACTGCACACAGTACTCCAGATGGGGTCTCACCAGCTGTCTGTACAGAGGAATAATAACTTCCTGTTTTCTACTGGTGATGCCTCTCCCTATGCATCCCAGTATCCCCCAGCCCTCCTTGCTGCCCTCTCACATTGCTTGCCAACCTTTAGGTCATCTGATATGACTACCCCCAGGTCCCTTTCCATTTTTGTTGTTGTTAGTATCTCACCCCCCATTGTGTACTCTTCCCCTGGGTTTTTGTTTCCCAGGTGCATTACCTTGCACTTCTTAGCATTGAATCTAAGCTGCCATACATTTGACCATTCCTCTAACCTTGCCAAGTCCCTTCTCATCCTTTCCACCCCACCCTGTGCATCAACTCTGTTGCAGATCTTAGTGTCATCTGCAAAGAGACATACTTTTCCTTCTAGTCCCTCTGCAATGTCGCTTATAAAGACATTGAAGAGGACCGGTCCTAATACTGAACCCTGAGGTACCCCTCTAGTAACCCTCTTTTCTTCTGAGTCGACTCCATTTACTGTTACTCTCTGTGTCCTATTCTCCAGCCAATTCTTTACCCAGGCTGTCATCTTGGGACCCACTCCCAGGCTGGCTAACTTGTATATTAATCTTTTGTGTGGGACTGTGTCAAATGCCTTGCTAAAGTCTAGGTAGGCCATGTCCACAGCCCCTCCCTGATCTACTACTTTGGTCACCCAGTCAAAGAAATCTATCAGATTCTGCCTGGCATGACCTTCCCGCTGTGAATCCATGCTGCCTAGGGTCCTGTGCCCCTCTGGCCTCTAGATGCTCAACATTTCTTTCCTTCAGAAGTGATTCCATCATTTTCCCTATCACTGAGGTTAAACTAACAGGTCTGTAGTTTCCTGCTTCTGCCTTGCTTCCACTTTTGTGAAGGGGAATCACATCTGCCCTCCTCCAGTCCTCGGGTACCACCCCATCCTCCCATGATTTGTTAAAAAGGGTAGTAAGTGGTGTCACTAGTTCTACCCTTAGTTCTTTTAGAATTCTGGGATGAATCCCATCAGGCCCCATTGCTTTGTCCACCTTCAGTTTTAAGAGTTCTTTCAGAACCCTTTCTTCTGTAAATGGTCTGGTATCAACTTCTGTATTCAGAGTGTTTCTACTGTTTGTTTTATGTACCTCCCCCTCTTCATTTGTAAATACTGAGCAAAACTATTTGTTTAGTATCTCTGCCTTTTCACAGTCTCCCTCTGCCCACCCTCCCTCCCTTTATTAAGCCTCACTATCCCTCCCTTGGTCTTCCTTCGCCCCTGATGTACCTATAAAGGTTTTATCCCCTTCTTAACTGAGTTGGCTGTCTTTTCCTCGGTTTGGGCCTTTGCTGTTCTGACTGCCTTCCCAGCCTCCTTTTCCTTAACTGATACAGTTCTCTGTCCTGCTCCTTCTGCGATTCCTTGTACTTCCTGAATACTTTCTTTTTCTCTTGAACCTTCACTGCCACTTCCTTTGAGAACCATAGTGGTTTCTTACTTCATTTTGTTTTGTTTATTTGCTTCACACAAAGGCTCGTTACCTCTGTGATAGCAGTTTTTATTATTCCCCATTGTTCTTCCACCCCTCCTTCCTGCCCATTTGCTAGTGCATTCCTTGGGCACTCACCCATTTTGGCAAAGTCAACCCTCCTAAAGTCCAGTACTTTTGCCTTTGTATGGCTTGACTCTGTTGCCGTGTTTATTGTGAACCATACTGTTCGATGGTTGCTAGTTCCCAGATGGCTACCCACTTCTACATCTGTGATCCTCTCTCCATCTCCATTTCAGAGAATCAGGTCTAATATTGCTCCCTCTCGAGTGGGCTCCAATACTAGTTGTCTAAGGCATGCTCCTTGTAGGGCATCTAGAATAACTCCACTCTTCAAAGTGGTTGCTGCAACTGCACTCCAGTTAACATCTGGCATATTCAGATCACCCATCAGCAATATCTCCCCTTTTTCTGCCATTCTAAGTATACTTTCTATCATTTCCTTGTCCATTTCCTCCCCTGAGAAGGGTTGTACAACCTCAGCGGATTGTGGTGCCATTGCCTGTCTCCAAATTGACCCACAGTGCTTCTTCTCCTCCTCCCTGTTTACCCTTTTGTTCTGTTGCTTTTATTCCTTCCCTTATGTAAAGAGCTACTCCTCCTCCTCCTTTACCCTCCCTGTCCCTCCTGTAGATAGTGTATCCTGGTATGTTTATGTCCCACTCATGGTTTTGTGTGTACCATGCTTCTGTGACTGCCACGATATCCAGATGTTCCTCCTCCATCAAGGCCACTAATTCAGGAAGCTTGTTACCCAGACTATGGGCATTGGTACTCATTGCTCTCCATTTTTTGATGGCTTTACCTTCTGTTGCAGCATCCCCCACTGACCTTTCTACCTCAGTCTTTTTCTCATTTAGTACCCTGTTTTGTAGGGAGAGGCTGGGATTTTCCTGCTGCTTATCAGTGCCTCCTCTTTGACTAGTTTAAAAGCTTGCCAATGAAGCATTTAAACCGATTGCTCAAAAGACTTGTTCCCTTCCTGGACAGATGCAGACCATCCTGCCAGTATAGGCTGGTGTCCCTCCAGGTGGAATCTCAGTCCCCAATGAAGCCAAACCCCTGTGCTCCACACCATTTTTTCAACCATTCATTAAACTGCATGGTGCTAATTACCCTCGCCTCCCCCATGGCATTGACAGGCAGCACCTCTGAGAAGGATACTGTGTGTGCTGCTTGTGTTAGGCCCCTCCCCAACTCTGCAATGTCCTCCTGCACTGCTCTAATCTCATGATGAGCCAAGTCATTTGTCCCTAGGTGGACAATTATGTCCAGCTCAGACTCCCTTGCAGCTGTTCTTGTGATCCTGAGGATGCGCTTCCTGTCCCTCCAAGCCATGGCACCAGGCAGGCACCTTACTTCAGTTTTCCCAGCTCCCCCCAGTTCTAACCCCTAATAATTGAGTCCCCCACCAGGAGCTGCTTCCTTTCCCTGTGGTGTCCTCTGCCTCCTTCCTGTGGGCCTCCCTTGTGACAGTTGTCATCAGTCTTCTCGGTGGTGCATCCATAGGGAGCTATGCTCCCCAGAATGGTGTATGGATTGTGGAGTGAACAGTTGACTGGTGTGCCTCTGTTCCACCATCCTCACCCTCCCGAGCCCACTGTGGTCCAAGTGCTGTGCTTTCTTCGCAACCTCTAAGCTAGTGGTGGTGGCGCTAGTGCTCCCTGGATGGGGGAAGTTCCCTTCCTACTATCCAGTGTGGCCTGGGGGAGGGTTTCCTTACTACTGTCCAGTGCGGCCCGAAGACTGGCAACTTCCTCCCTCAGGGCAAAGAGTTGTCTGCAAATAGGGCAGCATCTCAGCATCCAGAAGGACTCCCGGAAGACTGCTGCCCCACAGACATTACATTGCACTACTCCCCACTTGTTTATCTACTTTTTTTTGTTTGTTTTTGTGTGTGTGTGTGTGTGTGTGTGTGCGCGTGTGTGTGATTGGTTTGTTATATAGAAATATATATCTTATACAATGTGTATGCTTATATTGTCAGTGCAGTGTGCTAGAGAGGATATGACAGTGATATGCACCTTGCAGTCTTGAGGAAATGATGTCAGAACCTCAGGTATAAAGGAACTATTTCCAGGGGTGGGAAGGGGTTGGGCCTAAACTGTGCCCTCACAAAACAGTCAGCTAAAAGCTCTCACCCACTGCTGCGATGAGAGCCTTCCTGTCAGCAAGATACCCTACACAACAATTTGACAGAGAAAATACCCTGCTAATCAAACAGAGAAAAATCCAAACATCCAAGTCAGACACAGGTAAACCTCTCCAGCCCCAAAACAGCCTGGTGGTTTGTTAGCCACAAAGGAAAATCAAATATGCAGTTATTTCAGCCCTTCTGAAGATGCTGACAAGATGAACAGTTTTGAAAACCCCCTACCTGAATTAAAAACTAAAATAATTAAACACAAAGCAATACCGTTGCAAAAGTAAGGAAAACGTCTCTCAGATTTAAGCAAGAGAGAGAGATTAGTTACAGATATCTAGTCCAATATAGTATATCCCATGCAGCTTCTCAGTTGTTTCAAAGCACACCCAGTACACAACTTGGAAGAAGATGGACTTCACGCAGTACTCCAGATGAGGTCTCACCAACTGTCTGTACAGAGGGTAACAACTTCCTGTTTTCTGCTGGTAATGCCTCTCCCTATGCATCCCAAGATCCCCACAGCCATCCCTACTGCCTTCTCACATTGCTCGCTAACCTTTCGGTCATCTGATATGACTACCCCCAGGTCCCTTTCCATTTTTGTTGTTGTTACTTCCTCCCCGCCCATTGTGTACTCTTCCCCTGGGATTTTGTTTCCCAGGTGCATTACTTTGCACTTCTTTGCATTGATTCTAAGCTGCCATGCTTCTGACCATTCCTTTAACCATGCCAAGTCCCTTCTCAGTCTTTCCACCCCTTGTGTATCAAACCTTTTGCAGATCTTTGTGTCGTCTGCACAGAGGCATACGTTTCCTTCCAGTCCCTCTGCAATGTCACTTATAAAGACATTAAAAAGGACCAGACCCAGTACTGAACCCTGCAGTACCCACTAGTAACCCCCCTTTCTTCGGAGTGGACTCCTTTTACTATTACCTTCTGTGTCCTGTTGTCCAGCCAGTGTTTTACCCAGGCTACCACCCTGGGACCCACTCCCAGGCTGGCTAATTTTTTTTTTTAATCTTTTGTGTGGGACTGTGTCAAATGCCTCGCTAAAATCTAGGTAGGACATGTCTACAGCCCCTCCCTGGTCTACTACTTTGGTCACTCAGTCAAAGAAATTGGTTAGATTCGTCTGACATGACCTTCCTGCTGTGAATCCATGCTGCCTTGGGTCCTGTGCCCCACTGGCTTCTAGGTACTCAACAATCCTTTCCTTAAGAAATTATTCCATCATTTTTCCTACCACTGAGGTCAAACTGACAGGTCTGTAGTTTCCTGCCTCTGTCTTGCTCCCACTTTTGTGAAGGGGAATCACATCCGCCCTCCTCCAGTCCTCAGGTACCACACCATCCTCCCATGATTCGTTAAAAAGGGTAGTCAGTGGTGTCACTAGTTCTCCCCTTAGTTCTTTTAGAATTCTGGGGTGAATCCTGTCAGGCACCATTGCTTTGTTCACCTTCAGTTTTAGGAATTCTTTCAGAACCCTTTCTTCTGTAAAAGGACTGGTATCGACCCCCTATCCAGAGTGCTTCTATTGATTGGAATAGGTACCTCCCCCTGCTCATCTTTTGTGACTACTGAGCAGAAGTATTCGTTCAGTATTCCTACTTTTTCACTGTCCCTCTCTACCCACCCTCCCTTCCCTTTATTCAGCCTCACTATCCCCTCCCTTTGTCTTTCTTCGCTCCCTAATGTAGCTATAAAATGTTTTACCCCCCTTCTTAACTGAGTTGGCTGTCTTTTCCTCGGTTTGTGTCTTTGCTATTCTGACTGCCTTCCCCTCTTCCTTCGGCTTTAACTGGTACAGTTCTCTGTCCTGCTCCTTCTGTGTTTCCTTATTTATTTATTTATTTTATTTATTTAAACATCAGTTTAATAACCTTCGAGCCAGAGGCTCATTTACAAAGGTACCTCGTCACATAGAGGACAACAGACAGCAGAACAATAAACAACAGTTAATACAGATTCAAGCAAGTTACAATTCAGGGTTACAGTAGGCAAAATACATATGATTGTGAGGTGAGAGTAGGAGGGGACGGTAAGAGGGAGAAGGGATGGGGAGGAGAGGGAAGGAGGATGTTAAAGGGAGGAGGAAAGCAGGAGGGGGGGAGTGCGGCTCAGCGAGCATTGTCAGAACCCTTTTTTTTTTTTGTTTGTTTTTTCCTGCTTCTTCTCAGCAGCAACACCTATGTGAGATGAACAGGTGGTTTCTGAGGCTGAGTTTAAAGCTTGCTAATGTGGGAGAGTCAGAGATACTGGTAGGGAGTGAGTTATACCAGGTAGGTGCTCTGTAGGGGAATGCCCTTTGGCCTTGTGAGGTCCTAGCCCTTGGTATGAACACAGCTGTTTTGGACTTCCAGCTGCGGTGTGTTCACAGCCGGTGCAGCACGGCTTAATAGAGCCAGTTAGGCTGTGGGAGACAGGACCATGCAGGTGCTTTTAAAGGTGAGCTGGCAGGTTTGATACATGAGCCGCTCATCCAGGTTGAGTAGGGTAGCCAAGGCATACAGCTGACATGTATGTGTATGACTAGGTGCACTGGTGATAAGTCTGCAGGCTTTGTTAAATGTAAGGCGGACCTTGCTGAGGGCTGTCTGATCAGCTGACCCATAGACCGGGAGGCCAAAGTCGATGAGAGATATGACAGAAGAGGTGACAGCAAGGCGGAGGGCATCCACAGGGAGACATTTTTTGTGCCGGTAGAGAATGCCCAGCCGCAAGTTGGCGGCAGTGTTCAGGGAGGAGATATGGTCATGGAAGGAGAGGGAAGGGTCAAAGACAATCCCCAGGTATTTATAGGATCTGCACAGGTTCGATGGGGGATTTTGAGGGTGGAATGAACAGTGAGGGGAAATTTGCTGAGCTTGTTTTGGGGTGGGAGAAGAGCATTGTTTTTGTTTTCTTTAGGTTGATTATGAGTCGATGCTCAGAGAACCAGGTTTCAGCGGAATCAAAAGCAAGTTGGAGAGAACTCTGAAGCAGTTAGGTTACTATCGGAGGCAAGGAGTACAGCATCGTCAGCATATAGCAGGATCTTGCCCGTGCATGCACTGGGTAGCGAGTTGAGGAAAAGGGAGAAGAGTAGAGGTCCAAGAATAGAGCCCTGAGGGACTCCAGAGCGAATAGGGCAGGTGCTGGAGAGATTTCCACTAACTTTCACACATTGGGAGCGGGCTGAGAGATAGCTGGCGCACCAGGAGACTGGTCCAGGGTAGTTAACAAGAGTGGATGTGATACGGTATCAAAAGCTTTAGACAGGTCAATGAATACCATTCCAGCCAGGGCACCAGTGTCCAAGGAGGTGTGGAAGAAGTTGGCAAACTCCAGGAGAGCCCTATTGGTACCATGACCAGCTCTGAACCCATGTTGCTCAGGGCAAAGAACATTGTACTTTGAGAGGTAGTCGGAGACTTGAGTGGCTACAATTTTCTCCAGGGCTTTAGAGAGGGGGGGGGAGGATTGAGATGGGTCGGTAATTACCTGACAGAGTCCTGTCCCCACCTTTGTGGACAGGAGTAACCGTAGCAACCCTCCAAACAGCAGGAAA
Organism: Neoceratodus forsteri; assembly: GCA_016271365.2. Taxonomy (NCBI): domain Eukaryota; kingdom Metazoa; phylum Chordata; order Ceratodontiformes; family Ceratodontidae; genus Neoceratodus; species Neoceratodus forsteri. Next base: position 263,238,066 of record CM057454.1, on the reverse strand, counting down.
TTGTCTGAGGCAAAGAGATTTGTTAAAGATGCATGTGATAGGGGCGAGGACCTGATCCAGGACCTGACGTAGGAGGCAGAGATCAAGGGAATCATTACCTATGGTGTTACCTTTAAAGGCTTTAAGGAGATATGACCTAGTTTCTTGTAAGGTGACACAGCGCAGGTGGAACAAGGGGCGTGTGATGGGAGGGGCGGAACTAGAGGGTGGAGGACTGAAGAAGTTACCAGGGAGTACTGAGCTAAGGTCGGTAAAGGAGTTATTGAGGTGAGTAGCAATGAGGGTAGGGTCAGTGGAGACAGTACCATTGATGTTAAGAAGTGTGGGAGAGGGGGACCGGGAGTGACCATTCAGCTGCTTGACATTGTCCCAGAAAGACCTAGGGTTCCCCCAAGAGGAGGTAAGAGAGGCTTGGTAGTAATCCGCCTTTGCTTTATGGATAGCCCAGGTGCACCGGTTTCGAGCTGCAGCATAGGTCTGCCTGTCAGATGATCGGCCAGAGGCAACAGCAAGGTGCCACAGATTATCCCGCTGCTTAAAAAGCCGCCTCAATGCTGGGGTGAGCCAAGGAGCATATCTTACTTTGGACCTATGGGCAGTTATAGGAGCGAAGATGTCACAGGCAAAGTTGAAAGTGTTGATAAAGAAGGACAGAGCCATGTCAACGTTAGTTGCGTTTATCAGTAGGGACCAGTCTGTGTGAGCAAGGTAATTCTTTAGGTCATTCAACCCCCCGGGTCTAAGCCGCCTTCGAGAGGTTGTTTTGACTGAGTGTGTGGGCTGAGAGGTTACCCAGTTGAAGAGAACAGGGGACTGGTCACTAAGACAGTCGGGGAGGATTTGGGTATTGTGGACCCGGCTTGGCCTGTTAGTAAGGACCACATCCAGGAGAGTGCTAGTGCCCCGTCTGAGGTTGATTCTAGTGGGCTGGGAGACTAGTTGGGTTATATCAATTGCAGCAAAGGCCTCGTGGGCGGAAGAGGCTGAGGGGCAAAGCCAATTAATGTTCAGGTCACCCACCAGAATTTGGTCAGAGGGGTTGGGTAGGGAGGTAATGTAGTCGATTAGTGGGCCCAGTGCCTGAGATTGGTTTTTGGGAGGTATGTAGGCCGTAGTAAGGAAGACAGGACCTCTAGAAGGGTCAGGAGATAGTTTGATTGTTAGGGCCTGGGCATGATGGTCAAGGTTTTGGGGAGGGAGGGTTAGTCCTGAATGCTGTCTTTTTCTCCCTAAACTTCCCTACCACCTCTTTCAAGAACCATAGTGTTTTTTTCTTTCATTTTGATTTGTTTCACACAAAGGCTTATTGCTTCTGTGATGGCATTTTTGATGTTTCCCCATTGTTGCTCCACCCCTCCTCCTTGCATGTTTGCTAGTGCTTTTCTGAGGCGCACTCCAATTTTGACAAAGTCAGCCCTCCTGAAGTTCAGTACCCTCACTTTTGTATGGCTTGACTCTGCAGCTGAGTTTATCATGAACCACATTGTTTGGTGGTCACTTGTTCCCAGATGGCTACCCACTTCTAGATCTGAACTCCTCTCTCCATCCCCATTTGAGAGTACCAGGTCTAGGATTGCTCCCTCTCGAGTGGGTTCCAACACTAGCTGTCTAAGGCATGTCCCTTGCAGGGTATCGGGAATTGCCCTGCTCTTGGATGTGGCTGCAGCAAAGGCGCTCCAGTTAACATCTGGCAAATTCGGGTCCCCCATCAACAACATTTCCCCTTTCTCTGCCATCCTAAGGATGCCTTCTGTCATTTCCTTGCTCATTTCCTCCCCCTGAGATGGGGGTCTGTGTACAACCCCTGTGCGAATTATGATGCCATTTCTAGTCTCCAAGGTAACCCACAGTGCCTCCTCGCCTCCCCGTTTACCCTTTTGTTCCGTTGCTTTGATCCTTTCCATTACGTATAGAGCTACTCCTCCTCCTCTTCTACCCTCCCTGTCCCTCCTGTGGATTGTGTACCCTGGTATGTTGACATCCTAGTCATGGTTCTTTGTGTACCATGTTTCTGTGACTGCCACGATATGCAGGCATCCCTCTTCCATCAAGGCCACCAGTTCAGGGAGCTTGTTACCTAGATTACAGACATTGGTACTCATTACCCTCCATTTTTTGATGGCTTTACTCCTTTTTGCCTCATCGCTGTCCTTACTGCCTTTGCCTTTTTCTGCATTTACCCCTGCCCTTCTCCCTATTGTCTACTCTATCTTGGTGTTTACCTCACTAACTACCCTGATTTTTTTTTTTTTTTTTGGGGGTGCTAGCCAGGATTTTCCTGCTCCTTTTCAGTGCCTCCCCCCTTGGCTAGCATAAATGCTTGCCAGTGAAGCATTTACACCTATTGCCTGGGATCCTGGTTTCCCTCCTGGACAAATGCAGACCATCACGCCAGTATAGGCTTGCATCCCTCCATGTTTCAGAGCCAGAGAGCAAGTTTTATGGAGCGCAGCCATGAAGACTTCAGAAAGAATTCATCCATCACTGATGTCCGATCGACTAGCAACTGCAAGCTGAGTGGGAGCCTGTCTGTGGAGGGAGAAGAAATTTCAACTGTGGTGGAGGTGATGTTTGGTGGCAGTGGCACCGGGAGAACAACACAGCTTTGCTGGGACTTCTGAAGTGAGCTTGGGTCAGGATTCGTCGTCTCTGGAGTCAGGAGAGAAAATAAATAAAAGCACTGAGTGAAGTGCCTGGAGCGAGTGGAGAAATGGAACCTGCTGAAGTAGTTCAGAATGTTCGGACTCCTTGACTGGACTGGAGCTAATTAATAATCCCTGGCCCGCTGGCTGCCGAAAAGCGAAATAATTTGTTAAACCACTGGACCAGTACCTTCTCTTTTGCAGCAGTCTGAAGTTACAGTAAACCAAGTATTTATTCTGTAAAAGTATCTGCCTTCCACTTTTTCTGTTTCATTTTGAATATGAGTGTGTGTTGGAGTGTCAGTCGGGTGATCATCCTGATATGATGTCTCTGACTCTGTAGTAAGTTGTTGAACTGTTGTTGTAGTTCAAGTGGTTCAGAAAAAAATGGAAAAAAAACATATTGATGACTTGATGACTTAATGGCTTGGGGTGGATACTACTTCGTGTTTTTGTTTTCATGACTGTTTGCAAAAGCTTTTTAAGCCACACGTGGCATCGAAAATTAATGAATCAAAACAAATGTAGCAATGCCAGCCTAGTGGTTAGCGAACGTTGCCTGGCTTTTTGATAGTTGCAGTACTAAAATAAACAAAGCTGCAGTGCTTGCAAAGTGCATTGGCTGGCATTACTGGTGCTGGGGTTTCATAGGTGTGATCAAGCCTGAAGATAGAATCCTATAAGGCTTGCCTGTCCATAATTTAAAATTGAAATTTATCATTACCAAAGTGGTGATCCAACCCTGTCTTGAATTCATTCATGGTAGAACTATCCACAATATTTGATGGAAGATCATTCCAAACTCCAACTACCCTACAACTATACCAATGTTTACGTATATTATGATTCCAGGTCTGCTGATATAGCTGGTTTTTATGCTTTCTGGTACTAGTCCTACCTAGATTGTGTCTAAAACCCAAATCAGTTAGGAGGACTTCATCCTTCATAAGCCTGTAGAGTAAACAAAGATCACCCCTTATTCTTCGATAGTATAGGGAAAAAAGATGTAGGCTGACCAATCTCTCATAATAGCTTTTGTTATTTAATCTCTTAATTTGTTTTGTTAATTTTCTTTGCACCCCCTCTAAGGAATTAATGTCTTCCCTGTTTTGTGGTGACCAGACCTGAACGCAATACTCCAAATGTGGTCTAACCAAAGCATTGTAAAGTGGAATAAGTACCTTCACCTCTCTGCTAGCCTATATGTTTAAGTATACAATTTAAATTTTGAGTTGCTTTTCTAACTTGTATCCTGCAATGTGTTCTGAATTTAAAATAATTTGTGATTGTAATCCCAAGATCTCTTTCTTCTTTCACATCCCCCAAAAGGAGTACTATCCAGTAGATATGACTCTTCATTATTATTCTTACCAAGGTGCATAACCTTACACTTGGTAATATTTAATACTAGTTTGTTTAAGTTTGTCCATTCAAGAACTGAGTCCAAAGTGTTTTATAAGGTAGCCTTATGTTCAGCATCATTAACCACTGACCCCAGTCTACAATCATCCGCAAACTTATACATCCGGATATTATGGTTATTAAGTTTTAATGAAGTGATGTATATATTAAATAGACTAGGCCCCAATACTGAACCCTGGGGGACTCCACTGGTAACAGGAGCCCAGTCAGAAAACTCCCTGTTGATAACTACTCTCTGCCTTCTATCTCGGAACCAATTCAGAACCCAATTACAAATATTACTGTTAAGATTCTAGTACAGATAATAAATGCTTGTGAGGCAGTTTGTCAAAGGCCTTTGCAAAATCTAAAAAGATCCCGTCCACAGAATTACCCACATCCAGTTCCTTATTGACCTTTTCATAAAATACCAATACGTTGGTCTGGCATGATCTAGCCTTTGTGAACCCATGTTGTAAGGGATCAAACATATCATTATTGCCAAGATGTTCTAATAGTAAATCTTTAATTAGGCTTTCCATAATCTTACCCAATGTCGAGGTCAAACTAATGGGCCTAAAGTTTTCTGGTAAAGTTCTAGGTCCTTTTTTTAATTATGGGGACAATATTAGCTTGTTTCCAGTCATTAGGGACCATCCCAGAATTAATAGAGGCCTGGAAAATACAAGTTATTGGCTGCACCAACTCAAATGCCAATTCTTTCAGAACCCTAGGCTGTATTCTGTCCGGTCCAGGGGATTTATTAACCTTAAGGTTGACCAGATATTTGTGGACAGTATCAGGGTTTATAAAAATGTTACCAAGTATGGGAGGTCTACAGCATCTGTATGGGTCAATGTCTTTTGTATTATATACCGAACAAAAGTACTTATTTTGGATGTCGGCCATTTGTTTATTTGTTGTGGTAAGTCCTGACTCAGTAAAAAATGGCCCAATTTTACTTTGAACCATCCGCATGTTATTAATATAAGAAAAAAACGCTTTTTTATCATGCACCCTTTCAGCAAGATCCACCTCACATAGTGCTTTAGCTTTCCTAATATTCATTTTAACTCTCCTGAGGCAGTCTTTGTATTTAGTATATCTTTACAGATTTAGATAGTTTTAATTTCTTATATAACTTGTTTTTTTTATTGATTAATTTTTTGATAGTGGCAGACAGCCAGGCAGGTTTTTTTGTTTTCTTAATATTAGAGGTAACAGGAATGTATTTAGAGGTAAGTGTCTCAATCTTAGTTTTCAAAGAATCCCACATAGTCTGTACTGTTTTATTTTTAAATTCTAATCTCCAGTCCCAGCAAAGGAGATTCTGTTTCATTTTATGGAATTCAGCTTTATGAAAGTTCAATTTGGTAGTGGTTCCAGTGGGTTTGAGGGTCTTATTTCACTTACTTTAAATAGAACTGAACTATGATCGCTATTCCCCAAGGGAGTATTGATCTCAACTGAATTAATTGATGTCCCCATATTGGTAAATATTAAATCCAGGATATTGCTTCCCCTAGTATTTTCAAGTAGCAATTGTTCTAATCCCCCATGGTCAATAACATCTATATATTGTCTCTCAAGGGGACACGTACCTTTACCATTAACCCAGTCTATCTTAGGTAAATTAAAAATCCCTTGTTAATAGAATTCTATTTGTTGGATCGAGATCACCAAGGACTTGTAATATGGCCATATCATCTTCTTGTGTTATGGAGGGAGGCCTGTATAACAGTCCCAATATAATTTTGGGACTGTTAAGTGGAAGGAGCTTTACCCATATAAGATTGAGCGAACCGGTTTCCCATATAATTTCATCACATATAATTTCCTCATGTATATAAAGTGCTACCCCACCACCCTTTCTATATTTTCTGCATCGGAAGAATAAGTTGTACTCAGCGATTTCTTTGTCCCATTGATCATTCTCATTCCACCATGTTTCAGTAATGAATGCAATATGTGTCTTATGATTTTGCAATATTATTTTGAACTCATCAAATTTATTTAGTAAACTTCTTCCATTAAGAAGTATTGCATACCATTCAGAGGTATTAGGAGAAGAAAGTGAAGATCCATTTAAATTGTTTTCAGTGCCCTTCCTGTGCCAGTTTAAATGAAACTTTATTACTTCAACAGATTTTTTACGCAAAGCCCTTACACCTGCAGAATTTAAATGGAGACCATCATATTTGTACAAAGAGGTTCTATTGAAAGTTTTTGCATTATCCATAAAACCAGTTCCTTCCTCGATACAAAAATGTCTAAGCCAGCAATTTATTGTTATAATCTGTTTGTTCCTGTATGCTTTCTGCCCATGCATGGGGAGTATACCAGATATAATGATTTCCTCTCCATAGTTTTTAACCCTTTCTGCTATGCTCCTATATTCACAGTGCATATCCATCAAATTTGTTTTCCCCATATCATTAGCTCCTATGTGGAGAAAAACCAAAGGGTTGACTGTGTTTTCAAACAGTCCATCTACTAGACGCCCAATATCATGGTGCTTAGCTCCTGGTAAAGAGCTAACAGTAGTATGCTCATTTCGCTCATGACAAACTTGTGTATCGATGCTCCTAATTATAGAGTCACCAATGATTAAAATGTCCCTTTCCATGTAGTTAGTTTCCCTATGTGCATTTAAGTTATCCAGACCAGTAATATTGGTACGATCAGAAATATTTAATTTTGAATGTTCCCCTAGATTATTATGCACATCAGAGCATGATTTAGAGGGGCCTTTACCTAAATCGCATTTGCTCAGTACATCCTGGATATCAGAGGTAACAGTTTCAAGGCCCTCAAATCTATTTTGCAATTTCAGTGGGGGATTCATCTGGGGACCTACATCCATGTCAAAAGAGGTTACAGCTGTGATTTCTCTTTGACCATCTTTGTATACTTGATGCTCAATTTTACTTCGATTCAGATTGTCTGTTACTAATATCACTCACTGCCTCATCTATGTACTCCTCCAATCTAGAGATATCCTTATGTGTTTGCAGCCTAAGCTCTAAATCATGGACTTCCCTTAACAAAGCAAAAATTTTGATACATTTATCACATGTAAAGTCTTGGTTTGTGACTTCTTCGGTGTACATTTTACATTCATGGCAAGTTTTCCTGCCCTTCACTTTTTTTGCCTTCCTTGTGCCATGTTAAGACGTTTTTACTCACCAGCCTGAATTATTGTATATACCACCGTGAATGGTCATCGATGTGTGTATATTATCACCCAGTAGTCCTCAGTGTCCCCAGCGGACACGCGATGCACGTGTCTCTGCGCACATCTCCACATGCAGCTTCGCGCGCTCGCTCACTAGCGTGGGTGCTCAAACTTATCCCTGACAACTAGGAAGTCTCTCACAGTCACTTCCTGTGCCTGGCTCCCCCTCACTGCTGTGCAAACAGTAACAGTTCAGTAAGAAATGGTTTATTTATTTAATAAAGATGGAAGCCATCACCAACCTCGGTTAGGCAAGAGCAAAATTAAAAAAAAAGTAAACTGGTAGCAGGCTGTCCTTCTGAGGCACCAGAGACATGCCCCAGCTGGGTTTCTCAAACCTCCACAGCCCCACAATGCCTCAGAGCCAGGAAACACCAACTCCTCTATCCGTAGCAATGAGCAAAGTTCTTGCTCTCCTCTCACCGGGGGCAGCTTACCCACAAGTAAAATAGTAACATACACACTAGCAATAGTCAGCCCAGGTCAGTGTTTGATAGCAATATTTCTGTTGCTCGCGTGGGAGCTCGAACTTATGCCTGGTAACTGGCCTAACTGGCAGTGTACAGAGGTTTAGCTAACTTGAATGCCAAAAAAATTTATATAAAAAAAAATGTGGGTAACAATATAAAGAGAAAAGAAATTGCCTTGTTGCAGTAGTAAGGGTCCAGGCAGGGTGAGGGTGCTTCCTAAGCAGGGAGTATCTGTAGCTGCTGCAGATTGAGGTGGTGGATAAGATCTTGGGTCCAGACCATCTCACAAAAAACATCAAGCAGCTCCTTTCCTTACGCTTATTGTATGTTATTGCTTATTGTTATCCTGTACTTCATTGCTGTACCTTCCCTCTTCCCTTCCCCCAGGATGCATCTGGAAACGAACATTTATTGCTCAGTATGTCTTCTTGGTAAAACTTTTCATAAATAAAAAAATAATTAATTTCATTGCCGTACCTTCCCCATTTCCCTTCCCCCAGGACGCGTCTAGAAACCATTTATTGCTCAGTATGTCTTCCTTGTTAAAACCTGCCAAAAATAATAAATGAATGAAGTATGCTACCAGCTGGTCTGCATATATAAGTGGGGGCTGACAGAAATTGTGCTGAAGTAGTTCAGGCTCTACCTCACTGAATTTTTCCATATTGCATTGTTGGATACATTTACTACCACTGCAGCTGTGACTGAATTCAGTGTTTGCTGGGCAATTAGTGCTGGCTGTCCTGTTTTTCAGTGTGTATATGTTGCCACTTAACTCATCATGTTATATATTTATATATCCCGTTGAGCTACTCGTTGCGAGATGAGTGGTTTCACACTTATTCTACTCCAGAAAGAACAGCGAAGCTGAGCTGTTCTGGCTGAAGCAGAAGGCAAGTGAAACCACTCTTATACAGCAACGAGTTGCGACAGGGGAGATATACATATTTATTTATTTGCTTTTGTTGACCGGGTAAGCACACTAGACAGCCATGTGCCTATTTTCAGGTGTGACCTGGGAAGGTTACAAGGTAGATGCATACAAGAACAGTAAAGGAGTCAAATTAACATACAGAAAATAACAGGCTTAACAAGGATTGAATAGGTAGCTAACAGCATTAGAGACGATTAGGCACATGATAAATACAGAATGGTGCATACAGGATGGATTAGGTAGTGAACAGCAAAATACATAACAGGTTCAATCAGTGCAAACAGGACTAAAGAAATAAGTGCCAGCAGGGGGAGGGGCACTAGGCAGGTACACTGGAGAAAAAAAACAAGGGGGAAGAGACTAGAGGGCCAGGTGATCTAATAGGGCAGAAGGACAGGGAGTGGGCCCAGTGCAAGGTTGTCAAGTACTAGTTACTTGACCAGTTACAGGAGGATAAGTGCAATTAGCGCTGAAGCCTCCAGCATACCAGGCGCTTGTGTGCTACGAGGTGCAGGGACATGTGGAGGATAATTTCAGGAAGTTCCAAAGGGAGGCTTTAAAGCTGGGATGGGAGGAGGAGGACAGAGTTAGGGCAGGGAGTGAGGTCCACATTTTTGGAGCATAGGTGGTGAAGGCCCGATCGCCCGCAAGGGTGTGGGTTCTAGGCACCAAGCGATCCAGCGTCGCCCTAGATCTTGGGTGGTAGGATGGGGTGCCAAGTTTGAGGGGAAGGGCGAGGGCAGAAGGGGTGGCCGATCTGATGATGTTGTCGATGAAGTTTCTAAGTACGAAGATGCGGTGCTTCTCCAGAGAGAGCCACTCCAGACGCATGTAGAGATCACAGCGGTGCGTGAGAGGAGGGGCGGAAAGCGCAAAGCAGCAGATATTGTTGTAGGCCGTGTCCTATTTCAAGAGGCTGGATTTAGGTACTGGGGCAAAGGTTACAAGCCCATAGCAGAGTGAAGGGAGGAGGACTCCCCTGGCTAGGGCCATACAAGCAGCCGGAGTCAGGCAGTTTTTGGCTCTGTAAGCTAGACCAAGCTTACCATTAGTTGCCTTGCAAACGTTCCAAATGTGTAGGGTAAGATCCAGCTGCGGGTCCAGGGTGATGCCCAGATACTTGACAGCGGCCACCGTCTGCAGGGGAGAGCCATCGGCCCCATAGATTTGTAAGGGAGCAGGGCAGGATTTTGTTTTGTTCAGGGAACCAAAAAGCATTGCTTGGGTTTTCTTGAGATTGATGGTAAGCCTGTGGTCCACTGGCCAGGTTTGGATGTGCTTGAAGTCAAAATTTAGTTGGGAGTTTATTGTGGTGATGTCCTGGGAAATGGCTAGGATGACGAGGTCATCCGCATACAGGGTGATATGTCCATGGGCAGTGACGGACGGCAGTTCGTTAATGAAAAGTGAGAATAGGGTAGGACCAAGGACGGATCCCTGAGGGACCCTGCAAAGGACTGATATGGGGTTGGAAAGGGTCCGATTAAAATTGGTGTACTGCTGCCTGCTAGAGAGGTAGTTTAGGAACCAAGCATGGGCAGTGGGGGAGAACCCAAGGGATAGAAGAGTGGAGCTGAGGAGGGAGTGATCGACCCTATCAAAGGCTTTGGAGAGATCCACAAAGATAGCTCCGGTAAGATTGCCTTGGTCAGCAGCAGTCCTGATCAACGAGGTGACTACAGCAAGGGCGGTAGATGTGTTGTGCCCTTTCCTAAAGCGTGTTGTGCAGAAGAGCGGAGGTTGTAGTTCTGGATATACTGGGATAGCTGACGGCAACAACTTTCTCCAGAATCTTGCAGGTAGCAGACAGAATGGTGTTGGGGTGATAGTTCAGGGGATCTTTGGGGTTACCCTGTTTTAAGACAGGGACGACCTTGGCCACTTTCCATATGTCTGGGGTGATCCTGGTAGTAAGGGAGGTGTTGAGGATGTGCGTGATGGGCCTGGTAAGGAGATGGGCCCCTAGCCTGAGCAGTTTCTGTTCAAGGCTATCGTGCCCTACCCCGCTATGAGGGGAGAGGCAGGCGAGCGGCTTCTGGGTCTCTTCTGCTGACACCTGTTATAGGTAGAAGGGGGGTCGGGAGGTGAGTCCAAGTGGGGGGGTGCCAGGGGACTTGGGCAGAGGACTGGGAAGGGGGAGCAGACAATTCAGAAAACATGGAGTTAAAGGCGTTTGAAATAGTATGTGGGTTATTGCAGCTGACCCCGCCAACGAGCAAGTCGGTGACCTGTACTCTGGCAGACCCACCAACCGCATTTTTGATATTCTGCCAGAAGCTCCTCGTGTTGCTGGCAGAGGAAAGGAGGGCAGAGTGGCAGAACTCGCTTTTTGCTGAGCGGATGGCTCTTTTACAGGAGTTTCTGAGGTGCCTGTATGCTAAGAGGTCATTATTGCTTTGGGAGGCCTTGTATGTCTCCCAGCATTTGTCCCTGAGCTTCATAAGGGAGAATAGGCCCCATGAAGCCATTTGGTGACGGCACCCCTCACCCTCCTTCTAGTGAGGGAGGCATGTTTGTTCTGCACGGGGACAAACTCTGTTAAGAATAAGTCCAGAGCTCGTGCAGGGTCATTAGTGGCAGTGACCCCTGACCAGTCAACTAGTAGGAGGTCGGAAAGGAAGTCATGTATGTTAAATTTAGAGGAATCCCTCATCTGGATCACTTTACTGGGGATTTTAGGCTGTGAGATGCCCCATATGCAATAGATAGGCGAGTGGTCAGAGATGACATAAGGAAGAATTCCTGAGGATGTGATCCTGTCAGGTCTGTTGGACAAGATCCATTCGATAAGGGACCCTTTGTCCCCCCCGGGAGGAGAGCCTTGTGGGTTCAGTTATAATTTGGCTTAGGGCAAGGCCCGAGAGCAGAGGCTCATATTGTTTGCAATTGGATCCCGTCCAGTTAAGGTTGAAATCACCTATAACTAGGATTTCATTGGGGCCCACTTTATCACTAATGCAGTCGAGAAGTGAGGAGAGTCCTAGCAGACCACCCTTAGGAGGGTTGTAGGTACAGATCAGGTGTATTTTCTTTGTGTGAGCTAGCAGAAGAAGGGCGTGCAAGAACTCACATGCTGGGGAGGTAGTTGGAGAGTGATCAATGGTAGACACGTTTGGGTGCACCTTATAATAGAGGAGCACCCCTCCACCTCGCTTATTCCCCACCCTATCTTGTCTGATGTGGCTGTAGCCTGGGAGGGTGCACATCGCATCAGGAATATGAGGCTTCAGCCAAGTTTCCGAGATACCCATGATATCCGGCTTGTAGTGGCAGTAAGGCAGTAAGCTCTTCTAGGTTGTGTAAGAGGCTACGCACATTCAGGTGGGCAATTTTTAGCCCTTTAGAGGAGAGCCATGCGGGGGAGGGGGACTTGAGAGAGGGCAAGGTGGCTTGCTGACTAAGTAGTTTGGCCGTGCTCTTGGAGGGTCCGTTGGGGGGGCTGGGGAGACTGTCATGATGGCAGCAGGTAAAAAGAACTGCCAGGGGCCGAGAACTACGGGAGAACAGGGAGTAAAGAAAAGGCCAGAAATTGCAATAGGAAGGAAGACCAGAAAAGTGTGCCAGCTACTTGGTCGTACTAACCACCCCCCGGTGACAACACAAGGTGCAGTATGCTATAACACTGAGTGGTAGCTGAAGCTAATAATGATTGAGAAACTGCAGAGTTGCTAGCAGAAAGGCAGATTAGTGGGAGTAGAATAAGCTAGGCTGAAAGGGTGGCCGCTAGTGGTGAGAGAAAATAACCTGTAAATGGGAAACTGGGCTGATAGGTTATTTTCAACCTCACGTGACGTCCTGCAGCCTACTTAAGGGAGAGCCGACCAAGGGTGGTGGGGAGCCGAACCACGTGACGTCCTGCAGCCTACTTAAGGGAGAGCCGACCAAGGGTGGTGGGGAGCCGAACGCGCAGCATTCGGCGGGGCTAGAGCTTCCACGCTGATAGAAAAGCTCCAATTCAAAATAAAAGGCGCCAAGTAGAAATCTTAATCATAAGTTTCAGTTCGGGTAATGAAATGCGCCACGGAGCAGATTCAAATGTTAAAAGGCGCCAAAGGAGCAGGCTTGAATTACACATGCAGCAGCAGTCTGCTGGGCTGGGCTGGGCTATGCTGGAAACTGCAGCAGTCGCACTGTACCTGGGCTAGTGGCTCTGGCGGCGGCGGATCCTTCTGCGCTGTGGGGGAGGGCTGAGGCGAGCCCTCGCGACCTCCGTTTCTCCAGGAGTCTGCTGTGGAAGGGCAGAAAAACAGCAGGTTATGAAGGTAGGGGGATGGGGGGGAGGAGGGAGCACAGAACAAAAGTAAGGGGTCACTCTGTGTTGGGATAGGGGAGGGATTGCAGCTGCACAAAGGTATGCTGTTACCAGAAGTCTACAAACCAGAGGCAGGAGTTAAAGTCCAAGCACATACAGCTAAACCTGGGCAGAGCATTAAATAAATTCTACACCCACAAATAAAGGTGAGCTAGGCGGACTGTGAATTAGGGAAACAGCAGGCAAGCTAAAACAGGGCTGGGTTGCAAATAGGTACAGTTCAAAATTTAAAGGTACCACTTGCTGCTAAGCTGTAACTGGCAGTCTTTATCAGGGAGAACTTGCAGCAGTAAACTTTTACACTTTTGAATTATTGAATTAAAGGGGAGTAAAATTAAGGAGGCAGGCTAAAAGATCAGAATACATTAGCAAGGTTCACAATTTCGTTACAAATGCTGGCCATCTCCACTTCCACGCTGACAGAAAAGCTCCAATTCAAAATAAAAGGCGCCAAGTGGAAATCTTAATCATAAGTTTCAGTTCGGGTAATGAAATGCGCCACGGAGCAGATTCAAATGTTAAAAGGCACCAAAGGAGCAAAGGAGCAGGCTTGAATTACACACGCAGCAGCAGTCTGCTGTGCTGGAAACTGCAGCGGTCGCACTGTACCTGGGCTAGTGGCTCTGGCGGCGGCGGATCCTTCTTCGCTGTGGGGGAGGGCTGAGGCGAGCCCTCGCGACCTCTGTTTCTCCGGGGGTCTGCTGGGCTAGTGGCTCTGGTGGTGAGGGATCCTTCTGTGCTGTGGGGGAGGGCTGAGGCGAGCCCTCGCAACCTCCGTTTCTCTGGGGGTCTGCTGGGCTAGTGGCTCTGGCTCTGGCGGATCCTTCTGCGCTGTGGGGGAGGGCTGAGGCGAGCCCTCGCGACCTCTGTTTCTCCGGGGGTCTGCTGGGCTAGTGGCTCTGGCGGCAGCGGATCCTTCTGCGCTGTGGGGAAGGGCTGAGGCGAGCCCTCACAACCTCATTTTCTCCGGGGGTCTGCCCAGAATTTAAAAAAAAAAGTCCCGGAATGTGGCCATTTCCAGGGCATCTGCATGTGAAACACTCTTCTCAGAATAAGTGTCTCATGCACAAGGGAAAGGAGTGCTCCAATTGGTCAGGAGCACTTCCTTGATCTATAACATTGTATTTGGCTTTACCTCTGCTCTTCTTGTTTTTTCTTTATGGCTACTATCATACTTGGTGGCAGACGGGAGGGGGTGTCGGGCAGGGCCTGGACAACAGTGGAGGGGGGGTAGCAGTGTGGCAGCTTGGTGTACAAATCTGAAATGTATGGCTACACCCCTGCACAGCACTGAGAGCTGCAGACTTGATAGGTCGTTAGGCCTTTATCTGCTGGCTTCATCGTATGTTCATATGTATATGCTGATGCTTGATATCGCCCTGGGTGGTTCTTGGCTGACTGCTTGCAGAGGTTTCCATGTGGTCCTAGCGGTGGCGCTGTTATAGTTCCAAAGGTGTGGCCTGATGAAGGAGATTCTCTCAAAGATCAACTGTTGTGGTAAGTTCTTATATAACTGTTTTTTTACCTGGGATATTACCTGCTCTGGCCTGTTAACCCCTCTCCTCCCTGGGTTCCCCCAGCTTCCTTCATAGTTCTTCCCTTCTTGACAGGGGCTCCAAGGGGTGGGCCATCATCCTTCCTGAGGCAGTTCACTGTGTGGATTAGGATTCACTGTTGGTTGGCACTAGAACCCAGGGGAGGCCTTGGAGTCCAGGCTGTCATATAGACAGTCGTGTTTTTTCTCCTGGCGTTTCCCATGGTCCCTTCCTTTCCTGGTGTGGGCATAGCCCATTGAGTGGCCTTGGCTGCAGACAGCATTGTACCATCCTGCTGAAGGAGCAAGCTCCCTTGGGTGCTGCAGCACTGGAACCCAGTACCATCGCTCCCCAACTGCAGCCCACTGCCGAGCGGCAGCTGCTGCTGTCTGACTTTCCTCCTGACATAGCATCCCGAGTTTGTTACTGAACTTGGGCCTCCTGCATGGCAGTGCTGTGGCCAGCTTTTTTTCTTAATGTATTTTTTTGTGCAACTCTGTTATGACCTTTCTTCTGACTGGAGAAAGCCAGTTCCCCTAGTAATTTTCTCAGTCTTCCTATTTGATGTTGATGTCTTGCGTGCCTTTTCTGTAGGCTGAGTCTGTGACCTAAAACATCTTGTTGCAAATATTCAGGGAATAAACTCTTGTCTGTTCTGATTTCTTGGCCGGGGGAGGCCTTTATTGAACAGAATATATTCTGTCTCCTGCCTATCTCATGTCTCGTCATGCTTAAAGAGACAAAGAAATTTGCTCATCTTTCTTTTTTCTTTTTTTTTTACAAGATTCACTCTGAGAAATAGATTGAAAAAGTCTGTTGGAATTTACTGTCCGAAATAGTTTCAGGCTTGTTGTTTTCCTCTGAGGTTGATTGACCATTAACTGATGGTCCAGTTAGACTTGTAATTTTTTTTTGTTCTGTAAAGAATTTACTCATTTTGTTTCCTTTCTTTATTCAGAAGTTATTAGTTCATGAATGAAATGCTCAGACTGGACTGTACATCACCTTTTCTTCTGTTGGTAGTACTGGAGGTTATCAAAAAGGTGGTGGAATGGAGGCAGGTTTGAAAATTTGGTACTTGACAGTAATAAAATTCCAGTTCCTCCCTGTTTTGCATACCAGTTCTCAAGGCAGAATACCATTTACATCATGCTGCTATTACAGTGTGAGTTGAATATCCCTCTGGGGTGCCGCCACTGTGCAGATTTTTATGGTACTATTTCTGTGACCCACTCTATTTCAAACTTTTTTAAGAATACCAACTTTATTTTGCTGGTATTCCATTTCCCTTGCTATCTTTATTTATTTATTTCTGTATCCATCTTTTTCCTCCCGAACCCTGGCAGGTGGCTACAGCTGTCATGATGGAGGGACTCTCTCTCTCTGGTCCCGCGGCTCCCATACTAGGCAGCTCTGGCAGTTTCCCCATGGATTCCCCCCACGGCAGGGCCAGGAGGAGATTACCGGCTTCTCCCTCTCCCAATCCAGAAACCGGACCCCTCCCAAGGCGAGGGATTCATCATTGAGCCTGCTAGGCCCAATTTTCCTCCATTTCTACCTACCTGCCCCAAGCAGAGACATCGTCTCCAAGTCTCCTGACCTATACTGCCCTCTAGCCACCGTCAGCGAGTGGGATGACTAGTGTCTCTCTCTCCCCCTGAGAGAGGAAAGCAGTCCTCCGGATGCTCAGTCCTCTCTCCCCCTGCTGACCCCTAGCGGCTCAAGCTGGTTCCCAAACCTGAGTTGCCGGCATGGCGCAAGGTGTAGCGACCAGCGTCTCAACTTCTGGCCCCATGATATATTTATGGAAAGATATCTACCCCAGAAACTTTTTTTTTAACTAGTAGTGGGAAACACAAAGTTCACTCCATCACTAAAAAGATATAGATGAATTCTGTTCTATTGCTGTGATGAAATCCAGGTCATAAAAGAAATAATCCCGCAACCCTAAAATTGTGGTTCTCCTCATTTCAAAATGTTTTGTGGGATTCTACACCTAGAATCAAAGTGTGACTGGCCGATTGTTTTTCCGTTTATGTAGTTTTCATTGACCAGGAAAGGAGGGCAAGGCAGTACTGTCGAATTTCAGCCTTGTGGGGGGTGGGTGGAGATAAGAAATTTAAATGAAACCAGCTTATGCTGTTGGTGGAATTTTAGTGAATGGATTGCTACTTTGTTGATCAATACAGTGAGCGGCCCAAATTATTTTTGATACTCTTCGAGGATATCTCTTCCCTTATGCCACACCTTTGGAACTTTATCCGCGTCAGTCCTGGGACCACATGGAAACGTTTGCTAGTCGTGGGCTGCTCATGACAACATCACACGTCAGCATCTACATAAACGTGGGTGGCTCCATCTCTTCTCAGTTCTTTTCCCGCAATTGATTATACTCGTCGGACCTACAGTGGAAATGTCAACCAACTAGCCATTGTCGTTTAATATTTCATAGCTAAGTAATCACTCCAATTTAAGTGATATCGCTGCCTCTTCGTGCTGCCGAAGACAACAGAGTTGTTCTGGTACTGTGAGTGTGGAGAAAAGATTTATACGGATGATGCACATGAAGTATGTTTCTGCTGTTTAGGCCTTTCTCACAACATCAGGGCTTGTGAGATTTGCCAGGGCTGCTGTCAAGTGACCAGGTGACACAGAGGAAAGGTGCTGGAGAAGTTTTTGCTGGACAGAACTTCAATGGCCATGGAAAAAGCCCAGGGTCAGAAAACAGCATCTCCAGCCACATTGACCGACTCACTGTTGCCAAAATCAAAAGACAGCTAAAAAGAACACCCACAGTAGGGACACAAGCATAAGGAGCATAACAAGAATGACAGATCTGCTTCCTCAGTGAGGTCTAGATTGCTGTTTCGGACTACAGTTACTTTACCTTCTCTGTCATCATTTGCCTCGGTAGCGGTGACACCAACCCCCTCTCCCCCCTGAGCATCGACCAATAGCAAGGTTTGGGCTTGGCTCAGGTACTACCATACCTACTATAGATGGTATGTCACCATCGTTGACAGGTCTGGACCCATCGTCGACTCAAGTGATCACGGCCCCTGGGCAGGGTGTCGTCGATCTGCAGGCAGTACTGGCATCATTTTCAGATATGATACAGTGCATACTTCCAGGCTTACCTATGCAACCTTTATTGTCATCAATGGATGTCACTAGATTGCTGGCCCTGTCGACATCATCGGCTGGTTCACAACAGAGGCCTTCTGAGCAGTGGCCTCTGGAGTTGCTAACAAGGTCGTCCATTCTCGTCACCGACAGAGGCATTGAGGAGGAGGAATATAATCTAGACCTCATAGTGGGAGAAGGATTATGAAGAGAAAGGAGGATTATGGAGAACAATATGTCCCACGTTCTAGCTCCACTTTATCGCCGTGTAGTGAGGATTCTGTGGTGTAACACAGGTAGATCTCCTCCTGAAGACCTCACCTTCCAAGCTATGTTACTGTAGTAAGCCTATTGTAAAGCTGTAATTTTTCTGCCCAGTTTTAACCTGCCTTTCTGCCACATTTTACCTCTAATTTCACTGTCCTATTTTGCCTCTTTAAATCCACTAACCCACCCCCATCTTTACACCCCCCATTCTCCCTGCTTCTTTTGTTTCAAATTCCCCTTCCACCATTTAGCTGTAACTGTCTTCTTTTGTCTTCTGCTGTCCCTGACCTTTCATGCCTGTACCCCCGGAATTTCATTTAATCTGTATCTTGTAGACTTGTAGACCTTGTCTACTTTGTAGACTTGATTTTTCGTCCTGCCTGCCCACCCCATCTCCATCCTTCTTTTTTCCCCCCTCTCCCATTGGCTGCTACTTAAGGCAGATTTCCAGCCTTAAAGGACCAATTTTAATTCTACTTGTCTGCACTGTTCTTTCACTTTTCCATGTACCAGCTACCCTATACCTCTGTACTGTGAAACTGGTAGTACTCTACAGTGACTCCCACTACTTATCAGGCACACAGAGGCTTAATTCTGCTCACACTGCTTACCATGCCAAGCTTGGATATTAATTGGGAACCAGCTACTACACAGCCTAGTTTAGATAGAGAATTGCTCTATGTTTATGGCTCCATAACCTCAACCCCAAGCTGCACCATTGCTGTCCTTAACTCACGTTGGGACATACCACCTCCCAGTCAAAGATGGTGGCTGGACCACCACCCATCCTGCCAGCCCCGCTGTCGTTCATTCCTGAGCTCTCCTTCTTTCAGGTAAAATGTAAACTGTGTCATGCCAAGGGAAGACTGCAGAAAATAAATAAGCATTTTAAGGAATATCTACGCAGACTGGCAGTGCTGCTACAACTGCTCTCTGGCAACATACACCCCAACCCAGGTCCACCTCAAAGGTGCAAGACACCCCGCTGAAGAAAATTGGATTGCTAACATTTGCCTCAATCATTATCTGCAGCCTCCTTCCTAAATTAGACAATCTGCATGCCTGGGTCAAACAGCACAACCCAGATGTCCTCTGTATATTTGAAACATGGCTCTCACCTAAAATCCCAGACACATCAATTTTGATCCCAGGTTACCCAAGAGAGGTGAAGACTGCGCAATCTACCTTAGGGACACGCTTCAGGCACTCGTCTTGCCACTGCCCAACCACGGTGACACCATGCAAGCTCTTGCTATTAAAGTGCTCCTAGGAGCGCACAATAAGGCCATTACTGTATTATCAGTATATATCCTGCCCAGGCAGATGACCACTGGCTTCGACTCCCTTATGGACTGCCTAGGCAGTCTGAGTCTAAACTCTGAAACTATTCTATTGAGGGATTTCAATCTCAGTTGGCTCTTCCCTGAATCAAGCTCCTTCAAGGACACAATCTCAGCAGTCTACCTCACCCAGCTTGTTGAGTCACCAACAAGACTGAATTATCAGATAGGGATCAGTACCTTACTGGATTGGGTTCTTTCAAACCATCCTGAGCACATCTCAAACACCACACTGCTCCCCGATGCTGTTAGCGATCACTCCCCCATCTTGTTTTGTTGGTCAAATAATTCTTGCTCAATTCATCCACCATTTCAGTGCTGTCTGTGACAAGCATGCCCCTTTTAAAGAGCAGAAAATCAAAGGCAACTGTAACCCTTGGTTCACTCCTGACCTTCTTGAGCTCATGGGTACCAGGGACCACCTCTGGCACAGGACACGGGCCACAAGTAAACTTGCCAACATCCAGGGCTATAAAAAAAGCAAGGAGTAACTGTACCAGGGCTAGCCATACTGCAAAAGGCCAGTACTGCAAGGAAGCACTGTCCCACACTTGGAATGATGGCAAAAGGTTTTGGACTAATCTTAAGGAAGTCACAGGGAAGGACCCCAAATCAGCTCCTTCCATACTCAGTATTGATGGTGCCCCTACACGTGACCCAAGGATCATAGCAGACACTTTCAACAATGCATTTACCAATCTTAGTAGTATCTCTCCCCCCCCCCCCCGACAATTTCTGCCCTACCACAACAGAAGTTCTTCGGGGGAAATCAGACCAGCCCCCTACTCACCCTTCATTACTATTTCAGAGTCATTACGAAATATGGTGCCAGGAAATATTTCCTCAAGATGTTAGGGAAATCAGTATTCAGTGGGGACAACCTTGATCTCAAATTTGTTGACCTTACACTGGATGAAATCCTGTCTCCCCCTTACCCATATAATCAATCTGTTGCTTAGACACTCACAAGTCCCACACCAGTGGAAGTCTGCTGTTGTGACTCTAGTGCATAAGAGTGGAGACCAGGCTCTACATGGGAACTATCGACCAATCTCCATCCTCCCCTCTGCTCTCAGAAGCTCTGGAACGTGTATAGTAGCTGATCAGTTGGTTGAATATCTGGAAAAGTATCAGCTTCAATGCCTGCAACAACACGGGTTTAGGACTGGACATAGCACCACTACAGCCTTACTAGAGTGCGCTGACTTCATCCACAAAGCCTAGGACCAGGCCTTCTTGTTGGTGCAGCCTTCATTGATTTAACCAAAGCATTTGACATGGTAAATCATGCTCCATTGGTTGACTAGCTTACCGGTACTGGCCTATCAAATGACACTGCAACCTGGTTTAGAAGTTGCCCAAGTAATCATTCCCTGCAGGTTAAAATAGGCAATGTCCTATCTGACAGTAGGCCTGTCTGCTCACGAGTCACACAAGGCTCCATCTTGGAGTCTCTCTTTAGTGTTTTCCTAAACAAGCAACCATACTCCTGCCATGATCAAATGCTACTATATGTGGATGACGCTGTTATTTTCACCAGTGATACCGACCCCAAGGTTCTTGAGAATCTGCTTCAATAAAACTTTACCAATGTAGAAAGATGGTTCAAACAACATGAAGTCTTGCTGTATTCTGACTACGTGCAGTGATCTCCAACCTTTGAACTGCCCCGGAGAGGAAAGAGTTAACTTTCCATGCAAGGCATGGAACACTGAGCTCGAGCTCAGTTGAGTCTCTGTCTGTTGTTGTTTGAACCCCAACCGCCAGATTCTTTACTCCGCCTCACTGAACAGTCGCTCCGGAGATTTCTCCTTCGCTCGGTTCAAATCAGTTGGTTAAAGTGTCATTTTTCTCTCGGTTCCAACCGAATTTCTTCAATCTAACCTGTCGGTTAAGTCTCTGTCTGTGGTACCGTGAGTACTAGATAGGTTTCTGTATTAGTTTTCTGTGTGGAACTTGTAAATATTGGATCAGTTCGGTTTGAACCGATCAGGTTTGTGAAAAAGTTTTTCCTGATTTATTAGAGTGTGGTAACCGGTCCGTATCGGTTCTAAAAAAAATGGATTTCATTACGTTTTTTTCCAAGACCCTCAACACGGTCAGGAACCGATAGGGGTGTCTTGCCTGGCGGATTGCCGAAAAAAGGGTAAGTTTGGTTAGGACTGGCCATGTCTGGAAAAACCCAAGAAAAAAACTGGGCCCACTGGGTTTCAACACTGTAGTGTGTGTGGGGAAGCCTTTGCTAAGGCTGATCCCCACACCACCTGTGTTGATTGTCTGGGGTTTGACCACCTCGATTGAGACTGCCAGATTTGCAAAAGTTTTCCCAAAGCTACCCTGGATAAGAGAGTAGGTAGACTGAGGGAAAGGGAGGCCGAGAAGTCCGCTGACCCGGATGGCCAGCCCGATTCGGTTCCGACCGAACCAGAAGGAGTGCCCTCTGACCAGGGCAAGACTTAGAGCAAAAGGAGAACTGACTCTGAGGAGTCTGTTCCCGGTTAAAAGAAAAAGAAGGTTATGAAAGTCTGGATGTGCCCATTGACCCGGACATCTCCCTAGACAGACCTTCAGGTGTTTCTCCTCCTAGGCTTTGTGAGTCCCCTTCCCACTTTATGTTTTATAAAAAAGTGGCTGAAACCCTCCAACTTCCTAAGGAAGAAGCAGTAGAGGATCAAGAGGAGCCTGATTACGTTGAGATGATGGACATCCCAGAGTCCAGGAGATTGTCTATTCCCCTCCATAAGTCTTTTGGGAAACAGACATTTAAAATTCTAAAAACTCCTAATTCCATACCTCCTGTGGACAGAAGAATGGACAAGAGGTATACTCTTTCAGGCTCAGATATGGAGTTCCTTTCCCAGCAATGCAGCCATGTTGGGGTAGTGCAGGCTGCTGCCTATGATAAGGCAAATATACCCTTGGTTTCACACCCCCCCAGATAAGGACTCCAGGAGGATTGATGCCATGGCAAAGAAACAGTACATGGCAGCATCTTTGGGACTCAGGCAGGCTAATTATATGGCCTACACAGCTAGATACTAGAAGTCCAGGTGGGACACTGTGATGGCTCTAGCTAAACAGGTCCCTGACCAGCTGCCAAGGAGCTGGAGCAGGTGGCTGCAAATGGGATTGAGGGCATCCAAAGTGCAATTTCATGCTGCTGTGGACTCCAATGATGTTTCATCTAGAGTCATGGCTACATCTGTGGCCCTTCGAAGGATGGCTTGGCTCAGATGTACTAGCCTGTCACAGGATACCCAGACTAAGGCCATGGATTTTCCTGTCATTGGTAATTCTCTGTTTGGGGAGCAGACAGAGAACTACATGAAGAAAATGGATGAGTACAGGACCACCTACAGGAGTGCTCAGGCCAAAGAAAGGCAAGCCACTCCCCAGAGGCAGCATTCCAGGGGCAGGGGCAGGCCTTTTCATAGGCCTTTTTACCAAGCCCAGGCCTCCTCTTCTGCCTTTGCTCAGAGGGGTTCTTTAGAGGGAGGCAGGCCGGGTACAAGCAGGCCTGCTTCCACCCCTCAGCCTAAAGCCCTGCCAAGCAGACACCTGATGTGTCTGCCGGGCTGATTCTCCACTACCTGTAGGGGGCAGGCTGGCTTACTTTGTCCAGGACTGGAAGTCTTTAACATCAAACAAGTGGGTCCTGGAAGTAGTAAGCCAGGGACTGGTTCTCAGCTTCAAAAAATTCCCCAAGATGAGAACCAGATCTTTTCCACCTGCACATCCTTCAGAGGCCCTTGCCCTAGAGGCAGAGGTCTCTTCCCTCTTGGCTCTCAGAGCCATAGAAAGGGTTCCACCCTTACACAGGGGAAAGAGTTTGTACTCCAGGTACTTCCTAACCCCCAAAAAGACAGGAGAATGGCGGCCCATCCTGGATCTAAGATATTTAAACAAGCACCTTTTAAAGCCAAAATTCAAACTGGTGACTCTGGGAATAATTCTGCCCTCTCTAAGGCCAGGGGACTGGCTAGTCTCCCTGGACCTCAAGGATGCCTTTTTTCACATTCCCATCAGGTGCTCCCACAGGAAGTACCTCAGGTTCGAGTTGCCCTCAGGCCACTATCAATTCAGAGCAATACCCTTTGGCCTAACATCAGCCCCAAGGGTGTTCACAAAATGCCTGGCAGTAGTGGTTGCTTTCCTAAGGAGAAAAAAGATCTCCGTCCTTCCATACCTGGACGGCTGGCTCATAGTGGGTCAGTCTCCAGACCAAGTCAGGTCACATCTCCAGATAACTCAGCAATTGCTCACTTCCTTAGGATTCCTCCTAAATCTTTCAAAGTCAGTTCTGGAGCCAGTGCAGCTCCTCACCTTTATAGGTGCAGAGCTGGATACATTAAGGGCAAGAGCCTTCCTTCCCCTGGACAGGGCAAGGACCCTTACGAAAGTGGCCTCTTCATTCACCCTTCAGGTGTCTCGACCAGCAAGGCACTTTCTGCAGCTCCTGGGCCACATGGCAGCCTCTACGGCAGTGGTCCAGGGAGCAAGGTTTCAGATGAGGGACATTCAGTTCTGCTTAAGAGCCTTCTGGTCCCAGAGAAAGGATTCTCTGACCAAACTAGTCCCTGTGACTCGGACCCTGATCCAGGCCCTGTAATGGTGGCAGGATCAGGACAATCTAAGGCAAGGAGTTCCTTTTGTCACTCGATCTCATTCCCTAATCCTTACCACAGATGCCTCCTTCTTGGGCTGAGGAGCTCACTTGGGGGATCTAACCACCCAAGGACTATGGTCACCTCAAGAATCTCTGCTTCACATTAATCTCTTGGAACTCAGAGCAGTGTTTCTGGCACTGCAAGTTTTTTCCAAGTCTGTTCAGAACAAAATAGTCCAGATCAGAACAGACAATACCACCACAGTGTGGTACATCAACAAGCAAGGGGGCACTCGGTCTACGGCCTTGTGCACAGAAGCAATGAAGTTGTGGTCTCTGGCCTATTCCTGCAAACCTCTCTGATAGCAGTGCACCTCCCAGGGAAGGACAATATCCTGGCAGATGCTCTCAGCAAGATATCTCAGGGCCATCACGAATGGTCCCTAGATCCCCTAGTTTTGAAGGTGATTTTCTCCAGATGGGGCCTCCACAGATAGATCTTTTGCAGCCCCAGACAATCACCAACTCCCCTTTTTGCTGCAGACCCCCAGTATTGGGCTCAGTCCCCCTGGATGCTCTACTTCTCAATTGGGAAGGAAGTTTTGTATGACTCCCCGTTCAAGGTACTAGTCAAAATCAGGTCTCAGCCCTGCAAAGTGATTCTGATTGCTCCAGACTGGGCCAGACAGCCCTGGTACCCACTGTTGCTGTCCTTAGCAGTCCACCTTCACCTGTCTCTTCCCAGGAATTACAACCTGTTGACATCCTCTCAGGGGAGAGTTTTGTATCCAGATCTCAAATCTCTCTATCTCAAGGCCTGGCTATTGAAGAGTTAGAGTTTGCTGATCTGCATCTCTCTCAAGGTGTTCTGGATATTCTAAAGGCTTCTCGGAAGCCTTCCACCAGAAAGACTTACAATTCCAAGTAGAAAAGGTTCACTATTTGGTGCTCTGGTAGGCATATTTCTCCAGAGTCTGCTGGGTTGCCTACAGTTCTGGACTATATGGTTCATCTCAATAGCTTGGGGCTCAGACCAGCTACACTCAAAGTACACTTGGTTGCTGTATCTGCTTTTTTGTCAATAGGTAAGCCCTCTTCTCTGTCAGCTCATCCTGTATTCTGTAAATTCTTCAAGGGTTTGTTGCACACCAATCCTCCCTTCAGGGACCCTGCTCCTGCTTGGGACCTAAATGTTTGCATTGCTCAGCTTATGCAACCCCCTTTTGAGCCTTTGTCCTCAGCAGAGCTTAAGTACTTGACTTGGAAAACTGTGTTCTTGGTGGCCATTACTTCTGCCTGACGCATCAGTGAGTTACAGGCCCTATCAGTGGAGCCTGATTTTATCTCTTTTCATAGAGATAAGGTGTTCCTAAGAACTAATAGGAAGTTTTTGCCTAAGGTGGTCTCAGATTTCCACCTTAACCAGTCTATGTCTCTTCCTGTTTTCTTCACTGACCATTCCTCCTCTGGAGAGAGGAGGCTGCACAGCCTGGACGTGAAAAGGGCCCTTAGCTACTACATAGGCGTACCAAGGGTCTGGGTTTGACTCCTCCAATTGTTCCTCACTTACGGTGAGGTCGGTAGGAAAACCTGCCACTAAAGATCTATTGCCAGGTGGATTGTCTCTTGTATACAATTCTACTATGAAAAATTGGGTAGGACTCCACCCTCAGGCCTGAGGGCTCACTCTGCTAGAGGTACAGCTGCTTCCCTGGCTGCTGCCAGGGATATTCCTATCTTAGAGATATGTCAAGCAGACACCTGGAAAACAGTACATACTTTTGCCAAGCATTACTCTCTGGATATCCAGGCTAGGAGTGATGCTCAGTTTGGCACAGCAGTACTTCAGAGCCTGTTTCCAAAGTAGGCTCTGTCCCTCCTCCATGGAGGTACTGCTTGGTAGTCTGCACATAGTCATAATACAGCAAGACTTCATGTTGTTTGAAGAAAAAATTACTCACCTTAGTAATGTTGTTTCTTCTAATGGAGTCTTGCTGTATTCTGACCTCCCCCCGCCTCCCCTCTCAGAACCTGGTTTTTGGGATGTGGGTGGCCGGGAGCATTGTTGGCACCCAGAGGTGCCTCCTTTCTCACCCTCTTAATTTTTGGGTGTGTGTTGTGTTCTTGTTTTTGGGTTTCCTGACTTGAGTCTTTGCTTTGAAACCAAAAAACCCTCTTTATTAAATTTAGTGGCCAGTTGGCTAGTGTGAGTTTACAGTTTCCACACAGGATGCCCAGTGAGTATAGCTCGTAAAGATCTGGCGGTTGGGGTTCAAACAACAACAGACAGAGGCTCAACCGAGCTCAAGCTCAGCATTCCATGCCTTGCATGGAAAGTTAACTCTTTCCTCTCCGGGGCAGTTCAAAGGTTGGAGATCACTGCACATAGTCAGAATACAGCAAGACTCCATTAGAAGAAACAACATTACTAAGGTGAGTAATTTTTTCTTTTGTGACCACAAGCTCATCTTGAACTATAAAAAGACCAAGGCTATGTTATTAGTCTGCCCCCAAAACAGGAATAAATCCTACCCACTGTCTATCTCTAATGATGTGGTCTTTCCCTTGGAGCTAGTTCAGCACTTTAAATATCTTGGGATCACTGTCGACAGCGCTATGTCATATGCGCTACATATTGACAATATGGCAAAAGCAGCCAATACATGTATAGGACTACTCTACAGGCATAAATGTTGTCTGACCTTGGAAGCTATGAATATAGCTATACACAGCTCAGTTGTCTCACTTATTGACTATGGGCTGGTCATCTATGGGTCTGTCACGGATTCAGCACTTTGTCACATCAAAGTGAAACTCCATAAAGCCTGTTGGCTTCTAACGGGATCTGGGTGACTGACACACACCTGTGACCAGTACGCTCAGGCGAATTGGCTCCAGTACGTATGTAGAATCATGTATCAAACATGTCTGCTTGCAAAAAAAATTAGCTTATCTCATGCCCCCAGAGGTTCAGCAGCTCCTCATCCCCTCCATCAACACATGATGTACCAGGAGCCCTGATAGTCAGATTTTCAAGATCCCTCGCTATTGCACCTCCCAAGGTCAAAGGTCCTTTGCCTACAGAGCAGGACATGCTCTCTGCAGCCACTCTGGGCTCTTTTAAGCATACACTTAGACAACAACTAGTTGCTAATGCCAGCTGTGATTGCTTCCACTAACAGTCAGAGTTAGCATACTTGTAGCACTTAACTCGCCAGCTACAGCATTTCCCCTTGATGGCTAGCCTGATGCACTTCTTCTACCTATCCCCCATTCCCTTCTCACTCCCTTCCTGCCCTCCCTTTCTTCCCCTAACCGTTTTCTTCCCAACCCCTTTCGCCCACTTCTTTACCCTCCCTCCTTCCTTCCCCTACCATCAACCCCCTCCCCTTTTTCTGTTCTGACTAGGCTTCCTGGGCTGATTTTCTCTTCCCCCCTATTGCTCTATGTACTGTCTATGAGTATCTGCCAAACTGATACATACATTTTTAGCTCCGTGGCATACATTGTACAATGCCATCCAATTGCACTGTCTATGAGTGTCTGCCAAATTTTGTATATTCATTTTAGTTACGTGGTTTGCATTGTGAAATGCCACCTTATCCTGTCTCATTCTAGTTCCTAATTGTTGTTGTGATTTGTCCTGTTGTAACCATAATTCCCTTGTATTTCTGTTGTTGTTCTTACCACCTCTGGTAGCCTTTTTTTGTTTGATAAATTTCTGTTCTGACATGGAACCAATGTAAAGAGCACCCAGCTCACTGTGTCTCCAAGAACTTAATAAATAAATAAAAAGCACAGCTGGTATACAGCAGTCATCACATCCCAGCCAGAACATTTCTCTGTCTACTGGGACTTGTGGCAGCAGCCATTGTTACTGTTCCACTGGCCCACTTATACATGCGGATACTGCAGTGGACATTGAGAGTGCAGGGGGACCATTTGACAGATGACATAGACCAGAAGTTGCTCGTCATGTCCTCCTTATAAAAAACACTGACGTGGTGGATGGACTGCTGCAAAGACTTAAGAGGCATTTCATTTCTGATACCAACTCCAGCTCACATTCTCACCTCGGATGCATCTGGATCCAGGTGGGGGCACACCTGGGCCCTTATCAAACCCAAGGTTCTTGGACCCAGGTGAAAACAAAATTTCACATAAATATCCTGGAGATGAGAGCTGTCTTATACAGCCTCCAGGCTTTTCAGAGCATCTGACTCAGGGTCGTCTGCTCATACGGATGGACAGCATCAGTGTCATGCATTACATAAACATACAATTCCTGTCTTCTGTGTTGGGAAGCAGTGAGAGTGTGGTACTGGTACTGAGCACTGGAACATGTTCTAGAGCTGTCAGCCATGCATCACCTAGTGGTCTAAAATGTCTTAGCAGACAGGCTAAGCAGGTCACAGTCCAATATGTATGAATAGAAACTGCTGACCTCTGTGGTAGATGACCCGTCACAAGGTGGTATCGTCCAGAGTTGGACCTTTCAAAAATGCCATGTTTTTGCTCCCTTGCTCCACGGCTTGGAGTTTTTTGGAGAGATATGTTGTCCATCACTTAGAAAGGGAGTTTTTTGTTTGCATTCCCTGCCATTCCATTAATACAGAGTATTACTGTAACTGCAGATGAAGGGCGCGACCCTCATCCTCATCGCACCTCTATGGCCTTGACATATATGGTATCTGCTGCTGCAACAACAAGCAGTGGAGCCTCCAGTACCTCTGCCCAGGGGCCTGTTGTCACAGGATAAGGGGTGTCTGCTAAAGTTCCTGTATCTGAATGTCTGGCTCCTGAAGACATAGCCGTTGCATGGTTTGGGGTGTCACCTAAAGTAGCTGATATGCTGGTTGTGGCCAGAAAGCCTTCCACTATACATATTCTTTGAAGCAGAAGCGTTTCACTTTGTGGGCCAGTTCAAGACATATTGATCCATTCACTTGTCTGGTAAATGCAGTGTGGGAACACTTGCTGTCACTATCAGATTCTTTTCTGCAGTATTCCTCACTGAAGGTGCATCTTGCAGCTATATTATCTTTCCATGACCCTACTGATGGGCATACAGTTTCCCAACTGGAGGTCTCCTGTACCTTTTAGAGAGGTATTCTGAACATGAAACCTTCCATTCATAATCTGATCCTACCTTGGCACCTGAATGATGTTCTTGAAAAACTCACTTTGGTGCCCTTTGAGCCAGTCGTGAGTTGTGGTTTATGCTTTCTGTCATGGAAAGTGTTACATTTTTAGTTGCAGTCTCTTTGACTTGAATGATTTCAGAGCAACAGGTTGTAATGTGTGAGCCTCCTTATTTGATTGTCCACAAAGTCAGAGCTTCTTTGTGTACTAATCTCAAGATCTTACTTTGAGGGGGAGCTCTTGCAGCAGACCACATCATAAGGACTGAATCTGGCAGGCGCCAGGACCACATGGAAAATGTCTAGCCAGCGGTCTATAGCCGGGGACCGCCCCGACATCGGCCCATCCTCAACATCGGCCAGTGGTATAAAAGGGGTGATCCTCCAGCCCAGCCTCTGTTCTTTTCCTCTGTTGACCCGCACACATCGGCTCCACGGACACCTTCTGCCTTAGTTGATCGCCATTTTTTTGTGGTTACCCGTGTTTTATTATTTTACCAAAAAGTAATGATTTCTTCAGGATTTTCTCTGCATGTCTTCTTCTCCGACCTTGTCTGTAGAGCGGCGGCAGTCCAAGTGTGCCTGTGGCAAGCAGCATCCCTCGAAGGGTGGCCATGCTGTTTGCCTTTTCAGCATAGGCCCCAACCACGATACAGAGGCCTACCAGCACAGCTTGAGTTTCAACCAGAGGACCAGAATCCCCTACCAGAAGACCCTCAAAAGCTTCTTGCTTGAGAAGAAATTAGCTGCTATGGAGAAAGAGATCCACGGGCCCTGCGTATCAGATTCTCCCATAGTATCACTGGGAGCTCCCTCCTAGTCCCCCACTGTCGAACCTCCCTTGGCCAAAGAGCCTTTTTATACACAGCCCCCCTCTGGCTCAGTGGCCTCCTCCCCCCATCTCCCTGGAGCCCATGATTGGTCCTTTTAAGGCAAATCTAAAAGCCCTCTTACTAGACCCCTCAGTCTGTGATTGTCCCTAACCTTCCCCTTCCTCCTGACCCCCCCACACACATCTGGGCTTTGCTCTATAACCTCTCCACATAAATGGTTATATCTATCTATGGGTATAACTGTGTAACATGTTTTGATACTCTATGATATAATTTGTGACATGTTAATCTAAATTATATGGATAACGCTGGGTCCTCCTTACCCTAATACAATTGTTTCTACCCCTCGTATGTATTCCACTCCTTGTCTCCCCCCTACCTGAACTCTGTATTGCTTATATTGTCTGTAAGTTCCCCATTGTTTTCTGATGTGGAGCCTTTGTAAAGGAGTCTAAGACTCAAAGGGTTGTAATTCCGAATGTTCTTAAATAAATGAAATAAAGTACCTTCTCCTCCTCCCTGCTTTCAGGGGCCTCGACTTCTTTGGCTTCTCACAAGGAGAAGCCCAACAGAAAGCACAAACACTGGGACAAACCCCGGTCTGCTTCTTGTTCCAGACAGCGACCAGCTCCGGAACTTCCTCCTGCGGGAGGTCGGACTCGGCTTCCATGGTAGCCCTCACTCCCTCCGGGCTCACGATGGTCAAACCACCCGCCCTCATCCAGATCCTGGGTGGCGGTTCTGCGGGGCTGAGGATTTCGTCCTCAGCCTCTCAGTCTCTGATGCGCAGGGCCTTTCACCAGACAGTGGGTTCTCAGCCAGGTGGCTCGGCCAGTTCTTCGGGCGGTGGGTCTCTGCCCATCGTCTGGCCAGCCATGGCGTCCACTAAGTCGGATCTGGGGCCAGTGCCACCCATCGATGCCATAGGAATGCGCTCGCCTTCCCCGGGAGAGTGACGCCTCTGCCCCATTCCAAAGCCAGCTCCCCTTGAGAGGCTTCTCCTAAGACAACGCCAGCTGCATCCCCAGACCGACTTCAGTCTACACCTGTCTGGTCAACGGTTACCTCGACCCTGACGACACCCTTCCTGTCGTCGCTTGAACTCCCAGTGTCACCTGATCCTAACATTACTCAGCTGACTCCGGGGGGGGGGTCTGACATCTGGTCTAACGACACCTATCAGGCCAGCGCCAGAAGACCAGATGCCTTCTAGACTACCGCTGGTCAACCCAAATCCACAGGACCCAACACCTGGGTTGCCACCACCAAAGGGACCGATGCCAGGCCATCTGATGTCCTCCCTCTGATGCCGAATAATTCCTCTGCACCCCAGAACCCATTGCTGGATCTCAGGGCCCTCTTCATGTCCTGGTGCAATGTGGTCAAAGGCGATCTGATTCCGAAGAAGCCTCCCATTCCCCCCCCTAAGGACCCTCTTCCCTCGGGGGCTAAGCCTCAG
This sequence comes from Neoceratodus forsteri, assembly GCA_016271365.2. Taxonomy (NCBI): domain Eukaryota; kingdom Metazoa; phylum Chordata; order Ceratodontiformes; family Ceratodontidae; genus Neoceratodus; species Neoceratodus forsteri. Next base: position 263,206,768 of record CM057454.1, on the reverse strand, counting down.
GCTCCTCTTCGGCAGCCAACGCCACCTCTTAAAGAGCCTACCCTGCAACCAGATGACACTGGAAGGGGCTGCTCAAAACATCAGAATCGAAAGCACTGTCATTCATCCTCCAGGTCCTTGGACAGTCCCCACCGTAGGTCGCACAGCTGTAGGCACTATCGTTCGACCACACAGTCTTCCTCTTCAAGGGAGTCGGACCGGTGTTCGCCTTCCTCTTCCTCGATGTCATCCAGCTCGGGGGTGTCTCCTCCCTCATTAGACCCTAAGGATACCCCCAGGTCTCCTCCCGATGACCCAGTCTTCATGGAGATCATGCGGCACATCCAGTCCAACATGGGCTGGGACACCAAAGACTTGGACCCTGAGAGGTGCCATTTGGCCATTTTTCTCCGTCAAAAGGATCCAAAACCTGTGGTGGCTCCTCCTCCTGTAGTGGATCCATTTAAAGATGTTACCAGATCTGTTTGGAAACATCCATCTACTACCGCTGTTGTATCCAAGAAGGCTGATCGCCTCTATAATGCTCCCCTTAGATGAGCCTTTCTTTGGGGAGCAACCTATTTTGGACTCCTTGGTTATTACGGAAGCCCATGATCGATACAAGAGGCCCTGACATCTTAGTACTCAGCCTCCAGACAAAGATTCGAAGCAGGTGGACAGGTTCGGCAGGAAAGTCTATGCCTCGGCCACCTGTGTAATTCACTCCTTGAATTTCTTAGCCCACATGGTCCAGTATCAGTACGCCCTGTGGGAGAAGGCCATGGAACTGGTTCAGATTCAGCAGGATTGTCCCCAGAATGCTGAACTATTGCATATTTTGAAATCTGGTTTGGACATAGATACTCATGTCCTCCGTTCCTCCTATGACACTGCAGATTCGTCCACCAGGGCTGTGGCCACCAGCGTCTGCCTTCACCATTACTCCTGGCTCCACGTCTCAGGTTTTATCCCAGATGTCCAGGCAGGCATTATAGACATCCCTTTTAAGGGTTCTCTTTGGCGAGGAATTGGAAGAGATTATAACTAGCCTTCAGGAATCCATCAAGGCTGTCAGATCTGTCCGGACCATGTACAGGTCTAACCAAAAGCAGAACCGCCACCAGCCATTTCGTCGACCCTCAGGGCAGCAGCCCCAAGGCCAACAGACTTCAAACGTGAGGCCACTTCTCAGGCCTCAGGATGTTCGGGTCCCTGAGCCCCCCAAATCTCCCAGGCCCCTTTGCCTGGCCCCAGTTCTTCGGCCTGACTCCTTACCCGACCCCCCCCTTCCCTGGCAGAATCTCATGGGGAGGTAGTGGGGGGTTGCTTCTCTCTGTATTTAGAGTGATGGCACAGGATAACCATGGATCATTGGGTTCTCCAGCTGATAGATAAAGGGCATTCTCTAGAGTTCGTGGAGATTCCCCCAGACAACCCACCTGTAATCTTCCACTACCCTCAGTCACACTTTGCCCTCATTCAAGAGGAAATTCAAGTGCTTTTGCTGAAGCAGGCCGTAGAGCCAGTTCCGCCAGCTCAAAGAGGGAAGTGCTTTAATCCCCACTTTTTTCTGGTTTCAAAGAAAACAGGAGACCTACGGTCTGTCCTGGATCTCAGCCACCTGAACAAGTATATAGAATACAAACATTTCAGGATGGTCACCCTTCCAGGCCTGCTCCCCCTCCTTCACCAGTGGATTGACTCTGCTCCCTGGATATGCAGGACACTTACTTCTACATTTGTGTCTTCCAACCCAACAGGAGGTTACTTTGTTTCTGCTTCCAAGGCAACCACTACCAATTCCGTGATTTTACATTTGGCCTGTCCTCGGCTCCCCAAGTCTTTACAAAGTGCCTAGCAGTAGTGGCTGTGGCCCTCAGGAGGAAAGGCCACTATGTCTTCCCCTACCTGGACAACTGGCTCTTAGCAGCTTGCTCCAGGGATCAGCTGATCAACACCATGGAAGACACCTTTACCTTGTTTCGAGACCTGGGGATCACTCTCAACCTCCTCCCCATGGCCCAGCCAAAGGCTGCAGTACATCAGGGCAGTTCTGGACACTGCCTAGGGAAAAGCCCTCCTGCCCCTGCTCGACTGGTTTCGTCATCGCACCAAATTACAGCCAGAGTATTCCTAAAGCTGCTAGGGCACATGTCAGCGGCCATTGCGACCATGCCTCTTGCACATAAGGGTTCCCTGATGGATCCTTTGAGTCCAATGGGACCAACACACAGATGAATTGGAGTAGCTTGTGACAGTCTCCACTTTGGTGCACCAAATTCTGACATGGTGGTTAAACCCCTTCAATCTTTCCACAGGGGTCCACTTTCAGAAGGTGTCTCCTCATCAGATCCTGACTATGGACGCGTCCAGCCATGCTGGTGTGCCTATTTGGCAGACCGTCAGACACAGGGAAGTTGGTCTCCCCAAGAGCAACATCTCCATATCAACATATTGGAGATGCAGGCAATTCTCTATGCCCTACAGGTATTCCAGATGAATCTGCTCCTGGGCCCTCTCTTAGTTCAGAGAGACAACATGTCAGTGGTCTTCTACATAAACAAGCAAGGATGGACTCACTCTTACCCCCTCTGCAGGGAGGCTATGAGAGTCTGGTTTTGGGCCATTGAGTATCAGCTGGAGCTCACTACTGTGCATGTCCCAGGCTAACAAAACACCTTGGTCATGAGTTTAAGCTGGTCTTAGTCCAAAGCACACGAATAGGAACTTGTTCAATTTGTGGCCGAAGAGCTGTTTGACAGGTGGGGTTGGCCAGAGTTGGACCTCTTTGCGTACCCACTCAATGCAAAACTGCCCAGTTTTTGCTTGCTAGATCCTGGGCCTGGTGTTTTCTGGTGAGACGCATTGTCCCTCTCTTGGACAGGGAGGTTTCTGTATGCCTTCCCTTCCTTTCCATTACTGCAGAGTCCTTGTCAAATTGCAGTCTGAGGCAGTGGGGAAGAACCTAGTTGCTCCCTACTGACCACATCAGATTTGGTTCCCACTACTTCAGCAGCTGGCAGTGGATCCCTCAATCTCCCTTCGCCTGAGTTCAGACTTGCTGTCCCAGGAACAGGGCACCTTGGTCCATCCGGACCTCAAGTTGCTGCACCTGCATTCATAGCTCCTGCAGACATAGCAGTTGCCCGGTTTGGTAGATGTCTTGGTGGCCGCAAGGAAGCCTTCCACCAGGGCCACTTATGCAATGAAGTGGAAGCGGTTCTGCATTTGGACCTTCTCTCGCTACCTTGATCCCTTCACTTATCCAGCAAATTCTGTATTGGAGTACCTCCTTTCTCTGTCTGACTCAGGACTGAGCTATTCCTCCATTAAGGTGCATTTGTCAGCCATCTGTGCCTATCATACACCTGTAGAGGGTAAGACTCTTGCCCAGCTGGATCTTTCCCGCATTTTCTTGCGGGGTATCCTTCATCTCAAACCTCCCATCAGGGATTCTATTCCCCCTTGGGACCTTTTATTTGTCTTGGAAAAACGTATGCTGCCTCCCTTTGAACCAGCCACAAGTTGCGAGTTACGTTTTCTGTCATGGAAAGCGTTATTTTTAGTTGCCACTACATCTGCTTGAAGGATTTCTGAGCTTCAGGCTCTGATGTGTAAAGAGTCTTGTGGACGAATCCTAAGTTTTTGCCTAAAGTGGTGTCTGAGTTTACACTGAATCAGCACATCCACATACCAGTTTACTACTCAGAGTATTCTAACCAAGAGGAGGCTGTACTTCATACTCTGGATGTTGACTGGGTGCTTCGTTACTACTTAGATCGCACCCGCACTGTCAGAAAATCTGACCATTTGTTTGTTTCTTTCGCCCCGAGGACAGAAAGGACTCCTATTTCTAAGCAGACTTTATCAAAATGGCTAGTCATCTATATTGTTTATTGCTACCACAAGTATGACAAGCCTTTACCAAGCCCGGTCAACGGCCATTCTACCAGGGGTATGGCTGCTTCCTTTGCTTTCATTAAAAATGTGTCTGCGGCTGATATTTGCACAGCTGCCACCTGGAGTTCTGTCCACACCTGCATTCGGCATTATAGTTTGGACATTGCCTCTCGACATGGGACAAACTTTGGCCTCGCTGTCCTACAAGGCCTGCTCTCATGAGCATTTTCAGCAGACTTTTACCTCCTCCTCCTGGCTGATGGTTAGTCCTTCAACTGCTTGGGACTTGGTCCTTATGGTGTAGCCTGTTGCAAGAGCTCCCCCTCGAAGTGAGATAGTATAGTTACGTGAGAACTTACTGTAACAGTAGATCTTCGAGAGGAGCTCTTATTTATTGATTTATTTGTTTATTTTATTTTATTTTATTTATTTAAACAGCAGTTTGGAAAACCTTTGAGCCATAGGCTCATTTACAAATTGCAGCAGGCACTGCTTTCTCTCCCACCTTCCTTCTGGTGACTGTTTCTCCATTATTAGTTATTTTCCTTTCCTTGATTCAGATGAATCTCCTCAGGTCTCCATTTCTGAGTTTGCCAGGGTCTCCGACGGGAGAACTGAAATTGTGCTGGGGGACCTCCCCCTTTATACCATTGGCCAACGATGGAGTGAGCTGAGGTCAGGGAACAGTCCCCCACTATAGATTGCTGGCTAGAAGTTTTTCATGGGATCCTGGCACCTGCCAGCTTCAGTCCTTATGGTGTAGTCTGCTGCAAGAGCTCCTCTCGAAGATCTACTGTTACGTTAAGTTATAACGTAGCTGGACTTTTTTGCCAAATGTGGCGTTGGAGTTTACACTAAATCAAACCATCTGACTTCATGTTTATTATCCTGAGCATGCCAATGAGGATGAGGCATTGGTTCATATTTTGGATGTACATAGAATACTGAGAGTGCCTGATGACAGGACGACTATGCTGCACACACAACAGCAGTGAAATCAAACAGTTAAATCTTCATGAAAAGAAAAAATGTAACAGCTTAACAATTTAAATTACATTCCATAAATTGAGCACACAGTGACCTTACTGACGCTGTGCCATTTGTCATCACCTGACATGGGACAGGACTCTGCCACGTGTGAGTTGTGAGCCTCACTCACTGCCCCAGTACTCATAAAGGTAATTGGCATATTCCGAGTCAGATAATTGTATAGCCCATGGAGCCATGCTCCTGTGATAATCAGTCACAGATGGTTGCTGTCTCCTTGTTTTCAATGTACTGGTTAGTGGTAGATGAAGTAAATAACATATCAGGTAGTGCCAATTAAAAGATGGTTAAGCCATGGGCAAAACAACGTATAGAAAAGACAGCTGTGACCACATTCTTTATTGGTGGTCTTAGAAACTAAGTAGTCACAGCAAGGATAAAAAAGTAGATCAATTCTGTTTCAATATAAGAATGGTCACTTCTTCCCATAGGGATATGGTGACAACCAAACCCTTTAATATTATTGTTGTGACATCAGAAAGTGATACCAACAATCTTATATTACAACAGTGGTATTATGAGATTGCATATTAATTAAAATCTACGAGAACAGCGAGAATTGGCTTTTACTGTAACTATAGTGTACAATAAAAGCTGACCAGAACTGCAGAATACTGCTGGCATCATACACACAAAAAAAAACCTTATCAGATTCTTATATTACAATATATAAATATAGATAATTCATTGCAAAAAACTTCGTTAATGCATCAGTTAGGGTTTATATCAAAGTGACAAAAATTTGGAAATGTGGTGTTAGTGTTTCCAACCCTAACACCCCACCCCCACCCCTACCATCTCACCCAACCCTCCACACACCAACAGGCGTCGGAGGTGTGCTTTGTGGTGGTCAGCCCTAACGCTCACCCCATTCCATCTGTAAGGAAGCTGAGATGGTACAGTATAGGAGAATGGGGTGAGCATTAAGTCTGATGATACTAAGGCACACCCCTAACGCCTGTTGGTGTGTGGAAGGTGGGGGTGGGGTGGGGGGTTGTTAGGGTTAGAAACCATAACACAACATTTCTATTGTCGCTTAATATGAACCCTAACTAATGCATTAACAAAGTTTTTTGCAGTGAATTTCTTTACTTTTTGAGAAAGTCTAATCTTACCCTTATTTGGTTGTGGGAGGGCCGTGCGCTACCAAGCATCGATAATTATTTAAAGATTGTAATTATATCCTCTCTTCCCTCTGGGCCCTGCACTGCCACCACTGTAATGGTATCTGTATTGGCATGTGGGAGTGCAGGGCCCTCCATGCATCATTCCTTAGCTGTATTCGTACCTGAAGTGAGAATTGTCTTCCTAACAGTAGCACAAACAAGCTATCTGTAAGCCTAACTTCTGAACAAGTAGTATGTAATGGGGGCACACATGACAGAAGGTGTACCTCGGCACCCTGAGCAGTCTCACATATGTGCCCCCCTTTAAGTGCAACAGACTTATAACCTGACACATACCAAAAACTTAACCCTAACACTAAGTGCAGAACAAGTAATATTTAAGGGGGGGCACTCACAATGGAAGATGTACCCCCGACACCCTGAACAATATGAGATATAACCTAACCTGCAATATTTAAAGGAGGGGCACACTCGACAAGGTGTACCTGAGCACCCTGAACAATATAAGATATGTGCCCTCCTTAATTGCAACAGACATATAACCTAATCCACACCCAGTTGTGGGACCACAGGACCCTCCATTCATATTGTAATTTTCCCTCATTTCCATGTGGAAGCGCTCCCATTAGTACATAAAGAGTGGTGGGAGCACAGGGCCCTCCAAAGCAGTACTGCTGACACATTGAGAATGCTTGCCACAGTATCAGTGACCTTTGCTCCATCCATTACAATTCACCAAAAGTTTGAAACAAGGTCTGGAAACATACAAAAGCTGCGAGTCGCAGCAAGTCTGTATCTCAAAGCGTTTTCGAGATATAGCTAGCGAAATGCGCCCCAACCATTATTGTATTGTCCTATGGGAAATTACGACACGTCAAATTGTTATAACTGCGCAGCACATTAAAATTTTCTGACCAAGCCAGCAAAAGACACATCTGTGGATCAAGCCCTTTGTACCCTGAAAATTCAGCCCACAAGTTCAAATGTTTGTTTGCAGTGAAGTGACAAAGAAGCAGACATTTTAAAAAAAGTAGTGTTGCAAATTACGGCACAACCCCAGTTGTTTCATGAAACAGTACCGCAGTTTGTGGCAAAACCCCCAGTATTTTGTGAAACAGTGCCACAATTTGCCGCACTTTCACAAAAGTACTTTCAGAAATTGCAGCACTAGTGCCACAGTAAAAACGGCCTGATTAAAATAAACACATTTCTGGACATTTTTGTTAAAAAATAATCATAGAATCTGATTCCCTTAGGTAAACACAAGTGTTGGTGTTTACACAAGTGTTGGTGTTTACCAAAGCACACTATTTTTTAAGCTATTTAGTTTTTTCCGTGTCACTAACGGAAAACAAGATTGTGGAATTTCGACACTACCCACATTTGTGAAAGCAAAACCCGCTTTCGCGGCAGCAGGACAGTACTTTCTCCCGGCACATCTGATTTTTTCCCATAGGAAACAATTGGAAGCTTTAAACTTTAATAACTTTTGAACGGATCAATATTTTTTCACCAAATCTTCAAAAGGGATATGTGCGACCCAAGCGCGATGTACCGTAAAGTTTCAGACCAAACCCCCAAGCCATTTCTGAGAAATGACGTGACAAAAGATTTGCATAAAAACGGTAATTTTCCAATTTTTTTACATTCCACATCTCTGCAATCGCACATCTGACCGGAATGAAACTTGCCACATCAAGAGACCACTGGTCCCCAACAGCACATGATAAATTTCATGCGAATCGGTAGAACGGTTGCAAAGTTATTAAAGTGCTAAATTTTGGGTTTAACATAGAAGTGACTGCTGAACCCTAACTACAGTGGTACAACCGTGCCACTATAATATATATTATAGCTGCTCAGTAGTGCAGCTATAGTTAGGGTTGCCCGGCCACTTCTATGTTAAACAACTTTCTACTTTAATAGCTTTGCAACGTCAGCATTTGCCTGAAAATTGCATGCGGTGTGGTACCATAGTTCTCTGGATCTGGCAAGTTGCGTTATGGTCAGATGAGCGGTGGAGGTGCTGTGGAGTGCCAAAAAACATGCAAAAACAGGGGTTTTGTGTGTTTCTTTGCTCGAGGATATAGCCCAAATGATTTGTCTGTCTGTTTTGAAATCTTCAGGGAAGATGCAGACTGGGTCACTGATGTATCTTTTGAAGATTTGGTGAAAAAATATTAATCAGTTAAAAATTTATTCAAATGGTAATTTTCCCATTATAGTCTATGGGGAAAAAAATATATGTGCCTCTCGAAAGCTGCTGCCACTACATTTATTGTTGCAAATGACCTCTGTAGTGTCGTGCGGTGGCCATCTTGTTTTCAGTTAGCGATGCACAAAACCGGCTGTAGTTTAAATTTGGGTGCCTCTAGGTAAACACTGACAATTGTGTTTACCTAATCGGGGTCTGAGGAACACACTACAGCCATTATTGTGGGGGAAAAGAACCCAGAAATGCCTTTTCTGCAGTTAGCCCCCCATAGTGTCATAAATTGTGACAGAACAGATGCAACACTTTCGCAGATCGCGAAAATGTCGTGCCCATTCTTTCGCAAATTTTTGTGAAAATGTCTTAGTTTGCAACACTACTACGGCCTAAAACGTCAATTCTAGGAGCGTGGATATGTTGTTCATCCACACTGTTTGGCATGTCCCCTTCCACTTTAAATCTTGCCGGAAGTCTTCAAGCTGGCTCGTCCCACCCACCCAGGTGGTATATACCTCGGCTCCGCCCCATGATGCCAGATCTTCCTTTCTGCTGGAATATGCAGGTTCCCTTGTGCTCTCAGCATTTTGTAGACCCTGGCTTTAAAATTGTTGGTTTTACCAAAAATCAAACTCGTTTGAGTTAGTGATCGCGATTTCGTTGCATCGACTATGGATGAAAAATCTTCCCCAGGATTTCACCGGTGCCCCTGCGGCCAGAAGATGTGCACCAATCCCCACCTCACATGCGTTTACCATCTAGATGTCGGACATGACACCTCGTCATGCGGTTTTTGCTTGGTGTTCCATCTCAACTTCCTGGACGACCGCAAGGCACGCCTGAAAGTGGGGAGACCAGAAAAGAGAAACCCGCCAGTGAAATTGAAGGAGGCTAGGTGGGCAGTTTCCACGGCTGCGGGCTCTGCCAAACAGCTGGAATAGATGAAGGCATTCGAGGAGGAAGCAGCTTGTGCTTCAGCCACTCGAAGCTTCTTCGTCCCGCGGAACGTAGGCTCCACCTTTACGGGCTCCTTCAGGGAGACGTGCTAGTCTCTTCCCCACTCAGGGTGAGGCACCCTTGGGCTCGCACTCCTCCAGCTCTCGGAAGAGGGAGATGGATCCGGTGTCTTCGTCCCGACGGAGATGCTCTTGGGACCGGGAGAGGTCAGAGTCCCAAGAACATGCGGTCTTGACCTCGGACACTGGCTTTTCGGACCTTCCTTTTGGCCAAGGGACTGAGGAAGTGGCTGACAAGGTTGAAATTATCCTCGACCCCTTGTCGCCCGCTGTGCCCGACGACTCATTGGAAGGGACTCCAGTCCTGGTCTTTCCAGATGAGGAGACCCAGCCAGCTGGTGTCCCTAACAAGGAACCGGTCCCGGAACCTGGGTCTCACCAATCCCGGTGTCTCCCGATCGACCGAGTCGGCCTCCCCGATCTCGGTCCAGGACCCCCTCGGACGATCGACTGAGGAAGAGCCATAAGCACTCAAAGAAGAGGTGACACCACAGGTTCTCATCCTCCTCAGACGAGGAGAGACTCCGGTGGAAACTCTGTTAACGCTGTTAAGACCTTATGTGGCAGCAGCTGATCTTGACTGGGCAGAAGCCGGCTCAGCTGCCTACCCTGGCCATGACTTGGCTCTCGCCTCCTAGGCTGAAGCCAACCCCTCCGGAACTGAAGCCCTCGGTTCCTCCACCTGTGGGGCCGGGCCATCTCCCAGTTAGGTCTACTCCAGTCTCTCCACCAATTCAGGTGGAACCACCGTCTAAACAGCCTGAGGGAGGGGCGCCCTCGAAAGAGGATCAACAGGACACTGGGCTTCCCTAACATCTGTCAATAACAGTCACCCCGGACCGCCCTCGGCAGATCGAGGGTGACTTAGGCGGTGGACCGCTGTATCACGACTCTTCGGACTCGGACGTCACCGGCTTGCATTCGCATCCTGGGAATGATGAGTCATTGATCGGCGCAGGGATGAAGGAATGCCCCTGGAACTTATCCAGAAAAAGGCGGAATACCCTCTCACCGACATCCTTAAGAGAGGGGATACCCCAATGGAGGCTGTTCCAGTGGCCGAGGCCATTTTTGGCCCAGCCCTTGAACTTTGGCAGCGTCCTGCCTCCTGTCCAGCACCATCTGCCTGCATGGCTCGCAAGTATGCGGTGCCCATGGGGTCCCTTGCGGGGTTCATAGAGCACCCATAGGCCGAGAGCCTGGTGACCACCTCTGTGTTCAGGTGTACTGGTAGTTCGGCCAACACTGACCGACTTCCGGACAAGGAGTCCAAGAATATGGACCACACTGCCTGTAAGGTCTATGCAGCCTCTTCTTTGGGCCTTCATCAGGCCAGCTCGGCTGTCATTATGGCACACTTCTCTCATGCCCTTCTTAGGTCATTAAACGAGGTTCTCCCTCATCTCCCACCAGACGTGCAAACCACGGTCAAGCAGGTCCGCGACCAGGGCCATGCTGTTGCTCAACAGCAGCTCCAGATGGCCTTGGATATCTGGGATTCTTTTGCCTGCACGTTGGCAGCCGCAGTGGCCTCTTGCCGCAGGGCTTGCCTGAGGCTTTCCTCCTTCCCAGCAGATACTCAGCATAAGCTTGCTGATGTGCCCGTCCTGGGTACCGACTTGTTCAGTCCAGGTGTGGCTGGTCACCTTCAGCATATAGAGCAGTCCAGTGCCAATGGATGCTACTTCTACCAAGGGTTCTTTGGGCAAGAACCAGCAGAAGAGAAAGAAGAAGCCATTTCGGCACTCTTCCCCAGCGGTCCGGCAGCCCTCCTGTCAAGGAGGACAGCAGCATCAACATCAACAGCAGCAGCAGGCTCAAGCTTGATGCCCCTGGCTCAAGCAGGGTCCTCAGCAGCCCCGTAAAGGAGGCAGAGGCTCAGGTCCTGGAGCCTCCTTCTCATCCTCCTCTAAGCCTGCTCAGTGACAGGTTGGGGGTGGCCACACCTACACCCGTCACGCCAGCTCTGGGTCCTCCCATGGGGGGTTGGCTCTGTCACTTCCTTTCCGTCTGGTCCTCTATCACTTCGGACAGGTGGGTTCTCAAAGCGGTCGGTCAGGAACTGCCTCTAGAATTCGGGCAGTACCCTCCCAGCCAAGCCCGTGCCCTTGGAGAGAAACGGGTTTCCGCATGAACCCAGTCGGCTCTTCGAGATGATGTAGCTCAACTCCTCTGCAAGGAGGCAGTAGCTCCAGTGCCAGATCCTTCGACAGACCCAGGCTTTGTTTCCAGGTACTTCCTGGTTCCCAAGTGGATGAGAGGTTGGCGCCCCGTCCTATGTCTCCACGACCTGAATCAATATCTCAAGTCTCGCACCTTTCAGATGGTCACTCTGAGCCAGATCATACCATCCCTGGAGCGAAACATGTGGTTCTGTTCACTGGATTTACAGGACACGTTCTTTCACGTCCCAATCCGTCCATCCCGGCCGCAGTTCCTCTGCTTCAGGGTCGAGAGTACCCTGTACGAGTTCCGAGCCATGCCATTCGGCCTGTCATCGGCCCCACGGGTCTTCATCAAATGCATTGCAGTGGTGGTGGCCCACCTTTGGCTTCGAGGAGTCAAAATCTACCCTTATCTCGACGACTGGCTCTTGGCAAGTTCCACCCAACAGGAGGTGGAGAAGTCCAGGGATCTGGCCCACAAAACCTGCTCCTAACTTTGCCTCCTGATCAGTGAGGCCAAGTCAGAACTCGTGCATTCTCAGGTGATGGGCTTCATCGGGGCAGAGCTCGACTGTTGTCAAGCCAGAGCTCGGCTTCCAGCGGACAGGGTGGAGGTTCTCTCCTCCTTTGTCTGATCATTTCTGGTTGGGCATTTGTGCCCTGCCCGGGACTTTCTTCGCCTTCTGGGTTACATGGCGGCATGCACTTCAGTGGTCCATTGGGCCCGGTGGCACATGCGCCCTCTTCAATGGGAGCTGGCCGCCCAGTGGACTCGGTGATATGGTCACTTGGACCAGCTGATCACTCTAACCCAGAAGATATGGGACACTCTCCAGTGGTGGACCACCCCAGACCAGCTGCAGGAAGAGATCCCGTTTATCCGCCCCGAGCCGACGGTCGTCCTTACGACTGATGCCTCTCTCATGGGCTGGGGAGCCCACATGGCAGACAACAGGGCCCGCGGGTTCTGGACCCCCAAGGAGTCCTGATGCTACATCAACCTGTTGGAGCTCAGAGCAGTCAGATTGGTACTGTCAGCTTTCGCTCCTCAGCTCCGGGGTCAAGTGGTTCAAGTCCAGACGGACAATTCCACGACCATGTACTACCTCAGCAAACAGGGTGGCACACACTCCCGTATGCTGTGCAAGGAGGCGCTCTGCATCCGGACCCTCGTAAGCCGGTTGGCGGTGGATCTCCTAGCCATCCATGTGGCAGGAGCCTCAAACCAGCTGGCGGATGCTCTCAGCCGTATAGGCCAGACTTCCCACGAGTGGTCTCTCCATCCAGAGGTAGCTTACAGCCTGTTCTCCCATTAGGGCAAACTGATGGTAGACCTGTTTGCCTCCAGGGAAAACAACAAGCTGAGGCTGTATCATGCCTGCCCTCCTCAGCAGGGCTCGCTGCAGGGGGATGCCTTCTCGAGGCTGTGGACCCCAGGCCTCCTCTACACCTTCCCTCCATTTCCTTTGATCCACAAGGTATTACTCAAGGTGAGGAGGGACAAGGCGAAGGTGATTCTAGTAGCCCCAGACTGGCCGCGCCAGTTCTAGTACCCAGATCTCCTCAGCCTCAGCTGCAGGCCCCCGGAGCGGCTTTGTACATGCCTGAACCTGATATCTCTGAACCAGGGGAAGGTATTCCATCTGGACCTTCAATCCCTGCACCTCACAGCCTGGTACCTGAGCGGCTAGAGTTCCAGACTTTGGGTCTTTCCTAAGATGTCTACACCATGGTGGAGGCATCTTGAAAGGAATCAACCAGGAAATGTTATGCCTTCAAATGGAAAAGGTTTTCTGTTGGGTGTCAGAGTAAGAGTCTGGACCCCTTATCCTGTCCTGTGGCTAACATTCTCTACTACCTTTAGTCACTCTCCAAAGGGGGTCTACGGTCATCAACCTTTAGGGTGCACCTGGCAGCCATTTCTGCTTACCGGGCGTGGGCTGGTCAGCAGACATTGGCACAGGAGACAGTGGTCAGGTGCTTCTTCAAAGGCCTGGATCACATATCCCCTCCGGTGCATGAACCTCCACCTCCGTGGGATCTGTTGCTGGTTTTGGCAAAGCTCATGGGCAAGCCATTCGAACCCATGCACAAATGAAAGCTCTCACACTTGTCGTGGAAGACTGCCTTCCTGGTGGCTATCACGTCAGCCAGAAGGACAGGGGAGCTGCAGGAGCTTTCGGTGGACTCCCCTTACCTGGTCTTTCACAGGGACAAAGTTGTCCTGCGCCCCAACCCGAAATTCCTTCTGAAGGTGGTGTCAGAGTTCCACCTTAACCAGGTATTGACTTTGCCGGTATACTACCCTAATTACACCTCAGACGCCGAGTACAGGCTCCATACCTTGGACCTGAGACATGCTCTCTCCTATTACAAGGAGAGGACGGAGGAAATTCGTGGAGAGGTTCACCAGCTGTTTGTCACCTATGCTGAAGCGCTTCTGGCAGACCTGCAGCCAAACGGACCTTAGCAAGATGGATTACATCATGCATAGGTCTGTGCTATGAGTTGGCGGGCAAGGAGCCTTCCAGAGGGATAAGAGCTCATTCTACCCGCCATACTGCTGCATCAGTGGCTGCTTCCAGGGACATCCCTATCCAGGAAATCTGTTGGGCTGCTACCTGGAAGTCAGCAAACACCTTTATCACCCACTACCACATCGACCTTGAGTCATGCCAGGATGCTGGTTTTGGGGCCTCGGTTCTCTAATCTCTGTTTCCTAAGTAGGGTGTGTGTGTCTTGCCTCCCTCCTCCTGGAGAACTGCTTGGAGTCTGTCAAACAGTGTGGATGAACAACATATCCACGCTCCTAGAAGAACAGGTTACTCACCTGTAACAGTAGTTCTAGGAGTGGTATATGTTGTTCATCCACATGCACCCACCCGACCTCCCCGGCTTCGAGCGCATAACCTTGCTTCCAGCGGGCTAAGACGTGGTGTCATGGGGTTGAGCCGAGTTATATACCACCCGGGTGGGTGGGAGGTGCCAGCTTGAAGACTTGCAGCAAGATTTAAAGTGGAAGGGGACATGCCAAACAGTATGGATGAACAACATATACCACTCCTAGAACTACTGGGCAGACTAGATGGGCCAAACGGTCCTTATCTGCCGTCAAAGTCTATGTTTCTATGTTTACTGTTACAGGTGAGTAACCTGTTCTTCTTTGCCACCCCACTGTACTTAAAAGGGTCCACAGATGTACCTTTTGGCGGTTTGGTGCAAAAAGCTACAATGACCTCATAGTTACAGCATTCCAAAGTTGAGAAGTTTCCCATAGGATAATATTGCAGCACCTGTATCTCAAAAGACGTTTGAGATATGGATTGTTCGCTCCTGGTGGCTTAGTCCACCTTTAGGTGGAGGTGAAGGTTTCTAAGTCATGATTACAACTGCAGTGGATTTTTTTTCATAGTTGCTACGGTTACTGAGATATTGCCAGATTAGTGCTACAGGGGTTCTTTTTCAGTACTATAGGGCTGCTGTATGGCTCCATAGTTGTATGTAAGTGGGAGTGCAGGGCCCAGAGGGCCCATGCTCCCACAAACACTTACCAGTTGCCACTTACATTACACTTCGTCAAAAAGAAGGGAAATTCATTGCAAAAAACTGCATCAGTTAGGGTTACTGGAACAGCGACAAAAGTTTGGAAATTCGATGTTAGGGTTCCCACCTACCCCCCACCCTCCACACATGACCAAACTTGAGGTGTGCGTTAGGGTCGTCAGGCCTGTCACCCATTCTCCTTGTCAGTTTGTTTACGTGGAATGGGGTGAAAGTTGGGCCTGATGACGCCCATGACACACC
The DNA here is from genome assembly GCA_016271365.2 of Neoceratodus forsteri. Taxonomy (NCBI): domain Eukaryota; kingdom Metazoa; phylum Chordata; order Ceratodontiformes; family Ceratodontidae; genus Neoceratodus; species Neoceratodus forsteri. The sequence continues at coordinate 263,191,521 of CM057454.1, read as the reverse complement.
CTGATGTTTGGTGGTGTGTGGAGCGTGTGGGGCAGTGGTAGTGGTGGGAATCCTAACGTCGAATTTCTAAACTTTTGTCACTGTGCTATCAACCCTAACTGATGTATTAATGAAGTTTTTTGGAATGAATGTATATATATATATATATTTTTTATACTTGCCCAGTAGGGCAGGTATAGTAAGGGTTACACGGCCACTTCTGTGTTAAACCCAAAGTTTTGCACTTTAATGGCTTTGCAATCATTTGTCTGATTCACTTGAAATATGGCATGTGCATTGTCGTACCGTAGATCCCTGGATGTGGAAATTTTCATTCCGGTCAGAGTTGTGGAGCGTTGAAAAGTGTGGAAAATCCCCAACTTTTGCGAATTCTTTGCTCGTCTCCACAACCTGAATGGTTCGTTCATCTGGTCTGAAATTTTCAGTGTATATGGGGACTGGGTCAGGGAAATGCTATTTGAAGGTTTGGTGAAAAAATATTAATCCATTCAAAAGTTATTGCAGTTTAAAGATCTTACTTTGAAAGGGCTCTTGCAGTAGGTAATAACCTTGAGGACTGCGCCCCCTAGCATCAGGACCACATGGAAACTTTAGCTAGCAGTATCTGGTGGGGGTCCGCCCACTGGCTGTCATGTGACCGACGTCAAGTGTGACACTATACAGTGGGCAGTCCCCACGCCCGCCTTCTGGTTCTTTCCCGCCATCGTCCTGTGCACGTTGGACCTCGCGGAGATCGTCGCTGCAGTTTGACCACCTTTTTTTTTGATGAGTTATCCTTCCTTCCTTGCTTTCTTTTCTTTATTGTTTCAAACCATTTTTGCGCATGTCTTCTTCGTCTTCCATTGAGTCGCATAAAAATAAGTGTGATTCTTGCAGTACACAGCTCCTTCACAAGGATTCCCACTCCCTTTACCTCTTCTGCTTGGGCCCGGAGCACAAGACTGAAGAATGAGAGGCCTGCCTGAGCTTCAGCCAGGCCACATGGAAGTGCCACCAGCAGGCCATCAAGGCCCATCTGCTAAAAAAGAAGATGGCCACTATGCAAAAAGAGCTGAAGAAACTGAGGAGCACTTCGTCCTCCCCTGCGGATTCCCACAAAAACACGAAGAGAGTCAAGGAGAAGCACAGGGACCAGGATAGGTCCTCCTCTCACCCGTGTCCGCCCTTGGGTGATCAGCGTCCCTCATCCTCTGGGAAGACCATTGCTGCTGCCAAGTCTGCCCCACTTCCCAGGTGCAGTCCTTGGTTACCCCGCCACCACTGATCACGGTGGCCGTGGGTGCCTTGGCTGAGTCAGAGGCCTCCGCCACTCTTAGACCCACTATATATTAGTGTGGTGTACGCTCACATCAGGTTCCGGCGCGGGACCTGACAGTGTCCAGCTGGACAAGAGCCAGCTGCCAATCATAACGCAGCCTTCACCGGTTGGGTCTCCCCACCGGGGTACCCCTCCCCTCCTCTCCCTACGTGGAGTTTCCTCCCCCTCCCCAGATCAGCGGAAGATGAGGGATGGGAATCGTCCATCTGGTGACATTGCTGGGTCACCTTCTGACCTCACATCAGACCTCCCGGGCAACCTTCCATCAGTGCTGGGTTTGCCACGTATTGGTTCCGCGCCTGACTCTCTGCTCTTACGGGTCCTCCGGGGCTGAGTTTCAGGCTCCCTCAGGGTCCCCTGTCGAGTCCCACAGCACCGCCATCGGGGCTTCCGTCAGGCTACCCTACGCCCGGTTACGCGGAACCTCGTTACCCTCCATCAGGCTGCCTGGCATCAGGCTTTATGATGCAGGTGTATGCACCTACCTACTCCTTGCCAGGTTACCCGACACACAGGTACCATACTTCAGGGTACCTGATGCTGGGGTTCTCTTCAGAATTTCAGCCTGTCTGTCAGCCCCCTCTGCCTCCTCCTCGGCTGTAGGCTGATTTCCGGGCCATCTTCCAGTCCTGGTGGTCAGAGACTAAGTCACAGCTCATCTCGGTTTACCCGGATCAGACTAACAGGTCCTCCTCTCTGCTGGACCCACGCCAGTCTGTGTCGGGCTTGACGAAAGGTCCTTCGACTGGACCAGCATCGGACTGTATTCATCTAAGATCTCAGGAGGCTTCTTGTCCCGTTGTCAGATCTTCAGGTTCCTCAGATTCGGAATCAGAGTCTGGGTCCTGCTCCTCAGTTTCTGGTTTTGAGGCTCTCTCTCTCCAGAGGAGCTCAAGCTGAAGGAGTCACCCAAATCACCTCCAGAGGACCCTTCATTTGCAGACCTCCTGAAATAGATAGCTGAGGTCTACAAATGGAAGACTGACGCACAGGATCCCAAGCATCAGACACTAGAAACATAGAAGTGGATGGCAGATAAGGACCACAAGGCCCATCCAGTCTGCCCATTTCTTTTTCTACCTTATAAATGTGCCATCGGCCTTTGCTCTGTCAGTGGCCTATCTATTCATACTCATCTGTATTGCTCCCTTATGCCTATCCCATGCCTGTTTGAAGCCTTGCACTGTATTCATAGCCACCACTTCCTGAGGTGGGCCATTACATGCATCCACCACCATTTCTGTGAAAAAGAATTTCCTCACATTCTCCCTTAATCGGCCTCCCTCTAATCTCATGCTGTATCCTCTTGTCCTGCTATTTTTCTTATATTAAAACATGTTAGATTCTTTCACCTTGTTAATGCCCTTAAGGTGTTTAAATCATATCGCCTCTCTCCCTCCTTTGCTCAAGGGTATACATATTGAGTTCCATTAATCTGTCCTCATGTGTCTTCTGATGCAGTTCCTGCAGCATTTTGGTTGCCATTCTCTGGACTGCCTCAATTTAGTTAATGTCCTTGTGAAGGTGTGGCCTCCAGTACTGCACGCAGTACTCCAGATGGGGCCTAAACAGTTTCTTGTAAAGAGGGATTATTACCTCCAATTACGACTTGTGATCCCGCCTAGCCTTACCTACTGCTTTAGAGGTCTGCTTGGATGATTTCAGGTCATCGGTGATGATGATTCCCATGTCTCTTTCTTCCTTTGTGACTGCCAGCAACTCCTCTCCCAGCCTATAGGTGGCTTCAGGGTTCCTCTTCCCTATGTGCATGATCTTGCACTTCTTTGCATTAAATCCCAGTTGCCACTCTTGTGACCATTTTGCTAGTTTATCCAGATATCTTCTGATTCTGCCCACCCCATCTGGATCATCTACTCTGTTGCAGATCTTGGTGTCATCTGCAAACAGACAAGCCTCACCCTCTAGTCCATCTGCAATGTCACTAATGAAGATATTGAAGAGGACTGGCCCCAGGACTGATCCCTGAGGTACCCCACTTGTGACTTGCATCTCTTCTGACTGTATACCATTTACCACCACTCTCTGTTTTCTGCCCGTCAACCAGTTTGCCACCCAGCTGACCGACTTCTGACCCACCTCGAGCCTACCCAGCTTATTTATCAATTTTCTATGTGGAACAGTGTCGAAAGCTTTACTGAAGTCAAGGTAGGTGACACCAACTGCTCCCCTTTGGTCCACCACTCTGGTTACCCAGTCAAAGAAATCTATGAGATTAGTTTGACAGGACCTTCCTTTTGTAAACCCATGCTGTCTTGGATCCTGTGCCCCTATGGATTCAAGGTGTTGCACTATCCTTTCCTTAAGAAGTGCCTCCATAATCTTGCCCACTGCTGAGGTAAGACTGACTGGTCTAGCTGAGCACCTGGATATACAGGAGACAGCACCCGTCCTTACCCTCGTCTCCCCGTGGTTAGAGCCTCATGAAGATCTTGCTTCTGCCATTTGGATGATGCCTTCCTCCATCTCTGTGGTGGCAAAAAAGACTGGTAGGACATACAGGACACCAGAGGGGAAGAATCACTTCAGTGTCCACCCAAAGGCAGACCCAGTGGTCATTATGGCTGCTCAAGACAGGTCCACCAAGCCGAGACACATGAGCACCTCCCCTCTTGACAAGGAGTTGAGGCAGCTGGACCCATTTGGGAGGAAATTTGATTCTTCCTCCACACTGGCTATGCACACCCTCAGTTACATGGTGCACATGCTCGTCTACCAGAAGTCTCTTGTTTCGTCAGCTGGAGCCTGTCATTGACGCCATGCCAGACTCTGAGTCCAAGACCACTCTAACAGGCGCCTTCAGGGTCTGCTAAGGTCACCTGTCGCCTTCATTGAGAATAACAAGAATACACATCCCTCCCCAAAAAAAAACAAACAAAACATTTAGGGGCAATCTAAACAAGCATAAAAAATAAAAATGTAAATTCCATAGGAGAACATTGGAACTTTAAACCATATAACCAAGGAAAGAGATTGCTGTTTTGGCAGAAATGGAAGCGCAGGGCCCTCTGCGCTTTGATGTATGCATCTTTGGAGGGATGGAATTGCAGGGACTGGAGGGCCCTGTGCTCCAACAGAAAAATGAGGATACAATTATACTATCTCAAAAAGTAAGGAAATTCATTGCAAAAAACTTTGTTAATGCACTAGTTGGGTTACAGTGACAAAAGCAGGGAAATGTGGCGTTAGGGTTTCCAACCCTAACACCCCACCCTGCAGGCAACAACAGGAAAAAAACATTAAAGTTTCACCTCTCTGCCAGCCCGGTGGCGCTGAGGCACTGGATGCCTACCTCTTGGCACGCTGGCAACCCAAATTCGGGAACGAGCCTGGGCCATTGAAGGTTGGCGGGGGGAAGGGCAGAGCTGGATGGAGCTGCCGACAGGCAAGCTCTCTTCTCCGGGGAGGTGCAAGGGGCTTCCTCCGGCTGATGACTGCCACCTGGTGGAGGCTGGGGGCAGCACGGGCCAGGAGGAGCCAGGCACTAGGCCTGGGGTGGGAGGAAGGGGGCCATTACCGGGGCCGTGGGACTAATGCATGCCTCCGCACGCATGTATACCCACTCCTGGGGTAAGAACGGAGGAAAAAGCCGGCGGCAGGATGGCGACTGACTCTCCGTAGGCTCCGCTTTCAGGCGGGGCGTAAGGTAAGCCCCAGTAATTCCAGGTGATGGGGCTGGTGGGTCGGGGGGCAACAAAAAATGTTAAATAATAAAAAAAAAGTTTTACCTCTCTTGCATCTTCGCAGATCAGGCATGGGGTGTGCCTTGGGGTTGTCAACCCTAACACTCATCCCATTCTCATATGCTGTACATATCTCAGCATATTTACTAATGGAATGGGGTGAGCATTAGGGTTGACAACCTCATGTTACACCCAATGCCTGATTTGTGAAGAAGCAAGAAAGGTAAAACCGTAGTGGTTTTTTTTGTTGCTGCCTGCAGAGTGGGGTGGGAGGTTAGGGTTGGAAATCCTAATGCCATATTTCCCTACTTTTGTCATTTTCACCCTAACTAGTGCATTAACTAAGTTTTTTGCAATGCATATTTTTTTTATTTAGTATTTGTTGACTGGGTAGGTGCACTAGACAAATTCTGCCTATTTTCAGGCACAATCTGCGGGAGGGGGATACAGATGAATGCCAACTGACCTTGAACCAGATTAAGCTGTTGGTGGTATTTTTGTGAATGTGTATATACATATATATAAATATTAAATGCCTACTCAACCCTAACTAGCGCCACTATGATATAGAACAATGTTATTGCCTGATGCTCAGATGTTATAGTGGATACCTTTGCTCAGCAGCTGTTCCCTCCTTCAGTGTTTTAAAGACCATTAAGTTAATGCTTTGTTTTTAACCATATAACACATGGATTAATTCCGTATGGTGCTAACGAGCTCCTTGTTGAGGACCCTGTTATGTCTCTAATCTGTATTGTCTTATATGTTTTATGTGGAAATTTCAATAAAGTATATGTAATTTAAAAAAAAGAGAATGGGTCACCAAATCATTGTTACCCAAGTGTGGAAGTACCATAACTTCCCATCCTCCCCATCTACCATCTCCTCCCTATATTGTCAATATCCTGGATGGCTGATGCACCCGAACAGCGTGCAGCCACCCACCCGGACCACATGCAGCCACCCTCATCCCCTTTCTCCCTTCACTCACTGCCTTCTCTACCCCGTAAGCATGTAATCCCCTGCTGTAAGGAAGTTCCTTGCTTTCTTCCTTCCTTTTCTACTGGATGTCACCTTGTCATCCTGCCCTCCCCTCCCCTCCTGACTGGCTTGCAGCCCCCCCGGGGGAGTCGAGTACCTGTGCCTTTTCCTGTGATGTAAAACAATTTGCAGTCAAAATTGAGGAATTCTTGTGACTGCCCCGACACCCTTCTCCCTTCCCACCACCCTCTAACCACCCCCATGGCCAGTGGGCCCCTGGGGAATTGAGTGTGCTTGTGGGTACTGTACTACCTTTTCCCCATGTTTTCTGGGTAAGCCAGTCTCTAAGTTCTGTCTCTGCAGGTGGATATTATTTTGCATTTCAGAATGTTACCAATATGCCAGCATGGAACTTCCTATTATGGTTACAAGGCACATTTCTTGTGACATAGTCGCTTCCCTAGCTTTTTTCATGTCAGTTTCTGCACCTGAAATCTGTTCAGCTGCTATCTGGAGTAAGATTTACTGTGACCATTACAGTTTGGGGCTGGTCTCTTGTAGAAGCGCTGGTTTTCACCTTGCTATAGGGCCTGCTGTCTTAGAGGGTGGCGTCCTCCTGTTTGAGAGCATGGTACTGCTGTATGTTCGTCCTATGTGTGAGACTCCTGTAGAAGACAGCCTTGAAGAATATAAGTTTGTTATTTCCCAGATCAGAGAAAAATCTCATCCATATAGCCAAACAACTTACAGGTCACTGCATAGGCTGCCTTTCTGATTGCCTGTTTTTTTAATCAGCAGTTTCTAGTGATCTGCTACCCCTTTACGTCTTTATGTTTGGGTAGGGGTGGATTTCTTGTTCCTTTTGGTCTCAAACTGTTGGAACTCCATTTATTGGTGGTAGGAACTGAAATATAAAGAGTCCTGAGACTGCCAACCTATAGTCCAATTTGTATTGCTCTTTGGAGGAAATTCTCTCAAATCTACTGTTAGTGTCACTAGTAAGTAATGAACCTTTCTCATCTGTTATTGTATTTATCCATCTTAGCATTATTCCCTAGTGCAGTCAGACTGCTAGGAGAGAGCTCTCTGTCAGGCAGTTAATGTGAGGGCATCCAAAAGTTACATCATCTGTTTTTTTCCCCTGGGCTAAGCTCAACTAGAAACATGTGTGAAGCAAAATTAGATATCCTTTGAGGATATCTCCCTCCCATGAGTCACATCATGTAACTGTAAGCTGTTGGTGTCAGGACCACCCAGAAATTTTTTTTTTTTGCTGGTTGAGACTGCCCATGTTGAAGCCTGTATAACGTGGGTGTCCACACATCCAACGGTTGAGATGTGAAAGTCTGGAATGGGGCAGGGTGCAGGTGTCTGGGTGGCTAGCCTAAAAGTGTCAGAGTCAAGCAGTGCCTGCACTCCAAAAATACCATGAACACAAAACTCGTTTTTTGTTCAAAGGTTTTAATGCCAAATGCAATATTTCCAATGGATTGTGAAGAGACATTAATCCACTGGCACGAATGTCTGTCCACAAATCCTTGGATATATTGCATTTGGCACTAAAACATTTGAACGGAGCTGGCTCCATGGTGCTGAGCGAAGGGGTTCGCTTGGCATGCTGGTGACCTGGGTTTGCATCCCGAGCCTGGGTGTCGAGAATGGAGACTGGCACGGAGGGATTCCAGAGCATCCATTGGATGCTGCCCTCTCAGCGTGGTGGGCAGGGCCTTGGCACCTAGAGGCAGACTGGTGGATGTGCTAGGCAGCATGCAATCTCGACATGGCCCGCCTCAGGTTGCCAGGAAGCCCCCCGAGCTGCACCTCCGCCCAATGTAGATGCAAGGAAGTGCCTACAGACACTTTGATCTCCCCTCCTGGTTGCCCCCATGGGTAAGGGGATTCCCCAACAAAGGGATATGTCGGGACGGCAGGAGGCAGTGGACGGCAGAACGGGGAGAAGCAGCGAAGGTGAAGGATGGCCACCTGGAGGAGTGGGCGGCTGGGTTGGTAGGTGTAAAACAGAGTGCAAAAAAACCCAACTTTTGAATGGAAGAGTTTTGTGCTGTTGGTGTTTTTGAAGTACAGGTACTTCTTGACTTTATTAACATGGGTGTCCCCAGCATGCCTCAGTTCTTCTTCCTGCCATCAACTGCTCATCGGTCCACTGTTGCTGAAGAAAGCTGCTGAAATTTTGCACGTATTCGCTTATGTTGCTACTCTGTTTATTTTAAAACTTTCTTTAATGCCGATGCCAAAAGACAAGGAACCATTGTTCCAATATTGCTGTTGCGATGATTTGAAGATTTATAAAGATGAGCACTGTGTTTGTATCCATTGCCTCTGTACAAACCATGATGTTAAGACCTACTCACTTTGCCAGAGCTTTAAACAGGCAACCTGGAGACATTGCAGGAAGGCTTTGGAAGTACATCTGAAGCTTCAGTAAATGGTGAAACAGGTTGTGGGGAAGGCAGCTTCACCATCAACAGTTTGTGTTCCCAGTTCACTGCTGGTACTTCGATCCTTGAGGTTGATAGTAGCTATTGCTGACTCATTGAAGACATAGGGTAAGTCCTTTAAGTTGGCAGACAAACACTGCTACCCTGAGAAGAAGTGGCACAAGGACAAGGCCACTTCTCTAGACCATTCCCGTTGCCTCTAAGAAGAGGTAAATCTGTTGAAAAAGACAAGTCCTCACTTCAGCCATGGGTCCTGCTGCCCCCTGACCATCTCTTCAGACACCACGATCAGGGTTAGGTGCCAGCCTGTTTCCCCGTTGAGGGATTCACTACCAGTGCTTTCATCTGGCACAGTCCCAAGGACGTTTCAGCCATTGGCAAACTCCTCTGGTCCTGTTTCAGCATCAATTGCTGCTGCCTTCATCAATGCTGCCTCCATTGTCACCTTCGGCTGGACCTTTGACTTTACTGTCGATGTTCTAGTTCTCTGTGCCAGGCCCTGAATGACCTCTGTCAATGGGACCTCCATTGATGGCTCCTCCTCACTTGTCTTCTCATCCCTCAGCTGATGACTGTCAATGTCGATGATGAACTTGAGTATAATCCAGAGTATATGGAAGAAGAGAAGGCGGCCATGGATGATGACGAACAGGCTACAGATGTTGTGGACTTAGGCCCAGTCTGTCCTCTTGCTCAGAGGAGAGTGTAAAAAAATAGTCCAAGGTCTCCCCCAGAGGATGCCTTATTTTAAAACTTCCTTTTCATATCATTTCATTTTTTTTTTTTCATTTAATTTTTGTTAGGGTTATAACCATTGAGCAAAGATAATTTGAAATTGTGACCCCTTTACACAAACATACATACAGCTGCATACAATATATACAGTTACATAGTACGTAGAATCATAAAATATAGTAGACAACCAAAGTATCACATAAATAACCACAAGAGCATTTTTCCTGAACTATACGAGTCCAAAAACTATTGTTTTACTGCCTTTATCAATAAAGGTTTAGAGGCAGGAACTCAAAATTTATGTGACAATTGATTTCAATAGGTATGGACCATTTGACTGTAAAAATGCATTGACCTTTGTATATTAGTTATGGGTACTGTTAGTTCCCGAAAAGCAGAATTTCTCAAAGATGAATTTACCTCCCTCTCTAATAGTTTATCCTTTAAATAATCTGGAACCTGTCCCAATATACTTTTAAGTTAAAACAAATTTGTGCAAATGCCTTCTATTTGCAAGAAAAATCTACCCTAATCGTTTGTACAGAACACAGTGGTGTGTCTCTTTAGGGCACCTGAGAATTAACCTAGCTAGTCGATTATACAAAGTTTCTAATTTTTGTAGTCTGTCTTTGATAGATTAATCATAGAGAACATCTCCATAATCAAATAACGGAAAACCTGTTATTTGAACTATTCTTTGTAGGGTGCAACAGTCTAAACAGTTCTGATTGCGGTACAATAGCCTCACCCTCTTATTAATCTGAAATATCAATTTATCCACATGTTTATTGCCTGTCTCCAACAAATCTAACCAAAAACCTAAATATTTGTAGGGGTTAGCCTGCTCCAGCTGGACCCCATCAGCCTCCAGGACAGACAGACCCCCACAAGTCTTAATCTTCGTCCCAAACAACATACACTTGGTCTTTCCTATATTCAGTTTGAGTTTGGAATTCCTGGAAAAAAACCTGCAGTCCATCAAAGCTGTTCTGCAACCTGCTTTGTACATCTATCAGTGAATAGCAGAAACATATAATATTGTGTCATCCACGTATAAATGGTATGCCGTGTCTGAAACACATTTTCCTAACCCTTTTAAGTAGATCAGAAATAATAATGGTCCAAGGACCAATCCCTGTGGCACTTCTCTAGCCACTGATAATAATGAGGACTCTACGTCATTTAGAACAGTCTGTTGCTTCCTTCGATACAAGTATGAACAAAACCATTTCAGGGCTTCTCTATTAGCCCCTGCTTCTGCTAACCTGTGTAGTAGAATGTGGTGGTCATCCACGTTGAAGGTCTTGGAGAGGTCAACGAAGATGGCACCGGTCTACTGGCATGAGCTCATAGCTTCATTGACATCATCTAAGATCCTTGTCACAGAGACCTCCATACCATGATGTTTACGGAATAATGACTGATAGTTGTCCATTAGGTTATTTTTTTGAAGATGATCCAATAATTGGTTTGTCAGGAGCCTTTCAAACAGCTTAGAAGCCTGTGACAATAAAAACAATTGGACCATAATTTGTTGATTGATCAGGGCTGCCCTTCCTTAAAAATGGGAGCAACCCTGGACAACTTTCAGTCTTGAAGAATCACACCATCAGAGAATGACCAATTAAGTAGGCAAATGGCTTCTCAGTTTGAAGAGCTGTATATTTTAAAAGTGAAGGCGATAGTCCATCAGGTCCACTACTTTTGTTTGTTTTAAGCCCCAACAAAATTTCAAATACTACAGAAGTGTCAATCATCCTAAATGCAAAAAGGGGAATTCTTTATTTTCCACTGACACCCCTGGGTATATGTAGATTCAAGTCCAGATTGACCAAAAAAATTTCCAGATCCCACAAAATACCGATTAAATTTATCAGCTATAGATTCCCTATCAGTGCCATCAATTGTGTCTAAAAAATGAACATTGCCTGACTGCTTAGATTGACAAATTAATTCTTTTATAATTGACCAAAATTTCTTCGGGTCACCTGCTGCTTCAGTAGTTTCAATATTATAGAATTCCATTTTTTTTTTTTAAATTCAACTTTATTGAGTTTATTATTAACAGAGCGAAAAGAAGACATTTCAGCAAAGACTTAGTTAAAATAAAAAAAAAAAACACTTGTTACATTATGAAAGAAATTAGACATTTTCTTGTAAGACCTCCCTCCTCCCTCCCGTTATGATCCTCCAACCTACCATCCCAAGCCTCTCACCCTCCCACCCCCCTGCTAATATGTCTTGGGAAGATCCGTTCATCCATATGCTTACCAGGATTATGTTACCTTCCAGTACTCGGCCTGGACTGAAGCAAATAAAGCGTTTGAAGAGCTCCATATCAATTAGTATTTTGCAAGACTATCCCTTCTCCTAGCCCCAAGTTTTTCCATATTCAGGTTAAATAATAATTCTTGTAACCACTCCGTGTAAGTAACTGGGGTGTTGTTCCAACCAATGCTTTAGCACCACATCCTTAGCGAACTGAAATCAAGGCCATATAATATCTTCTAACTTTGACCATGATACCAGTATAATCACCTATCATACAGACTTCTGGGGTAAATACTGGTTAATAATGCCCAATAATGGATCTGCCTTATATTTAATTTGATCCCACAGCATTTTGATTGGTGGGCATTCCCAGAAGATATGATATAGGTCCCCAACTGCATGGTGACATCAAGAACATGACTGATCAGGCCTGCGTCCAATTTTATATAATTTAGAAGGGGTCCAAAACAGGTTGTTTAAAAAGTGAAACTGCATAACCCGTAACCTATCCTGGGTTACATATTGGTAAGTGTGGTGCCAGATTTCATCCCAATTCCTCTCTTGGCCCCCCAGTTGACCTAGCCAAAATCTAGGTTTATTATCACTATCTGCGTATGCTTGGCCATACAGTGTCTTGTATACTTTGGAAACCGTGTGCTTCCCAGACCATCTGAGCCAAAGATTCAAACCAGGCCCCCGTCAAGTGCCCATTTCTAAATTTATGCTTAAATTGCTCAAGTAAATGCTTGAGCTGATATATGAAAGTCTGATTAGGTTCCATACGATACTTTACTAGTAGCTCTGCAATTGGAAGACACCTGTCTCCCTGTAAGATATCCTCTATCCTTAAGCCTTTCAGCTGGGAGCCAGGATTCTATTATCATTCTTCCTCAATTTTCAGGTTAGGGTTGTAACATATTGGTTGATGTCTATCTGTATTCGGGGAATAATGCAAAAAAGTGCATAACTGATTATGAATACGTAAGAACTCTTTTATTGGGGTGACTGTTAGTTTAGGAGGCAGTGTTCTTGGAGTAGAATAGAAAAGAGCTTTCGGGTCTATACCAGCATCCCTTATCAGTTCTATCTCCAATTTAACCTATGAAGGTACATAAGGCAGAGACTCAAATTCTATGGGAGGCGCAAGCCATCGTAAATATTTACAGACATTACTTGCCCAATAATATAATCCAAAATGTGGTAGTCTTAACCCCGCTGTCTCTCTGGGAGCAGCCAGTTTATGGTAGGCTCGACGGGGAGTTTCCCTCTCAAATAAAATCTGAAATAATTGAGTGTAATGCCTTATACCATTTTAAAGGTAGCCACACATTAAGCATATTTAGAGGTAATAAATCCTAGGTAAAATGTTCATTTGATTATATTAATCCTCCCCAGAGAGAAGGAAGTCTGTCCCATCTATTAAGATCTTGCTTTATATTGTTCTTAAGAGCATCCAGATTAAGTTTCACTAATTTAGAGTGCGTTCTTGCCAGAAAGATTCCTAGGTATTTCAATGTATGTGGAGCCCACTGCATACCCATAGCCGCCGCATCTGACCTATATACCTTCATGTTAAGTGGAAATATCTGGGTTTTCCCTACGTTAATTTTATAATTGGATAGCTTGCTATATTCTGTAATAATTCCCAGTACAGCCGGGATTGAGGTTCGAGGATGGGTAACATGAAGCAAAATATCATCCGCATATGCGGAGATCTTAAACTCCTGCGACCCCATCTTTATCCCCATAACCCTAGGGTCTTGTCTGATTTTAAATAAGAGGGTTCTAAATATAAATTAAACAAAAGGGCGATAAGGGGCAACCCTGTTTAGTACCAGTAAAGAGAAACCCTGATGAGAATACCCCATTACAATATATTTTACTTACAGGTGTCTGTATAGAGCAAACACACTATTAATAAAAGAGCGGAATGCGAATTTCTCCATAGTCAAAGATAAAAACCTCCAATCCACTCTGTCAAACGCCTTCTGTGCATCCACAGACATCAATCCACATGGAAATTTACTATCCTTGGATGCAGAGAAGATGTGAGACAACTTACGGAGATGGTCTGAGGCCATTCTGCCATTCATAAACCCAACCTGATCCTGATGAATTAACCTAGGCATAGCTTTAGCTAAACGAACCGCTAAAATCTTTGCTAAGATTTTAACATCATAGTTGATTAATGATATAGGCCTATAATTTGAGACCTTATCAGGTTCTCTCCCTTCTTTTGGGATAAGCACTATCAGGGATTCAAAAAGATGGTTGTCTACTGTGTCAGAGAAAAGTATACTCTGAAATAGTCTTTTTAACCCTGGGCTTAACTGCATTGCAAAACATTTATAAAAGTTGGGTGAGAAACCATCTGGTCCCGGAGCTTTATCTAATGAAAGTGTCTGTATTGCCTTTAAAATTTCAGTCTCTGAAATGGGAGAGGAGAGCATTTCCTTCTGATCCTCTGGCACCAGAGGCAACTTACAAGAGGAAAGATATGCCCTTACTTCTTCACTACTGGGTCGGGAGGTCATAGGGCTATATAAATCCTTATAGTAGTCTTCAAATTCTTTAACTATTTCATAAGGGGAGGTTTTAATAGACCCATCTGTCAGGGAAGTAATACTTTGGATAATTCTGGATGCTTCTGTTGCTTTTAAGCATAGCGAGAAGCAGTCCTGATTTTCACCTTGATCTAAATATAAAGCTTTTGTCTTACCAATGGCATATTCCGCTTTATCTCTCAAAATCTCATCATACTGATGCATGATCTGATTAGCTCTTCCCTAATCTGTACTTGCGCCCTTTGAGAGAGTGTTCTCTATTTCTCTAATCTGTATCAACAACTGCCTGGCCCTGCCTTCTCTTGTTTCTTCCTAGCTGCTGCGAGTTGAATAAGTTCACCCTTATACATATTTCAGTGCACTCCATTCTATATCCCTCTACCTGTTGAATTGCAGTTTTCTTTCTCATATTGTTCAATTCTCTGAACTATACAATCTCTTATCCCATGAAGTGGAAGTTGGTTATTTAGTTTCCAGATGGTCTGTCTAGGAATGTTGGGAACAAGATTAAGGGTGCAACTCACCATAGAATGATCCGAGATGATCTCTGGAATAATGCTACTGTGCACCAATCCAGGAAGCATACACTGGCTCATCAAGAAAAAGTCAATTCGGGACCTAGATTTGTGGACTTCCGATAAGAATGTGTACTCCTTATGGGATGGATATAACACCCTCCATGGGTCACACAAACCCAGATTGTCGGACAGGTCCGTGATAGCTCTCTGTGCCGGCGAGAGGCCCTTACCTCGTTTACCTTCTTTATCCAAATCTGGAGTAAATGGTAAGTTCCAGTCTCCACCCAGCAATATTGGCAGGTGAAGAAACGGGGACAAAACATTTAATAATTCCATAAAAAAGCCTGGTGAATCTCCGTTTGGGTCATACACACTGCCTAACACTATTCTAGTCTGATTTAAGAGACCTGTTATAATTATGTAGCGACCACCAGGATCTGTCAGTTGCTTCTCACACATGAAAGCAATGTTCCTGGTAATTAATATGGCCACCCCCCTACTAGCTGTGCTATCTCCAGCAGTATATACTTGGCCGACAAACTGACGCCTCAACAAGTTAGATTCCCTTTCAAGTAAATGTGTTTCCTGCAAACATATTATCTGGCCCCCTTGTAATTGCAGATGTCTCAACATCTTGTATCTCTTTATTTTCTTCCTGGCCCCTTTGATGTTCCATGTGATAAAATCATATGTGCTACCCATTATCCAAGTTCCCAGTATTATCCCATCGAATACAAGCCTCCATAGCACCCCTCCCTTTTGTCCTTAGTACCACCTGATGAACCAATCTTCCCGTGCGCTTTTCCTTTAATCCATTTCTACTTATCCCCCTTCCCTCATCTCTGTTTCCTCTAGTAATCCATATATTCCCCATTTAACCCTCTTATCCCCAACTGCACATACAACATTGACCCATATATGTTTCTGGTATAATCTCCCCCAACAAAACAACATTACAGCATGATATCCAAGATTCCATTCTTCCTGATCTCCCTCCGACCTCCCCAACGTTATATATCTAACTTTCTAACAGGTGAAAACCACTAAGATCTACCGCACCGTCTAAGGCTCGAAGAAAAAAATATATATATATTTTTACCTAAGAAAGTCATTTAACCATGAACTATTAAGCATCAGACTTTCATTAGTAAATAAATTGACACATCAGCTGTTCCCCAAACTAAAAGAGTCCGTTCCTTCATTGCCCCAATTGCACAGTTATCAAATTCTTTAACTTCAGGTCTCTATCCTTTTAAACCCCATCGAAACAGAGCCCCGTCCCAATTCCACAATTGTTTTCAAGCAAGACCCCCTTAGTATCAGATTACAATAAACATTGAATAAAGCATGCTGTTATACTGCACAGCCCCAAGGTCTATACCCCCCTCCAGAAATATGAGGAAGTTAAGGAAAAATACCCCCTAGCATGTATATATGCCTTTGAAGTCACTACTTCCTCAGCCACAGACCCTATCTGGGGTTACTCTTTACAAAAAGGAAAGAAAGAGAAAACGGAAAAAACTAAAATAAACTAAGCAGACTTGCACTTCAGTCCACACAGTTGAAATCACAGTCGCTAACTAAAGGGAAAAGTAATGTGAAAAGTAATGTGGGAGCTCCCTCTTGTGGTTAAGAAGCGACACAGTCTCAGTTCCTTTTAGCAAATTAACTTAAATGTTCACAACAGGAGATTCCATGGTTAAATACCAGTCTCCATTCAGACTCCAGTCAACTGCCTAGAACAGCGGGGCCCCCAAGATTCCACGAGGATGTCCTTCTCGATTTCCCAAGCAACAAGGTGGTTCCCTCATGACCGAATCAATAGTTAACCAGATCGGGGGTGCTGTTACTAGCGTCAAATACTAAAAAACAGAAACCGTTTACTGCTGTTGACTGGAGAGAGGTAGGGTTGTGCTCTGCTGCTTTTCCCTTAGTTATTAATACCTTCGTACAGACCAGCTTAGTGCGCTGAGGTCTGATTCCATCAATGTCTCTCCTCGGTTCTCCGGATTCCTGCAGGTTCCGACCAGCTTCTGAAAACAACAAGATATAACTGCCTACAAGGTCTGCCTTTTAGATCCCCAAAGTGAGAAGTGGCTCCGATGCTACGATTTTCTAAATAAGCCGAAGTGGGGAAACTGCATCTCGCTGGAAGTACGAGTAGACAGAGCCGATTACAGGATTAACAGACTTAACTACTCCTGTAGCACCGTGACTATACTTATATTGAGAGACTAACATATCCTGTTTCTCTCTTGTCTTTCTTTATTTTAATGTACTTATTTGTGTTTCCTCTCGATTTTAAAGACTGATATTCCTCTCCTCCTTCACCCTTGCTTGAATAAGTCTGGGAGGGCTTCCTGCAACCCCTTCCTCGCTGACTGGGCATCCTCAAAACTGGACCATTGTCCAGACAGTAAAACTTGTAGTCTTGCTGGGTACCCCATTTTGAAGCGGGTACTTGAGGCTATCAATTTGGTTACGATCGGGTGGTACTCGGCTCTCTTCTGACGCACCGATAATGGCAAGTCTTGTGTGATTCTTAACGGGTTCCCTTCCCACTTCACTTCTTTAAGTTCCTTAACTTTAGACAGTACAAACTGCCTTTCCTGAAAGTTCAGAAACTGGAAAATTAACATACGTGGCGGGGACCCTGATGGTGGCATTGCCCGGTGAGCCCGCTCAATCATGTACTTTTCTCCAAAGAGCGTAGGGCCTGCAATCTTTTGCAGGAGTTTCTGAACGAACAGGATTGTGTCTCTTCTTTCTCGGGGAGACCAATGATTATCATGTTGTTCCTTCTGCTCCGTCCCTCCAGGTCTTCGATTTTCAACTCCATTTTATTTATTTTTTGCCTCAGGTTCACGATCTTCGGTTCATGTTTAGCCACTCGCTTCTCCAAGGAGGTAACTTTAATTTCTGTGTCCCCCGTGCGACGAGATAGATCCTCTAAAGCCTGAGTTACAGCTTTCAATTCTTCCGTTACCGAGCAAAGCTCAGAGCGAAAAGGTTTGAATTCGGCAAGAAATTGTGCCAATGTTAGGGGTTCGTTCTCTGGACTATTAATTTCACTCTCTCGGGCCTCCCGTGAGTATGGAGACTTGGCTTTTTCGAAGGGCCTTCGCTGGGGATACTGGACGGGGTATGTTTAGTGGAATCCTTCCATCTCTGCTTCCATCTGTCCCCAATTTCCGTATACAACGTTCTAAAAACCTTTAGCAGAATTAATCTGAATAAATTCTTGATGTAGATCCTCTGGAATATGTGTAATAACGACTTATATTGGAGTAGGAGGCTGGAGCTATTCGACCAGGCTGCTACCACGGAACTTGCATCACGTGACTCATAGAATTCCATTTTTATGTCTCTTACTGTAGTTACATAGACATTTCTAACCTTCCTGTAAGCCTCCCAATCTTTAGGTAACCCATTCTTGTGTTCTTTATCCCATGCTTTATTTTTTAGCCTTTTTTAATTTCCAGAGTGAGGAGGAAAACCAAGGAATACATTTATTTTTTTTAACTTCCTGATTCTAAGTGGTAAGTGCTGGTTATAAACCAACATTCATTCTGAGACAAAAAATAATTCCAGCCCAAATCAATGTCCAGAATCAGTTTTAGTCTCTCCCAGTTTATATTGTCTAAATCAGCTACAAATGCTAGATAATCAAAGTTTTTAAATGAATGATATTTAATATATTTCAATCTATTGGGCACCTTTGTTCTTCCCCTTACACAATACACCATGTTGTGGTCACTAAATATGTCAGCCATAACACCTGCTTCTATATCATTATAGGGGGCATTTGTTAGAATCAAACAGAAACAGGTACAGGTTAAATTGGGGTTTCAAGCAGAGGAGGAGGATTCCTCCAAGAAAAATCTCCATGAGTTCTTGGAGGTTTCTGCTTCCCCTACAATCATTATTCCTCCTGTGCATTCTGCACTTGAGGATGCCACTTTGGCTGCTTGGCATAGGCCAGCTTAGCTGCCAGCAGTTTTAAGAAAGTCTGATAAACAATTTCCAGCCCCCACTGCTAAGCCCTATTATTTATTACAACTTGAAATAGACTCAGTGGTGATTATGGCTACTCGTGACAGATCATAGGCTCCCAAACATGTGGATTTGCTTCATCCTGTTAAGGAATCAAGGAAGTTGGATGTGATGGGTAAGAGAACATCTGCTTCTACTTCCCTGGGGCTAAGGATTGCCAGCTATTAGGCGTACATGATAAACTATTAAAATTGCCTTTGGAAAAGTATGGCCACCCTGGCTGAAAAATTTTATTTAGCTTTTGTTTACCAGGTAAGCACACTAGACAGTCAAGTGCCTATTTTCAGGTGCGACCCGAGAGAGTTACAAAGATACAGGCAATAACAGTACAGAGGATAGCAACAATTTAAACAAGGTACAGTCAGAATGCAAGCAAGAAGGACCAGCAGAAACAAAGTACAGAGACATGGGATCAACTGTCAGGCATGGTACAGACAGGTATAAGCAAACAACTACAGTCAGGTAACAGACAGTGAACAATTTCAGTGCAGTTCTGTGTGAGGCATGACAACCCAGGGAGGGCAGTTGAGGAATTAAGACAAGTGTCAGCAGCAACAACATTTGTGAAATTATTTACTTATTTCTGGAACAAGTGCACACCCGCAGCCAGGATTTTCACAGGCATATCACGGAGGGTAGGACGACTGGGGACAGAGGCAACTTGAAGCCTGTTTTAAGTAACCCCAGAGGGAAGACCTGAAGCAGCTATGGGAGGGGGCAGTTCTTACATGAGGAGGAAGGAGGTTCTAGGGGCAAGAGGCACAATCCCCTGCAAGAGAGTGAGTCTTGGGGACCATAATTGCCTAGGATTCAGAGGACCTCAGCTGATAGCCAGAGGGGACAGGCTGGAGGAGGTCAGCAAGTGTTGGAGGAGTAGACGACCGGATGATGTTATCTGTAAAGTTGCCCATTACGAATGATCGATGGTTACTAGGAGAGAGCCAACCCAGTCTAGAGTAACGTAGACAATGATGGGTGAGACGAGGGGCTGATAGGGCAAAGCAACATATGTTGTTATACGAGGTGTCCCATTTGGAGAGCCAGGCTTTGGGAGCATTCATGAATGAGGTGAGCCCATAGCAAAGCAAGGGGAGGAAAACCCCTTTTGCTAGGGCGAGTTTGGTAGCTGGGGTGAGACAACTTTTTGCTCTGTATGCTAGTCCCAGTTTGCAGTTTGTGGCCTTGCAGGAATTAAGTATGTGCAGGGAGAGATCCAGTTGGGGCTCAAGGGTCACCCCCAAGTACTTGAACGAGTCCACCACCATCACAGGGATGCCATCAGTGCCAACGACTCTGAGATCAGCCGGGCACGCTCTCACTTTGGGAAGGGAGCCGAATAACATCGCCTGCGTCTTCTGAAGGTTGATGACAAGCTGACTTGCCTTGAGCCAGGATTGAATGCGATCAAAATCAGAGTTGAGTCTAGAGTTTATGTCTTCAGTATTTTGTGAACTGGGGAGAGCACCATATCATCCGCATATAGGGTAACATGTCTGAAGGTTGGGATCAAAGACAGCTAGTTAATAAAGAGGGAGAACAATAGGGTGCCAAGGACCAACCCGTGAGGCACCCCACAGGCTACTGGTGATAGCCCAGAAATGGCATTTTGGAACCTCGTGTACTGTTGCCTACCCAAGAGATAATTAGTAAACCAGGCTAGGATGGGGGGGGAGAGAGGCCGAAAGACTGGAGAACAGAGCCCAGGAGGGTGTGATCAACCAAATTGAAGGCCTTGGACAGGTCGATGAAGACAGCCACCATGAGTTTGCCTTGATCAGTCGCAGTTCTGATTTTGGAGGTGACCTGTGCGAGGGCATTGGAAGTGCTCTGTCCTTTTCGGAACCCATGCTGCTCAGGGGAGAGAAGTCATAGGTTTGGAGGAAGAAGGCAATCTGGGAGGCCACTACTTTTTCAAGCAGTTTATTAGCTGCAGATAAAATCACTGTGGGTCGATAGTTCTTGAGTAATTTAGGATTGCCATGCTTGAGGACTGGGATCACACAGGCCACCTTCCAAATGGCAGGGACAGACCCCGATATGAGCGAGGAGTTAAGAATGTGGGAGATCGGACAGGCCAAGAAGGGGGCCCCCAGTTTGAGCAGTTGGGACACAAGGTTGTCGTGCTCAGCGGTGGAGTAAGGGGAGAGATCCACTAGAAGCTTCTGAGTTTCTATAAAGGAGACAGACTTAAAGTAGAAGGGAGGGGGAGGAGGGTGGGGTAGAGCACCAGGAGTGGGACCCAGATCCTTTGAAATTGAAGGAATAGGAGTATAATCAGACAGGTCAGAGAACAGGCCATTAAAAGCATTTGCTATCGTGTGGGCATTATTGCAACTGACTCCATTTATTAGCAAGTCGGGAACCTGATGGCAGGACGGACCATTTACGGTGTGTTTAATAGTGCACCAGAAGCTCCTTGGGTTCTTGGCAGACACTTCAAGGGATGATTTGCAGAAATCACTCTTAGCCGAGCGAATTGCCCGTTTGCATGAGTTCCTGAGTTGCCTGTAGACCTCAAAGTCAGATCCCAGAGGCCTTATATTTTAGCCAACTTTTGTCCCTATGCTTCATCAGGGCAAACAGTTCCCCTTGTAACCATTTTGTGACTGTGCCCCTCACTCTTCTTTTAATGAGTGGGGCATGTCTAACTTTTAATGGGATAAAAATGGTTAGGAAGCTGTCAAGAGCAACCGAGGGGTCACGGTCTGCAGATACCGGGGACCAGTCCGTCAGGCTGAGGTCAGTAAGGAAGTTGTTTAAGTCAAAGTTTGAGTAATCTCTCATCTGTATGACTTTTGACGGGACCCTGGAAGTAAGAATCTTCCAGATACAGTATGTAGGGGAATGGTCCGAAATCGAATCAGGGAGGAGGCCAGAGGCTGAGATTCGGTCTGGCTTATTACACAGCATCCAGTCAAGGAGAGAGCCATTTTCCCCAGAGGAAGAGGGTCTGGTGGGTTTGGTGATGAGTTGGCTGAGGGCTAGGCCAGATAGAAGGGGTTCGTTGGTTTTTGCATTCCCACTCAGCCAGTTGAGGTTAAAGTCCATAAACACTAAGAGTTCACTAGTCCTCACCTTGGGGCTGAGGCAGTCAAGGAGATAGGAGAGGCCACAAACACCACGTTTTGGTGGATTATGTACACAGGCCAGGTGAAGCTTCTTAGTGTTACCTAATAGGAGGAGGGCATGTATAAACTCACAAGAGGGGAGGAGGGTGGGGTATGTCAGTCACTTTTAGCTTAGATTTATAGTAGAGCAACAACTCACCCCCACGTTTTATACCTGCCCTGTCCTGTCTGATCGCAAGGTAGCCAGGGAGAGCACAGGCAGAGTCTGGGTGTGCAGGTTTGAGCCAGGTTTCGGAGACCCCTAGGATTTCTGGTTTGTAGTAGGTGACGCATGCCATTAGGTCTGAGTGATTGGCAAGGATGCTACGAATATTGAGGTGGGCAATCTTTAGGCCCTTTACCTCCTGCCACAGAGGAGGTGACATGATGAGTTGAGAGGGGGTGGGTAGCAGGTTTAAGGCTGTAACCGCAAGCACCAGTCAGCTGGGTTAAGAAGCAGCAATAGTAAGTGAGATCAAACAGCAATTTTGCTGTAACTGATTTGGTAGGATAAGGACTGAGGTACTATAGGTAGGGATCAGGTTAGGTTGGGCTAGGTATATGCAGTTTGTTTGGCCACCACAGGAAGGTCAGAGGAGAGTGGAACAGGCTGACACAGTATTATCTCAGTTCAGAGCAATAATTTGCACAGGTCCCTAATTAGGACAGGGCTTGGGGCCATGACAAGCTGAGCTTGTTTGGGATAGTTTTACAGACTTTCCCCCTCCTGTTCCGATGAGCCAAGCTACAGCCTGATTAGGAAGGATAAAGGCCATTACTTTCAGCCAGCTAATGAGGATAAAAAGGAGAGAAAAAGTGAAGTACGACCACTAGTGAAGAAAGCTGAAAACCTGTCAATGCAAAGTGAGTTGATAGGATATAAAACGCACATGATCTCAACTGTGATCTCATGCACATGATCTCAACTACATAACTTGATGTTCACCAAGGGTGGTGGTGGGGGTGGTGGGTAGTCGGCGCAGTGCACCGGTGGGGCTTCTACTGAGCAAGCCAAGAAATAAGCAGCTGGCGCTTGTGATTCTCGGGTCCGGCACTCCGCCTGCTCAGGGAGTCGAGTTGGCAGGGGTCCGGCTTGGAGGGGAGGGCAAGGTAAATGAGGGCCCTCACGACCACCACAGCTAAGAGAAGGAAGAGAAAAGCAACAAATTTATACACAGGTAGGCAGAGGGAGGGGCTGACAAAAAACAGAGTGTGCTCAAGTGTACTGATTCAAATTGGAGCAGGAATTAAGCTGGCAAAGAAAGAAATTGTGCAGTAGTAACTGGCCAAGTTCAGGAGAATTTACTCAATTTTTATTTGCTAATATATGGTCTGATTCTAATTGGCACAGGATTTAGGCTGGCAAACAAAGACGTGTGCAGTAATTACTGTGGCCAGATTCAAGCTGCTACAACATGAGCATAGGCTCTGGAGATCTAAGTAAGCTCCCAAATAACGTTGTGTAAATTAATTCAATTATGGCTTACTTCACATTAGAGCTCCTGATGCAAACAAAGTAATGGTCTACTGCTTTACTTAAGGCTTCTTAGGCAAATGGAGAATTTCTACAGCTTGATTCAACAATATTGTTTTAACTTATTTAAATGACACTTAACTTCACTTAAGGCTCCTAAGGCCAATGGAGAAGTTATAGTATAATTCGAGCAGATTGAGAAAATAAAATAAAAATATCTTCACTAATCTGGCGACTTAATTTAGCAACCTGGTCCTTTTAAAAATGGCGCCAAAGATCCAAGAGCCTTTGTCCTCTACTAGCAAGCCAAGAAACAAGCGCAGCTGCCGCTCCGTGATTTCGTCTGTACCTGCTTCGTTCAGGGGAGTCGAGTTGGCAGGGGTCCGGCTTGGGGGGGAGGGCAAGGCAAACGAGGGCCCTCACGACTACCACAGCTGCTTCGCTCAGGGAGTCGAGTTGGCAGGGGTCAGCTTGGGGGGGCAAGGCAGCGAGGCCTCCGACCACCACAGCTGCTTTGTTCAGTGGAGTCGAGTCGGCAGGGGTCCGGCTTGGGGGGAGGGCAAGGCAAACGAGGGCCCTCATTACCACCACAGCTGCTTCTTTCAGGGGAGTCGAGTCGGCAGGGGTCCGGCTTGAGGGGGAGGGCAAGGCAAACGAGGGCCCTCACGACCACCACAGCTGCTTCATTCAGGGGAGTCGAGTCGGCAGGGGTCTGGCTTGGGGGGAGGGCAAGGCAAACGAGGGCCCTCACGACCACCACAGCTGCTTCATTCAGGGGAGTCGAGTCAGCAGGGGTCTGGCTTGGGGGGGAGGACAAGGCAAATGAGGGCCCTCACGACCACCAGAGGGCCATGATAAAATTTTGACGCAGCAGACTATTGATAATGGCAGAGAGGTGGGTAAGCACCTGTTAAGGTCTGCCTATGATCGCTTAGATGGTGCTTTCAGGACTGCTGCTCTGCCACCACTCTTTGACTCTTGGCTAAGGGTCGCTGATTTTGCCTTAGATATATGCTGCATTCAGAGGTAAACAGTTGTTTGGCAACGACATAGAAAATGCATTAAGAGATTTAGAGTCCTGAAAAATGACTTTGAGATCCTTGCATACTTTGTGGCCTCTGAAGGATTTGTGTTTCCTTTTATAGACCCTATGCCCTTCCAGGCAGGGGCTATTCAAGAGACCCTGGTCATGACCAGAGACTTCAGCCTTCTACTGACCAGGTTACAAACTTGCCTTTCAGTGTCCATGCTAAATTTACAAAAGATCAGACCATTACCAGAACCCCCCTCCCCAGCACTTTCTGACTCCCTTCCTCTTCTTCCAGCCTCACTACCTCAGGAAGCCTTGGTGGGAGGCCGGATCTCCCTCTTCCTACCAAAATAGAGGGATATCACTACGGATGCCTGGGTCCTGGAAAGGATTCAGCAAGGACATGTTCTAGAGCATCTCACTGTTCCTCCAGTGACACCCCTTCCCATTACCCAACAAATATGCTTCAGGACATCTTGCCCTCCTGCTGGTGAAGGTTCAAACCCTTCTCCGTAGAAAGGCTGTGGAACCTGTCCCTCTTTCAGAACAGAGCCAGGGCTGTTATTCCTGGTACTTTCTGGTTCCAAAATGGACCGTGGATCCCAGGCCTGTAATAGACCTTTGAGGACTGAATCTTTTCATTGAATACAAAAGGTTTTGAATGGTATCTTCACAGTCCCTCCTCCCCCTCCTGCTGACAGGGGATTGGATCATTGTTCTGGGTATGTCAGAATCCAAAAGTTATGTAGAAAATATATGTGTTTATGCTTCAGTGCTCACAGTACCAGTTTTTTGTCTTACCCTTTGGTTTTTACTCTGCACTGTGTGTCTTTGCCAAGGTATTTGCCACAGTGGTAGCTGGCCTCCGTAGGGAGAGCCTCAGTGTCTTCCCCTTTACAGACAATTAGCTACAGTCCTTTTTTGATCCAACACCTTTTTGACAAATTGGGTGTACTGGTCAACGAAACAAAGTATTTCTTTACTCCTTGCCAGAGGCTCCAATACATGGGGGCAGTTCGGAACACCGTTCTGGGATGAGCATTTCAGCCCTCAGGCTGCGCTATGGCTGTGGTGGCCCAAGTACAGCTGGTATCATCCAACGACTGTGTCTTGGCCAGATGCCTTTTAAGGTTCATCAGCCTGATGGCAGCTGCCATTCTGTCTGTCACACTAGCTCGCTTCCACATGAGAATCCCTTAGTGGTTTCTTAGGGCACAGTGGGCTCAGAATGCTGAGTTGCAGTGTCTTATATCAGTGACTCCCTCCACTTTGTCACTCCCTGCTCTGTTGGGGTCCCCATTTTTCCAGCCATTTCCTCTCCTGGTGATGACCATGAACACCTTGGGATCAGGTTGTGGTGCCCATTTGGGCCCCTTCGGAACTCGGTTACCCCTCTGGATATGGTTCTGCACAGTAGGATTCTGGAGGTGAGGGCTGTTCTGCGTGGCCTACTGACCTTTGCCACCCTCCTCACAGGGAGCCAGCTACTGATCTGTACAGACAATATATCAGTGATGTATTACATCAGTCAACAAGGCAGAGTTCATGTGTACCCTTTCTGCAGAAAGGCAGTGAGAGTTTGGTATGGGTGGTGGAACAAGACATATTTTCTGCCGCAATGTTTCTGCCCGGCACCCAGAACGCACTCACTTCAGTCAGTCCAACGTGATATGCCACAAATGGGAACTCTATGACTCTGTCTTGGACAACCTTTTCGAAAAATGGGGTTACCCAGACATAGATCTCTTTGTGTCTCCATATAATGCCAAACGTCCACATTTTGGCTCGCTTGCTTCAGGGCCTGGAGTTTTCCTGTGAGATATATTGTCCCTCTTCTGGAAAGTGAGGTTTCTGTATGCTTCCCCTATTCCCTGTAATGCAGAGGGTTCTGGTCAAGCTACTGGCCAAACTGGCCACCTTGATTTTGGTGGCACCTTGCTGGCCCAGACAAATTTGGTTCCCTCTACTCCAGCAATTGGCATTGAAACCTCCCGTCCCACTCCCCCCTGTGGGTGGGACTTCTGAGATAGGAGCAGGATGCTCTGGTGCACCTGGATCTTCGCTCCTTGCACCTCCATGCCTGGCCTCAGAGGCCCTAGAGCTCTCCTGCTTCGTGGTTTCCTCAGCAGTTACCAATGTAATTCTGGTGGCTAGAAAGCTATGTGGTACATCTACTTGCAAAAATGGAAATGTTTTACAGTATAGTGTACCTTGCATACTCTTGATCCCTTTACATGCAAGGTGAGACAAATCAGGTAGCCAGGTGGCCAGTGTCTTCTAGAAAAAGTTGCTTTGGCTACCAGATTTTAAAAATTACTGGACAACTAGCTACCTGCACCTGAAGTGATTTATGAGCCCTTGAAAATGATGGACACTAAAAATATTGATTTGGCTATCAGGTTTTGAAAGCTAGTGGCCTAACTGATCACCAGTTCACTGACTGATTTGTCCCACCCAATTTATGTGCCCAGTGCCTAAATTGCTGGATTACCACTTGTCCCTTAAGGACATAGGACTCTGGTACTCCTCTATTAAGGTCTACCTGGCTGCTGTATTGGCTTTTCATGCCCTCACAGAGGCCAAAGGTTTCTCATAGATGCCTAAGAAGTATTCTACTGTTGCACCCCAGGTCCGCAATCCAGTTCTAGTGTGGGATTTTAATTTGGTCCTAGAGATGCTGACTGCACTTCCCTTTGAGCCTGCTGTTACTTGTGAGCGCCCCCTCCTCTCTAGAAAGACAGTGTTCTTTGAAGCTATGATGTCTGCTAGGTGTATGTCAGAGTTACAAGCTTTGGTGACAGACCTTCCTTTTATTATTTTTCACAAGGATAGGGTTACATCATGCACTAATCCTCACTTCCTTTCATATGTAGTGTCCAAAAGAACACTAAATCAGACTATTGACCTTCCTGTTTATTTTTGTCTCCCACAGATAGTGGGGAACGATGTTTATATATGCTGTACATCCGTAGAACACTGCGTTGGTACTTGGATTGTATAAAGAACTGGCGAAAATCCTTACAACTGTAGCTTTTGCCTCCAGGATAATGGGCTTCCCAGTTTACAAACAGGGCCGATCCAAATGGCTGTCCAGTGGTATTAGGTTTTGTTACTATAAGTGCGGTAAGCAGCTTCCTGGTCCTCTCAGCGATCACTCCACCCACTGCAGTGGCTTTTTTCTAAATTGTGTCCACTGCTGACATATGTGTTGCTGCCACTTAGAGCACTGTTCCTACATTTATTAAATGCTACAGTCTGGACATCATCTCTTGTAGCTGTGCCTGCTTTGGCCTCACTGTTCTGCAAGGCCTCCTTCCTCAGGATCATTAGGTCCTGCCTTCCTCCCTCTGTACTTCTTACTTCTTGGGAATCATTCCATGACGTTGCTCACTGGAGGGAAAGATTCTCGAAGAAGATAGAGTAGTTATCCACTGTAACTGTAGATCTTTGCGAGAATCTCCTCTGTTGAGCCACAGCTCTCCCTCCCTCCTCCTCCACTTGTCAAGTGATGGATGACGATGCTGCCTGCTCTCGCCATCTGCTTGTCCTGTGCTGCTTACTATAGCAATGTGTGCCTGGTTTGGTTCTGGTCGCTTCAGTCCCTGCCTGTCTGATAATCCTCTGAGCTTTTTTCTGGCAGGGAACTAAGGCATGCTGGAAACACCTACATTTTATTTGCTGGCTGGGGCTTCCCATGTCAATGTACCTTGTCAGCGCCTATATAACATTGAGATTGCTGACATAGTGCATCAGCGTGGGCGGTCCAAAGCCAGCAAATAAAATTTCCATGGGTCCCGACCGATGGCTGGCGTTCCCACGATATGCTCAATGAGAAGATTATTGGTATCATTAAGCTCCCTGGTCGCCCCTGAAAAACAGGCTGTTGTGCCTAGTGGGCCTTATCCAGTTAACAAAGAAAAATAATTTTTTTTATGCTCTTTATTTGTATGATATCTCAGGACAAGTGACAATACACATGGTACCAGTTCCATTAAGAAATATATATGAAAAAATAGTTCTCAAAGGATGAACCTGGTGAATTATGACAAGGGAATTAAGGTTACTCCATTCAGTTATACAGTTCACATTAACATATTTCAGTATGTGATGGACTTGATGTGTTACCTTGAACAGAGGTAAGCAATAAGTTCAAGTTCTACATAAATAATCTTTTACTTCAGGTGGGACTACTCAAAAGGGCCCAGGTTGTTTCCACCCCCAGTCCCCTGATCAACATCATCAAATAGCCACTTAGTACAACCCCCCCCCCCCCAACAATAAGTAAATTAACAATAAAATATTAGAATTGTGCAGAACAGGTCTTATACAAGCAGTTCAAACAACAAAAAGTCCTTCATCTGAGGGTATCTCTAAATCTCAATCCCCCTTCCCCCCAACAAACATTGCTCTCTCTTATAAGTTGTTTTCACCTGGAAATTAAATTCTGCATCCTATTCTCGTTCAGCTGTATCTCCTGTTTTCACACAATGTACCAAACGTTGTCAGTGTCTTTCCTGTGACCAGTAAGTACATCCACTCTTTAACAGGTGCAGCCAAGTAAGACATTATGGCCAGAGCTGGTTTTCCTGCTGATAGCTATGCAAACAAGCTTGTGGAAGGTCATTATGCAACTCAAGTTTAACTCCCTGTGTTCCAGATAAACCCAAATAGCTTTCTGCAAACATTTCAATAACATATACATTTGCAAACCAGGGGATCCCAGTTTCACATAAAGATCCATATGTATTTGTTTTTACCCACAGAGAAACAAGGGGAGAAAGAAAGAATGGAAACAGAAAGTGAAGGAAGAAAGCAGGGGGGAATTGTGGGACCATCAGAGTGGCCAGTTCCTAGATGCCACAAGGAAAATTTGATTGCACAATCAAACAGGCAAGAGATAGACAAGTGACAGGATAGGAGAAGATAGACTAGATTATTGCTTGTAACTGTCTCTTTATAGTGAATGGGAAAGATCCTCACTTTTAACTGTCTCGGTATAACGAATGGGACATGATCTTATTCATCCCTGTCACAGTTGGTAACTGTTCTTTTGGGTTATTTCAGTATGCATAAAGTGAATGGTTGGTAGTCTTAAAAAAAAAAAAAAAAAAATTGGAATTTGATAACTCCACTTGGTCCATGCATTGCAGCATGGTTTAAGTCCTATTCAGATGCAGCCTGCATGGATAATGTTCACTGGCACTAAATTTATTGACTAACAGGATTATGATGATGTAGGTCGGATTTGTATGCCATAGATATGAGCTGGATAGATCCATACAGAAATTTAAATGGCATATACTGTTTCTGCAGAATATGCCTCATCTCTGGGATCATGTTTTTAATCTAACCTAGGGCACAGTGAGTTAAACTTCACAATATGATTGTTATTCATTAAGTATGATGCTAGAAAGGTGGATCTTACTACGAATAAATAACAGAGTAGATTAATGTACCATTCTAATTTAGTTCCCTTTATCTCTTGGAAATCTTATTAATGTAGTACAGATTAAAGTGGAAGAAAATGAAGATCTAATTCTGTAAAAGGTTTAAGTAAAATGAGTTCAGGGAGGTTTTCAATGAGATCCTAGTATGACTGCATGATACATACCTGCTTCGATCACTGATTGAGATCTGAAAGGCCCTTAGGTCCAAAGTGTAAAAGAAAGCAGGAAATTTAGTGGAATTGTCTTAATAGATGGGCTTTGTGGTGCATTAGTAAGAGTGACCTGTAATTTTATTACCTGGGTTTATTTCTAAGTATTCAGGTGCTTAATGTTACATTAATGTGTATTTGATGCTTTGTTTCTTTCTTCTTTTTTTTTTCTTGCCTAGCTCTGGGTCATCGTTCTATGTTCCAAGCCTGTATCTTGCCTGAGGAGCCCTCAGACTTTTAACAGTGACCCATTGCTTATCCCCCATGGGTGGACCCAAGGGACAGTTTCCATTTGACTGGTGAATGTGTAGGAAGAGCTGAAAGGGGAAGGGGGCTAAGTGTGATGGACCCTTCACAGACATGGTGGAGTGGGAGACTTCCTCCATACAGGATTACTATCTCTTACTTCCCCTGAAACATTCCTACTTATTCCACCCACTATAGGGATGGGGTCTGAAGGGGCAATGTGAAGTCAGTCTTTGGGGGGCAACAATGCCCATCCCCTACCAAGGATCGTCTGCACGCCCTGCTTTGAACGCAGAATACCTTATAACACTTAATCCCTTCCCCCAAGGGCTGTAGTAGACAGCCATATAGGGAGAGGAGTAGCCCTCCCACTCTGAGGTAGCAAGTGCCCTTCATCAGATGTCCTCCTTTCCTTGGTTGGTCAGCTCCCAACGACACAAGAGAAAGATGCAGTCCTGGGCCACTGGCATGGCAAGCCATGATGCTGCAGCTCTGGGGTCAGCCTTAAAGTTTTTTTGTTTTAGTTTTGTTTCATTAAGTACAGTGCAGCCTGCTTAAACCCCTAGACCCAGACTCTCTCTGTCCCCCTGCAGCGTCCTTCCTCCATCCACCACCAGGAGTCGCTGCTAGGCCCCTGGTTTTTGCCACTCGAGCCCACTGAAAGGCTGCCCTGTGCCTCCACTCCTCTGTCACCTCTGGGTCTCCGAGCAGTGCTTCCAACCAGGATTTGAACCTGGTACCTTCGGCACTAGAGTTTATCGCCCTACCACTGAGCCACAGAGGCTTCCACAATGGTATGTGTTGGTATGCCCCTTTTATACTGCCTCTGGGCCACTCCCCATTGATATTACTAGCTGGCCACCCCATCTCATGCTGTCTGCCCAGAGTCCTCCTGATCACTCTCTCTCTCTCTCTATCCTGTTTCTTGGTCCCCCCTTGCCCCCCTCACGAGGGCATCCCCCCACACCTCCCACCCCCACAAGCCATCATCGACTGCCACCCACCCTATCATGGCCTGTCATTCATCCCCTTCTCCCCAACATATCTCCCAGGTATAATACATCAGCACACACCACCTTGCCGGATCACTTTTCTAGCATATCCAACACTTGTCACCCTGACCATGCCATGTACTATTCGCTCTACAACCAGGCGGCAGCTCTCACTGACACATCGGCAATGGTCCCTTGCTCTACTCAGAGTCCTTGCCTTCCTCCTGCTCATCTCGGGTAATGTTCACCCCAACCCATCCCTGTGATGCCCAGCCCGAGCTGCACGCTCCATGGGCTCAGGATAGCTGCAATGAATAAATGAATATCTGCAGCTTACTCAATAAGACAGCGGGCTTTCAATGCTGGATGCTGCAGCATCAGCCTGATGTCACAGCCCTCTCTGAAACGTGGCTCTCCAAAATGACATCTGATTCAAGGGTCACCCTCCCAGGCCTCACCCTACACAGGAACAACAGAGTGGGCAGACGTGGTGGGGGGTGTGCTGTGTATGTCCGAGACTCCTTGATTTGCCATGCACTGCCAACACCCAGTCTAGACCATGGTGCCCAAGCCTTATCCGTAAAACTCCCCAGAAGCATCCGGAGCCTCCTATTACTGTAGCCTATGTACCCATGAGAAACCAAGCTCCTGCTATACAATCCCTTGCTAACTACATCTCCAGCTTTCCTCTCAAAACTGAACACATCATAGTTGATGATCTTAATGTGAACTGGCTTACCAGTTCGGCATCCCAGATCAAGGATACATTTGCTGCTTTGCACCTGACCCAGCTCGTCAAACAACCAACCAGGGTGAACTGCACTAAGGGCTCCAGCATCTTGATTGATCTTCTCCTTACAAACCATCCCCACAGAATCACTAACCTGGTGGTCCTTACGGACTCCCTAAGTGATCACTCTCCCATACTATTCTTCTGGTCTTGTTTACAACGAAAACCTGAACTACACAAGTCAGCTCGGTGCCGTCTCCAGCCTGGAGGCCTAAATAAACTTAGGAAATATCTAACCCTTTGGGATTGGTCCCCACTATCTCAGGCTGCCTCCATAGATGAAGCCCTTGATTACTTTACCTGCACCTTTAATAAGGTATTCGATATCTATGCCCCTCTCTCAAAAGTGCAGTCCAGGAAGCGTACTGCCACCTGGATCACACCTGAACTGCTCCATCAGCTAAAGCATAGAGTGAACTCTGCCATATAGCAGTCGCCTCTGGCTCGCAGGCCAAAAGGCAGATGTATAAAGCGGCTCGTAACAAATGCACCTGGGCAGTAAAGCAGACCAAATCTGAACAATACAAAAAGACCCTTGCCTCCTCCTGGGGGAATGCTCGGTTGTTTTGGGACAACATCAAGGAACTCAACGGCAAATCTTGGCTTCCCCACCCTCCCTACTTACAGTAAACAATATCCTCACCACCGACCCACTGGCCATCGCCGACTGCTTCAACGGGTCCTTCTCTGACCTCAGTGTAGTACTCCCGAACAACTTTTTTGACCCCATTCTGGAAATCCCACCCCCTAACCTTCAGTATCCCTTGTTCTGCTTCAGTGTAGTCACAATGAATGAGGCTAAACCTTTTCTCGCTAATGCTCTTAGTGGTTCTTGCTGCTGCAAGGATTCTTTTGACATGAGGATCCTTCATCTAGTACTAGATTCAGTACTGTCCCCGTTGACTGACCTCATTAACCGCTCACTATGCTTGGGATAGTTCCCTACAGGCTGGAAGATGGCCACTATCACCCCTGTATTGACATGTGGTGATAGCACATCCCCCAACAATTACCGGCCCATCTCCATTCCCCCAAAGCCCTAGAAAACATTATTGCCACCCAGCTCACTGAATACCTGTATACTAACAACATACTGTGCAGAGAACAACATGGTTTCTGGTCCAGACGCAGTACAACCACGGCCCTCACTGAGTTCTCTAACTTCCTCCACTCAGCCCTGGATAAAAAACACATTGCTGGAGCTGTCTACATAGACCTGTCTAAGGCTTTTGATACTGTATTACTTACTTACTTACTTGGTATGAAAGAACAGAAGAAGGCCAGAGCCCATCGAGACTGTTCCCCACACTATGTGGGACATTATCTATTATCCCTCAACCAAACATCTAATTTGTTTTTAAAGACAGTGGCACTAGTTGCCTCTACCAATTCGTGTGGCAAGGTGTTCCATACAATGGATGCTCTTTTTGGAAAAAAGTTTCCCCTTTTGCTGGTTTTATAAGTTTTTACTTCAAGCTGTTTATTATGCAGTCTCGGAACATGTCTCCTTCTGGAGAGTGTTAGACCACATTTTTCCATTAGATCTGGTGAATTTATTAAATTAAAAACCATAAGCATGTCACCTCTTAATCTTCTAGTTTGAAGAGAGAAGAGACCAGTAGCTTTTAATCTGTTCTGATAATCCAAGTTTGTTAATCTTGGAATCATTCTAGTTACCCTCCTTTGAACCTGTTCAAGAATTGCTATGTCTTTTTTTTGGTTTGGATTCCAGAAAGGGGAGCCATAGTCTAGATACAGTCTAATGTATGCCCTGTACAATGGAATAAGGCATTGTTCAGTGCGATTAACAAAAGTGCGTTTTATTTGCTTCAAAAGTCTGTTGGTCATGCAAGCAGTTCTAACACAGTGATCATTTGATGTAAGCTTATTATTAACATATATCCCTAAGTCTTTTTCACAGTTTGATGAGTGAAGTGGTAGTCCGTTTATATAATATATCGTTTTTGGATTATTTACACCGAAATGCACTACTAAACATTTGACTTGATTAAACTGCATGTGAGTTTCCTTTGCCCAAAGTGTTAATTTTTCCAAATCCTTCTTTAATGCAGAAATATTTTCTTGATTATTAACCTTGCCACCCAATTTAGTATCGTCTGCAAATTTAACCATGAATTTTTTTGGCCCTGTTTGTAAATCACTGATAAAGAGATTAAACAATGTTGGTCCCAAGACCGACCCATGTGGTACACCACTTGTCACACTACCCGAATCAGACAAGATATCATTAATTCTGACTCTCTGAGAACAATTTGTCAACCAGTTTAAAGTCCAGTTGACAATATCAGGTGACAAACTTAGACTGTGCATTTTAGTAATGAGTTTTTCATGTGAGACTTTATCGAAAGCTCTACTAAAGTCCAAAAGAATTACATCAGTAGGGATACCCACATCTAGTAGAGTACTTATATTATTGTAAAAAGATATCAGATTGGTGGTGCAGGAATAGTTTGGAGTAAACCATGCTAATTTGAATCATAAATTCCTAACTTTTTACAATCTTGATCTATTAGAGACTTCATTACTTGTTCCATTAATTTATCAGCCACTCAGGTCAGGCTAATTGGACGATAATTTTGCACAGAACCTCTATTGCCTTTTTTAAATATGGGAGTAACTATTGCTGAACGTCAATCATTTGGTACAATGCTTTCTTTTAAGGATTTGTTGAAGATAATTGACAAAGGTATAGAAATATTTATAGAGGTTTCGATCAGAAACCATGGATGAATACCGTCTGGGACCGGACTAGTATTTTTTTTTAGTTTTTTGATAGCCTGTATAATGTCAGTTGGATAGAACCTATGATAATCAACGTGATGAACTTTAAATGTAATAATAGGTGATTTTTGAGAGAAGACAGAACAAAAGTACTTATTAAAGAGATGTGAGGTTTCTATATCAGATGGAGAAGAGCCATTGGTTATAATGGGACCAATGGTTCTTGATACACCTTTTTTACTATTTATATAGGAGAAAAGAGATTTGTGACAGTCTTTTGTGTGAGCTAGTTTAAATTCTAGCTTATTTTTTGCCAATTTAATAGAATTTTTTACGTTTTTCAGAGATAGTCTGTATTTATGTAATAGAGTAGTTTTAAATCAAACAGAACTATTCTTAAAAAGTTGTAACTGTTTTCCACCCCCTACTCTTAAGCACACTCCACCGCATAGGTATGTCGAAAGGACTCATATCTTGGTTTGCCAGCTACTTTACACATGGATCGCAATGTGTCAAAATAAACAACACCCTCTCAACCACCCTGCCAGTCTGATCCAGGGTCCCTCAGGGCTCCATTCAAGCAACATGAAGTCTTGCTGTATTCTGACAAATGCAGTTAGGTCCTGCCTTTCAACTGCCCCGGAGAACATAAGGTTAACTTTTCTATGCATGGCATAGAATGTTCATCTTGAGCTCTGTTGAAGCCTCTGCCTGTTGTTATTCGAACTGCAACTGTCAGATTCTTTACTCCGCCTCACTGAACAGTCGCTCTGGAGATTTCTCCTGCTGCTCGGTTCAAAGTCGGTTGAAGTGTCGGTTTTCGGTCGGTTTTCTTCCGAAATTGTTGTTTCCGCATAGTTGGTTCCAGTCTCTGTCTGTGGTACCGTGAGTACTAGATAGGTTTTGTTCTGTTTTCTGTGTGGAACTTGTAAAGCTGTGGATCGGTTCGGCTGAACCGATCATTTTGAGGTAAAATTTGTACTTTACTTTAGTGTGTGGTTACTGGTCCGTATCCGTTCTAAAAAAAAAAAAAGGGTTTTAGTACGTTTTTTTTCCAAGACCCGTGACACGGTCAGGAACCGATAGGGGAGTCTTGCCTGTCGGATTGCCGAAAAAAGGGTAAGTTTGGTTAGGCTGGCCATGTCTGAGAAACCCAAGAAGAAAAATAGGCTCACTGGGTTTCAACACTGCAGTGTGTGTGGGGAGGTCTTTGCTAATGCTGATCCTCACACCACCTGTGTTTATTGTCTGGGGTTTGACCACCTCGATTCCGACTGCCAAATTTGCAAAAAATTTCCCAAATCTACCCTGGAAAAGAGATTAGGTAGACTGAGGGAAAGGGAGGCAGAGAAATCTGCTGACCCGGATGGCCAGCCCGGTTTGGTTCTGACCGAACCAGAAGGAGTGCCCTCTGACCAGGGCGATACTTGGCAAGGAGAGCCGATTCCGAGGAATCGTCTCGACAGAAAGAAAAAGAAAAGACAAGTCGACCGGTTCAGATCCAGAATCTCATACTCCGACCGCCGATGAAATAGCCAAAGTGATTAGGATTGTGGAATCGCTTCGATCGGTTCCGACTGAAACGGCACCTTTTGGCAGGGGCTTGGTTCAGTCGGTTCCCCCAGTTCCGGATTATACCCTGGAAGAATTTTATGAACCAGAGTTTGAGGAGGAAGGAGAGTTAAAAGATGACTATGGTGATGGTGAAAGTCTGGATGTGCCTATTGACCCGGACATCTCCCCAGACAGACCTTCAGGTGTTTCTCCTCCTAGGCTTTCTGAGTCCCCTTCACACTACATGTTTTACAGAAAGGTGGCTGATACCCTCCAGCTTCCTGTGGAGGAGGCAGTGGAGGATCAGGAAGAGCCTGACTATGTGGAGATGATGGACATCCCAGAATCCAGGAGACTGTCTATTCCCCTCCACAAATCTTTTGGGAAACAGACACAAAAAATTCTGAAGTCTCCCAATTCCATACTTCCTGTGGACAGAAGAATGGACAAGAGGTATACTCTTTCAGGCTCAGATACGGAGTTCTTCTATCAGCAGTGCAGCCATGTTGGGGTTGTACAGGCTGCTGCCTGTGATAAGGCAAGCATTCCCTTGGCATCACACCCCCCAGACACGGACTCCAGGAAGATTGATGCCAATGCAAAGAAGCAGTACATGGCACCATCCTTAGGACTCAGGCAGGCTAATTATATGGCCTGTGCAGCCAGGTACCAGAAGTCCAGGTGGGACACTATATTGGCACTGGCTAAACAGGCTCCTCCCCAGCTTGCCAAGGAGCTGGAGCAGGTGGCTGCGGATGGGATTGAGGCATCGAAAGTTCAGTTTCATGCTGCTGTAGACTCCAATGATGTATCATCAAGAGTCATGGCTACATCTGTGGCTCTTCGGAGAATGGCTTGACTCAGAGGTACTAGCCTCTCACAGGATACCCAGGCTAAGGCCATGGATGTTCCTGTAGTGGGTAATTCTCTGTTTGGGGAGCAGACAGAGAATTACATGAAGAAAATGGATAAATACAGGACCACTCACAGGGGTGCTCAGGCCAAGGAAAGGCAAGCAACTCCTCAAAGGCAGCAGTCCAGGGGCAGGCCTTTCCAAAGGCCTTTTTACCAAGCACAGGCCTCTTCTTCTTTTTCTCAGAGGGGGTTCTTCAGAGGGAGAGGCAGAAGGGGGATGAGCAGGCCTGCATCCACCCTTCAGCCTAAAACCCCTGCCAAGCAGACACTCTGATGGATCTGCCCGGGTTGATTCTGCTATCCCAGTAGGGGACAGGCTGGCTTACTTTGTCCAGGACTGGATGTCTCTTACATCAGACAAGTGGGTCCTGGAAGTAGTAAGCCAGGGTCTGGTTCTCAGCTTTAAAAAATATCCTAAGCTGAGAGACAGATCTTTTCCACCTGCAAATCTCTCAGAGACCCTTACCCTAGAGGCAGAGGTTTCTTCTCTCCTAGCTCTCAGAGCTATAGAGAGAGTACCTACCCTACAATGGGGCAAAGGATTGTACTCCAGGTACTTCCTAACCCCCAATAAGACAGGAGAGTGGTGACCCATCCTGGACCGAAGATACCTGAACAAACATCTTTTAAAGCCAAAGTTCAAAATGATAACTCTAGGAATTATCCTTCCCTCTCTAAGGCCAGGGGACTGGCTAGCCTCCCTGGACCTCAAAGATGCCTACTTTCACATTCCCATCAGGTGCTCCCACAGAAAGTACCTCAGGTTCAAGTTGCCCTCAGGCCACTATCAGTTCAGAGCAATGCCCTTTGGCCTAACTTCAGCTCCAAGGGTCTTCACAAAGTGCCTGGCAGTAGTTGTTGCCTTCCTAAGAAGACAAAATATTTCCATTTTCCTATACTTGGACGACTGGCTCATAGTAGGCCAGTCTCCAGACCAAGTCAAGTCACACCTGCAAGTGACCCAGCAAGTGCTCACTTCTTTAGGATTCCTTCTCAGCCTACCAAAGTCAGTTCTCAAACCAGTGCAGCTCCTCACCTTCATAGGTGCAGAGCTGGATATGGTAAAAGCAAGAGCCTTCCTTCCCCTGGAGAGGGCAAGGACCCTCATGGAACTGGCCTCTTCATTCAGCCTTCAGTTGTCTCGACCAGCAAGGCATTTCCTTCAGCTACTGGGCCACATGACAGCTTCTACAGCAGTGGTCCATGGCGCAAGATTCCAAATGAGGGACATTCAGTTCCACTTAAGAGCTTTTTGGTCCCAAAGAAAGGATTCCCTTACCAAACTAATTCCAGGGACTCGAACTCTGATCCAAGCCCTGCAATGGTGGCAGGATCAGGACAATTTGAGGCAAGGGGTTCCATTTGTCACTCAGTCTCATTCAGTGGTCCTCACCACAGATGCTTCCCTGCTGGGCTGGGGAGCCCATTTGGGGGAACTTACCACCTAAAGACTGTGGTCGCCTCAGGAATCTCTGCTTCACATCAATCTCTTGGAACTCAGAGCAGTGTTTCTGGCACTGCAAGCTTTTTCCAAATCTGTACAGAACAAGGTGGTTCAGGTCAGAACAGACAACACCACCACCATGTGGTACATCAACAGGCAAGGAGGCACTCGGTCTATGGCCTTGTGCACAGAAGCGATGAAGTTGTGGTCCCTGGCCTATTCCCTGCAGACCTCTCTGATAGCAGTTCACCTCCCAGGGAAGGACAATGTTCTAGCAGATGCACTGAGCAGAATATCCCAGGGCCATCACGAATGGGCCCTAGATCCTCTGGTGTTGAAAGTGATTTTTCTCAAGATGGGGCACTCCAGAGATAGATCTTTTTGCAGCCCCAGACAATCATCAGCTTCCTCTCTTTTGTTGCAGACCACCAGTCTTGGGCTCAGTCC
Source organism: Neoceratodus forsteri (assembly GCA_016271365.2). Classification (NCBI taxonomy): domain Eukaryota; kingdom Metazoa; phylum Chordata; order Ceratodontiformes; family Ceratodontidae; genus Neoceratodus; species Neoceratodus forsteri. Next base: position 263,152,524 of record CM057454.1, on the reverse strand, counting down.
CCCTGGATGCTCTGATTCTGAACTGGGAAGGGAAATTTCTGTATGCTTTTCCTCTCTTCCCTCTCCTGTTCAGAGTGTTAGTCAAGATAAGGTCACAACTATGCGAAGTGATTCTTATTGCTCCAGACTGGGCCAGGCAGCCATGGTATCCCTTGTTGCTGTCCCTAACAGTCCATCTTCCCCAGTCTCTTCCCAGGAATTACAACCTGTTAACATCCTCTCAGGGGAGGATTTGGTACCCGAATCTTCAGTCTCTCAATCTCAAGGCTTGGCTCTTGAAGAGTTAGAGTTTGCAGATCTGCATCTTTCCCAAGGGGTTCTGGATATCCTTAAGGCTTCTCGAAAGCCTTCCACCAGAAAGACTTACAACTCCAAATGGAAAAGATCCAGCATTTGGTGTTCTAAGAAGAATATTTCTCCAGACTCTGCTGAATTGCCTACGGTTCTGGATTATATGGTCCATCTTAATGGCTTAGGTCTCAGACCAGCTACTCTCAAGGTACACTTGGCAGCTGTTTCTGCTTTCCTGTCGGTAGGCAAGTCTTCCTCTCTGTCATCCCATCCTGTAAGTTTTTCACGGGATTGCTTCACACCAATCCCCCCCTTTAGGGATCCTGCTCCTGCTTGGGACCTTAATGTTTGCATTGCTCTGCTTATGCAACCCCCTTTTGAGCCTTTGTCTTCAGCAGAGCTTAAGTACTTGACTTGGAAAACTGTTTTTGGTAGCCATTACTTCTGCCAGACGTATCAGTGAATTGCAAGCCTTGTCAGTGGAATCTGATTTCATCTCTTTTCACAGAGACAAGTGGTCCTTAGAACTAACAGAACGTTCTTGCCTAAAGTGGTTTCAGATTTCCACCTCAATCAGTCTATATCTCTCCCTGTTTTCTTCACTGATCATTCTTCCTCGGGAGAGAGGAGGCTACACAGTTTGGATGTTAAAAGAGCCCTTAGCTACTACATAGAGCGTACCAAGGGTCACAGGTTTGAATCCCTCCAGTTGTTCCTTGCATATGGAGAAGTTGGTAAGGGCAAACCTGCCACTAAGAGATCTATTGCCAGGTGGATTGTTTCTTGTATACAATTCTGCTATGAAAAACTGGGTAGAACTCCACCCTCAGGCCTGAGGGCTCATTCCACAGGAGGTACAGCTGCTTCCCTGGATGCTGCCAGGTATATCCCTATCTTAGAAATTTGTTAAGTAGCCACCTGGAAAACAGTCCATACTTTTACCAAGCATTACTCTCTGGATATCCAGGTTAGGAGTGATGCTCAGTTTGGCACAGCAGTACTTCAGAGCTTGTTTCCAAAGTAGGTTCTGTCCCTCCTCCATGGAGGTACTGCTTGGTAGTCTGCATTTGTCAGAATACAGCAAGACTTCATGTTGTCTGAAGAAAAAATTACTCACCTTAGTAATTATGTTTCTTCTAGTGGAGTCTTGCTGTATTCACCACTCCCCTCTCAGAACCCAGATTTTTTTGGATGTGGGTAGGCAGGTGCAGTGTTGGCACCCTAGAGGTGCCTCCCCTTTTACACCCTCTTTTTTCTTTGGGTGGAATGTTGTTCATTTGATTGTTTTTGGTTTTTGGGTTTACTGACTTGAGTCTTCCTTTGAGAACCAAAAACATATTTTTGCCAGTTGGCTAGTAAAAATTTTACAGTTTCCACACAGAACACCTAGTGAGTTTTTGCTTGTAAAGATCTGACAGTTGCAGTTCCAATAACAACAGGCAGAGGCTTCAATCAAGCTCGAGATTAACATTCTATGCCATGCATAGAAAAGTTAACCCTATGTTTTCCGGGGCAATTGAAAGGCAGGACCTAACTGCATTTGTCAGAATACAGCAAGACTCCACTAGAAGAAACATAATTACTAAGGTGAGTAATTTTTTCTTCTCGGCCCTCTGTTATTCAGCATCTATCTGAACGCCCTGCCCGAATTCTGCTCCGGCAAACTACTCTTGTATGCGGATGACGTGGTACTCTTTGCCTTGCACCCGGATCCCAGTGTTCTGCAGTCCTCCCTCCAACACACATTTTACCAGATCGAGAACTGGTTCATGGACCATAGACTCATGGCCAACATAAAAAAGACAAAGACCATGCTCTTTGCCCATCGTCAGAACCAAGTCCAAGGATACGCAACTAACAATCCTCTCCCACTCTCTTCTTCCACTAGAGCAAGTCCCTACTTATAAATACCTGGGCTTAACCTTTGATTCATGCCTCTCATACCATGCACACATTAACAATCTATCCACAGCCATAAATGCCCCTATAGGATTACTGTATAGGCACAAAAATTGCCTACCACCGGAAGCCCTCAACCTGTCCATCACCTCGGTCCTCTCTCTAGTTGATTATGGGCTCACAGTTTACTTGGCTACTGATCCTACGGCACTGAACAAAATCCATCTGGCCATTAATAAAGCGTGTAGACTCCTCTCCGGGGCGGATAAGCGTACCCACACATGTACCCTGTATACCCTGGCAAACCTCCTCACCCTGGATGAAAGACTACGCTATCAAACATGTCTCCTCACTAAAAAAATTCACCTGAGGCTACCCCCGGTGGTGTCTGCCTCTTTTCAACCCCCACACTTCTGTGAACACCCGCACCGCCAGCAAACAGGTATGGTCTGTACCGAGGGTCAAAACCTCTTTAGCCCAAAGGTCTGTCCTTTACAGAGCTCCAGTCTGGTACAATCAGCTCCCCTCTGTTGTCTCCTCCATCTGCAGCCTAGGTCCCTTTAAGCTTGCTCTCAAAGAACACATACTTGCCTCACATCATTGTCAATGCACCACCTAGTTTAGGAACTGACTCAGTAGGCCTAGTATTCATGGCTGCTAAATTTAACCTCATGACTATGCCTTTGTTGGCAGCACATGCTTGTTAACTATGCTAGTTTCTCCACTCCTTAGTATACTCAAAGTTTTTATTGCCTTAAGCATATCTGTTCACTGGTGTACTACTGTAAACTGTAGACTATCTGCTGATGATTGTATTATACAACCAAGTTGTAAAATGGTAAAAAAACTGTAATAATGTGAGCTACTACTTCCTGTAACTCTTTATTTGCTGTGACTGTATTTGGTATGTCTGTAATGTTTCCTGACAGTATTTGGTATGTCTGTGATGTTTCCTAACATGGAGCCTTTGTAAATGAGTCTCTGACTCAAAGGTTGTAAATCCTAAAGAATATTAAATAAATAAAAATAAATAAATAAATGAATAACTCCGGGAGATTAAGCTGCTGTTCCTTTATACGGCTATTTTAATAAATTATCTTGCTATACAGCAATTGTAAAATGATGAAATCTGAATCTCGATGTACAGTTAATGGATTTAATGCACATATTTATAAAATTACATTACACAAGGCACTACACTGTGTTCAAAAATTTGAAACAAACTTTTTAAAACTTAAAACACACTTTGAAATGCTATTTAAAAACAGGACAGTTTAAGCATTTTATAGAAACATAGAAACATAGAATTTGTCGGCTGATGAGGACCGCTTGGCCCACCCAGTCTGCCCATTTCTCTACCTAATGTATAAACTGTAGATCCTAGTTAACCAGCAGCCTACTTCTTTCTACCCCAACCCCCTAGAATTGCCTTATGACTGTCCCATGCATGCTTGAATTCAAGCACTGTTTTTGACTCCACAACCTCCTCTGGAAGGCGTTCCATGCGTCCACAACCCTTTCTGTGAAAAAATACTTCCTTACATTACCTCTGAGCTGCCCCCTCTCTATCTTCAAATGGTGCCCCCTTGTTCTTGCGCACCTCTTTTTTTGAAAGATGCTACTGTCTTGGACTTTGTTGATTCTCTTGAGGTACTTGAAAGCTTCTATCATGTCCCCCCCTCCCTCCTTTCCTCGAGGCTATACATATTAAGCTCCTTTAGTCTCTCTTCATATGTCTTCTGGTTCAGACCCTGCACCATTTTAGTTGCCCTCTGGACAGCTTCCATCTTGTCAGGTACTGTGTGCTATCAGCCTTCAGTCTTAGTAAACAGCTTATCAGTTCTTGTCTGCCTTTTTGCTAACAAAGCAAGTTCTTGTTATAATGTCCTCCATTTCATAATGAATGCTAAAATCAGAGTGGTCAGGGTAGTTTTCTTCTAGATAGCTTCTCATTTGTTGTTAAGGTATGTCTGTATCTGTTCAGTATGGAGTCGTCTCGATTTCATTTTCTTCCTCCCCATCCTCAAGCTCAGGGTCTGCATCATCGTCCATTTTCCCTCTGACATCAGAGCAATTTTGACGTATGTTAACACACCAAAACAGTCGACATTGTCGTCCATGGCCTCAAATGTATCAAAGGCAGCTTGTTTAATCTGGGATGGTGTTGTTAACAGTCTCATGCTCGGTCTCGGCGGGGGGTCAGTTTCAGTGTCGTTGCCCCACAACTGAAAACCGCCTTACGATAGCAGTTAGTGATAATGACACTTTTACGTGGCCACTTAAGGCTGCCACTGGGGAAAGGGACTTAGGAGTTGTGGTGACAAAGGATTTCAAATTGAAACAACGTCATCACAGTGCTAAGAAGACAAACACTATTTTGAACTGCATTAAGCGACACATTAAAAGCAGGGATAAGGGTGTGATTGTGCCTTTGTATAGCTCCCTGGTGAGGCCCTGTTTGGAGTACTGCTCCCAATTCTGGTCGCCCAATTCAAAACAGGAGATCAAGACTTTGGAGAGGGTGCAGAGGAGAGCAACCAAGATGGTGCCTGGAATAAGTAACTTGAGCTACACTGACAGGCTAGAGGCTCTGGATTTGTATACTCAGTAATAAAGGAGAATGCATGGTGTTCTTTTTCAGTTGTTCAAGGCTCTCACATATGATGATCGCTGGGAAGGCCTAGGATTTGATTTTAGACAACAGAGTTATAATACTATGTCACGTATACTCCAGCTCAAGGAAACCAGCACAACCTAGAGTGGTTGAGAGGTTGGAATATTTTACCTAGTGAGGTGATAGGAAGTAGCAGTATGGTGAAGTTTAAGAACAGACTGGATGATTATTGTAAAAAAGGATGCTTATTAAGATATCCCCTGGTTTTGGGGTGAGCTTTGCATGGGCTCTTGCCTAATAAGCTTGTATCAAAACCTGTCTGACTCCAAGCCTGGATCATTATGTAAATAGCGTCAAACACTGTATGTTTTTTGGCCAGCTGTGATGGGGAAATTGATGTGCCACTATCAGGTTCATTAAGGATTTTGTTAAGCATGCACTTATGGTAAATTGCCTTGAAATTTTTTATGATGCCTTGGCCCATCAGCTGAATGAGTGACGCTGTGTTTGGGTGGCGGGGAGAAAAACAAATTTTATGTGGCTGAGTTGCAGGTGAGGGTGCACACTGCAGTTGTCTAATAGAGTGATTATTTCTCCTTTTTCTCTTCATTTCTGAATTATAATTAATCATTCATACTTTAAAAAGTGCAGCAGTCATCCGTGAATTTCTGTTGGAATGATAAAGCACAGGGAGGCACTCAACATTAGTGCCTCTAAAGCAGCAGGGTTTATAGCTTTTGCCAATGATAAACAACTTGCGTATCTCACTGCCATCCATGTTCTAGCAAGTTAAAACAGTCAGCCTTTCTTGCTGCCAGCATTTGACTCTGTTTTGAATGTTAAGGTGCCATCCGGGGTGGCTAGGAAAAATGCCAATTTTGCCATTATTAGAAACATAGAAACATAGACTTTGATGGCAGATAAGGACCGCTAGGCCCATCTAGTCTGCCCATTTCCCTACCTACAGGATAGGCCGCCGATCCTAGTTAACCAACAGCCTATTTCTTCCTACCCCCCACAAGAATTGCCTTATGTCTGTCCCATGCATTCTTGAATTCTCCTACAGTTTTAGACCCCACAACCTCCTCAGGAAGGCTGTTCCATGCATCCACTACCCTCTCTGTGAAAAAATACTTCCTCACATTGCCCCTGAACCCCTCTCCTTCTATCTTTAAATTGTGTCCCCTTGTTCTTGCAAGTCTCTTTTTCTGAAAGATGCTACCCTCTTGGACTTTGTTGATTCCACTGAGGTACTTAAAAGTTTCTATCATGTCCCCCCTCTCCCTTCTTTCCTCAAGGGTATACATATTAAGCTCCTTTAGTCTCTCCTCATACGGCTTCTCTTGCAGACCCTGCACCATTAGATGTGCATTAGATGTGGTTTTGAGTAGGTGGTCAGGCAGAATTGTGGGGAGAACGTTAGTTACCTAGTTTTCAACTGAAGATTTGTCTGCATTATGTGCTCTTTTGAACACAATGCCATTTGTCTGTTTAAAATGGCAGAGCCATCTATTCCTGGGCTCAAAGTCCTCTTTTTCCCAAACAGGCAGAAATATTTTTGGCCTTTGTTAAAAGCAGTGGCCCCGAGACAGATAAGTCTGCATCCCTGGCATGCTCAGACTTTTTCAGTAAAGCTTCTTCTATTGAAGCGTTGTTCCGTTTTCGTTTGCATTTTCGGATTGAGTTGACATTTTTGTGGAACTCATCCAGGAAATGCTGATATTTTTTAACTATGCATTATATCTGTGGCTGAGATATGCCAGGCTGCCTCGCTAGTGTACTCTGGGACATTCTGCGGTTCGGCCAATGTCTCCAGCACCTCAACATTGTCCAAAGTGGACAGTTTGCATTTCTGTTTGACAGGTGAGAACTTCATTAGTACAGGTAAGTAGAAGTGCAGTTAGCACTGCTGGATAGAGACAGCCACTTTATAGCTGTCATCGTAGGTTATAAAGAGGTGATTAGCAGGTGACTGAAGGCAAAACACATTGAGCCAGCACTAGGATTAGCATAGATTCATGGTGTAAATCTTTGTTTAAATGGGCCTAATCTGTTTAAGTAGGCTAATTAACTCATTACAGTTGGGAAAAACTAGGGAAACAGGAAAACCGGGCAGGAAACAAACAAGCTGTTTGTCAGATATTCCTTTAAGTAGGCTTGACTGTATTTTGCATGTTTTGTGTATTTCTGTTCCCTTTATCGTTTCTTACTGAGGACACCTGCCTGAAAACAGCACCCCCACACACACACTTTCCAGAGTTGTAATGATCTTGCTTCTTATCTGTACATGCAGTCAAGCTTATGCTTTTGTTATCCTAATAATGTTTCAAGAGTTATTGCCCTACTCTTTGGCCTTGGCCGCAGGCACTGAGATTCAAAAAGAACAGAACTTTTAGGGTTGGCAACGTCAGTGGCCAGCACCAGCATATGGTATTATGCTCATGCCAGCCGAATATAAAGCAATGCCAGCTCTAGCTGCCTCAGTTCCTGTTTACCCAACACTGTTGATCACAGTCTGTCTTTTTGGGAACCTGAACTTCACATTACTTTTTTTTTTCTTGTCTTATTTATTTATGCTCCTCCCCCAGAACTCCTGCCAGCCACTCCTTCAGAGCACCAATGCCCACCACACCACCACCTCGACCCTACGCCATCATCTCCTGACCCTGTCTCATGACCTTACCGGGGAACCCGACATTTCCTTGTGTTGGGATGGTCCCTCTCCTTCGAGGGGGAAGCGCCAGGAGGTGCAACTATGTATCCCCAGATGTCGCCACTGGGTCGGTCTGAGCTGTCCGGGGCTTTGCGGTGGTGTGGGCTGGGTGCTGTTCATCCGGTCAGTAGGGGGCCCATTTTCACATTTTCTTGACCCACCCAACACAGTAGCCTGCGTAAGGATGGCATCCTGAGGTGGGGACGTATGGGAGGGAGTGTTGAGGCTTCACACCCTCCCCCAGGCTTGTCCCCAGTCCACCTCTAGGAGCCCAGGCTTGACCCACCCCAATGGACACTTATGAATCCCCTCCCTGCCAGTCTCTGCTTCTGGTACCTGGGCTCAGGGTGCGAACCCAGGTCACCAAACAATACTTGTAATGGATATTCTGTCTACTTTGTTGGCAAATCACTGTAGTTTCTCTCATTATTTTCTTCATTTCAGAGTTTTTCAGTGTTGTTTTTTTTTTGTTTTGTTTTGGCCTCTGTCCCGCTGCAGCCTTCAATAAGCTTTATTTGATGCCTGTTTTGTCAGATAAGGATCCATTTTAATCTTGTAACTGTAGCAACAAGATTTCAGCTAAGGACCTCCACTCCAGATGTCTAGGTCATCTCAGTACTGAGAATGACGTTTGAGTTTGCAGCGACTGGACAAGCTCAAAAAGACAGCCATGAGACGAAGTAGTCATCTTGTTCACAGTCACACTCAGCATCAGCCTCTTGGCAAGACCCTTCTACTTCATCATCGCACAAGAAAAAGCGATGTCATTCCTCTTTAAGGTTGTCAAGGCACCATCACTCTTACTTCCCGGTTGCTGAACATGGAGGCCATGAGTGAAGCACTGTCATCACCCTTGGCACTGCCACCAAAAACCCCTATAACAGAGTTTGGACTGACCACATCCCTTTTCAGAAACCATTATCTCTGTCTCATCCATTTCCAAGCAGTGAGAGCTCAGAAGTTTGGCAGTTGGACAGTCCTAAAGGAACAGTGTTTTTTTTCTTTAGTGCTCCATGCCGTCACTTGGAATTGATAAATGAGTAAGAGGCACCCCTGCTAGGTACATCGGCATAGCTTAAAAGCTGTGACAGCATGGAATGTTGGGAACATACACCTCAACTGTTCCCCGATTACGAGGGACGTCCCTAATTTTTCCACTCAAAATTGCTCTGTCCCTCATTTGTCTGTCATGGAAAAGGTTCTGCCCACCCAGAAAATGTGCTGTAAATTCAGACTAAAAGCAGAAATTCATAATATTCTAAGATTCTAAATAAAAAATAATGTTCTTAGAGGTAAACATAATGGTTTCCACTGTGCTCTGAGCTTGTATCTTCTCGTTTGAAGATGTGTCCCTAATTATGAGAGTTATTGTCCCTCATTTTAATTGTCTGTGTACCACATTTCAGTTACAAAAAGGTTGAGGGGTATGGTTGGGGGAATAGTAGGGACATGAGCATTCCGCAGCATAATAGTCTTCAGTCTTTCTGTGCCACTGTGACGGGACAGCAGTACTTTTCAAGTAGGTCTTCGGCTTGATTTAAATCTTCACAGCATTTATTTGTTTCTTTCCACAAAAGTAACTCTAGCAGAAAGTTATTGTTTCAAAAAGTAGTAGTCTCTAAATTTAGTCATTCCTTTTTTAAATTTATTTTGATAAGCCAGCTTGTTTTCCTCACAAATGGCTTAGTTGGTAAAGGTCTGTATAAGCTGCTGCTCTACCCGTCTTGATTAAAATTAAGGTTGTTAGATAATATTACTGTGTTTGATTGGGCTTTTCTTAGCCTGGTGCTTAAGGGAAGTTCTGGGGAATGTTTTCCTTTTTTGATGGCTAGTTTCCCTCCCTCTGCATCAGTCTGCAGCTTGGTGCGTTCCCTTAGTGTTTAGGAGTACCTGTTCATCATATCACTGCTGAGTTCTAGCACAGATTTGATAGCTTTAAAGTACTTGCAGTACCATGAAACATTCTACCTTTTAAGATGCAGTATGGGGTGAGCCTGTTTTAGTACTACTGTAGAAGGGCTGACTCAAAAATAATTCACATGAATTTCTTTTACCTAATTTTTCGCTCAGATTTCACTTATATGATAGAGACAGAAGACACGATGGTCCATATAGGCTGCCCCTCCACATAAGTGGTAATAATCACTCAGTCCACTCCCTGACATATATGTGTCCATTCTATTTTTATATACTTATATTTTATTGGATTTTATGCATTTTACATTAAAAAAAAAAAAGAAAATTTAAACTGTTGATCATACATTATCTAACAACATAATACATCAAAAGCAGCTTGTTCAGTCTGGGATGGTGTTGTTAACAGTCTCATGCTCAGTCTCAGTGGGGTGGGGCAGTTTGTGTCGTTGCTCCACAACTGAAAACCACCTTCTGATAGCAGTTAGTGATAATGACACTTTTACATGGCCACTTAAGGCTGCCACTGAGGAAAGGGACTTCGGAGTTGTGGTGACAAAGGATTTCAAATTTAAACAATGTCATCACAGTGCTAAGAAGACAAACACTATTTTGAACTGCATTAAGCGACACATTAAAAGCAGGGATAAAGATGTGATTGTGCCTTTGTATAGCTCCCTGGTGAGGCCCTGTTTGGAGTACTGCTCCCAATTCTAGTCGCCCAATTCAAAACAGGAGATCAAGACTTTGGAGAGGGTGCAGAGGAGCACTCCTTTACCTTATACCTTAATGTTGGCGTGTCTAGACCAAAACATAAAAAAGGGAGGGGAATGAGTAACACCGTTTTAATTTTTTTAATACAGCAGTACACTAGCTGCACTTATTAGGTTATCAGACATATAAATAATATTTAACTTTTTATACAACATCACTTCCCCTTATTTTTACTTATTATATATTTATTCAAATACAGAAGTAATATTCCTTTTAATTATTGTACCTCCACTCCCCTATCCACCTCGGCTTTTACATGAAACTAACAATACAAACCCAACTGATACTAAAGGAACAGATCAAACATAAGATCAGACATAAAAAATACAGTACATTTCTATCAGATATTTATCAAATATTTGTCACATATGTATCATTTCCTCTTCGGAAAGTGTTGGGAATTCTGTGTCGTTATTCTGATTATACTGACTACGAATAAATTAAGCTAGTTGGTCTATTTCATAGAACAAATTCTGTACTCCTTTGTAATTTATTCAGACTTTTGCTGGGGCCAATAACTGATATTCAGCACCCATTTCCAGAAGTTCCTGCCGATATCCGAAAAAAGTGTTGTCTTCTTTGCTGAGTTGCATAGGCATAATCAGGGAAAATTGAACATTTCAAAGTTTTGTAGACTAATTGTGCTTTAATCCTGGAAAGTTTCATTATTAAGTTTCTATCAGAGGCAAACGCAAAAGAAACAAATACAGTTGATTTCTTATAGGTGGAGACTTCAGATTTTACATGGGAGTTTGAACTTTTATAATGTGGTTTTGGTGTAATATGGCATGCTTTTGTAATAAATGGTAAATTATCTTCTGGAAACTCAAAGAGTGAAACAAAAACATCTTTAAACATGTCTTGGACTGATTTAAAAGTTTCATCTAAACTTTGGGGCAACCTTGCTATTCTCAAATTTCTGTAACACTGTCGGTTCTTTAAAATTTCAATTTTTCTCGACATACTGTAATTGTCTCTACTCAAATTTGCTGTTGTGGCTTCCAGTCCAGTAAGTTTACTAGTATTTTTACTTGTTCCTCCCTTGTTTGATTCCACGTCTTTTGTCAGTGCCTTTATTTTCTCCCTGTTCTGTTTTGCGTCCACTTGTAAAAAGTCAGCTTTATCTGACAGTGCTTGAAACTTTCTGTCAAAAAGCTGTGACCATTTAAATAATTTATCTAGGGTATCCCCATGGAATCAATTGTATGCCTGGATGGTTTCCCACCTGAAACCGCCATAGTCATGTCTTTCTCTTATAGAGCAGGTGAAGTGGTCACAGATTCCCTTTCTCGGTCTTGTCTCTCCTGCGCTGGTTTGAAGTCTGCAGTCACCATTTCCGAAGTAAGAAGATTTCAGTCCACTGAAAAGGTACAAATGTCAGTTGGCAGATTTTGTTCCATTTCTGAGGCAGGGGGAATGGTATCGCACAACTTAATGTGATCGAGTAGTTTAACCTCCAATCTCTGCCCAGCAGTTCTGTGCTGGTCTGCACTTGGCGTCTCCTCAGAACGAGAGATTTCTCTCACCCTGCCAGTGCTCTCATTGCTGGACTCAAGCCTAAAATATTTTTTGAGTGGCTTGATTCTGGGCGAAGTGTATTCTTCAGTTGAAGAGGAGGATAAAACTTCACGTTTGTCTGCCATATGGTACACTTTTTGATTTACTCAAGCTAAGCGCTTGAAACTAGCAGCCGCCTGTCACCATATTGGACCCCCCCGCCTGTGTCCATTCTGTTTTTAAACATATTAAATGTCTATGTACTATATCATATGGTAGACTGTTTCAAATTCCTACTATTCTTTTTGAGTAAAATCCAGTTTTTGTATATTGATTTTAAATACGCTCACTTGTATCTGTTTATGTCTCCCTCCCCGTAATAGTAGTTGGTATAACCCTCATAAGCATTCTAATGGTTGCTTGTCATTGTACACATTGTACATTAACACTAGATCTCCCCCAATATACCTTATGTGTAGTGTATGTAGATCTAAGATGCTCAACCATTCCCTATAACTTTTGTCTTCTTGTCCTTCTATTGACCTAGTGACTCTTCTTTGTATTTTTTCCAGTGTTTCTATTGCCCACGTTTAGGCTGCCCCAGAACTGAGATCAATAATCAGTATGTGGTCTAACATAATTTCTGTATGGGGGTATTGTTATATCACTTTTAATAAAATGCCTACTAATACAAATAGATACTTTGATCCTTGGAATATAATGTCACAGTGCTGTTTAAATTTTAAATTATGTGTGACTGGTACACCAAGGTATTTTTCTTTACTTGTGTTTGTGAACCAGTCCTTATAAATACTTAGGATTGGATTAGTAATTGATTTGGTGAGCCTGTTGGCGCAGAAGCAGTGCTGCCACTTGCGAAGCTGGCAGCCTAGGTTCAGGAATGAGACTGGGACACTGGAGGATGGTGGAGTATCTCACTGGGTGCTCTCCTCCTCAGGGTGGGTGGCTGACTCCTCCCTGCTGCACATGCACCACCTGCACGTGCACCACCTGGGGTGCCCATGAGGCATGACCCAGCCAGGGACAGTAGTGGAAGGGGAGATGTAGATCCTTTAGGGTGCGCACACCTGTTGTGTAGCACATCACACATTCTCACACATTCCCAGCCAGGCATTTCAGGGTGAAATGACAAAGAATAACACCCAGCCCCACAAGATTATTATTATTATTTAGTTGTTAAACCAGAAGTAGCACACTAAGCTGAAAGCTTTTTTACAGGAGCGACCTGGAAGCACAGGGAAGTTAAGTGACTTGCTCAGGGTCACACGGTATGCAAGTGGAAGCTGTGGGATTCAAACCCAGGTCTGGTCTGCTGGATGTCACTAGATTTGTAGCTCAGAGCCTTAAACCACTGCGGTATACTGCCTCCCCAATGATGCCATCAAACATTGGGCCTGTGCTGCCTGAGCAGCACAAAGGAGCTTCCCTGCCACCAAATTTAGGGAAGACTGTAGGGTGGGATTGTCCCTCCCCCAGCCCTACTGTTGGACTCGGGGTTCTCCATTTGGAATTCTCCGGGTTCCAGGGTGATGACGGAGCTGCACGATAGCCAGGAAAAGGATAAAGGTAAAATTAAAAAAGATTAGTGATTTATAATCAGTCACCGCCTTACTAGTTAGTGCTGTATTGGGGGTCTCATATCATCTGCCATAAGATATAGCCAGAAAATGTGTTCTAACTACCTAAAGTCAGTTTACTATCCACAGTTGAGCAGTCTTCCACTGAGCATGTCTAGTCATAAAACCATTTTCAAGCTTGACTCCTCCTACCACCTAACCATTCACTCAGATCATTTCCTACACTGGAAGGTGCTAGGAATAGGATACTGGAATACCTGACCAACTCAGTAGATTTTTTGCAAAGTAAAATATTATATTTATTTAAAGGTGTGTGTGTGGGGGGGGGTAGACATTGCCTGTTAGACCCTCCCAGTGTTTCAGGGTCCCCACCGACCCCTTCTTCAGGGTGTACTGGTCACATTTGTATTTTCACCACATACAAACTTGAGTTGTATACCGCTGTGACTGCATGGTTGGTAGTTACAGGCTCAAGAATCCACTCTGGATTTTCTCGCATTGGAAGAGGGGGAACACATTGGATCTCCCAACTCCTTGTGAAGACAGAGGTTTCCATAATTTGCTTCTGTCTCTCCATTTCTTCAAGGGTGAGTCTCTGATTCTGGAGACATAAGAAGAAGCAAAAGAAGGAGTTGACTCTGTGGAATCACTGTTGCTCAAGGGATTTTCCAACTGGAGGTCCTCTTGTTTGGTTGTTTTGCATTGTTTATCCCCTCAGTCTGTCCGCAGAACGCCTGTCTTAGAAGCCGAAAGTGTTCAGGCTGAGTTGAGAGTGAGTTTGTTGAGGGAGAAGATTCCTTGTTCGCTCAGACTCCAGTGCTGACTGCAACCCATCCCAGGCAGGGTGGGAGGAGCTGACTGAGCTCCTGGTTGGCCATCTGCTAGTACAGACAGCACCAGTAGTCCTAAGCCTGGCACAACCTCCTGCCCACCCGGTACCAGGGGTCTGTCCGATGGCACCAAAGCCAGAGACTCCTGCGCTGCGTTGATCCGAGAGTCTGCCATGCTGCAGCAACTGACACAGGTTGAGCCTGCAGCTCTGCAGCTGATGGAATGTGATCTGACCAAGGATTTCAGGCCAGAGTCCGGCCTTTCTCCTCTCCTATCGGTGATGGTTTGCCTTATAGAGAGTGTCCTCCTTAACCGGGGTCAGCACTTCTCTATCCAGACTTAGATTTGGATGCATCATTCATCTTGTCAGTTGTCCATCACTGGGATGGCGGCCAGCCAAGTGACAGTCTCCTTTCAAGGGACCAATCCTCCTTGTTGGCCTTAATGAAATACATGTCTGTGGCTCTGGATACTTCATTTGAGGAAGTCCATAATAGAGAGACTTAACTGCTGGTGACCTTCCCAAATAGGACTTAACACTTGAGATAGCCTCGCCCATTGCCCTTGCCATTCTGGGCCCTTTATTCAGCATCTGGCAACACCAAGCCTTCTATTATGCCCCCACCGTGATATACGGACTGCAAGTGTGCGGTTCCCCTGGACAGACTGTTTCTTTTGTAACATCCATCCCTGGAGGATCTATTGTCAGACTCCATGTTCCACAGCTTAAAGTGAAGGTGCAGGGTGAGTTGGACAAGCTGTTACATGAGGAGTCCTAGAAGCAAGACCACCTTCGCTGTAAAGTCTGCATGGATGCTTCCCTAAGCATCTGCCTGGCCAGCTATGCAGCGTTGGCTCATTATAGCCATGAGCTGTCTGAGAGGCTCTCCAACCTCACCAACTTATTTGAAGAGTCCTCAGGATCTACGCAAGATTTGTGATCTTGGGCTGAATGTAACCAAGCACCAGTTGCACGTTGCCCTGAACATGGCCAACGTGTCGACCCAAGCAGTTGGTATGGCATTGTCCACATGCTGACTAGCATGGTTGCAAAGTTCACTTTCATTCCAGAAATCCCCTTTCTCAAAATTAGCCTTCCAAATCCACTCTCCAAAGTAACTTTAGGTCACTTGAAAGCTGGTTCTCCAGCAACAAAATGGTCCTCAATTACAAAAAAAATGAAGACCGTGCTCTTGTGTAGCCTCCCACAGAAGAAGAAACTTCCACCCTCTGTTATCTGAAATGGCCACGGTCAAAACTTTGAACAGGTGGAGATCTTCAAATACCTTGGAGTAACTCTGGATGACACTTTATCTTTTGTACCCCATGTTGACAGTCTGGTGGCCATAGTTAACAGAAGACTGGGTGCCGTGTACTGAAACAGCAGGAATGTGATTGGGGATGCTAGATGTCTTACTGCGGCCAGCTCTTTCCTGTCACTAATAGATTATGGACTCCTTGTCTATGCTTCTGCCTGTAACACAGTACTAAACAGAGTAAAGCTGATTTGTAATAAGGTTTGTCACTTTGTACATGGTGCAGATAACTGCACTTATATCCTTTGCTCACTCACTAGCGGGGTACCTTTACTAGCAGAATACTATATAGCTCTAGACCAGCTTGCTAGCCAAAAAGGTGCTCTTGGACCTAACACCCCCTGCTTTAACAAATTGCTTCTGCACCGTCTCCAAGCAGCACACCAAGAACATGGCCAGGAATGCCCTTAAGCCTCCTTTCTAGCATACTCAGCTGGGAAAGTGGTTGTTTGCTGTCAGGGCCTCTAACTAGTTAAACGAATTACGTGATATGCTGTTGAATCTCCCCAGGTTTTATCAGGTTAAGAGATCTTTGGAGTCTACCTTTGCAGTCCAGTGCAATTGTAACCGTTAAACAGTTTTATTCGGTTTCTCACTGTACCAAACTTGCGACTTTTTATACAACGATATGTATCAGTTTTTCAAAACTGAATGTAATTGTTTTACCTTAAGTGCTTGGAGCCTGACCCAACTGCATTTCCACTGCAACTGCTTATTGTACTTTTAATTTTTTTTGTGACTATGTATTTGATGTGGAACCATTCTTTGTAAATTTGCACTTTTGCTCAAAGGTACTCTCCAAAGTTTTCAATCAATCAATGAATAAATAAATAATCCAGCAATGAGTTTCTGAGCTGCCCTTGACAAGGATGGAACTTTTTGGGCCAGAAGTCGAAGACAGTCTCAC
The DNA here is from genome assembly GCA_016271365.2 of Neoceratodus forsteri. Lineage (NCBI taxonomy): Eukaryota > Metazoa > Chordata > Ceratodontiformes > Ceratodontidae > Neoceratodus > Neoceratodus forsteri. The sequence goes on along the minus strand of CM057454.1, from coordinate 263,136,170 downwards.
ATGTATTGAGAAGTCCATTGTGACCTGAGTTTTTGTGACACTGGTCTCCAGTTCTGACCAGTAGCTCCAGCCCAGGCCACGAGGCTCAGATTCCTTTCCTGGCCCCTACTGTGTTGCACAAAATCAACAGCAACCACAGCAGTAACAGAGGCCCCGCCAAGACTACAGAAAAGCAAGGCCAGTGCAGGGATGGAGAGGATATTTCCTCTGGAGGCCAGTCCTGGGGGGAAGAGGAGGTCTCGAGGGCAAAAAGTGATGTGATGAGGGGCCCCATCCCCAGACCTGCCACAGCGTCTAGTTGGGGGTCGTCTATCCCACTTTCTGCCATAACAGTCAGCTAATACTTCCAACAGATAGTTCCTGGAGGTGTAGATCATACTTCCTCTGAATCTCTCCCTGCACTATCAAGAGAGACTCATAAGCTTCTCGAGCGGCATGTGATAGAGCCTGTCCCAGGAAACTGACCCCAGCAGGAGTTTATATCACAGTACTTTCTGTTACCCAAACAGATGGAGGTCTGGAGCACCATTCTCAACCTGCAAATCCTAAACATGTTTATTGGCAGTCAAAATTTTGCATAGTAACTGCACCAAATCATTCCGCCTCTGGAGCCAGATGCTTGGTTTTGTTTCCAGGACCTGTAGGGTGCATATTTGCGCATCCATATCCATTTGTCACACAGAGGGATCCTCCACTTTCAGGTAGATGGAACCTTGTTTCTGTTCAAGCCATGCCATTCAACCTGTCATCAGCAGCTAGGATGTTCACCAAGTGCTTGTCTCAGACACAGAAGCATCATGACCTTTCCATAGCTCAGTGAATAGCTCAGTCCAGGGATCTAGCCATCCAGACGTTCTGGTACCTTGGCCTGATGATCAGTGTACCCAAGTCTGTGCTCACCCCAAAGCAGGACTGGACTCCCTCCAAGTTAGAATGTTGCAGAGTTTTTACACTCCAGACAGATTCAACTTGGACGGTGGCTGAGGGCCCAGAAAGGTAACTCAGGCTAGACTTAGTTGTTATGATTTAAATATATTTTTTTATTGTAGCATTAATAAAAAGATCCCTAATACAGCAAAACTAGACAGATGACAGCCCACCACTGTCATGGTGATAAGCATGCAGAGAATCAAAGCAGACTATACTTTTGCATGGTCAGCTTGAACTGACCTTTGAGCTGTGCTGTAGTGATCTTACAGTACCATTCAAGCCCTTGGTGGCTATTCTTAGAAAGGCTCCTAAGACAGAATGAACCTTATCTGACAGGTAGTACTGTCCTTCTTAATAGTGTTTCATTTAAATGGTGTTTTAGTAAACCTCATTTCTTTCTTTACACATGCCATCTGATTTCTACATATTTAATTCCTTCTCAGTCTCCTTCAGTCTAACATAGTATATTACCTTTTGCTAATTTCTGAGCTCCTTTTTATTAGTTACTGTGATTTCTCAGTCCTTTTTCTTTCAACACTTTACCAGTTCCTTTAATATTTTGCTCTAATTCCACAGTGTGTTGTTCACCAGACATAGTGGGGGGCTTGTGCTTATTTGCCTGATTGCTTTTGGTTGAGCAATTGATCCTGGACCAAGATTTCCTCTAGCTTCTGTGCTTCATGGCCACTGCCACAGTCATGATATGCTAGGCCCACTAGCGCATGCAGCACAGTCAGTGGGAACTGGGGTGCCAGTGGTCTCTGTCACATGCTGCAGTAAACCAACTGGTCCAGGAGACACAGCTGATGCTGGATGGCATCCATTTGTGGCTGTTTCCTGCAAACCTCTCAAAGGACATCCTGTTTGTCCAAGAGGAGCACTTGGTCATTCTCACAACAAGTGCAACAATTGGTGGGCTGGGGTGCACATACAGTGAAGCCTACCAGGATGAAGCCCAACTCTGCAGAATTCCGCAGTAGAGTTACTGCAGCAAACAATGCAATTTCAATGGGAGTTAATTCCTTTTTGTCATGCTGGAAACCTGTGACACTGTACTTCATCCTGGCAGGCTTCACTGTATGCTGGACACCAGAGCGTATAGATTCTAGTCACTGAGCAAGACTCAGCTTCACATCACCAGCTGGAATTCAGCATTGTTAAGCTAATGGTGGCAGAGTTTGTACCACTGGTTCAAGTGGTCCAGGCCTGCATGGGCCACATGATCACCATCTTCTGTCTGAAGAAAGAGCTACATGCACTCTTTTTCTTTATGCAAGGAGATACTCTGGACAAAATCTGTGGCTTGCTCCTACATGATGACATGCTGGCAGCCCCTGTTGCTGTAGTGAACAACCAACTTGTGGAAGCTCTCAGTAGTCTGGGAGAGGCATCCCATAAGTGGTCACTACATCTGTGGGTAGTGTCCCAGTTGTTCTCAGAATGGGGAACACTTGTCAGTGGCTCTGTTTGTTTCCTGGAACAAGACGCTCAGGATGTTCTGTGCCCAACCCCCTTAGCAGGGCACTTTGCTAGTGTATGTGTTACCTTGGTTCTTGGCTCAGGACCTCCTGTATGCCTTTCCTCCATTTCCTGTAGTCCGCAAGGTGGTCTTCAAAGCTCAGTGGGGAGAGGGAGTCTCTGATTATGATCACGCTGGACTGGCTGTGCCATTTCTGGTATCACAGTTTCCTCGGTCTCAGCAGCAGTCTATTGCAGCTGCTTCTGCTCATGTGGGACCTGCTGATGAGGTCTAAGTACATTCAGACCTGCAGTTTGTGCACCAGCCCACCTGGTTCCTGAGCAGCTAGAATTCCAGGCCTTTGGGCTTTCTGATGATGCAGTTGCTGGAGGTTTCTGGGAAGAAGTCAACTTGCAAGACATACACTTTCAGATTCTCAAACTGGCGTCAGGACTCAGCATTGGTTGCTGCACCTCTCCAGCTCAATGCTTGATCTTTTTTGAGTACCTCTTGTTCCTATTCCTGTCTTAGGGTTGTAAACAGTGTTTCAAACCCCAGGAAATCTTACTGTATTCTAAGTAATGCAGCATGGTCTCTCCATAGGAATGTCCCGGAGCTAAAATGGTTAATAGAACCTATGCAAATGATGGAATGCTAGGCTTGAGCTCAGTTTTCAAACCACTGTCCCTGGTTACAGTTCTTCATCCGTCAGATTCTTTACTCTGCTTGCCTCAATTTTCCGACTCTGGAAGTAAGTCATTTATATTGTCATTGTTTTACTGGGGTAACTCCTGGCTATTTATCGGTTGGCGTTAACTGGAGAAAAAAAAAAAGGAGAGAGAGATAGTTTATCTTTTCTGGTTATGTCACAGAAAACCAAGAAAAGAATGGGATCTACAGGTTTCCAGTATTGCACTGATGCGGGGAAACTTTTGCTAAAGCTGATCCACATTTAATCTGTGTATTCTGTCTGGGGTTTGAACACCTTAAGACAGACTGTGAGATTTGTAAGAATTTTCCGCAGTAAGCGGTTGAGAGGCGGTAGAAATGACTTCAGGAAAAAATGACTGAATAGGCTGCTGACCCGGCCATAGATAAACTGGTTCCTCCTCAGAAAGAACCGGAGGAGCTGCCCCCTGAACAGGGCGAAGGCTCCTCAGGGAAAAAATGTACCACTGATAATGCTGTTGAACCAGCTGTTGTGAGTGAAAAGAAAAGAAAAACATACTCGACAGGAACCCAACCAAAGAATGCTGTGGCTCCTACTGCTGAAGAAATCGCTAACGCGATTAGGAATATCCAGTCTCTGCAGTCTAGAAGCCTGGTCCCAGCTGAAAAATGACTCCTTTCAACGGTCCACCCTGGTTCAACCCAGGTTCCCGGTTCAGTGGACCCCATTTGTGATCACTATGGGGAAGAAGAGGAGGATGGGGATTTTGGAGAGTCCATTGAACCGGACATCTCCCCAGATCCTCACCGTCCTGACTCCCCTGATAAGGGAACTGAGGACTTTACCTCTTACTACACTTTCATGAAACAAGTGGCTCAGACCCTTGATCTGCCCACTCAGGAGTCAACTGAGGAAGAGGACTATAGGGAGATGATGGATGTCCCAGCATCAAAAAGATTGCTACTTCCAATCCACAAATCCCTCAAGAAACAGACCCTAAAAGTTTTGCAGACACCCCCTTGCCTTACACAGGCCTCCTACATGTCATATGTGGCTAGGTACCAGAAAACTCTTAGAAGCACAGTCCTTGACATTGCTAAGGCTGTTCCATCTCCCATGGCAGTCGACCTGGAAGAAGCTGCAAACAGAGGAATGGAAGCTGCCAAAACACAGTTCAGGATGGCAGTGGATGCCAGTGACACTGCATCCAGACAAGTGGCAGCGTCAGTGTCCCTCAGAAGGTTTGCCTGGCTCAGGACCACCAATCTGAGGCAGGATACACAGACCAAAGCCCTAGATTTTCACAGTGATCATATGTCTCTGGTTGAGGAGCAAACAGAAGCATATATGAAAAAAATGGATGAATACAAGGCTGTTTATTAGAGTGGTGCAGTGAAAGAAAGATCATCTACACCCCAGAAATACCAGAACAGAGGTGGTAGGGGCAGGACTCACTACAGGCCTTTTTTCCAGCCTCAAGCTTTCCCCCAGTACCAACAACAGAGGGAATACTTTAGAGGCATAGGCAGAAGGGGCTGTGGCCGCACTAGCCCCAGCACACATCCAGCAGCCCAGGCAAAGCAGACACCCTTAGGTGCCTGCTCGAGTCGCCTCCCCAATCCATGTAGGGGGCAGTCTGGCCCACTACCTCCAGGAGTGGCAAAATATCACCACAGACAAGTGTGTCCCGGAAGTGGTGGGCCAGGGTCTTGTCCTCAGTTTCAAGTTCATGCCAAAACTGAGGTCAAGGGTCTTCAAACTTTCTACCCCAAACAGACACTTGTCAGAGTCAAAATTCAAGATGGTGACTCTGACTACTATCCTGCCATCTTTAAGGCAGGGAGACTAGCTGGCATTCCTGGATCTAAAGGATGCCTTTCACATTCCTATCGGGCAGTCCCACAGAAAGTACCTCGGGTTCAGATTGCCATCAGTCCATTATCAGTTCAGGTCAATGCGCTTTGGACTGACCTCTGCTCCAAGGGTTCACAGATTGTCTGGTTGTGGTCGTGGCACACCTAAGGAGGCAGGGGGTAATAGTATTCTTCTATCTGGATGACTGGCTAATTGTAGGTCAGTCACATCATCAAGTCAAGGAGACACTAGCACTCACATAGGGCACAATGCAGTCCTTGGGGTTCCTGGTGAATCAAAAAAAGTCAGTACTGGAACCAATCCAGTTCCTGGAATTCATAGGAGCTGAGCTGTACACTTGAAACAGAAGGGCTTTCGTCCCACAGGGAAGAGTGGACAGCTTGGTGCAGGTGGCCAGCTCCTTCAGGCTGTATGTCCCAAGGCCGACGAGGCATTTTCTGTAGTTGCTAGGCCACATGGCAGCATCCACAGCAGCAGTGTCAGGGGCCAGGTTCCAAATGAGGGCTGTTCAGTTCCACCTCCGAGCTCCTTGGCTTCAAAAAAGAGACTCACTAGCATTCCTTCAAGCACTGCAGTGCTGGCAAGACAAGGTCAACCTCAGACAAGGGGTGCCATTCTTGCAGCAACCCCCTTCACTGGTACTAACCACAGATGCGTCACTCCTGGGTTGGGGGACACATTTAGGGGAGCACATGGAGAAAAAACAGGAGTCACTACTGCACATCAACCTGTTGGAACTCAGGGCAGTCCTCCTGGGCATTCAGTCCTTCGCCAGCCTAGTAAAGGGCAAGGTGGTGCAGGTCAGGACAGACAATACAACCACCATGTACTGTATAAACAAACAAGAGGGCACAAGGTCAACCCCACTGTGTACAGAGGTCATGAAAATCAGGAGTCTGGCATATTCTCTGGAAGTCTTCCTCTCGGCAGTCCATCTCCCAGGGAAGGACAATGTCTTAGCAGATGCGCTCAGCAGAATAAATCAGGACCACCACAAGTGGTCCCTGAACAAGCAAGTCCTGGAGGTTGCCTTCAGGAGATGGGGCACCCCAGAAGTGGACCTCTTCGCAGCTCCAGACAATCATCAGCTACCACAGTTCTGTTGCAGGCCTCCGGTCAAGGGCACAATCCCTCTGGACGCACTGCTCTTGGATTGGACAGGGAGGTTCCTGTATGTCTTTCCTCCTTTTCCCTTGCTGCTGAGGATACTGAACAAGCTCAGATCCCAGCCAGCAACAATGATTCTCATTGCCCCAGACTGGGACAAGCAGCCCTGGTATTCACTGATCCTATCCATGTCAGTAGCCAGGCCTGTCAGCCTCCCCAGGAGGCAGTACCTGCTGATCTCTTCCCAAGGCAGGCTCATGTACCCCAACCTTCAGTCCCTCAGGCTCAGGGTCTGGCTCTTGAGGACCTAGAGTATGCAAATTTGCAACTGTCAGAAGGGGTGATGGAGATACTCTGGGTATCTAGAAAACCATCTACTAGAAAAACTTATTCTTCCAAATGGAGGAGGTTATCCATTTGGTGTCAGGGAAGGAATATCGACCATAAACAGGCCAGTTTGCCAGTGGTCTTGGAATACTTAACCTATCTCCATTGTCTGGGCTTAAGGGCCTCTACCCTTAAAGTACACCTGGCAGCTGTTTCATCCTGTCAGCTGGCAAAGGGCTGTCCTTAGCCTCCGATCCAGTGTTCAGAAAGTTTTACAAGAGGTTACTACATTTGCATTCCCCACATAGGGAGCCTACATCCATGTGGGATCTTAATATATGTATTGTCCAGCTCATGCAGCCCTCCTTTGAGCCCATGTCCTCCGCAGACGTAAAGTAGGTGACTTGGAAAACAGTGTTCCTAGTGGCCATTACCTCAGCCAGGAGGATTAGCTAGCCTCCAGGCCCTATCTACAGAGCCTGGCTACATTGCTGTCCATAAAGTCAAAGTCATTCTGAGGACTAACAGGAAAATCTTACTTCGAGATACAGCTCTTGCAACAGGTTACACCATTAGGACTGAAGCCGGCAGGCGCGAGGACCCTACGGAAATTTTCTAGCTAGCAGTCTTCCGCGGGGACAGCCTCCGACATTGGGCGTAGTACATAAGGAGGCGGTCCCCTCATAATCCCCAGTTCTTTTCCTGCCGTCGACATCGCCAGTATCAGCCTCTCGGTCTCCTTTTCTAGCATGCAACGACCTTTAGAACTACGATGATTTTCTTCTTTTGTCCGACTTTGGAATCAACTGATGTCCTTTCCAACTACTTCTATTGAGGGTCACCATTCGAAGTGTGCCTGTGGCAAACAGATCCCCTTCAAGGATCCACATTCGGCCTGCGTGCACTGCCTAGGCCCGGAACACGACACCAAGGCCTGCTCCTTCTGCCAGGGTTTTAACAGTCGCACCAGGATCCGCTGCCAGAGGGCCCTTCAAGCGTTTCTCTTGGAGGAGAAACTGAAAACCATGGCTAAAGAACCTTCCTCCTGGGGGGAGTCGTTGGGTAAAACCCACAAGCACCGGGACAAACACCGGGAAAAGGAAAGGTCCAGGTTCCCTGCAAGGGCCTCGGACTCCCGAAGCTCCAGCTCGAGATCAGACCGCTCTCCCTCCCGGGCTCGGTCGCAACCTCCCCTGGTTCAGGTCAGATCCTCCAGCGGCTACTCTTCTCTGCAGCCCCTGAAGACTTCCAGGCTGTCGGCCTCTTCCACTCCATCTAAGGCCTCGTTGAAGTCTTGGCAGCACCATAAATCTTCTTTCCGCCGGCGGGACACTGATGCCAGGTCAGTTTCTCAGCCTCCGCGTGGATCGGATCCGATTCCTCATAAGACCAAGGACCTGACGTCCCTCAAACAGACGTCCGACCCGACATCAGCACACCCGATGTCGGCCAAGCACCACCGGCGCTCCCAGGAGCTGGTGACACCTAAGCACCCGTCGCCGGCCAGGCGTTCGCCTCTGAGGGCATCGGCCAGGGGACCGACGTCGGCTACTCCAGAGAAGAGGACCGCACCACCGTCGCCGGCGGATGCCAGTCAGAAGGACTTGGAGGAGGTTGCCACACAGCCAGAGGACCAGGCGGGCGACACCGGAGACGCCAGGCACCCATCGGAACCTTCTCCGGAGCGGGAGACCCCCAGGGACCCAATGCCTGACCCCGGTGACGCAACCGGCGCCAGGCCTATCGTCGGGCATGAATTTGGCAGAGGTAAAGGAACTTTCTACCTTCTGGTGGAACACCATCAAAAAAGATGTGGTCACCACACGTCCCCCTCCTCCTACTCTGACTCCATCTCCACCTACTCCTTCACCGCCTACGCCCCCTTCTCTGCCCAAGGGGCCTGTAGGACGGTCACCAACCCCCAAGGAGCAGACACCACCAACTCAGGGCAGATCCTTAGAAAGGAGAAGACCTCCCTCTAGATCCCCCTCAGGGTCACCCAGTCCCAAGAGACCCAGACGACAGCGGTACACTCCGTCTGGGGAGGATTCCAGATCTGACACCTCAGGGTGCTCCAGATCTCCTTCTCCCATCAGCATTCCCTCTCCGGACCCACACAACCTTCCCAGGTCTCCTCCGGATGATCCCTCTTTCGTGGAGATCATGAGGCACATCCAGGAGAATATGGGGTGGGATGCTGAAGAACTTGACCCCAAGAGACAACGCCTTGCTCGCTACCTTCGGCAGAAAGATCTGAAGCCTGTGGTAGTGCCGCCCTTGGTGGATACCTTTGCAGACGTCACCAAGGCTGCTTGGAAACGTCCGCACTCTACTCCAGCAACGCCGAAGAAGGCTGACCACCTATACAAGGCCCCTAGGGAGGACTAGTATCTGGCAAACTATCCTCTGGCTGACTCCCTGGTCATCACTGCCTCGCATGACCGGTCTCAGAGACCTCAGCATTTGAGCACACAGCCACCAGACCAGGAATCCAAGCAATTGGATGTCCTGGGTAGGCACACGTATGCGGCCGCAATTTGTGCCATCGGGTCACTGAATTACCTCACCCACATGGTTCAATTCCTGGACACACTGCGGGAACAGGGACAGGGCCTGGTCGAGAAGATGCCTGATGGTGACCACAAGGAGAAGCTCTTGAACCTCCTCCACACAGGTTCAGATGTGGGGACCCAAGTGCTCAGAGCCGCATATGATTCTGCAGACTCTTCAGCCAGAGCTGCAGCCTCAGGCGTGTGTCTCCGGAGACATTCTTGGCTCCGTGTCTCTGGCTTTACCCCGGATGTCCAGAAGAACATCTTAGATGTCCCTTATAACGGCGAGGTCCTATTTGGTGAAGCCTTCAAGAGAGTAATCAAACTTCAGGACGCAGGGAAGGCAGTCCGATCTGTACAAGCTATGTACAGGTCTTGGCCTAGTTCCTTTTGTAGGAACCAGAGTCGCTTCCGTGGCCGGCTACAATGACAACAGCCATGTTCCGGCCAACAGCAGAGGGGCACTTTCACCCGCAAGACCCCGGCCAAGTCATCCCCAGGCAGAGGCCAACGATTTGCAAAGTCGGCCCAGCCTGCCTGATCAAACGCTGCCACAGCATGACTCCTTCCGGGCCCCCGGCCCTCCTCAGGATCAACGGGAAAAGAAAGTCGGGGGTCGCATCGCAGGCCACTTGCCAGGGTGGCAATCGATCACCACCGACAGGTGGGTTCTGCAACTGGTCAAAAAAGGCCACTATATAGAATTTGTAGGCAGTCCACCTACAAGACCTCCCCTGCTCTCCTGATATTCAGGTCAGCGTGCCCTGCTCATACAGCAGGAAGTGCTCGCGCTTCTGGAAAAGGAAGCCTTAGAGAACGTTCCAGAGAACCAGAGAGGACTAGGGTACTATTCTTACTTCTTCCTGGTTCCAAAGAAAACAGGGGACCTCCGTCCAATACTGGACCTCAGCGACCTCAACCTTTTGGTCGTTTACAAATGCTTCCGCATGGTGACCCTTCCAGGCCTAATTCCCATGCTGAAGCAAGATGCCTTTCTGGCATCTGTGGACATGCAGGACGCCTACCTGCACATTCCGATCGCTCAAGCGCACCAGAGGTTCCTGTGCTTTGAGTTTCAGCGCCACCATTATCAGTTCCGAGCTCTTCCCTTTGGGCCGTCATCGGCACATCGCGTATTCACGAAGTGCATGGCGGTCGTAGCGACGTCTCTGAGGAGACAAGGCCACTACGTGTTCCCATACCTGGATGACTGGCTTCTCATGGCACCCTCCAGGGAGGCACTGAAGATGGCTATTCACTGCACCCAGTCCCTTTGTCAATCACTGGGTATTCTCATCAACTACAAGAAGTCACTCCTGGTGCCGTCCCAGAAACTGCAGTTTATAGGAGCAGTTCTGGATGCCGTCTGAGGAAAGCTTTTCTTCCCTCAGACAGAGCGGAACACATCAGATCCCTCATCAGGGACTTTTCGGTGAAGAAGGCCGTCCCAGCCAGACTGGTCCTTCGCCTGCTCGGACACATGGCTGCGGCCATTGCAACAGTCCCGCTGGCACGTCTCCATATGCGGGTAACCCAGTGGATGCGACAGGTGCAATGGGACCAAAGGCAAGACCATCTGCAGCATCCAATCTGAATCATGAATGCCGTAATTCGGGATTGGAAATGGTGGCTAAATCCAGGGAACCTCTCTGTGGGGGTTCCCTTCACAGCGCCGTCTCCGACTGTGACCCTCTCCACAGACGCCTCAGAGCTCGGGTGGGGAGCACACCTGGACTGTGTTTGGTCTCAGGGCCTGTGGACAGCCCAGGAGTCTCATCTCCACATTAGCATTTTGGAAATGAGGGCAGTCCTTTACGCTCTGCAAACCTTCCAGTCAGAGATTCCACCGGGTACATTTCTGTTACAAACGGACAATACCGCGGTGATGTATTACCTCAACAAACAGGGAGGCACTCACTCCTACCCGCTTTGCAGGGAGGCCATGAGAGTATGGGAGTGGGTATTGCAACATGGCACAAACCTAATTGCAGTACATGTCCCGGGAGTGGACGACACCATCGCAGACAGCCTGAGCCGCTCTCATGCCAGAGTCCACGAGTCTGCAGGAGGTGGCAGAGGATCTGTTTCACAGATGGGGCACTCCAGAGTTAGACCTTTTCGCGTCCCCATCCAATGCAAAACTGCCCAATTTTTGCTTGCTAGATCCAGGGCCTGGTGTTTTCTGGCGAGACGCGTTATCCCTCTCCTGGGCGGGCAGATTCCTCTATACCTTCCCTCCTTTACCGTTGATCCAGAGAGTTCTTTTAAAACTTCGCAGGGGGCAAGTGACACTCATTTTGATTGCACCCTTCTGGCCCAGACAGATTTGGTTCCTTCTTCTGCACCAGCTATCCTGGGAACCTCCAGTTCCTTTGCCAATCAGCTCCCATCTGTTGTCTCAGGAGGCGGGTTCATTGGTCCACCCAGACTTACGTTCATTGAACCTGCACGCTTGGCCCCTAGAGACATAGCCATGATGCGATACGGGGTCTCACAAGAAGTAGCAGACGTACTCTCTGCCACCAGAAAACCGGCAACCCATGCAACGTATGCCATGAAATGGCGTAGATTTTGTTTGTGGGCTCAAGCGCGTGGCTTTCCGCCGTTAGAATGTCCTGAAAAGCTGGTTCTGGACTGCCTGCTTTCCCTCTTCCACTCCAGTCTAGCTTACTCCTCGATTAAAGTGCACCTTTGTGCAATCTCTGCTTACCATGCCCCCGTAGGCCATCAGACGGTGGCCCAACTGGACACTACTTGTGCCTTCTTAAGGGGTGTCCTTCACCTTAGGCCGCCCATCAAGGATCCAATCCCTCCTTGGGACTTACCCTTTGTCCTGGAGCAGCTTACGCTGCCACCTTTTGAACCAGCCGCGGATTGCGAGCTACGTTTTCTCTCTTGGAAAATGTTATTTTTAGTTGCTGTTACTTCGGCTAGAAGGATCTCAGAATTGCATGCTCTTATGTGCAAAGATCCTTATTTGGTTTTCCACCAGGACAGGGTATCCCTAAGGACAAACCCAAAGTTTTTGCCTAAGTTGGTTTCAGCCCTCGCACTAAATCAGGATATTGATCTACCAGTATATTTCCCAAGGTACACTAATCGAGGAGAAGCCCTTCTGCACACCCTTGATGTGCATTGGTGCCTCAGATACTACCTGACCAGAACCAAACAGCTCCGAAAGTCAGACCAACTTTTCGTCTCCTTTGCTCACAGGATGAAAGGAGCTCCTGTCTCCAAACAGTCACTCTCTAGGTGGCTCATTCAGTGTATCACTTTCTATTATGACAAGCGCAATAAACCCTTACCGGGCGCGGTCAAAGGTCATTCCACAAGAGGGGTGGCTACTTCATTTGCGGCGTTAAAGAACATATCCACCTCAGCTATTTGCGCTGCAGCTACTTGGAGCTCTGTGCATACCTTTATCAGGCATTACAGCCTAGACATTGCATCGAGGCGAAGAGCGGGGTTCGGTCTAGCCATCCTTCAGGGACTTCTGTCCTAGGCTCAAGTAATATAGAGGTCTCTACCTTTCCTCCTCCCAGTGGTGCATGATTGCCACTATTGCTTGGAAATCAGTCCTAATGGTGTAACCTGCTGCAAGAGCTGTATCTCGAAGTAAGATAGTACACTTACGTAAGAACTTACCGTAACAGTAGATCTTCGAGAACAGCTCTTGCAGCAGGTACCTTCCCACCCACCATCCCCCTTTTTTGGAGGTAGGTCATAGTCAAGCACCCATCTTATGGGATGGGACATTCCTATTCACTGATCCTTGCCATCTGGTGGCGGATCCTCGGTCTCCTGATGTCATCCAGTGGCCAGGAGTCTCCGACGGGAGAACTGAGGGATTATGGGGGACGGCCTTATGTAGCTACGCCTGACGTCGGGGGCGGGACCGACGTCTGAGGCAGTCCACACGGAAGGCTGCTAGCTAGAAAATTTCTGTGGGGTCCTGGCGCCTGTCGGCTTCAGTCCTAATGGTGTAACCTGCTGCAAGAACTGTTCTCGAAGATCTACTGTTACGGTAAATTCTTACGTGACTGTACTTTTCTGCCCAAAGTGGTGTCCAAGTTCCACCTCAATCAGTCCATTACATTGCCTGTTTTCTTCACTGACCATTCCACTTCAGGGGAACGTAGACTGCATAGCTTGGATGTAAAAAGAGCTATCAGCTACTACCTGGATCACACAAAGGGTCACAGACATGACCATACTCAGCTCTTCCTCACTTATGGAGAAGTGGGGAAAGGGAAACTGGCCACTAAAAGATTCATTACAAGATGGATTGTTGCTTGCATCCAGTTCTGCTACAGCAAAGCGGGCAAACAGTCACCCACAGGCCTCAGGGCCCATTCAACCAGGGGCACAGCTGTATCATTAGCAGCTGCAAGGGATATTCCCCTGGTGGAAATCTGTAAAGCAGCTACCTGGAAAATTGTCCACACATTTACCAAGCATTACTGCTTGGATGTTCAGGCCAGAGGGGGATGCCAGGTTTGGCACAGTAGTCCTGCAGAGCCTGTTTTCCTAAGTAGGTTCTGTACCAACCTCCAAAAGTACTGCATAGGTAGTCTGCATTAGTAAGAATACAGTAAGATTTCCTGGGGTTTAAAGAAAAAATTACTTTCCATAGTAATATTGTTTCTTCCAAGGGAATTTTACTGTGTTCTGCTCTCCCTGCCTCCCCTGCTAAGAACCTATGGGTCACTGCACTCCAGCTGTACAAATACTGTTGCAAACCTGTGAGTGTTGAGTTTTTCTTAGGCATCTGTGACTTAAGTCTTTGAGGTGCCATTCTGATTGTTTGGGGAGTGGTAGTTAATAAAGGGGGGGGTTAGTTTTTTTTTAGTAGTAGGGTTAGTATAACTAGATAGTTCACTGTGCATGCTTTGTAAGAATCTGACGGTTGAAGAACTGTAACCAGGGACAGTGGTTTGAAAACCGAGCTTAAGCCTAGCATTCCATCATTTGCATAGGTTCTATAAACCATTTCAGCTCTGGGGCAGTCCTATGGTGAGACCATACTGCATTAGTCAAAATACAGTAAGATTCCATTGGAAGAAGCAAGATTACTTTGCTAAGTAATTTTTTCTTTTGATGGTGCACCTGGCTGCCATTTCAGCATACTGTGCCACAGCAGATATGCTGATGGTGGCTCAGAGCAAAGTGATCGGTTGTTTTTTTTTAAAGGGCTTGACCACCTGTCGCCTCCAGTGCCTGAACCACCTCCATTGTGAGACTTACAGCTGGTGCTGTCATGGCTAATTGATAAACAATTTGAACCTTTGAACAAGTGTCACAGCTCACACTTGTTGTGAGTGGTGGTGTTGGTCACCATCACTCAGCCGAATGGGTGGGTGAGCTCCTGGTATTATCTGTGGAGTCACCATATCTGGTTTTCCACAAGGGCAGAGTTGTTTTGTGGTCCAATGTGAAATTCCTGCCAAAGGCAGTTTCTGAGTTCAATATACAGTGACAATAGTGCAAAAGTTGACCGGTAGTGCGATTTCCCCGAGTATTGCGCAAATGCGGTACCCATCGAATAACATGTATACCGCTACTGTGCAATGCGTGGTAAGGGTCAACTTTTGTGTGCTCACCACTGTAAATCTGGCATGCATTCTACAAATTTTCTTTCCAAAGTCTCCACTTTGAAGGTTGAATGAACACTTCACACACACTATGTTTGCAGAGCACTGCTCTTCTACCAGGAGCATACAACTGAATTTTGTGGTGAGGCTGACCAGCTTTTTGTCACACAGGCTGACACAACCCCAAGCACACTTGAAGCCAAGTAGACAATTGGCCAATGGATCACCTCCTGCGTTGCTTGGTGTTACAGGTTTTCTGGGAAGGGGTCACTCATGGGGTTGAAGACTCACTGTATCAGACATAATCCTACTTCTGTTTCTGCTGCCAGGTGCATCTCCATTTCAGAAGTACATAGGGCTAGTATGTGGGCTAATGTGCGCACATTCATATCCCTTTACAGCCTCGACTGGCTCAGTCATTGTGATGCTTAATTTGGTCCCAGTATGCCAGTCTCTAGTCGCCTAAATTGGGGCTTGCATCTTGACCTGTTTTCCTGAGGACTGCTTGAAGGCTGCTTAAGTGTGGATAGTGAACTGTTATAGTAGACTAGGTGTAGATGGAGGTGGGGTATCACCTGAGAGATAAATAAATGCTAAAGGTTGTTTAATGTAGCAGTTATACCCAAAATTCATGTTCTGTCTGTTGATCACATAAATGCTGGGGCAAAGTGGTAGTTTGCATCAATTCTGTACTGACACTGTGAAAAATTTTGCGATTTTCAGCTCCATGTACAGTACTTAATGCAGATTCTTGGGCCATTACTTCGAGAGTAAGTGAAGATCTTACTTTGAGAGGGCTCTCGCAGTAGGTAATTACATATAGGACTGAAGTCGGCAGGTGTCAGGACCCCACGGAAAAATTTCTAGCTTGCGGTCTCTGGCGTGGACCGCCCCCATGTCAGGTGACCAACGTCACACGACGTCAGTATAAATTGGCGGTCCCCCACACCCGCCTTCTAGTTCTTTCCCACCGTTAGCTCGTGTCAGCGCCTCATGGTAAAGTTTAACACTCGTCAGCCTGTCGTCAGTAGTTCTACTGTCAGTTTTTCTCGATTTATTCGATAAATAGTTTAACTTTTTGGTGGTGTATGTTGTCCCCTACACCCTCCAGGCACAAGAATAAGTGTGACTTGTGCGGCGCCTAACTCCCACACAAGGACGGCCATTCCCAGTGTCTCTTCTGTTTGGGCCTGGATCATCAGGTGGCATAGTGCCAGCATTGCCTGAAATTCAACGCTGCCACCTACAGATGGAGGCAGCAGTCCCTGGAGACCCACATCGTAAAAAAGAAAATGATCTCCATGGAGAAGGAGTTGAAAAAGCTCCGTCAGGCTTCTACTTCCCCCGAAGGCCATCGTAATTAGAAGGACAAGGAGAAGCATCGGGACCAGGGCTCCTCTTCCACCGCGACTTCATCTGGAGTCGCTGTGTTACAGGTATCGTCCCCCCCGGGGGACCGCTCCGCGATGGCCATCTTGGAGGCTTCCAAGACGGTGTCGGCCCGCCCGTCTGGCTCATGCTCGGGTGCCTCCGGGCTTTTGGAGGCCCCCACTCCCAGTAAGGCCTACTGTGGCCTACTGGTGCGAGTGGCTCCGGTAAGCCAGACGTAAGCTCCTCTGACGCCCACCCGGAATCGGCTGCTAAGTTGCCCGACCCTTCGGGGCAGCGCACGGCCTCTGTTCCGCTCAACCAGTCCGCCCCTCCTTCGCGGCCTGCCTCAGGGGGAGGGTCCTCTAAGTTGGACATCGGCTGTGCCGGTGTCTGCCCAGACTCCGCCGATAAGTCGGACATCGGACTGCCCGACGCCTGTGTGGCAGACAAGCCGATGCCGGACCTTACTTTGTCCGCCGTTCCCGGTTCCCTGCAGCCTTTGCTGCCCTCCGGGGACCCTGGGTCTCCTTAGCCTGACCCCGGGGATTTTCCCTCCTTCCCAGGGCAATGCTGAGAATTTTTCTGCCACCCCAGTCAGGTCTCCCTCGCGCTGGCCCGGACAACCTGGCGTCGGTTCCCCGGAAGCCGGCCCTGTCTACACCGGGCGACATACCCCAACCGGATGCTGCCCCACGCCGGGCCTGCCGGATCTCCTATTCCAGGCTCGCCTGCTGGGGGCCCCGCTGGGCCATCTGCCCTGGCAGACCCCCTAGTTCCTGGGTATCCGACCCCGTTGTATCCGACGCCGTCATACCCAGGTCTGCAGTATCCGGTACCCGATGCCAGCCTATCCGACTCCGCAGTACACAGTGTCTCATTACCTGACACTGGGTTACCTGCCGTCCAGTTACGGATATGCTCCTTACGAATACACTCAGTATCTGTATCCTCCTCCTCCATTGCCCCCTCAGCCACTGGTGGATTTGAAGGAGACTCTGGCTTCCTGGTGGGCTGAGGCCAAGGCTCAGCTCACTAGGGAGGCGGAGAGTTGTCTTCCGACACTGGTCCCGGTTCTGCACCTCCTACGTCGGAGATGAGAGACTCCCTCTCCTGCTCCGGATACCAGAGGTGAGCCCTCCGGTTCCAAAGCCAGGTTGGATATGCTTCCTGGAGGGCTTCCCAAGGGGTCTGTTCTCCTCGACATCAGGAGGTGGTGTCTTCTTCTTCTTCCTCCTCGGAGCCTTCGGATGACTCTGATCGGCGCTCCAACTTGGACGACAAGCCCCGCTCTCCGGATAAGCCTAGGCCGAGGACTCCTCCGAAGTCTCCTCTGGAGGATACTTCCTTTACGGAGTTGCTGTGCAGAATCCAGGCTATCCATCAGTGGCATGCTTTGGAGCCAGATCCACAGTGACAGAAGCTAGCTGTCCATTTGGACCTGCCCGAGGTCACTCCTACCTTGGTTCCACCCTGGATCGAGCCTCACGTGGACCTTGTTTCCACTATCTGGAAGCAACCCTCTGCCATAGTTCCCCTTCCAAAGAAGGCAGACAGGCTAGATCAGGCTCCTGAGGGTGTTGAGTTTCTTACCTCTCACCCCAAGGCTGACTCGGTCGTGATCAGTGCCGCCCATGGCCGGACAGCCAATCCAAAGCATTTGAACTCATCACCCACCAATAAGGGATCCCGCCTTCTGGACCAGTATGGGAAGAAGGTCTTCACTTCTTCCACTCTGGGTTTTAGGGCCTTGAACTGTGTGGCCCATATGGGTGATTACCAGAAGGCCATCCTTAGCGAGGTGAAAGCTAAACTGGACTCCCTTCCTGAGTTACAGACCAAACAGGAAGTGGCAGACCTGGTTCGATCTGCTCATATGGCCAGTAGTCGCATGCATCATGCTTCATACGATGCAGTGGATGCTGCTGGTAGGAGCTCGGCATTCGGCGTAGGTTTGTGGCGACACGCCTGGCTCAGAGTGTGGGGTTTGGTCCCTGAAGTGCAGTCTGCCATGCAGGACGCACCCTTCAGGGGTTCGGTGCTGTTCGGTGGTGATGTCAAGGATATCATCACCAGACTGCGAGAGAAGGGCACTGCTCTCAAGGAAGTCAACAACTTGTACAGAGCCCCTCAACAGCTGCGCCATCCCTTTTGCAAGCGGAGGCGGGCCAATAAATGCCGAGCCCCTCAGGCTGCGAAGCCTCCCCCCCGCCCAAACAAGCAGTGGGAGCTCCAGCCACGGCTCTGCCTCACACGACCTGACTCCTTTCCTTTCCCACAGCCTCTGGCCCTTCCAGAGGAACCAGTACGGGGGAGGTTCTCCCTGCATCTACCGGGTTGGGAGAGGATCACATCAGACGTTTGGGTGCTCCAGCTGATAGCGGAAGGACACTCAATAGAGTTTCTTCAGAAACCTCACAGAAAACCCCCTCCAAGGTCGTCTTACTCCCCGGAACACCTTCTGGTTCGGGAAGAAGTCTCCGCCCTTCATCGGAAGGCAGTGATAGAGCCTGTCCCTTCCATCTCAGGAGGACAGGTTACTGTTCTCATTTCTTCCTGGTTCCAAAGAAGTAAGGCGATGTGAGGCCCATGCTGGACCTCAGCTCCCTGAACCTGTTCGTGGAGTGCAAGAGGTTCCGAATGCTCTCTCTGCAAAGCCTTCTATCCCTCCTTTGGCTGGGACAGTGGCTGTGCACCCTGGACATGCAGGATGCCTACGTGCATATCCCTATCCACCCATCCCACTGCAAATACTTCTGGTTTTCTTTTCAGGGGGACCACTACCAGTTCAGGGCCCTCCCATTTGGTCTCTCCTCAGTCCCACTGATTGTTTACCAAATGCCTTGTTGTGGTAGCGGCCCAGCTGCCTACTCAGGGGGTTCAGGTTTTCCCTTACCTGGATGATTGGCTCCTGGCAGCCTCATCCAGGAAGGATCTCCTGCGCTCCCTTTCCCTTACCTTGCAGGTTTTCATCAGCTTGGGTATTACCATCAACCAGGCCAAGTACTATTTGATCCCATCTCAAAGACTCCAGTTTATTGGGGTGATCCTGGTTATGACTTCTGGTATGGCCTTCCTGCCTCTGGACAGGGTGGCCACCTTCAGGCTCAGGCAAGCCTTTTGTCCAGCCGCAGGCGGGTCATTGTCAGGCCGGTCCTTCGTCTCCTGGGGCTCATGGCGTCTGACCTCCCGACGGTGCCTCGCGCTCAGCTCCACATGAGAATCTCTCAGTGGATGCTTCGGTCTCAGTGGGATCAGTTGGTGGACGACTTGGATTGCGAGATCCTGGTCTCCTCTCCGATGGTTCGGGACTTGCAGTGGTGGATGGTTCAGGAGAACCTTTGCCCGGGGAGTTCCTTTCTGTCTTTCTCCCCTCTTCCAAATCCTAACAACAGACGCCTCAGGCGAGGGTTGGGGAGCCCACCTGGGATCTCAACGGACCCAGGACTCTTGGTCTAGGCTCGAGCAGACTCTTCACATGAATGTACTCGAGCTGAGGGCCGTCCTGTATGCCTTACAAGCTCTGCCTCTGTATCTGCTTCCCGGTCATCTGGCTGTTCAGACCGACAATATGTGTGTAGTGTGGTACATCAACAAACAGGGAGGAACCAGTTCCTACCCTCTTTGCAGGGAAGCAATGCGGGTTTGGGATTGGGCGATACTTCACAACCTTCACTTTATGGCGGTTCATGTTCGGGGGGGTCGAGAACACTGGCAGACCACGTCAGCCGGTTGTCCGCCCAAGCGCACAAATGTGAACTGGATCAAGGGGTAGTAGAAGGTGTCTTCCTACGCTGGGGAACCCCTCAGGTAGACCTGTTTGCCTCTCCTCTCAGCGCAAAACTTCCCATCTTCTGCTCGCTTGCTCCAGGGCGCGGAGTGTTTTGGAGAGACACACTGTCTCTAAACTGGAAGGGCAGATTTGTCTATGCTTTCCCCCCCAATCCCATTGATTCCGTAGGGTCCTACACAAACTCTGTTCAGAAGGAGCACGCATGATTCTCATCACTTCGTTCTGGCCCAGGCAAGTTTGGTTCTCTCTTCTGCAACAGTACTCAGAGGAACCTCCTCTTCCTCTGTCATAACTTTTGTTGACTCAGGATTAGGGGACCCTGGTCCATCCAAGACTCAAATCCCTTCAGCTGCATGCGTGGCTCCTGCAGACGTGATTCAAACCCGGTTTGGGGTTTCATCGCAGGTGGCGGAGATTCTAGTGGAGGCCAGAAAGCCCACCACTTGTTCCACTTACACCATGAAATGGAAAAGGTTCTCTATTTGGGCCTCTTCCAGAGCTTTCGAGCCATTCTCCTACTCTGTTGGGAGGCTCCTGAATTACATGTGTCACCTCTTCGACCTGGGTCTCAGTCACTCCTCCTTGAAGGTTCACATGGCGGCTATTTCCGCTTACCATGTTCCCTTTGGGGACAGGTCTTTTGCGCAGCTGGAAGTCACTAAGACATTCCTTAGATGGGTCCTCCACTTGAGACCCCCTCCATTTGCGCACCTGCCCCTCCTTGGGACTTGAATTTCATTCTCAAGAAGCTTACCCTGCCTCTCTTTGAACCGGCAGCATCTGCAAACATTAGGTTCCTTTCCTGGAAGGCTCTCTTCCTGGTGGCCATTACCTCCGCTCAATGAATTTCTGAGCTTCAGGCCTTAATGAGCAAAATCCCGTACTTGATTTTCCACAAGGGACGTGTGGCTCTGCGTACCAACCCTAAGTTTCTCCCTAAGGTGGTAGTGGAATCTACGCTGAATCAGTCCATGGAATTGCCTGCGTTCTTTACGCAACATTCCAATCAAGGGAGTATCTCTTGCATACTCTGGATGTTCACCGGATTCTGAGATACTACACCAACAGGACAAAGGATCTCAGAAAGACTGACCAACTGTTTGTCTCTTTTGCTCACAAAAGAGAGGGCAATGCTGTCTCCAAGCAATGCCTTTTGAAATGGTTGGCTCATTGTATCACTTTCTGTTATGACAAGTATCACAAGGCCTAGCCAGGTCAGGTCAGAGGTCACTCCACTAGGGGTGTAGCTGCCTAAGCTGCTTGTTTCAAGAATGTGTCAGCGGCTGACATTTGTGCAGCCGGAACTTGGACTTCTGTCCATACCTTCACGAAACATTACAGTTTGGACATTGCCTCTCGCCGTAGAGCTGGCTTTGGGTTGGTTGTTCTGCAAGGTCTCCTTTCCTAAGACCTTCACAGCCAGAGGGTCTGTGTATGAGTAGTTTCCTCCTCCCGTGAGCTTTCCTTTGTTCCAGACTGCTTGGGACTCAGTCCTATATGTAATTACCTACTGCAAGAGCCCTCTTGAAGTAAGATAGTACAGTTACGTGAGAACTTACCATAACAGTAGATCTTCGAGAGGCGCTCTTGCAGTAGGTAATACCTTCCCGCCCTCCATCCCCCTCAGCTTTTTCAGCTCCTTTTTCAGGATGGGAATTATCCGCTTCTCTCTTGTCTCGCCTTTTTGTCCTTTGGTGGAAAAGACCTGGAAGGTGGCGTGAGGACTGCCCTTTTATACTGACGTCAGTCACCTGACGTGGGGGCAGTTCCCGCCAGAGACGGCTAGCTAGAAATTTTTCCGTGGGGTCCTGATGCCTGCCGGCGTCAGTCCTATTTGTAATTACCTACTGCAAGAGCCTCTCTCGAAGATCTACTGTTACGGTACGTTCTTACGTAACTGTACTTTTACATTCAAGTGTGGTCTCAATGAATAGGTAGGAGATGGAGCTTTAAATTGCATACCCATGCATTACCTCAAAAGAATAATGTTAAAAGTTATAGGGTTAAATACCACCACCCTTAATTTCTTGCGAAATTTCAAAATATTCTTACATTTAATCTTGTCAGGCAGTATTATTGCAATTTATAATATAATTTTATGTTGTCCAAAAGGGTAAGGATTCTGCTTTGAAATGCATATGTGGTTGTGAACTTTTAAGACTATATAAGAGGATGTATTGATAAAAGAGAAAGCACCATTAATAGACAAAATTTTAGCAAGTTTATACTTTTTGGCCTGGATATTCAAATGGGTTGCACATGGCGCAACTCGCCAATGCACCCTGGCACGATATTCATAGGGGCAAGTTGCGATGCACAACTCCGCGAATTGGTA
Source organism: Neoceratodus forsteri (assembly GCA_016271365.2). Taxonomy (NCBI): domain Eukaryota; kingdom Metazoa; phylum Chordata; order Ceratodontiformes; family Ceratodontidae; genus Neoceratodus; species Neoceratodus forsteri. The sequence continues at coordinate 263,114,163 of CM057454.1, read as the reverse complement.
ATGAATGCGACGCAAGTGCTGGGGGCGTGCCCATGCATATGTGGCACATCCCGATATTCAGCCCGGGATGTGCAGCACATATGCTGGCACAACCCCGCCATGCACCACTGAGGGGGGCGCAAAGATGTGCCTGGGAAAACCAGGAACAAGTCCAGGCCACCCACAGGTGAGCTGCCATATTGCAGAGAGCAATCGGCACACCAGAACACTGACCTCAAGCCCCTGCCCTGAGGCGTTGTCCCCGCCCTGTTGCCCGATCGCGGGCGACTGTACTTGTAAAACCCTGGTGGTCCAGTGGATAACCCCGCCCGATTGCGGGCACAAGTATAGATAATCCCTGGTGGTCCAGTGGAATCCCTCCCTCCCCCGATCGCAGGAATATGTAAAGTTAACATCCCTGGTGGTCCAGTGGAACCCCCCTTCACCTGATCTTGGGCAGTCATAGCGAAAGAAGCCCTGGTGGACCAGTGGTACCCCTCCTCCCCACTCACCCACTGAGGTCCCCTGCCACCCCCCCAAACCAGCGGTGGGCGGCAGCACCCCGACCTGCATACTGCCCATCAACTAAGAGCGTACAATTTGGTCTGTACGCTTATTGGTCCACTGCATGGACCAGTGGGTGTGCAGACCATACTGTACCACACAGGCCCAATATGTGAATGAACGTGGTGTATCTATGCTGATGCCCACTATCGGGTGACGGGGGACCTTCCACTGGACCATCAGGGAGTATTTCTACTTATGCCCATGATCGGGTGCTGAATGGCGTTCCCCTGGACCACCAGGGTTTATTATTACATATGCCTGCGATCGGGTGATGAGGGGTATCCCCTGGACCACCAGGGACTTTTATTTGACTTATGCCTGCAATCGGGCGATGGCGGGTATCAGCTAGACCACCAGGGTTATACCAGTACTTCTGCCCACGATTGGGTGTACGGGAGTGGGAGAACCGCCATGGGACCACAGGGTGTCGGTCCCCGACGGCTGCAGCCTGGCAGGGCGCGAGGCGCAAGTTGCCAGGGATCGGCGCATCGCATGTAAATGGGGCCATAATGACATGCAAATGGCCCCATTTGCACCTTGCATACATAATGGCCTCATTTGCATGCACAGTGCTGAACACGGTTGATGCACCTAGCACAACTGCACTTGCTCTTGTTCTGCCACTTGTGCTGGTTCAGTGCCACTGCGCCATGTGCCATGCGCCATCTGTGCCATATTCAATGGTGCTGTGCCATGGCGCAGCACCATTGAATATCGCCTGGTCCATGCGCAGTTTGACTATCCAGCCCTCTAAGTTCTTCACACCATATCTTCTGCTTATATATATATATATATATATATATATATATATATGTGTGGCATATGTATGTATATTTGTGTGTGTGTATATATATGTATATATATATATATATATATATATGAGAATGACTGGATACAAACAAAAAAGTGCAAGTAACTACCAAAGGAAAAGTTACAGAACTTAATTTGAAAGAGATATATTAGGAAAACTTTTGGCCCTTTCAAACAAGCACAACTTCCCCGTAGATATAAACAAGTTATTAACATATTGCCTGGGCCCAGTTCTGCTGAGTCTAGCCAATGCAGATGGAACTAGACGGACAACACCAAAGTGCAAATTACTTGAGGTGCTAGCAAAATACTGTCCAGTGTTAGACACTTCGGAACTTCCCCCAGGAAAAGTGTCTCAGCATACGTAGTTGATCTAGTGGCAACAGTGCGGGTTACCTTCGGTGATCTGGCAGTGAAACTCCTGAATAGTCTTCCAAAGGGATTTGCAAAAGTGGATGTTGTTGTAGATGCATGCAGAGAGCAGTCAATCAAAGAGGCTGAGAGATTTCAATGAGGATTTAGTGAGGAGCATATTATCAAAAGTCCCAACACCAAAGTGCCAAAGAATTTCAATTACTTTCTTTCTAATGGACATAACAAGGAGTGCTTGACTGATTCAATCATGGAGGTCTGGGGAGAAAATTGTACGAGTTTTGCCAGAGGGCTGAGTGATCTATTTTTCGAAGAGAAACAAATGCTACCTGATCACCAAAGAAGGGTCTGTAGTTGTGGATGGTCTCTGTTCTGGCCAGGAAGAAGCAGACACAAAAATTGCCCATGTGCAACATGCCATTACAATATGTTCAGGCCCTGTCATCATCTGTTCACCATCTGGGGATACTGATATACAAGTAAGTTTACTGTCACTTTGTTCAGAATGCGAGCAATGTATATACCTGGACAGTGGCCATGGTAACAGTAGGAAAATCTTTGACATTAGCAAGTATGAAATGACCACTGCAACAAAGAAAGCCTTAGTCGGTTTCCATGCATTCACAGGGAGTGACTATGTTTCTCTATTCTTCAAAAAAGGGTAAGAAGATTTGCTGGAATATCTTTCAGAAGTACCCTAAATTCCTGGATACCTTTCAGAAACTTTGGAGTGACTGGCAAGTGGATAAGGGTGTTGTAGCTCTGTTGGAGGAGTATGTCTGTAAACTGTATGGAAGGGAGCACATTGCTAGTATAAATACATTTTAAAACAAGGATGGAAATGAGAAAGGAAAATGTGGACTCACCGGGATTTGAACCTCGGACCTCTGGTATATAATAGTATAAATATAGTGAGGCAGCAGATTTTCTGGGAGAAATATAACAAAGACAACAGAATAACTGATCTGTCTCTGTTACCACCCTGCCAGGAAACCCTGAAATTACATATTCTATGAGCCAACTATGTCTGCCGATTGTGGAGGCTTTCTTCTGTTGCAGTTATCAATGCTCCAACTGCAGCTTTGCACAGTTGAACTGATGATTTCAATGTAAAGTGGATGAACTCACCATTTCCAGATGATATTATCTCTCTGCTGTATAATGCAAATGATGAGGACTCAGATGAAGACCAAGATGTATGTAATTACCAAGATGATACTGATGTATCTGACGATGATGAAGATTTTTCCTAGGTGAACAAGACTTTACCAACAGTCATATTTTAAATTTTACATTTTTTTTTTAAATAAAAATCTCTTGTGTAAACAGAGGTGTTTGTTTTAGATAAATTACCTTCTTTAAAAAAAACTTTCGAAATTAACCTTTGAGGCAACTTATGGGTATGCATTTTAAAACTCTAACTCCCGCCTATTCATTGAGATCACACTTGAATGCTTATTTAAATTAGTCCCAAAGTAATGGCCCAAGAATCTGCATTAAGTACGCGTAGCGAAAAATCTCAAAATTGACAAGGTATAAACTTGCTAAAATTTCGTCTATTAATGGTGCCTTCACTTTTATCAGTTTATCCTCTTATGTTACCTTAATACTTCAAAACCACATATGCATTTCAAAGCAAAATCCTTACTCTTTTAGACAGCATAAAATGATATTATAAAGCACAATAAATCTTGTCTGACAAGATTAAATGTAAGAATATTTTGAAATTTCACAAGAAATTAAGGTGTGGTGCTTGGTATTTAACCCTATAACTTTTAACATTAATCTTTTGAGGTAACATATGGGTATGCATTTAAAAGCTCTTCAGTCCCGCCTTTTCACTGTAACCACACTTGAATGTATATTTCACTTACTCTCGAAGTAATGACCCAAGAATCTGCATTAAGTACGTGGAGCTGAAAATCGCAAAAATTGTCAAGGTGTTGGTACAAAATTGATGCAAACTACCATTTTGCCCCAGCGTTCATGCGATCAACAGACAGATTATGAATTGTGGGTATATCTGCTCAATTAAGCAACCATCAGCCTTTATTTAGCTCTCTGGTGACACCTCACCTCCATCTACACCTGGTCTATAGATATTGTAATTAGAAATAGAGGTCACTTATTTCTAACCATAGTTCTACTGCTGGTATTCAGTTCACGGCCGCATGACCCACCTGACCTCCCCTGGCAAGGCTTGCCTCGGATTCTTGTTCTAGTGTGCGGATGATGAATAAGCTGGAGGACCACATGGTTGGGTATTAGGAAGAGTCAAGCTGCAAGTCTGTTCAAGTATGAATGTGAACTGAATGCTAATAGTAGAACTATGGTTGCAAGTAATTAACCTCTATGTCTTTTAAAAACAAGTTAAAGTATTGAAAAGCTCTGTAAAGTTTCTGGTATGTTTTATAAGATATATGTATAATGCTGCCACTAACAGTCTGCACCTGTAAAGGTATATCTATACATTTTTAGTGGATTTTACTGCTAGGTTCCCACTAACAATTTGCCATGTAACCACATACTAGCCAATTTTAATGTGGTGAAAGAAATTCCTAACCAGTTCTCCAGAGTGGCTTAAGCTTTACAGACAGAGAGTATACTATATTTATGTAACACAGTGCATTTTCTGGAATGTGACAGTGGTTACAATTTTAAGTTATTTTTTCTGGCTAAATTTATTTGATTGCTTTAGCCACAGTGGCCAATAAAAGATCAACCCCCGTGAGGATGTGGTCTTGGATAAAGATGTTTAATAATTAAAACACACTTGACTTTACCTTTCATGAGTTTTATAGACTCTTCAGACTCGCACTGTATGCCTTTAGTAAAAAGGTACACATTACATACTTTTTATGCCTGTAATGTAATGGCATGGTTAATCAGTTTCAGACACTTTTTATATGCCTGTAAGAGGCATGGGAATTGATGGAGGCAGACACCAGAATCCAATCTCAAAATAGCTTTATTCAGCAACAAAAGAAACCAAAACAGCAGACTGTAAACGACAAAAGAAAAAAATAGGGTTTTAAATCAATAATAAATCCATCCAATACTTGACCACTAAAAGGCACTAGTGTCAGATATAGGGTCAGCTCCTTACTGAGCCCTGTTGTCCACTCACAGTTAGGATCTAGTGATCCAAACTCCACTGAGCCCTAATCTGATCTGTCTCTGCAAGGGCTCTTCTTTATATAGAGACAGTCAGGTGGTGATGCTAAGCTCTGCCCCTTTCTTATACAGACAATCACTTTTCAGCAAATGCTAAATATTATCAACCTTTAGACATATAAGCTGTTAGGTCTCTTCATAGGTAACCTTACACTGGCATTGGAATCACATTTAAAGAGCCCCTGACACTGTTAGAAAAACGTGGAAGAAATGTAAGATTTAGATAGTTCAGTTTATATGTCATGTATTTTCTATAATTATTTACCTTTTTTTTTATTACTGAGGACAGATGAATGAAAAAGGCTTACTGTCCCTTAGACCTTATCTGCTCTTTCTGCTATCCTACATATGACATCATAATCCAGGTTGCATCTGGAAACAAGCTTCTGGTCATGGCACATTTTCGGGTTACCAACTTTTAAATAAATAAATAAAATCAATAAATAATCCCCCGTTTATGGCATCATAATTATCCCCACAGCAACAGACTGTGATGTCATAAACAGAACTGTGATGTCATATGTAGGCAAGCAGCCAGAACAGATAGGGCAGTGATCCTGTTTACATGCAAATGTCCTTAGTAATAAAGAAGAATGAGAAGTACAAAAACAATATTTAAATATAAGCTCATTTGTGCTAAACATTACATTTTCACAAAGTTGTCACAACAGTGTCAGGGGCTCTTTAAAGGTATTCAAAACAAAATAATCCTGGTTTGGGCAGTTTGCTGGTACTCTGGCTCCTCCCACATGTCCTCAGTCCAATATAGTTAGTAGCAGTGGGGTCGACTGGCTCGTAGAAGGTTGAGGCATGAGAGGGCTAAGAAGCAGAAGGAACATGTCCCAAACCCACCTAGCAACAGGGATATTCTGTGCACAGAATTAAACAGGTACCTTTTAAATATAAGATATTCTACCCTAAAAAGTATTGCAATACATAGTTTTAGTGCTTTTGCACAAACCAAAGCTTATGCACAGGACTGCTTCACAGTCTATGATTCATTTATGTAAACTGTGACCTGTTTAAACTGCAGCCAAAATCTAGCACTGCAAAATGAAAAACTCCTCGGTTTCATTTACAAAACTTAAGTCTAAACCCAGAGGGGAATAAAACCCTTAAGTACCCTTAAGTAAAGGAAAGGGCTTCCTTTTATGTCAATACTTTATATACATGTACACACTTATTGTACATTTCTCCGTTTTGGTGCTTTACATGTTGGTGCGCATTCCTCTGTTTGAAATACTTTTTCTGAGCCGTGCTGCTATAAGCACTTTGGAAACAGCGCCTACAGGGTTGCAGCAGGCGACTGGCTTCACAGGAAAGCCCTGCAAACAGTGAAGCTAGCAGACTACAGTGCACACCTTTAGGTTGTCATTGCAGCCTGCAAATAGAGGTTTTTGCCTTGCACATTCGTAGTTTTGCAAGTGCAACTCGCTCGCTCCACTTTGCACATTTGAGACGGAATATGTGCACGATCGTACAACCAACTGTGTGCATAGTCGTGCAGTGACTGAAACTTATTTATATGGGGAGTGGAAATCTGGTAGTGGATTCCCGGAGACCCATTTAGAGTTGAGGGACAGAGAGAACATTCTACAGGTGCCTGTAGATGGGGAAAACATAGAGAGATAAAAAAAGAAAAGGAAAAAGGAGAGTAGAAAGATCATGTATCTGGGTTGCAACAGGCTTTTACAAAGAGAGAAAAAATAAAGAGCAGGTTCTCCAGGGAATTACCACCTTCCACAATGCCAGTTGAATAAGTCATTTTTTCTAAGGAAATAATCACATAAAAAGCCCAACATACTGCTGAATGTAGTCATATGTGCACTGAACCCTCATTTATTAGCAGTCTATATCATTCTTAATGAAGTGAATAGAAACATTTTCTAAAGTGAACCAGAGCTAGGTCAAACACAGAACAGGTTTAGAATAGCATCTGTGTTTATATTCATGTCTCTTGAGATGATGCAGCTTATCTGAAACGTAGTATTATTATAATGAAACCTCAACTGGTACTGAGTGGTCCACTTGGGCAGTGAAAACAGACTCAGGGTTGCTGGTAGATCAGAAACTGTGTGCTCAGGGCCTGCACCTGTTGCAACATTTTTGCTGGGGCCTTTGATATGGCCTCAGAGGATCTGAACTGGGTGTGGGTAGAAAAACCCAAAGAGACTGTTCTCCTAGGACTAAGTACAGTCCTCTGTGACTGCACATAGCCCAAGGCAGGACAGCGTGACCAGCAAACCAAAGATCAGGGGCCAGATTCACAAAAGCTTGCCCCGGCGTCGACCCGGTTTTGCGCCGAGTTGGTGTTCACAAAAGCCCTGTTTGTGGGTGCGAACCGGGTTTGTGTCGTAGCAAAGTGTGGAGGGGGGCCACAATGCAAATGAGGGGAAGGGGGCCTTCATATCGGTGCAGTCCCATTCACAAAACATTTTCTCCTCACAAGGGCCTTTTGCTGGATTCCCTTGCATGGAGAAAATACCGCAGTGTGAGACCTTGCGTTAATTCCATGCAACCCTACTGGTTGGCGGAGGTACTGCAGCAGCCACGCCACCGCCACCAATCGTTGGCCCGATAGAAAAGTAAGACTTCCATCACTGATATCTGCAGAGCTGCGAATTAGAGCACAGTGCACACTTTTATCAAGCACTATGCCCTATGTGAACAAGCCAGGCAACACTATGGGACAACCCTGTGTTTGGGATGGGACGTCTGTACTTGACAACACTGCTGTCTCCTCGAGTTTAGGCTGTGGAGTGTATTTTCTAGGATTCTGGTTATGTTGTTCATCCACATTTATTGGCATTTCCCTTTCCCTTTAAGAATCACCGGAAGTCTTCAAGCTGGCTCCTCTCACCCACCCGGGTGGTATATACCATGGCTTCACCCTGTGACACCAGATCTTCCTTTCTGCTGAAAGATTCAGGTTGCCTCCCTCATGCTCACGTATGCCCTGGCTTTCAAAACTTTGGTTTTACTGAAATTAAAATTCATTCGAATTAGCGATCACCTTTTCGCATCTTCGATTATGGAAGAAAAATCTTCCCCTGGATTTCGCCAGTGTCCTTGCAGCCAAAAAATGTTGTGCACCGCTCCCCACCTCACGTGCGTTTACTGCCTCGGTGATGGCCATGACACCTCGTCCTGCAGCTTCTGCTTGGCCTTCCATCCCAACATCCTAGACGACTGTCTTGCATGTTTGAAACTGGGGAGACCGGAGAAAAGGAACCCTCTGGTGAAGTCCAAGGAGGCTAGGTGGGCAGTTTCTGTGGCTGCAGGATCCACTGAGCAGTTGGAACGCATGCAAGCATTCGAGGAAGAAGCTGCTCATGTCGCGGACACTCAACGTTTCTTCGTTCCGCTCAACCTGGGCTTCACCTTCTCAGGTTCCTTCAAGGAGTTGTGCTAGTCTCTTCTCAGGGCTCACACTCCTCCCGATCCCGCAAGCGGTAGAAGGAATTGAGCAAGCCTTCCTCTTGGTGAAGGCGCTCTTGGGACCGAGAGAGGTCTCAGTCCCAGGAGCATGCGGTCTCGACCTTGGTCGAGATCACTTCTTCAGCCGCCAGCTTCACAGATCTTCAGTCAGGCCAGCCAACCGAGGATGCGGCTGATGAGGTCGAGATTGTTCTCGACCCAATCAACCCGCTGTTGCCAACCCTGGTCCTCGTCTTCCCCAATGAGGAGACCCTGCCCGCTGGTGTCCCCATCAAGGACCTAGTTCTGGACCCCTGGATATCGCCAGTCCCGCCGGTGTCTCCCAAGTGATTGAGTCGGCCTGCCCGATCTTGGTCGAGGTCTAGGACCCCCTTGACCAACAGGCCGAGGAAGGGCCACAAGTGCTCCAAAAAGAGGCGACGCCATCGGTCGTCCTCATCCTCCTCGGATGAGGAGAGGCTCCGGCAGAAACTCCGATGCAACGAAGACCTCATGTGGCAACAACTGATCTTGTCTGGGCACAAGCCAACTTCGACTCCTACCCCGGCTATTACTTGGCTTTCATCTGCGGGGCCAGTGCGACTACCTGTTCAGCCTAAACCGGTCACTCCACCGATCATGGTGGAACTGCCACCTAAACAGCCTGTGGAAGGGGCTCCTTCCAAAGAAGACCTACCAGACACTGGGCTTCCCTGACGTCTGTTAGTCACGGTCACCCCGGACCGCCTTCGGCGTGTCGAGGGTGATTTGGGCAGCAGGCCGCTGTATCCCGACTCATCGGATTCGGACATCACCGGGCTCTACTCTCATCCTGGGGATGATGAGTTATCCATTGGCCTAGGGATGGAGGAAGTCCCTTCCTCCTTCCAAGGGATCCTTTGCCTCATCTCTGAGTCCAAAGGGATGCTCCTGGAACCCATCCAGAAAAAGGTGGAGTACCCTCTCATGGACATCCTGAAGAGAGGGGATACCCTGACGGAGGCCTTTCCAGTGGCCAAGGCCATTGTTGGCCGGCCCTTGAACTATTGCAGCGCCCTGCCTCTTTTCCAGCTCCGTCTACCCGCATGGCCCGCAAGTACGCGGTGCCCATGGGGTCCCTAGCGGGGTTCACAGAGCACCCTTCAAACGAGAGCCTGGTGACCGCCTCTGTGTTCAGGCGTACTGGCAGTTCTGCCAATACTGACCAACCTCCTGACAAAGAGTCCAAGCTCTTGGACCATTCAGCCAGGAAGGTCTATGCAGCTTCCTCCTTGGGCATTCATCAGGCAAGTTCGGCCTTCACCATGGCACACTTCTCTAACACCCTTCTCGGGTCGTTAGACAAAGTCATAGGTACATAAATACATAGACAGTGTCGGCAGATAAGGGCCTATGGCCCACCCAGTCTGCCCATTTGAGCTTGTAAATTAAGTTTATGTTTTCCTAGAAGTCTGTTGCCCCTTACCCCTGACCTCCAGAATTCCTTTATGTCTATCCCATGCATTCTTAAATCCCGTGATTGTTTCAGCCCCCATCACTTCCTCTAGCAGGGTGTTCCACTTGTTCACCACCCGTTCTGTGAAGAAATTCTTCTTCATGTTTCCTCTGAATCGTCCTCCCTTCAACTTCATCCCATGCCCTCTATTCCTGGAACATCTTTTTTGCTTAAAAATAGTGTATTCCTGCACCCTGTTCCTCCCTGTAAGATACTTGTATGTCTCTCATCATATCCCTCTCTCTCCTCTCCTCCAGGGGTACATGTTCAGTTCCTTCAACCTGTCCTCATAGGACTTGTGATGCAATCCAAGCACCATCTTTGTTGCCCTCCTGAACCTTCTCTACCTGTTTATGTCCTTACGAGGTAAGGTCTCCAGAACTGTACACTGTACTCCAGGTGGGGCCTCACTAGTGTCTTGTATAGTGGAATTATGACCTCCTTTTTCCTGCTGGTGATGCCCTGCCTATGCATCCCAGCATCCTATTTGCTTTACCTGCTGCCTTGTCACACTGTTTCCCTACCTTGAGGTCATCAGAGATGATAACCCCAAGATCTCTTTCCTGCTTGGTGCATGCTATATCCTCACCCCCAACTGATATATTGTGCCAGGGTTTTTGTGCCCCATATGCATTATCGTGCACTTCTTTGCATTGAATTTCAACTGCCTAACCCCTGACCATTCTTCAAGTTTCTACAGGTCCCTTCTCATTCTGTCTATACCCTCTGGTGTGTCTACTCTGTTACAGAGCTTTGTGTCATCAGCGAACAGTGAAGTTCTGCCTTCTAGGTCCTGCACAATGTCACAGATGAAGATGTTGAATAGGACCGGTCCCAGCACTGATCCCTGTGGCACCCCACTGGTCACTCTTCCCTCTGTGGAGTGACAGCCATTTACCACCACCCACTGTGTCCTGCCGCACAGCCAGTTACCTACCCACCACACTACTGTCCTGCCCACACCCATATTCCCCAGTTTGTGTAATAGTCTTCTATGTGGCACAGTGTCAAAGGCCTTGCTGAAGTCCAGATAGGCCATGTCCACTGCCCTCCCGATCCACCTCCTGGTCACCCAGTCAAAATTCAACAAGGTTGGTCTGACATGACCTCCCCTGGTGAAACCATGTGCCTTGGGTCCTGTAGTCCATTGACAACCAGATGTTCCACCAATCTCTCCTTCAGTAGTGCTTCCATGATCTTCCCACTACCGGGTGAGGCTGACTGGTCTGTAGTTTCCGCCTCTTTGTTCCCACTTTTGTATAAGGGGACTACATCTGCTATCCTCCAGTCTTTGGGTACCTCCCTGTTTCCAGTGATCGGCTAAACAGGATAGCCAGAGGTTCAGCCACCACCTCTCTTACTTTTAGGACCCTGGTGCACCCCATCTGGCCCCATTGCTTTATCAACTCTTATTACTTCCAGTTCCTTCAGGACCCTTTCGTAAAGGGACTTGTGTCCATTTCTGCACCATTCTCACCCTTTGTACTCCTTCAGACCCATTACCCTCCTCTTCCTCAGTAAAGACTGAGCAGAAGTACCTGTTCAATATGTCAGCTTTACTGTTGTCATCCTCCACGTGGCCCCATCCTCCCCTTCGGGTCTCACTATCCCTCCCTTTGCCTTTCTTTTTTCACTTATGTACCTGTAAAAGGTTTTGTCCCCTCTACCCACTGATTTTGCAATGTGTTCTTCTGTCTGAGCTTTGGCTTCCCTTACTGACATCCCTGCCTCCCACATCTCCCCACGGACATGCAGACCATGGTCAAGCAGGTCTGACACCAGGGCCTAGCTGTTGCCAAACAGCAGCTCCAGATGGCCCTGGACATCGGGGACTCTTGTTCCTGCTTGATGGCTGCCGCCGTTGCCTCTCACCACAGGGCTTGGCTGAGGCTCTCCTCATTCCCAGCGGATACTCAGCACAAATTAGCTGACGTGCCCTTCCTCGGGACTGACTTGTTCGGCCCAGGAGTGGCCGGTCATCTTCAGTGCATAGAACAGTCCAGTGCCACCTTGGATGTACTTCTGCCAAGGGTTCTTCGGGCAAGAACCAGCAGAAGAAGAGAAAGAAGCCCTTTCGGCACTCTTCCCCTGTGGCTCAGCAGTCCCCCTTCCAAGGGACATAGCAGCACTAGCATCAACAGCAGGTTCAAGCTTGGCACCCTCGACCCAAGCCTGGACCCCAACAAGCTCGTAAAGGAGGCCGAGGCTCAGGTCCTGGTGCCACTTCCTCCTCAGTGACAGGATGGGGGCTGCCACCCCTACTCCCATCACTACAGCTCTGGGTCCTCCTGTGGGGGCTGGCTGCACCACTTCCTTTCCGCATGGTCTGCTGTCACTTTAGACAGGTGGGTTCTCGAAGTGGTCGGTCAGGGACTGCCTCTAGAGTTCGAGCAGTTCTTTCCCAGCCGAGCCCACGCCCCTCGGGAGGAATGGATTTTCACTCACACCCAGTCGGCTCTTCGAGACAACGTTGCTGAGCTCCTCCTCAAGGAGGCAATAGCTCCCATGGCCGATCCTCCGGCAGACCCAGGCTTTGTCTCCAGGTACTTCCTGATACCCAAGCGGACAGGGGGCTGGCGCCCCATTCTAGAGCTCCACGACATAAATCAATATCTCAGGTCTTGCACCTTTCAGATGGTCACTCTGTCCCAGATCATTCCATCCTTGCAGCGAAACATGTGGTTTTGTTCACTAGATCTGCAGGATATGTTCTTTCATGTCCCAATCCTTCCATCCCATCAGTGGTTCCTCCGCTTCAGGGTCAAGGGAACCCTATACGAGTGCCAAGCCATGCCGTTTGGCCTGTCATCAGCCCCACGGGTCTTTACCAAATGCATTGCAGTGACGGCGGCCCATCTACGGTGTTGGGGGATTAGAATTTACCCCTGCCTCAATGACTGGCCTCTGACCGGTCACCCCCTATAGGAGGTGGAGAGAGACAGGGATCTGGCCCTCATCACCTGCTCCCAACTCATCCTCCTAATCAACAAGGCCAAGTTGGAACTCGTGCCTTCTCAGGTGATGGGCTTTATCGGGGCAGAGCTCAACTCTTGTGAAGCCAGAGCTCGTCTCCAGCGGACAGGGCGGAGGTTCTTTCCTTCTTTGCCCAGTCATTTCTGGTTGGGCAATTACACCCTGCCCGGGACATTCTGCGCCTTCTGGGTTACATGGTGGCGTGCACCTCAGTGGTCCGTTGGGCCCGGTGGCACATGCATCCCCTCCAGTGGGAGCTGGCCACCCAGTGGACTCAGCGCCATGGTCAATTCAGCCAGCTGATCACTGTAACCCAGAAGATGTGGGACGCTGTCCAATGGTGGACCGCCCCAGACCGATTGCAGGAAGGGATCCCGTTTGTCCGCCCCGACCCGACGGTCGTTCTCATAACCGATGCCTCTCTCATGGGCTGGGGAGCCCATATGGGGGACAAAAGGGCCCACAGGCTGTGGACCTCCAAGGAGTCCTGATGCCACATTAACCTGTTGGAGCTCAGAGCAGTCAGACTGGCACTGTCAGCTTTCGCTTCTCAGCTCCGGGGTCAAGTGGTTCAAGTCCAGATGGACAATACCATGATCATGTACTATCTCAACAAACAGGGCGGCACGCACTCCTGTTTGCTGTGCAAGGAGGTGCTCTGTATCTGGACCTTCGTGAGCCGGTTGGAGGCGGATCTCCTAGCCATCCATGTGGCAGGAGCCTCGAACCATCTGGCAGATGCTCTTAGCCGATTAGGCCAGACATCCCATGAGTGGTCTCTTCATCCAGAGGTAGCTTACATTCTGTTCTCCCATTGGGGCATACTGATGGTGGACCTGTTTGCCTCAAGGGAAAACACCAAGCTGAGGCTGTTTCATGTGCGCCTCCCTCAGCAGGGCTCGCTGCAGCGGGGATGCCTTCTTGAGGCCGTGGACCCCAGGCCTCCTCTACGCCTTTCCTCCATTTCCCTTTATCCACAAGGTGCTTCTCAAGGTTAGGAGGGACAAGACAAAGGTGATCCTGGTAGCCCCAGACTGATGCGCCAGTTCTGGTATCCAGATCTCCTCAGTCTCAGCTGCAGGCCCCCGGAGCGACTTTGTACATGCCTGGACCTGATATCACTCAATCAGGGAAAGGTATTCCATTCAGACCTTCAATCCCTGCACCTCACAGCCTGGTACCTGAGCGACTAGAGTTCCAGGCTTTGGGTCTTTCCGACGATGTCTACACTGTGGTCGAGGCATCTAGAAAGGATTCAACCAGGAAATGTTATGCCTTCAAATGGGAGCGGTTCTCTGTTTGGTGTCAGGACAAGGACTTGGCCCCTTTGTCCTGTCTCGTCCCGTGGTTAACATTCTCAACTACCTTTGGTCTCTCTCCAAAGGGGGTCTACGGTCATTGACCCTTAGGGTGCACCTGGCAGCCATCTCTGCTTACTGGGTGCAGGCCGGTCAGCTGACGTTGGCGCAGGAGACCGTGTTTGGGCACATTTTTAAAGGCCTGGATCACATATCCCCTCCGGTGCGTGAACCTCCACCTCTGTGGGATCTACTGCTGGTACTGGCAAAGCTCATGAGCAAGCCATTTGAACCCATGCACAAGTGTGAACTGTCACACTTGTCATGGAAGACTGCCTGCTTGGTGGCTATCACGTCAACTAGAAGGACAGGGGAGCTCCAGGCACTTTCAGTGGACTCCCCTTATTAACCAGGTGTTGACTGTGCTGGTATACTACCCTAATTACACCTCAGAAGCTGAGTACAGGCTCTATACCCTGGACCTTAGACATGCTCTCTCCTTTTATAAGGAGAGGACGGCAGAAATTTGTGGAGAGGTTCGCCAGCTGTTTGTCACCTACGCTGAAGCTGCTTCTGGAAGACCTGCAGCAAAATGGAATATTGCAAGATGGATTGCATCATGCATAGGTCTGTGCTATGCAAGGAGCCTCCCAGAGGGATAAGAGCTCATTCTACCCGCCATACTGCTGCATCGGTGGCTGCTTCCAGAGACATCCCTATCCAGGAAGTCTGTTGGGCTGCTACCTGAAAGTCGGCAAACACCTTCATCACCCACTACCATATCGACCGTGAGTCACGCCAGGATGCTGGTTTTGGGCCTCAGTTCTCCAGTCTCTGTTCCCAAAGTAGTGTATGTGTGCGCCTTGCCTCCCTCCTCCCGGAGAACTGCTAGGAGTCTGCCAGTAAGTGTGGATGAACAACATATCCATGATCCTAGAAGGACAGGTTATTCACCTGTAACAGTAGTTCTAGGAGTGGTATATGTTGTTCATCCTCACGGACCCCCCTGACCTCCACGGCTGTGGACGCACAATACCTGGCTTCCAGTGGGCTAAGATCTGGGGTCACAGGGCGCAGCCAAGGTATATACCACCCAGGTGGGTGGGAGAAGCCAGCTTGAAGACTTCTGGCGATTCTTAAAGGGAAAGAGACATGCCAATAAGTGTGGATGAACAACATATACCACTCCTAGAACTACTGTTAGAGGTGAGTAACTGTTCTTTTGGGACACCGTTTACTGGGGTTGCTAGGGCACCAGGGGCTGAAATAGGAAGTCAGGGAGAGCGAAATCCAGAGCAAATCTAGAGGACTACTTAGCTGCATATCCTTAAAGAGGCTAGACCTAGGGATTGTAACCCCTCTTTTTCCACTTCAGCACATTATTTTTCAATAACAGTGAGTTTGGAGGGTTAGTGACTCGCTCCACCGTGGGTCACATGGTAGGAGACAGACTTCTGGGTCCCTACCTATATTAGTCCATCCTCGAGCGAGTGAACAAGCCAGGCAATACTGTGGGACAGCCCTGTGTTGTGAGACAGGACGTCTGTGCTTGAGAATGCTGCTGTCTCCTCTTGTTTGGACTGTGAAGTGTATTTTCGGGACACTGTTTACTGGGGTTGCTAGAGTACCGGGGCTGAAATAGGAAGTTGAGGAGAGCATAGTCTGGAGTAAATCTAGAGGACTACTTAGCCACGTATCCTTAAGGAGGCTAGACCTAGGGGTTTTAACCTTTTTTTTTTACCACTACAGCACATTATTTTTTGTTTAAATAGCAGTGACTTTTTGGAGGTTAGTGACTTGCCCCACCGCAGGTTACGTGGTACAAGACCAACTTCTGGGTCCCTGCCTATATTAGTCCAGCCTCAAGCAAGCGGAGTGAGCTCGAGTGGGCAAGCGGGCAGAGACGCACTCGTCAGGGACCAGGGCAGGTGAATACCTTGTGTTTTTTGTGGTGAGAGTTGGCATAATCTAACAAGATGGAGCCATACAATTCTTCTGAGGATTTTCTGGGTATTTTAAAGAATATTGGGACAATAATTAAGTGCAATAGCTGTTTTATATATGCTGCTAATATCAATGAGACTTACACTACTAACTTTATCTGTCAGAAGTGTATTGAGTTAGGGAATTTACTTAGAGATGAAAACATTGAGAGAAAAACAGAGATCTCACATTCATCAATCAGTTAATGCTGTACCAAAAGACAAAAGGAAAAGGGAGGCGGTGGAAAGTCATATAGGGCCTGAGGATCCAGGGAAGGGTACATCTTCCTCAACCATTGCAGTTGATATAGAGGAGCAAGAATGGTCTGTGATAGATAGGCTACCTCGTAAAAAAGGCAGGCGAGCATTAGAGAATTCAGATATACTCTTATTCAACAGATTTGTCCCCCCTACTGACAGCAGTAAAGAACCAGCAAGCAATTTACTAGTTATAGGGGACTCTATTATACATAACTTGGATAGTATTCTATGCGAAGATGACAAGGAAATTAAGGAGGTTAACTGTTTCCCTGGAGCAAGAATTTCTGATATTAAATGCATCCTACCAAATGTCATTGATAAACAACTAAACACACAATCAGTGGTGGTTCACTTTGGGGTAACTAACATTGGGTGGGATCATAAGAAAGACATCACTGAGGATATCATGGAATTGACAGAAGTGATTATTAACCATGCTCAAAAAACAGTTGTCTCTAGCATTCTGCCTATATTGAAATGTCACAGGGAAAATAGTACCATACAACGTATAAATGTGAGACTAAAAAATAAATGCTAGGAGAAGAACATAACCTTTACTGATCCATGGGAAGCCTTTCTCAATCAGAGAAATGTATATATTAAGGATGGCCTACATCTGAATAGCATATAAGCAAAGACTTTGGCTGATTTAATTGTAAAATCTTTAAACTTAAATTGAGCGTGGGCCCGCATAACCTAATGACTAATCCCAAATCTTCCCCAACTATTAAATGCAATATCAGTTCAATAAAGCCATGCAACTTACAATGCCACCTAGCCAACGCAAGAAGCTTACAACCAGAATTAGATGAACTGAGGGCTATTTTGAGTTTGTCTGACAATCAGGTTGCTCTAGCATGCATAACTGAAACCTGGTGAAGTGGTGATGATGTTTGGGGGAGAACTATTCTGGCCTACCATCTCTATTACTTAGAAAGAACAATAAAAAGAGGAGGTGGTGTAGCTACATATATTTCTTTTTTTTTTTTTAATCTTCTTTATTGTGTTTTCAGTGTGCTCCACCAATATACTTTTACACACATACCTCAGGGTTGAACCCTGGCCCACATCCCCAAACTGGATATGGATACTATTTACATCCCCGTAACTATTTACAGTCACAGTTATATTTTATCTAGGTCATAGCTTTAGGTCCAGTTCTGCCTAATATCATCTACTATACAATTCCTTGGCATTTGACTTTAAACTAGTCTTTTACTTAATTTAAATTTTCTTAATAGTATCTTCCCATGTTACAAGGCATGTCCTAATTTCTCTGGACATGGCTCTAATAACTGTGTCCCTAGGAGAGAGAGAGAGAATCCATCCATATCCACCAAAGATAGTAGCATACTAATCCATAAAGAGACCATCTCTTGAGAGTATTATGACTCCATAGGTACAAAGGTTACACTATACAATGTCCTATATTTCCATACAATCTGGTCCCATTCTCCCATTTTACTGTGAGAAACCATCAGACAAGCTAAACTCCTTCAGACAGACAGATCTGTGTCCGGGCACTCGTCAGTTGTACCGAGTATACTGCCTCTAGTACCCTCCATCTTTTATCATATACCTTTTTCTCCCTCTATTACCATTTGTCTTTTAAGTCTGTCCAAGACCTGCAATAGGTCACCTACCCATTGATCATAGCTATGAATATTATCAGTTTTCCAGTGCCTCAGAACAAAGGCTTTAACCAGGGAGGACATCAAAGACACATGATATTTGGCTGAGCTTTTTAGTATCGTTTGCATGTCTCCTAATAAGCATATCTCTGGTTTAATATACTCGGAGTAGTTTAGTAATGGATCCATTTTTTGCCCAATTTGAGTCCATAGTGGTTGGATTAAAGAGCAATTCCACAATACATGCAGCAGGTCCCCTGACTCTGCTCCACATCTAAAACACAGATCTGTCTGTCTGAGTTTTCTAGAACATAATTTAACAGGAGTATAGTAGATATTTGAACAAATAAAAAACTGCATGGTTTTATACTTTGGTATAGGCAAGACCCTAATATTTCTCCAGATTTCCTTCCATTCAGGCCTCAAGGGGGATAGGGTTTTCTCCCAGTATCTCATCTGAGCTTTAACTTCCACACTCATGAAGTCTAGCAGCACCCTGTAAACTTTTGAGAGGGGATGTTGTAGAAGATCGATCTCTTTCAAATGGTCCCACGAATAGTATCTGTTCCCTTTCCTTATTGTCCCATATAAATTTCTGAATTAGGTTTGTAATTTGAATCTTTTTAAAAGGATCCCATGCTCTGGCTTGCTCCGTAGCTTCACTCTATCTTCTACTATCAGATCCGACAGCATCAGGCCAGACAGTTGTGGTGCCCATTGGCCACTAATTACTTGCCCCCCTAAGCGAAAGTTAGGGTTTCCTATTATGGGCTGGTTTCTGGTTCCCTTCTGCACCCTCCTCTGAATCATGCTCAACAGATCCCACCATGCTTTAACTGATTTATAAATTGGTGACTGCTTTCCTTCTGGCAAAAGCCTCCGAGTCTGTAAACAGCATTGCAGAGGGGAGAATTTTAGGTCCTTTAGCCTAGCTGTTCTAGCTGAAGCCATGTTGGTGTGTATCCCTACTTCCTCACTCTTATCCATCGCCCAGCGAGCCCAGCTGACCTGCTACATAATATAGAAAAGGTCCGGAGCTTAATCCCACCCTTGAAGTAAGGGAGGCGTAAAACAACATGCTTCCTCCTAGGAGGTTTGGAGTCCCACAGGAAATCTGAAATTACCCTCTGTATACTGGTAAACCTCCCCTTCGGAATACAATAGGGTGAGAGATAAATCGGATATAATAACCTGGGTAGAAGGTTCATTTTAATCAGTCCCAGTCTAGCAGTTAAATTTAAAGGAAGTTTATTCCATCTTAATATGTCAGTTTTAATTGTATCTAACAGGTTACCCACATTCTCCTCCACGCCTTTCTCCAATCTGAGGTGATCCAGATTCCCAGATACTTGATCTTTTCCCAGCCCAGTTAATGTTCAGGTGTTGAAATCTGTTCTATTCGTGTAAACAGTAAGCGGGAGAACCTGAGTCTTGCTTAGGTTCAATTTATAGTTAGATACCTCTGAGAAATTCCCAATTACTTCCAATGCCTTTTGGAAGCTAGCCTCAGGGTTGGTTAAATGTAACAAAATATCATCGGCGAATACCGAGAATTTAAGTTCATTCCCCTGAACCTCAATCCCCTGAACCCTGGGTTCCGTATTTAGTGATCTTAATAAAGGTTCCAAATAAATGTTAAATAAGATTGGTGACAAAGGGCAACCCTGCCTAGTCCCATTTCTCAGAAGAAACTCCTTTGATAAATACCCATTGCATAGGACCCTAGCTGTAGGGGCCTTGTATAGATTTTGGAGGCCTCTAAAAAAGCCCTTCGGGAAGCCCATTCTCTCCATTGTAGAGAATAAGAAATTATGGGAGACACGATCAAAAGCCTTTTAGGTCCAAGTGCTATTAGGGCCATAGCAGATTTTGAGTGGGATGCCCTACAAATGTGATGCATCTTTCTTAACGTGTCTCGCCTCCTCCTGGCATGAATCCACTTGGTCCTGGCTAATTAACAAAGGTGCAGCTTTCAAAACCCTATTGGCCAGAATCTTTGTAAGTATTTTAATATCTTGGTTGATTAAAGCAATAGGTCTATAATTACCTGGCAGGTCCCTAGGCTTGTCTGGCTTAGGGATCAGGGTAATATAAGCTTGGTATAAGGGAGGATGGGGACCCCATTGTTCATAATGCTTGAAAATAAATCCAGTAATAGAGGGACTATTGTTCCTAGGTGGACTTTATAGAATTTTGCAGACAAGCCATCCGGCCCTGGCGCCTTGTTATTTGGAAGGTCTCTGATTACTTCCCTGATCTCTAGTTCCGAGATTGGTGCAGCTAGTACCCGGGCTTGCTCTGCTTCCAACTTGGGCAACGGTATATCCTTAAGGAACCTTTCAATTGCCCCCTTCTTGATAAATCCCTGAATAGTAGTCCGCAAAAGCATCCGCCATCTTCTGCAGTTCTGATATAATCCCTCCCCCGAAATTTACTGCCATGCTCGTTCTTTCCGCCTCCCACTCCTTAATTCTATGAGCCAATAGACGACCAGGCACATCCCCATGCATAAGATATTTAGCATTTAGTCTTTCCAGCCAGCGATCTGTCCTAAGGTTCAGTATACTTCTATATTGGTCTCTCAACTCCCTAATTCCTTGTCCATTTCTTTGCTTGAGCCCTCTAAAGGTAATAATGATTTAATGGCTCAACTAAAAATTCTTCCACGCTCTATTGAGTTTGTTCCGTTTAGAGGTATACTCCTGCAATTCCTGCATATAATACCTTACAGGCTGGCCAGGCTATTTTTGATCCTCTATTGTTGGGATTTGAGTTTGAATGATCCCTTAAGTACCTCCTTAACTTAAGTATCATGCTGTCTTCTGCAAATATCCCTTCATCTAGTCGCCAACAAAATGGTCTTGGGGAATGTTTCCAGTTCCATAATAGTTGTATCGGAGAATGATCAGACAGGACCCTATTATAAGTATTCAAGCCTTTGACACCTCTCAACCTTCCTATTAACACAAAGAAATCAATCCTAGTATGTGTCTTGTGGACCCCGAGTAGAATGTCATCTCTGTATCCCCTTTCCTGTACATTCTATATGGGTCTACCAGCGCTGTTGCCTCCAAAAACCTGTTTAAAGCTTTCTGCGGGGGAGAAGATGGTTTATTGGAGGCGGGGCTCCTGTCCTTCCTATTATCAAAGTAGATATTCCAGTCTCCTGCCATAATAAGTGGAGTCTGCGGGAGTGTGGTAATATCGGCTTCTAACGAAGCAAAGAATTCTGACTTAGCTGGAGTAGGGCCATAAATTGAGGCACAAGAAAGTGGGCATCCCAAGATTGAACCCTCCACATATATCCCCCTGCCATCCTCTCTTGACTGAATTCTTTCAATTACATATGGGCACGATTTCCTGATTAATATTGCCACTCCCCCCGACGTTTTCATTTTCCCAACTCCCACTACCTTACCAACCCACCCCCTCCTAAGAAGGTTTACCTCCTCAGACAGTAAATGAGTTTCTTGGAGTGCAGCAACATGTACCCCCAATTGATTTATATATTGCAGTACAACCAGTCTTTTTTTCCTCCCCTGAGACCTTTCACATTCCATGAAAGAAGTTTAAGTGTTACCATCTTTTATGTCACAGCCCCAAATGTTCACTCTCATATGTTGTATCCTCTTTACCTCATGTTCTATGGATTCTCTCTCTCTCCTTTCCCCCCAATAACCACCCTTCTTACCTCCCCCGATCCTTGATCACCCTCCTCAATATTCATGAAGCGTGTATGAGTCAGCCCTCTGGATATCTCGAACCCCCTCAGATCCCAGCATATCATCCATCGAGTGACCCCCATTCCCCGAGCATTCTGAATTGGCTTTGTCTATGGCCTTATAAAACTTTTCTCTCCATGGCCGGAAAAAGAAAGAGCATAACAGCCCTATTAACAATATGCAACCCAGGTTAGTACTAGTCCGATAACTTTTCTCCTTCAAACCATTCACTCTTGTATCTTGCTCTAGTAACCTGAAAAAAAAAAAAAGCCCGAGCCATATAGCCATACTAGCTAGCCAAGGGGCTGCGGTCCATCCCTTTTTTGACAGTTCCGGATAACATGGTAAAATGATAGTGAGAAGCAGTTAGTCTCTATTTCTTTAAACCAACATCTGGTCGAACTCAGGAATTAGCCAACCCTGTCAGTTCTCGAAATAATTCCCTGATGCTGCAGATCACACTCGCCGCTGCGTTGCCAGCGCTCCCATCAAACCCTCTCCATTTCAAGTCGGCGACTTGAATAGTTCTGGTAATTCAATTCTGAGACTTTCCAGAGCTTCAGTTGCTGTTAAGTAGCGCTTATCTCCTTTCGGAAGTTTTACAGTTAGTGTTGCTGGATGTTGCAATTGAAATTTTAGACCCGCTAAATACAGCTTCTTTTTTATCTCCACATATTCTTTTTGTTTCTCTCTCACCGAAGGCACTAAATCTTGAAAAATCCATATTGAAGCCCCATTCCACTGCAGGGATCTGTTTACTTTCGCTTTATTCAGGACATGAGTCTTTTCTTGTAGTTTAAAAATCTCATAATCAGAACTCAGTCTGGCTCCAGGTGGGGTGTCTCTCTCAATGACCTTGGGCCCTCTCCACGTTATGAGTCACCAAATGGCAAGGACCAAATAAGCTTCAAAGAAGTCCTGCATAAAGGCTACACAGTCCGACCTTCCGTTTTTCTGAGTAAACCTGCCATTATTAAGTTGTTTCTCCTACTATGTGACTCTTGGTCCTCCAGCCGTTCTTCAAGCTTTTTAACTTGCCTTTTGAGCCCTATCATTTCTAGGTCAATGGCCCGTTTTCCTCTCCTGCAGCCACTCTGGCCTCTACATCCCCACCCTCTGTGTCAAGGCATGTAGCGGGTTTCAGTATGGTAAAATCTGCTACTAATCCCTGCAAAAGATGTTAATCTACAAATATCCTGCAGTTGAACACCCTCCTTGGGCTTCTGTTTTCAGGTCCTCCAGCATCGTCTGGAGAATTGGGGCTTAAGCAGCTTAGTGGCGATATTACTGCCTTGCAGGAGAGGCTCGGGGCTTTCAGTTTCAACTTGGCCATTTCGCCCTTCCTGGCTCGCCGCTGATAAGTTGATCTATTCCTTCCTGCAAATGAGCCTGTGGCGATCACAACTGCACAGGGGCCTCCTAGTCGACAGGGATCTTTGTAATAGCAGGCTTAGGGGGTCAAAAAGAGCTTAAATCTTTTTATTTTATCTGCTGAGATTCGAGTGCGGTCTCGGAGACGTCTGTACCTTGCTAGCTCATCACGTGATCTTCTAGCTACATATATTTCTAATAAATGTAGCTCTTCAGATGTTTCTGATAAAATTAAACAGGGTAATGATACCAAATCATTATGGATTAGACTCGTAACTAAGAATAAACCAAATATAATTATCAGTCTATCATATAGACTACCATTTACTAATTCAGAATTATCAGGCAAACTAAATAAAGAAATAGAGTTATCAATGGAATATGGATGTGTTGTCATCATGGGTGACCTTAATTATAGAGAGACCGCATGGGACAAACAAGAAGCTGAGTCACAACAAAGCAGAATCTTTCTGAATTTAACAATGGACCTAGGTTTAACACAACATGTGCTAAAACCAACTAGTGAAAAAAAATATTTTGGATATAATACTAACCTCTGCTGATATTGAAGTGTCCAAATGTGAAATCAAAGAACCACTAGGTAACAGTGACCGTGCTAGTATTTATTTCACTATTCATGATAACCCCTTGGTAACCATAGGCGGAAGGATAACTTATAACATCAAATCTGCTAGTAGGAATATGATCTCGAAGGAGTTAAATAATCTTGATTGGGACAGCTTACTCAAATGCAAGACTATGACGCAGGTGTGGGAAATTATAAAATCAGTCATTTTTAATATATGTGATAGACATATCAAAAAAGTAAAGATATATGATAATAGAGGTGTTGCCCTCAAATGGCTCAATAACAAGGATAAGAGGCTGTTAAGAAAGAAAAGGAAACTATATAACAACTATTTAAATGATCACTCAGTTAACACTTGGCTTCTGTACAAGTTAGTACAAAAACAATGCAAACAGACCATACGTAAAAAACGCAAAATAAAATTAATTCTAGCTAAAACAGCAAGTAAAAATAATATTAAAGCCTTTTATGGTTATGGTTATCCCTCAATAAGGCCTGCCGACTTCTCACTGGATCCCACCACCTCACACATACATGCGACCTCTATGCACAGACTTGATGGCTGCAACTCACCAATTAGATAAAGTACCTAGCCTGCACCATGGCGAAGAAAATAACTATGGGCATTGCACCCCCTGTAGTATGTGCACTCCTGCACCCTAGCAATAACCCCCGCTCAACCAGGGGGTCTGAATCACAGCTCCTGCAGGTTCCACGTTGTCGTACCTCGCAAGGTCAAAGATCTTTTGCCTACAGGGCACCCAGCTGGCTAAATGGTCTAAACAGTTACATCTCCTCCGCTCCTACCCTTGGTGCATTTATATCAAGGCTCCGCCTCTCTCTCACTGCCTCTAGCTCCTGTGACTGCCTCCACTAGCTGAACCCATGAATGCTTCTTCCCCTCCTTGTTTACCCTGTTGTTCTGTTGCTTTGATTCCTTACCCCTTAGTACGCACTTCCCCATGTTATGTCTACGATAGTGCCTCTGGCTACACTCCTCCTGTATAGCTCTCCGCTGCACCTCTGCTCTTCCTCTCTCTTGTCCTCTCTGCACCTCATCCTCTATCTCCTTGTAACCTAGCCTCCAAAACTTATTTTGTTTCTCAGATGCTTTTTAACGCTGTTTAGCTTACACTTTTGTAACCTTGTCCTATGTATTGAATTTGTAATCTAACTTACACGTCTTATGTTTGAATTGTAACCTGACGTGGAACCTTTGTAAAAGAGCCCTGGCTCAAAGGTATTGTAATCCTAGATCTAATAAATAAATAAAATAAAATGTTAACTCCTTAAGAAATAATAACCATAGCATACACTCTCTAAAGCATAATGAAATACAGGTTGATGATCCACAATTTAATTGCTAAAATATTCTGTGATTACTTTAGTTTTGTATTTTTGGCCAAAACAGAATTTATTGGAGAAATTACACTTGGCAAGCAAATTAACATTTATATTACCCCTGAAATAATTACAAATAAAATAAATTCTTTAAAAAATTCCCAGTCTGCAGGACCTGACAACTTATTCTTCTTTGCTAAAAAATGTTTGCCGTATATTGCCACTCTTTTATCACGGGTATTTCAGAATTCCTTAAGGGATCAGGAAATTCCATCAGACTGGTTATTAGCCTTAGTTATACCCTTACCAAAAAATAAGTAAAATGTACTGTGGTAATTATAGACCTGGCTATAAGCCTAACTTCTGTTCCAGGGAAAATCTTTGAGTCCCTTCTAAAGGAAGCCTTACAGAACCATCTCATGGACAGGAATGTAGTCGAATATTCCCAACATGGATTTACACCAGGCCACTCTTGTGTTACCAGTCAGTTGTGTTTTTATGAGAAGATCTGTTCTGCATTGGATAAAGGTAAAGCTATAGACTGTGTCTACATAGAAACATAGAATTTGACGGCAGATAAGGACCGCTTGTCCCACCAAGTCTGCCCATTTCCCTACCTAATGGATAAGCTGCAGATCCTAGTTAACCAACAGCCTACTTCTTCCTACCCCCACCCCTAGAATTGCCTTATGACTGTCCCATGCATGCTTGAATTCCACCACTGTTTTTGACTCCACAACCTCCTCCGGAAGGCCGTTCCATGCATCTTCAACCCTCTCTGTGAAAAAATACTTCCTTACATTACCTCTGAGCCCCCCCCCTCCATCTTCGAATTTTGCCCCCTTGTTCTTGCATACTTCTACCCTCTTGGGCTTTGTTGATTCCCTTGAGGTACTTGAAAGTATCTATCATGTCCCCCCTTTCCCTCCTTTCCTCGAGGCTATACATATTAAGCTCCTTAAGTCTCTCTTCATATGTCTTCCAATGCAGACCCTGCACCATTTTAGTTGCTCTCCTCCGGACTGCCTCCATCCTGCCTATGTCTTTGCGGAGACTGGGTCTCCAGAACTGCACACAGTACTCCAGATGGTGTCTCACCAGCTGTCTGTACAGAGGATAACAACTTCCTGTTTTCTACTGGTGATGCCTCTCCCTGTGCATCCCAGTATCCCCCACCCTCTTTACTGCCCTCTCACATTGCTTGCCCACCTTTAGGTCATCTGATATGACTACCCCAGGTCCTTTTCCATTTTTGTTGTTGTTAGTATCTCACACCCCATTGTGTACTCTTCCACTGGGTTTTTGTTTCCCAGATGCATTACCTTGCACTTCTTAGCATTGAATCTAAGATGCCATACATTTGACCATTCTTCCAACCTTGCCAAGTCCCTTCTCATTCTTTCTACCCCACCTTGTGAATCAACCCTGTTGCAGATCTTTGTGTCATCTACAAAGAGACATACTTTTCCTTCCAGTCCCTCTGCAATGTCGCTTATAAAGACATTGAAGAGGACCGGTCCTAATACTGAACTCTGCGGTACCCCACTAGTAATCCCCCTTTCTTCAGAGTGGACTCCATTTACTATTACCCTCTGTGTCCTGTTCTCCAGCCAATTCTTTACCCAGGCTACCATCTTGGGACCCACTCTGTGTCAAATGCCTTGCTGAAGTCTAGGTAGGCCATGTCCACAGCCCCTCCCTGATCTACTACTTTGGTCACCCAGTCAAAAAAATCTATTAGATTCGTCTGACATGACCTTCCCGCTGTGAATCCATGCTGCCTTGGGTCCTGTGCCCCTCTGGCCTCTAGGTACTCGACAGTTTTTTCCTTCAGAAGTGATTCCATCATTTTCCCTATCACTGAGGTTAAACTAACAGGTCTGTAGTTTCCTGCTTCTGCCCTGCTCCCACTTTTGTGAAGTGGAATCACACCTGCCCTCCTCCAGTCCTCGGGTACCACCCCATACTCCCATGATTTGTTAAAGAGAGTAGTCAGTGATGTCACTAGTTTTACCCTTAGTTCTTTTAGAATTCTGGGATGAATCCCATCAGGCCCCATTGCTTTGTCCACTTCCAGTTTTAAGAGTTCTTTCAGAACCCTTTCTTCTGTAAATGGGCTGGTATCAACTTCTGTATCCAGAGTGTTTCTGTTGTTTGGTTTAGGTACCTCCACCTCTTCATTTGTGAATACTGAGCAAAAATATTTGCTTAGTATCTCTGCCTTTTCACAGTCACCTTCTGCCCACTCCCCACCCCTTTATTAAGCCTCATTATCCCTCCCTTGGCCTTCCTTCACTCCCGGATGTACCTATAAAAGGTTTTATCCCCCTTCTTAACTGAGTTGGCTATCTTTTCCTTGGTTTGGGCCTTTGCTGTCCTGACTGCCTTCCCAGCTTCCTTTTGCTTTAACTGATACAATTCTCTGTCCTGCTCCTTCTGTGATTCCTTGGACTTCCTGAATGCTTTCTTTTTTTCTCGAACCTTCCCTGCCACCTCCTTTGAGAACTGTAGTGGTTTCTTACATCGTTTTGTTTTATTTGCTTCACATAAAGGCTTGTTGCCTCTGTGATGGCAGTTTTGATTATTCTCCATTGTTCTTCCACCCCTCCTTCCTGCCCATTTGCTAGTACATTCCTTAGGCACTCACCCATTTTGGCAAAGTCAGCCCTCCTAAAGTCCAGTACTTTTGCCTTTATATGGCTTGACTCTACTGCTGTGTTTATTGTGAACCATACTGTTCTATGGTCGCTAGTTCCCAGATGGCTACCCACTTCTACATCTGTGATCCTCTCTCCATCTCCATTTGAGAGTACCAGGTCTAAGATTGCTCCCTCTCGAGTGGGTTCCAATACTAATTGTCTAAAGCATACCCCCTGTAGGACGTCTAGAATAACCCCACTCTTTGAAGCGGCTGCTGCAACTGCACTCCAGTTAACATCTGCCATATTCAGATCCCTCATCAGCAATATCTCCCCTTTTTCTGCCATTCTAAGTGTACTTTCTATCATTTCCTTGTCCATTTCCTCCCCTTGGGGGGGGGTCTGTATACAACCCCTGTGTGGAATGTGGTGCCATTGCCTGTCTCCAAATTGACCCACAATGCTTCTTCCCCTCCTTGTTTACCCTGTTGTTCTGTTGCTTTGATTCCTTCCCTTATGTAGAGAGCTACTCCTCCTCCTCTTTTACCCTCCCTGTCTCTCCTATAGATATTGTATCCTGGTATGTTTACGTCCCAGCCATGGTTCTGTGTGTACCATGTTTCTGTGACTGCCATGATATCCAGATGTTCCTTCTCCATCAAGGCCACTAATTCAGGCAGCTTGCTACCCAGACTATGGGCATTGGTACTCATTGCTCTCCATTTTTTGGTGGCTTTACCTCTTGTAGCAGCATCCCTCACTGACCTTTCTACCTTGATCTTTTCCTCATTTAGTACCCTGTTTTGTAGGGGGAGGCTGGGAATTCCCTGCTGCTTATCAGTGCCTCCCCCTTGACTAATTTAAAAGCTTGCCAGTGAAGCATTTAAACCGATTTCCCAAAAGACTTGTTCCCTTCCTGGACAGGTGCAGACCATCCTGCCAGTATAGGCTGGTATCCCTCCAGGTGGTACCCCAGTCCCCAGTGAAGCCAAACCCCTGTGCTCCACACCATTTTTTCAACCATTCATTGAATCGCATGGTGTGAAGTACCCTCGCCTCACTCATGCAGTAGACAGGCAGTACCTCTGAGAAGGATACTGTGTGTGCTACTTGTCTTAGGCCCCTCCCCAACTGTACAAAGGTCCTCCTGCACTGCTGTAATCTCATGATGAGCCAAGTAATTCATCCCTAGGTGGACAATGACGTCCAGCTTAGTCTCCTGTGCAGCTGTTCTCGTGATCCTCAGGATGTGCTTCCTGTCCCTCCAAGCCATGGCACCAGGCAGGCACCTTACTTCAGTTTTCCCTGCTCCTCCCGGTTCTATTCCCCTAATAATTGAGTCCCCCATCAGGAGCTGCTTCCTTTCCCTGTGGTGTCCTCTGCCTCCTTCCTGTGTGTCTCCCTTGTGACCGTTGTCCGCAACCTCCTTAGTCTCCTGTGCGGGTGCATCCATAGGGGAACTATTTGGACTTGTCTAAAGCATTTGATAAAATACCTCACAAACATATTATTCAGACCTTGATAGATCTTGAAATAGATCAAGGTATCATTACATGGATTCAAGGCTGACTAAAAAAAAACAGAGTACAAGTTGTAAACATCCAGAGTTTTCTTTCATCTAGCTTACCTGTTACTAGTGGAGTACCCCAGGGCTCTGTCTTGGGCCCTCTCATTTTCCAATTATTTACATCTAAACTGGGCCTTAATGAACGAGTATGGGTCAGTAAGTATGCAGACGACACAAAGACTGCATGCGTTGTGAGTGAGGATTTAGATCCATCTACCCTTCAGTTAGCCTTAGATAATATAATACAGTGAGCAGACTCAGTTAATATGGCATCTAACATGGATAAATGTAGCATTAGGCATTTTAGTATTCACAATCCACAATTAAATCACTACATCAGAGATAATGTTAGAAAGTATTTTTTCACAGAGAGAGTTGTGACTGCATGGAACAGGCTTCCTGAGGAGGTTGTGGAGTCTAGAACAGTGGGAGAATTCAAAAATGCATGGGACAGGCATAAGGCAATTTTAGTGGGGGGCAGGAGGAAGTAAGCTGTTGATTAACTAGAATCTCTATCAGGTAGGGAAATGGGCAGACTGGGTCGGCCAAGCGGTCCTTATCTGCCGTCAAATTCTATGTTTCTGTGTTTCATTAAGAATCTTCTGGTTAATAAAACCACTCAAGAAAAGGATCTGGGAATAATTATTTCCAACAAATTAACTTTTGATTCACATGTAGACACTCAGGTAGCTAAGGCTAAAAAGACCCTATGGTCAATTAGAAATAACTTTTAGAGTAGAGATGAGCAGGTACTTGTGCCCTTGTTTAGATCTTATGTAAGGCTCCTCCTTATTTATGATTCCCCTTTATGGGGGCCAATAAAGTGTGGCATGAAGGATAGAATCAAAAAGGTTCAGAGGCAGGAAACTAAACTGATTTATGATTGTGAAAACTTAACATATACAGATCGCCTAACCAAGCTAAATTTAATGTTATTTCATACTAGGAGGATTAGGGGGGGACTTGCTGTTCTTCTGCTCTCTAATCAAAGATAATTATTTGTTCAATGAATTACATCTGGAATATAAAACTCATAACAAGGGTACCAAAGGACATCCAAAACAACTTAAGCCCTTCAAATTCAGTTCTGAAAAAAGAGCTTTTTTCATGCAAAGGCTTGTTGATACCTGGACCAGTCTTCCTGCTCACATTATCAACAGTATAAATAAGGAACTATTAAAACCAAAAGTGGATAGATATATCCTGAATGATAATATCCTTTCCTATTATTGGCCTGACATGGAGCGTATATGGGCTCATCGCCTCACTAAGCTCCATTACCATAGTATGAACCATAGTATAGTATGAACCTTGATGTCCATACCAGGCAGCATGCATCCTTTGAATGGACAATCCTCAATGGACTTTTGTCCTGAGTGAGCTCCAGCTCCTACCACTCTGCCCGGGGGAATATTTTTCTGAGCTTGGTACTTGAACCCATCAGTGTGAATCAGTGGAGAAGATACGGTCCAGAAAGATATGAAAATGATGTACTCACCGTAATTGTTGATGTTCTTGAACAGTCTTCACCATTGATTCACATGCCCACCCACCATCCTCTGAGCTCAGTCTCCTGTTCATGGTCTTCACTTCTCCTTGTTCTGGTTTGGGCTGTGGAGACAACATTTCTTGTTTTGATCCTTCTTATATGAGTACTAAGGGCTCTCTTATGCCCTTTTAGGTGAGGCATTTAACTTAGTTAGGTTATGCTGCACCTCCTTGGTAAAAAAGTTACTAAGGTAGTTGAGAGCCATTGCTGAGATAGGCTATGTAGCACAAGCTAGTCTTGTGCCGTGCATGCGTGCAGCCCATCAGCGCTGGCCTTTCCGAAGATTTTTGGCTCTAGCGGGGTCCTAGCGCTTTGGCTCGGAAACCATCAGTGTGAATCAATAGTGAAAATAGATCAAGAAGATCAACTATTACGGTAAGTACGATACTGTCATTTACTGTATCTCCCATTCTTCACTTGCTGTTTCTATTCTTTCTTTCTCCCCTTGCTTCTCTGTGGTTAAAGAAGTCTATATATGAATTTGTATGTGAAACTGAGATCTCTTAGTTTGCAAATGTATATAATTATATTGCTGAAATGATTACAGACAGCTACTTGGGTTTGCTAGAGAAGTTAGCAGCTTGGAACACAAAGGATTGACCTTGAGAAACCTTTTGACCTTCACAAGCTTGTTGACAGAATAGTCAGCAGGAAATCTGCCCTGGGACAAGATGTCTTAATTGTTTGCACTTGTTAAGAAGACTAATGTACTCTTCAGGCTGGTCACAGGTAGGGCAATGAGAAAGTATTGCTGCATTTTGTGAAAAACAGGAGATGAAACTTACAAGAGAAGGATGCAGAGAATGAACTGCGAGACAGGGACATTTTAAAAAAGAGCAATGTTTTGTTGAGAGAGACTGCGATTTAAATTGAAAAGAGACTCTCAAATAAAGGACTTGGTTTTTATGTTTGTACAACTTTTGTGAAGCGTAATCTTGTACAATTTTATTTTTTTATTTTGTTCTTAATAATAACAACATGCTGCTTGTGAATTTTACAACTTCTGGTTTGCCTATACTTGCTGACCTATGCCTCTACGACATTCCCCTCCTGGATGCTTGCAGGCCCATTCACCCTGTATTGGCCCTTATTCTCCCAGTTGGCTCCCCAGCCCCCAATGTAGCTGAACATCTCCTCTCTGCACCATTACTTCAGCTATGAGTTGAAGCTCTTGGTGCAGAGATCCTTCACCACCACCCATCACACATGGGCAAAATTGCTGCGAAACCCACTTAGCACGCTAACTAAGACCCCACTCCAGCTCCCTAAATTCCCACTGTTCCTCACAGAAGTCTAGTAAATAAGCTGGAAAGCATAGGGGTGGGACAGAAAATAACTAGGTGGGTTGAAACTGGTTGGCAGGCAGAAGCCAGAGAGAGAGAGAGAGAGAGAGAGTGGTATTAAATGGAGTGCACTCCAGGGTGAGGGGGTGACGAATTGGGTGCCCCAGTGGTCAGTACTGGGACCCCTCCTTTTTAATATCTACATCAGTGATATGGCAGATGGGCTGGAGGGAAAGGTGTGCCTATTTGCAGAAGATATGAAAATCTGCAGTAGGGTGGATGCCGGGGGTGGAGGCCATGAGGCAGCATCTGAAGATTCTGGAGGGGTGGTTGGAAACTTGACTACTGAAATTCAGTGCCAAAATGTGCACTGTGATGCACTTGGGGCATAAAGGCCCATGAGCAGCATACACTCCAGGGGGGGAGGAAATAAAAAAAACAGCAGAAGAGGGATCTGGGGATTGTAATACCAAGCAACCATAAGGTAGGTAGCCAATGCTGTGGGGAAGGCCAAAGGAATGTTGACATGCATTGGGAGGGGCATAACTCGCAAAAGGAGGGAGGTACTGATGCTTCTTTACAAAGCCATGGTGAGGCTGCACCTGGAGTTACAGGGTCCAGTTCTGGAGACTGCACCTACGCAAGAACGTAGATGGGATAGAGAGGGTTCAGAGAAAGGCAACCAAGATGATGCATGGTAGGCAGGGGAAGCCATACGAGCAGAGGTGTAGGGAATTGGATTTGTACCCACTGGATACCAGAAGGGAGAGGGGGGACATGATTGAAACTTTTAAGTACGTGAAGGGGATCAATAAGGTGAAGGAGGGGAGCTTATTTAAAAGGAAGGAGAGGGCTAAAACTGGAGGGCATAACCTAAGATTGGAGGGTGGAAGATATAGAGGCAGCGTAAGGAGGCGATTCTTCATTGAGAGTGTGGTGGAGGCCTGGAACAAACTACCAGAGGAGGTGGTGGGGGCTGAAACCATGGAGGGATTCAAGTGGGCATGAGACAGACATATGAGGTTGGTAAATGGGGAAGGAGAGGGCCCATGGAAAAGGTGATGAGTGGGGGGGAGGGGCAGACTAAATGGGCTGTTGAGGTCCTTTTCTGCCGTTGAATTTCTGAGATTCTGTAATGTTACACATGGGACATTACAGCACAGGAGAATTACTTTCCTATCCTGAAACATTTATCTTTTACTCTCCAACTCCAAGCTCTGCCATAAAATTACAAAGATATTTTATATTGATTTATACCTCACAGGTTTAACTTCACTTTGTTTCTTAACCTTTACCATGCACCATAGAATATTAAGAATATAGTACTTCCTAATTACTAGTGGTATAATTAAAATGGGTTATTCAGATGTTTGTAAATTAATTTGGCTTTAAACTTGATCATCATCACTATGATGACGATAATGTCTTTGCTCAGTTGCAACTAGCATGTTTACACTTACTGTGCTGATGTTTTATGGTTCTTGGTAATTATAAGAAAAGCCTTTTGGATGCTGCCTTGTAAAGATTTAATACTTAAGGATTGGTTAAACATCTTCTGCCAAACAACTGATAGTGAAGTATTTGTGTGATTTTTTTGAACATGTTAGACTTGGTGTGTGTAAGGCAGCATTCTACAAAAGATGGTGCTCGGATTGCTAAGCACTGTTTCCGTTTCTACTATCATCACAAAATGATTTGGTTGGGAATAAATTTTAATATTTCAGAACTGTGAGGCCTTTTCAACACTATCCATGCAAGTTAAAACTCGTCCTCCACTTCCAGCAACACAGCATACAGCATGCTGATTGGGTAACCATGCATAACTAGCCTGTGCTGCTCCAGAGGGGTTCTGATTACCTTGGACCTTGACAGCGAAGAAAGGCCCGTTGTCATCAGAACCTCTCTGTGGCAACACAGGATGGTTGTGCATTGTTGCCCAACCAGTATTTATTTTACGGTGTATAGATTTTTGTTTGGTCTTTTTTGTTTTGTTTAATGAAAGTGTTTTCACAGTGGCAGTTTCAGTTCAGAACTTGAACTGATTGCTGTACGTGCAGCAGCACTGTGAAAAATGCCATCTGCCTTGAGGATTTCTGATGATCTAAAACCTTGTACAACAGAAGGGTACAACCATGTTCCATGACCTTTGAACTGTGGTACAAGGATCTTTTTCAAGGATATATTTTCCATTAAGCCACACCTTTGGAACTATACCCGCGTCAGCACTAGAACCATATGGAAACTTTTGCTAGCCAGGGGCCACCCATGGCAATGTCATGCATCAACATGTATAACCATGGATGACTCCATATCTCCTCAGTTCTTCTGCTGTCACTCAGCCTTGTTGGGCCTGCTGAAAGAAACATTGTCAACTAGTCATTGCCATTTATCATTTACTTTATACTTAGACATTCCTTTGGTGTTTCAAATTCCTATTTCTGACCACAGGAATCCACTAATATTATTACTTCTTGCAGTGCTTCTTTAAGCCAGCACTGTCCCGGAGCCAAATGGAATGTCACGCTAATGATGGAATCTTTAGCTTGTGCATTCAATTCAAAAACTGCCCAGTGTAACTGCCTACATTCTAACCTCAGATTTCTTCTCTCCGCTGCAAAGTCTAGACACCCTGGAGATGATCTCTCTATCAAGAGTGATTCCTGAAGTTCACTGAACAAAAAAACTTAAGTATCTTTGTTTAATTTTTCATTAACTGCCTAGTTTAATTGTTATTTTTGCTTTTTTTCCTCGGAGTTTAAAAATTTTACATACTTCATCTTTTTTCTCCGGTTCCTCGCAGTTCCTGTGAATCAAGAGGCAACTGATCCCCTTCTTACCTAAATTGGAACCTTTTTTTTAGGGGTTCTGATTATATTTCTGTGTTTTTTTTTCCAAAAAATTATCTCTTTTGAACTACTTTTCTCGGTTCTCTGAGCTGTTCTTTGGTTCCGGATTCTGATTGGAACCGATAGATTTGTTTTTTTTCTCGGTTACTGAACCGACCCAGATA
Source organism: Neoceratodus forsteri (assembly GCA_016271365.2). Lineage (NCBI taxonomy): Eukaryota > Metazoa > Chordata > Ceratodontiformes > Ceratodontidae > Neoceratodus > Neoceratodus forsteri. Next base: position 263,079,133 of record CM057454.1, on the reverse strand, counting down.
GCTAAATTACATATATTTTTGTCGGTTCCCAGTTCCTGTTTTCTTTCAAAATGTCAGATAAGCCTAAAAAGAAAACAGGACCTCCTGGTTTTAGAAATTGTTTGAAGTGCTCTGAAGTATTTGCAAAGGCAGACAAACATGATTTATGTTTGGTCTGCCTTGGGCAACAGCAATTTTTTGCGGATTGTGAATTATGTGCAAGTCTTTCCCTGATAAAACAGTAGAAAAATGTAAGAAAAGGCTGAAAAGAAAGTTGGAGGAGGGGTCTATGGGCTCTAACCAGTCCACCCCTTCTAAATCCTTGGCTATTCCTTCCAGGGCCTCAAAAAACACCCCTGATATGGGTGAGGGCTCTGGCAAGAGAGACAATGAACCAGCTGACTCTCCGGTGCCTGCTAGAAACCTCAAGAAAACAAAACACACTGAGACCCCAGCTGAAATGCCTTCATGGGCTCCTCAGGTGCCTGTACCTGCTCCATTACCTGCTGAGCTAACCCAAGCTCTGGCCTTTACTGCAAGTGCTGCAGGGCTTACTACCCCCAAAGCAGCCTGTGGCTACTCTGACTGAAAAAAAAAAAAACTACTTTTGTCCCTCCTTTAGTTGCTGATACAGTAGAATTTGAGGAGGATGACCAGGCAGAGGAGGGTACTGAACCCGAGGTCTTGCCAGAGCAGGAGTTTGGTTCTCCTCCCAGACCCACAGAGGATTTTTCCTCTCACTTTTCCTTTATCAGGAAAATGGTGGAAACCTTGGATGTACAAACTGCAGAAGAGATTCAGGATGAGGAAGAAGCCAAAAATATGGAGCTTATGGGGATGACACCCACTAGAAGGCTCCTTCTGCCTATATATAAGTTTTTCCAAGAAAGATGTCCTTGAGATGCTTAAGACTCCAAATTCTGTTACATCCATTGATCAAGTGTGATTAAAAAATACCAACTTGAGAGGTCGAGGCTGAGTTTCTATTTACTCACTGTGACCACCAGGGCATTGTACAGCAGGCTGCCTGTGAAAAGGCAAAAACTCCCTTGTCCTCTCACCCTCCTGAGAAGGACTCAAGAAAGATGGATAACATGGCTAAAAAAGGGTACCTTTCGGCTTCCCTAGTAGTTCACCAAGCCAGCTACCAAGCTTATGCAGCCCTCTACCAGAAGGCTCTTTGGCAGTACATCCTGGATAATGCAGAGGCTAACCCCTCTATGACAGTTTCGGAGTTAGTGGACACTGCAAAACTGGGCTTGGAGGCTTCCAAGTACCAGTTTCAAATGTCAGCTGATACAAATGACACAGCTGCTTGGTGGATGGCAGGTACTATAGCCTTGAGAAGATTTGCCTGGCTGAGAGCTACTAATCTCACCCAGGACACTCTAGAGTAAGGCTGTGGACTTCCCAGTCAAGGGTCAGTCACTGTTTGGTGCCCAGACTGAGGCATATATGAAGAAAGTAGATGAGTATAAAGCTACTTTCCCCAGTAATTCAACCAAGGAGAGACCATTTCCTTCCACTTCGACATACGGAAGGGGAGGCAGGGGTAGGTCCTCTTTTAGGAAGCCTTTCTTTCAAGTGCAGGCTGTGCCATAACAGCAGTGCCAGTCACAGCAGGGTGGTTTTTACAGAGCCAGAGGCAAAAGGGGTTCCAGGAGAGGATCTCAGTCTGCACGGCTCCAGCAACAAACAAAACAAATCCGCTAACTTTTTCCTCCAGGCTGCCTCGCCATCTCCTGTAGGGGGCAGACTGACTCATTACTTTCAGGAATGGCTGAAAATCACCACAGACAGGTGGGTTCTGGAAGTAGTGAGGCAGGGATTGTCCCTATGTTTCAGATCCCTTCCTCCTCCAAGATCAAGGCAGTTCAAAGCAGTTCCTTTCACAGAAAGAAAACTGCTGGAACAGGAGGTTCAGACCTTACTTCTAGCATGGGCAGTAGAGCCTGTCCCTCCCAGCCAAAAAGGACAGAGGTTTTACTTAATATATTTTCTAACAACAAAAAGAATGGGGAGTAGTTGCCTATACTAGACCTCAGACTGTTAAACAGGTACCTGGTAAAACCCAGGTTCAAGATGGTCACATTGGCCATGATTCTGCCAACTCTGCAGAAAGGAGACTGACTAGCCTCCTTAGAGCTAAAGGACACATATTTCCATATTCCCATAAGAGAGTCACACATAAAATATGTGAGGTTCAGACTTCTCTCAGGCCACTATCAATTTTCAGCACTTCCCTTCGGGCTCACCTCTGCACCAAGGGTGTTTACCAAGTGCATGGCAGTAGTCGTGGCACACCTAAGAAGACTAGTTGTTTCAGTTTTCCCTACCTGGACGATTGACTAATCATGGGAAAGTCTCATCAGCAGGTGAGAGAGCACCTTCAGGTAACCCAGGATCTGTTGCATTCCCTGGGATTCCTGCCTGACAAGGACAACACCCTGGCAGATGCCTTGAGCAGGATAAACCAGGCCCATCATGAATGGACAATAAAAAAGCAATTGGTGAACATCCTATTCAGGAGGTGGGGCACTCCAGAGATGGATCTTTTTGCATCCCATCAAAACCACCACCTGCCTCTGTATTGTTGAAGGGCTTCCCACCAAGTGAACAGTTCCCCTGGATGCCCTGATCCTGGATTGGACAGGGAGGCACTTTATGCCTTTCTCCCCTTTTCCCCTGATACTCAGGGTGCTCATCAAGCTCAGATCACAGCCAGCTTCAGTGGTGTTGGCAGCCCCAGACAGGGCCAGACAGCCTTGGTACTCCCTCCTGCTCTCTATGTCGGTGGCCAAACTGATTTGCCTCCCACAAAGGTACAATTTACTGACCTCCTTCGAAGGGAGGGTCATGTACCCCAGTCTCAGGTCTCTCAGATTCAAGACATGGCTCTTGAGGACTTAGAATATGCAGGATGGCAACTCTCTGAAGGGGTCCTGGAGGTCCTTAGAGGGCATAGGAAGTGTTCTACTAAGAAAACCCATGCCTCAAAATGGAAAAGGTTCTCTATATCGTGTAGGGATAAGGGTGTAACCCCAGCTCAAGCTGGCATACCAGCCTTACTGGACTATTTGACTGATCTTAATTCACAAGGTCTGCAGCATTCAACCCTGAAAGTGCACCTGGCTTCTGTATCAGCATATCTTTCTGCTGGAAAGGACACCTCCTTAGTATCAAATCCTGTCTTCAGGAGGTTTTTCAAGGGACTGTCTCACCGGTTCCCTCTCACAGGGAACCAGTGCCTGTTTGGGACCTGAACATTTTCATTGTTCAGCTTATGCTTCCTCCTTTTGAGCCTGTTGTCTCTGCAGAACTTAAGTTTGTTACTTGGAAGGTAGTCTTCCTGGTGGCAATCACTTCTGCTAGGAGGATCTGTGAGCTCCAGGCTCTCTGTGTGGAAAAGGAATATATTTCCTTCCACAGGGACAAGGTAGTGTTGAGAATTAATAGGAAGTTCCTCCCCAGAGTGGTTTCAGACTTCCACCTGAACCAGTCTCTCACCTTGCCAGTTTTCTTCACTGAGCACTCTAGCTCAGGGGAGCATAGACTCCACAGCCTGGATATAAAAAGGGCTTTAAGTTACTACATGACTCATACCAAGGACTACAGGTAGGACAGACAACAGCTTTTCCTCACCTATGGAGAGGTAGGTAAGAGTACACCTGCTTCAAAAAGAATGGTCTCTCTCAATGGATAGTTCAGTGTATCCAGTTTTGCTACTCAAAAGCAGGTAGGGTACCCCCATGTTGGACTCGGGGCCCATTCTACAGGGCGCAAAGCTGCCACTATTGCAGCTACCCGAGAGGTGCCATTGATGGAAATCTATAAAGCAGCTATCTGGAGGTCAGTCCACACCTTCACTAAGCATTATAGCCTGGACACCCTGTCTAGGAGTGATGCCAGGTTTGGTACAGTAGTCCTGCAGAATCTTTTTCCTAACTAGATTCTTTACCCACTTCCATAAGGTACTGTTGCATAGTCTGCAAGAAGTAATAATATTAGTGGATTCCTGGGGTTAGAAGAAAAACTTACTCCCCTGTAGTAATCTTGTTTATTCCAATGGGATCCACTAATATTATTACTTCCCCACCCTTGCCTCTCCTGACAGAATCAGTAGAGACCTCTCCAATGCTGTTTGAATAACTACTTGAAGTGGTATGCCAACTGCTGGCACTTCTTAGTAATGTTTTATAGCTTTGTAGGTATTTTTCCCCTTCTTGGGTGAATCTGAAATTTAGAAAAGGGGAACCTTTTTCTTTTTTTCCCTGTGGTTTAATGATTTACCAGTTGCCCCAGTTGGGGCCTTTTTCTCCTTATTGTCTATTTTAATTAGATGTTAGTATGGCTTCTTTGCAGGCTCCTAAGAAATCTGAGGTTAGAATGTAGGCAGTTACACTGGGCAGTTTTTGAACTGAATGCACAAGCTAAAGATTCCTTCATTAGCATGACATTCCATTTGGCTCTGGGGCAGTGCTGGCTGAAAGGAGCACTGCAAGAAGTGATATTATTAGTGGATCCCATTGGAAGAAACAAGATTACTACAGGTGAGTAATTTTTTTCTTTTCTGAAGCACTCGAAAAAGTATTCAAGGTTGTTTTCTGGCACAAGTACATTCTTAAATATATGGAAGCATTATTAGAATAATGACTTATCCTATTATGTCATGTCCAGCTGAAAATATATACAGGATGGCAGCAAGGAAATTGGCTCTCACAATTGCAGCAGTCGGTATAATTCAAAGCGCTTTACCTACATGTCTGTCTGCCTTTGGTTACACTGTTTATTTTATGTTAAAATCATTGCCATTCTGCATCTACTTTTGAATTAACTGAATAGCTTTCTTGCAAGTTTTATTTTTATTGGGATGTTTCACTTATTTTTGTCCTGAGCTGATCACCTCTGAAACTGCAACTCTGAAAGCAGATATAACCAAAAGAAGAATGGCAATCCATACATTTCCTTCTTTTTCTGTATTCATAACCATATTCCACAGCTGTCAAAAAAGTCATATGAAAATGACTTGGGTTTGAAATAGTTTTATGTTTAAAAACGTACAAACATGTCCCACTTTTTGAGGAATAAGTTACCAAACAGTGTGGTTCACGTTAAACTCGGCTACAGAGTCAAGCCACACAAAAGTGTAGGTACTGGACTTCAGAAGGGCTGACTTTGGCAAGATGGGAGAGTGCCTCAGAAAAGCACTAGCAAACAGGCTAGAAGGAGGGGTGGAGCAACAATTGGGAAATATCGAAACTGCCATCACAGAGGCAACAAGTCTTTGTGTGAAGCAAATAAACAAATCAGAATGAAAGAAAAAGCCACTATGGTTCTCAAAAGAGGTGGCTGGGAAAGTCAGGGAGAAAAGATAGCATTCAGGAAGTATAAGGAAACACAGAAGGAGCAGGACAGAGAGCTGTACCAGTTAAGGCAGAAGGAAGCAGGAGGGAAGTCAGAATAGCAAAGGCCCAAACTGAGGAACAGATAGCCACCTCGGTTAAGAAGGGGATAAAACCTTTATAGGTATATCAGAGAGAGAAAAAGACAAAGGAGGGATAGTGAGGCTGAACAGAATGAATGGTGGGTGGGCAGAGGGGGACAGTGAAAAAGCAGGGATACTGAACGAATATTTCTGCTCAGTATTCACAAAAGAGGAGGGGGAAGTGCCTAATCCAGTCAACAGAAGCACTCTTGATGGGGGGGGGGGTGTCAATCCCAGCCCTTTCACAGAAGAAAGGGTTCTGCAAGAACTCCTAAAACTGAAGGTGGACAAAGCAATGGGGCCTGATGAAATTCACCCCAGAATTCTAAAAGAATTAAGGGGGGAACTAGTGAAACCACTGACTACTCTTTTTAATAAATCATGGGAGGATGGTGTGGTACCCGAGGACTGGAGGAAGGCGGATGTGATTCCCCTTCACAAAAGTGGGACCAAGACAGAGGCAGGAAACTACAGACCTGTCAGTCTGACCTCTGTGGTAGGGAAAGTGATGGAGTCACTTCTGAAGGAAAGAATTGTTGAATAACTTGAGGCCAGTGGGGCACAGGACCCAAGGCAGCATGGGTTCACAGCGGGAAAGTCATGTCAGATGAATCTAATAGATTTCTTTGACTGGGCGACCAAAGTAGTAGACCAGGGAGGGGCTGTGGACATGGCCCACCTAGACTTTAGCAAGGCATTTGACACAGTCCCACACAAAAGATTAATAGTCAAATTAACCAGCCTGGGAGTGGGTCCCAGGGTGGTAGCCTGGGTAAAACATTGGCTGACAACAGGACACAGAAGGTAATCGAAATGGAGTCCACTTGAAGAAAGAGAGGTTACTAGTGGGGTACTGCAGGGTTCAGACTGGGTCCAGTCCTTTTAATGTCTCTATAAGTGACATTGCAGAGGGACTGGAAGGAAAGTATGCCTCTTTGCAGATGACACAAAGATCTGCAACAGGGTTGATACACAAGGAGGCGTGGAAAGGATGAGAAGGGACTTGGCAAGGTTGGAGGAATGGTCAGAAGTATGGCAGCTAAGATTCAATGCAAATAAGTGCAAATAATGCACCTGGGAAACAAGAACCCAGGGGAAGATTACACAATGGGGGGGGGTAGTAAAAACAACAAAAAAGGAAAGGGACCTGGGGGTAATCATATCAGATGACCTTAAGGTTAGCAAGCAATGTGAGAAGGCAGTAGGGAGGGCTGGGGGGATACTGGAATGCGTAGGGAGAGGCATCACCAGCAGAAAACAGGAAGTTGTTATCCCTCTGTACAGACAGTTGGTGAGACCCCATCTGGAGTACTGTGTCCAGTTCTGGAGACCCCATCTCCGCAAGGACATAGACAGGATAGAGGCAGTCCAGAGGAGGGCAGTTAAAATGGTGCAGGGTCTGCAAGAGAAGCCGTACGAGGAGAGACTAAAGGAGCTTAATATGTACACCCTTGAGGAAAGAAGGGAGAGGGGGGACATGATAGAAACTTTTAAGTACCTCAGTGGAATCAACAAAGTCCAAGAGGGTAGCATCTTTCAGAAAAAGAGATGTGCAAGAACAAGGGGACACAATTTAAAGATGGGGGGGCAGTTCCAGGGCAATGTGAGGAAGTATTTTTTCACAGAGAGGGTAATGGATGCATGGAACAGCCTTCCTGACGAGGTTGTGGGGTCTAAAACTGTGGGAGAATTCAAGAATGCATGGAGCAGACATAAACACATTTTCCTTTCTCATTTCCATCCTTGGTTTAAAAAACTATATACCTTGCAGGGGTTAAACTGCACTGAGAAGTAGTGGAATTTCTAAATTGGTTTCTGGTTGCAGATTAAGCAACACTAGAGAGAAAGGAATGTGTGACTGTGAAATAGGAAGTTCTTCGGACGCTGTAACCAGTGGGCCTGTAGCTTAATGGTTAGAGCGCTGGAACGGCATACCAGAGGTCTGAGTTCAAATCGGTCACCCACATTTTCCTTCTCATTTCCATCCTTGGTTTAAAAAACTATATACCTTGCAGGGTTAAACTGCACTGAGAAGTAGTGGAATTTCTAAATTGGTTTCTGGTTGCAGATTAAGCAACACTAGAGAGAAAGGAATGTGATTGTGAAATAGGAAGTTCTTCGGACGCTGAACCAGTGGGCCTGTAGCTTAATGGTTAGAGCGCTGGAACGCATACCAGAGGTCTGGAGTCAAACTCGTGCACCCACATTTTCCTTTCATTTCCATCCTTGGTTTAAAAAACTATATACCTTGCAGGGGTTAAACTGCACTGAGAAGTAGTGGAATTTCTAAATTGGTTTCTGGTTGCAGATTAAGCAACACTAGAGAGAAAGGAATGTGTGACTGTGAAATAGGAAGTTCTTCGGACGCTGTAACCAGTGGGCCTGTAGCTTAATGGTTAGAGCGCTGGAACGGCATACCAGAGGTATGGAGTTCAAATCCCGGTGCACCCACATTTTCCTTTCTCATTTCCATCCTTGGTTTAAAAAACTATATACCTTGCAAGGGTTAAACTGCACTGAGAAGTAGTGGAATTTCTAAATTGGAGCAGACATAAGGCAGTTCTTGTGGTGGGTAGGAAGAAATAGGCTATTGGTTAACTGGGATCTGCGGCCTATCCTGTAGGTAGGGAAATGGGCAGACTAGGTGGGCCAAGCGGTCCTTATCTGCCATCAAAGTCTATGTTTCTATGTAATATCAGTTCTAGAGGGTGTCATGGTATTGCTAATGTGCTCTTTATTTTTGCATTTGAGGAAAAAATGAAGCAAGCATCATGACAAAATGGTATGTCCTTGTTTCACTTTTTCTTTTATACTCATGTTGACTTCTAAAGTATTGATGTTATATCCACATAAAACAAACCGACCCCTTCTGGATTTTTTCCATAAAGAGGGATTAAGTCTCACCAATGTAAATAAAAAACAAACATGGCAAACCATGTTTTTGGTTGTGGATTTTAAATGTTTAAATGATCATCATGTACTGGGCAAAAAATTATAACTCTGACATGGGGTTACTGAAACACCAGGGAACATCCTTAAAGGAATTTTGCATCTCTGATGCCGCCAAAAGGTTTATTTTGGTGTTGTAAATGTGGAGATTAAAATCTACAAGGAAACACTAACGAAGTCTGTGTGTATTGTTTGCACCAGTCCCACAATGTGAGGATGTGTGGGATTTGCCAGAGCTTCAACCAGGCTACAAGGCAATGGCTCAAGAAAGCGGCAGAAAATGTCCTTCTTCATAAATCATTAACTGCCATGGAGAAGGATCAGGGCCCAGCATCAGTGTCTCCCTCTACATTGGCTGAGAAACAGCTGACGAAATCAAGGGACTGGGACTAAGAAAGTTCGAAGTCAAGGCCATCCTTGTTGTTGGGACACAAGCATAAGAATAAAGTGAGGTCTTTTTCTCCAGCGAGGTCCCGGTTGCTGATAAGACAAAGTATACTAGTCATGTCATTGCCACCTCCGGCAGCGTTGATGACAGCCTCTCCAGCTGTCGATGAGACATCAAGTTTGGGGCTTGGCTTAGGCGCTGCCATACTTACTATGGGCAGAACAACGCCATCATCATTGGGTCAAGGCTCATCATCTACACAAGTAGTCATGGCCCCTGGCCAGGGTGTTGTTGACTCAGTCTTTGCTGGCATTCTTTTCAGAAATGATACGACACATACTGCCTGGATTACCTGTACAGACTGTAATGTTGACAGGGCCTGTGGGCACCCAAGCCCTGTCGATGCGGGCTACTAGCACTTCACAGGTTCTTGCCACCCAGCCTCCACCAATGTTGCCAGCACACTCTGGGGTCCGCATAGTTGACAGAGACATTGAAGATGAGACATAATACAATCCTGACCTCTTCGTTTTAGAGGAGGATTTGGAGGTGGCATACGAGGGACAATATGTGGTACCCTATGCTAGTTCTACCCTCTCATCCTGCATGTGACAGGCTTGAATAAAACCCTGCCCCATTTGTTATGCTGAAAGTGTTCTATCCTCTCCTTTTCTGCCTCTGATTGCACAATCAGATTTTCTTGTGAGACCTACGGACTGTTCACTCTGAAAGTCTCATGATTCTCCCCTTCCTGCTGTCTCCTTGCCTTTACTTGCTGTGTTTATCTTTTTTTTCCCCCCCTTGCTTATATGTGGTTATAAAAATAAATGTGGATCTTTATGTGAAACTGGGTTCTCTGGTTTGAAAATGTATATAGTTGAAATGATTGCAGAAGCTATTTGGAACTCATGGGGGTTAACCTTGAGATGCAGTTTGACCTTCGCAAGCTCATTTGCAGAGTTGTCAACAAGAGGTCATTTCTGGGATGCAATGTTATATTTTATTGCACCTGCAAAAAAAGAAACTGACAACGTTTTGGGATATTGTATGAAAACAGGACATGTATCTCACTGAGATCAGGATGCAGAAGTTAATTGCCAAGAAAAGACCTTTAATATATAAAGAGAGCAATCTTTTGTTGAGAGAGAGAGAGAGAGAGAGAGAGAGAGAGAGAGAGAGAGATTGAACTTTAGAATTAGAGATACCCTCAGATGAATGACTTTGTTTTGTTTGAACTGTCTGTATAAGAGCTGTCCTGCACCATTTTATTTTTATTATTGAAAATAATAAAACATTGCTAGTGAATTTTACAACTTCTCCTGGTCTGCCTATGCTTCCTGACCTGTACCAGAAAGACTGTGCAGCCTAGACTCGGTGGTGTATGCCCCAAGATCTCTTCCTGAGGATCTTACTTTTCAGGCCATGATGCAACAAGTGTAAGCTGCCATGGGTTTTGCTGTAGAAGAGGAGGATTCCACAAAGAAGAACCTGAAGGAACTCTTGGAGGTCCCATTCTCTCCCTCCATAATCATTCCACCTGTATATCCTGCATTAGAGGATGGTACTTTGTTGCATGCTACAGACCTTACTCACTAACTGCAGTGCTTAGATAGCTGATAAGCAGTATCCTGCTCCATCTGCTAAGCCTTATTATGCTAACCAGCCAGAACAGTCATCATGGCTGCTCATGATAGATCTAGGACTCCTAGACATATGAATACCTTACCTCCAGATAAAAAAATATAGGCAGTTGGATGTGGTGGGCAAGCATGCTTATGCCCCTGCATCCCTGAGCCTTAGGATTACAAATTATCAGGTCCATGTGATTAAATATCAGAATAGCTAGCTACCAGAGCTGGAGCTCAGGCTTTGCTGGAAGGCTAGGCCAAGAATGACTTGATCAAAATTTAACTTTGGGTGCTGAAGTGGGCAAACAAGTGCTCCGCTCACCATATGATGGCTCAGATACCTCCTCCAAGGCTGCAGTGTCTGGCATTTGTATGAAACAATATTCTTGGCTCAGAGCAGCAGGATTTGCCCCAGATATGCAGTAGACTGTTTTGAATGCTGCTTTTAGACAGACAAAACTTTTTGGATATGTTGTTAAAGAAGCCCTTAGAGGTCTTCAGATATCCAAGATGACTTTGAGGTCTGTAAAATCCCTGTGTCCCACTCCTGCTAGAGGGTGTGGGAGGGAATTTTTTTCAGCAGCCTGTTGCCAGAGGTGGTTGTGGTTTTCACACACCAGGCCAAAGTAAGGGAGATGGTCCCCTGCCAGGTCCCTTCCCCTAAGGCACCTATACAAAATGTCACAGAGCAGGTGCCAGTGGCATGGCCCCCACTGGCTCCACTTGACTCGTACCTTGACCCACCCCAGTTCTCCAAATGCCTCCGGAGTGGTTGAGAGGGGCAGACTCTCCCTTCATCTACAGCAGTGGAGGGAGATTACAACAGATGAGTTGATCCAGGAAATGATTGCAAAGGGGCATGCTCTGGAGTTAAGACACCCCTCCAGATCATCCTTCCTGTCATCCCCTGGGACATCTTTCCCTCCTGAAGGAAGAAATGCTGACATTACTACAATAGTGGTTCCTCCACAGCAGAGGAACAAGGAGTTCTATTCCAGATGTTTCTTAGTCCCAAAGTGGGCAGGGGATCTGCGGCCTGTGCTATATCTGAGGGACTTCAACTTCTACATAGAACACAAGACATTTAGAATGGTATCCCTACAAACTCTCATTCTCCTTCTCCAACAAGGGGACTGGCTTTGTTCTCTGGGTATGAGGGATGCTTACCTTTATATTAAGATCAGGAAAGCTCACAGGAACTACCTCTGCTTTATGTTAGAGGGGGCAACATTACCAATTCAGAGTATTGCCCTTTGGCTTGTCCTCTGCGCCACGGGTTATAGATGAGATAACGAGTCTATTAGCTTTGGCCAGTGTGACTCACCGCATATCAGTGGAATTTTATAGTAACAGCATTTGGTCTTTACCAGATGCTTGGCATTAGTGGCAACAGTCCTTCACATAGGAAGTCTGTATGTGTTTCCCTATCTGGGTGACTGGCTGCTGAAAGCCAGCTCCAAACAAATCCTACAACATGCCCTGTCTCAGAAATCTCAGTTGTTTAGCGACTTAGGGATCACAGTGAATGTGTCAAAGTCAGTGTTGACCTCTTGCCAGAGACTAAAATACATAGGAGCAGTCTTGGACACAGAGAAGGGGTGTGCTTTCCTGCCTCAGGACAGAGCAGAAAACCTGATTGCTCAAGCACAGCTGATGTACGGGAGCTGCTATGTCTCTGCAACAACAATGTTACAGCTCTTGGGGCTTACTGCTGCAGCCATTGTGGTGGTGCCACTGGCCCACTTACACATAAGAACTATGGCAGTTTCCAGCTTTCAGAAATCTGTCCCTCAGGGTCCATTTGGGTCAGCTGATGGACGAGGTGGACCAAATGGTTCTTGCCACGTCCCCACTTCACAGAATGCTATTTTGGTGTATGGATCACAAAAACCTTTTAAAGGGCGTTCCATTCCTTATACTATCTCCTGTACAGATCCTTACATGGATGCCTCAGGTTCCGGCTATGTAGCTCATCTGGGCCCTTACCAGACTCAAGGTAGAGGCCAAGTTGCACATAAATGTCCTGGAGATGAGAGCTGTCCTGTACAGTCTCCACATATTTCAGAAGCATCTTTGTCCCACTCCTCTGTTAATACAGACAGACAATGCCAGTGTGATGCATTACATCAACAAACAAGAGGTAGTTCATTCTTACCCACTATGCAGGGAAGCAGTGAGAGTACGGTATGGGGCTCTGTCTCACGGCCTTCGATCTCAGCCAGGCATCTCCCAGGGCTCCAAAACGACTTGGCAGACAGGCTAAGCAGGTCACACTTCAATATGCATGAGTGGGAACTGCTGACCTCAGTGGTTGACCTCTTTGCAAGATGAGTAGATCCATAGTTGCATTTTTTTTGCATCCCCACACAGCGCACAACTGCTGCATTTTCACTCACTCCATCCAGGGCCAGGAGTTTTCTGACAAGACACATTGTCCCTTTCTTGGACAGGGAAATTCCTGTACATATTTCCTCCAGTTCTATAAATACAGGGGGTGCTGTCAAACTGCGGATGGTGAGTGCTACTCTCATCCTCATTGCTCCATTTCAGACACGTCAGGTATGGTTTCCAGTTCTATAACAGATGGCAGTGGACCCACCGGTACCCCTACCTCTCTGTTGTGGTCTGTTGCCACAGGTCAGGGGATCCCTGGTCCATCCAGACATGAAGTCTCTTCATCTGCATGCATGGCTTCTGAGAACATAGCCATAGCACGTTTTTGGTTAGTCCCTAAGGTTGCAGCTAGAAAAACCTTCTACTAGACATAACCTATTCCTTGAAGTGGAAGTGGTTCAATTTGTGGGCAGCTTCAAAGAATATAGACCTAGTTACTTGCCTGTAAATGCCGTGCTGGAATACTTGCTGTCCCTGTCAAACTCTGGTCTATAGTATTCCTCCTTTACGGTGCATTTGGCTGCCATATCAGCTTTCCATGCCCCTATTTATGGCTGTACAGTTGCAAAACTGGAGGTGCCCTGTACATTTTTGAAAGGTATTCCTCATATGAAACCTCTTATCCACAATCCATTTCTGCCTTGAGTCTTGAATTATGTCCTTGAGAAGCTGATGTTGGCTCCCTTTGAGTCAGCCTTGAATTGTGGTCTACGTTTCCTGTCATAGAAAATGTTATTTTTAGTTGCAGTTACTTCTGCACAAAGGATTTCAGAGCTGCGTGCTGTAATGTGTGAGCAATCCATATTTGATTTTTGACACAGATTCTTTGCATACAAATCCTAAATACCTAATGAAGCTGGTATCTTTGTCTACATTGAATCAAATGATACACATTTCTGTCTGTTACACTGAGCATGCCAGTCAGAGTGAGGCACTGCTCCATACTTTGGCTGTACATAGGATACTGATGTAACCCCCCTGCAAATGGGGGTTCCCAAAAGACTTCCAGGAGCTTGCTTGAATGCTCCAAGCCTGAATGGTGTTTGGCGTTTAAGCCATTTATCAGTGAGTGTTTTTAGAACCTCTGGTACTGTCTCTTAAGAGCTGTCTGCTTGCAGACATAATTAGTTTGTATGGGGGACTGTGTGCTTCTCTGTTTGAGTACCACTCGAGCTGCTGCCAATTCACTCCATTTTTGCAGTCACTAGGAGTGCAAAGGGAACCTATCTGAAAGATGTAACTGTTTGCCAGAAATCATTTACAGTAATAATGAAATTACAGTTTATCTAACCTGCTTTCTTTTGCAGTCAGAACTGTGTCTGCCTAGTTCCCCATTCTGGTTTTGAACTGCTGAACTGGACCAACCAGTGTGGGGTAAGCTAGCTCTAAAATGGTGCCTTGGACGAATCAGAACTTGGACTCATAATCTGGAGCCAGCCACAAGAGGATTGTATGGGCAGTGACTCTGGGAGATGTAGTTTAGACTTGGAGCCTTTTTGGACCAACAGCAGCAGTCTATTGGTGACAGCCAATCCAGTCAAGAACTGGGAGGAACTCAAAGGAAGTGCCAGTTTTGTCTGTTGAGAGTTTCAGTTGAGCTTTGGCAGTGAAGGGAAAGGAACCCTGTGCTCCTTCAGTGCACAGTTTTAGTCAAAAACATATGTAAGGTCCAGAGTTCGGTCTGCAGCTTGTTAGGACTGAATCCGTCCTGTGAAGAGAATCAAGGATATCTGAAGAGTAGAAACCAGGCTCACCCTGTAGAAGACTGGAGGAATTGCTGAAAATTGCACTTTCGGTCTGTCAGGAACTGAATCTGCTGTGTGTTCTCCGGGTATTGTGCAGTAATTGCGATCGGGATACAGATGCAGCCTGCCTGGTATAGTGCTTTTTACCATATAAATGTGAGAAGAGGTTTGTGTACCTCAAGTGAATCCTGCTGCCATTAAGTGACTTTTGCCTGTGACTGTTTACCATATAAATGTGTGAGGAGTCTCTTGGAGCTCAAGAGTAGCCCTGCTGACATTGAAGGACCCTATCTTATTTGGAGGTCGTGAGTACTAATTCAGGGTCGCTCCCTGTTGAATTGCCACATTAAATCCAAATGGAATTACTGTACTGCTGACTGTTTAATTCTCCTTTTCTCTGTGTGAAAGGGCCCCTACCAGCTGCCACGGTTTGGACTAGCCACTAGGGCTTGGGTACCCAGGGACAGTAACTGATAGGGATAGGCCTGTGCACAGAGCCATGATAGATGAGTGGAGTGATAAGCTAATTAACCTGATTTCCCCTGTCCTTGTTATATCCCCTAAATAAATCAGAGCTGCTTGTTTCAGCAAAGTTATACTGCCTGAGTATTTGTCTATGTTAAAGTACTGTACTGTGATTGTTGCACTGTATCTTATTTCACAGGAGGTCCCAGTGCGGAACCAGTCCTGGGGTAAGTGTATACTGTAAAGGTAATTCTGATGTATTGTGTGGGCCACTAGTGGGAAGAAAGGGGGGTTGCAGTGTCCCAGAGGGCTGTGACCAAGTTAGTTTAACTGTTGTAAACCCTGACCTCTGGGTGGAGGCACCCGCCATTGGATCCAGGCCCCTCAACCTGTTGGTGGCAAGTCAGGCAGGGGTAGTAGCCCCTGGGATAGCGCCATCTAGGGGTTACATCTTGGAGGCTCACCGCTGGGATTGTGTGTCCTCTAGTGGCCATATTCTGAACCACTGTTAAGAAAAAATGGGTACCCGACAGAAGTGGCTGTGCACGGCTGGTGGAGTGGTGTACTGGGAGGAGATCGACCCCAAAATGCTATGCTTATCCTGGACATCCCCTGGGTATCAATACGGACACTGTGCAGGGAGTACTTTCCAAGGTGGAAGGTTTACAAAACCCTGTGGTGGTGGGTCGGCATGCTAATCTGCTCACCCACACTTTCCTGGCCCTAGTAGGGTTAAGGATCCCATAGATAGCTCCAAAGTGCCACAGACCATTACCCCAGAGGGAGCCCTCACTGCTTGGAGAGTGATAACTAAGGACAGTAAAGACCGGAGAATGAGCCCCACCACTATCTGAAACTTTTGAGGAGAAATTTGCTAAATGGTTGCTGGGGAAGGGAAACTGTGGAGGACTTGAAGAAACTATTCTTGCCACCTGAGGTGTTCCTCCCCAACACCTTCTCCTGCTCCAGTGCCCGTAATGGTGGCTGAACCAATGCAGACTCCAATTTCTGCACCTGCCATTAGTCACGACTCTTACGAGAAGGTTGAGGATCTTCTCTGGCACCCTCCCACCCCCAAGGGAGGATGACTGGGAGACCTGGATAGACTATGTTGCCCCAAGTGCTAGAATGGCAATGCTCGGAAGCGAGCGAAGAGGGTTAGTGAGAGCCTCCAAGGTCCTGCCCTGGCTACCATTCGTGCTAACAGGGCCAGTAACCCTGAAGTGACTGCACAGGCCTATCTTGAGGCCCTGGAGGGAATGTGTATGGAGCCCAGATTCTGATGAGGACCTATGGTGGAGAGTAAGAGATGCACAACAGTACCAAGGGAGTTGTTGTCTGTATATGTATCTCGGCTGGAAAAATTGTTGCAAGAATGCCTCAGAAAAGGTAGTTTGCCAGCGATTGAACTGGACTGAACCAGGCTGGACAGGATCCTAAGTCTGCCCCTTCTCAGAACTGCTGTTGCTTCAGTTAAGCCTGGCAGATCGACTGGAATCCCCACCCTCCTATGATGAGTTAATGAGAGAAATCGAGGAGTTGAGAAAAGACGACCTCGGGAGGACCTGCACCAATAGCTGCGGCTACGACCGAGTGACTGAGGGTGACCCATCAAGTGAAGTTCAGGGCAGAGGTTGGCAGTAAATGAGTGCTCTGGCAAGGAAAAGATATGCCACAATGGGGCGAACTGTTGAGAGAGATCCGAGAATTCAAAACAGTCCCTTTATGAAGGCCACGCCTGCAAGTACAGACTGACCTATATCCGACTGCATCTGCTATGGGGGTGGGGTACCCACCCATGTATCTCCTGCTGATAACAGCTCAAACTCAATTCCTTGACCATGGAAGTGGAGAAACTGGCCAGATGTCTCCAAATGCTTATCACGCCCGCAGACAGAGATGGCACCAGGTTTCCAGTTAGTAATACCCCGCCCTGGCTCCCAGTGTGGCGCCTCGCCAGCTCAAACTCCAGAAAGTATGTTTTGCTATAATTGTGGAAAGATGGGCACATGAAAGGGAATGCCAGTCCCCAAATGACACTGACAAAGTTGCATATAGGCTACAAGGAAGCTTGGAGAACAAATCAGTGGTTAAGAGGTGCACGACATGATCCCAGTGAGGGCACCAAAATGCTAATTCATGTCCTTTTGTGGCAAGGTCAGTTGCCCAGGCCCCACTACGCCTCTCCAGACTGGTCCAGAATAGTGGGTCCCTCCATGGAGACCACTGTAAAGGTGAATGGAGTGTCTACAAGAGCTGTATTAGACAGTGGCTCCCAAGTGACAATTATGTTCCAAGATTGGTATCAGAAGCATTTGTCAGGCGTGCCCTTACAACCATTAGAAGGACTGCATGTATGGGGTTAAGTGAGAAGGCTACCCCTATTCCGGGTATATCCAATTTGGCTGTCTTTCCCCACCTCCGTGGCTGGAGTGCGAACAAGTAGAGACCCTAGCCTTAGTGTGTCCCCCACTGGACTGTATGATGGTGTCCTTTGTTGATTGGAACAAATGCTCATATGTTCGGAAGGCTGGCACAGTTGTGTTATGAAAAACAGGGGTCAAAGACTAGTAGAGCTTTAAGAGTTCCGGCTTTAATTAAGAAGGCCTATGAGGCACAGAGAGATGCTGAAAAATAGAACCAGAGGAACCGGTCGAATTGTATGGAAGAAGGATCTGAGTCTGATCCTGGCGCCAAATGCCCAGTGTACCTTACAGGAGGAGGTCCGTATCAGAAAGGATGTTAAGAATAAAATATTAATGTTGGATGCACCAGGCGATGGAAAATTGCCAGAGGACTGCTGGTCAAGCCTAGTATTTTGCCGCTAGAGCCCATGCTTATGCCAGAAGGGTAATGGTCCAAGTTCATAATGTGTCTGAAAGAGACATTCGAGTAAATAGAGGTTGCATCCTGGCTAATGTGCATTGTGCAGACACTGCAGTGCTACCCAGCAGCAAGAGTTCAAGGAAGAATGACAGAGTAGCTCCTGACTTGTTTGATTTCGCGACTCCCGCTGCCAGCTGAATGGAAGGTGAGGATCAGTGAGAAGCTTGCCCAGAGAGACCAGGTGTTTTCTTTAAAGGAATGGGATGTAGATGCGTGCAGGAGCTGAGCACAATATCCGGCTGCATGACGAAGAACCATTTCGTAGAGAGGTCCGACGCCTGGCACCTGCTAACATAGATGATGTGAGGCGGCATCTGCAAGAGATGTTAGCTGCTGGTGTAATACAAGAATCCAGAAGCCCTTATGCTTCCCCATTGTGGTAGTGAGGAAAAAGAATGGAACAGTAAGGACGTGTGTGGATTATCGCACTTAAACGGCGGACTATCCTGATCAGTACACAATGCCCGCATTCAGGATGCTTTGGACTGCCTAAGCGGGAGCAAGTGGTTCTCTGTGCTGGATCTCCGCAGTGGGTACTACCAGATCCCGATGGCCCCAGAGGACCGTGAAAAGACAGCCTTTATCTGTCCGCTTGGCTTCTATGAATTCTTGAGGATGCCTCAAAGGATTTCAAGTGCCCAGCCACTTTTCAACGATTGATGGAGCGTGCAGTGGGGGACATGAACTTACTAGAGTGCCTGGTATACCTAGATGATGTTATTGTGTTTGGCAGCTCACTGGAGGAACATGAGAGCAGATTATTTAAGGTATTGGACCGACTGGAGGACTTTGGCCTTAAACTGTCCATTGATAAGTGTCAATTCTTTCAAACATCAGTAAGTATGTGGGACACATAGTATCCACCGAGGAATAGAGACCGACCAAGTAAGTTGAGGCCTTGACCACCTGGCGCAGCCAAAAATCTAAAGAACTGCAAAAGATTCCTGGGATTCTGTGGTTATTATCGGCGTTTCATCAAGGACTATTCAAGAGTGATCCGCCTTACTTAACCTTACTCAAGGGTATCCCCAACCCACAAAAAATACCAAAGTCAGCGTCCTCAAGACTGAAGAGTGTATTTTCATCCAGTGAAGTATTTGGGGCCGCTGGACTCCTGATTAGGAGACTGCTTTTCATGAGATCATTTATCAACTTACCCATGCTCCAGTGCTGGCCTATGCCGATCCAAGAAAACCTTATGTCCTGCACACTGATGCTAGCTTGCAAGGGTTGGGGCTGTGTTGTACCAAAAGCACGAGAATGGCCTGAGACCAGTGGCCTTTGCCAGTAGAAGTCTGACCCCATCCGAAAAGAACTATCCTGTACATAAGTTAGAGTTTCTAGCTTTAGTGGGCTATTGTTGACCAATTCCATGAGTACTTGTATGGGGCTAAAATACTAGTTAAAACTGACAATAATCCTTTAACCTATGTGCAGACCTCAGCTAGTTGGATGCCACTGGCCATAGGTGGCTTTCTGCATTATCTACATACGACTATGCTCGAATACCGAGCAGGTCTGAACCACATAGATGCTGATGCTCTCTCCAGGAGGCCTGTTCCCCAGAATGATTGGGTCCGAGCCAGAACCTGACATTCGGGCACTCTGCTGGAAGTTTGACAGGGAGGAACAAATGTCCACGGACGCAGTGGACTGCATGGTGGATTGCTTGGGACCCTCTGAGAGTACATACCTGCTGCCTTGTTGCCACTTTTCTGCAATAGACATTGGTGCACTGCCTCAGCTGGACAGTGACAGTATTCGGCGGGCTCAATCCGCGATCCCATGATCAAAGCAGCTTTAGAAGCCCTCTATGCAGGAAAAGATGTGTCCAAATTGCGCTCCACTGATTTGAGAACTGCACTGTTATACAAAGAAAGGTCCTAAATTGAAACTGATCAATAAACTGTTATACAGAGAAACAGTAGACAGAGGGGACAAGTAGACAAACAACAACTAGTGCTGCCCACTGCCTTCGAGACTCAGTATTGAGGTCCTTGCACAACCACATGGGGCACCTTGGTATAGACAGAACACTTGACTTGGTGAGATCCAGATTCTGTTGGCCTAAGATGGGGCTGATGTGGAGCAACACATTCGAACTTGTAGTCGCTGCTTACAGAGGAAAGCTTTGCCCCAGAGGGCTGCCCCCTTGTTAACATCACCACCAGTGCACCCATGGAGCTGGTCTGTATTGATTTTCTGAGTTTGGAGGCAGATCAAAGAAATATCAGTAATGTGCTGGTGGTCACTGACCATTTCATGAGATATGCCCAAGCTTTCCCACCAAAGACCAGAAAGCATCCACTGTGGCCAAAGTACTTGTAGAAACTTTTTGTTCACTATGGGGCTCCACAAAGAATCCATTCTGATCAAGGGAGAGACTTTGAGAGTCGTCTGATCAAAGAGATGCTTTCTCTGTGGGGAGTCGAAGTCCAGAACCACTCCTTACCACCCCAGGGGACCCACAGCCTGAACGTTTCAACCGCACTTGCTAGATATGCTAGGCACCCTGCACCCAAAGGACAAGCCTAGATGGAGCCAACAAATTAGCACCCTGGTACATGCTTATAACTGCACCAAAAGTGATGCCACTGGGTTCTCCCCTACCACCTGATGTTTGGAAGAAAGCTCGACTACCCGGTAGATGTGCGTTTTGGGGTCTCTCCTGATGGGGTTCAAGCTGACAACTATTTACAGTATGTGCAAAAGTTAAAGGCCCAGCTAACTCATGCATACCAACTGGCTCAAACCATGGCTGCCAAAAGAAATCTGGCCAACAAAGAAAGGTATGATAAAAAGGTGAAAGCACAGGAACTCCAGGAGGGAGATCGGGTATTGCTAAGAAATCTGGGACTGCATGGCAAACACAAGATTGCTGACAGATGGCACCATCTCCCTCACATTGTAGTGGGCAAACTAGATGATCTGCCAGTGTACAAAGTAAGGCCTGAGAATAATTCAAAAGATGTAAAAACAATGCATAGAAATCATTTACTGCCCATTGGACAAATCTTGATTGAGTCTGAGCCCCCAGAAGATGCCCCTCTGGACCAGTGACTAGAGCTGCTGCTAAGAAAAGATCAAAAAGCCTGCACCTACAGAAGCAAAGTTAAAGTGTTCCCTCCACAAGTCCCAGTTGAGCATGACTGTCAGTCCATATCAGAAGAAAGTGAGAGTAACTTTGAATACTATCCTTCTTACGAACTGAGTCAATTGTTTGAGGGCAATCCCTAGTCAATACTGGAGCGAAGCTGGGCCTTCTGGACTATCTAAGCCCCAGCTCGTCCCTGGAGCCAATGCTCCCAGAAAGTGAGGTGCAAAGCATCAGATCAGATGAAATGGAATCATTGTGCATGGTTGAACTGTTTGAGCTTTCAGGGAGAAAATGATGGATTGGGGCAGACTGGTGATACACCAGAACAAGAAGAGTATTTTGAGTGCCCTGACAGTCCACTGCCAGTGTCCGAAAGCTCTCCATGCGAGCCAAATGTTGTGGACTCAGAAACTGCAACTCCTGGAGCTGAAAGTGCCCCAAGTTCTAGCCTCTCTACCCCCATGGAGACTCCCCTGACAAGTGAGGACAATGCTGAAAATGAGGCTCATAGTGCAGAGACTGTAACAGTTCCCCCTAGAAAGACTGGTCGAGCTGTAAAGCCTGTGGTGCACCTCAGTTATGATTCCCTTGGGAGGCCTGTGGATTTGCCTCTCAATGTTGTCCATAAAGGAGTGTATGTGTCCCCGAGCTCATTGCCCAAACTAAGCGTCAGTGCTAACTCCAAGTTACTTGTGTTGCCCTCTAAGTATGGTGCCCTTGCCCTGTCCAGCACCAAGGTAACTGCTAGGGAAGGGCCCCCTCTCTTCAGGTTTCGTGTACAAGAGGTAATAACTTGAGTTATGGTACAATGTGTGTGTAATACTATGTAAAGAGTGACGTACTGCAATGTTTCAGAAATGTGTTCTTGGTAAAATGATATATTGACTGATGATTACATGTGTGAGCTAATGCAAATGTATATAGTTGCAGTTAAAACATAGAATTACTTGCTTACATTGGCAGACGTCAAGCTTTCCCAAACCAGGAAGGTGTAACCCTGGAAATGGGGGTTCCCAAAAGACTTCAGGAGCTTACTTGAATGCTCCAAGCCTGAATGGTGTTTGGCGTTTAAGCCATTTATCAGTGAGTGTTTTAGAACCTCTGGTACTGTCTCTTTAAGAGCTGTCTGCTTGCAGACATAATTAGTTTATATGGGGGACTGTGTGCTTCTCTGTTTGAGTACCACTCGAGCTGCTGCCAATTCACTCCATTTTTGCAGTCACTAGGAGTGCAAAGGGAACCTATCTGAAAGATGTAACTGTTTGCCAGAAATCATTTACAGTAATAATGAAATTACAGTTTATCTAACCTGCTTTCTTTGCAGTCAGAACTGTGTCTGCCTAGTTCCCCATTCTGGTTTTGAACTGCTGAACTGGACCAATCAGTGTGGGGTAAGCTAGCTCTAAAATGGTGCCTTGAATGAATCAGAACTTGGACTCATAATCTGAGCCAGCCACAAGAGGATTGTATGGGCAGTGACTCTGGGAGATGTAGTTTAGACTTGGCGCCTTTTGGACCAACAGCAGTCTATTGTGAGTGACAGCCAATCCAGTCAAGAACTGGGAGGAACTCAAAGGAAGTGCCGGTTTCGTCTGTTGGGAGTTCAGTTGAGCTTTGGCAGTGAAGGGAAAGGAACCCTGTGCTCCTTCAGTGCACAGTTTTAGTCAAAAACATGTGTAAGGTCCAGAGTTCCGGTCTGCAGCTTGTTAGGACTGAATCCGTCCTGTGAAGAGAATCAAAGGATATCTGAAGAGTAGAAACCAGGCTCACCTGTAGAAGACTGGAGGAATTGCTGAAAATTGCACTCGGTCTGTCAGGAACTGAATCTGCTGTGTGTTCTCCCGGGTATTGTGCAGTAATGCGATCGGGATACAGATGCAGCCTGCCTGGTATAGTGCTTTCTTTTATATAAATGTGTGAAGAGGTTTGTGTACCTCAAGTGAATCCTGCTGCCATTAAGTGACTTTTGCCTGTGACTGTTTACCATATAAATGTGTGAGGAGTCTCTTGGAGCTCAAGAGTAGCCCTGCTGACATTGAAGGACCCTATCTTATTTGGAGGTCGTGAGTACTAATTCAGGGTCGCTCCCTGTTGAATTGCCACATTAAATCCAAATGGAATTACTGTACTGCTGACTGTTTAATTCTCCTTTTCTCTGTGTGAAAGGGCCCCTACCAGCTGCCACGGTTTGGACTAGCCACTAGGGCTTGGGTACCCAGGACAGTAACTGATAAGGATAGGCCTGTGCACAGAGCCATGGGTAGATGAGTAGAGTGATAAGCTAATTAACCTGATTTCCCCTGTCCTTGTTATATCCCCTAAATAAATCAGAGCTGCTTGTTTCAGCAAAGTTATACTGCCTGAGGTATTTGTCTATGTTAAAGTACTGTACTGTGATTGTTGCACTGTATCTTATTCACAGGAGGTCCCAGTGCCGGAACCAGTCCTGGGGTAAGTGTATACTGTAAAGGTAATTCTGATGTATTGTGTGGGCCACTAGTGGGAAGAAAGGGGGGTTGCAGTGTCCCAGAGGGCTGTGACCAAGTTAGTTTAACTATTGTAAACCCTGACCTCTGGGTGGAGGCACCCGCCATTGGATCCAGGCCCCTCAACCTGTGAGTGGCAAATCAGGCAGGGGTAGTAGCCCCTGGGATAGCGCCATCTAGGGGTTACACTGAGGTACTGTGTGAATCGCACTAAGGACTGTAGAAAGTCCTCTCAGTTTTTTGTTTCATTCAGCCCTGGGAAAAAGGGTGCATCTGTGTCTAAACAGTGCCTGTCCAAATGACTGGTGCATTGTATCATTTTTTGTTATAGGAAGTATGGTGAGGAACTTCCTTGTGTGGTTCATGGTCACTCCACAATGGGAAGGGCCACTTCTGTTGCTTGTTTCAGAAATGTTTCAGTTGGTGACATTTGTACTGCAGCCACATGGAGCACTGTCCGCACCTTCACTATACATTACAGTCTGGAAATAGTCTCTCGTAGACATGCTGGATTTGGGCTTGCGCTGCTGCAAGGCCTGCTTTCTTGAATTTATCAGACTGTACCAGCATCTCTCTACTGTTTTGGGACTGCTGGTGAAACATTCCAAAGGTGTGGCCTAATGGAAGAGATGTCCACAGAGAAGACAGAACAGTTATGCACTTAATGTAACAATAGATCTTTGAGAGAATGTCTTCCATTAGGCCATGCTGTCCCCTTCTGATTCAGTGAGGGTTACACAAAATGTGTCTGATCCTAATCCATGCATCATAGGTCTAGCCCTATGCCTCATCTTGTATGCCCCGGTAGTCTCATCTCTTTGTTTCCCATGTGTGGAGGTCCTCCAAATCTAATCATTCCAGTGATGAACTGAGGAGATTGGGGCCTTCCACGTTTATATAGACACTGATGCATGATGTCATCGTGGGCAGCCTCTGGCTAGCAAATATTTCCGTGTGGTCCTAGTGCTTACACAGGTAAAATTCCAAAGGTGTGGTGTAATGGAAGAGATTCTCTTGAAGATCTGCTGTTACGGTAAGTATGTAACAGTTATTTTTAGCTGGCATGGAAATATATGCAGAACAAACCCTCACTATACACTATAATTCCATAGTTTTACAGTTTGTTATATTTTTCTGTTTTTCATTTTTACACTTTCTGCTTTTATGTTTACATATTTTGCGAACATGATTTGCAGTTTAAATATGAAAACTTGACCAAGCTTTAACCTTTAAATCACATGTGGATCAGGTCACCAGATCAGTTCACCAGAAGCTAGGACTACTGTATAGGTTATATAACCACCTCCTCCGGGAGTCCAGAATTGCCATAGAAACACTGTACTAATACCCAAGCTAGTATATGCAGCCCCTGTGCTGCAGTCCCTAGGCAGCTCTGGGAGTAACAGGTTGAAATTGTTCTACCACAAAATCGGCCCGTTTGCTGCCATGACTCACAGTAGGATGCACCATTGTGAGGTGCTGACCTCCTTTACTGGCCAACCTTAGCACATAAGCTGCAGTACTCAGCTCTATGTATTGAGTACAAACTCACTTCCACTCAGCAACCTCCCAGTCTAGCAGGTCTGCTTGTCCCTAAGTGCACACACAGATTGCTGCAAACTTCCAGCAACAAACTGCTCGAAGTCCCAAGGGTTAGGACCTCTCTGGGGAGCAACTCATTCACCTACTGTGCTCCCAATCTATGGAATGCTGTACCGAAACTCCTACAAATGGATAATTCCCTAGACACCTTCAAAAAAGGATTAAAAGTGTACTACTTAGAAAAATGTTTGTGTACCTGCTACCGTTGATAGTACACTATCGCTCAATATATTATAACTGCATTGATTTCCAGACGTATAGTGGTGCCTCTTCAAGTTTTACATACTTCTGATGCAACAAAGACTGACAATTTGTGTTCTATCAGTATTAAATTCTTCTGTCAGAGCTGTTACACTGCTTATCTGTCAGTTAATAACCAAAGTCAATTGCTTGTCACCTCTTCTATGTAAAAATTATCCCTATAACTGTCTGTTTGAATAATTGTATATTTCTGTCAGTAATTCTGGGTTGCCTCTGAAAAAGGGAACGTTGGTCCCAGTGGGTTCACCCAGTCGCCAAAATGAAATAAATGAATGAATGAACGAGTGACTAATTGAAAAGTAGAAACTTCCAGAAGAACTTACAATATTTACAGTACGTCGTGCCAGCTGACTAGTCAGCCACCAACCCCCCAATAGACAACATATTAATGTAGTTACACCACCTCCTCATTCCCCCTGTGCTACATGCTAGCTGCTGGGTTTTATTTATGTAGGACTGTTTACGTGGCCACTTTTGCAGTGCAGCAGCCTGAGCGCTCGGGTTGATGCAATGCAGACGTGGCTGTGTGACAACTTAATGAGCCTCTCATGTCTTCAGAACATGCTGCGGGGAGTGAGTGGTGTAAGTACCCATATGGACAGGCTACACTGCTCCCTCCAACTTGTACAGTGACACTCCCAGGATCCTGCAGTGCCTCTCAGTACTCTCGGATCCTGTCTAGCTCATATTGCATCAGCGTTGAGGAGGACCACGTGAATGCAAGAGGCTATCTCCTCCTGAGGTTGGGGCAGCGTAGACATACACCACAGCAATAAAATGGGCGTGTAAACACAGCTTATGTAATTTTTGAAAAGGAAGGTACACTGGTCTGTGGCTGCTTAAAATGTGTGTGTGTGTGTGTGTGTGTGTTGGGGAGGTGGGGTTTACAGGAACCTGTTTTATTGGCAGAGGGAATGTTGGACATAACACCTGGAAAAAAAATGCCCTACTCATATGATAAGTGCCATATATTTTTTTACTTCCATTTGGACAGCCACCAGATATTAGCAGACAGGCCTTGGTTTAATGTCATCTCGACAAGAGCGCCCCATAGTGCTACTGTACTGCAGTATCAGTATTTGGTGTTAGCCAGAGTTCCTAGTGTTGGACTGTAGCCCACAGCCTTCTGATCTTCTGGCCCCAAATGCAAGCATGTAACCTACTGAGCCACTGACAGCTGTTAGTTCCTCCAGGAACAGACCTCTAAATTCCTTGCCCTTTGATCCAGGCCCTCCCTGGTAAAAGTACTGCTCTTTATCAGTGGTGGCCCTATTTGTTAATCAGTTACTCTGGGTCCTAAACTGCAATCCAGTAGCTCATCTGGCATTGTCTGGGTGGGAATGGGACTATTTTCTGTCTACTGGGTTCAGTAGCTCTAGGCACCTTAGATCTCACCGCAACAGCCCTCACAAATCCCAGTTGTGTAGCTAAAGGGGTCCTTGTCTTTTGAGGGCATATGCCTTCTTCACCTGAACAAACTGACACAACAACGGGCTTTGGAGAAATGGCCACAGCCATGTATTTATTGATAAAACCAGTTGTCCATATATACAATTGCTAGCGTGCTATGCGCAGCTAGGTAGCCTTGGAAGGAATCTAGCTCCCCATGGAGCACTAGATCATTGATGGTCGACCCTCCCTCCCAGGAGAGGGCCACCTTACCATCAACCCGGACTCCACGAGGGGACAACAGCCTCCGGGGCATAAGGCATAAGGGATGGCTTTGTGACTGGCTGCGGCTAGCTCCTCCCCCATCAGAGGATCGGCCACACTGTGGGACCCTGCCCGAAGAGGGTGCGCTCCGGACGTCATCCGTCAGGCCCGCCCTCCTGTCAGCCTTAGGGAGATCTGGCTGGTCAAGACATGTGATCCCCTGTTACCTTCTCCTCAGCGTTCCAAGACTACAAGCCGCCACAAGGTGAGTTTCACCACTCACCCCCCACAAGCACCTCACGCCAATCCTCTCATCACTGCCTGTTGTATGTCATTCAAAAACAAGTCTAATCCTTTCTCTGATAGATGTACACCATCTCTGCTATACAGATCAGGCTCTTTCACAGACACTCCCAGGTGCGCTGCTGTGGACCCCCCCCTTGGAATCCATAATTGGTCTCATGGCCGTGTTCTGCAGCCAGCGCACCTTCTCTATTGCCCTAATGTTCTGGGCTGCTGCAGCACCATGTCTGACCAAATTATATGCACCGGGGCCACCATTGCTTCTCTCTTGCCAGGTCCTGCCTGACCGTCTCCTTAAGCTCCCTCGCATACATAACCCCCAGATCATTTCCCCCAAAGTGAAGGACTAAAACATCTGGCTGCCCCCTCTCTTGGGCTTTTACTTGCAGTGTTGCGATCAGCTCATTCCCTCACATCCCGTGCTGCCCCAGCCAATGCACCTCTGCCCTCTCGGATGCCAGGAACAGGTTCTTTCCTCCAGGATACTGCCTCGCCCTGTGAGCCGCCCAGTGGATGTATGAGTGGCCACAAATCCAGATCTGCTCTACTCGGGCTGCAACACCTGTCCAAACAAAGCAAAAGAGAGTTATAACATATGTGGCCTTATGTACCTTTCAAAAGCCGGTGACTTCCATCTACCCAATGTTTGTATTGCCCCATCTGCTAAGCCCTCTGCCCTGGCATGTGATGCTGCTCCAGTCCTAAAGGAGTGTGTGTTGTAGTGTTCTGCTGGGATGCCCAGCTGTCGCAAGGTCTTTGCAACACGTGCCTAAACTGGTACATTGTTAAGGCCCCCATTGCCGGGAGCTGAGTTATATAATCCTGTACCCATGCTCCCACATCCCACTAGAGCCTGTGGGCACCCCAGCCAGCACCACCACCCGTGGCAAGCTGATTGGTCTTGCTTTTACGGATGTGGACAAAGACTCCAGACATTGTGACATCCACGTCCGCCTCTGCCAGTGCTGCTGGTCTCCCAGTAGCCTTGCTAGGCTGCACGAGCTCCGACACCTGGAATGCCCCACAAAACGCTACTAAGTACACTGTCCGGAACAGCCTTGTCTCATCAGGGGATGAGCATACCTTGGGCAACTCATTCCAGATCTGCTTGAACATGGGAGGGCTGATAGGCCATCTGTTGTCCATACCCCTCGGGGTCGCCCGTGCCCAACCTCCCAGCATCTTCCTAAGGGCAAATGCCCTTGTAGAGTCAGGGAAGCCCTTGACTTTCTGGAACCAGGCAATGCCAGCAATGTGTTGTTCGACTGTTGCCCGGGTGACCCCTGCACATTTTTTGATCAGCACGTATTCACACAGCTGTGCAGCTGGGATCGGCCATGTCGTTGCCCACCCTTGAGCATGTTGGACCTCCAAAAAACAGTTGACTTCCCTCTGGTATGCTATGTGCATCCTAGGTGCAAGGGCCTTCTCAATCAACTCCCAGGCCTCTGGGTTATCAACTCCCATAGGAATGGCGGGATTTCCCTGGGCTGTTGTTCTGCTGCTGGTGTCAATTCCCGGAACCTCTACCACTGTAAACGAGAAAGAGCATCAGCAATGCCATTTTCAATACCTGGTACATGCACTGCCCTGAATGTAATATTCAACCTCAGACACTTGAGGACAAACAACCGCATGAGGTTGCCCATTGGGCCTTGCCTCCCCCCCCAAACTGTTTGTTGATGGCATACACCACTCCAGTGTTGTCAGACCTGAATGTGATATGCTTGTCCCGCAGCACATCCCCTCAATCACCAATGCCACGACAGTGGGGAAGAATTCCATCACCATTATCTGCCTCGTGATGCCTTGTCTGATCCACTCTGGAGGCCACTGCCCTGCACACAACTTTCCTTGCAGGTAAGCCCCAAAGCCCAAGCCCCCTGAGGCATCTGTGAAGAGTTCAAATTCTTCACTGGACACCAGCACCAGCCACATCGACATCCCATTGATCCCTTGCAGAAATGTCTGCCAAATGCCTAGGTCCGCCCGCATTGCTGCTGTGACCCGGATTCTAGGATGCAGTTTTGTAGAGTCCGCTCCAATGCCTGCCAAGCACCTTATGAATGTCCTGCCCATGGGCATTACTTGGCAGGTGAAATTGAGATGGCCCACTAGTTGCTGGAGCTCCCCGTAATGTGAGTTTCTGCACCCTCATCACCGCGTCCAGCCGGATGCGCAAGGCCGCCAGCTTGTCTTGGGGGAGCCAGAACACTTGCTCCCTCGTGTCAGTCTCAATCCCCAGGAAGGAAAGCCTCATGCATGGTCCTTCCGTCTTGTCCTGGGCTAATGGTACACCCAGCTTGGTGCACACCTCGTGGAATGCCGCCATGATATGTGCGCATTGCCCTGAGTCGGCCCTCCCCACAAACAGAAAGTCATCTAAATAATGAACCATGTGGTCGACTTTGGCTTTCTGTACCGTGGCCCAGTGCAGGAATCTGCTGAATTGCTCAAACATCGCACACCCCATGGGCATGCAGTTGTACATGTAGTAGTACCCATCAAATTTCATGCCCAGTAATTCTGTATCTGCCAGGAACACCCGGCAACAGCTGGAATGCTGATTCTATATCAGCCTTCCCCAGCAATGCCCCCTGGCCCACCCGACACACCACCTCCACTGCTCTGTCGAACAACGTGTAATACACCGCGGTGTCGACTGGATCGATGTAGGCATTGACTGACTCCCTTTCCGGGTATGACAGGTGGTTTATCATTCTGAACTCACCTGGCACCTTCTTGGGAACTAGGCCAATGGGTGACACCCTGAACCGTGGGCAAGGGGGAGAGGAGAAGGGGCTGCTGATCTGACCCGTGGCCAGCTCTTTCCGTAGTTTGCCCCGCACGACTGCTGGTCACTCCTTGGCAGAACGTAGGTTGTCAGCCTCGTATGCCCTCCTTGGTAAGGTATATGGAACCCCTCCATGAAACCGTCTGCCAAAGTACGAGCAGCCACCCTGTCGGGGTAGTTGACCAACTACCCTTGAATAATTTCGGCCTTGACCGGTGTTGGCAGCCTTTTTCCGTCCCTTCTGAAAGGGTTGAAAATTGTCTGCTTTCTCTGCCCCTGTCGCCTTCCCACACTGTTGAAACAAGTGTGGTTTCCCGCACGCCATACACTCGTGTTTGTATCAACAACGTTTGGTCTTGCATGACCCTTGGTTGTAGTTGAAACAATGCCCTTTCCTGCCCCCCCCCCACTTTTTCCCCGCCATTACCCCATTGATAACTTTTTTTTGGTGATGGGGGGGCGCCTCACTGGGAAACCACTGTCTGTGTGTTGAACCCCTCCCCCCAAATCGATCGTCCACAGCAGCAGGAGGTCCAAGACTGCCCACGATCGTGCCGTGTCCATCTGTTTTCTCCTTTGATACTCCTCGTCATATTCTAACCACCCCCCGCTTGGCTTACTAGTGTGCATGGTCATTATTGTATTAAAGTATACCCACAATCCGTCAGCTTTCCCCGGGCTGCCCTGGGTAAGGATCTCTGCGTAAATTGTGAACCCTGCGGCCCAGTTCTCCCACGTCCACCGCACAGTTGCTTTTCTTTTCTGTTCGACTCTGTCATCCACCTTCTTGTCTTTTTTTTCTTTTTCTGGCTCTTTTAGCCGGTTCAGAAGGGCAAAGATGTCAACATATTCTCCATTGATTATCTGTTGCCTCACCTTGTCTGGCAAGTGCGACCCAGTGGGCTCTGCCAGGGATAGAAAGCTCACTGACCCTTGCTCGGGCCTTGGTGGTGGTGCAGATGCCACTTCTGCTCCGGTGTCCCCCATCCCTGCTACGGCCGGGGCCGCCTGGACCACTCCTGGCCGCGCCCTATTCGGGACCGCCAGTAATTCCAGCAACCGGTCAAGCTTCTGCTCCACACCTGATTGACCAAGGTTTCCCGCCAGAGGCCACATGTTAGGCTCCCCCCACCCTTGGGGTATCGCTGTGGCCACACCCCCGAGCCCTCCCACTGGTTGGCTGACCCAACCCCCGAGGACTGGTTGCTGTGGGACCCATGGCCTGACACTCCCAGCTGAGGAGTTTGCTTGTGGCAGGATGGGTTGACCCTGCCCCATTTACTCACAAGTCCGCAAGCTCGCCTGCGGCGGTGCTGGCTGGCCCACTGGAAGGCCCCCCGGCAGACCCAGGCTTATGGGTGCCAATGCCTCCTTTCCTTCCTGTGCCCTACCAGCACCTTTTCCATGGCCTCCCACTCTCTGCCCCATTTCGGCTGGCGCCCCCTGTTCCTGTTGGGGGTGCCACCACACCTAAGTAGAGCTCTCAACTCCTCAGCTGACAGCTGATCCAACTCTGGCATACCCACTGTTTGGTCCGCTGCTGCTGCTCCTTGATCAACCCTCTTCCTTCATGCTTTTTTCTGACGAGGAGGAGGGTGCACCAGTGTCTCATCTGGACTGGGCTTCAGCTTATCTGGCTCTTGCCTGGATGTGTCAGGCACCCCTGCCGGAGACGCAGGTTCAGCAGGCAGGGTCAGTGATGCCAGGTTCTCTGGCTGCTTCCCCGGGTTGTCCTCCTCTGGGTTCTTGGGTTCTGGTGGGGGCAGCAGCCCTGAAGGTCCTGCTCCCTCATCTTCGCCCTGCTCCCTGATTAGCGCCTCCCACCATGCCTTGCCCTTGCCTCGTACGAGGGCAGCCAGCTGCTGTTCGAGTTCTGCGTTCATCTTCACGATATGCCTGCAGACAAATCACGGCCACTCTCCCCTTGTAGTGCTTAAGCTGACGCTGCTGCCACTAACATGGGTCATTGACCGTGGGACATTTTAACCCCCTTTCTTTTTTTTTTCTCTCTCTCTCTCTCTCTCTCTCAATAACTAGTACTTGCTCCCTGCAACCTAGGAGCCCCATAATGTAGTTAGTCAGGCCCACGCTTTATGCCAGAAGGGCCTGTGAAAACCCTCAAATAATTTTAATCTTATCAAACCATCAGACTCACAATGCCGAATATCAACCCATAACATAATGTTTCTAAACACAATAAACTTACTGAGCAATCTATTAGGTGTAATAAGCACTTAAATTCTGACTCATTGCAACCCCTTGCTTTATTTATTAGGGTAGGATGTTAATACCCTGCTGGCATTCAAGAACTGCTTTCAGTCTTACTGAGTAACTGATATCCCAAGGGTATGGCGGCTCCACCATTAAACTCTGAGAAAACCCCTAAGTCTGCGCCCAGGTATGGGTACAGTAACTACCCCTAACGCCAATTACCCTACCTCTAGGCTGCAGCCAGCACATGAATTGCTTGATTCTAAAAGTGGTAGCCCAGTGAACTTTTACGCTAAATATCTCTTAATAAACCACTTGCTTTCTTCTTGCAGTTGGCCAGCTGGAGAGGCCTGCAAGGTATCCCAGACCTAGGCTCTAAGCCTGATCCCCCACCAGGCCATGCAGTCTGCAGGCCCAGTCCAAGCCCTCACCTCTTGTTTGCTGTTGGTGCTATGACAATAAATTACCTTCACTAAATTACTTTAAATTGATAAGAAACACTAGAAACAGCTAAAAACTACAACACAGTCCTAATTTTGATTATTTAGATAAACTGTCTGAAAATCCGGCCTCCAGGCTGCCCCTACCCCATTCTTTTCTGTAATTAAATAATCAGCAACATTAGCCGGCCCTGTAAAGCATCTGTGTTTCTTGTGGCAACCAGGACCACAAAGTGATTGATTAATATCCTCAGTAACAAATTTCCCCGATGAGATTCTAGTCTCTTCTACTATTTTCCCCACTGGGAGTTCTTTTCGTTATATACATCAAACCAACAGAAAGCATTTGATACTAGTATTGACCTTCTTCATCAGCCAGAGTTAACTGTGTCCATAACGTTTAACAGAAAATCACAATTTTAACAACAGTGCTGTATGTAAATGTTAAATTCTTTTGACTTTCAAATACCTCACAACAACCATTTGCTCCTTTCTTTCAGCTGAACTGTTGGAGGGGCCTACAAGATATCTCAGACCTAGGACAAAGCCTGGTCTCCCCTCCCCCAGCCGTGCGACTGCAGGCCCTCCCCCACCCTTACCTCTAGCTTGCTGATCCTGACTAAAAACTACAACACTTTGTCTTAATTCTGATTATTTAGAGAAAACAAGTCCGTTGCATTGATTGAGATTATGTAGTGTCCTGCAATCAATCATATTTCGGTCAGAAATGTCCCACTTTGGGCTTCCTAAAAGGTGGTAACCTTATTTATGAAAACTACAGAGGACAGTAGTAATGCCATTTTCTCATACCCCAACATCAGTACTATTTGTTATACTGCCCTAAACCAGCAAGGTGGAAGCCACAAGCTCCAACATGCCTACCTTAGACCATGTGGCCTGTAGGCCCCAAACCAAGCCTTACCTCTAGTGTAGTTGGTGTGTGCTGATCTTGGCTTCCTTATTCTGCTTGTGACCTGGGACAAAGAGGAATGAGGAAGAATTCCTCCTGTTCAGCCCCTCTTAAGGAGCCTGGCTCCTCCCTGTCCCTGGCCACAAGCTCCCTCCCCCCGGGAACCTATCTCTCCCCCCCCCAGCCCCTTCTGGGCAGTCCTACCTGGGTCCCTACTGTTCAGGTGTCTCAGGACCTGCCCCCAGACAAAGCCCCTCCTGCTGCGATACCTTGCAGGCTCCTCCAGTTATGAACAGTGATTACCATAGTTTGAAACCCATGAAAAGCTCTTTTAAATAAGTAAACTACTTGCAACATAGTACTATAAGGTCAGAAGTTGCTAAAGGTCGTCCATCATGCCCACCCCCCACCTTCAGTGTTTCATTAGCAGAAACTGAATAAGTATGCTGTGCAAACACATACCAATTTACAGGTATAAATAAGATACTGGGTTCCTCTGTAGCTGTGAGTAGTCCAGAGATGCAGTACCTGTGATGAGGTCGGCCCTGTATTTTTACTGTATTATACTGCCACCATTTTTTAGAATCTTGTGCTATCCCCGACGGTTGAACTGTGCTTAGCTGCAATGTGGTTTGGTACAGTTTGGATCCATGACACTGCTACAACAACCCTGACTGCAATATCTGCAACAGCCCCGGGAAGCCGTCGACACCCCCCCCTGATCGCGATGCGACCCCCAACCGACCAGCAACATTGTGATGCACATACCTCCCCTTCTATAGATATCTAACTCCATGTCGCACAGACAGTGAAGTTAGATATTTACCCCCATTGCCGTAAAGTGTCTCAACGCAAAGCCTCCCGTCGCTGCCGATTTAGGCACGGTGGGGTTTCACTGTGGGGGGGGGGGGTCGCTGTGCAGGTGTCATTGTAGTGGCAGCATACCGCACAGTTTCACCCTCAGTGAATTACAAGGTTATAGAAATGGTGCCGGTGTAGTAGCAATTTAGGACAGGCTTAGTCGTCAGTATCTCAAGACTGTTACAACCTACAGGTTAGCCCAATACCTCATTTAAAAGACATCTTCATGGTTTTTCAAACCATGATC
Source organism: Neoceratodus forsteri (assembly GCA_016271365.2). NCBI lineage: Eukaryota > Metazoa > Chordata > Ceratodontiformes > Ceratodontidae > Neoceratodus > Neoceratodus forsteri. The sequence goes on along the minus strand of CM057454.1, from coordinate 263,044,349 downwards.
TCCACTGTTCATAAATCTTCCCCTTTTCTTTGTATTAGCTTTTTCTCCCCCTTCAGGCTCCTCATCACTGTCTAATGTGGCTTATGCAGTTGTTTTTTCTGACTATACTGTGTCAGTTTTAAGAAGGCACCCCCAGAAGGGATGGAGCAACTGTTGAACAGCACAGACACTCTTGACAGCTCCAGCTTTAGACTGGTCGGTTTTATAACAAAATAAATTTTTTTTTCTGCACTATTGGAGGGTGGTTATGAGAAACCCTGGAATCGAGCAACAGAACTGAATAATTTTTTTCAAACCCAAACAAGTGTTGAGTGGTGTGGGCCAACACGAGTCAACAGTGGAGGCATAGCCTGTTTCTAAGGGGTTGATAGGCTTAAAGAACTCTCTATAATGTTTAAGCTGATCCAGGCCATAGAGCAGAGATTGGATGAATTCCTAACATAGATGCAGAGTAGAACAGGCAGTGACGGGGCTTAAACTGAGGACATAGTGGGTCAAGCAGAGAAGGTCATGGTGGCATTGTCCAAAATTGTTACAGAGACCACGCTGCTGAAGGGAAGACTGGAGGCTGCGGAAATGGCGTTACATGACAGGAACCTCTGTTTGGTAGGTTTTCTAGAAAACATGAGTGCACCTTGAAGTTTGACTTCAACAGCTCCTGCATTGAGAAACACCACCTGCATTAGGGTTTAGTGATCAAACATATAGGGCGAACCCCTGAAGGACAAAGGAAAACATCTGTTAACCCTGTGTGATGCTGATTGTTTGTCTAGGTCTAGCCTGCAAGATCTTGCCTTGATGTCTGCATGCTGCTTGAAGGAACTTTTAGCTGGAGAAGCACTCATCCACCTTTTTTGTCCTGACCTACCCTATTCTGTGCAGATATGCCATAAGGAGTATGAGCCACTCAGGTGCAGACTTTAGGACTTAGAGCTTCTTTTCACACTTTTACTGTTGACTTGGCTGAGAATGGAAGTGGGTGGTAAGGTGTGTGTGTGTGTGTTTGAACCTTCTCAGGATGGCAGTTGTCTGGTGCACAAACAGGAAGTGAAACAGAAGCAGACTGGGGCTATCGAAGGATGAGACTAAGACCTGAGATAACATTTTGCTATTGCTCAGTTGTGCTTCACGGAACTAGGTCCCCTCACTGCTAATGCACCTGAAGAGACATTTGCATGATAGTCTGGTTAAGCATTTAATTATGTGGGTGACTTCGGTTACCTTGTTTACATTTACTGGTACAGAGTTTTTTTTTTGTCTCTCTTGTTCACTGCATAGTTAAAATGGTGTTGTCCAACTCATAGCAGTTCTTAGGGGGATGAAGACAGGGGTTGGAGCTTAGATTTTCCTGAGAACTTCCATTACTGGAGCAGGCTCTGCAGTGACACTTAAAATCTAAGTCAAGAGATGTAGTGATCGAATTCCACTATTTGCAAGTACTCTTTTACCAGTTTATTCTACTTGCTGTGCCTGTTACTATATCCAAGACATTTTGTTAGATCAGAGTGTTTCGGAACTGGGGGTAGATGGTGGTCAGTCTGCAGCTGAAACCATTATTCGTTTTACCAACTGACCACCCAGATGGACCAGCAGGGCATGTTGTGCTGCTGTGCAGATGACCAAAGTTCAGGTGTGCGCTCGGGTCACTGTGTCAAAAGGCAGGCCAGGCTGAGGTAGGTGCTGTGCAGCAGTGTGCCACAGTCGGGAAGGGTTGGCAGTGGGTTACAGTGCCACAGCAACCCCGTGCTGCTGGGCCAGGGAGTTTGCTCTGGATGCAGGGGTGTTTTGTGTGTGTGTGTGTGTTTGTGTGCTAGGCCAATAGAGGTGCTGTCTTCACCATGGTGTGCAGGGGAGGACCTGAAAGAAAAAAAACAGAAAGGCCCCTCCCTCCCGTCACGATCCAAATGATGGTAGAAAATGCCTGAACAGGTTATATCCCAGGTCACAGGATATATCCCTTGGACAGCGGAGGGGGAGAGGGAAAACGCATGAGGAAAAAAAGTGTCGTGCCAGTTTTGCATGATGTGTGGTTGTATGCATAACAGGGCTGATCAGCATCAGATATAATCAGATTTTGGTGGCTTTTTTAAGGGGTGGAGATTTTTGGACACGGAAAATCCTAGTTTAAAAAAAATAAAATACCTGATTGAATATAAATGCTCCCCCCTCACCGTTACCACATACATTTAGTACCAAGGAAACCCTGTAAGCTCTCTTAACCACCCCCTTACTTTCCCCAGTCATCTTATATTACTGCTGCTTCTTGGGGGGATCATCTGATGCTAGGGGTCTGTCCACCCACATTCGTCTTTGCTATTATAATGCTGATCCATTGCCATGCCTTGTGTCGCACAGGCACACATTTTAATTCCAAAAGACCCCCCAAAACACAGTCCTCCCTCCACCAGTGCCCCCCCAGACCTGGACCTCCCAACTTATCTCTGACCCACACCCCAACTGCTAGATAGATTTCATCACTTTTAAAACTAAGTCATACTAAAAGATTATCTGAGTCCAGGCATCCTTCTCCATTCCCTGTTAGCCACTAGCCTTGGCAGCTATCAACTACACTAACTAGGCAAGCAGCCATCTAATAATCCTCCATGTCCCTGAGTGATCCGGATGAAAACGGGAGGTGGCCAACCTGAACAACATGCTGGGTTGTCTACCACCAGATGCCTTACTCAGTAGGCATCTTGCATAGTGGGTAAAATCCACAGTGTAGTCCAGGTTGGCCACCTCCTGTGGTTACCCATGTCACTTTGGCACAGAGAGGATTGTTGGATGGCTGCTGGCCTAGTCAATGCAGTGGTGGCTGAGCTAGTGGCTAATAGATAACGGACATGGATGGACTTAGCGAATCCTTCATTTTTACTTAATTTTAAAAGGAATGAGCTCTACCAATTGGGCTTAGGGTTGGAGAAGAGTAGGGGTGGGGCTTGGTAGCCACTGGTGGCGGGTTGTGTTTGAGGGGGGGATCTTTTAGAATACAAATGTGTGTGATATGTGACGTGGGCCATAGCAGTGAATTGGAAAGCAAGATCATGGCACAGCCAAATGTTTGAGGGGACCCCACCAGCAAGAGCAGCAGATGACTTTTCTCCCCAATCATCAGCAGCAATAATATGGAGTAAGGGGAGTCTGGGGAAAGAAACGATGGGGGAAGGGGGAGGGCTTTGATCTCTTGGGACATTGTTTAATCATTTTACTGGGTGGGGAGAAGTCTTCATTGCAGTCTGATTCAGAATCAGAAATTTCAATTCTGGGTTCAGTTTTGAGGCCTTAGTCAGAACAGAATCAGAATTTTGGATAATCTGATGGATGCAGACAAAATGGACTGATCAGTCCTAATGCATAACATAGTAGCCTCTAGGATTCATTGGGCCTTACTCTAGGAGATCAGTTTGTTGTGATGCATTCCTGATGATATAGACTGTACTTTCTATGGCTACTATTCGGTCTGACTCGTTTAAGATTTCCCTTCGGAGTGGTAACAAACACATTTACTGGACCATCCCATACTTAGTGCTGTACAGCTGTGTGAAATTCTTCATGAATGTGCTATGCAGTGTTCTGTTGTATTTTGTGTATCACGCAAAACTCAATAAATGAAAAATTAAAAAAGAGAAGGCATCCCCAGTGGTGCATTTCTGTGGTTCCGCTAGCAGGTAAGATTCAAAAACAAATTTTTCCATCTGAATTTCTTACCCCATTGTTGAAGGTCATAATACTGGCACCAGATGTGAACCAGTAATAACTTGGTACAGACTTTCCACACTACCTTGCCATTGTTTATCATGTCTCTATGGTTTAAACAGTGCTGCTGATTTTTAAATATTTTTATGGATGAAGATATGTTGCAAGCATCTTGTTCATGGCATAAACTACTCTATGCAGAAATGAAGTACCGCTGAAGATGCCTCATTGCAGGTGTTTAAGATATTCACTTTCGACGTGTCCGTGAATAGCAAAATGTTTAGTGCACACGAGGAGGACTGTATGCCAGAAATTAAAAAAATAGAAACTTGTAATTGCAACACGGTAGCTGCCAGAAAACCATCATTTTTATGTGAATGATTGAACTGCAGGCCTGGTAAATTGGGCTAGTGAGGATTAAGATGAACGGTGTTCCTGTTGTAGTGTTTTATTTGTACTGAGCTATGAAGTCTGTCCAGCAGACGAGATGCTGCGGGGGTACAAATGAAACATTAATAAAGTCATTAATTTTAATTACACAGTAAATTAAACTGGAAGCCTTAGCCCTGAAAAGAAATGAAAGCTTTCAAATACAAAGCTGTATGATTATGCAGGCTTTGTTATTCAGACCAACTTGCCAAAATGAATAGAATTACAGGGGTTGTCCATTTACCCATAAAATTGCCATTTCTGTGACATTGAAAGAAAACTATACCAAGATAACAAACATGACACGTGACTATGTTGTTGCCCATTATGTAAATAATTGAAAAGAGAACTAAAGGATAATTTCTAGGGAGAAGTATGTGAGGACAGTCATAGCATGAGGATGGAGTTCATTTTGATTTGGGGGTGCTCCATTGCTGCAGCAGAATATAGTTCGATTGGATTCCCAGTTTAATTTGTGACACTGTTGCATTATTGACTGATGGCGACCTTGAGGAAATGTGGTCTAGTTGTTACAGGCTTGGGAACCAAGGTTCAAATCTCACCTAAGCCAAAGGGAGTAGCAGTGTGCGCTGCTGTTTATTAGCCATTTAGACACTTGTTTTGTGACTGGCTGAGACTTGCTACATGATTAACCAAATGGTAGGGATTTGGGATTGTTTTCTGAAGGATTTGGTTCTTTGTAGATAGAACTTAAAGGCATTTTTAAAATGTAAGAAGTCTGAAATAAAAAGTGGGCATTTTGATAGAACTGGTTCAGTCCACTTTTGGAATAAGGGTGCTGGTACAGAGGATAGCTCTGTGAGGAGTGCTTCCAGTTCGCCGACTTCAGAAGCTTATGTTTTCACTGTAAACAGGGTTTTCCAGGGCTTTTAAGCTACAGTTGTCAGTCGGTTCAAAAGGGATGTGCATGTGTGAAACCAGGATTAAATAATTATTTTGATAAGCTGCAGGATCTTTAACATTCTGTGTGAAAAGAACCGAACCATTCAGGAAACCATACAACTTCTGTTTCTTTTGCTACAGAGGTCAATTCTCAGTCACAGAGTAGTGCATGTCTAGATGGGTAGTAAATAGCAATGTTCACTGCTACTCTCTTTTTTTCTTAGTTCAGGTTTGGGTACATTCCACTTGGAGAGGTTATGGTAGCACTTTCCCTGTAATCTGTAGTCCTTGAGAGAGCATTCTTTACGTAGAACCACAGCCACCAACCCAGTCCTCACACAGAGCATTTTCAGTAAAGCGTAAAGAAAACTCTGTTAAGGGTACTGTAACTACTGTATAACAGAAAATATTGACGCCCGTTAATATTGGCGCTGCACCATCCTAAAAGTTGTTTGCGCCCGATAATATTCGCGGTCTGCCATTGCACTCCAGTTTGAAACTATTACTGTACTGTATTGCATTCAGTCAAGCTGACACACTAACAAACTTGAATTTGACAGTCAGTAAAGGTTAATTGAACACAGTCTATCAAAGTATCTGTTGCCATAGCTGTTAATTACAGCAATCAGCTGGCAGACATGACCTACAGTAACCCTGTAAACCTGGGCATCTGTATAAAAGAAACCATACCCTATGCACAGCATCCTTCTTTCTGTGTTGTAACGAGCTGTGAGCTGCACTCTGACCATGTCCATCCTCAATGGTTAAATTCAGGCAAAGCTACGAAACAGGAATACCCGGTGGATGTAGAAAATGTATCGACTGAGCAGTTGACACGGTCGGGATTAGACCAAGAAACTGCGAACTCGGATATCTTGCTTCGAGAGGAAACTCTTGCAGCAGGTAACACATGTAGGACTGACGCCACCTGGTGGCAGATCTCTGCAATTCTTTTCTCTCGCAATACCGACATGGGACCGTCCACCCAACGTCGGCTCCACCTCCGACGTCACCCCGTATAAAGGCAGTAGGTCGTCCCCACGTGCTCCATTAATTTCCTGCCGCGGCAACACGTTAGTCAGCCCTCTGCTCTCTATCGGTTCCTCGGTCTTAAGAACAGTTATTTTTTCTATAATATCTCTGCGAAAATTTCGACGCATGTCCTCCACTTCGACCGGGCACCGTAATAAGTGCTCTTGCAGGAAGCAGATCCTGCCAAGGATGGACATTCGGCCTGCCTTTTTTGTCTGGGCCCAGACCTCGACACTGGCACCTGTACCCATTTCCAGGCCTTCAACAGCCGAACCAGGATCCGCAGGCAGAAGTCTCTTCAGGCCTTTTTGGCAGAAAAACGTTTGGCCCAGATGCAGCAGGAGACGTCCTCTGGGCAGGAATCTCGTTCCCCATCTCCACCCAGGAAACACCAAAGGAGAAGCACCATCACCGGGATCGCTCAACCTCCAGGCCCAGGTCATCCAGCTCCCAATCCGCTGGTCGCTCCGGCTCCTCTGGTCATGAGGCCCAGCTTACCTCCCTTAAGCCTGCCGCCTCAGCTTCTCTCACTAAGGGGCCTGCCTTACAGCCTATCAAGATCCGGCCCCGGACTCTGGCTCCACAGCAGCTCAAAGGCCCTCGGTCTCCGGCTCCTCGGCCCACAAGAGGCCCTCCGATGCCGGCTCCGTAGTGGAAAAATGTAAGTCATCCTCCTGATCGGCCTCGGTCGATCCCCGGGAGGCCACACAGGCTTCAGGACATTCAGCTTCCAGAGCTTGTTCCCTGCCGCCGAAGTCCAAGCCCGACCGGCATCAGTTTGCGGACTCAGACCGACGCCACTCAGTTGGACAAGCCTCATAAATCTTCAGATAGGCCGGCCCAGGCCTCTTCGCGTTCTGACCATCCCCACCCATCTCCAGCCAAGAGACACCCATCAGACGAGACTTCTGGTCCGACGCCAGAGAAACCTTCGGTTCCTCCTCCAGCACCGGTCATTCCGACGTCGCCTTTCGGCATCCCTGATCTCTCTCCTTGGACTGTATGCCTGTCCACACAACGCCGGAACCCAATGACGGTGCTACGGAAGCATTACCGAGGTTGCCCATTCCACCGACGCCAGACTCGACCAACACCAGTGCGGGAGCCGGCCGCCTGACGTCGCCTCCTAAACCTGAGTCCCCCAAGCTGGGTATGTCTCAAGTGAAGGAGCTATTCACTTATTGGTGGGAAACCATCAAGCAAGACTTGGTCTCCCCTCCTACTCCTGAGCCAGAAACTCAGGCTACTCCTGTTCCATCTGGGAACGAGGGGGATAAGACTCCTGCTAGCCCCAGGAAGCACAAATACAAATGCAAGAGGACTAGATCTCCTTCCTCTTCCTGCTCTCCTTCGCCCAGAAAGCCCAGACACAAGAAGAGGAGACGACATTCCTCCTCCTCCTCCTTCCTTAGATGCCTATGAGGAATCAGAACCTTCCCTTCCTGATTCCAACCCTGGCTCGCTTCCTGGTGACACAGAGGAACAACCTAAGTCTCCACCAGATGACCCCAGCTTTATGGAGGTCATACGACACATACAGAAGAATATGGGATGGGATACAGAGGCCCTGGACCTGAAGCGCTTGCATCTGGCAAAGTGCCTATGCCAGAAGGACCCCAAGCCGGTGGTTATCCCCCCATTAGTGGAGACCTTCCAGGATGTCACCTTGGCCACTTGGAGGCATCCACACGCTTCCTCTGTGGAGCCCAAAAAGGCCAATCGCTTGTTCCAGGCCACCAAGGACCACTCTTACCTAGCCGAACATCTCACAGCTGATTCGGTGGTTATATCAGCTGCACATGATCATTCGCAGAGGCTGAAACACCTAAGTACCCAGCCGCCGGACAGGTTCTAAGCAGCTGGATTCCTTAGGTCACAGGGTGTACTCGTCCGCCACTTGCAGTATACGGAGCCTCAGTTTTTTGACTCACATGGTCCAGTTCCAAAATGCCCTTTGGGACCAAAGACTGGACATCCTGCAAGGCATGCCCAATTGCCCTCAAAAGGCGGAGCTTGCATAGCTTTTACAAATAGGCTCGGATGTGGGTACCCACATCTTCCAAGCAGCGTATGACTCTGCGGACACCTCAGCAAGGGTGGCTGTAACCAGAATTTGCCTTCGGCGCCACTCCTGGCCCCGGGTTTCAGGGTTCGACCCAGAGGTGCAAACGACCCTTCTGGGCGCCCCTTTCAGAGGCTCTGTGCTCTTTGGAGAAGACGCAGAGAAGATCATAGTAAAACTGCAGGACTCCGGAAAGGCCATCTGTTCCATGCAGTCTGTGTACCACCCAAAACGGGAGTGTTTTCGCAAGCCCCATTTTCATGGCAGAGGGGGGACATCAGCCTCAGCAGCCCCGTGTTCAGTCTCACACACAGCAGGGAGGCTTTGGTCAATGAGGGGGGTCCAGATGTGCTGCCTCTACCCCCTCTAGACAGGCTAGACCTTCTGCCGCTGCCCTCCCTCCCAACCTTCAACGTGACTATTCAGGCGACTCTCCTCTCCCAGCCCTGTCGTCGGGAGAGCCGGTGTGAGGTCATTGTTCTCTTTACGCCTAAGCCTGGAGAGACGTGACCTCCAACCAGTGGATCCTCTACCTTGTGGAGTTTGGGCACTCCATCGAGTTCGAATCCCTACCTCCAGACAGACCATCGCACCCGTCTCTTTATCCGGGAGACTACAGGGCTCCTGTCAGACAGGAGATCCAGTCTCTTCTGGACAAGGACGTCACAGAGTGCATTCTGGAGGCAGAGGTAGACTCTGGTTTCAACTCCTGCGTCTTCCTGGTTCCCAAGAAATCGGGGAGCCCAAGGCCTATCCTGGATCTCAGCGACCTCAACCGGTGGGTCTCCTATCGGAGATTCCTCATGGTGTCGCTTCCAAATCTCCTCCCCTTCTTGACGGTCGGGGATTGGCTGGCGTCATTGGATATGCAGGATGCATATCTTTACATTCCCATATGCCAGAATCATCGACAATTCCTGAGGTTCGAGGGTCGGTCCTACCAGTTCAAGGTCCTTCCTTTCGGCCTTTCCTCTGCCCCCAGGGTCTTTACCAAGTGTATTGCCATCGTCGCAATGGCTCTGCGCAGAGAAAGGCACTTCCTGTTCCCCTATCTAGACGATTGGCTTCTTCTGGCCTCGTCCATGCCGCATCTCTGGGCGACCATACTGGATACTCTCTCCCTCTGTCGAAGTCTGGGGATCACAGTGAACCCAGAAAAGTCACAGATCCTTCCTCTCAACGTCTCCAATACATAGGAGCTCTTTTGAATACTTCCCTAGGGAAGGCCTTCCTACCTTCTGACAGATCGAAGCACCTCAGGGCACTGACAATCAAGATTTGTTCAGCATCTGTCGTTCCTGCCAGATCCATTCTAAGGATTCTGGACCAAATGGCAGCTGCCATAGTTTCAGTCCCCTTCGGCAGGTTACGCATGCGCACTATTTAGTGGACACTTCACGTACAGTAGGACCAAACCAGGGACGACTTGGACTTGCCTATCAAGATCATGAAGCCATTCCATCCGGAACTCCGCTGGTTGGGGTCCCCTCGGAATCTCTGAAAAAGGTCTCCCCTTCCAGCCAGACACTCCTGCTCAGATTCTCACTACTGATGCGTCTGGATGGAATGGCGGCTCATTGGGGATCCACAGGACTCAAGGGCTGTGGTCCCCTTCAGAGGAGAACCTGCATAACAATGCGCTCGAGCTAAGCACTGTCCTGTATGCTCTATAGGCTTTGACTCCATTCCTTCTGCTCGATCACCTTCATGTTCAGACGGACAACACCTCCGTGATGTTCTACGTCAACAAGCAAGGGGGCATGCACTCTTATCCCCTCTGTCGGGAAGCTATGAGAGTGTGGGACTGGGCGATGGAGCATCAGCTTAGTCTTTCAGCGATTCACGTTCCAGGTTCCCTGAACATGGTTGCAGATGCTCTCAGCCAGGCCAAACCACTCTCTCATGAGTAGTCCCTGCTACAGTCTGTGGCAGATGCACTGTTCGCCAGATGGGGGATGCCAGAGTTGGATCTCTTTGCGTCTGAATGCAACGCAAAACTGCCCAATTTCTGCTCGCTCGGTCCCAAGCCTGGAGCTTTTTGGCTAGATGTATTGTCCATATCCTGGAATGGGAGGTTCCCTTATGCATTTCCTCCTTTCCTCCTCTTGCAGCGGGTCCTCCTCAAAGCCCAGTCAGAGAGGGTGATCATGATCCTGATAATCCCTGTGTGGCCCAGACAGATTTGGTTCCCACTGCTTAGGCGTCTGATGGTGGAGCTTCCGTGGCCCCTTCCACTTTTGGGTCAGTTACTCTTTCAGCAACAGGGAGCTCTGGTCCATCCCAATTTACTCTCCCTCCACCTGCATGCTTGGCTTCTTCAGACCTAGCTAAGCTTAGATTTGGAGTATCTGACGGAATAACCCAAATCTTGGTTGAGGCACGGAAGCTCACTACCAGGGACACTTGCACCATGAAATGGAAGCGCTTTTGTCTTTGGGCCACAGCCAGAAGATTGGACCCTGTGGTCTGTTTGGTCAACTCTATCCTTCAATACCTGCTATCCCTTTTGGAGTCAGGTCTCAGCTACTCCTCCATCAAAGTACACCTGGTCGCTGTTTCCGCCTATCATCACTGCATCCAGGACAGGACGGTGGCTCAATTGGAGGTAGTTAAAACCTCTCTTAAGGGGATCCTGCATCTCCGTCCGCCTGTCCAGGACCCTGTTCCTCCCTGGGACTTATTGTTTGTTCTGGAAAGACTTACGCTTCCCCATTTTGAACCGGCCATGTGTTGTGAGCTTCGCTACCTCTCCTGGAAGACATTGCTCTTGGTAGCAGTCGCATCTACTAGACGCATTTCAGAGCTTCATGCCTTGATGTGTTGAGAGCCATATCTTATTTTTCATAAGGATAGGGTGGATCTACGCACCAATCCAAAATTCTTTCCCAAGGTTGTTTCAGAGCTTACTCTGAATCAGGCTGTTCAACTTCTTGTTTATTACCCGGAACATTCCAACAGGGGTAAGGCACTTTTACACACCCTAGATTTGCATCGCGCTTTGCACTGTTACTTGTCCAGGACTAAGGAGGTAAGGAAATTGGAGCAGCTTTTTTGTGTCCTTTGCGGATGGGTCCTTGGGGCACTCAGTCACCAAACAAACGCTTTCTGTTGGTTGGTTCACTGCATTTCCTTTTGTTATGAAAAGGGTGGGAAAACCCTTCCGGGTGCGATCAGGGCACACTCCACCAGGACAGTTGCTACTTCCTTTGCAGCACTCAAGAGAGTGTCAGTGGTTGACATTTGTGCTGCCGCCACTTGGCACTCTGTTCACACTTTCATCAGGCACTACAGCCTGGATATTGTTTCCAGGCAACAATCAGATTTTGGCCTGGCAGTCCTCCAGGGCCTTATTTCTTGAGAGGTCTCTCTTCCCATGTGTGTCTGCCTCTCCTTTCCTTCTCCCAACGGTTGTCTTAAGTTTTTTACCGTTTGGGAGTGTGTCTGTATGTTGACTTCCTCTTCCCAATGGTTGTCTTAAGCTTCATACCACTTGGGTACGTTTCTGTATGTTTACCCCCACCCCTTCCCGAGGGTTGTCATTAGTTTTATACTGCTTGGTAATCAGTCCTACATGTGTTACCTGCTGCAAGAGCTTCCTCTCGAAGTAAGATAGTACAGTTACGTAAGAACTTACCGTAACAGTAGATTTTCGAGAGAAGTTCTTGCAGTAGGTATGATTTTCCCCTCCGTCCTCCCCCCGGGAGTAAAGCTCTCTGCTCTGAGCCAAAGTTTAGCCTTCTGTTGCGGGCCTTGTTTTGCCCTGAGTTCTTTGTGGACTACTTTTTATCCACAGCTGTTAGTTGTGGCCTGACATTGGTATACAAGAACTGAAGCACATTGGGACTGCCTACTGCCTTTATAAGTGGTGACGTCGGGGATGGAGCCAATGCCAGGTGGGTGGTCCCACGTCAGTACTGCTAGAGAAAAGAATTGCCAAGGTCTGCCGCCAGGTGGTGTCAGTCCTACATGTGTTACCTGCTGGAAGAGCTTCTCTCGAAGATCTACTGTTACGGTGAGTTCTTATGTACCTGTACTTTTCTAATGAACTAACTACCTGCAATCTACCACCGCACAAAAAAATCCAGGCCTCATCCTACACAACTTATTCCAGAGAGCTTTGTTACGAGGTGGTCAAATATGTGAGTGAAAATGGTGTGATGGCAGCACTTAGGTTCTACAGTGCAAAGTACAGTAGCAGCATTAATGAGTCCACAGTGAGAAATTTTAAAAAAGATTACAGAAAACATTTGCTTCAGACACCTAACACAAGTACCCTGGCACCCTTGCTTCCTACTAAGCCCAGAGGGAGACAGACTCTTCTCTTTGAGGACGCTGAGGTCAAGCTGAAAACTGTAATAAAAAATCTGCATGCAGTGGGTGCAGGTCGTCAATGCACGGGTAGTTCTTGCCCTTGCTACCAGCATTGTGAGAGCTACCTGTCCTCAGATACTGGTGGAAAATGGTGGTGGTGTCTCAGTAACCACCAAGTAGGCATGGGGGTTCCTGAATAGGATCGGCTTTAGTAAAAGGAAGGGCACCAAGGCTGCACGAAAACCCCCACTTGATTTTCCCACTTTGAAGTGCAGCTTTCTTGCATGAATTGCAAGAGCATCAGCGCAGGAGCTAATACCACCAAAATTGGTTTTGAATTTGGATGAGACTGGAGTAAATCTCATACCAGTTTCACAGTGGACTATGGCCGAGACTGGGTCTAGACAGGTTGCTGTCACAGGTCTCGGCGACAAACGCCAAGTTTCTGTAGTCCTCTTCTGCACCCTTTCAGGTGATCTCCTCCCACCAAGGATCATCTACTGTGGTAAAACCAATGCATGTCACCTTAATTTCAAGTTCCCCAAAGACTGGTCAGTAACGCATTCCCCAAACCACTGGACGAGCATGTTGACCACACAGGAGTACATTTCCACTGTCTTAGTGCCATACATAGAGAACGTAAAAAAATCTCTTGCACTCCCCAAACAGCAAAAGGGTCTATGGATTTGGGACTTATTCCAGGCACATACAACAACCAAAGTGATTGAACTACTGGAGGAGGTCGGGTACATTCCAGTCTTTGAACCTGCTTCATGCACAGACCTTCTTCAACCTCTTGATGTCTCGCTGTACAAGTTGTTCAAAGATGAGTTGAAGCAGTCTTTCACTGACTGGTACGCTGGGCTGATATCCGAGCAGATGAATGAAGGTGCAGAAAATGTCAGAGTGGACCTTAAAATGACTGCTGTAAAAGAGAAGCATGCTCGCTGGCTGGAGTGCAGCTATAATAAGCTGAAGCAGAAGAGAGATGCCTGAAGTTTTCGGTGGTGTTCTTGCATTCTTCCACTGAAGACCAAAAAAGCATTTATATTTGTCAAGGATGTTCTTAATGCTGTATTAGATAGGGTACTGTGACTAAATTTACCCTTTCTTGCGTTTTTTTTTTTAATGTATAGCTGATTTGTTTGACTATCACAGTGAATAGCAAAACCAAGTGCATGTGCCATTTTGTGCTGCAGCTCATAAGTTATGGGAGGCAGTGTTGTCTGGGGATACAGTTTTGAAAGCCACCACCTACCCTTTACTCATTGTAATCTCGGACAAGTCATTTTACCTTCCTGTGTTTAATCTCTCTCTTTTTAACCTTGTTTACATAGCCTGTACAAAGTGTCAGCTTTCTGTACTACACACTCCTCCTTTAAGGGGAAGGGAGGGTCCGTGACATCGGTGATGGCTTGCTGTGGCTCATGCTTGGGATCTTGTCTCTGTTCTTCAAAGTGTTTTTTTTTAGTTCTTGTAATGCTCATTTTCAAGTCAGACCAATCTCTTGTTCAGAATGACCACTCTTTGGGACCCTGCCCTTTGATCATATCAGCCAGGGAAATGTAAAACTTGTTCATGCACGAATTTAGGAAGCATGATGGGGCCATTATAGACGTGCATTCACAATCCTGAGAGGTTTCCGGTGGCTGAAGTTTGCTGCCCAGGTTGACTCATGCTTAATAATGTGGGATAAAAGATTTAAAAAAAAACAAACATCATCTTTGGCATATTGTAGCACTCGCAGCATTTAGATGGTCAATTCTGTTGCTAGAGGCAAACTGGATGTGCATGAACAGAAATTACGATAAAAACCTGACAGTGTCCTTTCAAATTGCTTTGGGATGCAATGTATATGAAAAGAACTCTATAATAACCTAATTAATTTCCTTTTCTAAACTGTGTGTGTTCAGTGTTATTTTTTTGACCACTTTGTATACAAATTTATTTTTTACACTTTATAAATCATAATTTGAGTGGTTCTGTGTAGCAGAAGGTAAAATCAGGTGCGTGTGCCTTTAAAATTTGTTACATGCCAGAGGTTATGAGAGGTGGTAAATTCTAGTAGAGGAAAGTGCAGAGCTATGAACCTGGAAACCGAAGTTTGAATCCCTCCACCGTCACTTCCTCATTGTGTAACCTTGAGGAAGTCACTCAAACCTTCTTGTTCTTACCTTATTCTCTCCTCTCTCTGCATAACCTTCTTGATGGCAGCTGATGCTGTTCATAGCTTGTAAAGCCCTTTGCAATACACTGTGTATTAAAGGTGTTAATAAACCGATTTCTTTTCTTGCCTACATTCTGTATTTGTCACATTTTATTTACTGCATTTCAAGACTTTATTCTTTAAACTTGGTACCGTGGATGCCCACAGTACACTTAAGGGATTCTACACACATGGTTTTGAAACCAGCTGACAATAACCTTTTGACTGTCATAGTACAGACCCAAAAATCTGTTTATATTTCTCTTTTTATCACTTATTTATTTTATTTGTTCTTTTGGTAACTGGGTAAGGCCCACTAGGCACAAGTGCCTGTTTTCAGAAGTGACCTGGGAACACTGGGGTGGTTAAGTGACTTGCTCAGACTCAGACAGTATGCAAGTGGAGGTTGTGGGTATCAAACTCGGGTGTTCTGGATCCACCAAGCTCATTCACAGCTCCTTACTCTAACCTCTAGGCTATACTCTCAAATGGTTCTTCTCAAATTTAATAGTTCTGTACCCAGTTTCATGTTACACAAAATATATTGCAAATAAATATTCTTGTGTGTGTTTAGTTTTCAGTAATTTCCTGTGAAACGTGGTCAGTACATACCATAGATATAATTATACTATGGAAGTGACGAATAACAGTGTAGAATAATGAGTACTTTTACTCAGAATTCACAAAAGGGGGGGTGGACCGATATTAGCAAATAGACGCCCACAGGAAGGGAGGGGTAGACACTAGTCCATTCACAGAAGAGAGTGTCCTAAAGGAACTCTTGAAACTAAAGGTGGATAAAGCAATGGGACCAGATCAGTGATACTGTCACCACTGACAGCCCTATTCAACAACTTGTTGGAGGAGGGAGTAGTACTAGGGGACTGGAGGAGGGTGAACATGAAACCCCTTCACAAGAGTGGGAGCAAGGTAGAAGCCGGTAACTATAGACCAGTCAGTTTCACCTCAGTGGTGGGAAAGATGATGGAATTACTGTTAAAGGAAAGGACTGTAGAACATCTAGAAGCCAGCGGGCACAGGACCCAAGGCAACATGGATTCACAACAGGAAGGTTGTGTCAAACAAATCTGATAGACTTCTTTGACTGGGTGACAAGGGTAGTAGATCAGGGAGGGGTGGTGGACATCGCCTGTCTAGATTTTAGCAAGGCATTTGACACAGTCCCACACAAGTGGTTAGTTAACAAGTTGGGCAATCTGGAAGTAGGTCACAAGATGGTAAACTGGGTCAGGAATTGGCTTAGCAACAGGACTCAGAGGGTGGTGGTAAGTGGAGTTCAATCTGAAGAAAGGGGGGTAACCAGCGGGGTGCCCCAGAGTTCAGTGCTGGGGCTGGTACTCTTATCTGTCTTTATAAGCAACATTGTGGATGGACTCGAAGGAAAAGTATTCGTCTTTGCAGATGACACCAAGGTCTGCAACAGGATTGACACGCGGGGGGGGGGGGTTGAGTGTGGCAGCTTGGATTCAATGCCAAGAAGTGCAAAATCATGCAGTTGGGGAACAAAAACCCAGGGGAGGAATACACAAATCATCCAAGTTAAGTTTCTGCATTAGAGATTTATTTTTGGTAAGGTAAATACCTAAAATATTTAATGTATCTAGGGGTCCACTTCAATCCTGAGGAAATAATATCCTTTTTATTTACTGTTGGGCTAAGAAGGAAAACCCCTTATTTATCAAAATTGAGCTTATCATTAAAAAGGCATCCAAACTCACTAACAATTTTCAAAGCAGCTGGAATGGAAGTCTGGGGATTGGTAATGTACAGCAGAATATCATCTGCATACACCGAGAGTTGAAGATTTTTAGAACCAACCTCTACCCCTAACAGTCCTGGAGTTTCCTAATTAAGGGCTCCAAATATAAATTAAATAGCAATGGGGAAAGGGGCAACCCTGTCGAGTACCCAAATGTAAAGCAAAGGTAGAAGAGAATACACCATTGCAATAAATACGAGCCCTCAGACCAGAGTATAAAACCTTAACCCAGCAGAGAAACACTGTAGAGAAGCCAAACTCCTCCAATGTAAGAAATACAAACTCCCAATTAACCCTGTCAAAAGCCTTCTCTGTGTCCATGGAAACTAACACAATAGGCATGACTGAGTCCTTGGATGTGGAGAAAATATGACTAAGTTTATGGAGGTGATCCATTGATGAACAAGTGGATATGAAACCCTCCTGCTCTTGACTGATGAGGCCAGACAATACTGCAGTAATCCTAGAAGCCAGTATTTTTGTAAGACTCTTGATGTCATAATTCAATAAAGAAATAGGTCTATAACTAGCAACCTTAGTAGGTGATTTTCCTGACTAAAGGAGCAGTACTATCATGGCCTCCAGAATTGAAGTATCCGTGGTTCCATATTCCAGCAAGTATGAAAAAATGTAACAAGGGGACTGTTTCAGGGGCAAATGCTTTATAAAAATTTGAGGTGAAGCCATCGGACCCAGGTGCCTTATCTAGTACCAGGCTGTCAATGGCCACAACAGTCTCTGATGGTTATAGAGGCTGGGTTAAAGAGGTCTGCTACGCAACAGGCAATTTGAGGAGGGAAATGCTTGTGAGATATTCCATCACTTTAGTGGAAGTGGTGGATTTGGCATAGGTCCATAAAGGTCTTTATAATAAGATTCAAATTCCTGTGCAATATCTCAGGGTAATGTTTTAATAGTACCATCCATGGACTCAATAGAGGAGTTCAGGCGGGATGCCTCCTGCCAACAAAATCGAAGCGCTAGCAAGTGACCTACTTTTTCTCCCTGATCGATATAATTGGAGTGAGTCTTAAGGATAGTATACTTTACTTTTTCTTGCAAGAGATCGGCATACTAAGAAGTAGTAGTTCTCTATGAACCTCTTCAGAGAACAGGGGGGACAAGGACATTTCTAATGCTGTGATATGAGACAGGAATGCAGATGTTTCTTTAAGTCGGATTTGCTTCCTCCTGGAGGCTAGTCTAATACATTCCCCTCTAAGGAAGCATTTAAAAGTGCACCACTCCAAGTCTCCCCTCTCAATGGAGCCAGCGTTCTGGGCCACAAATACCAAGATTTGTATTTTGATACAGTCCATGATAAGCATATCCTTAAGGAGCTGGTTATTCAACCTCCAAGAAGAGTCCCTCTGGACGCTGGGGATCAAGTAAAGCTTCAGCCACACTAATGAGTGGTCCGAAAGGACCCTAGGGGGCAATTTCACCATCCAGCACTACCTGCATATTTGGTTGTATGATCAAAATATAAGCAGTCCTAGAATATGAGTCTTGAAAAGGTGAATAAAAAGTATATTGCTTTTCTTGAGGATGTAACAACCTCCAAGGATCACACGAACCTAAAGAGTCAAACATGTCCCGGAGCGAGCGCTGTACAGGGGACAAATCATTCAAAGCCCTTCCAGATGTATCCAGATCTTGGGTAAATGTGACGTTTCAGTCACCACCAATGACCAGAGGAACCTGGAGAAAAGGGGCCAAAAGAGAGGCTAGCTCCATAAAAAAGAGTGATCCCAAGAGTTAGACCCATAAACACAGCCCAAAACAACATCCACACAATCGAGTTCCCCTCTGATGGAAAGGTATCTCCCTTGGGGGTCCAGGATGCACTGAATGCATTAAAAGTTAAGGTGTCTGCTTAATAGAACAGCTACGCCCCTACTGGCTGTGCTATTCCCTGCAGCAAAGACCTGACCAACAAACTGTCTACGCAGCAGGGCCCCTTCTAAAGCAAGTACGTGAGTCTCTTGTATAGGCAACCTGACATTGTGGCTGCTTCAAATGTCTGAGAATCTGATAACTGGAGACCGGGCACCTTTCACATTCCAGGAAGCATAATACAAATAATTAGCATTCCTCATAAAATGTAACCAACAGCTGTATACAACAAAAAATAAACTCTGTGGCTGTAGTTTGCCCAAAAGAATCAGCTCCTCAACTCCCCTCCTCCCCCCAACATCTCCCCACAACGTGAAACATCTTCAAAATTGAATTCCCATAGCAAAATTACTACCCCAGAGAAACCCATCCCACCCCCATCCTACAGACCTCCCGAAAGTATCCAAAACAGTGTACCAGATTTCACCATCAGATAACCACCCTAGTAAAGAACTCCACCACCCCAGATAGGGAGCAGAGTATAGTACCAAATATTCCCTAAAATTATATAGATACTCCCAACACCCTCACCCGCCATCCCAAGACCCCGTTTAAACACTAAGCCAGCAGAACTATGTCTGATAAACTACCAACACATACCCCCACCCTCTTCTCCTTTAAAAACCTTAACCCCCAACAAAGAACTAAGAGTCTTCCCAATATAGTGCAGTCCAAGGTCTTCCACCATACTATAACAAACAAAAACAGCCCAAAGGGAGCAGAACAGATAAACCTCCTAATAAAATGTGAGTTAAGTACCCCAAGCCAAAAAAAAAGAGGTAACTGTTCCCATAGACTTAATAAAAGGAGACATCCAAAACATAAAAGCCTTATGCTGCTCCCCTTCAAGAAAAAAGCAGATCTACCCCCACCAACCCAGCTCATGATGATGATCATCCTCCCCAGCAACATTAACCCCTGGTGCACCCCTCCCTACTAAATACAGGGAGGAACAGGGTGCAGGAAAATACTATTTTTAAGCGAAAAAGATGTTCCAGGACTAGAGGGCATGGGATGAAGTTGGAGGGAGGACGATTCAGAGGAAACATGAAAAGAATTTCTTCACAGAACGGGTGGTGGACAAGTGGAACACCCTGCCAGAGGAAGTGGTGGGGGCTGAAACAATCACGGGATTTAAGAATGCATGGGATAGACATAAAGGAATTCTGGAGGTCTGGGGTAAGGGGCAACAGACTTCTAGGAAAACAAACTGAACTTACAAGCTCAAATGGGCAGACTGGGTGGGCCATAGGCCCTTATCTGCTGACACTGTCTATGTATCTATGTAACTACCCAAATATATCTAAAAACTAACTACATGCCAGGGAAACTGAGCTACTGTATAGAACACTAATAGTCACAACGCTGACCCAACAATAGATATAAAACAAAGAGCCTCAATAAGGAAAAGGGCTCACCCTCACCCCAAACAAACAAAAAAAAACAAAAAACACAATGACCATCTGCTACATAATCTTGACCCCCCCCCCCAATCAATGATGAGTATTTTAACATTGAAGTTAAAGCCCCCAATATCACTAAGGCTATGCTATAACAATGGCCACATTATGTGTTGTCTGTATTTCCTATCCCAATCAGTAATCTAATAGAATTACACCATCTGCCAACTTGGTATAAACATAATGATGCAGGATATCCTTTAAAGGAGGCATTGTCCAAAAATGTCTCACCAAGAGTCTATATATATATGTGTGTGTGTGTGTGTGTGTATATATATATATAGATAGAAATATATGTACAGTATATATAAACAAAATAGATATATAATCCAATAAAGCCACCAAGCTCTGTAAATTAAAACCAAGGAAAAAAGGAGGCAAGTAAAACAGCATTACTAGCAAAGCATTAGGCAGGCTTGAGCTGGGATCACATGTCGGGTTGAGGTTGGAGAATTTGCACCAAGGAGTTAATAGATTGCTGTCAGTTGTTGGCATCCATTCATCATACCCCTATATATCTCCATTTTTTGGTATAAATATGAAAGGGGTATCAGTAAAACAGTAAGTACTGTCTTCCCGTCCTACGGGATAAAAACCCAAAAGACTCTCCAGCCAAATGGTGAGCTATGGCTTCAGTGCATAAGTTTGTAGCAGAATCCCAGTTCAAAATAGAATGCAGAGAAGACTTTTGCTGAGAATAATGCACCTCATTCTGGACCCTGCAAACCCAAACAACCATAAATGGAGTCCATAAAAGTAACACCCCCAAAAAATAAAAAAGTCACCAGAGGGATATTAAACAGAAACCCCACGAGCTGTAAGATTCGAGCGAGGAACCAGATTGGTACAGTCAGTAATCCGCAGTCTGCACAGCAACGTATCAAATGAAGAGCCATCCTGAGGGCAAAAGATGAGGGAAATAAACTAGGTGGCATATCAGTACAATAGTAGCAGGGTACTATCATAATAATAGGTTAATAGGGACACAACACACCAGGCAGAACAGGGGATGCATACAGTAAATGAGAAAACAGTCCAGCTCAAGATTAGGGCAAAATCTTCCTCCGATACAGAATCCCATATCTAACTGAGGAACAACTGACACCGAAAAAAAGAAAGGCATTGTACAGCACGACTCCTTCACAGGCTGCTCCTGGAGTTCACCTATTCTTAAAGAGGACTGGGAGCAGTTTCTTCAGTTCTCTGGCTGCCAATTCAGCAGAGTCATATGAGTGCCAAATTCCCTGGTGCAGAATTTGTAGTCTGGCTGGA
Source organism: Neoceratodus forsteri (assembly GCA_016271365.2). Taxonomy (NCBI): domain Eukaryota; kingdom Metazoa; phylum Chordata; order Ceratodontiformes; family Ceratodontidae; genus Neoceratodus; species Neoceratodus forsteri. Next base: position 263,023,302 of record CM057454.1, on the reverse strand, counting down.
TAAATAACCTTGAAGCGGATCCCCGCTGCAATCAGCTTCGTAACCTGGGGATGGTATCCTGCTCTCTTCTGCCTAATGGTGGCCGGCAAATCTTGAGAGATGCAGAGCTTAGATCCCTCCCAGAGTATTTCTCTGAGCTCTCTTGTTTTTTTTGCAAAACATGCTGCTAGTCCATATAATTGAGCAGCTTCATATTTAGAGGATGAGGTGTAGAGCCTTTGGGTGGTCTGGGACATAGGGACCTGTGTGCACGTTCCACCACATAAACAGGATTGTTGGACAAGGTCCAGCAATTTTTGCTAAGAGTTTCTGTGCAACTAAAATCGGTGTAGCGCACACTCCGCCTCTTCTGGAAGGCCAAAAATGACAATATTGTTCCTCCGACTTCGGCCTTCCAGATCTTCCAACTTTGATTCAATTTTAGTGAGCTTCTGCCAAAATATAAGTAATTTCCAGGTCTACCTTGTCCCTCCATTACTCAATAAAAATGTGCACAAATCCGCATCCAATATTTTACAGCTCATATCCCCGAGGTTAGCTCTCAAAGACTTAAGCTCGGAATTTAGCTCTTGCAGCGTTGTTTTGAAAGGTTGGAACTCCATTAAGAACCGTTCCTCGGTGAACAGGGCTGGCCCAAGGCCGGGTTAGTAGTGGTGGTCTTCCCAGTCATTGAGCTTTGGCCCTTGGTGCACTTTGGTAATTTATCTGGCGTTGAGGGAGGAGTATGGTGCTGTGGGGCATGGCGCATCTCCGCCTTCATTCTGATTCCAGTATTGTCCGAATACAATCCAAATAAAGCCAGTAAGTATCTACACAGACGCTCAATAATGTCTTCCACACTAAAGAAAGAAAAGAAAAAAAAATGAGATGTAGAAAAATAATTAAATTAAGGCAGCGTAAAGTGGGAGCATGGCTTAAGAGCTGCTATTCTGAGGGCTGCATCGCGTGACCTCCAGGGGGTGGGCAGTTTAACCATTGGGCAGCACTTAAGGAGAAGTAGGTGCAGTTCCAGGGTTTGGTCTTGTCACTTATGTTGTTCGTAGTGTACATGCTGCCCTGGGTGAGATCATTAGAAGGTATGGCCTTGGATTTCTTTTTTTTAATGCCGATGATACCCTGCTCTACCTGTCCTTTGCACCGGGGACAAAAGGTGCAGTTGATGTGCTAAATAAGTGCTTGACCAAGATCCAGTCCTGGATGTCACAGAGTTGGTTGAGACCGAACCTTGAGAAAACTGAGGTACTAGTGGTAGAGCTGGGTTGAAAGGTGGGTGTTGGAGGCTTCAGAGGGTGAAACGGGCCTTTTGCTCAGCCCCTCCAGGTTACTAGCCTCCACCAAAGTGAAAAATCTGAGAGTCTTCGTGGACAAAAAGCTAACACTGGAGGCTCAGGTGGTGGCAGTTGTCTGGAATGGCTTTTATCATTTACGAAATATCAGCTGGATTAAGCTCCTTGTCCTGCTGGACGATCTGGCCATGCTGGTACACGCATTCGTGACTTCAAGATTTGACTGCTGCAATGCTTTGTACCTTGGGGTCAAGGGGAGAGCATTGTGATGCCTGTAGCTGCTGCAGAACACTGCAGTCCAGTTACTAACAGGTCTCTTGAGGTCCTGTCATGTCGCAGGTGCTGTGGGAGCTGAATTGGCTGCTAGTGAAGTGGCATTTCTCCTTTAAAGTTGGTCTGCTGTCCAACAAGGCACTGCACGGGCTGGACCCAGGCTACCCCGCCATCTCTGCTCTTCCGAGGAAGGGCTCTCAGTAGTCCCAAGGGCAAGATTAAAATTACCTGGGGACCAGGCATTTGAGGTGGCTGTCCCAATCCTATGGAACTCCCTTGCCTTGGATTTTGAGGGAGGCCCACTTGGCTGAAGCCTTTAAATGGGGTGTAAAAATGTTTGTTCATGCAAACGTTTGAAGATTAAATGAATATTTTAGCTAGAAGTATTTAAATATTTATTTGTTTTAATCGTATTGAGCACAGTTGAGAGTTGTTAGTATTTTTTTATATTTCATGTTTTGTTGTGTTTGTAATAGCACCCTGGGCCTCCATGGAAAGGCGCCACAGACAAATAAAACTACTACTGCTACATATAAGTGAAGTTGCACCAGTGTTGGTGCCAGCTCCTGACCTTTCAGGGTCATTTGAGCCGAAGCCATCTTCGATGCTGCTTGACTTAGGTACACAGTTGACTCTGACTTCAGCCTCCTGGCTAGAGTGCTGTTGGTGCTGCCAATGTCTGCCACAACTGTGGTGTCACCTCCAGCCCCTCCAGGGATGAGGGTAACAACAGTGCTACCTCCATCCCTAGAGGGGCTAGCAACAGTGCTGCCGCTGGTTTCTTCGGGGCTGATGGGGTCGCCAACACCATTGGTGGTGCCGCATCTGACACGGGGGAGGGGCCTTCAGGGCCTACCTTGGTGCTGACACAGGCGATGCCAAATGTGCCGCATGGGCCTTCTCCTTACACATTCCAAATTTCTGCCTAAAGTGATGTCTGAGTTCCATCTTAAAGGGAAGATCCCCACAACCTTTTTATCTGTTTACCTGTGTAGCTTGCAGGCATAAACAATGATTACCTCTATTGCACTCTCCTAATTCTGTCAGGATTTAAATGTAAAAGAAATTGCTTAAGTCTAGTGTGAAAACCTGCTTGACTCCATTGTAGTGGTCATGACCCAGCTCATGTGTAAGGTACTGTATCCTGGGATTTTATGATGTCTTAGAGCCGAAGTCTGCAGTAATTCTGCTGTATCAGTCAGTGCTGTTGATTTCCTCTGCAGTCCCTATGTTCTTGTCTTGTGCTGGCTATCAGACTTTTCAAGGTACTGTAAGTGCCCTGCTTTTTTCTGTAGTTTAAGGAGTATTTGAGTTGGTAAAAAAATGTTTTTAGCAAAGAATTGTGTTTGTAAAGTTTTTTTTCTGCTTTAAAGAATAATTTTATGTTACGTTTTCTTATTTTGCAGACTGAGCATGCATTCTCTTTGTACTCATTTTTTACTTTGTTGGTTGACAAACACAGTTGATGGCCAGCACAAGACAAGAACATAGGGACTGACTGAGAATCAATTTGGACAACTACAGTAGAACTGCAAACTTTAGCTCTAAAGCGTCATCAAATCTCATGATTCCTTGTATGACTTGGGTCACGACCTTTGCAATGGAAGCAAGCAGGTTTTCACACCATACTTAAGTAACTTCATTTACAGTTAAATCCTGATGAAATTAGGAGGGTGCTATAGATGCAATAATTGTTCATGCCTCTAAACTACACTGGTATGCAGAAAAAAGGGCTGAGGGGACCTTCCCTTTAATCAAGCTATAATAAGGCCTACCTACTTTGCCAACTTCAAGAATTAGGGAGAAAGGACTCTCCATTCACAGGATGTTAAGAGGATCCTTAGCATTTACCTGGACAAGTGTAAGGACTTCAGACAGTCAAAACAGCACCTTGTCTCTTTCAACCCTAACCAAAAGGGACAACCTGTCACAATCAAGTGCATTTCAGCCTGGATTGTAACTTGCATTTGCCACTGCTGTGCCATGGCTTAGGTTAAACTGGAGGGCAAGGTACATGCCCACTCCACCGGAGCAGTTGCCACTTCCCTGGCAGAAATGTGCTCTGTGCCAGTTGGAGAAATTTGCAGAGCTGCAACTTAGAGCACGGTGCATACTTTTACCAAGCACTAGATCCTGGATGTCCATGCCAGACAGCATGCCACCTTTGGCAGGATAATTCTTAGCTGGATCCTTGTACTGAGTGAGCCTTGAACTCCACCCTTTCTAGTCCAGGGACTTTCTCCGAGCTTGGTACTGTGACCCATTAGTGTCAATGTCTGATGAAGATTGGATCTTGAAAGATACGAAAGTTACGTACTTACTGTAACTTGATGTTCCTGTATATCTTCTCCATAGATTACCAAGCTGGCCCACCATCTGCTGGACTCACTCCAGTATTGTTGTGTTGATGCGGTCTGCACCCCTTTATACTTGGTTTGAGCAGTGAAGACACTGTTTTACCTTGTTTGGTGGCCCTTACACAGGCAGCAAGGGCTGTGTTGTGCCCTTAGTTGTAAGTACATATATTACTCATTAGGTTCATGCTGCTCTCCTCCTCAGTGAAAAAGGTACTGAGGTGGTTGGGGGCTGGTGCCACTGCATAACAGCTGGCACACCACCAGCCCTACAGAAACATTTTGGCTCTCACAGGGTCCTAGCCCCTGCTGCTCAGACCCATGAGTGGTAAATTTTGGAGATATTCAGGAAGATCAACAGGCACAAATTGTTTTCACCGTCCACTTCTTCTCTTTTCATTCTCTAACTGTGAAGTGGTTGCATTTATAGTTTTTCTCCTTTTGATTATATTTTTCAGCTTCTTTCCCAGAAATCGTCTGGCTGAGCTCCCTTTGCTGTGTTGCCGGGGAGCGCTCTCTGGCCCATTTTCAGAGGCTTCATGCCCTGTGGCCTCTGTTGCATTAACTATGGTGTCCTCCTCCTAAAGGGGTTAGTCGCCTCTAGACACTCCTACAGGCAGTCCTTGATCTGTTCTCCTCCAAGTTACCTTCCATGAGACTTTATGGGGTCTCTTAAATCCACTGTTCATATCTTATGACCTTTATTAGTGATTCCTGTGGAGTTCTTAAGGGGAGTCTCCTTTGGCTGCCCTTCCTTTGCTGCTTGGACTGGAGAGCTCTATATGACCTTTTATTAGCTGCTTCTCAGCCTCTGGCCTCTGAGTGTGTTACTAACGTAGGAGTCCTCTCCTGTGGAAACTGGTCTCTTCTGAACTATTCTGTGGGCAGTCTTCACTGTGACCTCCCCAGTTGCCTTGTCTGGGGAGTTCTGTGGGCATTTCTGTCCATTGCGGTACATCCTGTGGTCTCTGATGCATGGCTTTTTTTTTTTTGCCCATAGGATGCACTCTATCCGCTCTCATCATGGTTGCTTTGAATTGGAATTCATAGGGTTTCTAACTCCACTGTTTATATCCTTACTACTCTGGTTGTGGCTCCTGTGGGGGTTTTCTCTAGTGAGGCTTCTCCCTCAGTCGATCTCCATCTGTTTTGCTCACTTGGGGAGCTCTCCATGATGTTTTGTTAGTCGCTTCACACCCTGAGCCCTCTGATGCATTGCTGTCAGGAGTCCTTCTCTGGTTTTTGGTCTCTTATAGACTGCCCTACAGGTAGTCCTCCCTCAAACCTTTTGAGTTGCCTTGTCCTTGAATTTCTGAGTTTTCAGTCTTCTGCACTGTACTGTGGTTTGTAGTGCACAATTGTTAGCCTTAGCTGGCCCAAACCTCCAGGGCATCTTTCTCTCTCCATTTGGGACCCTTGTGACCTGGTGGCCACCTGCTTCATCCCTCCAGGCCTCTGTTGTGTTGCTGTCATAATTTTCTTTGCCTCCAGGGAAGGGTCTCATGCGAATTACCCTTCATGGACTCCTCATCTCAATTGCTCCTGTTGCCAGCTCAGCGGCCTTCTGTTTTGTTTTGTTTCCTGTCCAGTGCACTACATCTTGTCACCCCTGTTGCACAGCTGTTTTCACTGTCCTCCCCCTTGAGAGGGTTGCCCCTTTGCATCACTTATGGGTATCAGCTCAGTCTTTATTTCTTGTTCTGTGCAGCTTTCTGTGGTCACCTGCTTGCCACTTCATGCCATGTGGCCTCTACTACATGGCTGCAAGGTATTAAAAGTTGGTATAGCATAGCAAAACCCTATGCAGAACAGGAGGTAACGCTAACCATTTCTAGAAATGCATAGCAGTAGACCGCTAAACATTTTTTGAGTAACTCCTTGACACAATAGACAAAGTGAATAAAAACAATCTAAAACAAATGGTTTGATATGTTTTATTGGATCAACAAGGATGTTACAAAAAGAACAAAGAGCTTTAGCTTTCAGACCTGTGCTAAGTGCTATACATTTTTACAGCTGATTATCACTATCAAGCAGAGAACTACTAAGCAATGTTTTGGCTTATTTAAGACCCTGGGCTGTTCCTGAGACCTTCCACTAAGGGAGTAACACTTCTGTGACTTTCCCTATGGAGTATTCTCTCTATCCCATTGTTTGATTCGTTTCATGGGATTTGGCCTCAAAGCTTCACTTGGATGACCTTTTTGAACCTCCTGTCTACAGCATCATACCACTGACCACTTGTTTAGCTGTAGCCCCTGTGTCCTTCACCTTTGGGTTCAGCGCATGTGGTTCTTGGCCTGACGGAAATGCTTTCCCATGTCTCGCTCTTTTACTTAGTGTTGTGGTCTCCTTGGGGTTGCCCCCCAATGTCTTAAAGACCTACAGTGCAGGGTTGTTTCATTATGACTTCCTCATGAGAAGTGTTTCAGTGGGATTGCTCTTTGGAGGGTCTGTTTGGCTGGTACTTTTCCTTTTCACTCTGTCTAAAGCCTGTTGTTGATGCCATGTTCTCAATTCCCTATTATGCTACACCTTTTTAACACTAATTAAAACTTGCTGAGTCTGTTATGGCTTGAGCTGCTATTGTGCCAGGTCTCTAGGACTTCTGGTGCACTTTCTTGGGTGTCCCTACCTCCTGAAAAGAGCAGTGGGCACCACTGACATAACTGCTTTATCAGACTTTCTGTTCCTAGTTTTATCCATTAACTAACTCCCTGGAGTTTCTAGGTACTGCATGTATTGGGTCTCCAAAGCCTTTGCTGGATGGTGTCACGCTGCCTACCTCTTTTTCATTTATTTGATTTTGTACCCAGACCTGCTTGTTGTCTTGGTTGTTAACCGAAACATCCTTGCCTGGAACCCCAGGACCTTGTATACAGGCCCTGGGACATTGTTTTATTTTTAAACATACTATATTGCCCACAGGTTGCTTGGCACTAAATGACACTTGTCTGTGGTGTGGCTATTTTCTCAGATGTCTTATCCTTCTCTCTTTCGATACCCTGGAGTTGGGTCCATTTTCCTGATCCTTGCAGTTTTGGCTCTGACCTGCTAAGCGTCCCACCCTTGGTCATCCTTTCTGCAGAGCCCAGATTCCATTCTTCCCACACATGTTTTTTGTTCTGTGTGGAACTCATCTTGTATGTGTGGCTCCATAGTGGAGATGGAGAGATCCTTGAAGAAGATGGATCAGCTACCAGTAACCATCGATCTTCAAGAGAATCTCCTCCATAGAACTACAGCCTTCCACCCATTGTCCTCCTTCTGGGATAACGTGGCTACCCAGCAGCTCCCCCACATGGTCTCCTTCTCATTTGTCAGTACATCTTTTGGGTGGTTCTTTTTGATGCCTTCTCCCCTCCCATCCCCTGTCTCTCAGTTGGGATTGGCAGAGATGGGTTTCCTACTACACAACAGGAGATGTATGCTCACCTCCCTTTGTTGCTGAGTCTTCGGTTGTGTTTTCTCCTGTTCCGCTTGGTGATATGCAGAGATAGTTCCTCATTTGGCATAAACATAGTGTCTCCGTGACCTGTTTCACTGTGGAACTCTTTCAAAGTAAAGCAATATGGACCCGCCCACCTTTTTAGGCAGTACTGAGTTGGGGGGAGGAGGGGAAGCACTCCTGATCAGCATGGGGGTAGCAGGCTATCGCAATAGAAACGTTTACTTTGGGGGGGGGGCCCTAGTGCTTGCTGGCACAAGTCCTGTATGTGTGACTCTGTGGAGGAGATTCTCTCAACGATTTACAGTTACTGAAAAGTAACTCATCTTTATTTCCACTACAGCATTGTCACAATGGCGAGATGGAACCCATGGTGTTAATAAGACATTCCACAGAGCACCTAGGAATAATCTTTCTATTCAGTCTGGAATGTTGCCAACAATGCAGCCTAGAACTTATGACTTTGCTTTGCTCTGCCACTCATCACTAGGCAGAATTGTTGGTAACATCCCAGATTCAAAAAGCTTATTCCTGGATGACATATGGAATAGCCTCTGTTTATTCTGTGGGAGGGCTGGATAACATCTTTTGGATGAGACGTTAAACTAAGGTCCTGTCTGCCTACTGTTCAGGTGATATTAAAGATCTCATGGCACTTCTCGAGAAGAGTAGGGAATTTCCCCGCTGTCTTGGCCACATTTCCCCCGTTAACATAAATACCACTAAATGCTTAACCTGATTCAGTCTGACAGTTTGCATCTGTATCCCCCTTAAGACTAATCAGAAAATAGGCAGAATTGCCTAGCCATCCTTTCCCAGTTAATTAAAAAAAATCCTAAATAAATCAACATGTGTTATTCTGCCCTGTTACTCAATTCTAAGGTAAATAATATGTTATTTGCCCCATGGTCCATGTTATTTTCCTTGTAGCTGTCAATTATCTTGGGTCTTCTGCTGTATCTGTTTGAGTCATGGCCCATGGCATAAACAGGATATTCTATACCGCAGCCAAGAATGAGCATTGTTGTCAACACTGCTACCCTAGTGCTTGTGGCTCTGCCACTTCTTATTGGGTAGCGTTGCTGGCAACATGCTATCGTAATTAAATTAAAAAAAAAAAAAAATTGTTCCTGGATGCCCCATGGAATATCTCCTACTTAACATTATTTCTTTGTAAATTACAGTTTGTTGATATATGCATTTATTTCCACTGATGATAATTCTGGAGTGGGGAGAAATAATTTATTTCTACTCCAGAAGCATTGTAATGGATATTTTAACTCTGAAGAGCATCTTCATTTTCCAGAACGCTTTTCAGAATTTCTACCTGCTGTAAGCCCTTTCGTGGACCTTCTTGGAATGCACTGAGTGTTTCATTCATCTGAATCTGTTCATTAGAATGTGCTCATTTGAATGTACTCAGCAACTGTAGATTAAGCCATGAGGATATTAAAAAGAAGTCCAGAATCAGACTTCTAAAAGTTATTTTTTTAATAAAGTATTTTGATTTAAGCGCTGGACCTACTTTGCTAGGAAGATGCCATTGTTGTATGAATTACACATGCCGTTTGTAGAATTTGACCTATACATCTCGCTTATGGCTCCACCACATGTGAGGTCATATAGATAATAGATTGCTGATAAAAAATCTATACGGCATTCTTAGCCATCCATGGCATATACCATATTGATGTTTCTCATGGAAATGAAAAGAAGGCTTTAAATGGATTTGTAAAACTGGGGGCACTGATTAAAGCACTGTAGCGCAGGAATGTCAGTGCTGAAAGTTGTACTGTGAGCCAGTGATGGTGGTGAGATTTGAACTCATGGTGCACAGTTCTGAAGACCACATCTCCTCTCAAATAAATCAGATAATAGTTTATTGGTAATAAGAAAAGCAAAAAAATGGCACACTCTAAGAAATAGTTCTGGGCCCATAACTCTCAACTGCTGTGAATTTGGCATAGCGCTTTGAATTTTACACCTAAAATTACCCTTGCTCTGCGAAGAATCAGGGATGTTCTTTATCATTTTAAAGCTATTTCTGGACATACAAACTACGAAATATTAGAACTAACTTGATAGAAACAGTCCTTAAAACTTTAAGAGGGAGTCCTGCCAAAAGTGCTACATTGCAGAATTAGCATAAGCATACCTCCAATAAATCTCGTACACTTGAAATAAAAATGATACAATATTTTGACACTAAAGAAAAAGGACTTAATAAAAATATTGTTTTTTTGATACACAGACAGTGATTATGCTTAAAGCAGTGCTTCAGATTTTCTTTTTAAACCCTCACATCAGCACCCTCTGGCTGTTTAACAGGTACCTTCTTAAGACAATGGTATGTAGTTTCTTTCTGTCTTTACTTTTTAGAAATGTTAATTAATGGTCCAGAGTCAGAGTAAAATTAGGCAGCCCTTTGATCTTGCAAGTTGATCTCTCCAACAGACGCACTCCAATGAAAATTAATCTTCCTGTCTGTAAGAGGTGCAAATTGACTGCAGTGCTTTGATCTGTAAAGTGCTAGTCTTGGTTTCGAATCCACATCCAGCCTTTATATCTGTCATACTGCTCAGCTGTTTTCACTTTGACCTGAGGAAGAGAGCTTTATCTCTCGAAAGCTAGTCTTAGAAATAATTTTGTTAGTCCAATAAAAGGTATCATCTGCAACATATTTGTTGTATTTTTTTCACTACCTGTTCAAAAAAGCCAGTTTCAGTGATTCGCCACTGATGATGTCATAACCTGAACTCAAGTCTAGTCCTCCCTGTCAGGAACCTTATAGGATCTGTTTCTCCAAAGTTTATGAAACTGTAGCTGTGGTAATCACCAAAAAAAAAAAAAAAAACTGGCATAAGTTTGGCTGCAGTGCTTGTGTTTCCAGAATGCTCAGATGCATGGTACTGTACTTTAGAATGCACCAGGAGGTGGTTTGGGAATGCAGCACTGAACCAAGGAATAGAATGTCAAAGTGGTACACAGTTTTAAAATGTTGGGGTGAAAGGGGGACAAGCAGTCTTGGAATATGGCAGGGATGTGCCAACTCAAAATGTGGTGGGGCACTCAGTCTCAGAATGCAAGAGGAACAAACTATTTATGTCAATATTGGCCAATAGAATGGCAGTCTTGCTCCCTACTTTAATAGATGGAGCCCAGGTAGGCTTCTTCATGAAGCATCAAGCACATGATGCTGTTAGGCGAGTGTTGTTACTCACGGAATATGCATCCCATCGACAGATACCACTTGTCCTTCTTGGCCTTGACGCCGAGAAGGCATTTGATAGGGTGTCCTGGCTCTATTTTTGGGCAACCCTAAAGCGCTTTGCATTCCCCGATAAACTTATTTCCCAAATCCAAGCCATGTATCATATGCCCCTAGCATATGTGAAGTTAGATGGAACACTGGCTCCACCATTCCCCTTATCTAGAGGCACACGACAAGGCTGCCCATTATCCCCATTGTTACTCGCCCTTTATTTGGAGCCCCTAGCTGCTAATATTAGAGCCCAGGTCTGGGTGGAGGGGATTCCAGTGGGGGGGAAGATCTCATAAACAGGGACACTGGTTTACCGGGATTGAGAAAGGGCATATTCCATTTTGCACATGGTAAAAAATGGTATTGTCACCGGTGTCTGCTAAGCCAAAATCCGGTTTTACCGGTGTTTGGTTTTGTGTACTTTATTTAACAATTTTTAACTCTGCTAACATGTATTTTAGCAATTTTGACCTCCACTATTACACATCCTTCCATCCTTGTACCAATTTAAAGTTATTTAGGTACAAGATGTGATGTCAAACAACACTCAGCCCCGTCCTAAGGTGTGATGGAAGCAGCACTACGGCCCCATCCTCTGGTGTGGCAGAAGCAGCAGCACCACTATGGCCCCCATCCCTTAGGGTGCATGGCAGCAGTACTACGGTCATCATTCCTCATGTGTGATGGCAGTATCAGCACCATGACCCCATCCTCAGGGTGGGACTGCAGCAGGCCTACATTCCCATCCACCAGTGGTGATGGCAGAAGCACTACAGCCCCCACCCCTTCGGTGTGATGGCAGTAGCAACAATGCAGTACACATCCCTCTGGGGTGATGGCAGTAGTGACAGCACTATGATCCCCTTTCAACACTCACACCCCACATACACAACTTCAAATGACTTGGTCTCTTTGCTTGTTAGAACTCAGATGTGAATCAATCTGAACCATCACCGCGAAGGTGGACTACCTTTGTTTTTTCCTATCTATAATTTAGCTGCCTGAATTGGATATCTGCCTGTGACACCGCTGACCAGGGCTAGTGAACAGACTTGGGTGTTGGAGGGCCAGCTGGTAGGTGAAGGCATGAGTGTCCACCGACCACTCCCCTTCTCCTGAGCGTGAGGGAGGGTGGGTTCACGGCTCAGCATTTGCTGTCCCATGGTGGAGGCCGGAGGCACGACAACACGTCAGTCCTAACTGCGGGAATAGTGTGACAGATGTCGGCTTGTGCTTTGACATCATGTAGCCTGTCACGCTCCCAAGAAAATGGGAAAACACCCGCTGGCCAACCGAAGGATGGCTGCTGGTCCCGCCATACACCAGAAGCCCCAGACATGTGTCTGTTCTGACCCCCGACATGCTCAGGATACACAGGAAGCTCTTTGGGGCAATTATCTTCCCCTGGTAGCTTCCCACAGGGGTAGGGGCCCACTCAATGAAGGGTTACTTTGGGTTACCTGGTAGCACAGCAGTAAGGGTCAGTGAATAGTGGTCAGGACACAGCAGCGGTGGTAGGGGGCCTTGGCAGGCCTGAAGGAGTGGATGGCCAGGGGGTAGGAGGAGCAAAAAAAAAAACTGATTGAATTTGCTTCTTTGAAATAAATGTTTTCACCTAAAAAAATCCACCAGTGATTAGTGGAGGACCTTCAAATGGATTCATGCATCTCCCAGACATGTAGATGCTTTTTTTATCTACTTGGTGTCCATGAAAAGCGTGTCTCCCAGTTTTCATGTCTTTGTTCAGGTGTGAATTGAGCACCACTCTGCCCACCAGCATCATACAGCCCCTGGGGTCTTACCCAAGGCCCCTGGTGTTCTGCGGCAGAATTTTCTGATTTCTGCTGCATTATTTATTCATTTCTCTCGCAGAATGCAGTCCTGTCATTAGCTAAATATGATGTGATGTCATCGATGACATCATATGCTGAGCATAGAGGAGGGGCTTCAGGGTAAACAAGGTGGGAAAGAAAGCCTGACACTATGGAAAAACAGTATATTTATATGAAAATTCACCAAAAGCAATGAATTCTACGGCACTATATATGTTCTGCGGCATGATGCAAATTCTGCGGCAAATTCCACAACCGCAGAATTCAAGGGGCCTTGGTCTTACCTTGTTAAGTACTCTTAAATACTTAATATTTGCTTTTTGTTGAAGCAGTCTATCAGAAGACATTTTATTGTCACAGAGACAGAACCAGTAGGTGGGAGAAAAGGTGCAAATCATCTAATTAACCTAAATGAGGTGCTAACTGTGAAGTCTTTTCATAAGTAGTAAGGCAGTTTCTTCTTTGTGAACATACTTTCATTCAGACTAGTTTTCATTTAAACAACTGAGGATTTTGGATGGCCCTACTGATTATAAACTTGAATAAGTTAGTTGGTAACAGTAGCAATCTACAACCTAGATGCTTATATGCAAAGAATACAATAAAAACCTGACTAAAATCTAAAAACAAGCTTATAAAATGTATGTGAATATTTATCTTTACCTGTACAAAATCATTGCAGCCCAAGTAAAACTCAAGTAAATTACATGGTACCCTGACATAGAAACATAAACTTTGACAGCAGATAAGGACCGCTAGGCCCATTTAGTCTGCCCAGTTCCCTACCTACAGGATAGGCTGCAGATCCTAGTTAACCAACAGCCTACTACTAGTCTATGATGTAGTAAACATGTATTGGTATTTTTTTTTTATATTCTGCGTAAAGCAGGTAAGGCCCACTAGGGCCTTTTTAAAAAGTGACCTAGAAGCACTTGGGAGGTTAAGTGACTTGCTTGGATGCAAGTGAAGGTTGTGGGACTCAAACCCAAGTCTGCTGGATGTACCCAGTTCAATCACCATTTGTTACTCTAACCACTAGGCATGGGTGGTTAAACTGAATGGCTGATTACAACAAAGAAGTGCGGGTGATTTCCTTACTGTTTCTATACGCAGCAAAGTAGAAAGAATGCAAAGCACAGCAGCATTCATTTTAAAATGCTGAAATCTGAGTCGGCCCGCTAGTAGCACTATTGCTTGCAATGCCAGTGACCCAGGGTCAGAAGCAAACTCAGGTTGCTGGAGGTCTGGCCAGGGGAGTAGGATCGAGCACCTAGGGGACTGCTCTCCTCCTCCGGGGAGGGTGGGCTGCAAGTCTTGCTTCTTTACCACCACCGGTGTGACCACGGGTGGTGGTGCAGTGGTGCTGCAGAATGATCAGGAGGGGAGGATGTTAGCCAGGATCTGGAGCAGTGGCATGTCTCTATGTGACCTGCCTCCTTGGATCTCGAGCGCTGGTGCCCTCAGGGACAGAGACCAGAAAACCAGGAATAATCACCCCACATCAGCCACTGGCAGAAGGGATCCAGGTGCCCAGACTTCATAATCAGGCTCCATGAAGGACCCACTGGGCTGCCCAACACACACTAAGGTAGTGTGGAGGGGTGACCTAGGGTCCCCTCCCTTCCCACCTGGGGAAGGGGTACAACCCAGGCAGGATAGGGGCAGGCCCACAGGAGCTCCTGAGCATTACCTGGGGGTGAAGCTAGGGGATACCGATGCTGTGAGAAGGGGACATAGAAAGAGAAAATAATTCCTTTTTTTAAAAGATACTGAAATCTTAGAGATTCTGTGCAATGACATGCAATTTCCGTGAGGCACCAGTACAAGAATTCAAAATCCGCAAACCAAGCAGGATTCCGTGATTGTTACCGGTGTTACTGGTAAAAATGGAAAACCAGGGTCCCTGCTCATAAATTGAAACTCTTTGCAGATGATATTCTGTTGACTCTTACTTCCCCGGAGACCTCTGTTCCTGCGGTCTGGACACAGCTAGATATATTTAGTAAGTTGGCGGGTTATAAAATGAATGGCACTGAGATGGAGGTCTTGACCTATTTTTTTAAACCCACTAACACTTTAAAAGCAGAATTCCCATTCCACTGGAACAGAGTAGAGATGAGATATTTAGGTATTAAAATACCATATAATATGTTACACCTGGATTTGATGAACTGTGAACCTATTACTCAACAGATTACTTCTGACTTGTCTAGGTGGACTTTGCTCCCTATGAGGATCCTCTCATGAGTCTAAATGGTACAACAAAATATGCTACCTCGCTTACTTTCTACAAACACCTCTTTCCAAACCTGGGACAAATTAATTTCTAGGTTTATCTGTTGGGGGGTGGGGGGGTGCCCCGAGTGAAATACTCCACGTTGCAGCTGTCTAGGGTGCAAGGGGGATTAAATCTTCCAAACATGAGAAGATATGCTCAAGCAGCTCAAATTCACATAGCCCTACTGTATGCAGCCACCCGTTATACTGTATACGAACATACGAAATTTGCCAGCAGATAAAGGCCTAGAGGTCTATCAAGTCTGCTCGAATGTGCAACTAGCACCCCTTATTCTGCAGCTGCCCCTCCCTTCCAGCCTTCCCCTTCATTAACCCTCCCCCTTGTCCTGTCCCATCCTCGTTTGAAGCAGTCCACTGTTCTACTGCATACCACTTCAGCAGTTAACGATTCCACACAGCCACCACCCTCTCTGTAAAAAAGTGTCTCCTCATCTCCCTCATGAACTTTCCTCGCTCCAGTCTCATATCATGGCCCCTGGTGGCCCTCCCCTCCCTTACTTTGAACAGCCCCTCTGTACCCATCTTGTTTATTCCTTTCATGTATTTAAAGGTTTCAATCATGTCACCCCTGTCTCTCCTCTCCTCCAGTGAGTACATGTTCAACTCCTTCAACCTCCTCTCGTATAAGTCCCCCAGCCCCTTGATCATCTTTGTCGCTCTGCGCTGCACCCCTTCCAGTAACTTAATGTCCCTCTTCAGATACGGACGCCAGTACTGCACGCAGTACTCCAGGTGTGGTCTAACTAATGACCTATACAGTGGCAGAATCACCTCCTCCCTCCTCGAGGATATACCTGCATACAACCCAGCATTTTGTTGGCTCTTGCAGCTGCCTTCCAACATTGTGCCGAAGTTGTTCATTGACCTTGTAATGAGCACACCCAGATCCTTCTCCTCCTCTGTCTGGGATAGCTGCACTCCCCCTAGCTGGTAACTCCTCCTTGGGTTCTTCATCCCAAAATGCAGCACCTTGCACTTCTTGGCATTAAAGCCTAGTTGCCAGGTGTATATTGGAAAGATATTGAGGTCACCCTTAATGGTTTAGAGAACTTCCCATCTTTTATTGTGGGGAACCCCCCCAGGGTGCCTACCACTTTCACGGTTTATGAATTTTACTTCAGAGTTTCTTAGAAGCTGGCTACAAATGTGGAGATCCCTTCTATCCCCATCGAAAAGACAATACCTCTCCATGATCCCAATCCAGCACTGGGAGAGATTTGGTCTTCGCTGTATCTTTCGTTTAGTGGGTCCAATGGGTATTTGTTCCATCTCCCACTTGCAAATAGAGCACAAGCTCCCCAACAACCAATATAAGCCCTATATGACCTTCAGAAATACATTGCTATTATTTGAGGAGACCCTGTCAAAAGTAGCTGAATCTCCCTCTCCCTCTCTCTCTTCCTTCAGATGGTGATATTTCATTTAAGAGAGCAAATACAGGAACATGTTATTCGGAACCTATATTCAGCATTGAGGTTTTATAGTAATGTGTCACTGGATTACATTAGAAGTAAGTGGTCAAGGGACATGGACATTGAATTAGAGGCTGACCAATGGCAAACTTCAACTGTATTATATTCCAGAATCTCCTCTAATATTTATTGGCGGGAGTATACGTGGAAGGCCAGAATAAGGTATTTTAGAACTCCCAAATTTAGAGGACATAAATATGGAATGTGTTGGAGTGGGTGTGGACAGGAAGAGGCAGGGATTGTCTGCATTATGTGGTCATGCCCATATATATTGGGATACTGGTGAAAGATTATAGTTGAGTTAAATGCCATAAATGGGAGGCCGGAGATACTCACCCCAACCTTTATCTTGACAGCAATGCCCCCTACTGGACTTAAGGTCATGGGGGATGCTTTTTCAGAATGTTGGCTCTGCTGATATTGTCGGCCAAAAAAGATTGTTACACGTCTCTGGCTCTCCACTCAGATCCCGACCAAGGAGTTTTGGAGAAAACTGAGATATGAAATATACAATTTGGAGAGGATTTCAGCTAGAATGAGTAATAGGACACATACTTTTGACAGTCGATGGAAATTTTGGACACTCTACCAGTTGGGACATTATGCTGAGTTTGTTCCTTGAATATATAATATTACTTTCAAAACTGTGTGGGGCTTTTGATGATGACAGAGGCAGGGAAGGAGTTTTGAGGCCATATGTGAACTAGCTCAGGGTGGGAAGATTGTCAGTCTTCTTGCCATCTTCACAAATCTTACCATTATAGGTAATATGCCTGGGTTTGTCAAAGATAGACAGATTCATTTACAGATCCTTCAAACCTTGGGGTTCCCGAATGTACATTATTATATCAGCCCATTACTCTGTGCTACCTTTGAATGCATTTATGTATTGCACTTGGTACTATAATAAACTGTTAAAACTAATAAAATATAATTAAAAAAAAAAGAATGTAACAGGAACACACATTGAGGAATTTGGCTGGGATTGGCAATTTAGGAATATCGTGGGGATGCACACAGTCAGAATGTGACAGGACACACCATTTATTCTGAAACTGCTTGTCCCTGCCACATTTCAGAATTATATGCACCTACCACACTTCATAGTTGTGCATCACATCTCCACCATGTTCCAACATTGTGCGTCCCAGCCACATTCTGAAATTATGCATCATTACCACATTCCAAAATTACGTATCCCTGCCACATTGCGAAATTGTGTTTCAGTGCTGTATTCCAAGATTATCACTGCCACATTCCGAAATTGTGCGTGATTGACACATTCCCAAATTGTATGTGACCACCACATTCGGAAATTGTGCGTGACTGCCACGTTCTGAAATTGTGCATCATTGCTACATTCTGAAACTGTGTGTCACCTCCACATTACGAAACTGTGTGTCACCACCAGATTCTGAAGTTGTGTGTCACAGCCACAGTCCAAAATTGTGTCACTGCCATATTCTGAAATTGTGCCTCACCACCACATTCTGAAATTGTACCTTTCAGCCACATTTCTAAATTTTGTATAAACTTCATACCAAAATTACCTGTCATTGTCACACTCTGAAAATGTGCACCCCACCATGTTTCAGAATTGTGCGCCCTATTGTCACTGCCATATTCTGATATTGCATGTCCAAGTCTCATTCTAAAATTACACATCCCTGCCTCATTCTGAAATTGCATGTGACTTCCACATTCTCAAACTGCTTCACCGCCGCATTCTGAGATTCCGTGTCCATGCCACATTGTAAAATTGCATGATCTTCCCTTGTCAGTCTTCACCATTCATTACTGCTGGGTGTAAGCTGGAGGCGCACACCTGTACGGGAGCTTTTTTTGGGGGGGGGCTCGGTGCCAACAGCACCACCCACGAGGCCCATGCACTGCATGGCGCACAAGGGTTGACTGTTAGGTGCCGCAGACTCCTCCTCCACCATAGTTCTGTTTATCCTGCCATTAGGTTGCACCTGCTGTGTGAGTCTCCAGAATTTGCTGCATCACTAGGTCTCATCCGTTTTTTGACGCCATGTCCCTGCCAATTCCATTTTCCTCCATCCCGGTTCTGAGTGTTCACTTGACGATGTTGACCCGGTAAGCTTGTTCCTTTTAATTTCCTTACTGACAGCGCCGGGTTTATTTCTGTAGTTTTTGGTTAATTGTTTTTGGTGTCATGTCTGGTTCGGGGGCTAGGAAGAAATCCAAAGCAGGCTGTCCCCCCATGCATCAGTGCCCCTGTGGCCGGCATTATTCCGTAACGGACTAGCATGACATCTGCCTTCTTTGCCTGGGTCCCAACCACAGTAGGGATAATTGCAATGCCTGTTTCTCCATGGACTGCTGCGTTCTTGAGATCCACACGTTTAAAGCTGGCAGTGCCCCTCCAACTTTCGGAGGATGGCATCATTCTAGGTATGGCATGGCGAGAACTCTTGACCCTGTTTCCGGTAACCTCCCAGGTCTATACAGCCCAGTGAGGAGGAAACCTCCTCTTCTTATTCTAGCCTTGACATAGAGGAGGTTTTTTTCACATTGCCAGAGGAACAGCTTGATTCCCTGCAGAGCTGTGTCGGGAACACTGCTACGGCAGTCACCTCCTTGGAGGTGCAGGCTCCCCAGTGTTGTGGCCCACGGCTGTTGGGCCCAGTACCAGTGAACCCTCGGCGCCACCTCAGATCCCAGTGCTGTTCGTGCTGCCAGTGATTAGGGTGGCGCCACAGGTGGGGTCATGTCCCGCAGCAGTGCCATTGGCTGGGGAGCTCGCAGGGTTGCTAGTCTGGCAGTGTCTGTAGTCTCTTGCTCTTTGGAGGGGGATGATTTGCTGGCTGATTCAGACTGGCACCTCAACTCTTTGGAGTCAGGGAGCCCTCTTGGAAGCAACACCAGGTGCCTCAGTGCTTGTCTCCTGGACACCCCGGATTCTGCGGTCTCTGCTGGCCCCCACATTGACCCCGATGTCAAGGGCCCTGTGGTGGATAGCAGTTCTGGGGTGACTGGGGTGATGGTTCCAACCTCAGGGGCCAGGACAGCTGCCATCTCTGGTGCTGCCCTGGCTACCACGGTTGGGATGGGGCTCCCTCTTCTGCGCCCTCCCTTGGTGGGTCTACGGGATCGAGGGACCCCTCAGCACTGGGTTTGAGGAAGCAGAGTCTGAGGGGCTGAGAGGCTGGGGTGAAGCATGGGGACCCTCTTGGCACTACCCTGTGGGGGTGGGGTGGGGAGGAGTCACAGTATCAAGCCCCGCTTCTCCCTTACTGAGTCTTCAGAGGTGCCTTTAGTGGGCTGTGCTGGGGTTTGCTCTTCTGGATCCATGCGGCCCCGGTCGCACCACAGGGGAGATTCCCCTTCAGGGCTCAGCAAGGATTTGTTTACACATTTGCAGCGTCCACTGACTTGGTCGACCTCTGGATCCCCCCGTGCAGGAGGATCTACTGTGAGGTCTCTGCGTCCTAGCAGAGGCTGGGCACTTTCGGTCAGGTACCCTTCCTCAGTCACTCTGCAGACACTTCCCCCTCTCCCAGGCTGTGTGGGCCCTACGGGATCCTTAACCTGGGAGTCATTCAGGGTCACTGCGGCGGCCTTCCATAGGTATGTTAGAGCCATGGAGGAGCAGGTCTTTCACTTGTCTCCACCACCGCAGGAGGACTCTTGAGTATCCAAGCTCCTCTGCTTCCTTGCTTCCTCTTCTGAGGGAGAGAAATGTTCCATCCACCTTTCCTCCGACGCTGATTTCACTGAATATCAGCGATTCCTCTCGAGGTTAGTCCAGGAGCTGCACATTTCCCATGTGGTAAGACGCAATACCGAGCAGGTGATGTGCTGCTTTTTGAGCGAATTTAGTGTGAGCTGCCTGGTGGCACCTTCCTGGTGTATTCCCTTCCAGGAAGTGTCAGTCCGCACCTGTAAGTCACCAGCCGCCTCATCCCCAGCCCCAGTGGACTGCAGGAGGAGGTATTGTGCTCCACAGGAGTCTCTTGGTTCTCTGCCTCTCCCACCCTTGGGGCTGATGGCTTTAGATACTCCTTTCGGGCATCAACACCCGGTGCACGACCGATCACTGGATCCGGAGTTCACTGAGTTCAATTGGTGGGGAAGAAGAGTTTTCTCTTCAGCTCATGTGCTGCTCTGCATCAGCTCACATCAGGCTCACCATGCTGCCTACAACAGGCACCTGTGGTCGTTGCTGACACAGGTGTTCGCATCATTGCCTGATTCGGAGGAACCAAGGTAATCCATTGCCCTCTCTGCACAGGGTCTGGAGCTTGCAAGGCACCAAGCAAGGACATCGTATGATGCCAGTGAGGTGGCTTCCAGACTGGCAGAGACAGCGATCTGCATCAAGCGGATGGCATGGCTTCGCCTGTCTAGATTGTCACCTGTTGTCCAACGTAGAGTGATTTCCTCCACCTTCTGGGGGACCTGCCTTTTCTCCCGCACGACGAGGAGGAATTTACAGGGGCATCTTCTGTACCCCTGGCTATGGGGGACACCTCCTCGATCCGACCAACCTTAGGCCGTGTGTGGTCTAGTATGGCTATAGGGTCTCCCCCTCCTGAATCTCACCCGCAGGAGGCTGAGGGAATCTGTTCCCTCAGAGCAGTGCCAGGTCCCCTCCGGTTGGGCTTAGTACTCACCCAACAGTAATGAATGGTGAAGACTGACAAGGAAAGATATGAAAATTATGTACCTACCATAATTCTTGATCTTCACCATTCATTACTGATTCCTGCCCACCTTCCCCTCTTGGGCCTCAGCTTCTGGGTGCCGCCACCCTGATCGCCTTCCCCCTCTTTGAGGCCACTTGTGGGCAGTGTCTCCCTGGTACCTCAGGGTCCTCTTTTTCCTTCTCTAAAGTCACAGAGCCCCCAACATAGGAGGACGTCGAGTAGGGTCTTCGCCATGGCCTTGGAGGGAACTCCCCAGGGTTCTTAGTGGGGTACACTTTGGGGTCCTTTCTTGATTTGGCACAGATCTGTTGTTCATTATAGTCTTTAAGGGTGGAGACTTTGTCAGTATATCCCACGGGAGGATTCGTGTGGACTCCCCCCCCCCCCACGTTTTTCCCCTTCTCACTGTCCTCCCTACCTTTTGGGGTGATTTTTGGACAGAATCCTCACCTGTTTAAAAGGTGTTGCCCCTTAGCTGAGCCCTCAGGTGGTAAGCTAGAGAGGGCCACGCTCCAGTACTTTCATCTTAAATGTAGGTTTAGTGGTGGGGGTGGGGCAATCAGACTCTGCCATGCTATATATTTCCAAGACCATCTAAAATTCTCCTTTTCTGGATGTATATCCAGTGATCCTGAAGTTGATGGTATCCTTGCTCCTGTGTTTTCATACTCCTCAGGGTTTTGAGGCTAAAATTAGCCAGTGGTCTTCCAGCTGAGCACGATGGGGGTTGCCCCCTTCTTCCCCTATATCTTACATCTTCTCCTCTCTTTCCTTTCTTTCTCTTCACTTTCTCTTTCCTGTGCTGCTGTCCAGGGGCTGGGGCCCTAAGACCAATTAAAAAAAACTCTATACTCGCTGGTTGGCTTATTCCTTTTTCAGTTTTTATCCTTTCCTTTTTCCTATCCCTCGGCTCTCTTGTAACATCTTTGGATTTCTCTATCCCCTTTTTTCTTTCCTCTCTGGCAGAACAGAACTGGAGTGGAGGTGGAGTCTGTGGCACCTAACGGCCAACCTTCATGTGCTAAGCAGTGCGTGGGCCTCGTGGGCAGTGATGTCAGTGCCGACTCCCAAAAAAGCTCCCATACAGGTGCTGCCTCTGGCTTCTACCCAGCAGTAATCAATGCTGAAGATACAAGAGAAGAACTAGAATTATGGTAGGTACATAATTTTCATTTGCCACCACAATCCGAAATCAAGCATCCTAACATTTAGATTTTTTTGCATCACCACCACATGCCAAATTTATGCATCCACGACACATTACAGAATTAGATATCCCTGCCATCTTCCACAATTATGTGTCCCCTGCATTTCAAAATTGTGCATCTCTGCCACATTCTAAAACTATATGACACCACATTATGAATTTTAGTGTCCCTGCCACATTTCAAAATTGTGTGTCCTGGCTACTTTCTGAGATTGTGTCATTGCTGCATTCCACAATTGCAACCTGGTGACATTTCAAAATCTCATACCTGTAGTATTCTAAAAACTGCACACAACTTTATTCTGAAGTCATGTTTGCCACTGCATTCCAACCCCTGTCACATTCTGAAGTATTGAGTCTTGCATCCTCACATTGTGGAAATGCATGTGCTGACCCACCCAGTCTCAGTTTTCCTTTTTCAGATGTTTACTACAACTGTAGTTTTAGTCAACATGGAAGAAATAAGTCATGTAAGGTAGTTTGTAGGGAGGACTAGGCTGTGAGTTCAGGTTATGACATCATCATTAGCTCATCACTGAAACTGGCTTTTTTGAACAGGCATTGAGTTTAGGGGTATAAAATGACTTGTAACTTTTTTTTTGCAGTTGTTACTTTTTCTCTCCTCCTCCTACTGCCAGCTTATATCAGGAGGGCATCCCCAGCCCCGTTCCCTGGTGTCCACCAGCCAACACTGACCTAGCCCCAGGGCTTACCCCCCCCCCCCGGCAGGGTCAGCGGGAAGTTGAACTCCCCCACCGAGGACCAGATTAGGTGTCCAGCGCTGTGGCTAGTCGGGGGGGCGGAGCCTCCGAGGCGCCCTCTGCCATCCTGCACGGCAGTACCTTTCTCCTGTTCTCCCAGGAGTTGGGACTGTGCTGTGACATCAGCGGAGTGGAGCGCGCACGCGACTGCATGCGCTCCCTCCAGATGTCTGGCCCAACTCCTCCCCTACTTGTGGTGTGGCGCCCTGTTCTCCAGCCTCCGCTGGGGGGAGAACAAGCACCGACCACCTAGAACCCCGGAGAAGGAGAGCAGTCCATCGGACGCCAGTCCTTCTTCCTTCCCTGCCAACCCCGACGGCTCTTGCTCATTCCTCAACACGGGTCGCCAGTGTAGTACAAGGTAAGGCGCCAGCGCCTCAGCCCTCAGCACCACCGGGCTTTCACTGCTTTGAAGTCATAAACCTCTCTCTACTTGTGGCATTATATCTCATCTGTGGCAGTTGGTTGTTTTGTCACAAGCAGAAGATCATGATTCCACAACAGGAATACACAGCTGGAAGAGATGAATGACCATTCTGAGGAAAATTTGGAGCTGTCAAGCAGTTTGCCCATTGTACTCCAGATGAGTTGTAATATGTTAATTGTCCTCCACTGATTAAATAATTATCCATCCTTTTTTAAAATTCTGTTTTGTTTTTGCTTATGGTTATTTCTAGTGGTAGAGCATTCAGTGGATTAACAATGCACTGGGCGAAGGAGTGTTTCCTTTTTTACAGATTTAAAATTCTGTCCAACCACCTGTAGAGGGTAGCCCCTGGTGTTATGTATTCATTTGCTTGAATTCAAAATGTAATTGTTATTAAATATGGAGCTTTCATTAGGCCACACATCACCTTAAAGGCGTCTCTGTTCTAGTGACATTAGTTTTAGTCTGAAGTGCAGTTTAAAGGAAAAAAAAAATCCTATTTTAATGAAAATGTTCTAGCTTACAAAAAATGAAAGGTGCTTAAATTCAGGTTTGTGGCAGTTTTTG
Source organism: Neoceratodus forsteri (assembly GCA_016271365.2). Taxonomy (NCBI): domain Eukaryota; kingdom Metazoa; phylum Chordata; order Ceratodontiformes; family Ceratodontidae; genus Neoceratodus; species Neoceratodus forsteri. The sequence goes on along the minus strand of CM057454.1, from coordinate 262,999,445 downwards.
TGTAGCTGAGTTCTGCTGATGCCAACTGTGATTTTCTTTTTTTTTTGCTGCAGATCTGTAACGTAGCATTCCTCTGGGTTTACATGATCCCGTGGCACAGCGTTAGTGTTGCCTTGACCTCGGCCTTGTTTGTCCAAACAGAGAGAAGGTTACACGACAATACTTGGAGGCATAGTGCCGAAGTTAGGGCAATATCGACACTGCGTCATGTAGTCATTTGAACCTGGAGAATACCACATCACAGATTCGTCAAGATTCAGTGTACTTTATACACTAAAGATGCGTATCTCTGGTTTTAACGCTTTATGTTGCAACCTTAACTGATGCTTTACCATAGTTTCTTGCACTGAGTTCACGTTTTGAAAAAAGGTACTGTATTTAAGATCCACTGTTCATGACTTTGTATTGACATTGCCTTATCAGTACTGTTAATGGCTGATCTTTTTTGGCCTGTAGCATGCTATGTGAATGGCTTTGCAGGCTAGCAGGGCCATTACAAAGCACAGGGCTCCCTCGCACTGACGCAGGCCTATAATGTGATTTGCTGATTCTTGGGGCTTCTCACTGGCTCAGAACTACAGCATTCTTTGTCCACATAGCCCCTCAAACTAGACTCCCACAAGGATTCCTATTACAGACCTTGCCCCCAATGCCTCTTACACTGCCCCCAAAAAAAAAACACTGGACAGAAATGGCTGCACCCCACCAGGCACAACCTATGCACCAGACAGATGCACATTCCCTCCCCCCCAAGACCACCACCACAACCACTTTTCATCTATTCTTGCTGCCCAACTTTCCCCAAGACACCCCACTTGCCCTGATTTAAAAAAATATACATCTGTAGTACATATATCCCTAACCTGACTACCCTGGCGCTTCCCCTGATTTCCTGCCTCAGATCTTTTGAAGGCTGCTGCCATTGTGCACTCGGGTCCTGTAGCTCCTGCTTCAGGGTGTGAGGGAGAGAGATGTAGCACCCATACCCACCTTCTCCCTTCTCAGCCCTGCTTTAGGGAGGTTCAGTGGAAATCCTGCCACTCAACATTCATTTAAAAAGAAACACTGTTTTTTTCCTCAGTTTATTGACCCAGGATAGCCCAGCATTGGGATCCTGCTTCAACCTATTTCAGCAGTTGGGTGGAGCACTGAGAGGTTATGTGTCTTGCATTAAGGTCACATAGTGAGTATTTGTTTGTAACAGGGCTTTAACCCACGTTCTCTTAGTTCCAAAGCCAGTGCTCTAACCACTAGAGTACACTGCTCCCCCCATCCTCCTCCTCCTCAGTTCAACACAGGTACTGTACATAAATGACTCTGTTCCCCACCCCACCACCCTCTGGCATCCCCCCACTCAGCCACCCCAAAAAAAGAGACCCCAAAAAATGCTAGATAGCCCATTTTAATTGGTCCCTCTTATTATATTAATGGGCTGTTAATTGTCCTATTGATCATTCTTCCTGCCATATGACCCTAGAGGGAGATTAGCTAACCATTGCTATAGAAACATTTATTTATTTAAATTTTGTTAACTGGGTGGACACGCTAAGACTGAAGAGTCCCTTTTTCAGTGGTGACCCGGGGTTAATTATATGGAAATTGCTGACAGTTTAGATTATGCCAGCAGAAAATGATCTTTAGGCCCATCCAGTCTGCCCCTTGTCCCTGCTTATTCTGTCACCACTGACCCTAGTTGGTCAAAGGTGTCACTCCTTCCCCGTTCGTTTACCTAATATGCCCCTGTGCCTATCCCACACATGCCTGAAGCTCCCCACAGTCTTTGCCCCCATTTCCTCCTCTGGTAGGCTGTTCCATTCATCCACTGCCCTTTCAGTGAAGAAGTATTTCCACATCTCTCCTAAATTTTCCCTCTCTTAGCTTAATTGCATGCCCCCTTGTTCTAGTGCTTTCCTCTGTCTGAAATACTCTCCACTTGCACCTTGTTCACTCCTGTGAGGTACTTCTAGGTTTCAGTCATGTCCCCTCTCGCTCTCCTCTTCCAGTGAGTACATGTTGAGTTCTTGCAACCCTTTCTCCTGTAGCTTCTAATGCAACCCCCTAACCATTTTGGTGGCCCTCCTCTGTACTGCCTTCAGCCTTTCAGTGTCCTTGCAGAAGTATGGCCTCCAGAATTGTACACACAACTCTAGGTGGGGCCTCATCAGTGATCGATACAATGGCAGCACCACCTCCCTCCTCGTGTTAGGAATCCCTCTCCCAGTGCACCCCAGTATCCTTTCCACTGCTTTGTCATACTGCCCAGTTACCTTGACGTCATAAGATATAATGACCCCTCAATCTCTTTCTTATTTGGTGACTGTATGCTCCACTCCTGTGGGACAGCATTAGAACCCCTAGGGCAGCATTACTGCTCTTAAAATAATAATGGGAATTTTGAACAGTGGTATAACTTGTTCAGTGTGTGATGGTGATCTACATGTGTGTTATGGTGATCTACATGTGTGTTAACCAAAGACTAACATAAGGTTGGCATGTATGTCTGAATAACGTAAGGCAGTCAAACAAGAAACTACTTCCCCAGACCTTTCTTTGATATAATAGCTCTTTAAGCATTGTAAGTTACAGAAACTACATTTTGTTACTGATTTACTCCTTCCATATCAAGTAATATGAGACTTACATAGTTTATTTTGTTTTCACTTGCAGGGCAACTGAGATTTTGTACTCCCTGGCACAAGCACACACCCAGAGATTTAAGAACATAAATGCCTTCCCATCTACTGATGCTTATAAACTACTAGTAGAAGCTAGAAGAAACTTTGATCTTTTCCAGCATCATGATGCAATTACAGGAACGTCTAAAGAGTGGGTTGTTACAGACTATGGCACCAGGTAAATTGATTGTATTCAATATTTAAAATACATTCTGCCCCCTACTGGCGAGAATTTGCCTAGAAAGTTAGAAATAGATTTTTCTATACTCCTGCAAGACTGGCCAGGTTCCCATCAGGGACATTAAGCAATTGCTGGAGAGATTGTGGAGAAATATCTGCTAATCAGTTCCATGTTTTTTGGGCCTGCCCGCAGTTAGCAGGTTACTGGAGAGATATTTTAGAGGCATTAAAAGAATTGGTAGATGTGGAAGCAGTATTGACCCCTGAGCTAGTTCTACTCTCAATTCCGCCAGAGGGTCTCCCAATACCCAGAGGATCACTGTTAATCACTTATATGCTGGCAGCTAAAAAAGCAATTACTAGAAACTGGGGGAAGAAGATGTCTCCAAACATACAGAATTGGCGGGGAATAATGGGAGAAATTTATGTATTAGAGAGATTAATAGCTAAAAGTACAGATAAATGGTCTGTATTTGAGCTTAAATGGAGGAAATGTATTCTATATATTTCATCTTTAGATCCTACTTTTGTACCTTAGAAACTGTCGACTCTGATGATGGTTTACATAAATGTCTTAGTGCTTATGATTTGAATTGCTTTGTAAAATATTTTAGTAGTCCTGAGACCCTTGACTAATGTATTGCTACGTATCTAACTGATGTAATTATGTACTGTACTAATTTATATACTGTAAAAACTGTCCCATGATTTTGCAAATGAAAATATAATAAATATATAGTATAAAAAAAATACAATACATTCTGCCCTTTAAGTGTTATATTTGTACATTTAAGAAGCTGAGCAAGAAGTATACTATTTCAGCTTTGAACAAGATGGCTGTGTTAAAGGTGACCTGTAAATTCACTCCAGCAGCCCACTCCCATTCTACATACCTTTGTAAACTGCTGCGGGAATCCAAGGCTGCTTTCAGTATAATTTTAAAGCAAATCTGCACATTTTTAATTTATTGGCAAAACTTTTCAGCGAACACAGAAGTGGCATCCGGGTCCCGATTGTGAGGGTGCAAGTTTACCTGGATATTCCACCTAGGCTTGTGACGTTGCTAACACCAATATTATCTATGGAGCAGCAGGGGAGGGGGACTTTATATGCTTATTTTATGACTTTTGCGTGGTCTTCATGCTCAAATTAACACCTACAGCAATGACCCATTCCGGTGTTGGATAATGTGGCTAAGAAAGTCTACACTGCCTCCTCGCTTGGTCTCTGCCAGGTGAGTTTGGCCCTCCTTATGGCCCACTTCTCCCATGCCCTGCTGGGCACTTTGGATGAGGTCCTTCCTCATCTGTCTGCGGACCTCCAGACCATGGTCAAACAGGTCCGGGACCAGGGCCAGGCTGTAGTAAAACAACAGCTCCAGACAGCCATGGACACTGGGGACTCCTGTGCTCGCTCCATGGTGGCCTCGTTGGCCATGTGCCGCAGGGCTTGGCTGAGGATCTCCACCTTTATGGTGGACAGTCAGCACAAGCTGGCAGATGTCCCTTTCTTGGGCATTGACTTGTTCGGGCCCGGGATTGAGGGCCACCTCACCTGCATTGAGAAGTCCAACGCCACCTTGGAGTCTGCGACATCTACCCAGAGGGACTCCAAGCAGCAGCAGAAGAGGAAACCCTTTCGGTCCACCTCCACTCTTGTGGTCAAACCAGCCCAGTCCCAGGCTGGGCAGCAGGCTCAGGACTAGCCTCGGCCAAAGTCAGTGGTTTCGGTTGTCCATAAGCCTGAAGGGAGAGGCTCTGGTGGCGCTTCAGCCAGGCCCTCCTCCTCCAAGCCTGCCCAATGACGGGAAGAGGGATGTCTCCTTCATGCCCGTCACTCCTCCCATGGAGGGCTGGTACTGCCACTTCCTTTCCACCTGGTCTGCTGTCACCACGGACAGGTGGGTTCTAGAAGTGGTGGGTCAGGGTCTGCCTCTGGAATTCAAGCAGTACCCTCCTTGCCAAGGCCACGCCCCACGGGAAGACTTGGGTTCCACAGACATGCTGTTAGCTTTCAGAGATGACATAGCCTAGCTCCTCCGCAAGGAGGTCGTGGTTCCTGTTGTGAACCCTCTGGAACACCCAGGGTTTGTCTCCAGGCATTTCCTGGTGCCAAAACGGATGGGGGGCTAGTGCACCATTCTAGATCCACACAACCTGAACAGATTTCTCTGGTCATGCACCTTCAGGATGGTAACTCAGTCTCAGATCATGCCATCTCTACAGGTGCAACAGTGTGTTCTTTGCAATTAGGTAATGCCAGCCAGTACAGCAAAGACTGGGGGACCAAGTTTTTAACTTTTCTGTTCTCACTACCGGTATTAGAACAGCTAGCCAACTCTTGCATCATGTGTGTGTGTGGAATGGTGCTTCAAACCTAAATGTTTTTTGAGTGAAAACTGTCTTTCTGTGCTGGTCTTGGGCTGACAGCCTTTCCCTAACTGATCTTTAATTGCCACTGAAGAGAGCAGTCACTCTGGACGGTGCTCCTGCTGTTTTGATGGCTAAGTGCTAAAGTTATATTTATTTAGTAAAGTTAAATTTTATTTTGATTAGTGTCTTAGATCTTCTTCAAGGATATCTCTTTCATCAGGCCACACCAATGAAACTATAGCTGCCAAGTACTAGGACCACATGGAAAGTTTTTGCAAGCAGTCTGCTAGGGACTTCCCACGATGATGTCCTATGTCGGCACTTCCCATATAAATGTGGGCAGCCCCTTCTCTCCTCGGTTCTTTTGCCACCATCGACCATACTCACTGGACCCTAGATGGAGACACCGCCACTATAGTCGACTGCTATCTTTGTAAAATTTCTCTCCCTAGTCTGTTATCACTTTTACAGAGCGATATGTGATGTTGTGTACGTCATCTAAAGAGCTGGCTAAGCTCATCAGATACTGCGAATGCGGTGAAAAGATTTACTTGGGTAACTTGCATGACATCTGCGTGTGCTGCTTTGGTGCGGCCCATAATGTCAAGGCCTGCCAGATCTGCCTAAAATTTAACACCACTACCCTGCAATGCAGAAAGAATGCCTTGGAGACCCACTTACTGAAACAGCAGGTAGTCAAGATGGAGAAAGAGCTCCAGGAAAAGAGCTCCACCATGTCTTTGGCCCGCTCACCAGGCTTCCACTCGTCGAAGTCCTGGGAGAAAACATTCGCACAACACAAGCATAAGCACTGGGAGAAGGAAAAGAGCAAGGAGAAAACCTCCCCACTATGCTCTTGGTTGCCCCTTCACTCCAGCATGACCACTTCTGTGCCGTCAAACACTCCAGTGGCGACGATGCCTGCCACCCAGACCGTTGACCCTCCTAGGTCAGGACAGGCTATGAGCAACATCAAACCTAGTATGGCTGGTGCACTGCTATCAATGTCGGGAATGGTGTCTTCCCCGCCGATATCCTCTAGTGCCCCTGCATTTCATGTAAGTTCCAATGTGTAGGCTGTACTTTCATCTTCTGTGGACATGTTGCAAGACATGCTACCTTCTTTTCCTGTAAAAGGCGCTACATCGACAGGACACCTCCAGCAAGCCCCAGCTCTGACATCTGTCAGGTCAGTGTGCCAGTTGCCTTTCATGGCATCGACAACCTCTTCTGCTCCCTCTTTGAGGCCTACAGATCCCATCAACGAGGAACAGGAGTAGAATTATGCAAGAGGATGAGGGAGAGTATGTGGAGAGCTCTTGTAAGAGGTCCAGCTACGTCATCTCTACAGAGAGGGAGGACTCTAGTGTATACTCCTAGGTACCCTCCAAAGTACCCATTATTCATCTCCATAATGCAGCAGCTCCAGACTGCCACGGGATTTGAATCTGAAGAGCAGGAACTCTGATGAATGATGGTAAATCTGCAAGGCCTACTCCCTTTACTGCAAGTAGGGGACTGGATTTGTTCCCTGGTTATGCAGGATGCTTACCTGCATATCAGGGTTTGTCCCCCTCACAGGAAATATCTCAGGTTCATTTTTCAGGGGGAACACTATCGGTTCAGGGTATTGCCCTGTGGTGTATCTTCTGCACCACGGGTCTTTACCAAATGCTTAGCAGTAGTGACAGCAACTCTCAGGAAGTTGTTCCCTACCTGGACAACTGGCTGCTCAAAGCTCACTCCAAGGCAGCTTTACCATTCGAATCAGGTGACTGTTCAAGGCTCTTGAGATCATGGTCACTGCGCCAAAGCTGGTCTTACCCCCTTGTTAGCATTTAAAGTACATGGGGCAGTCTTGGACATAGCCCAAGGCTTAGCCTTCCTGCCACAGGATGGGGCAGAATGCTTGATTGCACAGGCCTAGATAGTATGCAACAGGTATGGCACAGTCAGGACATTCCTGAGACTATTAGGCCTGATGGTAGCAGCCATTGTCCCAGTACCATTGGCCAGGCTACATATGGGAAGTCCACAGTGGACATTAAGAGTCTAATGGGACCACGCACAGACCTAGAGCAAAATGTTCTGGTAACCTCTTTTTGTCTGAAAAGTGCTTCAGTGGTGGATGGAACCCAACCATTTACTGAAGGGAGGTTCCTTTCCTGATCCCCTTCCCTTATCAGATCCTCACTACAGATGCCTCGTGGATGGGCTGGGGGCACACCTAGGGCCTCATCATACACAGGGAACATGGATGAAAGTGGAGAGGACCCTCCACATAAACATCCTAGAAATGAGAGCTGTTCTGTATGGTCTACAAGCCTTACAGACCTATCTGTCCTGAGACCTCTGCTGGTGCAGACAGACAGCATCAGCATGGTGCACCACATAAATAAGCAAGGGGGACCTTACTTCTATCCCCCTGTACAGGGAAGCGATGAGGCTTTGGTATTGGGATCTAGAACATGTTCTAGAACTGTCGACAGTGTATGTTCTGGGCATCCAAAATGTCTTGGCAGTCAGGTTAAGCAGGTCGCAGTCCAGGATGCATGAGTGGGAGCTGCTGCCCTCAGTACCAGAAGACCTGTTTAACAGGTGGGGTTGTCCAGAGTTGGATCTTTTTGTATCTGCACACAATGCAACTGCTGCTTTTCTGCTCGCTTCTTCCAGGGCCTGGAGTTTTCTGACAAGACGCGTTGTTCCTCTCTTGGAAAGGGAGATTCTTGTATGCTTTTCCTCCTTCCCTCCCTTCCTTCTAATCCAGAGGGTGCTACTCAAGCTCCAAATGGAGAGGGCAACTCTTATACTCATTGCTTCTCTTTGGCCGTGTCAGATCTGGTTCCCCTTACTGCAGCAATTGGCAGTAGAATTACTAGTGCCTCTGCCCCTGAGCAAGGGTCTGCTGTTACAGGCACAGGGATTTGGTCCATCCAGACCTCAAGTTACTCCATCTCTAAGCATGGCTCATAAAGACATAGCCAATACTAGGCTTGCGGTGTCTCAAAAGGTGGCTGATGTTTTGATGGCTGCCAGAAAACCTTCCACCAGAGCCACTTATTCCATGAGGTGGAGGCAGTTTGCATTGTGGGCCGTTTCGTACCAACTAGATCCTTTTACCTGTCCAGGAAATCAGGTTCTGGAGTATTTGCTGTCCTTGTCAGATGTAGGCTTGCAATACTCTTCTATCAAAGTGTACTTAGCGGCCATTTCAGCCTTTCAAGTGCCTATTGATGGTCGTATGATTGCTCAGTTGGAGATGACCATATGCTTTTGAGAGGCATTTTGCAATTGAAGCCTCCTATCCTCAATCCAGTCCCAGCCTGAGATCTGAATTTTGTGTTGGAAGAGCTTACTTTGTTTCCTTTTGAGCTGGCTTTGACTTGTGGCCCATGCTTCCTTTCTTGAAAAGCATTATTTTTCTGCTTGAATGATTTCAGAGCTTCAGGCTCTAATGTGTGAGCCTCTTTGTTTGATTTTTCACAAAAACAGAATGTCTTTATGTACCAATCCTAAGTTTCTTCCTAAGGTGGTGGTTCTAAGTTTGCTTTAAATCAAACTATCCACCTGCCAGTTTATTTTCCTGAGCATGCAAGTCCCAGGGAAGCATTGCTCCATACATTGGATGTACATTTGGGTACTTTATACACTGCACAAAAGACTGCAGGAAGTCCTCACAACTTTTTGTTTCCTTCGCCCCTGGGAAAGAGGGTGCACCTGTTTCTAAGCAGTGCCTGTCCAATGGTTCGCCAACAGCATTACTTTTTGTTCTCGGAAGTACGGTAAGGAACTTCCTGGTGTTGTTCGTGGTCATTCCATCAGAGGCATGGCCACTTCTGTTGCCTGTATCAAGAATACATCTGCTGTGGAAGACTGTGCAGCTGCCACCTGGAGTACTGTTCACACCTTCACTAAACACTACAATCTGGACATTGCCTCATGAAAAAGGGCAGATTTTGGCCTAGCTGTACTTCAGGGCCTCCTTTCATAGGCCTGTCAGCTCCAGCCACCCATACTGTTTTATTTTCAGTATGGCTGGATTCTCATTCCATAGGTGTGGCCTGATGAGAGATATCTTCGACATTATGTACTTATTGTAACAGTAGATCTTCAAGAGAATCTCTCATTAGGCCATGCCATCTCACCTCTGTCCCCCTAAGTTCTAGAAACATAGAATTTGATGGCAGATAAGGACCACTTGGCCCATCCAGTCGCCTTTTTCTCCCTACCTGCACTGTTACATCAGACCGTGCCCGGTCTACAGCTGTTTCTCCCTCCCCCCCTTCCTTTCCACAATGATTCCTTTGTGCTTATCCCATGCATTCTTGAACCCCACCACTGTTTTTGCCCTCACCAGCTCCGCTGGAAGGCTTTTCCAGGAATCCACCACTCTTTCTGTGAAGAACTACTTCCTCACATCTCTCCTGAATCTACCCCCTCCAGCTTTATATCATGTCCCTTTGTTCTTGAGCACCTTTTCTTTTGAAAAATACTCCCCTCTTATACTTTATTTACCCCAGTGGGGTATTTAAAGGTCTCTGTCATATCTCCCCTCTTCCTCCTGTCTTCCAGGGTGTACATATTGAGATATTTTAGTCTCTCCTCATTGGGCTTTTGATGCAGACCCTGCACCATTTTAGTTACCCTCCTCTGGGCTGCCTCCACTCTGTCTATGTCCTTCCAGAGATGTGGTCTCCAGAACTGGACACAATACTCTAGGTGGGGTCTTAGCGATCTATACAGAAGCAACACCACCTCCCTCTTTCTGTCAATGATACCACCTCCCTATGCACCCCAGCATTCCACTTGCCTTCTCTACTGCCTTGTTACACTGCCTGACCACTTTTAGATCATCTGATATGATTACCCCCAGGTCTCTTTCCTGCTTGATGGTCATCAGTACCACTCCATCCATTTTTTACTCCAGCCCTGGGTTTCTGTGCCTGAAGTGCATTATTTTGAATCCCAGCTGCCATACCTGCGACCACTCCTCTAGTTTTCTCAGGTCTCTGCTCATCCTTTCCACCCCCGTGTCCACCCTATTATGCATATATTGGTGTCATCTGCAAAAAAGCCGACCTTCCCTTCCAGCTGTTCTACAATGTCACTTATAAAGACATTAAAGAGGAATAATTTTTAGCCAGGAAAGACGCACTAAACTGAGGCTTGTTTCCAGGTGCATCCTGGGAGCACAGAGAAGTTATGTGACTTGCTTATGGCTACACAGTATGCAAGTGGTGACTGTGGGATTCCAGCTCAGTTTTACAAGTTTGCAGCACAGTGCTCTTAACCACTGCTCCCCCTAATTTGCCTAATCCTGCTTTTTGTGCTTTTTTGCTCTGCAAACATTTAATTCCCTGCCCTCCTTTCCCTCCCACAGGCAGCCCTCCTCAGGCATACCTCGCTGACTGATTGGCCCAAGAGTCAGGCCACCAACACAACTAGGAGCTCCTGCCTGCTCCCAAGCCTCCAGAACCCAGGCAAGCAGATGTAGCCTGGCACGCACTTTGTGTGCCAGTTAGTGCGCTAGGAGGCACCGCAGCCTCCCATTGGTTGCTGCTCACTGCTTCATCCACCCCATTGGCTCAGGAATAATCCTCTAGGATAAGACCTTTACACTGACTGAGTTAAGCCCGGGAGCTAGCAAGCCTGGTTTTGGCCCTCCGCCCACCCCAACCCCACCTCACCCCAACCACTCTTTAAATACTACTATTTGCCTGCCCCTGCTCTCTGGCCCCTCTCCCACTGGCTACCCAAGTCCCTCCTCTCAGAGGACATCTAAACTCAGCCAACATCCAACCATATTACTGCCTGTTTATACGCTAGCTATTACCCTAACCACACAGAGCTACCTGTGCTGCTAATTTACCACCATATCTTAAGAATTGGAACCATGTCCTTTCTGTCCAGAAACCTGCTCCTGCTTACCACCCACATCATCTGCCTACCTTCACTCCTTTCTAACATGCCACCTACACTACCTAACCTACCTCCTCCAAGCCTGCCAGGCATTATAAAGTCCCACTACCCCTCAAACTCGGCGACCATCCCATCTGTCAACCAGAATGGGCACCACTCCCACTCGCGTCCCTGCCCCTTCCTCTTTGGCCCCTCACACTCTTGAATAATCCTGCATCTAATTACCACCCGACCAGCCGCCCATAGTCATTCACGCCCACTACTAAGACGGCGCTCGCTAGCCACTTGGTGCCTTCGGCTGTTCACACACTACCTAACAGTTGCCCTCCTGCTCCTTGCAGCAGGGGATATACACCCATACCCAGGCCCTCTATTTACCCCCATCCTTCCCAATTCAGCGGGTCCTTCCCCAGTTACAGACACAACCACATATCTCACCAGAGGCCCCCTCCCACATGGCTTGCGTCTCCTGCACCTAAATATAAGAAGTCTAGCCCTCAAACTTGATTTCCCCCAGGTACACGCAACTCACTATGCCCCAGACATCATCGCCCTTTCTGAAACGTGGCTAAACAAAAGTATCTCTGATCCCTCAATCACTATCCCTGGCTACGCTATGGCTCACCAGGACAGGTTGACCAGAGGTCGCGGCATGGCCATCTGTGTAAATCAGACTTGCACTTCTCGATAGTCCTAGCTAAGGCTGAACCACAAGCCTGTGAGCTAAACTGCTACAGCTGACTCTCCCTTTCTCTCTCCCAATCTACATTGCCAGCATATACTGCTGCCCTGGCACACCAGCAGCATCATTCACTGACCTCCTCGCGCAAATCTCCTCTCTAACCTCTACTGGAGAACTATATATTATGGGAGACATCAACCACAATTGGCTAGCTCCATCCCTCAACAAAGCCCGGACTGAAATATCTGCACTAAACCTCTCACAAACCATCACCAAACCCACCTGTCTAAACTTCAAAACTGGTAACCATTCGCTAATAGACTGGGCTGTCACCACCAACCCCCACCGGGTCATCAAGTCCGGACTACTCCCTGAGTGACCACCATATTATATACCTAGTACAGAAAATCCACCGCCCCAAATCCCCCCCCCCCCAAAGTTCCTAGTCCAGTGCTCATACAAATCCATTAATCTCACCCCAGTGCTTGAGGACTTAGCGCTATCAAGCTGGGGCATTTTTCCATATTCTGCTTCATAAACGATGCCTTCCTACACTTTCGAAGCACGTTCCTCAATGTCTGGGATGTGCATGCCCCACAGCGTCACACCAGGGTATGCAGCAACCACATGCCTTGGATCACCCAAGAACTTATAGCGTGCCAAAACGCCCGGGACAAAGCTTGGAGAACACATAGATCTTCTCGCCTCCCTCAGGACTTCACCATATACCGGAGGCTACGGAACAAGTGCACCACAACTGCTCATCTAGCTAAAGCGAAATACTTCAGCTCATCCCTCCAGCCTAACTTAAATAATCCATCCAAATTCTGGAAGATCATTCACTCCCTCTTCTCTCCACCAGCTGCCAGTCCCACTCCACTCCGCTCCAAAATATAAACAATACCCTTATCTCGGATCCTAGTGCTGTAGCTGCCGAATTCAACTCATATTTCTCCTCATGTGCCTCAACTCTCCTCCCTGCCCACCACTGCACCTCTCAGTCCTCCCACAGGATCAGAGAATATGCATGGCCTGAACGCCTTCTCTTTCAAAAATATCTCGCCAGCTGAAGCCCTAGAGGCCCTTCTGGCTCTCAACCCATCAAAAGACAAATCCCTGCATGGTCTGGACACCAAACTCCTTTACCTCTCCACCCCTGCCATAGCAACCCCCCTTGCCAACCTCCTAAACCTATCCTTTGCCACTGCAGCTGTCCCCCAGACATGGAACATGCCGTCATCATCCCCCTCCCTAAAGGGGGTGCCCCCACCTCAAATTACTGCCCTATGTCTCTCTCTCTCCTCCTAACTTTTGCAGAACTACAAGAAGAATGGATTGAGGGCAGATTACCTCGGCTATCTTTGTCGACCTTGCCAAAGCATTCAACACTGTCTCCTACCCCTTGCTGTTATCGTGCCTCTCGGATTCTGGCCTCTCTGACTCAGCCACCAACTGGTTCAGTGCCTGCCTCACAGGTAGAACACAATCAGTAAAAATGCATGAATGCCACCTCATGCCTCTCCCCCATGACGAGATCCCCAAGGGTTGATTCTGGGACCCATTCTGTTCTCCATTTTTCTTAATAACCTCCCGCTAATCTGCTCATCTTCATTAATCCATATGTACGCAGACGGTAGACGTCCTATTCGCCTCCGGGTCACCCCTGGAAGAGGTATCAGCAATTCTCCAAGCTGATTTCAGTGAAGTCCAGATCTGGTTCAGCTCCCACCAGCTCTCCCTCAACACTAAAAAAAACTATCACCATGACCTTCAGCACTTGTCAACATTTGACCAGACTCCCCTCCCTCTCCTAATTCCGCACACTGGATTGGACAATACAGGAGGACGTCGCTTCCTTCTGGTACCTAGGGGTCTGGCTCAACTGTCATCTATCCTTCTCCGACCACATTGACGCAATCGTGAAAAAACTACACCCTAAGCTTGGTGCCCTCTATAGGACGTGCTGTAGCCTCCCTCAACTGTTCGGCGTGACCTCGTGCAAAAGATGATCCTCCCATCCTTCAACTACTATGACATGGTCTACAACGCTGCTCCCAAATTTACCTTATCCAAAGTGGACCCCCTTTTCTATGTCTTCTGCCATTTCGCTCTCAATGCCTCCCCCTGCACCTATCATTGCGACCGCTACCATTCCCTTACACTCCCATCCCTAGAAAATCGCTGCCTACTGCACTGTGCTAAACTTGTCTCAACATTTTGGCTTGGCACCCTCCCGTCTTACCTCTCCTCCTTACTTTTGTCACCCCCCCACCCCACTCATGCCCTCAGATCCCTCGACACTAGGCAGCTGTTAATCCCCAGGCGGAGGACTACTGTCAGCCAAGCAGCCTTCTCACACTGCTTCCCTAAACTCTGGAATTAACTCCCTCCTCAAATTCGCCACTCCTCCACTACCCACTTCCTATCTACGGCACTGGCACATTACCTCATAGTAAATTGTTCCTGCACTTGATACATACAATTGCCCCCCTCTCGTGTCTTCCCCGACTGCCTGACCAGCGGCACCTAGCTCACGCTATGGAAGCTGGCTTATTTCCCTGTTCTGTCTCATTAGCACTTGATATTCTATGTATTAAATGCTTCTCTAATATGTATGCAATGTGAAACATGCCAGACTGTAACCAATGTTGTTAGCCCTGATCCTCCTCAACAACACTGTAACATGAACTATATGTATTCTCACTCCACTGTATGCTTGTAATTGCACCTCAGTTGATATCCTGCGTGATATCCAACCTGTTATTGTATTTCGCTTGATAAACTGTATATTTCCCATTGTAACCTCTCCCCCCCAGGTCGCACTGGGAGACTAGCATCTTCTTGCACAGTATGCCTTTCCTGGTGCAACAATTTCAATAAATAAATAACTGTTATACTGCCTTCCTCCTCTACTGCCTCTGTAACTCCTGTCTTTTTCTCCAGGACAGTCTACCTGCTGTTTCCAGCCTCACCTGGTAGGCAGAACCATAAAAACTCTCCTGGTTCCCTAGAGAGAGGTCCTCTGAGCATGATCTCTGGCTGGGAATGGAGGAGGGAAGGGGCCAGTGAAGTGCCAATGTATGTGTCATTGTGGGCAGCCCTTAGTTAATTGCTTGCAAAAGTTTTCATTTGGTCCTAGTGCCTGGTGACTGTAGTTCCATAGGTGTGGCCTGATCAAAGAGATTCTGTTGAAGATCTACTGTTACGGTAAGTACGTAACTGTTATTTTTTGTTCTCTCCAATTTATATTTTAGTGATTTTTAACAGAAACTATTTGTTTTCTTGGTTTCCTCCCATTTCAAGGGAACCTGAAAACAGACCACAGCTACTCTGTACACAAAGACTGTGCTGGAATAGAGGCTCCTGTTTAAAAGCTTCTCCGTTCCCATTTCGGGGTTCTGGTTTATGCCATTTTGTTGTTCACTAATTTTGCATAAATTGCAACCTTTGAGGCTAACTGTGGAACTTGAGATGTGCTCATGACTCTGGTCTGTGTAGAGTGCTTCTGCCAAAAATTTGACAGGACTCAGTTTCATCACTGTATGGTGAAACCTTCATGTCTACTCACAGGGACTGTGGTCGACATTTAAACTAGCTCTGAAGGACTGAGGTCGGACTGATTTCAGTGGTGCCGTTTTTGGTCTAATGTTAGAGCTGGGAAAGCCAATATAGGCCCAATGGGTTTAAAAAGTGCACAAAGTGTGGCACCAATTTGTCTAAGGCAGACAGGCATGCAGAGTATTACAGCTGTTTAGGCACAGCACACAACTGGCAGAACTGTGATCTGTGCAGTGTGATCTTCCAAGAATCAGTCTTCTCTATGTATTCCTACTAGTATGCCTTTGCTGGAGGCGATAGGACCCAATGGGAGCCAGAACTTTTCTGAAGGGCTGGTAGCGTGCTTAGGCCTCACATGCATTACCACACATCCACTGGAATAAAATAGCACCAACCCCCAACCACCTCAGTGCCTTTTTTCCTGCTGTCCACCACGCAGCAGGAGAATCGCCACTCCACACGTCGGGTCAGAACTTCAACATCTGTATGTCGACAGCATTCAGTTCTTCAGTTTCATTTAAAATACAGTAGAGTTTCTGATTTTTGTGTCAGTTTAGTTAGTTTAACTAAGCAAATCTGTAGTTTTCTCTTAGCTGTACCTTGTGCTAATGGTCAATGACCATGGAAGAAGACAGGGAGCCTGAAAAAACAAGTTGCTCTGGCAACAGGACTGTGTCTGGCCACCACCTCTCTCTGGGTGGGTAGGTGCTCTGGCAGTGGGAAGTTTGGGATCTGGGAGGATACATGTTCCTCCCAGAGTCACAAAAGAAATGGTCCTGGTCCCACACACACTCAGCGTTTGGGGTATTTGCCCCGTTCTGCCTCAACCTCTTCCCGCAGAAAACATAAGGGGAAGAAATGGCACCTGCTGAGGTTGTCCTCTGCCATTCTGCTGTGAGAAACGTGACTTCTGCGTACCTGGGTACCCTATCATCGTCACAGACACCAGGGACGTCTGGGCCTTCAAGGTCAAGTTCTCTGTCCCAGAGCCCATTCCTGTCCAGTAGAGGGGACTCCAGTGGGTAGTTCAGCAGTGGACAGTTCTTATAAGCAGTGGAAGGAGCATATAAGTGAAGCAATGTCATTGTTGGCGCAAGCTCCTGACCTCTCAGGATTGGTTGAGTTAGCGCCGTCTTTGGTGCCACTTGACATAGGCATGTGGCTGACTCCAACTGCAGCCTCTGGACTGGGGCTGCTGTTGGCACTGCTGACACCCGCCCCAGCTGTGCTGTTGGTTTTGTCCCCTCCTTGGATGGAGCAGCAGTGCCACTGCCGTTTCTTTCTGGGCTGCCGGGGTCATCAACACTATTAGCAGTGCTGCAGCCAGCATCTGGGTTGGGCTGTTCAGGGTCTAACCTAGTATCTGCACTGCCAGTGATGCCACACTGACCTTCAGTGCTGGGTGTCACAGCCTCGCTCAGCCGGTCAACCCTCTACTCCCAAAGTGTCAACCTCTGAGCGTATGATTTGTGTACAGTGAACAGACAAGGTAACCCTCCTGTCTGTTTTGTAGATTCAAGTCACGTTAGTCTCAAGCTCTGGAAGGATTCAAACTGATAACCTCTTGTTAGCGTACCCAATTATCAGGCTCAGATCATTCTGTCTTTGGGGGGCCAGATATCTTTGCCTACGGGCACCCAACCAGGTCTTTCAAATGAACCCTTAGAACTCTATGCAAGACTTTAGAGAACTCTATCCATTTCCCAGTTTGGTATACAATAAGCCCATACACAGTGTACTTATAAGCTTTAAAAGCTCCACTTAAAATAAAAAGAAATGTCAAGGCACTTCAGCAGTTTCGTTTGTAAAAAAATATCTTTACTTTAAAAATATCAAAACAGAACAATAATTACAGAACAAATATATCCCAACACATACAGCCTTAAAACAAACAGGTAAAAAAGTACAGTTCCTACAGTTTACAACTTCAGACTGGTATAATCTAATGCTTACTTTCTTTCAGTGCTTTGAGGGTCTTCTCTCAGCCAGAAATATTTTCCCGTGTGTCTCTGTCAGGTTCTTTCAGCAATTAAGCACACTTCTGAGCCGGCCTTCTCATGAGGTCACTAACTCCGCCTTGGTGTATCAAACTCTATATTTTACAATACAGGGTCTCCAAATAAATATTTAAAAAAACATATGAGATGACCTCACTGACTTTCCTCTCCACAGGTTAACTGGTCAGAACTGGTTTGTGCTCTGCTACACATACATCACAAAAGTTTCTTTGATCTAAGTCACTGTATTCAAAGCAAAAGTGTATTGGCTTCTTTAATCCTATCTGGACCTTGGAATTTACACCTCGGGGCTTTCTGATGTAATTCAGGGGTTCCCCGGGAAATGTATTTTGGACATTCCAAATCCGTCAGAGTCCTCCCTGGCTCAGACATCAAACCTCTTCAGTGTCCATTCTGGCCTCTCTCTCTCTCCGACGCCCCTCCCCACAAGTCCTTCCTGGTAACCATGCAAGTCAAAGGATCTCCCTGAGGGCATTATGAACGGCTAATCATATTTCCTGGGATGAAAGCAAATTGACAAGGTAATTGCACCCCAGATCTCTGTAGTTTAAAATACCTCCTGTCTTTTGAACTTATCCTTGGGGGGTCTTGATGTGTCAGTTCCAGTAAGACAGTAGTTTCCTCAAACTGAGTTTCCCATCACATATTTTATATGTAATAAAAAAAATTAATACAGCACTCGAGCACTCAGAGCTGGCTGTCTACATCACACTGGGATCATTCTGTTCGGGGACAGTCCCAGGGCTGACCTCAGTGCCAACACTGTTTCCAGGGCACCATCCAGGGCTTAGTCCATTTTTGCCAAAGTGGCCAATACTGCAGCCTGCACTGCCACCCTTTCATTCTCCTCCTCCTCCTCCTCTTTACTACCCTCTGGGTGTGGAGGGAAAGGAGTCTGATCCTGACGTCATCCTCTCTGATGGTGAGAGCAGTGTGTCATACTATGGTCTAGAGAACCCGGAACCGGGTGCCTGCCACTGTACCTCAGGAGGCTCTCTTCTTTCAGTCTGTGCTCAGAAATATGCATTCTGCACTGAATTTCAAGCCACCAGCCACAGAGCAAGCTAGATGCTTCCAACTGGGTTTCTAAATGTGCCTAATATCCCAGTTTCTGTATTTTCTCACATCCAGCCAGCCCTGGGGACACTCTGTGAGGTGGCTTGGAGGAGGCCCAATGCTGTGGCAGTTTTCCCCATGC
Organism: Neoceratodus forsteri; assembly: GCA_016271365.2. Taxonomy (NCBI): domain Eukaryota; kingdom Metazoa; phylum Chordata; order Ceratodontiformes; family Ceratodontidae; genus Neoceratodus; species Neoceratodus forsteri. The sequence goes on along the minus strand of CM057454.1, from coordinate 262,980,843 downwards.
AGGTGGACAGGAAATACGTGGTACATAAATCTAAGTCCATATATTTCACTCAGCCAGTAGCGAGTGCCATCGTTGTTCTGGCTGAGCATGACAAAGCCATAATGCCCAAGGAGATCACCGCACACCCCAGTAACAAGGAGTTGTGCAAGGCAGACACCATGGGCAAGTGTTTCTATGCATCTGCTTACTTGACATGAACTAGTTACCAAGGTACTTCTCTAAGTAGAGGTGCACCCTCTGGTGCAAGCTGAAAGAGGAGCAGTCAACTCAAGTGTAGGGCTGGTCCTAATGTGCACTTTGTGAGCAAAAACATTTCATTTTTTTCTGTTTACTGTAGTATAGTAGATTATATTAGACTAATTTTGCTTAGTTGTATTCTGACCTCTTCTTTTACTACTAATCCCAGAATCCCTGCAACTGACATCAGAGCAGTAGGCAGTAGTGGGAGATTAAGTAGCCGCAGTGCATTTTGGAATTTTAGTAATCTCTGATCAGATGTTTTCTGAGATAGCTTCCCCCAGGGGCTAATAACAGACCTCTGTGACTGTACATAGCCCATGGAGGACAGCAGGACCAGCAAACAAAAGATCAGAGCTTATATAAACTCTGACATGCACTGCAGGCTGTTGAATCTTCTCACTGCTGCCTACAGCTATGATGTCATCTGCAGGGGATTTTTGGATTTGTAGTAACAGAAGATGTCAGCCTTCAACTAAGCAAAATTAATCTGATAAAGACTACTATGCTACAGTAAACAGTAAGTAAACCAAAATGTTTTTGCACAGAAAGTGTACATTGGGATCAGCCCCATACTTGAGTGTGGGTGTCCTTTACGAACATATGAAGACACCAGCAGAAACAGGCTTCATGGTTTGTTGAGTCTGCCCAATTGTGCAGCTAGCACCTCAACTTGCAGCTGTCCCCTCCTCTCCACCCCTCTTCATCATTATCCCCCTCACTCCGTCCCATCCCCTCTTAAAACCACCTACTGTTCTACAGGATACCACCTCCTCGGACAGAGTATTCCATTTATCTACCACCCGTTCTGTGAAAAAATTTCTCATGATTTCCCTCCTGAATCTCCCTCCCCTCTCCCCACAATTTTAGCTGTTGCCCTCTGGTATCCCTCCGTCTTCTAATATAGAAAATCCCTTCTGTATTAGTCTTCTTTATCCTAGTCATATCCCCCCAATCTCTCCTTTCCTCCAGGGACTACATGTTCAGCTCGCCCAGCCTATTCTTGTAGGACCTTCCCTCCAGTCCCTGGATCATCTTTGTCACCCTACGCTGCACCCACTCCAACAATCTGATATCCTTCTTCAGGAACCGACACCAGTACAGCATGCAGTATTCCAGGTGTGGCTTGACCAGTGACCTGTACAGGGGAAGGATCACCTCCATATTTCTGAAGGAGATTCCCCTCGCTATACACTCCAGCATATTGTTGGTTTTTGCTACCACCTTCCCGCACTGAGTTGTTCATACTCCCTGTTATAAGCACCCCTATATCCCTTTCCTCCTTGGTGCATTCCAACTGTACCCCTCCCAGCTGCTAGCTCCTCCCCTGGTTCCTAGCCCCGAAGTCCAGTACCTTGCACTTCTTGGCATTAGGTTTATGGTGACTGTTCCCCTTTTAAGTGTCAGGCAGAGCACACATACTGGTCCACCCCAACCACCACAAGTATCACCAGTTCTGCATGGAAGGGCAGTGCTACCATTGGCCCTAGTGGACTTGGCCAGTCAAAAGATAGTTCTCCTCCAGACGGACAACAAGTCTGTCATGTACTAAATCAACAATCAAGGAGAAACACACTCTTACTCTCACTGCAGAGAAGCACTGAGAGTGTGAAAATTGTGTCTAGAGCAGGGGATCCTGCTCCAAGCAGCCTATCTGCCAGAGGTCCAGAACACTCTGGCAGACAAACTAACATGAACAGAAGCAGATCCTCATGAGTGGTCTCTGGCACTAGATGTGAGATTGCTATTAGATGAGTGAGGCATCCCAGATGAGGTCCTTTTAGGCCCTGTACACACTAGGGAACTTAAAACGGTTTAACTGCCTTACATCGTTTGAAGTTCTTGGATCATGGTTTACATGCACACTATAACACGGTTGAAACCATGTTACCAACGGTGTTCTAAAACTGTGCTTAAACACTGCTAGGGAGGTAGGCTTTAGCACAGCTTTAGATGAACACAGTTGTCTTAATTTGTGTTAACAGCAGTGTGTACGTTATCTGTGCAGTAACACAGGTTGAGGCAGCTGTGTTTAATCAACAAGAGAGATTTTCATCTTCACCGTGGACAAAAACAACACATCACTCACATGAATGTGCTCCCAGTGCACTCCTGATTCTGGTGATATAACTTTACGCCCAGTTCTTTAAGGCACCCATTCATGAGTATCCCATTATGCATTATGGCACCCACAATGCTTTGCTCTGGTGCTGCAATCATGCCTGGGAACTCGCACGGCAAGTACTGTTGTTGGAGTGCAGTGTGGATGCTCCAACAACCATGCTAGGGACCGGTTCCTAAAACATTATTAAAAATGGTCCCTAGTGTGTCACAACTGTCACAAGGGAGGCCCACAGGAAGGAGGCAGAGGACACCACAGGGAAAGGAAGCAGCTCCTGGTGGGGGACTCAGTTATTAGGGGGATTGAACTGGGGGGAGCAGGGAAAACTGAAGTAAGGTGCCTGCCTGGTGCCATGGCTTGGAGGGACAGGAAGCGCATTCTCAGGATCACGAGAACAGCTGCACGGAGTTCGAGCTGGACGCATTGTCCACCTAGGGACAAATGACTTGGCTCATCATGAGATTAGAGCAGTGCAGGAGGACTTTGTAGAGTTGGAGAGGGCCTAAGACAAGTAGCACACACAGTATCCTTCCCAGAGGTGCTGCTTGTCAATGGCATGGGTGAGGCGAGGGTACTTTGTAACCATGCAGTTTAATAAATGGTTGAAAAAATGGTGTGGAGCACAGAGGTTTGGCTTCATTGGGGATTGGGATTCCACCCGGAGGGACACCTGCCTATACTGGCAGGATGGTCTGCATCTGTCCAGGAAGGGAACAAGTCTTCAAACAACATGAAGTCTTGCTTTATTATGACATATGCAGTTTGTCCCAACCTTAGAACTGCTCCGGAGGTGAAAGAGTTAAAGTCCATGCCAGGCATGGAACTTAGAGCTCGAGCTCGGTTGAAAATTCTTTCTGTTGTTCTTCAAACTTAAACTGTCAGATTCTTTACTCCGCCTCACTGAATAGCTCGCCTCCGAGATTCCTCCTTCTGCTCGTTCATTTTGTCGTGTTAAAGTATAAAAGTTTTCGTTTTTAACCGAAATTAAACCGCAACCGGTCGGTTCAAGCTCTATCTGTGGTATTGTAAGTACTAGATAGGTTTTACATTTTATTTCTGTGTGGAACTTAAATATTTTCTATCGGTTCGGTTTGAATTTATCAAGCATTTGTATTGGCATTACAGTCTTTAGAAGTGCGGTTCCCGTTCTTATCGGTTCTAAAAAAATGGATTTAATTACGTTTTTTCCATGACCCGTGACACGGTTGGGAACCGATAAAGAGTCTTGCTTGGCAGGTTGCCGTTAACGGGCAAGTTTTCGTTAGGCTGGCATCGGTCTGAGAAACCCAAAAGAAAACCGGGCCCACTGGGTTTCAGCACTGTGTTGTATGTGGGGAAGCTTTGCCAAGGCTGACCCCACACCACATGTGTTTATTGTCTGGGTTTGACACCTCAATTCAGACTGTCAGATTTGCAAGGTTTTCCTGCAGCTACCCTGAATAAGAGTTGGTAGACTCAGGAGAGCAGGAGGCCAAAAAGTCCGCTGACCCGGATGGCCAGCCCGGTTCGGTTTCAACCGAACCGGAGGGAGTGCCCTCTGACCAGGGCGATACTTCCTCGGGCAAAAGGAGAGCCCACTCTGAGGAGTAGATTCCAACAAAGAATCTAGAAAATCAGCTGGTGTGGAGTCAAAACTTCCCTCTCCAACCGCTGAAGAAATAGCTAAAGCAATAAAAATTGTTCAGTCACTCTCCCCGGTTCCAACCGAACCAGCATCATCAGGTAAGCGCTCGGTTCCTCCGGTTCAAGAGTATTATTTAGAGGAATTTTATGAACCAGAGGAGGGGGAAGAGGAGTATGAGGATAGTGAAGGTGGTTTTGAAAGTTTGGATGTGTCCATTGAACTGGACATCTCTCCAGACAGACCTTCAGGAGTGTCTCCCCCTAGGCTTTCTGAGTCCCCTTCTCATTTCATGTTTTATAAAAAAGTGGCTGAAACCCTCCAGCTCCCTATGGAGGAAGCTGTGGATGATCAGGAAGAGCCTGATTTTGTAGAAATGACGGATATCCCAAAGTCTAGGAGACTGTCTGTTCCTCTGCATAAATCTTTTTGGAAACAGACAGTAAAGATTTTAAAAGCTCCTCACACCATACCTCCTGTTGATAAAAGAATGGACAAAAGGTATGCATTATCAGGCTCTGATACGGAGTTCCTTACACAACAATGCAGCCACTGGGGTGGTGCAGGCTGCAGCCTGTGACAAGGCAAATGTTCCTTAGCCTCTCACCCCTGACAAAGACTCCAGAAAGATAGATGCCATGGCAAAGAAACAGTACATGGCAGCTTCCTTAGACTCAGACAGGCTAATTGTATGGCTTATGTTGCTAGATATCAAAAATCCAGATGGGATACGGTTTTAGCTCTAGCAAAGCAGGTTCCTGCGAGCTGGCAAAGAGCTGGAGCAGGTGGCCGCTGATGGTATTGAGGCATCCAAGGTGCAATTCCATGCTGCAGTGGACTCTAATGATGTATCATCCAAGTCATGGCTACATCTGTGGCTGTCCATAGAATGGCTTGGCTCAGATGTACTAGCCTGTCACAGGATACCCAGACTAAGGCCATGGATTTCCCTGTTGTGGGCAACTCTCTGTTTGGGGAGCAAACAGAGAATTACATGAAGAAAATGGATGAATATAGGACCACCTATAGGAGTGCACAGGCCAAGGAAAGGCAAGTCACTCCCCAAAGGCAGCCTCCCAGGGGCAGGGGTAGGCCTTTTCATAGGCCTTTTTACCAAGCCCAGGCTTCCTCTTCAGCTTTTGCACAGAAGGGGATCTTTAGAGGGAGAGGCAGACGGGGTGCAGGCAGGCCTGCTTCCACCCCTCAGCCTAAAGCCCCAACCAAACAGGCACCCTGATGGGGCGCCCAGGGCTGGTTCTCCACTACCTGTAGGGGGCAGGCTGGCTTACTTTGTCCAAGACTGGGAGTCTCTAACGTCAGACAAGTGGGTCCTGGAAGTAGTAAGCCAGGCACTGGTTCTCAGCTTCAAAAAATTTCCAAAGATGAGAATCATATCCTTTCCACCTGCAAATCCTTCAGAGGCTCTTGCCCTGGAGGCAGAAGTCTCTACCCTCCTGGCTCTCAGAGCTGTGGAAAGGGTTCCACCCCTACACCAAGGCAAAGGATTGTACTCCAGGTACTTCCTTACCCCAAAAAAGACAGGAGAGTGGCGGCCCATCCTGGATCTCAGGTATCTAAACAAGCACCTTTTAAAACCAAAATTCAAAATGGTGACTTGGGAATTATTTTACCCTCTTTAAGGCCAGGGACTGGCTAGTGTCCCTGACCTCAAGGATGCCTATTTTCATGTTCTCATCAAGCTCCCATCGAAAGTACCTCAGATTCAACTGCCCTCAGGTCATTACATGTTCAGAGCAATGCCCTTCGCCTTACGCCTGCCCTCAAGGTATTCACAAATGCCGCATATAGCAGTTGCCCACTTAAGGCAAAAATTACCATCTTTCCTTACTTGGATGACTGGTTCATAGTAGGCCAGTCCCCAGACCAAGTCAGGTTACACTTTCAAGTAACTCAGCAACTCCTAACTCTCTAGGTTTCCTTCTCAATCTTCCAAAGTCAGTCCTAGAGCCTGTCCAGCTTCTCACCTTCATAGGTGCAGAACTGAACACAAAAGAAGCCAGAGCCTTCCTTCCTCTGGAAAGGGCAAGTACCCTGATTCTCTGGCTTCCTCCTTCACCCTGCGGGTCTCTCGACCAGCAAGGCACTTTCTACAGCTCCTGGGACACATGGCTGCTTCGACAGCAGTAGTGCAGGGAGCCAGATTTCAGATGAGGGACATCCAGTTCCATTTGAGAGCCTTTTGGTCTCAAAGAAAGGACCCTCTAACCAAATTAATTCCAGTGACTGAACCTGATCCAGGCCCTTCAGTGGTGGCAGGACCAGGGCAATTTGAGACAGGGGGTCCCCTTACCCTCAGTCTCACTCCTTAATCCTTACTACAGATGCATCCCTATTGGGGTGGGAGCTCACATGGGCGACCTCACCACCCAGGGATTGTGGTCCCCTCAGGAATCTCTACTCCACATCAATCTGTTGGAACTCAGAGCAGTTTTTCTAGCACTTCAAGCTTTTTCCAAATCTGTTCATAACAAGGTTATCCAAGTCAGAACAGACAATACCACCACAATGTGGTACATCAACAAGCAAGGAGGCACTCGGTCTATGGCCTTGTGCACCGAAGCAATGAAGTTGTGGTCTCTGGCTTACTCCCTGAACACCTCCTTGTAGCAGTTCACCTCCCAGGCAAGGACAATGTCCTGGCAGATGCTCTCAGCAGGATTTCCCAAGGCCATCACGAATGGGCTCTGGATCCCCTAGTTCTGGAGGTGGTATTTGCCAGATGGGGCACACCCCAGATAGATCTTTTTGCAGCCCCAGACAATCACCAACTTCCCCTTTTTTGTTGCAGGCCCCCAGTGTTAGGTTCAGTCCCCCTGGATGCCTTCCTTCTCAGTTGGGAAGGGAAGTTTCTCTATGCCTTTCCACCCTTCCCTCTCCTGTTCAAAGTGCTAATAAAAATCAGGTCTCAATCCTGCAAGATGATTCTGATTGCTCCAGACAGCTCTGGTACCCACTCCTTATGTCCTTAGCAGTCCACCTTCCCCTGTGTCTTCCCAGGAATCACAATCTGTTATCCTGTGCTTAGGGGAGGGTTTGGTACCCGAACCTCAAATCTCTCAATCTCAAGGCCTGGCTCTTGAAGAGTTAGAGTTTGCTGACCTACACCTTTCCCAAGGTGTACTGGATAGTCTGAAGGCTTCCAGGAAGCCTTCCACCAGGGCTACTTATAATTCCAAATAGAAGAGATTTTCCATATGGTGCTCTGGGAAGCATATTTCCCCAGAATCTGCTGACTTATCCACAGTCCTGGATTATATGGTTCATTTAAATACTTTAGGGCTGAGACCAGCTACCCTAAAAGTGTACTTGGCAGCCGTGTCTGCTTTCTTGTCAGCAGGTAAGCCCTCTTCTCTTTCAGCTCATTCTGTATTCTCCAGTTTTTCAAAGGGTTGCTTCACACCAACCCCCATTCAGGGATCCTTCCCTGCCTGGGATCTTAATATTTGCATTGCCCAGCTTATGCAACCCCTTTTGAGCCCTTGTCTTCAGCAGAGCTCATGTTCTTGACTTGGAAAACTGTGTTTTTAGTAGCCATCACTGCCAGGCGCATAAGTGAGTTACAAGCTTGTCAGTGGAGCCTGATTTTATCTCCTTTCACAGAGATAAGGTAGTCCTCAGGACTAACCGAAGTTCTTGCCTAAGGTGGTTTCAGATTTCCACCTTAATCAATCTATATCTCTCCTGTGTACTTCCTGACCATTCCTCTTCTGGTGAGAGGAGGTTGCACAGTTTAGATGTCAAAAGATCACTTAGCTACTACATAGATCGTACCAAGGTCACAGGTTTAACTCCTCCAACTGTTCCTCACTTATGGTGAGGTTGGCAAAGGGAAACCTGCCACTAAAAGATCCATTGCCAGGTGGATCGTCTCTTGTATCCAATTCTGCTATGAAAAACTGGGTAAAGTTCCTCCCTTAGGCCTGAGGGCTCACTCCACCAGAGGTACAGCTGCGTCTCTGGCTGCTGCCAGGGACATCCCTATCCTAGAGATATGTCAAGCAGCTACCTGGAAAACGGTGCACACTTTTACTAAGCATTACTCCCTGGACATCCAGGCTAGGAGTGATGCTCGTTTTGGCACAGCTGTGCTTCAGAGCCTATTTTCTAAGTAGGTTCTGTCCCTCCTCCATGGAGGTACTGCTGTGTAGTCTGTATATATCATAATATAGCAAGACTTCATGTTGTTTGAAGAAAAATTACTCACCTTAGTAATGTTGTTTCTTCTAATGGAGTCTTACATAGTATGACCTCCCCCGCCTGCCCCTCTCAGAACCTTACTTTGGGATGTGGGTGGGCAGGGCAGCGTTGGCACTTTTAGATGCCCACCTTATTTTCACCCGCTTTTTGGGGTGATCTTTGTTGTGTTTGTCATTTTGGTCTCCTGACTTGAGTCTTCATTGTGGTACCAAAAATGTGTTTATTTAATTAAGTAGTCAGTTGGCTAGTGTAGGTTTACAGCCTACACAGAGTCTTAGTGAGTTTTTGCTCGTAAAGATCTGACAGTTTAAGTTTGAAGAACAACAGATAGAATTTTCAACCGAGCTCGAGCTCTAAGTTCCATGCCTGGCATGGACTTTAACTCTTTCACCTCCGGAGCAGTTCTAAGGTTGGGACAAACTGCATATGTCATAAGATAGCAAGACTCCATTAGAAGAAACAACATTACTAAGGTGAGTAATTTTTTCTTTTGAGCAATAGGTTTAAATGCTTCATTGTCAAGCTTTTAAACAAGTCAAGGGGGGAGGCACTGATAACCAGCAGGAAAATCCCAGCCTCTCCCTACAAAACAGGGTACTAAATGAGAAAAAGACCAAGGTAGAAAGGTCAGTGGGGGATGCTGCAACAGAAGGTAAAGCCATCAAAAAATGGAGAGCAATGAGTACCAATGCCCGTAGTCTGAGTAACAAGCTTCCTGAATTATTGGCCTTGATGGAGGAGGAACATCTGGATATCGTGGCAGTCACAGAAACATGGTACACACAAAACCATGACTGGGACGTAAACATACCAGGATACACTATCTACAGGAGGGACAGGGAGGGTAAAAGAGGAGGAGGAGTAGTAGCTCTTTACATAAGGGAAGGAATCAAAGCAACAGAACAAAAGGGTAAACAGGGAGGAGAAGAAGCACTGTGGGTAAATTTGGAGACAGGCAATGGCACCACAATCCGCACAGGGGTTGTATACAGACCCCCTTCTCAGGGGGAGGAAATGGACAAGGAAATGATAGAAAGTATACTTAGAATGGCAGAAAAAGGGGAGATATTGCTGATGGGTGATCTGAATATGCCAGATGTTAACTGGAGTGCAGTTGCAACAGCCACTCAAGAGTGGGGTTATTCTAGATGCCCTACAGGGGCATGTTTAGACAACTAGTATTGGAGCCCACCAAGAGGGAGCAATCTTAGACCTGGTTCTCTCAAATGGAGATGGAGAGAGGATCACAGATGTAGAAGTGGGTAGCCATCTGGGAACTAGCAACCATCGAACAGTATGGTTCACAATAAACACAGCAATAGAGTCAAGCCATACAAAGGCAAAAGTACTGGACTTTAGGAGGGCTGATTTGCCAAATGGGCTAGTGCCTAAGGAATGCCCTCAGCAAATGGGCAGGAAGGAGGGTGGAAGAACAATGGGAATAATAAAACTGCCATCACAGAGGTAACAAGCCTTGTGTGACGAAATAAACAAAATGAAACAATGTAAGAAACCACTGTGGTTCTCAAAGGAAGTGGCAGTAGAAGGTTCAAGAGAAAGAAAGCATTCAGGAAGTACAATGAATCACAGAAGGAGCAGGACAGAGAACTGTATCAGTTAAAGCAAAAGGAAGCTGGGAAGGTAGTCAGAACAGCAAAGGCCCAAACCGAGGAAAAGATAGCCAACTCAGTTAAGAAGGAGGATAAAACCTTTAATAGGTACATCAGGGAGTGAAGGAAGACCAAGGAGGGATAGTGAGGCTTAATAAAGGGGAGGAGGGTGGGCAGAGGTGACTGTGAAAGGCAGAGATACTAAACAAATATTTTGCTCAGTATTTACAAATGAAGAGGGGAGGTACTAAACAAACAGTAGAAACACTCTGGATACAGAAGTTGATGCCAGCCCATTTACAGAAGAAAGGGTTCTGAAAGAACTCTTAAAACTGAAGGTGGACGAAGCAATGGGGCCTGATGGGATTCATCCCAGAATTCTAAAAGAACTAAGGGTAGAACTAGTGACACCACTGACTACCCTCTTTAACAAATCATGGGAGGATGGGGTGGTACCCGAGGACTGGAGGGGGGGGGCAGATGTAATTCCCTTCACAAAAGTGGGAGCAAGGCAGAAGCAGGAAACTACAGATCTGTTAGTTTAACCTCAGTGATAGGGAAAATGATGGAATCACTCTGTAGGAAAGAATTGTCGAGTATCTAGAGGCCAGAGGGCACAGGACCCAAGGCAGCATGGATTCACAGCGGAAGGTCATGCCAGACTAATCTGATAGATTTCTTTGACTGGGTGACCAAAGTAGTAGATCAGGGAGGGGCTGTGGACATGGCTCACCTAGACTTTAGTAAAAGGCATTTGACACAGCCCCCACAGAAGATTAATATACAAGTTAGCCAGCCTGGGAGTGGGTCCCAAGATGACAGCCTGGGTAAAGAATTGGCTGGAGAATAGGACACAGAGAGTAACAGTAAATGGAGTCCACCTGAAGAAAGGGGGTTACTAGTGGGCACCGCAGGGTTCAGTATTAGACCGGTCCTCTCAGTGTCTTTATGTTTACATTGCAGAGGGACTGGAAGGAAAGTATGTCTCTTTGCAGATGACACAAAGATCTGCAACAGAGTTGATGCACAAGGTCGGGTGGAAAGGATGAGAAGGACTTGGCAAGGTTAGAGGAATGGTCAAATGTATGACAGCTTAGATTCAATGCTAAGAAGTGCAAGGTATGCACCTGGGAAACAAAAGTCCAGGGAAGAGTACACAATGGGGGTGAGATACTAACAACAACAAAATGGAAAGGACCTGTGGGTAGTTATATCAGATGACCTAAAGGGAAGCAAGCAATGTGAGAGGGCAACAAGGAGGGTTGGGGGATACTGGGATGCATAGGAGAGGCATCACCAGTAGAAAACGGAAGTTATTATCCCTTTGTACAGACAGCTGGTCAGACCCCATCTGAGTACTGTGTGCAGTTCTGGAGACCCAGTCTCCGCAAAGACATAGACAGGATGGAAGCTGTCCAGAGGAGGGCAACTAAAATGGTGCAGGGTCTGCACCGGAAGACATATGAAGAGAGACTTAAGGAGCTTAATATGTACAGCCTCGAGGAAAGGAGGGAGAGGGGGGACACGATAGAAACTTTCAAGTACCTCAAGGGAATCAACAAAGTCCAAGAGGGTAGCATCTTTCAAAAAAAGAGGTGTGCAAGAACAAGGGGGGCCCAGAGATAATTTAAGGAAGTATTTTTCACAGAGGGTTGTGGATGCATGGAACTGTCTTCCGGAGGAGGCTATGGAGTCAAAAACAGTGGTGGAATTTAAGCATGCATGGGACAGTCATAAGGCAATTCTAGGGGTTGGGGGTAGGAAGAAGTAGGCTGCTGGTTAACTAGAATCTGCAGCTTATCCATTAGGTAGGGAAATGGGCAGACTGGGTGGGCCAAGCGGTCCTTATCTGCCGTCAAATTCTATGTTTCTATGTTCCTATGTTCTATGTGGACAGGGCCTTAGTGTTCCCACTCTACGTTGAACTACCTTGATTCTGCTCCTGAAGTCGAGGACATGGCATTTTCTGTCAGGATGCATTCAGATTAATAGGGCAAAATCTGTTTCTGTAAGCATTCCTTCCAGTCCCTCTCATCCAGACAGTGTTGTTCAGATTTGAAGACACATGGGGGCAGGATGATCATAGTGCCCCCTTACTGGCCTCGGCAGATATGGTTTCCTCTGTTGAATCAACTTTTAGTCAGCAAAGTGAGGATTTTGCTACTCCAGACAGACTTATTGGCCTAGTGTCTGCTAGTCCATCCGATCTTGTGCTCCTTTTGCCTTCAGACCTGGCTCCTGAAGAGATGGACCTGAACAGGTTTAAGGTATCTCAGAGATGCTTTCAAATATTTTTGGCTTTGAATGGTGTCACAGGGTGCTCCCTGTGATGAGTAGAGGCCCAGTTATTCTAATTCCCCAAGAAATAAAGTGCCTAGGTATAAAGGGATGATATTGACTGTAACTTGACTGTTAACAGTGCTGAAACATCCCTTCCTGTACTACCCTGCACAAAATAGCAATCTTTCATGGTAGGAGGACACCGTTGCATCCTGTCACAAACACTTGTAAGGACAAGAGTAGCAACCCCTTTATTATCTGTGCCCTTTCCATTCTGTTCCTTGTCCAATAGCCAGTATCCAAAAAGGAAAGCCTCTAAAAAGTCTTTAGCAGCTCCTATTGCGCTGCTAGCATTAAAGTATGCCCTGATTCTGTATGAAGCACATGTTGCTCTATAGGTGCAAATCTCCTGAGAGGGAGTATGTAAAGAATGCAGGACATGTTTCTTTATAATATGCCAGTGCCCTAAAACATGGAAAAGGCATTAGGAGCCAAAACAGTTGCTTGGCAGGGTTCATGTAAAACCCCTAAACTCCTAGCTCTAATGTGCAATGCGCCTGTGATAGTGAGCAGCTGGCAGCTTGCTGAGATGCAGCTGATTAAACAAAGTCAAAATGGGGCGAATTGAAACGTTTACTATTGGGTTGATATTTCAGCCACCAACTTGTGAAACATATAAAGTTGCAAGTTACTAGGGAGTTGGTGAAGTATCCTGAGCTTACCAAAAAAAACCCTTGTGAATTAGAACATTAGAATAAGCAAAGTGAGGGCTAAAGAAATAAAGCCCCCACAAAAAGAAAAGTACAAGAGAACATTTTTCCTTTTGAAGCAGTGTGGCACAGTGTTTAAGGCTCTGAGCTGCAAACTTGGACTAGGGTTTGAATATCACAGCCCCCCATACTGTGCAGACTCTGAGCAAAGTCACTTAACTTCCTAGCAAACAGGTTGCACCTAGAAACGAGCTTCAGCTAGTGTGCTTTTCCTGGTTAAACAATTTTCTCTTCCTTTTGTTTTGGTTTATTTTCAGTTACTGCCTGTATTCTGAAGTTGACAAAGGAAAGAAAATAAGGAGCGCGCCCTTATTCTTCTATTCACTTGTCCAACTCAGGAATACCTATGGTCTCATACATAAAGAATAGTAGTAGTCATTACCTGGTTCTGCAGTCAGGACTGTCTATAGGGTTGGCAGCCCCAGAAATGGCTGCTTTATAGAAGAAGGAAGTGAGGTCACTCCAGAATGGGAGGGACTTAATCCCTTAATGAACCTAATGATGATACAATTAGGTATATTTGGGCTATTCTAGCTCAGTGTTGCATACAAAGAGAGGGTGTTGCTATAAAACTATATGCAGGGTAGTATGTTAGACAGGTATATGTGGTGGGTTACCAGGCGATCTAGACTAACCCAAATGGTTTTATTTCTGTAAATTAGATAATAGCTAGGTCAGGTGACCCCACCTACATGTATAATAGTCTGCCACTAGGGTGTTAAAAGAGATAGAGACCAGACCAGGGAGTCAGTCTGGAACTGTGAGTCTGAGGGATAAGACCTCAGAGTACTGCTGGGCGGAATAGTTGATCCTTTGAAGCTGAACTAATGACATTTTTTCTCTTCTGTAAGAACTCGAATCATTTCATGAAGTATAAAAATAAAATGATAAATGCCATCCTGGCATTTTTTTATGCACTGATTTTTGTTGTCTGCCTGCAGTTTGTCTCCTGAACCAACGACCCTACTACACATGGCTTCACATAAATCTTCCGTCAGGAAGAGAGACACAGCCAAGTGGAAAAGATTTTTCATCTGGTGTTCCAAAACTCCCCCTGGGAAGGATTTGGAGTACTCAATGGACCTTTCTGATGCTGAGCAGCAGTATTCCACAGTTAAGGTCCACCTCTATACTGTATCAGCATACACAGACCTGTAGGTACCCTCTCTTTGGCACAGCTGCTGTGGTTTAAGAGGTTCCTCAGGGGTGTTCTGTAGAGGTGTGCAGAACCTGGCAATGCCAAACCAAGCCTCTCCAAACTTTGGTAGCTCAGTGATAGTTAAACCCAAGACAAAATGTAACTAGGAACAAGTTATTGTTTTTTTAGTTTTTTACCTGTTCCACACGCATGCTGCTCACTTCTGACAGCTTTTTCTTACCCCCATCTCATGCTGCTTGTCTGTCCGTGACTCCATGGTCACATGGTGATTATGGTATTGTACAGAGAAACCGTTAACTAGTTTACAGCTTGTATGCTTGCTCATTTCCTTTTCCAGCTGGAAAATAAAGCTGTCAACAGCTCTGATTGAGCTAGTTGGGAGTGGACTCTGCTAGCAGCAGGAGACTAATGAAAAGCTGGGGTGGGTAGTGTGTAGGGCCAGGCACTTGAAGCCAGACATAGACTGGAGTAGGGGCCTTAAAAAAAATATATATTATAAGGGATATGCAACATAAACCTGTGTGGTACATGATTTGTGCACACAAGTGCTGTTTGACCTTGGGTAACCCCACAAGTGGCATAAGCCACGAGTGTGCATAAAGCATCTATCACACAAGGTTCCCCCTGCATATTTAATTTATGCAGTAAGGCTGGACTTTCTGTGTCTCTCTTATTTTCTTAATATTTATGAAAATAAATATATTTATCAAAATATTTGGATCTATTTCTTAGTCATGTGGTTGTGCACCCTTTAAGTTTGTTATCTTGGCTGTTGCCATGGACACACTGTCTTGATGATCGGTGATGATTGATGGATGAAGTGGTAAGCCCAAAAATGTAAAAAGAAGATGGCAGGCATTGTTAGCGAGGAGATTCAGATGGAGATGATTTCTGTTTGGGAGGTTTGCTTGAAAAGAAAAATTAGTTTGTTTTTAAAGAGAGCAGGTATGAATAGTGGCATGTAGAGGGAGAGCAGTGTTATGGGCACTGGGTTGAGTGCTTCATTTTTTTCTTTTGTTGCTTGCTTTCCTTATCAAGTGGAGTGAGGATAAGGAGCGGAATGTGAAGGGAGAACAGTGTTGCCGCTGTTGGGTCGGGTGTTCCTTTTTTTTAAATTATATTCCTCAGGTTTAGCTAATAAAAATATGGGACTGAAGAAGATGCAGAGCTTGCAGTAGATGTCTGTGCCGAACTGTAGTTGTCAGCAGAATTCACGCATCTCGGCAGAAGTGGCAGAGTGAGGTGACTGCAGAAGATCATGGAGAGGGGGCTAGAGCGCTGCTGGCTGAGGTGAGAGAATGATGTTGGGGAAAAGTTTTAACATAAATGAAAATATGACAGTGATGTATGTGCTGGGTTCTTTACTTTTGGACAGGGCAACTGCAGAAAAGGGAGCTAGAGACTGTGTGTGTGGGGGCAGAGTGAAAGTGGGTGGAAGTCGTGGCGGGGGGTAGTTATGACATGTCTACTACATGTATAAATGCCTGATGATGTATTTACTATGTGTATAAATGTGAGATTCCACATTTATACACATAGACACGTGATCAGCTGTTTGTCACATGATAGCAGCATTTATCAATGGAGATTTATCCCCACCCCTATTTCATAAATATTTCCCAATTGTTTAACCAGGAGTGGCACTCTAAGCTGAAAGCTTGTTTCAAACAACATGAAGTCTTG
The DNA here is from genome assembly GCA_016271365.2 of Neoceratodus forsteri. Lineage (NCBI taxonomy): Eukaryota > Metazoa > Chordata > Ceratodontiformes > Ceratodontidae > Neoceratodus > Neoceratodus forsteri. The sequence continues at coordinate 262,965,143 of CM057454.1, read as the reverse complement.
CTGTATTCTGACTATTGCAGTTAGGTCCTGCCTTTCAACTGCCCCAGAGAACAAAGGGTTAACTTTTCTATGCCTTGCATAGAACGTTCATCACAAGCTCGGTTGAAGCCCCTGTCTGTTGTTGTTCAAACTGCAACTGTCAGATTCTTTACTCCGCCTCACTGAACAGTCGCTCCAGAGATTTCTCTTGCTGCTCGGTTCAAAAGTCGGTTGAAGTGTCAGTTTTCGGTCGGTTTCTACCGAATTGTTGTTTCCGCATGGTCGGTTCAAGTCTCTGGTTTTTGTTCTGTTTTCTGTGTGGAACTAGCCGAACCGATCATTTTGAGGTAAAACTTGTGCTTTACTTTAGTGTGTGGTTACCGGTCCATATCGGTTATAAAAAAAAACTGGTTTTAAGTACGTTTTTTCAAGACCCGTGACGGTCAGGAACCGATGAGAGTCTTGCCCTGGACGTTGCTGAAAAAAGGGTAAGTTTTGGTTAGGTTGGCCATGTCTAGAAACCCAAGAAAAACCGGGCCCACTGGGTTTCAACACTGCAGTGTGTGTGGGGAGGTCTTTGCTAAGGCCGATCCCCACACCACCTGTGTTTATTGTCTGGGGTTTGACCACCTCAATTCAGACTGCCAAATTTGCAAGAATTTTCCCAAATCTACCCTGGAAAAGAGATTAGGTAGACTGAGGGAAAGGGAGGCCGAGAAGTCCGCTGACCCAGATGGCCACCCCGGTTCAGTTCCGACCGAACCAGAAGGAGTGCCCTCTGACCAGGGCGATACTTCTTTGGGCAAAAGGAGAACCGATTCTGAGGAATCGGTTCCGACAAGAAGAAAAAGAAAAGACAAATCGACCGGTTCGGACCCAGAATCTCATACTCCGACCGCCGATGAGATAGCCAAAGCGATTAGGATTGTGCAGTCACTTCGTTCGGTTCCAGCCGAACCAGCACTATCTGGCAGGGACTCGGTTCAGTCGGTTCCCCCGGTTCCAGATTATACCAAGAATTTTATGAACCGGAGTTTGAGAAGGAGGGAGAGTATGATGATGATTATGATGATGGTGAAAGTCTGGATGTGCCTATTGACCCGGACATCTCCCCAGATAGACCTTCAGGTGTTTCTCCTCCTAGGCTTTCTGAGTCCCCTTCACACTACATGTTCTGCAGAAAGGTGGCTCATACCCTCCAGCTTCCTGTGGAGGAGCTAGTAGAGGATCAGGAAGAGCCTGATTATGTTGAGTTGATGGACATCCCAGAGTCCAGGAGACTGTCTATTCCCCTCCACAAATCTTTTGGGAAACAGACACAAGAAATTCTTCAGACTCCTAATTCTATACCTCCTGTGGACAGAAGAATGGACAAGAGGTACACTCTCTCAGACTCAGACACGGAGTTCCTTTTTCAACAGTGCAGCCATGTTGGGGTTGTACAGGCTGCTGCCTGTGACAAGGCAAACATTCCCTTAGCATCACACCCCCCAGACAAGGACTCCAGGAAGATTGATGCCATGGCAGAGAAACATTACGTGGCAGCATCTTTGGGACTCAGACAGGCTAATTATATGGCCTATACAGCCAGGTACCAGAAGTCCAGGTGGGACACTGTACTGGCACTGGCTAAACAGGATCCCGCCCAGCTTACCAAGGAGCTGGAGCAGGTGGCTGCAGTATCGGAAGTACAGTTTCATGCTGCTGTGGACTCCAATGATGTATCATCAAGAGTCATGGCTACATCTGGGGCTCTTCAGAGAATGACTTGGCTCAGGTGTACTAGCCTCTCACAGGATACCTAGGCTAAGGCCATGGATTTTCCTGTAGTTGGTAATTCTCTGTTTGGGGAGCAGACAGAGAATTGTATGAAGAAAATGGATGAATACAGGACCACTTACAGGAGTGCTCAGGCCAAGGAAAGGCAACCAACTCCTCAAAGGCAGCAGTCCAGGGGCAGGGGCAGGCCTTTCCAAAGGCCATTTTACCAAGCTCAGGCCTCCTTCTTCTTCGTTTTCGCAGAGGGTGTTCTTTAAAGGGAGAGGTAGAAGGAGGATGAGCAGGCCTGCATCCACCCGTCAGCCTAAAGCCCCTGCCAAGCAGACACCCTGATGGGTCTGCCCGGGTCGATTCTCGTATACCAGTAGGGGGCAGGCTGGCTTACTTTGTCCAGGACTGGATGTCTCTTACATCAGACAAGTGGGTCCTGAAAGTAGTAAGCCAGGGACTGGTTCTCAGCTTCAGAAAATTTCCCAAGATGAGAGCCAGATCTTTTCCACCTGCAAATCTCTCAGAGACCCTTGCCCTAGAGGTAGATGTTTCTTCTCTCCTAGCTCTCAGACCTATAGAGAGAGTTCCCACCCTACACCGGGGCAAAGGATTGTACTCCAGGTACTTCCTAACCCCCAAGAAGACAGGAGAGTGGAAACCCATCCTGGACCTAAGATATCTGAACAAACATCTTTTTAAGCCAAAATTCAAAATGGTAACTCTGGGAATTATCCTTCCCTCTGCAAGGCCAGGGGACTGGCTAGCCTCCCTGGACCTCAAAGATGCCTACTTTTACATTCCCATCAGGTGCTCCCACAGAAAGTACCTCAGGTTCGAGTTGCCCTCAGGCCACTATCAATTCAGAGCAATGCCCTTTGGCCTAACATCAGCCCCAAGGGTCTTCACAAATTGCCTAGCAGTAGTTGTTGCCTTCCTAAGAAGACAAAAGATTTCCATTTTCCCATACTTGGATGACTGGCTTATAGTAGGTCAGTCTCCAGACCAAGTCAAGTCACATTTGCAAGTGACCCAGCAAGTGCTCACTTCTTTAGGATTCCTTTTCAACCTACCAAAGTCAGTTCTCGAACCAGTGCAGCTCCTCACCTTCATAGGTGCAGAACTGGATACGGTAAAGGCAAGAGCCTTCCTTCCCCTGGAAAGGGCAAGGACCCTTATGGAACTGGCCTCTTCATTCAGCCTTCAGGTATCTCGACCAGCAAGGCATTTCCTTCAGCTACTGGGCCACATGGCAGCTTCCACACCAGTGGTCCAGGGAGAAAGATTCCAAATGAGGGACATTTAGTTCCACTTAAGAGCCTTTTGGTCCCAAAGAAAGGATTCCCTTACCAAACTAATTCCAGTGACTTGAACCCTGATCCAAGCCTTGCAATGGTGGCAGGATCAGGACAATTTGAGAAAAGGGGTTCCATTTGTCACTCAGTCTCATTCAGTGATCCTCACCACAGATGCTTCCCTGCTGGGCTGGGGAGCCCATCTGGGGGACCTTACCACCCAGGGACTGTGGTCGACTTAGGAATCTCTGCTTCATATCAGTCTCTTGGAACTCAGAGCAGTGTTTCTGGCACTGCAAGCTTTTTCCAAATCTGTACAGAACAAGGTGGTTCAGGTCAGAACAGACACCACCACCACCATATGGTACTTCAACAAGCAAGGAGGCACTCGGTCTACAGCCTTGTGCACAGAGGCAATGAAGTTGTGGTCCCTGGCCTATTCCCTGCAAACCTCTCTGACAGCAGTTCACCTCCCAGGGAAGGACAATGTCCTAGCAGATGCACTGAGCAGAATATCCCAGGGCCATCACAAATGGGCCCTAGATCCTCTTGTGTTGAAAGTGATTTTCTCAGGATGGGGCACTCCAGAGATAGATCTTTTTGCAGCCTCAGACAATCACCAACTTCCTTTCTTTTGTTGCAGACCCCCAGTCTTGGGCTCAGTCCCCCTGGATGCTCTGATTCTGAACTGGGAAGGGAAATTTCTGTATGCTTTTTCCCCCTTCCCTCTCCTGTTCAGAGTGTTAGTCAAGATACGATCACAACCATGCAAAGTGATTCTGATTGCTCCAGACTGGGCCAGACAGCCATGGTATCCCTTGTTGCTGTCCCTAACAGTCCATCTTCCCCTGTCTCTTCCCAGGAATTACAACCTGTTAACATCCTCTCAGGGGAGGATTTGGTACCCGAATCTTCAGTCTCTCAATCTCAAGGCTTGGCTCTTGAAGAGTTAGAGTTTGCAGATCTGCATCTTTCCCAAGGGGTTCTGGACATCCTTAAGTCTTCTCGAAAGCCTTCCACCAGAAAGACCTACAACTCCAAATGGAAAAGATTCAGCATTTGGTGTTCTGAGAAGAATATTTCTCCAGACTCTGCTGAATTGCCTAAGGTTCTGGATTATATGATCCATCTTAATGGCCTAGGTCTCAGACCAGCTACCCTTAAGGTACACTTGACAGCTGTTTCTGCTTTCCTGTCAGTAGGCAAGTCTTCCTCTCTGTCATCCCATCCTGTATTCTGTAAGTTTTTCAAGGGATTGCTTCACACCAATACCCCCTTTAGGGATCCTGCTCCTGCTTGGGACCTTAATGTTTGCATTGCTCAGCTTATGCAGCCCCCTTTTGAGCCTTTGTCCTCAGCAGAGCTTAAATACTTGACTTGGAAAACTGTGTTTTTGGTAGCCATTACTTCTGCCAGACGTATCAGTGAATTGCAAGCCCTGTCAGTGGAATCTGATTTCATCTCTTTTCACATAGACAAAGTGGTCCTTAGAACTAACAGAAAGTTCTTGCCTAAAGTGGTTTCAGATTGCCACCTCAAACAGTCTGTATCTCTCCCTGTTTTCTTCACTGACCATTCCTCCTCGGGAGAGAGGAGGCTACACAGCTTGGATGTTAAAAGAGCCCTTAGCTACTACATAGAGCGTACCAAGGGTCACAGGTTTGAATCCCTCCGGTTGTTCCTCACTTATGGAGAAGTTGGTAAGGGCAAACCTGCCACTAAGAGATGTATTGCCAGGTGGATTGTTTCTTGTATACAATTCTGCTGTGAAAAACTGGGTAGAACTCCACCCTCATGCCTGAGGGCTCATTCCACAAGAGGTACAGCTGCTTCCCTGGCTGCTGCCTGGGATATTCCTCGCTTAGAAATTTGTCAAACAGACACCTGGGAAATAGTCCATACTTTCACCAAGCATTACTCTCTGGATATCCAGGCTAGGAGTGATGCTCGGTTTGGCACAGGCAGTACTTCAGAACCTGTTTCCAAAGTAGGTTCTGTCCCTTCTCCATAGAGGTACTGCTTGGTAGTCTGCAATAGTCAGAATACAGCAAGACTTCATGTTGTTGGAAGAAAAAATTACTCACCTTAGTAATTATGTTTCTTCTAGTGGAGTCTTGCTGTATTCTGAACTCCCCCACCCCCCGCCTCCCCTCTCAGAACCTAGTTTTTGGGATGTGGGTGGGCAGGAGCAGTGTTGGCACCCTAGGGGTGTCCATTTTACACCCTCTTTTTTCTTTGGGTGGAATGTTGTGTTTTGGATATGTTTTTGTTTTTGGGTTTCCTGACTTGAGTTTTCCTTCGAGAATCAAAAACATTATATATTTGCCATTTGGCTAGTAAAAAATGTTACAGTTTCTACACAAAACACCTAGTGAGTTTTTGCTCGTAAAGATCTGACGGTTGCAGTTTGAACAACAGACAAGGGCTTCAACCAAGCTCGTGATGAACGTTCTATGCAAGGCATAGAAAGTTAACCCTTTGTTCTCCTGGGCAGTTGAAAGGCAGGACCTAACTGCAATAGTCAGAATACAGCAAGGCTCCACTAGAAGAAACATAATTACTTAGGTAAGTAATTTTTTTTTACAGGTGCAACCTGGGGGGCACAGGGAAGTTAAGTGACTTGCTCCGGATCACATAGTACACAAGTGGGGGCTGTGGGATTCAAACCCATGTCTCCAGATTTGCAGCTCAGAGCCTTAGACCACTGCGCTATACTGCTCTATATATATATATATATATATATATATATATATATATGTGTGTGTGTGTGTGTGTGTGTGTATTATATATATATATATATATATATATACACACACATAAAGAGAGAGATATCTAACTGCAGTGTGTGTGTATGTATGTGTGAATGCAAGCTACGCACTCGGAGCAAGTCAGTGAATGACAACCCAAACTTCACAAAATGCTACACATAGAGTAGGAAGGAAAATCCTTTAAAAAAAATATATATATATATATGTATATAACAAACTGCAATAAGTTTAATCCTGATGCCTTGGAGAGTGAAGTGTCAATGGGGGTGGCATGGAGCTGGTGCGGCTTGTGCCAGACTGTTCTGAATTACTGAAAAAGCCCTTTTCAGGGTTTGGGGGCAAAGTAAAGGGAGTGAGAGACAGGTGCAGAATTTATTAAAGCCCTTTTTGCAGGGCAGTGCAGCAGAAAATATCTATCAATATGCCCTTGTCAGGGCTAGGAAGAAAGAGTGAGCTTTCTAAAAAAGTAAAGACTAGGAAATGGAAAAACCCTTTACAGGGCCAGGGCTTTTTTTATCCAATAAGATAGCAGGATAACTTGATAAACTCCTTTTGAAATGAGGAGAAGGGAAAGTAATTAGATGCCCTCTCCTTGGCTCAGCATATAAGGGGGGAGTTTATTAGTATAATATAGGAAAGAAAAACTGATTAACAGGCAGTTAATTTTAGGTGAAGGAATCACAAAAAATAAAAAAAAACAGTTTACAAGCCCATTACAGGCAGCAGCTAGCAGAGCAAAACAAGTCATTTACAGCCTCCAGACCAGTTAGTTGGCACCTTTTATGCACTACTCGGGGCAGGGTGCTGGCCCATCCAGTTAGGAGCAACAGTGAATAAGTCAGGAGGCACAGTAAATAAGACTTACTCAGGGCACACGTTCATCCAGTCGGGCACCGGTGAATAAGCTCTACTCAGGGCACAAGTCTGTCCAGTTATGGGGCACCAGATAATAAGCCCTAATTAGGGCACAAGTCCATCCAGTCAGGGGTCACCAGTAAATAAACTCTACTAAGGGCACAAGCCTGTCCATTCAAGGGCACGAGTTAATAAGTCTACTTAGGACATGAGTCTGTCCTGTCAAAAGGCACAAGTAAATAATTCCTACTCAGGACAGAAGTCTGTCCAGTCAGGGAGCACCAGATAATAAACTGTTCTCAGGACATGTTTGCCCATTTATGGGGCACCAATCTGGAAGCAGACTTTTAAAATTGTCTATTGTCCAAGGTAGTTTTAGGAGGAGGTGAGACTGGCTAGAATACAACACCAAAACCAGAAGTGATTTCACAAAACTAGAACCAGAGCCTTCCCAATCTTGCACGCCACAAGTATTCTGCACACAAGGCCTCCCATCAGGAAGCCAGTGACTCCCTGGGATATTAACCTTGTGCTGGATATGCTCTCTTGCAAGCCCTACGAGCTTATTGTGACTTAAAGTTTCTACCTTGGAAAGTGCCATTTCTTGTAACTGTCACCGCTGCATGCAGAGTATCTGAAATTTATGCTTTGGTCACAGATTCTCTGTATACTGTTTTCCATAAAGTAGTCCTCTGTACACACCTCAGGTTTCTTCCTAAGGTGATGTCTGAGGAGTTCCATCTTAATCAGGCTACAGTGCTGCCTACCTATGGTGCCAACTTCCAGAATGATACAGAAAGGAGTCTCCAATTACTGGATGTTAAGAGGGTCCTTAGGTTTTACTTGGACGGACTTAAGACTACAGACAGTCAAAATTTCTCTTTGCCTCGTTTGACCCTAATCGAAAGTATAGTATTAAAATATAAAATGCCTGAGGGGTAGGGGTATGAAACAGCATGGAATCCCAGGGCCTACTCTCTCTCTGATGCACAGAGGGTGCCGAAATCCCCAGGTGATAGCGTTTTTTCCAACATTGCTAGAGGTGGGGGAGCACCTGGTGGGGAACTGCTGCATAATACATAATCAAATTTGTTTCTCTGGACTTTTGTTAATAATGTATACAATTATTTCATACAAACACAATAATCAGTGGTTTTGTTATTGCATCATCGTAAAAAAATAAGACTGCATCTATACACACACAGAATGAACCTTTGCAAAAATTATTTACACACAAAACAGGTAATTGGCACATAGGTAATGTTCACAGTTAATTCAGCACCAGGGATTGTCTCTGTCTAAGATCCATAGGCCATGTCATACCTCTCAGCCTTTTGTCACTGAAATGAGGGACACAGATGCTCAACATGAGGGACACTGAATGTAATGTGGGGCAAATCCACACACGAAGAAACAAGCTCATAACAGTGTGGAAACTTTTGTGTTTAATTTAGCATCTTATCCATGATTCTGCAGCCACGGAGTTTGTTGTAAACCACAGTTTACATAAACTGTGGAATAATCTTTCCACAGTTTATGTAAACTGAGGAATACTGTTCTGCAGTTTACATAAACTGAGGAATATATTTCCGCAGTTTGAATAACTGAGGAATACTGTTCTGCAGTTTACGTAAACTGAGGAATACTGTTCCGCAGTTTACATAAACTGAGGAATATTATTCTGCAGTTTACATTGACTCTTCAGTGCAAACTGAAGAAAAGTATTCCATGGTTTATAAAATGTTCTGCAGAATGCTTTTTGGAATTCCGCTCTCATCATTAATCATACCCTAACTAGCAGATATACTAACTATTTCACCACTGTAGCATGCATTTTATCTGTGCAGCCATCAACAGATAAAAAGAAGAATCCATATTTCAAACATGAAGTCTTGCTGTATTCTGACATATGCAGTGATGTCCAACCTTTGAACTGCCCCGGAGATGAGAGTTAACTTTCCATGCCAGGCATGGAACGCTGAGCTCGAGCTCGGTTGAGACTCTGTCTGTTGCTATTTGAACTCAAACCGTCAGATTCTTTACTCCTCCTCACTGAACAGTCGCTCCGGAGATTTCTCCTTTGCTTCGTGAGTACTAGATAGGTTTATTTTCTTGTTCTTCTGTGTGGAACTTATAAACGTGGGATCGGTTCGGTTTGAACCGATCAGGTTTGTTCAAAAAAGTTTATTCTACTTTTAGAGTGTGGTAACCGGTCCTTATTGGTTCTAAAAAAAACGGATTTCATTACGTTTTTTTCCACGACCCGTAACACGGTCAAGAACCGATAAGGGTGCCTGGCGGATTGCCGAGAAAAGGGTAAGTTTTATTAGGACTGGCCATGTCTGAGAAACCCAAAAGAAAAACCGGGCCCACTGGGTTTCAACACTGTAGTGTGTGTGGGGAAGCCTTTGCTAAGGCTGACCCCCACACCACCTGTGTTTATTGTCTGGGGTTTGACCACCTCGATTCAGACTGCCAGATTTGCAAGAATTTTCCTGCAGCTACCCTGGAAAAGAGAGTTGGTAGGCTCAGGGAAAGGGAGGCCAAGAAGTCCGCCGACCCGGATGGCCAGCCCGGTTCGGTTCCAACCGAACCAGAAGGAGGGCCCTCTGACCAGGGCGAAACTTCTTCGGGCAAAAGGAGAACCGACTCTGAGGAGTTGGTTCCAGTTGAAAGAAAAAGAAGGGATAAATCAGCAGGTGCGGATCCACAACTTCTTTCTCCGACCGCTGATGAAATAGCCAATGTGATAAGGATTGTTCAGTCGCTAACCCCGGTTACGAACATACGAAATTTGCCAGCAGATAAAGGCCTAGAGGTCTATCAAGTCTGCTTGAATGTGCAGCTAGCACCCCTTATTCTACAGCTGCCCCTCCCTTCCAGCCTTCCCCTTCATTAACCCTCCCCCTTGTCCTGTCCCATCCTCATTTGAAGCAGTCCACTGTTCTACTGCATACCACTTCAGTAGGTAACGATTCCACCCAGCCACCACCCTCTCTGTAAAAAGTGTCTCCTCATCTCCCTCCTGAACCTTCCTCGCTCCAGTCTCATATCATGGCCCCTGGTGTCCCTCCCTCCTTACTTTGAACAGCCCTCTGTACCTGTCTTGTTTATTCCTTTCATGTATTTAAAGGTTTCAGTCATGTCACCCCTGTCTTCTCTCCTCCGGTGAGTACATGTTCAACTCCTTCAACCTCCTCTCAGATGATAAGTCAGTCCCAGCCCCTTGATCGCCTTTTGTCGCTCATGCTGCACCCCCTCCAGTAACTTAATGTCCCTCTTCAGATACGGACGCTTCAGTACTGCATGCAGTACCCAGGTGTGGTCTAACCAATGACCCATACAGTGGAGACTACTCTCCCTCCTCGAGGACCATCGGGAAGGGGCTCGGTTCGGTCGGTTCCTCCGGTTCCAGATTATAATTTAGAAGATTTTTATGAACCGGAGGAGGAGGAAGGAGAGTATGATGGTGATTATGAAAGTCTGGTTGTGCCCACTGACCCGGACATCTCCCCAGACAGACCTTCAAGGGTTTCTCCTCCTAGGCTTTCTGAGTCCCCTTCCCATTTTATGTTCTACAAAAAAGTGGCTGAAACTCTTCAGCTTCCTATGGAAGAAGTTGTAGACGCATCAGGAGGAGCCTGACTATGTTGAGATGATGGATATCCTAGAGTCCAGGAGGCTGTCTATTCCCTTCATAAGTCCTTTGGGAAACAGACAATAAAATTTTAAAGACTCTAATTCTATACCTCCTGTGGACAGAGAATAGACAAAGGGTATACTCTTTCAGGCTCAGATCACGGAGTTCCTTGCCAACAATGCAGCCATGTTGGGGTAGTGCAGGCTGCTGCCTGTGATAAGACAAATATACTTGCTTTACACCCTGCCCCAGATAGGATTCCAGGAGGATTGATGCCATGGCAAAGAAACAGTACATGGCAGCATCCTTGGGACTCAGGCAGGCTAATTATATGGCCTATACAGCTAGATATCAGAAATCTAGATGGGACACTGTAATGGCTTTAGCTAAACAGGTCCCGGCCAGCTGGGCCAAGGAGCTAGAGCAGGTGGCTGGATGATGGTACGGGGCATCCAAGGTGCAGTTCCATGCTGCCTTTGACTCCAATGATTTTTCATCTAGAGTCATGGCTACATCTGTGGCCCCTTCGTAGGAGATGGTCTTGGCTTAGATGTACTAGCCTGTCTCAGGATACCCAGACTAAGGCTATGGATTTTCCTGTTGTAGGTAATTCTCTGTTTGGGGAGCAAACAGAGAACTACATGAAGAAAATATGAATACAGGACCACCTATAGGAGTGCTTCAGGCCAAGGAAAGGCAAGCCACTTCCCAGAGGCAGCATTCCAGGGGCAGGGGCAGGCCTTTTCATAGGCCTTTCTACCAAGCCCAGGCCTCCTCTTCTGCTTATGCTCATAGGGGTTCTTCAGAGGGAGAGGCAGACGGGGTACAAGCAGGCCTGCTTCCACCCCTCAGCCTAAAGCCCCTGCCAAACAGGCACCCTGATGGGTTTGCCAGGGCCGATTCTCCACCACCTGTAGGGGGCAGGCTGGCCTACTTTGTCCAGGACTGGATGTCTTTAACATCAGACAAATGGGTCCCGGAAGTAGTAAGCCAGGGACTGGTTCTCAGCTTCAAAAAATTTCCCAAGATGAGAACCAGATCCTTTCCACCTGCAAGTCCTTCAGAGACACTTGCCCTAGAGGCAGAGGTCTCTTCCCTCTTGGCTCTGATAGCCATAGAGAGGGTTGCACCCCTACACAAGGGAAAAGGATTGTACTCCAGGTACTTCCTAACCCCCCAAAAGACAGGAGAATGGCGGCCCATCCTGGATCTCAGATATTTAAACAAGCACCTTTTAAAGCCAAAGTTCAAAATGGTGACTCTGGGAATAATTCTACCTCTCTAAGGCCAGGGGACTGGCTAGTTTCCCTGGACCTCAAGGATGCATATTTCTATATTCTCATCAGAAGCTCCCTCCGAAAGTACCTCAGGTTCGAGCTGCCCTCAGGCCATTATCAATTCAGAGCAATGCCCTTTGGCCTAACTTCTGCTCCAAGGGTGTTCACAAAATGCCTGGCAGTAGTGGTTGCCTTCCTAAGGAGAAAAAAGATCTCCATCTTTCCATACCTGGACGACTGGCTCATAGTAGGCCAGTCTCCAGACCAAGTCAAGTCACACCTACAGATAACTCAGTAACTGCTCACTTCTCTAGGTTTCCTTCTGAATCTTTCAAAGTCAGTTATAGAGCCTGTACAGCTCCTCACCTTCACAGGGGCAGAGCTGGATACAGTAAAGGCAAGAGCCTTCCTTCCCCTGGACAGGGCAAGGACCCTTATCTCACTGGCCTCTTCATTCACCCTCCAGGTGTCTCGACCAGCAAGGCATTTTCTGCAGCTCCTGGGACACATGGCTGCCTCTACAGCAGTGGTTCAGGGAGCAAGATTTCAGATGAGGGACATTCAGTTCCACTTGAGAGCCTTCTGGTCTCAGAAAAAGGATCCTCTGACCAAACTAATCCCAGTGACTCGAACCCTGATCCAGGCGTTACAGTTGTGGCAGGATCAGGACAATCTAAGACAGGGAGTTCCTTTTGTCACTCAGTCTCATTCTCTAATCCTTACTACAGATGCCTCCCTCTTGGGGTAGGGAGCCCACTTGGGGGACCTGGCCACCCAAGGGTTGTGGTCTCCTTAGGAATCTCTGCTTCACATCAATCTATTAGAACTCAGAGCAGTGTTTCTAGCACTTCAAGCTTTTTCCCAAGTCTGTTCAGAACAAAGTAGTTCAGATCAGGACAGACAATAGCACCCCAATGTGGTATATCAACAAGCAAGGGAGGCACTCGGTCTACGGCCTTGTGCACAGAGGCAATGAAGTTGTGGTCTCTGGCCTATTCCCTGAATGCCTCTCTTACAGCAGTGCACCTCCCAGGGAATTGCAATGTCCTGGCAGATGCTCTCAGCAGGATATCTCAGGGCATTCACGATTGGTCCCTGGATCTCCTGATTTTAAAGGTGATCTTCTCCAGATGGGGCACCCCACAGATAGATCTTTTTGCAGCCCCAGACAATCACCAACTTCCTCTCTTTTGCTGCAGGCCCCCAGTGTTGGGCTCAGTCCCCCTGGATGCCCTAGTTCTCAATTGGGAAGGGAAGTTCCTGTATGCTTTTCCCCCCTTCCCTCTCCTGTTCAAGGTGCTAGTGAAAATCAGGTCTCAACCGTGCAAGGTGATTCTGATTCTCCAGACTGGGCTAGACAGCCCTGGTACCCTCTCTTGTTGTCCTCAGCAGTCTACCTTCCCCTGTCTCTTCCCAGGAATTACAACCTGTTAATATGTGCTCAGGGGAGGGTTTGGTATCCGAATCTCAAATCTCTCAATCTCAAGGCCTGGCTCTTGAAGAGTTAGAGTTTGCTGATTTGCATCTCTCTCAAGGTGTTCTGGATATCTTAAAGGCTTCTCAAAAGCCTTCCACCAGAAACACTTACAATTCCAAGTGGAAAAGATTTACTATATGGTGCTCTGGGAAGCATATTTCTCCAGAGTCTGCTGGCCTGCCCACAGTCCTTGACTATATAGTTCATCTCAATAGCTTGGGACTCAGACCAGCTACACTAAGAGTGCATCTGGCAGCTGTCTCTGCCTTCCTCTCAGCAGGCAAGCACTCTTCTCTTTCAGCTCATCTTGTATTTTCTAAATTTTTCAAGGGACTGTTGCATACTAATCCTCCCTTCAGGGACTCTGCCCCTGCTTGGGACCTTAATGTTTGCATTGCTCAGCTTATGCAACCCCCTTTTGAGCCTTTGTCCTCAGCAGAGCTTAAGTACTTGACTTGGAAAACCGTTTTCTTGGTGGCCATCACTTCTGCCAGACGCATAAGTGAGTTACAGGCCCTGTCAGTGGAGCCTGATTTTATCTCTTTCCATAGAGATAAGGTGGTCCTCAGGACTAACAGGAAGTTTTTGCCTAAGGTGGTTTCAGATTTCCACCTTAACCAGTCTATGTCTCTTCCTGTTTTCTTCACTGACCATTTCTCCTCTGGGGAGAGGAGACTGCACAGTTTGGATGTGAAAAGGGCCCTTAACTACTACATAGAGCGCACCAAGGGTCACAGGTTTGACTCCCTCCAACTGTTCCTTACTTATGGTGAGGTTGGTAAGGGAAAACCTGCCACTAAGAGATCTGTTGCCAGGTGGATTGTCTCTTGCATTCAATTTTGCTATGAAAAACTAGGTAGGATCCCACCCTCAGGCCTGAGGGCTCACTCTACCAGAGGTACAGCTGCTTCCCTGGCTGCTGCAAGGGATATTCCTATCTTAGAGATTTGTCAAGCAGCCACCTGGAAAACAGTACATGCTTTTACCAAGCATTACTCTCTGGATATCCAGGGTAGGAGTGATGCTCGGTTTGGCACAGCAGTACTTCACAGCCTATTTCCAAAGTAGGTTCTGTCCCTCCTCCATGGAGGTACTGCTTGGTAGTCTGCATATGTCAGAATACAACAATACTTCATGTTGTTTGAAGAAAAAATTACTCACCTTAGTAATGTTGTTTCTTCTAATGGAGTCTTGCTGTATTCTGACCTCCCCCTCTGCCTCCCCTCTCAGAACCTGGTTTTTGGGATGTGGGTGGGCAGCAGCAGTGTTGGCACTTGGGTGGTGCCCCCACCCCTTCTTTTCTCACCCCTTTAGTTTGGGTGTGTGGGTGTTTTGTTTTGTTTTATTTTTTGGGTTTCCTGACTTGAGTCTTTGCTTTAGGACCAAAAAATCTTTTTATTATATTTAGTAGCCAGTTGGCTAATGTAAGTTTACAGTTTCCACACAGGACATCCAGTGAGTATAGCTCGTAAAGATCTGATGGTTTGAGTTTAAACAGCAACAGACAGAGTCTCAACCGAGCTCGAGCTCAGCGTTCAGTTAACCCTTTCATCTCCGGGGCAGTTCAACGGTTGGACATCACTGCACATGTCAGAATACAGCAAGACTCCATTAGAAGAAACAACATTACTAAGGTGAGTAATTTTTTCTTATATAGTGCTTTTCATTAATATAGTGCTTTTCATGAGAAATGACTGCAGATGTAAAAAAACAATCAAAACTCTACGTGCACATGGGTATATATATCTATATATATATATATATATATATATATATATATATGTATGTATAGGATAGGATGTATATATTCAAAACTGATTTTCTTTATTAATAAAATCACAAGTACATGCCTGGCTTAAGCACACCATCTAACAAGAAACACTTTCACATTTTATGTAGTTTCTGTTTTTAAACTTTTCTGACAGCCTACATTTCGTTCTGTGATTCTTCTGAAACACTGTGAGCAAGGTGAAGGGATGCTAGCTAAGTATTTCAGTAATATAATAAGCGCCATGATGTCTTGCTGTTAATTTATAGTGTGCTTAAGCCAGGCATGTACCATATGATTTTTATTAATAAAAGAAAATCAATTTTGGAACTGTGTACACGCGCAAGTCACCTTTTTTATGTGCCGCAAAACTTTGCCCATCGCTGCAGATGTAGTACTAATGGTGCCATAGAACTTCATAGTCCCTGCCGTAGAAGATAGGTCTACTGTGCCACAGAGAACAGGGGTTCTTGATAATGACCTTTTGCTTTAGAGTGTGAATTTACAGAAATTTCTGTATGTGGGCAGCACCTCTTCTATGGGGAATGGAGGAGGGACACAGCAGTTTTAAGGAGTAAAATGAGTAAAGTCCCTCTTAATCAGGGACAGTTGAGAGCGGTATGGGCCACATGGCATAGTCCAGGGCCTCAGCAAGTATGATTTGCCCCTGTAATGCCATTGTAATCTTAGTGACTGTAGTGGCCATTTAGCTTAGGTAAGGGTGGTCATTCTTGAGCTCACGACACGCCTCTTAAGTTCAGACATGGAGATTGGCCAAGCATTCAAAGACTGTAACACGATAATTTATCAGAACAGTTGTACAGCATGAAATAGAAGGTTATGTTAAAAAAACAGAAATCTTTCAAAGAATCTACATTGAGGAGGGCTATTTTTTGGAAAAAGAGTACACAGAAGCAGAAAGCTCCCTACCAAAAACAAGACACCTGGCCTTGATAGTCTCACATCAGAGTTTTATTTTGCATGATTCAAAGATCTTTTAGTACCATGGATCCAGCTTCTGACTGAAGAAATTAATAATATTAATAGAACCAAATCTATGTTGGAAGCCCTTGTGATACTGAGCAATAAAATCAAAAAAGACCCTTAACCGACAGCTATAATAATAACAAGTAGAAAGAGGGAGGTAATTTTGCCCTATATAGATCACTGGTGAGGCCACACCTCGAGTACTGTATCCAGTTCTGGAGGCCGCATCTCAAAAAAGATGTCAACCAGGTGGAGGCATTGCAGAGAGGAGCTACCAAAATGGTCCAGGGCTCAAAAATATTATGAGGAAAGGCTCAGGGAGTTAAATATGTACTTGCTGGAGGTAAGAAGGGACAGGAGAGACATGGTAGAAACATTCAAGTATGCCAGAGGGGACTTCTGGTTTTGGTCGCCTAGAAATGGAAGCTTAACCTCAGAGCTCCCGACTCGATTAGCATCAATCTATCAGAATCCACCTTTAAAATACCAACACCTTGCCTAAAAAGCGCTGTATTAAAGACTTCATTATGTCTCCAAAACTGAGGCACAAAGATCGATCGAACGGATCTGATCCCAAACTGAAATTTCCTAATCAAGGCTCTCAGCAGCAGGCTACGCTCTGCGTCAAGATTGCAGGCCTGATAACCCAAGCTCCTGTGAACCCAATGAGCACAGAGGAGGACTTCACTATAACTTCTAAAACCTTATGCAGCACCCTCCAACAAATGGACGACACCTTAAGCAGATTAGAGCGTAAAGCCACGAAGGACAGGCAACGCTTAACGGATTTATCTGAGAGGATGGACCGCCTGGAGGACACAGTATCGGAGTATACATCATTCTCTGACATTCACAATGCAGCCCTGAGAGATCTACACCACAGAGAACTGGCCTTACAACAACAACTTGAGGACCTTGAAAATTGAAACAGACGGAACAATTTGCGCCTACATGATCTACCAGAAGGTAATGAAACTGGAGCCATGACACAGTTTATGGACAGTTTCCTGAAAGAAATCCTAAATTTGGATAAGGACAGAGACTTGGGTATAATACATGCCCACAAATTGTTAACTGCCAAACCCAAAGATCCCAAAGCTCGGCCACGCTCAGTGATTATGGCATTCATAGATTACAGGATCAAGGAGGAATTACTCTGAACAGCCTGGTCCAAAAAACAAGTTCTTTACAGCTATGTTAGTCTATTCTGCGACCTGAACTGTGCCCCCTAGACTCTGGCTAGCAGGCAGAAAGTGTATGGTGTAGTAAAGTTAATTAGGCAGGCAGGCCACCAAGCACAACTTGACTATCCAGCTAAAATTAAAATAAATACCTCTGAGGGGTGGCAGAGATTTCAAGATGTAGCAGAAGCTGTAGGCTGGGCCAGAAAGCATGGAGTGCTCATTCCTGAAGATGGTGCTGGATCAACAGACAGAACCTTCGTGAGGAAAATCTGGCAAGTGAAGGGCCTTAAAAACACCCTTGCGACGAGGGCAAGGGAAATCAATGCTGTATGGGACAGTGTGTGCACTAAAGAGGTTCCCCAGGGAATCGATAAACAAGCTGCTTCTCGCATGGACTCTTCTCCTCCTGATGAAGCTGCAACCTGAACTGGCCGAGTATTGCATTTTATACAGGCTTACCCTTTTTCTGTGATTCAATCCCTTGAGAGGAAGAAGGAATTTCTTTAGAGACTCCATCCTGGTGATGGCCCACAAAACACGGTTGGGGGATGGAACAGAGATTTGGAGCCTGGCTGTGAGCAAGTCATATTTTTTGTTTCCTGCAACAAGTAATGAAGTCCATTAGGCTACACTTGGACTGAGACTTAGTCAGTATTATTGGAGACTTTGACTGGCATACCTTTAATTGTACAGTCTTACTGTTTTCACACACAAATTGATCCTGCTGATCTTAGTTACCACGCATAAAAGTCTTAATTTTCCAGGGGGTACAGATAAGCTTCTTATATAACACAGATCAACAAAGTTTGGTCCGATGGAAGAAATTCCAAAGGGGGGGTCCTGGCCGGCGAGCATGCGTCCTCCCTCGGGGTGAGGGGGGCTTTAAAGGGTCCGGAAGTCTCCAGGAGGGGTTGATCTGTCTGAGGGTTTCGTGACCTGACCAGATGGGTGGGGCTGGCATGGCACACTGATGCTGGAGGGTTAGACCTCCTTCCCGTGGCTTTGGGCCTGGCTCTCCAGGTAGACACACTAGAACCTATAAACCGGGGGGGGGGGTAGCTATGAGCGGATGCTGCTTATGTATGAGGCACTAATGTGCAGCTTTCAGGACATAACTTTCTGTTTCAGGCTGAGTTACCCATAACACAAAAGTAACCAAAGTGGGGATGGACAATGTCTTCCCAAATTCTGATCTGATCGGACCTTCAGTGGCCTATGATAGTAATGCTTAGTTCTGGCACAACCCGAGAAAGTTCAACCACAGCAGCCCTCAACCTGGCACCTCTCTACCATACATCTTGAACAGATGCTGAAATTCACGGTGAGCGAAGTGTGTTCTGGGGAGGGCGGCTGGGGGCGCGACGAGGGTGGGGGTGACCCCTTGACGGGGAAAGACATGTGGCCACACCTGACAGGTCGGGCGGGTTCACCATCTCGGTCTAAAGTAACCTTTTTACAAACTAGAAATTATTGGTTTCTCCTGGGCTTTCCTTCGCCGTGGGGCCTCTACTCTGCTTGCTGGGGGGTCTGGCCAGCTTCCATTCCGCCCCACAGTGACAAAACAGTTACTTACTTTTCTTGAGTCATATCTTGGCCATGGGCTATTTCTGATTCCCTGGGGGACCTGTAACAACCCAGCTGGAACACTCGACATTCTAGTGGGCTCGTTCTGGCATGGAGGCTAAAGATATAGTTTCCTACCCCACCTCGTAGAAGTGATCCAGAGGTGTGGAATAGGGTATATATACACCTTGAAGTACCACGAATGCATGACCTGCTATCTAGATGGCAGTTTGTAAATAGTTTTGAAATGTTTATGATTTTTTGTTTCCATTTTAAAATGTTGAGATTGTTAATACATACTTTTAGATATCCTCAGACAGTTCGACACATGAATAAGAAATTACTATGGGTGACTTAAAAATAGTATCTTAGAACATGAGGGGTATTAACAGCCCAGTTAAAAAGTCATGAATTATTCAGGAGTTACAAAGACAACATGCTGCTATTGCGTTTCTACAAGAGACGCACTTGAGTGCTGAGGAACACAGAAAACTACACAGAGGCTGGGTGGGGGAGGTCTTTGCAGCGGAGTATCAGCAACAAACCAATAGAAGGGGAGTGGCCATATTAATAAGAAGGGATGTACCCCTCTCAGTCTCATATGTGGACTCCGACCCAGAGGGCAGATATGTGAGACTCAGAGGTGAATATAAGGGTCAGAAATGTACCTTCTTAAATCTATACGCCCCTAATGAAGAACAGGAAAGGGTGCCCTTTGTAAACAAAGTAATCTCAGACTCTGTCCCAGCTCCACATAGTTTCATAATCATCGGGGGAGATTTCAATTCTGTAATGAACTTACATCTTGATAGAGTTGGTTCCAAATCTATAGGTCCAGCCCGAGCCAGTAGGGCTATATCCAGATTGTGCTCTGAGCTGTCATTGGTTGACGCTTGGAGATTCACCGGCCCAAGGGAAAGAGATTACATATACTATTCACCTAAGTATAGAATGTACTCCAGAATTGACTTCTTCTTAGTATCATCTAATGTTACAATATCTTAACAGGGCTGATATAGGGAACATCTGTCTATCAGATCATACCTCAATCTCCTTAGATATAGAACTAACCCCAACACCCCCAGAGTCTATATGGTGACTAAATGTCAGCTTGCTGACTCATAATGATTTTAAAGATTTAATTTAGAGGTCCACAAAATAATTTCTGGCTTTCAACCCACCGGAAAACATGGAGGCAGGCGTCAGATGGGACGCTCTAAAGTTTTATTTAAGGGGAGCCATTATTAAATATGCTTCTTGGTACAAAAAATCCAGAATCAAGGAACGATGTGAACTAGAACAGAACATTTCTCAACTAGAATCAGCACATCAAAAGATACTGGATCACCTCACTAAACTACAGCTGGATAGGCTAAAATTAAAACTTAACAAAATTTTAGATACACACATCGAAGGTCAGCTTCGACATTACAAACAAAAATATTACGAACAGCGCAGTAGGGCTGGGAAACTGTTAGCCTGGCAGCTTCGTAAAGAAAGGTCTTCTCGGGCAGTACTGAAGCTGTGAACTATGGATAACAACTCCACAATCACATCCCCCACCCTCATCACTGCTCAATTTCAGAAATACTATGGAGTCCTTTATCAGGCAGAAAGAGGCCCCTTTCATCAAGAGAGAATCATTTCCTACCCAGATAAACTCCAACTCCCCAAATTAACCAAGGCACAGAAATTAGGGCTAGAGTCCCCTATCTCTAAAACAGAGATCATACAGAAGATTAAGCAGCTAAAAAATGGGAAGGCCCTGGGAATGGATGGCTATGTGGCAGAATTTTATAAAGAGCTTATGGACATTTTGTTACCTCCACCTGGAGGGTGCTTTTAATGAGCTGTTGGGAGGAGAGGGGGTAGCCCCACGATCTTGGAACCAGGCCCAGATCTCAGTCATTCTCAAACCGGGCAAGGACCTGGAAGATTGTAGATCTTATTGACATATCTCTCTCTGCTCCCAGTGGATTCAAAGATTTTTACAGGGATCATGGCAGATCGCTTACAGGAAGTAGTAAGGGCCCTGGTTCATAATGACCAAACAGGTTTCATCTCCAGCCGTTACCTACGGGACATCATACATCGCTTATTAAATGTAATCTCAGCCCAGAAG
Organism: Neoceratodus forsteri; assembly: GCA_016271365.2. NCBI lineage: Eukaryota > Metazoa > Chordata > Ceratodontiformes > Ceratodontidae > Neoceratodus > Neoceratodus forsteri. The sequence continues at coordinate 262,944,461 of CM057454.1, read as the reverse complement.
ACTATTAAACAATTTCAATTAGCCATCAGCATGGATGCTGAGAAGGCTTTTGACAGGATTGATTGGAGATTTTTAGAGGAGACCCTGAAGAGCTTCGGCCTAGGGGATAAATTCTTAGCAATCATCAGAGCACTCGGCAATGCTCCAGAGGCTAGAATCAAGGTGAACGACCATCTCTGTGACAGATTTCCCCTATTAAGGGGAACAAGACAGGGCTGTCCCTTCTCACCACTGCTCTTTGCTCTGTCCCTAGAACCACTGGCGGTTGATATCGGAGCACAGCCTCACATAAAAGGGGTGAAGGTGGAGGGCCACACTCAGAAAATTGCATTTTTATTTTATTTATTTATTTAGCTTTTGTTAACAGTGTAAGTGCACTAGCCATAAAATGACTATTTTCAGGCATGACCCGGGAGAGTACAGACATGCAGAAACTTAACAGGATAACAATTTATAAGTGCTTTACATACAATGAGTTAAAGAGGATACAGTATATCGGAACATGCAAAGTAAAGTGCTTTACATACAATGAGTTAAAGTGGATACAATATATCAGAGACATACAGAGTAGACCATTCATAAGTGCCTACCTATGCAATGAATAGAGAGGACCTTGGACAATAAATTATCAGGTGACATATCATATAAACAGAACAAGGTACACAAAAACAAAAACAGGTAATACAAAAGGAAGAAATAACCATTGAGAGCTGGGGTGTCATTAAGGAAAAGGTCGGTAAGTGAGGAAAAGGGGAGCAAGCCATGAAATTAGGTCATATGAGTATATGTAAGTGTAAGTGAGATGCCTGCAGTGCAAGATTGTATATGGGCAGGGAAAGAGAGCCGGAACAGGCTAAGGCAGTAAGAGGGTTATATAGAGGTGAGGAAATACTATTGTATTTCAAGAGACATCAGTCATTAGGTAGGGTGAAAGCAGGAACAGGTATCAGCAATCAGCAGATTTGAGCGCAATTTTCTCTTAAAGCATGTGTGGGAGCTAGAAAGTCTTAATGTTGAGGGGAAGAGAATTCCACAGCTGTGGAGCTGTATGCTCAAATGCAACAGTTCCTTTCCTAGTGCGGCACCTCGGCAAATTCGGAAAGGATTTATCAGCTGATCGTAGACCACGAAGTGTGTCCTGAGGAACAAGCATAGGCTGCATAGCTGCAAGACACCTAGGGGTTTGATTTCGAATTATAGAATCAATAAGACAGCCAAGGTAGTATTTCCTACTAGCTAACAAAGAGAGCCAACCAAGATCATTATAAAGTTGACAGTGGTGTTTAAGCCGAGGAGCAGAAGAGGCATAGCGACATATGTTGTTATACATAATATCCCATCTGAGTAGGTCAGTTTTATGAGCAGCCCCAAATAAGGGAGCCCCATAGTCTTAAAATATTTTTTTTGCATTGTATACCATTTTAACTCCAGCGGTCTTATTAGACCAAACCCAGTAATGCCGGAGAAAGTGGCAGCATTAAAAGTATATGCCCTGACGGGAGCAGCCCCTCCATCCTGATATGGGCAACCATCTGCTTTAAGAAAGAATCTGTCATCATCCATTTTTAAAATTAACAGTAAAAATTGAATAAAATAATATAATCGAACTAACTTAATAACAACATTTAGAATAAAAAAATTCCCCAAGGGAAGAACTATATACAGGTGGTCTTCCACAGTCGGGGGTGATTTGTCCATCTCCAACCCGAGTTCTGGGGAGAAGAAAACTTCCTCCCAAGTTAGTGGGAAATGATCCACTAAGTGTGGGTCTCCGCCCACTCGAGAGGGAACTCCCTCTCTAGGAATTAGGTCCTATAGGAATCTATTCCTGTATTGGTGGAATATAGCTCCTAAAATGGTTTCAAACCATAAGGTAACCCTCCAAATTAACAGAGGAGAGCTCCCTGTACATCGAGCCAATGAATCAAGCCTTGTTAAGAAAACCCGAAACCAACAATTCTAGCTTAAAGGGAGTAAACTATATAAAAAGAAAGATTGATACTCCAGAGAGAAAAAACAAACTAAAAGGTATTCAACCTCTAGAGGGTTCTATTTAAGGTTTGTACAGGGAGAAATAAAAAAGGGGAAGGACAGAGGAAAAGAAAAAAAAATGTCCTCCTTGTAATTATTTATAAGCCTTAAATGTGGTTGTATATATCTAGAGGAAGTACATAACGTACCTTCTTGTGTTAAAATACTAAACCCAGCCAAACTCAAAAAAAAAACACATTGCACAAACCCCCAGAAATATGGTATCTGCAAGGATATTCATTGGGAGGAATGTAATAGCCAATAGGGCTATGTTATTTGATTACTCGATGTGTAGCTACAAGAAAGAAACAAAAAATTTAACCCCAGGTGTAGCTCGTTAAAATCTTTTCAGGGATGTGGATGGCTATGCAAAATTCGTCTTATAGTCTTTTTATTAACTGAGGAATTTAGATTATTTAAAAATCCATCTATAAATCTAAACCATAGGACTCCGCCCACATCTCACTGCAATGTCCTATGACCAGAGTTCCGATCTCATATTCTTGTAAACAGTTTCCCCTTTTTTGATGTTGATCAGTAAGCCCAACTTATTCCTGGTGTCGAAGAACACCTGCAGATTGGAAAGAAACCCCTCGTGGAAAGGGCCTGGACTCGAGGAATAAGGCCTGGGGGGGGGGGAATAGGGGGAGCCAACAAGCACCCTATGTCTAATGAAGGGAAAGCCGAACGTTCCATAGGGCATATATAATAGCCTTATAATGTATGTGGGCTCTGTATACAAACATAATGTTACCCTTAAAGGAACTGTAACTCACTCTCAACCTTCAAAAGCGCTAGCAGGCACGAAAAGTCAGCTGCCCCCCCCCCAACTCATCCCTTAATATAACAACAGAGGGCCCTTCATTATGTACTTGGCTTCAGGCTGGATGTAGAGTTGGATTTCTGAAAGATTTCACTTTATTGAGCAGTGTTTGAATCCTTTGTTCTCCTGTTTTTGCTTAATCAGGGTCCTGAGATTTGTGTCCAGAGGGCGACTGCCCGACCTTAGTTATCGCTTTGAAATCCTTGTCTGATATTATCCCTCTTTGAAGTAGGTCTGATTTGGTCTCCGACGCTGAATTGTATATGATAGGGCCATTAGGGAGAAGAATTGTCAGCTTTGACGGATAAGGGGTGTGGAATTTCAAATTCTTTGCTCTCAGGAGAGGAAACGGGGGAATAATCCCTTCTAGATTGCTGGGTTGCTGAGGCATAATCGTTATCGAATAGGATGCAATGTTCACCCAACAGGACCTTCTATTTGTGCCATGCTTTGGTCAAGATTTGGTCTTTTTGTGAGAAACTACCAAATCTGATAACGAAAAATTACGGTCTGGCGTTGGGTTTAGAAGGACGAGGCCCAAGTGCACGATGGGGCCTCTCGATGTTGATTTGGAATTCTGGGCCCAAGTCCAGGGTTAAACCTAGAAAATAATCCGCGAAGGCGTTGGGGTCATTGCCCTCCTCTCCCTCAGGCAGCCTGTAAAGTCTGATGTTTTTATGATGCCCCCTATTTTCCACGTCTTCCTGTCTCATGGATAAGTTTAGTTGTTCCTGAGCTAGAGAATAAACTGCTTGTTCCAACTCTATAATTTTAGAAGTGTTGTCCGAAATCTGGGTATCAGACTCAGTGACCCTCGTCTGCAATTCTCCGAGATCAGTGCAGATATCTCGTAGAGCATCTCGCATTTCGGACCTAAATTCCGAAATAGCAGACAGAATAGCCTCTGAACGTGAGTTTTCCATTGACAATATCCTTTTCTTTTCACTCCTCTTGCCCCGTTTTCTGTCTGACTGGGATGCTGAGTGTGAAGAGTTATCGCTGTCGAGCAGGCCGCCGTCTTCGTTCTCGGGAAGATTTAGCAAAGTTTGAAAGCGGTTTCTCTCCTGACGTGCCATAACTTCCGAGGCTTGATTAAATAACTGCAATGTCTCTCCCACGTTATCGATTGATAAAAGGTTCTAAATAGGGTAATATTTTTTTCTGAATAAGGGAGAGAGCTTGTTTTATTAATTCGATGCTGCAGGAGAGCATGATCTCCATGTGCTCACGCCACCATGTTTCCACCGGAAGTCAGGGATATATTCTTTTGAAACCCTTAAAATAAGGTATGATTTCTCCAACAGTGACCTTTACAGATATACCCAGGTCAAAAATTATATACTGAGACAGAGAGAAGTGGGCTCCAGAATACCGGATCCCATGCCAATACTGTGGAAATTTCTTGGGGACTGTATAAGCGACTCCATTTGGGGCCATTTGGTGGGTCACCGTATAAAATTCTACGAGAGGGAATGGGTGACTCTTCAGTATCAATATTGAGTAGTTGGTGTAGGGACCTAGAACTTGAGGTTTTGGAACAAGCGTGGCAGCAGGCATCTCTAATGGCCCATAGAGTCACCCATTCAACTAAATGGCATGAGTTTGCCAGAGCAGATATTTCCACTCTCCGGCTTTCCTGACCAAGTACCTCCCTCCCTCTCCTATGGTAGATGCTGGCGGAGTTGCTCATGTAGGCTAACAGACTTAGGTCATGTTTTTCAGACATTTCCTCAGATAACACCTTTTTGGTGCATACTACAACAGGAAATTTCAGATTGTCTGGGAGAGACGGTTGAACTTACCACGGAAGTGGTATTACTGTCTCTATTTCTACCACATAGGCTGACATGGCACAGAACTCTCTTCCCAGTATACATCTTGGCAGCAAAGAATGCCATTACTAGACGCTGGATGTCCCCCATAAACCCCACAATTAATGACTGGGGGGGGGGCGGCATCCGAGATTTATTACATGGAGGCCTTAATGGCTAAACTACACAATAAGTACCCAGTCTGTGGGGTACTATGGAGACCCTGGGTGATGTATGTATCAAGGCATGATCCGGATTTTGTTCCTTAGTTTTCTCCCACTGTGGTTCGGGGGGTGGGGGAATGAGGTCTGGAACTAGAGAGACAAGGGAGAGGCCCTTCACTTCTGCAACAGTAATAGAACACGAACCTAGAGATTGCGTTTTTAGTAAATGATTATAGGGGCTGTTATAATGGAATATTATACCATCAGTCATAGCTTAAAGTATAACAGCTTTCAACTGCATCATGTTGTAAATATTTGACCAATGGCTATGGAACTTGTATCTATGTTATGGAGGAATGGCTGTAATACAGGCTTGTTGTCACATCTACTGAATAAAAATAAAAGAAAAAAAAAAAGAAAAATTACGTTAACACATTGGAGATGGTAGGACGTTTATTTCTCTCTCAGGACAAACTGACTGTTGTTGCAGTTGCGCATTTGCTCACAGGATTCTGGTGAAATTAAAATTGTATTTATTTTTTAATTTTAGTTTATTTTGGCCCCCTTCTCACCTGACCAGTATCCTCATCAGCCAGTCCCTCCATCCAGCTTCCAGCTCCATCACCCACCATTCCTGGGACTTAGTGTGCCCCCAGGGATGAGTCCCCTCCCCCCCGGGAAGGGCTGCTGGGGGTCGAAGTCTGTCCTCCCGATAGAGGTTGAGTGTCAGTTCCTGGAGTTCTAGCCAGGTTGGTGGTGCGGGGTGGCATTATGCACGGTTGGACAATTTTCCTTTATTTCTGTCCCTGTCTCCTGTCGGGATGCCCAGGCTCTGACAAGCATACTAGCATGCTGTGTGTGTCCGAGCACCAGCCTCCCCCTTCCAGAGTTCCGGCTTCAGCTTGTACTGACACCTGTGGTCACCATGGAGGAAGTATCGTAGTGGATACCAGACGCCCACCCACGCCGAGGAGGCAAGCACCTGCTGGGATGCTCAGCCATCCTCCCCAGCCGGCCCTTCAACAGCTGAGGCTCATTCCCGAACCTGGGTCACCGGCCTCATGAGCTGAAGCACTACTACTGTGCTGATGGGCCGGGGTAAATTTCAAGTTTGTACCAATAAATGAACCAGATTCATTATTGTTAGTTTTTATTTTTTTTTCTTCTTCTTCAGAAAACCCACGTATGTGCTTAAGGGCATTAGTTGCGTAGATATTAGTTTTTGTCCAGTCTTAGGCCATCTATCATGGGGATGTTTGTATTGCAAGATATGTTCATATGACTTGTACATTAACTGTTTTTCATCCTTTTTTAATTTTATCTGGGGTTTTTTTTATACATCTTCATATTTTATACATTTATATGAATAAATGTGACTTGAATACTGTGAAAACAGATTTGCTATCCTAGGCAGTAATCTAATTGCTGATTGGATAATGTATGAGATGTTCTACAAACACAAACCAATAAGGACGGAGCTGGTTCAGAGTTCATATTGAAGGGGGAAGAATTAACCAGACCCACAGATGACTGGATATAATCTAATCCACAGAGAAACCTATTTATTTAAAATAAATTGGTGTACTGTGCTGTATGCAGGTGTATCTCTTCTGTCCTGCAGATGACATGCTAAACAGAAGTCCTTTCTGTCTGTCTGTGGTCTTTGTCCAGGTGGAAGTTAAAGATCACATGTCCCTTATCGAAAAAGAGTAGGGGAATTTTATTTAAAAAAATAAATCGTACAATAACAAAAATCAAATTATCCATCACTCTTTACATTAATTACAAGGGAATAATTCACATTTTATATTTGTACATTCATCATACAGTATACAGTGAGGACAAAATCTAGGTGTGTGCGCCATGGTCCTTACAATTTACTCCCGTCTATTCACAGTTTCTCCATGTTACTTGGAAGTTCTGTCTGGATCAAGTTGTATATGCTTTTGTATAAATGTCCCTAACTGCTTTTTATGTTTGCTTGCATGCATGTGCAAGAAACATAGTGCCACCATATGAGTTTTCGTAGGTGTGCCACCCCCACTTCCAATGCCCTGATCCCTTTTGCAGGCGCATCCACACCGCACCAGTGAATGTCCGAGCTGTCTATGACAGCTATTCAGATGCAGTGGCATACAGTTGAAAGAGAACGACCGCTACAATCAGCAGTGGTAACGTGTAGGCAGTTTGCATATTGCCGTGCCATCCACAGTATGCAAACTGCCTACATGTCACCACTGCTGATTGTAGCAGTCATTTTCTTTCAGCTGTACACCACTGCATCTGAACTGCTGTCATTGCTCATTTTGTTTTGATTTCTCTTTAAACGGCGGACCGATTTGTGAGGCACACACAGGCTGCCCATCCGGTTCCAGTCCAGACAGATGATTCCAGTCCCGATACAGCACAGATTCATTAGCCGACGGGGTACTCAATCCGCTTCGGCATGCCCCTCCCCAGTTCATTTGCCCAAGGAGTAGCCTAATCCTCGACTGCATGATGCGCCCCCATTTGTTGTGTGCCAACCTCGGCTCATGCACACACACCCCCAGCACTGTATGTCCAACAGGGTGCCCAATCCCCATCGGCTCAGTGCCCCCAAAACAAACTTCCAGTTGCCACGTGAGCCCACCCCAAGCGTGGCAAGGATCGCGTCATCATGCTCCCCCCCTCTCATACTGTATGGCCAGCGGGGTGCCCAATCCCCATCGGCTCACTACCCCAAACAGACTTCCAGTACCATGCTGGGCCCACCCAACATGGCAAAAGTCCATGTCATCTTTGTAAAACAAACCCTGTAACAAAAGAAAATGGTCCCTCACTGACTCTCTTGCCCCCCCCAACCCGCAACCACCCTCTGCGCACCCCACCTCCCCACGCACACCCTCACCCCATACTTACCTCCAGAGGCCAGCGCGATGATCTTTGGTAGACCGGGAACATGTCTGCACTCTTCAAAGCCAACCGCGAACTGAAGAAATTGCAGTAAGCTTTATAATGGCATAAATGGGTTTTGTTCAACTTTGGTGCAAATCTCAGTCACTTTTTTGAATTTTTGCACCAAATATTCAACATGGAATTCTTGGGACCCTATCTCATGAATTCAGTGACTGTCATCTGGTTATTCGATCCTGAAAGGTGATTTTGCGGTCACTGCGTGGAATCACCTTTTGGGACCAATTAACTGTTCATGAGGTAGGCTCTCAAAAAGCCTATGTTGCAAATTTGGTGAAAAAATTCTAAAAAAATTAAGTTACAAGGGTGCACTGCACAGTTTCCACGCACAGTCGTAAGTTCGCGAATTTGTAATATTTTCACTCCAGATTTTCAACATTGGCATTTGTCCACACATTCTTATGAACAGTACAGCTGTCATTTTTCACATCCTGGTCGAAATGTGTTTTCGCACTTCCAGAGCAGAATAGCACGGTCGCTGTGGGAAATCGGTGTTCGGGACAGATTAAGAAAATCACAGTAGTACTGTTCATGAGTGGAGGTCCCAAAATGCCTATATTGAAATTCTTTTGCAAACAATCCCCAGAATAATTGCATTACAGGTGTGCGTTGCGCAGTTTCTACGCACGCTTATGACGTCACTTTTTTTTTTTATATTTTCACTCCAGATTTTCAGCATTACCATTTTTTTTACACCTCCTCACGAACAGTACAGATGTAATTTTTCACATCGTGTTCAAAATGTGTTTTCACACCTGTGGCGCCAAATGGCGCAGTCATTGTGCAAAATCGCCTTTTGGCTATCAAACTGATAGTGTCACTGTTCATGCGGTGGGGTCACAAAAAGCCCATGTTGAAAACTGGGACTATAAATATCAAGAAACGCCCAGGGTGTAGGATTTCCGACCATAACGCCCTACCCTGTAGGGACTGACAGGCGTCAGGGGTGTGACTTGGGATTGTCAACAGTAATGCTCACGCCATTCCACCACCACCCTGCAGCCAGTGACAGGTATTGAGGTGCACTTTGGACTCTTTGGCCTCAGAGTTCACACCATTCTCCTATACTGCACCCTTTTTTAGTGTATTTCCTTATGGAATGAGGTGAGTGTAAAGCCTGAACACCTCAATGCACACCTTGACACTTGTCAGTGTCTGCAGGGTAGGGTGAGGTGAAATGTCATGACCGTTGTGGGCGATGACCCAAAGCCACGCCCCAGTGCCTGTCCATCTCTGCAGGGTGGGGGTGGAGTTGGCGTCAGTTCAGTACATCACTGCCATTCCTATACTGCATCTGTCTAACTCCTACACTTCCACTGCTAATGCCAGCAAGCAAACATTCGGCATTGACAACTGCTTGTTTCACCATGTCGACCATATTCTGAACAGACATACATTTTTGTTTGTTTGTTAGGGCAGGCATTTTCCTGGTGTTATTGCCAACATCAGTGCACTTCATGTCACTAAGCTTACTTAGGTCTGAGTTATTTATGTCTATTTTTATATTTGCTAATATCTGTTTGCTTAACTTGTTGAATAACTGGTTTTATTTTTCTCACTCTTAATTGTATACTGTCTTTGGATATTTTTCACAATCAGGAATTGCTCTATGTTTTAGGTCTCTATTCTGGACCCTCGCGGGTCATGCATGTAAATAGGCAGTTTACAGCATTTTTGTTTATATAGCACCCTTTCCCTAGGGCTCAGAAAAAAAACATTTAAAATATACAGAGGTACTGGTTCAGGAGGTGGTATAGTCTAGTGGTTAGGGAACCAGGAAATTACACGTTTACACTCCTATAGAGCCAAATACTCATTGTGCAAATTGTGGTAAGTCGTTTAACCTCCCACTGCTCCAGTCTACCTAGCTGCAGAAATGGACAGAAGTAGGACCCCACCGTCTACCCACAGGCATAGAGGTAGTGCTACTGCTTGTGACGCTGGTGACCTAGGTTTGGAAGTGAGCCAGAGTTGTCCTGAGCCCTCTAGGGGGAGGAGGGTTGAGCATACCAAAGAGATGTACTCCTCTGGGGAGGGAGGGCTGTGCACTCTACTTCCGCCACCTAGGTGAGCATAGGTGGCAGTGCAAGCTGGAGCTGCTATGGGGGGGGGGTACTGGCGCCTCTTGACTGCAACTTTCTTGATAATGGTTATCCAGGGAGCGATGGGGGTGGGGAGACAGTAGAAAAAACACTTCTTGGCTGAGGCTTGATGTAGCAGTGTCCTCCCACAGGCCCTGCACCACCTACTGGACTTCCTGCCAAACTTCAGAGTTAAATTCCTTTTGGGGCTTGAGGAAACCTGAAGGAGTTCCACCAATGGAGGCAGACTGTGGCACACTACATGGCAAGTAAGCAAGTCCCAGAGACAGCAGGAGGCATGGCTAGGGAGGACACGGGTAATGGGGGCAGGATATGTAGAGTGGGGAAAAAATGAAACAGGACCATACTGGAAACGAGATGTTGCATCTTAGCTGTGCTATCCTGAGTAAATAAATTGTAAAATAAATAAAAGAAATTAACTATAAATGAAAATGAGAAAGACTGAATGAAAGGCAGAAAAAGGAGAGTGTGATCAGACATGGGGAGATGGGGAGGAGAAAGTTGAAAAAGGGGAAGGGGTAATACATTATTTGTTATAAAATGGACAAGTATAATTATTTTTTTATTTATTTAGGATATTACATTCTTTGTGATAAAATGGACAAGTAAAATTAAGATTATTTATTAAAAATTTGGCGATCGGGATAGGCACACTAAGCCAAAAAGGTATTCAGTTGACTAGTGTATTTACCTAGTTAAAAAAATAAATAAATAGCTAAACATTCTCTGTCAATGCAACAGGTCCGTGTAACCCACCTTCCTGGATGCACCTGTAAACTAGCTATCACGGTTAGCGTGCCTTTTTCTGATCAGAACAATTACTAATCAATAAATATTTGTTTAAAATAAATCTTAAGTTAAATCAGTGCATTAGCACTGATTATGTGTTGTTCATAGTTTTAAAAATATAAATAAAAGCACATTACTTAAGTGATTAGTCACAGCACGTTGATTTGTACTACTGTTAGTAACAGATTTAAGAAAAACAGATAGTTGTGGATTAGAGAGGTCTTTCTGTATAGCAGTTATGGTTTGAAGTACAGTATGAACAAATATGTGACACGAGTAGCATGCCATCAGTTTCTTCTTGTTTTTCTTTGTGAAGTTCAGGAAGCAAGAGATTGTCCTTAATTTTTTTTTTTGTTTGTAGTTGCTGCTGTAAGATTTGATTAATTTGAAAGGAACATAAACTAGACTTGTCACCAAAGTCATTTTAATGACAGTGAAAGGACAGTTGTTAGTTTGTTCAGGAACACTCTATATGTGGTTTAGGATTTGGTGTTGGGGGAAATTCAACATTTATTTATTAATTTGCTTTTAGTTACCAGTAAGCACACTGGAAACCTACCACTTTTATAGGGGTAACCTGGAGGTCAGTGACAACATAGCATAGAACAGCACGATTATACAACAGAATAAACTTGTAATATAAGTAAGCAGTAATGCACGAGAGGGTGTGTGATTATGGGTCAATAATCGTATGCCTCTTGAGGGTGTTGTTAGGCACAAAGCACTAGTGCTGAGCACCTATAAAGACATGAGCGAGCAGTGTGATTATTGACCATAATTGTACATCCCTTGAGCCTTCATTGCACTTATGTGTAAGAAAAATCACACCAACTAATTTTTCTTACACATTTTATAAACTAAAAAGAGATCTGCATGGGAAGCTGCGAGTAAAATCCCAAAAATAGTTCCTCGTTTGTACCACATGACTCCCTCGATAGCACGGCTCTACTGATGTTTTGGCTCCTGATTGGAACCTTCCCTGGTAGTGTTACACCACAGTGAATCACACACTTGTGAACTGGTTCCTTAAATGGAAAGCTGCAAAATGAGCAGTGCTTCAAGGTGCTGTATACATTGCAAAACTTCCTTTCTGGCTGTGACATAGAATAACACTGCATGGTTGGGGAGAATCGGCTGCTACAGCCCTGCACTTCACAGTGTACTGATCCTTTTTCTCACAGGCACAAAGGCTGCCAACTTGACAAAAGTGCAGGCATGTAGTTATGGGCATATTATTACATGGCTGTACTGGTGTTCTGACCTTTCAGAGCACTTGATTTGTTTCCTTAAACATGACTGTTAACCTTATAATCTGTATAATTTTCTTTCTTTTAATAGACTCTTCCATTCGATAATAAACCTGAAGAGAGTGCTTGTTGACTCTGCTCATTTTCTGATTCTAAAGGACAAGAATGAGTACAAAGTTGACCCTTCCATTCCCTTCCTCCAGATGGTGAGAAGCCCTGTCTTTCCCATATAGTTTCTTCTAAATTTCTCAGTGTGATATGATTTTGTGCCACTGCAATCAAAGCATTACATTAAAGGAAAATGTATTTCTTCAAGGCACTAGGATAGTATATATTTTATGTAGTTCACATGCAGATTAGTATGACAAATAGCTGCTTAGAAAGTAAGTGATGCTTGCAGTCATTCGCTGATTCATAAGACGGTAATCCATTTCCTAAGTGACGAAGTACAGTATTGTATTCACACAGTAGGACCCGGTTATTGCCAAATTCAGAGGTACAGTTATTTCCATTGTGTTACAGGTATTCCTTATGTTATTTAAAAAAACATGTCATTTTTGTAACATGAAAGGAAATCCATGTTTATACACCATAAACTATCATTTAGACAGACACACACACAGACAATGTAAATGCCTTTCCAATGCTCAAGGTGTGTTATAAACTAAAATTTTAATTACTGTTCATGAACCTATAATAATAGATTCAGCATAGTTCTACAGTGCCACATAAACAATAAAATTACATTATGACATGAAAACACAGAAAGAAAAATAATGTGCATTTGCAAAAGCAGCAATATGAAATGTTCTCAATTTTAGTCAAATACGGTTCCACATTATAGAATTTAAACAATTTACAAAAGTCTGGGGGAATAAGTAAGCTTTATGGCGGCTGTTAAAGTTACCGGCCGAGGGAATGGAACAGACATTCCAGGCAAAAGTGTTCCACAGTCTAGGCCCAGCTACTGCAAAAGATCTGTCCCGAGCAGACTTTAATCTGTAGTAAACGTTAGGATAGACAGGCCAAGATGATCTGCAGAGTGCAAAGCCCTGAAAACATGTTGAGTGGCAAGGGTCTGTGAGGTACGAAGGAAAAGTGGCACTTAATGTCTTGAAAAAAATGTTGAACTACTACCAAGTAGTCAGAATGTTAAGTGAGGGGTTCCTTGTTGAAGGTGTAATACAGTAATTGTGGAATTATCATCTGCTAATTGTACAGTTCTGTTTTTTTAAAAATATTTTTTCTATCCTTGGAAATACTGCCTAGTTTTGGACACAGATCATGTCATCCACTCTAAGTATGGCCAGTTGAGTCCTGTGGTCTCTGTACAGTGTCTTAATGCCTGCAACCATGTCACCACTTTGGCTTCACCCCTCTGTCTCTCCAGGATGCAGTGTACATCGGGAGGGGGCCGAGGCTTCCAGGTACACTAGACCAGTTAAGGAAACAGAGGGGGGCTGACATTGTCCTGCTCACATCTTCTGAATTTTTCTCCCCACCTGTAGACTGGAGAGCAAGGCTTTGTGTGGTAACCCACAACATCCAAGCCAACTCCAAAACCAGCTGCAAGAGGCACTCAAGTGGCAGTACATGTCAACCCCCTCCTCCTGAAGTTGGAAAGCTTTTCCATAGCCTGGAGATTTTGGGGGGCTTACAGCATGCAACGTGGGTTTCTGTGTGACAGCACAGTGTGCTAACCCCAACACTGCAGCGTAAGGTCTACAGTAATGATGTGTTTTCACTAGCGATCTGACAACTGTTCAGTTATTATAAATAATGTTTTGTAGACCGTGTGGTTTGACATACTGTGGTAACCTAGTATCATAGTAACAAATATGTATAAGTCGGAAGGGATCTAGGTCCATCATATCCCTGCCCCAGCTTCATAAGCAGGTATGAACAAGTGTGCTGCTGAAAAATCAGAAAGGCTGCTAACCAAGGTACGTGGTTGAACTCAAAAACGTAGGAGTGCATGGCACTAAAAAAAAACCTAAACACTTGCAATGAGGTTAACTAAAGTTAGAAACAGCGGAAAATATAAGCATGCAGATCACAGGTGGTAACACACCTGCTGCCAGGTATACTCAAGTACACACACACACTAAATTTGTCAAACTTGTGTAGAACTTGAGAGCTGGCCTACCATGTAGCAGATAGTCAGGTGGCAAACTGTAAAAAAACACATTTCCTATATGTATCATTTTTATAAGGTGTACTGACAGCTCTGGGTGTTACCACACTAAGTCCCAACAGTTTTGCACCTGTACTGTGCACTTTCTTCAGGGATGCATCCCCCTCGTCTATCTAAAGTATTTATACAATATGTATTAAAAATGACAGCTGGGGGCGCTAATGAGCAGTTAAGGAGCAGTAACGTCTTTTCTGCAGCTCTGTATCCATTTGACATAAAAGAACAAAAAAAAAAGTGATTAAATCCAGATTATTAATCAACTATTCGACATAAATAGATGCAGGAAGCTTTAATGGATGAGCATTTGCTAAATATGGGGAAACCCTCTTGGAACGCACTGAAAACAACGAAAAAAGCCTCGGCTTCTCCTGTAGCAGAAGGACATAACATCATCACGCTTTTGGCCCTGGAGATGGAGATTATCGGCCGGACTCTTACGGCTCAAGTTCTAGCAGCAATTACACCCAAACTGGACATCATCACAATCAAAACATCCGAACTGTCTGAACAGCTCACCAGTCAAGCAGCGGAGTTATTAGAGGCAGAAGCCCGAATATTCACCTTGGAAGACCGAATTGAGTAGCTCCCAGAGACAGTCCAAGACCTCCAGAAAGAATTGGGAGAATTACAAGAGCAAATAGATTACCAAGAGAATTATCAGTGCCGTAATAACCTTGGGATACATGGTCTCCCAGAGAGTAAAGAGGGGAGCTCCCCTGAAGAATTTTGCAGTAAAGTGCTTCCACAACTGCTGGGCCTGGAGCTGAAAGGTGGCAGATTTAAAATTGACAGGGTGCATAGGGCCCTTGCTCCGAGGCCATCAGCAGGAGAACCCCCAAGGCAGCTGATTTTCAGACTGCATGATTTTAGGGATAGGCAAGCCATCTGGTTTGTGCCCAAAAAGCAGAAAGAGGTCGTATATCAAGGGGCCCATCTGTTTCTACACCAGGCTTTCTCCCAGTTGCTTCAGAGGAAAAGGAGAGTATTCAGTCCTGTTTTAGATGCTCTCCGTGCCAACAAGATAGATTTTCAATTTCTGTACCCTGCCACGGTGAAAATTAGCAGAAAGGGAGTGACCTATACTTTCCGTGAGATTGACAGAGTACAGCGCTTCTTGAAGGACTTGGAGGAAACATGCAGATGTGGGCTGTACCCCGGGACCTTGGCTGATTCAGATAAGTGAAATACATGACTGATTTACTGGGTAGGAATCAGTATCTTTATGCGGTAGGGGTTGCAGCTCACACAAACTCTAAAGTGAACGTTTTTGGAAGTGCCACAGGTAGTGGCCTACCGCATGTTGCCTGGAGATGGAAGCATGCATATTGGGCTACCAAGCTGATTATTGCAACTGTAGCGCTGTTTCCCGAGAGAGGATAAGAGACGGGCGGTTGCTAGCCAGACAGGATTGTTCACTATGGATTACTTTGGTGGAGAGCTCCTGGGGGGTTGTTTGTGGTGAGGGGGGTTGTCCTTTACTAGTTACCAGAGGAGACCTGGGCTAGGACCAGCACAATGTGAGACCTGAGGAGGATTTGAGGTGGAGGCCTGAGCACTTACCCTGAACTTCCAACGCTATATGGTAATAGTACTGCAGGATGCTTACAGGGCTGCAAATTATCATTGAGAGCTGTGATCAAGGTCTTCTGCACTTTGGTTTTGGCCTCGGGGGGGGAGCAACACCAAGATGGGACATAGACTCAAAAGAAAAACTTTTATTGTGTGAAGTGGACGGTGTCGCTGCGATTGCCCCCCGCCGTCGATCAGTCTGGAGCTGCACCGGAGGGAGGCTGAACTACCTTAATTTTTTCCTAAATACACTTGAGCAGGGCTGGAGGAGAGAACTGAATTTTCAGTTGTCACGGAGGAAAAGAGGGGTTTGCTGCAACGGGGTTTTTGGGGGGGAAGGGGAGGGCACCAGTGAGCTTACTCAGTGACAGAGCCTCAAGGCGGAGCACTCGTGATAAAGGAACACTTTAAGGAACACTGCGCAGCTATGAAGGGGGGGGAGTTGTGTAATTTGAAGGGGTACAGTATAGGCTTTAAATGGCTCTTTGCTTCCCTTTTCATAGTAGGGTACTGGAGCGCTGGGCATGGATAGACAGCCTTTATGAACACTTGAGAGGGATGGCACCATGCTGCTGTGATGCTGCAGCACTCTGGACTGTGGGTAAGTAGGGGTCTTAATAGAGCAGCCCAGAGAATAAAGGAAAGGGACTGGTAAAGGGGTCAAATGCAATGCAGGGGATGGGAGGCAATTAAAATAATTTGGAAATGGATGGAGTGGAGAAAGGGGATGAAAATAAGGAATGAATCACTTGTATATTTTGATTAACCATATAGTAGGTACGGGGGGGGGTGCATCCTATACTTATACTTGCAAACTTGGTGAAGAATCGGGAAGGGGGGCAGTGAGTGGACTGGTTTCATATCTGTTCCTTCAAGTCCCAGTAAATGTAATGGGAAATAGAAGGATGTTACAGGATGAGCCTGATAGATCTAGGACATGTGTTACAATTCAAAGTTTGGTTAATGTTGTTTTTTGTTTATCTGTTGTAATCCTGCCAGTTGCAGGAATCATGGGGAGGAGGGAGGGGGATATTGAATATTGTAACTAATGCTGGGACACTGCAACAATATTTGAGTGATATGCTGAATGAGGGAAGACGGAAAATAGGGATTTGGATTGTAAACAACAGGGACAAGAATGGTTAAGGACAATGTGATTGTGTCATGGAAGGTCTGTGACTTCCACAACCCCAAAAAAAGGAAAAATATGTTATAAGCTCTAAAGAACTAGCAGGCCCAGATAACGTTAGTTCAGGAGGCCCATCTAACTGTGGAGGAACATCAAAAGCTGGTGGGTGGTGGCTGGGTGAGGGCGTGTTATGCTGCAGTGTTTAATTCGCATAAATGAGGAGTAGCAATACTGTATCATAAGAATTACCCCATCACGGTACATAGGGTGTGGCAGATCTGGAGGGGGGTCGATATGTGTTTGTACAGGGAAGGGTAAAGGAGGAACAGGTAACATATGCCAGTATTTATGCCCCATCGATGTTCAATGCTGAATTTTACAAACGACTGCTGGATGTTATGGTGAGGGAACAGTTCCCCAATTTACGCCTGGGAGGGGACTTGAATTGTGTCATGGAACCCAGCCTGGACCACTCGGAGAGAACAGGCAGACATGAGAGGGTACTTGCCCAATAGAAACAAGGGATGGTGGATCTGGACATGGTCGATGTATGGAGGGCAGCTAACCCTGGGGCTCAGGAATATACGTTCTACTCCAGCCTACATAGGACGTGCTCCAGGCTGGACTATGTATATGTCACAAGAGAAGGTTATACGGGGTACAAGACGTACAGCATAGGCCTATTCATATCTTGGACCATTCCATGGTGATACTCAAACGATTTCCTGAGGTGGGTCTGGTTCCTTGTCCAGGATGGCACTTTCCTACATATTTGATGTTGTCAGAAAAATTCAGACAGTAGCTTGAAACAACAGTGGAACAATGCAAGGAGGCGATCAGGCTACTGCCCTATTAAAGTAATATATCATGTAGGCAGGGAAGGCATATATGAAGGGGCAACAATTGGATATGTAAACAGGCATAAGAAACAAAAGAATTAGAAGACAGGAGCTAGAAAAATGAAAGAGTTAGAGAGGAAACTGATTGTGCTTCGATCAGAACAGCTTAAAGGGGAATTGCTGGCACTTAGAGGAGCTCTTAATCTGCTACTCATAGGAGAGGCTAGCATGTCACTATTCTGTGCCAGACAGTGACTTTATGAATGGAGAAACAAACCTGGAACGATACTGGCTCGGCTAGTGAGGGGTAAAAGAACAACAGCGGTGTTGACAGGAGTGAAGGACAATAGGGGGCAACTACAAAAGATTAATGAGAAAATAAGGAGGGCTTTCGAACCTTTTATGAAGAGATATATAAAGCAGAAAGTGGGAATGCAGAGCCTTCGATGGCCCAATTCCTAGAAGGGTTAAGCATACTGGAGCTTCTGGAGGAGCAACAGAAAAAACTAGGGGAAAAGATAACAGCCAGTAAGTTTAGGAAGGGCAATAGCAGCAGTAACAAATGGGAAAGCAGGAGGACCTGATGGGTTTGTTATGGAATACTACAAGGAGTTGCGGGGGACCTCATTGGGGCCATGGCTGGTATGCTAGAGGAAGAGGATGGGTTACCAGCAGATAGCCTACAGGCAATGATATGTGTAATCTCTAAACCAGGTAAGGACCCAGAGGAGTACGGGTCTTACTGACCAATCTCACTCCTGAATTGCGACACCAAAATCTTTGCCAAGGTATTGCCACATAGACTAGAGAGGATTCTGCCCCAACTGGTGCATGGAAACCAGACCATATTTGTGCAGGGATGCCAGTCTTACCTTAATATGTGGAGGCTCCTTAACATATTCCAATGGGGAACCGGCATCCAGGACAAGTGGTGGTGCTGTCCATGGATGATGAAAAGGCATTTGATCGCATAGAATGGCCCTATTTATTTGAGGTGCTGGGGAGATTCGGACTGGGGAGCATGTACATAAATATGGTTCAGATACAGTATTATATAAGAACCCAGGTTTTTTTGAATGGGATCCGCTTTGAAATGTTTGATTTATGCAGGGGAATGAGGCAGGAGTGCCCCCTTTCCCCGCTTCTGTTTGCCTTAGCATTTGAACCTGTGGCCATTCGATTACGAAAGGATGTACAGATTCAAGGGGTAATGGGGAAGTCGGGATTACACCATAAACTGACCCTATATGCAGATGATCTCTTGTTGTTCACTGCACACCAGGATACCACCATACCAGCTTTGTTAGAAGTGGTGCAGGAATTTGCAAGCTTTTCAGGATATAAGCTTAATCTAAATAAATCAGAAATGTTTAGGATTGTGGGCCTAGGGGATAGGGATGGAGCTAATGCTTGGGGGTTTAAGGTGGCTAAGGATCGTTTCGCATACCTGGGGATTAAGGTAGGCAAAGACTTGGCTGGATTATATGGGTTTAATTATGGCTCCCTACTACAGATACTTAAAGCAGACATGGAGAGGTGGTGGGCACTTCCAGTTTCTTGGATGGGATACATTAACCTTCTAAAAATTAATGTGCTTCCTACGATCTTACACCTAATGCAGATGTTATCGATGGGACTAACTAGAGGAGACTATAAAGATATAGAGAAAGAGTTCAATAGATTCATCTGACAGAATAAGAGACCTAAGATGCGTTTACTAAGACTGAAGGGAAGGACGGCTAAAGAGGGCCTCAACTTCTCGGATCTTAGGGGTTATGCATTAGCTTTGCAATATAGATATATTTGGGATTGGATACGACAGGGGGAAGAGGCAAGTTGGATGGATTTGGAGAGTGAACATACGTGAGTGCAGGATACCAAGTAGGAACCTTCTAGTGGAATGGACACTAGAAGCATGGGAGCAGACTAGGAGGAGGCGTGGTGGGGAGAACCTAGAGGCTGGCCTGGTGTCAGTGGTTGGGAACCCTGCCTTTTTGCCAGGGTTGGAAGGGGGAGGATTTGAACTATGGGAGCAGGGAGGAGTAAGGTGTCTTAGAGACTTAAGGGAAGGGAATGATTTTTCGGTTCTTCAAAGAATTGAGAGAGCAGTATAGCATCCCAGCCTCCCATAGGTATAAGTATTTTCAGATTAGGGCCTTCAACACAGCAATAACTGACCTGTCTGGATGGATTTCCACCCCAGAACCTCTGGAAGAACTCCTAGGGAGCAAGGAGGTCCTACCCAAGGGCTTTATAGAGCAGGCAGTAAGACTGGACAGAGATTTGTTCCCGGATAGATCACTTCAGGTGAAAGGCTTGTGGGAGAGAGATTTGGGAATACAGATTACAGAAGAAAACTGGTCTCTGCTATTGCAATCACATACAGGGTTATTGATGTGTAACAAGTTTAAAGAATCATGATATAAGTTTCTGCATCGACTGTACTGCTCCCCCTCGGTGGTGGTCAGTAGGTTTCACTGATCAGTTTCACCAATTTGTGGCAAATGCAATGGAGCAAGATGCACATATGTCCATTACTTTTGGGAGTGTGGGGAACTCTGTCTCTTCTGGATGGAAATAGCCAAAGTAGTGACGGATGCTATGCATACAAGGGTGGCAGATACTGCAGTCTCACTGATGTTCGGGATGGAAGAACTGGGTGAGGAGGATTGGGAACCTTATCCCAGATCAATAAGGATACTATTGAGTATGGCAAGACAATGTATTCAAAACACTTGGGTCGCACATGCCAGACCCTCCATAGGGCAATGGAAAACTCTTGTAATAAACAACCTAGCATTGGAGAGGTTGACTTATCAAAGGTATGGGAAGGAGGAATTATTTATGAATAAATGGGGAATATATATATATACCGGCTCATTGCCGATGGGAGAAGCAATGGCCTTAAGACAGGGAATAACATGAAGGGCTGAAGGATGTGACTTTTGATTCCTAGAGCCATAGGTGGAGAGAAAGGATACCTGGAACCCCCACTAGAGGGCTGACATCACTTGTGAGCTGAGTGCAGAACCAGAGGTGGGGATGGAGTCTCTAAGGAGGATGTACCTTAGGGTTAAAGCTACAGAGATACCCCTAGACAGCTGATGAAGCTCTCTGTGTGGCCCCTAAAGGGGAAAAGAAAATGGCCCTTATACAATGAATAGATCTCTTATAGCACACCTTTAATGTAAAATGATAAGGTAACAAAATGTTGGATACCCAGACAGAAACAGAAGGAATGATTTGTTGTACATAGTTTGAGGGAAGTATCAGTTGAACTAGGGTCGATAATTATTGGGACAGGTATTGACTATAATGTATTGAATAATGTGATATACTACAGAAAATGTGGAAGCAGCTTCCTCAGAGGTTGGAAGAGGAGCTGTGTATTGCCTGCAATATTACATTAAGTCTGCTATTTACCTGCATAATACTAATAATAAAGATTTTAAAACATAAAAATGACAGCCCCCTGCAGTCAAAGCATCAGAAAGGAGGGGATGGGTTGGGGTACGAGGAAGGGGAGACAGAAATAGCAAGCAGTGGTAAAAAGCTACCAATAGTGTCAAAACATTAAACAATTTAAAAAGATGCAAAAAAATTGGTATTGATATATATGGGTAGAAACGGCAAAATAAATGGTTATCACTTCATTTCCAAATCCCCCAGTCCTGAAGTCCATAATTTAATATAGTTTAACAAAAGTGGTCATAGCATGATGTGAAGATACCTGGAAAAAAAGACAAACTATTATTAATATTTACAGAAAGGGCTTAAATCAAATTGGGCATTAAGGTCAGACCAGTTTCTAGCTCTTAACGTATAACCCCCAAATCTACATTTTGTGAAAAGGCTATCTGGGTTCCCTTCCTCTTTACCCACATTCAAATGTAATCCAAAAAAATGGATTTGATCAAATGCGGTTAAGAGGCAGGACACGTTATACAGGGCTCCGCTCCCCCCCCTACCTTTAATTGATAGATTTTCATTTTCTCTCATTTCTTTTAATTTTGTAAGTGTTTTGTTTCTGTTCATTCTCAGTAAACAAAACAGTTGATTTTCAAATGAATTGAGTAAAACTAAATTTTTCTTAGAGCTAAAACTTTCAGAGATTGATACAGTAGTTGTTCCTCTCGTGGTGACGGAGTTGCAATGACATTGGGGCTATACTTGTGACTTTCATTTGGCAGATGAATCTGAAATAGAGATACTGTTGTCAGCAGAAAATCTGAAACAGAGGGCAAGCAAAAGGACTATGAAAGAGGCTGGCATAGTAGAGACAGAGAACCCACTGTCAAAAGAGGTCTGCACGGTTCCTACAGTGCATCAGGACAGGCTGTCTATAGAAATGGACTCCATGAAGTCTGTGTTGTCTGATCTGATTTATTTAAGGAACCTAAAGAGGATAAAAAGAAGATTTTTGATGTTGAAGCCAGAATTTCTAGTGTGGAGGATGAAGCTGAAAAAGACTTGCACGATAACAATCAGAATGCTTGTAAAATTATAAGTTGGTAGAGAGGATGGAGGACCAAGAAGCAAGGAATCAAAGAAATAATTTACAACTCTGAAGGTTATCCCTGAGGATTTAGGAAGGTTCTGATACTGTTTCT
Source organism: Neoceratodus forsteri (assembly GCA_016271365.2). NCBI lineage: Eukaryota > Metazoa > Chordata > Ceratodontiformes > Ceratodontidae > Neoceratodus > Neoceratodus forsteri. The sequence continues at coordinate 262,922,198 of CM057454.1, read as the reverse complement.
TTTGTTAATAAAAATTTTAGTCCAGCTTGTTGGCCCGCCTCCTGACAGCAATGTGTACACGATAGAACAAGCACACAGTCGTTAAAACCAAAGCCAAAGGAGAAAAAAATAAGACCCATCATACTCCATTGTTTGAACTTTCAACAAAACACATTCTTTCAAAGGGCAGTATGAGATAAACCATTTCTAGATTATGAGGAGCAAGGATTAAATGTTTCAATGACTTGCCATGTGAACTGAAAAAAATGCAGACATTTTTCCACATCAACAGGAAGCTTAAAGTGAATTTCTGACCAAATGATATAAGATTGGGCTTCATAGCCCAATACCTTGTGCCAGCATGAGCTGATTTTTGTTGAAAGTAATTTTTATAACTAAGTCTATGACGTTATTGAAGGGATCATACCTGACTCCGTAGCCACTGCCAGTCGATCCCTTCCACTTCCTACTTCGTCTGCTCCGCCCCCACACTCCAAGATTTTGTGAAGTTTCAGCAGGCAGAGCATGGGGGCTTGTCCCATACAAGTCTATTGGACAGTTTTTCAGTGTGGCTTTTTGAAACTTTAATGGCTTTCATTTCCCTCTCAGATTGCTTAAAGTTTAAAAAAAACAGCAGCCATCCCCATAGTAAACTGTAATTCCCAGAGTATTGAATGGGCCCATAGAAGTATCAAGTGCCGCTTAAGTCTCAGCACAGAGGAAGGATCAACAGCAAGACAATATTGAGTCCAGCTCTGCCATCTGGCATAAAAGCATTCTGGTTGGCCATGGAAGGAAGCTGTCAAGCGCTCCATGTGATAGATTTGTGAAACTGCTGACCGCCAAGAAGCGATTGTTGGTGGTAGCGCCTGCACCCAGAGTCAGGTGATTGCTTTCTCAGCTACAAGGATATATATATATATATATATATATATATTAAGCTAAGGCCCATCTACTTAAATGAGTGCCCTCTGAGGGAATAGCGAGAAGTATCATTGTATGGGAAATCAAGTCTTGAGAGGTAATTGTAAACACTGGGTAGCCAGGTACAGCCAAAATGACTGCAGGACCAAAACACATGGAAATAATGAGCCGGGGATTGGCCACAAAGGTGCCAGCACTTAACCATACCCCAAGGGCAGAAACTGAGCCAGGACCTCAGGGCATACTTCTCAATTGTCCCTCATTACGCCCTTTAAAATTGCTTTGTCCCCTCATCTGTCCCTCATGGAAAAGGTGGTGCCCACACAGTGAATGTGCTGTAAATTCAGACTTTAAAGTAGAAACTGTTAATATTCTAAAATACTAAATCCAAAGTAAAATCTGTGCAAGTAAATCTATGGTTTTCACAGTGCTTTGAGCGTGTATCTCCATGTTTGAGGATGTGTCCCTCATTTTGAGGGTCTGTATCTCTCATTGTCCCTCATTTTGAGTGTCCAAAAATGTCCATGTCCCTCATTTCAGTGACAAACGGTTGAGAGGTATGCCTCAGGGGCCCGGAAGAACCTATGATAGCATTTCCATGCAGACTCCCATCACCTGGTAGACAAGGTCACCTTTAACACTGATGGCGAAGCCAGGTGTCATATGGTATTGCAGTGCCTGGCTCAGAGTTCCATTTCATCGGTATCGATGCAGTCGAGTTCCCAAGCAAGTCCCACAATGGCTTATAAAAATTCCCTTTCAGGTGTCCCATTTGAGTACCCTGAATGGTCACTGTTGATAAGGTGAGAAGTAAAGGGCCGGGATCTGGCAATTTAATTCGATTGGCTGTTTTGTGGAGAAGATAAGTAAGCACCTGCAAGTATCAAAAGTGCTCCCTCCCAGTAAGGTCAATATAATCTGTAGTGACTCAAATGGGAGTACTCTGCGGGACTCAAGAAATTGAAATATATGTGGCAACGCCCAAGCGTCTCCAACGCATAAAAGTCTGATCTATTTGCGAGGCTAGAAATTCTTCGTCTGAAGCCAGAATTTTATAAAAGTGGAAGACTAAAGATAGTTGTGAGAGAGTTTGTAACTTATACTAAAGAAATGTTTCTCATGACCTTCATTAAATCTGTCAAATATGGCCTCTGATGTGGAGGGGAAAATAAAAACTGGTCAGCATCATAGAGATCATCGAGGGCAAATTCTGTTTCCATGGGGGATTAATTTGCTGGTGGAGCCAAGTACACATAATATGGTGAAGACTAGCTCTGGCTTAGTGAAGGAGATATAGTAGGTGGACCCCACCTTGGTTTATTGGTAATTGTTACAGTGGGAAGCAGATCCTGAGGTGCCCCCCCCCCAATTATAAATGTAGAAATTAATTTATTCCATCAATGAAAGTAGCACATAGGCAGGAAAAATAGGAATGTTTTGCAAGAAATAAAGTATACGAGGAAGATCATTCATGCATATTGTTTCTATCCTGGACAAAAATGATAACTGTATAAAATTCCAGTAAGACCAATCTTCCGTTATAGTTGCAATTAAGGGCCCATAACTAAGTCTAACATCTCTAGATCCTTTTGCACTTGAATACTTACATACTTAAATTCTAGGGGCGTCGATATGGTTCACTTATCTACACTCTGGCAGATCCGCTGTAACAATGTTATTGGCTGGACATCTTTAAGCTAAGCTCCTCCCACCACCCAGGTGATATATCCCCCTGACTCCATCCTGTGACATCAGATCGTTCTTTCCACTGGAAGAACAGGTCCCCTCCTTTGCAGCTCCTGCTTAGGTTCTCTGCATCATAGCTGAACATTAATCATTGAAGTTTTCGATATTTCTAAGCACTTGTTTTGCAGTTCCCCTGATTGTGGTTGCGAACCACTGGTGAAGCAGCGGAAACCAGGTTTCAAATTCTGTGTAAGGTGCTGGCAGAAGATATCGGTCATTGATATGCATGATACATACATGTACTGCCTGAGTGGGCAGCACTACATAGATGGGTGTGACCTTTGTAGAAGTATGCTCCCTGAGTTTCTCGAGGACAGGAAGCTCTAGCTGCTCCCTGGGGCCAGCATCAGCGGGTCTTACACAGGAGAATTCCATGAAATGTGTTTGGCTCTCCTGACTTAGCGGAGAGCCCTGGCCCCCATTGTACAAAAAACAAGCACCGCCAATCATGGGGCTGGGAGCAGTTGAGGTCCACCTGGTCTCTCGATTTGCCCAACTGCTGTTGAGTGCCCCTCAGCTGAGGGCAGATCAGGCACGTCGAGGGCTGTTCTGTTTCCCTGTCAAGCCAGTGAGCTTTGACTCCAGTCGAGCAGGTTGCCAAGATTTTTCTCGAGCCTGTTGACCAGCTGTTTGATGATGTTGAGGACTCCATCTCACAAATACCAATGCTCCTAGTTATCACCCAAGAGGTCCTGTCAGTGCCCTGTCCAGCCTGCCATGGGGGCAGCCTCCACCCTAGGTAAGGGTCTTTGGCATCTGTGTTACTTAATATGAGCAGGCATGTGGTATATAGCAACCTGCTGCAAGATTCCTCTCGCCATCGACCAGGCGGTCATTGATCCAGGTCCCTATCAAGGTGTGCTCGCTCTCGATCCCGCTCGACTGAGAGGCATTGCCATCGATGATCCTCTTCATCCTCATCCTCGACTGAAGAGAGGCACTGCCACAAGATGTGCCAGCACTTCATGGAGCTCCTCTGGTAACAGTGTGCCATTGTGGTGCAGGATAGAGCTTTACCCCTCCCTGGATCTTTTGTTTCCTGGCTGCTGCCAGTGACACCTCCACCAGTTCACATCACGCAGCTGCAACCCAAAGCTGCTTCTCCACCTCTTCACATGGAGCTGCCATCACCACAGCTGAAGGTGGGTACTCCAACCAAGGAGGCTGGCCGCTCCATCAGTGGCTTGCCAGGCCAGTTGCCACTGAGAATTGCTCTGGGACGGTATTCCCAGGAGGTCTGTCATGAGAAGTGGCCGGGAGTAATTTCTGAGGAGTTATTGGATGACACAGATCTTGAGTCCATGGTCTCCTCGGAGGCTCCCCTCTTGGACTGCTGGTCGGTTGAGCTTTCCACCAAGCATGGACCAGTATCTTTTGGGAGTGCTTCTCTGACTTATCTCAGAATCCATGTCAGTCTTGCTTGAGCCAGTCCAGAAGACAGCTACATACCCTCTCATGGACATTCGGACTGGGAAAAATCCCTGGGGATTGCCTTCCCCATGGCTGAGGCCATTTTAGGACTGGCACTGGAGCTTTGTCAGTATCCAGCATCCTGCATGGCACCCTCAATCCAAATGGTCCATAAGTATGCGGTCCCCACGGACTCCCTTTTGGGGGTTTCGGACCACTCCTCTTCGGAGGGACTGGTCATCAATTTGGTGTTCTGTAAATCTGATTACCAGGTGAATGTGGACTAGCCTCCAGAGAAAGGAGTCTTGTAAGATTGACTGCACTGCTAAAAAGGTGTACACTGTAGCATCTCTACGTCTCTGATAGGCTTGTTATGCCATGATGATGGTCACTCCCTAATGAGAGTCTTTAATGTAGTCCTTCCTCACCTCCCTGTGGTGCAACAGTTGGCGGTGAAGCTCATCAGAGATCAGGGTCACTCACTGGCCAACCACCAGCTCCAGACTGCCTTGGACATGGGCGATGCTTGTGACTGCGCTGGCACAGCGAGTGTCTCCATGTGTTGCAGGGCCTGGCTGCATCTCTCCACCTTCATGGTGCATACCCAGCATAAGCTGTCCATTGTCCCTTTCCTGGGCACCGACCTCTTCGACCCTCGGGTGTAAGGACATCTCACCCGCATCGAGAAGTCCAGTGCCACCCTAGATTCTGTGACTTCATCCCAGAAGGAACAGAAAAAGAAACCTAAGAAACCAGCTTTCTGGTATTGGCCCTTCCAGCTGTAGCCTTCCCTGTAGCAGCCCCAGCAGGGGCAATTCCTGGCCTGGCGCCCCAAGCAGAAATCCAGGGCCATGGTCCAAAAAGTGGGTGGCACGGGTGGTGATGCCCCTCTGGCAGCTGTTGCTGGTACCCACACAAAAGCTGCCTGGGTGACAGGTTGGGGGTGTTGTTCATCCATCTGCCTGTCCCTGACTGCTGTCCCTGTCAAAGGCTGGCTACATCACTTCTTACCATATTAGTCTGCTATCTCAGTGAATAAGTGAATGTTGGATGTAGTGGGCAGAGGGTTGTCTCTAGATTTCAAGGCTCTCCTGCCCTACCAGCTCCACATGCCTCAAGAGTCTGGGGTGTCTCAGGACACATTGCCCACCCTAAGGGTGGACATCACTCAGCTCCTTGTGAAAGGGCAATAGCACATGTCCCAAATGCCCTTTTCAGTCAGGGTTACATGTCCAGGAACTTTCTGGTCCCAAAATGGGCAGGGGGGTGGCTGGCACCCCATACTGGATTTGCATGATTTCAACCAGTTTATGCAGAAATGCAAGATCTTACTTCGAGAGGGCTCTTGCAGTAGGTATTCACATATAGGATTGACCCGCCAGGTGTCCGGACCCCACGGAAAAATTTCTAGCTAGCAGTCTCTGGCGGGGGACCAACCCCACATCAGGTGACCAGCATCATATGACATCAGTATAAAGGAGCAGTCCCCCACGCCCGCCTTCCAATTCTTTTCCATCACTGGCTTGTGAAAGTTCCTCGCGGTAAAACAGCACTCGTCAATCATTCATCATTCCCTACGTTTTCGAACTTTTTCTACCTGTTTTCTCTGTCTTTCGATTCTTTTTCATGATTCGCTGTGTATGTCGTCCCCGATGCTCTCCGAATCGCATAAGAACAAGTGCAACTCGTGTGGTTCCCAACTTCCACACAAGGACGGCCACTCCTTGTGCCTCTTCTGTCTGGGCCCATACCACCCCATGGAGAAGTGCCGGCACTGCCAGAAGTTTAACTCAGCTACCCACAAAAGAAGACAGCGGTCCCTGGAAGCCCATATCCTAAAGAAGAAAATGGCCTCCATGGAAAAAGAGCTAAAGAAACTGAGGCAGGCATCCACTTCCCCCAAAGGTCACAAGAAAAAGCGCGACAAGGAGAAGCACCGGGAGCAGGAACTGGCTTCCACAGCAGCTGCGACTCCGGCCAGGGTTGCGGCACTTAAGGTAAGGTCCCCTCTGGGGGATCGCACCACGACGGCCGTCTTGGTGGTTACCAAGAAGGTGTCACCCCCTCCCGTCTGGCTTACGCTCGGGTCCTTCGGGAGCCTCCAGAGCAAAGGAGGCCTCCACTCCCATGAAAGCCGCTTCTTCCACGCTGCCTTCAGATCAGAGCGGGTTCGGTAAGTCGAACGTCAGTCCCACCAACGCTCGCCCGGACAAGGCTACTAAGCCCTCACCTTTGGGGGAGCACTCCAGCCAAAACTCTGCCCAAGGCCACATCTTCTGCACAGCCCTCCTCGGGGAGTCCATAAGTCGGATGTCGGCTCCTCTGACGTCCGCCCGGATTCGGCCGATAAGTCGGACGCCGGCTCCACTGACGCCTACCCAGCCAGGAAGCCTACGCCGCACCCCACAGAACAGTCCAACGCCCCAGGCTCTCCGCAACACTCCACATTGCCCTCTGAGGTCCCCGCATCTCCTCGCCTAACCCCGGGGATTATAATCCTCCTTTCCCAGTCGTCACCAAGGATACTGGGAAGCTGCTGTCAGGGAACCCTCCTTCTGGGCCGGACCCCATGATGCCAGACCCTCAGACACCTGCCTACCTGACACCATCTGGTGTCCTCTTACCTGGCGATAGGCCTATCCTTCCGTCAGGTCCTTTGGACCCTATTGAAGGTATACCCACGCGGACCCCGTCCCTGAATGGCGCTACCACCACCTAGCCCGCCAGCAGGGCCTCTTCCAGGTCCCTCTGCTCCGTCAGAGCCCCTGGCACCCGGGTACCAGACACTGCAATACCCGGCTCCGCAGTATCTGGCACCCTAGTACCCGCACCACAATATCCATCGCCGCAGTACCCGATGCCAAGCTACCCACTGTCAGGTTACGGATATTCCTTCTATGGATACCCTCAATATCCGTATCCCCCTCTTCCTCCACCACCGCCGCCCACTCCCCAGCTGCCGGCAGATCTGAAGGAGACTTTGGCCTCCTGGTGGGCTGAGGCCAAAGCTCAGCTCACCCGAGAGATCGAGAACCATCTACCGACGCCAGACCCTATACAGGATTCCCTACGTCGGAGACGGGAGACTCCCTCCCCCCTTCCTGACACCAGAGGAGAGCCCTCTGGTGCATGAGGAGGGGAGGATACACGTCTTAGGGAACTCCCCAGAGGGGCCGTCCCTCCTCCTCGCAGGGAGGAGGAGTCCTCTTCTTCATCAGATACTTCTGACTCTGACTCAGAGACCGGCCACTCTGGCCCCGAAGACGAGCCACGTACTCCGGAACATTGTAGGCCGAGGATTCCTCCGAAGTCTCCTCTGGAGGACCCTTCCTTTCTGGAGTTATTGAGGAAAATCCAGGAAGTACATCAGTGGAAATCAGTGGAGCCAGACCCACAGAGTAAGAAACTTGCTGCTCATCTGAATCTACCGGAGACGGCTCCTGCGCTGATTCCACCCTGGATAGAGCCTCACGTGGATCTTGTTTCCACCATTTGGAAACAACCTTCTGCGTTAGCCCCCCCTTCCGAGGAAGGCGGAAAGGCTATATCAGGCTCCTGAGGGTGTAGACTTTCTTAGCCTCCACCCCAAGGCAGACTCCGTCGTCATCAGCGCCGCTCATGGCTAATCCGCCAATCCCGAACACCTCTGCTCGTCTCCGCCTGATAAGGAATCCCGACATTCGGACCAATACGGGAAGAAGATCTATTCCTCTTATACCCTTGGTATTAGGGCCCTTAACTATGTGGCACATATGGGGGATTTTCAGAGGACCATCCTTAGTCAGGTGGAATCTAAATTAGACTCCCTTCCTGAGTCATAGACTAAGCAGGATGTGGCTGATCTTGTCCGTTCTGCTCATTCGGCCAGTCGGCACATGCTTCGTGCCCCTTACGATGCAGTGGACACAGCTGGAAGGAGCTCTGCCTTTGCTGTAGGCCTACGGCATCACGCCTGGCTCTGCATGTCAGGTTTGGTCCTTGAAGTGCAATCTGCTATCCAGGATGCTCCCTTCAGGGGTTCGGTGCTGTTTGGGGGTAGTGTCAAAGGATATCATTACCGAACTACAGGAGAAGGGCACTGCACTCAAGTCTGTTAACTCTATGTACAGGCCCCCTCAAGGGCAGCGGTGTCCTTTTCATCAACAAAACCGACAAAGACAAAAACCACAGGGCAAACGGGCCAACAAACGTCGGGCCCCTCCAGCAACCAAGACTCCCCCAAGCAAAAAAGCCGCGGGAGCCTCGGCTGCTGTGCTGCCCCACACCTCCTGACTCCCTGCCTCTTCCACTGCCTCTGGAGGTTCCAGAGGAACCAGTAAGGGGGAGATTCTCCTCCCATCTGCCGGGTTGGGAGAGGATAATGCCAGATGCTTGGGTGCTCCAGTTAATATCAGCAGAACACTCAATAGAGTTTCTGCAGAAACCACCCCGAAGACCACCCCCCCAGTCATCTTACTCTCTGCAACATCTTCCTGTGGTCCTAGAGGAAATCATCTCCCTTCTCTTGAAGGCAGCGATAGAGCCAGTTCCCACCCATCTTTGGGGAACAGATTACTATTCCCATTTCTTCCTAGTTCCAAAGAAGACAGGAGATCTGAGGCCTATCCTAGATCTCAGCTCCCTGAACATGTTCGTGGAGTACAAACACTTCAGAATGCTCTCTTTGCAGAGCTTTCTGCCACTTCTTTGGTAGGGACAGTGGCTATGTGCTCTGGACATGCAGGATGCCTACCTGTACATCCCCATATGCCCGTCCCACTGCAGATTCCTTCATTTTTGCTTTCAGGGGGACCACAACCAATTCAAGGCCCTCCCATTTGATCTTTCCTCCCCCCCCCCCCCGAGTGTTTACCAAATGCCTGTCTGTGGTAGCGGCCCACCTGCGTACCCAGGAAGTTCAGGCATTCCCGTACCTGGACGACTGGCTCCTGGCAGCGCCATCCAGGGAGCAACTCCTGCACTCCCTTTCCCTTACCTTGCAGGTTTTCACCAGCCTGGGTATCACCATCAACCAAGCCAAGTCCCATTTGGTCCCTTGCCAACGCCTTCAGTGTATAGGGGCAATTCTGGACACAGCCGCCAGCAAAGCCTTTTTGCCTCCGGACAGGGTAGACACCCTTCAGACTCAGGCCCATCTTCTGTCCAGTCGCAAAAGGGTCAGAGCCAGGTCAGTCCTCTGCCCTCTCAGGCTAATGGCGACTGCCATTCCAACAGACCCATTTGCTTGGCTCCATATGAGGATCTCTCAATGGACGCTTCGGTCACAATGGGACCAGACCATGGACAATCTAGACCAAGAGATCCTAGTTTCTGATCCCATGATCAGGGACTTGCAATGGTGGATGGTTCAGGGTAACCTATGCCTGGGAGTTCACTTCTGCATTGAACCTCCCCCTCCCAGACGTTTATGACAGATGTGTCAGGAGAAGGCTGGTGTGCCCATCTAGGGTCTCACAGGACTTGGGGCAGCTGGTCCAAGTTCAAACAAAATCTGCACATAAATGTGCTTGAACTGAGAGCAGTCCTTTATGCCCTTCAGGCTTTACACTCCTTCATCCTCCCCGGTCATCTCCTCATACAATCAGACAACGTGTGTAGTCTGGTATCTCAACAAGCAGGGAGGAACACATTCCTACCCTCTGTGCCGGGAAGCGATGAGAGTCTGGCATTGGGCAACCCAACATCACCTTCACTTGACTGTAGTTCACGTTCCGGGAGTGGCAAACACACTGGCAGACTAACTCAGTCGGTCCTCAGCCAGGTCCCACAAATGGAGTTAGATCAGCAAGTCGTAAACGACATCTTTCAGTGATGGGAGACACCTCAGATACACCTCTTCACCTCTCCCCAAAATGCAGAACTTCTTGCCTTCTGCTCGCTCGCTCCAGGGCAAGACATTTTTTGGCGGGACGCTCCATCTCGCGCTTGGAGGGACAGATTTGTTTATGCCTTTCCTCCCATTCCTTTAATTCCGAGGGTCCTGAATAAACTCAGATCGGAGGGAGCTCGAGCAATTCTCATCGCTCCCTTCTGGCCCAGGTAAGTTTGGTTCTGTCTTCTGCAACAGTTTTTAGAGGAACCTCCACTTCCTCTTCCTCTGTCGCAACAATTGTTGACCAAGGATCAGGGGACCCTTGTTTATCCAAGTCTCAGATCCCTTCATTTACATTCGTGGCTCCTGCAGACATAGCTAAAGCCTGCTTCGGAGTTTCTCCTCTCGTAGCGGACATCTTGGTAGAGGCCAGGATGCCTTCCACCAGGTCCACCTATGCCATGAAGTGGAAATGATTTTCTATTTGGGCCAATTCGAAAGACTTTGAACCTTTCTCGTGCCCAGCCAGTAAAGTCCTGGACTACATGCATCACCTCATCAATCTGGGTCTCAGCCACTCCTCGTTAAAGGTCCACATGGCCGCTATTGCAGCCTACCATATTCCCTTTGGAGATAGGACTTTTGCTTAGTTGGAAGTCTCCAAGACCTTTGTCAGAGAGGTTCTCCATTTGAGACCCCCCCCATCCGCATTCCTGCCCCTCCTTGGGACTTGAATTTCATTCTGGAGCAGCTTACCCTGCCTCCCTTCGAGCTGGCAGCTACAGCTGATTTAAAGTTCCTTTCTTGGAAGACACTCTTCCTAGTGGCCATTACTTCTGCTTGGCGTATTTCCGAGCTTCAGGCCTTGATGTGCAAAATCCCGTATTTGATTTTTCACAAGGAACGTATGGCTCTATGCACCAACCTTAAGTTTCTCCCCAAGGTGGTAGCTGAATCAATCCATTGAGCTACCCGCTTTCTTTATGCAATGTTCCAATCAAGGGGAGTACCTCTTGCATACTTTGGATGTTCACAGAATACGGAGATACTACACCACTCGGACTAAGGATCTCAGGAAAACTGATCAGCTTTTTGTCTCTCTCACTTACAAAAGAGAAGGCAATGCTGTCTCTGAGCAATGCCTATCAAAATGGTTGGCGAATTGTATCACTTTCTGTTACAGCAAGTATAACAAGACCCTGCCAGGTCGGGTCAGAGGTCACTCCACTAGAGGAGTAGCTGCCTCTGCGGCTTGTTTCAAGAATGTGTCAGCGGCAGACATCTGTGCACCCGCAACTTGGACTTCTGTCCATACCTTTACGAAGCACTTCCGTTTGGACATTGCCTCTTGGCGTAGAGCAGGCTTCTGGTCGGCTGTCCTACAAGGTCTCCTGTCTTGAGACCCGTTCCGCCCTGAGGTTTCATGCCATGGATGACAATCCTCCTCCCGAGTGCTTTTCCTTGTTCCAGACTGCTTGGGACTCAGTCCTATATGTGAATACCTACAGCAAGAGCCCCCTCGAAGTAAGATAGTACAGTTACGTAAGAACTTACCATAACAGTAGATCTTCGAGAGAGGTTCTTGCAGTAGGTACTGCCTTCCCACCCTCTGTCCCCCTAAGTTTTTTGCTTCATTTCCATGGGGATATCCTTCTCTCTTGTCTTGCTTCTTTTGCCTTGGTGGAAAGAACTGGAAGGCTGGCGTGGGACTGCCCTTTATACTGATGTCATATGATGCCAGTCACCTGACTTGAGTGCGATACCCCGCCAGAGACTGCTAGCTAGAAATTTTTCTGTGGGGTCCCGACGCCTGGCAGGTCAGTCCTATATGTGAATACCTACTGCAAGAGCCTCTCTCGAAGATCTACTGTTACGGTAAGTTCTTAGTAACTGTACTTTCTGGATGGTAACTCTAAACCAGAGTATACCATCCCTGGAACAGAACATTTGATTCTGCTCTCTGGACCTCCAGAATGCAATTTTCAACATTCCTGTCTGTCGATCCCACTGCTAGTATGTGACAGGGCTGTGTAAGACCCTGTCCACTTTGTTATGCAGAAAGAGTTAAAATCAAGAATCTGTTGTATCCTCTCCTTTTCTGTCGCTTGTCTATCTGATTGCGCAATCAAATTTTCTTGTGAGACCTAGGAGCTAATGACGCTGATGGTCTTGCGATTTCCCCCCACCCTACTGTCTCCCTGCCTTCACTTGCTGTTTCTGTCTTTTCTTCCCCTTTGCATATCTGCAGTTATAAAATATATGTGAATCTTTGGGTGAAACTGGGATCCTTTAGTTGAAATTGTTTATTATACTGTTGAAATGAATGCAAAATGCTATTTGGAATCGACATACCTTGAGATGCAGTGTAACCTGCACAAGCTCATTTGCAGAGCTGTCAACAGGAAATTAGTACTGGGACACACTGTTCTGTTTTGTTGCATCGGCAAGGAAAGAAACTGATGAGGTTCGGATACATTTTGTGAGAAACAAGCGGTGTCTTAATAAGATCAGGATGCAGAAATTAATTGCCAGGCAAAGATTTCTTGTAAAAAGAGAGAGAGACTGCACAGTTTGTTTTTTTGTTATTGAAAATAATATAATGGTACTTGTAAATTTTATAACTGCTCCTGGTTTTCCAGTGCTTCCTGACCTATGCCTAAATCACACACAGTATGTATGGTTCCATGAAAGAGGAGTCCTGTACCAGTTCCAGGTCACACCCTTTGGCCTGTCCTCAGTTCCCAGGGTCTTCACCAAGTGCAAGGCAGTGGTGGCAGCCCACTTGCTCAGCCTTGGGGTCAGAATGTATCCCTCCTTGGATGACTAGCTGTTGTCTGGTCCATCCAGAGAGGCCGTGGAGAGATCCACAGATGTGGCTCTCCAGACTTGTGACTTGGGCCTACTGGTCAACCCAGACAAGTCCGAACTGGTACTGAAGCAGTGATCAAGTTCATTGGGGCAGAACAAGACTCTTTGCGGGCCATGGCCCACCATCCTGCAGACCAGGCACTGGACCTTACCTTCTTTGCGCAGTCATTTCAGGTTGGGCTCTCATGCCCTGCCTGGTATTCCTGAGGCTATTGGGATAAATGGCATCCTGCACCAACATGGTCCATTGGGTCTGCTGGCAGATATACCACCTTCAGTGGGAGCAGGACCATCAGTGGTCCCGGCACCTTGGCCACTTGGACCAGCCGGTCATAGTGACCCAACCAGTTTGGGATGCCATCCAGTGATGGCTTGTCCTAGAACACCTGGAGGAAGGAACTCCCTTTGTCTGCCTAGAAACAGCCATCATCTCATGATAGACGTGTCTCTGGTGAGATGGGGTGTGCACCTGGGAGAAACCACAGAGCCCACGGGTTCTGGTCATCCAGGGAGTCCTGTCATCACATAGACCTGCTGGAGCTTCTTGCAGTGCTCTTCACTCTGATGCAATTTGCTCCACTAGTCAGGGTCAGGTTGTGCAGGGCCAGACGAAGGCCATGACCATTTTCTACCTGAACAGGCAGGGTGGCAGTCCCTCACTTCCCGTGTTGGGAGGCACTCTGCACCTGGACCCTTATGCACAGCCAGAGTGCAGCTCTCCTGACAATCCACGTCACAGGAGAGAATAGTAAGCTGGCTGATGCTCTCAGCTGGGTCGGAGAGATGTCGCACTAGTGGTCTCTGCATCAGTAGGTGGAAAACCACCTGTTCTGCCTGTGGGGCACACCCTTGGTGGACCTGTTTGCTTCCTGGGAGAAATCCAAACCGAGGATGCCATTGCGCTGCCCTGGACCCCAGGCCTCGTGTACACCTTTCTTACCTTTTCCCTGACCGACAAGGTGGTGGTCAAAGTGTGAAAGGCAAGGCACGGATGATTCTGATAACTTTAGACTGGCCACGGTAGTTCTGGTGCCCAGATCTCCTCAGCCTCAGCAGCAGGCCTCTGTGGTTACTGCCTCTCTGCCCGACATGCTGACCAGACTTCAGGGGATGGTCCTGCACCCAGACCTTCAGTCCCTGCACTTCCCAGCCTGGTTCCTAAGCAGCTAGAGTTCCAGGCCTTGGGTCTCTCAGAGGATGTTCTTCACGTGGTGGAGGCCTCCAGGAAAGAGTCAACTCGCAGGTGCTGTACCTTCAAATTGACAAGATTCTGCATTTGGCGTCAGGGCAAGCGCTGGATCCCCTTGCTTTCCTTGTGGCTAGCATCCTGGACTACCTCTGACCCCTTCCCAGCTGGGCCTGTGGGCGATGACCCTTAAGGTGCACCTGGCAGCCATCTCTGCTTACCAGGCCTGGGCTGATAAGCTGATGGTGGTCCAGAAGAAGACGGTTGGGTGCTTTTTTAAGGACCTGGGCCACTTGTCTCCTCCAGTGCATGTACCACTGCCACCGTGGGACCTTGCAACAGGGTTGATACACAAGGGGGTGTGGAAAGAATGAGAAGGGACTTGGCAAGGCTGGAGGAATGGTCAGAAGTATGGCAGCTCAGACTCAGTGCAAAGAAATGCAAAATAATGCACCTGGGAAACAAAAACCCTGGGGAAGAGTACACAATGGGGGAGGTAGTAACAACAACAAAAATGGAAAGGGACCTGGGGGTAATCATATCAGATGACCTGAAGTTTGGCAAGCAATGTGAGAAGGCAGTAGGGAGTGTTGGGGGGATACTGGGATGCATAGAGAGAGAGTCATCACTAGCAGAAAACAGGAAGGTCCCTCTGTACAGACAGTTGGTGACCCCATCTAGAGTTCTTTGTCTAGACCCATCTCCACAAGGACATAACAGGATGGAGACAGTCCAGAGAAGGGCAGCTAAAATGGTGCAGGGTCTGCAAGAGAAGCCATATGAGGAGGGACTAAAGGAGCTTAATATGTATACCCTTGAGTAAAGGAGAGAGAGGGGGACATGGTAGAAACATTTAAGTACCTCAGTGGAATCAACAAAGTCCAAGAGGGTAGCATCTTTTAGAAAAAGTGATGTGCAAGAACAAGGGGACACAATTTGAAGATAGAGGGAGGATGGCTCAGGGGTAATGTGAGGAAGTATTTTTTCACAGAGAGGATGGTGGATGCATGGAATCGCCTTCTGAAGGATGTTGTGGGGTCTAAAACTGTGGAAGAATTCAAGAATGCATGGGACAGACAAGGCAATTCGGGGGGGGGGGTAGGAAGAAATATGCTGTTGGTTAACCAGGATCTGCAGCTTATCCAGTAGTGAGGGAAATGGGCAGACTAGGTTGGCCAAGTGGTCCTTATCTGCCGTCAAAGTCTATGTTACTGCTGGTTTTGGCCATGCTCATGGGCAAGCCTTTCAAGCCAGTGCACAGGTGTGAGATGTCATACCTGTCTTGGAGTACAGCCTTCGAGGTGGCCATTATGTCAGCCAGAAGGACTGGGAAGCTCCAAGTGCTGTTGGTGGAGTCTTCTTACCTGGACTTCCACAGGGACAAAGTCATCCTTTGCCCCAGCCAGAAGTTCCTCCCAAAGGTGGTGTCAAGAGTTTCAACTTAACCAGGTGATTAACTTACTGGTTTATTTAACCCACCCATCTTCAGAGGCCAAATGCAGGCTTCATATCCTAGACCTATGGAAGGCGTTCTCGTACTATGTGGAGTTTGGGGACGGGTTTGCCAGCTGTTTGTCACCTACGCTGAAGCCACGCTAGGCAGAGCAGCAGCAAAGTGGACATTGCAAGCTGGATTACATCTTGCATCAACTTCTGCTATAGATTGGCTGGTAGAGTGCCTCACATAAGGCTTAGGACTCATTACACCAGACATACCGCTGCTTCAGTGGCTGCTTCCAGGGACATCCCCATACAGGAGATCTGTGGGGGTTACTACCTTAAAGTCAGCACACACTGTTGTTTCCCACTACCGCATTAATCTGGAGTCATGCTGGGATTTTTGTTTTGGGACCTCGGTTTTTCAATCTTCATTTGCCAGGTAGAGGTGCAGGCCATGTCCTGTCCTCCCAGAGAACTGCCAGGAGTCTGCCAGTGTGTGGATAAGTGAACCATATCCATGCACCTAGAAGAATATTGGATTACTCACCTTTAAAAATAGTTCTAGGAGAGATTTATGATTAACACTACACAACCCACCTGGCTTCCCCTGGCAAGTGGCACACATATCTTGCTTCCAGCATGTAAGATCTGATGTCACGGGGTGGAATCTGGGGATATACCACCTGGATGGTGTGAAGAGCTTAGCTTCAAGATGTCCAGCCAATAATATCTTTCCAGTGAAACTGCCAGAGTGTGCATGTGAACCATAAACTATAGTAACAGGTGAGTAACCTATTCTTTGGTTCTCCACCATTTCAGCAGGTAGGCTTGTCTAAGGATTGACAAAGGATAAAAATTTAGGTCTTCTGTTTTATGGACTTTCAAAGAAAAAACAGTTACTAGTTTGTACTGGTACAAAAGGGACTGGACAGCTGATATAGATTCCTCAGGGTTAAGCAAAGATAAGAGTATATCATTGGCATATAAGGCCAGTTTATATTCCTAGCCACCAAGGGGAATTCCTTCTACCAGAGGGTGGCGGCAGAGAGCTATCACCAATGACTCTTAAATAGAGGGCAAACAACAAGAGGGGAAAACATACACCCCTGTCAAGTGCCCCGCTGGAACCAGATCGGCAGAGCACAGCAGCCGTTTTTTCTGACAAGGCCTGGGAGTTAAAGTGTAAATTCCAGAGCCAGGAGAGGAAAGTATTCGAGAAGCCAAATGCTAACAGGGTGCCTCAGATAAATCCCCAATCGAAAGCCTTCTTGGCATCAAGACTAAGGAAAGCTGAAGGAATGGTTCCTGGAGTTACATATTCCATCAAAGTGAGAGTCTTCTGGAGATCATCCATAATTTGCCATTGCTGAATAAAGCCGGCTTGATCAGGATGTATCTGGAATGGCAGTATTTGCATCAGCCTGTGCGCTCAAATTACCTCAAACTGTATATAGTCCACATTCCATATGGTTATTGAGTGACAGAAGGATGGACACTGGAGATCTTTCCCCAGATTCGGAATAGTAGATAGAGTGGCAAAACTCCATGAGAGAGGAGGAACCTTTCCATCTGCAGTAGCAATAAGTGCTAGCTATAGATAAGGAAAACATTTTCTTGAAAAGTTTTATACCATCCAGACTTGAGCATCTGAGTTTTTGCCTTCATCAGGGCTTGCTTTTATTCTTCCAGTTGAAGGGGGGCCTCAAATGCAGCTTTTTTGCTCCTTCCGGGCCCCTGCAGCCCCACTCCTTTGGGCTTTCATGCTGGCACCCCTCTGCTCACTGGACCCAGTCTCCACTGCCGTACATGTCTCAGCTCCCCCCCCAGAGTTCTGCCAACAGTCCCCATGGTGGCCTGGCTTATCCCTGTCGGGAGGCATCTGGGGGGGAGAAAGCGAGTGTTACACCAGGGATGGTGGTGTGCAGGGCCGTTGGCAGCAGGAGGGATCCTACGGAAAACCATCCTCTGGCGCTGTAGGTGGCCATTTTCTTGTGTTTCGGGACACCTACCCACCACCCACGATGCATACGGCCATGGCAGCGTCCTGGGGGCAGGGCTGTTGGCAGCGTGTGGTCATCCACACCACCAAGTATGTCTCTGAACCACCACCAGGAGCTGCTACTATAGCAGCATTCTACATCCCATCCCCCAGGAGGTAAGTGTCCACTCCTTCCCTGCCGGTCTTCACTCCTGGTTTCCGGGCTTGGGGCGCGAACCCAGATTATCAGTGTGCCACAGCAATGCCCCATCGCTCGGCACCACGGAGATGGCAAATCTAGCTTTCTGGTATCTGAGATGGTAGGCCATGAAAGTTGAGGGAGGAAAGAGGAGATTGCCACTAAATCAGAGGTAATGGACTCTGTGTAAAGGCACTGGAAGAAATTTTGAAGAACGGTACATATACCTAGAGATTCGAATACAGTGTTACCAGTTATGGGGCCATGGAGGCTGAGAACAGAAGCTGTTTGTTTACAGGCCCTCAGTCAGTGGGCCAGTAGCTGAGTGCCTCTAAATCCGTCCTCATAAAATGATTGTTTAATGTAATGAAGGGCATGTTATACTTACTTGTCCAAAAGTGCATGGAGTGCTGCCTCCATCCACCCTGCAGGCCCATGAAGAAGATCTCTGGGTACAGGCCAATCCAAAAAGGTGCAACTGTAACACAGTCAAAGGCCACAAAGAAGCAAACCAACCCTCCGTAAGATCCCAGAGCCTGAGTGGAGACTCAGCATACAATGAGTCAAGCCTTCAGGCCCTTGCGGCACGTAACCGATATGCCACACTCTGGCCTGTCTCCCCAGCTACAGAGGTGTGCTTGCACGAACCGGTTAATATTGCATCTGCCTCCAACCCCAGTGCTACTCTAACCCAGCTTCAAGACTGCTACTCTTCTCTGACTGCCACTCCTCATCTGAGTGGTCGAACCGTCCACCCCCGCCTGCATCGGGCTCATCCAGCCCAGAAAAGGAGGCCTAACAGAACAAACCCTCCACAATTCTCAACCAGGCCTGGGCCTCTATAGTGGCAGAGCTGGTAGTTGCCTCAACACCATCCTCTGCAACCGTATCTCCCAGATATCCACAGCCTCGAACCTCAACATCCTCAAGCTAGATGGTGCCCACCTACATGAGGAATCAGCATCTATGATAAAATGTACTCGCTGTATTTTTTCTACAAAGAACTGCATAGAATTTGATGGCAGATAAGGACCTCTTGACCCACCTAGTCTGCCCATTTTCCCTACTTCAGTTATATGCCGTATATCCTAAATGATTCATGGCTTACCCTATCTTTCCTGTTGCTAGAGTTCTTTATGTCTGTCCCATGCATTTATGAATTTCCTACCATTTTGCTCAGCAGCTTCTTGCCAGGAGGCTGTTCCATGGATCCATCACCCTTTCCATGAAAAATACTTTGTCACGCTACTCTCAAGTCTCGCCCCATTTTCATATCACGGTCCCTTGTTGTTGAATATCTTTTTTTTTTTTTTAAAGATGCTGCCCTCTTGCACCTTATTTACTCCCCTGAGGTATTTGAAAGTCTTTATCATATCCCCCTTTCTCTCATCTCCTCCAAGGAATACATATTGAGATCCTCCAGTCTCCTCTCATATGACTTTTGGTGCAGCCCCTACACCAGTTTTGTCACCCTTCTCTGAACCGCTTCTACTCTGTCTATGTCCTTCCGAAGATACAGCCTCCAGAACTGGACACAGTACTTTAGATGAGCTCTCACCAATGTTCTTTACAGTGGCATCATCACCTCCTTCCTTCTGCTGGAGATACCTCTTCCTCTGCATCCCAGCATTCCACTGGCTCGCCTCACAGCCTTCTCACATCGTTTAGTAACCTTTAGATCATCAGATATGATTACTTCCAGGTCCCTTTCCTATTTGGTGGCCGTCAGTACCTCCCCCATCATGTACTCCTCTCCATCATTTCTGTGCCACAAGTATATGATTTTGTACTTCTTTGCATTGAATCTTAGCTGCCACACCCTTGACCACTCCTCAAGCTTGCTTAGGTCCCTTCTCATTTTTGCTACCCCTCCTGGAGTGTCAACCCTGTTGCCAATCTTCATGTCATCTGCAGAGAGACACATCTTCTCTTACAGCCCCTTTGTAATGTGGCTTATGAAGACATTAAGGAGGACTGGCCCAAGCACTGATCCCTGCGGGACCCTGCTGGGCAACCCCCTCTCTTCGGACTGAACTCTGTTCACCACCACCCTCTGTGTCCTACTGCTCAGCCAATGTTTGACCCAGTTTATCACACTGGGACCCACTCCCAGGCTGCCCATCTTGTTTACTAGCCTCCTATGTGGGATGGTGTCAAAGGTCTTGCTGAAATCCAGGTAGGCCACATCCACTGCCCCTCCCTGATCCACATCCCTAGTCACCCAGTCAAAGAAATCTATCAGATTTGTTTGACAAGATCTTCCCACTGTGAATCCATGCTGCCTCAGATCCTGTGCTCCATTGGATTCGAGATATATCACAAACCTTTCTTTTAGTAGTGATTACATTAGTTTCCCCACCACCAAGGTCAGGCTGACTGGCCTGTAATTGCCAGCCTCCTCCCTGCTTCCATTTTTGTGGAGAGGGACTACATTTGCCCTCCTCCAGTCCTTTAGTACCACACCTGCTTCCAGCAAACTGTTGAACAGGGTGTCAGTGGTTCTGCCAGCACCTCCATGAGTCCTCTTAATACTCTGAGATGTGTCCTGTCCAGCCCCATTGCCTTGTTCACTTTCAGATTAGTGAGTTCCTTTAAGACTCTCTCCTCCTTAAATGGACTGGTGTCCACCTCCTTCCTAGTGGTGCTTCTTTTGCCTAACTTTGGTCCCTCCCCTTGTTCTGTGAATATTGAACAAAAATACTTGTTCAGAATTTCTGCTTTTTCTTGGTCCAGCTCTGCATACTTCCCTCCTTCCCTTTTTAGTCTCACAATCCCACCCTTAAGTCTTTTTTCTTTCATTAACATACCTGGAAAAGTTTGTGTCCCCTTTTGTTATTGCCTGCACTATTTTTTCTTCTGTTTGCACCTTTGTGCACCTGACTGCTTTCTCCACCTCCCTCTGCTTTTCCAGATACAGTTCCCTGTCTTCTTTCCTCTGTGTTTCCTTGTACCTCCTAAATGCCATCCTTCAAACATATGAAGTCTTGCTGTATTCTGACTATATACAGTTAGCCTCAGCACTTGAACTGCTCCAGAGAGTAAAGGGTTAACTCTGTGCCAAGGCATAGAATGTTGAGCTCGAGCTTGGTTTTCAAACCTCTGTCCCTGGTACTCCTCTCTAACCATCAGATTCTTTACTCCGCCTAACTGTGAAGTCACTCTGAAGATTCTCTCCTTTGCTTCGGTAAAATCTGTCAGTTTTCAACCGCTTTTCTTATTTTATTCAGTATTCTAACCTCTGTCTATGGTACAGTAAGTGTAGCTAGTAGGTAGTTAGAGTTTTATTAGTAGAAATTGTTTTTTGTTCGGTTTTCTCCCAGTCAGTCCGGTTGGGAACCGAAACAAATTTTCTATTTAAATTTTTCTGTTCTGTAATTTGTGGTTTCCGGTACCTATCAGATCCTAAAAAACGGAGAGTTTTCTTCGTTTTTTTTAACCAACCCTTGACACTGTTGGAACGAATAGGTTTTGTAGTTGCCTGGCTTATATGCTGTTAAGGGTAACTTTTTTCTATTCCGGCATGTCTGAGAAACCAAAAAGAAAACCGGTCCCACTGGGTTTCAGCAGTGCACTGAGTGTGGGGAGGCCTTTGCTAAGGCTGATCCCCACCTCATCTGTGTTTATTGTCTGGGGTTTGACCACCTCAAAGAAGACTGCCAAATATGCAAAAACTTTCCCAAAGCCGCTTTGGATAAACATTTAAGTAGGCTGAAGGAAAGGGAGGCCTAGAAGTCCGCTGATCCGGGATGGCCAGCCCGGTTCGGTTCTGACCGAACCTGGGGGGGTGCCCACTGACCTGGACGATACCTTCTCAGGCAAAAGGAAAGCCGACTGCGGAGTCAGTTCCGTCTAAGAGAAAACGCAAGTCAGCTGGTTTGGATCCCGTTTTCCATGTTCCAACCACTGAAGAAGAATTGTTCGGTCTGAAACTATTGCTTCTGAAATTGATCCAGAAGCATTTTATGAGGGCGATTGGGAAGGAGAAGAAGACTATGAAGAAGAGGAATATGAAGGCCTAGATGAGCCAGTAGAGCCTGACATCTCCCCAGACAGGCCTTCTAATGTGTCTCCTCCCAAACTTTCTGAGTTCCCCCTCCCATTTCTTGTTTACAAGAAAGTGGCTGATACTCTTCAGCTTCCAGTGAAAGAGGCTGAACGGGATCAGGAGGAACCTGACTATGGTGAAATGATGGATGTCCCAGAGTCAAAAAGAGTGTCTATCCCTTTGCATAAATCTCTGGGGAAACAGAGACAAAAAATTCTACAGTTTCCAACATCTATACCTCCTGTGGATAAAAAGATGGACAGGAGGTATACCTTGTCAAGTCCTGGGATGGGATTCCTCACAAATCATTACAGCCATGTTGGGGTAGTGCAAGCTGCAGCCTATGACAAGGCTAACTTTCCCTTGGCATCTCGCCCCCCATATAAGGATTCCAGAAAAGTGGATACCATGGCCAAGAAATGGTACTTGGCATCCTCTTTGGGACTCAGGCAAGCTAATTACATAGCATATACAGCCAGATACCAGAAATCTATGTGGGATACGGTTCTGGAGCTGGCTAAGAATGCCCCTCCCCAGCTGGCCAAAGAGCTGGAGCAGGTGACTGTGGATGGTATCGAGGCATCCAAAGTCCAATTCCATGCTGCTGTGGACTCGAATGATGTGCATTCCAGGGTCATGGTTATATCCATGTCCACAAGGAGATTTGCTTGGCTCAGATGTACCAGTTTGTCACAGGATACCCAGACTAAGGCCATGGATTTTCCTGTTACTGGTAATTCTCTGTTTGGGGAGCAGACAGAGACTTACATGAAAATAATTGATGAGTACAGGACCACCTACAGGAGTGCTGCAGCCAAAGAGAAGCAGGCCACTCTTCAGAAGCAGCACTCTAGGGCTGGCAGGGGCAGGCCTTTTCACCAAGTCCAGGCCTCCTCTTCTTTCCAGCAGAGGGGGTTCTTTAGGGGAAGAGGCAAAAGGAGGATAATCAGGACTCCATCCTCCACTCAGTTCAAGCCCCCTGCCAGACAGACACCCTGAGGTGTCTGTCAGGGTCGCCTCCTCAGTTCCAGTAGGGGGCAGGCTGGCTCACTACTTCCAGGCTTGGAAGTCTATCACTTCAGACAAATGGGTCCTGCAAGTAGTAAACCAGGGACTTGCTCTCAGTTTCAAAAACTTACTAAAATTAGAGCAAAGTCCTTCAGTCCTCCCTCTCCCTTGGAGACAAAGGCCTTAGAGGCAGAAGTCTCCTCTCTACCACTTCTGCAAGCAGTAGAGAAGGTACCTCATTGTCACAGGGGAAAAGAACTGTATTCCAGATACTCCCTTACCCCAAAAAAGACAGGGGAGTGGCAACCCATCCTAGATCTAAGATACCTCAACAAACATATAATAAAGCCAGAGTTCAAAATGGTGACTCTGGGAATAATTCTTCCCTCTCTGAGACCAGGAGACTGGCTAGCCTCCCTGGATCTCAAGGATGCCTATTTTCACATACCTATCATATATTCCCACAGAAGGTACCTCAGGTTTGAGTTGCCCTTAGGTCATTACCAGTTTGGAGCAATGCCTTTTGGCCTAACATCTGCTCCAAGGGTGTTCACTAAGTGCCTGGCAATAGTGATGGCCTTTCTCAGGAGACAAGGCATCTTGCTGTTCCCTTACCTGGATGACTGGCTCATAGTGGGTCAGTCTTCAGACCAAGTCAAGTCAGTTCTAGAGGTCACTCAGAAGCTTCTTGACTCCTTAGGATTTATTCTGAACCTAGAAAAGTCTGTTCTGGAACCAGCCCAGCTTCTCACATTTATAGGGTGGAACTGGACACGGTCCAGGCAAAGGCATTTCTTCCTCTTTCGAGGGTTCAATCCCTCATCACCCTGGCTTCCACTAGTGTCTCGACCAGTCAGGCACTTCCTACAGTTGCTAGGCCATATGGCAGCTTCCACTGCAGTAGTGCAGGGGGCAAGATTTCAAATGAGAGTTATTCAGTTTCATCTCAGATCTTTCTGTCTCAGAAAAAAGACCCTCTCTCCAAGTTAGTTCCAGTGTCTCAAACTCTGGTTCAGGCTCTCCAGTGGTGGCTAGAGGAGGACAATCTAAGACAAGGTGTTCCTTTCCTCAGTCAGGCTTCTACAGTGATTCTCACCACAGATGCCTCTGGATCAGCTCATTGCTCAGGGAACATGGTCTCATCAGGAGTCTCTTCTGCACATAAATCTTCTTGAACTCAGGACTGTCTTCCTAGCACTTCAGACATTTTCAAATACAATTCAGGGAAAAGTGGTGCAGATCAGGACAGACAACACCACAACCATGTGGTACATCAACAAGCAGGGGGGCACTCGGTCCTCGGCCTTGTGCACAGAGGCCATGAAAATATGGTCACTAGCTTATTCCCTTCAGGCTTCCCTGATAGCTGTGCATCTTCCTGGGAAGAACAATGTACTGGCAGATGCTCTTAGCAGGATTTCCCAAGGTCACCACGAATGGGCCCTGAATCCTCTGGTTCTTTGGGTCATTTTCAAAAGGTGGGGCACCCCAGAGATAGGCCTCTTTACAACTCTGGACAATCACCAATTTCCTCTGTTCTGCTGCAGACATCCTCTTCTGGGGTCTGTTCCTCAAGATGCACTCATATTAAATTGGACAAGCAAGTTTCTGTATGCTTTTCCTCTGATATTCAGAGTTCTGGTCAAGATCAGATCTCAGCCTTGCACAGTGATTCTAGTGGCTCCAGACTGGACCAGACCATCAAGGTACCCCTTACTATTGTCAGTGTCAGTGACAATACCACTTTGTCTTTCCAGACAGTACAATCTCCTCACCTCTTCGCAGGGGAGGATAATGTATCCCAACCTTCAGACTCTGAGACTCAAAGCTTGGCTCTTGGGGAGCTAGAATATGCAAGCCTGCACCTTTCCCAATCAGTCTTGGACATTCTTAAAATTAGTAGAAAACCTTCTACTAGAAAAACTTACAATTCCAAATGGAAGAGATTTGGCTTCTGGTGTTCTCAGAAGCATATTCAGCTGACATTGCCACTGCTTTAGACTATTTGGTGCATCTTAACAGTTTAGGCCTCTGGCCTACCACTCTGAGTACATGTGGCAGCCATCTTTGCCTTCCTTTCAGCTGGGAAGGGCTCTTCCCTAGCCTCTCATCCAGTTTTCAAGAAAATGTTCAAAGGTCTGGTTCATATCAGTCCTCCCTTTAGGAAGCCTACTCCTGTTTGGGATCTGAATATCTGTATTGCACAGCTTATGCAGCCCCCCTTTGAACCATTATCTTCAGCTGAGCTAAAATACTTGACTTGGAAAACTGTGTTCCTGGTAGTCATTACCTCTGCCAGGAGAATCAGCAAAGTATAGACTTTATCAGTGGAACCTGACGTCATTTCATTTCACAGGGATAAGGTGGTCCTTCGACCTACAGAAAGTTCCTTCCCAAGGTGGTTTCAGACTTTCATTTGAATCAGTCTGTCATTGCCTCTATTTTTCACTGGCCATTCTTCCTTTGGGGAGAGAAGACTACACAGATGTAAAGAGGGCCCTTAGTTATTATATGGATCATATTAAGGCCCATAGAAATAACTGTTCACAGCTGTTTCTCACTTACAGAGAAGTGGGAAATGGTAAACCTGCTACTAAGAGAACTATTGCCAGGTGGATTGTCTCCTGTATCCAGTTCTGCTATTCAAAGTTGGAGAAAGAGCCACCCTTAGGTCTGAGGGCTCACTCCACCAGAGGTACAGCTGCTTCGGTCACAACAGCTAGAGACATACCCTTAGTGGAACTCTGTAAAGCAGCCACCTGGAAAACTGTTCACACATTTACCAAGCATTACTCTCTTGACATTCTGTCAAGAAGTGATGCTAGGTTACACAGCAGTGCTGCAGATCTCGTTCCCAAATATGGGTTCTGTAACTCACTCCAGAAGTATACTGCTTGGCAGTCTGCATATAGTCAGAATACAGCAAGACTTTATGTTGTTTGAAGAAAAAAATTACTCACCATAGTAATGTTTCTTCTAATGAAGTCTTCCTGTATTCTGACCTCCCTCCCTGCCTCCCCTCCTGGAACCTAGTTGTTTTGGGGTGTGGTCTGGCAGGCGCAGTGCTGCAACCCAGAGGTGTATCTTGGTTAAATTTCTTTAGCTTGAGGTCTTTATAGTTATTATTTAAGAATATATTGTTTTTGTTTCACTACTACTTGGATTCTTTTTGGGGTTCTCGACTTGAGTCTTTTGGACCCTAAAAATACATTATTTCCCTTTGGCAAAAATTTTTTTTAAAACAATTTCTAAATTGTTAGTGCTCATAAGAATCTGACGATTACACTGAGGAGTACCAAGGACAGAGGTTTGAAAACTGAGTTCGAGCTCAACGTTCTATGGCTTGGCATAGAGTTAACTCTTTACTCTCCTGAGCAGTTCAAGTGCTGGGGCTAACTGCATATAGTCAGAATACAACAAGACTCCATTAGAAGAAACAACATTTACTATGGTGAGTAATTTTTCCTTTTCGCCCTTACCATCTGGGCCACTTCTTTTAAGAACCACAGTGTTTTTTTCTTTCACTGTGTTTTGCTTACTTGCGTAATGCAATGGCTTGTTGCCTCGGCTATGGCTCCCTTAAGATTCTCCATTGTTCCTCTACCCCCTTTTTCTCCTTTTCTTCCAGTGATTTCCTAAGACATCCCCCATCTTTGCAAAGTTGTCCCACCTGAAATCCAGGACCCTTGCTTTCATGTGGTTTGACTCTTCTGCTGTTCCCATATTGAGCCACACTGTACTGTGATCGCTTGATCCCAGATGGCTCCCTACTTTTACATCTGTAATTCAGTCCCCGTTGGTGAGTACCAGGTCCAAAGTCGCTCCCTCTCAGGTAGGCTCTGTCACTAGCTGTCTTAGGCATGCCCCCTGCAGGGCTCCCAGGATGTCTCTGTTCCTGGCTGAGGCTGCAGCCTGGTTGCTCCAGTTCACATCTGGCAGATTGAAGCCACCTGCCATCAAAACCTCCCCTTTAGCTGTCATTCTGTGAATAGCTTCTAGAGGTACACTGTCCAGCTTTTCCCCTTGTGCAGGAGGTCTGTAGATAACATCAGTGTGAACGGCAGTGCCATTTCCCATCTCCAGGGTGATCCACAGTGCCTCCACCTCTCCCCGTATTCCTTGTACCTCAGTTGCCTTAATTCCTTCCCTGACATAGATAGCCACTCCTCCTCCTCCCCTATTACCCACCCTGTCCCTCCTGAATAGAGTGTAACCTGGTATTGTCATATCCCAGTCATGATTCCCTGTGAACTGCAGCAGGCATTCACTCCAACAGTGGGGTGGTGAACCAGTATGAAACACCTCATCCATACTGTGCCCCAGAACTCGCAGGCTCAAACATCCAGCACCTTCCGGCTGCAGACTTCCAGCTGTGCCATCCCTTGCTGTGGTGCTCCGCAACCCCACCCTTGAACAACTCTTTTCAAAATGGACACTTACTCACCATATGCTATCCTGGTCTAGGGTGAATCTATGGCACCGAAACCACTAGAACGTTCCTCATTTAGAAATGGACCTCTGCAAAACGTAAGAATGCATCCCCAGTTTTTCCTGCTCTAAAATAACATGTGCAAGCAACAGGGATGGGGCTACAGCTCTTGCATGCTTTGGGGGCATCACTTGATCAGCTGCAGACTAGCTGAAAATCAACTTCCACAAGGCAACCCCCCCCCCCCACTGTTGACTCACTTGTTCTGACACAGTACAGCTGAGTGAAGTCGAAAAACCATTGATTCACAGTCACTGTGCCACCCTATCTGGTTGGCTATGTTTCAGTAGCACTAAGCATGCTGGCCAGCATTGCTTGTACTGTATTTTCCTTTTGGAATCCAATAGTTATATAATATCTGGAAGTGCTATACGTCCCCATGGGGGGGCTGCCTAGCTCATTTGCCAGTTCCTTCCACCAGATATCCCCCTAGGCAGCATCCCATGGGCTACTGGGAGTGGCAACCGGTGGATCCTGGTAGGGGGCACACGCTATTACCAAATCCAACAGCCAGCGGAAGAGCACAAACTGCACTTCACTAACTAACACACCAAGAGTTCAGCAGTACGTGGTATTGGACATCCTCCGATTTCTAGAGTAAGCAAGGCCATAGGAGAACGCCTCAGTATTGGCTACTAAATGCAGATCTCAAGTGTGAAATAAGGCAGCCAGCCACTACACCAGCTCTCCTGCAGTGCTCCACATAACACATGGTGCTGCCAAGTCATCTGCCTGATCATGACCAATGTCATTACATGTGAGAGCTTCTGGCACAGGAGATTGTGGGTCTTCTGAGCAACAATGCAGAGGAAATAGGGATCTTACTTCGAGAGGGCTCTTGCAGTAGGTAATTACATATAGGACTGATGCCGGCCAGCGGCAGGACCCACGGAAAAATTTCTAGCTAGCAGTCCCTGGCGAGGGACCGCCCCCACGTCAGGTGACCGGCATCATACGACATCGGTATAAAGGGGCAGTCCCGGACGCCTGCCTTCCAGTTCTTTCCCGCCGTTTGCTCGTGCAGCTCTACGCGTAAAGTTCGTGCTTCGTCAGCCCTACCTTTCATCGGTTTTTACCGAAAAATAGTTATTCTTTTATCATTCGTCAGGTACATTGTCGGTGTATGTCGTCCCCTACACCCTCCGAGCACAAAAACAAGTGCAACTCGTGCGGCGCCCAACTGCCACACAAGGACAGCCATTCCCTGTGCCTTTTCTGCCTAGGCCCCGATTACCCGGTCGAGAAGTGCCAGCATTGCCTCAACTTCAACACGGCTACCCGTAAATGGTGCCAACAGTCCCTGGAAGCCCATCTCCTCAAGAAAAAGATGTCTTCTATGGAAAAGGAGTTGAAAAAGTTGAGGCAGGCGTCTACTTCCCCCGAAGGACATCGGAAAAAGAAGGACAAGGAGAGGCACCGGGAGAAGTCCTCCTCTACTGCATCTCCCGCTGGAGACGCAGGGACCAAGGTAACGTCCCTCCCGGGGGACCGCTCGACGGCCGCCTCCAAGATTTTGGAGGAGGCGTCGGCCCGCCCGTCTGGCTCACGCTTGGGCCTTGCGGGCACCTCCGGGTGAAAGGAGGCCTCCACCCCCAGTTCAGCCGCAGGCTTGCGGCCTACTGATGTGGGCAACTCCTCTAAGTCGGACGTCGGCTCCTCCGACATCCGCATGGAGAGGTCGATAAGACGCCCGACCCTTCGGGGCGGCGCACGGCCACTACCACCCCGGATCGGGCTGATCCTCCCCCTCAGCCCGCCTCCGGTGAGGGCTCCCATAAGTCGGACGCTGGCTCCTCCGACGCCCACTGGGAACTCGCCCCTAAGCCGCACGTCGGCTCCTCCAACGTGCGCCGGGCGACGGAACCAACGACGGACCCTTGCAAGTCCGTCGTACCCGGTTCTCCGCAGCCTTCGCTACCGTCTGGGGAGCCTGAGTCACCCCAGCCTGACCCCGGGGATTTCTCTTCTCCATCCCCGGACGATGCGGGGGATCTTCCTCCTCCGTCGGAACTGGATCTGATGTCGGCCCCGACGCCGGTACCTCTGCCGGTGCCTCCGATGCCGGCCCTGGCGCCAGTTCCTCCGATGCCGGTTCTACCGGCCCCAGGAGACATCCCGCTTCCGGATGTTCCCTCTCCGTCGGGCCCTCCATCTTCGGGCCCCTAAGTGGACCCGCCCGTGGGGCCGCCCGACCCGGGCGGCTGCTCCGGCAGCCCCCGCTCCCGGTGCCCACCCGTCTTATCCGGCGCCCGTCGTACCCGGGACAAAGTAGCCAGCACGCCAGTACCCGGCCTTGATGCTTTTCCGGCCGCGCAGTACCTGGCCGGGTTTCCTGCAGTTGGGTTTTGGATACTCGCCTTATGGGTATAACCCGTACACTTTTCCTCCTCCTCCTCCACCTCCACCGCCCCCACGGCCGCCAGTGGATCTGCAGGAGACTCTGGCCTCCTGGTGGGCCGAGGCCAAGGCTCAGCTCACTAGGGAGGTAGAAAGCCGCCTTACGACGACGGTGCCGCCACCGGCTCCCATACGTCCGAGACAGCACACTCCCTCACCACCTCCGGATTCCAGAGCTCTTCCCTCTTGGTCCAGAGAGGGGCAGGACACGCATTTACGGGTACCACCTAAGGAACCCGTTCCTCCCCCAAGTCGTGTAAGGGAGTCTTATTCTTCTTCCTCTTCTTCTTCCCTCTCGGATTCCTCGGACTCCTCTGAGGGATGCTCTGAGAGAGACGACGAGCCCCGCTCTCCGTCTAAGCCCCAGCCGAGGACCCCTCCGAAGTCTCCTCCAGAGGATCCATCTTTCCTGGAGTTGCTTAGAAAAATCCAGGAGGTACACCAGTGGCACTTTTTGGAACCAGATCCTCAGCGACTTAAACTTGCCGAACATCTGGATCTGCCCGTGACAGCTGCAACATTAGTGTCACCCTGGATTGAGCCTCATGCTGGCCTTGTTACCACTATTTGGAAACAACCATCGGCGTTAGCCCCACTTCCCAGGAAGTCAAACAGGCTGTACCAGGCTCCTGGGGGTGTGGACTACCTAGACTCTCACCCTCGGGCCGACTCGGTCGTGATCAGCGCCACTCACGGCCGGTCGGCACATCCAAAACATCTGAGCTCGTCTCCTCCGGATAAGGAATCTCGCCTTCTGGACCAGTATGGAAGAAAGATTTATGCCTCCTCCACACTGGGAATTCGGGCCCTGAATTACATTGCCCACATGGGGGATTACCAGAAGGCTGTCCTTACCCAGGTGGAATCCAAGCTGGACTCCTTGCCTGACTCCCAGGTCAAACAGGAGTTAGCTGACCTCGTCCGTTCTGCTCATTCGGCCAGTCACCACATTTTCGAGCAACATACGATGCAGTGGACACTGCTGGGCAGAGGTCCGCTTTCACCGTGGGTCTACGGCGTCATGCCTGGCTCCGTGTGTCAGGTTTGGTCCCGGAGGTGCAATCCACTATTCAGGAAGCACCTTTCCGGGGGGTCAGTGCTTTTCGGGGGTGATGTCAAGGACATCATCACCGATTTAGGAAGAAGGGATGGCTCTGAAATCCGTGGATTCCATGTACCATCCCCAACAACAACAGCAGCACCGTCCCTTTTCGCAGATGGATTCTGGCCAGTAAACCACAGGAAGGTGGGCCACCAAACGTCGGGCCCCCACAGCTGCTAAGCCCCCCCACCCAAAAAAGCAGCGGGTGCTTCAGCTGCAGCGCTGCCTCACACCACCTGACTCCTTTCCTCTCCCAGAGCCTCTGGACTTTCCAGAGGAACCGGTAGGAGGGAGGTTTTCCCTCCATCTTCCGAGATGGGAGAGGATAACCATGGATTCTTGGGTGTTCCAGCTTATAGCCGAAGGGCACTCCATAGGGTTTCTTCAGAAACCACCCCGTCACCCACCTCTGAAGTCAGCCTATTCAAGGGAACATCTTCATTTGGTCTGGGAAGAAATTTCAGCTCTTCTCTTGAAGCAAGTGTTAGAGCCTGTCCCCCTGCATCTTCAGGGAACGGGTTACTACTCCCATTTCTTCCTGGTCCCAAAGAAGACGGGAGATCTCAGACCAATTCTAGATCTCAGTTCCCTGAATCTTTATGTAGAATACAAAAGGTTCAGGATGCTCTCTCTGCTGAGCCTCCTGCCCCTCCTTCGGCCGGGTCAATGGCTTTGTGCACTGGATATGCAGGATGCCTATCTGCACATTCCCATCCGTCTTTATCACCGCAAGTATCTTCGTTTTGCATTTCAGGGGGACCACTACCAGTTCAAGGCACTCCCTTTTGGTCTATCCTTGGCCCCCCGAGTATTTACCAAATGCCTGGCTGTGGTAGTGGCCCACCCGCGTACAATGGGAGTTCAGGTGTTCTCTTACCTGGATGACTGGCTCCTGGCGGCCTCGTCCAGGGAGGAACTCCTGCGGTTTCTGTCCCTCACACAGCAGGTTTTCACCTGCCTGGGTATTACCATCAGTCATTCCAAGTCTCATCTGGATCCTTCCCAGAGACTACAGTTCATCTGGGCTATCCTCGATACGACTGTCAGCAAGGCCTTCCTGCCTCCAGACAGGGCAGCCTCTCTTCAATCCCAGATTTCCCTGCTATCAGAACGCAGGAGGGTCTTGGCAAGATTGGTCCTCCGTCTTCTGGGGCTCATGGCGGCCGCCATTCTGACGATCCCCCAAGCTCGACTCCACATGAGGATCTCTCAGTGGACTCTTCGCTCTCAATGGGATCAACTTGTGGATGGCCTAGATCAATTAGTTCTGATCTCATCGCCGATGGTGCGAGACTTGCAATGGTGGATGGTTTGAGAGAACCTGTTTCGGGGGTTCCCCTTCTTTCATCCTCCCCCCTCCCAGACTCTGACTACAGACGTGTCAGGCAAAGGTTGGGGAGCCCATCTGGGACCTCATCGGACCCAGGGCTCCTGGTCCAAACTGGAACAAGATCTCCACATCAATGTGCTAGAGCTTCGGGCTGTGTTGTACGCTCTCCAAGCCCTACACCAATACATTCTCCCCGGCCACCTAGCCGTTCAGATGGACAACATGTGCGTAGTGTGGAACATCAACAAACAGGGAGGAACTCAGTCCTACCCTCTATGCAGGGAGGCAATGAGGGTTTGGGATTGGGCAACACAACACGACCTTCACCTAACGGCGATTCATGTTCCAGGGGTTGACAATACTCTGGCAGACAAGCTAAGCCACTCCTCTGCCCTGGCTCACGAGTGGGAATTAGATCAAGGGGTACTAGATGACATCTTTCAGCTTTGGGGGACTCGCAGGTGGACCTGTTCGCCTCCCCCCCCCAAAATGCAAAACTTCCCACCTTTTGCTCGTTCGTTCCAGAGTGACGCGCTTTCTGGAGCGACGCTCTGTCTCTAGACTGGAAGGACAGATTCGTCTATGCTTCCCCCCCCCCAATTCCTCTGATCCCACGAGTATTACAGAAACTAGCCACAGAAGGAGCGCGAATGAACCTGATCGCTCCTTTCTGGCCCAGGCAAATCTGATTCTCTCTTCTACAACAATATTCAGAGGATCCTCCTCTTCCTCTTCCTCTATCTTGAGGTTTGCTGACCCAGGACCAGGGGGACCCTGGTGCATCCAGGGCTCAAATCCCTTCAACTCCATGCATGGCTCCTGCAGACCTAGCCCAATCCCATTTTGGGGTCTCCCCAAAAGTGGCAGAGATTTTAGTGGAGGCTAGAAAGCCATCCACCAGGTCCACTTATGCCATGAAATGGAAGAGATTCTCTATTTGGGCAGCCTCCAAGGATGTGGAGCCTTTCTCCTGTTCAGTGGCCTTTCTGCTGGAGTACTTGCATCATCTGTTCGATCTGGGACTCAGCCATTCCTCCTTGAAGGTTCACATGGGCGGCTATCTCAGCCTACCATGTTCCCTTCGCAGATAAAGCTTTCGCTCAACTGGAGGTCTCCAAGACCTTTCTCAGAGGGGTCCTCCATCTGAGGCCCCCCATCCGTACTCCTGCCTCCCCTTGGGACTTGAATTTTGTCCTCGAGAAACTCACTCTTCCTCCTTTCGAACCTGCAGCTTCTGCAGATTTGAAATTTCTTTCGTGGAAGACGCTCTTCTTGGTGGCCATTACTTCAGCTCGAAGAATCTCCGAGCTTCAGGCCCTGATGTGCAAAATCCCTTACTTGATTTTTCACAAAGAACAAGTTGCTCTTCGCATGAATCCTAAGTTGCTACCTAAAGTAGTAGCAGAGTCTACCTTAAATCAGTCCAAAGAGCTACCTGCCTTTTTTTACGCAGTACTCTAACCAAGGGGAATATTTACTCCATACTATGGATGTTCTCCGGATTCTGAGATACTACACCAACAGGATGAAGGATCTCAGAAAGACTGATCAGTTGTTCGTCCCTTCTGCTCACAAAAGGGAAGGCAATGCTGTTTCCAAGCAATGCCTGTCTAAGTGGTTGGCTCATTGCATCACTTTCTGTTAAGACAAGTACAACAAGACCCTCCCGGGTCAAGTCAGAGGCCACCCCACGAGAGGAGTAGCTGCCTCTGCGGCTTGTTTCAAGAATGTTCCTGCAGCAGACATATGCGCTGCTGCTACCTGGACTTCCGTCCATACCTTTACGAAACACTACAGTTTGGACATTGCCTCTCGCCGTAGAGCAGGCTTCGGGCTGACTGTTTTGCAAGGCCTCCTGTCTTGAGGCTTGCACGGCTAGAGCTACTTTTTGGAGTAGTTTCCTCCTCCCGGTGCCTTTTTCTTTGTTCAAGAGTGCTTGGGATTCAGTCCTATATGTAATTACCTACTGCAAGAGCCCTCTTGAAGTAAGATAGTACAGTCACGTAAGAACTTACTGTAACAGTAGATCTTCGAGAGAGGCTCTTGCAGTAGATAATACCTTCCCGCCCTCCATCCCCCTAGGCTTTTTCAGCTCCTTTTCCAGGAATGGAATTATCCGCTTCTCTCTCATCTGGGCCTTCCTGGCCTGTGTCGGGAAAGAACTGGAAGGCGGGTGTCCGGGACCGCCCCTTTATACCGACGTCGTATGACGCCGGTCACCTGACGTGGGAGCGGTCCCTCGCCAGGGACTGCTAGCTAGAAATTTTTCCGTGGGGTCCTGCCACCGGCCGGCGTCAGTCCTATATGTAATTACCTATTGCAAGAGCCTCTCTCAAAGTTCTACTGTTACGGTAAGTTCTTACGTAACTGTACTTTCTTAACCTCCGAAATCTGAACAAATACATGGATCGAGGAAAACGGAAGATAATTTCTGTAGGTTCTTTGCTACCCTGCCTGAAGCAAGAGGACTGGCTAACTTCTCTGGATATGCAAGATGCATAACAACACCTAACTGGTGCACCCCAGCCACCACAGGTGCCTTTGGCTCTGTGTGCAGGGACAACACTGCCAGTTCAGAGTCCTACTCTTTGGGCTTTCCTTGGTGTCATGAGTCTTTACACAGTGCTCTGCAGTACTTGCAGTTTACCTCAAAAAAGCTGGGACTTCAAGTCTACTTGTATCTGGATTGCTGGCTAATCTCAAACTTATCCAAACAGAAGATCGAGCAGGTAGTGGCTACTTCCTCTCAGTTTCTAATGTCCATAGGAGTTCTGCTGAACCCCTTAAACTCTTAGCTGGAACCCTCCCATGAGTTACGATTCATAGGAGCTGTTCTGGACATGGCAGGGCTTCCGCCTTCCTCCCAGAAGGCAGACATCAAGCAGCCTTGGAGATGGCATGCTACATCATGGAATGCAAGACTGTACAAGCCCATTCCATGCAGTACATGCTGGGCTTAATAGCCTCCTCACCCAGTTGATCCTCAGCACACAGTTGTCACAAGCATCACACCCTCAAAGCTAACCCATTCAGATGACCAAGCCCCTTGTGAAGTCCCTGATGTCATGATCAGTGGACAGCTGAAAGACTGTTCTCCTCCAGACAGACAACAAGTCTGCCATGTACTTGATCAACAAGCAAGGAAGAGCACATTCTTAACCTTTCTGCAGAGAGGTGATGAGGGTGTGGGAATGGTGCCTGGAACAGGGAATCCTGCTCCAAGCAATCTATCTGCAATGGTCCAGAATAGTCTTGAAGATGAGCTCAGTTGAACAGAAGTCAATCCTCACAAATGGTCACTAGCACCAGACATTACGAGATCACTGTTCG
The DNA here is from genome assembly GCA_016271365.2 of Neoceratodus forsteri. Taxonomy (NCBI): domain Eukaryota; kingdom Metazoa; phylum Chordata; order Ceratodontiformes; family Ceratodontidae; genus Neoceratodus; species Neoceratodus forsteri. The sequence goes on along the minus strand of CM057454.1, from coordinate 262,886,955 downwards.
ACCAGTGCAGCACCCCAGATGTGGACCTTTCTGCATCCCGCCTTGTTGCAAACTGTGTTGATTCTGCTCCAGAAGTCCAGGACATGGCATTTTCTGTCAGGAAGCATTCAGACTGGCATGACAAAATCTGTTCTAGGGACGTGGATATGCTGTTCATCCATACTGTTTGACAGGTTTCTTGCCACTTTAAATCTTGCCGGAAGGTCTTCAAGCTGGCTCCTCCCACCCACCTGGGTGGTAAAACTCTCGGTTCCGCCCTGTGACGCCAGATCTTCCTTACCGCTTGGAAGCTCAGGTTCCCTCCTTAACGCTCTGCGTAGAGACTGGATCCTAATTCTTCGGTTCACCTGAAAATAATTCTAAAGTTCTCAAGACTTCGGTCTAATTACTCCCTCATGGCTGCGATGGACAAATCGACTCCCGGATTTCGGTAGTGCTCATGCGGGCAGAAGATGTCCAGGACAGACCCGCACTCCATGTGTGTCTACTGCCTCTGCCTTGATCACGACCCGCAGGCCTGTGAGTTATGTCGATCGTTTTCGGCCAACGTCCTGGAGGACCGCGCTGCCCGGTTACAGCTTGGGCACCCTGAGAAGTGCTATCCGCCGGTGAAGTCAAAGGAGGCCCGTTGGGTGGTGTCTGTGGTGGCTGGCTCAGCTGAGCAACTCGAGCAGATGATCGCCCTCGAGGAGGAGGAGGCGGCTCAGGCCGCATCCTCATCTTCCTCAGTCGCGGCATTTATCCCGCTCTCTCTGGGATCCTCCTACACAGCTTCTTTTAAGGAGCTTTGTCAATCCCTTTCCATGAAGGGAGAGGGGCCATCGGGACACTCTTCTCAGTCGAAAAAGAAGGACTCAAAGGGTAAGTCCCACCGTTGACTTTCGTGGGAGCGGGAGAGGTCCCCTCCCCGGACAGTCGACACTCAACTTCAGTCGAGGTTGCGGCTAAGACTGTTGGCTTCACGGTGTCCCCGTCAGGTCAGCTGGCCAAGACGCCTGCCGACGCGGGTCGAGATTTTTCTCGACCTGTCGGACGGGCTGTCGACTGGTGAAGCCAACAACCCTTCATCACTGGTTCCCCTGGTGGAAACCGAGAACTTGCCTGCAACTCCTGTGCCGGAGTCCCCGGTCAAGGCTCCCGAGCCGAGGGAAGAGCGGGTGTCCCCTGCTCCCTCCCAGACCCGCCTTCGGAAACACCGAGGGTCTCGGTCTCGGACCTCGTCTCGGTCCAGCTGATCCCACCGACATTGGCGGGCTTGGTCTCGGCACCGAGGAAAGCAGCGGCGCCGCTCATCCTCGTCTTCCTCCTCGGAAGAGGAGAGGCTTCAGCGCAAATTGTGTGGACACTACGAGGACTTAATGTGGCAGCAGCTCCTTTTGTCTGGGAACAAGCTGATGCTGTCACCTTCCCCGGCCATGAAGTGACTGTCACCTGAAAGGCCGAAGCAACCCCTTGCAGTTGTCGAGGTGCCCAAGCCTGGGCTGGTTGTTCGGCCAAAACCAGCTGCCCCACCGATTGTGGTGGAACCTCCGCCTCCACAACCGAAATCGGGGGCGCTGACCAAGGACTCTCAGTCGGGTCAGGGTCTGCCCCACCGGTTGTCGGTCACCCTCACTCTTGACCGTCCTTGGCAGGTGGAGGGTGGCTCAGGCCCCAGGCAGCTCTTCGCAGACTCCTCGGAGTTTGACGACGACTCCTCCCTGTTTTCCCGGCCCCTTGACCTGGAATCCTCCGGGGGGGGGCAGTCGATGGACGAGAGCCCATCGTTGTTCATGAGTCTGCTTCGGCTCATCTCGGAGTCCTCCGGGATGCAGCTCGAGACCGTATCCAAGCGGGCCAAGTATCCCCTGCTGGAGATACTGGACCAAGGGGATTCGCCCACGGAGGCTTTTCCAGTGGCTGAAGCCATTGTCGGCCCAGCCTTGGAGCTCTGGCAGTGGCCGGCTTCCTGCCCTGCACCTTCGGCCAGGATGGCAAGGAAGTATGCGGTCCCTACCGGCTCTTTGTCTGGTTTTTCGGAGCACCCCTCTGCGGAGGGATTGGTCATTGATAGCATTTACCGGTGTTTCGGGAACGTTAGGGATGTGGAAAAGCTCCCCGACAAGGAATCCAAAAAGCTGGACTATGCCGGGCGCAAGGTGTACTCTGCGTCCTCCCTAGGCCTCCGCCAGACCAGCTCGGCTGTGCTGATGGCACACTTCTCCCACGCCCTCATGGGCTCCCTGGATTAGGTGATCCCTCATCTCCCGGCTGACCTGCAGACCACGGTCAAGCAGGTGCAGGATCAGGGAAGGGCTGTGGCCAAGCAGCAGCTCTAAATGGCTCTAGACATTGGAGACTCCTGTGCCCGATCAGTGGCGTCCACAGTGGCCATGTGCCGCAGAGCATGGCTGAGGATATCCACCTTCACGGCGGATACCCAGCATAAATTGGCAGACGTCCCCTTCTTGGGGACTGACCTGTTCGGCCCTGGAGTAGAAGGCCACCTCCAGCGGATCGAAAAGCCCAACGCTACCCTGGACTTGGTCACCTCCGCCCAGAAAGACAAGGGCCATCGTCAGCAACATAAGTCCTTTCATCCTTCTGCGCCTGCAGCACGTCCGGCCCAGCAATACCAGCATCAGGGCCAGCAGGCTCGCGCTTGGCATCCCAAAGCCAAGCCTGCGGCTTCCTCTAACAGGAAGCAGGGAGGAAAAGGCCCAGGAGGTCCCTCGGCCGGCCTCTCCTCCAAGCCTGCCCAGTGACGGGTTGAGGGTGTCACCCCAGCCTCGTCACTCCCCTGAGTTCCCCATGGGAACGGCCCGCCACCTTTTCTTTCAACCTGGTCCGCTATCACCACGGACCGCTGGGTGTTGGAGGTAGGAAAGGGCCTGCCTCTGGAGTTCGGGCAGGCCCTGCCCTTCTGAGCCGTCGCCCCTTAGGGGGCTCCGGGGTCCGCAGCCTCTCTGTCAGCTCGCCGAGCCAACATTGCCCTGCTCCTCAAAAAGAGGTTATCAGGAAGGTGGTGGATCCTCCACCAGACCCAGGGTTTGTGTCCAGGTACCTCCTGGTCCCGAAACGGATGGAGGTCTGGTGCCCTATTCTAGATCTGCACGACCTGAACAGGTTCCTAAGGTCTCGAACCTTCAGGATGGTCACTCTGGCTCAGATCATTCCATCCTTGGAACGAGGTGTGTGGTTCTGTTCTCTGGACCTCCAGGACGCGTTCTTTCATGTCCCAATCCGTCCGTCCCATCAGAGATTCCTCTGCTTCAGAGCAGAGGGATCCCTCTACGAGTTCCGGGCCATGCCCTTCGGCCTTCCCCTAGCTTCCAGGGTCTTCACCAAATGCATGGCAGTGGTGACAGCATTCCTCATGGGCGCCAGAAGGGTCCGTAGGCCCCCTACCTGGATGACTGGCTGATTGCAGCCTCCTCCAGAACAGAGGTGGAGCGTCCAGGGATCTGGCCCCAGGTTTGCTCCTCAGGTTGGCCTCCTCATCAATGAGGCCAAGTCGGAACTCGTGCCAAAGCAGGTGATACAACTCATCGGGGCAGAGCTCGACTCTCTTCGAGCCAGAGCATGGCTCCCGGCAGACAGGGCCTAGGTTCTTTCCTCCTTTGCCCAGTCATTTCAGGTTGGGCAATTGCGCTCTGCCCGGGACTTCCTGTGCCTCCTGGGCCTCATGGCGGCCTGCACCAATGTGGTCCGTTGGGCCCATTGGTACATGCGTCCCCTTCAATGGGGGCTGGCCAGCCAATGGTCACAGCACTTCAATCCCTTGGATCAGCTAGTGACAGTGACCCAGGGGATGTGGAACGCCCTCTAGTGGTGGACTGTTCCAGCACATCTGCAGGAGGGCATCCCATTCGTCCGCCCCGAGCCGACGGTCTCTCTCTATCAACCGATGCCTCTCTGATGGGTTGGGGTGCCCATCTGGGGGAGCACAGAGCGCACGGCCTCTGGTCCCCTCGGGAGTCCCGATGCCACATCAACCTGCTAAAGCTTTGAGCGGTCCGTCTAGCCCTCACCACCTTCGCTCCGTTTGTTCGGGGTCAAGTGGTCCAGGTCCAGACGGACAATACCACAACCATGTACTACCTAAATCACTAGGGTGGGACGCGCTCCATGCCTCTGTGCAGGGAAGCTCTCTGCATTTGGTCCCTCGTGCATAGCCTGGAGGCGAATCTTCTTGCTATCTATGTGGCAGGAGCCTCCAATATTCTGTCCGATGCCCTAAGCCAGATAGGGGCTGCGTCCCACGAGTGGTCTCTCCTGCCGGAGGTAGTACAAGATCTGTTCTCCCACTGGGGCATGCCTCAGGTGGACCTGTTTGCCTCCAGGGAGAATGCGAAGCTGAGACTGTTTCATGCCTGCTCCCCTCAGCAGGGCTCGCTGCAGGGGGGAGCCTTCTCGAGGCCGTGGACCCCGGACCTCTTCTACGCCTTTCCCCCATTTCCCTTGATCCACAAGGTGCTTCTCAAGGTGAGGAGGGACAAGGCGCAGGTGGTTCTGGTAGCCCCAGACTGGCCCCACCAGTTCTGGTATCCAGATCTCCTCAGTCTCAGCTCCAGGCTCCCGAGGCAGCTTCCAGCCTGCCCAGACCTGATCTCAGTCAACCAGGGGAAGGTATTCCTTTCGGACCTTCAATCCCTGCTCCTGATGGCCTGGTTCCTGAGTGGCTAGAGTTCCAGGCCTTGGGCCTTTCCAACGAGATCCTTAATGTTGTTGAGGCATTCCGTAAGGAGTCGACCAGAAAATGCTACGCCTTTAAATGGAAGAGATTCTCCATTTGGTGTCAGGGCAAGGGCCTGGACCCGTCCTCCTGTTCCTTGGCAAGCATTGTGGACTACCTGTGGTCCTTTCTCAGCAAGGGCTTCGGTCAATGACCCTTAAGGTGCACCTGGCAGCCATCTCTGCTTACCGGGCACGGGCCGGGAAGCAGTCGGTGGCGCAGGAGAAGGTGGTCGGGTGCTTTTCCAAAGGACTTGATCACATATCCACTCCGGTGCGAGAACCTCCACCTCCATGGGATCTACTGCTGGTATTGACTAAGCTCATGGGCAAGCCATTTGAACCAGTGCACAGGTGTGACATCTCCCACCTGTCGTGGAAGACCGCCTCCTTGGTGGCTATCACATTAGCCAAAAGGATGGGAGAGCTCCAGGCGCTTTCCATCGAGTCTCCTTATCTGGTCTTCCACAGGGACAAAGTTGTCCTGTGCCCCCACCCGAAATTCCTTCCGAAGGTGGTGTCGGAGTTTCACCTTAACCAGGTGTTGACTCTGCTGGTGTTCTACCCCAAGCACACCTCGGAGGCTGAGTATAGGCTCCATACTTTGGACCCTAGAAGAGTGCTCTCTATTACAAAGAGACCGGCTGAAGTTCGGGGAGAGGTTTGCCAGCTGTTTGTCACCTATGCTGAAGCCGCACATGGCAGACCTGCAGCAAAGTGGACTATAGGCAGGTGGGTCACCTCCTGCATAGATCTCTGCTATAGGTTGGTGGACATGGAGCTCTCCAGAGGGATAAGAGCTCATTCTACCCGCCATACCGCTGCATCGGTGGCTGCTTCCAGGGACGTCCCTATCCAGGAAATCTGCAAGGCTGCTACCTGGAAGTCAGCACACACCTTCATTACCCACTACCACATCGACCTTGAGTCACACTGGGATGCTGGTTTTGGGGCCTCGGTTCTCCAGTCTTTATTCCCTAAGTAGGGGGTGTGCGCCTTGCCTCACTCCTCCCAGAGAACTGCTAGGAGTCTGCCAGACAGTGTGGATGAACAACATATCCATGTCCCTAAAAATACAGGTTATTCACCTGTAACAGGAGTTCTAGGAATGGTATATGTTGTTCATCCAACGACCCACCTGGCCTCCCCGGCTTCGACGCACAACATGGCTTCCAGCGGGCTAGATCTGGCGTCATGGGGCGGAGCCGAGAGTTTTACCACCTGGGTGGGTGGGAGGAGCCAGCTTGAAGACCTTCCGGCAAGATTTAAAGCGGTAACGAATCTGCCAGACAGTGTGGATGAACAACATATACCATTCCTAGAACTCCTGTTACAGGTGAGTAACCTGTATTTTCTGTCTGCATTCCCCCCCAGTCTCTCTTAACCAGAGAAGGCTGTTTAAATCAGAGGCACACAGGGGCAAGAAGAATCTAGTGGTCCATGCTAATCTCGGCAGTTATGGTTTCCTCTGTTGAATCAATTTTCATTCAGCGAACCGAGAATCCTGCCACCTAGGACAGACTTTTTTTTTTCTCACCCCCCCCCAAACTCTTTTTCCCTTCCAGTCGCAGCCTGTGGGGCCACTCTCAGGCATCCTGGCCTGATCCTGCCCGCCTGAGGTCTCCCCATCCTGAGCCTTCTCTTTTCCCCCCTCCTGCAGCCAGTATCCCCAGCTTGACCCCTCTGAGGTGGAGCTGCCCCTCCTCTTTGGGAGCTCTTAGAAACTGGCCAAGCTGCAGGCGAGGGCCCAGGTGGAGGAACTGGAAGGCCGGGTGGGTGGGATCCAGTGGTGGGCACAGGGGTCAGGTGCCATCACCTACCTCACAGAGCTAAGTGTTTCCTTGTTCTGGTGCACCCCCCCCCCAACGCTGAGGACGTGCAGTGACATCTAGTGCCAGCATGCGTGCTCCTGCACACATCGGCAAGGACCTCTGCCCACAACGCTTTCCCTTGCTTTTTCACGAGCACTTCTGAGTGCAGTGATCCCTGCCTCCGCAAGGTGTCACTAGCACTGAGAAACGCATCCCTCCTGCATCCCAGGAGAGGAGAGCCATCATCAGATGCTCAGTACTCTCCTTCCCGGCCAGCCCCTGGAGACCAGAGCTCGCTCCCAAACCCAGGTCGCCAGCGTGGCGTGAGGTGTGGCGTCCAGCACCTCAACTCTCAGTGCCACCGGGCCGTCAGGACAAACTTCTTGACACAAAGTCAGCTGGTCCCTCCCAATATGCACTCACTTCATCTCCAGGCCTGGCTCCTGAAGAGATGGAAGTGAACAGGTACAAATTATCTCAGAGGGTCTATGAAATACTTTTGGGTGGGTATAAACCTTCCACCAGGAAGACATACACAGCTACTGTAAATGGAAAAGCTTTTCTGTCTGGTGCTCCAAAACCTCAATGGACCGTTTCAGGTGTCCACCTGACAAGGTTCTCGAGTACTTACTGGACCTCTCCAACACTGGTTTAGAGTATTCCACAGTTAAGGTCCACCTATGTGCTATTTCAGCATACCAGAAACCTATGGGTACCCTCTACCTAGCACAGCTACCACTGTTTAAGTAGTTTCTCAAGAGTATTTTGCACACAAGGCCTCCCATCAGGAAACTAGTGACTTTCTGGGATACATAGATACATACATAGATACATAGACAGTGTCGGCAGATAAGGGCCTATGGCCCACCCAGTCTGCCCATTTAAGTTTGTAAGTTCAGTTTATGTTTTCCAGGAAGTCTGTTGCCCCTTACCCCTGACCTCCAGAATTCCTTTATGTCTATTCCATGCATTCTTAAATCCCGTGATTGTTTCAGCCCCCACCACTTCCTCTGGCAGGGTGTTCCACTTGTCCACCACCCGTTCTGTGAAGAAATTCTTCTCCGCTTTCCTCTGAATCGTCCTCCCTCCAACTTCATCCCATGCCCTCTAGTCCTGGAACATCTTTTCGCTTAAAATAGTGCATTCCTGCACTGTTCCTCCTGTAAGATACTTGTATGTCTCTATCATATCCCTCTCTCCTCCTCTCCTCCAGGGAGTACATGTTCAGTGCCTTCAACCTGTCCTCATAGGACTTGTGATGCAATCCATGCACCATCTTTTGTTGCCCTCCTCTGAACCTTCTCTACCCTGTCTATGTCCCTTACATGGTAAGGTCTCCCAGAACTGCACAGTGTACTCAGGTGCGGCCTCACTAGTGTCTTGTATAGTGGAATTGTGACCTCCTTTTCCTGCTGGTGATGCCCCTGCCTATGCATCCCAGCATCCTATTTGCTTTACCTGCTGCCTTGTCACACTGTTTCCTGCCTTGAGGTCATCAGAGATGATAACTCCAAGATCCCTTTCCTGCTTGGTGCATGCTATATCCTCATCCCCAACTGATATATTGTGCCAGGGTTTTTGTGCCCCATATGCATTATCTTGCACTTCCTTGCATTGAATTTCAACTGCCAAACCCCTGACCATTCTTCAAGTTTCTGCAGGTCCTTCTCATTCTGTCTACACCCTCTGGTGTGTCTACTCTGTTACAGAGCTTTGTGTCATCAGCGAACAGTGAAATTCTGCCTTCTAGGTCCTGCGCAATGTCACTGATGAAGATATTGAATAGTACCGGTCCCAGCACTGATCCCTGTGGTACTCCACTGGTCACTCTTCCCTCTGTGGAGTGACAGCCATTTACCACCACCCTCTGTGTCCTGCTGCCCAGCCAGTTACCTACCCACCGCACTACTGTCCTGCCCACACCCATATTCCCCAGTTTGTGCAATAGTCTTCTATGTGGCACAGTGTCAAAGGCCTTGCTGAAGTCCAGATAGGCCATGTCCACTGCCCTCCCTGATCCACCTCCCTAGTCACCCAGTCAAAAAATTCAATGAGGTTGGTCTGACATGACCTTCCCTGGTGAACCATGCTGCCTTGGGTCTTGTAGTCCATTGACAACCAGATGTTCCACTCAAGCTCTCCTTCAGTAGTGCTTCCATGATCTTCCCACTACCGAGGTGTGAGCTGACTGGTCTGTAGTTCCCGCTTCCTCTTGTTCCCACTTTTGTATAAGGGGACTACATCTGCTATCCTCCAGTCTTTGGGTACCTCCCCTGTTTCTAGTGATTGGCTAAACAGGATAGCAAGAGGTTCAGCCACCACCTCTCTTAGTTCTTTAAGGACCTTGGGGTGCACCCCATCTGGCCCCATTGCTTTATCAACGCTTATTACTTCCAACCGTGTGTTTGGATATGCTCACCTGTAAATCTTTAGAGCCCTTACGACTTGTGACTTAAAATTTCTAACTTGGAAAGAAGCATTTCTGGTGGCTATCACCTCTTCATGCAGCGTATCTGAAATCCAGGCTTTGGTCACAGATCCTCCATTACTGTTTTCCATAGAGATAAGGTAGCTGTCAGCATGCATCCCAAGTTTTTACCTAAGATGGTGTTGGAGTGCCATCATAATGAGGCTATAATTCTGCCTATCTACTTTACAAGCTTCCAGAATGAGGGAGAAAGGACCTTCCACTCACTTCCAGAATGAGGAAGAAAGGACTCCTCACTCACTGGAGGTTAAGAAGGTCCTTAGATTTTACCTGGACAGCACTAAGGACTTACGAAAGTCAAAACAGCTGTCTGTGTCTTTCAACCCTAATCATAAGGGACAACCAGTTACAATCACGTGTATTTCTCCTCAGATTGTAAACTGCCTTCGCCACTGCTGTGCTATAGCTCAGGTTAAATTGGCGGGCAACATACATGCTCATTCCACCAGAGTGGTTGCCACACTTTGGCAGAAATCTGCTCTTTGCTGTGACAGGGTGGAGTAGGACCCTGTCCCAGTTGTTATGGAGAGTTTGAATGAAGGGGTCTGTTCTGTTCTTTCCTTTCTTGTCTCTTGTCTGTCTGGTTGCGCAACCAAATTTTCCCGTGAGGATTTGATCACCCTGACGGTCTTGCAATTCTCTGCCTCTCACTGTCTCTCAGTCTTCTCTTGCTGTTTCTTTTTTCCTCCCTTGCATATCTACTGGTATGAAATATATGCAAACATTATGTGGAAATGTAACTAATATTGAGATCTCTTTGTTTAGAAATTATATAGTGTTACTGTTGAAATGTATATAGTTATAGTTTGAGATGATTGCAGAAAGCTATTGAGAACTCAAGGGGCTAACCTGAGAGCAGTTTTAAGCCCTTTTTTTCAGAAGCTGTGGAGAAAGGGCCTCAGTTCTGGGACATTGTGTTCTTGCTGTACCTGCCTGAAACATACAAGAACATTTTAGAAAACAACAGGATGCTTGTTAAGGAGGGGGTTTGCAAAGACTTATAATAGAGAGCTGCAGTGTTTAGAAAGACACAGACACACAGAGATTTAAGGAAAACTCAGACAGATCTTCTCTGTTTATTCTGCCTTTGTAGATAGTTATTCTGAACAATTCTATTTTTCTCATGTTACTGCTAGTACTAATAAACATTTTTGTGAAATCTACAACTGCTCCTGGTTTTTCCTATGCTTCCTGACCTGTGCCTTGATGACAGATGGTTTTGGAAGTGGGATTACGCCGTACATACTCTAAGCCAGGAATTTTGTGCATGGCTACTAGACCTTGTACAAGGGAAGCATAGAGAAAGGTATGGATTTTGCAGCAGCAAGTTCAGGAGTGGTTACCAGGAGAATGGCAGCCAAACTACTTCAAGTATTTGAAAGGGATAAAAAAGGTCTATAAGGAGAGTCTCTTTAAGCTGAGTGGCAACCATAACACGAGGGGCACAATCTTAAGGTGGAGGGTGGGAGGTTTAGGAGGGATGTCAGGAAGCACTTTTTCACAGAGAGGGTGGTGGTGACTTGGAATGCGCTGCCAGAAGAGGTAATCTCATTGAAGACAGTGGGCAGCTTTAAGAGAGGCTGGGACAGATATAGGGGGAAGGGTAAGGGTCATAGGTAGGGAGGATGGGAGGAGTGGGAAGAGGGGTCAGGGACGGTAGCTTAAGCTGTGGAGACTGCAACACAAGCAGACTTGATAGATCAAATGGCCTTCTTCTGCTGGCTTTTTCGTATGATCGTATGTATGTATGTAAACTAGCAGAGACAGAAGTCCAAGCTGAGATTGTACAGCCAGCACAAGTTATGGAAAAAGAACAGGCAATGACAGAACCTGAAAGCCTGATGAACTTTTTTCAAATGGTGGGCTATGCAACTAAAAGAGACAGAGAAGCAGAGAGAAAAAGAGATTCAATGTTTAGAAGCACAGGAGAGAAGAGATGCAGCAACAGGAGCAGCAGATGAGAGAAGAGATGCAGCGACAGGAGCAGCGATAGCTGGATGCCTTGCAAGCTGTCAAAGGCAGAGGATATGGCACAGATCCAGACAAGCAACAAAACACAAGCAACTTAAAAGCCATTAAACTTACAAGTTGTGCCCTCGGATGATAGCGAGGCATACCTGACAACTTTTGAAAGAGTAGCCACAGCTTGCCAATGGCCAAAGCAGCTATGTACAATCAGACAGGGAAAGCCCAACTTGCCTACAGCAATATGTACACTGCACAGTCAGAAAACTATGACCTCGTGAAAAGCGAAATCCTGAAAAGGTATGACATCTCAGGAGATACCTAAAGGCAGAGATTTCGATCTCTGAAGTACAACTCGGTCGACAATCCTTGAAAAGCCTTCACCCGCCTCAGAGAACTCCTGATAAAATGGCTCCAGCCAGAGGGCAAAACAGTCCCACAGATCATTGACACATTTGCCATGGAGCAATTCATCAACATCCTGCCTACAGATGTGCAGCTTTGGGTAAAGGAACACTGACCAGAAAGTGGAGAAAAGGCTGTTTCTTTGGCTGAAGGCTACCAAATGGCCAGAGAAACGCCACAGAGGTGAGGTAACAGCCAAACACTGGCAAGACACTCTTTTTCCCATTTAAACTCCAAGCCTGATAAGAACTCTAGTAGGGGTAACAAATCTGTGCCCAAAACGTTATTTGCTATAACTGTAATAAACCAGGTCATATTGCAAGAAATTACTGTAAGAGTGACACTGGAGCAGATTTGTCCTTGGCAAATTGAGGCAAGTATTTAACTGATGTGAATATGGGGGATAAGACTGTAAAGGGACTCATCGATTCGGGAAGCAGACAGACCCTATTGCATGTTGAGGAGCTGGGAAAACACTGTGCAGAATGACCAGATACCATCATCTGCATCCACGGGGACACTGAATACTATTCCACCACTCAAATGACTCTGACCATTAAGGGTGTGTTGCACCAAATGAAAGTAGGGGTAGTAGCTAAGTTACCTGTGCCCGTGATTATTAGAAATGACTGTCCAGGATTTACTAAGTTGATCTCTGAGGAACCGAACCCTGCAGTTTCAGCAGCAGTGAAAATCTCAAACGGTGGGGACACTTCCTTTCAGTGACTTTGATTCAGCTTTGTTTGAGCACTGTTCCAAGATCCGGAAATCCAGGAAAGAAATATGATGCCTTAAGAAACTGTGGCAACAAATGACTGATGAACATAAGGGGTTAACGTGTGAAAATGCTGAAACTAAACTGATCACTGATTGTGATTTTCTTTCGGAACAAGCTAACGATTTTCCTCTCCAGGGTTACTTTAAGCAGCTGGGGGTGAAACCAAAACAGGGTGAACCAATGTTTAAAAAATGTAATGATTACTGTACAGAATTTGGGTTAAACCTCAGACACAGGAACAGACAGAACAATTGGTTATACCACATAAGTATAGAACAGAATTGTTAAAGATAGCACATACATACATAGACAGTGTCGGCAGATAAGGGCCTATGGCCCACCCAGTCTGCCCATTTAAGTTTGTAAGTTCAGTTTATGTTTTCCAGGAAGTCTGTTGCCCCTTACCCCTGACTTCCAGAATTCCTTTATGTCTATCCCATGCATTCCTTAAATCCTGTGATTGTTTCCAGCCCCCACTCACTTCCTCTGGCAGGGTGTTCCACTTGTCCACCACCCGTTCTGTGAAGAAATTCTTCCTCACGTTTCCTCTGAATCATCCTCCCTCCAACTTCATCCCATGCCCTCTAGTCCTGGAACATCTTTTTCGCTTAAAAAGAGTGCATTCCTGCACCCTGTTCCTCCCTGTAAGATACTTGTATGTCTCTATCATATCCCCTCTCTCCCTCCTCTCCTCCAGGGAGTACATGTTCAGTGCCTTCAACCTGTCCTCATAGGACTTGTGATGCAATCCATGCACCATCTTTGTTGCCCTCCTCTGAACCTTCTCTACCCTGTCTATGTCCTTACGTAGGTAAGGTCTCCAGAACTGCACAGTGTACTCCAGGTGCGGCCTCACTAGTGTCTTGTATATGATATCACATGATAGTCCTACGGCTGGTCACCCAGGGAGGGATTGCACCTTTGCCAGATTGCTATATAGATTTTACTGGCCTATAATTCATGAAGATGTTGCTACATATTGCAGTTCTTGTGCTGAGTGTCAGAAAGTAGCCACAGTCACTAGAAAAGACAAGGTGCCCCTACCCTTGATAGATGTGCCTTTTTTTTAAACTTTATTTATAAATTTTTGCATTGCATACAAACATACAACACACACAAGGGTAAGGTTCATGGATACAGGTATCACTTAGTTCACAGATTGAAGTCTGCTTGGTTAATAAACAACATATGAGTGTTATAAAGAAATATGAGGATTATCATCAATAAAAAATACATTAGTGTACGAAAGGTTTACATTTTACAATCATATTTTCCCTTAAGGAAACCTCTGAGATCCATTATGGGGTTTCCAAGAACCCATATCACTCCCTTTCCAGCACAAGGGTGATACAGAAAGGCACACAGTTCCAGGTAGTGGTCTACTCAACACTAAAAAGATAATATTGTATGAGGAGACTAGAGTAAGGTCCTCTGTGGGTCAAATCATGGGATAAAATCTGGTCTCTCCCTGGCCATATGCAGGACCCACCTTCTCCAAAGAGTCTCACAATGAGAGGTCCTCTTGTTGAGTTTTGCCGTTAAAGCTTCCATTCTAAAAATATTTATCATGATATCATGCCACGTCGAAAGGGTGGGAGCCTGTCGAGAGAGCCAGTTGTTTGTTATAACTTTTTGGGCAGCCAGACAGGCTGTCTTTAAAAATTTACTTGTGGGGCATCCCTGTACTTTCTTGATAACTCCAAGAAAAAATAAAGGGAAGGAGTTAAGAGTATATCAGTATCTATTATAGCTGGCAATGCTTGCTGCAATTCTCCAAAAAAAGGGGGTCAAAAGTGGGCATCCCCACATTATGTGGACCAGTGCTGCTGGAGCATATCCACAATTCCTCCAACAGGTCTGGGGGTGGGGGGGCATCACTCTGGTACTTCGTTTGTATTGCTGGAGTCTGGAAAAATCTAATGAAGACCTTCCATGAGAATTCCTGTCAGCTTACAGATGATAAACCCCAATGTATCTTTGACTGGGTCAAAGCCCATAATTCATATGGAATCCGTGTACCCGAGTCTTTCTCCTACACCCTTCTTATGGAGAGAGTGGAATCTCCCTTCCATGATTGCAGGGCTCTGTAAAGAACAGAGATGGTGTGGATTGTAAGAGGTTTCCCCTCCACGGCCATCCTAAAGAGATTGGCATTTGGTGGGGGAGAAGAAATTCCATCCTTTAGTTGGGCTTGAATAGATCTAATAAGATCTCTGACTTGGAAGTATCTAAATCTGTCTTGCCATGGTATACCATATTTGGTAACCATTGTTTGGAATGCCCGTATTTCATTACCTTCTAGAAAATACCATATCAGATGCAGATGTTTCCTCTCCCAGTTCTTGAAACTTGAGTCCCATCTGGCAGGGGTAAATGAGTCTATGTATGGAACAGACCAGAGGAGGTGTCTCCATCCCCTTGCCCCTCTATCTGAAAGAATCTTATGCCAATAGACCAAAGTAGATACTGTGTAAGGACTTCCCTCCCAGTGTGAGGATGGCTTTATCATCTGCCCAAGGAGAGTTTTGTTTAAGTTTGTAAGAGTTTCCTCCTTTAATTCCAGAGCTTTCCATTTACCCAGATACGAAGAATCTAACCAGTAGAAGGCTGTTCGTAACTGAGCTGCATGGTGGTATAATTTAAAATTGGGCAAGGATAAGCCTCCTTCCTTCTTTGGAATCTGAAGAGCTGAAAGACAGACCCTTGGTCTCTGCTTGCCCCACAGAAAACGAGAAACTCCCCTGTTGAGTGAATTAAAGTAGAGATCTGGGAGGAGTATGGGGATGGTTTGCACTAAATATAAAAATTTAGGGAGAAGTATCATTTTAACTGCCTCCACTCTCTGCGTCAAGGGGATAGGGACTGGTGCCCATCTATCCAATTCCAGCTTAATTTTAGCTAATATTGGGGTAGAATTAAGGCAGTAGAGTTGGTCAGATCAGGAGCTTAAAAAGACCCCTAAATATTTTATATGAGATAGGTTCCATCTAAAAGGGTAAGTCTGCCAGATCCTCTCAGAGAGTTCATACTGGAGTTGCAGAACCTCTGTCTTAGCTTTGTTTATTTGATATCCTGATACATAACCAAACTCTGTTAAACATGCCCATAAGGGTGTCAGAGACTGGTCTGGGTTTTTGAGGTAAATTAGCAGGTCATCCGCATATAAGGCTAATTTATGAACTTCTTCGCCCCACTCCCATCCCTGTGCTGTCTCCGACTGTCTTATTGCTTGAGCCAGAGGCTCAAGATATAAAGCAAAAAGAAGAGGGAAGAGGAGGCATCCTTTCCTGGTACCATGTTTCAGAGGTATTGGTGGTGATATCCTCCCATTAATTTTTACATACGCTTTGGGGTTAGAGTATATATTTATTTATAATTTTGATGAAGGATTCCGAGAAGCCAAACCTACTCAAGTCCGAACCCAAAAATTCCCAGGCTACCCGGTCAAAGGCCTTCTCCGTGTCCAGGCTTAAAAGCAGACAAGGAGACCCCGACCGGGCAGCATGGTGCAATATATGCAAAGTTCTCTTAATAGTATCTTGGGTCTACCTACCCGGCACAAAACCTGTCTGGTCACGATCAATTAGACCAGGGAGCACCATCTCTATTCGTTTTCCCAATATTGATGCATATAATTTATAATTAACATTAAGGACAGATATAGGGCGAAAAGATTTACAGTGTGTGATGTCCCTGCTTGGTTTGGGTATGCTTGAAATTACTGCAAAGTTCCAGATCAAGGCAGCAGGTAAAGCAAATAGGATGCTGGGATGTATAGGCAGGGGCATCACCAGCAGGAAAAGGGAGGTCATAATTCCGCTATACAAGACACTAGTGAGGCCCCACCTGGAGTACAGTGTACAGTTCTGGAGACCATACCTACGTAAGGACATAGACAGGGTAGAGAAGGTTCAGAGGAGGGCAACAAAGATGGTGCATGGATTGCATCACAAGTCCTATGAAGACAGGTTGAAGGAACTGAACATGTACTCCTGGAGGAGAGGAGAGGAGGGAGAGGGATATGATAGAGACATACAAGTATCTTACAGGAGGAACAGGGTGCAGGAAAACACTATTTTTAAGCGAAAAGATGTTCCAGGACTAGAGGCATGGGATGAAGTTGGAGGAGGAGATTCAGAGGAAACATGAGAAAGAATTTCTTCACAGAACGGGTGGTGGACAAGTGGAACACCCTGCCAGAGGAAGTGGTGGGGGCTGAAACAATCACGGGATTTAAGAATGCATGGGATAGACATAAAGGAATTCTGGAGGTCAGGGGTAAGGGGCAACAGACTTCTAGGAAAACAAACTGAACTTACAAGCTCAAATGGGCAGACTGGGTGGCCCATAGGTCCTTATCTGCCGACACTGTCTATGTATCTATGTAAAGGTATCCGGGAATGTTTCTCCTGATTGTGCTGTTATACATGCCTCTAGTAAAGGGGGTTTGAGTTCTTTTTTAAAAAACTATAAAATTCTGAGGTGTACCCATCCAGACCTGGGGTTTTGTTTGTTTTTAAATTTTTAATTGCAGTATCCAGTTCTGATGAGGTAATAGGTGCATCAATGAAATCTCTAAGGTCCCGTGTCAACTTTGGGAGTTTAAGTTTTGCTAAATATTCCTCTATTTGTGGAGCTTTTGGGGTATGTTTCGTGGTGTAGAGAATCTGATAGAAGTCCCGAAAGCTAGTCAGTATTTTTTCTGGAGACCTCATTAAGTGACAGATTTATGGTCCCGGATTTCATGTAGTAGTCTGAGATGTCAGTTGTCTCAGCCGGTGGTTAATAGACTGAGCTGCCCTAGGCCCATTTTCATAGTACCTGTGGTGTAGACGCTGCAGCGCCTGCTCTGTCTTAATCTCTAACAGTTTTTGGATCTGTTGTCTGGTTGCCTGCAGATTATCCTGAACTGAGGTATCCCCATTGGCATGCTGTCTCTGCAAGTCTTGCAATTGGTTCTGGAGGTTATCCAGCTGTTGGTTTTGCTGACATTTAAGACAGGCGGCATACTTGATGCAATCCCCCCTAACAACTGTCTTTACCGTGTCCCACAAAGTGGTTCTAGAAATGTCAGGTGAATCGTTTTCCTGTATTATCTGTGCTATTTGTGTTTTGGCCATGGTTGTGAACTTTTTCAAGTTCAACAAATAGTTATTAAACTTCCATAGAGTCTGTCCCCTGGCTATGTTCCAATTCACTTTTAAGAACAATTGAGACTGATCGGAGAGAACCGATGGTATCTGCTGACAATCCATCTCCTGACTTTGATGCTCCCCAGATATAAAAAAATAATCAATTCGTGCATAGGAGCCATGGGAATGAGAGTAGTGTGTATACTCTTTCCTACCTGGGTTCTGCATTCTCCAGGCATCTACCCAAAAAGCCCTCTTCAGATGTTCCCTGATCGCTTTGTTGGCTGGGTTTTGCCTAAATGTCACAATTCTGGATGTATCTAACTGTGCCCAGAGTTGGTTACAGACCCGCCCCAGATTAACATCCTTGTTTGAAGTTCTGTAACTTTTGCAGTAGGGACCAGATAACCTCTTTGTGGAGCCTGGTGGGATATATACTGATGCCAAGGTAATAGGGGCCTCCAGATTACCAGTCAAAACAGCCAACCGGCCTGGGGTCTGCATACGATGATATTGATTAGAAATGTGTCCCACATGAGACCAAAATCGCCATGCCCCTCCTCTTCCCCTTCCCATAAGACGAAGAGACTACTTGGCTAAATCCGAATTTCCCCAATTTCTGGTGCCCAGCCCTCGCAAGATGGGTTTCCTGTAATAGGACAAAGGATGGCGCTTGCCTTTTAATGGCTGACAAGACTTTGTCTTTTTACCGGGTTATTTAGCCCATTAATATTATGGGAAATTATCTTTATGACAGTCTTATCAGCCATCTAGACTATGAAGGAAACACAATCATATTGTATTACTCGGACCATGCCTAACTCCATCCTTCCTTTAAAATCTCTCTGGTACCATAAACCCCTCTTTCCCTTATTATTCCAAATATTCCAATTATTCAGATCAAGTTTGGGATCGTGCAGCTTTAATAAACAAAGAAATGCCAAAGGTACAAAGGCGATGTCAGTCTGCAGAGTTTGTATTCATTTGTGCTCTCTAAAATGACAGGGCCATAGTGGAAGAAAAAAAAACAGGCAGGAGAATTGGGACGCCCAAGACATAACTCTTTCTTTGAGTTCATAAAATGTTGCTGCAAACGGGTTTAACAGGTCCACAGTCAGATCAAGTTTGGGATCATGCAGCTTTAATAAACAAAGAAATGCCAAAGGTAGTTATAAAGTCGTCATCCGAGAGACTAAAGCGCCTCTCTCTTCCTGTCTCCCCTCCGTGCATCTCTTAAAGCGAAACAACTACCGCTATTTAAAATAAAAAAAAAAAATTAGATCTTTAAGATGTGCGGCAGTAAAATCTCACATTAGCAATGAGCAGGGTATCTGCAAGGACAATCCCTCAGATTGAGGGAGAAACGTAGACCTAATATAAACCCAAGGTGTCCTTGCTTTTGTTCAGGTGTCATTTCCTTGTTCATCTGTCATCTTCTCCAGGCTCTGGTGATGGGTAGGCTTGTGCAGCATATATTTGATATCCTGTAGGGTGGTTCTCGTTGATTTCTTCCCTGATCATTTGGTATTCTGGAATGTTGCTGGACGCCATGAATTCTGAAGCTTAGAGGGTTGATCC
The DNA here is from genome assembly GCA_016271365.2 of Neoceratodus forsteri. Taxonomy (NCBI): domain Eukaryota; kingdom Metazoa; phylum Chordata; order Ceratodontiformes; family Ceratodontidae; genus Neoceratodus; species Neoceratodus forsteri. Next base: position 262,868,085 of record CM057454.1, on the reverse strand, counting down.
GATCGATGCGCTGGTAATGGAACTGCGTGCCCTTTCTTTTCCATGGCTTATAGCGCTTCTTCATGTATATGATATAGCTCAGTGCCTGTGTCCCAATGAACTCTTAACCGTGAGGGATAGGGCGTCTGGAATTTAATGCCCATCTCTTTCAGTTTATGGAGGAGAGGTGCATACGCTAGGTGCTGTTGTTGGATGGGAGGGGGATAATCCTGATCGAAGAATAATCTCAAACCATTATACTCTATTTTTCCTTGCCTCCAAGCATTTCACAGTATCGTTTCCTTGTCGCGATAGCTAGAGAATTTGGCCACAATTGAGCTGGGCCTGGCAGACTTTGATGTGGGCCTAGGCACGAGAGCTCGGTGTGCCCTCTCGATTTTAAACGAGAAGGCCTGTGGAAGGTTGAGTGTCTGGCGCAGAAGATCCTCTAGGAAATCAGCCATGTCTCCCGTTTCACATGCTTCAGGTAGGCCATACATTCTTAAATTGTCCTGGCGTGAACGGGCCTCCAGGTCTAGACATTTAGCATGCGTAGACTCCTGTTGTTGGGCCAGGAATTCAACCGCTCTGGAAATATGGATTAAATCGTCTTTCGCAGTTTACATACGTTCCTCCGTCGTGGATACCCTTGCCTCCAATTTGTTAAGGTCTGAATGTAGCTTATTAAACTCCTGTTTGGTTTCATTTCTAAACTGCTTAATTTCTGAGAGTAGGGTTTCAAACTTTGAATGAGTTAGGGTTTCCATTTCTGATCCAGTGTCTCCTTCTGCCATGCTTGTCGGCGATCCTCCACTGGCTGAATTAGTCGGGCTCAAAACAGGATGGTTGCTCTTTGATTTTATGTATTTCGTTTGGGTTTTCTTCACCGAGGCAACTCCTCTGTACGATTTATGCATTATTTGCTCAGATTCACTCGATAAAGGCTGTGTGGAGAGTTTTCTTTCGTAAGGGGAGGTGAGAGCTCCGCAGTTAGGCTGCCATGCTGTTGGTGACGTCACCGGAAGTTGATAGATGTGCTTTTTGAGAGAATCGCAATGGGTGTGGTCGGTTCCTTAGACAAAAGTAAAAAGGGTAATAGATTTATCCTGGTAGTATGTGACTATGCTACTCAATACCTAGACACTATTCCAATGCGTACTGTCACAGCATCAAAAGTGGCAGCACAGCTTGCAAAATTTTCAGCAGAGTGGGCATACCTAAAGAAATTATTAATGATCAGGGTAGTAATTTTGGTGCTTCATTATTTAAAGAACTGTACAGACTACTAGGTATCACTGTCATATGAACCTCCCCCATCACCCTCAGACAGATGGTCTTGTTGAGTGTTTTAACCAAACCCTAAAACACGTTAAAAAGGTTTGTACAAGGGGAAGGGAAAGATTGGGACTAATACTTGCCTTACCTACTTTTTACTTACAGAGAAGTGCAACAGGCATCAACAGGGTTTTTACCATTTGAAATGCTGTATGGTAGACAGCCAAGAGGGCCACTGGATGTGGTAAAAGAAATGTGGGAAGAAAACCCCACTCCAAAACAATCTATAATGTCTTATATGTGTGCCCTAAGAAAGAAGCTGGCAAAATATGTTGAAATTGGCCATAATAGTCAGGAAGAGGTCCAAAACCAGCAGAAGGTATAATATGACCATGGGGTAAAAGAAAAGGTTTTTGAGCCGGTTAAAAAGGTTTTGCTACTGTTACCCACAACAGAAAACAAACTATTAATGAAGTGGCAAGGGCCTTATAGAGTGGTTAGACGTACTGGCACCGTTAACTATGAGATTGAGACCCCTGACAGGAAAAATCCTACTAAGATATACCATACTAACCTCCCCAAGAAATGGGTTGAAAAAATACCAAAAGCTGCTTTTCTAGTTTTACCAGAAACTGATAAAGACATTGATGTAGCTTATGATAGATTGGAACAAAGTGTAACTGCTGATGCTGTAAAGGTGAATTTTTCCTTAACCTCAGAAGACACTGCAGAAATTCATAATGTGCTAAAGACATTTAACAGTACTTTCACCACAGTAGCAGTCCGAGCAAAAGGGGTTGAGCACACAGTAGTGCCAAGGAATGCTCGCCCTATTAGGCAAAAGACGTACAGGTTACCAGAGCGGTTAAGAGCTGATGTGGTTAAGGAAATACAAAAAATGAAACAATTGGGTATTGTAGAAGAGTCGAAAAGTGCTTGGTCATCACCAATGGTAATTGTAAACAAAATAAAAGGGGCTGTTAGAATCTGCCTTGATTTTAGGAAACTTAATCAAGTGTCAGAATTTGACTGTTATCCTATGCCCAGAATAGATGATTTGGTGGACAGACTGAGGAGTGCAAAGTACCCTCAGTCTCACCAAAGGTTACTGGCAAATCCCCCTAGCTAAAGAATCCAAAGACAAAACTGAATTTGCCACCCCTATAGGATTCTGTCAGTTCACCACCATGCCCTTTGGTTTATATGGCACTCTCGCTACATTCCAGTGGTACATGGATGTAGTTTTATCACCTGGTACTGGTTATTGTGCTGCATACCTGGATGATGTTGTGGTGTGTAGTCCAGACTGGAAGAGCCACCTCGAACACATAGAAGCAGTTATCCAGTCGATCAAAAAGGCAGGTCTGAGAATTAATCCTACCAAATGTGCATTTGGCATGTAGGAAACCAGATATTTTTTGGCTGTGTTTTGGGAAATGGAGACGTCAAGCCTGAGGTTTCTAAGATAGAAGTTGTAGCTAACAGCCCTGTCCCTAAAACCAAGAAACATGTCAGGTCATTTTTAGGGCTGGCTGGTTATTATTGGAGATTTGTTCCCAACTTTACTGAGTTAGCTACTCCCCCCACTGAACTCATGAAAAAACGGTACCCAAATAATGTGAAATGGACCCCAGAATGTGACGAGGCTTTTCAAGGTATTAAGGCTGCATTATGTTCAGACTCTGTTTTAAGAAGTCCAGACTTTGAGAAACCATTTTTGTTACAAATATATGCATCTGAGGTAGGCCTAGGTGCAGTCCTGAGTCACAATATAGATGGGACGACAACATTTGCCTACTGGTGAAATTTGCAGAGCTGTAATTTGGAGCACAGTGCACACCTTTACCAAGCATTATGCCCTTCATGGCCATGCCCGGCAGCATGTCACCTTTGGCAGTACAATTCTGAATTGATTACTATCCTGAGTGAGCCCTGAGCTCCAGTCTTCCTAGTTTGGCTGACTTTCTCTTGAATGTGGTACTCTGACCCACAAGTGAGATTCAATGGTGAGGATTCTTGGAGGATATTCAAATTCCGTCATTACTGTAATTCTTAACCTTACAGAATATCTTCACCATTGATTACCACACTTGCTCACCATCCTCCTGACTCACTCCAGTATTGTTGTGTTGTTTTCTTCACCTCTCTGTATGTGGTTTGGGCTGTGAAGACACTGTTACTGGTTTTGGTGGCCCTTCTTATAGGGGCCATTAGAGCTATCTTATGCCCTTAGTTTAACTGCATAGGTTACTCAGTAGGTTAATTCTGCCCACCTCATCAGTAAAAAAGAAGCTGGGGCAGTTGGGGGCTGTTCCTGCTGCATACCAGGTGGCTACTATGTCTCTGGCCCCCAACAGAAAAGTTCTGGCTCCCACAGGGCCCAAGTGCCTCCAGCACAGACCCCAGAAATTGCTGTCAATGGTGAAGATGTTCTGAAAGACCAGGAATTATGGTAACTGTTATGTAATTTTAATTTCTCCACTCACGTGGCACCTCGCCTGTCTGAAGGCAGATGCTATAGAGGTCAGTCAGTGGAGCCAGCAGTATGTGAGCCAGCTCCCTCAGCACTTAGGGTTGCAGTGTGGCTCGAGAGATTTATTTACCTTCAGGGGCTGGCAGTATAGCCTAGGTTAGAGTAATGAGCTGTGAATGAGCTTGGTACATCCAGCAGACGCACCTGGGTTTGATTCCCACAGCCTCCAGTTGCATAATTTGTGACTCTGAGCAAGTCACTTAACCTCCCCAGTGCTCCCGGGTCACCCCTGAAAATGGGTACCTGTGCCTAGTGGGCCTTACTTGGTTAACAAAGACTAATAAATAATTTCAGGGCTTGTAGCCACTTAAGTAGTCTGTTGGTTGTAATTGGCTCCTCACATATCCTTCTCGTCACCTTTCTTCTCTTGTCTACCCTCCATTGCAGTACTGGTTCTTTCTAGGAGTCAGTTCCTAGGCAGCAGTGTAGCATAGTGGTTAAGGGCACTGAGTTGCAAACCTGGAGACCTGGGTTTGAATCCCATCAGCTCCCACTTGCATACGGTGTGACCCTGAGCAAGTCACTGAACTTTCTTGCTTCCAGGTTACACCTGGAAACAAGCTCTGGCTTACTGTGCCTTTCCTGGTTAAACAATTACCTCTTTCTCCTTTGCCTTTCCTTCTCCTTGGTGAATAATGAGCAGAAGTGCTCATTCAGTATCTCTGCCTTCCCTTTAATGTCTTCTACCTACTCCACCCCGTTGTATTTGGACAATCCTTTCTCTTATCTGTCTCTTTTCTCCATATGTAATAGAAGGTCTTCTCTCCTTCCTTGACTCCCTCTGCTGTTTTCTTTTCTGCTACTGCTTTGGCCTTCCTTTCTTCTTTGCTAGCTAATTTAAGTTTTTCCAGGTCAGTCCACTCTGTCCTTCTGCTTTTGTGAAACTCTGTGTCTCTTCAGATCATCTCATCTGACTTTAAGGAAGGCTCCTGCAGCTGGCTACACCAGTAGGACTAAGCCGTCAGGCGACATGACCACACAGAAAACTTCTAGCTAGCAGTCAGCGGATGTCAGCCTAGCTTATAAAGGTGGGCGGTCCCCTATACCTGCCTCAGTTCTTTTCCTGCCGTCGACCAGTGCGCGTCGGACCTTAGTGGATGCCGCAGCTACTGTTGACCACCATTACCCATGCTTGCCACGCTTTATTTTTCGTTCTTTCCGAGCTCAGACCATCAAATTTTCAGTGTTTTCATCGATGAGTTTGTCTTCTCCACCCGCCTCATCTTCTGACCGCTCCTCAGAGTGTGCTTGCAGCAAACAGATCCCTGAAGAGGATGGCCACTCTGCATGTTTCGTCTGCTTAGGCCCCCGCCATTACATTGAAACCTGCTTCAACCAGGCCACTTGGAGACGTTGTCTAAAAACTCTAGAGAGCTACCTTATGAAGCAAAAGTTGGTTGCGATAAGGAAGGAGCTGCAAGTCAGGAGCTCTTCAGCCTTGCCGACACAGTCTTCCAGGGCCTCATCATCTTCTCAAAAGGAGAAATCCAGGAAGCATATATACCAGGACCGGTCTGTTTCCTGCTTGTGGTCACCCCACAAACTGTTGACTGCAAAGGGGTCGTCATCCTGTGGGGGGTCGGCCCCACCAGCCCTCTCTTGCTGTGGGCTCCTGGTGGATCTGCCACCCACCTTTATTGCTATCTAGGATGGCAACTCTTCAAGGCAGGGGACTTCATCATCTGCTCCTCAGCCCCTGACACTCAGGCCAATACCTTCTACAGCTCTCAGTCAGGTGGCTTGGCCAGTGTTGTTCCTCGGGTGCCAGTATCCTGCTTCACCCCCAAGACCCAGTGCTTCCTCACGGTTCCACCTACTGGGACTGGCATTCGTTTCCGGGCAATGCCCGCAGCAGACTACCACCATTTCCTCTTCTCCAGCATCACCTCTGCCTTTGCTTCAGGGTCTTCCTCCCTTCAGGCGCCTGCTTCTCTGACTAGGCAGGTGCTGACGGATCCTTCCCCTGGCCGTTCCTGGCTGACACCTGCGGGGCTGCCGCAGCCTCAGTCTATGGACCCAACCCGGTTACCCCTGCCACAACCTACACCACAGCCAATGCCTGTTGGGCCAATGCTGGATCCTCAGCCGACGCCAGGCAGCCCTGTGCCTGGATACCCTACGGCAGCTCCCCCACTGTCCTACCCTTAACCGATGCCCTCTTATCCTTTTCCACTGGTGTACAGTGTACTGCTTCCAGTGGATTAGAACACCCTGTTCTCGGTGTGGTGGTCCTTTGTCCATAGGCAGATCCCCGTCCCTCAAGAGTCACCTGCAGCGTCTCCCCTCTGTCCTCCCCAGGAACCCCAGCTTCTGAACCTGGACTGGGCTGAGCCAAGTGACCTCTTAGACATTGGGGTCCTCCAGGGCTCGACCCAACATTGGTTTGAGCTCTCGCAGGGATGAGCATCAACCTCTGGCATTGGTCCCAGATAGTGAGACTACTGAGGATGAATCTGAATCTTTGGAGTCTTTCTCCTCACCTGGGGGGTCCTCGGATGGGACGACCATCCTAAGGATGTACCAAAGTCACCCCCCCCCCCGATGATCCAACCTTTATGGATGTCATGCCTCACATCCAGTCCATTTTGGGCTGGGAGATGGAGGAGCAGGACCCAGAGAGATGCAGCGTGGCCATCTATCTCCAGCAGCAGGATGCCCTCCCCATGGTGGGTGCCCCCTTTGATTGCCTCTTATGAGGACATCACTAGGGCAGCATGGAATCACCCATCTACCACCCCTCCTTGGCCTAAGATGGTAGACCATCATTACCATGCCCTGGCTGGCAAACCCTTTTAAGGGGGCCACCCTAAGGCAGATTCTGTGGTGATTAATGTGGCATATGACTGTACTAAGAAGCCCAAGTGCCTTAATACCCTTTCCCCTGACTGGGAGTCCAGGCAGCTGGATCACCTGGGCAAACATGTGTCCGCCTCTATTACCCTGGTTATCCTGGCCCTGAATTATCCAGCCCACATGGTCCAATATCAAAATGTTCATTGTGACCAAGCCAGGGACCTGATGCAGACCTTGCCAGAGGACCCCAGCAAGACGCAGCTTGCCCAACTTCTGAAATCAGGCTCGGACATTAGCAGTCATGTTATCCAGGCTGCTTATGATGCTGTGGATGCCTCTGGGCATGGGGCAGCTCCCGGGGTCTGTCTCCAGCACAGTTCTTGGCTCCTGGTTTCTGGCTTTGCCTCGGACATACAGGCCAGTATTTTGGATGCCCCCTTCCTGGGTTTGGTCCTATTCGGAGGTGATGGCCAGGATATCATTTCCACTCTGCAGGAGTCGGGGCGGGTCCTCAAGTCAGTCCATTTGCTCTATCACACTCAGCCTAGAGCAGGCCAACATCAGTCCTTTCTCAGGTCCTCCTGTAAGCACTCTCGGAACCAGCCTGCCAAGGGCCAGCACAAGCTTGGGAAGTCATTAGCCGGCCCCCTGTTGCCGCCAGAGCCCCCAGGTCCCTGCAGCCCTCTGCCTGTGCCTGCCCCCACCTCCTGACTCCTTAGCAGACCACCCTCCTCCAGCCGGGGATCCAAGGGAGGCGGTCAAGGGTCTGTTCTCCCTCCACCTGGAAGGGTTGGGGGGGTGACCATGGACAACTGGGTACTTCATGTTTTGGAGCATGGTCACACTCTGGAGTTTCTAGAGTTGCCTCCATAAAATCACCCAGTAAACTCCACTTACTCTCCCGCCCACCTGTCTCTGATTTGGGAAGATATTCAGGCTCTTCTTAAAAAAAAAAAAAAAAAAAAAAGCCATTGAGCCCATCCCTCCAGCCCAGTGAGAAAGGGATTTTACTCCCACTTCTTCCTCATCCCCAAAAAAGGCCATGGATCTTTGGCCCATCTTGGACTTGAGCCATCTCAATCTGTACATCGAGTACAAGTGCTTCCAGATGGTCACTCTCAAGGGGGACTGACTCTGCTCTTTGAGCGTGCAGGATGCTTACCTGCTTGTCCAGATCTTTCTTGCCCATCGTCACTTCCTGCGCTTCCACTTTCAGGGAGTCCATTTTCAATTCCAGCCCTGCCCTTTGGCCTTTCTTTACCCCCCGAGTATTTATAAAATGCTTGGCAATAGCAGCAGCTGCATTGAGGAGGCAGAGCTTCTACATGTTCCCCTACCTGGATGATTGGCTGCCAGCAGCCCTCTCCGGGGATCACCTGGTTCAGACTCTGGAATACACATTCCACCTTTTTTAGGCTTTGGGGGTCACTGTCAAGCTGCCAAAGTCCTGCCTCTCCCCTTACCAGTGCCTTCGATACATTGGGGCAATCTTGGACACCAGCCAGGGCAAGGCCTTTTTGCCCGAGGACAGGGTGGAGTGACTGATGGAACAGGCCCATCTGGTTTTCTCCAGCCAGCAGATCCCCACCAGAGTGTTCCTGTGCTTTCTGGGCCACATGGCAGCGGGTTCCTCAGTGGACCTTGATGGTCCAGTGGGACCAATGCATGGAAGGCCTGGGCCAGTTTTTCTTGGTCTCTGACCTGGTCTAGAAAGTTCTGTTGTGGTGCCGGATCCTGCCAACTTCCTTCGGGGGTCTCCTTTCAGCTGTCAACCCCCCCCCCCCGTCAGATTCTCTCGACAGACCCATCCAGCATGAGCTGGGGTGCTCATCTGTCTGATCACCCGGTGGCGGTAGTATGGACTACGAGGGTCTGTGCTGCATGTTTTTATTGCAGAATAACTGCCGCCACAGTAACTGTGATTGGGGAAACCCTTTAGATCTACCCCAGCGGCATTGCTAACTGTCCTTTTAAAGGCAGTCAAAGCGCCATGGTTAATCAGCATCTGGTACTGCAAGCTTTGCTAGGGAGATGCTAATTTACTACCAGGAGGGGTGCTATAAAAGTGCCCTGCCCTATGAGCAGAGTTAGTGTGGAGGTAGTAAGGACTATGAGGGTCCGTGCTGCATGCTCCTTTTGAAAATCTTAAACCTAAGTAGGATAAGACTGTGAGAAATAGCGTTCACAAAACACAAGAAGCAGAACAACAACAACTGCCACAGTAGCTGTGATTGGGAAAACCCTTTGAGACTACCCCAGCAGCATTGTTGACTGTCTTTTAAAGGCAGTGGCGCGCAATTAATCAATACAAGATGCTACAAAGCGTTGGCAAAGGGAGGCGCTATTTTAAACTACGTGGAGGCGCTATAAAAGTGCTCTGCCCCTGCGAGCGGAGTCACACGCTATGGAGGCAATGTAAGCAGAGGCCAGCGGTGTCTGTCAGGGGAAAGGCACATAGGCTAAAACCCTCACCGAAAGGCTTGGTTTTGTAGCAATTCACAGTAAGTTTTGTGAAATATTGGCAAGTTGAATGCAAAGTTTGATTGCACTGTGAGGTAGAGAACAAATATAATATTTACCAATATTGATAGAAACGTGGTCACATTAAGTAATGGGGAACTAGGTGTAAGATGTAGAGAATGTCTAAAATTTGGCATTAAACAGTTCACAGACTTTTCGGAATATACAGTACATGTAAACAATGTATGGATTTAAGGGAACTCAAGGTAAACTTACTGGGGGTAGAACTGGAACTAAAATGTTTAAAGAAACAGTTAGTTGCTGATTCTAAGCAAAATGGGGAGAAAGTTAACAGGTAATGTAGATAGAGTGTTCAAAAGAGATAGGAACTGCATGGAGGAAGCAGAAGGTAATAACTTGTGGGAGACAAGTAAAAATAAGAAAGGTAGAAGAGCTATGCAATTTGAAGTTCTGACATCTAACAGCTTCACTCCATTACTAAACCTGATTGAACATTTCGAACATGAATCCCAGGAGCTCTTGGATCTAGCAAGGGATAGTGACACAGACAAAAACAAATCAAATAGAAGAGAGGATGAGGCTATAATGACAGAATCTGAGAAAAGGAACATAACTCCAGGGGATCATAGGATGGGAAATCAGGATGCTCGCCTTCAAAACTGTGCAAGTGAGGGTATAAGTACTAAAATAACAGATAATCAAGAAGATGATAACATGGAAATGAGTGGAAGTTCCCCTTTGACATACACAGTAGGTAAGCACCCAGCATACATAGTTGGGGACTCGATAATAAAATATACAGACACAAGCAGTCCAGAGGAGGGCAACTAAAATGGTGCAGGGTCTTCAAGAGAAGCCATATGAGGAGAGACTGAAGGAGCTTAATATGAATACCCTTGTGGAAAGGAGGGGGGGGGGACATGATAGAAACTTTTAAGTACCTCAGTGGAATCAACAAAGTCCAAGAGGGTAGCATCTTTCAGAAAAAGAGATGTGCAAGAACAAGGGGACACAATTTAAAGATAGAGGGAGGGCGGTTCAGGGGCAATGTGAGGAAGTATTTTTTCACAGAGAGGGTGGTGGACGCATGGAACAACCTTCCTGAGGAGATTGTGGGGTCTAAAACTGTGGGAGAATTCAAGAATACATGGGACAGACATAAGGCAATTCTTGTGGGGAAGGGGTAAGGAGAAATAGGCTGTTGGTTAATGAGGATCTACAGCTTATCCTGTAGGTAGGAAAATGAACAGACTAGGTGGGCCAAGCGGTCCTTATCTGCCATCAAAATCTACGTTTCTATGTATACAACCAGAATTGATAAAGAAAATGTTATCAGTAATTGTTTGCCTGGAGCAAAACTTGCAGACGTTATAGAAATGCTACCACTAATAGTTAAGAAATACCAAAAGAAACCGGTGGTCCTAGTGCATGTGGGAACTACTGACTTGAGAAGTAAAATAGAGGCAGAAATCTTTAATGATTTCAAAACTATTCAAAAAACCATAATATAAATCAAAGGGGAAACAGTTTTATCAGAGATTTTGCCAGTCCCTAGAGCAGGGTACAGACTGAACAAAGAAATTTCCACAATAAATAACTGGGTAGCAGACAGTGTCTTTTCCAGGAAATACACTGCATTAAAACATGGGAAATTTTTTATATGCATCAATGTATGTTCTGTGGAGATGGTTTACACCTCAATAGAAATGGAGGTTGGAAGCTAGGACTCGTTTTAAGGAATGTCTGGAAAAAGCTTTAAACTGAAGTCTCTGGGGAGAGGGGACCCAGTATCTAGAAGTATCAGCTCATTTCATTGTACTGTGACAGCTGAGGCAGGAAACTTTGACTACAAAAGTAGAGAAACTGATAATACAGTCCTAAGTGCTATGAAAACTGATGTAGGTAAACCAAAGTACAAAATGGGACCAGTCAAAAGCAGGTCTGGGGAAATTAATGTGTTAATGACAACTGCAAGAAGCATTAAAAATAAAATGGACGAACTGAAATACATATTGTAAAAGGATAAAATTAGTATATGTAGAATAACTGAATCATGGTACAAAATGTGTGACTGGATTGAGGACGTATCTGGGTACGATCTCTTTCACAAGGCAAGATTTAAGAAAAGGGGTGGGGGAATAGTTCTCTACATAGCTATGCAGTGACCGCGCAAGGGGTTTTAAAACATGGGTCATATTAGACCCACTGGTGTAAAAATATGGGTCAAAATGAGAAACAACTGGGTCAAAACCTAATCACAAGTACAAATTTCACCAGTACAGAAACTTAAATTTGTCAAGTGAAAGTACGTTTCTATTATTTACGTTTCCATCTTTCAGCTATTGTTACAGACAGGTGCACCCCTTTGCCCATTGTCATGTGGAAAGTGGGTCATTTCTGGGCAAGCTACAACTTTTCCCTTTTTTGCCCTATCTAGCACTGCCCCTGTAGCCATGGATTTAAAAGCATATGAGATAAGATATAGTGAGCAGGACGGGGTGAAAACCGAACAAGTATCGGTAAGACTACAATTAAAAACAATGATGCTAACAATTGGCTTGTGCTATAGGGCCCCAAGCTTAAGTAACCTAGAGAATCTGAACTTTCTGGATGTCATTGATATTGTTGGTGCTGGAGATAATTGAATCATCATGGGTGATTTTAATTTCCCCCAAATAAATTGGAACACCGTAACAGGTACCAGTCAAATTGAAAACATATTGATAGACATTTCCCTACACAAAAACCTGAAACAATTAGTGAACAAAGGCACAAGAGAGGAAAACGTTCTAGATTTAGTATTCAGTATTATAGAACATAAAGTTGAAACCTTAAAAATAATCCACTCCTAGGAAATAGTGACCATAATATGGTGACCTTTTCTATTAATGATACATGAGGAAAGGTCAAAGGTAAAACCATTGTTAAATATTATAATGACACTGACTACAATAACATAAAACAACATTTACAGAACTGGGACTGGAAAGAAGAACTACACGAGATATCTTTTCCTGATGCACCGGAATTGATAAAAACTAAACTGATGTTTTGTATAAACGAGTTTGTACCAACCGTAGAGAAGTATAATGCTAACGGACGATTTCCAAACTGGTTTAATAATCAAATAAAGAAATTGATGAAGAGAAAGAAAAAGGCATACTATAAGTTTAAAAAGCACAAAACACCGGAAAGACAAACTGCATACAAAAACTTGGTTAAAGAATATAAAAACCATATACAGAGAGCAAAAGCTGAACTGAAATTAGCAAACCTTAAGAAGGACAATAAAAACAGTTTCATAACTAAGCAGGGAGCCTCAGGAATGGTCAAAAGCAGATAGGACCCATATGGGAAGGAGACTTGGTAGTAAATAATGAGACAGAAATTGCAGACAAATTCAACAATTACTGTCTCAGTGTCTACCAAAAAAAGAAGCACCAGTAGAATCAATAACAGTTGATTTCAGTGAGGCAGACAAGAGTTGTTTTAGAACCATCTCAAATAGAGAGGTATTGAAAAAGGTGGAAAACCTAACCGTTAACAAATCTAGCAGTCCTGACGGTTTCCACCATAGATTTTTGAAAGAACTCGCTAATGAGCTTGCTGGCCCTTTCTCAGTATTATTCAACATGTCTCTGGAACAAGGTACTGTACTATCAGAATGGAGGGTGGCACATATTACACCTATTTTAAAAAAAGGGGATAAAACAAATGTAGAGAATTATCTCCCCATTAGTACTACCTCTATTATAGGAAAAATGATGGAAGGTTTCATAAAAGAATGCACTGTTTCACATATAAAAAACAACAGGGATTGGTGGATACTACGCAACATGGGTTTGTACCAGGTAGATCATGTGTCACTAACTTGTTGGATTTCTTTGAATCGGTTAGTATTGCTCTGCACCAGGGTCTTCCAGTAAGATGTGATATGTTTAGATTATGCCAAAGCTTTTGATTCTGTATCTCATGAAGTATTGTTACAAGTCTTGGTGGAAGCAAGAGTGATGGATCCAAGATTGGTTACAAGGGTCAAGTTGTGGCTCAGCAACAGGAAACAATGAATCAACATAAGGGGTTTTCTGTCTGACTGGGAGTCAGTAATGAGTGAGGTCCCCCAGGGCTCAATTTTGGGACCAACCTTGTTCAGTATTTCTGTTTCAACCATGAGAGTATCCAAAGAGATGTAGCTCTGCAAGTATGCAGATGACAAAAAGATGGGTGGAATAATGAATAGTATGGAAGATGCAAGGGATTTCCAAAAACAAATACATCATTTAGAAAAATGGGCAAACCAACATAAGCTGTGTTTTAACAAACAGAAATGCAGAGTGATGCACTTCGGGTATAACAGTATTAATGCTACAAACAAAATAAACAATAAAGTCATAGCAAGTACTGTGAATGAAAAGGATCTGTGTAGGTATAGGAGGAAGCAAGATTGTTGGAAACATACTAAGAAATATTCAGAGTAGAGACTGGAGACTAATTATTTCCTTGTATACCTCACTTGTCAGACCTATTCTGGAATATAAGAACCCCTTGCACCCCCAGAATATAGGAAGTATAAAATTATTAGACAGGGTTCAGATAAGGATAACAAAAAAGTGTGTAACCTAAAAGATAAAAGGTATGAGGACAGATTGAAAGACTTGGGGTTATACTCATTAAGATATAAAGGGATTAGAGGGGATCTTTGCTAGGCCCTAAAATATATCATCATATGGGAGTCATCAGGGTTAAATAAAAAGGTGGGACATAAAGAAACAAGCTCTCATAGCTATCAGCTATATGGTAAATTTTATAAAACATCAAGAAGAGGAAAATAGTTCAACCAGAGAGCAGTGCGGCCCCACCTGGAGTACAGTGTACAGTTCTGGAGACCTTACCTACGTAAGGACATAGACAGGGTAGAGAAGGTTCAGAGGAGGGCAACAAAGATGGTACATGGATTACATCACAAGTTCTATGAGGACAGGTTGAAGGAACTGAATATGTACTCCCTGGAGGACAGGAGGAAGGGGGGATATGATAGAGACATGCAAGTATCTTACAGGGAGGAACAGGGTGTAGGAATACACTATTTTTAAGCAAAAAAGATGTTCCAGGACTAGAGGGCATGGGATGAAGTTGGAGGGAGGACGATTCAGAGGAAACGTGAGGAAGAATTTCTTCACAGAATGGGTGGTGGACAAGTGGAACTCCCTGCCAGAGGAAGTAGTGGGGGCTGAAACAATCACGGGATTTAAGAATGCATGGGATAGACATAAAGGAATTCTGGAGGTCAGGGGTAAAGGGCAACAGACTTCTAGGAAAACATAAACTGAACTTACAAGCTCAAATGGGCAGACTGGGTGGGCCATAGGCCCTTATCTGCCGGCACTGTCTATGTATCTAAGTATCTATGCAAGTATGGAATGCATTGCCAGAAATGGTAGTAACAGCCCCAGACTTGGGATGCTTCAAAAGACTGCTGAATGAGTATATGGGTGACAGGAAAACCTGTTATTACCACTGATACAGTATGTAGTGGGTCAAACTATGGCCCTTATCAGCTACATGACTTGTACCGACACCTATGAACCAGACCCAGGGTACCTGGACAGCCATAGAGCAGGGTCTCCATATCAATGTCCTGGAGATGCATGCGATCCTTAACACTCTGCAAGCCTTTCAGACTCATCTCCTTCTCTGTCCACTGCTGGTGCAGATGGACATGTGTGAGTGGTGTATTACATCAACAAACAGGTGGGACCCATTCTTACCCCTGTGTCGGGAGGGAATGAGAGTTTGGTATTCCATCGAGCACAGTCTGGAGCTCTCGGCCATACATGTTCCAGGTGTTCAGAACATCTTGACCAACAGTCTAAGCTGCTCCAGGTTGCGGGCTCACGAGTGGAAGCTTCTAACCTCGGTGGTCAAAGATCTCTTTGATAGAACCATCCAGAGTTGAACCTCTTTGCGTCCCCACTCAATGCAAACTGCCTCTTTTCTGCTCGCTTGACCCCAGGCCTGGAGTTTTTTTGTCCCTCTCTTTGGAAGGGGAGGTTTCTATACACCTTTCCTCCCTTCCCACTCCTAGAGAGGGTTCTGCTCAAGCTGCAGTTGGAAGGGTAGGAGACAATCTCATAGCCTCCTTCCGGCCATGTCAGATTTTGTTCCCTTTGCTGTAGCAGCTGGCGGTGGAAAGTCTAGTGTCCTTGCCTCTTTGCACCAGCTTACTCTCCCAGGACTAGGCACCCTGGTCCACCCGGAACTAAAGTCCCTGCATCTCCATGCATGGCTCCTGTGGGCCTAGCTATTGCCTGCTTTGGGTGTCCGTTAGGGTCGTAGAGGTCCTGGTGGCTGCTAGGAAATCCTCCACCAGGGCCACTTACACTATGAAATGGAAGCATTTCTCCCTTTGGACTGCTGCTCACCATTTGGATCCTTTCACCTGCCCAGTGGATCAGGTGTTGGAGTACCTTCTTTCCCTTCCAGATTCAGGCTTGGGATACTCACACATGGTGCACCTTTCTGTCATCTCTGTGTACCATGCACCTATCGCGGGCAAAGCTGTAGCCCAGTTCGAAGTGTCCCCCTCATTCCTGTGGGGTATTTTGCATCTGAAGCCTCCCATTCGGGACCTGGTCCCTCAACTTTATGTTGGAGTAACTTGCTTTACTGCTTTCTGAACTGGCCGCAGGTTGTGAGCTGTGCTTTCTGTCATGGAAAGCGCTCATTTTAGTTGCTGTTACTTCTGCTTGAAGGATTTCTGAGCTCCAGGCTCGTATGAGTAAGGAGCCTTATTTGTTTTTTCTCAGACAGGGTGTCTGCATACTAATCCAAAATTTTTACCTAAAGTGGTGGTGGAGTTTACTTTGAATCAATCCATCCACCTTCCAGTTTATTTTCCTGAGTATTCTAATCAGGGGGAGGCCTTGCTCCATACTTTGCATGTACACAGGATTTTGTGGTACTTCATGAAACGCAC
This sequence comes from Neoceratodus forsteri, assembly GCA_016271365.2. Lineage (NCBI taxonomy): Eukaryota > Metazoa > Chordata > Ceratodontiformes > Ceratodontidae > Neoceratodus > Neoceratodus forsteri. The sequence goes on along the minus strand of CM057454.1, from coordinate 262,852,048 downwards.
AAAGCCTTTCAGGAATTCTGCCCAGTTGTTTGTTTCATTCACCCCCAAGAAAGAGGGCGCTCTTGTTTCCAAACAGTGGTTCTCTAAGTGGTTAGCAAATTGCATTGTTTATTGCTACTGCAAGTACAACAAGCCTCTTCCGGGAGTGGTCAATGGCCATTCCACCAGAGGTATGTCCATCTCAGTGGTTTATTTCAGATATCAGTCTGCTGCAGACGAGTCTGCAACTGCCACCTGGAGTTCTATCCACACCTCCACCAAGCATTACAGTCTGAACATCGCCTATAGACATAGGGCCAGTTTTGGCCTAGCAGTACTTCATGGCCTTCTCTCCTGAGCTCTTGGCTGCTGATCTGTCCTCCTCCTGGTATTGTTCTCCTGGTGATACCCAGTACTGCTTGGGAATCAGTTCTACCAGTGTGGCCTGCTGCAAGAGCCTTCCACAAAGTAAGATGATAGTACAGTTATTTAAGAACTTACTGTAAAAGTAGATCTTTGAGAGAAGCTCTTGCAGCAGGCCTTGCTTTCCCACCCTTCTTTCCCCTGCTGCTCTTTTTCTCTCACTCCACTTCTGCCTTTCTTTTGATTCTCGGGAAGCCTCCTTGGTTCTCAATTCGCTGCCCATACGGGGTCTCCGGCAGGAGTACTGAAGTAGCTGTGGGGAACCTCCCACCTTTAGAGGCTAGGCTGACGTGAGCTGACTGATGTCGGCCGTGGGCTGTCCCCCATGGTAGACTGCTAGCTAGAAGTATTCTGTGTGGTCCTGGCACCTGACAGCTTAGTCCTACTGGTGTGTCCTGCAAGAGTGTCTCTCAAAAATCTACTGTTATGGTAAATTCTTACGTAACTGTATTTTTTCTCCCTCACAGCTTTCACTACCGACCCAGTGTACCAAAGAGATTTCCTGTGCATTTTACTCATTCTTTTCTGCTCATGATAGGTTCTTATAGCAACATGAAGTCCGTTTCTTACAGTGGACCATTTTTCCTCCCCTGACCCCTTAAGCTCAGCCAGACATTCACCTAATGTTACTCCTATTGTGCCGAAATCTGCCTTCTAAGGTTTCCCTTTCCCATGTTTAGTCGAAATTGTACTGAAAAGTGATCATTATTACCCAGGATCTCAGCTACAGTGTACCGATGTCCTTGATGTAATCTTCGTTCCATAGCACCAGATCCAGTATTGCCCAATCCCTTGTTGGCTCTCTGACTCCCGTGCATTAAGAAACCACCCTAGACTGCATCCAGGAGTGATTGACTTGTACTGCTGCTGGCCTTTGGGATGCTCCAGTCTATATCCATAGATTAGAATCACTCACAGGTACTACCTCTCCCTGCAAAGTCACCTTTTGATCCCTTTTTCCAGTTCTTTGTCTATATCTTCACTTTGATTAGGTGGTCTTTAGTACACCTCCAATTTTATTTTCTTGCCTGACTCTGTTTGTTCTGTGTCCAGAGGGACTCTGTGCCCTTACTGCCCATTTCTCTCCCTCATGGCCATTATTCCATCTCTTACATATAGGGCCACCCCCTTCCCCTTCCTCCTGTTCTGTCCTTTGTGTGGATGGTGTACTCCAGGATGGTGAAGTCCCAGTCATGTTTTGAGGATCCCCAGGTCTCGGTGATTTCCACTAGGACCAAATGACCCTCTGTCACCAAGGCCCTGAATGTTCTATATCTTTTTCTTCAGACTCCTGTTGTTTATTAAAACTGTCCTCTTGCCAGGATGCCTCTTTCCTTCCATCCCTTCCCCTCCTTCTCCTATGGGTTTTCCTCCATCTAATCCGCTGTACGGTTTTGCCCTATGCCATGCTTGCTTTGGCCTTTCATCCTCTGCCACCGAATCCTCCTCTTAACCTCTCCCTCCTTACACCTTTCATCTATATTTTATATCATAAACATATCTATATAAAGTATGCCCTTTCCAAACTACGGGTAGCTTATAATGCCATCTGTAGATTTATAACCAGTCTTTCCAGACACACTCATCATTGTGTCCTCTATGCCTCCTCCGGTTGCTTTTCATTAGAGAATAGGTGTAAGTTTAGTCTGGCTGTTCTAATGCATAACACTTCTATGGTCTGCTTCCATTCTCGATCTTCTTGTTTATAATTAATGAAAATGTACATGATACTAGATCCATACCCTTCAGGCAATGCACTGTTACATGTTTAAAAAAATCACGAAACCAAAGATCTCCTACTTTACAGAGATCCATTGTATTATAACACATTACCAACTGCAATTAAGAACTCTTGTACTGTACATGTATTTAAAGTTTTACCCAAGGACTGGCTAAATTCTAGAACCGTTTGTACATGGTATGATTTACAAAGATTGTATTATTGTATTTATTTGTATTGTTCCATTGTATTATGTTGCATTGTTCCATATAGACTTATCACTAATGAAAACAGGCATGTATGCCCATTGGCTCACAAGTATAAAAATTACAAATGAAATATCTTCCTATCCCTACCTCGTCCCCCTGTATCCTGACTCTTGTTTTTTGAAGACTTCTCCATCTCAGCGATCTGGGGAAGCATTACAGCCATCACCTTAAAGCATAGGATCCCATGCCCTGATGAAGAGCTCTACTTTATTTACACCCCTGATTTGTCCTTTAAGGTTGTAGTCCCTCACCTATTTAAGAGCAACCTGTCTGTGGCATGCCATACAGTTCTCTCCTCCCAGCCTCCAACCCAGTCTTCTATGAGGCCAAAGTCTTCCTACCTACCACCACTCCTTGAGCCATCTGTTGAAGTCAGTGATTATCGATTTCCTGCTCATACTGACTCTGGGTACCTGTAGCACTTCTAAGAATGCTACCATACCTACTAAATTCATAAGTTACTCCCCTAGCTCCCTGAACCTGGCGTGGGCCACCTCCACTGTGCAGCCTGCCACATTGTTTATATCTAGGTGGACCTACACATGTGGTTCCCCCATTCCCCTTTGCTTAAGGATTAGAGCATGGTATGATGTATAAAATTATTTTCACCAAAACATTGTTCTCTTTTCTTTTAGGATGATGTTCAACCTGCTCAGGATGCTTTGCCACATAAGACAATCATACAGTTGACTGGGCATCCAAGGTAGGTATTTGAACAAATAATTTTGCTCATGAAAAGATAAAGAACTATTTTAAAATTCATCTTATCATTGATCAAACTGAGTTATACATTATTTAAAATCTTATTAGCGATTAGACTGATTGAGTTTGTGTCCCGTATTATCCATTGGTGCCAAAAGGGCGACTGACAGTGTCAGTTGATGTTTTAAAGTGTAAGCCACAGGTCTTGAATTTTGATCTGGGCTTTGTTTTTTATATTGAGCTTTATATGTTACCAGAAACCTTGATCTAAGCCAATGGAACTACAGTGGTAGCCAGTGAGATGATGCAGACATCACAGAAAATCCCCATTCATTAAAAGTGTACTTTGGTGATATTTCTGATATATCCAGATATACGGATTCTGATAGTGCATCTTGTCAGTGACTACCAATGTATTTTATGCAGATTCCAACATTACGGTGGGACTTGTCAGGAATGCCATTCATCATCCCTACTGTTTGTTTGCCATTTCTAGAGAGCTCCTGGCTACCTGATGTCAGTTGAAATTCTAATATCATAGGGATTTCTGTAACAAAACAAGAACAGAAAGTCAGATGCAGTATGTGTGGCTCAGTCACTCTTCTTTAGTGATTAATGCGAGGCATCTGTTCCAAAAATGTACCTTTATGTGACTTTTCAGTTTCCTGCAAAAACAATGCCTGCTGACATCGGCAGGCCTCTAATTTAAAATCATTTAAAAACGTTTGAATTTCTGGACATTTCCATTCTTTATTACTAAGTAATTAATATTTACTTATAACTGACTTCACATATACAGTAAGTAAGTACATCTTCTTACACCACGTAAACATGGCTTTAGAAAAAATCATGGGCCAGCTACTGCCTTGACCACTCAGGCTGATAGATCACATCACATCAGAGTATGGAAAGAGGAATGCTTACGGGGGGGGGCGGCGTATTCCTAGGTCTGACAAAATCTTCTGACCTCATTGACCATCTACTGCTTATTGGTATGGTGAACGAGATTGGCTTTGGTATCTCCTCTTTAAAATGGATCAGTGATTACTTCAGAAACAGGTCACAAATTGTTAAATTTTTTGGGTACATATTCCACACTCAGGACATCAGACATGGAGTCCCACACAGATCAGTCCTGGGACCTCTAGTTTTCTCTTTATGAATACCCTGCCATCCACTTGTAAGCTTGCAAAGGCTGTCTTGTATGCAGATGACTGATTATCTGTAGATATTTATTTCGTTTTTGGTACCAGGTAAATGCACTAGACACAAAAGTGTCTATTTTCTGGCACAGCATGGGAGGTTTCATTATGGTAAGAGGAGGGGATGAGTTACATCATAAGCAACAGAGTAAACAAGTAAGTTGTGTCGCAACAATTGCAAAGTTACAAAAAACTAATACATAAGAGCAACAGTTACATACATACATATTTAAATAAATACAAGTAAGGAAACAATAAAATACTGGGTATATCCTTAAGAGCATTGGTAAAATAAACAGCAACCAGGGAACTGATATAAGGCAATTCAACACTAACTTCAAACTGAAGAGCTTTTGCTAAGCAAAACTCTGAACTAAAACTGTGTTTGGCATAAAATCTAGGATGAGCTGAAAAACAAAAATAATATCAGTCTGTACCTCTGGCGAGCCTGCTCTAGGACAGGTGGGAATTTTTAAATACCTGGGGGGTTACCTCCTCCCTCTCCTTTGATAAACACCTCCGTGTCATTACAAGGAAGGTGCATAGAAAACTGTTTTTTGTTTTATTATGGATTCTAATTGGGTCTGTTCCTCACTGAATTTCTTTGGGAAGAAAACAAACGTCTGTTCCAATATTCCTAATATTACCTCGTGAAATACAGAGACTTGTTTGTGTACTTCACAACATAACCAGTTTAAATACAAACTGTACATTCATAAGGTTTTAGCATATTCTAAAATGTGAATCTTGTGCTCCAAAATAAGGACCCTCATTTGAGAGCAGTGTATAGGTTCCTTAATAAAGGAACTGTGGAATATCTTCCAAAATAAGCTTGTATATGAAAGTGAAAATGACATTCACCTATCCAGTGATGGCCTACTCAGTTGGAACATCACTGCTGTAACACTAATGAAAAGTTATGGGTAATTGCTGAACACCTGAGAGTAGATTTTATCTCCTTTACCAAGAACATAATACTCCAACTGGTGGACACCAGTGAGTCAATAAAACAGTAGACAGACTGAAATCCTCTGTCTTGTGGCCACATATGAGAAATGATGTAGAACACTACATCAGTAACTGTCTGATCTGTGAACAGAACAATCCTATACCAGCTAGGAAAAATGCATTGTTACCCCAGAGGCAATCAGGCCCCTGGAACAATATCCAGATTGACTGCAAATGTCTTGGTAAGCCAGCTATTTACCAGGTGGGGGTTGCCCCAAAGGTAAATTCTGAATACAGGGATCCGGCTTTATAGCCTAAGTAATGCAGGAAACTCTGGATTTGTTATGGGAAAATAAAAGTTTCATATCCCGTACCACCTAGTCATCAGACAGGTGGAATGGGCTAACAGGCAGATCAAAGTTATGTTATCCAAACTTGTTCAGAAAAACCCAAAAGGACAAGGATTCATTATTGCCTTTACTCCTCATGGCAATAAGAGGGACCCCCTCTGCGGGTACACAGCATACCCCATTTTTGAAATCATGACCCAGATGGTCCATGAGACTCCCACAACATTTACTTCTGGACCTGTGTACTGCCACTGCTGATGGAGCATCAGTAGATAAATATCTCATACAAGACATCCAAAAGGTACACTTGTTTACTGTACAATGTATGGACAAGGCCCAACAACAGGCCCGATCCCATTGTAAACAAATTCAGTCCAGCAGTCTACCAAGTTAGACTGCCTCACAGTAACAGTCATTGATAAATGGCTACATGCCAATCAAATGAACCTGTTTAAAAGAGATTAAATTGCTTTTCCATACCCAGTGGGAAGAATAGTAGTAAACTATGTTTTTCTGTTCTCTTTCCTTTTAGATTCCAAAGAGAGATGCTTGCTTTATGCTTATTATTCTTTTTAAAAGTATTGGTCTTCTTACAAGCCCAAACTGCACATTGTATTGCAGATAAGAACCAGTGACCTAAACCTAAACAGACTGTTGAGGCAGAGTAAATCACAAGCCCACGTGATCTAATTGCATCCTGTGGAATTCACACTAAAGTCCTAAAAGATGTTCATTATCCAGAATGGTAGTGAGGCCCTACTGAATGTTATGATCATTGCTTTGGATCAATCCTAGAAGTTAGACTTGATTTGGACTCCTGTTTACCTTTTATTGATAATCAAGAATTTTGCATCCAAAATTTATACTCCAATAAAATCCATTAGACCATAAGGTTTTACCCAATGATGCCCCATAATTTGTGACACCTACTACCGAGTGCCCAAAATAGAACCCAGGCCCAACCAGTGGTCTAACAGCCACTTCCCAACCAGATGCCCTAGTTAATAATTTGCAGTTCATGCACAACCCAGTGATTTTTAAATCTCACCTTTTAAACTTGAAATTATTTGTTATATGTTTCACAGCAAACACGTTCCACATTTTTTTTTAATAATAATGTGATTAGACACCCTGGCAGTATACCAGTACTCATTAATGACTCCCTATACAGGGGCTCATAGCACACATGTACCGCATACACACACACAGGATTTTCACTTCCTGACTGCTAGTGGTACATCTTATGACTGTAAACCTACCCGAACGCACTAGGCATTTTTTTTTCCTTTTTATTTAAAAAAAAACTGTTTAGACTCAGACCTACTTGGCTCTGACATATCTATTTGAAATAGGCTGATATAGCCATTATTCAAGCACATATGTTAAAGGTTCATGACAGTATGACATATAATATCATGCCCCCCCCCCATAGCATGGTATACATGATTTTGCTCATAAAGAGTGATTTACATTTACAATATTAAGGATATTGTGAAGGGCTTTGACCTGACAAATGTTCACGTTAATGAATTAATTTCTGCTTATATTAAGGAAGCAGATGAGCATCACATAGCTAGGAAAGTCCTTTGCACTGCCTACAGCTATTATGTTCTTACGACCCTTTGGTTGTCTCTTCTGGGAACTGGAATTAGGACATATCCTTGATCTCATACATGACAGGCGTATGGGTTAGTGGCATTGCCACATTTTGCACTTCTGTTGCATGTGTTAAATGTTTATTTGAATCTAGCACTATTCCCTTGTCAATGATAAGGAACCTTGGATATGTCACCATACACACCAGTATTGCTCCATGTTTCGAAACTTATTCCTGCACAATCCAGGAAGCCATGTTTGTGACTCTGTCAGTGTCATTGCCGCATTTTCATCTGGCAACATCCATCTATGATCATCTGGCAACCATCCATTCTGTTGGTCAACTTGATGGGAACTTTTATTGTGAAAAGGTTGAAACTACCTCCTTTCCTTGTTTACCATGAGGTCTTCGAATTGTGACCGACTCCGAACTTTGAATGTCGTACCTGAAAGGAAACCACCTTTTATGCAGATGTGACATCTTCCAGCTTGTGAATACAGGCCTAATAACTGAAATTAGGCTTCCACTTATGAACTCTCTAATAAACTGTATTCAGTCCAGCCAATTAAGATTCTACAATCAAGCTCATTGTTATGCATGCTGTGAAGCAAGTCTGGGGTGGGGGCAATCCCCTAACTTCAGCAAGAAGACTCTTCTTCATTTGATCTACAATCAAGAAATCCATTTTCTTCACTGCTTGTTTTCCAAGACTGGCTGGCACCTCATACAAACTGAGTACTGTTATAAACTGTTACACTTTGTGCAGCTGTGTGATCATCTTCAACTGAGTACTGTTGCTATTCCATTGTGAATTTCAATGTGCAATCTAATGCACCCCCTGCTGAGGCCTTTGATAATACTGCATCCTCCTGAACATTTGGATCTACCTTTGGAAAATCTGAATGCATTGAATTTGAACTATGAATCTTCATCTGACACTTGAAGAAACCCTGGTTTTATCCCTGGAACTGTTAGTAGTTATGCCTTGTGGACATTGACATTTCATGTCCTGTTCAACTTACCAACTGAAAAATGCCATCCCCCAAGATGGTATATTCTGCTGATGTGGAACATTGTGTGGTGACTAACTATACATTCTTATGATATTATGCAAAGTGGACTTTTGTAACTTCTGTTTTTACTCCCTAAACAGGTAATGGGTATACTGTGATCACACCTGTTCCCATCCCGGAACCAGATATCATTAAGTCTAATCCTAACTATCTTGATGCTCTATCTCAATTTTTACTTATTTTTAATATCCATACAGGCAACTTAAGTTTGTCTCTTCAATTTCTTCCCTGTAGGACAGATACACAACTGGTACATATCAGTATTTACTGATTGTTTTGATACTGGAAAACCCCATTATGAAGTTTTATTCCAAACGTTTATAGTAATACAAAGTTTACTAACATTTTCCCTTATAATTACATTTTGTTGTTGAAGGAAAACCCTGAAACTCTACCGTGACCAGTTAAAATTCCTCTATCAGGCTCGTGCCCCGGGCATGTAGACGAATGGTGCCTGTCGTCTTTTTGTTATGTTGCCACTTTTGCAATTAGAGCAACAAAGAGAGGACTGTTGCACCTGGATTATGCCCCCTATCATCCCATATACACACCTCATACTGTATTCCTGGTCTATTATACTGTGATACTGCTGTTTTGCACTAATATATAGAGTTGGGCACCTATCATATGAGCATGAGTGTCAGGAATATGCTTTGCTGCTAATATTTGCCAGTGTTTATATCCTTCATAAGATTAGATCATGCATGACTATTATACCTCACTATAATGCACTGTGTTTGTCTTTTACATATATTCCATATATAATCTACCTAATCACTGGTGAGATGACTCTGAGGGATCATCAGTGATTACTGTGTACTTATATTCTCATATAATTATATGTAGTGTGTGTTTTACACTCAGGCAGGTATGCCATGTGTAATAGAGCCCTGTTAGCATTTCTATTTGTTTAAGCAAGCTGACAGAGAGAAATCCTTTGTTCAAACACCATGAAGTCTTGCTATATTATGACAATTAGCAGTTAGCCACAGCACTTGAACTGCCCCGGAGAGGAAGGAGTTAACTCCAGGCTGTCTGGAGTTCCAAGCGCGAGCGCTTTGCTGAAAGCTCTATCTGGCTAGTTTCAAACTGAAACTGTCAGATTCTTTACTCCGCTTCACTGAACAGTCGCTCCGAAGATCTGCTCCTTCAGCTCGGTTCATTTTCGGTTCAAACGAGTGTTTTCGGTTCATTTTAACCAGCAATAAGTATTTATTTTACCACATTTCGGTTCAAAGCTCTATCTGGTAAACCGTAAGTACAGGATTTTAAAGTCTGTGTGGAAATTAATTATCGGTTCGGTTTTGAACCGATCGGTTTACTAAAAAAAACAATTTTAAATAATAGCTTGGGCTTTTAGAGTGCGGTTCCCGGTTCTTATCGGTTCTAAAAAAACCTATCTCTTAAATTGGGTTTTTTCAAATACCCGTGACACGGTTAGGAACCGATAAGGGTGTCTTGCCTGGCACTGCCATAAAAAGGGCAAGTTTTTGGATAGGCTGGCATTATGTCTGAGAAACCCAAACAAAAAACCGGGCCCACTGGGTTTCAACACTGTGATGTTTGTGGGGAAGCCTTTGCCAAGGCTGACCCACACACCACATGTGTTTATTGTCTGGGGGCTGACCACCTCCTGTCAGACTGCCAGGTGTGTAGAATTTCCTGCAGCCACCCTGGAGAAAAGATTGGGCCGGCTCAGGAGCGAGAGCCAAAAAGTCCACTGACCCAGATGGCCAGCCCGGTCCAGCACCCACTGGACCAGAGGGAGTGCCCTCTGACCAGGGCGAGACTTCCTCGGGCAAAAGGAAGGCTGGTTCTGAGGAACCAGTCCCAGTAAAAAAATCTAAGAAATCAGCAGGTCTGGAGTGCAAGATTGCCTCTCCAACTGCTGCAGAGATAGCTAAAGCCATACAGATTGTCCAGTCACTGTCTCAGGGACCGGCCGAACCACCAACAGCTGGCAAAAGGTTGGTTCGTTCGGTTCCAGTGGTTCAAGAGTATGATGTTGAGGAATTTTATGAACCACAGGAGGGGGAGGAAATTTTGATCATTATGTATGTGGCTGGGAGGGTCTGGACGTGCCCATTGAACTGGACATTTCTCCAGACAGACCATTAGAATCTCCCCCTATGCTGTCTGAGTCCCCTTCTCATTTTATGTTTTACAAAAAGGTTGCAGAAACCCTCCAGCTTCCCTTGGAAGAGGCTGTGGATGAGCAAGAGGAGCCTGATTATGTTGAGATGATGGATATCCCAGAGTCTAGGAGGTTGTCTATTCCTTTGCATAAGTCATTTAGGAAGCAAACAACAAACATTTAAAAAAATCCTCATTCTGTCCCTCCTGTAGATAAAAAAATGGACAGAAGGTATACTTTATCAGGCCCTGATAGAGGCTTCCTCACTGAGCAGTGTAGTCATGTAGGTGTGGTACAAGCTGCAGCCTGTGACAAGGCTAATATCCCCTGGCCTCACATCCTCCTGATAAAGGATTCCAGGAAGATTGATGCCATGGCGAAAAAACAGTATATGGCAGCTTCTTTGGGACTCAGGCAGGCAAATTATATGGCTTATGTGGCTAGATATCGGAAATCTAGATGGGATACAGTGTTGCAGTTAGCCAAGCAGGCCCATGGCCAGCTGGCTAGTGAATTGGAACAGGTGGCTGCTGATGGCATTGAAGCCTCTAAAGTTCAATTTCATACTGCTGTAGTTAATGATGTTTCCTCTAAGGTCATGGCCACTTCTGTAGCTTTCCGTAGGTTGGCATGGCTCAGGTGCACTAATCTGTCTCAGGATACTCAGTCAAAGGCTATGGATTTTCCTGTGGTGGGAAATTCTCTGTTTGGAGACAAGCGGAAAATTATATGAAAAAGATGGATGAATACAGAACTACCTACAAAAGTGCCCAGGCCAAGGAGCGGCATGCCACTCCACAGAGGCACACTCCCAGAGGTAGGCAGGCCTTTCCACAGGCCTTTTATCAATCCCAAGCCTCCTGCTTCTCCACAGAGGGTTTTTTCAGAGGCAGAGGTAGGGGCGAGGTAAACCGCCCCCACCCCTCAGCCTAAGGCTACTGCCAAGCAGGCACCCTGATGGGGTGCCCAGGCCATTCTTCTGTACCAGTTGGAAGCAGGTTGGCTTATTTCAGCCAGAACTAGGTGTCCCTAACCCGGACAAATGGGTTCTAGGTAGTAAGCCAGGGTCTGGTTCTCAGCTTCAAACAGTTTCCAAAGATGAGAACCAGACATTTTCCACCTGCAAGCCCTTTAGAGGCCCTTGCTTTGGAAGCAGAGGTCTCTTCCCTCCTAGACTGCAAAGCAGTGGAAGGGGTTCCTCCTTGTCACAAGGGCAAGGGGCTGTACTCCAGATACTTTCTTACCCCAAAAAAGACAGGAGAATGGCGGCCCATTCTAGACTTGAGGTACCTGAACAAGCATCTTTTGAAACCAAAGTTCAAAATGTTAACTCTGGCAATGATTTTGCCCTCCCTCAGGCCAGGGGACTGGCTAGCCTCCCTGGACCTCAAGGATGCCTATTTTCATGTCCTGATCAGGCCTTCTCACAGAAAATACCTCAGGTTGAACTGCCTCAGGTCACTACCAGTTCAGGCAATGCCCTTGGGTCTTACCTCTGCTCCAAGGGTATTCACAAAATGTCTAGCTGTGGTAGTGGCTCATTTAAGAAGGCAAGGGGTTGCTGTGTTTCCCTACCTGGACGACTGGCTCATTGTGGGTCAGTCCCCAGATCAGGTAAAATCCCACTTGCAAGTCACCCAGCAGCTTCTCACTTCCCTGGGATTCCTGCTGAATTTACCAAAGTCAGTTCTAGAACCAGTTCAGGTACTAACTTTCATAGGTGCGGAATTGGACACAAAGTTGGCCAGGGCATTTCTCCCCTTGGAAAGGGTAGAGAAGCTGATTGCCCTGGCATCCTCTTTCACCCTGCGGGTCTGTCGACCAGCAAGGCACTTTCTGCAACTTCTAGGGCACATGGCTGCCTCCACAGCTGTAGTGCAAGGTGCAAGATTCCAGATGAGAGACATTCAGTTTCATTTGAGGGCCTATTGGTCCCAAAGGAGGGACCCCCTTACCAAATTGGTCCCAGTGACCCCAACTCTGATTCTAGCTCTTCAGTGGTGGCAGGATCAGAGCAATCTAAGACAAGGGGTCCCCTTCATTCCCATTTCTCATTCCCTCACCCTCACCACGGATGCCTCCTTGCTGGGGTGGGGCGCGCACTTGGGCGACCTTTCCACTCAGGGAGTGTGGTCCCCCCAGGAATCTCTGCTCCACATCAACCTATTGGAACTCAGAGCTGTCTTTTTAGCTCTTCAGGTTTTCTCAGCATCTGTCCAGAACAAAGTAGTTCAGGTCAGGACAGACTCATATTGAGTTATAAGTCCTGTCAGTGGAAAAGGATTTTATTTCTTTTCACAGAGATAAGGTAGTCCTCAGGACTAACAGAAAGTTTTTACCTAAAGTGGTTTCAGATTTCCATCTTAACCAATCCATCTCCCTTCCAGTATTTTTCACTAAGCATTCTTCCTCGGGTGAGAGGAGATTGCACAGTTTGGACGTCAAAAGAGCTTTAAGCTACTATTTGGAACGCACCAAGGGTCACAGGTTCGAATCCCTCCAACTCTTCCTTACCTATGGCGAGGTTGGCAAAGGGAAACCTGCCACTAAGAGGACAATTGCCAGGTGGATTGTCTCTCTTGTATCCAATTTTGCTACCAAAAACTAGGTAGAGAACCCCCCTCAGGACTGAGGGCCCATTCCACCAGGGGTACAGCTGCATCTCTAGCGGCTGCTAGAGATATTCCCATTCTGGAAATCTGTCAAGCTGCTACCTAGAAAACAGTTCACACCTTTACCAAGCATTACTCCCTGGATGTCCAGTCCAGGAGAGATGCTTACTAACATACTAACATAGCCGTGCTTCAGAGCCTATTTCCTAAGTAGGTTCTGGCCCTCCTCCATGGAGGTACTGCTGTGTAATCTGCTAATTGTCATAATATAGCAAGACTTCATGGTGTTTGAAGAAAAAATTACTCACCTTAGTAATTGCTTTTCTTCTCATGGAGTCTTACTATATTATGACCACCCCCCCAACCTGCCCCTCTCAGAACTTCTACTTGGGTAAGGGGTTGGCAAATTAGTGCAAGCACTGTGTCATGCCGTTATAGCTCTTTTTCCCTTTTCCCCTTTTCTTTAGGATTAGGAAAACTAGGTATTTCTGTTTTTGGTTGTATGTTTGGCCCCCCTCCTGGACTTCTGTCTTTTGGGAAGGGGGGGCCTAATAGTGCTTGTTAGGGGTGATATTGTTGTTGTTGTTGTTTCTGTTATTGTTATTCTACTAGTAGGTAGCCATTTGGCTAGTGTAGGTTTTTTTTCCACACAGACTTTTTGCTTAGTGTTGGCTCCGTAAAGATCTGACAGTTTCAGTTTGAAACTAGCCAGATAGAGCTTTCAGCAAAGCGCTCGCGCTTGGAACTCCAGTCAGCCTGGAGTTAACTCCTTCCTCTCCGGGGCAGTTCAAGTGCTGTGGCTAACTGCTAATTGTCATAATATAGCAAGACTCCATGAGAAGAAAAGCAATTACTAAGGTGAGTAATTTTTTCTTATGTCTTATATTATACATAAGTAAGAAATGCCATGTGTAGTTTGAACCAGTCAGCATTTCTTTTGTCCAAGCTATAGTGCTAACGGAAGCATATTATTTGCCTCATATGATACTGATTAGTAATTCTGTCTCCTAAGTCATTATCTGATACATATTGTTTCTCATATCTGTAACTATGAGGTAATCTCTGTTGCTACGCTGTTATCTGTAGTATATAGCTTTCTGCAACCTACTGTGGCTCCAGGAGAGCGGAGAGAGAGAGAACGAGATCTTGGAGAACCTGAGATCCTACAATCCTGGAGATTATGTATATTATTCAGGAGAGTGGTGAGAAACCCATCTCCCTTGTGATTTTCTTTGTCACATGCTTGCTGTAAGTAGCCTAATAAACATTTATTAGTACTCTTGCTTGTTTACGAATGTTTCTTGGCAGACTCCGAAGACATAAGAATCTGTATTATTAGTATTATTATTAATTACACTAAACACCATGAGTGTTTAGGCAATACTGGGCCTATTGTTCATTCTACGAAAAGGGGGCCATCCTCTACCCTTTGCCTGAGTGTAGTAGAGGGAGCGGACAGACTTGAGGGCCCTGCCCGAGGCTTGCAGATCATTATTGATGTCTTGGACATCAGCGCCAAACGGCTCGGTGCCATTGAAGGGGGCATTCAGCACTTTTTGCTGCACATCAGCTGCAAACCCAGATATTCTGAGCTAGGTGTGCCCATGTAGGCATATGCCCATGGCAGCTGCCCTGACAACTGTTTCAGTCATGTCATACAACACTCTGAGATGCTTACTAACATCCTCAGTGGTTTGGAGGCACTGAAGCAGTTCCTGTGTCTGAGTGCTATCAAAGGGCATGAGTGGCAGCCTTGCCCTTCTTCCAATTGGCATTCTGGTATTTTACCATTTGCAGCGGATAGTTGGCAATCCTCAAACCTAGAGTGGAGGAGGCATAAACCCTTTTACCCAGAGGTCAATTCTGTGAGACTCTTTGTCTGGGGGAAGGGAACTAAGGTGCTGAGTTCCCTAAGCAGCAGCTTTATCGCATTGAAAAATATGGGGTCCTCCGAAGGAGACCTGAGTGTATGCTTTACAGTGTCCTCACTGACAGAAGATCTGTCAGACAGCAGAATCTCTTCCTCCTCCTCATCAGGAAGAATTAGGTCTGGGTGATAATCGTCCTCGATGTCGACCTCCTCAATATATGGGGTTAGGCATCGGATGTGCCGACAGCCCACAGGGAGCTTCCTGAGGCTGACGAGTAGGCATCGATGACGAAGGCACTGTCTATGGCATCGGCGAGGGGTACCTGAAAGTGCCCAGTTGCTGCACAGTCATGTTAGTGAATTTGATTGAGACCTCATTGAAGTTGTCGGGGGCGGGGGTCAGCAGCACAGGTGTCGATGACCCACCTGCTGGATCATGAGAACCTGAAGAGCATGTAGCCCTGGAGGGAGAAGGGGCAGGTCTTGACAGGAGAGTTGTCGACAACGAGCCTGTCATTGTCGGAGGGGCCGATGGCTTGGAGGTCGAAAGTCGGCCATCCAGAGGATCGGGCAGAGGTGCTGTCAGTGTGGGTCTGGTGGGCACAGAGACCTGGACAGCAGATTTCTTTGCCAGTGCAGCCGCAGCCAACGAAGATCCCCCCAGAAGAAGGAGAGGCCAACGGGGAATGAGATCGATGCTGGGGGGAGAGTGGTCACGATCTCAGTCTTTTTTATGACTTTTCCCCAAGGACTTGTCTCAGGCCTTGGAGGCCTGGGAGCTCAAAGAACTGGTAGGCGACTGAGAGGTCGGGACCCCTGCCCAGAAATGGCTACCTGTTGATCCATTAAGAAATTTTTGAGAGCTTTTCTGCATTGCCACAGTGTTGTTTGGTTAAACTTCTGGCAGACCTCACAGACAGAAATTTCATGGTTAGGTTCAAGACAGCAGACACAGAGAGAGTGTTCATCTGTGGAGGCAATTTTCTTTCTACAGTGGCGGCGATGGAGAGAGAAGATGAAGGATCAACTCATCATAAACAATTTGAAGGAATCTCTTTTAAAAAAGAGATTCTAAAAAATACAGTTAGAAAAGTCAAAGGAGGAGAAAAAAGGCGTGAATACTGTGACAGAGCTTCTGCAGAGACTCATGTGAGTGAGTCGACAGTGGGAAAGAACTGTGGAGGAAGCGGGGCTTCTTACGCCTTTATAGGGTTGGTGATGTCAATTGATGTTGACAGCGTGGGTGGCCCTAGTTGTACTGCTGAAAATCTTCCATGTGGATTCCCCTTCACTGACAGTGAAGGTTCCTATGGTGATACCTGATGACTGAGATACCCCTGAAGAAGATCATGATTTTTTAAGTCAAACACAGAATTTGTTGACAGAAAAGAACCACTTGGCCCAGCCACTCTGCGCAGATGGTCCCTGCCTAATCTGTCTCTGCACACCCTAACTGATCTCCAGTGACCTTTCCTCCTCCCTGCCTAGTTACTGATATCCTCCACATCCATCCCACAACAGTTTTTGCCTACACCACTTCTGTTGGCAGTCTGTTCCAGGTGTCCACAACTTTTTCAGTGAAGTAGCACTTTCTCATGTCCCTCTTACACTTCCCCTCTCCAGTTTCATAGTGTGCCCTCGTGTCTTGGTGCTATTTCTCATTTGAAAGAGATTCCCCTCCTGCACCTTTGCTCACCCCTGTGAGGTACTTGTAGGTCTTTATCACGACTCCTCTCGCCTTCTTTTCTTCCATGGTATATATGTTGAGACCCCTCAGTCTCTCTCTTTATAGTGTTTTTGATGCAACCCCTATACCATTTTAGTTGCCCTCCTCTGGACTGCCTTCACCCTGTATATGTCCTTTCTGAGGTATGGCTTCCAGAACTACACACAATACTCCAGGTAGGATTTCACAAGTGAGTGATACAGCAGCAATACCAACTCCCTCCTCCTGTTGGAGACGCCTCTCCCTATGCATTCCAGCATCTCACTGGTCCTATCCATTGCTTTGTCACGCTGCCCTGCCACTTTGAGGTAATCAGATATGATAACCTCAAGGACCCTTTCCTGAGGTGTTCTACTTTATAGGACAAAAAAAAAATCACAGTTGGACATAGCAGAACTAAATTCCCCCAAAAAGTTTAATTTCCTGACCTTAAATGTTTTAATTACTGAAGACATTTTCATGGTATCAGACAGGATATTTTTCCCTTATCTGTTCACCTCGCAATTTGCTATGATTGTGTCATAATCCTCTGCTTATGACAGTGGTCAAAACTGGCAACAGTCCACCAGCCTACTAGTAAATTTTTTAATGGGGTAGTAAAACTTCACTTTTACTAGCCATGCTGGCATGTACAAGAGGCAGCAACAAATCAGTTAGGCCAATGGAATGTCCAGGGGGACAGTAAATATTTCCCTGCCACTAGCCCTGCTGACTAGAGTTTTAAACATTTATTTTGATGATATCACTTCCCATTATGACATGACAACCTGTTGTGGAAAGATTTCTGTCACATGCAGAGAACAGGAATTGAGGGCAGCAGAAGCAGCAGGCACAGATGGGGGTCTAAGAGGCAAAGAGTCGGTTTTCATGCAACTGCATGGTTATTTATTTGTTTTGATTACTGGGTAGGCTAAGTGGGACCAGGTCCACTTTGCAAGAGCAACCTTTGCACAAAGCATAGGACAGTTCTTAAAGAATAAAAACATATACACACAATATGTCCACTTGATCTAAAATACACTTAATACAGAACACATACGGTATGCAGAATCTACTCCGCAATGATGTATAATTAAGCAAATCACTTACATCCTATAGATAATCACTTGTATCCGACGTTTAACAGCAGAAGTCCAGTCAGTATCAGAGCTTATCAACCTTATCTGAACAGGAACATTTATCATTTTTGTTGCCCAGATAGGCACACTGCAGGAAAATGTTACCTAGTTTTAGGAACAACCCATACAGAGTTCCGTGTTCTGATGGCTCTAGCACCAGGGACCCATTTTTTGGAAAATGTTCACAATGCTAACAGGATCAGTGCTGCTCTATGATTATTGTGGCTGACAGTAATTTAGTGTAGCCGGAGCTATTTATAATAGCACAGGAAGCACTGGAGTGCTACCTATGACCCTATGACCAGGCACCTATGCAAATGAGGGATGCCCCATGTATAGAAGATGCACTTGTACATAAAATGGTTCCTGGAAGCATTAACAGGATGCCAGCCTAGCACTAGGCAATGCTTCCGGGAAACAGGTTTTAAAAACAAACTAATGACAGTTGCATTTGTAAAGTACTTCACTCACAGACTTCAATCCTCCCCCAACATGCGTCATCCAGTCCCAGTGGCCCTCACCCCCCGTCACGGTCGCAGTAAGTAATATAACCCCTGTTCTTAGTGCCAGTCAGTCGTA
The DNA here is from genome assembly GCA_016271365.2 of Neoceratodus forsteri. Classification (NCBI taxonomy): domain Eukaryota; kingdom Metazoa; phylum Chordata; order Ceratodontiformes; family Ceratodontidae; genus Neoceratodus; species Neoceratodus forsteri. The sequence goes on along the minus strand of CM057454.1, from coordinate 262,833,746 downwards.
CCACCTTCCAATGCCAATAAGTGTAGTCCCCCCAGCCCTGTCCCCGACGACAGTCGGCCTTTCCCCACCACTGCTAGCATCTATAGATCAATGGCATAAAAGTCACTGTATCAATACTGTACTTGCTCGAATGCATGAGTATATCGATACATTGACTTGTTTGCCAAACTGGCATATACTTGCATTAATCAGACAGTGGCCAGAAGCAGCAGTGGGGAGGTCTTGGCAGCCATCTCGGGGCTTGGGTTTGGGGGAATAGACTACACTTACTGGGACTGAGTGGGGGTACCAGAAGCATCAGAGACTGGGGTTAAGCTGCTAACTGCATTGTAACATGACTGGAGGCGAGGGAGAGGTAACCAATAGACTACCGGGGACTGAGTTATATTTATTATTTCACTCGTGACGGGGTTGGGGGGCACTATACTACCAGGGAATTTTGTGGCATGAGTGGAAGTCCAACCAGAGCTAAATACTCACTGCATGACCTTGAGCAAGTCACTTCATCTGTCTACACAGCAGTGGAACTGGGTTGAAGAAGGACCGGAATGGAAATGTATGTATGTGTGTTGCAACTCTCACCTAACCTAGTTAACTACTGTGTGTTGTGGATTTGGCAAAGCAATAACAATAAATGAAAAACACATACAAGCTATGTCTGGCTATGTCACGAGTGTGCTCATCCTCCTCACAATCATGTATGCAAAGGGTTTCTCCTCTGTTGTATTAAGCTCATAATGAGATGATAGCATTCCACTTAGGGCCTTCCATTGAGACTGTGGTCCTTTGCATGCAGATAAGTTACAAACAGCAACTTAGTGCAACAACTATTATAAGCACAAACTGCTTTGGGATGACCTAACTTCTACTTTGTTCAATTGCAGCTTATTTTTTTCTGCTGAGTGTGATACCCTAAGGTAGCCAAGAAGGAGTTCTGCGTTATGTCTTGAGCATTTGTTACGGCCTTGGTTTGTGCTGCTCCGTAGGGGGTCATTATAACCTGCTCTGGGCACATAAAATATGCTTTAACCTGTTTTTGAAACAGCAAACTTGTACTTTGCCCAAATGAGTGCGTAGGGCAAGGGCTCTGTGCAGAGTAAACACAGCTTTCAAAAATCCTGCCCCAAACGTCTTAAAACTCTTGGAGAATTTAATTTGAGGCATTCTAATCAAGTTCGACTCAGAGGATCTGAGGCTCAGGTTGCTAGTATGTGGATTAAGGTGGGATTTGCAATAACTTGGGGAGCCATGCTTCAATGTCTTATGTACCAAGGATCCCATATTGTAGGTATATTTAGCCTCTAGTGAGAGCCTGATTGGTCTGAATAACAGGCGGCAGCGATATGTTTGTTGGTCTGCAATTAAGGCAAATCTAGCAGTTTTAGTATAGAGTATGTTTTTCCTTCTGAGGGTTTTGGTTGGGGCAAGGTTGCAAACAAGGAGCTGTATTGTAATAGAGGTAAATGGTTTTGTTGCACCATAATCAACCTGACCTTTAAGGTCAGGCATCTTTTTAGGCTATAACACATTTATTATTTCTGCAATTTGTAATTATCTCAAGGCCAATTGCTAAACTGCAGTTCTTAACCCTCTTGTGGAGAGCTGGTATCATTTTACATAAGGAAAAATCTCATTTTATTCCTCTCTTAACACAAGCTGTGTTTATCTCAAGGACTTTCCAGCTCTCTAAACCATCTACAAATATTTGTGGTAATCAGGAGACTCTTCGCCTCCCTGCTTTTCATTTTTTCCTTTCCAGGCATGTTTTAATAGTGCCTGAGAACTGTACATATGCAATGATACACATTCTGTCATTGCTAGAATGTACAATAATTCCAAACCCTGCTATCTGACCCTTGTTGGTATGTGTGGTTAAGTCATCAGTCAAAACATGACACACAGTGGTTTCTTTTAACACTTTCTGAGGTTCTGTCAGAAAGGGCCCTGGGATAGGTAGGTCAGGGGGTTGGAGTGAACAATCATGGGTCTCTCCTGCAAATTGTGGGCCATGAGCCAACAAGGATGGAGTTTTGATAGGAAGGATAGTGGTGTCATGATCCCGTAAAATGAGAGACCAGTGTGTAAGTTTGCATTGGATACAGAGTCATCTTTTAATCTGTTTTACAACAGAAAGTTGGTTGGCAAATGCTTGGAATGCAGCACAATGGGTGCATATCCAATTATTTACATAAAGTATCTCACTGCCCAGTACGTAGCCAAAAGCCTCCTTTCACAAAGGATGTATTTGAGCTCCACTGGGGCAAGCATCTGGGATGCATAAGCAATGTGTCAGATGTGTCCATTGTATTTTTGGGCTAAAACTGCTGAGATTGCTATATCTGATGTAGCAATTTCAGTATACCCTAAAGATGGGTTAGGATTAACCAATGCTGGGACCATGGTGAGCGATCCCAAAAGAAAGACAATGATATCAGTATTAGGATACCTTGTACCTTCTTGCAAGAAGTGCCTGCTGTTGTTTGTGCTGGGAATAACCCAGACTGTTCCTGGCTTTTGCCTGCTATTGCAGCCACAGTATGGGATGATCCAGGTGTCACTGATGGAGGGGGTTCTGCATCGTGTGCAGGCAGTGCTGGCACTATCAGGGGTGCCTGCACAGTGCAGAAAAGTGGTATGCAAGTTGCACGTAGTTCTTCAGCTATGAATTGTGGTTCAGTAGCCATCAGGGATGGAGAAAGTAGTACTGAAACAGCTGTCAGCCCAGGTTTAGAAATCAAACCTGTAACCACCCCCCCCCCCAACGTGGCCTGTGATGCTGAAAATATCACAGCCATGGGGCTTTCAGAATCAAGGTTGTCCCCTCCCTCATCAAATGTAAGGTGGGTTTCCCCACTGGAATGTTGCTGGATGGTAGCAGCATTGTTTTTAATGTTACAGCTTAAAGTATTAGTGCACTGCATATGTTCAGTGCAGTCAGTGTTAGGAACAGCAGTACATTCAGTCTTCTCAGGGAAAGCTGATGCTATTTCACATTTCACATCATATTTAACAGCTATGTGTTCCTTAACCAAGGACCTTCTAGTGTAGTAAACATGCTAGCAGAAGTTGCTTCTTCTACAGCGTCAAACGCTGACTTCATGACAGATTGCGTATCAGCCTCATTCAAAAGTACATCAGCATCATTTTTAATGAGAATCTTCTGTCCCTCAGAAACACTAGTCTTACTGATAACATTAATCATGCCAAAAACCTCTTGGTATTTTTTGTTTGGTTATGGCAGCAATCACAGGTCCCTGTGACTGCATGATCCAACCTTCACGATGTGGTGGTCGGCCATTTTGGATTACCTCATGGGCATCTTGAGTTACTGTGTTATGACCATCATCACATGACCATGAGCAGCCATCTTGAGGATGGTACAGGGATGCAGCCTGATAACATGTGTGTCCACCATTTTGAGACTCTTAACAATTTTCCATTTTATGAATCACAGAAAAACAAGTGGCTAGCCTTTGTTCTAACCCACCCCACGGCATACTGTGTGTGTTCAAAATCAGACTCTTCAACATCAGAAGAGGCAAGGTCTATGGGCATTAAGTTAGTATGCCCTGCCAAAACCTCTGGCTGACGGCGCAAGTTCGCCATATCTGACTTTTAACTCCTACATTCTAACTGCTCAGATACAGGAGTTAGCAAGCTGTAAAGTGCCTTGTTTTCAGATGACAAGACATTCTCATCTTATAAAACTTGCCTGTTATCAACAGAAGCTGTGTCACAGTTTAGATTCAAAACATTTATATCAAGTCTGCAGTAACCAAAACATAATTTATGCTGTTCAGTCTCGGTCTGGTGTTGAAATACCAGCATGTTAACTCTTTCAGTAATTACTTCAGACTTATCATCCCTAAGTTCCTTGTTTTCAAAGCATAAGGAATCCGTGTTATTAGCCAGAACACCGTTCGTTTGAAAAACTTCTTTTCTAATAAGTTTTGTCTTTTCAACGTTATCTGTTAAAGCATGCAGGTCTTGACTGCTTCTCTCACTAAAGAGATACTCATTTTCTTGACTGAGAGACTGCTGCTGAGACAGCTGTCCATCTATCCTTTCTTTACAAGAAGCCTTTTTCAGGCTAATTTCCTGCTTGCAAGCAGCATTCTCCATGTTGTAAGCCACATACTCAGTTTCCAAAACAGATAGCTTATTTAGAACAGCATCAAAGCATTTAAACAATGTTGCAATTAATAATCCTTCAGGATCAACTCTTTTGGTACCATTTTTCAATTCCCCATAATGGGCAATGATTTCCCTGAAAGGGCTACCATTGGATTCTGCTACCTCAGCAAAATTAGACCAACCACTGTAGGCAGTTTGGTATGTTAAGGCATCCAGTCTCAACTCAGTACTGATATTTTTAAACATGTCATAAGATAATAAACCCTTAGCTTTGTGTGGATCAAAAACTTTGTTTGCAACCAAAGTTCATGACAGGACACAAACAGCCTTTGGCGTATGTGGACTCCTAGATGAGTATAGACCCATTAGGATTTGAACCCACAAATGAAAGCAGTCTAGCTGTCTGTTCAGTTCCCTTTACAGCTGTGTGTTCCCACAGAGAAAGAAGAGGAAAAATAATAAAACCATTCATTTCACAGAGATTGAATATTCTGCCAAGAGATTGTTTTGTCTGAACTGTGGTACATACAACAGACCGAAAACTTAAATAGAAGACACTCTCAGCTGCTTATTACTGGAGATTTCTCGCCCAGTGTTTTAATTTACAGAGGAAATTAAAATGTAACTTGGCAAACACCCAAACACACTGCCCGGTCACCATTTTATGTTGCCTAAACACTCTTGGTGAGTAGGGTAAATAATAATACAGATTCTTATGTCTTCGGAGTCTGCCAAGAAACATTTCTCACCACTCTCCTGAAGAATGCCTCTGCAGTCCACGTGCCAAGCATACTAAAAACTTTGGTGGACAGTCTCAGCAGGACTTAGTCCAGCATGCATGAATGGGAGCTTCATCGCAGAAGACTTGTTCAACAGAAAAGGTCATCCAGAGTTGGACATTTTTGTGTCCCCACTCAATGTAAAACTGCCCAGTTTTTGCTCGCCACTAATAAATACTAATAAATGTTTATTAGGCTACTTACACCAAGCATGTGACAAAGAAAATCACAAGGGAGATGGGTTTCTCACCACTCTCCTGAAGAATGTACATAATCTCCAGGATTGCAGGATCTCAGGTTCTCCAAGATCTTGTTCTCTCTCTCCGCTCTCCTGGAGCTACAGTAGGTTGCAAAAAGCTATATACTACAGATAACAGCACAGCAACAGAGATTACCTCATAGTTACAGATATGAGAAACAATTTGTGTTAGATAATGACTTAGGAGACAGAATTACTAATGATTATCATATGAGATAAATAATATGCTTCTGTTAGTACTATAGCTTGGACAAAAGAAATGCTGACTGGTTCAAACTAAACGTGGCATTTCTTGCTTATGTGTAATATAAGACATAACAAAGGATTTCTCTCTGTCAGTTTGCTTAGACAAAGAGAAATGCTAACAGGGCTCTATTACACATTGCATATCTGCCTGAGTATAAAACACACACTACATATAATTATATGAGAATATAAGCATACAGTAATCACTGATGATCCCCCAGAGTCCACTTATCAGTGATTAGGTAGATTATATATGGAATTTATGTAAAAAACAAACATATTGCATTATAGTGAGGTATAATAGCCATGCATGATCTAATTCTATGAAGGATGTAAACATTGGGAAATATTAGCAGCAAAGCACATTCCTGGCACTCATGCTTATATGATAGGTGCCAAATCTATATATTAGTGCAAAATAGCAGTATCACAGTATAATAGACTAGGAATACAGTGTGAGGTGTATATGGGATGATAGGGGGCATAACCCAGGCGCAACACCAGGACAGCTCCCCATCCCCAGGGAAAATGCAGAGCCCAGGTTCCCTTGCCCCCCCCTCCAGTGCTGTAATGGCGGCCAAGCACTCCAAAAGTGAAGGACCAGCCCCTGCGGCTGGATCCACCTCTGCTTGACTCCTTGCCAGATCTCCCTCTTCTGGTCCCAGACCAGAAGGCGGTGGTCGGAGGTCGGTTCTCCCTCCATCTGAATCAATGGAAAACCATAACTTTAGATGCATGGATTTCACAGATCACAGAAAGGGATCACACCTTGGAGTTCATCGAGCAGCCTCCAGATCCCCATTTCCACCCTCCTGTCATCCCCTGGCACACCTGTCTGTTCTCTGGGAAGAAGTGCAGTCCCTTCTGCACAAGCAGGCCATCGAGCTAGTGTCCAGGTGCCAGAGAAAACAAGGTGTTTTATTCCAGGTTTTTCCTGGTCCCCAAAAAGACCAGAGCTCTGAGGCCTATTCTAGACCTAAAGGACCTCAACCTGTATGCCCTGTACACAAAGTTCTGGATGGTAAGTTTGCCAGGCCTGATGCCCCTTCTCAGGACAGGGAACTTGCTCTGTTCACTGGACATGCAGGATACTTACCTGCACATCTCGATCTTTCCTCCTCACAGGAAGTTTCTCCATTACACCTCTTAGGGTGAGCATTATCAGTTCAAAGTACTGCCCTTTGGGTTGTCCTCTGTGCCGCGAGTCTTTACCAAGTGCTTAGCAGCAGTAGCAGGAGCTTTCAGAAGGGAGGGACTTTATGTCTTCCTTTATCTGGACAATTGCTCCTAAAGGCCCCCATCCAGGGAACAACTTTTGCTGGCTCTGGAGTGAACTTTCCAGCTCTTTCACTCCCTGGGTATCACTGTCAGTCTGCCCAAGTCTATTCTGATACTGTCCCAAATGTTTCTGTATATAGAGGCGGTTCTGGACTCTGCACAGGGGATGGCCCTCCTGCCCTAAAATAGGGCAGAGTGCCTCATAGCTCAAGCTCAGGAATTCACCTGGGATCGATACATTCCTGCCAGGGTGTACCTCAGGTTGCTGGGCCTGATGGCAGCTGCCATTTCCACTTTTCCACTGGCCAGCCTCCATATGGAGGCAGAATAGTGCAGTGGTTTAAGGCTCTGAGCTGCAAATCAGGAGACCTGGGTTTGAATCCCACAGCCCCCACTTGCATACTGTGTGACCCTGAGCAAGTCACTTAACTTCCCTGTGCTCCCAGGTTGCACCTGTAAACAAGCTTTCAGCTTAGTGTGTCTCGCCTGGTTAAACAACTGGAAAAAATATATATGTGTACCCTCCAGTGAACCCTCCGGGTACAGTGGGAGCAGCAAATGGACGAGTTAGACCAACCAGTCCTGGTCTCTTTTCCAGTATGCAAGATACTGCAGTGGTGGATGGACCCCGTGAATCTACTTCAAGGCATCCCATTCCAGATCTCTTCCCTGCATCAGATCCTAACCACAGATGCCTCAGGTCTGGGCTGGGGAGCGTACCTGGATCCCTTCCAGACCCAGGGCTGTTGGTCCCAGTGGGAAGCCTCCCTGCATATCAGTGTACTGGAGATGAGAGCAGTGCTCTATGCCATGCAGGCTTTTCAGGAACACCTTGCTCAGGGTCAACTTCTGGTGCAGTTGGACAACCTAAGCGTAGAATACTACATCAACAAGTGGGGGGGGTCTGAGTCGTAACCCCCCTTTGCAGAAAAGCCATGAGAGTGTGGTACTGGGCTTTGGATCACAGTCCGACACTCTCTGCAGTCCATGTGCCAAGCGTACTAAAAACTCTAGTGGACAGTCTCAGCAGGACTTAGTCCAGCATGCTTGAATGGGAGCTTCATTGCAGAAGACTTGTTCAACAGAAGAGGTCATCCAGAGTTGGACATTTTTGTGTCCCCACTCAATGTAAAACTTCCCAATTTTTGCTTGCTAGATCCAGGGCCTGGAGTTTTCTGGTGAGATGCGTTGTCCCTCTCTTGGAGGTTTCTTTATGCATTCCGTCTGTTTCTTCTAATTCAGAGGGTGCTAATCAAAGTTGCAGATATAGGGGCCAGCATGATTCTGGTAGATCTTACTTTGAGAAACAGCTCTTGCAGCAGGTTACACCATTAGGACTAAAACTGGCTGGTGCCAGGACCCCACAGAAAAATTGTAGCTAGCAGTATCCAGCGGGGGACCGCCCCCAACGTCAGCCCCTCCCCGACGTCAGACATCACATAAAAGGGGGCAGTACCCCAGCATCCCCAGATCTCACTTTGAGATACAGCTCTTGCAGCAGGTAACACCATTAGGACTGAAGCCAGCAGGCGTCAGGACCCCACGGAATTCTTCTAGCTAGCTAACTTCAGCGGGGACCGCCCCCGACATCGGTCCTGCCTCCAACATCAGGCGTAGTACATAAGGGGGTGGTCCCGCCAGATTCCCCAGTTCTTTCCCGCCGTCGACTTGCATGTCTCGACCCTTCGGATCATTTCTAAGCACGTGACGCACAGTCAAGTTCTTCCTTCGGGAAAACACTATTTTCTATGGCTAAGTTGCTGTCTGATGTCCTCTCCAACCTCCGCTGAAGGCCATCCTTCGAAGTGCACCTGTGGGAAGCAAATCCCGTTCAAGGATCCGCATTCGGCCTGCGTCCAGTGCTTAGGCCCAGACCACGACACCTGGTCCTGCAATTTCTGCCAGGGGTTCAACAGCCGGACCAGGATCCGTCGCCAGAAGGCTCTGCAGGTGTTCCTGCTCGAGGAGAAGATTAAAGCCATGGACACCTCCAAGGGGGATTCAGCAGAAAAGGCCCGGAAACACTCTGAGAAGCACAGGGAGAGGGTTCCTCCAAGTCCCCGTCTAGGGCCTCTGACTCCCGTAGTTCCGGCTCCCGGTCCGACCGTTCGCCCTCCCGGGCCCGTTCTCAGCCTCCCCCCGCTGCAGTGAAGAAACCTTCGGGCTCCTCTTCCTCTTCACAGGCCAAGACCTCCAGGCCCTCTTCGTCGTCTTCCTCCAAAGCCCTGGTTAGGTCTGGGGACCGTCACCATCATCACAAGTCGGGTTCCCGCCATTCCAAACCTGATGTCAGGTCTGTCTCCTTGCCTCCTCCTCTCCAGAGAAAGACCAAGGAGCTCACCTCTCTGAAGAAGCCTTCGGACCCGACGTCAGCTCATCCGACGTCGGCCACCCATCACAGGTCCCAGGAGCCGCCGACTGCCAGACGCCTGCCGCGGTCAGGCTCGCCTCGGTCGCCGGGCAGGAGGGCCGACGTCCGCATCTGCGTATGTGTAGAGAAGAGGACCCCGACGCCCTACCGACGCCGGTCAGGAGACCATCATAGAGGAGGAGTTGACGCAGCCCGAGGACCAGACGGGTGAACCTGGTCCTGTCACACCTCCCAGGGAGCCCTCTCCACAACCTGAGGCCCCTGAGAAGCCGACGCCGGAACCCGACTACCGGCCACCGGTGCCCGGTCCGTCGTCGGGCCTTTCCCTTTCAGAGGTTAAGGAGCTCTTTTCTCACTGGTGGGATACCATCAAAAGGGATATGGTTCCCACACCGCCTCCTCTTCCTCCTCCTCCTCCACCACCTGTGACCCCTCCGGCTCCTGCGCCTCCTTCCCCATCCGGGGCTGCAGGCCGAGTACCTCTTCCCCAGGAGCCCACGGACCCTCCAAGGGGGAGACCTGATAAAAGGAGACCTCCGTCTAGATCATCTTCAGGGTCACCCAGTCCTAAGAGACCCAGAAGACGCCATCATTCGCCTTCGACGGAGGTTACGGGATTGGAGTTCTCAACAGGATCCAAATCTCCCTCTCCTCTTCACATCCCTTCTCCGGACCCACGTGAGCTTCCTAGATCTCCTCTGGATGACCCATCGTTCTCCAAAATCATGAGACATATCCAACAGAACATGGGATGGGATGCGGAAGAATTAGACCCCGAGAGACTACGCCTTGCTAGGTATCTTCGGCAGAAGGATCCCAAGCCTGTGGTGGTACCACCCTTGGACACTTTTGTGGACGTCACCAAGGCAGCGTGAAAGCATCCACACTCGCTCCCGGCGATGCTGAAGAAAGCTGACCGCCTGTACAAGGCCCCTAAGAGGACCAGTACTTGGCTCCACATCCTCTGGCCGACTCTCTGGTCATAACAGCCTCTCATGACCGGTCCCAGAGACTGCAACATTTGAGCACCCTGCCACCGGACCCGGAGTCCAAACAGCTGACGCAGGCAGGCGCACGTATGCTTCCGCTACTTGCGCTATCGGGTCTCTGAACTACTTGACCCACATGGTACAGTTCCAAAATGCCTTATGGGAACAGGGACTGGATCTGGCGGAGAAATTGCCAGAAGGTGAGCAGAAGGAGGAGATGTTACAGCTCCTCTGTACGGGTTCGGACGTGGGAACCCAGGTGCTGCGAGCCGCGTATGATTCCGCGGACTCCTCGGCCAGAGCGGCAGCTTCAGGCATATGCCTCCGGAGGCACTCATGGCTCCGTGTCTCTGGATTTACCCCGGGCGTCCAGAAAAACATCATGGATGCCTCTTTCGAAGGAGAAGTTCTCTTTGGTGCACCCTCTGAGAAGGTTCTCACCAAGCTCCAAGAGGCCGGGAAGGCGGTGAGGTCGGTCCAGGCAATGTACTGACTGAGGCTTAGTTCCTTTCATAGGAACCAAAGCTGTTTTCGTGGACGGACACAGAGACAACAGTCCCTCACCGGTCCACAGCAGAGGGGCTCCGGTTTCCGCAGAGCCCAGGGAAGACAGCCCGCGGGCCGAGGTCAGCGTCCAGCTAAACTGGACCCGCGGGCCCCTCCGCCGCCACAGCCTGACTTCTTTCCGGACCCCGCCCCTCAGGATCAATGGGATATAAAGGTCGGGGGTCGTATTGTGAATTTCCTGCCAGGATGGCAGTCCATAACCACCGACAGGTGGGTTCTTCAGTTGGTCAAAAAAGGCCACTTTATAGAATTCGCAGATAAGCCACCCTCGAGGCCTCCTCTGCTCTCCTGTTACTCGGGTCAGCACACATTGCTTATCAGGCAAGAAATACTTGTGCTCCTGCAAAAGGAAGTGGTAGAGTATGTTCCAGAGAACTAGAGAGGGTACGGATACTATTCCCACTTCTTTCTAGTTCCGAAGAAAACAGGGGACCTCCGTCCAATCTTGGACCTCAGCGACCTCAATATGTCGGTCGCCTACAAACAGTTTTGCATGGTGAGCCTGCAGGGTCTCATTCCCATGTTAAAGAAGGACGCTTTCTTAGCGTCCCTGGACATGCAGGACGCATACCTGCATATACCCGTAGCTCAAGCGCACAGGAGGTTCCTGCGCTTTGAGTTCCTCTGCCACCACTTCCAGTTCCGAGCTCTCCCGTTCGGACTGTCATCGGCCCCCAGGGTCTTTGCCAAATGCATGGCAGTTGTGGCAGCGTCTCTAAGGAGACAGGGCCACTATGTGTTTCCATACTTGGACGATTGGCTTCTCATGGTCGCCTCCAGAGAGGCGTTGTTGATGGCTATCCAGAGCACCCAGACTCTGTTTCGGTCTCTGGGCATCATAATAATCAATTACGCGGAGTCTCTCCTTGTACCATCGCAGAAGCTGCAGTTCATAGGCTAGTTCTGGACACTGTTCAGGGAGAGCATTTCTTCCAGGCGACAGAGCGGAACGATCAGATCCCTCATCAGGGATCTCTCGCGAAGAAGACTGTTCCTGCCAGGCTGGTCCTTGCCTGCTCGGACACATGGCTGCGGCCATTCCGACCGTCCCTTTGGTAAGGCTCCACATGCGGGTAACTCAGTGGATGCTCAGGGTGCAGTGGGACCAAAGGCAAGACCACATGCAGCATCCGGTCAGGATCACGAACACCGTGATTCGAGATTGGCAATGGTGGCTAGACCCAGGGACACTTTCTGTGGGTGTCCCATTTACAGCGCCGTCCCTGGAGGTAATCCTCTCCACAGACGCCTCAGGGCTGGGGTGGGGAGCACACCTGAACAGAGTGAGGTCCCAAGGAATGTGGACCCCTCAAGAAGCTCATCTCCACATCAACATTCTGGAGATGAGGGCGGTCCTTTACGTCCTGCAGGCCTTTCAGTCAGAGATCCCGCCAAGTACTCTCTTACTCCAAACAGACAGTACAGCGGTGATGTATTACCTCAACAAACAAGGAGGCGCACACTCTTACCCCCTTTACAGGGAAGCGATGAGAGTGTGGGATTGGGTAATGCGACACGGCGCAAGCCTGATTGCAGTTCACGCTCCCGGAGTGGACAATACAATTGCAGACTGCCTGAGTCGTCCCCAGGCCAGAGTCCACGAGTGGGAACTTCTTCAAGGGGTAGCAGAGGATCTGTTTCTTCGATGGGGCACTCCAGAATTGGACCTTTCTTCCCCATCCAACGCAAAACTGCCCAATTTTTGCTTGCTAGATCCATGGCCTGGTGTTTTCTGGCGAGACACGTTGTCCCTCTCCTGGGCGGACAGATTCCTCTACGCTTTCCCTCCCTTCCCGTTGATCCAGAGAGTTCTTCTCAAACCACGCAGGGAGCAGGCAACAATGATCCTGGTAGCCCCATTCTGGCTTAGACAGATCTGGTTCCCCTTGCTAACGCAGCTGTCCTGGGAACCTCCAATTCCGTTGCCTTTCAGCTCCCATCTCTTGTCTCAGGAGGAAGGTTCTCTAGTCCACCCGGACTTATGCTCACTGAACCTGCATGCTTGGCTCCTAGAGACATAGCCATTTTGCGACACGGGGTCTCGCAAGAGGTGGCGGAAGTCCTTTCCGCAGCCAGAAAGCCGGCAACACATGCGACGTACGCCATGAAATGGCGCCGTTTTTGTCTGTGGCCTTTCCCCTTTAGGTTGCCCGGTGAAAGCGGTCTTAGAATACATGCTCTCCCTTTTCCATTCGGGTCTCGCCTACTCCTTTATTAAGGTGCACCTCTGCGCTATTTCTGCTTACCACTTCCTGGTGGGACAGCGCACAGTGGCTCAACTTGACACCTCTCGAGATTTTCTGAGAGGGGTGTTACACCTTAGGCCACCCATTAAGGACCCTGTTCCTCTGTTCCTCCATGGGATTTACTCTTTGTCCTGGAACAACTCACGCTTCCCCCTTTTGAACCTGCCGCGGATTGCAAGCTGCGTTTCCTGTTATGGAAAATGTTATTTTTAGTTGCTGTTACCTCAGCAAGGAGAATTTCCGAGCTTCACGCTCTCATGTGTAAGGAACCTTATTTGATTTTCCACCAGGACAGAGTGTCCCTGAGGACGAATCCTAAGTTCTTGCCTAAGGTGGTCTCTGCACTCACTCTCAATCAGGACATTCACCTGCCTGTATATTTCCCTAAATATGCTAATAGAGGAGAAGCGCTGCTCCACACCCTGGATGTTCACCGCTGTCTTAGGTATTACCTGAACAGGACTAAACAGCTTCGCAAGTCGGAGCAACTTTTTGTTTCCTTCGCTGACAGGATGATGGGCCAACCAGTATTGAAGCAGTCCCTTTCTCGCTGGCTTGTCCAGTGTATATCATACTGCTATGATACAAAGCAGAAACCCCTCCCGGGTACAGTCCGGGGCCATTCCACTAGATGGGTGTCTGCCTCCTTTGCAGCACTTCGTAACGTCTCCTCCTCTGCCATCTGTGCTGCAGCCACTTGGAGCTCTGTGCATACTTTTATCAGGCATTATAGCCTAGACATTGCTTCACGGTGAAGAGCTGGTTTCAGCCTGTCCATGCTACAGGGTCTCCTGTCCTAGAGTCAGGACTTGGTATGGATTTTCCTAGTTTCCTCCTCCCAGAATGCTTACAAGCATTATTGCTTGGAAATCAGTCCTAATAGTGTTACCTGCTGCAAGAGCTGTATCTCTAAGTAAGATAGTACAGTTACGCAACAACTTACCGTAACAGTAGATCTTCGAGAACAGCTCTTGCAGCAGGTACCTCTCGGAGGAGGCATGGCTTTCTGAGCCTTGACGGGGGGTTCGCCCTTTTACCTTCTGATGGTGGATCCTCGGTCTCCCTTCTGATATCGTCCTGCGGCGGAGTCTCAGCGGGAGAACTGGGGAATCTGGCGGGACCGCCCCTTATGTACTATGCCTGGCGTTGGGCGGGACCGGCGCGGCGGTCCCGCTGAAGTTAGCTAGCTAGAAGAATTCTCAGGTCCTGACGCCTGCCGGCTTCAGTCCTAATGGTGTTACCTGCTGCAAGAGCTGTTCTCGAAGATCTACTGTTACGGTAAGTTTTTACGTAACTGTACTTTTTTTTCCCACTGTCGACTCGCCAGCATTGGCCTCACGGACGTCTGCATCAACAAAATGATGCGTGAAATCTTTATCTTCATTAATCTCAATCCATGTCTGCTTCTCCTACCCCTTCTCTCGAAGGACATCCCTCTTAAGTGTGCCTGTGGCAAGCAGATCCCTTTTGCAGACCATCATTCGGCCTGTGTCAGGTGCCTAGGCCTGGAGCATGACACCCAGGCCTGCTCAGTCTGCCAGCAATTCAATAGCAGAACCTGGATCCACTGCCAAAAGGCCCTTCATGGGTTCCTCCTTGAGGAGAAATTAAAGAAAATGGAGAAAGGGACCTTTTTCCAAAGGGGAATCTTCCCACAAGACAGGGAAACATCGGGACAAGCATCAGGACTCGGGTAGGGCAAGATCCCCCAGCCAGGCCTTCAAGTCCAGGGCCAGCTCCAGCTCTACGCATTCCAACAGATCTCCTTCCCGGGCCCGCTCCCAGCCTCCCCCTGTTTAAGGTAAGGTCTTCAGGGGCCTCCTCAGCCTCCTTACACCTGCTCAAGACTACTCAGGCGCCGGACGCCTCCTGGCCTGATTCTTCAGACAGGCACAAAAAGTCTTCCTCTAAATCAGGCGGTACGTCCAACTGACGCTGGGGCACCGACATCAGGTATGTCTCCCAACCTCTGAAGGTCCCTGAACGGAAGACTGCAGAGCTGACATCCGTCAAGCGGATGTCTGAGTCTAAGAAGGCGTCCGACCCGTCGCCCACAAAACAGAATACCCAAATCACTGTAACGGGGGGAAGCCCTGTTACACACTCTGGATGTGCATAGGAGTCTCAGATATTATCTGACCAGAACCAAGGCCCATCATAAGTTGGACCAGCTCTTTATTTCCTACGCACAAAGGATGCCAGGTGCTCCTGTCTCCAAACAGTCGCTTTCTCGATGGCTGGTCAAATGTGTTATGTTCTGTTACCAGAAGTGCAACAAACCTTTACTGGGCCCGGTAAAAGGTCATCCTACGAAGGGGGTGGCTACCTCCTTTGCTGCACTCAAAAATGTCTCCATTTCAGCCATCTGGGCGGCAGCAACCTGGAGCATTGTACACACCTTCAGCAGGCACTACAGTTTGGACAGTGCCTCTGACGCAGAGCTGGTTTGGGCTAGGCGGTCCTTCAAGGACTTTTGTCCTGAAGTCTGAAACATCTCTCCTATCCTCCTCCCGATAACAAATTGTTCCCTTACTGCTTGGGAATCAGTCCTAATGGTGTAACCTGCTGCAAGAGCTGTTTCTCGAAGTAAGATAGTACAGTTACGTAAGAGCTTACCGTAACAGTAGATCTTCGAGAACAGCTCTTGCAGCAGGTAGTTTCCCTCCTACCTTCCCCTCTGGAGGTTGAGTCTTCGGACCTAGTTTCTAGTCTACAGTGTCTTTGATGCCATCCTACTACAAACCTTCCTTTGGAAGTGGATCCTCAGTCTCCCCTTCAGATGTCACCTTTGAGCTGGGAGTCTCCAGCGGGAGAACTGGGGATGCTGGGGGACCCACCCCCTTTTATGTGATGCCTGACGTTGGGGAGGGGCCGATGTCAGGGGCGGTCCTCTGCTGGATACTGCTAGGTAGAATTTTTCCGTGGGGTCCTGGTGCCTGCTGGCTTCAGTCCTAATGGTGTAACCTGCTGCAAGAGCTGTTCTTGAAGATCTACTGTTACGGTAGGTTCTTACATAACTGTACTTTCTGTTTTGGCCTCACCAGATATGGTTCCCTCTGTTTCAGCAGATGGCGGAGGAAGCACTGGTCCCGCTTCCTCTTTCCAGGAATCTGCTGACCCAGGCTCGGGGACCCTGGTCCATCCCAACCTCAGATCATTCCATCTGTATTCCCGGTTCCTGAGAACATAGCCATTGCCAGGTTCGGGGTCTCTAACAGGGTGGTAGACCTCTTAGTTGCTGCCCGAAAGCTTTCCACTTAAGTCACATATGCCATGAAGTAGAAGCAGTTTACCATCTGGGCTGCCAGACATAGCTTAGACCCTTTCACCTGTTTGATGAACCATATCCTGGACTACCTGATCTCACTCACTGATTCAGGTCTACAGTACTCTTCCCTCAAGGTCCACCTTTCAACTATTTCTGCATTTCATGAACCTGTGGGTGGCCACTTGATTGCTCAGCTGGATGTCTCCTGTACCTTTCTACAGGGCATCCTGCATCTGAAACCTCCAATCTGTACCCCTGTCCTGGCTTGGGACAAGTTTGAATTTTGTTTTGGAAAAATTTACCCTATCTCCTTTTGAGCCAGTTGCGACTTGCGATTTACACTTTCTCTCTTGGAAAGCATTGTTTTAGTTGCAATTACATCTGCTCAAAGAATTTCAGAGCTTCAGTCCCCCTGGTACGAGGAGCCTTATTTGATTTTTTAAAAAGACAGGGTGTCTGCGCACAACTCCAAAATTTCTTCCTAAGGTGGTTTCAGAGTTTGCACTCAATCATTCTATCCACCTTCCTGTTTATTTTCCTGAACGTGCCAATCCTGGGGAAGCACTGCTTCATACGTTAGATGTGCGCAGAACTTTAAAGTACTACCTGCTTAGGACCAAAGAGTCTAGAAAGTCAGAGCAGTCGTTGTTTGTTTCCTTTGCCCCGGTTAGAGAGGGCATTTCAGTTTCTAAGCAATATTTATCCAAATGGTTGGCTAATTCCATTGTGTTCTGTTACAATAAGTACACCAAAGAATTGCTTGGTGCTGTCAAAGCTCATTCCACCAAAGGAATTGGTGACCTTGGTGACTTGTTTCTGAGGAGGTCTCAGTTGCTGACATTTGTGTGGCTGCCACCTGGAGTACAGTCCATACTTTCACCAAGCACTACAGTCTGGACATTGCCTCTAAAGCCCATGCAGATTTTGTCAGGGCTGTGTTACAGGGACTCGTGTCTTAAGTTTATGGAGAGCTCTCCTCCCAGACTGTCTGTTATGCATTTGTAACTGCTTGGGACTCTCTGGTGTTATCTGATGATGAGATACCCCCAAAGAAGATAGAACAGTTACGTAAGAACTTACCGTAACAGTAGATCTTCGAGGGGATCTCAGTCATCAGGTATGCTTTCCCTCCCACCATTCCCCTTCTCGGGGCTCCTGTCTAGGAACTGGCTTTCTGGTGTATCCAGTCTTTCATTTACGTTTGGGCATCTCTCTTGCTTGGTCCCCCAAGACAAGAGCCTAGCTCCCTTAGTCTCCAAGGGAAAGAACTGAGGAAGGAGTGGCGCCACTCACACCTTTATAGGATTGGTGATACTGACATTGTGGGCGGCCCAGTTGTACTGCTTAAAATCTTCCATGTGGATTCCCGTTCACTGACTGTGAAGGTTCCTACAATGTTGCCTAATGACTGATATCCCCTCGAAGATCTATTGTTACGGTAAATTCTTATGTAACTGTTCTTTCTAGGAGCGTGGATATGTTGTTCATCCACACTGTCTAGCATTGTCCCTTTCCCCTTTAAATCTTGCCGGAAGTCTTCAAGCTGGCTCCTCCCACCCACCCGGATGGTAGATACCTCGGCTCCGCCCCATGACGCCAGATCTTCCTTTCCGCTGGAAGATTCAGGTTCCCTCGTGCTTTCTGCAGTGTTGAGGCCCTGGATTCGTTTCGGCCGTTTTCACGCATCTTCGCTCTAAAACTTCGTTAGAGTTTCGGCTCTGATCGGACATGGATGACAAGTCATCCCTGGGTTTCGCCGGTGTCCTTGCGGACAGAAAATGTCGCGCGCGATCCCCACCCTCTCGTGCATTTACTGCCTCGGTTCGATTCCACGATACCTCGCGAGTGCTCCATTTGCGCTTCCTTCCAATAGCGTCCTGGAAGATCGTCAGGGGCGCCTGAAGCTGGGTAGACCGGAGCTCCGCAACCCACCGGTAAAATCCAAGGAGGCCAGGTGGGCGGTTTCCTCGGCTGCGGGATCCGCCGAGCAGCTCGAGCGCATGGCAGCTTTCGAGGAAGAAGCCGCTCAAGCCTCGGCTAACCGAGGTTTCTTCGTGCCGCTCAACCTGGGCTCTTCCTTTTCAGGATCCTTTTGGGATTTGTGCCAGTCTCTCCCTACCAAGGGTGAGGCGCCCTCGGGCTCACACTCTTCCCTTTCGAAGAAAAAGGATCCTATATCTTCTTCGAGTCGAAGAAGACGCTCCTGGGATCAGGAGCGGTTTGAAGTTTCGACTTTGGTCGAAATTGCCTCCTCGGCCGCTGGGTTTTCAGACCTCCCATCTGTACCAGGTGTAGAAGCCGAGGAGTCTGCTGATCCGGCCAAGATTATCCTCGACCCGATCGAGCCATTATCACCGACTCCTGTCGATGATTCCTTGGAGAGAACACCGATTCTCTCCTTCCCCGACGAGGAGACCCGCCCTGCGGGCCTCCCGATCGAGGGAAAAGAACCGGAGCCTCGGTTTTCACCGAGCCCAGTCTCTCCCGATCGACAAAGCCGACACCGTCAGTCTCGATCAGGGAGTAAGTCCTCTTCGGTCGATCGACCTAAAAAAGGACACAAGCACTCCGGGCGCCGCCACCGTTCCTCTTCCTCCTCGGACGAGGAGAGGCTTCGACGAAAAATTTGTCGATGCTGCGAGGATCTCATGTGGCAGCAATTCCTGCTAGCAGGTCAGAAGCCGCCCCCGGGGTCCTGGCTATTTCCTGGCCTCAGCCTCTTCGGCCGCCTCAGACACCGATTGCTCTGGTGCTGGTCTCTTCGGGGGCTCCGGTGCGTCTTCCGCCGCAACCGGTTTCAGGTTCCCCACCTATTTGGTGGAACCTCCACCTAAGTTGCCCCTCGGAGGGATTCCCTCCAAAGAGGCTCGGCAGTCTTCGGGTCTCCCCCACCGACTGTCAATTACGGTTACCCCTGATCGCCCTAGGCGTATCGAAGGGGACTTGGGTG
The DNA here is from genome assembly GCA_016271365.2 of Neoceratodus forsteri. NCBI lineage: Eukaryota > Metazoa > Chordata > Ceratodontiformes > Ceratodontidae > Neoceratodus > Neoceratodus forsteri. The sequence goes on along the minus strand of CM057454.1, from coordinate 262,814,659 downwards.
GGCAGCCTTTATATCGGGACTCCTCCGATTCCGAAAACACTGGCCTTCACTCTTTCGATGAGCTTTCGGCGTCAGGCTTGGAAGAAGGGCCTTCCTCCTTCCAGGGCATCCTCCGGCTCATTTCTGAATCGACAGGGATGGCCCTACAGCCTATCCAGAAAAAGGCGGAATATCCCCTTACGCATATCCTTAAGAGGGGGGATACCCCTACGGAGGCTTTTCCAGTCGCCAAAGCCATTATGGGTCCGGCCTTGGAACTCTGGCAGCATCCAGCCTCCTGCCCAGCTCCATCTGCCCGCATGGCACGCAAGTACGCGGTGCCCACAGGGTCTTTGGCAGGGTTTACTGAGCACCCCTCGGCGGAAAGCCTTGTGACTGCCTCAGTATTCAGGCGGACGGGCAGCTCAGCCGATACTGACCGCCCTCCAGACAAAGAGTCCAAACTCATGGACCACTCGGCCCGAAAGGTCTATGCTGCATCATCTTTGGGCCTTCATCAGGCAAGCTCAGCGGTGATTATGGCACACTTCTCTCACGCCCTCTTGGGGTCGCTGGACGAAGTTCTTCCCCACCTCCCAGCTGACATGCAGACCACGGTCAAGCAGGTCAGGGACCAGGGCAGAGCTGTTGCTAAACAACAACTCCAGACTGCTCTGGACGTGGGTGATTCCTGTGCCCGTTCACTAGCTGCAGCGGTATCCACTCACCGCAGGGCTTGGCTGAGGTTATCCTCCTTTCCCGTGGATACTCAGCACAAGCTGGCTGATGTGCCCTTCCTTGGCACAGACCTCTTGACGGCCAGGAGTGGCAGGTCACCTGCAGCGTATCGAGCAATCTAATGCCACCTTAGATGCTACATCTGCTAAGGGTTCTTCAAGTAAGAACCAGCAGAAGCGCAGGAAGAAGCCTCTTTCGTCAGTCTTCCCTGTGGTCAGACAACCACCCTTCCGGGGTCAACAACAGCAGCAGGCTCAGGCTTGGCGCCTAGGCCCAAGCAGGTCCCCAGCAGCCAGCAGAGGAGGCCGGGCGCTGGTCCAGGTGCCTCCTCCTCCTCTCAAGCCTGCCCAGTGACGGGCCGAGGTGTCCTCCCGTACCCGTCACTTCAGCTCTGGGTCCTCGGTGGGGGGCCGGCTCCGCCACTTCGTTTCCGCCTGGTCCGGTATCACCACGGACAGATGGGTTCTAGAAGTGGTCAGGCAGGGTCTTCCCTTAGAATTCGAGCAGTACCCGCCCAGCCGAGCCCGTGCCCCACGAGAGGAGCGGATCTCAGTCGCCCAGTCTGTCCTCCGAGATGACATTGCGCTACTCCTCCTCCTCAAAGAGGTGGTGGCCCAAGTGATGGATCCTCCTTCAGACCCAGGCTTTGTCTCCAGGTATTTCCTGGTGCCAAAACGTCCGGGGGGTTGGCGCCCCATTCTAGATCTGCACGACCTGAATCGGTATCTCAGGTCTCGCACCTTTCGGATGGTAACTCTAAATCAGATCATACCATCCCTGGAGCGAAACATGTGGTTCTGCACACTGGATCTTCAGGACGCTTTTTTCCACGTCCCTATCCGTCCATCTCATCAGCGGTTCCTCCGCTTCAGGGTCAAAGGGACCCTGTACGAGTTCAGAGCCATGCCGTTCGGCCTGTCATCGGCCCCAAGGGCTTTCACCAAATGCATTGCAGTGGTGGCAGCCCATCTTTGGTGTCAGGGGGTTCGTATTTACCCCTACCTGACGATTGGCTCCTGGCGGGATCCTCCCTTCAGGAAGTGGAGGGTTCAGGGACCTGACCTCCGAACCTGCTCACACTTGGGCCTTCTGATCAACGAGGCCGTCCGGAACTCTGCACCTTCCCAGGTGATGGGCTTCATCGGAGCAGAGCTCGACTCGTCAAGCCTGAGCTCGGCCCCTGGGGGACAGGGGAGGTTCTCCTCCTTTGCCCAATCATTTTGGTTGGGCACTCACGCCCTGCCCGGGTCTTCCTGCACCTCCTGGGCTATGTGGCGGCGTGCACGTCGGTGGTCCGCTGGGCCAGACTGCACATGCGCCCCCTCCAGTGTGAGCTCGCCGCCCAGTGGTCTCAGCGTCAGGGTCTTTTCGACCAGCTGGTCACGGTCACCCAGAGGATGTGGGACGTTCTCCAATGGTGGACCGTCCCGAGTCATCTGCAGGAAGGGATCCCGTTTGTCCGCCCCGAGCCGACGGTCATCCTTATGACCAATGCCTCTCTCATGGGCTGGGGAGCCCACATGGGGGACCACAGAGCTCATGGGCTCTGGACCCCAGAGGAGTCCCGATGCCACATCAACCTGTTGGAGCTCAGGGCAGTCAGACTGGCTCTGTCAGCTTTCGCTCCTCAGCTCCGGGGTCAAGTGGTTCAAGACCAGACGGACAATACCATGACCATGTACTACCTCAACAAACAGGGCGGCATGCACTCCCGTCTGCTATGCAAGGAGGCACTCCGGATCTGGACCCTCGTCAGCCGACTGGAGGCAGATCTCCTAGCCATCCACGTGGCAGGAGTCGCGAACCAACTGGCGGATGCTCTCAGCCACTTAGGCCAGACATCCCACGAGTGGTCTCTCCATCCAGAGGTAGCTTACTACCTGTTCTCTCGTTGGGGCAAACCGTTGGTGGACCTGTTTGCCTCCAGGGAGAACACCAAGCTGAGGCTGTTCCATGCCCGCCCCCCTCAGCAGGGCTCGCTGCAGGGGGATGCTCTTCGAGGCCATGGACTCCAGGCCTCTTTTACGCCTTTCCTCCATTTCCCTTGATCCACAAGGTGTTACTCAAGGTGAGGAAGGACAAGGCGAAGGTGATCCTGGTAGCCCCAGATTGGCCACGCCAGTTCTGGTATCCAGATCTCCTCAGCCTCAGCTGCAGGAACCCGGAGCGGCTCAGTACACGCCTGGACCTGATTTTTCTGAACCAGGGGAAAGTCCTTCATCTGGACCTTCAATCCCTGCACCTCACAGCCTGGTTCCTGAGCGGCTAGAGTTCCAGGCTTTGGGTCTTTCTGAGGATGTCTACACCGTGGTGGAGGCATCTCGAAAAGAATCGACCAGGAAATGTTATGCCTTTAAATGGAAGAGATTTTCCATTTGGTGTCAGGGTAAAGGTCTGGACCCCTTATCCTGCTCAGTGGCTAACATTCTGGACTACCTTTGGTCTCTCTCCAAAGGGGGTCTTCGGTCATCGACCCTTAGGGTGCACCTTGCAGCCATCTCTGCCTACCGGGCGCGGGCCGTTCAGCCAACGTTGGCTCAGGAGACGGTGATCGGGCGCTTTTTCAAAGGCCTGGATCACATATCCCCTCCGGTGCGTGAACCTCCACCTCCGTGGGATCTTTTGCTGGTTTTGGCAAAGCTCATGGGCAAGCCATTCGAACCCATGCACAAGTGTGAGCTCTCGCACTTGTCGTGGAAGACTGCCTTCCTGGTGGCTATCACATCAGCCAGAAGGACAGGGGAGCTCCAGGCGCTTTCGGTGGACTCCCCTTATCTGGTCTTTCACAGGGACAAAGTTGTCCTGCGCCCCCACCCGAAATTCCTTCCGAAGGTGGTGTCAGAGTTTCACCTTAACCAGGTGTTGACCCTGCGGTATATTACCAATTACACCTCGGACGCCCGGTATAGGCTCCATACTCTGGACCTCAGGCGTGCTCTCTCCTATTATAAGGAGAGGACGCGAAATCGGGGAGAGGTTCGCAGCTGTTTGTCACCCTACGCTGAAGCCGCTTCTGGCAGACCTGCAGCCAAGCGGACTGTTGAGAGATGGATCACATCATGCATAGGTCTGTGCTACGAGGTTGGTGAGGAGCCTTCAAAGGGCTAGGGCTCATTCTACCCGTCCTACAGGCTGTTTCGGTGGCTGCTTCCAGGGACATCCCTATTCAGGAAATTGTCGGGCCGCTACCTGGAAGTCAGCGAGCACCTTTATTACCCATTACCACATTGACCTAGAGTCACGTCGGGATGCTGGTTTTGGGGCCTCGGTTCTCCAGTCTCTATTTCCTAAGTAGGGGGTGTGCGCCTTGCCTCCCTCCTCCCGGAGAACTGCTAGGAGTCTGCCAGACAGTGTGGATGAACAACATATCCGCTCCTGAAAACAGGTTACTCACCTGTAACAGTAGTTCTAGGAGTGGTATGTATCATTCATCCCTTGACCTCGGCTTTAGGCGCACAACCTGGCTTCCAGCCGGCTAGATCTGGCGTCATGGGGCGGAGCCGAGGTATTTACCACCCGGGTGGGTGGGAGGAGCCAGCTTGAAGACTTCCGGCAAGATTTAAAGGGGAAAGGGACAATGCCAGACAGTGTGGATGAACAACATATACCACTCCTAGAACTACTGTTACAGGTGAGTAACCTGTTTTTTCTTGATATCTTCTGCAGTCCCTTTCTCACCTTTCTCATAGGTTTCTATTGTACTCCTCAGTTCCTCTTTTTACTCATTCTGTGCTAACCTGTATTATTCCATCATTCCGATTAACCCATTCCCCTGCTGTCTCAACCCCTCCTGACCAGCATAACTATAGCTGCACCGTTCCTTTGACTGCAGAAGGTAGGTGAGCAACTATCTTCATAGCCAATATCAGTGTTACTTCTTGGTCAACTGTATCCTCTCTCCCCAAGAACTGAGCACCTCAGGAATTTTCCTCCTCATAGTATTCTGACAATCACACACATACTCTTCTCTCCTAGGTGACCATGTGCTGCCATTGAGCTTCTTCCTACTTAGTTTTCTGCCTGATATGAACTTACCCTGCTTTGCCAAAACACCTTTTGATAATGTGACTAGTCATTTATAATGTCTTCACTGGCTCTAGTTCTCCAGTGCTGCAGGTTGTTCTTTAAGATCCCAAACTTTGCCCTCAAGAGCCACGACCAGCTCAAATTGATCCCAGGTGAACGCACCCTGTAAACCTACTTCCAGGAAGATATACAACATGTCATTCAGTTGGTGCAATATACCTGATCCCTGACCACTCCTCCCTCAGCCTTATAGTGCTTTAATGTCACTTACATTTCGCCTTTCTTCATTTTGCCTGTACTTGTAGTTGTTCAGGTGGCTATTAAAGATTCCATGGTACCTCTCAATAAGAGTAGGGGAATATATATTAAAGAAAACTAAACAAGATATACAAACAAAAATGTGAACTACAATAAAAATAAAGTATGTACAGAATGTCAGAACACATAGTCTATCCGTGTTCATAATAATACTACACAGCATACGTGTACAGTTATATACTGAAACGAAAATTCATATTATGTACAATGGAGACAAAAAAATATATTTTAACAGACCAGTGTTTGGTAAGAATTAAGTTAGAGTTCTAAGGGTCTCAGTTATGGTCAAACTGGAATGTCCCAAATCATCCAATTTTATCTTTCAAAAGAGAACATTTTGCCACCTGTCAAGCCATGTATCAGAAGATACATGTATTCTGTTAGACATACATATTGTACGTAATTCATTTTCCACATTCAATAGCACACCTCCTGGATTTATATAACGCTGTTGTATCCCAAATTGACATCTAGTTTGTCATAATAGATATTTTATAACAGTTAAAATCAAATGTACAGTCCCACACTCAATCTGAAGTACTTTCATAGTAAATCCTCAAACTATTTCTTCATATGTTAATGTTCTCCAAAGCGAGTTTTTCCATTTGTGAGCTATGAGTTTCCAAAAAGTTTGTACATATGGGCACTGTAATAAGAAATGCTCCATAGTTTCTTCAATCGCCAAACAAGAGTCTTTCGGGAAAAAATGTTCTAGTTGACTTTCATGTTTTGCATTAACGTTTAATCTCCCATGGCTACTTAACCATAAAATATCCCACATTCTTGGGGGAGTTCTGGGATCAAGAAGGGTATTTACAACTTGTTCAGTATTACCCTCAGGTATCCCTTTAAATAGAGGCGTAATCAAAAAGGCCATGTCCTGAATAGTAAAATAAATTTGTTTCTGACAAATAAGTGTTAGATGCCATTTCCTAAGTTTAATAATCACTAGTCTAAAAAAAGCAGGTTCTGCTCTAAAGGAGAGGGATAACCTATCTGACCTGCTCCAAACTCCAAAAATATTCCTTCACCAACCATTCGAAAAATTACTCCGGAATGTTGAGTCTGGTCTCCATGGGTCCTTTATATTATAATAAAAAAGATACTATAGAAAAAGGCCACAGGGTTCAATAGGTTAAGTCCACCTTTTTGTACCAGAAGATAAAAATATCCTGTTTTATTGGATTTAAATGACTTCCCTACATGATTTGGAAAGCCTGACTTAATAAAGTTGTTTCTAACTCTATGGGAATCGTATAAACTGCACTCAAATAAATGAATATCAGATACAGGAAGGTTTTAATTATTACTTTTTTTTTTCCTGTGTTGCCAGGACTTCCATAACTGGACTTTTTTCCCCCGCAGTATCTGGTTTGTCCTGCCAGTTTAATGTACTGTTGTTCCCTCTCCCAAAAATAATACCCAAACGTTTAAAGGGCTATACTGTGACCTTTATTCCACTTAATGAGTTTATATTAGGAGTCAAAGGACTAAGGTGGTAAACAAAACTTTTCAACCTATTTATAGACTAACCTGTTACCCTGGAGTATTGAGCAACCTGATCCAGAGTGCGTATTCCTCAGTCTTTATTAGGGACAAATAAACACAGGTCATCTGCATAAGCAGCATTATTTTACTTCTATCCTACTGTCAATAGGTTTAATTCCCTTTATTAAACCATCCTGTTGAATAATCCTCAATAAGAGATCTAAGCAAAAACTATATAGTAGCAGGCTCAAAGAGCACCTTTGTCAAACCCCTCTTTTAATTGGAATATACAAACCCAGGTATCCATGTATCAGTGGAATACTACTAGCTGCACCGTATAGCATAGTGCTCCAGCTACAGAAAAGTGAAGGAATACCATAAGCTAATAAAGTCTGTTCAGTAACTTTATGTGACACCTTGTCGAAAGCCTTCTCCTGATCCATCGATATAAGATACCCAGAAATGTTGTCCTCTTTCTCTTGTTCAGTAAATTCTCTATAAAATAATAAGGTGTCATATATAGAATGTCCAGGAACTGAACAAGTTTGAGTAATAGAAATGAGATAAGGGGCCAATTTTAATAATCTTTTAACGAAAAATGTCATTAACATTTTCATATCCGTATTTAATAAACAAAGCAGCATGTAAATCCAGAAAAAAAAAAAATCAAGAACATAAAAAGTATTAGGTCACACAGTAGTCCCAACCCAAAAGAAAACAACAGAACCCAACCCTCTTCTCCTTCCTACTGACCGAGTAGGGGGAATCATAACAGAATAACAGCAAAAACAAAAAAAAAATACAAACAGTGTGAAAGCACACAAAACAATATACAAAACAGAGAACAAGAGAAATCCAAACAAATACAAAATGGTGTTAAGTCACACAAAAAGTACACAAATCAAAAGCAAAGCAAAGAAGTAGGACATGAATACAGGTCCTAACAACCGAAAAAAGAAATCAAGAACGAAAAATTATACAGAAGACAAAGAAACCCCCATAAAAGAGCAGGGGAGATAATAAAGAAAAGCATAAAAAGCAAAGAAATGAAAAGCAAATTGCAAAACCAAATAGAAAAAAAAAAACAGAAAAGAGTAAATAAGGTCAAACTCTCAGTAAAAGCAGCAAAAACCGAAAGGAAGAACAAAAGTCCTCCCCCATCCCCTAAACTGAAAAGTCAGGGAGACAATGCAACAAATCAACAAGCGAACAAAGAATAACAAACGGCGGTAAGACACACGAAAAGAACAGACTAAGCAGAGGGGACAAGAAATCAGAAAAGAAAATAAAGCAGGAAAAAGAGATATGAATAACAGAAAGGAGAACAAAAGCAACAAAGCAACCACTCCAAAGGAGACTCAAGTCTAAACGAACACAATAAAGGACACAAGAACAGAAAAACTACAACACAGACTAAAAAGTATGAGCCCAAAACAAAACTGACTGCCACCCCAAACCAAAACAAAACACAGACAAGATCAAGAAGCAGAAAGCCACTCACATGAAGCCCAGTAAAGCCGGTATGTATCACAGGGCAGAGAAGCACACTCCCTATCTTGAATAGAGCGGAGCTCTGTAAAAATCTGATCCATAATATGAGTGCTTGTATAAGATTTCTATTGCAACAAATGAGCACAACGGGTCTGACATAGAAAAAACCTACAGAGAGCAAAGACAAGGCAGAGGGTACTAGGATAATAATGAGAAAGGGAGGCGGGAAACAGCCCATACACAAGAATGTCATACGAAATCGACGTAATACGCTTTTCCTTCCATTTATGGAGCCAAAGAGTCCAAAAATCCTTACTAAAAAGGCAATCCAAAAAAAAAAATGACTCATGGTTTCCAGTACGCCCGGACAAGTATCCCGAAAACGCATACGCTCCTCCAAAGACTTGTGCAGGTGATTACCATGCACCCCAATCTCCCATGACATGACAACCAAGTAACATCCCATAACTTTGCAGGAAGTCTAGGGTCAGTAAGCTGATGAAAAATCACAGCAGTATCCAATTCAGTACCAAAAGCATTCAACAGCCTAGGGGTATCTGAAAAAGAGGAAAGCAAAACAGTAGGATACGGTTGCTTCCTAGCCTGAGATCGCAGCACCTGGTGCCATTGCTGGATTTTAAGAAAAGTGGGAAACAAGAAGGAGAGAATACCAAAAGTCCTAAAATTCCGAGGGACTTCCGAAGGAGGACCTAGCCATTTCTCACACAAAGGAGTCACCCAGGCACCTGAAATAGAAACCCAAGGGGGGAGGGGGAGAGGTTGCAACAGAAAAGGAAACAGAAACTTAAGAAACAGGCAATGAAAAAAAAACACAGGATTCAACATCTGAACACCTCCCTGACAGTAATCATGATATAAAAAAAACCCTCCGGACAGGATTTAAACGAGAACCCGAAAAACCTTGAAAAAAAAACACTATTGACTTTGGCTTCCAAAACAAAAGGAAGAGGAAAAACAGTAGCCACATGTAAAAAATAAAGGAAGAACTAAAGTCTTCAAAAGCAAAACATTTTTTTCTTGGAAATAGACTGACCCTTCCAAGAGGAAATAAGCTGGAGACCTTTATCGATAGCCAAATTCCAGTTATACAGAGAGTCATCAGAACTGCCAAAATACCGACCCAAAATTTTAAGAGGACCAGAAACAATAGGAATCCCAGCCACAGAAGTAGTAGTTGAGGAGGGCAAAGAGCAGGGAAAGATCTTAGCCAAACTTTTATGAAAATTCAATTGAGAACCAGAAGGAGAACTAAAGTCAGAAAATAGACATGTGAAACCTGAAGCAGAAAGAGAGGACATGGTACAAACACATAAATCATCAGCGCACGCAAAAACAGTAGGCACAGAGTGACCACCTGGAAGGAACAAGGGAGGAATAGCAGGACAGGAGCTCAACTTATGTAACAAAGGGTCAATCTGGAATAAATATAAAAGGGGACTCAAAGGACAACCCTGCTGCACTCCCTGTTTACTCAAAAACGTAGCACCAGGAGAATGGTTGACATGAGGGGTGATCAAGGCAGTATTATATAAAAGCTTAAGCCAAGAGATAAAACCAGAAGGAATATGGTAGTGTGCCAAAACAGAAAACAAAAAGGAATGCTCCACCCGATCAAAAGCCTTTTCTTGATCCAAGGAAAACACTACAGCCCTACTTACATCAGTACAAGAATACACCACATCCCTAAGATGAGACAAAGTATGTAGCATGGAATGACCTGGTATAGCACAAGTCTGAGCTGTGGAAATAACGATGTCTGCTATAGGCAGGAGCCGCCCCAAAAGAATGATAGCCAGAATTTTATAATCCACATTAAGGAAGCTCAAAGGTCTCCAGTTCTGTAAATCAGAACAGTCGCCTTTTTTATAAATCAAAAGCAAAATAGCATCCGAAAAATGTCAAGGGACTGAAAATGAAGCCAAGACGTCATTAAAAACAATAGTCAGAGCAGGGGCAAAAAAATCAGTGAAAGAGTGGTAAAGCTCAGCTGTCAAACCATCCAACCCCGGAAAAGTACGCTGTTTCTGTTTGTTAATAGCAGTTATTGTTTCCGAAACAGAAATGGGTCGCACAAGAGCAAGAAGCAGGTCCTCAGAACCTCAGGAATGACCAAATCAGAAAGATACTCAACTGGATCTAAAACAGACAAGACAGTGCCAAACATCCTTTCCACATGGGACTGTACAATGTGCTTCAAAGATGGAAGAGAAGTATGGTGCACTCATGTGAGGGGATCAACCAGACCATCAAAAATCGTGGAAGAGATCCTGTTAGAACAACTCCTATAAGGATCAAATGCAGCCTTAGAAGCCTGCGTACCACACTGAGCGTCAACCTTAAAGGAGAGTGCACAATCATACTGATATCGTTCCATAACAGACTTCAAAGCCTGAATTTGGCTGGCGAGATCAAGATGGAATTCAGAAGCCCTAGAATAAGTATCCAAAAGCTGCTGACAGAGTTGGGAATACCGAAAATAAGTAGAGCGGGACTGAGAGCCAGCAGATTTGATAAAAAAAGAACGACGAAGGTCAGTTTTAGTATCCTCCCACCAGAGGATAGAAGAAGAATAAGCATCCAGTACAGAAACTGTAGCTCGTAACAAATCCAGACAAACCTGAGAGATAAGAGAATCAATCAACAAAGAACTATTCAACTTCCAACATATATAAGAAGCAAACGGATAAGGACCAGCACTAGGAGAGCAGAGTAAAGCAACTGCCAAATGATCCGACGTCTCACAGGGAATTACAAAAGCCTAGGAGACTGAAACATTCCTGGAAACGAAGAAAAAGTCAATCCGTGTTGCAGGAGCTCTCTTATAAAAAGTTTTTGCACCCTGCTGGTGAACAGAGGTATAAGCATCCACCAAATGGGCCAAAAGCAGGATTTTAGACAAGGTAGCAGCATCACTAAAAAGCTTATGGGCATTACTAGGTCTATCAGAAACAGAAAGACCACAATTGAAATCACCCCCAAAGTAAACTTGTCAAGTGGTAGATAAATAAGGTTGGATAGCAAGAAACAGCAGATCCTACACAGTACTCTGCAGCGCATAAGTATTAATCAAACGAAAAGGAACAAAATCAAAAGAACCATCAATAAGGAAAACCCTCCCCAGAAACACATCGAGAACTCTGGAAATCTTAAGCCGATGCCCAAAAAACAAAATGCCCACCCCATCACAGAGATCCTCCCCATGTGACCAAATGGAGGGTCCCACAGTCCATCGATGTCTCACCTGTGCAACCTCAAACCTAGATTTAAGCCTGGTATCCTGAACAAAATAAACATCCTGTTTCAAGGAAAGCAAGAAACCAACAGTAGAAATCTGTTTGCGGAAAGATTTCATACTGCACACATTCAAAGTGCAGCACCGCAGAATAGGCTGCTGAGGCATGGACAATAAAGGTCAAAAGAGATGCAGAAAACTGCAGTGGGCATCAGGGGCAGGAAAAAAGAAACAATCTGACCAAAACAGAAAGCCCAGAAAAAAGGAACCCTCAAAATCACCTGTGAGGGAACTGCGTTCTCTGCATCTTTTCCAACCGAGGAGTTTCTTTACCAGATTCAGAAAAAAGGTCCATATGAGAGGAAGAGGCACAAGAAGAATCAGAGTCCTCTTCCTCACATTCAGTATCCCCCATTGTCTTCTTTTAGCTAGCAACTGGAACTTATTTCGAGTAATAACAGTAGTAGCAGGGGCATGAGACTCTGACTTACGCTTACCCTTCCCACGTTTAGTAGAAGGGACAGTAACAAAGGGCAGATCAGTTTTTTTGTTTTGGGTGGAAGGCATAACATCCACCAGAATCGGGACTGGAGAATGGATAGCAGCAACCACAGGAGAAGCCTGGGCAGACTCCAGAACCGGGGTAACAATCTGAGAAAGAGGGGCTTCTGGGGGGGAGAAACCGAGGGACACACGCGGTCTGGACCAGTAGTAAGCACTGGGTCGGTAGGCACCAGAGAGAGCTCCTGCTGCCGCTTTTGGGCCTGTAACTGGGAATCAGAGATAATGGTAGAATGGTCCCGGAGGACCCTATCAACCCTATTATGTTCAGTCCAGAGACACTGGGGGTAATTATGACTGTGATCCTCACACAGATTACAAAACTGAGCATTAGGACAACCCAAGTTAACATGGCATAAGCAAGGCACAAGGTGCATCTAGGCTGATCACAAGTGTAACTCAGGTGAGTCCGAGAGCCACACTTATGACAGGGGCAAGGCTGGCCAACGTAGAAACAGATACCCCTTTCCCGACCAATGTGAAAGCTACCAGGAATATGCAGGACACCCTGCTCAGTTTGTTTAAGCTGAACTTTAATCTTCCTGCCACCCGTCCACACTAAATCTTCATCAAAAATAGGACGGGGAGAATCTAACAGATCACATCTCTGATGAAGCCAAAACTGCACATCATGGATATTCACTCCTTCACTACAAAATAATAAAGTAAGTACCTTCACCAAAGGTTTAGTAAGGGGTATGATTAAGAAAAAGGCCCAAATCGGAGTGTTTTTAACCAGTTCATACTGAGTCCAAAATATTTCCAGAATCTGAACAGTCTTGAAACTAACACCGTACACAGTTTCCCCCTTGATATGAATGAAGGCAAACAATGCTGAAGGGCTAATTCTCAGAGAGTCTCTTAGCATACCTTGGAGAACAATACAGCGTGTGGGGGCCATGGAAGAATCACCCAGGAACTTCAGTCAAACCGCATTTTTCTGCTGAGCGGGTTCCCCAACAGATTTAAATAAATCACACACTTTGAAAGGAGTCGAGTCCTCAGAAACAGGAGCAGACAGAGAAGATTGGTGAGCAGGAGAAGCACAATGTTCTTTCAGTACCTGTGATTGGACCACAACGTCCAAAGAGTCAGCGGTGTTCTCAGTAGCAAGCGGTGGAACAGAAAGATCTGTCTCAGGTTCCACAGGGGAGAAGATCGAGTAGAAACCAAAGCTGGAGCAGTAGAAAAAATATTCATAGGCATTCCAATAATAGCAGCAGCAGAAACAGGACCAGGCGAAGTCCAGAGCTCCCCATCTGAAGATCTCTACCAGCCAGCAGCACGCAGAGCAGCATCTGGAGACCAAGTAGCACTCGATTCAACAGCAGTCCTTGAGGTAGGTCTAAAGTGCAAATGGGAGGGCGGGGAAAAGGCAAATCAGCAGGGAGGGTGTCAGAGGCCTGTTGAAGCGTAGTCTGAGGAGCAGAAGAGACAGAATAATCAGCGTCAGGCAAAGCGTCTTGTGTAGAAGCATCATCATGTATCAACTGTAGAATGAAGTGTTTATGCTGAGAGAACATCTGTCGCAACATAGCATCAGGAATCACAGCAGCTTCATTGCTGTCCCGTTTAGCAGAAGTCTCCACGTCAGATAAACCAGAAGGAACAGTAGAATCCTTATCAACAGCAGAAGCAGAAGGAAACACACTGTCAATGTGAACTTGAGAAGCCTCAGAAGCAGGAACACACACAGGCTCAGACACCAAGATAGGATCCAAAGGCAGAGCAGAGCCTCCACCACCACCTCCATCTCCAACAGCAGGAACGTCGGCCATCTTGGAGTCACTGACAAAAAGGGTCCCCCCTGCTCACAGGTAGCAGAGTAGGGGAATTTCCCTGGTGTCCTGGCCAAATTCGCCCCCATTCACTAAAAAAAAAACAGCAGCTTAATCTGGTTCTGTAAATCAGTTTACATCTGTACAAATATTCCTCATCCCTTGCCCCCGGGTCGCACCTGGAAACTAGCCACGGCTCAGTGTGCCTCTCCAGGACACAAACTTTCAAATAAATAAATCATTTTGTTTTTGCCTACCCTCTCACTTAGCTGGAATTTCTTTTATACTTTCTTGCATCTTCTGAGTCCCTATTTTCCCTTTTTCTTGCTTTTCTCTCAGCTTGCTTAAATTGCTGTATGTCTATATGATAGGAGGTAGCTTAAACTGCAGATATCTGAAATGCAATTACTTTGTTTTCTTTGAAGCCCAGGAAATAAAATATCCATTCATGCCGTCCTCAGGGAAATCCTTTGATTTGCACTAGGTGTCATGGAGGAAGGAGAATATGCATGTGTCGGGGAGTCTGCCAAGATAGCCAGTAAATACATCAAAAGACTTTGTCTGGGTGAAGCAGGTCCCAGACTAAATTAGGAAGTCCAATATTCTGTTTTTGGATCCAATATGCATTTGCTTGGGGTTATCCAGTGAATTACATCAAAGAGGCTTTGATGTCTATGTGAAGCAGACCACAGACCGGTTTTGGCAAGTCACATTTATGTCACCTATTATTTTTTTAAATTGCTTAAATTGAGTGTGTGACAGGAGGTAGCTTAAACTGCAGATATCTGAAATGCAATTACTTTAAGCAAGTATTTAAAATGGGGATTACAAGAGCAACAGAATTATGCATTAAGTAGGTTAGCAAGAGGAAAAGGAAGAGGAGACCATTATGGTTTTCCAAAGAGGTAGCAAAGAAAGTGAAAGCTAGAAAGATTGCATTCAGGCAATACAAAAAGACACAGGCAGAAGGGGATAGGGAGAAGTACCAGGAGAAGCAAAAGGAGGCAGGGAGGTCAGTAAGGGAAGCCAAAGTTCAGACAGAAGAACACATTGCAAAATCAGTGGGTAGAGGGGACAAAACCTTTTACAGGTACATAAGTGAAAAAAGAAAGGCAAAGGGAGGTATAGTGAGACTGAAGGGGGAGGATGGGAGCTGCGTGGAGGATGACAACAGTAAAGCAGACATATTGAACAGTTATTTGTGCTCAGTCTTTACTGAGGAAGAGGAGGGTAATGGGTCTGAAGGGAATACAAAGGGTGAGAATGGTGCAGAAATGGACACAAGTCCCTTTACACGAGAAAGGGTCCTGAAGAAACTGGAAGTAATAAGAGTTGATAAAGCAATGGAGCCAGATGGGGTGCACCCCAAGGTCCTTAAAGAACTAAGAGATGTGGTGGCTGAACCTCTGGCTATCCTGTTTAGCCAATCACTGGAAACAGGGAGGTACCCAAAGACTGGAGGACAGCAGGTGTAGTCCCCTTATACAAAAGTGGGAACAAAGAGGAAGCGGGGAACTACAAACCAGTCAGCCTCACCTCGGTAATGGGGAAGATCATGCAAGCACTACTGAAGGAGAGATTGGTGGAACATCTGGTTGTCAATGGACTACAGGACCCAAGGCAGCATGGTTTCACCAGGGGGAGGTCATGTCAGACCAACCTTGTTGAATTTTTTGACTGGGTGACTAGGGAGGTGGATCACGGGAGGGCAGTGGACATGGCCTATCTGGACTTCAGCAAGGCCTTTGACACTGTGCCACATAGAAGACTGATACACAAACTGGGGAATATGGGTGTGGGCAGGACAGTAGTGTGGTGGGTAGGTAACTGGCTGGGCGGCAGGACACAGAGGGTGGTGGTAAATGGCTATCATTCCACAGAGGGAAGAGTGACCAGTGGTATACCACAGGGATTAGTGCTGGGACCGGTCCTATTCAACATCTTCATCAGTGACATTGCGCAGGACATAGAAGGCAGAATTTCACTGTTCGCTGATGACACAAAGCTCTGTAACAGAGTAGACACACCAGAGGTGTAGACAGAATGAGAAGGGACCTGCAGAAACTTGAAGAATGGTCAGGGGTTTGGCAGTTGAAATTCAATGCAAAGAAGTGCAAGATAATGCATATGGGGCACAAAAACCCTGGCACAATATATCAGTTGGGGGGGTGAGGATATAGCATGCACCAAGCAGGAAAGGGATCTTGGGGTTATCATCTCTGATGTCCTCAAGGTACGGAAACAGTGTGACAAGGCAACAGGTAAAGCAAATAGGATGCTGGGATGCATAGGCAGGGGCATCACCAGCAGGAAAAGGGAGGTCATAATTCCACTATACAAGACACTAGTGCGGCCCCACCTGGAGTACAGTGTACAGTTCTGGAGACCTTACCTACGTAAGGACATAGACAAGGTAGAGAAGGTTCAGAGGAGGGCAACAAAGATGGTACATGGATTGCATCACAAGTCTTATGAGGACAGGACAGGTTGAAGAAACTGAACATGTGCTCCCTGGAGGAGAGGGGGGAGAGAGGGGATATGATAGAGACATACAGGTATCTTACATGGAGGAACAGGGTGCAGGAATACACTATTTTTAAGCTAAAAAGATGTTCCATGACTAGAGGGCATGGGATGAAGTTGGAGGGAGGACGATTCAGAGGAAACATGAGGAAAGAATTTCTTCACAGAACGGGCGGTAGACAAGTGGAACACCCTGCCAGAGGAAGTGGTGGGGGCTGAAACAATCTCAGGATTTAAGAATGCATGGGATAGACATGAAGGAATTCTGGCAGTCAGGGGTAAGGGGCAACAGACTTCTAGGAAAACATAAACTGAACTTACAAGCTCAAATGGGCAGACCGGGTGGGCCATAGGCCTTTATCTGCCGACACTGTCTATGTATCTATGTATATCTTAGTAGGACATCCTGTGTTATAAAATATAAATTTTAATACACCAAGGCAGAGTTAAGTGACCTCAGAGAGAGAGAGAAGGCCGGCTCAAGACTGCTTTTAAATATACTGAGCAGACCTTACCCAAGGACGTTCATTTTCTGACTGAGAAAAGAGGAACATCGAAGCACTGAAAGATTAAGAAAGTAAGGACCTTAAATAAGAACAGTCTGAATGTAATTTGCACTTTTAAACCTGTTTTGTTTTTAAGACTGTTGTGTTGGGATATCTTGTTCTGTATTTTTCTGTTTTCCTATTTTAATGTAAAGATATATATTCTAAAAAATAGAAACTGCCTGGTGTGCCTTGAAACTTCTTTTTATATAAGTGAAGCTTAGATGGTTATTGACACTGTGCTTGGGCTTATTGTGATACCAAACTGGGAAACAGGTCAGAGTTCCCTAGGTCTTGCATAGAGTTCTAAGGGTTCATTTTGAAATACCTGGTTAGGTGCCTGTAGGCAAAAATATCTGGCCCCCCCGAAGACAGAATTATCTGAGCCTGACAAGTGGATGCACTAACAAGAGGTTATCAGTTTGAATCCCTCCAGAACTTGGGACTAAGGTGACTCGAACCCACAAAAACAGACTAGAGGGTTACCTTGTTCTGTTAACTGTTCACAATTCTACGGTTAGACGTTGGAACTTTGGGAGTAGAGGGCTGACCTGCTGAATGGGTTTGTGACAGGGACCACCCACTTTATAGCATCACGCTGACGTCCGTCACGTGACGGGTGGGCGGTTCCCAGCCAGACACTGCTAGCTAAAGTTTTCCGTGTGGTCCTAGCGCCTGGTGGCACTAGTCCTAATGGTTATTACCTACTGCAGGAGTCTCTCACGATGATTTACTGTCATGGTAAGTTCTTTTTCATAACTGTACTTTCCGGATTGTCACTCTGAATCAAATCGTTCCATCTCTGAAACAGAGCATATGGTTCTGCTCCCTGGACTTCCAGGATTTGTTCTTCCACATTCCAGTCCATCCTTTCCATTGCCAGTACCTTTGATTCCATGCAGAGGGAATCCTCTGCCAGGTTCAGGTCACAGCCTTCAGCCTCTCATCCAAGTCCTGGGGCTTCACCAAGTGCATGGTAGTGGTGGCGACCTTCCTGTGGTGCAAGGGTGTTGGGGTATATCCCTGTCTTGACAACTGGCTAATATCCAGGTCATCCATAAAGGGTTTATAGAGATCCTGAGATCTGGCCCTGCAGACCTGTCAAGACTTGGGCCTATTGGTCAACCTGGCCAAGTCTGAACTGGCCTCCTTGTAGGTGATCAAGTTTATTAAGACAGAACTAGACTCCCTGCAGACGGGGCATTAGATCATACCTCCTTTGCCCAATAATGTCAGGATGGGCAATTGCGTCCTGCCTGGGTCTTCTTGTCGCTGCTGGGGTACATGGCATCCTCCACCAGCTTGATCTGTTGGGCTTTCTGGCGGATGTGCCCCCTGCAGTGGGAGTTGGGTCTCCTGTGGTACCAGCATCTTGGTCACTTGGAACAGCTTGCTGTAGTGACCCAGCCGATGTGGGATGCCATCAGTGGTGGCTCGACTCACAACATCAAGAGAAGAGAATCCTTTTTGGCATGTCAGAACTGCCTGTCATGCTCACGATGGACATGTCTGTGGTAGGGTGGGGAGCACAACTAGGAGATGACAGAGCCCACTGATTCTGCTCACCCCAGAAGTCTCATCACCACATCAGCCTGCTGGAGCTTTGTGCAGTGCATGTGGCTCTGACAGAGTTTGTATAATTGCTTAGGGGTCAGGTCATGCAGGTCCATAGGACAACACCAAGGCCATGTTATACCTGAAAAGGCACGGTGGGACACATTCCCTTTCATTTCCTTCATTTATGTCAGGAGAGTCTCCACCTCTGGACTCTCATGTGCAGCCTGGGTGCAGATCTTCTGGCTGTCCATGTTGTGGGAGTGAACAGTCAGCTGGCAGATGCTTGTCCCTGCATTAGGAGGTAGTATATCACCTGCTTTCCCGGTGGGGCACCCCTCTGGTGGATCTGTTTTCCTCTTGGAAGAACAGAAAGATGTGGCAGTTGTGTAACTGCCCCCCACAGTCTGGGACACTGTTGGGGGATGCCTTAGTGAGGCCCTGCACCCCAGACCTTCCTTCCCTTCCCTTTGGTCAGTGCGGTTTTGGTCAAGGCCTGGAAAGACAAGGCATGGATGATCCTGATAGCTCCAGACTGGCCCAGACAGTTCTGGAACCTGGATCTCCTCAGCCTTAGCAGCATGCTTCCTTGCAGGTTGCCACTCTGCCCCAACCTACCTGCAGACCAGACAACCAGGGAAGGTCCTGCACCCAGAGCATCAATCCCTGCACCTTTCAGCCTGGTTTTGGAGTGACTAGAGTTCCAGGCTCTGGGCCTTTCGGAAAATGTCCTCCACATTGTGGAGGCGTCCTGTAAGGAGTCTTATTTGTAAATGCAGTGCATTCGAATGGAAGAGGTTCTCGATCTGGTGCCAAGGCAAGGAGTTTGACCGCCTTACCTGTCCCATGGCAAGTGTCCCAAAGTACCTATGGCCTCTATCTCTCTCACTCAGACCTATGAATGACAACCCTTAAGGTGCACCTGGCAGCCATCTCTGCATACTGGGTGTGGGCTGGTATGCTGACGGTGGCCCAGGAGAAGGTGGTAGGGTGCTTTTTTTAAGGGACTAGAAAACGTGTCCACTCCAGTGCATGATTATCTGCCTCCATGGAACTTACTGCTGGTGTTGGCACTGCTCATTGGCAATCTGTTTGAGCCAATGTACAGATGTGAGATGTCACTCCCGTCATGAAAGATTGCCTTGTTGGTGGCTGTCACGTCAGCCAGAAGGATTAGTGAGCTCCAGGTACACTCTGTAAAGTTTCCTTGTATGGTCTTCCACAAGGACAATATTGTCCTTCGCCCCCACCTGGCATTCCTTCCGAAGGTCATACAAGAGTTTATCTTAACCAGGTGATCAACTTACTGGTATACTGACCCGACCTCATAGGCCAATCGCAGGCTCCATACCCTGGATCTGCATAGGACATTCTTCCAAAGTGTGCATGGCTGGAGTTTGGTGTGAGGCTCGCCAGCTGTTCTTAACATAGGAGGGAAAAAAGTTGGTGCCCAATCATATAGCATCAACCTTGAAATAAATGGCAAACAGATCCAAGCCGCTATGAGAGAAGGTTGCACTGAAAGTGTAATGAAGCACTTGGACAATGCCGAATGATAGCAGGTATGGGTTTATGGTGCCAGAAAGGACTGCAACCAATTCCCCAGCACTTCTGATCTCATGATCCTTCCTCAGGGGAGAAAAAGGACTGGTATAGGCAAAGTGCTGGGGAATTTTTGCAGTCCTTTCTGGTACTAGTAAACCCACACCTGCTATCATGCGGCATTGTCTTTGTGCATGTTTTACTTTCAGCACAACCTTCTCTCACACAAGCTTGGATTTGTTCTTGACTTATGCTGAAGCTGCGCTTAGCAGACCAACATTGAAGTGGACGATTGCCAGATTGATAACATTTAACATCGATCTCTGCTATCATTTGACTTGTAAGGAGCCGCAGAAGGGTAGAGGGCTCATTCCACCAGACATACTGCTGTCTTGGTGTCTGCTTCCAAGCACACACCTTCATATCCCATTACAGCATCGAAATCATGAGCTAGATGCTGTTTTTGGATCCTCAGTGTGAGTTTAAATGCAAGGATCTGTTCTGTCCTCTCCTTCTCTGTTTTTTCTCTGTCTGGTTGCGCAACCAAATTTTCTTGTGAGACCTATTAACTGATCACTCCAATGGTTTCTCAATTCTCTGCCTCTATCTCCCTGCTTTCCCTTGCTGTTTCTGTCTTTTCTCCCCCCTTGCATATCTGCGGGTATAAAAATATATGTGAATATTTATGTGTAAATGTCATTGATACTGGGATCCCTTTGTTTGAAACTGTAGATCATTATTCTGTTGAAATGATTGCAAAGCTATTTGGAATTCAAGGGGTTAACCTGAGATGCAGTTTTTAAGACATTTACAGAGTTGTAAACAAGAGGTCAGTTCTGGGTCACTATGTTTGTTTTTGCTGCACCTGCGAGGAATGAAACTTACAAGAACATTCTGTAAACTTAAAAGAACATTCTGTGAGAAGCAAGCTCGCTTAACAAGTTCCCAGACAAAGACTTATAAAAGAGCAGCAATGGTTTTGCTAGAGAGACAAGGAGAGTGAGAGACTGAGAGACTGAAACGTGGAATTAAGAGATACCCTCAGAAAAAGGACTTCGTTTTCTCTGTTTGTACTGCCTTTGTAAATAGTTACAATAAATCATTTGCATTTTTTATTTTGTTATTGTGAAAAATAGAACACTATTTGCAAATTTTGAAACTACTGTTGGTTTTCTTATGTTTCCTGACCTGTGCCTTGACAACACTCAGTCCTCCAGTTTCTTAACCAAATAGGGTTACACACCTTGCCCCCACTTCCCAGAGGTCTGCTTGGAGACTGCCAGAGTGTGGATAGTAAACTGAATCCACGATCCTAGAAATATAGATCACTCAACTGTAACTGTAGTTCTAGCAGTGGTATTTGGTTCACATCCACACAACCCACCTGATCTCCCCTGGCAAATGGCACGCAGAACCCTGCTTTCAGTGTGCGAAGAATGACATCATGGGGCAGAGTCTGAGGGTATACTACCCTGGTGGTAGGAGAAGCTTAGCTTGAAGACTTCTGGTGACTCGCCTATCTGTAAGAATATTGCCAGAGTGTGGATGTGAACTGAATACCACTTTTGTAGCAGCTGTGGTTACAGGTGAGTAACCTATATTTTGGGGGCCTCAGTCTTCTAGTCTCTATTCACCAGATAGGGTTGTGCACCTTCCCCCTTTTCCTGGAGGACTGCTAGGAGTCTGCTAAACTGTGGATAGTGAACTGAATTCCTGTTGGTAGAAATATAGGTTGCTCACCTATAACTGTAGTTCTACTAAAGATATTTAGTTCACATCCACACAAACCACCCAATCCCCTATGGCAAGTGATGCACAGATTCCTGTTTACAAAATGTAAAGATCTGATGTGAGACGGGCCGGTGCCGGTGGAGAACACCACAGATAGTAGGAGGAGTCTAGTTTGTTAACATCCGGTGAACTGAGCATAGCCTAGGAACCATCAGAGTATGGATGTGAAATAAATATCCATAGTAGAACTACGGTTACAGTTGAGCAATCTATATATCTTCTTTGAGAACAGCTCCTCCATGGAGTCACAGCTTTGGAACTAGGAAACCTTAAGCAATATGCCTCAGACCACTGAGAAACATTTGCCTAACTGGCCCACATTCATGTAGATTGGCACTGCCTATATAACATGGGTGGATGGATCCATACTGTGTCTGTTTTTTTTTCTCCCACAGTCGCCCTTCGGATGAAGGAAAATGCCTACATTGATTTTGTTCAGTTTTATTTCAGCTTCTTTATTTTACTTTCTTTCTAAACATTATTACATGTCATCATTGCTTCTTCCAAAGAAGCTTCTGTTTTTTTACTTCTTGTAGTACAACATGAAGATATTTAGAGATGACACTTTGTACTATGTCTAGTTCTGGAGACCACACCTCAGAAAGGACATAGGGTAAAGCCCATCCAAAGAAGGTCAACAACAATAGTTCAGGGGGCTGCACCAAATGTCCTATGAGGAGAGACTGAGAGACCGAGATCTAAACATGTACAACCTGGGAGAGAAGAGGAAGGGGGGACATGTTAGAGACATTTAAGTACTTCAAGGGGGAGAATAAGGTACAAGAAGGAACGTTTTTCAAAATACGTGTACAAGAAATGGGGGCATGCAGTGAAACTGGGGGGAAGGGAGTTTAGGAGTGATGTGAGTAACTATTTCTTAAAGGGGCACTGTCAGCTTCATCCCTCTGTTTTTGCTAACATCCGAGCAGTGTGCCTTTTGGCACACACCTATGTAATTTGTACAGTAAAATGCCCCCACAGATCTAAAAAATCATCATGTGTACTTGCTTTGGTGATTTTCAGCACAGTTTGTCTTTCCCTCGGTCCGAGGTTAAATTGCTCACCACCGGAAGCATATCCTGATTGAGGATACGTATCAGGCATAGCATTTTATGCCATGCCCACCCTAAAAACATGCTGCCCAGGAAAATCCAGCAATAGTGAACTGCTTCTGGTACTTTAGAACCTAAACCGAGCCCTGCGAGGCTTACAATTTACTTTTTCAAACCAGAGCCGAAATCCCGTGCATGTGCAGATGCGGCACGCTCTTGTGCATGTGCGGGATCTTTGCACATGTTTTTTTTCGCGCATGCGTGGTGGTGTTGAGGTACAGGACAGGAAGCATAGGGAAAACCCAGGAGCAGTTGTAAAATTCACCAAAACGTTATTTATAGTAGTAGTAATATAAAAAAAATAAACTTGTTCTTAATAACTATGTACAGGGGCAAAATTCAATAAAATGTTTCTTGCAATCTCTCTTGCGGCTCAGCTTATCTCTTTTGTAAGACATTTCAACCCCATCCTTAGCAAGCATCCTGTTTTTGCAAAATGTTCTGTTCTTGTACATATCAGGAGCTTCTAGAACAGTGAGCTTCCTGAGGCCCCTGCAGCCCTTGCAAAAGGCTCAAGCATTTGCACTCAAGTAATCTGTAGCTTTCTACAGTCATCTCAAATTATAAACACATATACATTTCACAGCAACACCGTATTTTCTAAATGAACGTGATCCCATTATCAGATACATTTCCATACATTGTTTTGTACATATTTTTACATTAGCAGATATGCAAGAGAGAAAAACAGACAGCAAGAGAAAACTGAGAGACAGTGGGAGGCAAAGAATCGCGAGACTGTTCGGGTTGATCAAGTCCGAGGTCTCACAGGAAAATGTGGATGCACAACCAGACAGAGAAGAGACAGAAAGAAATCCTTGCATTTAAACCCTTTCTCCATAATTAATGGGACGAGGTCCTAGTCTACCCTGTGACACGTGGGATTTTGACTACGGTATGAAAAAGTAAATTGCGAGACTCGCAGGGCTTGGTTTAGGTTCTAAAGTACCAGGAGCATTTCACTATTGCTGGATTTACATGGGTGGCATGTTTTTTATGGTGGGCATGGCATAAAATGCTACTTCGGGACTGCGTTCCTGCATGGCACACATCCTCAACCAGGATATGCTTCCAGTGGCGGGCCTTTTAACCTTGGACCGAGGGAAAGACAAATTGTGCTGAAAATCATCAAAACAGGTGCAAATTATAAATTTTTAGCTCTGTGGGAGCATTCTGTTGTACAGATTACATAGGTGTGTGCCAAAAGGCACACTGCTCTGATGTTAGCAAAAATGGAGGGGCAAAGCTGACAGTGCCCCTTTAGCTGAGAGGGTGGTAGATGCCTTGAACAATCTTCCGACTGGGGTGGTGGAAGCAAAAATAGTAGTGGGCTTATCTGTATTCCAGATCTGTATATCTCCCTCTGTGATCATTCTTCCCATTTACCCTGCTTTGAAAGATGCTGCAGTACATTGGTTGCCTGGCACACATCCAGTGCTTTGCCAGATGCCCTGTGCAAGACAGAGAAACAGTTTTTTGTCCCTTCTACTTAGACTTTGGGTGACCACTGTGGTCACTCATGGAAGAGCCAGGCATCCTTTGTTGTTAGCATTGACAAAGAATCCTGAAGGTTGACATTATGGGCCTCAGACTTATGCCTCCACTTCACTCAGCCTCCATATTACCAGATACAAGGATTACTTGATTTAATAACAGAATAGCAAATAGAAGTCTAAATCTACTGTGGTGGATACATTGCTTAATGGCTTTGCTAAGGCTGACGTTTTAGCAGTGTACTGCACACAGTTTGGAAGCTGGAAAGCATTTACTGAATTCCGCATATGACACCTCTGATGCTTCCACTCATGCAACTGCATCCAATATCTGTCTTTTCCACTAAGAATGGCTTCATTTTGCTGGTTTTGCTACCGGTGTTCAACATTCAGCACTTAACTCCCCCTTTTATTTCTAGCAATTATTTGGGTATGATGAGGGGCACACTTTGAAGGACTTACAGGCATCTCAAATGACTTTTTTCTCCTTGAGGTCCCTTACAGCAGCCCCCACATGGCCATAGTTGCAGTTCTTTTCACAGAGGCACCCATGTCTCCTGTGTGCAGGGTCCTTGTCAGTCTATCCCTGGGGCTTCATTCCCCCAAGCTTCACTCCTCTGATGGCCATTTTGTGGCCACTAAAGGTTTAGGTACTGGCAGTGCTTCTACCTCCCTTCCTCTCAATATTTTGACTCTTCTGCCCACCCCTGGGGAGATTCTGGTCTGGGGCAGGATCTCCCTGTTTCTGACAAATTGGCAGGAGATCAACACCAGGTGGGTGAGTCCTCATAATTATTTGAGTGTGTCATGCACTGGAGTTGATCGTGCATCGTTCTGGCACTAACCTCCAGAGCACTTGTCAGTCCTGTTGACAATTGTCCATACTCTATTGGACAAATGGTTGTTAAGCCAATGCCACTGGCTGAAATGAACCGGGGTTTCTATTTCTTGTATCAAGAGAAGGCAGGCGACCTACGCCCCATCATGGACTTCAGAGACTTGAACTAATTCATTACATACAAAAAGTTTTGCATGGTCTCTCAGCTGTCCCAGCTCCCTCTGCTCTTGCAGGGGAATTACCTCTGCACTCTGGATATGCAGGATGCATACTTGTACATCAAGATTTTGCGCAGGCACTGACAGTTCCTAAGCTTTCTTTTGAAGGGTTGGCATTAGCAAATTTGTGTCCTGTCCTTCGATTTGTCCTTGACCTCATGGGCCTCCTCCAAGTGCTTAGCTGTGATGGTTGCAGCCTTACACTGGGGAGTCATATACTTATTTCCTTACCTGGATATTTGGCTCTGCAGATCACCAGGAAAGCAGCTCTACTGACTGTTCCAAACGTGCCAGTTTGACCAAATGGTATCCTGGTCAACAAACCTAAATTAGTTTTGACCCCTTGACAGCGCCTTCAGTTTATCAGTGCTGTCTCACATATGGTGTACCACAGATGTTACTTCTGTCCCAACACTCTGATAGCCAAGACAATGCTGGTTGCTTCCAACACCTGGGTTCTTGCGGGATCTCTGCTTCAGCCTCCGGGCCTCATGGCAGTTGCCATCAAGACTGTTCCCATGGCCTACTTTCACATGTGTATTCACCAGTGGATGCTTTGTGGCCGGGGATCTCAGGCTTTCCAATCCCTGAATAACCTTACTGAGGTCAAGAATACCTTACACAGGCTCTTTGCCTGTGGTGAGACCACAGTCATCTGCTTTGGAGTTCCTCACCATGGATGCTGCTGGGATGGGTTGGTGGGCCATCTGGGTGCACCTAAGACCCAGGGTTTTTGGTCCCTTTGGACCCCTCTTTCCACGTAAGCATTCTTGAAGATTAGGGCTGTTCTTTTTTGCCTGCGATCCTTCACTAGGGGATGCACACTCCTACCCCATCTGCAGAAAAGTCATGCAGCTGTGGGAGTGGCCTGCATTTTTGTTTGCTTGCTCCGGGGCCTGGAGTTTTTTTTGCTGAGATGCATTGTAACTCTTCTGGAAATGGAGGTTTTGTAAACCTTCCCCCAGTCACTCTGATTCAGTGGGTGTTGGTCAAGGATCTACCACATGTGAGCGCCGCGTTTAGGGCGCCACATCAAGACAGCGCCAAAGTTTGGTAACTGTCACTTAGAATGACACCTCCTTTTTTGCAGGGGGCTATGCCTCCCACACCCTCCCTAACTAGATATATCAACTCTGGGGATGGCGGACCTCAAGGAGGGGGGCATAGAGAAGTCGCTCTGAGTGACAATCACCGAACTTTGGTGCTGTCTTTTTTTTTTGGTCTTTTTTTTGTTAATACTTTTTTCCCTGGCCACCAGACTGCTTACCTCTTCATGTGTCCAGGCATCCCCCTGAGGTATCCGGACACCATCCCAGGACTTTCTGGCTCCATATTCAGGCTTGCCCCCCACGGCAGAGAGGTGGAGAGCCCCCCCCCCATGCTCTTCCATCCAGACAGGATCCAGTAGAGCCATGCACCCTCAGAGCCGAGCAGGTCCCTAATGGAGACAGCCATCATGCCACCACAACTGGTGCCCGTTTTTTCCTTGTTCCCCCTCGTGACGTCTGTGGTGTGCAAAGACGCCAAGGGACAAGGGCATGCACGCTACCACACGCACTCCTTCCTGGTGTCAGCCACAGCATGTCCCCCCCATGTCTGCCAGTGACCTGCAGTCACCCCCAGCCACCGCCAGAGGCTACTAGGACACCGAGGCATCACATCCCCCTCCCTGGAGAAGGAAAGCAGTCCTACAGACGCTCAATCCTTCTTCTCCCCTGCCAACCCCGATGACCCAGGCTGCTTCAATCCTGGGTCACTGGGCGTCAGTGCGGTGTAGGCGTCAGTGCCTCAACTCTCAACGCCACCCGGCTGGCCAACTTTGGCGCTCTCTTGACACATTCCCATTGGTCAAGCTTCTGAATAACAGGCCACAGTAATATTGGTGGTCCCAATTTGGCCCAGACAAATTTGGTTCCCTTTGTTCTGGCTGACTGCAGTGGAACCAGAAGTGCTTTCCTCTCTACCAGAAGGTGTGCTGACACATAACAATGGCAGTCTGTTGCACCCAGACCTTCAGTTCCTGCAGCTTTATGCCTCGATTCTGAGGATGAAAAACTCTCCCACTTCAAGGTCTGTTGGTCTGCTAGGCTGCTGTCAAAAGGGCCAGCAGTTTAGGCCACCCTAGTGGCCCAGCTGTTGTGCAGGCAGTCTGGGTTTGGGAGTAAACTCAAGCCACTGCATCTGTAGGTAGGCCAAGCCACAGCAGTTGCCGCTTGGCAGTGTGTTACGGGGGAAGGGAAGGCATCGAGCACTTGATGCCATAGTGACTCCTGTGGTGTGCTAAGGGAGCTCTGCTCCTTCTTCCTCACTGTGTGCATCCAAGGCCATCAAAAGGTTCTGCCCTTGCCAGGGATGAGGAAAGGCCAAGGTTAAAATGGAATAAAATTCTCACTACTGTGCCAGCACAGTGGCTTGGAGGGTTGAGACACTGGTGCCTTACCTGCCGCCATGCTGGTGACCCAGGTTGGGAACGGACTTGTATTACTGGATGGTGGATAGGTGAGGGAAGATTGAGCACCTAGAGGACAGCTCTCCTCCCACTGGGAGGGGAGAACCTGTGTGCTGTGCCTTAACTGCCACATGATGGAGAGTGGATGGCAGTGCCTGTGGGAGCAGCAGAATGTGTGAAGACATCGGTAGATGCTTTATATCTTTGCATGCTGATGTCCCAGGGGTAGGAAATGGAGGAAGATACCCCTGGCTGACGACTTCCCCCACAGGCCCCACACGACACTAGGTGGCTGGTCACCCTCTGGGTGGTTAAACTTTATGTTCACCAGAGGGTTCGGTCGTGGAGGTGGGGGGTGAGTAGCCATTCAAAGGGATGAAAACAAGAAAATTCCCCACTTCTGTCTGTATGACTGCTGACGTCTTTGGCTTCCCTGGATCCACGTGCTCAAAACTGAATCCTGTCCACTCAAGTACTGTCCCTTTGGGATATTGTTAGCCTGATGCTGCAGATAATAACTTGAGACTACGTGAACTGTACTGAAATCTGTAAGTTTTCCATACAGGTCACTTTCAAGTGAACCATTCTGTCCCTTAGAAATCTTGAGATCAAGGTACTCAATTTCAAAATAACTACATTTCAACGTAAATTTTAAATTCAGTTACAGTACCCTCTCACAGAAAACAAACTCTTGTAGGGTTTTAAAGTCACCTTTACATACTACAGTGAGATCATCAATACAGTGCTGCCAGAGCTGAAGCTGGTGAATGTATGGCATTACATATAAGGTCACGCTTCCACGTGTCCAAATACAAATTTACTAAATTTGGCACAAATGTGGCTCCCATCACACTACCTAATACTTTAGGTATGAAAAGGTTTAATGTTTGAAGCCAAAGCAATTCCATTTTAGTACAAATTTAGACAAAGTAAGTAAATATTCAGTAGACTATTCTTCCACCTGTCAGAAACCGTTGCTGGCTCCCTCGCATTCGTCAGTTATGTTTTTCTCACTGTTGCGAGTGCATGATGTGAAGTATGAGTACCTCAGTTTGTAACTTTGGTATTTTTCTCTACTTCAGTTATTTTTCCGAGAATGCCTAAATCATCGAAGGAGGAGAAGAAACCTGCCCTTTTTCATCATTTTCCTTGCAGTAAAGTTATTTGTAAAAACAAGAGGAATTTTGTCTGCTTTTGTTGTCTTGGGTCCAGCCAGAACATGTATGCCTGTGATGCTTGCTACTCTTTTGACCACTGGATGCTGCAGAGTCGTCATAACTTTTGGAGTTAGGCATTAGTTCAGGAAGTCACTGGACAGGACTTTGGACTGCTGCCCCAGGTCCCGTCACTATTCCCCAAAGTTGGCTGAGATACCGAGCCCCCCTCCCTCCAGCACCATCACTGTTCTGATACTGTGTTGGAGTCAGCAATGGTAGTGGGAGAACCATCGACTTCTTCTGAGTGGCCAGTGGCGAATCCATTACTGTATGTTCCTCATCAGTGACCAGTCACACCGAGTTTGGTGCCTAGGGCTCTGGCCTAATTCGTCTCCTCGGTAATGTAAAAGCCAGTTGCCAGTGTCACGGTGGCCGTTGTCACCATTCTCTGTGATAATTCCGAGGGCTACACCAGTGCTGACAGCATTTGGCGTGTCAGGCTCAGTGTCCATGTCGGTGTTGGTCAGGGTATTGACCTTGAACTCTGTGCCACAAGCATCACCTAGGAAGAGGTTGATGTTGGCTCAGCATCAGTGTCCATGTGGGGTCATTGCCACATCTGGCGCTGGGGATGGACCCAGTGCCAGAGTTGCTGTTGCTTCTGGTGTTGGCATTACTAGTGATGCCAGCTCAGACAGCAATGATAATTTCGTTGTCTAGTTCCTTCCTGGTTCTGGCTTAGGTGTTGGAGGCAGACTTGAGTCAGGCCTCTCAGAGGGGCCTACCCAGTCATGGACGTACACCATTTGCCCTGGGGCTTACCTCCTGGGTCACCACTTTGCCACCTCCTCTGTTGTAGGAGTGTTAGTAGTGAGAGCCTCTGCTCGACCCTCCCAGATGGCAATGGTGTTGCCAGAATTTCAAGGCCATACCCAAGACAAGAGTACTGCAGCCCAACAGGTTGCGCTGTCCTCCTCCAGTCTCGTGCTTTTAGTGTCTAAGGAGTGAATTGGCAGCTTACTCATGTTCTTCACAGTGGGCCCTTTAATGCTTGAGCAGTACCATTTTTAGGTGGAAACTGTAGAAACCTGGACTCCAACAGGGCCCTGTTCAGGCCACTGTCCACAGTTCCCCACCCAAAATGTTTCCCTTCTTCCCGTTTCTCAGCCACCTCCTCAGAGGATAATGAATTCCTTGCTCCTGGCCTCAGCTGCTGAGTGCTTCTATACCAGCAATTTGTAGGGGAGATGCTGCAAGCTCTGGGAATACTCTGCTATACCTGCTGCCCTGCTACTGCAACCCCTACAGGTTCCCAATACAGATACCACTATCATTCCTTCATGGCACAGGATCATAGAGGTGACTCAAGGGCACTTTCCCACCCTAGGGACCTCATTGTCAAATATTGCACAACCGAAGGGGTCAGTTGGAGACACACCTTACCTTACTTCTTGGCTTCAGGGTCCACAGACCCGGCATGGCTCACAGTACTTAACAGTTCATCCTCCCAGTCCAGTTTCCAGGGGTTTCAATGCACTGGGTAGTCAGCTTGTTACCTATAGCAAGTCCATTCCATCCATTTTCTCACATCCGGCTCATATGGCAGCATACTAGTGCTGCTAACTGATGCAGATGCACAGCTTGCAAGACCACTTGGCAGGCTATGGTCATTTCCATTAGGGGCCTGGAGGCTGCTTGGCACCAGGTGAGGATGTCCTACAATGCCAGTGAGGTGGCCTCCAGGATTGCTCGATTGGTTTTCTGTTTCAGATGGATGTCCTGGCTTCACCTGTCCTGTTAAGCACATTCAACCCAGTGTAAAGTGTTCAATTCTCAGTACAGAGGGGCTACTTTCTTTCATAGTCAGGTGGCAGTTATCAGGAGACACACCTGTTGCTGTTCCTCAGGAGTCACCACATGAACCAGTCAGTCCTCTGTCCCTTTGAACCAAGAAGCAAACCCTCCCTTCAGACTAAGAAGAGTCCCTTCCCTCAGATGTTCTCCCCTGCTCTGAGGGGCTGAGGCTTTAGTTATTCGTGGGAGAGCAGGTTCCTGTATCATGCAGGGAAAGCATGGTACTCAGACCCAAGAGTGGGACTCTGTGAAGAAAACTGATTCAAGGAAGAATCACTAGGACAGTGGGAAAGGGCCAGGTGGTTGATGTCCTGTATCTGGACTTCAGCAAGGCCTTTCACTTGGTGCCTTGTAGGAGACTGGTTAAGAAGCTGGAGGACCTGGGGTGGAGGCTGAGCTCATGGGATGGGTCAGAAGCTGGTTGCAGGTAGAAGCCAAAAGGGTGGTAGTCGGGAGAGAGTTCTCAGAAGTGAGGCATGTGACCAGTGGGGTCTCACAGGGCTTGGTGCTCAGTCCAGTGTTGTTTAATATCTTTGTAAGTGACATCATAGAAGGGATCAAAGGTAAAGTCTGCCTGTTCACAGATGACACCAAGCTCTGTGGAGAGTGGATACAGAGGAGGGAAGACAGGAACTCAGGGAGGACCTGGCTAGGCTAGAAAAGTGGTCTTACATTAGACAACTGGGATTCAGCAGTGTGAAGTTATGCACTTGGGGGCAAAGAATCCAGGGAAATACTGGTTAGGCGGCTTGCATTTAACCAGGTCAAAGGAAGAAAAGGACCTGAGAGAAATAATCATAAGTGACCTGAAACACTCTGCAGACTGCAACAGAGCAGCAGTCAAAGCAAATCAGATGCAGGGCTGCATAGCCAGGGAAATTACCACCAGGAAGGTGGAGGTTATTCTGACAATGTACAGGACACTGGTAAGACCACACCTGGAGTACAGTGTGTAGTTTTAGTGCCCATGTCTTAGGAAGTTATCAGCTTGCTGGAGATGGTCCAGAGAAGGGCAACCAAGAAGATCAAGGACAACACATATGAGGAGAGGAGGAGGGATCTCAACATGTACTCTCTTGAGGAGAGAAGGGAGACGAGGAGACATGACTGAGACCTTCAGGTACCTTAAGGGCATTAACAGAGTGGGCACTGAGGGCTTATTCTGCCTTAATGGGAACAAGACCACTAGGGGGCACAGCCCAAAGCTGGTTGGGGGAAGGTTCGGGATGAGGAGGCACTTTTCACTGAGAGGGTGGTGGCCAAGTGGAATGAGCTGCCATAGGAGGTGGTACTGTATGTCTAAAAGTGGTGGACAGCTTCAAAGAAGAGGTGGGTCAGGGTGAGGGGAAATGTTGCGGGTAGGAAGGGGGTGAGTGGGTGGGAGGGAGAGGAGGAAGTTGAAGGAGGTCAAAAGGGAAACAGGAAGGGGGCAGTTCCATTTGTAAATACATAGGGAGCTTCACAGTCGAGCAGACTAGATAGAACTTAAGGCCTTCATCTGCTGGCATGTTCATATGTTCACATTCAGCTTTAACTATCACTCAGGCAAACTCTCTTTGGAAAGTTTTCCTATACCTCAGTGGTTTTCCTATTAGGAAGAGAGTTGGGAATGGCTCTTTTTCTTTCATTGATAAAGCTGATCACAGCTCCCCTTCCTTTAGGGTACAGGTGGTGTCCTAGTGGTGGGCATTTATCTTACCAAGTGGTTCTCTCTGTTTCTTTTTCCTGGCAAGGGACAATGTTAAAGGATGCATTCCTCATTCTATAATACATTTAGTTCAGTTTCACTACCACTTGTGAGTATTTTTAAATGGCAAGACAGTTTAAGGAGCGCTACAAGATTCTAGTTGAATCTTTATCTTAAGATTGGGCTCAGAGCTTAGGCTGGAGACACTCTTGGTGCTGCTACCCATGTTACCCTTCCTGCTCCCTACTGGTCAGCAAGGTTGTTGCTGTGAGGGTAACTGAGTGTAACAGTAACTCTGGCTTACATTTAGTTATTTTGGACTACCACTAGGGTTTCAGTTATTTTTAGTGGACATCTAAACCATCCATGACTTGAAATCTAGAAGTTGTTCCAACTTTTTTAGAAATGGTTCCCAAGGTAATTTGTAAGATAAGACAGTCAAAAGGACACTTCCTCCTCCTGATAGCCCCAGAGTGGCCAGGAAGATCATGGTTCTCAGACCTAGTGAATCTAACTCAACAGTCTCCTTTTCAACTCCCGCTTCGGGGGACCTTTTCCCTCAGCATTCCATTCTGAATCCATATCCAGAGGCAATGCAGTTAAAAGCAAGGCTCATGATAGAAGACTTTTAAAACAGGGTTTCTTCCAGAAAGTGGTGGATGCCCTAATGGCCTTTAGGATGGTTTCTGTGTCTGCAGCTTACGACCTTGTGTGACATACTTTCTTCAGTAAGTCAGTGAAAGAGGTATCTGGCCATCTGAGGCTGCAGTTCCAAAGATATTGCATATTTTGCAAGCAGGGGTAGAAAAGGGTCTAGTGTTAAGCACCCTGTGAACGATCAGGTGGCTGCACTTATGGCAGCACTGGAAACATCAGTGGGCTCATCCTTGGGAACCAACTTGGAGGTTATCCATTTCTTCAGGGCTGTGAGTAGAAGCTGACCATCTTTCCGATTCCCGGTGCCACTATGAGACCAGAATTTGTTGTTGAACACTCTGTGTAGGGTACCTTTTGAACCTCTTTCTTCAGTACCTATGGGCATCCTGTCCTACAGGGTGTGTTTCTGAATTGCAGCCTATTCAGCCAGAAGGACTGGAGAACTTCAGGCACTATCCCATAAAGAACCTTACCTTATAATGCATAAAGGGAAGGTGGTGTTAAGGATGGTTCTGTCCTTTGTGCCTAAGGTCTCTACACCCTTCCATGTAAATCAGGAAGTCTGTCTACTGTCCTTCTGTCACAAGCCAGCAAATACAAAAGGGAATGAATTGCACAGATTGCATTTGTGCAAGTTATTTAAGATTTATCTAAAAAAAACAAAAAACAAGAGTTTAGAAAATCGGAGAGCGAGTTTGTTCTCTTTGGAGCAGCAAATAAAAAGGGCCAGAAGGCTTCTAAGGCCACCTTAGCTAGATAGGTAGGGGCTTGCATTGCCAAGTGTATGCAGCTGAGAAGGAAAAAGCTCTTGTTGTAATCAAGGTCCTTGCTGTGTCCTGAGCTCTACCAGGGCCCTTGCTGTGTCCTGGGATCTACCAGGGTCCTTGCTATGTCCTGAGCAGAGAGGAGAGGCATCTGTGTTGCAGCTATGCGAGGTGACAGTGTGGTCCTCCGGTCTCACATTTACTAACCACCACAGATTGGATGTCCAAAGTTCTGCTGATGTGGCCTTTGGATGCAGAGTTTTGCAGTCAATGGGTACCAGATCAGTATTATATGTCCCCTGTATGGGTTATATGTGGTCCAGTATTCTCTCCCATCCTGATAAGGAATGCTGCTTTTTAGAACTCATATTGTAGTAACTCCCCACTGACAAGGTGGAGCAATACAGAAAGGCGAAATTCCTTCATACTTCCTGTAATTTATTGTTCAGTTAGTTCCAACGTTGTCAATGAGGTCTCTGCCACAAGCCCCTGGCTCCTATTGGAAAATATTGTATAGTATATCAAAGGAAGCTGGATTTCAGCAAAGATAATTTATGTGTGATTATCGTTGGTTATCTGGAATTGTCTGCTAGCAGTGGAAATGTTTATATTTTACTGGACATGCCTGGCGTGGAGGTTATCAGGTTGCAGTTTTTGAGTATAGTTCGGCGCTTCATCGTTACAGGTTAGTGCTCCAATTATTCTCTTAGTTATATTCAGTGTTCTTAATGTTTAAACCTCTTTATGCTGCAAGTATTATTAGCAGCATGCCAACACTGTAAAAGGATCTGTAGCCTGATATTTAAGAAGCATGATAGAAAAATCGGTAGTCAAGATGCCTTTTGCCAGGTTTCTAAATGGGGTAGCTTATCTGTTTATCCTTTTATACTAATGTGAATTATTTATGTTATAAAGTTGGTTGGTATTAGGCTACGGAGAGAGCTCAGTGACTTTGACGACAAGATCATCATTGGTTACATACTATAGATG
The DNA here is from genome assembly GCA_016271365.2 of Neoceratodus forsteri. Taxonomy (NCBI): domain Eukaryota; kingdom Metazoa; phylum Chordata; order Ceratodontiformes; family Ceratodontidae; genus Neoceratodus; species Neoceratodus forsteri. The sequence goes on along the minus strand of CM057454.1, from coordinate 262,779,853 downwards.
TATAGCTGTACTGCGTGGACAAAAGTGATTCAGTAGCTAGTGATCTCGGATTCCTCATGTACCCAAGATTCTGTGCTGCTTGACAGGTTTGAGCTGTATCACTACCCTGTGGGGGTGTTCCATTACCCATATGTATTACCTCTCCATTGAAAACGTTGGAGCTAACAGAACAGGAAATTATGGTAAGTATGAAGGAAGTTATACTCCAGCCCTTACTGCTTCTCCCATCCCTATGGAAAATCAGATCGTCGTCTTTTTCTTCTCAAGCTATGTCATGCATGATGCCATCAGCTCTGTTACCCCCTTCCCATTAATGACATCCCATTTTGCTTCTTCACCTTCCACTCCCTCTAACCACACCAGTTTATCTTTCAGCATTTCCCTTACCTTGCCACGGTATACCTTTCTGAAGACGAGCACTATAGTTCTTGAACTTGAGTGATGTGTTCTTGTGATTGTGTTGAACAACACTGATTGTGGTCTCTGGACTCCAGAGTGGTTCCCTCACCTCTGCTTCTCTGTGTCAACATATGACAGAAACCAATGGTGGCCTCTTTGGTCTGTTCCTTGAGCCACTGCATGAGAAAGCTGCACTTCTGGTTGCTGGGATTTCCAAGTTCATATCTCGCATATTTAGGTTACCCACCATCATCAACTTCCCTCTGGTTATGCCTTCCTGATCGCCTTCTCTTTCCTGTTCCCATCCTCTTCCTCTTTTGGCAGTCTGTAAGCCACTCCAACTCTGATCTTTACGCCCACTTCCGGTGTCAGTTACACCTAAACTGCTTCTGTTCTGTGCCCACCCCCAGAGTAGCATCTTCAATGGCTTCTGTACTTTTCTTAGCATATGGTACCACCCTCTCCCCTGCTTTTTTCTTTACCTCCTGTAGAGTGATTATCCTGGTCCTGCAGGTCCCAGTCATGAATTTCTGTTGCCCATGTTCTGATATAGCTAATAGGTCCATCTTTGCCTCCCCCACCTGTGGACTGGAAGGACCTCTGAGAAGGTCACAGTACTGGCCAACCCTTTATGCCTTGTACCCAAGCCTCCGAAGCTAGCCTTCATTGCTCCCAACAGCCTTCCTGGCACATCATTGGTCCCCAGATTGACAACAAAGTCTAGTATCCCCCCCGCCACCTTCCTTAACCTACCCATCTACCCTGGGCAGGGACCCTATCATAAGCCGCTTTTGGGAGACTGTTCGCCTGGTCTGCAGCACGACCATAGTCTCAGCACGCCCAGCTATAAAATCCTTGCCATAAGAAACCTCTTTCTAACTCTCCCTTCCCAGCTGTTGTGCTCCCCTGCAGGCGTTGCCGCTGCTGAGGCCCAGGTTGCAATAAGGTGCTATTTTCTGGGAGGAGGACGAGCGTGCACTAGCCTGCTTCACTGAGTGGGTGGAACAGTTGCTTGTAGTGATTCCAGAGCCATTCTATCCCTAGTCGTTGCCACTTCCCTGACCTCCCTCCTTGCCCACTAACTTCCAACCCCTACTGAGAAATTCTAGAGGTCGCTGAGGAAGAGGAGTAACAGTGAGCACCTCAGCCCCCACTGCAGCATGCTCTGCAGCTAGTAAATTACTGTGCATGCTGCCACCAGCTCTGAATGGAGTATTACCAGTGTTCTGCAGACCAGCCAGCCTCCATACCTTCTCAGTGTACCCTGGAGGAGTGTGGCATTGCAGGACATGATGCACCTAGGATCCCTTCTGAACTTAAATTACTATGTTACTCTATATACAGTATCCTAAAACTAGATTGTGCTCATAGTAGGTTTTTTATGTCACCGTTTGTTGACGTGCTACATTTGATCGTTAATCTCAGAAAAATAGTCACATGTATATATATATAAAAAAAAACTTCTGTCAGTAAGAAACATTACAGTATCTTCCATTCCCAACGTACCTATTACTACTGTAATTACTGCAGCATGTACTGTGATAATTACATTGAAACCAGTGTACATTGCTGTATGTTACTGCTGTAATTATACTACATGGTAATTATATGGCAGTGGGTAAGGTGGGAACGGTCAGCACTGTAGATTTGTCAACAGTATTTTTTTTTAGTGTTTATTTCTCACAGAAATATAATTCATGGTAATATGAAGTGCATTTAGTTGCTTGTTTGAAAAGAACTATTTTGTGATATTTTGTCTGCGAAATATCAATAACATAAAGGATTTTTATTGTGAAAATAAGATGCAGACTGCATATTTTAGGATTAAGACAAAAACACCATGATGTGAACATGTGTCTTCAACTTGAGGCGAGTCAAACTGTGTAGCCCATTGCTCTGAGGGCTAGTTACATGCAGGAGGCCTGGGGAAATTATAGTATTTTATTGAAATGCTGCAGAGGCATCCAGCATTGTTCCTAGATGGCGAACATTATCTTAAAAGGTACTGTCGCCTTTTTGTATGACACTAAGTAATTAGTATTTGGTAATTTGATCGTACAGATGTTCTAAGACAAAAGGATACTAAATGTGTATTGCATTCTCAAGCTGACTGTGCCTTTCCAGGAACTTATTTATAAAATAATCCTAGTCGACTGCTTCTCATTTTTTCTTTGCAGAAATGCTCCCTGTGACTGTCTGATTGTATAACTGTATTACTGTCATTAATTCTGGGTCACCCCTAAAAAATCAACTTTTGGTCCCAGTGGGTTCACCCGGTCACCAAAATGAAATAAATAAAATAAATAAGGTGGCTGCAACCTTTTAAAGATGGCTACACTTCGTATGTGTTTATTTATTTATTTAGAAGTTGGTAACCGGGAAAGACACAGTGAGCCAGGGCTCGTTTCCAGATGTGAGTTGGGGAGGGGTAAAAGGGGGAAACATGTTACAAGTGCAGTACAGTGTACAAAAATGCAAGTCAATGTCAGCAAGTTTAACACAGGGCAATTGGTACACTCTGAGGAAACTAGCAAAGTCAAGGACAACAACCAAGATGCATTACTGTAGCAGCTGTGGGTAAAGTAAGCAAGCATAAAAGAAAAGGGGAGACGTATTAAGTTTTGATGGAGCACGTGTACAAGGAGGCAGTGGTAGGGGTGAAAATGCAGTCAAAGAACTGCAGTAAACACAGGAGTATTTCTGCACCAGGCAAAAGTGCATAGTGACAAAAGGGCAGCATTTGAAGGGCTGAGACAGAAAAAGGGGTATAGAGATAGGGGTGGAAAATAGGAGGGCATTGGCGCAGGTAGTTGTCTCAGGTGAAGTCTAAAGGCAGGGAGAGGGAGATAGGTGGAAATGAGAAGGGTGCAGGTTTCAGAGGGAGGGGAGGTGATAGGAGAAGACCCCTTGGCCAGCAACAGCATGAGGTTGGGGGATAGAGAAGATTCCTGCACCGAATCGGGTAGGAGGAGCTGGGAGCAGGGGATAGCAGAGAGGAGAGATAGGAGGGCAGTGACCCGAACCAATGTTTGGTGATGAAGGTGGCACAATGTGCCTGAAAATGTGATGGGCAAGGGGCGGATGGAGAGGGAAAGTGCAGAGATGGAGTGCGAGGGCGCAGGGGCGAAGCAGCAGAAGGCTTTGCATAGGGTATCCAGTCTTTCAGGGGAGGAGGAGGGGGAGATGCTGTAGACTATGTCAGTATAATTGAAAACTGGGAGCACTCTTTTGGTTATCAGCTCTTTACGGACTGGTAGACGGAGGCATTCTTTATTTCTGAATAAGACACCCAGTTTGGGGCAGAGTTTGGAGTGGATGGCATCTGTATGGATGGAAAAGTCAAGCTTGTTGTCCAGCCAGACTCCTAGGTATTTGAGTGTGGGGACCACTTGCAATGGGGTACCATAAAGAGTAGTTAAAACAGGGGGAAGACAGCAGCCTGGCCAGTTTCTGGGAGGAGCTGAAGTTCATGGTTACTGTGTTTTTGGTGTTGACCTTAAGCTGGTTATCGTGGAACCACTGTAGAACATTGTGGAAGTTGTGTTGGAGTGGACCAGACACAGCAGAAGCTGTAGGGCTGGATGCGTCGATGACTGTGTCCATGTATGTATGGTTGTTTGAGGAGGCACATGCAGAGGGGAGGTCATTAAGGAAAACGGATAAATAATTTACCCTAGTATGGAGCCTTGTGGGACTTCAGCAAGGATGGGGGAGGACAGAATACCCTCAGCCTGAACAGACTGCTGACAGCCTGAGCAATACAATTGGAACCAACCCACAGCTTTAATTGAAAGGCTGGCAGAACACAGTTTGGTAAGGAGGAGGAGGTGAGACACTGAGTCAAAGGCCTTGGCCAGATCGCTGAAGATAACTGAGGTGATGTGGCCCTGGTCCATCCCTGTAAGGACGGATTCAGTATCCCGCAGTAGGGCAGATACGGTAGAGCTGTGCTTTCTAAATCTAGGTGGAAAGGTGAGAGGACGTCCGAGGAGTGTAAGAAGTTGACAAGTCTGGAGTAGAGGAGGAACTCCTGAAGCTTAGCAAGGGAGAGGAGGAGAGGTGGAGGCCAGTAGTTGCCAGGGAAGTAGGGGGTCTCCCCCTTTATTAAGGGGGAGAACCTTACAAATTTCCAGGCCTGGGGGACCATACAGTGTGAGAAAGCATAGGTAATGATATGAGTTGGGGGGAGGCACTGGCTGGGGCTAAGATGCGTAGAAGCTTAGGGTCCAGCCCATGGGCACCACCCGGACTTGGAGGGTTGAGGAGGTGAGGGCAAGACAGATTTTGCAAGGGGGTAACAGGAAGAGAGTTCCATTTCAGCGATGACCGGTGGGGGTTGGGAAGGGGGTCAAAGGGGAGGGCGCAAGTGGTGAAGACGGTATTAAGATGGCTAGCAACTGAGGCGAGGTCCGGGACTGAGGAGCCGTTTACCAAGAGGATGGGGGTAGGATTGGGCAGAGAATTTAAAAATGGAGTGGATTACTTCCTAGGATTTAGCAGGGGAGTCGAGTTTGGATTGGAGGATCTTACTTCAAGTGAGGCTCTTGCAGCAGGCAAGTAACCGGTAGGACTTAGCCACCAGCCACCAGGCGCCAGGACCACACGGAAACTTTCTAGCTAGCAATCTACCATGGGGACTGCCCACCATCGATTTTACCCTCTGACAGCCTATCCTATAAAGGTAGGTGGTCCCCCATCCTCAGTTCTTTCCTGCCATTAACCTGTGCACATCGTACCTTAGCGGATGCCGCTGCTACAGTCGACCGCCATTACTCACGCTTGCCGCTCTTTCTTTTCCTTTTTTCTATCAGTTTAAACATCGATTTTTTTTTTTGGTGTTTCTGCCATTGAGTTTGTCTTCTCCACCTGCCCTGTCTTCCTGCTGCTCCACAAAGTGTGTCTGTGGCAAACAGATTCCTGAAAAGGACGGACACTTGGCGTACATCTTGTACCTAGGCTACAGCCATGACACTGAAGCCTGCCAGATTTGCCAGAAGTTCAACCAGGCCACTCGGAAACGTCATCTTAAAATACTGGAGAGCCATCTCATCAAGCTAAAGTTGATTGTCATGGAAAAGGAGCTGCAGGCCAGGAGCTCTTCGACTTCACCTGTACAGTCTTGTAGGGCTTCTTCTTTGTCTTAATCCTGGGAGAAATCTGGTGGGAAGCATAAGGACCGGGACTGGTCTACTTTCAACTTGTGGTCACCACATAAGCCTTCAACTACATCAGAGTCGTCCTCCCGTGGGGGGGGGGAGAGAGACTCTGCTCCTACAGCACCTCCTGTCCTTGGCTCCGCAGGGCTGCCGGTGGCCCAGCCACCCACCCTCATTTCTGTAACAGATGGCAGCTCTTCTGGGCACGGGACTCTGTCTCTTGTCCCTCAGCCCCTGACGCTCAGGCCTATTACCCCATGGGTTCTCAGCCAGGCAGCTTGACTGGTGTTGATGCTGCTGGCATGCCCCCACCTCCCGCCAGCCAAGGCACTGCCTACGTCAGCCCTCTCTATGAGTCCTGCCGTCAGCCATAATAGACCGCACCTACAACAGGCTACCGACACCTCCCTTAGTCCAGCATCACTGCTGCCTTCGCCTGGGTGGTTCTCTCCCCCCCCCCCGGCCAGGCACCTGTTTCTCCTTCTAACCTGATGCTCACGGAATCTTCTCCCACATGTTGCTGCTGATGCCTGCAGGGCTGCCGCCAGCTGTGCTGCTGCCCCAGCCTTCAGACCCAGCTCCTACGTTGCCTCTACCGCAGCCTGCTGGCCAGACTCTCATTTTGCCCTTGCTGTACCCTGCAGGCCTGGCACCTGCCCCACAGCCAAAGCCATCTGGGCCCCTACCAGGGTACCCTACACTGGTTCCGCTGGCCCTGTTGCCGCTATTCCCTTACCCGGTGCTGGCTTACCCTTATATGCCAGTTTATAATTCTTACCCAGCTTCAGTAGACTAGAATGCCCTATTCTCTGTGTGGTGGTTCTTCGCACAGAAACAGACCCCTGCCCCTCAGGGCCAGCCTCCGTTGTCCCCCAGGCAGCCAGTAGGGGACCTTCCACCCCAGGATAGGGGACAGTCAGGTGACAGTTTTCCCCAGATGTTGGGGTCCTCCGGGTCCTGACCCAATGTTGGCTCTGACTCTTGCCAGGAAGGACACTCGCCAGCTGAGAGTGAACCAGATGAGCCGGATGAGGATGACTCTGACTACTCAGAGTCTTTCTCCACCCCGGGGGAATCCTCTGAGGGTGAGAAACCTGTCAAAGTGGTCCCGAAGTCCCCTCCTGATGATCCATCTTTTATGGACGTCATGAGACCTATCCAGTCCACCATAGGCTGGGAAATAGAAGAGCAAGAACTGGAGAGGTGTCACCTGGCCATTTATTTGAGGCAGCAGGATGCCCTCCCCGTGGTGGTACCTTCCCTGATCGACTCTTACAATGATGTCACCATGGCGACTTGGAGTCATCCCTCTTCTATTCCTCTTCTGCCTAAGAAGGTGGACATGCTTTATCATGCTCCAGCTAGTAAGCCTTTTTTGGGTGGGCCACTGTAAGGCTAACATGGTGGTCATCAACGTGGCACATGACCGTACCAAGAAGCCCAAGTACCTCATTGCACTCCCCCCAGACAGGGAATCCAGACAGCTGGACCACTTGGGTAGGCGCGTCTTTGTGTCCACTACATTGTCTATCCAGGCTATTAACTACCTGGCCCATATGGTCCAATATCGGAATGTCCTCTTGGACCAGGCCAGGGACCCCATTCAGGCTTTGCCCAAGGATCCCTCCAAAACTCGGCTCACTTAAGTACTTAAGTCGGGTTCCTATGTCGGCAACCACGTCCTTCGGGCTGCCTGTAATGCTGTGGACATCTCAGGCAGGACAGCGGCCATTGGTGTCTGTCTCCAGTGCCATTTGTGGCTCTGGGTTTCTGGTTTTGCCTCAGATGTGCAGTCCAGCAGTTTGAATATCCCCTTTCAGGGCTCCATCCTCTTTGGAGGGGATGTTCAGGATATCATTTCACTCTCCAGGATTCGGGCTATGCCCTCCGGTCCATTCACTCGCTGTACCACACCCAACCTAAAACAGGTCAGTGATCTTTATTTCACTACTCCCCCTGCAAACACTCCCACCCACCTGCCAAAGGTCAGGGCAAATGCAAAGCAGCATCAGCCTCCTCTTCAGCGGCCACCACAGCCTCTCGAGCGCCTGCAGCCGCCCTCCCAGTGCCCACTCCTACCTCCTGACTCCTTAGCCAACCCCCCCCCAAAAGAGTTCTGGGGGAGGCTGTCTGGCTCAATGGGGAAGGGGTTTTACTCCTGCTTCTTTCTCGTCCCCACAAAGGCTGACGATTTTCGGCCCGTCCTGGATCAGAGTCATTTGAACTTGTACAAACCTTTCAGGAGGGTCACCCTTCAGGTATTGCTGCCCCTCCTGCACCAACGGTTTGGCTCTGTTCTCTGGACATGCAGGATGCATACTTGCATATCCAGATTTTTCCTTCCCGCTGATGCTTCCTCCACTTCCAGCTTCAGGGAGCCTTTTTTCAATTCCAGGCCCTCCCTTTTGGCTTTTCTTCAGTCTCCAGGGACTTTACCAAGTGCCTGGTGGTGGTGTAGGCTGCCTTAAGGAGATAGGGCTTCTATGTGTTCCTCTACCTGAACGATTGGCTATTGGTGGCACACTCCAGGGACCATCTTGTCCAGATCCTGGAGTACACCTTCCATCTTTTTCTGGCTTTGGGGATCACCATCAGTCACCCAAAGTCCTGCGTATCTCCTTGCCAGTGCCTCCAGTACATAGGGGCTGTTCTGGATTTTGCCCATGGGCAGGGTGGAATGCCTGATGGCCCAAGCTTGTCTGGTTTGCTCCAGTTGCCAGGTCCCTGCCAGGGTATTCCTGCATCTCTTGGGTCATATGGCAGCAGCCATTGCCACATTTCCCCTCACCCCACTGCACATACAGGTTCCTCAGTGGACCTTGAGGGTCCAATGGGACCAACACATGGATGACCTGGACCAGATGGTCATTGTCTCCAACCCAGTCAAGAGAGTCCTGTCGTGGTGGCTGGATCCAGCCAACCTCCTTTGGGGGATCTCCTTTCAACTCTCAGCCCCTCATCAGATTCTCATGATGAATACCTTGGGTCTGGGCTGGGGGGCTTATCTGGCCACTCGGGGGAACGTGGACTGAAGTGGAGCAGGATCTCCATATCAATGTCCTGGAGATGCGAGCTGTTCTTTATGCTCTGCTGGCCTTCCAGACTCATCTCCTTCCCAGTCCGCTGTTGGTGCAGACAGACAACATGTGCATAGTGTATTACATAACAAGCAGGGGGGCACTCACTCTTATCCCTGTGTCGGGAGGTGATGAGAGTTCGGTACTGGGCTGTCGCACACAGGCTGGAGCTCTTGGCCGTACATGTTCCAGGCATCCAAATTGTCCTGGTGGACAGTCTTAGTCGCTCCCAGTCATGGGCTCACAAGTGGGAGCTACTGACCCCGGTGGTCAAAGAGCTCTTCGACAGATGGGGTCAACCAGAGTTGGACCTTTTTGCTTTCCCCCTCAGTGCAAAACTGGCACTTTTCTACTCGCTCGATCCTGGGCCTTGAGTTTTCTGGTGATACGCATTGTCCCTCTCCTGGAAAGGGAGGTTTCTGCACGCCTTCCCTCCCTTCCTGCTCCCACAGAGGGTGCTTCTCAAGCTCCAGTTGGAAGGGATGGAGATGATACTCATAGGCCCTTTCTGGATGAGGCAGATTTGGTTCCCCTTGCTGAAGCAGTTGGCAGTGGAACCTCTGGTGCCCTTGCCTTTGTGCACAGGCTTGCTCTCCCAGGACCAGGGCACCCTGGTCCATCTGGACCTCAAGTCCCCACATCTCCATGCATGACTCCTGTGGACCTAGCTATTGCCTGCTTTGGGGTGTCCTCTAGGGTCACTGACATCCTGGTGGTGGCCGGAAAGCCCTCTACCAGGACCACTTATGCTATGAAATGGAAGCGCTTTTACATTTGGGCCGCAGTTCACTATTTGGATACGTTCACCCACCTGGTGAATCAGGTGTTGGAGTGCCTTCTCTCCCTCTCCGACTCGGGCTTGGAGTACTTTTCACACAAGGTGCATCTTTCTGCCATCTCTACATATGATGCGCTTGTCGAGGGCAGGGCTGGGGCTCGGCTTGAGGTGTCCCACACTTGATGGTGATCTGGATGTCATTATGCACTTAGGTACTAATGACCTGGCAAACGGGAAGCCTAAGGAAGTTCAGGAATAGTTTAGGAAATTGGGAAGGGGTCTTAAGCAAGTAGCTACATCTATCACCTTCTTGGAAGTACTGCCTGTGAGAGGCACGGGAGAGTGTTGGGACGAACGCACCAGGAACTTTAACACATGGTTGAAGAATTGGTGCTGCGAGGAAGGGTTTGGATTCATTGGTGACTGGGGACCCACCTGGAGGGATGGGGCTTGTTCAAGTCTGATGGCCTGCATCCGTTCTGGAGGGGAATCCAAGCACTCAATAATAAGTTTAAATACTACATGGACAAACATTTAAACTAGCCAAGGAGCCCAGTGGCGCAGAGGGTTGAGGTGCTGGCGCCTTACCTCGAACCATGCTGGTGACCCGGGTTTGGGAACGGACTCGGGAAGCCGGGGGTTGGCAGGGGGAGGATAGGATTGAGCATACAAAGGACTGGTCTCCTATCCTGGGTTGGGGTTGGGGAATGCCTCGCTCAGCAGTGGCCACCAGTGGAGACTGGAGGCACTGCATGAGTGGCGCGATGAGGGAACCTAGAAATCCAGAAATACCGCTCAGGTGGCCGCTGGATGACAGCCCGCCGTCCCCCGATTCCTCCAGTGCCTTCGGCGAGCCTGCTTCCCTCAGCAGCATCCCTGGGCCCTATCGAGAGTGCACTGGAATCCTCCCTGGTGCCTTCCTCTCGGAGGAGGGGGACCACCGCTAAGGGATACATTCGGGATATCCCAGGGACTGGCTGCATTGTGAGGGTCAGAGAGAGAGAGAGAGAGCTCGGGTAAGGCCAGTGGGGATTGGTGAGGACTTGGAAAGAGCCTGAAGGAGTGGGGGTCACCAGGAGCAAGGAGGGGAATAAACAAATAATGCAAAAAAAAAAAAAACTAACCAAGGGGGAAGGCAGGACAGCAAGGAGGGTACCTAATTACCCACCCCCACAGCCAGCAGTGGAACCAGTGAACAAAGCAGTGTGCAAAACATTTACATAAGCACCCAAGGGCATAGGCAGAAGGGGGACAAAATTCAACAGAACGGCAGACAAAAGGGAGAACCAGGGATAAAAGACAACCAGGCAATGGGTTGGAGTAGAACAGCTAAGCAGTCCAGGGAGTTCACATCATGGAAAGCCATGTGTGCCAATGCCAGGAACCTTAGCAACAAGATGGAGGAACTGGAGGCTGCCACGGTGCAGTCGGACCTGGGCATTATGGCCATCACAGAGACGTGGTGTAATTGATAACCACAAGTGGGAGATGGCCATACCCAGCTACAACATATTCAGAAGAGACAGGGCAGGCAGGAAGGGAGGAGGAGTGGCACTTTATGTGAAAGATGGCATAAAGGCCACAGAGATCCAGGAGGAACAAAATGGAGGAGAGATACTGTGGGTTAAGCTAAAAAGGAAAATGGAGTCAACCATCCACACAGGGGTGGTCTGCAAACTACCAGCCCCAGAGGAAGAAACAGATAGGGAGTTAATGCTAGCCATCCAAAGGATGGCAGACAAGGGGGAGGTGGTGCTGGTTTGAGACTTCAATATTCCAGACGTGGACTGATGCCTCCCAGCAGCAGCATCAACTAGGAGCAGATTTATTCTGGACTTCCTTCAGGGTGCCTTCCTTAAGCAAGCTGGTCATGGAACCAGCTCGGCAGAAGGCAGTACTGGACCTCGTGCTCACAAATGGGGACAGTGTGATAGGGGTAACAGTGGGGGAGCGCCTGGAGAACAGCGACCACCAGTCACTGTGATTTGAAATCACAGAAGGAACAGAACCAAACCGTACAAAAACACGTATCCTGGATTTTAGGGGGGCAGACTTAGGGAAAATGGGGACACGCTTGAAAGAGGCACTAATGGGAATGGGGAGAAAATCGGGTGGAGGAACAGTGGGCAATATTTAAAACCAAGATTACAAGAGTAACAGAATTAAGCATTAAGCAGGTTAACAAGGGGAAAAGGAAGAGGAAGCCATTATGGTTTTCCAAGGAGGTAGCAGAGAAAGTAAAAGCCAAAAAGATCACATTCTGGCAATACAAACAGGCAGAAGGGGATAGGGAGAAGTACCAGGAGAAGTAAAGGGAGTCAGAGAGGTCAGTAAGGGAAGCCAGGGCTCAGACAGAAGAGCGCATCACAGAATCAGTGGATAAAGGGTACAAAACTTTTTACAGGTACACTAGTGAAAAAAGATGGGCAAAGGGAGGGATAGTGGGACTGAAGGGGGAGGACAGGGGCCACGTGGAGGATGACAACAGTAAAGCTGACATACTGAACAGATATTTCTGCTCAGTCTTTACTGAGGAAGAGAATGGTAATGGGCCTGAAGGGAGTACAAGGGGTGGGAATGGTGCAGAAATGGACACAAGTCCCTTTACACGGTAAAGGTTCCTAAAGGAATTGGAAGGAATAAGAGTCGATAAAGCGATGGGGCCAGATGGGGTGCACCCCAGGGTCCTAAAGGAACTAAGAGAGGTGGCGGCTGAACCTCTGGCAATCCTGTTTAGCTGATCACTGGAAACAGGGGAGGTACCCAAAGACTGGATGCTGTTCACTTATACAAAAAGAGGAAGCAGGGAACTACAGACCAGTCAGCCTGAACTCGGTAGCGGGGGAATATCATGGAAGCAGTACTGAAGGAGAGATTGGTGGAACATCTTGTTGTCAATGGACTACAGGACCCAAGGCAGCATTGTTTCACCGGGGGAAGGTCATGCCAGACTACCCTCATTGAATTTTTCGACTGGGTGACAAGGGAGGTGGATCAGGGGAGGGCAGTGGACGTGGCCTATCTGGACTTCAGCAAGGCCTTTCACACTGTGCCACATAGAAGGCTAGTAAACAAACTGGGAAATATGGGAATGGACAGGACAGTAGAGCAGTGAGTGGGTAATTGGCTGGGTGGCAGGACACAAAGGGTGGTGGTAAATGGCTGTCGCTCCACGTAGGAAAGAGTGACCAGTGGGGTACCACAGGGATCGGTGCTGGGACCGGTCCTATTCAGTGTCTTCATCAGTGAAATTGCACAAGACCTAGAAGGCAGAATTTCCCTGTTCACTGATGACACAAAGCTCTGTAACAGGGTGGACATGCCAGATGGTGTAAACAGAATGAGGAGGGACCTGCAGAAGCCTTAAGAATGGTCAAGGGTTTGGCAGTTGAAATTCAATGCAAAGAAGTGCAAGATAATGCATATGGGGCACAAAAATCCTGGAACAACATATTAGTTGGGGGTGAAGATATAGCATGCACCAAGCAGGAAAGGGACCTTGGGGTTAACATCTCTGATGACCTCAAGGTAGGGAAACAGTGTGACAAGGCAGCAGGTAAAGCAAATAGGATGCTGGGATGCATAGGCAGGGGCATCACCAGCAGGAAAAGGGAGGTTATAATTCCACTATATAAGACACTGGTGAAGCCTCACCTGGAGTACAGTGTACAGTTCTGGAGACTTTACCTACGTAAGGACATAGACAAGGTAGAGAAGGTTCAGAGGAGGGCAACAAAAATGGTACAGGGATTACATCACAAGTCCTATGACGACAGGCTGAAGGACTTGAATATGTACTCTCTGGAGGAGAGGTGGAAGACAGAGGATATGATAGAGACATACAAGTACATTACAGGGAGGAACAGAGTGCAGGAATATACTATTTTCCAGTGAAAAAGATGTTCCAGGACTAAAGGGCATTTATTTATTTATTGAAATGTTTCACCAGGAGGGCACACTGAACAACAAGTTGCTGTGCTCATGGTGCGACGGGGATGGGGTGGGGTATCAACAAGAACATAGAGATTATGCAAGTAATGGATAGGTCCATTGTTACAGATTAAGTAAGAGCAGATAGACAGAAGTGCAGTGATTAGGACAAAGCAAAAACAGATACAAGTATTAAAATGATACCAAACAAATATGAGTCCTCAGTTTACAATAAAACACTACAGGCAGTACAAATAAAGCAGCAGAACTTTCAAAAGTGCAGTAATGTACCTAGAGCTGGCTCAGGGCAGAGAACAAGTGCTTTAAGGAAGGGGAGGTGAGTAGCTAAAGGTCACTATGGAGGAAAAGGAAGAGGAGGAGGTTGGGGGGGAGAGAGGGGGAAACATGCAAGGGCCTCATATCTTCTACAGGAGATGAGGACCCTGCAAGGGAAGAAGGGGCAGGAGGAAGAGGGAGGAGGAATACAGCCAAAACCTGTTCCCCTTCAGGGTGATGAGAACCCTGCAAGGGGGGAAGGAGTTGGTGGGCAGAACTAGGAAAAGGAGATTTAAGGAGGGATAAAACAGGAGCATCTAGGAGAGAGGAAGTTGTGGAGGGGAGTGCTCAGAGAGTAGGAGGAAGAGGAGTGTCGTATTTGATGGGGGAGGGAGTTCCAGATTTTAGGGAAATGATGGGCAAAACCAGTCTGGCCAATGAGAGTCGAACAGCGTGGTACCACCAAGGTACACATGTCTCTAGGTCTGAGGGAATGGGAGGGTGATAGGGGTGGAGGGAAAGAAAGAGAGGTAGGTGGGAAGAACACCAAGCCAGAATTTGGAGGTTAGTTTGACACAGTGGGAGAGGCACCTGTTTGAAAGAGAAGGGAAGGTAAGGGCATGATAGAGTACACAGTGGTGCCTGGGATGGGATGAAGTTGGAGGGAGGGCGATTCAGAGGAAACATGAGGAAGAATTTCTTCACAAGAAGTGTGGTGGACAAGTGGAACACCCTGCCAGAGGAAGTGCTGTTGCCTTGTCATGACCAGAACTGCTTGGGACTCAGTCCTACCGATGTTGGCCTGCTGCAAGAGCCTCCCTTGAAGTAAGATAATACAGTTACGTAAGAACTTAACCATTACAGTGGATCATCAAGAAGAGTTCTTGAAGCAGGCCCTCATTTTCCCTCCCTCCTTCGCCCTTCTGTCTCTGCTGTTCATTTTTCCATTCACAATGCTTCCTGCTTTTTCTTTTTTTGACTCTTGGGAACCTCCTTGGTTCTTCATTCACTGTCCATTCCGAGTCTCCAGCGGGAGAACTGAGGAGGGTGTAGGGGAGCACCCGCCTTTATAAGATAGGCTGATGTCAGAGGGTGATGTCCGTGGTCGGCGGCCCCCCATGGTGGACTACTAGCTAGAAAGTTTCCGTTGGGTCCTGGCACCTGGTGGTTAAGTCCTAATGGTGTTGGCCTGCTGCAGGACCTACTCTCGAAGATCTACTGTTACGGTAAGTTCTTATGTAACTGTACTTTTTGTTTTGAAGTGAAGGGCTTTGGCCATTCTAGTAGCCTTGGTGCATGAGTTTCTAAGTGATCTGTAGCATAGAAGTTCGGGTAGGAATTTGAAGGATTTGAAACAGGCCTAGGTCAGGTTGCTGGATCTGCATAGGGCAGTAAGGTCGCAAGTGATTCAAGGAGTGTAGGTATGTTGAATTCTTGATTTTCTGAGGGAGGCTTGCGCGTTTCATGTTTGAGAGAGCATGGCTAGGACGTGGGATAGGGCAGTATCGATGTCTGGGGTGAGGTAGACAGGTGGACCAGTTCAAGGTGGAAAGGTCGTAAACCAGAGCCTGAGTGTTGAGCAATCTGAGGAGTCTAGTTAAAACATGTTTGGGAGCAGAGTGGGCAGGTTTCACTTTTCTGATGCAGTAGGTCATGCTGTGATCACTGAAAGCATCTGGCAGTGTTCCATCAGTTATAATGGAAATGGGGAGAAAGGCTAGTACCCAGTCCAGTAAGGAATGATTTGAGGATCCCACAGGGATCAGTCCTTGGGCCCCTTCTGTTCAACGCCTACGTATCTGACATAAGGACAGGAATCAGGAGTGAGATGAGTCTCTTTGCAGATGACTCGAAACTGGGGGCGGTGGTGGATGGGGAGGAGGGGAGCGTGGCCCTGCAGGGGGACCTGGAGGCTCTGGAAAGATGGTCTAGAAAGTGGAAGCTGAGGTTTAATGCAGGGAAATGCAAGGTACTCCACCTGGGGGCCAGAACCCAGGCCAAGTGTACACCCTGGGGAAATACTACAAGTCTCAATGGCTGAGAGGGACCTGGGGGTGGTGGTGGATGTCAAGATGAACAACTCTGAGACTTGTAGGAGGCAGCAGCCAAGGCCAACAGGATGCTGGGATGCATCGCTAGGGGATCACCTCAGAAGGAGGAAGTGATACTCCCTCTGTATAACTGCTTGGTGAGGCTGCACCTGGAGTACTCGTGCAGTTTTGGAGGCCGACTTAAAGAGGGACATTAACCTCCTGGAGAGGGTCCAGAGGAGGGCAACCAAATGATTTGGGGCTTGGGGGACAGGACCTATGAGGAGAGGCTCAAGAGCTAAATATTACACTTTGGAAGAGAGAAGGACCAGGGGACATGATAGAGGTCTTCAGGTACATGAAGAGGGTAAATAGGGGAGGAACAGTGAGGTGCTTGAAGGAAGGAGGGAGGGGCCACTAGAGGGCATGGGTGGAAGCTGGAGGGAAGATTGGGGAGAAAGGAGGAGGTGCTACTCACTGAGAGGGTGGTAGAGCCATGGAATGCACTACCTAGGGGGCTGGTGGAGGCAGAGACAGTGGAGGGGTTCAAGAGGGGTGGAACAGGTACAGGGGAAGGGTTCAGGAAGCAAAATCCAATGCAGCAAGAATATCCGGAACTGGGAAGGGAGAAGCCAGAGAAGGCGAGGGGGACAGCAAGGTCAGCACCCAGGGTGGGGGCTGACCAAACGAGCAGACACGAAAGACCATTAGGCCTATTCTGCTGGCATTTTAATATGTTAGTATGTTAGTTGGATTGGTTCAGAGATTAATTGAGCAAAGTTAAGGGACTATATCCTTTGGAGCATGGGTTTGGAGGAAGGGGACAGCAAGTTTAGGTTGAAATCATCCAAGAGGATGAGTTTGCCGGAAGCAGTATGGAAGACCAGGGAGGATATGATTTCAAGAAGGGAGGGGGAGGAGAGCTTAGAGGAGGCATAAAGGATACTTACAAAGATGGGGAGGGTCGAGAGGAGGGAAATTTTGGCCAGCAGGAGTTCGTGTGATGATGGAACTGATTCTTTGAGGGTGACAGAGCAGGACAGGTTTGGGCTTTTTGTTGCTTTTTCCTCCCCCCTCTTTGTGTATTATAAATCAGTATAGACTGCAACAGTGCAAATTTTGATTGTGTGGAGTGACTTACAAGACATCATTTACAGACCTGCCTGAAAATGGGAGTTCACATGTACATATGATAGAGCCAGTCTGAGCGTGCATGTTCAAGATAACGCATCAGCAAAAAGTTGCACCATCTCCATTTCTTTTTTGTGTTGTTTTCTTTTCTCCCCAGTTTGCGGCACGTTTGCCTCTTCTTTGGGTGAGCTAAGGCTTCTACCGACCCGTCCTGTCCCCCGAGCCTCTGCTCTCAAATGATAGCCACCCTAGGGTAACCCCGTGTAACCCTTCGCTGGGTGGGTCCCCCACCTCCAAGGGGAAGGCACCAGCCAGGGGGCCACAGACCAGCGCAGCATCTTGGCACCGGGGTGCTGCTGAGGTGGAAGGCTTCAGGGGCATTGACGGCCTCGGAGAGCCAGGCAGATGTCATCCGCGTAACCTGGAGCGTTTTTCACGTTTTCTGGTGTGTACATCCCTCCTGCGCCATCGTGCAATGCTCCTGGTCTCCACCAGAGGCTTCTGCCGACCGACACCTCCCTAACCCACCCCCAGGAGAGGAGAGCAGTCCCTACGGACACTCAATCCTCACCCGCCCCTGCCAGCCCCAAGTGTCCCAAGTCCATTCCCGAACCTGGATCGCCGGCGTGGGTCGAGATAAGGAGCCCATGCCTCAACCATCTATGCCACTGGGCCAACGCACCACCTTCATTTCAAAGGAAAGGAGATATCATTAGGTCAGTCACTGGTCATGCGTGAGGACAGGACTAGAATCCATCTTTCTTTTTAATAAACCTTTTAAAGATGTTTAAAATAACATAGTGTTGGCACGCTGATGAAAAGGTTTGCACCACAAACCTGAGAGGTAAGATGTGAAGGCCAGTTGGATAGGATCTAGCATCCAATTGGGTGCTGTCCAGCCAAGGGTGTGGTTGAAAGTTGGTGTATCTCACTGTTTGGCTGCCTCCTAGCACCAAATTGAAATCATCATAATCAGATGCACGAGGATGGTAGTGGTGCCTAATGCATGGAATGTATGCAGATGTCCTGACTGGCAGGAATAGGGTGTAACAAAAGAAAACAGCTCTTTCATTGCTAGATGATGACCACCAGCTCCACCATTTCATTGGGCTGCCTGTGGCACTACCTCCATTGATGTTTCCCTGTGTCCAGCCATAGCCCTCTTCTGCCCCCTTTGCTTACCAAGTAGGATAGCTTCACCACCACCACAAGCTACAGAAGCAAGATCTGTGACAAGAGGTCTGGGACTTTCTAAGGCCCCAGAGAAGTGGATGGGTAGCAGCAGTGCCCCTGACTGGAGACTGAACAAGGCAGTGCTTGAAGAAGGGGCATTGGGAGAGGCTGCTGCACCAAAAAACACACAAACGTAGTATTATTACATTAAACAGTTCAGAGCAGCACAACAATCTTCATCCTTAATGCTAGCAATCCCACGCAAAGCACTTCAAGGGGTAGATTACAGGTGTTTGGGCTGGGTGGTGAAAGCTAAAGAATGTTGTGCATGTAGACTGTTTTTATGTAATTCTAAGGTACTTGACTGGGTGGGTCAGTTGGTGGGACTGAGCTGGGTGGTGTGAGTGCTTAATATATAGCTGCAACAGGGCAATAGTGGCGGCTGGTCAAACATAGTTGTATAAATTGGTATATAGCTCAAGTTACCAGAAGCCACAATTTGGTGTTCCATGCGTACAGTTTGGTATACGCAGGAAACCAAATCACGGTAAATTTCAAGCTGTACCATCCAGGTAGCATTCCTCTGTAGTTTGCTATCCAAATCTGTCTTCTTTTATTAAGACATGGTGCCCTGAATTAGACACAGTAGCCTGTTCATGAACATTTGGCATTTACAAAGCATGTAGTATTATAGCATTTTTTTTTAATCCCACTACTGTGTTCTTGAAGAACTTTTGCAGTGTTACTTTTCTTGTACTGCTTCGTTTTACTTTTGTTATTTTCTTGTACTTTATTTGTAAAGGGCATTGCTGAATTAGCAGTGGAGTATATCACAAGAATACCCCTCCCATGAAAAAAAAATGTAAAGATCCTTTTCTTGTAAACATTAGAGAAGTTCCAACTGCGGAGGTTGTTAATCCAGAAAAAGGTTGCCAGTTCATCACTGTCCTCAGATGAACCCACTCCAAGTTAGTTGCATGGGTACTGGGGATCATTCCTCCAGGTTTTGTGATAAGAGTTCCTAATTTTGTACTCAAGAGATACTGGACTCTTCTCATCTCCAGTATCTAGAAAACCCCAGAGACCATCAGCAGTGTGCCAGACACTAGTTCACTATCTTAGCATGTAAGTGAAAGTGCTTGTACTACCTCAGCAGAGGGGAACAAGTTTCTACAGTTTACTGTGTGATTCCCAAAATTATTAGAGGATCCCTTAATTCTTGATCTTAAATTCTGTGATTCTTTAGTCAAATTAGTCTGATTCATGATGGAATATTCAGAACATTTCTTCCTGGGGGTTTCCCAGGGTTATATGAACCTATTTGATGCTTACCTGCATTTTCTAATCTGCCATTTGCTCGGAAGTTTGAGGGCATGATTCAGGATCAGCAATTTGCTACCATATTCTCTCCTTCGGACTGGCTCAAGTTTTCACTGAGGTATTAATGAGAATCGTGGCTCTCCTCTGAGGGAGGGTCATGGTGTAAAACCTATTGGGACAATTTTTCACTGCATTAGCTCACATACCAGTCCAAGGGACACCGCAGATCCTGTAGTATGTCAGCTAGGTAATGAACTTAGATAAGAGTTCCCTACAGTCATGTCAGAAACTAGGACATTTGGGAGGTAAATATTTACAAAGGTCAAGACTGTGTCTCCTTATCTCGATAGAGAATGGAGAAGCTGATAGATTCATCAGTCTTATCACACCACCCATGCCTACAGGTTTTGGGCCTAGTTAATGTCCCATAGAGATGGTCACTTGGTCCATGCTACATATGAAACCCCTTCATGTTACTCTTTTATCTCACTAGTCCCTGGTCTCACAGCAGTACCAAGTCATTGTATTGATACTGTGCTCTGCACACACGTTTTTAGAATGGCAGGTGGAAACACAGACATTCCAGAGAGACTGTCTTTCCACCTTATGGAGATGATCCTGGACACCCTGACAGGCTAAGATAACATATATGAACAGATTCTGGTGCAGGGATTGTGGTTCCATCCATAGTAGCAGAACTTTTAGATGAATGTCCTAGAAAAGAGATGAAGAAAGTGGGTGATTTGATAACCTTTCATTGGGCCAGCAACAGATTTGCAAAACACACGATTTCAGGCTACACAGAGCCCTTTCTATGTTGTTTTGCACACGTGCAAGCAACACCTTTTGGTAGTAGGAGAAATGCAGAGGTGTATCAGTGTTGGTGAATGCAGGGCATGCTTTAGTAGGTGTGTCCCTCATTCCCTAATTAGCCAGCATGCTAGCGCTGACACAAGAATTATGTAAAGTGCCACCAACTTGAAAGAAATGTGCCGCTGCAATGGGAGACAAGCTTATTATGCAGCAGCACAGATGACACACCTCCCGTATGTGCCTTTCCTGGTGAAACATTTCAGTAAACATGGTGGTGGAAGGGGCCGCCGCCACAGAAAGCCCGAAGAAAGCAACATCATAGGTGCAATCCTCAGAACAGAATCCCCCACCCCACCCCCAAACATTGTCTGGCACACCTGGAGCCCACCTCAGTGTGCTGCTGTCACACAAAGCCCACTGTGTCGCATGTCTCCCCCATGCCCATTGTGTGGCACACTGGGAACCCTCCCCAATGTGACCAACATCCTCCCAAAGTCATGGGCACACTGGGAGCCCACCAGTGTGCCCAACATTTGTTTTGTTTCACCTGTAAAGAAAGAAAGAAAATTGTCCTGCAATGTTTTTTTTTCTACACCTGAAAAAAACGGTCCTCAACTCTCTGCAGGGCCC
The DNA here is from genome assembly GCA_016271365.2 of Neoceratodus forsteri. NCBI lineage: Eukaryota > Metazoa > Chordata > Ceratodontiformes > Ceratodontidae > Neoceratodus > Neoceratodus forsteri. Next base: position 262,759,140 of record CM057454.1, on the reverse strand, counting down.
CTCTCCCAACCCACACCCACCCTCTGCGCACCCTACCTCCCCCAAACTTACCTACGGAGGTCCGCGCTACTATCTTCGTGGAGCGGAATACATCTGGACTCTTCAAAGCCGAACTGCAAAGTGAAAAATGCCAGTAAGCTGTATAATGACATCAATGGGGGTTCAACTTGAATGTCAGGCATTTTATTTATTTATTTGAGATATTCAGAAATTGAGTCATAGACTCAATTACAAAAGTTCCACGTTATACATTTAGGTACAGAGTAACAATTGTTGAAGTTGTCGATACAGTACAGTACATTACATTACAGTAAATGGTAGGATTTAGAGGCAGAGCTAGTGGTAACAGCACAGTACAGAATTGGAAACGTTTATTATGTTAGTGCACGTGGCAGTCCCAGAAGGAAACAGCAGGAAGCAATCAGATGGAAGACAGTAAAGAGGGGCATTATTGCACAGCCACAAAGTTGCAGGAGAAACTGAAACAGGCTGATAGTCATTTAGTGAACAGGGGAGAATTATGAGATGAGTATGTGGGTATAGGACCTCATGCTGTAGGGCAGTGTCACGGGCAGTCACAAACGTTTGAGTCCTGGAGGAGCTCCCTTAATCTAGATTTAAAGGGTCCTAGTCTTGTTTCCTTGGCTAGTGGGATAGGAAGAGAGTTAGCCCAGTACGGGGCTAGATAGGAAAAGGATCTTTGAAAGTGAGAGGTATGAGGGTGGGGTACCCATAGTAACGGCATGTCCGAGTTTCGTGTGGATCTGGCAGGGGTAGCTGGGTGAATGATTGTGGTGAGGGAAGGGGTGGCTATACCTAAGAGTATCTTTTTTGCCAGAAGGCAGGTATGATACTTGATTCTGCTATCTAGGTTTAGCCAGTTTGTGGAGTTATAGAGTGAACAGGTGTGCGTGAGACGATCTCACCCGAGGATGAGGCGGCAGGCTTTGTTGAGTACAAGGCGGAGACTGTTTAGTGAGGAGGTAGGGGCTGCACTGTATATGGTGATACCATAGTCTAGTAGGGAGAGGACAGAGGAATTTACGGTGAGCCGTAGGGCCTCGGGAGTGAGGCAGTGCTTGTGTCGATAGAGCACACCTAGTCGCGAGTTCAGGGCAGAGACTAGGTGTGGAATATGTTCCTTGAAGTTAAGGGCTGGGCCTAGCGTGATCCCTAGGTATTTAAAGCTGCTAACTTGTTCCAGAGGGGTGTGGGGCATAGGTACCTGCGGGGGTTTTGAGGGTGTGAGAAGACCATGACTTTGGTTTCCTTGTAGTTGATTACTAGCTGCTGGGTGGAGAGCCAATGTTCAGCTTCTTGGAAACTGTGTTGGAGTGATTGGTGGAGTTTAAGTGGGTCAGAGTCGGAGGCATGCAGGACTGCGTCATCTGCATAGAGGAGCAGGTTACTGGAGACGGCCGTTGGGAGGGAGTTCAGATACAGGCTGAAGAGTAGGGGGCCCAGAATTGACCCCTTCGGAACACCAGAGCGGACAGGGAGGCAGGGGGATAGGACAGAGCCTACTTTTACCAGTTGTGTTCTATCTGACAGGTAGCTGGTAAACCAGTTTAAGGTGTCTTCGGAGAAGCCAATGGAGGAGAGTGAGTTTAGGAGGAAGGTGTGGTTGACAATATCGAAAGTTTTGGAGAGGTCCACGAAGATGGCTCCTGTGAGGTGTCCTTGGTCTAGGGCGGAGTGGGTATGGGAGGTGAAAGCGAGGAGGGCAGTGGTTGTGCTATGTCCCTTAGAGACGCCATGTTGTTGGCTGCAGAGAAGATTGTATTTTGTGAGGTGGTCAGTGATTTGGTCGGCGACTATACGCTCTATGGCTTTAGATTGGGGGGGAGAATGGATAGAGGGCGATAGTTGTTAGAAGAGGTGCAGTCCCCACTCTTATAGATAGGGGAAATAGTGGCCCGTTTTCATTGGGAGGGGAAATGGCCTTGACAGAGGGAGCGATTTATAATGTGGGTGAGAGGAAAAAGGACTTCTGGGAGAGTAAGGCGAAGAAGTCTCAGATCTAGGGCATCACTGCAGTTTTGAGAGTGGCTTAGGGCTTTGGCCAGGTAGGGTTTAGCAGCTGCAGGAGAGAGAGTGGAGGTGTGAGTGGAGGAGCGGGGGGTGGGCCTGGGCCATGCCGGGGGTCAAAAGAAATTAGGGGGAGGACATGGTTAAGATGAGTGAAGGCAGAGTTTAGGGCTGAGGCTATGCTAAGGGGATCGGTGGAGATGTCGTCAATGACTAATTGGTCCGGTGGCTGGTTAGGTGCTTTACCACAGAGTTCCTTTATATTATTCCAGAACTTGCGCCCATCACCCCAGGTTAATGTTAAGGACACTTTATAGTAGTCCACCTTGACAGTGTTGAGGGCCCGAGTACATAGGTTACGAAATTCCCTGTAGCGTTGTCTGTCAGCTGGCCACTTGGTGTCATTAGCAATATGCCAAAGGGAGTCATGTTGACGCAATAGGCCCAGGAGGTGATCAGAGAACCAGGGGGCCTGGTTACCTTTGATCATTTTCTTGGTGAGAGGGGCGAAATTATCACATGTATTATTGAAAGAGGAGATAAATAGGTCAAGCGCAAGGTTTGGGTCTAGGGTGTTTACTAGGGGTGTCCAGTCCAATTTTCTAAGGTGGTCCTTGAGTGGGGATAGTTTGCCAGGGCTGAGCTTGCGCAGTAGCGTTACTTTGAGGGGGAGTTTGGGGGTTCTTCCAGCCCAAGTGAAAAGGACAGGAGAATGATCACTAAGAGTGTTGGGAAGTACCTGGGTGTTTGTTATTCTATGGGGGCGGTTTGTGAAGACCAGATCCAGGAGGGAGGATGTCCCTGTACAGTCATTAACCTGGGTGGGGGAGGTGACGACCTGGGTGAGGTTAAGCATGGTGGCATCATCAATATATGGGGCGGCTGTCTTTGCCAGCCACTTTTTGTTGAAGTCACCCATGACTATTTTTTCATAGTGGGGCGGTAGAGTGGAGAGGTAATTTAGGATGGTCTGGAAGGCAAGTTTGTGTTCCTTAGGAGGAATGTAAACAATAGTGAGTAGGAAAGAGGAGGTAGATCTACGTAGTGTTAATTTAAGCATTAGAGCTTGTGCCCTTGCTGCTAGCTGTGGCGTAGAAAGTATTTGGCCCGACAGTGAGTCCTTAAGATAGACAGCGCAGCCACCACCTCGCTTACCCACCCTATCAAAGCAATAGAGGCGGTAACCAGGGAGATTAACAGCAGAATCTGGTACAGAGGTGGAGAGCCATGTTTCACCGAGCCCAATGACGTCAGGGCGGTGTTGGAGAACCCACCCTTGGAAGGTGTCCCATTTCTTTTGTAGGCTACAGATGTTAAGTGAGGCATTGCGCAGCCCACTGATTGGGGTGAGGATGGGCTGATAGGTAGTCTGTGGGCCAGGGTTGGGATGGACGTTGCCCGAGAGGAGTAGTAGCAGTACAAGGGTCCTGAGGCAGTTGGTTTTTATTTGTGTGCATAGTTGGTGGCCCTTTTGCAGCACGTACCCTGTGGCTGGTTGGAAGGTGGGTACAGGGAGTTTCAGGGTCTGAGGGGCGGCGGCTAGGAGGAGGAGCATGTTGGGCTGGGGGAGGAGCAGAGGGGGGAGCAATACCGCGGGTGTGCAGGAGAGAGTGGGGTTACATAGGGTCCAGCTCCCATATTGATGCTCATTTATAGGCAGGTAGAGTATGGGGCAATGTAAGGTTGCATTTTTTATTTTGTGGGGGGTGCAGGCAGATGTGTAACTCCGAGCCCTAGTGCTAATTCGTGGTAAGGTAGTGAACAGGAGAGAGGAGAGCAAGGGGGGAGTGGCAGATTGCATGTAAATGCATGTCAGATGAGAAATTCCACTTCATCTGAGACGGAAAGGAGATCAGCAGGGTGGTAGTGAGGAGAGCGTGCAGGAACATGGTAGCAGGGGTGGAGGAGATAATTGCCCAGTCAAAATAAGGAGTGAGAGATTTAGCTTGAAACACTGTGGATGTGAGATCTAAGTAGTGGGTATGACTTCTGTGTGGAAAGAGATAACCTGCGAATGGTAAAGTAGGCTGATAGAAAAAAATGCAGGGGGTGCAGTCACACACAGGGTGGAGTCGCACAGCACTATATAGCGCACAGCCCACCAAGGGTGGTGGTGGGGGCGGTGGGGAGCCAACACTCTGCGTTGGCGGGGCCTAGTACGGCATTCCTCCTGTAGAGAAAGCCGGGAGGTGCACTGTCTCTACCTGTTGTCCGTGGTTCAGGGGGGCGGGGGAGGACAGCTCCAGCACACCCTCACGACCTTCCGCGACCTCCGGCCTCGGCGATTCCCTGGCTGGCTCTGGAAGATACAAGAAGAATAATAATCAGCATTTATATAGCGCTTTTCATACACAGTATCCCAAAGCGCTTTACAAGCAATGGTAGACTGGTAGTGAAGTGACTGAATGTGTGGTGGCAGCCATATCGCACATCAGCACCCACGCACAGCCTGAATAATTGCATGAACCGGTTTATGGGAAGGGGAATGTTGGCCAGGACACCGGGAATGTTCCCTACTCTTTTGCAAAGAGTGCCCTGGGTTCTTTTACTTCCACCTGGACATCCACCAGGACAACACCAGGATGGGCAGAAGGGACCTTGGTTTAACGTCTCATCCGAAGGACAAGGATGGTGAGTTACATATATTGCTACGATAGTGGGAAGTCTTAAGGTTTAGTAAACACTAGTAGCCGCGATAGGGCTACGCATTTAAACAGATTGCAGCACAACTATTAACAGCAGAGGGGAGGCAGTGATTAATTTAAGGTGCCCAGAAAATGAAATATGTCACACATTAATGGAAAAACTCAGTAATTGGATTAGGGTTACCTGCAGGAATTAATTAAGGAAACCCAGGAACTAAAGTAAATTACAGTTTAGGCAGACACAGTACTTGCTTAAGGAGACCCTACAATTGATTGTAGAACTCTCTGCGAAATACTACTTTTCCGATATCAAGAGACTATCTCCACAAGTGTGGTGACCGAAAATGCAATGCTTCTTAAAACAATGATTTTAAGGCTGGCAGCCTTAAGTTAAAGGTGAATTGGTCCTTAAAACAATGATTTTAAAGCTTGCAGCATTAAATTAAAGTTGATTTGGTCCTTGTTCATTGTTCAAATTTGAAAATGGCACCAACAAGGTACAGCGTTCCTCCTGGACAGAAAGCCGGGAGGTGCACTGTCTCTACCTGTTGTCCACGGTTCAGGGGGGCGGGGAAGGGCAACTCCAGCACACCCTCGCGACCTCTGGCTTTGGTGATTCCCGGGCTAGCTGTTGTCTGCGGTTCGGGGGGGCGGGAGAGGGAAGCTCCAGCACACCCTCACGACCTCCGGCGACCTTAGTGGGATATCGCAGCCATTTTTTTGAATTTTGGCTCCAAATTTTCAGCATGGAGTTCTTGGGACCCCACCTCATGAACACATGCATTGTCATCTCGTTATTCAGTCCTGAAAGGTCATTTTGCGGTCACTGCACGGAATCACCTATTGGGACCGATTAATGAAACGACAGTACCACTGTTCATGAGGTGGGGTCCCAAAAAGCCTATGTTGCAAATTTGGTGAAAAAATGACAAAAAATGACTGTGTTACAAGCATGCATTGCGCAGTTTCCACGCACGTGATCCTGACCAAAAATGTGTGTTCACACATCTGGGGCACAATGGTGCACTCTCTGTGGGAAATCAACGTTCAGGACAGATTAACAAAATCACAGTGCCACTGTTCATGAGCGGAGGTCCCAAAATGCCTATGTTGAAAATGTGGTTAACAAAATCCCCCAAATAATTGTGTTACGGGCGTGCATTGCGCAGTTTCTACGCACACTCGTGACTTCACCAATTTTTCATGTTTTCACTCCAGATTTTCATCATGATCATTTTTTTACACCTCCTCATGAACAGAACAGCTGTCATTTTTCACATCCTGCCCAAAATGTGTTTTTACACCTGTGGCGCCAAATGGCGCAGTCGCTGTGCAAGATCACCATTCAGCTAACAAACTGATAGTGCCACTGTTCATGAGGTGGGGTCGCAAAAAGCTTATGTTGAAAATTTGAAGTGACAATGCCAACAAACGCCTAGGACATTAGGGTTTCCAGCCGTAACGCCGCACCCTGTAGAGACAGACAGGCGTCGGGTGTGACTTGGGATTGTCAGCTGTAATACTAACGTCATTCCACCCCCACCCTGCAGCCAGTGATAGACATCGAGGTGTGCCTTGGACTCTTTGGCCCCAAAGTTCACCCCATTCTCCTATACTGCACCCATCTCAGCGTATTTCCTTATGGAATGGGGTGGGCCTAAGGCTTGAAGACCCCAAGGCACACCGCGGCACTTGTCAGTGTCTGCAGGGTAAGGTGAGGTGAAATGACATGAGCGTTATGGCCGACAACCCAAAGGCACACCCCAGTGCCTGTCAATCTCTGCAGGGTGGGGGTGGGGTTGGCATCAGTTCCGTACTTAACTGCCATTCCTACTATGTACTGTATCTCTCTAACTCCTGCACTACCAATGCCAGTGCCAGCAAGACAACGTTCAGCATTGACAAATGCTTGCTAAGGCATGGCAGTGTCTTTTAAAAACAAACCTAAATACATTGTGTAGAACTGATTCACTTTTACATACTGGTGTGACAGTTCTGTTTATAAGGAAGTAAATAATTGGATATGTGCAGAGACAAATCTCCATGGATGGAATGTGACAGCAGAAAGCCTATAAATTGTTAAATGCTTGTGTTCTGAGAGCCTCCCTAAAGACAGGCTGTGTGTGTGTGTGTGTGTGTACTACCAAAAAGCATTTATGTATATATCTATGCTACATAAACACATATCAACAAGAACACAACAAACAGTCCGAGCAAACAGTGTGATCAAACCTATAAATAAAACCACGTCAATGTATAAGGCACACTATATGTATTATACAATCGCAAAGAAAAATCCCTGGGCTCTGATTCATCAGTCTGGGGCTAAACCCATGACGTTATACCAGCACATCATCACAGATCTAGTCCCAACACACATGTGACTACATCAAATGTTTAAAAAAAAATCACTTCACAGGCCACGTACAAGTTGCCCACACTCGACATGTCTGCCACGGAGTTTGCCGGTAATTCCCATTAAAAAAAAAAAAAGTAAATGCTTCCCTCCCACAGTGCCAAACAGAAACAACTGTCTTACTTCCCCACTCAGTAACTCCAACAAAGAATTTAGTATATTTCCTTAATTCGCACATATGTTCAAAAAGTAAAAGTGAAGCAGTCAGCTCGATCAGCTTCAGTGATGAGGAATGACCCCACTCATTACCTGGCTTTTTTTAACTTTATGTTTATTGCATTTTAAAAATATACAATAATATACAGATCCAGTATGTAAGAGATCACAGCCAGTGTAAGAGCCAGCCAGTGGAACAGGCATACATAGCCTCGACATGCTAGATTACGGACATGGGGGAAAACCAGCATGATAGTATAAAGAACTTAGTCAAATTTGGGCTGGCAGTATAGCCTAGAGGTTAGAGGAATGAGGTGTGAACGAGCTTGGTACATCCAGCAGACCAGACCTGAGTTTGATTCTCACAACCTCCACTTGCATACTGTGCGACTCTGAGCAAGTCACTTAACCACCCAGTGCTCCCAGGTCGCCCCTGAAAACAGGCACTTGTGCCTAGTGGGCCTTACCTGGTTACCAAAAGACTGGAAAAAAAATAGCTGCACCCTACAAGAAAATAGTGGTCAGTCCTCCATTTCCATTTCAAACATGCATGAGAATTTTTATTTATTTATTGAGATGTTTCACCAGGAAGGCACACTGAACAGGTTGCTCGTCTCCTAGTGCGACCGAGGGGGGGGGGTACAACTGGATGAAGATTAGACATCCAGTTACCATTTAACATATGCAATAATCAGTGCAACAATCAATGTTGATATGACCACTTTCCAATCATATAAGAATTCAAAAATGTGTGGCTTCCTAGAGCAATAACACTGATAAGGGGACAAGCTAGGATAGTAGTTAAACAATAACTCAGGTCCTAGAAAACCGAAGACGACCTATCAGTATGTTTTGAACTATAGCAACAATCAAAAAGGTGCAGAACAGCAGTGCTTTTCTGATGTTCAAAGTCAGTCAACAGGTGCACTGCATTAAGGAGATAGGACAGTACAGGCCTTACTGTTATGCCCCTTCAAGTGCCTGCTTCATCGGAACTCTCATCGGGTGGAACTTCATCAAGGGCCACTTCAAACTCCTTCTGGATTTGATCCACCCATTTCCCAGCTTTGGATAGATCAGTAAACTGGTAGGTGTGCCCTCCATAGTAGATCCTCAAGTGAGCCGGCATCAACAAGGAATGAGCCGCTCCAAGACTCTTCAGCTTGGCCCGTACTCCATCAGATTTTTTGTGGCGAGTCCTTGTGGCATAAGATAGATCAGGAATCAGATGTAAAATGTGACCCTGATAATTCAACTGATCTGTAGCTCGGGCAGCCTGTAACAGTTGATCTTGCATAATAGGACTGTCTGTAACTAAGAGCACCATTCTGGGTAGATTGTGTTGTGCCTCTGCTGACCAAGGTGAAATTTGGTACGCCCTGTTGAAATGAACAGTACATTCGGAATCCAAACGGAGGGCCCTGGGAAGCCAAGTTTTCAAGAAGGCAAGTAGGTCCAGATCCTTCTGACCCTCCGGTAGTCCGACTAAATGTATATTCAGAGCACTTTGGACATTTTCATGAGACTCCAGACGGTACCTTAATTTAGCATTTTCTTGGGTGATGCTCTGTGGATGGTTGAGGCTTTACACCACTTGGGCCTCCTTATTTATTTATTTGCTTTTGTTAACCGGGTAAGCACACTAGACAACTAAGTGCCTATTTTCAGGTGCGACCCAGGAGATTACGGGGTAGATTCATGAACATGTCTTGGCTGTTCAGCCAAAGAGCATGGCCTGCATCTTCTGCAGGTTAATTGTAAGTTTGTGGTCCCTTAGCCAATTTTGGATTTGGTCAAAGTCGGAGTTTAACTTGGCGTTGATGGTAGAGATATCCCGGGAGCTGGTCATGATGACTAGGTCATCTGCGTGCAGGGTTGAGCGCCCATGTGCCGGGGCCGAGGGTAGCTCATTTACAAAGAGGGAGAACAGGAGAGGCCCCAGGACAGAGTCCTGGGGACTCTCAGTTTACAAGCAGGCTCAGACAGGGCCTTGCTGAACTTGGTGTACTGCTGCCTGCCTGAGAGGTAATTATTTATCCAGGCGGAGAGAAGCCAAGGGACCGGAGAGAGGAGCACAGTAGTGCGTGGTCAACCCGGTCAAAGGCTTTTGAGAGATCAACAAAGATGGCCCCAGTCAGTTTGCCTTGTTCAGCAGCTGACCTGATCACGGAGGTGACAGCTGCTAGGGTAGTGGAGGTGCTGTGCCCTTTTTGGAACCCGTGCTGTGCAGGAGAGAGTAGATTGTGGGTCTGCAGATAGTGGGTGAGCTGTGAGGCGACAACCTTTTCAAGTGGTTTGCTGATCGCTAATAGGATCGCTATGGGGCGGTAGTTTCTTGGGTCTTTTGGGTCACCTTATTTGGGGACAGGGATGACTTTGCCCATCTTCCAGAAGTCCGGGACCATACCTGAGGTAAATGATGCGTTGAGGATGTGGGCTATGGGTCAGCCTAGAAAGGATGCCCCTAGCCTGAGTAGTTTGGGCTCAAGGGAGTCGTGCCCAGCCCCAGTATGGGGGGAGAGGCCAGCAAGGAGCAGCTGGGTCTCCATGACAAAGATGACCCTGAAGTAAAAGGGCAGCTGGGGGGTTTTCCATCTGGGTGGGGGGGGCCTGTTCCTTGGGGTCGTGTGGCTGCTCGGAGAGAGCTGGCATGTTAGAGAACTGGGAGTTGAGGGCATTGGCAGTTGTGAGGGGGTTGTTGCAGTTTACCCCGCCAATGTGCATATCTACAACCTGAGCTCTGGCAAAGCCCCCAACCGCATTGTTAATGTTCTGCCAGAAACTCCTCGGGTTTCTGGCTGTGGTGAGTAAGGCAGATTGATAGAACTCACTTTTTGCAGAGCGGATGGCTCTTTTGCACGAGTTCCTCAGCTGTCTGTACTCAAGGAGGTCTGTACTGGAGAGGGAGTTCTTGTATTTCGCCCAGCATTTATCCCTTTGTTTCATAACAGAAAAAGACCTTCATGGAGCCACTTTGTGACAGTGCCCCTCACCCTCTTTTTTGTGAGAGGAGCATGTTTGTTTTGCAGTGGGGTGAAGACAGTCAGGAAGTTGTCAAGGGCCCTTGAGGGGTCATTTGTGGTAGTGACCTGAGACCAGTCAGCGTGTTGCAGGTCAGCAAGGTAGCCTCCAGCTTTGAGTTTGGAGTAGTCCCTCATTTGGATCACCTTGCAGGGGAGATACCTCATATGCAGTAGGTGGGAGAGTGATCCGATATAGCATCAGGGAGAATGCCACAGGAGACGATTCTCTCTGGTCTGTTGCTGAGCACCCAGTCAATGAGGGAACCCTTGTCTCCATGTAAGGAGAGCCTTGTGGATTCAGAGAGGAGTTGGCTGAGGGTGAGACCAGCCAACAGGGGCTCGTATTGTTGGACGTTGCGGCCTATCCAGGTGAGGTTGAAGTCGCCTAGGACTAGCAGCTCTTTTGAGCCAACCATTGGGCTAAGGCTGTCGAGGAGGGGAGGAGAGCCCTGGCAATCTGCCCTTTGGGGGGTTGTAGGCACAGATCAGGTGTATCATTTTGGTGTTGCCTAGCAAGAGGGGGCATGGAGGAACTCACAAGAGTGGGATAAAGGTGACATGTGTCCTATGACGGATACGTTTAGGTGCGTCTTATAGTATAGGAGCACCCCACCACCTCTCTTTTTCCCGGCCCTGTCTCGCCTAATAAGATTGTAGCCCAAGAGAGCACATGCAGAGTCTGGAGTCTGTGGCTTCAGCCAGGTCTCCATGACACCCATAATGTCAGGGTTATAGAGCGTCACCCGTGCTGTTAGCTCGGCAAGGTTGGGTAGCAGGCTGCGTATGTTTAGGTGCACCAATCTCAAGCCTTTGTCAGATAGCCAGGCGGCGGAGGAGTCGGTGAGGGACTAGTAACCAGCGGACCATGATTCTGGGCTGGGGCCCCAGCTAGACCGTGAAGCACGGGACAGCCACTATGAGGTGGCATCCTGTCTAACTTCGGGGGGAGTAGAGGACACAGCAGATTAGTCCTGTGGGACTCACCCGATGTGGGGGTGATGATGTAGTGCCCTCAGGCAGTTTACTCAGGGCTGCAGTGCAGGCTCAGGCACCTCTAGAGGGTTATCATAGTGAGCAGGAGGTTTCAGTGCTATCAGAGAGGTAGCTCTAGCAGCTTGACCTAGCTCAAGCTGTACAAAAAGGTAGGTTGCTGCTTCAGTCTGCAGGAGTTGCCAATACAAAAAATTTACTTTAACTATGGTACCCCAAATAGCGAGCTGTTCCTAGTTCAAGAGAAATGTTAATTGTGCACTGGTTTCACAGACAGTAATTAGCGACTAGCTATATCAGATATCGCTAACACTGGTAAGGGCAGTATTTAAAATTATTAGCTTTCTTTAGCAGAGACAGGGTATGAGCTACACATGCACATTTGTTGAGTCACTATTTATGTACCAGCTATAATGGCGTTAGGCCAACCAGTGGAGAGTGTCTTGTCAAGTGGGAGGAGCTAATGTACATTTAAGGGGAGGAGGGAATGGGGTGGGTTGGTGGGGCAAAAAACGTCCCCGCAGCAAGCAGCCCTAAACGTCCCGTTGTGAGTCCCAACACAATCTGTTTGTTATTTTTTCTTTTTTTTTTTCTTTTCCTACTTCTGAAAGGCACCAAAAATGTCCCGATGTGGCCAGGGAGGTCCATGACCTCAAAACTCCAGTTGATGCCTCCAGAGAAACCCGGAGTCCCTTAGTCCCCTTTGCAGGAGGGACCCACTGTGGAAGGGTCTCCCTCACCTTCCTTGGTCCCTCGTAGAAGTCTAGAGTGAGCCGCGGGGCTCAGTGGCCAGCTATTTACCTAGCTGGGCGAACGTCTAGGCAGGCGGGGAGCCAATCAGGAGCTGGTGCCGATTCAAAAAGTTGGCACCAAAACGCTCCACCACTGTGCTGCCGGTATGCACAAATCTTAAACTTCCCCACAGCAGGTAGCCCCGAACGTCCCATTGTGAGTCCCAACACAATTTGTTTGTTGTTGTTTTTTTTCTTTCTTTTCCTACTTCTGAAAGGCACCAAAAATGTCCCGATGTGGCCAGGGGAGGTCCGCCCGACCTCAAAAACTAGTCTGTGCCTCAGAAACCCTGGAGTCCCTTCGTCCTTTGCAGGAGGGGGGACCCACTGTGGAAGGGTCTCCCTCACCTCTCTCGGTCCCTCGTAGAAGTCTAGAGTGAGCAGCGGGGCACAGTGGCCAGCTGTTTACCTAGCTGGGCGAACGTCTAGGCGGGGAACCAATCAGGAGCTGGTGCAGATTCAAAAAGTTGGCACCAAAACACTCCACTGCCGCACTGCCGGTATGCACAAATCTTAAACTTCCCCGCAGCAAGCAGTCCCGAACGTCCTGTTGTGAGTCCCAACACAATCTGTTTTTTTTGTTTGTTTTTTTTTCCTACTTCTGAAAGGCACCAAAAATGTCCTGATGTGGCCAGGGGAGGTCCGCCTGACCTCAAAACTCAGTCGGCGCTTCAGAAACCCCAGAGTCCCTTCATAGTCCTTTGTAGGAAGGGGGACCTACTGTGGAAAGGTCTCCCGAACCTCCCACAGTCCCTCATAGAAGTCAGAGTGCCCCATTTTACAAAATTGGCATCAATCCAGTCAGCACAATGTAAACTATCAATTGCTGCCACTCGGTCAACTAAATATTTCACTTTTGAGTAAAATAAGTAAATTGTCCCTTCGATGTGTGGAGCTCAGGAAGACATGTCTTTTCACTAGGTGTGCTCAGCAGCGCCCCCCCTCTTACAGTGGCTTTTAAAGAAAATACTGGCAAACTGATTTCTGAGTTAAAAAAGAAAAGAAGAAATCTGAAAGAAGCCAGACATTCCCGTGAAGCTGTCACTGCAATCAGCTTCAGCTCTCCCTGCTTGACCTAAACAAACTGAGCTGAGCGCATGCTTCAGTTACTCACCAGAGACCATTTTCTTTATTTTCTCTTTCTTCTCCTGCTACAGAACACACGCCGGGGGGGGTGGCTACAAGAAACCAAAGTAAGGCAAATGGGGGTGAGGGGCACATGTGGCTCTCTGGCTTCATGCTGAATTAAGAGCAGGCAGTGCAATGGCTGTGGGGCGGCAGTGTTTCGGGAGACATTCTGGAGGCTGCGATGCTGCCCTATTTGCAAGCACCTCTCTGGTCTGAGAGAGGAGGTTGTCCATCTCCAGGCTGACCTGGCTAGGATTCGTGAAACCTCCTCCCCCACCCAGGGACCACCAGGGCCAATGCCACTACCTCAGAGGTTGCCAAAAAAGAGGAGAGGCTGGACCAGGGTGGGCTCAAGGAGGGAGAAGGTGGTGGAACAGAGTTGCATCCCTCCAGCTGTACCTCTCCACAATTCATTCACTCTTCTGGTGGATAGTGGTTCCTCTCTGGAGGCACCTGCAGTGGAGACCAAGGAGGATGCTGGGAATCTTCACAAAGGAGACCCACAGGAGGGTGGCATGGGACCCCACAGGGGAAGGAAACAACTCCTGGTGGGGAACTCAGTCATTAGGGGTAGAAATGGGGAGGAAGGGAGAGGAGGTGCAGCCTCCTGGCGCCATGGCTTGAGGGACAGGAAGCGAATCCTCAGGATCGTGGGAGGAGCTGCATGAGGGAGGGAGTTGAATGTCATTGTCCACTTAGGGACAAATGACCTGGCTAGGGTGGACCAGAGCAGTGCAAGAGGAGTTTGTAGAGTTGGGAAGGGCCTTAGACAAGAGCGACACGGTAACCTTCGGAGGTGCTGCCTGCTCATGGCAAGGGAGATGCTAGGCACTTCTCACCAGGGAATTCAATGAGTGGTTGAAATACTGGTGTGGAGCTCAGGGTTTGGCTTCACTGGGACTGGGAGCCACCTGGAGGGATGCAAACCCATACTGGTGCGATGGTCTGCATCTGTCCAGGGGGAACCAGAATTTAGAGGAGAGGTTTAAATGCTTCATTGGCAAGCATTTAAACCAGCCAAGGGGGAGGCACTGAAAAGGAGCAGGAAACCGAGCCTCCCCTCACAAAACATGGTGATTAGTGCGATAAACACCAAGGTACAGAAGTTATTAGGGAGCAGAACAGATTTAAATGTAAAAAAAGGCAAAGGCAGTAAGGACAGAAATGGGGCTAAAAGGGGCAAGGCTATCAAAAAGTGGAGGTTGATGAGTACCAATGCCCGTAGTCTGTGTAACAAGCTCCCTGAACTAGTGGCCTTGATGGAAGAGGGTTGCCTGGAAATTTGTGGCAGTCACAGAAACATGGCACACAGAGAACCATGACTGGGATGTCAACATACCAGGATACACAATCTACAGGAGGGACAGGGAGGGTAAAAGAGGAGGAGGAGGAGTAGCTCTCTATGTAAAGGAAGGGATCAAAGCAACAGAACTAAAGAGTAAACAGGGAGCAGATGAGGCACTTTGGGTCACCCTGGAGACAGGAAATGGCACCACAATCCACATGGGGGTTGTATACAGACCCCCATCTCAGGGGGAGGGAATGGACAAGGAAATGATAGAGGGCTTTCTTAGAATGGCAGAAAAAGGAGATATTGTTGATGGGGACCTGAATATGCCAGATGTTAACTGGAGCACCTTTGCTGCAGGCACATCCAAGAGCAGGGTCATTCTTGATGCCCTACAGGGGCATGCCTCAGACAGCTAGTATTGGAACCCACTCGGGAGGAGCAATCTTAGACCTGGTACTCTCAAATGGGATGGAGAAAGAATCTCAGATTTAGAAGTGGGTAGCCATCTGGGAACAAGCGACCACCAAACAGTGTGGTTCACGATAAACACAGCCATACAATCAAGCCATACAAAAGCAAGAGTACTGGACTTTAGGAGGGCTGACTTTGGGAAAATGAGAGAGTGCCTCAGAAAAGCACTAGCAAACAGGCAAGAAGGAGGGGTGGAGGAACAATGGGGAGTGATCAAAACAGCCATCACAGAGGCAACAAGCCTTTGTGTAAAGCAAATCAATAAAACATAACGAAGGAAAAAAACGCTATGGTTCTCAAAAGAGGTGGCAGGGAAGGTTAAGGAGAAAAGGACAGCATTCAGGAAATATAAGGAAACACAGAAGGAGCAGGACAGAGAACTTTATCAGTTAAAGCAGAAAGAGGCTGGGAAGGCAGTCAGAATAGCAAAGGCCCAAACCGAGGAAAGGATAGCCAACTCTGTTAAGAAGGGGATACAACCTTTATAGGTACATTAGGGAAGTAAGACCAAAGGAGGGATACTGAGGCTTAATAAAGGGAGAGAACGGGGTAGAGGGTGACAGTGAAAAGCAGGGTACTGAACGTAATATTTCTGCTCAGTATTCACAAAGGAAGAGGAGAGGGGGTTACCTAAACCAAACAAGAGAAACACTCTGAAGACAGGGGTCGATAACAGTCCATTTACAGAAGAAAGGGTTCTGAAAGAACTAATAAAATTGAAGGTGGACAAAGCAATGGGGGCCTGATGGGATTCACCCAAGAATTCTAAAAGAACTAAGGGTAGAACTAGTGACACCGCTGACTACTCTCTTTAACAAATCATGGGAGGATGGGGTGGTACCCGAGGACTGGAGGAGGGCAGATGTGATTCTCTTCACAAAAGTGGGAGCAGGACAGAGGCAGGAAACTACAGACCAGTTAGTTTGACCTCAGTGGTAGGAAAATGATGGAATCACTTCTGAAGGAAAGAATTGTTGAGTACCTAGAGGCCAGTGGGGCACAGGACCCAAGGCAGCATGGATTCACGATGGGAAGGTCGTGGTCAGATCCTAATCTAATAGATTTCTTTGACTGGGTGACCAAAGTAGTAGACCAGGGAGGGCTGTGGACATGGCCTACCTAGATTTTAGCAAGGCATTTGATACAGTCCCACACAAAAGATTAATACACAAGATAGCCAGCCTTGGAGTGGGTCCCAAGGTGGTAGCCTGGATAAAAAAATTGGCTAGACAACAGGACGCAAAGGGTAGTAGTAAATGCAGTACACAGTGAAGAAAGGAGGGTTCTAGGGACATGGATATGTTGTTCATCCACACTTATTGGCAGGTATCCTTGCCGCTTTAAATCTTGCCGGAAGGTCTTCAAGCTGGCTCCTCCCACCCACCCGGGTGGTATAACTCTCGGCTCCGCCCCATGACGCCAGATCTTCCTTACCGCTTGGAAGCTCAGGTTCCCTCCTTAACGCTCTGCGTTTGAGACTGGTTCCTATTTCTTCCTTTTTGCGAATTTGAAAGTTTTTGCTAAAAAGACTTCAGTCTTCGATCCCTCGCGGCTGCGATGGACAACTCGACTCCCGGTTTTCGGAGATGCCCCTGCGGGCAGAAGATGTCTCGGACGGATCCACACTCCACGTGTGTCTACTGTTTAGGCCTTGAGCACGACCCGCAGGACTGCGACTTGTGCTCTTCCTTTTCGGCCTATGTCCTCGAAGACCGTGCTGCCCGATTGCATCTGGGCCGTCCCGAGAAGCATTTCCCTCCGTGAAGTCTATGGAGGCCCGTCGGCGTGTCCAGCGCGGCGCGCGGCTCGGCGGATCAGCTCGAGCAGATGATCACTTCGAAGAGGAGGCCGCGCTGGCCAACATATTCCTCGGCCGCTGTATTTATCCCGCCTCTCTGGGTTCTTCCACACAGCTTCCTTTAAGTGCTTTTGTCTGTCCCTCTCCACCAAGGGAGAAGGGCCAACGCCTGCTGGACCTTTTTCTCGGGTCCAAAAGAGGGACAAAGGTAATCCTCCGTCGACGCTCTTGGGAGCGGAAAGGTCCTCTCCCAGTCGTCCGACCGTCGACTTGGTCGACTGCTCGGCCGGCCACTGGTCTCACGGTGTCCCGTCAGGTCAGTTGACTGAGACTCCCGTCGCGAAGTCGAGATTTTTCGATCCGCTGGACGGGTTGTCGCCATAAAGCCGAGACTCCTCTCCCGGTTCCCCGGGAGTTGAGGATCCCGTGGGCTGCCCTGTGCCTCCGGTTCCGGAGCCTCGGATGAACCCTCCGAGCGAGAAAGGAGTGCGGTTCTGCCGACACTTCCCGCACCGACCTCGAAAAGCCAAGGCTCTCGGTCTCGGTCTCGGACCTCTTTTGGTCAGCGATCCCGCCGTCATAAGGCGGTCTTGGTCTCGCACCATGATGTAAGCGGCGTCGCCATCGTCCCTCGTCCTCCTCCTCGGATGAGGAGGCTTCGGCTGTCAAAGTTAAATCGTGATGCGAGACCTCATGTGGAACAGTTCCTCCTGACTGAGAATAAGCCGGCCATGATGTAGCCCCTGGCCATTAAGTGGCTGTCACGGAGCGGCCGACACAACCCTCGACTTACCCGAGGACCTGTACCCAGGCCGGTTGTTCGGCCAAACCAGCTGCTCCACCGATTCGGTGGAACCTCCGCCTCCACAGCCACTATTTGGGGCTCCGACCAGGATTCTCGGTCGGCTAAGGGTCTACCCATAGGCTGTCTGTTACCTCACTCCCGACGACCTCGGCAGGTAGAGGGTGGCTCAGGCCAGAGGCAGCTCTTCGAGGACTGCGTCCGAGTCCGAGGATAATTCCTCCTTTTTCTCCAAGCGACTAGACTTGGAGTCCTCAGGAGGACAGTCAATGGACGATAGCCCGTCGTCCTTCCTAGGACTGCTTCGGCTCATCTCGGAGTCCACCGGGATGAAGCTCGAACCCGTTTCAAAGCGGGCCAGGTATCCCTCACGGAGATTCTGGACCGAGGATTCTCAGCGAGGCCTTTCCGTGGCTGAGGCCATAGTGGGTCCAGCCTTGGAGCTTTGGCAGTGCCCTGCTTCCTGTCCTGCGCCTCGGCCAGGATGGCCAGAAGTATCGCGTCCCTACCGGTTCCCTGTCCGGTTTTTGGAGCACCCTCTGCTGAGGGTTGGTTACCGACGGCTTTTTCCGGCGCGCCGGCAACGCCAGGGATGTGGACAAACCTCCCGACAAGGAATCCAAGAAATTGGATTATGTCGGGCGAAAAGTCTATGCTGCGTCCTCTCTCGGCCTTCGTCAGGCCAGTTCGGCCGTCCTCATGGCACATTTTTCTCATGCCCTGTTGGGCTCCCTGGATGAGGTCATCCCTCATCTTCCCGCGGATCTGCAGACTACGGTCAAGCAGGTGCGGGACCAGGGCAGTGGCCAAACAGCAGCTCCAGACTGCTTTAGATATTGGGGACTCATGTGCCAGGTCGGTGGCGGCCGCAGTGGCTATGCGTCGACGGGCTTGGCTGAGGATATCCACCTTTACTTCGGATACCCAGCACAAGTTGGCGGATGTTCCCTTTTTGGGGACTGACCTCTTCGGCCCTGGGGTGGAAGGTCACCTGCAGAGGATCGAGAAGTCCAATGCTACCTTGGACTCGGTCTCTTCCGCTCAGAAGGACAAGGCATAAACCACAGCCTAAGCCCTTTTTGTCCTTCGCCCCGGCGCCCGACCCAGCGACGTCAGGGCCAGCAGGCTCGGCCTTGGCATCCCAAACCCAAGCCGCTGGCTTCCTCTAACAGGAGGCAGGGAGGAAAAGGCCCAGGAGGTCCCTCGGCCGGTCCCTCCTCCAAGCCTGCCCAGTGACGGGCTGAGGGGTGTCGCCCCCATCCCCGTCACCTTACCCCTGGTTCCCCCCGGGGGGACGGCTCCGACACTTCCTTTCCGCCTGGTCCGCTGTTACCATGGGCAGGTGGGTACTGGAGGTGGTGGGAAAAGGCCTGCCTCTGGAATCGAGGCAGGCCCCACCCTTCAGAGCCGTCGCGCCTCGGGGCTGTGGAGTCCGGCCTCACTGTCGGCTCGTCGAGCCGACATCGCTCTCCTCCTCCGAAAGGAGGTGATCAGGGTGGTAGCGGACCCCCCCTCAGACCCAGGGTTTGTGTCCAGGTACTTCCTGGTTCCGAAACGGACGGG
This sequence comes from Neoceratodus forsteri, assembly GCA_016271365.2. NCBI lineage: Eukaryota > Metazoa > Chordata > Ceratodontiformes > Ceratodontidae > Neoceratodus > Neoceratodus forsteri. Next base: position 262,740,038 of record CM057454.1, on the reverse strand, counting down.
GGGCTGGCGCCCCATTCTCGACCTACACGACCTAAACAAGTTCCTAAGGTCTCGAACCTTCAGGATGGTCACTCTGGCTCAGATACTACCATCCTTGGAACGCGGCGTGTGGTTCTGTTCTCTGGACTTGCAGGACGCGTTTTTTCACGTCCCTATCCGTCCGTCTCACCAGAGATTCCTTCGCTTCCGAGCGGAAGGATCCCTTTTCGAGTTCCGAGCCATGCCCTTCAGCTTGTCTCCAACTCCCAGGGTCTTCACCAAATGCATGGCAGTGGTGACAGCATTCCTGCGGCGCCAAGGGGTCCGGGTGTACCCTTACCTGGATGACTGGCTGATAGCAGCTCCCTCCAGGCAGGAGGTGGGTGGTCAGAGATCTGGCCCTCCAGGTCTGCTCTCAACTGGGCCTCCTTATCAGCGAGGGCCGAAGTGGACTCGAGGCGAAGCAGGTGATTCTGTTCATCGGGCGCAGCTCGACTCTCTTCGAGCCAGAGGCGGCTCCAGCGGACAGGGCCGAGGTTCTTTCCTCCTTGCCCAGTCATTTCTGGTTGGGCAATTGTCCCCTGCCGGGACTTCCTCGCCTCCTGGGTCTCATGGCAGCCTGCACCAGCGTGGTCCGTTGGGCCCGCTGGAACATCGCGCCCTTCAATGGGGACTGGCCAGTCAGTGGTCAGACGCTGCGATCCTTTGGACCAACTTGTGTCGGTGACACAGGGGATGTGGAACGCTCTCCAGTGGTGGATCGTTCCAGGTCATTTGCAGGAGGGCATCCCGTTCGTCCGCCCCGAGCCGACGGTCTCTCTATCGACCGATGCCTCTCTGATGGGTTGGGGTGCCCATCTGGGGGAACACCGGGCTCACGGCCTCTGGTCCCCGCGGGAGTCCCGATGCCACATCAACCTGCTGGAGCTCCGAGCGGTCCGCCTAGCTTTCACCGCCTTTGCTCCGTTCCTCCGGGGTCAAGTGGTCCGAGTCCAGACGGACAACACCACGACCATGTACTATCTAAACCGCCAGGGCGGGGCGCTCCATGCTTCTATGCAAGGAAGCTCTCCGCATTTGGTCACTCGTGCGCAGCCTGGAGGCGGATCTCCTAGCCATTCATGTGGCAGGAGCCTCCAACACCCTGGCCGATGCCCTAAGCCGGATAGGGGCTGCATCCCACGAGTGGTCTCTCCTGCCGGAGGTAGTACAGCATCTGTTCTCCCATTGGGCACACCTCAGGTGGACCTATTGCCTCCAGGAGAGCATGAAAGCTGAGGCTGTTCCATGCCACGCCCCCTCAGCAGGGGCTCGCTGCAGGGGGATGCCTTCTCGAGGCAGTGGACCGGGCCCTTCTCGCCTTTCCCCATTTCCCTTGATCCACAAGGTGCTTCTCAAGGCGAAGAGGGACAAGGCGCAGGTGATTCTGATAGCCCCAGACTGGCCCGCTCAGTTCTGGTACCAGATCTCCTCAGTCTCAGCTCCAGGACTCCAGCAGCTTCCAGCTCGCCTGGACCTGCTCTCAGTCAATCAGGAAGGCGTTCCATCCGGACCTTCAATCCCTGCACCTGACAGCCTGGTTCCTGGCGGCTAGAGTTCCAGGCCTTGGGTCTTTCCGACGAGGTCCTCAATGTAGTTGAGGCGTCCCGTGGTCGACCAGAAAATGCTATGCCTTCAAATGGAGAAGGTTTTCCATTTGGTGTCAGGGCAAGGGCTTGGACCCTTCCTCCTGTTCCTTGGCAAGCATCTTGGACTATTTATGGTCCCTTTCTAATCAAGGGCTCAGTCGAGACCTAAAGGGTGCACCTGGCAGCCATCTCCGCTTACCGGGCGCGGGCTGGGAAGCAGTCGGTGGCGCAGGAGAAGGTGGTCTGGCGCTTTTTCAAAGGCCTTGATCACATTTCCCCTCCGGTGCGAGAACCTCCACCTCCGTGGGATCTACTGCTGGTACTGGCAAAGCTCATGGGCAAGCCATTCGAACCTATGCAGGTGTGCTCTCTCTCACCTGTCGTGGAAGACCGCCTTCTTGGTGGCTATCCGTCCAGCCAGAAGGATGGGAGGAGCTCCAGGCGCTTTCCATCGAGTCTCATACCTGGTCTTCCACAGGGACAAGGTTGTCCTGCGCCCCACCCGAAATTCCTTCCGAAGGTGGTGCCGGAGTTTCACCTTAACCAGGTGTTGACTCTGCAGTGTTCTACCCCAATCACACCTCGGAGGCGAATATAGGCTCCATACTCTGGACCCTAGAAGAGGCGCTACTTCTTACAAAGAGCGCACTGGCTGAAATTCGGGAGAGGTTGCCAGCTGTTTGTCACCCACGCTGAAGCCGCATCTGGCAGACCTGCAGCTAAGCGGACGATAAGCAGGTGGGTCACCTCCCTGCATAGATCTCGCTATAAGTTACGGGCATGGAGCCTCCTAGAGGATGAGCTCATTCTACCCGCCATACTGCTGCAACGGTGGCTGCTTCCAGGGACGCCCTATCCAGGAAATCTGCAGGGCTGCTACCTGGAAGTCAGCACACACCTTCATTACCCATTATCACATCGACCTTGAAGTCACGCCGGGATGCTGGTTTGGGGCCTCGGTTCTCCAGTCTCTCTTTCCCAAGTAAGTATTGGGGGTGTCGTGCCTTGCCCCCTCCTCCCGGAGAACTGCTAGGAGTCTGCCAGTAAGTGTGGATGAACAACATATCTATGTCCCTAGAAATACAGGTTACTCACCTGTAACAGGAGTTCTAGGAATGGTATATGTTGTTCATCCACACGACCCACCCGACCTCCCCGGCTTCAACGCACAACCTGAGCTTCCAGCGGGCCAGATCTGGCGTCATGGGGCGGAGCCGAGAGTTATACCACCCGGGTGGGTGGGAGGAGCCAGCTTGAAGACCTTCCGGCAAGATTTAAAGCGGCAAGGATACCTGCCAATAAGTGTGGATGAACAACATATACCATTCCTAGAACTCCTGTTACAGGTGAGTAACCTGTATTTACTAGCGGGGTACCGCAGGGTTCAGTACTGGGACCGGTCCTTTTTAATGTCTTTATGAGTGACATTGCAGAGGAACTGGAAGGAAAAGTATGTCTCTTTGCAGATGACACAAAGATCTGCAACAGGGTTGATACACAAGATGGAGTGGAAAGGATGAGAAGGGACTTGGCAAGGTTGGAGGAATGGTCAAATGTATGGCAGCTCAGATTCAATGCAAAGAAGTGCAAGGTAATGCAAATGGGAAACAAAAACCCAGGGGAAGCGTACACAATGGGGGGTGAAATACTGACAACAGTAAAAATAGAAAGGGACCTGGGGGTAATTATATCAGATGACCTAAAGGTGGGCAAGCAATGTGAGAAGGCAGTGGATACTGGGATGCATAGGAAGAGGCATCAATAGTAGAAAACAGGAAGTTGTTATCCCTCTGTACAGACAGTTGATGAGACCCTATCTGGAGTACTGTGTGCAGTTCTGGAGACCCCATCTCCGCAAAGACATAGAGTGGAGGCTGTCCAGAGGAGGGCAATCAAAATGGTGCAGGGTCTGCACCAGAAGACATACGAAGAAAGACTAAAGGAGCTTAATATGTATACCCTTGAGGAAAGAAGGGAGAGAGGGGACATGATAGAAACTTTCAAGTACCTCAACGGAATTAACAAAGTCCAACAGGGTAGCATCTTCCAGAAAAAGAGATGTGCAAGAACAAGGGGGCACAATTTGTAGATAGAGGGGGGACGGCTCAGCGGTAATGTGAGGAAGTATTTTTTCACTGAGAGGGTTGTGGATGCATGGAACAGCCTCCCTGAGGAGGTCGTGGAGTCAAGAACAGTGGGGGACTTCAAGAATGCATGGGACAGGCATAAGGCAGTCCTAGTGGGAGGTAGGAGGAAGTAAGCTGTTGGTTAACTAGGATCTGCAGCTTATCTGTTAGGTAGGAAAATGGGCAGACTAGGTGGGCCAAGCGGTCCTTATCTGCTGTCAGATTCTATGTTTCTATGTTTCAGGCAAACCCAAGAAACAACAAGAGATAGAGAAACAGACTGAGAAATGCAGTGGTGGGGAAGGGGAGCACGGAGAACAAGTGTGCGCAATGAAAAGAAGGTTTTGGGAGAAAAAAAAGTAGAAATGGCTGGGCGCGACCGTGCAGCCTGATGGCCGCGCCCTGCGTCGCCAGGAGGACTTGAGTGGAATCACATTGGGAGGGTCCCGAGCCGGTCTGGCTGGATAGGGTATGGGGAGACCCTCCAGCAGATTGGCGACGGCCGTGCTGGTTCCCCCATCATGTGAGTGAGCCTGGTGCTGTCCCAGCAGGAAGGGCCGGCGGCTGGATGCCCCTGCCGGTAGTCGCCGCAGTAGGCGGATAAATAAGAATAAAAAAAAAAAAAAAAAAAATGGGTAAAAGAAATCCTTCACCCTTATTGGTCAAAAGGCGTGTCCTTACCTGTCAACCAACTGAAAGGTGGCACTACTTTTCTAATACCTTAACCTCCATAGGTTAAAGGGTAGCAATATCACTGAGCAACTGATATCTTCCATCAGTCCCTCTGCAACCAGAACTGATCCTCCATCACAAACATGGCTGCTACCTTTACACTGTAAAAACCTTCAACTGGGCTCTAAAAATAAAACTACCTTAAATAAAAATAAAACAAATTAATTAAATGTTGTTTCCCTGATCATCACACTCTCCTTACACACATAAACAAATTAGAAACATAAAGTATTGTTTATAGTTTTCATTACAACTGTTTCTTTACTAACAGTGAAAAATCCCCCTTCTATCTTTACCTGCTCATCAGGGAAATCTCTTCTGCTTGCCTTGACAGTGAGATAATTGAGTCACTGGCTCTAAAACAGGCCTTTGTTGTCTGTGTGTACAGTATGTTGGGAGAGTAACATTCTACCAGCGGAACTGAGCAGAATTTTGACTCCCTGTATTCCATGGTAAACATTCCATGATAAACATTCTGTGTCTTGAATGAGGGGAAAAAAGAAACAGGATGAAGAAAGTAGGCAATATAGTAATACTTTATAAACAAAAAGAAAAGGTGGGAAAACAGTTACAGTGGCAGACCCAAACTGCTCAGATAATACATTGCTATCCCTCCAACTCATTGGTTTCGCATTTTTCAGTGAGTTGCTGTTCAATCAATTTTACTACTCCTCTGCCCAAGTCTGGGGACTATTTCTCACCATATTCAAATAAAATAACATACTACTGTATACCAGGAAATATTCGCTATCATTTTATATTCGCTATTTTAGCGTTTTTATAAAAAAGCTCAAATTTAAAGGGATAGCGAATATTTCCGAAAATACAGACCTCCATGATGTGCTGTTGTAATTGCCCAGCAATACCAGAAATACCATAAAGCTGCACAAATTTCGCTTTTATTCAATCAATTTACAACAAACTCATAAAATGCACAGCAAACTCATAATAACTCTGCATTTGTGCAAAGACACCACAGTAAGCCATACTGTAGACCTCATGCGATCTTAATTCTCCAGTTGATCTCTTGACAAGTTACCAGTATCTGAAAAACATGACAAGGGAAAAAACACCCTTAAAAAAACATAAAAAATTCTGCACTGAAATGTTACAATGAACTAACAGCATAGGATGGAATGGAAAGGATGACAGCACTCACAGATTGGTCCATCAAGGCTTTGTTCATGCTCTTCTTTAATACCCACTTCTACAAATCCACGGATACAATCATCTCCTTTCTCTTTCAGTTTGTTAAAACTAGACTCCAGCCAGCGTGCGTGCTTCTCTTTGATGACTGACATCTTCAGATCTACTCGTACATTTTCCGGCTCCTTCATAAATCTGTGTGGAGATTATGCCAGCATACCAGTCTGTAAAGCAGTGCTTTAACGCATCCTTGAACAGTTTATTCAGTGTTATGTCCAGCGGTTGAAGTAAGTCTGTACAGGATGCAGGCACGAAAACAGGGATGTACCCTGCCTCTTCAAGCTGTCTAATTACTGTTTCCGTAGTGTGCGCCCTAAATAAATCCATAATTAGAAGATCCTTTTGCTCGTGTGGCAGCCCAAGAGACAGCTTTATTTTATCCAGCTGGGGGGGCGAGTACTGACTCTATGTACCCTAATGTAGTTATCTCATTTGCCAAGTGGTTTGGTGAGTGGGTGTTAGACCAGTCCTTGCAGAATTTATAAACTGGGTGGCAAGCAGGAGTTCTGCCGCAGTAAATGACTTGAGGCGGTAGCAGATCTCCTGAAAGGGTGCATGCGAGGACAACAGACACTTGCCATTTATCACCGAGACCAGTTAAAGCGACTTTTCGTGACCCAGTCTCTGCCATTGTCCATTGTGATACTGGGACAGTATTGACCCCAGTCTCATCTAAATTTACAACCAACTCAGGAGGTATCAGTTCCTGTGCTGCAGCCCTGGCAATTCTAGCAAGGACACCTTGTTTCAGTTTTACAAAGTCTAATGGGGTTTTACGAGCAGCCTTGGTGCCCTTCCTTTTGCTAAACCCCATACGGCTAAGAAATCCCCCAAGCCCATTTTGTGATTATGCATACACTACCACCATTCTCTGTTAGTATCTGGGGACAGTTTGATTTTACTATGCCAATTGCTAAGGCATGCACCACCCGTGCATTGATTACTGCACCGTCAATTCTCAGGCTTCGAATAATACTTTTCAGTTTCTCCTCCACATCCTCTATTAACAAAGTTGGCCTGCCCCCAGGTTTTGTTGGCAGTGAGGGTGGGAGAGTACTTGTATTTTGGGTCTGCAGTAATCGTTTCCTATAGTCAGTTTTAAAATTGCGCACAGTAGATTAATTTATAGTGCTGTGATACTTTGCCTGATAGTAACGCACAGCAGACATTGCACCATTCTCACTTGCATATCTCCCAATTTCAAATCGGACTTCACCTGTATAAATGGTGTAGGTAGATGGACGGCGTTTTTTTTGTGGTGGTGGATTACATGCTTTTAGTTCTGCAACGATGCTGTTTGCTGTATCAGTATCTAATCCAGACTGTGTAAGCTGCTCGCTCGAGACATCCCCTACATCTACAGGATATTCTCGTTTTGCAGCTTTGTTTGAATTAATCCAGTGAAGAACTGACATTATGTCAGCGTGCTGTAAGCTGCAAGAACGCGCTATCTGAACTGCAGAATGGAACTACAAACACAAAAAACAGCTTGATTAAAGTAGGGCAGAACTACAGATGCAAAAACTGCTTGATTAAGGTAGGGTAGTAATGTAGTCATGACAGCCAACTGATTGCTGTAATTGACAGCACTGACACCAGCAGATTACTGTTTTAGCCAGTCACTGTAGTCATGACAGCAGATTGATTAATGTAATTGCCAGCGATCTACAGAAGTGCTATCAGCAAGTACAACTTACTGACTAAATTCTGGGTATCTTATTCTTCCACTCCTTTTAATTTTAGCGCATGGTGAAATGGTGAAAACCGCGAACAATACGGGCGCGAATAAGTTTATGGAACTCAATGCGCTAACATTAGAGGACGCGAATATATTCTGTTATACAGTATTATTAAATCTTTAAAAATGTGTCCAGATTTTTGTTTAATTGTTATAGAAGTAGTTGTTACCCATTTTATAAGAGCAATAAGACACTTCAGGGTGTGTGTTGTTGATTGGTAAGAGCACTACCAGCTGCTGTAGTCACTTGGCGCCAGCGCCTTGTGCCCTAACAAGCGCACCTGAAACATGCTCTTATCAATCAACAACCCACACCCTGTCGTGTCTTATTGCTTTCATAATGTCATTTCTTGGGTGTGGATGCACTTGGCCTGCGGCCCCATGCCCAACCACCCACATGACGTTATACCAGCATGACACACACCCTGTCGTGCATTATTGCTTAATCAGATTTAAGATATAATGTATATAAATACATGCACAGGAAATGCAGATGCATCTGGAGCAAGAGAAAGGCAGGTGTCAGTTTAAATTTTGTAATGGGTCATGAAACTAAGGTCTGCATTCAGTCCATTATTTTTAGTGTCAAGAAGATAAATAAGCCTGAGCTCTTAAGTCCGCCTTTCTTGTGTATTTTTGAAGTGTCCTCTGAGAACCAGGACAGAGAGGTCAGAGGTGGAGTGATCAATCAGTTTCAGTCATTTTCTCCTTTATGTCATGCTTGTGTGAGTTCATTTGGGTTAGACAGGTTGAAGGAACTGAACATGTACTCCCTGGGAGAGAGGGGATATGATAGAGACATACAAGTATCTTACAGGGAGGAACAGGGTGCAGGAAAACACTATTTTTAAGTGAAAAAGATGTTCCAGGACTAGAGGGCATGGGATGAAGTTGGAGGGAGGACGATTCAGAGGAAACATAGAAAGAATTTCTTCACAGAACAGGTGGTGGACAAGTGGAACACCCTGCCAGAGGAAGTGGTGGGGGCTGAAACAATCACGGGATTTAAGAATGCATGGGATAGACATAAAGGAATTCTGGAGGTCAGGGGTAAGGGGCAACAGACTTCTAGGAAAACAAACTGAACTTACAAGCTCAAATGGGCAGACTGAGTGGGCCATAGGCCTTTATCTGCCAACACTGTCTATGTATCTATGATGGGGTTGCCCAGTTTTCTCCATATTGCCTGCATGTGGATGCTTCTTGCGCTGGCTGTAATAGACATTCTGGGATCCACAATGTATAACTCCCCTGTATCTTGATTTGCTTGTTTTGTGGGTGCTGATAAAGTCTGAAGTGGAGATGTGTTCACATGTTTTACATTTAAGAATATTGCAGAGTTTAGTGCGTCGTAATGGTCAGGTATAAGTTTGTTCCTGACAGTCAGGTTGGATAAATGAAGTAGTTGTTTGAAAGGCGGTAAGGGCAGTTCCTGGAAAACACATTTCAAGTTGTCATCTTCACTGAATATTGGTTGTAGGTCTTTACTAATTTTTCGTAGGGGCTCCAGATCAGGGTTGTATGTAACAACCAAGGGTGTCCTATTGATGGTGGTCTTTTCTTGGTATTGTAGTAGTTCTCTTGGCATAAGCGTGGCATGTTCCACAGCTCTGTCAGTTTCTTTAGAGGAGTGTCCCAGTTCAGTACTGTAATTTTTTTCCCTCTCTAATGTGACAAGGTATTTACCTCTGTCTTCTGCACTTGAACAGATTCAGTGGTATTGAAGTGCTTAGCTGTATATTGTTTTTTTTAGTGTGTCAAGGGTGATTGCTGTTTTTTTGTAGGTTATCTCTGTCTGTTTTTCTGTAAAGACAGGTCTGTAAGGTTCCATTTTTGATGGTAACTGTGGTGTCAAGGAAATTGATACTGGTGAAAGAGTACTTCAGGGAAAGTTTAATGGAGGATTGGAGGATGTTAAGTTCCTGCTGGAATTCTTTAAGTCTCTGAGTACCTTCTGTCCAGGTTATACATATTTTATCAATAAATCAGAAGTATGTGAGTGGTTTGATTTTACATTGTTTCAGAAAATCCTCTTCCGAATTGGAAGTCCGAAGTGGAGTTAGAAGAGCTCTGTGTAGCTTGAAAGCTTGTTTTATAAATTTCTTGTTCATCCAATAAAAGGTATCAAATCACCCACTTTGTTCATCTTTCTGTGCAAGGATCAATATGGCTACAAACAATTCTCTAGAAAACAATTATTTATTGGAGTTGCTACTCCTATTTCAGACCTCTTGAAGATCAGTAAAAGCCTGAGTACATTGACTGTTACTTACATGAACAAATGAAACGGCACAAAGCAAAATGATGCTGTTAGAGGTATACTGTACAAGTTATAAGCTGAATGAAAACAAGTCTGGAATTCCCTTGTACTTTTATCTGGCAATGGACCTGTGTCCTGGCACAGCCGACAATATGCACATGTGAGGAAATTATCACTTATTCAATATGTTTTTCAGGACTTACGGTGGAAATGGTCCTCATGGTTGTGAGGGTTGCTTGTGGGGCAGGTTTGGATGAGGCGGTGACAGTTTATAATAGAGCTGTTGCCTCAGCACCTAACTCAGTCCCACCTGATTGTGTATGACTCAGGATTTCTCACTTGAAATCGGGTTTGACGGGGAGATCTGGGAAATGAAGAGCAGAAGTCGGAGGGTTGAGCACTGTTGGCGGAGCTCTGGATCTGAGGAGAACAGACTGGCTTTGAGAACTCACTAAGGTGAGAACTAGAGAGTAATCTGCCATAAGAAGGCAGCATTCCTGTCAAGAGATTGTTTCAGGAAAGAACAGACCAGCTCAGCTCTTTCAGACTGTGGACAGGTTACTCCATCTTGCCTGTCTGTGGCCAAAAAGATTAGTTTCAGCCGCCACGTGCAAAGAGTTCACTTGGTTCTTCTCTGACAGAGTGTCCTCTATCAGATCTGGGATTTCCTCAATGGGGCAGGTATAGTTCCACAGTAGTTAGATGGTCATTGCTAAGAGCACTTCTGTTGTCTGGAGTGAGTTTAGGCCAAGGGGAGTGGACGAAGCTTGTGAGGGAATCACAAAGCTGTAGCCCACTTGTTGTCAACTGAACATGGGCTCAGACCATCTCTTTGTGAGCTGTGTGGGGTCTGTAGGTCCCACTGTTCACTGAGATTGTCCGGTGGTTGCTGTCTGAGGGGTCTTTCCCTAGCATCTTGAAAGAGGCACTGCCACCCTCCACTTGCGTAAAGCACATTTTATTGAGGTTTGGCACCCTTGACACCACCTGGAAACCCCGGGCGGGGAGCTGAGTGTCAAGTAGACATAGGTTTAACTGTGCCTGCCTTTATATCTTGGACTAGCAGCTCTGCTCCTCTGACTTTGGGGTCTTGCGGGTGGGTTGACTGGTTTGAATCACTTCCAATAGAGTTTGAATTTAACTAGGCCCTTCATTAATTGTTAGGCTTCAGATATCTCACTATATATCTGGGCCATCAAACATTTTACTTTGACTAATTAACATGTACCCAGTCTTTGATATTACAAACTAGGCTCAATATACACCTTCACCCCAAAAGCAGCTTGGCAGGACCTCACAAAGGAAAAACACCACACATACAGATTGTTTATAGTATGATTTTTTATTGGTTAATAAGCTTAGATGTTTTGTTTTACAATCATTTTTGATAGAGCAACACTTTTCTCTGTGCTGTTTTTATGCAGAGTTCAGTAATACCACAGACTATCATTGCTGACAACTACAGTTTAAGTTTTACTCTGAACTTGCTATTGCAAATTCCCCTCATGGTATCCAGTAACAATGTTCAGAATGCACTACCTGACCGACTATATTTTTTATTTTTATTTATTTGTTTATTTTGATTGGGATTAATACCTTTGAGTCAAAGACTAATTTTCAGAGGTTCCAAGTCAGGGACAAAACAGAGCAATACAATACTATATTCTATATACATTCTACACAACTATATTCTGATCCTGAGATGTTTCAGATGTAATGAGCCTGTGTATTTATCAGATTTCAGTGAAATCTAGATTTAGTATTTGCCGTATTGGTCCTTGCAAGAACAGATCCAGAAGCAAGTGATTTGATACCTTTTAATGGACCAACATATATGTAACAACAAGAATGAAGTGCTCTAGCTTTCGGACCAACCAGTCCTTCTTCAGAAGCCTAATGCAGTACATTCTGATGAAGGACTGGTCGGTCCGAAAGCTAGAGTACTTTGTTCTTGTTGTTACATCTATGTTGGTCCATTAAAAGGTATCAAATCATTTGCTTCTGGATCAGATTTCAGTGGTAATTAACGGTTGCACGGTCATATACAGATGGAATAATGAAATAAAAAAGAAGTTAAAAAAAAAAAAGAAAGAGGCACTAGTGAAACCCCTTCTGAAGAAACTGTCTCTCGACCAGGACTGCTTAGTGAATTATAGACCAGTCTCTAACCTTCCCTTTCTGGGAAAGGTTATTGAGAAAATAGTGGCTTTGCAACTCGAGGCACAGCTCACAACCTCCAACATCTATGAGCCTCTCTATTTGGGTTTTAGGTCTTGACACAGTATGGAAACTGCATTGGTCAGGGTGCATAATGACCTCCTCAGGGCTAGAGATAGAGGGAAATGGTCTGTTCTAAAGGTGTAGATATGGTGTACTATCCACACTTCTGGCAGGATTCCTTTCCCCTTTAAGACTTGCTGGAAGGTCTTCAAGCTGGCTTCTCCCACCCACCCGGGTGGTATCCTCCTCGTCACTGCCCCAAGACATCGGAGCTTCCTTTCCACTGGAAGAATAAGGTTCCCTCCATTGCGCTCTTCATTTTTGTAGGCCCTTTTGTTCGCTAGTTCAAAAAATCTTGTTCTTTGAGTTGCTTTGCAGTTTTCATTGTTGTGGCGATACAGATTTGACTAATTCCAAGTCAGCGCATGATTTCTAACATTGTCTGTGCAGGCAGAAAATGTCACACACAGACCCTCATGCCACGTGCGTGTGCTGCCTGAGCCAGGAACATGACTCCCAAGCTTGTGGCATGTGCCACACTTTACAGCCCTCCACTTTGGATGACCGTCACGTGTGACTTTTGCTTGGTCGTCCGGGACCGGCAAGATCCTATTCAGTCCAAGGACACCCGTTGGGTGGTCTCTGCGGCTGCGGGGTCCTTCAAACAGTTAGTGGCTTTTGAGAAAGCTGCAGCCCAGGCCGTGGTGGGTGCCTCTTCAGTGTCCATGCTAGTTCCACTGGGCTTTGGCGCCTCTTTCACTCGGGCATTCTGGGACTTATGCCAGTCCCTTCCTACAATCAGGGAGGGCCCTTCCTGTGGATCCAGATCTTCTAAGAAGGACTCCAAGTCAAAAGCTAAGAAGTCACATTGCAGGTTGCGGAACTACAAATACTCTGGCACCTTGGATTCCTGCTCTTCTGCTTCATCGACCTTCATCGAGGAGTCTGCTTCAGCCAACACTTCGGTCCAGTGCACTGGCCCCATGGTGTCCTCATTGGGCTTGTCAGCCGAGACACAGGCTGACCAGGCTGTTGAGGTTTTGCTTGACCCGGTCGACCCGTTTTCACAGGATAAGGGGGATACTCCTCTCTCTGGGACTTCAGTCTTGCCTCTCCAGTCCCAGGGTAGGTCGGATCAGCTTCCTGAGCTGGTCCCTAACCCTCGGGACCACGAACTTACAGGGCATCCCAACCATCCCTTACTAGTTCCTGCCTTCCCTCACTATCTCATTTGCCGGCGGTCATGGTTGAGGTCCTGCAGCTCTAGGTCAAGTAGTTCTTTCCGGGATCACCAGTCTCGCTCTCAACACTTGGGAAAGCAGCGCCCCCACTATTCTTCCTCTTCTGGGGAGGATCGACTGCTCCACAAGTTGTGGCAGCAGCTCCTTTTGGGTGCTGGGCTTGAGCTGATGCCAGCTCTCACCGCCGTGCTGCTATGACTGCCACTACTTCGGCCCAAACCTGTTCCGGTTCGGCCACTCCCGGCCTCTCCACCAATTTGGGTGGAACCCCCGCCGATTCAGCTGAAGGATGGGCCCTCTCCTAAGGATGCCTGTGCTTCCCCTGGGCTTCCTCAATGCCTGTTGGTTACAGTCGCTCAGACCGACGAGCCCTGCCAGGGTGCGGGGGGACTCGGGAAGTCAGATGGTCTTCAGATCCTTGAAATTGGAGGCTTCCTCCAGTGCAATCCTGCCTGACTGAACTGGAGTCGGGGGAGGATTTGTCAACGAATCATAGCCCTGTCTCCTTCAGGGCCATGCTCTGCCTTATTTCGGAGGCTACAGGGATCCAGCTGGAACCTATTCAGAAACTGGCTAAGTATACCCTAACCAAATTCCTCCTCTGGGGTCATCCAACTGGTAACTGAAAGCATTCTTGGGCACGTTTTGGCACACTGGCAAAACCCAGCCTCTTGCCTCATGCCGTCAGCCCATATGACCCACAAGTATGCGGTTCATATGGGTTTCCTCTCTGGATTTACTGAATACCCCTCAGCCAAAGGCTTGGTTGCCAATTCAGTGTTCAGCCAGATGGGCAATGTCAGGGACATCGATAAGCCTCCTGACAAGGTATCCAAGAAATCGGATCGTGCAGCTAAGAAAGTACTGTATATGTGGCTTTATCTCTCGGCCTTAGGCAGGCTAATTTGGCCTTAATGATGGCCCACTTTGCTCATACCTTGTTGGGCACCTTTGGCCAGGTGCTCCCTCAACTCCTGGCTGATCTTCAGATGAAGGCCAAGCATGTCCAGGACCAATGCCGTCCTGTGGCTAAGCAGCATCTCCAGACGGCCATGGACATTGGCGACTCCTGTGCCAGGTCCGTGCCCTCAGCTGTGGCCATGCACCGCAGGGCTTGGCTGAGGATCCTCGACCCTCGTGGCAGATACCTAGCACATGTTGGCAAATGTCCCCTTCTTCAGTACTGACTTGTTCAGGGAAGGGGTGAATTGTCATCTCCAGTAAACCAAAGCAGCTGGTCTAAACTGTGAGCGGTACCTTTTCTGTTTGGATGGATGGTCATTTTACCAGGATTAAGAAATCCAGTGCCACCCTGGACTCCCGTCACCTCTGCCCAAAAGGACGTCAAGGGCTCTAAACCCCAGAAGTCCTTTCATCCCTACTCTGCCCCTACAGCCAAGCTGTCCCAGCCACCGGCTGGCACCAGCAGGCCTGGTGTCCTAGACCTAAGTCTTTACCTTCCGTGGTCCGTAAGCCTGGTGGGACCAGCTGTGTCCTCCGCTGGCCCTGCCTCTGCTTCCTAACCTGCCCAGTGATGAGGCGGGGTGCCCCTTCCCTGCCCATCCTTGCTCCCCGGTTCCTTCCATGGGGGGTCATCTCCACCATTTTCTTTCCACTTGGTCCAGTGTTACCACGTACAGGTGGGTGCTAGCAGTGGTTGGCCACGGCTTGCCTCTGGAGTTCAAGGATGTGGTATCCACAGACTTGTTGTCTGCCCTTCAAGAGGACATCACCCAGCTCCTCCAGACGAAGGTGGTGGTTCATGTCACGGACCCACCAGCAGATCCAGGGTTTGTCTCCAGATACTTTCCGATTCAAAAACCAAGTGGGGGGGGGGGGGCTGCTGCCCCATCTTAGATCTGCATGACCTGAACAAATTTCTGCAGTCACGCACCTTCAGGATGGTCACTCTGACCCAGATCATTCTGTCCCTGGAGCAGGACGTGTGGTTCTGCTCCCTGGACCTCTGGGATGCCTTTTTCTATGTCTTCATCCATCCATCCCACTGGCGGTTCCTCCAGTTCCACGTGGAAGGGACCCTCTGTGAGTTCCAAGCCATGCCCGTTGACCTCTCCTTAGCCCCCAGGGTCTTCACTAAATATACAGCAGTGGTGGCAGCCTTCCTGAGGTGCCAAGGGGTCCGGGTGTACCCGCACCTGGATGATTGACTGATTGCAGGCCCCTCCAAGGTGGAAGTGGAGCCATCCAGGGACCTGACCCTCCAGACCTGCTTAATCGGAACTTGTCCCCTCGCAGGTGATTCACTTCATTGGGGTGGAGCTCGACTCTTGCAGAGCCCGAGCCCAGCTCCTGATGGACAGAGCAAACAATCTTTCCTCCTTTGCCTGATTGTTTTGGGTTGGGCAGTTGCACCCTGCCAGGGATTTCCTGCACCAGCATTGTCCATTGGGCTCACTGGAGAATGTGCCCCCTACAGTGGGGGCTGGCACCTCATTGGTATCAGCATCAGGGCCACCTCGACCAAGCGGTCATAGTGACCCATCCAATGTGGGATGCTATCCAGTGGTGGTTGGTCCCGGAACATCTACAGGAAGGAGTCCTGTTTGTCCAACCAGAGTCAATGATCACTCTCACAACTGACACCTCTCTGATGGGCTGGGGTGCCCATCTGGGAGAAAACAGGGTCCATGGCCTCTGGTCCCCCGAGGAGTCCTGGTGTCATATCAACCTGATGGAGCTTCGAGCTGTTCACCTGGCCCTGACAACCTTCACTCCACATCTCTCTGGTCAGGTCATCCAGGTCCAGACGTACAACATGACGACCATGTGCTACCTCAACAGGCAGGGTGGAATACATTCCATACCTCTGTGCAGGGAAGCTGTCCACATGTGGAGCCTTGTGCTCAACCTCAAGACCAACCTCCTTGGCCATTCATGTGGCTGGAGTACACCCTCAGCCGAGTGGGCGAGGAGTCTCACAAGTTATCCTTTCACCAGGCAATAGTAGACAATCTGTTTTCCCAGTGGGGCATCCCTCAAGTGAATCTGTTTGCCTCCTCGGAGAATGGCAAGCTGAGGCTGTTTGTGCCCACCCCTTCAGTTGGGTACGCTGCAGGGGGATGCCTTTGTGAGGCCCTGGACCCCAAGCCTCATTTATGCCTTCCATCCTTTTCCTCTGATCCACAAGATCCTGATCAAAGCTCGGAGGGACAGGGCATGGATGGGCTCCAGACTGGCCAAGGCACTTCTGGTACCCCGATCTCCTCAGCCTCAGCAGCAGGCCTCCACGGCATCTGCCACTTCGCCTGGACCTGCTCTCTTCCTCTCAGGGGAAGGTCCTCCACCCAGAGTTCAGTCCCTGCACCTGACAGCCTGGTTCCTGAGTGGCTAGAGCTTCAGGCTCTGGGTCTCTCTGGTGAGGTCCTCCATGTAGTTGAGGCCTCTCAGAAGGAGTCGACTCATCGATACTATGCTTTCAAATGGAAGAGATTCTCCATTTGGTGCCAGGGCAAGGAGCGTAACCGCCTGCCCAGGCCCGTGGCTAGTATCCAGGATTACTTGTGGTCCCTCTCTCTGCTGGGCCTTCAGACTGCGACCCTCAGGGTACACCTGGCAGTCATCTCCCTGAATACCAGGCGCAGACTGTGATATGCGACGTTGCACAGGAGAGATTGGTCAGGCACTTCTTTAAGGGCCTTGACCACATTTTCCCTTCTGTACGTGAACCACCACCACTACCTTGGGATTTTTTGCTGGTTCTAGCAATGCTCATGGGCCAAGCCATTCGAACTAATGCACAAGTGTGAGATGTCACACCTGTCATGAAAAATCGACTTCTTGGTGGCTGTCACATCCACCTGAAGGATCAATGAGCTCCAGGTGCTCTTGGTGGAGTTTCCTTGCCTGATCTTCTACAGGTAACAAGGTTGTCCTTCACCTCAACCTGAAGTTCCTTCTGAAGGTGGTCTCAGATTTTCACCTTAACCCACGTGATCAGTCTCCCGGTGTTCTTCACCAGTCACACCTCGGAGGCCGAGCATAGGCTCCATATTTTGTACCTGTGTCGCACACTCGCCAACTACAAGCGCACAGCTGAAGATCGAGAGGTTTGCTTGTTGTTTGTCATCTATGCAGAAGCCACACTTGGCAGACTGGCAGCAAAGTGGATGATTGGCAGGTGGATAGGTTTGGTTCTCCTACATTGACCTCTTCTATAAGTTGGCTGGTACTTAGCCTCCCATAGGGCTTAGGGCTCATTCCACTAGACATACCGCTGCCTCAGTGGCTGCATCCAGGGATGTCCATATCCAGGAGATCTACAGGGATGCTACCTGGACGGCAGCACACATTTGTCTCCCATTAACCATATCAACCTTGAGTTTCCCCGGGATGCAGGTTTTGGGTCCTTGGTTCTCCAATCAGTCTTTCCTAAACAGAGGGTGTGCACCTTGCCCCCTCCTCCCAGAGAACTGCTAGGAATCTGCCAGAAGTTTGGATAGTACACCAAATCCATGCACCTAGAAAAACAAGTTGCTCACCTATAACTGTAGATCTTCCACAGAGTGGTCTATTGCAGTAGGTAATATACTTGGATTGTTACAGAGGTCGCCCCTGGTGCTCAGCAGCTCTTCTGGCAGTCTTTTATCAGGGTGCCGCCCACACATGACATCAGCTTCCTGTTTCCTATATAAGCATGGGCAGTCCCTGGTATCCTCAGTTCATTTTCCTGCCATCTTCAGCTCACGCACAGCAGCTATAGCAACTTATTTATTTATTTAAATTTTTTTTTGGCCATCTCAGCACCAAGTCTCAGCCCAGTCACGGCCCTTGTGGCCCTCGCTCTCATATCAGCTGTTCTCCCAGTGCCCTAGTTTTTCCAGGGTGGGGCCGCTGCACTGACCAGGTGCCACGGACACAGTTTGAGTTAGTGGGAGCCAGCCTGAGAGCAATGGAGGGGCAGTAAGTCGGCATCATAGAGGCGCTGAGGTGGATTTTTCTTATGTTTGCTCCCTCTAAAGCCGGGTGTGTGCAATGACTCCAGCCGAGAAGAAACATGCATGTTCCTGTGCGCGCTCTCCTTGAAGCGTCTGCATTCAGCTCCCCCCACATTCACTCTCGTCACCTTTGCTCCCCAGCCTCCACCAGAGGGCACTCAGGTGCCGATGCAGCAGTTCCCCCCACTCCCCGGGGAAGAAGAGCAGTCCATCGGATGCTCACTCCTTCCCCACCTCTGCCAACCTCCGGTGGCCCATGCCTGTTCCCGAGCACGGGTTGCCGGTGTGGCATGAGGTGTGGCGTCCAGCGCCTCAACCCTCAGCGCCACTGGGCCGGCACTAGAGCAACTTCTAAACAGCAGTCATCAATGAGAATTTGAGTTACAAAATGTATGTCTAAAGAACCTCAAACAAACAAGCATTATTTCATTCCTGCCATTGCGGTAGGAAGATATACCGCTTTGACAACTATACCTCTTGTGTACGGTGTCTGGGACCCACATATGACACCAGTTCCTGCACTTATTGTCAGGAATTTAATCAGGCAACTGGTCGACGATGATTCAGCATTTCTTAATGGAGCAGAAAATGTCTCTTTCAGAGAATCAGGGGCTTGTCCCAAGGGCTCCCCCTCCTCTGATTCTCTTCCTCGGCACAAAAAGGAGGAGAAACCCTCCTCATGCTCTGTGCCGAAGTGCTTGTTGACGGCCAACATTCCAGGTGTCCCTCCCTTGACATGCCCTCACCACATCTTCATCAGTGGAGCTCATACTCTCTCATCAGACTGCCTTTCAGTGCTTTAAACCGCAGTACAAATTGAAAAACCTATATAGGTTCTAATGTCGCGCCGTCGATGGGGGCACCTTCAAATTTACATTATAGTCCTTCTTACCCTGTGGGTCCGTCGATGAGGCCCTGCATTCCTCAAGGGAAGCCAACGGCTTATGCCATGCTCACTGCCCCTTCACCTTCCCAGGTAGCTACTTACAAGGGTCAGGCAGACAAAGATCGGGACCCTGGTCTTTACCACCCAGGGGCAAGACCTGCTCAGGCTATGTGTCCAATCCCCTCTATCATCCCCCTAGTGTATCAACACTCCCTCCCCTTCTACCCCCCTCCTTCTCAGAAGGAACTGGACGTTTCTACTGTAGTATGGCACATCTTGCATGCCATGCGTCACTCCCAGCCCTCCGATCCAGAAGAGCAGGGCAATCCTCCCCGTTCTCCTACTCCTCCGCCTAAGAGGTTCCATGGTGACAGGGATCCATTACCATCCTGGACGCCTCCTCCTTATATGGAAGACTATCAGCAGAACAAGAATTCCCGGTTGACTTCACCTGTGACCTTAAAGATGAAGAGTTCCAGGAGCTAAATTTTTCTCCTCAGTCTCCTTTATTTTATAAATCTCTTCCTTGGATGAGGACCTACCTGGACATTCTGCAGCCTCTCCTCCTGATGACCCTTTGTTCCAAGAAATGATGGTTCAAATACAAAAAGTCATGGGATTCTCTACCACAGAACATGACAAGCAACATAAGGACATGGCAGAATATCTTGAACTGCTAGAGGAACCTGTTTTAGTGGTTCCCCTACTAATCCAAGCCTACCAAAATGCCATGCTTGCAGCCTGGCATCAGCCTTCAACTATTATAGCTGTTCCCCACAAGGCGGATTGCATTTGTCAAGCTCCTCTGGATCATCCTTTCCTTTCTGCTACCCCTGAAGTGGACTCTGGAGTCATTACTGCCACTCATGATCGTACTAAGCGACCTAAACACATGAGCTCCTAACCTCCTGATACGGAATCTCGAAGACTTGACTAGCTGGGGAAGAAAGTATTTTCCTTCAGTACCATAAATATCAGAATCCTAAATTACCTGGGTCATATGATTAAATACCAGTGTACCCTTGGGTCCTCTGCCATTGATATTATCAGTAAACTCCCTTCTTCACAGGAAAGGGAACGATTATTGGCTACAGTGTCAACTGGCAATTCTATTTCCTGACACCTACTCAGGTCAGGCTATGATGCTGTAAATACCTTGGCCTGCCTGTCAGCTTCTGGCGTTTCTTTGCGTCGCCATGCCTGGCTCTGCATTTCTGGCTTTACACCTGATGTCCAACACAAAGTAGCTAACACCCCTTTTAATGGGTCCAAGCTATTCGGGCCAGGTACTCAAGCCTTACTAGATGACCTATAGGCATCTGGCAGAACCCTACGTCCGGTTCATGGCATGTACCATACTCCGCATACAACCTACCATACTCAGTCCTCTCTCTATTCCAAAAGAGGTGGAAAATATAGAGGTACCAATAAAGGTGGCTTTAGAGGTTGTACTACACCCACAAAAGGCAACACCTCTGCCGCCTGAGGCTACTGCTACCATCATCCCGGTGGGGCTGGACAGCCCAGTGACCCACTAGGGCTTTGCCCAGGCCTCCTTGACCAGGCCTCAGAGACTGTGGGGGGTTGTTTTGCCCTCCATCTGGAGGCGTGGCAAACAATCACTTCAGATGAATGGGTACTCCAGATAATACAGAGGGGCCATACTGTGGAATTTATTTCCAACCGCAACCTCCACCCCCGTCCTCCTTGAAATATTCATTACCCGTCCTTCAGGAGGAATTGAGGGCTGTCCTGGTCAAACAGGCCATTTATCCAGTACCCCTCTCGGAACATCAAACGGGATTCTACTCCCACTTCTTTCTGGTACCCAAACGAACTGGAGACCTCAGAAAACTGAACCTCTTCATTCCGTACAAATTTTTCACATGATAACCCTGAATTCCATCATGCCAATACTGAAACAGGGAGATTGGCTTTGTGCCCTAGATATGAAGGATGCCTGCCTGCATATTCCCATCCACCCTGCCCACCACAGATTTCTTTGCTTCCACCTGCTAGGTCAAAACTACCAGTTTCGAGCACTCCTATTCGGCCTCTCTTTGGCCCCAAGGGTGTTCACAAAATGTCTAGTGGCAGTTGCAGCAGCCTTATGAAGAAAAGAGCACTTTATCTTTCCATATCTAGACGATTGGCTCAAAGCAGACTCCAGAACAGCACTGCTTTCCTCCCTAGAAGCTACCCTGCACCTGTTTAACACTCTAGGGATCACAGTCAATTGGCCAAAGTCCAACCCGACTCCGACTCAGTCTCTTCAATACATTGCAGCTATCCTAGATACAGTCTCAGCCAGAGCTTACCTTCCAGCCGCCTGGCAGGACACACTTTTGTCTCTGGCATCATGCATACAGACTCAGAAAGTTGTCCCAGTCAGACAAATGCCGTGCCTTCTGGGTCATATGACCGCTACCATCCCTGCGGTGACATTCGCCCATCTCCACATGAGACCTATTCAGTGGGCCCTCCAGAATCAGTGGTCTCAAAAAACAGGACAGTTCGAAGGCAAGATCAGGGTCACTCCCTCTCTGAAGTCAGCTCTGACTTGGAGGACAGTCAGAACCAATATATGTCAAGGAATGCCCTTTCAGTCCCTTCCTCCCACACAGACATTAACCACGGATGCTTCCCTGGAAAGATGGGGCACATACCTGGGTCCTTATTGGACTCAAGGTAAGTGGACCACTTCTCTCCCTCAGTCTCACATCGATCTCCTAGAGCTGAAGGCAGTCTGCTTAGCCCTTCAGGCATTTTGAACCTATTTGACTCCAGGACCATTGCTGATCCAATCAGACAACACTGCAATGGTATTCTACCTCAACAAGCAAGGAGGTATGAAATCCCGTACTCTGTGCACGGAAACCCTTGCAGTCTGGCAAGAAGCCATCCAGCAACACCTGATACTACCAGCTGTCCATTTACCAGGACATTACAATCTTCTGGCTGACCATCTCAGTTGCCAGACATCCACATACGAATGGACACTTCACAACAAAGTACTCCAGAAAATCTTCCACCTCTGGGGGACTCAACAGATAGATCTGTTTGCCTTCCCAGTCAATCACTGTCTTCCCAAATATTTTTCCATTATCCCGAGCAAAAAGGGACAGTCTAAAGATGCCCTGTCCCAGCCATGGACAGGACTCTTCTTATATTCTCCCCCCATCCCTCTCCTGCAATGGATTCTACTGAAACTACAACTACAACCTGCCACAATGATCCTAATAGCTCCCATGTGGCCTCGACAAGTGTAGTTTCCTCTGCTTTAACAGCTCTCAGTACAGGAACCTGTTCCGTTGCCAATCAGACCAGACCTCTTGACTCAGGGTCATGGGACCCTGTTGCATCCCAACCTGAAGGCCCTACACCTTCACGCTTGGCTCCTGAGGATGTTTTCATAGCCAGATTACAAGTGTTACACCTGTTGCCAGTATTCTCGTAGCCTCACGTAAGGCAACCAGAGAAATATATAGCTCCAAATGGAAACTCTTTTCCATATGGGCTGCTTCTCGATCACTGGATCCCTATTCCTGCCCACTGACGAAAGTTCTAGATTACCTGGCCTCACGGTCCAAGTCAAGTCTGAGCTATTCCTCCATCAAAGTCCATTTGGCCGCTATTTCAGCCTTCCATGAACTGCTCGATGGCAGATTACTGTACCAATGTCATCTAGCCAAAATGTTTTTGAAAGGAATGTTACATATCAAACCACCTATTAGATGTC
This sequence comes from Neoceratodus forsteri, assembly GCA_016271365.2. Lineage (NCBI taxonomy): Eukaryota > Metazoa > Chordata > Ceratodontiformes > Ceratodontidae > Neoceratodus > Neoceratodus forsteri. The sequence goes on along the minus strand of CM057454.1, from coordinate 262,717,328 downwards.
CCACTCTTCTGTGGGATCTCAATTTTCTAATAGAAAAATTAACTCTTGAGCCTTTTGAAATGGCAGCCACTTGTGACCTCCATTTTCTTTCATGGAAAACCTTATTCCTAGTGGCTGTCATCTCAGCTCGCCGTATTTCCGAGCCTCATGCCCTCATGTGAAGGGAACCTTACTTAATTTTTCACAAAGATAGAGTGGTATTCTGTACCCTCCTTCCTTCCTTCCTAAGGTGGTGTCTGAATACACTCTAAATCAACCCATGGAGTTACCAGTATACTCAAGGCCCCTACTTTTCTGCGGCACAGTGGGACCAAGTTCTGCGGCAAGACTACCATTTGCCGCAGAACTTCTGCGGCAGTGGTTTGTAATTTCTGCGGAAGTTCTGCGGCACTAACTACCACATCACCGTGTCAGCCTGTCATCCTGACTTCACTTTCATGGCAGTGGTTATAGCAATCAGGATGGTGGAAAGCACAGTAACACTAGTTCAAAAAAATAACAGACTTATAAAAATAATTTTATGCCTAAAAAAGCAAAACAAACATCTCTCCCTTAAGGTCCTAGCCTGTTGCATAAATGACATATGCAGAGGGGATCTTATGTGATAAATAAGGTATTTCTATATGCATGCTATCTATCCAACTAATGAGGTTTCCACTGTCTATATATATATTTGCATGTGCTTTCTACACCACTCATGAGGTTCCCACTGTGTATCACTTAAATATTTATATGCAATCTGTAACATACATACAAATATATGTGTGTGTGTGTGTGTGTGTGTGTGTGGTGAGAGACAGAGATACTGTGTGTGTGTGTGTGTGTGTGTGTGTGTGTGTGTGTGTGTGTGTGTGTGTGTGTGTATATATATATATATATATATATTTTTTTTATTTCCATGAACTTGCATCCTCATTCATACAGGTCCTATTGGAAATGGAATAGAGGAGTTATTGCAGAACTAATTTTTCATGTCAACCTGCTTTCCCTGACACACTGCGTAACACCATCAGGCCATGACATGCATGTGAACCGATTGCGAGATAGAGCTCTCCAGCCCATCACAATGTGTCCACCATGTGACAGAACACTGCACCATACCTTCCCAGGCTCTGAGCAGTGATATGTTCCACCAGTCCTTGTGCTGCCCAGCCAGCTCCCAGAGCTAATTCTCTGAACCTGAGTTGCCGGCATGGAAACACAGCATGCTACCCTCTGGCCCAACAGCTGTTCCTGCACACAACATTTCTCCATAACTTTTAGGTGATTCTATCAACCAATGACAATATGTAATCAATAACTCTGGCAAAAATGCGTACAGGGCAATTATTTATTTAACAGGTCTATTCTTTCAACAGGTCTACACATTATTATATTCCACTTTTCGGGGCATAATTACTTTATTTTTCTTAATGACAGTTAAATTAATTTTACCAGTTATTCATTTCAGATGGCATCTCTATACCTTAAAGGCACAAATAGGTGTGTACAAAGTGAGGTATGGACTTAACAGGTCTGTGCTATTGACAAGGTTTTGTTTAAGTTGGCCCTAGTACAATAATTTAAGACTGAACATTGTATTAGGCTGTAGTGCAGGTTAAGCAAATATCACCATGCATGATGTGCTGCGCCACCGTCTCTGGCAGTGGGAGCTGTGGTAGATAAGTGACTGTTCATTTCTGTTGCAGAATGCAGTAATTTCTTTAGCTAATGTATGATGTTATAGCAATGATAACATCACATTCTGAGCATATAGGGGGTTTGGATATAAAAAGAGGGGACGGGAACCAGATTCTATGGATAAACAGAAATATTAATAAAAATCACCAAGAAGGGGTGAATTCACGGCACGCAGAAGTTCTGTGATGAATTACAAGTTCTCATAAATTCTGCAGCCGCAGAATTCTAGGGTCCTTGAGTATACTATCCTGAATACTCCAACCAAGGTGAACATCTATTACATATTTTAGATGTCCATCATATATTGCGTTAATATACTAATCAAACAAAATCGATCAGAAAGACTTCTCTGTTGTTTGTCACCTTTGTCTCAGGCCGAGAAGGGCTCCCAGTTACTAAAAGAACCTTTCTAACTGGTTGGCACATTGTATTATATTTTGTTAAAAAAAATACAACAAACCCTTACCAGGACCTGTCTAAGCCCATCCTACCAGAGCTATGGCCACTACTGCGCCTTGCTTTAAAGGAGCCTCCATTTCAGATATCTGCAATGTGGCCACCTGGTCCACAATCCATCCATTCACAAAGCACTACAATTTGGATATTGCTTCACGCCATAGGATGGCCTTTGGCCGAGCAGTTCTACAAGACCTTCTGTCATAATGTCCACCCATCTCGGATATACTGCTTGGAATTCTTCCAAAGTGTACTACCTACTGCAAGAGACCACTCCATGAAAGATAGTAAAGTTATGTAAGAACTTACCGTAACAGTAGATCTTTGAGGAGTGTCTCTTGCAGTAGGTCCAATCCTGTCCTCCATCCCCCTTCTTCTCTAAGAGAACAAATTCTGATCCAATGACTTTTGGGTTGGGATACCTTTGGTACCTTGGGTTCCCCTTGTTCCTTGTAGCAGGCTGAATCCGGTAGAGACTGAGGATACAAGGACTGCCAAGCTATATATAGGAAACAGGAAGCTGATGTCATGTGTGGGCAGCCCCTGGTAAAAGACTACTAGAAGAGCTGCCGTGCACCGCAGCAACCTCTGGCGATGACCTCAAGTGTATTACCTACTGCAAGAGACGCTCGTTAAAGATCTACTGTTACAGTAAGTTCTTACGTAACTGTACTTTCTAGGAGTGATATATGGTGCACGTCCACACAGCCCACCCAGCCTCCCCTTGCAAGTGGCACACCGGTCTTGCTTCCAGCGGGTAAGATCTGACGTCATGGGGCGGTGCTGAGGAGGATACTACCCGAGTGGGTGGGAGGAGCCAGCTTGAAGACCTTCCGGCAAGTCTTTTAAGGGGGGAAAGGAATTCTGCCGAAGTGTAGATGTACACCATATACCACTCCTAAATCTAAAGTTGTAGGTGAGTAACTTGTTTTTTGAGCCATTTAGGACCGGGAAGATTCCCCAGGGGTTGCCTTTCCCATTGTTGAGGCCATTTTGGTACCAGCCATGGAGCTTTGGCAGTATCCAGCATCCTTTCCGGCGCTATGTACCTGCATGGTCTGCAAGTATGCGGCCTCCTCTGGGATCCTATCAGGGTTTTCAGACCACTCCTCAGCCGAGATGCTGGTTTCTGATTCAGCCTTCTGCAAGTTTGGGGGCCAGTGGGACAGTGACAAGCCTCCAGACAGGCAGTCCAGAAAGATTGACCTTGCTGCAAAGAAAGTCAATGCCGCGGCATTCTTGGGTCTCTGTCAGGCAAGCAATGCTGTCATATAACTTTGGTCACTCCTTAATGGGAGATCTTACTTCGAGAGTAAGCTCTTACAGCAGGCAACACATGTAGGACTGACGCCACCTGGCAGCAGAGCTCAGCAATTTCTTTTCTCCAGCAGTACCGACGTGGGACCGCCCACCCGTCGCCCCTCCCCCAACATCAGCTAGTATAAAGGCAGGAAGCGGTCTCCACGTGCTCCAGTTCTTTCCCGCCATGGCATGTGTTAGTTAGCTCTCGGCTCTCTGGCTAGTTCAATTTGCTCTAAGAATCAGTGTTTTTTCCGTAGCTTCTCGAAAATTGACATGTGTCCATTTAATCTGCAGGGCACCATAGCAGGTGCTCTTGTGGGAGGTAGATCCCCTCAAAGGATAGTCACTCCACCTGCTTTTATTGCCTGAGGCCCATACCACGACTACAATGCCTGTTCCCACTGTCAGGCCTTCAACAGTCGCACGAGAATCAGGCCGCAGAAATCACTTCAGGCCTTGCTTGCCCAGCAGCGTTTGACCCAGATGCAGTATGACTCCTCATCCAGGAGGGAATCCCGTTCTCCTTCTCCCGCAAAAAAGAAGCACAAGAAGGATAAACACCACCACTGGGACCGGTCCGAATCCAGGCCCAGATCTTCCAGCTCTCATTCAGCTGGTCACTCTGGCTCTTCTGGGCATGATGTCTGGTTTACCTCTCTCAGGCCTCCCACCTTGACTACTCTCTCTTCGGGCTCTAGTCTTGAGCCCATTAAGATCCAGCCTCTAGACGCCGGGTCATAAGCGGTCCAAAGTAAGGCTCCTTCTGCTCGGCCTCCCTCTCCTCAGCCAACCTCTGGGAAGCTAAGAAGGCCTCCGGGCACTCCTCGAGGGCATCGTCCCTCCTGCCAAAATCTAAGTCTGACCGTTGTCAGCTCCCATCTTCAGACCAACGCTACTCGGACAAGCCTGCGGTAAATCCACGGACAAGCCTTCCAGGCCGCATAAACCTTCCGACCGTCCTACGCCTGCTTTAGCCAAGGGATGTCCGTCGGATGCAGGTGCTGGTCCGACACTGGAGAAACCGCCTGCTGTCACCCCTCTGGCGCCGGCCAAGCCGTATGCTGAACCTCCTCTGCCATCGGCCCCTCTGACTCGTGCTGACGCTGGTTCACCAGACATCAGACCCTGACGACGGTGTTTCTAAACCACGACTGTTGTCACCGGTCAGACCGATGCTGGACCTACCCAACACCGGTACGGGCGCAAGCATACCGATGCCTCCTCCCAAACCGGATTCTCCCAAACTGGGTATGTCCCAGGTCAAGGAGTTGTTTTGTTACTGGTGGGACACAGTGAAGCAGGACTTGGCTCCCAGTCTTGCTCCCACTCCTCAGCCTTCCCACATCCCAGAACCAGACACCGAGGGGGACAGAGTTCTGTCTGGTGAAGATGTGGAAAACCACCAGTCCCAGGAAGCACAAGGACAAGTCTAGGCGCAGAAGATCTAAATCTTCTAGTCTCTCCTGCTCTCCTCCTCCTAGAAAGACCAAGAAGAAGAGGAGGAGATGTCATTGCTCTTATTTGTTTTCGTCTTCAGACGATTATTATGAGTCTGAGCCCTCTTCACCTGACTCCGACCCCGATTCCCTTTCTGGGGATACAGAGGACCAGCCAAAATCTCCACCAGATGACTCCAGTTTCATGGAGGTCATGAGGCACATACAGGAGAATATGGAATGGGATGCAGAGGCCCTGGACCCTGAACGCTTGCGCCTGGCAAAATGTCTACACCAGAAGGATCCCAAGCCGGTGGTCATCCCACTCCTCGTGGACACCTTTCAGAGATGTTATATATGCCACTTGGAAGCACCCACATTCATACTCTGCTGTGCCCAAAAAGGCACATAGACTGTACCGGGCCCCCAAGGACCATTCCTTCTTAGCAGAGCATCCCATCACTGACTCAGTGGTCATCTCTGTTGCACACAACCGTTTGCAGAGTCCTAAACACTCAAGCACCCAGCCGCCAGACAGGGAGTCAAAGCAGCTGGATTCCTTGGGTCGCAAAGTGTACTCATCTGCCACCTGCAATATTCGCAGTCTCAATTTTTTGACGCACATGGTCCAGTTCTAAAACGCCCTTTGGGACCAAGGTCTGGACATCTTGCAAGGTTTGCCCGACTGCCCTCATAAGGCAGAACTTGTCAAATTTTTACAGACGGGCTCAGACGTTGGCATGCACATCCTGAGGGCTGCCTATGACTCTGCGGACACCTCGGTGAGAGCGTTCGCTTCTGGTATTTGTCTTCGGCGCCATTCTTGGCTCGGGGGCTCGACCCAGATGTTCAGATGAACCTTCTGGACACCCCATTCAAGGGCTCTGTTCTCTTCGGTGAAGACACAGAGAAGGTCATTTCCAGACTAGAGGACTCTGGTAAGGCCATCCGTACTGTGCAGTCTATGTACCGTCTGAAGCAGAAGCATTTTCACAAGCCCCGTTTGTGTGGCAGAGGTGTTGTCAGCCTCAGCACTCCTGCTTTCAGCCCCAGTGGGGAGGCTTTAGTCACAGAGGTGAGTCCAGAGGCTCTGCTTCCACCACCTCTAGACAGGCCAGACCTACGCAGCCGCCCTCCCGCCCCTCCCACAGCCTGACTATTCAGGCAACCCCTCTCCCAGACTTGATCGGAGAGCTATGGGAGGCCGCTTTTCTCGCTATGCCAAGGCTTGGAGAGACATGACCTCCGACCGGTGGATCCTTGATCTCTTGGGGTTCAGGCACTCCATAGAGTTTGATTCCTTACCACTGGACAGACCTCCGCCTCTATCCCATTACCCAAGAGACCAGAGAGTTCCCATCAGACAGGAAATTCAGTCTATTCTTGCCAAGGACGCCATAGAGTGTGTCCCAAAGGCAGAGATAAACTCTGGGTTTTATTCCCACTTTTCCTTGGCCCCAGAGAAAACGGGGGATCTAAGACCCATCCTGGATCTCAGTGATCTGAACAATGAGTCTCCTACAAGAGATTCTACATGGTTTCCCTACCCAGTCTCCTTCCTCTCATATTGGTCGGAGACTGGATGGCTTCCTTGGACATGCAGGATGCTTATCTGCACATTCCCATCACCAAAAACCGTCGGAGGTTCCTGAGAGTCAGGTTCAAAGAGCGATCCTTCCAGTTCAAGGTCCTTCCCTTCGGGCTTTCCTCTGTCCCCAAGGTCTTCACAAAGTGTCTTGCGGTTGTCACCACAGCCCTATGCAGAAAGGGTCATTTCCTTTTTCCCTATCTGGATGATTGGCTCCTGTTGGCTCCATCTCGTCCCCACCTCTGGGAAACCATCCAAGACACCCTGTCACTCTATCTGAGACTGGGAATCACTGTGAATCCAGAGAAGTCACAGCTATTTCCCTTTCAGAGGCTCCAGTTCATAGGAGCCATACTAGACACTTTGGTAGGAAGGTCCTTCCTTCCCTCCGATAGAGCGGAATGTTTCAGGGTACTGGCCACTCAGGTCTGTTCAGCATCCGTCGTACCAGCCAGGACCATACTTCGACTGCTGGGACACATGGCCGCAGCCATAGTTTCAGTCCCCTTTGCCCGGCTGCACATGCTTACCATTCAGTGGACGCTCCGGGTCCAGTGGGATCAGACCCGAGAAGATCTGGACATGCCTGTCAGCATCACAGAGCCAATTCGCTGGGAGCTACGCTGGTGGGGGTATCCATCGAACCTTCTCAGCGGTCTCCTTTTTTGACCCGATCCTCCCATCCAAACCCTTATGACAGATGCCTCAGGAATGGATGGGGTGCACATCTGGAGACTCACAGGACACAAGGCTTGTAGTCTCCATCAGAGGAGAACCTGTACATCAGAGTTTTGGAACTGAGGGAAGTCCTGTACTCTCTGCAGACACTGGCCCCGTTTTTAAAGCTTGGCCACCTCCGACTGCAGATGGACAACGCTTCAGTGGTATTCTACATCAACAAGCAGGGCGGCACTCACTCTTACCCTCTCTGTGGGGAGGCCATGAAGGGTATATGACTGGGTGAGGGAGCATCACCTCACTCTCTCTGCAGCTCACGTTCCAGGTTCCCGGAACGTGATAGCAGATGCCCTCAGCCAATCAAAGCCTCTCATTCACGAGTGAGCATTGCTCCAAAGCATGGCGAACAATTTATTAGCCAGGTGGGGGATATCTGTTTGCGTCTCTATCCAACGCAAAACTGCCCAAATTTTGCTCGCTCATTCAAGAGCCTGGAGCTTTCTGGCAAGACGCCTTGTCCCCATCCTGGAGGGGAAGATTCCCGTATGCTTTCCCTCCCTTCCCCCTCATTCAGCAGGTCCTCCTCAAAGCCCAATCAGAGAGGGTAGCCATGATCCTGATAGCCCCTCTGTGGCCCAGACAGATTAGGTTCCCCTTGCTCAGGCGTTTGATGGTGAAACCTCCTGTCCCTCTTCCAGTTTCAGCTCAGCTTCTATCTCAGGCCAACGGAGCTCTGGTTCATCCCAACCTTCGCTCCCTCCACCTGCATAGTTGGTTCCTCAGGAATTAGCCAAGGTCAGATTTGGGGTCTTGGATACGGTAACTCAAATTCTGGTTGAGGCATGAAAGCCCACCATCAGGGCAACTTAGGCCATGAAATGGAAACACTTCTGTATCTGGGCCGCAGCTCGGAGAGTGGATCCTCTAGTCTGTCCAGTTAACACAATTTTGGAATACATGTTATCCCTTTTGGAGTCAGGTCTCAGCTACTCCTCCATTAAGGTACACCTGGATGCTGTTTCTGCCTATCACCATCTCGTCCAGAACAGGACAGTGGCTCAATTGGAGGTTTCTAAAGTGTTCCTCAGGGGAATTCTGAACATCTGTCCCCATTGGATCCTATCCTCCTTGGACCTGTTATTTGTTCTAGAGAAACTACACTTCCTCCCTTCAAACTGCTATGAGCTGTGAACTCCGTTTCCTCTTCTGGAACACGCTGCACTTGATAGTGGTTACTTCAGCTAGATGCATCTCGGAGCTCATTCCTTAATGTGTAAAGAACCCTATCTCATTTTACACAAGGATAGGGTGGATCTCCGTACTAATCCTAACTTTCTGCCAAAGGTGGTTTCGGAGCTTACACTCAATCAGTAAGTTCAGCTTTCGGTTTATTACCCAGATTATTCCAACAGAGGGGAAGCTCTTTTGCACACCTTGGATGTTCATACAGCCTTACACTGTTATCTTTCCAGAACCAAGGAGGCTAGACAGTCCGATCAACTTTTCATGTCCTTTGCGGACAGGTCCTTGGGGCGTCCGCTAACCAAGCAGATGCTTGTGTGTTGACTGGTAAACTGCATCTCCTTCTGTTACCAGAAGGGTGGAAAAACCCATCTGGGAGTTATCAGGGCACATTCCACTAGGGCTGTCACCACTTCCTTTGCAGCATTAAGGAAAGTGTCAGCGGCTGACATCTGTACCGCAGCCACCTGGCTCACCGTCCATACCTTTGTCAGGCACTACAGCTTGGACATAAATTCCAGGCGCAGAGCAGAGCAGGTTTTGGCCTTGCGGTTCTGATCTCGTGGGATTTTCCTGTTCCCGGTGTGTCTCTACTTTTCCTTCCCCCTCCCAAGGGTTGTCTTAAGTTTTATACTACTTGGGAGTATGTCTGTGTGTTTCTTCCCCTTCCCAAGAGTTGTCTTAAGATTTATACTGCTTGGGAATCAATCCTACATGTGTTACCTGCTGCAAGAGCTTACTCTTGAAGTAAGATAGTACAGTTACGTAATAACTTACCGTAACAGTAGATCTTGAGAGCTCTTGCAGCAGTGCTGATCCCTCCTCCTTCCCCTGGGACTAGGTCTCTCCTGCTAGGGCCAAGGTTTCATGCTGCAGAGTCAGCTTGGTCTTAAATTTTGTGGAATCTCCTATTTCCACATTTTCCGCTCGCAAGCCTGCCTTAGGCTGCCAAGAACTGGAGCATGTGGGGACTGCCTCCTGCCTTTATACTGGCTGACGTCAGGGGAGGGGTGACGTCAAGTGGGCGGTCCGACGTTGGTACTGCTGGAGAAAAGAAATTGCCGAGATCTGCCTGCTGCAAGAGCTTCTCTTGAATATCTACTGCTACGGTAAGTTTTTACGTAACTGTACTCTTTTGGTACCATCCTCCCTTACCTTCCTGCTGACCAGCAATCGGTGATTAAGGTTATCAGAGACCAAGGTCAGTCATTGGCTAAACACCAGCTCCTGACAGCTTTGGTTATAGGTGCTCTGTGTGCCTTTGCCATGGAAGCATCCATTCTTGTGTGTCACAGGACCTGGCTGCATCTATCCACCTTAACGGCAGACACCCACAGGGTATTAAATAAGCCGAAAAAATTGCTTAGCACTTTTACATGTAAAAGTGCTAATCAACTGTAAAAATGCTTAGTGCTTGACACAGAATGGTTAGCAAAGTTTAAAAATATATAATTTTATTAATTTTGTCTACTTTGCCATAGATTCACTGAGAAAAAAAATAGCAGTCTACTGCTATGCATTTTTGGAAATGGTTAGCATTACTCCCTGTTTTGGGTAGCATTTTGCTATGCTGTACCAGCTATTTAACCCCCTGCACGCAGCATAAGCTGGTCAATGTCCCTTTCCTGAGCACTGAGCCCTTTGACCCTGGGGTGGAAGGACATCTCCCCCATTGTCGAGAAGTCCAGCACCACCCTTGATTCTGTGGCTTTGTCCCTAAAGGACCAGAATAAGAAGCCTAAGAAACAGCCTTTTCAGTATTGGTTCTTTCAGCCATAGCCTCCTTGACAGTATCCCCAGCAGGGGCAATACCAGTCCAGGCATCCCAAATGTAAGTTCAATGACTAGGGCCCTAAGAAGGGTGGGGGGAGGGGTGGTGGTGCCCCTCCAGCCCCAGTGACTGGTGCCCCCTCCCTGCAAAAGCTGCGTAGTAACAGATTGAGGGGCATCATCTCGCCACCTGTGCTGTCCCTGCCTGCGCTTCTGGTTAAGGGTCGGCTTAGTCACTTCTTGACATGTTGGCCCACTGTCACAATGGGCAGGTGTGGGCTAGAAGGGGTCAGAAAGAGGTTGCCTCTGGACTTCAAGACTCTCGAGCCTTACATCTCCACACTCCTCAGGAGTCCAGGGTGTCATAGTATACACTGTCCACCCCTTTGGGAGAATATTGCTCAGTTCCTTGCAGAAGGCACATAGCCTGCATCCTGGATACTTGGCCAGTCAGGGTTACATGTCAGGTACTTCCTAGTCCCGAAATGGATGAGGGGCTGACACCCCATACTGGATCTGCATGATCTGAACCAGTTCATTTGGAAGTGCAAGTTCCAGATGGTCACCCTGAATAAGATCATTCCGTGTCTGGAGCAGGACATGTGGTTCTGCTTCCTGGACCTCCAGTATTGGTTCTTCTACATCCAAGTCCATCCATTCCACTGCTAGTACCATTGGTTCAGAGCAAGTGGTATCCTGTACCAGTTTCAGGTCATGCCCTTTGGTGTCCCCTGAGCACTCAGGGTCTTCACCAAGACATGCTCTAAATTGTGGAGGCTTCCTGAAAAGAGTCGACTCACAAATGCTGTGCATTTAAATGGAGGAGGTTCTCTATTTGTTGCCAGGGCATGGAAGCTTGATTCCCTTGCCTTCACTGTAGTGAGCATTTTGGAAAACCTGTGGTCCCACTCTCAGTTGGGATTGCAATGGATGACCTTTAAGGTGCACCTGGCAATCATCTCTGCCTACCGGGCATGGGCTTGTATGCAAACAGTGGCACAGGAGAAGGTGGTCGGGCACTGTTTCAAAGGCCTGGATCACCTGCCCACTCTGATGCATGAATCACCACCGCCATGAGACATGCTGCCGGTGCTGGCTTTGCTCATGGGCAGGTCATTCGTGCTTGTGCTCAGGTGTGAGAGGTCACACCTGTACTGGATAAAGGCCCTCTTGGTAGCCATCACATCAGCCAGAAGGATTAGCAAGCTCCAGGGGCTCTCTGTGGAGTCTCCTTATCTGGTTTTCCAAAAGGACAAGGTCATCCTTCATCCCCATCCGAAGTTCCTCCCGAAAGTAGTATCAGAGTTCCACCTTAACCAGGTGATGAACTTTCTAGTGTATTTTGCCAACACTTCTTTGGAGGCCAGTTGCAGGCTCCATACCCTGGACCTGTATAGGGTGCTCTCTTATTATTTTGTCTGAACAGGCAGAGCAGAACACACACACCATTCCTTCGTGAAGGGAGGCCATCAGCACCTGGATCCTCATACGAAGCCTGGGTACAGATCTCCTGGTAATCCTTGTTGTGAAGGATCACAGTCTGCTGGCAGATGCTCTCAGGTGGGTAGGACAGATGTAACATGAGTGGTCCCTGAATCAGGAGGTGGTGAACCACCTGTTCTTCCTGTGGGACACACCCCTGATGGATCTTTTTGCCTCCTGGGAGAACGCAAAACTGAGGCTGTTTTGTGACTGCCCCACACAGTCCTGGACACTATTGAGGGGATGCCTTCACAAGACCTTGGACCCCAGGTCTTATGTATGCCTTCCCTCTCTTCCTCCTGATCCATATTGTGGTGGTCAAGGCCTGGAAGGACAAGGCGCAGATGATCCTCGTAGCCCCAGACTGGCCAAGGCAGTTCCAGTACCAAGAGCCCCTCAGCCTCAGCAGCAGGCCTCAAAGGCGGCTGTCTGTTCACCCAGATCTGCTGACCAGACAGCAGGCGAAAGCCCTGCATCTGGACCTTCAGTCCCTCCACCCCTAGGCCAAGTTCCTGAGCGGCTTGAGTTCCAGGTCTTGGGTCTGTTGGAATACATGCTGTATGTTGTGGAGGCCTCCCGAAGAGTTACCTCGTAAATGCTATAGATTTAAATGGAGGAGGTTTTCCATTTGGTGCCAGGGCATGGAACTTGATCCCCTTGTCTGCCCTGTGATGAGTATCTTGGAATACCTCTGGTCACTCTCTCAGCTGGGACTGTGAACAGTGGCTCTTAAGATGCACCTGGCAGCCATCTCTGCTTACTGGGCTTGACCTGGTAAGCCAATGGTGGCACAGGAGAAAGTGGTTGGGCACTTTTTCAAAGGCCTGGATCACCTGTCCCTTTCGGTGCATGAACCACCACCACCATGGGACTTGCTGCTGATGCCGACTGTGCTCATGGGCATAGGCATTATGAGATGTCACATGTGTCATGGAAGATGCCCTTCTTGGTGGCCATCACATCAGTCAGAAGGATCAGCAAGCTTCTGGCGCTGTCGGTGGAGTCTCCTTATCAGGTCCCCCCCACCAAGGATAACTTCGTTCTTCACCCCCCCACCCAAAGTTCCTCCCAATGGTAGTATCAGAGTTCTACCTCAACCAGGTGATGAACCTTCCTTTATATTTTACCAGTCCTTCTTTGGAGGCAGATTGCATGCTCCATATCCTGGACCTGCAGAGGGCGCTCTTATACTATGTAGAGCACTCGACTGGAATTCAGGGTGTGGGTCACCAGCTGTTTGTCACATATGTTGAAGCTGCGCCTGGCAGACTGACAGCAAAGTGGATGAATAGCAGGTAGATAACATCCTGCATCGACCTCTGCTATTGGCCGGTAAGGAGCCTCCTGTAGGGTACAGAGCTCATTCCACCAGACATACTGCGTGCCTTGGTGGCTGCTTCCAGGGACATTCCCAACCAGGAAATCTGCAGGGCTGCAACCTGGAGGTCAGCACGCGCCTTTATTTTCCATTACAGCATTTATCTTGAGTCTTGTTGAGATGCAGCTTTTGAGACCTTGGTTCTCCAATCTCTGTTCGCCAAATAGGAGTGTGCGCCTTACCCCCTCCTCCTAGAGAACTGCTAGGAGTCTGCCGAAGTGTGGACAGTGAACTATATCCATGCCCCTAGAAAAAGCAGGTTACTAACCTGTAACCATAGTTCTAGGAGTGGTATATATCATAAGACATATACATATCATCCGTGGTATGCATTGAGGGTATATGGTTGGCAAAATTTGCCGATGAAACCAAGCTGGGATCGGTGGTAAATGGAGCTTCTGAAATTGAGAAATTGCAGCCAGAACTAACAAAAGTAGATACGTGGGCACAGCAGCATAAATTGGAATTAAACATCAACAAGTATGCAGTGATGCACTTTGTACATAGTAATTGGTTAGTAACATATGTGCTGAGGGAAAAAGTATTAAAAGAGAGATCAGAAGAAAGGGACCTGGGGATTCTTGTAGCAAATGACCCGAGTTTAAAAAAAAATACTCAGTAGTGAAAAAGGCAAATGGCATACTAGCCTGCATATGTTCTGGAGCAGCTTGTCAGAGGACGTGGTAAGAATATCAATGAGTTCAAAACCAAATTAGATACTTACTGTTTTAATAGAAATGTGGGTGGATACATCCTTTGAGGAAAAGGAAGCGCATTTAAAATGGGCACTATTGCCTCTCTAAGCTCATAGCATACCTATGATACCTATATAGTTCACATCCACACAACTGACCTGGCCTTCCCTGGCAAGTGGCACATGGATCTCTGCTTTCAGCTTGCAAAAATCTGATGTCACGGGGTGGAGTCAGGGGATATACCACCTGGGTGGTAGGAAGAGCTTAGCTTCAAGATGCCAGACAAATCAGCACTTCCAGTAGAACTGCCAGTGTGGATGTCAACTATATGCCACTCCTAGGACTACGGTTACAGGTGACTAACCTATTTTAACTCGCCATCTAAATTCTGCAATGTGATTCACTCCCTTGTGCCCCCAGCCCAATCCATTCCCCCTGGTCCTCATGGTTAATAGGTCACTTATTTCCAACCCTCTCTCTGTTGCTGCTCATGCCAATGAGTTTTTCGCAACTTGTGCTCTCCCTTCACCCTCAGCTCCTCTCTCCACCTTCACCTGCACCTCTGCCCTACCTGTCCCATGGGTTTCATTCCCCCCTGTCACTATCCGGGAAACACTACTTGCCCTTTTCCTCACTCAGCCTATCCAGATCTAGACCTGATGGCTTGGACCCTAAACTTCTCCATCCCCTCAGCTTCGGCCATTGCCTCCCCATCATGTACCTCCTCAACTACTACTTCACCTTCTGCGCTGTCCCTCAGTCATAGAGGTTTGCAAAAGTTCTCCTCCTCCACAGAGAGGGTGATCCTTCCACTCCTGGCAACTTCCAGCCTATCTTCCCTCCTCCCTTTTCTTGTAAAGCTGCAAGAGAAACTTATATACTCCCAGCTTGTTGACGTCCTTCACTCTTCCATTTTCCTCTCCCCCTTCTAGTCTGGTCTTCGGAAGCACCATTCCACCATCTCCTCCCTGTTGCATGTGTCAGACTCTATCCTTAGTGGGATAGATTAGTGGCACATCATGGCAACCATTTTCATTGATGTAGCCAAAGCTTTTGATTCGATGGCCTATCCATTCCTCCTAGACAAGATGAGCTCTGCCGGACTCTCAGCACCTGCTGTTGATTGGTTCTGAGCCTACCTTTTATGCTGTCAGAATTTGGTACAGGTAGGAGGTATCCTGTCCCCTTCCCTACCAATCCAGGCTGGGGTCCCACAGGGCTCCATCCTGGGTAAAATCCTCTTCTCCATTTTCCTCAGTGATCTCCCCTCTGCCTGTGCAAACTTGCATATTCACATGTTTGCAGATGACACAGTTCTCTGCACTTCAGACCACGGCAGTGAAGGTCTCGTTCCAGCAAGATTGCCACACTGCTGATTCCAGTCCAATCAACTCTGGCTCAACACTTAAAAAAAAAAAAAAAAAAAAAATTCCATTACCTTTGGCACCGGCCAAGCTTGACTCCCTCCTTGCCTTCTCCACCCTGGATGGCACCCCTCTTGAAGTGGTTCTCTCCTTCAAGTATGTTGGTATGTGACTTGATAGTGGGCTTAATTTCTCCGCCCACATTGATGCTATCCACTCTAGGCTCCGCCCCAAGCTTGGAACCTTGTGCTGTAACTAAGACTGCCTGTCCCCACAAGTCCACCGGGGAATGGCTACCAAAATGGTGCTCCCAATCTTTGACTACATGGATGCATTTTTACAGTACTGCCCCCTCTTCTTTCCTTGCCATACTGGACACCCTCTGTAATGCCTTCTGTCGCTTTGCTACCAGCTCCCTCCTTGTACTTATCACTGTTTCCTCTACTCCTCCCTATCCGTCCTCCCCCACCATCACTTCACCAGTCCCACTGTACCGCTTTCATTTCCAAATACTGGTTTGTGTCCCTACCATCTTACCTAGCCACACTCCTCTCACGCATTCCCTCTGCCTCATACTCCTTCTGCTCCAGGGATCCTCACACCTTCTCCATCCCCACCCTCACTCCTCTGCTAGGCAGTCGGCCCTCCCTTTGGAACCAGCACCCCCCTCCCTCCATCTCTTACCCTTTCCTGTTTACTGTAGGCACCAACTAAAGCTCTTCTCCTCCCCCTTCTGCTTATCAGCTCCCTACCTGACCTGCCCCTGGGTGCCTTTTTCACACACACCCTGCCGTGGTCCCCACGGGATCAGTTCATGTCAGTATAACTGCTGCACTTATTTGTATCAGCCTGCTTTTGTCATTTTAATTGGTGCTGCTCATAGAACCAACTTCTGTTCACCGTTTAAGCAATAATGCCCGGCAGGGTGTGAGTCGTGCTGGGATAATGTCACGTTGGGCACGAGGCCATGGGCCGAGTCATCAACCTGAGGCGGAGCGTTATCCAGCCCGACACACCCTGGAGGAGCATTATTCCATTATACAATGGCTTGTTATACTGAATAAAAAAAATCATTTTAAAAATGTTTTTGTTTCTTAAGAGGAGATGCAAAAAATCATGCAAATGCATACAATCAGTCAAGAGGTTCACAGTGCAGAGACTAGACCCATGATGTTGTACTGGGATAACAGCATGGGTCCAGCCCAACACTGACCAATCAGAGTCCAGGATTCTTTCTTGCCATTATATAATTATTGTTATTTGCATTGGCATCCTGTTGAATTGTTCATTGTTTGTGCTTTAGCTTTGGAATGCTTCTCTGCTGCTGTTTTTGATTTATTGTATCCCATTTCCCTTTTCCCTGGGTTGCAGCTAGAAATGAGCCCTGCCTCAGCGTGCCTTTCCCATTTACCAATTTTCAGATAAATAAATCAATAACATTTCCTTAGTCAGTTTAGACTGTTCTATGTTAAAATCGCGGCTGAAAAATCGCGACATTAATGTGGGCGACTACAGAACGGCGACCACAGTTTAGGCGACATTACTAAATCGCGATTGGAAAAATGGCGCATTGAAATGAGTTCTGCCCGAGCTAAGTCATCAATGGCGATTGAGTTCATTCTGGTTTCTAATTTCACAATAACTAAAACCCTTCCAAAAACACAACTTTCAGCAAACCAGCCATAAACGCTAGATTTAAATGCTATTGATATTCCCAACAACACTCATTACACAAATCAGCAGTGATCAGTAGGATCAGAAGCAAACCCGCTAAAATCGCCTGTTATCAATGCTACAGCTGTCCCAATAACAATGGTATTATCCTAAGCATCACATTCGCACTGACAGAACTTGTACTCAGTCTGAATATAAGCCTGCACAGTTAACAATCAACTGTCACCGATGAGAAGCGTCAAAACAGCGACTGCTAAACTTAAAAAAAACTGGCAAAGCCAGAAATCCTTTATTGCTGTCTTGCAAGTCTTCACAGCACTGCACTGCACTTTATTCCTTTATTTCTTCAAGGCTTCTTCATGCTGCCCACTGTAATCGGCTTGTTTCTTTCGTGCTTCTTACTGTTTAAACTGAAAATTGTATGCTAATCCTTTTAAATACTCATATGTAGTACAAGACTCGTATTGCCCCACAATAGCAGCTATACGGATTTTTTGGTCCTTATATTTCCGTTTAGTGCCACTAGATGCAGCTCCAGAAATTAGCTGCTGCATTTTAATTTCACAAAGCTTTTGTTCTTCTCTGAGCCCATCGATCAGTTTCCAAATACTAGGATGACATGTGTCTAGCCTACAGTTAAATCCCCTGTGCCATCCCTCAACGCTGTTGTTAGTTCTTGCTAGGCCCATATGTGTTGTTGTGTAGCAGTTCCATTGCTGTATAGGAAAATGTGCTGTTCTGTGCCCCGTTCTACCTCTTGGATGTCCAAGCCAGGTGTCTTCGAAGTAGTCAAGCACTGGCTGTAACAAGTCATCATGCTTAACAAAAAATTCCATTTCTTTTATTTCCTGGAATTTCTTTATAACATCAATAGGGGGCACAAAAGCCAATGACAACAGCATTCGTAAGTGAAGGGCAAAGTCTGGGTCATTGCAGTACCTGGTTTCCACCTCGGGGTGCTGCTGGATTTTCCTCCACACAGCTTGGGCAAAATGGAAAGCAACCATGAAGTTGTGTTTCAGGAAAACTGTGGTAAATGCTTTCCATGAAGCCCTCTAGAAATCCATAATTGAATTTGCTGGGCTACAGTTCATAGCAGTGTTGAATCTTATGAAAGACTCTCTCATAGGAAGCTGTTTTGCAGGAGCTCATCAATACATAGACTGAAGTTAAAAGCATACCAGAGCAGATGCCATGCACAGAGTACAATTGATCGAGATAAAGCAGGACATGACTTGAATGTACCATCAAGCATCCAGTCCCACATTCCTTCAAAAATCTGAGATTGTTTTCTGTGAAAACAATAGAACTCAGTCTTTCTCAGGACCACTGTCATAAAGTAGAAACTGTTCTCCAGAGCTTAGAATACAGAAGTCAGGAGGGATAAATGGAAGTCCTCCACTGTGGTAAGAGTGCAGGGCAACCACGCTCCTGTTGCGAATCGCTGCACAGTGCGTTTCATTAAACTAATACCTGGTAGCCTCCACCAGTCACACTGCCTCAGGTGCAGATGCAGTACACTTGACCACAACCTGAGCAGTTGTCTCAACTGTAGAGCATGCTCTTGTCCTAATGTTACCCATCACCGCCTTACACCAATTTCTGCAGCATCAGGGACGTGGGTATGTTGTGACAACAGCAACAACAGTTTCCCCTGAGGTGTGCAGTCACATTAAACAAGTATATTTTGTGCATCTGCACATCTCAGTATACTTTCTCAGACTTCTCCTTATCTCTCCGATAAAGTAGCCCCATATAGAGGGCGGTGCTTACCTTTTTGGCTGGTGAGAAATTCGAGTGCCATAGCAATTTGGATGTGTTGCATAGTTTTGCTGCTTGGGGTGGAGGTTTTATGAAGGAACCAGAAACGGAACCGGAATTCAAGGGAGCATATGTAATGTCAGAACTCACAGAGGAAAGGTAAACACAAAAAAACTATTGCTATTTCTGAAAATGAAGTCGCTGTTTATGAGTCGCTTTTATTGAAAATGAAGTCGCGATTTCTGCAGAGTCGTTTAAATGTAGTGGTCACTCATTTGGTTTTCGCCCATTTGAAGTCGCTGTTTACTAGTTGCTGTTATCACAGGATACCGTTTAGACACCGAAAATAACAGTGTTATCTGCATAAAGCAGAACAACAAAGTGTTTGCAGCTCTTTAAAATTGAATTTATAAACAAGGGAAACAGAACTGAACCTACAAAAAATGCCAGCAGATACAGGCCTTATGGTCTACCAAGTCTGCTCGAGTGTGCAGCTAGCAGACCATTTATACTGCAGCTGCCCCTCCCTCCCCTACCCGCACATTTGAAGTCATGCCCCTTCTTGCCGACTCCACTTCCTTTGTAGCCCTATATGTGACCTGCCCCTTGACTTTGTCCCACCCCGTCTTAAAACTGCCCACCGATGTTAAGGATACCACCTCCCCTGGCAGTGCATTCCACCCTGTCACCACAGTTTCCATAAAATAATGCCTTCTCATTTCCCTCCTGAATCTACCACCTTCAGCTTCAGACAGTGCCCCCGAGTGGCCCTCCCTCCTCTCTGTTTAAGTACGCCCTCCATACCAACCTTATTTAAGCCCTTCATATATTTGAAGGTTTCGTTCATGCACCCCCACCCCTCCGTTCCTGTAGGGAGTACATGCTGAGCACACTCAGTCTGTCCTCGTGGGGTTTGTCCTCCAGTCTGTGGATCATCCTGGTCACTCTGTGCCGGACCCCTTCCAGCAATTTTATATCTTTCTTCAAGTGCCAGAACTGCATACAGTACGCTAGGTGTGGCCTCACCAACAATTTGTACATTGGTAGGATGACCTCCCCTTTCCTGGAGGTGATTCCTCTCGCTGTACACCCCAGCATCTTGTTAGCTTTGGCTGTTGCTTTCCTGCACTGAGCCGTGTGATTCCTTTGCCCTGTTATAAGCACCCCCAGATCCTTTCCTCCTCTGTAGGAGACAACTGTACTCCCCCAACCAATAACCATTCCTTGGGTTTCTCGCTCCCAAGTGCATTACTTTGCACTTCTTTGTATTAAACCCCAGCTGCCATGTTTCTGACCACTGTTCAAGTCTAACTAGATCACCCTGTAGTCCCTGCTACTCCTCTGCATCATCCACCACTGCCCCGATCTTCGTGTCATCTGCAAAAAGGCTGACCTTGTTTTTAATCCCTTATGAGATGTGGGCAATAAATATGCCAAACAACACTGGACCTAGCACTGAGCCCTGTGGTACTCCACTGGTTACAGCTGTTAGAGTTGAGAGTTCCCCCTCCCACCACTACTCTCTGCTGCCTGTCCTGGAGCCAGTTACTTACCCAGCCCACCGATTTCTCCCCTGCTCCCTGATAACTCAGTTTGCTATGCAGCCTTCCATGTGGTATGGAATCAAAGGCCTTGTTGAAGTCCAGATACAGAAAATCCACTGCTTGGCCTGTGTCTAATGCCCTGGTCACCCAGTCATAGAAGTCAGCCAGGTTTGTCTGACAGAATCTGCCTGAGACAAACCCATACTGCCTGTTGTCGTGGAGTCCATTCACCTCCAGAAAGGTTACTAACCTTTCCTTAAGTATAGTCTCCATCAGCTTCCCCACAATGGATGTTAGACTGACTGGTCTGTAGTTGCCTGGTTCTTCCTTGGGTCCACTGTTGCGGAGGGGCACTATGAGTGCTATCCCCCAGTCCTGGGGCACACATCCAGTTCCCAGCAAGGAATTGAACAGGTCTGCAAATGGTTCCGCCAGTACCTCTGCCAACTCCTTCAGAACCCAGGGGGGTATGCCGTCTGATCCAGGTGCCCTATCAAACTGCAGGGCCCTTAGACCTTTCAACACCCTGCTTCACCGATCTCCCCATCTGTAAAGTCTACGCCCCCAGTGCCCACCCTCCCACCCTTGTGGCATTGTCCCTTGCTTCTCCATGGTAAACACAGAGCAGAAGTATTCATTAAGTGCTTCCGCCTACTCCTCCCCCTTTTCTGCCCACCCCTCACCTTTCCTAATTCTTACAATTTGATCCTTGCAGCTCCTTTTTAAACAACATGAAGTCTTGCTATATTCTGACAAGTGCAGTTAGCCCCAGCCTTTAAACTGCCCTGGAAAACAATGGGTTAACTTTTCTATGCAGGGCATAGAATGTTGCTCTTGAGCTCGGTTGATGTCTCTGCCTGTTGTATTTTGAACTGCAACCGTCAGATTCTTTACTCCGCCTCACTGAACAGTCGCTCTGGAGATTTCTCCTGCATCTCGGTTTGAAGTCGGTTGAAGTGTCGGTTTTCGGTTTGTTTTCTACCGAAATTTAGTTTCCGCATAGTCGATTCAAGTCTCTGTCTGTGGTACAGTGAGTACTAGATAGGTTTTGTTCTGTTTCCTGTGTGGAACTTGTAAAAAGTGTGGATCGGTTCAGCCGAACCGATCGTTCAGGTAATTTTTGTATCTTACTTTAGTGTGTGGTTGCCGGTCCTTATCGGCTCTAAAAAAAACAGTTTTTGTACGTTTTTTTCCAAGACCCGTGACACGGTCAGGAACCGATAAGGGAGTCTTGCCTGGTGGTTGCCAAAAAGGGTAAGTTTGGTTAGGTTGGCCATGTCTGAGAAACCCAAGAAAAAAACCGGGCCCACTGGGTTTCAACACTGCAGTGAGTGTGGGGAGGTCTTTGCTAAGGCCGATCCCCACACCACCTGTGTTTATTGTCTGGGGTTTGACCACCTCAATTCAGACTGCCAAATTTGTAAAATTTTCCCAAATCTACCCTTGAAAAGAGATTGGGTAGACTGAGGAAAAGAGAGGCCGAGAAGTCCGCTGACCCAGATGGCCAGCCCGGTTCGGTTCCACTGAACCAGAAGGAGTGCCCTCTGACCAGGGCGATACTTCTTCAGGCAAAGGAGATCCGATCCCGGGGTCAGTTCCGCAAAAGAAATGCAAAGAAAAATCGCCCAGTTCGGATCCAGAATCTCATATTCGACTGCCGAAGAAATAGCCAAGCGATTAGTATTGTGGAATCGCTGCATTGTTCCGACTGATCCGGCACCTTTGGCAGGGCTCGTTCGGTCATTCCCCAGTTCACAATTATACCCTGGAAGAATTTTATGAACCGGAGTTTGAGGAGGAAGGAGAGTTGGAAGATGAATATGGTGATGGTGAAAGTCTGGATGTACCTATTGATCCGGACATCTCCCCAGACAGACCTTCAGGAGTTTCTCCTCCTAGGCTTTCTGAATCCCCTTCCCACTTTGTTTTACAGAAAGGTGGCCGAGACCCTCCAGCTTCCTATGGAAGAGGCACTGGAGGATCAGGAGGAGCCTGACTATGTAGAGATGATGGACATCCCAGAGTCCAGGAGACTGTCTGTTCCCCTCCACAAATCTTTTGGGAAAGACACAAACAATTCTGAAGTCTCTCAATTCCATACCTCCTGTAGACAGAAGAATGGACAAGAGGTATACACTTTCAGGCTTAGATATGGAGTTCCTTTATCAGCAGTGCAGCCATGTTGGGGTTGTACAGGCTACTGCCTGCGATAAGGCAAACATTCTCTTGGCATCACACCCCCCAGATAAGGACTCCAGGAAGATCGATGCCATGGCAAAAAAGCAGTACATGCCATCTTCCTTGGGACTCAGGCCGGCGAATTATATGGCCTATACAGCCAGATACCAGAAGTCCAGGTGGGACACTGTACTGGCACTGGCTAAACAGGCATCCCCCCAGCTTGCCAAGGAGCTGGAGGAGGTGGCTGCAGATGGGATTGAGGCATCAAAAGTTCAGTTTCATGCTGCTGTGGACTCCAATGATGTGTCATCAGGAGTCATGGCTACATCTGTAGCTCTTCAGAGAATGGCTTGGCTCAGATATTCTAGCCTCTCACAGAATACCCAGGCTAAGGCCATGGATTTTCCTGTAGTGGGTAATTCTCTGTTTGGAGAGCAGACAGAGAATTACATGAAGAAAATGGACGAGTACAGGACCACTTACAGGAGTGCTCAGGCCAAGGAAAGGCAGGCAACTCCTCAAAGGCAGCAGTCTAGGGGCAGGGGCAGGCCTTTTCAAAGGCCTTTTTACAAGCACAGGCCTCTTCTTCCTTTTCACAGAGGGGGTTCTTCAGAGGGAGAGGCAGAAGGGGGATGAGCAGGCCTGCATCCACCCCTCAGCCTAAAGCCCCTGCCAAGCAGACACCCTGATGGGTCTGCCCAGGTCGACTCTCCTATCCCAGTAGGGGGCAGGCTGGCTTACTTTGTCCAGGACTGGATGTCTATTACATCAGACAAGTGTGTCCTGGAAGTGGTAAGCCAGGGACTGGTTCCCAGCTTCAAAAAATTTCCAAAGATGAGAGCCAGATCTTTTCCACCTGCAAATCTTTCAGAAACCCTTGCCCTAGAGGCAGAGGTTTCTTCTCTCCTAGCTTTAAGAGCTATAGAGAGAGAGTACCTACCCTACACTGGGGCAAAGGACTGTACTCCAGGTACTTCCTGACCCCCAAAAAGACAGGAGAGTGGCGACCCATCCTGAACTTAAGATATCTGAACAAACATCTTTTAAAGCCAAAGTTCAAGATAACTCTGGGAATTCTCCTTCTGTCTCTAAGGCCAGGGGACTGACTAGCCTCCCTGGACCTCAAAGATGCCTACTTCCACATTCCCATCAGGTGCTCCCACAGAAAGTACCTCAGGTTCGAGTTGCCCTCAGGCCACTATCAGTTCAGAACAATGACCTTTGGCCTAACCTCAGCTCCAAGGGTTTTCACAAAGTGTCTGGCAGTAGTTGTTGCCTTCCTAAGAAGACAAAAGATTTCCATTTTTCCATATTTGGATGACTGGCTTATAGTGGGCCAGTCTCCAGACCAAGTCAAGTCAGACCTGCAAGTGACCCAGCAAGTGCTCACTTCTTTAGGATTTCTTCTCAACCTACCAAAGTCAGTTCTTGAACCAGTGCAACTCCTCACCTTCATAGGGGCAGAGCTGGATATGGTAAAAGCAAGAGCCTTTTTTCCCCTGGAAAGGGCAAGAGCTCTCCTGGAGCTGGCTTCTTCATTCAATCTCCAGGTGTCTCGACCAGCAAGGCATTTTCTTCAGCTCTTGGGCCATATGGCAGCTTCTACAGCAGTGGTCCAAGGGGCAAGATTCCAGATGAGGGACATTCAGTTCCACCTGAGGGCTTTTTGGTCCCAAAGAAAGGATTCCCTTACTAAACTAATCCCAGTGACTCAAACTCTGATCCAGGCCCTGCAATAGTGGCAGGATCAGGACAATTTGAGGCAAGGGGTTCCATTTGCCACTCTGTCTCATTCAGTGGTCCTTACCACGGATGCTTACCTGCTAGGCTGGGGAGCCCATATGGGGGATCTCACCACCCAAGGACTGTGATCTCCTCAGGAATTGCTTCTACACATCAATCTCCTGGAACACAGGGCAGTGTTTCTGGCACTGCAAGTTTTTTCCCAGTCAGTACAGAACAAGGTGGTTCAGGTCAGAACAGACACCACCACCACCATGCGGTACATCAACAAGCAAGGAGGCACTCGGTCTACAGCCTTGTGCACAGAAGCAATGAAGTTGTGGTCTCTGGCTTATTCCCTGCAAACCTTTCTGATAGCAGTTCACCTTCCAGGGAAGGACAACGTCCTAGCAGATGCACTGAGCATAATATCTCAGGGCCATCACGAATGGGCCCTGGATCCTGTGGTATTGAAGGTGATTTTTTCAAGATGGGGCACTCCAGAGATAGATCTTTTTGCAGTCCCAGATAATCACCAACTTCCTCTCTTTTGTTGCAGACCCCTAATCTTGGGCTTAGTCCCCCTGGATGCTCTGACTCTGAACTGGGAAGGGAAATTTCTGTATGCTTTTCCACCTTTCCCTCTCCTGTTCAAAGTTCTAGTCAAGGTAAGGTCACAACCTTGCAAAGTGATTCTGATTACTCCAGATTGGGCCAGGCAGCCATGGTACCCCTTGTTGCTGTCCCTAACAGTCCATCTTCCCCTGTCTCTTCCCAGGAATTACAACCTGTTAACCTTCTCTCAGGGGAGGATTTGGTATCCCAATCTTCAGTCTCTCAGCCTCAAGGCATGGCTCTTGAAGAGTTAGAGTTTGCAGATTTGCATCTGTCTCGGGGGCTGTGGTTATTCACAAAGTCTCTCGAAAGCCTTCCACCAGAAAGACTTTATAACTCCAAATGGAAGAGATTCAGCATTTGGTGTTCCAGGAGGCATAGCTCCCCAGATACTGCTGAATTGTCTACAGTTCTGGATTATATGGTCCATCTTAATAGCCTAGGCCTCAGAACAGCTACTCTCAAGGTACACTTGTCTGCTGTTTCTGCTTTCCTGTCAGTAGGTAAGTCTTCCTCTCTGTCATCTCACCCTGTATTCTGTAAGTTTTTCAAGGGATTGCTTCATACCAGTCCCCCCTTTAAGGATCCTACTCCTGCTTGGGATCTTAATGTTTGCATTGCTCAGCTTATGCAACCACCTTTTGAGCCTCTGTCCTCAGCAGAGCTGAAGTACTTGACTTGGAAAACTGTGTTTTTGGTAGCCATTACCTCTGCTAGATGCATCAGTGAACTGCAAGCCCTGTCAGTGGAACCTGATTTCATCTCTTTTCACAGAGATAAAGTGGTCCTTCGAATTAACAGTAAGTTCTTGCCCAAAGTGGTTTCAGATTTCCACCTGAATCAGTCTGTGTCTCTCCTTGTTTTCTTCACTGATCATTCTTCATCAGGGGAGAGGAAACTACACAGTTTGGATGTTAAAAGAGCTCTTAGCTACTACATGGAGCGTACCAAGGGTCACAGGTTTGATTCCCTCCAGTTGTTCCTCACGTATGGAGAGGTAAGAAAGGGCACACCTGCCACTAAGAGAACTATTGCCAGGTGGATTGTATCTTGTATACAATTCTGCTATGAGAAACTGAGAAAGATTTCACCCTCAGGCCTGAGGGCTCACTTTTCAAGTGGTACAGCTGCTTCCCTGACTGCTACCAGGGATATCCCTCTCTTAGAAATCTGTCAAGCAGCCACCTGGAAAATGGTACATACTTTTACCAGGCATTACTCTCTGGATAACCAGGCTAGGAGTGATGCTCGGTTTGGCACAGCAGTACTTCAGAGTCTATTCCCAAAGTAGGTTCTGTCCCTCCTCCATGGAGGTACTGCTTGGTAGTTTGCACTTATCAGAATACAGCAAGACTTCATGTTGTTTGAAGAAAAAATTACTCACCTTAACAATTATGTTTCTTCTAGTGGAGTCTTGCTGTATTCTGACCTCCCCCCGCCTCCCCTCTCAGAATCTGGATTTTTTGGGATAGGGTGGGCAGGCGCAGTGTTGGCACCTCAGGGGTGCCTCCTTACACCCTCTGTTATTCATGGGTGATATGTTATTTCAATTTTAATTGTTTTTTGTGTTTTGGGTTTCCTGACTTGGGAACCCAAAAGAATATTTTCTGCCAGTTGGCTAGTAAAATTTTACAATTTCACATAGAACACCTAGTGAGTTTTGCTCATAAAGATCTGACGGTTGCAGTTCAAAATACAACAGGCAGAGACATCAACCGAGCTCGAGAGCAACATTCTATGCCCTGCATAGAAAAGTTAACCCATTGTTCTCCGGGGCAGTTTAAAGGCTGGGGCTAACTGCACTTGTCAGAATACAGCAAGACTCCACTGGAAGAAACATAATTACTAAGGTGAGTAATTTTTTCTTCTCTCTTATATATTTGAAGAACTCCTTTTCCACTCCCTTATACCCTGTGCCAGCCTTAGCTCCCTTGAAGCCTTGGCTGCCTTGACTGCACTACTCACCTCCCTAGATTTCTTCTGATACTCCTCTTTATCCTCTCACCATTTGGATCTCATGATTGTTCTAAAGGCTGCTCTTTTTTCCCCTTCACCTTTGTTGACACCTCCCTGTTGAATCAGCTCGGCTTCCTGGAATTGGCTTTTTTGCTCTGGATCTTTGTGCACAAGCTAGTGGCCTCCACTAGCCCGAGTTTAATTACTTCCCACTTCTGGTTAGCATACATGTGTGGGCCTATGCTGGCTAGATGCACTGACAATATGACCCTCATCCTACCAAAGTCAGCCCACCAGAAGTCCAGCACCCTTGTCCTGGTCCTGGCTGCCTCCTTCCCCATACTAAGTGAGGACCACACTGTGTGGTGGTCACTTCCTGCCAATGGATCCTCCACACCCAGGTCCCTGACAAGCTCCCCATTGGTCAGTATGAGATCCAGAATGTTACTTTCCCTGGCTGGCTCCCTAAACAACTGGACCAGGAAGCTGTCCTGGAAAGCATCCAGGATGACCTGTTCCCTGGTGTTTTGAGGTGGATGGGGTGCTCCAATCTACCCCCGGCAGATCTAGAACTAACCCTTGCTATACTTCACTTTTTTTAAAACTTGTGTTTTTTAATAAGCACAATAGTTCAGTACAGATAAATTATTCATCAGCTTGTAACTTCACTAGTATGGGTCACCAAGATATGTACCAGAGAAGTTTTGTCGATCAAAGCTGTGTGCTGTCAAGTAAGCTGTGCCATTATTGATAACATGAAAGAAAACGTCCTGTACCATATACCATGACCTTTAATGGTCTGTAGGCCAGCATATTATCTATTTTGTCTCACAAAGAGATGGAAAGAAGACAGCAACACTCCTACCACAGACTCAACAGTAAATTAAAGAGAGACTTAGACATGCTTACTCTTACTATACCAATAAAATAAAAACAGTGTTCCAAAATTAAACGTATGTGTTGAACCATGCTGAGATAACTGCCTGACCCAATTTGTTACACAACTTAAAACAAGTGCAACAAGGCAAGAAGTAGAAGAAAGCCAAAAGAAACCAAGTTAGGGCTGCAGGCTGACTATGAGGACCACCAGGTCATGACTCCCCTTCCCCATTGTCTCCAAACTAGAAAACTGTTGGCAAGAAACTAATAGCCCATCATCACCATTTTATAGGAGAAAATCATTGAGTAGCACAAATCCATGCAATCACACACCATAAAGGTGGGCAGTTCAAATAAAGCAAATGTCCAAAGTAACCTGGTGATAAACAGTCTGTAGCATGGGTGGAGAACCATGAGAAAGAAGACAGTAAAATGAGTTCATGGCAAATCTGCCAACTCTCGCATTCATCTGATGTTCCTCCAACAATGGAATTTCAGTGTCTTGAGAATTTCTGGTGAGTCTTTGTCAGCCATTTTTCATTTTCTGATTCTAGATTCTGAACAGAGTGGTCCGCCTCATGAGGGCTGGTAAGTCTTTCAGCCTACACTCACACGAGGCTTGGCAGACAAAAGCAAGGAGAATGGTAATTCAAACACCTGTAATTTTTGCTTGATCCCCTTAAATTCCTTTCTGCAAATGTGAGTCGCGTATGATAAGTCTGGAAACATCTTAATCAGTGCCTCACCTGCTAACAGCTCACCTGCACTCCTTGATGAATTAAAATCTAATCTCCAGTAGTCACTCTATCAAGAACTACCACCGCAGTTCAGGTTGCATATGATTGTGAAGGGGTCCTCCTCCTCAGTGTCACCCTGTATGCTTGATTTAAAAATCCTGGTACAAACGTGGATGAAAAGTGAGATAACTGCAGGAGTCAACCTTCCAGAAGTACGATCAGGGAGTCTGTTTTGAACTCCTCAGGGAGCCTAACCACACAAATCTTTCTCTCTTGCCATCAGGGGTTCAGGTAATTTATTTTTAGTGGCAGTCTAAAACTTCCATGGGCCGAAATCTGGAAGTCATAACAATCCTTTGGAAGTCAAATTATTTCCCGGAACCAACATTTTGGAAGTCAGAATTCTGAGAAGAACCAAGTAATGGATATAGGCTGCTACCGACATAATATCTTATCCTTGCAAGTTACTGACCATGCCTGCATATATGTTATTTGATCTATCAATGAATCTGTCACTTGTTTGATGTTATTGTTTGTTATCTCTGGCTCTGTCAAATGCTGATGTTATTGTTCCCTGTACTGTTTATATCTGTTACCTTTGTAAACTCCCGGGTCGCTCCTGATAATAGGCACTTGGCTGTCTAGTGTGATTACCTGGTAAACAAAAGCACATAAATAAATAAATAAAAACCTATGCATTCTAAATATTAGTGGTAAAATACAATGTCTTTCAGAAAAATCCACCATTTCTTGACTTGCATGAGTGCAGTTTTGGAAGTCATCTAATTTTTTGTTCTGCAGTACTTTTGGAAGTCAAGGACATCCTTCCCCTATTTTGGAAAGTCAAATACCCCCAGCTTGCAATGCATTTCCATTGTGCTATGATTTTTTTCCCCCATTTGGTAACCAGGTAAGGCCTACTGGGCACTAATGCCTCTTTTCAGGAGCCACCTGTGAGCACTGGGGGAGGTTAAGTGACTTGCTTAGAGTCACACAGTATGCAGGTGGACGTTGAAAGAATCAAACGCAGGCATGCCGGATGTACCAAGCTCATTTACAACTGGTTACTCCAACCTCTAGGCTATACTAGCAGCCCAAATGGAGCTTAAAGCATTTTTTTTTCTCTCACTAGCTGAGTTGATGCTACCATGGGCTTCTCTACTTGACCTGACATAAGCCGTGTTTACACAGCAGCAGCGCTGTGCCATGTGCGCCGCTCCCTTCCCGATGTGCCAACTGAGTTCCTGTTCACACAGCTCACCTTCGCAGTCCTGCAGGTTGCTTCAAAGAGGGGCTGTGGATTCGCAGGAGGCGGATGAAAAAACAGCCTTTGTAGCGGAGCGAGTGCAGCCAAGTGTTCACACAACCATTTAATGCCCTCGCTGTGCTGCTGATCCTACAACTGAGTTAGATCAAAAAAATGATCCGACGGGCACAAAAGGTATGTTTTTGATAGAAATGATTGTTAGCTTTGCAGCGCATCAATTCCCAGCGCATGAGTTGATGCACTGCAAAGTCGGCAGTGTAAACAGGGCTTTTGTCTGCAAAGAATGTTTGATGTCTTAAATGTTATTCTCAGCAGGGAATACAGTTGGCAGCACATCTTTTTTGACTGCAACTGCAGGGTACTTGTTGAGCTTAAAGTAGTTCATCCCCTGTGACTGGGACCCCTTCGGTAGGGTTGCCAACACTGCATTTCAAAAATGAGGGACAGGGCCCTTTGCCCCACATGTAGCCCCCCAACCCCCCACCCCCAAAGTAGGCAGTGCCAGCCTGCTAGAAACCTTTGGAGCAATAGCCCTGCATTCAAGGGACTCACTTCAGAAAAACTTGAGAAAACAATATAATGCCAAAAAGTAGACGTTTTATTCCTCGGCCTTTCTGCCCCTGTCATGTGGGGTTCCGCAGGGCTTTGTGCTGTCCGCCATGTTGTTTGCATTGCATATGCTGCTGTTGCTGGGAGACACTATAAGGTGGTATGAGCTGAGCTTTCACTGCTATGTAGATGATACTCAGCTGTACATGTTCTTTGTGCCCAAGCAGGGTGGGGCAGTCTCAATCTTTAACAGCTGCCTCTCCAAGATCCAGGACTGTATGAGTGCCAGCTGGTTGAGGTTGAACTCTGGCAAGACCGAGGTGTTGGTGGTTGAACTGGGTTGCCAAAGTATGGGGTTGTCGGCAGGGCAACCTTCCGGGCTTTGACTCGGGGAGACCAGCTGCTGACCTCAGACCAGGCATGGAATCTGGGTGGTGTTGTGTTCGATAACAGTCTGACATTAAAATCTCAGGTGTCTGCTGTCGTTAAAACCTCTCTTTATCATCTGAGGAACATCACCCGGATAAAGCGCCTGGTCCCACCTGGCGATCTTCCTACACTGGTTCACGCCTTTGTAACCTTGCACCTTTACTACCTCAGTGCCCTATACCTAGGGCTTCCAGGGATTGATATCCTCCGATTGCAGCTGGTGAAGAATGTGTCTGCCAAGTTGTCGACTGGCACTTCAAGATCTTGCCATGTCACTCCTGTGCTCTGCAGCCTGCACTGCTGCCTGTACGTTGGCGGATCACCTTCAAGATCGGGTTACTAGCCTATAAAGCCCTACACAGACAGGGACACGGCTACCTGCAAAATCTTCTCTGTCCCCATCGCCCCCTACGTTCACTCCTCTCCACCGATGAGGGTTTGCTAGAGATTCCCAGGGTTTGTTTAATGACCTCTGGGGTCCGTTCTTTTGCTTTTGTGGCCCCCACCCTGTGGAATTCTCTACCTCATCGCATTAGAGAGTGCCTGACATCGAGAGTTTTAAAGCTGAACTAAAAACACACTTCTTCAGTCTTGCTTTTCCTGATTCCTGATTCAAATGATATCTAGTTAACTGTCATTTGTTTCTGTTATATTTATTTTAAATCTAATGTATTTTATTGTTGTTGTATGAATTTTGAAGTATTATGTGCAGTGCCTTGGTCTTTTTGGAAAGGCGCTTAAAAATAAAGTTTGATTTGATTAAACTGATCAGACAGTCTCGTTAGAGAAAGTTCCAGTGCCAAACTGACATCAGAGAAGGCAACTTAGTAAGCAGTAGCACTTTTAACACTAAAAAAAAACTTGTATTATGTGCTAGCTGTGGATCTGGGTTGACGGAAGACAGCTGTTATACAGATTTCCGTGGGTTATGTACACATACACACACACAATCCTTATGGCCTCAACATAAGGAAATAAATACTGCACCTTAATGTGTTATAAAACAATAAAGAAACTGTTTATGACAGTCTTCGTTATATGGAACACAGTTTTTTTTATATATATATATATATATATATTCTTGATTCTTCTGTTTTCCATTTTACAACATCTTTACAGCATAAATACAGTTTACAAGTGAAAACATTTATGGGACATTCATCACTTGACACAATTTGATTCTTCAGTATACAAGAAGGAAGGCTTCATACAGCATAATACATTGTGTCATATGTAAATTATAATAATTTTGTTAAGCTAATTTCTAAAGTAATTAAGGGACAAATGATTCATCTATCTGAGTTACATAAAAGACCCAGGGTCTCCATGACAATTCAAACTGTTTAGTTCTTCCTGTTCTCTTGGCTATAATCCACTCCAAACAGTACACTTCATTCATTACTGAATGCCATGAAGCCAATGTTGTGGGCTTACTGGTCTACCAAAGGCAAGTTATGACTTTCTTCGCTGCCACCAAATGTAAGTATAGTCTACTCTTCCTAGGTGGTATTACATCATTTCCTCCAATATAAAAAAGGGCAAATTGTAGGGTTAACCTAAAATCATTTCCCACCATTTGTTGTAAGCTGTTTTCTGTATCTTTCCAATATACAGTCAATTTTGGGCAGGCCCAAAAGATGTGGGTTGTATTAGCCAATACTTCCTCACAGCCTCTTCAACATGCGCCATAACTAAGTGGCAAAAACTTGACTAGCTTGTCAGGTGTATTAAAAAAGCGGATTCTACATTTCCATATAAATTCAAACCAGTATGGAGCCTGGGGGACTTTCATGGATGGCAAAATTATTTCCAGCCGTTTCTCATAGGAAAACTGAATGTTTAATTCTTGATTCTAGGGACGTGGATATGTTGTTCAATCCACACTTACTGGCAGGTTCCTTGCCGCGGCTTTAAATCTTGCCGGAAGGTCTTCAAGCTGGCTCCTCCCACCCACCCGGGTGGTAAAACTCTCGGCTCTGCCCCATGACGCCAGATCTTCCTTACCGCTTGGAAGCTCAGGTTCCCTCCTTAGCGCTCTGCGTTTCAGGCCTGCATCCACACTCTTGGGTCAAACCGAAACTCATTCTAAAGTTTAAAAGACTTCGGTCTTCCTTTTTCCTCGCGGCTGCGATGGACAAATCGACTCCCGGATTTCGTCGGTGCCCCTGTAGGTAGAAGATGATCTGCACTCCACGTGCATTTATTGCCTTGGACTCGGCCATGACTCACAGGTTTGTCAGTTATGCAAATCCTTTTGGCTTCGATCTTGGAGGATCGTGCTGCCCAGTTGCTGTTGGGGCGACCTGAGAAACGTTATCCTCCGGTCAAGTCGAAGGAGGCCCGTTGGGTGGTGTCCATGGCGGCGGGCTCGGCAGAACAGCTGGAGCAGATGATCACCCTCGAGGAGGAGGCAGTCCAGGCCACATCATCCTCGGTTGCGGCATTTATCCTGCTCTCCTTGGGCTCTTCCTATATATCTTCTTTTAAGGAGCTTTGCCAATCCCTCTCCACCAAGGGAGAAGGGCCAGCGGGACATTCCTCTCGGTCCAAAAAGGACGACTCCAAAGGTAAGTCCCACTATCGACGTTCGTGGGAGTGGGAGAGGTTCCCTTCCCCGGATAGTTGACACCCGACTTTGGTCGAGGTTGCGGCTAAGGCTGCTGGCTTCACGGTGTCCCCATCAGGTCGGCCGGCCGAGACAACCGTCGATGTGGTAGAGATTTTTCTCGACCCGTCGGACAGCTTGTCGACTGGAGAAGCTGACAACCCTTCTTCACTGGTTCCCCGGTGGAAACCGAGGACTTGCCTGTGCCTCCTGTGCAGGAGTCCCTGCTTAAGGTCCCTGAACTGAGGGAGGAGCAGGTTTCCCCGGCCCCCTCTCTGACCCACTCTTGGAATCCCCAAAGGTCTCGGTCTCGGACCTCTTCCAGGTCCAGCAGTCCCCTGACGTCGGTCGATCTCGGCACCATGGAAAGCGGTGGTGCGCTCATCCTCGTCTTCATCCTTTTCAGAGGATAGGCTCTGGCGCAAGTTGTGTCAGCGCTACGAGGATTTAATGTGGCAGCAGCTTTTATTGTCCAGGAGTAAGCCGACTCCGTCACATTCTCCGGCCATTAAGTGGCTGTCACTGGAGCGGCCGAAACAACCCCTCAGTAGTCGAGGAGCCGAAGCCGGCACCGGTTGTTCAGCCGAAACCGACTGTGCCACCCATTGTGGCAGAACCTCCGCCTCCACAACCAGAGACTGGGGCCCCGACCCAGGATTCTCAGTCGGATCAGGATTTGCCCCATAGGTTGTCGGCACCCTGACTTCTGATCGACCTCGGCAGGTGGAGGGTGGTTCAGGTGCTCGGCAGCTATTCGCAGACTCCTCTGAGTCTGACAACATCTCCTCCTTGTTTTCCAGGCCACTTGACTTGGAGTCCACTGGGGATCAGTCAGTGGACGAGAGCCCATCCTCATTCCTTGGAATGCTTCGACTCATCTCCGAGTCCACTGGGATGAAGTTCGAACCAGTTTCAAAACAGGCCAAGTATCCCCTCACTGAGATACTGGACCGAGGGGATTCCCCTACGGAGGCCTTCCCAGTGGCCGAAGACATTGTTGGCCTGGCCCTGGAGCTGTGGCAGCAGACAGCTTCTTGTCCAGCACCTTCGGCCAGGATGGCTCAGAAGTATGCTGTCCCTACCGGTTCACTCTCTGGTTTCTCGAAGCACCCCTCTGCGGAGGGGTTA
The DNA here is from genome assembly GCA_016271365.2 of Neoceratodus forsteri. Taxonomy (NCBI): domain Eukaryota; kingdom Metazoa; phylum Chordata; order Ceratodontiformes; family Ceratodontidae; genus Neoceratodus; species Neoceratodus forsteri. The sequence continues at coordinate 262,683,210 of CM057454.1, read as the reverse complement.
GTGACCGACAATGTTTTCCAGCGTTCCGGGAACGCTCAGGATGTGGACAAACCACCCGATAAGGAGTCCAAGAAATTGGACTACTCCCAGCGGAAAGTCTATGCTGCTTCCTCCCTAGGCCTTTGTCAGGCTAGCTCGGCCGTCCTGATGGCACATTTTTCACACGCCCTTTTGGGCTCCCTGGAAGAGGTGATTCCACATCTCCTGGCTGACCTTCAAACGACGGTCAAGCAGGTGCGGGATCAGGAAAGGATGGTGGCCGAACAGCAGCTCCAAACTTCCTTGGACATCGCTGACTCATGTGCCTGGTCAGTGGCAGCCGCGTGGCCATGCGCTGCAGAGCTTGACTGCGGATCTCCACCTTTACGGTGGATACCCAGCATAAGCTGGCAGACGTTCTCTTCCTGGGTACCGACTTGTTCGGTCCCGGGGTGGAGGGTCATCTTCAGCGGATCGAGAAGTCCAACACACCTTGGACTCAGTCACATCTGCCCAGAAGGACAAAGGCTGCCAGCAGCAGCGTAAGACCTTTCGTCCTTCAGCCCCTGTGGCACATCTGGCCCAGCAACATCAGCATCAGGGCCAGCAGGCTCGCACTTGGCACCCCAAAGCCAAGCCTGCTGCTTTCTTCAGCAGGAAGCCGGGAGGGAAAGGTCCAGGCGGCTCCTCGGCAGGCCCTTCCTCCAAGCCTGCCCAATGATGGGTTATGGGGTGTCTCCCCCAACCTTGTCACACCTCCCCGGGTACCCCCATGAGGGGACGGCTCCGCCACTTCCTTTCCGCCTGGTCCATTATCACCACGGACCGCTGGGTGTTGGAAGTGGTCAGCAGGGATCTGCCTCTGGAATTCAAGCAGTCCCCACCCTATCGAACCGTCACCCCATGGGGGGCTACGGGTTCCTCAGCCTCTCTGTCAGCTCATCGAGCCGACATTGCCCTGCTCCTCCAGAAGGAGGTGATCAGGGAGGTGGCAGACCCTCCTCCAGACCCAGGGTTTGTGTCCAGGTACTTCATGGTCCCAAAATGAATGGAGGGCTGGCGCCCCATTCTCGAACTACACGATCTGAACAAGTTCCTAAGGTCTCGCACCTTCAGGATGGTTACTCTGGCTCAGATCATTCCATCCTTGGAACGAGGCATGTGGTTCTGTTCTCTGGACCTTCAGGATGTGTTCTTTCACGTCCCAATCCATCCGTCTCACCAGCGATTCCTCTGCTTCAGGGCAAAGGGATCCTTTTACAAGTTCCGGGCCATGCCCTGCGGCCTCTCTCCAGCTCCCAGGGTCTTCACCAAATCCATGGCAGTGGTGACAATATTCCTGCGGCGCTGAAGGGTCCGGATATACCCTTACTGGACGACTGGCTGATTGTAGGCCCCTCCAGGTTGGAGGTGGAGCAGTCCAGGAATCTGGCCCTCCAGGTCTGCTGTCAGATTGGCCTCCTCATCAACGAGGCCAAATCGGAACTCATGCCATCGCAGGTGATTCAGTTCATCGGGGCAGAGCGCGACTCTCTTCGAGCCAGAACACGGCTCCCAGCGGACAGGGCCGAGTTCCTTTCCTCCTTTGCCCAATCATTTCTGGTTGGGCAATTGTGACCTGCCCGGGACTTCCTGCACCTTCTGGGCCTCATGACGGCCTGCATCAGTGTGGTCCTTTGGACCCGCTGGCATATGCGTCCCCTGCAATGGGGGCTGGCCCGCCAATGGTCACAGCTCTCCGGTCCTCTGGACCAGCCAGTGACAGTGACCCAGGAGATGTGGAATGGCCTCCAGTGGTGGCTCGTTCCAGCTCATCTGCAGGAGGGTATCCTGTTTGTCCGTCTTGAGCCGATGGTCACTCTGATGACCAACACCTCTCTGATGGGTTGGGGTGCCCATCCAGGGGAGATCAGAGCTCACAGCCTGTGGTCCCCTCAGGAGTCTCGATGTCGCATCAACCTGCTGGAGCTTCGAGCGGCCCGACTAGCCCTCACTGCCTTCGCTCCATTTGTACGGGGTCAAGTGGTCCAGGTCCAGACGGACAACACCACGACCATATGCTACCTAAACCGTCAGGGCAGGATCCACTCCTTGCCTCTGTGCAAGGAGGCTCTCCGCACTTGGTCTCTCGTGATCAGCCTGGAGGCAGATCTCCTAGCCATCCATGTGGCAGGAGCCTCCAACACTCTGGCCGATGCCGTCAGCTGGATAGGTGCTGCATCTCACGAGTGGTCTCTCCTGCCAGAGGTAGTACACGATCTGTTCTCCCACTGGGGCACTCCTCAGGTGGACCTGTTTGCCTCCAGGGAGAATGCGAAGCTGAGGCTGTTTCATGCCCGCCCCTCTCAGCAGGGCTCGCTACAGGGGGATGCCTTCTCGAAGCCGTGGAGCCCGAGCCTCTTCTACGCCTTCCCTCCATTTCCCTTGATCCACAAGGTGCTTCTCAAGGCGAAGAGGGACAAGGCGCAGGTGATTCTGGTAGCCCCAGACTGGCCCCGCCAGTTCTGGTATCCAGATCTCCTCAGTTCCAGGCTCCCGAGGTGGCTTCCAGCCAGCCTGGACCTGATCTCAGTCAACAAGGGGAAGGTACTCCACCCGGACCTTCAATCCCTGCACTTGACAGCCTTGTTCCTGAGTGGCTAGAGTTCCAGGCCTTGGGTCTTTCCAACGAGGTCCTCAATGTCGTTGAAGCATCCCGTAAGGAGTCGACCAGAAAATGCTATGCCTTCAAATGGAAGATTCTCCGGCTATACGACGTGTTGCCATGCTGGGGTGGCCACCCAGTGTGCCATGTGCAACTCTGTTTGAGAGGGGAGCGCAGCACAGCCGACGGGGATTGGGCACCCTGTCAGCTATACAGTGTGTGGGGGGCGAGCACGCAGCATGCCTGTGTGTGTGTGTGTGGGAGGCGGCATGAGCAGGCGATATATCTTATCGCTGCTCACTGAAGCGTAGCTCCCCCTTTCAACTGTACTCCACTGCATTTTCGACTGCTGTCATAGACAGCTCCAGCAGCGATTGGAGAACTGCGGCCATGCCTGCAAACACACTGACTGAATTGGAAGAGGGCTGCCACACCTCCGAAAACTCGGATGATGGTACTATGTTTCTTGCACATGCGTGCAAGCAACATAAAAATGGGTAAAGATGGCTTGGTGGTGTGGAGGGCTGAAGCATCCTGCCTTACCTCCTGCCATGCCGGCGACCCAGGGACAGCTCTCCTTCTCCAAGGAGGAGGGTGATCAGTTGTTGATGCTTGCCTGGCCCCTAGCGGAGGTTGGGGGCTGGCACACCGATGCTGCCGACATGTGGGCAGAGGTGGGGCAGATTCCTGACAGGACACACATGGGAGCCTGTGTGGCACTGTCGCTGGTGTCCCTGCATGCCCTGCTTCTGAGGGGAGAAAAACAGGTGGAAAAAGGAAGCTCCTGGCTGGATGACAGAGGGAGCTTGCAGGTCCCAGCCCTGAAATAGCCATGGCGCCGACCAAAACTGGATGCAGACTTTGGTGGGGTTTGGGGTACCCCTGCCAACCCCACCAGGAGTGGGGGCAAGCCTTGGGGGAAGATGGTCAGTGTCAGCTGGTGGACGGGGGACAGGACTGGGGCTCCCTCCTGATCAAGGGCCGTGGAAGCAAGGGGATAAAATACCAAAAGGAAAAAAAGAATGGGTAAAAGCATGACCACACTTTGGATGAGATATTGCATCTCAACTGATATATCCTGTACAAACAGAGTGTTTAAAAAGGATTAAATGTTTTACCCAAATGAAATAAATATTTTAAATGTCAGCTTGACTATCCTGAGTGAAAAATTAAAAAGCAAAACCTTCCAAGTCAATAGGTAATTTCAAGTAAACTTAGCTGTGCATAGACAGCTCATCTCCCTCCTCCTTTTTTCTGTCCTCCGGCTAACTTTCATCCCCTCTCTCGCTCTCTCTGACTTACTCAAGCGCAGCAGACAACAGTGAAATAATGAGTTCTACAGAGTAAAACTGCTGGAATAAAAGTAATGGACTAGTCATTGTTGTAGCTGCTATTTCACCCTGTATCCTTAAAAGTGTAAATTGAGCTGACAGTGCTCATTACAGGAGGTGCCAGTGCCAAACTGACATCAGAGAAGGCAACTTGGTAAACAGTAGCAGTTTTAACATTGACAGAAGACTTGTATTGTATGCTGGCTGTGGATCTGAGCTGATGGAAGACAGCTGTTGTGCAGATTGCTGTTGTTTATACACACACGCACACACACAGTCTCATACTCATCATGGCCACAACATATGGAAATAAATACTGAAGCCATAATGTGTTGGGACCCATTTGCATGCCTGAAGGAGGCGGGGGTGGGGATGGAGATTGATACAGCAGTCTTTTACAGTTCATCTGTACTCTCCACTACAATTAGAAACTTGGGATGAGTTACTTCTCACTGTGGAAAGGCCAATGGACAGTGCCTCTTGAATTGTCCTTCAGTAGCATTTCCCTTTGCTCTGGGCTTGCCTCGTCCCTCCACTTCTGTGGACCACCTTGTGGGATTTGACAGGCAAGGCAGAGCCAACCTGAGTTGCTGCACTGCCATCAGCATCTCTTAATGGCAGCAGTTTCTTTGAGAGCTCTCTGGAGAAGAGCTCTTGAAACATAGCTTAGAAAAGAGGTGTGAATTGATCGACTGTCACCAAAAGTTTCTGAGGCGACACATCACGCAGAAAAACAGTCTGATGCAGAACTAGTAGGTGCATAGCATGACTTTATTTATTTATTTGCTTTTGGTAACTGGGTGAATGCACTAGGCATAGAGATGCCTATTTTCAGGCATGACCTGAGAGGATACAAGTCAAATAGATGAACAACAACAATGTGACGCAGCACATAAAATAGGACATACAGTGCTAGGCGATAAGAAAATCCAAACATTTTACAAGAACAGTGAAATACAGGGTTATACAAGTAAATAATAGGAAACAGGTACAGGGATGTTCAGAATAAACAAGTGCAACACAAGTACAGAAATTGGCACTAGTCATGCATTATGAAACAGTATACAGTAAGTGCCATTAACAAGGCCAATGCACATAGAAGAATAGAGGTGAGATGGGGTAGGGAGGGGAGAGAGAAAGGAAAAGTAGGTAAGAATGCATGGAGGAGGAGAGGAAGAATAGTAAGAAAAAGCATAGGTGAAGTGATAGCGAGTAAAGGGTGAGCTTAGGGTGGATGGAAGCAGGTGCAAGGACTTGATGCAAGTAGATATTCACAGTGGAGTTTCTTAAAGCCAGCATGTGTAGGGGATAGGCGAATGTTATGAGGGATAGAGTTCCAATACTTAGGGGCAGCATAGGAGAAAGCATGAGCACCCATAGAGGTTTTGCACCTAGGAATGTAAAGAAGGGTTAGGTCATTGGAGCGGAGCCCGTAGGAGGGGGTTTGGGAGTGAAGTAACAAGGCGAGGGATTGTGGGAGGCCTGATCTTGTTATAAAATCGATAAGAGCACCATAGGATTGGAGCTGGTGGACAGCAGGACTAGGCCATTTTAGGTCAGCATAGAGCTGACAGTGATGTTTGTACCATGGAGAGGCAGAAGCAAAACAGAAATGTTATAAGTGGTGTCCCATTTATGGAGGGAGGTGTTTGTTGCACCTAGGTAGGTGACAGAGCCATAAGCCAAAGATGGGAGCAGAAGGCCTTGCGCCTCAGCAAGTCTAGCCGATGGAGTGAGGGCATAGCTAGTACGGTAGGCTCCCTCTATTTTTGCATTAATGGATTTGCACGTAGCGGTGATGTAGAGATCAAACTCCAGGGATTCATCTAGCAGAATGCCCAGGCATTTGAAGGAACTAGTGCTAACCAATGGGGAACCATCAGCACAGGATCATTTGAAGGAGTTTCAGTTCACTTTTAGTCTAGTTGGAGAGCCAAACAGAATAGAGTGAGTTTTACTTACATTGAGAACAAGGTGATTTTCAGTTAGCCAGGATTGTATATTTAGGAAGTCTGAAGTGAGGGAGTTATGTCCAATACATTACTGGCACTGTGGTAGATGACAAGGTCATCCACGTGAAGTGAGGAGGAACATGTAGGTGCCAGGGATGGAAGGTCATTTATGAAAATTGTGAAAAGTAGGGGGCCAAGTATGGATCCCTGCAGGACACCAATATGTATGGACGAAAGATCTGACAATGCTGCGTTGAAAGCTACAGCTTGCTGCTGATTGATAGCTGTAGAACCAGTTGACCAATTCCGCTGCAAAACCGAGGGAGAGGAGCTTTGTAAGGAGAAAGGTGTGGTTGACTAGGTTGAATGCCTTGGTTATATCGATAAAGATCGCACCTGTCAAGAGACCAGATTCCATGGCAGCATAAATGTCATTAGTAAGTTTTAGGAGGGCAGTAGACATGCTATGGCCGTTACGGAAGCCATGCTGGGAACCAGAGAGGAGGTTGTGTTTCTGTAGATACTCTGTGGTTTGGGTTGCCACTAATTTTTCCAAGATTTTACTAAGCACGGAAAGAATAGCAATGGATCGATGATTAGACATGTCTTTGGGATCACCTTTATTAAGGAGGGAGTTATTCTAGCTATCTTCCATATGTCGGGAACTACACCATGGTGAAGCGACAGGTCAAAGATTTTGGTTAAGGGGGAGGCTATAAAAGGGGTAGCCACTTTCAGGAGCCTGGGTTCCAAACCGTCAGCGCCAGAGTTGGTGGAGTCAGAGATAGTGAGTAGCAGCTTTAGGACTTCAGCTCTAGTGATAGTCCAAAACCGAAATGGTGGTAGAGAGAGCAGTGGTTCAGTAACCACAGGGGTAGAGGTGAGGTGCCCAGTAGGGAAAGAGGCCGAGTAGCTTGATTGGTCCAAGAAGTGACAGCTAAAAGAGTTAGCGATGGTCGCAGGATTGTTACAATGTACACCATTTAGTAGCATGTCGTTTGTGGTGGTCGATTGATTGGTTCCAAGGAGAGTTTTTAAGATGGACCAGAAATTCTTTTGTTAGCAGATCTTTACACAAGGAGCTTTTAGCTAGCTGCATTTCCTTTTGCAGGAGTTTCTCAGGGCCCTGTAATGCTTGTAATCAGCCTGGAGTCCTGAGGCCTTGAAACGCAGCCAGGTTTTGTCCCTAGCCCGGAGCTGAGTAAGAAGATCTTTGGTAATCCACTTGGTTTGAGTTCCTCATATGCAGCACATGACACGACAAGCGTGAAGGTCCTGGAGACATCCAAAATTAGCAAGGAAGTAGTCCAGGGCAGACTTGAACATCAGAGGAGGCAAAGAAGGGTGACCAGTCAATCAGATCCTGCATGAACTGTGCCTGATTAAAATTGGCCAGATTTCAGAAGGTGATGAGTTTGGGAAGAGGAGTAGGTTGTCTAGCAGCACGCCAGATGCAGAAAATTGGGGAGTGGTCACTTATTGTATCTGCCAGGGTACCAACTGAGACTATGCAGTCAAGACAGTTCGTGAGGGGCCCAGTCAATTAGAGAGCTAGATCTGGGAGGGGCCATGACCCTAGTTGGGTCTACGATTAGTTGGTGGAGGTAATGGTCTTGTACTATGGTGTGGAGGGACTGACAGGATTTGCCAGACCAGTTAAGGTTCAAGTCCCCAAGGATAAGGACCTCTTTGCGTTTGACACCTGTGTCAGCCTGTGAAAGGAGTTCCACTAGTCCAGTGACACCATCACTGGGAGGGTTATAGGCACACACAATGTGTAGCATCTTCGATCCTTGTTGAAGAGTTGCATGACTAGATTCACAGTGTGAGAGTGTGAAGGAGACGTTACGGTGAAGTGAGAAGTGAGACTTATAGAGGATAGCAACACCTCCCCCATGCTTGGATGAGGACCTATCTTGCCTTACTATTTTGTAGTTTGGTAGGAGGCATATGTGATCAGGAGTAGAAGGTTGTAGCCAGGTCTCAGACAAGCATAGAATGTCAGGGTTATATTGAGTGACCCATGCTTCTAGTTCAGGTTGATTGTGGGGAAGGCTCTGGATGTTCATGTGAATAATATGCAGACCCTTAATGTCATTCCAGGTAGAGTCAATGTAGGAGATGTTACCTCCAGGTCCTGGATTGGGTTTTATATCCCCAGTTAATATTAGTGCTTGGAGGAGCAAGCACCACAGTTTACGAAGGATAAAAGTGGTAGGTAGGGTGGGAATTCCAAGAGAAGAGTGGCGTAATAAGTAGGCGACATGGTAAATGATTCTCCTTGGAACAGAGAGAGGTACAGTGACTGGTGGCAGTTGGGACTGCATAAGCATATTGGAAAATGTGAAGTCATTAGGGTCTATGGGTTGGCCATTCATGGAGGGTGGGCTACTAACCACCGGGATCCGTACGATAGGAGCAAGAAAAGAAACTGCTAAAATTATTGCATGAGGGTTTGATGCCCAGTGGCTAGATGGATAGGCAATTTAGGAGGATAAGTAATGAGGAGGTGGCTGTTAGAGGAGGAGAGGTGTGGCGAAAGATGAGGTTGTGGTGCAGAAATGCACTGAACAGTAAGCAGGTAAACAGGCTGGAAATAGTGAAAACTAGCAAGGTGAGAAAGATTTCAGACGCCATCTAGTGGTAAAGTAGTATAAGCTGCTGGTGAGAAAGTAAGGAGATCGTTTAAAACACCACTCCCACTGAGTGTGACTTTAATTAGCCTCAGCTATATAACAAATGCCAGCCAAGGGTGGGGGTGGTGGGGAGCAGCCGCAAAGCAGCTGCGGGAATGAGCACTAGCCAACCGTCTGCTACAGTCTTGTCCCAGCTACAGAAGCCATGCAGGGAGGAGAGTCCTGATCAGCAGGAATTCCTTCTGTTTTACAGCTCTTACTTGGCTGTGGCTAATTTGGGAAACAATTTTAAAATGGGCGCCAGGCTCTTTTAGTAGCGCTACCTGATTTTAGACCAGTGTCTAATTTGGATTTGGAACTTACAGCACTATCATGGCTTATGGCAAAATCTTGAAATAAAGACACCCTGGGCAGTGGAGCCTAAATGAAAAATATCTGCCTGAGGAAACCAGCAGCTAGCCCAGGAGAGTAGCCTGTAAGTTGTGCACAGCTAGCAGTGCTGCTTACAGTTTAAAACTGGTGCCAGGCTCCTTTGTAGCTCTACCTAAATTATAGATAAAAATGCTGAGTAAGATTTTATGCATGCAGCACTACCTTAGATTTAGGCAAGTCATCAAATAAAAAAATGAAAGGTACTGTTGGCCAAATTAGCAAAGGGAAAAATTCCGTTGGGGATGGCTTGAGACGGAGTGTAGCAGTCCCAGAAAAAAGGTGCCAAGATTTAAAACGAAGGACAATGGCTTCAGAAACGAATGTGAGCAAGGGTTCCATAAGCAGGAAAGTGATGTGACCTTTGGATCCTTAGGCGAGACGGCTCTGCGTGCTCCAAGGCAGGGTGCCCTCCTGAAGCAGGGGCTATGAGAGAGAAAGAAGGAATTGCACACTATTTAAATAGGGTTTCAGACTGCAGAAGGACAGTAACTTGAGGAGCTAAAAGTAAGGGGCAGAGAAGGGAGGGGTCAGCTAGAGAGAGAGGCAGAGAAGATAAATACAGTGGTCTAAACTTTATACTGGATTTCAGTCTCCCGAGAAAACCAATTCAAGGTAACAAATATAAAGCAGTCCTAATTTAAACACTATTGGAACCAGGTGGCCCTTTAATGCAGGTACATACGCACATGAGTAACTGTGGTTATAAACAGGGAGGCAGTATAGCGCAGTGGTTTAAGGCTCTAAGCTGCATATCTGGTGACATTCAGCAGATCAGACCTGGGTTTGAATCCCACAGCTTCCACTTGCATACTGTGTGACCCTGAGCAAGTCACTTAACTTCCCTGTGCTCCCAGGTTGCGCCTGTAAAAAAGCTTTCAGCTTAGTGTGCTACTCCTGGTTAAACAACTAAATAAAAAAAAGAAATAAATACATCCAGAAACAACGTGAGGGAAAAGTGTTCTGAATGCAGTTATAATTCATTTGTAGCAACTTCCAGAATCACCCAGTGAGCACTAGTCAAACATGTGCTACAGTCTTGTGCCAGCTACAGAAGCTACACAGGGAGATGAGTCCTGGTCAGCAGGAATTCCTTCCGTTTTACAGCTCTTACTCGGCTGTGGCTAATTTGGAAAACGGCTACAGAAATTCAGAATACTCATAAGGAGTCAGAAGAACTGTGGGTCACCCTGGAAACAGGAAATGGGACAGCCATAAGAACTGGAGTTGTCTACAGGCCCCCAGACCAGGGGGAGGACATAGACACATTACTATTAGAAGATATACAAAATATAACAGCTAAAGGGGAGGTTCTGATAATGGGAGACTTCAACATGCCAGATACAGATTGGTCAATACCAGCAGGAACATCTGCCAGAACTAGACACATGGTGGATTCCCTGCAGGGGGAAGGCCTCAAACAACTGGTACAACAACCCACAAGAGACAGGGCTGTCCTAGATCTAGTACTGACTAACAGGGAAATGATCACAGATCTCCAGGTAGAAGGTTACCTGGGGGCCAGTGACCAAGGTATGGTTCAAGTTGGCCACTAGAACTAAATCATCTCATTCCAAAGCAAACATATGGGACTTCAGAGGAGCTGACTTTGATAAGATGACCAACAGAGTTAAGCTAGCCCTGGCAAAAGAAATACAGATGAGGGGGGGTACAGGCAAAGTGGGCAAGCATTAAGGATGCAATACTTGAAGCAACATCCCATTGTGTTAGAGAGAAAAGGAAGTGCAAAAGAAGAAGGAAACCACTTTGGTTCTCAAAACAGTAGCAGAAAAGGTCAGAGCCAAAAAGGCTGGCCTTCAGGAAATATAAGGGAACGCAGCGGGATGAAGATAGGGAGGCATACCAAACTTCCCTAAGGGAAGCAGGGAAGGCAGTAAGGCAAGCAAAGGCCCAAACTGAGGAAACAGTAGCATAAACAGTAAAAGAAGGTGACAAGACATTCTATAGATACGTTAGTGAAAGGAAAAAGTCCAGAGGGGGGTATTGCTAAGATCAAAGGGGATAAGGAAGAGTGTAAGGAGGAGGACCATGTAAAAGCATCTATCCTAAATAGGTACTTCTGCTCAGTATTTACTGAAGAGAAGGTAGGGCAGGGGCCACAGCTCAGCACCATGGACCCGGGGGAGGGAGGGAGGTGTGCACTAGTCCCTTCACAAAAGAAAGGGTCCTACAAGAGCTTGATAAGCTCAGGGTGGACAAGGCAATGGGACCTGATGGCATATATCCCATGGTACTAAAGGAGCTAAGGTGGAACTAGCAGAGCCATTATCAGAACTGTTTAGTGAGTCTCTGAGCTAGGAGAGGTCCCAGAAGACTGGAGAAGGGCTCATGTGATCCCTCTCCACAAGAGTGGTAGCAGGGAGGAGGCAGGGAACTACATCCCAGCCAATCTTACCTCAGTAGTGGCAAGATTATGGAGGCACTCCTTAAGGAAAGGATAGTGCAACACCTGGAATCCTTAGGAGCACAGGATCCAAGACAGCATGGGTTTACAAAAGGAAGGTCCTATCAAACTAATCTCATAGATATCTTTGACTGGGTAACCAGAGTGGTGGTCCAAGGGGGGGGAGTAGTTGGTGTTGCCTATCTTGACTTCAGCAAAGCTTTCAATACCGTTCCACATAGAAGATTGATTAATAAGCTGGGTAGGCACAGGGTGGGTTAAATGTATGGCAGCTTAGATTCAATGCTAAGAAGTGCAAGGTAATGCACCTGGGAAACAAAAACCCAGGGGAAGAGTACACAATGGGGGGTAAGATACTAACAACAACAAAAATGGAAAGGGACCTGGGGGTAGTCATATCAGATGACTTAAAGGTGGGCAAGCAATGTGAGAGGGCAGTAAGGAGGGCTGGGGTGATACTCGGACGCATAGGGAGAGGCATCACCAGTAGAAAACAGGAAATTGTTATCCCTCTGTACAGACAGCTGGTGAGACCCCATCTGGAGTATTGGTGCAGTCCTGGAGACCCAATCTCTGCAAGGACATAGACAAGATGGAAGCTGTCCAGAGGAGGGTTAAACTAAAATGGTGCAGGGTCTGCACCAGAAGACATATGGAGAGAGACTAAAGGAGCTTAATATGTATAGCCTTGAGGAAAGGAGAGAGAGGGGACATGATAGAAACTTTCAAGTACCTCAAGGAATCAACAAAGTCCAAGAGGGTAGCATCTTTCAAAAAAGTGTGCAAGAACAAGGGTACAATTTGAAGACAGAGTGGAAGTAATGAGGTAATGTAAGGAAGTATTTTTTCACAGAGAGGGTTGTGGGATGCATGGAGCAGCGTTCCGGAGGAGGTTGTGGAGTCAAAAACAGTGGTTGAATTCAAGCATGCATGAGACAGCCATAAGGCAATTCTAGGGGTTGGGGGTAGAAAGAAGTAGGCAGCTGGTTAACTAGGATCTGCAGCTTATCCATTAGGTAGGGAAATGGGCAGACTGGGTGGGCCAAGCGGTCCTTATCTGCCGTCAAATTCTATGTTATGTTTCTATGTTTCTATGACATTGGAAGGCATACTGCATATTTAAAACATAAAAATTGCCCAAATGCATGCAGCCAAAGGAAAGTTTAGGGGAATCAAAAAAAAAAAGGTTGGAAACCCACTGATTCCTTATCATCAACGTGACTATATAGTCAAAAGAGTCCCCCAGTGCATACGGATATATATAAATAAACATTAACCCCCAAACTCCTGGGGCCAAAACCTTGGCCAAATATAGCAAATGCAGAAGAAAGGACTGCAGGTGAGAAGCTATTTAAGCAATAAGGCATTCCAAGGTGTGTGTTATCATGTAACAACGTCACTCCTGGGGTGGGTTGAAGCACAAGGCAAAGCCAAGTGCTTCCACCACCCCAGGAGTGACGTTATTACACGATAACACACACCTTGGAATGCCTTATTGCAATTATACAGTGGCTCAATGTTATAGAAAACAAAAAATTAAAATAAAAATGTTTTTAGTAGATTTTTAGTGAGGCAGTGTATCTTTGTTTCTGAAAAAAGAAAAAAAGTATCTCATAACAATCATCCAAAAAATCAATACAGTGATGTTATTGTGTAATAACATCACTGTCTCAGGCACACATTGACCAGTCAGAGTCCAGTAAATTTTCTTGCCATTGTATAGTCTAGCTTTTAAACAGTAGAAAACTGACTAGGCATAGTAAGGCACAAACTAAAATCATGATTGAATACACTCAAGGAGCCATAAGACAGTAAAGGTCATATCAGTACAAACTTGCAGCTAAAATAACGTTGGCCCTTCATATACATGACATTTGATAAGTTTTACAAGGCAGTCTGTACGATAAAACAAAAACCCCACCATAAGTGCAGCATCCAGACCATGAGTACAAAACGGACAATTTAGAACAAAATCGGGTGGGTATTGAACTAATGAGCAGTACGAGGACCAGGGTCATAAAACATCATGAGGGGAGAAGCACTTCGCTCAAACAGAAAAGGCAAATATCTTACTTTCCATGTCCCAACCACTCTCACTAGAGCTACAATAAGCCTCCCCAAATCAGCTTGTACAAAAACCTAAATGTGGCCCATAGTCCATATTACAACAAGAGGTTTGCCCCATTAAACCAAACAGGCATACAAAATAAGAACGAGAAGGGCAATTTGAGCAAAATAAGTCCCAATTTTAGCTCACGTCTTGTAGTCCAGAGTCCCAAAAAGGCTTTCACATCTCCACGGCTCTGTCATCATCCAATGAATTTTCTCCCTCCACATCCTCCACTAGATCCACCTCAATCCTACGAACAAGTTTATCCACCTCCTTAGGATCTGAAAATATGTACTGTCGGCCATTCCACACAAGTTGGAGTTAAGCTGGTAGTTATAATTAATGCTGGATGCGAGATTGCCTCAGCCGACTTCGAACCTCATCAAAAGCTTTGCGACACTGGCGAGTGCTGTATGAGAGGCGGGAAATATTTGCAGCGTATCCTCGCCATATTTTAGGTTTCCTCTGCACTGAGCCATTCTGAGAGTGCCATCTCCATCATCAATACAAACAATCATAAATGTCCTGAGATTAGATGATTCTGCCATCACTTGTCTGGGAGTCACCCAGTAAGCCTTTTCCAAAGATAGAGGGGAGTCAGAGTCCGAAAACCCCCAAACAGCAGGCAGTGAAGTTTGGGCAAAGGACAGAGGATCGCCCCCTTCTGATGATTCAGAAAGACCCACCACTCTAAGATTTTTCTCCCAAAGTTGGTTCTCAATGTTTTCCAGTCGCTGTTTCAGCAAAGTATTGTCTTTAATTATTTGGGTGGTCGCATCAACCATTTTGAAGACCGAAGCCTCTGATCTCAGTACTGACTGCTTACAGGTATCCATATGAGTCTCTATGGCAGAAACCCAAGGTGTTAAAGAATCGAATTTGCTGGTCAAATCCTGAACAGTCATGACCAATTGATGCAATGTTTCTTGTATCGTAGTAAGAGTAGCTTCCCTGGGTAGTGGCCTCGCAGAGTCCGCGCCTTTATCCTTTTGTATAGGTCAAGCCTCACATGGCTGCCCTCGGGGTGAAAAAAAAGAAGCTGAGGCATTAGCTCCACAAGACTTGCCCATTTTGTAAGGTTCACACAGACGACCAAATACTCTGTCAAACAGAGCAATTTTAAAGCCAGATATCAAAGTTTATTTAAAATGTAATCGGTTTGGCCCAGAAACTCGAGAATGTTCCTGCTGCTTCGTTGGCTGCTCAGCAGTGCCCCTGGCCACTTCCATTTGGTGGGGAAGACACCTGTACATAGTGAGTGGTTGAGGATATTAGTGAGAGGAGGGGCAATATGTTTAGTGACTAGCTTAAGGATTCAGTAGTCAGTGGCATCAGATCCCAGGCTGGGTCTTGAATAGTTATTGTGAATGTAATCAGCCACCTGTGAGGGTGTGAGGTGGTAAAAGTAATAGAGTGGGTGGGTTGAGGCTGAGATGGAGTGGTTGGGGGGTAGGAGTTGTGCTATGAATTTATCCCACTGTGTTGAGGGAATATGGGTTTGTATTTGTTGAGGTCTGTAAAATGGGAGTTAAATATGTTGGTAACATCTCGGGGTTCATTTATGAGTATACCATCAACATTTAGGGAAATTTGCTCATCCCTGGTTTCCCTCCCGAGTAAGTGGTTTGATTTTCCATGTGAGCTTAGACTTCCCCCAAGTGCTGAACTGTTTCTCTCTCAGGAAATTAACTTTGGCTGTGCGGCCCTCTGATTTACATTTGTTCCAAAGGGTTTTATATTGTTGTAGGAGGTAAGTCTGTGATATGAAGACCAGGCCTTGTCTCTTTTTCGCATCAGTTTAAAGAGATCGGTGGTGATCCATTCATTTCTGTGTGACCTGACTCTAAGCCTTTTGAAGGGGATGAAGAAATCACATATGCTGGTGACGGTTTTGCTTAAAGAGTCCAGGGCATCATCAATATTTTGGATGTTCCTGGTGAAGGGACCAGTCTGTGGTTGAGATGACTTTAGCAAAATCTTCAGTGGTAAGTTTATTTAATTGTCTGGATGGATAGGATGTAGTTTGGTTCACCTTTGAGATCTTTAGCAACCAGTGACAGTAGACTGCACTGTGGTCACTAATGGAGTCGGAAGGGACACCTGATATGAGGGCCTGGTTGGGGTTGGTGACAATAATCCAGTCGAGAAGAAATTTATAGCCGGAGTTATAGTTTGTGCAGGTGGTTGATGAGATCATTTGGTGAAGTCCGAGCGCCAAGATGAGTTCTCTGGCATCATCGGCCTGGCTAGTATGCCAGCTCAGATAAAGAATAATATACATTTAAATATGCCCTCCATATAGGTATTTTGTACCTTAAATTATTGTTGTATATAATTGTTTATTTTAAAACCAAGCTACATTATCATGTATGTGTGCTAGCTTCAGAAGCTCATCAACTCCTGTATTTTAAGCTGTTTTTTAATATCTGCAACAAAACATAATACTTGTATTCACAATCCATTAGTGAACTGAAAAATACATAAAAAAACAAGAAAAATGCACCTGGTCGGGGTGCTAAGGATAAAGCATAAATAATAACTGAAATATCTAGCACTCACCACCAAAGACTGCAAGAAATGATGCTGCGATCCAAAACATCAGGTGCCCAAAGTTTATTGAGGTGCCACAAACAAACGCCTTGATGCATTTTGGATTTCTGATCCTTTTTCAAAAAAAGTCAGAAATCCGAAATGCGTCAAGGCGTTTGTTTGTGGCACCTCAGTAAACTTTGGGCATGGCAGTGTAGTTTCTTACAGTCTTTGGTGGTGAGTGCTGGATTTCTTACAGTTGTTATTTATGAACTGACAAATATTTGTGCCACCGCCACTGTTCAGTGCATGAGTTATGACTAATGCTGCACACTTTAAAGCCTGTTGCTAGGAGACAGCCCATACCTGTCTACACTCATTTTATAGTTTTGATTGCGGTTTATAAATTTCAGATGGACTCAGTCCTTAAAATGCAAAACACATAAGAACTTTAGGTATACTGTACCACTCTTAATACTGAATACTGTGATAAATTGCGCCAAATTGTGGAAAACTAAGTTTTACCTTAAAGAGCACCTTTCTTGGTGCAATGCAAAATTATCAGGGAGGCTTCCTTAGTTGACTGGGAGTTCCTCCATAGTAGTTGTAAAATTGTCTCTGTAGCCCCCTAAGGAAGGAAAGGGATCGTATTTTGCCCCCGAGGGGGCTAGCCACTTGATCCCTTCCACTTTCTGGTCTCTGACGCCCTCCCCGTGCTTCCTTGTTTTGTGATGTCATTATATGAGTAGTGCGGGGACATGCTCCATTCAAGCCTATGGAGTGTTATTTTAAAAGTTATTTTAACTATTTTAACTGGATTTTATTTATTTTTTTTAATCTCTATTTATGCTCCTCCCCTGCTTTCAATCTCCGCTCATTCGGGAGAAGCACACTGTAGCATCACATCCTACCTGATCCCCGTCGAGTCACCATGGAGCCTTGGCTATACCCCCCAGGCGGGTATGGGGTGGGGCACAGACACCCCTAGACACTTCAAGTTTCATCAGACTCCTCTGGGATATCAGGCTGGCATGAGCCATTAGGGCCTCTGCATGGTGCTCCGTCATCTTGGAGATCGGGCGCTGATTTTTTCCCCCTGTTCTCTGGACAAGGCATGCGCTCCGACATGAAGGCGCTACACACTGACGTCCACCCTGCCTAACCCTTTTCCAATGCTTCTACTTCGTCGCCAGAAGCCAGTCAAGTAGCGAGCCGACCCCCCAGAGAATGCAAGCTGTCCTTCGGACACTCAGCCTTCTCCCCCTGGCTGGCCCTCCGTCTCCCCAGGCTCATTCCCGAACCCAGGTCAATGGCGTCTTGAGCGGTAACACTACTGCTGCATTGGCGGGCCAGCACTTTTAACTGGACTTTTAGTACAAATCGGAGCCAGTATTCAAGTAACAAGCCTTTTTCAGCAAAGGAGTGGAAAACAGGACCAGAGAGGAACTGTGGGGAGATATTCCAGAGAAAATCTAGACCACAGATGATAGGTGTGGTCTGTAAATGCTGGGAGGAAATTCTCTATATAGAGAATTGGACAGATCAGTGATAAATAAGGGACTAAGTGAAGCGCCTTCCTGATTAAAGTCCATGTTTTAAACTGAAAAACTGTCTAGAGAGTGCGGACGTTAAATGGTCTTATGGGGCTGTATTATACAGCAGTCCATAAAACTGCAAGTCAGGTTGGGTCTCTTTTTCCATCTCCAGCCAAATTGTGTGTGGATATCCTAGCTGTCACAAAATAATGAATCTAAAATGTGAGGCCCAGTAGTATAATTTGAGATGCGGTAATGCTAGGCCATCCATCTCCCAGGGCATGCAGAAAGAGAGGAAACCTACCCGTGGTCATCGTCCAGCCCAAATAAATCGAGAAATTATCTTGTTTATTTGCTTAAAGAACTGCAGGGAGTGCTATAGGGATATTTTGAAATAAATAAAGTGCCCTTGTGAGTATTACCATACGAAACGGCATCTATTCTTTTAGAGAGGCTGAGGGGGAGTACCCCCCATCTATTGAGGACTTCTGTAGTTTGAGTGATAAAGGGGGAGTAGTTGTTTTGGAATGCCTTATTGGGGGAGTGTGTAAGGTAAACCCCCAGATATTTCAATTTTTCTAGGTCCCAGCAGACAGGATAAAGTGTCTTAAAATAAGGTGATGGAGTAAGGTTAAACATGAGGGATTCAGATTTAGTAGTGTTAAATCTTCCCTTGTCAATCTACATCATTTTGGAGGAAGGAATCGTCGCAGATGGCGCCACCCTCGAGAGCAACGCACTACGTGGTGCGTGAGGGGCGGCCGTTGGGTGCCTCCTCCATCCCAGTTCTGTTTCTCCCGCCGTCGAAGCTACACCTGCTACGCGAGCGAGAAAGTTTGTTTACTGTGCCACTAGGCCGTCTGTCGTGTTTTTGACGCCTTCTTCGATCTCCTTCATCACGGTTCGATTCCCCGACGCCGTTGAAACTGGTAAGACCGTTTCATTTTATAATTCGACGGTGCCGGGTGCTTTTCTGTGTTTTAAAAATTGTTTCACATAATGTCCGGTTCGGGAGCCAAGCGAAAGTCCAAGGTGGGCCGCGCCCCCAATGCGTCAGTGCTCCTGTGGCCGTCATTTTTCCGTGACAGACTGGTATGATGTCTGCCTTCGGCGCCTGGGACCTAACCATGACATGGATAGATGTGATTCCTGCTTTTCGATGGACCGCCGTGTTCTCGAAATCTGCGTGTTTAAAGTCGGCAAGGCTCCGTCGACTTTCGGAGGATGGTGTCTGTCTCGGATTTCCCAGGCCAGGACCTTAGGCCCTTCCTCCGTGTCTCCTCCTGGGCCTATACGGTCTGGTGAGGAGGTGGCCTCCTCATCTTCAAGCCTTGCCGAGGAGGAGGTCTCTTGCGGTGTTGGGAGGAATGTTGTGGCCCCTCCCGCCGTCTCTTCGGAGGTGCAGACTCTCTCAGTGTCGCGGCCCACAATTGCTGGGTCTGGCACGGGTGGACCCTCGATACCACCTTCCGGCACTGCCTCAGATCCCAGCACCATTGATCGGGGTGCCGGTTTTGTTCTCCGCTGGTGGCGCTGTGTTGGGTTCTGGTGCTGCGCCGGGGAATTCGACTGGGGCCGTAGGCTGGTCGGGGCTGGGTCTCTAGGAGCGAGGGAAACCAGCGCCGTTTCCCAGGGGACTCTTGGGGACACCAGCATTGAGGTCCTTCTGGTCGACTCTTCTTCAGAAGCAGGCGATTCGGACGTGGACCCGGTCTCGCACCCTGATTCTTGGGAATTAGAGTTCTCCATGGGACGCGGTGTCAGGCGGTCTAGCGCCCCCATTCCTGAGTCTCCACAGTAGTCTACCTCCGAGGACTCCCAGGCTGGGGGTGGCTTGGAGTCTGTGGGGGAGGGAGGCTTGGGAGTCATGGAGGGGGCTGTCCCCCCAGAGGGGGCTGTGGCAGCTGCCAACCCTGGTGCTGCTGCACCTTCTCAGAGTGGATTGGGGGTCCTGTCTTTGGGGGCTCCCCTCAGGAGGCCTTGGGATCAACGGACCTTGTCGCTGGAGTCAAGGAGGAGGGCGTCCTCTGAGTCTGAGGGGTTGAGGGGTCGGGGTGAGGGGGCATTGGCGCCCCCCCTGCCACCCCTTGGGGTGCGGGGAGGACCTGTAGTGTCGAGCCCCGCCTCTTCCTCTTAGACTCGGGGGACCCTTCTGGTGGCGCCGCCGTGGGATGCCCTTCTGGACCGTTGCAGCCCCAGGTGCATCACAGGGGTGATTCCCCTTTTGAGCTCTTCCAGAGTTCGCATCCCCAGGGTTCCGTCTTGCGACCTGGTTTGATTTCAGGGACCCCGCCAGCTCGGGCTCTGTTCCCTGGATTTCAGAGCCCTGGCAGAGGAGAGTTGCCTCCTTGTAGGTGCCCCTCTCCCATTCCTCTGCAGCCACCCCCCTCTCTTCCAGGCCATGTCGGTCTTACGGGGGCCGTTATCCTGGGAAACGTTCACAGGCACTGCATCGGCCTTCCCGTTATATGTTAGATATATGCATGAGTGGGTATTTCGCCTGTCCCCTCCGCCGCAGGAGTCTTCTGAACATTCAAGTTCCCCATCCTCCTCGGCTCCCTCCTCAGAGGGAGAGGAACCCTCTGCTCACCTTTCTTCTGACGCTGATTTCACTGAATATCAGTGCTTCCTTTCGAGGATGGTTGGGGATCTCCGTATCTCCTGTGTCAGACGTGACAATACTGAGCGGGAGACGTGTGAATTCAGTGCCCAGCATTTGGTGGTGCCATCCTGGCCTATTCCCTTCCAGGAGGCGTCTATCCACACCTGGCAGTCTCCAGCTGACCCTATCCCAGCTCCGGCAGACTGCAGGAGGAGGTATTGTGCTCCGTCTGAGTCCCTAGGTTCTCTCCCCAACCCACCCTCGGGATTGGTGTTCCTAAAGACTCCTTCCGGGCACTGCCGCCTGGCGCATGACCGACCACTGAACTCTGATTCCCTACAGTTTGACCGGTGGGGGCGAAGAGTGTTCTCTTCTTCTCGTGCGATACTGTGCATTGCATCACATCAGGCACACCATGCTGCCTATAACAGGCACTTGTGTTCGATGCTGTCTCAACTGCTAGCATCAACGCCTGATAACGAAGCAATCTTGACAGGCCATTGCCCTGTCTGCTATAGGCCTGGAACTGGCAAAGCACCAAGCAAGGGCATCCCACGACGCCAGTGAGGTGGATTCCAGGCTTGCAGGGACAGCGATTTGCATTAGGCAGACAGCATGGCTTCATCTAGCAAGGTTGTCACCCTTGGCCCGGCATAGAGTGATTCCCTCTGCCTTCCGAGGGACCTGCCTCTTTTCTTCCAGGGCTAGGAGGCTTCTGCAGGGGCTTCCTCTGTCCCCTCGTCTTCGGGGGACACCTCCTAGCTCTCCTCGGCCTCAGGCTTCCAGTCTAGTAAGGCCAGGGTCTCTTCATCCTGTTTCTCACCAACAGGAGGCTGAGGGTCTTGTTTCCTAAAGGTTACACTACTCCCCCTCCGGGGGGGGGGAGCTTGGTACTCACCCAGCAGTAATGAATGGTGAAGATTGTCAAGGGAAGATAAGAAAATTACGTACCTACCGTAATTTCAGATCTTCTCTTGTATCTTCACCGTTCATTACTGAATCCCCCCACCTTCCCCTCATGGGCCTCCTTCTTGGGCATCCCCTCCACCCTACTCATTCTTCCTCCCCTTCTCCTCATGACCTTAGAGCCTAATTCCCTAACTTGGGCCTTCCATTCTTTTCTCAGTACAGGTAGCATAAGTCTGGAAAGGGAGGAGGACGAGTAGGATTTAGTTTTGTTTTTCCTAAGGGAACTCTTTCTGATTACTCTTGAAGGTGCCCTTCTGGCCCCTTCTTAGGTCATGTTTGTTCAGTCGCCAGTTAACAAGGCTACTTCTTAAACGGTCCTTTTCCTTTGGTCCAGGAATCAGCTGGCATCACTGGATCTTGTCCCGTTTACGCCAGTCTGTGCTAGTTGAACTCTGTGCTAGCCTTTTCCAAACTGCCTTTTGGAACTGGTGATCTGATTATTGCCTCTGCCTCCCAGGGAGTCAGAACAAGTTTCCTACTCTGTCTTTGTCCACCTCCCCAAAGGAGTGCCCTCTGTAGGGCTTCAAATCCCCCCCCCCCCCAACACCAGTATTAGCACACAACAATATGCTAGTGGGGTCCTTTTTCCCCTATCCTAGTTGGGCGTGCTCCTTCCGGAACAGATCATGTGCCTTGGCAGTCTGTGAGCTCTCAGTTTCAGTAAGGGGATGGGGATAGTGGGAGGTGTAGAAAGTCTGCCTTTTGTGTATCAAGCTGTGCAAAAGGTTCGGTTGAACCTTCTTAGGCCAGTTTTTGTTTGACGGGATCCTTGTTCCCTTGCCCTTTGGTTCTGAGCTGATAAGCCTTTAAGCCAATTTTACTCGCAGCTTAGCAGAATTTTTCCCTCCTCCCAACATCCCCCTCTTTTCTTCTTCTTCTTCCTTCCTCTCCCTTATCTGTTCCTCCCTCTGAGCCGCCGCAGGAGTGAGACCCTGCGGTCCCTTAGGATCGGGTTCTCCTCTTTCCTGTCCTCTATTAGCTTATTCCATTTTCAGTTTGTTTCCTTTCCTTTGTCTATCCCTCGGCTCTCTTGCCTCACTCTTTTTTTCTTAATCCTTATTTCGCCTCTCCGGCTTACAGAACTGGGATGGAGGAGGAGTCTGTGGCGCCCTAGCGGCGCCCCTCATGCCTACGTGATGCGTTGCTGTCGAGGGCAGTGCCATCTGGCTGACTCTCCTCAAAAAAAAAACCCTCCCTTAGCGGGTGCACACCTCCGGCTTACACCCAGCAGTAATGAATGGTGAAGATGCAAGAGAAGATCAGGAATTACGGTAGGTACGTAATTTTCATTTTTATAATCCGAAATGGAACCAAACTCTTCTATTAATTAAAAAATTGCTGGTACGGAGAAGATTGGGTTAGTTAAATAAAGTAAACTGTCATTGGCATATAGGGCTATTCGGTGTTCATCCCCCCTCCAGCCCTGATCCCATCTATCTCGGTGGAAACTCTGATTGCCTGTGCCAATGGTTCAGTATACAGGGCAAACAGGAGTGGGGGGTTGGGGGAGAGAGGACATCCTTGTCTGGCCCCTCGGAGCAGTGTGAAGTGATGTATCTGCTTTTTCAATTGTTGCTGCACTGTAACCCGTTTGTTAGAACCTATTTAGCATGTCCTTCTTCTGTCTGTCAAAATCTTCCTGATCCCCACAGTTTCATTTCACTCTAGTGAGTTGTGAATAAGGAATACTTTTAATAAGTTTGGGTTCCTTGTAACTGGTGCCATGTAGTAGAGTATTCCTATCAGCTGGTTTATGAAATAATGAAATCACCAGTTTATTATCCTTTTTCTGAATCTTTAAATCCAGGGTAGTGTAACCCCCCTGCAAATGGGGGTTCCCAAAAGACTTTCAGGAGCTTGCTTGAATGCTCCAAGCCTGAATGGTGTTTGGCATTTAAGCCATTTATCAGTGAGTGTTTTTAGAACCTCTGGTACTGTCTCTTTAAGAGCTGTCTGCTTGCAGACATAATTAGTTTGTATGGGGGACTGTGTGTTTCTTTGATTGAGTACCACTCAAGCTGCTGCCAATTCACTTCATTTTTGCAGTCACTAGGAGTGCAAAGGGAACCTATCTGACAGATGTAACTGTTTGCCAGAAATTATTTAGAGTAATAATGAAATTACAGTTTGTCTAACCTGCTTTCTTTGCAGTCAGAACTGTGTCTGCTAGTTCCCATTCTAGTTTTGAACTGCTGAACTGGACCAATCAGTGTGGGGTAAGCTAGCTCTAAAATGGTGCCTTGGACGAATCAGAACTTGACTCATAATCTGAGCCAGCCACAAGAGGATTGTATGGGCAGTGACTCTGGGAGATGTAGTTTGGACTTCAGTGCCTTTTGGACCAACAGCAGCAGTCTATTGTGAGTGACAGCCAATCCAGTCAAGAACTGGGAGGAACTCAATGGAAGTGCCCGTTTTGTCGGTTGGAGTTTCAGTTGAGCTTTGGCAGTGAAGAAGGAAGGAGCCCTGTGCTTTTCAGTGTGCAGTTTTAGTCAAAAACGTGTATAGGCCCAGAGTTCCGGTCTGCAACTTGTTAGGACTGAATCCTCTGTGAAAAGAATCAAAGGATCTCTGAAGAGTAGAAACCAGGCTCACCCTGTAGAAGACTGGAGGAATTGCTGAAAATTACACTCGGTCTGTCAGGAACTGAATCTGCTGTGTGTTCTCCGGTATTGTGCAGTAATTGCGATCGGGATACAGATGCAGCCTGCCTGGTATAGTGCTTCTTTATATGGATGTGTGAAGAGGTTTGTGCACCTCAAGTGAGCCCTGCTGACATTGAAGGACCCTATCTTATTTGGAGGTCATGAGTACTAATTCAGGGTCGCTCCCTGTTGAATTGCCACATTAAATCCAAATGGAATTACTGTACTGCTGACTGTTTAATTCTCCTTTCTCTGTGTGAAAGGGCCCCTACCAGCTGCCACGGTTTGGACTAGCCACTAGGGCTTGGGCAAATTCAGGACAGTAACTGATAGGGATAGGCCTGTGCACAGAGCCATAGGTAGATTATTAAAGTGATAAGCTAATTAACCTGATTTCCCCTGTCCTTGTTATATCCCCTAAATAAATCAGAGCTGCTTGTTTCAGCAAAGTTATACTGCCTGAGGTATTTGTCATGTTAAAGTACTGTACTGTGATTGTTGCACTGTATCTCATTTCACAGGAGGTCCCAGTGCCGGAACCAGACCTGGGGGTAAGTGTATACTGTGAAGGTAATTCTGATATATTGTGTGGGCCACTAGTGGGAAGAAAGGGGGATTGCAGTGTCCCAGAGGGCTGTGACCAAGTTAGTTTAACTATTGCAAACCCTGACCTCTGGGTGGAGGCACCCGCCATTGGATCCAGGCCCCTCAACCTGTTAGTGGCAAATCAGGCAGGGGTAGTAGCCCCTGGGATAGCGCCATCTAGGGGTTACAGTAGGAAATCTCATGTCTGCTATACTGCATCACAGACTTTAAATAGGCATCCCTGGCATTAAGATATTTATAAAACTGTTTCAGTAATGCCTCTGTTCTGTGCCACAGGATGCAACCTTTTGCAAGCAGTCAGCCAAGGGCTGCCCATGACGACATCATGCATCTGCGTATACATAAACGTGGGTGCCACTCCTCTCCTCAGTTCCCCACCAAAGATCATGCTCGGAGGACCTCCCTGTTGGGAACCAGGAGAGACCCCAGCACTCCACATTCCAGGTGTGACAGAGTGCTGGAATGACAGCAGTGGAGACAACAGCACAAGGATCTTTTTAGGAAGCAGTGTAGCATAGTGGTTAAAGGCATTGAGTTGCAAACCTGGAGGCCTGGGTTTGAATCCCATCAGCCCCAGCTTGCATACTGTGAGGAAATCACTTAACTTTCTTGTGCTCCCAGGTCACACCTGGAAACAAGCTCTGACTTAGTGTGCCTTTCCTGGTTAAATAATCCCCCCCCCCTTTCCCTTTGGAGATCTGGAGACCTGGGTTTGAATCCCACAGCCACCCAGGTCACATCTGGAAACAAGCTTTGGCTTAGTGTGCTACTCCTAGTTAAATAATGTTCCTTCCTTCCTTTGTTACAACCCCTAAAGGGGGAGTAAGGTGAGATGGCATGGCCTGATGAAAGACACTCTCTTAAAGATCAGCTGTTGCGGTAAGTTTTTATGTAACTGTTCTATCTTACTTCGAGGAAGGCTCTTGCAGCAGGCAACACCAGTAGGACTAAGCCTCCAGGCACAAGGACCACACAGAAAACTTCTAGCTAGCAGTCTTATCATGGGGGACCATGCCCACCACCGTTGTCAGTCAACTGACATTAGCACAGCCTAAGAGGAGGGTGGTCCCCCACACCACCTCAGTTCTTTTCCTGCCATCAACCTGCATACTTTGGACCTCAGTGGACGCTGCAGGTATAGTTGACTGCCATTTCCTGCACTTTTCACACTTTTTAATTTTTGTTCTGAGTGTTAAACATCAAATTCTTTGGTGTTTTCGAATGAGTTCATCTTCTCCACCAGCCTTGTCTTCTGACCACTCCACTAAGTGTGCCTTCAGCAAACAGACTCCTGAAAAAGACACCCATTCTGCATGTCTGATCTGCCTAGGCCCCAACAGTGACACG
Organism: Neoceratodus forsteri; assembly: GCA_016271365.2. Lineage (NCBI taxonomy): Eukaryota > Metazoa > Chordata > Ceratodontiformes > Ceratodontidae > Neoceratodus > Neoceratodus forsteri. The sequence goes on along the minus strand of CM057454.1, from coordinate 262,657,471 downwards.
AAAGCCTGCCAGCATTGCCAGAAATTCAACCAGACCACTCGGAGATGTAGTCTGAAAACCCTGGAGAGCCATCTTTTAAAGCAGAAGTTGGTCACCATGGAAAAGGAGCTGCAGACCAGGAGCTCTTAGGCCTTGCCAGCCCAGTCCTCCAGAGCCTCTGCTTCTTATCATAAAAAGAAGTCTGGAAAGCACAAACATTGGGAATGGGCCCAGTCTGCTTCTCGGTCGCAGTCACCCCACAAGCCTTCGATTGCAATGGGGTTGTCCTCCAGCAGGGGGTCAGCCCCAGCAGTCCTCTCTTCCTCGGCTCCCGGTGGCTCTGCTGCCTGCCCTCATCTCTGTCTTGGGTGGCAGCTCCTTGGGGCGGGGGACCATCTCCAACCCCCAGTCCATGATTCTCAGGCCCTTATCCTCCATGGGCTCTCAGCCAGGTGTCTCAGCCAGTCTTAATTCTTCAGGCAGTGGCTCTTCCACCGTCACTCCACCAGCCCCAGTGTTGCCTTTGCCAGCTACCAACCTGGGGGCTGCCGCCAGTCTGGCCAGGCAACACCCGCAGTTGGCCGATGCCATCTCCTTTATTCCAGCGTCGCCTGCCTCCTTCCCGGGGGGGGGGGTGTCTCCTTCCTACCAGGTGTTGGCTACTCCTGTGGGACCGGCGCTGGCAGCCCTGTCACCATGCCACATTAGTCCGCCTGCTGGACTGCTACCAGTCCTGCCGCAACCCCAGCCTTTGGGTCCGGCACCAGCATCACCACTGCCAAAACCCATGCCGCAGCCGATGCCTGTTAGCCAGTCACCTGATCGGTACCCAGCTCCAGGTGGGCTGATGCTGGGGTACCCTTCGCTGGGTTCTCACTCGACGTTTCCCAACACGCCATCATTTCCATTCCTGCCAGTGTATATCATTGCACCCCAGGTGGACTATAACGCCTTTTTTCGGTGTGGTGTGCCTTTATGCAGAAGCAGACTCCTGCTCCTCAGAGCCCATCTCCAGCATCCCCCCATCACCCTCCATTGGACCTGCAGCCCAAGAATTCTGACTGGGCTGGTCCCAGCTAACCCCAGACATTGGAGTCTTCGGAGGCGCGACCTGATGTCGGTTCAGGCTCTAGGAGCAGTGCTCACCGGCTTGTGATGCCAGTCCCTGATAGTGAGACTACAGAGGATGACTCCGAATCTTCGGGGTCTTCCTCCTCTCTGGATGAGTCTTCGGAGGGGAAGGATCAGGCCAAGGAGGTGCCCAATCCCCCCCAGACAACCCATCCTTTATAGATGTTATGTATCATACTTTAGTCATTATGGCTGCTCATGATAGGCCTAGGGCACCTAAATACATGAGTACTGTGCCTCTTGATAAAGAATCTAGGAGGCTGGAAGTGATGAGCAAGTGTGCTTATGCCTCTGCCTCACTGGGCCTTAGGATTGCAAAGTACCAGACCCACATTATAAAATATCAGAACAGCCTGTGGAGAGCTGCTCGTGCTGCAGCCCAGGCTTTGCTTGATGACTCTGCCAAGAATGAGTTACTTGAAACATTATCCTTTGTTGCTGAGGTTGGCAGCCATGATATCTCTTTTGCTTCTGCCACGCTGCTGCTTCAGGCATTTAAATGTGGAGATATTCTTGCCTCAGAGTTGCCAGCTTTGCCAATGATGTGCAGCAAGCAGTTTTGTATGCACCTTTAAGAGGGACAAAACTGTTTGTCTATGATGTTGAAGAGGCCCTATGTGGCCTTTAGACCTTGAACATGACTCTAATGTCTGTAAAGTCCCTGTATCGCACTCCTGCTAGGGGTCATGGGCAGGTTTCTTTCACCAGCCTGCTGTCACAGGTATCTGTGCCTACCATCAGCAAGGCTATGGTAAGGAAAAGGTCCCCTGCTGGGTCCCCTCATCCCAGGTTCCCATACAAAAACACCCAGAGCAATCAGTACCAGAGGCACTAACCCCACTGGTTCTGCCTGACTCTCTTCCAGATACACCCTCACCTCCACTGTTACCTCTAGTGGTGGTTATAGGGGGAAAACTTTCGCTGCATCTGAAACAGTGGTGGAGGTTACTACGGATGAGTGAGTTTTGGAGATAATTGCAAGGGGGCACGCTCTGGAGCTGTTAGAAACCCCTTCAGATCATCGTATGCCTTGTTGTCTGGACAGGGAGGATGTATACCATCATGTCAGGATCAGGAAATCCCACTGGAAGTAGCTCCACTTTGTTCTGAAGGAGAACATTACTAGTTCAGAGTAGCGCCCTTTGGCTTGTCTGCCATGCCACGAGTCCTTACCAAATACTTGCCAGTAGTGGCAGCAGCCTTTCCCATGGAAGGCCTGTATGTGTTCCCCTATCTCGGTGACTGGCTTCTGAAGGCCAACTGCAGGGCAGATCTACTACATACTGTACTCTGTCTCAGACACGGCAGTTGTTCGAAGACTTGGGGCTCACAGTGAATGTGCCAAAGTCACGGTTGACTCCCTGCCAAAGACTGCAGTACTTAGGAGCAGTCTTGGACACAGAGAAGGGATGTGCTTTCCTGCCGCAGGAAGAGCAGACAATCTCTGATTGCCTCAGCACAGTTTGTTTACAAAGGTCACTATGTCTCTGCAAGAACAATGTTACGTCTCCTAAGTCTCATGGCTGCGGCCATAGTGAGGGTGCAACTGGCTTGCCTCCATGTGAAATTCCCTCAGTGGACACTTGGAATCTAGTGGGATCAGATGGCAGATGAGCTGAACCAAATGATTCTCATCACCTCTCCGCTTCGCAGAACATTGCTGTGGTGGGTGGATCTTGAAAATCTATTAAAGGGTGTTCTATTCCTTGTACCAGCTTCTGTTCAGACTCTCACCACTGATCTGGCTTGGGTGCTGAGCTTGGCAGTCTCCAAAATGTCTTGGCAGACAGGCTAAGCAGGTCACAGTCCAGGATTCACAAATGGGAACTGCTGACCTTCGTGATAAACAACCTCTTCACAAAATGGAGTCATCCAGAGTTGAACCCTTTTTGCATCTCCACACAATGCAAAACTGCTGCGTTTCTGTTCACTCACTCTAGGGCTGGAGTTTTTTGGCAAGACATGTTGTCCCTCTCTTGGAAAGGTAAATTCCTGTATGCATTTTCCCCAGTTCCTCTAATACATAGGGTTCTGCTCTAATACATCGGGTTCTGCTCAAGCTGTGGATGGAGAGTGTCACTCTCATCCTAATTGCTTCATTTCGGCCTCATCAAATATGGTTTCCACTTCTGCAGCAGGTGGCAATGGAGCCTCCTGTCTCTCTACCTTTGCGTCGGGGTCTGCTGTCACAGGACAAGGAGTCCCTGGTCCATCCAGACCTGAAGTCCCAACATGGCTCTTGAAGAGATAGCCATTGCACGTTCTGGGGTATCCCATCAGGTTGCATATGTACTAACTGCAGCTAGAAAGCCTTGTACTAGACATACCTATTTATGAAATGGAAGTGGTTCACTTTGTGGGCCGCTTCCAGGAATCCGGACCCATTGAAATGTTCTGTAAGTGCTGTGTTGAAATATTTGCTGTCTTTGTCAGACTTTGGCTTAGAGTTCCTCGCTTAAGGTATATTTAGCTGCTAGATCAGCGTCCCGTGACCCTGTTGATGGTTGCCCAATATTGAGGTGTCTTTTATGTTTCTGAGAGGTATGCTCCATATGAAGCCTCCTATAAGTAATGCAGTCCTGCCATGGGACTTGAATTTTGTTCTTGAGAAACTGACATTGGCTCTTTTTTGTGGTGGCATATACATTTCCTATCAATGAAAACTTTATTTTTAGTTGCAGACACTCCTTATTTAAATGTTTTCACAAAGACAGAGTCTCTTTCATACAAATTCTGAGTATCTACCATAGGTGGTATCGGCATTTACACTAAATCAAACTATACGCCTTCCTGTTTATTACCCTGAGCATGCCGATTGGGGTGAGGCATCACTCCATACTTTGGATGTACATAGAATACTCTGAGACAATGTTACTCACACCAAGGACTGCAGAAAGTCCTTTCAGCATTTTGTTTTGTTCGCCCTTGGGAATGAGGTCACCCCATGTCTTAACAGTGCCTATCCAAATGGCTGGCACACTGTTTTACTTTCTATTATAGGAAATACGGTAAGAAATTTTGTGGTGCTGGTCATGCTCACCCCACAATGGGCATGACCACTTCTTGCTGCAGCCACATGGAGCACTGTCCGCACCTTCACTAAACATTAGAGTCTGGACGAAGTCTCTCATATACATGCTGGCTTCGGGCTTGCTGTACTGCAAGGCCTTCTGTCCTGAATATATATATCAGATTGTACTAACCTCCTAGTTTTAGTTGGGACTCATGGGAATCATTCCAAAGGTATGGCCTAATGGAGGAGATATCCTCGAAGAAGATAGAACAGTTATGTAAGAACTTAACCATAACAGGAGATCTTAAGGAGAATCTCCATCATTAGGCAATGCCATCCTTCCCTCCTTCCCTCTTCTGCTTCAGTGAGGGATACAGATGCTGTGCCTAAAACCTACTCCATGCATCCTGTAGCCAGCCTCATGCCTCTCCTTGTATGCCAGGTGCTGGTCTTATCTCCTGGTTCCTCACAATTTGAGGCCTCCGAGGCTAATCTCTGGTGTGGAACTGAGGAGTGATGGGGCGCCAATGCTTATACAGACGCAGACATGGTACATCATCGTGGATGGCCCCTGGCTAGCAAGTTTCCTTGTGGTCCTAGCGCTAATGGCTATAGTTCCAAAGGTGTGGCCTAATGGAAGAGATTCTCTTAAAGATCTGCTGTTTAGGCAAGTTCTTACGTAACTGTTCTTTCCTTACATTACTCAAGAATTTACCACCTTTAAGCTTTCAGGCATGTCCCCACTTCCTGCTGCAAGTTACCAGATAAAACATGTTTGTTTCTCTCAATAACCTTTGAGTATGCAGAAGACTGAGCTCATGTCCCCCTGCTCAGACTTCTTTTTTCATGGTGAACACTGTAAAACCAACCAGCCTCTCCTCCCAGCTTTTACCCCTCAAACCTCCGATCTTTTTGGTCATCCTGCACTGCACTCACTCGTTCACCTCAATGTCCTCTTTGATTGAGGAGCCTTAAATTACGCATAATTCTCCATGTGGAGCCTAACAAAGACCTTGTAAGTTGGCAGGATGATTTGTACTGGTCCCCCCCAAAAAAAATAATGCACTGTAGAATGTTTCTGGCTTTCTTCTCAGTGGCTGCACACTGCTTGTCATGCTTCAGCCCCCTCTCTATCATGACTCACTCACAGGCCCTTTTCCTCCTCCACTGCAGATAGGGGTTCTGTGCATGGTATGTAGGTCTTTGATGACGGTAATGTACCACAAGGTATGGTACGAATATAAAATAAGAATGAAACTATGTCCAAATAAAGTTCAAGGGTATAAGAGGAAATGTGCTCTGGGAGAGATGGACTATATATGTAACTGTTTTTTCCAGTGTATTGTTGTCTGTTGATTGTAATGTGGAAAAAAAATCATTTATTTTATTTATTTATTGAAAACTTCAGAGATTACCTTTGAGCACAGGTGCTCATTTACAAAGGTTCCACATCAAATACATAGTCACGAAAAACATTACAAGTAAATGTAAATGCAAAAAAACTCTGCTTTTTCCTCCCAACTTTCGCACCTTGAATTTAGTTGCATTGAATCTGAGACTGCAAGGGTTCAGTTAACTGCCCTGCTTATTTAGATCCTCCTGAAATTTATCCTTATTCAAAACAGAGTCCACCACCCTGACCAGTTTACAGTCATCAACAAACTGAAGCAATTTGCTGGAGACTCCCAGTTTTCAGATTGTTAATGAAGATACTGAACAGAAGTGACCCAGCACTAGTCCATCAGGGATGCTGCTTAGTACCTGTCTCCACTCATGAGTTGTGCCTGTCCACCACAACCTTCTACTTCCTGCCGCCAAGCCAGTTAGCAATCCACCTTGTGTATGCCTCATATATACCGCACTGGTGTACATTGCCCATGAGCTTATTATGTGCCACAGTGTCAAAGGCCATCTTGAAGTCCAGATAGACTACATCTATGGCCCTGCCCTGTTCTTCTCCTTGGTCACCCACTGAAGAAGGTAATTTGGTTGTTTTGGCATGATCTTCCTCTCATAAAGCTGTGCTGAATGGAAGCAAAAACCTCTGTCTTCACCAGGTGATCCATTGTTCTGTCCGTGATAATAACTTCCAGGAGATTGTACAGTACCGATGTTAGGCTGGCTAGCCTGTAGTTCTCAGGGCTGGAACTTGTCCCTTTCTTGAAGGTGGGGACCATATTGGCCTTTTTCCAGACCTCTGGTGCAACATCTGTCTGAACAGACTCATGAAGGATTACTGCCAGTTGTTCTCTTAGCTTCGCTATGATCCTGGGGTGTATCCTGTCTGCCCTTTGGGACTTACCTGACTTGATCTTCACCAGATAGTTAGTTATTGGTGTTGGTGTGGAAGCTGGATCATGGCTATCCCTGGTGTCATGGGCCCTCCCAATAAACACAGTCTCTCTCTGGGGCCCGTTGGTGAACACTGAAGCAATCTAGGCTTTGAACACTCAGTAGGCAGACATGACTGACCCTATTTTTTAAGATATAGTAAGGTTGTAGAACATCACTATTATTTATTGAGCTGTAGTGGTTAGAGGGGTAATGGCGTTTAAAAAGTTTTGCTGATTTAGGCTGTACTGCTTTCTGTCACAATAGCCCTGATGGATCAAATGCAACAATTTACACAGTTTGTATTTAATATGGCTTGCTGATTCTGTTGCTGAAATAATCTGTGAGTTAAGATAGTGGCTCTGACTATAGAGACCAGTATTAATATGTTGCCAGTTTCTTATCAGTTTTGTGAACTAAAGTATAGCACTGGGGTTTTGAATAATTAATTAATTTTTGTAATGTTCCTTGCTGCCACATCTGTCAAATAATGATAAATGATTAATTCTTCCAGGTAATGAAAATGAAGTTTAAACATTGCAATCAAAGAGTAATCTGCATAACAAGCTGACCATCATCAGTCTGGGGGATTGCTTTTTATGTGGAATGGTGTTCAGTTTTGTCAGTTATAGCGTAAAGGAGAAGGTTCTGAAAGACCATGAAGAGATATTTCAGATGTGGTACTTGGGCTGGCCTGCAGCTTATCACCAGTCCAGAGACATAAATATCTTAATTATATGTAAATTAAAATCGAGGGAACAGCCATTTCATTGAATCTTGAGACAGACAGTGATGTCATCAAAGGGGAAGCGGTAAGTTGTTAAACACATCTTCCTCCTCATCGATATCACTTTCTGATATTCAGACATCAGTTATTTCAAATATTAGCTTGAGTCTCTCCCTTTGCATCTTGCTTCCCTCCTCTCTTCCCCTTACTCCCTTTGCAACGCTTCTCTCACTCTCTGGTTCACCCACCAGTGAAATCTACTGTTGGCCAAGCTGCATTCTTATTCCCCTTCCATAACTGGGGGGCTCCTTTCCCCTTTCTATTCGCTCTGCTCTTTCCTTTTCTGGTCTGAAATCTCATCTCTCCTCCATAATTTCTCTGCTCACTCCTGCAGTTGCTTGGGGTGGACTCCTATTCACCTGATTTCCTCCCCACCCTGACACCAGCACTGCCCTGCTCCCATAGTTTGTCAGTGTGCCCCCTTCCTCTTATTTTGTTGTATTGCTTACTGTTACTGTTCTTTTACTATTTCGTAATTTAATGAATGATAATTTTACTGTATGGAAATGTTATTTAAGTGTTCCTGGAACTGTATATTTTGTTACACTTATTTCCATATTATTGTATTATTTTTCTACATTGTACTTTGTATCTCTTCTCTTCCTTCCCCCCAGGATGCATCTGGAAATGAGCTGATACCAGCTCAGTATGTCTTTCCTGGTAAAACTTTTGAAATTAATTATGTCCCAAGATTCCATGAAATGGCTGCTGCCTTGATTTAATTTACAGATAATATGTAGAGAATAATGCCTGTGTAGGTGTGTGTTATGAGGATCTTTCCTCATAAGACAAAACTTGCACAGGCATTATTTTTTATAATAACTGGTGCAAAGTTTCTAATCGAGACAAAAAACCATAAGCTATAATTGTGTGATCGTGTCCTGAAGCAATCGCCGTAGTGAGTGGCTTTTGCTTCCCATTTTAATTGTTATTAAGAAATGTGTTTTAGGTTATTGCTGCTGTGATCAACAGCGAGGGTTTCCCAAAGGTTGAAATGTAAGTGTGGCAGTAAGGCTTTTTATTTTTTTTGTGGGGACAGACAGTGAAAAAATAGTCTCGAGCCACTGGGCTTTCTGTCCCTCTTCAGTGAGGTGAGAGCGCAGAGACGAAAACGTCATAATAATCCACTATCAAGTTATTACGGAATTCAGCTGGTTATTACAGCATTTTATCAGGAATGCATATCCAGTCATTATAGGGGTCATCAGTTATTATATATATATAAAATCAGGACTGTTGACATCTACTGGTAAACCCAATACCTCATTTGGACGCTCTTATCCTTGGCTTGCAGAATTTAAGGGATCCAGCATGCTTACCTTCCCCTTTAAGTACTCAAAGTTGCTTTGAAAGGTAAACCAAGATAAGTAGTGTGATCAAAATATTGACAGAATAAACTTTTTGCAGGAATCTTGTGGTATACAACCCTACAGAACAAGAACGTTTCTCCGTGGTCTCAGTCTTTGTAAATTCACCCAAGGTTAAAGTATTGACTTCTTCAGGGCATCCTGTTGAGGCTCAGATTAGCGCAGTATGGGAAGACGCCACTAGAACATCCAGTGATGCATTTCAGGTAACACTTTTCTTGATCATTTTGGTGACTGATGTTCTGTTTTGAAAATGTGATGAGTCCTAAAGGCCCATTTGAATACTGTATATATGAATCTACATAATTTGTGCCAGCCACTAGTAATTTTTTTTGTTGATTTAAAATGTTTCTCATACAGGAGATACCCATTACGTAAAATGCCTGATTTTTGTGTTGGTCCTGGGGTGAAACAACAACTACAGCATGCCCAGAAACGCCTACATATACTATTAATATGAATGAATTAACAGTAGAACAATACAGTGTGCAAATTACAGTAATTAAATACAAAAAGTGTAGCAAACCATTAAATTGCCTTGTGCTGTTGAATGATAAATTGTTTAAATACTTATCAGTTGAGGTTTGTAATTCTAAAAGGAAGAATTTGCATGTCCAAAATATTGAACCATCCATGTACACAACAATACAGTAATAGGGCAGTACCTTCAGCTCCAGAAACTGAGGAGGTGTCCAGTCATCAAAAAGTTTACCGTTTGCACACTTCCGGTAACCTTTTAAAATAGGCAGCAGTTCTGTGATAAGTTATTTGCACAAACTTTATAAGTGGCTCCTTAAGGATGGATACATTGCTTATTTTTTTATTTACGCATGTACGTACGTATGTATGTATTTTAAAATTGACGACTGGGGCTAGTTTCTAGTAAGATTTTGAGGAAGAGAGACAGAGATACAAAATACATAGCATAGAAAAACTTTTCAGTTACAATAAAGTGCACGGTGCAAAACAAAAGTGCAATTTAACTTCAAATGCAAGAGCAATAGATGAGCTTAACAGCAACTTATACACATAGCTATAAGGCAGCAACAGTGGGAATTGTCGGGGAGGGGAGAAAGAGGAGCTAGGCGGAGAGGGAAGTACTTTTAGAAGGTGCTTTAGTGAGCCAAGCAGGGCAGTGAAGCTGAGGGAAGAGGAAAGTTGGTTCCACAGTAAGGGAAGTGATGGGAAAAGGCTGATTGCTCAGCTGAGGAATGGTGATGAGGAATGGCGAAGGTGCAAGGATCCCTGGAGTAGAGGGGACAGGGAAAGAGGAGGGATGAGAGGGAAGAGGAAAGGGATCCAAACCAGTATTTAGAAATGAATGAGGTGCAGTTGATCTGGTGATATGACTACAGGAAGAATGGTTAAGGTGGAGTAAAGTGAGCAGTGATGGGTACGAGGAAGGGAGTTGGTAGCAAAGTGGCAGGAGGAGTTGCATGGGTTATCCAGTCTGTCAGGGGGGCAGTGCCATATATCACATCTTCATAGTCAAAGACTGGCAGCGCCATTTTGGTAACAAGTTCACGGCAGACCTGTGAAGATAGACAATCGTTATTGCAGTATAAGGCATCAAGATTGGGGCGGAGGTTTGCATAAATGGCATCAATGTGTGCTCATGCTTGCTGTCAAGTCACACACCAAGGTACTTGAAGGATTGGACCACTTCAAGAGGGTTGCCATCTGAGTTAGGAGTCTGGCCAATTAGTGACTGGTGCCAAAGGTCATGGACACGGTTATTTTTTTTTTGTTTATGTTGACCCAAAGTTGGTTTTATTGGAACTAATGCAGAATATTGTGGAAGTCTTGCTGGAGCAGGCCTTCCATGGCTGATGTGGAGGGACCAGAAGAGTAGATGACTGTGTCATTCGCATATATGTGAATATGCAAGTTGGCACAGGCCATGGGGACGTCATTAAGGAAGATGGAGAAGAGAATGGGGCCCAGGATGGAGCCCTGTGGGACTCCCACCTGGATGAGAAGAGGTGGAGACAGGGTGCTGTCAACCTATATTGACTATAGACGCCCATGAGGTAAGAACAGGACCAGTCAGCTGCAGGAGCTGAGGGGCCAGCAGACCTCAGCTTATCCTGGAGGGTGCTCAGAAGGGATAGTGCAACTAGTGAAAAATTTGTTGGAGAGTAGCAACTGAGGAGGGGGTCCAATATTGGTGAACCATTTAGCTGAAGGCTCAGAGGAGCGGATTGGGTGGAAGGGTCAAATAGGGAGTGAATAACTTTCCAGAACTTTGCGAGGGCACTATGATTGATCTGAAGCTTTGCCTTGAAATATTGTGATTTTGCAGCCCGGACAGCCTCTGTGCAGGAGTTTCTGATGCGCAGTTCTGTAAGCAGTTATGTTGGGAAGGGAGTGAGAGGATTTGAAACATGTCCAGGCAAGATCTCTGAACTTGTACTAATCAGTGATGTCTGGGTAATCAGGGGGTGATTGTGAGGTTTGACTCTGGATTTTCTGGGTAGGGTATGTTGTAAGTCAGAAGAGTTTGTTGCACTCAACCTCACAAATAAGTCCTTATTTTTTATTCTTTAAATAATCCAATACATTTTATTTATATTCTATTCCAGCGATCTTTTGACAAATTATCACTTAGTAACATTTCAGAACAATCCTGTTCCTTCCTTAGACTGTTAAAGAGTAGCTGACGCCATTAGGACAGCTTTAACAAATCATAATATTTAGACACAGTTCAGCTTGTAGTTCACATTAGTTCTATATCCCCCCCCCCCATTATTTATTTCTGAGGCCATTTGCATGAAAACAGGATCTTTGCTCCTGAACAGTTTATCTATTACTGTTGCTTTCTCCCTACCTAAGGTCATAATGCTCTATTTGTGACATCACAATTACTCCCATGGCAACAATTTGTGATGTCACAACAGAGAGCTATGACATGAAGTAGGGTGTAAGCTAACCATGCAAGTTTCTCAGTAATGAGTAATGGGGAGGAGAAATCTATCTAATACATATAGAATGCTAGCTAAATTGTACCTAAATATTATGTTCTTCAAAGTTTTCTTTGAGGCATTGGCTGCTCTTTAAATGACCTGCTTTCTTTAAATTACACTTCATTTAATATTGTGCTTCGTTTCAATCATGTAATCAACTGTATGATTTAAAGCAAAATAAGAATCATATTAATTTCTATTTTCATCTTACTTTCATTTAATTATAATAAATAAAAATGAATCTATCAGTCTCAAATTTGCAGGGGAACACACCGGCTTGCTTACAAATATTTGTGTGTATGGAGCATCAATTCATATGATTCTACAACTTTTACCTTTGATTATCTAACAGTATGCAAAACAGTATCAATTTATTTTTGCAACATTCGGTTTGGATTTTCTAAAAATAAAAAATTCTCTGTAAATTTATCTGCCTACAACAGTATATGCTGCTTTGCATTATCTGCCCCTTATTCCACTCACCATTGTGACCTCTACTGCTTGCTAGGCTGGCTCTCCTTGCCTGGTCGATTCGATTTTACCCTGGTTTGCTTGGTTGACTCTATCATTAGATGCGGCTCTACCCCTCCCCCCCCAACACCACCATCTGCAAGCATCGACCCATGCCGAGGTGCCTTTGGTCCTCGACTGTTCCTCCCCTTGATACCCCCAGAACCTCAACGAAGATGGGTGGGAATGCCCTATCCGTAGCTGCCCTAGCACTCTGGAATGGGCTTCCAGCTGCCTTCAGATCCTCTAGCATGCACCACTCCTTAAAGCACAACCTCAGATCCTGGCTGCCATCCCGTGAAACCTGCATCTGTCTGCCCAGATAACCTTTACCCCCCCCCCGCTCTGTCCTACACGCTATGTCCTGATCTGCATCTGACCTGCACCTCCTTTCAGTTTCGCTAGGATCAGGTACACTTAATAGTTAGTGGAGGTCGGGTGGGGGTTTAAATGTTATTCCCGTTTGCTGGATTATCTATTTCTACTTGCGAATTATACTGGAATCTTTACTCCCTGCTGTTGGACTAATTTGTTTACCTGTGCTATTATTACCTTGTTACTTCTACTGCCTGTTTACTGTATGTACCTCTTGTTCAATGTATTTGTGCATCACTATTTGCCACACTGGCCCAGATTGTGCCCCAAAACGGTCCATTGGATCAGTGCACTTAACCTGGTAAACAAAGTCATAAATAAATAAAAATAAAATACCTTCCACTTACCCAGACAAACTTAAATACTAGATCTGTGTTTTTTCACAGTATCTGAGCGTTTTCCTTTCTGTGGCTATAACAGGGCATTGTTCAGTTTAGTACCCTTCAGCAAAATCATGTTAAGAGTAAACAGTTTAAAATGTGAATTTCCAAAAGATTTCTTACTTCACCTTCTCTAGGGTCAATCATCTCTTTCAAAAGAGTTACGATGTCTCAGGGAATTTCTTGTTGCACGTTTCAGGTTTTCCATGTGCCGCCATTGCTCCAGAGCGCCAGTGTAAATTGCTCAATACTTCCTTCCTTTCTGAAGGATTCAGAAGGGGTGAGGCCAAGTGTGAACACGCTTGCATGATGCATGCGTGATTACGTCACACTGTGACATCACCCTGGGTGGGCCGGTTGCTATGGAAATTGCTCTTAATCAGTGTGTGTGTACTGTTTGTTCGAGCAGTCCCCCTTCTATGTGGTCTATATTGACCCATTGAAACAATAGTTCAGTATCTTAAGGGCATGGTTCACTTCGACGTTAAGGTGAAATTCAGGATGTTTCCAATACTAGAAAAGAGTGATTCTTATCTATCCTATAATTTCTCTGAGAGAAGAGAGAAATATTTTTGGGGGGCAGGGGATTTTTGGGATTAGACTGAATACATATAAAATATCATATTTTTCAGCAACTATCTCTCTCCCTCACCTCTACCACTCCTAATCCTCAATTAGAATCATACAGTCTCAAGGGTGTCTTTCTCTCTCCATATAACTCTCACCTGTACCACTCCTAATCCTCTGTTTGAAGTACTAAACTGAACAATGTCCTGTTATATCCACAGAAAGGAAAACACTCAGATACTGTGAAAAACACAAAGCTAGGATTTAAGTTTGTCTGAGTATGTGGAAGGTATAATAATATTAATAATATAATGTATGGTAGAACACTGTTAACCTTAGGAAATCATCATTTCCTAAGGTTATTATACCATCGATGTGCGTGTAATAATTGTTAACCTATCGTGCTATGTCACATCGATAGGTTAACAATGGAGCAGCATAATTTTTACACTCGGGAACTGATGGATGCACAGTGGTAAGGAAGGACTTGAACGGTCCAAGCGGTGACTCCGTTTGAAATGTAAGGAGCCGCTTCCTTTTTCTTGGGACCATACACTTTAAAAAACAATGTATGGTCTTTCTATCGGCAACCGGTTACTGTTAACCGTCTAGAGGTTGCCATGGCGGTGTAAACCTCTCAAGGTTTACACGGCCGCCCTGGCAACCTCTCTACGGTTAACAGACTGATTACTAATAGAGGACCATACATTATCCTATGTAATATAAATTTAGAGAAGTTTTTATTTTTAGACGATCCAAACCGAATGTTACAAAAATAAATTTTTATTGTTTTACAGAACTTAGATAATCAAAGGGAAAAGTTATAGAATCATATGAATTGATGCTCCGTACACATGAATATTTGTAAGCAAGCAGGTGTGTTCCCTCTGCAAATCTGAAATTGATATATTCATTTTCATTTATCAAAATTAAGTGAAACTAAGATGAAAAGAGAGAGTAATAGGATTCTTATTTTGTTTTCAATCATACAGTTGATTTCAAGATTGAGACGAAGTACAAGGTTAAATGAAGTGTAATTTAAAGAAAGCAGCTCATTTAACAGTTTGAGGAAGGAAAAGTATTGTTCTGAAACGTTACTAAGTGATAATTTGTCAAAAGAGAGCTGGACCAGAATATAAATAAAATGTATTGGGTTATATAAAGAATAAAAAATAAGGACTTCTTATTTGTGAGGTTGAGTGCCACAAACTCTTCTGACTTGGTTGCATTGTTCCAGTTGTGGTACTCTCCCCAGAAAAATGAATATATCATAATGGAAAAATAAATAAAAAGGGGACCATGGGAGACACCAGTAGATGGTTTTAGGGTATGTTTGTACCAGACAAAGGAGAACTTAGAGTGGAACAGAAAAAGGGCAGCATCACTAGCAGTGGCAGAGGGTATGGCTGTCCAGTGTGCAGCAGCAAAGTCATTCAAGAGCACAGTGGTGTTGAGTGACTGGAGGGATCTAGTTTAAATGTATTTAGGGAAGGAAGGCGGGTGCTGGATCTTTCTGACACAGAACGTCATATAGTGGTCACTGACTGCGTCTGGCAAGATACATGGTGCAACAGTATGGTGGAGGTGGGAGGGGAGAACCCAGTCCAAGATTGAATGATGATGAGAGTGGTGGCTGAGCTGAGTGGGTTCAGTGATTAACTGTGTGAGGTTATGTGACTTGACCCTGTGGATGGTTGTCTTGGAGGCCGTGGAGAGTCAGTTCACATTGAAGTCACCTAACAAGACAAGTCCACCAGTGGAGGAAAGTGAGATGATGGAGGAGAGGGAGCCAACCAGGGAGGAGGAGGAGGAGGGTATTTTGAATGAGGCATAAAATACCCCAATGAAGACAGCCTGACAGAGAGAAATTTGTTTGAGGAAGGTGTGACCTCTGGTAACCATGGTGCAAAAGAGACTCTGATGGACATAGATGACAACACCCGCCATGTTTTCCCTTATCCTGCCTGAAAAGATGATAGTCACAAAGAGACAGGCTAGAGTCTGGGATCCTTGTGGAGAGCCAGGATTCTGAGATGCAGAGGATATCAGAAGAGTATTATAAAGTCCATACAGATAAGAAGTCAAGTTTTGGGAGAAGGCCCTTAGCACTGAGATGAAAATTACTCAGGCCTTTGGCAGGTAGGAAGAGGGAGGGAGAGTCCAGGGTTGGATTCCACTTCACCAGACAGGATAAAGAGTAGGAACAAGAGCAAGATGACAGAGTTGATTTCTGCCCATACAGCTTGGGGGCAGGAGGGAAGGCAGGGAAGGAAGGTAGGAGGGCACGATGGAGCAACTCCAGGTTAACAGAGGGGAAGAAAGAAACAGGTGTATAGGAAGGGAGGGAGGGTGAGGGCTGGAAAGGTGGTGGTGGGCGGGAAATAGAGGGGATAGGGGTGGGATAGGGGTGGGAGGAGGACAGGGTAGGGGTTAGGGAGAGAAGGGATAAGGTGGAAGAAGGCAAGGTAAATTGTGAGCAGGAGGTGAAATGCAATAGCCATCAGATTATACAGTACAGAAGCTAATATGCATCAATACTACGTAAAAAAACACCAAACTGCAGACACTTAATAACAGTTCTTATCTTTGACTAAGATGAGGGAAAAAACAGGTAGATGTGAGCAGCAACACAGTTCTAGTCAGACAGATTGCTGGTTAAGAGGACTCTGTTAAAAAAAAAATTCCAAAGGAGAAGCACTAAGTGATGCACATAGCATAAAAAACTGCTTGAACAAAAAAGAAATAAAAATTAAAACAATGGTAGATTGGCAGTTCAGACAGTATACCCAGACAGGGTCTAACTGGGAGTTAGCAAGAACAGCTAAAGGCAGCATACTGAAATCCAGATAACACAGGTGGGAATAACAAAGCAAATCACAGTTGCATTCACAAACACAACATACTCTAGGTACAGTACTATATTAATTTGAGCAAATGCTCGATACACATCAAATCAGTACAATTGTAATGAGCAATACACAAGAGAGGAGGAAAGGAGGCGCCCAATAACTATTGTTAAGTCAGTCTTACGTCAATGGTAGGAAAGATTATGGAGGCACTCCTAAAGGAAAGGATAGTGCATCATCTTGTGAAAAATGGGCTACAGGATGGCAGACAGCATGGGTTTACAAAACGAAGATCATGCCAGACTAACCTCATAAAATTCTTTGACTGGGTGACTAGGAAGTGCAGTCAGGGAGGGGCAATGGACGTGGCCTGTCTGGACTTTAGTAAGGCCTTTGACACCATCCCTCACAGATGGCTGGTGAGCAAGATGAGCAGCCTAGGGGTAGGGGAGAAAATAACAAATTGGGTGGAGAACTGGCTGGCTGACAGGAGTTAAAGGGTGGTTGTAAATGGGGTTCATTCCAGGGAGGAAAGAGTGACAAGTGGGGTACCCCAGGGGTTAGTACTGGGGCCAATACTATTTAATTTACTAAACTGAGGGTAGTGGTAGGTAGCGAGGACGGAAGGAGGGCACTACAGAATGACCTGGAGAGGCTGGAATACTGGGCCTACATGTGGCAGTTGGTGTTTAACTCACACAAATGCAGCATTCTGCACATAGGTGTTAGGAACCCTGGGTATACCCACCACTTGGGGGGGTACAGCTGACTGTCACGACAATGGCAAAGGATCTGGGGGTGATGACTGATGCAAAAGGATACTACTCGGAGCAGTGCAGGAGAGCAGTGGCTAAGGCAAACAAAATGCTTGGGTGTATTGCTAGGGGGATAATGTCCAGGAGAAGGGAGGTTAGACTTCCCCTGTACACCTCGCTAGTGAGGCCACATCTGGAGTACTGTGGGCAGTTCTGGCACCCCTGCCTGAAAAAGGACATAACACTGCTGGAGAGAGTCCAAAGAAGGGCAACGAGGATGATTAGTGGTCTGGAGGGGTTGTCATATGAGGACAGACTTAGTGAGCTGAACATGTACTCTCTGGAGGACAGAAGGGATAGGGAGATTTGATGGAGACCTTCAAATATCTGAAGGGGTTCAACAGAGGGAACAAGGAGGGTCTGCTCAAGTTGAGGAAGGAGGGGACTGTGAAGGGCCATAGTCTAAAGTTAGCAGGGGGGTGGTATAGAGGGGAGACGAGGGGGCATTATTTCACAGAGAGGATAGTGACACCCTGGAATGCACTGCTGGATGATCTGGAAAAATTGGGAACTGTGGGAGGTTTCAAGAAGGGTTGGAACAGGCAAATGGGCACAGTCTGGGGTGAGGGTATAAGGATTACCAGAGGTGTACAGGGTGGGGAAGTGGATAGGAGGGGGGGGGAATAATGTGGGGAGGTAGAGCAGCTACTGTGCACTACCAATGAGCTGTGTCAGGCAGACAAGATAGATGATAGGCCTAATCTGCTGGCAACTATGTATGTATATATGTATATTTACTGTACGTTGGAGATAGTGTGGAGGGTTTGAATGGAAAGGTGTGTCTGCAGACAATACATAAATCTACAATATAGTGCATATACCAGGGGGGTGGAGAGCATGAGGGAGGACCTACTAAAACTAGAGGGGTGGTCAGAGAGTTGGCAACTGAGATTTAATGCCAAAAAGTGTTGAATAATGCACACAGGCAATAAAAACCCCAAAGCCAAGTATACACTAGGAGGGGAGGATGTAGAGGTAACTGAGCAAGAGAGGGATCTGGGAGTTGTTATTTCGAACAACCTTAAGGTAGCAAACAAGTGCAACAAAGTAATGGGGAAGGCCAGCAGTATGTTGGCATGCATAGGGAGAGGTATCGCAAGTTGCAGGAGGGAGGTGATTGTGCCCCTATACAAGTCAATGATCCATCCCCACCTCGAGTTTGGGGTGCAGTTCTAGAGACCTCTCCTACAGAAGGATATTGATAGGTTGGAGAGAGTCCAGAGGAGGGCAACCAAAATGGTACATAGTATTCACCAGAGGACATATGATGAGAGGATGCATGAGCTTGACCTGTATCCACTGGAAACAAGGAGAGGGAGGGGGATATGATCGAAACATTTAAATACCTGAAGGAAATTAACATGAGGAAAGGGAGTATTTTCAAGATGAAGGACAATCCAAGAACTAGGGGGCACAGCTTAAAGCTGGAGGGCGGTCAATTCAGAGGTTATAAGAGAGGGAAATATTTTACTGAGAGGGTGGTGGTCCCTTGGAATGTGTTACCAGAGTGGCTGGTTTAGACATCAACAGTTGTGGGATTCAAGAGTGCATGGGATAAATACATGGGTTTAAACAAGAGAGGCAGGGACAGAAACCTAGAAATAAAAATGGGCAGGGAACCTCCGGGGGGGGAGGTCACGGAAATTGGGTGTAGAGTGGTGGAGTCAGGGCTACCTATGTGAGAGGAAAGGGCAGACTAGATGGGCCAATGGAGGTCCTTTTCTGCTGACAAACTTATTTGATTCTCTTTTATTTTTCCATATAGTTTTATACTCCAATTTTCTCGAACTTCCTGTCCTGGCTTGGAGCGGCGTGTGGAGGTACGTGCATGCCCCAGTACTGGATGCTCTCCCACTGCTTGTCACCCACTTGCCTGCAGGCCTTCATTCAGGGGCAGAGGAACTAAAGTGAGCAACAGAGTCCTCCCCGAGAGAGGAGAACTGCCTATTGACTGCTCAATCCTGCACCCCCCTCGCCATGCTGGCTCTCTGGCGACCCGTGCTTGTTATCAAAACTGGGTTGCCAGCGTGACGTGACGTAAGGCATTCAAGCGCCTCAGCGCCACCGGGATGGCAGACTTCTGTGATAATGGAAAGAGCACAAACCAGTATATCCAGATAGGGTGTAACTAAAAGTCCGAGATAATGGAGATTTGAAGTTAATAGCAGGCAGGTTAAACAAGATGGATGCATTAGATAGCCGGAACTAAGTAAGCCAGAAATGCAGACAAAGGTTAGACACAGCAGCAGGTATTAGCAGCAGAACAGCAATGGAGTACCCCTGCTAGGGACAAGCTCCCAGAGAGAGAGATGTGAACAGTACTTAAAAGTCGAGTGGAGTATGGTAGCAGAGGTTACAGGAGGCAGACTGAAGAAGCAATATGACCAGCTGAATGGCTGACTCTAGGTGGACTCCTTGACGTCCTTTGCACGGAGGGCAGCAGCATGGATGGCTACTAATGGAGAGCAACTGAAATTGAGAGGGAAGGGGCCTGCCTCCCAACCCACCCAATCGGTGGTTGCTGTGGACAACAAGTAAAACAGATTTCAGGTACAAGCAGGCTGGAAGAGTGGAGATAGTCAGGGAGAAGGTGAGCCCAATTTTGAAAATGGCCCTATTCCTGACCCCTGTGCAGCTGGTGTCCTGAAGAAAATGGAGAGCCAAAATTCAGCAGCAGAGTTGTTGAGCATCATTGAAAATTGTGCTGCTTGGGACTTCCAGTTGCATCACGGAACCTCTGGGAGCTTAAGACTGCAACTCTGGTTTCTCTGGGTTAAATAGAGTCCTCAATGTACTGTTTTCTAAATTTCAAATTCTGCATAATGTCGGGAGGAGGACATAAAATGGACAGAGGCAGCCAAAAAAGTTTAAAAATACATGCCAGCTATCAGATGCAGACAGATTACTTTTGGATTCCCGAGGCCACAGCAGAACCCCCATCTCCGAGTAGCGCGAAGGGCACAGATTACGGTACCGAGGGTGAAGCTGAACACCTCTCGCACTCTCGGTTTGAAGTTTTACTCAAAAAAATCAGAGGCTCCCGTGCTGAAAATAAGAAAGAGTTCAGAAGTCTAGCCCCAAAACTTACTAAAATACAGGAAAGACTGGACCAAGCTGAGGAGAGAACTTCTTCAACTGAAGATACCATTACTCAACTCAGTCGAGCTGTAGAAGATTTGTTCCAGCATTCTCTCTCCCTGTAAGCTAAATGTCTGGACCCTGAAGGACTGTCCCGTTGTAAGAACATACAGTTCTACAGGCTAGCAGAAGGAGCTGAGACATCTTCAATGACTGCTTTCGTGGATAACCTTCTCAGAGACATCCTAGATCTGCCTCCTGACTACATCCTCTCCATAGAGAGAGTGCATCAGTCTCTGATCTTGAAGCCATCTGAACCATCCACCCATCCCTGCTCTACAGTACTGAAATTTTGCAGTTTTAAAACAAAAGAGGACATTTTTGCAGAGGGTGTGGGCTAAAAAGGAGCTCTCTTACCTCAACTCAAAGCTCAGCCTGGATCATGATTATCCCATGGAAGTTCAGCAAGCTCCTCAGCAATATGTTCCCATTCTCCGGTTGCTCAAGGAAAAAGGCATTCACTTTCAAACCCCCTTCCCTGCTAAACTAAAGATCTTCTGGGAAGAGGGGCCACAGCTATATACCATGGGGGAAAAAGCTTTGGAGGCGCTTCAACACAAAGGCTTCTCATTACCTTACTGAAATGGAACATATTTCTAAAAACGCTCTTTCCATCCGGACTGGGCTTGGTGCCAAAGATCGAGAGGGAGCATCCTCCTTACAGCATGCAAAGGAGGCTTTACAGCAACTGGATCTGGTGGCTCAGCATTCTAAGGATTTGTCTACTGCACCAGCTCTAACAACAGAGCGATGACTTCACAGATAGACAACAATCCTGGATCTTATTTCAGCTGCTTACATTAGCCCTTCACAGTGTGCTGATTAGCTCCCCACATCTGAAGGAAGGTACTTGTTTGTTCATTGATATACTGCAATTGGCACTTTCCCCTACATGTTTGCATCAGAGCCCCTACTTTACCCTCCGTGCATAAACTTCATCAAGGGCACTGCCTGCCTCAGACATTGTTCCTCAAGTGCAGTTGCTTCTTGGTTTATTCCTTTTAGTTGGCCACTAATATTAACAGTTCCAGCACTTAGTCTTCATTAGAAATATTTTTATTGTTATGTCTACCTATTATTTGCTTACAACTACAGTGCCCTACATCAAGCGGTTTGGCTTCTCCACAGACTTTGAACTTTAATGCTCCTTAGAGTCTAAGGACATAGCTGATTTTAAGCTAATTTGGAGCACGTGATGCAGGAAATCTGTTTTAACTTCAGACACAGGCATCTGTTGACATAAACAAGTGCTGGGAGTCTAAAGTATTTGTTAAATATGTGGAGGGGAGCTTTCTAACACAGTTTTGATTTTTTCAGTCTGTGTCATGTCCTAGGCTTTAGTAATAATTTCACTGGATCATATTAATAATCCCTAATTATTCTATTAGAGCTTTAGGTTTGACTGTTTGTTCTGTGGAACATGGGGACCTCTTTTCTAATTGCAGCTTCTTGACAATATTGTTAATACTTTTCGGTATTTTACTGTAGGCTACCTCATTTGTATTTAGTTCTCGTTATCTCTTTACACCCTGGAGAAACCTAGACCTTGTCAGAGTTATCGAAGTCTCTGAAGTATTTTCGCTGATGCTTTTTGTAAGGACTGAGTCCTTTGTTTTGGGGTAACCTCATTTAAGAGGCGACTCAGGGAGAAGGCCTCACACTTCTGAGGCGGGCTTACCTCTCCCAACAGCTCTATACCACCTTTCTCTTTTGGGGAAGGGAATATAAATCCTCAATTTAGGACTTCATATCTTGGGAGTACTACTTATTTGGTTATTCTTTTATATTGCCTTGTTGTCACTTGACTGTTTAAAATTTGTGGTTCTTCTACTCCTGGTTTTTGCAGTACAGGACTGGGGTTTTATTTTTTATGTATCTGGGTCGGATTACCATGTAACTGGTGGGATATTGAATATAACAACCAAGATGTTTATATTTCAAAATGAATAAATCTGCATTGACTTGTTCCTACAATGTAAATGGTTTGACAAACCCTGTCAAACGCACCAAAATTGTGAACTTTTGAGGAAAACTCGTACTGATTTTTTATTACTTCAGGAGATGCATCTTTCCCCTCAGGAACATGCTAAACTTGGAAGGTTTGGATTTTCTACTGCTCCTGTGCCTCTTATAAAAAAGGTCGACATGGGGGGTGGCTATATTAGTGCCTTCCCGAGTGGGTTTTGAGCAGCTTGATGTTTTAGCAGATAAAGAGAGGAGATTTGTCCTCATGAAGGGCAGATTTCAAAGGAGGATTCTCGGGCTTAACTAACTACACGTCCTACTTCCCTGTCCAACCAGTTGTACCCAACCGAAAAAATGCAAATGGTCCTCATTTCTTCTTCAAATCAGTCACTGTGAAGTGCTTTGACTGCTAAACAATATCCAGGAATGCACTGCAGCTGACTCTGACAATCTTGAACCAAAGCTCCTCAGGATCGCAGCACCCCTCATTGCTGACCCCTAGCCAGGATTTTCATGCTCTCCCTTTGCCAGGGCTATATCCCTGAGATATGGAAGCCAACTAGGATTACCCGTTTTCAAAAAAGGAGACCGCAAAGATCCCTCTAACTATAGGCCCATAGCCATACTGTCTGTCCTAAATAAAATTCTCGAGAAGATTGTAGCCACCCAGACAATTGATTTCCTTCAGAAACATGATCTACTTTCCCCAGCCCAGCATGGTTTCCGCAAGGGCCATAGCACCACTACTGCCCTTCTCAAATTCACGTCAGATACACTTGTGGCTATGCATTCCTGGCTACTCACTGGGGCTGTTTTCATAGATATGACCAAGGCGTTTGACATTGTTGATCACTCCATCCTTCTTACAACCCTTGGATCACTAGGCTTCTCAAATAACGTTGTAAGGTGGTTTGGGAAATACCTATCTGATAGGACTCGATTTGTGAAATACAACTCTACTCTCTCAGACAAGACCATTATAAACGTTGGGGTTCCACAAGGCTCCAGCCTAGGCCCCCTACTTCTTTCTCTCTTCATAAATAGCATCTCCACTGACCTCTGCAGGACAACTTCCTTGCTTTATGCAGATGATATTGTTCTATATGCCAGCATGACAAGCATTGAGGACATAAACAATCTTCTCTTTCTTGACTTTCAGTTAATTCAGGGGTGGCTATCTGCCCACAAACTTGTTTTAAATGAGTCCAAAACCCAAGCTATGCTCATTGGGACAAATACTAAATTCAAACATGCTCATCCTAATTTTAAAGTCACCTCATTAAATGACTCTGTAGTTGGGGTGGTAAACTCCTTTAAATATCTGGGCCTCACCCTTGATCTGTCTCTAAATTCTGACCTACACATCAACCAGACCTGCAAACTGGTCAACTCCAAACTTGGAATAGCCTACTGAACCAGCTATGTGCTCACCCCGTCAGCAAGGCTTGCCGTAGCCCGTGGCATACTCCTTCCATCACTTACCTATGGTGCTGCAAATTATGCCTCGACATGCATATCTATCCTTCTGAAATGGGATATCACATGTAACAATATATGTCGCTATGCGTCGTCCTCACACTGTCTGAAACACCACTGTCTCCTCTATTCTGACTTGGGCTGGCTTCCTCCTAATGGATTAAGGCTTCACGCATATGGATCTGTCATTGATAACATTGTCCGCCTACAAATACCTACATCCCTTGCAGGACTTTTCCAAAATCTGACGCCTTGCTATGGGCTGAGGTCTATTGAACAGGCCCCCGTCTTTATCCTCAAATACAAAACCACTAAAGGCACCAGCGTTTTCTCCTGCCATGCCCCCAAATACTCTGAACTCCCTTCCACTAGCTTTACGCCAATCATCATCTCATACAACTTTTGAAAAAAGGCTGCAAAACTATCTTGATTCTTCCCACAGGTGCTCCTGTTTCAAACCTCCATAGCTTATTTTGCTCCCAGTCTTCTCTTCCATGGCATTTATAATATGATCCTCTATACGCTATGCACTTCTCCTCCCTATCTGACCCACCTCCCTCCCTTTTTTTCACTCCCATCTCTCTTTTCTTGTTCCTAACTCTATAAGTCACTAGTATCCTACCCATTGGACTACATTCTTTCCCTTATTTAGCACTAAATGTTCAATTCCTTAAAGCGCATGGTAATGTAGTTTTCTGGTGTGTACTGTTGCTGTCTCATTTTTATTTATTTTTTGCCACCCACATTTGTATTACATTTGCTAAACTGCTCTATATAGTACTGTCAACTATGTTTGTAATTGCTTTGAAATGTTACCTTGTATTGTTGTACTGTACCCTCCCGGGTCATGCCTGAAAATAGTCATTGCTATAGCTAGTGCACCTACCTGGTTAACAAAACCTAAATAAAATAAAGATGATTACATTTGTCTATGTTTATATCCTCTCTGGGTCAGATTTTCAGATCTATAGACACTTCCTGTTAGCATTGCAGGAGTGGGTTGAAGGAGATCTCATTAGCGGTGGAGACTTCAACCTCACCCTTCACCCACAACTTGACTCTACCTCAGGTATACCCAGCTGGAAGCATAGAACTACTAAACAACTTGCCAAGTTGTTAGGAGGAGATAGGGTATCTTGACACCTGGTGTCATCTCCATGGTAAACAACGAAATTATACCTATTATTCTCCCCCTCATAAGATGTTTTCGAGAATCAGTTATTTTTTTCCACTGATGGAAACCCTAAGCTTAGTACAGGACTGCTGGATTGGAGACATAGTCTTATCTGATCACACCCCTCTCTTTCTCCAGATGAAATTAGGAGACTTTAGGAAAAATTCTTTCTGGCGCCTGGACATTTCATTTATTACAAGATCCTGTGGTAAAGACCTTGATTCAAGATGCGCATAATCAGGACCTTTTAGACAATGATTACCCCGATATTTCTCCAACCCTACGTTGGCATACCACTAAGGCTATTCTGAGAGGGACATTTATTTCCTTTGCTCCTTATAAGAAAAACAGCGAGAGGTCAAAAGGGAACACTTCACCCATCAGATTGCACAACTAGAATCCCAGCAGAAGGTCCACTTTGACAGAACCTGTGCAAAAACCTTATTATCTTGTAAAAAAGAACTGGGTGGCTGGCCCAGTAGCGTGGAGGGCTGAGGCATCATGCCTTACCTCCTGCTCGCCGGCGATCTGGCAGTGCAAGCAGGCCGCCGGGGGTCGGCTGGGGAGGGAAAGGATTGAGCATCGTGAGGACAGCTCTCCTCTCCCGGGGAGAGAATGGGACTGAGACTGCTCCATGCCTGACCCCTAGCAGAGGCTGGGGGCTGGCACCAGTGGCTCATATGTAGGGGGTGGTTACGGGGCAGACGCCCGGTGTGTCGCATGTGGGAGCATGCATGGCTCAGCCATTGGCATCATTGCACACTGCTGTGCTGTCGGGGAAGGGGAGAAAAAATGGAATAATAGCTCCTCGGCAGGATGATTGCCAGTCACCGCAGGCCCCGCTCCCACGATTGGCAGTAACCCCCTGCACCAGATCTGTATTGTTGGGTTGAGGGATCCCCGCTGTCCCGCCATAGGGGGAAAGCCATGGAAGAAGCGGAGAGGTAAGCTGTGAGCGAGAGACAGGGTTGGGCGACCTGGCAGGAGGGAGCACCATAGGGAAAGGGAGAAAAATAGATTAACAGAAAAAAAAAAAAGAACTGGGCAATATATTAGACTACCAGGTGGCAAGGAAACTTCTTTTTTTAAACAAAAATACTACGAGGAAGGTCCCAACTCTCTCCGACTTTTAGCTGACAGACTTTGGATGTAGAGAGCCAGATCCACCATAACAGCTTTAAAACACCCCCACACCCAGCATACACTTTGTTTAGTTACTGAGATAGTGGAAGCATTTAACACATTTTATACAGACCTTTATATCCCAGGTCCTAGTCAAGAGCTGGCCTCTTTTGCTCAATACCTAGGTGGGCTGTCCCTTCTCACAACAGAGGGTTGAATCCCTGATGTCTCCTGTTACTCTGGCTGACTTGTCAGCTGAGATAACCAATCTCAAATCTGGGAAATGCCCTGGCACAGATGACCTTCACGGAGAATTTTATAAACATAAAAAAGTACTTATACCACTGTTGCTCAGGGTTCACCAGGAGGCCTTGTCTCAGGAGGGTACACTGCCGAAGTCTTGGTCTCAAGCAATTATCTCAGTGATACCCAAACCTGGAAAGGACCCCTCTGTTTGTTCATCTTATAGGCCTATATCTCCATCCTTAATATTGACTACAAGCTGCTAACTTCCTTAATTACATGAAGAATGCAACAGCTGATCCTGGAACTAATACATTTGGATCAAACTGGGTCTGTCGCTGGCCATCAGGCACAGGACAAACATAGTTGCACAGTTCATATAATTGATTTTCTCCAGTCTACTAAGCAACTCTTTTACTCACTTTAGATGTGGAAAAGGCATTTGATAAGGTCTCGTGGGCCTTTTTGCGGGCTGTCCTTTCCAGGTCTGGGTTCCCGGAGACCTTTATTCATTTTTTTGGTTTAAATTGTATAGTAACCTTGTTGGTTACATTAGTACAAACGGACATATTTCTTCTCAGTTTTATTTGGGAAGATCCCAAGGTATAAGGGAAAATCCAGCAATTGAGAGGATCCCTCTGGGTCATTTAGATCATAAACTTGTGTTGTACGTGGATGATATCTTACTGTATTTGGCTAACCCTGAGGTGTCCCTCCCAGCTGCGATTGAATAAATCTCTCTTTTTTTCTAAACTCTCCAGTTATACCCCTAACACCACTAAAATGGAGGTTTTAAATTTTAATTATGATGTCTCCTCGGCCCTTCAAATGGCCTTTCCGATGCGTTGGGACCTCCCCTCCCTGAAGTACTTAGGGATTCATTTATCCCCTCAAGCCTCTCAACTGTTTCAATTGAACTATTTACTCCTGATATCTCAACTGCAGCAAGATGTACAACACTGGTCTCTGCTACCCCTTTCTCTCCACTCACGGATTCAGGCCTTGAAAACGAATGCTTTGCCTCGACTCCTTTTCTTGTTTCAATGTGTAGTTTCTAAAATGGACTTGGAGTCTTGGCAACAGTTATTCATGAAATGTGTTTGGAATTATAATCAGCTTAGAATTTGCAGGCAGATACTTAATCTCCCAAAGCGATCTAGTGGATTAACTGTCCCATATCTCCCTAGTTATTGGGCGGCAGCCCAGATTTGGGTAGCTTTAATGCTAGGACATTCAGGTTACAAATCACATTGGAAAACCATAGATCTTGCTAGGGTAATTTCACACCCCCCCCCTTCTGGCCCAGATCGTCTACCCCTTCCAATCCATGAGTTGGGAGAAACCTCCTTTTACAGGTACAATAGTAGTATTGGGAGGCTGCCTGAGTAGGCTAGATCATGGTATAACACAACCACATTTATGGAAATATCATTGGTGGTTAGTTGACCCTGAGTTTTTACCGGCCCACTCAGATGCCTGGTTTCACAGGCAGGCAGCTAATGGTATCTGTGCCCTGTGGCAGTTTTTACAGGGAGGTGCAGTTATTCCATTTGAGGTAGCACAGACCAGATATGGATGGCACCAAGCTGACCGTTTAAGATATTATCAAATAAGGGATTTTATAAACGCTCACTTATGAGCATCTACTCAGACAGTGGAGGGATCACTACCTGGCCCCCCTTTTAAAGCTGTATGGGGTTCAGAATTAAGAGAGAAGGCCATTTCTCCGTTATTTGTAAATTTTATTAGAGACTTCACTCAGACCACAGTTAAGATTAAACAAAAATGGGAACAAGAGTTGGGAATAGTATTAAATGATGCTCAATGGTTCAAGACCTGGCAGTATATCTGGCAAACCTCTTCCTCCCCAGCGTGGTGCAACGTTTTGTGAAAGTTTCACTTAAGATACTTCCAAGTCTCAGCCATAGTGTCTAAACTGAACCCAGCAGTGCCCTCTACTTGTTGGATAGGCTACGGGGAAGAGATGGCATTACAGGCCCATTTATTTTGACCATGTGCTGCCCTTCAGCCATACCAGAGAGAAATTCAAGGTCACTTGATGGGTATATTAAGGCTCTCGTCTCCTTTGGGTCCGGAATACATTCTTTGTAGGGAAGTGGATATGATGTTCTGTCCACACTTTCTAGGGACATGGATATGTTGTTCATCCACACTTATTGGCAGGTCCCTTGCCACTTTAAATCTTGCCGGCAGGTCTTCAAGCTGGCTCCTCCCACCCACCCGGGTGGTAAAACTCTTGGCTCCGCCCCATGACGTCAGATCTTCCTTACCACTTGGAAGCTCAGGTTCCCTCCTTAGCGCTCTGCGTTTTCGACTGGTTCCTGAAAATTTCGGTCTTCGAATTTATTAAAGTGTCCTTTCTGAATCTTCGATCTTTTCTTCTTCGCTTCTGGCGATGGCTTTCCAGCCCAGGCGCACGATTAGTTCCTCCAGGAGGACTCGCCTCATTCGTTTTGCCTGGACTTGGATCATGATCCTCAGGCTTGCAATTTTTGTTCTGCCCTTTCGGTCAGCTCTCTGGAGGACCGCGCGGCCCGGACATCTGGTAGTTTTTTCCGCTCCGGAGATTCCATCGGACCGGCGGGTGTCCGCTTCGACTATTTCTCTGCAGTTTGATCCTGCCGGGGAAGGGGCGGTCCCCCCCCCCCTCGGTTGCGGCGCTTATCCCGCTCTCCTTGGATTCATCTCATGCAGCTTCGTTCAGGGAGCTTCGTCATTTCCTCTCCTCCAAGGGAGAGGGACCCTGGAGCCCTGCCGCTCGGCCTAAGGCTAAAGGGCCGCAGGTGGGGTCTCTTCGTCGGCGGGAGTGGGAACTCTCCCCCTCCCACTTTGGTCGAGGATTCGGCTTCGGCCACTGGCCTCACGGTATCCCCATCAGGTCAGTCGGCCAGGTTCCCCGTCGACGTTGTCGAGTCTCTCGACCCGTCTTTTGGGGGGTCTTCTGGTGCCGTCATCCCTCCGGCGGAGGCTGAGGCTCTGTCCCTCCCTTCGGTCGACAGCCCTCGGTCCTTTCTTCCGAGCCGAGGGAGGAGCGGGTGCATCCCGCTCCTTCCCAGGCCTGCCCTCAGTCCCCCCGAGGATTTGGGTCTCGGTCTCAGTCAACCTCTCGGTCTAGCCACTCACGCCGATCTCTGCGTTCTCGGTCGAGGCACTGAGTTAAGTGGCTTTGCCATTCTTCCTCGTCCCCCTCCTCGGATGAGGAGTGGTTTCGATACCCGTTGGCGTCGGTGTTCGAGAACTTATGTGGCGACAGCAGTTGTTGTCGGGTTTCAATCGACCCGATTCATTCTCCGGATGTAAACGCTTCGCGCTCAGTCGGCAACCCGTTGAATCGGTCGAGAGCCCTCTCCAGGGCGGTTGCTCGTCCGACCCTCGCTGCCCCTCCGCCTTTGGTGGGGTTCAGGCCAGGCCATGACCTGTTCTTCAGGTCACTCGGTCCCCTCACTCCTGCCCGCCCCCGGCGGATGAAGAGTGCCTCGGGCCTGCGGCAGCTTTTTGCAGATCCTTCGGAGCCTGAAGCAGGCTCTGCTATGTTTCCTAGCAGGGAGGACCTGGGGTCTTCCCAGGAACATTCTGTAGACGACAGCCCATCGTCTTCGAAGGGTCTGCTTCAGCTCATTTCAGAATTCACTGGGATGCAGCTCGACCCCATCTCCAATCGGGCACCTTACCCCCTTACGGAGATTCTGGATCGAGGG
Source organism: Neoceratodus forsteri (assembly GCA_016271365.2). NCBI lineage: Eukaryota > Metazoa > Chordata > Ceratodontiformes > Ceratodontidae > Neoceratodus > Neoceratodus forsteri. The sequence continues at coordinate 262,627,570 of CM057454.1, read as the reverse complement.
GGTTCTTCCTCGGAGGCCTTCCCAGTGGCTGAGGCTATCGTGGGCCCAGCCTTGGAGCTATGGCAGCGGCCTACTTCCTGCCCTGCGCCTTCGGCCAGGGTGGCTCGAAGGTACCCTGTCCCTGTCGGTTCTCTTCCCCGTTTCTCGGAGCACCCCTCGGCTGAAGGGGTAGTCACTGACGACGTTTTCCAATGTCTTGGAAACGCTGGGGATGTGGACAGACCCCCTGACAAGGAGTCCAGAAGGATGGACTACGTTGGGCACAAGGTTTACGCTGCATCCTCCATAGGCCTCTGTCAGGCCAGCTCGGTTGCACTGATGGCACATTTCTCCCACACCCTTTTGGGCTCCCTGGACGAGGTCCTCCCTCATCTCCCGGCCGACCTGCGGACCACGGTTCGGCAGGTGCGGGACCAGGGTAGGGCGGTGGCGAAGCAGCAGCTCCAGACGGCTCTGGATCTAGGCGACTCCTGTGCCAGATCAGTGGCGGCCGCAGTGGCCATGCGCCGCAGGGCATGGCTGAGGTTATCCTCCTTCTCTTTGGAAACCCAGCATGAGTTGGCGGACATCCTCTTCTTGGGGACTGACCTTTTCGGCCCTGGAGTGGAGGGATACATCCATGGGCCCGAGAAGTCCGATGCCACTCTGGACTCGGTCACTCTCACCTGGAGGGTCAAGGGCAGCCGTCAGCCTTTGCGTAAGCCCCTTTTCCCCCTGAGCCCTGGCCCCACCAGCTCAGCATAAGGGCCAGCAGGCATGCGCTGGGCGGCCTGTTGCCAGTCCAGCGTCTTCCTCCAAAAGGAAGCAGGGAGGCAGGAAACCGAGAGGCTCCTCAGCTCCTTCCCCCTCTAAGCCTGCTCAGTGACGGGCCAAGGGGCACTGCCCTGGCCCCGTCGTCCCAGCCCGGGTTTCCCCATGGGGGGACGGCTCCGCACCTCGTTCTGGAGGTATTTAAGGGTGGATCCTGTCACAGGTTGTGAGCGGTTTCCCCTTTTTGAGCCGTTGCCCCATGGGGATCTTGGGTCCACTGCCTCTGTGTCGGTCATTCCGACATGCCTGGCTCTCTAGTTAGAGGTGATCAGGAAGGCTGTGGACCCCCCCCCCATTCAACCCTGGGTTCGTGTCCAGGTATTCCTGGTCTCAAACGGACGGGGGCTCGCGCCCATTCTCCCACATGCCTGGATGGTCTCTCTACTTCAGATATCCCATCCTCAGAATGTGGCGTGTAGCTGTTTCCTGGGTCTCCAGGATGTACCTACTCCTCGTTCCCTCCGTTTCTTGGGAGGCTCAACCCCTTCTTGTGGGGGAGCTCCTTACGAGTTCCTAGCCAGGCCCTTCTTTGCTCAGCAGTCTCTGCGGCACTGAAGGGTCCGGATGTCACCCAACCCAGAAGGCGGACTGGTCTCCCATTTTCAGGAGCCAAGTGAGAACTCGTACCTTAGCGGTGAAGCTTCTTGGGACTAAGCTCGACTCTTGAGTCCGAGCTCGGCTCAGGCGGAGAGGGCTGAGGTTCTTCCTCCTTTGCTGGTCGGGTTGGCGGAAGTATGTCCTGCCAGGACCTCCTGCTCCTCCTGGGCCTCAGGGTGGCCTTCCCTTAGTGGGAGGGCCAACCCAGAGGTCTGGCCTGCGTCCTTGGACCAGTTAGTGACTAACAGCCCAGGAGTTAAGAGAACGCTCCCTTGGACCGTTCCAACTTCGGCAGGAGAACATCCTGTTCGTTCGCCCTGAGTCGGCGGTCTTCTCCGACCGATGCTTCTCGGATGGGTGGGGTGCCCATCTTGGGGAATACAGAGTGCTTCACCTCTGGTCCTCTCACGAGTCCCAATGTCCTTCCTGCTCGCTGGAGAACAGACGGTCCGCTTAGCCTGCACCGCTCGCTCCATTTGTACAGGGTCTACAGGTCTAAGTTCAAGTAGGACAACACCAAGACCATGTGCTACCTACTCCGCTAGGTTCGGTCGATCCCCTTGTCTCGGTGCAAGGAGGTTCTCCGCATTGGGTTGTTGCGCAGTCGAGGGTTCCCAGCCATTTGATGGCAGGAGCCCCGATTCCCTGGCTGCTGCCCTGAGCCGGGCATAGGCTGCGCCTCATGAGTGGTCTTCCCTGCCGGAGGTAGCACAGGATCTTGTCCCTCTTCCCTCCGGGGAGAATACGAGGCCGAGACTGTTTTTTGCCCGCCCCTCAGCAAGGTCTGCTGCAGGGGATGCCATCGGGGCCTCGGACCCCGGGCCCCTCCGTGCCTATCCCCCGTTTCCCTTGACCTGCGGGCAAGGCGAGGAGGGACTTGGCGCAGGTGATGCTGGTAGCCCCAGACTGGATTGCCAGTTCTGGTATCCAGCTCTCCTCAGTCTCAGCCCCAGGCTCCCGAGGCGGCCTCCAGTCCGCCCGGTCCTGTCTTTCCTTTTCAGGGGAAGGTTATCCATCTGGACCTTCAATCCCTGCACCTGTAGGCCGACCCCTGTGTGGCTAGGGGCCAGGCCTAGGGTCTTTCGGCAAGGTCCTCGACCTTCGAGGCGTCCTGCTAAGAAATCGGCCAAGATGCTCATTCTCTGGGAGAAGTTCTCCCTTTTGTTGATGGGATAGGGCCGTGCTCCCCGTCCCTGGGCGAGCATTCCGGACCATCTGCGGTCCATCCTTAAACCAGGGCTTCGGCAGACGACCCCTAGGTGCTTCTCCGGGTCTCCCCTGTCTTCCGGGCGTGGGCCGGGAGGCAGTTGGTGATGCGGAGAAGGTGGTCTGGCACTTCTAAGCCTCGATCCGCCTCCCTTTTGGGAGAGCATCCCGTTCTGTGGGATCCTTGCTGGTATGGGCTTAGCTCATGAGGCAAGCCATCCGAACCCTTTTTGCACAGGTGCGAGTTTCCCCACCTGTTGTGGAAGAACACCTTCTTGGGGCCACTTGGCCATCCAGAAAGGCGGGGAGAGTTTCAGAGCTCCTTTAGCCTCCCTATCAGGTCTTCCACAGGGTCTAGGTTGTCCTCACGCCCCACCGAAGTCCTTCGAAGGCGGTGGCGGAGTCTTCCCTTCGGGGGTATTGCCTCTGCCGGGGTTTATCCCCATTCACACCTCGGAGGCCGTATACAGGTTCCATAGGAACCAGTTTAACGCTCACCTATCTAGGGAGCATAAAGCTAAAGTTCGGGAGAGGTTCGCCAGCTGTTCATCATCTTCGCTGAAGCCGCATCTGGCAGATTTGCAGCCCAGTGGACGACAAGCGGGCAGGTCACCCCTGCATAGGTCTCCACTATAGGTGGGCGGGCATGGAGCCTCCCAGAGGGATAAGCGCTCTGTTTTACCCGTCCTTCCGCTGCATCGGTGGCTGCTTTCGAGGATACTCCGTCCAGGATATCTGCAGGGCTTCTGACCAGAAGCAGGCTTTACCGTTCCCCTTCCACATCGACCTTGGGTCGCGCCGGGGTGCTGGTCGGGGCCTCGGTTCTCCAGTCTTTCTACCTAAGTAGGGGTGTGCGCCTTGCCTCCCTTCTCCCGGAGAACTGCTAGGAGTCTGCCAATAAGTGTGGATGAACAACATATCCATGTCCCTAGAAATACAGGTTACTCACCTGTAACAGGAGTTCTAGGAATGGTATATGTTGTTCATCCACATGACCAACCCGGCCTCCCCGGCTTCGACGCACAACCTGGCTTCCAGCGGGCTAGATCTGGCGTCATGGAGCGGAACCGAGAGTTTTACCACCCGGGTGGGTGGGAGGAGCCAGCTTGAAGACCTTCCGGCAAGATTTAAAGTGGCAAGGGACCTGCCAATAAGTGTGGATGAACAACATATACCATTCCTAGAACTCCTGTTACAGGTGAGTAACCTATATTTCTGGCAGTGTCCTTTCCCTTTAAGATGTGCCGGAAAGTCTTCATGCTGGCTCCTCCCACCCTCCCAGGTGATAACTCCCTCGGCTCCGCTGGATATTCCTTTCCACTGGAAGACGCAGGTTCCCTCCTCACCGCTCCTACGTCGAGTAGGCCCTGGCACTTAAGTTCTTTGGAATTACTTCCAAACCAACTATCATGAGTTTCATCTTCAAATCAGTCTTCGATCGTGACCGCGATGGATGATATATCTGCTCCCGGGTTCTGCCAGTGCCCTTGTGGGCAGAAGATGTCCTGGACCGACCCGCACGCCAAAAGCGTTTACTGCCTGGGACACAATCATGATCACCAGACCTGCGACTTTTGCTGCTCGTTTAATTCTTCCGGCCTGGAGGACCAGCTCGCCCACCTGAAACTGGGCCGCTCAGCGCAACGCAACCCACTGGTCAAATCCAAGGATGCCTATTGGGTGGTCTCAATGGAAGCAGGGTCTACTCAGCAGCTGGTAACTTTCAAAGAGGAGGAGGCGGCCCAGGCCGTGGCCCATTCCTCCTCGGCTTCTGCCTTCATGCCACTTCAGCTGGACTCGACTTTTACGGGTTCCTTCAAGGAATTCTGCTAGTCCCTGCCAACCTTTGGTCAAGGACCCACCGGCACCTCTAACTCTAAAAAGGAGTCTAAGAAAGAAAAGACTTGTCGACGATCATGGGATCGAGAGCACTCTTGGGCGAGTGCCTCTGATTCCTGCACTTCTCCAGATTTGACTTGGGTCGAATCCTTAGCCTTGGTCGCTGGCTCCACAGTAACCCCGTCGGGCCTGTCCGCTGTGATGCTGGCTGATGTCCCTGCTGAGATTTTTCTTGACACAACCGACCAGTTGTCAACAGAAAAGGCCGATACTTCCTTGTCTAGGACCCTGATGCAGACCGTTGGAGGGACAGATCAGTCTGCTAACCTGCCGCCTGTAGTCCCTGACCAGGAGGAGCCACCCCGCCACCGATTTCCCCGGCAGCGGAGGTCGAGGTCTCAGTCTTCTTCTCATGGGTCAGGCTGTTCTCTCCATTATCGGCACTTCCGCTCTCAGCACCATGGGAAGCGGTGCCACTGCTATTCTTCGTCCTCATCTTCGGGTAAGGAGAGTCTTTGGCGCAAGTTGTGTCAGTGCTACGAGGACTTGATGTGGCAGCAGCTGGTGTTTACCGGTGCTAAATCAGCCCCGGTTTCTACGCCAGCCATTACTTGACTGTCGCCTGAAAGGCCAACTCGGCTGACAGAACCCATTAAATGGTCTTGACTCAGCCAACTCCGGCTTCTCCGACAATTGTGGTGGAACCACCGCCCAAACAGCTGACGGTCGGCGCTCCGACTACGGAGTCTCGGCCGGCCAAGGGGCTTCCCTATCGGCTGTCAGTCACAATTCACCCATGACTGTCCGCGGAGGGTCAGTGGGGACTCTGGTGGTCGACCATCCTTTGACAGCTCTTTGGAGTCTGAGGGTTCCTACCTGCACTCCCATCCAGTCAACGTGGAGTCCGTGGGGAATCTCTCGATGGTCAAAGGTCCATCCTCTTTCATGGGCCTCCTCTGTTTGATCTCTGGGTTGACGGGTGTAAAGATGGAGCCCATCCAGAAATGGGTTCGTTAGTATTGACCGGTCGAGATCCTCAAGCAGGGAGACTCTCTAACGGACGCTTTCCCGGTGGCAGAAGCCATTCTTGGCCCTGCCCTGGAGCTCTGGCAGCACCCTGCTTCCTGCCCTGTGCCTTCTGCCCAGATGGCCCGCAAGTATGCAGTGCCCACCGGTTCCTTTTGGGATTCACAGAGCACCCGTTGGCCGAGGGGCTGGAGGGTGACTCTGTGTTCCGGCGCTCCAGCAATGTTGACAAGCTGCCTGATAAGGAGTCCAAGAAGTTGGACCACACAGCTAAAAAGGTTAATGCTGCCTTCTTGCTTGGCCTTCATGACGCAAGCTCTGCCCTCCTCATGGCACACTTCTCCCATGCCCTGCTGGGCACCTTGGATGGGGTTCTTCCTCATCTACCTGCAGACCTTCAGACCACGGTCAGACAGGTCCAAGACCAAGGCAGGGCTGTGGCCGGGCAGCAGCTCCAGACTGTGATAGACATTTCGGACTCTTGTGCCCACTCCATAGCGGCCTCAGTGGCCATGTGTCATAGGGCTTGGCTGAGGATCTCGACCTTCACAGCAGACACTTAACACAAGCTGGCAGATGTCTCTTTCCTGGGCACCAACCTGTTCGTGCCCGGGGTCGAGGGTCACCTCACATGCATCGAGAAGTCCAGTGCCACCTTGGACCCAGTGACATCTGCCCAGAAGGACCCCAAGGGCTCCAAGCAGCATCAGAAATGGAAGCCCTTTTGGTCCTTCTCCATTCCTATGGCCAAGTCAGCCCAGCAACCAGCTGGTCAGCAGACTTAAGCTTGGCAACCTCGGCCCAAGTCAGTGGCCTTCGCTGTCCATAAGCCAGTAGGGGGAGGCTCTGGTGGCCCCTCTGCCGGGCCCTCCTCCAAGCCTGCCCAGTGAGGGGTGCCTCCCTCAAACCCATCACACCTCCTCAGGGTCCTCCCATGGGGGGCTGGCTCTGTTACTTCCTTTCTGCCTGGTCCACTTTCACCATGGACTGGTGGGTTCTAGAAGTGATGGGTCAAGGTCTGCCTCTAGAGTTAGAGCAGTACCCTCCTTGCCGAGCCCGCACCCCATGGGAGGACTTGGCTTCTGCAGACACGCTGTCAGAGATGACACAGTCCAGCTCCTCTGCAAAGAGTCTTCACCAAGTGCATAGCAGTGGTGGCAGCTTACCTGAGGTGCCGAGGGGTCTTGGTTTATACCTACCTGGATGACTGGCTGATAGCAGGTGCCTCCAGACAGGAGGTGGAGTGATCCAGGGACCTGGCCCTCCACACCTGCGTCAAACTTGGCCTCCTGGTTAAGGAGGCCAAGTTGGAACTCGTGTTCTTGCAGGTGATCAGCTTTATCGGGTTGGAGCTTGACTCTTGCAGAGCCAGAGTCCTGCTCCCGATGAACAGGGCAGAGGCTCTCTCCTCTTTTACTCGATCATCTCAGGTTGGGCAGTTGCACTCTGCCCGGGACTTCCTGCACCTGCTAGGCTACACAGCAGCCTGTACCAGCGTGGTCCATTGGGCCCACTGGAAAATACACTTCCTGCAGTGGGAGTTGGCCAGCCAGAGGTCTCAGCGCAAGGGGCAGCTTCAGCCAGTCATGGTGACCCAGCGGATGTGGGACGCCATCCAGTGGTGGCTGGTCCCAGTACATCTGCAGGAAGGGATCCTGTTTGTCCACCCAGAGTCCATGGTCATCCTGATGACCAGTGCCTCTCTCATGGGTTGGGTTGCCCACTTGGGGGAACACAAAGTCTATGGGATTAGGAGTCCCGATGCCAAATCTATCTGCTGGAGTTCCAAGCAGTTTGGCTGGTGCTGACTGTACTCGCTCCACACATTCCAGGTCAAGTGGTCCAAGTCCAGATGGATAATACCATGACACTGTACTACATCAACAAACTGGGCGGGATACACTCCCTGCCTTTGTGCAAGGAAGATCTCCATGTCTGGACCCTCGTGCACAGCCTGGAGGCAAATCTCCTGACCATCCATGTGGCAGAAGCCTCCAATCAGCTGGCAGACGCCCTCAGACAGGTGGGCGAGGCATCTCACAAGTGGTTTCTCCATCCAGAAGTAGTTCACTGTTCTCCCATATGGACCTGTTCACCTCCAGGGAGAATGCAAAGCTGCAGCTGTGTGTTGCACCCACCCCTCTCAGCAGGGAATGCTGCAGGGGGATGCCTTATTGAGGCACTGGACCCCAGGCCTCTGTTATGCCTTCCGTCTACTTTCCTTGCTCCACAAGGTGCTTCTGAAGGTCAGGTGTGACAAAGCACAGGTGATCCTGGTGGCTGTGGACTGGTCACACCAGTTTTGGTGCCCCGATCTTCTGAGCCTCAGTAGCAGACTCCTGAGGTGTCTTCCCCTATGCTCGGACCTGCTTTCCGTCAATCATGGGGAAGGTACTCCACCCGGACCTTCAATCCCTGCACAGCCTGGTTCCTGAGTGGCTAGAGTTCCATGCCCTAGGCCTCTCCGAAGATGTCGTCACCGTTGTGCAGGCATCTCGGAAAGAATCAACCAGGAAGTGCTATGCCTTCAAATGGAAGAGATTCTCTATTTGGTGTCTGGGCAAGGGGCTGGACCCTTTCTCCTGTCTAAAGCTAGCATCCTTGATTGCCTTTGGGCTCTGTCTCAGTCGGGCCTTTGGTCGATGACCCTTAAGGTGCACCTGGTAGTCATCTCTGCTTACCAGGCGCAGGCTGGTCAGCAGTCGGTGGCACAGGAGAAGGTGGTTGGGTGCTTTTTCAAAGGCCTTGACCACATTTCCCCTCTAGTGTGTGAACCACCACCACCATGGGGCTTGTTGCTGGTTTTGGCAAAGCTCATGGGCAAGCCAGTCGAAATGATGCACAGGTGTGATCTCTCTCACCTGTTGTGGAAGACCACCTTCTTGGTGGCTATCACATCAGTCAGAAGGATCAGTGAGCTCCAGGCCCTTCCGGCGGAGTCTCCTTATCTGGTCTTCCACAGGGACAAGGTTGTCCTGTGCCCTAACTCAAAGTTCCTCCCAAAGGTTGTGTTGGAGTTTCACCTTAACCAAGTGATTAATCTCCTGGTGTACTTCACCACTCGCACCTCGGAGGCAGAGCAAAGTTTTCATACTCTGAAACTCCCTTCCCCCTCAAATACATTGCTCCTCCTTCTCATAGTCCATCAGCACTGCCTTACATAACTATCTCTCCTCTATCTGTTCCTGTTATAACCCTCCCTAACTTACTTCTTTAATCTGGTTCCTATTTTAATTCCACCTTGACCTCTTCCCTAAAATCTGGAACTCCCTCTCCCCTCAAATACGTCACTCCTCCTCCAATAACCTTAGCACTGCCCTACATAACTATCTCTCCTCTAGATGTTCCTGTTATAATTCCTCCATAACTTCCTTCCCTATTTTAACTTCACCTCTGCAATCTCATCATTCTTTCACTGTACCTCCCTACCTCCCATTCCTTACTAACATACTACCTACCTTATATAAAAGTACACCTTCTGCCCCTTCCTGCTATCCCTCCCACTTACTTCCTCTCTCTCCACTAACATACATGTGATGATATACATCTTTGCAGGAGGCAGGTTTTGTGAAATTAGCCAGGAGATTGGCTTTTTAGGTGGGAGAAAGTACCCAGCCACCTGCCTCGCTTTGAGTTGGTGAGGTTTCAAGGCTGTCGTCGGCCACGATAAACTATGAGCTGTAATTTTTTGATAAACAGAGTCAAGTAGGCACTCGATCAGTACTTGCAGTTCCATTAGTTTGGCAGCAGGAACAGCGCTAGTGGATTCAGCTACAGCCTCCTCTTCTGTTGCAGGCTTGTAGTCACAGTGGGGCAGTATTTTAGCATGCAGCCAACCATTTTTTATGGTGCTTTCTGTCATGTATCGCCATGTGCCAACTGCCAGTCGCCTGCAAGAAACCTGTAAACTCGGCACATTCGCCCTCCACTCTGCACGCACCACCTGTGACTGTCTAAATTGGGAGATTTGCTTTCCTGTGCGGGGGGGCGGGAGTTTAGTTTAAAAAAACATGACTCTCCCAGCCAAAACAGGAGACATCACATGTATGCACTAACTGGCCAGCTCCAAATCCCCTTGTGGGGTTCAACAACATCCTGAGAGGGGACAGGTTTTGGCTGCATATTTTCTCCCTGTCTCTCTACTAATTGGTCTGCTCCCAGTCCCCTTGCAGGGTTCACAGCATCCTGAAGGGGAACAGGTTCTGGCTGTCTATTTTCCTCCCTCTGAACTCCCTACTTTCTTCTTTAATCCTATTCATATTTTAAATTTCCACTTCAGTTTTCACTTTTTCCCTCACAACTCCCCCCCCCCACATGCTGCCTACCTTCTAGTTCACTTTCTGCCCCTTCCTTCTATGTCTCCTCCTCACTTCCTCTCTCTCCTCTGACTGGCCTGCTCCCAGTTCCCCTGCAGGGTTCACAACATCCTGAGATGGTACAGGTTGGCCGCCTATTTCCCCTCTCTCTCTCTCTCTCTCTCTCTCTCTCTCCCCCCACTAATGGGCCTGCTCTCTGCCCTCTTGCAGGGTTCACAATGTCAGCCATTTTCTCATCAGTATCTAGCACTTGCCTACCTTTCCCTCTCCCTCACACTTAGCTTATTTGCCTCTGAGCCATTAGCACTGTTGTACTGTGCTTTATTGTCCTGTCTGTACTACTTGAACTTAGTCCGACTGTCCAGTTACTCTTAGCTGCTGCATTGCATCTTACTTTCTTTACTGGAATGCCTGTTATCCTTGTCCCCATGTTTCCCTCTCCCTGCATTCCAACTAATATTTAATAATTATGCTGTCTACCTGCTACTATCTGTTTACCAAATACAACAGTAGTTTTCTGTAATATTGTACTGAACTCTGTTTACCACTGCTCACTATTTGTACACCAAATGTAACCATTTGGTTTCTGCTAAATTGTTAAGTATCTCAAATTTCCATCCTCTTTGTACCCCTTCCCCCCAGGTCGCACCATGAGATGAGCAACTTTTTCAGCGTGCCTTCGTGGTGAAACATTTCAATAAATAAACACACTGTATCTGAGGCGAGCGCTTGCTTATTAGAAAGAGAGCATGGCTGGAGTTCAGGGAGAGGTTTGCTAGCTGTTTCTCACTTATGTTGAAGCCGCACCTGGCAGACCTGCAGCCAAGCGGATGATTGGCAGGTGGATCACATCCTGCATTGATCTTTGTTATAGGTTGGTGGGTAGGGAGCTTCCCGGAGGGCTAAGGGTTCATTCCACCCACCATACTGCTGCGTCGGTGGCTGCTTCCAGGGACGTCCCTATCCAGGAAATCTGCAGGGCTACGACCTGGCAGTCAGCACACACCTTTATTTCCCAATACCGCATTAACCTCGAGTCATGCCGGGATGCTGGTTTTGGGGCCTAATTTCTCCAATCTCTTTTCCCTAAATAGGGTGTGTGTGCCTTGCCTCCCTCCTCCCGGAGAACTGCTAGGAGTCTGCCAGAAAGTGTGGATAGAACATCATATCCATGTCCCTAGAACCACAGGTTACTTGCCTTTAACAGTAGTTCTAGGAGTGGTATATGATGTTTATCCACACAGACCCACCTGACCTCCCCAGCTTCGGCACACACACACTGCTTCCAGTGGGCATGATCTGACGTTATGGGACAGAGCTGAGGGAGTTACCACCCGAGTGGGTGGGAGGAGCCAGCTTGAAGACGTTCCGGCACATCTTAAAGGGAAGGGACACTGCCAGAAAGTGTGAATGAACATCATATACCACTCCTAGAACTACTGTTACAGGTGAGTAACCTGTGTTTTTGGCCTCCCACCCAGAGAGTTGGTTGGTAAAGAAGCAAAATACTTATGGATCAAATTGATTGCAGCCACTCCTCCCTGACTCCCCTAAGGTAACAGAATGGAGGGAAGCAGTGAACTTGATATATAAATATGAAAAAATTGCATATTCCTTATAACAGAGACTGCCACAACTGCAAAATAGATAGACCAGGTGGGAGATATATGAGGGATTAGAATAGATGGTTAGGCCTTGGTTTGGCCCTTTCAGGGTTTATTTGATAACTGTCTCTCCCCAGTAAATTTACTAATGCACATGGTACCAGTAGAGAGGGTAATATTATAAGTCCAGACCTCTATGGTAGATCAGCTTAAGTTATTCAGTTATGTAACTTCATTGTTCTTCAACCCCAGATTAGTTTTGCTAGTCAGTTAAATTATGGAAAGAATTATGAAGTCCTCTTCTTCTTTTTTTTTTTTTTTTGATATTATTAGTTTAATGTTGTTTCATATGTTATGAATTGTGCTCCTTTATCTTTTTAATATTAATAGTGATAATTTTATTGTAGTTACCTACCAGTCTTAATCTGTTATTTCCTAAATCAGTGTACAGCTGTACATAATATTATGCTGTGTTACTGTATCAGTTGATTGTTGGATTTTCAAAGTTTTCAATAAAACTTGAATATAGAAAAAAATTTTACCGCTCAGCATAGGCCCCACCTCCAAACCCACCCAATTGGTGGTTGCTGTGGACAACTGGGAAAACAGTTCTAAGGTACAGGCAGGCTGGAAGGATGGAGATGGTCAAAGGGGAGGTTAGCCCAAGTTGGAAAATGGCCCGTTCTTGACCTCCAAGTGGCTGCTGTTCTGAAGAAACGAGAGAGCCAGAAATTAGCAGCAGAGTTGTTGAGTGTCACTGAAAATCATGCTGCTTGCCGGCCTGACTCCACACCCCACCTTGGGGGGAAGCCAGGGAGGCAATGTTAGTGGGTCTCCTTACCGGAATCTTTCTCTCATAGACGTGTGGGTTTCATGCCGGGGCATTGGCCCCACCCTGGGGGTCAATCCAGGGGGTATCCTCTGCTTGGAGGTAAGCCCCAGGGACGAGCAGGGGATCCGGGATGGGCTGAGGCTGAGCTTCGGCAGCTGCAGGGATAAAGTATAGTAAATAAAAAATGAAAATAAAATCAAGCTGCTCAGCAAAGGTTCTTCCTCCAAACTCTCTCGACTGATGGTTGTTACGGACAACAGGAAAAACAGCTCAGAAGTATAGGCAGACTCTGAAGGCAGAGATTTTCAGGATACTTTGTATAAGTTGAATGAAAGGGTCTCCACACTAACTTAAAGGACACATAAACCTCTTTTTACACATTTTGTTTTTAAATAAAATGACTCCATAAGCTTGTAAAGGAGAGGCTGTTGTTTACACGTATACTGAACCTGCATTTATTAAGGAAGAATATATGCAGTTTCATAGCATTTGAAAATTGTAAAACTGCTGGAGTTCTGCAGAATCTCAGGGGGTAATGCTGCACTCTGATTGGTTACATAAGTCATGTGCTTTTCACTATGTATTATACTCAGTTCAGTATGTTATACTCATCTTGGTGTATCACAATCATTTCAGTTTGCTATATCGACACCCTGGCACATGTTACACTCTATTCAGTCTATGCCTTGCAAGTTTGGCCACAATTCAGTTTGCTATATGCTCATTTCAGTGTGCAACATACACATTTTAATATGTCATTTTGTTTTCAGTACTTCATAACCATTTTATTTATGTACTACAGTACACATTTATCAAGAGTATCAATACATTAATTAAATAGAATGTACAATTCATTATGTGTCATATTCATTTTGGTATACATTGTAATAATTTAAGTAAGAATCTTAATAATTTAGGTACGTGATAACCATTTTGGTATGAGTCTTATCCATTTCAGTACGAGTCATATCCATTTCATTGTGTGTCGTATTCATTCTGGTGTGTGTTATATCGATTTTTGGTATGTGTCATATGCATTTCTGTATGGGTCATATCTATTTCAGAAAGTTCCGTATTCATACTAGAATGTGTCATACCCAATTTATTATGTATTATATCCATTTTACTATAGGTCATATATATTTTGGCATGTGTCATAATTATTTCAGTAAATGTTATACATATTTTATTATGTGTCATATCCATTGCAGTATAGGTCATATCCATTTCAGCATGTCATAATTATTTCAGTATGTGTCATAACCATTTCAGTTTGTGCCATATCCATTTTGGTGTCTGTCATAATTATTTCAGTATGTATCACACCTGTATTGGTGCATGTCACATACATTTTGTTTTTTGTCATACCCATTTTGGTGTGCGTCTTACCCATTTTGGTATGTGTCATATCCATTTTAGTATGTGTCATAATTATTTCAGTATTTGACATACCCATGTTGGTGTGTGACATATCCACATCAGTTTGTGCTATAACCATCTTGGTGTATGTCACAACCATTTCGTATGTCATACCTATTTTGCTATGTGTCAAATCCATTTCGGTATGGGTCATATCCATTTAGCTGTGTGTCATAACTATTTCAGTGTGCGTCGCACCAGTTTCAGTGTGTGCCTTATCCAGTCCAGTTTGTCTCATACCCATTTCGGTATACAGTACCCATTTTGCTAAGTACTATAGCCATTCCAGTATAGGTCACATCCATTTTGATATGTGTCATTATTATTTCAGCATGTGTCATATCATTTTCAGTGTGTGTCATATCCATTTCAGTTACTGTCAACCCCATTTTAGTGTGTGTCATACCTATTTTACTGTGTGGCATAACCATTTCATTACAGACTATATCCATTTCAATATGTGTCATAATTATTTCAGTGTGTGTCATACCAGTTTCAGTGTGTGCCATATCCAGTCCAGTTTGTTTCATTCCCATTTCGGTATATAATACCCATTTTGCTGTGTGTTATAGTCTTTCCAGTACAGGTCATTTCCATTTTGATATGTGTCAGTTTTTCAGCATGTCATACCATTTTTAGTGTGTGCCATATCTAGTCTAGTTTGTTTCATACCCATGTCGGTATATAATACCCATTTTGCTATGTGTTATAGCCATTTCAGTATAGGTCATATCCATTTCGATATGTGTCAATTTTTCAGCATGTGTCATACCATTTTCAGTGTGTGTCATATCCATTTGAGTTAGTGTCAAACCCATTTTGGTATGTCATACCCATTTTACTATGTGTCATATTTATTCCAGTACAGGCCATATCCATTTCAATATGTGTCTTAATTATTTTTCTATGCATCATACCCATTGTGGTACAGCATATCCTTTTCATTTTGTGCCATATCCATTTTGGTGTGTGTCATACCCATTTTGCTATGTGTCATATCTATTCTGGTATGCGTCTTACCTGTTTCAGCATGTGTCTTAGCCATTTTGGTATATGTCATACTTATTTTAATAAGTGTTATTTCTATCTTGGTGTATGTCATATCCATCTTGTTGTAAGTCATATCCAGTTTGATATGTGTCATACACATTTTGGTATAGGTCATACCCATTTCAGAAGGTCTCAAAACCATTTCGGTGTGGGATATACTCATTTTCATGTTGGTCATTCTCATAATACTATGCTGTAAACATTTTGTTGTTAGTCATAGACATTTCACTATTAATTATATTCTGAAAACTGTAATTTTGAATTGAATGGCTTCCCATACTGTCTCCAAACAGGAGGATGTATCAGTTACCCTGTTTAAAATAGACCTTATAAAGGAGAAGAGTGCTGAATAGTTGAGTTTTGTTTTTTTGGTTTTGCTGGACTTCACTGTTTGGAGTGCTTATAGTTGAAACCATTTTTTATATTTTTTAATTTATATTCTATTGTTTTTGAGAAAAATAAAACACTGCTTGCAGATTTTACAACTGCTCCTGTTTTTTCCTCTGCTTCCTGATCTATGACTCGATGACAGAGGGTATTAACAGTGGGATTGCCATCTGGGCAAAGTTGGGAACAAATCTCCAACAGTAACCAGCCAGCCCTAAAAGTGACCTGACATGTTTCTTTGTTTTAGGGACAGGAATGTTAGCTACAGCTTCTATCTTAGAAATCTCTGGCTTTACTTTTCCATTTCCCAACACACATACAGTATCCCAAATACCTGGTTTCTTGCATGCCCGGTACACATTTGGTAGGACTGATTGCCAGACGTGTCTTTTTGATAGATTGGATAACTGATTGTAGGTGTTCTACATTGCTTTTCCAGTGTGGGCTGAATACATCACAACATCATCTGGATAAACAGCACAATAACCAGTGTGAGGGGCTAAAATTAAGCAGCATGGCAGTAAACTGATAGAATCCAACAGGAATGGCAAATTCAGTTTTGTCTCTGGATTCTTTAGCTGGAGGAATTTGCCAATAACCCTTGGTGAGATAGAGGGTACTGATGTACTTGGCACTTCCCAATCTGTCTACTAAATCATCTATCCTGGGCATAGGATAACTGTCAAATTCAGACAGACACTTGATTAAGTTTCCTAAAATCAAGGCAGATTCTTACACCCCCTTCTTTTTTATTTACAGTCACCACTGGTGATAACCAAGCACTTCTCGACTCTGATAATACCCAATTCTGTCATTTTTTGTATTTCCTTAACCACGTCTGCTGTTAACCGCTCTGATAATCTGTATGTCTTTTGTCTGATAGAGCGAGCATTTCCTGTAACTGTTACATGCTTGATCCATTTTGCTCGGCCTGGCACTGTGGTAATAGTACTATTAAATGTCTTTAGCAAGTTATGAGTTTCTGCAGTTTGAGGAAACAGTCACATTTACAGCATCAGCAGTTACAGTTTGTTCCAGTCTGTCATAAGCTATATCTTTTTTAGTTGCTTTCTTTCTCTCCTTCCACTGACCGGCCCCCTTCCACCTGCCCCCTTAGCCCCATCACCCCAGCGTCCATTAGAAGTTACCTCTTAGCATTGGAGGTGCCAGCTGACTGGTTGTGGCACCTGCGAGGGGCCGGCATCATCTCGCTGGTCGGTGGGGTTTTTGGCCTCTATTTTCTCCCCATTCCAGAGTGCGGAGCGGTGCATGCAGTGACACCAATGGCCAAGCCGTGCACACCTCTTCACGCAGCATGCCTGCGCCTGCTCTGTCTCTGCCCCCCTTTCAGTGGAGCTGGTGTGCCAGCCACCACTATGGGCCAGACTTGTACCAGTCTCCAGTCCCACCCCTTCCCTGGGAGAGGAGAGCTGTCCTCCACATGCTCAATTTTCTCCCTCCCCGGCCGACCCCCGGCGACCTGCTCGCACCGTGAACATGGGTTGCCAGTGTGGCAGGAGGTAAGGCACTGATGACTCAGCCCTCCACGCCACTGGGCCAGACTATGTCATAAGCTATATCAATATCTTCTTTATCTGTTTCTGGTAAAACTAACAAAGCAACCTGCAGTAATTTTTCAACCCATTTCTTCAGGAGATTAGCATAGTATATCTCAGCAGGATTTTTCCTATCAAGGGTCTCGATCTCATTGTTAATGATGCCAGTACATCTAAGCCATTTATATTGCCCTTGCTGCTTCATTACCAGTTTATTTTCTGTAGTGGGTAACAGTAGCAAGACCTTGTCATCTGGCTCAAAAACTTTTTCTTTTACCCCATGGTCCTAATATATCTTCTGCTGATATTGGGCCTTTTCCTGATTACTATGGGCAATTTTAACATATTTTGTCAGCTTCTTTCTCAGGGCACACATATAAGACGTAATAGATTGTTTCTGATTTGGGTTATTTTTCTGTGTTTCTTTAATTACATCTAGTGGCTCGGTAGGTTGTCTACCATACAGCGTTTCAAATGATGAAATACCTGTTGAGGCTTGTGGCACTTTTCTGCAAGCAAAAAGCAGGTAAGGTAAGTACTGGTCCCAATCTTTCCCTTCCCACGTTACAAACCTTTTCAATATGCGTTTTAAAGTTTGGTTAAAACGCTCAACAAGATAGTTTATCTGAGGGTGATAAGGGGAGGTTCTTATGGCAGTGATGCCTAATAGTCGGTACAGCTCCTTCAGTAATGCAGCACCAAAATTACTACTCGGATCAGTAATAATCTCTAGGTATGCCCACCCTGCTAAAATTTTGGCAAGCTCTGCTGCCACTTTTGGGGCTGTGACAGAACGCATCGGAACTGCCTCTGGGTATCGAGCAGGATAGTCACATACTAGCAGAATGAATCGATTACCCCTTTTACTTTTGTCTAAGGGGCCAACCACATCCACTTCAGTTGTTTTAAATGCCACATCTGTCAAGGGTAGGGGCACCAGGGGTGTCTCGCCTTTTTTTAGTCACTGGGGCTACTTTCTGACATTAAGCACAAAAACTGCAATAGGTAGCAACATCTTCATGAATCCCAAGCCAGTAAAATCTGTACAGCAATCTGGCAAGTGTGTGATCCCTCCCCAAGTGACCAGCCTTAGGACTATCACGTGCTGTCTGTAACAACTCAGATCTATACTTTTGTGGTATAGACAGTTGTTCTGTCTGGTCC
Source organism: Neoceratodus forsteri (assembly GCA_016271365.2). Classification (NCBI taxonomy): domain Eukaryota; kingdom Metazoa; phylum Chordata; order Ceratodontiformes; family Ceratodontidae; genus Neoceratodus; species Neoceratodus forsteri. The sequence goes on along the minus strand of CM057454.1, from coordinate 262,609,764 downwards.
TGTGTTTGAGGTTTAACTCCAACTGTACAATAACCCATTACATTTTTTAAACATTGGGTTTACCCCATTTTTGTTTCACCCCCAGCTGCTTAAAATAACCTTGGGCAGAAATATTGTTAGTTTGCTCTGAAACAAAAATCAAAATCAGTTATCAGTTTAGTTTCAGCATTTTCATATATTAACCTCTTGTATCAATCAATCTTTTGTTGCCACTGTTTCCTTGGGCATCTTCTTTCTTTCCTGGACTACCAGATCTTGGAGCTATGTGCAAACAAGTCCGAATCAAAATCACCGAAAGTAAAAGAGTCCCTACCATCTGAGATTTTCTTTGCCTAAGCTCTTGTTGTCACAGCTGCTGGAACCTCAGGATTTACACCCTCTGTGATTAACTCACTAAATCCTGGAAAGTCATTTCCAATAATCACAGGTACAGGTAACTTAGGTACTACCCCACTGTCATTTGGTGCGACACCCCATTAACATTCAGAGTCTTTTGTGTGGTGAGATAGTATCGAATATCCCCGTGGATGCAGATGACACCAGTACCTGGTCCTTTTGCACAATGTTTTCCCATCACTTCAACATGCACTAGGGTCTGTCTGCTTTCTGAATCAGTAAGTCCCTTTACAGTCTTATCTCCCACCTTGACATCTGTTAAATAGTTGCCCCAATTTGCTAAGGACAAATCTGCTCCAGTATTACCTCCTTTCTTTATTTTTTATATATATAGATTTTTCCCTCGGAACCCTGGCAGGGGCTGTGGTCCTCCTCTACGTTCCATACATCCTCGCTTCTTGCCAATCCCTAAAATTCCCCGACCCAATCCAAACACCGGGGTCGGCCCTTGGGGATGCAGGGACATCACGGAACCCTGCCAAGCTCCTTTTCTTTTTTTGAAAATAGTATTTTATTGATTTACAGTTTAATACGTTCACAGCCACATGACACATACCGAAATAAACAAGACATACCTAACATACATCAGTGCAAATACAGTGTTTTAGTCTGATTGCCACCACACTCTCAAACATATCAAGCTTTCCTCCACATCTTAAAATCTATTGTGGTGAGCTAACAGAGTATCAACCTTCCATATATTGAATTGATACTTAACAGAAAGCTATAACAATAAATCAAATAAATACATCAGAAATAGAGTACATTGGTGTATTCACAAAAAACAATCTATTATTACTGAAACTGAATGAGGGCTATCAATAACCATTCACTTCATCTTGATGGTAGACTATTGCTGTTTGATAACTGGACATCTCTGCATATCTATATACCTATATGTAGAAACCTACATGGGGGGCAGTGGAGTGTGGTACAAGTCTCTTTTCCCAAAGATTTATTGAATTGCCAATATCTCTATTATACTCTTGTTTTCGTTGTTTGCTTGATAATGAAAAAATGGTAACCATTGTCCCTTAAACTTTTCAAGAGTTAGTCTGAGTTTAGCAATCATCTTCTCCATTTCCAGTATTTGCAAGCAAGTCTCATACCATGAGTCTATTTTAGGGGACTTATCTGTAAGCCAATTTTTTGTTATTGTTTTAAGGGCTGCCACAATCATAATATGATATAAATATAGTTTACTTTTGGGTATTTTAAGGGGGAGGTAGTCCAAATAATAGATATTGTGGTTCTTGAGGGACATGGGTTTCCAATAATTGACTAAGTTTAATTATTTATTTTTTATTTATTAAGTCTAGGATTACAATATACCTTTGAGCCAAGGCTCTTTTACAAAGGTTCCATGTCAGAAAACAGTTACAGTACAGTAAGTACAAAACAGTTAATACAGTAAGGTAGCAGAACTAGCAACTACGGGAGAAAACAATGCAATAGATAGGAAAAACAGTAACAGTGTCAAGTAACATAAGAGAAGAACTGTGTAAGAAACTGGAAAGGGGTGGAGGGGAGGGAAGGGGGGGCAAAAGTAAATACAAGGTGAGTAAGGTCACAATAGGGGAGGTGAGAGCAGTCGGTGGCCTTGTCGACAGTACAGAGCAAAGGTATCATAGCTAAATATAACAGGGTGAATTGCTAATGGGGGAAGGGAGGGTGAGAAGCCAGGAATGGAAGGGGAGAAAGAGGGGGGATAATAAGTGCTAAGATTTAAACTAGCCAAGAGGGGAGGCACTGGAAAGGAGCAGGGAAACCCTAGCCCCCCCCCAAAAAAAAATCATGGTAGTAAGTGCGGCAAACACCAACATAGAGGTGTCGATAGGGAGAAGGGCAGGGGTAAATGGAGAAAGTGACAAAGGCAAGAAGGACAGGGATGGGGCAAAAAGGAGTAAGACCATCAGGAAATGGAGGGTAATGAGTACCAATGCCCATAGTCTGGGCAACAAGCTCCCTGAGCTGGTGGCCTTGATGGAAGAGGGATGCCTGGATATCGTAGCAGTCACAGAAACATGGTACACAGAGAACCATGACTGGGATGTTAACATACCAGGGTACATAACCTACAGGAGAGACAGGCAGGGGAGAAGAGGGGAGGAGTAGTTCTCTATGTAAAGGAAGGGATAAAAGCAACTGAACAAAAAGAGTAAACAGGAGGAGAGGAGGCACTGTGCGTCACCTTGGAGACTGGAAAGGGCACCACAGTCCGCACAGGGGTTGTGTACAGACCCCCATGTCAGGGGGAGGGAATGGACAAGGATATGATAGAAGGCATTCTTAGAATGGCAGAGAAAGGGGAGATACTGTTGATGGGAGACCTGAATATGCCAGATGTTAACTGGAGCACATTTGCTGCAGCCACATCCAAGAGCAGCATGGCTTATCCCCCATAGGCCTATCCAACTCCATTCACCGTACTGCACCGACCCTGATCACGCGCAGCTCGCCAAGAGCTACCCTAGTTACTCCGAAAGCCAGGACCTCACAAGGTCAGAGGGCATTCCCCTACCGTGCGCCCCACTGGTATAACTCCCTCCCTGCCAGTGTCTCAAACTCTCTAACCTTAGCTTGCTTTAAGCCCAGGCTCAGAAACTTCCTGCTTAGCTCTGCAAATGCAACTGCCGCTAGCCTAGTGTAAAAAAAAAATATATATATATATACTCTGTTTGACAATGCTCACTGGCGGCTCCCCTTCCTTTCCCTACTTATTCCTCCTCCCTATCTCCCTCCTTCTACCCCACCAGCTCTCCCCGACCATAAGTTTTGCACCTTTTGTTATCTTTTGCTGTTGGAGATTGTACTCTATTGTAACAAAATTGTAATTGAACTGTAACTTTTTTGTTTGTAAGTACTGTGTCCCTTGTACTACTGTTCTGATGTCCTCTTTGTGACGAGGTACCTTTGTAAATGAGCCTCTGGCTCAAAGGTTTCTAAACTGATGTTTAACTAAATAAATAAATAAATAAGAGCAGGGCCATTCTTGATGCCCTACAAGTGGCAGGCCTCAGACAGCTAGTTTCGGAACCCACTCGTGAGGAAGCAATCTTAGACCTCATACTCTCAAACAGGGGCAGTGAGAGGATCTCAGATCTAGAAGTGGGTTGCCATCTGGGAACAAGTGACCATCAAACAGTGTGGTTCACGTTAAACTCAGCTACACAGTCAAGCCATACAAAAGTGAGGGTACTGGACTTTAGGAGGGCTGACTTTGGCAAGATGGGAGAGTGCCTCAGAAAAGCACTAGCAAACAGACTAGAAGGAGGTGTGGAGCAACAATGGGGAATCATCAAAACTGCCATCACAGAGGCAACAAGCCTTTCTGTGAAGCAAATAAATCAAAACGAAAGAAAAAGCCACTATGGTTCTCAAAAGAGGTGGCTGTGAAAGTCAGGAAGAAAAAGATAGCATTCGGAAGTATAAGGAAACACAGAAGGAGCAGGACAGAGAGCTGTACCAGTTAAGGCAGAAGGAAGCAGGGAGGGAAGTCAGAATAGCAAAGGCCCAAACTGAGGAAAAGATAGCCAACTCAGTTAAGAAGGGGGATAAAACCTTTTATAGGTACATCAGCGAGTGAAAGACAAAGGGAGGGATAGTGAGGCTAAATAGAATGAATGGTGGGTGGGCAGAGGGGACAGTGAAAAGCAGGGATACTGAATGAATATTTCTGCTCAGTATTCACAAAGAGGAGGAGGAAGTGCCTAATCCAATTAACAGAAGCACTCTTGATAGGGGTCGATCCCAGTCCTTTCACAGAAGAAAGGGTTCTGCAAGAACTCCTAAAACTGAAGGTGGACAAAGCAATGGGTCCTGATGGAATTCACCCAAATTCTAAAGAATTAAAGGAGGAACTAGTGAAACCACTGGCTACTCTTTTAATAAATCATGGGAGGATGTGTGGTACCCTAGGACTGGAGAAAGGCGGATGTGATTCCCTTCACAAAGTGGGACCAAGACAGAGGCAGGAAACTACAGACCTGTCAGTCTGACCTCTGTGGTAGGGAAAGTAATGGAGTCACTTCTGAAGGAAAGAATAGTTGAGTACCTAGAGGCCAGTGGGGCACAGGATCCAAGGCAGCATGGGTTCACAGCGGGAAGGTCATGTCAGACAATCTAATAGATTTCTTTGACTGGGTGACCAAGTAGTAGACCAGAGAGGGCTATGGACATGACCACCTAGACTTTAGCAAGGATTTGACACAGTCTCACACAAAGATTAATAGTCAGATTAACCAGCCTTGGAGTGGGTCCCAGGGTGGTAGCCTGGGTAAAACATTGGCTGCACAACAGGACACAGAAGGTAATTGTAAATGGAGTCCTCTCTGAAGAAAGAGGGTTACTAGTGAGGTACCCATGAGGTTCAGTATTGGGTCCAGTCCTTTTAATGTCTTCATCAGTGACATTGCAGAGGGACTGGAAGGAAAAGTATGCCTTTTTGCAGATGATACAAAGATCTGCAACAGGGTTGATACACAAGGAGGCTTGAAAAGGACAAGAAGGGACTTGGCAAGGTTGGAGGAATGGTCAGAAGTATGGCAGCTAGGATTCAATGCAAAGAAGTGCAAAATAATGCACCTGGGAAACAAGAACCCAGGGGAAGAATACATAGTGGGGGGGAGGTAGTAACAACAACAAAAAAGGAAAGGGACCTGGGGGTAATCATATCAGATGACCTTAAGGTTAGCAAGCAATGTGAGAAGGCAGTAGGGGGCTGGGGTATACTAGGATGCATAGGAGAGGCATCAGCAGCAGAAAACAGGAAGTTGTTATCCCTCTGTACAGACAGTTGATGAGACCCCATCTGGAGTACTGCGTCCAGTTCTGGAGACCCCATCTCCGCAAGGACATAGACAGGATAGAGGCAATCTAGAGGAGGGCAACTAAAACGGTGCAGGGTCTGCAAGAGAAGCCTTATGAGGAGAGACTAAAGGAGCTTAATATGTATACCCTTCCGGAAAGAAGGGAGAGGGGGGACATGATAGAAACGTTTACGTACCTCAGTGGAATCAACAAAGTCCAAGAGGGTAGCATCTTTCAGAAAAAGAGACTTGCAAGAACAAGGGGACACAATTTTAAAGATAGAAGGGGGGTGGTTCAGGGGCAATGGAGGAAGTATTATTTCACAGAGAGGGTAGTGAATGCATGGAACAGCCTTTCTGAGGAGGTTGTGGGTCTAAAACTGTGGGAGAATTCAAGAATACATGGGACAGACATAAGGCAATTCTTGTGGGGGGTAGGAAGAAATAGGCTGTTGGTTAACTAGGATCTGTGGCCTATCCTGTAGGTAGGGAAATGGGCAGACTAGATGGGCCAAGCGGTCCTTATCTGCCATCAAAGTCTATGTTTCTATGTTAGGAGGGGTAGAAATGTAGAGTGGACTAAGGTGACTATAGGTAACAGTCACAGGAGCTAGAGTCAGTGAGATGGAGGTGGAGCTTAGATTTGATTGAGCCAAGAGTGGTAGTGGAGGAGATGTCAGGGCTGAGCTCATTTAGCCAGCTGGGTGCTCTGTGGGCAAAGGATCTTTGGCCCTGGGAGGTGTGGCAGCGGGGGACCTGGAGGAGCTGGGATTCAGAGCCCCTGGTGGTATGAGGATTTAGTCTTTGATTCAGTAAGGCTTGGACTCCAGGAGGGGCGAGGCCCATGGTGACTTTCTTTGCCATGATGCAGGTTAGATACTTTATGCGGTTGGACAGTTGAAGTCATCCAGATTGGGCATAAAGGTCACAAGTATGTGTGAGACAGTGGGCGCCAGTGGTGAGCCTATAGGCCTTGTTAAGGGCTGTCGCTGTTCGCCTGAGGGCAGTGACAGAAGCAGAGCCGTAGATGATTAGACTGTAGTCAGTGATGGAGACCACAGAGCTCTGGACGGCAATCTTAGTAGCATCTGCCGTAAGATGTTGTCTGTGACGGTACAACAGGCCTAACCGCGTGTTAGCAGCTTTGGCCACACTGTCTGTGTGGTCCACATAGGAGAGATTTCAGTCCAGAGATATCCCATGGTATCTGAAAGACTGCACCTGCTCAAGGGCACTTCCAAGGCACATTGAAATAGTGAGGGGGTGAAATTTATGCCTGTTGTGAGGGCTGTTAAAGAGCATTGTCTTAGTTTTTTTATGGTTAAGGACCAGCTTATGACTGCTAAACCAGTTTTCCACAGAGGCAAAGCCTTGCTGAAGATTGAGTTGTAAGATCACTGGGTCCTTGTGGGAGGAGAAGATAACAGCATCTTCTGCACAGAGGATGAGTTGTTCAGGGCAGGATTTTGGGAGGGTGTTGAGGAAAAGTTTGAAAAGTAGTGGGCCCAGGATGGACCCCTGGGGGACTCCAGAGTGGACCGGTCTGGGATCTGAGAGGACACCCACAGTTTTTACTCTTTGTGATCGATTTTGCAGGTAGCTATTGAACCATGCTACAGCATCAGGGGAGATCCCTGTAAGCTGGAGTTGTTTAATCAGCAGACGATGGTGGACAGTGTCAAACGCCTTGGTCAAATCAACAAATACTGCCCCTGCTAGATGACTGTGCAGTGCTCCAGTAAATTCCAGTAGGGCAGATGAGGTTCTGTGTCCTTTTCTGAAACCATGCTGTTGTGGACGTCAGAGATTGTGTTTTTCCAGATAGTCAGTGAGTTGGTCGGCCAATAAGCATTTGAGGGCCTTGGAGAGAGGAGATAGTATCGAAATTGGTTGATAGTTCCCATGGAAGGTTTTATCTCTGCTTTTGTGGACTGGTGTAACTGTAGTAGCTTTCTGTTTGTCGGGGAACTGACTGAGTCTGAGGGAGAGGTTGATAATGTGAGTTAATGGGATTATTACTTCTTCCACAGTGAGAGATAGCAGTTTGAGGTCCATCGAGTCCCCACTAGTCCTTGATTTGGAGATTGCCTTGGTGATGTGCTCCCAGGCTTCATGCAGTTTAACTGTTTTGAAATAGAAGGGCGGGTGATTGGAAGGGTTGGGATAGCCACAGGGGGTAGTGGAAGTTGTATCCAGGAAAAAGTCTGGGGGGAGAACGTTGCTTAGGTCAGTGAATGCATCATTGAAAGTGTTTGCAGTGACCAGGGGATCAAGACTGATAGACTCGTCAACCTTTAGCATAGTTGGGGAGGATTTTGGCTGCTTCCCCATGACTTCTTTGATGTTTTTCCAGAACTCAGACCCATTTCCCCAGGTGTTAGAGAGAGCTTCTCTGTAGTACGTGATTTTTTGTAGCCAAATGGATTTAGTGCAGTTATTACGGGCACGTTTATAGTTCTGTATGTCATGCTGGGCACCGGAGGCCCTAGCTAGAGCCCATATGTGGTCCCTGGATTTTAATTGTGCTAGAAGCTCACCAGTTAGCCATGGGTTGCAGAGCGCCTTGACTTTTCATTTTTTGAGCAGGGTGTAGGAGTCGCATGCCGCATTGAAGGATGAGATAAAGTAGTTGAGAACTGAGTTAACATCCACAGATTGGTAAATAGGGGACCAGTCCTGTAGACGGACGAAGGATTTAAGGTGATTTAGTTGACCACGTGGGAGGACTCTACTGGTGATGACGTTAGGCGGAGGCTTGCGGAATTTGTTTGACCACACAAAGATAACAGGGGAGCAGTCGCTTAGTGAGTTGGGAAGGACAGCAGTGCTGGAGATATGGAAAGGATGACTGGTAAAAGCCAGTCCAGCAGGGTACTAGTGCCTGTTTTGTAGTTTTTTTCCTGGTGGAGGAGACAACCGTTTGCAAGAGGTTAGCTGATGATATAGCATCCCGAGAGGCAGCAGCATCAGATGCATGCCAGTTTATACTGAAGTCGCCTAGTATGATAGTCTTAGCACCTCTAGGTAGAGTTTTGATAAAGTATTTCACTTATCTCTCTCCAAAAAGATGTTACTTCAGAACAGGCCCAAAAAATATGGGCATGTGTTCCCCTTTGTAGTTTACACCTCCAGCATGTATCTGGGGTACTCCTATTAAAATGCTTAGTTATTACCGGGGTCTGAAAAAATCTACAGACCACTTTCCATCTGAACTCTTGCCACATACTTGAAGCTGTGGCTAGAGGACCACCTTCCCATACCCTTCTCCATTTTTCAGGCTCATGAGTTACATCCAATTCCCTATTCCAGTTCTCTTTAATATGATTCAGTTGATCCACCTCTGAGTCCATTTCCCCCATGAAATTAGTAAATTTAGATATGGTCCCTCTAGAAACCAGGTTTGATGCCAGCCCCAGGATTAATTCCTGCAGAGGATTGACCTGGTCAGTGAACTGATGTCACCTATTACTCTCAAATAATGTCTAAATTGAAAATATCTAAATAAATCCTGTGGTAGTAGGTTAAATTCACTATTTAGTTGCTGAAAGGATTTTATTTCCCCATTTTTGTATATTTGCTCTATCTTCCAGAGACCCTTCCTCTCCCAGACCTGGAACCCCATATCCATTCGTGCTGGGAGGAAATCTACACACGCTCTAATTGGTGTTTGTGACCCTTTAATTAAGGGTATTTGCAATTTTCTACAAACAATTTTCCAAGTTTTTATGAGGGTTAAGGTCCATGGATTACTCGTATATATTTTACTAAAGCCCTCTACATCTAACCATATTAGATCTCCTATATGTTGGAGGCTACATGAAAGTTTCTCAACTTCCATCCACAGAGGTTGTCTCTCTTTTTGCAACAAGGGTATTACAGCCTGTATCTGCGTTGCCCAGTAATATCTGGGAAAATCAGATAAACCCAGACCACCTTTTGTTTTGGGGAGTAATAAGACTTTCCATTTTATTCAGGGGGTCTTCCCTTCCCAGAGAAATCTTGCCAATAATTTCTTTAGGGTTATCCAGAACAATTTTGGTAATCGTAAAGGTAAAGGTAAAGATGAAAATAAAAATAAGAATTGAGGTAATATATTCATTCGGATACACTCTATCCTGCTTGACAGAGACAGTGGCAATTCTTTCCACCTGTTACAATCAGTTTGTACAGCCTTTAACAGTTTCCCATAATTAACCTCATACAGCTTTGTAATGTTCCTAGGTATCCACATGCCCAAATATCTCATCCCAGAACTCACCCATTTAAAGTTCCCAATTGGAAGAAGAGGCCCTGTAGCTCCTGGTCCTATCGGAAAGACCTCCGTTTTTTCTTCATTGATTTTAAATCTCACAATCTCTCCAAACGTCCTCATCATCTCCCTTAGTATAGGAAGTTTGTTAATTGGATCTGCTACATATAACTGTGTATCGTTTGCATATAAGGATATTTCTGTCTCCTCCCCTCCTGCCTCTACCCCCTTCACCTCTCTGGATTGTTTTATCATCTCTGCTAACGGTTCCATATTCAGGGCAAAGAGGAGTGGGGACGGGGGACATCCTTGTCTAGTACCTCATAGTTTGAAGGGTGTTGAGGTGGTTCCATTAACTTTGACTTGTGCTCATGGGGTATTATAAATATTTAATAACCATTTTTGCATATTTTCCCCAAAGCCAAATTTCTGTATAATTTTCTCTAAATATATCCATTCTAGGAGGTCAAACGCCTTCTCCGCATCTAGGGCTGTAATTGCATTTAATGTTTTGGGGAGGGGGGGGAATTTCTGGCTGCTGTCAGCGTATTTAAAAGAAGTCTAATATTATCTCTGATTTGCCTCCCAGGAATAAATCCTTTTTGGTCTGTGTGTACTAAAGAGGCTATAATTTGTTGCATTCTTAAACGAATTATTTTTATAAAAATCTTAGCATCCTGATTTAGTAATGATATCGGTCGGTAACTGGAACATATTGTAGGATCTTTCTCTGGCTTAGCTATAACAGAGATTAGAGCCCCACTCCCAAAAGTCTGGTTCGTGCTCTGTATTACATACTTTTGTAATTATTGGGGTGAGTTTTTTTAATGAATCCTCTGTAGAATTCAATACCATAGCCATCAGGGCCTGGTGCTTTCCCTGCTTTAAAAGACCGGATTGCCCTTGTGACCTCTGCTTCTGAGAAGGGGGCAGCCAACATTTCTTTTTGTGTTTGGGATAATCTGGGTAACTCTGGTTTCTCTAGGAAACATTATATTTTCTGTTCATGATCCGCTCCTCTTTCCTCTTTATATAATTGTGTATAGAATGTCACAAATTCATTTGCAATCTGTTGGGGTTGATGGAACTTAGTTCCCAGGTGATCTATCCTCTGAATCCCAGATATATATCTATCTGCTGCCTGTTTCTTAAGCCTCAATGCCAATAGCCTCCCTGCTCGTTCTCTATTGACATAGTATGTGTGTCTATTGTATCTAAGAGAATTTTCTGATCTTCCCTTGTCAATCTTCATTCATTACTGCATGGGTTGTGCCGGAGGTGCGTACCCACTACGGGAGATTTTGTTTTTGGTTTTTTGAGTCTGCTCCAATGGCACTGCCCCTGAGAGCGATGGGCTGTGTCATGCAAGAGGGGTGGCCGTTAGGTGCCGCAGACTCCTCCTCCATCTCAGTTCTTTTTCTCCCGCCGTCGAGGCTGCACCTGCTACTGCATGTGTAAGATTCCTGAAACCTGCGTCATAGGCCTTCCTGCGACTCCTTCTCCAGTTCCTCCCGATGCCGTTGAAGAGTTTTCAGTCCAGTAAGACCGTTCCTTATTTCTACGGCACCGGGAGCCTTTTTCTGTGTTTTTCAGTTGTTTTCAGCATCATGTCAGGGTCGGGAGCCAAACGTAGATCAAAAGTGGACCATGCCCTTATGCATCGGTGCTCTCGTGGCCGGTATTTTTCCGTAACGGACCGGCATGATGTTTGCCTTCGTTGCCTGGGACCCAACCATAATATAGATTAGTGCGATACCTGTTTCTTGATGGACCGTTGCGTCCTTGAAGTTCGAGCATTTAAGATCAGCAAGGTCCCGCCGACTTTTGGGGGATGGCGTCGTTCTCAGGCTTCCCAGGTAAGATCTCTAGACCCTTCCTCCGGGTCCCCTCCCAGGCCTATACGGTTTGGAGAGGAGGGGGCCTCCTCATTTTTTGCTCTTGCCGAGGAGGAGGCTTCTTTCTCGGTGTCAGGGGAATGCCGTGGTCCCTCCCGGGGCCGCAGTGGGGACACCGCCTCTGTAGTCACCTCTTTGGAGGTGCAGGCTCCCCCAGTGTCGTGGCCCAGGACTTCTGGGCCCGGCATCGGTGGACCCTCGATGCCACCTTCTGGTGCCACTCCGGATCGGGGTGGCGCCATTTGCAGTGCTGTGTTAGCTCTTGGCGTCGCCAATGGCGCCGTGGGCCCGGTCGACTCCTCTAGTGGCGCTGTGTTGGGTCCTGGTGCCGAGGGTGGTGCCGCGGGTCTGGCCGGCGCCGTTGGTGAATCTGGGCCGGGTTCGGGTGTCTTGGGTGCGCCAAAGCTGTCTGGCACTGTGGGTGGCCAACGGCTTCGTTCGCAGTGCCGTTTCTCTGGAGGCCCCTGGGGTGGCCAGTATTGAGATCCAGCTGGTCTCTTCTTCCTCGAGGGAGGATGACTCAGACGTGGACCCACCCTGGCGCCCCGACTCTCCGGAGTCGGGGTCTCCAGTGAGACGAGATGCTAGGCAGCCCAGCTCGCCCATTCCTCAGTCTCCTCTGCTGTCGTCTTCTGAAGCTTCCCAGGCTAGGGATGGCCTGGGTTCCCTAGTGGGAGATGGTGTGGAGACTGGGGAAGAGGCTAATCCTTCTGAGGGGGTTGCAGTAGCTGCCACTCCCGGTGCTGCTGCGACTGCTCAGGGTGGGTTGTCGCTGCAGTCAAGGAGGAGGGCGGTCTCAGAGTCTGAGGAGTTGAGAGATCAAGGTGAGGTGCGTCGGTCTTCACCTGCTGTCCCTCGGGGTGCAGGTAGGAGCCGTAGCACTGGACTCCGTCTTTCCCTCTCGGGCCCCAGGGACCCCTCTGGTGGCGTTGCTGTGGGCTGCCCTTCTGGACCCATGCAGCCTCAGGTTCATCACAGGGGAGGATCCCCTACTAGGCTCTTCCAGGCTTCGCATCCCCTGGGTTCTGTTCTGCGACCTGGTTTGCTGTACGGGACCCCGCCAGCTCGGGCTCCGTTTTCTGGATTTAAGAGCCTCAGCAGAGGACAGATGCCTCTTCGTAGGAGCCCCTCTCCCATTCCTCTGCAGCCAGCCCCCCTTCCCCCAGGCCATGTTGGTCCTACGGGCCGATTATCCTGGGAGATGTTCAGAGGCACTGCGGCAGCCTTCCCCATATACGTTATATGTATGTATGCATGAACAGGTGTTTTGCCTATCCCCACCACCACAGGAGTCCTCTGTACATTCGAGCTCCCCATCATCCTCATCTCCCTTCGATGCTGATTTCACTGAATATCAGTGATTCCTTTCGAGGAGGGCGAGAGATCTTCATTTCTCCTTCATTAGGCAAGACAATACTGAACTGGAGACGCATGAATTCCTCAGTGAATTCAGTGCCCAGCATTTGGTAGTACCGTCCTGGCCTGTTCCCTTCCAGGAGGCGACTATCCATTCCTGGCAGTCGCCAGACATCCCGATTCCAGCCCTGGCAGACTACAGAAGAAGGTATTGTGCCCTAGTTGAGTCTCTAGGGTCTCTCCCCAATCCACCTTCGGGTTTGGCATTCCTAGTAACTCCCTCAGGGCGCCGCCACCTGGCGCACGACCGTCCACTGGATCCAGATTCTCTACTGTTTGACCGGTGGGGGAGAAAAGTATTCTCTTCTTCTCATGCGATGCTGTGCATTGCGTCTCATCAGCCACACCATGCTGCCTACAACAGGCACTTATGGTCGATGCTATCCCAGCTTCTAGCATCAATGCCTGACATGGAGCAATCTAGACATGCCATTGCCCTGTCTGCTATAGGCCTGGAGCTGGCAAGACACCAAGCAAGGGCATCTTATGACACCAATGAGGTGGCTTCCAGGCTTGCAGGGACAGTGATTTGTATTAGACGGACGGCATGGCTTTGTCTATCAAGATTGTCACCCCGGGCCCGGCGTAGGGTGATTCGCTTCGCTTTCCGGGGGACCTGTCTTTTTCCACCAGGGCTAGGAGGCTTCTGCAGGGGCTTCCTCCATCTCCCCGTCTCTGGGGGACACCTCCTAGCTCTCCTCAGCCTTAGGCTTCTCGTCTGATTAGCCCAGGGTCTCTCCCTCCTGTTTCACACCAATAGGAGGCTGAGGGTCTTGTTCCCTCAGGGTTTTCTCTTGTCCCCCCCTCCTGGGGGGGCTTGGCACTCACCCAAGCAGTAATGAATGGTGAAGATTGACAAGGGAAGATATGAAAATTACGTACCTACCGTAATTCTTGATCTTCTCTTGTATCTTCAAAATTCATTACTGATAGCCGTACACCTTCCCCTCGAGGGCCTCCTTCTCCAGTGTCTCCCCCTCCCTGCTCGTTCCTCCACTTTTCTTTATTAAAAAAAAAAAAAAAAGGCATAAAAATCGTATTTTTTTCCATTCCTTGGACAGATCCTTTTCCTAAGAGACTCGAGGAACGAGTAGCTCTATTTTTATCCTGAGGGAACTCTTTCTGATTTCCCCTGGGGGTGACCTTTTCCTTTTGGCTCTTTTTAGCCACGCTATCAATTTACAGTTAAGGAGACTGTCCCTTAAATGGCTCAGTCTCTTTTGCTAGTTCCCCTCTGGCATGTCTCGATCACCTTGTGTCAGTTTCTGCTAAATTAGGCTGTCCTGACACTATATTACCCTGAGCTGGTGATCTTTTCCTTGTCTTCTGGGAGTTCGATTTAGTTCCTCTCTTTTTCTATATAAGGGGTGTCTTTTGTAGGGCCTTAAACCCTTACCCCCCACATCTGTGTTAGCACTTAACAAAGTGCTAGTGGGCTTCCTCTCCCTCCCTAATTGGGTGCACCTTTTTCAGAAGAGAGTCTGCCTTGGCAGCCTGTGAGCTCTCAACTAGGATTTAAAGGGCTGGGGATGGTGGGAACTGTAGAGAATCTGCCTTGTGTCCTTCTGGACAAGTGGTTCAGTTAAACTTTCCTCATTTTATAAATCGCACTCCTTGCTCCCTTGTTTTTGGTTCCGAGCTTATCAGCCTTAAACCAATCTCTCAATCAGCAGAGCTCTCCCTCCTGTCATCCTCTTTCTTCTTTTTCTCTCTCTCCTTCCTCTGTCCCTCCTTTGGAGCCACCCCAGGGGTGAGGCCCTTTGATCACCTTAGGGTAAGCATCTTCTTCTCCTCTGTCCTCTATCGACTTTTTTCTTTCTCAGTTTATATCATTTCCTTTTTCTGTCCCTCGGCTCTCTTGCCTCCCTCTTTTTTTCTTACCCTTTGTTTTCGCCTCTCCGTCTACCAGAACTGAGATGGAGAAGGAGTCTGTGGCACCTAACAGCCGCCCCTCGTGCATGATGCAGTGCGTCGCTCTCGGAGGCGGCGCTGCTGGAGCCAACTCCAAAAATATATGTAATTTCCTATAGGTGCGCGCTCTCCGCACAACCCAAGCAGTAATGAATGGTGAAGATACAAGAGAAGATCAAGAATTACGGTAGGTACGTAATTTTTATTTTTCTTAAGCATATGTTCATCATATTGTTGTCTAAGCGTTTTAAGTTCTGCTAAGAGTTTCCGATCTCTGCTTTCTTTATGTTGTGTCTCTATTATTTGAATCTGTGTTAGTAGGTCTCTTGTTTTCTTTTGGTACACTTTATGTTTATGAGCTGCATAAGAGATTGTCTGTCCCCTCAGAACGGCTTTCATTCCATCCCATATATTTTTTAATTGTGTCTTTTTCTGTATTTTCATTTAAATAGTTTTCAATGGTTTCTTTAATTTTTTGACATATACTTTATCATTTAATAATCCTGGGTTAAAACAGGGTAAAACGCCAAGAGCATTTCCTCTGCCCTACCACCCATTTTAGCAGTGCTGTAATCATTGCATGGTCTGAAAAGAGCACAGGGTGGATAGTTACATCTTGAAATAGATGAATTGAGTTTTTATGGGTGTAAAATTGGTCAAGTCTAGAATAAGTATTCGTCGATGCTGAATAATATGTATGTGAATCCTCTTGTGAGGATATAACATTCGCCAGGGATCACCAGACCAGCTTCCAAACACAAGTTCCTTAACAACTTAGAACATGCTCTCTGTTGTTTGGAGCCACCCGGAGATCTATCCAACGTGTTATTTTCAACACAATTCCAATCTCCCATACATATTAGGTGACCTTCTGGCAGTTCTGAAATCAGTTTAAAAAGATACCTAAAGAATTCTCCCATGGGTGTTGTTGGGGCATAAATAGCTAGGATGTGTATGAGAATTCCATTGTATATTCCCGAGATCAGGACTATTCTGCCAGTACCGGCGGTGGTAACTTTGTTAACTTGTAATGTCGTACCTCTCCTTATTAAAACCACTACCCCTGTTTTCTTTTCTGTAGGGTGCGACTCGGCATAAATCGTACCCACTCAGGTCCGTTTTAATTTTAAATGTTCACTCGCAGATAATCTGGTCTCTTGCAGACAAGCAATATCACATTTTGATCTACCAACTTCCTGCAAAATTCTCGCCCTCTTGACTACAGTGTTAATACCCTTCACATTATCAGAGCTAATCTTTATAGATGTTATAATACAGTTTTATAGGTATATTTTCCAATCTTCTTTTGTCTGGTTTCTCTCCCTTCCCTTTATTTCTGTGATACATACACCCATAGACAGATAAATGAAAATAGAAAAAAAAAAAACTATAATCTCAAACATGAAGAACACTTTCAAAAACACAGTTACCTAACCAACAAACTGCACTCCTGCCCAAACTTGGGGGTTGCAGTAGTAGAACAGGAAATGTAAACATGGTCAAACAGTAGTGGTGTTAGACTGCTTGCAAACCAGCAGCTAGTACACCAAATAGTCGTCCGTGAACGCCTGGGTAGGGCTATCCTATCCCTGTTGGGAGATAGCAACCGTTTGGTGATGTGGGTTGGGTGGACTGGTCTACACCAGGCCGTCCGAACCAATACCAAAAGTTATAGGGGTGACTTCCAAAAACAATAGGCCACTTGGTGGTAGTGACAGATATGGGTCTCTCTGTCGACTTTCCTTATAATAATAATAAGCTATCCTGCACTCGTTATATAGCAGCTCACTCTCAGTTATACCAGTAAAATCACAGAGGAGTTCCCATCACCCTGTTTGTCTTTGTCAGCCAGGCAAAACAAAAAAAAGCATTTATGTAGAGATACAGCAGTGGGGTAGATCAAGGTCTCAATATAGTATTCATCCTCCCTTGCTGGAATTTTGTCTCCTAAATGCAACTTCTGGCTCTCATCAATGTTTTACACTTATATGATCTCTAAATACAAAGCAAAAATAAGTAATGATACTAGTTCCTATTCAGATGTCAAGTTCTCCAAATCGATGTTTCAATTCCAAGTTAAACTATGACAGCTCCATTTCGTATGCTGTATGGTTGTACACTTTCAGAATTAGGAGGACTATCAAGCAAATCAGTGTACTAAGCAAATGAACCAAATAACAAAACTGCCTGACTTATGGCTTATGGACATTGTTGACTGCGTCAGTACAAATCAATATTTAAACCCCCATAGGAAATTCTTGCTCTTTTATGTCTAAGTATGGAGCCACTGAGCGTACAAAGCTGAGGGGAAATGCTACCAGTTCAGTTCGAAAATATAAGGAAAAGAACATTCTCCCCAACGAGGAGCGTGGTTCAGTTACTTCACTGTCCCACAGTACAGCTTGCACAGTCTCCTGTTTCTAAATAAGTCTGCCAGTCTCAGTATTCCTTGCAAACAGCTGAATATGCTGTGCAACATGGTAGCTTCATAAGAATAAGAAAGACATTTTTAAAATGTTACCAGGGTTGAAAACAAACGCTATCATTCGGAGCATCTAAGGTGCCTGTTTTGTTGAGTACCAACTAAGTCCAGTCTGACAGGAAGTCCCTCCAGAAAACTAGTTCTCTAATAAAGGTTCCTCTCCTCAAACTGGATCGCCTCCCATGCGCTATTGTCGATCTACTACGATGTCTCCTCAGTCTGGTTTTCTGATCCAAGCCATCTCACCACATCTGAATGCAAAGGCAACAGAGCATCTTCTCTCCTTCCATGTGCTTGTTTGATACCTGGGGCGACTGCGCACAGCAGATCCTCGATCTCTCTCTCTCTCCGCCTTTACCTCCTCCTTCATATCAGGTAGATTTATTTTAAGTTCTTCCAGATAAAGCCGGCCCGGTGGCGCTGAGGGTTGAGGCACTGGATGCCACACCTTGCACTGCATCGGCGACCAGGGTTCAGGAGCGAGCTCAAGTGCTGGGGGGGTTGGCAGGGGAGGGTTGAGGATCGAGTGCCTGTGTGGTGCTCTTCTCCCTGGGATGGAGGGGGGGGGGGCAGCCTGGCGTGCCAGCGGCCCCTGGTGGAGACCGGGGGGCACTGCAGCATGCCAGGCAATACGTGATCAGCGTGGTCAACGAACGCAGGGTTGCCATACGCCAGTGCATGCACCACGCAAGGCGGTGGGGGAAAAAAAACAAAGGGAAAATCCGGTCCTTGGGGTAGGCGATGGCACCAGCCCCCATGCCCACAGTTGGGCCCGTCCTGTCTGGCCTCTCATGTTCCTCTGCCCAGGAACCGCACCCACAGCTGGAGTCTGTCTTTGTAAGTGTGCCCAGAGAGGAGGGGCGGCCCTGCCTTGGAGGGGTCAAGCCGGGGTGCCAGCTGCAAGGTGAGGGGGGGAGGAGAGAGGAGGATCAGACGGGTGGACTTCGGGCTGGGAAGGATCCGGCTGGATGCCAGAGAGGGGCTCCTCAGACCATGAACTGGAGGGAAAAAAGAGTTGTTAAAAAAAAAAAAAAAAATTCTTCCAGATAAGGGAGCGCAGTGGCTAAGGAATCAAAGAGTCTCACTCCCTCTGCATCCTGAATCCACAGTTTTGCTGGATATCTTAACTGCGCTTTAATATTCTTGTCCTGAAGCTGTTTAACTACAAATAGAACTTTTTTTCCTTTTTGCCAGTATCATTGGGGGGGAAAGTCCTGGTCCACATAAACTTTGTTCCTGTCTGAACTGAAGTCTTTTATCCCCCCAAGCCAGTCTCAAAATGTTTTCTTTTACAGGGTATTTGAGAAACTTTATTACAATGGACCAAGGTGGGGCTCCTGACTTTGGTTTGGGTGCGATTGATCGATGTGTACGCTCGATTTCCACTGCCATGCACTCATCTAAATTTAACTCTGTTCTGAGCCAGCATTCTAGAAAACTCTCCATGCTATCCTGCTTCACGCCTTCTGGCACTTCAAAAACTCTGATATTATTTTGTCGTGCCTGTGCCTCCGCATCTTCAGCTCTTATGGTCAACTCTGTCACCCTTTTATGAAGATACACAAGCGATCAGCTAAAAGCCATATGTTCATTTTGCAGTATGTCAATGTGGGTTTCTATTGTTGCAGCACAGTTTTCGAACTTCTTGAGGTTGGTTTGTGTGCCCGTTAACTTTAGAGTCAGTTCTGTGCAGCATTCAAATTATTTTATGTCTGTCTGCTCTCGACTGAACTGACAGAGTCCGACGCAGAGTCTTCATCTTTGTCCCCAGAGCCAGTTAAAATGGAGAATCGGGAAAGTGCAAGGCTTAGGCCTTTGTTTGTAGTGGAGCCCCTTTCCATTGATTTACCCGATGATTTCACTTTTTTAGTATGCCCCATGCTGTATTCTGGTCCTCAAGTAAGCTGCAGCTAAGTTTTCCTTCTCTTTTTTATCAGATGGCTATGGATTAGAAACTTAATATTGCCCGGGTACCAGAGCTCACCACCTAAGCGACCATTCATGTTAGCGATGTCCATCAAGCTTCTTTTCCGTTTCCTCCTGTCCCCTCTCCCTACCTACGTACTGACGTCGGTACGTGCCTCCCTGCCTGTATTGCCCTCTAGCTACATCCAGAGGGCAATCAGTGAGCGGGACAACAGATCTCTCGCCCCCCAAGACAGGAAAACAGTCCTCTGGATGCTCGATCCTCTCTCCTCCCTGCCAGCCCCTGGCAGCTCAAGCTCATTCCCATACCCAGGTCGCTGGCATGGTGCGAGGTGTAGTGAACAGCACCTCAACTTCCAGCGCTACTGAGCCGGCTTACATTCTTTATTTTTATGGCAGGTTCTTGCGATATGGCCTGGCTTATTACAGTTATAGCAAATAGTCTTTGGGTGCAGATTTGTTACCCCCACTAGAGTTCTTCTCAGACTTGGAGATAAATTGGGGAAAAAGAGAGTCTTACCAGTCCTAGGCTGTTACTTTCTGCTGCGTGGCCTGCCTGACCATATCATAGTCCTCAGTCAAAGAAACTACCTTTTCCCCATTTTCTGGTCGGTGTTCTTTTACCCAAAGCTGCACATCTGTAGGCAGGATGTCAATGAATTGCTCCATTACAAATGTTTTGATGATCTGTGGGACTGTTTTGCCCTCTGGTTGGAGCCATTTAATAAGGAGTTCGGTCGGGTGAAGGCTTCTCGAGGATTGTCGATTGAGCTGTATTTCAGGCACCAGAATCTTTGCTTGTAGGTCTCTCCTGAAATGTCATATCTCTTCAAGATTTCTCTTTTCACAAGGTCATAGTCTTCTAACTGTGCATTGTCCATATTGCTGTAGGCAAGTTGGGCTTTACCTGTCAGGTAAGGTACTAGCGTGATTGCCCATTGCTGCTTTGACCACTGGCAGACTGTGGCAACCATTTCAAAAGTTGTCAAGTACGTTTCGATATCATCCGAGGGACACAGCTTTGTAACTTTAAAGTCTTTTAAGTTGCTTGTGTTCTGTTGCTCTGCTGGATCTGTGCTAAATCCTCCAATTTTGATAGCTTGCAACTCGGCATCCAGCCATCGCTGCATCCAGGGCTCGAGATAAGATTTTTTGGGATGAGTACCTGTACTCCTCATTTTGAAAGTGAGGTGAGTAAAACAAAATTCAGGTGTGTACAAATGACTTGCTAGAGCGGACTGAAGAGTACATTTATTAAAAAAAATGTAGCTTTTTTTCTAGATAAGAATTTCTGGTGCCAACAATACTCCAAATAATGTTGGCAGATAGGAATTTACTCACCAGTTTTAAAACATAGTGAGTAAAACAAAAGTGGGATGCATACAAGTGCTGTAAATCTGGCAAAAAAATCTGTCCCTTTTGAATCACCAGTTATGTTATGAAACACTATTCTTTGGCGTATGGAGTATTTACAAATGTTAGGTGAGTACTGGTACTCATTAAAAAAAATTTCTGGGGGGCGCTGATGAGCAGCTAACGGAGAAGTCGCGTTTCCCGCTAGTTCCGATGAAATAGCCAGTTAATTTAAATTAATTAACGGAGTTTGCCATCCCCGAGTAAATTCAACGGTATTCCTAGGTGGAGGAAGGTACAATGGACGAATATTTAACATCGATGGCATCGAAAAACCAGAGGACGACTGGAAAAGCGGGGAAGAAGGGAACAGTGGGCCCTGGAGGAGCAGAAAATGCAGGCCTAGTGTCACTTTCGGCGGCGGAGGTGACTGCCCTCGGGAAGGAGCTCACAGGGCAGGTAATTGCAGCCCTCGAGCCACGTTTGATTAAGTTAGAGGACAAGGTGGATGGGAAGCTACAGGAGGTCATTGAGCAGCAGGCACAACAGAGTACTCGATTGGTGGAGGCTGAAGATAGGATCTCCAGGCTGGAGGATGAACTGTTGGCAGTCCGAGGGCAAGTCCGTGTGTTGCAGAAGGAGCTGGAGGAGTTTAAAGAGGCTTATGATTACCAGGAGAATTACCACCGGTGGTTAAATTTACGGCTCAGGGGGCTCCCGGAAGGTCTGAAGGGGAAGGATGCACTTGATTTTTATGGCAGAGTGCTGCCGGAATTGCTGGGACTGAAAGTGAAAAATGGCAAGATTAAATTAGAGCGCGCACATCGGGCGGTCATGCCGCGGCCTGCTGCAGATCAACCCCCACGGCAGATAGTTATGCGTTTCCACAACTTTCAAGATCGAGAAGTGGTGTTGAAAGCTTACAGATCCCAAGATACCTTATGTTTTCAGGGCCACAGATTATTCCTTTCGCAGGATTATTCGGCTCGCCTGTTAAAAAAACGGAAGGCTTTCAATGGGCTGATGGTGCAGTTAAGGAGTTTTAAAGTGGAAAACTACTTGGTATACCCGGCCACTCTTAAAATAAAGTATGAAGGAGAGACCTACTCCTTCTGGGAGCTTGAGAAGGCAGAGGAATTTGTGAAGGGACTGAAGAAAAGAGTAAGCTGAGCGGTGATGAGGGGTATAAGGCTCGGAAGGATGGATTTAAGAGGTTTCGAATTGATTGGAACATTCAGATGGAGAACTGTTTTCTTTCTTGTGTTTTCTCTGTGGCCACAGAGCGGGGACTGAATCTTGAATTGTGTTGGAAGTGTTTGTGATTTCTGGTTTGGCGCCGTTGTGCCACGTTTATTGGAGGAGATCGTATCCCTGGATGTGATGGCTATGGGTTCAAAGCTGATGAAGGACTTATGAGCAAGAAGAACCTAAGGAGTCGCAAGTGTGAGATATTAGATATGCTCCCTTCTACTTCTGAAAAGGACTTTCCTTGTAATGACTGACTTTGAATAAAAACTCGAATGAAACACAGGGAACCGAGGAGGCAAGGAGACCCTTTGTCGCAGTTGAGGTAGGAGCGGGGGAGGGCCTAGCGCGTGTTTTCTTTAGATTGCATGCCTAGCTCCATGTCCTTCCTCTTATATAATTGGACCCAGGAGTGTACATTTAATGCTGTGAAGCGGGGGGGGTATGGTTATGGGGGATTAAGGAGACATGGATTCAGTTTCTACTGGGAAGGGATGAAGGGGAGAGGTGAGGGAATTAGTTAGAGGAAGGGGGTAGTTACAGATCAGGAGTAGGTAGCTCTGGGAGGGTTAAAAGTGTAAGGACATGGATGAAAGCCCTTAGGGGTAGTGTGGGGGAGTGCTCAAGGGAATGGGTAACCTGAAGAAGGTGGTTAGTGGCAATAAGCAGGGGAGTCGGGTGAATCGGAACGAGGCTGAGAGAGAGTTGCAAGGAGACTGGGAAAGAAGATGAGTATGTAAGTAGGAGGCACGCGAGGTGGGAGGGGGTTTTGTTTGTTTTTTTAGATAACTTGGGTCAGTAAGATGGGGGGACAAGGGGTGGGGTACAGAGTGAATAGAGAATGAAGTAACTAGGTGAGACACGGAGTTGGGGGGGAGAGGGAGGGGTTGGGTGATATTGAAGAAAAAAAGCAGGGATACCAGTCGAGCTCGGATGGAGGTCAATGGAGTTCACGGGAGGGATAACTGGAAGAGGGAAAAACTGGCTGTGGAGGAGGAAGGAGGGGACGCGATCTCAGTTATGGTATTGAGGGATTGTTCTACAGTATTTCTAGACTTACACTTGTGCTATGTTAGCAATTAGTGCTGTAGGAGGAAGGCAGAAGTGGAGAGGTTATGAGGGGGGAGGGGGAGTGGGGTGAGAAGAGGGGACTGGGGAGGATTAGGTATAAATGTGAGAATAGATAGTTTGTTTAGTTGTTATGTTTGTTGTGTGTTTGCCTGGTGGTATGTGTGGTATGGCAGCCGAGTGTGCAGATATTGGGGAAAAAAGTATAAAAATGTACTGATATGTTTTATGAACATGTGGCTATGTCTAATGCAACACCAAATGCTAATAACCTTAAAAATGGAAAATAACATAGAGAGGGATGGGTGACCTAGGTAGTTTGAATGTGATATCCTGGAATGTCAAGGGGATAGTGAGCTCAGTAAAGAGGACCGTGCTTTTGACTGCGCTGAGACGTAAAGGGGCACAGGTGGCTATGCTGCAAGAGACGCATCTGTCAGATGTGGAGCATGCCAAACTGGTGCGGAACTGGGTTGGGAAATGCTTTGCGGCCTCTTATTCCTCGCATAAAAGGGGTGTAGCAGTACTCTTGCATAAGAATCCGCTCTTTGAGGTGAAAAGGGTGGTGTGTGACCCCAAGGAGGGCAGATATGTATTTGTCACTGGAATTTTGGAGATTTACCTTTGGGAGTGTTTACGCACGGTGGTGTATGATCCGGATTTTTATTCCTCTTTACTGGGCCTGCTTATTAGAGAGCAATTTCGGGGCTCATTATGGAGGGATTTCAATTGGACAATGGATGCAAAATGGACCACTCAGAGGTAAGGGGAGGCGATGGAGGTTATGGGTCAGTGGGCAATTGGCATTGTGGATCTAGATCTGGTGGATGGTGGAGGCGGTCAACCCCTGGCGAGGAGTATACATTTTACTCTAACCCCATAAGACTTGGTCCTGGCTGGATTATTTTTTCCTACCTAGAAGCTGGGTGGGGCGAATACAAGAGATAAGTCACAGCCCCATTTTCCTCTCGGATCATGCCATGGTGGTATTGAGTATTGCTGGGGGGTGAGAATAGACCATCAACCTGGAGATTCCCACATACTTAGCTAAGGATCAAACATTCAAGGAATACCTGGCAGATCAATGGAAGTATATGAAGAGGCGAACGATATGGGCGAGGTGTCCAATGCCATGGTATGGGAGACGAGTAAGGCTTATATGTGGGGGGTGATAATAGCGTATGTGGCTAAAATTAAAAAACAGAAAAGGGGAAAGAGGGAAGAATTAGAAAGGCAAGTGAAAGAGCTTGAGAAGCGAGTTGGTGGAGGAGAAAAGGGGGAAGCCCCTAAGCTGTTGGTAGTGGCTAGGGAGGCCCTTAACTCTCTACTGAGGGAGGAAGTAGGGAGGACATGTTTTTTCTGTCAGAGGAGGGTTTTTGAGTGGGGGAACAAGCCTGGGCCTATGATGGTGAGGCTGATGAAGGGCGGCAGATGCCCAACTAGGATTCTGCGGATTAAGGGGGAGGGGGGGCAAATGATAACAAGCTCTAAGGAGATAGCAGAGCGCTTTGGGAATTTTTATGAAAAGCTCTATAGGCCGGAGCAGCTGGGGCAGAAAGAACGTATTCGAGAGTTCTTGGGTGGGATATCTCTGCAAAGGATTTCAGAGGAGCAGAGGGGGATGCTAAGTCAGCCCATTTCAAGGCAGGAAATCCTAAGCGCCATACAGAAGCTGCAAGAAGGGAAAGCCAGTGGGCCAGATGGCTTTCCTGTTGAATATTATAAGGTGTTAGGGGGGAAACTGGCAGGATTATTGGAGAGGGTGTTTGAAAGCGGGGAGGAAGATCAGGTCCCGCTATTGCCTGACTCATGTTACGAGGCCAATATTTGTTTAATTCGGAAAGGAGGTCAGGATGAGTCCGAATGTTCCTCCTATCGACCAATTTCCCTTCTTAATGTGGATATGAAAATTTTAGCTAAGGTGCTTGCCACCCGACTAGAGAATATTCTCCCGGAAGTGGTTCACCCAGACCAGACAGGGTTTATTAAGGGGCGGCAGTCCTATCACAATGTTCGGAGGTTGGTTAACATTATATGGCGTGCTGAGAGGGCTAACACTAGGATGGGGTGATTTCATTAGACGCTGAAAAAGCGTTTGACAGGGTGGAATGGGATTTTTTATTCGAGGTTATGACCTGGTTTGGTCTGGGGGACCCGTTTATAGGATGGGTTAAAGCCATGTACCAGAAACCAAG
This sequence comes from Neoceratodus forsteri, assembly GCA_016271365.2. Lineage (NCBI taxonomy): Eukaryota > Metazoa > Chordata > Ceratodontiformes > Ceratodontidae > Neoceratodus > Neoceratodus forsteri. The sequence goes on along the minus strand of CM057454.1, from coordinate 262,584,820 downwards.
TGCTCAGGTGTTAGTGAATGGATTTCTGTCCAGAAAGTTTAGGCTGGGAAGGGGGACCAGACTGGGTTGCCCTCTGTCCCCACTGCTATTTGCTTTGGTGATTGAACCGTTGGCATCTGTGATACGTCAGCAGGAGGGGGTAGTGGGAGTAAGGGATGAGGAGGGGAGAGAGCACAAGGTGGCGCTCTATGCTGACGATATGTTGTTATTCCTGGGGGATATGAATGGCTCTATAGGATGCCTTATGGACATTATTGAAAAGTTTGCGGGGTTGTCGGGGTATAAGATAAATGTGAAGAAATCTGAGGCCATGGGATTCCCAGAGGTGGGGCCAGAGGTTCGGTGGAGGGGTTTTAGGGTCATCGGGTCGGATTTTAAATACCTGGGAGTGCATATTGGGCGGAGGTGGGATGAGCTATATAGGCTGAATTATCACTCCTTGATAATTCGGATATTGGCAGACTTGAAGAGGTGGATGCAACTACCAGTGTCTTGGATGGGAAGGATAAATCTCATAAAAATGAACATCATCCCACGTGTCCTATACCCTATGCAAATGCTGCAGTTGAGGCTAACACAGAGGGATGTGAAACGGTTAGAGAGAGGGTTTACAGACTTTATATGGCAGGGGAAAAAGCCTAGGATCAGTTTATTAAGGCTCAAGGCAGACAGAAACAGAGGTGGGCTTGGTTTCCCAGACTTGGGGGCATATTACAAGGCAGTCCAGCTCCGAGGGGTAGCGGATTGGGTTCACAAACCGGAGGTGGCTAGTTGGATTGGTCTGGAACAGGAGGGGATTCCGGGGAGATTAACAGCCTACCTGCATAGCAGAGGGAGGCGAGTATATAGAGAAGCAGATAGGGGCAACCCATTAGTTAGAGAGATGGTGGAAGCCTGGTATCATTTTTGGTGACAGAGGGGGAAGTCCCAAAGGGAGACAATCTTGCCCCCAATTGCGAGGAACCCTTTCTTCGTTCCTGGAATGGAGGATAGAGGGTTCAGGGAGTGGGAGATAGGAGGAGTGGTGTGCATGGGGATGCTGCTGGAGAAGGGGGAAGTGAAGGAGTTTCACAAGATCAGGAGAGAGATTGGTGTAGGAGCCTCTCATATATTCCGGTATTTGCAGCTGTAAACATACATAGGACGTTTGAATGTAGGGGGGAAGGGGGGATTGCAGCTAAATAGAATAGAGCAAATGATATGCCAGGGTAGGAAAGATAGAAAAGGGTTTGTTGGGAAAATTGTCAAGCAGGACAAGCAGAGCCTACCGGACTGGACGGGCCCAACAAAGACTTTATGGGAAAGGGATCTCGGGCTGCAGATTTCGGAGAGGAATTGGGAATTAGTGTTAGGAATGCCAGAGGGAATTATGATATCTAATAAATTTAAAAAAGCTTTTTATAAGTTCTTGCATAGAGTTTATTGGCCCCCAGTGGCGGTGCATCGGGCACGACCAGCTGTTTCACCGAACTGTAGAAGGTGTGGGAAGGGACTGGGTACTTTCTTCCATTGCTTTTGGTCATGCCCGGTTTTGATAAGATATTGGGGGGGTGGTACAGGAGATAAATAAGGGGTTGGGGGCGCAATTGACCCGTGATCCCTTAGTTTGCCTATTTGGGGTGGAAAGGGTCGATAGGGAAGAGGAGTGGCAAATATTGCCCAGATGGATAAGGGTGTCTCTAGTATTAGCGAGACATTACATTCAGAATACTTGGGTTTCTGGAAATGGACCCACGATAAGCGAATGGAGAAAATTAGTGTTACGTACATTGGCCTTAGAGAGACTCGCATGGATAGTGAGGGATAAGGAAGAGGTTTTTATGAGGAACTGGGCCCCTTTTATGGCTACGCTGAGTCTATCCGAAAATCTAATGCTCATCTCAGGGTTGAACATATAAGTACTTGGGTACGAGTTTAGTGTGGATTGCTGATGGCAAGGACCAGTGATGGAATGCTAGTATGATAAGCCGACATGGGGGGGGGTTGGTATCTTAGCATAATATGGGTAGCAGAGAGGAGGGAGAATGTTACATGAACAGAATGTAATGATAGGTGATATTCAGTGAGTTCTGAATTTATAATAAGGCATGGTGAGATTGCTGCACACTCGACTGCACCTTTAATTCAATTAATTAATGGATCGTTTAATAAATTAATCAGTTAGTAGACGGAATAAATAAGTGGAAGTCATAAGAGGTATTAAGTTAAGTTAACAACCGGGAAGTTTGTATGTCTGTCTGTTTGTATATAAGTATGTCATTGTATGTGTTTTTCCCCCTTTTTTTTTTGTCACTTGTAGCAAGTATCAGTTGCTGTTTTCTTGTTGTATCAAAAATTGTCAATAAACAGAATGTTCAAAAAAAAAAAAAAATTTCTGAAGAGTATTTCCTAAAATGAGGTGAGTAAAATAGGCCGGTACACACCTTATCTGGAGCCCTGGCTGCATCTCTTCTCTTCTACTCCTATCACTGCATTTCTTGTTTTCTCTACTTCACGAGTTGCTGCATCTCTTCTTTTCTCTGTGCCTCTAAACACTGAATCTCTTTCTCTCTCTGCTGCATCTCTTCTCTGTTTCTCCATCTCTTTTTGCTGTATAGCCCAACATGTTAAAAAGACAGTCAGGCTTTCAGGTTCTGTCACTGCCTGTCCTTTTTTCCATCTCTGGTGCCGGCTGTACAGTCTCAGCTTGGACTTCTGTCTCTGCTAGTTTGGCTGCCATTCTTCTGGTAAGCACTCCTGGACTTGCTGTTGCAGGATCCATACCTGCCTTCTGTGCTTCCTTGGTACCAGGTCTGGTACCCACGCACAAAACTCTTAGAGTATGCATGGTGTAAATCCCACTTAGTCCGACGCTATCTGTAATCGAGGCGTAGGTCAGAAAGCATGGGAAAAAATAGGAGCAGCTGTAAAATTCTCAAGTAGCATTTTATTATTCTCAAAAACAATATAATACAAATAATAAAAAAAACACACAATGGTTTCAGTCATAGGCACTCCAAACAGTGAAGTCCAGCAAACCCCAAAAAATGAAAACTCAACCATTCAGCACTATTTCCTCTTTTACAGGAGTGTAGGCAGGCATTTCAGATTTGTACACCAACCTGTCACACTGCTAACCCTTCCTCTACTGTTGTTCATGCCTGCCCCCACATAACTCGAATCTAACATTCCTGGCTCCAATCGGATGATTCCCACACTAGACCTGCTGTCTGTCTGCACTGTTAGTGTGGTGCTTGCTGCCTGGTGGTAAACACCATTAACTGCACCATGAGTCCAAGACCATGGCAGAAATGTCTTCTATATCCCTCGCAGGTAGGCAGATTTGCTCCACTTGCCACGCCACATGAACTCTTCATTCTTTTAGCTGGCTCTGAGTCTGTTCTTCCGTCAACTGCTCCTCAGTTCTTTTACTGCTTCTCTGGTTCTCAGTACAACTGAACTAATAGTATGGCTTCTAACTTTGCAGGGGCATTTAAACTCACTGCCCCAGACTTGCCACATCCCCTACCAGATGCCACAGCCTATCACTGTGCAGGTGGACAATGCAGACCTAACTGAGACCTTCAGCTTTAATGTCCACAGTCCACTCTGCCACCCCCCACCAAGCTGAAAGAGAAAAGAAAAAGCCTGCAAAGCCAAACAAAGGAATTTAAACACGATGGACTAGAGAGGGCAGAGCAATGCTGGTCAGCTTGTTTGCTACCCCCTGCTACTAAACTTAGTATGCCATGGCTTACTTGGCGTATCAGTTCCTTGTCCCAACACCCTTGCTCTTTTATAAGGTCTGTTTTAAACGGGGTAATTGCTGCATCCTGCTGTTTGGAGACAGTGTGTCTCCTGCTTGCACATAATTCGTAAGATTCCTTCCTGCAAGAGGCTTAGAACAACTGTATGGTGAACCAAGCTGCAAGCTGGCCTCTTGCTGACAGCTTCTGCAAACCTAAGGAGATCAAAAAGTCAAATTGCATTATAACTTGGGCTTTTAGTTTCAAGAACCCAAAAACTTTTTTTCATTCATTTCAGACATTATAACTATATACTTTTACAAACCAGGAAACTCAGTTTCATGTAGGAAATTCACACACCTACTTTTATAACCATATAAGCAAGGTAGAGACAGCAAGAAACACAGGCAGGAGATAGCTGGGGTTCTATGAGACCTAGGTTGATGAAGTCCTAGATCTCATGTGAAAATTTATGTGCACAATCAGACAGCTAAAAGACAGAAAAGATCCTTGCTTTTAACACTTTCTACATAACCATTGGGGCAGGATCTTATTCAACCCTGTCACAGGGAGGAAGTACAGTCCTACGGTACCGCTCAAGGTCACCCTCTGGGAGGTCCTCCACTAGACCCTCTGTCTCATGGGGCCATAGGACCATAGGCCCTCGTCGGGGCTATCTGAGTACTGGGATGTTGAGGTCTTGGGCCTGGAGTCCCCCTCTGTCTTTAAATGGGGACCCCTGTGGGCAGTTGCACTCTTGGGCAGCTGTTCAGAGCAGCGGATGCAGTGTCAGGCTTGCGTGTCTGTGCTAGCAGATCCGGTCGTTGGCCCTTCATGGTTAGTGGGACAGCTGTGGGGGGACCTCAAGTGAGGTAGAGTGTTTGGCTTTGGTAACAGCCTTCGGCCCTTGCTGATGACCGCATCGTCAACTCCTGTCCCACTGGCTGCACCCCCACCTTCTGTCACTTGGTGGGACCATCTGCGTACCATTGCTGGTCACTCTGGTGCCAGCTAGGTCATTGGCCCTTGGTCTAGTCCCAGTGTTGGTGCCAGGTTTTGGCCCTTTGAGGCCTGGCGCTGATTCCACTGCTGTTCCCAGGGCCATGCAGGCATTGTGTCAGCGCTGGATCAGCAGGGGGTCTCCTGGTGATGGATTCAGTCCTTTCTATGCCTTCAGGTCCTGGCCTGGTGCTGCTTATAGTGTTGGTCTTGACACCAGGTCACTGCCATGAACAGTGCTGAGTGGCACCATGGATGGTGCCTGGTGGCATCATGGACAGCGCTGGCTGCACCGTGGGCAGTGCAGGGTCAGCGCCTGGTCAAGTGCCAGGGGCTCTTCTGGTGCCAGATTCAGTTCTGGTCCTGGCAGTGCCCCTAGCACAAGACTGGCCAGTTTCATCAGTGTTGCTGGGGCCATGTTTCTAGATTACAGGGCCTGCAGTTCACCCTTTTATACACCTCTCTCTGGGGAGGATGTGAAGAGGGACGAGTTTGACCCTGACCTCATCTTCTCTGAAGACGGTGACAATGACTTCTTAGCCTGGACACTTCAGATCCAGACTCTACTGCTGTGCCTGAGGAGGATCTAACTTTCCAGGCTTTGCTCAGAGATATGGTTCTCCACTTAATTCTTAGCCTACAGCCATTGATCAGTGTATACAATTTCTTCCATGCCGGTGAATTTAGTTCCTCTATTCCATCGACATTTAAAACCATGTCTGATGCGGTCTGGAGTAGGCCTGCTTCAGTTCCATCTGTTAGCAAGCAGATGGGTACAAAAAAATACACTGCTCCTAGATAGTAATGCATGCCAGCACATTTTTGTAAACCACAGCTGCCTCAGATACCTCCGATTCTCGTGCTGGGTTAACTTACCAGTTCAGAGTCTTTCCTTTGGGCTCTCCTTAGCACCTTGAGTCTTTGCAAAGTGCCTTGCAATATTCACAGCGTGCCTGAGAAAATTAGGACTCCAGGTTTACCCTTATCTGGATGATTGGCTGGTAGCCAGTCCATCCAGGCACTAAACAGAAGAAGCGGTGGTCACGACCTCTCAGTTCCTTACCAGCATGGAACTTTTGCTAAGCCTCAGCTCCAGCCCTCACAGTGGCTGCTGTTCATAGGAACTCTTCTGGATATGACTAGGTCCCAGCCTTCCTTCAAGAGAGCAGGATGCAATGTTGTGGAGCGTAAATCTGTTTAAGCCCACTCCATACAATGCATGTTGGGTCTGACAGCCTCATCAGTGTTCAGAATGCCCCTGGCATAAGTTACACTTAATTACAATTCAGTTGATGCTCAGTGCACAGTGGTCACAAGCATGACGTCCTTGAACTTATCCCTGTCAGGTGACCGAGCCCCTGGTTCAGTTACTCACAAGGAGGTCATCAGAGGACAGTCTCTTCTAGATCTTCTCTTCTCCTAACTGGAGACTCAAGTGACCCTCACCATGGATGCCTCCCTGTTGGGGTGGGTAGCCCACTGTCACAGCCTCCAAACACAAGGTGCCTGGGACCCGTCAGAGATGCATCTCCACATCAGTGTGTTGGAGATGAGAACTGTTTTTGTATGGCCTGCGAGCCCTAGTGGAGCTCGTCAGCTACAAAACAATTCTCCTCCAGACAGACAAGGAGTTTGTGTTGTATTACATCAACAAACGATGAAGAGCATGCTCTTCCTCTTTCTACAAGGAAGCGATGAGACTGTGGGAAGGGTACCTGGAGCAGGAGTTCCTCCTCCAGGCCATTTGTCTGCAAGGAGTCCAGAGCACTCTGGAAGACAAGCTCATGTAAACAGAAGCCGACCCTCATTAGTGGTCACTAGCTCCAGACATCATGAGATCACTGTTCAACCAGTGGGGCACCCCAGATGTGGACCTTTTTTTGTCCCCACTCAATACCAGACTGCCTCGATTCTGCTCCAGAAATCTACAATGTGGCATCTTCGGTCAGGGAGAATTCAGACTGCAATGGTAAAATGATTTTCTGTATGCATTCCCTACAGTTCCCCTAATACAGAGGGTATTGCTCAAATTGGAGGTGCACCGGGTGCAAGATGATTCTTATTGCCCCCTTCTGGCCTCAACAGATATGGTTTCCTCTGAACAGACTGTCAGTCAGCAAACCAAGGATCCTTGCACTCAGGATGGACTTACTGACTTGGGGTCACTTAGTCCATTCCAGTGTGCACTCCCTTCACTTTCAGGCCTGGATCCTGAAGGGATAGAAGTGAACAGGTACAAGGTATCTCAGAAAGTCTCTGAAATACTTTTGGCTGCCCGTAATCCTTCCACTAGAAAGACTTAAACAGCCATATGGAAAAGGTTTTCCATTTGGTGCTCCAAAACTCCCATGGACCCCTTTGGGTATCAATCTCACACTGTTTTAGAGTTTTTGCTGGATCTCTCCAATGCTGACCTGCAGTATACCACAGTTAAGGTCCACTTGTGTGCTGTTTCTGCATACCACAAGCCTATTGCTTCCCTCTACTTGGCACTGCTGCCACTGTCCAGGAGGCTCCTTAAGGGCAACATACATACAAGGCCTCCCATCAGGAAGTTGGTGGCTGCCTGGGATATTTACCTTGTGCTGGAAATGCTTACCTGGAAGTCTTTTGAGCCCCTTCTGACATGTGAGCAGAAGTTCTTAGCTTGGAAAACAGCTTTTCTAGTGGCCATCTCTTCTGCTTGCCGAGTGTCTGAAATCTGTGCCTTGGTCACAGATCCCCCATATACTGTTTTCCACAAGGTCAAGTTCTCCACACACACCTTAAGATCTTAGTTCGAGAGGGTTCCTGCAGTAGGTCTTCATATATAGGACTGCACCCCCTGGCGTCAGGTTCCAACGGCAAACTTGTAGCTAGCAATCATCAGTGGGGTTCACCCCCCCCGACATCAGGTGATGCGATGTCAGCCCATCTATAAAAGGGGCGGTCCCGCGCCCGCTCTCCAGTTCTTTCCCACCGTCGCTCAGTTCGTTCGACAGACGTGGTAGAACAGCGATCAGTCATCCACTTTAGTATTCAATGTTTATCGTCTTATTCCTCTAATTTTTCAAGAATTTTTTGATCAAATCTATGTCATCTCATCTCAAAAAGAAGTGCACTAAGTGCAGAACCCAATTCCCACACGGGGACGACCACTCCCGCTGCCTCCTATGCCTTGGGACTAAGCACAACTCGGCTGAGTGTGCCATTTGCCAGGGGTTCAACCAGGCCACGCGGACCTGACGCAAACGGACCCTCGAGGCCCACCTTCTCACCCAACGGGCTGGCTTCCATGGAAAAGGAGCTCCAGGAGCTTAGGAAGTGGTCATCGTCTCCGGCCCCAGAAAAATGAAAGAAAAAGAAGGCCAAGGAGAAGTGCCGGGAGAGAAGCCCATTGCCGCAAGGGAGACCTTCCAATTCTAAAACTGTGGGTACCAGCATTCCGTCCACTTCTGCGGGCTGGACACCTTCTCCCCCTGCTGCCGAGGTGTGCGGGCAGATGGTGGTTGCCTCTCTTGAGATTTCTATCAGTTCTTCCACTCGTAGCACTGCCGATACGTCGCCCTGCCACCCGGCCCAGACTGATAAGCCTGACTGCGATCCTTCCGCAGCTAGCCCGGTCATGTCTGATAAGCTGGATGACGGATCCTCCATCGACCGCAGAGCTGCATCTACTCTGGCAGGGCCTTCTGCTCCTCCTGTGTGACCCTCTGGCAGTTTTCTGGGATCTGACCCCCATGTCCTGCTGCTGGGCGGCCCTCCGCCGGATCCTTCTTGTCCAATGCCGGGATACCCGATGCCAGGATATCTGATGCCGGGATACCAGACACCCGGATATCCGATGCCTGGATATCCCTCGGGCTTGCCAGGGTATCAGTACCCCTTCTGGCACCATCCTGCTTACTAGCCCTTGGCCGGGTATCCCAGGTACCAGCCTCCTCCTCCTCCTCCACCACCGCCGCCTGATCGTGACTCTATCCCAGCGTGGTGGCAGGACACTAGGACTCAACTTCTGACTGAACTTAGACAGTCTCACCCCATTGGAGGAATTCCTCTACCAAGAGCACCACCTCCCCCTCCAGTTCCTGTGGAATGTGCTGCGGGTTGTCTGCCAGTGGGCGACACCGGGATGGACCGTTCCCTTCCCAGTGGTTCAGAGCCCTCGGATTAGGATGAGGATTCTAATATTGACCACTCTGAACCTTGTTCACTGGTTGAAGTTCACCCAAAGGAATCCCCCCATCGAGGATCCTTTTTTGGGGGATCTATTGAGAACCATTCAAACAGCAGGGGGCTGGCCATTTAAGGAACTTGATCCTCCACAAAAAAGATTGGCTGAACATTTGGATTTGTCCACCACAGACTCTCTACTGATTCCCCCTTGGATGGGCCTATATGAGGATCTAGTCATGACAATCTGGCAACAGCTCTCTTCCATACCAGCTGTTTCCAGAAAGGCTGACAGAACCTACTTCCCCCCGGAAGGAATCTCTCACCTCACCTCACCTCACACCCTAAAGCCAACTCAGTGGTCATTACGGCCGCTTGGCTCAGCCTAAGCACTTGAGTTCCTCCCCACCACATCAGGACTCAAGACAGGTTGACCAATTCGGTAGGAAGATCTATTCATCCACCTCCTGTGCCATCCCATCATTGAATTACGTGTCCCACATGGTAGCTTTTCAGAAGTCCTCTCTCACGGAACTGGAGAGGGACCTTCAGGACATTCCTGACGAAAATCTCGGAACGAAACTGCTGGACAAGGTTCGCATGAGTAAATCTTCCTGCCATCATGCCCACCGGGCCACTTGTGATTCTGTGGACTCTGTGGCCTGGGCAGCGGCCTCAGGAGTCTGCCTTCAGCACCTAGCATGGCTGTGCCTTGCAGGCTTGGCACAGGATGTTCAGTCATCTCCTTTGGACGCACCCTTCAGGGGTTCTGTCCCCTTTGGCAGCGACGTGAAAGATACTATTACAGGGCTGCAGGAGAGCAGTAGATCTCTGAGACATGCACGCTATGTATCGGATGGGTCAAAAGAAACCGCCCTTTTGTCACCAGAGAAGATGGAACAAGAACCAGAACAATTGTCAAGGCAAAAGACGCGCCACTGGTTCTGGAGCACAAGCCCCACAGGCTAAGTTCGCCAAAGCAGCCTCAGGATCTAAAGTTCTGCTCCCCTCAGTGTCCTGACTCACTTCCCCTCCTCCTGCTCCCTCTGTTTCCCTCAGAGGAACCGGTAGGAGGGAGGCTCGGCCTCCACCTGGAGGGGTGGAAGTCCATCACCGCGGACGTATGGGTGCTTCAACTCATACAAAGAGGTCACTTCATCGAGTTCCTGGAGATCCCATCTTCAAACCCTATGTGAAGGTCCTTTTACCTATTGGGTCAGATCCCCATCGTCCGCCAGGAGATCCAGGCCCTGCTACGAAAATCGGCCATAGAACATGTCCCTCACGATCAACTAGGAAGGGGATTCTACTCCCATTTCTTCCTAGTTCCAAAAAAGACTAGGGATCTGCGACCTATCCTGGATCTTAGCACGCTCAACCTCTTTGTGGAGTACAAGAAGTTCCACACGCTGACTCTTCAGGGACTCCTTCCCCTGCTCCTGTCAAACACATGGCTGTGCTGCCTGGATATGCAGGAAGCTTACCTTCATATCCCCATCCTTCCGGCCCACCGCTGCTTCCTGAGATTCTCCTTTTGGGAGAACCATTTCCAATTCAAGGCATTTCCCTTTGGCCTGTCCTCTGCGCCCTGGGTTTTCACCAAGTGCCTTGCGTGGTAGAGCATTTCTCCGCCGTAGGGTCATATATGTGTCCCCATACCTGGATGACTGGCTCTTTTCAGCCCCATCTCCAACCAGCCTGAAGGAGTCTCTCTCCTTCACTCTTCAAGCTGGCTCCTCCCACTCATCCGGGTGGTAGGACTCTCGGCTCCACCCCATGATGCCAGATCTTCCTTACCGCTTGGAAGCTCAGGTTCCCTCCTTAGCGCTCTGCGTTTTAGGCCTGGATCCAAACTCTTCAGTTAACCCAAAACTAATTTTAAAATTTACAAGACTTCGGCCTGTATCTTCCCTCACGGCTGCGATGGACAAATCGACTCCCGGATTTCGTCAGTGCCCCTGTGGGTAGAAGATGTCCTGGACCGATCCGCACTCCACGTGTGTTTACTGCCTGGGGCTTGGCCACGATTCGCAGGCCTGCGACTTGTGTAAGTCCTTTCTGATTACGGTCTTAGAGGATCGCGCAGCCAGATTACAACTTGGGTGCCCCAAGAAACGTTATCCTCCAATCAAGTCGAAGGAGGCCCATTGGGAGGTGTCTGTGGCTGCGGGTTCGGCTGAACAGCTCGAACAGATGATCGCCCTCGAGGAGGAGGTGGCCCAGGCTGCAGCATCATCATCCTCGGTCGCGGCATTTATCCCGCTCTCCTTGGGCTCCTCCTACACGGCTTCGTTAAAGGAGCTTTGCCAGTCTCTCTCCACCAAGGAAGAAGGGCCTCCGGGACATTCCTCTCGGTCCAAAAAGGAGGACTCTAAAGGTAAGTCCCACCATCAATGTTTGTGGGAGCGGGAGAGGTCCCCTTCCCCGGATAGTCGACACTTGACTTCGGTCGTGGTTGTGGCTAAGGCCGCTGGCTTCATGGTGTCCTGTCAGGTCAGCCAGCCGAGACACCCATCGACACGGTCGATATTTTTCCCGACCCGGACAGTCTGTCGACTGGAGACGCCAACAATCCTTCTTCACCGTTTCCCGCGGTGGAAACCGAGGACTTGCCTGTGCCTCCTGTGCTGGAGTCCCCAGTTAAGGTCCCTGAACCGAGGGAGGAGCAGGTTTCCCCTGCCCCCTCTCAGACCCACACTCGGAACCCCGAAGGTCTCGGTCTCAGTCTCAGACCTCTTCCAGGTCCAGCCGATCCCGCCGAAATCGGTGGTCTTGGTCTCGGCACCATGGAAAGCGGCGATGCCGCTCATCCTCATCCTCTTCAGAGGATAGGCTCCGGTGAAAATTGCGTCAGCGTTACAAGGATCTAATGTGACAGCAGCTCCTTTTGTCTGGGAACAAGCAGACTTTGTTGCCTTCCCCGGCCATTAAGTGGCTGTCACCGGGGTGGCCGAAACAACCCTCGTAGTAGTCGAGGACAAGCCGCACCAGTTGTTCGGCCAAAACCGGCTGCGCTACCCATTGTGGTGGAACTCCCGCCTCCACAACCTAAATCTGGGGCCCTGACCAGGGATTCTCGGTCGGGTCAGGGCGTGCCCCACCGGTTGTTGGTCACCCTCACTCCCGATCGACTTCGGCAGGTGGAGGGTGGCTCAGGTGCTCGGTAGCTGTTCGCCGACTCCTTGAAGTCTAACGACGACTCTTCCTTGTTCTTCAGGCTGCTTGACCTAGAGCCCACTGGGGGTCAGTCGGTGGACGAGGGCCCATCCTCGTTCCTTGGAATGCTTCAGCTCATCTCAGAGTCCACTGGGATAAAGCTCAAACCCATTTCAAAACGGGCCAAGTATCCTGTCACGGAGATGCTGGACCGAGGGGATTCCCCCATGGAGGTCTTCCCGGTGGCCGAAGCCATTGTTGGTCCGTCCCTGGAGCTATGGCAGCGGCCAGCTTCTTGTCCAGCACCTTCGACCAGGATGGCTTGGAAGCATGCTGTTCCCACCGCTTCACTCTCCGGTTTCTCGGAGCACCCCTCCGCGGAGGGGTTAGTGACCGACAGTGTTTTCTGGTGTTCCGGGAACGCTCAGGATGTGGACAAGCCACCCGATAAGGAGTCCAAGGAATTGGACTACTCCGGGTGAAAAGTCTATGCTGCTTTCTTCCTAGGCCTTCGTCAGGCCAGCTCGGACGTTCTGATGGCACACTTTTCACATGCCCTTTTGGGCTCCCTGGATGAGGTGATTCCTCATCTCCCGGCTGACCTTCAAATGACGGTCAAGCAGATGAGGGATCAGGGAAGGGCAGTGGCCAAACAGCAGCTCCAAACTTCCTTGGACATCGCTGACTCTTGTGCCCGGTCAGTAGCGGACGCAGTGGCCATGCGCCACAGAGCTTGGCGGTGGATCTCCACTTTTACAGCGGATACCCAGCACAAGCTGACAGATGTTCCTTTCTTGGGTACCGACTTGTTCGGTCCCAGGGTGGAGGGTCATCTGCAATGGATCAAGAAGTCCAGTGCCACTTTGGACTCGGTCACGTAGCAGCAGCAGCGTAAGCCCTTTCGTCCTTCAGCCCCTGCGGCACGTCCGGCCCAGCAACACCAGCATCAGGACCAGCAGGCTCACACTAGGCACCCCAAAGCCAAGCCTGTTGCTTTCTCCAGCAGGAAGCCCAGAAGAAAAGGTCCACGTGGCTCCTCAGCTGGCCCTTGCTCCAAGCCTGCCCAGTGATGGGTTGAGGGGGGTCGCCCCAACCTCATCACTCCTCCCCGGGTTCCCCCCGTGGCGGGATGCCTTCGCCACTTCCTTTCTGCCTGGTCTGATATCACCACGGATCACTGGGTGCTGGAAGTGGTAGGAAAGGGTCTGCCTCTGGAATTCGAGCAGTCCCCACCCTATCGAGCCATCGCCCCACGGGGGGCTACAGGTTCCACAGCCTCTCTGTCAGCTTGTCGAGCCGACATTGTCCTGCTCCTCCAGAAGGAGGTGATCAGGGAGGTGGCGGATCCTCCACCAGACCCAGGGTTTGTGTCCAGGTACTTCCTGGTCCCAAAACGGATGGGGGGCTGGCACCCCATTCTAGACCTACATGACCTGAACAAGTTCCTAAGGTCTCGTACCTTAAGGATGGTCACTCTGGCTCAGATCATTCCATCCTTGGAACAAAGCACACGGTTCTGTTCTCTGGACCTCAAGGACACGTTCTTTCACGTCCCAATCCGTCCGTCTCGCCAGCGATTCCTCCACTTCAGAGCAGAGGGATCCCTTTACGAGTTCCAGGCCATGCCCTTCGGCCTCTCTCCAGCTCCTAGGGTCTTCACCAAATGCGTGGCAGTGATGACAGCATTCCTGCAGCGCCGAATGGTCCAAGTGTACCCTTACCTGGACGACTGGCTGATTGTAGCCCCCTCCAAGCTGGAGGTGGAGCGGTCCGGGGATCTGGCCCTCCAGGTCTGCTCTCAGATTGGCCTCCTCATCAACAAGGCCAAATCGGAACTCGTGCCAACACAGTTGATTCAGTTCATTGGGGCAGAGCTCGACTCTCTTCGAACCAGAGCACGGCTCCCGGTGGACAGGGCCGAGGTTATTTCCTCCTTTGCCTAATCATTTCTGGTTGGGCAGCTGCGCCCTGCCCGGGACTTCCTGTGCCTCCTGGGCCTCGTGGTGACCTGCACCAGCGTGGTCCATTGGGCCCGCTGGCGCATGCGTCCCCTGCAATGGGGGCTGGCCTGCCAATGGTTGCAGCGCTCCGGTCCTCTGGACCAGCCAGTGACAGTGACCCAGGAGATGTGGAATGGCCTCCAGTGGTGGCTCGTTCCAACTCATCTGCAGAAGGGTATCCCGTGTGTCCGCTCAGAGCCGACAGTCACTCTAACGACCGACGCCTCTCTGATGGGTTGGGGTGCCCATCTGGGGGAGCTCAGAGCACATGGCCTGTGGTCCCCTCAGGAGTCTCGATGCCACATCAACCTGCTGGAGCTTTGAGCAGCCCAACTAGCCCTCAACGCCTTCGCTCCATTTGTACAGAGACAGGTGGTCCAGGTCCAGATGGACAACACCACCACCATGTACTACCTAAACCGTCAGGGCGGGACGCACTCCTTGCCTCTGTGCAAGGAGGCTCTCCGCACTTGGTCTCTCGTGAGCAGACTGGAGGCGGATCTCCTAGCCATCCATGTGGCAGGAGCCTCCAACACTCTGGCCGATGCCCTCAGCCGGATAGTTACTGCATCTCACGAGTGGTCTCTCCTGCCGGAGGTAGTACAGGATCTGTTTTCCCACTGGGGCACTCCTCAGGTGGATCTGTTTGCCTCCAGGGAGAATGCGAAGCTGAGGCTGTTTCATGCCTGCGCCCCCTCAGCAGGGCTCGCTGCAGGGGGATGCCTTTTCGAGTCCGTGGACCCCGGGCCTCTTCTATGCCTTCCCTTGATCCACAAGGTGCTTCTCAAGGTGAAGAGGGACAAGGCGCAGGTGATTCTGGTAGCCCCATTCTGGCCCCGCCAGTTCTGGTATCCAGATCTCCTCAGCCTCAGCTCCAGGCTCCCGAGGCAGCTTCCAGCCCACCCGGACCTGATCTCAGTCAACAAGGGGAAGGTACTCCACCCAGACCTTCAATCCCTGCACTTGACGGCCTGGTTCCTGAGTGACTAGAGTTCCAGGCCTTGGGTCTTTCCGATGAGGTCCTCAACATTGTTGAGGCATCCTGTAAGGAGTCAACTAGAAAATGCTATGCCTTCAAATGGAAAAGATTCTCCATTTGGTGTCAGGATAAGGAGTTGGACCCTTCCTCCTGTTCTTTGGCTAGTATTCTGGACTACCTGTGGTCCCTTTCTCAGCTAGGGCTTCGGCCGACAACCCTTAAGGTGCACCTGGCAGCCATCTCTGCTTACCAGGCACGGGCCGGGAAGCAGTCAGTGGTGCAGGAGAAGGTGGTCTGGCGCTTTTTCAAAGGCCTTGATCACATATCCCCTGCGGTGCAAGAACCTCCACCTCCGTGGGATCTACTGCTGGTATTGGCTAAGCTCATGGGCAAGCCATTCGAACCGATGCACAGGTGTGACATCTCTCACCTGTCGTGGAAGAACACCTTCTTGGTGGCTATCACGTCAGCCAAAAGGATGGGAGAGCTCCAGGTGCTTTCCATTGAGTCTCCTTATCTGGTCTTCCACAGGGACGAGGTTGTCCTGTGCCTCCACCCGAAATTCCTTCCGAAGGTGATGTCGGAGTTTCACCTTAACCAGGTGTTGACTCTGCCGGTGTTCTACCCCAATCTCACCTCGGAGGCCGAATATAGGCTGTATACTTTGGACCCTAGAAGAGTGTTCTCTTATTATAAGGAGCGGATGGCTGAAGTTCAGGGAGAGGTTCACCAGCTGTTTGTCACCTACGCCGAAGCTGCACCTGGCAGACCTGCAGCCAAGTGGACGATAGGCAGGTGGGTCACCTCCTGCATAGATCTCTGCTATAGGTTGGTGGGCATGGAACCTCCCAAAGGGATAAGAGCTTATTCTACCCGCCATACTGCTGCTTCGTTGGCTGCTTCCAGAGACATCCCTATCCAGGAAATCTGCAGGGCTGCTACCTGGAAGCCAGCACACACCTTCATTACCCACTACCACATTGACCTTGAGTCATGCCGGGATGCTGGTTTTGGGACCTCGGTTCTCCAGTCCTTATTTCCTAAGTAGGGGGTGCGGCTCTTGCCTCACTCCTCCCAGAGAACTGCTAGGAGTCTGCCAGTAAGTGTGGATTGAACAACATATCCACGTCCCTAGAAATACAGGTTACTCACCTGTAACAGGAGTTCTAGGAGTGGTATATGTTGTTCATCCACACAACCCACCCGACCTCCCCAGCTTCGACACGCAACCTGGCTTCCAATGGGCTAGCTCTGGCGTCATGGGGCGGAGCCGAGAGTTTTACCACCCGGATGGGTGGGAGGAGCCAGCTTGAAGACCTTCAGGCAAGATTTAAAACAGCAAGGAACCTACCAGTAAGTGTGGATGAACAATATATACCACTCCTAGAACTCCTGTTACAGGTGAGTAACCTGTATTTACTGGCCAACCCTTGAGCACCACGTATTACGTCTGCCTCAAGGGCAGCGCTGCTCCTGGCACTGGCTCCTCCCCTTTTAGAAAAAAAAAATTAAAAAATGCTCCCCTGGGGTGCTATGCCTCCAGCTAACACCCACCAGTGATAAATGGTGACGATGCACAGGAAGATCAAGCATTACGGTAGGTACGTAATTTTCATTTATGGTAGTTAACTATTCTTTGGCCTTTGTTAGGAGTCTGGGTATCTGTTCCATTGGCACACTGTGCCATCTCACTTGCAAGGGGGTCCCATTCTTTGACATTCCCCTTTTGCATCTGTCAGAGTCACGTGCCCAGGGCTGCTGCCCTTTTGTTCTGGACCACTATCCCCCTTCTCTCTCTGGCTAGTGGTATGAGGCTTTGGCTCTATATAGACCCAAGTATGCTTGATATCTTTTAGGGCTGGATGGCACAGATCTCTCTGGATATCCTTGTAGTTACAGAGACCTGGTTTGCTCCCGATACCCCAGACTCAGCTGTCCATATTCCTGGGAACTCTGTCCTCAGAACTGACAGGCTAGCTAAGAGGGGTGGGGGCTGCACTCTTTACTATAGAGATTCCCTTCAGGCCTCACTAGTCCCTGGTGCTCCCACTCTGTCCCACGGTGCACAGGTTCTCACTGTGAAACTGCAAGCTGACATATCCAGTAAAGACCTACACATAGTCACAGTTTATATCCCCCCCCCTCCCCGGTACCAAAGGCCAGCGTTTGACTTGGTAATTAGCTGCCCAACCCACCTGCCCACCTCCTGTGAAATCATTGCACCGGGTGATTATAATGTCTACTTGCCAGCGACCTCCTCTGCCCCTTACAAGGACGCTGTCGCAGCACTGGACCTCACCCAAGTCATCCAGTCCCCCACGAGGCTAAACCGTAAAACTGGCACCTCTACATTCATTGACCTCATGTTCATAAATCAGCCCACTTGCATACCTGAGGTCTCAGTACTTCCAGATGCACTGAGCAACCACTCGCCAGTATTTTGTAGATGGTCCTCAATAAAAATCCCGAAGCGGCAACCCAAATATATCTTTATACGTTGCGTAAAAACGGGATCTGTCTCGCACCTCAAACACCTATTACAATGTGACTACTGACAGTGCTCTGGATTACTTTATCTCCACGTTTAACTCTGCTTGTGACCGCTGTGCCCCAGTCTCAAAACAGAAAGTCACAAGTCAGGACACTCTTATTTGTTGAGATAGCCCAAGAGGGAGTTCCTCCACCATCATGGGAGTACACCACCATAGCCCCAATACCTAAACCAAATAAAGATAACTCGGACCCGGCCTCTTACAGAACTATGTCCATTTTAAACGTAGACTATAAGATTTATACAGCTATTTGGGCGTCTAGACTCGAATCTGTTCTGCCAAAATTTATATCATCGGATCAATCAGGATTTATTAAGAACAGAAGTACTACAGATAATATCCGCAGAACCCTAATATTACAGGAATATATAAAAACTAGGAAAATCCCATCAGTTTTCATTAGTTTAGATGCCAAAAGGCTTTAGATCGAGTCTATTTGCCTTTTTTGTGGAGTACTCTTGAGGCCTTTCACTTCCTGGCTTCAGTCATCACTTCTTTTAACAAACTATATAGTTCCCCAAGGGCATACGTGCGAGTAAATGGGAACCTGTCCTCGCTGTTTAAGTTAAGAAGGGGCACAAGACAAGGGTGTCCCCTATCACCCTATTTATTTGCACTATATTTGGAACCGCTAGCGGCAAGGTTGGGGAATACAATCCCCGTAGAAGGGATTCCAATAGCACAACAAGAACATCAAATAAATATGTTTGCTGATGATATTCTATTAACCCTGCTGTCTCCATCTCAGTCAATTCCAGCAGCTTGGCAAATACTGAAACAGTATGAGAAATTAGCGGCTTTTAAGGTAAACACTACAAAAACAGAGATCTTGGCCTTTAATTTTACTCCCACACAAAGAATGGAAAAAGAATATCCATTTAAATGGCACACTACAAAAATAAAATACCTAGGAATTAACATCCTTCTTAACCCAGAAGTATTGGAGATTTTAATTTATGAACCCCTCATGACTGCTATCCACCTTTTTCACCCCCTTCGACCAACGGATAGAAATAGTGCGAATGAATATATTACCTAGATTACTTTATCTAATTCAGAATATACCCTATTTACTGGCAACATATTACTTTAAATCATGGGATAAATTAATCTCCACGTTTATTTGGGGTAAAGGACGTCCTAGGATACAACTGTCTGTTCTCAAATTGTCCCTGGCTCAGGGAGGATTTAACCTTTTGGATTTTAAATTATACTCTAAGGCGTCGTTTCTTAGGATAGTCCTAATATGGCTGACAGAATCCTACTCGACCCCTTGGAAGGATATCGAATTTCATCTAAATGATTTATTTGATATCAAAAAAATTCTTCTCTCTTCGGAGGAGAGGTCTCTGCTACCCACTACCTTCACGGGTATAATAACTCAAATTTATAAATGTTGGAGACGTTCTAGGCAAACGGGGCCACTCTGTACTATATATGAATATACTAAATTAATATCAGAAGATGATTCATTTACACCCATACATATGGACTCCACATTCCAGGAGTGGAGAAGATTAGGCCTTTCACATCTTTTCCAGTTTATGTCCCCTCAAGGAATACTCCACTTTGAAAAATTACAGTCTCAGTATGGCCTTCGCAGATCAGACTTATTTCGTTATTTCCAGGTAAGGAATCATATACTCAGAAATCGAATTATACAACCCAAGATTCAGTATCCAACCCCGGAACTTCTCAAATTATTTATGGAGGCCATAAAGGGGAACTTGGGTAAACATTTAATTGGAATAATATATAGAGAATTGAGAAATGAACAAAAGGAATCAACTGAATCCATATTACAGAAATGAAACAAGGATCTCCACCTGGAAATAACTATGGAAGAGTGGAGGGGATCAGCTGTGAGTGTGGTTAAGATCACTTCCTCTCCATTTTGAAGGGAATTTACGTGGAAGTGTCGTTCCAACTTTTTTAGAGCTCTAGCTGTTCCGATCAAATTCCTTCCGGAAGAATAAGGAGTCTGCTGGCGAAAGTGTGGATGCCCGAGGGCAACACTGGGACTCATATTTTGGCAGTGTCCTTATCTGATGCCATTCTGGCTATCCCTACAAACAGAAATAAACAAATTAATAGAACAAGGGGTAGAATTAACAGCCGAGCAGGTACTGCTGGGTATCTTTCCAGACCATTCCCCTCCATGGGAACAAACTCTTTTACCTCCCAGTCTTTTGGCAGCCAAAAAATCTATTACTCGTAGATGGATGTCCAGCATAATTGCAACAGTATCAGAATGGAGATCTATCATGTCCGAATTATATGAAGTAGAAAATCTTAATGCCAAAACTCAGGGTAAAGCTCCAACATACATGATGAGATGGCAGAAGTGGGTTTTATACCAAGCTGAGGTGGATTCACACTTTTGCCCCTAAGTTTGGTGGGGTTGATGGGGGAGGTAACAGGGAGGAGGATTGAATAATTATAAAAGAACTAAGGGAAAAGAGAACTTAATCAAGGAGGGAGGACCTATCTGAGAAGAGGAAACCCCTCAACCGGGCATACTAGATATGAAGGAAAAACCAAAAAATAAGGGGTGTACAAGGTATGATCTATATAAAAAGTTGGCACTTTTCCTTTTGAAAGGTCTCTGACCAAAAGGATGCATCATTTTTCACATCAGATATTCAAATCTCATGGTGAATTACAAAAAATTGTAAATAATATAATGAGACGTGTGAAATGTACTCTTGACATATGTGTAACAAAAACCTTTTAATAAAAAATAAATAATAAAAAAAAAAAAAAAAAGTCAGGACACCCACTGGCTCTCTCACGCCGTGTTTGACCTCATGAAGCAACACGATAATCAGTGGCATAAAGTTAATGAATCAGGAAAACCGCATGACTGGCAACTCTAAAGAGAACTTAGGAACAAATGTACCTGCGAAATTCAGAAAGCCAAAGCTACCCACTACCAGGAGACACTCTCCTCCTCCTCCTCCTGGGGCTCTGGGTGCAAATTTTGGAATGACATTAAAGAACTGAATGGATAATCTGTCTGCCCCCCTCCCCCCGGCCCAGCTGCTAGTAAATGGCTCACTCTCCCAGGAGATTGTTGATTGCCGATACCTTAACACTGCATTTTCTGATCTTAGCAGTGTTCTTCCCCCTAACTTCTTTAACCCGGCCCCTGACTTGCCCACCAGCCCACCCTTAAAGCATCCAACCCCACTTTCAGGCTCTGAACAGTCACCCCCCTAGAGGCAAGACCATATTTAATCAAAACCCTTGGGAAAACACGCTTTAGTAGCGACTCGCTGGACCTAAAACTAGTCCCCCTCACCTTAGACGCCATTATCTCCCTGCTCACTGACATCCTAAACCAGTCCCTCTGTCATGGACAATTTCCCTCAACCTGGAAAGCAGTTGTCATCACCTCAATATTAGAAAGTGGGTACCACACCTCCCCGGGCAACTACTGCCCCATCTCCATCCCCCCCCTCCAAGGTGCTAGAAAAAATAGTGCCAGATCAACTCTGACTGTCTCACTAAATACGACCTTCTCTACCGTGAACAACATAGTTTCAGGAAGGGCCACAGTACTACAACTGCTCTTCTTGAATTACACCACTTTTATAAGCAAAGCCCTTGATCGAGGGCAACTAGTTGGATCTGCATATATTGACTTAACCAAGGCGTTCGATTCTGTCAGCCACACACTCCTAATCCAGTCCCTGCATTGCATGGGCCTGTCCCTGGACACTACCGTGTGGTTTAAAAGCTACCTCAGTGACAGAATCCAGAGGGTCAAGTTAAACTCCACACTCTCGGCCAGTAAACTGGTACTTTCGGGAATCCCCCAAGGCTCACTACTACTGGGCCACCTCCTGTTTATCATGTACTTGAATACTCTCCCAAAGGCCTTCTCAGGACAAGTGCTTCTGTACGCCGATGATGCGGTTACGTTTGATGGCCACTGGGACTGCCACTCCCTTCAGTCCTCCCTGCAACGCTCCTTTTCTAAAGCCGAGGCCTGGTTCTCAGAGCACCGTCTTGTCCTGAATTACAAAAAGACCAAGGCCATGCTTTTCACTCACAGACAGAATAAGCTTAAAAATGTTCCCCTCAACATCATTAACATCCAAGGCTCCCCCCCTCGACCTTGTGCCCACCTTTAAATACCTGGACATCATCCTTTTTTTTTTTGAACTTACTGTGTATGCCCCCTTCACCTCCGCAGTGGCTGCCTTCCCTCTGGGACTGCCAAGGAACCTTGCCTACCAGGTTTCCGGGAACTGTCAGCCCTCACGAGTCCTCTCCTGCTATCAGCTCCTCGGATTACCCCTCGAGTGGGGTGAGAGGTATACCCCCCAAACCTCTCATCCATCATCCAAGTTGGATGGACTCATGCCGGTCCTGGTCTCGTGATGCTGGGGCCCGTCTCCAGGCATCACTGCAGGTCTTTTTTTTCCTGCTTTCTGGTCCCACCCCCTGCAATCATCAGCACACTAGGAGGGGCCAAAGAGGCGAGGGCATGCAGAGACGTCCCTTCACTCCAGACCCTCGACCAACGACAGCTCCTCCTGATTGTTCCTGCCTCCTCAACTGCACCTCCACCTGTGATCACCCAGGTGGCGGTATTGCAACAAGGAGTGTAGCTCACCCTCCCCGGAGAGGGAGAGGGGGAGCAGCCCTCCGGGCACTCGATCCCTCTACCCCCCCCCCCGGCCAGCTCTCCAGTGACCCAAGCTCGCTACCGAACCCGGGTCGCTGACGTCACAAGCAGAAATCCAACCTCTGCGCCGGCAGGCTAGCCGGGCATCATCCTTGACTCTTCTCTCACATACCGCAATCACATCAATCTGCTCAGCTCAACTATCAATTCCAGACTAGGTCTCCTATGTAGGCACAGGGGGTGTCTGCCTCCTGATGCCCTAGGCCTTGACATGACATCATTGGTGCTCTCCCTTATTGACTACAGGATTGTTATCTACGGTGCGGCTGACCCTACTACCCTGTGTCAAATCATGATATCCCTAAATAAAGTCTGCTGGTTAGTCACTGGATGCAACCATTGGACACACACCTGTGAGCTCTATAGATGCACCAACTGGCTTAACTTTGAAGGTAGACTCAGGTACCAGACCTGTCAACTTGCTAGGAAGCTCTCCCTAAACACCTCCCCGCGTTTCCACCACCTTGATAAGCCTTCCATTCAGCCATGGTCTACACGGAGCTCCTTGCTAGCCCCCCTCTATGTACTCCACTGCAGGACCTGTCTGGGCCAATGCTTCTTTTACTACTGGGCTCCCCTCTGGTTGACTGAAATGCCATTGGACATCACCCTGGAATGGCGACTAGGATCGTTTAAAACCCTGTTCCATGCTGAAATCCTCTCCCACTACTGTGACTGTGCTTAGTCCTTCTCCCCCTTAACTGTGACTATAACCTTTTGACTTCTGTGTATTGTTATTGTACATTCTGGACTTACAGTGATTTGACACGGGTTGGTCCATTCCACCCTTGAACTGTAACTTGCCTTCACTATATGCCTCTTATTGTATATACTGTTTCTAAACTTGCAGTGTATGTATTCTGGTGTGTTCTCTGTATATTTAGTATTGTATGTTTTGTCATTTCTTGTATGTATATCTGATGTGGAGTCTTTGCAAAGGAGTCCTTGACTCAAAGGTTGTAATTCTGATTCCTTCAATAAATAAATAAATAAACTATCTTTATGCTACCTAGTGTGCCCTGTCCTTATTAAAAGTTGGTAGTTGGGTTCTGTTTTGCTGATTATTTTATAATTTCCTATATCCTTTCCTCATCCCTTGGAGCTAGAGCATCTGTAGCCCTTTCTTTTATTTCTCTCCACTTTGTTTTGCGAGGTCCTAACACCTCCAGCTCAGACCTATAAGTTGTACTCCATACAGAACCAGTCGGTGTTCTCCCACCCACAAAGGTCCTCTAGCTGTACTGCCTCCTGTTTCCCAGGTGGAAGTATAACAATGGTGCCTGCTCCCTTCAGTGCCCTGGGTTCAGATCTCAAACCTGGGTGCTGCTGTGCCAATGGGCCAAGCCCCAACTATTGTTTTTATTGAGTTGCACCATTGCCGTATTCACTTTGTACCTAGTTACATCATATCCAGTCAGAAAATAATGTCTGTACCTTTATAGTACTTTATTTTTTTTTTTTCCCCTTGCAGGTTTCTTTCTTGGCACAGCTGCCTCCACTGGGCTTAAGTGTCTACCAGATTATGGGGATCTCAGGCACAGAAACAACTTTGGCAGATTACAGCTTATACATGGGTGAAAAGAATGGCCTGAAGGTCACCACAGATGGAGTTTTCAAGATCAACGAACTTCAGAGTGCTACCGATGGCATCAGTATCCAAAACTCCCATATGAAAGTTTGGTTCTCGGAAAGATCTGGGCTTGTGGAGGTACAGAAAACCCATTTGTTAAAGAAGCCTGTGTAACATTTCGTACAGTCCAGGTTATAGTAATTTAGTCTTGGGAGGACAGAGTTTTTCTGCAATAGCATTTCAGCACTTCAGCGATTACTTGTCCATTAAGAAACCTGTCCATTTTAGCCAGCCCAGTGGCGTGGAGGGCTGAGGCGATAGCACTTTACCTCCTGCCACACCAGCGACCCATGTTCACTCGTGATCACAGTTTGCTGGGGGTCAACTGGAGATGGGAAATGATTGAGCACCTGATAGCTGCTTTCCTTTCCTTTCGGGAGGGGGGTGGACCTGCATGCTCCACTGAATGACTGCCACCTGATGGAGGTCAATTAGTAGTGTGGGTCTAGAAGTGCGGTGGAAGGGAGGGCTGTGGGACTCCAGGGTGTGCGTGCCCCAGCGAGGAGAACCGGAACAGAAAATGGAAAAGGGATGGCTCTGGATTACTGGAGCCCTGCATGCCTGCCCCCGCTCTCTTACCGCCATGTGACCATCATTCTGGGGTGGTCGGTCAGGGTGGCAGATGCCGAGTAGAGGTGGCAGGGACAGGGCTGAGAGCCCTCTGGAGTCAACTCAACAGGGAGAAAATGCTGTATTAAAAAAAAAAGAAACATGTCCATTTATAAGAAAAGAAAAGATGTTAAACTTGGCGCTCTTTGCCTGTTTTACAGACAGTCATTTTAGATCCCTTATTCTTAAACATGGATAATTAATAAATAAGTTTAAGTGCTGAAAATGTATTCCCCTTCCTCAGAAACTGAAGACAAAGGAAGATGGAAAAGAATATCAAGTAAAAGTGGAATTCATGTGGTATGGGACCACTAGTAACCGAGATAAGAGTGGGGCCTACCTCTTCCTACCAGATGGAGAAGCAAAGGTATAAAATGTTAAATTCATTTGTGGGTTGTTTTTTTTTTATTTGTTTCCTCCATTCCTATCAATGCCAGCTTTACACAGTAGACACTTTCTGGAGGAAGAATGTATTTAGTGTTAAGATTGCACTCCCACTTTAAAGCCAGACACACTTTCAGTTAAAGCAGCAGACTTTCCGTTCTATGCCGTATGATTTAGTGCAGAATCCAGTACGCATTTTTAAGATAATCTTTTATTGAACTAACCAGAAAAATATTCTTACAAAAGCTTTCAAGACCTCAAGAGGTGGGTTCATCGTTTAATGTCTTAGTACTAACTAAATATATTCAGTTCAGTATCCACACTTGTGCAATCTTTTGACTAAGTATGCTTACTCATTGGAGCAGTCATAAAACTTGACTACTCCTACTACCCAACCATGTGGTGCTCTGGATCAAACACCACTACACTCAGATCTTCTGCTGGAAGGAATAGGTCTACTACTTCACAGCTCCTGATAGTGAATTAGGATTCTGGATACCTTTTCAGACTTTTTTTAGCTACTTCATCGACATATTGCTTCAGTTTTCAGTTCATTCCTGTCATTTTATCTGCAGCTTCCTGCTCCATTGTTGGTTGCCATGAAACAGAAAAAGAAGACAGGTTTTAAGAGGTGCAAGGTGTGCAGGTTCACAATATCCTTCACCAGTGGACACAGTACCTGCATTTACTGCTAGGGCACAGCCTTGAGCATTTCTCCTGGTGCCAGGTCATGCACCTGCAGATACTCGACAGTTGCTGGCTGTGGATGCTCCACAGTAGGCCAACAGTGACGCGCTTACCATCTGCAGCTACCTGTCGGCTGAGCAGTTGCAGGTCCAAGAGGCAGAGGTGACTGTCGAGAATGTTCTGGCCCTAGATTTTTTGATGATTGAGGAGGAACATGCAGAGGGTCTCCCTGCTTCTCATGAAAATATAGGGTTTCATGTCTTCTGTTCCACCATTTCTTCAAAGCTGCATACCCATCTAAACACCTTAGGCACGAGAAGAGTTGATGTTGGTTGAGAAACCACTTCTTCTCTCCCCTGCTGGAGTAGCCCTGTAGTCATTTGCCCACCAAGGAGGTTAAACTGCCCATTGGTCTGCCCATGGAACTCCCACCCGGGCAGCTGAAGTTTGTCATTCTGGCAGTCAACTCCACTGAAGACATATCTGTTGAGGGAGACTATTCCTTGCTCTCTTGAACTCCAGTACTGACTGTGGCCCATCCCAAGTAGGGTGGGCAATCTGAACTGAACTCCCGGTTGGCTTTCTGCTGTTTTAGATGCTGCCGGTCATCCCAACTCTAGCACAGCCTCCTGTTTGTCCGGTATTCAGGGACCTCTGAAAAGGCATCCAGACCTGGAGGCTTCTTCGCCATGTCAACACTCGAGTTGACGCTCAACATCATGATTCCACTCTTGATCCTATTCCCAGTGCCAGCATCATCATTGGTCAGCATTGAGTTGTTCCTCATCATCTGACTCCCACCATTGATTTTAAGCCTATTGCAGGTGGGAGAAGGCAACCTGGTAGTAGTAGGCATATGGAGTGATTGCCCAGCGTCAAGATCGTCCAGCGATGCCAGTGGACCTGACATGGTCTTGGTTTTCACTTCTGGCCATAACATCGGTCATGAGCCCCATGGCCCAATCTCCAGCTTTCCCAGCTATGCCACAGCGAAGGTAGAGGTGTATACCTTTTAAATGAAACTTAATATTTTATAGTGCTTGAATGTCAGATAAGGAGCCCTGCTAAACCGAGACATCTGGAAGCAGGAAGAGGGGTGATCCTCATCTGCAACGACTATCACTCGGTTTCACAGTGTACTGACATTGCAAAGGATGCATTATTTTGCTTAAAAGCAAGTAGCAGGCACGAGTGAATCACTCGCCTTCTGTACTACAGTAATTTAAATTAAAACTTTTTGGCAGCAAGGGATAAGTGACTTTGACGCTCAGGATCTCACTTCTGGGGTCATTACCTTGTATAAAGGGTGTCATACTGTGAACAGGGTAAGCGCATCGACACATGCAAAGACACGCGTGTCTAGCGAGATAGTGAGACTACTGAGTCGTGGGAGAAGAAAGGCCTCCATTTAAAAAAGGACTTAGAGCTGTACAGTTTCAAATTCCTGTAACAAATCAGTTCGACCCCCTGGTATTAAGTCAAAGTCAACTTTATTTAAAAAGACGCCCAATCCCAAAGGCTCTGGGCGCCGCACAAAAACTATACAGTATGTCATACCGTGTACATTAGAGTTAAAATATCATACATATAATTTAAACTCCAAAAGCCTGCACAAATAAAAAGGTCTTAAGACGACTCTTACAGGCCTCTATAATGGGGGCCTCTCTCACTTCAAGCGGCAACGAGTTCCAGAGAGCTGGAGCAGCAACTCCAAAGGATCGATCCCCTGCTGATTTCAAACTAGCTCTGGGAACTGTGAGGAGGCCACCACCAGAGGAGCGGAGATCCCAGACAGAGGTGGACGGTACCAGGAGATCAGAAAGGTAACCAGAGCCCTGTCCATGTAGGGTCTTATAGGTGAGAAACCCCACCTTGAACAAAACTCTCCACCTGACAGGCAGCCAGTGCAATTCGCGCAATACAGTAATATGACAGAACTTACTTTGTCCAGTCAGAGCCGGGCAGCAGCAGTGTTTTGCACTAGCTGCAGCCTGCGGAAGAGAAGTTCCAGAGACCCCGAGATAGAGCGATTACAGTAGTCAAGTCTCGAAGTGACTAAGGCATGTACCAAAGTAGGGAGGTCCAGAGCGGAACAAGGGCTTAATCCTGGCGATATTTCTAAGATGAAAAGCAGGAACGCACCACGGAGGATATTTGGGCCATGGACAAGTTCCTGTCAAAGATCACACCAAGATTACGCACCCTTGGGGAGGCCATCAATGACACAGCTCCTAGCACAATGCCAGTCGCAGAATCAGAGGCCATCCCATCACGAGCTTTGTTTGACTCCACTACCAGTACCTCAGTCTTGTTAGGTTAAGTCGCAGCCAGCTGGAAGACATCCAGTCATTTATCTCAGCCAGACAGATATTCATCACATCCACTGCATTTGATGTTCCTGGGCAAAGGATAGGTATAGCTGAGTATTATCAGCATAGCAATGAAAACTCGGACCATACCTCCTAATGATCTCCCCCAGGGGCAACATGTATACTGCGAACAACATTGGGGCCAATACCGAACCCTGAGGGACTCCACATGAAAGGAGGCAGGGCATGGATGAGAAATTACCCATCACAACCCGCTGCCTCCTGTTAGTAAGGAATGACTCAAACCATTTGTTGACAATACCGGTGAGTCCGCATAACTCCCTCAGGCGGAAAAGCAACACACAATGGTCCACAGTATCAAATGCAAGAATTGTCTTGTCCCCCCGATCTCTAGCCCTAAGGAGATCATTTTGCACCCGAACTAATGCAGTTTCAGTGCTATGCCTGGCCCGAAAGGCTGACTGAAGGATCATACAACTGTGGGTCATGAGATGCTCTCCCAACTGAAGTGATACCACCTTCTCAACAACCTATCCCAGAAATGGAAGATTGGAGATAGGACGGTAATTTGCCCTAATCTGCGGGTCCAGAGAAGCTTTCTTTAAAAGGGGTCTCACCAGAGCCTCCTTCAAGGCATCCGGAAAGACACCCTGACTCAAGGAGCACCAGACAATCAGGGCAAACACTGGGCCAACAGTGTCATGATGACAATACATGACAATTCTTCAAGCTCAGTAACCAAAGAAAATCTAGTTTTAAATCAGGGAATAAACAATAATATAGAAATGACAAACATTAACACAAATGAAATTGACCAGGGCAGAATCAATAGAGAAATCAATACAAGTCAAATGTAACCATTAATATAGTTTGATTCAGAACTAACAGAAGGAATAATGGAGGTAGAGAAAAATCAGAGAAGGATATATCTGTGCTGGGAGATTCCATGATTAGAACCTTGGATAGGATTATGTGTGACCTCAGTAAAGCTACAAGAACACTCTCCAGTTTTGGTGGTGTGAAAATTAATAACATTACAAAAATGCTACATAATATCTTAAGCAAACCAGAACCTAATCCTTTGGTTATAATACCTTCGGGTGCAAACAATATTTTCAGGGAACCAATATTAAAAATACAGCAAGATTATGTGTCAATCACAAACAAAATAATAGATCTGGGAGGTGTGCCAATAATATCTGAAATACTCCCAATCCCAAAAGCAACATGCAATCAACATATGAAGCTTAAAAGGGTTAATAACTGGTTAAGGGCATGGTGTTTGCGTCAAAAGATTGATTGCATAACACATTGGGAAAGTTTTGAGGACAGACCAGAATTATATTGTCATGATGGTCTTCACCTCGACAAAAGGGGAAATCTTCTACTAAGAAGTCTTATCACAGCCAGTATTCAGAGGAATTTAAACTTCTGATGGGGGGGGGGTATACAAATCCTCCATTAACAGGTATTCATAATCCTGCTCAAAATGATATGAATACGTTAAATACTAAACACCTTATTATACCTGAATTAGAATAAAACATTATTACTAATCACAATGATTAAAATTCATTTTTATAAATGCTAGAAGTCTGAAAAATAAAATAGAACTACATTATGTTCTAATGGAAAAAAAAAAAACATTGATGTTTGCGGTATAACCGAAACATGGTTCACTGATAGAGACTGGAATACAGAAATTCAGGGATACTGTAAAATTAATAAAAATAGAAGTAACGAGAGAGGGTGGTGTCGCCCTATATATAAAAGAGACACTAACAATAATTGAAGTTACTGAAACACCGGATTATGATAATGAAATAATCTGAACACAGATTAAAATGCCTCATCACTTATTAACTTTAGGATTAGTTTATCACTCCCCAAACCTTGATCCCACGGACAATAACATACTACTTACAGAACTTGAAAACATGCCACTACTTGGGGATAATATAATTATGGGAGATATCAATTTTCCAGGAATAATTTGGAAAACAAATAAAGGAACCATTTTAACTGAAAAACAGTTCATTGATATTATGACATTACATAATTTAGATCAATTAGTAGATCATCCCACAAGAGGAACAATATACTGGATATAATTTTCACTAATACAGTACCACTGAGTTGATTGGTAATATTCAAATACTACAACCACTGACAGCGACCATAATATGATCTGTTTTGAATACAACATCAGTTTCAGTATAACTAAGGAAAAAACTAAATAAAGGACTATAACAAAGCTGATTATGACAGTATAAGAAATTATTAAATAAATGCAACTGGTTAGAAGACCTAAAGGGACATAACCTGGAGAATACCTGGAAATCAGTCCACCAACAAATAGTATACTGTATTGACAAATGGGTGCCTACAAGAAATAAGTGCAAAAGCTCAAAGACAGTTCCACCATGGTGGACATATAAATTAGCCAAGCATATAAAAAAGACAAAGAGCATTATCAAGCATAGAAGAAGAATCCATCTAACATAAATTGGGAAAGATTCAACTTAACTGCCAAAAAAACTAAAATTTTAATAAGAAAGGCAAAAAAAGAATGGAAATTAAGTTAGTAACACGGGTTAAAGATCATAAAAAGCAATTTTGCAACTATGTAGGATCATTAAAAGGTAAACAAACAACCATTGGTCTGCTAAAAATAAAGAAAGATATTACCAATGAGGTAGAAATTGCAAAGAAACTTAACAACTATTTCCTAAGTGTATAAGACCCAAAGGATAATTTTGCGGAAGCCGTGCTGCTCAGGGCACCGAATATTATGTTCTTCCAGGAACTCTACAAGCTGGTCAGAGACTATACATTCAAGTGCTTTGGATAGTGGGGGGAGGATGGAGATGGGCCTGTAATTGGTGTGCAGTAACTTGTCACCACTTTTATGCACAGGTGTGATGGAAGCCTTTTTCCAGAGTGATGGGAATTGGCCATACCTTAGGGAGAGGTTGAAGATCTTAGTCAGGGGTTCAATGATCTCATCTAGGACTAGTGAAAGCAGTTTCAAGTTGAGAGAGTCACCACTATATCCAGTTTTGCTGATAGCCTTGCAAATATATGTTCTGGCAGAGTGCATTGGGATCCTTTTGAAGAAGAACTGCGGAGATCGGTGAGCTTGTGATGCAGCAGCAGAGGGGGGTAAGTGGTAGAAGCATCAAAGAAATCAGGTGGGAGGACACTGCTTAGGTTGGAGAAAGCACTGATGAACGTGTTGGTGATGATATACAGGTCTGACGTTGGAGTACCATCAATGTTGAGCATGGTAGGTGGAGACTTGATTTCTTTGCCAGAGAGGTTCTTAATGTTGTTCCAGAATTTTTTCCCATCTGCCCACGAGTTTGAGAGCGCTTCTCTATAGTCTTTGCTTTTAGCCATCCTTATGGCACAGGTACGGCAATGTCTTGCGTGCTTGTATTTTTGAATATCCGCTTGAGCAGCTGTGGCTCGAGCACAGTGCCAGAGGTGATCCCTCTGTTTGAGAGGCGTGATAAGCTCAGTGTCAATCCATGGGTTAAATCTACCTTTTAGCCTTTATTTTTTTTTTTACCGGTGCATGGATATCACATGCCTCAGTGAAACAGCTGATAAACAGATCAAGAGCTTTGTTTACATCCTTGAGTGAGTCTACACATGACCAATCTATTGTACTTAGGTGGGATTTTAGTAGGTGTAAGTGCCCCTTCTTGAGTACCCTGGTGTGTATTATTTTAGGTGGGGGCTTTATGTAGTTATTAGTCCAGGAGCAGATAATGGGGTGAATGGTCACTTAAGGAGTCAGGGAGTACAGACACCATTGATATTCTTTCAGGGTGGTTGGCCAGTATCCAGTCTATAAGGGTGAAAGTCCCTGTCCTGTAGTTATACCTGGTCGGAGAAGGGACCAGCTGTATGAATTGTTGTGCTGTAACTGCATCTTTGTAGAAGTAGGCCTCCAGTGCAAGCCAGTTGATGTTAAAATCACCCAAGATGATAGTCTCCGAGTTATGACGCAGACCCTTGAGACATTTCATGACATTATTGAAGCCATTGGCCAGGTCCTTTAGGGGGATGTAAACAGAGACCATGGTAAGGTTTTTGTTGTGGGCACCAAGGAGAACTTTGATAGCGAGGACCTGAGATGGTGATCCTGGTCTAGGAAGTGGGATGACATGTCCCATGAGAGTATCACTCAAGTAGATGGCGCAGCCACCATCCCGCTTAGAGCCCCTGTCCTGCCTAAAAATCATGTAGCTGGGAATGGCAACTGCACTGTCAGGGATCTTTGGATTTAGCCAGGTTTCAACGACTGAAAGGATGTCAGGATTGTTATGGCAAATCCAGGTTTGGAGGGTGTCAAGTTTACTGAGGAGGCTGCATATATTGATGGATGCCAAGGTTAGTGACCCCGACTTCCGGTTCTGAAGATAGGTAGTCGATCCAGGTGGTCCTGTGTTAGGGTGAATGTTACCGGAGAGGAGCAGAAGCAGTAGGAGAAATCTCAAGAAGGAGGTATGAAGAAATTTGAGGGCTTGCTTGTTTGATATCCATCTGCGTGCCTGGATGTTGCGGTACTGTTACGAGCCTGACTTATTACAGAGAGCTACAAGTACATAAATACTCCCCTGGGTGCTATAACATTGGTGCTTCAGAGTGGAGCTAGTGTGCCATATAGTGGAGTTGAAAGGCACTGAGTTATAAAACTGAACCCCAGTAGTCATTCCCAATGTGTAATGCGGTGCAGGTAATAGCTGGCCATGGGAATGAGAGGTAGTAGTCATATGTTGGTTGGGGCAGTGCAGCACAGTCATCACTAAGAATAGTAGTGCTGGGTGCAGGTTATAGGCAGCCATATTGAGGAGAATGTGGGAGACACAGTTAGACTGAGAGAGGGCACTGATTGAGAATGAGACTAGCGATTATTAGAAGCTGGGAAGTCAGCAGAGACAAGTAGGATGGGTGAGTTGGAGAGTGCTGCTCCTGATAGGTAGGGCAGTCCAGGTGGGAGGGGCATCAGTGTATTTACTGGAGGGGTGGGGTTGGGGGTTGGACGAAAAACCTGGTCAGAGAGGCGACCCGAAAGGAAGAATTTGGCAGCAGATCTTGGGCGCACCAATGGCTGAGAAGCTAGAGCTGTGCCGTCCAATCACAGACAAGTGGCAGCAGCGCCGCACCAATCATGAGGCAGCTGCCGAGTATGGAGCTTTCAAAAGAGTTAGGCGCTAATACTTGCTTCAGCGATCCGTGCAGGAGTTCCAGGGAGGCGGGCAGATTCTGGTGGAGGCGTCTGCAACAGTGGTCGTTGAGCGCCGCTAACGGCGATGGCACCGAGATTTGGCCAGGGGGTCCTAGTGGGGCCAGAAAAAGAGGCAGGTTAAGTTAGGTCACAGGGAAGTAGAGCGGGAGGCTGGCGGCAGTCCATCACGGGGGTGGGGTGCTAAAACTTAAATAATAAAAGAAAAGTAGATGCTTGGGAGGGCAGGAAAGACAAAGGGAGAAGAAGCAGTTAATTAACGGAAGTGGTGGGGTGGGGAGGGAGAGGTGGCAGTTCTCAGAGATGGAAAAGTAAAGATTGCAGGGGGGAGAGGGGTCTGAGGTCACTGGGAGATACAGGCGGGTGCGTACCAGAGTAGCTGCAGCTGTTCAGACTGCGGTAAGAGTGCCAGAGAAATTTAGCAGTAGTGAAAGGAGACTTAAAAATGGAGGGAGGCAGTGAGAGAGAGAGAGAGAGAGCAAGTAGGAAGAGATTCAGTGCACAGAGAACATAAGTGTTTCAGGCAAAAACATCAGCTTTGCATACAGTTCATAAAAGAAGCTAGCACTAATTCAACAAGATGCAGTTACAGTTTAAAATACAGGCTAGAAATTACAGTGACAGGTGAATACTGCTAAGTTATGACAAATTAACACAGTATTCTAGAAACCTGGTCAGTGAGACAACCTGAAAGGAAGAATTTGGCAGCAGATCTTGGGCGCACCAATGGCTGAGAAGCTAGAGCTGTGCCGTCCAATCACAGACAAGTGGCAGCAGCACCGCACCAATCGTGAGGCAGCCACAGAGTATGGAGCTTCCAAAAGAGTTAGGCCCTAATACCTGCTTCAGTGATCTGTGCAGGAGTTCCAGGGAGGCGGGGCAGATTCTGGTGGAGGAGTTGGCAGCAGCGGCCGTTGAGTGCCGCTAACGGCAATGGCACTGAGATTCGGCCAGGCATCCTGCTTCAGCGATCCGTGGAGTTCCAGGGAGGCGGGCATATTCTGGTAGAGGAGTCGGGAACAGCGGCCCTTGAGTGCTGCTAACGGCGATGGCGCTGAGATTCGGCCAGGGATCCTGCTTCAGCGATCCATGCAGGAGTTCCAGGGAGGTGGGCAGATTCTAGTGGAGGAGTCGGCAACAGCAGTCGTTGAACACTGCTAACGGCACTGGCGCCAAGATTTGGCCAGGGATACCTATTAACTGAAACATTTACAGTTAATAGGTAAAACTGATGCATCACAACATAGTTTTACAGCAGGGAGATCTTACCTAACAAATTTAATCAATTTATTTGAACCTGTTAATGAGGCACTCGATCAAAACATTCCTGTAGACATTATATATTTTTTTTAAATATTTATTTTCTCAAGTTTTTAAATAATGTACATACATTTAAGACAGAGTATCCCATAGTTAATATATAGTATGTCTGTAGGCACTGTCAAATACAGAAATATATTTCTTACATTGCTGACATTTGTTACAAGGGATTGTCATATATTATCCTCTTTTTCATTCTTTCTGTCCCTTTTTTCCCTCCTTCCTTTGCCCTTTCCATTTAGGGGTAGACGTCTGGGTCAACCTCCATAAGGTAGATTATCCACCTCTGCCATTTTGTTCGGAATACCTATTCTTTGTCCGCTATCTTGGCGGACAAAGCTTCCATCTGGTATATATGTATCATTATTGTCTGCCATTCCTGTAATGTTGGAACTTTGGTTGACATCCATCTTCTTGTTGTAGTCTTCTTTGCTGCCAACAAATAGACTGGTAACAAAGTTCTGGTCCAAGAGGGAGAGTGGTCCGGATATATGTCTAACAGGAACATTTCCTCTGTTATTTCTACTGTGTCTCCCACACTTCTGGAGATCGCTATTTGTAATGACACCCAAAATGGCATTAACAGCGGGCACTGCCACATATGTGCCAGGTCTGCCAGCCTACATCCGCAATCTCTCCAGCACTTTCCATATCTCTCTGGTAGATATTTAGTAAGTTTCACTGGAGAGCAAACGTATCGATATCGACACTTCCAGGAGAATTCTTTCCAAATGTTTGAAGAGGTAATCTTTACTGTAGCTAAAGCTGCCTCAGACCAATATTCATACTGGATCACCCTATTTAGATCTTTATTCCAACTTTTAAGAATAGAGTTGGTTGTTTCTGGGGTTAAAGCTCTAAGTATTTTATATAGTGTCCCTGTAAGGTGACCCCAGTGGTTGCCTTGTATATGATCGAGATATAATTTAAGAAAGGGAGGGGTCAGGTGTGGTATAGCTGATATTATTCTATTTCTTAATAATATAATCTCATATCTGAAAGTATCTGAATTGGTCTGTATGTGGTAATTTATACTTAAGGACTAGTTCCTCAAAGGGGAGAAATCCTGCTGGACCTAAAAATTGAAATATCTGTCCCAGTCCCACCTGCCTCCAGCGAGAGAAGGTTAAATCTGAATGTGCTGGCAAGAAGGATCTTCTTCTGAAATCAGTTTGCAGTATTCTTATATAGGTTGTAGGGGTCCTTTCCTCCTACCCCAGTACCATATTTTAAAAACTTGTGATGTTATGTTTAAAAATTCTTTTGAAGGAGTAGTTCCGTTGAGGGAAGAGAACAGAATTTTTTGAATATCATGGAGATCATTTATGTGAAACTCTTAAGGTCTTCCATGGAGCATGATAATTCTGGGATAACCACAATAAATAGATACATGAAAATGCTGTTTCAGCATACAACTTTAAGTCTGGGCGGTTAACCCCTCCCTGGGTCAATGCTAATTTTAAAATTTTTAATTGAATCCTAGGACGACTACCGGCCCAGACTAATCTTAGACATTATATTTCTTTTTTTTTTTATACTTTATTTTTAAAACGGAGTATTGCTAAGCAGATAATTCTGTTTTATATACATATATATATATATGTTGGAAATTACATGTTTTCATTGAGTCTTGCCCAACTACAACTCTGCTAATACATTTTTCTTTGGGCTATGATTACAAGATCACAATCTTCAATTCAAAGTTGATCAAGTCACTTTTAAACATTATAAAAAAAGAAAAAGATTAAATATATTCATTTAAATTATACATATAATAAAAAAAAAAAGGCTGCTGTCCCCCACCGACCCCTCCCCCGCTCCAGTGTGCCCTCTATCTAACCGATACACCGTTTGTTGCTTTCCTACTCCACTTCCTTCATGTTTTCCTTTCAAGTTTCCAGTATCAGGCCAGGCTAGGGGACATTTAAATGATCTTTTATCCTATGTTTGCAACATACATCTCCCATCTAGTCCATCTGTTGAGAAACTGGGCCTGCCTATATCGGATTGCAAATGTAATCCTCTCCATCTCCTGTACTGAAGTTACTATGCTTACCCATTTTTTTATAGAAGGACTATCTTTCTGTAGCCAGTGCCTCATAAGAGCTTTAAGTGCTGCTACACACAGTGTACGCCAGAGATACTTTGCCTTCCTTCCCCTCAAGTTCTGGGGGTCTATCCCCAGCACCATGTGTTCAGGGCCTATTTCTGTGATTTCTGCAAAGAGTACATTTAAGTGCTTTATAATTTCTCCCCAGTAGACTTTTATACCGGGGCATTGCCAGAATATGTGTGTTTGATTAGCAGAGGTTTCCCCGCATTCTCTCCAAGAGGCAGAGCTGCCTCCAGGTTTAAGTTTAGCCTGGACCCTGGGTACAAGAAAGTATCTCATTCTAGTTTTCCACTTAAACTCACGCTAAGTGGGTGAGTGGGTCGTGCCCCACACTGCCCTCCAACTTCTTTCCCACTTAAATTCTTCTAGTTTTTTTCCCCTAGTTCCTCTTCCCATTTGTTTTTAATCCCCCTGGAGTTATATCCAAGATCTACTACAAAATTAGAAAATAGTAGGGTGATGACACCTTGCCCTGTTGCTGAGGCCAACATTTTTTCAAATGGGGGGGGCAGATCCGCAGCTCCCCCTACCACTGACTTGTTTAATTCAGCCCAGACCCAGTTTCTTACCTGATAATATTTAAATCTGTCCTTTGGGTTTAATTTAAAAAGTGTTAGTGCTGCTTCAAATGAGATCGGAGCTTCCCCCTTCAGAATCTGCCACGGGAATGAAATCCCCTGCTGGCCTGTGTCTTGAACAAAGGGTCTTGTGTTGCCGGAATGAAGTGCATATCCCAAGCCCACCAATTATACTTCCACATATGTCTTGCTGTACCTCCTCTACAGGTTCCACGCCTCCATCCCTCTAAGGCTGCCTCGATCCCCACCATCGTATGACCTCCCAACTGGGCTTGCAGCTGCCTATTAAAAATGATGGCCTGCAGAGGTGGATCACACACCTTTCCCACCTCCATTTCTTTCCAATGGGAGACGTAACTAGGATGTTGCCACATTAATACTGTTTTCATCTGTGAGGCGATCCAGTAACCTGGTAGGCACGGGACCGCCAATCCCCCTTTTTCCTTCGGTAAATATAAAATGT
The DNA here is from genome assembly GCA_016271365.2 of Neoceratodus forsteri. Lineage (NCBI taxonomy): Eukaryota > Metazoa > Chordata > Ceratodontiformes > Ceratodontidae > Neoceratodus > Neoceratodus forsteri. The sequence continues at coordinate 262,547,196 of CM057454.1, read as the reverse complement.
TTCTAGAGATCCGTGGTCTTCCTGCCTCCCAGATGAAAGACAATAATGGTTTCTGCCAGGTTTCCAACATTTGATGAGGAACTATGCAGGGAACCCCCCATAAATATAAAAACCGGGGCAGTATATTCATTTTTGTGGATTGAACCCACGAATGCAAGGACAGGGGCAAAAGGGCCCACCTCCTATAGTCCTGGGTTATGCCACTTACCAGGTTGGGATAGTTATCTTTAAAAAGGTTTGATGGGTTTACTCCTAGATAAATCCCTAAATATTTTAATTTATCCATCCCCCACCTTATGGGAAAACTTTTCCGAAACGCTGGGGAGACCTGGAAGGAACACGTCAAAACCTCTGTCTTGGCTGTATTCAGAATGTAACCAGAGACCTCTGAATACTTCTGTATTTGTATAAATACCTTGGGGAGGGAAGTCTCTGGACTACCCAAAAAAAGCAGAACATCTTCCACATATAGCCCTAGTTTATGTCCTAGCCCCCAATCTCTACCCCCTTTATCTTTGGATTCTGAAGGACTGCCTGTGCTAATGGTTCCACAAAAATGGCAAATAACGTGGGGAGAGGGCATCCCTGCCTCCTGCCTCTTTCCAAAGGGAATGACCTCCCCACATGTCCATTTACTCGCACACATGCTTTAGGGGTGACATATAGTTTAGAAACCAGTTTGCAAAAGGCCTCTGGGTAGCCAAAACACGCCAGGGACACCTGTAAGAAGGGCCACAGCACCTTATCAAATGCCTTTTCTGCGTCTAGGCTCATGACCAGAGCTGCATTCTTTGTCTTATTTAAGTAGTCTAAGACATCCACAACACAGCGGACTCAGTTGTGTACCTGACGGCCCATGACAAAGCCCGTCTGGTCTATACGCACACTCTGTGGGATAATGTTTTCAAGATGCCTGGTCATTATGCCAGCCATGACTTTATAGTCTGTGTTCAATATTGATATTGGCCTATATGAAGCACAGAGCAAGGAGTCCCTGGCGGGCTTGGGTAACACCGCTACCACCACGTATTTCCAAGATTGTGGAATTTCGCCATGTCCTATTAGTAATGAGTTATATACCTTTCCTAGAATTGGTACAATCTGATTCTTAAAGAGCTTAAAAAATTCCGCTGGATATCCATCCATTCCGAGGCACTTCCCTGTCTTAGTTCTGGCTATTTCGGCCATAATTTCACCCCTTTTATTGGCGAGACCAGCTTAGCCATTCCCTCCTCCCCAACCTGTGGTAGCTGCAATTCCTTTAAAAATTTGGCTATCTTCTTTTCCTTGGTTGGGGAACCCATCTTATATAGTTCCTGGTAGAACTCGGTAAAGGTTTCTGCTATTTCCACCATATCTGTCTTATGATGACCTGTATAGGGTGTTTAATCCTAGTTATCGTAGCGTTGGCCCTCTTCTGCCTTAATCTATTGGCTAGTAATCTGGATGCCCGAGGGCCTCCCTCATAATACCTTTGTCTGAGGTATAGCATGTTTTGTTCTACCTAGTATTCTAGGATATAATTGAGGGATCTCCTAGCCGCCAGCACCTCTTTTTGTTTTTTAGCATCATATTTCTCTTTTAGAGAATGCTCTAGGACCTTTATTTGGGATTGTAGAGCTATCCTTTGGGTTTTCCTCTCTCTCTTATAATGTGCTGCCTTTGAAATTAAATTCCCCCTAAGGACAGCTTTTATTGTATACCAAAGTGTTGCAGGAGAAACCTCAGGAGTATCACTATGGAGCAAGATATCCTTAATCATTCCCCTTACTGACTCCTGATCTTCCTTTTTCTGTAGCATGGTTAGATTAAGGCACCACAGGGTCCTTTTCTTGCTCTGCCCTAATTGCAATTGCATTAACAGGGGTGCATGATCAGAAAGATAAATCTCCCCTGTATCAATTTTCTTTAACTGATTAATACTTTCCTTCGATAACAAAAAGTAGTCTATTCTGGTATATGTTTTGTGTACTGCAGAGAAAAAGGTATAATCTCTTTTCAACCCATGAAAATCCCTCCATGCATCTCAGTAGCCTAATTCCATCAAGTGCTTGCTAACCTTAGAGGTCACTCTCCTATCCAACCTGGGTGTCCCGGATGAGGTATCCAAATAATCATTCAGTACAAGATTCAGATCTCGACCTATAATTAAAGTTCCCTCTGTCCATTCAGTCAGTTTCATTAATTTCCTCCTATAAAAATTATAATCTGAGCCTGGGGGGATGTATATTGAGGCTGTTATAGCCCTTTGGTCATTATAGACACCCTTCAGGGCTGCTAAGCAACTTTCTTTGTCTACCATAGAGTCCTTGGCCTCAGAGGCCACTCCATCTCTCACCAAAACTACCGATCCCCTTCGGCGCCCCCCTTGGAACGAAGTAGCCACAATTCTGGAAAATCCAAATTTGTTTAATTTCTCATGTTCAGATGAAGAGAGGTGTGTTTCCTGGAGCATACAAAATTGTGCTCCAGACTTCTTGATATAGCTAATAATTTTACTTCGCTTCACTGGATTCATTAATCCATTGACATTGAAGGAAAGGATAGCAGTATTTGTCTTAGCCATTTTTATTTATGTTAAATTTCTTTCCCTTAATATGCCCTATCTGATTATACCAGTACAGAGTGGAGAGTGACCTCTGAGGGAGTGGGAAATTGGCAGGAGGACAGACAGCATCTCTCAAATAACACAACTTAAGTAAAAATAATATAACTTTAACATCTATAACTTCTATAACTACAACTAGGCCGACTGAAACTATATTATACTGGCATAACATTGTGTACATGTACTCCCAGAGGTAACTTAAGGGGGAAAAGAGAAAAGGAAAAAAACAACTTGTAGCTTCCAAGGAAGAAGGCCTGGCCAAGCGAGGCCTTTTTGCCCCTCCTAATAGTTTAGGAAGTGGCAGAAAGGGGGTACAGTATTTCCCTATTTAAAGGGACCCCTTTCCTGATTCCCACCAAATTAGCGGGGCTCAAGTATAGTAAAGTACCAACGGACCAGGATACGTTAGTATACGCTGGGCACAGGTGTTTTGCCACCTCCCCAGCTAGCCTGCTTTTTTTACTGTCAGCTGTTCTCGTGAGAGAGGTGTAAGCAAACGCCCACCTCCCTCCCACCGATTCTCTACGTTAATCCCTCATAATTAGTAGCGTACAAGGAGCAGTATCCCCTATTTAATTGCCAAACCCCGTTATCCTCTACCCTATTGTAGCAGGTCTGTTTGTTTTAAGGTATGGGTCTGTCCCTGTTTATGCTTCCCAACAACTGCACATTCCGCCCTGTCCCTCTCCCCAACAACAGCATCCCCCCACCCCCCACCCAGACCCCTCAGTGCATTTTGATCAGGTCCTTCTCCATGCTTTGATGACTAACGTAAGAAGTGACCACTAAGTAATGGGCCAGTACTTCTTGGTCCGTCCTTAATTAGCTATAAGGGGGGGGGGAAGAGAACGAAAAGATCCCATCTGGAGAAGCTAGACTAGATGTGGCCTAGAAATGTCCGCTTTCTAAGAACAGAACCAATGTCTCAGTTACTTTTATACGCTTAGGAGAGAACGACTCCTTGTTGCCTCTTAATGTCCCCGAACAGTCCAGAATGGCACTCGCATGTCACTCAGCGGGTGTACGAGACAAGGTCTCAATTAAAGAAGGAGGAAAGTAACACCACATTGAAAGAAAACACTTCCCTTCAAGGATCATCTTCCTCGTCCTCGTTGCTGTCCACATATCCTGGTAGTTTTTTCATTAGTTTCAATAACATTGAAGTTGAACGCATTGCAAATTCGCTGGATGCTTGTTTTCGCCTCCTAGATGGCACTTGCTCCCAGGGCCCCGCTGACTCTTTCCGTTTCTGTATTGGATGCCTTACAGGGGCAGGAGGCTCCAATCCATGCTTCAAAAGGGCCGCACTCGCCTCCTGTGCTGAATCATACATTTCGAGACCATCTTTCCAGTGAACTCTTAGACATGCCGGGTAGGGCGTTTGGAATTTTATTTGCTCATCTTTCAGGAGTTTTAATATTGGACCATACTCCAGTCGCTGCTTTTGAATTATAGTGGAGTAGTCTTGATCAAAAAAATAACCTCGAATCCAGGTACTTAACCTCTTTTTTCTGCCATGCTCGACGAAGGATGTCTTCCTGTGTTCGATAACTGCTAAATTTTATTTTTACTTTTATTGATCTGGGATGTGTTGATTCTTCCTTCGGCCTGGGTAATAACGCTCTATGCGCTCGTTCAGTTTTCAGCTCATATGTAGCTGGCAGCTCCAATACGTGTCTCAGTAAATCTGTTATAAATTCGGCCATTTGGCCTGTCTCAGCTCCCTGCTTCAACCCATACAGTCTCAGGTTATCATGTCTAGAACGACTTTCCAGGTCAGTACATTTATTTTCCAACTCAGTGACATGCCAACACAGAGCGCATACTGTTTGGCATATGTGGAGAGTATTATCTTCGGCCTGTGAAATATGGTCTTCAGTTTCTTCTACCCTGCACTCTACCTGCTGTAATTTCTGATTTAACTGAAGGAACTCCGCTTTGTTTTCAGCTTGCATTTCCCTGATCTCCTTAAGGAGAACATCAAATCTCCGTCTGGTGAGTTTGTCCGTCTCCTTATCTGTGTCGTAGGCTGCAGCTTGATCCGCCATGCGTATTAAGCTCATCGCATTGCTCGGAGCAATATTTTGGGCACCAGTAACATCTTTGTCCCCTTTTGGTTGCTGTGAACGGGATTGGGCTCCCTTTTCCTTAACAGTCGATCTACCTGACATTTGGCTTCTTTTATAAATGGCCAAAATCAATTATTAATTTTAAAGAGGGATTTCCAGCGAGCTAGCCAGCGAGCTAAGTCTTCAGCAGCTTGCTTGATCCGTGGCAGAACCGGAAGTCCTCAGACATTATATTTCTTGACTGTTCAAAAGCATTTGATAAGAATTAAACTTCACATCAGTATTATCAAATGAATTGAAACATGGTTGGATAATAAAACTCAGAGGGTGGCCATAAAAGGATATTTTTCTGACTGGGGCCCAGTTACTAGCAAAGTCCCACAGGGATCCGTGTTAGGACCAGCTCTATTTAATATCACGGTCTCTACCCTATAGACATCACGGAAAGTATGGATCTGCAAATACACAGATGATTGTAAACTGGGGGGATTAGTACAATCAATAAATGATGCAAAAGTGATTCAGAGCAATTTGCATGACCTTGCTATCTGGGCAGATAACAACAAAATGAAATTTAACCTAGAAAAATGTTAAGACAATGCACATGGGCAAAAACAACCCCATGTTTGAATACAATATAAATAATACTGTACTACAAAGTATTAAAGAGGAAAAAGATCTGGGAGTTCTCATTAGCAATAATTTCTCATTTAATAATCATGCATACGAAACTGTCAAGAAGTGTCAAAAAATAATAGGCTGCATATTAAATAATATAAAAAGTAGAGACAGCCAGGTTATTGTCCCCTTGTAATCTGCCCTGGTGAGACCTCATTTGGAATACCGTAATCAGTTTTGCGTGCCACAGAACATAAGGACCCAACAACTTGTGGAAAGATCCAAAGGAGACTAACCAAAAAAAGACAAGTAATCAAACATCTAGGATACACAGATGGGTTAACTAAATTAAACCTGTATTCAACACAATACAGAAGACCTTTTTCTTGTTTAGAAACACATAAAAGAGCCTTACATGATGAAAACCCATGCTCTAAGGAAACATTCTGGCAAAGAACCCACCAGGTCACATACACAAAAACTGCTTGGGACTAATAATCTGACCGTTAAAAGGAGTAAATTCTTTACACAAAGAGTGATAAAAAGCTGGAACTCATTACCAAAAGAAGTGGTTGAGTGTAAAAACATAATGATATTTAAACAAAAACTGGACAACCATATGGAAAACAAAAAATATGCATTCCACCCATGAGTAGGGTGGCAACTCACTGAACTTGTATAAGACTTATGAACCTATGGAGACTGCACCTCCACAGCCAGTGGAGAGCATTTCAACCAAGGGACTGTATTTCAGAGTTCAGGCTTCCTCGACTCCTACCAATGGTGGTTATTCCAGAGAGGGTCATACATACCCCTTTTTGGTGTTTGACACTTCTCTAGCTGGACTGAGATCCGCCAACCATCCTGTTAACTCCATCCTGTTAACTCCACGTGGTCAGGATAGTAGCCAGCAGGCCGACTGGCTCCCTTCTGGGAACCAGTCTTTAATGGCCACCCTCATGGAGTACATGTCATTGGCTCTGGACACCCCACTGGAGGAGACCTAGGTTCCCACTGTTGGACATCCTGGAATAGGATTTGTCAAGAGGGCAGAGTTTCTCATTACCCCAGCTGTTCTGGGTCCTGCTCTCAGCATCGGGTGTCACCTGGTCTCCTACCAGGCCCCGCCAAGCTGTATGGATTGCAAGTATGTGTTCTACCTAGGGAGATTGTCTAGATTCTTGGAACATCTGCCACCAGAAAGGCTAGTGTCAGACATTGGTGTTCTATAAGGCAAAGGTGCAGGGCAAGTCAGACAAGCAACTGGGCAAGGAATCCAAGAGACAGGACCACCTTTGCCATCTTGAAATTTGCAGTTCTGCTGTACTTCAGGGAGCAAACATTAGCATTTCATGGTTAGGCTCGCCAGGTTTTTCTGACATACATTATACTACTGATGCTACCCTAGAAAGACCGGGCAGCTAAACAGACGATTGACCAAAGTATCATCTCTTACATTGCTCATGGGGAGAAGCCACTATTGGGGTTAAAGGCTCACTCCACCAGACATACTGCTGCTTCTGTTGCTGCTGCCAGGTATGTGCCCATTTCTGAAATACGTAGAGCTACTACCTGATCAAATGCACATACTTTCATATCCCATCATAGCATCTACTTGCTCAAGTTGTCGTGATGTTTCTTTGTGAGTTCTCTTTCCTCCAGTTTCTATTTACCTAATTTAGAACTTGGAAAATACGGGTGGGTGGATCTGGTTTGAAAATCTAGTCTGTCTTCGTAGCAAACTTCCCCAGATCCACGAATCATTCTGAATGCTGTCTGTTGTATCTTTTTAATGTCCTAATCTCTCTTACACCATGGTAACCAGAATTAAACACAATATTTCAAGTGTGGTCTCACTCATACATACATACATATAGAAGGGAAAAGGGGCAGAAGAACCACCTTTTACTACTTTGTCTTTAAACAATTTAGTTCAGTTTTGTAAACATTTTACCAGTGTAGCAAAAAGGACCTGGGACACACGGTGAGTTTCTACTGAAAATCATCTAGTTGATATTTGAGATGGAACTAAACAACCTTTAGCCAGCTTTGGAAAACATCTCTGATCTTTCCAGTCATTAAACAGACAAGATCTCACTGAATACTGACATGTGTTTCTTTCTGTTACACTGCACTCCTGCAGCTCACTCTACTAGGAGTACAGCAATCTCTGTGACTGTAGCCAGGTATAGCACATAACAGTATTCTGATATTGGAAACGTTGCTATCTGATCATGCACACATTCCGTCAGTTCTTATAACTTCACTGAGTTGCTTTCTGATCACGCTATTTATTTGGAATCTCTGCCCTCAAAAGCTTATGACCTGACTAAGCCATAGCACCCCACCAAGTGCTGCTTCCTAACTAAGCCATAGCCCCCACCCCACCCGATGCTGCTTGTAGTTTGCTATGTGTGAGGACTGTGCATGAATCTACATTGTTAAAGGGAGAGCACTTACTGTACCTGTAGCAGTGTTACTGTATGTCTGTTTATTTTATTTATTTGAAAATGTTCTCCAAGAAGAGCATACTGAGCTGAGAAAACCATTTCCAGATGCATCCTGGAGAAGGATACAGTGGAGGTCAAATTGAATTACAGTAATCATTTGAACAATACAGTTAAGTCAGCAGTATGGGAAATATAAAGTTTGCCAGGCAAAACATAAAATGTGCAGCAGGCAGAAATACAATGGGTATGTTATACAATTAACGCTCAAAGAAATAAAGCTGGAGCACACTGGGGAGAAGGAGAAACCTCTATGGAGGGGGTAGGGGAAGAGGGTTATGTATGTGGACTGGGGTGGGTAGTGTATTAGTGGAACAAAGCTTTCAGAGTAAAAGATGAGGAACAGCAAGGGGGAAGATAGAGGAGAGAAGGGAAGGCCTGTAGGAGAATGCCACCTGCCTGGCATGGGGCCTATGGTGGGCGAGGGAAAAAGTGTGACATACAGAGTTTCTAGGAAATTAAGAGGAGGGGAAGTGGGCAAGTAAAGAATTGCAATGGCAGGGGAGGGAACCAAACCACAACTTGGAGATTAAAGAAATACAGTGACAGAGGCTTCTACTCTTGTGGAAAGACAGAGAGCAGTTAGAATATAAGGAGCAGTGATGAGTGCAGGGTGGACAGGTGAGAACAAAGCGACAGAAAGAATGGGACAGGGTGTGCATTCTTGCCATGGTGGATTTGTAGGCAGTACTGTAAACCACAACCCAGTAGTCAGATGCGAGGAGGATCCTTTTGACAGTCTTGCAATGGACAGGGAGGAAGGTACAAACCTCGATACAGTGTACCTCACTTGGATGGAGTATCTTGTGAATAGCACCTACTGTATGCGACTGTGGAAATCTGGGTGGTGATCCAGCCAAATCCCCAGGTATTTAAAAACTGAACATTCTGCAGTTCAGCGCCATCTAGGATTTTGAGGACTGGTGCTTGGTGGGTTGCTATTTGATGCCAAAGCTCATGGAGACCTTGTTTTTGCATTAAGGGTAAACTGTTAGCACAAAACCAGAGCTGGGCGCTATGAAAATCCTACTGGAGCAATGCTACTAACTCTGAGGCTAAGTATCTAAGAAAAAGTACTGTCATTGGCTTACATGTGAATGTGCAAGAAGTCATAGATCTTAGGAAGGTTGTTCATGACAATCCAGAACAGGATGAGGCCCAAGACAGAGCCTTTCAGAATGCATGCCCTGATCGGGGGTTATGAAAGGATATGTCTGAAGAATGGTTAAGACTAGTCATCCAGGTATGAAGTGAACCTCTTGTCTGAGAGTGCAGAGTCCAACCCTGTTTGGGTTGTTAAAGAGGTGGGGGTTGTGCAGCAGTGTCCTAACTCTTTGGCATGGGCAACACAGAAGGCAAAGGTGAGCAAGCCCTGGTCCGCCCCCTTCAGTACGGAGTCAGTGAGCCAGGGGAAGTGGAAGACTATGGAGTAAACTTTTCTTAAACATGGCTCGAAAGGGCTGAGGGAGGAGGAGGAGGAGGATAAGTCAGAGAAGGAGAGTGGGGAGAGAACAGGTTGTTCTTGAACCTTAGCCAGTGTTGGGGTAAGAGAGATAGACCAGTAGTTAGCAGTGGAAAAGGGAATACCACTTTTCTGAAAGGGAATTACTTTTGTCCTCTTAAATACCAGGGACTTTACCAGTATCGAAGAAAGGTTAAGGAGAACAAAGATGGTGAGAAACTATAACAGGAACTGAAAGATGTAGGATCTTAGGATGTAGCCCATCTGGGCTACTACAGTTGGGGTTGAGGGGAACAGATACAGAAAGTTTTGAATGGTATACCAACAAGCTGTTTCCCTTCTGCAAATGGAGGACTGACTCTGTTCGCAGTACATGAAGGATGCATACCAGGTTGCTGGTGTGGGAGGAGATGAGGTGTCTAGCACTTCAGCCATCTATTTCACTGGGCTGGCTACTAACAAGTGTTTTTATCACCACATTTTTTTTTTATCTCTTCCTTTGGGTGGTAAAGAATCTTTGAGCAACAGGATTCATGACTCAGGTTTGAATTCTTAACATTCCAGAGGTCTTGAATATGTGTGTGCTCGTAGTGGAATGTAAGTCTGTGTCTTTGCTTCTCTATTTCTCTGAACACATTCTTCTTGTTCTACTACCCCCTGCTTTTCTTTAAACCTATGGAAGGCTTTCCTTTTGGTCTTTACCACTTCCCTGACCCCTCTACAAGAACCATAATTGTCTCATGAATTTATTTTGATTACTTTTTGTCAGCATAGCTGCGATGCTTCAAGGATGGCTCCATTTATATGGTTATATTGTTGCATTGGAATATATGTTCATATTTGATTTTATTGAATAAATTTCATGTTCTTGCTGTACAGCACCTTGAAATTTTGAAAGGCGCTCAATTAAATAAACTGTATTATTATTTATTACCCCCTCTCTTCCACACCATCTATACAGTCTACCCTATCCAACTTCTATCTAAGAAAGGTATATTAAATTTAAGATCATCTCCGGGGATTTATTGTAACCCAAGTAAGACCAATATAGGAAGGACATCCTTTAGTTATAAAGGCCCAAATATGTGGAACGCTATCCCAATGTATCTAAGGAGCAGTTTTAAGAAAATATCAATTGGTAAAATAAAGAATTGGGTATTAAATTACAGCCTGAGACCAGCAACTTGCTATCCAGATTTTGCTCTAACATAAACAAATCCACGACTGTAGATCCAGTCATGGCCTCATTTGTTAGATATTGTGACATTTTGCGTCCTTTTTGTAGCCTTGTCTTACTTGCTCTTCCTTTGTCAGTCTTCACCATTCATTACTGCGGGGTGCGCACCTGCCATGGGAGCTTTTTTTTGTTTTGGGTGGGGAAGGGAGGAGTGTCCACGTGGCTGACGCTGTGTGTGGAGCATGCAGGTTGTCCGTCAGGCGCCGTAGACTCCTCTTCTATCCCAGTTCTTTTTCTCCCGCCATCGAGGTCACACCTGCTGCGTGAGTTTCTAGGCTATTTAAGTATGTCACTAGGCCTTCGTCTGTCGGCGCCACCTTTATACCTCCTCAATCCCGGTTCAGAGTGTCCTGACACCGTCGGAAGACCGATAAAACCATTCTGATTTCTTTGCCAATGGTGCCGGCTTCTTTTGCTGTCATTTGTGTTTTTTTTTCTCATCATGTCTGATTCGGGGCTAAAAAGGAAATCTAAAGCGGGCCATGCCCCCATGCGTTGGTGCCACTGTGGCTGGCTTTTCTCTGTTTTGGACCGGCATGATGTTTGTCTGTGTTGCCTGGGTCCCAACCATGATATGGATCACTATGACACTTGTTTCACCATAGACCACCATGTTCTAGAGATCCACACATTTAAGTCAGCAGGGCTACGTTGCTCAAGGGATGCCATGGCAAGATCTCTCAACCCTTCCTCCGGGTCCCCTCCTGGGTCTATATGGCCCAGTGAGGAGGGAACCTCCTCGGATTCTAGCCTTGCCATTGAGGAGGTTCCTTCTGCGCTGCCGGAGTAGCAGCCCAGTCCCCTTGGGGGCCGAGTCACGAGCACCGCCATGGCAGTCATCTCCACGGAGGTGCAGGCTCCTGTGGTGTTGTGGTCCACGTTTGCTGGGTTTGGCATCAGCAGACCCTCTGCACCACCTTCTGGTGCCACTTTGGATCCCAATGCCATTCACGGCACCAGTGATTGAGGTGGTGCTGTGTCTTGCAACGGCACCATCCTCAGTGCCGTTGCTAAGAGAGCTCCCGGGGTCACTAGTCTGATGGTTTGTGTGATCTTTTCTTCCTCAGAGGAAGATGACCCAGTGACCGATCCAGATTGGCACTCTGACTCCTTGGAGTCGGGGAGCCCTCTTGGACACGGTACCAGGTGGCCCAGTGTCCGCCTTCCAGACTCCCCAGAGCCTGTGGTCCCTGCGGTCACAGACTCCGGCACGGTGGGCACTGCGGTGGATAGCAGTCTTGGGGCGTCTGGTATGGTGGTCTCTGCTATGTGGCCGTGGCAGATGCCATATTTGGCAGATGCCATTTCTGGTGCTGCAGCTACTCCAGGGGTGGAGATGAGGATCACCTCTTCTGCAACCTCTCTTGGGGGGGGTCTGCGGAATTGGGGAGCTCCTTGGCATTGGGTTTGAGGAGAAGGGCAGCCTCAGAGTCCGAGGGGTTGAGAAGATGGGGCGAGGTGCGAAGACCTTCCTCCACTACCCTGCGGGGAGTGGGGAGGAGTCAAAGTGCTGAACCTCGCTTCTCCTCCTCCTCCTCTGTGTCTTCGGGGGTGCCTTTGGTGGGCGGCACTGAGGGTTGCCCTTCTGGATCCATGCAACCTCAGTCGCTCCACAGGGGAGATTCTCCCCCAGGGCTCCACCAGGATTTGTTTCAAAATTTGCAGCATTCGCTGACTGAATGGACCACTGAGTTCCCCCTGCACAGCGGGAGCTGCAGTCGGGTCTCGGAACCCGTGCAAAGGCCAGACATGGTCTGTGAGGTGTCCTTCCCCCATACCTCTGCAGACATCCCTTCTCCCAGGCCATGTGGGTCCTACGGGGCCCTTATCTTGGGAGCAGTTCAGAGCCACTGCAGCGGCCTTCCCTAGGTATTTTAGAGCCATGGCCAAGCAGGTTTTTCACCTGTCTCCTCTGCAGGAGGACTCTGACCTCCCCTGTTCCATGTCTTCCTCGACTTCCTTCTTGGAGGAAGAGGATCACTCAATCAACCTTTCTTCCGATGCTGATTTCACTGAATATCAGCATTTCCTCTTGAGGTTGGTGCAGGAACTCTGTATATCTCATGTGGTAAAACTCAATACTGAGCGGGAGATGCACTCTTCCCTGAGCGAGTTTAGTGCTCTCCGTCTTGTGGTTCCTTCCTGGCCTATTCCTTTCCAGGAAGCATTGATCCACATCTGGCAGTACCCAGCCACCCCAGCCCCAGCAGACTGCAGGAGACGATACTGCGCTCCCCAGGAGTCTCTTGGTTCTTTCCCTCATCCACCTTCGGGGTTGACAGCCTTAGACACTCCTTCGGGGCTTCAACACCCGTTCGCATGACTGACCACTGGATCCAGATACCGCAAAATTTGGCCAATAGGGTAAAAGAGTTTTCTCTTCAGCTCATGTGCTGCTTTGCATTAGCTCACATCCGGTGCACCACGCTGCCTACAACCTGTGGTTTATGCTGGCACAGGTTCTAGCATCTCTGCCTGATTCGGAGGAATCTAGGCAAGCCATTGCCCTTTCTGCACTTGGTCTGGAGCTTGCAAGACACCAAGCAAGGGCATCTTATGACACCAGTGAGGTGGCCTCCAGACTGGCAGGGACAGTGATCTGCATCAGGAGGACGGCATGGCTTCATCTGTCCAAATTGTCACCCATTGCCTGGCATAGGGTGACCTCCTCCGCCTTTTGGGGGACCCGTCTCTTTTCTCGCAGGGTGAAGAGAATTTTACAGGGGCACCTCTCGTTCCCCCAGCCATGGGGGATACCTCCTCGCACTGACCAGCCTTAGGCCTTGCAGGTCTACTGTGGCTCTAGGGTCTTCCCCTCCTGCACTTCCCCCGCAGGAGGCCAAAGGATCTGTTCACTAAGGGCTGTGCCAGGTCCCCTCTGGGGGGCTTGGTACTCACCCAGCAGTAATGAATGGTGAAGATTGACAAGGGAAGATATAAAAATTTAGTATCTACCGTAATTTTTGATCTTCTCTTGTATCTTCATTCATTACTGATTCCCACCCAACATCTCCTCATGGGCCTCAGTTCTTGGGCGTCGCCTCCACCCTGCTGGCCTTCCCCCTCCTTGAGGCCAACTGGGGGCCCTGTCCCCCTGGTACCTTAGGGCTCTCTATTCCTTCTCTGAAGTCACAGAACATTCAACCCGGAGGACGGTGCCCTTGCCTCTGAGGGAACTCCCTTGGATTCTCTGCACAATACAGTAGAGTGTCCCCCACTTGGGGCTTGAATAATCCTCTGGCTTATGTCACCCTCTGCCTGTCATTTTTTTCAGTGCAGTCCTAAGAGAGTCTGTGGGAATTTCCTCCATCTTCTTTTCTTATAGCACGGATATCCCATGGTTCTCTTCTCCTGAGGTGGGGACTACGCCAGTACTTCCATGGGAAAACTACCAGATTTCTTTCCTACACCTAAGTCAGGACTCACTCCTCTTCTGAGCTACACTGTTCCCCTCTAAGGGACAGTCTGTGAGACCTGGGCTTAAGATTTTCCAAGGGTGTGAGGAAGGGTCTGCCTCCACAAGTCTGACAAAACTATTAATCCCCTTCAGACCTTGGTTGTTGACCTCTTAACTGGCAGGATCCTTGCTCCTTTGTCTTCAATCCCGCAAGGGTTTTGAAACTCTTAAGTCAGTGGTCTTCCATTTTATTGTGGCAGACAGCCCTCTCCTCCCCCTTTATCCCTTACTCCATCTCTTCTATCTTTTTTTCCTTCCTTTTATTTTTTGCCTTCTCCTTTCCCCGAGACCACCCAAGGATTGTGGCCCTATGGCCACTTAGGGTAGGGTTCTTCTCCTGTCCTCTAATCAGTTTAATCCTTTTTCAGTTTATATCCTTTCCTTTTTTCTATCCATCGGCTCTCTTGCTTCTCCTTCTTTCTCTAGAACCTGATTTCTGGCCTCTCCGGCCCAACAGAACTGGGATAGAGCAGGAGTCTGTGGCGCCTTATTGACAACCTGCATGCTCCACCACATGGTCAGCGCCATTGGTGCCGATTCCCCCCAAAAAAAAAAAAAGAACATGGCGGGTGCGCCCCTCTGGCATACACCCAGCAGTAATGAATGGTGAAGATACAAGAAAAGATCAAGAATTACGGTAGGTACGTAATTTTCATTTATTGCTCCATATTATATGATAATTATGTTTAACATATTGTATTGACAGCTAGGTATATATATTAATTGTGTGGTTTACTGTAACTGAGAGTATGTCATTTATGGTACCCATTGTAAATGAGCTTTTTGTTGCTCAATTGGGATTCTTTTTACCATGTTCATGTTGTGTTCTTTGAATAAACATGAATAAAATTTTATCTATCTATCTAACTTGTCCTGAACCACCCCTCTGAATTTGTGGAAATCTGCCCTTCTGAAGTCCAAGACCTCTGTTCTTGAGTGTATTTTTTTCAATCCCAAGGGCTAATTCGAACAAAACTGAGTTGTGGTCACTGTTTGCGAGTGGCTCCCCAACTCTTACTGTGTTTACTACTTCAGAGTTGGTGAGCACCACATCCAGGATGGATCCCTGTCTGGTGGGTTCCCTTACCAGCTGCACCAGTAGACAGTCCTGAAAGGTATCCAGCATAGCCTGACTTCTAGTGCTCCTAGCCTCTGGAACATCCCAGTCTATGACAGGCAAGTTAAAATCCCCTACCACCACAACATCTCCCCTAACCACTCCCCTTCTAATTTCTTCACGGAGTTCTCTGTCCCCTGCTTCCCCTTGCCCTGGCAGTCTGCTGGAACACCCACCCCTAGGCGTAGTTTTTTACCTGCTGCTACTGTAAGCTGTGCCCACAGAGACTCTGCCCCTTTCTTACCATCCTTGATATTCTTATCTTCCATTACCTCAGTACCCTCCCAGACACGGAGGGCTGCCCCCTCCCACCAGTTTCTCTGTTCTTCCTTAGCAGTAAGTATCCAGGCACTGTGAGATCCCAGTCGTTTTTATCCATGGCCTAAATTTCAGTGATGGCTACAAGGTCCATCTTAGAGTCTGCCATCATTGCCTGGAGCTGGCTGACTTTATTGCTCAGATTTCTTGCATTGAGGCAGCCTCCTTTCCAACTACCCCCTGGATGCTTGTTGTTATTTGTTTGAATTTTACTACTGTTCTTTCTTAGCCTTCTTGGTTTCCTGTTGATTACATCACCTTTTTTGTGCACACCTACTGTTAATCTGTCCTGTATCTCATTTTGGGCCTGAATCAAGTGCTTTTGCCCATTGTTGGACTACTTTGAGGGGTCACACTGAATGTGCCAAAGTCTGTGTTGACGTCCTGCTGAAGACTGCAGTACATAGGGGCAGTCTTGGACACGAGAATGGATGTGCTCTCCTGTTGCAGGACATGGCAGACAATTTGATTGTCCAGGTGTAAGTGGTATACAGCAGCCATTATGTCTCTGCAAGAATAATGCTACATCTCCTGGGTCTCGTAGCTGTGGCATAGTGTGACTGTGTCACTGGCACGCTTTCATAGGAGAATCCCTCAGTGGATGCTCGGGGCCAGTGGGATCAGTTATCGAATGAGCTGGACCAAATGGTTCTCATCACATCATATTGGAGAGTGTTGTTAAGGTGGATGGATTATGAAAACCTGTTGAAGAGAATTTCATTCCTTGTACCAACTCCTGTACAGATTCTCACCACGGATGCCTGGACTTCAACTTGGATGCTCATCTCCCTTTACTCAGACACAAGGGTCATGGACCAAAGTGGAGGCTGAGCTACATGTAAATGTCCTGAAAATGAGAACTGTCCTGTATAGCCTCCAAGCATTTCAGAACCATCTCTATCCTGGTCCTCTGCTTAATCGAGATGGACAACATCAGCGTGATGCATTACATCAACAAACAAGGAGGCGCTCACTCCTATCCCTTATGCAGGGAAGCAATGAGAGTATGGTACAGAACTCTGTTTCATGGCCTTCGCTATCGGCCATGTATTTCCCAGGTCGCCAAAACATCTTAGTAGACAGGCTAAACAAGTTCCAGCCAATGATCCACAGATGGGATCTGACCTCTGTGGTAAACAACCTTTTCACAAGATGGTGTCGTCCAAGTCTGACCTTTTTGCTTTCCCATGCAAAACAAAACTGTCATGTTTCTGTTTCCTCACTCCAGGGTCTGGAGTTTTTAGGTGAAATGCATTGTCCCTCTCTTGGAGCAGGAAATTTCTGTATGCATCCCCCGCCACTCTTACTACGGGTGGAGAGTGCCACTTTCATTCTTATTGCTCCATTATGGCCTCACCCAATGTGGTTTCCACTCCTTCAGCATC
This sequence comes from Neoceratodus forsteri, assembly GCA_016271365.2. NCBI lineage: Eukaryota > Metazoa > Chordata > Ceratodontiformes > Ceratodontidae > Neoceratodus > Neoceratodus forsteri. Next base: position 262,530,418 of record CM057454.1, on the reverse strand, counting down.
TGGCAGTGGAGCCTTCTGTCCCTCTGCCTCTGTGATGTGGTCTTTTGTCACAGGACAAGGGGTCCCTGGTCCATCTGGACTCGAAGTCCCTACATCTGCATGCATGGTTCCTGAAGACATAGCCATTGCATGTTTTGGGGTATTTGCTAAGGTTGCTGATGTCCTGAGCACAGCTAGGAAGCCTTCTGCCAGACATGCTTACTCCCTGAACTGGGAGCATTTCACACTGTGGGCTGCTTCCTGGAATGTGGACCATTTTACATGTCCCGTGAATGCTTTGTTAGAATACTTGCTTTCCCTGTCTGCTTCTGGCCTGCAGTATTCCTTACTTAAGGTGCATTTTTCCGCGCGTATCAGCTCCACACCCCATGAATCCCTCAGTATGCTTACTATTGCAGTCAGGTCTGAGCTGCCCCAGAGAGTGGAATTTTATACAAATTAGAGAACAATGGAATGAAATTCAAATCTCTGCTGTGTGGCCACACTCCACTAAGCCCTCTAATGTCAGATTTATTTCTCCACCTGAGAAAGAAGTTGCCCCAAAGAGCCGTCTTCATCTCACTTCAAGTTTTAGCACAGTTTTTGCAGTTTTCTTAGTTCTTTTCTTCTCTGTTTGACACTCTGCTTTAGTTTAGGTTTAGTTTTATTTTCTTTAAGTGCTTTTTCCAGTTCCTGAGCAGTTCCCAGGAACAGGAGAAAACTCCTTTTTCATTGCAGTTTTCACATTTTAAACCGCTCTAAGTGCGATGTCTTGTTTAAAAAAAAAAAAAATGTAGCTAAATATCTCTTTTTAGCCGATTTGTGGCTGTTAATGCTTCAGTTCCCCAGTCCTCGGGCACCAAGGCGTGATTGGTTATTTCAAACAACATGAAGTCTTGCTGTAGTCTGACAATCTGCACTTAGCTCCAGCCTTTAAACTGCCCCGGAAAGTAGAGAGTTAATTTTCTATACAGTGCATAGAACGTTGAGCTCGAGCTCAGTTGAGGTCTCAGTCTGCAGCACTTTGAAACCCAACTGTCAGATTCTTTACTCTGCCTCACTGAACGGTCGCTCCGGAGATTTCTTCTTCTGCTCGGTTCAAAGTCGGTTAAAGTTGTCTGTTTTATTCTGAATTATTTTCCGCATTGTCGGTTCAGGCTCTGTCTGCGGTACAGTAAGTACTTTAGGTAGATCTCTGTTTCTATTGTGGAAATTGGAAAATTTGTATTTCTCGATCGGTTTAGTTGAACCGATCCATTAGTTACATCTATCTTTAGTGTGTGGTTACAGGTCCTTATCGGTTTTAAAAAAAAAAACTTAATTTGTGCGTCTTTTTCCAATACTCATATTACGGTTAGAAACCGATAAGGGAATCTTGCCTGGCGGTTGCCGAAAAAAGGGTAAGTTTGGTTAGGTAGGCCATGTCTGAGAAACCCAAGAAAAAAACCGGGCCCACTGGGTTTCAACACAGCAGAGAGTGTAGGGAGGTCTTTGCTAAGGCGGATCCCCACACCACCTGTGTTTATTGTCTGGGGTTTGACCACCTTGATACAGACTGCCAAATATGTAAAAACTTTCCTAAGTCTACGCTGGAAAAAAGATTAGGTAGACTTAGGAAAAAGGAGGCCGAGAAGTCCGCTGACCCGGATGGCCAGCCCATTTCGGTTCCGACCGAACCAGAAGGAGTGCCCTCTGTCCAGGGCGATACTTCTTCGAGCAAGAGGAGAGCCAATCCTGAGGGATCAGTTCCTACAAAAAGAAAACGCAAAGAGAAATCGACCGGTTCGGATCCAGAGGTTCATGTTCCGAATGCCGAAGAAATAGCCAGAGCGATTCGGATTGTTGAATCGCTTCATCCAGTTCCGACCGATCCGGCGCCTTTTGGCAGGGGTTCGGTTCTGTCAGTTCCCCCGGTTCAAGATTATACCCCTGAAGACTTTTATGAACCGGAGTTTGAAGAGGAGGGGGATTTTGAAGATGATGGTGAAAGTCTGGATGTGCCTGTGGAACCGGACATCTCCCCAGACAGACCTTCTGGTGTTTCCCCTCCTAAGCTCTCTGAGTCCCTTCCCCACTACCTGTTTTACAGAAAAGTGGCTGAAACCCTCCAGCTTCCTATGGAGGAGGCTGTGGAGGATCAAGAGGAGCCTGATTTTGTTGAAATGATGGACATCCCAGAGTCCAGGAGACTGTCTATTCCCCTTCATAAGTCCTGTGGGAAGCAGACACAAAAAATCCTAGTCTCCTAATTCTGTAGCTCCTGTTGACAGAAGGATGGACAAGAGGTATACTTTATCAGGCTCAGATACAGAGTTTTTCTACCAGCAATGCAGCCATGTTTGGGTAGTGCAGGCTGCAGCCTGTGACAAGGCAAATATTCCCTTGGCTTCACAACCCCCCCCCCCCCAAGACAAAGATTCCAGGAAGATGAATGCCATGGCAAAGAAACAGTACATGGCATCCTCCTTGGGACTCAGGCAGGCTAACTATATGGCCTATACAGCCAGGTACCAGAAGTCCAGGTGGGACACTGTACTGGCACTGGCTAAGCAGGCCTCCCACAACTGGCCAAGGAGCTGGAGGAGGTGGCTGCTGATGGGATTGAGGCATCAAAGGTACAATTTCATGCTGCTGTGGACTCCAGTGATGTGTCATCAAGAGTTATGGCTACATCTGTGGCTCTTCGGAGGATGGCTTGGCTCAGATGTACTAGTCTCTCACAGGACACCCAGGCTAAGGCCATGGATTTCCCGGTGGTGGGTAATTCTCTGTTTGGGGAGCAGACAGAGAATTACATGCAGAAAATGAATGAGTACAGGACCACTTATAGGAGTGCTCAGGCCAAGGAGAGGCAGGCAACTCCTCAAAGGCAGCAATCCAGGGGCAGGGGCAGGCCTTTTCATAGAGGAGATTCTTCAGAGGGAGAGGCAGAAGGGGGATGAGCAGGGCTACATCCACTCCTCAGCCTAAGGCACCTGCCAAGCAGACACCCTGATGGGTCTGCCCGGGTCGACTCTCCTATCCCTGTAGAGGTCGGGCTGGCTTACTTCATCCAGGACTGGATGTCTGTTACTTCAGACAAGTGGGTCCTGGAAGTAGTAAGCCAGGGACTGGTTCTCAGCTTCAAAAAATTTCCGAAGATGAGAGCTAGATCTTTTCCACCTGCAGGTCTCCTCGAAACCCTTGCCCTAGAGGCAGAGGTTTCATCTCTTCTGGCCTTAAGAGCCAAGAGAGAGTTCCTACCTTACACCAGGGCAAAGGTCTGTACTCCAGGTACTTCCTTACCCCAAAAAAGACAGGAGAGTGGCAACCTGAACAAACATCTTTTAAAACCAAGGTTCAAGATGGTGACTCTGGAAACAATTCTTCCCTCTCTAAGGCCAGGCGACTGGCTAGTGTCCCTGGACCTCAAAGATGCCTACTTTCACATCCCTATCAGGTGCTCCCACAGAAAGTACCTCAGGTTCAAGTTGCCCTCAGGCCGTTATCAGTTCAAAGCAATGCCCTTTGGTCTAACATCAGCTCCAAGGGTTTTCACGAAGTGCCTGGCAGTAGTAGTTGCCTTTTTAAGAAGGCAAAAGATTTCCATTTTTCCATATCTGGACGACAGGCTCATACTGGGTCAGTCTCCAGACCGAGTCAAGTCAGACCTGCAAGTGACCCAGCAGGTGCTCACTTCCCTGGGATTTCTTCTCAACCTCCCCAAGTCAGTTCTCAAACCGGTGCAGCTTCTTACATTTATAGGGGCAGAACTAGATACTGTCAAAGCAAGAGCCTTTCTTCCTCTGGAAAGGGCAAGAGTTCTTATAGAACTGGCTTCTTCCTTCAGCCTTCAGGTGTCCCGACCAGCAAGGCATTTCCTTCAGCTTTTGGGCCACATGGCAGCTTCTACAGCAGTGGTCCAAGGGGCAAGATTCCAGATAAGGGACATTCAGTTCCATCTGTGGGCCTTTTGGTCCAAAAGGAAGGATCCTCTTACCAAACTGATTCCAGTGGCTCGGACACTGATCCATGCTCTTCAATGGTGGCAGGATCAGGACAATTTAAGGCAAGGGGTCCCATTTGTTACTCAGTCTCATTCAGTGGTCCTTACCATGGATGCTTCCCTTTTGGGGTGGGGAGCCCATCTGGGGGCTCTCACAGCCCAGGGACTGTGGTCCCCTCAGGAATCCCTTCTTCATATCAATCTCCTGGAACTCAGGGCAGTTTTTCTGGCCCTGCAAGCTTTCTCTCAGTCAGTGCAGAACAAGGTGGTTCAGGTCAGAACAGACAACACCACCAGCATGTGGTACATCAACAAGCAGGGAGGCACTCGGTCCATGGCCTTGTGCATGGAAGCCATGAAATTATGGTCCCTGGCTTACTCTCTGCAGACCTCTCTGATAGCAGTCCACCTTCCAGGGAAGGACAATGTGCTAGCAGATGCACTGAGCAGGATCTCCCAGGGCCATCACGAATGGTCCCTGGACCCTCTGGTGTTAAAAGTGATTTTTTCAAGTTGGGGCACTCCAGAGATGGATCTCTTTACAGCCCCAGACAATCACCAACTTCCTCTGTTTTGTTGCAGACCCCAGTCTTGGTCTCAGTCCCTCTGGATGCTCTGATGTTGAACTGGAAGGAAATTTCTCTATGTCTTCCCACCCTTTCCTCTACTATTCAAGGTTCTGGTCAAAGTAAGATCACAACCGTGCAAAGTGATTCTGATTGCTCCAGATTGGGCCAGGCAGCCCTGGTACCCACACTTACTGTCCCTAGCAGTCCGTCTTCCCCCTGTCTCTTCCCAGGAATTACAACCTGTTAACCTCCTCTCAGGAGAGGATTTGGTACCCCAATCTTCAGTCCCTCAATCTCAAGGCATGGCTCTTGAAGAGCTTGAGTATGCAGATTTGCATCTGTCCCAAGGGGTTCTGGATATTCTCAAAGCCTGCCACCAGAAAGACTTATGACTCCAAATGGAAAAGATTCAGCATTTGGTGTTCCAAGAAGCATATATCTCCAGACACTGCTGAATTGCCTACAGTTCTGGATTATATGGTCAGTCTTAATGGTCTAGGCCTCAGACCAGCTACTCTCAAGGTACACTTGTCAGCTGTTTCTGCTTTTCTGTCAGTGGGAAAGCCTTCCTCACTGTCATCTCACCTTGTATTCTGTTAATTTTTCAAGGGATTGCTTCATACCAATCCTTCCTTTAGGGATCCTGCCCCTGCCTGGGACCTAAATGTTTGCATTGCTCAACTTATGCAACCCCCCATTTGAGCCTATGTCCTCAGCAGAGCTTAAGTACTTGACTTGGAAAACTGTGTTTTTGGTATCCATTACCTCTGCCAGACGTATCAGTGAATTGCAAGCCCTGTCAGTGGAACCTGATTTTATCTCATTCCATAGAGATAAAGTGGTCCTTAGAACCAATAGGAGGTTCTTGCCCAAAGTGGTTTCAGACTTCCATTTGAATCAGTCCATGTCTCTCCCTGTTTTCTTTACTGATCAGTCTTCCTCAGGGGAGAGGAGGCTTCACAGTTTAGATGTTAAAAGAGCCCTTAACTACTACATAGAGAGTACCAAGGGTCACAGGTTTGATTTCCTCCAGTTGTTCCTCACTTATGGGGAAGTGGGAAAGGGAAAACCTGCCACCAAGAGAACTATTGCCAGGTGGATTGTTTCTTGTATACAATTCTGCTATGAGAAACTGGGAAAAATTCCACCCTCAGGCCTGAGGGCTCATTCCACAAGAGGTACAGCTGCTTCCCTGGCTCCTGCCAGGGATATCCCTCTTAGAAATTTGTCAAGCAGCCACCTGGAAAACAGTCCATACCTTTACCAAGCATTACCCTCTGGATATCCAGACTAGGAGTGATGCTCGGTTAGGCACAGCAGTACTTCAGACCTTGTTCCCAAAGTAGGCTCTGTCCCTCCTCCATGGAGGTACTGCTTGGTAGTTTGCAGATTGTCAGAATACAGCAAGACTTCATGTTGTTCGAAGAAAAAATTACCTTAGTAATTGTGTTTCTTCTAATGGAGTCTTGCTGTATTCTGACCTCCCTCCATGCCTCCCCTCTCAGAACCTGTTTTTGGGATGTAGGTGAGCAGGTGCAGTGTTGCACCCCAGGGGTGTCTTCAGCACACCCTCCATTTTATATGGGTGCTTTGTATTATAATCTTTATTTTTGGATAGGTTTTGGTTTTGGGTTTCCTGAGTTGAGTCTTCCTTTGGGAATCCAAAACTTTCTGTTGCCAGTTGGCTAGTTTTAAACATTTTTTACAATTTCCACATAGTCAGTGAGTGTTTGCTTGTAAGAATCTGACAGTTGGGTTTCAAAGTGCTGCAGACAGAGATCTCAACTGAGCTCGAGCTTAACGTTCTATGCAGTGCATAGAAAAATTGACCCTCTACTCTCCAGGGCAGTTTAAAGGCTGGAACTAACTGCAGATTGTCAGAATACAGCAAGACTCCATTACAAGAAACACAATTACTAAGGTGAGTAATTTTTTCTTTTGTTTTATTTTAGTATTTTAATTCTTAAATAAGCATTTTTTGTTAGCCATTTGCATATATTTAGGAACCGAACAGCAAACTCTATTTTTCATTTGGGAGCTAATTTTTTTGGTGGGTGTGTCACAATTGGCCTGTCTGATAAGTTCAAAAAGAAATTGGGATCTACAGGCTTTAAAAATTGCATTAAGTACTTCAATCTCCTGGCTAAAGTGGACTGCCATGAGTTGTGTTTAAGGTGCCCGGGTCCAGACCACCTTTTCTCTGATTGTGAGCTTTGTATTAATTTCTGCCTTAAAACCTTTAAGAAGAGGGCCAAAAAATTGGAAGACTTAATGGCTTCTCAGTCCGCCTCTATGTCACCTAAGCACACTGATGAGGGTTCATGCTTTCATAGTAAGCAGAAGGACAAATCTGCTAAAGATGCCTCAGAGTCCAGGGTGTCTGAACAGGGGAACCCTGAGTCAAGTAAACATAAAAGACCCTCGGAGCAGGTTCCGGAGGCGGTACCTGCTAAGAGAAAAGAAAAATAAAATCATGTTGCTGCCCCTTCTTCTGAAGAAGGAAAGGAGCCATCAGTGGACAGAAAGAAAATGTCCTCAGTGGAGGACATGGCTAAGGCAAGGCAGTTTCTCCAGTCCTTTCAGGCCATTGGGTCACTTATGGGTATGCCAGTTCTCTCTCCAGTTCTGATTCCCACCCCGGTTCCGGAGGATCAGGGGGCCGAGTTCTGTGGTGATGATGATAATGAGGAGGAGGAGGAAGAGGGGAGCCTATAAAGCTCGATGATTCTCCGGAGCAGGAGTTCATTTCTCCTTCTTGGGGCCAGGATGATTTTTCCTCATGTTACTCTTTTGTGAGGCAGATGGTGAACAGCCTCAACTTCTCTACCCAGGAGACTGTGAAGAATAAGGATGAGATAGAGTTTCTGGACATGATGGCATTAGCCCCGACCAGGAGGTTGCTCCTTCCAATGCATAAACCCCTTAATAAGGCAACCAGTAGGCTGTTACAGACTTGTGCTTCCACCCCTGGTATTGACAAAAACATTGAAAAGAAGTACTACCTTAATGGGCCTACTACCCACCTCGACCATGAAAGGATGGTACAGGCTGCAGCCTGTGATGAGGCAAAGGTTCCTGTCTCTACCCAACCCCCCCCAGACAAGACTCCAGTAAGCTGGATAATATGGCAAGAAAGTCTGTACCTCTGCATCTCTGCTGCTATGGCAGGTGGCCTACATGGCTTATACTGTCCAATACCAGAAGACGCTATGGAGCTCCATCCAGGCCATGAGTGAAAAGGCTTCCAGGGATTTGGCACATCACTTAGCAGACACTGCTAAATCAGCCCTGGATGCCACTAAGTACCAGTTTCATATTGCAGTGGATACCAGTGACACCACCTCCAGGGTCATAGCCTATGCTATATCCCTAAGAAGGTTTGCTTGGCTCAGGACTACAAATGTCTCCCAAGATGCTCAAGCAAAGGCCATGGATTTTCCCTGTGAAGAAAATTCCTTATTGGGTGACAAGACAGAGGCATACATGAAAAAGGTGGAAGAGTACAAAGCCACCTATAAAAGCAACACTGAGAAGGAAAAGGCCTCCACTTCCAATAGGCCTTATGGAAGGGGAGGTAGAGGTAGTTTTTTTTTTTCCCCCTGTCGTTTCCTGCCTTATGACTTCTCCTAGCTGAGAGGCTTCTTTAGTGGCAGAGGCAGGAGAGGCTCCAAGTACGCTGACCCAACCCCAGCTCCCAAAGATCAGCCCAAGCAGAACCCCAGACAAGTTGGTCCAGGTCGACCATCCATTGCCAGTGGGGGGAAGGCTGGCTCACTTTTTTAAGGAATGGAAGAACATAACCACAGACAAGTAGGTCCTGGAAGTAGTGAGCCAAGGGCTCACCCTGCCATTCAAAAAGTTCCCCAGATTTCTTTCAGGTTCACTGAAACTTTACACCACTCACTCCAGCAGAAAAGATCCTGCTGGAATTAGAGGCCAAAAGTTGTAGACAAAGGCAGCAGCAAAAGTCTCCCATCTCAGTGGGGAAAGGGCCTTTGCTCAAGATACTTCCTCACCCACTAGAAAAATGGGGAGTTGCAACCCATTTTAGACCTCAGATATCTCACCAAACACCTCAGAAAGGAAAAGTTCAAGATGATAATCCTGACTACAGTGATCCCGTCCCTTCAGCAAGGGGACTAGCTAGGGTTTCTGGACCTGAAAGATGCCTGCTTCCATATTCCAGTCAGGCCCATCTGCAGGAAGTATTTAAGATTCAGGGTAAGAACTGTTCGCTATCAGTTTGCTGCCCTCCCTTTTGGACTTTTATCAGCTCCCAGAGTGTTCACATAGTGCTTAGCTGTGGTGGCAGTGTACCTCAGGAGGGAAGGAGAACTAGATCTTCTTCAACAGGTAATACACTTGGGTGTCTGCCAGAGGGCGCTCTCATTGACAGTAGCTTTCACCAGCAGTGTTGAATGGGGGCCACCCACAGTGACGTCAAGTCATGCATATGTATAAATTTACGTGGGCAGTCCCTAGTGGCCTCAGTTCTTTTCCTGCCATTTCCCAGCTTGCTTCATGTGCCACTTTCATTGCTAGTGTGACGACGCTTTCATTGACAAGGAAAGATCACAGTTTTTTGTTATTCTCTATGTCCAGTTCGGAGTCCCTTTTCTGCAAGTACTGTTGTGGAAGAAAGATTTCCCGATATGATAACCTCTCTCTCTCTCTGCAGCCACTGTCTGGGTGCTGCCCACAATATCCTCTCCTGTGCTCATTGCCAGGAATTCAACCAAGCTACATGTTGTCGACGACTCAATGAATTAGAATCCTTCCTCATAGAGTAGAAGGTAGCATTTCCTGAAACAAGGAATGCAGTCCCGCTCCTCGTCTCTGCCACCGTCAACGAGCTCCCAGGCTTCTCAATTGAAGCACCATTCATCGAAGCATAAGCACTGAGACAAGGACAAGGCCTTGGGAGGACATTGTATGGTCCCTCAACCACTGACGGCTTCCACCTCTGGTCACTCATCGGCAACTTGGACCTCTCCCCCTCTGGTTCAAAAGACCCAGATGGTCCTTGCAACTCTGGCCCAGAGTATGGAGGCCTCCATTCCGATCAACACTCAGCTCTGTCAGCGACCTCTCTGCCTGTCATGTCGTCAGTTACCCCTACAGAGGCTTTGTCCATCCTGGCTATCACCCAGGTCCCTCAGTCAACGATGGCTCACTCAGTCTTCAATGACCTGTCCCTCCAGCATGGGACAGGGTTCTTCGTCGATGACTACTGCTTTTAAGCATTCATTGATGTCTGTTTTTTCAACCCCTACTAAATGATCCTCCAGCATGGATCCAAGGTTCACTTCAACGGCTTCACCCTCTTTACCATCACCATCCTAGCCCATTTCTTACCGGGCTCAATGGGTTCAGCATCGGACATGGCTTCCCAGACTTCAGGCTCTCTGCTCCATCCACAGCCCAGGCCCAAGCCCTCCATCCTGCCCCCTGCTAGCATGGGGTCTACAGGAGTGCCTCCTTCATCCTCCTCAGCCTCGTTGATGACTCCCACCATTGACGTGGCCACTGTGGTCCAAAATGTCCTGGAGGTCATGAAAGCCATGCAATAGCCTCCTCCCCCACCTCCCTTCTCTCCCTTGCCCCACCTCGCAAGCGGGTTCACCGTGAGCCAACTCCTCTTCTGTCCTTTCAGCCACTGGAAGAGGGGGATCTAGACTATGTTGAGGAAGTAGAAGAGGAGGATCTAGATAATGATGGGGTATGCACCCCTTCTAGTGCCTTGTTCTCTGCCTCTAGTGTTCTTGGTGGGGGACAATCCTGGGATCTATACCCCTTCCTGGACATCATGGCCAAATTGTAACAGATCACAGGGTTCATAACCACCAACCAGGACAGGCACCGCCAAAACTTGGCAAAGTATTTGGATTTGTTTATTTATTCATTTGATAACCAGGTTGGTGCACTGATACGAAGACTTTTTTAGGCACAGTATGGGCCAGAAACTGGCACAAGCAACACAACATACAGTGAGAACAGTGTAGACCATACAGGGAACATAACAGGGAATCAGTGTAGTTCAAGCAAAACAGAGAAAATATAAGATAAACAGTACCAGGTACATCAACAGTTGAGCATACCAAGTTATATAAAATTTAGGTAAACATTGTAAAGTTGCTCTATCAGTCAACAGTAGGAATGTTAAGCATCTGCAGAGCCAGTAAAGTACCTGGAGGTACACAGGAAACACTTAGACATAAAAACAAAGCCATATTGCAGGATAGAAAGAATGATCTGTGAGCCAGTATTCAGGGCGGGAGAGGAGAACGGTGTACTAGACAGGAAGGGGTGGGCTGTAAGGGTGGTGAACTCGTGCTAACGACCTGCAGGTAGATGCAGGTCGAGGAGGACAGAAATTGCATTCTTATTAGGGAATTAAGATTTAGAGGGAGGTCTGGGGAACGCAGGGAGGAGGAGGGGAGGTCATTTCACAGTGAGGGTCCAACTGAGGAGAAGGCTCTTAGACCCATCCTCATAGTTATGTTAGGACATTCTAATTGGAGGTGGGAAGACTGACGTAGATTGCGGCAGTAGGTTCTGGGCCAGATAAGAATGAATAGTGAAGAGTAGGAGGGATTGTGCAAGGTATCAGCAGTGGTCCAGGCCAGCAGATAATAGCGCCACACTTGTGGAGAGAGCCAGTTAAGGGACTGGTAAAGAGAGCCATGATGAGTGAGGACAGGGACATGGAGGGCAAGGTGGCATATACGATTGTAGGTACCATCCAGGTGGTTCAGGTTGGTAATGGAGGTGAGGGAGTACACCGGGCAGCCATAATCAAGGAGGGGGAGGAAGTTGCCACGGGCAATAGCAAGGCCGAGTCAGCCATTGTGGTTTCTCCCCTCATCCAGGCCTACCAGGATGCCGTTTTTATGGCTAGGCACTGCCCTTCCACAGTCCCTCTGATTCCTAAGAAGGCGGATCGCCTTTACCAGGCTCCCGCTGACCACCCCTTTTTTGCCTCTTCTCCACAGACAGATTTGGTGGTCATCATCAATGCTGCACATGATTGGACCAAGCATCCTAAACACTTGAACTGTCTGCCTCCGGACAGAGAATCAAAATTGGTTCTGATGGGGGAAAGGGTCTATGCCTCATCCACCCTTATTTTTCGTATCCTGAATTATGAAGCATGTGCTAAAGTACCAAAAACAGCTTTGGACTGCTGCCTCCAAAGTAGCAGCGAAGCTTCACCAGTCCAGTGATACTGGCCAGTTGCTCACTACCCTTAAGACGGGTACTAGTCTTTCCCAGGATCTCCTCCGTGTGGGTTATGACACCGTGGATGCCTCTGCCTGTACCTCAGCAGATGGGTATTACTCTTCACCACCATGCCTGGCTCCATGTTTCTGACTTTACCCAGGACATGCAGCAGACCATCTTAAATGCTCCCTTTAACGGACAGAAACATTTTGGTTCAGACAGAGAAACTGTTCTTCATACAACATGAAGTCTTGCTATATTCTGACTATTGCAGTGATCTCCAACCTTTGAACTGCCCCGGAGAACAAAGAGTTAACTTTCCATGCAAGGCATGGAATGCTGAGCTCGAGCTCGGTTGAAGCCTCTGTCTGCTGTTGTTTGAACCCCTACTGTCAGATTCTTTACTCCGCCTCACTGAACAGTCGCTCCGGAGATTTCTCCTTCGCTCGGTTCAAAAAAGTCGGTTAAAGTGTCATTTTTTCGCTTGGTTTCAACCGAATTTCTGCTTCTAACCTGTCAGTTTAAGTCTCTGTCTGTGGTTCCGTGAGTACTAGATAGGTTTTCTATATTAGTTTTCTGTGTGGAACTTGTAAACATTGGATCGGTTCGGTTTGAACCGATCAGGTTTGTGTAAAATAAACTTCTGTTCTTATTAGAGTGTGGTAACCAGTCCTTATCGGTTCTAAAAACGGATTTCATTACGTTTTTTTCCAAGACCCGTAACACGGTCAGGAACCGATAGGGGTGTCTTGCCTGGCAGATTGCCGAAAAAAGGGTACGTTTTGGTTAGGATTGGCCATGTCTGAGAAACCCAAGAAAAAAACTGTGCCCACTGGGTTTCAACACTGTAGTGTGTGTGGGGAAGCCTTTGCTAAGGCTGATCCCCACACCACCTGTGTTTATTGTCTGGGGTTTGGCCACTTCAATTCAGACTGCCAAATTTGTAAAAGTTTTCCCAAAGCTACCCTGGATAAGAGAGTAGGTAGACTGAGGGAAAGGGAGGCCGAGAAGTCCGCTGACCCGGATGGCCAGCCCGGTTCAGTTCCGACCGAACCAGAAGGAGTGCACTCTGACCAGGGCAGAACTTCTTCGGGCAAAAGGAGAACCGATTCTGAGGAGTCGGTTCCAGTGAAAAGAAAAAGAAGGAATAAATCATCCGGTTCGGATCCACAAGTTCTTTCTCCCACCACTGATGAGATAGCCAAAGCGATAAGGATAGTTCAATCGCTAACTTCGGTTCCGGCCGAACCGGCACCATCGGTCAGGGGCTTGGTTCGGTTGGTTCCCCCGGTTCCGCATTATACTTTAGAAGAATTTTATGAACCGGAGGAGGAGGAGAGAGAGTATGAAGATAATGATGATGATGGTGATTATGAAAGTCTAGATGTGCCTATTGACCCGGACATCTCCCCAGACAGACCTTCAGGTGTTTCTCCTCCTAGGCTTTCTGAGTCCCCTTCCCACTTTATGTTTTACAAAAAAGTGGCTGAAACCTTCAGCTTCCTATGGAAGAAGCAGTAGAGGATCAGGAGGAGCCTGATTTTGTTGAGATGATGGACATCCCAGAGTCCAGGAGATTGTCTATTCCTCCATAAGTCTTTTGGGAACAGACATTTAAAATTTAAAACTCCTAATTCCATACCTCCTGTGGACAGAAGAATGGACAAGAGGTATACTCTTTTATGCTCAGACACGGAGTTCCTTCCAGCAATGCAGCCATGTTGGGTAGTGCAGGCTGCTGCCTGTGATAAGGCAAATATTCCCTTGGCTTCACACCCCCCAGACAAGGACTCCAGGAGGATTGATGCCATGGCAAAGAAACAGTACATGGCAGCATCTTTGGGACTCAGGCAGGCTAACTATATGGCCTACACAGCTAGATACCAGAAGTCCAGGTGGGACACTGTGATGGCTATAGCTAAACAGGCCCCTGACCAGCTTGCCAAGGAGCTGGAGTGGGTGGCTGCAGATGGGATTAAGGCATCCAAGGTGCAATTTCATGCTGCTGTGGACTCCAGTGATGTTTCATCTAGAGTCATGGCTACATCTGTGGCCCTTCGGAGTATGGCTTGGCTCAGATGTACTAGCCTGTCACAGGATACCCAGGCTAAGGCCATAGATTTTCCTGTCATTGGTAATTCTGTGTTTGGGGAGCAGACAGAGAACTACATGAAGAAGATGGACGAGTACAGGACCACCTACAGGAGTGCTCAGGCCAAAGAAAGGCAAGCCACTCCTCAGAGGCAGCATTCCAGGGGCAGGGGCAGGCTCTTTCATAGGCCTTTTTACCAAGCCCAGGTCCCCTCTTCTGCTTTTGCTCAGAGGGGGTTGCTTAGAGGGAGAGGCAGACGGGGTATGAGCAGGCCTGCTTCCACCCCTCAGCCTAAAGCCCCTGCCAAGCAGACACCCTTATGGGTCTGCCTGGGCTGATTCTCCACTACCTGTAGGGGGCAGGCTGGCTTACTTTGTCCAGGACTGGAAGTCTTTAACATCAGACAAGTGGGTCCTGGAAGTAGTAAGCCAGGGACTGGTTCTCAGCTTCAAAAAATTTCCCAAGATGAGAACTAGATCCTTTCCACCTGCAAATCCTTCAGTGGCCCTTGCCCTAGAGGCAGAGGTTTCTTCTCTCTTGGCTCTCAGAGCCATAGAAAGGGTTCCTACCCTACCTAGGGGCAAAGGACTGTATTCCAGGTACTTCCTAACCCCCCAAAAGACAGGAGAATGGCAGCCCATCCTGGATCTGAGATATCTAAACAAGCACCTTTTAAAGCCAAAATTCAAAATGGTGACTCTGGGAATAATTCTGCCCTCTCTAAGGCCAGGGGACTGGCTAGCATCCCTGGACCTCAAGGATGCCTATTTTCACATTCCCATCAGGTGCTCCCACAGAAAGTACCTCAGGTTCGAGTTGCCCTCAGGCCACTATCAATTCAGAGCAATGTCCTTTGGTCTAACATCAGTCCCAAGGGTGTTCACAAAGTGCCTGGCAGTAGTGGTTGCTTTCCTAAGGAGAAAAAAGATCTCCATCTTTCTATACCTGGACGACTGGCTCATAGTGGGTCAGTCTCCAGACCAAGTCAAGTCACATCTTCAGATAACTCAGCAACTGCTCACTTTCTTAGGATTCCTCCTAAACCTTCCAAAGTCAGTTCTAGAGCCAGTGCAGCTCCTCACCTTTATAGGGGAGGAGCTGGATACAATAAGAGCAAAGGCCTTCCTTCCCCATGGACAGGGCAAGGACACTAGTACAACTGGCCTCTTCTTTCACCCTTCAGGTGTCTCAACCAGCAAGGCACTTCTTGCAGCTCCTGGGCCACGTGGCAGCCTCTACAGCAGTGGTCCAGGGGGCAAGATTTCAGATGAGGGACATTCAGTTCCACTTGAGAACCTTCTGGTCCCAGAGAAAGGATTCCCTGACCAAACTAGTCCCAGTGACTCGAACCCTGATCCAGGCTTTGCAGTGGTGGCAGGATCAGGACAATTAAGGCAAGGAGTTCCTTTTGTCACTCAGTCTCATTCTCTAATCCTCACCACAGACGCCTCCCTCTTGGGCTGGGGAGCCCACTTGGGGGATCTTACCACCCAAGGGCTGTGGTCACCTCAAGAATCTCTGCTTCACAACAATCTCTTGGAACTTAGAGCAGTGTTTCTGGCACTACAAGCTTTTTCCAAGTCTGTTCAGAACAAAGTAGTCCAGATCAGAACAGACAATACCACCACAATGTGGTACATCAACAAGCAAGGGGGCACTCGGTCTACGGCTTTGTGCACAGAAGCAATAAAGTTGTGGTCTCTGGCCTATTCCCTGCAAACTTCTCTCACAGCAGTTCACCTCCCAGGAAAGGAGAATGTCCTGGCAGATGCTCTCAGCAGGATATCTCAGGGCCACCACGAATGGTCCCTAGATCCCCTAATTTTGAAGGTGATTTTCTCCAGATGGGGCACTCCACAGATGGATCTTTTTGCAGCCCCAGACAATCACCAGCTTCCTCTCTTTTGCTGCAGACCCCCAGTATTGGGCTCAGTCCCCCTGGATGCTCTGGTACTCAATTGGGAAGGGAAGTTCCTGTATGCTCCCCCCACCCTTCCCTCTCCTGTTCCAGGTGCTAGTCAAGATCAGGTCTCAACCCTGCAATGTGATTCTGATCGCTCCAGACTGAGCCAGACAGCCCTGGTACCCACTGTTGCTGTCCTTAGCAGTCCACCTTCCCCTGTCTCTTCCCAGGAATTACAACCTGTTGACATCCTCTCAGGGGAGGGTTTGGTATCCGAATCTCAAATCTCTCAATCTCAAGGCCTGGCTCTTGAAGAGTTAAGAGTTTGCTGATCTGCACCTCTCTCAAGGTGTTCTGGATATTCTAAAGGCTTCTCGAAAGCCTTCCACCAGAAGGACTTACAACTCCAATGGAAAAGGTTCACTATTTGGTGCTCTGGTAAGCATATTTCTCCAGAATCTGCTGGGTTGCCTACAGTCCTGGACTATATGGTTCATCTCAGTGGCTTGGGACTCAGACCAGCTACACTCACAGTACATTTGGTAGTTGTTTCTGCTTTTTTGTCAGTAGGCAAGCCCTCTTCTTTTTCAGCCCATCCTGTATTTTGCAAATTCTTCAAGGGACTGTTGCATACCAATCCTCCCTTCAGGGACACTGCTCCTGCTTGGGACCTTAATGTTTGCATTGCTCAGCTTATGCAACCCCCTTTTGAGCCTTTGTCCTCTGCAGAGCTTAAGTACTTGACTTGGAAAACTGTGTTTTTGATAGCCATTACCTCTGCCAGGCACGTCAGTGAATTGCAAGCCCTGTCAGTGGAGCTTGATTTCATCTCTTTCCATAGAGATAAAGTGGTCCTAAGAACTAACAGGAGGTTTTTGCCTAAGGTGGTTTCAGATTTCCACCTTAATCAGTCTATGTCTCTTCCTGTTTTCTTCACTGACCATTCCTCCTCTGGAGAGAGGAGGCTGCACAGCCTGGATGTAAAAAGGGCCTTTAGCTACTACATAGAGCGCACCAAGGGTCACAGGTTTGACTCCCTCCAGTTGTTCCTCACTTATGGAGAGGTCAGTAAGGGAAAACCTGCCACTAAAAGATCTGTTGCCAGGTGGATTGTCTCTTGTATACAATTCTGCTATGAAAAATTGGGTAGAATCCCACCCTCAGGCCTGAGGGCTCACTCTACTAGAGGTACAGCTGCTTCCCTGGCTGCTGCCAGGGATATTCCTATCTTAGAGGTTTGTCAAGCAGCCACCTAGAAAACAGTCCATACTTTCACCAAGCATTACTCTTTGGATATCCAGGCTAGGAGTGATGCTCGGTTTGGCACAGCAGTACTTCACAGCCTATTCCCAAAGTAGGTTCTGTCCCTCCTCCATGGAGGTACTGCTTGGTAGTCTGTGATAGTCACAATACAGCAAGACTTCATGTTGTTTGAAGAAAAATTTACTCACCTTAGTAATGTTGTTTCTTCTAATGGAGTCTTGCTGTATTCTGACCTCTCCTCCGCATCCCCTCTCAGAACCTGGTTTTTGGGATGTGGGTGGGCAGGAGCAGTGTTGGCACCCAGAGGTGCCCCCTTTTCTCACCCTCCTTTATTTTGGATGTGTGTTGTGTTTATTTTTTGGGGGGGGGGTTTCCTGACTTGAGTCTTTGCTTTGAAACTGAAAAAAACCTTTTTATCAAATTTAGTTGCCAGTTGGCTAGTGTGAGTTTACAGTTTCCACACAGAACACCCAGTGAGTATAACTCGTAAAGATCTGATGGTTGGGGTTCAAACAACAGTAGACAGAGGCTTCAACCGAGGTCGAGCTCAGCGTTCCATGCCTTGCATGGAAAGTTAACTCTTTGTTCTCCGGGGCAGTTCAAAGGTTGGAGATCACTGCAATAGTCAGAATACAGCAAGACTCCATTAGAAGAAACAACATTACTAAGGTGAGTAATTTTTTCTTAATGACTTACAGGCCTCGGGTCAGACTCTCCATACCATACACACAATGCACCATACTCCACTGGCTGTCTCCCAGCAGCGTCCATACCTGTCCTTTTAATATTGGTGAGCTTCTCATCAGCAGGGTAGAGCCCATCAGTCCACAAGAGGCCATCAGCAGCCCCAACCTCTTGGCCGTACCTCCACTTCTGCCCCCAAGGTTGCCTGGACTGCCCCTGCTGCGGCCGCTATCATTCCCTGTCCTTTTGACTCCTCAAACATCCTCCCCTGTCCTCCTCTGCAGGCTTCGGAGGATGCATTACATCAGACGAATGGGTCCTGCAACCACTACCCCTCCACACCCACCTTGGCTCCTGTCCTGACCTCCAAGAACACGTTCTGGTGCTGCTGGAGGAACTCTGTTCTTGTTTCGGAAAGAGGTGGTCCAGCCTATGCCTCCCAATGATCTGGGCAAGGGCTTCTACTCCCGTTTCTTTCTGGTGCCCAAGTGCATGGACGATCTCTGCCCTGTCCTGAACCTCGGAGACCTCAGCTGGTTCATCCAGTACAAAGGATTTCGAATGGTCACCTTACCAACAGTCCTACCTCTTCTAAATCATGGGGACTGGCTCTGCACCCTCGACATGAAGGATACCTACCTTCATATCCAGATCCATGTTGCCCATCGCCAATATCTCCGGTTCCTGCTCCTAGGCTACCATTACCAATTCCGCGCCCTGCCCTTCGGACTGTCCTCAGCACCAAGAGTCTTCACAAAGTGCCTGGCGATGGTGGCCGACACACTTCAATGTCAGGGTTACTATGGGATCTAATTTTGAGAGGGCTCTTGAAGTAGGTAATAACCATTAGGACTAGAGCTGCCAGGCATCAGGACCACACGAAAAACTTTAGCTAGCAGTGTCTGGCAAGGGACTGCCCACCCGACTTCACAAATGTGACGCTATATAGTGGGCGGTCCCCACACCCACCCTCCAGTTCTTTCCCACTGTTGAGCTGCGCAAGTCGGACCTCATGGAAAATGCTGCTTCCATCGACCGCCATTTTCGGATGAGTATTTCAGCCATCTTTTTTTTATTTTCTGTATTTTGAAAAGTAAGTCTTTTTCATGCATGTCTTCTCCGATACCTTCCGAGTGACATAAGAACAAGTGTGATTCCTGCTGCACGCAGCTCCCTCATAAGGATGGCCATTCCCACTGTCTTTTCTACCTGGGACCCGCGCACAAGGCCAAGGACTGTGAGGCCTGCCAGAATTTCAACTACGCCACACAGAAACTCTGACAACAGGCCCTGGAAGCCCATGTTCTTAAACTAAAAATGTCTTCCATGGAGAAGAAGCTGTGGAAACTGTGGGGATAGTCTTCCTCACTGGGGGGGGGGTTCTTCCAACTCCAACAAAAAGAAGAAGGACAAGGAGAAATATCAGGACCCTGACCAGTCTCCTTCCCGCCCATGGCCTCCTGCAGGAGTCGCTGACGGCGAGCGGTTTCCCATTAACGCGGGTAATGTTTCACTGGCCAAATCTGCTTCCTCCTCTGTAGAGCAGCCCTTGGTTCCCCCCCACCTGAGCTGATTGCAGTTTAGGTGGGTGTCTCCGGAACTCTGGAGAACTCTGCCACTCTTAGACCCCTCGAAACCTCTGGGTTTAAATCTAGTGGCATGGCTGATAACGAGGTCATCAGCTCCTCTGACGACTGCCCAGCCCAGGCTGATAAGCCGCATGCCAGCTCCTCTGGTGTGTGCCCAGCCATATCACTTTTGTCGGGCCCTAATAACAGACCTGATGTCGATCTGCCAGGTCAGCACCTGCTGCAGCTTCAGCCGCAGCCTTCCCTAGAGGATTCTCCTTCTCGGGATCCTCCTTCCCCGCCTCCTTTGGTGGAGACTCCTGGCTTACCTGATCTTCCTGAGCCAGAGTTCATGGAGCGTCTTCCCAATACCACCCAAGTGCCAGAGCTGGAACGCCCGATGCCGGACCTCCCTCAAGAGCCAATGTCTTCTGCGCCGCAGATTCCCCTGTGTGGGTCTGTTGCACCACCCCAGACCCTGGTGGGACCCTCCGTCACTTTGGGCCAGTGTCAGAACTTCCTCTAGCGGATCCAGTGCCAGACCTGATGTTACCAGGTCCTTCCTACCCTCCATCAGGGCCCCCGTCAGGTTCATCTGCCCTTCCATTGGGGCCTTCGCATGGTTATCTGCCATCAGGGCCTCCAACGGGACCCTCAGCTCTGCCATTGGGGCCTTCACCCAGCCTTCCAATGCCAGGCTTCCATGTACCTCACTACCCCTCTGCAGGGTATCTGCCACCAGGGTACCAGACACCAGGATACCCCACGCTGGGGTATCCAACACCAGGGTATCCCACATCCCAGCTGCAGTACTCTGGGCTATCATTACCCAATGCCTGGTTCTAGGGACATGGATATGTTGTTCATCCACACTGTCTGTCAGGTTCCTTGCCACTTTAAATCTTGCCAGAAGGTCTTCAAGCTGGCTCCTCCCACCCACCCGGGTGGTAAAACTCTCAGCTCCGCCCCATGACCCCAGATCTTCCTTACCGCTTGGAAGCTCAGGTTCCCTCCTTAGCGCTCTGCGTTTTAGACTGGATTTTAACTCTTTGGTTCGTCCGAAACTAGTTTTGAAGTTTCCTAAACTTCGGTCTTCATTATCCCTCGCGGCTGCGATGGACAAATCGATCCCCAGCTTTTGGAGGTGCCCTTGCGGGTAGAAGATGTCCAGGACAGATCCGCACTCCACGTCGTCTACTGCCTCGGCCTAGACCATGACCTGC
The DNA here is from genome assembly GCA_016271365.2 of Neoceratodus forsteri. Lineage (NCBI taxonomy): Eukaryota > Metazoa > Chordata > Ceratodontiformes > Ceratodontidae > Neoceratodus > Neoceratodus forsteri. The sequence continues at coordinate 262,509,931 of CM057454.1, read as the reverse complement.
AGGCCTGCGAGTTGTACGCTCATTTTGATAGCGTCCTGGATGATCGCACTGCCCGATTGGCTCGGGTGCCCGGCGTTACCGCACCGTGGTAAAATCCAAAAGGCTCACGTTGGGCGGTGTCCCGCGGCGGCTGGCTCGGCTGAGCAGCTTGAGCACATGATCGCCCTCGAGGAGGAGGCGGCCCAGGCGGAATCTTCCTCCTCCTCGGCCGTGGCGTTTATCCCGCTCTCTCTGAGTTCCTCTTACTCTGCTTCATTCAAGGAGCTTTGCCAGTCCTTTTCCACGAAGGGAGAGGGGCCATCGGGACATTCCTCTTGGTCCAAGAAGAGGGATTAGAAGGGTAAGTCCCACTGTCGGCATTCGTGGGAGCGGGAGAGGTCTCCTTCCCCGGACAGCTGACCGTCGACTTTGGTCAAGGTTGCGGCTCAGGCTGCTGGCTTCACGGCGTCCCCGTCAGGCCAGCCTGCCTAGACACCCGTCGACGCAGTCAAGATATTCCTCGACCCCTCGGACGGGTTGTTGACTGGTGAAGCCGACAACCCCTCTTTGCCAGTTCCCCCGGTGGAGACCGAGGATCTGCCCGCGCCTTCAGAGCGGCAGTCCCTGGTTAAAGTGTCCTAGCCGAGGGAAGAGCGGGTGTCCCCCGCCCCTTCCCAGGCCCGCCCTCGGTTGTACCGAGGGTCTCGGTCTCGGACTTCATCTCGGTCAAGCCAATCCCACCGAAATCGGCGGTCTCAGTCTCGGCACCGAAGTAAGCGGCGACACCGCTCCTCCTCGTCCTCTTCCTCGGAAGAGGAGAGGCTTCGACGCAAATTGCGTCGGCGTTACGAGGAGCTTGTGTGGCAGCAGCTACTGTTGTCCGGGAGTAAGTCGACACCGATTCATCCCCCGGCCATCAAGTGCCTGTCGCCCGAACGGCCGAAGCAACCGCTCGCCGCAGTCGAGATGCCCATTTCTGGGCCGGTTGTTCGGCCAAAACTAGCTGCCCCACCGATTGTGGTGGAACCTCCACCTCCACAACCGAAGTCTGGGGCACCGACCAAAGATTCTCGGTCAGGTCACGGCCTGCCCCACAGATTGTCGGTCACCCTCACTCCCGACCGTCCTCGGCAGGTGGAGGGTGGCTCAAGCTTGAGGCAGCTCTTCGCAGACTCTTCGGAGTCCGATGACGACTCCTCCCTGTTCTCCAGGCAGGTCAACCTGGAGTCCTCCGGGGGCCAGTCACTAGACGATAGCCCATCATCCTTCATGGGTCTGCTTTGGCTCATCTCAGAGTCTACCGGGATGCAACTCGAGCCCGGGTCCAAACAGGCCAAGTATCCCCTGATGGAGATACTGGACTGAGGGGATTCACCTATGGAGGCCTTCCCTGTGGCTGAGGCCATTGTCGGCCCAGCGTTGGAGCTTTGGCAGCAGCCTGCTTTCTGTCCTACGCCCTCAGCCAGGATGGCCAGGAAGTTATCGGTCCCCACCGGCTCTTTGCCCTGTTTCTCGGAGCACCCTTCTGCCGAGGGGTTAGTCACCGACAGTGTTTTCCGGCGTTCCGGAAACACTCGGGATGTGGATAAGCCTCCCGACAAAGAGTCCAAAAAGCTGGACTATGCCGGGCGCAAGGTGTACGCTGCATCCTCCCTTGGCCTCCGACAGGCCTGCTCGGCCGTGCTGATGGCACACTTCTCCCACGCCCTCATGGGCTCCCTGGATGAGGTGATCCCTCATCTCCCGGCCGACCTGCAGACTACGGTCCGTCAGGTGCGGGACCAGGGTAGGGCGGTGGCGAAGCAGCAGCTTCAGACTGCTCTGGACGTAGGTGATTCCTGTGCCAGGTCAGTAGTGGCTGCGGTGGCCATGCACCACAGGGCATGGCTGAGGATATCCACCTTCACGGCGGATACCCAGCACAAGTTGGCGGATGTCCCCTTCTTGGGGACTGACCTCTTTGGCCCTGGAGTAGAGGGACACTTCCAGCGGATCGAAAAGTCCAATGCCACCCTGGACCCGGTCAGCTCCGCCCAGAAGGACAAAGGCCGCCAGCAACAACAGCATAAGTCCTTTCATCCTTCGGCCCCTGCGGCTCGACCGGCCGAACAGCACCAGCACCAGGGCCAGCAGGCTCGCGCTTGGCATCCTAAACCCAAGCCAGCGGCTTCCTCCAATAGGAAGCAAGGAGGTAAAGGCCCAGGAGGTCCCTCGGCTGGTCTCTCCTCCAAGCCTGCCCAGTGACGGGTTGAGGGGTGTCACCCCCAGCCTTGTCACTCCCCCCGGGTGCCCTCCGTGGGGGGATGGCTCCGCCACTTCCTTTCTGGTCCGCTATCACCACGGACCGTTGGGTGTTGGAGGTGGTAGGAAAGGGCCTGCCTTGGAATTCGGAGCAGCCCTCCCTTGCCGCCGCTTGCCCCCAGGGGGCCACGGGTCCGGAGTTTCCCTGTCGGCCCGCTGAGCCGATATTGCCCTGCTCCTCAAGAAAGAGGTGATCAGGAAGGTGGCGGATCCTCCTCCAGACCCGGGGTTTGTGTCCAGGTATTTCCTTGTCCCAAAACGGACGGGGGCTGGCACCCCATTCTCGACCTGCACGACCTGAACAGGTTCCTAAGGTCTTGGACCTTCAGGATAGTCACTCTGGCTCAGATAATCTCATCCTTGGAATGAGGCATGTGGTTCTGTTCCCTGGACCTCCAGGACGCGTTCTTTCATGTCCCGATCCATCCGTCTCATCAGAGATTCCTCCGCTTCAGAGCGGAGGGATCCATTTACGAGTTCTGGGCCATGCCCTTCGGCTCTTTCTAGCCCCCAGGGTCTTCACCAAATGCATGGCAGTGGTGACAGCATCCCTGCGGCGCCGAAGGGTCCGGGTGTACCCCTACCTGGACGACTGGCTGATTGCAGCCCCCTCCCAAGTGGAGGTGGAGCGGTCCAGAGATCTGGCCCTCCAGGTCTGCTCTCAGATTGGCCTCCTCATCAACAAGGCCAAGTCGGAACTCGTGCCGAAGCAGGTGATTCACTTCATCAGGGCAGAGCTTGACTCTCTTCGAGCCAGAGCTCGGCTCCCGGCGGACAGGGCCGAAGTACTTTCCTCCTTTGCCCAGTCATTTCTGGTTGGGCAGTTGCGCCCTGCCCGGGACTTCCTGCGCCTCCTGGGCCTCATGGCGGCCTGCACCAGCGTGGTCCATTGGGCACGCTGGTACATGCATCCCCTTCAGTGGGGACTGGCCTGCCAGTGGTCACAATGCTGCGATCCGTTGGACCAGCCCGTGACAGTGACCCAGGAGATGTGGAACTCTCTCCAGTGGTGGACCGTTCCGGCACATCTGCAGGAGGGCATCCCATTTGTCTTCCCCGAGCTGACGGTCTCTCTATCGACTGACGCATCTCTGATGGGTTGGGGTGCCCATCTGGGGGAGCACAGAGCGCACGGCCTCTGGTCCCCTCGGGAGTCCTGATGCCATATCAACCTCCTGGAGCTCTGAGCGGTCCGCCTAGTTCTCACCGCCTTCGCTCCGTTTCTACGGGGTCAAGTGGTTCAGGTCCAGACGGACAATACCACGACCATGTACTACCTAAACCGCCAGGGCGGGACGCGCTCCATGCTGTTATGCAAGGAAGCTCTCCACATTTGGTCTCTCATGCGCAGCCTGGAAGCGGATCTCCTTGCCATTCACGTGGCAGGAGCCTCTAACACCCTGGGCGATGCCCTAAGCCGGATAGGGGCTGCGTCTCACGAGTGGTCTCTCCTGCCGGAGGTAGTACTAGATCTGTTCTCCCACTGGGGCATGCCTCAGGTGGACCTGTTTGCCTCCAGGGAGAATGCGAAGCTGAGACTGTTTCATGCCCGCCCCCCTCAGCAGGGCTCACTGCAGGGGGATGCCTTCTCGAGGCCGTGGACCCCGGGCCTCTTCTATGCCTTTCCCCCATTTCCCTTGATCCACAAGGTGCTTCTCAAGGCGAGGAGAGACAAGGCGCAAGTGATTCTGGTAGCCCCAGACTGGCCCTGCCAGTTCTGGTATCCAGATCTCCTCAGTCTCAGCTCCAGGCTCCCGAGGCAGCTTCCAGCCCGCCCGGACCTGATCTCAGTCAATCAGGTGAAGGTATTCCATCCGGACCTTCAATCCCTGCACCTGACGGCCTGGTTCCTGAGCGGCTAGAGTTCCAGGCCTTGGGTCTTTCCGATGAGGTCTTCAACGTCGTTGAGGCGTCCCGTAAGGAGTAGACCAGAAAATGCTATGCCTTCAAATGGAAGAGATTCTCCATTTGGTGTCAGGACAAGGGCCTGGACCCTTCCTCCTGTTCCTTGGCAGCATCCTGGACTACCTGTGGTCCCTTTCTGAGCAAGGGCTTGGTCGACTGACCTTAAGGTGCACCTGCCAGCCATCTCTGCTTACCGGGCGCGGGCTGGAAAGCAGTCGGTGGTGCAGGAGAAGGTGGTCTGGCGCTTTTTCAAAGGCCTTGATCACATTTCCCCTCTGGTGCAAGAACCTCCACCTCCATGGGATCTACTGCTGGTATTGGCCAAGCTCATGGGCAAGCCATTCGAACCAGTGCACAGGTGCGATATCTCCCACCTGTCGTGGAAGACCGCCTTCTTGGTGGCTATAACGTCAGCCAGAAGGATGGGAGAGCTCCTGGTGCTTTCCATCGAGTCTCCTTACCTGGTCTTCCACAGGGACAAGGTTGTCCTGCGCCCCCACCCGAAGTTCCTTCCGAAGGTGGTGTCAGAGTTTCACCTTAACCAGATGTTGACTCTGCCGGTGTTCTACCCCAATCACACCTCAGAGGTCGAGTATAGGCTCCATACTTTGGGACCTAGATGAGCGCCGCTCACTATAAGGGAGCAGACGGCTGAAGTTCGGGAGAGGTTCACAGCTGTTTGTCACCACACTGAAGCTGCACCTGGCAGACCTGCAGCCAGCCGGACGATAAGCAGGTGGGTCACCTCCTGCATAGATCTCTGCTATGGGTTGGCGGGCATGGAGCCTCAGAGGGATAAGAGCTCATTCTACCGCCATACCGCTGCATCGGTAGCTGCTTCAGGATGTCCCATCCAGGATATCTGCAGGGCTGCTACCTGGAAGTCTGCACATACCTTCATTACCCACTACCACATCGACCTTGAGTCACACCAGGATGCTGGTTTTGGGGCCTCGGTTCTCCAGTCCTTATTTCCCAAGTAAGTATCGGGGGTGTGCGCCTTGCCTCCCTCCTCCCGGAGAACTGCTAGGAGTCTGCCAGACAGTGTGGATGAACAACATATCCATGTCCCTAGAAATGCAGATTACTCACCTGTAACAGGAGTTCTAGGAATGGTATATGTTGTTCATCCACTCGACCCACCTGACCTCCCCAGCTTCGACGCACAACCTGGCTTCCAGCGGGCTAGATATGGCGTCATGGGGCGGAGCCGAGAGTTTTACCACCCGGGTGGGTGGGAGGAGCCAGCTTGAAGACCCTCCGGCAAGATTTAAAGCGGCAAGGAACCTGCCAGACAGTGTGGATGAACAACATATACCATTCCTAGAACTCCTGTTGCAGGTGAGTAACCTGTATTTATTCGACGCTGGTTATTACTTTCCAGGCTACCCACCCGCGTACCAGCCCCCTCCACTCCCTCCTCCTCCTCCTCAGCCTCAGGTGGACTTTGTCTTGGCTTCAGTCTTGGTGGAGTGAGACCAAGACCTAGCTGATTTCTGAATTGGACCGATGTCAGCCGGGCATGGCCTCCCCCGCCAGTCTGACTGGATCCTATGCCCAGGTCCCTTACACCAGTGGAATCCTGTCCTTCTACTTTGGGCCAGGCCTCGTCCCCTACCCTGGTAGGCAACGATAGTAGCCTCACTGTCTCCTCTAAGGAGATCCCTGTTCTATGGGCTCGGTCCCTGGACAGAAGCCTTTCATTGGACTTGGATGCTTACTCTTCCGCCTCCTCCGCTTCGGGCTTTGAGACCCATCTCCTGGAGGATCCCTAGTCCACCCCCCGTCAGGATCCCTCTCATAGAGATCCTTTGAAAAATTCAGGAGGCAGATGGGTGGAACATGGAGGACCAGGACCCTCTCAACGTAAGAGACTGGTGGAGCACCTAGACATGCCAGAGCTGTCGCCACTTCTCATTCCTCCATGGATAGGCCCACATGAAAATTTGGCCTCCACGGTTTGGCAGCAGCCATCATGGGTGGCTGCGATTGCCAAGAAGGCTGACACATTATATCGGACCCCTGAGGGCAAACACCACCTCAGTTCTCACCCTAAGGCAGACTCCATGGTCATTAATGCGGCCCATGACCATACAGCTAAGCCAAAGCATATAAGCACCTCTCCTCCTGACAAGAAGTCAAGGCAGATAGACCAGTTTGGATGTAAAGTTTATTTGTCCTCCACATTGGCCCTTAGAACCCTAATTATCTGGCACACATGATCGTGTATCAGAAATCTATCCTAGGTCAGCCTAAGTCGGAGTTTGAGGCCCTGCCCGACACAGAGGCTAAAACTAAGATTGCCCAAACAAGATAGCAGAAATCTCCTGCCGCCATTCCCTAAGGGCTACATATGATGCCCTAGATGCTTCTACCTGGAGCACCACTACTGCTGTTAGCATGCGTCGGTACTACTGGCTGGCGGGTATGTGCACTGGCCCAAGATGTCCAAGCGGCCATTCAGGATGCCCCCTTCCGAGGCCCAGTTCTTTTTGAGGGTGACATCAAAGACGACATAACTGAGCTACAGGAGAGTGGTAAAGCCTTGCGCTCTGTCCAGTCCATGTATCATTCCAACTCCAAGCCTAAGCAGCCTTTTCGTTGCCAGCAAAGGTGTCAAAACAGGCAACAGCCCGCCCAACAACAGAGCAAACGTTGGGCTCCTTCGGCAGCAGCCACCCCTCCAACCAAGTCACAGCAAGCTTCCGGGGCACAGCTCCCCCACCCCACCTCTGCCTCCGCCGTCGGCTCCAAAGGAACCTGTAGGGAGCAGATTCGCTACACATCTAACCGGATGTGAGGCAATCACCACGGACTCATGGGTCATTCAGCTGGTCGCTCAGTGCTACACCATAGAATTCACAGAAGGATCTCCAACAAATCCTCCAGATCTCTCTCACTCCCCAAAAGGTCACATTCCTCTCATCAGAGAGGAAATACAGGCTCTTCTGCAAAAATCCACCACAGAGCCTGTTCATCAGAACCAAGTGGGAAGGGGATATTACTCCCACTTCTTCCTGGTCCCCAAAAAGATGGGGGACCTCCGTCTGATACTGGATGTCAGCATGCTCAGTCTGTAGGTAGAGTACAAAAGATTTCGCATGCTGACCCTGCCAGGTCTGTTGCCTCTACTTCACCAGGGACATTGGCTCTGTGTCCTGGATATGCAGGATGCTTACCTGCATATTCCAATCTTTCCCTTCCACCGTCGCTTCCTCCGGTTTAATTTCCAGGGGGAACATTTTCAGTTTAAGGCGCTCCCCTTTTCCCTTTCCTCGGTTCCCAGGGTGTCTGCCAAGTGCCTAGTTGTGGTGGCAGTAACGTTACGCAATCAGGGCATGCATGCATTCCCGTACCGCGATGACTAGCTTCTGTCAGCGCTGTCGAGGGATAGCCTGGTAGCCTCTTTGTCCATCACCCTGGACCTTTGTTGGCAGGTGGGAATCACGGTGACCTATCCCAAGTCCCACCTTATTCCTTCGCAGCACCTCCTATTTATTGGAGCGGTGCTGGATACAGTTCAGGGTCAGGCCTTGGACAGGGCGGAGACCTTGTGACAGCAGGCCAACCAAGTGGCAACCAGCCAATGGACCACAGCCTGATCCGTCTTATGCCTGCTGGGTCTGATGGCTACGGCTATTCCCACTGTTCCTCTAGCCAGGCTCCACGTGTGAGTTACGCAGTGGACACTGAGAGTACAGTGGGACCAGACATCAGACAAAATGGATCACAGAATCCTGGTATCCAACCCCATGCTATGGGATCTCCGATGGTGGCAGGATTTGAGCACTCTCTGTCGAGGGACTCTTTCCAGTCTCCCTCCTCAGACCCTGACAACGGATGCTTCCAGCCAGGACTGGGGCGCACACCTGGGGGATCACAGGATTCTGGGTTTCTGGTCTCAGCGGGAGCTCTCTGTGCACATCAATGTGCTAGAGATGCTCGCGGTGCTGTACACCCTTCATGCATTTCGTCCCCCCCTCCGCTTAGGCACACTCCTTGTCCAGATGGAAAATATGAGTGTGGTAGGGTACCGGAACAAAAACGGAGGCACACGATTGTACCCCCTTTGCAGGGAAGCGATGCGAGTGTGGTATTGGGCAGATCAGCACAGCATCCAGCTGACAGTGGAGCATGTCCCAGGAGTTCACAATGTCCTGGTAGACAGTCTCAGTTGCACTCCGGCAAGGGTACACGAGTGGGAACTGAGCTAATCGATAGTCAAAGATCTGTTCGCTCTTTGGGGTTGTGCAGAACTGGATCTGTTCGCCTCCCCATCCAACGCAAAACTACCCAGTTTTTGCTCAGTCATTCCTGGGCCTGCTGTTTTCTGGTGAGACACGCTGTCTCTCTGCTGGATAGGGAGGTTCTTGTACACCTTCCCTCCCTTCCCGCTTCTGCAGAGGGCACTCCTGAAGTTACAGGCGGAAGGGGCTCTCATGATCCTGATCTCCCCTCATTGGCCTCACCAAATTTGGTTCCCTCTGCTCCAGCAGTTGTTGGTGGAGCTTCCGGTACCGCTACCCTTCTACCAGGACCTGCTGACCCAGGATCAGGGCAAGCTACTACATGCAGGTGTCAAGTCCCTTCACACAATGGCACCTGCTGATATAGCTGCTGCACGCTTTGGGGTCTTTTCCAGAGTTGCACAGGTCCTTGTGAAGACCCGAAAGCCAACCACAAGAGCCACATATGCTATGCAATGCAAGAGGTTCTCCAGTTGGGTAACTTTCAAGGGTTGGGACTCTTTCTCTTGCCTGGTCCCACAGGTCATGGAGTACCTGCTGCACCTCTCTGACCTTGGCCTTAGTTACTCTTCTTTGAAGGTCCATTTTTTTTTTCAATTCTGTTTATGCTCCTTACTTCACCAACCCCCAGACCTTCTCTGGTGTGGTCACTGGGTGCCACCCTGTCCCACCCTGCCTGAAGTCCCGAACCTACCTTCCAGGGGGGTGAGGCTCCCTCGCTCATCTGGCCACTCCGACCCCCGGCTCTGTGCCCCTCTGGGGTGGGACTGCCAACTCCTCTGGCATCCTTACTATAATCCAGACTAAGGGCCCGAGAGTGAAGAAGCAGTGGAGGCAGGCTGGAAGACCCAGCGTTGGATGGGGCGGTGTACCCCTGGACCCACCTTCACCTACTAGGGGACAGGGCCGTTTTTCCATGTTTTTTTCTAGGTCCCCAGGAGCACGATGTGCAGTGACTACCAGAGCAGCTTGGGCATGCTCCTGCACCCACCTGCAGGACGTCTGCCATGGCTCCGTGTCCCATTTCTCTGAGCCCCATGAGCCACTTCACCCTGTCACCACCAGGAGCTGCCAGAGCTGCACGAGGCCCTCACATCATCCCCGGGAAAGGAGAGCTGCTGGCAGTTCAGTCCAAGTCCCCCCCGCCATCCCGAGCTCGTTCCAGAACCCAGGTTGCCGGGGTGGCATGAGGTGTGGCGTCCAGCGCCTCAACCCTCAGTGCCACTAGGCCGGCTCTTTGAAGGTCCATTTGTCCGCCATTTCTGAATACCATGCTCTGGTGGATGGCAAAACCCTGGCTCAGTTGGAGATTTCCAAAATTTTCTGAAAGGAATTCTCCATCTGAAACCCCTGGTTAGGAACTCTGTTCCTCCGTGGGATCTGAATTTTATTCTAGAAAAGCTCACTTGTCTTGCAAGTGATCAGTAGACATGCCCATATGGTAAAAGTCAGAGCATGGAAAAGAACTTGCCCTTGGTTCACCAACACACTGAAAACTTCTTTACAGCATAGAGACAGGTTACGGAAGAAAGTCCGTAAGACTAAATCGGATTCTGACTGGGCTGCTTTTAAGACCATGAGGAACCACTGTACTAGACTCAATCGGGCTGAAAGGCCAAATTTTTTCAGTCAGCACTGGATTCATCTAAAAACAACGCTGCCAAATTCTGGCAAGTCCTAAGGGAAGTCGAAGGACACAACCCACCATTGTCCCTCCCAGCTAAAATAGTCTCAGGGGCCAATACCTTTACAAGTAGCCATGATATATTAGAGCAACTAAATTAATCATTTTGCTACCGCTGGCCTAGCTTTCGACTCCTCTCCCGCTAGTAAGCTACTTCCTCAGCTCCCCGTTGGTAACCCCCTGTGCTTACTGACTAAGGCCCACCATCCCTTCACTCAATTCGGCTTCGGGACAGTTACCCTCAAACAGATTGAGGACCTCCTAATTGCTGTGGATGTCAAAGAAAGTGCTGGAGCTGTTAGGCTTGAACCCTTCTTAAAATTAGGTTATTATTTCTTGTCCCCACCTATCACTTGCCTCTTCAACTTGTCCCTCACGTAAGGTGCAATATCCTCTGACTGGAAAATAACACGTTCTAGGATCATTGATATGTTGTTCATCCACACTTATTGGCAGAGTCCCTTTCCTTTTAAATCAGTCAGAAAGTCTTCAAGCTGGCTCCTCCCACCAACCCATGTGGTATAACCCTTGGCTTTGCCCCAAGATGCTAGATTTTCCTTTCCGCTGGAAGATTCAGGTTGCCTCCTTCGTATTCTCGCATTTTGTAGGCCCTGGCTTCAGAATCTTCGGTTATTCCGAAAATTCGCCTTGTTTGTGTTAGCAGTTGCGATTACTTTTCTTCGATCATGGAAGACAAGTCTTCCCCCTGATTTTGCCGGTTTCCATGCGGCTAGAAGATGTCACGCACCAACCCACATGCCATGTGGGTTTATTGAGATGTCAGCCATGACACGCTGATGTGATAGTTTTGCCTTGCGTTCCAACCCAACGTCCTCGACGACTGTTTCGCACGCCTTAAGCTGGAGAGGCCCGAAAAACGGAACCTGCCAGTGAAATCCAATGAGGCCCAATTGGCAGTTACCACGGCCACAGGATCCGCCAAGCAACTGGAACGCATGCAAGCCTTTAAGGAGGAAGCAGCTCATGCCGTGGAATCTTCCTCTCAGAGCTTCTTCGTTCCACTCAACCTGGGCTCCATCTTCTCGGGTTCCTTCCGAGAGCTGTGCCATTCTCTCCCAACTAAGGGTTAGAGTCCTGTGGGCATGCACTCCTCTCTGTCCCGTAAGTGGGAGAAGGGCCTAGGACTTCATCTCGATGGAGACGCTCTTGGTACCGGGAGAGATCTCGGTCCCGGGAACCGGCCAAAATTGCCTCTTCGGCCGCTGGCTTCCCGGCCTTGTCATCTGGCCAGTCGACCGAAGTGTCAATTAGTGACGTTGAGATAATTCTCGACCCGATCGACCCTTTGTCGCTGACTCCGGTCGACGACTCTCTCTCTCTTGGTTTCTGGTCCTTGCTTTCCCCGATGAGGAGACCCAGCCTGCCAGGAATTCCATCGAGGAAGTGGTCCCTGACCCTGGGAAGTCAACGGTCCCACCGGTGTCTCCGAGTGACCGATTTGTCCCATCCGATCTCGATCAAAGGTCTCAGACCCCCTCGACCGAAAGGCCGAGGAAGGGCCATAAGCGCTCTGAAAAGAGGTGATGCCATCGGTCGTCTCGTCCTCCTCGGATAAGGAGAGGCTCCACTGGAAACTCCGGCACTATGAGGACCTCATGTAGCAACAGCTGATTATGACTGAGCACAAGCTTTCCCTGGCTCCTACCCTGGCCATTACTTGGCTTTCACCTCCCAGGCCGAAGCTGACTCCTCTGGAGCCGATTAAGTTGGTTCCTCCACCTGTGGAGCTGGTGAAACCTCCTGTTCAGCCTAAACCGGTCTCTCCACCGCTTTTGGTGGAACCGCCGCCCACGCAGCCTGTGGGAAGGGCTCCTTCTAAGGAAGCTAGACCAGACACTGGGCTTCTCGGGCATCTCTCGGTTACTGTCATTCCTGACCGCCCCCGGTGGGTTGAGTGTGATGGGGGCGGTCAACTGCTGTATCCGGATTCCTCGGATTCAGATGAAACTGGCCTCCATTCTCATCCAGGGGATGATGAATCGGCTGGTGGGATAGAGATGGAGGAAGGTCCTTCGTCCTTTCGGGGCATTCTTCGCCTCATCTCTGAATCTACAGGGATGCCCCTGGAGCCTATCCAGAAAAAGGCATAGTACCCTCTCACTGACTTCCTCAAGAGAGGGGATACCCTGACAGAAGCCTTTCCTGTGGCCAAGGCCATTGTTGGCCCGGCCTTAGAACTTTGGCAGCACCCTGCCTCCTGTCTAGGTCCATCTGCCGGTATGGCCCGCAAGTATGCGGTGTGCATGGGGTCTCTTGCAGGGTTCATAGAGCATCCTTTGGCTCAGAGCCTTGTGACCACCTCTGTGTTCAGGCATACTGGTAGACCCTCCCAGGCCCGTAAGGGAGGCCGAGGTTCAGCCCCTGGATCATCTGCCTCCAAACCTGCCCAGTGACGGGATGGGGGCTGCCACCCCTCTTCCTATCATGCCAGCTCTGGGTCCTCCTGTGGGGGGCCGGCTTCACCACTTTCTTTCCGTCTGGTCCGCTGTTAACCATGGACAGATGGGTCTTAGAAGTGGCCGGCCAGGGACTGCTTTCGGAATTCGAGCAGTACCCTGCAAACTGAGCTCGCGCCCCACGGGAGGAGAGGGTATCCGCACACACTCAGTCGGCTCTTCGAGATAACATTGCTCAGCTCCTCCTCTAAGAGGCAGTAGCTCGAGTAGCACATCCTCCACTAGACCCAGGGTTCGTATTCAGGTGCTTCCTGGTCCCGAAGCGGATGGTGGCTGGCGCCCCATTCTAGATCTGCATGACCTGAATCCATATCTCAGGCCATGCACCTTCTGGATGGTAACTCTGTCCCAGATCATACCATCCCTGAAGCAAAACATGTGGTTCTGCTCACTGGATCTCCAGGACATGTTTTTTCACATCCCAATCTATCCGCCCCATCAGTGGTTCCTCCGCTTCAGAGCCGAGGGAACCCTAAATGAGTTCTGATCCATGCCATTCGGCCTGTCATCGGCCTCACGGGTCTTCGCCAAATGCATTGCAGTGGTGGCAGCCCACCTCAGGTGTGGGGGGGGTCAGAATTTACCCCTACCTCGACGACTGGCTCTTAGCAGGTTCCACCCAGCAGGAAGTGGAGAGGTCCAGGGACCTGGCCCTCCAGACCTGCTCCCAACTTGGCCTTCTCATCAGTGAGGCCAAGTTGGAGCTTATGCCTTCTCAGGTGATGTGCTTCATCGGGGCAGAGCTCGACTCTCGTTAAGCCAGAGCTCGGGTCCCGGCGGACAGGGCAGAGGTTCCCTCCTCCTTTGCCCAATCATTTCCAGTTGGGCAATTGTGTCTTGCCCAGGACTTTCTGCACCTTCTGGGTTAAATGGTGGTGTGCACCTCCATGGTCTGTTGGGCCCGGTGGCACATGCACCCCCTCCAATGGAAGCTGGCCGCCCAGTGGACTCAGTGCCACAGTCATTTCAACCAGCTGATCACTGAGACCCAGAAGATGTGGGATGCTCTCCAGTGGTGGACCATCCCTAGGCCAGTTACAGAAAGGGACCCCATTTGTCCACCCTGAGCCGACGACCGTCCTTACGACCAATGCCTCTCTCATGGCTGGGGAGCCCATATGGGGGACAACAGGGCCCACGGGTTCTGGACCCCCAAGGAGTTCCATTTTCACATCAACCTGTTGGAGCTCAGAGCAGTCAGACTGGCACTGTCTGCTTTCACTCCTGAGCTCCAGGGTCAAGTGGTTCATGTCCAGATGGACAATACCATGACCATGTACTACATCAACAAACAGGGCCGCACACATCCCCGTCTGCTATGCAGGGAAGCGCTCCGCATCTGGACACTCATGAGCTGTCTGGAGTCAGATCTCCTAGCCATCCATGTGGCAGGAACCTCAAACCAACTGCCGGATGCTCTCAGCCGCATAGGCGAGACATCCCACAAGTGGTCTCTCCATCCAGAGGTAGCGTACAGTCTGTTCTCCCATTGGGCAAATTGTTGGTGGACCTGTTTACCTCCAGGGAAAACACCAAGCTGAGGCTGTTTCATGCCCGCCCCCCTCCCCCAGCAGGGCTCACTGTAGGGGGATGCCTTCTCGAGGCCGTGGACCCCAGGCCTCTTCTACGCCTTCCCTCCAGGGACAAGAAACAGGTGATTCTGGTAGCCCCAGACTGGCCACCCCAGTTCTGGTACCAAGATCTCCTCAGCCTCAGCAACAGGCCCCCGGAGCGGCTTCCAGCATGCCCGGACCTGATCTCAGTCAACCAGGGGAAGGTATTCCATCCGGACCTTCAATCCCTGCACCTCACAGCCTGGTACCTGAGTGGCTAGAGATCTTACTTCGAGAGGGTTCCTTCAGTAGGTCATCACATATAGGACTGGCGCCACCTGGCGTCTGACTGCACGGCAGACTTTTCTAGCAATATCTGATGGGGGACCGCCCACCCGATGTCACATGACTGACGTCAGCGTGACTGTATATAGTGTCAGTCACATTGCAGACTTCCATATAGCGATCGTCGAGAAAGTGTCTTGTGTCAAGAGTATCCTTTGCTAATTTTTCCAACTATTTCGTGTTTATTATTGATGTCTTCACCAAAGAAGAAGTGCTCGTCCTGTGGCATGCAGATCCTGCACAAAGACGTCACCTCAAGTGCGTCCTCTGTTTAGTCCTGGACCATCCGGTCTCCTCCTGCCCTGAGTGCCAGACCTTTAACCAGGTCACAAAAAAGAGAAGGCAGCAGGCTTTGGAGGCCCATTTGCTAAAAGCCTGCCTGGCTTCCCTCGAGAAGAAAATGGATCGACTTGGACATTCTTCATCTGAAAAGGCTTCTCCGTCTCAAAAACATAAGGAGAAATTTAGGGAGCGGGAGCGCTATGCGGACTACGGCAGGCCCTCGACGAGCAAGGCCCAGCCACCGCCCAGCAAGGACGGTAAGTCTGGTAAATCTATGGTGGGTCAGTCAGCCGTCTGCTCCTCCGATGAGCGCACCACCTTGGCCAATAAGTTGGCCTTCGGGGACCGCGTGGCGGCTGGTAAGACGACTACCCAGGCTGTGGGTGCTCACCCAGCACAGGTCGATAAGCCGGCCGGGGGCTCCTCCCCCACCCGCCCGACTCCACCCGATAAGTTGGCCATCCCGGACGACCGCGCAGGTTTGGTTCCCCCTTCGGGGCCTGATGGCGCCTCACCCGACGTCTGGCGGAACCAGAAGGAGAAAGACCCTCTCCCTCCTCCTCTTCCTCGCCCGTACCCTCCAATTCTCCGGGGGTTACCTCCAGTGATGACAACAGAGACCTGGTTGATGCCTCGGGGTCTGCTCCGATTTTCCCTCTCAGGGTCAAGGAGTAGAAGGCTCCTCTTCGGCCATCTGGCCTTACTATAGAGGCCCCCCCTCTGCCTTCTCGCGGGCTCCCGGCACCTCCGACACCAGTTGTCCCGACGACATTCCCGCAGCCGGGACCGGTTGTCCGGCCTCTGCCTGTGGTCCCGACGCCGGATCAGGTCCTGCCACCAGGGCTCCTTAGTCTGGTTCCAACGCCAGCCCCCCTTCCGGCACCAGATTGGGTGGTGCCAGTTCCGACATCGGTTCCCTGATGTGGGCTGTCCCAACGCCGGATCCTCTACTGATTTATACAACGGCGGGTCCGGTGTGGGTACCCCAATGCCAGATCTGATGACGGGAATTAATACCAGACCCCGAACTGTCCCTCATTACCCGCAAGGGTATCCTGGGGGCTACTACTTGGGGGAGGGGGGGGCCACTCCGGACTGGAGTAATTTTGGGCAGTTCAACCCTGGATCCAATCCCTACTTGAACTTTCAGGGATTCCAGGGTTATTACCCTCCACCGGTTCCTGCCCCTCCTCCTCCTCAGCCTCTACCTACTCCACCACTCCCCCCTCCTCCTCCGGTCACCCTGGATTTTAGGCTTTAATCCAGTCTTGGTGGCAGGGGGCACGGTTGGAG
This sequence comes from Neoceratodus forsteri, assembly GCA_016271365.2. NCBI lineage: Eukaryota > Metazoa > Chordata > Ceratodontiformes > Ceratodontidae > Neoceratodus > Neoceratodus forsteri. The sequence continues at coordinate 262,493,865 of CM057454.1, read as the reverse complement.
TTAGTCTCAGACCTGGAGACTAGGCTCCCACAACCGTGGTCTCCAAGATCTCCTTCCCCGAGCATTTCTTCCATTACCACTGTCCATATCTCGGGGAAGACTTGGCAGGACGCTTCCCTCTCGGATACCAGACATCGTCCTGTCGAGGAGGCAGACGACAGTGCAGAGGGGGTGGACAATTCCTCAGAGGAGGTTCCGGAGGACCCCGAAGTCTCCACCAGAGGACCCTGCCTTTTCAGATCTGTTGAGGTCCATGAAGGATTATTTCAACTGGGAGTTGGAGGAACAGAACCCCATGAGACAGAGACTTGTGGAGCATCTCGACCTAGAATCTCTGTCTCCGGTCCCCATTCCCCCCTGGATGGCACCTCACCAAGACCTCACCACTACCATCTGGCAGATGCCTCATACCCTCCCTGCTGACCCCAAAAGGGTGGACAGGCTTTACCGGGCGCCAAAGGATGCCCCGTTTTTGAAGGTTCATCCCAAGGCAGACTCTGTGGTCATCTCTGCGGCTTATGAGCGCTCCTCAACACCAAAGCACATGAGCACCGCTCCTCCTGACAAAGAGTCGAGGCAGATGGACCAGTTTGGAAAAAAGGTATACTTGGCCACGTGCGCCCTTCGGTCCCTCACTTACGTGGCTCACATGGTGTCCCATCAAAAGGCTACCTTGGCCAGGCTAGAAGCGCGAGTCCAGTCCATGGACCCCTGGCCTTTGAAGGAGGAACTTGCCAAGGATCTCCGACTCTCTAAAGTTTCATGTAGGCATGACTTACATGCCACCTATGACTCCGTCGATTCAGTTGCTTGTACCTCGGCAACTGCCATTGCCCTTAGACGGCATTCCTGGCTTCGCCTTTCTGGACTCGCCAATGAAGTCCAGTCGGTGATTCAGGATGCCTCTTTAAGGGGCTCGGTACTTTTTGGTGGGGACACCACAGACATTATCACAGACCTACAGGACAAGGGTCTTGTCCTTAGGTCTGTGAGGTCAATGTACCGATCGGGCTCCCAACAACAGCAGCAGCCTTTTCAGAAAAGGACCTGGAGGCAGAGAAAGAATGCTCAGGCGCACCGCCAAGGGAAGTGTAAGGTCACGGGTACAGCCACCCCTCTTGCCTCCAAAAATCAGAGACGTTCAGGAGGCCCTCCCCCTGAACATCCCGCCACTTCTTGACTCCTCGACCCCACTGCCTCCTCAGTCTCATGACGGGGAGCAGGTGTGGGGGAGGTTTGCCTGCCACGCGCAGGAGTGGAGAGCGATCACCTCCGACGAATGGGTCCTGCAACTAGTGTCCGTCGGACACACCACAGAATTTATGGAAATCCCTCCGAAAACTCTGCCACAGAAGTCCTCCTATTCTCGGGACCATGCCCTCCTAGTTCGCAAGGAGGTAAACTTGCTGTTGCTCAAAGAAGCAATCGAGCGGGTCCCCTTCGGGCAAAGGGGAAAGGTATTTTACTCCCATTTTTTCCTTGAAACTATCCCTGTTTCATCTTGTACTCCCTGAGAGCCTAAGTGCAGTGGTGGTGGGGGGGGTGGGGTGAACCTTGTAACAACTTATTCAGATCCTTATATGACATGACTGTGGTGATGCACCCTGAGTAGAAGAATCTCCCCTGTTATAAGTAGGCTAGTCCTGTCCCAAGGATGTACTCCCATTCCATTATCCAGTGATCACAGAAGCCCATCCCTGAGACTAGAAACCTTCTTCAATCTCCATCTACCGCCCATAGGTTTATTGCATGGCTATCAGAAGCGTGAAAGGTAGGACAACTACTTTGCTGAAACTTGTGGCGCTGTAGCAGAGATGTGGTGATTGTACCGCTCTATTATTGATCGACGCTATTTAGTACGCGCTATAGTTGCACATGCGATATTGCGTGCGCAATTTTGACAGTGATCCCAAAAAAGACTGGGGACTTCAGACCCATACTCGACCTAAGTCAACTAAATCAGTTTGTCGAGTACAAATGATTTTGAATGCTGACACTCCAGAGCCTTCTCCCTCTTCTCATGGAGAACCACTGGCTCTGTGTAGTGGATATGCAGGATGCCTACCTGCACAACCCATCTTGCCCAGCCACCGCCGATTCCTGCACTTTCACTTCCAAGGGGAACACTTCCAGTTTCGAGTGCTCCCCTTTGGTCTGCCTTCGGCACCACAGGTTTTACCAAGTGCCTGGCGGTGGTCACGGCGCTCCCCGCAGGGGTATTGGCGTTTTCCTCACTGGACGGTTGGTTGATTTCAGCCCCGTCCAGGGATTCTTTGTTGGAGGCTCTTACCTTTACCCTGGACCTTTTTAGCAGACTAGGGATCACAGTCAGTGTTCCCAAGTCATCCCTTATCCCTGCCCAGAGAATTCAATTCATTGGGGCAGTCCTGGATACGGTCCAGTGCAGAGTCTTCCTGCCTCCAGACAGGGTGGAGACCCTTATCTGTCAGGCCTCCAAAGTGGCTTCTCGCAGAACCATCCCAGCTCAGGAGGTCCTATGCCTTCTGGGCCTGATGGCGGCTGCCATCACAACCATTTCCCTAGCAAGGCTTCACATGAGGATCACTCAGTGGTCTTTGCGGGTGCAGTGGGATCAGCTCCTGGACGACCTGGACCATCCGGTTCTGGTCTCCTCTGCGGTTCAGAAAGAATTGCAGTGGTGGATGGATTCTCGCAATCTTTCTGTGGGACTTCCCTTCCGGAGCCCTGCACCACTAGCTACCCTCACCACAGATGCCTCGAATATGGGGTGAGGAGATCATCTTGGGGAGCACCAAGCCCAGGGACTATGGTCCAGCATGGAGACTCCTTTGCACTTACAGGCCTTTCAGGCCCTACTTCCAAAGGGATCACTGCTAATACAAACGGACAACATGTCGGTAGTTTGGTATATCAACAAACAAGGAGGAACTGGGTCGTACTCCCTGTTCAGGGAGGCGATGCAGATGTGGAACTGGGCAGTCCAGCACCATCTAGTCCTCGTGGCCGTGCACGTCCTGAGCATTTTAAATGTCCTGGCGGACAGTCTCAGCAGATCTTGAACCCTAGCTTACGAGTGGGAACTGCATCAGGAAGTGGCGGAATCCATCTTCTAACATTGGGGGCGTCCGGAAATCGAACTCTTCACCTCCGAATCCAACGCAAAGCTTCCCAGATTTTGCTCGTTCATTCCAGGGCATGGTGCTTTCTGGAATAACACATTGTTTCTTTCTTGGACAGGGAAATTTTTGTACGCATTCCCTCCATTTCCCATTCTGCAGAGGGTTCTTCTCAAGCTTCAAGCGGAGAAGGCAAGGATGATCCTCATCGCTCCTCTCTGGCTGAGACAGATCTGGTTCCCACTGCTGCAGCAGCTTTCCAGGGAACCACTGGTTCCACTTCCAGTGACTCACAACCTCCTGACCCAGGATCAAGGTCGATTGTTGCACCCAGGGCTCAGGACCCTGCATCTCCATGCGTGGCTCCTGCAGACATAGCGATCTCCCATTTCGGGGTTTCCTCCAGGGTTGCTCAAGTCCTCATTGAGGCTAGAAAGCCCTCTACCCATTCCACTTACACCATGAAGTGGAAGCGGTTTTCCATTTGGGCGACCACTAAGGGTTGGAACCCCTTCTCTTGCTCGGCCCCAAAAGTCATGGAATACCTCCTTCACGTATCAGACTCCGGTCTGTCCTATTCTTCTTTGAAGGTCCATATCTCAGCTGTCACGGCGTACCATGAGCTTGTGGATGGTAAACCCGTGGCTCAGTTGGAGGTCTCAAAAACCTTTCTGAAAGAGATTCTCCACCTGAAACCCCCCATCTGCAGCCCAACTCCGCCTTGGGACTTGAACTTCATTCTGGAAAAGCTCACTCTTCCTCCTTTCGAGCCGACTATGAGCTGTGATTTGCACTTCCTGTCTTGGAAGGTGCTTTTTCTTGTGGCTATCATGTCAGCCCGAAGGATTTCGGAGCTTCACGCTCTAGTCTGCAAGGAGCCCTATCTGATTTTCCATAAGGACCGGGCAGTCCTCAGAACACATCCGAAGTTTCTTCCCAAGGTGGTGTCAGAAGCCATGCTGAATCAATAAGTAGAGCTTCCAGTGTATTATCCATCCCCCTCTAACAGAGGTGAGGCACTCCTTCATACAATGGACGTCCATCGGATTCTTCAGTGTTACACCCACCGGACCACAGAGTTCCGCTCTTGCGACCAGTTGTTTGTTTCCTTTTCCCCGAGATTGAAGGGCAAACCAGTTTCCAAGCAGGGCCTGTCCAAGTGGTTAGACAACTGCATTAGATTCTGTTACCAGAAGTATGAAAAGCCTCTGCCGGGTTCTATCAGAGATCATTCTACTAGGGGCATGGCTGCCTCCGTGGCCTTCCTACGGAACGTTTCTGCAGCCAACATTTGTGCTGCCGCTACTTGGAGTTCTGTCCATACCTTTACCAAGCATTACAGTCTGGACATTGCTTCTAGGCAGAGGGCTGGCTTTGGCCTAGCCGTCCTGCAGGGACTTCTGTCCTAGACTGGGTCCATTCTGGATTCCAGTTTTTTCCGTTGGAGTTAGTTTTCGTCCTCCCTAGTTTCTCTCGGTCTCTCCTTGGAGGGACTGCTTGGGACTCTGTCCTATATGTGATGACCTACTGAAGGAACCCTATTGGAAGTAAGATAGTATAGTTACATAGGAAATTATTGTAACAGTAGATCTTTGAGAGAGGTTCCTTCAGTAGGTCATATTTTTCCCCTCCCTCCTTCCCCTCATTTTCTGTTTTTTACAGGGACTCCAAATCCTGCTCGCTCCTGCTGTCAGGATTCTTCCTGGCTCTGGCGGGAGAACTGGAGGGAGGCGTGGGGACCCCCCACCATGTACAGTCACGTGACATCAGGTGGGCGGTCCCCCGTCAGGTATTGCTAGAAAAGTCTGCCGTTCGGCCCGACGCCAGGTGGCACAAGTCCTATATGTGATGACCTACTGAAGGAACCTCTCTTGAAGATCTACTGTTACGGTAAGTTCCTATGTAACTGTACTTTACAGGCTTTGGGTCTTTACAAGGATGTCCTCACAGTGGTACAGGCATCCAGAAAGGAATCGACAAGGAAATATGCTTTCAAATGGAAAATGTTTTCTATTTGGTGCCAGGGCAAGGCCCTGGACCCTCTGTCCTGTCCAGTGGCTAACATTCTCGACTACCTTTGGTCTCTGTCCACAGGGGTCTTCGGTCATCAACCCTTAGGGTGCACTTGGCAGCCATCTCTGCTTACCGGATGCAGGCCGGTCAGCTGACATTGGCACAGGAGACAGTGGTCGGGCACTTTTTCAAAGGCCTGGATCACATATCCCTTCCGGTGCGTGACCCTCCACCTCCATGGGATATACTGCTGGTACTGGCAAAGCTCATGGGCAAGCCATCTGAACCGATGCACAAGTGTGAGCTGTCACACTTGTCGTGGAAGATGGCCTTCCTGGTGGCTATCACGTCTGCCAGAAGGACAGGGGAGCTCCAGGTGCTCTCGGTGGACTCCCCTTATCTGGTCTTCCACAGGGACAAGGCTGTCCTGTGTCCCCACCTGAAATTCCTTCTGAAGGTGGTGTCAGAATTTCACCTTAATCAGGTGTTGAATCTGCTGGTGTACTACCCCAATTACACGTCGGAGGCAGAGTACAGGCTCCATACTTTGGACCTGAGACGAGCTCTCTCCCATTATAAGGAGAGGATGGTGGAGATTCAGGGAGAGGTTCGCCAGCTGTTTGTCACCTACGCTGAAGCCGCTTCTGGCAGACCTGCAGCAAAGTGGACGGTTGCTTGATGGATAACATCTTGCATTAGTCTGTCCTACGAGTTGGCAGGCAAGGAGTCTCCCAAAGAGATAAGAGCTCATTCTACCTTCCAAACCGCTGCATCGGTGGCTGCTTCCAGGGACATCCCTATCCAGGAAATCTGTCAGGCTGCTACCTGGGAGACAGCAAAACACCTTCACTACCCATTACCACATTGACCTTGAGTCAGGGGATGCTGGTTTTGGGGCCTCAGTTCTCCAGTCTCTGTTTCCCAAGTAGGGGGTGTGCACCTTGCCTCCCTTCTCCAAGAGAACTGCTAGGAGTCTGCCATTAAGTGTGGATGAACAACATATCCACGATCCTAGAAAAACAAGTTACTCACCTGTAACAGTAGTTCTAGGAGTGGTATATGTTGTTCATCCACACGGACCCACTCGACCTCCCTGGCTGTGGACGCACAAACCTGGCTTCCAGCAGGCTAAGATCTGACGTCATAGGGCAGAGCCAAGGGTTATACCACCCGGGTGGGTGGGAGGAGCCAGCTTGAAGACTTTCCGGCTGATTTAAAGGGAAAGGGACTCTTCCAGTAAGTGTGGATGAACAACACATACCACTCCTAGAACTACTGTTGCAGGTGAGTAACCTGTTTTTTATTCCACTATTCAATCCACTATCCACTATCCCTAGTGATCTTAATAACTACTGGCCAGTCTCCTTGCTACCTTTCTTATCCAAACATCTCGAAAAACGAGTTAATACACAACTTAGAGACCACCTGGAAACTACCAACTTAATGAACCCCTCCAGTCTGGGTTCAGGCCCAAACATATCACAGTATCTGCTCTGGTCCGTCACTAATGACTGGCAAATTTCCCTTGATGCCAGAAATCATGCCTGTGCTCTTTGTTTTTTTTAGACTTCAGTAAGGCATTCTACACTGTGGACCCTCAATTATTATTAACCATGCTAAATAACCTTGGGTTAGATGACCCTGGTTCTCCTGCTACCTCATGGGCAGACAGCAACAGGTAAAAGTCCATAGCCCCTTTTCTCCCCTTAAAACACTACAGAGAGGAGTGCCACAAGGGTTCACCTTGGGACTGTTGTTATTTGCTGTATACATCAATGACATTGATTTTAACATCAGCTCTGCAAGCGTCCACCTCTTTGCAGATGACACCGTGCTCTATGTTGCTAGGCCCTCCCTGCAACTCGCCTGCCTTGAACTACAACATGAATTCGACCACCTCCAACAAAATCTGCTCCATCTGAAACAGCTACTCACTGCAAAAAAACAACAAAGTTATGCTCCTTTCCCCTCACTCTAAATAACCAATACCCAACCAATTGAGTACCAGTTACCAGATCAGGACCATCCTGGGAGAGCTACTCGAACCAGTACAGAAATTTAAATACTAAGGCTTCTGGCTTGACTGTAAACTTTCATTTGTCACCCACATCGAGGAAGTAGTTAACAAAATACATTAAAAACTCAGACTTTTATCGCGTTAAGCATCTGCTTACCTACAAAGCTAAATTAAGATTGGTACAGATGACCTTCCGCCCCTTAAATCGGCTACGTGGACTTCCTTTTCAGTCACTGTCCCAACTCAGCCTTAAGTACTCTGGACATGCTTTATCACAAGAGTATTATGATTTATTACAAATGCCCCCTCTAATACACACCATTGTTCCCTTTATTCGCAGATTGGCTGGCCCTCCCTCAGTACTAGGAGATGGCGTAATGCCGTCCTCCTGATGTACAGAGCCATTACCAAAAATCTCCCTCCCTATATTTGTAACTTATTCAGATGCACCCCCTGTGCATATTCTCTCAGAAAATTCTCATACGTTATATTTGATATCCCTAGGATAAGAACCCGCTATGGTTCCTCATTGATAAGCCATGCCTTACCCATCCTATGGAATACCCTACAAAATACACTTAAGCTCACACATACTGTCGGGATATATACCTTTAAATCTCTGATTAGACTCGCTCTGAAGGATGAGTGCAATTGCTATTCATAACTTCACCTGCCTCAGTAAGGATACCCTTGCCATGGTCGTTACCTTGTTCTTACTTGTCACCTTGGCTTGCTGTTTTTGGTGTTCTGTTTGTATTTATTCTCCCTATGAGGATCCCTTCAGATTCCCTACTTACTTTTTTACTACCACCTATATACCTGACTTGTTGCAACAACTTTCTTATATTCTGTACTCTTAACTCCCAGCCATGTTGCTCCCTCTGCTGCCTCACCTTTCCCCTCTCTCTCTGCTCCCTTCCACCAACCCTATTACATACTTAGTCTCATTTAACTCTAATCCCTCTCCTTTCATGGGTCCTATTGTGTGTGTGTGTGTGTGTATATATATAATTAGTGAATATTATGTATATTGTGTGCTGCATTATTTGATGACTCCACATTGCTTTGTTATTCTCTGCTACTTCATGTGTTGTATATTTTGCTTTGTAATGTTTACTGACTCCAAATTGTTGTTCCATTGCTGACCTGAAGGTGGAGGATTGAGAGTAAGCAGCCAAATGTGTTGGAGCATATAGCTACAAGTAGGTCATGTTTATACAGCGTATTGATGGTATTTTTCCAGATAAATAGAAAAATAAAACAATATGACACAAAAGTGGTTTGTCTGAGCACATCGTTGTAAAAGATTGAAGACACTCTCCTGATGAAGCATGTTCAGTATGCAAAATGTTGAGTGTATGGCTTCATTAAATAAACTTTTAAGAAGGAAATGAATCAAAGTATCATCTTTATTCACTCTGGAAATGGCGCCCCCTACTGATAATATTTTTTGTGAATCTATGTGCATCTTACCCAGGTTCACCTTGTAAATGAGTTCTTCTCAATGGTGTTTCACCTGGTAAAATAAAGATTGATAGATTGACTTTGCCTCCCTTTGAACTGGCTGTGACCTGCGCTATCTTTCTCGGAAAGCACTATTTTTAGTTGCCAATACTTCTGCTCGAAGGATTTCTGAGCTTCAGGCCCTCATGTGTAAGGAGCCTTATTTGATTTTCCACAGAGATGGGGTGTCTCTGCGTACAAATCCTAAGTTCCTACCTAAGGTAGTTTCTGAGTTTACTTTGAATCAGACAATACACTTGCCAGTGTATTATCCTGAGTACTTCAGGGGAGGCCATTCTACACACTCTCGATGTGCACAGAACTTTGCGTTACTACACGAACCGGACTATATCAGTCCGCAAAATGGATCAACTTTTTGTTTCCTTTGCACCCAAGAGAGAGGGCACTGCAGTTTCCAAACAGTGTTTGTCCAAATGGTTGGCAAACTGCAATCTTACTTCGAGACACAGCTCTTGCAGCAGGTTATACCATTAGGACTGAAGCCGGCAGGCGTCAGGACCCCACGGAAAAATTCTAGCTAGCTATCTTCAGTGGGGACCGCCAGCGCCAGTCCCGCCTCCAGCGTCAGGCGTAGGTACATAAGGCGGTCCCGCCAGAATCTGAGTTCTTTCCTCGTCGACTTGCATGCCTCGACCATTCGTCCAGAAGGCCCAGCGCTGCTGATGCGTGGTTTCTGAATTTTCCTCACGGGAATTTACTCTACCAAGGATTTTTTCGCTGATGTCCTTCCGACCTCCGCATACGCCTAAGTGTGCTTATGGAAGCAGATCCCCTTTAAGGACCCTCACATGGCCTGCGTCCGGTGCCTGGGCCCAGAGCACGATACCCAGGCCTGCTCCCTCTGTCAAGGGTTTAATAGCCGCACGAGGATCCGGCGACAGAAGGCTCTTCAGGCGTTCCTACTTGAAGAAAAATTTAGAGCCATGTCCTCTAAGGGGGAATCTTCAAAATCCCACAAGCACGCCGAAAGGAAGAGAAGGGAGAAGGACCCTTCCAGGTCTCCAACTCGGGCCTCCGAGTCCCGCAGCTCCGGGTCTAAGTCAGACCGGTCTCCATCCAGGGCCTCTTCCCTCCCCCTGCCAGGTAGTGTTTCTGATCTTCTCAGGCTCCTACCGCCAGGCCGCCGCCGCCCTCCACTCCTAAGGCCTCGCGAAGTCTGGGAGCGCATCACCACCACTATAAGTCGGGCTCCCCCAGCGGCACTCGACGTCCGTCCTCTTCAGTGCCGCCCGGAAAACCCTAGAGCTTACTCCTCTGAAGAGGCCGAGACCCACGCCGGCTGCCGACCTTCCGACCGTCCGTCACTCCTCCTCGAGCCGCTGCCAGCTGTCAGACCGCCGCCGCCGTCTTTCCCATCGGACGCCGGGTTGGGGACCGACATCCGCAACACCTGAGAAGAGGACTCCTGCCTCCGACCGCCGCCGGGCAGGAGTCGCTAACGGAGGAAGATCTGACGAGCCCGAGGACCAGACGGGCGATCCCGCCTCGCAGTCTCCCAGGGCTCCCTCGCCGCCCGAGGTCTCTGTGGAGCCGCTGGACCCGACGACCGCCCCGGGCGCCTGGGCTGCCGGGATTATCTATAGCGGATGTGAAGGATCTTTACATACTGGTGGGACACCATCAAGAAGGACATGGCGCCACCGCCTTCCTCCTCCTCCTCCTCCTCCTCCGGCTCCGCCCCTTCGCCTGCAGGGTCGGGTTGGTTGCTCTACTCTCCCAGGGAGTCCAGATTTCCTCCCGGGGTTCGACCATCAAAGAGGAGACCTCCGTCAAGATCTTCTTCTGGATCACCCAGCCCCAAGAGATCCAGGAGACGCCGACGTTCGCCGTCGACGGAGGACACGGGATTAGTATACTCCACCTCTAGATCCCCATCTCCAATCTCCATCCCTTCTCCGGACCCACGTGAGACGCCACGGTCTCCTCCAGATGACCCCTCGTTCATGGATATCATGCGCCATATCCAGGAGAACATGGGTTGGGATGCTGAGGAGTTAGACCCCGAAAGGCTACGCCTGGCTAAGTATCTTCGGCAGAAGGACCCCAAGCCTGTGGTGGTGCCACACTTGGTGGACACTTTTGTGGACGTCACCAAGGCCGCGTGGAAGTGTCCACATTTGTTACCGGCAGTCCCGAAGAAAGCTGACCGTCTATACAAGGCTCCTAAAGAGGACCAGTATTTGACGCAACAACCTCAGGCCGATTCTCTGGTCATAACAGCCTCACATGACCGGTCACAGAGGCCGCAGCATTTGAGCACCCTGCCACCGGATCCAGAATCCAAGCAATTGGACTCTCTGGGCAGGCGCACGTACGCTTCCGCTACCTGCACCATCAGATCCTTAAATTACTTAACCCACATGGTTCAGTTTCAGAACGCTCTGTGGGAACAGGGTCTGGAGGTAGCTGAGAAACTACCTGAAGGTGAGCAGAAGGAGGAGATGCTCCAGCTCCTCCGCATGGGTTCAGACGGGGACCTAGTGCTTAGAGTGCACACACATTCGCGGACTCATCGCCCTAGCAGCAGCTTCCAGCGTTGCCTCCGGAGACACTCCTGGCTCGTGTCTCCTCAAGTCACCCCAGACGCCCAGAAGAACATTATGGACGCCTTTCGAGGGAGATGTGTTATTTGCAATCCTTCGAGAAGATTGTTACCAAACTGCAAGAGGCCGGAAGGCGTGAGGTCGGACAAGCCATGTACTGCCCTAGGCTCGGTTCCTTTCATAGGAACCAAAGCCTGCTTTAGGCCGACACAGAGGCAGCATCCCGCCCGCTACACAACAGAGGGCTCTGGCTCCGTGAGAACCCAGGTAAGCAGCCCGCTAGCAGAGGTCAGCACCTCAGGTCGACCCAGCCAGCGGGTCCATCTGCCGCCACAGCATGACTCCTTTCCGCCCCGCCTCAGGATCAACGGGAAGCTATGGTCGGGGTCGATTTCGAACTTCCTGCCGGATGGCAGGCGATCACCACCGACAGGTGGGTTCTGCAGTTGGTCAGCGTTGGCCACTTTTAGAGTTCGCAGAAAAGCCACCTCGAGGCGGCTCCTGCTCTCCCGTATCCGGGTCAGCATGGAACCTCATTTGGCAAGAAGTACTCGCGCTCCTAGAAAAGGGGGCGATAGAGTACGTCCCGGGGAACCAGAGAGGACAAGGATATTATTCTCACTTCTTCCTGGTTCCCAAGAAAACAGGGGACCTCCGTCCGATTCTGGACCTAAGCGACCTCAATATGTCGGTCGCATACAAGAGATTCCGCATGGTGACCCTTCCGGGTCTTATCCCCATGCTGAAACAAGGCGCCTATTTAGCGGCCTCTAGACATGCAGGATGCATACCTGCATATCCCCATAGCTCAAGCGCATCAGAGGTTCCTGCGCTTTGAGTTTCTAGGCCACCATCTTCAGTTCTGGGCTCTCCCGCTCGACTGTCATCCGCACCAAGGGTTTTACCAAATGCATGGCAGTCGTGGCAGCATCTCTAAGGAGAAAGGGCCACTATGTGTTCCCTGCACTCAGACGACTGGCTTCTCATGGCCGCCTCCAGAGAGGCGCCCTGCTCACGATCCAGGACACCCAGGACTTATTTCGATCGCTAAGCATCCTTATAAATCACAGAGTCCCTCTTGGTACCGCCGCAAAACTGCAGTTTATAGGTGCAGTGTTGGACACGGTCCAGGGAAGAGCTTTTCTTCCGCCGACAGGGCGGAACGCATCAGGTCCCTTATAGGGCTTATCATCGAACCAGACCGCACGCCAGGTCTGTTCTTCTGCCTGCTCGGACACTGGCTGCGCCATTCCTACAGTCCCTCTCGCACGACTCCACATGCGAATAACACAGTGGATGCTCAAGGCGCAGTGGGACCAGAGGCACGACCATTTGCAGCATCCAGTCAGGATCACGAAACTGTGATTCACGACTGGCAGTGGTGGCTAGCCTCCGGTCGCTCCAAGGGTGTCCGCTTGCAGCGCGTCCCGGAGATAACCCTCACCACGGACGCCTCAGGTCTCGGGTGGGAGCACACCTAGACGGGTGAAGCCTCAGGTGTATGGACCTCATTGGAGGCTCATCTCCATATCAATGTCCTAGAGATGAGGGCGGTCCTCTGTGCACTTCAGGCTTTCCAGTCGATAATTCCACCGGCACTATCCTGCTTCAGACGGACAACACGTGGTAATGTATTACCTCACAAACAAGGAGGCGTGACACTCTTACCTCTTGCAGGAGGCCATGAGAGTGTGGGATTGGGTATCGGACACGGCGCAAACCTGATTGCGGTTCACGTTCCCGGGGTGGACAACACGATCGCAGACGGCCTGAGCCGTTCCCAGGCCAGAGTCCAAGAGTGGGAACTTCTTCAGGAGGTGGCAGAGGATCTGTTTCTTCAATGGGGAGTTCCAGAGCTGGATTTGTTTGCATCCCCATCCAACGCAAAACTGCCCAATTTCTGCTCGCTAGGTCCAGGGCCTGGTGTTTTCTGGCGAGACGCGTTGTCCGTCTCCTGGGTGAACAGATTCCTATGCCTTCCCTCCCTTCCCGCTGATCCAAAGAGTTCTTCTCAAACTGCACAGGAGCACGCAGAATGATTCTGGTGGCCCTGTCTGGCCCAGACAGATATGGTTCCCTTGCTGGCACAGCTATCTCGGAACCCCGCCTCCCGTTGCTGCTCAGCTCCACATACTGTCTCAGGAGGAAGGTTCATTGCTCCATCCGGATCTACGCTTCTGAACCTGCATGCTTGGCTCCTAGAGACATGGCCATCTTGCGCCACGGGGTCTGCAAGAGGTTGCAGAGGTTCCTTCCGCAGCTGAAAGCCGCAACGATGCTACGTATGCCATGAAGTGGCGTCATTTTTGTTTATGGTCACGGGCTCGTGACCTTTCCCCTTTAGGTTGTCCTGTGGGAGTAATTTTAGACTCTCTCCTGTCTCTCTTCCATTCAGGGCTAGCCTACTCCTCTATCAAAGTGCACCTTTGCGCTATTTCTGCCTACCATCTTCCCGGTGGGCAGCATACTGTTGCGCAATTAGACGCCTCGGGAATTTCTTAGAGGAGTGTTGCACCCAGGGCCCCCATCAGGACCCAGTGCCTCCGTGATCTACTCTTTGTCCTGAACAACTTACGCCCCTCCCTTTGAGCCTGCCGTGGATTGTGAGCTACGCTTCGTCGTGGAAGACGTTATTTTGGTTGCCGTATTTCAGCCAGAAGGATTTCTGAGCTTCACGCCTCATGTGCAAAGAGCCCTATTTGGTTTTTCACCGGACAGAGTATCCCTGAGGACGAGCCCAAAGTTTTTGCCTAAGGTGGTTTCGACACTCACTTTGAATCAGGATATCGACCTTCCGGTCTATTTCCCGAGTTACTCTAATAGAGGAGAGGCTTTGCTCCACACCCTGGATGTTCACCACAGCCTGAGGTATTACCTTAACAGATCTAAACCCTTCCGGGGTTCTGACCAGCTTTTTGTCTCCTCCTCCTCCCAGAGGATGAAAGGCCAACCAGTATCCAAACAGACTTTGTCTCGCTGGCTTGTCCAGTGTATTTCGTACTGTTACGAGATTAAGCAAAAGTCCCTCCCGGGTTCTATCCGGGGTCATTCTACCAGGGGTGTGGCCACTTCCTTTGCAGCACTCAGGAATGTATCCATTTCAGCTATTTGCGCTGCAGCTACTTGGAGCTCTGTGCATACCTTTATCAGGCACTACAGTCTGGACATCGCCTCGCGGCGAAGAGCCGGTTTCGGCTTAGCGGTGCTGCAGGGTCTCCTGTCCTGAGTCAGGACTTGGAATGTTTTCTCTTGTCTCTCTGCCTCCTCCCGGATCTTCTGGTAGCGTTACTGCTTGGGAATCAGTCCTAATGGTGTAACCTGCTGCAAGAGCTGTGTCTCGAAGTAAGATAGTACAGTTACGTAAGAACTTACCGTAACAGTAGATCTTCGAGAACAGCTCTTGCAGCAGGTACCTTCCCGCCCACCTTCCCCCTTAGAGGAGGTACGGCTCTGCCAAAAAAAAAAAAAGAGAAACGAGAAGAAGAAGACGGAGAAAAAGAAGAAAATGCTTATGTCGGGATTTTCTCCCTTGTTGCCTTCTGACGGTGGATCCTCGGTCTCCCTTTTCGATGTCATCCTGCGGCCGGGAGTCTCCGGCGGGAGAACTGGGGATTCTGGCGGGACCGCCCCCTTATGTACCACGCCTGACGTCGGAGGCGGGACCGGCGTCGGGGGGGTGGTCCCCGCTGAAGATAGCTAGCTAGAATTTTTCCTCTAGGTCCTGACGCCTGCCGGCTTCAGTCCTAATGGTGTAACCTGCTGCAAGAGCTGTTCTCGAAGATCTACTGTTACGGTAAGTTCTTACGTAACTGTACTTTTTGTTTTGTTACCAGAAGTATAATAAGCCACTTCCAGGTGAAGTTAAAGGGCGCTCAACCAGAGGCAGGGCTGCATCTACTGCTCGTTCCAGAAATGTTTCTGCCACAAACATTTGTGCAGCAGCCGCTTGGAGTTCTGTCCACACCTTCACTAAGCTTTACAGTCTGGACATTGCTTCTAGGCGCAGGGCAGGCTTTAGACTAGCTTTCCTTCAGGGCCTCCTGTCTTAATTGGTACCTACTGCAGACCTTTCCTGCCTCCCATGTTTCTCAGTCTTTGTCAACTTCCACTGCTTGCAGCTCAGTCCTAATGGTTATTACCTGCTAGAGCCCTTTCGAAGTTAGATAGTACAGTTATGTCAATCTTACTGTAACAGTAGATCTTCAAGAGATGCTCTTGCAGTAGGTACCTTTTTCCCTCCCACCTTCCCCCTGCTTCTGGAGCTACTTCTTTCCAGCCTTTCTTTTGGCTCCAGAAGTCCACTCATTTCTCCTGTTGCACCTTCTTAGGTCTCTGGCAGGAGAACTGGAGGGCAGGCATGGGGACTGTCCACTATATAGTGTCACACTGTCGTTCATTACGTGACGTCAGGTGAGCGGTCCACTGCCAGACACTGCTAGCTAATGTTTTCCGTGTGGTCCTAGCACCTGTCGGCTCTAGTTCTAATGATTATTACCTACTGCAAAAGCCTCTCTCAAAGATCTACTGTTACAGTAAGTTCTTGCGTAACTGTACATCTTACTTCGAGTGGGAGCTCTTGTAGCAGGCTATAACAATTAGGACTAAGCCGACAGGCACTAGGACCCCATGGAAACATTCTGGCTAGAATTCTTCAGCGGGGGACTGCACCTGATGTCGGCCCACCCCTACGTCAGCCAGTGGTATAAAGGGGGCGGTCCCTGGCCCCACCTCAGTTCTTTTCTCGTCATTGACCCGCAAGCATTGGCTCCTCTGATGCCAGCTAGCTTCAGTTCAACCGCCAGTTTTGTGTTTATAGCGTTTATCTTTATTTTCTTCGCTAAAATTATTCTTTTCTTTTCTGCATGTTGTCTTCTTCTTCTTCCTCCTTTTCCTTAACAGAAAGAAGAAAATGTAAGTGTGCCTGCCGTCAAAAGATGGCCATGAGGCCTGCTTTTTTTGCCTAGGCCCGAACCACAACACCACCGCCTGTGAGCATTGTTGGACATTCAACTCCCAGACTTGGATCCATCGCCAGAAGGCCCTTAAGGCACAGCTCATCGAGCAGCAGCTTGCCACCATGCAGGCCCAGCCAGCGGGGAAAAGCCCATCTTCCTCCTCATCGGTCTCCATGGTTTCCACCTCGAAGACCCACAAGGACAAGAAGAAGAAGGATTCTAGGAAGCATCGACCTCGGGGACAAGGATCGAGAAAAGTCCTGAGGAGGCTCCCGCTCCAGGTCCCTGCTGCAGAAAAAGTTCTCGTCTAGTGCTTCTTCTTCTCACGGGGTATTGGACCATCCTTCCAGGCCTACCCTCCCTCCCTCCTTCAGGGCAGCTCTCAGCTAAACCTCCTCCCTTGGCAGGTGGAGGTATACAGTCAGGGCTTTGGCCTTCTCCCGCATCCCTGAAGTTGCAAGCAAAACCCCATGCGTCGTCCTTCATGTCAGGGACAGGGACCGATCACAAACAAGGCGGCGATACTTCAGCTCCCATCCATTTAGTCCAGACATCAGTGGCATCCAAAGATTTGGACTAGTCCCACCATCAGGGGCAGGCATCAGTCCCGTTCGAATGCCCAACACCTGTGCCCCGGTCTGAGGCTACTTCACCTCAGACACCTCTTAGCCTCATGGCCTCCTCCTCATCGAAGCCACTATTAGCTGCAGGGATGCCCGCTCGGACGTCACCCTCCTTGTCACTGGCTCATTCTGCGTCCCCTGTAGAGGTGGACTCCCTTCAAGGGAGGTCTCAGCTGACCGACTGTGGACATCAGGCGACCCCCCTCTTGTCCGGCCCAGTCTTCTACTGTTTCACCACCCTGGTCGCCGGTCACCCTGATTATGGCTACTCCGACACCGGGTAAGCCAGCATTGGTCCATCGGCCCCACAGTTTACCAAAGATGAAATACAGGAGCTGCTTTCATTCTGGTGGTGTCAGGTCAAACAGAACCTACTCTCACTGAAAGAACCAGGTACGATAGTGCCGGGTCCAACCCCAGAACCACTCCCGAATCCGCACAGTGACTCCTTGCCTGACCCCCCCTCCTCCAGCGGAGTCAATGGGGAAGTCAGTAGGGCGTTGCTTCTCTCTCTGTCTCTATCTAGAGGGCTGGAGAAGCATAACATCAGACCTTTGGGTGTTACAGCTCATAGACAGAGGCCATACTCTGGAGTTTGTGCAAATGTCTCCAGAAAACTCCACCAGTGTCCTCCCTTTATCCTCCTTCTCACATTCCCCTGATCAAAGGGGAAATTCAGGTCCTCCTTCAAAAATGAGCTATAGAGCCAGTCTCCCCCCCCCCTGTCGCAACACGGAAGAGGGTACTATTTGCACATCTTCCTAGTGCCAAAAAAGACGGGAGATCTTCATCCCATCCAGGACCTCAGCTCTCTGAATGAGTTTATAGAATACAAGAGGTTCAGGATGGTGACACTTCCAGGTCTCATCCCTCCTACATTGAGGGGACTGGCACTGCTCCCTAGACATGCAAGGCGCATACCTGCACATTCTAGTCTTTTCACCCCACAGGAGGTTCCTGTGCTCCTTTTTCAGGGTCACCACCACCAGTTTCGAGCCCTGCCTTTTGGCCTGTTCTCTGCTCCCAGAGTCTTCACCAAGTGCCTCGCGGTGGTGGCTGCGACTCATTGTCACGGAGTCATAATGTCACTAGACATTATGCCGCATGTAAAACTCGCACTGCCTGTACAGTGTGATTTCACATGTGGCATAGGTCTTTTTTTGCAGGGCTCTGACCCCAACCTCCTCAATAAACATTTTCAACTGGGGGATTTACAGTAAAATCGCACTAAAGTGTGAAAAATAAAAAAAATTCCCTTGCATCTGGGACTGGGAATGAAACCCAGTTCCAAATGCACTGCTTGGGTTCCCTACTGCCAGTGGCTTAGTCCATTGAGCCACGACAGCTGCTCGGTGGAACCCTATCCCAGCAGAAATCTTATCCTCTGCCTGAGATAGTGCGAGTGGTGCAATACCGTGCACACCAGTATTCGCGGTATTGCACCACTTGCTGTCTCGTACAGCGCTATTCCAGGTTAGCTATAATGTAGCGTATGACATTATGACCCGGTAAGTGGCTCATCGACGCAGGGGCCATTATGTCTTTCCCTACCTAGACGACTGGCTTCTGATGGCTCCCACAAGGGATCAGCTGGTTTGCACTCTCTGAGACACCTTTACGCTGTTCTGAGAGTTGGGGATTACCCTGAACCTCCCCAAGTCATCCCCAGAGCCCTGTCAGAGACTCCATTTTATAGGAGCGGTCCAGGATTCCGTTAAGGGCAAGGCCTTCCTACCCTAAGACAAAGCGGATCGCCTTCAACTTCAGGCACGTCTGGTGTTTACAGCTCCTCAGGTTCCAGCTCGGATCTTCCTGAGACTCCTCAGCCACATGGCGGCCACCATCCCTATGGTTCCCGTGGCTCGCCTGCACATGATGGTCTCTCAATGGACATTCAGGGTACAATGGGACCAGAGGTCCGACGACCTCGACCGGCTAGTTCAAATGTCAGACCCAGTTCGCAGGACACTTTCCTGGTGGCTCAATCCCTTCAATCTCTTGGCAGGGGTTCATTTCTGGCAGGAGCCCCCGAGGCCAGTTCTCACCATGGATGCCTCAGGTTTAGGATTGGGGGCTCATCTGGAGAACAGGCAGACCCAGGGGGTCTGGTCTACAGAAGAGCAATCACTCCATATCAGTGTCCTGGAGATGCGAGCAGTCCTGAATGCCTTGTAGGCCTTTCAAGCGGACCTCCTTCCGGGCCCTCTTTTGATCCAATCTGACAATATGTTGGTAGTGTTTTACAGCAACAAACCAGGGGGAACTCATTTGTACCCCCTCTGCAGGGAGGCAATGAGAGTCTGGTACTGGGCACTGGAACACCGACTAGAACTCACCACTGTTTCAGGCATCCAAAACATCTTGGCCGACAGCCTAAACCGATCTTGTTCCATGGCTCATGTGTGGGAGCTCCTTCAGTTGGTAGCAGATCAGCTCTTCGACAGAGGGGGGCCATCCAGAGTTAAACCTTTTTGCAGCCCCACTCAATGGGCAGACTGGATGGGCCTTGCGGTCCTTATCTGCCGTCAACTTCTATGTTTCTATGTTTCTATGTTTCTAATGCCAAACTGCCCAATTTTTGCTCGCTAGATTCAAGGCCTGGAGTTTTCTAGAGAGTTGCATTGTCCCTCTTCTGGACAGGGAGGTTCCTTTATGCCTTTCCTCTTCTGTTCAGGGTTCTTCTGAAGTGTCAGATGGAGGGGGCAGAGATGATTCTCATTGCCCTCTTTGGCCTCAGCAGATTTGGTTCCCGCTACTGCAGATGTTGGCAGTGGAGCTTCCGCTTCCTCTGCCTCTCAGCTCACACTTATGCTCCCTGGATCAGGGTACACTGGTCCATTCAGACCTCAGGTTCCTGCATCTTCATGCATGGCTCCTGCAGACTTAGCTATGGATAGGTATGGGGTTTCTCAAAAGGTGGCAGATGTCCTTGTGGCCACCAGAAAGTCCTCCACTAGATCCACTTACGCTATGAAGTGGAAGAGGTTTTGCTTCTGGGCTTCCACTCGCCAGCTTAATCCCCTTTCCTGCCCTCTGAACTCCATGCTCAAGTATCTGTTCTCTCTCTATATGAGCAGGGCCTGAGCTATTCCTCTATCAAGGTGCATTTATCTGCCATTTCGGCATATCATGCCCCGATACAGGGAAAAACCATCACTCAGCTGGAAGTGTCCCATACTTACCTGCAGGACATTCTACACTTAAGACCTCCCATCAGAGATCCCGTTCCCCCTTGGGTCTCCTTTTTATGTTGGAGAAACTCGCATTTCCCCTGTTTGAACCAGCCATGGATTGCGGGCTCCGCTTTCTGTCATGGAAGGCGTTATTTCTAGTTGCCATCATTTCAACTCGAAGAATTTCATAGCTCCAAGCTCGAATGTGTAAAGAACCTTATTTGTTTTTTCATAAGGACAGGGTATCCTTACACACAAATCCTAAGATCTTGCTTGTGGTGGCATCTGAGTTCACTCTTAGCCAAGGACATCAACCTCTCAGTTTATTATCCTGAGTAGTCCAGTCGGCGGGAAGCGTTGTTGCATACCCTTGATGTGCCCAGAACACTTCTTTATTACTTGACCCATACAGCTCCTTTTCAATCTACGGATCAGTTGTTTGTCTCGTTGCCCCCCAATCTCAGGGAACCTCAGTCACCAAGCAAATGCTGTGGAAATGGTTGGTGAATTGTATTGTGCTTTGCTACAACAAGTTTAGCAAGCCCCTACCGGGACCGGTTAGGGGTCACGCCACCAGGGGGATAGTGACCACTTTCACCTCTCCCTGGACCGTTTCCATAACAGACATCTGTGCAGCAGCTACCTGGAGTTTGTTTTACACCTTTATCAAGCACTATAGCCTGGACATTGCTTCTAGACGCAGAGCCGGGTTTGAACTAGCAGTCCTTCAGTGCCTCCTGTCCTAGACCTTTAGTTGGCAGTCTAGTCTCTAGCCTCCTCCCGGACTTTTCCCATGCCTTGTCTCCTTATTGCATGGGACTCAGTCCTAATGGTTATAGCCTGCTGCAAGAGCTCCTACTCAAAGTAAAATAGTACAGTTATGTAAGAACTTACCGTAACAGTAGATCTTCGAGAGGAACTCTTGCAGCAGGTACTGCTTTCCCTACCTCCTTTTTCCCTGGCTTGTGCTCTGCCTTGACTTTTGGAGAGAACCTGCCCGGTTCTCCTTCCGCTTCAGACTTGGGGTCTCCGACGGGAGAACTGAGGTGGGGCCGGGCACTGCTCCCTTTATACCTTTGGCATGACATCGGGGGCAGGTTGACGTCAGGGGCGGTCCCCCACTGGAGACTGCTAACTAGAAAGTTTACATCGGGTCCTAGCACCTGGTGGCCTAGTTCTAATGGTTTAGCCTGCTGCAAGAGCTCCTCACGAAGATCTACTGTTACGATAAGTTCTTATGTAACTATACTTTTCCCATACTCGGACTGTCTCATCAAAGCTTCATCTCGAGATGAGTTGGTCTTTCTGGCTCTTCAGGTCTTCCAGCTGTTCCTTGTCCCTGGACTCTTGCTGGTCCAAACAGACAATACTTGTGTGATATACCATGTCAACAAGCAAGGGGGCACAAAGTCACAAGCTCTGTGCTAGGAAGCCGTGAACGTGTGGAATCAGGCTCTAGCTTGCCACCTTAATCTGGTGGCAGTCCACATTCCTGGAGCCCAGAACGTCCTTGCAGATCACCTCAACAATCACGCACAAGGCCATGAGTGGGCCTTGGCGATTGAAGTCCTCCACGACATATTCTGTTTGTGGGGCACTCCAGACATCAATTTATTCCCCTCTACAGACAATCAGAGACTTCCCAGCTACGGCTCAATCATTCCAGACTCACAGGGCACTTCCATGGATTCCCTCTCCCTCTCCTGGCATGGGCATGTCTTATATGCCTTCTCACATGTTCCTCTCCTCCAGCGAGTACCACTCAAACTCCAGCTGGAGCTCGCCTCCATGATTCTTATCACCCCCTTTTGGCCTTGGCAGATATGGTTTCCCCTCCTCCAGCAACTATTGGTCACGGATCCCCTTTCCTCTCCTACCGGATCTTCTCATGCAGATCCGAGGAACCCTTTTCCACCCCAATCTCCAGTCTTTTCATCTACATGCTTGGCTCCTGAGGACATCTTTATAGCTCAGCAACATGTCTCTGTAGCCACCATTCTGTTGGCCACTCAGAAGGCATCAACCAGAAAGATGTACTTTGCCAAATGGTGCTGATTTGCCATCTGGATGGCCAACAGGTGCATGAATCCATACTCCTGCCCATTTCCTACTATCCTGGAGTACCTTTCCACCCTCTCCAGTCAGGGTTTAAGCTACTCTTCTATCAAAGTCCATTTCGCCACAATCTCTGCTTTCCACAAACCTATTGGGGACTGGCAGGTTGCCCAGATGGACCTCGCCAAGATGTTTCTCAAGGGCATTCTCTATCTCACGCACCCGTCCGGAATCCCGTTCCACCCCAGAACCTCAATTTCATCTTAGAAAAATTAACCTTTGAACCATTTGAACCAGTAGCTACCTGTGACATATGCTTCCTGGCCTGGAAGGCTCCTTTCCTGGTGGCTGTCACATCATCCAGGTGCATTTCGGAACTTCAAGCCCTCATGTGCCATGAGCCATACTTGGTTTTCCATAAAGACAGAGTCTCACTCCACACCAACCCCACATTCCTTCTGAAGGTGGTTTTGGACTTCACGTTCAATCAGTCCATTAACTTGCCTGCCCTCTACCTGGTTCATTCTAACCTGGGAGAATCGCATCTGCACACTCTGGATCTATACCACATCCTGCATTATTGCCTCACTCATACTAAGTCATTTTGTAAATCCAAGCAACTATTTGTTGCTTTCGCTGGTGGCAGGGAAGGCAACCCTGTCATGAAGCAGACCTTGTCTAATTGGTTAGATCACTGTATCACCTATTGCTACACTAAGTACAACAAGCCTCTTCCCGGAGCTGTGCACGCCCACTGTGCCAGGGCTCTCTCTACTTTGCTCCCTGCTTCAGGGGCGTCTCCGTAACTGATATCTGTGATGTTGCCACTTGGTCTACCATCCATACATTTACTAGACACTGTAGTGTTGATTTGGCCTCCAGGCGCCGCACTTCCTTTGGCCGTGCTGTCCTGCAGGGCTTCCTGTCCTAATCCCCCTTTCTAGGGACGTGGACATGAGATTCTATCCACACTAACTGGCAGTGTTCTTTCCCTTTAAGATGTGCCAGAAAGTCTTCAAGCTGACTTCTCCCAGCCACCCGGTTGGTAACTCCCTTGGCTCCGCCCCATGACGCCAGATCTTCCTTTCCGCCAGAAGAAGCAGATTCCTTCCTTACCGCACCTGCGTTGAGTATGCCCTAGTGGTTAAATTCTTTGGAATTACTTCCAAACCAACTCTCACAAGTTTTGTCTTCTACTCAATCTTCAATCGCGACCGCGATGGATGATAAGTCTGCTCCCGGGTTCCACTGGTGCCCTTGCTGGCAGAAGATGTCCAGGACCAACCCGCATGCCATGTGTGTCTGCTGCCTGGGGCACGACCATGATCACCAGGCTGGCGACTTTTGCCGCTCATTTTATTCTACCATCCTGGAAGACTGTCTCGCCTGCCTGAAACTGGGCCGCTCGGCGCAACCGAACCCTCCAGTCAAATCCAAGGATGCCAGTTGGGTGATCTCTGTGGCTGTGAGGTCCGCTGAGCAGCTTAGAGCCTTCAAAGAGGACGCAGTCCAGGCTGCGGCCCATTCCTCCTTGGCTTCTGTCTTCATGCCGCTTCAGCTGGGCTTTACTTTTACGGGCTCCTTCAAGAAATTATCAGTCCCTGCTGACCTTCTGTCAGGGACCCACTGGCAAATCTGAAAAAAAAAAAGTGTTACAAAGAAAAGACTCGTCATTGATCATGGAATCAGGAGTGCTCTCGGTTGAGGGCCTCAGATTCCCGTGCTTCTCTGGATTTGACTTTGGTCGAATCCTCAGCCTTGGTCACTGGCTCCATGGTAACCGCATTGGGCCTGTCGGCCGAGACACTGGTCGAAGCCCCAACCGGAATTTTTCTCAGTGCAACTGACCAGTTGTCAATTGAAGAGGCCGATACTTCCTTGTCTAGGACCCCAGTCCTGACGTAGACTGTTGAAGGGATGGATCAGTCCGTTGACCTGCTGCCTCTGGTCCCTGATCCTGACCATGAGGAGCCTTGGCAATCGCCTACTCCCTCCGAGCCCCACCACCGGTCCCCCTGGCAGCCAGGGTCGAGGTCTCGGTCTTCTTCCTGTGGGTCGAGCCTGTCCCACTGTCATTGGTGCTCCCACTCTCAGCACCACGGGAAGCGGTGCCACCACTATTCTTCATCCTCATTCTCCTCAGATAAGGAGAGGCTTTGGTGCAAGTTTGGTTGATACCACTAAGACTTGATGTGGCAACAGCTGGTGTTTACCAGCACCAATCCGACCCCAGTTTTTATGCCGGCCATCACTTGGCTGTCACCCGAAAGGCTGATGTCGACTCCGCCAACGGAACTGATTAAGACGGTCCTGACTTAGCCGACTCAGGCTTCTCCGCCGATTGTGGTGGAACTGTTGCGCAAACAGCTGATGGTCGGCGCTCCAACTAAGGAGTCTCAGCTGGACAAGGGGCTTCCCCATCGGCTGTTGGTCACCATAACCCCTGACCATCTGTGGAGGGTCAGTGGGGACTCCAGTGGTCAACTGCTCTTTGATGACTCTTTGGAGTCCGTGGGTTCCTCCCTGCACTCCCATCTAGTTGACGTGGAGTCCATGGGGGATCTCTCAACGGACGAAGGTCGATCCTCTTTCATGGGCCTCCTCCATTTGATCTCTTGAGTCGACAGGTATGAAGATGGAGCCCATCTAGAAACAGGCTAGTTATCCATTGACCAAGATCCTCAACCGGGGAGACTTTCCAATGGAGGCTTTCCCGGTGTCAGAAGCTATTCCTGGCCCTGCCCTGGAGCTCTGGCAATGCCCCTCTTCCTGCCCTGCACCTTCTGTCTGGATGGCCCGCAAGAATGCGGTGCCCACCAGATCCGTTTCGGGAGTCACAGAGCACCCCTCAGCCAAGGGGTTTGTGGCCGACTCTGTTCCGGTGCTCCGGCAACACCGGGGATATTGACAAGCTGCCAGATGAGGAGTGCAAGAAGTTGGACCACGCAGCTAAAAAGGTCTATGCTGCCTCCTCGCTTGGCCTCCGTCAGGCAAGCACGTCCCTTTTCATGGCCCACTTCTCCCATGCCCTGCTGGGACCCTTAGATGGGGTGCGTCCTCATCTGCCTGCAGAGCTTCAGACCACAGTCAAACAGGTCCAAGTCCAGGGCTGGGCTGTGGCCAAACAGCAGCTCCAGACTGCCATGGACACTGGGGACTCCTGTGCCCACTCCGTGGCAGCCTCTGTACCATGTGTCGCAGGTCTTGGCTGAGGATCTCGACCTTCACGGTGGACACTCAACACAAGCTGGTGGATGTCCCTTTCCTGGCACTGACCTGTTCGGGTCTGGGGTCAAGGGTCACTTCACACACATCGAGAAGTCCAGTGCCACCTCGGACTCAGTGACATCTGCCCAGAAGGACCCTAAGAGCTCCAAGCAGCATCAAAAACGGAAGCCCTTTCAATCCGCCTCCATGCCTGGGGTGAAGCCAGACCAGCAACTGGCTGGCCAGCAGGCTTAGGCTTGACAACCTTGGCCCAGGTCAGTGGCCTCAGCTATCCATAAGCCAGGATGGAGAGGCTCCGGTGGCCCCTCACCTTGGCCCTTCTCCAAGCCTGCCCAGTGACGGGATGAGGGTTGTCTCCCTCATGCCTCCCCTGGGTCCTCCTGTGGGGGGCCAGCTCCACCACTTCCTTTCTGCCTGGTCCACGGACAGGTGGGTTCTAGAAGTGGTGGGTCAGGGTCAACCTCTAGAGTTCATGCAGTACCCTCCTTGCTAAGCCCACACCCCATGGGAGGACTTGGCTTCCACAAACATGCTGTCAGCTCTCAGAGACTACATAGCCCAGCTCCTCCGCAAGGAGGTCGTGGTCCCTGTTGTGAATCCTCCAGAACACCCAGGATTTGTCTCCAGGTACTTCCTGGTACCAAAGCAGACGGGGGCTGGCGCCCCATTCTAGATCTGTATGACCTGAACCAAGTTCCTCAGGTCGCGCACTTTTAGGATGGTAACTCTGCCTCAGATCATACCATTTCTAGAGCAAAATGTGGTTTTGCTTCCTGGATCTTCAGGATGCGTTCTTTCACGTCCCAATTTGTCCATCTCTCCGAAGTTTCCTCCACTTTTGAGCCAAGGGAACCCTCTACTTGTTCCAGGCCATGCCCTTTGGCCTCTCCTCGGCCCCCAGGGTCTTCACCAAGTGCATAGCAGTAGTGGCAGCTTACCTGAGGCACTGAGGGGTCCGGGTTTACCCCTACCTGGACAACTGGCTGATAGCAGGTCCCTCCAGGCAAGAGGTGGAGCAGTCCAGGGACCTGGCCCTCCAGAGCTGCATCAAACTTGATCTCCTGTGTCTGCTGGTCTACATGGTGGCCTGTACCAGCATGGTCTGTTGGGCCCACTGGAGAATGTGCTCCCTGCAGTGGGAGCTGGACAGACAGAGGTCTCAGCACAAGGGGCACTTCGACCAGCCGGTCATAGTGACCCAGTGGATATGGGACGCCATCCAATGTTGGCTGGTCCCAGCACATCTGCAGGAAGGGATCCCATTTGTCCACCCAGAGCTGATGGTCATCCTGATGACCAGTGCCTCTCTGACGTGCTGGGGTGCCCACCTGGGGGAACACAGAGTCCACAGGCTCTGGACCCCTGAGGAGTCCCGATGCCGCATCAGCCTGCTGGAGCTCCGAGCAGTTCGACTGGCCCTGACTGCATTTGCTCCACACATTTGAGGTTAAGTGATCCAAGTCCAGACGGACAATACCACGACCATGTATTACCTCGACAAACAAGGCAGGACGAACTCCCTGCTTTTGTGCAAGGAAGCTCTCCATGTCTAGACCCTCATGTGTATCCTGGAGGTGGATCTCCATGTGGCAGGAGCCTCCAGTCAGCTGGCAGATGCCCTCAGCTGGGTGGGCGAGGCGTCTCATGAGTGGTCTTTCCATCCAGAAGTAGTTCACAGTCTGTTCTCCCAGTGGGGCACCCCTCAGATGGACCTGTTTGCCTTCAGGGAGAACACAAAGCTGTGGCTGTTTTGGGGCCCCCCCCCCCAAGCAGGGAACGCTTCTGGGGAATGTCTTCTCGAGGCCCTGGACCCCGGGCCTCTTTTATGCCTTCCCTCCACTTCCCTTGATCCACAAGGTGCTTCTCAAGGCCAGGAGGAGCAAGGCATGGGTGATCCTGGTGGCTCTGGACTGGCCTCGCCAGTTGTAGTACCCCGATCTCCTCAGCCTGAACAGCAGACTCCTGAGGCGTCTTCCCCACACCCGGCCCTGCTTTCCATCTATCAGGGAATAGTACTGTACTCCACCCGGACCGTCAATCCCTGCATCTGATGACCTGGTTCCTGAGCGGCTAGAGTTCCAGGCCTTGGGTCTCTCTGAAGATGTCTTCACTATTGTGCAGGCATCTCGAAAGAAGTTGACCAGGAAGTGTTACACCTTCAAATGGAAGAGTTTCTCCATTTGGTGTCAGGGCAAGGGGTTGGACCCTTTGTCCAGTCCAGTGACTAGCATTCTTGACTACCTTTGGTCCCTCTCTGTTGGGCCTTTGGCTGACGACCCTTAAGGTGCATCTGGCAGCCATCCATGCTTACCGGACGCGGGCTGGTCAGTAGTCAGTGGCACATAGAGAAGGTGGTCTGGCACTTTTTCAAAGGCCTTGACCATATTTCTCCTCCAGTGCGTGAACCACCACCACCGTGGGACTTGTTGCTGGTCTTGGCAAAGCTCATGGGCAAGTCATTTGAACCAATGCACAGGTGTCAGATGTCTCACCTGTTGCGGAAAACCACCTTCTTGGTGGCTGTCATGTCAGCCAGAAGGATTGGAAAGCTCCAGGCACTTTTGGTGGAGTCTCCTTTCCTGGTCTTCCATAGGGACAAGGTTGTCCTGCGCCCCAACCCGAAGTTCCTCCCAAAGATTGTGTCAGAGTTTCACCTTAACCAGGTGAATAAATCTCCCAGTGTACTTCACCAATCACACCTCAGAGGCCGAGCACAGGCTCCATACTCTGGACCTGAGGCGAGTGCTCTCTTACTACAAAGAGTGCATGGCTGGAATGCGGGGAGAGGTTCACCAGCTGTTTTTCACCTGTGCTGAAGCTGCACCTGGCAGACCTGCAACCAAGCAGATGATTGGCAGGTGGAGCACATCCTGCATTGATCTGTGCTACAGGTTGGCGGGTAGGGAGCCTCCCAGAGGGCTAAAGGCTCATTCCACCCACCATACCACTGTCAGTGGCTGCTTCCAGGGATGTCCTTATCCAGGAAATCTGCAGGGCTGCTACCTGGAGGTCAGCACACTCCTTCATTTCTCATTACCACATTGACCCTGAGTCATGCTGGGATGCTGGTTTTGGGGCCTCAGTTCTCCAATCTCTGTTCCCTAAGTAGGGGGTGTGCACCTTGCATCCCTCCACCCGGAGAACTGCTAGGAGTCAGCCAGAAATGTGGATAGAACATCATATCCATGTCCCTAGAAAAACAGATTACTCACCTGTAACAGTAGATCTTACTTCGAGAGGGCTCTTGCAGTAGGTAATAACCATTAGGTTGAGCCATCAGGCACTAGGACCACACGGAAAACTTCAGCTAGCAGTGTTAGGCGGGGACCGCCCACCCAATGTCATGTGATGGATGTCAGCATGACCCTATATACTGGGCAGTCCCCACGTCCGCCCTCCATTTCTTTCCCGTCGTCGACCTGCGCACGTCGGACCTTGCAGAAGAATGCTGCTTCAGTCGATCATCATTTTGGATGAGTATTTAATCTTTTTTTCCATTATTATTTTCTGATTGAAATTAGTGTTTTTGTGCATGTCTTCTTCGACGTCTTCCAAATCGCATAAAAATAAGTGCGATTCCTGCGGCTCGCAGCTCCTGCATAAGGACAGCGGTTCCCTCTGCCTTTTCTGCCTGAGACCAGAGCACAAGACTGAGGACTCTGCAGCCTATCTAACTAGGTCACACATAAATGCTTCCAAGAGGTCCTGGAAGCCCACATTTTAAAGCTTAGGATGGCTTCCATGGAGAAAGAGCTGCAGAAACTGCAGGGTTCATCTTCACTGGGAGGTACTTTAGAGTCCGCCTGGCCCAAGAAGGACAAGGAGAAGCACCAGGACTGGGATTGGTCTCCTTCCCACCCGTGTCTCCCCTCGGGGACCCCGGGCGTCGAACAGCCTTCCTCCAGCAAACGGAGTGCCCCTCTGGCCAAGCCTGCTCCCACTTCAGTGGAGCAGTCCATGGTCCCCCTTCCTGAATTGGTCACGGTTCAGGTGGGCAGCTCCGGTTCTCCCGAGGCTCCTGACACTCTTAGGCCCATCAAAGCCCAGGGGTTTAAGCTTGATGGTGTGGCTGATAAGTCGATCATTGGCCCCTCCGACAAGCACTCAGCCCCAGCTTATAAGTCGGTCGCCGGCTCCTCTGATGACCGCCCAGCCACGGCTGATAAGTCATCCACCTGCCCCTCCAGCAACTGCTCAGTCACAGGTGATGTTGGCCGCTGACCCTCCGGTGACCGCTCAGCCAAGGCACTTTTGTTGGCCCTCGATAACAGGCCCAACGTTGGTTTCCAAGATCACTGCCTGCTGCTGCTTGTGCCGCAGCCTTCCCTAGAGGGATCTCCCTCTCGGGAGCCTCCATCTTCACCTTCCTCCAGCCTTCCCTGTTGTTCAGGAGCCAGCAGTGGAGGAGGGGTGTCCACTCATTGACACCACCAGAGTGCTGACGCTGCAGTGCGCTATGCCAGATCTTCATCCGAAGCTTCTGGCTCTGACGCCGCAGGATCCATTGTCTGGGCCATCTGCTCCTCCCTAGACTCCAGCAGGACCCCCCGGCCCTTTGGCGCCACTGGACAATCCCCCAGTGGGTCCGCTGCCAGATCTGACTATTCCAGGCCCTTCAAATGTTCCTTCAGTGCCACCGTCAGGTCCCTTGGCACCTCCTTCAGAGTCTTTTCCAGGCCTTCCGACACCAAGTTACCCAGCACCTCATTATCCCTGTTCCGGGTATCCGACGCCAAGTTACCCCACGCAGGCTACCCCACCAGAGTTTCTGATCAAGAAGCCATGCCCATACCAACGCTAAGCTAGTTGATGCCGGGTTACCCGACAGTGGCTACCCTTCACTGGGCTACCCGCCTTGTACGAACCTACTCCACCTCCACCTCCTTAGCCACAGGCGGATCTAAGGCAACTCTTCCAGTCTTGGTGGCACGAAGCCAGGACCCAATTCATGATGGAATTGGACTGTCGCCAGTCGGTTGCTGCCTCGATGCCGGCCCATTTCCATTCCCATGCCCAGGTCTGCCTCCCCAGTGGAGTCTTGATCCTCTACATCAGGATTGACATCGGGCCATGTTGTGGTCACGGAGTGTGGTGGAGAGGCTCCTGTTTCCCAAAAGGAGACCCCTCTCCCTAGGACCTTGTCCCCAGACAGGAGCCCATTGTCAGACTCGGATTCTAACTCTTCCTCTTCAGCCTCGGGTTATGAGATCCCTCCAGAGAAGGAACCTGTGCCCAAAGAATCTCCCAGACATCCTCCTGAGGACTCTTCCTTCATGAAACTCCTCAGAAAGATCCAGAAGGGCAGTGGATGGACTACTGAAGACCACGACCCAAAACGCAAGAGATTGGCAGAGCATCTGGACATGCTAGATTTAACTCCTCTCCTTATCCCTCCTTGGATAGGCCCTCATGAGGACCTGGCTTCTACCGTCTGGCAACAGCTATTATCAGTGGCAGCTGTTCCCAAAAAGGCTGACAGGCTGTATCATATTCCAGAGGGCAAGGACCATTTCAGTACGCAACCTAAGGCAGACTCGGTGATCATTTATTCGGCCCACGACCGTTCTGCTAAACCCAAACACATGAGCACCTCTCCGATGAATAAAGAGTTGAGACAGCTGGACCAGTTTGGATGAAAGTTTAAAGGCAAGGCAAATTTTATTTGAAAAAGACCCTCATCCCGGAGGCTCTGGGCGCAACATACTAAAACTTCATTATACAAATCATAAGTGTACATAATCCGCATACTCTGAACATAAAATACAATATTTTCAGCAATTTAAAACAAGATTATATACATACTACCCTCAGCAGCAATAATTAAACTCGAAATAGTCAAGGGTTACATTTAAACCTAAAATTCTAAAACCAAATAAGGGCTATAAAACTCAGTACGGGAAGGCTTGATTATACAGGAAGGCCTTGAGGCGGGCCTTGAATATCTCAACAGAAGGGGCCTTCCTAACAGCTGGAGAAAGCGAAATCCACGGGATGGGGTTGGTGACACTGAATGCTCTGTCATCTGCTGTTTTTAACCTTGTCCTAGGAATCGCAAGGAGGCCTCTAGAGAAGGAGCGGAGGGAGCAGACCGAGACAGCAGGTGTAAGAAGGTCCTTCAGGTAGCCAGGGTCCAGGCCGTATAGGGCCCTAAAGGTGAGTAAACCCACCTTAAAGAGGACCCTCCACCTAACTGGCAGCCACTGCAGTTGACGCAGCACCGGAGTGATGTGACAATACTTAGGGTGTCCTGTAAACAGCCTAGCTGCTGTATTCTGCACCCGCTGCAGTTGGCGCAGGGTACCCCAGAGACCCTGAGAGAGAACGCATTACAGTAGTTAAGCCTGGACATCACAAAGGCATGCATCAAGGTGGGGAGGTCCAGTGGCGGAACTAGGGGCTTTATCCTAGCAATATTCCTCAGATGGTAAAAACTAGTACGGACAACGGATGCCAGCTGAACTCAAGTGTCAATCTGCTGTCAGGAATAATGCCCAGATTACGTACCCTAGAGGAGGCCTTCAATGGTACAGAGCCAAGAAAAAGCCCTGTCTCTGCACCAGAGGCCAACCTATCACTCCCTCTGCTCAACTCTACCACCAGTACCTCCGTCTTATCAGGGTTCAGTCACAACCAACTGGAGGCCATCCAGTCATTGATCTCAGTGAGGCAGCCATTAAGCACTTCCACTGCACAAGATGTTCCAGGGCCAAAGGAAAGATACAGCTGGGTATCATCAGCATAGCAATGAAAACCCAATCTGTTCTTCCTAATGAGCTCTCTCTGGGGCAGCATATGTACAGCAAACAACATCGGCGATGAGACCGAACCCTGGGGAACTCCGCACGACAGGAGGCCAGAAGAGGAGAGAAATTCCCCATCACTACTGTCTGCCTCCTGTTCGATAGAAAAGACTCAAACCAGCAGATAACAGTGCCGGCGAATCTGCAGAATTCCCTTAGGTGGTCTAGTAACACTCGATGGTCAACCGTATCAAATGCTGAAGAGAGATAGAAGAGAACCAGTTCATCTTCTACTTTGGCTGTTAGGGCCCTGAACTAGTAGTAGTAGTAAAACTTTATTTTTATACAGCAAAATAAATCTTTAGGCCAATAGGCCTAGTTTACAAGACTGTCCTGTTTGTAACTTGTTGCCTATACACAGGGCCCCGAGTTTTCGCGATCTCATGATGCGCAAATCACGGAAATATCCATGAATTTGCCATCACCATGGAATCCGCTCATGAACAAACGCCCGCTTTATTTGCCGGCGGGGTGCCCAACCCCGTCGGCTTCCACTGTCCCCCCCTCCAATGCTTATATGCCATGCCGGGAGCCCACCCAGCGTGGCAAACGGCCCATATTTTTTTTTTTTTTGCCGACGGAGGTGCCCAATCCCGCCGCTGAACGCCTAAAGCCGCGCCTGGAGCCCACTCTAGCGTGGGCAAACGTGCAACGTTTTTTTTTTTTTTTTTTTGCCGACGGGGTGCCAATCCTCGCCGGCTGAACGCCTCAAAGTCAAGCAGCCACGCTGGAGCCCACCCCAGCGGGCAAGCGTCCCGCTGACGCTCTTTTTTTTTCCTGTAAAACAAAACTGTCCCACGGCGCCTCCCAGCCCTCCCACATCCCGACTCCACCCACTGCGCACTCCAGCCTCCCCACACCCCCACCCCTATACTCACTCCGACCCGGCGGATCATCTTCGGTGGACCGGGAACACGCTCATTCTTCAGAGGCGCATCGCAACTGAGGAAATGCCGTGTGCTGTATAATGGGCTAGATAGGAGGGTTCAACTTTATTGTGATATCTCAGCTTTCGTACCAAATTTTTCAACATGGTTTTGGACTCTTCTCATGACGATGACATTGTCATGGCGCTATCGGTTCGGCAGGATTGCCGCAGTGACTGCGAAATCACCTTCGGGACCGAATACCGCCATGACAGTGACATCATTCATGAGAAGGGGCCCAAACCCCTCGTGTTGAAAATTTGGTGCCAAAATTCCAAAAATGACTGTTTAACGAGCTGTGCTATGCAGTTCCCACGCAGGCTCGTAAGTTCGCGAATTCAATATTTTTAACATTGCCATTTCACCACACTGTCTTATGAGTAGTACAGCTGTCATTTTCACATCTCACCCAAAATGTGTTTCCACCCTTGTAGCCAGAATGGGCAGGTCGGTGTGCAAATCAATGTTCCGGACAGATTAATAAAATCACAGTGATACTGTTCATGAGCAGAGGTCTTGAAATGGCTATGTTGAAAATTTGGTGAAAAATTCCAAAATGACTGTTTAACGAGCTGCGCTATGCAGTTCCCACGCAGGCTCCCGTAGTTCGACAAATTTCAAATATTTTCACTCAGAGTTTCAACATTGCCATTTCACCACACTGTCTTATGAGTAGTACAGCTGTCATTTTTCACATCTCACCCAAAATGTGTTTCCACCCTTCGTAGCGTAGAATGGCGCAGTCGGTGTGCGAAATCAATGTTCCGGACAGATTAATAAAATCACAGTGATACTGTTCATGAGCAGAGGTCTTAAACTGGCTATGTTGAAAATTTGGTGACAAACACCCATAAAATGACTGTGTTCTGAGGCGTGCATTGTGTCAGATATGGCAAAAAAACAAAAAGGAAAAAAAAATTAAGGGTAAAATGTGCAGAATTGCCGAAATTGGTGTTGAGTGCATAGGTTCTGCGGCAAATGAAACCCTGCCACAGAACTTTGCTCGATGCAAAAGACAGAAAATCGGGCCCGCTTCTATACATTAAAAATATACAACTATAGAAATAATTTTACATACGTAACAATACCAGAACATGTGTGTCCCACATGGTCGTCTGTCAAAAGACCATTCTGGGCCAGCTTAAAGCTGATATTGATTCTCTGTCAGATTCTGAGACACAGTCCAAAATCGCTCAGATGGCCCGGATGGCAGAGGTCTCTTGCTGCCTTGCTGTTCAGGCAACTTAAGATGCCATGTACACCTCTACCAGGGGCACCGCTATGGCTGTTTTCCTGTGCCGGTACTCCTGGTTGTGGGTCTCGGGGCTTGCTCAGGACGTTCAGACTGCCATCCAGGATGCCCCTTTTCATGGGTCAGTCCTGTTTGGGAGCAACGCTGAGGACATCATTACTAGTCTGCAGGACAGTAGCAAAGCCTTACACTCTGTGCAGACTCTGTAGTGCTCCGGTTCTAAACCCAGGTGACCCTTTCATTGCCAACAGTGGCGCCAGTCCAAGCAGCCTGCCAGATGTTAGAACAAACATCAGGCTACCTCGACGGCTGCCACCCCCCAGCCAAGTCCCAGTGGACCACTGGTGGGGCTCTCCCCAACCGCCTCCTGACTTATGATTGGGCCCCCCCGCCTCCACTGCAGCTCCAGAGGAACTTGTGGGGCAGATCTGCCAACCACCTGCCCAGCTGGGAGGCCATCACGATGGACTTTTGGGTCCTACAATTGATAACTCATGGTCAAACAACAGAGTTTCTAGAGAGACCTCCAGACCATCCTCCATGTCACTCTCATTACCCAAATGGTCACATCCCTCTTATCAGAGCAGACATTGAGGCTCTTCTGTGCAAATCCACCATAGAGCCTGTTTCTTGGGCCCAGGTGGATGGGATATTACTCCCACTTCTTTCTGGTCCGTAGAAAGACCGGAGATCTTCGGCCAATCCTGGACCAAAACGCGCTCAGTCTGTACGTAGAGTAGAAAAAATCCTGCATGCTAACTCTTGCGGGTCTCTTGCCACTGTTCCACCAGAGACATTGGTTCTGCGCGCTGGATATGCAGGATACTTACCTGCATATCCCAGTCTTCCACTCCCATTACCGCTTCCTCGGGTTCGCCTTTCAGGGGGAGCATTACCAGTTCAGAGCTCTTCCCTTTGGCCTTTTCTCGGCACCCAACACCCAGGGTTTTTACCAAGTGCCTAGCGGTAGTGGCTACAGCTTTATGTCGTCAGGGTCTTTTTGTGTTCCCGTACCTTGACGACTGGCTCCTTTCAGCTCTGTCAAAGGATGGTGTGCTGACCTCCCTCTCAACAACCCTGGCCTTTTTCACCAGGTGGGTATCACGATGAACTACCTGAAGTCTCACCTTACCTCTTCCCAGCATCTCCAATTTATTGGAGCTGTATTGGACACAGTTTACAGCAAGGCTTTCCTCCCATTGGACAGCTCGGAAACCTTGCAACAGGAGGCCAAACAGGTGGCATCCAGTCGCTGGACTCCGGCTCGGTCGGTTTTATGCCTCCTGGGCGTGATGGCAGTGGCTGTCCCCACTGTACTCCTGCCAGGCTCCACATGTGGATCATGCAGTGGACACTACGGGTCCAATGGGATCAGAGGTCAGGCAACCTGGATCACAGAGTCCTTGTGTCCAGTTCCATGCAACAGGATGTCTTACGGTGGCAGGATCTCAACAGTCTCTGCCAGGGGGTTCCCTTTCAGCCTCCCCCTCCGGTCCAGACCCTGACCACGGATGCTTCCAGCCAGGGCTGGGGCACTCATCTGGGGGACCACAGAACCCAGGGATCCTGGTCTCCACGGGAGCTCTCCCTGCACATCAACATGCAGGAGATGCGAGCTGTGCTGTATGCCCTTCAGGCCCTTTCTCTTCCTGGGTCCACTTCTTGTCCAGATGGACAATATGTGCATGGTGTGGTACCTGAACAAACCGGGAGGAACGTGATCATATCCCCCTTTGCAGGGAAGCGATGCTTGTTTGGTACTGGGCAGTCCACCACAATCTCCAGCTGATGGCAGTGCACATCCCAAGAGTCCAAAATATCCTAGTGGACAGTCTCAGCCGCACTTAGGCAAGGGCACACGAGTGGGAACTGTGGCAGTCAGTGGTTGAAGACATCCTCAATCTGTGGGGTCAGCGTGGCTCAGTTGGTAGCACATCCGCCTCTGGACCAGAAGGTCATGGGTTCTCATCTCACACTGGGATTGGACTTGCACCTATAAATCGCTGGGATCCGAGTGCAGTATTGGGGGGTGCTGTACTGCTGGGGTGTGCTGTCCTTCGGATGAGACATTAAACGGAGGTCCCTTCTGCCCATCCTGGTGTTGTCCTGGTGGGTGTCCAGGTGGAAGTAAAAGAACCCAGGGCACTCTTCGCAAAGAGTAGGGAACATTCCCGATGTCCTGGCCAACATTCCCCCTTCCCATAAACCGGTTCATGCAATTATCCAGGCTGTGTGTGGGTGATGATGTGCAATATGGCCACCACCACACATTCAGTCACTTCACTACCAGTCTAGCATTGCTTGTAAAGCACTTTGGGATGTATGAAAAGTACTATATAAATGCTGATTCTTCTTCTTCTTCACCCAGACCTATATCTGTTCACCTCCCCATACAATGCAAAACTACCCAGTTTCTGCTCGCTCATTCCCGGACATGGTGTTTTCTGGCGAGATACACTGTCTCTTCGCTGGACAGCGAGGTTCCTCTATACTTTTCCTCCATTCTCACGATTGCAGAGAGTACTTATGAAACTGCAGGCGGAAGGGGCCCACATGATTCTGGTAGCCCCTTACTGGCCTCATCAAATTTGGTTCCCTCTGCTCCAACAATTGGCCGTGGAATCTCCGATTCCCCTTCCCCTCTGTCAGGACCTTCTGACCCAGGACCTGAGCAGGCTGGTCCATCCAGGCCTCAAATCACTTCACCTTCACGCATGGCACCTTCTGACATAGCTGCTTCATGCTATGGGGTTTCTGCCAGTCGCACAGGTTCTTGTGAAGGCCAGAAAGCCATCCACACGAACCACCTATGCGATGAAGTGGAAAAGGTTTTCCATCTGGGCAGCCTTAGAAGGTTGGGATCCTTTTTCCTGACCAATTCCTCAGGTCATGGAGTACCTGCTTCACCTTTCAGACCTTGGGCTAAGCTGTTCCTTGCTGAAGGTCCATTTGTCGGCCATTTCTGCCTACCACGTTCCGGTGGACGGCAAAACTCTGGCACAGCTGGAGGTTTCCAAACCTTTCTGAAAGGAATACTCTACTTGAAACCCTCGGTTCAGAACCCTGTTCTGCTGTGGGACCTTAACGTCACTCTTGAGAAACTCACTTTGCCTCCCTCTGAACCAGTCGCAAGTTGCGACCTGCTCTATCTTTCTTGGAAAGCGCTATTATTAGTTGCTATAACTTTGCTTGAAGGATTTCCGAGCTTCAGGCCCTCATGTGTAAGGATCCTTATTTGATTTTTCACAGAAACCAGGTGGCTCTGCGTACAAATCCTCAGTTTTTACCTAAGGTGGTTTCTGAGTTTACTTTGAATCAGACCATACACTTGCCAGTGTATTAGCCTGAGCATTCCAGTTAAGGGGAGGCAATCCTGCATACTTTAGATATGCATAGAATTTTGCATTACTACACAAATCAGATGAAGTCAGTCTGAAAAATGGATCAGTTGTTTATTTCCTTTGCTCCCAAAAGAGAGGGTGTTGCAGTTTCGAAACAGTGTTTGTCCAAATGGTGGTCAAACTGCATTTTATTTTATCAGAAATGTAACAAGCCCCTTCCGGGGGAGGTCAAGGCACACTCAACAAGAGGCATGGCTGCATCTACTGCTTGTTTCAGGAATGTTTCAGCCGAAGACATTTGTGCAGTGGCTACTTAGAGCTCTGTCCACACCTTCACTAAACATTACAGTTGGGACATTGCCTCTAGATGCAGGGCTGGCTTTGGACTAGCTGTCCTCCAGGGCCTACATTCTTAAATCCCTGCCTACTGCAGACCCTTTTCCTGCCTCCCGTGTTCAGTCCTTGTCTGACTCACACTGCTTGGGACTCAGTCCTAATGGTTATTACCTACTGCAAGAGCCCTCTCGAAGTAAGATAGTACAGTTATGTAAGAACTTACCGTAACAGTAGATCTTCAAGAGAGGCTCTTGTAGGTACCTTTTCCCTCCACCTTCCCCCTGCTTCTGCTGCTACTTTTCTACATAGCCTTTCTTGGCTCCAGGAGCCCACTCCTTTCTCCTGTCACACCTTCTTAGGTCTCCAGTGGGAGAACTGGAGGGTGGGCGTGGGGACCGCTCACTATATAGGGTCACGCTGACATCCATCATGTGACATTGGGTGGGTGGTCCCCGCCTGACACTGCTAGCTAAGGTTTTTGTGTGCACCTGACAGCTCAGTCCTAATGGTTATTTCCTACCACAACAGCCTGTCTCGAAGATCTACTGTTACGGTAAGTTCTTACATAACCGTACTTTCTAGGAGTGGTATATGATGTTCATCCACACAGACCCACCTGTCCTCCCCTGGCTTTGGTATACAACACTGCTTCCAGCGGACAAGATCTGGCATCATGGGGTGGAGCCGAAGCAGTTGCCACCTGGGTGGGTGGGTGGGTGGGAGGAGCCAGGTTGAAGATGTTTCCATCAAGTCTTAAATGGAGAGGCAATTGCCAGAAGTGTGGATGAACATGATATACCACTCCTAGAACTACTGTTACAGGTGAGTAACCTGCTTTTCCATGCCCCTATTGATGGCCGTGTGGTTGCCCAATTTGTGATGTCCTGTATGTTTCTGAGAGGTATTCATCATATGAAACTTCCTATCTGTAATCCAGTCCTGCCTTGGGACTTGAATGTTGTGCTTGAAAACTTGATGTAGGCTCCTTCTGAGCTTGCCACAAGTTGTGGCTTACATTTCCTGTTATGGAAAACATTGTTTTTAGTTGCAGTGACTTCTGCTCAAAGGATTTTCAGCTTTGAGGCTTTAATGTGTGAACCCTCTTATTTGATTTTTCTCAAAAACATTCTCTCTGCATGCGAATCCTATGTTTCTACCAAAGGGGTTTTCTGAGTTTACACCGAACCAAACAATGCACCTTCTTATAAAGTATCCTCAGCATGCGCCAACCAGGGTGAGGCACTGCTGCATACTTTGGACGTGCATAGAATACTGCAGTACTATATTACTCGCGCCAAAGACTGCAGAAGGTCCTCTCAGCTTTTTGTTTTGTTCGCCCTTAGGAAAGAGGGTGCTCCTGTGTCTAAACAATGTCTATCCAAATGGCTGACACATTGTATTACATTCTGCTGTAGAAAGTATAGTAATTCCTCCTGGTGCTGTTCATGGTCGGGATATGGCCATGTCTGTTGCCTGTTTCAAAAATATCCCTGCTGCTGACATGTGTAGCAGCCACATGGAGCACTGTCCATACTTTCACAAAACATTACAGTCTGGAAATCGTCTCTCGTAGACATGCTGGCTTTGTGCTTGCTATGCTGTGAGGCCTTCTATCCTGATTATGTGTCAGACTGTACCATCCTTCCAGTTTACTTTGTACTGCTTGGGAATTGTTCCAAACGTGTGGCCTAATGGAGGAGATATCCTCGAAGAAGACAAAGCAGTTGTATAAGAACTTACTGTAACATAGATCTTCGAGAGACTCTCCTCCATTATTCAATGCTATCCCTCCCTCCCCCTTTTGCTTTCAGTGAGGGTTCTGTCAGATATTGTGCCTGAATCTGACTCCATGAATCCTGTGTCCAGCGCCATGCCTCTCCTTGTATGCCTTGTACAGTTCTCATCTCCTGATTCCTCATGAGTGGAGGTCCTTTGAGGCTAGTCTCTAGCAGGGAACTGAGGATTGATGGGGATGCCCATGCTTATATACACATAGATGTAGCACTACATTGTGGGCAGCCCCTGGCTAGCAAAAGTTTCTGTGTGGACCTAATGCTGACTGCTTGTAGTTTCAAAGGTGTGGCTTAATGGGGGAGATTCTCTCAAAGATCTACTGTTACGGTAAGTTATTATGTAACTGATCTACCAAGAGCCAATCATCACCATTTATTCCCACCATTGGGTCTATGTTGCAGACACTAGGACCCTGTGGGAGCAAAGTCTTTCTGCAGCTAGGTGGCAAACGTTGGTACCAGCGCCACCCATGAGGCAGACATATGATGCATTCGTGGACTGGCCGTTAACTGATGCCAACCCCCCTACTTTCCTCAGTTCCGTTTTTCCCACTGTATAGAGCACACTATGGGAGCACTTCATTTTTAATTTTTTTTTATTTGTGTCTAGGATTACAAAGTACCTTTGAGCCAAGGCTCTTTTACAAAGGTTCCACGTCATGCTGGCTACAGGGTAACAGACACTAAAACATAAAACAGTTACTGGTACATGGTTTTAGACAGTAACTTTGCTTGACAAAATCAGACTGAATGATGAGTAACTCAAGAAACAATAGGAGGAGGAGGGCAAGAAGGGGAGAGGGCTGAGAGTAGGGGAAGTCATAGGTGTAGAGGGCCAGGGTGAGGCAGCCGAGGGGCCTTGTCAGGACAGACACAGGGCAAGTGCATCAGAAGTTGTATTGGACAGATAAGTGCAAGAAGAGAGGGCAGAAACCGACACCTATAAGGTCAGAAGCCGCGTAGGGAATGAAGATGTTATGGGGTGCAAGCACAGGTGGAGGTGCCAGTTATGGAGTGGCGGAGCTTTTTTTTGAACGCTCCAAGCGTTGCTGTGGATGAGGTGTCACTAGAGAGCTCATTCAGCCAACTCGGAGCCCTGTGTGCAAACAACCTTTGGCCTTGGGACGTGCGGCAGCGAGGGATTTGAAGGATATGGGGCTTAGAGCTCCTGGTGTTACGGTTGGTGATTTTGGGTTTGAGGAGGGTGCTGACTCCTGGTGGTGCCTTTCCCATCATGATTTTCTTAGCAGTGATGCAGGTTTGGTATTTGATTCGGTTGTTCAGTTGCAGCCAGCCTGTTTTGGAGTAGAGGTCGCAGGTGTGGGTGAGACGGTAGAAACCAGTAACGGGTCGGCAGGCTTGATTGAGGGAAGTCGAAACACGCCTGAGAGATGAGGTTATGGCAGATCCATAGACAATGAGACCGTAGTCAATGATGCTGATGATGGAGCTATGGACAGAGCTTCTGGGGTTAGATGTTTCCTATGTCGGAATAGTAGGCCCATCCTGATGTTGGCTACTTTTGCCACGTTATTGATGTGTGGGACATAGGAGAGATTACAGTCAAGGGTGAGGCCGAGGTATTTGAAGGTATGAACTTGTTCGAGGGTGATTCCTTGCTTGGTTTTAATGGAGAGCTGATATTGTTTGTTTTGGGAGCTGCAGAAGATCATGGTCTTTGTTTTTTTCTTGTTTAGGATAAGTCTGTGTTTTGTGAATCAGTTTTCGACTGCAGAGAAGGCCTGTTGGAGGTTACCTTGTAGATGGACTGGATCATGGTGGGATGCCAGGATCACAGCATCATCCGCGTAGAGTAGGATCTGTTCAGGGCAGGATTCTGGCAGTGAGTTCAGAAAAAAGCTGAAAAGGAGGGGGCCCAAGATTGAGCCCTGTGGGACACCGGACCGGACTGGTCTTTGGTCTGAGAATGTGCCAGCAATGCTCATTCTTTGGGAGCGGTTGTCTAAGTAGCTTTTGAACCAGTTCACCAAGTTAGGTGAGATCCCTGCTAGTCGATGCTGGGCAAGTAGGAGATTGTGGTTGACGGTATCAAAGGCTTTTGTTAAGTCGATGAAGGTGGACCCAGTAAAATGACTGTTAGCGAGTGAGTGATGGATTGCACCAGTGAATTCTGGTAGCGCCATGGAGGTGCTATGACCTTTTCTAAAGCCATGTTGCTCCTTGCACAGGATGTTGTGATTGTCTAGGAAGTCGGTGAGCTAGTCTGACACAATCCGTTCTAGGGCCGTGGAGAGTGGAGGTAGGATGGAAATTGGACGGTAATTCTCAGTAGCTGTTTTGTCACCACTTTTATGAATTGGGGTTACTGTGGTAGATTTCCATAAGTCAGGGAACTGGCTGAGGCTGAGGGAGAGGTTGAAAATTCTAGTCAGCGGTCAGAGTACTTCTTCAAGTGTGAGTGATAGCAGTTTGAGGTTGAGGGAGTCACTGCTGGCTCTGGAGTTGCAAATGACTTTGGTAACATAGCTGCAGACTTGATGCATTTTCACTGCTTTAAAGTAGAAGGGAGGGTGGCTGGAAGGGCAAGGGGAACCACCTCATCGAAAAAACCTTGTGGGAGTACAGCACTGAGGTCCGTGAAGGTGTAATTGAATGTATCAGCAATGAGTTTCTGGTCAAGTGTAGTTTCACCATTTATGCTGAGTACTGGGTGATTTAGATTGCTTCCCCGGTGACTTCTTTAATGTTATTCCAGAAGTCCCTACCGTTGTCCTATGAGTTAGTGAGAGCATTATGGAAATAGGTGGTCTTCATATCCCAGATATATTTGGTGCAGTCATTTCGTGCAAGTTTATAGTTAGCAATATCAGCTTGTCTCCCGGTGTTTCTGGCAATCTCCCAAAGGTGGTCTCAAGCTTTTAGTTCTCTAAGTAGGTCTCTGGTGAGCCAAGGGTTACATAGGGCTTTGGCCTTGCACTTCTTGAAGGGTGCAAATATGTTGCATGCTTGGTTGAAGATCCTGATGAAGTGTTCCAGTACGGTGTTCACATTGGTTGCAGTGAGAATTGGGGACCAATCCTGTTGACGAAGGAAGGTTTTGAGATGAGGTAGCTTGCCTCTAGGTAGAACCCGGCTACTAATGGTTTTGGTGGGGGCCTTGATGAATTTATTGGACCAGTAGCAGATGACGGGGGAGTGGTCACTAAGTGTGTCAGGGAGGACAGTGATGTTTGTAATCCTGGTGGGATGGCTTGTTAGGATCCAATCCAGAAGGGTGCTGGTACCCGTTTTATAGTTTATCCTAGTTGGGGAGCTAACCATCTGAGAAAGGTTTGCTGCCACTATCAAGTCCCTGTATGACCCTGCCTGTGCAGCAGGCCAGTTAATATTGAAGTAACCGAGGAGGATGGTTTCTGAATCAGGTGAGAGAGATTTGGTAAACTCCAGGACTGCGTTAAGCCCATTACCTTGCTCTCTCGATGGAATGTAGACTGTAACAACTGTGATGGCTTTATTGTGTGCACCGAGAAGGATCTTGACAGGAAGAATCTGTGCAGTGGTGGTTTGGGGGGGGGTTAA
Source organism: Neoceratodus forsteri (assembly GCA_016271365.2). Lineage (NCBI taxonomy): Eukaryota > Metazoa > Chordata > Ceratodontiformes > Ceratodontidae > Neoceratodus > Neoceratodus forsteri. The sequence goes on along the minus strand of CM057454.1, from coordinate 262,450,648 downwards.
GTTGATGAGGTGCCCCTGGATCATGTCCTTAAGGTACAGGGCACAGCCACCACCTACTTTTGATGTTCAATCAAGCCGGTAGACATTATACCCAGGGAGGGTGATAGCATGGTCGGGAACCGAAGGTGAGAGCCAGGTTTCTACAACTGCTACTTGTCATTATCTGCATCGTACTCCTTCAGCTCACTGCTGCCCTGTTCAACGCCATACCTCGGCACCAAATCTCTTTTTGGTACTTTTTTATTTTCTTTCTGTGCAGCATTGAACATTTTTCTCTCATTTGTTTTTTCTTATTTTCTGTTTGGCTCCATGTCTGGTTCTGAGGAGCCCAAAAAGAAATCTCAGAATAAGAAGAAGAACAAGGATGTCCCTTCCCCCCTCCATGCGTCATTGCTCCTGTGGTGGTCACATCACCATCTGGGACCGTCACGATGCCTGTTCGACCTGTCTAGGCATTGACCATGATATGGATAGGTATGACACCTGCTTATCTTGGGACTACCGCATTCTTGTGATCCGTGCATTGAAGTTGGGTCGCAAGCCCCCCACTTTCATAGGCAGATGTCGCCCCTGGGTACTATACAAAGTGAAGAAGACCAGGCCTCTCCTCATGCTTGCCCCGCCAAGATGTTGTAGAGGCTGGGTTGGGGAGGCGTCTGGTGGACAGTTGGTCTACCTCGGGGGATCGGCTGGGCACCCCCTTAGTCCGTTGGTCCTTCAAGGCAGTGGATGCCCCCAGTGGTGATTTCGAAGCTGTATGCTGGGCTAAGATTGGTGGGCACCTTAACGTTGTGGCCCAGTGCCACCTCAGCTCCCGTTACTCACCCTGGTACTAATGAGTGGGCCACTGCTGTTCCAATACCAGGCCTCCTCCTGACACTGCTCATGGTGCCAGGAGAGGGAAGGCTTCTGGAGCCAGTTCCTTTTGTTCCCTGGAGGTGCTTTCGATATCCTCCCTCGAGCGATTGGATAACCCTGGGGATTGTGTCGGGGAAGACCTCAGAACTTTTGAGGGTTCCGGTGATGAAGGAGGCCCAATGGGCCTGGTTCTGGGCCTAGGTCGGGATCTCCTGCAGTGGCTGTGTTTGTGGGTGACACTGTGGCTAGTGCCAGGAATCCTGTCGGCACCATTTGCAGTGCCAGTTTGGGTTCCGGTGCCATTCTCGTTGCCGTGACCCCTATCAGCACCATTCACAGTGCCAATTCAGGTTCCAACATCGTTCCAAGTGCCGCTCCTAGTCCTTACACTGTTCAGGCATTAGCGATGGGGATGGTGACATTCATGGTGCCGTTTCCAACACTTCTGCCCCTGGAGAGACTGTTCTTGATTTTTGGCCTGGCCCAAGGGAAAGGGCCAGTCCTGGTGAAGAGGCGACTTTGAATTCTAGGTCAGCTGCTCACTCCTCACCCAGAGTAGGTGGCAGCTCTGGCAGGAGTCACAGTGCTGGCTTGAACCCTCATTTCTCTCCCAAACCAGCTGACCCTGTCACTGGTGGGGATCAGGGCTGCCTCGCAGGACCCACATAGCTTCACTCTGACCACCTGTGGGCTTCCCCCAAGTACACCATCCCGATCGGTCCTCAGCTGTTGGCTGTTCACTGATGGGCAAGTCTGACAGGCCCTCTCCCCTGGGAGAGGTCCCTTGAGCATTCTTGCAGCCGTGGTAGAGGACCTGGCCTAGTCTTGAACACCTCCTCCTCTTCCCCCTCCTGCTGTGCATCCCCTCCTCTCCCAGGCATTCTTGCTCCTATTGGACCTCTGTCCTGGGAACTGTTCATGGAGGTGGCCCGTGCTTTTCCACAGTATCTTTGTGGGTTACACCAGGCCATTTTCTGGCCTGAGGTCCTGCACCTCCACCCCTGATTCTAGCTCCTCATCTTCTCCCGCTTCTTCCCCTGAGGAAGAGGACACCTCCATCCATCTCTCCTCTGAAGCTGAGTACATCCGGTATCAGGAGTTCCTTGGGGAGATGATGCAGGACCTGGGCCTTCACTATTTTCCTGGTCACAATCCTGCTAACCTGGTGCTGTCATTCCTGGAATAATACAGCAGAGACTTCACAGTCTTCCCTCTGTGGCCTCAGCCCTATACGGAGGTGTCTAGGGATGTCTGGCTCTGTCCCTTTGCCCCTTCTTCAGCCCCGAGGGACATCCAGCACAGGTGCTGCACTCCCTTGGGGTCTCCATGTGCCATACCATGTCCCTCTTCTGGGATTCTGCTCCTGGACACCCCCCTCTGGTCATAGATGCCTTGTGCATGACCCACACCCCCTGACTCTGAGGAATTTGATGTCTGGGGCAGAAGGTTTTTTTTTCAGCAGCACACACAATGCTGTACATCTCTGCACATCACGGCCATCAGGTGACCTATGGCAGGCACCTGTGGTCAATGTTGGGACAACTTCTAGCATCAGTGCCAGACTGCGAGGCAACCATGCAGGCTATTCGCCTTTCCGTCCAGGGCCTGGAGCTGGTGACGTACCAAGTGAGGACATCTTATGAAGCCAGTGAGGTAGCTTCCAGACTGGTGGGAACTGCAGTCTGCATTAGGTTGATGGCATGGCTTCGCTTTTCCAGGTTTATGCCCATGGTCCAGCGTAAGATGCTAGCATCGCGCTTTCAGGGGACCCATTTCTTTTCCCACAGGGTCAGACATGAGTTATCGAGGCACATTCCTGCATCCAGGCCACAGGAACCTGTGCCTGCCCTTGATCAGTCTCGTGTCCTGCCACACTCATGAGGGGGCCCTGTCTTCTTGTGGTTATCCCCCATAGAGGGCGGAGGGAACAACTTTTTCCCTCAGGGTGAGCAGTATCGCCCTTCAGGGTGGTAACCTTGGTACTCTGATGCAGTGATTAGATTAAATGGTGAAAACTGATTTTTGGAAGATATGAAAATCACATACTCACAATAATTCTTGATCTTCTAGAATATCTTCACCATTTATTCATATACCTGCCCAACATCCCCCTAGTATTCATTCTCATTTTTCCCTTGCCATTCCTTTACCCTCTTTTCTTTTTCCTTGTGGCCTCCTATTTTGGGAGTCCCCTTCAAAAATAAAAAAATAGAGAAAAGGAGCTAGGAGAATGTTCCTCTTATGGTGATTTCTACTCCCATTAAAAACAAAAAAAAGGTTTTTCTTTTTTCCCCCTGAGGTAGTCCTCCCTTCCCCTCAGTCCATTTCCTGTTGTGGCTGCCTTAACAGGCCTCTCGCCGCTGCTGCTGCTTCAGACCCCTTGATTCAAGTGGCTTCTTCTAGCCTCCTCTTAGCTGCTGAGAGTGATACTTTTATCTTCTGGGTCTCAGTATTCTGTCAGGGAAGGACATTCCTATCTGATATGCTCATTTCCCCTTCCCCCCCCTTCTTCTCTGTGGCGCGGTGGTACTTTTTGTTTCCACCTCTTTTCCTCTCTCGCTGTTTTTTCCTAGCTCCTTCAAAAAAAAAATAGAGGGAGAAATGAAGGGGATTCCTTCATTCCACCTTTCTTTTTTTTATACTTTATATTTTTATTTTACAATTGTTATCAGACATATAACAATTCCATATTTGAGACAGGCATACACAATTACAGGACAGAAGTCTACATGGAAACTTACATGTAACCCCCCTGCAAATGGGGGTTCCCAAAAGACTTCCAGGAGCTTGCTTGAATGCTCCAAGCCTGAATGGTGTTTGGCATTTAAGCCATTTATCAGTGAGTGTTTTTAGAACCTCTGGTACTGTCTCTTTAAGAGCTGTCTGCTTGCAGACATAATTAGTTTGTATGGGGGGACTGTGTGTTTCTTTGATTGAGTACCACTCAAGCTGCTGCCAATTCACTCCATTTTGCAGTCACTAGGAGTGCAAAGGGAACCTATCTGAAAGATGTAACTGTTTGCCAGAAATCATTTACAGTAATAATGAAATTACAGTTTGTCTAACCTACTTTCTTTTGCAGTCAGAACAGTGTCTGCCTAGTTCCCCATTCTGGTTTTGAACTGCTGAACTGGACCAATCAGTGTGGGGTAGCTAGCTCTAAAATGGTGCCTTGGACGAATCAGAACTTGGACTCATAATCTGAGCCAGCCACAAGAGGATTGTATGGGCAGTGACTCTGGGAGATGTAGTTTAGACTTCAGTGCCTTTTTGGACCAACAGCAGCAGTCTATTGTGAGTGACAGCCAATCCAGTCAAGAACTGGGAGGAACTCAAAGGAAGTGCCCGGTTTTGTCGGTTGGAGTTTCAGTTGAGCTTTGGCAGTGAAGAAGGCAGGAGCCCTGTGCTTTTTCAGTGTGCAGTTTTAGTCAAAAACGTGTGTAAGGCCCAGAGTTCGGTCTGCAGCTGTGTAACAGCTTGTTAGGACTGAATCCGTCCTGTGAAAAGAATCAAAAGGATCTCTGAAGAGTAGAAACCAGGCTCACCCTGTAGAAGACTGGAAGAATTGCTGAAAATTGCACTCGGTCTGTCAGGAACTGAATCTGCTGTGTGTCTCCGGGTATTGTGCAGTAATTGCGATCGGGATACAGATGCAGCCTGCCTGGTATAGTGCTTTCTTTTATATAAATGTGTGAAGAGGTTTGTGTACCTCAAGTGAGCCCTGCTGACATTGAAGGACCCTATCTTATTTGGAGGTCGTGAGTACTAATTCAGAGTGCGCTCCTGTTGAATTGCCTTAAATCCAAATGGAATTACTGTACTGCTGACTGTTTAATTCTCCTTTTCTCTGTGTGAAAGGGCCCCTACCAGCTGCCACGGTTTGGACTAGCCACTAGGGCTTGGGTACCCAGGGACAGTAACTGATAGGGATAGGCCTGTGCACAAAGCCATAGGTAGATTATTAGAGTGATAAGCTAATTAACCTGATTTCCCCCTGTCCTTGTTATATCCCCCTAAATAAATCAGAGCTGCTTGTTTCAGCAAAGTTATACTGCCTGAGGTATTTGTCTGTGTTAAAGTACTGTACTGTGATTGTTGCACTGTATCTCATTTCACAGGAGGGTCCCAGTGCGGAACAGACCTGGGGTAAGTGTATACTGTGAAGGTAATTCTGATATATTGTGTGGGCCACTAGTGGGAAGAAAGGGGGGTTGCAGTGTCCCAGAGGGCTGTGACCAAGTTAGTTTAACTATTGCAAACCCTGATCTCTGGGTGGAGGCACCCGCCATTGGATCCAGGCCCCTCAACCTGTTAGTGGCAAATCAGGCAGGGGTAGTAGCCCCTGGGATAGTGCCATCTAGGGGTTACATTACAAATTCTCCTTAATATTAGGATCTGTGCATCTCAAATAGTGAGATACCTCACGTGGAGGGTAATACTGTATTTAATCACTATATAGACAGGCAGTTCTAGCTGTGAATGAGTCCACGAGAAGTGTGACTAGTATGAATTCGAAAGTTCATAATGGTAGTCCAGTATATCACGTCCTCAAAAGGACTAATGGTGTCACACTATATATTCTAAAGGTATATTTACTATAGTAGATTAACACAAGCAACAAGATAATGATTTGCACTTAACTTTCCCCACAAGCATTTTCTGGGTAAAAACAGATCTGAGCATTAACAAGGTGGACCAAACCCAGAACCTCCCCCGGTTGAAATTCGTTAGTAGGTTTGAAGGAAATAATTTGACCAAAAGGGGAGCCATGCAATAAAATAAAAAAGCCGTAATATGGCACAGGGACATGTAAAGTGGCTCTAACCAACTAAAAAGATCAGTTTAAGTCTCCAGTCTTCCATAGTATAAGTTACCCTCAAGCACTAGGTGAAAGAAAAAGGAAAACAAAGTTCAAACTTGTTGTGCTTCAGTCTCCCTCGATCTCTTCTGGATCACTATCTTCAGATTCTGCAGCTGCATGGCGAGGTGAAGTTTGTCTCCTGGTTTCAAATTGAGCAGACCATTTTCCTGCCTGTTGGGTCAGTGAGTATCCACACCTTGCCTGCGTGCACCACTCTGAGCCTAGCAGGGAACGCCAGCGAGTGGGGAATTGAGGCCTCTCGTAGTTTCTTACGGACCCCATCAAATTTCTTGCGTCTCATACGAGTCGTATAGCTTAAATCTGGGAAGAAATAAATAGTGTTCATCCTGCATTAACTGGCCTGCTTGTCTTGCCAGTCTAAGTATCCAATCCCGTGTCCCGATGCCATCAGTCACCACCAGCAGGGTTTGTGGGGTATCCGTGTCTTCTCCGTAACCCCGCAGCATGATTCGGTAGGCTTTCTGCAGCCCAAAATGAATATTTTGGCCCTCCAGCACCAGTTTTTCGCCCAACCAGTCCTGCAAAAATATAAGAGGGTGATCTCCCTCAGTCCCTTCTGGCAAGCCAAGAATCCTCACGTTGGCCGAGCGGGCCTGGTTTTCTAATGACTCCAGTCTTGCCCACAAGTGAGTGTTTTCCTTAACAATTAAGAGTAGTGGTCGCAGAGGTAGAATTGGATGACTTTTTTATATCCACCATCTTCGTCTGCAAAGTTTCCACAGTTTGCTCCACCGCAGTAACACGGGTGCCGAAGGATTCTATTTTTGCATTCAAATCTGCCACCGAGATAATAATACGTTGCAGCTCTACCCCAATTGTAGCCATAGTTTCTTCCGATTCAGGCAAAGTGATGACTTGGGGACCCTGGCCTGACCATGTGGGCTGAGACACACTAGAGGCTTTTCCACCTGAAGCTCTGGAGCGATCCTTGCGAGGATTACCCATCTTGTATTTCAGATTGTCCTCTTTCAGAATGGAGAAAGAGATTTTAGAGATTCCTGCTCCAAATATGTAAAATCCTGAGTTTTATAACTTTAGATAGTGGAGCTTTCAATTCCGTGCTGCTTGTTAGCTCGGGCTCCAGAGCGCCCCCCCATTCCACCTTTCTGACCAGAGCCATCCCCTGTCAAGTGCCTTCCACCCTGCTGCCAAGGTGGCCCTAGGCTCTGGCTTCCCTTATCCCGCTACCCTTAGGCCCAGTCTTAGCCTTCTCTTTTAGTTGGTAGTCGAATTTTGTTGTTTTTATGATTTTGTATCCTTTTCTTATCCCTTTGGGCTAATCTCCTTAGAACTTCTTTCTCTCTCTCCTTTTTTCTCTTCCACTTGTTTTCCTCTCCAGGCAACAGAACTGAGGAAGGTAATGGGCTGGTGTCAGTTACTGCCCAGTCCACGAGTGCCACGTCCAGCATAGACCCAGTGGTGTGAAAAAATGGTATAGATATTCTGGAACATCAAGAATTATGGCAAGCATGTCATTTTCATTTCTTTTCTGGTGGTTGAAACAAAGGAAACTGCCCCAGCTTGCTTGGCATCCCCTGCAGGCTCCACCCAATCCTACGTGGCAGTCTTCCCACCAAAACATGGCTTTAGGTAAGTGGTGGTTAACCCGTAATCCACTAGACTGGTTGGTGGTGGGTGTGGCAGGATGCCACCGGGACCAGGGACGCGAGGAGATAAACAGGAACAAAATAAAAACCTCATCAATGAATTGCTGAAACATAAGAGCCAGTAAACAACCCCCTTCAGTTTCCAGTTTGAAGTTCTAAACTGTGACCGCCTAGACATTTGTGCAGTATACATTGTCTGTATTGGTTTTATTTTGTAATTGCTAAGATACAGTATTTTGAATAAAATCATGGTATTAACGCTACATAGCATCAAATTATTTTTTCACAGAGGTACACTGACAGTCATGAGATGCAGCTATACCAAAGCTTTAGAAGTCTTGCTGAAGATGTTGCTTGTGTGCCAGTGGTGTCTTGTTAAAAAAAAAAAAAAAAGAGTTGAAACTACACACATTGTTAGGTGAATACCCTCCCCTCCGGTATGCCCGCTTGCGGGTGTTTGACAACTATTACCCGACCTGGTGGTCTAGTGGTACCCCCCTTCCTCCCATATGCCCGATTGTGGGCAGTGGTATTAATGAAATTAAACCTGGTGGTCTAATGGATTCCCCCTCCCTCCCGTGTGCCCAATCGCGGGCAGTAGTACTAATAATATTAAACCTGGTGGTCTAGTGGTTCCCCCCTCACACCCACAGAGGCCCCGGCCACCCAGCTCCCCCCGTCATCGGTGGGCGGCAGCACCCCACCCGCATACTGCCCAGCCACCCGCCAAATGACAGCTTACAGTATGATCTGTAAGCCCATTGGTCCACAGTGTGGACCAACGGGCTTGCAGACCATACTTACTACAGAGCACAAGTATGAGATGAGCGCATTCATTCAATATTTGTGCTCTTGTGTGTAGTGCAGTATGGTCTGCAAGCTCATTAGTCCACACTGTGGACCAACAGGCTTACAGATCATACTGGCGGGCAGTATGCGGGTGGGGCTGCCGCCCGCCCGATGATGAGGGGAGCTGGGCGGTGGCCTCTGTGGGTGGGAGGGAGAGACCACTAGACCACCAGGTTTAATTTCATTAATACCACTGCCCGCGATCAGGCACATGGGGGTACCACTAGACCACCAGGTTGGGTAATAGTTGTCAAATGCCCGTGAGTGAGCACACCGGAGGAGAGTGGACCGCTAGTCCACCTGGGTTCTTTGCTGTATACAAATGCCTGCAATCAGGCATCACGGGGGACACTGGACCACCATGGAGATTTCTTTTCCACAACTGCTTGCGATCAGGTGTAACGGGGGGGGGGGACCACTAGACCACCAGGTAGGGGTTGTTATTGTACTACTGCCCGCGGTCGGACACATGGGGGGAGGCATTGACCGCCAGGTATCCAGCTACTGCTGCTGGCAACTCTGCAGGGCACCAGGCGCATTTTGCCGGGCTGCCCTGCTCATCACAAGCAAATGTGGCCCTAATGGCCCCATGTGCACCATGCATATATTATTGCCCCATTTGCATGCCCAACTCTGAATATTGTGGGTGATGCGCACAGCGCAACTGCATTTGCGCTGGAGCATTCCCGGTCCTCCCTGTCTGGGGAATGCGCCAGCGCATTGTTCTTGTGCCAGGCGCATTCTGTGCCATATTCAATGGAGATACGCCTTTGCATGTCACCTTTGAATATCGCCCTGTCCTGGCCCCAGTGCATCTGAGTTGCGCTGCACCCCCACTTGTGCCACTGCCTGGCGCAGTCTGAATATCCCGCTCCATGTCTGCCCACAGTTAAATGTTGTTGTGTTATTAAAGTTCCTTTTTCCAGCTGTCCTATCCAGTCATAAAAATGTAGATCATTATGTTATCCTACATAACAAATAAAATGACAGGCTCAGCCTACTGCATTTCTGGAAATTGCAGTTTCAGAAGATATAAGGATTATTTTTCATTACTTACAAACTAGCCTTATGTCCTTAAAAGCTTTATTCCACTGAAAAAAAAAAAAACTTGCTGTGTTGCTTAAGGTTCACAGAAGAAAGTTCTGTTGAGCAGATACATTTGCTGTGTATTTTCTGTGACACTTTCATCTTTCTAAACCTTTGACTTTGCGACAGGCTCAGTGTTTTTAAAGATTTTGAAGCTCTAAAAGCTTCAGACAGAGTAAGTTCATTTGCAAGTTTAAGAGTCTCCATCAGAGATAGAAAATAGCACTCAGCTAGCTTAGTGCTTCTGTCTGGGGGGAAATATTGCATCTGCAGTATGGAGATCTAGCTATCACGCTTATTTAAACATGAATTATACAGCTGCTTGTGAAATATATTGCTGTAAGCCCTGCAGTAAATCTTAATAATTAATCTGAAGCAGACAGAAAAAAAAATATTAATATGGCTGCTTACTGTCATAATGAATGCAGCATATAACCTGCAAAATTCACTTATAATGCTGCTTCTTAAAAAGTTAAGAAATACATAGTGTAACCGTCGGCAAATGAAGCTTTAACAGCTTTTGACCCTGTGAATGCTTTATAAAATTTATCTAACTCTATGCAGATCTTTGTTTTTGTATGTTTCTTTTCTGTCCGCAGTTTTGCTGATTTGAAACTTCAAGTGTAGAAATAACACCCCTGCTAGGTACTATCAAAATGAATTATGATATGGACTACCGTACTGTGCTCTGTATTATTTATTAGCTCTAAATATACCTCCTCTGTAATAAGATAAAGGTTTTGCCATGAGGATCCAGGCACTGTTAAAGTAAACTTTGTTTTGGAAATTGCTGAGATAGTTTAAAGAAAATCTACAATATTGCATCCCTGATTTCTTTTTATCTAGTAGTATTTGTAGTGAACATTTGTTGCCCTGACGCCCCCTGAGGAAGGCGAGTTGCCAAAGCGCTGGGGCAGTGTAGTGTGGTGAAGTCTAATACCACAATTGTGGATTAAAATTTCTTTAAGCTTCATTTTGGAGTTTTGTTTAATTTATTTGTGTGCCTTTGGTCATTGGAGTGCCAGCATTACTGAACAGAGGTTCTGGAAGCCTGACTGCTGCCATCATGCCCGTTCTGTCAAATGTTATCTTATTGCGGTCCACGAGATCTTCAGCTGTACTGTTCTTTTAGGCAGGTGATAGTGCAAGTGGTGCTGGAAATGAAACTTTACAGTAAACACTGCAAACCCTGCCCCACATCTAGTAGTTTGATGCCACAGGGACCTTGTTTCCAGTTCCTAATCTTCTGGTACTGAGAAGCTGCTTGACATTTAATTGTCAGTCAGCCTACCTTTATGCCTTGAAGAATACATTTTTGTCACACCCCAATTTTCCAACATTCCCATGTAGTTTAAACTTAAAAATATATACGCAGCTTTGCTTTCTACCTCCTGAATATGGTTTATAATAGGACTGATTCTCACAGAGACCTTATCCATTATGCAGTGAATGGATAGTTAATTGGAACATTAATGGTCCAAGACCTTGTCCTGGCTCATCAGCTAATAAAGTGATTGTTTATTGCTGGCATTGGATGGGACACAAAGGTACTTTCACAGCTGAATAAGTAATGCAAGTCTGTTGTCACTACAGGAAAAAGTTACTGTTTATTTGTTCAGTGTCTCGCAAACATAATAACTTCTCAGTGGTGATTTAGCCAATCAACACTGACATTACTGGGTGCTTGGGAAACCTCTTGAAACCCATCAGTCTCAAGCTGAAGTTGCGGTGGGCCATGTGCATTGCAGAGCTGAGGCAGTCAGCTTCCGAGGAGGGAGCAGCAGGCCTGGAATTTGTGCACCCCCTTGCTGATCTACCCCAGACCAGCATTAGCTGTGAAAAGAGTCAATTGTCCATCCTCTCAGATGGAGGAAGGGTGCAGCTTTGGCAGCCCCAATGTCAGGACTGGGAACAGGGGGAAGTAAAAGGGGATACAAATTAATAAATTGAATAACAAACAATGTTTTTGGCCTAAGGACAGTTGTCCTGGGAAGATACTGTGTATGACATACTGTACCGTTGTTTGCGTATTAGTATTACTTACTGTATGTTGTTATGCTGCTAAGGGACGTAAGTGGTGGCCAAAGAAAACAGGAAGCCTGACAGCTGAAATAAGTAGCACTCACGTGAACTTCTGGGTTTTGAAGGTTATATCTTTCATTCAAACTGTCCCTGTACAGGGACTGTTAATTAAGTTAGTGGTAAAACCAGAAGAGATGTGCAAAAGTTGAATGTTGCAGTGGAAATCCTTGACTTGGCCACAGAAATTGGTTATATTTATCTGCTTAAAGAACCTCATTTCTCATTTCTGCTCCGCTCACTTTCATCAGTAATGTAGACCACCCAAATGTTGGATTGCTGTTCTGTATACCGAAACTTTGCGTGAAAATACTCCTTTTAGGAAAACAGATTAAACTGAGGATTGGCCTTCAGTTGTTTATTTTGTTGATAAGTAGGGTAACAGTACCCATTTAAATAATGCTTATGACTTCTGAGCATGGTCTTGTGAAAGAAAGTAGCCGCTTTGAAAGGATGACAGAATACTAAATATCAGAAATGTTTTAAAGTTTTCTTAATGCGCATGTAATGATGCCCAGTTACATCTGTATTTTCTTACAGCCTTATATTACTGCAGAACCACCCATGATAAGAGTAACAGATGGAAGGATTTTCTCTGAAGTGACCTGCTTTTACCAACACATTACACACACATTACGACTTTACAATGTTCCAGGTAAGATTATTTTTTAGAGTATTTTTTAATTTTACTCTGAATCATAAAGTTCTCTTCAACGCCTTCATAAGTGACATTACAGAAGAAGTGAAAGGGAAGGTATACCTTTTTGCAGATGACACCAACATTTGTAATAGGGTGGGCACTGAGGGGATGGAGAGAATGCGGAGGACCCTGGGAAACGTGAGGAGTGGTCAAGAGCATGGCAGTCGTGTTCTGCATCAGAAAGTGCAGATTCATGCACCTAGGGCTTAGGAACCCAGGAGCTAAGTATAAGATGGGGAGTCTGACAGTCACTAAGCAGGAAAGGGATCTTGGGATTAGCACATCTGATGTCTTCAAAATGGCAGGGCAGTGTGATAAAGCTGTGTGTAATGCCAGTGAGATGCTGGGATGCATAGCAGGCAGTATCTCGGGGGGGGGGGGTTGCCACTGTATTGCTCGTTTGTGAAACCCCACCTGTAGTACTGTATTGTGTCCAGTTCTACAGACCATACTTTGGAAAGGACATGTCAGAAATGCAGTGTCAGTAGGTAGCATGCTCGTCTCTGGGGCCAGAAGATCAGAAAGTTTTGGGTTCTAGCCCCACACCTAGTACTTGGGGCAATGACACTGTAGTGCAATGTAAGGGGGGTGCTGTGCTATCCTTTGGATGAGACTTTAAGCCAAGGTCCCTCCTGCCCACGTGTGGTCATTGTCCAGGTAGAAGTGAAAGATCCCATGGCACTTATCAAGTAATAACAGGGTGTTTGTTTTTATTGATAAAAAGCTGCAAGATCATGTGATGCAGTTACAGAATACATAAAAATTATCAAAATGAAACACCACAGAAAGGAAAAAAGGAAACAGGTGCATTGGTACCTCAGACTTTCCATATACCATCAAAAAAAATTAATGAAAGAAATACATCCATGAAGTATGACGGCCTCTTCACCCTTTCTTGGAGGCTTAGTTATAAAAAGAGTGCCATGATAACAATAGTCAAACAGTTGATCATCGCTCACACTGCAAAGAAACATTCAGTAGATAAAAATCCAAGCTGCATCAAATCATATATAGAACAACTGTTTTAGTAATTATGTAGGACGTAATACATTAATGACCCATGTATATGCCTCCAGAGATACTCGAATTGCTGCATAGATAAATTGTCTCTTTCATAAAGACATTTTCTTTGCAACATCGCTTTCACTGTTAGAACAATGTCTGTTGTGTGTGTTATTTTTTGCTGAAGCATGAAAGCACATCGGGTCTGCCATAAATTATATTTACACATACCAGATATTAAATGTAACGTGCTGCACAATGCCTTAAATGTTTTGGTTGTCCCATACCTTTACTAATAAGTCCCAAAAGGCTGTTAAGGAGGGGCATAGTAAGAAGAAAGAAAAAATGTCTTGTGTTTCCAGTTCCAACAGTCCCACATGTGTAATGGGATTTTTATTTGTTAACTGAAGGAAAGTCTCACCCTCTTTCCTCCTGGGCAAAAAAAAGATCTGTAGTGCAGGCGAAAAATTGTTTGACAATATACAGTATTATGATAGTGTTGCCTTCTACTTTGAGGTGTTATTGGTAATGTAACTTCCCACTGCTGAATTTTAGTAAGTTCTGGCTTTATGCATGGTACTAGAAGCTGATGGCATTTTCACACAACCTTGATCCCACTTTTCCCTTAAAGGAAGTATCCACTCTGCTGTTACAAAGAAACATAAATTGGAGTTACCCAACAACATGGGAACAATATTGGAGACTAGAAACATAGTATGAAAGAAAACAATGAGGTTGGTCATCCTGATCCCAGCATTGCAATAATCCCAGAAGGTAGAATCCTGTTTAAGGAAGTTCAGATGAATGCCCCACCGCCTCTGGGGGGGAAAAAACATTGTACAGTTTTGTTTTCATAGCCATAAGTGATGAGAAAATGTGTGCCACATGCAGAAAAGGGTCGGTATTTAAGTTTTCAGTAAAAAGATTCTTTTACACTTAGGAGTTTGTGCATCCATGTGTTACTCTGGGTACTGGCCACATTTAGTTCAGACTCCCACTTGTGTGAGGCATCATCCTGAGTGCCAAAAGTTATGCTAAGGATCTTCAAAGGCTCATCTGAAATAGGTATAGTTGACATCTGCATCACATGACTAGCTCGCTTCGTACTATTTGTCTGAAATCTCCAGCTTTTATCATTTTATTTTGCCCCTGAAACCTTTTCAAATTGCTCTATCATTTGGACTGTTGCTTAGCCAGAAGCTTCATTGTGCAAGCACAGGCTGATGATACCTGCACAGTTATTTAATGGCCGTTTCATTTGGGTGTACTTAAATTCCAGTGATCAAATGATCTCCCTGTATTTTCCTAATTAGGGGATCTAATAAAAAAAAAAAAACAAATAACATAATGTAATGGGCTTAGTGGACACCCTTGCTGCAGTTCCTTACAAGTAAGGATTAACCCATGACAGAGTGTGGGTTTATCTGAGAATTATTCTATGCGGAGGGGGGTTGCGGTGCAAGGCTGATCACTTATAATATGGCTCACAAAAAGGGTTCGGCACTGTTGTATAATTCCGCAGACCGACGACACTCTGTTGTTAGCCATTTTACTAAGGCGTTATGGGACAAATGTACATTGCTCAGTGACACCAATGTGACAACAGTATTTGGAGATACTTGCTAAGAGGGATGGGGATGATGGGTGACTCATTTAGGCAGATGATATAATTGACAGAAAGGAGAACAGGCAGAACTGCAAACAACATTTTAATACTCTCTCACGAGACACACAGAAGTGCTTTCGATAGCCCTGTCCCCAGGACGCAACATCTTTCTAGGGACGTGGATATGTTTTTCATCCACACTGTCTGGCAGGTTCCTTGCCGCTTTAATTCTTTCCGGAAGGTCTTCAAGTTGGCTCCTCCCACCCACCCGGGTGATAAAACCCTCGGTTCCACCCCGTGACGCCAGAGCTTCCTTACTTCTTGGAAGCTCAGGTTCCCTCCTTAGTGCTCTGCGTTTTAGGCCTGGATCCCAATCCTTTGGAATTTCCGAAAATTATTTTAAAGTTCACTCGACTTGCGTCTTCATCTTCCCTCATGGCTGTGATGGATAAATCCACTCCTGGCTTCTGTTGGTGCCCTTGCGGGCAGAAAATGTCCCGGACTGACCCGCACTCCACGTGCATCCACTGCCTGGGTCTTGCACATGATCCGTAGGCCTGCATTCTCTGCAAATCCTTCATGGCTTCGGTTCTGGAAGACCACGCTGCCCAACTACAACTGGGGCGCCCCGAAAAACAGTACCCACCGGTGAAGTCAAAGGAGGCCCTTTGGGCGGTGTCCATGGCTGCGGGCTCTTCGGAGCAGCTGGAGCAGTTGATCGCCCTCGAGGAGGAGGCAGCCCAGGCCGCTTCTGCTTCCTCCTCTGCCTCGGCATTTATCCTGCTCTCCTTGGGCTCCTCCTACACTGCTTCTTTCAAGGAGCTTTGTCAGTCCCTCTCCACCAAGGGAGAAGGACCCTCGGTACACATGAGTAGAAAAAAGAACTGAAAGGTAAATCCCACTGTCGACGTTTGTGGGAGTGGGAGAGATCCCCTTCCCTGGACCATCGGCTCTCTACTTCGGTCGAGGTTGCGGCTAAGGCTGCTGGTTTCACGGTGTGCCAGTCAGGTCAGCCAGCTGAGACACCCGTCGATGCGGTCGAGATTTTTCTTGACCCGTTGGATGGATTGTCCACTGGAGAAGCCGACAACCCTTCTTCACCAGTTCCCCCGATGGTTACCGAGGACTTGTCAGTGCCTCCTGTGCCAAAGTCCCCAGTCAAGGACCCTGAACCGAGGGATGAGTGGGTTTCCCCTGCCCCCTCTTCGACCCACCATCGGCCCCCCCTCCCGAAGGTCTCGGTCCTTCTCCGTGTTGGGTAGGTCTCACCGACATCGGCGGTCTCGGTCCCGGCATCACGGAAAGCTGCATCGCCGCTCGTCCTCATCGTCCTCTTCAGAGGATAGGCTCCAGTGCAAGTTGCATCGGTGCTACGAGGACTTGATGTGGCAGCAACTCTTGTTAGCCGGTAGTAAGCCGACTCCATCGCCTTCTCTGGCTATTAAGTGGCTGTCACCCGAACGACCAAAGCAACCCCTCGTTGTAGTCAAGGAGCCGACTCCGGCTCCAGTTATTCGGCCGAAACCAGCTGCTCCACCCATTGTGGTGGAACCACCGCCTCCTCAACCTAAGACTGGGGCCCCGACCAAGGATTACCGGTCGGGTCAGGGCTTGCCCCACAGGTTGTCGGTCACCCTCACCCCCAATCTGCCTCGGCGAGTGGAGGGTGTCTGAGGCACTCGGCAGCTGTTCGCGGACTCCTTGGAGTCCGACGATGACTCCTTGTATTCCAGGCCCCTTGACCTGGAGTCTACAGGGGGTCAGTCGGTGGATGAGAGCCCATCCTCGTTCTTGGGAATTCTTCGGCTCATCTCAGAGTCCACTGGGATGCAGCTCGAACCCATTCAGAAATGGGCCAGATATCCCCTCATGGAGATACTGGACAGAGGGGATTCCCCCATGGAGGCCTTCCCTGTGGCCGAAGCCATTGTTGGCCTGGCCCTGGAGTTGTGGCACTGGCCTGCATCCTGTCCTGCGCCTTCGGCCAGGATGGCTTGCAAGCATGCAGTTCCCACCGGTTCCCTCTCGTTTTTCGGAGCAACCCTCTGTGGAGGGGCTGGTAAATGATAGTGTTTTCCGGCGTTCCAGAAACGCTCGGGACTTGGACAAACCACCTGACAAGGAGTCCAAAAAGTTGGACTACTCAGGGTGAAAGGTTTACGCTGCTTCCTCCCTAGGTCTTCAACAGGCTAGCTCGGCCATGCTGATGGCACATTTTTCACACGCCCTTATAGGTTCCCTGGATGAGGTGATTCCTCATCTCCCAGCTGACCTTCAGACGACGGTCAAGCAGGTGCGGGATCAGGGAAGGGCGGTGGCCAAACAGCAGCTCCAAACTGCTTTGGATGTTGGAGACTCTTGTCCCCGGTCAATAGCAGCCGCAGTAGCCATGCCCCGCAGAGCATGACTGCGGATCTCCACCTTCACGGTAGATACCCAGCACAAGCTGGCAGACGTTCCCTTCCTGGGCACCGACTTGTTCGGGTCGGGGGTGGAAGGCCATCTCCAGAGAATCGAGAAGTCCAGTGCCACCTTGGATCCGGCTACGTCTGCCCAGAAGGACAAAGGCCGCCAGCAGCAGTGTAAGCCCTTCTGCCCCAGCGGCACGTCCGGCCCAGCAGCACCAGCAACAGGACTAGCAGGCTCACACATGGCACCCTAAGGCCAAGTCTACTGCTTCCTCAAGTAGGAAGCCTGGAGGGAAAGGTCCAGGAGGCCCCTCGGCCGGCTCTTCCTCCAAGCCTGCCCAGTGATGGGTTGAGGGGTGTCGCCCCCAAACTTGTCACTCCTCCCCAGGGTCCCCCCATGGGGGGACGGCTCTGCCACTTCCTTTCCATCTGGTCTGCTATCACCACGGACTGTTGGATGCTGGAGATGGTCGGCAGGGGTCTGCCTCTGGAATTCGTCCAGTCCCCTCCCTATCGCGCCGTTGCCCCATGGCGGACTACAGGTTCCGCAGCCTCTCTGTCGGCTCATTGAGCCGGCATTGCTCTGCTCCTCCAGAAGGAGGTAATCAGCGAGGTAACGGACCCTCCTCCAAACCTAGGGTTTGTGTCCAGGTACTTCCTGGTCCCAAGGCGGACGGAGGGGCTGGCATCCCATTTTCGATCTGCACGTCCTGAACAAGTTCCTAAGGCCGCACACCTTAAGGATGGTCACTGTGGCTCAGATCATTCCATCCTTGGAACTAGGCATGTAGTTTTGCTCTCTGGATCTCCAGAACGCACTTTTTCACGTCCCAATCCGTCCATCTCATCAACAATTCCTCCGCTTCAGAGCAGAGGGATCACTTTACGAGTTCCGGGCCATGCCCTTCGGCCTCTCTCCAGCTCCCAGGGTGTTCACCAAATGCATGGCAGTGGTGACAGCATTCCTGCAGTGCCGAGGGATCCGAGTGTACCCTTACCTGGACGATTGGCTGATAGCCCCCTCCAGGTTGGAGGTGGGGCGGTCCAGGGATCTGGTCCTCCAGGTCTGCTCTCAAATTAGCCTCCTGATCAACGAGGCCAAATCAGAACTCGTGCCATCACAGGTGATTCAGTTCTTCAGGGCAGAGCTCAACTTTCTTCGAGCCAGAGCCCTGCTCATGGCAGACAGGGCCGAGGTCCTTTTCTCCTTTGTCCAATCATTTCTGGTTGGGCAATTACACCCTGCCCGGGACTTCCTGTGCCTTCTGGGCCTCATGGCGGCCTGCACCAGTGTGGTCCATTGGGCCCGCTGGCATATGCGTCCCCTGCAATGGGGACTGGCCTGCCAGTGGTCACAGCGCTCCAGTCCTCTGGACCAGCCTGTGACCGTGACCCAGAAGATGTGGGATGGCCTGCAGTGATGACTCATTCCAGTTCATCTGCAGGAGGGTATCCCATTTGTCCGCCCCAAGCTGATGGTCACTCTTATGACTGATGCCTCTCTGATGGGTTGGGTGCCCATCTGGGGGAACTCCGGGCCCACGGCCTCTGGTCCCCTCAGGAGTCTCGATGTCTCATCAACCTGCTGGAGCGTCGAGCAGTTTGACTAGCCCTCAACGCCTTCACTCCGTTTGTATGGGGTCAGGTGGCTCAGGTCCAGACGGACAACACCATGATCATGTACTATCTCAACCGTCAGGGCCGGACTCACTCCTTGCCTCTGTGCAAGGAAGCTCTCTGCATTTGGTCTCTCGTGATCAGCCTAGAGGCAGATCTCCTGGCCATCCATGTGGCAGGAGCCTCCAATAATCTGACCAATGCCCTCAGCCGGATAGGCGCTGCATCTCACGAGTGGTCTCTCCTGCTGGAGGTAGTGCAAGACCTGTTCTCCCATTGGGGCACCCCTCAGGTGAACCTGTTTGCATCCAGGAAGAATGCGAAGTTGAGGCTGTTTCACGCCTGCCCCCTTCTGCACAGCTTGCTGCAGGGGATGCCTTCTCGAGGCCATGGACCCTGGGCCTCTTTTACACCTTCCCTCCACTTCTCTTGATCCACAAGGTGCTTCTCAAGGCAAAGAGGGACAAGACGCAGGTGATTCTGGTAGCCCCAGATTGGCCTCACCAGTTCTGCTACCCGGATCTCCTCAGCTTCAGCTCCAGACTCCCGAGGCAGCTTCCAGCCCTCCCGGACCTGATCTCAGTCGATAAGTGGAAGGTTCTCCATCCGGACCGTCAATCCCTGCACCTGACAGCCTGGTTTCTGAGTGGCTAGAGTTCCAGGCCTTGGGTCTTTCTGACGAGGTCCTCAGCATCGTTGAGGTGTCCCGTAAGGAGTCGATCAGAAAATGCTATGCCTTCAAATGGAAGAGATTCTCCATTTGGTGTCAGGACAAGGGGTTGGACCCCTCTTCCTGTCCATTGGCTAGTATTTTGGACTACCTGTGGTCCCTTTCTCAGCTAGGGCTTCGGTCGACGACCCTTAAGGTGCACCAGGCAGCCATCTCTGCTTACCGGGCTTGGGCCGGCAAGCTGTCAGTGGCGCAGGAGAAGGTGGTCGGGTGCTTTTTCAAAGGTCTAGACCACATATCCCTTCCAGTGCGAGAACCTCCACCTCCGTGGGATCTACTGCTGGTATTGGCTAAGCTCATGGGCAAGCCACTCTCACCTGTTGTGGAAGACCGCCTTCTTGGTGGCTATTATGTCAGCCAGGAGGATGGGACAGCTCCAGGCGCTTTCCATTGAGTCTCCCTACCTGGTCTTCCATAGGGACAAAGTTGTCCTTCGCCTCCACCCGAAGTTCCTCCCGAAGGTGGTGTCAGAGTTTCACCTTAACCAGGTGTTGACTCTGCTGGCGTTCTACCCCAATCACGCCTCTGAGGCCAAATATACGCTCCATACTTTGGACCCTAGAAGGGTGCTCACTTACTATAAGGAGCGGATGACTAAAGTTCGAGGAGAGGTTCGCCAGCTGTTTGTCTCCTATGCTGAAGCCGCACCTGGCAGACCTGCAGCCAAGTGGACGATAAGCAGGTGGGTCACCTCCTGCATAGATCTGTGCTATAGGTTGGCGGGCATGGAGCCACCCAAAGGGATAAGAGCTCATTCTACCCGCCATACCGCTGCTTCGGTGGCTGCTTCTAGTGATGTCCCTATCCAGGAAATCTGCAGGGCTGCTACCTGGAAGTCAGCACACACCTTTATTTCACATTACCACATTGACCCAGAGTCACGCCGGGATGCTGGTTTTGGGACCTCGGTTCTCCAGTCCTCATTTCCTAAGTAGGGGGTGCACGCCTTGCCTCTCTCCTCCCGGAGAACTGCTAGGAATCTGCCAGACAGTGTGGATTGAACAACATATCCACATCCCTAGATATACAGGTTACTCACCTGTGACCAGAAATACAGGTTACTCACCTGTGACAGGAGTTCTAGGAGTGGTATATGTTGTTCATCCACATGACCCACATGACCTCTCCGGCTTCGACGCGCTACCTGGCTTCCAACGGCTAGATCTGGCGTCGTGGGGCAGAGCCAAGGGTTTTACCACCCAGGTGGGTGGGAGGAGCCAGCTTGAAGACCTTACAGCAAAAATTAAAGTGGCAAGGAACCTGCCAGACAGTGTGGATGAACAACATATACCACTCCTAGAAATCCTGTTACAGGTGAGTAACCTGTATTTCTGGTCCCCCCGCTGTCTGCTGGGTTAGCCCTGCCTCCCGGGACACAGCACAAACACCCGACTGTCGGTAACTGAGGGACACGCTCGCTCTCTCTTCCTTGCAATTCAGCTGCTGTCATGTCTCTCTCTCTGCAATGTGCAGGGATGCACTGCTTCTTGTTCCTCTCTCTCTCTCTCTCTCTCACTCAACATCAGTGATATTAGTTGATCTTACTTCGAGATACAGCTCTTGCAGCAGGTTACACCATTAGGACTGAAGCCGTCAGGTGGCAGGACCCCACAGAAAACGTTTAGCTAGCCACATACAGTGGAGGATCGCCCCCTGACGTTAGCCCTGCCCTGACGTCCCTTACATCATAAAAGGGCTGTTCCTCCAGCATCCTTCAGTTCCCGCCATCGATTCGCAAGCATCAGTTCCACAGACGCCTTCAGCAACTGATTGACGCTGTCACTTAAGTATTTCTTTATTAATTTTCGAAAGTTCGTTCATTTTTTCCATTTCTTTCTTCTGTCGTCTTCCCCGTCGGCCTCCATAGAAAGGCACTTCTCCAAGTGTGCCTGCGACAAACAGAGCCTGTTTAAGGACAGCCACGCGGCCTGTGTGTGGTGCCTGGGCCCAGAATGTGATGTCAAGGCCTGTTAAAATTTCAACAGTAGAACCAGGTTCAGCTGCCAAAATTTTTTTGGAGACCTTCCTCCTCGAACAAAAATGAGCAGCTATGTAGAAAAGTTCCGGTTCAGGAACCACACTTCAGCCTCTGAACATCTCCCCAGGTTCACTCCATTAGCCAGTCTTTGGCCTCTGTAGGCCGGTCTTCCTCTACAGACTGCCCAGTTAAAGCACCCTCCAAGTCGGCCTCAGTAACGGGCTCCGACTCCCTGGACTGGCGCCAGGGCTCTGACCAGTCCATGCCGGCCTCTCAGGCCCCCAGAAGCCTTACATCCTTGGAGACGTCCACTAAACGGACCACAGACCAGACATCCATTAAGAGGACCACAGATCCTAAACAGACTTCAGACCATATGTCCATTATGAGGACCACGGACCACTGTCCATTAGCCGATGTCCACACCTAACGACGGGACGATGACGCATACACCATACTGGAGGTCGGTCCGTCCTGACAGATGTATGACAAGGACACCAACACCTGGGTCGGATGTCTGAGCGAAACTGTTGGGAGCCGATGACAGTATGATATTGGGCAATAGAACACAGTATCACCCTGTCTGTGGTTCACATTCCAGGGATACAGAACACACCGGTAGATCTGCTCAGCCGATCCAGATCCTGTGTGCACGAATGTGAACTTCTGCAACAAGTAGCAGAAACTCTGTTGCAATATGGGGAACTCCAGAACTAGATCTCTCTTTGCCTCCTCATACAATGCAAAACTGCCCAATTTCTGCTTGCTAGATCCAGGGCCTGGTGTTTTCTGGTGAAACACGTTGTCCCTCTCCTGGTCAGGCAAATTCCTTTCTAGGGACATGGATATGTTGCTCATCCACACTGTCTGGCAGGTTCCTTGCCGCTTTAAATCTTGCCGGAAGGTCTTCAAGCTGGCTCCTCCCATCCACCCGGGTGGTAAAACTCTCGGCTCCGCCCCATGACGCCAGATCTTCCTTACCGCTTGGAAGCTCAGGTTCCTTCCTTAACGCTCTGCGTATAAGACTGGTTCCTAATTCTTTGAATTTTCGAAATTAAAAGTTTTGCTAAAAAGACTTCGGTCTTCTCTCCCTCGCGGCTGCGATGGACAAATCGACTCCCGGTTTCCGGAGATGCCCTTGCGGGCAGAAGATGTCTCGGACAGACCCGCACTCACGTCGTTTACTGCTGGGCCTTGAGCGACCCTCAGGCCTCGACCTGTGCTCTTCCTTGTCGATCGTCCTCGGGACCAGTGCTGCCCGTTACAACTAAGGCGTCCGAGAAGAATTTCCTCGGTTAAATCAAAGGCCGGTCGGCCGGTGTCGCGATGGCGGGCTCGGCGGATCAGCTCGAGCAGATGATTGCCCCGAAGAGGAGGTGGCGTGGGCGCTTCTACCTCGCTGCGGCATTTGTCCCTATCTCTCGGTGCCTCTTATTGCTTCTTTTAGGAGCTTTGTCTGACCCTCTCGACAAAAGGTGAGGGTCCAACTTCTTCTGGACCGTTTCTCGGTCCAAAAGACAAGAGTAAGTCTCACTGTCGGCGCTCTTGGGGCGGGAAAGATCCCTCTCCCCTAGTTATCGGCCGTCGGCCAGTGCGACCCGGCCGGCCACTGGTTTCACGGTGTCCCCGTCAGGCCAGTTGACGAGACTCCCGTCGGCCGGTGGAGATTTTTCTCAACCTGTTGGATGGGTTGTCGGCTGGAAGCTGAGAATCCTCTCCCAGTTCCCCGGTGGGAGTTGGAGGACCCGCTGGCTCGTCTGTGCCTCGGTTCCGGAGCCTGGTGGAATCGTCCAAACAGGGGAGTGCCGATTCCCGCGACGCCCCTCACCGTCCTCGACCTAGCCGAGGTTCTTGTCTCGGTCTCGGGCGTCTTCGTGGTCCAGCTGATCCGCCCGTCATAGGCGGTCTCGACGCGGCAGCGGCGCCGCGCTCGTCCTCTCCCGGACGAGGGGAGGCTCGGCAAAGCTGCGTCGGGTATGAGGAACTCGTAGCAACAGCTCCTTCTGACGGGGTAACCAACGCGTCCGTCTTCCCGGCCATTAAGTGGCTGTCACGGGCGGCGAAACAACCCCTCGTTTAGCCGAGGCGCTGTTCCCAGGCGGGTTGTTCGGCCAATTCAACTGCCCACCGATTCCGGTGGAACCTCCGCCTCCACAGCCGTTGGTTGGGGCTCCGACCAAAAATTCTCGGTCGGCTCAGGGACTCGCCCCATAGGCTGTCTGTCACCCTCACTCCCGATAGACCTCGGCAGGTGGAGGGTGGCTCAGGCCGAGGCAGCTCTTTGAGGACTCTTCTGGGTCGAGGATGATTCCTCCTTTTCTCCAGCGAATGGACTTGGAGTCCTCAGGAGGACAGTCGGTGGGCGATAGCCTCCGTCCTTCCTTGGATTGCTTGGCTCATCTCGAGTCCACTGGGATGAAGCTCGAACCGTTTCTAAGCGGGCCAGGTATCCTCACAGAGATTCTGGACGGGGATTCCCCTACGAGGCCTTTCGGTGGCCGAGGCCATAGTGAGTCGGCCTTGGAGCTCTGGCAGCGCCCTGCTTCCTGTCCTGCGCCTGGCCAGGGTGGCCAGGAAGTATCGGTCCACGGTTCCCCTGTCCGGTTTGAACACCCTCGGCTGAGGGGTTGGTTACCGATAAGCGTTTTCGGCGTGCGGAGCGCTGGGATTGGACAAACCTCCCGACAAGGAGTCAAAAATTGACTATGCCGGGAAAAGTCTATGCTCGTCTCTCTCGGCCTTCGCCAGCCAGTTCGGGCCGCCTCATGGCACATTTCTCTCATGCCCTGTTGGGCTCCTCTGATGAGGTCGTCCCTCATCTTCCCGGGATCTGCAGACTACAGTCAGGCAGGTGCGGGACCAGGGCAGGCAGTGGCCAAACAGCAGCTCCAGACTGCTTTAGACATTGGGGACTCGTACCAGGTCTGTGTGGCGGCCGCAGTGGCTATGCGTCATCGGGCTTGGCTGAGGATATCCACCTTTCTTTGGATACCCAGCACAAGTTGGCGGATGTTCCCTTTTGGGGACTGACCTCTTGCCCTGGGTGGAAGGTCACCTGCAGAGGATCGAGAGTCCAATGCTACCTTGGACTCGGTCTCTTCAGCTCAGAAGGACAAAGGCCGCAAACCCACAGCCTAAGCCCTTTCGTCCTTCTGCTGTGCACGTCCGACCAGCAGCGTCAGGGGCCAGCAGGCTCGGCTTGGCATCCCAAACCCAAGCCCGGGGCTTCCTCCAACAGGAAGCAGGGAGGTAAAGGCCCAGGAGGTCCCTCGGCCGGTCCCTCCTCCAAGCCTGCCCAGTGACGGGCTGAGGGGTGTGGCCCCCAACCCCGTCACCTCACCCCAGGTTCCCCCCATGGGGGGACGGCTCCGGCACTTCCTTTCCGCCTGGTCGTTATTACCACGGACAGGTGGGTACTGGAGGTGGTGGGAAAAGGCCTGCCTCTAGAATTCGAGCAGGCCCCGCCCCTCAGAGCCGTCGCACCTCGGGGGGCCTCGGGGTCCGCAGCCTCACTGTCGGCTCGTCGGGCCGACATCGCTCTCCTCCTCCAAAAGGAGGTGATCAGGGAGGTGGTGGACCCTCCCTCAGACCCGGGGTTTGTGTCCAGGTACTTCCTGGTTCCGAAATGGATGGGGGGCTAGGGCCCCATTCTCAACCTACACGACCTAAACAAGTTCCTAAGGTCTCGAACCTTCAGGATGCTCACTCTGGCTCAGATAATACCAACCCTGGAACACAGCGTGTGGTTCTGCTCTCTGGACCTGCAGGACACATTCTTTCACGTCCCCATCCGTCTGTCACATCGGAGATTCCTTCGCTTTCGAGCGGAGGGATCCCTCTTCGAGTTCGAGCCATGCCCTTGACCTGTCTCCAGCTCCCAGGGTCTTCACCAAATGCATTGCAGTGGTGACAGCTTTCCCTGCAGCGCCGAGGGTCGGGTGTGCCTACCTGGACGATTGGCTGATAGCAGCCCCCTCCAGACAGGAGGTGGGCGGTCCAGAGATCTGGCCTCTCAGGTTTGCTCTCAAGTCGGCCTTCTCATCCATGAGGCCAAGTCGGAACTCGAGCTGAAGCAGGTGATTCTGTTTATCGGGGCAGAGCTCGACTCTCTTCGAGCCAGAGCACGGCTCCCGGTGGACAGGGCCGAGGTTCTTACCTCCTTTGCCCAATCATTTCTGGTTGGGCAGTTGCGCCCTGCCTGGGACTTCCTGCGCCTCCTGGGTCTCATGGCGGCCTGTATCAGCGTGGTCCGTTTGGCACGCTGGCACATGCGTCCCCTTCAGTGGGGACTGGCCAGCCAGTGGTCACAACACTGCGATCCATTGGACCAGCTAGTGATGGTGACCCAGGAGATGTGGAACGCTCTCCGGTGGTGGACCGTTCCATCTCATCTGTAGGAGGGCATCCCGTTTGTCCGCCTCGAGCCGACAGTCTCTCTATCGGACCGATGCCTCTCTGATGGGTTGGGGTGCCCATCTGGGGGAACACCCGGCGCACGGCCTCTGGTCCCCGCGGGAGTCCTGATGCCACATCAACCTGCTGGAGCTCCGAGCGGTCCGCCTATCTCTCACCGCCTTTGCTCCGTTTCTCTGGGGTCAAGTGGTCCGAGTCCAGACGGACAATACTACGACCATGTACTACCTAAACCGCCAGGGTGGGATGCGTTCCATGCTTCTATGCAAGGAAGCTCTCCGCATTTGGTCACTCGTGCGCAGCTTGGAGGCGGATCTCCTAGCCATTCATGTGGCAGGGCCTCCAACACCCTGGCCGATGCCCTGAGCGGATAGGGGCTGCATCTCACAGTGGTCTCTCCTGCCGGAGGTAGTACAAGATCTGTTCTCCCATTGGGGCACACCTCAGGTGGACCTGTTTGCCTCAGGAGAACGAAGCTGAGGCTGTTTCATGCCCGCCCCC
This sequence comes from Neoceratodus forsteri, assembly GCA_016271365.2. Lineage (NCBI taxonomy): Eukaryota > Metazoa > Chordata > Ceratodontiformes > Ceratodontidae > Neoceratodus > Neoceratodus forsteri. Next base: position 262,424,332 of record CM057454.1, on the reverse strand, counting down.
CTCAGCAGGGCTCGCTGCAGGGGATGCCTTCGAGGCTGTGGACCCGGGCCTCTTCTACGCCTTCCCCGTTTCCCTTAATTCTGAGTGCTTCTCAAAGCAAGGAGGACAAGGCGCAGGTGATTCTGATAGCCCCAGACTGGCCCCGCCAGTTCTGGTACCCAGATCTCCTCAGCCTCAGCTCCAGGCCCCGAGGCAGCTTCCAGCTTGCCGGACCTGCTCTCAGTCAATCAGGGAAGGTGTTCCATCCGGACCTTCAATCCCTGCACCTGACGGCCTGGTTCCTGGCGGCTAGAGTTCCAGGCCTTGGGTCTTTCCGACGAGGTCCTCAATGTAGTTGAGGCGTCCCATAAGTCGACCAGGAAATGCTATGCCTTCAAATGGAAGAGATTTTTCCATTTGGTGTCAGGACAGGCTTGGACCCTTCCTCTGTCCTTTGGCAAGCATCTTGGACTATTTATGGTCCCTTTCTAGTCAAGGGCTTAGGTCGGCGTCCTAAGGGTGCACCTGGCAGCCATCTCTGCTTACCAGGCGCGGGCCGAGGGGCAGTCGAGTACCTGGGGAGAAGGTGGTCTGGTAGCTTTCGAAGGCCTTGATCACATTTCCCCTCAGTGCGAGAACCTCCACCTCCGTGGGATTTACTGCTGGTACTGGCAAAGCTCATGGGCAAGCCATTCAACCAATGCACAGGTGTGAACTCTCTCACCTGTCATGGAAAACCGCCTTCTTGGTGGCTATCCGTCAGCCAGAAGGATGGGAGAACTCAGGCGCTCTGCATGGAGTCTCCTTACCTTGGTCTTCCACAGGGACAAGGTTGTCCTGCCCCCACCCGAAATTCCTTCCGAAGGTGGTGTCGGAGTTTCACCTTAACCAGGTGTTGACTCTTGCCGGTGTTCTACCCCAATCACACCTCGGAGGCCGAATATAGGCTCCATACTTTGGACCCTAGAAGGGCGCTCGCTTATTATAAGGAGCGCACGGCTGAAATTTGGGGAGAGGTTCGCCAGCTGTTTGTCACCTACGCTGAAGCCGCACCTGGCAGACCTGCAGCCAAGCGGACGATAAGCAGGTGGGTCACCTCCTGCATAGATCTCTGCTACAAGTTGGCGGGCATGGAGCCTCCCAGAGGGATAAGAGCTCATTCTACCCATCATACTGCTGCATCGGTGGCTGCTTCCAGGGACGTCCCTATCCAGGAAATCTGCAGGGCTGCTACCTGGAAGTCAGCACACACCTTTATTACCCATTACCACATCGACCTTGAGTCACGCCGGGATGCTGGTTTTGGGGCCTCGGTTCTCCAGTCTTTATTCCCTAAGTAGGGGGTGTCCTTGCCTCCCTCCTCCCTGAGAACTGCTAGGAGTCTGCCAGACAGTGTGGATGAACAACATATCCATGTCCCTAGAAATACAGGTTACTCACCTGTAACAGGAGTTCTAGGAATGGTATATGTTGTTCATCCACCTACCTAACCTCGGCGCGACGCACCCTGAGCTTCCAGCGGGCTAGATCTGGCGTCATGGGGCGGAGCTGAGGGTTTTACCACCGGGTGGGTGGAGAGCCAGCTTGAAGACCTTCCGGCAAGATTTAAAGCGGCAAGGAACCTGCCAGACAGTGTGGATGAACAACATATACCATTCCTAGAACTCCTGTTACAGGTGAGTAACCTGTATTTATGCCTTCTCCCGGCTTCCCACTGATTCAGAGAGTACTACTCAAACTGCAAGCAGAAGGAGCAGACATGATTCTGGTGGTCCCATATTGGCCCAGACAAATATGGTTTCCTTTACTCCGACATTTAGCAAGTGATCCACCATTCCCTCTACCTCTCAGCTCGCACTTACTATCACGGGACAGTGGATCACTGGTCCACCCAAACCTGCGATCCTTACACCTGCACGCCTGGCTCCTGAAGACTTAGTGATTTCTCGCCATGGAGTCTCAGACAGAGTGGCTGATATCCTCGTGGTGGCGAGGAAACCCTCTACTAGAGCTATATATGCAATGAAATGGTGATGGTTTTGCATTTGGTCCTTGGCCTGTGGTCTGGACCCTTTGACTTGCCCAGTGAACTTGGTCCTAGAGTACCTTCTCTCCCTGTTAGATGCTGGGCTAAGTTACTCCTCTATAAAGGTGCGTCTATCAGCATTAACAGCTTACCACGCACCTTTTGGAGATAAATCCCTAGCCCAGTTGGATCTGTCATGCACTTTTCTGCATGGCACCCTCCACCTAAAACCATCCATTAGGGACCCAATCCCTCCTTGAGACCTTCTTTTCATTTTAGAACAGCTCACACTACCCCCCTTTGAACCAGCCATGGATTGCAAGTTATGCCTTCTCTCTTGGCATTATTTTTAGTTGTAGTTACTTCTGCCAGAAGGATTTCAGACCTCCAGGCACTTGTATGCAAAGAGCCGTATTTGTTTTTTCATAAGGATGGGGTGTCCTTAAGAACTAATCCTAAGTTTTTACTTAAGTTAGTGTCAGAGCTTACTTTCAACCAAGAGATTAACCTTCCTGTTTATTACCCAGAGTATTCCAATAGAGGAGAGACTCTCCTGTGTACTTTGGATGTGCACAGGATACTCAGGTACTATCTGACTAGAACCAGGTTGAGTCGAAAGTCAGATCAGTTGTTTCGTTTGCTCCCAGAATACTTGGGGCACTTGTGTCCAAACAGACACTTTCAAAATGGTTGGTAAACTGCATTGTTTTATGTTATCAGAAACAGAACAAACCCTTATCGGGACTGGTAAAGGGTCATTCAACCAGGGGGATAGCAGCCTCATTCGCCTCCCTGGGGAACGTTTCGGCTTCAGACATCTGTGCAGCAGCTACTTGGAGTACTGTGCACGCATTCATCAGACACTAGGGCCTCTTTCATGTGGGGTTCCCTTTCACCCTTCTCCAGTCCTCCTCCCATTTCAGGAGCTACCGCACACTGCTTGGGACTCAGTCCTAATGGTATAACCTGCTGTAAGAGCTGCATCTCAAAGTAAGATAGTAAAGTTATGTAAGAACTTACCGTAACAGTAGATCTTCAAGAACAGCTCTTGCAGCAGGTACTTTCCCACCCACCTTCCCCTCAAGAGGTCATCTGCGTTTGCATTGGCAACATAGTTATTGGTCTTCCTTCGGAAGCAAACTCCCAGTCTCCCTTCAGAATCTACATCGCTATGCCAGAGTCTTCGGCAGGAGAACTGAGGAATGCTGGGGGACCGCCCCTTTTATGATGTAAGGGATGTCTGGGTGGGGCCGATGTCAGGGTGCGGTCCCCCGCTGGTTGTAGCTAGCTAGAAGTTTTCAGTGGGGTCCTGCTGCCTGTCAGCTTCAGTCCTAATGGTGTAACCTGCTGCAAGAGCTGTTCTGGAAGATCTGTTGTTACGGTAAGTTCTTACATAACTGTACTTTTCTCCGAACGTTCTCCCCCCCCCCCCGCCGATCCAGCAACCATCTCTCGCTCACTCTCTCTGTCGCTGAGCTGAGAGTCACAGACACACACACTGCACTTGTGTATGTCTGTGAGTCACAGACACGCAGAAGTGTTCCGATAGCCCTGCCCCAGGACACTACACTCCTCGGTCCCCCACTGTCTGCTGGGATAGCCCTGCCCCCGGGCTCCGCTCTGCCAATGAGTGCTGCTCTGTCCCTCTGGCTTTAGTGTCTCTCCCACGCCTTTCCATGTGTCTGACTGTGTCATGTTGCAGTAAATGTATGCCGACTCTGCCTGCCAACTGTCGGTAACTGAGGGGCACGCTCTTTCTTTCTCTCCATTCAACCACAGACTCTGCAATGTGCCGGCATGCACTGATACTGGCCTCTCTCACTTACTCAACAGCAATGATACTGGTTTTCTCCCTGAATGTGGCCCCAGCAACCATGGATTAATTCTAACAATCATCGATTACTTGAGAATTAATCCATGGTGAGCTGCTGTGTTTGGACCAGTGAGGCACAAACCTTTTTGTGAACCATGTTACAAGCTTTAATATTGCTGCCCATCCATCTATCAACAAATACAGTAATATTAGTGGTTTTATATAAAGTCTCTATCCGTGACATAAATGTAGCCAGTATGCCATATTGTACCCAAATATTAAACATACAGGTGTAGCATACCCTGTTGTATGTCTTCTCTTGGTCTAACAAGAGCAAAAAACTTTAAATATATGACCTCTCTAAGCAAGATGAGATTGTGAAACATGGACCTCTGAGGAATTGTTCAGGTCTGAACCGGTGATATCAGAGTCCCTGTCATTTTAATCTACTTGTTATATTCGGCACCAAAAGTTTTAAATCCCTATTCAGGAGTCTTAATGGTCTCCAGTTTTCTGTGTTCTACTTGTCTGCCTTTTTAAACACAAAGAACATGACAGCCTGAGACATAGATGGCAGACTAGAACCAGTAGTTAACACTTCATTAAAAAAAGTCAAAACTGGGCTCAGCTGCACACAGTTTTTGTAAAATTCAGATGTTAAACCATCCTCCCGTGGAGCCAAATTATTATGCAGATTTCTAATGGCTAGCTGAACTTCAGCAGCTGGTATCGGGGACACTAACTCAGCTTTCAGTTCTTCTGGAATTAGTTGTACATCTATGTCTGACAAAAAAGAAAATGGTCCCACTGAGCTTTTGAGGAGTGCCAAAGGTAAATTTCACATAGGAGTGAACAATTGACAGGGCTCGAAATTCCACTTTATTTGGTGTTCCGTGCATACCAAAAATCATGCATGAACACCAAATACTGTTGGCTGGTAATCCATTCTGTATACCTGTTTCTGGTCCCTGATTTGAGCACTACTCCTCTGCCTTTTTTTCTGTGCGTTTTCGGTGAAATACAGATGCCAAAAAAACAGCATAAGCACACCCATCACAGAGAAAACATCCTCAGAACACAGCTCAGCCCTCGTAAATATAAATAAGCACCAGTTCACGCTACAGCTAGCAAGATGTTCTCTCTCATATCACTGCCACACCTCTGAAACCTGAATCCGACTCTGACATCAACCCTGTAAGCACTAGAAAGAAAGCCTACTGTATTTCTTCTACTTTTGTGATTCTAAGCCCCAAACAACGCTGTGTAGTGAGACAGATAGAAAAATGCAGAGAAGTTGCTTGGGACCCTTTTTGCAGCCGTTTGTCACGATCGTGTCGGGTGAGATCAGCCGTTTATATCTCAGACCAGTGACCCGCCTGTTAAAGACTATCTGGCAAAAGCGCTAAAAACTAGGCTTGCTGCTGTTTATAATATAAAACAAGCATTTGTCAATGCCGAATGTTTGCTTGCTGGCATTAGCAGTGGAAGTGCAGGAGTTAGACAGATGCAGTATAGGAATGGCATTGAAGTATTGAACTGACACCAACTCCATCCTCACTCTGCAGAGATGGAGAGGTATTGGGATGTGCCTTTGGGTCGTCACCCATGACGGTCACGACATTTCACCTCACCCTACTCTTCAGACACTGACACGTGTTGAGGTGTGCCTTGGGGTGTTTCGCCTTTACATTCACCTCATTCCATAAGGAAATACGGTGAAATGGGTGCAGTATAGAAGAATGGGGTGAACTCTGGGGGCAAAGGGTCCAAGGCACACCTCAATGCCTGTCACTGGCTGCAGGGTGGGGTTGGGGGTGAAATGGCATGAGCATTACTGTCGACAGTCCCAAGTCAAACCCCTGATGCCTGTCAGTCCCTACAAGGTAGGGCGTTATGGTTGAAAACCCGAATGCCCTGGGAGTTTCTTGGTATTTTTACTCCCAAGTTTTCCACATGGGTTTTTTGTGACCCCACCGCATGAACAGTGACACTATCAGTTTGTTACATGAAAGGCGATTTTGCAGAGTGACTGTGCCATTTGGCGCCACAGGTGCAAAAACACATTTCAAACAGGATGTGAAAAGTGACAGGTGTACTGTTCATGAGGAGATGTAAAAAATGGCATTGTTGAAAATCTGGAGTGAAAATATGCAAAACCTGGTAAAGTCACGAGCGTGCGTAGGAACTGAGCAATGTATACCCATAATGTAAGTAGTTTGAGGATTTTTTACAGCAGATTTTCAACATAGGCATTTTTGCACCTCGCTCATGAACAGCATCACTGTGTTTTTCGTAGTCTATCCTGAACACTAAATTCCCACAGTGACCACGCTATTCTGCGCCGGAAGTGCGAAAACACATTTTGGCCAGGGTGAGAAAAATGACAACTGTACTGTTCATAAGGAGGTGTGGAAAAATGTCAGTGTTGAAAATCTGGACTGAAAATATTACAAATTTGTGAACTTACAAGGGTGCATGGAAATTGCGCGATGCACGCTCATGACAGAGTCATTTTATGGACTTTTGTCACTAGATTTTCAACATAGCTATTTTACCACCTCTGCTCATGACTAGTGTCACTGTGATTTTCTTAATGTGTCCCGAACATTGATTTCGCACACCGACCGCGCTAATGTATGCTACATGTGTGGAAACACATTTTGGGCATGATATGAAAAATGATAGCTATACTGTTCATAAGGAGGTGTGGTAAAATGACTATGTTGAAAATCTGGACTGAAAATATTAAAAATTCTCAATGTTACGAGTGTGCGTAGGAACTGCGCAGCGCACCCTTGTAAAAGAGTTTGGGGAATTTATTTCACCAAATTTTCAACATAGGGTATTTGGGGGCCTATCCCATGAACTGTGACACTGTTTTTTCATTACTCGGCCCCGAAAGGTGGTTTCGCACAGTGACTGCGAAATCACCTTTCGGGACCGAATAACAAAATGACAGTGACCTAATTCATGAGGTGGGTCCCCAAGAACCCCATATTGAAAATTTGGTGAAAAAATTCCCCAAAATGGCCCAGATATGCACCAAAGTTGAAAAAAAAAACATTTACTGCATTATACAGCTTACTGGCATTTCTTCACTTTGTGGTCGGCTTTGAAGAATGCAGACGTGTTCCCAGTCCACCAAAGATCATTGTGCTGGCCTCCAGAGGTAAGTATGGGGTGATGGGGGGTATGGGGAGGTTGGTGTGCAGAGGGTGGAGTGCGGTTGGGAGAGGGGCGAGACAGTCACGAGGGACCATTTTTTTTCAGGTGTTTGTTTCTTTAGACTCACGGGACTTTGCCACACTGGGTGGGCTCCCAGCATGGCAGCTGGAAGGCTTCTTTTGGGGGAGTGGAGCTGACGGGGGATTAGGCACCCCCATTGGCCATAAGGACTAATGCCACGCTGGGGTGAGCTCCCAGCATGGCACTTGGAACTTCTGGTTTGGGGAGGGGTTACAAACAGCACAGTGGAGCCGACGGGGGACTGGGCATCCCCAGTCAGCCATTATGGACTTCGCACGCTGGCGTGAGCTCCCATCGTGGCAGCGGAATTCTGTTGGGGCAGTGAAGGTGACGGGGATTGGGCACCCCATCGGCCATACCGTAGCGGTGGGGGCGGGCGATGAGCACGCTGGGTGGAAATGGAGCTGTCTATGACAGCTATACGATGCAGTGGCAGAGTGAGGCACTTTGCATACTGCTGATGGCAGTATGCAAATTGCCTACACGTTACCACCGCTGATTGCAGTGTTTTTTTCCTTTCAACTGTACGCCACTGCATCTGAATGGCTGTCATAGACAACTCAGACGTTCACTGTCATGGTGCAGCCACGCCTGCAAAAGGGAGCAGGGCATTGGAAGTGGGGAGGCACACCTACGAAAACTCGTATGGTGGCACTATGTTTCTTGCACATGCGTGCAAGCAAATATAAAAAGAAAAAGGGGGTAAAGCTTTTGTCAGATGCTTAACTGTTGAAAGCATAAAAGACCCTTCTGGCTGCTTCTGTAAACAAAACTAAACAACTGTGAAGTGAACTGTGACCTTATTGCTACTAATCAATCCAGTGCTGGAAGACAGTTTAAGTTTTGCTGTTACCTCCTGGTTTGTTAAGACTCAGCTGTGCATCTAAGTAAAGAATCAATCACTGGGTAGGTTATTTAGTGTATGTAATTCAGGACTGACTGCAGCTAAAAAATACGAGAAAAATATTGTGCCTGAATAAGCATTTTGATCAGGGGTTGGGCAGTCAGAATAGGAAGAAAAAGAGAAAAAAACTGCTATTCGTATAGCCAGTGAAACAGCTGGATAGCAGGGGAATAAATAGAACACACTGTAGCCCTGTTTACACCACAGCTACACTGTAAAATCTCTGCTGCTCCATGTCCCCGCAGGGCAATTCATGTTTACACAGCCCCCCTTGCTTCGCCACAAGTCGTGCCGTGCAGCTACTGTTCCGTGATTCTGGGAGTGAACATGCAAGTTTGGAAAAGGGATTGCATAACGGATCAAGCACACAATTGTGTTTACATTTGGGGGAGATGCGCGCAATCCAAAACTGATACCCTGTCCTGCATCACTCCGAAAACGTGGACCGAAGGCATCATTAGGCGGTCTAGTGAGTGTCCACACGGTGACATTTGCAGCACATTAACTTCTGTGCATGGGTTAATGCGCTGCAAATAGGGTGGTGTAAACAGGGCTTGAGACACTTAAACTTCAAAATAACAGAAGACAGTGGCTCAATTACCAGAATTAGTCTGCAAGCTTAGGATGCACTTACCAGGGCAATGCGAAATCAGAGATATGGCACTGAAGGTCAGCAGGTTAGTCAGCACTCCATAGGGCCCGATCCCAAGTTCCAAGTGTAATCATAATAAACGGGGCTGCCAGCAGAGTGTTTTGCAAAATTCAACAGATTTATTATATCCAAATTCAAAGCAGCAACAGATTTACTGGTACCATAGTACAGGTATGTGCAAAAGGTGCAGATTTACTTAGCTCTATAACCTCTTTTCAACCATTCATTTTGGCATTTAAATAAAGTGTGACACGGCTGCAAGAACAGATGCAGTTCAGTGGCTTCTCTGGCTACACCCTAGCACACCTGAGCAATTCACCTGGCATGCAACTAATGTTTCAACATCATACTAATGTCTTCTAACTAATGTTAGCATGCTAGCTTACCTAAGCACTATTTAATGAAGGTATCTTAAAGCTATAGTAAAAAAAATGTAGTGCAAACGAAACTTAAAGTGCTTTGGACAGAGCATCAGTATTTCATAGTGCCTAGCTATTAATAAAAACACCTTAGAATAGATAAGAATACCTGAAGAGAAAAATAATGATGTAATAATATAAGTGTTGAACAATGTTTGAAGATCCAAGTACTTAAAAAAGTGCAAATATTAGAACCACAATGTTGACAGGATCATGTACACGGAACATCAAACAGAGAATTAAGGGGGAAAAAACAAATAGGATCACAGTCCAAAAGAGGATTGCTACAAAACATATTAAAGCAGTCTAATGAATCACAATGAATGTAAAGGAATTTTGTCATTCACTCCTAGATGTGCAAGAGTCTCTAATGTTAAAATCCAATATGCTTCTCTTCTAAGTTATTTTTGTTTTAAACTGCCATCTCTATAGTCCAACTCCACTTTCTTGATACTAATGTGTCTTAAAGAGGAACTTCCGTGATGGTTCAAAAAGTTACAGTTTGTAGTCATTATATGCAGTACTAGACCTGAAAAGGTATGTGCATTTATTTTTGGCCAAGGTTTTCTCTGCCCTCCATAATTTGGATTTGTTTTTGAGCCCTGCTGCACTTGCCATTGCTGTTCAGCTGCAGGGCTGCTAGCTCCTGATGACATCATTGTAGGATAGGGGAGTGACTCACACTGTGCAGTACCATGCAGTTGCAACAATGTTGCAAGGGAAACCTACCAGTACTCTGTATACATACTGTGTTCCCTCTCCCCCAAGACACCCCGTTAGCCGTGCATTATGTTAAAATCCAAATGCCTTGTGAGTATGTTTCTTTTTTTTTGTGAAATTGACTCTGCCCTACAGTAATGTCAGCAGTACAACCCTGGGTCCACAGAAACACCACACTTGCTATAGAAGCCCTGGTACACCCTGCAGTTTTTAGCAGCTTAGAATGCAAAAACTAACTGCAGCAGATAGTAATGAAATGCATTTCCAGAATCAATGCAAGAAGGGTCATTTATGCATGAATGTCAAAAGGACTGGTGAAGGTCCTCTTTAAGCCAGCAGCAGAACCATGTCTGACTTCACGGAAATGTCTTGCCATAGCATGTGACTCATTGCCAGTACGTATTGCTGTTTTACGTTTAGTGATCCTGAGCTTAAAGGGATACTGTCAACTTTTTTTGCAACATATTATTTCTAGGTAAAAATCCACTTTTTATGATTGCTTACCTTCTCTAAAATTCATTGCTGTTGCTGGTTCTTTAATCTGCCTCCTTGCTTATTAGAACTGAAATGCATGGGGATGTATAGTTACACACTGCTTTGTTTTTCTCTAGATTGTGTACCTAAGCTGACTGCTTACTTCCTGAGCATTAGAAACGCCCTCAGACAGCGCAGTCACTCATGATACAGTAGTCTCAACTACTCCCACTGCATAATGAGCAGCTGGATAGTGTTGGGGGTGTTCCTGAGTCCAGGAAAGATGCAGTTGTAGTTTGTCAAGAAATGTAAACAAACATGTTTTGGTGTGGTAACACCAGTCTGGTTGACACTCAGTTTTTTACTTTTTAAAAGGACAAAGGAGTCTGAATCAAACAACCAACTACATCAGCAGTTCCTATAGAATGAGAACAATCATAAAATGTGTTTTTTAAACTAGGGACACTTTGAGACCAAATGGGGTTGACACTGTCCCTTTAAGTGCTCTCTTCATTTGCCCCACATACATCAGTAAAATAATGCATAAATTACGTCCTCTGTGCTACAATTAATAAAGTTTTTAATGAGAAATGTATTTCTACTTCTCGGGTGTTTAAAGACTGCATGTTATTTGTGCTGTTACATTGGACAAAGTGCCACATTTGTAGTTGCCCATGGGTAGTTTGGGTAGCCATTGATTTGGGTTTTGTTGGGGGGATAAAAGGATATGTATCTGAGTGTTCCTTAAATTATTTCCTCTATGATAGCTGATTCATTAGACTGCTTTAATATGTTTCCAGCAAATCTCATTTGGACTGTGATTCTACTTGTTTTTTTTCCTCGCAGTTCTCTGTTTGATGTTCCATGTACACAATCCTGTCAACACCGTGGTTTTAATATTTGCACTTTTTTAGGTATTTGGGTCTTAAATTATTGTTCAACACTTATTATATTATTACATCATTCTTTTTCTCTTCAGGTATTTTTATCTTTTCTAAGGTGTTTTTATTAATATCTAGGCACTATGAAATATTGATGCACTGTTTAAAGCACTCTAAGGTTTTTTTGCACTACATTGTTTTGCACTATAGCTTTAGAATACCTTCATTAAATAGTGCTTAGGTAAGTTAGCATGCTAACCCTGAGGAAGACATCAGTATGACGTTGAAACGTTAGTTGTGTGCCAGGTGAACTGCTGAGGTGTACTAGGGTTTAGCCAGAGAAGCCACTGAACTGCATCTGCTGTTGTTGCTGTGTCACACTTTATTTAAATGCTGAAATGGATGGTTGAAAAGAGGTTATAGAGCTAAGTAAATCTGCACCCTTTGCACATACCTGCGCTATGGTACCTGTAAATCTGTTGCTGCTTTGGATACAATAAATCTGTTGAGTTTTGCAAAAGACTCTGCTGGCAGCCCGTTTATTATGATTACACTTGGAACTTGGAATCGGGCCCTATGGAGTGCTGACCAACCTGCTGATTCTCAGCGCTGTATCTCTGACACTTAAACTTCAGTTTTAATTTGTTAACACATTAATTTCAAAAGGTGTGTGTGTGTGTCTTTCTCTCTCTCTCTTTAGGCGGGAGCAACTTCAGTTGAAGAAATCAAGGATATGTGGCACCACTGCACTTGCTGGAGAGTGAATCTCTAAGTGCAGCTTTGCAAGCTGAATTTTTCCTTAAATACTTTTACTTTTGTGCCTGATGATTTCACATTTATATATTAGAAAAAACTCAGATTTAAAATAAGACCAACCCAATTACAGGACTGGCAGGACCCTCTCTGGGACTTCACCATAGAAGATGCATGAAAAAATGTAAACTGTTTTCAAATATAGTTCAATAGGGCAGTTTGAGCTAGAAACAACTGTATTCCCAATTGTTAAATGCTGCGAAAAAACAATTGAATAGTGGTATACCAAAAATAAGTTTGATATACTAGTTTTCAAGACGAAATACCAAAGCTTGTGAAATGGTATTCCGTGGGGAACCCCACTTTTTAAAATTAATTTCTAGCCCTAACTGACATTATTCTATTGGGTTCTGTATAAATAATTCCAGACTCGGGGTTTGTTATTTCCAAAGTCTGTCTTTTACGTACTTATAATATATGAGAGAGGGCTATTAATGATGAAATTCAATGAATTCCTATCATTGTTATACTTTCATTGTGATGGCAAGAGGTTGCTATACCCTCTTGAGTACATCACGATAGCATAGCAACATGAACATTTTTGTGCATGCACATCTCGCAAACTTCTCGTATTTCAAGAAACTGCTGCGGTGGTGAGATCTGGCCCTGAAAGAGATCAACGCCGATTAAAAACTGGCAGTGTAATGTCCTGATGTACTACAGAAGGTGTGTGTAGTTGTAGTTATTTATTTTTTTAAATAAATCTATGAGTGGGGGACAATGGACAGAGCGTGCCTTGTTTTTGTGATTCGGGTGGAACTTAAACAGCAGAGCAGTGTTCAAGAAGGTAGTGCGGAAAGGACAACGATGCTCAAGAAATGCTCAGAGTTTGTTTAGCTGTAACACTATACACTATAAAAAAAAACAATGGATGCGCAACAGTTAAACAACAATGCTGAGTTCACTTCTCAAGGTGTCATGACAACTGTAAACCTCTTGAGCTTCGCTCTCGAGGATTACTAGATTGTCATGACAACCTCTCGAAGTGAACACAGCATCGTTATTCACTGTTGCCCATTGATTATCCTCTGCGATTCACACGCCCTTTAAAAATGTCAAAATCTGGGTTGCGTCCTTGAGTACCAAATTGAGCTTCCTGTTTTAGGGAATCTGCCGTACTATATTAGTACATAAGCATTTCTGCCTTTATAGTATGTATTAAGTTGCTTTTTTCTTCATATGCTTTGACAATAAGTTTCTGTAGTTGCATCCTTAAATTTAAATACTCAAATATATTTATCTTGTAACCATTTAACAACTTGCTTTATAAAGAATTCCTTAAAGTCTTTTTTGAATCCGGCTACCATTCTGCCAGAGTATCATAAGTACAAAAAATAGAAGCCTGGGCCTGACATAAACGTTCCTATTTCAAGGCAACCATTTCATCTGAAAGTAACTAATTGTTTACTCTCCATACTTTTCAGTTGCATTCCGGGGTTGTAGCTGCAAGAAACAGCCACATGGTCCAGTGTCTCTTTGTATATGTCCTATCCACTTTGATATTCTGTGACAGGAGAGCAGGGTAATTTCCCCGATGTCATGGCCAACATTCCCTATCAGTGAAACAGGTCCATGCAACCCCCGAGCACCTGGAAACAGCTGTAATAGCTTAATGTGCCTTTTTTGGGCAAAAATTATAAATACAGTAAAAAAATAGGACACAGAATGGAGGGCAACTAAAATGGTGCAGGGGTTGCAGCAAATGCCCTACAAAGACAGACAGAGGGCTCTCAACTTGTACACCCTGGAAAAGAGGAGAGTGAGAAGGGACATGATAGAGCCCTACAGGTACCTCACATGAGTGCACAGGGTGCAGGAGGGAAGTCTCTTTCAAATAAGAAAGAGGACCTGGATGGCAGGCAGATCGAGGACTAGAGATACCCACTAATGAGTGGGAATTGTATCTTAGATATGTACATAAACCTACATTGTCTTATGTATGGAAAAAATATGCCTGGAAATGTATTACTCGTTTTTTTCTGTACTCTGGTTCAACAGACCAAATTCAACTCCCAGATTACTCCTGTGTGCTGGAGACACTATGGAGAACCCCGAGCCCCGCATGCCCACATTATGTGTTTATGCCCTAAACTTTGCGATTTCTGGGTGCACCCGCAACAGGAACTGAGGGATTTATTCTCTCCCAGTTTACAACTAACCTCTCATTTGATTCTATTTTCGGACATCCCAGAGGGACACAGACAACTACATGTTAGAAAGTTGCTTTGGATATGTGTATTATTGGGTAAAAAAAGCAGTAACAAAACTGCCTCTCTCCGATTCCCTCCCTACGATTCAAGAATGGCAGAATGTAATGATAGATAATGTACGGGATGGAAAAGCTGGCGGCTAAAGTGCAATATTCCCCTGGTGACTGGGGGTTGCCATTTCATCACCCTAGCTGGCTACCCCCTTTTGGCCTTCCTCCCTGGGATCTTCAACTTACAAGCCAACTGTAAAGCGTGTTTAACTCAGAGGAAACTTCACAAACTCGGCAACAAGCAGTTAAAGGAATATCTGTGTAGACTGGCCTTACTGTTTGCTTACTGGCAATATTCACCCCAACTCTGGCCCTCCACAACTTACGACATACCCACAGTCATCTACTGGGTTACTTAAAATTGCCTCACTTAATATATGCAGCCTTTTCCCCAAAATGGATGTACTGAATGCATGGATCTTACAACATAACCCAGACATCCTCTCAGTCGTAGAAACATGGCTTTCTCCAAAAGTAGCGGATGCTTCAATTTCCATCCCAGGCTACACATTCTTTAGACAGGATCGTCTCTCCAAGCGTGGGGGCAGTTGTGCGATCTACCTCCAAAACAACCTTCAAGGTCTCGTCCTAACTCTGCCCAAAATTGATGACCATATGCAAGCCCTTGCCGTAAAAGTGCTTCTAGGTGCACACAATAAAACCCTTACTGTGTTTTCAATCTATATTCTCCCAGACAGACGGCCTCCTGCTTTGACTCACTCCTGGAGTATTTTGGCTCTCTGAGTCTTAATTTGGAAATTAGCATGTTAGGAGATTTCAATATCAATTGGTTCTCTCCTGACACAAGCCCTTTCAAAGATGCAGTTTCAGTAGTTTACCTCACCCAGCTAGTTGAGTCCCCCACTAGTATCAACTATAAAATGGGGACCGGTACCTTACTGGATTGGGTGCTCTGTAACCACCCTGATCATATATTGGACACAACCATACTCCCAGATGCCTTCAGTGACCACTCCCCAGTCTTGTTTCATTGGGCAAACAAATTCTCTAAACCACGCGCTAGAACAGTTACCACCAGGGTTCTCATCCCTGAGCATCTTGAATCACTAAAAGTTGACCTGCGTAATCAGGACTGGTCAATGGTTTACACAACTAACAATGTTGACATTGCCCTCGACCAATTCATGCTTCAGTTCAACGCTATATATGATAGGCATGCCCCCCCATAAAAAGTGTAAAATCAAAGGCTGCTGTAATCCCTGGTCTTCTCCGGACCTTCTTGAGCTTCTGAATTCCAGGGACCATCTATGGCGCAGGTCTAGGTCCCTGTGTAACCAGGCCGACATCCAGAGGTACAAATTGGCTAGAAACAATTGCACAAGGGCTATTCGTGTAGCTAAATATCTATATTATAAGGCAGTGCTCTCTCTGACCTGGAATGATGGCAGAAAATTTTGGACTAACCTTCAAGTGGTCACTGGGAGAGACCTCAGATCTGCCCCTACCACGCTTAACATTGATGATGTACCCTCACTTGACCCCAAACTTATTGCCAACACTTTTAATAATGCCTTCACGGACCTGAGTGGTGTCCTGCCACCTGGCTACTTCTCTCACCCCCTCACAAGTGACTACTTTGGGAAAGAGACTCTGCACCCTTCTCATCCTCCTTTTTACTTTAAAACCCTCTCAGCCCATGAAGCCAGGAATTACCTACTCAAGGTGTTAGGGAAATCAAGATTTAGTGGTGACACCCTGGATCTTAAGTTTGTAGCCCTTACACTGGATGAAATTCTGTCACCTCTAGCACATATTATTAACATGTCACTTAGATACTTTCAATTTCCTGAGAAATGGCAATCTGCAACTGACACCAGTTCATAAGTCTGGGGATCGCACAATTACTGGGAACTACAGGCCTATCTCTATCCTGCCCCCACTCTCGCCCTTCTGGAGTTCACAGGCTTTATTCACCACTCCTTAGATCAAGGACGCCTGGTTGGTGCGCTTTCATTGATTTAATTAATGCTTTTGACACAGTGAATCATGCCCTCCTGGTCGAACAGCTTACCACAACTGGCCTAGCTCGTGACAAGTGTAGCCTGGTTTGAAAGTTACTTACGCAACCATACACAGCAGGTGAAGATTGGTAACACCCTCTCGGATAGCAGACCTGTCCACTCTGGAGTTCCTCAAGAGTCCATTTTGGGCCCTCTTTTATTTAGCAATTTCCTCAACAACCTTCCTTACTCCTGTCAGGGTCACATCCATTTATATGCTGACAATGCTGTCCTGTTTACCAGTGATCCAGTCCCCAAGGTTCTTGAATCTAGGCTATAGAGTAATTTCGTAGTCGTAGAAAGGTGATTCCAATAGCATAAGTTAGTTATGAATTACAACAAGTCTAAAACTATGCTGTTCTCCAGCTCCCAAAGTAGGCACATAACTTACCCTCTTTCTATCACCAATGAAGAGGGCTCTCCTCTGGAGCTAGTTCAGCTTTTTAAATAGAGTATCTAGAAATTACTATTGACAGTACGATGACCTATGCCTATCACATTGACAACATTGCTAAGGCTGTTAACACCCACATTGGGCTACTTTATAGGCATAAGCAATGTTTGACCCCGGAGGCTCTTAACCTGGCCATTCAAAGCTCTCATGTCTCGCTTATTGATTACGGCTTTCCAATCTGTGGATCAGCTACTGAAACAACTTGCCGCATCATTGTTGCACTCAGCAAAGCATGCTGGCTCCTTACCGGCTCAGCCTGTCTGTCCCATACCTATGACATGTACGCTCAGGCTAACTGGCTGCAATTCAAAGGTAGACTCATGTACCAAACATGTTTACTGTCCAAAAAATTAAGCTTAGGCAAAATGCCCCCAGGAGTGCAAAAGTTTATTACTCCCACTATCAACCGTCGTTGCACCAGAAGCTGTACTAGCCAGATTTTTAATATACCCCGCTGTCGCACTTCTCTGGGACAAAGGTCCGTTGCCTACCGTGCCCCGTTATGGATGAACTCCGCTGCACCATGACATCACTTTAGTATCCACCTTGGGCTCCTTCATGTTAACCTAATGAAAATTTATTTTAGAAGCCCCGCTTCTTGTCTCTCTTGTTATAGCTTAGCACCTTTTCTATTCAAAATACTAATTTATTAACGAAGTTCATACTTAGTGTGGTAGATGATCGCGGCTCCATTAATCAAAGGTGCGGCTGCACCCTGCACTTCAGTGCATTTGTATTGAAGTGCAGGGTACGGTGCCGCACCTTTACAGTTAATGGAGCCACCCGATAGTCCGCCATACTTCTGGGTAGCAAACGTTTTGTTCATAAATTAAATTATTTTCCCGGACACAGAAAAAGATGCTTTTCGGGCAAAAGCTTAACTGGAGGGTAAGGTTTGCAGGGTTGGGAGCCCCTGCAAATGATGGTTTTCCTTTAAGCAACAGCTAGTTGATGATGCCAGTTGTGACTGCTTCCAATAACCATCCTTCTTGTGACCAGCACTTATTCTAACCTTATGCTAGCCTGACCTTATGCATAAGTGTTCTCAGCATGTAAATAACTGTTCTGAGTTGCTAATCATTCTCCTTCACATTTCCTCTTGATCTCTTCCACTCTTTCCCCTCACCCCTCCATGGCTTTCCCCCTATCCACCCTCCCCCCGTTATATCTCCTGAGCTCCCTTGCTCACTTTAAAATGCTGTGTCCCATACCTTCTCACCTCTGACGAGGCCCCTGGGCTGATGCCATCCCTTACCTTGTTGATTATTAGATATTTGGCTGAGTCTGTTCTCATTTTCATGCAAAGGGTCGTTTCTTAAGTCCCCACCCTCTCTAATATGACTCTTTTAATTCCAGGTTTTAATCAGATATGCACCATGGCATACATTGTACAATGCCACATATACTGGAACTTCTGTAGTTATACACTCTTGTAATGTCTTGTATAATTCCTTGTTTTGTTTGTTCTCTGTCTCATTCTTTCCCAATATGTATTGTTCGTCTGACGTGGAACCTATGAAATGAGCTTGTTCTCAGAGGTGTTATCTGAAATTTGAATTAATAAATAAAATATCATCAACCTGGGTTTGAATTACTGTGACGTAGATGGGTTATTCATATAATAGCACAATGCAATGATTTCATTCCATGAGCTATTGTACTAATATATTTCCCAACTAATTACTTCGTATGTAATTCACCTCAGTGCCATTTCCTTTGGATGCATCATGTTATGTTCTTGCAGCATGTTATCGTATTGACTTAGTGTGGCACAAAACTAATAAAGAGATATTAGAAAAAAAAAAGAGCACCAGAATTTAAAAAACAAAACAAAATGAGTACCAGGACCAAAGGGCATGCAGTGAAGCTGGAGGGAGGGAGGGATGTGAGGAAGTACTCCTTTACTGAAAGAGCGGTGGATGCCTGGAACTGACTGCCAGCGGAAGTGGTGGAGGTGAAAACAGTTGGGAACTTCAAGCATGCATAGGATAGGCATGGGGAAGTATTAGTAAATTGGCAGGTAGGAGGGAGGGTGGCCGGTGACCAGTTAGGGTAGCAATGAACTATTAATGGGGAACATGCACATACCTGCCCCCAGTTTGGGCTTTGACTTAAATAATAAAGGTTGTGCAACATGTACATAGATAGCAAGATAGCATCAGGGGAGGAAAGGGACCCAGAAAAGGCAAAATAGAACATTTTCATGTTCCTAACTTTATTTATATCTGTAGCTGCTCCCCGGCCATGATGTCTGATGCAAGAGATTGTGGGGAGCTCCTGGGTGGCTTTATTTACAATCAGGGCATTGGGGGTAGCAGCATCAACCAAATTATAAAATAAACAAGGTGGCTATAAAAAAAAAAAAAAAAAAAAGTGTTTTTATTGTATTCAACGTGCAATATGGGGGAAGCCCCACACAATATGTGTGGGGCTGGTACAGTACAATGGTACATGATCATTGACCTTTAATAGTTCAGAACTAGATATCTTTCGTGGTTTAAATATAGTACATGTTTGATGTGAGTAGTAAAATCTTTAGGAAATAACAGTTGTGTAGGGCTAACTAGGTAGAAGATTTACTATGGGGTAATTATTTTGATATCAAGGCCCTGAACAGACTGGGTCCCACCATCATTAGTGAGCTGACCCCCCACCCACCAATGCTCTGGTAGAGACCCTGTTTTGTAACTTGGGGCTGCTTATTGTGAAGTGCTCAAGATTAAAATCAGCAGGGGTGCAGGGCACTGTTAATTGCAGCCCTTGTATTATGGAATGCCCTCCCAGCATCCATCTAGACCATTGAGAGCTTTTGCTGCTTCACTGTGTAAGTTTGGAGGTGGCTTATTAACTCCGACTACCCTTGCTCTGTTACAGAATATCATCATTACGTAAAATTCTTCCATTTTACTGCTGCTTATTTGTATTATTCTTTAAGGTTTTAGTGAATTATGTATGATCTGATTGATTGATTTAATGATACTCAACTGCATTTGTATTTGTATGTTTCTGACCCGATTGTACAGCGCTTTAAGTTTCTAAGAAGGGTTTAAATAAAATACATTTCCTCTCTTATCCTAAAAGCAAACCCTCATCTTCACTCCAGGTGTACTTGAACATAGACTTTTCTTTTTTTCTTGCACAAGACGTGGTGGTGGACAGCAGACCTTTAGAAAAGTAGCTTGATAGATTGAAGAATTTCTTAATGAGAACCTTTCATTCCATGGGCAAGTGGTATCTGCATCATAGAAAAGGGTATTCAGCTTCATTTATATGAGGTCATTGATGGGGCTTTTTGCCCTCCTTTTTTTTTTTTTTTTTTTTTGGCACACAATTTTTGGCCAGAAAAGACAAACTAAGCCAAGGCTTGTTTCTAGGTGCAGCCTGGGAGGACAAGGAAGTAAAGTGACTTGCTCATGGTCACACAGTATTCAGGTGGTGGCTGTGGGATTTAGACCCAGTTCGGCATGTTTGCAGCTCAGTGCTGTTAACCACTGTGCTATACCACCTCACAGGAGGGGTGGTGTCAAACAACTCGGGGACTGAGAAGAATCTTTGTTGAAAAAATAAAATACTATAAAATGGCTGCTGCCCTGATTTAGTTTGCAGACGATTTAGATATGTATATCACAAGACTGCACTGTGGGCACCTACAGGTAAGCCAAATACCTCATTTGAATGATCTTTTCAATGGTATTCACATTTGTGTGACCCTGGCAACCCTTTTAACTGTCCGAGCCCAAATTAATAATGGTAATTAGTAAGAAAACCTGTGGTGTGAACAGCATAACATTTTTGACCATACTTCTGAATATCTGAGAAGACCTTTTTTTATTAATTATTGCTTTTTATCTGCTTTAGTTGCTGAGAAATACTGCATCTGTTCTTGAGCATCTTAATAAACTGTAAATATTGCATTACCGTAGACTGTCAAAGATGTTTTGTTGCTGGTGGCTATTTCATTTGTTTCCTCGGCCTGGACTGTTTGACACAGGTGCCCTACTTTCTGACACCAGTTGGTTCCTTGAAGTATTAGGTTGCTATAGGTTACCAATACATCATGCACATTTTCACGTACTGACAAGAAGGGTCCAGACCCCTTGTCGTCTTCTTTGATGCATGTTTGTGATTTTCCTCTGAGGGCCATAAATTGTGCAAATGCAAACCATATTGTAGCATATGCTATCCTATAGTAGCCAAGCATCTTGTGGCCCTGGGGGGATGGGGGAATTAAAGCTAATGGCTTTTTCCTGCCTTGTTACACAATGTGAACAATATTTGTAATGGATTCAACAGAAGAAAAATAACTAGCCTAAAGTCAGTATATAATGAGTTTTCACTCAGAACGTATGGAAAATATTTTGTCGGCAGTGTGATTGAATGATTTGGAAATGCTTAAATGCATTGCTTAGAGGGTTTTGTTTTCCTGACAGGGAGCTTTTTCATATGTTTATGATCTGTGAAGGAAAAGAACGATTTCTGCCGTAGTGTAAATCTTCATTTGTTCTAATCACCTAAGTGATGTCTGTTTTATATTACTGTTCGTGCTGTCTTTTTTTTGCCACAGCAGTATGAGATTTCAAGGTAAACTTGAATTATTACATGTCATGGCTTGATATCTCTCAAGTTACATTGTAGTTAGAGCTGGCATTAGAACTTTTTCTTATTTGAGCCAAATATATTTTAGGTGCTATTAGATTATAAAACATAGATGGGTAATCCTCCCCCCTCCACCATAGAAAAGGCCATAATTTATTCCCCTGTATTCCTTTTAGTAAAAGTATCAAAAGAATATGCAGATACCATACCTACGTTAATCAAACAGTTATATATTAATTATAGCGCCAGTATAGTTAGGGTTACTGCGAGCTTGTAATGTTAAAGGCCAGTTTTTGCAGGGTAATAACTTTGGACAGGTTTAACAGATGTGCCTGAAATTTTGCGTGCATCTTCGGAAGGGACAGGTCTGTTGATATGCCACATTTGCTGTGAATCCCTTGTGTGGTTTCAGAGATACAGCGTGCTGAAAAACAAAAGAGATTTTTATGTGTGTTGCTGTTTTTTTTTTTTGTCAACCTGTATCTCAGAAACTGCAGCAGCGACAGGGCTGAAAATGACAGGGTAGAAAACTTTGGCCTCACAGATGTGCCTGTTGAAGGTTTGATGAAAAAATATGAATCCGTTCAAAGTTATTAACCTTTGTTTTTTCCATTATTTCCTATTGGCAAAAAGTAGATGTCCCTGGCAGCATAGGATTTTATGCCGAAGTTTAGTAGTGGGAATACGAGTCTATGTCAGAGCAGCTGTCCGGCATAGGATTGTATACCACAGGGTACAGGTGCAGGTCAGCACCCCCACCTCCAAAACGACTGTGGAACACAAGGGGGCCCACATCCAGTGTCCCCAAATCTGTTTTTTTCCCCTGAAAAAAAGAAAACAGTCCCCTGACATAATCTTTTTACTTCGATGCAGAATTCTACATCCTGCCATTTTTGATGCAGAATCCTGCATCGAAGTGCTCGCTTTTGCCAACATCTGGGTGCTCAATCCCCGAGTCGGCATTTATACTCCCCTTCACTACTGTGGCACACTGAGGAGCCCATCCTTAGTGTGCCGAAATAATTAAATTAATATTTTTCCGACACCAGGATGCCGACTCCTGGTGTCGGATGTCTCCCTGAGCCCACTTTCATTGCCGACAGGGGTGCCCAATCCCCCTGTCGGCATTATGTACCTCCCCAACTCAATGTAGCGTACTGGGAACCCACCCTAGTGTGTCCTCATTTACTTTTGATTTTCCTGTAAATAAAGAAAACCGTCCCCAATGTCTTTTTTTAAAAACCTGTAATAAAGAAAGCGGTCCTCGTCATCTCCCAGTCCCCCCTTCCCGCCCACCCTCCCACTGAGCATCCAGCTCCCCTTACCCCCTTACCCATGCTTACCTCTGGAAGTCAGGAGCAGTGATCTTCTCTGGACCGGGACACATCGGCACTCTTCAAAGCCCAACCGCAAACTGAGGAATCAAGGTAGGTTTGTATTATGGCTCTCAATGGGGTTTTCAACTTCTGTTGATTTCTCAGCCATTTATAGGAATTTGTTCCCAAAATTTTCGACACAGGGTTCTTGGGGCCCCACCAGAGGAACACTATCACTGTCATTTCGTTATTCGGTCCTGAAAGGTGATTTCGCAGTTGCTGTGTGGAATCACCTTTCTGGACCAATGAACGAAATGACAGTGCCAGCTGTTCATGAGGGGAGGTCCCAAAAAGGCCATGTTGAAAATGTTGTCAAAAATGACTGCTGTACGAGTGTGCGTTGCACAGTTTTTACGCATATTTGTAACTTCGCCAATTTTTTATATTTTCACTCCAGATTCTCAACATTGAGATTTTTTGACATCTCCTCATGAACAGTGCAGCTGTCATTTTTCACATCCTGCCCAAAACGTGTTTTTGCAGCTGCTGTGTGAAATCAGCTTTTGGGATGTACTAACGAAAGTGCCACTGTTCATTAGGTTGGATCCCAAACAGGCCATGTTGAACATTTGGTGCAAAAAGTCACCAAAATGACTGTGTTACGAGTGTGCTTTGCGCAGTTTCTACGCATATTCATAACTTCGCCAATTTGTAATATTTTCACTCCAGATTTTCAACATTGAGATTTTTTCACACCACCTCATGGACAATACACCTGTCATTTCTCATATCCTGCCCAAAA
This sequence comes from Neoceratodus forsteri, assembly GCA_016271365.2. Taxonomy (NCBI): domain Eukaryota; kingdom Metazoa; phylum Chordata; order Ceratodontiformes; family Ceratodontidae; genus Neoceratodus; species Neoceratodus forsteri. The sequence continues at coordinate 262,400,956 of CM057454.1, read as the reverse complement.
CGTGTTTATGCAGCAGTGACGCAAAATGGCGCAGTTGCTGCTTGAAATCACATTTTGGGACCGAGTAACAAAATGAAAGTGTCAGTGTTCATGAGGTGGGGTCCCAAAAAGGCCGTGTTGAAAATTTGCAGCAAAAATACCAAACACAGTCCCACAAAACTGGGATACTATTATACTATCTCAAAAAGTAAGGAAATTAATTGACAAAAACTAGGAAGTCTATGCAAATGTACACACAAGGCATGGCTGTGCGACTCCAGTCGACATCTTCCCCTCCCTCAGCTTACCTCTGCTGTTCTGCCACCAGTGGTGACCCATAGGTATATACTTGTAATTGTTTGATTAGTATAAATTAACAAAAACTTTGTTTAAAGCAAAGTTAGGGTTCTAGACATAGGTCTTCAGCCAAAAGTGATACAGGTCAGGAAACTGGATGTTAGGGTTTACAACTGTTATAATCCCCCTACCCCATCAAACCCTACCATTGGAAGCACCGCCCCACCCAGCCCTACCATCACAACCCCACTTTCCACACACCAACAAGCGTTGGGGTGTGCCTTAGGTCATGGACCCTACCACTCACCCCATTCCATCTGTAAGGAACCTGACATGGTACAATATAGGAGAATGGGGTGAGCATTAGGATCCATGACCCTAAGGCACACCCCAATGCTTGTTGGTGTGTGGAGGGTGAGGGTGGTGCTGCAATAGTAGGGTGGGGTGGGAGAGGGGTATAACAGTTGCAAACCCTGACATCCAGTTTCCTGACCTGTATCACTTTTGGTTGAAGACCTATGTCTAGAACCCTAACTTTGCTTTAAACAAAGTTTTTGTTAATTTATACTAATCAAACAATTACAAGTATATACCTATGGGTCACCACTGGTGGCAGAACAGCAGAGGTAAGCTGAGGGAGGGGAAGATTTCGACTGGAGTTGCACAGCCATGCCTTGTGTGTACATTTGCGTAGACTTCCTAGCACACCAGTGTTTTGAGGGAGAAAACAGCTTGGAAAACCCTGGCATAAGCAGGATTACAGCGCACACTCAACGCTTGGCCAAACCCTGACTAGTCACCCTACCCTGGAGGTCCTCAGCTTAGAGGACCATTCTTTCAAACAGCATGAAGTCTTGCTGTATTCTGACTATTACAGTTAGGTCCTGCCTTTCAACTGCTCCGGAGAACAAAGGGTTAACTTTTCTATGCCTTGCATAGAACGTTCATCACGAACTCGGTTGAAGCTCCTGTCTGTCGTTGTTCAAACTGCAACCGTCAGATTCTTTACTCCGCCTCACTGAACAGTCGCTCCGGAGATTTCTCCTGCTGCTCGGTTCAAAAGTTGGTTGAAGTGTCGGTTTTCGGTCAGTTTCTACCGAATTGTTGTTTCCGTATAGTCGGTTCAAGTCTCTGTCTGTGGTACCGTGAGTACTAGATAGGTTTTTGTTCTGTTTTCAGTGTGGAACTTGTAAACTGTGGATCGGTTCAGCTGAACCGATCAATTTGATGTAAAAAGTTGTGCTTTACTTTAGAGTGTGGTTACCGGTCCGTATCGGTTCTAAAAAAGTGGATTTTAATTACGTTTTTTTCCAAGACCCGTGACATGGTCAGGAACTGATAGGGGAGTCTTGCCTGGCAGATTGCCGAAAAAGGGTAAGTTTTTGGTTAGGTTGGCCATGTCTGAGAAACCCAAGAAAAAAACCAGGCCCACTGGGTTTCAACACTGCAGTGTGTGTGTGGGGAGGTCTTTGCTAAGGCTGATCCCCACACCACCTGTGTTTATTGTCTGGGGTCTGACCATCTCGATTCAGACTGCCAAATTTGCAAGAATTTTCCCAAATCTACCCTGGAAAAGAGATTAGGTAGACTGAGGGAAAGGGAGGCCGAGAAGCCCGCTAACCCGGATGGCCAGCCTGGTTCGGTTCCGACCGAACCAGAAGGAGTGCCCTCTGACCAGGGCGATACTTCTTAGGGCAAAAGGAGAGCCGATTCCGAGGAATCGGTTCCGACAAAAAGAAAAGACAAATCGACCGTCTCGGACCCGGAACCTCATACTCCGACCGCCGATGAGATAGCCAAGGCGATTAGGATTGTGCAGTCACTTAGTTCGGTTCCGACCAAGCCGGCACCATCTGGCAGGGGCTCGCTCCGGTCGGTTCCCCTGGTTCCGGATTATACTCTGGAAGAATTTTATGAACCGGAGTTTGAGGAGGAGGGAGAGTATGAGGATGATTATGGTGATGGTGAAAGTCTGGATATGCCTATTGACCCAGACATCTCCCCAGACAGACCTTCAGGTGTTTTTCCTCCTAGGCTTTCTGAGTCCCCTTCACACTACATGTTCTACAGAAAGGTGGCTGAGACCCTCCAGCTTCCTGTGGAGGAAGCAGTAGAGGATCAGGAAGAGCCTGATTATGTTGAGATGATGGACATCCCAGAGTCCAGGAGACTGTCTATTCCCCTCCACAAATCTTTTGGGAAACAGACACAAAAAATTCTTAAGTCTCCTAATTCTATACCTCCTGTGGACAGACGAATGGACAAGAGGTACACTCTTTCAGGCTCAGACACGGAGTTCCTTTTTCAGCAATGCAGCCATGTTGGGGTTGTACAGGCTGCTGCCTGTGATAAGGCAAACATTTCCTTGGCATCACACCCCCAGACAAGGACTCCAGGAAGATTGATACCATGGCAAAGAAACAACACATGGCAGCATCTTTGGGACTCAGGCAGGCTAACTATATGGCCTATACAGCCAGGTACCAGAAGTCCAGGTGGGACACTGTACTGCCACTGGCTAAACAGGCTCCCGCCCAGCTTGCCAAGGAGCTGGAGCAGGTGGCTGCAGATGGGATTGAGGCATCGAAAGTACAGTTTCATGCTGCTGTGGACTCCAATGATGTATCATCAAGAGTCATGGCTACATCTGTGGCTCTTCGGAGAATGGCTTGGCTCAGATGTACTAGCCTCTCACAGGATACCCAGGCTAAGGCCTTGGATTTTCCTGTAGTTGGTAATTCTCTGTTTGGGGAGCAGACAGAGAATTACATGAAGAAAATGGACGAATACAGGACCACTTACAGGAGTGCTCAGGCCAAAGAAAGGCAAGCAGCTCCTCAAAGGCAGCAGTCCAGGGGCAGGGGCAGGCCTTTTTACCAAGCTCAGGCTTCCTCTTCTTCCTTTTCGTAGAGGGGGTTCTTTAGAGGGAGAGGCAGAAGGGGGATGAGCAGGCCTGCATCCACCCCTCAGCCTAAAACCCCTGCCAAGCAGACACCCTGATGGGTCTGCCCTGGTCAATTCTCCTATACCAGTTGGGGGCAGGCTGGCTTACTTTGTCCAGGACTGGATGTCTCTTACATCAGACAAGTGGGTCCTGGAATTAGTAAGCCAGGGACTGGTTCTCAGCTTCAAAAAATTTCCCAAGATGAGAGCCAGATCTTTTCCACCTGCAAATCTCTCAGAGACCCTTGCCCTAGAGGCAGAGGTTTCTTCTCTCCTAGCTGTCAGAGCTATAGAGAGAGTTCCCACCCTACACAGGGGCAAAGGATTGTACTCCAGGTACTTCCTAACCCCCTAAAAGACAGGAGAGTGGCGACCCATCCTGAACCTAAGATATCTGAACAAACATCTTTTAAAGCCAAAGTTCAAAATGGTAACTCTGGGAATTATCCTTCCCTCTCTAAGGTCAGGGGACTGGCTAGCCTCCCTGGACCACAAAGATGCCTACTTTTACGTTACCATCAGGTGCTCCCACAGAAAGTACCTCAGGTTTGAGTTGCCCTCAGGCCACTATCAATTCAGAGCAAAGCCCTTTGGCCTAACATCAGCCCCAAGGGTCTTCAGTAGTGCCTGGCAGTAGTTGTTGCCTTCCTAAGAAGACAAAAGATTTCCATTTTCCCATACTTGGACGACTGGCTTATAGTAGGTCAGTCTCCAGACCAAGTCAAGTCACATCTGCAAGTGACCCAGCAAGTGCTCACTTCTTTAGGATTCCTTCTCAACCTACCAAAGTCAGTTCTCGAACCAGTGCAGCTCCTCACCTTCATAGGTGCAGAACTGGATACGGTAAAGGCAAGTGCCTTCCTTCCCCTGGAAAGGGCAAGGACCCTTATGGAACTGGCCTCTTCATTCACCCTTCAGGTGTCTCGACCAGCAAGGCATTTCCTTCAGCTACTGGGCCACATGGCAGCCTCCACAGCAGTGGTCCAGGGTGCCTTTTGGTCCCGTTGAAAGGATTCCCTTACCAAACTAATCCCAGTGACTCGAACCCTGATCCAAGCCTTGCAATCGTGGCAGGATCAGGACAATTTGAGACAAAGGGTTCCATTTGTCACTCAGTCTCATTCAGTGATACTCACCACAGATGCTTCCCTGCTGGGTTGGGGAGCCCATTTGGGGGATCTTACCACCCAAGGACTGTGGTCACCTCAGGAATCCCTGCTTCACTTCTGTCTCTTGGAACTCAGAGCAGTGTTTCTGGCACTGCAGGCTTTTTCCAAATCTGTACAGAACAAGGTGGTTCAGGTCAGAACAGACAACACCACCACCATGTGATACATCAACAAGCAAGGAGGCACTCGGTCTACGGCCTTGTGCACAGAAGCAATGAAGTTGTGGTCCCTGGCTTGTTCCCTGCAAACCTCTCTGATAGCAGTTCACCTCCCAGGGAAGGACAATGCCCCAGCAGATGCACTGAGCAGAATATCCAAGGGCCATCACGAATGGGCCCTGGATCCTCTGGTTTTGAAAGTGATTTTCTCAAGATGGGGCACTCCAGAGATGGATCTTTTTGCAGCCCCAGACGATCACCAACTTCCTCTCTTTTGTTGCAGACCCCAGGATGCACTGATTCTGAACTAGGAAGGGAAATTTCTGTATGTTTTTCCTCCCTTACCTCTCCTGTTCAGGGTGTTAGTCAAGATAAGGTCACAACCATGCAAAGTGATTCTGATTGCTCCAGACTGGGCCAGACAGCCATGGTATCCCTTGTTGCTGTCCCTAACAGTCCACTTTCCCCTGTCTCTTCCCAGGAATACAACCTGTTAACATCTTCTCAGGAGGATTTGGTACCCGAATCTTCAGTCTCTCAATCTCAAGGCTTGGCTCTTGAAGAGTTAGAGTTTGCAGATCTGCATCTTTCCCAAGGGTTTTGGATATCCTTAAGGCTTCTCGAACGCCTTCCACCAGAAAGACTTACAACTCCAAATGGAAAAGATTCAGCATTTGGTGTTCTAAGAAGAATATTTCTCCAGGCTCTGCTGAATTGCCTACGGTTCTGGATTATATGGTCCATCTTAATGGCCTAGGCCTCAGACCAGCTACCCTCAAGGTACACTTGGCAGCTGTTTCTGCTTTCCTGTCGGTAGGCAAGTCTTCCTCTCTGTCATCCCATCCTGTATTCTGTAAGTTTTTCAAGGGATTGCTTCACACCAATCCCCCCTTTACGGATCCTGCTCCTGCTTGGGACCTTAATGTTTGCATTGCTCAGCTTATGTGATCACCCTTTGAACCTTTGTCCTCAGCAGAGCTTAAGTACTTGACTTGGAAAACTGTGTTTTTGGTAGCCATTACTTCTGCCAGACGTATTAGTGGTTTGCAAGCCCTGTCAGTGGAATCTGATTTAATCTCTTTTCACAGAAATAAAGTGGTCCTTAGAACTAACAGAAAGTTCTTACCTAAAGTGGTTTCAGATTTCCACCTCAACCAGTCTATATCTTTCCCTGTTTTCTTCACTGACCATTCCTACTCGGGAGAGAGGAGGCTACACAGTTTGGATGTTAAAAGAGCCCTTAGCTACTACATAGAGCGTACCAAGGGTCACAGGTTTGAATCCCTCCAGTTGTTCCTCACTTATGGAGAAGTTGGTAAAGGCAAACCTGCCACTAAGAGATCTATTGCCAGGTGGATTGTTTCTTGTATACAATTCTGCTATGAAAAACTGGATAGAACTCCACCCTCAGGCCTGATGGCTCATTCCACAAGAGGTACTGCTGCTTCTCTGGCTGCTGCCAGGGATATTCCGCTTTTAGAAATTTGTCAAGCAGCCACCTGGAAAACAGTCCATACTTTCTCCAAGCATTACTCTCTGGATATCCAGGCTAGGAGTGATGCTCGGTTTAGCACAGCAGTACTTCAGAGCCTATTTCCAAAGTAGGTTCTGTCCCTCCTCCATGGAGGTACTGCTTGGTAGTCTGCAATAGTCAGAATACAGCAAGACTTCATGTTGTTTGAAGAAAAAAATACTCACCTTAGTAATTATGTTTCTTCTAGTGGAGTCTTGCTATATTCTGACCTACCCCCGCCTCCCCTCTCAAAACCTAGTTTTTTGGATGTGGGTGGGCAGGTGCAGTGTTGGCACCCCAGGGGTGTCCTTTTTACACCCTCTTTTTTGTTTGGGTGGAATGTTGTGCTTTGCATATATTTTTGTTTTTGGGTTTCCTGACTTGAGTCTTCCTTCGAAACCAAAAACCTTATATATTTGCCAGTTGGCTAGTAAAAATGTTAGTTTCCACACACAACACCTAGTGAGTTTTTGCTCGTAAAGATCTGACGGTTGCAGTTTGAACAGCAGACAGGGGCTTCAACCGAGCTCGTGATGAACATTCTATGCAAGGCATAGAAAAGTTAACCCTTTGTTCTCTGGGGCAGTTGAAAGGCAGGACCTAACTGCAATAGTCAGAATACAGCAAGACTCCACTAGAAGAAACATAATTACTAAGGTGAGTAATTTTTTCTTACCTAGCGTGGACAGTCGGGCAAGGGCCATCTTGGGGAGCAATCCGACAGTTGTACCAATGGGTAATTGTTGGGACGGGGTTTAGTGGTGGCAGCTGGATGGTGGGAGTGTAGAGAAGAAGGGGGCATAAAGTGTTAATTTATTAAAAAAATGTATGCTTAGGCTCTTTAAAAGCATATACCTAGAGTACAGAAAACCCTGTGGTACCGCACTAATTATAGCTAGTTACCTAACCAATTACCACATCAATTAACATACCTTCCAGACCAGTTGAACAGATTTCCCACACTAATTCCCACTTACCAGAAATGCTGAAAAGACTCCCTTGCACCTGCAGAAAGCCTTTCCCAAACCAAAACACAAAAAGTTACTACAGCCTCACAAAAAATAATTCTCTCATCTCTTACCAAACAACCATGTCCCTTGATGCACCAGCTCTCTCCTCAGAGGCCATACCCTGCATGCTGCTGCTGACTCCATTTTCATTCAGTTACTGCCGCACCCTCCATGCTGCTGCTGCTGCTGATTCTGAGCTCCTGCAACTCCCAGCTGAACAAACCACACTGATCTATGTCCCGACTCCACACAGACGATGATCCTGACCATCACAAACTACACAGTGCTCCCAGCCGCAGATGCCATGCCATACTGACAGCACACACCACGCCAAACGCCACACTGAGCTAAAGGATGGACCACCAGAACCATGCTCCCTTATGTAGATGAACCCTACACCACAGAAACACTCTTTTATTCATTTTTTACTCCTTCCTCCCCAGACTCCACAACGGCTATGACCCCTCCCTTGGAGGGGTTCATCCTCCAGTCCTTCCCCCAGCTCATCCACCCCCTGAGGTTCCCCCACAGATTCCTCCTCCATGGCAGATGTAGTTGTATTGGAGAAGTCCTAATGTTACAGGTAACCATGTTTGCCAATTTAGTACTAAAGGTATTGTTTCTCATTGTGTATTTGTTCTCAGATTTTAATAGGCACTGTGATTGTGCCTCAATGTCAAATAGCCGATGAAGGTTACCTTAGTGAGAAGTGTGTTATTATCTAACAAAAGTAAAGAGTGACATAGCCCATGAACCGGTTGCGTCCATATGTGCGGACACAATTAAGCCAAGCACTGAATTATTCTGTCAGTTCCTAATATACAGAATACAATTTTGGTGGCATCTGTCTGAGCTCCGGTACAGTGGACTTTTATTTTCACGAGAAATGCGACTGGGCATTCATATTTTTTTTTTATATTTTCTTTATGCTCATCACTCCACAGAGTGTTTGTGCCCTTGCCTCCAGTGTCCTTCATATCCCCAAAATCCTGTAGCTAGTGGGGCAAGAAGGAGATGACGAGCAGAGGCAGTCACTCTCACATATTTTATATTGTTTGATTCCAAATCTCTGTAGATGTCACCAATCTCATTCTCCTGTCCTACATATATTTTACCTGGGACTCATCCTATTCACTTCAATCATAATTGACCTTGCCCCTCTAACAAGAGATGTGAATAACCACTTCTATGCAGATGACACGGATCTTCCCAGAATCAGTCATCTCCTTGAAATCCCACTGATGGGTCTAGACCAGAGGGGCTATGACCCTGCGGGAGCAAGTCTTTTGGCTTAGAGGCCAGCAATGATCAACAGCACCTGTGTGTGACACTGTGTGATGTTGCACACCTGCCAATATCCATTACCAGCTCCCTCATGTACCAGCTTTTCCTGCTGTCAAGTGTGCATTGGGGGAGCAAGTTGTCATTGCCTATGTTCCTTGTCTGTTTGCTTCCATCACTGTTGTTAACTTCTTTTATTATTTTTCCACAATGCCAAAGTTGGGTAAGAAAACAGCGACAAACAGGGCCCTCTGTTTCTTCTGTGGGCGTGCGGCAACAAGATCAGCACCGATTATGGGCATCATGCTTGCCTCTGTTGTTTGGGTCCAGGCCATGATATGGACTCCTATGATGCCTGCCTGCTTCAAGATGGGCAGGTGCACACTTCGTATTAGGTGTTGGAAGTTGGGCTGCCCAGTTCCAACTTTTGGAATCAGTAATTGATCCAGGAAGTCCCTGGAAAGGACGTTGGCCCTTCCTTGTTGTCCCCTCTCTGCCCCTCGGGGTTGATAGAGGTACTAGGCTCTCCTTCCCCTCTATGCTGGGGTTGTCTTGGAGTCCTTGATGGCAGCGATGGATGGACTGCTGGCTCCTTCTGGACATCTGGTGGAGAACTGGCCACAGTCCACTCACCCTGAACAGAGGATATCTCAGGGTTCAGGGTCGAGGCCTTTGGCCTTGTCCACTTGTGTGTACCTTTCATTGGCCAGGAGAGTCACCCATGCTATTGTCAGCATTCTCTGCGCTGATGGCGCGAAGGGCCTAGCGCTAATGTTGTTTACATTGTTGGCACAGGGTCTGGCCATAGTGTTGGTGCGGAAGACAGCACCGGCCATGCTGCTGTTTCCAACTTTAGTGTTGACCATGATGTCTAGGACGTGGATTGCACTGGCTGTAATGCTGGCACTGGTGTTGATGCCATTGTCTAGGTGAATGCCAGGGAGAAACTCCATGCCAGGGAAGAGGTTTGCTCTGAGATCAGTGCTATCTGCATCACTGATTCGGAGATAAACCTCAACCCTGGCATAGGGTTTTCTTTTGGGTCCAACTGTGACAGTGGCACCAGATGTGGATGAGACCACAACAGTGAGGCCTGCACCACAGCTGCAATTCCTCACTCATATCAGCCACTGTTCTGTCACCTCTTCTGTTGTAGGAGTGTCCGAGGAGGGAGGCTCCGCTTGATCCTTCCCTGGGGAAGGGTGTTTCTGGAGGTAAGGGTATCCCAGTGGTACCACTTCCCCAGCTTATGTGCCTTGAGATTGGCACTGACCTCTGTGTCATGCTGCCCTGGCCACCAGGGCTGTTGGGAGACATCCCTATGCCACACCTTCCACCTCAGGGACTTCCAGACAAGGTATTGCACACCCCTGGGTCTGTGGATTCTATGCCTTGCTCCTCATTGGGGCTTCAGATCATCCAAACTTGATTGGGGTAGGTGCACTTGAGAGGTGGTAAATTCCAAGAGAAAGATTTAGTAGATTTCAAGTCGTAGAGAAGAAGGTGTTTGGTGTTGCAGATACACAGTCTGATCTTACTTCGAGATGCAGCTCTTGCAGCAGGTTACACCATAAGGACTGAAGTCAGCAGGCAGCAGAACCCCACGGAAAACTTCTAGCTAGCTATATCCAGCGGGGGACTGCCCCCTGACGTCTGCCCCACCCCCTACGTCCAATACATCATAAAAGGGGCGGTCCCCCAGCATACCTCAGTTCTTTACCCACCGTCGGCTTGCAAGCATCGGCACCACGGACTCCTTCAGTCAATGAATGATGTCAGAATGTTTATTTTTTTCTAGTTTTTTCAATTAAAAACCTCGCATGTCATCTTCTCTGACTCCTTCTACAGAAGGACACCCCTCGAAGTGCGCTTGCGGCAAGCTGATCCCTTTTAAAGACAGGCATTTGGCCTGTGTGCAGTGCCTAGGCCCAGACCACAACACCAAGGCCTGCACCATCTGCCAACAATTTAATAATCGCACCAGGGTCTGCCACCAGAAAGCTCTTCAAAGTTTCCTTCTCAAAGGAAAACTTAAAGCAATGGAGAGGGAACTTTCCTCTAGATGGGAATTGTCCGAACATAAATCGGGGAAACACAAGGAGAAGTACCGGGACAAGGATAGAGACCGATCCCTTAGTCGTGCCTTGGACTCCTAGGTCAGCTCCAGCTCGAACTGGTTGGACAGATCTCCTTCCGGCTAAGTCCCCCGTGAAGGTCTGGACTTCGGATGGCTCAGGTATGGTGTCTCTGCAATCCTTAAAGATTAACCCAAAGGACAGCTGACCGTCTGGTTCGGCCGCCAGGTCTGAGGCTTCAAACCGGCATGAGCACCCGTCCAAGTCGGTCACCAACCTAGGCACCAACGCAAAGGACCGGCGCCAGTATACCAACCAACAATCAGTCTCCCAACCTCTGATGCCCCCCTCAAAAAAAACTATGGAGCTGACTTCCCTTAAGCGGACATCTGAGACAAAACAGACGCCAGACCCAACGACTGCTAAGCGTCCTGCAGACCTGATGCCACCCCCGTCTCCCACACCAGATACCGGTTGCCAGAGAACGTCGGAAGAGGATGTGAGAGTGCAAGCCACCGATGACCAGACTTTGGGTGATTATGGAGGACGCTGGGTTACCTCAGGACCCAGTGCTCGACCCGACTATACCTCAGGCACCGGTGCCCAACCCCAAGGATGGGCAAACACCGACACCAGGCCCATCGTCCAGCCTCGATATCAATGAGGTGAAGGAGCTCTTCACCTTTTGGTGGGACACTATAAGAAAGGACGTGGTCCCTACAAAACCCCCACTGGAGGTGTCCTCTCCCAAGGCACCTCCTAGGGCAATTTCTCATGACCCTAGGATCCTACCCCGCCATCCAGGGGCAGGTCCCGAGAAAGGAAATCAAGGTCTAAGAAGAGACACCACTCCAGGACCCCTTCAGGGTCCCCCACTGATCAAGGCACAAGAGACCCAGGCAGAGATCCCACTCTTTATCTGGGGAAGACTCATGCCCAGATACTTCAGATACATCCAGGTCACCCTCTCCTCTTAGTATCCCGTCACCAGTCACCCATGACCTCCCCAAGTCGCCGCCAGATGACCCCTAATTTTCTGATATTATGAGGCACATACAAGAAAATATGGAGTGTGATACTGAGGAGTTGGACCTTGAAAGGCAACACCTGGTGAGGTACTTTAGACAAAAGGACCCCAAGCCTGTGGTGGTTCCACCTTTGGTGGACGTTTTTCAGGATGCTACCAAGGCTGCATGGAAGCGTTGCTGTTCTACTCCAGCGGTTCCCAAAAAAGTGGACCGCCTCTACTGGGCCCCACTGGAGGACCCATATTTGGCTCAACAACTGATGGCCGATTCCTTGGTCATAATGGCCTTCCACGAATGTTCTCAGCATCCACAACATCTCAGCACCCAACCACCAGACCAGGAATCCAAGCAGTTGGATTCTTTGGGTAGGCACATGTATGCAGCTGCTACATGCTTCATAAGGTCCCTTAATTATCTCACCCACATGATGCAGTTTCATAATGCACTATGGGACCAGGGTCAGGACCTTCTCAAAGACTTCCCTGATGAGGACAAAAAGGAGGAACTGCTGAACCTCCTTAGTATGGGTTCGGATGTTGGGACTCAAGTCCGCTGAGCTGCTTATGACTCGACAAATTCAGCAGGCCGTGGTGCCACTACAGGTGTTTTCCTCTGGAGACACTCCTGGTTTAGGGTCTCTGGCTTTACCCCGGATGTCCAAAAGGGCATTTTGAACATCCCTTATGATGGATTGGTTGTATTCAATGAAGACTCGGAGAAAGTCATCACCAAATTGCAAGACACTGGGAAGGCTGTTAGGACTGTACAAGCCATGTACAAACCTAAACTTGGCTCCTTTCATAGGGGCCAAAATTGTTTTTGTGGCCAGCAGGACAGACAGCAACCCCATTCCTGCCAGCAACACAGGGGCAACTTTGGCAAAAGGAATCAGCCAAAACACCCCAGAGGTCAGGGTCAGCGAAACCCAAGGTCTACCCAGCCTGCCGGGGCCAACACCGCCACAGCATGACTCCTTCCCGACCCCTGCCCCACCTCTGGATCAAAGGGAAGAAAAGGTCAGGGGTCGATTCGCCTACCAGCTGCCAGGGTGGCAGAGGATAACCTCTGACTGGTGGGTTTTACAACTCACAAGTTGGGGTCACTGTATAGAGTTCCTCGACCACCCACCGACAAGACCTCCACTGCGATCCTGTTACTCGGGACAGCATGCCCTGCTCATCCAGTGGGAGATCTCAGCACTCCTGGAGAAGGATGTCATCAAGATCATTCCGGGGAACCAGAGAGAAAGGGGATATTATTCCCACTTCTGCCTGGTTCCAAAGAAAACAGGGGATCTATGCCCGATCTTGGACCTTGGCGACCTCAAAACCTCGGTGATGTACAAACGCTTTCGCATGGTCACCCTTCTGGGTCTTATTTCCATGCTCAAGCAAGGTGCATGGCTAGCATCACTGAATATGCAGGACGCGTATATTCACCTTCCCATCACTTGATCACACCAGACATTTCTGCGCTTCGAGTTCCTGGGATGCTGTTATCAGTTCCGAGCACTCCCATTTGGTCTGTTCTCGGTGCCTCGTGTTTTTACCAAATGCCTGGCGGTCGTTGCAGCGGCCCTCAGAAGACAGGGCCATTATGTGTTCCCATATCTGGATGATTGGCTTCTCATGGCCTCCTCTTGAGAGGCACTGATAAAGGCAATCCACGATACTCGTTCCCCAATTCAGGTCACTGGGTATCACCATCAATCAAGAGAAGTCATCTCTCGTCCCCTCGCAAAGTTTGCAGTTCATTGGCGCGGTATTGGATGCCCACCAGGGAAGAGCCTTCCTGCCTGATGACAGGGTGGAATGCATCAGGTCCTTGATATGGGACATTACCGCGAAGAAGCAGGTTCCCGCACAAATTATGGTCCACTTGCTTGGACATATGGTGGCTGCCATCGCCACGGTTCCCCTGGTCTGCCTCCACATGAGGGTCATTCAGTGGACACTGAGAGCCCAGTGGGACCAATAACAAGATCATGTAGATCAACTTGTCAGGGTCACAGAGCCAGTCATTCGAGACTTGCAGTGGTGGCTAGTTCAGGACTATCTCACCAGGGAGGGTCCCCTTCTTGGTGCCCGCTCTATCTCTGACACTCACCACAGACGCTTCGGGGTCCGGTTGGGGAACTCACCTGAACGGGACCAGGACCCAGGAAACACGGTCACCCCTAGAGTCACACCTCCATATCAGTATTTTGGAGAAGAGAGCAGTTCTGTATGCCCTGCAGGCCTTGCAGTCAGATATTCCACCAGGCCATGTGTTGGTCCAGATGGACAACACCTCAGTGGTATACTACATCAACAAGCATGGAGGGACTCATTCCTACCCACTTTGCAGAGAAGCAGAGAGGATATGGGATTGGGTACTGCAGCACAGTGCCACGATTACTGCAGTGCATGTTCCCGGCGTAGACAACACCATTGCAGATCTGCTGAGCCGGTCACAGGCCAGAGCTCATGAATTTGAACTGCTGCAAGAGGTTGCAGAGGACCTGTTCCACAGATGGGGGACACCAGATGTAGACTTATTCGCGTCCCCATACAACGCAAAACTGCCCAATTTCTGCTTGCTGGATCCAGGGCCTGGTGTTTTCTGGCGAGATGCATTGTCTCTCTCTTGGACGAGCAGGTTCCTCTAGGCTTTTCCACCCTTCCCTTTGATCCAGAGGGTTCTTCTCAAGCTCCAATCAGATGGGTGATGATAATCTTGGTGGTGACTTTTGGCCCAGGCAAATTTGGTTTCCGCTACTACTCCAGTTGGCTCAGGAACCTCCTTTACCCTTACCAGTCAGCTCGCACTTGCTGTCCCAGGAGGCAGGTTCCCCTGGTTCACCCGAACCTCAAATCCCTGAACCTGCATGCTTAGCTCCTAAAGACGTAGCCATTCTTTGGGCACGGTGAATCTCAGGGAGTTGCAGACATACTGGTGGCAGCTAGGAAACCATCCACTCATGCCACTTACGCCATGAAGTGGCGAAGGTTGTGTCTCTGGGTCCAGGCTCGCGACCTTGATATGCTGTGCTGTCCCAAGAGGTCTGTTTTGGACTACCTCCTATCCCTGTTCCATTCAGGTTTAGCGTATTCCTCCTTGAAGGTAAACCTCTGTGCCATTTCAGCATACCAAAAGCCAGTCGGTCCAAGGGTGCTAGCTCAGCTAGAGGCCTCACGTGCCTTTTTGCATGATATTCTTTATCTGAGACCCCCAAATAAAGGACCCGGTTCCTCCTTGAGATCTTCCTTTTGTCCTAGAGCAGCTTATGCTGCCTTCTTTTGAACTAGCTGCAAATTGCAAGCTACACCTTCTTCTTGGAAGATGTTATTTTTAGTTGCTGTTATCTCAGTGAGGAGAATTTCAGAACTCCAAGCACTCATGTGTAAAGAGCCTTATTTGATTTTTCTTAAGGACAGAGTGTCCTTAAGGACAAATCCTAAGTTTCTCCCCAAGGTGGTATCAGCCTTAACCTTAAATTAGGATATCGACCTTCCGGTGTATTACCCTAACTACACTAAAAGAGGGGAAGCTCTTCTGCACACTCTAGATGTGCATAGGATCCTCAGGTTTTACCTGACCAGGACCAGACCGCACCGACAGTCCGATCAGCTGTTTTTGTCCTTTGCCCACAGGATGTTGGGAGCACCTGTGCCAAAAGGGTATAGGATAATCACCCCCGATCCTAATCATAACACCCATCCCCCCCCCCTTCTCACCTTAACCTACATTAAATTATGCCTTAAATCCTTCAGTCTTTCAAGTGTTGCACTTACGGGCTACGATTTTAATAATTGCCTGTACTGTTATCCTCATTATCTTGTCTACTTCTCGTAACCCTGTATCACCTGACTGTATGTATTGTATTGCTTCTGGATCACCTGATTGTATGTGTTGTATTGCTTCTGTTCCCCGGGTCACCCTTGAAAAAGAGACCTTCATGGGCACAGTGGGACAACCGATCATCAAAAGTCAATAAATAAATAAATAAATAAAATAAACACTGTCTAAGTGGCTGGTGAATTGCATTGTGTTTTGCTACCAGAAGTGCAACAAGCTCTTATCGGGATTGGTAAAGGGCCACTCGACAAGGGGGGTGGCTACCTCCTTTGCTGCGCTAAAGAACATTGCAACACTGGCCGTTTATGCAGCTGCTGCTTGAAGTACAGTGCACACTTTCATCAGACATTACAGCCTGGACATTGCCTCAAGACGCAGAGCGGGCTTCAGCCTGGCAGTCCTCCAAGTACTTTTGTCCTAGGCAGTCTAATTTTTGGATCTCTCCTATCCTCCTCCCGAATGGGTTAACTAACACCCTTTACTGCTTGGGAATTGGTCCTTATGGTGTAACCTGCTGCAAGACCTACATCTCGAAGTAAGATAGTACAGTTACATTAGAACTTACTGTAACAGTAGATCTTCGAGAACAGCTCTTGCAACAGATAGTTTCCTTCCCACCTTCCCCTCAAGAGGTATGGTTTCATCTCCATGACATCTCAGATGCAATCAGAATTTTTAGTGTTCCTCTGGAAGTGGATCCTCGATCTCCCCTTCAGTATCACATTGCTATGCCTGGAGTCTCCAGTGGGAGAACTGAGGTATGCTGGGGGACCACCCCCTATATTATGTATCAGATGTCAGGGGTGGGGCCGACGTCAGGGGGCAGTCCCCCGCTGGGTATAACTAGCTAGAAGTTTTCCGTGGGGTCCTGCCGGCTTCAGTCCTTATGGTGTAACCTGCTGTAAGAGCTGTTTTTGAAGATCTACTGTTACAGTAAGTTCTTATGTAACTATACTTTATCTGCCGTGCCTGACTGCGAGGTCACTGAATCAACCATCCACCTGCCTGTTTCTTTCCAATCCTAGGGAAACACTGCTCTGTACATTAGATGTACGTAGAATACTCTGATATTATATTCATCACACAAAGAACTGCTGGAAGTCTTCATAGCTGTTTGTTTCATTTGCCCCTGGGGAAGAGGGCATTCCAGTCTCTAAACAATGCCTGTCCTAATAGTTGGCCAGCTTTATCATTTTCTGTCACAGGAAGTATGGTAAGGAACTTCCTGGGGTTGTCCGTGGCTACTCCACCAGAGGCATGGCCACTTCAGTTGCCTGTTTCAGGCATGTATCAACCGCTGGTATTTGTGTGGCTGCTGCTGGGAGTACTGTCCACCCTTTCACTGCACACTACAGTCTGGCCATTGCCTCTAGAAGGAGGAAAGGCTTCGACCTGGCTGTGCTGCATGGCCTTCTGTCTTAGGCCTATAGCCTCCAGCTACCCAGACTGTCTCCTTGTCAGTACTGCTTGGGAGTCATTCCATAGGTGTGACTTGATGAAAGCGATATCCCCGATGAAGGTAGTACAGTTACATAAGAACTTACTGTAACAGTAGATCTTTGAGGGAATCTCTTTCGTCAGGCCATGCTGAACTGCTCTCCATCTCCCTTGGACGCTATGCACTTTAGTTCCTGCCTTCCTGTTCAGGGTTGACTGTTTGTGCCAGCCCGCTCCTAGTGGCTGCCCTCTCTGCTTTCTTCTTGCTGGCTGGCAACTTGTATTTTTTTCCTGGTCCCAGGAGTGTGGCCCTCTGGGTTGGTCCTTCTTGGGGCTTCAGGGGCTTTCTAGCACTGCCCTTTTCCTTTTAAGGGCTCCTCTGCTGTTTGTGACAGGGTGGAATAGGATCTTGTCCCATTTGTTATGAAGACAGTGTGTAAATACAAGGATCTGTATTCTTTCCTTTTCTGTCTCTTCTGCCTGGTTACGCAACCGAATTTTCCTGTGAGACTTTGGACTTAATCAACCCGAGCAGTCTCACAGTCCTTTGCCTCTCTCTGTCTCTCTGTTTTCCTCCCTTGTATATCTACATCTGATTATATAAGAACATGAGAATCAATGCATAGAAATGTAGCTGATATTGGGATCTCTGTTGTTTAGAAAATGTTTAGTGTTGCTGTTGAAATGCACATGTATTTATAATTTGAGATAACTGTAAAAAGCCAGAGGTTATTTGAGTGCAAATGCCTGAGCCTTTTGCAAAGGCTGGAGAGACCTCAGGAAACTCTCAATTTTCTAGCAGCTCCTGAAATTTGCAAAGAATAGGATGCTTGCAAAGGATGGGGGTTGAAAAAGTCTTATAAAAACAGCTAAGCTGAGCTGCAAGGGAGATTTTTTTTTTTTTTTTTACAAGAGATTTTATTTTGCTTCTGTATATAGTTATTCTGAACAGATTTATTTTATGTTACTGCAACTACAAATAAACAGTTTGTGGAATTTTACAACTGCTCCTGGGTTTTCTGTATGCTTCCTGACCTGTGCCTCGACTACACTATTTACTGCCTCAGCTGTTCGGCAGAACTGCTTTCTCTCTTGGCTGCCTCAAGGGAGGCTCTCTGCATATAATCCCTCTCGGGATAATGGAAATTTTTCTGTCTTGGCCTCTTTTTCTTCTTAGGGGCTTTTCTGCTGCTTTCTGCCTTCTCTGATAGGCAGAACCATAGTCCCTCTCTTGGTTCCCTATTGGGTGGTCCTCCAAGTTTGGTCTCTGGCGTGTAACTGAGGGGGGGTCAGGGCCGCCCACTCTTATATAAGGGTATCGACATCAGCCGTCTTCTTGAGGAGGCCCTAATGGTACTGCTGAGAAAAAGTTTCCATGTGGACCTAGAGCCTGACGACTTATGTTCCATAGGTGTGACCTGATGCGAGATTCACTTGAAGATCTACTGTTACAGTAAGATCTTGCATAACTGTACCTTTCTGAAACAGCCAGGTTGTGTTTGGTCATGGAGTGCTTCAAGAGGGGATGTTTGTTTATTATTTTGGGCCAGGAGAGGCGCACTGAGCTGAAGCTTGTGGAGGTTATCTGTTTGGGACACATGACTAAGCAATACAATGCCTCGATATTTGAACTAAGTTTCAAAAGTCATTTTTACACCAATATTCCCCCAAAACTGTGGCAAAGCAGATGTCTCTTGATAGAGTGCGGTCGCTTGGAAACTTTATGGATGTCAGGTAGTATGTCAAGAAACTGCTTCAGGAGGACTTTGCAGCTATTTTATACTTGGTAGCCCATAGACTTCAGGACTTCCATAGGGTTTTGGAGGATTTTGTGACCTATAGTGGGTAAGGCTACCGATTTTTTTTTTTTTTTTTTTTTTTTTTTTTTTTGAGGGGGCTGTTGAGAGCTACAAGACCCACAGCACCTGAGACTCTGAATACGTATGCCTCAGCTACCCAACTGCCATCTCATCCTAGTTGGCACAAATGAGAAGGTATAATAATTCATCACATGGTAATGTTATAATATTGCTGGTTAGCTACATTTGGTTAAGATGGGCATGCAACATACTGCTGTATAGCCACCACTGACACTGTCGGGCACAGGTTAATTGTAAGGCATTGCTGTCCTGGGGGGGAAAGTCTGTGTAATGTCCCTGGGTGTATTTTGATGCTTAATGTCTCATGTTTGTACTATACAAGTGCATTTTTATCTAAAAATTTGTAAGTCACTCTCTTCTTTAGGCCAGGGAGGTCGATTGTCATAGGTTCATGCCCCTCCTCAGGCACTTGGGTTACTACTTAACACTGACTCTGTCCTGGGAGGATAGGGTGGCCCTACCTCGGAGGGTGCAGAGCCAGGGGATCTGCCAGGTCGGTATGGGGAGAGGAGTAGTGTGCTTCAGGCAGCAGGTAGAGCTCCGAAGGTAAGTAGCTGCCGGAGAAAGTTCCCTTCCAGGCTTAGCACAAAAAGAGTTTGAAAGAAAAAAAGGTCCACAAACATAGCTCCAGTCATAAGGCTATTGTCAAATCCTCTCAGAACCGCATTGTGTGAACCTGACCGAGGTGGTTACCCATACCATATCTCTTACAGAATCCATGCCGTTGAGGACTGAGAACATCATAGGATTCCAAATAACCATTGATTCGGTTAGCCACAGTTTTCTCCAACATTTTACTTCAGTTATTTAAAGTAGAAACAGGTCTAAAGTCCTCCACAAGTTCAACATTAGACTTCTTAGGGACAGGTACAACCCTTGCACACTTCCCAATCAGATGGAAATTGTTGAGACATCAAAAATAAATTGAAAATAGAGCAAAGAGGAGTAACAACATAAGGGGCAGATAACTTTAAGAAACACCCATCTAATACTTCCCCACAGTCACTTTCCGTTTTGGAAATAGAGAAAATCAGCTTAAATATATCATTTTTTGTGACCATCTTGAAATAGAGAATTAGTCTCCCCACTGGGAGAACATGAAGACCAGAATCAACAGTATCTGCATGTTATGCATTTACTTTATAACTAGAAAGATCCAAAAATTTTACAGTAAGAGAATTACCTCTTTCTAAAGTGTCAGTTAACACCATTAACCTTCAGTTTCTTGATAGTACTTCTTGATTTTGGGGGAAAGAAATTTACATTATTCCAAAAATGCCTGGGGTTAAACCAGCTTGCTTCAAATTACAACCTATAAAACTTTTTTTTTTTTTTTGCAATTCTAACTAATCTTAAACCTTATTTCTTAAAAATGACAATTATTCAGTAAGAAAATAGGATAATACTTGTAGGCTTCCCAAGCCAAATTTGTCTGTTTTATGTTTTTGATTTCACTAGAAAGCCACTTGTTAGTTGCCCCACGAATTCTTAAGGTCCATTTTGGAAATAATTTATTCTGGATTGGAATTAATTGTCTGCAGAAAAAATCAAGGGCTATATCAACATAGGGAATCAAATCTATAAAAGACCAGTCAATTGAGAACAATGCAGTACGTTATGCAGCATTACCTACATTTTTAAAGCTATGAATTTAAATAATAAGAGAAGGAATTGTAGGTTGTTTAAAATGTTTAAGGCATCTTTACATGCAGAGATCTGTATTGCACTGAGCGATACAGATCAACTGCAACGTTACCTTTCTGCCATATACAGGCGCTTGGTTCTGCAAGAGAACTGAAAATTCGCCAGTTCTGCGTCACCTGCTTTCCTGGGTTTGTGGAGATTTGATCCATTTTACCCAGCCATGTAATAGCGCCCTTTTTGCTCACTTCGGTGCCACAGGACAACATGGAATCCACTCTCTTGAAGGTTTCAGAGCGGATCACCTGTACACGGCACAAAAAGCGTAATGTTGCAGTTGATCTGTACTGCTCATTGTGATACAGATAACTGCATGTAAATTAAATCTGCTCTGCAACAGTCCCAGTGGAACAAAGCGCAGTCATGGAATGAGCATCCCATATAAAAGCGCCTTTTAATACACAAAGAATGTGGCTGAATGATTACTCACTGAATCAGCGAAAACTCCAGAGGCAGAAATCATACACACTCAGTTGGTAAGAATCCAGACCAAGACAGAGTGGTTAGAAGTAAGTGAATTTAAACAAGTTGGCTCACTTATTGAGTTAAATTATAAGATTGTAATAAAGACTCAGAACCCATCCCATCATCCTGTAACCAGTTCTAGATAACATCTACTACTAACACAAAATCATAACATTTAATAAAGGGAGCAGCATTATTCAGAAATTTACATAAGCTTGGCAGGCCACATTGAGGAGGGTTGTACAAACAGCTGAGAATGACGTGTTCCCCGACCACCTAATATTAAGTGATGAAGTAACCAGTTGCGCCTTGTTTTACTCTCAGCACTAGTTTTAATATGTTCAGCTGCAAGTGCTCCCTAAAATAAACAGCAACACCACCTCCCCACTTTTGTTTTTTGTTTTTTTTTGTTAACCATTATGGTTCACCCTAATTATGTTATAACCTGGAACAACACAAGAACCATTTGGAACTGAAGGCTTCAAACAAGTCTCCGATATACCAGGCTGGTGGGCTGGCCCGCCAACACAGTGGTAGTGCTATTGCCTGCAAACGCTAACCAACCATGTTTGGAAATTCATTTACTTTAATTTCATTTATTTCAAGGTTTAACCATTGAGAACAACACTCATTTAAAATGGTGACCCAGGGCAAAACATATATTACACTATAACACATACACTTTAACAATCAAAAATACGATAACATACACATATAAGACTTACACAATAATTACATAACAATATACGTACAAACATATCTAGCTAATTATTGCACAATGACTCTTTATCTTGATGCAGTACATCAGAAGGTCGGCCAGGGATGAGCATCCTGCAGACAGCTCTGCTCCTCCGGGAGGGGGGTCCCAGCAAGTCCATGACACCCGTGGAGGCTGGGTGTGCCACAGCTGGGGCCACTCTTCAGTTGTGAGGCAACAACAGATGTATGTAGGTTAGATACAGGAGCACGCCTGACCTGTGCTGATGTCATGGCATGTCTGCACCCTCTGGGGAAAACCCCTAGGCCTGTGTCATTGAAACACATGTCAGGAAGCATAGGAAAACCAGGAGCAGTTGTAGAATTCACCAAAAATATTTATTTATACTAGTAGTACCATACAAATAAATAAACGTGTTCAGTATAACTATTTACAAAGGCAAAATAAAATAGAGGAGATCCATCAGAGTTTTCCTTTAGTTTCTGTGTCCATCTTTGCAAGCAATTGCAGCTGTGTCTTATAAGTTCTTCCAACCCCCCAATTCTTAACAAGCATCTTCCAAAGTGTTCTTGTATGTTTCATGCAGGTGCTGGCAGGAAGACAGTGTGCCTGAGCTGAGGCCCCTTTTCCACAGCTCTTCTGCAGAAGGCTTAAAAATTGCTCTCGGGTAACCCCTTTAGTTTCTAATAGCTTTTTGCAGTCATCTCAAACTATAATTATATACATTTCAAAAATTAACACTATATAATTTCTAAACAAAGGGATCCCAATATCAGTTACATTTCCACATAATCTGCATATATTTTTATATCAGCAGATATGCAATGGAGGAAAAGACAAACAGCAAGGGAAGGCTGAGAGATAGTGAGAGGCAGATAATTGCGAGACTGTTGGGGCGATCAAATCCTAGGTCTCACAGGAAAATTTGGTTGCGCAACTAGACAGGAAAGGACAGAACAGATCCCTGCATTCAAACTCTTTTCATAACAACTGGGACAGGGTCCTATTCAACAATGTCACAGCCTGCAGTTCTGTGATACACCCAGACCTCCACATGAATGATGCCCCAGATGCGAGCCTAGGCTGGGGCCTCTGGTTGACCTCTGTCTCTCCCCCATCCACTCTGGGGGGAGCCCCGCCACAGGGGGCAAGCTGTGGGTCTCCCCAGTCTGGGTAATCTGGGGGGAGATGCAGGGTGCAAGATCCAGGTGCTGAGAGGGGGTAAACAGGGGTTGAGAAATCCCCAAGTTCGAGGTCCAGGATGCACAAAAAGCAGCTTGGGACTTGCACACTATAGCCCTTTTAAGCCCGATGGACTTGGCTGTATTTACTTCCTCCCGAAACTACCTACAAAATTTTTAAATAAATGACAAGAGCGGTGCATGCTGGCCCTTTAAATGAATGCTTCCCTCCGCGTTCCGCGTGATCTGAGGTGCTGCTGTGTACTGTAGACTGCTGCCTGACTGGCTGGTGTGGCAGCAGCCTGCTTCTAGCCTGCTCCAGGGGTGGTGGTGAGTGAATCCGTGGCACCCTGCTGGCTGCTGGTAGTCTGAGGCTCCTGTGCGCCTCCTCCACTCCTCCTCTCTCACACAGCAGCCAATTA
The DNA here is from genome assembly GCA_016271365.2 of Neoceratodus forsteri. Classification (NCBI taxonomy): domain Eukaryota; kingdom Metazoa; phylum Chordata; order Ceratodontiformes; family Ceratodontidae; genus Neoceratodus; species Neoceratodus forsteri. Next base: position 262,377,862 of record CM057454.1, on the reverse strand, counting down.
AGAAGCGCGATATGGAATTAGCAGTTTGGCGCACAACCACATGCACCACAGAGAGAGAGAGAGAGAGAGAGGAGTCGATACGAGAAGTTGCCTAACTCGCAGAACAGTTATATTTGTTGAACAGACTGTGGAGTGGGGAGCTGTGAAAAAAAGGGCTAGGAGTCCATTGACGGTCACCGCTCAAAGCTTCACCGGTCTAAAAAGAAATGGTAGACTGGTCAGAGCCCTAAGCCCATAGTAACTAGGTACTCCCTCGCGAGTCGGTGCCGGTCCTGAGGAAAAGAGGAGAGACGAGAGCTAGTACAGAAGAGAGCAGTGAGACAATGCGATGACTCAAGGAGAACTAAGAGAGGGAATCAGGATTCAGAAGAAAGTATCCACTAGCCGCCTGGCCTGCCTGTCGGTACCCTCCCCCCACTGGCCTCTCAGACGTTGCCTACACACCTTGTTGGGTAGCGTGCCCCCCACCCACAGACTTGTTGCAGCAACAGCCGTTTATTTAGAAGGAGGATCCATCTTGTCGTCAGTCATCTCAGGACGGGAGCCTGGAGGTAAGGAATTTGAAACGGGGGGGCTAGGGCAGACTGGTACCGAGATAACGCCATTAAATAATAATTGGAGTCCCCCATTATTTAAAAATGAAATCTGACTAAAAAAAAAAAAAAAAAATAACCAAAGTGTCCCTGCTGTGTTGTTGAGGAGTGTGTGAACTGTGAGTGCCTTCATGTGAAGGAGAGGGAGTGGGGATAAAATGCATCTCAGCTCTCTGTAATTCTGCTGACCAGACCTCAAGGAAGTCATAATATCCACAGGCAGGGCACCAGTGGGTGAACAAGAAGAGAAAAGTATTTCTGGTGGCCAGCAGTCCCTCCCCCACCTGATCCATCGCCTGATATAATACAATTTGTCCCTGGTTGCTGGCAGTCCCAGTCCTCTTCTAATATAATAAAAAATTCCCCTGGTGGCTAGTGGTCCTTCCCCCCACCTAATCATACATCAGATATAAAAAAGAATGTCTCCTGGTTCAGAGATTAGCTCCCCTATCCCATCCTGGTCCCCTTTATAGTCAAGAAAACATTTCCCTTGTGGTCTAGTGGTCCTTCCTCTTCCCTGATCGCCGTCCCCGTGAGAATACTAACATCCACTCCCTGGTGGCTTAGTGGTTCTCCACCCCAACCCTGATCTGCCAGTTGTATGAGACTGAACTGTGCCTGGTGGTCTAGTGGCACCACCCACCCACCCTGGCAGGTAGTGCCCCACCATCCTGCTCCCCCCCATCCCAGAACTGAGCTGTTGACCAGCACAGCCCTCATCTCTCCACCATGGTTGGCTGCCGACTGAGCTCTCAATGAGCGTGTACTGTATACAGTACGCACTCATCGAATGACAGTTCACTCTGAGCTGTCAATCAGTGTCATTAAGCGCATACTGTACACAGTACGTGCTTATTTAGAGCTCAGCTGGTGGCCAACCATGATGGTGAGAGGTGGGCTGTGCTGGTTTCTGGCTCAGACTGGGAATGGGGGAAGTGGGGTGGTGTGGCTCTGCCTGTCAGGCTGGGGGGGGGTCCAATGGACCACCACCAGGGACAGTTTAGTCTCTTACAACCAGTGGGTCGGGGATGGGGACCACTAGCTACCAGAGAGATGTCATTAGTATTACATACATAGATACATAGAAATGCGATGGCAGAAAAGGACCGCCAGGCCCACCTAGTCTGCCCACTTGTCTAGTTCTCTGCTAGGACATGCCCTTCCCCCTCACCCACCCCACCCTCAATAATCCCTCTTGTCAATCTTATGCTATTTTGAAGCATTCCACTGTTTCTCCAATCAACTCCTCAGGGAGTGTGCTTATAAAAATTGGGAGACTATGGCTTTTTAGTTGAAAAAAAAAAAGATTTACAAAGTATTAGAGTGAACTCAGAGACCATGTGTGTCTGCCTTACAGCACTGCTTCAGCGATCTCAATATGAAAAGAAAAGTGTGGGTTCACTGGTGTGTGCTGGATTGTGAAACTTAATTTAGAGCTAAGCATATAGTCTTGAATCCAGCCTGCGAGCTGTGAATAATCTGGCTTGTAGAGGGGTACCTGTTGCTTCCTATAAGAAATGATGAAAAAGTGATTTGCTTTAGTAAAAATGTAGTGAAAAAAAAAACGTGAACTACCAATGCCTGCCATGGACTTAAGGACCAAAAATAACACAAGTCCTGGACTTACGGCCTCCCAAAAAATTTTTAAACCCCTGGGTAAATCCCCTGCACATACCAGGAGCAGAAAACAGTTGGGGAAAAATAAATATCATCAGGCTGGTGGATATTAATAATTGATTAAATTTCTGCAGGTTTAGGAATTAAACTTATGTCATTTACATGTAAAATTTTAAAGTTATGATAATTTCACCGGAAGAAGAAGTTTAAACTGGAAGACCCAGAGAGAGCAGGAATCCCACTAACCACTGTCGAGACAGGGCCAGGATTTCTTTCGCTATCCCGTTAGTAACAATAACAAAGAAGACCAAAACATACCAGAGACCTCCCACCTGAGTGCTGTCTGTTGCTGTACTCAGCAATATCAATCCATTAACCCTAATGGCAGGTTTATTAGAAAGTAATAAATAATAAGTAACTAAGGGGGCTGTCAGACCTAACTATAGTATTAGACATAGAAGAATCTGTCAACACATTTCTCATCACTCACAGTGGGATACTACAAATATCACTCAATAAAAGTCCACAATAAAGCAACAGAGCCCAGCCCACCAAAAAATTTGCATTAGCCATTTAAAAAAATTAATAAAACATAAACAAGAAAGAAAAAAATACAAATTTTAAAATACCCACTAAAACAAATAAGAATTAGATCTAATTAAGCAGTATCTGGCCCAGGCTCCAATGGCTCCCACAGAATCCCACTCACTCCTGTTGCACTTAGCCGCACTTCGCCAGTAACGAGCTGCTGCTGTAGACTCTGTCTGCTGTGTCTAACAGCAGCTGCAATTTAAATTACCCTACCCCACCAAACTGGGCTGCCACCACCAATCGGGAGGAGGGGCATACCTCGAGAACAGAGAAGTGGCTGAGGCAAGCTGTGTACTGTTGCTATGCAACACACTTGAACAGCGCAGGAGGAGCAAAGACACCTGTTACACAAGCAAGGGCAGAATATTCGAACAGGAGACAGGCACAAAAAAGGAAGCCGTAGACTTCAAAGGCCTCTGCAGGTAATATTATGCACATAGCACTAATGTCTGTTCAGCACAGCAGCACTGAGACAAGTTGCATTAAATATAGACTAAAGTGTGGGTCGGGGTGTGTAACGAGAAGTTTACACACACACGAGGGTGTGTAAGCAGTTCACCGACCCATTGTGTAACCCCTAGATGGCGCTATCCAGGGGCTACTACCCCTGCCTGATTTGCCACTAACAGGTTGAGGGGCCTGGATCCAATGGAGGTGCCTCCACCCAGAGGTCAGGGTTTGCAATAGTTAAACTTACTTGGTCACAGCCCTCTGGGACACTGCAACCCCTTTCTTCCCACTAGTGGCCCACACAATATAGCAGAATTACCTTCACAGTATACACTTACCCCAAGGCTGGTTCAGGCACCGGGACATCCTGTAAAATAAGATACAGTGCAACAATCACAGTACAGTACTTTAACATAGAACAAATACCTCAGGCAGTATAACTTTGTTGAAACAAACAGCTCTGATTTATTTAGGGGATATAACAAGGACAGGGAAATCAGGTTAATTAGCTTATCACTTTACTATTACCTATGGCTCTGTGCACAGGCCTATCCCTACCAGTTACTGTCCTGGGTACCCAGGCCCTAGTGGCTAGTCCAAACCGGTGGCAGCTGGTAGGGGCCCTTTCCACACAGAGAAAGGAAAATTAAACAGTCAGCAGTACAGTAATTCCATTTGGATTTAATGTGGCAATTCAACAGGGAGGCGACCCAATTAGTACTCACGACCTCCAAAGAAGATATGGTCCTTCAATGTCAGCAGGGCTACTTTTGATCTCAAGAGACTCCTCACACATTTATATGGTAAAAAAGAAAGCACTATACCAGGCAGGCTGCATCTGTATCCCAATAATTACTGCAATAACAGGAGAACACACAGCAGATTCAGTTCCTGACAGACCGAGTGTAATTCAACAATTTCTTCAGTCTTCTACAGGGTGAGCCTGGTTTCTACTCTTCAGAGATCCTTTGATTCTTTTCACAGGGGCATTCAGTCCTAACAAGCAGTTACACAAGTTGTAGACCCGGAACTCTGGGCCTTGCACGCGTTTTTGACTGAAACTGTGCACTGAAGAACACAGGGTTTCTTTCCCCTTCACTTTCAGATCTCAAACTGAAACTCCCAACAGACAAAACCGGGCACTTCCTTTGAGTTCCTCCCAGTTCTTGACTGGATTGGCTGTCACTCACAATAGACTGCTGCTGTTGGTCCAAAAGGCACAAGTCTAAACTACATCTCCCAGAGTCACTGCCCATACAATCCTCTTGTGGCTGGCTCAGATTATGAGTCCCAAGTTCTGATTCGTCCAAGGCATCATTTTAGAGCTAGTTTACCCCACACTGATTGGTCCAGTTCAGCAGTTCAAAACCAGAATGGGGAACTAGGCAGACAGTTCTGACTGCAAAGAAAGCAGGTTAGACAAACTGTAATTTTATTATTACTGTAAATGATTTCTGGCAATCAGTTACATCTTTCAGACAGGTTCCCTTTGCACTCCTAGTGACTGCAAAAATGGGGTGAATTGGCAGCAGCTTGAGTGGTACTCAATCAAAGAAACACACAGTCCCCCATACAAACTAATTATGTCTGCAAGCAGACAGCTCTTAAAGACAGTACCAGAGGTTCTAAAACACTCACTGATAAATGGCTTAAAGCCAAACACCATTCAGGCTTGGAGCATTCAAGCAAGCTCCTGGAAGTCTTTTGGGAACCCCCATTTGCAGGGGTTACACCCTTCCTGGCCTGGGAAAAGCTTGCGTCGCGTCAAGCAAGTACTCCATAAGTTTCAACTGCAACCATATACATTTGCATTAGGCTCACACATGTAATCATCAGTCAATACATCATTTTACCAGAACCATTTCTGAAACATTGCAGTCGTCCTCTTTACACAGTATAACACACACATTGTACCATAACTCAAGTTATTACCTCTTGTACATGAAACCTGAAGAGAGGGACCCTTCCTATCAGTTACCTTGGGGCTGGACGGGGCAAGGGCACCATCTTAGAGGCAACACAAGTAACTTGGAGTTAGCACTAACGCTCAGTTTGGGCAATGAGCTCGGGGACACATACACTCCTTTATGGACAACATTGAGAGGCAGGTCCACTGGCGGCCCAGGGAATCATAACTGAGGTGCACCACAGGCTTTACAGCTCGACCAGTCTTTCTAGGGGAGCTGTTACAGTCTCTGCACTCTGAGCCTCATTTTCAGCATTGTTCTCACTTGTCAGGGAGTCTCCATGGGGGTAGAGAGGCTAGAACTTGGGGCACTTTCAGCTCCAGGAGTTACAGTTTCTGAGTCCACAACATTTGGCTGCATGGAGCTTTCAGACACTGGCAGTGGACTGTCAGGGCACTCAAAATACTCTTCTTGTTCGGTGTATCACCAGTCTGCCCCAATCTATCATTTTCCTCCTAAGCTCAAACAGTTCAACCATGCACAATGATTCCATTTCATCTGATCTGATGCTTTGCACTTCACTTTCTGGGAGCATTGGCTCCAGGGATGAAGCTGGGGCATAGACAGTCCAGAAGGCCCAGCTTTGTCTCCAGTATTGACTAGGGATTGCCCGAAACAATTGACTCAGTTGTAAGAAGGATAGTATTCAAAGTCACTCTCACTTTCTTCTGATATGGACTGACAGTCATGCTCAACTGGGACTTGTGCAGGGGAACACTTTAACTCTGCTTCTGTAGGTGCAGACTTCCTTGATCTTTTCTTAGCAGCAGCTCTAGTCACTGGTCCAGAGGGCATCTTCTGGGGCTCAGACTCAATCAGGATTTGTCCAATGGGTAGTAAATGATTTCTATGCATTGTTTTTACATCTTTGAATTGTTCTCAGGCCTTACTTTGTACACTGGCAGATCATCTGGTTGCCCACTACAATGTGAGGAGATGGTGCCATCTGTCAGCAATCTTGTGTTTGCCATGCAGTCCCAGATTTCTTAGCAATACCCGATCTCCCTCCTGGAGTTCCTGTGCTTTCACCTTTTATCATACCTTTCTTTGTTGGCCAGATTTCTTTTGGCAGCCATGGTTTGAGCCAGTTAGTGCATGAGTTAGCTGGGCCTTTAACTTTTGCACATACTGTAAATAGTTGTCAGCTTGAACCCCATCAGGAGGACCCCAAAACACACATCTACCGGTAGTCGAGCTTCTCTTCCAAACATCAGCGGTAGGGAGAACCCAGTGGCATCACTTTTGGTGCAGTTATAAGCATGTACCAGGGTGCTAATTTGTTGGCTCCATCTAGGCTTGTCCTTTGGGTGCAGGGTGCCTAGCATATCTAGCAAAGTGCGGTTGAAGCGTTCAGGCTGTGGGTCCCCTGGGGGTGGTAAGGAGTGGTTCTGGACTTTCTCACTCCCCACAGAGAAAGCATCTCTTTGATCAGACGACTCTCAAAGTCTCTCCCTTGATCAGAATGGATTCTTTGTGGAGCCCATAGTGAACAAAAAGTTTTCTCGAGTACTTTGGCTACAGTGGATGCTTTCTGGTCTTTGGTGGGAAAGCTTGGGCATATCTCGTGAAATGGTCAGTGACCACCAGCACATTACTGATATTTCTTTGATCTGACTCAAACTCAGAAAATCAATACAGACCAGCTCCATGGGTGCACTGGTGGTTATGTTAACAAGGGGCAGCCCTCTGGGCAAAGCTTTCCTCTGTAAGCAGCGACTACAAGTTCGTATGTGTTGCTCCACATCAGCCCCATCTTAGGCCAATAGAATCTGGATCTCACCAAGTCAAGTGTTCTGTCTATACCAAGGTGCCCCATGTGGTTGTGCAAGGACCTCAATACTGAGTCTCGAAGGCAGTGGGCAGCACCAGTTGTTGTTTGTCTACTTGTCCCCTCTGTCTACTGTTTCTCTATATAACAGTTTATTGATCAGTTTCAACTTAGGACCTTCTTTGTATAACAGTGCAGTTCTCAAATCAGTGGGCGTAATTTGGACACATCTTTTCCTGCATAGGGGCTTCTAAAGCTGATTTGATCATAGGATCGCGGGATTGAGCCCGCCGAATACTGTCATTGTCCAGCTGAGGGCAGTGCACCAATGTCTATTGCAGAAAAGTGGCAATAAGCAGCAGGTATGCAATTCTCAGAGGGTCCCAAGCAATCCACCATGCAGTCCACTGCGTCCGTGGACATTTGTTCCTCCCTGTCAAACTTCCGGCAGAGTGCCCAGATGTCAGGTTCTGCCAATCGGACCCAATCATTCTGGGAACAGGCCTCCGGAGAGAGCATCAGCATCTATGTGGTTCAGACCTGCTCGGTATTCGAGAGCATAGTCATATGTAGATAATGCAGAAAGCCACCTGTGGCCAGTGGCATCCAACTTAGCTGAGGTCTGCACATAGGTCAAAGGATTATTGTCAGTTTTTACTAGTATTTTAGCCCCATACAAGTACTCATGGAATTGGTCAACAATAGCCCACTTCAAAGCTAGGAACTCTAACTTATGTACAGGATAGTTCTTTCGGATGGGGTCAGGCTTCTACTGGCAAAGGCCACTGGTCTCAGGCCATTCTGGTGCTCTTGGTACAACACAGCCCCCAACCCTTGCAAGCTAGCATCAGTGTGCAGGACGTAAGGTTTTCTTGGATCGGCATAGGCCAGCACTGGAGCATGGGTAAGTTGATATATGATCTCATGAAAAGCAGTCTCACAATCAGGAGTCAGCGGGCCCAAATACTTCACTCGGATGAAAATACACTCTTTCAGTCTTGAGGGCCGTGACTTTTGGTATTTTTGTGGGTTGGGGATACCCTTGAGTAAGGTTAAGTAAAGGCGGATCACTCTTGAATAGTCCTTGATGAAGCATAATAACCACAGAATCCAGGAATCTTTGCAGTTCTTTTAGATTTTTGGGCTGTGGCCAGGTGGTCAAGGCCTCAACTTTACTTGGGTCGGTCTCTATTCCTCGGTGGATACTATGTGTCCACATACTTTACTGATGTTTGAAAGAATTGACACTTATCAATGGACAGTTTAAGGCCAAAGTCCTCCAGTCGATCCAATACCTTAAATAATCTGCTCTCATGTTCCTCCAGTGAGCTGCCAAACACAATAACATCATCTAGGTATACCAGGCACTCTAGTAAGTTCATGTCCCCACTGCACGCTCCATCAATCGTTGAAAAGTGGCTGGGGCACCTGAAATCTTGAGGCATCCTCATGAATTCACTAAGACAGCCGGACAGATAAAGGCTGTCTTCTCACGGTCCTCTGGGGCCACCGGGATCTCGTAGTACCCACTGCGGAGATCCAGCACAGAGAACCACTTGCTCCCGTTTAGGCAGTCCAAAGCATCCTGAATGCGGGGCATTGTGTACTGATCAGGGATAGTCCGCCGGTTTAAGGTGCGATAATCCACGCACATCCTTACTGTCCCATTCTTTTTCCTCACTACCACAATGGGGGAAGCATAAGGGCTTCTGGATTCTTGTATTACACCAGCAGCTAACATCTCTTGCAGATGCCGTCTCACATCATCTATATCAGCAGGTGCCAGGCGTGAGACCTCTCACGAAATGGTCTTTCGTCATGCAGCGGATATTGTGCTCAGCTCCTTGCACGCATCTCACGTCCCATTCCTTTAAAGAAAACACCTGGTCTCTCTGGGCAAGCTTCTCACTGATCCTCACTTTCCATTCAGCTGGCAGCGGGAGTTGCGAAATCAAACAAGTCAGGCGTTACTCTGTCATTCTTCCTTGAACTCTTGCTGCTGGGTAGCACTGCAGTGTCTGCACAATGCACATTAGCCAGGATGCAACCTCTATTTACTGAATGTCTCTTTCAGACACATTATGAACTTGGACCATTACCCTTCTGGCATAAGCATGGGCTCTAGCGGGCAAAATACTAGGCTTGACCAGCAGTCCTCTGGCAATTTTCCATCGCCTGGTGCATCCAACATTAATATTTTATTCTTAACATCCTTTCTGATCATGGACCTCTCCTGTAAGGTACACTGGGCATTTGGTGCCAGGATCAGAGACTCAGGATCCTTCTTCCATACAATTCCGACCGGTTCCTCTGGTTCTATATTTTCAGCATCTCTCTGTGCCTCATAGGCCTTCTTAATAAAGCCGAACTCTTAAAGCTCTACTAGTCTTTGACCCCTGTTTTTCATAACACAAATGTGCCAGCCTTCTGAACATATGAGCATTTGTTCCAATCAACAAAGGGACACCATCATACAGTCCAGTGGGGGACACACTAAGCTAGGGTCTCTACTTGTAGGCCACTCCAGCCACGGAGGTGGGGAAAGACAGCCAAATTCGGATATACCCAGAATAGGGTAGGCCTTCTCACTTAACCCCCATACATGCAGTCCTTCTAATGGTTGTAAGGGTACGCCTGACAAATGCTTCTGATACCAATCTTGAAACATAATTGTCACTTGGGAGCCACTGTCAATACAGCTCTTGTAGACACTCCATTTACCTTTACAGTGGTCTCCATGGAGGGACCCACTATTCTGGACCAGTCTGGAGAGGCGGTAGTGGGGCCTGGGCAACTGACCTTGCCACAAAGGGCGTGAATTAGCATTTTGGTGCCCTCACTGGGATCATTTAGTGCACCTCTTAACCACTGATTTGTTCTCGAGCTCTCCTTGTAGCCTATATGCAACTTTGTCAGTGTCTTTTGGGGATTGGCATTCCTTTCATGTGCCCATCCTTCCCAATTATAAAAAACATACTTTTGGAGTTTGAGCTGGCCGAGGTGCCACACTGGGAGCCAGGGCGGGGTATTACTAACTGGAAACCTTGGTGCCATCTCTGTCTGCGGCGTGATAAGCATTTGGAGACATCTCGTCAGTTTCTCCACTTCTGTGGTCAAGGAATCGAGTTCGAGCTGTTATCAGCAGGAGATACATGGGTGGTATCCCCACCCCATAGCAGATGCAGTCGGATATAGGTCGGGCCCGTACTTGCAGGCGTGGCCTTCATAAAGGACTGTTTTTGAATTCCGGATCTCTCTCAACAGTTACCATTGTGGCATATCTTTTCCTTATCAGAGCACTCATTGACTGCCAACCTCTGCCCCTGAACTTCATGATGGGCCACCCTCAGTCACTCGGTCATAGCCACAGCTATTGGTGCAGATCCCTCCCGGGTCGCCTTTTCTCAACTCGAATTTCTCTCATTAACTCATCATAGGAGGGTGGGGATTCCAGTCGATTTGCCAGGCGTAACTGAAGCAACAGCAGTTCTGAGAGGGGCAGACTTAAGATTCTGTCCAGTCTGGTTCGGTCCAGTTCAATCGCTGGCAAACTACCCTTTCTGAGCATTCTTGCAACAATTTTTCCAGCAGAGACATACACAGACAACAACTCCCTTGGTACTGTTGTGCATTTCTTACTCTCCACCATAGGTCCTCATCAGAATCTGGCTCCCATACACATTCTCCAGGCCTCAAGATAGGCTTGTGCAGTCGCTTCAAGGTTACTGGCCCGTTGCTTACGGATGGTAGCCAGGGCAGAGCCTCGGGCTCTCACTAACCCTCTTTCGCTTTTCGGCTTCCGAGCATTGCCATTCTAGCACTTGGGGGGCAACATAGTCTATCCAGGTCTCCCAGTCATCCTCCCTTTGGGGGGTGGGGAGGGTGCCAGAGAAGATCCTCAACCTTCGGTAAGAGTCGTGACTAATGGCAGGTGCAGAAATAGGAGTCTGCATTGGTTCAGCCACCATTACGGGTACTGGAGCAGGAGAGGGTGTTGGGGGAGGAACACCCCCAGGTGGCAAGAATAGTTTCTTCAAGTCCTCCACAGTTTTCCCTTCTCCCAGCAACCATTTAGCAAATTTCTCCTCAAAAGTTTCAGATAGTGGTGGGGGCTCATTCCCCCCCGGGTCTTTACTGTCCTTAGTTATCACTCTCCAAGCAGTGAGGGCTCCCTCTGGGGTAATGGTCTGTGGTACTTTGGAGCTATCTATGGGATCCTTAAACTCTACTAGGGCCAGGAAAGTGTGGGTGAGCAGATTAGCGTGCCGACCCACCACCACAGGATTTTGTAAACCTTCCACCTTGGAAAGTACTCCCTGCACAGTGTCCGTATTGATACCCAGGGGGATGTCCAGGATAAGCATAGCATTTTGGGGGTCGATCTCCTCCCCAGTACACCACTCCACCACCCGGTGCACAGCCACTTCTGTCGGGGTACCCATTTATTTATTTATTTATTTATTTTCCTTAACAGTGGTTTGTAAATATGGCCACTAGAGGACACACAATCCCAGCGGTGAGCCTCCAAAATGTAACCCCTAGATGGCGCTATCCCAGGGCTACTACCCTGCCTGATTTGCCACTAACAGGTTGAGGGCCTGGATCCAATGGCGGTGCCTCCACCCAGAGGTCAGGGTTTGCAATAGTTAAACTTACTTGGTCACAGCCCTCTGGGACACTGCAACCCCTTTCTTCCCACTAGTGGCCCACACAATATAGCAGAATTACCTTCACAGTATACACTTACCCCCAAGGCTGGTTCAGGCACGGGACATCCTGTAAAATAAGATACAGTGCAACAATCACAGTACAGTACTTTAACATAGACAAATACCTCAGGCAGTATAACTTTGTTGAAACAAACAGCTCTGATTTATTTGGGGATATAACAAGGACAGGGAAATCAGGTTAATTAGCTTATCACTTACCTATCTACCTATGGCTCTGTGCACAGGCCTATCCCTACCAGTTACTGTCCCTGGGTACCCAGGCCCTAGTGGCTAGTCCAAACCGTGGCAGCTGGTAGGGGCCCTTTCACACAGAGAAAAGAAAATTAAACAGTCAGCAGTACAGTAATTCCATTTGGATTTAATGTGGCAATTCAACAGGGAGCGACCCGAATTAGTACTCCACGACCTCCAAAGAAGATATGGTCCTTCAATGTCAGCAGGGCTACTTTTGATCTCAAGAGACTCCTCACACATTTATATGGTAAAAAAGAAAGCACTATACCAGGCAGGCTGCATCTGTATCCCAATCGCTACTGCACAATAACCAGGAGAACACACAGCAGATTCAGTTCCTGACCGAGTGTAATTCAACAATTTCTTCAGTCTTCTACAGGGTGAGCCTGGTTTCTACTCTTCAGAGATCCTTTGATTCTTTTCACAGGGACAGTTCAGTCTAACAAGCAGTTACAAGTTGTAGACCGGAACTCTGGGCCTTGCACACGTTTTTGACTGAAACTGTGCACTGAAGGAGCACAGGTTTCTTTCCCTTCACTTTCAGATCAAACTGAAACTCCCAACAGACAAAAACCGGCACTTCCTTTGAGTTCCTCCCAGTTCTTGACTGGATTGGCTGTCACTCACAATAGACTGCTGCTGTTGGTCCAAAAAGGCAATCAAGTCTAAACTACATCTCCCAGAGTCACTGCCCATACAATCCTCTTGTGGCTGGCTCAGATTATGAGTCCCAAGTTCTGATTCGTCCAAGGCATCATTTTAGAGCTAGTTTACCCCACACTGATTGGTCCAGTTCAGCAGTTCAAAACCAGAATGGGGAACTAGGCAGACAGTTCTGACTGCAAAGAAAGCAGGTTAGACAAACTGTAATTTTATTATTACTGTAAATGATTTCTGGCAATCAGTTACATCTTTCAGACAGGTTCCTTGCACTCCTAGTGACTGCAAAAATGGGGTGAATTGGCAGCAGCTTGAGTGGTACTCAATCAAAGAACACACAGTCCCCATACAAACTAATTATGTCTGCAAGCAGACAGCTCTTAAAGAGACAGTACCAGAGGTTCTAAAAACACTCACTGATAAATGGCTTAAACGCCAAACACCATTCAGGCTTGGAGCATTCAAGCAAGCTCCTGGAAGTCTTTTGGGAACCCCCATTTGCAGGGGGTTACATCTGATTTCATGTAATTGCTGTGTTTTCCTTTTTTTGCCTCAGCAATTGTATAAAATAAAATGTTGCTGTGCGGCCGTGGTCCGGTTAAGTTGCAGTGTCCGGCTGCAGTCACCAGTTTGTTTACTTATTTAAATTTTTTTTCTTGTGGGCAGCTGAGAGTTAATTTAAAAACTTTTGCCATGCCGGCCTGGTGGTGCTGAGGATTGAGGTGCTGGATGCCTTACTTCGTGCTGTGCCAGCGACTCGGGTTAGGGAACAACTTCGGGTCATTGGGGTGCAGGCGTGGGGGAGCAGAATCAAGCATGCCAATGGGCAGCTCTCCTCTCCTGAGGGTGACGAGGTTGGGTTGGCGCCCCCCTGTAGCTCCGCTCCTACCAGGTGGCAGTCCCGTGGGTAGCGTAGGCGGAGAGGGAGCGACAAAAAGTTACAGGAGGTGGAAGGGGCTGAGCTGGTGCCACGGGGTGCGTAGCATGCCTCCACACGCTCACACGGCCATGTGCCAGGGCCTTGAAGGGGCAATGGGAAAAAAAACATAAAATACCTATGTGTCCCCATCGCCAGTTGGTGGGAGGAGGCAACAGGGACCAAGCAGCTAAAAGGAAAAAAAAAACTTTTGCCACATTTTGGTTTTTTTTTTTTACTACTTATCATCTAGTCCAGGTGGCGGTTTGCTGCCCCTTAGTGGTTCGGCAAGCAGAGACTGGTGGTGAAGCGAGGATGTGTGGCGGGCACATGCTCACAGTGAGGGAAACCGTGCGTGTGTTTGCCGTAATGAACACTTCTTCATTACGGCAAATTACACCATGGTTTCGCTATGGGAAAAAAAGGGAAACCAGTTATTATACAGATGATTACTAGCTGTAAACTTGCGCCAACGGGTTCAGTACATGTGGACCTATTGTCAGTGCAGGGTTTTATCCCTCCCAGTCCACCCCCGCTCCCTTCTGCTACTGCCCTGTGCAACCACCAAACCCTTCATGCTGTCCCAGCCATGCTTGAAAGCATGTGTGGGCTTGGCACCCACCACCACCCCTGACAGACTGTTCCACAACTCTCACCTCCCTTTCCATAAAACAGAACTTCCCCATATCCTTCTTAACCCTTAGGCTGCCGACAGAATTAGAATGTATAGGAATTTTGGAGTGCTATATCAGTCCAAGGCCATGCAAGGGTTAAACCTTCCTTCTGCAAGTTTCCACTTGTGACCTCGGGTTCTTGATTCTATATTTATGCTAAATAGTTCCCCTCAGTTTACCGTGTTTATTCCCTTAAGGAACTTGAAGGTCTGTATCATATCCCCTCAAACCCCTCGCCTGGTCTCCAGTGAGTACATGTTCAGTTCCTTGAGATGATGATCTTCATAAGATCTGCTCTGTTAGCCCTAAATCATTTTGGTCACCCTGTGCTGCACTGTCTGAAGCATGGCCCTGTTCTATTTCTGTGTTTCTGTTCACTATATCAATAACTCGGGTTCTAATACAACGTGGCTGTGTGGGTGGTATTAGCCACTTAATGGCTACTGCACATAAAACCTCATACAGTCCCTGCAGTATTAGTATCTAGCTACTGTAATTGCCTTTTAATTTTTTTATTGAATGTTTTTATTGAAAATGTTTCTTGGCAAGTTTGAACATCACTTCATCGTACAAGTTAATATCAGAAATACATATTTCAGCAGGCGGGTACAGATACAATCTATTCTTGTAGCTGCTTGGAGCTATGTACCAGAACAAAATTAGATGCAGTCTTATATAGAGCAAGCAGGTTTTCAGTGTTAATACTTCATTATCCCTTAACATTGTGGAGAAAGGCACTTATGTAGGGAAATTGCCTGATTCCAGTGCCACAAGAAGAGGCACCCACATGTCTTTGATCATCTCCTCTTTATCATTTGCTGTGTATTGGGCGTTTTCAATTTTTAAACATTCCAGGAGGTTGATAAACCACTGGGCTATGCTGGGAGGAGAAGCCATCCAGTGCTGTGCTATAGTTTTATTTGCATTGATGAGAGCCAAACCCCCAAAAGTTGTTCTCTGGAACCCTTAATTGATGTTTCTGTAGCACTCCACATTGTCATTGGGTAATCATAACAACTAGGTATAGTGCACCCCTACCAGGGGAAATGGCGCAGTCCAACCCTTAGAATGTTGGGCATATGAAGATTCCATGCAACTGAGCCATGAAACAGCTTTCTAGCAGAGGTAGTAGGAGCAAAAACAATTTGGAGATTCAAGAGTGCATGGGATAGATATAAGGGTACCCTGGAGATAGGCACAGAAGGAGAGCCGAAGATCGAATATGATCTGGGCTGCCACACTGAGTAGGGAAATGGGCAGACTAGGTGGGCTGTATGGTCCTTATCTGCCGACAGATTCTAGGTTTCTATGTACTGTACTTTAACTGCAACTCCCCAGTTTAACTGTGCCATTCATAGGGAACAGAGCTTCTTTTATCTTTTCTCAAGATTTCAGGATTCAAGACTTCAAGATTTCTTTTGGGGCTGCAATTCTGCATAACAGGTTGGGGCTCCCTGTTTTCAGGGGACACCCCTAAATTAAAATTGTGCCTGTCAAGCTGAAGCTTTCAGATTGAATAACTTGCATTCCCACTTTCCCTGTGTGGATTGGGAGCCTTTTTTACTGCCTTAATAGGGTGTTTTAATGGTCTCCAATTTAAAAAATGTAATAATATGTCAAGGTGCCACAGGTACTGTAGGTACAGCTTTATTTTTCGGAAATGTAGGTTCTCTAGGGGTCTCTCGGCTGTAGCATAAGTTCTTTCTTACTGTTTTACAGTTAATGTGTTATTTTGCTACATTGTTAATGCTTTTTGGGGGCTTCTCTGTGAGGGTTAGCCCAAATAGTTATTTTTTTTTAGAACTGTCACAGGTAGAGAACTGACAGAGCTGGAGCAGCTTGGTCTGCCTCAAGCCTGTGATGTCATTTAGAACTCTTGCAGCAGCATAAGCCACTTTTAGAATGTTCCATTATCTACAGCTGCAGGCAGATTTCCCGGAGCAGTGGCAAGCAGATAACAGCTCTTTAAACATAGTTTAACCTGTTTTTTTTATGTGTGTTTTCAGTATATGGCAGTATGACTTAAACATTCAGCAGTCCTGGGTTTGATTCTCATGACCTCCACTTGCATGGTGTGTGACTCTGAGCAAGTCATGTAAGATCGCTGTGGAAATTTTTAGCCTATACAGAAAAATTTGGGGCTAATTATTTTTTTTTTATTTTTTTTATCTCAGTTATATATTTGGCATAATTATTTCTTCTTGGCACGTGACGTATCTGAGACCATTTATTCAATGTAAGACCTGCAGTTGTGATGAAGCACTCCTCCATAGGTTCCTTCTGCCCTCATTGTGTTGCTCAGCACCCCCCAGCTGATTCTCCAGCCTGGGGAGGGAGAGCACCTGGTTGTTTTTGTCAGTGGCAGCAGAATTGCGAAGAAATTTTGTGGCTGCTGAGTGAGCTTGAAAGGTGTCCTGCAGGACACCACCGCAGATACACCTGACCCCAATCGGGCTCCTCAGGTCAGGGGGGCCCATTCAGGTTCACTGTCAAAACCGTGTGACCGCAATAGCGCATTGCATAATAGCACAGAGAGTTCAGCGCTTGTAAAAAAACAGCATTAATACAAAACATTGCGGTTAACTTAATAGTGACAGCATTGAAGTTATACCTGCAACCATAGTCAGT
This sequence comes from Neoceratodus forsteri, assembly GCA_016271365.2. Lineage (NCBI taxonomy): Eukaryota > Metazoa > Chordata > Ceratodontiformes > Ceratodontidae > Neoceratodus > Neoceratodus forsteri. The sequence goes on along the minus strand of CM057454.1, from coordinate 262,361,034 downwards.
GGCTCAACGAATCCAATTGTTTTTTAACCAGGAGTAGCACGCTAAGCTGAAAGCTTGTTTACAGGTGTGACCTGGGAGCACAGGTAAAGTTAAGTGACTTGCTGAGAGTCACACAGTGTGCAAGTGGGGGCTGTGGGATTCAAATCCAGATCTCCAGATTTGCAGCTCAGAGCCTTAAAGCACTGCGCTATACTGCCTCCCCCATGCAGCACGTTGTTCTTATCCCATTACTAACATCCCTCATCCTGTTATAATACTTACATCTCCCACCTCCTCTCCATTTCTACACCAAAATCTTTCTGCCACAATCTGACTACACACCCAACACTACCTGTGCTGCTTCCACCAGAGTCACAGTTCACAGCATTTGCTCTTTTCCAACTCGCCATCTACAGACCTCCAGTTAATGGTGATTTTTGTAAAAGAAATGCAAGGACCATTAGATGTTCAAGTTTTCTCCTGGCCCATGCATGCCACCACCTCTGCCATTGTCTCCCAACCTGCTCCTCTGGTCGTTCCCACTCTGTACAGCAACTCTTCATGCACACTTAAAACATTGCGATACACAGAGTGGGGACAGCTGTGAGTGTGGCATTTGAAGACCAAGCACATGAGCCAGATGGACTGAAAATAAACCACTATATTTCAGTAGGGCATTTTGTACTGGGTTCATGGGCAGATGAGAGGGTCACTACGTACATCTGTTTTATTTCCATATTACTTCGGGTGTTGTCAAACCATTGCCTTGAAAGATGGGTAGGATCACTTCCTTGGCATATTTTCAATGCACTGCAAATGGATCCTAATATTGTCTTTGCCTTCTTGATTACAGCAGCATATTTACTCCGCACACTTGAGCTACAATTGAAAATGTGGTATTGAAACAATCGCATTTATGACTGGCGCTAAATAGACGGCACTGATATTTGCAGTGCTGTTTTGGTTTCGCAGTTTTGACTGGATACTGCCCATTCAGGCACATCCAGATGTGCCACAGTGAGCTTAGACTATGATGACAGATGTGCAGGCAGACCCCGACCCAGCCTTTTCAAGGCTTGGATGATGATTACAGGTACCTTGGGTAAGCTCCTGACTTTAACTTAATTTAAAAATAAATAAGCCCATGTTTTTTTTTTTTTTATAATAAAGGTTTTTTATTAAGCACAAGGGTTATCACATACATTGACAGAGTAATACATAATCATGATAATCAGCAGTCAAAATTTTACAGTAATACTGTTCTCAGCACATTTTCAAATTAATCCATTGGATATAGTAATCACATTACAGAGTAGCATATCATTGACATTAGTTTGATTTGTTTCAGGGTACAAAATCCGGGTATGTATTTAATTAGTGTAAAGTCCATTTCCTCCATTTGATGTCAAAGGCGTCAACTCTATCCTTTAGCCTAGCTCCCATCCTCTCCAATCCATAGACCTCCCTCACCAGGTCCAGCCAGGCCCCCTTAGTAGGGATTTTGTCTGTGGCCCAGAGTCTGGTTACTACTTTTTTTGCTGCCAGTATCAATAGCGTGGTATGTAGGTAAGTGGACTTATCCACATTTAAACCAAGTGGAGTCATGGCAGTCAATATGTATCCAGGGGTAAAGAGAGCTGGAGTTTCATATATCGCTACCAATTCCTGTATTACCTCTCCCCAGTAGGGACCCAGTAGGCTGCATTCCCAAAGTATGTGGGCCTGGTCTGCCTGGGTCACTCCACATCCCCTCCAGCACCCAAACCTCAGGATCTCCCCCAAATCTGGCCACCACTGCAGGGGTACAAAAAAACCTGTATCTCAGCTTCCAGACATATTCCTTCCAATAAGGAGAGCCTGAGGCCCTCAGCATAAGTGAGGAAGCTGCCTTCTGCCTTCCAGTTGCCGTCAGATACATCCACTCCCAGCTCCAGGGACCACCTGGCACGAATAGCCTCAGTAGAATCTCTGGGTTTCTCGCCCAGAGCAGCATAAGTGGCACTGATAATGTGATCCATTCTGGTTCCCTGCCTCTGAGACTGAAGCAGCCTTATTATTAAAGATTGGTTCTCGGCTATTGCTGCCAGGGCCTCTTCCTTTGGCTGCAAATAGGATTTTAACTGCATATACTTATGAAAGAAGCTCTGAGGCAATTTATATTGCATCTGGATCTGTGCAAACGAATGTGAGCCCCTTGATCCCACTAACTGAGAAATAAATTTGATGTTGTATTTGTACCATTAAAACATAGACCCATCTATGTCATTGGGTGGAAAGGCGCAGTTGACTGCCAGGGATCTGAGGAACAGTGTCTCCATAGAAGTAAGCCTTTTATTAAGCACATGGAGCCATTGCTTATAAGATCTCAGCAGTATACTGAGGGAACTAGAGAGAGAGGGAGGCAGCCAGGGGGGTGTCCAAAGAGATAGTCCATCAAATCCAGGACGTCACTCCAGGTCAGCTCGAAATGCTTCCAGGACATAACATAATTAGGGTTTAGCCAGGAGAGTAGTACCTTCAGTTTAGAGGCCCAGGTGTAATCCAGCAAATTAGGTAGGTTTAAACCACCTCTGTCTCTGGTAAACTATAATAAGGTGTAGCAGATCCTGGGGGGGAGGGGTTTCCCTGCCATATGAAGTGAGAGATAAGTCTGTTCCAGGACTGAAAATATACATGGGAAGGCATTATTGGAAGGGTCTGGAGGAAAAATACAATCCGGGGGAATATGTTCTGCTTGATAGTTTCTATTTGGGCCAAAAAACTTAAATGAATATGAGACCATCTGGTTAGATCTTCAGTTAGGGTTTGGGTTAGGGGCTCAAAGTTTATAATGTCTGTATGGATTGCGTTTTTAGTGAGACGAATTCCTAGGTATCGCATTGTTTGTTTATGCCACTTAAAGGGGTAAGCCCTCTTTAGGGTTGGGGGGGGGGAGTGAAATCACAGAGCAAAACCTCTGTCTTTTGTTGATTAATTTTATAGCCAGAAACCTCTCCGAATATCTTCAGTTGTTCCCAGACTCTCGGGATGGATACTTCTGGGGAGGCCAAAGAAAGGAGAATATCATCAGCAAGCAACAAAATGTTATAAGTGGTGCCTCCCATGGGTATTCCCTCTATTTCTGGGTGTGATCTAATGGCTTGAGCTAAGGGTTCACAGTATATGGCAAATAAGAGAGGGGAAAGGGGACAACCCTGATGTGTTCCCCTACATAGGGGGAAGGGGTCAGAAATGGAGCCGTCTAGTTTTAAATAAGCCTGTGGATTCTTGGCAGACATTTTGCAACCGCTGTATAACTTCCTCCGGGAATCCAAATCGGGACAAGGTTGCCTACAAAAAGGGCCAGGCGACCCTATCAAATGCCTTATCGGCGTCTAATCCAGTAAGTGGGGAATTGATCGGGATGCTGCATATTCCTTCAGGAGATATGTTCGTCGAACCGCATCATGTGCTTGTCTGCTTCTGAAAAAAAAAAAAACCTGGTCAGGGTTAATCAGCAGGGGCATAATATTCTCAAGTCTGTGTGCTAACACAGACATGTATATTTTGTAATCAAAATTTAACATTGAAATCGGCCTATAGGATGATGGGAGTTTTTGATCCTTATCCTGTTTAAGCATAGTGGAAATTACTGCGTATTGCCAGGATGGGGGATCGATCCTCCCTCCTGTATCTCATGTACAGCACACAGAAGAGGTGAGATTAGTTCCTCCCCGAAGGCTTTTTAGAACTCCAGTGGATACCTATCAGGCCCTGGGGCCTTTTGGGTTTTAGCTTTCCTCAGTACTCCTTCCAGCTCAGCTTGCGTTATGGGGGTTTTCAAGGTTTCTATATGGAAGTTGGTCATTTTCTGGAGTTGTATCTTGTTGAGATAAGATTCTGTCTTCTGGGTCTGGTTTTCAGGGCCCACCTTGTACAGATTTCTATAGTAGTCGGCCATGATTCTTCTAATTGCCGTGGGGTGGTGTTCTAATTTCCCAGTCTGCAAGTCTTGCATAGCTGTGACCAGACTCTGGCCTTATGCATTCTTAATTTGCGGGCAAGATTCCTGGCCCCCCTGGGGCCTCCCTCATGGGCTGTAAGCCTAAGGTAAAAAAAGCTGCTGCTCTATTTTTGATCCGGCATATGTTTTTGGACTTTTCGTTTCGTGAGCAACATTTGAAGCTTTATGGTTTTATCTCCTTGGGCATACAAAGACTGCTAATCCTTCCACTACCTCTGAAGCTGAGTCAACCGCACCTCTCTTTCCCTACATTTTTTGGCTGAAAAGGCAATAATGTCTCCACGCAAGACTGCCTTGAGAGTATCCGACAACATCACTGCCAGGACGTCAGAGCTGCCATTCTCCCCCATAATCTGGGGAAATCCTCTAAGGTGCATCAAATTGAGGCACCAAAAATTTGTTTTATGTCCCCCTCCCAAATTAAATCTGGCAAATATTGGCGCGTGATGGACAGTGGGGTCACCCCATGCCAGACATCATGTAGTGTCTCCAAATGTTCGGCCATAGTAAATACATAATCAATTCGAGATGCTACCTCCGAGCCCGGAGCCATGTAAGTGTATTCCCTTAGAGATGGAAAGCAATGGCGCCAGATATCAACCAATCCCATTGATGAAACAGTGTTCCTGACACATTTCTGCAGGGGGTTAGTCCTATGGGGGAGATAAACTGAGGCATCCTTTGCCGGGTTCAAGGTGACATTCAGATCTCCACCCATCAGGAGTTGTCCCTGAAGAATCTCGAGGAGCTGGGAGAAAAATCTTGGGTGAGTCTCTTAGGGGCCCCAGGCGGGAAATACACAAGAGGCCAAGATAACCGGCTGGGCATGTAGTTTGCCTGTGGCTATGGCATACCTCCCCTCTTGGTCTACAAGTGTCTGTTGTAGTTCAAATGGCACTCCCATTCTGATCAGGATAACCACCCCCCGTCTCCTTCCTGAACCATGGGACGAGGCAATCACTGTAGGGAAGCCCCATCTAGTAAAATTTCTCACGTTCAGGAGAAGACAGGTGTGTTTCCTGTAAAAAAAAAAAAAAAAAAATTTCTGGATTTTCTTTTTTGAAGAATTGTAGTAGTTTAGATCGCTTGACTGGACTATGAAGTCCATTTATATTAAAGGATAGCACTAGGGAGGATCTACCCATGTTGTGTTGCAAACGGATTCGTTATGAATTATTGACCCTTTCCCCTCCAGTGCCCCCACCAGTACTGGAGGTTACAATACACCCTCTCCAGTTCCCACAACTCAGTGTGCTGATAACAAATTTCTATTAGTGCTGAGTAATAGACTCTATTTTCTTGCATACTCAAGCTCTCGTAGCTTATTTTTAGCAAACAGTATCTTCCCTCTTGTATCAGAATACACCCATAAGATAGGGTGTTGAAATATGAAACAGTTTCCAACAACCAAAAAACATTTAGCATTTTGAAATAAAAGATGCTGCCCTCTGGTGTTCATTTGCTATTACTCCTGGTAATGAAGTATGGCATGATAAGCTTGGTGAATACCCTAATTCGGGTATGCAACCAGGAGGAGTTTAAAAAATGATACTTCGCCCTAAGGAGCAGCACATGATGTTCGCTATAAGGGTTCCAACAATAAACCCAAAATGATAACTTATTTACATAACAAACAAAAAAAGGCTGTAGTGCATCCCAAGGTAGGGAGGGATCTTCACATCCTCCTAAAGGGGTAGAGTGACATTTCCCTGTGGGGGAGACTCACAAATCCGACGTGGGACCCCAACACCATGAGAATCCAAGAACAGCATGACGCAAGCGATCAGCACATGCGCCCCAGACAGTGTGGTTGGTCTAACAGTCGACCCTGCCTAGGCATCCGCTGCATGCAGCTGTTGCTAAATAGCCACCTAGTGAAGTGCATAGTGATGGGTCTGTCCCCATGGGGCCCAACTACTGTAGAAAATGCTACGGTTGAAGAGGGAGCCCGAAGCTACATGGGGGGGATCATCCCAGGGGTAATAATAAAAGAGGGGGGGGGTATACATTGACCCATCTTGTATTCAGTCTTGAAGGACCCAGGCTCACTGATGTCCACTAGGACTCAGCTTCTCTGACAAAGTTGCCCCTAGCTGTCTACATGGGCCTGCATCACTCACCCCTTCCCCGAGTTTCACAAAATGCATCTGTATATCATTACATGATGAGTTCTAGAAAAAAAGAGCAATCACATTTAATGATGATCCTGTTTAAGTTCCTACTGTAATTAGTCCCCTCAAGCCATGCAATAAGTAGTCCTAGGTGGCAATTTGGCCACAACTCTCCTCGTGAGTTGAAAATATTACCAGTTCGGCTAATCCAGACAGTCAATCAGGCACAGTCCTTTGGAATTTGTGGAGCAGCTTTTTAACATCTTGTAGGGTGGAAAGCCTCTGTCGCTTCCTTGATTGTATTGTCTGCGCCCTTTGCCATAGATTTCCCTGCTGTTGTATATCCAGTTCTGGTGCGTTTTGTGTAGCTTGTTGGGCCACCATGATGTTTTTGGCCTGAAGAACTTTGTTGGCTTCCCCTGGGGTATCGAAGGTCTGTGGGTCCTCAGGAAACATTATTGTGAGCTTTGCAGGATATGGTGTGAAGAACTTCAGTTGTTACTGTTTCAAAGCCCGGAGAATCGGTGCATAGGCCCTTCTCTTGGTTGCAATCTAAGGGGAATAGTCATTGTCAAAGTAGAGGCGCCGACCTTTATATTGAACCAGGGCTTTCAGTAGGATTTTTTGTTGAGGAGTCCAGGACTTTATTGGAAAAAAAATAAAATGGGGGTCCGGACCAAAAATCTGGGAGTCCTCGTGAAATTTTTGGGGATCCCCATTGAAATGAATGGAACGAGTCTGTAAAGTGCATTTCAGTGTTTTTTATTTATATACCCATGTTTTTTTTATATTCCTGAATCATTATGTTACTAATATAATGCCAAAAAGTCTTTTTTTTTTTTCCAGCAGACAGTGTTGTTTTGCATTCCTACAAGGTACCAGTGATGGCTAAGTAGCCACAGCAGTAAATGATCACATAAAAATAAAGAATCAGCAGTGTGACTGTTTTTTTTTTTTTTGGTCTCCAACTCTGGAGAATTCCTTCCAGCGTCTGCGGGCTACCGCCTCTTCCTCCCATCGTGACCATTCCCCTCTCCGTGCCATGAGCACCACCTCCGGTCTGAACCCTCCAGAGGTAGGTCGCCCATCCAACCGGTGTTTCTATCTTGAAGGGCAAAGTGCCCGGCGCCCGGAATGGAGAAGGGAGATGCCCCGGATTTGGGAGTGTGGGCAGTGAAGGCGGCGGCGCCTTCATCTATCTCCACGTGGAGTATTTTGATTCTTTTCCCCTTCCCATCCCTCCGGAGCACAGCTAGCAAGGCAACGTAATGCCATGACTCTGCCCACCCCTGGCATTTTACCGTGCTGCTCAAATGGCGCACCCCTGGCTACCACCAGAGGTCGCTCGGTAAACGAGCAGCAACCCCACCTTCCCCGGGAAAAGAGAGCAGTCCTCCGGACGCCACCCCCGGCGACTCCCGGCTCATTCCCTAACCCGGCCGACGGCGGGCGCGAGGTATGGTGTTCAGCGTCTCAACCCTCAGCGCCACCGGGCTGGCTACCTGTGTGACTGTTGATCATTCATTTGTTCAATGACTGTCACAAATTACAGTGAGAAAAATGTACTTACAGTTCTGGTACATTGAACTGGAATTTCTACTGCTGCAGTTGAGTGCAGTTACCCAATTATTTATTTGCCAAACTGCTACAAACAAAGTTTGCCATTAGATTAGGTACTGACAGTAAGAAGATGTAAACATTAATAGAGACTAACAGTCATTGCTGGCATTCACCTGTGTCTCCCAGTCAGTCACCTCCTGCCCAAAATACTTCTTCTTCATTGTCTCCTGCACATTGACATTTTAGATACAATTATAATCGCCCCCCCCCCCCATTTCAGACTCAATGGCAGTGCCCACCCACCAAACATTGCAGAAACCTTCCTCCCAGCTCCCACCCACCAATGACGACTCAGGCTTAGTTAGATGACACAATCTAACATGATTGTGTGGTTGCTGCCCCGTGGCTTAGACTGCAGTTTTTTTATCTGGCTAAACCAGACTGGCTACACTATCTTGACCTGGCATAGAAGTGATTGTTTCTTCGCCTACACCCTCCTGCCCACAACTTCTTCTAAAACACCCTACTGCCCACAACTTCTCCTAAAACACCTTCTTGCCCACAACTTTTCCCTGCTACTCTCCTGCACAAAATCTTCTAAAATTGTAAGAATACCTCAACCTGGCTGTACCAGAGACATTGGATTTGACTGGGGTAACTGAAAGCCCCATTCCACCCACCCCACCCTCTTAGCCTTGACAGCTGATCTGCTGTTAAGAAGAGACAGTTGCACAATCTGGTAGATATGACAACTGAGTCTGCTTTCTGTGTGTACGAGTCATGGGTACTTCTATGCTGGCAGGCATTCTCCTAACACCCTCCTGCCTAATTAATGTCTCCACAACTCTCCTGCCCCTAAATTCTCCAACTGTCTTCCTGCACATTTCTTACCCACCCACCCCACCCACAACCTACCTTGGCTCAGCAGGTCTCCCAGATCTGGTTTAACAGTGGCACATTCTAATCTGGTTAGTGGCATGAAATATGCACAGTCTGCTTTTATAGTGAACTTTTTTCATGACATTAGATTGCCATTTTTCTGTGGCAATTTCCTAACACCTCCTGCCCATAACTTCTCCTAAACAGTACACCCTCCTGCCCATAACTTCTCCTAACACCTCCTGCCCATAACGTCTCCAAAACCCTCCTGCACATTTCTTAACTGTGTGTGGCAGCTAAAACAGAACTAGTGCCAGTGTTCATGACTGGATAGCACATGGGGTGACTAAAAGCTCTCCCATCCCCACCCACCCCACCCATAATTACCTTGGCTCAGCAGGTCTCCCAATCTGTCTGGTGTGTGGCACAATCAGGTGGTGCCTTGGTGGAATTATCTGTACGCGGCCGCCACACTGCAAGGGCATGAGTCTGCTTTTTTCTGTTTGAACTTCTTTTTCATGGCATGCCATATTTTCTGTGGCAATATCTTCTCCCAACACCCTCCTGCCCATGACTTCTCCTAAACACCCTCCTGCCCATAACTTCTCCTAAACACCCTCCTGCCCATAACTTCTCCTAATACCTCCTGCCCATAACTTCTCCCATAACCCAACACCTCTTCCTCCTGCACATTTCTTAACTGTAGGGTACTGTTGATGACAGTAGAAGCCACTGTTGCAGACAGACTGTAGAAAGAGCAGAATGGGTTAGGTAACTACATTTGACAATAATCTCAGACTGTCCCCCACTAAAAAAAAATAAAAACAAAAAAAAACACAGGGACTGCATTGGGACTATAATAGTTTACACCCTCCCCCCCCCACACACACACACATGATCATCTGAACTTGTTAGACTGTGATCCTCTACCACAAAAATCAAAATGATATTAAATTTAGCAGAATGGGGTATGACCATGCACCCGGGCCAACCCCAGGAACTTTAAATCTTGATCCGTTCCCCTGAACGGGACTCCCACCAAAAGTAACATTGACCTTAAGGGGCTAAATTTAAAAATTGTATCCCCACCCTTGTTGGAACAAAACATTTTGATACTTACTGTATCTTCTACTTCTGTGCCCAAGTTCTTCCATCGTCCTGTCTCTGGGTTAGTGTCAGTCACTCAAATTGTCTCTGAAACTAAAAAAAAAACTATTAAAGACAATTATTAAAACATTTTAAAATTTAAAATCATTATTTTCTGCGCAGTCTTATGGCCTTAAATGTCTTAAGTGCTGGATGAGGGTCATAGTCTTCAAGTTCAGCTCCTTCTTGGGCAATCCACATGAGCTTACTCACAGTGTCTGCCTTGAGGGAACATCTACCTTTGGTTTTTATTTTGTTTTGTACAGAAAACCCTCTTTCACATGCCACTGATGTAACAGGTGACACAAGTAAAATCTTGGCCATTGTAACAAAATCTGGGAAAACATCTGAGTAGTTCTCAATTAAGTCTTGGCAGACACTACTGAGCAAAAGTCAGTCCTTTTTTTAGATTTCAGAACAAGTTTGAATTGTCTGTACTCTTTCTCAGCCCTGTGTTGGTCAATAAGTGCTGGCAGTGTTTCTTCTTTGAAGGTTGTTTCTTGAAAATAAGTGCAAACATCCTTGAGTTCCTGCAGTCCATGGTCCATTATGTTGGAGTCATTAGGGGAGACACTTTGGATTTAAAAGAACATTTAAGTTATGCAGCAGCTGCATTGAAGTTGTCTCAAATCTTGTGTGAAAGTTTTCAATGAGTTGCATCAGATATCCCTGAGATGCCGTCTGGAACTGCATTCGCAGTGATGGCTTGTCATTCACTTTTTGATCCTGCCACATGCCAGGACGTTGGTCAAGTACCTGAAATGTGTTCTGTAGCTCTACGCCATTCTGCTCTTTAAACTGCTGCAGTCTAGTAACTGTGGCTTCTGTCATGCTGCTGGCCACTGAAATGTCAACGCTGTCCCGTTGCATGACTAAAGGCAGTTTATTCACCACGTTTAAGACATCCATGAAAAAAGTGCATAAGATAAAGCAGACTGATTTCAGTTTTGTGTGAAGGCCCTTTACTTCTGCCGCACCTTTTGCTGCATTATGCTCTAGGGCTTGTAAAAGTGCAGGGTATGATCTATGAATTGCTTGAACTGCAGTATGCAGTGACAGCCACCAAAAACTTGCAGGTCCTTTTAGGGACAGATATCTGATATTTTAATCACTGAGAGTTTCCTGGATGAAACGCAAGGCATTGTACCGTACTGCAGAGTTGCTATAGTATCTGTACACATTTTTGATGGTTACTTGATATTCATTGAATAGAGGGTTGTCCCGACATGCTTGACCTGCTGCCAGTGCCAGTCTGTGGGCAACACAATGAATCTGAATCATCATTGGGTAACTTGCTGTCTTAACTTTGCACCCACCCCATTGTGCATTCCAGTCATGACACTGGCACCATCACTTGCTAATGTGATGATTTTGATAGGGTCAACTGCATTAGCAGAACACACACGTAACAGTTGTGCCACAATTGTGTCTTCCCTCCCATCAGTTATTGCAATACAGTCAATAAAATGAATTTTGGCCTGTGCTTTGAGTGCGCACTTCACATAAATGTTAATTTATTTGTGAATGGTTACATCAGTGGTTTCATCCGCTATTACCCCGACGAACTGAGAACCTGCTAAGTGAGCTTTGATTTCTTCCTGTAGGACTTCGTTTGTGGAGTCCAACATGTCATAACTTGCATCTCAACCAGAGTAGATTGTGCCACTGTCTTGCAAGGCTGGACAGCCATTTCGCTTCTGTGGATTGACAAACACACCAACATTAGTGTCAATCCTCAAACAACAGCTGCTGCCACCCTGTGCCCTGGCCCAAAAGATTCCATTCCTCACCTGCAGAGCTATCAGCGTTTCAAACTGGTTGAGTGCTTGCCCTTTTTTGATAAGGTAGTACATTGTCATTAACTGAGCAACTGTACTGTCATCCTTTGCCTCAGGACCCGAGATCTGCTTCTCAAATGCCACTGGCAGAGATTGTTTTTCTCCAGTTTGCACCAGCAAATGTTCTTGGTTTCTTTCATATATGTAGAAAGCAGACACTTGCAAATTCGTTGTGCCAGTTGTGGCAAATGGATTGCTTTTGCCACCTTTTTTGCACCAACTGCACTTCCCAATGACATTCCCCTCTGCTTCCTCCTTTACAAGCCATGGAAATAACTTTGTCCAGCTGTCCTTCCACAACCTTAATTTCTTGCTGCTTTTAGCAGATGCAGTCTGTTCAGACTGATCATTAGTTTCAACATTTACAATGTCAACTGTCTCTTGAGATGTGCTTAAGTCACACTCAGAAGATGATGCTGTTTGTTCCTTATCTTTTGGTGTGGAGGATTCTCCTCCACCAAAATAATCAGTATGGCTTTGTTGAGACATGCTGCTCACGAGGCTTTCCCACCCAGCTTCTTCACTCTCCTCCTCCTCCTCTCCTGGGAGCAGTGCGACTTGGCCCAGCACAAAGCACAAAAAAAAGACACAGTAAACCCTAAGCTCTCTAAACCGTCACCAGAAATAGTCACGATGCCCTAAACTGCCTAAAATAATTGTAAATAAAAAAATGTACCCTTGTTTTGTGTTAAGTCTAACACTGGTGCCTCCAGGGAATGTGTGCAGCATGCACCCGCACAAATCCTTTGTCTACTCGAATGACTGGGCGTTCTGTCCGACCGTGCATTTGTTTTTAAACAAATGAGAAAGCTTTTCCTTTTCTCTGCCTTCTCTCTCTCCTGCCACGTTTTCTCCCCATCGATGGCAAATGGCTCAGGATCCTGTCGCTGAGCGCTCCTCTAGTTCTCTCGCTCTCTCCCCTGGCAGAACCAAGGTGCAGGTGGCTTGAAGGGGCAACTGATCTCACGCCCCCGAATACTGCTGCTTGCACTGTTTACCCCTTCATTTCCCCCCTCCCCACCTCATCTGGTGGTGTGCGCCACTTTCCAGGGTGCCAAAATCACCATGCGGCAAGGGGGGAAAAATAAACTCAGTGCGCATTCGCACATGCGCAGTACACGGCCCGTTCAGGACTCCTGGGGCCTGTGCTGCGGAGAGTCTCGGGGACTCTCTGGGCTGGCGGGCGAGCATCCCGAAGCACAAAATGTGCATAAAGGACGCGGGTGCCCGCATCCTCGAGAGCCCTGTTGAATGTCCCTCATACGCCACGCTGGTGTCAGTAGCTGCTGTTTTATTGTGTAGTTTAGCAGCCTAAGCACTACTGTATGCAGTCTCTGGTCAGCCTGCTGTGGTTTTGAAGTAAGTGCCCGATGAGCACATTCAGTGTCTGACTTAGTGGCTGGATCAAGTTGCAGTGTCTCTCTCAGCAAAGTGGCCACAAACTGAATCATGTCCCTTCCTTCATCATCTTTGGGCACCCCATGTATATGCAGATTATTTCTCCTCGAGCAATTTTCAAGATCCTCACATTTATCATTGAGGATTTTTTGCTCATTTAATAAATGCACCACCATCCTCTCCAGGCTATCAGTTCTGACATCTGTCTCAATACGTGCCACTTCTAAGTCAGTGTCCTTCTGATTTATTTTGGCTATTTCAGTAGAGAGTTCAGATTGGAAGGCTCGGACCTAATCCTGAAAGCCTCTGAGCTCAGTCAGAATTACCGTGTTGCTGGGCTGTCCACTTGGAGTCGGCGGTGCTTTTGCCATGCTTACTAGGCCCGATCCTGCTGTTGGAAAGTCGGAGGTCTGTTTGGCTTGCTGCGTGTCTGTTGTGGACTTTTTCTTCTCTCGGGCTCCCATTCAGGTACAAGACTCCCCTGTGCTTTATAATGTTTAAGCGATTTTTTTTAGCTCCTGTTATGAAGGTCTACTTATCAGGCCCCTGGAGAGACATCTCCTCTGCTGCATCTCAGTTGGCAGCTCAACCGGAAGATGGCCTATGTCTTTTGGATAGCTAATGAATGTAGTCCCTTACAGCTCAGGAGGTGGAGTCTGTGGAGATGGTGGATATCAATCCGACTCTGTCTGCACCTTTTCAGATGATAATGTGTGACCAAAATTATTGACCAACACTAGGCAGGTGTGAATCTGAAAAAAAAGAAAATCTTTCCAACCATGTCACGGTTCCTACTTTATTGAGTAAAGGGCTCCCGGTGGGAAGCTCCTCCACTGATCGACAAGGCAGTCTGTATTGCTGAAGAACACCATCCTGCCTATAGAAGGCTCTGGCCATATCAGTTATGTCAAAGTGGTGGTCACCATGCGCAGGAGGAATTTCCGCCTCTATCAGCACACAACAGTTGTACATTTTTTATGATGCTTTTACTGCCCAGAACCTTCAAAATAAGTTCACTAACATGGCCAGTTTCGTTCTACCGCTCTGAAGGTGCGAACCTTATCTGCAATTCAGGCTCATGGACCCACCTTCCAGGTGGATATCACTGGAGATTTTCTTGTCAGATCGTTCAGCCCACCTATGGTTTTTGGCCATGAGCCATGCGACTTAGTCATTGGTCTGGTCAAGCTGCGTAAGCTACGTTATGTAACTTGAGGGAGGCTTATGGTTCGATTCCACAAACAAAAAAAAACATTTTGCAGTAAAAAGGGCCACCTCCACTGTCAAACAGCACAAGTCTACCATAACCTGAGAGGGGGGTTTAAGGTAACGGCTGGCGCAGACAGTTCTGAGGGGGGTTCCATTCCTCCCATAATCGGCTCCAGAGAGTGAAGGAACCTACTAAGGTAACAAGGTTACAGCATCAGAGGAGCATTGTAAGTACTGTGCAGAAGGCCTGGTGCCCTTACTAGACAGTACGTGGGCCCACTACCCTCTTGACAGGGGTGTGCAAATCCTATTTCCGCCCCTCCCCCATCTGGGGCAAGTAAATTTCCTTGAAGGGCAAGTACAGAAAGAAAGAAAGCTAATTTCATTATAATGAATAGGGGCAAATGAAAATTCAGCTACAGTCATGGCTGGGCAAGTCCTAAAAGTTTTCATTTGAACGCACATGCCCTCTTGAAGAGTTTTTTTCCTTGAGATGGGCCAGACCAATGCCATATGCCTTTTTAAGGGATATTCTCCATCCCAGTTCTTCCTGAGGTGAAAAGGCCAGATGTAGTCAGAGCACCTGACCCCATCTTTCCTCAGGACCATAGTACAGGTCCCGCTAAATCAAACAGGGTCATGGGTCATATGGTTTCATTTTATAGTCCCCAGGAAGTGGGTGTTTTGCCTGGCCCTTTGTCTTCAAGTGCCTGAACAAGTGTGCTCCAAAATCTTTGCAGGATATCTCGCCAGGTTGCTCAGTTAAGGTTTTTTTTAAGCCCCATTCCATCTGATAAATGTCTACCATCATATTCCTCAGTCCTACCGAGAGTCCCTCGGGTTTTGATATTGGACCAACATCCAAGCAGAGTGCCTCCTTTCGCCTGAGCATCAAACCCAAGTTCCTGAAAGGTGTTGATAGTCCTGGTGGCTTATTGTCTATGCTGTCTGAATGAACTGATTATTCATGCAACGACATTGTCCCTGGCAAGAGGTTGTTCCTCCGTGCTCTAGGTGTATTAGAGTCACATGACTAAAGGTGACCGGGAGCAGAGCTCCCCAAGCTGTCTCAGACCTTGGACGGCCTGGGGGTGGTTTTTCACCACAAAGAAAAGAAGGTTCACCTTTCCAGAAGGTGACTTTTGTCAAAGTCTACTGTTTCAGGACACGGTCCTCAGCATCTCCACATGTCTGCTGTTTTTAGTTCTCAGGATAGACAGCGATTCCCAATCCTGTGGGTTCGCTTCTAAATAAGGACCTATACAATTGTTTCTTTCTGTCCACCTGTGATTCCTCATTGGAGGCTTAGCAGCCAGTTCCATCCCCCTCTTGGCTTCATCACTCCCTAAGTTGGTGAGTGTATGTACGGGATCTCTGTAGAGTTCAAGTAAGTTTCCCAGAGTTAATTATCACAACAGATGTCAGCTTCATGGTTGGGAGCAGGCAGAAGCCAGCCTCCCGCTCAGGGAACAGGGTCAGTCTAGGACCAGCATCTCCAAGAGATGGAGAAGGTCCGCCTAGCCTCCCTTAGGTCTCAATCATGCTGCTAAGCATGAGTGTACATTCTACAAGTCCATGTAGGTATGGGAGATTTTCGAGAGGTTGCTGACTTGTCAACAGTTCTCATGGCAGAAGTACTGAACCTTCAAGCAGACTGCCTGTGCCGCAGAAATGTTCATCCCGTGGAGTAGCGGTTGAACCTGTACAACTGGTTGCTCGACATCAGGTTGCTGTTCACATCAAGCCACTATGCTCAGATCTGAAAAGGTTCTCTGTCTTCTTTGGTCTCCACAGCTGGGGGCAGTGTTCGCTCTGCCTTAAGAGTGAATCTCCAGCAGAGAGTATGTTTACTCACCAATTCTCCTTTAAGTTTAAAAAAAAAAAGGTAATATAAAGGACGCTCTAAAAGAGCCGCCTCTTAGCTGCAGAGTGGCTGAGAAGACTGTGGTTCTTGGACTCAGCAAATCTTGCTCAGCAACACCCTTCTGCCCTCTTGTGTAGAGACCTGCTATCAGGGTCTCTCTCACTGTCCCCCCCCACCCCCAAAAAAAAAGCCAGGAATGAGACAGCTTGTGCCTTGGCTCCTGAGATTCAGAGGCCCTTTTACATAAAAAATGAATGGATAAGTATAGGTTTTCTGGAGGAACTTCTTGACGCCTTGCTGGATGCCAGACATTCTCTGGGTCAGCAGCCCGTGCTCTGGTAAGGGCTATCTGTTTTTTTTTCCTTAACGTTTGGAAGCTCAGGTTCCCTCCTTAACGCTCTGCGTGATAGACTGGATCCTAATTCTTCGGTTCGCCCGAAACTCATTTTAAAATTTTCAAGACTTCAGTCAACTTTCTCCCGCGCAGCTGTGATGGACAAATCGACTCCCGGATTGGCCCGGTGCCCTTGTGGGCAGAAGATGCTCCAGGATGGACCCGCACTCCATGTGCATTTTACTGCCTCGGCCTGGGAACACGACCCGCGGGCCCGCGTAGTCATGCCATTCAGATTTTGACCAACGCCTGGAGACGCCAGCGCTGCCCGGTTAGCAGCTGGGGCGCCTGAGAAGCGCCACCACCGTTAAGTCGAAGGAGGCCCATTGGGTGGTTACCGGCGGCTGGCTCGGCTGAGCAGCTCAAGCAGATGATCGCCCTCGAGGAGGAGGCGGCCCAGGCCGCATCTTCCTCTTCCTCGGTTGCGGCATTTCTCCCGCTCTCTCTGGGTACCTCGTATTCAGCTTCGTTCAAGGAGCTTTGCCAATCCCTTTCCACAAAGTGAGAGGGGCCATCGGGACATTCCTCTCTGTCCAAAAAGAAGGACTCTAAGGGCAAGTCCCAACGTCGGCGTTCGTGGGAGCGGGAGAGGTCTCCTTCCCCGGACAGCTGACTGTCGACTTCGGTCGAGGTTGCAGCTAAGGCCGCTGGCTTCACGGCGCCCCCGTCAGGCCAGCCAGCCGAGACATCCATCGACTCGGTCGATATTTTTCTCGACCCGTCGGACGGGCTGTCGACTGGTGAAGCCGACAACCCTTCTTCTCTGGTTCCCCGGTGGAGACGAGGATCTGCCTGCGCCCCGGTGCGGCAGTCCCGATAAGCGTCCGAGCCGCGGGAAGAGCGGGTGTCCCCCGCTCCTTCCCAGACCCATCCTAGGAAACACCGAGGATCTCGGTCTCGGACTTCTTCTCGGTCTAGCCGATCCTGCCGACATCGGCGCTCTCGGCACTGAGGTAAGCAGTGCCACCGCTCGTCCTTGTCTTCCTCCTCGGAAGAGGAGAGGCTTCGGCGCAAGTTGCGTCGACGCTACGAGGACCTGATGTGGCAGCAGTTACTTCTGTCCGGGAGCAAGTCGATGCCGACGCTTTCCCCGGCCATTAAGTGGCTGTCACCCGAGCGGCCGAAACAACCCCTCGCCATAGTCGAGATGCCCAAGCCTGGGCCGGTTGTTCGGCCGAAACCTGCTGCCCCACCAATTGTGGTGGAACCTCCGCCTCCACAACCGAAATCAGGGGCACCGACCAAGGACTCTCGGTCGGGTCAAGGCCTGCCCCACAGGTTGTCAGTCACCCTCACTCCTGACCGTCCTCGGCAGGTGGAGGGTGGCTCAGACCCCAAGCAGCTCTTCGCGGACTCCTCCGAGTCTGATGACGACTCCTCCCTGTTCTCCAGGCCGGTTGACCTGGAGTCTTCCGGGGGCCAGTCGTTGGACGAAAGCCCATCGTCCTTCATGGGTTTGCTTCAGCTCATCTCGGAGTCCACCGGGATGCAGCTCGAGCCCGTATCCAAATGGGCCAAGTATCTCCTGACGGAGATACTGGACCGAGGGGATTCCCCCATGGAGGTCTTTCCTGTGGCTGAGGCCATTGTTGGCCCAGCCTTGGAGCTTTGGCAGCAGCCTGCTTCCTGCCCTGCGCCTTTGGCCAGGATGGCCAGGAAGTATGCAGTCCCTACCGGCTCTTTGCCGGGGTTTTTGGAACACCCCTCTGCCGAGGGGTTGGTCACCGACAGCGTTTTCTGGTGTTCCGGGAACGCTAGGAACATGGACAAGCCCCCCGACAAGGAGTCCAAAAAGCTGGACTATGCCGGGCGCAAGGTGTACGCTGCATCCTCCCTTGGCCTCCGCCAAGCCAGCTCAGCTGTGCTGATGGCACACTTCTCCCACGCCCTCATGGGCTCCCTGGATGAGGTGATCCCCTCATCTCCCGGCCAACCTGCAGAACACGGTCCGGCAGGTTCGGGACCAGGGTAGGGCAGTGGCTAAGCAGCAGCTCCTAATGGCTTTGGACATAGGAGACTCCTGTGCCAGATCGGTTGCGGCCGTGGTGGCCATGCGTTGCAGAGCATGTCTGAGGATATCCACCTTCACGGCAGATACCCAGCATAAATTGGGAGACGTCCCCTTCTTGGGGACTGACCTCTTCGGCCCTGGAGTGGAAGGTCACCTCCAGTGGATCGAGAAGTCCAATGCCACTCTGGACTCGGTCACCTCCGCCCAGAAGGACAAAGGCCGCCGACAGCAGCAGCACAAGTCCTTTTGCCCTTCTGCGCCTGCGGCACGCCCGGCCCAACAGCACCAGGGCCAGCAGGCTCGCGCTTGGCATCCCAAACCCAAGCCCGCGGCCTCCTCCAGTAGGAAGCAGGGAGGTAAAGGCCCAGGAGCTCCCTCGGCCAGTCCCTCCTCCAAGCCTGCCCAGTGATGGGTTGAGGGGTGTCGCCCCCAACCTCGTCATTTCCCCCTGGGTTCCCCATGTGGGGGGACGGCTCCTCCACTTCCTTTCCGCCTGGTCCGCTATCACCACGGACCGCTGGGTGTTGGAGGTGGTAGGACAGAGTCTGCCTCTGGAGTTCGAGCAGGCCCCACCCTTCCGTGCCGTCGCCCCTCGGGGGGCCACGGGGTCCACAGCCTCTCTGTCGGCCCGCCGAGCCGATATTGCCCTGCTCCTCGAAAAAGAGGTGATCAGGAAGGTGGCGGATCCTCCTTCAGACCCGGGGTTTGTGTCCAGGTACTTCCTGGTCCCAAAACGGACGGGGGGCTGGCGCCCCATTCTCGACCTGCACAACCTGAACAGGTTCCTAAGGTCTCGGACCTTCAGGATGGTCACTCTGGCTCAGATAATCCCATCCTTGGAACGAGGCATGTGGTTCTGTTCCCTGGACCTCCAGGACGCATTCTTTCACGTCCCAGTCCATCCGTCCCACCAGAGATTCCTCTCCTTCAAAGCGGAGGGATCCCTTTACGAGTTCCAGGCCAGGCCCTTCGGCCTTTCCCTAGCTCCCAGGGTCTTCACCAAATGCATGACAGTGGTGACAGCATTCCTGCAGTGCCAAAGGGTCCGGGTGTACCCCTACCTGGATGATTGGCTGATTGCAGCCCCCTCCAGAGCGGAGGTGGAACAGTCCAGAGATCTGGCCCTCCAAGTTTGCTCTCAGGTTGGCCTCCTCATCAACGAGGCCAAGTTGGAATTCGTGCCAAAGCAGGTGATACAATTCATCGGGGCAGAGCTCTACTCTCTACGAGCCAGAGCATGGCTCCCGGCGGACAGGGCCGAGGTTCTTTCCTCCTTTGCCCAGTCATTTCAGGTTGGGCAATTGCACCCTGCCTGGGACTTCCTGCGCCTCCTGGACCTCATGGCGGCCTACACCAGCGTGGTCCGTTGGGCCTGCTGGTACATCCGTCCCCTTCAGTGGGGACTGGCCAGCCAATGGTCACAGCACCTCGATCCGCTGGATCAGCTAGTGACAGTGACCCAGGGGATGTGGAACGCTCTCCAGTGGTGGACCGTTCCAGCACATCTGCAGGAGGGCATCCCGTTTGTCTGCCCCAAGCCGTGACGTCTCTCTATCGACCGATGCCTCTCTGATGGGTTGGGGTGCCCATCTGGGGGAGCACAGAGCGCACGGCCTCTGGTCTCCTCTGGAGTTCCGATGCCATATCAACCTGCTGGAGCTTCGAGTGGTTCGTCTAGCCCTCACCGCCTTCGCTCCGTTTCTACGGGGTCAAGTGGTTCAGGTCCAGACGGACAATACCACGACCATGTGCTACCTAAACCACCAGGGTGGGACGCGCTCCATGCCTCTGTGCAGGGAAGCTGTCCGCATTTGGTCACTCGTGCGCAGCCTGGAGGCGGATCTCCTCGCCATTCATGTGGCAGGAGCCTCCAACAGCCTGGCCGATGCCCTAAGCCAGATAGGGGCTGCGTCCCACGAGTGGTCTCTCCTGCCGGAGGTAGTACAAGATCTCTTCTCCCTCTGGGGCATGCCTCAGGCGGACCTGTTTGCCTCCAGGGAGAATGCGAAGCTGAGTCTGTTTCATGCCCGCCCCCCTCAACAGGGCTCGCTGCAGGGGGATGCCTTCTCGAGGCCGTGGACCCCGGGCCTCTTCTACGCCTTTCCCCCACTTCCCTTGATCCACAAGGTGCTTCTCAAGGTGAGGAGGGACAAGGCGCAGGTGATTCTGGTAGCCCCAGACTGGCCCCGCCAGTTCTGGTATCCAGATCTCCTCAGTCTCAGCTCCAGGCTCCCGAGGCGGCTTCCAGCCCACCTGGACCTGATCTCAGTCAATCAGGGGAAGGTATTCCATCCGGACCTTCAATCCCTGCACCTGACGGCCTGGTTCCTGAGCGGCTAGAGTTCCAGGCCTTGGGTCTTTCCGACGAGGTCCTCAGCGCTGAGGCATCCCGAAGGAGTTGACCAGAAATGTTATGCCTTCAAGTGGAAGAGATTCTCCATTTGGTGTCAGGCAGGGCCTGGACCCTTCCTCCTGTTCCTTGGCAAGCATTCTGGACTACCTGTGGTCCCTTTCTCAGCAAGGGCTTGGTCGGCGACCCTTAAGGTGCACCTGGCAGCCATCTCTGCTTACGGCGGGCGGGAAGCAGTCGATGGCGCAGGAGAAGGTGGTTGGCGCTTCTTTAAGGCCTAGATCACATATCCTCCAGTGCGAGAACCTCCACCTCCATGGGATCTACTGCTGGTATTGGCTAAGCTCATGGGCAAGCCATTCAACCGATGCACAGGTGTGACATCTCTCACCTGTCGTGGAAGACGGCCTTCTTGGTGGCTATCACGTCAGCCAGAAGGATGGGAGAGCTCCAGGTGCTTTCCATCAAGTCTCCTTATCTGATCTTCCACAGGGACAAGGTTGTCCTGCGCCCCAACCCGAAATTCCTTCTGAAGGTGGTGTCGGAGTTTCCTTAACCAGGTGTTGACTCTGCGGTGTTCTACCCCAATCACACCTCGGAGGCGAATATAGGCTCCATACTTTGGACCCTAGAAGAGCGCTTGCTTATTACAAGGAGTGGCCGGCTGAAGTTCTGGGAGAGGTTCGCCAGCTGTTTGTCACCTACGATGAAGCCGCACCTGGGAGACCTGCAGCCAAGCGGACGATAGGCAGGTGGGTCACCTCCTGCATAGATCTCTGCTATAGGTTGGCGGGCATGGAGCCTCCCAGAGGGATAAGAGCTCATTCTACCCGCCATACCGCTGCATCGGTGGCTGCTTCCAGGGACGCCCCTATCCAGGAAATCTGCAGGGCTGCTACCTGGAAGTCAGCACACACCTTCATCACCCACTACCACATCGACCTTGAGTTACGCCGGGATGCTGGTTTTGGGGCCTCGGTTCTCCAGTCCTTATTTCCCAAGTAAGTATTGGGGGTGTGCGCCTTGCCTCCCTCCTCCTGGAGAACTGCTAGGATTCTGCCAGACAGTGTGGATGAACAGCATAACCATGTCCCTAGAAATACAGGTTACTCACATGGAACAGGAGTTCTAGGAATGGTATATGTTGTTCATCCACATTACCCACCCGACCTCCCCGGCTTCGACGCACAACCTGGCTTCCAGCGGGCTAGATCTAGCGTCATGGGGTGGAGCCGGGAGTTTTACCACCCAGGTGGGTGGGAGGAGCCAGCTTGAAGACCTTCTGGCAAGATTTAAAGTGGCAAGGAACCTGCCAGACAGTGTGGATGAACAACATATACCATTCCTAGAACTCCTGTTACAGGTGAGTAACCTGTATTTATTGTATCAGCCTCCACCACCTCCCTTGGCAGTTTGTTCCACTGTTCTATAACTCTCTCTGTTAAGTAATATGTCCTAACATCTGTCTTATTACCCCCCCCCCCCCCCCCAAGTTTCCATTCATGCCCTCTAGTAAAAGTATCCTCATTTCTAGTGAGCAGGTTATTGTTAGTGACCTGATTTATACTGCTCAGAAACTTGTATGTTTTCATCGTATTGCCTCACTCTATTCTGGCCTCCAGCGAATACAAATTGCGTTCTCACTCTCCCTCTGTCTATCTATATATTAATTTTCCCAAGGCAAGACTATTATGTGGAACAGTCTGTGTGCCTCTCTTCGCTCTCTAGACTCCCATCTCAAACTTAAATTCAGTATAAAACTGCCTTAATGGTTGCCGCCTCATGTACCTGCCCCCCGATAACGCCCTCCGGGACAACCTTGTAACCTGAGAGGTTTCTTGAGTTTTTTGGTTATCTGTCTAGCCACCATGACCATGCCCTATGTCTGTTGCACCTGTGGTGAAATATACTGTACAATTACTCTACTGTGTTTTACACTTTACTGTACTTATGTCTGTGTCACTCCAGATGTACTTTGCCGAACAAATATTTAACATGGTTTACACCTTACTTTAGTTACACCTCTGCTGCGGTCTTTTCCCATACTGTATTTTTGTACTTGCACTTGTAACTTCTCCAGTACTGTACTGTGTACTCTTTGTACCTGTGTACTGTATTTACCTATGTGCCATCTTCATGGCCCGGGTCACGCCCGAAAATGGTCCACTGGATCTGTGCGCCCACCCGGTAAACAAATACCTAAATAAATAAATGAATTTATTTGTAATTTTTTTTTTTAACCAGGAAAGACACACTAAGCTGTGATGGCTTGTTTCCAGGTGCGCGTTGGGGTGGGTGGGTTATATGAACCTGTGTTATTGACAGGGGGATGTTGGCCGTGACACTGGGGAAATTCACCCACTTTTCATTAACGAGTGCCATGGGGTTTTTAACTTTCACTTGAACAGTGACAAGAGATGGGCAGAAGGGACCTCAATTTAACATCTCATCCAAAGAATGGCACCTCAAGTTAGCAGCACCATTTTCATATTGCACTACAGTGTCAGTTACTGGTATTACCCAAAGTACCTGGTGTGGGACTTGAACATAACACAACTTTTTATCTTCCCTCAGAAGCGCACATGCTGCCTGCCGTGAGGCACTGATGCTGACATTTGACCATACTAGATCTCAGTTGTGGCGCGGTCCTGCTGCCCAAGTTTACAGCTCAGTGACCCAATCTCTGGGAGGTTGGGGGGCATGCTCAAGGTGTCTCGTATAGTGAGTCAGTAATTGGGCTGAGATTACATCCTAGATGTCATAGTTGAGACTTCTGTGCTGTAATCATGGAGTCACACTGACTTCCATTTATTGGGCTGTGGGACACATTTTTTTCTGTCATTTCAAACTTGTTATGTTGGCTGCCTACAACAACAAATGCTTACAAAAAATGGCACTGGGGTCCATTTAACAATATTTTATGAGTTTAGGCACCTTTGTCCATGTACATTATGCATAAAGTGTTGTTGAATGCACCTGTCCTGGTACAAATTGTGAAGTTGTAACCAGGCAGAGTGCAGCATACTGTACATACAGTAAATGGGGGAACCTTCATTGTCCAAACCTGTACCATCAGTTCAGTTACTTTTGTCTTATAACACTGTTTTGTTCAAAGTAAATCATAGATCTTTAAAAAAGAATATATCAAACAAATAACCAGAACCAGCAGCAGGTTACACCATTAGGACTGAAGCCGGCAGGCGTCAGGACCCCACGGAAAAATTCTAGCTAGCTATCTTCAGCGGGGACCTCCCCGGCGTCGGTCCCGCCTCCGGCGTCAGGCGTAGTAGTACATAAGGGGCGGTTTGCCCGATTCTCCCAGTTCTTTCCGCCCGTCAACTTGCATGTCTCGACCCTTCGGGTTCAGTCTTCGGACGCTACGGTTAAGTTTTTTCCTACGGGAAATTGATTCTCTACAATCAGGTTTTTCTCTGATGTCCTCTCCGACCTCCGGTCACCTCAAGTGTGCTTGTGGGAAGCAGATCCCCTTCAAGGACCCTCACTCGCCCGCGCCCGGTGCCTAGGCTCAGACCACGACACCTGGGCCTGCTCCTTTTGCCAGGGGTTTAATAGCAGAACCCGGATCCGTCGCTAGAAGGCCCTTCAGGTGTTTTTGCTGGAAGAAAAACTCAAGACCATGTCTTCCAAGGGGGGACTCTTCAAAGAAGGCCCACAAGCACGCTGAGAAACGCAGGGAGAAGGCCCCTTCCAGGTCCCCGTCTAGGGCCTCAGACTCACGCAGCTCTGGTTCCAGGTCCGACCGCTCCCCTTCCCGGGCCAGCTCTCAGCCTCCCCCTGCTGCGGTCAAGAAGTCTTCATCCTCTTCTCAGGCCAAGACTGCCAGACCTTCCTCGTCCTCCAGGGCCCTGGTCAAGTCTGGGGATCGCCACCATTACCATAAGTCGGGTTCCCGCCTTTCTGAACTGAGCTTCCTTGCCTCCTCGCAAGACTATGGAGCTTACCTCTCTGAAGAAGCCGCAGGACCCGACGCCGGTGCGCCCGTCGTCGTCCTCTCGCCACAGATTCCCAGAGCCGCCGTCAGCCAGACGACCATCACTGGCCAGGCCAACGCATCATCGGACGCCGGTAGGGGGACTGGCACCCGCTCCTATTGAGAAGAGGACCTCGACGCCTCCGACCGACGTCAGTCAGGAGACCATCACCGAGGAAGAATTGACTCAGCCCGAGGACCAGACGGGTGACCCCGGTCCTGTCGAGACACCCAGGGAACCCTCGCCATTACCCGAGCTCCCTGTGGAGCCGACGCCGGGACCCGATGACTGTCCACCGGCGACCGGACCGTCGTTGGGCCTTTCCATGGTAGAAGTGAAGGAGCTGTTCACTTACTGGTGGGACACCATAAAGAAGGACATGGTTCCCACTCCACCTCCTCCTCCTACACCGATTACTCCTCCGGTTCCTGCGCCCCTCTCCATCGGGGTCGGCAGGCCGACTACCTCCTCCCGAGGCACAGAACACCTCCAAGGGGAGACCAGACAAACGGAGACCTCCGTCCAAATCCTCTTCCAGGTCACCCAGCCCTAAGAGACCCAGAAGACGCCGACGATCGCCTTCGACGGAGGACACGGGATCAGAGTTCTCAACATCCAGATCCCCATCTCCCCTCTCCATCCCTTCTCCAGATCCAAGCGAGATGCCAAAGTCTCCTCCGGATGACCCTTCGTTCTCGGATATTATGAGACACATCCAAGAGAACATGGGATGGGATGCGGAAGAGCTAGACCCGGAAAGGCTACGCCTTGCAAAGTATATTCGGCAGAAGGACCCCAAGCCTGTGGTGGTGCCACCCTTGGTAGACACTATCGTGGACGTCACCAAGGCAGCGTGGAAGCGTCCACATTTGCTCCCGGCGATGCCGAAGAAAGCTGATCACTTGTACAAGGCTCCCAGGGAAGACCAGTACTTGATTCAGCATCCTCAGGCCGACTCTCTGGTCATAACAGCCTCACATGACCGGTCCCAGAGACCGCAACATCTGAGCACCCTGCCACCGGACCCAGAGTCCAAACAGCTGGACGCTATGGGTAGGCGCACGTATGCTTCTGCTACCTGCGCCATCAGATCCCTGAATTACTTGACCCACATGGTGCAGTTCCAAAATGCCTTGTAGGAACAGGGTCTGGATGCGGCTGAGAAACTGCCGGAAGGTGAGCAGAAGGAGGAGATGCTTCAGCTCCTTCGTACGGGTTCGGACGTGGGAACCCAAGTGCTACGAGCTGCGTATGACTCCGCGGACTCCTCGGCCCGAGCAGCAGCTTCAGGCGTATGCATCCGGAGACACTCTTGGTTACGCATCTCTGGTTTTACCCTGGACATCCAGAAGAATATCTTGGACGCCCCATTCGAGGGAGAAGTCTTGTTTGGTAAGCCCTCAGAGAAGATTATTACCAAACTCCAAGAGGCCGGGAAGGCGGTGAGGTCGGCTCAGGCCATGTACCGACCCAAGCTTAGTTCCTTTCATAGGAACCAAAGCCGATTTCGTGGACGGACGCAGAGGCAACAGTCCTGCCCCACTCCACAACAGAGGGGCTCCGGCTTTCGCAGAGCCCAAGGGAAACAACCCGCAGGCCGTAGCCAGCGTACTTCCAAGCCGGTCCAGCCAGCGGGACCCTCAGCCACCACAGCCTGACTCCTTTCCGGCCCCCGCCCCTCAGGATCAACGGGAAATCATGGTCGGGGGTCACATTGCGAACTTCCTGCCGGGATGGCAGGCTATAACCACCGACAGGTGGGTTCTTCAGTTGGTCGGAAAAGGCCACTTTATAGAATTCGCAGAAGCCACCCTCGAGGCCTCCTTTGATCTCCCGGTACCCGGGTCAGCACAAGTCACTGATCTGGCAAGAAATACTCACGCTCTTGCAAAAAGGAGCGATAGAGTACGTCCCAGAGAGCCAGAGAGGACAAGGATATTATTCCCACTTCTTCCTGGTTCCAAAGAAAACAGGGGACCTCCATCCGATTGTGGACCTCAGCGACCTCAACGTGGTCGGTCGCACAAGAGATTCATGATGTGACTCTTCCGGGTCTCATTCCCATGCTGAAACAAGACGCCTTCTTAGCATCTCTAGACATGCAGGACGCATACCTGCACATCCCTATAGCTCAGGCGACAAGAGGTTCCTGCGCTCGAGTTTCTCGACCACCACCTTCAGTTCCAAGCCCTTCCATTCGGACTGTCATCCGCACCCAGGGTCTTTACCAAATGCATGGCAGTCATGGCAGCGTCTCTAAGGAGACAGGGCCATTATGTGTTCCCGTACCTGGACGATTGGCTTCTCATGGCCGCCTCCAGAGAGGCGTTGTTACGAGCGATCCAGAGCACCCAGGACCTGTTCCGATCTCTGGGCATCCTAATCAACCACGAGAAGTCTCTCCTGGTACCGTTGCAGAAGCTGCAATTTATAGGCCAGTACTGGACACCGCTCAGGAAGAGCATTTCTTCCAGACGACAGAGCGGGCGCATCAGATCTCTCATCAGGGAGCTTGCCGAACAAGACCATCCCAGCCAGGTCGGTCCTTCGCTTGCTCGGACACATGGCTGTGGCCATTCCTACCATCCCTTTCGCAAGGCTCCACATGCGGGTAACTCGGTGGATGCTCAAGGTGCAATGGGATCAAAGGCAAGACCACATGCAGCATCCGGTCAGAATCACAAACACCGTGATTCGAGACTGGCAGTGGTGGCTAGACCCAGGGACACTCTCCACAGGCGTCCCATTTATAGCGCCGTCCCCGGAGGTAATCCTCACCACAGACGCCTCAGGTCTAGGATGGGGAGCACACCTGGACGGGGTGAAGTCCCAGGGTACGTGGACCCCTCTGGAGGCCCACCTCCATATCAACGTCCTAGAGATGAGGGCGGTCCTTTATGCCCTGCAGGCCTTCCAGTCAGAAATCCCGCCCAGTACCCTCCTGCTTCAGACAGACAACACGGCGGTGATGTATTACCTCAACAAACAAAGAGGCGCACACTCTTACCCCCTTTGCAGGGAGGCCATGAGGGTGTGGGATTGGGTAATCCGACACGGCATGAATCTGATCACAGTACATGTTCCCGGGGTGGACAACACGATTGCAGATGGCCTGAGTCGCTCCCAGGCCAGAGTCCATGAGTGGGAACTTCTTCAAGAGGTAGCAGAGGATCTGTTTCTTCGATGGGGAACTCCAGAGCTGGACTTGTTCGCATCCCCATCCAACGCAAAACTGCCCAATTTTTGCTCGCTAGATCCAGGGCCTGGTGTTTTCTGGCGAGACGCGTTGGCCCTCTCCTGGGCGGACAGATTCCTCTACGCTTTCCCTCCCTTCCCGTTGATCCAAAGAGTTCTTCTCAGACTGCGCAGGGAGCAAGCAACCATCATCCTTGTGGCCCCCTTTTGGCCCAGACAGATGTGGTTCCCTTTACTGATTCAACTATCCCGGGAACCTCCGCTCCCATTGCCGTTCAGCTCCCACCTCTTGTCTCAGGAGGAAGGTTCACTGGTCCACCCGGACTTAAGCTCACTGAACCTGCACGCATGGCTCCTAGAGACATAGCCATTTTGCGTCATGGGGTCTCGCAAGAGGTTGCGGAAGTTCTTTCTGCAGCCAGAAAGCCGGCAACGCATGCGACGTATGCCATGAAATGGCGCCGTTTTTGTTTATGGTCGTGAGCACGCGATTTTTCCCCTTTAGGTTGCCCGGTGAGAGTGGTGTTGGACTACCTGCTCTCCCTTTTCCGTTCGGGCCTAGCCTACTCCTCTATCAAGGTGCACCTCTGTGCCATCTCTGCCTACCACCTTCCGGTGGGACATCACACAGTGGCACAATTAGACGCCTCACGGGAATTTCTGAGAGGGGTGTTACATCTTAGGCCTCCCATTAAGGACCCAGTGCCTCCATGGGATTTGCTCTTTGTCCTGGAACAACTCACGCATCCCCCCTTCGAACCTGCCGCGGATTGCGAGCTACGTTTTCTGTCGTGGAAAACGCTGTTTTTGGTTGCTGTTACTTCAGCGAGAAGAGTTTCTGAGCTTCACGCTCTCATGTGCAAAGAGCCTTATTTAGTTTTCCACCGGGACAGAGTATCCCTGAGAATAAATCCTAAATTTTTGCCTAAGGTGGTTTCTACACTCACTCTCAATCAGGATATTGACCTGCCGGTCTACTTCCCGAATTACTCTAATAGAGGAGAGGCACTGCTCCACACCCTGGATGTTCACCGCAGCTTGAGGTATTACCTCAACAGAACTAAACAACTTCGTAGTTCAGAGCAACTTTTCGTTTCCTTTTCTGAAAGGACGATGGGCCAACCAGTATCCAAACAGTCCCTGTCTCGCTGGCTTGTCCAGTGTATTTCATACTGTTATGATGTCAAACAAAAGCCCCTCCCGGGAACAGTCTGGGGTCATTCCACTAGGGTGTGGCCACCTCCTTTGCAGCACTCCGAAACGTCTCCACCTCTGCCATATGTGCTGCAGCCACTTGGAGCTCTGTGCATACATTTATCAGGCATTATAGCCTGGACATCACCTCTCAGCGAAGAGCCGGCTTCGGCCTGGCGGTGCTACAGGGTCTCCTGTCCTAGATTCAGGACCTGGAATGTAATTCCTAGTTTCCTCCTCCCAGAATGTTGGCAGCGTTACTGCTTGGGAATCAGTCCTAATGGTGTAACCTGCTGCAAGAGCTGTGTCTCGAAGTAAGATAGTACAGTTACGTAAGAACTTACCGTAACAGTAGATCTTCGAGAACAGCTCTTGCAGCAGGTACCTTCCCGCCCACCTTCCCCCTTGGAGGAGGCATGGCTTAGGCCTTTACTATTAGGGATTTTTCCCTTTTGACTTCTGACGGTGGATCCTCGGTCTCCCATTTCGATGTCAGCCTGCGGCCGGAAGTCTGCGGCGGGAGAACTGGGGAATCGGACGGGACCGCCCCCTTATGTACTACGTCTGACGTCGGAGGCGGGACCGACGTCGGGGGCGGTCCCCGCTGAAGATAGCTGGTTAGAATTTTTCCGTGGGGTCCTGACGCCTGCCGGCTTCAGTCCTAATGGTGTAACCTGCTGCAAGAGCTGTTCTCGAAGATCTACTGTTACGGTAAGTTCTTACGTAACTGTACTATCTTCCCTTGTCAATCTTCACCATTCATTACTGTTTGGGTGTCAGCCAGAGGCACGCACCCGCTATGGGAGGTTTTTTTTTGGAGAGAAGTCGGCACCGACGGTGCCACCCCCAAGAGTGACGCACTGTGTGGTGTACGAGGGAGGGGCGGCCATTAGGTGCCGCAGACTCCTCCTCCATCTCAGTTCTGTTTCTTCCGCTGTCGAGGCAACAACTGCTGCGCGAGTTTTATAGTGCTACGCCATTAGGCCTTCTCTGCGACTTCATCAATGACTCCATCTCAGTTCACTTTCCCAACGCCGTTGTCAGTAAAATCGTTCTTTTCTTTAATATTTTAATGGCGCTGGGAGCTTTTCTGTGTTATAGTTAATTTCGCATCATCTCTGGTTCTGGAGCTAAGCGTAAGTCAAAAGCGGGCCGTGCCCCCATGCGTCGGTGCTCCTGTGGCTGGCATTTTTCTGTTAACGGACCGACATGATGTCTGCCTTTGGTGCCTGGGACCTAACCATGATATGGACAGATGCGATGCCTGCTTCTCGATGGACTGCCGTGTTCTCGAAGTCCACATGTTCAAAGTCGGCAAGGCCCCACTGACTTTTGGAGGATGGTGTCGCTCTCGGGCCTCCCAAGCCAGGTCTCTTGGCTCTTCCTCCGGGTCCCCTCCCAGGCCTATACAGTCTGGTGAGGAGGAGGCCTCCTCATCTTCCAGCCTTGCCAAGGAGGGGTCCTCTTTTGCGGTGTCGGGGGAACATCGTGGCCCCTCCCAGGGCTGCGGTGGCGACACTGCCTCGGCAGTCACCTCTTCGGAGGTGCAGGCTCCCCCAGTGTCGCGGCCCACGGT
Source organism: Neoceratodus forsteri (assembly GCA_016271365.2). NCBI lineage: Eukaryota > Metazoa > Chordata > Ceratodontiformes > Ceratodontidae > Neoceratodus > Neoceratodus forsteri. The sequence continues at coordinate 262,330,335 of CM057454.1, read as the reverse complement.
TGCTGGGCCCGGCACTGGTGGACCCTAGATGCCACCTTCTGGCGCCGTCTCTGATCCAGCGCCATCCAGCAAATGTGGTGCTATGTTGGCTCTCAGTGCCGCTCACAGCACTGTGGGTCCGGTCGACTCCATGAGCGGCGCCGTGTTATGTTCGGATGCTGTGGTCGGCGTCAAGAACTTGGCCGGAGCTGTGGGCGGGTCGAGACCAGGTCATGGAGCTGCAGGCGATGCGCTGGGACTGTACGGTGCCATGCATGGCACTGGTGCCATTAGTGGCACCATTTCTCAAGGGACTCTAGGGGTTGCCAGCATAGCGGTCCTTCTGGTCGTCTCCTCCTCGGAGGCAAACGACTCGGAAGTTGACCCGATCTGGTTCCCTGATTCTTCAGAATCAGAGTCTTTTCTGGAACGTGGTGTCAGGCGGCCCAGCATTCCAATTCCTGAGTCTCCCCAACTATCTTCCTCCGAGGATTCCCAGGCTGGGTTTGGCCTGGAACCCATCGGGGAGGGGTGGTTTGGAGATCGGGGACTGGTCTGTATCCCCAGAGGGGGCTGTGGCAGCTGCCGTTTCCGGTGCTGCCGCACCTTCTCGGGGTGGAATTGGGGTTCTGTCTCCAGGGGCCCCCCTTGGGGGGCCTCAGGATCAACGGAGCCTGTCGCTGGGGTCAAGGAGGAGGGCATCCTCGGAATCTGAGGGGTTGAGGGGCGTCGAATTCCACCCACCTCCCCTTGGGGTGTGGGGAGGAGCCGAAGTGCCGAGCCCCGCCTCTCCTTCCTAGTTTCTAGGGACCCCTCCGGTGGCATTGCTGCAGGTTGCCCTTCTGGACCCTTGCAACCACAGGTGTGTCACAGGGGACATTCCCCTGCCAGGCTCTTGAGAGTTTGCATCCCCAGGGTTCCATTTTGTGACCTGGTTTGATATCCAGGATCCCGCCAGTCCGGGCTCCGTTCCCTGGATTTCAGAGTCCTAGCAGAGGACAGTTGCTTTCTTGTAGGTGCCCCTTTCCCATTCCTCTGCAGCCACCCCCCCCCTTCCAGGCCATGTCGGTCCCACGGGCCTGTTATCCTGGGAGACGTTCAGAGGCTCTGCGAAGGCCTTCCCATCATATGTTAGGTATATGCACGAGCGAGTTTTTCGCCTCTCCCCACCGCCGCAGGAGTCCTCAGGGCATTCTAGTTCCTCACCTTCCTCGACTCCCTCTTCTGAGGGAGAGGAACCCTCTGCCCACCTTTCATCCAACGCCGATTTCAAAGAATATCAGTTGTTCCTATCGAGGATGGTTAAGGATCTCAGTATTTCCTTTCTCAGTCAAGACAATACCGAGCGGCAGACGCATGAATTCCTTGGGGAATTCAGTGCCCAACATCTGGTGGTGCCATCCTGGCTTATTCCTTTCCAGGAGGCGTCTTCTGCACCTGGCAGTCTCCAGCCGCTCCTTTTCCAACCCCAGTAGACTGCAGGGGGAGGTATTGTGTCCCTTTGGAATCTCTAGGTACACTCCCCAACCTGCCTTCAGGATTGCAGTTCCTAGAGACTCCTTCAGGGCGTCGCTGCCTGGCGCACGATCATCTACCGGACTCAGATTCCCTACAGTTTGACCGGTGGGGGCGAAGAGTGTTCTGTTCTTCTCATACGATGTTATGTATTGAATCACATCAGGCTCACCATGCTGCCTACAACAGGCATTTATGATCAGTGCTTTCTCAGGTTCTAGCATCTATGCCAGATATGGAGCAATCCAGACAAGCCATTGCCCTCTCCTCCACAGGCCTGGCGCTGTCAAGGCACCAAGCAAGGGCATCCTATGACACCAGTGAGGTGGCCTCCAGGCTTGTGGGGACTGCGATCTGCATTAGGCGGATGGCATGGCTTCGTCTATCAAGATTGTCACCCCTGGCCCGGCGTAGAGTGATTCGCTCCACATTCCGAGGGACCTGCTTTTCTCCACCACAGCTAGGAGGCTTCTGCAGGGGCTTCCTCCATCTCCTCATCTTCGGGAGACACCTCCTAGCTCTCCTCAGCCTTAGGCTTCCTGTCTTGTAAGGCCAGGGTCTCTTCCTTCTGTTTGTCATCAGCAGGAGGCTGAGGGTCTTGTTCCCTCAGGGATATTTCCTGGCCTCCCTTCAGGGGGCATGGTACTCACCCAAGCAGTAATGAATGGTGAAGACTGACAACGGAAGATATAGAAATTATGTAGCTACCGTAATTCTTGATCTTCTCTTGTATCTTCACCATTCATTACTGATACCAGCCCACCTTTCCCTCATGGGCCTCCTTCTTCAGCGTCTCCTCCTCCCTGCTCGTTCCTCCTCCTTCCCTCATGGCCTTAAAGCCTAATTTAAAAAAAAAAAAAAACATTTTTTGAGCCTTTCATTCTTCTCTCAGAGCGAATTCATTAATTGAGGAGGAGAGGGGAACGAGTAGAATTTATCTCTATCCTGAGGGAACTCTTTCTGATTGACCCTGGGGGTGACCTCTTGACTCCTTCTTAAGCCATACTGTTCAATTCACAGTCAAGGAAACCATTCCTTAAAAGGTTTGGTTCCTTTTTCTAGGTCTCCTCTGGCATGTCCGAATCTCCTATTTATGCCAGCTCCTGCTAGTTAACACTGCCGTGGCTCTCCAGTTCTTGGACTGGTGATCGGCTTGCCTTTCCTTCGGGAGTCAGACTGAGTTCCCACTCTTCCTTCCGCAAAGGGTTGCCCCCTGTAGGGCTTCAAATACCCCCCCTTCCCCCCACACACATCTGTGTTAGCACGTAACAAAGTGCTAGTAGCCTTCCTTCTCCTTCCTAGTTGGGCGCTGTCCTTCGGAACAGATTCTGCCTGGGCAGTCTGCGAGCTCTCAGCTACAGTGTAAGGAGTTGGGGATGCCAGGAGGTGAAAAGAGTCTACCTTTTGTGTAACAAGTTGTGCAAAAGTTGAACCTTCTTCACCAGTTTTCTTAAATGGGATCCTTGCTCCCTCTCCTTGGTTCCAAGCTTACAAGCCTTCAAGTCAATTCTCACAGTTTGGCAGAATTCCTCCCTCCTCCCAGCATCCCCCTTTCTATTCCTCTTCTCTTTCTTTCTTCTCTCTCTCTCTCTCTCTCTCTCCTTTACCTGTTCCTCCCTCAGAGCCTCCCCAGGAGTGAGGTCCTGCGGTCCCATAGGGTAGGTTTCCTCTTTCCTGTCCTCTGTCGGCTTATGCCTTTATCAGTTTACATCTTTTCCTTTCCCTATCCTCAGCTCTCTTGCCTCGCTCTTCCTTTTTCTCATCTTTATTTTGCCTCTCCGCCTTACAGAACTGAGATGGAGGAGTCTGCGGTGCCTAACGGCCGCCCCTTGCGCACCAGCAGTGCGTCACTCTTGGGCTGACACCCAAGCAGTAATGAATGGTGAAGATACAAGAGAAGATCAAGAACTATGATAGGTACATAATTTCCATTCTAGGGACATGGATATGTTGTTCAATCCACACTGTCTGGCAGGTCCCTTGCCACTTTAAATCTTGCCGGAAGGTTTTCAAGCTGGCTTCTCCCACCCACCCAGGTGGTAAAACCCTCGGCTCCACCCCATGATGCCAGATCTTCCTTACCACTTGGAAGCTTAGGTTCCCTCCTTAGTGCTCTACGATTTAGGCCTGGATCCACACTCTTCGGGAATTTCCAAAACTTATTTTAAAATTTACAAGACTTTGGTCTTCGTCTTCCCTTGCAGCGCAATGGACAAGTCAACTCCCAGCTTCCGTCGGTGCCTGTGTGGGCAGAAGATGTCACGGACCGATCCGCACTCCACGTGCGTCTACTGCCTGGGGCTTGGCCATGACTCGCAGGCTTGCGAATTGTGCAAGTCCTTTTTGGCTTCAGTCTTGGAGGACCGCGCTGCCAGACTTCTTCTCGGGCAACCCGAAAAACGGTATCCACCCGGTCAAGTCTAAGGAGGCCTGTTGGGCGGTGTCCACAGTGGCGGGCTCCGTGGAACAGTTGGACCAATTGATTGCCCTCGAGGAGGAGGTGGACCAGACCGGTTCTTCTTCCTCCTCGGCCGCGGCATTTATCCTGTTCTCTTTGGGCTCCTCTTGCACGGCTTCGTTTAAGGAGCTTTGCCAGTCCCTCTCCACCAAGGGAGAAAGGCCATCGGGACATTCTGGTCAGTCCAAGAAGAAGGACTCTAAGGGTAAGTCCCACCGTCGATGTTCGTGGGAGCGGGAGAGATCCCCTTTACCGGACCGTCGACTCTCGACTTCGGTCGAGGTTGCGGATGCAGCTGCTGGCTTCATGGTGCCCCAGTCAGGTCAGCCAGCCGAGACATCCGTCGATGCGGTCGAGATTTTTCTCAACCCGTTGGATGGTTTGTCGACTGGAGAAGCCGACAACCCTACTTCACTGGTTCCCCCAGTGGAAACCGAGGACTTGCCTGTGCCTCCTGTGCCGGAGTCCCCAGTTAAGTTCCCTGTACCAAGGGAGGAGCAGGTTTCCCCCGTCCCCTCTCTGACCCATGCTTGGAACCCCCAAAGGTCTCGGTCTCGGTCCTCTTCCAGATCCAGCCAGTCCCACTGACGTCGGTGGTCTCGGCACCATGAAAAGCGGCCTTGCCGCTCATCCTCGTCATCCTGTTCGGAGGATAGGCGCCGGTGCAAGTTGTGTCAGCAGTACAAGGACTTAATGTGGCAGCAGCTCTTATTGTCCGGAAATAAGCCGACTCAGTCGCCTTCTCCGGCCATTAAGTGGTTGTCACCGGAGCAGCCGAAACAACCCCTCGTAGTGGTCTAGGAGCTGACCCTGGCACCGGCTGTTCGGCCGAAGCTGGCTGCTCCACCCATTGTGGTGGAACCTCCGCCTTCACAACCAAAGACTGGGGCCCCGACCAAGGATTCTCAGTTGGGTCAGGGCTTGCCCCACAGGTTGTCGGTCACCTTCACTACCGATCAACCTTGGCAGATGGAGGGTGGCTCAGGCGCCCGGCAGCTGTTTGCAGACTCCTCGGAGTCTGACGACGATTCCTCCCTGTTCTCCAGACCGCCTGACCTGGAGTCTGCAGGGGGCCAGTTGTGGAAGAGAGCCCATCCTCGTTTTTAGGTTTGCTTCAGCTCATCTCGGAGTCCACTGGGATGCAGCTCGAACCCGTTTCAAAATGGGCCAAGTATCCCCTCACGGAGATACTGGACCGAGGGGATTCCCCCATGGAGGCCTTTCCGGTGGCTGAAGCCATTGTTGGCCCGGCCCTGGAGTTGTGGTAGTGGCCAGCATCTTATCCTGCGCCTTCGGCCAGGATGGCTCGAAAGTACGCAGTCCCCACCGGCTCACTCTCCGGTTTCTCGGGAGCACCCCTCTGCGGAGGGTTGGTGACGGATAGCGTTTTCTGGTGCTCCGGGAACGCTCAGGATGTGGACAAACCACCCGATAAGGAATCCAAAAAGCTGGATTACGCGGGGCAGAAGGTTTATGCTGCTTCCTCCCTAGGTCTTCATCAGGCTAGCTCGGCCGTTCTGATGGCACATTTCTAACACGCCGTTATGGGTTCCCTGGATGAGGTGATTCCTCATCTCCTGACTGACCTTCAGATGACGGTCAAGCAGGTACGGGATCAGGGAAGGGCATGGCCAAACAGCAGCTCCAAACTTCGTTGGACATTGTTGATTCTTGTGCCTGATCAGTAGCGACTGCAGTGGCCATGCACTGCAGAGCTTGGCTGCGGATCTCCACCTTCACGGCAGACACCCAGCACAAGCTGGCAGACGTTCCCTTCCTGGGCACTGACTTGTTTGGGCCGGGGATGGAGGGCCATCTCCAAAGGATCGAGAAGTCCAGTGTCACCTTGGACTCGGTCACATCTGCCCAGAAGGACAAAGGCCGCCATCAGCAGCATAAGCCCTTTTGGCCCTTCCGCCCCTCCGGCACATCCGGCCCAGCAGCACCAGCACCAGGGCCAGCAGGCACACACTTGGCACCCTAAGGCCAAGTCTGCCGCTTCTTCCAGTAGGAAGCCTGGAGGCAGGGGTCCAGGAGGTCCCTCAGTGGGCCCTTCCTCCAAGCCTGCCCAGTGATGGGTTGAGGGGTGTTGCCCCCAACCTCGTCACTCCTCCCCGGGTTCCCCCCATGGGGGGATGGCTCCTCCACTTCTTTTCCGCCTGGTCCGCTATCACCGTGGACCGCTGGGTCTCTAGAAGTGATAGAGTGAGGGGTCTGCCCTCTGGAATTGAAGGCAGTTCCTCCTCTGCTCGAGCCGTCATTACAGGGCAATCGTAACCTCTCTGTTGGCTCATCGAGCTGACAATGCCTGGCTCCTCCAGAAGGAGGTGATCAGCAAGGTGGCAGACCCTCCTTCAGACCGAGGGTTTGTATACAGGTACTTCCTGGTCCCAAAACAGATGGGGGGGGCTGGCACCCCATTCTCAACCTGCATGACCTGAACAAGTTCCTAAGGCTGCGCACCTTCAGGATGGTCACTCTGGCTCAGATCATTCTATCCTTGGAACTAGGCGTGTAGTTTTGTTCTCTGGACCTTCAGGACATGTTCTTTCACGTCCCAATCCGTCTGTCTCATCAGCGATTCCTCCACTTCCGAACAGAGGGATCTCTTTATGAGTTCCGGGCCATGCCCTTCAGCCTCTCTCCAGCTCCCAGGGTCTTCACCAAATGCATGGCAGTGGTGACAACATTCCTGCGGCGCCGAGGGGTCCAGGTGTACCTTTACCTGGACGACTGGCTGATTGCAGCCCCCTCCAGATTGGAGGTGGAGCGGTCCAGGGATCTGGCCCTCCAGGTCTGCTCTCAGATTAGCCTCCTCATCAACGAGGCCAAGTCGGAACTCGTGCCGTCGCAGATGATTCAGTTCATCGGGGCAGAGTTCGACTCTTTTCGAGCCAGAGCCCGGCTCCTGGCGGACAGGGCCGAGGTCCTTTCCTCCTTTGCCCAATCATTTCTGGTTGGGCAATTGTGCCCTGCCCGGGACTTCCTGCACCTTCTGGGCATCATGGCAGCCTGCACCAGTGTGGTCCATTGGGCCTGCTGGCATATGTGTCCCCTGCAACGGGGGCTGGCCCACCAATGGTCACAGTGCTCTGGTCCTCTGGACCAGCCAGTGACGGTGACCCAGGAGATGTCGGACGGCCTACAATGGTGGCTCATTCCAGCTCATCTGCAGGAGGGTATCCCATTTGTCTGCCCGAGCCGACGGTCACTCTGACGATCGACACCTCTCTGATAGGTTGGGGTGCCCATCTGGGGGAGCTCAGGGCCCACGGCCTCTGGTCCACTCAAGAGTCTCGATGCCACATCAACCTGCTGGAGCTCCGAGTGGTGTGTCTAGCCCTCCCGCCTTCACTCCGTTTGTACGGGGTCAAGTGGTTCAGGTCCAGACGGACAACACCATGACCATGTACTACCTCATCCGACAGGGCGGGATGCATTCCTTGCCTCTGTGCAAGGAGGCTCTCTGCACTTGGTCTGTCATGATCAGCCTGGAGGCAGATCTCCTCGCCATCCATGTGGCAGGAGCCTCCAACAGTCTGTCCGATGCCCTCAGCTGGATAGGCGCTGCATTTCACGAGTGGTCTCTCCTGCCTGAGGTAATACAAGATCTGTTCTTCCATTGGGGTACCCCTCAGGTGGACCTGTTCGCCTCCATGTAGAATGCAAAGCTGAGGCTGTTTCATGCCCGGCCCCCTCAGCAGGGCTCGCTGCAGGGGGATGCCTTCTTGAGGCCATGGACCCCGGGCCTCTTCCCTCCATTTCCCTTGATCCACAAGGTGCTTCTCAAGGCGAAGAGGGACAAGGCGCAGGTGATTCTGGTAGCCCCAGACTGGCCCCGCCAGTTCTGTTACCCAGATCTCCTCGGCCTCAGCTCCAGGCTTCCGAGGCGGCTTCCAGCCCACCCGGACCTGATCTCAGTCAACAAGGGGAAGGTTCTCCATCCGGACCTTCAATCCCTGCACATGACGGCCTGGTTCCTGAGTGGCTAGAGTTCCAGGACTTGGGTCTTTCCGACGAGGTCCTCAACATCGTTGAGGCATCCCTTAAGGAGTCGGCCAGAAAATGCTATGCCTTTAAATTAAAGAGATTCTCCATTTGGTGTCAGGACAAGGCGTTGGACCCTTCTTTCTGTCCACTGGCTAGCATTTTGGACTACCTGTGGTCCCTTTCTCAGCTAGGGCTTTGGTCGACGACCCTTAAGGTGCACCTAGCAGCCATCTCTGCTTACCGGGCGAGGTCCGGCAAGCAGTCGGTGGCGCAGGAGAAGGTGGTCAGGCGCTTTTTCAAAGGCCTTGATCACATATCCCCTCCAGTGCAAGAACCTGCACCCCCGTGGGATCTACAGCTGGTATTGGCTAAGCTCATGGGCAAGCCATTCGAACCGATGCACAGGTGCGATATCTCCCACCTGTCATGGAAGACCACCTTCTTGGTGGCTATAACATCAGCCAGAAGGATGGGAGAGCTCCAGGAGCTTTCCATCGAGTCTCCTTATCTGGTCTTCCACAGGGACAAGGTTGTCCTGTGCCCCCACCCGAAATTCCTTCCGAAGGTGATGTCGGAGTTTCACCTTAACCAGGTGTTGACTCTGCCAGTGTTCTACCCCAGTCACACCTCGGAGGCCGAATATAGGCTCCATACTCTGGACCCTAGAAGAGTGCTCGCTTATTATTAGGAGTGGATGGCTGAAGTTCAGGGAGAGATTCACCAGCTGTTTGTCGCCTACGCTGAAGCCGTACCTGGCAGACCTGCAACCAAGCAGACGATAGGCAGGTAGGTTACCTCCTGCATAGATCTCCGTTATAGGTTGGTGGGCATGGAGCCTCCCAAAGGGATAAGAACGCATTCTGCCTGCCATACCCGCTGCTTTGGTGGCTGCTTCTAGGGACGTCCCTATCCAGGTAATCTGCAGGGCTGCTACCTGGAAGTCATCACACACCTTTATTTCCCATTACCACATTGACCTTGAGTCACGCCGGGATGCTGGTTTTGGGACCTCGGTTCTCCAGTCCTTATTCCCTAAGTAGGGGGTACGCGCCTTGCCTCCCTCCTTCCGGAGAATTGCTAGGAGTCTGCCAGACAGTGTGGATTGAACAACATATCCATGTCTGTAGAAATACAGGTTACTCAGCGGTAACTGGAGTTCTAGGAGTAGTATATGTTGTTCATCTACATGACCCACCCGACCTCCCCCACTTCGACACACAACCTGGCTTCCAGCGGGCTAGATCTGGCGTCATGGGGCGGAGCCGAGGGTTTTACCACCCGGGTGGGTGGGAGGAGCCAGCTTGAAGACCTTACGGCAAGATTTAAAGTGGCAAGGAACCTGCCTGACAGTGTGGTTGAGCAACATATACCACTCCTAGAACTCCTGTTACAGATGAGTAATCTGTATTTTTTTCACCACTCTGGATGGCACACCTCTTGAGGCAGTTCAGTCCTTCAGGTACCTTATTGTGTGACTAGACAGTAAGCTTGACTTCTTTGTGCCCTGTACTGCAACAAAGACTGCTTATCTCCACATGTCCACAGGGAGCTTGTTACCAAAATGGTGCACCTTGTCTTCGACTACGCAGATGTGGTCTACGGCACCTCCCTTTCACTTCCCTAGCTGGACAGGACACCCTCTACAATTGCCTCTGCCATTTTGCTATAAACTCGCCACCCCCCAACCACTGTTCACTGTATTCATCCCTGTTCATCCTCCCTCTGCCCTCTCATCGCCAGGCTCACTGTGCCTCCTTCATATCCAGACAGTGGTTTGGTTTCCTTCCCTCTTAACTCTCCTCCCAACTCCTCCTGCTTCCTGTCCCTTTCATTCCAGGGACCATCACACTTTTGCCACACATCACCCCAGCTTCGCTGCTGGGCAATCTGCCTTCTGCTATTGACTTCCCATGCTCTGGAACCAGCTCCTCTCCTCCCTCTCTCCATTCCCTGGCTCCTTCAGGCATCAGTTGAAACTTCAACCCCTCCCCACCTTTTCCTGTTATCCTTCCTCCTGATACCTCCATGACTGCGCCTTAGCCATCCCGAGTCCCCACTCTTGATTTAATTTCCACACCACTACAGTTTTCTACCTTTATTACACTGTCGCGCAATAACTTGCCCTCAGGTCAGTCGCCTGTTGCCAGTATTGTTACTGTTCACCAAGTATTGCTGCCCCTTCTATATATGCACTTGCTAGGCATTCTTATTCAGCTGTAACACACTTTATTCTGTGCACGTACAACATTTTTGTATTTATCTAAAATGTTTCCTAATTAATTTATTTTTTTACCAAATGTTCAAATGTTTTGCTACTGTGTGTTGTGCTGCTTTTCTTCCGTTGTTCCCCTCCCCCCCGGGTCGCACATGGACACGGGCCTTGGCTCAGTGTGCCTCTCCTGATTAACACAGTTTCAAATATAGAGGATAATGGCTGGGGAGTGGGTGATAACCATGCTGTAATCACCTCGAGTGGTTGCTAGGGCAACATGGTAAACCTCGAGAGTGCAGCTCGAGAGGTTTACTGTAGCCCTAGCAACCACGAGAGGTGGTTTCAGCGTGGTTGTCACCCGATCGCCAGCCATCATCTTTTATAGTGTATGGTCAGAAAAACACTGTTTGCATTCTATGTGTGAGAATTATGGAACTCTGGTGCATTCTTTTTTGTTATGCCACTGTTTGGAAGTTCCGAAGTGTGGTTAATAACTTTTAAAATTCTAAACAGTGCATAACAAAGCTGTGTGACTGCTGATTATGGTGGTTAATAGGCACTTACCATACATTATAAGTAAATTAATAAATGATCAAGTTGTTGCAGTACATGTGAAGATTCCATTACCTGGGGGCTTTCTGAGAGTGCTGCTTCATTTTTTAAACTTAAACGCACATTGTCTGTTGATTGGAATGCAGTTATTGTTTACTTATTTACCAACCTTTTTCTTAATGGAAATAGTTGGGGGGGGCCCATGGAGCCCAAAGGAGCACCTCTCGCTGGCAGGGGAAACTCTGTTTTTTTCTTGTTGCTGTTAAATAAATAGAAAGGGGGATGGAGCCCAGGTGAGGTCTCCTGTAATTCTCGGGAGTTGTGACTGGCAAGGGGAGGGAGACGAAAACCTTTTTTTAATTATTTTAAAGAAGACCGAGTCCAGGCTGGGGGGATGGTGGAAGAGTGGGAGAAATCGAAATGGGCACAGAGCCCAAGATAGCTGTCCCCTTGCTGGCAGGAGTGAGGACCAGTGAGGGGAAATGCACATTTTTTTTTTAAATAAATAGAAATGTGACTGCCCAAGTGAGTCCTCCCCTCATTGGGGGAACTGCCATCACAGAAGGGCAGAAGACCAAACACCATTTTTTTATTTATATTTTTAAAGAACAAGAGGAGATGGGAACAGGGAGGCAAGGCAACGCAAAGTTTATTTAAAAAGACGCCCAATCCCGAAGGCTCTGGGCGCCGTACAAACAAAATTACACATTTAAAACAAGATCAATAAAAACACGAGAGAAAATTATATAAGCATAAAAATAATTAACCCATATAAGAACATTCCCCATAAGTAAAAACTAACCATCAAATTACCAGTAGCTGTAATTGTAACTCTAAATGGACAGCTTAATCCAAAAAAGGCCAGGGTGAATAGTAGGGCTTTCAGGCAGGCTTTGAATACCTCCAGTGTAGGGGCCCCCTTGACCCCAAGGGGCTGTGAATTCCACAGGACGGGGCGGCGACACTAAACGCCCTGTTGCCAGCCAATTTCAACCTCGTCCTGGGAATCACCAGGGGGTCCTCCACAGGAGGAACGGAGGGGGCGAACCGAGAGAGACAACTAGAAAGGGACAGGATCAGATGTGTTTCAGTACAGTAGCTGCTTCTTGTTGTTTTTACAGGGTTTCTTGTGGATTTTATTTGGTAGAAGGTTATTTCTTTTCTTTCTTACTACTTCTAAGGGGCTAGCAGGGTATTGTTTTTGGGGTTGTTGGAAGTTTGAAAACTGGTTTGGTGACTGTAAGTGGGATCATTTGTTGGCTGTTTCACTGTGTAACAGGCTACGCTGGTGGAGGGCCTATTTCTTCTGATTTAAAACCTATTTGGTGGGATTTGCTTGGGGCTGGTTATTTGAATTGGAGACCTATATCTGTTAATTTCAAGCCTATTTTGATGTGTTGTTAGTGAAGTTGATTGAATTGGAGACCTGTTTCCTTTGGTAGCAAACATATTTTTGGGGCTTTGAGTTGAATTTTGATTCCTTTTTGCTGACTTCACTAGCTGCAAAGGTTAGTGCATAGGGGGGAAGGGTGTTAATGGTCTGGCCAGGTTTCACTCAGCTAATTGACTGGAGGCAGAGCTGAATCAGGTTTGTGGTGTTAATTGCTTTGGCTTCTCAGAAGGAACTAGAAGGGGACAGGATCAGATGTGTTTCAGTACAGTAGCTGCTTCTTGTTGGTTTACAGGGTTTCTTGTGGATTTTACTTGGTAGAAGGTTATTTCTTTTCTTTCTTACTACTTCTGAGGGGCTAGCAGGGTATTGTTTTTGGGGCTGTTGGAAGTTTGAAAACTGGTTTGGTGGCTGTAAGTGGGCTCATTTGTTGGATGTTTCACTGTGTAACAGGCTGCGCTGGTGGAGGCCTATTTCTTCTGATTTAAAACCTATCTGGTGGGATTTGCTTGGGGCTGTTTCTTTGGTTGCAGGGCCTGGAGGGGCAGACACAGGGCTGATACACTCTCAAGAGAGTGGGTGTGAGGCCTAATCCCACCCTCCCCACCCCCTCCCTCCCCAGAGCTCTGCTATTTATAGGGGAACACCTGCCCTGCAGTTGGAGGAAAAGGCTGCAGGTGCAGCTCGTGTAGTTCTAGCCACTGGGGCTTGGATTTAAAGGCTGGGAGAGAGGAGCTTAGGGAGTTGTTCACTTCCCTTATAAGTGTACTGTGTTGTACTGCACCTAGTAACAGGGTTACCGGTTTACTGTGGGACTGTATCTAGGATTAGTGGGTGACCTGATTAGTCAGTAGGGGTGTATCTTGAACTAGTGGGGAATGGTGGCTCACCCAAGGAAACCTACTTGGAGGGGGATGGGACCACACGTCATTAGGGCCGGCATCTTTGGGAGGGTGATGGAGTGCACAGGGTGTGGGGCAGCCATGATACTGGACTGGGCTTGGATGTTTGGTGGTTGCCCAGTGTGCTACCAGCTGGCACAGCTTAGGGAGGAGCTTGTGGGGATTACAAGACAGCTGGGGGAAGGGGGGAGGTATGGTTGGGGAAGAGGGCAGGGGATCTCCCACAGGGTTGCACCAAGCACTAGGGGCAGGGGCATAGAGAAGGGAGTGCAGGAGAATACTCTGGGGTCACATAGGGACCCTGGCAGAGGGGGGCCCAAAGGAGGACACTACCAAGGAACCAGGCAGGTAACTGGGGACCCTCACAAAGGGGGGCCAGAGGGACAACAGTCTCAGGGAAGTAGGCAGATGGCTGGAACTGGACAGAAGGAAGCAAGGTGGGGAGGTGGATTGGACCTTATGCTCAGTCACTGCTTCAATTCTCTTCTTTTGCTTGAGGATGAGGGGGGTGATGTAGCCATGACAGGGGTGGTTAGAGATAGAAAGGGGGGGTAGGAGGCGGGGCGGATAGCAGGAGGAACAGGGGGAACCTGGAATGCAGGAAAATGGGGGGAGCAGTGGATCAGAGCAGGAGGAGCAGGGGGAAGAGGGAGGAAAGCGCAAGGAGAAGGACCAGTTGGGAGGAAAGGGCAAGGAGAAGGACAGAAGTACAAGGAGGATACAGTAAAGGGAGCTGAGGGTTTAGGCCAGGGGAGCACGACAAGCAAGGAGGGACTGAACGGAGACAGGAAGGAAGGGAGGACAAGCCAGGCTAGTTTAGCGGATGGGGGAGAAGGACCAGTCGCGAGCAGTGAGGGGGGAGTTAGCAAGGCATAGAAGGATACTCGGGAGGAGGAGGAGGAGGCATAGGATCGGAGAGGAGGGGTGGCCAGGGTAAATGAGGGGCGGCATGGCACCCAGACAGGGAGGAACAAGGAGCCGCTGGGTGGAGGGCCGGAGAAAAATGAGGGACATGGAAGGGGGGGGATGGAGGAAAAGGAGCAGTCAGAGTGCTCCTGTTGGGGTATTCTATGATCAGGGGTATCAAACGGGATAGGGAGGGGGAAGCCTGGCCAGTTAGAACAAAATGCTTCCCTGGACTAATGGTGCACAGGGCCAAGCATGAGGTATATCAGCTGGCAAAGGATTGTGGGGGTTCCCCGGACATACTGGTCCACCTGGGTACAAATGACATTGAGGGAAATAGCGAGCTAGAGGTACAGGCAAGGTTCAGGGAGCTTGCCAGGGTCTGTCATGACATAGGGTGCATGATTTCCTTCCCGGAAATCCTGCCAGTGCCAAGGGCTAGTGGGGATCACAAAAGGAAGATTAGGGAGATAAACCAGTGGCTGAGGGAGTGGTGTGAGGCCAGAGGGTATGGGTTGATGGGGGATTGGGGAGACCTGGGAGGATAAGGAGCTGTATGCTAGAGATAGGCTCCATCTCAATTTGGAGGAGAGGGGAATCCTTAAGTTGAAAATAGAGGGGTTCTTTGGTGAAAAGTGGGGTTTAAACTTGTGATGGGGGAGGGATGGGAGAAAAGGCTGTCGAGGGGGGTCCGATAAAGGAGGAACTCTGTCTCCACCCCCCTGGGGAGCTGGAGGAATGCGGGAAAAGGCCAACTGGTAAAGTGCAGACCAGGGGAAAACGGAATCCCCATGAAAACACGAGCAGGGGAAATGGAAGTATAGGGAAAGGGTGGAAGGTAGTCCTGCTAAATGCCAAGAGCTTGGGAAGTAAAATGCCTGAGCTCCAGGAGATGCTAACTGAGGGAGCAGTGGATGTGGCAGTGGTCACTGAGACCTGGGCCACCGCAGGACACGACTGGGACCTGAGCCTGGAGAGTTAAACTATGTTCAGGAAGGACGGGGAGGGAAGGGAGGAGGGTAATATAGTCAAAAACTGCATTGGCATAGGGGAGTATAGGAGGCGGAGGAACCGTGGAGGCGATTTGGGTCACCTTGATAACAAGGGGGCAAGAGAGTAAAATAGAGTGTATAGACCCCTGCACTGGCGGAGGAGCTGGAGAAGAGTCTGGTGGCAGATGTGGGGAGACACTGCAGATTGGGCAGGGGAAGGGTGGTGGTGTTGGGGGACTTAAACATGCCAGGAACAGACTGGGAGACTATGACATCCTCGGTGGCCAGGGAACAGAGGTTGTTGGATGTCTTTCAAGACACGTTCCTAACTCAGCAGGTGGGGGAAGCGACTAGGGAGGCACGGGTGCTGGATGTGGTCCTGGCAGACAGTGACCAGATTGGGGGCCTGGAGGTAAGGAACCCATTGGCGGTGAGTGACCATGCCTCGGTCTGGCTCTGCCTGGACCTAGGAGGGGTAAAAGGCTTGCAAAGATGGAGGTAACTGACTTATGGAGGGCAGATTTTAAGGAAATGAGAAGGATTCTTAAGGAGCATTTGGATGTGACTGGGTCAAACATGGATGCTGACAGTAGGTGGGAAATAATTAGGAGATGGGTGCAGGATACTACCAGCACCTGTGCCAGAATAAGACGAAAATGCGGTAGGGCCCCTAAACCCTGCTGGTGGACCAGGAGGTGGTGCGGGGAAAGAAGGCAGCCTATAGGCAGTTCAAGTGCTCAAGGAGTGAAAGGGATAGAGAGGAGTACGAACTGATGGCTAGAAGGGCCACTAAGGTGGTGAGGGCGGCTAAGGCAAGGAAGGAGCAGAACCTGGCCAGGGAAGTTAGGAGAAGGAACAAGGGGTTCTTTAGATACATTGGGGAAAAATGAAGGGTGAAGGGGCAGATTAGCAGGATTAAAACAGGGGAGAGATGGGCACAAGACCCGGGGGAGCAGGCTGGGTACTAAATGAGTGCTTCACCTCAGTTTTCACCAAGGAAAATAGGGATGCTGCATCATACATGGGAGGAGACAGTGATACTGGGGGGGGGGACCCTTACTGATCGGCGGGTCTGGGGAGAGGGAGGCATCACTGGCAGGAGGGAAGGCTAAGCAGGGAGAAGAGGTAGCGGAGGTGGAAATCACAGCAGAGAGAGTGAGGGAAGCCCTCAGGTCCCTTAAGACAGAGAAGGCACCGGGGCCGGATAAATTACATCCCAGAGTGCTGAAAGAACTTGCGGATGTCCTGGCGAAACCCCTGGCAGAGCTTTTCACCATCTCTCTGAGGACAGGGTGGGTGCCCCAGGACTGGAAGGTGGCGCATATAGTGCCTAGGAGGGATCAAGGGAGGTGGCAGGGAACTACAGGCCTGTCAGCTTGACATCGGTGGTGGGCAAGGTGATGGAGGGCATTGTCAAGGAGAGGCTGGGGGGGGACCTGGAAAAGTCAGGGTGCCTGGACGCTAGACAGCATGGATTCGTCCCAGGGAAATCGTATCAGACAAACCTTGTGGAGTTCTATGACTGGGTGATGAGTGCCTTGGACCTGGGTAGACCAGTGGACGTCCTCTTTCTAGACTTCAGCAAGGCCAAGGCCCCGAGTTTTCCGCGATTCTGCGGCCGCGGCCGACCGCGGAAGTAGCCGCGGAATTTGTGGTCACTTGTGGAAATCTTGGCCATCCGCGGAATTCACAGCCGACCGCAGAATTTGCGACAGCAGACCGCAGAAGATAGAGCTGAATGAGCCCCAGACTACAATTTCTTTAAAGATCATTGGCAATCTCGTTTTTGTGTTTGTGCAAAAAAGAATGGATTCATCAACTTATTGGTTCAGGATGTCCTTCCTGACTTGTGGAAATTCTTTTTTTTCTGAAACTGTACCTAGTTTTCTAGTTTTTAATGAATAAAAATGCAGTGCCTCACATATTGACGGTCTTGTTCTCTTGCCTGCTGCTCTGCCCGAGGAACGCTCTCTGACGACAATGTGGAGTGGGAGTTTTGAATCGGCCCCGCAGCACTGCACCCCCACCTATACTCTGCATTCTTGCAAGACTGTTCCAGTCCGATTCTTTACATCTAATACTGACATGTCCTTTACAGAAAACATTTCACACAGGGAATCCTCTCCGAAGGCAACTTCTAGCAAGCTGGAATGATTGATCGAGAAGATGCCCTCACATGAACAGGAGTCCCAATAATAAAGCAAGAAATGTAACACCCTGACAAAGGGTAGCAAAAAAAAAAAAAAAAACTATTATTTTATATTTAGTATACCCTGATTAAAAAAAAAAAAAAGGTCACGAAGAAAGCCACAGACCTCGGGCTGAACGCAGTCAAGCCATACACTGAGATCGTGCTGATTTAGTAAGAGGGGAGCACACACACACACACAATGTCTGCTATGCAGAGAGAGGTTAGAATCTAAATTCATTGCCACCAAAAAGAAATGTTAATGTTCAAAACCCCAAATAATCCGCAGTACATAAGGTAAGAGGACGTACTGGATGACAGCACAGACCATGCCAGGACTTTCACTTTGGAAACTGCTTTATGGCGATCGTATAAAGCAGTGCAAACATGTACAGCCTTAAAAAATCAATATATTTGAACAAAAGGACATTGCTGACAACAGTTTAGTAAAATGTTAGTCTTTGAACATGTAGGCAGAGACAAAACGATTTGAAAAGACTGCCAAGGCTTCCTACACAGTCACTGGGTAAAAAACAAAGAAAATTATCTCCACCACGCTCCAGTATGCCGACTACTCCAGATATTTACAGGGCATAAAATGTATTAATAATTGCTGGGACCATGGCTACCTCTCAGTGTCACCCCTCCAAGTCATTTAGAAGGCTACAATAGATCAGGAATATTAAATCAACAATATTGTGCCCTCCTGGCAAGTCCCTAGTAATTGTTTGAACAGAGTCCCAGGTCAGAGCCCCGGGAGCAACGGGGGCTTCTGTTCAAATTCACAAACCGTTTGTTTTCCCGTCAATAGCGGTCCACAGCCCCGAGCCCCGGAGAGCCCCATCCTTGTTTACGGCATTCAATATGCAATTTCTGTCCGGAACACTAAGCTGACAATAAATACATTAATTAATAAATTCAGAAAGTATTATCCAACAAATAAATAGACCAAACAAGAAATAAACTCTGCCATGCTTCTGTTTTAGAAAACATTGAAACATCACATTGCTAATGGATTTAATAAACATTTATTGCACAGCCCAGGTTTACTTTTTCTTTTAAATATATAATCGGGCTGCACTAGGGGTCTGTACCAGTGCAGTGGGGGGTACCAGCAAGGAGTGAACATGTTGCTTTTTATCTCCCCCACCCCCAGTCCAGGTTGGAGCCATGGTGGAGCAAAGGTGGCTTCATGTAAAATAAAAAAAATGTTTGGTTTCCTGCGATCTGCACACACCGGCTGCAGAAGAGTATAAAAAGCACAGGCTACACTTTGCTGCTGCACAAAAAAAGCATGCAACTGTTTGTCCAACTTTTCCTCTCAACTAGTTGCTTAAGCTTTTATTTGAATCTCCAATCCCGCTGGTCAGCGGTTGTTGCTGGCTTGTCGCTCGCTCACTGATTGCGTCCATCTGCTGCTGTCCTGTTTTTCCTATCCGGCCCACTCCCACTGTCTGTCTCTGCCTATTCAGTGCCCAGAGACTTGGAGAATTGTTTTGTTTTGCTGCCAGCCAGTGCCCTCCCTTGCTTTGCTCTCACCTCTTATCAGTAAGTTTAAAATATTTTTTTGTTTGTAAAATGAATGTATGACTGACAGGTGACAGTCGATTGGTCTCTGGTTTGAATAATTTTCTTAATTTCATTCACTCAGTTATTTGATAGAGTGCGAGGCAATCCAGCCTGTCTGTGGACAAAACGGACAGACTCCTTGATTTGGAGTTGGCCAGAGGGAACCTCTGTCTCTCCTGCCCTGTGGACCCGACGACTTTTGCTAACAGAACTGTGTTATACACAGTCTGTATTTAATGATATTTTGCACATGAAATGTTGTTTATAAAAAATGCAAACATTTTGCTTGGCGGTAACTACTTATCTAAACTTTCGGGAGAGGGTCACCAGAATTTATACCTATTGTAAATTGTGGTGATGTTCCTAATTCTGTGGGCAGATATTTTCTGCATCTTAGAAACTATATGAGAACCCAAATGGCATGTGCAGTGTACAGTATGCCAAGGAACCTCTCTCTCTGCTGTTTTATGTTTTATTGCAAATAAAATATTGGCTTAGTAGCTTTTCTCTGTTTTCTTTAGTTCTTTTAAAGCTTTATAATCAGGGGTGTGCAAATCCTATTGCCCTCTGTCCGGGGCAAGTAAGTTTCCTTAGAGGGCACATTCAAAAAGCGATTTGAACACCCCGTTTATAATGATTTTGTATATGTGATCGGATCTGTCTGATAACATTACCGGGGGGGGCGATGTTTTCAGCATAGTCACCGGGCATCCACAAACAGCCCGGAAATAGGTTTTTCCAGTCAAGGTGCCAATCAGTGAATAAGTAAAGCATCATGTCTTGAACAACTGCAGAGTTTTAAATACCCATTTTAGGTTTGCATTGAGGCAAGCAAAGAACAGCATTTTATTACTATAAAAATGTTCATGCTATGGTAAATGGGAGGTGGGGGGTTGTTTAGGGTGTCCTACAGCATGTGGATCAATCGTTATGATATATCATTATTTGTTCTGCATAACTATGTATTTAATGATGACTTTCTCACCTATATCTGCCCTGTAGAGCCCATGTGCCCACCCCAAAACACAATGTCTCTGTTTGTTTGCCTCTCTGCCTGCCTCCCCCTCTATTACTTTATCTATTTACATCTGCCAACCAATAATCATTTTAGTACAATTGGATCTGTGGATTTGGAAATCAAATATATGTAACCCTGTGTGATGAGCACAGATATCTATTTATCTATCTATCTATCTGTCTGTCTATATCTGTCAACTGTAAATGAAGTAATGTGACAACACTGATAATTGAAATTAAAATTTATATATTTATATAGAGATGTATGACAGAGTAAAATGCTTATGATTTTTTGTGTGTGCGTTGTGTGTGTGTGTGTGTGTGTGTGTGTTCTAGGCAAAGCAGTATTAATAATAAATATGATATTGTGTGACATGCATTACCCATTCTGACTCTCCTGAAGATACTGTATGTGAAGGTGGTGTTCAGCGAATGTGTTATCTTTAATTTCACTGTACAAATAACACAAAGAAGACACACACACAGTTTGTGAAAAGGATTTATTAGCGGCTGAATAGCTTGCTATACAAGTTAATTAAGGATGAAAGCCAAGGGTGAATGTTACAATATGAACACTTGACTGGACTGAAAAATGTCAATTATGGAGAAAAACAAAAACAAAGTGTGAAAATAAGGGGAATAGTGTGAAAATCATGTGCCGCAGAATTGCCGCAGAAATAACCGTCCCTTGCCGCAGAAGTTCTGTGGCAAATGGGAACCCTGCCGCAGAACTTTGCTCCAAAGTGCCGCAGAAAAATTGGGGCTCTGAGCAAGGCATTTGACTCTGTTCCTCATGAGGGCCTGTTGGATAAGCTGGGAGAAATGGGGGTGGGGAACCAGATGATCAGATGGATAGACAATTGGCTCCAGGACCGGACCCAGATGGTCGTAGTTGGCGGGATAGTCTTATCCCCAAGGAGGGTCATTAGTGGGGTCCCACAGGGATCAGTCCTTGGGTTCCTCCTCTTCCAACGCCTCGTCTCTGACATAAGGACAGGTATCAGGGTGAGATGAGTCTCTTTGTGGATAACTCAAAACTGGGCGGTGGTGGATGGGGAGGGGAGGAGGGGAGGGTGGCCCTACAGGGGACCTGGAGGCTCTGAAAAGATGGTCTAGAAAGTGGAAGCTGAGGTTCAATACAGGGAAATGCAAGGTACTGCACCTGGGGCAGAAATCCGGGCCAAGTGTACACCCGGGGGGAGGGGGTGCTACAAGTCTCGATGGCTGAGAGGGACCTGGGGGGTGGTGATGGATGTCAAGATGAACAACTCAGAGACTTGTAGGAGGGCAGCAGCCAAGGCCAACAGGATGCTGGGATGCATCGCTAGGGGGATCACCTCCAAAAGGAGGGAAATGATATGATACTCCCTCTGTATAACTGCTTGGTGAGGCCACACCTCGAGTACTCCTGGAGAGGGTCCAGAGGAGGGCAACCAAAATGATTTGGGGCTTGGGGGACAGGACCTATGGGGAGAGGCTCAAAGAGCTAAATATGTACACATTGGAAGAGAGAAGGGACCGGGGGACATGATAGAGGTCTTCAGGTACATGAAGTGGGTAAATAGGGGAGGAGCAGTCAGAGTGCTTTGAAGGAAGGAGGAGGGGCAACTAGAGGCATGGGTGGAAGCTGGAGGGGGGGAAGATTCAGGGGAGAGAAAGGAGGAGGTGCTACTTCACTGAGAGGGTGGTAGAGCAATGGAATGCGCTTCCCAGGGGGCTGGTGGAGGCAGAGACGGTGGAGGGGTTCAAGAGGGGGTGGGACAGGTACAGGGGAAGGGTTCTGGAAGCAAAATCCAGTGCAGCGAAAATATCCAGAACTGGGAAGGGAGAAGCCAGAGAAGGCGAGGGGGGCAGCAGGGGCAGCTCCCAGGGTGGGGGCTGACCAAACAAGCAGACACGAAAGACCGTTAGGCCTATTCTGCTGGCATTATAGTATGTCAGTATAACCAGGGCCCTAACCGTGTAAGGCCTTATAGGTGAGAAGACCCACCTTAAAGAGGAACCTCCACCTGACCAGCAGCCAGTGCAGCTCACGCAACAGCGTGTAATATGACAGAACTCTGGCTGCCAAGTAAGTAACTGGGCAGTCGCGTTCTGCACTAGCTGCAGTCTGCGGAGAGATCCTCTCACGACCCCAAGGTAGAGCACATTACAGTAGTCAAGCCTTGATGTAACTAAGGCATGTATCAAAGTGGGGAGGTCCAGAGGCAGAACAAGGGGCTTTATCCTGGCAACATTTCTGAGGTGGAAAAAACAGGATCGGATGGTGGAAGATATCTGCACCTCCATCATCATACTCCTATCCAGAATGACATCAAGATTTCGCACCCTAAAGGAGGCCTTCAGTGGAATAGGTCCCAGAACAAGTCCAATCTCTGATCCAGAGGCCATCCCATCACACACTGTATTCGACTCCACCACCAATACCTCCGTCTTATCGGGGTTCAGTTGCAGCCAACTAGAGGCCATCCAGTCATTGATCTCAGCAAGGCAGCTGTTTAGCATGTCTGCCATGTTGGATGTTCCTGGGGCAAAGGATAAGTATAGCTGGGTATCATCAGCATAGCAATGAAAACCCAAGCCATACTGCCTAATGATCCTTCCCAGGGGCAGCATATACACTGTGAACAACATTGGGGCTAATACCGACCCCTGAAGTACTCCGCAAGATAGGGGGCTGGGGGTGGAGGATAAATTTCCCATCACAACCTGTTGCCTCCTGTTGGTTAAAAAAGACTCAAACCAGCAGATGACAGTGCTGGTGAGTCCGCAGAATTCTCTGAGGCGGTCAAGCAACACACAATGGTCCACAGTGTCAAATATTGAAGAGAGATCAAGAAGAACAAGAGTTGTCCTCTCTCCTCGATCTCTAGCCCGGAGGACATCATTCTGCACCCAAACAAGCGCTGTTTCTGTGCTATGCCTCGCCCGAAACCCGACTGGACGTGTTCGTACAACTCGTGGGTCACAAGGTGCTCCTCCAACTGAAGCGCCACTACCTTCTCCACAATCTTCGCCAAAAAGGGAAGATTGGAGATAGATCAGTAATTCGCCCTAACCTCTGGGTCCAAAGATGGTTTCTTTAAGAGTGGTCTCACCAGTGCCTCCATCAAGGCATCAGGAAAGACCCCTTCAGACAAGGAACACTGGACAATCAAAGCAAACACCGGGCCAATGGTGCTGACGCATGTCATCAAGAAACGAGTCGGGGGGGCGTGGCCTGCTGTGCTGAAGATGGCTGCTTGATTCTACATCTCCCTGGATTCACCAAATATCATCATCCATCCTACAGATTCCAGACTTCCTACCTTCACCAACATCTGAGATCTTACTATATGTACAGTACATCGCAGAACAGCTCTGGTACAGTATTTTTATTGCCTTATAATTACTGAACAAGTTATCTACAGCTTTTCAATTTCTCTATTAAGGCCTACAATAATGGCGGACCAATCTCCACATAACAGTTCTCTTAATAGAGTGGAGGCAATGTTCCAGCAACTAATAAGTGAAATCAGTGTATTAAAAATTGCATCTCAACAAAATAATAATATGCAGGCACTTGATCAAAAAATCAGCGCTACTGATGTTAAAGCATCTCAAAATGAAGATTCCATTAACACATTACAGGCTACCATCAGGGAACAGGACAGAGTTATTAGGAACCTTCAGGACAAAATAGATGATATTGAAAATAGAAACAGACGTAACAACCTTAGATTTCTCAGATTTCCTGAAGGTGTTGAACTAGGAGATACCAGTGCTCTTCTAACTCATGTACTTCCTTCTTTGCTTAAATTACCAGCCGGCCAAGACCTAGCCATCGAGAGATCTCACCGCACCTTAAATCCGAGGCCTGGACCCGACCAGAAACCCAGGCCCATCATTGCTAGATTTCTAAACCACGCACATACTGAACTGATTCTTCAAAAAGTGAGGCAATTAGGTGCACTTACTTGGCAAGAAAACAGAATCCTAATTTTCAGAGACTATTCTAAAGAATTATCTAACAAACGAAAAGCTTACAACCCCATTAAAACGATCCTTCGTCAGCGTGGAATTAAGTTTGCACTGTGTTACCCTGCAACAATGCATCTTTTTTTGAATGATTCTACCAGAGATTTCAGTACCCCAGAATCTCTCTCTGAATTTCTGAATTGGACACAGTCCGCACTTACATTGCCTTGCGATGCTAATGCAGCTCGTTCCTGCTCCAGCACAAGCACTTCGCAATTACAATGTCTTGCCCTTCCTGCTGAAACTGTCCTTCAGGTCCCTGAGAAATCTGCAGCCATCATATCTGCCACTGTAGTTCCTGCCAGAAGCTCCGCACGCATACAAGAAAAAAAAAAGCATCTGGTTCTTCTCTATATAATAATACCTGCTGTTTAAATAATATTTCCACCTCTCCAGCTTCCAACGTGGAACGTCACATCAGTTTTTCTACTCCTCTTACCTTGTCTAACAAATTCTCCCCACTCCAAGATGATCTGCACTCATCTACGGAGGATCTGAGACAGACTGTATCCGACACGTTTACTCAAGACCTGAAGAAGCTCTCAATGGGGAATGACTCCCGATTCTTCCTGGGCTGATTTTGTGTCCAGCACTCCCTTTAAATCATCTGAACCACCCAAAAAGAAAAGGAGAAGAAAATCGAAGAGCAAGGCTACCTGAGGCTTTTCCCACTAAAAAAAAAATTTGTAATAAATACTATGGCCCATAATTAGATGTGGTATAGCAGTTTCTCACCAGAATCCCTCCTCTTACACCACCTCATTCGATTCCTTGGTACATTTACCAGCGCGAGTCTCTATCGCACCTAACAGGTTTGGAGCACTTAAATGCAGTAAATTGCTATCGCTGCTATGAAGCCTGTATCTGTCTGTGGGAGGTGAGCCAATTGACAATGGAGGTATTTAATCCATGCAGGAGTTACTCTCAATGTATTCAATGGAAAAAAAAAAATAAGAGAAAGAATAAATATTACAATGTTTGTAAGATCTCTTCTAACTAATCCTTGTGTGGTGCCAGACATTAGTATATATAATTGCTATTTACATTCTAATTTTTCATAAGCTTTAGCACCACCATGTGGTCAGGCACATACATGCATATATATATATAGAGTTCTGTATTTCATATCAGTGTGCCCTTAACCCCTACTATTATAGCATTTTTCCACATAAATCCTATCATTTGGAATGTGGAGGATGATTAGACAAATACTCTAAAATCATTTACTTATTTAATATTTATTTTGCATCACTTCTGGTATGTAGTGCATCAGGTGCATTCCCATTATATCTCACAGATTTTGCACCAAAGTATGCTTCCAATTGTATTTCTATACATTTTTTTCCGCCTTTTCACATTACTCTTCATCCCATTTTCTTCCAAATCATTGGAACTTATAAAAATGATTCCGCAATACACTGATGCACTATGAACCTATGGTATATACTGCATTCCCTAACCTAGCTTATGTGGATTAATACACATCGGGCATCCTTTTATCTGGCTCACACTGTTCCAGCATTATCTGCCCTCATGTTGGTATACTTTATTTAATATTGTACTTATTGTCAGGTCCAAGCTAATTCATTATGTTTGGAATTTAACACTATTACATAATTATCCTTTTTTATTTGGTAGAATGATGTTTTGTTTTTTTCCAGGGTAATGCTTTAATTACCTCAGTACAAATCTCAATTACACTTCTTTAATATACTGTTATATAAAGTTTAGTATCTTAAGATTATAAGGTAAACTGTATCTTGAGATTCACTAATTACTCTACACGCCTAGTAGTGTAGAATGAGAGTCCTGGTATATTTACCGACTCTTATTGCTCTGCATTTCATAAAAGTTTCAAATTAATATTCTTGTTACTGAGTTTATACTAATGTTTGTTGGTTCTAATGTTTAATTACTTGATATTCCTATCTCTATACTCTCCCTCTGTGAGACAAAATGAATACAAATACTCCATCATCTCGAACCCATACAAGTTAAGGGCCCTGCATACATTTGTTTATTATATATATTTACCTTTTGAATCTGTGACATCCTCCAAATTAATGGTATTGAGTCCCTCATTCCTATTTGTAACTAATTACCTTATATCCTAGTACCATGAGTGATCTACTCTTACATTCATGGAGTGTCAAGGGACTCAACTCGCCCTGTAAAGTAACTTAGTGCACCTATCTTAAAAGCATAAACACATATTGCTTTCTTACAAGAAACTAAACTTTTATCAGAGGATTCGATCAGACTTAAAAGGGACTGGGTCGGTCAAGTATATGTGTCATCTTCTCCATCCAAAAACATGGGGTTGCTATCTTAATACATAAATCTCTTAATTGGCCCCAAAAAAATCATTAGAGACCCGGATGGTAGGTGGATTATAACCGTATTAAACACCACAGCAGGTCTGCTTACGTTGTGAATGTATATCCACCAACTTTGATTCACCCATTTTCTTCCATAATCTATCCCAGCAATTATGATTAATAATAAAAATAATTCACCTATTCTTATTGGTGGTGACTTTAACTTAGCACTACAAGCATATTTAGACAGAAGTAACTCATCACATGATGCCCACCCCCATAGTATTAATGCTCTATCAATGCTTATGAAGGATTTAGGTCTCTCTGACATTTGGAGACTACATCATCCCAGACAACGAGATTACACCTTTTATTCCTCTTTACATAAATCATATAGTAGGATTGATTATTGGTTCTCTTCTCCCCTCATTACTGAAAAAATTATTAATACATCGATTCTCCCTATTGTTATATCTGATCATTCCCCTATCAGTTTGCATTTAGTCTGGGGTCCACCTTCTTCTAAATCCCCATCATGGCGTTTAGACCCACTTTTACTCAGAGACCCTGAATTCACTCCTTGGATTAAAACCCAGATTCAAGATTTTCTTTCTATTAACGATACTCCAGATATGTCTCAAGGTACTATCTGGGAAGCATTAAAAGCCACTATTAGAGGTAAAATTATTAGTTATGCAGAGCATAGAAAGAAATTAAGAGAACAACAATTAGCTAATTTAGAAAAATCCCTTAAAGAAAAAGAAACCCAATACTATAAATTAAATAAACCCAATCATAATTCACAGCTTCATCTGGAAATTCTACAATTAAAATTAAAATTAACGAGTTGATATCCAGGAAAGCTGACTCTGCCCTTTTAGGATTAAACACGTTATTGGGAACAAGGGATAAATGCGGAAAGTTGCTCTCTTACCAGCTAAAACTCAACAGATGCAGAGACATATAGCAGGTCTAAAGATCCATCAGGTCAGACACACACAGACAACCTTTCAATCAATCGTATTATGCAATCCTTTTACCATCAACTATACATAACCTAATACTACAAATCCCAACCTAATACAACATTTTCTGGAAAAATTGAATCTACCCCACCTATCCCTCAGGACAAAGCTGTGCTTGATAAACCAATCACTTTTGAAATCCAAACTGCTTTATCATCATTAAAAACAGTAAAGCACCTGGCAGTGATGGGTTCCCTATTGATTTTATAAAACCCTATCTGATACTCTTTGTCCTGTATTAGTCAATGTATTCCAAGAAGCAACCTTAATAAAGAAAGTCCCATGCACAATGACCGAAGCCATTATAACAGTCTTACCAAAAAAAGACAAAGACCCTTTTCTTCCTTCAAACTATAGACCAATCTCACTTCTTAATACTGATGGAAAAATATTTGCCAAATTATTAACTCTCCGCTTAGAATCTTTAATGACTAAACTCATCCATACTTCTCAATCAGGATTTATCAAAAATAGAAACAGTTCCGATAATCTTGCCATTACTCAATTTAATTCACAAAGCAAAACTCTTAAAACCCTGCAGCTGCAGTAGCCATTGACTTTGAGAAAGCATTTGACTCTCTCAATTGGGAATATCTATATCAGGTGCTATCTCATTTTGGCTTTACAAATAATTTTGTGCTTGGATTCAATTATTGTATACCTCCTTCAGCTCGAGTTCTCACAAACTCTATTTTGTCCCCTCCTTTTACTTAGCAAGAGGCACCAGACAATGATGCCCCTTATCGCCTTCATTGTTTATACTTGCCATGGAACCTCTTTCTGCGTCCCTACGTCAATCCGGTACAATTAAAGGCATTACTATTGGTAACTCTCACTATACTTCACTCTTATATGCAGATGATCTCCTTATTTTACTTGAAAACCTTGAAAGTTCCGGGCAACCTTTGGTTAAACTACTGAACGACTTCACCTCCCACTCCGGACTAGCTCTAAACCTTAACAAATCCAAAACGCTACCATTGAATACCCTTTGTAGTCCCCTCATGAACAACTCATTAGGCTTTCGTTGGGCCCCCCAAGGTATATCTTATCTTGGCATTCGGATCACCCTGACATTGAATAAATTATGGGATGCTAATCTTTCCCCTCTGTTAACCAGTATCCAAACAACACTTGATAGATGGAAGCTACTTAAACTTTCTTTTAATGGTAAAATTTCCGCCATTAAAATGTCTATAACTCCTAAAATATTATACCTATTTTCCAATATCCCTTTGATACTTCCCTCTAGTTTTCTTACCAAAATAGACAAAATTAGCGGCAGCTTCATTTGGGAAGGCAAAATACCTAGATTTAGTAGTAATAAACTTAGATCCCATTGGTCAAAAGGTGGCTTTGGCCTTCCTTGGTTCCAAGCCTACTTATGGGCTTTCCGTACATCTCAAACAATTAAATGGTTTAACAAACCCAACATCCAGTCTCCTTTATGGGTCAATATGGAAACATCCTTATGTCCTGGTAATGTGGTGACTTCTTTCCTTTATAACACCCTTACCTCTTCTTTAAAGTCTCACCCTACCATAGCTGCTTCTATATTCTATTGGAAAATCATTCACAAGCATATTAAATCTAACCCCAAACCCTTAGCTTACACCCCATCTGGGGTAACCACCATATATCTCTTGATAATCACCCCATTTTTTGTTGTACCTGGAAAAATAAGGGTATTCTCTTTTTGCATGATATACTTGAACCCAAGTCATTAAAGTTAACATCTTACACCGACCTATGAGGCATATGGAATCTTCCCCATCAGGATTTTTTGGAAATATCTACAGCTTCGTACCGCATGCAACTCTTACCTCACACCTTCTCTATCAATTCTCTGTATGATAAGCACATCTCTAAATGGATAAAAACAACATCCAATTTAAATAGCACTGTTTACAAAGATATTTGTAATATCCTTCCTGACTACTCTGTCAATGCTAAAACAGATGGAGTACTTTGCTACAATATAATATCACCAATGCACAATGGTCCAGATGTTGGCTCTCCTGTCACAAATCTTTTAATGATAAACGCAGTTCCCTCATTCAAACCAAGATCCTTCATTTGTGGTACATAACTCCTGTTGTATTACAAAAAATGGGTTTATTGAACAATAACAATTGCTGGCGCTGCAATTCCCTCAGTGGGGATTTATTGCATATCTTATGGCACTGTCCCCTCATACAAAAGATTTGGCACTGTACTCACAGATTTGCAATGAAAGTGGTAGGTCAACCTTTTACACTGGACCCTAAACATTGCATTCTTGGTATTTTTAATCACTGTTCTTATAAAATTTCATATTCGCAGAGCAGATGGTTAAATATACTCTTCCTTCAAGTTAAGCAGCACAATCCTCATGCATTGGAGATCCAACATAATCCCTACCCTTCCTGGTATCATTAACCAACTATTGCAATATGCCTCTCTGGACCGTATGACATATATCTTGTCTGACCGACTCATGTTATATAACAATTGTTCGCAGGGCTTTTTTAATTTTTTGGAATCAACTAAATCTTCCAACACCAATGTATGGACTTAATATATATGGATTTTCCCCTTTTACTGATACATCATTGTAGTATCACTTTTTTCCCCCTTTTTTTTATAGTTTCTCTCTCTCTCTTCTTAACTTTCTTATATATCTTTTCTTTCCTATACTCTGTTCTCAATTGTTCTTTATTACTCCACAATCCTTTTACGAATGTACTTTTTTCCCTTTTGCAGCATCATATATATTATGTAACATTTTAATATAAACTGTATCTAATCATACTATCCGCTTTAAGTTCACTACAAATGTCAAGTATATGCTAATTACATGACCTGTATTGTTTACTATATTTTAAACCAAAAGCTCCTTGTATTATTGTAGCAATGTTCTTATTATATGCTGCCTCAATTTCTTTAAAAAAAAAAAAATCCTCACATTGTACTGTACTGTAAGAGGTTTGTCTGTATATCTTATGAAAAATTAATAAAAAAGTTTAACTGTAAAAAAAGAAACGAGTTGGCACTGGGCCCAGTTTGCAAAAGGTGTGCTTCAGGTTGGTTGCCACCCCAATGACCTCACTTACCTCCACTGGTCTAAACTCCCACTAACCAGGGGGAGTGCACTCAGAACATGTCAGGGGCGACCACTGCCAGCCAGCTATGGCATTGCTGACTGGGGGAACTCCCTGCTGGATACTGGACACTCTGTTCGAGAAGAACTGAGCAAACTCTTTGCATTCAGCATAAGAAAAAATCTTCTTCGGCTGTAGACAGGCTGAACAAAGTAGCCTGTCCACAGTCCGAAAAAGTAGAGCTGGTCGGTTCTTCCCGGCAACAATCTCCCTGGACAGGACCACTGCCTTCTTATGGTTGATTGCCCCCTGGTATGCATTATAATGCACACGCAGGGCCAGTTTGTTTCCCTCCAGGCCAGACCTCCTCCAGCAGCACTCCAACCTCTGACCCTTTCTCTTCATCTCCCCGAGTTCCCCATCAAACCATGGGGACCTCAGGTAGGAAGATCTGGGTCACACACAGACAGGTGCGAGGGAGTCAATGGCATAAGATAGCACTCTATTACAAGAGCCCACCATGGAACCAACGCCTCCGACGCATGCATTACCCACACCAGATTGATCGGCTACCACCAAAATCCCTCCGGGGTCGATTCTTGCAAAGGACGACAGCTCATCATCTCTGTAGGGGTAGGGCACGCTGTGGGAGACCTGAACATGAACTGCACTGTGCAGTGATCAGACCATACCACTCTATCAATCTTGAGATCATTCATCTCAAGTCCCAGTGAGAACACAAGGTCCAGTGTGTGTGGCCGCCCTGGTGTGTCGCGGCAGAAACAGCTTGTGACAGGCACAGAAATGACAGCTGGAGCTAAAGGTTAGTGATATAGTATGGGTAAAGAACAAGAGGGGATGGGAACAGGGAGCAAAAGGTTTATGGTATAGTATGGGTAAACAATGAGAGATAAAATACTAATTGGGAAAAAAAAATAGTGGCGGCATATAAACAAATACTGGCAGCCATGTGTAGTATGGGAAGGGAGAGTGCCTACCATCTGAAAGAACACCAACTTATCCCCCAGCTGCAACTTTTTTTTTTTTGAAATCATAGTTTTATTGATTGTTTTTCTGTACCATACATTAACGGCAAAACATTGTTATACAGAGACACAATAAAATAAACGAACAACAATAGCAAACAAAAGACATACAGAAAGGAAAAGCAAAATAATAGGCATACTAAAACTGTATACATCTAGTACTTAATGTGACCAATGTAGTTCTTATACATTGCTAATTCAAGTATTATACAATCATATAATAAGTATGCAAGGGGAATAGAAGGGTAGATTGTTAAAGCATTTAATTTGTAGGTTGGTTGAGATTCAGTGAAATAAGATTTAAAATCTCCTCTTAGCATCCCAAAGTAAATTGAATAAATCTGAATATATTTTAACTGTCTTTACCAATATCACTACTGACCCCCCCCCGGACCAACTCTGGCTTGGCCTATTATAGCATTACCTCAACCAGTCTCCCCCAGTCTATTCACTTGAGATAATTCATGAAACATAAAAAGGAGGTTCCCTAAGCATGTCTGGCCAACACCTCCTGAACGTCTGTGTTCTCGCGTTCTGCCTGGTAATGGAAAAACGGCAGCCAGCGGGTTGTAAATCTTTCTTTACTTAGCCTTAACTTAGCTGTGAGCTCTTCCATTTCCAGTAAACCCACACAGATACCATACCAGTCCTCTAATATAGGGATATCTTGGGTCAGCCATCAGTGCGTGATGGTCTTGATAGCTGAGACCACCAGTATATTGTATAAATATTTCTGTGCCTTGGACCTAATCATCTTCGAATACACCTAAGCAGCCAGTTCAGGGGCTCCTTTGGGAGGTTTCCCCAAAAGATATTTTCTATTGCATTAATAATCTGCTGCCAGAAGGCTTGGAGCTTAGGACAAGTCCAGAAGATGTGAGCATGAGTACCTTTGTCTCCACAGCTCCTCCAGCAGAGATTTGAGGAGTGCTGGCCAAAATGCTTAGTAACTACCGGTGTGCGAAAAAAGCGCATCACGATCTTCCACCTGAATTCCCTCCAGAAATTGGAGGCAGTAGTTGAATGGACAGCCTTCCACACCTGGTCCCACTCCTCATCTCCCAGCTCACACCCTGTTTCCAATTGCCAGGCCTCCCTAATGTATACCAGAGGGTCCTGCTCCAAAGATGAGAATGTGGACACCATTCTCAACACCAACCCCCCGGTGGGTCTGAAGAGTGGCCTCTGCTGCTATCAACTCTGCGAAAGGATTATTTCCCACTGCTGGTCTGTCACTGTTCCCTCTCTCTTGCAGAAAATGCCTAAATTGTAGGTACCTTAAAAAAATCTTGTGTAGTTAATCCAAACTCCTCAGACAACTGCTAGAAGGATTTAATGATGACCCCTGTATATATCTGCCCTATCCTGACAAGACTTTTCCCAAACCATCTCTTAAACTCCAAGTCCCATCTTAGGGGAGCAAAGTCCAGACATGCCCTGATGGGGGTATTGCCCTCCAACCCCAGTTCCAACCCAGTTTTCTTGTTTGCTTCTACCCATGTACCCTTGATGGATTCTGTCCAGGGGTTATTTAGCCGAGACAGTTCAGTCCCTGCTTGTTCTTATAAACCAAGTCTCCAGTATCCCTAAGTGAAGAGAGGGGTTTCTCAATTTCAACCCATAAGGGGGGTCTCCCCTGCAGACATCAAAGGAATCAGGGCCCGAAGTTGGGCTGCCCAATAGTATTTCCGAAAATCTGGGAGCCCCAAACCACCCCAGGTCTTCGCCCTCAGCAAGGTCTGCCATTGCACTCCAGGGTGTTTACCAGCCCAGATAAACTTGGATAATGAGGACTTAAGTGATTTCCAAAAAATACCCAGGAGATTCAGGGGGAGGGACTGGAATTAGAACAAAAAGCGAGGGAAAACATTCATCCTCACACTCTATTCGACCTGTTAATGAGAGGGGGAGCTCCCCCCAGCGGCCCAGGTCAGACTGAAGCAGGAGTTTTAGATGATTATTGGCATACAGTCGATTCACATCCCTGGGGATTCAGATACCCAAGTATTTAATACTTTCTTTTAACCATTTGAAATTACCTACTAAAGGTGGGATCTGCCTTGGAATCCGACCCAGAGGCAATATCTCCAGTTTAGTTTCATTAATTTTGAAACCTGCAACCTTCACAAAATCCCTTAACATGGACTCAAGAATTGGAGCCTGTTTCACCAGGTCTGTGATGTACAGGAGGGTATCGTCTGCATATAAGGATATTCTGATTTCGGATTCCCCCAAACCTAATGCCTTTATATTCTTTTTTTTTTTGTATTATGTTTATTATAGTTTTTCAAACACCATACAAATATAATCATTTGTGCTACAACATTATAGGTACAGTACATCCTCTGCCATGTGCGGGGATGTCAAAAAGCAATATACTTCCATCACTTACATTTGTATTGTTAGTAAGTTAATACTTACATTGTATAGCATGGAGAATAAAAAGAGACTAGAATCACAAGAAGCTTTGCCTGTACCTTCTTAATAATAAGGAGATAGAACATATTCTACTTCATTACCGTTTTTTTACTCTGTGATCTATGTGGAAATAAAAGAATAAAGATAAAGGTGCTTTGCTGTGACTCTGTATATGTCTCACTGTGTTTTATTTCTACTAGGGTTTATATAGGAATTCTGTACTGCAGATAATTATTTATTTAATCATCCATTAATGGCCCACTCAGTATTCTCCTCTCTCCCTCCGTTGTATAGATTTGGGACCCCTAGGATGTCCATCCCTCCCGAAGGAGTGTGGCTTCCCCTAATGTTAGGGTGGTCATGTATGTTGCCCATGTATTCAGGAACCTTTCCTCATGCCCCTTTAACACATATGTTAATCTGTCTACTGAGAGTGCCTTCAGAGTCAGGGTTTTCCACTGCTCAACCGAGGGGATGTTCCCAGTGACCCATACGTTTTGTATTCCTTGTCTAGCTACTACTAGGAGTATTTTGATCTGTCTAGGATGTAATTCCCATTCCCCATTCTCCTGCCCAGCCACTTCTAGCAGTAATGATGTTGGGGATGCTTCCAATTGGTATCCTGCTATTTTATTCAACTCAGTAATTGCCCCTCTCCAGTATTTCTGAATTCCTGGACATTCCCAATAATAATGCATCCAGGTACCCCTGGCCCTACTGCATTTCTCACACGTGGGTGATATTGCTGGACAGAACTGATGTACACTAGCCGGAGGATAATATAATCTAAGTAGGAATTTATACTGTAACTCTTTATATTTATTACAAAGTAATAATCCCATGTGAAAGGTCAGTATCAACTCCCAGCAGTTATTTTCAATAACCATATTAAGGTCTCTTTCCCATCTCTGTTTCGCCCTCTGGTGATCCCCTTTAAAATACACCCTGTCTAATTTGGCTGCCCGGCCAATCAATCCCTTCTCCTGTGTTTGGGCTCCAAAGATTTCTCTTTCTACCTCTGCCAGTATAGAATCCTCATTAGTCTTTCTGTTCAGACTCTGCCAATATTTCCAAGTCTGGAAAAATCTGAGGAGATGTGAAGCTGGGATCCCTATGTTCATCTGGAGATCTTGAAAAGAGTGCATTCCCATTCAAGAGATCAGGTCCCCTACACATCTAATACCCTTGTCCTGCCATAGTTTGAACCCCTGATTCCCTAACCCTGGTAGGAAATCCAGATTATCAGCTATGGGTACTAGTACAGTATTTTCTAGGTTAGCTCCCCTCCGTTGTCTGATACAAGCCCATGCCTCCAAGGCTGCAATTACCAGAGGGTTTGGATGCTCCTGCCTTTTATATGATTTCATTCCCTCTACTCCCAGATAGGTAATGAGTCTACCAGAGCACCCACTCTCTTCTAGTGTTAGCCATGTGGCCGCTTCCCCTCCATTGACCCAGTTATGAATATATCTATACTGAGTGGCTAAATAATAGCCCTTCATAGAAACATAGAAACATAGACTTTGACGGCAGATAAGGACCGCTAGGCCCATCTAGTCTGCCCATTTCCCTACCTACAGGATAGGCCGCAGATCCTAGTTAACCAACAGCCTATTTCTTCCTACCCCCCACAAGAATTGCCTTATGTCTGTCCCATGCATTCTTCCACAGTTTTAGACCCCACAACCTCCTCAGGAAGGCTGTTCTATGCATCCACTACCCTCTCTGTGAAATAATACTTCCTCACATTGCCCCTGAACCGCCCTCCTTCTATCTTTAAATTGTGTCCTCTTGTTCTTGCAAGTCTCTTTTTCTGAAAGATGCTACCCTCTTGGACTTTGTTAATTCCACTGAGGTACTTCAAAGTTTCTATCATGTCCCCCTCTCCTTCTTTCCTCAGGTATACATATTAAGCTCCTTTAGTCTCTCCTCATCGGCTTCTCTTGCAGACCCTGCACCATTTTAGTGCCGCCCTTTGGACTGCCTCTATCCTGTCTATGTCCTTCTGGAGATGGGGTCTCCAGAACTGGACACAGTACTCCAGATGGGGTCTCACCAACTGTCTGTACAGAGGATAACAACTTCCTGTTTTCTGCTGATGATGCCTCTCCTATACATCCCAGTATACCCCCAGCCCTCCTACTGCCTTCTCACATTGCTTGCTAACCTTAAGGTCATCTGATATGATTACCCCCAGGTCTCTTTCCTTTTTTGTTGTTGTTACTACCTCCCCACCCAGTATGTATTATTCCCTTGGGTTTTTGTTTCCCAGGTGCATTATTTTGCACTTCTTTGCATTGAATCCTAGCTGCCATACTTCTGACCATTCCTCCAACCTTGCCAAGTCCCTTTTCATCCTTTCCACGCCTCCTTGTGTATTAACCCTGCTGCAGATCTTTGTGTCATCTGCAAAAAGGCATACTTTTCCTTCCAGTCCCTCTGCAATGTCACTGATGAAGACATTAAAAAGGACTGGACCCAATACTGAACCCTGCGGTGCCCACTAGTAACCCCCCTTTCTTCAAGTGGACTCCATTTACAATTACCTTCTGTGTCCTGCTGTCCAGCCAATGTTTTACTTAGGCTACCACCCTGGGTCCCATTCCCAGGCTGGTTAATTTGACTATTAATCTTTGTGTGGGACTGTGTCAGATGCCTTGCTAAAGTCTAGGTAGGCCATGTCCACAGTCCCTCCTGGTCTACTACTTTGGTCACCCAGTCAAAGAAATCTATTAGATTCGTCTGACATGACCTTCCCGCCGTGAACCCATGCTGCCTTGGGTCCTGTGCTCCACTGGCCTCTAGGTACTCGACTATTCTTTCCTTCAGAAGTGACTCCATCACTTTCCCTACCACAGAGGTCAGACTGACAGGTCTGTAGTATCTTCCTGGACATAAGTCTCCACCACTCATTCACACTAGTGGGATTAGCGCCGGAGGCACTAAGACCCATCGGGAACAAACTTTTTGCTGGAGGTGGTGCAGAGAGGCGAGCGCCCGGTTACTGGCGCTGGACAGCGATTTCGTGATAATGACCATCTCGGCGACGACCTCCTCCAACCGCCTCAGTTCCTTTTTTTCCCGCCGTCGAGTGCGCTTCAGTGACGACGTCGCTCGCCTGTCGGGAGTCAAACTTCAAACTAGCGCATAGTTTTCAGTTTGTTTTTTTGTAACTTTATCACGATAAGTAGTATCGCTTAATTTTATTCTATTTTCGTTAAATTTTTCTAATATTTAAATTTTACTTGAAGAAGTCTCGGCCTACTGGACGGAGTCGACCATGAGCAGGTCAGGTGACGGTAGGGAGACTTGGTATGAAAGCTGTTCAGTCAGCCGGGCTGGGTCCGGTCAGCCTCCTTCTCCTCAGCGGGGTTCCGACAACGGTCAGTCCGATGCCCGGGGGGATGGGCGGTCCCCCCGCCGGCATAAAAATAAATAGTCGCATTCTCGGCACCGTTCGGCCTCGAGCTCTTCTTGACCCACAGGTCAAAAGAAGGCATCACTCGGGAGTAGCCCTCTGGTATGTCTGCGGCGTCGGCCTTTCGGTTATCGTTGCTAGTTGCGGTCTCCTTCTTGGTCGCCAACTCCGGTAATCGTCGTCCTCGACATCGGAGTCCTTCCCCGCCTATAGGTAGGACTCCAGATGAGCAGTTTCATCAGTGGGCCGCTCTTATGGAGCAATGGGCTCGGAGGTTGGTTCTTCTGCCTGGCTCGGTTGCCTCGGAGCCCTTGGGCCCCTCCGGCGATCAGGTAGGGCGGTTGGACCTTCCTAGTCGCGTGGCGCCTTCTTCGGTGCCAGCGACTCCGTGCTTAGGTGTTTCCCCCCCTCACATGGCTGCGGCGCAGGGGGCCTCACCGATGCCCTTATCTCCTGGTTTTTTTCCTTCTCTAGCTTTCCAGGTTCCTGGGGCTTTTCCAGTGCCTTCGGCAGGGTCTGTTGGCTTGTCAGCGCCGTTTTCGGTGCCGCTGGGTCTTGCGGCGCCGTCCACGGCGCCGCGGGGTCTCGCGGCGCCGCCGGTGGTGCCGTTGGATAGAGGCGGCGCCGTTGGCGTGTCGTCCGCGGTGCCGTTCTGAGCGCCCGATCAGCGGCATCGTCCGCGGTGCCATGCGCTGGCGTCGTCGGCCCGCGCCATGCCGGCGTTCTCGTCATGGCGCCACGAGCGCTTGCGGAACGCGTGCCTCTTGGCACCGTCGCCTCCTTAGTGCCGTCTTCAGCCCGTTTTGCCGTCTCGGCGCGGCAGCCATGGGGTCTCTCCTTGTTTTCTGCTATTTCCTCCTCTCTAATTTTCCTCCTTTCCTGTCCAAACAGTCCTTTCTGGACCATCAGGAGATGATGTTGAGCCTGACCCAGACCTTGGTTGGGTGATGAAGTGGAGGAAACAGGATCTTTCTTTGCTACAGAGCCTGTGGTGAGGACCTGTCCTTTAAGTCTCTGTTGAAGAACCTGGGATCCCTCTTTCTCTCCAGACTACAGACATCGATCCTGGGAAGATATTAAGACTCCAGTATCTTCATGCTTGGAGATCCCTCAGTTTGACTCCTCCGATCCAGCCTTCCTTGAGGCAGCTGTCTCAAATGGTATGGAATAATCCTGCTCTTATTCCCTCAGTGGCTAAATCCATTGATAAAGTATTCAGCTCCCAAGGATCGTCCATTTGGCATCCCAAGCCTTTGCGGATCCTATTGTAGTCCTGGCAGAGAATGGCAAGGTCGTTCTTCCTCAAACTACTACAGCTCGACCTATTAACAAAGAGTCTCGTAAGATTGATACATTAGGTAAGAGAGTCTTTGCTGCCTCCACTCTAAGTATCGTGTTGCCAGTTATCAAGGCTATTTTTCTCAGTATGAGTATATCCTGTGGCACTCTATGAAAAAGAATGGTTGAAGCTCTTCCAGATTGATTCCAAGTCAGAGCTTCTTCTGACCGTTATTAAGTATTGAGTCAATAACCAACAGGTCAAAGCCGCCATGGGCGCTTTTACACCTGCTTCTCGCTCAGCAGCGCAGGTTTGTACTGGCCCATTCCTGGCTGCGTACTTCGGCTTCACGAATGATGCTCAGCAGCAGGTGATGGCGCTGCCTTTGATGGCTCCTTTCTTTTGGCCCTCAGGTGGAGCAAGCCTTAGAGGCCACTCAGAAGACTAGATCGGCCATTAAGTTGGCCAGACCTCCGCCTGTCCCTCTCGGGGCATGTGAACAGAGCGTCAGTTTCATAGTCGTCAGTCCTTTGAGGCAGGCAGGGAAGCTTCCATAAAAGCCAACCTGCCCAACCTCAAAAGAAGCCGCAGCAAGCGCAGGGCCTAAAGCTCCCAGTGCTACCTTATAGTCGTTGGCCCAAGTTCCATCCACTCTGCCCGAGTGGAACTTTCTCCTCCGGTGGGAGGTCGTCTGATGTACTTCTACAACCAGTGAAGTCCATAATTTCGGACAAATGGGTCCTTGGATAATTTGCGAGGTTATTCTCTCAATTTCTTGAAACCCCGAATTGTCCTCCCAGGCGACAACCCAGGTTGTCGGCCTCTCAGTCAGACCTCCTCACCAGGAGATCCAGGGCCTTCTGAACAACAGGGCAATAGAACTGGTGCCCCGCATCTGCGAAACACAGGGTTCTACTCCATTACTTTCTGGTTCCAAAGAAATCTGGGGGATCGCCCCATTCTAGACCTCAGAAGTTAAACAAATTCCTCCCAGGGAGAAATTCAAGATGATTTCCCTAGGTACCCTGTTACCCTTGCTGCATCAGCGACTGGCTGGCCTCTCTGGATATGCAGGATGCTTACCAGCATATCCCGTCCACCGACCCACGCAAGTTCCTTAGGTTTGTAGCTTTGGGTCAGCATTATCAGTTCAGAGTCCTCCCTTTGGGCTATCCTCGCGCCGCATGAGTTTTACAAAGTGTTGTGCAGTTCTGTAGCGCATCTCAGGAAAGTCGGACTCCAGTGTTTCCCTACCTGGACGATTGGCTTCTAGCAAGCCCTTCCGTCAAGGGACTTTGGAAGCCTGCAAGCGACTTCTCATCTTCTCACGTCCTTGGGAGTTCTGCTGAATTTGAAAAAATCAACTGCAACCCTCCCAGAGGCTCCTTTTCATGGGGCGCTTCTAGACACCTCTTCAGCGAAGGCTTTCCTTCCAGAGGACAGAAGACTCGACATCCTTGAATGGCCCGTTACATCAGGGAGAACCAATCGGTTACAGCTCTCTCGATGCAACGCATGTTGGGTCTCATGGCGTCCTCGGTCTTCACTGTCCCTCTGGCCCGACTGCACATGAGAACCACCCAATGGATGCTCTCCACTCAGTGGTCCCCGACCTCTCACCCCAGTCTTATCCCATCAAGGTGGCCGGGCCCTTGAAGGTCTCTCACCTGGTGGTCTCAAGAAAACAATCTCCTGGAAGGATTCCCTTTGCTCCCCGGATCATCAGATCTCCATCACCACAGGCGCATCGCTAATGGGATGGGGAGCTCACTGTCTCTCCCTCCACACTCAAGGTGTATGGACTCAGTTGAAACTCATCTCCACATAAATGTCCTGGAGATGAGGCGGTCCTCTATGCAATCCGAGCTCTGAAGGATGTCCTTTGTCACAAGAACATTCTCCTTCAAGCGGACAACAAAGCAGTGATGTATTACATCAACAAGCAAGGATGCTCATTCTTATCCCTTTGCAGGGAAGCAATGAGGTGTGGGAGTGGTGCTTGGAGCACAAGTCTCTGATTCAAGCGGTTTATCTGCGGGTATACAAAGCGACCTAGCAGATCACCTCAGCAGAGCGAGGCAGACCCTCACGAGTGGTCTCGATCCAGCCGTAGCTCGGTCCCTGTTCAAAGTGGGGGCGCCAGACCTGGACCTTTGCATCCCACTCAGCAAAACTGCCCCTCTTCTGCTCCAGAAATCCAGGGCCTGGCATTTTCTGTCAGGATGCGTTCAGGCTGCGGTGGACAAACGCTTTCTTTCGCCTTTCCACCTTCCTCTAATCCAGAAGTACTCCTCAAGTTCGAGTCTCAGGGGACCAAGATGATTCTCATTGCTCCTTCCTGGCCTCGGCAACTATAGTTTCCTCTACTCAACAGTATGTTGGCAGCCTCTCGAGACCACTTCCTTTGCAAATCAGTCTTTTGACTCAGGGTTAGTTGGTCCATCCCAACCTGAAATCACTTCACCTTCATGCTTGGCTCCTGAAGAGATAGAAGTGAATCGGTTCAACGTCTCGTAGAGTCTCAGACATCCTTCTGGCTGCTTCGGAAGCCAGCCACCCAACATCACGCTTCCAAATGGAGCGTTTTCTCTCTGGTGTACAAAATCCTCTTGGAATCCCTTTCCTGTCCTCCTGGCAAGGTTCTGGAGTATCTTTTGGACCTGTCAAACTTAGGTCTTCAGTACTCCACAGTTAAAGTTCACCTTAGTGCCATCTCAGCGTTCCATGAGCGGTTTTCTTCCTTAACTCTGGCTCAGTTACCTATAAGTGAAGAGATTCTTAAGGGATTCTCCATACCAGACCCCCTGTTAGCGTCCAGTTGCAGCCTGGGACATTAACCTGGTGCTGGACATGCTCACTCGGAAGCCTTCGAACCCTTAGCTACCTGTGAGCTAAAATTTCTTACCTGGAAGACTGCCTTCCTGGTGGCCATTACCTCAGCCCTGGGGTCTCTGAGATACATGCCCTGATTACGGACCCTCCATTATACTGTATTCCATAAAGACAAGGTAGTTCTCCAGTACTCATCCTAAATTTCTTCCCAAGGTTGTGTCAGAATTCCATCTAAACCAACCTCTGGTACTTCGCTTACTCAGCTAATTTCCAAAATGAAGGAGCAGGCTCTTCATTCCTTGGATGTTAAGAGAGCCTTGCGGTTCTATTTAGATAGAACCAAGGATGTTATAAGACTCAGCAACTGTTCGTTTCTTTCAGCGACACCGGCTGGGTCAACCTGTCGCTATTAGATGCATCTCTTCATGGTTAGTAGCATGCCGTCATGCTTGCTATTCCATGGCTCAAGTTAAATTAGAAGGTAGAGTATCGCTCACTCTACTAAGGGATCAGCGGCATCCCTAGCGGAAGTCGCGATGTTCCAATTGCAGATATATACCAGCGCCGCCACCTGGAGCTCAGTGCATACCTTCGTTAAGCACTATGCACTGGATGTTCATGCTGGCTGACATTCCGCATCGGCAGAACTATCCTTAATGGGCTTCTATCTTGAGCACGTGAGCTCTGGCTCTCCTGCCGCCCTTTTGGGGATTATCAGCGGTACTCTCCCACTGAGTGTGAATGAGTGGTGGAGACTTATGTCCAGGAAGATAGGAAAATACGTACCTACCGTAATTCTTGATCTTCTTGGGCCGAGTCTCCCACTCATTCCCACCCTACCTCCATCCCGAGCTCACCGCTGTATTGGTCTTCACTCCCTCAAATCTTTAGGCCGTGAGGACTTCTTTACTGACCCTTCTTACGGGTCATACGGACTATCTTATGTCCGTTTTTAATGTTAGGTTTACTCTTTCGTTAGTTGCTGCACCTCCTGGTAAAAAGGTACTGAGCGGTTGGAGGGTCACGAGATGGTCATTACCGCTCGAGCCGCTGCTCTGGCGCCGTGTCTCGCGGCGCCGTCTCTCGCGCCGACCCTCCAGCAAAAAGTTTGCTCCCGATGGGTCTTAGTGCCTCCGGCGCTAATCCCACTAGTGTGAATGAGTGGTGGAGACTCGTCCAAGAAGATCAAGAATTACGGTAGGTACGTAATTTTCCTTTCCTGCCTCTGTCTTGGACCCACTTTTGCGAAGGGGAATCACATCCACCTTCCTCCAGTCCTCGGGTACCACACCATCCTCCCATGATTTATTAAAAAGAGTAGCCAGTGGTTTCACTAGTTCCTCCCTTAATTCTTTTAGAATTCTGGGATGAATTCCATCAGGACCCATTGCTTTGTCCACCTTCAGTTTTAGGAGTTCTTGCAGAACCCTTTCTTCTGTGAAAGGACTGGGATCGACCCCCTATCAAAGTGCTTCTGTTAATTGGATTAGGCACTTCCCCTCCTCTTTTGTGAATACTGAGCAGAAATATTCGTTCAGTATTCCTGCTTTTCACTGTCCCCTCTGCCCACCCACCGTTCATTCTATTCAGCCTCACTATCCCTCCCTTTGTCTTTCTCGCGTTGATGTACCTATAAAGGTTTTATTCCCTTCTTAACTGAGTTGGCTATCTTTTCCTCAGTTTGGGCCTTTGCTATTCTGACTTCCCTCCCTGCTTCCTTCTGCCTTAACTGGTACAGCTCTCTGTCCTGCTCCTTCTGTGTTTCCTTATACTTCTGGAATGCTATCTTTTCTTCCTAACTTTCACAGCCACCTCTTTTGAGAACCATAGTGGCTTTTCTTTCGTTTTGATTTGTTTATTTGCTTCACACAAAGGCTTGTTGCCTCTGTGATGGCAGTTTTGATAATTCCCCATTGTTGCTCCACACCTCCTTCTAGCCTGTTTGCTAGTGCTTTTCTGAGGCACTCTCCCATCTTGCCAAAGTCAGCCCTCCTAAAGTCCAGTACCCTCACTTTTGTATGGCTTGACTCTGTAGCTGAGTTTAACGTGAACCACACTGTTTGATGGTCACTTGTCCCCAGATGGCAGCCCACTTCTAGATCTTAGATCCTCTCACTGCCGCCGCTTGAGAGTACGAGGTCTAAGATTGCTCCCTCACGAGTGGGTTCCGAAACTAGCTGTCTAATGCCTGCCACCTGTAGGGCATCAAGAATGGCCCTGCTCTTGGATGTGGCTGCAGCAAATGTGCTCCAGTTAACATCTGGCATATTCAGGTTTCCCATCAACAGTATCTCCTTTCTCTGCCATTCTAAGAATGCCTTCTATCATATCCTTGTCCATTCCTTCCCCTGACATGGGGTCTGTACACAACCCCTGTGCGGATTGGTGCCCTTTCCAGTCTCCAAGGTGACCCACAGTGCCTCCTCTCCTCCTGTTTACTCTTTTGTTCAGTTGCTTTTATCCTTCCTTTACATGAGAGCTACTCCTCCCCTCTTCTCCCTGCCTGTCTCTCCTGTAGGTTATGTACCCTGGTATGTTAACATCCCAGTCATGGTTCTCTGTGTACCATGTTTTGTGACTGCTACGATATCCAGGCATCCCTCTTCCATTAAGGCCATCAGCTCAGGAGCTTGTTGCCCAGACTACGGGCATTGGTACTCATTACCCTCCATTTCCTGATGGCCTTACTCCCTTTGCCTCATCCCTGTCCTTCTTGCCTTTGTCACTTTCTCCATTTACCCCTGCTCTTCTCCCTATCAACACCTCTATGTTGGTGTTTGCCTCACTTACTACTGTGATTATTTGGGGGCTAGGATTTTCCTGCTCCTTTCCAGTGCCT
Organism: Neoceratodus forsteri; assembly: GCA_016271365.2. Lineage (NCBI taxonomy): Eukaryota > Metazoa > Chordata > Ceratodontiformes > Ceratodontidae > Neoceratodus > Neoceratodus forsteri. The sequence continues at coordinate 262,286,393 of CM057454.1, read as the reverse complement.
CCCCCCTTGGCTAGTTTAAAAGCTTGCCAATGAAGCATTTAAACCTATCACCTAGGATCCTGGTTCCCTCCGGACAGATGCAGCCCATCATGCCAGTATAGGCTTGCATCACTCCAGGTGGACCCCCAGTCCCCAATGAAGCCAAATCCCTGAGCTCCACAGCAGTTTTTCAACCACTGATTGAATCTCAAGATGCGGAACACCCTAGCCTCTCCCATGCCATAGATGGGTAGCACCTCCGAGAAGGTTACCGTGCGTGCTACTTGACTAAGGCCCCTCCCCAATTCCACAAACTCTTCCTGCACTTCTCTAATCCCTTTCTTAGCCAGGTCATTTGTTCCTAGGTGGACAATGACATCCAGCTCCCTCCCCTGTGCAGCTGCTCCAGCAATCCTGAGGATTCGCTCCCTGTCCCTCCAAGCCATGGCGCCAGGCAGACACCTTACCTTCCTCCCCCAGTTCTACCTTCCTAACAATGGAGTCCCCCACCAGGAGTTGTTTCCTTCCCCTGCAGGGTCCCCTGCCACCCTCCTCATTATCCTCATTATCTGGTAGGTTAAGGCCTCCTTTTTCTGGTGTAGCTTTTAGCCGTATCAAACTGATTCGTGTTTTTTTGCCCTGCTAGATGAAGGTTCCAAATTATCTTTCTAGCATTTGAATATCCCTATTTTTAAGACGCATAGGCATCATTTGAAGGATATACAATAATCTGGGGAGTATATTCATCTTGATCATATTTATTCGACCTACCCAGGAAATTGGAAGTGCTCGCCATCTCCATAAATCACTCAAGATCATGTCCATCACAGGCTTGTAGTTTAGATCATACATCTTCCCCAGGTCACTGCTCACCTTAATACCCAAATAAGTGAATGCCCTTTGTTCTAATTTGAATTCCCAGGTGTTTTAAGTTTTCCTGGTCCCTCTCATTTCTTAAATGCATTATTTCTGATTTATTTAGGTTAAGTTTATACCCTGAAAACTTGGCACAGTCTCCCACCAGTTTTAAGACAGCGGGCACTGATCTATCAGACTCTGTTAAAAAAAAAAATAAGGTGTCATCCGCGTACGAAGTTATAGTATGCTGTCCTCCCTGTTTATCTAAGATACTTCAAATCTGAGGTTTCTCTCTAATCTTGTTTGCCAGTGGTTCTATGGCTATAGCAAACAAGAGGGGGGGAGAGGGGACACCCCTGACACATGCCCCTCCCAAGCCGAAACTCCTCTGATGGTGAGCCATTAATTAGTATTTTTGCTGTGGGGGGCTGTGTAAAACGCTTTAACCAATTGAATGTACTTTTCTCCCAGCCCAAACCTCCCCAAAACATTCATTAAATATTCCCATTCTATTCTATCGAAGGCTTTTTCAGCATCCTGCCTGTCCCAGATGTTTGCTTCCCCACAAAATTACATTAAGTAGTCTTCTCATGTTATGCTATGACATTCTATTTTGTATGAAGCCAGTTTGGTCTGAGTTGATTACAAGGGGTAATAATTCATCCAATCTTAGTGCTAAGACCTTTGTCATTATTTTACAATCATAGTTTAAAAGTGATATAGGTCTGTATGAGGAGCAGTCCGTGGGATCTTTGTTTGACTTGGGGAGTACACAAATAAGCGCTTCACAGCACGACCTTGGAAGGTCCCTCTTCCCCCCCTCGCCTCCTCTAGGACCTTTCTTTTGTGTTCTGCCACCGACTCTTAAGTTCTTTAAAGTACCGTGCCGTGAATCCATCTGGCCCTGCAGCTTTACCCCTTTTAAGGGCATTTATAGCCTATATCACTTCTTGGAGAGAGCTTGTGCTACCCAGAAAAGCTTGTTGTGTCTCTGAGAGGGTTGGGATACGGAGATCATTGAGAAAATCCTCTCCCAGCTGTTCTGTACTCCTGCATTCCGCAGTGTACAGGGCTGCATAGAATTCTTGAAATCGCTGTTTAATTTGTAAGTCACCCTGTACTAAGTTACCCTTTTTATCTTTTATGGTAATAATTCTTTTAGAGGTTTCCCTCCCCTTATTAGGTTCACAAGTAGCGGCCCCAGTTTGTTGCCCCACTCATATAGCTTTTGTCGAGCAAACATCAGTTTAGCTCGAGCTTCCTCAGTTAAACATATATTTAAGGCTTCTCTGGCTGCCTGAAGTTCCTTCATTGCCTGTTTGTCCCATTTCAATTACCTGTTTTTTAGGCATCATATTGTTTCTTCTAGTTCCCCTTGTTTTTTTAGTTTTTCTTGTTTGAGTTTTGCTGTGTAGCCAGTTATTACCCCCCTCATATATGCTTTATTTGCCTCCCAATAGGTTCCCTCTGCCTCCACCGTTCCTTTGTTAGTGGCCTCGTATATATTCAATTGATCTTTCAAGAACTGTCTGAAGTCTTCCCTGGACAGAAAGTAATTAGGAAATTTCCAACCTCTCCCTGGCCCCTGTTGTTCGCCCACAGCAAGTTTGAGTTGGACCATAGTGTTGTCAGACAAGTAAGTAGGGCTATGCTCCACTCCAACGACTGCGGGGTATGCTTCTCTCTGTATGTATATATAGTCTAGTCTGGACCAGGTAGCATGTGGGTGGGAGTAGAACGTGTACTCGCGGGCCCCTGGGTTGGCCGCCCTCCAAACATCTACTAGTGCCATCTCTGTTAGGCTAGTTTGCCATTGTTGTACCGCTGGAAACACTCTAAGCCTTGTTCCCGAGTAATCCAACCCCCAGGGTCCGCAACACAGTTAAAATCCCCCCCAAATAACCAAGTTGAGAAATTGCTCTCGCACCAGTATGTCTGCAATTTTCTGGTGGAAAGCTGGATCCAGGACAGAGGGTGCATAAATGTTACCAAAGGTGATCATTTTCCCTTTTATCTCCCCCATCAGAAAAATATACCTTCCTTCTGTAGGGTCTTTAACCGTGCAGTGATGCACAAAGGGGAAACTCTTACTGATTAAGATTGCTACTCCCCTCTTGTGGGAACTATACGAGGATGCATGGCAGGCCCCGACCCATCCCCCCACCAATTTGGTGTATTCCCTGGATGTCAAATGGGTCTCCTGTAGCAGTACTACATCTGTCTGTTTTCGTTTAAGTGCTGCAGGTATCTTTGTCCTCTTAGTCGGCGAGGAGAATCCCTTTACATTCCAGGACACCACGAGGCTGTGTCCGGGCCTAGCCATGGTCCCCCCCCATCCCATTATGAGCCCCTCTCACTTGTAGTTCCATTTTCTGCACGCAGTAAAAGTGTTGTCAAAGCAGAGAAAATAGTTAAAAGAACAACAACTGTAAACAGTAGCGTACACCAACATGTGCACCAAACACTGAAATAATTGATGACTTTTGTGAAATAACCATTCTAGGGACATGGATATGTTGTTCATCCACACTGTCTGGCAGGTTCCTTGCCGCTTTAAATCTTGCCGGAAGGTCTTCAAGCTGGCTCCTCCCACCCACCCGGGTGGTAAAACTCTCGGCTCCGCCCCATGATGCCAGATGTTCCTTACCGCTTGGAAGCTCAGGTTCCCTCCTTAGCGCTCTGCGTATTAGACCGGATCCTAACTCTTCGGTTCGTCCGAAACTCGTTCTAAAGTTTTCTAGACTTCGGTCTTCATTATCCCTCACGGCTGCGATGGACAAATCGATTCCCGGCTTTTGGAGGTGCCCTTGCGGGTAGAAGATGTCAGGGCGGATCCGCACTCACGTGCATCTACTGCCTCAGCCTGAGACCCGACCGCGGGCCTGCGAGTTGTGTCGTTCCTTCCGGCCAACGTCCTGGAGGATCGCGCTGCCCGATTGAAGCTCGGGCGCCCCGAAAAGCGTTACCTGCTGGTAAAATCCAAAGAGGCTCGTTGGGCGGTGTCTGCGGCGGCTGGCTCGGCTGAGCAGCTCGAGCAGATGCTCGCCCTCGAGGAGGAGGCGGCCCAGGCTGCATCTTCCTCCTCCTCAGTCGCGGCATTTATCCCGCTGTCTCTGAGTACCTCGTATACGGCTTCGTTCAAGGAGCTGTGTCAGTCCCTTTCCACGAAGGGAGAGGGGCCATCGGGACATTTCTCTCGGTCCAAGTCCCACCGTCGGCGTTTGTGGGATTGGGAGAGGTCTCCTTCCCCGGACAGCCGACCATCGACTTCGGTCGAGGTTGCGTCTCAGGCCGCAGGCTTCACGGCATCCCCGTCAGGCCAGCCTGCTGAGACACCCATCGACGCAGTCGAGATATTCCTCGACCCGTCGGATGGGTTGTCGACTGGCGAGGCCGACAACCCTTCTTCGCCGGTTCCCCCAGTGGAGTCCGAGGATCTGCCTGTGCCTTCGGGTCATCAGTCCCCGGTTAAAGTGTCCAAGCCGAGAGAAGAGCAGGTGTCCCCGGCCCCTTCCCAGGCCCACCCTCGGTTGCACCGAGGGTCTCGGTCTCAGATCTCATCTCGGTCAAGCCGATCCCGCCGACATCGGTGGTCTCGGCACCGAAGTAAGCAGCGACGCCGCTTCTCCTCCTCTTCCTCCTCGGAAGAGGAGAGGCTTCAACGCAAATTGCTTCAGCGCTACAAGGAGCTTATGTGGCAGCAGTTACTGTTGTTCAGGAGTAAGTCAACGCCGACACATCCCCCAGCCATCAAGTGGCTGTCACCCGAACGGCCAAAGCAACCGCTCACTGCAGTCGAGATGCCCATTTCTGGGCCGGTTGTTCGGCCGAAACTGGCTGCCCCACTGACTGTGGTGGAACCTCCGCCTCCACAACCGAAGTCTGGGGCACCGACCAAAGATTCTCGGTCGGGTCACGGCCTGCCCCACAAGTTGTCGGTCACCCTCACTCCCGACCGTCCTCGGCAGGTGGAGAGTGGCTCAGGCCCTAGGCAGTTCTTCACTGACTCTTCAGAGTCCGACGACTACTCCTCCCTGTTCTCCAGGCAGGTCAACCTGGAGTCCTCCGGGGGCCAGTCACTGGACGATAGCCCATTGTCCTTCATGGGTTTGCTTTGACTCATCTCGGAGTCCACTGGGATGCAGCTCGAGCCCATGTCCAAATGGGCCAAGTATCCCCTGAAGGACATACTGGACCGAGGGGATTCACCCACAGAGGCCTTCCCTGTGGCTGAGGCCATTGTCGGCCCAGCCTGGGAGCTTTGGCACCGGCCTGCTTCCTGTCCTGCGCCCTCGGCCAGGATGGCCAGGAAGTATGCGGTCCCTACTGGCTCTCTGCCCGGTTTCTTGGAGCACCCCTCTACCGAGGGGTTAGTCACCGACAGCATTTTCCAGCGTTCCGGAAATGCTCGGGACGTGGACAAGCCCCCTGACAAGAAGTCCAAAAAGTTGGACTATGCCGGGCGCAAGGTGTACGCTGCGTCCTCCCTCGGCCTCCGACAGGCCAGCTCGGCCGTGCTGATGGCACACTTCTCCCACGCCCTCATGGGCTCCCTGGATGAGGTGATCCCTCACCTCCCGGGCCGACCTGCAGACCACGGTCCGGCAGGTGCGGGACCAGGGTAGGGCGGTGGCGAAGCAGCAACTTCAGACTGCTCTGGACATAGGTGATTCCTGTGCCAGGTCAGTAGCGGCCACGCGCCGCAGGGCGTGGCTGAGATATCACCTTCATGGCAGATACCCAGCACAGGTTGGCGGACGTGTCCTTCTTGAGACCGACCTCTTGACCCTGGGTGGAGGGGCGCCTCCAGCCGGATCAAAAGTCTAATGCCACTCTGGACTCGGTCACCTCCGCCCAGAAGGACAAAGGCCGCCGTCAGCAGCAGCACAAGCCCTTTCGTCCTTCTGCACCTGCGGCACGTCCGGACCAACAGCACTAGCACCAGGGCCAGCAGGCTCGCGCTTGTCATCCCAAACCCAAGCCCGCGGCTTCCTCCAACAGGAAGCAAGGAGGTAAAGACCCAGGAGGTCCCTCGGCCGGTCCCTCCTCCAAGCCTGCCCAGTGACCGGGTTGAGGGTGTGCCCCTACCTCGTTACCCTTCCTGGGTTCCCCCTGTAGAGGACACCCCACTTCCTTTCGCCTGGTCCACTATCACCATGGACGTTGGGTATTGGAGGTGGTGGGAAGGTCTGCCTCTGGAGTCGAGCAGACCCTCTCTTTTTGAGCCGTCGCCCGAGACTCCATGGGAGTCAGCCTCGCTGTTGGCCCACGAGCTGATATTGCCCTGCTCCTTGAAAAAGAGGTGATCAGGAAGTTGGCGGATCCTCCTCCAGACCCGGGGTTTGTGTCCAGGTACTTTCTGGTCCCAAAACGGATGGGGGGCTGGTGCCCCATTCTCGACCTGCACAACCTAAACAGGTTCCTAAGGTCTCGGACCTTCAGGATGGTCACTCTGGCTCAGATAATCCCATCCTTGGAACGAGGCATATGGTTCTGTTCCCTGGACCTCCAGGACGCGTTCTTTCACGTCCCGATCCGTCCATCTCACCAGAGATTCCTCGCTTCGAGGCGGAGGATCTCTTATGATTCGGGCCATGCTCTTTGCCTCTCTCTCTAGCTCCCAGGGTCTTCACCAAATGCATGGCAGTGGTGACAGCGTTCCTCTGCGCCCGAAGGGTCCGGATGTACCCCTACCTGGGCGACTAGCTGATTGCAGCCCCTCCAGGCGGAGGTGGGCGGTCCAGAGATCTGGCCCTCCAGGTTTGCTCTCAGATTGGCCTCCTCATCAACGAGGCCAAGTCGGAACTCGTGCCGAAGCAGGTGATACACTTCATCGGGGCAGAGCTCGACTCTCTTCGAGCCAGAGCTCGGCTACCGGCAGACAAGGCCGAGGTTCTTTCCTCCTTTGCCCAATCATTTCTGGTTGGGCAATTGCTTCCTGGCCCGGGACTTCCTGCGCCTCCTGGGCCTCATGGCGGCCTGCACCAGCGTTGTCCATTGGGCCCATTGGTACATGCATCCCCTTCAATGGGGGCTGGCCAGCCAGTGGTCAGAACGCTGTGATCCGTTGGATCAGTTGGTGACAGTGACCCATGAGATGTGGAACGCTCTCCAGTGGTGGACCGTTCCAGCACATCTGCAGGAGGGCATCCTGTTTGTCTGCCCCGAGCCGACGGTCTCTCTATCGACCGATGCATCTCTGATGGGTTGGGGTGCCCATCTGGAGGAGCACAGAGCGCACGGCCTCTGGTTCCCTAGGAGTCGATACCATATCAACCTGCTGGAGCTCTGGGCGGTCCGTCTAGCTTTCACCGCCCTCAGCTCCGTTCTCTGAAGTCAAGTGGTTCAGGTCCAGGCGGACAATACCCACGACCATGTACTACCTAAACCGCCAGGCGGGACACGCTCCATGCCTTTATGCAAGGCTCTCGCAATAGGTCTCTGTCGCAGCCTGGAGGCGGATCTCCTAGCCATTCACGTGGCAGTAGCCTCCAACACCCTGGCTGATGCCCTAAGCTGGATAGGGGCTGCATCTCACGAGTGGTCTCTCCTGCCGGAGGTAGTACAAGATCTCTTCTCCCTCTGGGGCACGCCTCAGGTGGACCTGTTTGCCTCCAGGGAGAATACGAAGCTGAGACTGTTTCATGCCCGCCCCCCTCGCAGGGCTCGCTGCAGGGGGATGCCTTCTCGAGGCCGTGGACCCCGGGCCTCTTCTATGCCTTTCCCTATTTCCCTTGATCCACAAAGTGCTTCTCAAGGCGAGGAGGGACAAGGCACAGGTGATTCTGGTAGCCTCAGACAGGCCCTGTCAGTTCTGGTATCCAGATCTCCTCAGTCTCAGCTCCAGGCTCCCGAGGCGGCTTCCAGCCCGCCCGGACCTGATCTCCGTCAGTCAGGGGAAGGTATTCCATCCGGACCTTCAATCCCTGCACCTGACGGCCTGGTTCCTGAGCGGCTAGAGTTCCAGGCCTTGGGTCTTTCTGACGAGGTCCTCAGCGTCGTTGAGGCATCCTGTAAAGAGTCGACCAGAAAATGCTATGCCTTCAAATGAAAGAGATTCTCCATTTGGTGTCAGGGCAAGGGCCTGGACCCTTCCTCCTGTTCCTTGGCAAGCATTCTGGACTACCTGTGGTCCCAGTCTCAGCTAGGGCTTAGGTCGACGACCCTTAAGGTGCACCTGGCAGCCATCTCTGCTTACCGGGCGCGGGCCAGGAAGCAGTCAGTGGTGCAGGAGAAGGTGGTCTGGCGCTTTTTCAAAGGCCTTGATCACATTTCCCTTCCGGTGCGAGAACCTCCACCTCCGTGGGATCTACTGCTGGTATTGGCCAAGCTCATGGGCAAGCCATTCGAACCAATGCACAGGTGTGATATCTCCCACCTGTCGTGGAAGACCACCTTCTTGGTGGCTATAACATCAGCCAGAAGGATGGGAGAGCTCCAGGTGCTTTCCATCGAGTCTCCTCATCTGGTCTTCCACAGGGACAAGGTTGTCCTGCGCCCCAACCCGAAATTCCTTCCGAAGGTGGTGTCGAGTTTCACCTTAACCAGGTGTTGACTCTGCTGGTGTTCTACCCCAATCACCTCGGAGGCGAATATAGGCTCCATACTTTGGACCCTAAGAAGAGTGCTCAAAGCTTATTATAAGGAGCAGGCGGCTGAAGTTCAGGTAGAGGGTTGCCAGCTGTTTGTCACCTATGCTGAAGCAGCACCTGGCAGACCTGCAGCCAAGCAGGCGATAGGCAGGTGGGTCACCTCCTGCATAGGTCTCTGCTATGGTTGGCGGGCATGGAGCCTGCCAGAGGGATGAAGCTCATTCTCGCCATACCGCTGCATCGGTAGCTGCTTCGAGGATGTCCCTATAGGAAATCTGCAGGGCTGCTACCTGGAGTCAGCACATACCTTCATCACCCACTACCACATCGACCTTGAGTCACCGGGATGCTGGTTTGGGGCCTCGGTTCTCCAGTTTTATTCCTAAATAGAGTGTGTGCGTTGCCTCCCCTCCCGGAGAACTGCTAGGAGTCTGCCAGACAGTGTGGATGAACAACATATCCATATCCTAGAAATACAGGTTACTCACCTGTAGCAGTTCTAGGAATGGTATATTAGTTCATCCTACGACTCCAGACTCCCGGCCGACGCTGGAACCTAGCTTCCAGCAGGCTAAATCTGGCGTGTGGAGCCAAGGGTTTTAGCACCCGGGTGGGTGGGAGGAGCCAGCTTGAAGACCTTCCAGCAAGATTTAAAGCGGCAAGGAACCTGCCAGACAGTGTGGATGAACAACATATACCATTCCTAGAACTCCTGTTACAGGTGAGTAACCTGTATTTCCACTACCTCCCCTCTCCTTCGCTCTATCTTAGTTCGTATTTTATCCTCTCCCCCTCCTTGAGATGTTAATCTCGATCTGTTTATAATCTGGTATTTCTGTATTCTTTTTTTTCCATCTCCACGCCCCCCCTACCCCCACACCACCATTTTAGACATATATGTATTTTTTTTGTCCGCCCCCATTATATTCTGTACTCACTTCCTTTAGCAGATATGTCCACATGGATGCATATGGATATATCTTTAGTACATTCCTCCCCACATATCTTCAGTCTGTGTCTAATTTGCTTATGTTCTCTTCCCTCGCTGTGAGCAGGCCCCCCACCTCTACTCGTGAGTCTGTATAACAGCATGGAGTTTAAGATCGATCGCCAGGCCGCTAATGGCGGTCGTCCTATGCTCCAACTCAACTGTCTATCCTCCCAGGTCTTCATTTGTACCAAGTAAACCTCCCATCTCATTAATCACCCTGCCGTTTATTTCTCTCCCCCGGCCTAACCCTACCTAATCAGTCATCTCCGAAAACCGTCAATTTTCCCATTTCCCTCTGTTCCCTCTCCCACCTCTTCTCCCTTCCCCCTCTCCTTTTAGCCCCACGATAACCCTGCATATAAGATTTAAATCTCTCCAATAGAAAACAAAACAAAACATCCCCAGTGTGTCCCCCATGATCAGTTCAACAGTTAGCATTTAGTTCAAACCAATCGAGAAATATGAGTCACTTCCAAATCTTGTCTCTGTGGCATGTGGTTCTTCTTCTGCTGCTGAGTGGAGTCACAGTAGGCCCATGGGACATACAGTGGGGCATGCTAGGCGCAGTCCCTGTACCTCATGGCTAGCCATTTGAATGTCTCCAGGAGCCAAAAGAACCCCCCCAATACATCCATATTAATACAGCAACTTATAATCACCATTCGATGGGTTCCAGACAGTTTCTTAGCAACGTAAGAGGGCTAGCTGTCTTCATAGAGCAGAGATTCCCTTCCCGTTCTCGCCCCCCTCCCCAACTTAATGTGTCTTTGGGAGTTAGATCACAAGAGAGTGTAGTCATCCTTCAGGGTTATTGGTGTATAAGACAGTAAAGTCCCAAAGTACTCACTGCGGAGTTCATCTGTCTGACTTGTTCTTTATCCTCCTCTATGTAGGTTTGCAGTTTAGCTGGCTCCCAAAAGAGTATGTTGCGTCTTCCCATCTGACCTTAACAACCGCAGGGTTTGCCAGAAAGAATTCCAAGCCACGTTCTTGGAGTTGATCTATCTGGTTGTTGAATTGCTGCCATTTTTTCTGTATTCTAATCGAGAGGTCTTGATGTAGAGTTAATTTGTGCCCTTCAAATACGATCTTTTTCTGATTCCTGTAGGCCGCCATCAGCGCCTGCCTATTGGGGTAATGATGCATCCTGAAGATCACTTGCCATGGAGGCTGGTCACCGGGTGGCTTTGGCGCCAGTGCCTGATGTGCCCTTTCTATTTTAATCTTGCCTGCCTTTGTTTAAATTTTAAGCAGCTTTGGTAGGGTGGTAGCACAAAATTCCAGGAGATTACCTCGCTCTGCACCTTCAGGGAGACCCCTGATGTGAAGATTATTGTGGCGACTTTAGTTCTCCTGGTAGTCTAGGGCATCTTTTAAATCTTCCACCTCCTGCTCCAACTTAACTATTTTATCAGGCATGCCCCTTGTAGTATCTTTGATGTCAGATATTCTTTGCTGTGCCTCGTGTATCTTCCCCGAATGTTTAACTTCTGAGGCCAGGTTACTGATTGATTTCTAAAATTGTCCCATTTCGGCATGAGGTCTGCCAATATTTGTTCCGAGACGGCCTTACTAATAACTGTTAACTCCATGGCCGAGAAGGATATGGGGCCCTGGGCCGCATAGAGTGGTTTGTTCTGAAGCAGATGATTTTTTCTCATTTTTGCCACCATGCGATGACAGTTTCCCCAATGGCAGGTATTAGTCCATTCCAGTATTGATGAAGGTAGCTTTTGGCATTGAAATAAGTGTTTTTAAAGTATTTTTAGGCTATTTTAAAGCTTTCAAACAACATGAAGTCTTGCTGTATTCTGACATATGCAGTTAGGTCCTGCCTTTCAACTGCCCCGGAGAACAAAGAGTTAACCATTCTATGGCCAGCATGGAATGTTCACCAAGAGCTCGGTTGAAGCCCCTGTCTGCTGCTGTTTAAACTGCAACCGTCAGATTCTTTATTCCGCCTCACTGAACAATCGTTTCGGAGATTTCTCCTGTTGCTCGGTTCAAAAAAGTCGGTTGAAGTGTAATTTTTTCGGTTGGTTTCTACGGAATTGCTGTTACCGCTTAGTCAGTTCAAGTCTCTGTCTGTGGTACTGTGAGTACTAAATAGGTTTTTTGTTTAGTTTCTGTGTGGAACTTGTAAATTGTGGATTCGTTCGGCTGAACCGATCAGTTTGAGGTAAAAAAGCTTGTGCTTGATTTAGTGTGTGGTAACTGGTCCATATCGGTTCAAAAAAAAAAACCGGATTTTATTACGTTTTTTTCCAAGACCCGTGACACGGTCAGGAACAGATAGGGGAGTGTTGCCTGGTGGATTGCCGAAAAAAGGGTAAGTTTTGGATAGGATTGGCCATGTCTGAGAAACCCAAGAGAAAAACTGGGCCCACTGGGTTTCAACACTGCAGTGGGTGTGGGGAAGTCTTTGCCAAGGCTGATCCCCACACCACCTGTGTTTGTGTCTGAGGTTTTGACCACCTCGATTCAGACTGCCAAATTTGCAAGAATTTTCCCAAATCTACCCAGAAAAGAGATTAGGTAGACTGAGGGAAAGGGAGGCCGAGAAGTCCGCTGACCCGGTTGGCCAACCCGGTTTGGTTCCGACCGAACCAGAAAGAGTGCCCTCTGACCAGGGCGATACTTCTTCGGGCAAAAGGAGAGCCGATTCTGAGGAGTCTGTTCCAGTGAAAAGAAAAGGAAAAGATAAATCGTCTGGTTCGGACCCAGAAATTCATACTCTAACCGCCGATGAGATAGCCAAGGTGATAAGAATAGTGCAATCGCTTAGTTCGGTTCCGACCAAACCGGCACCATCTGGCAGGGGTTTGGTTTGGTCGGTTCCCCCAGTTCCGGATTATACTTTGGAAGAATTTTATGAACTGGAGAGTATGAGGATGATTATGGTGATTATGAAAGTCTGGATGCGCCTATTGACCCGGACATCTCCCCAGACAGACCTTCAGGTGTTTCTCCTCCTAGGCTTTCTGAGTCCCCTTCTCACTATATGTTTTTCAGAAAAGTGGCTGAGACCCTTCAGCTTCCTGTGGAGGAAGCAGTAGAGGATCAGGAGGAGCCTGATTTTGTTGAGATGATGGACATCCCAGAGTCCAGGAGACTCTCTCTTCCCCTCCACAAATCCTTTGGGAAACAAACACATAAAATTCTTAAGTTTCCTAATTCTATACCTCCTGTGGACAGACGAATGGACAAGAGGTACACTCTCTCAGGCTCAGACACGGAGTTCCTTTTCTATCAATGCAGCCATGTTGGGGTAGTGCAGGCTGCTGCCTCTGATAAGGCAAATATCCCTTGGCATCACACCCCCAGACAAGGACTCCAGGAAGATTGATGCCATGGCAAAAAAACAATACTTGGCAGTATCTTTGGGACTCAGGCAGGCTAACTATATGGTCTATACAGCTAGATACCAGAAGTCCAGGTGGGACAGTGTGCTAGCTCTGGCTAAACAGGCCACTGACCAGCTTGCCAAGGAGCTGGAGCAGGTGGCTGCAGATGGGATTGAGGCATCTAAAGTACAGTTTCATGCTGCTGTGGACTCCAATAATGTTTCATCAAGAGTCATGGCTACATCTGTGGCTCTTAGGAGGATGGCTTGGCTCAGATGTACTAGCCTCACAGGATACCCAGACTAAGGCCATGGATTTTCCTGTAAGTGGTAATTCTCTGTTTGGGGAGCAGACAGAGAACTACATAAAAAGATGGATGAGTACAGGACCACTTACAGGTGCTCAGGCCAAAGAAGGCAAGCAACTCCTCAAGGCAGCAGTCCAGGGCAGGGACAGGCCTTTCAAAGGCCTTTTTACCAAGCAGGCCTCCTCTTCATTTTCACAGAGGGGGTTCTTTAGAGGGAGAGGCAGACGGGGGATGAGCAGGCCTGCATCCACCCCTCAGCCTAAAGCCCCTGCCAAGCAGACACCCTGATGGGTCTGCCCAGGCCAATTCTCCCATACTAGTAGGGGGCAGGCTGGCTTACTTTGTCCAGGACTGGAAGTCTCTAACATCAGACAAGTGGGTCCTGGAAGTAGTAAGCCAGGGACTGGTCCTCAGCTTCAAAAAATTTCCCAGGATGAGAACCAGATCCTTTCCACCTGAAAATTTCTCAGAGACCCTTGCCCTAGAGGCAGAGGTTTCTTCTCTCCTAGCTCTCAGAGCTATAGAGAGGGTTCCCACCCTACACAAGGGCAAAGGATTGTAGTCCAGGTACTTCCTAACCCCCAAAAAGACAGGAGAATGGCAGCCCATCCTGGACCTAAGATATCTGAACAAACATCTTTTAAAGCCAAAGTTCAAAATGGTGACTCTGGGAATTATCCATCTTACTTCGAGAGGGCTCCTGCAGTAGGTAATTACATATAGGACTGACGCAGGCCGGCGGCAGGACCCACAGAAAAATTTCTAGCTAGCGGTCCCTGGCGAGGACCGCCCCATGTCAGGTGACCCGTCGGTATAAAGGGGCAGTCCCGGACGCCCGCCTTCCAGTTCTTTCCCTTGCGTCCAGCTCGTGCAGCTCACTCGCGGATGAGTTCATAACGACGCTCCAGTCCTGTTGCTTCTTGATTTTCCGAAAAGCCTCTGTATTTGTATTTACTTCATCAGGTGAATGTCGGTATATGCGTCCCCTTCAAAAAATAAGTCGACTCATCGCGGCAACTGCCTCACAAAGGCAATCCACTCCCTCTGCCTTTTCTGTTGCGGCCCCGACCACGCAGTGAAGACAAGTGTCCGCACTGCTTTCATTCCATGACCACCGCAGATGGCGTAACAGTGATCTCGAGCCCTTCTCCTCAAGAAGAAGATGTCTGCGATGGAGAAGGAGTTGAGAAACTTAGACAGCGTCGACCTCCCTGAAAGACACAGAAATGGGACAAAGAAAGCACCGGAGAAGGCCTCCTCCTCCGAGACTCCGGCCGGGCTGTGGCCAGAGTAACGTCCCTCAGAGAGATCATGGCAACGCCTCCAAGGCTTTGGAGGAGGCGTCGGTCTGCCCGTCGAGTTCGGCGTTGAGCCGCGGGTGCCTCCCGAGCAAGGAGGCTTCAGCTGAGCCGTCGCGGGCTGCGGCCTACTGGTGGGCGCCTCCATAAACCCGGACAGCCAGCTCCTCCGATGTCCGCCGGAGAAAGCCACTAAGGCGCCCGACCGCCCGGGCGGTGCGGCAAGCGTCCCCACGGACGGGCCTCTTCACATCCTCGGCCCATCTCCGGCGAGGGACCCCCAGTAGGGCGCTGGCTCCTCTGGCGTCCGCCCGGGGCGCCGGCCCCTAAGTGCCGTCGGCTCCTCCGATGTGCGCAGACCTCGGAGCCTCACGGCAGACCCTGCTCCGTCTGCTCGTCCCAGGTTCCCGCAGCCCTCGCTGCAGTCTGAGGCCAAGTCCCCCTGCTGACCCGGTTTTTCCCTCCGTCCCAGGCGAGGCTCGGGATCCTGGGCCACCGTCAGATCCTCTTCCTACAGAGCGGATCTGGCGTCAGCTCCCCAGGCGCCCGGCTCTGATGCCGGCTCCCCAGCGCCGCCTCCAACACGGCCCCGCTGGCGCGGTTCCGGCGCCGACCCCTCCGATGCCGGTGGGGGATATTCCTCTTCCATCGGGCCCTCAACCCCACGGGCCTATCCCGGTCGATCCACCTGTGGAGTTCCCGACTGGGCCATCTGCTCCAGCAGCTCCTCCGATGCCTGGGTATCTGCCGTCTTATCCGACGCCGGTTTTCCCAGGTCCACAGTATCCTGTGCCGCAGTACCCGGCGCCCGACTCACCGGCCAGCCACAGTACCCGGCCGCCGCAATACCCAGCTCCGGTATTCACGCGGCGGAGTTCTGGATACTCTCATACAGTTTCATCCTTACCTATCCCCCCTCTCCACTGCCTCGTGCCGGTGGATCTCTAGGAGACTCTGGCCTCCTGGGTGAGCTGAGGCCAGGCTCAGCTCACCAAGGAAATTGAGCCGTCTTACAGCGTGATTACCACCCCGGCTCCCGTGCGCCCCAGGCAGCCTCCCTCTCCATGCCAGTTCCCGAGCTCTGCCCTAAGGGATCCAGAAGGGCAGGACAGCGTCCTGGGATCCCCCCTAAGGAACCCGTTCCTCCCCTGGATGAGCCAGAGTCTTACTCTGCTTGAATTCCTCTTCTTCTTCTCTCTCGGACTCCTCGGACGCCTCCGATGGCTGTTCCGAGAAAGACGGTAGTCGCGCTCTCCGTCAAGCCCCAGCTGTGGACTCCTCGAAGTCTTCTCTGGAGGATCCTTCCTTCTGAGGTTGCTCAGGAAGATCCAGGAGATCCATCAGTGGCGTTCACTTGAAATGATCAGCGGGTTAAACTAGCGAACATCTGGACTTGCCTTCAGGCTCCTACTCTATTGCCACCCTGGATGAGCCTCACGCCCACCTTGTTTCCACTATTTGGAAACAACCGTCAACCTACCCCACTTCCTCAAAGTCTAACAGGCTATACCAGGCTCCGGAGGTGTAGACTTTTGAACTCTCACCCCGTGCAGACTCGGTTGTGATTAAGCCAGCTCATGGCAGTCAGCACACAGGCTGTTGGACTTCGTCCCCCGGATAAAGAATCTCGCCTTCTGGATCAGTATGGAAGGAAGATCTATGCTTCTTTCACACTGGGATTAGGGCCCTAAATTATGTAGCACATAGGGGAGTTACCAGAAGGCTGTCCTACCACAGGCGGAATCCAAGATTGACTCCTTGCCTGTCTCCCAAGTCAAGCAGGAGTTAGCCAACCTGGTCCGTTCTGCTCGTTCGGCCAGTCGTCATATTCTGAGGACGACCTACGATGTAGTGGACACCGCAGGATGGAGCTCTGCGTTTGCCGTAAGTCTTCAGCATCATGCATGGCTCCGTGTGTCAGGTCTGGTCTCGGAGGTGCAGTCAGCAATTCAAGAAGCACCTTTCAGAGGTTCTGTGCTTTTCGGTGGTGATGTCAAGGACATCATCACTGACTTACCGGGAAAGGGGCGGACGCCGATCTGTTGATTCAATGTACCGTCCCCATCCCCCACAGCGCCGTCCCTTTCACAGACGCAGCCGGCCTCAAGCAAAACCTCAGGGAAGGCGGGCCATTAAAAGTCGAGCCCCCACAGCTGCCTGGCCCCCACCGCACAAAAAAGCAGCGGGTGCCCCAGCTCGGCTGCCTCCTCACACACCACCTGACTCTTTCCCTCCCACCGCCTCCAGACACCCCAGAGGAACCGGTAGGAGGGAGATTCTCCCTCCACCTTCCGGGCTGGGAGAGAACATCGGATTCATGGGTGCTTCAGATCATAGCAGAGGGGCACTCCACAGAGTTCCTGCAAAAACCTCCACGTCACTCCCATCTGAACTCCTCTTACTCAAGGGACCATCTTCCTTTGGTCAAGGAAGAAATCTCTGCTCTCCTTGCAAAGCAGGCCATAGAGCCCGTTTCCCCCTCACCTTCGTGGGACGGGTTACTATTCCCATTTCTTCCTTGTACACCAAGAAGGCAGGGAGATCTCAGACCCATTCTCGATCTCAGCTCCTGAACCTATATATGGAGACACAAGAGGTTCAAGGACACTCTCCCTTCGAACCCTCTTGCCCACTTTGGCGAACCCAATGGCTTTGTGCTGGATATGCAGGATGTGGTGCACATCCCCATCGCCGCCTCGAAGTACCTCAGGTTTGCGTTCAGGGGACCACTACCAATTCCGGGCACTCCCTTTTGGTCTTTCCTCCGCTCCCCGAGTCTTTACCAAATGCCTGGCGGTGGTAGCTGCCCACCTGCGTACTTTGGGAGTCAGGTTTCCCTACCTGGACGACTGGCTCCTAAGCGGCCCTGTCCAGGAGGAACTCCTGCATTTCCTCTCCCTCACCCAGCAGGTTTTCACTGGCCTGGGTATCACCATCAACCATTCCAAGTCTCACTTGGATCCTTCTCAGAGACTCCAGTTCATCGGGTCAATCCTTGATACGACAATGTGCAGGGCCTTCCTGCCTCTGGACAGGGGGGCCTCCCTCCAGTCCCAGATTTCCCTTCTATCGGAATACAGGAGGGTCCCGGCAAGGTTGGTGCTCCGTCTTCTGGGGCTTATGACGGAGGCCATCCCAACGGTTCCGCGCGCGCGCCTCCACATGAGAATCTCTCAGTGGACTCTCTGCTCTCAGTGGGATCTACTGGTAGACGACCTAGATCATCTGGTACTGATCTCCTCGCCGATGATCACGAGACTTGCAATGGTGGATGGTTACAGAACTATTCAGAGGTCCCTTTTTCATCCTCCCCGATCAGACTCTGACCACGCAGGCGCTTCAGGCGAAGGTTGGGGAGCCCATCTGGGTCCTCACCGAACCCAGGGCTTATGGTCAAAATTGGAGTTAGTTCTCCACATCAACGTGCTCGAGCTTCGAGCAGTGCTGTATGCTCTCCAGGCCCTTCTCTAATACATCCTTCCTGGTCACCTAGCTGTCCAAACAGACAACATGTGCATGGTGTGGTACATCAACAAGCAGGGAGGGACTTGGTCCTTACCACTGTGCAGGGAAGCGATGAGGGTTTGGGAATGGGCAACGCTTCACAACCTTCACCTCACGGCGATCCATGTTCCAGGAGTCGACAATGTCTTAGCAGACCAGGCTAGAGTGGATTCGTCGGCTCTACCACACGAGTGGGAACTGGACGAAAAAGTTCTAAAAAGCATCTTCCAGATTTGTGGGACTCCTCAGATAGACCTGTTCGCCTCCTCCCAAAACGCAAAGCTTCCAACCTTTTGCTCGCTCTCTCCAGAGTGAGGTGCTTTCTGGAGCGATGCTCTATCTCTACACTGGAAGGACAGATTCGTCTATGCTTTTCCCCCAATTCCTCTGGTCCCTCGTGTGTTGCAGAAACTTGCTTTGGAAGGAGTAGGAATGATTCTGATCGCTCCTTTCTGGCTAAACAAATCTGGTTCTCTCTTCTACAACAGTACTCAAGGTTCCTCCTCTTCCTCTTCCTCTTCCTTTATCTGAGAATTGCTGACCCAGGATCAGGGGACCCTGGTCCATCCGGGACTCAAGTCCCTTCAACTTCATGCATGGCTCCTGCAGACCTAGCCCAGTCTCGCTTTGGCGTCTCTCCTAAGGTGGCCGAGATTCTGGTGGAGGCTAGAAAACCCTCCACTAGGTCCACCTACGCCATGAAATGGAAAAGATTTTCCATCTGGGCTGCGTCCAGGAATGTGGAGCCCTTTTCCTGTCCTGTGACTGTTCTGCTTGATTACCTGTGTCATCTTTTCGACCTGGGTCTCAGTCACTCCTCTTTGAAAGTCCATATGGCAGCTATTTCAGCCTACCATGTCCCTTTCACTGATAAGGCATTTGCCCAACTGGAGGTATCCAAAACTTTTCTCAGAGGGGTCCTTCATCTCAGGCCCCCTGTCTGGACTCCAGCTCCCCTTGGGACTTAAACTTTGTCCTTGAAACTTACCTTCCTCCTTTGAGCCTCTTGGCTTCCATGAACTTGAAGTTTTGAAGTATGGAAGACATTTCTTCTTGGTGGCCATTACTTCTGCTTGTAAATTTCGGGCTCAGGCCCTGATGTGCAAAATCCCTTATCTGATTTTTCCACAAAGGAAGTAGTTCTTCGCCTGATCAAGTTCCTCCTGAAGGTGGTAGCGAGATCTACCTAAATCAGTCTATTGAATTACCTACCCTTTCCATGTACTCCAGCCAAGGAGAATACTTGCTCCATACCATGGGCGTTAACAGGATTCTGAGATACTACACCGATGGGACGAAGGATCTCAGAAAGACTGATCAGTTGTTCGTCTCTTTTGCTCACAAAGAGAAGGCAATGCTGTTTCTAAGCAATGCCTATCAAAATGGTTGGCCATTGCATCACTTTCTGTTATGACAAGTACAACAAGACCCTTCCGGAGAGTCAAGTCAGGTCATTTCCTCAATGGAGTAGCAGCCTCTAAACTTGATTTCAAGCGTGTCTGCGGCAGACATCTGTGCTGCCGCCACTTGGACTTTCGATCCATACCTTTATTAAACATTACAGTTTGGACATTGCCTCTACCGCCCGTAGAGCGAGCTTGGGTTACTGGTCTTGCAAGGCCTCCTTTCTTGAGGCTTGCAAGGTTTCTTTCTGCTACTTGGAGTAGTTCCTCCTCCCGGTGCCTTTCATTTGTTCCAGACTGCTTAGAGTTCTATCCCTATATATAATTTACCTACTGCAAGGCCCTCTCGAGTAAAGATGGTACAGTTAAGAACTTACCGTAACAGCAGATCTTAGAGAGGGCTCTTCTGATAAATATCTCCCCCTCATCCCCCTAGGCTTTTGGCTCCTTTCCAGGAAGAAAACATCTGCTTCTCTCGTCCGGGCCTTCCGGGCCTGTGGCGGGGAAAGAACTGGAAGGCGGGCATCCGGGACCGCCCTTTATACCGGCGTCGCATGCGCGGTCAATGACTTGATGAGGGGTCCCTCACCAGGGACTGCTAGCTAGAAATTTTTCCATGGGGTCCTGCCGCCGGCCGGTGTCAGTCCTATATGTAATTATCTACTGCAAGAGCACCTCTCGAAGATCTACTGTTACGGTAAGTTCTTACGTAACTGTACTTTCCCTCTCTAAGGCCATGGGACTGGCTAGCCTCCATGGACCTCAAAGATGCCTACTTTCACATTCCCATCAGGTGCTCCAACAGAAAGTACCTCAGGTTCAAGTTGCCCTCAGGCCACTATCAATTCAGAGCAATGCCCTTTGGCCTAACATCAGCCCCAAGGGTTTTTACAAAGTGCCTGGCAGTAGTGGTTGCTTTCCTAAGGAGAAAAAAGATCTCCATCTTCCCATACTTGGGCGACCGGCTCATAGTAGGTCAGTCTCCAGACCAAGTCAAATCACATTTGCAAGTGACCCAGCAAGTGCTCACTTCCTTTGGATTCCTTCTCAACCTTCCAAAGTCAGTCTCGAGACCAGTACAGCTCCTCACCTTCTGGGTGCAGAGCTGGATACAGTAAAGGCAAGAGCCTTCCTTCCCTGGAAAGGGCAGGACCCTCATGGAACTGGCCTCTTCATTTACCCTTCAGGTGTCTCGACCAGCAAGGCATTTCCTTCAGCTTCTGAGCCACATGGCAGCTTCCACAGCAGTGGTCCGAGGAAAGATTCTAGATGAGGACATTCAGTTCCACTTAAGAGCTTTCTGGTCCCAAATAAAGGACTCTCTTACCAAACTAGTCCCAGTGACTCAAACCCTAATCCAAGCCTTGCAATGGTGGCAGGATCAGGACAATTTGAGACAAGGGGTTCCTCTTGTCACTCAGTCTCATTCAGTGATGCTCACCACAGATGCTTCCCTGCTGGGCTGGGGAGCCCATTTGGGGGATCTTAGCACCCAAGGACTGTGGTCACCTCAGGAATCTCTGCTTTACATCAATCTCTTGGAACTCAGAGCAGTGTTTCTGGCACTGCAAGCTTTTTCCAAATCTGTACAGAACAAGGTGGCACAGGTCAGAACAGACAACACCACCACCATGTGGTACATCAACAAGCAAGGAGGCACTCGGTCTACGGCCTTGTGCACAGAAGCAATGAAGTTGTGGTCCCTGGCCTATTCCCTGCAAACCTCTCAGATAGCAGTGCACCTCCCAGGGAAGGACAATGTCCTAGCAGATGCACTGAGCAGAATATCCCAGGGCCATCACGAATGGGCCCTAGTTTTGAAAGTGATTTCTCGAGATGGGGCACTCCAGAGATGGATCTTTTTGCAGCCCCAGACAATCACCAACTTCCTCTCTTTTGTTGCAGAGCCCCAGTCTTGGGCTCAGTCCCCCTGGATGCTCTGACTCTGAACTGGGAAGGGAAATTTCTGTATGCTTTCCCCCCTTCCCTCTCCTGTTCAAAGTGTTAGTCAAGATAAGGTCACAACCATGCAAAGTGATTCTGATTGCTCCAGACTGGGCCAGACAGCCCTGGTATCTCCTTTTGCTGTCCCTAGCAGTCCACCTTCCCCTCTCTCTCTTCCCAGGAATTACAGCCTCTTGACATCCTCTCAGGGGAGGATTTGGTGTCCGAATCTTCGGTCTCTCAATCTCAAGGCATTGCTCTTGAAGAGTTAGAGTTTGCAGACCTGCATCTTTCCCAAGGGGTTCTGGATATCCTTAAGGCTTCTCGAAAGCCTTCCACCAGAAAGACTTACAACTCCAAATGGAAAAAAGATTCAGCATTTGGTGTTATAAGAAGAATATTTCTCCTGACTCTGCTGAGTTGCCTACGGTTCTGGACTATATGGTCCATCTTAATGGCCTAGACCTCAGACCAACTACCCTTAAAGTACACTTGGCAGCTGTTTCTGCTCTCTTGTCAGTAGGCAAGCCTTCCTCTCTATCATCCCATCCTGTGTTTTATAAGTTTTTCAAAGGATTGCTTCACACCAATCCCCCCTTTAGGGATCCTGCTTCTGCTTGGGACCTTAATGTTTGCATTGCTCAGCTTATGCAACCCCCCCTTTGAGCCTTTGTCCTCAGCAGAGCTTAAGTACTTGACTTGGAAAACGGTGTTTTTGGTAGCCATTACTTCTGCCAGGCGTATCAGTGACTTGCAAGCCCTGTCAGTGGAATCTGATTTCATCTCTTTCCATAGAGACAAAGTGGTCCTAAGAACTAACAGAAAGTTCTTACCTAAAGTGGTTTCAGATTTCCACCTCAATCAGTCTATATCTCTCCCTGTTTTCTTCACTGACCATTCCTCCTCTGGAGAGAGGAGGCTACACAGCTTGGATGTTAAAAGAGCCCTTAGCTACTACATAGAGCGTACCAAGGGTCACAGGTTTGAATCCCTCCAGTTGTTCCTTATGTATGGAGAAGTTGGTAAGGGCAAACCTGCCACTAAAAGATCTATTGCCAGGTGGATTGTTTCTTGTATACAATTCTGCTATGAAAAACTGGGTAGAACTCCACCCTCAGGCCTGAGGGCTCATTCCACTAGAGGTACAGCTGCTTCCCTGGCTGCTGCCAGGGATATTCCTTTCTTAGAAATTTGTCAAGCAGCCACCTGGAAAACAGTCCATACTTTCAGCAAGCATTACTCTCTGGATATCCAGGCTAGGAGTGATGCTCGGTTTGGCACAGCAGTACTTCAGAGCCTGTTTCCAAAGTAGGTTCTGTCCCTCCTCCTTGGAGGTACTGCTTGGTAGTCTGCATATGTCAGAATACAGCAAGACTTCATGTTGTTTGAAGAAAAAATTACTCACCTTAGTAATGTTGTTTCTTCTAATGGAGTCTTGCTGTATTCTGACCTCCCCGCCTCCCCTCTCAGGACCTAGATTTTGGGATGTGGGTGGGCAGGAGCAGTGTTGGCACCATAAGGGTGTCCATTTTTCACCCTCATTTAGTTAGGGTGAGTGGTTGTGTTTTGGATGTGTTTTGTTTGTGGGTTTCCTGACTTGAATCTTCGTTTTGAAACCAAAAACCCTTTTATATAGATACAGTTTCCAGTTGGCTAGTATGATTTTTACAGTTTCCACACAGAACTTCTAGTGAGTATTGCTCGTAAAGATCTGACGGTTGCAGTTTAAACAACAGCAGACAGGGGCTTCAACTGAGCTCGTGGTGAACATTCCATGCTGGCCATGGAAAGTTTAACTCTTTGTTCTCCAGGGCAGTTGACAGGCAGGACCTAACTGCATATGTCAGGACACAGCAAGACTCCATTAGAAGAAACAACATTACTAAGGTGAGTAATTTGTTCTTGTGGTACGGAGCTCCAGAGAGTTGCGACCGTTCAAGTTAGCTGCTCATTAATGCCCCCCCCCTTCGTATTCTTTTGATTGTCTGATGAGTGCTGCAAGGGGTTCCATACTTAAGGCAAATAACAGGGGACAGAGCGGACACTCCTGCCTAGTTCCTCTCTCAATCTTGACTCTACACGATGTAATCTCATTCACTTTCACCTGTGCCTACAGATTCCTATATAAATTCCCTACCCAGTTCCTAAATCTACTTCCAAATCCAACTTTCCCCAAGGTGTGGTCCAAAAAGACCCATTCCAGGCGATCGAATGCCTTCTCTGCATCCAAAGAAGTGACCGCGTTTAGTGTCTCAGTTGGAAATGATCTGGAGTTAAGTAAGGCATTGTCCTGAATATGTCTGCCTGGTATAAAGCTGTTTGATCCTCCCGCACCAAATCCAGAATCAGTTTCTGAAGGCGAGTTCCTATAATCTTTGCAAAGATTTTAGCATCCTGATTTATTAATGAAATGGGCCGGTAACTCGAGCAATCAGTTGGGTCCTTGCCCGACTTGGGTATCAAGGTGACTGCTGCTGTCCCCTATGAGTCCGGGGTTGCCCCTTCCTCGTGGGTGATATTACAATTTTTTAACAGAGGGGCTAATTGCCCAGTGAAATGTTGGTAGAATTCTGTTGTAAACCCATCAGGTCCTGGGGCCTTCCCTCTATTGAGAGACTTAAAAATTCTCACTTCTCCCCCCATTATGTTTGCTTCTAAAGAGGCCTTCTAAGTCTCTGCAAGTATCGGTAAATCTGCTTTCTGCAGGAATTCTACTACCTGGTCTGGGTGATCAGAATCTCTTTCCCTAGCATGCAGTTTAGTATAATGACTACAAAACTCCTAGGCAATATGAGTTGGGCTGGAGAGAACCACCAGGCACTGAACACTTAATTCTGGGGATATATCTATCTGCCTCTTGTTTTCTTAAACGAAGGGCCAACAGGTGGCCTGCTCTCTTCCCCGACTTGTAATACTTTTGTGTAGTGTACCTTAACCTGTTCTCCATTTGTCTTCCCATTAGTAAACTGTATTAATCACTGGCTTCTTTTAATTTGGGTAGTAAGGCAGGATCCCTGCACCTCTTATGCTCCTTTTCTAGAGCTTTAATTTCCTCTAGGATATGATCTATTTTAACCTGGTGTTTCCTATTCTTGTGGGAGGCATAGCTGATGATATGGCCCCGGAGAACTGCCTTCACGCCGTCCCAAATAAATTTAAGATGCGAGTCGTCTTCCCTGTTTTCCCTTAAGTAAATTCTAATTGTTTCCTTCATTAGGTCAACGAATACCTTGTCATTCAGTAATCCTGGATCAAATCTCCAGCTCCACCCCCGCCCTTTTCACTTGACCATCTCACAGTCGCTCCGATCTAGGCATGATCAGAAAAGGTGACTGGATGAATAACGATATCAACCAAGGAGTAGGCATTAATCATTTCTGTATAAAATCTGTCCAGTCTAGAGTAGGAGCTGGAAACACCAGAGTAAAAGCAAAATCCAGAACATTGGGGTTTTGCAATCTCCGAGGATCCACCAACCCAGACCTCTGAGATTAAAGTTCTAAGCAATTTGAGTTGGCAACCTCCTCCACGGGACAGGTTTTTGTCTAGTGCAGGGTTTTCTACACAGTTCCAGTCCCCAACTAAAATGATCTGGCCACCCAGGAGAGTTGAGACAAGGGAGAACAGGTATTGGAAGAATGCTCCTGTCGGTGGGTGGGGTAGGGGCATACACCAAGGCAACATGTAAGGGGTGGCCCATAAATTCTCCTGAAATAATAACTAATCGTCCCAAACCCTTCACTTGTACCTTATGTACTTTGAAAGGGACCCCCTTCCTGATCAGTATAGCAACTCCAGATTTTGAGGATCCTGGATGTGAGTCGGTGTATACTGCACCCACCCACGCTCTTTTCAGCGTAGTGTGCTCTGCCTGTGAGACCTTCGTCTCTTGCAAGCGTGCTAGGTCGCCTTTCTGTCTGCCCTGTTCTTGGAGAAGACTGGGTTTTGTAACTACATTATTAATGCCTTTAACATTAATTGAGTTAATCTTGAGAGATGCCATGATGAGGGATAATAATTATCCAGCTCTTCAGGTTCTCTCTCATTCCTATTCCCAAATTTCTACTCTTCCCTTCCTGAAAAGTGAATGTATGTATGCTTCAAGAAATCCAAAAAACATCAAATGAAGTGCTTAACAAAGTAAAAAAAGAAATGGTTAAATACAATTCCAACCTGACCCAAACCATGGGTCATAACTAAGACATGAGTACCTGTTACTTCACTGTGTACCCTAACACTTGGCAGTGTACAATCTATGACACTGCTTCCGAGGCTTGGTCATGTGGATACCTCTGAGAAATAGGACACTGAAGGTGTCCTAAAATTAAAGGAGCAAAGCGCCAACTGCGCTAGGGGTTGAATTCCCAGTCAAACCAGGAACGCAAACCCTCTCTTCAGTAACTGTCTACCGGCAGTCTAGGGCAGCAAACCTCAGGTGTGCTTATTCGGATGGGGGCTGCACAGCTCTTGCTCTTTTACTATTGAGGTGCCCCCGGACAACAAAACTCTGCCCCGGCCCCTTCTGTTAAGAGTTTTATCCTTCAGACCTTATCACATCTTTTAAGCCTAGTGAATCAAAGGTCTTGGAGGGTATGCAACACACATAAAGTACACCTCCCCCCGAACTGTAGTGCTTTACATCCTAACCTGGAAAGAAGATAACTACAATTCCTACAAATGTTTCTTGTTTTCAGCTGCTATCTTAGTTACAACCAAGATTCTGACTTTGCACGTGCAGAGATATCCCTCCACAAAAATCTTTACATTAACTCAACGGGTACCAGTCCAAAATAATTTGAAAGTTCCGAGGAGTCTGAGGGAGTGCATACCCCTTTAATGTCTTTCTACTGTCCCCCTTTTTAAAAAACAAACAACTGACCTGAATAATACTTAAAAACTCTTTGCCTGCTCTCCGGGAAATATAGACCTGGAAAATGGGGGAAGTATAAGCATTACAGTTTTTAATGTGAACTGAAAATTTAGCGAAAGGGCCTTTTCTTAGCCCAATTATGCTACAAAACAAAGGCGCTTACGATGACTGATTATGCCTCGAGGGGGAAGAAAAATAAAGTCGGACCAACTCTCCTGTGTTTCCCCAAAGAGGTCCTCCAGGAAACTGTTACAAACAAAATGAAGGGCCCCCTGAAAACAGGTATCTCCTTTTCACTGCTTTGAAGAAAAATCTGGAATACACCCTGAGATGACCCCTTGACTGACGATGTGCAGGATCGCGAACAAAGCCAAGCCCAGAGTCCCCATCAGAAAACAAACTGATCTCAGAGGTAACCCAAAACAAAGGTCACGCTCCGTCAGACAGAGAGTGTAAGTGCCTCTCAAAAACAAACAGATCCTTCAAGTGTAATTTTTGGGTTGGATCCATTTAGCGATGTCAGCATGTAGGGGTAGCAAGGCATCCCCTCTTCTCCCAGCCCGATGTCAACCTCCAGGGGCGATAGACCATAGCAGCTCCTCAATTTCATGCTCTGCCTGATCTTCCTTGATATCCAGTAGAGAGATTCCTATGGTGGTCAAAAAGGGAGCAGCAGCAAGCAGGGATTCAAAAATATTTATCCCATCCCATCCTTATCCTGCAGCCAGAGTCTGGCAGGATATCGCAGGTAGACCTTGAGCCCTTTCTCTCTGAGAGCTTTCACAACTTGCAGGACCTTTTTGTCTTTTCGCTAACGTTAGAAGGGGGAATCTTGATCTATGTATACTTTCTGGCAATCTAGGTTAAGGTCTCTCTTGACCCATGCTAGTCTTAGGATCTTTTCTTTGATTATGTATCTGAGAAATTTAATAATGACCGACCTGGGAGGGGCGCCCTGCTTAGGCTCAGGTGCCACAGCACGATGAGCACGTTCAATCTGTAAACTGAAATCTTCTTCCAGGTCTAACTCCTTCATAAGCCAGCAGTCCAGAAAGTCCTCCATACTAGGTGGCTCAACCTCCTCTGCTATGCCGAAAATATGAATGTTATTTCGGCGTGCCCTTGCTTCAGCGTCCTCTGCTCACGTAGTTAATTCTCTTTCCTGTCTATGGAGATATACCAGTGATCTCCCGAATGCCATGTGTTCATCCTGCAGACCCTCTGCATGCGTTTCCACCAAACTGGTTCGGGTTTCCAGCTTTTTAAGGCCTTTCTGGATGCCTGAGACCTTTGAATCCATTCGACGTAAGCTTTTTAACATTCTGTGGCTGTCCGCTTTAGTGAAGGTGGAGGTTGTATCAGAGCCTGACCCATCCGATTTTTCTGCAGAACCAGTTAGCACTGATGACTGGGAAGGCAGTGGGCTGGTAGGGATCTGCGTCTCTCCTCCAAAGGTGGCCATCTTTTGGTATGCCCCATGTTCCACAATGTGTAAAAGGCTCAGATGGATGGTTTTAACTTTAGTAACCCACGCGAGGGCAACCTGTTAAGCTTAATTAAACACCTGAGGTAACAGAGCTTCACTTTAGACCGCCATACTATTGTATGACGTCACTGGAAGTCCAGCTGCACCTTTGTTGTCCAGGTAACTGCATCAGTTTATTGTTCTCATTAAATCTGTATGGGCTCTGTTACTGACTTTGTCTGACCCCATGTTGGTCGAAAGTTCATAGACACACCTCACCACATTTTGCAAATATTTAACATGTTTCAAGCTGTGTTTGAGTACAAAGTTCCAGTACGAGCATAACATATATAAACGTCATGATGAATACAGTCCAAAGTCTCTATTATATTAAAAGTGCAGCTGTAGTTCAGGTTGGTATGTGATAGAAAAAGAGGAGGCGGCCACCCCTAGCTGGCGGGAACTACTGAAGGATCTGGTTAGGGACTGCAGCCCAATTCCATGGCGGCCATGCTGCAGCTGTCACTACCCATCCTTACCTACTTACCAACTTGCATTAACAAATCCTGGGGATATACCCCAGCATCTCTACCCTCTTTAGCAATAGTATAGTTAAGGCCAAGGTTAGCACAATACCATATGGAGTAAAATATAACTTTACAAGGATGGGTAAAACGTGAACATGTAGGCTAACACACATCAGAGCTTCAAACTGCTGCCAGCAAGGCACAGGTCAGGGGGACTTCCTCACAAAAAAGTTAGCCATCACCCCATCTGAGCTATTAATGTGTTCGGCTGTGGTCCTCTGCCATTTGTTGGGTCTGACGTTTCTGGTAAGTCCGGATTCAGGCATGCTTTGGCATTGGTGGGGGTCTGTGCAAGAGGGGGAGGAAAGGATCAGCAGGAGCTGCAACCAGCTAGGGGGAGACTGACCTTTTTTTATTATTTGAAAGATGGAATCTGGGTTGGGAGAGGGAGAAGAGAGAGAAAGAGGGAGAAACAGGAATGGCCAGGGAGCCCAAGTCAGCTGTCCTTTCATCAGCAAGAGCCGGGGGGGGATGCAACTTTTTATTTTTAAATAAAAGTGGGATAGAGCCAGACGAAGCCCGTAAGGCTGGGGGGAGAGAGTTGGCAGGAGCCACGACCCGCAAGGGGGAGATCAGAGAACTTGTTTTTTGGGGTTTTTTTTTTGTCATTTTAAAGACGGAGTCCAGGTTGGGGGTTAGGGAGAAATGGAAATGGGCACAGAGCCCAAGTGGGCTGTCTCCTCATCAGCAGGAACTTGGATCTATGACGGGACATAACAAACTTTTGTTTTTAAATAGAAGATATGGGATGGAGCCATACAGAGTCCTAGTGAGTTATTCCCTTGTGGGCAGGAGCCATGACTGGCAAGAGGAGGGAGACGGACCTTTTTTTATTGTAAAGAAAAAGATTGAACATGAAGAGGGAACAGTGGGTTGACAGATGAGAGAGCTGGCAGAGGGAAAAAAGAGTAGGGACTTATGAATAAAGTAGGTCTGGTAAGGAATTGGGGGGAGGGAAAAAAATAAAAACTGAGAGGAAGCGCGGTGAACTCTTGCATACCAATGGGGTGACAAGATTTCATTCTAGACGTAGAATGCAATCTGCATCAGTTCCTGTTTAGTTCAAGAGAAAAGAAGCAGCGCACTTCTACGAGGGGGGGTGTTCCTACAGAGGCTGCAAACCTGCAATTCAACAGAAGTCCAAGAAGTACGAGCACACCACAATTGTTCAGTTAAATTAGCTTATTTTTATTGCCAAAGTGTTCACGACCAGGAACTCAGTGCTTCGGCTGAATAGCCTTCAGGGGCTATTCCGGCGAGCCTGAACCTGGCTGTGACTGCCCAAGCACCAATAAGCTGAACAATTGTGGTGTGCTCTGACTTCTTGGATTTCGGTTCCTGTTTAGCCCGTTGTCCTTTTCTTTTATACTAGCATTAAGTAATGCATAGCTATCACTGTGCAGCTATAAAAAACTAACCGGTGCAGTATGTGTTGATTCAGGTCAGTCTCTCCCACACTGGCTAGAGTACAGGCTTGGTGGCAGGCTCCTGACTTCACAACCCATCAGTGACTCTGCCTTTTTTTAGTCATCCACCAAAGTAATTTTTCTAAGTAAAGAAGGTTCTGTGCAAGTTGCCGGTAGTGCCTGTTTCTATACCAAACATGCAACCAATACAACAGATTGAAATCAGAGGAAAAGTACTCCAAGGGTAATTTCTTGTTTCAGCTGAAATCCTGCTCAATCAGGAGTAATGTAGCAGGCGCGTGAATACGGACTTCCGGTGGCGCCATGGAGTGAGAGGCTGCGTGGTAGAGAGCTCTCCCCCAGCACTTTAAAACTTAGTTCTTTCAGTCAGAGCCAAGATGCCTAAAATTGAGATATATTGAAGTTGGAACCCTTTATTTATCACACAGAGCATATGAGGCACCGTTAAGTCACCTCGAACCACTTCTTACCTCTTGTTAGATTCGCGGCCCAGACAGAGACCGAAGTTCTGGATGGCGAGGTGGAGATGGCGACCCCAGTGCCTGATGACAACAAACATACCTGCCAAAGTAGTCGGAACAAAAATGTTGCCTGTAAATCCTCTGCTGCTTCTACCAACCCCGTTCTGTCAGCCATTCAGGAATTTCGCACAGAGGTAAAACAAACCCTCTTGGATCTATGCACTGACTTAAGAGATCTGTGGGGTCAGCTGGATGAAGCTGATGCCCAGATAACTACTAATACGGAGTGGCTCAACAGTTTCGAGTCCTCCGTCAAAGAACTGGCTAGTCTTCAATTGCAATCCATCCATCATCGAGAAGACTCCGAAAACCATGCCCGCAGGAAAAACCTCTGCTTCTACAACTTACTGGAGGGAGTAGAGGGGGATAACGTAGCAGCCTTCCTTGATCATGTACTGCGCACAGCTCTTGATCTGGGTCCTGAGTTTTCCATTGATATAGAGAGGGCCCACCTTGTGCTAGGCCCCAGACCTCCTCCTGGATCATGCCCTAGATCCATTGTAGCACGATTTTTGAATTATGCAGTAAAGGAGTCCTTACTCCACAAAGCTTGGGCTAAGAAAACATTGCTCTATGAAAATAAATGGATCTTCGTCGATAATGACTGTGCTCCTATAGCTTAGCACCTCAGGAGAGAGTACTCCCCTCTCTTTCTCTGCTTGCAATCTCAGAAATTGAGGTTTATAACCACTTATTCAGCGAAAATGGTCATATTCTTTTCAGAGGGGCCCCAGTCTTATTCATCTGCTGCAGAAGCCAGGAGCGATTTGGTCACCAGATGTTTCCTAAAGGATCAAGAGGCTCTGGAGATGGGCAGGCGACCCCGCAGGACTGAGGGACCATCTCGGGCACCCCTCGCATTAGAAACAGAACAAACATTAAAAGATATTCTGCACGCAATCCACCATTTTCGTTTTCGTCAGGGAGCCAACATGGACTGACCACCTAAATTACTGAGTACTAGTACTTAAAGCTGACCTAACAACATACAGCAGGTCAGTGGTGATCCTTCTGGTGGGAGGCTATGGGGTGGGATGGGGGCACGGATGGGGGACTGGGCAGGGAGGGTCGCCCCAACGGCCACACTTGGATCCCAGCTGGGCATTAGGGGCAGAATTGACCCCATCTCTTAGGTTAGCCCTTGTATATATAAACAATGGATGCTGGGGCTCCGCGGCTTGGGCTGTTGCTCCTCCCTGTGGTCCCTGCTGTCTTAAGCTCTCCCCACCCCTCTCTGGGAATGGAACCCTTTCAGACTTTGGAAACCCCCTTTGAGGGTCTCAATGACTGGCCTTGGTGTTATATACTGCAAAGAAAGAGCAATTCTTCATCGGCCTTTCCTAGTGCTCGATACCTGATAGAGCCCGGACCCTTTTCTGGGCATCTCCTCCTTCCTCCTTTCAAAGGCTTCACCTTGCAGATGAGCATTGGGACATTCGTCCACAAACTCCAGTTTAAGGAAGAACAGCGCTTGTCTTCATGGGGTGGGGGTTCTGTGGGCAGATGGGTGGTCGTGTTGCTCCCCTGTCCCCGCTTGGTATCCTGGGTTTGGCTTACCCTGGGGTTTCCCTTGCCCTTCTCCCCCACCCAGTGATGGTGGGGTTTATTAATCTGACTGTTGGGAGGAGATTTGGGGGGAGGTCTCAGGTCTAGCCCCCCGGGCCGTAGGGCCTGGCCTGTGGGGGAGTGGCTTCTGTGTCCCCCCATGGGTGCATTTCAGAAGAATTTTCCAGAACAAGAAAAGGAGCTCCTATGAACACTGTGACTTGGGGAGGGGGGGGTCTCCACTCCCCCCTTTTTTTTCCTTTCCCCCTCCCTTCATCCTCCCCTTTTCCTTGCACTACCCATTCCTTCGCCTCCTCTCAATACTAAATACACTCCCTCATTTATTTTTTACTCCTCCCTTGTCCTTCTTGAGTAGTGATCAGGATAGTCTTGGGTTAGATTATATTGGGGGAGCCTCCCTCTTCCCCCCTTTCTGTTTAGGTCATGTCCTCATACATGACGCTACCCAAACTATTGTATGTCATCATACTGATGATGTTCCCCACTACAGGGAACACCCCGGTATCCCAGAGGGATAAGGCCACTTCGGTGGTTTCTACCCTCTTGTTCAAGGACTTCCCTATTGTAGGTACCTTCCTTGAACCTTCTCAGAGATGGTTGAATTATCCCATCCACAAACTGGAAGCCACCTTGTACATAGTTAAACAGTTTATATACCCCATCCTGTGCTGGTTATACCATGGAACTTGTGTATATTATCTTTGTTTAACCCCCAGTGTTAGAGGCGTGACTAGGTATGGGATAAGGTTGTTCCCACCCCAAGGATTAGACTTAATTTTTGATTTTTATAGGTTAGAGGTAAATTTAAAAGCTGAATATTTGATATACATTCTAATTTTAGGCCTCTGTCCTAACTTGAGCCTCATACA
Organism: Neoceratodus forsteri; assembly: GCA_016271365.2. Taxonomy (NCBI): domain Eukaryota; kingdom Metazoa; phylum Chordata; order Ceratodontiformes; family Ceratodontidae; genus Neoceratodus; species Neoceratodus forsteri. The sequence goes on along the minus strand of CM057454.1, from coordinate 262,253,868 downwards.
GAGAGTTAACTTGTATGTTTTGCTACCAAAATTAAAAAAAAAAGAGATGCACACATTCATACTTTAATTCTTTATTATATAAAACCTATAGCAGTGCTACGAACATCTGAAAAGGAAGGAAATGGCAGTTAATCCAGTTAAGATTTTTTTAGTGAATATTAATGGTTTGCACAGCCCCATAAAGAGATCTCGTTTAATGCAGTATCTGAACAGGCAGGCAGCGGACCTCTTTTTCCTCCAGGAAACCCACTTATCTGATGTCGAACACCAGAAATTAAAATGGGGGTAATCGATATGATGTTTATGCATCCTTCCACTCTAGTGCTCATAGACGTGGGGTTGCAGTCTTGATTCCTGTTTCCACACCCTTTGAACTCCGGGAATCCATAATAGATACTCAAGGCAGATACGTCATCCTAACTGGGATTCTTTATTCCCATAAGGTTACTTTAGTAAACACTTAACTATCCCCTCAAACATCTTTGGGTGTGGTCCAAACCTTCTTACAGAAGGTCCTGTCAGCTTATAAGGGAACTTTAATAATGGGTGGCGACTTTAATTTAACACTTTCTCCCCAGCAAGACTCATCCTCACCTTGAACCAACAGAGCTACCCCTGCCTTGAAATATTTCAGATCTTCTCTTTCTCACCTGGGCATAGAGGACATCTGGAGGAGACTATTTCCTTCAAACCCTGGTTTCTCCTATTTTCCCCCACACTTTCAAACTTATTCTCGCCTAGACTACTTTTTCTTTTCATGTGAACACTTCTGTTTAGTACAGGACTTATCACTAGCTCCCAAGATACTTTCTGACCACATCCCCTTATTTTGAAAATAAACCTAGGAAAACTACCAAGAACAAAGCTCTGGCGACTCAACCCTACATTACTGAATGATCCTCAATACATAAAATATACCACAGCTAGGATCCCACAGTTTCTTAACGAAAACGGAGGGGGAAATGTTTCTGACCTCGTACTTTGGGACTCCTTGAAGGCTACATTGAGGGGTGAGATGATAGCCTTTTCAACAAATAAAAAAAAAAGAAAACAGAGGCATTATATAAATACTACACCGAGCAATACGAGAGTTACCAAATGTTGTACTGAGAAGGAGCTTAGGGCCCTGCAACAATAGATCAGGGAAACTAAACAAGAAATACAAAACATAATGGACTCCAAGATCCTCCAAACCATGATTTATTTAAAGCAGGCTAACTATGAGGGAGGAGCTAGGGGGACACGCCATTTGGCCAGGAGATTGAGAAATAGGAAATGGACGGCCACAATTTTAAAAATCAGACACCCAGTTATGAAACAAGTTTCACACTCCAAGGAATATATTAGAGCATCCTTTTTAGAATATTACCAATCCTTGTATTCATCTCCTTCCACACTACCCACGCCTGAAACCAGGTCAGAATTCCTAGATAAGTTGAACTTCCCAAAGCTATCTGACACGCAGTGGGCAAAACTGGACTCCCCTATCCACCCAGATGAGATCCTGTCTCATATAAAGGCTCTGAAACCCTTAAATTGTCCGGGCCCTGATGGCTACACAGCAGAATGGTATAAAATATTTGCTAACCTTGTTCTTCCAGTGCTCTTGACTACCTATAGGGCCATGACGGAGGGTGAAGACCCCCTGCCCTCGTGGCATCATGCGACTATTACTCCTCTTCCTAAACCTAATAGACATTTCAGACCCCTCTTCATACCATCCAATTTCTATTCTCAATGTTGATTATAAAATCTACATGGCTATTTGGGCCTCTCGTCACGAAACAATTCTCCCCTCTCTTATACACCCTTACCAGGCAGACTTTATTAAAAATCTCAGTATAACTGACAATATCAGACGAACTATGCTCCTACTGGAACACCTGCGTGCTAGGAGAATCCCTTCGGCCCTTCTCAACTTCGCTGCTGAGAAGGCATTTGACAGAGTCTCTTGGAACTTCCTTTGGGATATACTTGAACGCGTCTCCTTTTCCGACCAGTTTCTCTCCTGGTTTAAAAACATATGTTCCCAACCACAAGCCTATCTTCTCCTAAATGGGGTAATGACCTCTCCCATTCGGTGACGTCAAGGAACATGCCAGGAATGCCCTTTTTCCCTTATCTTTTTGCAATGTACATGGAACCTCTGGCTATGTCCATTAGACAAAATCCTCTGATAAAGGGTATACCTTTAGGCAAAAAAATATATAAGACATCTCTCTTTGCCTCCGACATTCTCTTAACTCTTCTCTCTCCCGAATCTTCAATTTCAGCAGTCTGGGAAACTTTTAGGAGGTATGAGGACCTGCCAAACTTTAAATTAAACATCACTAAGACAGAAACTCTTATGCTTTACTTTATTCCTTGACAAAACCTGAGGAAATTCTTCCCTTTAAAGTGGCGTTGTACCAAATTTAAATATCTGGGGATATATATTCCACAAAATTTAGGGCACCTTGAGCTTGTCACCTATGAACCCATGTCTCTTCTAGTTCAGGCAGACTTAGCCAGATGGGGCAACCTAAAACTAACTTTTTCTCAAAGAATGGAAACCATAAGAATGAATATCCTCCCCAGGTTACTTTACTTGTTCCAGAATATTCCTATTTTCCCATCTGCTTTCCACTTTAAATCTTGGAACAGGATGATTTCTTCCTTTATCCGGGACGGGCAGAGACCAAGGGTCCATTATAATCTATTGTTGCTCCCTCACAACCGGGGGGCTTGAACCTCCCTGACTTGAAGATGTATGCAACGACAGCATTCTTAAAAATACTCATTCTCTGGCTTTCTTCCTCTAATTCCCTGATTTGGAAAGACATAGAGTTCATAATAAATGACCTTTATGATATAGAAAAAATTGCTTTTTCTACTTCAGAGTTGTCTCCCGAGACCTCTCTCCTTACACTGCCCAGATTCTGAAAATATATGAATTTAAAATAAAAAACATTCAAACAAATAAACTTCTTTTTTACCCTTATATCGAGAGACCAACAATTCTACCCAGCTCAACTAGAGGCAACCTTCAGGAACTGGTGGAGACTGGGCCTCAGTTACTTCTACCAACTAGTGAATAATTCAGGTATTTTGCCTTTCATAGATCTCGAACATAAATATTCTGTTCCTGATAGAGACGAATACCGATATACCCAGGTGAGAAACTATATCCTGAGGCAAAGGGAGTTTCCTTCTTGCTGTCCCTCACCACTACCCACCTTTTGAGTCCTCCTCAGAGACGCACTAACAGGCAACACTTGGGGTAAACTCATAGGCCATCTCTATAGAATAACAAGAGATAATCGGGGTGACTCAACCAAATCAGTTTTGGAAGCTTGGAACAAGGACTTAGATATGGAAATCTCTCTTGCACAGTGGGAAATGGCTACTCAGAAAGCAACTAAAATCACTGCTTCAAATATATGGTGAGAATTTGCACGGAAATCTCAGACCAGATTGTTTCGCTGTCCTGCGGTGCTAGTAAAGTACATGCCTGCCTCCTATGGGCATGGCTGGAGGGCTTGTAACTGCACCATGACTGACCTAGGTCATACATCGGGTTCTGCCCAGTCTTGATGCCTTTTTGGCTGACTTTACAGGTGGAATTAGGGAACTGTATGAACGAACCAATAGAATTAATGGCAGAGATGGTATTGATGTTCATTTTTCCTCCCCATAGCCCAAGAACGACAAACACTCTACTCCCAATTTATTTTACTAGCTGCCAAAAAGGCAATCACACATAGATGGATGTTGAAAGAACCCCCTACACTGTCTGACTGGTACAAAATAATGTGTGAAATTTATACACTTGAATCTTTGACAGCCAGACTCCACAACATGCATGAGAGATTTCTGAGGAAATGGCAGCAGTGGATACTGTTTTTCTTCCAGGTGGATTCTGAATTTGTCCCTTAGTTTGGGGGTGGGGTCCCTTACAATAGCTTCATCTCCCTTGGGGTTCTTATACTAATTTCCATCAAGATGGAAGGGAGGAGGCTCTGGTGACCTATCTCTCTTTACCTGTGGGGGGCCCGCTCGCCTGCCTGCCATGTTAAGGAGCTGCATTAATTTACTGTAAGTATGAATGCTATTATAAATCTGTTAAAAAAAAATAAATAAATAAAAAGATGTACGAAAGTTAAATTGTTTTTCCTTAATTTCGACTCCAATTGGCGGTGCTCCTCGTCCTCTCTTTCCTATCTGTACAGTCCCTTCTTGAGCCTGATCCTGGTCTTCGATTGGAAGACGACTTTGATGACGATTCCTCCCTAGGGGTGGTGAACAAACCTTCTCTTATAGCAGAGCCTCTGATTGAGGACCTTTCCTTTAAGTCTCTGCTTAGAAATGTGAATACCACTTTCTCTCTCCAGACTTCAGAGATCGACCTGGGAAATTGCTGTGTCTGCAGTACCTGCACGGTTCTGGACATTTCTGTGGAATTGACTCCCCCCATGCAACCCTCTTTTGAGACCCTCTCACAAATGGTGCGTGATTAGCTGGCACTTATTCTTTCTGTGGCTAAGTCCATGGATAGGAAATATGCCCCTCCCAAGGATCGGCCCATTCTGGCCTTACAATCCTTTGCTGATGCCATAGTTGTCCTGGCAAAAAATGACAAGGCTGTTCTTCCGCAAGAATCTACACCACATCCGATAAATAAGGAATCTCACAAAATCGACACTTTGGGAAAGCGAGTCTTTGCTGCTTCTATCCTGGGCATGCATATTGCTAGCTACCAGAGTTATTTCTCTCAGCACGAGTATATACTCTGGCATTCGCTCAAGACCATGGTAGAAGCTCTCCCAGGCTCAAAAGTTAGCACAGAGCTTCTTCAAACCATTACTAGAGGCATTGAATCCAGTAGCCAGCAGCTTAAAGCTGCCATGGATGCCTTTGACACTGCCCCTCCAGAGCAGCAGCGCCAGTATATGCACCCAACGCCACTCTTGGTTGCGCATGTCGGTATTCACAAATGATGCCCAGCAGAGAGTTATGGATTTGCCTTTTAATAGTACATACCTGTTTGGTCCTCAAGTTGAGCATGCGCTAGAGGCCACACAGAAAACTAGAATGGCTATCAAAACGGCCAAACCGCCTTCCACAGCCCCTCAAAGGAGCAAGAACCGGCGTCAGTTTCATAACCATCAGTCCTTTCTTGGTAAAGGCAGAGGGGCTTCAATAAAAACCAGACCCCTCAGCCCTAAAACAAAATGCAGCAGAAGGCACAGGGCCCCAAAGCGCCTAGTGCCACCCTCTGAGATTCTGGCCCAAGTCCCACCTCAGCTGTTTGAGGGGGACACTTCCTCGGCAGTAGAAGGGTATCTGACTCAATTTTACAACCAGTGAAAATCAGTCACATCAGACAAGTGGGTACTCAGGATAATCTGCGAGGGCTACTCTCTCAATCTTTCAGAAACCCCTCCGGATCACCCACCCAAACGACAGCTCAAGCTGTCTGTCTCTCAGTCAGACCTTCTTGCTTCCGAGATTCAAGGCCTTCTAAACAACAGGACACTAGAAGTGGTCTCGCTGGATCAGCATAACACAGGTTTCTACTCCCATTACTCCGTAGATCCAAAGAAAACAGGCGGCATGTGCCGAATTCTTGATCTTAGGAAGTTAAACAAGTTCCTTTACAAGGAAAAGTTCAAGATGATATCACTCGGCACACTCTTACCTCTGATTCATCAAAACGATTGGCTGGCCTCCCTGGACATGCAGGACTCATATCAGTATGTTCTCATACACCTAAACCACCACAAAAACTCAGATTTGTGGCATTGGGTCAACACTACCTATTCAGAGTCCTGCCCTTTGGGCTATCCTCGGCAACTCGAGTCTTTACAAAGTGCTTTGCAGTTCTCGCAGCGCATCTCAGGAAGCTTGGGATTCAGGTGTTCCTGTATCTGGATGATTGGCTCCTAGCAAGTCCCTCCAGACAAGAGACTCAGGAAGCCGTGGCTATGGCTTCCAAATTCCTCACATCCATGGGAGTCCTGCTAAATTTGGGAAAGTCACAGCTTCAGCCCTCCAAACGGCTCCTCTTCATAGGAGCCCTTCTGGATACCTCCAGCTCAAAAGCCTTTCTCCCGGAGGACAGAAGGAATGACATCCTTCAGATGGCTCATTTCATCAACTAGAACGACTCGGTTCAAGCTCTCGCGATGCAGCGGATGCTGGGTCTCATGGCATCCTCAGTGTTCACTGTGCCTCTAGCTTGTCTTCACATGAGGACTACTCAGTGGATGCTAAGCACTCAGTGGTCGCCGACCACGCACTCAGAGTCCTTTCACATCAAGGTGACAGAACCTCTGAGACGGTCACTCACCTGGTGGACTCAGGAAGACAACCTTCTGGAAGGTTACCCCTTTGCCCCCTCTAGAAACCGAGATCTCCATCTCCACAAATGTGTCCCTACTGGGATGGGGAGCTCACTGCCAGGATCTCCACACCCAGGGTCGATGGAGTCAGGTCGAGTCTCAGCTTCACATAAATGTTCTAGAAATGAGAGCCCTCCTGTATGCAGTCTGAGCTTTGAAGGACATACTCTGTCACAAGATCATTCTCCTTCAAATGGACAACAAAGCAGTGATGTACTACATCAAGAAGCAGGGCGGCGCTCACTCTTACCCCTTATGCAGGGAAGCGATGAGAGTGTGGGAGTGGTGCCTGGAACCCAAAGCTCTGATCCAGGCAGTCTGCCTGCCGGGAGTGCAGAACAATCTGGCGGATCGTCTCAGCAGAATGGAGGTAGACCCTCACGAGTGGTCTCTCGACACAAATGTCATGCAATCATTCTTTGAAGAGTGGGGAACTCCAGACCCGAACCTTTTTGCATCCTCACTCAATGCAAAACTGCTTCTCTTCTGCTCCAGAAATACAGAACGTGGCATTTTTTTTGTCAGGATGCATTCAGACTGCGGTGGAGAAGACACTTTCTCTATGCATTTCCTCCTCTTCCCCTAGTTCAGAGGGTACTTCTCATACTGGAGGCGCAGGGGGGAAGAATGATCCTCATAGCCCCTTTCTGGCCTCATCAGATCTGGTTTCCATTAATCCACAGATTGTCGGAAACTTCTCTGAGACAGCTTCCACTTTATACGAACCTGCTGACCCATGGCCCTGTGGTCCATCACAACCTGAAGTCCCTTCACCTCCATGGCTGGCTCCTGAAAAGATAAAGGTGAACAGGTTTAATGTTTCATGTAGGGTCTCAGACATTCTGTTAGCTGCACACAAGCCAGCTACTCGAAAGACTTACACAGCTAAGTGGAAGCGGTTCTCCATCTGGTGCACAAAGTCCTCCTGGAATCCTTTTTCCTGCCCACCAAACAAAGTCCTAGAGTATCTTCTAGACCTCTCAAGCACAGGCCTGCAATACTCAACTGTGAAAGTTCACCTTTGCGTGATCTCAGCATACTATGAACCCATACACTCCATGTCTCTGGCTCAGCTACTTGTGGTCAAGAGGTTTCTTGAGGGCATACTGCATACCAGGCCACCGGTCAGACAACTGGTAGCTGCTTGGGACATTAATCTTGTGCTAGATATGCTCCCCCATAAACCTTTCGAGCCACTAGCTACTTGTGAGCTGAAGTTTCTGACTTGGAAGACTGCCTTCCTTGTAGCCATTACCTCCAGTCACAGAGTGCCTGAAATACATGCTTTGGTCACAGACCCTCCGTATACTGTATTTCACAAAGACAAGGTGGTTCTTAGGACCCACCCTAAGTTTTCCCCCAAGGTTGTCTCAGAATTCCATCTGAATCAGCCCTTGGTCCTTCCAACCTACTTCGCGAACTTCTAGAATGAGGGGGCACGTACCCTACATTCTCTGAATGTGAAGAGAGCTTTGTGGTTCTATTTAGACAGAACTAAAGAAATCCGTACTTCAAAGCAACTATTTGTCTCCTTCAGCACGGCCCGACTGGGTCAGCCTGTTGCTATCATGCATTTCAGCCTGGCTTGTGGCGTGCCTTAGCCAGTGCTACTCCATGGCACAGGTTAAGTTGGAATGCAGAGTGTATGCGCATTTTACCAGAGCAGTTGCGGCATCTCTGGCAGAAATCTGGAACGTGCCCATCGCGGACATCTGCAATGCGGCTACTTGGAGCTCCATGCACACTTTTGTAAAACACTACACTTTGGATGTCCATACCAGGCAGCATCAGTCCTTTGGCAGGACAATCCTTAATGGACTTCTGTCCTAAGTGAGCTCCTTTCTCCTGCCGCCCGTCTTGGGGGATTATTTTAGCTCGGTACTCCCATTAGTATGAATGAGTGGTGGAGACTTTATGTCCAGGAAAATATGGAAATCGCGTACCTACCGTAATTCATGATCTTCTTGGACAATGTCTCCACCACTCATTCACGTGCCCACCCTCCATCCCCTACACTCTCTCATCCTGTTTTTGGTCTTTACCCCCTCGTTGTTGGGCTGCGAAGACTGTTTTATGTGGGTCATTCAGACTATCTTATGTCCAACATAGGTTAGTTTCACTAGGTTAGTTTATGCTGCACCTGCTTGGTAAAAAAGGTAGTGAGTCGGTTGGAGGGTCGACGCAAAGGTTGCCTATACGGCACGAGCTGAGCTTGCAGTGCCGCTTCCTTGCAGCCCTACCTAGGTGCTGGCCCTCCTGAAGATTTTGTCTCCCACTGGGTCCTAGCTCCTTCCGCGTAGTCTCATTACTGTGAATAAGTGGCGGGGACTTCATCCAAGAAGATCAAGAATTACGGTAGATACTTAACTTCCATATTTGAGATTTCTTATTCTTTATCTCTTAAGGACATGTGGGTAAAGTAACCCAAGTCCTTGTGGGATGATCCACACTATCGCTGGGGGAAGGAGTCATTAATCCCAGTGAATGAGGCAGCTCTGCTTGTCTTGTGGTGTGGGAGAAGGGCTAAAGAGTCTCAGTGGGATAATAATCATCACTTTTCAGGGAGGAGGACTTACTACTCTGGGGCAGGGAAAGGCCATAAAACAGGGACAACTTTATTTTGTTGAGGTAATGAGCAACTGAGGGTTGGATTTTCATTACACCTAGGTGGTGAGGTGCGGATATTTATTTTAAAAACTCAATACAAGAAAACTGCAGGCATGTCAGATGTTCTAAGTGGGTCTTTGATGTGTGGGCAGTCATTTGTCTGTAGTAACAGCAGTCACACCAGATGGATCATGGGCAAATTTAACTTTCTCACTGAATTAACTGCAATGGAGATTGGATTTTCAGCAGCCAGGGGATGGGGGGAAGGGATGTATTATTAAAAGTCACTATTCTAGCCAGCCCGGTGGTGATGAGGGTTGAAGCGCTGGACGCCTTACCTTGCGCTATGCTGGTGACCCGGGTTTGGGAATGACCTCAGATCATCGGGTGCCGGCTCGGGGGGCAGGATCGAACAGAGCCTGCAGGCTGCTCTCCTCTCCTGGAGGTGGTGGGGTTGGGTTGTCACCCTCCTGTTGTTCCGCTTCCACTGGCTGAAGGTCCAGTGGGATAGCGGAGGGGGTGACAAAGACAGGAGGGTGGAAGGGGCTGAGTTGGCACCATGGTGTGCGTACCTCCACATGCATGTACAGACGTGTGCCGGAGCCTCGGGCGGGGAAAGTAGGACCTACAAAGAAAAACCCATAAAAACTTATATACTAAAAAAAAAAAAAAGGTCACTATTCTGGGATTGGCGTTTGGTGGACAAATAGTAGCCATATTGAGTATGGTGAGGATAGTTGTTTTTTTTCTGTAGTCCTGCCACTGACTACCGGTTAGACAATGTCATGATATTAGTGATGTAGGCTGGTGTTGCTAGTACAACTTTCAGCCTCTTGCGGTTGCGCGGAGAATGTCTACACACCTAGTAGCCAATCAGGGTGCTCCATTTATCCCAGTGATTTTATAGCCTTTATCACAAACCTTTACTCTAATAATCATCCCCTGCTCTGATAAATTACAAAAATGGACTATTCACCATTATAGAGAGTGGGCTATTCACCATTATAGGGAGTCTCGCTATTTCAGGGGGACTAAGCCGGTTGCTGCCAACTTCCCTCTGCACCCAGTTCACTCACTTCGAGTTACCATTACAGGCGATGGCCTGCTTATCAGGCTTCTTATCCACACTCTAGAACTAGTTCATCCTGCCCTCCAGCTGCCGACCCTTCACTCTTCAGAGCCAGCCAGCCCAGTGCAGAGTTGCAGACTTGTGCCACAGAGCCGCCGCCTCCCGCTACTGACATCCATCCCCTCAAGCATCAAACTTCACTTTGCCCATCTGCTATACATGCTCTTGCCTGACTGGACACACGCAAGTGTTAATTTTAGGACCAGTGGGTCGACTCTTGCTGCTTGCGATTTGCTGATCATGTTAGCTTGCCGCCTTGCCCACTTGAAAATTGTTTTCCTCATTACAGAATCTTCCTTGACAACTCTCCCTGTGGTACCACCAAAACTGCTAACTGCTCCTATGGCAGAGTACACTCTGCTAATTGGAGGATTTTTGAAACAAATCTATGAGGTGATTGGGAGTGGGTAGGGGGCAGAGGGAACATGTTGAAAGTGGTGTGGTGCTATTGGCTGCTGCTGAATGTTACAGTCCAACAATTCAGACAGCAGACCCAATAAGGACAGAGTGAGATTTACTTTTTTTTGATGTTTCAGATGTCAGCAACCCACCTCTGCTGACGGAGTTGTGTGAGAGAAAAAAGTGTCCATTTCGGCAGTCATGCATGCACCAGGCTAGGAAATGCAATGCATGCCCAGACTGCAGAAAATAACTCTTAAATATTGCAGTTGTCTGGTGGGCATTTAAATATTGAAAGTTGGTTATCCGGAAGGGGTTTTCTATTGTCACGGGCTGCCAGGCAGTATGATTTTTCCCAGCCTGCCTGCCTGCCATACAGTGACAGCTAACATAATCTTTTACTTTACCACAGAACAGTGTACACATTAAGGTACTGAATAGCCGCACTTCCTCCTTTCTGCAGTATCCACAAAGATACCATATTAGCTGAAGTGTAACTTTATTGTGCTTTGCATGTTATGAAGCACCTTAATGTGGTACACTGTTATGTGGTAAAGCAGAAGATTAGAATAGCTGCCTCTGTAAATACTGATCTTACTTCAAGAGGGCTCTTGCAGTAGGTATTCACAGATAGGACTAAGCCACCAGGTGTCAGGACCCCACGGAAAAACTTCTACCTAGAAGTCTTCGGGGGGGGGGGGACCGCCCCCACGTCAGGTGACTGGTGTTAGATGACATCCGTATAAAGGGGTGACCCCCCACGCCCACCTTCCAGTTCTTTCCCGCCATCGGCTTGTGAAAGTTCCTCATGGTAGAACAGCACTCATCAGCACCTTTCGCTGGCCTAAAGTTTCGACTTTTCAGCTAATTATTTTGATTTTTTATAGATTTTTTTCCAAAACCATCTGCTGTGTGTGTTGTCCCTGACACACTCTGAATCACATAAAAACAAGTGCGACTCGTGTGGTTCACAGCTTCCACACAAGGACAGGCACTCCTTGTGCCTTTTCTGCCTAGGCCCAGACCACTGCGGGGAGGACTGTCAGCACTGCCAAAAATTCAGCTCAGCTACCCGCAAACGAAGGCAGCAGTCCCTGGAAGCCCATCTCCTGAAAAAGAAAATGTCATCCATGGAGAAGGAGTTGAAGAAACTTTGGCAGGCGTCAACCTCCCCAGAAGGCCATAAAAAGAAGCATGAGAAGGAGAAGCACCAGGACCAGTATTCTTCATCCACAGCAGCCATGACTTCAGCTGGAGTCACAGCCCTCCGGTACATTGCTCCTTGATGGCCGTCTTGGTGGCTACCAAGAAGGCGTCGCCCCTCCCATCGGGCTTGTGCCCCTTGGGAACCTCCGGGGTAAAGGAGGCTTCTGCTTCCACCAAGGCCGCTCCTCCATCGTGGCCTTCCAGTCCGAGCGGGTCTAGTAAGTCGGACACCGGTTCCACCAACGTCTGCACAGACAGGGCTGATAAGCCGCTCACCGCCTCAGGTGAATGCCAAGGCCACCCCTCCTTCACAGCCTTCCACAGACAGGGAGTCTGATAAGTCGGACGTCAGTTCGCCTGCCGTCTGCCCGGATGCTGTTGATAAGTCGGCCCCTCCAACGACCACCCAGCAGATCTGCCTACGTCAGACCCAGTTGTCATGCCTGATGCCCAGGCTCCATAGCGGATAGACCGTTGCCTCTGAGGTCCCTGCGTCCCCTCTGCCCCCCTCCCCGGGATTCTGATTCTCTTTCCCTGGCAGGGACCGAGGACCTAGGGATGCTGCTGTCAGGGGTGCCCCCCTGTCACCAGACCAGACACCGGATGACCCAACGCTGCCCTCCGGCATACCTCTGCCTAATGGAGGACCTGCTCTTCCACCAGGACCGTCGGACCCTCCCGGAGGTCTCCCCACACCAGGCCCGATGCCCTCCAGACCAACGATACCATCGTCTGGTCCGCCAGCAGGGCCTACGCTTGGACCTTCTGCTCCATCATAGCCCTTGGTGCCAGGGTATGTGACACCGCAATACACGGCACCGCAGTACACGGCTCTGCAGTATCCGACGCTACAGTACCCAACGACGCATTATCCGGTGCTGCAGTACCCAACGCCAGGTTTCCCGCCGTCGGGTTACGGATACTCCTGTTAGGGGTACCCCAACTACCCATACCCGAGCCCCCCCTGCTCCTCTTCTGCCACCACCTCCGCGGCCGCCGGCGGACCTGAAGGAGGTCTTGGCCTCCTGGTGGGCCGAGGCCAAGGCTCAGCTCACTAGGGAGGTCTAGAGTCATCTTCCAACGCCGGCCCCCCTACATCGGAGACCAGAGACCCCTCCCCCTTTACCTGATGCCAGAGGAGATCCATTTGGCTCCCAGGGCAGAGGGGACACACACACCCCTGGGTAGTCCCCAGAGTGATTGTTCCTCCCCATCCTAGGGAGGAGTCTTCTTCTATTTCAGGGCCATCAGACTCAGATTCTGACTCAGATCGCTCTGAATCTGGAGACGAGCCTCATACTCCAGAAAACCCAGGGCCGAGGGACCCTCCGAAGTCCCTTCAGGAGGATTCTTATTTTCTGGAGCACCCTGGATAGAGCCTCACGCAGATCTTGTCTCCAGCATTTGGAAGCAACCATCCGCGCTAGCCCCCCTTCTGAGGAAGGTGGATAGGCTATATCAGGCTCCTGAGGGTAAAGACTTTCTCAGTCTCCACCACAAGGTGGACTTGGTTGTGATCAGCATCGCCCACGGCCGCACCGCCAATCCAAAACACCTGAGCTTGTCCCCACCTGACAAAGAATCCCGACTTCTGGATCAGTACGGGAAGAAGATTTACTCATCTTCGACCCTAGGCATCAGGGCCCTCAACTAAGTCGGCCACATGGGGTACTTCCAGAAGTCAGTTCTTAGCCAGGTAGAATCCAAGCTGGACTTCCTTCCTGATTCACAGACCAAACAGGAACTGGGAGACCTGGTCCGATCTGCTCATTTGGCCTGTAGGCACATGTTCTGCGGTGGACACAGCTGGCAAAAGCTCGGCTTTCGCCATAGGCTTACTGTGTCATACCTGGCTCTGTGTGTCAAGATTAGTCCCTGAAGTGCATACTGCCATACAGGATGCTCCCTTCAGGGGTTTGGGGCTGTTTGGGGGTGATGTCAAGGACATCATAACCGAACTGCATGAAAAGGGCACTGCACTTAAGTCAGTCCAGACTTTGTACAGGTCCCCTCAAGGGCAGCGACATCCTTTTCATTGCCAAAACTGACAAAAACCAAAACCTAACCAAGGAAAGCACACCAACAAATGTCGGGCCCCCCCAGCAACCAAGACTCCCCCCGGCAAAAAAACTCACAGGATCCTCGGCTGCTGCACTTCCCTCCACCTCCTGACTCCCTACCTCTCCCTCTGCCCATTCCAGAAGAGCCGGTGGGGTGGGGGGGATTCTCCTCCCATCTACTGGGTTGGGAGAGGATAACATCAGATGCTTGGGTGCTCCAGCTAATTTCTGCCGGACACTCGATAGAGCTTCTACAGAAACCTCCTCGAAAACCCTCTCCTCAGTCATCTTTCTCCCAGCAGCATCTTCCTCTGGTTCTAGAAGAAATCCTATCCCTTCTATAGAAGGCGGTGATAGAGCCCGTCCCCACTCATCTTTAGGGGACGGGTTACTATTCCCATTTCTTTCTACTCCCAAAAAAGATGGGAGACTTGAGGCCTGTCCTATACCTTAGCTCCCTGAACATGTTCGTGGAGTACAAACACTTCAGAATGCTCTCCTTGCTGAGTCTTCTTCCCTTACTTTGGCTGGGACAGTGGCTATGCGCTCTGGATATGCAGGATGCATACCTGTATACCCCATATGCCCTTCCCACTGCAAACACCTCCGATTTTGCTTTCAGGGGGACCACTACCAGTTCAAGGCCCTCCCATTTGGTCTTTCCTTCACCCCCTGAGTATTTACTAAATGCCTGTCTGTGGTAGCGGCCCACCAGTGTACTCAGTGTGTGCAGGTCTTCCTGTACCTGGACGATTGGCTCCTGGCGGCCTCTTCCAGGGAGGAACTCCTGCACTCCCTTTCCCTTACCCTGCAGGTTTTTACCAGCCTGGGTATTACCATCAACCAGGCCAAGTCCCACCTGGTCCCTTGCCAGTGCCTCCAATTTATAGGGGTGATACTAGACTTGACCCTAGGCAAAGCCTTTTTGCCTCCGAACAGGGTCGAGACCCTTCAAATTCAGGTTCGTCTCCTGTCCAGTCGCAGACGGGTCAGAGCCAGGTCAGTCCTCTGTCTTCTCGGGCTTATGGTGGCTGCCATTCCAACAGTTCCATTCGCTCGGCTCCATATGAGGATCTCTCAGTGGATGCTTCGGTCACAATGGGACCATACTCTAGACGAACTAGACCAAGAGGTGCTAGTGTCAGTTCCCATGATCAGGGACTTGCACTGGTGGATGGTTCAGGAGAACCTGGGTGTGGGAGTTCCATTTTGCGTTGCCCCTCCATCCCAAACGCTGACAACAGATGTGTCAGGGGTAGGGCTGGGGTGCCCACCTAGGGTCTCACAGGACTCAGGGCAGCTGGTCCCTTTTCGCGCAGAAACTGCACATAAATGTGCTCGAACTGAGAGCAATCCTATATGCCCTACAGACTCTTCTTCCCTTCATTCTTCCCGGTCATCTTCTGATCCAATCAGACAACATGTGTGTAGTCTGGTACCTTAACAAACAGGGAGGAACACGTTCCTATCCCTTGTGCCGGGAGGTGATGAGAGTCTGGTATTGGGCAGCTCAGCACAACCTTCACCTGACTGCAGTTCACGTTCTGGGGGTGGAAAATACCCTGGCAGATGAGCTCAGTCGCTCCTCAGCCAGGGCTCATGAATGGGAGTTAGACCAACAAATCGTAAATGACATTTTTCAGCAGTGGGCGATGCCTCAGGTGGATTTTTAGCCTCCCCAAAAACACCAAACTTCCCACCTTTTGCTCACTCGCTCCAGGGCGAGACATTTTCTGGTTGGACACTGTGTCTCTCCGCTGGAGGAACAGATTCGTTTATGCCTTCCCTCCCATTCCCTTGATTATGAGAGTCTTCAACAAACTCAGAACAGAAGGGGCTTGAATGATTCTCATTGCCCCCTTCAGGCCCAGGCAAGTTTGGTTCTCTCTTCTGCTACAGTTTTCCGAGAAACCTCCTCTTCCTCTGTTGCAGCAATTGTTGACCCAGGATCAAAGGACCCTAGTTCACCCAGGCCTCAAATCTCTTTATCTCCATGTGTGGCTCCTTCAGACGTAGCTAAGGCACACTTCGGAGTTTCTCTGTTAGTAGCGGACATTTTGGTGGAGGCAAGAAAACCTTCCACCAGGTCCACCTATGCCGTGAAGTGGAAACGGTTTTCCATCTGTGCAGGCTCTAAAGGCTTGGGGCCTTTCTCGTGCCCAGCTGATAAAGTCCTGGATTACATGCATCACCTCTTCCACCTGGGTCTCAGCCATTCCCCCCCCGCCGGTATTCTCGGTCCAGTCACAGACCCCTCGCTTTGACCCAGATCAGCCACCCTCCTTGAAGCCCCTGGCTTGCCCCCAGGATGGGGCCTGCAGGCACTCCGGGCATTGATACAGGAGGCCAGCCTGAGGCCAGAAACGGGGCGGACGTCATCTAGGCGTCAGCAGGAGGAGTTTCATCCCCTCAAGGGGCCGGGGACGTGCAGTGACGGCCAGCAGTCCACCCTACCCCCTGACTCTAGCTGGTGTCAGTTGCTGTGGTACCCCGGCCTTTGTCAGGGGTCCGTCATGCATCGGACACAATCCCCACCCTCCCCCTGGAGAAGGAGAGCAGTCCGCAGGGTGCTCCATCCTTCTCCCCCGACCGGCCCTCTGGCAACCTGGATCCATTCCCGAACCTGGGTCGCTGGCATTGCAAGCAGAAAGTCAACCGCTGCACAGACGGGCCGGCCTCAACCATTCTTCTTTGAAAGTCCATATGGCAGCTATCTCAGCCTACCACATTCCCTTTGGAGACCGCTCTTTTGCCTAACTGGAAGTCTCCAAGACCTTTCTTAAAGGGGTTTTCCACCTGAAACCCACCCATCCACAATCTCGCCCCTCCAAGGGACTTGAAGGCACTCTACCTAGGCGCTAGGGGCTTCCACAAAGCGGTGACTGATAAATCCAACAATGGTTGTTAAGTGCTGTGTGCAGTCCATTTTATTCATTTAAGAGTGCTACCTTTTTGAATTGCTTACTTTGTGTTATAGGCTTTGTCTACCTTGGTTGCGAACCCCTCCATGCATGAGCACAGCATGTTTGCCCTTTGGGACTTGAATTTAATCCTGGAAAAGCTCACATTGCCTCCCCTTCGAACCGGCAGCGGAAGCAGACTTAAATTTCCTTTCTTGGAGGACTCTCTTCCTAGTGGCCATTACCTCTGCTTGACGTATTTCCAAGCTCCACGCCTTGATGTGTAAAATCCCGTATTTGATTTTCCACAAGGAACGGGTGGCCATGCGTACCAATCCTAAGTTTCTTCCTGAGGTGGTGGCTGAGTCTATGCTGAATCAATCCATTGAGTTACCAGCTTTCTTTACGCAACACTCCAATCATGGGGAGTACCTTGTACATACTTTGGATGTTCACTGAATCCTGAGATACTACACCAGTCGGACTAAGGATCTGAGGAAAACTGATCAGCTTTTCATTTCTTTTGCTCGCAACCGGGAAGGCAATGCTGTTTCCAAGCAATGCCTGTCTAAGTGGTTAGCGAATTGTTTTACTTTCTGTTATGACAAGTACAAGACCCTCCTGGGTCATGTCAGAGGTCACTCCACTAGAGGAGTAGCTGCCTCTGCGGCTTATTTCAAGAATGTGTCAGCGGCAGATATCTGTGCAGCTGCAACTTGGACGTCTTTCCATACCTTCACAAAACACTACAGTTTGGACATTGCCTCTCGCTGTAGAGCAGGCTTCGGGTTGGCTGTTCTGCAGGGTCTCCTTTCACGAGACCTGTCCAGTATTGAGGTTTATGTTGTGGATGACAGTCCTCCTCCCGAGTTTTCTTCTTTGTTCCAGACTGCTTGGGACTCAGTACTATCTGTGAATACCTACTGCAAGAGGCCTCTTAAAGTTAGATAGTACAGTTGCGTAAGAACTTACCATAACAGTAGATCTTTGAGAGAGGCTCTTGCAGTAGGTATTACCTGCCCGCACACCGTCCTCCTAGGTTTCTTCTCTTTTTCTTCCATGGGGGCATATCCTCTTCTCTCTCATCTTGCCTCTTTAGGCCTTTGGTGGGATAGAACTGGAAGGCGGGCGTGGGGGACCGCCCCTTTATACAGACGTTGTCTGACGCTGGTCACCTGACGTGGGGGCATACCCTGCCAGAGACTGCTAGCTAGACATTTTTCTGTGGGGTCCTGATGCCTGGCAGCTTAGTCCTATCTGTGAATACTTACTGCAAGAGCCTCTCTCGGAGATCTACTGTCACGGTAAGTTGTTACGTAAATGTACTTTCTCAGATTGGATATAACCAGGTCACTTGCCATGTCTGTACATACTCATGAATGCACGGTGCTGCATTTTCTGTGCCACAGTTTTATACCAAGGCATGTTATAATTGCAAAAACACACACCAGTATGCTGCCTTCATTGGAAGATGCAGGCACTCTTCCAGTGTGTGCTAGCTAGTACTCAACCTGTGACCTTTTTTGTCTCATTGCTCACTGGAAAAGTGACTATATCTGCCAAGGAATGCACATGTTTAATTGCTAACAAAAAACATATATATATTTCAAGATAAAGGCATTAATCTCAACTCCACTCAAAAATGCCTGAAAAAGTTCACATAGTCACTTCAACAGTTTTACAAGGGTAAAAGGCAGCAAAAAGGATATCCATTCCTTTGGAATGGAAATAATCATCTGTGCTCTATCCACACATAAATTTAAAATGTCACCCATTCTGTTCAGACTATTTTGTGTCAAGATTAAAAACTGGGCATTGTTTTCTTTGAGCACTGCTTACAGATAATCCCACAGTATTTGCCGTTCCGTTATCAATGTTATAAAGTTAGGACTCTCAGCACAGCTACTGTCTGTCAAAAATCATCTTATACTGTAGAATATTATTGATGTTGGTGGAAAGACAGCATGATCGTTGTTTAATCCACTAGCATCCTTGAAAATGTTATTAGTCTCCATTTGTTGCACATGGGATTAGACAGGAGCACTGATACTGAGTGTTTTCATTGTTTAGCAGTTAAAAGTATTACTAGACCAAAGCTGAATGCCTTGAATTAATCAAGTAAGAAAACTCTGTCTTGCAGGGCTGGACATGCAATCACTGGAGATCTTAAACACTGTGGACATCAGAAAAGAGTTCAATCGTGAACTAGCAATGAGGATAACATCAGGTGTAAAGAGCCAGGATCGTTTCTATACTGATCTAAATGGATTCCAGGTACTAAGTTAGAGCACATTAGTTTTTCTGTTGCGATAAGCCACTTGCCCTAGATTAAAATTTGTTTCTGTAGCCTTTATGTATTTGATACATCTTGAGATTTTAAAAATTCATCCAAATATTCTAATCACTTATTGACAGTACTGTAGGTAAGATGAATAGCAGACTGTTGCACTGTGTTTTAAGAAATGCTGCTCGTGTTTTTCATAAACACTGATAGCCCAACATGTAAATACAAGTTCCCTGCCCTAGGAAACAGTGCTTCACCATAATGCTGGTGCATTAAGAGAAGCAGTTTTACCAGATTTGAAGCATTTTACTTACCAGAAAATGGTGTTTCATTCTAAGGCTACAGTAACAAAAAATTGATCTTCAAATTTTCTTAGCTAAAATTATGATACAGCAAGCAAAATATCCCCCCCTCCCAGCCCCATGGACTGTGAAATTTGTTGTGCACAGTCTCAGTCCTAGGGGCTAACCTTTTGGAAAATACGATGAGAATTGGTTCAGTGTTTCAAGAGTGCTTGAGCTTTATTTGGCATATATTCTGTGGAACGCAGTGTTTTACGTGTTAGTTATTCAAATGAGTTAAGTACTGTGCTTTGGAGACGGATGCTACAGCATATCAAAAATAAATCCTAGTCTGTCCTGTTTTTTTTGCCCACCTCCTCTGCTGGGGAGCAGGGATGACTTCTGTTGGTGGATGGAGGAGGAGCTTCTTTATGCCTTTCCTCCATTTCATTTGATACACAAAATACTGTTCAAGGAGAGGAGGGATGGATCAATCCTGATCTTCACAACTCCGGACTAGCCATGCAAGTTTTGGTATCAGGATCTCCTCAGTCTCCACTGCAGGCCACCTTGATTGCTTCCACTTTGGCTGCACCTCCTGACCAGATCTGAGGTTACAGTTTAGCATCCTTATGTGCAGTTCCTGCTCTGACAGCCTGCTTCCTGAGTGGCTAGAATTCCAGACTTTGGGTTATCCAAAGTGCCCTTTCTAGTACTGGATGCCTCTCAGGAAGATTCTGCTCATAAGACTTATGGCTTTAAATGATAGAGGTTCTGTTGTTGTTGTCGTTAATATTCCCTGTCGCATTTTGGTGAGTCATATCCTGGATTACTGTGATACTTGACTGAGTGAGGTCTTCCAGGCACTCTACTTTCCTGAATGTGTATATAATGGTCATTTGGTTTACCATGCTAAATAGTGCCAACCCTGGCACAGGAGAAGGTAATGTCCAGATTTTCCAAAGATCTGGACCACCTATTCCCTGGTGTGTGAACCTCTACCCTCATGTGATTTAACTCTGGGGCTATAATTCAAGCTCATGCAGAAACCATTTGTGCCACTGAATACTTAATACATTTTACATACATATTGGAAGGCCATTGTTTCTCCTCAAAGAAATGTCAGAATTCCACCAGAACCAGCCCTTGATAGTGACTGATCCTCATTGAGGGTACCTCCTGCATTTGGCCACATCTATAGAACTACAGACACCATGCACTAGGACCGCGCAGAAACTTTTCTAGCTAGCAGTCTGTGACAGGGTTAAATAAGACTCTGTCCCACTTGTTATGCAGAAAGAGTTAAACGCAAGAATCTGTTCTGTCCTCTCTTTTCTGTCTCTTGTCTATCTAGTTGGCCAACCAAATGTTCTCGTGAGACCTAGGAACTGATCACTCTGATGGTCTCATGATTCTCCGCCTCTCGCTATCTCTCAGCTTGCTGTTTTTGTCTTTTCTTTCCCCTGGCGTATTTGCATTTATAAAAAATATATGTGAACATTTGTGTGAAACTGTGAGTGATACTGGGATCCCTTAGTTTGAAACTGTATGTAGTTACACTGTAGAAATGATTGTAAAAAGCTATTTGGAATTTAGAGGGTTAACCTTGACATGCAGCACAAACTCTTTTGCAGAGTTGTTAACAAGAGGCCAGTTCTGGGACATCATGATCTATTTTGTTGCACCTGCAAGGAAAGAAACTTACAAAGTTTTGGTCTCTTAACGAGCTCAGGAGGCAGAAATAAGAGCAGCAATGCTTTTGTTAGAGTGAGAGAGAGGCTGAGAAACTAAAACTTGGAATTAGAGATTCCTTCAGACAAAGGACTTTGTTTTCTGTGTTTGTATTTCCTTTGTAAATAGTTATAGTGAACAATTTTATATTTTATTTTACTGTCATTGGAAAAATAAAACACTACTTGTGAATTTTATACCTACTCCTGGTTGTCCTATGCTTCCTGACCTATGCCTTGATGACAGTGTCTGAAAGGGGGCCGATCATGAAAACATCATATGCCATTGACAGCCCTGCCATATAAGCATGGTCGGCCCCGCCCGCCCTCAGTTCTGTTCCCGCTGTCGACCTGTGCAGGTTGGACCCTGTGGAGACTCCGCTGCTTCAGTCAACTGCCTGCTTTTCTTTTTTACTTTTGCTTTCTAAGTTTATTTTCCAAACTAACTCTACAGTGTTGACCCTATCTGCGGCTCTGAAAACTCCACTTTGCAAAAGGAACAAAGAATGGATCTCTTCTTGGGGGGGAGGGGAAGAGGAGCGAAAGTCTTGGAAAGCGCTCCCTCAGATCACTGTCCCTCTCCTTCGGCTTCCTGAACCCAGCAGCTCTGATGGCCAGTTTGGATTCTCCTCGAAGTCCTCACCCCCCCCTTCGTAGGATTCTCAGGGGAGGGGGTCCCTCGCAGGATTCTCTGGTGGGGGCTCCGGGGTGCTGCTTTTGCAGGGTCCTGGTCTGGCTGGGCCCCTTGGACAGTGACACTTTTACCTCTTCCATCCTTCTGCCCCCCCATTCCACTCTGGGAGGGTAGGGGATGGGTTCTTTGTGTCTGGCCAGTCTCATCTGGCCCTGGCCCTTTGCAGTTGCACCCTGTGCCTACCCTGCCGACTTGGCTTTGATACAGCGACGCTTCTGCCTCCCCGTCTTGCCCACCATCCTGTAGCCCTAGCAGTAGAGATTTGGTGGCTGCCCACTTAGCTCTGCCCTAATGGGCCCGTCCCCATTGCCAGTGGTGCCCCATGCCTCCTCTGGCACTGTGGTTTTCCTTTCACCTTGCAGGGGTTGGAGAGTTCCCTTTTTTCTCCCAGCCTAGTTTGGACGTGGTAAGGTTTGGCCATCCGGACACCTAGTGCCTTCCCCATCGCTGCTTGGCCTTCCCCTCGCCTGGTGCTGGTAGTCCAGACTAATAGGGAGGCAGTTTGCTGTAGAGATGGCTCGGTGCTCTGCTGAGTTGCAAAACGTGCTGAGTGGGGTTTGACTCTTATAGTCTCCCCTTGCATACTGTGTCCCCTTTTTCTCCAGGCTCCCGGGATGCATGCAGCCTCAGCATAGTCTGCTTTCCTGCTGATGGTACCTCGTTGCTTCCCCCGTCAATCCTTTCTTTGCCTCTTGGTCAGACACGGAACTCACAAGAATTAGAGATGCCGTCAGACAAAGGACTTTGTTTACTGTGTTTGTATTGTCCAATTTGGACATCAAAAAAAGTGCAGGGGATGATGACCTAGAACTCTTCTTCCTAAGACTAGGATATGCCCATCTCTCTGCCCCCATTCTTCATATCTTCAATCTCCCCATTACACCTGCTACTGTACCGTCCTGTTGGAAATCCGCACATATCCTCCCCCTGTTTAAATCTGGTGACCCTTACGATGTGAATAATTACAGGCCTATCTCCATCTTGCCTATCCTCTCTAAAATTTTGGAAAAACATATCCATAACCAACTAAAAATACACCTGGAAACTTTTTCTCTCATTAACCCAGCTCAATCTGGTTTCCGGGCAAATCACAGCACAATCTCTGCCTTAGCGAAAGTAACCGACGACTGGATCCCTGCTATAGATGATAAGAAGATAACTGGAGCAGTCTTCTTGGATCTTAGTAAAGCTTTTGATACTGTTGACCACAAACTGCTAGTCAATTGCCTCACTAATTTGGGTGCCACGTCCTCCACTACCCAGTGGTTCTCCAGTTATCTAACAGGGAGATCCCAGAAAGTAAAAGCCAATGGCTCTTTCTCTGCCTCTTGCCAGTTGTCAGAGGAGTCCCTTAAGGCTCCATTCTAGGCCCTATCTTGTTTTCATTGTACATTAATGACCTTGATTCCAACATATCTATGTCTAATCTGCATTTCTTTGCAGATGACACTGTGCTGTATACCTCTGGCTCAACGTTATCCGAAGTTAAGGGGGTTCTTCAAGCGGACTTTGCCCAACTCGAAAATAATCTAATAAAGGCAAAGCTTCTGCTTAATGCAAAGAAAACCAAAGCTATGATATTCTCTCATAGTACCTCCACAGGCATCTCTCATACCCTGCCTAAAGACTTTATTATTACGCCGTAAGTGAACCATTGGAAGTCGTTTCAAAATTTAAATATCTGGATTGACAACAAGCTCTCTTTTAATGACCATATTGAGGACTTATCCTGGAGGCTCAAAGCCAGGTTAGGTTTCTTCTTTAGAAATAGGCCCCTCTTCCCCCTCGAGACTCGAAATTGGCTTGTTCAGGCTACTTTTCTTCCCCTTCTTTACTATGGCGGTGTAATTTACTCTTCCACTACTCTCACAAACCTAAGCAAACTGGACATCCTCTACTACCGTGCGTTATAGTTTATTACTAACTCCCCTTACCGTTCGCACCACTGTGACCTGTACGCAGCTGTTGGCTGGACATCTCTCGCCACTAGATGCTTGCTCCATGCTGGTCTCTGGACCCTTAAGTTGCTCCTGCACAGACTACCGAGTTACGTATCATCTCTCATCTGTATTTCTCACAGTGCATACTCTCTCAGGAAATCTGACTTCATTCTGCTGGACATACCTAGGACACGGACCTCCTTTGGTAAATGCGCTATTGCACATGCTCTTCCCTCTATTTGGAACCAACTCCAAACCAAGCTGAAACTAATTAGCATAGTTTCAATTAACTTCTACAAAGTGCTAAGTGCAGCTAAGATAAAAGATATCTGCAACTGTTATTAAGCCCCTTCCCATCCCCATGTGTGCCTTATACATTTATGTGTAAGATCTTCATCGCCCTTATGCATGCTGCTTACTTTCTGTTCACACTATCATTTAACCAAGACACAACTACACTCTCTTAGCTTCTGACTTGCAAGCTGTGACCACTAGTGCAAGCATCCACACCTGCTCCCCTCCCCTTCCCCGTCCCATTCCTGGCTCTCTCTCTATGTAGATATTACTTCTCTCACTCTTCCAAGCCTCGTTACTTTGTTTATCCTTTATTCCCTGTCGCTGCTCAATGTACTAAAATGATTTATTGCAGACACCAGCTACCCTGCCTTGTACTGCTGGCATGCTACCCTGAAGTGATCCACACTAAGTACCATATGTCTCCTCACTATCTATTGTCATCCGATGTTGTATCCTTTTATGTAATATCCTGATTGTACTAAGTGTACACATGAATACATGTTATACTATTGTTCTATCAAGTATTTTCATTTTATGTAATGTTCTTTATCAGTGTACATGTCTCAGGACCTCCTTGTGAATGAGCTTGCTCAATGGGGTTTTCCTGCAATAAACTTGAACTTGAACACAGACCATTGCCAGGGCTGCCCCGTGCCTCCCCCAGTGATGTGTTGATTACCCTACCTTGCTTGGCCTGGAGTGCTCCTTCTTCCCAGGCTTGCTTGGGCTTGACACTGGGGCACCCTGGGCCTCCCCCATTCACTTCCTGCTCTTCCCATCACTTGGTGATGATAGTCCTACCTCCTCTGAAGGTGGTGTCCCCTTGCCTCCTCCATCAGGGTTTCTTTGGCATTCCTTGTGGTTCCCTAGCCATGGTGCCTCTTGTGTTTCCCCAGCTTGGTGGGCCTCATGCCATTGCCAACCCTGGGTGCCTTTTGGATGGCACCGTTTGGGTGCATTCTTAGGTGGCAACATTTCTGGGCCAATGCCTTTCGGCATCCTGAAGTTCCAACATAGCAAGCATGGTTTTCAGTATGGGTCCCAGCCACTTGATTCCCTGGCTGTCCCCTCCAGTCTGTCAGCTTCCACACTCTCCAAACAATAAGACAAGACCATCTTTGTCTTCCCTGGGTCTAGGGCTTTCTACTACCATGCCCCCACCCAGATGCTTGGTGTCCACGAGCAGCGGTCTTTGCTCAGTGGCTCCAGGGCTTTTCATGTTTGCCCTTCCCTTCCCTGACTCCGGGACTCCCCTTTCGTTTGCCTGCCCCTGCTAAGGGCACGGCCTAAGCTCCTCTTAAACTTACTCTCTGGTTCGCTACAGGGTCCACAGTAACAGGAACTGTTTAAGGCCCTTCAGTCTGGTGCGGACGTTGGCAAGCACCTTTTTTTTTTTTTTCCAAAAGAATAGTTTGTTAGGAAGTAGATGTGCATATATTAAAGAGATACATCACATACACATTAATTATACCATTCCATACAGCATGTTGTTCAAGTTGGTAAAACATAATTGGTGAATACAGAGGACCAGATAGTCTGGATTCCAATCTCCGGATAAACAATGTCATAGGGTAACATTAGGACTACAAAAACTTACAAAGACCATGGGATATGGTATATCTAAGGCATGAGCTTGAGCACAGAATAAAAGTTCAATACAATTCAATTCAATTGAATTCCGATTCAAATGGGGAAAAAAACGGCCTCCACTGAATCCAATATTAGACCCCATATTTCAAAGAAGTTAGAAAGTTTTCCCTATGTACTCATCTAAGCTCTTTCTACAGCCATACAAGATTTCAGATTCTGCGCACACCTAGTTATGGACGGGGGGGGGGGTGGAGAAGGGGACATCCATTCCTGTGCAATAATTGTTCTTGCGTTTATAAGTGCTAAGGACCAGAGGGGATGCTGAGCCTTCTGCCCCGGCCCAGCAGCAGCTCGAGGGGGGATCTGGAAGGTGTATAACCAATCACCCTGCTCATTGTTTCATGCATGGAGTGCCAGGAGGCAGCTACTTTCGGGCAAGTTAAAGCCAAGTGTATAAAATCCGCCTCAGCTATTCTATACTTTGGACAGAGCTTGGACCTTGAGGCATCTAGTTCATGTAACCTCTTAGGGGTCACATACACCCTGTGCAGGAAATTTAATCGGATTTGACATAGTTTATTGCTACAGGAGCAATTTACATAATGTGTACAAGCCAACTTCCAGGTATACCTATCTATAGGAAGGAGCAGGTCCTTGTTCCACTTATTTTGACTGGTCTTTTGTTGTTGTAAGTGACCTTGAATAGTGTGGTACTGTACTGAAAGGGGCTTCTGCCCCGGCTGGGGTCTAAAAAGCTCTTTCTCCAGAGGGGAGCGTACAGACCAACCATGTTCCAGTGACAAGAGTTTCCCCACATTTTTGTCGGACCCTGAGACATAGGAAAAAATCTCCTGGTTGAATTCCCATTCCTCACCTAGTGCTAAGAAGCTTTTCAAAGCCCCTCCGTCATACAAATAACAGCTACAGTCCCTTTTTTCCTCCAAGCCCAAAGCCGTTGTATTACAGCAGGTGAATGGCTGCCCCTGTGTCGCATAGCCACAAGCAGGCTTATATTGGGGGACATATTGCCAGTGTGCCCAATAATTTGATAAGCCCGTATCCATACCAGCAAGGATGTGACACTAAAAGGACTGACCACCGAGTTTGCTCCTAGGGTTCCCAGAGTATCAGCCAAAATGTCATGCCTGAAGTCCCCTCTGAGCATGTCCTCTTCCAAGCCCAACCAGGGACAACCCAAGCATGCCGGGCCTGAGGGTAGAAAAGCTAGTTGTGCCACCCAATAGTAGGTTTTAAAATTTGGTAACCCCCTCTCCTCCTTCACGCGGGGGGAGCTGTAGGGTCATTCTCTTAACTTTTGCCCTCCTTCCCCGCCAGAGAAACTTACGGATTATGGCCTCAAGTTGCTTGAAATGTGATTGGGGGACCCTGATAGGGAGTGCCTGGTATAGATAGAGAACCCTTGGCAGTATAGTTATTGTGACCCCCCCAATTCTACCCAGCAAAGAAAGAGGCAGAGCTGGCCACCTATTGCAGTCCTCCATTATTCTAGTGAGGAGACGTCTGAAATTCAGGGCGTATAAGCGGCCAATATAAGCTGATAGTTGTATCTCTAAGTATTTTAATTGAGTAACCATCTGTAATCCCCCTAAATTGGCGATTAACTGGGCTCTACAATATGCAGGGAACCCACCGGGAGCAGTTCACTCTTAGACCAGTTAACTTGATGTCTCGAGATTTTACCAAAGGAGTGCATTAGATTATGGACCGCGGGGAGGTCTTGTGCCAGGTTCTGCAAATAAAGGAGCTGGTCATCAGCATACATAGCAATTTTGTGTTCCTATCCACCCCCCACAAACTCCTTATCCCAGTATGGGCCCTGAGGGCCACCCCCAAAGGCTCTAAAGAAAATCCGTACAAGAGCCGAGACAAAGGGCATCCCTGGCTGGTGCCCCACTCCAGGGCAAAGGTGGACAAAATTCCATTAACCAAAACCTATGCCTAAGGGTGAGTGTAAAGAGCATGTACACAAGAATGAAAAGCTGGCCCCACTCTCATCCTACATAGGGTATCAAATAGATACCCCCATTCCACGCAATCAAAGGCTTTTTCAGCATCCAGTGCTACCACAGCTGCCCCACGGGTACGTTTATTCTTCCCCCATCTATATAGTATGTTCAACTTATGCCTGATGATGTGCTTCCCCATTTTCCTCTTGACAAAACCTGTTTGATCTTGGTGGATTACCTTGGGCAACAGTGGATCCAATTGGGTGGCAAGGGCTTTAGCCACAATCTTCTGGTCAGCTGTTAAGAGCGAGATTGGCCTGTAGGAGGCACATTTTGTGGGCTCTTTGCCCGGTTTTGGTAACACTGTGATTGTGGCGGACAGCGTGGGGGGCAACTCACCATTAGCAAGGCTCTCCCCAGCGATATCAAAGAGAGGGTCCAAAAGGAAACTCTTAAACATTTTTAAAAAGTCACTCGGGAGCCCATCTGGGCCAGGGGCCTTTCCACTCTTGAGGGCCCTTAGGGCATCCAGTATCTCTTGCTTATATAGAGGAGTGTCCAGTTCTTCGCTCAGTACCCCTTCAATTTTCCCAAGTGGCACCCCTGCAAAGAAGAGTCCAGCTCTGCCTGACTGAGGTTATACTCGGAGGTATATAAAGAGCTATAAAATTCCCCAAAGGCTTGCCCAGTTTCCTCAGATTGCTGTACAAGGTTCCCTTGGGTTGTACATATCTGTCGCACTGTACGTTCTGATTCCCTACATTTCAGTTGCCAAGCTAAGAACTTGCCCACCTGATCCCCATCAAAATACTCCCCAGTGTTGGCTAACAGGATGGACTGCTTGAGCTGGGCACTTGACAGGGTGTTAAATTTCCACTTTAATTTCTGGAGGAGATTATAAAGAGTGGCAGAGGGGTTCAACTTATGCGCTTCCTCACATGCCTCAATCTTAGTTCTTAAGAGGGAGAGCTCCTTAGCCCTCACCCTCTTCCGATGCGCGGCAAAAGATATGGTTTGGCCTCTGATGTAGGCGTTCAAAGCCTCCCATCTAGTACCATGAGTAGTCTCCCCCCTGCCATTTAGCTGGAGATATTCCTGGATACAGTTGCTCATAAACTGTATGTACTTCAGGACCTTGTCACCCTGGGTTCCTCCGTTCCCGTGATTGTAATATAGTGAATGGCGTGGTCAGAGACTAGAATTGGTAGGTATGCTGTCTCCCCCAATCCCACCAGCAGGAACCTAGATACCAGAATTCTATCGAGCCTGGCGTATGAATGATGCACGTGCGAGTAGAAATTATAGTCCAGCCTAGTGGGATTGGTATGCCTCCAAGCATCTATCAAGTCTACCCACATTTGTAATGCCTCCAGGGCCTTTGCATTTTGCGATTTGGGTGCAGATCATCTATTTGAACAATCCAGGACTGTGCCTAAGACACAGTTGTAATCTCCCCCCAGGATTCAGGGACCCTTCCAACTGGACATGTCCAGTGCTAGTTTTTGGAAAAAGCCTGGGCATTCAATATTTGGGGCATATACCGAGCTGATCAGGAACACCCCTTTGCCCATGATGTGGACTTGCACTAGAGCATATCTACCAGTTTGTCCAAAACTGTTTCCAAAACCTAAACTGGCATTCCCCCAGGGATCCATATCGAGGCACCCCTTGCTTTAGAAGAAAAAGTGGCTGAGACCCATGTGCCCCCATGAATCTGTTTTTTGGGCCTCTGAGGAAGAGAAGTGTGTCTCCTGCAATAGTACTATTTGCCCCCTTACCCTATGTATCTCCGCCAAGACTCTCCTTCTTTTCAAGATCGATGTAAGGCCATTTATGTTCCAGGACACACATTTAATGTCTTCAGCCATAACTGTTTGTCACATATACACCTCCGTTACTGAAGGAATGAGTAAGTTGCACATCTAGAACCATTTTTCCCCCTAGGTTTATTGTAAAATGTATCAAGTAACCCCCCTCCAACCCCCCACCATAACTTCCAATAGTATCCCAAATCAAAATTCCCAGCCTCCAGCCCTTATCACAGAAAAACAATGACAAGCTGGGAGACCACTCAGGTTGGATGCCATAGACAGCATTTAAAGGCACCACAGGAGCCACCCCCACAGTAGGCCTCCTGCAACACCCACGACAGATTGCATGTCTCCCCAACCCCTCTTCCCCCCCCAACTGAACGATTCTACCCCTCAGAACAACCAAGCCCAAAGTGGACAACTGACACCCCTCCCCAAAGGCAGGTCAAACCCCGCCAGAGTTCCCGCTGCAAACAGCAGGCAGAAGGAGAACATAAGGCCCACCATAAAGTAACCATCACAGCAGTGGGACCCCAAGTATAACTCTAGTCATATATTTCAACAGCTATAAGATAAGAATTAAAGAAGTAAACATTGCAAGAGCTCTAATAACAAAAACAGGAGAGCTCAGAACAGCATGTTAAAAAACAGTTCAACTTCGCAGGCACATGCCCATCGTTACAGTGACCCAAAGCACCCGTACAATGAATTGGGTTGCGATGAGTCTCTTCGTATTGTGCCTAGGGTAAATCTCTGGGGATAACTCCCTGAGTTGGATACTAGGACCAGTCTTGGCTGCTAGGATCCCGTTGATGCCCGTACCACCTGGCATGGTCGGGTAATGCTGGTTACACCGTGCCACAAACAGCTGAGAGAGGACACTAGCCAAAAGAAAATAGTGTCAGCAGTCAGGCACATACCATGAGGGGTGGTTTGTAGTGCTCTATCAGTCAAAGTTAAAGGTGTGATAACTCCCCAAGCAGCCTATACAGGAGTGAAATTAAATTCAGCCTACTGAACAAGTCTCTCAGCTCAGCAGCACACATGCAGCCTTCCCGAAGTCGCAGTCCAAACAAGATCGGGGCTTTCCCCTTGATCCAGGGGGATGTAGAAGAGAACGTGCACCATTTTGGCCACAGGTGTCCAAGCTGAGTAGTAGGTCAGTGCCAAAAGCAAATGATAGAAACCCCCATAATTGCATTGGGTCAGTCACTATAGCAGTGTGCACCCCAGAGAGCAACCAACAGCCCACCTGTTGTTACCCGTGTCCCCAGACACGGTCAGGAGGCCTTTCTGGAAGAACTAACAAAAACAAGTAACATATCCCCTTTTTGTTAACGACTGAACATAGGTCTGCTGAGTCCCAGATATACAACAATTAAATCACTCAACGATTGGCTGGGGACTTCTGGTTCCGGTATGGAGTGAAACGCACCTCTACTGCAAGGCTCCTCCACAATCTAATATAATCTGCCTCTAAAACAAATTACTGGCATAAAATCATCATCGCCACAGCAAACTACGAGGTGAGGCATTATCAGACGGCATTTCCAAAGATTTATGGCAACAACCTGCAGGAATCGCTACCAACCCCTCTTTCTGACTGGCAGGACGAATTAGACCTGGCTCCTGCCGACTTCACACACTTCAGCACGTACAAATATGACCCAAAACGCTGAAATAGGGAAAAAAACCTCAATCAAATAAAGGCCAGGCAAAGAGAAATGAACCCGACTCACCCCCTGAAGACACTATTCTTTGAGCCATCGCCAAGTTCCATGGGGAAATGCGGGACTCCATCAGGGAGCTCAGGGTTGATCTCTGCTCACTGCAACAGTGTGTGGATGAGGCAGACACTCAGATAAACATTAATACAACCAGACTGGACTCCCTGGAGGCATTGGTTCTCTCGCTTGACAGTACCCAATTAGAAATCTCCCTTAGGCAAGAAGACGCTGAAAATCGTGGTCGGTATAAAAACATATGCATTTTCAGGATTCCTGAGGGGGAGGACCCTCTGGCCTATGCTAATTATCTATTCTGCCTTATCCTAAATTTAGAACCTGAATTTCAACTCGATTTTTGAGAGGGGGCACAGGGCGCTGGGGCCCAGACCAACAAATAAAGAAGCCAGACCACGTTCCTTCATGGTGAGATTTTTAAACTACCAAACAAAATATATAATTTTAAGAAAAGCTTGGCAGAAAGGAAAGATTATGTTCGGAGCCCAGCGTCTCATGCTGGATAATGGTACGCCCCATTCACACAAAGGCAGAGGAGAGAGTATGCTTTTTTATTTCCACTGCTCAGAGCTAAGCAGTTCAAGTTCAGAACCCCATATCCAGTGAGGCTCACGGTTTCCTTGCCGACAGGACAAACTACCTACAACACGGTAGCTGACTCAGGTTTCAAGATTATTGATCTTCCAATAATTTTGGTTAAAAAATTTTGGACATTACAAACTTTTCAAGTTACGTACATAAAAAACTATGAGTTAAAATGTCATTTCGTTGCGATAAAAAATCTCTTTTAGAGATATAAATATTTGTAAATGAAACAAACATTTTATAAATTTCTTACAATTTTGTGCATTTTGTTTGCTCACTACTGCACCTCTTGGTGTATGCTTTTTTTTTTTAAACTGATGACAGGCATTATAAAATTTTCCAATCCTTATTGCATCTTCAACAGTCCCTGGGTGCATCAAAATAAATACAAGATCATATGATAAATGTGCGTATTTTATCAAAAATATTTTAAGGAATTTAAATCGAAGATGATTAAAAAGAGGATACTGTTATAACATGTGATAATGCTTCAGTAAAACCTTTGTTACATAAACATTTTGCCTCTATTAAATTATCTTGTTTTACTGACCTATTAAAATAACTTAATTTTGACGTAATTAACCCAAATCTTGCCCAAGTAATTGCTTTACGATAATGTGGGGATAATGGAAGTTGAACATAATCTTCAAGATTTGAATCAGTTTTATGCTGACTGAACCAGGGAGCTTGCCTTTGAATACAAACTTGGTGCATCTGGATTACTGTTGCCAGGGCAACAATTTTCTTTTTTATTTTATCCTTATAGGATTCATGCATCCTTATATTGGCTTGTTGATCCTACCATAAATGCATAGACTTGATATTTTGTAATATTTGGAAAAGTGCCTTTAGCCAAGGTGAAAGAAAACCTTCTTTATGCCATGCTTCTTTTTCTTTTACACATATTAGGGATACAACATTTTTTGCATTATTTGTTATTCTAAACCAATATATAATTAGCCTCAAATTAACAAGGGATGCCAAAGGTAATCTACCTAATTCTGCTCTTACAATTACTCTGGCCATTAACGAGGGTACTTGTAAAATAACTTTGTAATAATACAACAAGGGTAGTTCTAATTGAGAATAATGCTTGACCCCCCCCCATATTTCTGCGCCATATAAAAGTGGTGGGGTAATTTTAGCTTCCCCAGCATTAATAGCAGGAATTACTAAGGTACCTCCGTATTTAAAGTTAAATTTCCGTAGTGCTTTAGCAACATATTTAGCCTTAATTATTTGTTCCTTAATATGTAAATTCCAAAGGTTTCTAGCTTGAAGCGTTATACCTAGATATTTATACGATGTTACCACTTCAGTACATTTATCTCTATAGTAAATCCTTGGTTTTAGTGACTGACTCCCAAAAAACATTACTTTTGTTTTATCCAAGTTTATTCCCAGCTCTAGAGTTTTACATTTATCCATCAGATGATCAAATTTAGTTTGTAGTCCTTTAAAAGACTGTGACAAGAGGATCTGATCATCTGCATACGCTAACGTATGGACTTGTTGATTCTTTATTTTTGGAGAGTCCAATTATCCAATCAAGTCAAAGCTTAATAGAGATCATATATATATATATATATTAAACAATAATGGCACCAATAAACAACCTTGCTTGACCCCTTTGTTTGTTGGGAAATAATCAGTAATATTTCCCAATTGGTTAAACTTCACAGCTGTGCTAGTATTAAAATAAAGGAGGAAAATGAGAAGTAACATAGAAAGGGGAAGACCACAAATCTTAAGGATTTTCCAAAGAGTCTTCCTCACTACTGAGTCAAAGGCAACAGAGAAATCAATAAATAATAGAAACAATCTCATCTTCCTATAGAGAATATACTTCTCCAGTAGATGAGATAATACAAAAATGTTATATATTGTAGAAAAACCCTGGCAACATCCTGCTTGAAATTTAGAAAGGGGGCTAGTTATCTCTACCCATTGTTGTAGTTTATTTAAAAGAATACTAGCAAAGACTTTTCCTGCAATGTCCAAAAGACTGATTGGACGATAACTACTAGGATTATAAAATGAACCTTTATTATGAATAGGGATTATTATATTTTTATGCTATGAACTGGGGATAAACCGCTCTTTTAAACAAATATTGAAAAGGTTTACTAAAAAAGTTATCCAAAAATTCTGATTTTCCTTATAAATCTCACTTGGAACTTTATTCAGACCTGGAGCTTTATTGTTTGCAAGTTTTGAAATGGCCAGAGCAACATCGCCAGTTGTAAAGACTAAGGGTTTATATGCATCTGAACAAACCCAAGATGGGAGAATTCTGTCATCAGTAGTAATGTTATCATTATTAAATAAATTTGATTAAGTCACCCAAGCTTCCTTAGGGATATATGAAGTTAATGTGGTTTGGTGTAACTTTACTCCCCTTGCTACCATACTCCAAAAAGCTTTTGTGTCATTTGTTTCTATGATTTGATGCATAATTGCCCATCGCCTTTGGGTAAACTCAAATTTCTTTAACTTTAAAAATTTCTTATATGCTTTCCAAGCTTGATTTAAATTTGCATTTCTAATTCCCGAAAGATTCTTAAGGTTCTTCCTTATTATCTTTCCCAGTTTATATTTTTCATTTAGACACTGAGTATCAAACCAAGTCAATGAAAAAGTTGTTTGATCCTTATGTGCATAAATTTCAGTACTAATTCTGGAAAGTAATCCCTCAAAGTTTCCAGTTGAATCTTGGATCAAATTATCAGGTTGCTATTATTCACAAATAAAGATGGCTGAGAGGAGTAGATGATATGTTCTACTTTCTTCATATTCTTAATATTTAAGCCAAGTTTGAATTTCCCTACTGGGACTATTGGGGCCAAGTGAAACCCCCTTGATGTTGACTTTTTTTGTCCTTAATAGTATCAACGGTAATCATTAAAATAGCATGATCACTTTCTGGTCTTATAGATACATGGAGGTTCTGTACATATTAAAAGCTTTCAGGAGTTATTACTATATAATCAATTATACTATTCCTCAATGGGGAGTGATATGTGTATGCTCCCTCAGGATCCCCCCTCTCCTTCTTTTCAAAATCAGTAAATTGTTATCGGTTATAAACTCTTTTTTAGCCTGCAACCGGCCTTATTAACACAAGTATCTGCGGATTTCCTCAAATTTAAGTCTCCCATATATATCAAAAATTGTAACATAGGTAGGTTATCATAAGTGGAAATCCAAGCATTAAAACCACCCCCAATCAATATGATGTCTAAGGTATAATAAATCCATAGCCAGCGATAACTCAGACAAAATATCACACTGAGCGGTAGATAAGCTACCCGGGGGAACATACACATTTACAATCAAAAAAGTAAACAAGTCCCATTTAATGACATTTAACAATGATGTATTTTTAAACACAGCTTGATCAATTACTTGAATACCATTTCTGATTTTTATAAAAGTAGTTAATCGTCCATTGGGTCTGCCATAATGTTTTTCCCTTATTGCTGGCAAACTAAATGCTTCATAACCATTTAGACACACTTCAGTAGTTGCCCATGTCTCTTGTAGCAGAAACAATTCAAATTACGAGATAAATTCTTTCCAATGAGGGTCAACCAAGTTCGACCCCAGACCTGCTATGTTCCATGACAGGAGATTAGGAGACTCTATTATTAATGAATCATTATGGGCGATAGTCTCTTCTGAATTATGTAGGGTTGAGAAAGAAATTGGGGGGGGGGGCAGTCACAAGTAATCATTCTCTACCAGATTAGTTCCATTTAAGGTATCAAGACACTGAAGATAAATTAGGTGTACATGGACTCTTATCTAGTTTATACACATTAATCAACATATTTCTGTATAATGTTACTGATTTTACCTCAAGTGTTTATCTGGGTATCTAGAGAGTCCGTATGTACTCTCCAGACTGACCCCAATTCAGTTGGGGAAATATCTATATCTAGGCAAGTCTCAAGAAGAGTTCTAATAAAGGGAGCCAATCTGTGACTATTTCCCCCTCAAATTTCTCAACTCTAAACATAGAGAGAGAACATTTATTACTCAGTTTTTCAAAATTCCAGTTAAGTAATGTTAAAGTTGAGCTTATAGTTTCAAATGAAAGTAATGAGGATAATAAATATTGAATAAAGTATGGGTCTCTGTGTGTAACGAGAATTTACACATACCCGAGGGGTTTGATGCTACATAAACCCCGAGAGCGAAGCTCGAGGGGTTTATGCATAGCATCAAACCCCGAGGGTGTGTGTAAATTCAAGTTTACACACAGAGACCCATATTTTATTTCATATAATTGTTGGGCTTCACTTTTTCGCCTCAGCAATTACATAAAAAAAAAAAAAAAGACTGCTGTGTCGGCGCAGTCAGATTACGTCAGCGTGCGAGGTCCGCTTTCACTTTATTTTAAATATTGTTATGGGGTCCATCCAGTAGTCGAGTGGAACATCTGAAGTAATTAAAAAAAAAATTACTTACTGCCGAGTGTCCGTGGCAGTCTCTCTCTCTCTCCATGGTGTGTTTGCGGTAAGGTTTCCAGTTTGGGAAGGACACAGCGAGCAAGGAGTTCGAGCATGCGCTGTGCGGGGAAAACCGTGCATGTGTTTGCCGTTATAAATGCTCCTTTATAATGGCAAATTACACCACGGTTTCCCAATGGGGAAAAAGGGAAGCCCATTAATTATTGGGTTATTATTCCCATACGCATACTTCCAAATTGTCCAGTTAACTGGGGAAGAAATTAAAATATTAAGTGTATTTAAATGACATTTTTTTAGCCCAAATCTTCTTTGCTATCTCCATATTAGATAAAAGTACATAAACTGGCTGGCTAGAAACTGATTTATCTCTATATACCAGTTTTATGTTACCTGCTACTTCTGGAAGTTCTAACTCTGCTCTAAACAAATGAGACATTAAGGTGAATAACGTATCATTTGTTTCATAAGGTTTTAAAAAAATTTCCAATTTAAACACCACCTCATTTCCTGTAATAATGATCTGATTAGTATTGGAGAGTAAAGATGAGGGAGGTTCCATTTTTAAATCATGAGAGGGTTCTAAAATAGGGTCATTACATTGAGGGACAATGTTACTCAGTTCTGATCCAAGAGAGAAGTTGTAGCAGAGGGTTGATCAATTACTTTCCCTTCTAGATGTCTCACCAAATTCTTGTCATTTGATTTCACTTGATTTGTAATAGGGATATTCATAATGGATCCTCCAGACAATTTTACCTTTTTATTATTTTTAAGTTGTTTCTTTTTAGTTTGTTTGTGTGTTTCCATCCTTAGCATCCTTAAAATTCTTTTTAACTCTTTGTATTGTTTTTAGAGGGTGATTTTGGAAAGTTAATTGAGGAAAAAGAGGGCCGTTATGCCTTCACATTTAAATTCTTTTCCAAGCTATCAAATTGATCAAAAAGGTCTGTAAGCTTGTTAGCAATAAAATCAACCTATCTACATGATGCTTTAATTCATTATAAGCCGTAAGAAAAACTATATTAGCCATTATTGGATGTGTCAGAGCTTTAATAGTATATTTGGAAATTGTATCAGGACATTGCTTAAGAAATTCTGGGTCTAGTTTAATAGATTCAACTTCCTTGTCCAGTCTATTAAATACTTGTTCTGGGGAGCCTACCAATATCTGCGGGTCAACTGATTGATCAAGGTAATTGTCTCTACTGTTATCAGTTTCTGAAGGACTAAATAAATCTAATTGAGTTGGATGCAATTAAATTTTGTTTCTCTTTGTGTGATTTATTTATCTGTGGGTACAATGTTTGATCACACAAATAATGTGTGAAAATCTGACTATTCTGTGACGTGCCCATCTGAGGTTTCTTTGACTTATTTAAGAAAAAATCAGTTATTTTCCCCAGACAAAGTGGTTTATTTGTGAAAGAAATTGAATTTTTAAAGTTCCCCCCAACAAGAATAATAACTCCACTATTAGATGTAATTGTTATAGCTATATTTTCGTCAGGTATGCTATTATCATCAGCATTGGGATCATTGCCCGGTTGCTCTACTGATATAGCTTGTTCTGTATTTCCCAAAGATAAAGACCTCAGATTCACACTCTCCTCTTTTCTTAGACTATCCATAAAATGGCTAGTTTCTAAATTATTACAAAGAGAATCTGATCTGAAATTATAAGCCATCTCCTCTTTAATATGATAGGGTGAAAAAGGCAGTGCAGTTACTCCAGGTTGCTCTTTTGGAGTGGAAGCAGTTATAACTAAGTCCTGGGTATACACACAACAATTTTTCTTTACCCTTTGATTACCATTTTGTAATTTCGTCACCTTGTCCTTCCCCAGAATTATCTTATCCATCATCTTACCGCTCCGCGTATACATGACAGGTAGATTAAGTAAGCTTGTAAACTTAATTAAACCAGGTTCTGTTAATAGATATTTAAACTGAAAATGTTAATTATCAAATTAAATTCAGTTTCGCAGTGACAGTAAATCAATAAATTGCTGTTAACAGTTTAAAGAGAAACATCAGAGTGAGGTTTAATAAATAGCTATCTGTATAGTAGTGCAAACAGCATAAATACCATTAGTACCATAAATACCTTAAATAAGAGGCCCTGTAAATGATCTTTACAACAGTCTCAGAAGCTAAAAAGTCACGTGTTCGCTGAATTCTGTCCCCACAGATGAGAAAATTACTGGAAAGAAACACTGCAGGCCATATAACAATTTTTTTAACCAGTTAGTGTCTCTCGATTTCAAATGGCAATAAAGTTCCCTTGTGATCAGTCAGTTCAAATCGGTAGTACAAGCTTCAGGCCAAAAACTCTTGTAGGCCCAACAAAGGGGAAAAGAAGCTGCCGTGGTCAGGCAAATCAAAAACTCAATCAGTTTAACGATTACCATGTAGTTCAGAGGGATTCATTTGGTGCAGAGATAAAAGTCATAACAGCAGAGAATCACGTTTGTGAGGAGGAAAAAATTTCATCCCAAGTGGATAATGGAAAAGCACATTAACTGTTCCGGCACAAACTAAGTAATCCACTGGCTCTTCGGGCTGAGTTTACTTTCCCGATGTCCTTTGCGGTAATACTGGAGACGTAGGAAAAATCACAGTACGCACAAAGAGCGACAAAAATGTTAGCAGTGGTAAGGCGTTATTCTAGAATTACAGCTTTAATGTTTAAAAAACGCCAGAAAGAAACACCAGCCAAGTAGAAAAAATATAAAATGGTGACTGCTAGACTGCACGTAATGACATACTTGCTCTGCTCATATCGGTCTCCAAGTGATCCGCAGCAGATCTTACCAAACGAGGAATTATACTAGAAGGGACTTGGGGCCAACAAAATCTTAAAAATGGCAGATCGAGATGACCAGAAAGAGAAGACCCACAGACACAGCCAGACCTTACTATTGAGGATATACTGATGAAAATAAACCAGCTAAGGAACCCTACATTGCTGTTTTAATTATAGTAGGCAGTTTATCTTCTAATTGTTGCTAAAACTCCTCCTTACTCGACTGGTTGGGGGTGGGGGTTTTTGGAGATGTGGGGCAGTTGGGGGGGCCTGCTGGGGCCTGGGACGTGGGAAGAAATTTGAATGTCCAAGTTACGTGACCGAATTTGTATGAATCAGCTGGACCCTTATGTATAAAAAGAGGTCATGTTGTTGTAACCCCCCTACAAATGGGGTTCCCAAAAAGTCTTCCTTGAGCTTGCCTAAATACTCACTGCCAGGCTGGTGTCCTGCATTTTAGCAGTTTAAATGTGATTACCAGAGCTTGTATAGCCTCTGTGTACTGTCTCTTTAAGAGCTGCCTAATTGCAGCTTAAGTAATCTGAGATGGAGCTCTATTGAAAGATGTAACTGTTTGCTGGAAACAATTTAGAATGATCATGATACTGTAGTTTGTCTAACCTGCTTTCTTTGTAGCAAGGACTATTTTGTTTGTCTCCACTATCTTGGTCCTGGACTGCAAATTGGACCAGTCAGTTCTGGTGGGACCTAAAAGGTAGCCGGACTACAGGAGCTGTCTGAATTCAAAATCTTTAGGAACTGTGGTTTGAGTTTTTGTGCCTTTTTTGCAACTGAAGGGGGAGTTCTTGCTTTGACTGACAGCCAAATCAGCCAACCAGAGCTTTTGGATCTTGGGGAAGTCCCGGGCTGCTTGCAGTTTTCAGTTAGAACTAAGCTGGAAGCTGAGCAAGAAGGAGCTGAAGTGTTTCTGAGCAGCAATCCTGAGTGGATTTGCATGGGAGAACTCTGAAAAGGCTAGGTTTTTGGCCTGCATGCCGGTGTGCTGCTCCTGAGAAGGAGAGAAGATAATTATTTTGGACTAAATCTAAGTTTGTGTGACTAAAGTAAGCTACTGAAGTGGGCCAGGCTCAACCTGAAGAAGACCAAATATTTTTGCTGAATGCGATCAGCCTATCAGGAGTTCCAGCTACCCCAAAGCTCCCAGTGTGTGCAGAGACTTTGCGATTGTGCCTAGGGAGCGCTTTGCCTGGTACAGTAGAATTCCTGTACATGTAAATGTGCTATGAGCTGCTAGTGGGTTGTGAGTTAGTTCTCCACTGTGTGAACTGTGTTCTGCTTGCTGGAAACTGTATCCAGCCCAAAACAGACTGCTTCCGAACTTGTCTCCATGCGGTCTGGGCTTTGCCAGACTGACCCAGCCTGACTACCCACTGCACAGAGAAGCCATCGACGAGAGACCTGCCTGGGGATCATCCCCCTGCTCCACGCTTGAACAGGAACGACACCTCTGTGACTTGTGTGGGCCCTGCTTCTCCTGGCATTCCAGATCAACCACCTGCAGTCTCGATTTTCATCCAGCCTGTGTCCAGTCTTGGGTATCATGAGTAAATACCAGGGTAGCTCCCTACAACAACAGCTTAATCTGAGTGTGTCATCTGATTGTCTTGTTTCGTTTCCTTTACGAACTGAGCCCTCTGGCTCCAGATTACAAATTTTGTGTAATGTGAATGTTGTGTTTTTCATCACAGGGGCCCCAACCAGCTACAACCCTGGGCAACTCTCCTGGCTGCTAGCCCATCTCTTCTTTACCTGGATACCCAGAGGTGAACTGTGTGGGGGGACTCAAAGCGCGTGCATAACTGCTTGATTGATATGACCTTTAAGCTAATTAACCTGATTTTGCCCCTCCTTTGTTCAAGTCCCCTGAATAAATCAGATCTAACTTTTTCTGCATGTAGTCTGACTGTGGTTCCAGTTTGTGCTCAAAGTACTGTACTGTTGCTATTTGCTGTGCTTATCCTTGTTTTACAGGGGGTCCCCAGGGTCGAGCCAAAGGAACTAGCCCTGGTGGTAAGTGCAAACAGTGTGTGTACTTGTGTGGTGTACTAGGGGTATTGTGAAAATGATTATTGTTCAGTGTCCTGGAGGGCTGTGCCCAGGTTAGCTTGACCACTACCAACCCTGACCTCTGGGTGGAGGCACCCGTTTCAGAACTCAGGCGTCTTAACCTGCTACTAGCCAAACAGGCAGAGGTAGTAGCCCTTGGGATAGCGCCACCTAGGGGTTACATCTTGGAGGCTCACCGCTGGGATTTTGTGTCTTCTAGTGGCCAAATTTGCGAATTGCTGTTAAAAATAAATGGCTACCCCAACAGAAGTAGATGTACACCAGTTGGTGGGGGTGGTGTACTGGGCAGGAGATCGACACCCAGAATGCTATACTTATCCTGGATATTCCCCTGGGTACCAATAAGGACACTGTAGAGGGAGTACTTTCCAAGGTTGAATGTTTACAAAACCCTCTGGTGGTGGTCAACAGGCTAATCTGCTCGCCCAAAGTTTTATGGCGTTAGTAGAGTGTAAGGACCCAGTAGACAGTTCCAAAGTGCCACGGACTATCACCCCCAAAGGAGCCCTCACTGCCTGGAGAGTGATAACTAAAGACAGTAAAGACCCGGGGGAGAATGAGCCCCCCCCCAACTATCTGGGGGTGTTCTTCCCCCAACACCTCCTCCCACTCCAGCACCCATTATTGCCCCTCCTTCTGTGCCCGTGCCAATGCTGGCTCCTATGTCTGTACCTGCCATTAGTCACGACTCTTACCAAAGGTTGAGAATCTTCTCCGGCACCCTCCCCACCCCCCAAGGGGAGGATGATTGGAAGACCTGGATAGATTGTGGCTGCCCCTTTGGTACCTGAATGGCAGTGTGCGGAGGCTGAGAAATGGAAAAGGATCATAGAAGGTTTGAGGGGTCCCTCCCTAGAGGCCATTACATTTCTGAGGTCCACAAACCCTGAAGCATCTGCCCAGAAGTACCTATCTGCACTCAAAGGCAATTTTGGGAGCACCGAATCAGGGGAGAACTTAATGTGGAAATTTCAAGGTACAAAACAATGGCCAGGGGAACGTTTGTCTGCATATGTTACTCGTCTGGAAAGAGCGCTGCAGAAAGCTTACCGAAAAGGTGCGGTAGCCGCCAGTGACTTAAACCATGTGAGGTTGGGGCACATACTGCAACATGCAAAGCATTCTTAATTGCAACTCCTTCAGTTGAGGCTCCCAAATAGAAGGGGTAACCCACCAGACTATTGTGACTTGATAAAAGTGAGGGTTCAAGAAGTAGTAACTCAAATCCCTATGTGGCTAAATCATCTATTATGGCCCCTGCTGCTGTTCCTCCAGACTGGTCCAGAATAGTGGGCCCTTCAATGGAGACTACCGTAGCCGTGAATGGTATTCCTACTCGGGCTGTGCTGGACAGTGGGTCGCAAGTGACCATTGTATTTAAGGACTGGTATGATAAACACTTATCTGCTGTGCCCTTACAATCCCTGGAAGGCCTACATGTGTGGGGGCTGAGCGACAAGTCTTATCCCTACCTAGGATATGTCCGCCTCTGGTTGTCATTTCCTGCAGTTGTAACTGGTGTAGAGGAGCAAGTTGAGACATTGGCCTTAGTGTGTCCCCCTATTGGACTGTATGATGGGGTTCTCCTGTTAATTGGGACCAACGCCCATACGTTTGAGAGACTGGCACAACTCTGTCGCAAGAAACAAGGGTGATGGACTGGGAGGGCCCTAAGAATTCCCGCTCTGATCAAGAGGGCGTATGATTTGAAACAGAACCCCAAGGGAGTGGACCAGTATAAACCGGTAGGGGTCATGTGGAAGAAGGATCCCAGTTCAATGGTACTGGCCCCTAACGCCCAGTGTACCATTCAAGGGGAGGTCCGCCTCCACAAAGATGTCAAGAACAAAATACTGATGTTGGACGCGCCAGGCGATGGAAAATTGCCAGAAGGATTATTGGTTAAGCCCAGCATCCTGCCAGCTCGTGCTCATGCCTATGCACGATGAGTGATGGTCCAGATTCATAATGTGTCAGATCGGGAGATCCGGGTGAACAGAGGATGCACCCTAGCTACGGTACACTACACAGACACTGCACTGTTGCCCAGCAGCAAGCACCCTGGCAAGACAGGTAGAGTGACTCCCGACTTGTTTGATTTTGG
The DNA here is from genome assembly GCA_016271365.2 of Neoceratodus forsteri. NCBI lineage: Eukaryota > Metazoa > Chordata > Ceratodontiformes > Ceratodontidae > Neoceratodus > Neoceratodus forsteri. The sequence continues at coordinate 262,210,799 of CM057454.1, read as the reverse complement.
TGACTCCCCATTGCCAGCTGAATGGAAGACTAGAATTAGCCAGAAACTTGCCCAGAGAGATCAAGTGTTTTTGTTGAAGGAATGGGTCGTGGGATATGTCCAGGGTACGGAGCATCTCATACGTCTGCATGATGAACAGCCATTTCAAGAGAGGTCTCAACGCCTAGCCTCTGCAGACATAGATGATGTGAGAAGACACTTGCAGGAAATGCTCACGGCTGGTGTGATACAAGAATCCAGGAGCCCATATGCTTCTCCCATTGTGGTTGTGCGTAAGAAGAATGGAACAATACGAATGTGTGTAGATTATCGGACCCTCAACAGGTGAACCATCCCTGATCAATACACCATGCCCCGTATACAAGATGCTCTGGATTGTTTGAATGGGAGCAAATGGTTCTCGGTGTTGAATCTTCGCAGTGGATATTACCAGATTCCGATGGTTCCAGAGAACCATGAGAAGACAGCCTTCATCTGTCCTTTGGGGTTCTACAAATTCCTGAGAATGCCACAGGGGATATCGGGTGCCCCAGCCACCTTGCAGCGACTGATGGAACGAGCAGTGGGATACATGAATTTGCTGGAATGCCTGGTGTACTTGGATGATGTCATTGTGTTTGGGAGCTCCCTAGAGGAACATGAAAGTTGACTATTCAAGGTACTAGACCGACTGGAAGATTTCGGCCTCAACTGTCCATTGACAAGTGCCAGTTTTTCCAAACCTCTGTGAAGTATGTGGGGCACATAGTGTCTACAGAGGGGATAGAGACTGATCCTAGTAAAGTTGAGGCCTTGGCTGCTTGGCCCCAGCCCTACAATTTGAAAGAACTACAACGTTTCCTGGGATTCTGTGTCTACTACCGCCGGTTCATAAAGGACTGTTCTAAAGTGATTCGGCCACTCTTGAATCTTGCCCAGGGTTACCCTCCTACCAATTGAAAATACAAAAATGGGGCCGTCAAAGAACCAGACAAAGCATATTTCTGCCCAGGTGAACTTTTCGGGTTCTGTTGGACGCCTGACTGTGAAGCAGCTTTCCACAAAGTCATATACCAGCTCACCCATGCCCCCATCCTCGCTTATACTGATCCCACCAAACCCTATGTGCTGCATACTGATGCCAGTCTGCAGGGTCTAGGAGCTGTACTGTATCAAGGTCATGAGGATGGTTTGAGACCAGTGGCATTCGCCAGTAGGAGCTTGACCCTGTCAGAGCGAAACTACCCTGTGCACAAGTTGAAGTTCCTTGCGTTAAAATGGGCCATTGTCGACCAGTTTCATGATTACCTCTATGGGGCTTAAAATATTGGTGAGGACTGACAACAACCCGCTGACCTATGTACACAGACTTCAGCTAAGTTAGACGCCATGGGGCACCGGTGGCTTTCTGCATTGTCAACATATGATTATGCTGTCGAATACAGACTGGGCCTGAATCATATTGATGCTGACGCCCTATCCCGGAGGCCCATTTCCAAGAACGACTGGGTCAGGCTGTCTGAACCTGACATCCGAGCATTGTGCCAAAAGTTTGATAGAAAGGAACAGATGTCTACAGACACAGTGGACTGCTTAGCAGATTGCTTGGGCCCCTCTGACACCTGCATACCGACTGCGTATTGCTACTTTTCTGCTCTTGATATTAGTGCACTACCTCAGTTTGACAATGACAGCATTCAGTGGGCTCAATCCCGAGATCCTGTGATTCAGCCAGCACTTGATGCCCTTCGTGCAGGAAAGGATGTGTCCAAGTTGCGTTCCTCTGGTCTGCGAACCGCTTTGTTGTTTAAAGAAGGCCCCAGGTTGAAGCTGCTTAATCAGTTGTTGTATAGAGAGACTGTAGATTGAGGTGGCCAAATAGACAAGCAACAATTGGTCCTGCCCACAGCCTTCAAAGATTTGGTGCTGAGGTCCCTCCACAATCATATGGGCCACCTTGGTATCGACCGGACCCTGACCTAGTACTATCTCGATTCTGCTGGCCCAAGATGGGGGCCGATGTTGAGCACCATGTAAGGACTTGTAGTCGCTGTCTGCAGAGAAAAGCCCTGCCTCAGAGGGCTGCCCCACTTGTCAACATTACTACCAGCACCCCAATGGAACTAGTCTGCATAGACTTCTTGAGTTTAGAGCCTGATCAGCGAAGCATTGGCAATGTGTTAGTGGTTACGGACCATTTCACATGGTATGCACAAGCTTTTCCCACCGAAGATCAAAAAACATCTACCGTGGCCAAGGTGCTAGTGGAACATTTCTTCGTCCACTATGGTGCTCCTCAGCGAATTCACTCTGATCAGGGCCGGGACTTTGAGAGTCGACTAATCAAAGAAATGCTCTCTCTGTGGGGGTGCGAAAGTCAAGAACCACCCCTTATCACCTGCAGGGGGATCTCAACCAGAACGCTTTAACTGCACCCTACTAGACATCCTAGGCACCCTCCACCCAAAAGATAGGCATAAATGGAGCCAGCAGATTAGCACCTTGGAACACGCATACAGTTGCATGAAGAATGATGCTACGGGGTTCTCTCCCTACCGCCTCATGTTCGGGAGAGAGGCCTGGCTGCCTGTTGATGTCTGTTTTGGGGTTTCTCCCGATGGGGTCCGAGCCGAAGATTACCTGCAATATGTACAAAAACTGAAGGCTCAATTGAATCATGCCTATCAACTGGCCCAGACAATGACCGCCAAAAGAAATCTATCCAACAAAAAGACATGGTAAAAAAGTAGGCCTGGAGACCGTGTGCCATCTCTGTCTGCTATGTGGTGAGCCCCCATCCCCATAGCAGATGCAGTTGTTGCGAAATTTAGGATTGCATGGTAAACACAAAATTGCTGATCAATGGCACCATCTTCCCCATGTCATAGTTAGAAAGTTAGATGATTTGCCAGTATACAAAGTGCGGCCAGAGAATAACTCCAAAGCTGTCAAGATCTTGCACTGTAATCACCTGCTACTCATTGGTCAAGTTATAATTCAGGCTGAACCCACCGAGATTGATTCCCCTGGACCAGTGACTTGTGCTGCTGCAAGAAAGAAACAGAGTCAGCCTGCCCCTGTGGTTGCCGATTTAAGACTTCCCCCGCATCCTGTCAACGTCTACAATACATAGGGGTGATTCTGGATACACAACTGGGAAGAGCCTATCTCACACTCGCAGGAACCACTCGACTGAGAGACCAGGCCTCAGAGTAGCTTCAGCCAATCTAGTCACAGCAAGAACCATGTTACAGCTCCTAGGGCATATGGCTGCGGCCATACACACACTACCACTGGCACGCTTGCATATGAGAGTTCCTCAATGGAACCTAAGGGTGGAATGGGACCAGATGTCCGACGATCTAGAGCACCCGATAAGGGTAACAAGGGCTGTCCAGCAAACGCTGTCATGGTGGTTGACTTCACCCAAATTGGATTCAGGAGTTCTGTTCCAAACAGACTCACTGAGCCAGATCCTCACCATGGATGCATCGGGTCTAGGATGGGGAGCTCATTTTCAGAATCACTGTACTCCGGGCACATGGTTAGACATGGAAATGTCCCTGCACATCCACATCTTAGAGATGAGGGCGATTCTGTATGCCATGCAGGCCTTTTAGACTCACCTTTCCCAAGGTCGCCTACTTCTCCAGACCAACAATATGTCGGTGCTTTTATATCAACAAGCGGGGGGGAAGCACTCCTACCTTCTGTGCAGAGAAGCCATGAGAGTGTGGTACTGGGTCCTTGAACACGGACTCACACTGACAGCGGTTCATGTTCTAGGGGTCCAAAACATCCTGGCAGACGAGCTCAGCCACTTGCGATCCAGAAACCATGAGTAGGAGCTGCTTCAAGAAGTGGTGGATGACCTCTTTGAAAGATGGGAATGTCCAGAGCTGGACCTCTTTGCGTCCCCGTGCAATGCAAAATTGCCCAATTTCTGCTCGCTAGATCCCAGGCATGGTGTTTTTTGGTGAGACGCGCTGTCCCTCTGCTGGACAGGGAGGTTCCTCTACGCCTTCCCTCCCTTTCCCCTTCTACAGAGGGTGTTACTCAAACTACAGATGGAGCGTGCCACAATGATCTTGGTAGCTCCTTTCTTGCCGCATCACATATGGTTCCCTCTTTTACAACAATTAGCAGTGGAACCTCTGTTTCAGCTACCAATTTTCCCAGCTTGCTATCTCAAGACATGGGCACATTAGTCCACCTGGACCTTCGGTCCCTTCACCTTCATGCATGGCTCCTGCAGACTTAGCCATTTCCAGGCAAGGAATTTCACAAAGGGTGGCCGAAGTCCTAGTAGAAGCGAGAAAACCTTATACAAGGGCCACATATGTTATGAAGTGGAAACACTTCTTTATCTGGGCAGCTGCACATTCCCTGGACCCACTGTCTTCCTCAGTGAAGTTAATCCTGGAATATCTAATATTGCTTTCAGATGTGGGGCTGAGATACTCTTCCCAAAGGTGCATCTCTGTGCCATTTCTGCATATCATGCACCTGTGGAGGGTAGGAGTCTTGCTCAACTGGACCTTGCCCATGCACTCCTTTGGGGCATGCTTCAGATGAAGTCTCCCATTAGGGATCCTGTCCCCCCATGGGACCTCATTTTTGTTCTAGAGAAATTGACATTACCTTCCTTCGAACAGGCCACGACCTACATTTTATCTCTTGGAAAGTGTTATTTTGAGTTTCCATCACTTCAGCTTGGAGGGTTTCCGAGCTGCAAGCATTGATGTGTAAAGAACCTTATTTAATTTTTCACAGAGACAGGGTGTCTCTGCGCACTAACCCTAAGGTTCTTCCGAAGATGGTGTCTGAGTTAACATTGAATCAAGACATCTCCCTTCCAGTTTACTATCCGAGTATTCGAATCGGGAGGAGGCCCTTCTTCACACTCTAAATGTACACATGATCCTCCAGTACTATTTGAGCCATACAAAATTGATCTGACAATTGGATCAGTTGTTTTTGTCCTTTGCCCCCAGGGTTCTTGGGAAACCAGTTACAAGATAAACCATGTCTAAATGGTTGGCAATTTGCATTACCTTCATCTGCAGCAAGTATGAAAAACCCTTACTGGGACTGGTTAAGGGACATTCAACAAGGGGGATGGCTGCATCCTTCACAGCCGTGAAAAATGTTTCAACAGCAGATATAGGTGCTGCCGCAACATGGAACTCTGTGCATACTTTTGTTAAGCACTACACCCTGGATATTCCTTTTAGAAAGAGAGCAGGATTTGGCCTTGCTGTGCTCCAAGGCCTAATTTCTAAAATGATTGCATAAATAATTAAGGAGTTTTTACCCCTGCCTCCTTTTTTTTTCTTCCCTTTGGGTACACTGCTTGGGACTCAGTTCTTATGGTGTAGCCTGCTGCAGGAGCTCATACTCAAAGTAAGATAGTACAGTTACGTAAGAACTTACTGTAACAGTAGATCTTTGAGAAGAGCTCCTGCAGCAGGTACTATTTTCCCTCCCTCCATCCCTCTATTACATTTCTCCTTCTGGGGTTTGTTTCAGCACCTGCCCCAGATCCCTCCTGCTAAGTAACCTCCGGGTCTCCGGCAGGCATACCTCTCCTCCTTTTGACCCCCAAATGTGGAACATTGCCTTTCAAAATGTGGAACAAATGAGCAAAATGTGGAACACTTAATCAGATCTTTACTTAGGAAGCTCAAAACACTGTTAAAATATTTGCATTTATATTTAGAAAGTCTGTTATTAATTGAATAGTATATTTTTTACATCATTTACTATAGATTTTTGCTTTAAAATGTTAATACTGAATGTGGGACAAGTCCTCACAATGTGGAACAGAGAGCTTTTGTGAAGTAAAATGAGGAACATTCCTCGTAGTGTGGTACAGTTGAGAGGTATGCCGGCAGGTGAACTGAGGTGGGGCTGGGGACATCACCCTTTATACAGAGGGTGACGTCAGTGGGCGGACTGACATAAGGTGCAGGCCCCAGCTGGGTACTGCTGGCTAGAAGTTTTCCGTGGAGTTCTTGTGCCTGGCAGCATAGTCCTTATGGTGTAGCCTGCTGCGGAAGCTCTTCTTGAAGATCTACTGTTACGGTAAGTTCTTACGTAACTGTACCTTTCCCTTGCTGCTAGCATACTGGTAGCAGCTCAGTTTCAAGATAGCTACATTTTTCAGGCAGTTTCTACAGGTAGTAGAGCTCCCTTTCTGTTCAAAGGGGAAGTAACTTCTTTGTCTGGTTTCATCAAATTCATAGAAACATAGACTTTGACGGCAGATAAGGACCATTTGGCCAACCTAGTCTGCCCATTTCCCTACCTAAATCCAGTATTGTGCTGCACTACCATGGGGGGTGTTGGTAGAGGGCTGCCAGCCCAAAAGCACTCCAAACAAATCCAGAAAACCAGCATTTCAGCAGAAAAGAGACTCCAACAAAAATTCCAGTACAAAATGCTGATTTATTGGTGAGCCTACTACACCATGGGGTCTGTGGTGTAACTGGCTCACCAATAAATCACAGCATTTTGCACTGGAATTTTTGTTGGAGTCGCTTCTTCTGCTGGAGTGCTGGTTTTCTGGATCCATTTCCCTACCTATTGGATAAGCTGCAGATCCTACTTGACCAGCAGGCTACTTCCTCCAACCCCCCACTATAATTGCCTATCTGTCCCATGCATTCTTGAATTCCCCCACTGTTTTTGACCCCATGACCTCCTCAGGAAGGCTGTTCCATGCATCCACCACCCTCTCCATGAAAAGATGCTTCCTCGCATTGCCCCTGAGCCATCCCTTTCTATCTTCAGATTGTGCCCCCTTGTTCTTGCACATCTCTTTTTCTGAAAGATGCTGCTCTCTTGGACTTTCTTGATTCCCTTGAGGTACTTGAAAGTTTCCATCATGTCTCTCCTCTCCCTCCTTTCCTCAAGAGTATACATATTAACCTCTTTTAGTCTCTCTTTGTATGGCTTCTGTTGCAGACCCTGCACCATTTTAGTTGCCCTCCTCTGGACTGCCTCCATCCTGTCTGTGTCCTTGTGGAGATGGGGTCTCCAGAACTGCACACAGTACTCCAGATGGTTCTCGCCAACTGTCTGTACAGGGGGATAACAACTTCTTGTTTTGTACTGATGATGCCTCTTCCTGTGCATCCCAGTATCCCCCCCAGCCTCTTTACTGCCTTCTCACATTGCTTGCCTACCTTAAGGTCGACTTCTATGACTACCCCCAAGTCCCTCTCCATTTTTGTTGTTCTTAGTACCTCTCTCCCCCCTCCTCCCCCATTGTGTACTCTTCACCTGGGTTTTTGTTTTCCAGGTACATGACTTTGTACTTCTTTGCATTGAATCTAAGCCGCCATACTTTTGACCATTCCTCTAACCTTGCCAAGTCCCTTTTCATCCTTTCCCTTGTGTATCAGCCCTGTTGCAGATCTTTGTGTTGTCTGCAAATTCAGTTGTTTGGAAGCATTCAGAGCGGTGTAAGTTAAATTTTATTCCAGTCAATGGCCCCCAATTTTTCTGTCCCCATTATAAGTGTGGTAAGACAGTGATGTGTAATTAGGGTGAATAATTGCACTTTGCTCTCAGGTGTTTAAAGGCACACAGTGCAAGGCCTTTAGGCCTAATAACACCCTCGAACCATGCAGCTATTCTCCCATAATTACACACCCTGGTGTGTCTTATTGCATACTGTACATATCCCACAGGGCGTTTGGTTGTACTAAGATATGTGGACACCTTGGGACTATTGCAAAGCACAAGGTAAAATCATGCTCCCCTGAACCACCAGAGGTGTTTGTATATTTAGCACAATGGGGCACTCTGACATGTGGTATCTCACTCATCATATTATTACTTTTCTTTATATTTTGATGAATTAGCATAGTCTGTATTATTGTCTAGAATTCCAAATAATTAGTATATCTTTTTAGATGAAAAAAATGGTTCTAAAATCAAAGGGCATTGTGTCTATTACAAACCTGAACTATAGAACAGGAAATCTCAGCTTTGAATCCCTGGCTCATTGTGCGACTTTGAGCAAGTTACTTAACTGTCCTGTACTGCAGTACTGTAACTGTGTAAAATAAGTAAATGAAATGAATGAATTAATAAATAATAAATAAATAAAAAATTTAGAACATGAACTTAAATAAATAAGTAAAAAAAAAATTTAGAACTAGAAATAAGCAGGATTCCACTGTAAATGAAATGGTGCATCATATCACATTCTGGATATATAAATTGTAAAACCAAAAAAGACATCATGCTGACAAAAATGTTACCAATATAGAATTATGTATATTTTAAGCACGTTTGTCTAATGTATTATCTATTATTAAGACCTATTTCATTATTCCTTTTGTACACAATCCAGCCTGTATTTCTCAGTTGCAATCTACTAGTACATATTAAAAAGTAAATAAATCTTAAAAAAAAGCCCCAACTAGAAAAACAATGATTTAATGATGAATAAGTGTGGCATATTCGTTCATCGTTGTTTCCGTAGAAAAAAAAACATTCCATCTGTTAAGTCAGAGTTGTCATATTAATGAAGAATGGTTTAAGAATCAATATGCCGACTTAAATCAGTCGAGGAGGTGTAGTGAAAAAGCAAGCAGTGTTCAGTGACCGTTGCTTAAGTTTTTTGGCCAATTTGTGTATGTTTTGGTTTTGATTTAAAAATCTGGATTTTCCCTTCAGTATTTCATGCCCTATCTCTTACATTCTGTCAGCAGCTTATCACTGTGTAAATTCTTGAAATGCAGTCCCTAATGCTTTCAGCGGAAAAGAAAAAAAAAGCTATTCATATTTACAAGAGATTTACAACAAACTCTTTTGTAATTCTGTGGAGTAATAGGGGGTGTGAATGTGATGCTAAAACGCAAGAAGATGTAGAAAATGTAAATTCAAAGCATATATTTTTTTTTTGACAGACAAATTCTGTCAGTATTTTCATCACCCTCATATAGTAGCTGGGGTACATTAGAAGACAGTTGCAATCAAAAACCCTGGCAGAAAATCAATTAATTTAATCCTGTCACTGAGACATGGAGAATGTAGCCTTATACACACACTGATCAGGGTAAACTTACATTTCTAAATGTATCACTTTGTGAAGTCCTTGGTAATGATCTTGCAGACTTTCCTGAACATCTGGTTAGTTGCCACTTGTTTTGCTCATTAGACTCCCTAATGAGTAAAGCAGCTCCTTATGAAATATTTGTGGAAGACGAGCACCACCACATCAAACATTGTTGCCAAAGTAATGGCCAGCAACATTAAGCTTACTGATCTGTAGTGACATGAACCTCCAATTGAGAGGCATAAGCTTTGTACATGAAAAGAAAACCAAAACATCTTTGAGATATATTATCTTAGAAGGTCATTTGACATCTCTACTGTCTAATCCTGCCATCTTTTTTGTTGTACTTCAGTAATCTTCAAAGAAAACTGTTACAGTTTTGCTGCATACCAATTTAGAGGCATACATTTTTTCATAAAGTTCCTTCATTTCAGGTCTGGACATTCTCTCTGCACCCCGCCCCCATTAACACAGACTCATGATGCTGCCAAGAAACAAAAAGAAACCGATTTGTATTACCAGAGGAGATTCCAAACCACTAACCTACTGAACTAGTATATGTTTGCAGTTCATAGATTCATAGATTCATAGAAGTGTGACAGCAGATAAGGACCGAACTAGGCCCACCAAGTCTGCCCATTTTCCCAGCTGTCTGCTTGGACCTGTGCCCTTCCCCCCTTAACACTCCCATGTGGTTGTCCCATGCTCTTTTGAATCCCTCCACTTTTTCTTCTCCAAAGACTGCATCTGGGAGTCTGTTCCACTTTTCTACCACTCTCTCTGTGTAATAGTATTTTCTAATGTTACCCCTGAACTGCCCTCCCTCCACCTGCAGGCCATGCCCGCCTCATCCTCGGTTTTCCTTTCATCTTGAAGACGCTCCCCCAGCACCCTGTTTATACCGTTAAGGTACTTGAAAGTCTCGATCATGTCCCCCCTCTCCCTCCTCTGCTCCAGGGAGTACATGTTCAGATCTCTCAACCTTTCTTCATAGGATAGGTGGCCTAACCCTTTTACCATTTGTGTCGCTCTCCTCTGAACCCTCTTTATCCTCCCCACATCCTTCTTGAGGTATGGCCTCCAGAACTGGACTCCGTACTCCAAGTGCGGTCTAACTAAATGGGTGTACAAGGGTACTATGACCTCCCTATTACTACTGGTGATCCCCCTTCTGATGCATCCCAGCATTCCACTCCCCCTGGCCACTGCCCTCCCGCACTGCCCTTCCACCTTCAGGTCCCCGGATATAATGATGCCTAGGTCCCTTTCTTGTTCTGTCTCCTCCAGATCTCTGCCCCCCATATGGTACCCTGTCTTCTGATTTCTGTAGCCCAGATGCATGATTTTACATTTTTCTGTATTGAATTCAAGCTGCCACCTTTTTGACCATGCCTCAAGTCTCCTCAAGTCTCTCTGTATTTGTTCCACCCCTTCCTCCGTGTCCATCCTATTGTAGATTTTGATATCGTCTGCAAACATACTCACACCCCCCTCAAGGCACTCCATGATGTCCCCTACGAATATATTGAACAGTAAGGCCCCCAGCACCGATCCCTGAGGGACCCCGTTCGTGACCTTGCCCTCCCTGGATGCCACCCCATTTATTATGACCCTCTGTCTCCTTTTCCCTAGTCAGCTTCCCACCCATTTGACTACCCTCTGCCCCATCCCCAGTCCTGCCATTTTACACAGCAGCCTCCCATGGGGCACTGAGTCAAACGCCTTTCTGAAATCCAAATAAGCTACATCTACCGCTCTACCTTCATCTATTTCCTTGGTGACCCCGCCAAAAAACTCTATCAAATTTGTTTGACAGGATCTGCCCCTAGTAAACCCATGTTGTCTTGGATTCATCAGGCCATTTGTCTCCAGGTAGCTGGTGATCCTGCCTTTTACTAGCTTCTCCATGAGCTTGCCTACCACTGATGTCAAGCTCATGGGCCTTCTTCTCCACTTCCTCCCTCCCCCTTATGCAGAGGACCACATTTGCCTGCCTCAGTCCTCAGGCACCACCCCGTTTCAGGGACCAATTGAAGGTGCAGTCAAGGTACCGTAATACCTCCTTTAGCTCCCTTAACATTGGATGCACCCCATCTGGCCCCATTGCCCTGTCCACCTTCACGCAGCCCAGTTCTTCCAATATTTCCTCCATGAGAAACGGCCTCATCTCCACCCGCCCTCCCCAGCCATTTCATTTCCTGCTCTGCTGCCTTCTTCTCCTTCTTCCCCCCTCTTGAACACAGAGCAAAAATAGGTGTTTAGTAGGTCTGCCTTTAACTGGAGAATCCCCTGCCTAGTCTTCCTCTTTTCATTTACATATCGAAAGAAAGTCTTATCCCCTTTTTTGACCCCTCTCACTATTCGCTCCTCTGTTGTTGTTTTAAGGTATTGCATAGGAATCTAATGTGGCTGAAAGCGTGTGCTGCATGAAAAAGGGTCAGTTACTTGGGTTATGCTTTGGCATAAGAGAATAGTTGTGAAACTTTTTTTTTAACTTTCTTTTTTATTGCGTTTTTAACTAAACATCTAGAGTATGTACCACAAGGGAAGTCTGCATAGAAGTAAAATAATCAAGCATGAAATCATGCCAGCAGCATAATTGTAAATCATTCTTTCTATAGTCTGCAACATAAGGGGGATTAAGCAAATGAGCTAAAAGAACCACGTGGTTCAGGTTACATGTACAGAGATAGGTCCAGTAAACCTGGATGTGCCATCTTGTTATTGCCAAGAGGGAAGTTGTAGAAAAACTTTAGACACATTTCTGCGTACATATTCACTTTTTCTAGGGGCAGAGATACAGTTCACTATCCACACTCTGGCAGTTCCACTGGAAGTGTTGATTCATTGGACGTCTTTAATTTATGCTCCTCCTAGCAGCTGGCTGGTACCCCCCCACCTCCCGTGATGTCCGATCTTTCTTTCTTTCTGCTGGAAGGGACAGGTCTCCTCCATCACAGCTCTGCAGCGTTGAAGGCTACCATTCTGCTGCTGGTGATTTTCTTCAGAGAAAACTTTGAGAATCATTTTTCAGTCAGAACTCCACTGCTTCGCTCCAGCTGTGCCTCTGTCAAAGGAAAATGGATACGGAGGAAGTCAAGCCTGCCCACGGTTTCAGATTCTGCATTGCATGGTGGCATATAATGTTGAACATGGACCCTCATGTGTTTTGCATCTGTTGTTTAGGGAAGCAACATAATGTTTGTGGTTCTGGCTGGTGCCAGGTGATGCTTCCAGCATTACTGGAAGATTGTGTGATGAGGCTTTCTTCTTGGTTGACTGGCCAGCAGACAGGGACGTGAAGATCCAACCTAGTGGATGCAAGAAGGCCTCGACTGTGGTGGGGTCAGCTGTTAAGCTTGTGGTCCCGAAATAAGATTTGGCAGCTGCTGTGGTGGGCACCTTGTCAGCCTCGGCACTGCTCCTGGCTGAGGTCAGCGTCAGAGTATCCTTCACGGATGGGTTATGGGACATGTGCTGGGCCCTGTAGGCCTTCAATGTAAGTCATGCCCACCATGGTAAGAAACACAAGCACCGCTGGTGCCAGTTATGGGATCAGGAGAGATTGCAGTACTCCAGCTCTGTCAACTCCCCCAACTCCTTAGCTTACACAGAGTGCTTGACTCCAGTCGAAATACCTTCTATTGAGGGATTGGTAGACAGATCCTCAGTGCCTCCATTGGGCTTGTTGACCTCAACACTGATTGAGCAGGCTGTAGAGATTTTTTCTCGACCCTGTTAGCCAGTTGTCGGTGGAGATCAACCAGGAGTTGATGTTCAGACCAATGTTTTCCCACTTCTCACCCAGGAGGGTGTGGGCCAGTATCAACCTCCACTGCCACCAAAGCCAATACTGCCACTGTTAATTCAGAGGATGCCAGAGAGGAGGAACAATTGGATTATGGTAGACTCTGAAAGGGTGGGGGTGGTGGGACAGAGTCACATTCTTCAGCCATTCCCCTCTGTAATTCATACACCACTTTGGTGGGGTGGAACTGCCGGGAGAAGGCACCAATGGTAGTGACCAGGGAGGATGTGGGGACCTTCCATAGTGGAAGACCCTGGAGAAAGAATAAATAACTTCTGGTGGGGGACTTGATTGTGAGGGGGATAGATTTGGGAATAAGAAAAGGGGGGGCAGGTAAAGTACCTATCCGGCACCTTGGCCCAGAGGGATAGGAAACTGAGGATTGCTAGGGCAGCAGGGTGGTTGGGAGAGCTGGATGTCATCTGGCTAGGGATGGAGCTGAGGATAGTACAGGGGGAGTTTAGGGAGCTGGGGTGGGGTCTTAAGTAGCTCATTCAGTGGCTTTTACTGAGGTATTGCCTGTCTACAGCAGGGGAAAGGAGAGGGATCTCCACACCAGGAGCTTTAACACTTGGCTGAAATAATGGTTCAGAGAGGAAGGGTTTTGCTACGCTGGGGACCCATCTAGAAGGATAAGGGCCTATACAGGGGTGATGGCCTGCATCCATCCAGGAGGGGAGCCGCAGTCCTCCATGGATTGTTTAAATGTTGCTTTAATGAACATTTAAACTAGCCGAGTGTGGTGGTGGAAGGAATTGGGGAGGCACCCACAGGCTGAAGTAAAGAGTAAGGAGAACCCAAGGGGAGAAGAATCCCCCAGGGTGAAAATAAATAAAGGAAGCAGAGTGGCACAGATAAAGGGGGAAGGGAATGAGAGCATTAAAAGGAGGGGGGAGGGAAAAAGGGGGGCAACAAGCAGAGTGAAAACAAAATCAGGAAGGCCATGTGTGCAAATTCAGGAAGTTAGGAAATGAGATTCCAGACCTAAAGACCATCCTGAATATTGTGGCCACTTTAGAGTTATAGTGCACTGAAGACCATGACTGGGAGATGGCCATACAAGGCTATACTCTGCTCAGGAATGACTGGGTAGGAAGGAAAGGAGGGTGTGTGGTGCTTTATGTATTCAGTATTCACTAAGGATGGGGAGGGTCAAGGACCACAGTTGGGTTGCAGAGGCACTTGGGGTGGAGAAGTGGACACCAGTCCATTTACAGTGGAGAGAGTTCTGGAAGAACTCACAAAGCTGAAGATGGATAAGGCCAAGGGGCCAGACAGCATTCACCCGAGGGTATTAAGGGAACTGCGAAGGGAACTAGCAGCACCTCTGGTGGTCCTGTTCACAGAGTCACTCAACACAGGTGTGGTTCCAGAGGACTTGAGGAGGGCACACGTAGTCCCACTGCACAAAAGTGGCAGTAGGGAGGAGGCGGGGAACTATAGGCCAGTCTGCCTCACCTCAGTGGTGGGAAAGATCATGGAGACTCTACTGAAAGAAAGGGTAGTGGCACATCTGGAATCCAGTGGTGCTCAGGATCTGAGGCAACACGGATTCCAGCAGGAAGGGGAATGTCAAATGAATCTAATAGATTTTTTTGATTGGGTGACTAGGGAAGTAAATCAGGGAGGGGCGGTAGACGTCGCCTACCTAGATTTCAGTAAAGCCTTCGACACCATCCCACATAGAAGGCTGATTAACAAGATGGGTAGTCTGGGCATGGGAGACAAGGTGGTCAGCTAGGCTAGGAACTGGTTAACAGATAGGAGACAGAGGGCGGTGGTAAATAGGGTACAATCTGGGGAGAGGGGGTGACCAGCTGGGTACCACAGGGATCAGTACTAAGACCAGTCCTGTTCAATGTCTTCAATAGTGACATTGCAGAGGGGCTGGAAAGAAAGGTCTGCCTGTTTGCAGATCACACCAAGATCTGCAGCGTGGTGGATACTCCAGAAGGGGTGCAGAACGTGGAAGAGGGACCTGGAGGAGCTTGAAAGATGGTCAGAGATGTGACAACTGAGGTTCAATGCAAAGAAGTACAAATGCACCTGGGTAGAGGGAACCCTGGGGAGAGCTACAGGTTGGGGGGGGGGAGCTGACTGTCACCGAAGAGGAAAGGGGCCTAGGTGTTATCATCTCTGATGAGCTTAAGGGATCAAAGCAGTGCACAAAGGCTGCAGGGAGGGCCAGTGGCATGCTGGGGTGCATAGGCAGGGGTATCACTAGCAGGGGGTGGGAGGTGGTGATGCCATTGTATAAAACATTGGTAAGGCCTCACCTGGAGTAATGCGTGCAGTTCTGGAGGCCACACCTACGCAAGGACATGGATAAGGTGGAGACTATCCAGAGAAAGGTAACAAAGATGGTGCAGGGCTTGCACCACAAAACATATGAGGAGAGAGACTAAGGAAGCTCAATATGTATTCACCGGAGGAGAGGAGAGAGCAGGGGGACATGATTGAAAGTTTCAAGTACCTCAAGGGCATAAGCAAAGTGCAGATGGGGGACCTTATCCAATGCAGAAAAAGTACTAGAACAAGGGGGCACAATACGAAATTGGAAAGGGGCAGATTAAGAGGTAATGTGAGGAAGTTTTTCTACAAAGAAAGGGTAGTAGACACTTGGAATAGTCCGCCACAGGAGGTAGTGGGGGCAAGCACAGTAGAGGGGTTTAAGCATGCCTGGGACAGGCACAAGGGAAGCTTGAGAGGGGAGTGAGTGATTAAAAGCCATTGATCACATAGGGTCAGTGGCCATATACAATTTAAAGGCCTGTGGGCAGACTGGATGGGCCTAGCGGTAATTATCTGCTGTCAATTTCTATGTAAGGGAAACAATAAAAGTGACATTGATACGAATATAGGGGGAGGCAGAGGTCCTGTGGGTCATCCTGGAGATGGGGAATGGAGCCACTGTGCACAGTGGAGTAACCTACAGACCTCCAGCGCAGGGGGAGGAATTGGATAAGGTACTGGTGGAAGTCACTGGCAAGATGGCAGAAAAGAGGGAGGTGCTCTAGTGAGAGACTTGAACCTGCCTGATATAGATTGCAGCCTCCCAGCAGTGGCGTCCGCTAGAAACAGGGACATACTGGACTTTCTGCAGGGGACGTTCCTTAGGTAAATTTTATAAAGGTGGGTAAATGCCTCAGGGATGATCTGGCAGGGGGGATGGCCTGGGTGGGGTGGAGGAACAGTAGGTGAAGCTAAAAGGGAGCATAGTAGAGGCAACAAACCTCAACATCAAACAAGTGAGCAAAAACAGTATAAAAAAGAGATCGCTATGGATCTTTCCTAGATCAGTCTTCACCATTCATTACTGTTGCGTGTCAGCCAGAGGTGCCGGACCCCGCAAGAGCTTATAGCTTTAAGGCTTTAAACTTTTCTCTGGAGAAGGGGCTGGCGTCAAGGAAGGCACCACCCTTGAGGCCAACGTATTCTGTGGCACTCGGGGGTTGGCCAGTAACTGATGCCGGCCCCTAACCTCCTTAGTTCTTCTTTTCCCACCATTGAGGTTGTATCACCATGGGAGCAGAAGCCTGATCATCATTTACAGCTGTGCCGCTCTGTTCACTCAACGCCACAGACTTCCATCAACACTGTTCTTCAAAATACAGTAAAACCACTCCTTTTTTTGTTTTATCCGTTCTGTCTCTAGTGCAGCATTGAGTTCTGTGCTTTGTTGTTTTTTATTTTCTCTGCACGAGTCATGTCCGATTCGGGGCCTACATCGAAATCTAAGGCAAGGCGTGCCCCTATGCGTTGGTGCCCCTGTGGCAAGCATCACCATAATGGACCACCATCACAGCAGTCTAAACTGCCTGGGTCAGTCACACGACATGGACAACTGAGACGCCTGCTGCTTCGTGGACTGCCAGGTCCTCAAAGTGCGCGCATTGAAGTTGGGTCGTAAACCTCTCACCTTTGGAGTGTGGCATCAGTTCCGGGACACCAAGGCTAGGTCGCTGGGCCCTTCCCCCAGTACTATATGTACCGAGGGGGAGCAGGCCTCCACCAGTTCTAGTCTCGCTGAGACGGGAGGCCTGCGTAAGCGGGTTGTTGGGACAGTTGGTCTCCTCTGGGGAGTCAGCTGAGTACCCCTCGTGGTCCATTGCCTCCTCGGGGGCATGGGTGCCTCCGTTGTTGCGGTCACAGTTATACAGTGAGCCTGAGCTGGTGGAGCCCTCAATGCCACCTGCTGGTGCCATTTTGGCTTGAGGCAATGTCGGTGTTGGCACTGGTTCCGTTTTAGCACTGTCCGAGGTGCCAGGAGAGGGGGAGTATCCTGCATGGCTTCTCTGGAGATCTCCTTGATCTATTCCTCTTCGGAACAGGAGGATCTGGATGATCCCGATTGGCTGTCCGGCTCCCCAGAGGTCTCCTCCACCCAGCCCTAGGGTCTCCGCTACTTTGGAGTCCCCACCCTTCTCGGGGTGCCCTTGAGGCCACCTCCTCCATGTCCTCTGGTGTCGCTTGTGGCACCAGGGAGTGGGCGGCACCTGGGAGGGTCCAGTACTGTCTGCAGTGCCGGATTGGACTCTGGTGCCAGGGCAGGTTCTGAGGTGGTTTGTGGCGCCATTTCTGGTGCCAGGACTGTCTCGGAACCCCCAACTTCCAGTGCTAGAGATCCTCCAAGGAGCAGGTCCCTGTCTGGTGAGGTGAGGGTGGGGAGGTCAAGGTCGACTCAGAGGCCCTTTTCCAAAGTAGCTGGTGGCTCTGGGTGGAGCCGAAGTGCTGACACTTCCCTCCTCTCCGGAACCGATAGGGTCTGCAGTTGGTGGGGTCAGGGGCAGATCAGCTCCGATTGCCCCGTCTGTGGGTCCTCCCCCAAGGGCACCACCCTGGCCACCCCCGTCTTATTAGGCATTCTGCAGTGGGCCCCAACCCTAGCCGAGGTCCTACTCTGGCTCACCAGAGTTCTTCTCTTCCTCCTCCTCCTCCTCTTCCGCTGTCTCCACTTTGTACTCTCCCAGGTCTATGTGGCCCTTCAGGGCCCATTACCTGGGAATGGTTCAGGGCATCGGTGGCTGCTTTCCCTTGCTACCTTAGAGCCCTGGATGAGGTCATTTTTAGACCTGAACCTCCAGCCACTCCGGTCTCTGAATTGGGCTTCTCAGCCTCCTCAAGGAGCAGCCCCCAGTACTGTACAGGACATCAGAGGGTTGCTACACCAGTTAACAAACCAGCAACAAGCAGAGCAGAGAGAGAATTGGAAAGCAGTGGACACTTAACCTGAGAACTGTGAGTGCATGACTGTTTCTGCTTGTCTTTCCATTTGCCTTGCTCCTCCTGTCCAATGGGCCCTATACAGTCTCCGTGACTGCTATTGCATCTGGCTAGGCCCTTGGAGTTGGATGGGGAGGGGGGAACAAGGGTAGCAGTAGGCCTTCCGGGCCTGCATTCTAGGTATGCCTACCTAACCTCAATACACCAACTGGACAGTATCTCAGTGAACAGTAATGGCATGGATTATGTCTAAATGAGTTCCGGGGTGAGATTGAATATTTTATCTGAAATACCAAGGAACATTCCTGGAACATTAATAGTTTATGGGGAAATAATGTGTTACATGATATGTTATTGCTTTTCACAGGTGGAGGGAGGGTGTTTTTCGGTCCTGATTATGATTGATGGAACTGACGATTTGGCCTCTACAAAACTAAAATGTGTTAAGTGCGTATATACAAAAAGTAAAAGGGGGGAAGGGGGAGCTGAAAGAATAATCCACGTAATGAAAGGGGATATGGATTATATTATATTGTCATACATGGGATCAATTTAAATTGGAGGAGAGGGGATACATATGATGAAAATATATTATCTGCCTGCTTTTGGGGGGGGGGGGGTGAGGAGTGTATCTTCCATAATATGGGCTGGGGATATAGTTTGGAACTGTATTACTATTGGCCCTCACGGGGGGACAGACGACTCCTAAGCGCTCTTGGTCCACCTATGAGAGGCCAACTACCCTCATGCGAAAGCAGCCTGAGGAACTGTTGACGTGTTTTGGCCTCGTCATCAGGTCAGGACCCACAATTGATAGGGTTCAGGAGGACCGAATTCCTACCGGGGTTCCATCTCCTCTGTCCCTGGAATTACCATCCCAGGGTTATAGGGGCTGATTTAGTTGGTTCCCCTTCCTTGGGGGTCTGTTTGTATATAGTTCAACCCTGGGGGGGAAGCCGCATCTGGGGCGCCTTCCTTCAGGGACAATAGTTCAAAGTTAAAGGTTGTGTTAGAGACTGGTTTATATGTGTTTTTTGTTGTTTTTATGGGCATATCAATATGCATTCTGAATTGGATTCTTGGAGAGGGAGGAGGTTGCTTTATTAGTGGATTGGACCTGATAAAACATACAAGACTGCCTTATGAGTACCACATATGGCTGACAGACATGGGATAAACATAGTTTCACATAATGTGAATGGCTTAAATAGCCCTGTAAAGCACTATAAGGTACTTTCAGCCCTCCAGTGGCAGAAACCATCATTTGTCCTCCTCCAGGAGACGCACCTGAGCAGAGCCGAGCAAGTAAAGCTGGGAAGGTTCAGCTTCTCTCAAGTAATTGCTTCATCTCATGGGGAGGGGGAGAAGGGGCACTGCCATTTTGATTCCTAAGGGGTCCATATTTAAGTTGCAAGAGAAATATATTGACCCTGAGGGTCGGTTGGTTGTGGTATCGGGTGACTTGGGGGGGGGGGGGCGCCTGTTACTTTGGCATCTCAGGGGTGGTGACAGCAAGAGGGTTAGTCCAGAAGATTATGGAATATCATAGAGGAGTTTTGGTGGTGGGGGAGACCTTAACCAAATATGGGACCAGCCGGACACTTCTAAATTAAGGCCCTTTTGGCCCACCCCTACTGGCAAAACCATATCCAGATTTATGAATGGGGCCAGCTGGGTGGATGCCTGGTGTTGGGTACATTCTGCCCAAAGAGAATACACCCATTTCTCCCCACCACAGAGCTCTTATACTCGTATTGACTACTACTTCTTAATCTCAAATGAGCATCAATACCAGATAGCTGCCTGTGAGCAGACCCCCTCAGTCCTCTCAGACCATGCACAGCTCTCCCTGTGCATTGACTGGGAAACTAAATGGGGTCAAACATTATGGAAATTTAATCATTACTTTTTAACTTTGAAAGAATTTACCGATATGACCAAATTTAGACTGCAGCAGCCTGTCAGGGAAAATACTTCACCAGATATTTCCAGAGCCACATTATGGGATACGGTGAAGACGGTCATGAGGGGGGAGATTATTAAGTTTGCAGCCCATTTTCACAAGCAACAGACTGCTCTGATGGAAGCCATCCACCTACAGCTGAAAGAGGCACGAGCACTCCATGCAGGAGGGAAGAGCACTGTGTTGCCCAAGATTCTGAGCTTGAAACAACAAATTTAAAAACAAATAGATGTTAAAATGGAGCAGGCCTTGCAGTGCCTAAGGCAGAGATACGGGGAAGTGGGCCCAAGGGCAACCAGACTTCTGGCCCATCGTCTTCGGCAGCAAACGCTGCACTCTACTATAGCCCAGGGAGGCAGGATCAGATAGACTGGTGAGAACACCCGAACATATTTTATCTTGTTTCAGAACTTATTATCAAAAGCTATATACCCCAGAATTCTCTGCAGATGACGCTCAGGTGGAGGCCTATTTGTCCAAACTAACATTACCAGCCTCGATTCCAGAGGCCAGGGTTAAGCTGGACTGCCCTGTCACTGAGCTGGAAGTGAGTCAAGTGATTATGGGCCTAAAATCATGCAAGGCCCCAGGCCCTGATGGATATACCCCCGAAGTTATTTAATTTTTTAAGAAAGAAATAGAGGAGCCACTTTTGGAATCCTGTAGGGAGGCACACCTGAGAGAAAATTTTCCAGACACATGGAGCTATGCATTAATCTCCAGTATTCTAAAGCCGGGGAAGGATGTCACTCAATGTGCATCATACAGACCGATATCAGTACTTAATATAGATTATAAAATGTATGCTAAAATCCTGGCACAGAGGCTGGAGGGAATACTGCCCTCCCTTATTGATTTTGACCAAACAGGCTTTGTGCCGGGCAGGCAGACCCAGGATAATATCAGAGGAACATTACATATTCTGTACCATGCTGCCTGGTCAAAGTCTCCCCTTCTAATCTTAAATTTGGATGCGGAGAAGGCTTTTGACCAGGTAGCATGGAATTTTATGGGATCAACACTGAGACATTTCGGCTTCACTGAGTCCTTTGTGAAAGCTATTAACAGCATTTGTTGTAAACCCAAGGCCTATATCTAAATTAATAGAGTTTCAGAAACTTTTCCCTTGCTGAAGGGTACTAGGCAGGGGTGTTCCCTCTCACCCCTTCTCTTTGCCCTGTATCTGGAGCCGTTGACTGCCGCCCTTCGGCAAGACGCAGAGGTCAAGGGGATTGGGGGGGTGGAGAAGAGCATAAACTGGCCCTTTATGCTGACAACCTTTTAGTATATTTGGGGGACCCTGAGTGGGCCTTATCCTGATTGTGGCACAGTCTGGAGGAGTTTGGCAGTATAGCAGGGTATAAAGTTAATACAGCTAAGACAGAGGTATTACAGATCAATTATGAACCTTCTGAAACAGTAAGGAGATGGTTCCCCTTTTGTTGGCACTTAAAACACCTGAAGTACCCAGGAGTACAACTGGGGCCTGAATGTGACCAGCTGTTTGCACTTAACTATTCCCCCCGATTGACAGAATTCGGTCAGATTTTGAAAGATGGCAGGGCGTATCTATATCCCTACTACAAAAGATTCAGACAGTAAAAATGTTGGTTCTTCCCCGGTTTCTATATGTAGCACAAACATTACCCACCCCAGTCCCTGACTCTTTCTATAATCTTCTCAATAGGAGGATCACTTGGTTTATCTGGGGCCCGCAAAAGCCGAGAGTCCGACTGTCGGTCCTCCAGATACCAAAAGCAGGAGGATGCTTGGCTCTACCCAATTTTAAGCTGTACCATAGGGCAGCCCAGCTTAGAATGGCTCTACACTGGCTCAATAGAGGATATATAGCTAAATGGAAGACACTGGAGCTGTCCGAGGGAAACCTGACTGACCTTCATGTGGCCTTATTGGGGGGTGGCAGGGAAGCTCCTGCAGAGGGAGAGTTGAACCCTTTCACATAAGTAACCCTGGGCTCCTGGTTTTGGGTAATAGAGGACAGGAGTCTTGGGAAATGGATATACCTTATGTGTTCACTCCCATATATGAGGAGATTTGCTCTTGCCAAATGGGATGCTTGGTTTCGAGGTTGGGGAAAAAAAGGGTCTCCACCTTACGTGGCATTTCTTGGAAGGGATGGAGAGTAAATCCTTCCAGGAATTAATGACTAGTTATGGACTTTCCTGGAAGGATAGGTTTAGATATTTTCAGACACGAAATTATAGTAGAACATTACAATTTGGACAAGGAGACGGTGATCTTTCTCCACCCCAAATACTGGATCTTACTTCGAGAAACAGCTCTTGCAGCAGGTTACACCATTAGGACTGAAGCCGGCAGGCGTCAGGACCTCACGGAATTCTTCTAGCTAGCTATCTTCAGCGGGGACCGCCTCCGACGTCGGTCCGGCCCCCGACGTCAGGCGTAGTACATAAGGGGGCGGTCCTGCCAGATTCCCCAGTTCTTTCCCGCCATCGACTTGCATGTCTGGACCCTTCGGCTTGTTTCTAGCGCGCGGCGCTCGGTTAAGTTCTTCCTTCGGGAAAAAGTTTGTTTTTTCAGCTCTTTTGCTGTCTGATGTCCTCTCCAACCTCTGTTGAAGGCCATCCTTCAGTGCCTGTGGGAAGCAAATTCCGCTTATGATCCGCATTCGCCTCATGCCAGGTGCCTGGGCCCAGACCACGACACCCGGTCCTGCTCTTTTTGCCAGGGGTTCAACAGCCGGACCCGGATCCGTCACCAGAAGGCCCTTCAGGTGTTCCTGCTCGAAGAAAAAATCAGGACCATGGACGCAGCCTCCAAGAGGGAATCCTCAGAGAAGGCCCAGAGACACCCCGAGAAGCACAGGGAGAGAGTTAGATCCAAGTCCCCGTCTAGGGCCTCTGACTCCCGTAGCTCCGGCTCCCGGTCCGACCGCTCTCCTTCCCGGGCCCGTTCTCAGCCTCCCCCCTGCGGGTGAAGACCCCTTCGGGCTCCTCTTCTGTCTCACAGGCCAAGACCTCCAGGCCTTCCTCATCTTCCTCTTCTAAGGCCCTGGCTAGGTCGGGGGACCGTCATCACCACCATAAGTCCGGTTCCCACCGTTCCGAACCCGACGTCAGGTCTGTCTCCTTGCCTCCTCCTCCCCAGAGGAAGACCAAAGAGCTTACCTCCTTAAAAGACACCGTCGGACCTGGCGCCCGGCCCGTCCGGCGCCAGCCCTACCATAGGTCCCAGGAACCGTTGACCAGAGCCCGGTCAGGCCTACGTCTTCTCGGTCATTGGCCGGGGACCGACGTCCCGTCGCACTCCATTGAGAAGAGGACCTCGACGCTCCCTACCGACGCCGGGTCAGGAGACGACACGGAGGAGGAGCTGACCGCCCGAGACCAGCGGGCGAACCAGTCCTGTCGCACTCCAGGAGCCTCTCCGGAACCTGAGACCCTGGGAGCCGACGCCGAAACCTGATGACCGGCCATCGGAGCCCGGTCCGACGTCAGGCCTCTCCATATCTGAGGTCAAGGAGTTGTTCACTTACTGGTGGGACACCATAAAGGGGATGGTTCCCACCCCTCCTCCTCTTCCTCCTCCTCCATCTGCGACCCCACCAGCCCTGCGCCCCCTACTCCGTCCGGGATGGCAGGCCGAGTACCTTCCCCCCCAGGAGCCGGCGGATCCTCCTGGGGAGACCAGACAAAAGGAGACCTCCGTCCAGATCTTCTTCAGGGTCACCCAGCCCTAAGAGACCCAGAAGACGCCACCGTTCGCCTTCGATGGAGGACATGGGATCGGAATTCTCAGAAGGATCCAGATCCCCCTCTCCGATCCACATCCCTTCTCCGGACCCACGTGAACTTCCTAGATCTCCTCCGGATGACCCATCGCTCTCAGAGATCATGAGGCATATCCAAGAGAACATGGGCTGGGATGCGAAGAATTAGACCCGAGAGACTACCGCCAGGTATCTTCGGCAGAAAGATCCCAAGCCTGTGGTGGTACCACCCTTGGTGGACACTGTGATCGCCACTAGCAGCGTGGCGCGGCCGCAGACTGCCTCCCGGGCGATGCCGAAGAAAGCTGACCGCCTGTACAAGGCCCCTAGGGAGGACCAGTATCTGGCTTCACATCCTCTGGCCGACTCTCTGGTCATCACAGCCTCTCATGACCAGTCCCAGAGACTGCAACATTTGAGCACCCTGCCACCGGACCCGGAGTCCAAACAGCTGGACGCTATGGGCAGGCGCACGTATGCTTCCGCTACTTGCGCCATCAGATCCCTGAACTACTTAACCCACATGGTACAGGTCCAAAATGCCTTGTGGGAACAGGGACTGGACCTGGCAGACAAATTGCCAGACGGTGAGCAGAAGGAGGAGATGTTGCAACTCCTCCATACGGGTTCGGATGTGGGAACCCAGATGCTGCGAGCCGCGTACGATTCCGTGGACTCCTCGGCCAGAGCGGCAGCTTCGGGCGTATGCCTCGGAGACACCTTGGCTCCGTGTTCTCCGGATTCACCCGGACGCCCAGAAGAACATCCTGGATGCCTCGTTTCATGGAGAAGTTCTTTTTGGTGAGTCCTCAGAGAAGGTCCTCACCAAACTTCAAGAGGCTGGGAAGGCGGTGCAGTCTGTCCAGGCTATGTACAGACCCAAGCTTAGTTCCTTTCGTAGGAACCAAAGCCGTTTTCAAGGCCGGATGCAGAGACAGCAGTCCCGCGCTGGCTTACAACAGAGGGGCTCCTTCAACCGCAGAGCCCAGGGGAAGTCGTCCGCGGGCCGAAGCCAGCGACCAGCCAAGCCGGCTCAGTCCGCTGGACCCTCAGCCGCCACAGCATGACTCCTTCCCGGCCCACGCCCCTCAGGATCAACGGGACATCAAGGTCGGGGGTCGCATTGCAGACTGCCTGCCAGGGTGGCAGTCCATAACCACCGACAGGTGGGTCCTCAGTTGGCTGGAAAGAGGCCACTTTATAGAATTCTGCAGACAAGCTCATCCTCGAGGCTCTCCTCTGCTCTCCGTTGCTCTGGTCAGCACAAATTGCTTATCAGGCAAGAAATACTCGCGCTCCTGCAGAAGGGAGCGGTGGAGTATGTTCCAGAGAACCAGATAGGATCCGGATACTATTCCCACTTCTTTCTGGTTCCGAAGAAAACAGGGGACCTCCGTCCAATCTTGGACCTCAGCGACCTAAATACATCGGTCGCCTACAAACGATTTCGCATGGTGACCCTTCAGGGTCTCATTCCCATGCTAAAGCAGGACGCCTACCTGCATATCCTTGTGGCTCAAGCGCACAGGAGGTTCCTGCGCTTCGAGCTTCTCGGCCACCATTTTCAGTTCTGAGCTCTTCCGTTCGGACTGTCATCGGCCCTCAGGGTCTTTACCAAGTGCATGGCAGTCGTGGCAGCATCTTTAAGGAGACAGGGTCACTATGTTCCCGTACTTGGACGATTGGCTTCTCATGGCCGCCTCCAGAGAGGCGTTGTTGCTGGCTATCCAGAGCACCTAGGACCTGTTCCAGTCTCTGGGCATCCTAATCAATTACGAGAAGTCTCTCCTTGTACTGTCACAGAAGCTGCAGTTCATAGGCGCAGTTCTGGACACCATCCAAGGGAAAGCATTTCTTCCCGACGAAAGAGCAGAACACATCAGATCCCTCATCATGGACCTCTCGGCGAAGAAGACTGCCCCTGCCAGGGTGGTCCTTCATTTGCTCGGACACATGGCTGCGGCCATTCCAACCATCCCTTTGGCAAGGCTCCATATGCGGGTAACTCAGTGGATGCTCAAGGTGCAGTGGGACCAAAGGCAAGACCACATGCAGCAGCCGGTCAGAATCACGAATGCCATGATTCGAGACTGGCAGTGGTGGCTAGACCCAGGTACACTCTCTGCGGGTGTTCCGTTCACAGCGCCGTCCCTGGAGGTGATTCTTTCCACAGACGCCTCTGGGCTGGGGTGGGGAGCACACCTGAACGGGGTGAGGTCCCAGGGAACATGGACCCCTCAAGAAGCTCATCTCCACATCAACATTCTGGAGATGAGGGCGGTCCTTTACGCCCTGCAGGCCTTTCAGTCAGAGATCCCGCCGAATACTCTTTTGCTCCAAACAGACAATACAGTGGTGGTGTATTACCTCAACAAATAAGGAGGCGCACACTCTTACCCCCTTTGCAGGGAAGCGATGAGAGTGTGGGATTGGGCAATCCGACACGGCGCGAGTCTGATTGCAGTTCACATTCCTGGAGTGGACAACACAATCACAGACGGCCTGAGTCGTTCCCAGGCCAAGGTCCACGAGTGGGAACTTCTTCAAGGGGTAGCAGAGGATCTGTTTCTTCGATGGGGCACTCCAGAACTGGACTTATTCGCTTCCCCATCCAATGCAAACTGCCCAATTTTGCTCGCTAGATCCAGGGCCTGGTGTTTTCTGCAGACGCGTTGTTCTCTCCCTGGGCGGACAGATTCCTCTACACTTCCCTCCCTTCCCTGCTGATCCAGAGAGTTCTCTCTCAAACTGCGAGGAGCATGCAACAATGATCCTGGTAGCCCCATTCTGGCCCAGACAGATCTGGTTCCTTGCTAACGCAGCTGTCCCAGGAACCTCCAATCCCGTGCCTTTCAGCTCCCATCTCTTGTCTCAGGAGGAAGGTTCTCTAGTCCACCCGGTTTCGCTCACTGAATCTGCATGCATGGCTCCTAGAGACATAGCCATTTTGCGACGCGGGGTCTCGCAAGAGGTGGCGGAAGTTCTTTCCGCGGCCAGAAAGCCGGCAACGCATGTGACGTACGCCATGAAATGGCACCACTTTTGCTTGTGGTCGCAAGCATGCGGCCTTTCCCCTCTAGGATGCCCAGTGAAAGTGGTGCTGGATTACCTGCTTTCCCTGTTCCATTCGGGTCTTGCTTACTCCTCTATTAAGGTGCACCTCTGCGCAATTTCTGCTTACCACTTCCCGTTGGGACAGTGCACAGTGGCACAGCTTGATGCCTCTTGAGATTTCCTGAGAGGGGTGTTACACCTTAGGCCACCCATTAAGGATCCAGTTCCTCCATGGGACTTACTCTTTGTCCTGGAACAGCTCACGCTTCCCCCCCTTTCAACCTGCCGCGGATTGCGAGCTGCGTTTTCTGTCGTGGAAAACGTTATTTTTGGTTCCTGTCACGTCAGCAAGGAGAGTTTCCGAGCTCCACGATCTCATGTGTAAGGAGCCTTGTTTAATTTTCCACCAGGACAGAGTATCTCTGAGGATGAATCCTAAGTTTTTGCCTACGGTGGTCTCTGCCCTCACTCTCAACCAGGACATCGATTTACCTGTATATTTTCCTAAATATTCCAATAGAGGAGAGGCATTGCTTCACACCCTGGATGTTCACCGCGGTCTAAGGTATTACCTGAACAGAACTAAACAGCTTCGCAAGTCGGAGCAACTATTCATTTCCTTTGCTGAGAGGATGCTGGGCCAACCTGTCTCAAAGCAGTCTCTTTCTCGCTGGCTTGTCCAGTTTATCTCATTCTGCTACGACAGCAAACAGAAGCCCTTCCCGGGTACAGTCCGGGGCCATTCGACAAGGGGGGTGGCTACCTCGTTTGCAGCACTTCGTAACGTCTCCATCTCTGCCATTTGTGCCGCAGCTACTTGGAGCTCTGTGTACACATTCATTAGGCACTATAGCCTGGATATTGCATCACGGCGGAGAGCCGGTTTTGGCCTGGCCGTGCTACAGGGTCTCCTGTCCTAGAGTCAGGACTTGTCACGATCTTTCCTAGTTTCCTCCTCCCAGAATGCTTACAGGCGCTATTGCTTGGAAATCAGTCCTAATGGTGTAACCTGCTGCAAGAGCTGTTTCTCTAAGTAAGATAGTACAGTGCGTGGAACTTACCGTAACAGTAGATCTTCGAGAACAGCTCTTACATGACCTCCCCGCCCACCATTCTCCCTTGGAGGAGGCATGGCTTACCGAGCCTTGGGCAGGGGCTTACGCCCTTTGTCTTTTGATGACAGATCCTCGGTCTCCCATTCTGATGTCATTCTGCGGCCGGGAGTCTCCAGCGGGAGAACTGGGGAATCTGGCGGGACCGCCCCCTTATGTACTATGCCTGACGTCGGGGGCGGTCCCCGCTGAAGATAGCTAGCTAGAAGAATTCCGTGGGGTCCTGATGCCTGCCGGCTTCAGTCCTAATGGTGTAACCTGCTGCAAGAGCTGTTCTTGAAGATCTACTGTTACGGTAAGTTCTTACGTAACTGTACTTTATTTTATCTTAATCAGGAGCTCTGATTTGGGACTCGGGTACAGAAGGGGTCTATGGACCCCTTCAAAGAATGTAAATCCAGGGTTGATAGTAGAATCATTACTGAATTGACTTCCCCTACAGGACAAAAGGTCACAGCCCCGGAAGACTTGCTTCAAGTAGTTGAGCAGCATATAGAAGCCCTACTAGGAACCGGCACTAACATGTCAGATATAGGAAAATATCTGAGTTCACTAGGGCTGCCACAGGTATATGGGCAAGATGCCCAAAAGCTAACAAAGGTGGTTACCAGGGAGGAAGTGGAGTGGGCTATTAGCCAGCTAAAAACAGACTCTGCTCCTGGATCGGGCAGCCAGGGAGCAGGACTCTATAAAACATTCTGTGAGTATTTAGCTCCTGCTCTGGCAATTCTGTGTAACCATATATTAAACATGTCTCAGTATGCCCCCTCTGTGAACACAGCATTACTTGTCTTATTGCACAAGAAGGGACCCAAAACAGACAAAGAATTGGAGACTGATATACTTACTCAACACAGATCTTACAATTCTTAGTAAAATCCTTTTGGCTAGGTTGTCCACTGTTTCCCACTATCTAATTAGTGCCACACAAACATGCACCATACCAGAAAAGAAACAGCACGATAATCTGATAGTGCTGAGAGAGCTTTTTTATGAAGGGGAGAAAGGATATCAAATGGGTTATGCATTAGGACTGGACCAAGAAAAAGCCTTTGATAGGCTGACCCATGAATTCCTTTTTGGTACTTTAAAGGCTTTTGGTATCCCTGATAAGTTTATAGTATGGCTTAGGGGCATGTATAAGAATGCTAATATAACTCCAAATGTTAATGGCTGGTATGGGAGACAGATCTGGGTTTTAAGGGGAGTTAAACAGGGCTGTCCCCTTAGCCCACTCCTATATGCCTTTGGCTTGATATTTTAATACGTAAGATAACAATAAACAATGCAATACAGGGGATTTTAGTTGCACCAGATTGTCCTGTAATTAAGATTATGGCTTATGCAGATGACCTAGTAATGACGGTGACCTCTGAAACCTGTGAAAATACTCTAATAGAGACTTTACAAGAATTCTCACCTTTTCTGGGTGTAAAATAAATTTGGAGAAAAGCAGGGGTGTAACTCTGGGAGATGCTCCATTCCCTGTATCTGGTACACTGGCAGGTATAGTGGTCACACAGGAACCCATCAAAATTCTAGGGGTAATGTTTGGCCTTGGAGACATAGCGACAGTCAACTGGGAGACAGGTTTGACTCATGCCAATAGACTAGTAACAAGCTGGAAAGGACAGCAGCTATTGAAAAAGAAGAGTTGTGCTAATTAAAACTCTCCTAGTCCCAGTATTTTTGTATCTTAGTCACATTTTTCCACCACCTCGGGAAATATTGACTAGATTGTATGTTACATTTTTCAGGCTTTCTGGGGCTCAAGTTTAAATCCTATAAATAGGGAATATACTCATTGTCCGATTCCAGAAGGGGACCTGATCATGGTGCACCCTGTAGCCTTTTTCTTCAGTCTTTTTTTATGTTATAATCTGGGGAATGCCTTAAAGCCAGGGGAGGAAGTATGGACACCACTGGTAAGGAAATGGCTTATGCCATGCTTACTGGCATGGGAACTGGGGAAATCCAGGATGATAGGGAGAGCTTCTACAATTCTACAGTATGGAATAATTAGCATAAAGAATGCCATAAATTGGCAGATTATTCCTACTCCGTTACAAACCACAGAAAGGAAAAATATCTATGAGGCAATGGTCCAGGCAGAATGTCAAACAGAGGTCTGTTTCCCATTATGCCCTGAGAACAGATTGCATAGTGTACTCAAGCACCTTACTAACCCCAGATTCCCCCCCCCTTTGTTTTGGGACACTGTCTGGCTAGGCAATTATGGGAGGTTAAGTGTACAGAATAGTAACAAACACAAGCAGCTATCAGAAAGATACTGTCTCAGACCTTCTTGTGTACAAATTTTGGAAATACAACTGCACTTATTTCTAGATTGCCGGTATGCCAGGTCCGTTTGGGAATATCTGACAGCACAATGGGAAGAGCCACTTTTTTCTTATCACTTACATATGTAGACTTAATGTATGGACCCTCTGCAGGACGTTGGGGAAGATTCCACACAGACACTGTTTATATATTCTTGGCTATTGCAAGGTACTATCTCTGGCAGGCTAGGTGTATGTAGGTGCTTCAGCAAAAAGTTGTTTCCTGTATAGAACTATTTGCTAATATTAAAAAAACCTTGTTGACAGTACAACAGAAAGATATGTTGTGCTGTCCAGAAGAAAGAGTGAGACAACTTGGGATAAACTGGGATACATGGCTTAATTATGAGTAATGGATCAGAAATGAAGTTTTTTCCCCTACAAATGTGATTATGTAAAATTGTAAAACGGTTGGTTCAAATATGTTATGTCTATGAAGAAGTGCGTATGATGAATCCTGTTCATTTTTTTGTTACGAGATGTAATGAAATCCACTTCTTAATAAAATTCCTCTACTCTTATCAAGAAGTGCCATGGGATCTTTAACGCTTACCTGAACAACCACCAGAACAGGCAGACTGGACCTCGGTTTAACGTCTTATCCGAAAAACGGTACCTCTGGAGTGCAGCACCCCTCTCTTGATGCACTAAAGTGTCAGTATTGGGATTTATCCCATGTTCCCAGTGTGGAGCTAGAACTCCACCACCTTCCTATCTTCTGGCCTCGGAGGCGAGTGTGCTACCTGCTGAGCCACTGACACTATAAATAATTTGTTAGAAACTATATAGTTTATTTTTTTTTTTTTTTAGCAATATTTTGTTCATCGGCCAAAAATATCAAGATACACATTTTTCTTTTTATTTTCTTTCATTTCTAAACCAAGATACAGGATTTTTAAGTTATTTCTTTTTTTATGGTGCCTCTCTTGGCTGGCATCTCGCTTCACCTTTTGGCTCCTGCATCTCTCTGTCCCCATCACCCTGCCTCCTCTTATGGAGTTAAGTCTCCCACATTTCCCCTCATGGCTTACCCCCCCCCCCCCGGTGGGATCTTTGAGCTGGGCCAGATCCTTTGGAATCTTCATTTAGCATCACCAGGAGAGAGTCAGGTGAATGGGTGTGGGGTCTGTGGGAGAGTAGGGCGGTCCGTTTGCTTGGCCGAGGGTCCTTTTTCCATTTTCTCCTCTCCCAGTGGGAGTGTCAGCTGAGAGATGGCATGCACACATTGTGCATGAAGCTCCTCCCAGCCAGTCAGTGCTCCCCGTCCCTGTACTGCACGCACGCCTGCACCGCCACCTGTGTTCACCCAGGTGATAATCACGTGGTGACAGTGGTTTCCCCTTCCCCTGTGGCAGGCCCCTGATGACTCAGGCTCACTACCAAACCCAGGCCACCGGCATCACAAACAGTAGTGCTACCACTGTGCCAACATGCCAGCCCAATTGTGAAGTTTTTTAAAGTTCCTACACCAGTGCCATGCCAGTAATAGAAAAATGTAATATCTAGGTACAGTGTTGTGCAGTTTACTTGGATTCCTAGTTGGAACTTAGAGATAGCATCAGGCATGCATGCCTATAATTACACTATCTCAGATTTATAAAAAGTAATCTTTGATTCCCCCATCCATGGAAATGTCCAGTTTGTTCTTGAAAGTTGTTAACGGGGAACTCTCATCTAATCCACAGTAATGCGTTGTGATGTAGAGGTCCTGATTAAAGCAAAACAGACATAAATGAAAATTTTTTAGCTACTTACTGATCTTCCTGGACATAAAGTCTCCACCACTCATTCACACTGATGGGATCTACGCCGGAGGCGCTAGGACCCAGCGGGAGCAAACTGTTTGCAGGAGGGTTGGCGCCAGAGATGGAGCCATGAGGAGCAGCACTGCTAGCCTCGGCTCGTGCGGCACTGACTATCTCTGCGTCGATCCTCCAACCACCTCAGTTCCTTTTTTCCCGCCGTCGAGTGCGCTATAGTGATGACATCGCTTGCCCGCCGGGAGTTATTCAAACTAGCAGCATAGTTTTCAGTTTTTTTATTTTGTAGCATTTCTTGAAATAAAGTGCCGCTTACTATAATTTATTATAAGAAAGAAGTCTCAGCCTACATTGACGGAGTCAACCATGAACGGGTCAGGTGACGTTAGGGAGACTTCGTATGAAAGTTGTTCAGTCAGCCAGGCTGGGTCTGTTCTGCCTCCTTCTCCGGAGGGAGGGTCTGACAACGGACAGTCCAGTGCCCGGGGGGGAGGGGCGGTCCCCCCGGAAGCATAAAAGAAAACGGTTGCACTCTCGGCACTGTTCGGCCTCGAGCTGTTCTTCGTCCCGTAGGTCCAGAAAGAGAAGGCATCACTCGAGGTCGCCTTCTAGTATGTCTGCACGTCAACGGTCGGTCATTGGGGACAGTTGCCAGTTTCCTCCAGAGTTGCCGGTTTCCGTTTCTGATCTCCGACCTCTTCGACATCAGAGCCCTTCCCCACCTCCTGGTAGGGCTTCAGATGAGCAGTTTCATCAGTGGGCCGCTCTGATGGAGCAGTGGGCTCGGAGGTTGGTCCAGCTGCCTGGCCCAGTCACTCAGGGGCCCTTGGACCCTTCGGGTGATCGGTTAGGGCGGTTGGGCCTTCCTAGTCACGTGGCGCCTTCTTCGGTGCTGTCGACTCCGCGCTCAGGTGTTTTCCTCCCTCACATGGCTGCGGTGCAGTGGGCCACACCGATGCCTCTTTTTCCTGCTTCTTTTCCTTCTTTTGCCTCAAATCTTGGCTTTTGGGGCCCTGCGTTGGTTTCGGCGCCGTCCTTGGCGTCAGTGCATCTTTTGGTGCCATTCTCGGCGCCGTTGAGGTTGTCGGTGCTGTGTGGCTTGTCAGTGCCATCCTCAGTGCCGTGCGGCTTTTTGGCACCGTCGGGCTTGTCTGAGCTGCCCTCGGCACTGTGCGGCTTTTCGGCACCATCGGGCTTGTCAGTGATGTCCTCTGCGCCGGGGGCTCTGTCTGCGCCGTCTGCTGTGCTGGGCCAGGCAGCGCCATGCTTTTCCTCGGCCCCAAGACTTGGTGTGACATCTTCCAGTCTCCAGGGCTCCTCGGCTCCGAACCCTTTTCCCACCTATTTTCCTTGTGATTTTCACTCCTTTCCTATCCATACAGTCCCTCCGGGGGTGTCAGGAGATGATGTTGAGCCTGACCCAGGCCTTAGGTTGGGTGATGATGTGGAAGGAGCAGGATCTAATCGTGCTGCAGAGCCTGTGGTCGAGGACCTGTCATTTAAGTCTCTGCTGAAAAATTTTAATTCCACTCTTTCTCTCCAAACTATGGATATCAATCCTAGGAAGCTTTTAAGACCCCAGTACCTTCATGTTCCTGACATCCCTATGGATTTAATCCCCTGGTACAACCCTCCTTTGAGACGCTTTCTCAAATGGTGTGGAATAATCCTGCTCTCATTCCTTCTGTGGCTAAGTCCATATAGAAACATAGAATTTGACAGCAGATAAGGACCGCTTGGCCCACTCAGTCTGCCCATTTCCCTACCTAATGAATAAGCTACAGATCCTAGTTAACCAGCAGCCTACTTCTTTCTACCCCAACCCCCTAGAATTGCCTTATGACTGTTCCATGCATGCTTGAATTCAACCACTGTTTTTGACCCCACAACCTCCTCCGGAAGGCCGTTCCATGCATCCACAACCCTCTCTGTGAAAAAATACTTCCTTACATTACCTCTGAGCTGCCCCCCCATCTTCAAATTGTGCCCCCTTGTTCTTGCACACCTCTTTTTTTGAAAGATGCTACCCTCTTGGACTTTGTTGATTCCCTTGAGGTAGTTGAAAGTTTCTATTATGTCCCCCCTCTCCCTCCTTTCCTCGAGGCTATACGTATTAAGCTCCTTTGGTCTCTCTTCATATGTCTTCCAGTGCAGACCCTGCACCATTTTAGTTGCCCTCCTCTGGACAGCTTCCATCCTGTATATGTCCTTGCGGAGACTGGGTCTCCAGAACTGCACACAGTACTCCAGATGAGGTCTCACCAGCTGTCTGTACAGAGGGATAACAACTTCCTGTTTTCTACTGGTGATGCCTCTCCCTATGCATTCCAGTATCCCCCAGCCCTCCTTACTGCCCTCTCACATTGCTTGCCCACCTTTAGGTCATCTGATATGACTACCCCAGGTCACTTTCCATTTTTGTTGTTATAGTATCTCACCCCCATTGTGTACTCTTGCCCTGGGTTTTGTTTCCCAGGTGCATTACCTTGCACTTCTTAGCATTGAATCTAAGCTGCCATACATTTGACCATTCCTCTAACCTTGCCAAGTCCCTTCTCATCCTTTCCACCCCACCTTGTGCATCAACTCTGTTGCAGATCTTTGTGTCATCTGCAAAGAGACATACTTTCCTTCCAGTCCCTCTGCAATGTCACTTATAAAGACATTGAAGAGGACCGGTCCTAATACTGAACAATGCGGTACCCCACTAGTAACCCCTTTCTTCAGAGTGGACTCCATTTACTATACCCTCTGTGTCCTGTTCTCCAGCCAATTCTTTACCCAGGCTATCATCTTGGGACCCACTCCCAGGCTGGCTAACTTGTATGTTAATCTTTTGTGTGGGACTGTGTCAAATGCCTTGCTAAAGTCTAGGTAGGTCATGTCCACAGCCCCTCCCTGATCTACTACTTTGGTCCCCCAGTCAAAGAAATCTAT
The DNA here is from genome assembly GCA_016271365.2 of Neoceratodus forsteri. Classification (NCBI taxonomy): domain Eukaryota; kingdom Metazoa; phylum Chordata; order Ceratodontiformes; family Ceratodontidae; genus Neoceratodus; species Neoceratodus forsteri. Next base: position 262,175,803 of record CM057454.1, on the reverse strand, counting down.
TAGATTCATCTGGCATGACCTTCCCGCTGTGAATCCATGCTGCCTTGGGTCCTGTGCCCAGCTGGCCTCTAGGTACTGGCCAATTCTTTCCTTCAGAAGTGATTCCATCATTTTCCCTATCACTGAGGTTAAACTAACAGGTCTGTAGTTTCCTGCTTCTGCCCTGCTCCCACTTTTGTGAAGGGGAATCACATCTGCCCTCCTCCAGTCCTCAGGTACCACCCCATCCTCCCATGATTTGTTAAGGAGGGTAGTCGGTGGTGTCACTAGTTCTAGCCTTAGTTCTTTTAGAATTCTGGGATGAATAACATCAGGCTCCATTGCTTTGTCCACCTTCAGTTTTAAGAGTTCTTTCAGAACCCTTTCTTCTGTAAATGGGCTGGTATCAACTTCTGTATCCAGAGTGTTTCTGTTGTTTGTTTTAGGTACCTCCCCCTCTTCATTTGTAAATACTGAGCAAAAATATTTGTTTAGTATCTCTGCCTTTTCACCGTCACCCTCTGCCCTCCCCCCTTATTAAGCCTCACTATCCCTCCAGTATGCTGCTCCCAAGGATCGACCCATTTTGGCCTCTCAAGCCTTTACGGACCCTATTGTAGTCTTGGCCGAGAATGATAAGGTCGTCCTTCCTCAGACTACTACGGCTCGACCTATAAACAAAGAATCTCGTAAGATAGATACTTTAGGTAAGAGAGTCTTTGCTGCATCCACCCTGAGTATGCATATTGCCAGCTACCAGGGCTGTTTCTCTCAATATGAATATATTCTTTGGCATTCACTCAAACAAATGGTTGAAGCTCTGCTGGAGTTGGATGCTAATTCAGAGCTTCTTCAAACCGTTACCAGGGGTATCGAGTCCAACAACAAGCAAGTTAAAGCAGCTATGGATGCTTTCGATACTGCCTCCCGAGTGGCGTCGGCGGGCATTTGTACACGCCGTCATTCCTGGCTGTGCACCTCCGGCTTCACGAATGATGCCCAGCAACAGGTCATGGCGTTGCCTTTTGACGGTGCGTATCTCTTCGGTCCTCAAGTAGAACAACCTCTAGAGGACACACAAAAGACCAGATCGGCCATTAAATTGGCTCGACCTGCGCCTGCCCCTTCTGAGGGGGTTGTTAATAAGCACCAGTTTCACAACCGTCAGTCCTTTTGAGGCAAAGGCAGAGGAGGTTTTATTAAAAACCAAGCCCCTCAGCCTCAAAAGAAAATGCAACAGAAAGCACAAGGGCCCAAGGTGCCCAGTGCCACCTTCTGAGTTTCTGGCCCAAGTACCACCTCAGCTGCCCAAAGGGGATTCCTTCTTAGCGGTGGAAGGTCGTCTGACTCAATTCTACAACCAGTAGAAGTCTATAACATCAGACAAATGGGTCCTCCGGATAATCTGCGAGGGATATTCCCTCAATCTTTCAGAGAACCCTCCGGATTGTCCCCCCAAACAGCAGTCAAAACTGTCAACTCTTCAGTCAGAACTTCTTGCCTCCGAGATACAAGGCCTTCTGAACAACAAGGCAGTAGAAGTAGCTCCGCTGGGTCAACGGAACACAAGGTTCTACTCGCATTACTTTCTAGTTCCAAAGAAAACTTCGGGACATGCGCCCTATTTTGGACCTCAGAAAATTTAACAAATTTCTTCCCAAAGAGAAATTCAAAATGATATCGCTAGGAACCCTGTTACCTTTGCTTCATCAACACGACTGGTTAGCCTCCCTGGACATGCAGGATGCTTACCAACATATTCCTATTCACCCAAGGCATCACAAATACCTAAGGTTCGTGGCTTTGGGACAACATTATCAGTTCAGAGTCCTGCCCTTTGGGCTATCCTCGGCGCTGCACGTTTTTACAAAGTGTTGTGCAATTCTCGCAGCGCACCTCAGAAAGATCGGAATACAGGTGTTCCCATATCTGGACGACTGGCTTCTGGCAAGCCATTCCAGGCAAGGAACTCTCGATGCCATAGCCACAACCTTAGACTTTCTCACGTCCATGGGAGTACTGCTAAATCTCAAGAAGTCACAGTTGCAGCCCTCCCAGAAGCTCCTTTTCATAGGAACTTTTCTGGACACCTTCTGTGCGAAAGCTTTTCTACCAGAGGACAGAAGGAGTGGCATCCTACAGATAGCCCAATACATCAGAGACAACAGCTCAGTTTGAGCTATCTCAATGCAACGGATACTGGGTCTCATGGCATCCTCGGTGTTCACTGTGCCTCTAGCACACCTCCACATGAGAACCTCTCAGTGGATGCTCAGTACTCAGTGGTCACCAACCACTCACCCTCAGTCCTTTCTCATCAAGGTGACAGAACCTCTGAAGAGGTCACTCACCTGGTGGTCACAAGAGGACAATCTTCTGGAAGGGTATCCCTTTGCTTCCCTGGATCATCAGATTTCTATCATGATGGACGCGTCCCTGACGGGGTGGGGAGCTCACTGTCAGAATCTCCACACCCTAGGCACGTGGACTCAGGACGAGTCCCAGCTCCACATAAATGTCTTGGAAATGAGAGCCGTCCTTTATGCAGTCCGGGCTTTGAAGGACATTCTCTGTCACAAGAACATTCTCCTTCAAATGGACAACAAAGCAGTGATATATTACATCGACAAGCAGGGCAGTGCTCACTCTTACCCTTTATGCAGGGAAGCGATGAGAGTGTGGGAATGGTGCTTGGAGCACAAGGCTTTAATTCAAGTGGTCTACCTGCCAGGAGTGAAGAACGAACTGGCAGACCGTCTCAGCAGAACAGAGACAGATCCTCACGAATGGTCTCTCGACTCAACCATAGTTCAGTCACTATTCGCAGAGTGGAGAACTCCAGACCTGGACCTTTTTGCATCCCCACTCAACACAAAATTACCTCTCTTCTGCTCCAGAAATCCAGGGCCTTGCATTTTCTGTCAGGATGTGTTCAGGCTGCAGTGGACAAAACACTTCTTATACACCTTTCCTCCGCTTCCTCTAATCCAGAGGGTACTTCTCAATTTCGAGTCCCAGCGGGTCAAAATGATCCTCATTGCTCCCTTCTGGCCTCGACAGATATGGTTTCCGTTACTCAACAGTATGTTGCAAACCCCTCTGAAAGCGCTTCTCCTTCAGACGAACCTTCTGACTCGGGGACCAGTGGTCCATCCCAATCTGAGATCACCTCACCTTCACACTTGGCTCCTGAAGAGATAGAAGTGAACAGGTTCAATGTCTCGCAGAGTTTCAGATATTCTTCTGGCTGCGTGCAAGCCAGCCTCTAGAAAAACTTACACAGCCAAATGGAAGCGTTTTTCTCTCTGGTGTGCAAAATCCGATCTGAATCCTTTTTCCTGCCCACCCAACAGAGTTCTAGAGTACCTTTTAGATCTCTCAAATTCAGGTCTGCAATACTCTACAGTCAAAGTTCACCTTTGTGCCATTTCAGCTCATCATGAGCCAGTACTTTCCTTGTCACTGGCTCAGTTACCTGTGGTTAAGAGGTTTCTTAAGGGAATTCTGCATACCAGAACTCCTATCAGACGTCCAGTTGCAGCCTGGGACATTAATCTTGTACTAGACATGCTCACTCGAAAACCTTTCGAGCCTTTAGCTGCCTGTGAGCTGAAATTTCTCACTTGGAAAACGGCCTTCCTGGTGGCCATTACCTTGGCCCGCAGGGTCTCTGAGATACATGCCTTGGTCACAGACCCTCTGTATACTGTGTTTCATAGAGACAAAGTAGTTCTCAGGACCCATCCCAAGTTTCTACCTAAGGTTGTTTCAGAATTCCATCTAAACCAACCTTTGGTCTTTCCTACCTTCTTTGCGAATTTTCAAAATGAAGGAGAACGTTCCCTTCATTCTTTGGATGTCAAAAGAATTCTGCGTTTCTATTTAGATAGAACAAAAGAAATTTGCAAAGCTCAACAACTGTTTGTTTCCTTCAGCGAGACCCGTCTGGGTCAACCTGTCGCTATCAGATGCATTTCAGCATGGCTGGTAGCATGCCTTCGCCACTGTTATTCCATGGTGCAGGTTAAGGTGGAGGGCACAGTGTACGCTCACTCTACTAGAGCAGTTGCGGTATCCCTGGCGGAAATCTGCAATGTGCCCATTGCAGATATTTGCAATGCGGCCACGTGGATCTCAGTACATACCTTCGTTAAGCACTATGCCCTGGATGTCGATGCCAGGCGACCTATTTTGTTTGGCAGAACCATCCTTAATGGACTTTTGTCCTAAATTTGTGAGCTCTTGGTCTCTCCTGCCACCCTCTTGGGGGATTATTAGCTCGGTACTCTCCTGTCAATGTGAATGAGTGGTGGAGACTTTACGTCCAGGAAGATATGGAAATTACGTACCTACTGTAATTCTTGATCCTCTTGGACGAAGTCTCCACCACTAATTCACATGCCCACCCACTATCCCCCGAGCTCACCTCTGTTGTTGGTCTTTACTCCCTCAATCTTTAGGCTGTGAAGACTTCTTTCAAACATGAAGTCTTGCTGTATTCTGACAATCTGCAGTTATCCCCAGCCTTTAAACTGCCCCGGAGAGTATAGGGTTAATTTTCTATGCAGTGCATGGAACGTTGAGCTCGAGCTCGGTTGAGGTCTCTGTCTGCAGCACTTTGAAACCCAACCGCCAGATTCTTTACTCTGCCTCACTGAACAGTCGCTCCGGAGATTTCTTCTTCTGCTCGGTTCAAAGTCGTTTAAAGTTGTTGGTTCTTTCCGAATTTAAATCCGAAATTAATTCCGCTTTGTCGGTTCAGGCTTTGTCTGCGGTACCGTGAGTACTTGGATAGTTTTCTGTTTACTTTGTGGAAATTGTAAGACTTGTTCGATCGGTTCGGCTGAACCGATCCATTAGTTTGATTTCTTGTGCTTTTCTTTAGTGTATGGTTACCGGTCCTTATCAGTTTTAAAAAAAAAGTGTTTTAAATGTTTTTTTTCCAATACCCGTGACAAGGTTAGGAATTGATAAGGGAGTCTTGCCTGGTGGTTGCCGAAAAAAGGGTAAGTTTGGTTAGGTAGGCCATGTCTGAGAAACCCAAGGAAAAACCGGGCCCACTGGGTTTCAACACTGCAGTGAGTGTGGGGAGGTCTTCGCTAAGGCCGATCCCCACACCACTTGTGTTTATTGTTTGGGGTTTGAACACCTCAATACAGACTGCCTAATCTGTAAAAACTTTCCTAAGTCTACCCTGGAGACAAGATTAGGTAGACTTAGGGAAAAGGAGGCCGAGAAGTCCGCTGACCCGAATGGCCAGCCCGGTTCAGTTCTGACCGAACCAGAAGGAGTGCCCTCTGACCAGGGCGATATTTCTCCGGGCAAGAGGAGAGCCGATCCTGAGGGATCGGTTCCTTCAAAAAGGAAACGTAATGACAAGTCAGCCGGTTCGGATCCGGAGGTTCATGTTCTGACCGCTGATGAGATTGCCTGAGAGATTCGGATTGTTGAATCGCTTCGCCCGGTTCTGTCCAATCTGGCTCCATTAGCTAGGGGCTCAGTTCGGTCTGTTCCACCGGTGCAGGATTATGCCCCTGAAGATTTTTATGAACCAGAATTTGAGGAGGAGGGGGATTATGAACAAGATGATGACTATGATGGAGCAGAAAGTCTGGATGTGCCCATTGAACCGGACATCTCCCCAGACATACCTTCTGGTGATTCCCCTCCTAGGCTCTCTGAGTCCCCTCCCCACTATCTGTTCTACAGGAAAGTGGCTGAAACTCTCCAGCTCCCTATGGAGGAAGCTACAGAGGATCAAGAAGAGCCTGATTTTGTTGAAATGATGGACATCCCAGAATCCAGGAGGCTGTCTATTCCCCTGCACAAAATTGGGAAACAGACACAAAAAATGTTAAAGTCTCCTAATTCTGTACTTCCTGTTGATAGAAGAATGGACAAGAGGTATACTTTATCAGGCTCAGACACAGAGTTTTTCTACCAGCAATGCAGCCATGTTGGGGTCGTGCAGGCTGCAGCCTGTGACAGGGCTAATGTTCCCTTGGCTTCACACCCCCCAGATAAAGACTCCAGGAGAATGGATGCCTTGGCAAAGAAGCAATACATGGCATCCTCTTTGGGACTCAGGCAGGCTAATTATATGGCCTATGCAACCAGGTACCAGAAGTTTAGGTGGGACACTGTACTGGCACGGGCTAAACAGGCCTCCCCCCAGCTGGCCAAGGAGCTGGAGGAGATGGCTGCGGATGGGATGGAGGCATCTAAGGTACAGTTTCATGCTGCTGTGGACTCCAATGATATGTCATCAAGAGTCATGGCTACATCTGTGGCTCTTCGGAGAATGGCTTGGCTCAGAGGTACTAGCCTCTCACAGGACACCCAGGCTAAGGCCATGGATTTCCCTGTGGAAGGTGATTCTCTGTTTGGGGAGTAGACAGAGAATTACATAAAGAAGATGGAGGAATATAGGACCACTTACAGGAGTGCACAGGCCAAGGAGAGGCAGGCAGCTTCTCAAAGGCAGCAATCTAGGGGCAGGGGCAGGCCTTTTCATAGACATTTCTACCAAACACAGGCCTCTTCTCCCTTTTCACAGAGGGGGTTCTTCAGAGGGAGAGGCAGAAGGGGGATGAGCAGGGCTTCATCCACTCCTCAGCCTAAGGCCCCTGCCAAGGAGACACCCTGATGGGTCTGCCCGGGTTGGCTCTTCTATCCCTGTAGAGGGCAGGCTGGCTTACTGCGTCCAGGACTGGGTGTCTGTTACTTCAGACAAGTGGGTCCTGGAAGTAGTAAGCCAGGGACTGGTTCTCAGCTTCAAAAAAATTCCAAAGATGAGAGCCAGATCTTTTCCACCTGCAAGTCTCTCCAAAACCCTTGCCCTAGAGGCAGTGGTTTCATCTCTTCTAGCCTTAGAAGTCATAGAGAGAGTTCCTACCCTACACTGGGGCAAAGGTCTGTACTCCAGGTACTTCCTTACCCCAAAAAAGACAGGGAAGTGGCGACCCATCCTAGATCTAAGATACTTTAACAAACATCTTTAAAACCAAGGTTCAAGATGCTGACCTGGGAATAATTCTTCCTCTCTAAGGCCAGGGACTGGCTAGCCTCCTGGACCTCAAAGATGCCTACTTTCACATCCCCATCAGGTGCTCCCACAGAAAGTACCTCAGGTTCAAGTTGCCTCAGGCCATTACAGTTCAAAGCCATGCCCTTTGGCCTAACATCAGCTCCAAGGGTTTTCACAAAGTGCCAGCAGTAGTAGTTGCCTTTTAAGAAGGCAAAAGATTTCCATTTTTCCATATCTGGATGACTGGCTCCTAGTGGGTCAGTCTCCAGACCAAGTCAAGTCAGACCTGCAAGTGACCCAGCAAGTGCTCACTTCCCTGGGATTTCTTCTCAACCTCCCCAAGTCAGTTCTCGAACCGGTACATCTTCTTACCTTTATAGGGGCAGAGCTAGATACTGTCAAAGCAAGAGCCTTTCTTCCCCTGGAAAGGACAAGAGTTCTTATAGAACTGGCTTCCTCTTTCAGCCTTCAGGTGTCCCAACCAGCAAGGCATTTCCTTCAACTCTTGGGCCACGTGGCAGCTTCTACAGCAGTGGTCCAAGGGGCAAGATTCCAGATGAGGGACATTCAGTTCCATCTGAGGGCCTTTTGGTCCCAAAAGAAGGATCCTCTTGCCAAACTGATTCCAGTGACTTGGACACTGATCCAAGCTCTTCAGTGGTGGCAGAATCAGGACAATTTAAGGCAAAGGGTCCCATTTGTTACTCAGTCTCATTCAGTGGTCCTTACCACGGATGCTTCCCTTTTGGGGTGGGGAGCCCATCTAGGGGCTCTCACAGCCCAGGGACTGTGGTCCTCTCATGAATATCTTCTTCATATCAATCTCCTGGAACTCAGGGCAGTTTTTCTGGCCCTGCAAGCTTTCTCTTAGTCAGTGCAGAACAAGGTGGTTCAGGTCAGAACAGACAACACCACCACCACCATGTGGTACATCAGCAAGCAGGGGAGGCACTCGGTCCACAGCCTTTTGCACAGAAGCCATGAAATTGTGGTCCCTGGCTTATTCTCTGCAGACCTCTCTGATAGCAGTCCACCTTCCAGAGAAGGACAATGTGCTAGCAGATGCACTGAGCAGGATCTCCCTGGGCCATCATGAATGGACCCTGGACCCTCTGGTATTAAAAGTGATTTTCTCAAGGTGGGGCACTCCAGAGATAGGTCTCTTTGCAGCCCCAGATAATCACCAACTTCCTCTGTTTTGTTGCAGACCCCCAGTCTTGGTCTCAGTCCTTCTGGATGCTCTGATGTTGAACTGGGAAGGGAAATTTCTCTATGCCTTCCCTCCCTTTCCTCTAGTGTTCAGGGTTCTGGTCAAAGTGAGGTCACAACCCTGCAAAGTGATTCTGATTGCTCCAGATTGGGCCAGGCAGCCCTGGTACCCCCTCTTACTGTTCCTGGCAGTCCATCTTCCACTGTCTCTTCCCAGGAATTACAACCTGTTAACCTCCTCTCAGGGGAGGATTTGGTACCCCAATCTTCAGTCCCTCAATCTCATGCAATGGCTCTTGAAGAGCTAGAGTATGCAGATTTGCATCTGTTCCAAGGGGTTCTGGATATTCTCAAAGCCTCTCGAAAGCCTGCCACCAGAAAACTTATTACTCCAGATGGAAAAGATTAAGCATTTGGTGTTCCAAGAAGCATATATCCCCAGACACTGCTGAATTGCCTAGAGTTCTGTATTATCTGGTCCATCTTAATGGTCTAGGCCTCAGACCAGCTACTCTCAAGGTACATTTGTCAGCTGTTTCTGCTTTTCTGTCAGTGGCAAAGCCTTCCTCACTGTCATCTCACCCTGTGTTCTGCAAGTTTTTCAAGTGATTGCTTCGTACCAGTCCTCCCTTTAGGGATCCTGTCCCTGCCTGGGACTTAAATGTTTGCATTGCTCAACTTATGCAACCCCCATCTGAACCTATGTCTTCAGCAGAGCTTAAGTACTTGACTTGGAAAACTGTATTTTTTGGTAGCCATTACCTCTGCCAGACGTATCAGTGAATTGCAAGCCCTGTCAGTGGAACCTGATTTTAAATCATTCCATAGAGATAAAGTGGTCCTTGAAACCAATAGGAGGTTCTTTCCCAAAGTGGTTTCAGACTTCCATTTGAATCAGTCCATGTCTCTCCCTGTTTTCTTCACTGATCATTCTTCCTCAGGGGAGAGGAGGCTACAGAGTTTAGATGTTAAAATAGCCCTTAGCTACTACATAGAGCATACCAAGGGTCACAGGTTTGATTCCCTCCAGTTGTTCCTCACTTATGGGGAAGTGGGAAAGGGCAAACCTGCCACCAGGAGAACTATTGCCAGGTGGATTGTTTCTTGTATACAATTCTGCTATGAGAAACTGGGAAAAATTCCACCCTCAGGCCTGAGGGCTCATTCCACAAGAGGTACAGCTGCTTCCCTGGCTGCTGCCAGGGATATCCCTCTGTTAGAAATGTGTCAAACAGCCACCTGAAAAGACAGTCCATACCTTTACCAAGCATTACTCTCTGGATATCCAGGCAAGGAGTGATGCTCAGTTTGGCACAGCAGTACTTCAGAGCCTGTTCCCAAAGTAGGTTCTTTCCCTCCTCCATGGAGGTACTGCTTGGTAGTCTGCAGATTGTCAGAATACAGCAAGACTTAATGTTGTTTGAAGAAAAAATTACTCACCTTAGTAACTGTATTTCTTCTAATGGAGTCTTGCTGTATTCTGGCCTCCCTCCCTGCCTCCCCTCTCAGAACATGTTTTTGGGAAGTGGGTGGGCAGATGCAGTGTTGCACCCCAGGGGGTGTCTTTAGCACACCCCCCTTTTTACTTGGGTGCTTATATTATAATCTTTATTTGGATAGGTTTTTGTATTTGGGTTTCCTGACTTGAGTCTTTCTTTGGGAATCCAAACCTTTTTGTTGCCAGGTGGCTAGTTAAAAAAATTTACAATTTTCACATAGTTAGTCAGTGAGTGTTTGCTCGTAAGAATCTGGCAGTTGGGTTTCAAAGTGCTGCAGACAGAGACCTCAACCGAGCTTGAGCTCAACGTTCTATGCACTGCATACAAAATTAACCCTATACTCTCCAGGGCAGTTTAAAGGCTGGTGCTAACTGCAGATTGTCAGAATACAGAAAGACTCCATTAAAAGAAACACAGTTACTAAGGTGAGTAATTTTTTCTTCTTGACCCTTCTTATATGGGTCTTCCGGACTATCTTATGTCTGGTTTTTGTTAGGCTATCCTTCTAGGTTAGTTACGCTGCACCTCCTCGGAAAAAAAGGTACTGAGGTGGTTGGAGGATCGACGCTGAGATAATCATTGCCGCATGAGCCAAGGCTCGTGGCTCCATCTCTGGCGCCAGCCCTCCTGCAAAAAGTTTGTTCCCGCTGGGTCCTAGCGCCTCCGGCATAGATCCCATCAGTGTGAATGAGTGGTGGAGGATTCCTCCAAGAATATCAAGAATTATGGTAGGTACGTAATTTCCATTTTTGTAGCTCATCTCTGGCGGTGATGTGAGGAGCAAGGGGGCCACCCACATTTTATAGGCGCCAGCTTTGCTTATCATCATGGGCAGCCCCCAGGTGGCAAATGTTTACAGGTGGTCCTGATGCCGACAGCGAACAGTTCCAAAGGTGAGGTCCAGTGGAGGAGATTCTCTTGAAAATCTACTGTTATGGTGAGTAACTATTCATTACAGGGTGTGACGTGCTGGATTCATTACATATAAGGATCAGAAGGTTCATATTCCCCCCTGACTTCAGCTTAGGGCTTTGATGGGGTTGGGGCAACCTTATATTAACTAGGATTCAGTTTTTATATGCTGCTCCTGCCAACTCAAGATCCACTGTGGAGGCCAAATCTACACATATTCTATTCCAGCAGATGCCGGCAAACTTAAAATTCAGGCTGAGTTTACATCAAGGCTGGAGGAAGAGCTGGACCCTGAATGAACTGAACTCTTTATTTTTCTGTTTCTCTTTTACTTACTGTCCAGTTTTGCTATGTTTGGGAAGGTATGGGGGCATATAATGGGGCAGTTTAATTTGGGACATTGCTGTATTTTGTTACGGTGAAATGTGTTGCAGTATCAAATGGGCTGTAGAATTCTCTATATGAAAAAGTTTTGTTAAGTATGGATCTTTCCCTTTTGAGGTCTTTTTTGGTTTTTGCATTTCATTAAAATGCAATAAAAAGAAAGTAAGAAAAAGAAGTAGGTCATTTTACTTTTTATAATTAGAGGCAGATTATGTATCATCTTTCCCCTTTTTTTCTTCAGTTAACTTCAATTTTCAGTAGCTGTTGAAAACCTGGGAAATGGTTAGTGGAAGCATTCCAGTTTTACATGATTGAAAAACTGAAAAATATTAAATGTGCCCTGTATTTTGTACATCATAGTTTAGACACAGCTTGTATCCTGTGCACATGCTTAAACAGCTACCTTTAATTAGTTTAATCTCCGTTCTTTAATAATTTAGTGCAATTACAGTGACTAGTAGTAAATAATTACTGCTTAGCAGTATTGCTATAGTGCATATTTATTACTGTTTAATTTGCATTGTTAAGTGAGAATACATTTAAAGGAGAACTGCCTTGAACCTGAAAGTAATTTTGCCAGAAGAAGCGGTTTTAAAAATACTGGGTTCAGTTCTATTATTGTTCCATCTGTACAGGCCTATATTGGTAACCTCATTAAGTGTTAATGATTTACACTCTGTTGTTAAAGCAGCAGTGGAATAATCTGGTGAAAAGTTTGGCCTATACTTTTTTACGCTCTTTTACATTGCCTCTTACCTCCTGACTTGTATGATACCATTCTTTCCACTGTATGAGTCTGCTGTAGTACTTTTTTTCATGTCTGAAATAATAAAAGGAGCGCTCCTTTTAATACGGTGTGGACCAGGTCTTCATCAGTATTTCCAGCTGTTTTTGTCCATCAGTTGTTTATATATCACTTCTGTTGTGACTAAAATTAACAATTATGCAGCAGGCAGTGTTTTCCCGACCTTACAGAACAATATTTGTTCAAAAACAGCTGCAAATACTGATGAAAACCTGGTTTAAGCCATATTAAAAGGAGTGCTCTTTTTATGTTTTCAGACATGAAAAAAAGTACTAAAGCAGACACAAATTGTGACAAGAAGGGTATCATACAAGTCAGGAGGTAAGTGGCAATCTAAAATAGCATAAAAAAGTATAGGTCAAAATTTTCTCCAGATTGTTGCACTGCTGCTTTAAGTGGTGTTGTAGAGAACTGTGTGAAGTAGTTAAAATAAGTGCAATGAAACTGGGCAAAATATCTGACCTTACCTTTTTTTGCTACAAAAGATTCCAGGCATATTCCAGTTTTATATGGGGGTAACATTTCTAGTTCCATCAAAATGGGTATTTTATAAATATGTTAATTTATTTTTTTAAGAAAAAAAATGGCCACCACATTTGGCTTAGAAATAAAATTACAGGCCTGGCAAGGGTTCGGATTGACAAAATGAAAAAAACTCCTTATGCGCAGCATAGGAAATACCTAGAATAGTAGGTTGAACAGGTATGTTTATATTTTCTTTAATTAAAGCAGAAAGTACCTTTTTGGAAAAACATTTGTCATTGCACTGCTGCTTTAAATCCCCTTCAACCATGGAGTTCTATAAAAGAATGTGGATGTATTGTACATAATAGAACATGGATGTATTGTACTGACAATAGAAGAGCATAACAAGGTACACAAAACTACATTATACAATTCTAAAAAGATATTTACTACCTGTGTGTAAATCTGAAACACCCACTTGGATAACTAAACTAACTAAAAAGCTGTAAAGATGGAACAGTAACAGAATTGTAATCAGTATTTAAAAATAAGTTCTCTCTCCTAAGCTGGTCTCCAAGCTTCCATACTGATGGGATGTACCTCCTGATGCTATCATGCAGACAGGAACCAAAACTCTACAGCCTGGATATCCTCCCCTCCACGTCCTGTTTACTTCCTGCCACTTCCAGTTTACTTTCTGCCTTCCAAGAAGCAGGTACTCTGTAGCAGAGCTCTGTCTCCTCATGGCAGGGCTGAAGACATTGGACTGTAAGTCTCATTTTTATTTTTCTCTTTGGATATCTTCAAAGTTGGACAGGAGCAGCATTACAAAAGCTCTTTTTCTGTTTGGTTCTAGTCTCAGCCTTGCACGCTGTACAGACTGGCCCACATTGTCTCCTCATGGCAGGGTTGAACTCTTTGGATATCCTCAGTGTTGGACAAGTGCAGCATGTCGTCGAGGCACAGGTCAGGAAGCATAGGAAAACCAGGAGCAGTTGTAAAATTCACCAAAAATATTTATTTACACTAGCAGTAACATAAAAAAATAAACTCGTTCAGTGTAACTATTTACAAAGGCCAAAAAAAAGAAAAGGTCCATCTGAATTTTCTTCTCTTATAAGTCCTTCCAACCCCCATTCTTAACAGGTATCCTGTTCTTGTAAGTATCAGGCATGTGCAGTTAGAACACAATGTCCCTACCACAGCCTTCAGCAAAAGGCTTAAAAATGTGCACTCTGGTAACCTCTTGCGTTCCCAATAGCTTTTTGCAATCATCTCAAAAAATAATTATATTCATTTCAACAGTAATACTATATATTTTCTAAACAATGGGATCCCAGTATCAGTTACATTTCCACATAATGATTTGCATATATTTTTATATCAGCAGATATGCAAAGGTGAAAAAGGCTGACCGCAAAGGAAGACTGAGAGATAGCGAGAGGCAGAGAATTGCGAGACTGTCAGGGTGATCAATCCTAGGTCTGGCAGGAAAATTTGGTTGCACAACCAGACAGAGAAGAGACAGAAAAGGAACAGATCCTTGCATTTTAAACACTTTATCTATAACAACTGGGACAGGGTCCTAGTCTACCCTGTCACACAGCATTACAAAAGCTCTCAGGGTTGAAGACATCAAATAAGTCTTGTTTTTATTTTTCTCTTTGGATATCCTCAATGTTGGATAAGTGCAGCATTATAAAAGCTCTTTTTTTCTGTTTGGTTCCAGTCTCAGCCCTGCACGCTGTACAGACTGGCCCACATTCCTAGCAGAGTTTTTCCCATGATTTGGAGCTTAGCCATGCTGCTGCACAGCCCGCCTTGAAATTCCCCTCAGCTCTAAAAACCTGTCAATCAACATTACGGCCTCAGAAACAGGGATATATATATATATATATATATATATATATATATTTATAGATATACATATATTGGGTTAAGGAGACTACTTCCCATCAACGGCAGTATATTGGGTTAGGGAGAGCATACTCCCCATCGACAGCAGTAACTGGCGATCTCTTCGTTGACGGCTGGAAGCATTCATACAGCCGCTCGTCGACGCGAACAGCCCCCGTAACTGACAGTCTCCTCATTGACAGCTGGAAGTGTTCATGCAGCCATTTATCAACACAAACAGACCCTTAGCGCTTCTGGAGTTCTTGACGGCGCTCCTCATAGACAGTGCCATAACCCTTCCCCAAGCAATTGAGGGCTAGCAATAATCAGCTTTTCTTCCAAGGCTTGCATAGCTATAAGATTTCACAGGATCAGTTGTGAGCAGCATTTAAGGAGCTAGGAAGCAGCATTTCTTCCAAGCACAGCAGTAAACTCGGGAAGCCTCTTTGGGGGATCCCCAAAGGATAACTTGAACGGCCTCCAGTTCTTGATGACAGCGCTGGGGCATAATGGCTTACAGAAGCCCCAGTTCTTAGGAGTGTGGTGATCCTCAAGGGCATTGGAATCAAGCTGCTAAATTCCTCCTTTGGCCACCTTTACAGGCTTTCCACACTGGGGATCGCTTCCCGAGGCTCATGGGGGAGGGGACCCCATTCCGCAAGGACATTGAGATTAGGCCACACTATGCACCCAGACAGTAGTGAGTGAGTAAGAGCTCTCGAACCCTAGAGATGTTGGTAGTGGGTACTGTAGGGCTCGGTCCTGGGTCCGATCCTGTTTAATGCACATATCGGACATCAGGAGGGTATAGGTGTGAAATGAGCCTCTTCAGCTGATGACTCCAAGATGGGAACAGTAGTTGAGGGAGAAGAGGGGAGGTTGGCCCTGCAAGGGGACCTGGACACCCTGGAAAGCTGGGCTCACATATGGAAATTAAATTTCAATATCACCAAGTGCAAGGTGTTACATCTTGGGTGGGGAAACCCTAAACACAGGTACACCCTGGGAGGAGGCGCTGGAGACCTCAATAGGGAAAAGACCTAGGGGTCATGGTGGATGCATGTATGAATAACTCTGAGCAGTGCAGGAGAGCGGCTAGCAAGCGCAGGATGTTGGGATGCATCCGAAGGGGATCACCTCTAGGAGCAAGGAAGTGATTCTGCCGCTGTACAATGGACTGGTTAGACTCACACTTGAGTACTGTGTACAGTACTGGAGACCACACTTGAAGAGGACATACAGCTCCTGGAGAGGGTACAGAGGAGGGCAACTAAGATGATACGAGGACTAGGGATTTGACGATGAGGACAGACTTGAGGAGCTCTGCCTGTTTTCATTGGAGGAGAGGAGAGATGGGGACATGATTGAGGTCTTCAAGTACCTCAAGGGAATAAATAGGGTAAACATGGAGGGGATCTTTAGACTAAAGCAGGGAAGTATCACCAGAGGG
Source organism: Neoceratodus forsteri (assembly GCA_016271365.2). Classification (NCBI taxonomy): domain Eukaryota; kingdom Metazoa; phylum Chordata; order Ceratodontiformes; family Ceratodontidae; genus Neoceratodus; species Neoceratodus forsteri. The sequence continues at coordinate 262,160,177 of CM057454.1, read as the reverse complement.
CGTGGTTTGAAGTTGGAAGGTGGAAGGGTGAGGGGGGAAAGAGGAAGAGGTTTTTCACTGAGAGGGTGGTGGACCCTTGGAATGCACTGCCTGGCGAGCTGGTTCAGAGATCCACAGTGGAGGGCTTCAAGAGAGGGTGGGACAGACATAGAAAGCGGATGTATCAGATGATGGCCTGTCCCAGGGGGGTGGGGATGGATGATAGGGGTTTCTGGAACACAAGGGGGCCTCGGCACCCAACTTAAAGGATCTGAGGTTCGAGCAGACTCGCTAGACCGTAAGGCCTAATCTGCTGGCAAATAGTATGTTAGTATGTCAGCAGACAAGCCTCCCAAGGGTAGGAGATACCAAGAAAATGCAAATCCCTCCTTTTTGACCACCTTTGCAGGCTACCTCTGTTTTGAGTTGCAAGAAGGGAGTGACCTCCAGAGTGGAGGACCCGGTGGAGGCCCCCTCTTCATCTGCTCATTTGGATCAGTGGCAGGCCACTCGGACAGAGGTGCACACGTTCGCACAGAAGGGCCAAAAACTGGCCATGCCTCGTTGGCCCCAGATCTAATAGAATCACTGAACAGAGCATTTTCCCTGGGCCCCCCATGCTCTGAATTGCAGCCTCCAAGCCCCTGGAGCAGAGGGTTCACAGGATGGTGATTTGAAAGACAACAAAGTTCCTGTCCTCTGATGAGGAGGAGCACCTCTCTGCACATCTTGCCAAGACAAAGAAAACCATTAGTCCAGCAGAGGGAGAGGCCACTCTATGAGACCCGGTGGTCAGGAAAGTGGATGCATCTTAAGAAGGCCTTCCAAGCTTCAGTAACTTAGCTCAAGGCTGTGACAGCTAATCCTTTCTTAGCCAGAGCCACTCTTTCATGGGCCAAGGTTCTAGCTTCCAGCTGGCGGAGAATTCTGAGAAAAACAAGGCAGCACTGCAGCAGCTCTAGCTCTTTGGATTAGACTCCGTTTATTCAGCAGATGTGTCAGAGGCAGAAGCCAGATATACTGCTAGAACCATGTTCTATCAAACGTCAGCTCGGCCTCTGGCTTCGCACTTGGCAAGCAGATGCTTCTCCAATATTCCATTGGTCAGTGCTGCCTACGAAGGTTATCTGCTATTCGGCTCCACTCTCAAAGAAGCGGTGTATAATCAGGGGAAACCACTATGGCATGCAGGCTGCAGACAAAGACAGAGATAAGTCTCCTCACAAGCCTGAGGGCAGTGTATATTCCAGGTCAGGAGAACATCACGGCGGACTAGCCCAGTCTTATATATATGGTCAGCAGGCCTCCAGCAGCATTAAGGTTATCTTTTGGCCGGCTCCACCTTCAAAGAAGTGGTGAAAGAATCGGAGGAAACTGCTATGGTGCGCTTGCTGCAGTCTAAGACTAGAGAAAAGTCTGGTTTAGCAGGTCATCAGCTGAATTTTTTGTGCCAAAATTATATCAAAGGGCAAAACAGAACTTCTTGGGCAAACAAACTGGATTCTTCTCCTGGAACCAGCATAGCTTCGGAGGAGGAGGAAGTGTCGCCCGATAGGCCTGAGGGAGCAACAACATCAAGTGAAACACTTCAAACCCATCCTCAAGTAGGGCTCATCACTGATGTGCTCCAGTCTTAGCCTTGCATGCTGCACAGTCTAGCCCCATTTTCACTACGGGGACAGGCTTTCCAGTTTTCACGAGGAATGGGTCCATACCTCAACAGACAGGTGGGTTTAGACATCATGAGCAAGGGATACCTAATCGAGTTCGACTTGGAGTCACCATTACCTCATGTGGTACCATCGCCCATTTTGGGCAACTCAGCATAAAATGTGCACCATTCCAGGCAGTTACAAATCTTCTACCACCAGGGGCTATCAAGCATTTGCCACCACAGAATTCAACCAGGGCCTCTTCTCGCTTTTCTTAATTGTTCCCTAATGCACAAGGGAATTCAGACTAGTTTGGGACCTGAGATTTCTAAACCGCTTTGTGTGCAACAGATCCTTAATATGGAGACCCTGCCATCCATCATCAAGGAGTTCCCTCAAGTCAACTGCTTGGCATCTATCGACTTGCAGGATGCCAGTTTACACATTCCCATCCAAGCGGCACACAGGCAGTCTCTTAGATTCAGAGTGGGGGGGACAGCTGTTTCCATTCAAGGCTCTTCCATTTGGATGTTCATCTGCCACAAGAGTCTTCTCCAAGGTCCTAGTGACAGTACTAGCTCAACTTCGGAGTGAAGGGTTACATCTTTTCCCTTATATATACACTATTGTCATCAGAGCACTGCATTTTGGCAAGTGGTACAAGCAGTGTTCGAGGTCATGTGGTGCCTCTCGGCACTCGAGTTGGTCACAACTGGAGGAAGAGCTCCTTAATTCCAACACTGACCTTGAGCCATCTGGGGGCAGATTTCAAGACACAAGTGAACAGGGTTTTCCCACGGAAACAAAATTTGAGGAACTACAGAAGCTCATCAGGAGATTTCAGACAGCCCACCAGCTGCTGACTCATGACTTCATGCAGCTCATGGGGACTATGGTTTCTCTGGCCGATACAGTCCCCTGGGCACTAATTCACATGTGACCCATCCAGGCAAACCTCCTCAGACTGTGGTCCCAGTCCAGACCCAGCCAGGGCCAAAAGATCCTAGTTTCTCACCAGATGAGGACCTCCATTCATTGGAGGACTGAGGACCAATATCATGAGAGGTTGCAAGTTGGGGCTTCCACGCCAAATGAGAATCAGTGACATACATCAATCATCAGGGTGGCTTAAGAAGCTTTTGGATGCTCTGGGAATCTCTTCTGCTGTTTCAATGGGCTGAACGTCACCTCGCAAGCCTGAGGCCAGTGTACATTTCAGGTCAGGAGAACATCACGGCAGATTAGCTCAGTCGCAAGGATGTCCTACTGGGGAAATGGGAGCTGAAGGACAGCGACTTCCAAGTTCTCACAGAACATTGGGGCTGTCCTCAGGTAGATCTTTTCACCTGCTGGCAAAACTCCAAGGTCAGGCAATTCTGCTCCCTAGCCAAGGCCGAACTAGCTGTGGCTCAGGACACCTTTTCCCTAAACTGGAGTTAGTACGGTCTCCTGGATGCCTTTCCCCCATACTGCTCCTATCCAGAGTTCTCCACAAAGTAGCGCTTGATCAGGCAGAGCTGATACTAGTCTGCCCTCACTGGCCTCGGGTGTGCTACATCCCAGTCTGTGCAACCGGTCCTTCTCAGCTTTGAGATTGAGTGGAAAACTCTCAAAGAGCTAGGATATACAGCTCCCGTGATTGAGATGATGGTTTATTCATGCCTCACTTCTTCCTCCAAAGTGTACTAACACTGCACATCTTCCTCCAAAGTGTACTACAGGATTTGGCGGAGATTCCTGTTTGGGCTTCAATCCCAACAAACACCAGACCAGAAAATATCATTACCTATTCTGCTCCAGTTCCCTCAAGAAGGATTCATCAGAGGGCTGCAACTGGCCACGTTGCGATTTCAGGTTTCCGCTCTGGGGGCAGTCTTGTTAATAGATTCAGGGGAGTCTCTGAGTTCTTATCCCCATGTTAGAAGGTTTCTGCAGGCAGCAACTCTAAAATGCCCACCAGTTAAACCAAAGGTACCCCATTGGAGACTCAATTTGGTCTTCAAGGCATTGACCAAGGCTTTTTTTTAATAAGATACCCACAAAAATTGTGGAAAGCAATTCCATTAGATGTCTTAAGATTTGTTTAAAACAGTGGTTTCATTTTCAAAATGAATATACTGGCACTTGATTGGATGACTTGCACTGGCGCTTTGATTGGGCTACAGTTGATTGTTCCTAAAACTGTTTTTTAACTTTTGCCATTGTTTTGTCTATGTATAACTTGTCACCTGTGAAGACTGGCAGTTTGCTCATCTGGTTTACAAGTATAAAAATTAAAAAATAAAGGCTCCCCTTGAACCTCTCAAGGATGCATCCCTTATACATCTCACGAGGAATGTCGCCTTTTCATAGCCATTATTTCAGCCAGAAGAATTAACAAGCTGGGAGCTCTGTTGACTAAAGAACCTTATACTGGGTTTCATCAGGACTCTGTAGTCCTCCGAACAGATCCAGGTTTTTGCCTAAGGTACTATCTCTGTTTCATTGCAACCAGGAGTTGATTCTGCCTTCCTTCTGTCCTCACTCAAAAAAATGACAAGGAGAGGGAATTTCACTCTCTGAACCCCAGGATGAGCAGTAAAGCTTTACAATAAAAGATCAGAGTCAATGGGCAAAACTTCTAGTTTGTTCATTCTGACTGCGGGTCAGAATGCAGGCAAAAAAGCTTCTAAAGACTATAGCCAGTTGGAGCCTTTCAAGCATCGCCAGTGCCTACAATCAGGCTGGAGTGCCTTTGCCTGAGCCAGTGAAAGCCCACTCATCCCGGGCTATGGCCACCTTGTGGGCGGATTTCAGAGAAGCTTCTTCAGCAGACTTATGCAGGGCGGCTACCTGGTCATGTGTTCACACCTTCACCAAGTTTTACAAACTGAATGTGACGGCCTCAGCTGCTGAGTTCTCTAGGCGGTGGTGGACCCTTCAGGGCAATTACATTCTTCCCACCCGGGATGTCAGGGGATGTACTGCCTTAGTATATCCCATCAGTATGGAAGCTCAGAGACCAGCTTCGGAGAGAGAAAATAAAATTTAAATACCTGTAAATTTTCTTTCTCCGACAGCTGGTCTCTGGGCATCTTCCTTCCCTGAATGTACAGATGTGGCCAGTTGGCTGAATGTTTGGATAATTGTTCTCATTTTTGTTTCCAAGTTTATATAGTACTACCAGATTTGGACTATATTAGGAAGAACTGGTGTGCACAGGAAGTGGAGGGGAGGATATCCAGGCTGCAGAGTTTTGGTTCCTGCCTGCAAGATAGCATCAGGAGATACAGCCCATCAGTATGGAAGCCCGGAGACCAGCTGTCAGAGAAAGAACATTTACAGGTATTTAAATTTCATTTTTCTAATTGGAAAATGACATACAGGTTCAGCTCTCCTTTAAAGAGGGTCTCTGGTCATCAGTAAAAACCAAAAAATCCCAGTTAGCATCAGTACACCCCCGATCTTTGTAGAGTTGATCTTCTGCATAGAGGTCCACTTTGGGACCCAGAACGTTTGGGGTCTGGTGGTGTGGGTATACCACCGTGCGCATGCCTCCTACACGTGCTGACTGGTATACAGTAGCATCCACCCCCAGCTGCCTCAGTTTTCTTATATCCCTGCTGTCAAAGTGCAGCATTTAACTCACTCTCCTTGGTGGGACCAGAACTTCCAGTATGCATTACAAATAGTGTTCTTGTTCAGTTCAGTACTACAGTACAGCATTAGCCAACGTTTACTGTTTTGGTGTAAATTTAAACTGTTAAAAAAATGTTCCTCAGAGCCCTACAACACTTAATGACAGTCAACAGTAATGACAGGCAGGCTGCCTGAACAGGCATGTTGCTCCAGCAACAAGGTTGTGTCCGACCACCACTCCTTTCTGTGCGAGTATTCTGGCTCTGGGCTATCTCACAGCTGGGAGAAAGGCTAATCCTCCCAGAGTCGCAATAAGAAATGGTCCCATCCCCACTCACGTTTGGTGTCGGGTTCCAAGGACCGTTTGGCCTCGACCTCTTCCCATACAAACCGTATGGAGAAGAAAAGGCACCAGTCAAGGTTAAGCTCATGCCAGTCTGCACTGAGGCAGTCGATGCCACTGTATCAAGAATCTTCTCAGTAGTTCCTGTCGATGACACTGGACTTTCCAAGGCCTTTTGGTCTGACTCCTCTGTTCCTGAGGCTCTCCTTGCTTCCTGAGGAGCATTCAGGAGAGCAGTTTCTTTGTTGGGCTGCTGTTACGGAGCAAGGTATTCGGTGCATGCTTTAGAATAGCAACTTAATGCTATATTTTTAAAATCTTTTTTCTGTATCACTCATTATTGATTTGTTTTACATTTGCACTTTGAATAAGGTCACAGCATTCGGGTTGCTGGGGATCACATGAACAGACATTATGCAGATGTATATGAATATTCTGTGATATGGGGTATTTTAAAGTGATTCACTACTAAGCACCACCCCATGATGAATCTTCACCTTTGAGACATTATGCAGGGGTGTTTAGTGTCTGTGTGAGTATGTCTCTGAACTAATAAAATAGCACATTAAACTCTCCAGCTATGGTATGTGCACCAGTTTTTTTTTTTGTGTTTTCTCTCACTCCTAGTGTGGTGATCTCCTTTTTCTCTGCCTCCAGCTTCACCTTTTGCAACTCAGAGTCCACCTTTGCCTTTATCTGGGTGAGCTTCAGTCTCAGCCTCTCTATCCCAATCATGGTTGCATAGCCAGTCTGTAGGTGTTAACTGCAAGTGCCGGGTGGTCAATCTGGAGGTAATGTGATGAAGTCTAGGGAGTGTCCTAGTCTTGTTATCTACAGAATCAATAAGGCTGAAGTAGTCTCCAGATCAGAGACTGTGTTTCTGTAAGAGCAGCTCTTTAGTGACAAGACAAGTCTAATTTCCTAGCAGGTGCACTTTCACAACATCTCCTCACAAAGCAATGATAACAGATGTGTGGAACTTGGTTGGTGGATACATCTGCAGTCTCATTTCCAGACTCAGAAGGTGTTGTTCATGTTGCAGCAGGTCATTCACATCAACAAACTGGAGAGCAGGGTGATTCTGTAGGAACTGAGAGTCTTTGAACTACCTCTGGACACCTTGTAACTACTGGCTAGGGAGGAGTACTGTATGAGGCAGAGGGAGTGTAAAAGGAGCATTAGGAAGGAGGAAACAAAATGGCACAAAGGATAGTCTGAAACTTGGGGAATAGCTAATAAGGAATTCTATAGGTACTTTAGAAAATGGGTTACCAAAATCCTGTAACCTGATTAAATGACAGCAGCTGTGAAGGTATCTGGTAACAAAGACTGGCACATAACTAGTTCCAGTGCTGTCTGCCTTTTTGCAGTCTGTATCACTCAGTTCAAACAGAATGCTGAAAAGAAAATGGCCGCCATTTTCCCCCTTACTTGGCAAGCTCACCCCTCACGTCCCTAGCTGTCTCCTTGATTCCCCGTCTTGCAAAAAGAAAATGGCAGCAACATGCAACAGTAATTTTGAGTTACCCAGCAAGGATATTATGAAAAAAGAAACCAAACTGAACAGCGTCATCACTCCTGTTCTCACCTCACTGCTCTGACATCACTGACTGCACCCACTCTGCTGTCCATGACTGCGCTCACTCTACTGACTGCGCCTTGTGTCCCAGTCAAGTGACTGCACTCACTGCATCTCCCCATTGCGTTCCTCACAAATGAACTAAACCGACTAATAAGCACTTCTTCATCCAGCAAAGTAACAAACTACAAAATAAAAGTAATAAAAAAATTTAAAAAAGACAGTCAATGGCAGTCACCAAATCACTGAGCACTACTACTAGCAGCAGGACCCTGTAGCTGCAGGGCCCTCTACTGGCAGTTCACCAGTGGAAGGACTACTTTACAGGAAAATGTATTTGTTTAAATCATTTTGTACTTTTTTTTATTACTTCTTAAACATTTAAATTTTACTTAAATATACTATACAAATACCCATTTTCTAACCCCAGTAGTACACACTCAAGGGTAGGTGATGTTGAGCTGTAATACCCTCCTCCTGTGGCACTGGGCATCACTACACCCTTGGGTGGGCAGGTATAACCCCACACCGCCCACCCTGTTGTGTATTACTGCTTGTGAACATCAGAGAGAAGTGTGAAACAGGAAGGTGGGATTCATTGTAGTAGACAAAATTAACATTGATGACAAAACTGAGATGGCAGAGAGGATAAATTAGTACTTTTGATCAGTGTATAGTAAGGGGAGGAAGGAAAGACAGGGATGGTACTGTGGGAACCAGAGGTCAGAGGTTTGTGTAATGATTGTAGAGGTTGTCAGGACCCCAGAAATTACAAGGATGAAACATTGGCAAGACAGCTGGAACAGAGATGATACTGACCAGAGATGATATCCTCTGAGAGTGCTGAGAGAAGTGGTAAATGAATTGGCAGGGCCTACTACAGATGTCTTCACTCAGACGATGAAGGAGGGCAGAGTACTAGGGACCTTGAAGGATGCAACAGTGTTGCCCAGTCACAAGAAGGGTTCCAGGGGAGAAATGAGTAATTGCAAGTCAAGCAGTCAGATGGCTGTCTTATATAAAATGATGTAGTCCATAATTATGAAGGAGATGGAAATATATCTGAGGCAGAGGGGGCTTGGAGACAATACACAGCATGGATTTACAGTGGGAAGGTCATGCTTGACTAATTTACGTTTTTTTAGCTAGTAAGCAGCGTAATGGATGCAGGGAAACGTGGATATGGTGTATATGGACTTAATTTAGGCTTTTGATAGGGTGCTATAAAAGGAACTGTTAGCCAGGGTTGCTTCCCATGGTATTAAAGTTAGAGCTGAGGTGGCTAAAAAACTGGTTCTGTGGTGCGAGGCAGACAGCCAAAAGTAATCGGTTTGTCAGAGAGGCCGGAACTAACCAGTGGAGTTCCTCAGGGGTCGGTGTTAGGGTGATTGTTACTCAGTCTATACTGTATGTCAGTCTCATGGACAAGCATATGGAGGGATAGATACAGTCCCTCAGTTAGCAGATGATTCACCGCCTACGGGTGTAATGAGGCATAGGGTCAGTTAGAGGCTGTGCAGACAAACCTAGATAGGTTGGCAGCATGGGCAGACAGGTGCAAAATTAAATTTAATACAGGAAAATATGGCATAATTTGTTTTGGGGGAAAGGAATACTATGGCAAAATACTACCTAAAGTGAGGGGAAGAGAACAGCAAACTGAAGCATGGGGCACAATGCTAGCGGGTGGCCACAAAATGTTATTAACTACTAAGGTATATTAAACCGAACTTTGTTAAATCACGATAGGTTGTAATGCTTAGCCCTGATTACTAGTGTGACCACACTTGAAGCATTAATTGTATGTTAATGTTGATCTTGTAACTTAAATGTTTAATGTTTCAGTCCTGTTGTACCCCTTCCCCCCAGGTCGCACCGGGAGACGAGTGACTTGTCACTCAGTGTGCCTTCGTGATGAAACATTTCAATAAATTATGAGCAGTTTGGGGCTCCCCATTACCAGAAGGATGTGGCTAGGATAGAGAGAGTCCAAAGGCAGATAGCTAGATTACCGGATGAACAATCAGAAATGTCTTACCAGGTTAAGTGAGCTAGACATGTTTAGCCTTGAGAAAAGGTGGGTAAGAGGGGAGCAGATTCAGGTGTACAACATGATTGATAACCATCTGCCAGTGGACAGCGTTGGAATGAGTCTGAAACAAAACTCAGTAACTTGGGTGGGGGTGTCATTGCACAAAGTTGATAGGGCAGCAGTTTATGGTGAGTTGAAGGGCAGTTGCTTCACACAGAAAGAAAGTGGTGGATCTGCAGGATGACTTGACAGCTGGGGTAGTGAATTGTGGCACTTTAAGGGTGTTCAAAAATATATTTGGATAGGTGTATGAGGTGCATTCACATACAGGCTGAAAAGCTGGGGACATTCTCAGTGGGCTAACAAGCATTCTTCTATCTTCAGACCTACAGCATGTTCCTTTGTGAATATGACACCAGCAGAAGTGTGATTAAATATTGCAGTTTTACAGAGTTTTCCCTGAGGCAACAGATGCTACTGTATTTAGAAGGGTTTCAAAATCTGATCTCCTTACATTCAGGCACACAAGGAAAGCTTTGAGGGCCAAGACAGGGCTCAGCAAGTAAAGCTTTATTTCCAGTAGTATTTTTTAAAGGATATGATGAACTCTCATGTGATCAAATGTCATTTTGTTTCCGACTCATCTTCTTTTTCTGTTTTGTTTACATACACAGTTTACAGCTCTGTTGCACCAACCCCCCACTATGCTGCAACTCAGATTTCATTAGCCTTACCCCAATAAAATAATTAATTGTAGCCAGTGTATGATTTAAATATGAAGACTTAAAATCAGTTCCCTAACAATTAGTGAAAAGATATTTAGCCTAACGACATTTCCCCTAACTCATTCAGCCTAATGACATTTTGCCTAAAGTGACAACTGGCAAAAACAATCTTGATAACCACCGGCAGTGCGACGGTAAGTGTGCTACAAGGCTGCTGAGCGATAAATTAGGTTACCTTGTAGTCGTTAGCCGCCATGTTAGAGCAAACGTCTTTTTTAGGCCAAACAAGTATTAGTCTAAATGTTTTTCTTCTAACTGTGATGCTACCCTTTTAATCAAAGAAGCTACAGGACTACAGATCTCCCAGCCTTCTCCTGGGTGTTGATTTCATAGTAATGGTTGCATCACTATATGGAGTATGGTGCCGGTCTCCATACAGTTGTATGGGGGACATGTCTAACTTTTTTTTAAACACTAGCCAGAGAAACTTGAGCCAACCAGACCCGCATTCACAGTGCCTGTTATGGTAACTGTGAATCTGATTTCACTCAAGTCGTTATGGTTATAAGTACATTTTAAGTTAGACATGCCTCTCCCCCCCAACTTACCTGCCAGTAAAGGGTAAATTTAAACTTACACACTATAATACATGACACAGCAGACGGTCTAGTATAGGCCAGACAGACTGACTAAATTTTCAGCTTTTTGAGATGGCAGATGTCACTGGTGGCTGAAAGATGAGGCTAAGCTGCTTCTTTTGATGTATACCTGCCTCCGACTAGCTGCCTGTTGGGTTAGGTATAGAAAAGACTGTGTCTGAGGTTGTGGCTTCTCCTACCTCTATTACCCCTAAGGTGGTCTTTTTTGGGGAGTTAACTGACTTAGCAAATAATTCAGCAGAGCATCATAAATTTATATTATTATAATGGTACTTAAAGGAGAACTGCATTGAATCCATAAGTCATTTTCCCAGTAGAAGCAGTTTTTTTTAAAATACTCGCTCAGTTCTGTTATTTGCTCTAGCTATATAGGCTTTTAGTTATCATAGCGTAGGCTTCTGATTTATATGCTGCTGTTAAGAACCATTTTAGATCTGTATGATGTAGCTTATCCCTGTTCTGCTCTTCTGTTGTTGGCATAATGCATCCTTTATTCTACTACAGAACTCTGAGGTTGTTTGGAACATAAACTACATCATATTGTTCTAAAATGGAGCTTACCGCCAGATTGTAAAGGAGAACTACCCACTGAGGTTACTAAAAGACCTGTATAGATGGAACAATAACATAATTTGAAGCACTACTTAAAACATCTTCTAGTGGGGAGAAAAGACTTACAGGTTTAGTGCAGTTCTTTAAAATCCAGTAATATGGTCAGTCAGTCTCATTCCACATACCTTATGTTAATGTTAGATCTGCATTTAGGACCTTATCACATAATTTAAGACTCATGAATACATGTAATCTGGATGCCTAAACTTGATACTGTCTGCAGGTGGACTCAAATAGATTCAAAATGTCTCTCCACCAGCAAAAGTGACAATTTGTCGTTGTCATTTAATGTGTTACTGCCCCTCGCTTTCCCCTTCTACAGGTTCAGTACAGGACGGATTTTCACCAACTCTTCCCTCACCAACACATGATGGCATCAGTCCACCCAACTATAGTGGCCCTGCAATTTCTTTTTCCCCCTCTGAACAGCATCATTTGTAACACTGAGTCTACTTTTTCCTGTTCTGTTTTTTCTTTGTCCGATCGCTGCTGGATCCTTACCCTCGGCTTCAGAACAGGAACAGCATCATAACTGATGCTGACCTAAATGATGGTAGCAGGCACCATGTGATGAAGCCCCATTCAACAGTATTGGTAACCGATGACCTGGGTCTGGCATTTATTTGTTTATTATTTATTTATAGAATCTTGTATTAAGTACCTTAGAGATTAACAGCTCTTTTACAGAGGTTCCACGTTATGGGAGTACAGACAGTTTACAAACACAAGTATGGTACGTTGACAATACAATAAGAAGTTACAGTGTTAACAAAACTACATCAATCATAAAAGAGACAACTAAAGCAGAATACTTCAGTGGAACATTGTTGCATTGGTACAGAAAGTTACACTGTAGTGCAGATTTATAGCATATATGGGGAGTTGGGTACCTAGGAATTGCAAGGAGTTTGGATAGCAAGAGGTTAGGAAGAGGTGCCACCCAGAGGGTTTAGTTGGTGTAAGGGTAGGAGGTTGGGAATAGAAGCCCCCCCAGTGGGTAACATTAGTATTGATAAAGGAGTAGAGGTGGCCCTGGGGTGAAAGGGTTGGAGGATAGGAAGAGGGGAATAGAGGTAGAAGATTAGGGAAAGGAGTCACCCAGAGGGTTTTGTTGATATAGATTAGCGGTAGGGATGGTCTTGGGGGAAGAGAGGTGAAAGTGATGAGGAGCACAGGTTATACTAGAGTAACTGGGTTGTGGGTGCATGGAGGAAGGAGGTAAGTGCTTAGATAGTGGAGTAAGTGGTATATACCTAAATCGCATTAAGTTTTAGAGTCACAGTCATACGTACTGAGTGCGACAAGATGAGCTCGCAAATTGGATTTGAAGGGTCCAAGTTTAGGTTCCATAATTAGTTCCCTACTGAGAGAATTTAACCACAGGGGGGCCCTGTACTTGAAGGATCTCTGCCATTGTGTAGTATGATGAAATGGGATGTGAAAGACAGCTTTGCTAGTACTCCTGGTTTGTCTAGGGTTAGAGGAATGTCAGAGAAGTCTCTGCACACCAGGGGGTGCAAGGCCAAGAGTGGACTTTTTAGCGACCAGACAGACCTGGTATTGGATTCTGTTTAGGTTGAGCCATCCAGCACTTGAGTAGAGCTTGCATATGTGAGTGAAGTGGTGTGCTCCCAGAACAAGCCTGCAAGCTTTGTTTAGAGACACCTTAATTCTCTTAAGGGCAGTGTGAGTGCCGGCCCCATAGACAACAAGACCACAGTCTATGACTGACAAGACAGAGCTATTTATTACTAATTTTATTGCACTCTCTGTGAGGCAGTGTCTGTGCTGATATAGTTGGCCTATTCTGGCGCTAGCTGCCTTAGCAACATGGTCTTTATGTAGACCATAGGAGAGAGAGCAGTCAAGGATGACACAGAGGTATTTAAAGTTACTAACCATGTCCAGTATCTCGTTCTTGTCGTTATGTATTTTGATTGGATATGAATTGTGGCTGTTATGATGAGAGGTGAACAACATCGTCTTTGTTTTTTTGTAGTTTAGCAGAAGCTTGGTGTTTAGGAACTACTCCTCCACTACACATAAATCTGCTTGCATCATTTCTTCTAATGCTACCGGTGCTGAGTGACATGTGTACAACACAGCATCGTCTGCATATATGAGGAGCTTGTTCTGGCATGCTTTTAGGAGTTCATTAAGAAACAGGCTAAATAGCAGGGGGCCTAATATAGAGCCTTGGGGCACTCCTATAGTAACATTTCCAAGGTCAGATAAAGCATCATGTATCCTGACCTGTTGTGTTCTGTTGGAGAGGTAACTCCGAAACCAGCCCACAGAAATGGCAGATATCCCGATGTTGACCAACTGGCTGAGAAGTGGTTCATGATTAACTGTATTGAAGGCTTTGGTGAGGTCAATATAGGTGGCCCCCACCAATAGCCCCCAGTCTGGTGCTTCATGAATATAGACAGTGAACTCAACCAAGGCTATGGTGGTGCTATGTGCCTTCCTGAATCCATGCTGCTCCAGACATTAAAAGTTGTACTTGTCAAGATAGTCATCTATCTGGTCATATACTATCCTCTCGAGGGCTTTTGAGAGAGGGGGGAGAATTGAGATTGGCCGGTAGTTGGTGAGACTTGTTCTGTCACTGTTTTTATAAACTGGAGTGACCATCGCTGCTTTCTATATTTGTGGGAATTGACCTGTTATGAGTGACAGATTTAGAATCTTGGTTAGAGTGGAAAGTAGAACATCCAGGGTGAGTGCTACAAGCTTGAGGTTGAGTGAGTCTCCACTGGATCTTGTTTTCCCGAGTGCTTGCGCTAAATATTTTTTTTCTTCAGCTGTAGTGATTATCTTAAGGTAGAAGGGCGGTGTTATTCTTGCTGACAGGGTGGTATTGATACTAGGGTAAGAACCTTGCTATGATAGAATAAGTCTGGATGAAGTACTCTGCGAAGGTCAGTGAAGGCCTTATTAAAGGCATCAGTGATGTTTTTGGGGTCTTGGGTAGTTACTCAATTTGTATTGAGCATTGTGGGAGGTGTTATACTAGTTTTCTCTGTTAGGGTTTTAATGTTCTCCCAAAATCTACGGCTATCATGGGAGTTTCTTAATTCACTTTTGAAGTCTGATCTCTTAGCTTGGCGGATGACACTGGTGCATTTATTCCCAGTTGTATTGTAATTTTGGAGGTCAGTGTGAGACCCTGTGCTTTTAGCTATGTGCTACAGGTTGTCCCTTAACCTCATTAGATCGAGAAGCTGTGGGGTGATCCATGTCTTACTGGATCCTTTAATTTTCCTAATTTTATAGGGAGCATATATGTTGCAGGATGTATTAAAAATGTTGATAAAGCACTCTAGTGCAGTGTTGACATCTTCTGCAGCATAGACAATTGACCAGTCTTGCAAGCTAAGGTGGGTTATCAGAGAGGCTAGTTACCCTCTTGTTAACACTCTTGAGGTAATAGTTTTTGGAGGGGTTTTAGGTGCCTTGTTGGTCCAGGTGCGTAAGACTGGCGAGTGATCGCTGATGGTATCAGAAAGCACAGTAGTATTGGTTATTCAAACAACATGAAGTCTTGCTTATGACTGATGCAGTTTGTCCCACCATTAGAACTGCTCCGGAGGTGAAAGAGTTAACTTCCATGCAGTGCATGGAACTTAGAGCACGAGCTCGGTTAGGAAAGCTCTGTCAGGGTAATTTCAAACCGAAACCGTCAGATTCTTTACTCCGCCTCACTGAACAGTCGCTCCGGAGATTCCTCCTGCTCGGTTCATTTTCTCGGTTTAAAGTGTTTTTCTCGGTTAAATTCAACCGCGATATTCATTATTTTAACCGCAAACCGATCGGTTCAAGCTCTGTCTATGGTATTGTAAGTAATAGATAGGTTTTCTGTGTGGAACTTGTAAATGTTTATCGGTTCAGTTTGAACCGATCAGATTGCATTTAAACTTCATTCTGAAGTGTTTTAAGGCTTGTTAGAGTGCGGTTCCCGGTTCTTATCGGTTCTAAAAACAACGGATTTCATTACGGTTTTTTCCACAACCCGTGACAGGGTTGGGAACCGATAAGGGTGTCTTGCCTGGCACTGCCAACAAAAGGGCAAGTTTTTGGTTAGGCTGGCATTATGTCTGAGAAACCCAAAAGAAAACCAGGCCCACTGGGTTTCAACACTGTAGTGTCTGTGGGGAAGCCTTTGCCAAGGCTGACCCACACACCACATGTGTTTATTGTCTGGGGTTTGACCACCTCAATGCAGACTGCCAGATTTGCAAGAATTTCCCTGCAGCTACCCTAGATAAGAGAGTGGGTAGGCTCAGGGAACGAGAGGCCAAAAAGTCCGCTGACCCGGATGGCCAGCCCGGTTCGGTGCCAACCGAACCGGGAGGGAGTGCCCTCTGACCAGGGCCAGACTTCCTCGGGCAAACGTAAAGCTGACTCTGAGGAGCCAGTTCAGCAAAGAGAATTAGAAAGTCAGCAGGTGTGGAGTCCAAAATCCCTTCTCCAACTGCTGCAGAGATAGCCAGGGCAATACAGATTGTCCAGTCACTTTCCCCGGTTCCCTCCGAACCGCCACTATCTGGCAAAAGGTCGGTTCGGTCGGTTCCACCGGTTCAAGAATATGATATAGAGGAGTTTTATGAACCAGAGGAGGGGGAGGATGATTATGATCAGTGTGAATGTGACTTTGAAAGTCTGGATGTGCCCATTGAACCGGACATCTCCCCAGACAGACCTTTAGGTGAATCTCCCCCTAGGCTTGCTGAGTCTCCTTCTCATTTTGTGTTTTATAAAAAAGTTGCTGAAACCCTCCAGCTTCCTTTAGAGGAGGCTTTGGATGAGCAAGAGGAGCCTGACTTTGTAGAGATGATGGATATCCCAGAGTCCAGGAGATTGTCTATCCCTTTACATAAATCTTTTAGGAAACAAACAATAAAAATTTTAAAAGCTCCTAATTCTGTGCCTCCTGTGGATAAAAAGATGGACAGGAGGTACACTTTGTCAGGTCCTGTTACAGAATTTCTTTCACAGCAATGCAGTCATGTTAGTAGTTCAGGTTGCAGCCTGTGATAAAGCTAATATTCCCTGGCTTCACATCCTCCTGACAAGGACTCCAGAAGATTGATGCCATGGCCAAAAAACAATACATGGCAGCGTTTTGGGACTCAGACAAGCAAACTATATGGCTTATGTTACAGATACCAAAATCTAGATGGACACTGTCATGGCCTTAGCCAAACAGGCCCCTGGCCAGCTTGCAAAGGAGCTGAGCAGGTGGCTGCTGATGGTATTGAGGCATCTAAGGTGCAATTCCATGCTGCAGTGGTTTCTAATGATGTATCCTCTAGAGTCATGGCTACATCTGTGGCTTTTGAGATTGGCTTGGCTCAGGTGTACTACTTTGTCACAGGATACCCAGTCTAAGGCTATGGATTTTCCTGTGTGGGAAATTCCTGTTTGGGGAGCAGACAGAGAATTATATGAAGAAAATGGATGAATATAGAACCACTTATAGGAGTGCACAAGCCAAGGAACGGCAAGCCACTCCTCAGAGGCAGCCCCCCAGGGGTAGGGGCAGGCCTTTTCACAGGCCTTTTTACCAGACCCAGGCCTCCTCTTCAGCCTATGTTCAGAGGGGGTTCTTCAGAGGGAGAGGCAGACGGGGTACAAGCAGGGCTGCTCCCACCCCTCAGCCTAAAGCCCCTGCCAAACAGGCACCCTGATGGGATGCCCAGGGTCGGCTCTCCATTACCTGTAGGGGGCAGGCTGGCTTACTTCGTCCAGGACTGGGAGTCTTTAACATCAGACAAGTGGGTCCTGGAAGTAGTGAGCCAGGGTCTGGTTCTCAGCTTCAAAAAATTTCCAAAGATGAGAATCAGATCCTTTCCACCTGCAAACCCTTTAGAGACTCTTGCTTTGGAAACAGAAGTCTCAACCTCCTGGCTCTCAGAGCTGTAGAAAGGGTTTCTCCCTACACCAGGGCAAGGGTCTGTACTCCAGGTACTTCCTTACCCCAAAAAGACAGGAGAGTGGCGCCCATCCTGGACCTAAGATATCTGAACAAGCACCTTTAAACCAACATTCAAAATGGTGACTCTGGGAATGATTTTATCCCTCCCTAAGGCCAGGGGACTGGCTAGCTTCCCTGGACCTCAAGGATACCTACTTCCATGTTCTTATCAGAAGCTCCCATCGAAAGTACTCAGATTCAACTGCCCTCAGGCCATTATCAGTTCAGAGCAATGCCTTCGCCTTACTCTGCCCCAAGGGTATTCACAAAATGTCTGGCAGTAGCAGTTGCTCATCTAAGAAGGCAAAGATTGCCATCTTTCCCTACCTGGACGACTGGCTCATTGTGGGTCAGTCTCCAGACCAGGTCAAATCACACCTGCAAGTTACCCAGCAGCTGCTTGCCTCTCTGGGCTTTCTTCTCAATTTTCCAAAGTCAGTTCTGGAACCTGTCCAGGTACTCACCTTTATAGGTGCAGAACTGGACACAAAGCAGGCCAGAGCCTTCCTTCCCCTAGAAAGGGTAAGGACCTTGGTGGCCTGGCCTCGTCCTTCACTCTGCAGGTCTCTCGACCAGCAAGCATTTCCTGCAGCTCCTAGGACACATGGCTGCTTCCACAGCTGTAGTGCAAGGAGCAAGATTTCAGATGAGGGACATTCAGTTCCATTTGAGAGCCTTCTGGTCTCAAAGAAGAGATTCCCTATCCAAGTTAATCCCAGTGACTCAAACCCTGATCCAGGCCCTCCAGTGGTGGCAGGATCAGAGCAATCTGAGGCAAGGTGCCTTCATCCCTCTATCCCATTCCTTGACCCTTACTACAGATGCGTCCTCTTGGGATGGTGGAGCTCACATGGGCGACCTCTCCACCCAGGGGTTATGGTCCCCCAGGAATCTCTGCTCCACATCAATCTGTTGGAACTCAGAGCTGTTTTTCTAGCACTTCAGGTTTTTCTGCATCTGTTCAGAACAAGGTGGTACAGGTCAGAATAGACAACACCACTACAATGTGGTACATCAACAAAAAGGGGCACTGTCTTCGGCCTTGTGCACCGGGCGATGAAGTTGTGGTCTCTGGCTTATTCCCTGAACACTTCCCTCATAGCAGTTCACCTCCCAGGCAAGGACAATGTCCTGGCAGATGCTCTCAGCAGGATTTCCCAGGGCCTTCACGAATGGTCACTGGATCCCCTAGTACTGGGATAGTTTTTGCCAGATGGGCACCTCAGATAGATCTTTTGCAGCCCCAGACAATCATCAACTTCCACTTTTTTGTTGCAGGCCCCCAGTGTTGGGCTCAGTCCCCCTGGATGCCTTTCTCCTCGATTGGGAAGGGAAGTTTCTCTGTGCCTTCCCCCCCTTCCCTCTCCTGTTCAAGGTGCTAGTCAAAATCAGGTCTCAGCCCTGCAAGATGATCCTGATTGCTCCAGACTGGGCCAGGCAGCCCTGGTACCCACTCCTTCTGTCCTTAGCAGTCCATCTTCCCCTGTGTCTCCCCAGGAACCACAATCTGTTAACCTGTGCTCAGGGGAGAGTCTGGTATCCGAATCTCAAATCCCTCAACCTCAAGGCCTGGCTCTTGAGGAGTTAAGAGTTTGCTGATCTACAACTTTCTCAGGGTGTTCTCGAAATCTTGAAAGCTTCTAGGAAGCCTTCCACCAGGGCTACCTATAATTCCAAGTGGAAATGGTTTTCCATATGGTGTTCTGGGAAGCATATTTCCCCGGAATCTGCTGATTTACCCACTGTTTTGGACTATATGGTCCATCTTAATTCTTTGGGACTGAGACCAGCTACCCTGAAAGTGCATTTGGCAGCTGTCTCTGCTTTCATTTCAGCAGGAAGCTCTCTCTTTCTGCTCACCCTGTATTTTCCAAGTTTTTAAGGATTGCTTCATACCAATCCTCCATTCAGGGACCCTGCCCCTGCCTGGGATCTTAATGTTTGCATTGCTCAGCTGATGCAACCCCCCTTTGAACCTCTGTCTTTGGCAGAGCTTAAGTATTGACTTGAAAAACTGTATTTCTAGTAGCCATCACTTCTGCCAGGCGCATAAGTGAGTTACAGGCTTTATCAGTGGAGACTGACTTTATTTCCTTTCACAGGGATAAGGTAGTCCTCAGGACTAACAGGAAGTTTTTGCCTAAGGTGGTTTCAGATTTCCACCTTAACCAATCTATTTCACTTCCAGTGTTCTTCACTGACCATTCCTCCTCTGGTGAGAGGAGGCTGCACAGCTTAGATGTTAAGAGGGCCCTAAGTTACTACATAGAGCGCATTAGGGTCACAGGTTTGACTCCTCCAACTATTTCTCACTTATGGTGAGGTTGGGAAAGGAGACCTGCCACTAAGAAATCCATTGCCAGGTGGATTGTCTCTTGTATCCAATTTTGCTATCAAAAACTGGGTAAGGTTCCCCCTTCAGGCCTGAGGGCTCACTCTACCAGAGGTACAGCTGCATCTCTAGCTGCTGCCAGAGACATCCCTATCTTAGAGATATGTCAAGCAGCTACTTGGAAAACAGTACACACTTTCACCAAGCATTACTCCCCGGATATCCAGGCCAGGAGGGATGCTCGGTTTGGCACAGCCGTGCTTCAGAGCCTATTCCCTAAGTAGGTTCTGTCCCTTCTCCATGGCGGTATTGCTGTGTAGTCTGCATCAGTCATAATATAGCAAGACTTCATGTTGTTTGAAGAAAAATTACTCACCCTAGTAATGTTGTTTCTTCTAATGGAGTCTTGCATATTATGACTCCCCAGCCTGCCCCTCTCAGAACTTCTACTTTGGGTATGGGTGAGCAGTCCACTGTTGGCACTTATTGATGCCCTTTTATGTTTCCACCCTTCTTGTTGGGGTGTTTGGGTGTTGTGTTTTATTTATTTTATCTTATTTTTCTGGTCCCTGACTTGAGTCTTGGTGTTGGGACCAGGAAAATGTGAATATTTTAGTAGCCAGTTGGCTGAGTGTAGGTTACATTCCCACACAGAGCCTTAGTGAGTTTTGCTCGTAAAGATCTGACGGTTTCGGTTTGAAATTACCCTGACAGAGCTTTCCTAACCGAGCTCGCGGTCTAAGTTCCATGCACTGCATGGAAGTTAACTCTTTCACCTCTGGAGCAGTTCTAATGGTGGGACAAACTGCATCAGTCATAATATAGCAAGACTCCATTAGAAGAAACAACATTACTAAGGTGAGTAATTTTTTCTTCTTTGCAGTCGGTTTGTTATAACCCAACCTGTGAGAGTACTTGTGCCAGTGCGATAGTTTACCCATCTGGGGGAAAGCAGAAGCTGGAACATTGAGAAGAAGCCAGAAGGTGAAGGAAGGAAACATATTCAATTCAGTGCTTCAGAGTAACTGGTAACTGGTATTTTCCTTTTAAACTTAGATTGTAGGCTTGTAGTGACACTATACTTTCTTTCTGTGTTGTCTTTACTTATAATTGTTTTTGGGCTGTTGAAAATTTAAAAAATAGTGGTGGTGTAATTCTGTGCTGTCTTTAATTGCTGCAAATTTTATCTTGGCTTGTCTGACTGTCCTGTAGCTGGGTGAAGGTGTTAATTGTCTGGCCTCTGACCTCAGCTACGTGATAACTGGAGGTGGGGCTTAGTCACAGTTAAAGCAGCAAACAGAAGTTCATCTTCTCAGAAGAAGCCAGAAGGTGAAGGAAGGAAACATATTCAATTCAGTGCTTCAGAGTAACTGGTAAGCGGTATTTTTCTTTTAAACTTAGATTGTAGGCTTGTAGTGACACTATACTTTCTTTCTGTGTTGTCTTTACTTATAATTGTTTTTGGGCTGTTGAAAATTTAAAAAATAGTGGTGGTGTAATTCTGTGCTGTCTTTAATTGCTGTAAATTTTATCTTGGCTTGTCTGACTGTCCTGTAGCTGGGTGAAGGGTGTTAATTGTCTGGCCTCTGACCTCAGCTACGTGATAACTGAAGGTGGGGCTTAGTCACAGTTAAAGCAGCAAACAGAAGTTCATCTTCTCAGAAGAAGCCAGAAGGTGAAGGAAGGAAACATATTCAATTCAGTGCTTCAGAGTAACTGGTAACTGGTATTTTTCTTTTAAACTTAGATTGTAGGCTTGTAGTGACACTATACTTTCTTTCTGTGTTGTCTTTACTTATAATTGTTTTTGGGCTGTTGAAAATTTAAAAAATAGTGGTGGTGTAATTCTGTGCTGTCTTTACTTGCTGCAAATTTTATCTTGGCTTGTCTGACTGTCCTGTAGCTGGGTGAAGGGTGTTAATTGTCTGGCCTCTGACCTCAGCTACGTGATAACTGAAGGTGGGCTTAGTCACAGTTAAAGCAGCAAACAGAAGTTCATCTTCTCAGAAGAAGCCAGAAGGTGAAGGAAGGAAACATATTCAATTCAGTGCTTCAGAGTAACTGGTAACTGGTATTTTTCTTTTAAACTTAGATTGTAGGCTTGTAGTGACACTATACTTTCTTTCTGTGTTGTCTTTACTTATAATTGTTTTTGGGCTGTTGAAAATTTAAAAATAGTGGTGGTGTAATTCTGTGCTGTCTTTAATTGCTGCAAATTTTATCTTGGCTTGTCTGACTGTCCTGTAGCTGGGTGAAGGGTGTTAATTGTCTGGCCTCTGACCTCAGCTACGTGATAACTGGAGGTGGGGCTTAGTCACAGTTAAAGCAGCAAACAGAAGTTCATCTTCTCAGAAGAAGCCAGAAGGTGAAGGAAGGAAACATATTCAATTCAGTGCTTCAGAGTAACTGGTAACGGGTATTTTCTTTTAAACTTAGATTGTAGGCTTGTAGTGACACTATACTTTCTTTCTGTGTTGTCTTTACTTATAATTGTTTTTGGGCTGTTGAAAATTTAAAAAATAGTGGTGGTGTAATTCTGTGCTGTCTTTACTTGCTGCAAATTTTATCTTGGCTTGTCTGACTGTCCTGTAGCTGGGTGAAGGGTGTTAATTGTCTGGCCTCTGACCTCAGCTACGTGATAACTGAAGGTGGGGCTTAGTCACAGTTAAAGCAGCAAACAGAAGTTCATCTTCTCAGAAGAAGCCAGAAGGTGAAGGAAGGAAACATATTCAATTCAGTGCTTCAGAGTAACTGGTAACGGGTATTTTTCTTTTAAACTTAGATTGTAGGCTTGTAGTGACACTATACTTTCTTTCTGTGTTGTCTTTACTTATAATTGTTTTTGGGCTGTTGAAAATTTAAAAAATAGTGGTGGTGTAATTCTGTGCTGTCTTTAATTGCTGCAAATTTATCTTGGCTTGTCTGACTGTCCTGTAGCTGGGTGAAGGGTGTTAATTGTCTGGCCTCTGACCTCAGCTACGTGATAACTGAAGGTGGGGCTTAGTCACAGTTAAAGCAGCAAACAGAAGTTCATCTTCTCAGAAGAAGCCAGAAGGTGAAGGAAGGAAACATATTCAATTCAGTGCTTCAGAGTAACTGGTAACTGGTATTTTTCTTTTAAACTTAGATTGTAAGCTTGTAGTGACACTATACTTCTTTCTGTGTTGTCTTTACTTATAATTGTTTTGGGCTGTTGAAAATTTAAAAAATAGTGGTGGTGTAATTCTGTGCTGTCTTTACTTGCTGCAAATTTATCTTGGCTTGTCTGACTGTCCGTAGCTGGGTGAAGGGTGTTAATTGTCTGGCCTCTGACCTCAGCTACGTGATAACTGAAGGTGGGGCTTAGTCACAGTTAAAGCAGCAACAGAAGTTCATCTTCTCAGAAAAGCCAGAAGGTGAAGGAAGGAAACATATTCAATTCAGTGCTTCAGAGTAACTGGTAACGGGTATTTTTCTTTTAAACTTAGATTGTAGGCTTGTAGTGACACTATACTTTCTTTCTGTGTTGTCTTTACTTATTGTTTTGGGGCTGTTGAAAATTTAAAAAATAGTGGTGGTGTAATTCTGTGCTGTCTTTACTTGCTGCAAATTTTATCTTGGCTTGTCTGACTGTCCTGTAGCTGGGTGAAGGGTGTTAATTGTCTGGCCTCTGACCTCAGCTACGTGATAACTGAAGGTGGGGCTTAGTCACAGTTAAAGCAGCAAACAGAAGTTCATCTTCTCAGAAGAAGCCAGAAGGTGAAGGAAGGAAACATATTCAATTCAGTGCTTCAGAGTAACTGGTAACTGGTATTTTTCTTTTAAACTTAGATTGTAGGTTGTAGTGACACTATACTTTCTTTCTGTGTTGTCTTTACTTATAATTGTTTTTGGGCTGTTGAAAATTTAAAAAATAGTGGTGGTGTAATTCTGTGCTGTCTTTAATTGCTGCAAATTTTATCTTGGCTTGTCTGACTGTCCTAGAAGCTGGGTGAAGGGTGTTAATTGTCTGGCCTCTGACCTCCAGCTACGTGATAACTGAAGGTGGGGCTTAGTCACAGTTAAAGCAGCAAACAGAAGTTCATCTCTCAGAAGAAGCCAGAAGGTGAAGGAAGGAAACATATTCAATTCAGTGCTTCAGAGTAACTGGTAATGGGTATTTTTCTTTTAAACTTAGATTGTAGGCTTGTAGTGACACTATACTTTCTTTCTGTGTTGTCTTTACTTATTATTGTTTTTGGGCTGTTGAAAATTTAAAAAATAGTGGTGGTGTAATTCTGTGCTGTCTTTACTTGCTGCAAATTTTATCTTGGCTTGTCTGACTGTCCTGTAGCTGGGTGAAGGGTGTTAATTGTCTGGCCTCTGACCTCAGCTACGTGATAACTGAAGGTGGGGCTTAGTCACAGTTAAAGCAGCAAACAGAAGTTCATCTTCTCAGAAGAAGCCAGAAGGTGAAGGAAGGAAACATATTCAATTCAGTGCTTCAGAGTAACTGGTAACTGGTATTTTTCTTTTAAACTTAGATTGTAGGCTTGTAGTGACACTATACTTTCTTTCTGTGTTGTCTTTACTTATAATTGTTTTTGGGCTGTTGAAAATTTAAAAAATAGTGGTGGTGTAATTCTGTGCTGTCTTTAATTGCTGCAAATTTTATCTTGGCTTGTCTGACTGTCCTGTATCTGGGTGAAGGGTGTTAATTGTCTGGCCTCTGACCTCAGCTACGTGATAACTGAAGGTGGGGCTTAGTCACAGTTAAAGCAGCAAACAGAAGTTCATCTTCTGAGAAGAAGCCAGAAGGTGAAGGAAGGAAACATATTCAATTCAGTGCTTCAGAGTAACTGGTAACTGGTATTTTTCTTTTAAACTTAGATTGTAGGCTTGTAGTGACACTATACTTTCTTTCTGTGTTGTCTTTACTTATAATTGTTTTTGGGCTGTTGAAAATTTAAAAAATAGTGGTGGTGTAATTCTGTGCTGTCTTTAATTGCTGCAAATTTTATCTTGGCTTGTCTGACTGTCCTGTAGCTGGGTGAAGGGTGTTAATTGTCTGGCTCTGACCTCAGCTACGTGATAACTGAAAGGGGGCTTAGTCACAGTTAAAGCAGCAAACAAGTTCATCTTCTCAGAAGAAGCCAGAAGGTGAAGGAAGGAAACATATTCAATTCAGTGCTTCAGAGTAACTGGTAACTGGTATTTTTCTTTAAACTTAGATTGTAGGCTTGTAAGTGACACATACTTCTTTCTGTGTTGTCTTTACTTATAATTGTTTTTGGGCTGTTGAAAATTTAAAAATAGTGGTGGTGTAATTCGTGCTGTCTTTAATTGCTGCAAATTTTATCTTGGCTTGTCTGACTGTCCTGTAGCTGGGTGAAGGGTGTTAATTGTCTGCGCCTCTGACCTCAGCTACGTGATAACTGAAGGTGGGCTTAGTCACAGTTAAAGCAGCAAACAGAAGTTCATCTTCTCAGAAGAAGCCAGAAGGTGAAGGAAGAAACATATTCAATTCAGTGCTTCAGAGTAACTGGTAATGGGTATTTTCTTTAAACTTAGATTGTAGGCTTGTAGTGACACTATACTTTCTTTCTGTGTTGTCTTTACTTATTATTGTTTTTGGCTGTTGAAAATTTAAAAAATAGTGGTGGTGTAATTCTGTGCTGTCTTTAATTGCTGCAAATTTTATCTTGGCTTGTCTGACTGTCCTGTAGCTGGGTGAAGGGTGTTAATTGTCTGGCCTCTGACCTCAGCTACGTGATAACTGGAGGTGGGGCTTAGTCACAGTTAAAGCAGCAAACAGAAGTTCATCTTCTCAGAAGAAGCCAGAAGTTGAAGGAAGGAAACATATTCAATTCAGTGCTTCAGAGTAACTGGTAACGGGTATTTTCTTTTAAACTTAGATTGTAGGCTTGTAGTGACACTATACTTTCTTTCTGTGTTGTCTTTACTTATAATTGTTTTTGGGCTGTTGAAAATTTAAAAAATAGTGGTGGTGTAATTCTGTGCTGTCTTTAATTGCTGCAAATTTTATCTTGGTTTGTCTGACTGTCCTGTAGCTGGGTGAAGGGTGTTAATTGTCTGGCCTCTGACCTCAGCTACGTGATAACTGAAGGTGGGGCTTAGTCACAGTTAAAGCAGCAAACAGAAGTTCATCTTCTCAGAAGAAGCCAGAAGGTGAAGGAAGGAAACATATTCAATTCAGTGCTTCAGAGTAACTGGTAACTGGTATTTTTTTCTTTTAAACTTAGATTAGGCTTGTAGTGACACTATACTTTCTTTCTGTGTTGTCTTTACTTATAATTGTTTTTTGGGCTGTTGAAAATTTAAAAAATAGTGGTGGTGTAATTCTGTGCTGTCTTTACTTGCTGCAAATTTTATCTTGGCTTGTCTGACTGTCCTGTAGCTGGGTGAAGGGTGTTAATTGTCTGGCCTCTGACCTCAGCTACGTGATAACTGAAGGTGGGGCTTAGTCACAGTTAAAGCAGCAAACAGAAGTTCATCTTCTCAGAAGAAGCCAGAAGGTGAAGGAAGGAAACATATTCAATTCAGTGCTTCAGAGTAACTGGTAACTGGTATTTTTCTTTTAAACTTAGATTGTAGGCTTGTAGTGACACTATACTTTCTTTCTGTGTTGTCTTTACTTATAATTGTTTTGGGCTGTTGAAAATTAAAAAATAGTGGTGGTGTAATTCTGTGCTGTCTTTACTTGCTGCAAATTTTATCTTGGCTTGTCTGACTGTCCTGTAGCTGGGTGAAGGGTGTTAATTGTCTGGCCTCTGACCTCAGCTACTGTGATAACTGAAGGTGGGCTTAGTCACAGTTAAAGCAGCAAACAGAAGTTCATCTTCTCAGAAGAAGCCAGAAGGTGAAGGAAGAGAACATATTCAATTCAGTGCTTCAGAGTAACTGGTAACGGGTATTTTCTTTAAACTTAGATTGTAGGCTTGTAGTGACACTATACTTTCTTTCTGTGTTGTCTTTACTTATAATTGTTTTTGGGCTGTTGAAAATTTAAAAAATAGTGGTGGTGTAATTCTGTGCTGTCTTTACTTGCTGCAAATTTTATCTTGGCTTGTCTGACTGTCCTGTAGCTGGGTGAAGGGTGTTAATTGTCTGGCCTCTGACCTCAGCTACGTGATAACTGAAGGTGGGGCTTAGTCACAGTTAAAGCAGCAAACAGAAGTTCATCTTCTCAGAAAAGCCAGAAGGTGAAGGAAGAAAATATTCAATTCAGTGCTTCAGAGTAACTGGTAACTGGTATTTTCTTTTAAACTTAGATTGTAGGCTTGTAGTGACACTATACTTTCTTTCTGTGTTGTCTTTACTTATAATTGTTTTTGGGCTGTTGAAAATTTAAAAAATAGTGGTGGTGTAATTCTGTGCTGTCTTTACTTGCTGCAAATTTTATCTTGGCTTGTCTGACTGTCCTGTAGCTGGGTGAAGGGTGTTAATTGTCTGGCCTCTGACCTCAGCTACGTGATAACTGAAGGTGGGGCTTAGTCACAGTTAAAGCAGCAAACAGAAGTTCATCTTCTCAGAAGAAGCCAGAAGGTGAAGGAAGGAAACATATTCAATTCAGTGCTCAGAGTAACTGGTAACGGGTATTTTTCTTTAAACTTAGATTGTAGGCTTGTAGTGACACTATACTTTCTTTTCTGTGTTGTCTTTACTTATAATTGTTTTGGGCTGTTGAAAATTTAAAAAATAGTGGTGGTGTAATTCTGTGCTGTCTTTAATTGCTGCAAATTTTATCTTGGCTTGTCTGACTGTCCTGTAGCTGGGTGAAGGGTGTTAATTGTCTGGCCTCTGACCTCAGCTACTTGATAACTGAAGGTGGGGCTTAGTCACAGTTAAAGCAGCAAACAGAAGTTCATCTTCTCAGAAGAAGCCAGAAGGTGAAGGAAGGAAACATATTCAATTCAGTGCTTCAGAGTAACTGGTAACTGGTATTTTTCTTTTAAACTTAGATTGTAGGCTTGTAGTGACACTATACTTTCTTTCTGTGTTGTCTTTACTTATAATTGTTTTTGGGCTGTTGAAAATTTAAAAATAGTGGTGGTGTAATTCTGTGCTGTCTTTAATTGCTGCAAATTTTATCTTGGCTTGTCTGACTGTCCTGTAGCTGGGTGAAGGGTGTTAATTGTCTGGCCTCTGACCTCAGCTACGTGATAACTGAAGGTGGGGCTTAGTCACAGTTAAAGCAGCAAACAGAAGTTCATCTTCTCAGAAGAAGCCAGAAGGTGAAGGAAGGAAACATATTCAATTCAGTGCTTCAGAGTAACTGGTAATGGGTATTTTTCTTTTAAACTTAGATTGTAGGCTTGTAGTGACACTATACTTTCTTTCTGTGTTGTCTTTACTTATTATTGTTTTGGGCTGTTGAAAATTTAAAACATAGTGGTGGTGTAATTCTGTGCTGTCTTTACTTGCTGCAAATTTTATCTTGGCTTGTCTGACTGTCCTGTAGCTGGGTGAAGGGTGTTAATTGTCCTGCCTCTGACCTCAGCTACGTGATAACTGAAGGTGGGGCTTAGTCACAGTTAAAGCAGCAAACAGAAGTTCATCTTCTCAGAAGAAGCCAGAAGGTGAAGGAAGGAAACATATTCAATTCAGTGCTTCAGAGTAACTGGTAACGGTATTTTCTTTTTAAACTTAGATTGTAGGCTTGTAGTGACACTATACTTTCTTTCTGTGTTGTCTTTACTTATAATTGTTTTGGGCTGTTGAAAATTTAAAAATAGTGGTGGTGTAATTCTGTGCTGTCTTTACTTGTTGCAAATTTTATCTTGGCTTGTCTGACTGTCCTGTAGCTGGGTGAAGGGTGTTAATTGTCTGGCCTCTGACCTCAGCTACGTGATAACTGAAGGTGGGGCTTAGTCACAGTTAAAGCAGCAAACAGAAGTTCATCTTCTCAGAAGAAGCCAGAAGGTGAAGGAAGGAAACATATTCAATTCAGTGCTTCAGAGTAACTGGTAACTGGTATTTTCTTTTAAACTTAGATTGTAGCTTGTAGTGACACTATACTTTCTTTCTGTGTTGTCTTTACTTATAATTGTTTTTGGGCTGTTGAAAATTTAAAAATAGTGGTGGTGTAATTCTGTGCTGTCTTTAATTGCTGCAAATTTTATCTTGGCTTGTCTGACTGTCCTGTAGCTGGGTGAAGGTGTTAATTGTCTGGCCTCTGACCTCAGCTACGTGATAACTGAAGGTGGGGCTTAGTCACAGTTAAAGCAGCAAACAGAAGTTCATCTTCTCAGAAGAAGCCAGAAGGTGAAGGAAGGAAACATATTCAATTCAGTGCTTCAGAGTAACTGGTAACTGGTATTTTTCTTTTAAACTTAGATTGTAGGCTTGTAGTGACACTATACTTTCTTTCTGTGTTGTCTTTACTTATAATTGTTTTTGGGCTGTTGAAAATTTAAAAAATAGTGGTGGTGTAATTCTGTGCTGTCTTTAATTGCTGCACATTTTATCTTGGCTTGTCTGACTGTCCTGTAGCTGGGTGAAGGGTGTTAATTGTCTGGCCTCTGACCTCAGCTACGTGATAACTGAAGGTGGGGCTTAGTCACAGTTAAAGCAGCAAACAGAAGTTCATCTTCTCAGAAGAAGCCAGAAGGTGAAGGAAGGAAACATATTCAATTCAGTGCTTCAGAGTAACTGGTAACTGGTATTTTTCTTTTAAACTTAGATTGTAGGCTTGTAGTGACACTATACTTTCTTTCTGTGTTGTCTTTACTTATTATTGTTTTTGGGCTGTTGAAAATTTAAAAAATAGTGGTGGTGTAATTCTGTGCTGTCTTTAATTGCTGCAAATTTTATCTTGGCTTGTCTGACTGTCCTGTAGCTGGGTGAAGGGTGTTAATTGTCTGGCCTCTGACCTCAGCTACGTGATAACTGAAGGTGGGGCTTAGTCACAGTTAAAGCAGCAAACAGAAGTTCATCTTCTCAGAAGAAGCCAGAAGGTGAAGGAAGGAAACATATTCAATTCAGTGCTTCAGAGTAACTGGTAACTGGTATTTTTCTTTTAAACTTAGATTGTAGGCTTGTAGTGACACTATACTTTCTTTCTGTGTTGTCTTTACTTATAATTGTTTTTGGGCTGTTGAAAATTTAAAAAATAGTGGTGGTGTAATTCTGTGCTGTCTTTACTTGCTGCAAATTTTATCTTGGCTTGTCTGACTGTCCTGTAGCTGGTGAAGGGTTAATTGTCTGGCCTCTGACCTCAGCTACGTGATAACTGAAGGTGGGGCTTAGTCACAGTTAAAGCAGCAAACAGAAGTTCATCTTCTCAGAAGAAGCCAGAAGGTGAAGGAAGGAAACATTCAATTCAGTGCTTCAGAGTATCTGGTAACTGGTATTTTTCTTTTAAACTTAGATTGTAGGCTTGTAGTGACACTATACTTTCTTTCTGTGTTGTCTTTACTTATAATTGTTTTTGGGCTGTTGAAAATTTAAAAAATAGTGGTGGTGTAATTCTGTGCTGTCTTTAATTGCTGCAAATTTTATCTTGGCTTGTCTGACTGTCCTGTAGCTGGGTGAAGGGTGTTAATTGTCTGGCCTCTGACCTCAGCTACGTGATAACTGGAGGTGGTGCTTAGTCACAGTTAAAGCAGCAAACAGAAGTTCATCTTCTCAGAAGAAGCCAGAAGGTGAAGGAAAGAAACATATTCAATTCAGTGCTTCAGAGTAACTGGTAATGGGTATTTTTCTTTTAAACTTAGATTGTAGGCTTGTAGTGACACTATACTTTCTTTCTGTGTTGTCTTTACTTATTATTGTTTTTGGGCTGTTGAAAATTTAAAAAATAGTGGTGGTGTAATTCTGTGCTGTCTTTAATTGCTGCAAATTTTATCTTGGCTTGTCTGACTGTCCTGTAGCTGGGTGAAAGGTGTTAATTGTCTGGCCTCTGACCTCAGCTACGTGATAACTGGAGGTGGGGCTTAGTCACAGTTAAAGCAGCAAACAGAAGTTCATCTTCTCAGAAGAAGCCAGAAGGTGAAGGAAGGAAACATATTCAATTCAGTGCTTCACAGTAACTGGTAACTGGTATTTTTCTTTTAAACTTAGATTGTAGGCTTGTAGTGACACTATACTTTCTTTCTGTGTTGTCTTTACTTATAATTGTTTTGGGGCTGTTGAAAATTTAAAAAATAGTGGTGGTGTAATTCTGTGCTGTCTTTAATTGCTGCAAATTTTATCTTGGCTTGTCTGACTGTCCTGTAGCTGGGTGAAGGTGTTAATGTGTCTGGCCTCTGACCTCCAGCTACGTGATAACTGAAGGTGGGGCTTAGTCACAGTTAAAGCAGCAAACAGAAGTTCATCTTCTCAGAAGAAGCCAGAAGGTGAAGGAAGGAAACATATTCAATTCAGTGCTTCAGGTAACTGGTAACTGGTATTTTTCTTTTAAACTTAGATTGTAGGCTTGTAGTGACACTATACTTTCTTTCTGTGTTGTCTTTACTTATAATTGTTTTGGGCTGTTGAAAATTTAAAAATAGTGGTGGTGTAATTCTGTGCTGTCTTTAATTGCTGCAAATTTTATCTTGGCTTGTCTGACTGTCCTGTAGCTGGGTGAAGGGTGTTAATTGTCTGGCCTCTGACCTCAGCTACGTGATAACTGAAGGTGGGGCTTAGTCACAGTTAAAGCAGCAACAGAAGTTCATCTTCTCAGAAGAAGCCAGAAGGTGAAGAAGGAAACATATTCAATTCAGTGCTTCAGAGTAACTGGTAACGGGTATTTTTCTTTTAAACTTAGATTGTAGGCTTGTAGTGACACTATACTTTCTTTCTGTGTTGTCTTTACTTATAATTGTTTTTGGGCTGTTGAAAATTTAAAAAATAGTGGTGGTGTAATTCTGTGCTGTCTTTACTTGCAAATTTTATCTTGGCTTGTCTGACTGTCCTGTAGCTGGGTGAAGGGTGTTAATTGTCTGGCCTCTGACCTCAGCTACGTGATAACTGAAGGTGGGGCTTAGTCACAGTTAAAGCAGCAAACAGAAGTTCATCTTCTCAGAAGAAGCCAGAAGGTGAAGGAAGGAAACATATTCAATTCAGTGCTTCAGAGTAACTGGTAACTGGTATTTTTCTTTTAAACTTAGATTGTAGGCTTGTAGTGACACTATACTTTCTTTCTGTGTTGTCTTTACTTATAATTGTTTTTGGGCTGTTGAAAATTTAAAAAATAGTGGTGGTGTAATTCTGTGCTGTCTTTAATTGCTGCAAATTTTATCTTGGCTTGTCTGACTGTCCTGTAGCTGGGTGAAGGGTGTTAATTGTCTGGCCTCTGACCTCAGCTACGTGATAACTGAAGGTGGGGCTTAGTCACAGTTAAAGCAGCAAACAGAAGTTCATCTTCTCAGAAGAAGCCAGAAGGTGAAGGAAGGAAACATATTCAATTCAGTGCTTCACAGTAACTGGTAATGGGTATTTTTCTTTTAAACTTAGATTGTAGGCTTGTAGTGACACTATACTTTCTTTCTGTGTTGTCTTTACTTATTATTGTTTTTGGGCTGTTGAAAATTTAAAAAATAGTGGTGGTGTAATTCTGTGCTGTCTTTACTTGCTGCAAATTTTATCTTGGCTTGTCTGACTGTCCTGTAGCTGGGTGAAGGGTGTTAATTGTCTGGCCTCTGACCTCAGCTACGTGATAACTGAAGGTGGGGCTTAGTCACAGTTAAAGCAGCAAACAGAAGTTCATCTTCTCAGAAGAAGCCAGAAGGTGAAGGAAGGAAACATATTCAATTCAGTGCTTCAGAGTAACTGGTAATTTTCTTTTAAACTTAGATTGTAGGCTTGTAGTGACACTATACTTTCTTTCTGTGTTGTCTTTACTTATAATTGTTTTGGGCTGTTGAAAATTTAAAAAATAGTGGTGGTGTAATTCTGTGCTGTCTTTACTTGCTGCAAATTTTATCTTGGCTTGTCTGACTGTCCTGTAGCTGGGTGAAGGGTGTTAATTGTCTGGCCTCTGACCTCAGCTACGTGATAACTGAAGGTGGGGCTTAGTCACAGTTAAAGCAGCAAACAGAAGTTCATCTTCTCAGAAGAAGCCAGAAGGTGAAGGAAGGAAACATATTCAATTCAGTGCTTCAGAGTAACTGGTAACTGGTATTTTCTTTAAACTTAGATTGTAGGCTTGTAGTGACACTATACTTTCTTTCTGTGTTGTCTTTACTTATAATTGTTTTGGGCTGTTGAAAATTTAAAAATAGTGGTGGTGTAATTCTGTGCTGTCTTTAATTGCTGCAAATTTTATCTTGGCTTGTCTGACTGTCCTGTAGCTGGGTGAAGGGTGTTAATTGTCTGGCCTCTGACCTCAGCTACGTGATAACTGAAGGTGGGGCTTAGTCACAGTTAAAGCAGCAAACAGAAGTTCATCTTCTCAGAAGAAGCCAGAAGGTGAAGGAAGGAAACATTCAATTCAGTGCTTCAGAGTAACTGGTAATGGGTATTTTTCTTTTAAACTTAGATTGTAGGCTTGTAGTGACACTATACTTTCTTTCTGTGTTGTCTTTACTTATTATTGTTTTTGGGCTGTTGAAAATTTAAAAAATAGTGGTGGTGTAATTCTGTGCTGTCTTTAATTGCTGCAAATTTTATCTTGGCTTGTCTGACTGTCCTGTAGCTGGGTGAAGGGTGTTAATTGTCTGCCTCTGACCTCAGCTACGTGATAACTGAAGGTGGGGCTTAGTCACAGTTAAAGCAGCAAACAGAAGTTCATCTTCTCAGAAGAAGCCAGAAGGTGAAGGAAGGAAACATATTCAATTCAGTGCTTCAGAGTAACTGGTAACTGGTATTTTTCTTTTAAACTTAGATTGTAGGCTTGTAGTGACACTATACTTTCTTTCTGTGTTGTCTTTACTTATAATTGTTTTTGGGCTGTTGAAAATTTAAAAAATAGTGGTGGTGTAATTCTGTGCTGTCTTTAATTGCTGCAAATTTTATCTTGGCTTGTCTGACTGTCCTGTAGCTGGGTGAAGGGTGTTAATTGTCTGGCTCTGACCTCAGCTACGTGATAACTGAAGGTGGGGCTTAGTCACAGTTAAAGCAGCAAACAGAAGTTCATCTTCTCAGAAGAAGCCAGAAGGTGAAGGAAGGAAACATATTCAATTCAGTGCTTCACAGTAACTGGTAATGG
Source organism: Neoceratodus forsteri (assembly GCA_016271365.2). Lineage (NCBI taxonomy): Eukaryota > Metazoa > Chordata > Ceratodontiformes > Ceratodontidae > Neoceratodus > Neoceratodus forsteri. The sequence continues at coordinate 262,126,556 of CM057454.1, read as the reverse complement.
GTATTTTTCTTTTAAACTTAGATTGTAGGCTTGTAGTGACACTATACTTTCTTTCTGTGTTGTCTTTACTTATTATTGTTTTGGCTGTTGAAAATTTAAAAATAGTGGTGGTGTAATTCTGTGCTGTCTTTAATTGCTGCAAATTTTATCTTGGCTTGTCTGACTGTCCTGTAGCTGGGTGAAGGGTGTTAATTGTCTGGCCTCTGACCTCAGCTACGTGATAACTGAAGGTGGGGCTTAGTCACAGTTAAAGCAGCAAACAGAAGTTCTTCTTCTCAGAAGAAGCCAGAAGGTGAAGGAAGGAAACTTATTCAATTCAGTGCTTCAGAGTAACTGGTAACTGGTATTTTTCTTTTAAACTTAGATTGTAGGCTTGTAGTGACACTATACTTTCTTTCTGTGTTGTCTTTACTTATAATTGTTTTTGGGCTGTTGAAAATTTAAAAAATAGTGGTGGTGTAATTCTGTGCTGTCTTTAATTGCTGCAATTTGCCCCCCTCCCACCCCTTCCCCCAACTCTTAATTATATGCCCTGATAAATCTGATTGACAGGAGCTAAACACAGGGTATAGTAAGAGGTGTGAAGTAGGAGGGGCATAAGGGGGAAGAAGACCACCCTCAGCACGACAAGTGTTTTGACTCATTTATTTATTTATTGGTTTCTTTTTCCTTAAAAAAATATATATCTGAGGATCAGTTACAGGATTTTTAATACTGTAAATAAATAAAAAGAGAACTAAGAGAGCTTCAGTAGCAGATAAGTAGTGGAATTGCAGTATAATGTGGGGAGTGGTGCAATGTAGTGGCTGTGGGGCAGCCATATTCAGGCAGACCTTCTGGACACTGAGGTGCTGCCCTATCTGCATGCATCTCTCGGGACTGAGGGATGAGGTAGCCAGACTCAGAGCGGAAGTAAACTGGGTCAGGAGTACCATCACCCCTGTCCAGGAACCACCCAGTCCAATGCAGCTGCCTCAAAGGATGCCGAGAACGAGGAGCACTTGGATGACAGTGGGCTCAGGGAGGGTTAGAGCAGTCAGGCAGAGGCACATCCCAGATCCTATTCCTCTCAAGAACTCATATGCCACACTGGCAAATGAGGACAACCAAATAGAGGTACCCAGGGAAGTGGAAGGAAAGGATGTGGAGGTTAGGCAAGGAGGTGACCTCAGTGGGGAAAGCAGTGGACCCCAGAGGAGGAGGAAGCGAATCCTGGTGGGGGACTCCCATCATAAGAGGGATCCAGCTAGGAACACAGGAGGGGGAGGACAGGGAGGTGAGGTGCCTACCAGGTGCTCACGGCATGGAGGGATGGAAGGAAGATACTGGGGATCACTGGGAAGGCAAGACAGGAGGGTGAGCTGGATGTCATTATCCACCTAAGTACTAATGACTTGGCAAATGGGGAGCCAAAGGAAGTTCAGGAAGAGTTTAGGAAACTGGGGAGGGGTCTCAAGCAAGTAGCTACTTCTGTCACTTTCTCAGAAGTACTACCTGTGAGAGGCAAGGGAGAGCATAGGAGTGCATGCACCAGGAACTTTAACTCATGGTTGAAGAACTGGTGCTGTGAGGAAGGGTTTGGATTCATTGGTGACTGGGGACCCATCTGGAGGGATGGAGGTTTGTTCAAGCCTGACGGCCTGCATCCATCCTGGAGGGAATCAAGCACTCAATGATAAGTTTAAATGCTACATTGACAGCATTTAAACTAGCAGAGGGGTGGCAGGCCAGCAAGGATGGTACCTACTTGCTCACCCCCACAGCTAGTAATGGAACCAGTGAACCAGAGGAGGGCTATCTCTGCAAAGCAGTGTGCAAAAGTTGGAGATTAGTGTCCAAAAGGTGGATAAGCAGAAAAGGGGCAAAATTCAGCAGAAGGGCAGACAGCAAGGAGAACCAAGGATAAATGACAACCAAGGAAGGGGCTGGAGTAGAACAGTGAAGCAGTCTAGGGAGGTCAAATCATGGAAAGCCATGTGTGCAAATGCCAGGAGCCTTAGCAACAAGATGGAAGATCTGGAGGCTGTCATGGTACAGTCAGACCTGGACATTGTGGCCATCACTGAAACCTGGTGTAATGATAACCATGACTGGGAGATGGCCATACCTGGCTACAACATATTCAGAAGAGACAGAGCAGGCAGGAAGGGAGGAGGTGGCACTGTATGTGAAAAATGACATAAGGGCCACACAGATCCAGGAGGAACAAATGGGGAGAGATACTGTGGGTTAAGCTGGAAAGGAAAATGGGGCCAGCCATCCGCACAGGTGTGGTCTATAGACCACCAGCCCAGGAGGAAGAAACAGATAGGAGTTGATGCTAGCCATCCAAAGGATGGCAGACAAGGTGAGGTAGTACTGGTTGGAGACTTCAATATACCAGATGTGGACTGGAGCATCCAGCAGCAGCATCAACTAGGAGCAGATTTATCCTGGACTCCTTCAGGTACCTTCCTCAACAACTGGTCATGGAATCAACTCGGCAGAAGGCAATACTGGACCTTGTGCTCACAAATAGGGACAGTGTGATGGGGGTAACAGTGGGGAGCACCTGGGTAACAGTGACCACCAGTCATTGTGGTTTGAAATCACAGAAAGAGCAGAACCAAACCACACAAAAACACGATCCTGGATTTTGGGGGGCAGACTTTGGGAAAATGGGGAGATGCTTGAAAGAGGCATTAAGGGAATGGGACAGGAATCAGGGATTGAGGAACAGTGGGCAGTATTTAAAATGGGGATTATAAGAACAACAGAATTATGCATTAAGCAGGTTAGCAAGAGGAAAAGAAAGAGGAGACCATTATGGTTTTCCAAAGAGGTAGCAAAGAAAGTGAAAGCCAAAAGACTGCATTCAGGCAATACAAAAGACACAGGCAGAAGGGGATAGGGAGAAGTACCAGGAGAAACAAAGGGAGGCAGGGAAGTCAGTAAGGGAAGCCAAAGCTCAGACAGAAGAACACATTGCAAAATCAGTGGTTAAAGGGGACAAAACCTTTTACAGGTACATAAGTGAAAAAAGAAGGACAAAGGGAGGGATAGTTAGACTGAAGGGGGAGGATGGGAGCAGCGTGGAGGATGACAACAGTAAAGCTGACATATTGAACAGGTATTTCTGCTCAGTCTTTACTAAGGAAGAGGGGGGTAATGGGTCTGAAGGGAGTACAAGGGGTGAGAATGGTGCAGAAATGGACACAAGTCCCTTTACACGAGAAAGGGTCCTGAAGGAACTGGAAGTAATGAGTTGACAAAGCAATGGGGCCAGATGGGGTGCACCCCAGGGTCCTTAAAGAACTAAGAGAGGTGGTGGCTGAACCTCTGGCTATCCTGTTCAGCCAATCACTGGAAACAGGGGAGGTACCCAAAGACTGGAGGACAGCAGATGTAGTCCCCTTATACAAAAGTGGGAACAAAGAAGAAGCAGGGAACTACAGACCAGTCAGCCTCACCTCGGTAGGGAAAGATCATGGAAGCACTACTGAAGGAGAGATTGGTGGAACATCTGGTTGTCAATGGACTACAGGACCCAAGGCAGCATGGTTTCACCAGGGGAGGTCATGTCAGACCAACCTCATTGACTTTTGACTGGGTGACTAGGGAGGTGGATCAGGGAGGCAGTGGACATGGCCTATCTGGACTTCAGCAAGGCCTTTGACACTGTGCCACATAGAAGACTATTACACAAACTGGGGAATATGGGTGTGGGCAGGACAGTAGTGTGGTGGGTAGGTAACTGGCTGGGTGGCAGGACACAGAGGGTGGTGGTAAATGGCTGTCACTCCACAGAGGGAAGAGTGACCAGTGGGGTACCACAGGATCAGTGCTGGGACGGGTCCTATTCAACATCTTCATCAGTGACATTGCACAGGATATAGAAGGCAGAATTTCACTGTTGCTGATTACACAAAGCTCTGTAACAGAGTAGACACACCAGAGGGTGTAGACAGAATGAGAAGGGACCTGCAGAAACTTGAAGAATGGTCAAGGGTTTGGCAGTTGAAATTCAATGCAAAGAAAGTGCAAGATAATGCATATGGGGCACAAAACCCTGGCACAATATATCAGTTGGGGGTGAGGATATAGCATGCACCAAGCAGGAAAGGGATCTTGGGGTTGTCATCTCTGATGACCTCAAGGTAGAAACAGTGTGACAAGGCATCAGGTAAAGCAAATAGGATGCTGGGATGTATAGGCAGGGCATCACCAGCAGGAAAAGGAGGTCATAATTCCGCTATACAAGACACTAGTGAGGCCCCACCTGGAGTACAGTGTACAGTTCTGGAGACCATACCTACGTAAGGACATAGACAGGGTAGAGAAGGTTCAGAGGAGGGCAACAAAGATGGTGCATGGGTTGCATCACAAATCCTATGAAGACAGGTTGAAGGAACTGAACATGTACTCCCTGGAGGAGAGGAGGGAGAGAGGGGATATGATAGAGACATACAAGTATCTTACAGGGAGGAACAGGGTGCAGGAAAACACTATTTTTAAGCGAAAAAGATGTTTCAGGACTAGAGGGCATGGGATGAAGTTGGAGGGAGGACGATTCAGAGGAAACATGAGAAAGAATTTCTTCACAGAACGGGTGGTGGACAAGTGGAACACCCTGCCAGAGGAAGTGGTGGGGGCTGAAACAATCACGGGATTTAAGAATGCATGGGATAGACATAAAGGAATTCTAGAGGTGAGGGGTAAGGGGAAATAGACTTCTAGGAAAACAAACTGAACTTACAAGCTCAAATGGGCAGACTAGGTGGGCCATAGGCCCTTATCTGCCGACACTGTCTATGTATCTATGTATGTCAGTGCTTGAAAGGGCATCCTTATACGGAGCCACCTCGCAGGATAACCAATTAATATTAAAGTCCCTGAGCATCAGAACCTCAGAGTTGTTTCGGAGTTCAGATAGGTAGTCAAGGGCAGATTTAAGTCCAGTTGTCTGATTTTTTTTTTTGGGGGGGAAGGTACACTGATACTAGGGTGAGGCACTTTCCATGGGCACTGAGCTGCAACTGTACTGCAGGTAGTTGGGAGCTACATCCAGTAGGAGGGTTGGGGAGTACTCTTCCGTGGAAGGTGTCTTTAACATATATGACACAACCACCACCACGCTTACCAAGTCTGTCCTGTTGGAAAGATGTGTAGCCCTCCAGTTGGATTGCCATGTCAGGGGTTTTCGATGTAAGCCAGATTTCAACAATAGACAGAACATCGGGCTTATGTTTTTAACCCAGACATGTAGATCATCATACTTAGCCATAAGGCTGCAGATGTTGATAGATGCAATCGTTATTGCCCCTGCCTTCTTTACTGATACTGGTATTCTTGTACCAGCTCCTGGTCCAGGGTTGGGGTGAATATTTCCTGAGAGTATCAGTAGCAACCAGGCTAACCTTATGGCTTGCAGTTTTAGACATTTTAACACCTGGGATTTGTTGTTGGTGTTAATTTTATTTTTGCTCTCCTTCATTGAAACTATAAGGATGTTCAGCTGGACTGGGCAGATAGGGTAGGAACATTTTTCCTGAGGCCCTGTCCACATCAGTTGTTTTGGAGGGACGTCAGACCACAAGTACCAGTGGCGGGGGGAGACTCTAGGGATTATAGTTAGGTTTTATGAGGGAATTGTCTATATGCAATTTTTGGGTATTATAATTATAAGATGTGGAGGGAGGGAGGGAATGACAGCTCAATTATTAGTAATATGGCGCTCTGGAAAAATATTAATAAAATCTTGGGGAACATGTTTTGCTTATCGGTAGAAGTAATCTCTGGCTGTCTTAAAGGCAGTTGTAATTATCAATCACTTGTATACAGGGATTTAATGGGGAGAATATGTAAGCAGATGCTAGTATATTTAAGAGTGAGAGCAAGCCTAGGAGAGAGAGAGAGAGAGAGTTCAGGGCGGCGCTCTAGAATGCAGGAAGAGCATTTAAAGAGTGATGGGGCGGGGGGGTTGAAAAATCAACATGAAGACAGCAGTAGAACTTAGAAAAATATGTAAAATGGGCAAGCAGTTTTTGAAAAGTGAGCCAGAAGAGAAAGAAACCTCTCTGAACCCAGTGTTGGCCAATGGCAGGATGGAGCTAGGGGAACATGGACAATCAATGTTCAGGCATGCAAGCACGGGTCTGAAGTTGCTTCGTACATGAGATGCGGCTTGGCAATCGGTGGGCAGGGTGGAGGAGTGTGCGCTGCCAGCAGGAATCATGGTTGGTGCGCCGAGCTTCAGGGAGCCCGATCAAGGGCCAACTGAGATGCGGCTTGGCGGTCTGCAGGCAGGGTGAAGGAGCGGGTGCTGTCGGCAGGAATCATGGTTGGTGCCCCGAGCTTCAGGGAGCCCAATCAAGGGCTAGCTGAGATGCGGCTTGACTGGCAGGGTGGAGGAGCGGGTGCTGCTGGCAGGAATCTTAGTCAGTGCCGCAAGCTTCAGGGAGCCCGATCAAGGGCCAGTTGTAATGGGGCATGATTCACTGCTTGGATGGTAATGTGTAACCCTTCACTTGTCAGCCAACTAATGTGTACATAAATCCAAACAAAAGGAAAAATCTAAGGCAAAAAGATTATTTTATTTGAAAAACATCTAAAACAGCCAAAATTATTTTCGCAACCGTCTTACTGAACATGAATATGTGTATCAAATTATAACAGTAAGTAAGTAAACTTTCATTTATATATGGCACCTAATCCAAGAGGCTCTGGGTGTCATTGCAGATGTTAAAAGCATGTTTCACAGACAACATGCAAGACATACAGTACATAGGTATAAATAATTCAATAATTAAAATCAACTAAAACTTTCTGAGAATGCTTTACTAAAAAGGTAGGTCTTCAGGCCCCTTTTTACTTGCCTCCACCAATGGGGTCTCCCTCAAAGATTTCAGAACGCGTTCCAGAGAGCTGGGCCGGCCACCTCAAAGGAGCGATCTCCCGAGGTTTTCAGCCTGGCCCTCAGAACTGCCAGGAGGCCTTCGGTGGGGGAGCAAAGGGAACGTACTGGGATGGCTGGAGTAAGGATGTCACACAGGTAACCAGGGCTTGGGCCCGAGCCATATAGGGCCTTATTGATGAGCAAGCCCACCTTGAAAATGATCCTCCATCTGACAGGCAGGCAGTGCAGATCTCACAGGACTGAGGCTAGATGACAGGACTTTGGCAGGTCTGTCAGCAACCTGGCTGCCACATTCCGCACTAGATGCAGTCGGCAGAGGATCCCTTCACTGACCCCGAAGTAAAGAGCATTACAGTAGTCTATCCTAGATGTCACAAAGGCATGTACCAGTGAAGGCAGGTCTTCTGGTTGACTCAAGGGTTTAATTTGAGCGATGTTCCTTAAGTGATAGAAGCCACTCCGGACCAAACCAGTGGAGTGCAGTCTGAATTCAGTGTTGGCCAGTAGCGAGATGGAGCTAGGGGAATATGGCCAATCAAAATTCAGGCATGCAAGCCTGGGTCCGAAGTTTTTCCATACCTGAGATGTGGCTTGGCAGTCGGTGGGCAGGGTGGAGGAGTGGGCGCTGCCGGCAGGAATCATGGCCTGTGCATCGAGCTTCAGGGAGCCTGATCAAGGGCCTGCTGAGATGTCGCTTGGCAGTAGGCGGGCAGGGTGGAGAAATGGGCATGGCCAGCAGGAATCATGGTCAGTGCCCCGAGCTTCAGGGAGCCTGATCAAGGGCCAGCTGAGATGTGGCTTGGTGGTCGGTGGGCAATGTGGAGAAGCGGGTGCTGCTGGCAGGAATCACAGCCGGTGCCCCTAGCTTCTGGGTGCCTGATCAAGGGCCAGCTGAGATGTGGCTTGGCAGTCAGCGGGCAGGATTGAAGTGCAGGCATTGCTGATAGGAATCACGGCCAGTGCCCCAAGCTTCAGGGAGCCCGATCAAGGGCCAGCTGAGATGCAGCTTGGCGGTCGTGGGCAGGGTGGAGGAGCGGGCGCTGCCGGCAGGAATCATGGCCAGTGCCCCGAGCTTCAGGGAGCCCTATCAAGGGCCAGCTGAGATGTGGCTTGGTGATTGGTGGGCAGGGTGGAGGAGCAGGCGCTGCCGGCAGGAATCATGGCTGGTGTCCCGAGCTTCTGGAAGCCCGATCAATGGCCTGCTGAGATGCGGCTTGGTGATTGGTGGACAGGATGGAAAAGTGGGCGCTGCCGGCAGGAATCATGGCCAGTGCCCCGAGCTTCAGGGAGCCCGATCAAGGGCTAGCTGAGATGCAGCTTGGTGGTCAGCGGGCAGGGTGGAGGAGTGGGCACTGCCAGCAGGAATCACAGCTGGTGCCCTGAGCTTTAGGAAACCCAATCAGGGGCCAGCTGAGATGTGGCTTGTTAGTCGGCGGGCAGGGTGGAGGAGTGCGCATTGCTGGTAGGAATCACGGCCAGTGCCCTGAGCTTCAGGGAGCCTGATCAAGGGCCAGCTGAGATGCAGTTTGGCGGTCGGCAGGCAGGGTGGAGGAGCGGGTGCTGACAGCAGGAATTGTGGCCAGTGCCCTGAGCTTCAGGGACCCTGATCAAGGGCCAGCTTAAATGCAGCTTGGCGGTCGATGGGCAGGGTGGACAAGCGGGTGGTGCCAGCAGGATTCATGGCCGGTGCCCCGAGCTTTAGGGAACCCAATCAAGAGCCAGCTGAGATGCGGCTTGGCAGTCAGCGGGCAGGGTGGATAAGCAGGCACTGCTGGCAGGAATCACGGCCTGTGCCCCACGCTTCAGGGAGCCTGATCAAGGGCCAGCTGGGATGCAGCTTGGTGGTCAGCAGGCAGTGTGGAGGAGCGGGCACTTCCGGCAGGAATTATGGCTGGTGTCCCGTGCTTCAGGGAGCCTGATCAAGGGCCATCTGACATGTGGCTTGGTGGTCGGGCAGGGTGGAGGAGCGGGCGCTGCTGGCAGAAATCACAGCCAGTGTCCCAAGCTTCAGGGAGCACTATCAAGGGCCAGCTGTAATGGGGCATGATTAACTGCTTGGAAGGTAATGTGTAACCCTTCACTTGTTAGCCAACCAATGTGTACATAAATCCAAACAAAAAGCAAAGTCTAAGGTGAAAAGACTATTTTATTTGAAAAACATCTAAAACAGCAAAAATTGTTTTCACAAACATCTTAATGAACATGAATATGTGTATCAAATTATAACAGTAAGTAAAATTTTACTTATACATGGCACCCAGTCAAAAGGCCATATGCAAGACATACAGTACATAGGTATAAATCATTCGATAATTATTAAAATCAACTAAAACTTTCCGAGAACGCTTTCCTAAAAAGGTAGGTCTTCAGGCCCCTTTTTTAATGCTTCCATCGATGGGGCCTCCCTCAAAGATTTTGGAAGTGAATTCCAGAGGGCTGGGCCAGCCACCTCAAAGGAGCGATCTCTCAAGGTTTTCAGACTGGCTCTCAGAACCGCCAGGAGGCCCTCGGTGGAGGAGCAGAGGGAACATACTGGGATGGCTGGAGTAAGGAGGTCAGAAAGGTAACCAGGGCCCGAGCCATATAGGGCCTTATAGGTGAGCAAGCCACACCTTGAAGATGATCCTCCACCTGACAGGCAGCCAGTGCAGATCTCGCAGGACCGAGACTAGATGACAGGACTTAGGTAGGCCCGTCACAACCTGGCCGCCACATTCTGCACAAGCTGCAGTCGGCAGAGGATCCCTCTACTGACCCCGAAGTAAAGAGCATTACAGTAGTCCAGCCTAGATGTCACAAAGGTGTGTGCCAGTGAAGGCAGGTCTTCTGGCGGAATCAAGGGTTTAATTTGGGCGACGTTCCTGAAGTAGTAGAAGCCATTTCAGACCACAGATGACACCTGAGCTTCAGTTGTCAGCCTGTTGTCAAGGGCAGCGCCCAGATATTTCACCATGGGACATGCCATTAAAGGGGTAGATCCCAGGACCAAACCTGTCACCACTCTGGAGGCACCCCCATCACGCCAGCGACCAGGATCAGTCACCAGCACCTCCGTCTTGTCGGGGTTCAGCCTCTGTCAGTTAGAGGACATTCAGTCCTGAATTTCGGCCAGGCATCTATTCAGCACTTTGAAGGCACCATCTGTTCCAGGGGCAGATGATATATACAACTGAGTATCGTCTGCATAGTAGTGGAAACCCAGACTGTACTGCCTAATGAGCTCACCCAGGGGCAGCATGTACACCGTGAACCGCATCAGCGAAAGAATCAAACCTTGAGGAACTCCGCATGACAGGGGCTTCGAGGAGGAGAAATTCCCCATCACCACTTGTTGCCTCCTGTCAGAGAGATAGAACTCAAACCATCGAATGACAGTTCCAGTGAGTCCACCATACACTCTTAAGGCGATCCAAAAGCACGATGTGGTCCACATTGTCAGATGCTGATGAGAGATTGAGGAGGACAAAAATTGACTGTTCTACTCTATCCCTCACCCTGAGAAAGTTATTTTGCACCTGAACTAGCACTGTCTCTGTGCTATGCCTAGCTCTAAAACTGGACTGGAATGGCTCGTAGATGTCAGAGGCCGTGAGGGGCACCTCGAACTGCAGAACCACCACTTTCTTGACAACTTTCCATAAAAATGGGATGTTGGAGATAGGTCAATAATTCGCCAGGATATCGGGGTTAAGCGATGGTTTCTTCAGAAGAGGCCTCACCCACGCCTACTTCAAGGCATTGGGGAAAAAGCCCCTCTGAGGGCAAGCCCTGGACTATTCTGGTGAACACAGGAACAATGGTCTCGGCACATCCTACTAGGAGATGAGTTGGGCCAGGGTCCAGTTCGCAGAATGTTGGCCGCAGCTCCGAAATCACCTCAACGACCTCAGCAAAATCCACCGGCTGAAACTCCCTCCAGACAATAGGAGTGCCTCTGCTCCAGCTAGGCTGTCCACTGTGGGACAAGTTTTTTCCCGCTGGGGAGATCCCAGCCTGAATAGAGGATACCCTGTCTGAGAAGAACAGAGCAAATTCTTCACACAGTACGATTGAAAATGCCCTTTTCAGCTGTAGACAGACTGGACGCAACAGTCTGTCCATAGTCCAAAACAGCTGAACTTGTCTGCTCCTCCTAGCAGCAATCTCCCTGGACAGGAACTCTGCCTTCTTATGATTGATTGCCCCTTGATAGTCATGATAATGATTTCTCAAGACCAGTCTGTCCTCCGTGGACTGAGTCCTCCACCAGCAATGCTCCAACTTCTGACCCTTGGTCTTCATCTCCTGGAGAACCCCATCGAACCTTGGGGGTCTCAAGTAAGAAGACCTAGGTCTTATATGGACTGGTGCAGTGGCATCAAGCGCCTTGAAAACTGACCCATTATAGGCCGCCACCACCTCACTTGTACCAATCGCACATGCAGCACTCATGCCAGAAAAGTCTACTGCCGCCAAGAGTCCCTCTGGGGACAGTCCTCTTAAAGGGCAGTAGCTGACCATCTCAGTGGGGGGGGGGGCTATGGGGGGCCCAAACAAGAACTCCACCATGCAATGATCGGATCAGGCAACCCAGTCAGTCCTGAGGTTGGTGACCTTAAGTCCCAGCAAGAATACTAGTTTGTCCCTCTTGGCTATGCCACCTTCTTTCAGTCAGTTTTATATGTATCCCCCCCCCCCCAATCATTCTGGACCCTTGCCCTCTTTCTATCCCTATAATTTCTTGCTCACCTGGCTGACAAGAACTGAGTTATAGGAGGGGTCAGCATCGGTTACTGGCCAACCCATGAGCACCATGTAGAATGCTGGCCTCGTGGGTGGCACCATCCCGACGTCAACTCCTCCAACTCAGAAAATTTAAAGAGGCAGCACTTCTTTTCTTTCCGTGCAGGGTTCTGACCTCTGGTAGGACCCATAGGTAATGAACAGTGAAGATATTTGAGAAGATCAATAATTACGGTAAGTACGTAATTCCCATTTCTGTTAGTGGTATATTGTTCATATCCACACAACCCACCTAGCCTCCCTATCAAGTGGCACATGGATTCTGCCTTCCAGTGTGTGAGATCTGACATAATGGTGTGGAGTCAGGGGCGTACTGTCTGGGTGGTGAGAGGAGCTCAGCCTAAAGATGTTCTGGCCAGTAACATCATTCTGGTGGAACTGCCAGAGTGTGAATGTGAACCATATACCACTCCTAGGACTACAGTCAATGGCGAGTAACCTATTCTTTTGGGCTTTATTAATTTGTTTGTCTATCTCCATTTCAGGTTTTGTAATGCAAATAAAAGCAAAACAGTGATAATACAGCCATTTGTTTACCATCAGGTGGAGTAATGGTGTCTAGATTAGTATGATAATCCAGGAATGCAAATGAATGTTGTGAATGCACATTCGTATTCACATTTTTTATCCTTCTCCCCTTCCACTTAGTATTCATATTTTTTATCCTTCTTCCCTTCCACTTTAGGGGCACTGTTTTTAAGAGGAGGTGGTGATGGGGGAGAATCCTCATCTCTTAACAAAGTGCGCTTCCGTGAAATGTCGAGGCTCAGCTGTCTTTCCCATCGGCATTTTTCTGTACAATAAATATGGTAAAGCATTATTTAGCTCAATATTTGTGTGCAGTTTTTTGTTTTCTCTTTCAAGTACTTTTAGGCCTTGTACACACTAGGGAGCTTAAAATGGTTTGACTGCCTTGAACTGTTTTAAGCTCTTAGAACGCGGTTTGTGTACACACTGTAACATGGCTGAGACTGTGTTACAACCGTATTCTAAAACTGTGTTAAAACCCTGCTAGGGAGGTAGTCTTTAGCATAGTTTTAGATAAACATGGTTGTCTTAATCCACGTTAACAGCAATGTGTGTGTGTGATCCGTACTGTAACACAGGTTATTGGGTTAAGGCAACCCGTTTTAAGAGAAGTCTTTTTTTTTTTAGCTGCAGAATAAAAAAAAACTTTACAGGTGTTGCTGAGCTGCCAAAGAATCACGGATTCCCTCGATGTACTTCTTTCGGCGATCCATTTCAGTCCCTCGTCATGGATGTCCCATCATGCACTGCGGCACCCATAATGCTTTGAGCTGGTTCTGCAGTCATGCTTGGGAATCCGCTCAGGCAAGCATGGTTGTTGGAATGCAGTGTGGATGTTCCGACAACCGTGCTAGGGTCGGGTTTATAAAAAGTTTTTAAAAACAGTTTTAAAATTGGTCCCTAGTATGTACTAGGCCTTAAAATGATGCACTTTGATCTCTGAGCTACCCTTGCTTTTTTGCCTGCACAATTTTAGTTGCCCTTCTCTGGACCAACTCCACTCTCTCAGTGTCCTTCCAGAAATGTGGTCTCCAGAACTGGACGCAGTATTGTAGGGGTCTTAACAGTGATCTATGCAGAGGCAACACCGCCTCCCTCTTCTTTTTTTTTTTTTTTTTTAAATATATTTTTCATTATAAGCTTCATTGAGACACACATATCATTGTTTGACATAACAGTATGATTGATACCAAACCAGTCATACATTTCCATTTTGAGTATCGGGTACCTAGTTTCTTCTGTAAGCTCCAATGAGTGTTTTGACTTATACATCAAAAATTTTCCGTAAATGTAAGACATCTTTGCTATCAAGTGGACGTAAAAGAGATAAAAAGTTATTTATATTTAGTTAATTCTTATTTCTCTTGTATAATAATCCCCCGGAGAACTGGGATCGCATTTAGAGGAGAAAGTCTGGGTCAATTTGTGCCATATACCAAATCCGCTGTTGCCATTTTATTGAGAATGATTCCGATTAATCATGTATGGCCGCTGTCAATTCGATAAATATTAATAACAGTCGCTCTCCATTCTAAAACTGTTGGGGTGTGAGATGTCATCCATTTTTCAGGTGGTTGCTTTTTTTTGCTGCTAATAAGTTTATTGGTAGGAGTGTTTTCCTATACTTTGGCATAATTGACCACAACACTAATTCCACTGTTAATTCAGCAGGGTCTCTCAAGCTGTCCTGAATTTCATCTTGCAGGGAGCACCAAAAGGGCATTAGTAAGGGACATAACCACAGGATATGATCCAAGCCAGCTTCCCTACAGTTGCATCCCCTCCAACATTTACCATACTCTGCCAGCATATATTTAATTAGAATAGCTGGTGATCTAAAATATCTGGAGCAGCACTTTTAGGCATATTCTCTCCATGTGAGGGAGCATGTAATTCTGATAGCAGAGGGGGCAAACTTCAGCCAGTCATCCTCTGATACATCCAACCCTAATTCAGCATTCCATTTATTTAAAATTGTTAGTGTTGAATCTCCTAAGGCATCCCACAGTATCCGGTAGAGATGACCTTATTATATGCTTCCCCAAACCCCCACTGATAGTGTCAAGTAAAAATTGGAGCAATACTGGTGTAACCCCCCGGCACCCATAACACGGGCATAGTCTCAAACATTTAGAAATGGTACCATCCCTAGCTTTGGGAATGTGTACCAGGTTCATTCTTCTAGAGATCAAGGGTTGGGGATGTACAAAATCAATATGACCTATAAGGTATCTATAATATCCCGGTCCTGAGGAGAGAACTTTTTGCTAGGGCTATGCAAAACCTATCTTTTGGAGGAGTACCCAGTCATTCCACACAGGAAGCAGTAATGTAACTGTCCAGGCCATAGTTGAGATTCTAGAGTGTGACTTTGTGCAAAAGATTTTCTTCAAAACAAGGGTGAACCCCCAAGGTTTTCACATTGTGGCACTAGGAAATTGCAGAACAACAAATCAACTGTATTTGACAGAATACTCTTTGTATTCCTACCGCAGTAGGACATACAACACTTGCACTGTGTATTCCCACACGTCGTAGGACATAGGACGTTGCTTACAGTGGCACTGGCCATAACGGGAAACACATTTTGCTAAGAACTAGCACCCTTCTTCATTACCAGAGAAGAAACTGTAACCCACTTCAGGAGGTAAAATTCTTTTCAGAAATTTGGCCATTTGTCTAGAGTAACCAGGCACTCTTACTGAACCTGTAGTCCCAAACTGGTTACTCCAGATGGGGGTTTGCCCACCCTTTGCTCCCAAATCCATACTTAGCCATTCTTTCAGAGTTACACCTTAAACATTTGGAAAACACACTTTGGAAATGCTTCTTGAATGAAACTTGGCATCCAGCATTCGAATCACTACACTGGTAGTGGAGAAACTAAAGTCCTGAACAATGTGATATAGTCATACATGTAACTGTACCTGTCACACTTGACCTTACTATCTTGAACTTGGTGTTTATGTTTGTTAAATTGTTTTAATCTGCCTCCATTCATCCTTGCATGGATTGTCCTTCACACATGAGTTAGAGTTGGCTATCCCTGCGTGGACAACTGCTGAGGATTGTTTTGACGGTATCTATGTACTTGTAAATGTAATGTCTGTTTACTGTATCCTCCCGGGTCGTGTTTGCAAATAGGCAGGACTAATGCCTAACACTCCTACCCGGTTACCAAAAGCAAATAAATAAATACCTCTGGACATCACACACTTCTGCCAATTTTAAATTAGAACAGTCTCGCACTTCTGAATTCACAGAAAAGTTTTGCCTTCCCTTTTAGCCAGAGAACGCAACAGCCCAGGTACTTGCTTCCTTTAGCAAAAGTCAGATCCTACTTGCTGTTAGACATTTCAGGCAGCTTCAAAACATCCTGGATCAAAAAGGGGATTGCCCTTTGGATCCATCTACTAGCAGTCCTTTTCACCCCTCCAGGGTGAAAATCAGGAGATCCTGCTGTAGACAGTGGTTTCCACCACTTCTCTTGGCAAACTGGAGAATTACCAAGACTAAGGGGAGAATGCAGGACCCTCAATTCAGAGCCCCCAGCTGAGCAGTTCTCACTCATCCAACTTCAAACTGCAGCTGTACACTACTGACTCACACTGACCCCTGCCTCAACATTCTGATTCCCTTCTCACAGCTGGCCATGGCTTATGCTGCTGTGAGAGTTCCAGATAAGCTCATCACTTCCATCTCAGCTGAAGCCAAGTAAACAGAAGAGTGAGAAGGTGAAAACCCCATTTAACTAGTTATTACCACCTGCCACTTCCTGCCTAGCACTGATATTGAGGGGATTCTAGTAACCCTAGAGAACATGGTGGTTACACTGGTTTTGGGGAAGGAATTTTAGCTCTTTCCAGGTTCTGCCATAAAATATAGTTACGAAGTTGCAGAAAACGGAAATGATCCCTATGTGGCAAGTTATAGTCTCTTTGGAGGGCCTCAAATGAGGTAATACCTGTCATGGTGAGGAGTTGAAAAATAAAATGAATGCCATAATGGCACCAACCCCAAAATGCAGTGTCCATTTGAGCTGGTTGAAAGTGCTTATCCTTTGATATAAGTCACAAATAGAACAAGCATTTGTCAATACTGAATGTTTGCTTGCTGGCATTAGCAGTGGACATGCAGGAGTTAGACAGATGCAGTATAGGAATGGAAGTGATGTATTGAACTGACGCCAACTCCACCCCCACCCTGCAGAGATGGACAGGCATTGGGGTGTGCCTTTGGGTTGTCACCCATAACGGTAACAACATTTCACCTCACCCTACCCTGCAGACACCGACAAGTTTCGAGGTGTGCCTTGGGGTGTTCAAGCTTTACACTTGCCTCATTCCATAAGGAAATACGTTGAAATGGGTGCAGTATAGGAGAATGGTGTGAGTTCTGGAGCCAAAGAGTCCGAGGTGCACCTTGATGCCTGTCACTGGCTGCAGGGTGGGTGTGGGTGTGTGTGTGTGTAGAATGGCGTGAGCATTACTGTCGACATTCCCAAGTCACACCCCTGATGCCTGTCAGTCCCTACAGGTTGGGGTGGAAACCTGTCAGACCCTACAGGGTAGGGTGTTATGGTCGGAAACCCTAAGGCCCTGGGTGTTTCTTTGTATTTTTACTCTAAGGCCTGGATATTCAAACTGCGCCACAGAGTAGCGCAATAGCAGGAGCAGGCACAAGTGCAGTGCGCCCATGCGCCACACGCGTGATATTCAAACACAGCACAGGCCAAGGTCCGCTTGCGCAACACAACTGAATATCACACCAACTGCACCATGGCGCAACCAGGGATGTGCAGTGGTGCAGGGCTGATGCGCAGTAGCACAACCAGGGATGTGCAGTGGAGCAGGGTAGTAGTGCAGTAGCACAACCAGGGATGCGCAGGGACAGGATGCAGGGGTGCACCACCCATGGAAGCCATGGGTGGAGGAGCATGCAGCAGACCAGACAGCGCCTCCCGCACCCCATGAACTGCACAACCTGTTGTGGGCTGGATGAACCACCAGCCCGTGAACACCAGCACCAAATCCACAGCTGGGGCACGGTGCCCCAGCACACCCCCTGGCAAGGAGTGACCACAACACAAGGAGGGCCAGCCACCCAGTGCCACCCCATCCGACCAATGCAGAGCACACCCTGCACAGCAATCCCCAGACACCCTGCCCAGGAGCAGCGCCCAACAGTGCATGGCACCGAATGCATGCCACCACCCCCACTATGACAGTGCAACCGTGTGCACCATGGAGTCATGCATTGCAGCCCCACTGTGAGAACCCTGCAGCGGGCTGCACCAGCCACCGACGCAACAACTGCAGACACAGTGCCACCCTGCACGGCCCCCCCCCATGGCACAGCAGAGAGGGTGACCCTGCGCCGGTACCCGAGGGACCCCACATGCAGCAAGGCCTTCCCTGGACCCCACCACCAGCAGGACAGCACCCTGCACACCCACCCAAGCATACACCCTGTCCCAGCACTGGCCCGAACAATCAGCACAGATGCCCACAGTGGTGCATGGAGGCATGTACCACACAGGATGCAACACAGGGCGTGGACAAACACCCACTCAGACGCAAGGGCACCCCAACACAGGGACACAATAGCGGGCCAAAAAATTCCACTGGCGTGCAACCACTGATGCTGTGTACCCACGGCCTGCACCCCACCATGGCACAGGTGTACCAGCCATCCTGCACGTGCACCATGAAGCCGTCCGCCACCAGCATGCGGCCGGAGCACAAGTGAAAGACATCAGAGCACAGACCCCGCAACAGACACCAGCGACAGCATGGAGGGGGATCAACAACAGCATAGGCCACAGTGCCACCCGAGGCAGATGTGCACCATACCAGTGACAGGAGGCAAGCTGCCATTGCGCCGGGGCCAGAGGGTGGCCAGCATGGACAGCCACCACTGACATGCCAGCAGACCGTGCATACCACAGACATGCAAGGGTGCCAGCTGCACGGGCCATGGACATACTGACAGTGGCGCCAGGGACACGGTGCATGCGCCAGGGATCACTGCACACAGGTATCCAGTGCACAAGGAACAACACATATACCACAGACAGGGACCGAGTCCCCCACCCACACCATAGGCGGGTCCCTGCCGGACACACACATGCCCAGATCTGCACCACCCCCAACGCCATGCACACCACTGCAGCACCATAAGCCCACTGCAAATCAGAGACCACCACAGTTGTTATAATAAAACGTATGTATTAAAGATGTGTAAGAAATACAAAACATATATACAACTATTTACAATGGGGGGTGGGCATGGGGCAAGGGTGAACAACTGGGAGTGGGATGAAGGAGTTTGAGGGTTGGTTAGTCAAGGGGGAGAATACAGTTCAGGGACATAGTGGGCCTAACGCTGACCCCTCTCCCCACTTCGGTCTCTGTGCCTTCTCCGGTGCCGCCATCCTCCGCAATGATCAAGTCTCTGTAGCAGCTCAAGGGTGGCCCTCACGAGCTGCAGCAGCTCCTGCACACTCCGCTCGAGTGTGGTCCAGCGTTGTCCACCTAGGACAAGGGAGCAGAGTCATTACGCGTGACTGGCCAGACCCCTGCAGCCCCCCATTGTGCATGGCATACAGCCATGGGCCATGCCCCTGTGATGGCATGCGACCACCCACAGTGACTGTGCCCACATGACCCGCCTACCCAGGCACCCACATCCATGTGGAACGCTGCACACACCCACCGCCCATGTCCCGCACAGCACCACCGTTGCCGTACTGTGACATGGCTATGCGGTGCGAAGGCAGTGGCACAGCCATGTACCCAGTGTACGCACAGACCATCTTTGATGCCCACCCACACATGCAGTGCCACAGGGCAGTGCTGAGTGTACCATGTGGCGTGCATGGCAGTGGGGCCAAGTGCTGGTGGCCATGCCCCGCCACCACCCCTGCAACCCAGCATGCACAGATGTAAGGGGAAACACGGCACTCACCTGTATCCAGGCCAGCTGGGCGCTGCTGGCCCATGGCCCCTCCACCTCATCCCTGCTGCATCTGCGGCGCACCCGCTCTGTCCTGCTCCTGCTGTAAATGGGCCTGCCTCGCCCTATGGCGCTCCTCTGGGCCTAGGGTGCAAACATGGAGAGGGAAACATCAGTACAAACCAGTAGCAAAGCCCCACCCCCGGTGTGTGCGTGCCCGCACAGCCCAGCCATGATGCACCCCCACCCCCATTAGACGGCCCCAACCCCCCTGCAGGGTGGACACATGCACACCGCGATACCCGAACGGACGTGACCAGTGTATGGATGGAGCACCTACTTGGCCGTGGCACGGCGCCTCGCTGGGTGCATGCCTGCAGATGCCCCAGTCTGTCAGGGTCCCTCCGCCATAGGTCGCCATACCTGTGGTGACACTGCTCAGCAGTCCTGGTGATCCCGGTTGCCTTCTCCAGGCCATCAGCCACCTCCTCCCACACAACACTACATGGCCTGTCCAGGGGATCCTGGCCAAACAGGGCACCAGCATGAGGCTCAACTATGGCCACCAAGTTGGCCAGCTCTATAGCGCTCCACATCTGTGCTCTCCTTCGTGCCATCCTGCGGTGTGTATCTCTATCAAAATGGCGCTCTGTAGCGCGTGTGCCCCACGTGCGGAGGCAGCGCGGTACTGCGCTGCCAGTCCCCATCACGCTGTCACCAAACTGCACAATAGGGGTGCACCCATGCGGACGGATGGTGCCTAGGGGGCAAAGGTCGACCGCAGGGTCAAGGGTCTGTCCGCGCATGGAGTGCCACAGCGCTATTAGGATGCCCTGCATGTAGCGCAGTAGGGTGCTTGTGTGTGACACCCTGCAGTGGCCTTCTGCGCTGTGGCTCCATGGCGCCTGCGGCGCACCAGGGCATGAGCGCCACACGGGCGAACAGTGCACTAGCGCCACAGGCACAGTGGTGGCCATGCCCTGCACTGCCTGCCGCACGCGTCGGCGTCAGCACCCCGGGCATGCGCCATGTGGTGCCGATTGCGCACGTCACAGTGCTGCGCCATAGCCTGAGCATGCTCAACAACATTACGCAAGGCACAACAGCGCGATATTCAGCCAGCATATGCAAATCAGCTCATCAGCCATTCCACGGCGCAACCACTGCATTAGCATCCACTTACAGTTGCTCCTCACCTCATTTGCATGCGTTGCGCTGTATAAATGTGACATGGGGCTGCAGAGGACAAAGTTTGGTATTGCAGTCTATTGTGGTGGGTTGCATGCTGTTTGGATGTGGGGACTGTGGTTTGTGAGGGCTGAATGGGACTGCACAGTCAAAGGTAACACATGTCATTCCCACAGGCTCGATCATGACCGAACGTGAAGAGGAGGAACAGGGACGGGGGAGAAGGAGGACGCTCAACTTCACCCGGGCTGAATCAGATGCCCTGTTTGAGGCATATCTTGACAGGGAACTGCTGCTCAGCGGACAGCGGGGAACGCCACAGGCCCATGCTGCGGCGTGGGGTGAGGTGGCGCGTGCCTTGAACCAGCATGGCAACCACCAGCGGTCAATGCAGAAGTGTAAGAAGAAGGTCTGCATGGACAGGAGGAGGATCAAAGATAAGGTGGCTGCCATCAGGGCTGCACGTGCTGCCACCAGTGGGGGCCAGCCGGATGTGCCACGCCTGATGCCACAGAAGGAGCGGATGGCTGGCAGCATGCAGCGTTGTGTCATCGAGGGCATTCCTGGTGGTGGTTTCCAGATGGGTGGCAGCCCATCACTGCATGGTAGGTCCTGTGCTGTCACTGTGTTGGTGGTGGAGAGAATGCCACAGGGCAGGGCAGAGCCACTAACGCTGTTGTGTTCCCTTACAGCTCCTGAGCGTCTACATGGGTCAGCGGTGGCGTGTGTGTCCAGCGAGGGGGATGCCCTGGAAACAGAGGATTGCCCATCCACCTCCACAGTTGTCCAAGGGACTGGACTAGTGCATACCTGCATGTCTGTCTGGACTGATGAGGGTGGTACGGGTGCGGACAAGGCCCTACCTGTGTCCCAGCATGACAGCGCCATGGTCTCCAGCATGCTGGGACACGGATTGGTGCCTGATCCAGCAGCAATGATGATGGACCACACGTCCCAGACACTGATACATGTGGGACGCAGGATTGTCCCACAGCAGCAACGGCACGGGCGTTGCCATGGGTGTTGCCACCATGGAGGCCTGCGTAACAACACAGTCCCAGCCTGTGCTTGTATGCCCCAGTGGGGCAGCACTGGTGTGCATCCACAGTGGTGAGGCTATTGCAGCCGCTGTGGTGGCGCCGGTGAGCCCTGGCGATCAGCAGCCGGAGGGGCAGTGCCAGCAGTTGGCCAGTGGCGACGGGGGGGGGGCAGTGGCAGTGCACCACGTATGGACATGCCCCAGCGTGGCTCTGGTGTGCACCACTCATTGTCAAAGGGTGCTGGCCAGCAGGGCCAGGAACACCACAAGGGACAGCATGCCGGACCGGCGGATGACCTCTTTGACGAGTACAGCCATCTACTCCAGGCTTTAGTAGATCAGCAGATGCGGCTTGTGACGGCGGTGAATGCACTTAGTGCAGTTCTGCGCCAGGCAGAGGAGTGGCACAGCAGAGACCACGGTCTGCTCCTGGCAGAGATGGCCTGGCAGCGGGCAGATGTGACCGCTGCCATTGACAGGCAGACCAATGCACTGACAGCTGTCATGGCTACATTGGGCACCCAGTTCGGTGCCCATCTGCCGCAGACACCGCACAGTGTCATGTCCACCCCCCATTCCCGGCGCCGTGCAACACCTGCTATGTCGACACCAGGTTCGGCCGTGGGCATACCAAGCATGCCTGGCGCGGGCATGTTCGGTGGGCTGCAGACCCCTGCGTGAACACAGTTGCATTCACGCAGCGTCACCCCTTGGGGGACCGTCGGTGCCGCCCACGCATCCGTGGCGGCCGTGGAACTGTGCCGCATGACTGACCTGTCTTCCATCATGGCCACTGTCTGCTGATGCCCTATGTGCAGTGTGGTGTGCGACGCACGGGTGGGGTACCTGGCCCTGCACACACACGGTCCCTGTGCACACCCTTCCGGCTGCTGGCCACTGTGGCGTGTGCATGATGATGCCTGTGTTGCGCTGTCCGCCAGTGTGCAATGGTGCCCAGCATCTGAGGCATGCACAGTGATGACCACTAGGCGTGGTCATGTGTGGAGGTAGTGGTGGCATTTGGGGTTGGTGTGCCGTCTACCCCTTGTGCATGTCGTGTGTGTGTGTGTGTGTCTGCGCGCACGCGCACGTGTTGTGTTCGGCCCTGCCCATCCCTGATGCCGTGTGCGGTGCCACACTCAGACCCATTTCCTTACCGCCATCCACCCCTGGTGTTCTGCCCTGCCTGTCTGTGGGCTGCCCCGTGACATACCTGTGTTGACCAAAGTGCTCTTCTGTAATGGTGTCCCTGTGCAGCTGTGACATCCGGATCAGGCAGGGGTCTCTTTGCCCGGGGGTGGCTGCCCATCACCAGCTGGACCGGCATCCTCATCGTCCCCACCACTGTCCCCATCTTCGAACTCTACGGCTATCCCACAGTCTGTGGCCATGTTGTGCAGGATACAGTAGGCCAGGAATAGCCCACAGGCCTTCGAGGGGCTGTACTGTAGGGCACCACCAGATGTGTCCAGGCACCGGAATCGTGCCATCAGCATCCCGCACACCCACTCGATGACATTCTGTGTTGTGGCGTGTGCCTCACTGTACCGTAGCTGCGATGGGGTCGTGGGGCGCCGGTATGGTGTGAGCAGCCAGGGACATAGTGGGTAGCCACTGTCACCTGTGTGTAGAGGGTGGACATTAGTATGGTAGTCTGCATCGCTTTGCCATGGGCCAACAAGGCCGGTACCCATGGCACCTCTGACTATGCACCCCCCCCACATCTGCTCATGTCGTCCTATGTGATATGCATACCCACCCACTAGATGGCCAGTGGGGATGTCCCCACTCTCAAACCTGTGGCACAGTGTGGACTGGTGCCAGATGAAGGCATTGTGTGCTCCCTCAGGGTGCGTGGCACAGACATTGGTATTACGTCCCCTGGCATCGTACACCACCTGGCAGTTGATGCTTGCATACCCCTTCTGATTTATGTATGATACTCCGTCCGGGCCAGGTGGCGTGTGGATGGCCACATGGGTGCAGTCAATGACCCTGAGCACGCCAGGCAACCGTACTACCCTGTGGAACTCCTGTATGTGTGCTGTGCGCTCCGCCTGTGCACTGGGGAAATGGATGTACTCCACAGCATGTGACAGCAGTGCGTTGAGGAATTGTGTGAGTAGGCATGACGCGGACAACTGGGTTATGCCTGTCATGTCCCCTGTTGGTCTCTGGAAGGTGCCTGTGGCGAGCAGGCACATGACGGTTGTCACCTTCATCTCCACTGACAGAGCATGGCTCCATCGTGTGGGTGCCTGCATCTCATCACTGCACAGCTCACAGAGCTGCCTCAGGATCACCCAGTTCAGGCAGTACCAGCCCACAATCTCTATGTCAGAGTAGTGTTTGAAGCTGGTGCGGTCTCGGTACTGCCTGTTCTGGGCGTACCGCCGACGGGCCCTTCCACGGCCGTGCCCCCCTGCTGCCTGCCTTCTCACACCCCTCATTACTGCCTCCATCTGGAAGGTGGCGCTGGCCATGTCCCCCCCCCTCCGGAGGCCATTATCCCATTCCCCCCGCTGTCCATTCCTGATGCTCCTCCTGCACTGGGTACACCTCTGGCCTTTGGCTGTGGCTGTCCTGCTTCCTGCCACTGCTCTCAGTCCACTGTGGCACTCTACAGACCTTCCTGCACAGTGGCACAGGCTCCCCACTCCTACCCTGTTTCTGGCTCAGTTCTGGTGGGCCCAGTCCTGCTCCTGCCCAGTCCTGCTCACTGCTACCTACTGTACTGCCCTTGTGTCTGTCACCACGCTCCCACCTGTGGCTTCCCTTTTGTGTTCTTGCACCCCCTCTCTTGCTCCCTTTTATTTTGGATCATTTCCACTGTTGCGCAACTTCCGCTAGCTCCCCTATTGCGGACAGCGCATGCTGTTGAATATCGCACTGCGCATGTTATTCATGGTTCTGCCCACTACAGTTGTGCATGCATTCATTACTGTTGCGCTCTGGTGCATTGCTTATTGCGCTGCGCAGCCACCTCCCACCGAATATCGCACAATGGTGCATTTCCGTACTTGTGCTGGCGCATCACTGTTGCGCATGGTGCAATCCTTTTGAATATCCAGTCCCAAGTTTTCAACATGGGCTTTTTGTGACCCCACCACATGAACAGTTGCACTATCAGTTTGTTAGCCAAAGGTGATTTTGCACAGTGACTGCGTCATTCAACGCCACAGGTGTGAAAACACATTTCGAACATGATGTGAAAAATGACAGCTGCACCGTTCATAAGGAGGTGTACAAAATGGTAATGTTGAAAATCTGGCATGAAAATATAAAAAAAACTGGTGAAGTCACGAGTGTGCATAGAAACTGTGCAACGCACACCCGTAATGCAATTATTTGAGGGATTTTTTTGCACCAGATTTTCAGTGTAGGCATTTTGGGACCTCCGCTCATGAACAGTGTTACTGCGATTTTCTTAATCTGTCCTGAACGCTGATTTCCCACAGCGACTGCGCTATTCTGCACTGGAAGTGGGAAAACACATTTTGGCCAGGATGTGAAAACTGACAGCTGTACTGTTCATAAGGATGTGTGGAAAAATGCCAATGTTGAAAATCTGGGGTGAAAATATTACAAATTTATAAAGTTATGAGAGTGCATAGAAACTGTGCAATACACTCTCGTAACATAGTCATTTTATGGACTTTTGTGACCAGATTTTCAACATTGGCATTTTAGGACCACTGCTCATGAACAGTGTCACTGTGATTTTCTTAATCTGTCCCGAACACTGATTTCCCACAGTGGCTGCGGTATTCTGCACCGGAAGTGCAAAAACACATTTCGGCCAGGATGTGAAACATGACAGTACATTCATAAGGAGGTGTGAAAAAATGTCAGTGTTTAAAATCTGGAGTGAAAATAGTACAAAATCACAAATTTGTGAGTGTGCGTGAAAACTGTGCAATGCACGCTCGTAGCACAGTCATTTTTGTGAATTTTCTTTCCACCAAATTTGCAACATAGGCTTTTTGAGAGCCCACCTCATGAACAGTGACACTGTCGTTTCGTTAATCGGTCCCGTAAGGTGATTCTGTGCAATGACTGCGAAATCACCTTTCAGGACCGAAAAACCAAATAACAGTCACTGAATTCATGAGGTGGGATCCAAAGAACCCCATGTTGAACATTTGGTGCAAAAATTCAAAAAACATGACCGAGATGTGCACCAAAGTTGAAAAAAACCCTGTTTTTGCCATCATACAGCTTACTAGCATTTCTTCAGTTTGCGGTCGGCTTTGAAGAGTGCAGACGTGTTCCTGCTCCATGGAATATCATCGCGCCAGCCTCTGGAGGTAAGTATAGGGTGAGGGGAGGAGGGGTATGCAGAGGGTGGGCGCGGGTTGGGGGAGCGGGCAAGAGAGGACCATTTTTCTTTTGTTACAGGTTTTTATTTTACAAAGACGACGGACTTTTTCCGCGCTGGGGTGGTCTCCCAGCATGGCACCTGGAAGTTTGGAGGGTAGTGGAGCCAATGAAGGATTGGGCACCCCCGTAGGTCATACAGTGTGGGGGGGGGACACATGAGGATGCTGGAGTTTTGCCACGCTGGAGTGGGCTCCCAGCGTGGCACCTGGAAGTTTTTTTGGGGGGCACTGGAGCCAACGGGGATTGGGCACCTTTGTTGGACATACACTGTGCTTGGGGGGGGAGTGTGCATGAGCCGAGGGGGATGGGGCACATACAACTACCACTACAGTCAGCGGTGGTGATGTATAGGCAGTTTGCATACTGCTGATGGCACGGCAGTATGCACATTGCCTACACGTTACCACCGCTGACTATAGTGGTCGTTTGCTTTCAACTGTATGTCACTGCATCTGAACTGCTGTCATAGCTGGGACATTCATTGGTGCGATGCAGCCACACGTACAAAAACGCTCAGGGCATTGAAAGCGGGGGGTGCCACGCCTACGAAAACCTGTATGGTGGCAGTATGTTTCTTGCACATAAAAATATGCTTGAAAATGTCAATTGGTATTTTAGGTGATTCCAAATTTTAATGACTCCATCAGTGATTTTAGTGAAATTACAAAATGGAATGGAATTACTTGGAGTGGAGAACAAAATAGGTGCCACATCATATAAATCATTTAATGTGAATTCTGTATCTTTCCATAGAGCAATATAGTTAGGATCAAGCCGTAAAATGGTGGTTTTAAGGAAAGTAGCTCTTGCGTACCACTCCAAGTTCGGGAGATTGACTCCTCCTGTGGCTGTAGGGAGATGTAAGATCGAATAATGAATCCTAGGGCATTGCCCATCCCAAGTAAAGTTAGACATTAATTTCTTTCACGAAGAAAAATAATATCAAGGAGGCCAAACAGGAATGTTCTGGAAGTGGAATAGTAGCCGCAGCAGAATATTTATTCTAATGGCCTTAATTTTTTTGAAAAAATGTAAGGCGGAAGGCACTCCAGTTGTTTAAATCTTGTTCTATTACTTGCATTAAGGGTTCGAAATTGATTAAATCTGAATTGGAAATATCCTGCAGTATTATTATATCCAGATATTTTATTTTGACCCGACGTCACCAAAGGGGGAGTAAATCTTTTAAGGAAGAGGAGGGATTAAAACCAAGGGACAGAACTTCAGTCTTACCCACCTCCCTCTTTTGATGATACCCTTCCCTATGCACCCTTGCATCCCACTAGCCTTCCCCAACTGCCTTGTCATACTGCCTGGCAACCTTTAAATCATCAGATATGATTACCCCCAGGTCTCTTTCCTGCTTGGTGGTCATCAGTACCATTGCACCCATTTTGTACTCCGGCCTTGGGGTTCTGTGCCCTAAAGGAATCATTTTGCACTTTTTTGCACTGAAACCCAGCTGCCATACCCTTGGCCACTCCTCGAGTTAATTCAGGTCTCTGCTCATCCTTTCCACACACCCCCAAGTGTCCAGCTTATTGCAGATTTTGGTGTCATCCATAAAGAGGCAGACCTTCCCTTCCAGCTCCTCTGCAATGTGACTTATAAAGACATTAAAGAGGACTGGTCCCAGCACTGATCCCTGAGGCACTCCAGTGGTCACCCTCCGTCCCTTGGCTTGAACTCCGTTTGCCATCACCGTCTGTCGCCTATCCCTTAATCAGTTTTCAGGATAAGCACCCTGAGGTGCAGTATCCCATTGATGTTATGTAAACTTTGTTGTTTTTTGTAATGTAAAACCTTAATTAAGCCGTGGAATGTTTTACTTTACAGTAAGTGTGATCTGGGCACATTTTGAAAGGGATAACAACAGAATTAAATGCTCTGTTCATTGGGCACTCTGCTTTTTGGTGAAAACAAATTATGAGATATGTCCTGTCAGCTGTGGCAGTCAAATTCATACTCTGAACAGCCTGAGCTAAATGTTTAGATTCTGCTGGTCCCTTTGAACTTTACTGTTCATCTCCTTCTTGGTTTTATTATCCACCAAGCACTCTGTTGAAGTTTCCCAATAGAAAAAAAATCTTTCAAGCAATTGTTTCTCATAAATTATTCATGTAAAAAGGTTTAAGTGATAAAAATGTGTAATTAAACCCAGTGTGGTTTAATTTATTATTGCAGATTCAGCCCAGGCGAACACTGGAGAAACTGCCCCTTCAAGCCAACTTCTATCCTTTGACCACTATGGCCTATATTCAAGATGACAATATTCGGTTGACACTCCATTCTGCTCAGTCCCTTGGAGTTGCAAGTCTTAAAAGTGGTAGGTGTAAATTTTTTTTCTCATTGTGCTGAAGGCATTAGCATTTGTGATAGATGTGAGATGCAGAACTTAGATCCTGATTAAAGTCATCACCCACTCTCCACAGTGGAACTAGCTTAAACTTATAGCTACAGTATTTTTGACTTATGCAATACGAAGTATGTTATGAGATAACTGGCCAGATGAAAAGTGTTATCTTTATGAACATGAAAAGATAATATTTTTTCTTGATGCAGTGTTGTCTGTCTGTATTTTGGTTCAGAATGTTCAGCCTCAGTGGCAGTTCTAACTGTATTCAAATGTGAATAACTTTAAAATGAAAAATGATAGCATGGTACTGAGAACACAAAAGTACTTCAGCACAAGAACATCTACAAAATGAATGGTGTTCCATTTATAGATACCTTTAAGATTTTTTATAATAAACAAAGAATGGCAAATACATTTTTTTTCACTTTTCCGGCAAACAAATGTGAATAACTTGTAAACAAACATGTTAGCATGGTACTGTGAGCATGAAAGTTGTTCAGCACAAATATATGTATAGAATGAGTAGTGTGGCATTTATAGATATCTTTAAGATTATTTTATAATCAACAAAAAATGGCAGAAAATTCCTTTTTCTCCACTATTTCTGTAAACAAATGACCAAAAAAAGCAAAAACAAAAGAAGTGTACAGCAAACTTTTTCATTATGTTCCAACCATATTGTAAAGCCATGGGGCTCTGTAAGTTATATAGAAATAGTAGTAAATCTCAGAAACCACTCCCAGACAAGTACTGTAACTGTAAAAGAAACTGATTTAGTCACACATTTCAAAGTCACAAGCACTTTTTTTTTTTTTTACAAATTCCCAATCATGATGATCCCAAAACATAAGTCTGTATAAACAGAACATGACATGGCCTGACTGAAGATATCCTATTTCATTCACGGCCAATGATATTAAGAAAGCTCACTCATGGATTCGCAATTCATGAGCTATCATAACATCATTGGCCTCTCATGAAGATAAATATGACATCTTCAGTCAGGCCACGTCATACACCCTATTTATGCACTGCCAGTGAGGATAAAAATGGGCAAATATCTGTCATATTTTCAGAGCGGTCAGACTTACAGTGAGAGTATTGCATTTATTCTCACTGTAGGTCCCCCATAGCCAAATTTATTCACACAGTAGGTAGTGATTGGCTGGAGCTGGCAGCACGAGCTCATGACTCCAGGCAATCACATTCATATAGTCAGACCTTTCAAATCTTCCTCGAGGTTATCTCTTTCATCAGGCCACACTTATGGAACTAATAGCCGCCAGGTTCTAGGACCACACAGAATCTTTTGCAAGTAGTCAGGCAGGGGCCACCCACAACATCAGATGTTGGCTCATACATAAACGTGGGTGGCCACTCCTCTCTTCAGGTATCCGCTACCCTTCCCCCCCCGTCAGTCAGGCTTGTCAGACCACTGAAGGAAATGCCACTGCAATAGCTGCTGTTTTTATTTTCTCTTGTAAAAAGTAATCACTTTTACAGTGATTATCGGCAACCTGTGTGTCATTGAAGGAACTGATGAGACTATTTGGCATTGGGGCCGGCCCACCAGCGCAGCAGTTGGATTTCCGCTTGCGACGCCAGCGACCCAGATTTGGAAGCAGACTCGGGTCGTTGGAGGGCCAGCCGGGGGAGAGTGGCTTGAGTGTCCCATGACAGCTCGCCTCTCGGGAGGGGGAGGCCAATGCCCGCAAATTACTCTGACCAGTGGAAGCTCTGGGTACTGCAAGCCCCGCAGGGGAAGGGCGGCCAGAGCATGCTGTGGATGTCGGCACATGTGCCTTGACGTCATGGTCTACACAGCGTAGGGGGAGGAAATGGAAGATAACACCTGCCAGGACTGGGGAGACGGGCTACCCGGAACGTGCCTCCGATGTGCCCCTGCTCACCCTGCTGCCTCCAGACTGATGATACAGTGAGTAGCTCGGGGTGTTGGGGCCGCACCTCATCCCTGCCTGGGGGGAAATCCGAGGCTTCATGGGGGACACGGAGTCAGATGTGGGTAGAGCAGGGAGGCAGGAGGATGACTCCTTGGTGGCCCTGAAGGGTCGGGGCTGGCAGGACGAGGAGGGGAATAAACTGCAATTTCAAAAAAAAGAAGCTATTTGGCATTGTGAGTGTCTAAACAAGATCTACATCAGCGACTCCCACGACGTTTGTATCTGCTCCCTAGGCCCAACCCACAACGTGAAAGCCTGCAAAATCTGGTGGGGTTTCAGTTCCTCAACCAGGCAATGCCGTAAAGGGGCACTCGAGAAACATCTTCTGGAGTGAGAAGGAGCTCCAACAGAAGAGTGCACGTCACCGGCCCAGTTGATCGAATCCTGGTTGTCCCCACTTTGGGACAAGGCATCAGGAGGTCACAAACACAAGCACCAACACAAGGAGAGAGTCTTCCTGGCGCATTCCAGGTTGCCCCTTCGCTCTGCAGGTATGACCTACTCAGTGCCATCGTCCGCTCCAGCAGTGACACTGCTCAGCCCTCCCTGACCGTCAACACCACACCAAGGGTAAAGGTTTGGCACAGGTGCTACCAGGCCTAGTACAGTTGGTACGTTGCTGTCAATATTGGGGACTTTGCCTCCCCTGTTGGCTCCTCCAGTTGCACCCATCGACTCTACGGGCACCGATGCTCAGGTGATTTTATCATCCTTCTCAGACATGATTAAATGTCTGCTACCTTGCCTCCCGGTTCCCGGGGGTCCGTCAACAGGGTCTGTCACTAACCCCCTATCAACACCTCAAGGTACACCCTTGCCACAGCAGCCTCCTAGGGCACTGCCAACATTTCCAGCCTGCTCTCTTCTCCCTGTTGACCCGCTCTACAATGAGTAGGAATACAATCCTGATTTAATAATGCACAATGAGGAGAAAGATGCCGAGGACTATGCTGAAAGTCATTATGACCGTGCACCAACTCTACGGTCTCAACTTGCAGTGAGGACTCTGTGGTAAACACATTCCAGTTCCCTCCAGAGGATCCCACTTTCCTCACCATGATGCAGCAGTTGCAAGCTACCATGGGCTTTGATCTGGAAGAACAGGGCACTACTAAAAAGAATGCAATAGAATTCCGGGAACTGCCAAAACCGACTGTAATTGTGGTGCCTCCTCTGCTTCCTACTTTAAACAGTGCCACTTTTACTACCTGGTACAGGCCAAACAGTATTCCAGCTGTACCCAGGAAGGCAAAATGTACATGGCCCCTTCTGGGAAGCCATTCTATGCAACACAACCCGAGATAGACTCAGTGGTGATTAATGCTGCCCATGAATAAGTGTCAGACTGGATGGGCCTTTTCTGCCGTCACCTTCTATGTTTCTATATCGTGATCTAGAGCCATAGACATTCCTCCAGATATTTTTCTCATTTTCTGTCTAGCCCAGGGGCACAGGTCCTCACTGTGACAAGGGAAACAGAGACCTGAGGCAAATATATACCATAGATCCTGCTGTTCCCAGTCATGGGGCATAGGGCTTTAGTCCAGATACTTCCTCGTCCCTCAACTAGACAAAGAATTCAGGGTCTCTGGTGGGCCTTAGTGCTATACCCTTACTTATCAGAGGTTGCACATGATATCTAGAGAATCCACCTTCCCTGTTACGGATAGGGGACTAATATTACCCATAGCAAAGTAAGTTGTCTGCCTTCATATATCAATTTGGAACCCTCATAGCTCATACCTGAGGTTTCTATGGTTAGGGGACCACCATCATTGCAGTCTTTTGGCCTTGTAGCACGTAGCCTTGTACTGGGTATTCAACCAGTGCTGGGAACGGGCAGCACTAGCCTCAGCAGAGATGGTTTGTACATCTATCCTTATCAGGAGGTTTGGCTTTGGTAGCCCCTCCAGGAAATAAGGGGCATCCCATTCCTTCCTGCTGTGCAGGATAACACTGATACCCTGATGGTAAGCTTAAAGTTTTGTGTAGAAGGGCATTACCCCTCTCCTGGCAAAGGCATTTTCTGTTAGCCTTACCTCCCTTTCCTTCTTGACAAGGAGTACTAAATGCGAAGTTAGTGGAGGGGATGACTCGGGTCCTTTTGATCTTCATTTAATCAAGGGGGATGGGCCACTGTAACCACAACAGAGCTTCCAATGATCAATCTTCACCATTTATTACCATGTATGGGTTTGTGTTGGAGGCACTAGGACCCTTTGGGTGCAGAAGCTTTCGCAGCTTAGAGCTAGGGGGCCAGCGTTGGTCACGGTGCTGCCCATGAGGCAGACATATCACATGGTGCTTGTGGACTGGTCAGTAACCGATGCCAGCCCCCTGCACACCTCAGTTTTGTCTTTCTTGTTGTTGAGGCAGCTCTGTGGGAGCTAAAGCTTCAAATATTTTAACTGTGTGACATCTCTTGCTGCCATTTTTCACTCCATGCTGTCCCCTTTTCAGACTTTTTTTATACCACCTTTTTCCCTTTCTCTGCCTCATAGCGCTAAGTCTCTTTTTTGCTGTTTTTTTATTTTCTACTTCAGTCATGTCCGACTTTTGTGGCAAAAGAATAAGGATGCCCCTCCATGCTTCAGTGCCCCATGGGAGACCTAAGTCCATCTGGGATTGGCATGACTGCTTTTAGACCTGCCTTGGAGCTGGCCATGACATGGACCATTGCGATGCCTTCTTCTCCATGGATTTCCATGGCCAAGAGATCTACGTGATGAAGTTGGGTCATCAGCCCCCACTTTTGGAGGCAGGCTGCACACTTTGTAAGGTCCCTTGGCTCTTCCCCTGAGCCCTCTCCCCAGTACTACACATACTGAGGGAGATCAGGCTTCTCCTAGTCCTCGCCTCAGTGAGACAGAGAGCCTTGGGGAGGGGTGGGTGGACAGTTGGCCTTCCACAGGGTGGCGGCTGTGCACCTCTCCCAGTCTATAGCCCCTCCAGTGCAGTGGACACTCCCAGTAGTGAAGTCAAAGCTATATGCTGGGCCTACACCAACAGGCACTTTGGCATTGTGGCCTGGTGATGCCTCGGCGCTTGGCTCTGAGGCAGGTGCCAGTGAGCAAGGTAAAGCTGGCCACAAGGCCTGGTCCTCTCCCAGCACTGCTTGTGGTGCCAGGAGAGGGAAGAACACCAGAACTGGGCCTACTAGGTGTCCTGTAGAGGTATTCTGGATCTCTTCCCCTGAGCAGTGTGATGACTTGGGGGTTCGGGACCAGGTTAGCCTCATCTCCTTACAGGACTCCGGCAGTGAAATGGGTCTTCCTGGGCCTGGTTCTGGGCCTTCATTGGGGTTGGCATAGTCTCCAAGGGTTTCTCCTTGGCCTGATGCCTCTCACAGCGCCACTACCTGATCGTCTTCTTGCACTGTCCATCATGCCAGGGCAGACTCTGGTGCTGCTTGCGGCGCCATGGTGGGTGCCAATGGTGATGGTGGCACCAGGAAGGGGGTCTGTGCTGTCTTTAGTGTCGAGGGGGTCAGATGATGTTCATGGTGCTGGTTCTCCCACTTCCTTGGAGACTGATGCAGGACCTGCTCAGAGGCCTAGCCCAAGGGGCAGGACATTGTCTGGTGAGGTAGGTGCTGGGTGGTTTCAGTCAGTGGCTCACTCCTTGCCTAGAGTAGGTGGCAGCTTGGGCAGGAGTCACAGCATTGACTCAGAGCCCTTGCTCATACTGGAACCATCATGCCCTGTTGGTGGGGATCGAAGCCATCCCATAAGAACTATATGGCTCTGCTCTCCCCACCAGGGGGCTTCCCACCGAGGGCACCATCTTGACCGCTTCTGCCTGTTGAGCACTCTTTGGTGGATGAGTTTGTTGCGCCCTCCCCCAGGCAAGGTCACCTGAGCGCTCTCGTACCCTTGGCAGAGGACCTGGCCTGGTCATCCATGACCCTTCTCCCTCTCCTCTGTCTTCCCCTCCTCCTCTTCTCCCAGGCATTTTAGTTCCTATGGGGCCTCTGAACCTGGGAACAGTTCAGGGCTTGGGTAAGTGCATTCCCTTAGTACCTCAGGTCACTAGATCAGGCTATTTTCCATCCTGAAATTCCTACACCGCCGCCCCCTGACTTCAGCTCCTCTCATCTCCCACTTCCTCCTCTGAGGGAAGGGATACTTCCATGCATCTTTTCTTTGATGCTGGGTACACCTCATACCAACAGTTCCTGGCGGAGATGATGAGGAAGTTAGGAATTTCCCACTTCAGAAGCCGCAACTGTGCCCACCTGGTACTGTCATTCCTCGTGGAGTACAGCCATGACTCACCAGTCATCCCTTCTTGGCCTCAGCCCTTTACATTGGCATCCAGGAATGTCTAGCTCCGTTCCTCTGTCCCAGCTCCCTCCTGGAGGGGTGGGCATCAGTGCATGTAGCCTCTCTGCCTTCCTAGGTGTATACTTTTTTCCAGGTCCTGGTCATTTTCTACTCTGGTCCCACCAGCAGAACTCCAGATTTTCCCTTCATTTCCTTTTTTCACACACCCCTATATTGGATCCTGTGGTTCGTCACTTACCTTCCTCTCTGTTTTCTATCCTCCTGAGTTTTCCTTTTTGGGGTCCTCCTCCATTGGTGAAGCCCCCATTTTCATGAGGTATATTGCCCAGATGGCCTTGGCCTCTGTTTTAATGGAAAAAAAAGGCAAAACCCACTACCTAGACCCCCCCTTTTCTTTTTCCCTGTTAATCTGGTTTTATTGTTTTTTTCCTTTTTATATTCTGTATCCTTTTCTCTATCCCATGGGCAACCTTGTCCCTCTCTTCTCTTTTCTCCCACTTTGTTTCTCTCCTGGCAACAGAACTGAAGTGTGCAGGGGGTCAACATCGGTTAATGGCCTGTCCATGAGTGCACTATCATATATCTGCCTCATGGACAATGCAATCACCGATGTCAGCTCCCTACCTCTAAGCTGTGAAAGCTTTTGCTCCCCCTGTGTCCTAGCACCTCCAATACAAACCCTGATGTGGTACTATATGGTGAAGATATTCTGGAACATCAACAATTACTGTGGGCCTGATGTCATTGCCTTGGGGCAGAGGCCTGCATGATTCTTGAGACTGTGGCCCTGGCACATTGGTAGTCTTCACCTAAGGTGGCTAGTGCCCTAGTAACTGATGGACAACCCTTCCACCATACATACCTACTGTAATGCCTTCATTTTTTTTATTTCATTTTATTGAAGGGTTAGATCATTGAGAATTAACTCATTTAAAATTGTGACATATGGCAAGACAAATGAGTTACAACACTACAAAACATACAGGACCATCAATACAAAATATAGAGTATAAAATACAAAACATATAGGTACAATTTACAGTAACAAACAATCATAAATATTAGGACAGTGTTAACTAAGTTGAGTACAATAACACTTTGTAATTTCATTGAATCAATAAACCATTGTTTAAGAATTTTTATAGATGGAGATTTTGACCTAGCAGTTTCCTGATAGTATACCTGCTGCACTTTTCAACCCTCGGTATAGTGTCTGTCATTCAAAGTGCATTTGGCCTCTTCTGCAGCCTTTCATGTCCCTCTTGATAACTGTACAGTTACCCTAATAGAGGGCAGCCTGTACTTTTTGGGTGAGATATCTTACATTTGATTCCTCTCATCTGCATTCTAGTCCAGGCTATGAACTTGTATTTTGTTTTACAGACACTTAAGTTGGCTCTTTGTGAGCTAGCCACGAGTTGTGGTTGGTTGCATTTATATCTCTTTGATGAATTTTAGAGCTGTTGGTTCTAATACAGGAGCCTCCTTTTCTGCTTTATCTAAAGAAGGAGTATCCTGAATTCACACTCCTATATTTCTTTGTAAATTTATTTATTCATTCATTTGTTAACTGGGTTGGTGCACTGGTCCAAGGACCTTTTTCAGGCACAGCCCAGGTCAGAGACTGGCACAAACAATGGTAAATACAGTGTGAACGAACAGCAGGGAATCATACATAAAGAAATCTAGAATCCAGTGCAAGTCAGACTACATACAGAGGTGGGGTAATAATAATACAGGTAAACAGTGCTATATACAACAAACAAGGTGTGCATAATAAAAGATGTATATAAAATACATATATACAGAGCAAGGTAGATCAGAAAAACATCAGCAGACCCAGCAGCATCAGGTAAATACACATGGTCCAAAAGAAAATAAGTTAGCAGGAGCAGTTCAGCTGTCCTTAGGATAAAAAAGCAACCAGTGAGCCAGTTTCTGGGTGGGAGAGAAAGGCAACAGGGGAGCACATATGAGGCACATCAGTGCTAGTGGCCTGATGACAGACATAGGTCGAGGAGGACAGGAAGTGGGTTCTTAATAGGGTATTTAGATTGGGGGTGGGAGTCGGAAGAATACAGCTAGGCGAGATTCTGGCATGAGATGTTCAGTTAGGCGGTAGCAGAGTCCTATCTTCTGATTGATGTGACGGATCAGTGAAGCAGTGAGGTCGGAGTAGGTAAGGGATGGGTCCAGGATTACCCCCAGATACTTGAAAGCAGGAACAGTGTCAAGGTGAGCTCCATCCGGGGAGTGGACAGTGAGAAAGCAGCCAGAGTGGCCAAGAGCAGAGACTTGATTTGGAGCCAAATAGCATAGCCTTCGTTTTGGAATCATTGACCAATAGTTTGTTTGAGGAGAACCAACGATGGGCCTTACAGAAATCAGTGGTGAGGGTGGAGGACAGTGGAGAGGGGGAGGAGTCACTTTGGAAGAGTATTAGGTTGTTGGCCTAAAGGAGGGATTTACATGAGAGGCCTTCTGACAGGAGGAAGTTAATGAATAGGGAAAAGTGGAGGGGGCCAAGTATGGAGCCCTGGGGAACATCCACTGTGACAGGCAAAAGGGGGGAGGTCACACTACCAAGGCAGACCATTTGGTTTCTGTCAGAGAGATAGTTTGTGAGCCAGGTGGTAGAGGCAGAGGAGAAGCCCAGGGCACCAAGTTTTGTTATTAGTATGTTGTGATTTACAAGGTCGAATGCCTTGGACAAAGTCAACAAACACTGCACCAGTCAACTTCCCTTCATCCATATTTCTAAGTACATGATCGGTGAAGAGGGCAAGGGCAGTGGTTGTGCTGGGTACCCCTTCCTGAAACAGTGTTGCTGCGGGGAAAGGAGGTTGTATTTGGGGATATGATCAGTGATTTGGTAGTTTACCGCCTTCTCTAGGAGCTTACCAAGATGGTACAGTATGGAGATAGCGCAGTAGTTATCCATCAGGCTAGGGCCACCCGATTTGTGAATGGGAACAATTTTGGCCTGCTTCCATGCAGGGGGGACAGAGGCCATAGTAAGGGAGAGATTAAAGATGAAGGTGAGTGGTTAGGCAATATTGTGGGCCACTAGTTTTAAGAAGCGGGAGATCAACCATCACTACCAGCACCCTCTAGATGGTAGGCTGTGGAGGAGTTTACGTGTCCCAGGAGGGAAATGGTCTTGAAATAAAGGGGCTCCATGAAGTGGCAGAAAGTTTAAGTGGGCAATGGGATGGGGGATGTTTCGCCAGGTAGTTGCTAAGATTGGAGAAATGGGCATTGAGTGCATTCGCAATATTAGTGGGGTCTGTCAGGAAGCCTTGTTGGGTGTTTAGGGGGGAAGGGGACTGCTTAGTAGAGGGGGAGAGCAAGGCATGAATGGAGGACCAGAAACACCTGGGGTTTTCTAGGTGCTTGGACTGGGGTTATTGGAAGTAGGCTGACTTCCTTGAGTGGATGAGGCGCTTGCAGCAGTTTCTCAGGCGACTGTAGTCGTTCCAAAAGGGTGGGGATTATGCGGCTTTATAGGTGGCCCACTTGGTGTCCCTCTCCTTCATCAGCTTGAGGAGGTCAGATGAGAGCCAGCGAGTGTCACCCCCACGCACTCTACAGCTATTGAGTGGTAAATGCTTGTCTTGGGCGAGTGAGAGGGCAGAGGCAAACATGTCCAGAGCTAGGGCAGCATTGGTGGCACTATAGAGGGTAGTCCGGTCGAGGGCTGTGAGTTCATCCTGGAGCCTGAGGGGATCATAATTAGAAAAGTTGCAGAAAGTCAGATGAGTGGGTGGGGGTCGAGGAGGTTTGGTGCACCAGACACAGTAGATGAATGGGTGAGTGGTTACTAATGGCATCAGACAGTATGCCAGCATGGTCAACTTTGTCAGCTCAAGTCATCAGGATCCAGTCAAGAGTATATGTTGAGGTCAGAGTTTACATTAACCTGGCCATCCACCTTCTGGTGTGGTACCAGGAGCCTGCCAGTCCAAGGGAAGCATAGCTCCATTCTTTAAACGTGTAAAACAAAAAAAAATGGCCACTTGCTTCATTGGTCCATAGGAAATGGGATGCACTTGTGACTAAACAGTGCCTGTCCGAAAGACTGGCAAGTTGTATTGCATTCTGTGATAGGTAGTACATTGAGGAACTTCCTGGTGAGATTAATGGCCATTTCACAGGAGGCATGGCTGCATTACTTTTATTTGTTTTTTGCTGCCAGAATGTAAGCAGCTGCTACATGGTATACAGTTCACACTTCCACTAAATAATACAGTCTGGACAGTAAATCCGATAGAAGTGTAACCCCTAGATGGCGCTATCCCAGGGGCTACTACCCCTGCCTGATTTGCCACTAACAGGTTGAGGGGCCTGGATCCAATGGCGGGTGCCTCCACCCAGAGGTCAGGGTTTGCAATAGTTAAACTAACTTGGTCACAGCCCTCTGGGACACTGCAACCCCTTTCTTCCACTAGTGGCCCACACAATATATCAGAATTACCTTCACAGTATACACTTACCCCCAGGTCTGGTTCCGGCACTGGGACCTCCTGTGAAATGAGATACAGTGCAACAATCACAGTACAGTACTTTAACATAGACAAATACCTCAGGTATAACTTTGCTGAAACAAGCAGCTCTGATTTATTTAGGGGATATAACAAGGACAGGGAAATCAGGTTAATTAGCTTATCACTCTAATAATCTCACCTATGGCTCTGTGCACAGGCCTATCCCTATCAGTTACTGTCCCTGGGTACCTAAGCCCTAGTGGCTAGTCCAAACCGTGGCAGCTGGTAGGGCCCTTTCACACAGAGAAAAGGAGAATTAAACAGTCAGCAGTACAGTAATTCCATTTGGATTTAATGTGGCAATTCAACAGGGAGGCGACCTGAATTAGTACTCACGACCTCCAAATAAGATAGGGTCCTTCAATGTCAGCAGGGCTCACTTGAGGTGCACAAACCTCTTCACACATCCATATAAAGAAAGCACTATACCAGGCAGGCTGCATCTGTATCCCGATCGCAATTACTGCACAATACCGGGAGAAC
The DNA here is from genome assembly GCA_016271365.2 of Neoceratodus forsteri. Classification (NCBI taxonomy): domain Eukaryota; kingdom Metazoa; phylum Chordata; order Ceratodontiformes; family Ceratodontidae; genus Neoceratodus; species Neoceratodus forsteri. Next base: position 262,087,163 of record CM057454.1, on the reverse strand, counting down.
ACAGCAGATTCAGTTCCTGACAGACCGAGTGTAATTTTCAGCAATTCCTCCAGTCTTCTACAGGGTGAGCCTGGTTTCTACTCTTCAGAGATCCTTTGATTCTTTTCACAGGACAGGATTCAGTCCTAACAAGCTGCAGACCGAACTCTGGGCCTTACACACTTTTTTGACTAAAACTGCACACTGAAAAGCACAGGGCTTCCTTCTTCACTGCCAAAGCTCAACTCAAACTCCAACCGACAAAAACCGGCACTTCCTTTGAGTTCCTCCCAGTTCTTGACTGGATTGGCTGTCACTCACAATAGACTGCTGCTGTTGGTCCAAAAGGCACTGAAGTCTAAACTACATCTCCCAGAGTCACTGCCCATACAATCCTCTTGTGGCTGGCTCAGATTATGAGTCCAAGTTCTGATTCGTCCAAGACACCATTTTAGAGCTAGCTTACCCCACACTGATTGGTCCAGTTCAGCAGTTCAAAACTAGAATGGGAACTAGCAGACACAGTTCTGACTGCAAAGAAAGCAGGTTAGACAAACTGTAATTTCATTATTACTCTAAATAATTTCTGGCAAACAGTTACATCTTTCAGATAGGTTCCCTTTGCACTCCTAGTGACTGCAAAATGAAGTGAATTGGCAGCAGCTCAAGTGGTACTCAGAGAAGCACACAGTCCCCCATACAAACTAATTATGTCTGCAAGCAGACAGCTCTTAAAGAGACAGTACCAGAGGCTCTAAAAACACTCACTGATAAATGGCTTAAATGCCAAACACCATTCAGGCTTGGAGCATTCAAGCAAGCTCCTGGAAGTCTTTTGGGAACCCCCATTTGCAGGGGGGTTACAGAAGGATGGGTTTTGCTATAATTGTGTCACAGGGTCGGCCCTTGGGAGCATATTCTTGCCATCTGGCCAGACTGTTCTTTTCGGTACTGCTTGGGATTCATTCCAGAGATGTGTGACCTGATGCAGTAGATGTCCTCGAAGAAGACAGAACAGTTATATAACAACTTACCGTAACAGTAGATCTTCGAGAGAATCTCTTTCATCAGGTTGTGCCATTCCACCCTCTCCCCTGTATGGGCTCTGACTACAGTTTCTATGCTCTACTTCATTCCGTAGTTGTTTTCACAGCTCCCTGTGTCACCTGGTAGCAGGGGTGCTGGCATGATCTCCTGGTTCCCTGGACAGTAGTCCACTGAGCATAATCTCCGGCAGGGTACTGAGGAGAGAGAGAGGGGGCCGCCCACGCTTTATATGGACAATGGATGCATGACTTTGCTGTGAGGGGCCCCTGGCTGACTGCTGGCAAGAGTTTTCTTGTGGTCCTCACACTTACACGGTGTAAGTTCCAAACTTGTGACCTAATGAGAGATTCTCTCAAAGATCTACTGTTAAGGTAAGTTCTTACGTAACTGTTCTGTCCCCATACTCTTGGTTCTCAGCGGAGGGGGTATATTCTGATTTGAACTACAGTGTGTAAGCTGTGGAAAAGGAAATTGATATTTTTAAAAATAAGAATCTGCATTCCCAAAGTGCTTTACAAGCAATCGAAGACTGTTAGTGAAGTGACTTTAGATTCTAGGATATGGTAGATACCCCTTATAACAGACAAATGCTGCTTACATGAATGTGTCCATTATAAGGGGGTTCCACTGGATTTCTAAACAAACACACAAAACAGTACACTGGAGTGATTAAACATACTACACATAGGCCTAAATTAACAATTATATTAGAAAATGTAAATAACACTGTTTATGTTACCTTCAAGTGAAGAGTTTTGGCCACTTGCTAGAAATGAACACTGTTGTATTTGTATTTGGAGGCAGTGTATTTGTTATCAGGCAGCCTGTAATTTGAGTTGTACAGTGCCACCCACCAAGATGAATCACTCTGTGATAAAGATGTCACAGTTTGCTGCATGACAAATTGGAGTGTGTGTGCCATTGGCTTGTTCCATGTTCTTGCAGGATCAGAGATATTACACTCAGAAACTGGGAGAAGAGCACTCTAGCCAGGTGGGTGGCACTGTAGTTCCACCCTGCTGTTGAAGAGCAGAAGGACTAGACATGGAATTATCTCCCTTGTTATTCTAAAATATTCCTTGCTAAAACCGTAACTTTAAATTGTATATCCAAACATGCGTCTAATCTGACAACAGTGATGTCTTGTGCAGCTGGATGGAATGAAGGCCTGTATAGCTTTACAGAAATCTGGTAAGCTTCCTCATGTTAAAGCTTCACCCACTGTGGATATACTGTTTCCTTCATAAATAATGGCAATGCCTAGAATGCCCTGAGAGTAAACACATTAACATGATTGAACCTCAAGCCAACACAAAACAAAATGCTGGATACAAAAGGAAACAAACAGCAAAGCAGCTGTGTCTTTAACCCCTTAAAGCTGTTGTAGCATAGATGCTTTAGCTAAGAAATGGTACTTACATTTAAACTTTATTTTGCATAGTGTAATCTTTCATACCAAATTATCCCCAGAATGCTTTGTAGCAGAATAAAAGAATCGTGCATAGCATGAAAAAAGACAGGTCAAATTAAGAATAATTTGCTAAGGGAATTAGCAATTGCAGGTGAACAGAAAAAGGTGGATTTTTATTAGAGATTTAAAGGACAAGTAAACAAGCACAACTGGGGGTAAATCAAATTCCAGACGCTTCTGCCTAGTGGTAAAGTAAGGGATGCTTAGTTACCTCGTGGTAATCTTTACTTCACTTTCTGCTTTCTAAATCTGTCAGAACCCTGCAAACATTTCCCCAAAATGTAAACAAACTCCCTGAGCAACTCTGATGCTGAGCCGCTGCTCGGCTCACAAAATGGCGATGACATGCCAACGTGATGATGTCATGGGAGCGACTCCAGTTCTTTCATTGAAACCTGTGGGCACTGCTTTTAAATGTTGCATGTTGCCACTGTATGTACGTATAAGCATATGTATCAATACTTGGCTTATGCATCAGAGTCTTACCTCAGGTTCTAGAGTACCCGCTTTCCTTATCAGATTCGGGCCTGCAGCATTTCTCACTCAGAGTTCATTTGGCTGCTGTATCAGCTTTCCATGTACCTGTGGATGGTTGTACGGTTGCTCAGCTGAAGGTAGCCCATATGTTCTTGAGAAACACCTTATATATAAAACCTCCTATTTGAAAAACCACTCCTGGCTTGGGACCCGAGTTGTGTTTTGGAAAAGCTGTCTTTGGCTCCTTTTGAGCCCACCACATCTTGTAGCTTATGCTTTCTTTCTAGGAAAGCATTATTTTTAGTTGCAGTCACTTCTGCCCGAAGGATTTCAGAGCTGCAGGCTCTAATGTCTGGGCCTTCTCATTTGATTTTCCACAAAGACAGGGTGTCTTTGCATACTAATCCTAAGTTTCTACCATAGGTGGTGTCTGAGTGTACTTTTAAATCAAACCATCCACCTGTCAGTGTATTTATTATCTAGAGCATGCTAATCCAGGGGAAGCAGTGCTCAGTACCTTAGATGTGCATAGAATATGCAGGTACTATACACACCGTACAAAGGACTGCAGAAGGTCCTCGCATCTTTTTGTTTTGTTCACTTCTGGGAAAGAGGACACCCCAGTTTCTAAACAGTGCTTGTCCAAATGGCTAGCACATTGTATTATGTTCTTTTACAGAAAGTACGGTAAGGAACTTCTTGGCGTGGTTCGTGGTCATTCCATCAGAGGCATGGCCAGTTCTGTAGCTTGTTTTTGGAATGATTCCGCTGCAGAGATCTGTGCAGCTGCCATGTGAAATACTGTCCACACCTTCACTAAGCACTACAGTGTGAGCATTGGCTCTCATAGACAAGCTGGGTTTGGCCTAACTGTGCTACAAGGCCTGTTACCATAAGCCAGTAGGCTCTAGTTACCTAGACTGCTAGCTTTTGGTACTGCTTGAGACGCGTTCCAAAGGTGTGGCCTGATAAAAGAGATATCCTCGAAGAAGATAGAACAGTTATGTAAGAACATACCATAACAGTAGATCTTCGAAAAAATCTCCTTCATTAGGCAATGCCGTCCCACCCTCCTTCCCCCTCAGGGGCCACGACAAAGTATCCTTGTACTGCTGTCACCATTGCTGCCTTTTCCAGCACTCTGTCTTGCCTGGTTTGTGGAGTGTTGGGGTCTCTTCTGGTTCTCTAGAGGGAGGTCCTCTGAGCATGCTGTCCAGTGGGGAACTGAGGAGAGGAGGGGCCACCCGCATTTATATACACGCTGACGTCTGACATCGTTGTGGGTGGCCCCTGGCTGACGCTTGCAGAAGTTTTCATGTGGTCCTAGCACTGACGCAGTTATAGTCCAAAGGTGTGGCCTGATGAGATTCTCTTGAAGATCTACTGTTATGGCAAGTTCTTACATAACTGTTATTTTGGGTCTAAGGTAATTGGTAATCAGTAGGTAGAAGGAGGAGGATTACTACCGCTGTCCAGCAATTATTGTGTGTAAGGTGACAGCTAACAGCTGACAGTACTAGCATAGGTACAATGGGGTGGTAGGCAGCTGCAGGGACTGTGGGGTGCTCTTCTCCAGGCATATGTTCTGGAGGAGGGGACATTGCCCCACATGCAGGACCTTTGGAGAGCTCCATGCTTAACTGGCAGCAGCAAGAGAGGAGATATCTCAGCTGTGAAACCAACTGAACTGGTGTCCACACCCCAATCCCTACTCCCTCAGAAGCTCACTGGCCTGGGAGGCTGGAGAGTGTTGTGCATGGGAAGGAGAAAGGGAGGCAGGGGCAGTCACATGGTGGTCGAGCAAATACCACAAAATCCAGACAGCAAATTGCTTTGCACCCCCCGGAAGGAATCACAGGTACCTAACTCTGTGTGTGTGTGTGTGTGTGTGTGTGTGTATATGTGTTTTGGGGGGGGTGACGCAGAGTCATTCAGAAGAAAGGACAGGGCATATTGGTGGCACTCGGGGCTGAGAGCAGGAGGAAGTTAGCTAGGAGTTTCTTAGTCTTACAGGGCTCAATGATTAGAGGGTGGAAAGGTGGGGGGCAGATCAGGAAAGGAAGGGGGGGTGGTCAGATGCCTTCCTGGAGCATCAGCCATCCAGGATATGTATAGGGTAGGGAGGATGATGGGGTGTGGGGGAGCTAGGGGTGCTAGTACACTTGGGTACCAGTGACCTGGCAAACCAGCCTGTGGAGACAGTGAAGCTGAACTTTCAGAGGCTGGGGGGACAGGTTGAAGACGCACATGGCTTGCCTGACCTTTTACGAGGTAGAGCTGTTTGCCTGCTGAGAGAACAGGAAACTGATGCTGTTTTGTGCTCGCGCACCCATCAGATGGGAACGCTGATGGGGGAGGCCTTCCCCTCGACCCCAAGCCTTCTGTATGCCTTCCCTCTGTTCCCCTTGATCTGCAGGGTGGTTCTCAAGGTGTCCAGTGACAAGACTAACCTGATAGCTCCAGACTGGCCATGTCAGTTCTGGTACCTGGATCTACTTGGCCTCAGCAGCAGCAGGCTCCTGTGGCAGCTTCAGATGCATGTGGACCTGCTGAAAAGATCAGGGGTGATTGTCAGACACCTGGCCCTGCAGTTCCTGCACCTGTCCACCTATAAGAGTATTTTCCCAAAATATCAGTGGGCTCAACAACCCAGTAAAGAGAACACAGTTTCTTCAGTTTCCACATCAGCGTCCAGCTGGTGTGTATTTTATAAGGAAACTCATCTGGCTTCAGCTGAACATTTGAAACGGACCCATGGTGGCCAGTTCTTTATTTTTTTTCTCCTCTTACCCAAAGGGTAAGAGATGAGGAGTAGTCACTCTGACCCCCTCTACTACCCCACTTGACTTGAAGCAAGAATATAGTGATCTGCTTGTACAATATGTTATACTCCAGGGCTGTTTCTTTCAAACGGATGTTATCCTTGCTAATGTTTGTTTCCTCCTAACACCCCTGTGTTTAGGCTTTTTTTAGGCAAACTGGTGGATCTTCTCCAGGGTCGGTTTATAATGGGTGGTTATTGAATCTAACTATGTCCATAGATCTTCATACTTCCCATCCTGCTAAATTTTGAGCCTCTGCGGTTCAGTGATATCTCCATATTAACCTGGCCCATATGGGTGTAGTTGATAATTGGCGTAAATTGTTCTCTTCTGGGATAGCATACACACATTATTCCCCCCAACACAGTAGTTATTCTTGCTTCATTTACTTACTTATTTATGTTTCACTACATATGAACATTTTTCCAATATACAGGATCTTACTTAAATAATCCCCTCACTCTCAAATTGGATTTAGGTAAGGAGCATCGATCTGCTTTTTGGCGCGTCAGAACTTTGCTTCTCAAGGATGAACAATTCTGTGTTATAACTGATCAGATACAGCAGATTGTTCTGGATAATTCCTTTCACGATGCTACTGCCTCTATCCTTTGGGACACTTTGAAAATGGTTCTCCAAAGGAATATCATCTCTTTTGCTTCCCTTAAGAACTATCAACAAAATGAGAAGTCTACCTCCCTCCTGGAACAGTTGCATACATACCAGCTTATTCTCAGGGAGCCCAGATAGTGGTGGATACCATTAAGACTTTGAAAAGAGACTTACAGGCTATCATAGACCTCCCTGTCCAGCAGGGCTTAACTTAAACACACGTACTATGAGGATGATACCAGATGTTCTTGGATGCTGGCCTATAGGCTCAGAATGTGGAGAAGAGCAGCATGTGTGCAGCAGTTGAGAGATCCTGTTACAGAAGATGGACTCGTAAATCTCATCATATGCCGTCTGTATTTCTGGAATATTATCATACCTTGTATGTTGACCCTTCCCCTTCAGATCCTGTTCTAATTCATAACCGTCTTTCAGGACTTCAGCTCCTTACTGTTACTGATGCCCAGAAGGAGTCCTTGATGGCCCCTATCCAAAGAGAGAAGATTCTTATTTTGTTGGTGGCAGCCAAGACACAAAAATGTCTAAGATCTGATGGATACTAGATGGTGTGGTACAAGGTGTTCTCTGATGATCTTCTTCCATATTTACACCAGGTCTTTGCAATGGTCTCTTCTGGTGATACACTCCTCCTTCCTGTCATTATGCCTCTCTCTTGCATCATTCCCCCAAACCAGGAAAGGATCCTTCTTCTCCCTCTTGTTATTGTTTGATTTCTGTTTTGAATGTGGATTATAAACTTTACATGGCCATCTAGGCACATTGACTTGACCATATTCTTCCTTCTGTTATCATCCTGACCAGTCTAGCTTTATCAGAAAGTGCCAGTGATGGATAACATCCATTGTATTTTGTTGCTTCTCAAATACGTGCTTCACAGAGGAATTCCTACAGCTGTGCTCAGTTTGGAAATGGAAAAGGATTTTGATAGGGTGTCCTGAAATTTTTTGTGGGGCACCTTGTCAGCCCTTGGTTTCCTGGATCCTTTCCTTCACTGGCTTCACCACATTTATTATGAACCTCAGGCCTATGCTAGGGTCAATCACTCTCATATATCTCCAGTACAGTTACGGTGAGGTATAAGACAGGAGTGCCCTCTGTCACCCCTTCTTTTCACCTTAAACATTGAACCTTTTGCTATAGGGCTTCATACTAATCTGAAGGAAGAGGGAATCCCATTAGGGGGAGTAAAGTATAATGCAGTATTATACGTGGGTGATATGGTACTTTTTCTTCTTAACCTGGATAAGTCCATTTCAGTGGTTTGGTCCATGGTACACGATTATTGTCAACTTGTGAGATTCTTTTTGAATTTACGGATAACAGAAAATCTCACTTCAAGGGGGAGCTCTTGCAGCGGGCTACACCATAAGGAATGAAGCTGGCCCAGGACCCCACAGAAAACTTCTAACTAGCAGTCTACAGTGGGGGAACTGCACCCTGATGTGGGCCCGCCCCCGAGATCGGCTAATGGTACAAAAGGGGCAGTCCCCCAGCCCAACCTCGGTTCTTTTCCTGCCATCGACCTGCTCACATGAGCTAGACGGACTGTCTTAGTTGACCGCCATTTTTTCGCGATTACTTGTACTTTATTATTTTCTAAAAAATACTAATTTTCTCTGCATGTCTTTGACTTTGTCTGTAGAACTGTGGCGGTCCAAATGTGCTTGTGGCAAGCAGATTCTGTCGAAGGATGGCCATGCTTCCTGCCTCTTCTGCCTAGGCCCTGACCATGATACAGAGTCCTGCCAGCATTGCTTGAAATTCAGCCAGAGGACCAGAACCTGCCGCCAGAAGGCCCTGAAAAGCTTCTTGCTCAAAAAGAAATTAGCAGCGATGGAGAAAGAAATCCAGGGTAAAAGTAACACCTGTTCCCGATCTCAGGGGCCTCATCTTCTTCAAAGGACAAGAAGTCAGATGGAAAGCACAAACTCTGGGATAAGCACAAGGACAAACCCCCGGTCTGCTTCTTGTTCCCGGTCCCCTCACCAGAGGGTGACTGGCTCCAGGTCTTCCTCCCGTGAGACATCAGACTCTGCATCCATGGCAGCCCTCACTCCTTCCGGTTTCCTGGTAGTCATACCACCTGCCCTCATCCTGACATTGAGCGGTGGTTCTTCGGGATTGGGGAAAACATCCTCAGCTTCTCAGCCCCTGAAACTCAGGCCCTTCCAACAGACAGTGGTGTCTCAGCCAGGTGGCTTGGTCGGGTCTTCTTCGGGCGGTGGGTCCTTACCCATTGTCTACCCAGCCTCGGTGTCTGCTAAGTCGGCTCCCGGCTCTGGGGCCAACACCACCCAGCAATGCCAGGAGCATGCACTCGCCTCCCCTGGAAGGGTGACACCTCTGCCCCATTCAGGAGACAACTCCCCTTAGCAGGCTTCTCCTAAGACAGCACCAGTTGTTTCCCCAGACTGGTGTCGGCCTACGTCTGTCCAGGCAATGCCGGCTACCCTGACATCGTCCCCGATGACACCCTTCCCATCGTTGCCTGAACATCCAATGTTGCTGGCTGATCCTAATGTTACTTCTCATCCGACTCCAGGGGGTCTGGCATCCGGCTGACAACCACTACTAGACCGACGCCAGATAATCAGACACCCACTGGGCTGCAGCTGGTCAACCCAAATCCCCAAGACCCAATGCCTGGGTTGCAGCCACCGAAGGCACCGACGCTGGGGCCATCTGACGTCCCCTAACCAATGCCAGCTAATCCTTCTATGCTCCAGAACCCTCTGCCAGACCTCATGGCTCTTTTCACATCCTGGTGAAACACAGTCAGGGTGATCTGATTCTGAAAAGGCCTACTATGCCTCCTCCTAAGGAACTGCTTCCCTCAGGGGCTAAACCTCAGGCTCCTCCTCAGCAGCCTATGCCAGTACCTAAAGAGCCTACCTTGCAACCAGATGACACTGGGAGGGCAGTCGCTCCAAGCATCATGGTCAGAAAGACTGTCGCTCTTCCTCCAGATCTTCAAACAGAAGCCGACGTTAGTCGCACGGCCGCAGGCACCGTCATTCGACCTCCAAATCTTCCTCTTCGGGGGAGTCAGACAGGCGTTCCTCTTCTTCTTCCTCGGTGTCGTCCATCTCTGGAGAATCGTCTCCTCCATCAGATACCAAGGACACCCCAGATCTCCTTCCGATGACCCGACTTTCATGGAGGTCATGCGGCACATCCAGTCCAACATATGCTGGGATACTGAGGACTTGGGACCCTGAGAGGCACCATTTGGCAAATTAACTCCATCAGAAGGATCCAACATATGTGGTGGTTCCTCCTCTGGTGGACCCATTTAAGGATGTCATTAAATTGGCTTGGAAACACCCATCTATGACTCCTGCTGTTTCCAAGAAGGCCAATAACCCCTATAATGCTCCCCAAGATGAGCCTTTCTTTGGCGAGCAACCCATTGCAGACTTCATGGTCATTACAGTGGCCCATGATTGTTCCAAGAGGCCCTGTCGTCTCAGCACTCCGCCTCCAGACAAAGATTCTAAGCAGGTGGACCAGCTCGGCAGGAAAGTCTAAGCCTCGGCTACCTCTGCCATTCTCTCCTGAATTTCCTTTTTTTTTTTTTGAAATCGTACTTTTGTCTCCTCCTACTGCCTGTCAGCCCTGACCATTCAGGGCATCCAAGGGGTCATCCTCCTACCACCTGCTCATGGATACTTACCTCCCAGTCACCCATGCAGCTTCGGTTTGCCCCCCTCAAGCAGGGACGAGGTGGGGTGGACCCCCGTAATTTTTTCTTTCTTCGGGTCTGGAGGTAGTCAGGGAGCAGTGGTAAATCGGAGTCATGCTCCAGGAAGACTTTCATGCCGGGGCCGACAGGAGTTTTTCAGCTTTTCTCCCTCCCCCACATAGCGTTATCCCCTGACATCAAGGCGCTAGACGCCGATGTCTACTGCATGCCTGGGCCAGCCATCTCCCTTCTTTTGGGAGGCTTGCATTCTCTGGAGCCTCCGCCCGGTGCAGACAAGAGCAGTGGACATTGACCATCCCGCCCGACCCTCCGGTGAGCTGTCGTGGGACGCTCAAGCCGTACTCCCCCTGGCCGACCCACCAGCGACCCGAGTCCGCTTCCAAACCCAGGTTGTTGGCGTGGAGCGAGGTGTGGCATCCAGCGCTTCAGCCCTCAGCGCCACCAGGCCAGCTGCTCCCTGAATTTCTTAGCCCACACAATCCAGTATCCGAATGCCCTGTGGGAGAAGGCCATGGAGCTGGTTCAGACTCAGCAGGATAGCCCTCAGAAAGCTGAGCTACAGCACATTTTAAAATCTGGTTCGGACATCGGCACTCACATCCTGTGTTCCTCCTATGATACGTCAGATTCAGCTGCAAGGGCAGCAGCCACTGGCATTTGCCTTCGCTGTTACTCCTGACTCCGTGTCTTGGGTTTTACCCTGGATGTCCAGGCAAGCATTATGGACACCCCTTTTAAGGGCTCAGTCCTATTCAGCGAGGAATCTGAAAAGGTTATAACTTGCCTTCAGGAATCTGGCAAGGCTGCCAGATCTGTCCATACCATGTACAGATCTAACTAGAAACAGAACCGCCTCCAGTCGTTTTATTGGTCCTCCGGGCAACAACCCCACGGTCAACAGAACAGAAGTGCATTTAAGTGTAAGGCCACTTCTCAGGCCTCAGGAGGCTCAGGCCCCAGAGTGCTCAAATCCTTCCTGGCCCTCTTGCCTGTCTCAGGTTCTTCAGCCCGACTCCTTACCCACCCCTCTCTCCCGGCGGAGTCTCTGGGGGAGACGGTGGGGGGTCGCCTCTCTCTCTCTATATCTCAAGGGATGGCACAGAATAACCATGGACCAATGGGCTCTTCAACTGATAGAGAAAGGGCATACCCTAGAGTTTATGGAGATGCCCCCAGACAACCCACCCATATACTCCCATTACCCTGAGTCACACCTCTCCCTTATTCAGGAGGAAATTCAAGTTCTCTTGCTGAAGCAGTCCATAGAGCCAGTTCTGCCAGCTCAAAGAAGGAAGGGCTTTTATTCTCACTTTTTTCTGGTTCTAAAGAAAACAGGGGACCTACGGCCTATCCTGGATCTCAGCCACCTGAACAAGTATATAGGATACAAATGTTTCAGGATGGTCATCCTTCCAGGCCTATTCCCCCACTCCTTCACCAGGGGGATTGGCTGTGCTCTCTGGATATGCAGGACACTTACCTCCACATTTTGGTCTTCCAACCCCACAGGAGATTCCTTCACTTCTGCTTCCAAGGCAACTACTACCAATTCTATGCTCTGCCATTCGGCTTGTCCTCAGCTCCCCAAGTCTTTACAAAGTGCCTAGCAGTAGTGGCTGTGGCCCTCAGGAGGAGAGGCCACTATGTCTTCCCCTACCTGGATGATTGGCTGTTAGCAGCTCCCACCAGGGATTAGCTGATCAGCACCATGGAAGACATCTTTATCTTGTTTCTAGACCTTGGGATCACTCTCAGCCTCCCAAAGTCCTCCCCGTGACCCAGCCAAAGGCTGCAGTACATCGGGGCAGTTCTGGACACTGCCGAGGAAAAAGCTTTCCTGCCTCCAGACAGGGCAGAACGCCTTCAGGACCAGGTTTGCCTGGTTTCCTCATCACGCCAAATTCCAGCCAGAGTATTCCTAAGGTTGCCAGGGAACATGGCAGTGGCCATTGCAACTGTCCCTCTTGCACACCTGCACGTGAGGGTTCCCCAAAAGACCCTTCGAGTTCAATGGGATCAACGCATGGACAAATTGGAGCAGCTTGTGTCAGTCTCCACTCCACTGCATCAAACTCTGACATGGTGGTTGAACCCCTCCAGTCTTTCCACAGGGATCCACTTTCGGAAGGAGTCTCCTCATCAGATTTGGACTATGGATGCCTCCAGCCTGAGCTGGGGTGCCCATTTGGCAGACCCCCAGACCCAAGGAACTTGGTCTCCCCAAGACCAACATATCCATATCAACATATTGGAGATGCGGGCGAGATTTCATGCCCTACAGGCTTCCAGACAGATCTGCTACCGGGCCTTCTCTTAATTCAGATGGACAATATGTCAGTGGTTTTCTATATAAACAAGTAAGAGGGGACTCACTCTTATCCCCTCTGCAGGGAGGCTATGAGAGTCTGGTATTGGGCCATCGAGCATCATCTGGAACTCACTGTCGTGCACGTCCCAGGTGTGCAAAACACCTTGGGCAACAGTTTAAGCCGGTCTTGGTCCAAGGTACATGAATGGGAACTTCTTCAATCTGTGGCTGAAGAGCTGTTCGACAGATGGGGCTGGCCTGAGTTGGACCTCTTCCTGTCCCCACGCAACGCAAAACTGCCCAGTTTTTGCTCACTAGATCCAGGGCCTGGTGTTTTCTGGTGAAACGCATTGTCCCTGTCTTGGACGGGGAGATTTCTGTATGCCTTCCCTCCATTTCCATTACTGCAAGGAGTCCTTCTCAAATTGCAGTCGGCGGGAGCGGGGATTATCCTAGTTGCTCCCTACTGGCCATGTCAGATTTGGTTCCCACTACTTCAGCAGCTGGCAGTGGAACCCCCGATCTCCCTGCCCCTGAGTTCAGACTTGCTGTCCCAGGAACAGGGCACCTTGATCCATCCGGACCTCAAGTCGCTGCACCTGCATGCATGTCTCATGCAGACCTAGCAGTTGCTCAGTTTAGGGATTCCCCCAGAGTGGCAGATGTCTTGGTGGCTGCAAGGAAGCCTTCCACCAGAGCTGCTTATGCAATGACGTGGAAGCGGTTCTGCATTTGCATCTTCGCTCGCCACCTTGATCCCTTCACGTGTCCAGTGAATTCTGTATTGGAGTATCTCCTTTCTGTATCAGACTCTGGGCTAAGCTACTTCTCCATTAAGGTGCATTTATCAGCCATCTCTGCGTATCATACACCTATAGAGGGTAACGCTCTTGCCCAGTTGGATCTTTCCCACACTTTCATGCGGGGTATTCGTCATCTCAAACCTCCCATTAGGGACCCTGTTCCCCCATGGGACTTTTTATTTGTTTTGGAAAAACTTATGCTGCTTCCCTTCAAACCGGCCACAAGTTGCGAGCTGCGCTTTCTGTCGTGGAAAGTGTTATTTTTAGTTGCCATTACTTCTGCTCGAAAGATTTCTGAACTCCAGGCTCTGATGTGTAGAAGGCTTTATTTAATTTTCCACAAGGACAGGGTGTCCTTGCGGACAAATCCAAAGTTTTTGCCTAAAGTGATATCTGAGTTTACACTGAATCAGGACATCCGCCTACCAGTTTACTACCCAAAGTATTCCAGTCGAGGGGAGGCTCTACTTCATGCTCTGGATGTTCACCAAGTGCTTTGTTACTGTTTAGATTGCACCCGCACTACCAGAAAATCTGAGCAGTTTGTTTTTCTCACCCCAAGGACAGAAGGGGCTCCTGTTTCTAAGCAGACTTTGTCTAAATGGCTAGTCAACTGTATTGTTTATTGCTACCGCAAGTATGACGAGCCTTTGCTGGGCCCAGTCAAAGGCCATTCTACCAGGGGTATGGTTGCTTCTTTGCTTCTGTAAAAAATGTGTCTGTGACTGATGTTTGCACAACTGCCACTTGGAGTTCTGTCCACACCTGCATTCGGCAGTACAGTTTGGACATTGCTTCTCGATGTAGGACGTGCTTCGACCTCGCTGTCCTACAAGGCCTGCTCTCATGAGTATTTTCAGCAGACTTTTACCTCCTCCTGGCTGATGGGGGTTAGTCCTTCCACTGCTTGGGACTCCATCCTTATGGTGTAGCCCACTACTGGAGCTCCCCTGTAGCGAAAATCCCCTTCACCAGGGATTTCCAGCTCAATGCTACCACAAGGTTTTTACTAACAGGAACCAAGAAACCTGTTTTTTTACCTCCTCCTTGCTCAAGGTCAGGAAGGTCAACACAGTAACTGTAGTTAGAGTGCCTCTTTGGAGATGGACTGCAAACAGAGTCCAGCAGAAATAGTAAAATTACTCTTTTAAATAAAACAAGCAGCCACTAATTCTATAAAAATAGAATACTAAAATACAAGTGTTTAAAACAGGATGTATTTACAAGAAGACAAAGGGGTTACACATTAACTAAGAAACAGAAAATAAAGCAAGTTAACAGATAGTTGGTGTACTGCAAAATTCTGAGCTATCTTTATCTAAAATCCTTCACCTGCCCTAGCTACAGAATTACTGTACCTCACTGTGCTATTTTACCAGTCAGATAGTCTTTGCATGGCAGGGGCTATGGCATTGTCTGATGTTCCAGCCTAAAAGAGCCTGCTTATAGCACCACAGTACATTTCTCCTCTCTGTCGGGAGGGGTCCCACTCACTTTGAGTGACAGTTCCATGTTGTCCCAGCCCTCTTTGTGAGAGAGAGAGAGAGAGCGTGTGTGTGTGTCTCTCCACCCACCCAACTTTCAGCAGCTCCTTGCTACCATAATAGCATCCACCTTGGTCCTTTGTTCAACTTGGGAACATCTCCAGGAAGGAAACCCCCATGGGTTTATTGCTTTATTGCCTCCTCCCTGGCTTTCCTGTTAACTTTTCCATGAGAACATCAGACCTCTAACGTAAGCTGTCATATACTACTTGATCATGTGATCTGGTAGCCATCTTGTACCTGAAGCAGGTGCATATTTAGAACACAATAAAATCATCAAAAGAATACATGCTTCTGGTCCCCTTTCCCATCATATCCCCCTTGAAGTGAGATAGTACAGTTACGTAAGAACTTACCTTAACAGTAGATCTCTGAGAGGAGCTCTTGCAGCAGGCACTGCTTTCCCTCGCACCTTCCCCCTGGTAACTGTTTCTCCATCATTGACTAATTTCATTTCCTCATTTCAGAGGAACCTCCTTTGTTCTCCATTTCTGAGTTTGCCGGGGTCTCCGGCAGGAGAACTGAGGCTGGGCTGGGAGACCACCCCTTTTATACCATTAACTGACATTGGGGGCAGGCCGACGTCAAGGGGCGGTCCTCTGCTGTAGACTACTAGCTAGAGGTTTTCCGTGGGGTCCTGGTGCGTGCCGGCTTCAGTCCTTATTGTGTAGCCTGCTGCAAGAGCTTCTCTTGAAGATCTTCTGTTACGGTAAGTTCTTACATAACTGTGCTTTCTAGTGTTACAATATTCCCCATCATCTACTCTCAAATGGACCCCCCTTTGCAGTGGCATAGTACCAAACTAAACTACTCAGGGATTACTATCCCTAAGGCCTTGGGTTATCTAGAGCTGCTAAATTTAGAACCTTTTCCCGTCACTCTGACAGGGGACATGTCTAAATGGAGTCAGATTCCACCATATCCTCCCTTCTCCGTGTCACAGTTCACATTGAGTCTGCTGCTGATAAAGGCCACCTCACTGCTGCGGTCTTCATCGACCTAGCAAAAGCATTCAACTCTATATCCCACCCTCTTCTCCTGGACACTCTAGGGGATGCAGGGCTTGCCTCTCGTACCGTACAATGGTTCAAATCTTATCTCACGGACAGACACCAATCAGTAAAAAATTGCAAACTCCTCCTCTCCCTCCCTATCCTAGCTGGAGTCCCTCAAGGCTCAATAATTGGCCCCATCCTATTTTCTGTATTTATAAACAATCTCCCATTTGCCTGTTCCTCATCCCTCATACATATGTATGCAGATGATACCATTCTGTATGCCTCCGTCCCTGACCCAGTCACTATCCACTCTGTGCTAAAACATGACTTCCATTCAGTTCAGTCCTGGTTCCGATCAAAACAACTCAAGCTCAACACTTCCAAAACGGTCTGTATGACTTTTGGAACCGCTCAAAGATTAGCCAAAGCTATAAGTGCCCCTCCAATCAGCTCTCTCAGTGGCATCCCTCTACAAATCATCCCCTTATACAAGTAACTAGGAGTCTGGCTGGACCCACAGTTAAATTTCACTATCCACATTGATTATATGTCCACTAAACTCTGCCCTGAGCTTGGTATACTATATTGTAACAAAGACTCTCCCTCTCCCCGTACGTAGGGAACTTCTAACAAAAATGATTATGCCAGTCTTTGATTAGGCCAACATTGTTTATCGCATTTCATCTCTACATCACTCTCTCAACTCGATTCCCTCTACTGTGCCTTCTGTCGTTTCACCTCCTACTCTCCATACAGATCCCACCACTGTTCTCTGCTATCCTCTCTGACCCTCCCTCCTGTCACACACAGGCCTCTCATCCACTTTATATCTTTAATTTCCAAATTCTGGTTCAGTCTGCTCCCCGCATACATTGCTTCCCTCCTCTCCCCTGCCCCAGCCTCAACATACTCCCTACTTTCTAGGGACTCGCGCTCTTTCTCACTCCCTACTCCATCCTCGAACATGGGCAAATTTGCCATCCACTATTGTCTCCCCTCTCTGTGGAACACTCAGTCTCCTCTCTTGTGCAGCTCTTCCTCTCACTCCTCTGTTAAATCGCTGCTCCGTCTCCTACCTTTCCCTACTTGCTCCCATAACACCTCTTAGCACTTGAAATGTTTGTCCCCTGTTGTAACAATACTGATTTTGTTACTCCATACTATGTACAGTTGTCTCATTGCACTTGAAATGTTTGTCCCTTGTTGTAACTACTCCGATCTTTGATACTCTATTCCATTGTACAGTTGTCTCTCTGCATCTCCTATTTCCCTATACTGTATTCATTGAAATATTTTATTATGCTTACTATTGTGTAATTTTGTATTTGAATACCTTGTACTATGTACTGTGATTCCCATGCTCCCTGTCTCCTGGGTCGCACCTGGAGACGAGCCTTGGCTCAGTGTGCCTTTTCCGGTCACCAAATGTTTAAATAAAAAAAATAAACAACAATGCTGTTATCCTTTTTCTTTAGAATTGAGACTGGCCATATGAATGTACTTCCTCATCTTCTCAATTTTTTTCCAGACCCTTCTGATGTTTCCTTCTACTTACTATGTTGCTTCCTGGAATAAAATGATTTTGAGGTTTATATGGGGTGGCCATCATCGTCATGTCTGCTACTCCTTGCTTTAATTTCCCATGGCTAGTGTAGGGGGTTAGTTTGCCAAACTTGTTGAATTAGCCTCACTTTCTCACCTCCCCCTTAGTTACTGTTGGCTTCTTCCACAAGTTGATACCCCTTAGAAGAATATTGAATTTGTGATCAGTGCTATGTTCAACGTTGGCCCCTTGTTATTTTCTAATATGGTAAACTCTACTAATATAACTGATTTTATCAATTTTATGGCCCAAACCTTGAAAATCTGGTTTAAGCTTACACAACTCTCTCCTTTGGCAAAGAGTTTGTATTTTTGCAAAGTACTTGTGATGGATGGAGACTTTTAAGTCAACACATACAGATCTGACCTTTCAAAGATGGAGACAGCTGGGACTAACTTAAATTTTTCAATTTTTGGATACCTGCGTGGTTCTGCCTTTTGACACATTGCAACAGAAGTATGCCCTATGGATCGAGAACATTTTCAGTACCTTCAGGTACGACTTACCTGCTACATAAAATGACTGTATACAGTCATCTGCCTGACCTTGCCCCCTTGCTGTTGACCTTGCTTTTGGGTGCACTTCGAGACACCCCTTGGGGTCATTCGATTAGCACTTTTTACCGAGGTTACAGGAATTATTGGGAGATACCACAGGATCGATTTTAATTAATGGAATAGATGGGTGGTCTCCTCTCTGAGCCTTTGGCTAAACTACTTCCTGCTGGTACTGAAGGTGACCTCCTCCACTTGTTGGAGGGAGTTTGCTTGGAAATGTCATTATAGGCTTTTCCTGACTCCGGAGATTTTAGCTAAATGTATGCCATCAAAGTATGGACAGTGTTGAAGAGGATTTGGGCAGTCTTTGACTAATCACTCCCATAGTTTTGGACCTGCCCTCTCATAGATGCATAGATACATAGATACTGTCAGCAGATAAGGGCCTATGGCCCACCCAGTCTGCTCATTTAAGCTTGTAAGTTCACTTTATGTTTTTCTAGAAGTCTGTTGTCCCTTACCCCGACCTCCAGAATTCCCTTACCTCTATCCCATGCATTCTTAAATCCCGTGATTGCTTCAGCCCCCACCACTTCCTCTGGAAGGGTGTTCTACTTGTCCACCACCCTTTCTGTGAAGAAATTCTTCCTCACGTTTCCTCTGAATAACCCTCCCTCCAACTTCATCCCATGCCCTCTAGTCCTGGAACATCTTTTTTGCTGGAAAATTGTGTATTCCTGTACCCTTTTCCTCCCTGTAAGGTACTTGAATGTCTCTGTCATATCCCCTCTCTCCCTCCTCTCCTCCTGGGAGTACATATTCAAGTCCTTCAGCCTATCCTTATAGGACTTGTGATGCAATCCCTGTATTCTCTTTGTTGCCCTCCTCTGAACCTTCTCTACCCTGTCTATGTCCTTATGTAGGTAAGGTCTCCAGAACTGTACACTGTACTCCAGGTGGGACCTCACTAGTGTCTTGTATACAGTAGTGGAATTATGACCTCCCGTTTCCTGCTGGTGATGCCCCTGCCTATGCATCCCAGCATCCTATTTGCTTTACCTGCTGTCTTGTCCCTACTTTAAGGTAATCAGCGATGATAACCCCAAGGTCCCTTTCCTGCTTGGTGCATACTATATTCTCACCCCCCCCCCCAACTGATATGTTGTTCCAGAATTTTTGTGCCCCATATGCATTATCTTGCACTTCTTTTCATTGAATTTCAACTGCCAAACCCTTGACCATTCTTCAGGCTTCTACAAGTCCCTTCTCATTCTGTCTACACCCTCTGGAGTGTCCACTCTGTTACAGAACTTTGTGTCATCAGCAAACAGGGAAATTCTGCCTTTTGGGTCGTGCGCAATGTTGCTGATGAAGACGTTGAATAGGACTGGTCCCAGCACTGATCCCTGTGGTACCCCACTGGTCACTCTTCCCTCTGTGGAGTGACAGCCATTTACCACCACCCCCTCGTGTCCTGCTGCCCAGCCAAGTACCTAAACACTGCACTACTGTCCTGCTCACTCCCATATTCCCCAGTTTGTTTAATAGCCTTCTGTGTGGCACAGTGTCAAAGGCCTTGCTGAAGTCCAGATAGGTCACGTCCACTGCCCTCCGCTGATCCACCTCCCTTGTCACCAAGTCAAAAAAATTCAATGAGGTTGGTCTGGCATGACCTCCCTCTGGTGAAACCATGCTGCCTTGGGTCCTGTATTCTGTTGGCACCAGATGTTCCACTAATGTCTGTTTCAATAGTGCTTCCATGATCTTCCCCACTACTGAGGTCAGGCTGACTGGTCTGTAGTTCCCCGCTTCTTCTTTGTTCCTGCTTTTTTATAAGGGGACTACATCTGCTGTTCTCCAGTCTTTGGATACCTCCCCTGTTTCCAGTGATCGGCTAAGCAGAATTTGCCAGAGGTTCAGCCACCACCTCTCTTAGTTCCTTTAGGACCCTGGGGTGCACCCCATCTGGCTCCATTGCTTTATTGACTCTTATTCCTTCCAGTTCCGTTCGGACCCTTTCCTGTGTAAAGGGACTTGTGTCCATTTCTGTACCATTCGCACCCCTTGTACTCCCTTCAGGCCCATTATCCTCTTCTTCCTCAGTAAAAACTGAGAACTATCTGTTCAGTATGTCAGCTTTACTGTTGTCATCCTACATGTAGCCCCACTATTCCTCCCTTTGCCCTTCTTTTTTCACTTATGTACCTGCAAAAGGTTTTGTCCCCACTACCCACCTATTTTGCGATGCACTTTTCTGCCTGAACTTTGGCTTCCCTTACTGACCTCCCTGCCTCCCTTTGCTTCTCCTGGTACTTCTCCCTATCCCCTTCTGCCTGTGTATTTTTGTATTGTCTGAATGCAGTCTTTTTGGCTTTCACTTTCTCCGCTATCTCCTTGGAAAACTATAATGGCCTTCTCTTCCTTTTCCCCTTGCTAACCTGCTTAATGCATAATTCTGTTGCTCTTGTAATCCTTGTTTTAAATATTGCCCACTGTTCTTCAGCCCTTGATTTAACTTCCCCATTCCCATTAATGCCTCTTTCAGGCATCTCCCCATTTTCCCAAAGTCTGCCCCCCTAAAATCCAGGATACGTGCTTTTGTTCGGTTTGGTTCTGTTCCTTCTGTGATTTCAAACCACAGTGATGGGTAGTCACTGTTCCTCAGCTGCTCCCCCACACTGTTACCCCCATCACACTGTCCCTATTTGTTATCACGAGGTCCAGTATTGCATTTTGCTGAGTTGGTTCCATGACCAGTTGCTTGAGGAAGGCACCTTGAAGAGAGACCAGGATAAATCTGCTCCACGTCTGGAATATTGAAGTCTCCAACCAGCACCACCTCACCCTTGTCTGCAATCCTTTGGATAGCTAGCATCAGCTCCCTATCTGTTTCTTCCGCCTGGGTTAGTGGTCTGTAGACCACCTGTGTAGAGGTGGGCAAAGTGGCAAAATCCCGCTTCATGGGTTTATCTGCAGAGTAATGCGAATTCACAGTAATCCGCAACACGAAGCGGAGTACTTCATGTCATAATGAGGAATGCAAAATCCATTGATAACAGTGACTTCACATTACTCTGCCTTCCCCAACCTCTTCTGTACCAATTTGAATGTGAAGTACATAGAAATCAATGTGCTTCGCCAGCACTTCGCCTTGTTATTGAGTTCAAAGGCGAATTTTGCAGTGATTTATGGGATTGTAGATCACATGGGTTCTAGTTTGTTCTGCACAGCCTCAGTTCTGTGTAGTGTGTGTGTAGTGGTAGCTGGAGACAGTTTGCTCTCAGAGCTCTGTTATTCAAACCCTCTAAAAGCTGTTAAAAAGCCTTTTTGAGACATTTTATTTCTCAAAATTTAGTACATCGATTGTAGGAAACCTTCCTGTGCTCATATTATTGAGTGTTTATTGTTTGTGTGTGGATTTTGAATGTTACTTTAGAACATTCAGTTTGTGTACTGACAGGCACTTTAAGTGTGCTTTGGGGGAGGGGTGTATCTGGTGGAGGTAGATTAACTGGGAGAAAAAGGTAGTCTTTCTGTTTTGGTTATATTTTTGTTGTGTAACAGTGTTAATGTACACAGTAATATTTTCAGTAATTCTTGACATTTTTTTTGCTGATTGCTGTGGTGCAGCAGTGCATAATTTCAGTCTGTTTAAAAGATTTGGTTACATTACTGAAGTTTTCAGTTTGCTATGCATTACTTGTAGTGTGTGTATGCGACGTGTGCCATCAAATCAGACACCTTTTATTGTGCCACAGAATAATTGCAGCAGTGTGAACCTGCTATCCACTGCACTTGCGTAATTTTGTACTGCTTTGTGATATCTTGGTTTTTGACTGTTACTGCAGTGCACTGCCCCCCCCCCAACCAAACGGTGGTGGTGTAACTTTGCGTCTGAATCTCTTCTTAATTGCACAGTGCAGTCTTAATCTGTCTGTGCATTTGCATCTGTTTAGTGCCCAATCTCCATCTGCAAGCCACAGTTTTTTTTTTTTGGCTTCACATCCACCACCCAGATTGAAAGTTCAGAAATCTAAATTTGTTTAGAATTTTCTTGGTGATCCCCCAAAATGCCTGCAAAGAGACGTGAAAGCTAAGCTGTTTCTGGCCATGGCATTGCTGCCAGTGGCAAGATTTTCTGTGGGTGTGGTAGTTGTGATTTAGTGGTTCCTGTTGGTGATAATGATGATGACCCAGTAATAATCATAGGTAGTCTTGGTGGTCAGTTGGAGTCCAAATGTGTCCAGCCTGAAAAATCATGTAGCACCCCCCCCCCCCCATTTCAAGGGTTGAAAACAGGAGTCTACTAAGCAGCATCAGGGACATGTTAAAAGTAGGGAATCACAATCCCTTGTTTGGGATTTTTTTGTCCAAGATGCAAATGCAATATGCCAGCTTTGCCATGCGTGTGTGAGTCAAGGTAAAAAGGGGAGTCATCTGGGCATGGGGGGCAGCATACACATCTTAAGAACAGGCACATGGCACTGTGGACCCAGCACCAGATGGCAGCTAATGCCATAGTGGGGCATTCACCCTCGTCATCAGCCTTATTGAGCTTGTTATCCCCTTCCATGAGTGTAAGACCAAGTAGGAATGTCTGCAGTAGTGATGAAATAACACCAAAGGATTACTACAGGCATGATGAGGGGGGAGGATTATGATTTAGAAATCTTGTCAAGTGGTGGTCAGAGTAGCGGTGGTGGTGGTGGTGGTGGTGGTCAATGCAGTGTGTCTAGTGCAAGTGGTACATCAACTCCTGTACGTAAAACGGGGAAAATAACTTCATTTGTGGACTTGTCACCTGTGCACCCCTCTTCATCACATGTCCACACCCAACCCCTGGCCATTCGCAGAGCAGAGCCATTTGTCACACCCCATGTAAAACGTGCAAGTCAGCCCACGTTGGAGATTGTTTTTGCCCATAACCTCCTGCCTGCCTGAAGCATGTGACCTAGACTGTGTAAGCCATGTGATGTGTGTGGGCTGCCTGTGAATTCTCACTCCACCTTAAAGTGGAATAAGGTGGATTGCACAATGCAAAGTGGTGAAGAGAGTGTTTAGAATGGGCACTTCGCATAGCGGAATACTAACGCGAAGTGGCCACTTCATATCCTTCGTGTGCGGAATTTTACTTTGCTGCATCTCTACCCCTGTGCGGATGGCTGACTCCATTTTTCTTTCCAGCTTAAACCTCAGTATCTTTCCCCCATTTTGTTCCTCCTGGATCTCTGTGACCTTTATGCCATCTTTCACATAAAGTGCCACTCCTCCTCCCTTCCTGCCTGCCTGCCCTGTCTCTTTTGAATATGTTGTAGCCGGGTGTGGCCATCTCCCAGTCATGGTTATCATTACACCAGGTCTCTGTTTTGGCCACAGTGTCCAGGTCCTACTGCACCATGGCAGCCTCCAGATCCTCTATCTTGTTGCTAAGGCTCCAAGCATTAGCACACATAGCTTTCCATGATGTGAACTCCCTGGAATGTGCAGCTGTTCTACTCCAGCACCCTCCCTGGTTGTCCTATATCCCAGGTTCTCCATGTTGTCTGCCCATCTGTTGAATTTTGCCCCCTTTCTTCCTAGCCACCCCTTGGGTGCCTGTCTCCATCTTTTGCACACTGCTTTGTAGAGATATCCCCTCCTTCTGTTCACTGGTTCCACTGCTTGCTGTGGGGGGTGGGCAGTTAATTACCCTCCTTGCTGGCCTGCCACACCCCCCCCTTGGCTAGTTTAAATGCTTGTCCATGTGGCATTTAAACTTATCATTGAGTGCTTGGATTCTCTTCCAGGATGGATACAGGCCATCAGGCTTGAACAAGCCCCCATCCTTCCAGGTGGGTCCCCAGTCACCAATGAATCCAAACCTTTCCTCACAGCACGAGTTCTTCACCCATGAGTTAAAGTTCCTGGTGTGTGTGCCCCTACGCTCTCCCATGTCTCTCTCAAGTAGTATTTCCGAGAAGGTGATAAAAGTAGCTACTTGCTTGAGACCCCTCTCCAATTTCCTAAACTCTTCCTGAACTTTCTTAGGCTCCCCATTTGCCAGGCCATTAGTACCTATGTGGATAATGACATCCAGCTCACCCTCCTGTCTTGCTTTCCCGGCAGTCCCCAGGATCTTCCTCCATGCCGTGGCACCTGGTAGGCACCTCACCTCCCTGTCCTCCTCCTCCTGTGTTCCTATCTGGATCCCTCTTATAATAGAGTCCCCTACCAGGATTCGCTTCCCCCTCCCTCTGAGGTCCACTGCTCTCCCCACTGAGGTCACCTCCTTGGTTGACCTCCACATCCTTCTCTTCTACTTGTCTGGGTACCTCTGGTCGTCCCCATTTGCCAGTGCAGCATATGAGTTTTGGAATAGGATTTGGGATGTGCCTCTGCCTGACCGCTCTAATCCTCCCCGAGCCCACCACCATCCAAGTGCTCCTCATTCTTGTCATCCTTTTCGGCAGCAGCGTTGGACTGGGTGATCTCTGGATAGGGGTGAAGGTACTCCTGACCCATTTTACTTTTGCTCTGAGTCTGGCTACCTCATCCCGCAGTCCAGAGAGATGCCTGCAGATAGGGCAGCACCTCAGCATCCAGAAGGTTTGCCTGAATACAGCTGCCCCACATCCACTGCATTGCACCACTCGCCACATTATACTGCACTTACACTGCTGTTCCACTACTTGACTGTTACTGAAGCTCTCCTTGTAGTTCCCTCTGTATTAATTTACTGTCCTGAAAATCCTGCCACCAATCCTCAGATACTTCTTTTTAAAGAAGGAAAACAAAACAAACAAAAAATGAGTCAAAATGCTTGTTGATCCGAGGGTGGGCTTCCTCCCCCTAATGCCCCTCCTACTCCACAACCCCTGCTGTTCCCTGTGCTTGGTCCTGTCAATCAGATTTAACAGGATATATAATTAAGAGTGGGGGGAAGGGCCAACATTTGCAGCAAGTAACTACAAGCACACAAAACTTGTTTTTTAATTTTCACCAGCCCAAAATCAATTCTAAATAAAGACAGCAAAGAAATAACAGTACCACTGAAAGCCCACAAATCTAGGTTTAAAACAAACACAGCAATGAGCAGTTACTGCACTGCACTGAAATGAATCTGGATCCGTCCCCTTTTGGCCTCTTCTGATAAACCAAAAATCAACTTGCTACCTCAAATCTGACTTAGCTCCACCTCCAGTTATCACGTAGCTGAGGTCAGAGGTCAGACAATTAGCACCCTTCCCCCAAACTACAGGGCAAGACAGACTAGACAAAATTTGCAGCAAGTAAAGACAGCAAAGGAAAATTGCATCACTACAAGCACACCAAACTTGGTTTTAAATTTTCAACAGCCCAAAAACAAGTCTAAGAATTTTAAGTAAGTAATTCTAAGTACAGCAAAGACAGTACCACTAAAAGCCCACAAACCTAGGTTTAAAACAAACGCAGCATCTTGGCCATCTTTTGGCAAGACATAGCAGAGCAACTCGAGGAGTTATTACTCTCCTGAGAATTAGTGTCCCCTGCTATGGTTTTATTGCCTGCCCTGTTCCTCTTCCAAGCCTTCATCTGGTTCCCCACTATTCAGCTTATGTCTATTTCCTTGTGACTAGGAAACCCATCACCCACCACTGGATGCAGGTTGACCCTTTTCAAAACTGGCAAGCTATAGTCTCAGATATTTATATTATGGAGCACTTAACCACATCATTACATAACAGATTACATTGATTTCAAAGTAAGTGGCAATGCAGGATCCTTTATATTATGCTTAATGGGCCCTATTCACGAAGGTGCAGGGTGGTTACGTACCACGTAACTGGGGCGCATAATGCACCCCTTACCTGCCCACGGCCACTGCGCCATGTCCTCGGTATTCACCATGCTGCTCTGCCCCCAAGCGCCGTTTCCCAGCTGAGCACGTGGCTCTGCACCAGGCCACAGAGTGGCGGGGCCGTGGCAATACTCCATTCAAGTTCACAAAACTGTGGAGTGCTTTGCATGGCAGCTAGTGACTACATCAATCTGGGGCAGCCAGAAAGCCTGGGTGTCCGTTATGCTCTCGGGAAGCTGCTTCTGGTTGCTGCAGACACAGCAGGGGGCATCGACCTCCCCAATAGGGACGGCACTGCTGTCGGGGCACACTGGAAGAGCTGGGGGCAGTCTGCCAATGTTCACACCCCCAACATCGTGCCCAGTGCTCTGCACACCGGGACCATCATGGCACCCCTCAGGCGCAAGGGATCCACTGCGGGACCTAGTCCAGGCAGCTGATTGGCTGCATGGCCAGGGTTGCCGGTACGCATCTGCCCGCCCCTCTGCGAACCTGCGTGCCAGGGGGACAGACCACATAAGGGAGCTGGGCAGGACTGGTGTTTGTGAATGTGGTCCCTGCACGGATCTCCCACGGGTGCAGAGCTGTGCAGGGGGGAAATGTGCCTTTCGTGTATACCCCCTACAGCGTTTGTGAATAGACCCCCATTGATAGTGCATTTGTTCACTATGCGCATAACCTGTGTTCATTTAGGGTTTTTTTACTGGGTTGCCTTGGTGGGTCATTCCCATCAGGGTTGTTGAGCCTCTTTAGACTGTACTGTGGTACTTTATATTAGTAGATAAGTGTGATGCAGCTGTCCTTTTTTTCTTTTCGGGCTATATCATTTTTACCCTGTGATTACACTATTGTGATTCTGTGTCCTGTATTATTTCAGTTATGCCTGTACTGATTCTCTGCTTTAATAAACATTGAATTAAAAAATAACATTTTGAATGGTCTCTCTGAAATCCTTCCTCCCACATTCCTGAAAGGGGATTGGATGGTTGCTCTTGATATGAAGGATGCATATCTCCATATCAGGATCTTTAAGCCACACAGAAAGTACCTGTGATTCATGCTCGTGGGCTCACACTATCAGTTTTGTGTGTTACCCTTTGGTTTGTCCTCAGCACCTCATGTCTTTGCTAAGTGTTTTGCAGTGGTTGCAGCCGCCCTTCATCATGAGGGCCTGTATGTCTTCCCATATATTGAGGACTGGTTTCAGAAGGCCCCATCAAGGGATGCCATAATCTACACACTGTTCTAAACCAGACAGTTGTTTGACTAGTTGCGTATTCTGGTGAACCAGCTGAAGTAGATTCTCACTCCATGCCAGTGTCTACAATACTGAAGACCTGTTTTGAACCCGGGTCTGAGTAGGGCTTTACTGCCCTCTGATCATGCTACAGTGCTGGATGCCCAGGCTCGCCTGGTCTGTTCCAGCGACTGTGTCTTGGCCAAATGCCTCTTAAGGCTGATCAGCCTTATAGCTGCTGGCATCCTGACTGTCCTGCTGGTGAGTCTGCAGCTAAGGATTCCACAGTGGTTCCTCTGTGCCCAGTGGGCTGAACATTCTAATGAGCTGGAGTGTCTCATAGCAGTGATCCTTCCACTCTGTCATGCCCTGTTCTGGTGGTTGGACATCTCCAACCTGGAGATGGGATCCCCCTTTCTCCATCAGTCCCCTATCCTGGTGATGATAATGGACGCCTCCGGGTTGGGGTGCCCATCCAGGCCCCTTCTGGACTCTGGGCCAATGGTACTCCTCAGATACATTTCTGCACAGCGACACTCTGGAGATGAGTGCTGCTTTGCTTGACCTACAGGCCTTTTCCAGCCTCCTTTCAGGGCACCAGTCCATGATCCATACAGACAATATTTTGGTGGTGTACTACATCAGCCGTCGGGGCAGAGTCCACTTGTATCCTCACTGTAGAGAGGCAATGAGAGTCTGACACTGGGCCATGACACATGACATGTTCCTCTGGTAAATTTTTCTGCCCAGCACTCTGTCTGTCCCAGGTGCTCTGCCGCAAATGGGAGATTTTGGACTCTGTTGTGGACGACCGCTTCAGAAAATGAGTCACCCAGACACAGACCTTGTTGTGTCTCTCTGCAACACAAAACTGCTGTATTTCTGCTTGTTCCCTCCATGGCCTTGAGTTTTTTGGTGAGACACATTGTCCCTCACTTGATTAGGGAGATTTATGTACGCCATTTCTCCATTCCCTCTCATACAGAGGGTTGTGGTTAAGCTGAGGGCAGATTCAGCCACCCTGATTCTGGTGGCCCTGTATTGACGCAGATATGGTTCCCTCTGCTTCAGCAGTTGAGATTGGAACCCCTTGTTCTGCTCCCTCTGCAGGCAGGACTTTATTTCACAGGAGAAGGGTGCTGTGGTGCATCTGGATCTTCAGTCCCTGCACCTTCATGCCTGGCTCCTGAGTACGTAGAGCTCTCCTGCTTTGGGGTTTCCCTAATGGTTGCAGCTGTTCGACTGGTGGCCCAGAAGCTGTCTGCATGGCACACCTACTTGCAGAAATGGAAGCATCTTACTGTTTAGTGAACAGCCTGTAACCTGGAGTACTTGTCTGACAAGTCTAGTGCTGGACTTCCTCTTGCCTCTTGTGGAGTCGGCACTTGGGTTATTCTCCATGAAGGTCCACTTAGCTGTAGTGTTGGTCTTTCATGCTCTTACCTACAGCAAGATGGTGGCCCAGCTTGAGATTTCAAGCAGGTTCCTCAAAGGTATATTTCTGCCCTATCCATCTGTGACCTGGTTCCAGTGTAGGACTTTAATTTGGTCCTAGAGACCCTGTTGTGCCTCCCTCCTAGCTTGCTGCTACTTGTGAGCTGAGTTTCCTCTCTTGGATGACACTGTTCCTAGTGGCTATGATGTGTGCATCTCTGAATTACAGGCTGTGGTTGCAGATCCCCCTTTTCTCATTTTTCACAAGGATAGAGTTACATTACACACTAATCCTCATTTTCTTTTGAAGGTTGTGTGAAAGAATAGCGAAACAGACCATTGACCTTTCTGTTTATTTCTCTACTCTCTGGGATAGTGGGGAACATTGCTTGCATAGCTGGACATCCACAGAACACTGCGTTCATACTTGGATTGTACTAAGGATTGTAGAACACCCTCTCAACCAACTATTTGTGGCTTTAATCCCTCCCCTGGATGGTGGGCTCCTCCATTAAACAGCGCGGGTCTTTCCATATGGTTGGCCCGCTGTATTTGTTTCTGTTACCAGAAGAGCAGTAAGCTACTTCCTGGTTCTGTCTGTGCTCACTGCATCCACAGGTGGCTACTTAAGTGTCTTGTTTTCACAATGTGTCAGCTGTAGACATGTGCTGCTGCCACTTCTATTGTTCATATATTTGCTAAACATTGCAGTCTGGATATCGTCTTTTGCAGATGTGCCAGCTTTGGCCTTACTGTCCTGAAAGGCTTCCTTACTCTGGGTCCTTAGATCCTGCCTTCCACCTTCAGTGCTTTGGTAATACTTGAGAATCGTTCCGTGATGTGGCTCATTGGAGGGAGATGTTCTCGAAGAAGATAGAATGGTTGGTTATTCACCGTAACAGTAGATCTTTGATAGAATCTCCTCCATTGAGCCACAGCTGTCCCTCCCTCCCTCCTTCTCGTTGGGTGATTGTCCTGCCTGCTGTTGCATGCTGGTTCTCCTCTCATGCCTAATTTGGCATGTTTTCTCTGGTTTTCATATCCTCTTCTGTGTGCCTGGTTTGGTCCTAGTTGCTTTGGTCTCTGCTGGTCTGATAATCCTCCAAGCTTGCCTCCACTGGGGAACTTAGACGTCCTGAGGACACCCACATTATATAAGCGATGATGAAGCACATGGATGTGGGGGGTCCCAGCCAGCAAAAATTTCCAGACAGCCCTGACACCAATGGCCAACAGTTCTATGATGTGTCTCAATGTAAGCGAGTCTCTCGAAGATCTACTGTTACAGTAAGTAACTATTCTTTTTAACACTTGTTGCTGCAGAAACAGTATTTATGCTCATGACCCTCACGCTTGACTGGAGTGTCTTGGTACTGAACACGATATACCACATTGTCTGGATTACCAGTTAGTATCTGAATGGACCAACAAAGATAGGCTTGAACGTATGATGTCTTCTAGGCAGAATCATAAAAATAAACAGTGCTGCTCACACCCCACTTAAGGAACACAAAAGAGGACATAGGTCTTATTCCATGTCCCATTGTCGGTCACAAGGTTTCCAGTGCTGGATATTGTTGAAGAGCTGCTGTTGCCATCACCACTTCCATTGTCTTCCACAGTGGGGTGAATTTGGCCTTGGTGACCTGTATGTTGTTTGGCCTGGTGCCTCCATCCTCATTCCCCCCCCACCACCATCTACAATGGGATCTTGGAGGACCAGTTTGGCAAGTGAACAGCCCTCACGGAACAATGGCTCTGCTGCATGGTGATGCCATTGATGGTGCCAACAGTGGTGCCAGTGGCAGTGCTGTCCTAAGTGTCATCTTCAGTGCTGTACTCTGTGTCATCAATGGGGTACCTCTTGTGGTTTCTACCATTAAAGATGATGAATTCAAATATAAGCCAGGCCTCATAGATGTAGAGGATGAGGATTATAAGGCCAAAATTCATTATGAGGAGCCAGTTCTTCCACAGCAGCAGCAGCATCCTAGCATGCTGTGCATGTTTCCCAGGTGGAGCTCATTTTCCATGCCCTGCTGAAAATCACGCTGAGGACTTTGAGACGGTGGTGATGGAGGAAACCAAAAGGTACAGTTGGAATATTTTAATATTTAATGTTGCATGCTGGTTCTCCTCTCATGCCTAATTTGGCATATTTTCTCAGGTTTCCATATCCTCTCCTGTGTGCCTGGGTTAGTCCTAGTTGTTTTGGTCCCTGCTGGTCCGATGGTCCTCCCAAATTTAATATTCCAACCATGCCAGCGTTGGAAGTGCTTAGTGCTTTAACTGTTTCAGTTCTTTAATATAGACAATTACAGTGCTCCTTCACTATAAATAACCCCTCTATAACAAACTCCCTCTAATAGTGAACACCTTTGATGGCTCCCATTGTTCTCTAAGTAGGCATATTAACACCTCGCTATAGGGAACACCTAGCTATGGTGAACACTTCATCTGGCTCCAGAGATGTTCACTGTAGAGAGAGGGAGCACTGTATATACCAAAATATTAAGCCCCCAAATACTGACTTGCATAAAAAAAAAAAAAAAACAGGGCTGACCATTTGATTTCATTTGTAAACATCTAGTTTAATATCAGATTGCACTGTATCAGACTGCAGTATATTGAGGCTGAAATTTATTCTTAAATTTTTGATGAGAACATAATAACTTCTACAGAATTGTGTGGGTTTTATATTAGAAAGTCTACACAGCAGGATTCGAGCATGGCAATAAAACTTGGTAAAAAATTTAATGATTTGAACCACATTATTTGATTTCATAGTACTAACTCCCAGGTGAGAAAGAAAACAACTTAATTTAGCAAAACCATAAAATCATTTACTCTATACTGTATTACTTTTATTGTATTCAGGAAAAAGGGCTGCTGCAATACACAAAGCTAGGTTGCTGTAACCTCTTTGGGGTTTGTGTTTTTTTTTTTAGTGACACCAAGAACCCGAGTTATTGGTAGAAACCTTCCTCTCATGTAGAAACCCACAATAATACAAAAAGAACTGCATTTTTGACTTCAGCAGTCATTTTATATTTGTGTCACATGTTCTATTTAAATTTGAAAAGCAAACATGCTGTTGGATTTAACTGCAGCTTGATGTCTGCTTCCTTTCTGATGATGATGTTTCATTAGAATGGTAATAACCTCCTCTGTACCCCTCTCACTTTGCCCCCAACACACTGCATGCATTAGCTGTATCATATGCAGTTTTTTTTTCTTTTTCCAGGCTTGAATTTATCCCCCGCCCCCACCCGATTGGCCACCATCTGCACCCCCCCCAATCCCTATCACCAGACTTCTCATGGATTTATATGCTTCTGGTGTGTCCTCTGCAACAGGACTGTATCCAGAAGGGGCCCCAGTCATTGGTGTGAAGACTGAAGGAAGCTGGACCATCCCCCAGCTTTGACTAGTGGAGCTTTTCCTTCATTTTCTCCCTGGGGCCCATGCACATGCAAAGACACAGTGTGTGTGGTTGGCATCAACAGAGACTCCCCCAGCACCAAGACATTGGAACCCTTTTGTCTGCGAGTGCTTCCTTGTGATGCCACCCAGTTTCCTTCAGGTGGCAGCCAACCTGCAGGACTCATGTCTCCCCCCCCCCCCCGAGAAGATCTGTCCAAGGGACACTCAGTCCTTCCTCCTGGCCAGACCCCAAGTGACCCTTATTTATTCTCAAACCCAGGGTGCCTGTGTAGCAAATAGTAGCTCTCTGGCCCTGCCACTGGGCCAGTCACATGTGTGACTTTTTCGTTGATGAGCAAAACTGTGAAACATGGATCTTTGGGGGTATTTCAGTCATCTGGTAACACCATAGGAGCCTTTACTGTCGATGAAGGGGAATCCACAAAGAAGATTTTCAGCAGTAAAACTGGGGCCGCCCATTCTGTCGACATCAGCCAATGTCACCAACCCTATTTCATTTCTTTCCCGTCAACCCACTTGAATGGGTCTCCGTGGAAGCGCCATTGCAGTATTTGCACCTTTTTTCAGTCTGTGGCTATTTTCTCTTTTTCTGACACTGAGCTGTACCAGAAGTTTAACCAAACAACCCATTGGCGATGAAAGAAGTCTCTTAAAAATATTCCTGATGGATCAACAGGGGCCCCGGCCTTCCAGTCATCGATTGGATCTTTAAGCTCCCAGGACTCCAAGGCCCGAGACAGGACCTCGGGGGGGAAAGTCACAAAAAAGACCGAGATCGCAACCGCTCCCCCTGGTGTCGATCTTGCTCCCCATTGGCCTCTCCTTCTTCTGGGGGTCTTCATCGGCTGCAGCTGCTCCAATGAAGAGAACTGCTGTCCAGGTCTCTGTGCCTACCAGATGCATACAGACAGCCCCTCTGCCTGATTCACAGGGTACCTGGCCATTGACCTGCAAGTCATAGGCCCATCCGTCATTGATGACAGGTTCATCGTCAATAACTCTCCTGTCAAGGCCTGCCCCTTCTCCCACATCAAGTTCGCATGACACAGCGGTGCTGACACGGTGCGTCAATCCCCGTCGATATCCATCATGGACCTGAGCGAGTACTGATTAAGTTCGCAATGTACTTGATTTCAAGTACATTGGTGAACTAATCAGTACTTCATTTCAGGTCTATGATGGATATCGACGGGGGGGGGAATCGACAGCACCAGTGTCGATGACCCTCCGGCTGTGTCATGCAAACTTGATGTTCGTTGACCCCGGGAGACTGCTTGTGGGCTGGCGGCGGTGAACCTGACACCAGACCCAGAGATTGAGGAGGTTGTCATCGAGGAGGAGTATCTCCCTGACCTCATTGTTCCTGATGATGTGGAGAAAGATGAGGAGGAGGAGATCCTACTTTCTGACAAGTCCACAGCCTTTTCTGTTAGTGAGGACTCTGTGAAGCATACACCCAGGTCCCTTCCTGAGGACCCCACATTTTTTAACGTGATGAAACAGTTGTCCTCCACCATGGGCTTCCACACTGAGGAAGAGGATACCACCAGAAGGATGCCAACAGTGCTATTGTAATGGTGCAGAGGACAGGGCACATGGCTGGCATAGCCAGGGTCCTGGGTTTGAGACCACACAGGACCCTGGCTCAATTTGTTCATGGGCAGACTAGGTGGGCCAGGCGGTCTTTATCTGCTGTTGAAGTCTGTGTTTCTATGAAAGGGCCTGATGGACCTCCTGGAGATTCCAGAATCTCCCCCTAAAATCATTCCTTCTATGCTTACAGCATTGAAGAATGCAGCCACGGCAGCCTGGCACAAATCAGACATGGTGCCAGCTATGCCACGCAGTGTGCATAAATTTATCACGCCCCTCAGAGTCGCCCCTGTTTTGTTGCTCAGACGGAAACTGATTTAGTAGTCATTAAGACAGCTCATGACAGATCCAAGGTGCCCAAACACCCTAGTTCCCTTCCCCAGACAAGAAATCCCATAGGATTGACCTCTGGGGAAAGACGGTTTATGCTTCCTCTACCTTAGGACTGAGGATTGCAAATTATCTGTCTCACATGGTTAAGTAACAAAATGCCAATTTGAAGAAGGGCAGAGCTGTGGATCAGGCCTTTCCTGATGGCTCACAAAAGCAGAAATTTCTTCAGTGTTTCCAGGCAGCTAAGAATGTTAGCAAACATTTCCTCAGACCACTGTGTGACATGGCAGATACCATCGCCAGAGCAGCTGCCACTGGCATATGCCTCCGTAGGCACTCCTGGCTCAGAGTTTCTGGATTTGCAGCTTATGTGCAGGACAAAGTGCTTAATGCCCCTTTCAGTGGCACTAAACTGTTTGGCCCTGATGTCCAGGACCTTATAAATGACCTGCAGGCCTCGGGCATGGCCATCAAATCAGTCCATTCCTTCTACCACACCCAACCAATGGACAGAGGGCATCCTCCCTTTCACAAACAGAACAGTAGGCCTGGATCAGCTCCCAGGCTCCCTTGCCCTCCCATTCCAGTGCTGGAATGGTGGCCAAGCACCCCAGAACTGAGGGACCAGCCTCTGTGGCTGGCTCCACCTCGGCTTGACTCCTTGCCAGATCCTCCTCCTCTAGTCCCGCACCAGGAGGTGGTGGTCGGAGGTCAGTTCTCCCTCCATCTGACTCAGTGGAGAACCATAACTTCAAATGTATGGATCCTATAGATTACAGAAAATGGTCACACCTTGGAGCTCATAGAGCGACCTGCAGACCCCCTGCCCCCACCCTCCAGTTACCTCCCTGGCTCACTTATCTGTTCTCTGGGAGGAGGCGCAATCTCTTTTGCACAAGCAGGCCATTGAGCCAGTGCCCAGGCGCCGGAGAAACCAAGGGTTTTATTTCAGGTTTTTCCTGGTCCCCAGAAAGATTGGAGATCTGAGGCCTATCTTAGATCTAAAGGACCTCAATCTGTTTGTCCAGTACAAAAAGTTCTGGATGGTGACTTTGCCAAGCCTAATGCCCCTCCTCAAGGAAGGGGACTGGCTCTGCTCACTGGACATGCAGAATGACTACCTGCAGATCTCGGTCTTTCCTCTGCACAGGAAGTTTCTCCATTTTACCTTTCAGGCTGAGCATTACCATTTCAAAGTGCTGCCCTTTGGCTTATCCTCTGCATCATGAGTCTTTACCAAGTGCTTGGCAGTGGTCACAACAGCTGTCAGAAGAGAGGGACTGTATGTCTTCCCTTACCTGGAGGATTGGCTCTTAATGGCCCCGTCCAGGGAAGAGCTTTTGCTGACTCTGGAGCGCATTCTCCAGCTCTTCCACTCCCTGGGCATCACTGTCAGCCTGTACAAATTAGTTCTAGTTCCGTCTCAAAGGCTGCAATATATAGGAGTGGTTCTGGACTCTGTGCAAGGGAAGGCTTTCCTGCCTCAAAACAGGGCAGAGTGCCTCATAGCCCAAGTTCTGCAAGTCACTCAGAGTTGGTACATTCCTGCCAGGGTGTACCTCAGATTGTTGGGTCTTATGGCAGCGGCCATACCCACCATTCCGCTGGCCAGGCTTTATATGCATACCCTCCAGTGGACCGTCAGGATACAGTGGGACCAGCACATGGATGAGTTGGACCATCCAGTCTTGGTCTCTTACCCAGTACGCAAGGTACTGCAGTGGTGGATGGATCCCTTCAATCTGCTTCAGAGCGTTCCATTCCAGATCTCTTCCCCGCGTCTGATCCTAACCACAGATGCATCATGTCTGGACTGGGGCGCACAGCTGGGTCCCTTCCAAACCCAGGGTTCCTGGTCCCAGTGGGAAGTCTCTCTACGTATCAGTGTCCTGGAGATGAAATCGGTGCTCTATGCCATGCAGGCCTTTCAGGAGCATCTTGCTCCGGGTCAGCTGGTGGTGCAGTCAAAGACAATTTGAGTGTACTTTAGTATACTACATCAACAAGTAGGGCAGAACTCACTCATACCCCCTTTGCCTGGAGGCTATGAGAGTGTGGTACTGAGTGCTGGATCACAGTCTGACACACTGCAGTCCACGTACCAGGCATGTTAAACACTCTGGCAGACAGTCTCAGCAGGACTTAGTCCAACATGCACGAATGGGAGCTTCTGTCATCCATCGCAGAAGACTTGTTTGACAGATGAGGTCATCCAGAGCTGGATCTTTTTGTGTCACCACTCAGAGCACAACTGCCCAGTTTCTGCTCACTAGATCCAGGGCCTAGAGCTTTCTGGCAAGACGTGTTGTCCCTCTCTTGGAGCAGGAGGTTTCTTTATGCCTTCCCTCCGTTTCCTCTGATGCAGAGGGGTGCTAATCAGGTTGCAGATTGAGGGGGCCAGAATGATTCTGGTGACTCCATTCTGGCCTCACCAGATATGGTTTCCTCTACTTCGGCAGCTGGCAGAAGAACTATTGGTACATCTTCCTCTTTGCAGGAATCTGCTGACCCAAAATCACAGGTCCCTGGTCCATCCAGACTTCATGTCCCTTCATTTGCATGCCTGGCTCCTGAGAACATAGCCATTGCCAGATCTGGGGTCTCTAACAGGGTGGCGGACATCCTAGTGGCCGCCCGCAAGCCTTCCACTCGAGCCCTGTATGCCATGAAGTAGAAGTGGTTCACCATCTGGGCTGCCATACATAGCTTAGACCTTTTCACCTGTTCAGTGAATCACATTCTGGACTACCTGATTTCTCTGTCAGACTCAGCCCTCCAGTATTCCTCCCTCAAGGTCCACCTTTTGGCTATTGCTGTATTCCACGAGCCCGTGTGTGACCACACTATTGCTCAGCTGGATGTTTCCTGTACCCTCCTTAGGGGCATCCTGCATCTGAAACCTCTAATCTGTTCCGCTTCCCCGGCTCAGGACTTGAATTTTATTTTGGAAAAGTTGACCGTGTCTCCTTTTGAGCTAATCGCGTTTTGTGATTTGCACTTTCTCTCTTGGAAAGCGCTGTTTTTAGTTGCAGTTACTTCTGCTCAAGAATTTCAGAGTTTCAGGCCCTCTGGTGCGAGGAGCCTTATTTGATTTTTCATAAAGACAGTGTCTTTGTCAACAAATCCTAAGTTTTTGCTTGCGGTGGTTTCTGAGTTCACACTCAAACAGTCTATCCACCTTCCTGTTTATTTTCCTGAGCGTGCTAATCCAGGGGAAGCACTGCTTCATACTTCAGATGTGTGCAGAACCTTGAAGTACTACCTGCTTAGGACTAAGGAGTCCAGAAAGTCAAAGCAGTTGTTTGTTTCTTTCACTCCAGGTAGAGCAGGCGTTTCAGTTTCTAAGCAATGTTTTTCCAAATGGTTGGCAAATTGCATTGTGTTCTGCTACAAGTATGGCAAAGAATTGCCTGGTGCTGTCAAAGCTCATTCCACCAGAGGGATGGCTACCTCAGTGGCTTGTTTCAAAGGGGTCTCAGCCGCTGGCATTTGTGTGGCTGCCACCTGGAGTACAGTCCATATTTTCATCAAGCACTATAGTCTGGACATTGCCTCAAGAGCCCATGCAGGATTTGGCAGGGCTGTATTACAGAGACTCCTTTCTTAAGTTTATGGCACCCTCCTCCCAGACTGTCTGTCTACACTTGTCACTGCTTGGTACTCGTTCCTATGGTGTTACCTGATGACTGAGATACCCCTGAAGAAGATAGAACAGTTGCGTAAAAATTTACCATAACAGTAGATATTCGAGGGGAATCTCAGCCATCAGGTATATTTTCCCCTCCCACCATCCCCCTTCTTGGGGCTCCTGTCTAGGAACTGACTATCTGGTGTATCCGGCTTTTACTTAGGTCTGGGTACCTCTTTCTCTCCTCAGTCCCCTGGGGCAAGGGCCTAGCTCCCTTAGTCTCCGGGGGAGGGGGGGACTGAGGAGGGAGCAGGGCCGCTCTCACCTATATAGGGTTGGTGATGTTGATGGTGTGGGCGGCCCCAGTTGTACTGCTGAAAATTGTCTGTGAGGATTCCCCTTCAATGACGCGAAGGTTCCTACAGTGTTACCTGATTACTGAGATTCCCTTGAAGATCTACTGTTACAGTAAGTTCTTACGTAACTGTTCTATTTCCGTAGTAAACAACCTCTTCTCATGGTGGGGTTTGTGGTAGTGCTGTGCACCCCCACCAACCTGGGAGACCAGTCCAAGAGAGAGACCCTGCACTGTCATCTTCTTTTCCTGCTTAAAGTCTGTTGTGCAACAGCACCCTTTTTTCTACCCTATCCTCTCCTATCTTGTAGGTTGGCCACCTATGTTGCCTTTCTTCTTTCCTCTTTTTCCTTTTCTGTCTCTCTCTCTCTCTCCCCTCCCTGCCTTGGGAAAGCACAGCTGGCTATTGCCTGGTTTGCCTGCCTCTGCCTGGCTGTTATGCCAGCATTTGTTGTAAAAGGACAGATAAAAGCATATTTGTCAGAGCTGCAGACTCTGCTCAGTTATTAAAACTCCTGTATTTTGCCTTGTTTATGCTAATGCACTTCCTGCATGAACATGTGCAGGATTGCATTAGTTTTTGCCCTGATTAGCGCTATTGCATTTCCTGCATGAACGTGCGCAGGATCGCAGCGTCTTGTAGCTGCCGTAATGAAATATGTGGCTTTTTCTGTTAAACCAGCTTCCCCAGATATTGATGTAGGGATTGCTTGTATCTGTGGGGGTTAAGGTTGTAAAGTAGTGTCCAAAAATAGATAAAATTAGTAGATTTGGTCCCGATATCAGGACTGCAGTAGTAAAAGTAAAACTGACCTCTCTTAGGCAAGTCTTTGCAAAAAAAAACCCTGCTAGGAGAAAGGGAGCTGACTATACAGTATGTTCCCTTGCTCCTCTCTCTCTCTCTCTCTCTCTCTCTCTAATTTAGTTAGAGGTTTAGCACCTACTTTCTGTGTCTGTGCTTTTCTCATATGCACCCACTACGACAGTGGTGTTAGAAGTGGGATTTGAACCCACGCCTCCAGGGGAGACTGGGTACGATCCCCACATGGGCCACCATTCCATCCTGCCCAAAAGGAAACCTGAGAGAACAGCAGTCTCTTTCACTGTCGTAGTGGGTGTGTATGAGAAAAGCACAAACACAGAAAGTGTTTCAGACACTACTTTACAACCTTAGCCCCCACAGATACAAGCGATCCCTACATCAATATCTGGAGAAGTTGTTTTAACAGAAAAAGCCACATATTTCATTATGGCAGCTACACGGCACTGTGATCCTGCGCAGGTTCATGCAGGAAGCACATTAGCGTAAACAAGGCAAAATACAGGAGTTTTAATAACTGAGCAGAGTCTGCAGCTCTGACAAATATGCTTTTATCTGTCCTTTTACAACAAATGCTGGCATAACAGCCAGACAGAGGCAGGCAAACCAGGCAATAGCCAGCTGTGCTTTCCATAGGGGGGAGACAGAAAAGGAAAAAGAGAAAGAAGAAAGGCAAATATAGGTGGCCAACCTACAAGATAGGAGAGGATAGGGTAGAAAAAAGGGAGCTGTTGCACAACAGACTTTAAGCAGGAAAAGAACATGACAGTGCAGGGTCTCTCTCTCTCTGACTTGTCTCCCAAGGTGGGGGGGGGGTGCACAGCGCTACCACACGGTTATCCAGAGTTGGACCTTTTTGCATCCCCGCACAACACACAACTACCACATGTCTGCTCTCTTGCTCAAGAGCCTGTCATTTTTTGGCAAGACACATCGTCCCTCTCTTGGGAAAATGAGATTCCTTTACACCTTTCCTCTGATCCCTCTCATACAGAGGGTTCTGCTCAAGCTGCAGGCAGAGCATACCACCCTAATACTGTCTGCTCCCATCTGGCCTCATCAGATTTTGTTTCCACTTCTGCAGCATCTGGCATTGAAACTTCTGGTTCAGCTACCCCTTTGTTGTGTTTACTGTCATAGACTCACAGGGTCCCTGTTCCATCCAGACCTGCAGTCCCTGCATTTGCATGCCTGACTCCTGAAGACATAGCCATTGCCCATCTTAGTGGTTTCCCCAGCTGGTTGATGTCTTACTTGCAGCTTCAAAGCCTTCTGCAAGACACACATATTCTTTGAAATGGAAGTGCTTCTCCATATGGTATGCTTTATATTCCATTGACCCATTTAGGTGTCCTTTGAATATTCTACTGGACTAGCTTCTGTCTCTGTCTGACTCTGGTCTCCAGCCATTAAGATGCGCTTTGCTGCTTTTTGGCTCACCATGCCCATCAGGCATTTGGAGCCGATGCTGCTTCACATGCACAAGGCAGTGTACATTGACCCCGCCTACTGATGTCGCCATCCCCAAACATCCTGGTTGCTGTGGGCAATAGTGCTTGTGACTCTTAACACCAAGGAGTGTTGCTCCATAGAGGAGATGATCTGGAAGCTTGAGTTATATGTGAGGAACTTTTCCATCTTCCATGCTCTGTCAGACTCATAAGATTTTGTATTAGGCTATCTACCTCTTTGAGGAATAATGTTATTAGGGTTTTAAAGAAAGAAACATTTTTATTTTGTGGTGCTCATAAGCCCTCACCAGGGGCGGATCAAAATTATTTCCTGGTGCTTTATAGCAGGGTTAATTACATGTGGTGGTTTGTTCTGTAGAATTACAAGTCTATATGCACTCAGTTTTCTAGAAAGGCTCCACACTCATCAGAGTACCACTTTCTGAATTTTATTTTTAATATAGCAGTTAAAAACTATTTTCCACTTTTGTTTTATCGCTTCGTCCTTTTTTGTAGAAACTACAAAAGACTTTAATTTCACTCAAACAGGTTTCAAACTTACTTTTCTACAGTCACTATACCCATTTTTCCTTTTCCTCAGGCAGTTCATCTTAAGGCATCTTCACTTATTTTCGAGGCTCAATTGCCTAATCCTCAGTGCGAACATCACAAACTTCTTTGTTTGTTGAAGGAAAAAGACACCGTCCCTTTTGTGTCTCCTTCAGTGGGTTTAGTCAGTTCTTTATTTTTCTCTTGTTTAAACTTGCGTGCATAGCTTAAAGCACTTCCATACTTTTCCAAATGTGAAAATGGCAGCCATAAAGCTGTTTGAGTGCTGCTATATTATGCTGCATGGTTCTTCTTCCTCACCTTACTCTGGCCCACTCCCACATTACCTGCTTAAGTTTCGGAGCCCACCTGGCTCCATCCTCAGAGAAATAAAGAACTGGCTAACCCCATTGAAGGAGACCTGAAGGAGATGGTAATGAAAGTGTCTAAAAGAAAAGTGAAAAATAGTTTTAAACTGCTATATTAAAAATAAAAATCAGAAAGTGGTACTCTGAATGAGTGTGGGGCCTTTCTAGAAACCTGAGTGCATATAGACTTGTTCTTTTACAGAACAAACCACTAAATGTTATTAGGGTACCATGATACTGCTTGATGTTTTTTAGTTTCCCTAAACAGTTGCTACATTGCTATTTGATGTACAGTATAGTTTGCTATTATTAAGTCACTCACAGTTTTGTAGTTGGTGTTTTTATCTCCCTCCAGTGCAGGCCATCCATCCTGGTCGACCCCACCAGCCTTGTCTCTCAGCTTCTCAGGGATTTACCCTCCTCACCGCTGCTTCCTTCATGGCTTGCCTCCCATGTAGGGCTGATGGGACCCACATATAGGGGTGTCACGATAATAACATTTCCATGACACAATAACTGTCATAAAATTATTGTGATGGCCGTTATATTGCAGTATAACATAAGCAATTTTTGTACAAAGTATCAGGGAGAGTAGGTATGGAAGGGAAAAAAATTGGTTGAACGGTCTTAATACAGTAGTATACCATGAGTATCGTGGTGTATCATGAATCATGGTTATCTCAGTATCGGAAATTGCCCATGGTATCAATACCTTGACTTCTGATACCACAGTATACCATAAAACTGGTTTATCGTGACATCCTTACCCGCATACCACCGGACATGAATCTAATTCTGTGGGGATAAGGCCCTGTCGCTAGTGCAGAGCCTGCGAGGAGTCAGATCCATCATGTGCCAACTATGGGAAGGGGGTGCCAGCTCGATGCATGCTAGCATGTGGAGCGTGTCAGTGTTCCCCAACTCTGTTAGTCAGTCCAAGCACCCTGCCACCTATGGTCATCGCAAGGGTTAGCACTACCACTGCACCAAGAGGCAAACCATCTGATTATTTACAACAGATCTCACAATTGTTGTTTGTTACGTCACACTCTGTTATCACAAACGTGACCTTGATGTCACAAAGAGGTACACAGACCTCATTATGGCTAGTCCACTGGCACAATTGCAGGGCTGCCACACTTGACATCAGCAACCCAGGTACGGAATGAGCTTGGGTCATCAGAGACTGACTGGGGAAGGAGGATTGAGCATCCAAGAGGGCACCCTCCAGGGAGGGAGGGTGACCGCTACCTGGGTGACCACAGGTTGCAGTGCAGCTGGAGGAACAGTGAATGGGAGCAAGGAAATTCGCCAGGGTACAGCATGCTGGACGTGTGCTGAAGTGCCTTGAGCTCCCTAGTGTACAGACATTGTGGGGCAGAAACACAGAAAAATATCCCTGTCCATGCAGGATGCATCTCCGGTACAGTTGGGTTCCATACTGCTGCTTATCACCACCTTATCATGGGAATGCCACTGGAGGGAGAATTACCCTGCCTTTTGGCCCACTGGTAAGGGGGGGCATGGAAATGTCAC
Organism: Neoceratodus forsteri; assembly: GCA_016271365.2. Lineage (NCBI taxonomy): Eukaryota > Metazoa > Chordata > Ceratodontiformes > Ceratodontidae > Neoceratodus > Neoceratodus forsteri. The sequence continues at coordinate 262,044,714 of CM057454.1, read as the reverse complement.
TATATCAGTGCACAATTAAAAACTGATCAAAGTCGGTAGAGTTTGCTAGAAAGATTTCTGGAAAGTTTCAGAGTCGGAAGGTGGATAACTTTTCCTACATGTGTATTTGACATACTAAGCTGGACATGTTGAGAGAACAGTTAAGTTTATAGCCTCTTAAAAGTAGTTGGTTTCTGCAAGGTATCTACCACCAGAGACCCCTTCCCTCAGGTTTAGACTACATGATTTTTGATGCAGGTTTTAGCATAATATGCGACTATATGGCAGGCAGAGTCCACATGAAAGTTGCTGGAAATCATAAAGGCCTGCAATGTGCTATTGTGCACCAGTTCCTATGACCTCACATGAACAAAGATACATGTGATTGGCACTGGTGAGTGAGAGCTTGCCATGAAAGCAAATAATTAAAGCCATACACATTAAAAAAAAAACACTACGATTGTTACTTTCAAAACTGATGCATGCTGAAGCAAATCTTTATCCATCATGTTAACATACTTTATAACATGTTTCTGGGGATGTGGATATGATGTTCTATCCACACTGTCTGCCAGTTGCCTTTCCCTTTAATTCTGGCTGGAACGTCTTCAAGCTGGCTCCTCTCACCGACCCGGGTGGTAACTCCCTCGGCTCCGCCCCATGATGCCAGATCTTCCTTTCCGCTCAAGGTTGTCCTGTGCCCCAACCCAAAGTTCCTCCTGAAGGTTGTGTCAGATTTTCACCTTAACTAGGTGATTAATCTGCCAGTGTATTTTACCAGCCACACCTCAGAGGCCGAGCACAGGCTCCATACTCTGGACCTGTGGTGAGCGCTTGCATACTAAAAGGAGTGCATGGCTGGAGTTTGAGGAGAGGTTCGCCAGTTGTTTGTCACTTATGCTGAAGCTGCACCTGGCAGACTTGCAGCCAAGCAGACGATTGGCAGGTGGATAGCCTTCTGCATTGATCTCTCCTATTGGTTGGTGGGTAGGGAGCCTCCCATAGGACTTAGGGCTCATTCCACCCTCCATACCACTGTGTCAGTGGCTGCTTCCAGTGACGGTCCCTATCCAGGAAATCTGCAAGACTGGTACCTGGAGGTCAGCACACACCTTTATTTTCCATTACCACATTGACCTTAAGTCATGCCGGGATGCTGGTTTTGGGGCCTCAGTTCTCCAGTCTCTGTTCCCTAGGTAGGTTGTGTGTGCCTTACCTCCCTCCTCCCAAAGAACTGCTAGGAGTCTGGCAGAAAGTGTGGATAGAACATCATATCCACATCCCTAGAAAAACAGGTTATTCACCTGTAACAGTAGTTCTAGGAGTGGTATATGATGTTCATCCACACAGACCCACCTGACTGCCCCTATCTTTGATGCACAACGTTGCTTCCAGCAGGCAAGATCTGGTGTCATGGGGCGGAGCTGAGGAAGTTACCACCCAGGTGGGTGGGAGGAGCCAGCTTGAAGACGTTCAGGCCAGAATTAAACAGAAAGGCAACTGCCAGAAAGTGTGGATGAACATCATATACTACTCCTAAAACTACAGTTACAGGTGAGTAACCTGTTTTTATAAAGCTTTTTAACAGAGGCAGGCACATTATTATAATGTGTGAACTACCAGTCCAATTGGGCAGATTTGTATATATTACAGTTACTGAGTTAAGACGCGGTATAGAAGTGCAGTGCAGATTTAAATCAACAGTTTTATTCTTTTAAAAAAGACCTGTTGATCTTAACTGTTTAAACAATCAAAGTGCAGTATTTAAACAGAATCTCTAAAATGTGGTCTGAAGTGTGCTTTGGTGATATACATATTCCCCAGAATGCATTGCTCTCTTGAATAGTAAATAGTGCTCAGAGAAATCTGACTGCATTTTATTTCACTTCACTCTTGCTAATGAAACCTTGGGAGAAAAGCATCTTAATTTAATTTGGATCATAAGACATTTATCACAGGAGCAAGGCAGCAGCTGAGAGTACAGGATGTAAGTAATATGCAAGCTTGGTAGATATACCTCATTCTTGCTAAGCCACCTTGAGCAAGCCATCTTAAGTACACAGTCTGAATTGTTGTAACACCTCTAAATGCTGGTTAACCTGAGGTAAACAAAAATGGGTTGGTTAAGTGCTATTAGCTTACAGAGATGATCCCTAGGGACTGTATATGCATCTGCATCTCCAGAGCTGCACTGCATACAGTAACTTCCAGCCATGGCCAGTGCTGAGGCGTGAAATTGCACTTATGTTCTGTTCATTAACTACTAGTTGTCAGACAAGTGTACTGTGCCTCTCACCTCTGATTCACTGAGCTCAGAATATGATGGTGCATAACTAAATTGACACAACCTAGTATGATGCATTGTACCAGCCTACATTCACCCACAGATTGGGTGGTTTGGAATAGAATCATAATGCTGTCTTTAACTGATGTGTTTTTCTGTTGTTAACACAGTAAAGCATAACCTTGGTACAGCGTATTCTCTTTGGAAAAACCTGACCTGTATTAAATGTTCAATGTGCACAGAGAAATCAATGTGAATTATTAGTACCATGTCATATTGTTACAGACCACAGTGAAACTGCTGAGGTTGTTTGAAGCAGAGTGTTTATTGTATCATGAAAGTCACGGACAAAGGCATGGGGTCTACACAATTTATTTAGCTCATTGAATTCACAGAACTAACTTATGAGTGGTTCAAAAGTGCAGTCCTAAGTACCTTGTGACCCAGAAAAGTTAGAATTTTCCTACTAAACAAGATCTTGAGTTTCCTCATGCTATCCTTTGTCATTTTTTTATTTAACTCTTTGTATGTACTGTAGCTCCAGCAAATAGCAAATAAAAAGCAAATAAATGTATGTGTCAGATTTTCATGCTTTAGCTGTGGAGTTACAGTGGAGGTGGTGTGATATGGTATGTTTATTAGACCAAATAGATTTTTAGTAAACAAGTCAGAAGGTGACCATCAGTAAATTGGGACACTATCAATCCCCTTGTGCCAATTTTTTGCCCTTTTAAGCTACAGTAAATCATGGGAATGACAGTGTCTTAAAGGAGACTTAAACATTTCTTTACCTTTTCTCATATAGAGCCATACTTTGTTGTCTTAGTTCAGAGGCACTAGGACCCCACAGACTGCAAGCCAGCTCTGCACTCCCAGCTTGGAGTACAGGTGCACACCAGGGCGGACAGCCCAACAATTTGAGTATATACAGAACAAAAGGAGGTGCATTCACCTCGATGATGCAGCAGTTTGTCACTGCCCTTTGACTGTACAAAGTGGAGTTGCCGCACAAACTGTAATGCTTCACTGCTGTTTATTGAAAGGTGCTTTCTGAAAGGAAAAAGGGTTACGGCCACATGTCACAGGCAGTGTTGCTAGTGCTCTCCTGCTCTCAAATCTTTGACATGGGACTCCCCAGAACTTCAACCCAGATGCAGGTCTTCATCAGGGGGCGGGGTCTCGAGCTATACTGTGTATTTAAATACCCATTTGTGGGTTCCCATTGGTTGCCTATGTATTGCCATTGTAAATGCTTTAGTATTCGTAATATTCATAACAACAGAATAATTGTGACCAAGTGCAAAAATGTGTGCACATAAAAAACATCAATGTGCTGCCTAAAACAAATTGCTAGTAACAACTTCTGTCCAGAACTAGTTGTTAGCATGTGGAGGTAACAAATGGAATGCAACTTAGAGTCACCATCTGTCCTGATTTTGTCAGGACAGACCTGGTTTGGGTGGCTGTGGCCTGCCACATAACATAAAAAATGTTAAATGTCCTGATCTTACAGTACAAAATATATTTTCTTACTTTCCTCTACAAGTTGCAGAAATGTAAGATACTTTAAACTAACTTAAAATGTTAGGAAACAGTATGAACAACTAACAAGCATTTGTCAGTGCCGAATGTTCACCAGTGGTGTAGAAGCCCTGGGGTACTAGATGCTTTGTGTGACTATGTGGTGTGAATGGTGATAAAGGACATCCTGGCAGAGGGTTAAAATAAGGCATCTTGTGTTAAAAAAAAAGTATGTAAACTGCCTTTTTTTAACCTAAGATTATTTAAATATCTGTAAAGGAAGCCGCAGACTGTAGAGAAAGGAGAGCGAGTGAGTTCCATTGTTGTAGTGTAGTGCAACCAAGCGGTGTTAACGGTAGTAAAGGACAACCATTAAGCCAGAGGTTGAAAATCAGTCTTCTTCTGTTAAAAAAAAAGTATATAAACTCCTTTTTTTTAAAGTTAAGATTAGTTATATATGTGTAACGGAAGCCGCCGACTGTACACCAGTGCTTCTCTAGCCATGGATACACATGCACACTTGCACACCACCTGGGAAGTGCGGTAAACAATTCCCATAGTATCACATTGTAAATGGTAGGTAAGGAATAACACATGACAGGGTGTTTAGCAATGCTTAAATTACGGCATGCCCCAGGTGGGTTGTGAGGCATGAGGTGCAGTCAGGTGCCTTCAACCAACCATGGAAGCACATGCTAAGGACATGGGATCTTTAGATTGTTTCTGACACCCATGCATGACAAACTAGGAACAGGGAGTGGAGAGTCTATGCACACAAGCAAGTGCTATAGCTACATCATACTTATGAAACAGGAGTCGCGAGACGAGTTAGGGTTATTGTGCAACTCAGTAGGGGGCCACATGCAAATATCAGTCAGACTGAGACAGCCTGTAAACAGGGTGGGGATATGGTCATGGAACTCTGGGGAAATGGCTAATGCTGTGATAGGGGCACAGTCCCATAACTGGACAGGGTTGGGCAGATTAGATGGGGCTTGGGGGGGCAGCCAGTGCATCAGAAACTGTGTGTCATTTCTGTCGGGTGGCAGGTGCAACTGTACAAGGGCACAGGTGTCAGAAACGATCTGAGGATACCTCTCCTCCAATTAACCAAACTGCAATTTGCTTTTCAAATAGCTCCTGCTTTCTGAACGTGTGTGTGTGTGTGTGTGTGTGTGTGTGTGTGGTGCCCAAAACTATTGTATGCTTAATGTTTCCATTTCTGTTTTCCCCCTGCTCTGTCAATGCTGCCTCGCCGTGACAGTGTGAGCCACAGATTTTCGTATTCCCACTTTACGTGATCAGGCAGAGTGATCTAGGGCACACTGCATTTCCCATGCAGCCACCCACTGACACTTCCTTTTTTTCTGGCAATTAGTCAGTGCACATGAAAACTGCTTTTTTCATACTGCCCAGAACTTCATCTCGCTCTGCTGCTGTTTCCCCTTTTTGTGGTTTCCTTTTGTGTTATTCAGCTGTGTGCCATTTAGGTTGGAATGTTACCTCTGTTTCCAGGTGAAAAAGTCGGGGGTCTGGTGCTCCTGAGAGCAGCCACCTGCTGATTCTCCTACTTCCTTAGCATGCACTTCTGTGGCAGCATAGGTGCCTTTGGCATCTGAGTGAAAACATCTGCCCTTCCCAGGTAGTTGATGGCACTCAGCTGCACCTCGTATTTCACAAACCACCTGGGGCATGTGGTAATTTAGCATTACCTCACACCCTGTTGTGTGTTATTGCTTGCTTATAATTTACAGTGTGATCATATGGGAATTCTGTATCACACTTCCAAGGTGGTTGAAGGCACTCGGCTGCCCCTTGTGCCTTACTACACACCTGGGGCATGCAGCAATTTAGTCTTGCTGCACACACTGCCGTGTGGTATTGATCACTTAAAATTTGTAAAGTCATCTTATGCAAATTATTTACCGTACTTCCCTGGTGGTTGAAGACACCTAGTTGTGCCTTACAGCCCACCTGGTGCATGCAGCAAATTAGCATTGCCGCACACCCTGCTGTGTGTTATTGCTTACTTACGATTTACAGTGTGATCCTATGGTAATCATGTACCGCACTTCTCAGGTAGTTGAAGGCACTCGGCCATGCCTCATAATCCACCAGGGGTGTGCGGTAATTTAACATTGTCGCACACCCTGTCATGTATTATTCCTTACTTACAATTTACAGTGTGATCCTATGGGAATTGTTTACCCACTTCCCAGGTGGTGTGCAAGTGTGCATGTGTATCCATGGCTACGGAAGCTCTGGGCCATGATGATGGATGTCTTTTGTGTCGTGTGGAAAGAGTTGTATGTTGTTTGTCTTAGCTGATGATGGACGTCTGTGGTTGCTTGTGTTGCCTTGCCCCCTTTGGCTGCTTGGGGGGGGAGGGGGAATGTGGAGTTAGTGCTGAAAATCCTAAAATCGCATTTCCATACTTTTGTCGCTTTAATAGCAACAAAAACTGATGAATTAACAGAGTTTTTTGCAAAGAATATGTAAGGATATGCTTCCAACCTACTGGAAATATTGTTGCTATTTCCGAGGGCATATTCCATTTATACAGTACCTCCAAAAGTGGAAAAATTGAATTTCCTGCCATTTTTTGCTGATTATAAAAATCTAAAAGGTATCTCATGGATCAGTCCTGGGGCCAGTCCTCTTCAATATCTTCATCAGTGACATTGCAGATAGACTGGAGGGTAAGGTTTGTCTGTTTGCAGATGACACCAAGATCTGCAACAGAGTAGATGATCCAGATGGGTTGGGCAGAATGAGAAGAGATCTGGATAAACTGACAAAATGGTCAGAAGAGTGGCAGTTGGGGTTTAATGCACAGAAGTGCAAGATCATGCACATAGGGAAGAGAAACCTTGAAGCCACCTATAGGCTGAGAGGGAAGTTGCTGGCAGTCACAAGGGAAGAAAGAGACTTGGGCATCATCATCACAGATGACCTGAAATAATCTAAGCAGATCACTAAAGCAGTAGGTAAGGTTAGGAGGATGTTGGGGTGTATTAGTAGGGGTTTCACAAGTCGTAAGAGGGAGGCAGCATAGCGCAGTGGTTTAAGGCTCTGAGTTGCAAATCTGGAGACCTGGGTTTGAATCCCATAGCCCCCACTTTCATACTGTGTGACCCTGAGCAAGTCACTTAACTTCCCTGTGCTCCCAGGTTGCACCTGTAAACAAGCTTTCAGCTTAGTGTGTCTCACCTGGTTAAACAATTGAAGGTAATAATCCCTCTTTACAAGACACTGGTTAGGCCTCATCTGGAATACTGCGTGCAGTACTGGTGGCCACACCTTCACAAGGACATTAACCAAATTGAGGCAGTCCAGAGAAGGCACCCAAAATGGTGCAGGGACTGCATCAGAAAGCATATGAGGACAGATTAACGGAGCTCAGTATGTATACCCTAGAGCAAAGGAGGGAGAAAGGTGATATGATTGAAACATTCAGACACCTTAAGGGCATTAACAAGTTGAAAGAGTCTAACATGTTTCAATATAATTAAAATGGCAGGACAAGAAAACAGCATGAGATTAGAGGGAGGCCGATTAAGGGGTAATGTGAGGAAGTTCTTTTTCACAGAAAGGGTGGTGGATGCATGGAATTGCCTACCTCAAGAAGTGGTGGATATGAACATAGTGCAGGGCTTCAAACAAGCATGGGATAGGCATAAGGGAGAAATACAGATGAGTATGAATAGATAGGTCATTGACAGAGCAAAAGCCGATGGCACATTTATAAGGTAGAAAAAGAAATGGGCAGACTGGATGGGCCTTTCGGTCCTATCTGCCGTCAACTTCTGTGTTTCTATGTTTCTAAACACCACTGATTTGGTAGATATTTTTGTGCTGAACAACTTTTGTGCTGAAAGTGCCATGCTATTATTTTTTGTTTTAAAGCTGTTTGCATTTGTTTGTTGCAAAAAGTGAAATAAAATTAATTTTCTGCTGTTTTTTGCTAATTATAAAAAAAATAAAAGGTGTGTGTGTGTATATGTGTATATATATATATATATATATATATATACACATATATATTCACACACACATACATATATATATATATATATATATAATTTTATTTAAAATTGATGACCGGAAAGGCATACTGAGCCGAGGCTCGTTTCCAAGTACGACCCAGAGATATATATATATATATATATAATATATGAAATATGACTCATTTTGTTGACATTTTTGTGCTGAACAAATATCTTGCTCATAGTACCATGCTATCATTTTTGTTTTAAAGTTATTTGCATTTCTTCGTTGAAAAAAGGAAAAAAAATTAAATGTTCTGCTGTTTTTTTTTTTGTTTGTTTTTTTGGCCATTTATAAAAAACTAATAGGGGTCTGTAAATGAAATACCGCTCAGTTTGTAGCTATCTGTGTGCTGAACAGCTTTTGTGCTCACAGTACCATGCTATAATTTTTTTGTTTTAAAGTTATTTTCATTTGAATATGGTTAGTACAGCTAGTATTCATCTGCAGAGCTGGCCATAGAGATAGACAGACAAGAGACACATATATACACACACACACACACACACACACACACACATTTATTTATTTAAAAAATTGTTGACTGGGAGAGGCACACTGAGCTGGGGCTCATTTCCAGGTGTGATCCAAGAGAAAGGAAGAAGAGGAGAACAATATTCATAAAGTTTACAAGAACAACACTTCTAGGGACATGGATATGTTATTCTATCCACACTTCTTGGCAGTGTCCTTTCCCTTTAAGATGTGCCATAAAGTCTTCAAGCAGGCTCCTCCCACCTACCCGAGTGGTAACTCCCTCAGCTCTGCCACATGATGTCAGATCTTCCTTTCTGCTTGGAGAAGCAGGTTCCCTCCTTACCTCTCCCGCGGTGAGTAGGCTGTAGCGCTTGAATTCTTTGGGATTACTTTCATACCAACTCTCACGAGTTTCATCTTCAACTCGATCTTCGATCGTGACCACAATGGACAATAAATCCACTTCCGGGTTCCACCAGTGCTGTTGCGGGCAGAAGATATCCAGGACCGACTCACACGCCATATGCGTCTACTGCCTGGGGCACGACTACGATCACCAGGCCTGTGACTTTTGCCACTCATTTCATTCTTCCATCCTAGAGGACCGTCTCACCTGCCTGAAACTTGGCTGACCAGCGCAACAGAATCTGCCAGTCAAATTCAAAGATGCCCATTGGGCTGTCTCCGTGGCTGTGGAGTCCACTGAGCAGCTTGCGGCCTTTGAAGAAGAAGCAGCCCAGGCTGCGGCCCATTCCTCCTCGGCTTCTGCCTTCATGCCGCTTGAGCTGGGCTCGACTTTTGCGGGCTCCTTCAAGTAATTGTGCCAGTCCCTTCTGTCATTCGGTCAGGGACCCACCAGCAAAACTAAATCTAAAAAAAAGTCCAAGAAAGAAAAGACTCGTCATCGATCATGGGATCGGGAGTGCTCTCAGTCAAGAGCCTCTGTTTCCCATGCTTCTTCAGATTTGACTTCGGTCGAATTTTTGGCCTTGGCCGCTGGCTTCATGGTAACCCCATTGGGCCTGTTGGCCGAGACACTGGTCGAAGCTCCAGCTGAGATTTTTCTCAAGGCGACCAACCAGTTGTCGACTGAAGAGGCTGATACTTCCTTGCCTAGGACTCCAGTCCTGACTCAGACCATTGGAGGGATGGATCAGTCCGCTGACCTGCTGCCTCTGGTCCCTGACCCTGACCAGGAGGAGCCTCGGCAATCGCTGACTCCCTCTGAGCCCCACCACCGGTCCCCCTGGCAGCCGAGGTTGAGGTCTTGGTCTTCTTCCTGTGGATCGAGCCGGTCCTACTGTCATCGTCGCTGCTGCTCTTGGCACCATGGGAAGTGCCGCCACTGCTATTCTTCGTCCTCATCCTTGGGTAAGGAGAGGCTTAAGTGCAAGTTGCGTCAACACTGTGAGAACTTGATGTGGCAACAGTTGGTGTTTACCAGCGCCAAACTGATCCTGGTTTCTGTGCCGGCCATCACTTGGCTGTCACCCAAAAGGCTGACACTGACTCCAGCGACGGAACTAATTAAGATGGTCCTGACTCGGCCGACTGCAGCTTCTCTCCTGATTGTGGTGGAACCGCCACCCAAACAGCGTATGGTTGGCGCTTCGACTAAGGAGTCTTAACCGGCCAAGGGGCTTCCCCATCAGCTGTTGGTCACTGTCACCCCTGACCATCCGCAGAAGGTCAACGGGGACTCTAACGGTTGACCTCTCTTTGATAACTTTTCAGATTCCGATGGTTCTTTCCTGCACTCCCATCTGGTCGATGTGGAGTCCATGGGGGAGCTCTCAATGGATGAAGGTCCATCCTCTTTCATGGTCCTCTTCCATTTGATCTTTGAGTCGATGGGTATGGAGATGGAGCCCGTCCAGAAATGGACTCATTACCCGTTGACCGAGTTTCTTGCCCAGGGAGACTCTGCAATGAAGGCATTCCTGGTGGCAGAAGACATTCTTGGCCCTGCTCTGGAGCTTTCGTAGTGCCCTGCTTCCTGCCCTGTGCCTTCTGCCTGGATGGCCTGGCAGCATGCGGAGACAGACAATCCCTTCCGGGATTCACAGAGCACCCCTCGGCTGAGGGGTTGGTGGCTGACTCTGTGTTCTGGTGCTCCAGCAACACTGGGGACATTGACAAGTCACCTGATAAGGAGTCCAAGACGCTGGACCACATGGCTAAAAAGGTCTATGCTGCCTCCTCGCTTGGCCTGCACCAGGCGAGCTTGACCCTCCTCATGGCTCACTTCTCCCATGCCCTGCTGGGGCACCTTAGATTGAGTGCTTCCTCATCTGCCTGCAGACCTTCATACCTTGGTCAAACAGGTCTGAGTCCAGGGACAGGCTGTGTCCGAGCAACAGCTCCAGACTGCCATGGACACTGGGGACTCCTGTGCCCGCCTCAGTGGCCATGCGCTGCAGGGCTTGGCTAAGCATCTCGACCTTCATGGCAGACACTTGGCACAAGCTGGCAGATGTCCCTTTCCTGGTCACCAACTTGTTTGGGCCCAGGGTCAATGGTCACCTAACACACACACATCGGGAAGTCTAGTGCCACCTTGGACTCCATGACATCTGCCCAGAAGGACTCAAGGGCTCTAAGCAGCATCAGAAACGGAAGCCCTTTTGGTCCACCTCCACTCCTGTGGCCAAACAACTGGCTGGCCAGCAGGCTCAGGCTTGGCAACTTCGGCCCAAGTCAGTGGCCTTGGCTGTCCATAAGCCAGGAGGGAGAGGCTGCGGTGGCCCCTCGGCTAGGCCCTCCTCCAAGCCTGCCCAGTGATGGGATGAGGGGTGCCTCTGTCATGCCCATCACGCCTTCCCTGGGTCCTCCTGTAGGGGGCTGGCTCCACCACTTCCTTTCTGCCTGGTCATCTGTCACCACGGACAGGTGGGTTCTAGAAGTGGTGAGTCAGGGTCTTCCTCTAGAGTTCAAGCAGTACTCTCCTTGCTGAGCCCGTGCCCCATGGGAGGACTTTGCTTCTGCAGACATGCTGTCAGCCCTCAGAGACTACATATCCCAGCTCCTCCAGAAGGAGGTTGTGGCTCCTGTCATGGATCCTTCGGAACAACCAGGATTTGTTTTCAGGTACTTCCTGGTGCCAAAGCAGACGGGGTGCTGGCACCCCATTCTAGATCTGCACAACCTGAACAAGATCTTCAGGTTGCGCACCTTTAGGATGGTAACTCTGTCTCAGATCATGCCATTTCTAGAGCAAAACATGTGGTTTTGCTCCCTTGATCTTCAGGATGCATTCTTTCACGTCCCGATCCATCCATCTCACCGAAGATTCCTCCGCTTTCAATCCAAATGAACCCTCCGCGAGTTCCAGGCCATGCCCTTCGGCCTTTCCTCAGCCCCCAGGGTCTTCACGAAGTGCATCGCAGTGGTGGTAGCTTACCTGAGGCACCATGGGGTCTGGGTTTATCCCTACCTAGATGACTGGCTGATAAGTCCCTCCAGGTAGGAGGTGGAGCGGTCCAGGGACCTGGCCCTCCAGACCTGCGCCAAACTTGGCAAAGTCAGAACTTGTACCCTTGTAGGTGATCAGCTTCATCGGGGCGGAGCTTGACTCTTGCAGAGCCAGAGCCCAGGCGGACAGGGCGGAGGCTCTCTCCTCGTTTGCCTTATCATTTCGGGTTGGGCACTTGAACCCTGTTTGGGACTTCCTGCACCTGCTGGGCTACATGGTGGCCTGTACTAGCATGGTCCACTGGAGAATGCGCTCCCTGCAGTGGGAGCTGGCCAGCCAGTGTGGACTCAGTACAAGTGGCATTTCGACCAGCTGGTTATGGTGACCCAGCAGATGTGAGATGCCATCCAATGGTGGCTGGTCCCTGCACATTTGCAGGAAGGGATCCCGTTTGTCCGCCCAGAGCCGAAGGTCATCCTGATGACTGATGCCTCTCTCACGGGGTGGGGTGCCCACCTGGGGAAACAGAGAGTCCATGGGCTCTGGACCCCCCAAGGAGTCCCGATGCCACATTAACCTGCTGGAGCTTCAAGAAGTTTGACTGGTGCTGACTGCATTAGATCCACACATTCGGGGTCAAGTGGTCCAAGTCCAGACAGACAACACCACGACCATATACTACCTCAACAAACAGGGTGAAATGCACTCCCTGCCTTTGTGCAAGGAAGCTCTCCATGTCTGGACCCTCATGCGCAGCCTGGAGGCGAATCTCCTGACCATCCATGTGGCAGGAGCTGCCAGTCAGCTGGTGGATGCCCTCAGCAAGGTGGACAAGGCGTCTCACGAGTGGTCTCTCCACCCAGAGGTAGTTCACCATCTGTTCTCCCAGTGGGGCACCCTCAGTTGAACCTGTTCACCTCCAGGGAGAACGCAAAGCTGAGGCTGTTTTGTGCCCGCCCCCCCCTCAGCAGGGAACGTTGCAGGGCGATGCCTTCTCAAGGCCCTGGAGCCTAGGCCTCTTTTATGCTTTCTCTCCACTTCTCTTGATCCACAAGGTGCTTCTCAAGGCCAGGAGGGACAAGGTACAGGTGATCCTGGTGGCTCCAGACTGGCCACGCCAGTTCTGGTACCCCGATCTCCTCAACCTCAGCAGCAGGCTCCCGAGGCTTCTTTCCCTATGCCCACACCTGCTTTCCATCAATCAGGGGATGGTACTCCACCCGGACCTTCAATCCCTGCCCCTGATGTCCTGGTTCCTGAGCGGCTAGAGATCCAGGCCTTGGCTCTCTCCGAAGATGTCTTCACCATTGTGCAGACATCTCGGAAGGAGTCAACCAGGAAATGCTATGCCTTCAAATGAAAGATATTCTCCATTTGGTGTCGGGACAAAGAGTTGGACCCTTTGTCCTGTCCAGTGGCTAGCATCCTTGATTACCTTTGGTCCCTCTCTCAACTGGGCCTTTGGTCGTCGACCCTTAGGGTGCACCTGGCAGCTATCTCTGCTTACCAGGCGTGGGTCGGTCAGCAGTCTGTTTCACAGAAGAAGGTGGTAGGGTGCTTTTTCAAAGGCCTTGACCACATTACCGCTCCAGTGTGTGAACCACCACCACCGTGGGACTTGTTGCTGGTTTTGGTGAAGCTCATGGGCAAGCTATTCGAACCAATGTGCAGGTGTGAGCTCGCTCACCTGTCATGGAAGACTACCTTCTTGGTGGCTGTCACGTCAGCCAGAAGGATCTGTGAGCTCCAGGTGCTTTCGGTGGAGTCTCCTTATCTGGTCTTCCCCAGGGACAAGGTTGTTCTGTGCCCCAACCCAAAGTTTTTTCCGAAGGTTGTGTCAGAGTTTCACCTTAACCAGGTGATTAATCCCCTGGTGTACTTTACCAGTCACACCTCAAAGGCTGAGCACAGGCTCCATACTCTGGACCTGAGGTGAGCGCTCTCTTATTACAAAGAATGCACTGCTGGAGTTTGGGGAAGAGTTCAGCAGCTGTTTTGTCACCTACGCTGAAACTACACCTGGCAGACCTGCAGTCAAGCAGATGATTAACAGGTGGATCACATCCTACATTGATCTCTGTTCTAGGTTGGTGGGTAGGGAGCCTCCCAGAGGGCTTAGGGCTCATTCCACCCACCATACCGCTGCATTGGTGGCTGCTTCCAGTGACATCCTTATCCAGGAAATCAGCAGGGCTGCTACCTGAAGGTCAGCATACACCTTCATTTCCCATTACCACACTGACCTAGAGTCACGCCAGGATGCTGGTTTTAGGCCTCAGTTCTCCAATTCTTATTTCCTAAATAGAGGGTGTCCGCCTTGCCTTCCTCCTCCCGGAGAACTGCTAGGAGTCTGCCAAGAAGTGTGGATAGAACATCATATCCATGTCCCTAGAAACTCGGGTTACTCACCTGTAACAGTAGATCTTCCAAGGAAAATGGTCTCTTGCAGTAAGTCATTACTTCTGGGAGTTCCCGATAGGTGGTGCTCTAACACGGCACTTTTCTTCTAGTAGTCTCCACACCAGGGACCACCCACACGACCTCACTTCCTGGGTTGTGCCTATAAAAGTGGGTGGTTCCTGGTAGTCTCCATTCATTTTCCCACCGGCTTCAGCTCTGACAGCAGCTTACTGTTCTGAGCCAGCAATCTACAACATGGATTGAACCCATAGCTTGGGGTGCCTGGGCTTCATACACAGCACCATATTCCTGTGCTCGACCAAGAGCTTTACAAGGGATGTTTCCCTGTTACAGACTCAGGGTGCTCCATCAAAGGGCTCCAAAACCTCTGAGTCCTCTTCATGAAGCAAAACAGGGAAGGAAATACCTTCACCTAAAGTCCTGCCTGACGACCTTCAACAGTCATATCTCCTAAACCTGTATCATCAAGAAAACATTCTTCGACGGGCAATATTCCCCTGTCGATGGCAGGCACTTCTTCATCAAAAGAACATAGAAGTTCAACTTCACATAGAAAGGAACATTCATCATCTACGGGACGTCATTCCTCAGCTCTTCTGTCGACAAAACCACATGCACCGTCGACGACGGAGGTCCTGCTGCATTCATCGTCGACAGAGCACACTCCCCTGTTGACGAGAGGACTCCCCAAGACATCCTCATCGACAAGAACACCTCCTCTGTTGACAGAGCATGCTCTACTTGCTTCATCGTCGATGGGGCTACCTCCCTTGTCGACGGGACATGCTCCTAAACCTCCATCGTCGACGAGAAGTATGGCACCATCAACGGAGTATGCATTTGCCTTCTCATCATCGATGACACACTTTCCATCGTCGATGGAGCATGTCCCTACTGTTCTATTGTCAACGAAGAGCATCCCACCATCGACGGAGCATGCACTGACTTCTCCACCGTCGATGGTGCATGCATTCACTTATCCATCATCAATAAGACACATTACAATGTTGACAGGGCATGCTTGTATTCCTCTTCTGTCGACGGGACTGATCCCACCATCGATGGAGCAGCTCTTACATCATAGAACAGCACCTTTACCAGCATATAATACATTTACGGAAGAATCTTATAAAAATGTAACCATGAAAAACCATGAAATATTTAAAAAAAAAATGTATCAAAAGATACTTATGGGGCTGCATTGCCACAAAATAAAGGATCATATACTACGGAAAGCAGAGGCAAACCAGCCTCATTTGCATGGTGCTCAGACACCAGTATGTGATGAACAACATTTTCAAAGACGTACTGGATCACTTTATCGGGAGGCACAAATTGATTCCCCAACTTCAAGCACACAAGGCTCAGAACCCGCTTATATGCAGTTCCATCCTCACAAGTGCGAAACATAGAAGAAATTGTAAATAAAGTGTTGAATGCTATGGGTTTTGATTATACACCCACTCCATTAAAAAACGCTCAGTCACAGACTGTGTCTCCACCTCCATCAAAACAGGCACACACACAGTTCTGCCTTCTTATGAATATTCTGAGGAATATTTGTCAGATTCTCTTATAATTTCGGAACCTTCCAAAGACACAGATTATGATGGTTCCCCTACTGGAAGAGGGTCTGAGTCCCCATATTCAGTACCATCATACTAGGACAAAGAAATATTACAACCACTAAAGGTAATTTCCCCACGGAATGACCCTTCATTCCCAGAAATGATGTTACAAATGCAAAAAACAATGCGGTTTACCACAACAGAACAAGCTAGATTAAGTAAAGTTATGGCTGACTATCTTGACATCCCAGAAGAACCTATCCTGGCAGTCCCTCCTTTTATACCAGCGTTCAGAAATGCAATTACTGAAGCATGGAGTCCACCCATAGCTGCACAGGAGCTACCTAGAAAAGCACACAGGCTTTATCGGGCTCCTCTTGATAATCAATATTTAACAAATATTCCCACTACGGATTCTGTGGTTATTGCAGCCACTCACGACTGCACTGGCAAACTTAAATATACAAGTACAGTACCTCCCGAAAAAGATTCTAAACGTTTTGATTATATGAGGAAGAAAGTGTTTGCTTTAAACACATTAAATATTAGAATACTTAACTAGTTGAGACATATGCTAAAATTCCAGCGTACGGTGGGCACCTCTGCTGGGGACATTATAAGTAAACTACCTACATCCCCGGAAAAAGAGCAACTCACATCAATAATAAACACACTTCCCTCTCTCGACATTTATTAAGAGCAAGATGCGACATTGCCAACGCTTCGGCTAGAGCCTCTGCAGTCAGTATTCTTATAGGCCATCAGGCATGGCTCCGACTCTCAGGGCTAGCACCTGATATTCAACATAGAGTGGCTAATGCCCCTTTTTCTGGTGACCATCTCTTTTGCCCAGGGGCACAAACAATACTGGACAACTTACAAGCCTCAATCAGACAACTAAAATCAGTAAAATATATGTACCACAAACCATGCCCTCAGTATAATTATTCATACAAAACTGGAAATTACTATGACCAAAGAGGAAACTTCAGAGGCAAAGAACGAATGACAAGGAACACATCTGAACCGACCCGTGACCACCCCTTAGGATGGCCGGGTGCCTCTTCCTCTCATTAAAAACTTCAGACTACACCCCGGTCTCCTCTTCTAGGCCTCAGAGACCTTTTTCTGGAGGCTTCGATTAAAAATTATACTGAGGCCTTTTCCATGAGGCTTTATACATCTAGCCACTTTTTGAGGTATCACTGTTACAGGCCATTACGGTCATTTCATCGGGATGCCTCTCGGCCTGTTGTGTGCCGGACCCTTGTGTCCCTCCCACGAACAGGGCCTGCTACTACTCACATGCAAAAAAGAAAAAATCTATATATCTTGATAATATTATAATGTGGATCATAATATTCTTACCATATTAACATATGAGGTTTACACCTAAAAAGGCGACAGGCCCTGGCATACTTGGGACCACCTTGCAAAATGAGATTACTAATGCACGATGAAATTGACTACAACAATACCACTGACTCTAAGAGCAACTAGATTTCATTATGGAATAGATAATACATTGTTTCATTTTACAACATCATTGTTTGCTACTTATGTAGCCTATTTTTTCCAAAAATGGATATATTTTCCTAATGCCTTGCCAGATATGGCAAAACACTGTACTACCCTGCTACTTTGTAGCACTACAAAATAATAACATTGTATTATTTGGGTTACTGTTCAAAACTCGGAACCCAATAGGCTCTGACATATACTGTCTTTTCCAGTGCATGCCACTGAAACCTACCAATTACTCCATTATATGGCTGAAGTTCTTCTGATTTATTACAGTATTAGATATACCATACTCTGATTGGGTTTACTTCTGCTTAACTCATCTGATGATGCCCAGTAATAGCCAGTCTGGCTTGTCTTTCAGCCATAACCCTATATGAATACTATAATGGAGTACTCACAGATAGAATACAAAATTCTCTTTATATGCTGATATACTGCTCTCAGTACCTTCTGGTCTTAAGACCACACTATATGTACGGCAGAATGCCATATCTGGCCATCCCACTGCCATATAACTGCTTGGGAATCTCCCAGAAGTAATGACTTACTGCAAGAGACCATTCCGTGGAAGATAGATCAGTTACGCAAAGACTTTTGCCGTAACGGTAGATCTTCTAGGAATGTCTCTTGCAGTAAGTAGCTTCCCTCTCTCCGACCCCCTGCCATTCTGTAACAGGGAAAACGATGTAAGGTCTGGAGGCTTTGGTACCTCGGTTCCCCTCAGTCCCTTGCCTTCATGAACTGAAAGCAGCGGGGAACAGAGACTACCAGGGACTACCCACTTTTATAGGCACAGCCCAGGAAGCGAGGTTGTGTGAGTGGTCCCTGGTGTGGAGACTGCTAGAAGAAAACTGCTGTGTTAGAGCGCCACCTATCGGGAACTCCCAGAAGTAATGACTTACTGCAACAGACATTCCTAGTAGATCTACTGTTACGGCAAAAATCTTTGCGTAACTGATCTTTCCAGGAGTGGTGTATGATGTTCATCCACACAGACCCACCCGATCTCCCTAGCTTCGGCACTGACACTGTGCTTCCATCGGGCAAGATCTGACATTATGGGGCGGGGCCGAAGGAATTACCACCCAGGTGGGTGGCAGGAGCCAGCTTGAAGACTTTCCGGCACATCTTAAAGGGAAAGGAGACTGCCAAGAAGTGTGGATGAACATCATATACCACTCCTAGAACTACTATTATAGGTGAGCAACCTGTGTTTTAGCACACGGACGGGTTTTTTTCTGTTACAGCTGGCCTGAGCCCCTGGATGTTTGAAATTCCAGGCTGATCAGACGGAACATCTCTGCTGCCTAGATCAAAGAAAAGAGCTGACCCAGGATTTGGTCGGCTTTTTGTTTTGAAGTACATGACTTCTCCACCCAGCAAGCCACAACTCTGTCATTATCAGCATGCATGATGATTGGTGTGGTACTGACTCACCCCAAAACACTGCTCTGCATTCGACAAACACTGTCACACCCCTCAAAAGACACTATTATAGCAAGATGTTCACTGCATGAACACACACATGGTGAACATAAAAAACTACTACATTTAGTCTTAGTTCTGATTATTTAGAGAAAAGAAACCTGCTGCCTTGGATGACATTAAATATTGTCCTGCAAAAAAATCATATTTCAGCATGAAATGTCCCGCTTCATGCCTCTGAAAAAGTGGTATCCCTAAATGGGCGGGCATGTGTGTGTGTGTGTGTGTGTGTGTGTGTGTGTGTGTGTGTGTGTGTGTGTATAAAGTGGTGCATGTGTGGAAGCAAAAGAAGATTAGTGCTATACACAGATAGAGGTTTTTAAGGGTAAGGGGAACACGGGTTAGTTGTAGAGAGATGTACTAGAATCTGAACCTTGCAGCGCATATGAGGATTTGCATATTCTAACTGCCTTTACAAATTGGAATGGCTTTATTTAATCCGAAGAAAACAGGGGTAATGTGAAAACCAAAAACAACAAAACTAAGGCATGAAAGAAAGAAATCCAAATCTCCTTGAGTACCTTCTCGTATGCCAAGTTTGGAAAAATAGAGGGAGACATTCAGTTCAAACCACTGTGGTAATCTTTAAAAAAAATTAAAATAAAAAAATAAAATAAATATGTAAAAATCTACTGCACGTATAACATTTCCTCAATTAATGCATGATTAACAAGAATAAGAAATCATGTTTCTAGTTCCTCTAAACAGGTATATTCTCAGCAGCTATAATACTCTCCATGGTGGTTGGTATTGGCTATACTGGCCCGCCTAGGGGCATAATGAGACCCAACACCAGAGGCGGAGGGCTTTCTAGTACCTGGAAGATCTTGTGTAGCTTAAACCGTCCACCCTGGAGGCTATTATTGTGCTTAAAATGTGAGTATTTGTTTTATTTTTTAGTAAAAAAATGTTTCAAGAATTTAAAATAAGGCAATAAAAAATAAGCTGTTTGCTGTAAAATAGTCCTGCAACTGGCGGAGTTGCCAGTAGGGGGCACTGTTCTTTCTGAGAGACTGTTCAACTTTGCTCTTGGTCTGCTTAGTTTTCTCCACACACACATATACACACAGTCACCCAACAGCCCAGTAACTCATAGTCTGGGGGCCCAGGGCTGACATTTTTGGCAATGTAGCACCCCCTACAGAAAGCAACACCTATGTTATTTTGATAGAAGTGTCCCTTAGGTACTTATCTAGGGTGGATGTGATCTTGTAAAGTGGTAGCAAGGTATGCCAATGCAAGATTTTTGTACCCATGTCAAAACAACATTTTGCACAAGTAAAAGGCCACAAAAATGTACTAAAGTTGTCAAGACAAGTTTGAAAGTAAAAATGACAAATCAAATGGGATTTAAACAATTTATTTTAAAAGACAAAAAATTTTAGTCATGCAGAAGGTTGCTTTGATATAAATTATTACTAATTTATTTTAAAAGGCAAATACACATTTTAGTCATACAAAAGGTTTCTTTGAGATAAATTATTATTAAGGCTCATTACTTAAAGAATGTTGGCCTTGTGGTTTGTATTGATGAATGCACAGAGTATTCATTGACACAAAAGTTTTAAATACTGTATTCATTATAATAAAAGCCAGGTACACTATTGCACACCATGGTGCTAGCAAAACACTAATATCCAATGGAGTCCCTCTCAGCGATGGGCACTATGACAGTATATACAGTATGTGTGTCTAGTCTTTTTCAATATATTTGTTATATGCTACTTGTCTTAAGTCTGAGTCATCTGTAGTATCATACTCCCACACTGGCAACTTTATGAGGATTATAACAGTCCTCACCACCAGTACACAAGCAAGCCTGTGTGCATGCCATGCTCTGCCTGGAACAACTGCAGTTGCGCTTTTACTTAGCTTTTTTACATCTACATATAATGAGTTCCAGGAGTGCTTCAGGGGCAGGTATCTGTGTCATTAGTGTTGGAGAAATGTGTCCATCCTTGTTGTGATACCAGCCATTTCCAATTTGGGATGGGATGTTAGGCTGAGCCTCCAGGGCATGGTTCCAGATAAGGGTCTGGTAATTTGCACGCTTGGTATGGTATGTTGCAGAAGACTATCAGAAATTGGGGGGAGGGTTCGTTCTAGGCCTCTTTGCGACAGAAGAGCATATAACGCACACCATTTACATCTGCTGAGTTAGCTGTTGGATAATAGAGAAAGGGTTATCAGAAGATCTTACTTTGAGTAAGAGCTCCTACAGCAGGCTACACCATAAGGACTAAGCCGCCAGGCACTAGGACTCCACAGAAAACTTCTAGCCAGCAGTACCCAGCTGGGGTCCACCCACCGATGTCACCAGCAGTATAAAGGGGGCGGTCCCCAGACCCACCTCAGTTCTTTTCCCGCCATCAACCCATGAGCTTCGGCTCCTGAGATGCCTGGTTGCATCTGTCGACTGCTATTTTTCCTTCAAGTCAAACGTACCCGTTTTTACTCTGTCATTTTAGTAAAAGTATCAAGTAAACATTGGTTTATGTTGTCTCCATCTTTTTCAGCATCGTGACGGAAATCTAAGTGTCCATGTGGGTGGCAGATTCCTGCCAAAGATGGTCTTTTACAGTGCCTCTTCTATCTGGGGCCTACCCATGATGTCAAAGCCTGCCCAGACTGTGGCAGGTTCAATCAGCGGACCCGGACCCACCACCACAAGACTCTCCAGTCCTCATTATGGAGCAGCAGCTCGCTGCCCTTCAGCGCCCGTTGAAGGCCAGCTCCTCAGCCTTCCAGTCGCCGACTTCCCACAAGGAGAAACACCCAGGAGGGAAGTACCAACAGCGGGACAAGGAGCACAGTAGGTCGGAGTCCAGATCCAGGTCTTCTCTTAAGGAGAAGCATCATTCACGCTCTGGAGAAAGAGCGGATTCTGCCCCTCCATCAGGACTAGCCACAGGCCTGTCATTGACAAAGACTCCTGCCTTACTGTCTCAACAGGTGGCAGCTCTTCGGGGCAAGGACCTTCGGGTTCATCCCTCAGTCTTAGACCCTTCCAGCAATCCTTGGGCCCTAAGAGGGGATCTGCAACCCATAAGGTTGAGGTGTCTTCATCCTCCAATCCGTTGTCAGCCTTGGACAACAGACACGGACGCTGAGAACACTCCCACTCCAGGGACAATTCGTCAGCAGCTAAGGCTAAGACCCTGATGCATGCCTCTGATGAACGGTCTTCCGACAAACTGAAGGACCAGAGGTAGACGCCACAAGGTAAGGTGTCAGGCACCAAGATATCTGATATGACCACTATGAGTCGGGCGGCTCTGGAGCAGTTGCCTGACAAGCCGATGTCATCTTCGACCGTATGACAGCCTGACGACAGGCCACCTGTTGACAAGCTGCCAGACAAAACCCCCTTGGTACCTGACAGAAGGCGACTAGACGGACAGACCGGTGTTGATGGTTCCCCTGGCAGACGTTGAAAAACTCTTCACTTCCTGGTGGAACATTGTAAAGGGAGAGTTATTAAAAATGGATGACCTTCCTCCTCCACTGCCTCCACAACCCCCAGCCCCAGTTCCAGACAACATACCAGTCTGGACTCCCGGCCACAGTCTGCACACACCCAGGAGCCCGACTCCAAAAAGCTCAGACTCTGAGCATACCAGAGCCCTTTTTGGGAGAAAATCCCAGAGCAGACTCTGTGGTACTGACCGCAGCTCATGGCAGGACAAAACAGCCTAAGCATATGAGTTCTCAGCCTCCCGACAAGGAATCTAAAAAAATTAGACCAACTCGGTAGGAGACTCTGTGTATCCTCCACCTGCTCCATTCGGTCCCTGAATTTCTTGGCCTATATGGTGCAGTATCAGAAATCATTATGGAAGAAAGCCATCGATTTGGCACAAAAGCAGCCTGATAATCCTTCTCGCACTAAACTTTTGGATGTACTGCAGTCTGGCCTGGATATAGGAAAACACATATTAAGAGCATCTTATGACTTGGCAGACACAGCAGCCACCGGGGTGTGTCTCTGTCGCCTCTCTCTATCCTAAATGCCCCATTCCACAGGTCTGTCCCCTTTACAGAAGAGGTACAAAAGATAACAATGGAACTGCTGGACTTAAGCAAAGCAGTCCAGTCAGTTCACCACATGTACTGGACAGACACTTAGCGATCTAGGTGCAAGCCATTTTGGCACCAAGGTGCCAACAGGCAGAAAAATCAACAGCCCCGAGGTCCTTTCAAACATAAGGCTTCCTCACAACAGGCAGGGAAAGGTGGACCCAGGAATCCAAAATCCTCCCAGCCTTCTCTCTCCACCCCAGGCGTACATGCATGACTTTCTGCCAGTCCCTCCTCCTCCAGTGGAGTCGATGGGGGAAGCAGTGGGGTGTCGGTTCTCCCTCTACCTAGATGAGTGGACCAAAATCACAGTGGATCTATGGATGAAGGACACTATCGAGAAGGGTTATATGTGGAGTTTACCAAATTTCCGCCGGACAAACCTCCAGCCCCCTTGCGATACCCTTCCATCCACATAGCCCTCATCAGAGAAGAAATACAGACCTTACTCTCAAAAAGAGCAATAGAGCCTGTTCTCCTCTCCCAACTGGGAACTGTGTATTACTCCCATTTCTTCTTGGTCCCCAAGAAGATGGGGGACTTAAGACCCATATTGGACCCAAGTCACCTGAACCAGTATATTGAATTCTAAAGCTTCAGAATGGTAACCTTACCAGGGCTGATATCTATGCTGTGCCAAGGTGACTGGCTATGTTGTCTGGACATGCAAGTTGCATACTTGCACATACCAGTGTTTCCAGCTCACAAGAGGTATCTTCGGCTCGCCTTTCAAGGGAACCATTACCAATTCCGGGCTTTGCCTTTCGGTCTCTGCTCAGCCCTGAGGGTGTTCACCAGATGCTTAGCAGGAGTGGCGGCTGCTCTTCGCAGACAGGGTCATTTCATCTACACTTATCTAGATGATTGGCTTCTAACTGCCCCCTGCCCCAGGTCGCAGTTAATCCACACCCTCTCAGACACTTTTCAAGTGTTCCAACAGCTGGGGATAACAATCAGCCTCACAAAGTCCTGTCCTTGGCCCTGCCAGTGTCTACAGTACATAGGGGCAATCCTGGCTACCCAACAAGGAAGAGCCTTCCTTCCACCCGGCAGGGCCACTGGACTGAGAGACCAGGCTTCCAGAGTACCAGTAGCCGATACAGTCACAGTGAGAACCATGTCACAGCTCCTCGGACATATGGCGGTGGCCATATCCACGGTACCGTTAGCACGCTTGCATATGAGAGTTCCTCAATGGAACTCAAGGGTGCAGTGGGACCAGACATCCGACAATCTTGAATACCCAAGAAGGGTATCAAGAGACATGACCAACAAACACTGTCATGGTGGCTGACTTCACCCAAACTGGATTCAGGAGTTTTGTTCCAGACAGACTCACCGAAACAGATCCTCTCAACGGATGCATTGGGTCTAGTATGGGGAGCTCACTTTCAGAATCACTGTACTCAGGGCACATGGTCAGACGTGGAAGTGTTCCTACACATCAACATCTTAGAGATGAGAGCGACTCTGTATGCCATGCAGGCCTTTCAGATTCACCTTTCCCAGGGTCCCCTGCTTATCCAGATCAACAACATGTCGGTGGTCTTTTATATCAACAAGCAGGGAGGGACACACTCCTACCCTCTGTGCAGAGAAGCCATGAGAGTGTGGTACTGGGCCCTATAACACGGACTCACATTGACAGTGGTTCATGTTCCAGGGGTCCAAAACGTCCTGGCAGATGAGCTCAGTCGCTCGCGATCCAGAAACCACTAGTGGGAATTGCTTTAAGAAATGGTAGATGACCTATTTTTAAAGGTGGGGACGTCCACAGCTAGACCTCTTTGTGTCCCTGTGCAATGCAAAACTGTCCAATTTCTGCTCGCTAGATCCAGGGCATAGTGTTTTCTGGCGAGGCGCATTGTCCCTTTGCTGGACAGGGAAGTTCCTGTACGCCTTCCCTCCCTTTCCATTTATACAGAGGGTGTTACTCAAACTACAAACGGATTGTGTCACGATGATCCTGGTAGCTCCTTTCTGGCCACGTCAGATATGGTTCCCTCTTTTGCAACAGTTAGCAGTGGAACCTCCTTTTCAGCTACCAGTTTTACCCAGCTTGCTATCTCAAGACATGGGAACATTAGTCCACCCAGACCTTCGGTCCTTACACCGCCATGTATGGCTTCTACAGACTTAGCGATTTCCAGGCATGGGGTTTCACAAAGGGTGGCAGAAGTCCTAGTAGAAGCAAGAAAACCTTCTGCAAGGGCAACATGTGCCATGAAATGAAAACTTTTCTGTATATGGGCAGATGCATGTTCCCTGGACCCACTGTCTTGCTCGGTGAAATCAGTCCTGGAATATCTCCTTTCACTTTCAGATGCAGGGCTGAGATACTCTCCCATAAAGGTGCATTTCTGTGACATTTTGGCTTATCATGCACCTGTGGAGGGTAAGAATATTGCCCAACTGGACCTTGCCAGTACATTTCTTAGGGGCATGCTTCATAAGAAGCCTCCCATTAGGGATCCTGTTCTCCCATGGGACTTACCTTTTGTTCTACAGAAATTGACATTACCTCCCTTTGAACCAGCCGTGGATTGTGACCTATGTTTTCTTTCTTGGAAAACATTATTTTTAGTTGCCATTACTTCAGCTCCAAGGGTTTTCGAGCTGCGCCTTGATGTGTAAAGAACCGTATTTAATTTTTCACAGAGACTAGGTGTCTCTGTGCACTAATCCTAACTTTCTTCCAAAGGTGGTGTCTGAGTTAACCTTGAATCAAGACATTTTCCTTCTGGTTTACTATCCTGAGTATTCGAATAAAGAGGAGGCCCTTCTTCACACTCTAGATGTACATTTTGATGTGGAACCTTTGTAAAAGAGCCTTGGCTCAAAGGTACTTGTAATCCTAGATTTAATAAATAAACAAATAGGATCCTTCAGTATAATATGAGCCGTACAAAACTGACCTGGCAATTGGATGAGGTGCTTGTGTCCTTTGTCCCCAGGGTTTTGTGGAAACCAGTTGTACAGCAAACCATATCCAAATGGTTAACCAATTGCATTACTTTCATCTACAAGTACGAAAACCCCTTACCAGGACTGGTTAAGGGGCATTCCACAACTAGCCCACAGGCGCAGTTAGTTCCGCATTGCACCTGGCGACCCGGGTTCGGGAATGGACCGTTTGACGAACCAGCCAGGGCAGAAGGATGGAAGCGTCCATGGATGGCTCTCCTTCTCCGGGGGGGGGCAGGGGGGAGTGCCCAACGCAAGGAGGACCCCTGGCGGAGGTCAGGAGTCATTCAAGCTACCGGCGCTCAAACATTGGGAGGCGGGGCAGACGCTGGCATCATTGCACATCCCCGCCTCCGAGAAAAATGGAAAAAGGAACAGGTGGGGTGGGTACTCTGTGTGAAGCTCTTCCTAGAGCTTCGATTAACCTGCCATCGCCGCACTCCCCCGGCCAGATATTTGTCCCACGGCTCGGATACGGGGGTCTGGTGCTGCGGCCCCACCCTCTGGGGGGGTAAGCCGGGGATAACGGGGGGGAGAGATAGTGGTAATAGTTGGGGGTGATAGTTCCAGGGGCCATGACCAGGGGCGAAGGCCAACAAAGGATCTCGCCAAGATAAAAAAAAGAACATGTAATATTAAAAAAAAAAGAAACATTCCACGAGGGGTATGACTGCATCCTTTGCAGCCATGAAAAATGTTTCAAAGGCAGACATATTTTTTTCCTCACGCAACATGGAATTCTGTGCATGCTTTTGTTAAGCACTACACCCTATATATTGCTTCCAGAAAGAGAGCAGGATTCAGCCTCGCTATGCTCCAAGGCCTAATCTCATGAATATCTAAAATTCAATATTTCAGAGGTTTATATCCCTGCCTCCCTTTTTTCTTCCCCTTGGGTACACAGCTTGGGACTCTGTCCTTATGGTGTAGCCTGCTGCAGGAGCTCTTACTCGAAGTAAGAGAGTACAGTTACATAAGAACTTACCATAACAGTAGATCTTCGCGAAGAGCTCCTGCAGCAGGCGCTATTTTCCCTCCCTCTATCCTCCCTATTATGTTTTTCCCTTTGGGATTTGCTTCGGCACCTGCCTCAGAACTCTCCTGCTAAATAACCTTCGTATCTCCAGTGGGTGAACTGAGGTGGGGCTGGGGACTGCCCCCTTTATACAGCTGGTGACGTTGGTGGGCGAACCGACATACAGGGTGGGACCCATCTGGGTGCTGCTGGCTAGAAGTTTTCCATGGAGTCCTAGTGCCTGGCGGCATAGTCCTTATGGTGTAGCCTGCTGCAAGAGCAGCATAGTTATTGAATTACTCACTAATGTCTGTTCCCTTTTAATTTCTGTGACGTGGAGCCTTGGTGAAGGAGTCTCTGACTCAAAAGTATATCCGAATACTCAAATAAAAAATAAATAAGGAAGGAGCTCTTCTTGAAGATCTACAGTTACAGTAAGTTCTTACATAACTGTACTTTCTACTGATTTCAGCTGTGCAGGAGGTATATCCACCGTAGTGCCAAACTTGGTAAGATTTCTAAATTTGTGTGGATTCTTCCTGACGAGCTTCCATGGCTTTAATTTGCCAACCCTTGCAAGACTGCTGGTTGAATTACACCCAGTCAGTGTGTGTACTGTTGGCATCATTCTGCATAGTTATTGGCCAAGTTCAGCTGCTGTGGTGTGGGTTGGTATAAACCTGGCTATATCCTTTACACCAGTACAAAACTAAAGCTCCTGAGTTGCTTCCAGCTTGTGAATAAAATGTACACAGAGAACTGCAATGTCAGTGTCTGGAGACCACACCACTACACAAGGGTATTCTTGTGAAGCATTTACAACATGAAGTAGAAGCCATGTATCTGCTTCTTCATAGAATAAAATAGATTTTCTTGGTCTATAACTCCATGTGAAGTGACCACATAAGCAATGAGGTCATCCCTGAATCCACCTGCAATAACCACTTTTTGATCTGGGTCAGGTAAAGTTTCTATCATATCACACCATGATTCTGACAGGAATTTTACCAGATGTTCTTTATTCTTGGGATTTCCAGTGAACGTACTCCACTGCATTGGGATTTGGGACCATGGATTTTTTTTTTTTTTTTTTGCTCCTTCCCTCGTACGGTCTCCACTCCTTCGAGAGACACACAGTGTGGTTTCCCCGCACACATGGCCTACCAGATCTCTCGGTTGTTCCCCATGGAGCCTTGGTTGTACCCCACAGGCGGGTACGGGGTGGGGCAGGACGCCCCAAATACATCTTAAGTTTTGTCGGACCTCCGAGTAGTCGGGCAGGCGCGTGGGCTATCAAGGTCTCCACTATGGTGCTCCATCATCTAGGAGACTGTACATTGTTTTTCTGTAGAGGAGCGGCTCTCACCCAACATCATGGCATCACTGCCGATGTCGCCACTCCTCTGCCCCTTTCTAGCTCCTTGCTTGCAGAGCCCCAGGCCTCCTCCAGGAGCAACCAAGCACTGAGCATGAACCCCCCACCCTCCCAGGAGAGGAGAACTGTCCATCGGACGCTCAATCCTCACCCTCCCCTGCTGACCCCTGACGGCCCGGGCCCGTTCCCGAACCCGTGTCGCCAGCATGGCGCGAGGTGTGGCATCCAGTTCCTCAATGCTCAGCGCAACCGGGCCAGCCCCGGAACCATGGATTTTGACTTCATTGCTTTGTGAGGACTGCCTTTGTGCATGCTCAAAAGCTTTAATTGAATCTTTGACATAATATTGATCAAAGACGATACCTACTCTTTTGCAGCTCTCAAAACTCTGTAGAGGCTGGCATACTATTCTGAAGACCAATTCAGCAAGTTCTCCAAAGCTAGTTGCACCTCCTTATTCGACCATTTGTATAACAGCAATGCCATCCACTAGCCAAGCAGTGGGCATGTTGGATGCTGGCAGTTGATACATTGACTCTGCTGCTTTTCTAATTCAGGCAATAGCTTTCTCTTTGCAGTTTTGTTCAGGGTACCATCAGAGTGTGCTACTGCATTTGGAACTGTGGAAAGCTCATGTGTGAAAGCTTCCTTCAGATCAATCTCTCTTGTTTGTGCAGCTACTACAAGATGGCTAAACAACTCCCTGTCTGCACTGATAGTCAATGTCTTATCGCTACTAACTTTAGATTTGATCTTCTTGCTTAGAGATGCAAATGTCTTGATGCTGAGCTTGTGCAGTGGTTCGAAGAATCCAGTGGTATTTGAATTTAGTCTGTCTTCCACAGACTGTTTCATTGCTTTGATTCCTGTATCATTCGCAGTAACAAGCGTGGTGGCAACCTCTGCGGGTGCAACAATGCCAGTTGCAGTGTTGGTGAGTGCTATCAAGTCAGCATTCAAATCAAATGTTTGTCATGGAGTCTGTGATTGTTGTAACAATCTTATATACATCTTCTTCATCTCGTTGCATGCAACATGGTGCGGCCTCCTTGTGTTTTCCTTGTGAAACGTCTGAGTCTACCATATCACGTATTACCTTCATGGAAGTTGTGATAGCTGAGCGCTCATGAGCAGTGATGAATCATCTAGACAAGGATCCTGGTTTCAAAGTGAAACCCACTGTACCCCCTTTTACTCTACAGTCACAGTTTACTGTTTGTTAAAGTGCCATTTCTGTCCAGCATTTGCTGAATTTATTTCTAGACCAAGCTACAGCATGATTTCCTTACACAAAGTGTTCTTGAACTTCAGGGGCACAATCTGGCAGAAGCTTCATATCACTGATGCACAGATACCCAGCGGCCATAATTGATGCGGTCAAAGGCAAAAAATAGTGATTGCATCTCTACAACCGCTGCAAGATGCAGGTCTCAATTGCTTTCACATTCTGCTCTAATGAAGCACATTAGGATGTTAACCATTTCGATGTAATTATCCCAGAATGCAAATGTTTGGGAAGTTGCTTTTCCAAAAATTGTGGAGTCTGTGCAATGCATCCTGTGCATTCTTGAGGGCATCACCGAGCTGGGAAAGTGTTGCTATTAGGCTTGTTGCATCATTGTTTGATATTGCATGTTGATATTCCTCGAGCTTGGTGTTTGAGATCTACATCACAATCAGTCTCATTGTCTTGTACCCAGTTACAAAATGCCTGCCACCTCAGTCTGGACAGAGCATCCATTACAAGCTTGTGGGCCTACTCCATGGTTGTATGATTTGCCTTTAAGTAGATTGTTTGCTGTGTTGCTACCATACACCTGTGATTCTATGAGGATGTCTTCCAGATCACTCTCTTCATACTTCTTTCCAATTATAGCCAGAAATGTCTGTGCTATGTGGAAACCACCCATTCTCAAGATTGTTTTCTGAAATTCCTCCGGCACCTCCACTGAATCTCTTTGGCCTTACAATATATAGCCTCGTCAAATGTCAAGACATTGTAATCTTGGCCAAGTGTCCCAGACATCTTGCAGACGTTCTTCATTAAAGTGAAAACTGTTCTTCATTCAGTAGGTGATGCTGCCAGCACTGGACAGTACCCAATAGATGTTACTGTTGGTATGGTAGATGAAATTATCACATTAAAAGCTGTCCATCCTGGTACTTGCTGAGTATTCTTCTTTTCAAACTCTACCTCAAATAGCTTGATTGTGCAGCATCTTAGAATTAGCCATTGCAGATCAAGGTTGGTGACTTGTTGACAAGCCTCAACATCACTATACTAGTTACTTTTTACTTTTCCCACAAGATTTGGTGTAGGGCGTGTACTTCAGAATGACTTGGTACATTGCATGAGTTTTAAGTGATTGTGTTTGTGCGGCTATTTTCTTTGTTTGAGCCTGAGCTGCAACTGTGACAAAGCTTCCTTCTGGCATTATGTGGAACCTGATGTTGATATACTATCATAGTTGTGGTATGGGTTGTGTGCTTTTCATCAAACATTTTCTCATTTATATCGTTATTGTTAGCAGCAAACTGAACAAACTCCCCATGCTGTATGTTTGATGAAATTATGATATTGTACCTGGCAGCTCTTTCAGGCTGATCCATTGAAATAGCTGTGTCAGTTCTCTCTAGGGCTTCATAACTGACATAGTTTGCTAGCTTGTGCACCATTGTAACTACCTGTTTAGAGCCTGTCATATGGTGTATGGACATTGCAAGCCCAACATGTTTAGGAGTGCGCTTTGCACCTCTGGATACTATAAGAATGAAGTCCTGACTTCCGGTGATGTCACCATCGGGTATGACAGCATAGAGAGATAGCTCCCATACAGCCTGCTGGTTATTTCTCCCCTGAACTAACACATCGCCTATCTTAATCTGCTTAAGCAAACGTAGTATGTCAGGGAGAAGAAATAGAGGACACTCTCGATCCGAGAGACCCCTACACCAGTCGGATGCATCCAGATGCAAGATGAGGCCTATGGACAGTCGCAGTGCCTCCCCCGTGAGCAGCATGGCGGGTGATCAAGAACAAGAGCCTGACACCGACAGGGAAATTGAAAGATTATCACGATCCCGATTCAAACGCTCCTCAATGAGATCAAGGCATTCCGTGCTGAAAATAAAAAAGAGTTTTTGCTGCTGCAAAATCGCTTATCTGAGGTAGAGGGGAGACTGGATCGTACTGAGGAAGCAACTGGAGAGGTCGCTGAGGAAACGCACGCTGTTATTACAGCAGTCGAATATTTGGTGGAA
Organism: Neoceratodus forsteri; assembly: GCA_016271365.2. Classification (NCBI taxonomy): domain Eukaryota; kingdom Metazoa; phylum Chordata; order Ceratodontiformes; family Ceratodontidae; genus Neoceratodus; species Neoceratodus forsteri. The sequence continues at coordinate 262,013,304 of CM057454.1, read as the reverse complement.
AGCAAAGAGCTGATGCAGGAAAAGCTCACTGATCTAGAGGCCAGATCCGGAGAGATAACCTGAGAATTACGGTCTACCGGAGGGATCTGAGACTGGGAGAATGGAGGATTTTATTGGTGACCTGCTGAAGGATGTCCTTGCTCTCCCTCCCACATTCACTTTTAAGATAGAAAGAGCACATAGAGCTCTGGCTGGAAAGCCCAATGACCCTTCTGTGAGACCCCGATCTGTGGTCCTGAAACTATCCAGCTACAGTGATAAAGAACAAATCCTCAGAACAGCGTGGGTCTTAAAAACTGTCTCATATAATTCATCCAGGCTATTTTTTGACAACGATTATCCCTTTGACATCGTGAGAAGGAGAATGGCGTTTGCTCCTATCTTGAAACTGCTGCGGGGAAAAGCTGTTAAATTCCAGACTCCTTACCCAGCAAAGCTGCGGGTCTTTTGGGATTCAGGAACCCTCACTTATTCTTCTCCAGAGGAAATTGTGCCAGAACTAAAGAAATGGGGATGGAATTTCCAGACGACTGGTCCAGTGCAACAGCAGAAACGTCACCCCCCGATCCCTCTGGCAGGACCATGCGGACATTCGTAGAGCACAGGCAAGAGGAGAAGATTTTGCTCTCTTCAGGAACTTAAACAGTATATCGGGCCCAGATCTTTCCACAAGGATGTCCTGGAAATTGATCCTCCTTCAGTGGACACTTGAACTGGTTCTGCCTCGCCAGATATCCCTGAAATTCAAGTGAACCTGTACCTCTCTATGCGACACTCTTTCTAAAAGTATCCTGGGAACTCTCAACTACCAGGCTATAGTATATTATTGATCTCCCTTAGTCTGCTGTTTTTTATGGACCTATGATTCAATTTCATGTGTGACTGTCCTAATGTTGCCTATTTCAGACTGGACAGTAGGGAATCTCTCTGTTGTATTTATATTGGTCTGAAATTTCTGAAAATAAATGCTAGTGCCTATATTGAAAATGTAAAGGTGCAGGCAAAGTGCATGCCGTGTTACTTTTTTATTACTCCTTATGCAGCTTATCCCGATCGTGCCTATTAGTGGCTATGCTATCAGGTCACCCATTTGGTAGTGTTCCTGATGGTTTTCCCGATGGTTTTTCGTCCCTACTTTTCAACCCCGAGATTTTTAGGGGTTGGGGAGGCCTGACTCTTCACAAGGTCACAATTCCTCCCAAAGGGTCCTTGTGGTCCTTTTTTCCTGGAGCGGTAATTCTTTCACCCTCCGCTGATGGAAGTACAACTGTAAATAGGTTGACCATAAGTTGGTCATTTCTGGCTATATTTTATTTTCTCTCCTGTTATATGCACATACTACAAGGCTACTTGGAATTTAAGCGAGCCATAAAGGTTTTGTTATTCTCAGTCTTATTTCTTATGCTGGTACCAAGCCACACACAGGGTCACAGTAGTGAAGTGTTGCTTTCTTGGGTATTCAGAGTGTTTCTTTTTAAGCCATTCCACGATAGTGGTGGTAAATTTACAGCACTAGACAATAATTTTGAGGCACAATGGCAAACAGAGCCCTCTTAATTAAGGTTTGTTCTCATAATGTCAATGGTCTGAATAATCCCATCAAAAGATATAAGGTGATATCCTCTCTTAAAAAGTTGAAACCCTCCTTCCTTTTACTACAGGAAACCCATTTAAACAGACAAGAACATCAGAAACTTACCAAATTTGGGTTTTCTGTGGTTGTGGCCTCTGTGTATGGTAAGGGTAAGAGGAGAGGAACTGCCATATTGGTCCCTAAAGGTATCCCCTTTCAGCTAACAACTTCATACTCTGACCCTGAAGGTCGCCTTGCCATTGCGGTTGGTAGGGTGAATAATCAGGAGCTTACTTTAGCCTCTATATATGTCCCCCCAGGCAAAGGACCCGCAGTCAGGAAACAACTTTTTCAGAAAATATTAGACAAAAGCAGGGGGGTTTTGGTGTTGGGAGGGGACCACAACCTTACATCCTCTTCCCTAGATACCTCTGCCAAAAGGCCCTTTAAGAAGTCCCCCGCTCACCGGATGGTACAGAGATGTCTCTCAGAGGCACACTGGATAGACATCTGGCAAAATCTTCACCCTAACAAGAGGAAATATATGCACTATTCAGCTCCTCATAAAGTGTATACCCGCATTGATTTCATACATGTCGCTAAAGATCACTTATATAAAATGGAGAGCTGCACTCATACTCCTACGGTCTTATCAGACCATTCCATTTTAACATTAAATATACTTTGGAGTAAGGATAGGACTAACAACCTTTGGAAATTTAATAACTTCCTACTTAATAATAAAGACTTTAAAGAGTTTGTACAACATAAAATAAAACAGATTTTGAAAGACAATCAGGGCCAGGACATCAAGAAGGGAGTACTATGGGACACCCTTAAGGTGGTTCTAAGAGGGGAAATAATCAAATATGCCATCTATCATAAAAAACAGCAGCAGCTCCGTTTAGATAACCTGCAAACCCAGTTGCAAAATCTTCAGCTTTACATGCAGCTGGTGATGCAGGTTTACCTTAATATTAGCCACTAAACAACAGATTCAAGGGATTCTTGATATACGCAACTGGAGCAGGCCTTGCAGCTACCAAACAGAATATATGAAGGAGGCCCCAGAGCCACTCGTTTACTTGCTCATAGACTTAGACAACATAAAGCCAGATCCAGTATCTGCCAAATAAGGGACCCGGTTTTAAAGAAACTTGTTACTTTCCCTTCTGAAGTTGAACAGGCCTTTTGTAAATATTATAGTTGCCTCTATGGCTCTGAGCAAGCAGTTAACCCTCAGGCAATTAAAGCTTTTTTGGGGACACTCAATTTACCAAGGATATCCCAAGCCCACCAGCAACTCCTGGAAAGTCCAATTACCAAGGCAGAATTGGAACAGACATTTGCAGCTCTAAAGGCTAATAAAAGTCCAGGCCTGACGGTTATACTGGAGACTTTATAGGGCTTTGGGAAGAATTGCTTCCCACCTGCTAGAAGCCTGTAAGGCCATACAACTGGGGGATCCCACTCCTGACTCCTGGAGATATGCATACATATCTAGCATTTTGAAGCCAGGTAAAGATATGACCTCCTGCTCCTTCTACAGACCCATTTCAGTCCTCAACCTTGATTATAAGATTTTTGCATCAATATTAGCCAAAAGATTTCAAACTTTTTAACCCGAAATAATAGACCTGGACCAGACTGGCTTTGTCCCAGGTCGCCAGTCCCAGGATAATATTAAAAGAACTTTACATCTGTTGCAGAAGGTGAGATCCTCTGGAACCAGTTTTCTTCTGCTTTCTCTTGACGACGGTTATGTCGAATGGCCTTATCTGTGGAGGTGCTCAGGAAGGTGGGAATCCCTCAGACAGTTGTTAAAGTATTGATAGCTATGTACTCCCATCCCAGGGCATACAAACGCACTAATGGTTCTTTTTCCTATCCTATCTCCCTTTCAAGAGGCACTAGACAGGGATGTCCCCTCTCCCCTCTACTATTCGCATTATATCTCGAACCACTGGCACAGACTCTGAGACAGAGGACCGAAGTCACTGGGATAAGGGATCTGCATAGGGAGCACAAATTGGCCCTATATGCTGATGATCTCCTAGTATACCTTACAGATCCTGAGTCCGCCCTCCCTCGTCTCTGGGATATTCTGAAAGGGTTTGGAGCGGTCTCTGGGTATAGAATTAATTAAACTAAAACTGAAGTTTTGACATGTAATTTTGTTCCTCATGAAAACCTGAGGCAAGCATTTAACTTTAAGTGGCACTTGGACAATATTGAATACCTAGGGGTTTGCTTGGGGACACCCTCCTGGCGGTGACCTGTTCATGATGAACTATTCCCCTTTCTTACTTAAGACCACCTCCGACCTTGAGAGATGGCGGGCCCTTCCACTATCACTTAGCCAACATATAGAATCAATCAGAATGGTAACCCTTCCTCGTTTTTTATACCTAGCCCAAACCTTGCCAGTACCAATCCCGGACACCTTCTTTAGGTCTTTACAAAAAAGAATCTCAGCATTTATTTGGGCTAATCACAAACCTCGAATTAAATTGTCAATTCTACAACTCCCTAGGCAGGCAGGGGGCCTGTCTCTACCAAATTTTAAAGTATATTATCAGGCCTGTCAACTTAGAATTCCTATCTATTGGCTAGATAAATCCTACACATCTCGGTGGAAGGAGGTGGAATTAAAGGAGATGGGGCCCAATGATTTATTTGACATCTTACTATCTTTTCCTCCCAAGGTCAAGATAGAATATGTATCCAACCCCTATACCCAGACAATACTTAAATGCTGGCAAAAGACCCTGGCAACCAAAGCCTTTAAGCCCTGGAGACCTGCCTTATTCTCTCTCCCATACCTTGATGCTTTTCTCCCTGGCAGGATGGATGGGGGGTTCCTTAGGTGGCTTAAGAAGGGCCTGCATCTGGTGTACCATTTTTCCCCTGGAGGCAGGATCTTGTCTTTCACAGAGCTAACCCAAAGTTATAATATTGCCCATAATGAAAGATTTAGATATTTCCAGATCAGGAATTTTATAAACACATTGGGGAAGCTACCCTGGGAAGATACTCCTCCCCCCAATATACTGCTTCATCTGATCGCTGCAGTAGAGGGGAAATCGGTTCCTCCTCACCTAATATCTACTTTATATAAGGCCCTTTCTACGATCCAAACCCATTCCCTGGACGGGGTGAGGTTAGCCTGGGAAAGGGACCTGGCAGTGGAATTGTCCCCCTCGGATTGGGACAGGTACTTAAGGAATATGTATAAGGGGGTGGGTTCGGAAACTTGCGGTTAGATTCTTTTTGGCTCCGGTATGAACTCAGAAATATTTAAAGCAAGCTAAAGCTGACTGTTGGAGACAATGTGGTTGCTCATCCGCCAACTTGAGACATATTTTTTGGTCTTGCCCTATTCTCCAGCCTTTCATCCTACACCTGTCGGGGGCTCTCCAGCAGATGGTATCTCCAAACTTACATTTAAACGCCCACATTTTCTATTTGGTCTCCTCTCCCCAGAAATATTTGACACTTCTACAAAAAATTCTAAATTTGTCCCTTTTAGCGCAAAAGCCATCACAAAAAAATGGTTCTCCTCTCAGCCCCCCACCTTGGACCTTTGGCAACATTTGATGATAGACTTATATAAGATGGAGAGACTTACAGCCCTGATTAACAAAACGCAACAAACATTTGAAGTCCTGTGGAGAAAATGGGTTTTGTACATTGTGCCTTTGAGACCCGATTTTGTACCTTAGCCTGCTGCTATGGGAGGTAGTAGCTCCTTTTAGCTTTTCTCTCTCTGTATTTTTCCTTTTTTCATAGACTGATGAGTTATGATCTATTGATGCCTACTAGCCTTCATTATGTATAAGGACATGAATATCTTTTATTTTGATGTATGTGCATTCTAGTTACCCCTTCCCCCTTATTTTTCTTTATATAATCCTTCCCCCCTTTCTTGTTGTAAATATTTTACTCCCATTTTTGTATTCCTTTTAAAGAAAAAACACAATAAAGATTGAAAGTTTAAAAAAGAATGAAGTCCTGACCAACTGATATCTGTCTGTGGAAGGTCTTGTTAGCGGCTGTTACTAAAGGACTGCCATCTTCAATAGGTTCATCACAAACATCCCCTTGGAATACCCATTTCAGGAACCTATACACATTGTCAGAAATCGTGTCTAATGCTTGTTCTAAATTGATAGTGGAATTATCTATTGGATTGATATCCAGTCCTTCACACATTTTAGTTCACTGCACTAGTGACTGGTCCAGGTGTATCATCTGCCAAATAACAACACAGGAACACCTGATGACTGCAACCATTGGAGGACTAAAGACATGTTATAATGCATGCCTTATTAGAAAAGACTATGTTCATCAGTGACTGCAGCCATTAGGCTTATGCTGCATGAAACAGCATAGATGCAGTTGAATATTTATCTTTATTTTTAGAAGTAGGAAGAGGGTTTTCCTCTTCATATTGTTTCTTTGAATGCAACTGGGAAGCTATGATGATGACATCTTCCAAATACACAGCACTGCTATATACAAGCTCTGGTTTACTTGGGTCATGCTGCATTTGAAAAATGATTTGGTCACCAAAATAGTTTGTTAGTCTCTTCTTTAGCTTTTCACTTTGGTAACTCTCACTGCTAGGAACTTTGCCTTTCAGAATATCCCGGTATCTCTGTAACAGGTAAGACATGGACAAGGCTTTTCTTGTGATAACAAGGTCATTCTCAATTTCAGAAATCAGTTCACTGAAACATGCTTTATACACAGACTCATCTTCCTTGTCACTGGATAGTGAAAATTTTGTCTGTATGTTTCTTTTGCTGGTGAACGTAATATGGCAGTCTTTTTTAAGTCCAGTCCAGCTATTCACTTTAAGACTGTGTCATCTTCTCTGGTGTCATTCACATCAAGCAAAGCTTCTTGCCCGCTGAAGGTTACAATCTGTGACAGATTTTTCTCTTTTTTGTGATATACCTTCTGGCATATCATACACAAATTCCAGTTAACAGGCTGGCGAGTCGATCACCTACTCTGTATGCTTGAACACTGACCAGTATCAGTAGAAGAGCCAGGACCTGAGCTTCTTCCTTGACCTTCAGAATGCTTCAGGTTTGCTTTGTTGATGTAGGACTGCTGATATCGCGCATGATAATGTACTGCAGGCAAAGTTACTAATGTGTCAATGTCTAATGGCTGCCATCCCTGATGAACATAGTCTTTTCTAACAAGGCATGCATTATAACATGTCTTTAGTCCTCCAATGGTTGCAGTCCTCAGGTGTTCCTGTGTTGTTATTTGGGCGGATGATACACTTGGACCAGCCACTAGTCAGGCAGTTTTCTTTTGCTGAGGAGGGTCAAAGTCTTAGCAACGTCTTCATCCATTTTGTTGCCTCTCAGTTGTTGTTATTACCTGAAAAAAAAAAAGAGAACTGCTATTAGAAATATTTTCATTAGTACATTATTCATCTTGTAAAATTATAAAAAGAAAACACCGTTTGTCCATGTTTATAGCTGTAAAACGTGATGTTGAAATAAGCTATTTTTTTAATAAATTACATAGTGTAAGCGGTTCATAAATTACACATATAGACAAAAAACAAGCACAGAACATATTTAAAGTAAAGTCATAATGAAATCAATATAGGATGAAAACACTGTAAAATTATACATATGTTAAAGCAGAGCCATTATTTTGACTTTTTCAAAATCACTCTTGTGTGTTCATCCCTTCATAAAAAAGGGTTAAACCTTTTCTGTGGGGGGGGGGTGCTACCAATTTCAAATATAGGATGAAAACACTGTAAAATTATACACATGTTAAAGGAGAGCCATTATTTTGACTTTTTCAAGAAATTTGTGAAGGCAATTTGACATAATTTAGAAAAGCATCCATATTTCTCAGTTACCAATGCATAAAACCACATCCCCCTAAAATCACTCTTGGAGGTTCATCACCCCTTCATAAAAAAGGATTAAACCTTTTCTGTGTGGGGGGGGGGTGCTACCAATTTCAAATTTAGGCGTGGTTTTCCATTTGGGCCCCCGGACTATGACTGCCTTTTTGACTTTCTTTCTGCTGTGCTCTGTTTTGTTTCTCCCATTTTCCACCTGGGAGTAGCAGTGCATTCTGATTTTTTTTAAATAATGGCAGTTCTATGAGGACTTGGGAGACAGGAGTAGTGTTGTGAGGAAGCATGGTGGTTCTGCAATAGTGGTGAACAGTTGGTGCGAGCGGTGGATGCCGTCTGTATTTGAGCTGCAGCCTGAGCGACTAGCGTGTGTTTGTGAATGGTGGCAGTTAGCCATCAGAAAATTGGAAAATAAAAAGTAATTTATTGTGGTGAGGGGGCAGAATAGAAGTTAAAAGTGGATCGGTTTGTGGCACTCAGATTACACATAGTGCAGCTGAAAGTGTGTTGAGTGGCTCACTCTATCATTTTATCAAGGGAAAGTCAGCTGGCTTAGCAAGAGAAAAAATGGTGGCTCCATTTTTAAAATTCAAAGTGGGCACAGTAATATCGCTGTGGTATTGAGGCAGGTTGGCACTAAACTTGGTATTTTCTGGTCTCTAAGCAATAAGGCATGATGGGGGGGTGGTGTTATGGTGAAATAATGGCCTGCCTTGGGTGGGTTGAAGCACGGGGTAAAGCCAAGTGTTTCTACCACCCAAGAATGGCCATTAGCAATTACAAAATGGGTACTACTTTGTAAATTGGATGCATTTTTGCACATAGTTTCGTTGAGCTGCTTTCAGCAGGGCTGTTGAGCAGGGATAACAGCCCTGCCAAAAGTACTTCTTGTCCAGTAAGGAGCCAGAATTCTTTCTACCCATTTCATAATGGTAATTAATGACCCCCGGCAGGGTCTCAGCCAGTCAGAGACTGGGAAAGTCAAAGATAATAATTTTAAAAATTCACTGCATTCCTCTGATGATGGGAGGCATTACAGGAACAATTTCCAGATCCAGCAATATTCTTTTTGCAGCATTAGTTGTACCCGATCCCCACCCCTTTTCGGCTTTGCCACCAATTCTAATTCCATAAACTTGAGACTGCTTGGACCTGAATTATGACACTCTTGATAGTGTTGGCTTACTGGTGTTTCTTTCTTATTCACAGTGCTACTGACATGTTCTTGAATAAGTCTTTTCAACTGTCTAACAGTTCTGCCAGTATATATCTTCCCACTTGCCACACCATAAAATATATCACAAAGGATGTAGCATGGTTGATGAATTCTCTCATTTCTTCAGAAGTATTTTCCTTGGGATGATGAAGCCTGCATGTCATGTTGACAAATGTTGCAATAGCCACATCTAAAAAACCCTTTCAATTTTACTGGTAATCAGCAACTACTTTGTGTAGAAGGTTTTCCCAGTCTCCTATGAACTAGTTTATCTTTTATGTTTACATTTCTTATATACATGCCACTGGATACAGTGCCAGTGACCTCAACTGCTCGTGTATCTGTTGTCAAAGCGCCCCAATGTTTTTTGACAAGCGTGCTGATCTGATGTGACATGCCGTTGTAGGCTGTAATGAAATTCACTGGTTGTGTGTCTGTTTCCTGTGTTCTTTTAGGTGTGAGTAAGTCACTTCTGTCTCTTTCTTTGGCCTTGTTAAAGGTTGAATTTTTAATATAGCTTCTGTGTACCATTTGGCCAGTACGCATGACTTAAGTTCTTGTGCTTCTATGGTAAAATCCTGTGGGTCTGAACAGTTTCTTTTCAGTCATAGAAACTTGAGAATTTCATTAGCTGGAGAAGCCAGAATGATTTTTACCTTTGGTTTATGTATACAGTGAACCCTGAAAAGGTACATTTTTTTGGATGTGTTTATTTTTAAGTACTGATAAATACAAAAAAGTTCAAAAGCAGAAGTTACAGAAAGCCCAGATCAAACAACAACATACTTAGAGCAGACAGTCCACATCCACACACAGTGATACAATCCATACCACATGGATAGTTCTAGCATGATCCCTTGCCACACACATGCAGCATTGTCTATAAAATTATACCAGCGAATAATATTAACATTATATGGGTTGATACCTTCATCATGTATAATACTGTCCTCCCAATAATCTAGAAACAGACTAGTGTACATGGATGCTACTGAAGCACCCATTGCTGTTCCACAGAGTTGTAAGAAATAGTTGTCTTCAGATTCAAAATAATTATATCTGAGAAAGAAATCCAGGCTTGCCAGTACAAACTTAGTTGGAATTGTATTGTCTCCCATTTCTTGTGATAAATAGTAAACTACAGCCTGTAACCCACCCTCATGCCTTATGTAAGCAATAATACCCGACAGGATGGGCGGTATTGGGCAATACCGGACCGCCCAGGGGCGTAATGAGGCCCGACGCCACAGGCGGAGGGCCTTATAGCTCCTGAAGGTCCAGAGATTGCCCATAAATCCGGCACCCTGGAGGTATTTATTGCGCTTAGAAAAAATGGGCCATGAGTAACACTTTTACTGATTTTAAACAAAAGATTCAAAACAATTATAATAAAGGAACAAAAAAGTATGAAAATAAAGGTTCTTGTAAAGTAGTCCCTCTACTACTGCATTAATGATGTACTTGTCAGTAGAGGGCGCTGCCCTTTAGTTTTGTGACGCTGACCTCTGTCTTAGCCCTGAAATGATTTTTGTTATTTTTTAAAAAAATCGGAAGCCGAAGCATTTCACAGCAGAGCAGGTTTCTTTTTTTTTACGTGTCCGTGTCTCTGTATTTTAATTACTGGGGACAGGAGCAGTCGCGGATGAGATCGGGACAGAGGAGAAGAAAGCGCAGTCAGTCTTTTAATTGCTGGGGCCAGGAGCAGTTGCGGATGAGATCGGGACAGAGGAGAAGAAAGCTTAGTCAGTCTTTTAATTGCTGGGGCCAGGAGCAGTTGCGGATGAGATCGGGACACAGGAGAAGAAAGCGCAGTCAGTAAGTATGTTCTGGTATGGGAGAAGAGCGTGGTACATTTGGGCTGCAGGTGGGAGAGAAAAGTAACGCTGTGAGTGTGGTTGCCATGGAACAGCACGCTCTGCCCACCACCACTTACTTGAAGCTGATCGGTCTAACAGCTTTTTTTTTTATTGCTTCGTTCGTGTTTTTTTTTTTTTTTTTTTGTGCTTTACAGTTCAGCTATGTTTGGGGAAGGTGTTATTTATTAATGTAGGGAGACATGAGTACGGGGGAGGTGTGGTGCGGGTTCATGTGGTAGCTGGCACTAAATTGGGCAGTGGGAGGGTGCAGGATCTCTCGCTAAGCGAGAGAAAAAAAATGGTGGCAATTTTGAATTTCATAGTGTGATTCTAGCCAATTAGCAAGCGTAGTGGGCACAAGAATAATAGAATTGGTGAAGGGGCACTGTAGGCTGGCACTTTTTATTTCCTGGGCATCTATTGAAAGTTAATGTACCCCCATAGCAAGGGTACTAGCCAATCAGATGCTAGGAAATAAAAAGACCATTTTCTAATGGGGTATAAAGGACTTCAACCTCTGTTGTTGCCCATTGAAATTCAGGATCTTCTTCGAGGATATCTCTTTCATAAGGCCACACCTATGGAACTATAGCTGCCAGACTCTAGGACCACATGGAAACTTTTTTGTTAGCAATCTGCTAGGACCCACCCACAAAGATGTTTGCCAATGACATTCATCTCATATAAATGTGGGTCGCCCTTGTGCCCTCCTCTGTTCTTTTCCTACTGTCGACCATCGCATGTTGGACTCCACAGAGACACCACCGCATCAGTCGACCGCCATATCAATTTCTTCCTTTATTTCTTTTCTCACCCCAGTTAGTTGATCTTTTTATTTTTTAAAGTGATTTCCATCATTGTTTATGCCAACCGTCCCCAAGAAACTCTTCAGATACTGAGGGTGCATAAGAAAATCTATGATAAAGACGGCCATGATGACTGCATCCTCTGTCTTGATGTGAACCACAGTGTTAAGGCCTGCAAGGCCTGCCACAGATTCAACCAGGATACCCAGTGGTTCCATCAGAATGCCCTTAAGTCCTTCCTCCTGGAACAGAAGGTAACCAGAATGGAGAAGGAGCTCTAGGCAAGAAGCTCTTCTGCATAACCAGCTCTGTCCATGGGCTCTCACTCCTCCAAGGCCCGGGACAAATCTGCTGGTAAGCACAAACACTGGGAGAAGGAAAGAAGCAAGGATAAATCCTTCCCGGTTTGCTCTCGGTCACTGCTCCGGGCGCCGGCCACTACTGCATTATTGTTCTCATTGGTGGTGACACCCCCACTGCCCCCCCACACCTTATCTTCCACAGGGTCGGTTCTGGCAGTGATTTCCACCAGTCCTTCTTTGGCCAGTGATGGCTCATGAATGTGGGGCCTTCTGACACCTCTGGTAGCGTTGCAACCCTTGCCACTTAGGTCCCTTCTTGCTCATGGGCAATAGATGGAGTTCTGCCGGCCCTGCTTCATCCACTAATGGCCTGTCGACTTTGGGATTCCTGCTCCCCGTGTCAACAGGTCTACCCATTTTGTCGACGCCAGGGATTCAGCGTCCCCCACTGATGTCCCAGGCCATACCGTTGACACCGAGGCCTCAATCTCTCTTATCAGTGCTTCAGGCTGTATTGCCGACAATAGGACCCAGCCTCCCCAGTCAATGCCACAAGGCGCTCCCAGCGACACCGATCACCATCAACATCCAGACTATGTTCTCTCTTTGCGAGTTCATGCAGCTACTTGCTACTCCTCTGGGCCTGTCGATGCCAGGGCCTACTAGAACAGTCCTAATGTTGACACCTTCCATGTGGGCGTGCCCTGCTCACTCTCGGTCATCGACATCCTTGTTGCCTTCTCTGCACTTGTTCAGAGCCTGCTGATGAGGACAAGTACAGTCCTGGCCTCCTCCCGCAAGAGGAGGAAGATGGGGGGTAGAGCCCCTCAAGGTCTACCTCCACTGTTTCCTCAGCGGTAGAGGACTCCACCAAATATACCCTGAGGTGCCCCCCCCCGATGACCCCTCCTTTATCTCAGTGATGAAACAGCTGCAAACAGCTATGGTGTTTGATGCTGAGGAGCAGGATATTACCAGGAGAAACCTGATTGAATTTTTGAATTGCCAGATTCTTCCCCTCTGATCATTCCTCCTCTGCTGGCTGCATTAGAGGATGCCACCATGGCTGCCTGATACAGGATGAATATGATCCCTGCTATGCCCAGAAAGGCGGACAAATTGTACCAGGCTCCTTCAGGGAAGCCTTTTTTTTACAGGGCAACCACAGGCGGATTCAGTGGTGATAAATGTTGCACGATAGGTCTGAGAGACCTCAACACCTCAGCTCTCCTCCACCAGATAAGGAGTCGAGGAAATTGGATCTTAAGGGCAAGAGGGCCCTTGCCTCTGCCACTCTGGCCCTCAGAATTGTTAATTGCCAGGCCCATACAGTCAGATTCAAGAACACACTCTGAAACAAGGCCAAAGCCACAGCTCAGGTCCTTCCAGAGGGTCTCCAGAAACAGGAGATGCTTAAAGGTCTCCAGACTGGGGAAAATGTGGGTAATCACCTTCTGAGGTCTACCTGTGATGTTTCAGATGCCTCAGCTGAAGCAGCTGTGGTTGGCATCTGGCTAAGAAGGCATGCTTGGTTCAGGGTGTCTGGCTTTGCTCTTGACGTCCAACCCATCATGAATGCCCCTTTCAGAGGCTACAGGTTCTTTGGGGTAGATGTGCAGGACATCTTTTCTGACCTACAGGCCTCAGGGAGGACCCTGCGGTCAGTCCACTTGCTTTACCATACCTTGCCAAAAAGCGGGCAGAGGGTGCGTTTTCGCTTGGCCTCCCACAGACCCAAGTTAAGCACCTGGCTGTCAGGCAAGCACCGAGCAGGAACCGCCCTGCCTGCCCCTACCTCCACCACCATGAAGGCCGCTAGAGGTGAAGGTGTGGCCATGGCCACTGGTTCCACCTTAGCATGACTCCTTACCAGACCCCCATCATCCAGTGCTGTAGGAGACAGTGATAAGGGGTAGCTTCTCTCTCCATCAGGACAGGTAGAAGGAAATAAGAACAGGTGCTTAGGTACTGCAGCTCATAGAGCAAGGCCAGACTCTAGTACTTCTGGAGTGGCCTCTAGATCTACCTCCAGTTCATTTTAGCTACCCTCCAGACCACATTCCAGTACTGCTGGAGGAAGTTTGCACACTGCTGCCGAAACGGGCTATAGAACCAGTTCCAGAGGAGCAGAGGGTTCTATTCCCACTGCTTTCTAGTCCCCAGATCGACAGGGGATTTGTGGCCTATCCTGGACCTGAGAAACCTGAATTCCTACATCCAGCACAAGAAGTTCAGGATGGTGACTCTACAAAGTCTGCTGCCTCTACTGCAAAATGGAGACTGGACATGCTCCCTAGATACACAGGATGAATACCTGCACATAGCGGTTTGTGCTTCCTGCAGGAAGTGCCTCAGGTTCATGTTCCAAGGGGACCTCTACCAGTTCAGGGTATTGCCCTTTGGCTTGTCATCTGTGATACGGGTCTTTATCAAATGCTTGGCGGTGGTGGCCACAGCCTTCAGTAGGGAGGGACTATACATGTTCCCTTACCTAGATGACTAGTTCTCCAAAGCTCAGTCCAAGGAGTGACTGTCCCACAACCTAGCACATACCAGACAGGTGTTGCATGCACTAGAGATTATAATCAGTCTGCCAAGTCAGTCGTGACCCCTTGTAAGTGTCTTCAGTAGATAGGAGCTATACTGAACGATGCCCAAGGTGTGGCCTTCCTGCCCCTAGACAGGGCAAAACATCTGATAGCACAGGCCCAGCTGCTTTACAACAGCCGGTGTGTTATAGCCTTAACATTCCTGCAGCTGCATTGTCATGATTCCCCTGGTGAGGCTGCACATGTGGATCCCCCAGTGTACTTCGAGTCCAATGGGATCAATGCACCAGCAATCTAGAATAGAAGGGTCTAGGGGCATGGATACGGTGTACTATCCACACTTCTGGCAAAATTCTTTCCCTTTAAGAGAAGGCTGGAAGGTCTTCAAGCTGGCTTCTCCCACCCACCTGGGTGGTATCCTCCTCTGCACTGCCCCATGTCGTCAGACCTTCCTTTCTGCTGGAAGCTTCAGGTTCCCTCTGTCACAGCTCCACGATACGTGTAGGCCCTAACTTTGCGAAAAGTGTAGATTTGGTCTTTGAGTTGTTTTGCATAGTATTCAATGCCTCTTGAATGCCATGAAATGTGAGAACTCCAAAGTCGGTCCTGGCTTCAAGCGGTGCTCACATGTAATCAAAATATGCTGTGCACCGACCCGCACTCTGGCTGCATACTGTGTATTGCTTTGGGGCTCAGCATAACCCACAGGCTTGCAGCTTGTTCCAGACCCTTCAACCCTCCACTTTGGAGGCCCGCTATGCCCACCTTATTTTAGGCCACCCAGATCAGTGGAACCCTCTAGTAAAATCAAAAGATGACTGCAGGGTGATCTCGTCAACTGCCAGTCCTGCCGCACAGCTTGCTGCCTTCAAGAAAGTGCAGCCCAGGCCGCTTCATCATATGCCTTGTTTTCAGTGGGCTTGGGTGCCTCCTCTACAGGGGCATTCTGGGACTTCCTACCCTCGGTGAGGGCCCGTACCTAGGGTCCAAGTGGGTCAAATCTAAAAAGTCCTGCCACAAGTCATGGGATCAAGAGATGTCCGGTTCCTCTCATTCCCACGCTTCTGTGGGCTCAGCAGCTGTTGAGCCATTGGCTTTGGCTGACAATTCTACCCAAGTCCAGGCCACTAACCCCACAGAAATTCCATTGAGCTTGTTGGTTGAGATTTATCTTGACCCAGTTGGCCCGTTGTCGCTGGATGAAGGGGAGGACTTCTTAACCAGGTTCTGGTTCTGGCTACTCTCTATCAAGATGGGCTGATTCATCCTGAGCTGATTGTCTCCTTTCAGGAACCTGACCCTTCAGGGATTCCAAGGCATCCTTCTCCTGCTTCTGCTTCACCTCCTCGTCGACCAGCATGCCATCGGTTGAGGTCCCGGTCGTTTTCTCGAATGAGATCTCTGGATTCCCGATGTTCTCTTCAGTTTCACTGTCAACCATCAGCCAAGAGGCACCTCCGGCATTCCTCGACCTCTTCCTAATCTTTGAGCAAGGAACGGCTCTGCTGCGAGATGCAGCACAGATACAGTATGAGGAGCTCATGTGGCAGCAGTGGATCCTCGGTTAAGTCCGTGCTCCACAGCCGGTACTGTTGCTCCTATGGACACCGAATCCACAGCCAGTGCCATTTTCCCCAGCCCTGTGGATGCTGGCCTCTCCTCCCATTCAGCTG
Organism: Neoceratodus forsteri; assembly: GCA_016271365.2. Classification (NCBI taxonomy): domain Eukaryota; kingdom Metazoa; phylum Chordata; order Ceratodontiformes; family Ceratodontidae; genus Neoceratodus; species Neoceratodus forsteri. The sequence continues at coordinate 261,997,433 of CM057454.1, read as the reverse complement.
GAGCTGCTTCCCCCACAGCCCTTGCCTGATGCCCCACTCAAGACTGCGCGCCCTGCTGTGGGTCTCCCGGGAGGCTGTCAGCAAAAATCTCACATTATCAGTGGGGAAATGGGGTTGATTGTATTTGAGGCATCCTCGGACTCAGAGGGCTCCTCCATGCACTCTTTCTGAACTCCAGGTTTTGACTGGGAGTCTAGTGGGGAGGTTCCTTCGGAGCTTGGCCCCTCCTCCTTTGGGGCCTTGTTCTGACGGAGAAAGTCTAATGCCACCTTGGCTTTTGTCACATCCTCCTAGAAGGATGCCGAGGTGCAGAAACAGCAGAAAAAGTCTTTTGAGTTTTTGCCCTGCTCTGCACCTACATCTTGCCCACTGCGGCTGCAAGTGGGGCATTATTATCAGGCCTGGCTGTCTAAGCCCAAGCCAGCCTCTGCTGGTGCAAGAAAGCCCAGAGGCTGGTGTTCGGGGGTTTTCCCAACTACCGGCTCCGGAGCCACCACCAAGCCTGCCCAGTGTCCCTCTCCCACCCGTCCTACCTTGCCCAGGTCCTCCCATGGGGGGCCAGCTCTGCCATTTCACTTCCACCTTGTCGATTGTCACAGTAGACAAACGGGTGCTCGAAGTGGTGGGTCATGGTTTGTCTCTGCAGTTTGAGGATCCACCACCCAGTCGAGCCTGTGCCCCATGGGAGGACATGTGCCCATGGACATGCTGTCCTCTCTTCAAGAGAACATTGACCAGCTTCTTCAGAAAGACACTGTGGCCCATGTCCAGGACTCCATGACCGGCTGGGAGTTCATCTCCAGATACTTTCTGGTACTGAAATGGACAGGTGCTTGTTGCCCCATACTGGATCTGCATGACCTCAACAAGTATCCAAGGTCACACAAGTTCCCGAATGGTCATTCTAAATCAGATTATTCTGTCCATAAAACAGAAAATGTGGTTCTGCTCTCCAGACCTCCAGGACACCTTCTTCCATGTCCCCATACATCCGTCCCACTGGTGGTTCCTACGGTTCTGCTCGGAAGGGGTCCTCTGCAAGTTCCAAGCCATGCCGTTCAGCCTCCCCTTGGCCCCCAGGGTCTTCACCAAATGCATGGCAGTGGTGGCAGCCTTTCTGTGGTTCCGATGTGTTCAGTTGTAGCCTTACCTGGATGACTGGCTGATTGCGGGTTCCTCCAGGATGGAGGTGGAGTGGTCCGGGGAACCTGGCCCTCAGACCTGCTTGGCCTTGGACCACTTGGTCAACATGGCCAAGTCAGAACTAGGCCTCTCTCAGGTGATCCAGTTTATTGGGGTGGAGGTCGACTCCTTTCAGGCCAAGCCCCATCTTCCGGCGGACAGGGCAGAGGACCTAACCTCCTTTGCCCACTCATTTTGGGTTGGGCAATCGCACCCTGCCCGGGACTTCCTGGACCTCTTGGGGTACATGGCAGCCTGCACCAGTATGGTCTGGCGGGTCCACTGGCGGATGCACACCCTACAGTGAGAACTGGCCTTCCAGTGGTCTCAGTACATTGGTCACCTTGACCAGCCAGTCAAGGTGACACAGCTGATATGGGATGCCATCCAGTGGTGACTTGTCCCGGACCATCTGCTGGAAGGAGTCCCATTTGTCTGCCCAGAGCTGATGGTCACTCTCATGACTGATGCCTTTCTCACGGGGTAGGGAGCCCACCTGCCGGACCACAGAGCCCATAGGCTCTGGAACCCCGAGGAGTCCCAGTGTCATATCAGTCTGCTAACGCTCTGTGCAGTGCATCTTGCCACGATGGACTTTGCTTCTGTAGTGCAGGGTCAGGTTTTTCTGGTCTAGACGAACAACACAGCCACCATTTACTACCTCAATAAGCAGGGCAGGATGCATTCCCCACCCGTTGTGCCAGGAAGCTCTCCACTTGGATGCTGTCCTTCTGGTAATTCATGTGGCAAGTGTGTCCAACCAGCTGGCAGATGCCCTCAACCAAATAGGCGAGATGTCTCATGAGTGATCCCTTCACCAGCAGGTAGTCGATCAACTGTTCTCCCGGTGGGGTACCCCTCTGATCGACCTGTTCACCTCCTGGGAGAATGCAAAACAGGCTGTTTTGTGCCCATCACCCTCAGTGCAGGACACTGCTGGGGATACCTTTGTGAGGCCCTGGACCCAGGACCTCCAGTACGCCTTCCCTCCCTTCCCCCTGATCCATAAGGTGTTGCTTAAGGTTTGGAGGACAAGGCACGGATGATCTTGGTGGCCTCAGACTGGCCACACCAATTCTGGTACCCCGATCTCCTCAGCGTCAGCAGCAGGTCCCCGTGGAGATTGCCTCTCCACTTGGACCTGCTCTCTTGCTCTCAGGGGATGGCCCTCCAACTAGACCTACATTCCCTGCACCTGATGGCCAGGTTCCTGAGCGGCTAGTGTTCCAAGCTTTGTGTCTCTCTAACAAGGTCCTCCACGTCTTGGGAGGCCTCTTGGAAACAGTTGACCCACTAGTGCTATGCCTACAAATGGAAGAACATTCCGTTTGGTGTCAGGGCAATGAGCTAGACTCTTTGTCTTGCCCAGTTGTGAGCATTCTGGTATACCTGTGTTCCGTCTCCCTGTCAAGCATCCAGTCAAGGACCCTCAAAGTACACCTGGCAGATATCTCTGCATACCAAGCATGGGCTGGTTTGCTGACGGTGGTACAGGAGAAGGTGGGCAGGCACTTTTTCAAGGGCCTTAACCATTTGTCCCACCAGTCTGTGAGCCTCCACCACCTTGGGACTTGTTGCTGGTTTTGGCGATACTCATGGGCAAGCCATTTGAAACCATGCACAGGTCTTCCATCTCCCACCTGTCCTGGAGGACTGCCTTCTTGGTGGCCATTACCTCTGCCTGAAGGATTAGAGAGCACCAGGTGCTCTGAGGGGAGTCTCCCTATTTGGTCTTCCACAAGGACAAAGTTGTCCTTTGCTCCAACCTGAAGTTCCTCCCAAAGATTGTTTCAGAGTTTCACCTGAACCAGGTGATATACCTCCAGGTGTATTTCACCACCACTGCAACCTCAGAAGCTGAGCACAGGTTCCATACGTTAGAACGGAGGTGAACACTCACTTATTATAAGGAGCAAACAGCTGGAGTTCAGGTAGAGGTTCACCAGCTCTTTGTCACCTATGCTGAAACTGCGCATGGCAGACCGGCAGCTAAGTGGATGATTGGCAGGTGGATAGTCTCCTGCATCGACATCTGCTATAGGTTGGCTGGTAAGGAGCCTCCCGTTGGGCTTAGGGCTCATTTCACCAGACATACCGCTGCCTCTTGGAAGTCAGCACACACCTTCATATCCCACTACCACATCGACCTTGAGTCCGGATGCTGTTTTTGGGGCCTTGGTTCTCCAATCTCTGTTTCCCAACTAGGGGATGTGTGCCTTGCCTTCTCCTCCGAGAGAACTGCTAGGAGTCTGCCAGAAGTGTGGACAAGTACACCATATCCACGCCCCTAGAAAATTAGGTTAATCACCTGTAACCGTAGTTCTAGGAGTGGTATATGGTGTACATCCACACAACCAACCCAACCTCCCCTGGCAAGTCGCACATAATATCTTGTTTCCAGCGGATAGGATCTGACGTCACGGAGTGGTGCCGAGGAGGATACCACCCAGGTGTGTGGGATGAGTCAGCTTGAAGACCTTCCGACCTCCTTTTAAAGGTAAAGGGTTCTGGCAGAAGTGTAGATGTACACCATATACAGTACCACTCCTAGAACTATGGTTACAGGTGAGTAACCTATTTTTCTAGTAACTTCACTAGTAAAGAAGGTCCTCTAGTGGTAGATGGAACCCAGAAATTTACTTAGAGGGGGTTCCCTTCTTGATCACCGCCCCTCATCAGATCCTCACCATGGATGCTTCAGGGATGGGCTGGGGAGTGCATTTGGGGCATCACCAGACCCAGGTTATATGAACTGCAGTGGCGACTTCCCTCCACATAAACGTCCTAAAGATGAGGGCCGTTCTGTATGGTCTGCAAGCCTTTCAGGACGACATGTCCTTGAGGCCTCTGCTAGTGCAGAGGGACATCAGTATAGTGCACTACATCAGTAAGCAAGGGGGGACCAATTTCATACCCCCACCCCCGTACAGAGAAGCGATGATGGTTTGGTACTGGGCTCTAGAACATGGTCTAGAACTGTCAGCAGTCCATGTTCCAGGTGCCCAAAATGTCCTGGCAGACACACTAAGCAGGTTGCAGTCCAAGATGCACGAGTGGGAACTGCTGACCTCGGTTGTAGAGGACCCATTCGACAGATGGGGTCATCCAGAGCTGGCCCGTTTTGCATCCTCACTCAATGCAAAACTGCCACTTTTCTGCTCACTCACTCTAGGGCCTGGAGTTTTCTGGCGAGACAGGTTGTCCCTCTCTTGGAAAGGGAGGTTGCTCTACACCTTTCCTCCCTTCCTGCTAATTCAGAGGGTGCTGATCAAGCTTCAGATGGAAGGAGCGACTCTCATACTTGTTGCTCCCTTCTGGCCTCATCAGATCTGGTTCCCCTTACTGCAGCAGTTGGCAGTAGAACCTCCAGTACCCTTGCCGCTGTGCAAAGGCTGTCACGGGAGTGGGGCACCCAGGTCCATCCGGACCTCAAGTTAACTACATCTTCATGCCTGGCTCCTGAAGACATAGCCATGGCTAGATTAGGGATATCCCACAAGGTGACTTATGTCCTGGCGGCTGCTAGAAAGCCCTCCACCAGGGCCACTTATTCCATGAAGTGGAAGCGATTTGTTCTGTGGGTGGCTTCCCGTAATTTGGATCCTTTCACTTGTCCAGTGAATCAGATTCTGGAATAATTGCCATCCCTGTCAGACATTGGTCTGCAATACTCCTTGATTAAGGTGCACCTGGCTGCCATTTCAGCTTTCCAAGTGCCACATAAGGTCACTTAGCCACACAGTGTCATATATGGGACTGCACTAGACAAAATTTTGTTTTCAGGAAAAAATCTGAAAATGTACTTAAGTTATAAGTGAGCCCATTCTGGACACTATTGGCGAGCTGGGGGTTGCGTAACATTCTTGTGAATCTTTGGAAGAATGCAGAAAGTGGGGATAATGGGAACTGAAGGATACAAATAAGCAAATTCTTTCTGACTGATACATTTCTCGCTAAGACCATCTTCTAAGAGGGTCTAAAGTTCTTAACTGAAAATGCTTATTGGATAATTTTGTAGTTTCCTGTAAAACTTCAATAATGTCAAACACATTCTGCATAAGAACAGTATTTCCCCCTTTATCCACTGAAAACATGTCTACTTTTCCATTTCCTTGGGAACTGTACTTCCATTTGGTTTAACACTGTGCCATAATTTACTTTTACTGTTTTTCAACAGCTGGTCAATCTTGTTTTTTTTTTACTTTTTCAAAAGCCAGAATGGCATTATTGGTGGTAGGTGGACAGAACACAGATTTTGGTTTAGATTTTTTTCTCTTTATGAAAAGCGCTATATAAATGCTGATTCTTTTTCTTCTTCTAATCAGTGTTAGTTTGCTACCTTTAAACCAAATATTGCTACCTACTAAATAAAATTTATGAGTGCTTATTCAATAACAGCTTCATCAGCATCAAATTAATTTTCTTGTAGCAGTGCCTCTATGATGGAATCACTTCTGAAAAAAAGAATTGTTGAGTACCTAGAGTCCAGTGGGGCACAGGACCCAAAGCAGTATGGATTTACAGCAGGAAGGTCATGTCAGACTAATCTAATAGATTTGTTTGACTGGGTGACCAAAGTAATAGACCAGGGAGGGGCTGTGGATATGGCCTACCTAGACTTTAGCAAGGCATTTGATACAGTCCCACACAAAAGATTAATAATCAAGTTAGCCAGCCTGGGAGTGGGTCCCAGGTGGTAGCCTGGGTTGCAAACTGGCTGCACAACAGGACACAGAAGGTAATAGTGGTGGAACACATTCCAGTAAGGGAGGGGTCACAGTGGAGTACCTCAGGGCTCAGAACTGGGTCCAGTCCTCTTTAACATCTTTATAGGTGACATTGCAGAGGGTCTGGAGGGAAAGGTATGCCTCTTTGCAGATGATACAAAGATCTGTAACAGAGTTGATACACAAGGGGGGGATAGAAAGGATGAGAAGGGACTTGGCAAGGTTGGAGGTATGGTCAGACATATGGCAACTTGGATTCAATGCAAAGAGGTGCAAAGTAATGCACCTGGGAAACAAAAACCCAGGAGAAGAGTACACAATAGCAGGGGAGGTACTAACAACAACAAAAATGGAACGGGACTTGGGGGTAGTCATATCAGATGATCTAAAGGTTGGTAAGCAATGTGAGAAGTCCGTAAGGAGAGCCAGGGGGATACTGGGATGCATAGGAAGGGGTATCACAAGTAGAAAAAGGGAAGGGGTTATCCCTCTGTACAGACAGTTGGTGAGACCCCATCTGGAATACTGTGTGCAGTTTTGGAGACCTCATCTATGCAAGGACATAGACAGGATGGAAGCAGTCCCAAGGAGGGCAACTAAAATGGTGCAGGGTCTGCATCAGAAATCATATGAAGAGAGATTGAGAGCGCTTAATATGTATACCCTTGATGAAAGGAGGGACAGGGGGGACATGATAGAAATGTTCAAGTACCTCAAAGGAATCAACAAAGTCCAGGAGGGTAGCATCTTTCAGAAAGAGATGTGTAAGAACAAGGGGACACAATTTAAAGATAGAGGGGGGACGGCTCAGGGGTAATGTGAGGAAATCTTTTTTCACGGAGAGAGTGGTGGATGCGTGGAAGTGCCTTCCTGGGGAAGTTGTTGGGGCTAAAACAGTGGGGGAATTCAAACATGCATGGGACAGACACAAGGCAATTGTAGTGGGGGGTGGCAGGAAGTAGACTGTTGGTTAACTAGAATCTGCAGCTTATCCAGTAGGTAGGGAAATGGGCAGACTGGGTGGGCCAAGTGGTCCTTATGTGCCGTCAAAGTCTATGTTTCTATGTTAAGATCTCTAAATTACTTAGATATAAATTACTAAAATCATAAGTACCTTAAAGAGGATCTTCCCTGATGATCCAAAAAGTTACAGCTTGTAGTCATTATATGCAGTACTAGACCTGAAAAGGTGTATGCATTTGTTATTTCTGGCCAAGGTTTACTCTGACTTCCATAATTTGGATTTGTTTTTGAATCTGAGCCCTGCTGCACTTGCCTTTGCTGTTCAGCTTGTTGGGCTGCTAGCTCCTGATGACATCACTGTAGGATAGAGGAGTGACTCACACTATTCAATACCATGCAGTTGCAAGGGAAACCTACCAGTACTCGGTGTACATACTGTGTTCCCCCTTCCCCAAAACACCCTGTTAGCAATGCATTATGCCAAAATCTAAATGCTTGTCTGTATGTTTTGGTTTTTTTCTGTGAAAGTGACTCTGCCCTACAGTGATGTCAGCAGTACAACCCTGGGCCCATAGCAACACCAGGCTTGCTGTAGAAGCTCTGGTACACCCTGCAGTTTTTAGCAGTTCAGAATGCAAAAACTAACTGCAGCAGCCATTAATGAAGTACAATTCTAGAATCAATGCAAGAAGGGGTAGTTAATGCATGAAAGTCGAAGTGACTGGGGAAGATCCTCTTTAAGTTGTTGCACCACCTGGTTCACCCTCATAGTTAGTGCTTGTGGCTACAATATTTTGTAACAAAGCTGTAGAAATGCCACCTGTATAGCCACTGGCACTTCCTGTGTTTCCCTGCTCAAGTGTCCCAAACATGGTTCCGCTGGTTGCAAAGTTTTGTGCATTCAAGAAATAATCTTTTAAATTCAGCTTTCTTCACATCAGTCTGTAGCTGTAATTCTTCCAGTCTGCTGTTGGAACAAGAAAGACAGGCCTTTGAAAAGTACCCCCCACATGGTACAATATCATTTGTTTTTGTGAAAGATGCATCACTTTCTTGCTGCTTGCTGTTGAGGAACTTGTCTTTTTCTTAGGGTCGTGCCTCTGTCCTGCTTTTCGGCCTCTCCTTGTCTGCTTTTTCCTCCACTTTGATTTTTCTTTGGTGCTCTCAGTGGGCCGGCCACCTTGGGACAAAAAAGAATCACTTTTTGGTTGTTTGTCAGGTGTTAGACTTCTTGATGAGTGGACACTTTCCTCCACTCGTTAGAGGATATGCACTTGCACCCTCAATTCTCTCTAGGCTGGTACATGTTTTTAGTGTTTAGAAAGGGCTGACAACTTAAAGGGAAACTCCCCATAACCTATTTTCAGTATACCTGTGTAGTTTGTAGGCATGAACAATGATTCACTTACTTGCACATCCCCAGTTTCATCCTAATTTAAATATTAATGAGGTTGCTTCGCTCTGTTTTGCCCTGGTGTGAAAACCCATTTCTGTCCATTGTAAAGGTCATAACCCCACTCATGCAAGGCATCACATGAGTTGATAATGCATATCTGCACAAGCCAGCAGAAGTTACACTGTTATTCTGTTCTCTTACATGTCTTGTGAAGGCCCTATAGTCTCTAAAAGTATTTTTTTTTTCTCAGATACACTTTAAACTATTGAAAACATCAGGGTACTTGCTATGCTTTGAAAAGTTGCATGACCAGCAAAAGGCAAGAACATAAGGACTGCAGAGAACATCAATGACACTGACTAATACAGTATAACTACTGCAGGTTTTTCACATTAAAACAAGTCATAAAATTCCAGGATGCCTTACATGAGTTAGGTCATGACCTCTGCGATGGAGTCAAGCAGATTTTCACACCAGACTTAAATACCTTCATTTACATTTAAATCCTGATGAAATTAGGAGGGTGCAGTAGAGTCGGTCATTGTTCATGCCTACAAATTACACAGGTAAGCAGAACAAAAGGATGAGGGGACCTTCCCTTTAAGTAAATTCTCAGATTTTTTTTATTTTCTGAAAATCAGATTGTGTCAACTGCAGTCCCATTTATGGCACATTATGGACAGTGACCTTACTTGGGAACCTGAATTTCTTTGGGTGACAATAGATGTCGAAGCCATGTATACCTCAGTAATGCATGAGGATGGGTTAAAAACGGTAACTTACTACATATCATAAGAAATTGGAGACAGTACAGTTCCAACTAACTGTTCTGGCAAGGCTGGATTTCATCCTCTGACATAATTGTTTTGAATTCTAGGACAGCTATTTCTTACTGCTCAGTACAACAGCAGTGGGTGCTTCAATAGGGTTCTACCATGATGCGGCGACATTGAAGTTGCCGACATCCCCTACATCGACAGACAGAATGGCAAGTGTCGGCATCGTGCTGCCAGTTTTCCCGTGTGTTTTCCTTCTTTCTGTCGATTTCTGTCGCTATAATAGCCTTCGCTGTAGGAGTTCCATTGTTCGGTCGGTATACCGTTCAGTACTACCCACTTATTCTAATCTTTTTCTAGGCTGTTGTGAGGACTGTAGGATACATGATGAAGGTATCAACCCATATAATGGTACTATTATCTGCGTGTATTGTTTTATAGATGATGTTGCATGTGTGTGGCAAGGGAGCATACTAGAACTTGAGAATTTCATTAGTTGGCTCAGCCAGAATGATTTTAACCTTTGGTTTATGTACTATATACAGCAAGCACTGAAAAGGTTAAATCTTCTTTGAGGATATCTCTTCCCTTAGGCCACATCTTTGAAACTATACACATGCCAGGACTAGGACCACATGGAAACTTTTGCTAGCTAAAAGGCCGCCCATGATAATGGCACACATTAGTGTCTACATAAATGTGGGTGTCCCCATCTCTCCTTCTGCCCCCACTGGCTCAGCATGACTCGTATCAGACTTCCTCCACACCATTTCAGTCACAGGAGGTAGTGGTAGGGGGTCGCTTCTCCCTTCATCTGACACAATGAAGGGAGATTACTACAGATGAGTGGGTCCTGGAGATAATTTCCAAGGGACAGGCTCTGGAGTTATTAGAAACCCCTGCAGAGCATTCTCCATCAACTTACCCCCCAGGACATCTGTCCTGCTGAAAAAAAAGGTACAAACTTTATTAACCAAACATACCATAGAACCTGTACCTTCTCACCTGAAGGGAAAAGGGTTCTACTCCAGATACTTCCTGGTCCCCAAATGGACAGGCAGTCTCAGGCCTGTGCTAGATCTGAGAGACCGAAACTTCTACATAGAATACAAGAAGTTTTATGTGCTCTCCCTGCAAAAATCTGATTTCCCTGTTTGCAACAGGGGACTGGATTTGCTCCCTGGACATGAAGGATGCATACCTTCATATCAGGATAAAGCAGCATTACAGAAAGTATCTGAGATTTGTCCTGGAAGGGGAGCACTTCCAGTTCTGAGTATTGCCATTTGGCTTATCTTCTGCACCACAGATCTTTACCAAATGCTTGGCAATGGTGGCAGCAGCCCTTCACAGAGAAGGTCAGTATGTCTTCCTATACCTGGACAATTGGCTATTAAAAGCCAGTTCCAGGAACCAACTCGAACGCACCCTGTCCTGAACAAGGCAGTTGTTCGAAGATCTGGTGGTTACAGTGAATGTGCCAAAGTCAGTACTGATCCCTTGCCAGTGGCTGCAGCATGTAGGTGCATTCCTGGACGCAGAACAGGGCAGAGTGTTTCTGTCCCTGGACAAGGCAGAACATCTTATGGCTCAATCACAGCTGGTATACAGTAGTCATTTTGTCCCACCCAGAACTTTTCTGCATCTCCTGGGACTCAATGCAGTGGCCAGTGTGACTCTGCCACCGGTTCGCTTGCACGTGCGGACACCACAGTGGACACTGAGAGTGCAGTGGGACCAATTGACGGATGACATGGATCAAAAGGTGATCATCATGTCCCATTTATGCAAAACACTGATGTGGTGGATGGGTCACAGCAACCTGTTGAGGGGCGTTTCATTCTTAATTCCAATTCCAACTCAGATTCTGACCTTAGAGGCTTCAAGATCTGGGTGGGGAGCAGCACATCTGGGCCTTTATCAAACCCAAGTTTCAGGGACCCAGGTGGAAACCAGATTACACATAAATGTCCTGGAGATGAGAGCTGTCTTATAACAGTCTCCAGACTTTCCAGGAGCATCTGACTCCAGGTCATGTGCTAATACAAATGGACAATGTCAGTGTTATGCATTATGTAACAAGGGGGGACTCATTTGTATCACCTGTGTCAGGAAGCAGTGAGAGTGTGCTACTGTATGCTGGAACACGGCCTGGAGTTATCAGCTGTGCATCTCCCAGGGGTCTGAAATGTCTTAGCAGACAAACTAAGCAGGTCACAGTCCAAGATGCATGAATGTGAACTGCTGACCTCTGTGGTAGACTACCTCTTTGCAAGGTGGGGTCATCCAGAATTGGACCTTTTTGCATCCCCACACAATGCGAAACTGTCATGATTCTGCTCACTTGCTCCAGGGACTGGAGTTTTTTGATGAGATGTGTTATTCCTCTCTTGGAAAGGGAGGTTTTTGTACGCTTTCTCTCCCATTCCCTTGATGCAGAGAGTACTACTGAAACTACAAATGGCGGGTGTGACCCCATTCTCTTTGCACCTCTGAGGCCTTGACAAATATGTTATGTACTGCTACAACAGCTAGCAGTGGAGCCTCCAGTTCCCTTGCCTATATGCAGAGGCTTGTTGTGACAGGACAAGGGGGCTGTGGCCCATCTGAACCTGAAGTCCCTGCACCTGCATTTACTGCACGGTTTGGGGTGTCCCCTAAAGTAACTGATGTACTGATTTAATCCAGAGAGCCTTCCAAAGTGGAAGCTTTTCACTTTGTGGGCCACTTCCAAAAACATGGACCTATTCACCTGTCCAGTAAATGTGGTGTTGGAATACATATTGTCCTTGCCCAACTCTGGTCTGCAGTATTCCTCAGTGAAGGTGCATCTGGCAGCTATATTAGCTTTCTATGCCCCCGTTGATGTCCATATGGTAGCTCAGTTGGAGGTCTCCCTTACATTTCTGAGAGGAATTCTGCACATGAAACCTCTGATTCATAATTCAGTCACACCGTGGGACCTCAGTTACGTACTTAAGAAACTTACTTTGACTCCTTTTGAGCCAGCCACAAGTTGTGGCTTATGCTTTCTTTCTTGAAAAGTGTTATTTTTAGTTGCAATCACTTCAGCGCGAAGGATTTCGGAGCTGCAGGCTCGAATGTGTGAGCCTCCTTAAAGACAAGGAGCCTTTACGTACTAATCCTAAGTTTTTACTAAAGGTGGTGTCTGAGTTTGCATTAACTCAAACCATCCACCTTCCAGTTTATTATACAGAGCATGTCAATCAAGATGAAGAATTGCTACATACTTTGGATGTACGTAAAATCCTAAGATACTATATTGCTCACACCAAGGACTGCAGAAAGTCCTGTCAGCTGTTTGTTTCTTTAGTTCCTGTATCAAAACAATGCTTATCCAAATGGTTAGCATGTTGTATTCTGTTATAATTACGATAAGGAACTTCCTAGGGCAGTTGCTGGTCATTCCTTAAGGGGTATGGCTACGTCTGTTGCTTGCTTCAGGAATGTATCTCCAGGTGACATCTGCACTGCCACCACCTGGAGTACTATCCACACCTTTACTAAATATTAGTCTGGACATTGTTTCTCGTAGATGAGCAGGCTTCCACTTTGCTGTCCTAAAGGGCCTACTATCATATTGCACCATCCTCACAGTTGGCTTTTGGGACTGTTTGGGACTTGTTCCAAAGGTGTGGCTAAGGGAAGAGATATCCTTGAAGAAGATAGAATAGTTACGCTACTTACCATAATAGTAGATCTTCGACAGAATCTCTTCCCTTAGACCATGCCAACCCACCCTCTTTCCCCCTTTGTCAGCTGTAGGGGAATATGGCATCCAGTTCTGCTTTGTGAATTTTCATAGCTTCTGACTCTTGCAAAAATAAAAGAGATTGTCGTGCTTTGAACATGGTGGTGGTGCTAAGAAAGGCAGCCAGCCTGCTAACAGTCTGAGAATAAGAGAAGCTCAGCACTCACAGACCCAATTCAGCAAAAATCCAGGCAAGAAATACGTTTAAAAAAAATTTATCGTGTGGCAAGCGTGTAGAAAAACTCCCAGCTAGAACCCTGAGCCCCAGTGCTTTAACCTTATACAGGTCTTCGGCAGGGAGCGAGTCTCCAGTGCCTGCGTCTGCGTAATATCAGAGGCACTGGTATAATCTCCTGGTTCCCCAAGAAGAGAGTCCTCAGAGCACAGTCTCCTGCAGGGATCTGAGGAGAGGTGAGGCCACCCACGTTTATGTAGACACTGACATGTGACGTAGTTGTGGGAGGCCCCCCCAACTAGCAAAAGTGTCCATGTGGTCCTAGTGCTGACATGGGTGTAGTTCCAAAGGTGTGGCCTAAGGGAAGAAATTCTCTTGAAGATCTACTGATCTTCCTAGACATAAAGTCTCCACCACTCATTCACACTAATGGGAGTTCGCCGGAGGTGCTAGGACCCAACAGGAGGAAACTTTTTCAAGAGGGCTGGCGCCTGAGGTGGAGCCGCGAGAAAGCGGCACCGCAAGCCCCGGCTCGTGCAGTAATGACTATCTTGGCGTCGACCCTCCAACCGCCTCAGTTCCTTTTTTCCCGCCGTTGTGTGTGCTTCAGTGACGACATCGCTCGCCCTCTGGGAGTTAAACTTCACTAGCAGCAATAGTTCAGTTTATTGTTTTATAGAATTATTTTGAATCAGTACCAATTATATATTTAATTGTACAGCAGAAGTCTTCAGCCCTCCATTGACTGAGTTGACCATGAGTGGGTCAGGTGACGGTAGGGAGACTTCGTATGAAAGCTGTTCAGTCAGCCGGGCCGGGTCTGGTCCGCTGCCCTCCCTGGAGGGAGGGGTCTGACAACGGACGGTCCAGTGCTAAGGGGGATGGGCGGTCCCCACAAAAGCATAAAAGGAAACAGTCCCATTCTCGACGCCATTCGGCCTAGAGTTCTTCTTTGACATATAGATCGAAGAAGAAATGGGATCAATCGAGGTCACCCTCTGGTATGTCTGCACATAGATGGTCAGTTATTAGGGCCAACTGCCAGTCTGCATCTCTGTTGGAGTCGCCGGTTTCTGTCTCTGGTAGCCGACCTCCTTGACACCAGAGCCCCTCCATGCCTATTGGAGGAGCTTCTGATGAGTAGTTTCACCAGTGAGCTGCTCTTATGGACCAGTGGGCTCGGAGGTTGGTCCAGCTGCCTGGACCAGTCAGTCTGACACCAGGGCCTTCGGGCCATTCAGTTTTGGAGGGACGGGTAGGGCGATTTGGCTTTCCTAGTTGCATGGCACCTTCTTCAGTGCCGTCGACTCTGCGCTCGGGTGTTTATCCCTCTCACATGGCTGCGGCGCAGGGGTCCACACCGATGCCTCGATCTCCTGCCATTTGTCCCTCTTTTACCTCAAATCATAGTTTTCAGACCCCTGGGACTCTCCTGGCGATGTCTGCGGTAACGTGGGCTCTGTCGGCGCCGTGCTATCCACGGCACTGCAGGCTCTGTCAGCGTCGTCTGTGGCGCTGCCACTTCAGCTAGCGCCTTCCTCCTTGTTCTCAGTGCCGCTGTCCTTTATGGCGCCGGGGACTGGTGCGGCTCCAGCCGGTCTTCCAGGCTTCTTGACTCAGATTCTTTCTTCTTCTTCAGTTCTTCCTCCTGATTCTCACTCTTTTCCTGTCTATATAGTCCCCCCTGGACTGTCGGAAGATGATTTTGAGGCTGGCCCAGATCTTTGCCTGGGTGATGATGTCGATGACACTGCCCTGGGAGTAGGGATCAATCCTTCTGCAGAGCCTGTGGTCGAAGACCTTTCCTTTAAGTCTCTGCTCAAAAATGTAAATTCTACTCTTTCTCTCCAGACTACAGAAATCAATCCTGGGAAGCTTTTGCGACTCCAATATCTTCATGTCCCGGAGATCCCTTTACATTTAACCCCTCCGGTACAGCCCTTTTTCGAGACCCTCTCTCAGATAGTGTGGAAGAATCCGTCTCTCATTCCTTCCATGGCCAAGTCCATAGATAGGAAGTATGCCCCTCCCAAGGATCGCCCCATGTTGGCCTCGCAAGCCTTTGCTGATGCTATTCTAGTCTTGGCAGAGAATGATAAGGCTGTCCTTCCTCAAGGATCTACAGCCTGACCAATGAACAAAGAATCTCGCAAGATAGACACCTTAAGTAAGAGAGTCTTTGCTGCCTCAACCCTGGGTATGCGCATTGCCAGTTACCAGGGCTATTTTTCTCAATATGAATATGTACTTTGGCATTCCCTCAAAGAAATGTTAGAAGCTCTGCCCGAATCAGAAGTTAGCTCAGAGCTACTGCAGACCATAACTAGGGATATCGAATCCAATAACCAGCAAGTTAAAACTGCAGTGGACGCCTACGATACCGCCTTCTGGGTGGCGGCAGCTGGCATCTGCACCCGCCGCCACTGTTGGCTACATACTTCGGGCTTCACGAATGATGCCCAGCAGCAGGTCATGGCTTTACCTTTTGACTGTATGTATCTGTTTGGGCCTCAGGTGGAGCAAGCTCTGGAGGCCATGGAGAAGACTAGGCCTGCCAATAAGACTGCTAGACCTGCGTCCGCCCCCTCCCGAGGAGGTGCGAACAAGCGCCAGTTTCACACCGGTCAGTCCTTTTGGGGCAGAGGCAGAGCAGGTTTTAATGAAAACCACAGCCCTCAGCCACAAAAGAAAGCGCAGTAGAAGGCACAAGGGCCCAAAGCACCCAGTGCCACCTTCTGAGTTTCTGGCCTAGGTCCCACCTCAGCTGTCCAAGGGGGACTCCTGCTCAGTGGTGGGAGGACATCTGACTCAGTTCTACAATCATTGGAAATCTATAAAATCAGACAAATGGGTCCTCTGGATAATCCGCGAGGGGTACTCTCTCAATCTTTCGGAAACCCCTCTGGATCATCCTCCCAGGCGACAGCCCAGGCTGTCTGCAGTACAGTCACATCTTCTTGCTTCCGAGGTACAAGGCCTTCTGAACAACAGGGCAGTAGAAATAGTTCCACTGAATCAACAAATACAGGTTTCTACTCCCATTACTTTCTGGTCCCGAAAAAAACCGGCAGCATGCGCCCCATTCTGGATCTCAGAAACTTAAACAAGTTCCTTCACAAGGAAAAGTTCAAGAATGCTTTAACAACACAATTGGCTAGCCTCCCTGGACATGCAGGATGCCTACCAACACATTTTCATACACCCAAAGCACCACACATACCTAAGGTTCATGGCATTGGGTCAACACTGTCTGTTCAGAGTTCTGCCCTTTGGGCTATCCTCGGCGCCTCGAGTTTTTACAAAGTGTTGTGCAATTCTCACGACGCATCTCAGGAAAATCAGAATACAAGTGTTCCCATATCTGGACAACTGGCTCCTAGCAAGTTCCTCCAGGCAAGAGACTTTGGAGGCCGTGGCCATGGCCTCTGACTTCCTGACATCCATGGGAGTCCTGCTGAATCTCAACAAGTCGCAGTTGCAGCCCTCCCAGAAGCTCCTCTTCATTGGGACTCTTCTGGACACCTCCTGTGTGAAGGCTTTTCTTCCAGAGGACAGAAGGAGCGATATCTTACAGATGGCTCGATACATCAGATAACATAGCTCTGTTCGGGCTATCTTGATGCAACGGCTGCTGGGCCTCATGGCATCCTCGGTGTTCAGTGTACCCTTAGCTCGTCTCCACATGAGAACCTCTCAGTGAATGCTCAGTAGTCTGTGGTCCCCAACCACTCATCCTCAGTCCTTTCTCATCAAGGTGATGGAACCTCTGAAGAGGTCACTGGAAGGATATCCCTTTGCCCCTCTGGAACATCAGATCTCCATTACCACGGACACATCCCTGACGGGTTGGGGAGCCCACTGCCAGGATCTCCACACCTAGTGTACGTGGACACAGGACGAGTCCCAACTTCAAATAAACGTCCTGGAAATGAGAGCTGTCCTCTATGCAGTCCAAGCCTTGAAGGACGTACTCTGTCACAAGAACATTCTCCTTCAAACGGACAACAAAGCAGTGATGTACTACATCAACAAACAAGGTGGCACACACTCTTACCCGTTATGCAGGGAAGCAATGAAAGTGTGGGAGTGGTGCCTGGAACACAAGGCTCTGACTCAGGCGGTTTACCTGTAAGGAGTACTAAATGAACTGGTAGACCGTCTCAGCAGAATGGAGACGGATCCTCATGAGTGGTCTCTCGACGACTTAATCGTCATTCAGTCACTCTTCAAAGAGTGGGGAACTCCAGAACTGGACCTTTTTACGTCCCCACTCAACACAAAACTGCCTCTCTTCTGCTCCAGAAATCCAGGACCTGGCGTTTTCTGTCAGAATGTGTTCAGGC
Source organism: Neoceratodus forsteri (assembly GCA_016271365.2). NCBI lineage: Eukaryota > Metazoa > Chordata > Ceratodontiformes > Ceratodontidae > Neoceratodus > Neoceratodus forsteri. The sequence goes on along the minus strand of CM057454.1, from coordinate 261,980,099 downwards.
TGCAGTGGACAAGATGCTTTCTATATGCCTTTCCTCCTCTTCCCCTAATTCAAAGGGTGCTTATCAAATTGGAGTCTCGGGGGAAGAATGATTCTCATTGCCCCCTTCTGGCCTTAACAGATATGGTTTCCACTACTCAACAGTCTATCGGAAACCCCCCCTTCAGATGCTTCCCCTTCAGATAAACCTTCTGACCTAGGGTCCCGTGGTCCATCCCAAACTGAGATCGCTTCACCTTCACGCTTGGCTCCTGAAGAGATAGAGGTGAATAGGTTCAGTGTTTCTCGTAGGGTTTTGGATATACTTTTGGCTGCACGTAAGCCGGCCACTAGAAAAACCTACACAGCCAAATGGAAGCGTTTCTCTACCTGGTGTGCAAAATCCTCTTGAAATCCTTTTTCCTGACACCGAATAAAGTCTTAGAGTATCTTTTAGACCTCTCAAATACAGGTCTGCAGTACTCCACAGTCAAAGTTCATCTTTGTGCCATTCAAACAACATTATGTCTTGCTGTATTCTGACTAATGCAGTTAGCCCCAGCCTTTAAACTACCCCGTAGAACAAAGGGTTAACTTTCTATGCAGAGCATAGAATGCTGAGCTCGAGCTCGGTTGAGGCATCTGTCTGGAGCCCTTTGAAATCCAACTGTCAGATTCTTTACTCCGCCTCACTGAACAGTCGCTCTGGAGATTTCTCCTTCAGCTCGGTTTGAAAGTTGGTTAAAGTCTCGATTAAGTTGTCGGCTTTTACTGAATTTATTTCCGCATAGTCGGTTCAGTCTCTGTCTGTGGTACCGTGAGTACTAGATAGGTTTTGTTCTGTTTCTGTGTGGAAATTGTAAAGTGTTAGATCGGTTCGGCTGAACCGATCATTTGTAATGAATCCTTGTGTTTTACTTTAGAGTGTGGTTACCGGTTCTTATCGCTTCTAAAAAAAAAAAAAAAGTGTTTTGAACGTTTTTTTCCAACACCCGTGACACAGTTAGGAACCGATAAGGGAGTCTTGCCTGGCAGTTCCCATAAAAAGGGTAAGTTTGATTAGGTTGGCCATGTCTGAGAAACCCAAGAAAAAAACCGGGCCCACTGGGTTTCAACACTGCAGAGAGTGTGGGGAGGTCTTTGCTAAGGCCGACCCCCACACCACCTGTGTTTATTGTCTGGGGTTTGAACAACTGGATTCAGATTGCCAAATTTGTAAAAATTTTCCTAAATCTACCCTTGAAAAGAAACTAGGTAGACTGAGGGGAAAAGGAGGCTGAGAAGTCCGCTGACCCAGATGGCCAGCCCGGTTTGGTTCCGACCGAACCAGAAGATGTGCCTTCTGACCAGGGCGATACTTCTTCTGGCAAGAGGAGAGCCGATCCTGAGGGGTCGGTTCCTACAAAAAGAAAACGCAAAGAAAAATCGACCGGTTCGGATCCAGAGGTTCATGTTCCGACCGCCGAGGAAATAGCCAGAGTGATTCAAATTGTGGAATAGCTTCGCCCGGTTCCGACCGATCCAGCACCTTTTCACAGGGGTTCGGTTCGGTCGGTTCCCCCAGTTCAAGATTATAGCCCTGAAGATTTTTATGAACCGGAGTTTGTGGAGGAGGGGGAGTTTGAAGATAATGGTGACGATGATGAAAGTCTGGATGTGCCTGTGGAACCGGACATCTCCCCAGACAGACCTTCTGGTCTATCCCCTCCTAGACTTTTTGAGTCCCCTTCCCATTTTTTGTTTTACAGAAAAGTGGCTGAAACCCTCCAGCTTCATATGGAGGAGGCAATGGAGGATCAGGAGGAGCCTGATTACGTGGAAATGATGGACATCCCAGAGTCCTGGAGACTGTCTATTCCCCTTCACAAATCCTTTGGGAAACAGACACAAAAAATCCTGAAGTCTCCCAAATCTGTACCCCCTGTTGACAGAAGGATGAACGAGAGGTACACACTATCAGGCTCAGATACGGAGTTTATACCAACAATGCAGCCATGTTGGGAGTAGTGCAGGCTACTGCCTGTGACAAGGCAAACATTCCCTTGGCTTCACCCCAGATAAAGACTCCAGGAAGATTGATGCCATGGCCAAAAAAAAGCTATATGGCATCTTTCTTGGGACTCAGGCAGGCGAATTATATGGCCTACACAGCCAGGTACCAGAAGTGCAGGTGGGACACTGTACTGGCACTGGCTAAACAGGCCTCCCCCCAGCTAGCCAAGGAGCTGGAGGCGGTGGCTGCAGATAGGATTGAGGCATCAAAAGTTCAGTTTCATGCTGCTGTGGACTTCAGTGATGTGTCATCAAGAGTCATGGCTACATCTGTGGCTCTTCGGAGAATGACTTAGCTCAGATGTACTAGCCTTTCGCAGGATACCAAGGCTAAGGCCATGGATTTTCCTGTAGTGGGTAATTCTCTGTTTGGGGAGCAGACAGAGAATTACATGAAGAAAATGGATGAGTACAGGACCACTTACAGGAGTGCTCAGGCCAAAGAGAGGCAGGCAGTTCCTCAAAGGCAGCAGTCTAGGGGCAGGAGCTGGCCTTTTCATAGGCCTTTCTACCAGCCACAGGCCTCTTCTTCCTTTTCACAGAGGGGGTTCTTCAGAGGGAGAGGCAGAAGTGGGATGAGCAGGGCTGCATCCACTCCTCAGCCTATGGCTTCTGCCAAGCAGACACCCTGATGGGCCTGCTCAGGTTGACTCTCCTTTTCCAGTAGGGGGCAGGCTGACTTACTTCGTCCAGGACTGGATGTCTGTTACATCAGACAAGTTGGTCCTGGAAGTAGTAGGCCAGGGACTGGTTCTCAGCTTCAAAAAATTTCTGAAGATGAGAGCCAGATCTTTTCCACCTGCAGATCTCTCAGAAACTCTTGCCCTAGAGGCAGAGGTTTCATCTCTGCTGACTTCAAGAGCCATAGAGAGAGTACCTACCGTACACTGGGGCAAAGGTCTGTACTCCAGGTACTTCCTTACCCCAAAAAAGACAGGGGAGTGGCAACCCAACCTAGACCTAAGATACCTAAACAAACATCTTTTAAAACCAAAGTTCAAGATGGTAACTCTAGGAATAATGCTTCCCTCTCTAAGGCCAGGGGACTGGCTAGCCTTCCTGTACCTCAAAGATGCCTATTTTCACATTCCCATCAGGTGCTCCCACAGAAAGTACCTCAGGTTCGAGTTGCCCTCTGGCCACTATCAGTTCAGAGCAATGCCCTTTGGCCTAACTTTAGCCCCAAGGGTCTTCACAGAGTGCCTGGCAGTAGTAGTTGCCTTTCTGAGGAGGCAAAAGATTTCCATTTTTCCATATCTGGATGACTGGCTCATAGTGGGCTAGTCCCTAGACCAAGTCAAGTCAGACCTGCAAATGACCCAGCAAGTGCTTATTTCTCTAGGATTTCTTCTCAACCTTCCCAAGTCACTTTTCGAGCCAGTGTAGCTTCTTACCTTTTTTTAGGGGCAGAGCTGGATACTGTCAAAGCAAGAGCCTTTCTTCCCTGGAAAGGGCAAGAGTTCTTATAGAACTGGCTTCTTCTTTCAGCCTTCATGTGTCTCACCCAGCAAGGCCTTTCCTCCAGCTCTTGGGCCACATGGCAGCCTCTACAGCAGTGGTCCAAGGGGCAAGATTCCAGATGAGGGACATTCAGTTCCATCTGAGGGCCTTTTGGTCCCAAAAGAATGATTACCTTACCAAACTGATCTCAGTGATCTGGACCCTGATCCAAGCCCTTCGGTGGTGGCAGGATCAGGACAATTTAAGGCAAGGGGTCCCATTTGCCACTCAGTCTCATTTAGTGGTCCTTACCACGGATGCTTCCCTCCTGGGCTGGGGAGCCCAACTCGGGGCCCTCACTGCCCAGGGACTGTGGTCCCCTCAGGAATGTCTTCTCCATATCAATCTCCTGGAACTCAGGGCAGTTTTTCTGGCCCTGCAAGCTTTCTTTCAGTCACTGCAGAACAAGGTGGTTCTAGTCAGAGCAGACAACACCACCACCATGTGGTACAGCAACAAGCAGGGAGGCACGCGGTCTACGGCCTTGTGCACAGAAGCCATGAAGTTGTGGTCCCTAGCTTATTCCCTGCAAACCTCTCTGATAGCAGTCCACCTTCCGGGGAAGGACAATGTGCTAGTAGATGCACTGAGCAGGATTTCACAGGGCCATCACGAATGGTCCCTGGACCCTCTGGTCTTGAAGGTGATTTTTTTCAAGGTGGGGCACTCCGGAGATAGATCTCTTTGCAGTCCCAGACAATCACCAACTTCTTCTCTTTTGTTGCCGACCCTCAGTCTTGGGCACAGTCCCTCTGGGTGCTCTGATTCTGAACTGGAAAGGAAAATTTCTGTATGCTTTCCCTCCCTTTCCTCTACTGTTCAAAGTTTTAGTCAAGATAAAGTCACAACCTTGCAAAGTGATTCTGATTGCTCCAGATTGGGCCAGACAGCCTTGGTACCCCCTGTTACTGTCCTTAACAGTCCATCTTCCCCTTTCTCTTCCCAGGAATTACAACCTGGTAACCTCCTCTCATGGGAGAATTTGGTAGCCCAATCTTCAGTCTCTCAATCTCAAGGCATGGCTCTTGAAGAGTTAGAGTATGTAGATTTGCATCTGCCTCAGGGGGTTCTGGACATCCTTAAAGCCTCTTGAAAGCCTGCCACTAGAAAGACCTATAACACCAAATAGAAGAGATTCAGCATTTGGTGTTCTAAGCAGCATATTTCCCCAGACACTGCTGAATTGCCTACAGTTCTGGATTATATGATCCATCTTAATGGCCTAGGCCTCAGACCAGCTACTCTCAAAGTTCACTTGTCAGCTGTCTCTGCTTTTCTGTCGGTGGGGAAGTCTTCCTCACTATCATCTCATCCTGTGTTATGTAAATTTTTCAAAGGATTGCTTCATACCAGTCCTCCATTCAGAGACCCTGCCCCTGCCTGGGATTAAGTGTTTGTATTGCTCAATTGATGCAACCTCCCTTTGAGCCTATGTCCTAAGTAGAGCTTAAGTACTTGACTTGGAAAACCGTGTTTTTAGTAGCCATTACCTCTGGCAGACGTATCAGTGAACTGCAAGCCCTGTCAGTGGAACCTGATTTTATCTCCTTTCATAGGGATAAAGTGGTCCTTAGAACCAATAGAAGGTTCTTGCCCAACGTGGTTTCAGATTTTCACCTGAACCAGTCTATGTCTCTTCCTGTTTTCCTCACTGATCATTTCTCTTCAGGAGAGAGGAGGCTACACAGTTTAGATGTTAAAAGGGCCCTTAGCTACTATATTGAGCGTACCAAGGGTCACAGGTTTGATTCCCTCCAGCTGTTCCTTACTTATGGAGAAGTGGGGAAGGGCAAACCTCCCACCAAGAGAACTGTTGCCAGGTGGATTGTATCTTCTATACAGTTCTACTATTAGAAACTAGGAAAAATTCCACCCTCAGGCCTGAGGGCTCACTCCTCCAGAGGTACAGCTGCTTCCCTGGCTGCTGCCAAGGATATTCCTCTCTTAGAAATTTGTCAAGCAGCCACCTGGAAAACAGTCCATACCTTTACCAAGCATTACTCTCTGGATATCCAGGCTAGGAGTGATGCTCGGTTTGGCACAGCAATACTTAAGAGCCTATTCCCAAAGTAGGTTCTGTCTCTCCTCCATAGAGGTACTGCTTGGTAGTCTGCAGTAGTCAGAATACAGCAAGACTTCATGTTGTTTGAAAAAAAAATTACTCACCTTAGTAATTATGTTTCTTCTAATGGAGTCTTGCTATATTCTGACCTCCCTCCCTGCCTTCCCTCTCAGAACCTGTTTTTGGGAAGTGGGTGGGCAGGTGCAGTGTTGCATCTCAGGGGTGCTCCTTTTACACCCTCTTCTTTTGGTTTGGGTGTTTGTTTTATCTTTATTCTTAATTGGATTTTTTTTTGTTTTGGGTTTCCTGACTTGAGTCTTCCTTTGGGGATCCAAAGCTTTTTGTTGCGAGTTTGCTAGTAAAAATTTTACAGTTTCCACATAGAATAGTTAGTGAGTTTTTGCTCGTAAGACTCTGACGGTTGGATTTCAAAGGGCTCCAGACAGAGACCTCAACCGAGCTCGAGCTCAGCATTCTATGCTCTGCATAGAAAGTTAACCCTTTGTTCTCCGGGGCAGTTTAAAGGCTGGGGCTAACTGCAATAGTCAGAATACAGCAAGACTCCATTAGAAGAAACATAATTACTAAGGTGAGTAATTTTTTCTTTCTTCATATCACGAGCCGTGCTTTCCATATCTCTGGCTCAGTTGCCTGTAGTTAAGAGGTTTCTTAGGGATATTCTACATACTAGACCTCCTATCAGATGTCCAGTCGCAGCATGGGACATTAACCTTGTGCTAGACATGCTCACTCGTAAACCTTTTGAGCCTCTAGCTACTTGTTACTTGAAGTTCCTCACTTGGAAAACAGCCTTTCTGGTGGCCATTACTTCGGCCCGTAGAGTTTCTGAAATAGATGCACTGGTACACTGTATTTCACAAGGACAAAGTAGTTCTTAGGACTCATCCTAAGTTTCTCCTTAAGGTTGTCTCAGAATTCCATCTAAACCAACCTTTAGTCCTTCTTACCTACTTTGCGAACTTCCAGAATGAAAGAGAGCATACACTTCATTCACTGGATGTTAAGAGAGCGCTTCGGTTCTATCTAGATAAAACAAAAGAAATTTGCAAGGCTCAAAAACTGTTTCCTTAAGCGAGACCTGTCGCTATCAGTTGCATTTCAGCGTGGCTGGTGGCATGCCTTCGCCACTGCTATTCTATGGCACAGGTCAAGCTGGAAGGCAGAGTGTATGCTCACTCTACCAGAGCAGTCACGGCATCTCTGGTGGAAATCCGTAACATGCCCATTGCAGATATTTGCAGTGCGGCTAACTGGAACTCTGTGCATATTTTCGTTAAGCACTATGCCTTGGATGTCCATGCCAGATGACATCTGTCGTTTGGCAGGACCATTCTTAACGGACTTCTGTCCTAAGCACATGAGCTCTTTATTGCCTGCTGCCTGTCTCAGGGGATTATTTAGCTCGGTACTCTCCCATTAATGTGAATGAGTGGTAGAGACTTTATGTCTAGAAAGATATGGAAATTATGTACCTACTGTAATTCTTGATGATCTTGGATGAAGTCTCCACCACTAATTCACACGCCCACCCACCATCCCCCGAGCTCACTTCTCTGTTTATGGTCTTCACTCCCTCAATGGCTGGGTTGTGAAGACTTTATTGTTGATCCTTCTTTCATGGGTCTTTTGGACTATCTTATGTCCAATTTTTAGGCTAGTCCTTCAAGGTTAATTACACTGCACCTCCTTGGGAAAAAGGTACTGAGGTGGTGGGAGGGTCGACGCCGAGGTAGTCATTACCGCACGAGCTGCAGCTTGCGGTGCCACTTCCTCACGGCTCCATCTCAGACGCTGGCCCTCTTGAAAAAGTTTGCTCATGCTGGGTCCTAGCGCCTCTGGTAAACTCCAATTAGTGTGAATGAGTGGTGGAGACTTCGTCCAAGATCAAGAATTGCGGTAGATATGTAATTTCCATTTACGGTAAGTACGTAACTGTTCTTTTTTTGGATGTAGATTTAAGTACTGATAAATCAAAAAAATTTAAAAACAGAAGTTACAAAAAAAAAACATCAGCCAGTAGCATACTTAGGGACAGTTCACATCCCCATGCACTACCTTGATGCAATGCATACCATATGAACAGTTTCTATGACTGAAAAGAAACTGTTCAGACTGTCATCGAGGCATAGCTCAGGAAGCATAGGAAGACCAGGAGTAGTTGTAAAATTTGCAAGCAACGTTTTATTATTATCAATAACAGTAAAATAAAAATTAAAAATTGTTCAGTGTAACTATTTACAAAGGCAATACAAACAGAGAAAACAAAGTCCTTTGTCTGAGGGTATCTCTAATTCCAAATTTCAGTCTCTCCCAGCAAAGATTGTTGCTCTTTGCCTGATAATTAACTTCTTCATCCTGAGCTCGTTAAGGAGACATCCTGTTTCTCACGAGATGTATCAGAGTTCTTGTCAGTTTCTTTGCAGAGCAGGCTTGCAAACAGAACAGTGTCCCAAGCTGGTCTCCTGCTGACAGCTCTGCAAACGAGTTTGCAAACAAGCCTGAGAGGAGCTGAAACTGCATCTCAGGTTAACCCCTTGAATTCCAAATAGCTTTTTGCAATCATTTCAACAGTATAACTCTATACAGTTTCAAACAAAGGGATCCCAGTATCACATAAAGATTTGCATATATTTGTATAACCACAGATACTCAAGGAGGAAGAAAAAACAGAAACGGCAAGTGAAGGCAGAGAGATAGCGGGAAGTGGAGAATCACAAGACTGTCAAAGTGATCAGTTCCCAGGTCTCGCAAGGACATTTAGTTGCACAACCAGAGATACAAGAGACGGAAAAGGAAAGGACAGAACCGATCCTTATGTTAACTCTTTCTGCATGACAAATGGGACATGGCCTTATTCAACCCTATCACATGGACCCGGAAGATTTTGTCATAGAAACACAAGAACTTAAGTCATGCCTGTTGGCCAGAGCTACACAGAAGCCATATTAGATTCAGCCTTTAACAAGGCCAAAGAAACAGAAGTGAATTACTCACACCTAAAAGATCACAGGAAACTGATACACAACTACAGAATTTCAATACAACCTGCAACAATATGTCACATCAGATCAGCAAGATTGTCAAAAATCATTGGGGCGTTTGACAACAAATACAAGACTGGCTCAGGTCATTGGCACTGCACCAAGGGTCACTGATACAAGAAGTGCAAACCTAAAAGACAGGTTTGTTCATAGCAGACTGGGAAAACCTTCTACACAAAGTAATAGTTGGTTACTTGTAAAATTGAAAGGATTTTTTAATGTAGCGATTGTAACATTTAACAACATGACATGTAGGCTAGGGAATTTCGTCATCCCAAGGAAAATATTTCTGTAGAAATGAGGGAATACATTTATTCTAGGGGCGTGGATATAGTTCACTATCCACATATTGGTAGTTTTACTGGAAGTGCTGATTCATCAGAATGTCTTCAGGCTAAGCTTTTCCCACCACCTTTGTAGTATACCCTCCAGCTCCGCCCTGTGATGTGGGATCCTCCTATCTGCTGGAAGAGTTGGGTCTCCTCCTTCACAGCTCTGCAGCATTGTTGATTACCAATGTGTGCCATTGGTGAAATTGTTAAACCTTCTTTGAGATTTGCAGTATTCCTCTGCAGGTTTTCCTCTCCCTCGCTCTGGCTCTGCCTTGTTGATGGAAGACTGAATCCGAGGAAATGAAGTCAACTCGCAACTTCAGATTCTGCGTCACATATTGGCAAAAAATATTGAAAATGGACCCACATGTGTCTTGCCTTTACTGCTTAGTGGCAGAGAACAGTGTTTCTGGCTGTGGCCTATGTCAGGTGATGCTTCCCTCCTCTCTAGAAGATCACGTATCTAGGCTTCTTCTCAGCCGGGCAAGCAGACAGGGATCCTAAATTCTGGTCAGTGGGTCACAAGATGGCCTCCACTGCTGCGGGATCAGCTGTTCAGATTGTGGCCCTGGCAGAAGCAGTGGCAGCTACCATGGTGGACACCTCATTGGCCTTGGCACTGCTTTTGGCTGGGGCCAGCGTCAGAGGGTCTTTCATGGAAGTCATTCATGAAATGTGTTGGGCTCTCTAGGTCTATGGGGAGAGCCCCATCCACAGTGGTAAGAAGCACAAGCTCCGCTGCCCATGGTGGCAGGATCAGGAGAGATTGCTGTCCTCCCACTTTTTTGACACCCCCCAACTGCTCAACGTTGAGCCACACTTGATCGATGGTTCTTTTGATAGCGCCATGGTGCCCCTGTGGTGTCGATCTTGACACCAGTTGAGCAGGCTGTTGAGATTTTTCTTGACCCTGTTGACCAGCTGTTGAAGGAGGTTGATGAGGAGTCAGTCTCCAAGACCTCGGTTTTCCCGGTCCTCTCCCAGGAGGATGTGAACAGATCTGTGTCCTCGACTGACTCCACTCAGGACCAGCCTCCATTAGTGGCCATGCCACCGAAGCTGATGCTTTTCACTGTACCTTGCCACATGGTCTATTCTGACCCTATGGTGGCTTCTCCTCTGCAACAGCTCGTGGGTCGACTGTCCAGGTTGTGGTCAAGGCACCATTTGTGCACTTGATCCTGCTGGACTGGAGGTGCTGCCATCAGTGTTCCTTGACCTCCTCATCCTCAGGTGAGGAGAGGCTGTGCCGCAGAATGCGACCTCACTATGAGGAACTCTTCTGCCAAGCAGTGGACCATTGCGGGCAAGGCAGGACTCAACACCTGGAACTCTGGCCAAGTGGCAGGTGCCAGTACTGCCCACACCAGTCCACCCTCACCAGATGTCCCCAGCATCTGCCTCTCCACTGTTGCGGGTGGAACGGTCACCACCACTGCCTTTGGTGAGAGCCCTGGCCAAGGACTCCTGTGTTGCTGCCAGCTTACCAGGTTGGCTGTCAGTAGAGATCACCCTGTCATAAGACTCCATGGTGATGCCAGCCAGATGGCGCTAGAGGTTGAGACACTAGTCGCTACACCTCACGTCACGCCGGCAACCCAGGTTCGGGAACAAACTTAGGCCCCCCAGTGGTCGGCAGGGGAGAGAGGATTGAGCATCTGGAGGACTACTCTCCTCCCTTGGGGGGAGGGAGACTAGTCATCCCGCTCGCTGACTGCCCTCTGGTGGTGGCTGGAGGGCAGAACTGGTTGGGAGACTCGAACTGATGTCTCTGCATCGGAGGGGAGGGGGGATGGGCAAGCAATGGAGAAAAATCAAGCCTGGCAGGCTCAGTGATGGTCCACGGCTCCCGGGAGTGGTCCTGGATTCTGGATTGGGTCTCCGGGGGAGGGAGAAGCTGGCAACCTGTTTCCGGCCCTGCCGCGGGGGGCAGTCCATGAGGGAACCACAGGGCCACCTAGTATGGGAGCCGCGGGACCGGAGAGAAAGTACCTCCATGTGGAGGGCCATAGCTGCCTGCCAGTGCTCGGGGTAGAAAAAATGTGTATGGAAGAAAAAATAAAAAAGACTCCAGGGTGGTCAGAGGTGTTAAGCAGCAGCGGGCAATGTTTGAAGAATCCTTGGATAGGCCACGCATGTCCTTGAGTATCAACATCTTTGAACGTTCCTCAGTTGAAGACCTGGCCACCGACCATGGGCCAGTGGCCATTTGGGCTCTCTTCTGTTTCATTTTGGAGTCTATGCATGTGTCCTTGGAACCAGCCCAGAGGAGGGCGAAATATCCCTTCACAGATATTTTTGACAAGAACTTCCCTTGGGATTACCTTTCCCATGGCTGAGGCCATTTTGGGACTGGCCCTGGAGCTCTGGCAGCATCCAGCATCCTCCACCTGTATGGTCCGTAAGTATGCAGTCCCTATTGGGTCCCATTCAGGATACTCGGACCATCCCTCAGCTGAAGGACTGGTCTCGGACGGCCTTCCGGAAGTCTGGGGCCCTAGGGGGTGTGGACAAGCCCCTAACAAGAATTGTAAGAAGTTTGACCACACGGATAAGAAAGTCTTGTTGTCAAGGCATAGGTCAGGAAGCATAGGAAAACCTAGAGCAGTTGTAAAATGCTCAATGAGCATATTATCAATAACAATAAAATAAAAAAAAATGTGTTCACTGTAATTATTTACAAAGGCAGTACAAACAGAGAAAACAAAGTCCGTCTGCTGTTTTTATAAGTCTCTGTCTGGGAACTTGTTAAGACATCCTGTTTTTTCAGAAAATTGTTCTCGTCAGTTTCCTTCCTTGCAGGTGCAACAAAACAGTACATGGTGTCCCAGAACTGACCTCCTGTTAACAGCTCTGCAACGAGTTTGCAATCCAGCATCTCAGGTTAACCCCTTGAGCTCCATATAGCTTTTTGCAATCATTTCAACAGTATCAAACCAAGGGATCCTACTTTCACATAAAGATTCACACGTATTTTATAACTTCAGGTGCTTGAGGATGAAGAAAAGATAGAAACAGCAAGTGAAGGCAGAAATATAGTGGGAGGGGGGATAGCAAGACCGTCAGAGTGGTCAGTTCCTAGGTCTCACAAGAAAATTTGACTGCTCAGTCAGACAGACAAGAGACAGAACAGAAGAGGAAAAAACAGATCCTTGCATTTAAGCTGGAAGCTTTGAAGCTGAGAAATTGGCTATACTGCAGAGAACAAACTAGAACGCATTTGAGGAACTAGTAACTTGGTAAAACATAATATTGTAGGGGACTAGGAAGATAAGCTACACTTTCTACAGAAAGTTTCATTATTTTCTTATTGGCATTAAGAATTGCAGGATTCCATTAAAGTGTAGTAATTTTATAACCAGAGGGGTTGTAATACAACTGAAGTTGCTTGATTTCTGTGCTAGACACATAGGATTTGGAAGGATATTTGTGCAATATTTTGAAGTGTCCTGCTGGCTAAGCAGTGAGTTTATTCCTGGTTTCAGATAAAAGGTTTGTGTGTGTATTAGAACCAGACATAGCAAATTGTCTTCACTGAAAGGCCTGCTTACATCACAGGTGTCACTAGTCAATCAATTGATTCTGGGTGGGGCTTGTATCACTGTTCTGTTTAGGCATACTACACAGAGTAAAGTCAGTCAGAGGACCTGTCTGTTCCTTTTGGAAGCTGAGAAATTGGCTATACTGCAGAGAACACACTAGAACGCATTATGAGGAACTGGTAACTTGGTAAAACATAATATTGTAGAGGACCAGGAAGGTAAGCTACACTTTCTACAGAAAGTTTCATTATTTTCTTATTGGCATTAAGAATTGCAGGATTCCATTAAAGTGTAGTAATTTTATAACCAGAGGGGTTGTAATGCAACTGAAGTTGCTTGATTTCTGTGCTAGACACATAGGATTTGGAAGGATATTTGTGCAATATTTTGGAAGTGTCCTGCTGGCTGAACAGTGAGTTTGTTTTATCCCTGGACTCAGTAGAGTGGTTTGTGTAGGAGCAGTGGTCTAGTACATTGTGGTGTTGGTTGACTTACTATAAAGGGCAGTACTCACCAGGGTGGTGGAGCAGTGGTGTAATTGATTGTTTCTAACAGTCACCAGTGGTTGTGGCCTACCCACCCACCCCAGGCGTGGCATTTCCTTTATAGCCAAGGTTCTGACATCACTTCCTCAACAGGTCTTGGAGTAGAACTGTCATATTCTTAATTACCTAGCACAGTGCATAAAGCGTAAGTATATACACACCCAAAAAAAAAAAAAATTGTATATTATAAGGAAGAGGGACATGTGGGGAGTGGTGCAATGCACTGGCTGTGGGGCAGCAATTTTCCGGGAAACATTCTGGAACCTGTGTTGCTGCCCTATTTGCAGGCAACTGTCAGCTCTGAGGGAGGAGGTTGCCCACCTCCAGGCTGAACTGGCAAGGACTAAGGAGGACTCCCCCACCCAAAGAGCACCAGTTCCACAACCACTGCCTCAGAGGTTGCCATGTGTGAAGAGCAGATGGACCACAGTAGGTTCTGGGAGGGTGAGGGTGGTGGAACAGAGGCGTAGCCCCCAAGTTGCACCTCTACACAAATCATATGTCGGTCTGGCAAATCAAGGTTCCTCTATGATGACACCCTCATTGGAGACCAAGAAGAATGCTGGGGACAGCCTCAAGGAAGACCCACAAAAGAGTGGCAAGGGACAACACAAGGGAAAGAAACAGCTTCTGATAGGGGACTCATTTGTTAGGGGTGTAGACCTGGGGAAGGGAGAGGAGAGGGAAGTAAGGTGCCTGCCTGGTGCCATGGCTTGGAGGGACAGGAAGCGAATCCTCAGGATTGCAGAAGCAGCATCACAGGAGAGGAAACTAGATATCATTGTCCACCTCAGGACAAATGACCTAGCTAGGCATGAGATCAGTGCAGTGCAGGATGAATTTGTGGAGTTGGGAGGGCCTCAGACAGGTAGCAAGCACGGTAACCTTCTCCAGAGGTGCTGCCAGTCCATGGCAGGGTGAGGCTAGGGTACTGCACACCATGCAGTTTAATGAATGGTTGCAAAACTGGTGCAGAGCACAGGGCTTTGGCTTCATTGGGGACTGGGGGTCCACCTGGAGAGATGAAGGTCTATACTGGCATGATGGTCTGCATCTGTCCAGGAAGGGAAACATGCTCCTAGGTGACAGATTTAAAGGCTTCCTTGGCAAGCTTTTAAACTAGCCAAGGGGGGAGGTGCTGATAGGAAACAGGAAAGTTCAAGCCTCCCCAAAGCATGGCAGTAGTAGGTAAACACTGAGGTACAGAGCTTGACAGAGGCAGGACAGGAGTAAATGGAAAAATGGACAAGGGCAATAAGAGCAGGGATGGGGTAAAAAAGGATAAAGCCAACATTAAATGGAGGGCAATGAGTACCAATGCCCGTAGTCTTGGAAACAAGCTTCCAGAGCTAGTAGCCCTGATGGAAGTGGAACACTTGGATATTGTGGCAGTCACAGAAACATGATACATGGAGAACCATGACTGGGATGTCAACATACCAGGGTACACAATCTACAGAAGGGACAGGGAGGGTAAAAGAAGAGGTGGAGTAGCTCTCTACATAAGGGAAGGGATCAAAGTAACAGAACTAAAAGGTAAAGGGGGAGGACAAGAGGAACTCTGGGTCACATTGGAGACAGGGAATGGCATCACAATCCGCACAGGGGTTGTATACAGACCCCCGTCTCAAGGGGAGGAAATGGACAAGAAAATAATAGAGGGCATTCTCAAAATGGCTGAAAAAGGGGAGATACTGTTGATGAGGGACCTGAATATGCCAGATGTTAACTGGGCAACATGGACTGCAGCCACATCCAAGAGCAGGGTCATTCTCGATGCCCTACAGGGAGCATGCCTTAGACAGCTAGTGATGGAACCCACTTGGGAGAGAGCAATATTAGACCTGGTACTCTCAAATGGAGAGAGGATCACAAACTTAGAAGTCAGTAGACACCTGGGAATAAGCGACCACTGCACAGTGTGCTTCACAGTAAACACAACCATGGAGACCAGCCATACAAATACAAGGATACTGGACTTTAGAAGGGCTGACTTTGGCAAAATGGGTGAATACCTGAGGAATGCATTAGCAAATGGCCAGAAAGGAGGGGTGGAAGAACAATGGAGAAAAATCAAAACTGCCATCATGGAGGCAACAAGCCTTTGTGTGAAACAAATAAAGAAAACAAAGCGGAATAAAAACCACTATGGCTCTCAAAAGAAGTGTCAGGGAAGGTTAAGGAGAAAAAGGCTGCATTCAAAAAGTATAAGGAATCACAGACAGAGCACGACAGGGAACTGTATCAATTAAAGCAGAAAGAAGTGGGGAAGGCAGTCAGAAAAGCAAAGGCCCAAACCGAGGAAAGGATAGCCAACTCAGTTAAGAAGGGGGATAAAACCTTTTATAGGTACATTAGGGAACATAGAAAGGTTAAGGGAGGGATAGGGAAGATTAATAAAGGAGAGGGGAGGTGGGCAGAGGGAGACAGTGAAAAGGCAGAGATAATGAATGAATACTTTTGCTCAGTATTCACAAAAGAAGAAGAGGAGGAGTTACCTAAACCAAACAGTAGAAGCACTCTGGATAGTGGGGTTGATACCAGTCCATTTAAAGAAGAAAGAGTACTAAAAGAACTTCTAAAACTCAAGGTGGACAAAGCAATGGGGCCTGACGGGATTCACCCTAGAATCCTAAAAGAGCTAAGGGAGGACCTAGTGACACCACTAACCACACTTTTTAACAAATCATGGGAAGATGGGGTGGTACCTGAGGACTGGAGGAGAGCAGATGTGATTCCCCTTCACAAAAGTGGGAGCAAGGCAGAAGCAGGAAACTACAGACCTGCTAGTTTGACCTCAGTGGTGGGGAAAATGATGGAATCACTTCTGAAAGAAAGAATTGTTGAGTACCTAGAGGCCAGCGGGGCACTGGACCCAAAGCAGCATAGATTCACAGCAGGAAGGTCATGTCAGACAAATCTAATCGATTTCTTTGACTGGGTGACCAAAGTAATAGACCAGGGAGGGGCTGTGGATATGGCCTACTTAGACTTTAGCAAGGCATTTGACACAGTCTCGCACAAAAGATTAATAATCAAGTTAGCCAGCCTGGGAGTGGGTCCCAGGGTGGTAGCCTGGGTAGAAAACTGGCTGCACAACAGGACACAGAAGGTAATAGTGAATGGAACACATTCTGAAGAAAGGGGGTTACTAGTGGAGTACCTCAGGGCTCAGTACTGGGTCCAGTCCTCTTTAACATCTTTATAGGTGACATTGCAGAGGGTCTGGAAGGAAGGGTATGCCTCTTTGTGGATGACACAAAGATCTGTAACAGAGTTGATACACAAGGGGGGGTAGAAAGGATGAGAAGGGACTTGGCAAGGTTGGAGGAATGGTCAGACATATGGCAACTTAGATTCAATGCAAAGAAGTGCAAAGTAATGCATCTGGGAAATAAAAATCCAGGAGAAGAGTACACAATAGCAGGGAGGTACTAACAACAACAGTAATGGAAAGGGATCTGGGTGTAGTCATATCAGATGACCTAAAGGTGGGTGTGCAATGTGAGAAGTTAGTAGGGAAAGCCAGGGGGATACTGGGATGCATAGGGAGGGGCATCACAAGTAGAAAAAGGGAAGTGGTTATCCCTCTATACAGACTGTTGGTGAGACCCCATCTGGAGTACTGCATGCAGTTTTGGAGACCTCATCTACGCAAGGACATAGACAGGATGGAAGCAGTCCAGAGGAGGGCAACTAAAATGGTGCAGGGTCTACGTCAGAAACCATATGAAGAGAGACTGAGAGAGCTTAATATGTATACCCTTGATGAAAGGAGGGACAGGGGGGACATGATAGAAACTTTTAAGTACCTCAAGGGAATCAACAAAGTCCAGGAGGGTAGCATCTTTCAGAAAAAGAGATGTGTAAGAACAAGGGGGCACAATTTAAAGTTAGAGGGGGGACAGCTCAGGGGTAATGTGAGGAAATTCTTTTTCACGGAGAGAGTGGTGGACGCATGGAACCGCCTTCCTGGAGAGGTTGTGGGGTCTAAAACAGTGGAGGAATTCAAATATGCCTGGGACAGACATAAGGCAATTATAGTGGGGGGGTTGCAGGAAATAGGCTGTTGGTTAACTAGAATCTGCAGCTTATCCAGTAGATAGGGAAATGGGCAGACTGGGTGGGCCAAGTGGTCCTTATCTGCTGTCAAAGTCTATGTTTCTATGTTTAACTCTTTCTACATAACAAATGGGACAAGGTCTTATTAAACCCTGTCATATATCCCCTCTTTAAGAGGGAATCATTTTAAAAAAAGCAGGTTTCCAAAACTTTCTTTAAAAAGCAGGAAAAGAGCTTGCACAAGGTCGTGGTGCCTTGGTTAAAAATACATGAACACACAAAAACCGGGCACTCTCACCACCATAGGCTGACAATTAAAATAATAACATATTTATTTATCATGATAAATAAATATGTATTTTACCCCTCGTGGTGTCAGCTTTTTTGGTGGTGATGAGTGGCCTGGTTTTTGTGTGTTCACAAAACTTTCTTTAAAGTCTCCTTTAACATTAGCTTATAATTTTTGCAGTTCTCAGCATATGCAGTATCCTTTTTCTCCATAACAACCAGTACCGCAAACAATGAAGTTTAAATTCGCACTTTGTTCAATCTTCCGAATTTTCAATTCCTGATCCATATCTTGACAGAAAATCAGCATTGACATTCTCTTTTCCGGATTTGTATATCACCTAGAATTTAAATGGCTGTAGTACCAGGTACCACCTTGTGATTCTTGAATTTTTATCCTTCATTTGATTAAGCCAACAGAGAGGATTATGATCGGTTAGAAGTACAAAGTCAGCTCCTAGCAAATAAAACCTAAGGGACTCCATGGCCCATTATGCTGCAAGACATTCCTTTTCAATGATGGAGTAACTTTTTTCTCTGTTGTGCAACTTCTTACTGATATATAGAATGGGATGTTCCTTCCCATCTATATTTTGACTCAAGACTGCACCTAGGCCAAGCTCCGATGCATCTGTCTGTAACAAAAATTGTTTCTCAAAGTCTGGGCTGTGTAAAACAGGGGCTAAACATAATGCAGCCTTGATAGCCCAAAAAGCTCTGGGGACTATTTCAAATTATTCAGAAACCATTTCTTTGTGAGTTTCGTGAGGGGAGTAGCTAACTGGGCAAAGCTGGCAACTACTCTCTGATAATAACCAGCCAGCCCTAAAAATGACCCAACATGTTTTTTTTCTGTTTTAGTGATGAGACTGTTAGCTACAGCTTATATCCTGGAAATCTCTGGCTTTACTGCTCCATTTTCCAAAACATATCCCAAATATCTGGTTTCCTGCATCCCTAGTGCACATTTGGTAGGATTAATGGTCAGACCTGCATTGTTTATAGCTTGGATAATTGCTCGTAGGTGTTCCAAGTGGCTTTTCCAGTCTGGTCTGTACATCACGATATCATCCAGGTATGCAGCATAATAGCCAGTGTGAGGGGATAAAATTGCATCCATGTACTGCTGGAATGTAGCGGGTGTACCATGTAGACCAAATGGCATGGTGGTGAACTGACAGAATCCAGCAGGGGTGGCAAATGCAGTTTTGTCTCTGGATTCTTTAGCTAGGGGAATCTGCCAGTAACCCTTGCTAAGCTCAAGGGTACTGATGTACTTGAATCTTCTTCATTGAGCCACAGCTCTCCATCCTTCCTTGACCCCTTTTTGGGTGACAGGTGATTATCCAGCCTGCTGTCAGATGCTGGTTCTTCTCTAATGCTTGATCTTGGCATATTTACTCAGGTTTCCATATCCTCTCCTGTGTGCCTACTTTGGTCCTGGTTGCTTCGGTCCCTGCTGGTCTGATAATCCTCCAAGCTTGTCTCCCACAAGGAACTGAGGCTTAATGGGACTGCCCACTTTATATAGCTGACAGTGATGCACATTGATGTGAGCTGCCAAAGCTAGCAAAATTTTCTGGCTGGTCCTCATGCCGGTGGCTTACAGTTCCATGATGTGGCTCAATGGAGGAGATTCTCTCAGAGATCTGTTGTTACAGCAAAGTAACTATTCTAAGGGCATGGATGTTGTTCACTATCTACACTCTGGCAGTTCACTGGAGCAGCCTTATTCACCAGATATCTTAAAGCTAAGCTCCTCCCATCACCAGGGCGGTATACCCCTGACTCTGCCCCATGACGTCAGATCTTTCTTTCTGCTGGAAGAACAGGTCACTTGCATTGTGGCTCCTGCTTAAGATGTAGTGCACCATAGCTGAATTTTGCCTTTAAAGTTTTTTGAGGTCTTTGGATTATTTCCTCAGTTCCTTTATTTCCACTTGGCGATCTTTGATGGAGCAGCTGAAGCTGGGATTCAAGTTCTGCATTTGGTGCCGACAGAAGATGTTGGCCACCAGGCAGCATAACGAGGCCAAGTTCGGCCTTTGTCTCAGCATCCTTCCTGAGTCCCTATAGGACAGGAGGCTCTGACTCTCACTGGGTTGGCCTTTGGAATGGGATCCGTGGACCACCCTAAGGGCCGCAAGAAGGCCTCAGTTATGGCTGGGTCTACCCATCAGCTTACAGCCCTTGAGGTGAAAGCGGCAGTTGTCACGGCAGACATCTTCTCGGTCTCAGTGCTGTTCCCAGCTGGGGCCAGCATTGGAGGGCTGTTCACCAAAGGCTTCCGAGACATGTGTTTGGTCCTCCAGACCCTGGGGGAGATCTTGCCCACGGTGGTGCCAAGCATAAGTGCCACTGGCCCTAGTCATGGGACTGGGAGAGATTGCAGCCCTCCCTGTCTCGACTTACCTGACCACCCAATGGTGGTTGAGGGGTAGGTTGTGCAGGTTGAGGGCTCTTTGATTCCCCCATTGAGCCAGTCGACTTTGACTCTGGTTGAGCAGGCCTTGTTAATTTTTCTCAAGCCTGTTGACCAGTTGTCAAATGAGACTGAGGACTCGATCTTGCAGACCCTGGTGCTCCCGGTCCTCACTTAAAGAGGAAATGGTTTGGTTGGTGTCCCCATCCTGTCCTTGGTAGGAGCAGCCTTCACCGGTGGGCAAGCCTTCCACTCCTGTGCTGCTTAATGTGGGCAGGCATTTGAAATATCATACCCAACCAGAAGGCTCACCTTGCTGTCGACCGTGCTGTTGATGGTCGCTGTCAAGATCTCATTCAAGGCATTCCCACTCTTGATCTCGCTTTGCTGGGAGGCATTGCAGTCAACACTCCTTGACCTCCTCGGGTGAGGAGAGGCACCATTGCAAGATGGGCTGGTACTATGAGGAGCTCCTTTGGGCCATCGCAGGGCAGTGTAGGGCTCTACCCTCTAGACTTTAGGTCACCTGGCAGCCAACATTTTTGCCCCTACCAGTCCACGATACACAGGTGCTCCCTGCATCTCTTCAGGTGGAGCCGCCATCACTGCAGCTGAAGGTGGGCGATACAACCACAGATGCCCATTCAATCACCAGCTTGCCAGGCTGGTTGTCAGTGCTGATCACCCTGGGAGAGGATTCCCAGGTGGCCTGTGGTGAAAAACAGTCAAAGGACATTTTTGAGGCATCCTCAGATGACTCAGACCATGAGTCCGTGGCCGCCTCTGGGGCTTCCCTTCTCGATCAGGGTTCGGTCCGCCGAGCATGGCCTGGTGGCCTTCAGGGTGCTTCTGTGCCTGATCTTGGACTCCATGTTAGTGCCACTATAACCAGTCCATAAAAGGGCTAAGAACCCTTTTACGGACATTTTGGGCAGGAACAGTTCCTGTGGGGGGTTGCGTTTGCCATGGCTGAAGCCATTTGGGGACGGCCTTGGAGCTTTCGCAGCATCTAGCATTCTTCCCTGCATCCTGTGCACATATGGTCCGCAATTATGTGGTTCCTACTGGGTCCGTTTCTGTGATCTCAGACTAATCCTCCGCAGAGGGGTTGATAACAGATTTGGTATTCCACAAGTCTGGACACCAAGGGGGCATGGACAAGCCTCCGGACAAGAAATCCCAAACGACTGACCATGCCACAAAAACATTATATGCTGCAGCATCATTGAGTCTCCATCAGGCTAACTGTCCCAAGATGATGTCCAATTTCAGTCACTTCCTAATGGGAGTTTTTGATTTAATTCTCCCTGACCTCCCAGTTTCTTGGCAATCAACAGTGGCTGTCATCAGAGATCAAAGTCAATTGCTGGCTGAACACCAGCTCAAGATGGCCTTGGACATGGACGATTCATGTGCATGTGCCATGGCAGTGGCCATCTCCATTCGTCACAGGGCCTCGTTGTGTCTGTCCAACTTTATGGCAAACACCAAGTACAGGTTGACCGATATCTCCTTCATGGGCACCAACCTGTTTGACCCTAACATGGAAGAGCATCTTACCCGTATGGAGAAGTTCAGTTCCGCCCTGGATTCTGTGGCATCGTCCCAGAAGGACATGAAAAAGAAGCCTATGAAACAGACTTTCTTGTGTTGTGTTTTTTTGCCACAGCCTCTTCTGTAGCAGCCCCAGCAAAGGCAGTACCAAGCCTGGCACCTCAAGCAAAGACTGGAGGATAAGGTCCTAAGAAGGGGGGGGGGGGGCAGGGGTAGTAGTGCCCCTCCAGCTGCCAGTGACAGGGTCGGATGGTGTCATCCTTCCACTCGTCCTGTTCCTGTCTGCACTCCCCGTCAGAGGTCAACTACGTTACTTTTTGCTTCGTTGGTCCACTATCATAATGGACAAGCGGGTGTTGGACATAGTGGGCAGAGGGTTGCCTCTGGTCTTTGAAGTTCTCCCACCTTACTATGTCCAAGTGCCTCTGGAGTCCAGGATGTTGCAGGACATGCTGTCCCCCCTTTGGAAGAACATTGCTCAGCTCCCATGTCCTGGATGCCCTGGCTGGTCAAGGTTAAGTATCTAGGTTCTTCTTGGTCCCAAAACAGAGGGAAACAAGATCTTGCCTGTATCAGTCTTCACCATTCATCACTAGTGGGTACAGCAGGAGGTGTCAGGACCCCACTGGAAGCTTATAACTGTAAGCTTTTTTAGCTTACCAAAGGAGAAGGGGCCGATGTCGGGGGTGGCGCCGCCCTTGAGGTCGACATATTACATGGTGCTCATAGGTTGGCCAGTAACCAACGCTGGCCCCTTCACCCCCTTAGTTCTTTTCCTGCCATCAAAAGTACATCTCTCCGTGGGAGCTGAGCTGCCATTTCATGCTATGCACATCTAGACTGAAGCCTCGAAGTTCTGCCACTTCTTGATGCTGTAGATTAATCTAGCTGGCACCACTATTTCGTCCGGCATCTCCTTCTCTGAGATCCTGCCAGTCTGGGAGAGGGGAGCAGATGGACGGAAGGTCAGAGAAGGGGAGATGGGGGAGCTAAACACGTGTCTCAAGGGCTGGTGCCAGGAAAAAGGACACAGATTTGTAGGGAACTGGCAACAGTTCTGGGAGTGAAAGTTCTTTAAATTTGATGGACTGCATCTGACTAAAGAGGGAGTCAGTGCATTGGGGCAGAAGTTTGATGTCTTTGCAGAATATTTAAACTAGCAAATGGGAGAGAGGGGTGCAGCACCCCATACGTCGAATGGGAAGAACACCCCTCCCCCCTCAGCTAGTGGTCAAACAGAATTCAGCATGTTTGCCGTTCATTTGCATCACCAGGTAAGAAAAAAGGTTTGTCTCCCCATATGACGCACAGGGGTAATGCCAAACTTCACCCAACAACCAAAATCTGGCCAATGGAAAATCATGTACACAAATGTTCACAGCCTGGGAAATAAGATCCCAGACCTGCAGGCAATAATGTCAGAGGCTAAACTGGACATAGTAGCAATTAGTGAGACGAGTTTACCAGTAACCACACTTGGGGAGACTTCAGTACCTGGCTATGTATTGTTCAGAAGAGACCGAGGTGCAAAAAGGGGGGTGGAGTGGCCCTGTATGTCAATGAAAATATCAAAGCTACAGAAATTCAGAATACACATAAGGAGCCAGAAGAACTGTGGGTCACCCTGGAAACAGGAAATGGGACAGTCAGAAGAACTGGGGTTGTCTACAGGCCCCCAGACCAAGGGGAGGACATAGACACATTACTGTTAGAAGATATACAAAACATGACAGCTAAAGGGGAAGTTCTGATAATGGGAGACTTCAACATGCCGGATACAGATTGGTCAATACCAACAGGAACATCTGCCAGAACTAGACTCATAGTGGATTCCCTGCAGGAGGGCCTCAAACAACTGGTACAGCAACCCACAAGAGACAGGGCTATCCTAGATCTAGTACTGACTAACAAAGAAGGGATCACAGATCTCCAGGTAGAAGGTCACCTGGGGCTAGTGACCATCACATGGTATGGTTCAATTTGGCTACTACATTTAAATCATCCCATTCCAAGGCAAAAATATGGGACTTCAGAGGAGCTGACTTTGATAAGATGGCCAACAGAGTTAAGCTAGCCCTGGCAAAAAGAAACACAGGTGAGGAGGTACAGGCAAAGTGGGCAAGCATTAAGGATGCAATACTTGAAGCAACATCCCATTGTGTTAGACAGAAAAGGAAGTGCAAAAGAAGAAGGAAACCACTTTGGTTCTCAAATACAGTAGCAGAAAAGGTCAGAGCCAAAAGGCTTTCAGGAAATATAAGGGAACACAGTGGGATGAAGATAGGGAGGCATACCAAACTGCCCTAAGGGAAGCAGGTAAGGCAGTAAGGCAGGCAAAGTCCCAAACTGAGGAAACACTAGCACTAACAGTAAAAGAAGGTGACAAGACTTTCTATAGATACATTAGTGAAAGGAGAAAGTCCAGAGGGGGTATTGCTAAGCTTAATGGAGAAAAGGGAGCATGTGAGGAGGAAGACCCTGTAAAGGCATCTATCCTAAATAGATACTTTTGCTCAGTATTTACTGAAGAGAAGGTAGGGCAGGGCCCACAGCTCAGCATCATGGACACGGGGAGGGAGGGAGGTGAGCACTACTCCCTTCACAAAAGAAAGGGTCCTACAAGAGCTTGCTAAGCTCAGGGTGGATAAGGCAATGGGACCTGATGGCATACATCCCAGGGTACTTAAGGAGCTAAAGGAGGAACTAGCAGAGCCATTAGCAGAATTGTTTAGTGAGTCTCTGAGCACAGGAGAGGCCCCAGAAGACTGGAGAAGGGCTCATGTGATCCCGCTCCACAAGAGTGGTAGCAGGGAGGAGGCGGGGAACTACAGACCGGTCAGTCTTACCTCAATAGTGGGCAAGATTATGGAGGCACTCCTTAAGGAAAGGATAGTGCAACACCTGTAATCCATATGGGCACAGGATCCAAGACTGCATGGGTTTACAAAAGGAAGGTCCTGTCAAACTAATCTCATAGATTTCTTTGACTGGGTAACCAGAGTGGTGGACCAAGGGGGAGCAGTTGATGTCGCCTACCTTGACTTCAGCAAAGCTTTTGACACTGTTCCACATAGAAGATTGATAAATAAGCTGGGTAGGCTCGGGTGGTCAGAAGTTGTCAACTGGGTGGCAAACTGGTTGACGGGCAGAAAACAGAGAGTGGTGGTAAATGGTATACAGTCAGAAGAGATGCAAGTCACAAGTGGGGTACCTTGAGGATCAGTCCTGGGGCCAGTCCTCTTCAACATCTTCATTAGTGACCTTGCAGATGGACTAGAGGGTAAGGCTTGTCTGTTTGCAGATGACACCAAGATCTGCAACAGAGTAGATGATCCAGATGGGGTGGGCAGAATGAGAAGAGATCTGGATAAACTAGCAGAATGGTCAGAAGAGTGGCATCTGGGTTTAATGCAAAGAAGTGCAAAATCATGCACATAGGGAAGAGAAACCCTGAAGCCACCTATAGGCTGGGAGGAGTTGCTAGCAGTCACAAAGGAAGAAAGAGACTTGGGCATCATCATCACTGATGACCTAAAATCATCCAAGCAGACCTCTAAAGCAGTAGGTAAGGCTAGGGGTGTTAGGGTGTATTAGTAGGGGTATCACAAGTCGTAAGAGGGAGGTAATAGTCCTCTGTACAAGACACTGGTTAGGCCCCATCTGGAGTACTCATGCAGTATTGGAGGCCACACCTTCCACAAGGACATTAACCAAATTGAGGCAGTCCAGAGAAGGGCAACCAAAATGGTGCAGGGACTGCACTGAAGACATATGAGGACAGATTAAAGGAGCTCAATATGTATACCCTTGAGCAAAGGAGGGAGAGAGGTGATATGATTGAGGCATTCAAACACCTTAAGGGCATAAACAAGGTGAAAGAGTCTAACATGTTTAAATATAAGAAAATAGCAGGACAAGAGGACACAGCATGAGATTAGAGGGAGGCTGATTATGGGGAATGGAGGAATCTTTTTCACAGAAAGGGTGGTGGATGCATGGAATGGCTTACCACAAGAAGTGGTGGCTATGAATACAGTGCAGGGCTTCAAACAGGCATGGGATAGGCATAAGGGAGCAATACAAATGACTATGAATAGATAGGCCACTGACAGAGCAAAGGCCGATGGCACATTTATAAGGTAGAAAAAGAAATGGGCAGACTGGATGGGCCTTGCGGTCCTTATCTGCCGTCAACTTCTATGTTTCTATGTTCTATGTTCTATAACTGGTAAAAAGATTATTTTTATTTTTAGTTATTTTAGTTCTTTTCTACAGTGCAGAGTCTGTATCTAGTTATTTTTAATTTGTCCATGCAATTATGTCCAGTCTGGGGTCTAGTTTGAAGTCCGAGGTGGGCATGCCCCTATGCATTAGTAACCCTGTGGCACCCAATGACCGTAACGGACCACCATGATCACTGTTTGACCTACCTCTGTCCGGATCATGATATGGTCAACTGTGACACCTGTTTCTCCATGGACTGCCAGGTCCTCGACTCGTGTGTGTTGAAGATGGGTCGGGATCCTCCCACCTTCGGAGGACGGCCTCAGTCCCAGGACTCCAAGGTGAGGACTTTGGGCCCTTCCCCTGGGCATCCCTCCGGTACTATACATATCGGGAGGGAGCAGACCTCCGTTTATGGTCTTGTCAGATTGGAAAGCCTGCATTAGGGGTTGGGTAGACAGTCGACCTTCTTCCGGGGGGGGGGGTCTGCTGAGCACCCCTCACAGTCTGTGGCCTCCTCGACAGTGTTGCGTTCACAGCGTACGCTCGGCCTGAGCAGGTGGTGCCCCCGGTGTCACCTTCTGACACCGTATCAGCTACTGAAACCATCTCCAGTACAAGTGAGCTTGGCGGTGCTGAAGGAGGGAGAGTCTCAAAGGTAGCCACGTTGGCAATCTCCCAGGTCCTTTCCTCATCAGAGAATGAAGACTGAGATGATACTGATTGGAAGCCCAGCTCATCAGAGTTCTGAGGCTCTCCTCTTCCCAGCTCCGGTATGTCTGAGCCCCGGGAGTCCTCCATTGGAGCTGGTCTTTCCTCTCCTCAGGCCGGTGTTGTGATCTGTGCCAGGGATGGTGCCGGGGTCAGCACCGTGATGGATTCTGGTGCCATTGTCAGTGCAGTTGTCTGTGCCAGGTATGCTGCTGGTGCCATTTTCAGTACCTGTGGGGAGGTCAGTGCCGTCACGGTGACTGATGTCAATGTCAGTGCCGTTCACGGCATCATTTGAGACCCCTGTGCCGCGTTGGGGTCCGGGGCAGTTTCCAGCACTACCTCGGGTGTGGGAGGTGCCTCTGCCCTCCAGACTCCAGGCTTAGAGGTCGCCCGAGGAGAAGGATCCTCTCTGAGGGGGTGGTAGCAGTGAGATCGAGGGAGGCATGGTAGCTCCTTTCCAGTGCAGCTGGTGGCCCTGCGAGGAATAGAAGTGCTTACCCTTCTCTCCTGCCTGTGACAGGGTTGAATAGGACCTGGTCCCAGTTGTGATGGAGAAAGTGTTCAAATGCAAGGCTCTGTTCTTTCCTTTCCTGTCTCTTGTCTGTCTGGTTATGCAACCAAATTTTCTTGTGAGACCTAGGATTTGATTACTCCGACAGTCTCGCAAGTCTCTACCACTCACTGTCTCTCAGTCTTCCCTTGATGTTCTGTCTTTTCCTTCCTTGCATATCTGCTGGTATAAAAATATATGCAAATCATTATGTGGAGATGTAACTGATATTGGGATCCCTTTGTTTAGAAATGATATAGTGTTACTGTTGAAATGTATATAATCATAGTTTGATGATTGCAGAAAGCTATTGGAAACTCAAGGGGTTAACCTGAAATGCAATTTTTTAAGCCTTTTGCAGAAGCGGTGGAAAAGGGGCCTCAGTTCTGGGACATTGTGATCCTGCCTGCACCTGCCTGAAATATACACGAACATTTCAGAAAAAAACAGGATGCTTGTTAAAGAGGGGGGTTGCAAAGACTTATAAGAGAGTGCTGCAGTGTTTTTAGAGACAGAGATTGATGGAACTCAGATGGATCTTTTCTGTTTATTCTGTCTTTGTAAATAGTTATTCTGAATAGTTTTATTTTTTTATTTTGTTGTTATTCATAATAAAACTCTTGTTGCGAATTTAACAACTGCTCCTGGTATTTCCTGTTTCCTGACCCGTGCCTCGACGACACTGGTCTCTGCCTCTTCGAGGGGATCTGCAGTTGGTGGGGCCAGGGGCCACCCGCAAGCACATGTACAGATCTGTTCGCCCCATCAGGGGGATTCTCCCCAAGGGCACCACCAGGGTCACCCCATTCAGGTCGGGCGTCCTTCGGTGGGGAGAGGGGGTCAGCAGCCCCCTCCTTCAGGAAGGGTCCCCTGCGCATTCCGACAACCTTAGCAGAGGATAAGCTCTTCATAGCCAGAGATCTCCTTCCCCTACCCCTCTGCCTCCCCCCCCCCCCAGGCCTTCTTGGTCCCACGGGGCCCATGACCTGTGAACAGTTCAGAGCTTCAGCAGCTGTGTCTCCTGTTATGTCAGAGCCATGGATGAGGTAATTGTTTGACCCGAGCCCCCAGCTACTCTGAGCTCTGAGTCGAGCTCCTCGGCCTCCTTGTCTTCCTCCCCTGAGGAAGTGGACTCCTCATCCATCTCTCCTCTGACGCTGATCTCACCAGCTAACAGCGGTTCCTGTTGGGGATGCTGGAGGAGCTCCATCTATCCTATTTCACTTCAAGCAAGCCTGACCATGCAACACATGCCTTCCTAGGCGAATTCAGTGCTGAACTGCTTGGTCATTCCTCCATGGCCCGTTCCCTTTGTGGAAGCATCGCGCAGGATCTGGCAGAGTCCTACTGCCTCATATTCAGCCCCTAGGGACTACCAGTGCAGGTATTGGACACCCCTGGGGTAGCCAGGTGTTATGCCTCACCCCTCCTCGGGGTGGAGCTCCTGGACACCCCCTCTGGCCATCATCGCCCAAGGCATGACCACCCCACAGAGTCAGACTCTGCTGAGTTTGACCATTGGAGTCATAGGGTCTTCTCAACTGCATGCCTCCTTTTGTGCATTGTGGTGTACCAGACCCATTAGGCTGTCTATGCCAGGCACCTATGGACAATTTTGGGTCAACTCCTGGCACCTATGCCTGATTCAGAGGCAGCCAGGCAGGCCATTAATTATTCTGCTCGTAGTCTGGAGCTGGCAAGGCACCAGGCAAGAGCGTCTTATGACGGTCAATGAGGTGGCATCCAGACTGGCAGGAGCTATGATCTGCATTCAGCAGATGGCGTGCCTTTGCCTATCATGGTTATCACCCTTGGCCCAGCGTAGGGTTATCGCCTCCCCTTTCCAAGGGGGCCCACTTTTTCTCCCAAAGGGTGGAGCAGGAGTTAGCAGGGCACCTTCCCTCTCCCAGGCAGTGAGAGTCCCCGTCTCGCCCTAGTCACTCACAGGCCTTGCCAGGCCTGTATGGGGCCCCTGCCTTTCTGTTTTCTCCCCCACAGGAGGCTGAGGGGAGATTTCTCCCTAAGGGATGTGCCAGTGTCACAGTTTTGGTGCTTGTTATTCACCCACCAGTGATGAATGGTGAAGACTGATACAGGTAAGATATGAAATTACATACCTGCCATAATTCTTGATCTTCCTTTATATCTTTATGATTCATCAGTGCTTCCCACCCACCATCCCCTCTTGGGCCCCAGTCTCCTGGGTAGTGCCTCTTCCCTGCTTGCCTTCCTCCCAACTGAGGACAATTGTGGGTATAATCCCACTGACACCTCCACGTTCCTTCACCCTTCATTTGATGTTCCAGGGACCCAACTCTGAGAGAAGGGCTAGCAGGAGCTCTTGCTCTCTTCTACTAGGAGCTCCTCACGGGCCCCTCTTGACTTTGATGGGGACTTTCTGTGGAGGTCGCCTTGGGTGGATCTGCTAGGAGCCTGCCAGAGTGTGAATAATGAACTATGTCCACACCCCTAGAAAAATAGATTACTCACCTGTAACTGTGTTTCTAGAAATGGTATATAGTTACATCTGCACAGCCCATCTGGCCTCCCCTGGCAAGTGGCACATGGGTCCCTGCTTCCAGCATGCAGGATCTGATATCAGAAAGCGAAGTCAGGGAATATTTTTTATACCACCTGGATGGTGGGAAGAGCTTAGCATGAAGACATCAAGCAAATCTGTATCTTCCAGTGGAACTCCCAGAGTGTGGATGTGAGCTATATACCACTCATAGACCTATGGCTACAGGTGAGTATCCTATTTTTCTTTACCATAAGTCCTGGTCTTTGAGAATGTCTTTTACATAGAGCCATACGTGCCCACCCTCTGGACTCACAGGTCTTTACCATATGTGTATGCTTTATCTACTTCTTTTATTTAGCTCAGAGTATGGTCTGCTTTGACCCTTAAGAGGGCATTTAGATTCTTACATTTTTAAGCATTTAAAATAATTTAAAATACTTTTTTTTTTCCTCTTCCTTTGTTAATATTGTACTGATGCGGTTGATTCCAGCACTACTTTTTATGATGTCCGTGTATGTGGCATCATACATCAGTGCATTGTGCATGCACATAGTGTGTGCTGGTCCCAAACGTTCTAACTTCCACAGGGTCCTACGGCCTCTGGAACCAAAATCAAAGAGTGTGGTTCTGTGGAGGGGATACACTAGAAAATCTGTAGTTATTGTAAGTAACTTTCCTTTCTAATGACCTAGATTCATTTTACTATCCACACTTAGTTTGTTGGGTGTACATCAGTTACCGGAACAGTCTTCAAGCTTGACTTCTCACACCACACATTGTGTCTTTCTCCAGCTCCAGCCCAGTCCACTTGATGTCAGATCTCTCTTTCTCTTGGAAGAGGCAGGTTTCCTCTTTAACAGCTCTTTCTGCATGTGAAGATTCTTAAAGTTTTCAAGTAATTCATATGAACATATGAATATATGAAGAAGCCAGCAGAGGAAGACCATTTGGTCTATCAAGTCTGCTCATGTTGCAGGGTCCACAGCATGAGCTAAGGTCCCTGCCCTCCTTCCCCACTCCTCCCATCCTCCCTACCCATGACCCTTACCCTTCCCCTGTACCTGTCCCATCCTCTCTTAAAGCTGCCCACTGTCTTCAATGAAATTACCTCTTCTGGCAGCGCATTCCAAGTGTCCACCACCCTCTCTGTGAAGAATTGCTTCCTGACCTCCCTCCTAAACCTCCCACCCTCCAGCTTAAGACTGTACCCTCTCATGTTATGGTTGTTGCTCAGCTTAAAGAGACTCTGCTTATCAACCTTATTTATCCCTTTTAAGTACTTAAAGGTCCCAATCATGTTCCCTCTCTCTCCCCTGTCTTCCAAGGAGTACATGTTCAGTGCCCTCACCCTCTCCTCATATGCCTTAGCCTGCTGACCAGCTGTCATGTTTGTTGCCCTTCTCTGGAACTTCTCCAGCGGGTTAATGTCCTTTTTGAGGTGTGAGCACTGGTACTGAACTCCATACTCTAGATGAGGCCTTACCAGTGACCTGTACAAGGACAGTATAACCTCCTCTCTCCTACTACTGATCCCCCTAGATACAGTATGCATCCCAGTATCTTGTTTGCCTTTGCTGCTGCTTTCTTGCACTGTGTGGAGTGCTTCAGGTCACTAGTGATCATCACTCCCAGGTCCTTCTCCTCCTCTGATGCAGATACTCTGACTCCATCCAGGTAGTACTCTGTCCTAGGATTCTTGGCTTCAATATGCATAACTTTGCTTTTTTTGCCATTAAAGCCAAGCTGCCATATCCTGGACCACCTCCCTAGCTTTTCCAGATCTTCCTGTAGGTCCTGTATCCCTTCAGCTGTGTCCACTCTCCCACAGAGTTTGGTGTCATCTGCGAATAGGCACATTTTGCCCTTAATGCCATCTCCAGTGTCATGGATGAAGACATTGAACAGCACTGGCTCCAGCACCAAGCCCTGCGGGACCCCACTAGTTACCTGTCTGGTGCCAGCTAACTCTCCCCCACAATCACCCTCTGGGTTCTGTCCTTCAGCCAGTTTTCCACCCATCTGGCCATCTTTTCCTGAGCCCCAAGATCCACCAACTTCCTGATCAGCCTTTTGTGGGGCACAGAGTCAAATACCTTGCTGAAATCAAGATAGAGGATGTCTACTGCTTGTCCACTATCTACTGTCTTAGTGACACAGTCACAGAAGTCGATCAGATTTGTTTACCACGATCTCCCTCCCATGAACCCATGTTGCCTTGCATCATGGATACCATGCTCCTCTAGATATTCCACCAACCTCTCCTTTAGTATGGTCTCCATGAGCTTTCCCACAATGGAGGTCAGACTGACTAGTCTGTAATTCCCTGGGTCATCCTTGGGACCGCTTTTGTGGAATGGCACTACATGTGCTGTTCTCTGGTACTGTGGCACTATGCCTGTCTCTAGTGAACTATTAAATAGGTCTGTCAGTGGCCTTGCCAGCTTCTCTGCCAGTTCCTTTATTACTTTTGGATGTACTCCATCTGGGCCTGGTGATTTGTCCATCTTCAATGCCAGCAGCCCCTCCCTCACGCTATCCTCCTCTATCCTACACCTGTGTTCCCTTCCCCCTGCTCCTCTTTTCCCTCCTGAAGGCACTGGTCCATCCTTCTCCCTGGTGAAGATGGAACAGAAGTATTCATTTAGTACTGTATCTCTGCTTTTCCCCATTATCCTACACCCACTCCACCCCTTCCCTAAGCCTAACTATCCCTTTCTTCTTGTCCCTTTTCACACTTACATAGCGAAAGAAAGCCTTCTCCCCCTTCTTAATTCCTTCAGCTGTCTTCAGCTCCTTCTGTGCCTTTGCTCTTCTAACTTCCTTACTTGCCTCACTAGCCAACCTTAGGTAATTTTCCCTATCCACCTTTCTCTTGGTCTTCCTGTATTTTCCATAGGCCAACCTTGTTTCCCTTACTGCCTGAGCAACCCCAGAACTGAACCAGCTGGGCACTTTGGCCCTTGTGATTTTCCTCCTGAGCCTAACGCGCACTCATCTGTGGTAACCAGTATTCCTTCCATAATGATGGACCACCTTTGTTCCACCCCCATATCTGCTCTGATGCCTGCCAGATGGTTCTTTAGCACTTCACCCATTTTCCTGAAGTCCACCCTCCTGAAATCCAAGATTTTGGTCTTAGTCGGGATGCTTTCCCTGCCCATATCCAACTAGAACCACACTGTGCAATGGTCACTTCCACCCAGTGGCTCCCTGACCATTGTTTCCTGTACATGCTACCCATTTGTGAGCACCAGATCAAGAATTGCCTGAGCTCTTGTTGGTTCAGTGATGCCCTGAGTCAGGAATCCACTCTGCAGTCCTTCCAGGGTCACCTGACTCCTAGCACATGTTGTGGATGGTATGCTCCAGTCCACCTTGGGCAGGTTGAAGTCCCCCACAATTACCACCTCTCCTTTCCCCCACAGCTTCCGATATTTGTGAACTCAGTTTCCTGTCCCTCTCCTCATCCTGACTGGGTGGTCTGTAAACCTCCCCCAACGTTACCTTTCTTCCCTGTATTGGACCTTAACTGAACCCATAACACCTCCACCTCCCCTTCCTCCGACTCCTCCCTCGTGCAAGTTATTCCCTCCATGATATAGACTGCCCCCCTTTCCAACTACCCCGTCCCTCCTGTATAGTTTATATCCAGGGATCGCAAGGTCCCAGTCATGGTGTGATGTTGCCCAAGTCTCGGTTACTGCAGCTATGTCCATCCTCCTGTCCTCTAATAGTGCCTGCAGGTCTTCCATCTTGTTTCCAAGACTCCTTTTACAGCATTCTTCAATTCTTTTACAAAAATACTTTTACAGCAGTCTTCGTTTCTTAATTCAGTTTTTCAATTGATTATGCACGTCTAGTCTTCTGGTTACCACTTTATCAAGGATTTACAGATGGAGCGCAAAAGCTGGTTTTAAGCACTGCATCCTGCGGGCTGAAAGTGTTGTCACAGATGGGCATGATCTCTGTCTTTACTGGCCGGGGACTGACCGTGATGTTGGGATTTGCCCATCCTGCCAGTCAGTGCATCCATTGTCCTTTAATGAGTGACAGGAGCTTTTTCTTAGGCAGACCTCAGGTAGAGAAAGCCTCAGAAGCCATGGGTTCAGCAGCCCAGCTTCAGGCCATGAAGGAAAATTTGGCTTTTGACATACTCGTCAGCCCTAGCCTTGGTCCTGGTGGGGCCGACCATGGACCAGATACTGTTGCAGAACACTGGGAGTTTTGGGAGCTCTTTTTTGCCATGGAAACTTCAGTGAGAGTCCACCTTATCGAAGGAAGCACAAGAAGCACTACCATCATCAATCATGGAAGGGGGAATGTTCCTGTTCATCCCGATCTTTAGGCTTCCAAAACACTCGACTTACAGTAGATTGACTTTTTTCCAGTTGTGGAAGTGGTTGACACTTCTGCAGTACTTTGAAAGGGTTGGCCACCCTGTCAACTTTGGTCTGTGATCTGGTCATTGACACTGATGAACCCAGAGTCAGAGGAGATGAGGCTTTGTGTGTGTCTCTCTCTCACTCTTGGACACTGGTGCTGCAGGGGCCTTCTAAGGTTTAGGAGCTGGTTCGGGCATTGTCTCAAGTGGAATCTACCTCTTTGCAGCATCCACTAGCGGTCCCTATGACATTACAGTACGACTCTGGTTCCACCCATAGTGGTAAAGTGCCCCAGCTGATGATGTACTTCGCCACAGCTCTAGGCTGCAGTAGACTTGTGAATCAAAGGTCTTGGCCCTGATCGAGGTCTCCATCTCACTTAGGTGACTCCATTGGTTGTCATCCAGCTCATCCTTTCTGGGTGGGCATTGATGGCTTCAGCTGCACCGCAAGTAATATGTTCAGTGGGTCAGGGCAAGATTGACCACTGTTGCGAGCAACCTCAACTCCCTTTTGGTTGCTTTGTTGACATAGTCTGTGAGTGTCCCCGGCCCCCCCAGTTGGTTCCGATGGTACTGCAGCAGCCAATTCCAGTGAATCACCACCTCAACAGCCACAGGAAGGTACTCCGCAGAGGACTCTAGTCTGGCCCACTTAAGCTCCTGCCAGTGGTTGCCACCCTAACTATGCAGGTAGTGCATACCCTAAACATCAGCCCCAGCCTTTGTTTTGGGACTGTGACTCCAACTCCGAGGACACTTTGATAGCTTCCTCCTAATGGCAGATGTCAAGTTATCTGGTAGCTGGTCAGCCCTTGGTAACTCAATGTCCTTGTCATTGAGGCACAGGTCAGGAAGCATAGGAAAAAACAGGAGCAGTTGTAGAATTCACCAAAAATATTTATTTACAGTAGCAGCAACATAAAAAATAAACTTGTTTAGTATAACTAAGTACAAAGGAGAAAAAAACAGTAGTTTCCCTTGAGTCTCTGCATCCCTTTTTCTTCTTCTGCAGTTGCAGCTTAACTCTTTTAGAAGTCCTTTCAACCCCCATTCTTAGCAAGCATCTTGTTTTTGTAAATATCAAGCAGGAGCTGCTAGAACACAGTGTGCTTGCTGAGGTCCCTTTTGCACAGCTTTTGTAAAAGGCTCAAAGATTAGCACTAAGGTAACCACTTGAGTTTTCCATAGCTCTCTGTAATCATCTCAGATATAATTATATACATTTCAACAGTGACATTATGTATTTTCTAAACAAAGGAGATCCCAACATCAGTTACATTTCCACATATTGATTTGCATATTTTATAATATCAGCAGATTTGCAAGGGAGGAAAAATAGACAGCAAGAGAGGACTGAAAGACAGAGAGAGGCAAAGGATTGTGAGACTGTTCGGGGTGATCAAGTCCGGGGTCTTACAGGAAAATTTGGTTGCGCAACCAAACAGAGAAGAGACAGAAAACGAACGATCCTTGCATTTAAACACCCTCTCCATAAAAATGTGACAGGGTGCCTTCTTGCAGCACATGTCCTCATTCCTGGACATTATTGTGGCATCCATATCCTTCCTGATCTTCTTTTTTTTGCATGTTTGTTTTTGTATTATATATTTATTATTTTGCAAGCAAAAACTTACGAAATATAAAAACCAAGGGAGAATCACCACATACATACATTTTACACTCCATAATCATTTTCACATAGTAGATTACCAAATACCTCCCCAACAGTTACCTCAAGGGGGAATAACCACAAAGAGCAACAAGGAAAATCCCCAAAGCATGCAGCTAAAGGAAGAATAAAGGGCACCAATGTCTGTCAGACCCCATAAATATACGGCGCAATGGTGCCTTTAAATATACCAACCAGAAGTAAATCACTAGAGCCCCATGGACAATGGAAAAAAAAACTGGCATACAGGAGTTCCCATACCCCAATAATGACAGCACTGAAACAACAAAGAATAAAGATTTGCTATGTCTAATGTAAAAGTTTATGTAACAAACCAAAAGTGCTCAAGGGAAAAAGTTATGTCTTGTAGGGGCATAATTTCAGTCCACCGTAGGCCTGCACAGTTCCAGTCCGAGATAAAGGCAGTCACAAGGGAAGAAAAAGACTTGGGTATCATCATCACCGATGACCTGAAATCATCCAAGCAGACCACTAAAGCAGTAAGTAAGGCTAGGGGGATGTTGAGGTGTATTAGTAGGGGTATCACAAGTCGTAAGAGGGAGGTAATAATCCCTCTTTACAAGACACTGGTTAGGCCCCGTCTGGAGTACTATGTGCAGTACTGGAGGCCACACCTTCACAAGGACATTAACCAAATTGAGGCAGTCCAGAGAAGGGCAACAAAATGGTGCAGGGACTGCATCAGAAAACATATGAGGACAGATTAACAGAGCTCAATATGTATACCCTAGAGCAAAGGAGGGAGAGAGGTGATCTGATCGAAACATTCAAACACCTTAAGGGCATCAACAAGGTGAAAGAGTCTAACATGTTTCAGTATAAGAAAAATGGCAGGACAAGAGGACACAGCATGAGATGAGAGGGAGGCTGATTAAGGGGTAATGTGAGGAAGTTCTTTTTCACAGAAAGGGCGGTGAACGCATGGAACGGCCTACCTAAGGAAGTGGTGGCTATGAATACAGTGCAGGGCTTCAAACAGGCATGGGATGGGCATAAGGGAGCAATACAGATGAGTATGAATAGATAGGCCACTGACGGAGCAAAGGCCTACAGTATGGCACATTTATAAGGTAGAAAAAGTAATGGGCAGACTGGATGGGCCTTGCGGTCCTATATATAGAAAAAGCCACCCCAATAAGACTCCTTCCTGATGTTCTGTGCATACAAGGAGGGTTTTCAGTGCTTTTTCTGCTGCCTCCATCCTCATGACCATTCCCCTGTAGCCTACTTCTGCTGAGTCCAGTCGCTGTTCCGATTTCAGCATTTTGCCAGTAAGTACATTAAGGGAGTGATTAGTGCTGTTTACTGTAGCTTGGATTTACTCCATGGTTAGGGCCATCTGCTGCAAGTGGGAAGTATGTTGGTTGGATAGGAACATAGGAGGGTCCTGCTTTATCTTTATATCTTTACATTGGTCATCTTTGCTGGTGGAGTCTGCACAGATGGAACTTGGGATATTCTGTGCTTGGTGAGGGTCACTGGTTCTAGTTTTCCCCCGTCCTCTATCAAGTCTTGCAGGAGCAGAATGCTGTCGGAAGTGAGAGTCCCCAGGGTTACCCTCATGGCCCAGTGGCAGCATGTTGTGCTGCCATGCAGGCAACCAGGGTTTTGGAGCAAATTCAGGTTGCCGCGACTGGAAGCAGGCCAGACCAGATCAACAGCCGCTCGGCAGTGCACTGAGGTTGTAGAGGGAAGGCTTCAGGCACCAGGTGCTGCAGGTGACTCATGGTGGGCCAGGGGACTTTGCTGCTTCCAGAGGCATTGCTGCATGCATCCAAGGTCATCAGTAGGTTCCATGCAGGAGAGGAGAGGACGGGGGAAAAGGGGGGATAAAATCCCACTGCCATCTATCTTGGCAGCTTGCGCCACCTGGCTTCCCTGGGTCTTGCATTCACAACACTGGATCCTGTCCATCAGTGGTGTGCTTCGGGAGAAGATAGTCCACCCCCAAAGTACTAGTGAAGCTGTGAGAGCTGTTAGGGAGGAATGGGGGCTGGACCTGTAGGACAGCAGAACGCCAGGACTGAACAAGGTTCCTTCCTTACTTACTTAGATACATCTCTGGGATTGGTGGCGAACATGCAATATAAAAAGGTGCAATCAGTGTGCAAAAGTCAAAACCTAGTACAGAGAAATACAGTACAATAAGGTGCAATAGGTTAGATAAATTCGGAATAATTCAAAAGCAATACAATAATATTGTAAATTGGAGAGGGAGGGAGGGTATGGGGGATACACCAATCAAAAGCTGGATCAGGGAGAGACATGACTAGGGGATGGGGGGCTGTAGCATATGACACAGGGTCAGGAGCAATTGAAGGAGTGTGTTGAGAAGTCATGGAGGAGAAACTTGAGAGAGAAGGTTTAAGAGACAGACTGGCTGAACAGGGAAAATGCTGACCAGAATTTAGGGAAGCGAAAGAAGAAGGCTGCTTGACCTGCAGTACATTTTCTTGGAGAGAGGGAAAGGGAACGAGAGTCTGTGTATACCCCTGAGGATGAATGGCCGAGGGAGAAAAAGCTCAATGAAAATGAAAGAAAAAGTGAGAGACCACAAAGCAGATAAAGGGCAGATTGTTCAATCAAGCAAGGACCATCAGGAGCTGAAAGCCTAAGCAGCCATCTTTGTCAAACACACACGTGACCTCCTTGCAAACTTTACAGGTTTGCAATTTTTCTGTATGGTTTTCTGTATTCATAGTACACTTTAAGTAAGAATAATAGGCTAGATTAGATAGGTTGTCACTGCTCTCATATCTTCAGCAATAAATCTGTTAGAATGCTGGTGAGAGTGCAGCAACTGTGCATAGTATGAATTTGCATACTTCTAGCTTCCATCTCCTGGGCAACAACTGAAGTATTGTGCCAATAATGTAGGAGTTTAGCAAGAACATTCACTACACTATACTGTTCTAAAATGGTTTTTAGCACCAGAATGCAAGTCAGAAACATATACGGAATTTACGCAAATGCCAGTGAAGACAAAACAGCAACAGAAAACACAGGCTTGCAGGTTAAATGTAGTTCTCCTTTAAAAACAAAAAGGGGTAAAGGGACACATATAATGATATGTGGTG
Source organism: Neoceratodus forsteri (assembly GCA_016271365.2). NCBI lineage: Eukaryota > Metazoa > Chordata > Ceratodontiformes > Ceratodontidae > Neoceratodus > Neoceratodus forsteri. The sequence goes on along the minus strand of CM057454.1, from coordinate 261,941,540 downwards.
GCCTGATTCAAAATCAGGGATTTATTTAACTCCAAAAATTGATTAGCGTTTTGCTCATAAAAGTGCTAAATCTTTGTGAAAATGCATAGCTCTTGCTTCACTGTGTTTAACAAACACAGCACTTCTAGAAAATCTATATAAATACTTTCTGTACAGTTCGTATAGTCCCAAGAAAAAAACTGATAATCAATTATTTAAAACCTTGAAAATACACGATTTTATGAGCACATATAAAGGAGCACAACTTTAGGTCATGGCTCTGCCACTCTTGAGCTGTGTTCTTTACTCGCCACACTTTTAGACAATAGCAATTTTCAGTTAGGCACTTGCATATCCCATAGATATTTGGTATATAATGCTTTGGTGCCTGCACTTTGCCTCTTTAATGTGTACCTGAAGGTAATTTTAACTTTTGTTCCAGAATTGGTAATTGGGTTAATGTCGGCTTACATATACAGGTATTTTTCTTCATAAATGTGTGGCCTTTATTGTTGTGTGTAAGTCATTTCAGCTGATACTGGTTGCTGTCTCCTGGTTTCCCAGGCCTTTGTTAACCACACTGATTTATTATTAGCTCGCAGAGATGGGAGCACAGATTGCTGTTAGTGACATGTATCCAATTTTCTATCTTAGGCCAGCTGGAAGTTATCATGGACCGAAGGCTTATGCAGGACGACAACCGTGGACTTGGACAAGGTCTCCAAGATAACAAGATCACAGCTAATTTGTTCCGAGTGCTGCTGGAGAAGAGAAGCAAAGTAGATGAGGTAGGAGTAAAGAGTAAATACAAACTGTAGTGTGGGCTACTTCTAAAGATGTGACTAAAGATATATTTTGTAATGAAATCTCATACTGCTGCAAAAGAAGTTTTTTTTTCCCCCTACCAGCTCGCCTTTCAAAAGATGGCACACCTGTCATTTATTGTGTCTGAATTAGGGCTCGTAGAAATAGCAGTATTAAGACAATACAAAGAGCATTGTTACATTTATTGCAGAGTCGTGTAATGGCTAGAACATTTATCAGATTATTGCTTCAGGATCCTTTTCTCTGTTTTCTAGGAGATGCCAGAGATAAAACCGTACTGCACTCCTCCCTTCCCCATGTCTTTATTTATGTTACAGTATTTATCTTTTATTTATTTTATTTAGATGGTTTTATTTAATTAACTTATCAAGTGCTGCTAAAGCCAGTATACATTTAAGGCAATATGACAGATACTGAAATTGCTGTCTTCAGCTTCATAAGAAGTTGGAGTGACAAATGGACCTTAGAAGTACTTCAGGGGGAAATATCAGAGAGAGAGAGAGAGAGTGAATGTAAATTGCCAGCGTAGCAAGGGGTACCACCACTAATGCACTACTGGGCAGTATATTTTCTTTTCAGACATCTTGCATTTATCCATAGCCACAGACTAGCTCACAGAGCCATTTAATAAAAGCTGAATACACTTTGTGTACCACTCCAATGCCTCGTGTCTGGGCGCCTTCTAACTGTCAAATCATTTGTTATAACTCTGCACTCTTAATCACTAGGCTACACTACCTCCACTTCAATGTGCCACATTCTGCCTACTGTTTTTTTTTCTTAAAATTGCTAAGCACAGCATTTGCTTTGCTTGTAACATTAAAGGAGACAGGTCAGTTGTGCTAATCAGTAACTTTTTGTGATGTCACTGTTTATAGAAATGAAACTCATACCTCCAAATGATCCATATTGAATTATACTGTATAAACAGTTATGAACAAAACACAGAAACATGAAATCTGACAGCAGATAAGGGCCACTTGGCCCACTCAGTCTTGCCCATTAAACTGTGTTTTCAATTGTTTTATTTCTATGGACAACATTCATAGATACATAGATGTTGTTGGCAGAGAAGGGTCTTGGCCCACCAAGTCTGTCCTTGAATGCTAGTAACTATGCTTCTTCAGGCTTGCTTGGAACTAGGGATTCCCCCTTACCCTGACTACCAGGATTCTCCTGTGGCTATCCCAAGCATTCTTAAATCCTGTAATCATTTCTGCCCCCCCCACCTCCTCTTGCACACTGTTCTATTTGTCCACAGCCCTCTCTGTGAAGAAGTACTTCCTCACGTTCCCTCTGAACCTCCCTCCCTCCAGTTTCCTCCTATGTCCCCTTGTCCAGGAGCAACTTTTTCTTTGAAAAAATATATTTCCCTGCACCTTGTTCTTTCCCATGAGGTACTTAATTATTTCAATTATATCACCCTTCTCCCTCCTCTCCTCCAGGGAGTACATATTTTGGTCCTTCAGCCTAGCCTCGTAGGATTTGTGATGTAATCTCTGCACCATCTTGGTTGCCCTCCTCTAGTCTGCCTCCACCCTATCTATGTCCTCTTGTAGGTAAGGTCTTCAGAACTGGACAGTGTACTCGAGGTGTGGCCTCACTAATGTCCTGTACAGAGAAATTATGACCTCCTTTTTCCTGCTGGTGATACCCCTGCCTGTGCATCCCAGCATCCTGTTTGCTTTACCTGCTACCTTGTCTCACTGACTTCCTACTTTGAGGTAATCAGAGATGATAACCCCTAGGTCCCTTTCCTGCTTGCAGCACTCTGTATCCTCTCTCCCCCAGCTGGTAAGTTGTTCCTTGGTTTTTGTGCCCCATGTGCATTATCTTACACTTTTGTGTGTTAAATCTCAACTGCCAATCCCTTGATCGGTCCACAAGCTTCTGCAGGTCTCTCCTCCTGCTATCCACACCCCCTGGCATGTCCACCCTGTTGTAGAGCTTTGTGTCATCAATATGAGAGCCTTAGAAAGTAAGGATAAAATAGCAAGATATGGTGGTTAAGTGGTAGAGCTGCAGACTCTGACAGCAAGGGTACTGGGTTTGATACCTGCAGTGAGACGGAGGATAACTATTTTCCTTTCTAAGTAAGGAGAAGGAAGGGTTAAAAGCTAAGAAATAGAGGTAGATATTGGCCTGGTTCGTTGGCTTGGTGGATGGGCTACAGACTTTGGAGTCAAGAGGACAGGGTTTGAGACTTGCAAGGGGACTAATGGTGGGCCAATGGGAAAGGAGATGGAAAGGAGGGAGTAGAGATTAGCGAGGAAGAGAAAGGCAGCACTCTTCTAGCTCTCAGAGCTATAGGGAAAGTTCCTACTCAGCACAATGGAAAATACTGTATTCCAGGTACTTCCTTACCCCAAAGAAAACAGGGGAGTGGCGATCCATCCTAGACCTAAGGTATCTGAATAAACACATTTCAAAGCCCAAATTCAAAATGGTAACTCTGGGAATAATCCTTCCCTCTCTAAGGCCAGGGGATTGGCTAGCATCTCTGGACCTCAAGGATGCCTACTTCCATATTCCTATCAGTTGCTCCCACAGAAAATACCTCAGGTTCGAGTTGCCTCAGGCCATTACCAATTCAGAGCCATGCCATTTGGTCTAATATCAGCTCCAAGGGTGTTCACAAAGTGCCTTGCAGTAGTGGTGGCTTACCTCAGAAGACTGGTTATCACCATCTTCCCGTATCTGGATGACTGGCTTTTAGTGGGTCAGTCACCTTTACAGGTCAAGTCAGCTCTTCAGACTACCGAGGACCTACTCCGCTCCCTGGGGTTTCTTCTCAATCTTCCAAAGTCTGTACTCGAACCAGTTCAACTTCTCACCTTTATAGGTATAGAGTTGGACACTGTACAAGCAAAAGCTTTCCTTCCCTGGCAAGGGTAAAGGCCCTAGTGGATCTCGCTTCCTCCTTTTGACCTCAGGTCTCCCGCCCAGCAAGACAGTTCCTAGGCCACATGGCAGCTTCCACGGCAGTGGTGCAGGGAGCATGGTTCCAGATGAGGGACTTTCAGTTTCATCTGAGGTCTTTTTGGTCTCAAAAGAAGGATTCACTTACCAAACTGATTCCAGTGACTCAGACTCTGGTCCAAGCTCTCCAGTGGTGGCTGGACCAGGACAACCTCAGACAAGGGGCTCCATTTCTTCCTCAAGTCCCATCAGTAGTTCTAACTACGGTTGCTTCTCTCCTAGGGTGGGGAGCCCACCTGGGAACCCTGACAGCTCAAGGGCTCTGGTCTCCACAGGAGTCCCTCCTTCATATCAATCTCCTGGAACTCAGGGCAGTTTTCCTAGCCCTGCAGAACTTCTTGGATTCAGTCAAGGGCAAGGCGGTCCACGTCAGAATGGACAACACCACCACAATGTGATACATCAACAAGCAGGGAGGCACTCGGTCCTCGGACTTGTGCACAGAAGCCATGAAGCTGTGGTCTCTGGCCTATTCGCTTCAGACTTCTCTGGTAGCAGTTCACCTTCCAGGGAAGGACAACGTACTAGCAGATGCTCTGAACAGAATTTCACAGGGACACCACGAATGGTCCCTGGACCCTCACATCCTGAAGGTCATCTTCTCCAGGTGGGGCACTCCAGAGATAGATCTCTTTGCAGCACCGGACAATCTCCAGCATCCTCTGTTTTGTTGCAGACCTCCAGTCCTGGGGACAGTTCCCCAAGATGCTCTCTTTCTGGACTGGAAGGGCAGGTTTCTCTATGCCTTCCCTCCCTTCCCTCTGCTATTCAGAGTTCTGATCAAGATCAGGACTCAACCTTGCACAGTGATACTGGTGGCTCCAGATTGGGCCAGACAGCCTTGGTATCCTCTACTGCTGTCCTTGTCAGTGTCGCGTCCCCTGTCTCTGCCCAGGACATACAATCTCCTGTCCTCCTCCCAGGGGCGGATCTGGTACCACAATTTCCAGTCTCTCAATCTCAAGGTCTGGCTCTTGAAGAGTTAGAATATGCAGCTTTTCATCTTTCTCAGGGAGTTCGGGATATTCTGAAGGTCTCCAGGAGCCCTTCCACTAGAAAAACTTACAACTCCAAATGGAAAAGGTTCAGTATTTGGTGCTCTCAGAAAGGCATCCTGCCCGATTCTGCAGACATTTCCACAACCTTAGACTATCTAGTTCATCACAATGGTTTAGGCCTTAGGCCTGCCACTCTGAAGGTTCATCTAGCAGCTGTCTCTGCATTCTTTTCAGCAGGGAAGGGATCTTCCCTGGCATCTCATCCTGTTTTCAGAAAGTTTTTCTAAGGTCTGGTTCCCATTAACCCTCCCTTTAGGGAGCCCACTCCACCTTGGGATCTTAATGTCTGCATATCTCAGCTAATGAAGCCACCCTTTGAACCTCTGGCTTCAGCTGAATTGAAATACTTGACCTGGAAACTGTGTTCCTGGTAGCTATTACTTCTGCCAAGTGGATTAGTGAGTTACAGGCTGTGTCAGGGAACCTGACTTCATCTCCTTCCATAGGGACAAAGTGGTCCTAAGAACCAATAGGAGGTTCTTGCCCAAAGTGGTATCAGATTTTCATCTGAACCAGTCTATATCTCTCCCTGTGTTTTTCACTGACCATTCTTCTTCAGGTGAAAGAAGGTTACATAGTCTGGACGTTAAGAGGGCACTTAGCTACTACATTGAGCATACTAAGGCACATAGAAATGACTGTCTTCAATTGTTTCTCACTTACGGTGAAGTGGGAAAGGGTAAGCCTGCCACTAAGAGAACTATTGCCAGGTGGATTGTTTATTCTATACAATTTTATGACAAGTTGGGTAGGACGCCCCCTTCAGGCCTGAGGGCTCACTCGACCAGGGGTACAGCTGCTTCTCTAGCTGCAGCCAGAGATATACCTTTGTTAGAGATCTGTAAAGCAGCCACCTGGAAAACAGTACATACTTTCACCAAGCATTACTCCCTGGACATCCAGGCTAGGAGTGATGCTAGGTTTGGTACAGCAGTACTGCAGAGCTTCTTCCCAAAGTAGGTTCTGCATTCCCTCCTCCATATGGAACTGCTTGGTGGTCTGCATTATGTCTAAATACAGCAAGACTTCATGTTGTTTGAAGAAAAAATTTACTCACCATAGTAATGTTGTTTCTTCAAATGGAGTCTTGCTGTATTCAGACCTCCCCCCACCCCCGCCTCCCCTCTCAGAACCTGGTTTTGAGAAGTGGTCCTGGCAGGTACAGTGTTGCACCTCAGGGGTGTACCTTGTACCCTCCCTCTTGGGTGGGGTAGATGTTATTATTTTTCTGGTGTTTTACTTAAATATTGTCACTACCTTTCCTTTTTGGGTTCTCGACTTGAATCTTTTGGGGCCCAAAAAGAAATATTTTGCCCTTTGGCTATATTTTGAACAATTTCCATACTGTAGTATATTAGTTAGTTAGCTCATAAGAATCTGACGGTTACATTGGGAAGTACCACAGACAGAGGTTTGAAAACCGAGCTCGAGCTCAACGTTCTATGCTTCTGCATAGAGTTAACTCCTTCCTCTCCGGGGCAGTTCAAGTGCTACGGCTAACTGCATTATGTCTGAAAACAGCAAGACTCCATTAGAAGAAACAATATTACTATGGTGAGTAATTTTTTCTTTTCTACCTTCATTGTACTAATTGAAGTTGGTTTCTATGCCAACAAATTTGTTAGCTGTTTAAGGTGTGTTGCATTTGGTGTTAGTATCACATTGAAAAAGCGTCTTTTAGACGTGAAATGTACGTCTGTGCTTTTGGAGTGTTGTCTGTTTTTATGCTATCATGAAAGCCTTTTAACGTGACCTAGCTTACAGGTTTTTTTTGTCGATTTATTGGGAAGAGGAACTTTTTTGTTTATTGTTTCACTGGTTGTTTTGGCTCCAGTTTCTTTCTCCGGTAGCAGCCTTTCGTTTGTTTATTGACATGCAAGATGCCTACCTAATTCTAGTACATTCAAATCACCACAAGTACCTTCGCTTTGTGGCCGTGGGTCAGCATTACCAATTCAGAGTACTGCCCTTTGGGCTGTCCTCTGCGCCTCGAGTCTTTACCAAGTGTTTTGCAGTTCACGCTGCACACCTTTGAAAGTCGGCATTCATGTCTTCCCCTACCTAGGTGACTGGCTTTTGGCTAGTCTGTCTAGGCGGGAGACACAGATAGCGGTAGCCATGGCATTTCAGTTCCTCATCTCCATGGGGGTCCTGCTGAACCAGGAGAAGGTGCAGCTTCAACCCTCCCAGCAGCTACTTTTCATAGGGGCCCTCTTAGACACTACAAAAGCAAGAGCATTTCTTCCGGAGAACAGGAGGACCGATTTTCTCCAGATGGCTTGCTTCATCAGAGAGAACAGTCCGGTGAGAGCTCACTCCATGCAATGGATGTTGGGCCTCATGGCGTCATCCGTTTTTGCTATGCCTCTAGCACAGTTACACATGAGGACCACTCAGTGGATGCTCAGCATGCAGTGGTCTCCTACTATGCACATACAGTCTTACCCCATCAAAGTGATGGAACCTCTGTGAAGGTCACTTGCATGTTGGATACAGGAGAACAATCTTCTACAGGGTCTGCCCTTTGTTCCCCTGGAGTCTCAGGTCACTATCAGTATGGATGCATCTCTGCTTGGTTGAGGGGGCTCATTGCCGGGACCTCCAAATTCAGGGAATGTGCACTCAGGAGGCATCTCATCTTCACATCCAGCGTTCTGGAAATGAGAGCAGTTCTGTACGCCCTCCGAGCCCTAGAAAAGGTTGTCAGTTGCAAGATAATCCTTCTTCAGACAGACAAAGCTGTGATGTACTGCATCCACAAACAAGGCAGCACTCACTCCTACTGTCTATGTAGGGAAGCCATGAGGGTTTGGGAGTGGTGTCTTGATTCAGGCAGTATACCTGCCAGGGACACACAACGATCTGGCGGACCATCTCAGCAGGACAGAAGCGGATCCTTACGAGCGGTCACTTTCAGCAGACGTTGTGCAATTGCTCTTTGATGGATGGGGCAGTCCGGGCCTGGATTTTTTGCGTCCCCACTCAGTGCAAAACTGCTCCAGAAATCCAAAACCTGGCATTTTCTGTCAGGATGCATTCAGGCTGCGGTAGACAAGACGCTTTCTGTACGCATTTCCTCCTCTTCTGCTAATTCAGAGGGTGCTGCTCAGATTGGAGGCAAATGGAGACGAAATTATTCTCATTGCCCATACTGGTCTCAACAGATCTGATTTCTGTTGATCAACAAGTTGTCAGTGCCCCGAAACAACTGCCTCTGCAGATGGACTTCTGACACAGGGACCCTGGTCCATCCCAACCTGTGCTCCTCACATAGAAACATAGAATTTGACGGCAGATAAGGACGCTTGGCCCACCCAGTGTGCCCATTTCCCTACCTAATGGATAAGCTGCAGATCCTAGTTAACCAGCAGCCTACTTCTTTCTACCCCCACCCCTTAGAATTGCCTTATGGCTGTCCCATGCATGCTTGAATTCAAGCCACTGTTTTTGACTCCACAACCTCCTCCGGAAGGCCGTTCCATGCATCCACAACCCTCTCTGTAAAAAAATACTTCCTTACATTACCTCTGAGCCGCCCCCCCATCTTCAAATTGTGCCCCCTTGTTCTGCACACCTCTTTTTGAAAGATGCTACCCTCTTGGACTTTGTTGATTCCTTGATGTACTTGAAAGTTTCTATCATGTCCCCCTTTCCTCCTTTCCTCGAGGCTATACATATTAAGCTCCTTTAGTCTCTCTTCTATGTCTTCCGTGCAGACCCTGCACCATTTTGGCTGGGTTCTCCTCTGACAGCTTCCATCTTGTCTATGTCCTTATGGAGATTGGGTCTCCAGAACTGCACACAGTACTCCAGATGGGGTCTCACCAGCTGTCTGTACAGAGGGATAACAACTTCCTGTTTTCTACTGGTGATGCCTCTCCCTATGCATCCCAGTATCTCCCCAGCCCTCCTTACTGCCCTCTCACATTGCTTGCCCACCTTTAAGTCATCTGATATGACTACCCCAGGTCCCTTTCCATTTTTGTTGTTGTTAGTATCTCACCCCCATTGTGTACTCTTCCCCTGGGTTTTTGTTTCCCAGGTGCATTACCTTGCACTTCTTAGCATTAAATCTAAGCTACCATGCATTTGACCATTCCTCTAACCTTGCCAAGTCCCTTCTCATCCTTTCCACCCCACCTTGTGCATCAACTCTGTTGCAGATCTTTGTGTCATCTGCAAAGAGACATACTTTTCCTTCCAGTCCCTCTGCAATGTTGCTTAGAAAGAAATTGAAGAGGACCGGTCCTAATACTGAACCCTGCGGCATCCCAGTAGTAACCCCCCTTTCTTCAGAGTGGACTCCATTTACTATTACTCTCTGTGTCCTATTCTTCAGCCAATTCTTTACCCAGGCTATCATCTTGGGACCCACTCCCAGGCTGGCTAACTTGTATATTAATCTTTTGTGTGGGACTGAGTCAAATGCCTTGATAAAGTCTAGGTAGGCCGTGTCCACAGCCCCTCCCTGATCTACTACTTTGGTCACCCAGTCAAAGAAATCTATTAGATTCGTCTGGCATGACATTCCCGCTGTGAATCTATGCTGCCTTGGGTCCTGTGCCCCTCTGACCTCTAGGTACTCGACAGTTCTTTCCCTCAGAAGTGATTCCATCATTTTCCCTATCACCGAGGTTAAACTAACATGTCTGTAGTTTCCTGCTTCTGCCTTGCTCCCACTTTTGTGAAGGGGAATCACATCTGCCCTCCTCCAGTCCTCAGGTACCACCCCATCCTCCCATGATTTGTTAAAGAGGGTAGTCAGTGGTGTCATTAGTTCTACCCTTAGTTCTTTTAGAATTCTGGGATGAATCCCATCAGGCCCCATTGCTTTGTCCACCTTCAGTTTTAAGAGTTCTTGCAGAACCCTTTCTTCTGTAAATGGGCTGGTATCAACTTCTGTATCCAGAGTGTTTCTACAGTATTGTTTGTTTTAGGTACCTCCCCCTCTTCACTTGTAAATACTGAGCAAAAATATTTGTTTAGCATCTCTGCCTTTTCACAGTCACCCTCTGCCCACCCCCCTCCCCTTTATTAAGCCTCACTATCCCTCCCTTAGTCTTCCTTCGCTCCCTGATGTACCTAAAAAAGGTTTTATCCCCCTTCTTAACTGAGAAGTGGGCAGATTTAAAGTTTCCCAGAGAATCTCACAGATCCTCTTGGCAGTGCGTAAGCCTTCTACCAGGAAGACTTGCACTGCTAAATGGAAAGTTTTGTCAGAATGGTGTGCCAAGATATACTTAGATCCATATCAGTGTCCCCCAGATCAGGTGTTGGAGTATCTTTTAGATCTTTCAGATACAGGACTACAATACTCAGCTGTGAAGGTACACTTCTGTGTGCTTTCTGCCTATCATGAGCTAGTCCAGAATATGTCCCTGGCTCAGCTACCATTGTTCAAAAGATTCCTTAAAGTCATTCGTCACAGAAGGCCCCCGATTAGGAAGCCAGTTGCTGCCTGGGATTTTAATCTCATGCTGGATATGCTCATTCCTAAACCCTTTGAGCCTCTGGCTACATGTGACTTGAAGTTTCTGACCTGGTAGACCGCCTTTCTGGTGGCCACCACTTCCGCTTGCTGGGTCTCTGAAATACATGCCTTGGTCACAGACCCTCCGTATACCATCTTTCACAGAGACAAGGTGGTCCTCCGTACTCATCCTAAATTCCTACCCAGAGTGGTTTGGGATTTCCACCTCAACCAGCCATTGGTTCTCCCCACCTATTTCTCTAACTTCCAAAATAAAGAGGAACACACTCTTCATTCCCTGGACATAAAGAGAGCCTTATGATTCTACATCGATAGGACTGGGGATCCATCAAGCTAAGCAACTGTTTGCATCTTTCAACACAGTCCGGCTGGGTCAGCCAGTATCCATCAAATGCATCTCTGCTTGGATAGTGGCATGCCTTTGTCATTGCTGTGCTGTGGTGCAGGTCAAGTTAGAAGGCCAGGTGTACACTCACTTTACTAGAGCAGTAGCTGCAGCCCTGGCAGAGATCCGCTCTGTTCCCATTGCCGATAATTGCAAAGCGGCTACTTGGAGCTTGGTACACACCTTTGTGAAGCACTATGCTTTGGATGTCCATGCCAGACAGCATGCTTCCTTTGGCAGGGCAGTCCTTAATGGAATTCTGTTTTGAGTGAGCTCCATCTCCTACCACCCTGCTCAGGGGGTTGGTTTAGCTTGGTACTCTAACCCAAAAGTATGAATAAATGGTGAAGTCCAGGAAGATATGAAAATTACACTCATCGCAATTCTTGAACTTCTTGGACAAGTCTTCACCATTTATTCATACGCCCACCCACCATCCCCTGAGCTCATTCAATGTGTTTCTGGTCTTCACTCTCTCATTTGGTTTGGGCTGTGAAAACATTGTTTAATTTGACCTTCTTATACGGGTCACTCAGGCTAGCTTATGCCCTTGTTCAGTTAGGTTTTTCCTAGTTTTTATTACGCTGCACCTTTTTTGTAAAAAAGGTACTGAGGTGGTTGGAAGGTCAGCACCAAGATAGCCTACACAGGCACAAGACAGTCTTGTGGTGTGCGCATGTGCAGTCCTACCTCCGCCCTAGCCCTTCTGAAGATTTTTGACTCCGGCAGGGTCCCAGCGCCTCCAGCATGTAACCCAGATGAATGAACAAATGGTGAAGACTTGTCCAAGAAGATCAAGAATTATGGTGAGTACGTAATTTTCATTTTTCCTCTGACACACAGCAGCAAGTCATCAATGTCCCCTTTGATGGCACCTACTTGTTTGGCCAAGAAGTGGAGCAGTCTCTCAAGGCCTCTCTGATGACTAGGGCAGCCATCAAATCTACTAGACCAGCCCCTTCACATCCACAAAGAGGGAAGGGCCATCATTTCTTTCACAACAGGCAGTCCTTTCATGGAAGAGGCAGAGAAGCCCAAACCAAACACCAGTCTCCTCAGCCACAAAAGAAAATGCAACAGAAGACATAAGCCCCGGAAAGCGCCCAGTGCCACCCTCTGAAGCTTCAGCCCCAGCTCTGCCTCAGCTGCATGAGGCAGACCTCTCCTACCCAGTGGGTGAAAGCCTGACTCAGTTTTACTGTCAGTGGAAGTCCATCACCACAGACAAGTGGGTTTTTGCGGATCATCTAAGAGGGTTACTTGCTGAACTTTTCAGAAATCCCCCTGGACAATCTACCCAAAAGGCAACATACTCTGTTGGCTGCCATGTCAAGCCTTCTCACTATGGAGATAGCAGGCCTTCTGAAAAACAGGGCAGTGAAAGTAGTGCCTCTCGCAGAACGCAATACAGGTTTCTACTCCCATTACTTCCTTGTCCCAAAGAAGACTGGGGGCATGTGTTCCAGTCTCGACCTCAGAAAACTAAACAAGTTTCTGTATTGCTAGAAGTTCAAGATGGTTTCCCTAGGAACCTGCTGCCTCTTCTCAAGCCCCAAGACTGGTTGGCATCCCTGGACATGCAAGACGCTTACCAGCACATTCCAGTGCACCCCAGCCACCACAAGTTCCTGTACTTTGTGGCTTTGGGTCAGCACTATCAATTCAGAGACCTGCCCTTTGGGCTGTCCTCTGTGCCTTGCATCTTTACAAAGTGCTTTGCAGTTCTCGCAGCGCACCTCAGAAAGATTGGGCAACAGGTCTTCCCTTACCTGGATGACTGGCTCTTGTTCAGCCCATCCAGACAAAGCACAGAAGATGCAGTGCTCACAGCATCTCAGTTCCTATCCTCCATGGAGATCCTGTTGAATCTAGAGAAGTTGCAGTTTCAACCTGCACAGCAGTTCCTTTTCATAGGAGCCCTCTTGGACACCACCAGGGTAAGGACATTCCTCCTGAAAGACAGGAAGAAAGCCATCCTTCAAATGGCACACCTCATCTTGGAGAACTTGTCTGTGTGGGTTCACTCCATGCAATGAATGCTAGGTCTTATGGCCTTCTCAGTCTTCACAGTGCCTCTGGCAAGACTGCACATAAGGACAACTCAGTTGGATGCCCAGAACACAGTGGTCTACAGTGCATCCCCTGCCTTACCCCATTAAAGTGACAAAGCCTCTGCTTTGATCACTGGCATGGTGGACACAGGAGGACAACCTTCTTCAAGGTCTCCACTTTTCTCCACCAGAACCACAGATAACCCTTACCACAGACACATCACTTCTGGTATTGTGAGCCCACTGTCATGGTCACCACACCCAGGGAGTTTGAACGCAGATGGAGTCCCATCTTCACATCAGTGTGTTATAGATGAGAGCAGTCCTTTATGCCCTTTAAGCTTTAGTGGACTTTGTCCATCACAAGGTAATACTCCTTCAGACAGACAACAAGGCAGTCATGTACTACCTTAAGGGGGGGGGGCACTCTTGCCCTCTTTTTAGAGAAGCGATGAGGGTGTGTGAGTGGTGTCTGGATCATGATGCTCTGATCCAAGCAGTTTACCTGCTAGAGGCTCAGAACAATCTGGCAGACCAACTAAGTCGGACAGAAGCAGATTCTCACAAATGGTCATTAGCTCCAGACGTCATAGTCTCTCTTAGGTGAGTGGGGAACTCAAGAACTGGATCTTTTTGCATCCCCACTCAATGTAAATCTGGCTGTATTCTGCTCCAAAAATCCAGAACCTGGCGTTTTTTTGTCAGGATGCATTCAGCGTGTGGTGGACAAATCGCATTCTGTACATATTTCCTCCTCTTCCACTAGTTCAGAGGGTGCGCTCAGGCTGGAGGCACATGGGGGCAAGATGATTCTCATTGCACCATACTGGCCTCAGCAGATTTGGTTTCCTTTGATCAAAAAGTTGTCTGTGGTCCCTCCAAGGTCTCTACCTCTACAGACGGACCTTCTGACACAGGGGTCCCTTGTCCATCCCAGCTTACCCTCCCTTCATCTTAATGCCTGGCTCGTAAGGAGATAGAAGTGAGCAGAATCAGACCTTAAGCACTACCTGACCTCCAGCTCTGTATGCACCTGCTTCTCCAACAGCTGATGGACTGTGGATGACAGGGCCTGGCTCTGCTAACAGCAACTATTCTTAACATAAGACAGAAGGCACCGTCCCATATGCTCCTTGACAAAGCCTCTGAATCACTCTAAGGGGCTGCTCCTGTAAACCCCTCACCCCCTCTCCACGCTAGGATGGGTCTATGCCTCCCTGGCCTCAGCCCTGCCTCCTTGAGCACTTTTACTAGAGGTCCCCCCCTCCTCCCCTACCAAAATCCTGTCCTTTCTGACCATCTGCCCAACCAATCTCTAGTGCCTCTGCACGCTACCTGCACTTGTAACCAACTAAAGTTGATGTCCATATGCTGTATAGTGTTTTAAATGACTAAGAAACTCTGTAACCTTTTCCTGATTGTTGTGCTGTTCATTGTCTCAAATGTCCTAAAACTCTGTAACCTTCTTGACTGAATGTCTGTACTCTGTTCACGTGACGTAGAACCTTTGTAAAAGAGCCTTGGTTCAAAGGTTATTTTCCAAATACCAAATAAATAAAAATAAAATAAAGATTTAAGGTCTCTCAGAGAGTATCTGAGATTCTCCTGACTGCTCATAAACCTTCTACCAGGAAGACTTACATAGCCAAGTGGAAGCGTTTCTCTGAATAGTGCACCAAACCGCGTTTGGATCCATTCCGATGTCCACCGGACAAGGTTTTAGAGTACTTATTGGACTGTTCCGATGCTGGATTACAATACTTCTCTGTCAAGATTCATCTGTGTGCTGTCTCTGCCTACTATGAGCCAGTCCAGAACCTTATTCTGGCTCAACTGCCTCTCTTCAAGAGGTTTTTGAAGGGTATCCTGCACACAAGGCCCCCAGTGAGAAAACCAGTAGCCCCCTGGGATATTAACCTTGTGTTGAAGATGCTTACTCGTAAGCCCTTTGAACCCCTGGCTACAGGTGACCTTAGATTCCTGACTTGGAAAACCCCTTTTTTGGTGGCCATCACCTTTGCACATAGGGTCTCTGAGAAACATGCTTTGGTTTCGGACCCTCTGTATACTGTCTTCCTAAAAGACAAGGTGGTTCTCTGCACACACCCCAAGTTCTTACCTAAGGTAATTTCAGAGTTCCATCTGAACCAACCTTTGTGTTGCCCACGTATTTCCACAACTTCCAGAACAAGGGGGAGCTCACCCTTCACTCTCTGGATGTTAAAAGGGCCCTCAGGTTCCTACACTGATAGAACTAAGGACATCCGACAGGACTAGCAGCTCTTCATCTCCTTCAGCCCATACTGGATGGATCAGTCGGTTACGATCAGATGCATTTCTGCTTGGATAGTGGCTTGCCTTCACCAGTGTTAGTCTATGGCTCAGGTCAAGTTGGAAGGCCAGGTTCGTGCCCCCTCTACCTGAGCTGTCACTACGTACCTGGCAGAAATTCACTCTGTTCCCATTGCTGAAATTTGAAGAGCCACTATTTGGAGCACAATGCACACTATCACCAAGCACTATGTCTTGGATGTCACATCCAAGGCATAGTGCTTGATGAAAGTGTGCACTGTGCTCCATTGTCCATGCCAGACAGCATGCTTCTTTTGGTAGGACAATCCTTAATGGGCTGTTGTCCTGAGTGAGCTCCGTCTCCTACTACCCTGCTTGGGAGAATTTTTTTTTGTATGAGCTTGGTACTTTAACCCAGCAGTGTGAATCAATGGTGAACATAAGGCCTAGGAAGATAGGAAATTATGTACTCACTGTAATTCTTGATCTTCTTGGACCATCTTCACCATTGATTCACATGCCCACCCACCATCCCTCAGGCTCACTCTCTCTGTTTATTGGTCTTCATCTCCCTTGTTTGGTTTGGGCTGTGAAGACACTGTTCTTGTTGTTTGCCATTCTTACACAGGTCCCAAGGGCTAGTTGTTAGGGTAGGTGTTTTGTTTAGTTAGGTTACACTGCACCTCCTCGGTAAAAAAGGTACTGAGGAAGTTGAGGGCTGTTGCCAAGATAGGCTATGTAGCGCAAACCAGTCTTGCAGTGCCGCACATGCATGCAGCCTATCTTGGCGCTGGCCCTCCTGAAGATTTTTGACTCCTACAGGGTTCTATTTCCTCCTGCTGAGAACCCAGCAGTGGGAATCGATGGTGACGATGATCCAAGAAGATCAAGAATTACGGTGAGTATGTAATTTCCATTCCCCCACCACCACCTTTTTAAAAATAATAATAAGCATCAAGGAGAATCACCCCATTTGGGGTTTCTATCCCACCACCAACAACAAAAAAAAGTATGTATTTTGGGAAAATATCTTAAATAAAAAAAAAGAGGGACAGGACTGCTTTCCTGAGAGAATGATTTCCCTTTCCTGCTGTTGCCCTTCCCTCATTTTAGCCTCTTTTCCTATCCTAATTAATTTCTCTCAGTGGCTGCTTTTCAGACATCTGGGCATGTACTCATCCTATCTATCCTCCTCTTGACTGCTGTTAGGTGTAGTCAATCATTTTCAGTCTCACACGTCTTACCTTGTAGGGGAGGACATGCGGAACTATTGTTTTTGCCCTCTTCTCTCTTTCTTTTCCTCAGGAGTGGCAAGGCAGTATCCTTATTTCAGTGCTTCTTCATTCTTTTCCTTTCTTGTACTGATGTACAAGTTCCCTTTTTCTGATTTCTTCCAGCAGGTGATTCCTTTAGTCCCTCTTGCCTAGCCAGTCACTTCCCATGGCTGTTGCTGTATTCGTCTTCATTGTCCAGGTGGCCTTTAGGCTCTGGCTCCCCTTAACCCGCTACCCTTAGGCCTATTTTTTAACATCTCTTTCTAAGTTGGTAGTTGGGTTCTATTGCTTTTATGATTTTCTATCCTATATCCTTTACCTTTTTGCTTTGGACTAGATTTTCCTAGTCTCCTCTCCCTTTTCTCTCCTGGCAAATAGAACTGAGGAAGGTAGAGGGCTAGTGTCTGTTACTGGCCAGACCGAGTGCCACGTCACTATTTCTGCCTTGTGGGCAGCGCCGACACCAACATCAGCCCCATAGGTTGCAGAAGGACTTTGCTCCTGCGGGGTTCTAGTGCCTTCGGCACAGACCCATTTGTGGGAATAAGTGGTGAAGATATTCTGGAAGATCAACAGTTACAGTTAATGTGTAATTTTCATTTCTCGCTCTGCACCTGAGGAAGTTGGGACTCCAAGTCTTCCCATACTTGGACAATTGGCTTATTTCAAGTTGATTGAGACGGGAGATGAAACAGGTAGCAGCCACTGTTTCGCAGTTCTTCACTTCCATGGGAGTCTTGCTGAACCTTGAAAAATCTCAGCTCCAACCCTCCCAGCTGTTCATAGGAGCTGTTCTGGATACAACCCAGGCCAGGGCTTTCTTCCAGAAAGCAGACTATGAGCAGTTCTGCAGATGACACTCTATATCATGGAACGCAAGTTTGTGCAAGCCCACTCCATATAATGCATGCTGGTCTGATAGTCACCTTAGTGTTCAGTGACCCTGGCATGCCTACACATGTGGCAGCCCAGTGGATGCTCAGTGCACAATGGTCACAGGCATCACACCCTCAAATGTACCCCATTCAGGTGACCAAACCTCTGATATGGTCCCTCACATTATTGTCTGTGGAGGAGAACCTCCTCCAGGGTTTGCCGTTCTTCCAACTGAAGCCAGAGGTGATCCTCACCACAAGTGCCTCCCTATTGGGGTGGGGAGCTCACTGCCAGTGCCTCCAGGTACAAGGTGTTTGGGACCAGACAGAGACTCATCTCCACATCATTGTGTTGGAGATGCGAACAGTTTTATACCATCTGAAAGCCTTAGTGGACCTAGTCAGCCACAGAACAGTCCTCCTCTTGAGAAACAACAAGGCTGTCTTATAATTATCAACAAACAGGGAGGAGCACTTTCTTATCCTCCTTACAGGGAGGCAGTGAGAGTGTGGGAATGGTGTCTGGAACACTCTGGCAGATGAACTCAGTCAAACAGAGGCTGATTCCCACTAGTGGTCAATAGCTCCAGATGTCATAAGATTGCTATTTGATGAGTGGGGTACTCCAAATGTGGGCCTACTTGCGTCCTCACTCAATGCCAGACTGCCTCGATTCTCCTCCAGAAATCCAGGACATGGTGTTTTCTGTCAGGTGTATTCAGACTGCAGTGACAAAATCGGTTTCAGTAAGTATTCCCTCCAGTCCCTCTCATTCAGAGTGTATTACTCAAGTTAGAGGTGCAGAGGGGCAAGATGATTCTAATAGCCCCCTACTGGCCTCACAGATATGGTTCCCTCTGCTGACCAGACTTTTAGTCCACAAACCGAGGACACAGCTATTCAGGATGGACTTACTGACACAGGGTAAGCTGGTCCATCCTAGCCTGCATTCCCTTCCCCTTCAGGCCTGGCTCCTGAAAAGATAAAAGTGAAGGTATGAGGTATCTCAGAGGGTCTCTGAAATATGGCTAGCAGTATAACCTAGAGGTTAGAGTAATGAGCTGTGAATGAGCCTGGTACATCCAGCAGACCCGTTTTTGATTCTTAAAACCTCCACTTGCATACTGTGTGACTCTGAGCAAGTCACTTAAAGAGCAGGTTCTTAGTATCAGATGTCAGCCCCCAAAAAACATATATGATATGTTTAGGGGCAACAGACTTCTAGGAAAACATAAAGTAAACTTACAAGCTCAAATGGGCAGACTGGGTTGGCCGTAGGCCCTTATCTGCCGACACTGTCTATGTATCTATGTAACCTACTTTTCCCCAACGTCATTGTACCACACAGTTTTATTTATTTCTTTTGGTATTTTCTGCAAAACACTTGTAATTGTTTTGCCTAGAGCCCAGCAGCCAAAACGGCCCGACTTCCTGAGTCAGAGACATGCCCCTACCCTAGCACGTTTCATGGCGTCTATAAAGGATGAGTGCCTAGGCGCACTCCATAGAATGCAGTGGGACCATTTTTAAAGTTTTTTTTTTACTTTTGGGTGCTGATTCTGACAAATGCAGGCCACTGCTCAACTAACAAGGTCCTTGTTAGTCGAGCGGTGGACGGCATTTGTCAAAATCGGCACCCAAAAGTTAAAAAACTTTAAAAATGGCCCCATTGTAGTCTATGGAGCATGCACCATGCTCGCCCCTTTATCAGTGTCATGAAATGTGTAATGTGGATGTGTGCGTCTCCGACTCAGGAAGTCAGACAATGTTGGCTGCTGGGCTCTAGGAGAAAATTACGAGTGTTTTGCAGAAAATACCAAAATAAATAAATAAAACTATGTGGCACAATGATGTTGGAGAAAGTTAAGCTGCTGTAAATTTTTTTCTGTGGTGGGCGACGTCTAATACCAAGGACGGCCCTTTTATCCACCCCAGTGCTTCTGGGTCAGCCTGAAAACAGGCAGTTGTTCCCAGTGCACCTTACACCATTACCAAAGAATAAAGTACTTTTGGCTGCCATAAGTCTTTCATGAGGAAGACATATACAGCTAATGAAAAATATTTTCCATTTGGTGCAACAAAAACCCACATGGAAAACACCTGTCAAGGTTCTGGAGTACTTTATCATGCTGGCCTGCAGTATTCCACAGTTAAGATCCTCTTGTGTGGTATTTCAGCATACCAAGAGTCCATTGGTACCCTCTACCTGGTGTAGCTGCCACTGTTTAAGAGGTTCAGCAGGGGCATTTTACACACAAGGCCCACCTCCCCCGTCAGAAAGCCATTGGCTGCCTGGGACATCCACCTTATGTTGGATGTGCTCACTTGCAAGCCATTTGAGCCTCTTGCAATGTGTGGCTTTTCAGTTCATAACTTGGAGAGCAACATTTCCAGTGGCTATCACCTCTACATGCAGAGCATCTGAAATCCATGCTCTAGTCACAGTTCTCCATATACTGTTTTCTGTAAAGACAAGGTAGCTGTCTGTACACACCCCAGGTTTCTAGCGAAAGTGGTGTCGGAGTTCCATCTTAATCAGGTATTTGTCCTGCCTATGTACTTTGCCAACTTTCAGAATGAGGGAGAGAGGACTCTCCATTCACTGGATGTTAGAGGGTCCTTAGGTTTTACCAAGATAGAATCAAGGGCTTCATACAATCCAAACAGCTCTTTGTCTCCTTCTATCCTAATTGGAAAGGATAGCCTGTTACAGTCAAGTGCATGTCTGCCTGGATTGTGAATTACCTTCGTTACTGCTATGCTGTGGCTCAGATTAAACTGGAGGGCAAGGTACATGCCCACTCCACCAGAGCACTTACCATGTCACTGGCAGAGATACACTCTTTGCCTACTGGAGAAATTTGAAGAGCTGCATCTTGGAGCACAGTGCACACTTTTACAAAGCACTGTGCTCTGGATGTCCATGCCAGGCAGCACACCATATTTGGCAGGACAATCCTGAACGGATTTCTATCCTGAGTGAGCCCTCAGCTCCAGCTGCCCTAGTCCAGGGGACTTTTACTGAGCTTGGTACTCTGACCCCACTAGTGGGAATCAATGGTGAAGAATGATTTGTGGAAAATACTAAAATTACATACTAACAGCCATTTTGATCTTCTACTGTATGAATTTCTTCACAATTGATTTTGTACACCCATCAACCATCTCTCAGACTCACTCCAGTATGGTTATGTTGGTCTAAACCCCTTTATGCTTGATTTGGGCTGCAAAGACACTTTGTTACTGGATTTAGTGGCCTTTCTTACATGGGCCATCAGAGCTGTCTTAAGCTTTTAGGTTAAGTGCATAGCTACAGTACTTGTTAGGTTATGATGCATTTCCTTGGTAAAAAAGATACTGAAACAGTTGGGGACTGACGCCAAGGTGAACTAGTAGCCATGTGCACTGACTTGTGGTGTCACACAGCCAGCCCTCTGAAAAGTTCTGGCTCCCACTGGGTCCTAACACCTCCAGCTAAGACCCATTTGTGTGAATCAGTTCTGAAGATATTCTTAGAAGATCAGGAATTACAGAGTAAGTCATTTTAATTCTTCACTATGTCATGGTTTATGTGCGGAACACTAAGCATGAGCTGTTGATCTGTCAGAGCTATGCTTAGAGTTGTGTACGCAAACCATGACATAGTTGAAACTCCACATCACTGGTTCCATGAAGAGATCTGTAACAGAATGCTGCCCATAAAAACAAAATGATGCAAAATATTTGTTAACATGTCCCCCGGAGCCACTGATTGCTGAAAACGAGTGGGTTCATGCACCTTCAGCTGAGCGAGGACAGCTAAGCAAAGCTAAGCTGTTCTGGCTCAAGCTGAAGGCAAATGAAACCACTCCTTTTCAGCAAGAAGTGGCGACGGGGGAATATTAATATATTATTGATCGAGAGCAATCAATAATATATACTTTTTAAAAAAAACTCTTCCCAGAAGGTGCCTGTTTTCATAGCATCTGCGCATGAGACACTCTTCACAGAATAAGAGTGCCTCATGCACAAGGGAAAGGAGCGCTCCGATTGGTCGGGAGCGCTCCTTTGATCTTTAATACAGGTTTTTCATATCACTTTCTATTCAGAAGCTGTCTGTATAACTTTTTATTCAGACATTGTTAAATACGGATCATTTGGGGATAAGAATATAATTTATGAAAATATGAACAGCATAAAGCTGCCAATTAGAAATAATTTCCTGTCCTCTTTAGGCATTTTGTCTGTAAATCAGTATATTTTTTATGTCTCCATTAGGGAGACTGTTCCAAATTACAGCAATTGATGTAGCCTCAAAACAGACTGAACAGACACATTTGTATTTTAATATTTGAAACAAAAGTATCCAAATTACTAAGGCTTCAATTCATGATTATATTCCGTTCCTGATCATTTTAGTGAGCAGGAAAAAATGTCCATCATTGTGACTGTGACAAAGATTGAAAAAGAAGATCTTGAACATGGCGGTCATCTGTTCATTAAATCCATGTATCTTTATGACAAAATAGAGGACAGGAGAGCATGCCAAGAGGAGATTCTTCTTGAGTCATAATTTGCCAGGTCCCCTGTGAGATGGTTTCCATCATCTGCTGAAGAATTACAGTTCTGACAATTAGAAGGTAGCCCTTTTTCAATATAGGTGCTACTTTCTGCAGTTTATAGAGACATTTTTCAAGAGAGATGATTTACAGAAAAGTGCTTCTTGGGCTGTTTGCTGTGGTGCATATTCAGTTTCCAAACTGGTTACAGCTATTTTCCACCGTATTATAGTGTGAAACAGAGTGAGAGAGCTTTTTGGGCCACTCCACTGAGACAAAAGGATTTTTCTGTGTAGTACTTGTAGTAAATTGACCAAGGAAATAGAAATCTGCTTTGTCTTGCCGTAACAGTAGCTTTAGTACTTATGGCATTTTGGTTTGGTCTGCCACTAAAAGTCCTTTCCCTTCTCTGTGGTCTTCCAGACCATTCGGTTGCCGCTGGTGAGGACCCCTTTGCTGGACCATGCGAATAACTGACGGACGCATAAAATAAAGAATAAAGGTTTATTCTGTACTACAGACGTGTTCTCTTCCTGAGGTCTAGCCCCAGATTGACAATTTCTCTGACTAACAGGCATTCTAGGGACATGGATATGTTGTTCATCCACACTTTCTGGCAGGTTCCTTGCTGCTTTAAATCTTGCCGGAAGGTCTTCAAGCTGGCTCCTCCCACCCACCTGGGTGGTAAAACTCTCTGCTCCACCCCATGACGCCAGATCTTCCTTACCGCTTGGAAGCTCAGGTTCCCTCCTTAGCGCTCTGCATTTTAGACTGGATCCTAACTCTTCAGTTCGTCCGAAATTGGTTTGAAGTTTTCTAAACTTGGTCTTCATCTTCCCTCGGCTCGACGATGGACAAATCTATTCCTGGCTTCGGAGGTGCCCTTGCGGGCAGAAAATGTCCAGGACGGATCCGCACCCACGCGTCCTACTGCCCAGGCCCAGATCACGACCATGCAGGTCTGAAGAAGTCAAGCCCACTTTCTCGGCCAATGTCCTGACGATCGTGCTTGTCTGATTGAAGCTCGGGCGCCCCAAGAAATGTTTCCTGCTGGTAAAATCAAAAGAGGCTCGGGCGGTGTCCATGGCGGCTGGCTCGGTTGAGCAGCTCGAGCAGATGATCGCCCTCGAGGAGGAGGAGGCGGCCAAGGCCGCATCTTCCTCCTCCTCGGCTGCGGCATTTATCCTGCGCTCTCTGAGTTCCTCGTATACGGCTTTGTTCAAGGAGCTTTGTCAGTCCCTTTCCACGAAGGGAGAGGGGCCATCGGGACATTCTTCTCGGCCCAAGAAGAAGGAGTCGAAAGGTAAGTCCCACCGTCGGCGTTCGTGGGAGCGGGAGAGGTCCCCTTCCCCGGACAGCCGACCGTCGACTTCGGTCGAGGTTGCGGCTGAGGCCGCTGGCTTCACGGTGCCCCCGTCAGGCCAGTCTGCCGAGACTCCCGTCGACGAAGTCAAGATTTTTCTCGATCCGTTAGATGGGCTGTCGACTGGAGAAGCCGACAACCCTCCTTCACCGGTCCCCAGTGGATACCGAGGATCTGCCTGTGCCTTCTGGGCCACAGTTGCTGGTTAAAGTGCCTGAGCCGAGGGAAGAGCGGGTGTCCCTTGCCCCTTCTCATACCCACCGTCGGTCCCCCCGAGGATCTCGGTCTCAGTCTCGGACCTCTTGTCGGTCTAGCCGTTCCCGCCGCCATCGGCCTTCTCGGTCTCGATACCAAGGTAAGCGGCGACACCGTTCCTCCTCGTCCTCTTCCTCGGATGAGGGAAGGCTTCGGCGTCAATTATGTCAGTGCTACAAGGAGCTTATATGGCAGCAGTTGCTGTTGTCCGGGGCTAAACCGACTCCGGTCCAGACCCAGGCCATCAAGTGGCTGTCACGCGAATGACCGAAGCAACCGCTCGCCCCAGTCGAGCTGCCCGTTCCATGGCCGGTTGCTCGGCCAAAACCAGCTGCTCCACTGATTGTGGTGGAACCTCCTCCTCCTCCACAGCCGAAGTCTGGGGCACCGACCAAGGATTCTCGGTCGAGTCACAGCCTGCCCCACAGGTTGTCGGTCACCCTCACTCCCGACCGTCCTCGGCAGGTAGAGGGTGGCTCAGGGCCGAGGCAGCTCTTTGCAGACTCTTCGGAATCCGAAGACGACTCCTCCCTGTTCTCCAGGCAGGTCGACCTGGAGTCCTCCGGGGGCCAGTCATTGGACGATAGCCCATCGTCCTTCTTGGGTCTGCTTCGACTCATCTCAGAGTCCACCGGGATGCAGCTTGCGCCCGTGTCCAAACGGGCCAAGTATCCCCTGATGGAGATACTGGACCGAGGGGATTCCCCCACGGAGGCCTTTCCGGTGTCTGAGGCCATTGTCGGCCCAGCCTTGGAGCTTTGGCAGTGGCCTGCTTCCTGTCCTGCGCCCTCGGCCAGGATGGCCAGGAAGTATGCAGTCGCTACCGGCTATTTGCCCAGTTTCTCGGAGCACCCCTCTGCCGAGGGGTTAGTCACCGACAGCATTTTCCGGCAGCTCGGGATGTGGATAAGCCCCCCGACAAAGAGTCCAAAAAGCTGGACTTTGCTGGGCGCAAGGTGTATGCTGCGTCCTCCCTCGGCCTCCGACAGGCCAGTTCGGCCGTGCTGATGGCACACTTCTCCCACGCCCTCTTGGGCTCCCTGGATGAGGTTGTTCCTCATCTCCCGACTGACCTGCAGACCACGGTCCACCAGGTGTGGGACCAGGGTAGGGTGGTGGTGAAGCAGCAGCTTCAGACTGCTCTGGACATAGGTGATTCCTGTGCCAGGTCAGTAGTGGCTGCGGTGGCCATGCGCCACAGGGCGTGGCTGAGGATATCCACCTTCACGGCAGATACCCACCCCAAGTTGACAGATGTCCCCTTCTTGGGGACTGACCTCTTCGGCCCTGGAGTGGAGGGACACCTCCAGCAGATCGAGAAGTCCAATGCCACCCTGGACTCGGTCACCTCTGCCCAGAGGGACAAAGGCCGCCGTCAGCAGCAGAAGTCCTTTCGTCCTTCAGCCCCTGCATCTCGACCGGCCCAGCAGCACCAGCAACAGGGCCAGCAGGCTCGCGCTTGGCGTCCCAAACCCCTGCGGCTTCTTCCAACAGGAAGCAAGGAGGTAAAGGCCCAGGAGGTCCTTGGCTGGTTCCTCCTCCAAGCCTGCCCAGTGACGGGTTGAGGGGTGCCGCCTCCCAGCCTTCGGGCTACCTCTGGGTTCCCCATGGGACGGTTCACCACTTCCTTTCCGCCTGGTCCCGCCATCACTACGGACTGCTGGGTGTTGTAGGTGGTAGGGAAAGGCCTGCCTCTGGAGTTGAGCCAGGCTCCACCCTTTCGAGCAGTGCCGCCCTCAGGGGCCACAGGGTCCGCAGCTTCGCTGTCGGCCCGCCGAGCCGATATTGCCCTGCTCCTCGAAAAAGAGGTGATCAGGAAGCTGGCGGATCCTCCTCCAGACCCGGGGTTTGTGTCCAGGTACTTCCTGGTCCCAAAACGGACGGGGGGCTGGCTCCCTATTCTCGACTTGCATGACCTGAACAAGTTTCTAAGGTCTCGGACCTTCAGGATGGTCACTCTGGCTCAGATAATCCCATCCTTGGAATGAGGCGTGTGGTTCTGTTCCTTGGACCTCCAGGATGCGTTCTTTCATGTCCCAATCCGTCCGTCCCATCAGAGATTCCTCCGCTTCAGAGCGGAGGGATCCCTGTACGAGTTCCGAGCCATACCCTTCGGCCTCTCCCTAGCTCCCAGGGTCTTCACCAAATGCATGGCAGTGGTGACAGCATTCCTGCGGCGCTGAAGGGTCCGGGTGTACCCCTACCTGGATGACTGGCTGATTGCAGCCCCCTCCAGAGAGGTCCAGAGATCTGGCCCTCCAGGTTTGCTCTCAGGTTGGCCTCCTCATCAACGAGGCCAAGTCGGAACTCGTGTCAAAGCAGGTGATACTATTCACCATGGCAGAGCTCGACTCTCTACGAGCCAGAGCATGGCTCCCAGCGGTCAGGGCCGAGGTTCTTTCCTCCTTTGCCCAATCATTTCTGGTTGGGCAATTGCACCCTGCCCGGGACTTCCTGCACCTCCTGGGCCTCATGGCTGCCTGCACCAGCGTGGTCCATTGGGCCCGTTGGTACATGCGTCCCCTTCAGTGGGGACTAGCCAGCCAGTGGTCACAATGCTACGATCCGTTGGACCAGCCCATGACAGTGACCCAGGAAATGTGGAACGCTCTCCAATGGTGGATCATTATGGCACATCTGCAGGAGGGCATCCCATTTGTCCGCCCCGAGCTGACGGTCTCTCTATCGACCGATGCATCTCTGATGGGTTGGGGTGCCCATGTGGGGGAACACCGAGTGACCGGCCTCTGGTCCCCTCGGGAGTCCCGATGCCATATCAATCTGCTGGAGCTCCGAGTGGTCCGTCTAGCTCTCACCGCCTTCACTACGTTTCTACGGGGTCAAGTGGTTCAGGTCCAGATGGACAATACCACGACCATGTACTATCTGAACCACCAGGGCGGGATGCGCTCCATGCTGTTATGCAAGGAAACTCTCCGCATATGGTCCCTCGTGCGCAGCCTGGAGGCGGCTCTCCTAGCCATTCATGTGGCAGGAGCCTCCAACACCCTGGCCGATGCCCTAAGCCGGATAGGGGCTGCATCTCACTAGTGGCCTCTCCTGCCAGAGGTAGTACAAGACCTGTTCTCCCACTGGGGCACGCCTCAGGTGGACCTGTTTGCCTCCAGGGAGAATGCGAAGCTGAGTCTGTTCCATGCCGGCCCCCCTCAGCAGGGCTCGCTGCAAGGGGATGCCTTCTCGAGGCCGTGGACCCCGGGCCTCTTCTACACCTTGCCTCCATTTCCCTTGATCCACAAGGTGCTTCTCAAGGCAAGGAGGGACAAGGCGCAGGTGATTCTGGTAGCCCCAGACTGGCCCCGCCAGTTCTGGTATCCAGATCTCCTCAGCCTCAGGCTCCAGGCTCCCGAGGCGGCTTCCAGCCCGCCTGGACCTGATCTCAGTCAACCAGGGAAAGGTATTCCATCCGGACCTTAAATCCCTGCACCTGACGGCCTGGTTCATGAGCAGCTAGAGTTCCAGGCCATGGGTCTTTCCGACGAGTTCCTCAACATTTTGAGGCGTCCCGTAAGGAGTTGACCAGGAAATGCTACGCCTTCAAATGGAAGAGATTCTCCATTTGGTGTCAGGAGAAGGGCTTGGACCCTTCCGCCTGTCCCTTGGCAAGCATTCTGGACTACCTGTGGTCCCTTTCTCAGCAAGGGCTTTGGTCGACGACCCTTAAGGTGCACCTGGCAACCATCTCTGCTTACCGGGCGTGGGCCGGGAAGCAGTCGGTGCAGGAGAAGGTGGTCGGGCACTTTTTCAAAGGCATTGACCACATTTCCCCTCCGGTGCGAGAACCTCCACCTCTGTGGGATCTACTGCTGGTATTGGCCAAGCTCATGGGCAAGCCATTCAAACCCATGCACAGGTGTGATATTTCACACCTGTCGTGGAAGACCACCACCTTGGTGGCTATCACGTCAGCCAGAAGGATGGGAGAGCTCCAGTTGCTTTCCATCGAGTCTCCTTATCTGGTCTTCCACAGGGACAAGGTTGTCCTGCGCCCCAACCCGAAATTCCTTCCGAAGGTGATGTCGGAGTTTCACCTTAACCAGGTGTTGACTCTGCTGGTGTTCTACCCCAATCACACCTCGAAGGCCGAATATAGGCTCCATACTTTGGACCCTAGACGAGGGCTCGCTTATTATAAGGAGCGGACGGCTGAAGTTCGGGGAGAGGTTCGCCAGCTGTTTGTCACCTACGCTGAAGCCGCACCTGGCAGACCTGCAGGTGGATCACCTCCTGCATAGTGCTCTGCTACAGGTTGGCGGGCATGGAGCCTCCCAGAGGGATAAGAGCTCATTCTACCCGCCATACCGCTGCATTGGTAGCTGCTTCAAGGGATGTCCCTATTCAGGATATCTGCAGGGCTGCTACCTGGAAGTCGGCACATACCTTTATTACCCACTACCACATCGACCTTGAGTCACGCCGGATGCTGGTTTTGGGGCCTCGGTTCTCCAGTCTCTCTTTCCCAAGTAAGTATCAGGGGTATGCGCCTTGCCTCCCTCCTCCCGGAGAACTGCTAGGAGTCTGCCAGACAGTGTGGATGAACAACATATCCATGTCCCTAGAAATACAGGTTACTCATCTGTAACAGGAGTTCTAGGAATGGTATATGTTGTTCATCCACACGACCCACCCGGCTTCAACGCACAACCTGAGCTTCCAGCGGGCCAGATCTGGCGTCATGGGATGGAGCCGAGAGTTTTACCACCCGGGTGGGTGGGAGGAGCCAGCTTGAAGACCTTCTGGCAAGATTTAAAGCGGCAAGGAACCTGCCAGAAAGTGTGGATGAACAACATATACCATTCCTAGAACTCCTGTTACAGGTGAGTAACCTGTATTTATATGGCACTGCCAGGCAGTGCAACAAATTGTTACAGGCAGGTTCCAAGTAAGCATTAAGCCACGACGAAGGTGGCATCTAATGCTGGATTGATGCCCGGGGGGGACCCAAGGCCGAAGGCCACCACACCCCAATGCATCATTCGCATTAGATGCCACCCGATGGAGAAATAACCTAATCGGCACTGCGCATGGGCAGCGTTCGGAGGCATCTGGTGGGGGCCCACTGTGTACACGAACAATGAAAGACGGAGGCGGTGCAAACTTTGTAAAGCTTTACTTTGGTTTCAGACAGTGGTCTACAACATTACATACATACAGATGTGGTCATCAGCTTTTGTCCCTAGATTCGTGAGGATGCCTGCGGCCAACATCCCTCTTCCACTTGTGTGCACTTCGGTGCTGGTATTCTCCTCATACCCGCCGCGGGAGGTCTCCGGTGCAGGGTTCGGGCGCTGCGAGGAGGATTCCACTCGCCCTATGCATGCCGGGGGCTTTCACTTCCTGCTGCCTCCGGGACACTGCTCCGGCACTCCCATGCTCCACCTGGGCTGTCTGTGCTGCTCCTGGGTGTGCCCTGCACTCTGTTCCTTCGCCCAGCTGCTTCTGCTCTCCATCACTGGCGGCCCCGTTCCATAGAAGAAATTCACCGTGCCATGGACGGTGAAGCTGTGGCAGTGGAAGCCCGCCGGCTCGGTGGCACACCCGGCCATGGGCGCTCTCAGTAGGTCTGCGGGGCTGTCAGGCTGCCGCTTTTCTGCTGCACGGTGTGCTGGCTGGCCGGACGTGGAATGATCCTTCTAGGAGTGTGGATATGTTGTTCATCCACACTGTCTGGCATTGTCCCTTTCCCCTTTAAATCTTGCTGGAAGTCTTCAAGCTGGCTCCTCCCACCCACCTGGGTGGTAAATACCTGGGCTCCGCCCCATGACGCCAGATCTTCCTTTCCACTGGAAGATACAGGTTCCCTCATGCTACCTTGCAGTAACAGAGGCCCTGGAGTCAAATCGATGGTTTTCGCCGCACCTAATCGCCTTAAAACTCGTAAGAGTGTACGATTCAGATCTGAATGCTTCAGATATGGAGGACAAGTCGTCCCCCAGGTTTAGCCCGGTGTCCTTGTGGACAAAAATGTCTGCGCTACCCGATCCCCACCTCTCGTGCGTTATACTGGCTCGGCGCCCGCATGATACCTCGGCGTGCACCATCTGTTCGGCCTTCCATCCCACCATTCTGGAGGACCGTAAGGTGTGCCTTAAGTTGGGGAGACCGGAGCTTTGCAATCCACCGCTGAAATCGAAGGAGGCCAGGTGGGCGGTTTCCGTGGCTGCGGGATCTGCTGAGCAGCTCGAGCAGATGGCGGCCTTCGAAGAAGAAGCTGCCCAAGCTTCGGCCAACCAAAGCTTCTTCGTGCTGCTCAACTTGGGCTCCGCCTTCACGGGATCCTTCCAGGAATTGTGCCAGTCTCTCCCTACTAAGGGTGAGGCGCCCTCGGGCTCGCACTCCTCCCGATCCAAGAAGAAGGATAAGGATCCTAAACCATCTTCTTCTACCCAAAGAAGACGCTCCTGGGACCAAGAGCAGTCTGACTCTCAGGAGCAAGGGGTCTCGACCACGGTCGAGATCGCCTCATCAGCTGCCGCCTTTTCGGACCTTCCGTCAGGCCAGGGCACCGAAGCCGAGGATACGGCAGAACCGGACGAGATTTCTCTCGACCCGATCAAGCCGTTGTCGCCGACGCCTGTCGACGACTCTCTGGAGAGGACTCCTATTCTCTTATTCCCCGACAAGGAGACCCATCCTTTGGGTATCCCAATTGAGGGACAAGAGCCGGAACCCCGGTTCTTGCCGAATCCGGCTTCTCCCGACCGACAGAGCCAACGCCGTCGGTCTCGATCGAGGAGTAGGACCCCATCGGTCGAAAAACCTAGAAAGGGCCACAAACACTCCCGGAAGAGGCGCCGCCACCATTCCTCATCCTCCTTGGACAAAGAGAGACTTAGACGGAAGCTCCGTCGACTTTATGAGGACCTCATGTGGCAGCAACTTCTTTTAACAGGTCAAAAAGCCTGCTGCCCCAGCGGTACTGGCCATTACTTGGCCTCAGCCTCTTCGGCCGACACCGACTCCCTCGGTGCCGAGGACTTCGGTTCTCCCTCCGGTGGGTCCGGTGCACATTTCGGCTCGGCCTGTTACGGGCTCCCCACCAATTTTGGTGGAACCACCACCAAAACAGCCTCAGGGAGGGGTTCCCTCTAAGGAGGACCGACCGACTATGGGCCTGCCCCACAGGTTGTTCATCACGGTCACTCCTGATCGCCCTAGGCGCATCGAGGGGGATTTGGGTGGGAGACCCTTGTATCCGGACTCCTCGGATTCGGATACTACCGGCCTTCACTCTCATGATGAGCTGTCGGTGTCAGGCATGGAGGAAGGGCCTTCTTCCTTCCAGGGCATCCTTCAACTCATTTCGGGAGTCCAGAGGTATGCCTCTGCAGCCCATTCAGAAGAAAGCAGAATATCCTCTCACGGATATTCTCAAGAGGGGGGATACCCCTATGAAGGCCTTCCCAGTGGCCAAAGCCATAGTTGGCGCAGCTCTGGAACTTTGGCAGCGTCCAGCCTCTTGCCCGGCTCCCTCTGCCCGCATGGCCCGCAAGTACACGGTGCCCATGGGGTCTTTGGCGGGCTTCACTGAGCACCCCTCGGCAGAAAGCCTTGTGACTGCCTCAGTGTTTAGGCGAACGGGCAGCTCTATGATACTGACCGCCCTCCGGACAAGGAGTCCAAACTTATGGACCACTCGGCCCGGAAGGTCTACGCGGCATCATCCTTAGGCCTTCGTCAGGCTAGCTCTGCAGTGATCATGGCACACTTCTCTCATGCCCTTTTGGGGTCACTTGATGAAGTTCTCCTTCATCTCCCAGCTGACATGCAGACCACGGTCAAGCGGGTCCGGGACCAGGGCCGGGCTGTTGCTAAACAACAGCTCCAGATGACCCTGGACATTGGTGATTCCTGTGCCCGTTCACTAGCTGCGCCGATAGCCTCTCGTCACAGGGCTTGGCTGAGGTTATCCTCCTTTCCTGCGGATACTCAGCACAAGCTAGCTGATGTGCCCTTCCTTGGCACCGACCTCTTCGGTCTGGGAGTGGCAGGTCATCTACAGCGCATTGAGCAGTCTAATGCCACCTTAGATGCCACCTCTGCTAAAGGTTCTTCGGGCAAGAACCAGCAGAAGCGCAAGAAGTCCTTTCGGCATTCTTCCCCTGCGGTCAGACAGCGCTCCTTCCGGAGAGGTCAGCAACAGCAGCAGGCTCAAGCTTGGTGCCCTAGGCCCAAGCAAGGTCCCCAACAGCCCCGCAAAGGAGGCCGAGGTGCTGGTCCAGGTGCCTCCTCCTCCTCCAAGCCTGCACAGTGACGGGTCGGGGGTGGCCTCCCCTGCACCTGTCACGCCAGTTCTGGGTCCTCCCGTGGGGGCCGCTCCGCCACTTTCTTTCCGCCTGGTCTGGTATCACTTTGGACAGGTGGGTTCTGGAAGTGGTCGGGCAGGGACTGCCTCTAGAGTTCGAGCAGTACCCCCCCCCCAGCCAGGCCCGTGCCCCACGGGAGGAAAGGATCTCAGTAGGCGCTCAGTCTGCCCTTCGGGACGACATTGTTCAGCTCCTCTTCAAGGAGGCGGTAGCTCCAGTGCCGGCTCCTCCTTCAGACCCAGGCTTCATCTCGGGTACTTCCTGGTGCCCAAGCGGATGGGGGGTTGGCGCCCCATTCTAGATCTCCACGACCTGAATCGGTATCTCAGGTCTCGCACCTTCCGGATGGTAACTCTGAACCAGATTATACCATCCCTGGAGCGAAACATGTGGTTTTGTACACTGGATCTTCAGGATGCATTCTACCATGTCCCAATCCATCCGTCCCATCAGCGGTTCCTCCGCTTCAGGGTCGAAGGGACCCTGTACGAGTTTAGAGCCATACCGTTCAGCCTGTCATCGGCCCCAAGGGTCTTCACCAAGTGCATCGCAGTGGTGGCAGCCCATCTACAGCATCAAGGGGTTCGCATTTACCCCTATCTAGATGACTGGCTCCTGGCGGGTTCCTCCCTTCAGGAGGTGGAGTGGTCCAGGGACCTGACCTTCCGAACCTGCTCCCTCCTGGGCCACCTAATCAACGAGGCCAAGTCAGGACTCGTGCCTTCTCAGGTGATGGGCTTCATCGGGGCAGAGCTCGACTCTTGTCAAGCCGGAGCTCGGCTTCCGGCGGACAGGGCGGAGGTTCTTTCCTCCTTTGCCCAGTCATTTCTGGTTGGGCACTTGCGCCCTGCCCGGGACTTCCTGCGCCTCCTGGGTTACATGGTGGTGTGCACCTCAGTGATCCGCTCGGCCAGACTGCACATGCACACCCTTCAATGGGAGCTGGCTGCCCAGTGGTCTCAGCGTCAAGGTCTCTTCGACCATCTGGTCACGGTCACCCAGAGGATGTGGGATGCTCTCCAGTGGTGGACCATCCTGAGTCACTTGCAGGAAGGTATCCCATTTGTCCGCCCCGAGCCAACGGTCGTTCTTACGACCGACGCCTCTCTCATGGGCTGGGGAGCCCACATGGGGAACAACAGAGCTCACGGGTTCTGGACCCCCAAGGAGTCCCGATGCCACATCAACCTGTTGGAGCTCAGAGCAGTCAGACTGGCCCTGTCAGCTTTCGCTCCTCAGCTCCGGGGTCAGGTGGTTCAAGTCCAGACGGACAATACCACGATCATGTACTTTCTCAACAAACAGGGCGGCACACACTCCCATCTGCTATGCAAGGAGGCGCTCTGGATCTGGACCTTCGTCAGCCGGCTGGAGGTGGATCTCCTAGCCTTCCATGTGACAGGAGTCTCGAACTAACTGGCGGATGCTCTCAGCCGCATAGGCCAGACATCCCACGAGTGGTCTCTCCATCCAGAGGTAGCTTACAATCTGTTCTCCCATTGGGGCAAACCATTGGTGGACCTGTTTGCCTCCAGGGAGACCACCAAGCTGAGGCTGTACCTTGCCCGCCCCCCTCAGCAGGGCTCGCTGCAGGGGGATGCCTTCTCGAGGCTGTGGACCCCAGGCCTCCTCTACGCTTTCCCCCCATTTCCCTTGATCCACAATTTGTTACTCAAGGTGAGGAAGGACAAGGCAAAGGTGATTCTGGTAGCCCCAGATTGGCCACGCCAGTTCTGGTATCCAGATCTCCTCAGCCTCAGCTGCAGGGCCCCGGAGTGGCTTTATACACGCCTGCGCCTGATATCGTTGAACCAGGGGAAGGTCTTCCACTCGGACCTTCAATCCCTGCACCTCACAGCCTGGTTCCTGAGCGGCTAGAGTTCCAGGCTTTGGATCTTTCTGAGGATGTCTACACCGTGGTAGAAGCATCTCGAAAAGAATCGACGAGAAAGTGTTATGCTTTCAAATGGAAAAGATTTTCCATTTGGTGTCAGGGAAAGAGCTTGGACCCTTTATCCTGCTCTGTGGCTAACATTTTAGACTACGTTTGGTCTCTCCCCAAAGCGGTCTTCGGTCATCTACCGGGCGCGGGCCGGTCAGCTGACGTTGGCACAGGAGACGGTGATTGGGCGTTTTCTCAAAGGCCTGGATCATATATCCCCCCCGGTGCATGAACCTCCACCTCCGTGGGATCTCTTCCTGGTTTTGGCAAAGCCCATGGGCTAGCCATTCGAACCCATGCACAAGTGTGAGCTCTCATACTGGTCATGGAAGACTGCCTTCCTGGTGGCTATCACATCAGCCAGAAGGACAGGGGAGCTCCAGGCACTTTCGGTGGACTCCCCTTATCTGGTCTTTCAAAGGGACAAGATTGTCCTGTGCCCCCACCCTAAATTCCTTCCGAAGGTGGTGTCAGAGTTTCACCTTAACCAGGTGCTGACTCTGCCGGTATATTACCCTAACTACACCTCGGATGCCGAGTACAGGCTCCATACTCTGGACCTCAGGTGTGCTCTCTCCTATAAGGAGAGGACGGCGGGAATTTGGGGAGAGGTTCGCCAGCTGTTTGTCAGCTATGCTGAAGCCGCTTCTGGCAGACCTGCAGCAAGCGGACTGTTGCAAGATGGACACATCATGCGCATAAGTCTGTAGTAGGAATTGGCGGGCAAGGAGCCTCCCAAGGGATAAGAGCTCATTCTACCCGCCATACTGCTTGCTTCGGTGGCTGCTTCCAGGGACATCCTATCCAGGAAATCTGTCGGGCTGCTGCCTGGAAGTCAGCGAACACCTTCATTACCCATTACCACATCGACCCTGAGTCACGACGTGATGCTGGTTTTGGGGCCTCGGTTCTCCAATCTCTGTTTCCTAAGTAGGGGGTGTGCAGCTTGCCTCCCTCCTCCTGAGAACTTCTAGGAGTCTGCCAGACAGTGTGGATGAACAACATATCCACGCTCCTAGAAAAACAGGTTACTCACCTGTAACAGTAGTTCTAGGAGTGGTATATGTTGTTCATCCACACGCACCCACCCAACCTCCCCGGCTTAAGGCGCACAACCTGGCTTCCAGCGGGCTAGATCTGGCGTCATGGGGTGGAGCCGAGGTATTTACCACCCAGGTGGGTGGGAGGAGCCAGCTTGAAGACTTCCGGCAAGATTTAAAGGGGAAAGGGACAATGCCAGACAGTGTGGATGAACAACATATACCACTCCTAGAACTACTGTTACAGGTGAGTAACCTGTTTTTCCTGGGGATGCTGGTGTGGGCAGGATCCACATAGCCTTCTGAGCTTCCACTGCTGCCGGTGCCCGATGGTCCGGGTGCCTGTGTCTCCATGCGCCGTGCAGCGCTGTGACGGATGGGAGGGCTTGGACTACACAGTTGCTCCCTTTGTGGGATGGATGCGGTGCTGGAGGCTGGGGTGTCAATCACAGAGAGGATATGCGACCACTTCTGCTGGTTGCAGACACTTGGGGACCAGTAGTTGCGTAGGCTGGTCTTGCATCTGTGGCCTGTCACTGACATTATTTCGTGTGATGCGAGACCAGCCTCTGTCAGCATCTGCACAGCAGTGCTCCGCACGCTGTGGTTGGTGTACCTGCGGGACAGGTAGGCATCGTCGGAGATTTGGGCCATCTATCCCCAAGATAGTTCCTGCCCATTGGCTGTCTCGAGAACCACACCTGGCGCCTGTCCAGCTCTTCTTGGGGGAGGCGGAGGGGGTGCAGGTAGAAAGCGGGAGCTCCCTCAGGGCATCTGCTGACATAGTCCTTATAGAGGGCCACTGGGCAGAAGGCACTGCCAGGCTGCGCATAGAGCACCCCCCGAAGGCTCTGCCTGTTCATCTCAGTGGCACTGCTGTGGTTCTTGGTGGCCTCATTGAACCCCAGTGCCAGGAACTCCTGCCCTGAAGCATCTCTGTCCAGTACAGATGACGACTGGGTGAGCTGCCTCAGTCCCTCTTGGTGCCAGGCCAAGTTGGATCTCAAACCACACACGCCTGTCGAGGCTGTACGCTGTGCGAGAGTTGAGGGTCTCACAGTCCCTTATGTGCCGCAAATCTTCGAGGCTTATCATGGGGAAGTGCGTTGCGACATCCTTGCCCGCCCGCCGATACCTCTTCAGGACTGCCAGAAAGACATTGTTGGCAGTTATGAACTCTGCGTCTGTCATGGTGTTCATGTGTCATCTGACCTCCATGCCATTTATGTACCAGTT
This sequence comes from Neoceratodus forsteri, assembly GCA_016271365.2. NCBI lineage: Eukaryota > Metazoa > Chordata > Ceratodontiformes > Ceratodontidae > Neoceratodus > Neoceratodus forsteri. The sequence continues at coordinate 261,905,633 of CM057454.1, read as the reverse complement.
GAGACCAGCTCTGATGCCCACCAGGGAGCTGACGCTGTACTCCCCGGTCAGACTGTGCCATAGAATTGCCTCATTGTCTCTGCCAGCTCTGGAACTGTGACTGTGGCAATGTCCAGGGTCATGCAGTTCTCCTCCAGCCAGTCACCCACTGTTCCATCGCAACGCCTCCTGAAACTGAAAAGCACACCCCACTATCCTGCATTCCATCTCATGCTGGCCAGGTGATGCCTGTCGCAGATGTGCGCCGCGGGTTCTGGTCCCCCTGCCCATTCCCGCTCAGATGGCTAGAGTGAGGGCTGCCGACCCGGGCACTCTAGCCCTCCCTCGTCTCGCTCGGCCAGGACCCAGTGCTGCTAGGCTGGGGGTCTGACTGCTTTCATAGTACTGCCTCAAGCGAACATGGCATATAAGCTAGATTAATCTCGCTCTGGCTAGGGTCCCGTGATGCTGTTGTGCCTATCACGGCTCCCGATTTCCACTGAACGATTATTGCCATGTTACAAGTGTTATTAAAGGGGCAGCAACTAACAGAAAGCCTTAATATGTGCTTCACATCACCGCTGGGACAGTGAATGTAAGCACCACTCAAACAAGCAATAACACCATGAACAGTACTGTGTGAAATTGTAAAGGAAAACAATTTTTAGGCATTTCAAGGCATGCACACAGTTAAAACACAACAGTACTCCACTGCAGGGAGAGGGGAGGAAAGAATCTGGACTACACTGGGTACCAGTCAGAGTAGCACCAGAGGGAGGGGAGCACCATAGCACTTGAAACTTGGTCATGTTACAAGCGCTAAAGTGCAGGGGAAGGAAAAGGGAAGAGAGGAAAGGGTAGCAGTAGGAGGATACCCAGAATGCAAGATCACACTTTAATAACAGTTGCATATCAATAATAACAGGTGGACTGTCCATTGGAAGAGACATTCCTAAGGGGGGGGGAGATTAATGTTTAGAATCAACACTGAGTTCGGTTCACAAAAGTTCAAGACCTCTGTCAACTTTTCCGGTCAGTGCGAATGGAGGCATGAGTAGATTGCACCATTTCTTGACAGGACGGGGTTAGGTCGTTAAAAGTGACCCAGGAGTTCTGCAAACTGTCAAATCTGCACCACTTGAGTCTGTAAGTCCAGGATCCATTTGTGTACTTCTTCCTTAAGATCTTCTGGCACACTGGTGTGAAATTGGTGTGTGTACAGGAGAGTCCTGAGAAGAAGTCGTCCCAGCAAAACAGAATCCGGCTGAAAAATGTCAGGAGTGGGAAGATTCGTAGGAACTGGTTGCAAGTTGGCTGAAGGGATCACAGCTTCAGAGAAGATGTCAGGCTCAAGTGTGGCTTCTTTGTTAGGTGGGCTGGGGCCATCTGGAAGGTTGTTACTCAGGTACCCATGTTTCAGTCAGTTGATGTGGACTTTGTTGTGTACCAACTTTCCATCAGACTTGCAGCTTAGACAAACGTGCACAGGAGGAAGCTTTTCTACAATGTAGAAGGGACCAGCCCAGTGGCGAGGCAGTTTCTTGGTGGTGCCCGGAACAAGGACAGGTCAGAACAAGTACACAATGTCCCCAACAGACAATGAAGGCTCATGCAATTTGGCTGCTGACATTTTCTGCATTGTAGATTTTCTGTGCCCAACGTGGTGATTGCAACACGTCTGGAAAGTTCAAGCTGTTCCAGCATAGGAATAATGAAGGCAGAAGCTGACTTAGAAACCTCTAGCAGTAAAGGATCCCTGTCCAGTGGAGTTCTTGGGTGACGTCCATGGACTGAGAAGAATGGTGTGTACTCTGTACTGTTGACACAAGGGATGGTATTGTAGGTAAATTGCACAAAGGGAACAAAACAGTCCTGGGTATCGTGAGTTTCATCCAGGTACTTGGAGAGTGTGTTGAGAATGGTAGACATCATTCTTTCACTTTGTCCGTTACATTATGGATGATAACTTGTTGTGTGAGTCTTTTTGATGTCAAGAAGTTTGCACATTTCTCGAACACTGGTTGAAAGATAGTTAGTGCCTCTGTCTAAATGCAGGTACGATGGGGTACCATGATGACAAGTGACTGTGTTGAGGTAGGCACTTGTCACTGTGGCAGCTTTGATGTCTTTTAGGGGGGTTAGTTCCAAATACTTTGTTAGGTTGTCCACAAAAATAAGGATGTATTTGTTGCCAGAGTCAGAGCATGTAGGTAAAGGCCCAAGAATGTCTGTACTGACTCTTTGGAATGATTCAGTGGCTACAGGCATTGGAATGATGTGTGCCTTTGTCGGTTTGGCAGGAGGCTTTCTTTGGGAGCAGGGCTGGCATGATTTGACAAATCGGACAATGTCTTTGTTCATGTGAGGCCAGAAGAAGTGAAGCCTTGTCTTTTCGAGAGTTCTGTGTATTCCCATATGACCTCCAGAAAGTGGAGAGGCGTGAGTGTAGAGGAGAACTTGATTGATTAGAGAGGCTGGCACAACTAGCTGTATATGAGTTCTATCCGTGCGATGGCCCTTTCCTTCCTTGGTCCAAATGTGGAAAAGCACTCCGTCATTGAGGAAGTACTGCGAAGCAAGGAAAAGTACATCCTGGTTGATGCTTCTTTTGTTGTGGTAAGGTTCCATACATTAGGTATGTGATTATGTCTGTGAACTGAGGATCAGTTCTTTGTTGCATTTTGACAGTTGCCAGAGACAGATCAGACGTGGAGGAGGTGAGAAGCTATTCGGCTGCTTGCAGTAAATGAGGATTTATGTGTCTTTCTTTCAACGCAGTTGATAGCAGTAAAGCAACTTGAGGTGCTGTAGGAATGGCCAGAGGAAGCACATCCGTGGCGTGGAAGTGAAGAGCTTGTAAGCAGGATTCGTCATCTGTTGAAGATGATGCGGAGGGATATCATCTCTGACTGACACCATCGGCATTTGAGTGAACTCGACCTGGTCTGTACTGAATTTCAAAGTTTCAGAATTGCAGCATGGTGATCCATCGGGTGAACTTGTCTACTGGCTCCTTCATTTTGAGTAACCATCTGAGGGCAAAATGAGCAACAGTAGCTGTAAAGCAGGAGTAGCAAAGGTAACAGTCAAATTTCATTACGCAAATACCATGGCTAGACATTCTTTTTCTGTGATGCCATAGTTCTGCTCAGCTGAGAAGTAGAGCACCGCGGCCAGCAGCCGAGCACAACAGCTTTCTTGCACTGTTCCAGACAAATTCGCTCTTAATTGTTGGTTTTAACCAAATTCTGACCTTCAGTATCAATATTTAGCGTGTCTATAAGAAAGAGCAAATCTCCAGCTATTGATTGACTACAAATTTATAGTGGCCCAAATAAGAGAAAGCTGAAAATGGTCCATGGTAATAAAGAAGCAGCTAATGTGGATGGAACCCGACCTAAGGAAGCTAAGGCGAGCAGCAGTAAAGAAGGCCTTACCAGACCGGGAGATCAGGACGGATCGCAGCCATCCAACGTGGCACTATTGAAAGTGATCCAAGGTCTGGACTGAAAAGTAGAAGGCTTCCAAGCAGAGCTCAAACAAATGCACACCAAAGTGGAAATATTGCAGGATGAATTGAACGAGACAGCTAAAACTGCTGAATGGGCCCTAACAGTAGCAACGGGTCTCTCCAAGGAAAACTCTCGTCTCCGGTGATGCCTGGAAAATGTGGAGAATAACATTAGATCTACACACATTCGGGTCTTGGAATTGCTGAAAAAGACAGAGGGTGATTGCCCTACTTTATTTGTGCAGGACTGGCTAAAGGACATGCTTCAACTAGAAGACAGTATCAGTATTTTAAAAGCATATAGAGTCATGCCATGTGGTGGAAGGCTTAAGACTGCATCTGGGGAGTTCGCTCCCAAAACACTCATGGTGGAGCTTGCCACACCTGCTCAAAGGGACATAATACTACAAAAGGATAAGAGTTCAAGCCCCCTTACCTGGCAAGACATCAGAGTGCACATCTTCCCTAACTTGAGCTGTGCAACACGGATGTGGAGGAAGAGTTTTGACAGGGTTAGGGCGCAGCTCCATGTGCTAGAAGTACATCATGTTTTGTTAATGCCGGTGAGTCTACGTGTGGACTATGGTAGAAAGGCCTACCAGTTCGCAAAGGCAACAGATGCAGCGAAATTACTGGAAAAATTGGAGAGACAGTTTTCAGCCAGAGAAGATGCTTGTGAGTCAGAAGAACAACAGGAAACTTGAAAGTATTAGCTGTAATTTGGGACTGTAAATGCAGAGTGAAGAAGGAAATAAAGAGGACTCATTGTGAGAAGCTGTCTGGATAAAACTTCACTATATGGAGGAAGTTCTTAAAATAATAAGTATTTTAATAGATGTACGCTGTTGAATGCTTTATGTTGGGGTCTTAATTAGCTGTATTGTATTAATGCACTGAATTTATCTATACCCCCTCTCCCACTTTTCTTTTGATCCCCGTTTACAATCTCTGGGACTGTGTTTCTGTATAGAACCATTTGAGGAGAATAATAGTAGTTTAAACTGTGTTTAGCATTACAGTGTAGGGAAACGAAGTTTAAGGGGGATATTGATAAGTAATTAGATACTTCTCTCTGATGTATAAAGATACAGAAATGCAATGCTTAAATATTGATTGTTCATTAATGGTTAGTAAATGTTTAAACACACATGTGGATTTCTCTTATCAGTGCAGGAGAGTTGTGCCTTTTTTGGATACCTGATATTAAAGAAATGGGATCGTAACCCTTAGATAGGGGGCACGATTATAGTTGGATGTTTTGATATCCCAGCTCATGGCTGCCAAGGTCAGTAATAGTTTTTTTATTTTTCCTACGGACTGCTGGCTGTATTTAACAGTTAGCCCTTTATACTTATGGACGATTGATGGACTCTCTTAATGGACATTATTAATTAGATAACCCCTACGTGAAGTACCAAGTTCAGGGGTAATTGTCCTGTTAGTTACTGTAAAAATGTGTAGCTTCTGCTTGAAGTAAATGTATTAATTCTGGATGCCTGCCTGATGACTCCTTTATGTAATGGACTATTGCATAACTCAATAAAATATAAGTTTGAAAAAAAAAGGGAGCGCCCGGCATAAGAAACAACTCGTTCTGTTCCATCTTGTGTTTGACAGAGCACAGCACCCACTGCAAAGGAACTAACATCTGAGTAGAACTTGAAGGGTTGGTTGAACCTTGGGTAGGTCAATACTGGAGAAGAGATTAGGTTTTCTTTCAAGGTTTCAAAGGTCTCTTTGCATCTGGACGTCCATGTATAGTCACATCCCTTTTTGGTGAGGACGTACAATGGAGCTGCAATTGTAGCATAGTTGTAAATGAATTTTCAGTAACAGACAGACCAGCCCAGGAAAACTAGAAGGTCTTTGAGATTGTTAGGTTCTGGATAGACTTTGACTGCTGAGATCTTGTCTGGGTCTGGAGAGATGCCTTGAGAACTACCCACATGTCCCAGGTAATGAATTTGATGCTGTGCAAAACAACACCTCTCTGGGTGAAGCTTAAGACTGGCTTGTCTGAGATGTTCAAACACTTATTTGAGATGCTGAAGGTGCTCTGGCAAAGTTCTGCTGAAGACAGTAACATTGTCCAGGTAGACTAGGCAGGATTTCCAAGACAACCCACGTAGTATGGCTTCCATAACACGTTGGAATGTGGCTGGACTATTCTGAAGTCCTATAGGCAGACATTTGAATTGAAAAAGTCCCAAGTGGCAGCGCCATGCTGTGTATGGACGAGAAGCTGGATCAATGGAAACTTGGTAGAACCCACTCTGAAGGTCTAGAGTGGTGAAGTAAGCAGGGCTGGCCACACCAAGACTCTCTAAGGCATCTTGGGTTGTAGGTAAGGGATGAGCATCCTGCACCACGTAGGCATTGAGTTTTCTGTAGTTCACCACAAAGCGATACCCTTTGTTCTGTTTTACCACCAGCAGGTAAGGTGCACCTCAGGAACTTGTAGACTCTTCAACAATGTCTTGTTCGAGCATGTCTTTGATTAAGTCCTCTAGGACTTGTTTGTGTTTGCGTCCCGCTTTGTAGGCTCGCTGATGGATTGGTTTCTGGTTGGGCTGCACTTCGATGGTGTGTTGCAGGATATCACAGCATCCGAGCTTATTTGGACCCACAAAGACATCCAGATAATTCTCCAGGAATTTCAAAAGTTGTTGCTTTTCTGTTAGAGATGCTGGAAGTTTTGAAGAGGATAGTCGCTAACCGAGGGTAACTCTGTTGAAGCTGGAGTGGTCGTGATGGTACTGACAGGACTAGAGTTGGTGGAACCAGGCTGAGGTTCTTGCATGAGATGGAGCTGGTCCCCTGTAGACAAGCAGACAAACTTTCTGTTGTTGGCACCCTTTGAGATGACCCCTGGCTCATCTGTGAAGTTACAGCATTTTTGGAAGACTGCACCGCCATGTACCGCTGATAAGGTGTTTCCTGGAAAGAGACCTGGTGAATGCAGTATGTGGTATCCCTTGACGATGCCAACAACACCTTGTGGAAGTGGTTCACCTCAAATCTTGGCAGTCAAAACCATCTCTGCCTTAGGAGGCACAGTGACTGAGTCTGTAGCTGCAAGCTGCCTCCGAGGATCTAGTGACAGTTTGTTTGAGGCAACGTCTAGGATGACTTTGTGAGTTTTGAGGAAGTCCAGGCCAAGAATCACTGCTAGTTGTAGGTCAGACACTAGGTAGAACAAGACAGTAGCTTGCTGTGAGCCAGAGTGGCGCTTGAGATGGACCACGCCTGTGATAGGTACTGTAGCTGTACTTGCTGTGATAATGTACTTTAGATTGGCTGGAGAGACATTAGGTACGTGATGAATAGCTTGGTTGTTCAGAATATTGTTGTTGAGAACTGATATTTCTGCTCCAGGGTCAACCAAGGCATGTGTTGACCAATCTCTGATGGTTACAGGAACATAGTTGGCTAGGAGGGGTGATCTGACGACAGGTACCTTTGCTCCTGGGAGTGAGAGTGTGCCAGAGTTTGCAGTTGGAGGGTGTGCTTTGTTTGAGTTGTGAGAGTCAAAGGGGTGGTCAGTTGCTGTGTTCCCCTGATCCTGGGAGTAGTTGCGGTTATCTTGCTGATTGTGCTGTGATAGGCATCTCTGGCTCCTTTGGTTTCTGTTTGATACTGTAGCTTTCGGCAGACAGCAGCAGTGTGTCCTCTGAATCCACACCACTGGCAAGTCACAGGCTCTCGTAAAGGCGGATGTTAATCAAGTCACTGATGAAATGGTCAAAGAGCATTAACAGAGGTAGCCGAAGAAGCAGTTTCGCTGCGGTGCAGACTATTGACAGTTGTGTGAGCATCTCCATCAGTAATTGCTGCTGCTGGACACATGTTGTGAGTGCGGCTAACTGTGACAACTGAGGTGCTTGTATAGTGGTGGCCTGGGACATTAATATGGACTCTTGTGCAAGTCATTCAGCTTGGATTGTGTCCATCCAGGTTGCTGGTTTCTGTTGGATTACATATAGTTGGAGTTGAGGAAGCAGTTCCCAGGTGAAGGTTGTGACTTGCTCTTTCTTAGGATTCTGCAGATGTTTGCAGCGAGACTCAGTGTTCACTATGAAGGCTTCGAGATTCAGAGGGTTGCATGGTACGTTCCCACAGATGTTGCTCCAATAACCAGGGCAGACGTGCTTGGAGAAAATGGTGTTTGAAGGTTGCATACAGGGTGGCAGTATCTCCTTTTACTTGTTCTGGAAGTGCGTTGAACCAGGAAATGGCAATCCCTCTCAGAAACAAGTGCAAGGATTTGGAAATAATCAAAGGATCCAACCTTGTAAGGAAATACAGGCTTGGAATTGTTTGAGCCAGTCGATACCATCTTTTTGAGGCAAGGCTTAGAAGGGTACTGGCTGTAGGCTAGTATGGACCATGGACTGTGGTGAAATAGCTTTAATGTAGGCCAGGTCGTCTTGAATGGCTTGCATAGCAGATGCTCCTTGAGCGGAGATGGATGACTGGATATCGTGCAGTATTGCTTTGATTTTGTAGTCCCATGCCCTTGAGGTGGGTGAAAGTAGAACTCCGGACGGTCCAGCACTGATATCTGCATTGTCGTCAGACACTGTGGTTGGAGACAAGTTGCATTTCACCGTTCAGATTCGTATGGATGAGAAGGAGTTGCCGTCATGCAGGAGATGCAACGTCGTAGAGTAGATGAAGTGCTGAGCAAAAAATATTTTTGTAGACAAAAGTACAATTATTTGTAGCAAAGTTTATCAAATGACATCATAATAAAGAATTCCTATTTAATTGTGTGTTATTTAAACAAAGGTTTTGTTGCAAAAATCAGCTATTGGCAGTGTTCATTCATTTCCATAGGTTTACCATTGATTATAATGGAGTGAGGTAATTTTGTGCCCTTCACAATATGTCCCTGAACTTTGATATACAGTTCCTGTGGGTTTGATTGTTATGACTGTAGCAAGATGGCCGCCAGCAGGGGAGGTTAAGGGTCACTTCCTTCCTTGCCTTTTCTGTAAACAAAGATGACTGTTTCTTGCTAAGACGCTGGTGTGCTGCTTGCAGTGGCCAAAATGGTGATTGCCACACTGATATGCTTGTTCCCCAACCCACACACAGAAAAATGGCGGGCTTTTTGTGAGTGACAGAATGCTGGGGAAATGTGCTGTATTTTTATTTAATTGTGGACAGTTTTTTCCCTCTTTGTGGCCACTGTGTTTTATATACTTTTTTTTGTTGTTGTCTGTAGGGCTGGGGGAGCTGCCTCCATTTTTACTTTTGAAATTGTAATTTTTATTATTTCATTTTTCAAACAATGACAGGTCAAAAAGAAAAGAAAAATTTAGAGGAAAACAAACCATATACATATACAAATTCAGACAATATGGGTTACATATGCAATTAAGTGTACCAGCCACATAAAATTGATACAGTAATTTTAAAAACTAGGAGAAACGTCCTAGGCTGGATTCTGCGTTTTGCACCTCGGTTACCTCTCTTACTCTGTCTGTAACTTCTTAATTAATAATTACTAAAAACAGCAGAAAGAAGGAAAGAAGAGAAAAAGGGGAAAGAAAGAGATAAATACACTACTTACACAGTAACTTAAACTAAACAGTACACCCCCTTCCTCCCTCCTATACCGCATGGTCTATATATACCATTTCCTATTACATCTTAGGAAGCGTGAACGGTGCCCAGTTAACTTTGCTCCTCATGGAGATTAGAGTTCATGTACTATCTTGCTATTAGTCTAGGGCTTCTCTGGCCAAGATCTCCAGAGCTGTAACTCCTTCTTTGGTGCCAAGAAACTCAAAAAATGGAAACCAGCGAGTCTTATATAATTCATGTCTTAGATTCTGGTTGGCTGCAAGCCTTTCCATTATTTTAATTTGGTTACAACACGACAGCCATTGTTCCTTTCCCGGGGGTGTCTCAGACAGCCACAACCTAGTAATAGCCTTTTGAGCTACGGCTAACAGGATTGGAAATAAATAATTAGCTTTAGAGCCTTTCAGTCCCTGAGGAGGTTCCCCCAACAAGAGGTAACAAGGCTGTTCAGGAACTTTTATCTGTAAAATCTGACTCAACCCCTCACTTATAAGGTTCCAGTAACCCCTAAGTTTGGGGCAACTCCAAATAATGTGTTCGTATGTCCCAACCTGCCCACAACCTCTCCAGCATTTATCTGAACAGGTTTGTCCAAAATGTATGGTTATCGCTGGTGTTCTGAAAAATCTTATGAGCACTTGCCACCTAAACTGCCTCCATGTGGGCGAGGCTGTAGTTCTGTGTGCCGGCTTCCAAATCACCTCCCACCCTAGCATTCCCTCCCCTAGACCAAGTTCTTTTTCCCAAAGGGTCTGAATTCGAGATCTGGAGTCTGAACACTCTACTTCCCCCACCGAATATAACTTGGATATCAAAAGGGTTTTATGAGAAGACCCACTGATTAATTCAAGAAGGAGATCCAGGAGTGGGTTAGTGTCACCAGACCTCTGCTTTACATCCCCAGCCTGAAGGTAGTGCCTAATTTGTAAGTAACCATAAAAATTTGATGATGGGACATTGAACTCCTGTTGAACCTGGGTGAAACTTTTTATGGTATCCCTTATGAATAACTGTGAGAACTTCAGAAGTCCTAGATTTTGCCAGCGTGTAAACATCGGGTTATCCCTCCCTGGCAGAAAGTCTACCCTGTCGAGGATGTTACCTCGTCTTAACACCATGGGTTGCAATTTTGACTCCTTTACGATATGTGTCCATATTGTAACAAGTGTCTTAAACCATGGACTTGGTAATCCTTGTATCACCCTGGGGTTACTCTTATTTAATAGGATTGATGAGAGGGTGTGTGGTTTTAAAAACTGTAGGTCCATTTTGACCCAGCTTTGCACTGCTACTGAGGATGCATAGGCTACCAAATACTGTAATTGAGCCGCTCTATGGTACCTCTTAAAATCGGGGACTCCCAGACCTCCCCTCCCTTTAGGCAACTTTCAGTAAGGCCCAACTAAGCCTAGGTTTCTTCCCTGCCCATATAAATTTACTTATCAGCTTTTGAGTATCAGACCAGAACTTCCTTGGGGGACACAGGAGGATTGCATCAAACATGAAGAGCATCCTCGGGAGAATATTCATTCTCACCGATTCTACCCTTCCAGTAATTGTAAGAGGCAGAGTGGCCCATCTGGCGCAATCCGCTCTCACACTGTCTAACAGTTTCACATAATTTACTTGGTATAACTTACCGAGATCCCTCGGGATATGGATCCCTAAATATCTAAAGCTGGTGGTGTTCCATCTTAGGTTGGTCAGAGTTCTCACCGATAGAAGGACAGGAGCACCCATGGAAATTATTTCTGATTTGGATTCATTAATTTTAAAGCCCGAGATAGAACCGAATTCTCTGAGGATAGTCATAGCAGCCGGTAAAGATGTGTTTTTTTTTTTTCAAATAAAGTAGGGTGTCGTCCGCATATAAGGAAATGCGGTTATCCACCTTGCCCACTGTAATTCCTGTGATACCCTCATGCGACCGAAATGCCTCTGCCAGGGGCTCCATACTTAGGGCAAATAGGAGGGGTGAGAGGGGACAGCCCTGTCTAGTCTCTCTTCTGATGGGAAATAGATGGGCGAGTACTCCGTTCAGTCATACCCTTGCTGAGGAGTTGGTGTACAGGGTGTCCACCCACGCCTGAAATCTGGAACCGAACCCAATCTTCTTAAGGACCTCACCCAGGTACCCCCACTCGAGGCGATTGAAGGCCTTTTCTGCGTCGAGTGTGATCACCACTGCTGGGTCCCTCTTTCCTCTAAACTTGGAGTGTGTTATCACAGTAAGCAGTCTTCTGACATTATCGTGGAGATGCCTCCCTGGCATGAAGCCTGTTTGGTCCAGGTGTATCAATTGAGTCACCACCCCTTGGAGCCTATTTGCTATCATCCTGGCCAGAATCTTAACATCTAAATTTAGCAGCGAAATGGGGCGATAACTACCACATAAAGTAATATCTTTGTCTTGTTTTGGAATAATGGATATTAGGGCATGTGCCCAGGTGTCTGGGGCTTCTGAGGGTATGTGGGCTCTATTGCACACTTGTAACAACAAAGGAGAAAGTTTATCCTAGAACTTTTGGTAGTACTCCGTGATATAACCATCGGGACCCGGGGCATTATTATGTTTAAGCTTCTTAATGACCTCCACCAACTCTGACTGAGAGAAAGGCCGGTCGAGTTCTTTTTCAAGATCACTAGAGAGTTTGGGCAGTTTTAATCCATTCAAGAACATTTTAATCATGTCTGGCTGACTGGCACAAGACTCTGACATATATAAGTCCTCGTAAAACTTTTTAAAACACTCCGCTATTTGAGGAGCACCTGTGACCAGCCCACCAGGCATTCTTGGGTCTTTCACCCCTGAAATATACCTGTCGGCTTCTTGTTTCCTTAACCTAAACGCCAACAACCTGCCCGCTCTATTACCCCCCATGTAGTATTTTTGTGCTATGAACCTAAGGGCATTCTCAGTTTTTATCGAGAGAAGGTGCTGCAGTTGCTCCCTTGCTAACTTCAATTCCCTTAATATACTACGGGGTCCCCTTTTTTATGTATATCCTCTAACTCCCTGATTTTTTGTTCTGGGCTGTCTTGCTTCTGTTGCCTGACCTCTTTTGTTAGGCAGCATAGGAAATTGCTTCACCCCTTACCACCGCTTTTAAACCATCCCAGAGGAATTTCACCCTTGAGACGGACCCTGTATTTTCTTTAATATAATTATCTATCACCTCCTTAATTTTGGAAACAAAAGCTTCTTCTTTAAGTACCCCAGCATTTAGGTACCACAGGGATTGTTTATGCCGCGGTCCGAGAGTGATAGTGAGACTGACTTTTGCATGGTCTGATAGACATATGGGTAGTTCTGCTGATCTACTATAGTCTCCACCCATGCTTTGTGCATATAAAATCTGTCCAACCGTGAATATGAATCCTGCGGGTGTGAGTAAAAGGTGAAATCCCTACTGGAAGGATATTTATCCCTCCAAGTATCCACGAGACCAGCCTCCGTACGTAAATGGGAAAGAATCTTGGTACCAACACCTTTTTCCCCGACTCCCCTTTCTCCCAGACCTATCTAGTAGTGTGTCCTCTACGCAGCTCCAATCTCCACCTATAATAGTTTGGGCCTCAGGAAGTGAGGCCACCACTCCAAAGACATACCTATAGAATTCGGGATTAATAGGTGTTGAGGGCATAAATGTTCACAATGTGTATTACCCTATCCGTGACTTTGCCTGAAAGAACCACCAATCTACCCTCCTCATCTGAGAAAGAGTCCAGCCGGGTGAAACCTAGGCCCTTCCGTATCAGGATGGCCACCCCTGCCTTTTTTGTGTTCTTGTGGGATGAGGCAAAAACCTCCCTGACCCACATACGGCGTAGTTTGTTGTGCTCTGTTACTGAGAGGTGGGTCTCCTGCAAGAGGCCGATATCACATCGGGCCCTGGCAAGATCCTTTAGAATATTATGCCTCTTTACAGGAGAGCCTAGCCCCTTAGCATTGAGCTAAACCAATTTCAGGGTCCCCATAAGGCACCAATCCTGTCATTTTCAGCCCTCGCCCCATTTCATACCTTTTAATTGAACTCTGGCCTCCCAGATCCCAAGTGCATTGAAAGATGGTACACAGAACGCATCCCAGACTGCCTGAAACACCACACTTCCAAACCTCCCTTTTCCCCAAAAACCCCAAACCCTTACCCCCTCCCCCCTTGTATTACCTACTACAAAGAAACTCCTGTAGAGAGAAACCCTCACTCTCAATGGCAAACTATGTACAAATAGGCCACTTAAGGCCTTCATCAGAGGGAAGCTCCCTCCGCCCAAGAGCATGGACTGCTGGATAGTCCCCCCCCCGCACCTCCGATCGGAAGTAACCGGGAAGGCGGTCTCCTAGGGTGAGCCTTCAGTGGGAAGGTAAAATTCCCTAGCAGAGGACAGCACTGTCAAAAGAAAGCAAGACTGGCTGACCTCCGATGGGTGACTTATCCCCTGAACTGGCTTCCGGCATGAGTGGTTATGGCTTAAACAAGGTGGGTGAAAAAACAACACACCTACCTCGTAATAGTCCCAACCTTGCCCAGTACTTACAGCAACAAGTATTTAGGAACCTGGACATTAGTTGAATACCTTAAAAACCATTTCTGGCTCAGGTTTACATTAGACTGATCCCCCCCCCCCCGATGGCTGGACCCAAATCTCCTGCCTCGGGTGAGCAGGCCTGCACTATGGTCTATTCCAGCCTGTGGTTCTCCCCACCAAGAACAGGAAGGGCTGAAAATAATTATTCAAACATTGAAATAATATTCAAACATTGAAATAAGCAAAACCAAGCAGAACCTCCCCTCATAGAGGACCCAGTATGAAAATTTAAACTTTAAGTGGTAGCAGTTTCACCATTTGGTCCATCAGGCATTCCTAATTTCAGAGCGCAACAATCAAGTATTGCACCCTTGTTCACCCCCCCCACGTGAACCCCAACTGCCTTATACCGACAGTCAAACAAGGGCCCTCACAGGATTCCTGGGCAGTATACCCACGGCCGACTTTCCTTGCATAATAGCAAAAAACTGCAACTTTGGGACAGTCCCTTAGGAGAGAAATTCGGACCGTATCTTCTACCATGAAGGGTCTCAGTTCTGTTGTCGAGTCTGCAGTCCCTTTCCGAGTTGGATCAAGTCCTTACACAGCTGATCATCTGGGCGTACGCCTTTGGACATAGCACTTCTTGGGGACCCTTTACCCGCCGTTGTCCAACAGAGTTGCAGCAGAGTTTGCTCCGAAAAATCAGGTTGAAGGTCAGGGAGAATGATCCCCGCTTTTTTGTAGAGGCATGCTGGCATGCAACAGGGAATCGTAGAGCTTGCTGCCCGTGGACCAGTGTACAAGCAGTTTGGCCGGGTACCGAAGGTAGGCCTTTATCTGCTGCTCCTTAAGCTGCTTAATCACAGCCAGAACTCGTTTCCTTTTTTTGCATGGTAGCAGGCGGGAAATCGTGGTTGACGTACACCCATTTCCCATCCAAATTTAAGTCCCGTTTTCCCCAGGCCTTGCATAGTACCATATCTTTCACGGGGTAACGGTTGAATTTAACTAATATTGAGTGCGGGGGGGAGCTTCGCTCTTTGGTTTTGGGCCCAAGGCGTGGTGTACTCTTTCGAGCTCCAGAGGTTCAGTACTGGGAATGTCTAATTCCTGCCGGAGCCAGGTTTTGACGAACTCTACTGAATCATCCTGCTCTGCACCTTCAGGAAATCCAAAGATTCGTATTGTTTTTCTTCGTCCTCTAGACTCTGCGTCTTCGGCCCTTGCTGTAAGTTCTCTCTCCCTTCTTGCCAGGTAAAGCACCGCTCTACTAAGCCACATGGAGTCATCTCGGAGCCCATCAAGGCTCGTTTCAAGATCTTTCGTTCTCCGTTCCAGATGTTTTAAGTCTTGTTTTATATCTTTTACATTAGTGTCTATTGTTTGCAGTATTTTAATAATATGCGCCTTTGCATGGCCATCAAGGGATCTTTCTCATGAAGTAGTCTAATCTTCTTCCCTGCCAGAGCCTGCCACCGATTCCAAGACCCTGGATAGCAGGACACTCGGGTTGCGGTCTGGCTTCGATCTACGTCTTGTGGACGGCTTGGTAGAACTTCTGCCCCTCGATTTCACTAACTGGCTTATTCTTCTCCTTGCAGTTTCGACTGAAAGTGAACTCTTTCATGAAAAAGCACCGGATTTCTATAGATTTTCACACCACTACCACGGAGCTCAGAATTAAGCTTCCATTTGGCTTGGTGATGTCACTGCAGCTGCCTCCATTTTATTAATTTGCTGTGCCCTGCTTGCAGCTTTGCTCTTTTTCTCTCTGTTCCCTCGTTTGTCTTTTTTCTTTATTGCTGTACGGCCCCCCTGTAGCTTATAGAGAGGTGGCTTGCTTTGCAGCTTGGAAGTTGGGGAGTGGATCTGTGCAGCTGCAGTAGTATGGGGAGCGTCTCTCTCCGTTTTTATAGTCCCAATTTATTTATTTTTGTATTATTATTATTTGTTGTGGCCCGTTGTTGCTGGAGTGTGGCCAAGCGGGAGAGGAGGCTCCGTGTAGTAGTGCTCAGGTGAGTCCTGTGCTGCTGGGGGGTGAACTGCTTGTGTGGAAGCTCCGTGTGGTTGTCTGGAGCTGTGGTATGTTGTGGCGTGGAGTGAGGCCTGTGTGCTTTTACGGAGCCGCATTTGCTGGTAGTGCTCCCTGTGCAACTGCAGGAGTGAGAGGAGAGCATAGTTGTGGTCTGAGCGGCTGTTGGGCAGGGCTGCTGGAAGAGTGGAGCTGCATTTCAGGAGCGAATCTGGAGGGCACTGAGGCCAGTTTTGTTTGCTCCATGGCTGCTGGGATGGAGGAGAGCTGTTGCAGCAGCAGTTTGAGATGGCCAAGCAGCACTAAATGAGCTGCAAGGTAGGGAGCAGGAAGACTGAGCAAAGTGCAAATCACTCCCGGAGGTTGCTGGCAAGACAGGAATATTGCAGCAAAAGTGAGGAGAAATCAGAGGGCAGGCTGAGCCGTTATCTGTATTTATTTTAGGAATTGTTGTGGTCCCTTCCAGAGCAGCTTCTGTACCGTGGGTTTGAGCGGGAAGGCTCTGGCATTGCAGTCGAGGAAGGGAGCACAGAGTGGCAGGTTATTGCTGGGCCACAGTGGAGGGATAGCATCAGGGTTTGTAATTTTCTTTTCTTGTTTTTTTTACTGTGATCCCTGTGTTGGGCAGTGTACTTGGCAAGTGGTAGTCCTTGAGCAGGCAGGCTGCAATGAGGGGATCAGTGTAAAATGAGCCCAGCCACGACGTGATGCTGCCGGTGTGGTGGGGGCGTTCAGAGCTCCATGGAGCAGATGCTTGGCTAATATTAATTTTTAAGTTAATTCCTGGAGCAGCAGGTTAGTAGTATGGAACACTTTTACTTTTGCTAGGTTGTTCACAGCAGGAGGGCTGCAGATAAAAACAGGAGACAGTTAATTTTTCCCTGCTGCCAGGCCAGAGATGCAGTAACATTCAGACAATTCAAGCATACTTGGAGAGATGACTTGGGGTACCAAGCGATGCAGACAAACGAGATAGGGTCTTGGCAGAAGAAGGCCTGCATTCTCCACCATGTGTGGTGTTTTGGTTTGGTCTGCCACTAAAAGACCCTTACCTTCTCTGTGGTCTGCCAGATCCTTTGGTTGCTGCTGGTGAGGACCCCTTGCTGGACCATTCGAATAACTGATGGATGCATAAAATAATGAATGAAGGCTTATTCTGTACTGCAGACATGTTCTAACCCCAGTAATACTCAGGTATGCATAACTTTCTGCAGTAAGCCTTGTAGGTAGGACTGCCTGGAGAGAACAGAACACATGTGTAACCCCTAGATGGCGCTATCCCAGGGGCTACTACCCCTGCCTGATTTGCCACTAACAGGTTGAGGGGCCTGGATCCAATGGCGGGTGCCTCCACCCAGAGGTCAGGGTTTGCAATAGTTAAACTAACTTGGTCACAGCCCTCTGGGACACTGCAACCCCCCTTTCTTCCCACTAGTGGCCCACACAATATATCAGAATTACCTTCACAGTATACACTTACCCCCAGGACTGGTTCCGCACTGGGACCTCCTGAAATGAGATACAGTGCAACAATCACAGTACAGTATTTTAACATAGACAAATACCTCAGGCAGTATAACTTTGCTGAAACAAGCAGCTCTGATTTATTTAGGGGATATAACAAGGACAGGGGAAATCAGGTTAATTAGCTTATCACTCTAATAATCTCACCTGGCTCTGTGCACAGGCCTATCCCTATCAGTTACTGTCCCTGGGTACCCAAGCCCTAGTGGCTAGTCCAAACCGTGGCAGCTGGTAGGGGCTCTTCACACAGAGAAAAGGAAAATTAAACAGTCAGCAGTACAGTAATTCCATTTTGGATTTAATGTGGCAATTCAACAGGAGCACCCTGAATTAGTACTCACGACCTCCAAATAAGATAGGGTCCTTCAATGTCAGCAGGGCTACTCTTGAGCTCTAAGAGACTCCTCACACATTTATATGGTAAAAGAAAGCACTATACCAGGCAGGCTGCATCTGTATCCCGATCGCAATTACTGCACAATACCCGGAGAACACAAGCAGATTCAGTTCTGACAGACCGAGTGCACCCGCAATTCCTCCAGTCTTCTACAGGGTGAGCCTGGTTTCTACTCTTCAGATATCCTTTGATTCTCTTCACAGGACGGATTCAGTCCTAACAAGCAGTTACACAAGCTGCAGACTGGAACTCTGGGCCTTACACACGTTTTTGACTAAAACTGCACACTGAAAAAGCACAGGGCTCCTTCCTTCTTCACTGTCAAAGCTCAACTGAAACTCCAACCGACAAAACTGGCACTTCCTTTGAGTTCCTCCCAGTTCTTGACTGGATTGGCTGTCACTCACAATAGACTGCTGCTGTTGGTCCAAAAAGGCACTGAAGTCTAAACTACATCTCCCAGAGTCACTGCCCATACAATCCTCTTGAGGCTGGCTCAGATTATGAGTCCAAGTTCTGATTCGTCCAAGGCACCATTTTAGAGCTAGCTTACCCCACACTGATTGGTCCAGTTCAGCAGTTCAAAACCAGAATGGGGAACTAGGCAGACACTGTTCTGACTGCAAAAGAAAGCAGGTTAGACAAACTGTAATTTCATTATCACTCTAAATGGTTTCTGGCAAACAGTTACATCTTTCAGATAGGTTCCTTTGCACCCTAGTGACTGCAAAATGGAGGAATTGGCAGCTTGAGTGGTACTCAATCAAAGAAACACACAGTCCCCCATACAAACTAATTATGTCTGCAAGCAGACAGCTCTTAAAGAGACAGTACCAGAGGTTCTAAAAACACTCACTGATAAATGGCTTAAAGGCCAAACACCATTCAGGCTTGGAGCATTCAAGCAAGCTCCTGGAAGTCTTTTGGGAACCCCCATTTTCAGGGGGGGTTACACCTGCAAATGATGGAATGCTGCCCTATACTAACTGCCAGTGTTCTAAACTCCTCAGATTTCACTTTGTGCCTGAAAAGTCTAGTCGCTCAGAGTGTCGCTCTTCTACTTTACATTCTGATGTGAAGAAACTTACAAAAATACTGTAAGTATCTCCTTTTATTTAATTTGCTGCCTTATACTTATTGTTTACTGTTAAAACTTAGTTACTTAATTTTTGCCGGTTCCTCTCGGTTCGGTATAACCGGGAGTGAATGGGGTTAGTTTTTAGTTAGTTGGGGTTTTCTGACTAAAAAACCCCATTAATTTCTTAGTTTTTAGTTTTAAAACTTATTTTTGTAACCGATTTTCTCAGTTACTGAAGCGCTAATCCCGGTTCACTTTTGTTCCTTCGGTTCGGTTCCTCCGGTTCTTATTGGTTCCAGAACCGATTGCAACCACTAAGTTTTGTTTGAAAATTCTTTCTAACTTAGTGGTTTACTTTTTTATCGATAAAATGTCAGTAAAACCGAAGAAAAAGACCAGTGAACCCGGTTTTAAAAATTGTTCACAATGTGGGGAAGTTTTTGCCGAGGCAGATGGAACACAATTTGTGTGTGGCCTACCTTGGATATGAGCATCTTAAGGTGGAATGTGATATTTGTAAAACATTCCCTGAAAAAACTGTAGAAAAACTCCTGGAACAGCTGAAAAACAAACTTCCTGCACTCAGGAGCCCATCTGGCTCTGACCAGCCTATACCCCTTGTTAATGTGGGTGAAACCACTTCTACTGTTGCCTCTACCCCTGAGACAGGTAATGAAGGCACCAAGAGGGGTACTGAGCCAGCTAACTCCCTGGTTCCCTCTAAGAACTCAAGAAAGTTAAAACACGTAGAGCCCCCACCTACTAAAAAGGGGACTTCTGTGCCTGCCTCCAGTATGCCTTCTCCCCAAGAAATTGCCCAGGCTTTCAGGGTAATTCAGGCATTAAAAGGTCTAGTGCATACTGATCAGCAGCCACCTGTCCCGACCCCTGTGGGACAGCCTGGCAGCACAGGCAAATCTTCCTTCACTGAAGAGGAAGAATACAGTGAATGGGAGGAGGAGGAAGGGGAACCCATTGAACCAGAGGTATCCCTTGAGCAGCAATTTGACTCTCCTCCCAGAACATCTGAAGATTACTCCTCATATTTTACTTTTGTGAGAAAAATGGCTGATGCACTGGACATCACCACAAGGGAGGAGATTGAGAATGAAGAGGAGGTGGAGTATTTAGAAATGCTGGGGCTAACCCCACTGGAGCTCTTCCTTCCTGTAAATAGTTTTCTCAAAATGATGCTCTGAAACTACTTCAGCCCCCTAATTCCAGCCCCCGACAACAGTATGGACAAAAATATCAGATGGAACGGGAAGGGGCAGAGTTCCTCTTTTCCCACTCAGATCATCAAGGGGTTGTACAGCAAGCTTCCTGTGATAAGACTAGGATCCCTCTAGCTTCACACCCACCAGACAAAGACTCTAGAAAAATAGACAGCATGACAAAGAAGGGGTATTTGTCAGCTTCTTTAGCCATACGACAGGCACATTTTCAGGCCTACGCTGTCCAGTACCAGAAGTCCTTGTGGCATTCGGTTTTGGCCATGGCTCAGAAAGGCCCCTCACCCCTGTCTGACAACCTGGCAGAAACTGCCAGATTTGGGTTAGAGGCGGCTAAATGCCAGTTCCAAATGGCTGCTGATACAAATGACACTGCAGCCAGATGGATGGCAAATACGGTAGCCCAGAGAAGATTTGCCTGGCTACAGGCCACAAATCTCACTCAAGACACCCAATCAAAGGCTCTTGATTTCCCTCTAGAAGGAAATGCACTATTCGGGGAATCAACAGTGACCTATATGAAAAAGGTGGATGAGTACAAGGCCACATACAGAAGCAACTCAAATAAAGAGAAGGCTTCACCATCCACCAAGCCTTATGGAAGGGGTTGGGGGCCCGGGGCAGGTCCTTCCACACCAGACCCTTTTACCAGCCAGTGGCCACACCCCAGTACCAGCAGTACCCCCAGCAAGGGTACTTTAGGGGCAGGGGTAGAAGGGGCTCTAGGCGAGGGTCACAGGCCCAGCCTCAGCCCCAAGCAAAACAAACACCCTGACGCACAGGCTGCCTCCTCCTCCCTGTCGGAGGCTCTCATTTCCTCCAGGCTTGGCTAAGCATCACCACAGACAAGTGGGTCCTGGAGATAGTGAGTCAGGGTCTGTCTCCGAACTTCAAATCCCTTCCTGCTAAAAACAAAACAGGGTTTTCAGTTCACCCTCCTTAGTAGAAAAGAAACTGTTGGAGGCAGAGGTTCGAAATCTGCTGCTAAGAGCAGTAGAAGCTGTCCCAACCCACCTCAGAGGAAGGGATTTTTACTCTAGGTACTTTCTCATCACAAAGAAAAATGGGAAGTGGTGGCCTACATTGGACCTCAGAGCCCTAAACAAGCATCTGAAAAAAACAAAGTTCAGAATGGTAACTTTGGCACTGATTCTGCCAATACTCCAAAAAGGGGATTGGCTGGCACCACTGGACTTAAAAGATGCCTATTTCCACATCCCCATAAGGGAGTCCTACAGAAAATATCTCTGGTTCAGACTCCCTTCAGGTCATTACCAGTTTTCGACCCTGCCTTTTGGCCTTTCTTCGGCCCCAAGGGTGTTCTCAAAGTGCCTGCCAGCAGTTGTGGCACGTCTTCGAAGGCAAGGGGTCACAGCGTTTCCATACTTGGATGACTGACTGGTGGTAGGGAAATCACCAGACCAAGTCAGACAATATCTATAGACCACCCAAGGGCTCCTGGAGTCTTTGAGGTTCCTGATCAATCAATCACAAACTTCAGTCCTCATTCCTGCACAAATCCTGCAGTTCATAGTGGCAGAGATCAATACCCTGCAGGGCAGGGCTTACCTGCCTTTGGACAGAATCAGAAATCTCCAGCTGATTGCAAATTCATTCAGCCTGCACAAACACAAAGCTGCAAGACAGTTCTTGCAGTTACTGGGCCACATGGCTGAAGCAGCAGGCACAGTCTTGGGCTCCAGGTTCCAAATGAGGGACATCCTGTTCCACCTCAGGGCTCACTGGGGTCAAAGAAAAGACCCTCTTTTCAATGCCCATCCCAGTAACAAGGACTTTGGTACAAGCACTGCAGTGGTGGAAAGAGGAACCCAATGTAAGAGAGGGGGTTCCCTTTCAGCGAGAGTCTACAACAGTTGTTCTCACAACAGATGCATCTCTCCTGGGCTGGGGTGCTCATTTAGGGGATCACACAACCCAAGGCATTTGGTCAGCTGCAGAGTTCCTCCAGCATATAAACTTGCTGGAACTCCGAGCTGTGTTTCTGGCACTAAAAGCTTTTACAGCATTGGTGCAAGGGGAAGGTGGTGGAAGTCAGAACAGACAACACCATAACAAAGTACTACATAAACAAGCAGGCAGGCACCTGGTCGGGTCCTCTCTGTACAGAAGCCATGAAAATCTGGACCCTGGCTTACTCCTTGGGAGTATCTCTGCAGGCAGTCCATCTCCCAGGAAAAGACAATACCCTGGCAGATGCCTTGAGTCGAATCAATCAGGCCCACCACGAATGGACTCTGAACAGACAAGTGTTGCAGGTGATCTTCAAGAGGTGGGGCACTCCCCAGATAGACTTGTTCACATCCCACCAGAACCACCACCTGCCACAGTATTGCTTCACAAGACCAGATCGGCGTACACTGCCTCTGGACGCCCTGGCT
The DNA here is from genome assembly GCA_016271365.2 of Neoceratodus forsteri. Lineage (NCBI taxonomy): Eukaryota > Metazoa > Chordata > Ceratodontiformes > Ceratodontidae > Neoceratodus > Neoceratodus forsteri. The sequence goes on along the minus strand of CM057454.1, from coordinate 261,883,359 downwards.
CTGGATTGATCAGGGAAGCATCTGTATGCCTTTCCTCCCTTTCCCCCTGGCATTCAGGGTACTGCTCAAGCTCAGATCCCATTTTGCATCTCTAAGTTTGATAGCTCCAGACTGGCCCAGGCAGCCATGGTACTCTCTTCTACTCTCCATGTCTGTAGGCAAACCAATACACCTCCCTCGGAGGCACAACCTGCTAACCTCCAACCAGGGAACCCTGCTGTATCCGAACCTCAGGTGTCTCAATCTCAAAGCTTGGTGCTTGAGGACCTAGAATATGCTAATTTACACCTCTGTGAAGCGGTGTTAGACATTCTGAGAAGGTACAGGAAACCCTCCATTAAGAAAATCTATTCTGCAAAATGGAAAAGGTTTTCAATCTAGTGTTAAACTAGAACACTGGTGCCAGTACAGGCTGGGGTATCAGCTGTTCTCGACTACCTTTCTCATTTACATTTCCTGGGACTGCAGCCCAGCACTTTGAAGGTTCACCTGGCCGCAGTGTCTGCTTACATTTCTGCTGGAGCAAAGATAACAATGGCCTCAGAACCTATCTTTAGGAGGTTCTTTAAGGGTCTGGTCCATTTGCACCCCCCCCCCAATCAGGGATCCAGTGCCAGCGTGGGACCTCAATGTGTGCATAGCTGAGCTCGTGGGACCTCCTTTTGAGCCCATGTCTTCAGCTCACCTAAAATATGTCACATGGAAAACAGTTTTCCTATTGGCAATGACCTCTGCAAGAAGAATCAGTGAACTTCAGGCTCTCTGCATTGAACAGGACTACATTTCATTCCATAAGGATAAGGTAGTCATAAGGACGAATAGAAAGTTCCTCCCCAAGGTGGTTTCAGATTTCCACCTTAACCAATTCATTACCCTGCCTGTCTTTTTCACTGAGCACTCCACTTGTGGTGAAAGACGTTACAGTGTGGGTGTCAAGAGAGCTGTCAGCTACTACAGGACAGAAAACTCTGTTCTCGACTTATGGGGATGTGGGAAAGGGTAATCCAGCGTTGAAAAGGTCCATTTCTCAATGGATAGTTCAGTGTATCCAATTCTGTTACACTAAAGCTGGTAGGGAGCCCCCAACAGGATTGAGGGCCCACTCCACAAGCAGGACAGCTGCTACCTTAGCAGCTGCCAGAGATGTTCCACTGGTTGATATCTGTAAAGCAGCTACCTGGAAAACAGTACACACCTTTAGGAAGCACTACAACCTGGATATTCAATCCAGGGGTGATGCTAGGTTTGGCACAGCAGTCCTGCAAATTCTGTTTCCAAAATAAAGTTCTGTGCCCACCTCCAGTGGTACTGCTTTGTAGTCTGCAGAAAGTTATGAATACCTGAGTATTACTGGGGTTAGAAGAAAAAAATTACTTACCATAGTAATCTTGTTTCTTCCCAGTGATACTCCGGTATTCATACCTTCCCACCCTACCTCCCCTTCCAGAACCTTAGCCTCTGCACTCTGAATGCTGTGCAACCAGAGATAGTGTGTGTGTGTGTGTATATATATATATATATATATATATATATATATATATACACACACACATATACCACATTTGAGTACAGTTTTTAGCAGATAGGGGTCATGTGTTTTACCCCTCTTTTCAGGTGTTTCTGACATTATGGGGTTTTCTTTCATTGTTGTGTTCTCCCTCCAGTGGGAGGTTGTTATTAGGAGGTTCGGGTTTTTTTTCAGTCCTAAATTATTTTGATCATTAATACTTACAGTATTATAGTTCCATGGGCCTGCCTTTCCAGGCTTCTAGGAAATCTGAGGAGTTTAGAATACTGGCAGTTAGTATAGGGCAGCATTTGAAAAGTTGTCACATGCAAATAATTCCATCATTTGCATGTGTTCTATTCTCTCTGGGTAGCCCTACCTACAAGGCTTACTGCAGAAAGTTATGAATACCTACGTATCACTGGGAAGAAGCAAGATTACTATAGTAAGTAATTTTTTCTTGTAACATGGAAGTTAATAGCAGTCCAAATGACGTGCATTGACTGGATAGATAACATCATGTGAGGTAGTTGCAGCGGGTATTAAATCTCAAGTAATGTCCGGAGGCGCAGTACCACGGGTGTCGTGTGCAACAGAGTGGCACAGTATGTAAGCGCGGGAGTGCACGTAATTTAAATTTGACAGTTTGTTTCCTACCCACCCACCCAGGCTGCCCGTGACCACTCGACGCACAGTGTTGTATCATTGTGATGGATAGCTTTAACGCTACCTTCTCCATATGTGGAGTAATGGGTATTCAGTCATGGGTGGACAAACAGAATTGGGGGAATTTAACAGAAATGCAAGGAACTGATAATTTGAAAAGTGAGCACTTTGCGATATGTCCTATTCTGTGCGGTTGCCGTGTAGCTCATTCGTGAGTAGTAGTCGCGGCATGTCCTGCAACAGTTACACACAGTCCCCTGTGTCTATGTCTAAATCTCATTTGTCGGAGCAGAGTGCTTCAGTTGTTGGCTGCAGAAGAAAACAGAAAATGAAGCATTTAGAACAGGGGACAGAAAGCAGTGAGTAATCTGTGAAGTCCCAGAGACATGCTGTATTCAATACTGATGAATTGAATGATTTAGAGCAATGTAAAAGAGATCCCAATACTCAAAAGAACACATCCTGGTCTTGTAATGTGTTCAGCGACTGTCTGTCAGCACAGAATATCTCAGTGGGTATCAGTACCTTTCCTATCCCTGATCTTGCAAGTCTGAAGAGAAAGTTTTATGCCACTGTTCTCACTGAAGAAAGCAAGGAGTATAGCATTAGTTTCTACATTGGTTTAACAGCTGTCTTAAACTGCTACATAAACAGTGTAGATGTAAACAGAAAAGTAAATATTGCTACAGATCCACAGTTTCAGTCAGCCAACAACGTCTTTGTTGCTGTGTTGAACCAGTACAGAAGAGCTGGCTAAGACATTTCAACATACCACCCCAGGATCAGTGATTCAGATTTAAACAAGCATTTGTCAATGCCGAATGTTTGCTTACTGGCATTGGCAGTGGTAGTGTAGAAGTTACAGAGCTGCGTAATAGGAATGGCAGTGAAGTATTGAACTGAAGCCAACCCCACCACCACCCTGCAGAGAGTGACAGGCATTGGGGTGTGCATTTGGGTCGTCAGGCATAACGGCCACGCCATTTCACCACACCCCACTCTGCAGAGACTGACAAGTGTCACGTGTTCCTTGGGGTCTTTGGCCTTGTATGCAACCCCATTTCATTAGGAACACGGGTGATGGGTGTATATAGGAGAATGGGTGAAGTTTGGGGCCGGAAGAGTCCAAGGCATACCTTGATGCCTCCCAGTGGCTGTAGGGGTGAGGAATGGTATGAGCATCACAGGCAAGAATCCCAAGTCACACCCCTGATTCCTGTCATTCTCTATAGGGTTGGCGATTTAGTTGAAAAGCCTAATACCTCAGGCATTCGTTGGTATTTTAACTCCAAATTTTCAACATGTTTGTTTTAGACCCCCCAATGAACAGGGGAATATCAGTTTATAGCTAAAGCTGCTCATGCACAGTGACTACGGGATTTAGTGACCACAGGTGCAAAAATATTCTGAACAGGATGTAAAAATGACAGCTGTACTGTTTCATGGGGAGGTGTAAAATGGCTATGCTGCAAATGTGTAGTAAAAAATATTTAGAAAAATGGTGAAGTCACGAGACATAGAAACTGTGCAACGACACCCGTTATATAAGTAGGTTGGGGATATTTTATAGCAGATTGTCAACTCAGGCATTTTGGTGCCTCCATCATGAACAGTGTCACTGTGATTTTCTTTATCTGTGCCGAACAATGATTTCCCACAGCGACCACGCATCTCTGCACTGAAAGTGTGAAACACACTTTGCCCACGTTGGGAAAAATGCCACTGGTGAAAATCTGGACTGAAAATATTACAAAAGTCATGAACTAATGAGGATGCGTGGAAACTGCACAATGCTCACTCGTAACACAGTCATTTATGGACTTTTGTCACCAAATTTTCAACATAGCCATTTTAAGACTTCTGCTCATGAACAGTGTAACTGTGATTTTCTTAATCTGTCCTAAACATTGCTAAGACACCAACAAAGTACCATTGTGCGCTACATGTGCGAAACACATTTTGCGACATATGAAAAATTGCAGCTGTACTGTTCATAAGGAAGTTTAATAAAATGGACATGTTGAAAATCTAGAGTGAAAATATTAATTTGCAAACTTACGAGCATGCATAGGAACTGTGCAACACACGCCAGTAAAAGTCATTTTTAGGAATTTTTCACCAAATTTTCAACACAGCCATTTTAAGACCTCTGCTCATGAACAGTGTCACTGTGGTTTTGTTAATGTGTCCCATACATTGAGTTTGCACACCGACTGCGCCATTGTGCGCTACATGGGCGGAAACACGCTTTTGGGCAGGATGTGAAAATGACAGCTGTACTGCTCATAAGGAGGTGTGTAAAATGGCAGTGTTGAAATCTGGAGTGGAAATATTGAAAATTCGCAAACCTACGAAGCGCAGTGGGAACTGTGCAATGCACACTGTAAAACAGTCATTTTAGGAATTCTGTCACCAAATTTTCAACATTGCCATTTTAAGATTCTGTTCATGAACAGTGACACTGTGATTTTCTTAATGTGTCCCATACACGAGTTCAAGACAACGATCATGCCATTGTGCGCTACATGGGCGGAAACACGTTTTGGGTGAGATGTGAAAAATGACAGCTGTACTACTCATAAGAAGGTGTGGAGAAATGGCAATGTTGAAAATCTGGAGTGGAAATATTGAAATTTCGCAAACCTATGAGCGTGCGTAGGAACTGCGCAACGCACGCTCGTAAAACAGTCATTTTTAGGAATTTTTTCACCAAATTTTCAACATAGCCATTTCAAGACCTCTGCTCATGAACAGTGTCACTGTGATTTTCTTAATTTGTCTCGTACATTGAGTTCGCACACCGACTGCGCCATTCTATGCTACAGGGGCGGAAACACATTTTGGGTGAGATGTGAAAAATGACAGCTATACTACTCATAAGACGGTGTGATGAAATGGCAATGTTGAAAATCTGGAGTGAAAAATATTGAAATTGACGAACTTACGAGCTCATGAGGCAACATTGTTAAACAGTTATTTTTTAATTTTACATGGTTATTTTTCCCTTCGTGTTATTTTTGCGGTGTGCTGTCTTGAAGGGTGATTTCGCAGTCACCGCGCCAAATCACCCTTCGAGCCCTAATAACGCCATGACAGTGATATTCATTCATGAGAAGGGGTCCCAAAACCCCATGCGTTGAAAAATCTGGTAAAAATTCCCAAAATGCCTGAGATATGCAAAAAGTTGAACCCTCCTATCTAGCCCATTATACAGCTTACGGCATTTCCTCAGTTTGCGGTCGGCTTTGAAGAGTGCAGACGGTTCTGGGTCTGGACCGGAGGCAAGGAGGTAGGGGGGGTGTGGGGAGGCTGCGCAGTGGTGGGGTGCAGGTTGTGGGAGGGGTTCAGAGACGCCACTGACCATTTTCATTTTACAGGGTAAAACAAAAAAGACTTCGTGGACCGGCTGGCCACGCTGGGGTGGCTCCCAGCTTGGCACAAGGACTTTGGGGGCGCTCAACCGACGGGGATTGGGCACCCCGCCGGCAAAAAAATATAAAAACTCGTGGATGTTTGCCACGCTGGGGTGGGCCCCAGCGGGCACAAGGACTTGGGGAGGGCATTCAGCCGACGGGGATTGGGCACCCCATTGGCAAAGATTGATTGCCACGCTGGGGTGGGCCAGCGTGGCATCAACTACTGGGAGGGGAGGAGACATGCAGCTCAGCCGACGGGATTGGGCACCGGCCGGCTATACTCTGCCTGCAAGGGGCGCAAGACGCCCAGTGGCTGGGAGCGCGCTGTGAGCAGCTTCATCGCTGCTCACCTGCCGTAGCTCCCCTTTCAATCAGTGTTACTGCATTTTGGAGCGGTCACAGACAGCTCCAAAATGCATTGGCTTACAGGGCCACGCCAGCACAGTGCCTGAATTGGAGGAGGTGACACACTCCAAATCTCCGATGATGGCACTATGTTTCTTGCACATGCGTGCAAGCAAACATAAAAAATTAGGACTTGTAAGAAGTTGTCTCCAGAATCAGCATATGATTTGGTCCGGGGGTGTGGTTTGAGCTCCAGCTTGATTTGGCCAGAAGGGGGAGAGAAGGGTTAAGGCAATTGAAGCAGGGTTCATTTGAAATAAAAAGTGATGAACATGGACAGGAATTCATAGCTCTGTCATTTAACGAAACAACTAAAAATCATGGTAGAGTACATGAGCCAAGTAAACAGCTTTTAAGAGGTGTGTTGTACTCACAGCCTGGAAGTTGTGATTGTCCAGTGTCCATGTTAAAAGAGTACCTGTCAAAGTGTCCTAAAAATGCACCATTTTTGTATTTACATCTCCTTAAACTTCCCCAAGAAACACTGGATCATAAGCAGTGTTGGTACAGTAGGCAACCCATGGGCAGAAATCATCTTGGTCATCTCATGCCCCAGATTTCTGACGATGCAGATTTGTCCACTAGACATACAAATCATTCAATTAGAAGCACTGCTGGGCACATGTTATTGGAGGCTGGTCTCGCATCTTATGAAATCATGTCTGTTACTGGGCATAGATGCGAGACCAGCCTTCGTAATTATTGGAGTCCTTCAGACAAAGACAGGAAGAAGTAGTCCTCCATTCTATGTACATCGGATCCCCAGGAAGCAAGCCTGACAAAAAGGCAAGCATTATCAAGTGTGTCAGGTGGGAAACAGACAGAATTACCTGACAGTAGTAGAAAAAGTTGTGAAGATGAAGTGCCCATAGAAGGTGTTCAAAGGAAGGATCAGTTTGAAAATGACGCAAGCAGTCCTTTTCCAGAAAGAAAACAAGGTGAAAGAGCAGGAGACGTCCCACACATGCATGCAAGACAGTGAGTCAGCATGGGAGAGTTGCCGTTTAACCCTTTCAGCGTCTCGAATCTCACCATGACTGGAACAGTAAACTTCAATTATTACGGTGGCAAAGATTTTGGATAGTAAGATGCATGTCGCTTACTTGACAGTTGAAGGCATGCGTTGCAACATTTTGAAGTTGTTATTGTGTAGTTAAAGTTACTGAATTGATGCATTCTCAGTTGCTTGTTATTTTGTCCATCGGTAATATGTAAATGAAGCTGTAGTGAACTTCAGAAATCCCATAGTCCTTTTCTGCACCATCGTAGTAATATACATCTAGTATGTGAGGTAAAATACGCAGTAACGGACAGCTGGAAAGGAAAAGATAATTTGTTATTGAGCAAAACCTAGCGAACAGAGCACAACAGTTGAGCATTACTGCTGACATTGTAAATAGATGTTTAGAGGAAGACGTTCGATTTTGTAAATATGAAAATGAGTGAAACATCTTTGAGGAGAAGTGTGCTACAACCTCATTTTAAAATATTAAAAGTGTTATTAAAATTGTTTACAGACATGCATAAGTGATTAAAACAGTTCAGAATGTGAAAATGCTTGTAGCATGTTAGTTATGTTCAGTAAAATGAGCAGATGTTGAAAAATTGGAAGCAACCATATAAATTAAATATGGTTAAAAAAACAGGATAAATGTGTTTTTATTCACATATTAAAGTATGTAAATTTTAAAATAATAATTACAATTTAAGAAATAATAATCAGCATTGAGGTTTGTCCATGTTACAAGAGCAGTTAGCCCCTCGAAAAGAGGCTTCTACTAAGGAATTAATGCATGGTTGGGTGGTTGTAGGCACTTGGCCTTCACCCCCCAAGCCATGCATTAATTCCCTAGTAGAAGCCTCCTTTCTCGGGGCTTAATGCTTACTTCTCTTCCTGAGGTCTAGCCCCAGACTGACAGTTTCTCTGACTGGTAGGCATTACATGACCCTGCCAGACAGTGCAACAAATTGTTACATGCAGATTCTAAGTGCTCTTAAAGGGGTGTCAGCTAAAAATAAGCCCCATGCTTGATGTGTACTTCACATGCTGTACAATCCCACAGCTTCCACTTACATACTGTGTGACCCTGAGCAAGTCACTTAACTTACCTGTGCTCCCAGGTTGCACCTGTAAAAAAGCTTTCAGCTTAGTGTGCTATTCCTGGTTAAACAAATAAAAAAAAACATACTGTACAAACTTGTGTAGAGGATATGCTATATTACAATAATCATTTGGTAACCAGTGATAACAGCACCTGAATGTTAGCACCCGCAAATATAGCTTGTCAACATGACAGAGAAGCATAATGCTGACACAACGTGAATGGAAACTGATACATGACAGCCACAGTGAATGAGGGCACCTGTCAGGTGGACTGAACGTCAGAAGAGCAACTGGCATTAAGAGAGATTAGCAATAAGAGTGACAAACAATAGAGTGACTGCCAATAAGGGCGGCTGGACATTAAAGCAAACACAAAAAGGGCTATTACCAATGAGGATGAACCCCAAAATATCACTCGCGCGCTCACACACAACACTCACAGCCTATCCACAAGTATTGCCCACGCCCTAAAGGGACACGCACACATGCATGGCAGGTGGGTCCCCAGTGCACCGTGTGGCCTCCCCCGGTGCAACACCCACCCACGGAGCAGTGGACCAGCAATCCCCGTCCCTGCCCTACGCCCACAAACCAGGTGCTTGCCACACAAAGCCCACTCCCAGTCATGGCATGGCAGCGCCGCCACTCTCCCCCCCCCCGGTAACGCTGCCGCACATGCACACAGGGCTGCCAGACCCCTGCCAACTGGAGGCGACTCATTGGTGCAGGCACACCCAACTCAAGCGAGACAAGCAGGGGACAGGTGCCAACAGCATGTCGCTCAAACCCCCCCCCCCCAGCTACTGCTGTGTATGCTCGTACACCCCCCATGCGTGTACAGTGTAGAAGCTCCCCCACCCCCACAAGCGGTGGACTGTGTTGCACAACACCACATGCAGCGGGCACCTCCAGCCACAACACAGCGTCATCAGTCCTGCAGGAGACTGAAACGCCTAGTGCTGCTGCAGCCATCAAACCTTCATCGTGTACGGCATTAGGTAGTGCGCAGGCAGGCAGGACAGTGTATAAAGGCAATGGTCGTGGGTTCGAGTACGAACAGTGACACAACACGGTGTACAGTGAGATTCACATCCTTGACAGGAGTGTGCCTGTAATGGCAGTGCACTCACCCATTGGGAACACGGTGCAGAATCCTGTTTGTGCAACGATCTATAGGGTCCATCTGTGAGAGCACAGCTCTGCATCACAACGCTGAACACATGCTGCCATAGCCCAGAGCAGTATCTTTTGCCCAGAAAATCCCATCCTTTGGTAGGTGCTCCCCTTTTCTACACACTGCCTGCAGGATGTGGACATGCACCTGAAGTTCTGCCCCCTCGTGACATTGCCAGTCACGTGACCGTGTAGGGCTAAATAAGGCAGCTGCCTGCAAAGGGAGCGTGTTTTAGGACTTTTGGCATATGTAGGATGGAGAATCCAACATCTCTGCAAAGCCAGAAGGGAAGACCCCTACTGTCCCTGTTGGGATATGTATATCGCAGAGATAAGGAGGTGAGGGGGAAGGTGTGCTAGTGGTGTGCCCAGTACAACCGCTACAGATGCCCTGCACACCTGCACATGGTTGCAGACCATATGTTGCACCAGGGGCAAAGCCACAATCACGTCACTGATGTCAGTGATGTAGGTGTGCGCAGGGTCATGGCCAATGTCAGTGCCAGGGCATGGACAAGTATGAAGAGCACTGGACAAGTGATCATCCAGTGCACCTCGGAGGTGACGGACGCTGTGGTGGGCAGGCTGCCTGTCCTGAAGAGGACAGTACAGCGTGTTTGGCAAACTGCACGGGGCTGCCCAGCCATGCCTGCAACTGTCCGGGACCTGGACATTCCTCCAGAGTACCGTGTCACCTGTGCAGGGGAGCCCTTCCTCCTGCATGACAGCGGCCAGACTGATGATAAACCTCTTCCCAGAGGAGCTGGGAGTATTCAAAGGCCCCACAATATCCATTCCTACTCTCTGTAATGGCTTCTCCACTATGGGCAAGGGAATTAGGCGGCTTGGTTTTCCTACCCACCATCCCTATTTCTTGGCATGGGTGACAAGGCCTGCAATACTCCTTCACCTGCTGGATAAGTTGGGCCAATAGAAATTCTGGGCCAATCGCTGCGTAGTGCACGCAATTCCCAGATGGCCAGACATGGGAATATCTTGAGCAACCACTCATGGTACCCCTGGGGAACGACAAGCTGCCTGCCCACCACCCCTCCCTCTGTCTTTACGTCCTACGTATACATCAGTCCATTGTCCCAGTAAACTCTGTGCTTCCCGTCACCTCCCAGTGCTCCATCAGAATCTGTCCAGGCCCTCAGCCTCTCTAAGCTAGGGTCATTTTTCTGAACAGCTGCAAAATCTTTACACATTCCCAAGACATGGGACAGGTCCCCTCCAGTTTCTGAACTAGGGTCCCTAGCTCTTGCATCAGGGTCACAGCCCTCTCTAACCCTCTGACTATTGGCTATCCCTCCTTCCTCTGAGTAATCCTTGGCAGCTGTTCTATTAACTGCTACCTGGGGAATTTCTACCCCCTTTCATTATTCTCCAGCTCAGTAGACACAGGCTGGGGAACCAGCCTCCCAGTGTTTTCCACAGGGGCTTCTGTGGGGTCCAGGGAACTACAATTTACCTTTGCTGCTTGACTGCGGGTAACTGTACACACCATCCCCTTTTTGAGATTGTTCCTGATAATCACATCCCCTTTTTGAGATTGTTCCTGATAATCACGTTGAGGGCAAGGTTTTCTGCCACTGCAACTTTTTGCACAGTCTCCCCTGTCTCACCCAGTCCAGGAGAACACTAGCAAGTGGCAGTGTTTTCTCCTCCCCAGTGAATCGCGGTACAGTAACAAATTGATTGGCTATAAGCTGTTCAGGCTCAACCAACTCCCCTTTTACCAAAGTCAGGGACACCTCTGTTTCCCTTAATCCATGGGTCTGTACTCCATTCACAGTAACTGGGTGTATGTGCTCCTTCATGTTTACTGGCATGCTTTAAGGGATACACAAACAACCCACTTCTTTCCCAGCACCACTCTGTGTGCCCTGTGCCTTTTTAGGACACTGTCTTGCAAGATGTCCAGACTGCTTGCAAACCCAACATTCATTTCTTTTACCAGGCAAATCTTTGCTTTGTAACCTGGGGCTGCATGGTTTTGGTGGAGGGTTTTAGCTGTCCTAGAGGCATGCTTTTCCCTTTCTGCGCTGCCACGCCTGCCCCATTCCCTCTCAGAGCAGGTCTGCTCCTGGCATAGCGGTCCGAGAGTTCGGCAGCCTTCTGCATTGTTTTTGGATCTCGGTCCTCTAGTCAGGTTTTCAGCTCTGCTGGGTACACCCACAAAAAACTACTCTAAAAGTACAGCATTCTCAATTTTTTCTACAGAGTCTGCTTGTATCCCTTCCCACCAACATTTTAAAAACTGACATTGTTTAGTGGCTAGCTCCTCATAACTCATGTCAGGGCTTTTCCTGAGCTTACAGAATTTAACTCTGTATGCCTCTGCTGTTAAATCACATTTCTTTAACAAAGCAGATTTAAGTTTGCCATAACCATTACTGTCCTGATTGTCCATTTGATCCAATGTGTCACGAGCTTTCCCGGTAAGCAGTGGGGATAGCTGGAAGCTCCAGGACTCTTCTGGGAATGATTACCTGAATACATACTTTTTCACATATATGCATCCATATCTTCCCCCTCTTTAAATTTAGCTATCAGTTTAGAATTTAATTTGTATCCCAGTCCTGGAGTCTCAGGTTCACCCATGCCACTTACATGCTTTGGTGCTGGTCTTTGAAGTTATAGCTTCTCCTGGTCAAATTCCCTCTGGCACTCGCTCTCCTCTCGCTCGGCCTCTCTCTGAAGCTGTTGCTCTTTTTCCTTGGCCTCTCACTGCTCTAGCACGGCTTCTCTCCGCTCTCGCTTCTCCTGTCTCTCTCTCCATCTCCATTCTCCTCTGTTCAAGCTCCCTTTGCTGCTGGGCTTCGAACCTTTTCTGTTCAAACTGCAACTCCATTCTCGGCAGCTCCATCTGCAGCCTGATCCCTTCGGGTTCCAGCATGGTGGCGACCTTCCCCTGCTGCGGTGGCTCTTGGCTTACTCTGGTCCCGCTGTCCTCCTCCCTGAGTCTGGACACTGCGCTTGACCCTGGCCCCTCCACACCCAAGGTTTGGTCCTTTCCAGTCACCGACTGTGACTCGAGGTCTTGGGCATCAGCTGCCACAAGAGCCTCCACGAGGTACTGCTTGATCTTCCTGGACATAAAGTCTCCACCACTCATTCACGCTAATGGGAGTACACCAGTGGCGCTAGGACCTAGCGGGAGCAAACTTTTTCAGGAGGGCCAGTGCCTGAGGTGGAGCTGTGAGAAAGCGGCACCACGAGCATGACTATCTCAGCGTCGACCCTCCAACCACCTCAGTTCCTTTCTTCCCACCGAGTGCACTTCGGTAATGACATCGCTCGATCACCGGGAGTTAAACTTCACTAGCAGCTTAGTTCAGTTTATTGTTTTGTTTATTATCTCGAATCAGTACTGATTATATTTATGAATTCTGACTTGTACAAGAGAAGTCTTCAGCCCTCCATTGTCGGAGTCGACCATGAATGGGTCAGGTGACAGTAGGGAGACTTTGCATGAAAGCTGTTCAGACAGCCGGGCCTGGTCCGGTCCGCCGCCCTCCCCAGTGGGGGGTTCGACAATGGACCGTCCAGTGCTCAGGGTGATGGGCGGTCCCCAAGGAAGCATAAACGGAAGTGGTCCCATTCTCGGCACCGTTCGGCCTCGAGTTCTTCTTCAGCTCAAAGGTGAAGAAGAAGCGGCATCAGTCGAGGTCACCCTCTGCACGCCCATGCCAGACTTGTCGGTTATTAGGCCAGGTGCCGGGTCTCAACTCTGGAAGTCGGAGGTTTCTGTCTCTGGTGGCCGACCTCCTCGACACAGGAGCTCCTCTCCACCTATTGGAGGAGTTTCCAATGAGCAGTTTCACCAGTGGGCTGCTCTTATGGAGCAGTGGGCTCGGAGGTTGGTCCAACTGCCCGAGCCAGCCTGTCCAACACCGGGACCTTCAGGCCATTCAGTTTTGGACAGGCGGGTGGGGCTGTTGGGCCTTCCTAGATGAGCGGCGCCTTCTTCGGTGCCATCAATCTGTGCTCAGGTGTCTATCCCCCCTCACACAGCTGCGGCACAGGGGTCTACACTGATACCGCTATGTCCTGCCATTGTTCCTTTTTTTCTTCCAGTTGCAGTTTTCTAACTCCTGTGATGTTGCTGTCATCTGCAGTGCCGACTTCTCTGGTGCTGGGGGCTCAGTCGGCACTGTCTGCGTCACTGTGGGCTCTTTTGGCACTGCCTGCGATGCCACGGGCTCTGTTTGTGCTGGCTGCGGTGCCGCGGGCTCTGTCGGGGCCCTGTTGGCACCGCGCTCTTTGTTGGTGCTGTGTGCGACGCTGTTTCCGATGACGGATCCTTCTTTTTTCTCTGCGCCCTTTTCCTCGATGGTGCCAGGGATGAGTGCGGTGCCTTCTGGTCTTTTTTTTTTCCCCAGTTAATTTCTTTTCTTCTTGGTCCCTGGCGGCAGTTCCTCCTGTCAGTCTCCCAGCCCCATCCCCCGCTCGTAGCTCAACCCCCAGCTACCACACGGCTTCCCCCCCCCGCCCCCGTGGTGGGGCAGTGGGGATCCCTCAACCTGTCTCACACAAGGATTCAGTGCTGGAGGTGTGTTTCTGCCAGTTGCGGGAGCGGCGCCTGTGGGGACCGACCATCATGAAGCATGCTAGGACCATTTTCCACCTAATTTTTGTTCCCTCAAGCCGAGGGCGTACAGTGACGCCCAAGGAGCGAACGTGCACACTACCATATGCATTCCTCCAAATATCTTCCTCAGCTTCCCCTGCTGTAGCCTTCAGTGCCCCTAGCTCCCAGCTACCGCTAGGAGCCAGTAATGCACCGAGTGCCAGTATCCTCCCCTTCCCCGGAGAAGGAGAGCAGTCCAAAGGACGCTCGATCCTTCTCCTCCCCACCGACCCCCAGTGTCCCGTGCTCGTTCCGGAACACGGGTCGCCAGAGTGGTGTGGTGTGAGGTAAGGCGTCCAGCACCTCAGTCCTCAGCGCCACTGGGCCCGCGCCACCTGGTCTTCAGGGGTTTTCAACTCCGATTCTTTCTTCTTCTCTTCTTCCTCCTTCTGATTTTCATTCCTTTCTTGTCTATACAGTCCCCCCTGGACTGTCAGGAGATGATTTTGAGCTTGATCCAGATCTTTGCCTGGGTGATGATGTTGATGCTGACACTGCCCTGGGGGCGGGGATCAATCCTCCTGCAGAGCCTGTTGTTGAGGACCCTTCTTTAAGTCTCTGCTCAAGAATTTAAATTCTATTCTTTCTCTCCAGACCATAGAAATCGATCCTAGGAAGCTTTTACGTCTCCAATATCTTCATGTCCCAGAAATCCCTATAGATTTAACCCCTCTGGTACAGCCCTCTTTCGAGACCCTTTCACAGATGGTGTGGAAGAATCCGGCTCTTATTCCTTCTGTGGCCAAGTCCATAGATAGGAAGTATTCCCAAGGATCGCCCAATTTTGGCTTCACAAGCCTTTGCTGATGCCATAGTGATCCTGGCAGAGAATGATAAGGCTGTCCTACCTCAGGAATCTACAGCCCGGCCTATAAACAAAGAATCTCACAAGATAGACACCGTAGGTAAGAGAGTCTTTGCTGCCTCAACCCTGGGCGTGTGCATTGCCAGCTACCAGGGCTATTTTTCTCAATATGAATATCTTCTTTGGTGTTCGCTCAGAGCAATGGTAGAAGGTCTGCCTGAATTGGAGGTTGACTCAGAGCTACTTTAAACCATTACTGGGGGTATCAAGTCCAATATCCAACAGGTTAAAGCTGCAATGGATGCCTTCGATACCGCTTCCTGGGCGGTGGCTGGCATTTGCACCTGTCGCCACTCTTGGCTGCATAGTTTGGGCTTCACGAATAACACCCAGCAGCAAGTCATCGCCTTACCTTTCGACGGTATGTATGTGTTCGTACCTCAGGTGGAGCAAGCACTAGAGGCCACACGGAAGACTAGGTCTGCCATTAAGACAGCCAGACCTTTGCCCGTCCCCTCCTGGGGGTGGAAACAAGCGCCAGTTTCACAACTGTCAGTCCTTTCAAGACAAAGGCAGAGGAGGATTTAACAGAAACCAGAACCCTCAGCTGCAAAACAAAGCGCAGCAGAAGGCACAAGGCCCAAAAGTGCCCAGTACCACTTTCTGAGTTTCTGGCCCAGGTCCCGCCTCAGCTGCCCGAGGGGGACTCCTCCTTGGCAGTGGGAGGATGTCTCACTTAGTTCTACAACTAGTGGAAATCTATAACATCAGACAAATGTGTCCTCAGAGTAATATCCGAGGGGTACTCTCTCAATTTTTCAGAAACCCCTCTGGCTCATCCTCCCAAATGACAGCCCAGGCTGTCGGCGGTACAGTTAGACCTTCTTGCTTCTGAGGCACAAGGCCTTCTGAACAACAGGGCAGTAGAAGTAGATCTTACTTCAAGAGGGCTCTTGCAGTAGGTATTTACATATTGGACTGACCCGCCAGGCATCAGGAACCCATGGAAAAATTTCTAGCTAGCAGTCTGTGGCGGGGGATCGCCCCCACCTCAGGTGACCGACGTCATGCAACATCAGTATAAAGGGGCGGTCCCCCATGCTCGACTTCCAGTTCTTTCCCGTCGTCAACTTGTGAAAGTTCCTTGCGGTAGAGTTCAGTGTTCGTCAGTCGTTAGTCGATTCAGTTTTTTACCATTTTTTTCGCTATTTGTTATCTCTCTATACGCTGTGTATGTCGTCCCCGATGCCTTCTGAATCGCATAAACACAAGTGCAAATCATGCAGTTCCCAGCTGCCACATAAGGGCGGCCATTCCCTGTGCCTCTTCTGCCTAGGCCCGGATCACCCTTTGGAGAAGTGCCAGCACTGCCAGCAATTTAATTTGGCTACTCAAAAACAGAGGCAGCAGTCCCTGGAGGCCCACACTTTAAAGAAAAATATGGCATCCATGGAGAAGAAGTTAAAAAAGTTGAGGCAGGCGTCCACTTCCCCCGAAGGCCATAAAAAGAAGAAGGAGGAGCACTGGGAGCGGGATTTGACTCCACAGCCTCCAGCCGAAGTTGCGGTTCTGAAGGTAACGTCCCCTCCGGGGGACCGCTCCATGATGACCGTCTTGGCAGTGTCCAAGAAGGTGTCGTCCCTCCTGTCGGGCTTGTGCTCAGGCCCCTCGGGTACCTACAGGGTAAAGAAGGCCTCTGCTCCCGGGAAGACCGCTGCCACGTGGCCCTCAGGTATGAGTGGGTCCGCTAAGTCGGACGCCGGTGCCACCGATGTCCACCCGGACAAGACTGGTAAGCTGCTCGCTCCTTCAGGAGGGCTCACAGCTGCTCTTTTGCCCGACAAGACTGCATCTCCAGCGAGGCCTTTATCGAGCAAGGGATCCGATAAGTTAGACGTCGGCTCCTCTGATGTCTGCTCAGATCCGGCTGATAAGCCGGACGTCGGCCCCTCCGACACCCGCTTGCCCGACCAAGGAGCCTGTGTCAGACCCCCTCGACCAGTCCGCGCCCCAGGCTCCCTGCAATGCTTGTTGTTGCCCTCTGAGGTCCCTGTGTCTCCTCTGCTGACCCCCAGGGATTCCAACCCTCCCTCCCCGGTCATCACAGAGGACTTGGACATGCTGCCATCAGGGCCCCCTCCTTCCAGACCAGACACCCTGACGCCGGACCCTCAGATGCCGACCCCGACTGACGTCCCCCTGCCGGACGGCACTCCCACGCCGGGCCCAACGCCCACAGGGCCAGCTTTTCCTTTGCCTAGCCTGCCAGCTGGGCCTCTGCCAGTTTCCTCTGCTCCACCAGAGCCCCTGGCCCCTGAGTATCCGACACCTCAATACCCGGTGCCGTCTTACCCGGCACCACAGTATCTGACGCCACAGTACCCAGTGCCTCAGTACCCGATGCCTGGCTTCCCGCCATTGGGTTATAGATACTCAGTGTACGAATATCCTCAGTATCCATATCTTCTCCTCCTCTTCCTCCTCCGCCGCCCACTCCCCAGCCGCCGTCGGATTTGAAGGAGACTCTAGCCTCCTCGGTGGGCTGAGATCAAGGCTCAACTCACCAGAGAGGTAGAGAGTCATCTACTGACACCGGACCCTTCACAGGATCCCCTGCGTCAGAGATGGGAGGCTCCCTCCCCTTTACCCGACACCAGAGGTGAACCCTCGGGCGCCAGGGGTGGGGAGGATACGCATCCCAGAGAGTTTCCCAAAGGGACTGTCCCTCCCCCGTGTAGGGAGGAGTCTTCCTCTCTTTCGTCGGAGACCTCTGACCCGGACTCAGGGGGACGCTTTGGCCCAGATGATGAGCCTTGTACTCTAGATCGACCTAGGCCAAGGACCCCTCCGAAGTCTCCTCCGGAGGATCCTTCTTTTCTGGAGCTACCGAGAAAGATCCAGGAAGCTCATCATTGGCAATCTCTGGAGCCAGATGCACAGCGTAAAAAGCTCGCTGACCACTTGGATCTGCCCGAGACCACTCCTACATTGATTCCACCCGGATAGAGCCTCACACGGATCGTGTTTCCACTATTTGGAAACAACCTCCCACGTTAACTCCCCTTCCGAGGAAGGCAGATCAGCTATATCAGGCTCCTGAGGGAGTAGATTTCTTGAACCTACACCCTAAAGCAGACTTGTTCGTGATTAGTGCTGCTCACGTCCACTCCACTATTCGTAAACATCTCGGCTCGTCTCCACCTGGCAAGGAGTCTCGGCTTCTGGACCAATATGGGAAGAAGATCTATGCATCTTCTACCCTGGGTATTAGGGCTCTGAATTATGTAGCACATATGGGGGATTACCAGAAGGCCATCCTTAGTTAGGTGGAATCAAAGTTAGACTCCCTTCCTGAGTCCCAAACAAAACAGGAAGTGGCGGATCTTGTCCGTTCTGCTCATTCGGCAAGTTGGCACATGCTTCATGCCACTTACGATGCAGTGGACACAGCTGGACAGAGCTCGGCTTTCGCCGTAGGCCTTTGGCGTCATGCCTGACTCCTTGTGTCAGGTTTGGTCCCTGAAGTGCAATCCACTATTCAGAATGCTCCCTTCAGGGGTTCAGTGCTGTTTGGTGGTAAAGTCAAGGTCATCATTACCAACCTGCAAGAGAAGGGCACTGCACTCAAGTCTGTGGACTCTTTGTACAGACCCCCTCAGGGGCAGTGGCGTCCTTTTTATAGACGTAACCAACAAAAACCCAAACCACAGGGCAAATGGGCCAACAAGCATCGGGCCATTACAGCAACCAAGACTTCCCCTACCAAAAAAGCCGCAGGAGCCTCGTCTGCTGCGCTGTCCCAGACCTCCTGACTCCTTGCCTCTCGCACTGCCTCTGGAGGTCCCAGAGGAACCAGTAGGAGGGAGATTCTCCTTCCATCTACCGGGTTGGGAGAGGATAACGTTGGATGCTTGGGTGCTCCAGTTGACTACAGCAGGGCACTCAATAGAATTTCTACAGGAACCACCCCGAAGACCACCCCCCAAGTCATCTTACTCCGCAGAACTTCTTCCTCTGGTCCTAGAAGAAATTATCTCCCTTTTCTCAAAGGCGGTGATAGAACTAGTTCCCAATCACCTTTGGGGGACGGGTTACTATTCACATTTCTTTCTAGTTCCAAAGAAGACGGGAGACGTGAGGACTATTTTAGATCTCAGTTCCCTGAACATGCTTGTGGAGTACAAACGCTTCAGAATGCTCTCCCTGCAGGGCCTTCTGCCTCTTCTTCAGCAGGGATTGTGGCTGTGCACTTTGGACATGCAGGATGCTTACCTACATACCCCCATGTGCCCGTCCCACAGCAAATTCCTTTGATTTTGCTTTCAGGGGGACCACTACCAATTCAAGGCCCTCCCATTTGGTCTTTTCTTGGCCCCCCCAAGTATTTACCAAATGCCTGTCTGTGGTGGCAGCCCACATGCATACCTAGGGAGTTCAGGTATTCCCATACCTGGACGATTGGTTCCTGGTGACCCCATCCAGGGAGGAACTCCTACACTCTCTGTCTCTTACCCAACAGGTTTTCACCAGTCTGGGTATTACCATCAACCAGGCAAAGTCCCATTTGGTCCCTTGTCAATGCCTCCAATTCATAGGGGCGATTCTAGACACGACTGTCGGCAAAGCCTTTTTGCCTCAGGACAGGGCGGACACCTATCAGACTCGAGCACACCTCCTGTCCAGTCGCAGAAGGGTCAGAGCCAGGTCAGTCCTCCACCTCCTTGGGCTAATGGCAGCTGCCATTCCGACAGTCACCACGCACTCGGCTCCATATGAGGATTTGTCAGTGGACGCTTCAGTCTCAATGGAACCAAACACTGGATGACCTAGACCAAGAGGTACTAGTTTTCGACCCCATGATCAGGGACTTGCAATGGTGGATGGTACAAGAGAACCTTTGACAGGGAGTTCACTTCAACATCGAACCCCCCTCCCAGACGTTGATGACAGATGCCTCAGGAAAGGGCTGGGAAGCCCATTTCTGGTCTCACAGGACTCAGGGCAGCAGGTCGTGGTTCGAACAAAATCTGCATTTAAATGTGCTCGAACTCAGAGCAGTCCTTTATGCCCTCCAGGCCCTCTACTCCTCCATACTTCCTGGTCATCCCCTCATACAGACAGACAAACATGTGCATAGTCTGGTATCTCAACAAGCAGGGAGGAACACGTTCCTACCCTCTAAGCAGGGAAGCAATGAGAGTGTGGGTCTGGGTACCCAGCACAACCTTCACCTGACGGCCATTCACGTTCCGAGAGAGCAGACCACCTCAGTCGGTCCACAGCCAGGGCCCACGAATTGGAACTGGATCAAGAGATCGTAGACAACATTTTTCTGCAATGGGGAACCCCTCAGGTAGACCTGTTTGCGTCTCCTCAAAACGCAAAACTTTCCGTCTTCTGCTTCCTCGCTTCAGGGCGAGGCATTTTTTTAGCAGGATGTTCTGTCTCTCGACTGGAGGGACAGATTCGTCTGTGCCTTCCCTCCTATTCCCTTAATTCCGAGGCTCCTTAACAAGCTCAAATCAGAGGGGCACGAATGATCCTCATCGCTCCATTCTGGCCCAAGCAAGTTTGGTTCTCTTTTCTACAACAGTTTTCAAAGGAACCTCCACTTCCTCTTCCTCTATTGCAACACTTGTTGACCCAGGATCAGGGGACCCTTGTTCATCCAGGTCTCAAATAACTTAATTTCATGCGTGACTCCTGTAGACGTAGCTAAAGTCCACTTCGGGGTTTCCCCGTGTGTAGCAGACATGTTGGCAGCCTTCCACCAGGTCCACCTGCGCCATTAAGTGGAAACGGTTTGCTATTTGGGCCACGTCAAAGGACTTCGAACCTTTCTCTTGCCCAGCTAACAGAGTCCTGGACTACATGTGTCATCTCTTCGATCTGCGTCACAGCCATTCCTCTTTAAAGGGCCACATGGCAGCGATTTCAGCCTACCATTTCCCCTTCGGAGACGGGACTTTTGCTCAGTTGGAAGTCTCT
The DNA here is from genome assembly GCA_016271365.2 of Neoceratodus forsteri. NCBI lineage: Eukaryota > Metazoa > Chordata > Ceratodontiformes > Ceratodontidae > Neoceratodus > Neoceratodus forsteri. Next base: position 261,862,662 of record CM057454.1, on the reverse strand, counting down.
AAGACATTCCTTAGAGGGGTCCTCCATTTGAGACCCCCTATCCACATTCCTGCTCCTCCTTGGGACTTGAATTTTATTTTTGAGAAGCTTACTCTGTCTCCCTTCGAGCCAGCAGCCTCAGCAGATTTAAAGTTCCTCTCTTGGAAGACTCTCTTCCTAGTGGCCATTACTTCAGCTCTTCGAATTTCTGAGCTTCAGGCCTTGATGTGTAAACTCTTGTATTTGATTTTTCACAAGGAATGTGTGGCTCTGCGCACCAACCCTAAGTTTCTCCTAAGGTGTTGGGTGAATCTACGCTGTATCAATCCATTGAGCTACCCGCTTTCTTTATGTAACACTCCAGTCAAGGGGAGTACCTCTTGCATACTTTGGATGTCCACAGAATACTGAGATACTACACCACTCAGACTAAGGATCTCAGGAAATCTGATCAGCTTTTTGTCTCTGCTCACAAAAGAGAAGGCCATGCTGTTTCCAAGCAATGCCTATCTAAATGGTTGGCTCATTGTATCACTTTCTGTTACGACAAGTACAACAAGACCCTGCCAGGTCAAGTCAGAGGTCACTCCACCAGAGGAGTAGCTGCCTCTGCGGCTTGTTTCAAGAATGTGTCCGCCACAGACATGTGCGCAGCCGCAACTTGGACTTCTGTCTATACCTATATGAAACACTACCGTTTAGACATTGCCTCTTGCCGTAGAGCAGGCTCCGGGTTGGCTATGCTTCGAGGTCTTCTTTCATAAGACGTGTTCAGCCAGAGGTTCTATACCATGGATAGTTTTCCTCCTCCCGAGTGCTTTTCTTTGTTCCAGACTGCTTGGGACTCAGTCCTGTATGTAAATACCTACTGCAAGAGCCTTAGATCTTCGAGAGAGACTCTTGCAGTAGGTATGGCCTTCCCCCCCTCCATCTCCCTAAGCTTTTTTGGCTTCTTTTCCATGAGGGGGAAATATCCTCTTCTCTTCTCTTTCGTCTTACCTCTTTCGGCCCTTGTCGGGAAAGAACTGGAAGGTGGGCGTGGGGGACCGTCCCTTTATACTAACGTTGCATGACGTCGGTCCCCCTCCAGAGACTGCTAGCTAGAAATTTTTCCGTGGGATTCTGACGCCTGGTGGGTCAGTCCTATATGTAAATACCTACTGCAAGAGCCTCTCTCGAAGATCTACTGTTACAGTAAGTTCTTACGTAACTGTACTTTCCGCTGGGTCAGTGAAACACAGGTTTCTACTCCCATTACTTTCTAGTCCCAAAGAAAACCAGCGGCATACACCCCATTCTGGATCTCAGAAAGTTAAACAAGTTCCTACACATGGAAAAGTTCAAGATGATATCACTCGGTACCCTGCTACCTTTGATTCATCGACACGATTGGCTAGCTTCCCTGGACATGCAGGATGCCTACCAACACATCCTCATACACCCAAAGCACCACAGATACCTAAGGTTCGTGGCATTGGGTCAGCACTATCAATTCAGAGTCCTGCCCTTTGGGCTATCCTCAGCGTATCGAGCTTGTACAAAGTGTTGTACAATTCTCATGGCGCACCTCAGGAAAATCGGAATACAAGTGTTCCCATATCTGGACAACTGGCTCCTAGCAAGTCCCTCCAGGCAAGAGACTCTGGAGGCCGTGGCCATGACCTCAGACTTCCTCACATCCATGGGAGTCCTGCTGAACTTTGACAAGTCGCAGTTGCAGCCATTCCAGAAGCTCCTCTTCATAGGAACTCTTCTGGACACCTCTTGTGTGAAGGCTTTTCTTCCAGAGGACAGAAGGAGCAATATCTTGCAGATGCCCTGATACATCAGAGAACACAGCTCAGTCTGAGCTCTCTCGATGCAACGAATGCTGGGTCTCATGGCATCCTCGGTGTTTACTGTATCTTTGGCTCATCTCCACATGAGAACCTCTCAGTGGATGCTTAGTACTCAGTGGTCCCCAACCACTCACCCTCAGTCCTTTCTCATCAAGGTGATGGAACCTCTGAAGAGGTCTCTCACCTGGTGGTCTCAGGAGGCCAACCTTCTGGAAGGATATCCCTTCGCCCCTCTGGATCATCAGATCTCCATTACCATGGATGCGTCCCTGATGGGTTGGGGAGCTCACTGCCGGGATCTCCACACCCCAGGGTATGTGGACTCAGGACGAGTCTCAACTTCACATAAACATCTTGGAAATGAGAGCTGTCCTCTATGCAGTCTGAGCTTTGCCGTACATACTCTGTCACAAGAACATTCTCCTTCAAACAGACAACAAGGCAGTGATGTACTACATCAACAAACAGGGCGGTGCACACTCTTACCCATTATGCAGGGAAGCAATGAGAGTGTGGGAATGGTGCCTGGAGCACAAGGCTCTGATTCAGGCGGTTTACCTGCCAGTTCTACAAAACGAGCTGGCAGACCATCTCAGCAGAAGGGAGGTGAATCCTCAGGAGTGGTCTCTCGACTTAACTGTCGTTCAGTCACTCTTCAAAGAGTGGGGGAACTCCAGACCTGGACCTTTTGCATTCCCACTCAATGTAAAAACTGCCTCTCTTCTACAGAAATCCAGGACCTGGCATTTTTTGTCAGGATGCATTCAGGCTGCGGTGGACAAAATGCTTTCTACATGCTTTTCCTCCTCTTCCCCTAATTCAGAGGGTACTACTCAAATTGGAGTCTCAGGGGCAGAATGATTCTCATTGCCCACTTCTGCCCTTGGCAGATATGGGTCCCACCACTCAACAGACTATTGGAACCCCCCCCCCCGCCAAAAATGCTTCCCCTTCAGATGAACCTTCTGACCCCCGGGTCCTGTGGTCCATCCCAACCTGAGGCCGCTTCACCTTCACGCTTGGCTCCTGAAGAGAGAGAGGTGAATAGGTTCAATGTTTCTCATAGAGTTTCAGATATTCTTTTGGCTGCACGTAAGCTGGCCACTAGAAAAACCTACACAGCTAAATGGAAGCGTTTCTCTATCTGGTGTGCAAAATCCTCTTGGAACCCCTTTTCATGCCCACTGAATAAAGTCTTGGAGTATCTCTTAGACCTCTCAAACACAGGTCTGCAGTACTCCACAATCAAAGTTCATCTTCGTGCCATTTCAGCAAATAATAAGCCTTTGCTTTGCATGTCGCTGGCTCAGTTGCCCGTGGTTAAGAGGTTTCTTAGGGGTATTCTGCATACTAGACCTCCTATTATACGTCCAGTTGCAGCCTGGGACATTAACCTTGTGCTAAACATGCTCACTCATAAACCTTTTGAGCCTCTATCCACTTGCGAGTTGAAGTTCCTCACTTGTAAAACGGTCTTCCTGGTGGCCATTACTTCAGCCCGTAGAGTTTCTGAAATACACGCACTGGTTACAGACCCCCCATACACTGTATTTCACAATGACAAAGTAGTTCTTAGGACTGATCCTAAGTTTCTCCCTAAGGTTGTCTCAGAATTCCATCTAAACCAACCATTAGTCCTTCCTACCTACTCTGTGAACTTCCTGAATGAAGGGGAGCTTACCCTTCATTCGCTGGATGTTAAGAGAGCGTTTCAGTTCTGTCTGGATAGAACAAAAGAAATCTGCAAGGCTCAATAACTGTTTGTTTCCTTCAGCGAGAACCGGCTGTGTCAACCTGTTTCTATGAGATGCATTTCAGCATGGCTGGTGGCATGCCTTCGCCACTGCTATTCTATGACACAGATCAAGCTGGAAGGCAGAGTGTACGCTCACTCTACCAGAGCAGTCGCGGCATCTCTGGCGGAAATCCGTAATGTGCCCATTGCAGATATTTGCAATGTGGCTACCTGGAGTTCTGTGCATACTTTCATTAAGCACTACGCCTTGGATGTCCATGCCAGACGACATCTATCGTTTAGCAGGATCATTCTTAAAGGACTTCTGTCCTAAGCACGTGAGCTCTTTATCTCCTGCCACCCATCTCGGGGATTATTTAGCTCTGTACTCTCCCATTAGTGTGAATGAGTGGTGGAGACTTTATGTCCAGGAAAATATGGAAATTGCATACCTACCGTAATTCGTGATCTTCTTGGACAAAGTCTCCACCACTCATCCACACACCCACCCACCATCCCCTTAGCTCACTTCTCTGTTTATGATCTTCACTCCCTCAGTGGCTGAGCTGTGAAAACTTTATTGTTGACCCTTCTTACACAGGTCATTCGGACTCTCTTATGTCCAATTTTAGGTTAGTCCTTCTAGGTTATTACGCTGCACTTCCTCGGGAAAAAGGTACTGAGGCGGTTGGAGGGTGTTATAGATAGTCATTACCGCACGCAAGGGCTTGTGGTGCTGTTTCAAGAGTTTCATCTCAGGCGCCGCCCTCTTGAAAAAGTTTGCTCCTGCTAGGTCCTAGCACCTCTGGTGTACTTCCATTAGTGTGAATGAGTGGTGGAGACTTTCACCCAAGAAGATCAAGAATTATGGTAGGTACGTAATTTCCATTTCCGCCTCTCGCAACAGACTCCCCTCTCCTGGCACAACTGCCTCAGGTAGTCTGCAGTGTACTCACTGTAATTGGAAGCCATCTTCTTCCCTAATCTATGGCTACACTAGCTTACACTCGAAAAAAAAAAAATAAAACAGGTCGGGAACTTAGACTGTAAGCACAATGATATAGTTCTTTATATTTAAATCACTGCTTTATTTTACATGTGAGCTGTTACAGTTATCAATCTGACACACTGGACTGTTAATGCTTGTGTTACCAAATACTTTTAAATCCCATCGCTGCCACCAGATCTGTCACAAACGCACTCTGCAGGTCAGGTCCTCTGCTCCCACAGTGCCAAACTTCAAAATGCAATATGTGAACAGGAGACAAACAGGGTAACCCTCCTGTCTGTTTTGGGTCTGAAACACCTACTAGTCTCAAGTCCTCAGGTCAAATACGAACCCTTTTTGCTAGCACGCCCAGTTAACAGGATCAAAAATCACACTGTCTTTAGGGAAATGCAGTGCAATACTTCACCCAGTGGGCACCCAGCCTGGTTCACAATTCCCCCTTTTTGACTCAGTTGAGACCTAGGTATTTTTTTTTTTTTTTTACTTTTGTGCATATGGTAGCACACTATAAGCCCTTTAACAGTTATGTCAGAATTATCAACACTCTTTCAGCATTCACATGCAGAATGAGAAAAGACTCCGGCAGAATTAAGGAAACCAAAATGTTTATTAAAATAAAAAAATAGTAAATACACACAAAACACAGAATATATATACATAAAAGTTTACAGTCCAAAAGAAATGGAAATTACAGAAGCAAAACACCTTGTACTTGAATTTCTAGTTCTAACTCAGTTTTCAGTTGGAGGTTACCTATTCTTGACAGACGTGCCTTTTTGTCCTGAACACAGTTTGTGTGTTCTCTTAGGAGCAAAGAGATAGAGAAATTCACTCCTTTCAGCCAGATTGATAATAAGCCACATGTCCCTCCCATCCTGTGAGGTCACAGCTCATGAGGTCACTGTTAGTCCTGTAATTATTTTGTATCATGACCAAGTATATCCCAAAGAGTGTCATTTTACTGCTTGTTTGAAATCTGCAAAAATAGCAATATTAAATTATAACAGTCTCTTTCCTATCAGAGCATTCCCTTTGATCTTCAGAAACACATCCTGACAGCTATTGTCTCCTAGTGGTGAAAAATGTAACAGGTATCTGTTAAAAATTGCTGCTTCCTAAGATTTAAAGAAATGCAGACTTATATGGATTTCTGGACTTCAAAGTAAATTGATGGTTTGCAATATGTTATAATCTGGTGTCCCTATAGTCCCAAGAAGTCAGTTTTTTGGGGGTTTTTTTAAGCCAGCGGTAACCAGCAGGCTAGTACATTTCCAAAAACCTAATATCCCAGAGTGCCTTGCTGGCTGCCATATTTTCCCAGCAGAATTTCCAAAGAAATATATATTTATATCACAATTATTATACAATACAATAACAAATAGATAAGCTGAGTGTGTCAGTACCTTCCTGTATATTATCATAAGCATGCTAATCAGGGTGAAGCACTGCTCCATACTTTGGATGTACATAAAATACTAAGATATTGTATTGCTCTGACCAAGGACTGCAGAAAGTCCTCTCTATTTTTTGTTTTGGTCACCTCTGACAAAAAGGGTGTTCCTGTGTCTAAATAATGCCTATCCAAATGTCTGGCACATTGTATTACATGCTGTTATAGGAATTGCATTAAGAAACTTCCTTGTGCTGTTCCTGGTCACTCCACAAGGGATATGGTCACTTCTGTTATCTGTTTCAAAAACGTCCCTGCTGCTGACATGTGCTGCAGCCGCTGTTCATACTTTCACTAAACATTACAGTCTGGACATTGACTCTTATAGATGTACTTGGCTTTGGGCTTGCTATACTGCAAGGCCTTCTGCCTTGATGACATATCAGACTGTGCCATCCTCCTAGTTTACTTCGTACTGCTTGAAAATAATTCCAAAGATGTGGTCTAATGGAGGAGGTGGCCTCAAAGAAGACAGAACAGTTATGTAAGAACTTACCATAACACTAGATCTTGGAGAGAATCACCTCCATTAGACCATGCCATACCCTTCCTCTTTCCCTGTTTTGCTTTCATTGAGGGTCCTATCAGATGCTGTATCTAATACCTTACTCCCATGCATCCTATCTACAAGCCCATTCCTCTCTTTGTATACCAGGTGCTGGTCTCATCCCCTAGTTCTTCATGGCTGGAGGTCCTCCGAGGCTAATCTCTGGCATAGAATTGAGGAGTGATGGGGCTGCCCATGTTTATATACACGTAGATGCTGCACATTATTCTGGGCAACCCCAGGCTAGCAAACGTTTCCGTGTGGTCCTAGCATTGATGGCAAGACAGTTCCAAAGGTGTGGCCTAATGGGGGAGATTCTATCAAAGATCTATTGTTTTGTTAAGTTCTTACCTAACTGTTCTTTTGTTCTTCTGCTTCCGTCCCCCTAGGAAATGTTATAAAGTGTTTGCATCCAGAACAGCTACTTATGGGGCGGTACTGAAGACAGTGATGGAGCATGACAAAGGAGTTTGTCTTTGGCCTAAAGTAGATCTTCCTCCTCCCCTCCTACAAGAGGGGAAGAGAGTTCCTTGAGGGTCCTAAGGAAACATATTCTGTAGTTTGGGAGACCACTCGTACTGTACAGTTGTAAGCAGGTATTGCACATATTCCGAGTGTGTGAGAACCACGAAGCATAAGTGACCTTTTCTGAAACCTAAGAATGTAAGTGAGACCACAACCAAACAGCAAAACGATCCTATAATCATAACGGATGTTTGTGGTGGATTTCATCTTAAAGCTATCCCACTAGTAGATAATGCAGTCCAATTTATAACTGAACACAGTCAGAAGAACTCGAGTTCTCTACAAGGAATTTAGCGTGATGTTGTACTGTTTGGTTAGTTGTTTGCTTTATTTATTAAAATTAGGAGACCTGGATAGGTACACTATGCCACTGCTCATTTCCAGAATCAACCATATATTTCCTATTATGTAGTCAAATGGAATAATTACTGCAGAAAAGTCAGTACTGTGTCTTAGCAGGTTGATTAGGGGTTGTTTGTATAGTTAATTCATTTATAAATCATTTATGGGTATATTTTTCATATATTTTAACAGGGAGAGAACAAGAAACCAGTTAACTATCCTTCTCTTTTGAGTCATACAACGTCGATGTTCCTGAATCATCCAGTCATTCCCATGGCTGTTCACCCTAACCATGGATCACTTTCACTGCTGAATGAGTTCTCTCCTCTCAGTTCACCCTTGCCTTGTGATATGGAAATAGTTAATCTGAGGACAATACAGTCCAAGGTATGTATATTATTTTTAACATATATGTATATATCGTACAATATGTATTCCAGCTATAATATTTTAATAGAACTAAATCAGTTCAAAATGTACATTTTTCTAGTGTAACATTTTCCAGCCTTTTGACATGGTTCTATATGTGTGAATTGGTTTCCTCCTGTTTCTTTTCATTCCCACAGTTTTCTGCTCCCATTCTGCCCACCAGCCTCACATTGCACTGCTTCACTCATGCCTCTTGATCCTCTGGATGGCCTTCCATCAGGCCTGTAGATTCTGGCAGTACCCTCATGAGTAAAGTACAGTTTTTGGGCACGAGGCAGCCTGCTTTTTGTTAGTCTGCCCTTTTAGCTGCAGCGAATAAAATACAGACATTTAGGCTCCCAACAGCCAGTTCATTGGTGTCACCCGAGGGGGCATCTGGTGACAGTGGCAAGATCTGAGTTACGAACCGCCAGGATCCACCTGCAAAGACACTGGAACCTCAGATGTGTTCTTTAGGCCAACAGAGCCCGTGACAGACACATGTGAGTGTACCAGATTATAAGGATGCTCTTTCAGATTATTTATCCACATTAGTTTTGCTTCAGGGCCTGGATACATTCTGCAGGCAGAAAACTGTGACGATTTGCCTGGTAATAAAGTCTGTGTGACTCCAAGGATTTCACAGACGGAAGGTGGAGGAGTGTCTTACGAATGGTCAGAGGTCACTGAGACCTCCTCAGTACTATTGTTTATTTGATGTACTGTGTTTATTGCCTTCTTGATTGAGGTAGCATGCTGAGTGTTCCAGTGGGCAGAAGTTCTACTTGTTACCCATTGATCATGAACTTGATCCTATCAAACATTGGAAATGCACTTAAGTGCTTCCTGGTTTTCCTGCATTCTTGATAAGCTGTTAGATAAGAGTTGGTGGTCCTTGACTTCAAGGGTCAAGTCTCCCTGAAACAGACAAAAAGTGATCTTTTCCGGAACATTGCTTATTAAATAGTAGACCCCGCTTATCTCAGATGTGGCAATCTTCAATATGAAATAACATGGCTTTCGTACACTGGCAGTAGTAGCAAAGTTCATGGGCATGTCATTGGATCACTGCTGACGGTGTTGCGGAGACCTAATGGCCAACCAAACCAGTATATTTTGGGTGTGCCTGATATTGACAACCAGTGGGCAAGAATCAAATGTGGAGCTGGACAGTATGTTCTGGCTTCCAGATGTCATCACCCAATCCTTGGTTCTTTTGGTTATTTCCTCTCTAGAGAACAGAATAAGAAGACACACGCAGCAGCTGTTACTAGTGTTACTAGAAGCCAAGAAAGTTCTGACCTGGCTAGGGCATATCTAGTATAGCCCTGCCATTTCCCTTTGGAAACAGTCTCCTCAATCTAGAGTTAGAAAAACTCACTTACCAGTTAAAGGGGAGCTCTCATCTTCAGGATTTCTTAATCTCTCAAAGCCCATGAAAAGCTACTTTGAGTGACCTATTATGCTTACCTGTAAATGTTAGCAGTCCTAAGCTATTCAGATGTAAATCGGCCTGCAGTTAAGAGCTGGGGTCAGCCATGTGTTTTTGGGCTTCTGACAGGCAAGGCTGTCACCGCAGACTTGGCCCTACTTTGACTGCAGATAATCCAATAGGTTAAATAGGAAGTTAGCTATTTTATTAAGTGTGTTTTAATGTATTATTATACAATGGCAAGAAAGAGTCTTGGGCTGTGATTGGTCACAGTAGGGCTGGACCCATGGCGTTACCCCAGCATAACGCCACAGGTCTAGTCTCATCGCTGTGAACCAATATGGATGAGCTTATGGACCTCTGTTTTTGCATCTCGTCTTAAGAAAAAAAGTATTTTTCCATACTAATAAAAACATTCTTTAAAATTATTTTTTATTTTATATATAACAACAAGCCATTGTATAATAGGAGTAATACACTCCAGGTGTGTGTGGGGTCACGTTAACGCCCACGCTTGGGTCATTGGACGCACTCTGCCTGCGGCCTCGTGCCCCCCCCCCCCAGGTGTGGCATTATCCCAGCACCACACACACCCTGTCATGCATTATTCCTTTATTACAACACTTTCAACATTTATAATTGTTTTATATGTGCATTGAAACTAGTGAGTTATCACCTTTATATTTCAAACTGTTAGTAAAAATAATCCAATAGAATTCTGATATTGATTAGTTAGAAACATAGAATTTGATGGCAGATAAGGACCACTTGGCTCATCCAGTCTGTCCATTTCTCCCTACCTACAACTCTCCTGGAAAAAAGTGCAAAATCATGCACTTAGGGCACAAAAACCCAGGGACGCAATGCAAAATCAGTGGAGAAGTAGTGACAATCACTGAACAAGAAAGAGATGTGGAGGCAATCATATCTGATGACCTCAAGGTAGCCAGGCAGAGCAGCAAGGAGGTTGAGAGGGTTAGTGGGATACTTGGGTGCGTAGGGAGGGGTATCACCAACTGAAAGCGGGAGGCGATGCTGCCTCTGCATAGGTCACTGGTGAGACCCCACCTGGATTACTGTGTCCAGTTCTGGAGACCGCATCTCCAGAAGGGTATAAACAGAGTGGAGGCTGTCCAGAGGAGGGCAACTAAAATGGTGCAGGGTCTGCATCAGAAGCCGTATGAGGATAGACTAAAGCATCTCGGTACATGCACCCTAGAAGAGAGGAGGGAGAGTGTGGCTGTGGAAGAGGCTTACAAGTAACCTCACAGGGGTAAATAAGGTACAAGAGGTGAATATTATGAAACAAAGATGCTGGAGGAGGTAGATTCAGGAGGGATGTGAGGAAGTACTTCTTAGCAGAAAGTGGTGGATGCCTGGAACAGTCTTCCAGCGGAGATGGTGGGGACAAAAACAGTGCTGGGGTTCAGGAATGCATGGGATTGGCATACAGCAATCTTAGTAGAAAGGGAAGGGGAGAGAAGGAGCCAGAGATTAGACAGGGTCTGCGGTGACACTGTAGGTACGGAAAAATGGGCAGACTGAGTGAGCCAAGTGGTCTTCATCTGCAGTCAAATTCTGTGTTTCTGTGTTATGTGTTAGGCGCCAGAACAAACTGCTATTGAGGTTAATCCAGATGTACTAGTCTCATTAATTCCCACCAAGAAAAGAAACAGCTGATCCATGCATTGTCTTGTAGGTTACAAACCCTTCACTCCACCTGCGCAGACTGAGACAGACAATGTGCTTTGGAGAAAATGGCCACAGCCGTGTATTTATTAAATGGAATGTAACAAACAGTTACAGGCAAAGTCAGCATAATGTGCACAACAAGATAGTCATGGCAAGTCATTCTTTAAGGCAGTCATCGTCATAATCATACAGTGACCATTCCCTTACCCCCAGGGGTGCCATCTGAATGTGTGCAAGCCCCTACAAGAGTAGCAGCTCCATTGCATGAGGGATGGCTCTGGATCAGGTGCCGATGCACCCCTCTCGACAGAGTGCACTACAGCCTGCAGGCAAAGCCCAAGGAGGCTATTCATTCCTCCAGCTGCCTCTTGAATGGGACCCTATGGGCCCTCGCCTCCTGCCAACGTCAGGGTTGATCCCCCTGCAAAGATGCGTGATTCTCGGTTCCCTCCTCAATACAAACCTTGCTAGACTACCATGTCACTACTTAACATGACTGACAACCTAAACTAACCTTACATATACACCTAATGTTAATTCTCACTGGAGAAGGCAAAAACCGGGAAAACCCCATAGGGAGAAAAATTGGAAAATTCCTTCCTACGGTGATCTTCCTAACACCCTACACAGTTCTATGCCCTGCTTGTGTAACCCCCTTGTTACCCGGGGTTACTAGAATCCCAGTAAGGCCTAGTGGTAGGCAGGGAAGGCAGCTTGTGAAACTCCAGTTAAATGGATTTCACACTGTCTCACTCTGTTCTCAGTGTCAGCTGAGACTGAGGGATGACATCACCATAGAACTGTCGCAGCTGCATGAGCCACAATGGAATCTGCAGCAGGGAGTTGGAGTTGAATGTTGGGAGGTTTGAACAGTAGTCTGTAGTTGAGTTGGAGTTTGGAGCTTGCTGAGAGAGGAGCACAGCAACTCTGTGTAGGCTCATGGAGCCTCAGCCCTGACATAGGGCTACATTCAGGAAAAAGGTGTGTGTTTCCACCTAAAAGAGAGACACAGAAGCTAGTTTTAAAGTGGTGGAGACCGCTGATTCAGGTCTCAGTGCCCCATCCCTCAGGGGATGGGGCAGGAAAGGTTGTCCTGCATATTCCAGGGCAACCCCCTGGTTTTCTGCTAGTGGAGAAGCTGCCTTATTTGGTCCAGAGTTTTGGGAAACAAGAAGATTCTGTGAATCGCCTGTGGGGCATCTGCAACCGGAGGGTGAGTTTCTGCTCTTACTAAAGGGCCTATGTTTTCACCCTGGGATTTGTGTGATAGCAGGGATTGGACTACTGAAGTAGTGGGAGGCCTACAGTAATAGGCTTTGCCAAAAAGTAAAAATATGTTCAAGTCCAGCACTTATGGGAAGTCAAGACTTGTAGAGATGTGACATACGTCTACCCAGTAATCTACATTGCCAAGCTTTCAGAAAAGAGTTGTTTAGTTTCCAGAGAAATGGCCGGATATGGATTGTGGGAGCTGGAGGTGGGAGACCCCCCATCTTTAGTGACCAGGTCCACCTCTACAGATTTGCTCTGTGGATTTCTACTTTGCCTCATGCACTTGGCCAGTGATGAGGGAAGTACCCAGACGTGGGATTGGAAGGAAAATTCCCTCTAGGAGTCGAAGGCTCTAAGGTGGTTTGGGGAGCCACAACAGGAAAACTGGTTCATTTCCCAAAATGGACCGTGGATCAAGTGGCTGGCGGGGGAGCCGGGCCAGTGGGGAAAACCCAAGTAGTGTACAAGTCGGGCTGTGTACCCAAAGCTGCGTGCAAGTCCGGGCTGTGTGCCTGGTGGGTTCAGAGCCTGAGGGCTGGAAATAGTGAAGAAGTGTTCTGTTGTCTCTAATCTGCATTACAGGAATGTAGCCCGTGAGGTCCGTCTATGCTTTGTTTGTTCAGCTTGGATGTGAATAAAAGCCGCACTATAGAATCCCATTCCTGGTTTTGGACATTACAGTTATTGCTTCCTGTGTTCGGATTTACTTGGGTGCCCCTGTGCAGAGTAGCCAAACCTAGGCCCCCTGTGCCGAGTAACCTTATCCTCCCCGAACCCAGTCCCCACCAGGTACTGCTGTCAGCTTCAACAGCATGCCACCTGTTGTTTTGCAAAAAGGCAGGGGTCCGGGGGTTACACTTGTATGAGGGTGGGTTAGGTGTATTCTGGCTGAAAGGAACAAAGCAAGAGAGAAATTTATTTTTCACCTATCCATTTTATGTGCCTAAGCCCTGCTTCTCCAGACCTAAGCCATCTGCCCCCATGGGAACTCCAACCTGCCACCCCCTGCCCCTGGTGGGCATCTATGTACCTAGCTAACCTTCCAGTTTAGGTGTCAGTCAGGGCTGTTCCCACAGACAGTGCCCTCTTGCTGCAATTCTTTGAAGGCTCCCTAATTATCTTACAGGTCACAAACCCTTCCCTCCACTTAAACAGACTGACACAGACAATGTGCTTTGGAGAAATTCATGGTATCCCGTGATATCGCGACTTTATAATCGCGACTGAAAATACTGCGGACTAAAAAATAGCGAGCACATAAAGGACGACAAGACATAGCGGCGGATAAGCCGTCATAGCGAATAAAACTGCCATCCCTATTACAAGTATCGCGACTTCCAAATTAGTGATTAGGAGAACAGCACCAGTCAGCACCAACTTGAAACCCCTCCCAACAGTAAACAGCAGTAAACTCTCACAACTACACCACTTAGAGGAATGCCACAGCCATAATAGCCAAATAAATCCAGGTTGTCTTTGCTAGTATGCTCCTCCATGCCACACGGCAGTGGATCCCTGGACCTTCCTTGCAATTTTAGGGGATTGCTAGTTGCAAGATCAGCTCAGCACATTACCCAGTACCACGTCAGGACACAGTACTAGGATGTCTTTGCTAGTATACTCCTCCATGCCACATGGCAGTGGATCCCTGGAACTTCCTTGCAATTTTATGGGATTGCTAGTTGCCTCTGAAATAGAAGCAGATGATCCCTGAAAACGGTGTGTAAATGGTACATTAAATTAATAATGAGTAACATCATGAAAACATCAGCAATAAATTAAACAATGCAGCACCTCGTACAATGACCCTTTTAAACATGCCTCTCTATTATTACGGTGCCGTTATTTTGTGCGGCGCTAAGAAGACAATGAACTATTATAGCTCATGCTGTTAAACAGTTGCCTATTTGACGGTTGCGATTTTGCAGTCGCGATTTTCACATGGAACCAAAATTCGTCACAGACAGGTATTTATTAAACAGAATGTAACAAACAGTTACAGCCAAAGTCAGCATGATACGTGCAGCAAGGTAGTCATGGCAAGTCATTCATTAAGCCAGTCATCATCATCATGATCATACTGTGGCAATCCCCTTACCCCAGGGGAGCTAACTCACTGGAAAGCCAACACGAGGTAACCAGCTCCAGGGTATGAGGGATGGCTCTTGACCAGGTGCTGATGCGCTTCTCTCCCATCGCAGGGCACTGCATCCTGCAGGCGAAGCCCAAAGAAGCTTTCTCTCCAGCTTCCCATTGAATGGGGACCACAAGCCGTCTGGGCCCACATCTTTGTCCAGGGTTGGTCGATCTACGAGGATTCCCTGTTCCATCATCAGTATAAACCTTGCTAGACTACCATGCTGTTGCAAGATGAGCATGTTCAGTATGATTATCCCCCAGCAAGCACTTTACACCACTAGTTACATCAACGCACTTTGTAGGTCATCAAAAAATCTACCATTCCCTTGGCTAGACAGCTGCACACCATCCTGGGCATATAGTTGGGGTACCTTTATTACAGTGCCATCATGCCTCAGGACAGGCCCCCCCTACTGTCCATAAATTGCTGCATTGCCATACTGATCAGTCTGCATGATCTTTCAGTCACTCTGAGATCTCATGCATGCTGCCAGTACCTTCTTTAAACAATGTGAGGCCACACAATGTGCACCCAGGGCCAAGTGCATTTCAACAAGGCCAAGTCCTCTTTCATTATTCACAACAGTTCCAATGACTTTTCCATCCCCAGATCGTTGCCTCCCAAGTGTACAACCAGGATGCTTAGTCAGCTCATCACCAAGCTTCAGCTAAGATCCACAGCCGTAGAGCACTCGATCTCATCCCTCGTCATCTCAACCACCGTACTCGAGTTTGACCGAGGTCCAGAAATAGGTTCTTTCTTCCCTGGAACTGCTCTGACGGCCGCCCAGTGAATATAGGAATGCCCGTAGATCCACACTTGCTTAGGCCTGGAACTGTCCCCTGCCAACAAATAAAATTAGACATTTCAGTACAAAAACCTGCATAAGATTGTCCGGTGGCCCTTGCTACCAAGCTGGCTGTTGATGGTATAAACTACCCTAGTATTGTCTGTCCTGAAGATGACATTCTTGTCCCTTAGCAGCTCCCTCCATAAGACTTAAAGCCACCACAAGGGGGAAGAATTCCAACAGCGTAATCTGAGTAAGCAAACCTTCTGCCACTTATGCCTGTAGCCACTGGTCCATGCACCATGCTCTCCAAAGTAGGCCTCAAAACACAAACCTCTGGATGCATCCGTAAACAGCTCTAGCTCCTATTGGTGGCAGGCTTTACCCAAATAGCTACCCCATTAAAACAATAAAAAAATGCCAGTCACACACCCAGGTCCTCCTGCAAGGTTCTGTCACCCATATCCTGTGATGAGGTTTGGTGCAACAGG
This sequence comes from Neoceratodus forsteri, assembly GCA_016271365.2. Taxonomy (NCBI): domain Eukaryota; kingdom Metazoa; phylum Chordata; order Ceratodontiformes; family Ceratodontidae; genus Neoceratodus; species Neoceratodus forsteri. The sequence goes on along the minus strand of CM057454.1, from coordinate 261,847,012 downwards.
AGCCCATCTTAGCTATCCTACACATGTGCATCCTGCCCATGGGAATAACCTTGCAAGCAAAATCAAGATGCTCAACCACCTCCTGCAGCACATGAAGTGATCTTGTGAGCCTTAACCACCCACTCAAGAAGGGTCCTGAGGACTGCCAACTTATTCTGGGGGGAGCCAGAATTCCATGGAAACTGTGTCACTCTCAATGCCCAAAAAGCTGAATCTCATGCACAGCCCTTCAGTCTTCTTGTGGGCCAGAGGCACCCCCAGGTCATTGGAAACCCTATGAAAGGCCTCCATGAGCTGGCCAATCAGTGTCTGACTTCCCTATGAACAAAAAGTCATCCAGGTAATGTACTACTTCCACCCTACCAGCCCTAATAGTGGTGGCCCAGTGCAGAAATTTGTAGAAGTGCTCAAAGACAGCACACCCATCTCACACCTCATTGGCATGCAGTTGTCTAATATTGCCCATCGAATTTCATGCCCAACAAATCCCCGCTGTCTGCATGCACTGGTAACAGCCTAAATGCTGACTTTGTTTTCACCTTACCCAAAAGAGTGCCTTATCACTTCATACGCACCACCTCGAATGCCCTGTCAAATAGTGCACATGACACTGGCATGTGGACCAGGTCACTATGGTGGTTGACTGAGTCTCCCTCCAGGTATGAGAAGTGGGTTAACATTGGATATTCCTCTGGTACTTTCTTCACCACCAGCCCAGTGGGGGAAGGGGCCCTTGCGAAGGGGCCTCTGATTCTACCCACTGCAGTCTCCTTATTTAACTTAGCTTTTAGTACATCTAGTTGTTCTTTGGCAGGCTTAAGGTTCTCTATTTCATAAACCTTGCACAGATTCCCATACGGTATCTGAAAGCCCACCAGCACCCCTCTACCAAAGAATGAGCAGCCACCCTGTTGGTGGACAGCAGGCACGCAGTGTGTTCTGCCCTTATTGGGGTTGGAATCCTTGCCATGCCATTTCCAAAAGAGTCAGAAGGAAGTCATCCACCTCTTGCACTGGTTAAAAGGGTTTGATGATTACACACTACACACTCATGCTTAAACCTACAAGACTTTGACAACAAGACTCTGACTTAAAATTACCATGATTATAATCATAACAATACCACCCCCTCTCACCCTGCGTCCCCTTCTTTGGTGACAGTGGTCTCCTAACTGGAGCAGAGGGGTCAGGTTGGGAGGTAAGGAACCAGCAGATCTTCCAGTTAGTCAGGTCCCAGGCCACACAGGGTCTTGCATGTTAACAAGCAGATCTTAAAGGTTATGCACCACCACATAGGCAACCGGTGCAGCGCACCGGCGTGATGTGGTCCCTCCGAGAAGTTCCCGTCATCAGCCAAGCTGCAGCATTCTGGACCAGTTGCAGGCATCACATTAAACCTGTAGATAGGCCGGCCCAGTGGCGTAGAGGGTTGAGATGCGGGCGCCTTACCTCAAACCATGCCGGTGACCCGGGTTCGGGAATGGACTCGGGTCGCTGGGGGTCGGCAGGGGATGGGAGAGGATCGAGCGTCCCAAGGACTGCTTTCCTCCCCGGGGGTGGGTTAGGGCCATGCCTCGCTCTGTAGCGGCCCCTGGTGGAGACCGGGGGCACTACAAGAAGCGGCACGATAGGGGAAAACCAGAAAAGCGGAAAATGACGTCCGAGCGACCAAATGACGGCCGCCTGGATCCCCTGCCTCCATGGAACCCCCGATGGGCCAGGGGAATCCCGATCCCAGCAGCATCAGGGCCGAGAGCAAGAATGCCTGAAGGCAATTTCCCTCTGGAAGGAGGGGACCTGTCCGACGAAGGGTTATGTCGGGCTACCCTGGTCGGCTGCGATGTGGGGGAAGCTGGCATCGGGGTGGGTTTGGAATGGAGGGGGGGTAGTCCTTGGCAGAAGGCCTGAAGGAGAGGCTGGTCGGACGCAGGGGGCGATAAATAAATAATACAAAAAAAAAAAAACTGTAGATAGCCTTAAGTACAGGACATTTATTTATTTTTATTTATTGAAATGTTTCACCAGGAAGGTACACTGAACAAAAAGTTGCTCGTCTCTCGGTGTGACCTGGGGGGAATACATATAGTGAAAAAATATATGAGTCATTACACTGGGAGTAAACAATTCAAAAATACAGCAACGGTAGAAATACAACATACAGTATACAATACAAAATACAGCAATGCAGGAATACAGTATGTAATACAAAAATATAGTAATACAAAAAATACATGTAACCCCCCTGCAAATGGGGGTTCCCAAAAGACTTCCAGGAGCTTGCTTGAATGCTCCAAGCCTGAATGGTGTTTGCCGTTTAAGCCATTTATCAGTGAGTGTTTTTAGAACCTCTGGTACTGTCTCTTTAAGAGCTGTCTGCTTGCAGACATAATTAGTTTGTATGGGGACTGTGTGCTTCTCTGTTTGAGTACCACTCGAGCTGCTGCCAATTCACTCCATTTTGCAGTCACTAGGGTGCAAAGGGAAACTATCTGAAAGATGTAACTGTTTGCCAGAAATCATTTACAGTAATAATGAAATTACAGTCTGTCTAACCTGCTTTCTTTGTAGTCAGAACTGTGTCTGCCTAGTTCCCATTCTGGTTTTGAACTGCTGAACTGGACCAATCAGTGTGGGGTAAGCTAGCTCTAAAATGGTGCCTTGGACGAATCAGAACTTGACTCATAATCTGAGCCAGCCACAAGAGGATTGTATGGGCAGTGACTCTGGGAGATGTAGTTTAGACTTTGGCGCCTTTTGGACCAACAGCAGCAGTCTATTGTGAGTGACAGCCAATCCAGTCAAGAACTGGGAGGAACTCAAAGGAAGTGCCGGTTTTGTCTGTTGGGAGTTTCAGTTGAGCTTTGGCAGTGAAGGAAAGGAACCCTGTGCTCCTTCAGTGCACAGTTTTAGTCAAAAACATGTGTAAGGTCCAGAGTTCCGGTCTGCAGCTTGTTAGGACTGAATCTGTCCTGTGAAGAGAATCAAAGGATATCTGAAGAGTAGAAACCAGGCTCACCCTGTAGAAGACTGGAGGAATTGCTGAAAATTGCACTCGGTCTGTCAGGAACTGAATCTGCTGTGTGTTCTCCCGGTATTGTGCAGTAATTGCGATCGGGATACAGATGCAGCCTGCCTGGTATAGTGCTTTCTTTTACCATATAAATGTGTGAAGAGGTTTTGTACCTCAAGTGAATCCTGCTGCCATTAAGTGACTTTTGCCTGTGACTGTTTACCATATAAATGTGAGGAGTCTCTTGGAGCTCAAGAGCAGCCCTGCTGACATTGAAGGACCCTATCTTATTTGGAGGTCGTGAGTACTAATTCAGGGTCGCCCCTGTTGAATTGCCACATTAAATCCAAATGGAATTACTGTACTGCTGACTGTTTAATTCTCCTTTTCTCTGTGTGAAAGGGCCCCTACCAGCTGCCACAGTTTGGACTAGCCACTAGGGCTTGGGTACCCAGGGACAGTAACTGATAGGGATAGGCCTGTTCACAGAGGCATAGGTAGATGAGTAGAGTGATAAGCTAATTAACCTGATTTCCCCCTGTCCTTGTTATATCCCCCTAAATAAATCAGAGCTGCTTGTTTCAGCAAAGTTATACTGCCTGAGGTATTTGTCTATGTTAAAGTACTGTACTGTGATTGTTGCACTGTATCTTATTTCACAGGAGGTCCCAGTGCCGGAACCAGTCCTGGGGGTAAGTGTATACTGTAAGGTAATTCTGATGTATTGTGTGGGCCACTAGTGGGAAGAAAGGGGGGTTGCAGTGTCCCAGAGGGCTGTGACCAAGTTAGTTTAACTATTGTAAACCCTGACCTCTGGGTGGAGGCACCAGCCATTGGATCCAGGCCCCTCGACCTGTTAGTGGCAAATCAGGCAGGGGTAGTAGCCCCTGGGATAGCGCCATCTAGGGGTTACATACAGCGATGGAAGAAAAAACAGGATACAGACTGCAGCAGGTACATATTGCAAAAAGTGCTAGTAATTTATATGTAAGTGCAACTGGGTAAAGAATGTTACAGTCCTGGCTATGGGTAGAGTATAAGAGAGAGAGAGAGAGAGAGAGAGAGAGATTGGGAGCCTTAAGAATGAGGAAAACAGGTGGAGTTAGAGGAGAGGAAGTTATGAAGGGCAGTGGAGAGGGAGTGAAAGGATGAGGAGTGCTGTATTTGTGGAGGAAGGACATTCCAGAGTTTAGGGAAATGGTGATTAAAAGCCGACTGGCCTGCAAGAGTAGAGCAAAGGTACGTGAGTCAGTGGATCTTAAGGAGCAAGCGGGAGGGGGTGGGGTAGAGAGCCTAGGCAGTATTTAGAGATGAGTTTGGTACAGTGGGAGAGGGACCTGTTAGCAAGGGAAGGGAAAGACAGAAAGTGACAGAGATCACAGTGCTGAGTGCGAGCAGGAGAGTGTAGAGCAAAATGACAGAAGGAGTTGAAAAGAAGGTCCAATCTGGATAGGGTAGATTTGGGAGTGGCACTGTAGACTACATCACAGTAGTCAAAAATAGGGAGAATCGTCTTCTAGACAATTTCACCCCTGGCTGTTAGAGGAATGCTGTTATGGTTCCTGTATAAGGCACCAAGCTTGGGGCGCAGTTTTTTCAGGATGATATCAATGTGACCAGAGAAAGTGAGGTGTTGGTCCAGCCAAACCCCAAGATATCTAAAGGAGGGGGTTTCCTCAAGTGTAGTCCCATCCAGGGTGTGGAAGGTGGGCAGAACGGGGAGTCTAGCAAGTCTCTGCCTTGTGCCAAAGGTCATGGAGACTGTTTTCTTGGCATTGAGGAAGAGTGTTGATAGGAGGCAAGCCAGTACTCGATCTTATTAAAGTCGAGCTGAAGTGTGGCTTCCACATGAGAGGGAGAGTGGCCAGAGGTGAACAAGGCAGTATTGTCGGCGTACATGTGTATAAAGGAAGAGGAGCAGACTGACAGTAAGTCGTTTAGAAAAATGGAGAAAAGAAGGGGTCCCAGCACTGAGTCGTGAGGTACTCCAGTGGGATTTGGCATAGAGGTGAGCTGGACTCGGCAATTCTAACTGATTGAGACTGACCTATGAGATAGGACCTAAACCAGTTTGTGGCAGATAGAGAGAGTCCAGCAGAAGAGAGGGCTTGAAGAAGCAGTTAGTGGGAACATTTTTATTTATTTGTTTTGTTTTAATTTTAGTCTTTGGTAACCGGGTAAGGGTAACATTGTCGAATGCTTTGGCAAGGTTTACAAAGATGGCCGAGGTAATCAAGCCATGGTCCATTATGGTGAGGACTGAATCAGTAAGTCCAGTATAGAGGTAATGAAAGCATGAACAATCATCATCAGGTCAGCAGGAGCCAGATGCAGTTTAATGTTGGTGATGTTTAGAAGATTATAGAAGCCAGATCAGACCACCGCTGACACCTGCTGGTCTAGTGTCAGCCTACAGTCCAAAATGACCCCAAGATTCTTAACTCCATCAAGAGCAACAAGAAATCGGCCACCCAACACAGGAAGGGCTACCACATCTCCCATTGCTGCTGCACCCCATTGGCCTGGCTTAATCAGTATGACCTGTGTTTTCCCTGGGTTGAGACATAGCCAGTTTGAGGCCATACAGTCATTTATCTTAGCAAAACATCACCCCAGCACCAAATCCGCATGGTCACCTCCAGGAGAACAAGAGCGGTACAGCTGAGTATCATCTGCATAGCAGTGAAATTCAACCATGTACCATCTGATCATCTCCCCCAAGGGCAACATGTAAACAGAACACAACACAGGGGAAATAATCCAACCTTGGGAAACCCCACAGGAGAGCACAGAAACCCCAGACATGAAGTTACCTGGACAACCTTCTGCATTCTTCTGGTTATGCAGGACTCAAACCAACACAAAACAGTGCTGGTGAGACCCACATACAGTAGTTCCTCAGGCAATCCAAGAGCACCCCATGGTCCACTGTGTCAAATGCTGAAAAGATACTGTTGATAAGAAATAGTATATTAAGACTTCCTGGTGACAGCGTTGAGCGCTACAGAAGAAATTATATCAAACTTACCATCATTTCTTTTTCTGTCACTTCAAACATTGCAACTGGACTGGGAGTGCACCCAAAAGTTGTTTTTAAACTCTGAATGAGAATAGTGTATTTATGATTCAGTAGATTGGCAGTATTATTTATATTAAAGATGAATATTAGTGCCGGCGGTGCTGAGGGTTGAGGCGCTAGACGCCATGCCTTGCGCCAGCGACCTGGGCTCGGGAATGAGCCCAGACAGCCGGGGGTCGGCAGGGAAGGGAGAGGATTGAGCGTCAGGAGGACAACTTCCCTCTCCTGGGGTGGAGTTGGGGCTGCTCGGTGCAGTAGTGATACCCGGTGGGGACCGGGTGTACTACCTGTGCCTTGAATGTAAGGGGAGGAGCACGGCGGACGCCTACGGCTTCTTTGTGCAGGCGTTGCTGCATGTCTGGCTCCTGGGGGTAACAGCACACAGGAAAAAAATCCGCCTGCGCCTGGATAGGCGATGGCTCCTCTCTGGGCCACCGCCACATGCCAATTTCAGGCCTTGCCTCCACCCCTCTTCTCTTCCTCCTCGGCCGGCACTACATTGTAGATAGAACACCGGATGGAGTGGCGGCCCTGCCCCCGGGGGTTCAGAGCTGGGGAGGTTTCCCGGTCGGAGGTTGGTGGAGGGGTAGCATACCCTCTGAGGAGGCAAGGAACCAGGTCGGCGGTAGAGCGGCCAGTGAGCAGAGGCAGCCCGAGAGAGTTCCAGGATGCAGGGTGCACAAATAGAATTGGGAAAAAAAAAAAAAAAAAAAGATGAATATTAGTGTGATTTCCAGTTCCACCACAGAGCAGACAACAGCCTGAAGAGAGAGTTCCCTTCCCTCCCAGGATTAAAACATCTTTCTTTCCAACACAAAATGGCCCAAATTGCATGAAATGCCCACTGGAGCCAAAGGAGAAGATAAATTGAAAAGACCCAGATCACAGGAAAGTAAAACTGACCTGGATGGCCACATATCGTGGGATGATAGCCCAGACTGAAGCTGCAGCTAACATACGATATGGACTGTAAAGGGGAGCGCCTTACAAGAAATGGATTTGAGTTGTTAATGAGGGAAATCAAAGCCTCACACCAAGAAAAGAAACAAGAATTTCGACAACTTAATGACTGACTAGACAGAGTGGAAAGGCGAATGGAAAAAGCTGAGGAAGGAGTGGACATGGTTGAAAATGGAGATTTACATCTAGGAGTCACAGTAGAATCTCATCCACTATACTGAGGTACTGCAAGAAAAATGTGTAGACCTGGAAGTCTGGTCCTGCAGAGACAACCTCCATCAACAGGACTTCAGGGGGGATCAGAATCTGGCCGGATGTGCGACTTTCTAACGGACCTGTTGAAGGATGTGCTAACCCTGTGTCCAACTATGGAACTAAGAATCCAAACAGCACACTGAGCAAACCATTCAAAGCCCATGGACCCCCATGCTAGACTGCGATCCATCCCATACCTCTCAACTGTCCCTGAATTTCAGGGATATCCCTCATTTTGCTTCAAAATTTTCCTCTGTCCCTCCTAAAATCAGTGTTGTGGCTGAAAAATGAGGATTGTCAGCACAAAATAATGTCAAGCATTAAAATTACAGACTTGGTTTTTCTTCAGGAAATGCTTTTTACACAGACTTGTTTTTTCTTCAGGAAATGCTTTTTACACTAAGCCCCCTTAGTCTATCAAGTTTCTTTGTGACTATCACCCGTTTTTAAACTTTGTCCCTGATTCTGGTCCTTTGACCCTGATTATTTTAAGCATTGTCCCTGATTTTTAAGGCAGGGAGTTGAGAGGTATAATCCATCCTACTTAAATTTGCAAGCTACCAGACTAAAGAAGATGTTCAAACAAGAAGAAGTCTTGCTGTATTCTGACTATATGCAGTTAGCCCCAGCACTTGAACTGCTCCAGAGGGTAAAGGGTTAACTCTATGCCAAGGCATAGAACGTTGAGCTCGAGCTTGGTTTTCAAACCTCTGTCTGTTGTACTCTGAAGTGTAACCGTCAGATTTCTTACTCCGCCTAACTGTGAAGTCGCTCTGGAGATCCCTCCTGCTCTTCGGTTCGCTAATAGTTTGAATCGGTCGTTTTTTTTCAACCGCAGTTCTTATTTTATCAGTATTCTTACCTCTGTCTCAATAACAGTAAGTGGAAAGGTTCCCAAAAATGAAAGCAAGGTCCTTCAGTCCTCCTTCTCCCTTGGAGACAAGGGCCATAGAGGCAGAAGTCTCCTCTCTTCTGCTTCTGCGAGCAGCAGAGAAGGTACCTCTTTGTCACAGGGGAAAAGGACTGTATTTCAGATACTTCCTTACCCGGAAAAAGACAGGGGAGTGGTGACCCATCCTACATTTAAGGTACCTGAACAAACATTTAACAAAACTAAAATTCAAGATGGTGACTCTGGGAGTAATTCTTCCCTCTCTGAGACCAGGAGACTGGTTAGCCTCTCTGGATCTCAAGGATGCCTCCTTCCACATACCTATCAGACATTCCCACAGAAAGTACCTCCGGTTCGAGCTGCCCTTGGGCCATTACCAATTCAAAGTTATGCCCTTCGGCCGAACATCTGCTCCAAGGGTGTTCACCAAGTGTCTCCTCAGGAGACAGGGTATCCTTCTGATCTTCCTGGACATAAGTCTCCACCACTCATTCACACTAGTGGGATCTGCGCCGAGACACTAGGACCCATCGAGCAAACTTTGCTGGAGGGTCAAGCGCGAGAGATGGCACCAGCGGGTGGCTCGTAATGACTATCTCGGCGACAACCCTCCAACCGCCAGTTCCTTTTTTTTTTCCCACCGCCGAGTGCGCTTTCAGTGACAACGCCGTCATTTGTCGGGAGTCAAACTTCAAACTAGCGCATAGTTTTCAGTTTATTTTTTTGTAATATTATCTTGATAGTAGTATCGCTTAATTTTATTCTATTTCATTATATTTCTGTTATATTTTAAAATTTAACTTATAGTAAAGAAGTCTCGGCCTACTGGACGGAGTCGACCATGAGCAGGTCAGGTGACGGTAGGGAGACTTGGTATGAAAGCTGTTCAGTCAGTCGGGCTGGGTCCGGTCAGCCCCCTTCTCCTCAGCGGGGTTCCGACAACGGTCAGTCCGATGCCCGGGGGGATGGGCGGTCCCCCCGCCGGCATAAAAATAAACGGTCGCATTCTCGGCACCATTCGGCCTCGAGCTCTTCTTCGGCCCACAGGTCAAAAAAGAGGAGGCATCACTCGAGGTCGCCCTCTGATACGTCTGCGTGTCGACGGTCGGTTATCGTCGCTAGTTGCCGGTCTCCTCCTTCGGAGTCGCCAACTTCCGGTTTCCGCCATCTTCGACATCAGAGCCCCACCCCGCCTATAGGTAGGGCTCCAGATGAGCAGTTTCATCAGTGGGCCGCTCTTATGGAGCGATGGGCTCGGAGGTTGGTTCTTCTGCCTGGCTCGGTTGCCCCGGAGCCTTCGGACTCGTCGGGCGATCAGGTAGGGCGGTTGGACCTTCCTAGTCGCCCGGCGCCTCCTCCGTGCCAGCGACTCTGCTTAGGTGTTCCCCTCACATGGCTGCGGCGCAGGGGCCACACCGATGCCCTTATTCCTGTTTTTTTCCTCTTGCTTTCCAGGTTCCAGGGGTGTCCTCGGCGCCTCCGCGGGTCTCTGCGCTTGTCGGCGCTGTTTTGGTGCCGCTCACAGTCTTAGCGCACTGGCCCGCGGCGCCTGCAGTTCGCAGCCAAGAGACCGCTGGGCCAAGGCTGTGCCGCTTGGTGTCACAGGTTTCTTCGAAGCGCCAGACACCTCCACGGGCGCTGCTGACTCGCTCCTCGCCGGGGCCCTCGGGGACTCTCCTTTCTCTCTCTGCTCTTCTTCCTCTCCTATTTTTCACCTTTCCTGTCCAAACAGTCCTTCCTGGACTATCAGGAGATGATGTTGAGCCTGACCCAGACCTCGGGTTGGGTGGTGAAGTGGAGGAACGGGATCTTCACCGCACAGAGCCTGTGGTCGAGGACCTATCCTTAAGTCTCTGTTGAAGAACCTGAGATCCACTCTTCTCTCCAGACTACAGACATCGATCCTGGGAAAATATTAAGACTCCAGTATCTTCATGCTTTGAGATCCCACGGATTTGACTCTCCGATTCAACCTTCCTTCGAGACGCTGTCTCAAATGGTATGGAATAATCCTGCTCTTATTCCTCGGTGGCTAAATCCATTGATAAGAAATATTCAGCTCCCAAGGATCGTCCCATTTTGGCATCCCAAGCCTTATGATCCTATTGTGTCCTGGCAGAGAATGACAAGGTCGTTCTTCCTCGCTACTACAGCTCGACCTATTAACAAAGAGTCTCAGTAAAATTGATACATTAGGTAAGAGAGTCTTTGCTGCCTCCACTTTAAGTATGCATACCAGCTATCAAGGCTATTTTCTCAGTATGAGTATATCCTGTGGCACTCTATGAAACGAATGGTTGAAGCTCTTCCAGATTCAGACTCCAAGTCAGAGCTTCTTCTAACCGTTATCAGAGGTATTGAGTCCAATAACCAACAGGTCAAAGCCGCCATGGACGCTTTCGACACTGCTTCTCGTTCAGCAGCCGCAGGTATTTGTACTCGACGCCATTCCTGGCTGCGTACTTCCGGCTTTACGAATGATGCTCAGCAGCAGGTAATGGCGTTGCCCTTTGATGGCTCATATCTTTTCGGTCCTCAGGTAGAGCAAGCCCTAGAGGCCACTCAGAAGACTAGGTCGGCCATTAAGTTGGCTAGACCTCCGCCTACCCCCTCTCGGGGCATGTAGGTAAACGTCAGTTTCATAGTCGTCAGTCCTTTCGAGGCAGAGGCAGAGGAAGCTTCCATAAAAGCCAACTTGCCCAACCTCAAAAGAAGACGCAGCAGAAAGCGCAGGGGCCTAAAGCCCCCAGCGCTACCTTATGAATTGCCGCCCCAAGTTCCATCCTCACTGCCCGAGGTGGAACTTTCTCCTCCGTGGAGGTCGCCTGATGTACTTCTACAACCAGTGAAGTCCATAACCTCGGACAAATGGGTCCTTCGGATAATTGCAGGTTATTCTCTCAATTTCTTGAAACCCCCGAATTGTCTCCTCCCAAACGACAACCCAGGTTATCGACCTCTCAGTCAGACCTCTCACCGCCAGATCCAGGGCCTTCTAAACAACAGAGCAATAGAACTGGTGCCCCGCATCAGCGAAACACAGGGTTCTACTCCCATTACTTTCTGGTTCCAAAGAAATCTGGGGGGATGCGCCCCATTCTAGACCTCAGAAAGTTAAACAAATTCCTCCCCAGGGAGAAATTCAAAATGATTTCCCTAGGTACCCTGTTACCTTTGCTGCATCAGCACGACTGGCTGGCCTCCCTGGATATGCAGGACGCTTACCAGCATATCCCCATCCACCCGACCCATCGCAAATTCCTGAGGTTTGTAGCTCTGGGTCAGCATTATCAGTTCAGAGTCCTGCCTTTTGGGCTATCCTCGGCGCCGCAAGTTTTTACAAAGTGTTGTGCAGTTCTCCAGGCGCATCTCAGGAAGCTCGGACTCCGAGTGTTTCCCTACCTGGACGATTGGCTCCTAGCAAGCCCTTCCAGCCAAGGGACTCTGGAAGCCATTCAAACGGCCTCTCACCTTCTTACGTCCATGGGAGTTCTGCTGAATCTGAAGAAGTCACAACTGCAGCCCTCCCAGAGGCTCCTTTTCATAGGGACTCTTCTGGACACCTCTTCCACGAAGGCTTTCCTTCCAGAGGACAGAAGACTCGACATCCTTCAGATGACCCGTTACATCGGGAGAACCGATCGGTCACAGCCTCTCTCGATGCAACGATGTTGGGTCTCATGGCGCCCAGTGTTCACTGTACCCCTAGCTCGGTTACACATGAGGACCACCCAATGGATGCTCTCCGCTCAGTGGTCACCGACCTCTCAACCCCAGTCTTATCCCATCAAGGTGACGGAGCCTCAAAGGTCTCTCACCTGGTGGTCTCAAGAGAGCAATCTCCTGGAAGGATTCCCCTTTGCTCCTCTGGATCATCAGATCTCCATCACCACAGACGCATCGCTAATGGGATGGGGAGCTCACTGTCGCTCTCTCCACACTCAAGGTGTATGGACTCAGCTCGAAACTCAGCTCCACATAAATGTCCTGGAGATGAGAGCCGTCCTTTATGCGGTCCGGGCTTTGAAGGACATCCTCTGTCACAAGAACATTCTCCTTCAAACGGACAACAAAGCTGTGATGGCTATATCAACAAGGCATGGTGCTCATTCTTATCCCTTTGCAGGGAAGCTGTGAGAGTGGGAGTGGTGCTTGGAGCACAAGTCTCTAATTCAAGCGGTATATCTGCCAGGTGTACAAAACGACTTAGCAGATCACCTAAACAGAACGGAAGCAGACCCTCACGAGTGGTCTCTCGATCCAGCCGTAGCTCGGTCACTGTTCGAAGAGTGGGGGACTCCAGACCTGGACCTTTTTGCATCCCCACTCAATGCAAAACTGCCTCTCTTCTGCTCCAGAAATCCAGGGCCTGGCATTTTCTGTCAGGATGCGTTCAGGCTGCGGTGGACAAAACGCTTTCTTTACGCCTTTCCACCGCTTCCTCTAATTCAGAGAGTACTCCTCAAATTCGAGTCTCAGGGGACCAAGATGATTCTCATTGCTCCCTCCTGGCCTCGGCAACTATGGTTTCCTCTACTGAACAGTATGTCGGGCCTCTCGAGACCACTTCCCTTGCAAATTAATCTTTTGACTCAGGGTTCGTTGGTCCATCCCAACCTGAGGTCACTTCACCTTCATGCTTGGCTCCTGAAGAGGTAGAAGTGAATCGGTTCAACGTCTCTCATAGAGTCTCAGACATCCTTCTGGCTGCTCAGAAGCCAGCTACCCGAAAAACTTACGCTTCTAAGTGGAAGCGTTTTTCTCTCTGGTGTGCGAAGTCCTCTTGGAATCCCTTTTCCTGTCCTCCAGACAAGGTTCTAGAGTACCTTTTGGACCTATCAAACTCAGGTCTCCAGTACTCCACGGTTAAAGTTCACCTTAGTGCCATTTCAGCGCACCATGAGCGGGTTTCTTCCTTGTCTCTGGCTCAGTTACCTATGGTGAAGAGATTTCTTAAGGGAATTCTGCATACCAGCCCCTGTTAGACGTCCGGTGCAGCCTGGGACATTAACCTTGTGCTAGACATGCTCCTGAGCCTTTCAACCCTAGCTACCTGTGAGCTAAAATTTCTTACCTGGAAGACAGCTTTCCTAGTGGCCATTACCTCAGCCCGCAGGGTCTCTGAGATACATGCCCTGGTTACGGACCCTCCAGTATACTGTGTTCCATAGGGACAAAGTAGTTCTTCATACTCATCCTAAATTTCTTCCCAAGGTTGTGTCAGAATTCCATCTAAACCAACCTCTGGTGCTTCCTCTTACTCATAACTTCCAAAATGAAGGAGAACGGTCTCTTCATTCCTTGGATGTTAAGAGAGCCTTGCGGTTCTACTTAGATAGAACCAAGAATTTTCGCAAGACTCAGCAATTGTTTGTTTCCTTCAGCGAGACCCGGCTGGGTCAGCCTGTCGCTATCAGATGCATCTCATCATGGTTAGTGGCATGTCTTTGACATTGCTATTCCATGGCACAGGTTAAATTAGAAGGTAGAGTGTACGCTCACTCTACTAGGGTGGTCATGGACGTCCCTAGCAGAAATTGCGAATGTTCCAATTGCAGATATTTGCAATGCCGCCACCTGGAGCTCAGTGCATACCTTCAGAAGCATTATGCACTGGATGTTCCATGCCAGGCGTCATTCCACCTTGACAGAACTATCCTTAATGGACTCCTGTCCTGGGCGATGTGAGCTCTGGCTCTCCTGCCGCCCTTTTGGGGGATTATCAGCTTGGTACTCTCCCACTAGTGTGAATGAGTGGTGGAGACTTGTGTCCAGGAAGATATGAAAATTACGTACCTACCGTAATTCTTGATCTTCTTGGACGAGTCTCCACCACTCATTCACACGCCCACCCTCCATCCCCCGAGCTCACCACTGTGTTGGTCTTCACTCTCTCAAATCTTTAGGCCGTGAAGACTTCTTTGCTGACTCTTCTTACACGGGTCGTCCGGACTATCTTATGTCCGTTTTTTAAGGTTAGGTTTACTCTTTATGTTAGTTGCGCTGCACCTCCTTGGTAAAAGTACTGAGGCGGTTGGAGGGTCATGAGATAGTCATATGGCAGAGCCAACGGCCGCCATCTTCTCGCGCCGACCCTCCAGCAAAAAGTTTGCTCCCAATGGGTCCTAGTGCCTCCAGCGCAGATCCCACTAGTGTGAATGAGTGGTGGAGACTCGTCCAAGAAGATCAAGAATTACGGTAGGTACGTAATTTTCATTTCTCATACCTGGACAACTGGCTCCTAGTGGGCCAGTCCTCAGACCTAGTGAAGTCAGCCTTAGAGGTCACGCAAAAGCTTCTAGAATCCTTGGGCTTCATTCTGAACCTAGAAAAGTCTGTTCTGGAACCAACCCAGCTTCTCACTTTCATAGTGGTGTAACTAGACACCATTCTGGCAAGAGCATTTCTTCCTCTCTCAAGGGTTCAGTCCCTTGTCACTCTGGCTTCCTCTTTTCATCCTCTAGTTTCTCATCCAGCTTGACACTTTCTACAGTTACTGGGTCACATGGCAGCATCCACAGCTGTGGTCCAGGGAGCAAGGTTTCAGATGAGAGTTATTCAGTTTCACCTCATATCTTATTGGTCTTAGAAAAAAGACCCTCTCTCCAAATTGGTTCCAGTGTCTCAAACTCTAGTTCAGGCCCTCCAGTGGTGGCTGGAGGAGTTCAGACTTTGACAAGGTGTCCCCTCTATCAGTCAGGCTCCTTCAGTGAGTCTCACCACAGATGCCTGTCTGCTAGGTTGGGGGGCTCATCTAGATCATCTTATAGCTCAGGGAACCTGGTCACACCAGGAGTCTCTCCTACACATAAACCTTCTCGAACTAAGAGCTGTCTTTCTAGCACTTCAGACATTCTCAACTGCTGTTCTGGGGAAAGTGGTACAGATCAGGACAGGCAATACCATAACCATGTGGTACCTCAACAAGCAGGGAGGCACTCAGTCCTCGGCCTTGTACACAGAGGCCATGAAGATATGGTCTCTAGCCCATTCCCGTCAGGCTTCCCTGATGGCTATGCATCTCTCAGGGAAGGACATTTTAGCAGATGCTGTCAGCATGATTTCTCAGGGTCACCACAAATGGACCCTGAATCCCCTAATTCTTCAGGTCATTTTCAAAAGGTGGGGTACTCTAGAGATAGATCTCTTCGCAGCCCTGGACAATCACCAACTTCCTCTGTTTTGCTGCAGACCGCCTCTTCTGGGCCCTGTCCCTCAGGATGCTCTCTTGTTGAATTGGACAAGCAGGTTTCTGTATGCATTGCCTCCTTTTCCTCTGATATTCAGGATCCTGATCTAGATCAGGTATCAGCCTTGCAAGGTGATTCTATGGCTGCAGATTGGGCCAGACAGCCTTGGTACCCCCTTCTCTTGTCACTGGCAGTAACAATACCTCTATGTCTTCCCAGACAGTTCAATCTCCTTACCTCCTCAGAGGAGAGGATCCTTTACCCCAGCCTTCAGACTCTCAGGCTCAAAGCCTGGCTCTTGAAGAGCTAAAATATGCAAGCCTACAGCTTTCTCAGTCGGTCTTGGATATTTTAAAGGTTAGCAGGAAACCTGCTACTAGAAAGACTTACAACTCCAAATGGAAAAGACTTGGGTTTTGGTGCTGCAAGAAGCATGTCCAACCAGAGCTGGCTGATATTGCCACTGTTTTGGACTATTTGGTGCATCTTAACAGTTTAGGCCTCCAGCCTACTACTCTCAAGGTACATTTGGCAGCTGTGTCTGCCTTTCTTTCTGCTGGTAAGGGCTCTTCCCTAGCTTCTCATCCAGTTTTCAAGAAATTTTTCAAGGATTTAGTGCGTGTTAATCCTCCCTTTAGGGAGCCCACCCCTTTATGGGACCTGAATATCTGTATTGCACAGCTTATGCAGCCCCCTTTTGAGCCTTTATCCTTAGCTGAGCTGAAATACTCGACTTGGAAAACTGTATTCCTGGTAGCCATTACTTCTGCCAGGAGAATCAATGAATTACAGGCTTTATCAGTAGAACCTAATTTCATTTCATTTCACAGGGATAAGGTGGTCTTTCGAACCAACAGAAAGTTCCTTGCCCAAAGTGGTATCAGACTTTCATTTGAATCAGTCTGTGTCATTGCCTGTATTTTTCACTGACCATTCTTGCTTTGGGGAGAGAAGATTGCACAGTCTTGATGTAAAGAGGGCTCTTAATTACTATGTGGAGCA
Organism: Neoceratodus forsteri; assembly: GCA_016271365.2. NCBI lineage: Eukaryota > Metazoa > Chordata > Ceratodontiformes > Ceratodontidae > Neoceratodus > Neoceratodus forsteri. The sequence continues at coordinate 261,830,624 of CM057454.1, read as the reverse complement.
TACTAAGACCCATAGGAATGACTGTTCTCAGTTGTTTCTCACTTATGGAGAAGTGGGAAAGGGCAAACCTGCCACCAAGAGAACAATTGCCAGGTCGATTGTCTCCTGTATCCAGTTCTGCTATTTAAAGGTTGGGAAAGAGCCTCCCTCAGGCCTGAGGGCTCATTCTACCAGAGGTACAGCTGCTTTGGTCGCAGCAGCTAGAGATATGCCTTTAGTGGAAATCTGTAAAGCAGCCACCTGGAAAACTGTTCACACATTTACCAAGCATTACTCTCTGGACATTCAGTCAAGAAGTGATGCTAGGTTTGGCACAGCGGTGCTGAAGATCCTGTTCCTAAAATAGGTTCTGTGACTCCCTCCCTCAGGGGGGTACTGCTTGGTAGTCTGCATATAGTCAGAATACAGCAAGACTTCATGTTGGTTGAAGAAAAAATTACTCACCATAGTAATGGAGTCTTGCTGTATTCTGACCTCTCTCCTTGCCTCTGCTCTTGGAACCTAGTAGTTTTTGGGATGTGGATTGGCAGGCGCAGTGCTGCACCCCAGAGGTGTACTTGGCATGCCTTATTTTACTAAAGGTTCTTTTAGTTTTTATTATGAATATTTTGGTTGTTTCACTACCTGCTTGAATTCTTTTTGGGGTTCTCGACTTTGAGTCTTTTGGCCCTAAAAATCTGTTTATTGCCCTTTGGCATAAAAGTTTTTAGAGACATTTCTAAATTCCTGAGTTAGTTTAGTGCTCGTAAGAATCTGATGGTTACACTTCAGAGTACTACAGACAGAGGTTTGAAAACCAAGCTCGAGCTCAACGTTCCATGCCTTGGCATAGAGTTAACCCTTTACTCTCCGGAGCAGTTCAAGTGCTGGGGCTAACTGCATATAGTCAGAATACAGCAAGACTCCATTAGAAGAAACAACATTACTATGGTGAGTAATTTTTTCTTCTCCAACGGGCGTAGCAACAAAAAGAGATAAAATGCAACATCGCTGACCTGTATTTGGATCAGAACTACCCACCAGGCATACTAAAACAAAAATGGCTGCAATATGCCAACATAATAAGGGCCCTAAAAGCCAAGTAAATTAAGTTCCAAACACTGTACGCTAGCCAGGATAGAAATTTTCTAGGAAGAGTGTACCAAGATGTACCATACACCGAAGGACACTAGACAGGCCTTGCAAAACCACAGTATCTCCATAGAAGACCAGCCTATGAATCAGCAAACTGGTCGTTGTCAACCCTGAGAGCAGTGATCAACATTCCACAAGTAGAATATCTGAGCCTCCTGCCAAAAGGCTGCAACACACACCATGCGGGAACTACAGGTAATCTTATTAGCAGTACTGGGCAAAGATCCAAAAGGGGGAAAAATACGCACAAAGCCTGAAAACATCAAAGTACTATCAGGAGCCGCTATAACTGCCATGCAAGATAAAATTTTTATCTCATCGTTTACTGGCGTGGAGTCTACACAGATCCCACCTGTTCAGCTGCTACTGATCTCTTCTGCCATGTTAGAATTGCTCAGTGTAATGCTAGCAAATGGTCGGAGATTCAATTTCCCAAACTCTAATATGCTCCAACCCTGATGGCACAAAACTCCAGTTGCTCACAGTACTAACTAGAACATATCAGATGAATGCACCACCTTGTTAGGCCCGCTCAATCTAGCCCTGAAAATCTGTTGTTGGTGCCAGTTCCTGATCCATCAAGGTGTTTGAGGCAGCTTTGTCTTAGGTGCCACTGGACTTCAGCATGCGACTGTTGTCAACTCTTGCCTCTGGGTTGGAGCCATTGTCGGTACCACCAATACCTGCTCCACCTGTGGTGTTACCTCTGACCCCTCCAGAGGGTTGGGGCAGCCGCAGTGCTACTGCTGGCTCCATTAGGGCTGGCAGGACCACCAGCATTATTGTAGGTGCCTTGGTTGGTGCCGAAAGTTGACCATTCGGGGCCTTCTTTGGTGCTGGTACTGCCTTTGGCACCATATGAGCCTTCAGTGCGGAGTCTGATCCCAGGGCAGTTCTTCTTGCTACTGTCCTGAGACCCTATCCGGAGCTGGGTACAGTATTGCTTGTGATGCCGAAGCCACAGCTCCCATTGTATTCCATTATGATTCCCTTCTACCCCCCCAGGATAGAAGGAGATGTGTTGAATCCAAACCTCTTCATCACCGATAGGGAAGACGAGGACTCATGCTGCAGTCCAGAGAACCCAGAAAAAGTTCCTTTCACCGTACCTCAATAGGATTTCTCCTTTCAGGCTTTACTCAGAAATATGCAAACTGCCATAAAGTTCCAGCTAGCAGCCATAAACCAGGCTGGGGGGCCTCCAACTGGAGTGTTTAAACATGTCTAATATCCCTGTCTCTCTTGTTCCTCCTGTCCAGCAAGCCTTAGAGACTCTCTCTCTGAGGCAGCCTGGAGGAGGTCTGCTGCTGTGGCAATTGTCCTAAACAGGTGGGCAGTAAATACATGGCACCTAACTCTTAAGTCCACATGTTTTGCTCAGTCAGTAGTGAATGCCATTGTCATTTTGGCTGAAAATAACAAAGCCATAGTGCCCAAGGAGGTCACCACACACCCTACTAATAAGGAGTCACATAAGATAGCCACCATGGGCAAACAGGTCTATGCCTCGGCTGCTCTTGACATGAGGATAATTAGTGCCAGTGCCACTTCTCTTTATATGAATGTGCTCTCTGGCACAAACTCGGGTATAGAGGTGAAACAGGAAATGATGCTTGCTGTAAATGGGGTATGGAATCTAATGGGCACCAGCTTAAATCTCTGGTTGCCTTTGATGTTGCAGCTCGCTCTGCAGCTGCAGGTATCTGCATTAGGCAGCATTCCTTGCTGTGGACTGTTGGAGTCATCCCGATGTCCAGCAACAGGCCATGAACGTGCCCTTCAATGGCATCTGTTTGGACAGTAGGTGAAGCAGTTTGTTATGGAGTCTAATGAAACAAATGACTCTTAAGTCTTCCAGACTAGCTCCAAACAGTCCCCAAATGGGTTGAGGGTATGATTTCTTTCATAACAAGCCATCCTCATTGTGTCAAGGGCAGGCGAGCCCAAAACTAGACGTTCTGAGGCCCAGAAAAAGTGCAGACGAAGGCACAGGCACCAAAAGCGCTCAATGCCACCATCTGAAGCTCTGTCCCCAACTCCACTTCAGCTGCCCTGTGTGAATCACTCCTCCTTAGTAGGCTGATGGCTCACCCAGTTTAACCATCAGTGGGAATCCATCTTTTTTTTTTTTTTTTTAAATTTTCGTATTTATCCTCCTCTCCTCCCCTCAGCTGTGGTCTCCTCGGGAGCACCAAGGAGTCATCCCTCTGCGGTCCACCCTACCTGGACAGTCCTCCGTTGCCCTTGTAGCCTCAGTTTTACCCCACGGGCGGGGACGAAGTGGGCCCCTAACACCCCGAGCAGTCAGTAGCGTTGGTCGGGAGGGTGCCAGGCGGGCGGCCGCAGATCGAGGGCAAGCTCGGTTGCTGCGTCTCCACCGGAGCTGAAGGGTGTTTTTCCCTGTTTTCTTGGGGAGTGGCTGGTGCCCTGATGTCAAAGCATGGAACCGATGTCTGCCACTCCCCTGCCTCTTCTCTCTACGTCATCAGCGCTTGCTGCATCTCCGGCCTCCACCAGAGAGCAGTTGTGCACTGACTTGGGACCCCTGTCCCTCCCCAGGAGAGGAGAGCTGTCCTCTGGACGCTCAATCCTCTCCCTCCCTCCCTTCCCCTGCCGACCCCCAGAAACCCAGGCTCGTTCCCCAACTTGGGTCGCCGGCGTGGCGCGAGATGTGGCGTCCAGCACCTCAACCCTCAGCGCCACCGGGCTAGCTCAGTGGGAATCCATCTTGATGGACAAATGTTTTTTTTTTTTTTTTTAACTTTGTGTTTTTATTCCCCCCTCCACCACAGCACCTACCTTGCCTCAGGGACTCCTAAGGCATCATGCCTGCCAGGTCTCCAGGATATGAGCCCTTCATGCATCCACCCTGCCATCGCCCTCGGATTACCCCCCCCGAGGGGGGTGGGAGGCCTACCCCCAAGCCTCCCATCCATCATCCAAGTGTTGGCCAGACTCGTGCGACCCCCTCTCCTGTCTTGGTTTCTTGATGCGGGGGCCCGTCTCCAGGCATCGCTGCGGGTGATTTTCTGCTTTTCTTGGGGAGTGGTGTGCATCCGACATCAAGGCGTTCCCGCTGACGTCTACCACTCCAGCCCTGTCTGTTTTACTCCCACACTTGCTGTACCTCTGGCCTCCACCAGAGGTCAGCCAAGCACTGAGACTGTGCCCACCTCCCTCCCAGGAGAGGAGAGCTGTCCTCCAGATGCTCAATCCTCTCCCTCCCCTGCCGACCCCTGATGGCCCAGGCTCGTTCCCTAAACCAGGTCGCCAGCAAGGCATGAGGTGTGTCAGACAAATGGGTTTTTAAGTGTTGTCTGAGAGGGATACTCCTGGAGTTGTTGGAACCCAGGACAATCCTCCCAGAAGGCAGCTCCCCTTGTCAGCTCATATGTCAGAACTTCTGGCGCAGGAGACTGTGGGACTTCTGAGAAACAGGGTAATGGAAATAGTGCCAGAGTCAGAAATTCATGCAGGTTTCTACTCCCACTACTGTCTGGTACCAAAGGAAATCAGGGAGCATATGCCTATTCTCATGCTCAGAAAGCTGAACAAATACATGGATAGAGAAAAATTCAAAATAATTTCTATGGGATCCTTGCTACCTTACCCGAGACATCAGGATTAGATGGCATCACTGGATGTGCAGGGCACACAAATACTGGTGTACCCTAACCACCACCAGTATCTCTGGTACTCCATGGAGGGGCAATATTGCCAGTTCAGAGTCCAACCCTTTGGGCTTTCCTCGTTGCCACAAGTCTTTACAAAGTGCTTTGCAGTACTCACAGCACACATCAGAAAGTTAAGACTACAAGTTTTCCCACATGTGGTCAATTGGCTCATAACATGCCCTCTAGACAGGAGACGGAGCAGGAAGTGGAAGCTGCCTCCCAATTTCTGGGGTCCATGGAAGTCCTGCCAAACCCTACAAAGTCGCAGCTGGAGCCCTCCCAGGTACTGCTTTTCATAGGAGGTGTTCTGGATTTAACTTAGCTTATGCCTTCCTCCCAGGCAGCAGACTGCAAGCAGTTTTACAGATGGCATGCTTCACCATTGAATGCAAGAGTGTACTAGCTCACTCCATACAGTGCATGCATGCTGTGTCTTGTCTTCATCAATGTTCATAATACTCCTAGTACGGCTGCACATAAGAATAACTCGGTGGATGCTCAATCCCCAGTGGTCCCAGGCATCACACCCTCAGAACTACCTGATTCAGGTGATCAAACCTCTGGTAAGATCTTCAGTATGATGGTCAGTGGAGCAAAGCCTCCTCCAGGGCTTTCCCTTCTCCCCACCGGATCCATAGGTGACTCTCACTACAGTTGCCTGCTTACTGGAGTGAAGAGCTCACTGCCAGGGTCTCCAGACACAAGGAGTCTGGGACGCATCAGAAACACATCTCCATTTCTTTGAGTTGTGTTCAGTTCTTTACAGCCTGGAAGCCCTAGTGAGCTTAATCAGCCAAAAGACAGTCTGTAATGTATTATGCCAACAAATGGGGAGGAGCACACTCTTACACTCTCTGCAGGAAGACAATGAGAGTGTGGAAATGGTGTCTGGAGCAGGGGATTTTTCTCCAAGCAATCTATCTGCTGGGAGTCCAAAACACTCTGGTGTTCAAACTCAATAAAACAGCAGCAGATCCTCATGAGTAGGGATGTAAGTTTGTCATGGATGAGGTTTTAATGACTCATTGTTTGTTCATGAAATCATTAATTAACAGTAGTAAAAGTTGTGGCACTGTCATCATTGCTACATTCTGATGACACTAGTGAAAGTTATGGAAGTCCTGAATAAAGATCAAATGTCATGGAATCAATGATGTGTATGACTGCCATGACAAACTTACATCCCTACTCATGAGTGGTCACAAGAACCAGACACTGTGAGATCACTAATCAATCAGCGGAGCACCTGAGATGTGGACTTTTTTGCATCCCAACTTAATACCAAACTTACAGTACTTGATTTTGCTTTGGAAATCCAGAACCTGCCATTTTCTTTCAGGATGCAGTCAGGCTGCCATGGCATAATCTGTTTCTGTATGCATTCCTTCCAGTCGCACTTCTTCGGAGAGTGCTGTTCAAGCTGGAGGCATATGGGCGCAAGATGATCCTAGTAGCCTCAGAAGATATGGTTTCCTTTGTTGAATCAGCTGTCAGTCAGTGAACCGTGGATTCTACCACTCTGGATGGATTAATTGACCCAAGCTCAGGGCCAGCTAGTCCACCCCAGCCTGTGCTGCTTTCACCTTCAGACCTCGCTCCTGAAGAAATAGATTTGAACAGGTTCAAAGTATCTTGGAGGGTCTCTGAAATAATTATGGCTGGACATAAACCTTCCTCCAGGAAGTGAAAATGGGTTTCCAAAACCCCCATGGACCCCTTCAGATGTCCACCTGAAAAGGGCAAGGAACGTACTATGCCACAGACCATGATTAACAAAGGCACAACTCTGTCCATCCCCTTGGAGATAGCTAGTATAAATCACTTTTTCATGGACCTAGACAACTACAAAATTAGCCTACCACTCAGCCCAGTCGTTGTCAGTCCTGAGGCCCCTCCCACTCCATTCCATCTGAAACTTGTCTTGCGCACGGAGGTTCTCAAGCTTCTAAACAAACTAAACCCTAATAAATCACCAGGATTTGATACCCTTCCCCCCAATTTCCTCAAGATGGGTGCCTCTGCTCTCACTCACCCAGTTGCTCTCTTAATCAACAGATCATTCCTCTCACAAACTTTACTGGATAAGTGGAAAATAGCAATAGTGGTCTCAGTGCACAAGAGTGGCCCAGTTAACCTTACTGAAAAATACAGGCCAATTTCTATATCATGTCCTCTAGCAAAAAGTCAGGAAATAATACTTTATAATCAGCTATGCTCATTTTAGAGCTAACCAATGCCCTTACCATCTCCCAGCATGGTTTCCAGAAATTGCATGGGACTGAATCAGCTCTTTTAAGGGTCATCACTGATATCTTTCAAGCTATGGATCAGGGTTACGCTACTGGGGCCATTTTGTGTAGATCTTACGAAAGCATTTGACCTTGTCAATCACCAACTTCTCACAAAACTCAACAATCTAGGTCTTGACACCAACTCCCTCTCGTGGTTTACTAACTGTCTAATTGGTTACAATGTATCAAATGGGCTGGTGTTACCTCTTCCCTGTCTCCCATCATTGTAGGGGTCCCCAAGGGATCAATCCTGGGTCCTCTATTATTTTCCATATTTATAAATGAACTACCCTGCAACTGTGGTGGTGCTTCGGTTTAACTCTATGCAGATGATGCCATCCTCTATAGATCTGACAGAAATATCTCCTCCATCAAATCCAGCCTAGAGAATGACCTCCAGCTGCTTGAAGCCCGGTTCACGGAAAGCCTACTGGTGCTCAACACACAAAAAAGTGAAAATAATGTTGTTTTGTCGCACCCCTTTGGACTTGACTACCCAACAACCCCCAGTAGTTAACACCTCAACAGGTGTGGCCCTTGAAGGAGTGGAATCTTTAAATACTTAGGAGTAACATTGGATTAACATCTATCATATGAAGCCCACGCTAATAGAATTATAAAGGTAACCTATCAAAAGCTGGGCCTACTATTTCAGACTTCTCCATATCTGACCCCCCAATCCCGGAGAACTATGGCCTTGGCTACTCTGCTCCCTGGTCTCTTTTACGGAGCCCCTCTACTTCTCTCAGCTAAGGCATCTATCCTGACCAGATTAAGGCAAGCCTATCGCAGGATTGCCCATTTCACTGCAGTAGCACCTGCTCAAACCTACCACTATGATGTGCTCAGTGCCCTAGACTGGCCATCTTTTGAGGCAAAGTTAGACCTTCCCTTACACTGCACTACATTCAAATTCATCCACGTTCCCTCTCCACCGATCCTCTCCAACCTGCTCATTGTGAAACCCATCTCTAGGTCTCTACGCTGTTCTCATCTCCCTTTGCTAAGTCTTCCCAAAACTTGGTTAGCTGTTGGCAAGAGATCCTTCTCTTTTTTAGCACCTCAAAGATGGAACAACCTCCTACAAGGACTACTTTCCTGTACGTCTCTTCCCCAATTCAAAAAATACTTCAAAGAAATTTTCTTTCCTCCTCCAATCTGTACCTGCAATTAAACCCTACACCTTACCTCTTGTCCTTCCCTCCCCTATGTAGCCTGCCAATCCTCTACCCTCTCCTCGGTTGAACCCCTTTACTGACTCTGTCTCTCTCTCTTTTTACTCCTAATCTGCTCTTGTACACATTTTGTAATTACAGTATTACAGTGTGTAATGTGTATACTCTGTCTTTTTATTAACGTCTCCTCCCCTCTCCCCTGCTGAGCCCCTTTTCTGACTCTTTCTCCCACTTTACTCCTAATCAGCTCTTTGTATATTTTGTAAATACAATATTAGTGTATATAATCTTTCCTTATTAACTTAGTTTGCAGCTAGCCTATTTGGTTTAATTTGCACTGTTATCAGTTTGTAATCCCCATCCTCATTAGTATGTAATTTTTGATCCCTAGCACTGTATGGACTGAATTTAGCAAATGTTATTCTCTTGACTTTTCTCTGTAACAATTATCAGAATTGAACAAACTGGAATTGTATTTCCCCGGGTCACCCCTGAAAAAGGGATATGTTTGTCTCAGTGGGCTTACCCGGTCATCAAAATTCAAATAAATAAATAATATTTATTGGACTTGTCGAATGCTGGCATGCAGTATTCTACAGTCAAGGTTCTATTGTGTGCTGTATCAGCATACCATATGCCTGTGGGTAACCTCTGTTTGGCACAGCTGTCACGAGGGTCAGACTGGGGTACAGGGAGCCCACCTGGAAAGTTGATACAAGGGCCCACCTTTAAAATCAATAAGGGAGGGCCAAGGATGACACAATCATATGTGTATTCCAATTCAGTTTGATACACTAGCTGTGTTTGCATCTTACATTCACTTGCAGTGCCCCAAATACTCCATTTAATTAACAAATGGATGATAAATACAAAGATTTTCAGAGTTTAGAAGGTGGCCAGGTACCCAACTGAGAGGACACATAAAAATCTGCAGGTGTCCAGTGGGGTAGTCCAACTCTGCCAGTGCTCAAAGCGGTTCTTCAGGGGTATCCTGCACACCAAGCCCGTCATCAGGAAACTGTGGGCTCCCAGGGACCTTAATCTTGTGCTAAATTTGCTCAATCTCAAGCTGTTCAAGACTGTTGCGATTTGTGACATGACATTCCTGACTTGAAAAGCAGTGTTTCTGGTAGCTGTCACCTCTGCATGCAGAGTATCTGAAATCCATGCTTTGCTCACAAATCCTCTATATACTGTTTTCCATAAAGACAGGGTAGTGCCCTGGAATCACTTCAAGTTTCTACCTAAAGTGGTGCTGGAGTTCCATCTGAATCAGTCTATAATCCTTCCTACCTACTTTGCCAGCTTTCACAATGAGGGAGAAAGGACTCTTTACTCACTGGATGTAAAAAGGGTCTTTAGGTGTTTCCTGGACAGGACCAATGATTGCAGACAGAGTAGCTATTTGTCTCTTTCGACCTCAGTCAAAAGAAACAGCCTGTCACAATGAAGTGCTCTGTGCCAATTGGAAAGATCTGCAGCACTGCATCTTGGAGCACAGTGCATACTTTCCCTAAGCACCGTACCATGAAATTCCAAGTCAGGCAGTATGCCAACTTTGGCAGGACAGTTATTAACAGACTGCGATCTTGGGTGAGCCCTGAGCTCCAGCCTCTCTGATCCAGTGGACTTCTCTGCACTTAGTACTCTGACCTGTTAGTGGGAATCTATGGACAAGATAGGTACTTGGAAGATATGAAATCTACGTACTTACTGTAACTTGATCTTTCTGAATATATTTTCCATAGATTACCACGCCTGCCCACCAATACCTGGACTCACTTCAGGACTGTTATGTTGGTTTTCACCACTCTGTGCTTGTTTTGGGTTGTGAAGACCCCATGTTACTGATTTTTATGGCCCTTCTCACATGGGCCACCATGGCTACCTTATGCCCTTAGGCTAAGTGCATAGGTTACTCATTAGGTTCATGCTGCTCACCTTGTTAGTAAAAATGGTACTTGGGCAGTTATATGCTGATGCTGCTGTATACCAGCAGGCACATGTGATGACGTGCATGGGGGGAGAGGTCTGCTTGCATCACCAACCCCTTCTAAATAAGTTCTGACTCCCATGGTGTTCTAGGGCCTCCAGTTCAGACCTTTTAGTGGTAAAGTATAGAGAAGATATTCAGGAAGATCAGCAGCTCTAGGGGCATAGATATGGTTCACTTATCCACACTCTGGTATTTTCTCTGGATCGGGTCTTTGACGCCCTTGTTGTTCAACATCAGTGAGCACATCATCTATGATCAGCCGAAGAAAGACCCATCTCGCCATTGGCCTAGTGGTCAATGGTCACAGCTGAGGCATTTGTGCTCTCGATCCCACTCAACCAGGTGGTGCTGCCATTGATGATCCTCACCCTCGAGTGAGGAGCAGCACCAGCATAGTGCTATGAGGAGTTCCTCCAGCAGCAGTAGGCTATTGTGTGGCAGTGCTGTACCCAAGGACCTTTAGTATGACAGTCGCCGGTGGTTACTACACCAGTCCCACTTCTGCAGGTGCTTCCCAAACCTGCTTCCCCGCCAGTTAGGGTGGAGCCACCACCCCGACAGCTGCCATTTGGTGCTCCTATCAAGGAAGCCAGCTGTTCGGCCACCAGCTTAACAAGCCAGTTGTCAGTTCAGATTACCCTGAATGAGGGTTCCCAAGAAGTCCATGTTGAACAACAGCTGGGAGTTATCTTCGAGGAGTCATCTGGCAGCTCGGATCAGGAGTCCATGGCTTCCTCAGGGATTCAGCTGTTTGACCAAGGAGCCTTCCACTGACCATGGGCCTGTGTGCTTACATAGGTTGCTCCAACGTATCTCAGAGTCCATGTTGATCCCATTACAGTCAGTCCAGAAAAGGGCTAAGTGCCTTCTCATGGACATTTTGGATCGGCATAAATCCCCAGGAGTTGCCTTCCTGGTGGCTGAGGCCATTTTGGGATTGGCCCTGGAACTTTAGAAGCATCCTACAGGGCACCCTCAGCCTGCATGGTCCACAGGAACACAGTCCCAACTGGCTGTCTTTCAGGGTTCTCATATCACCCTTTTTGGTTGAAGCATTGATCACGGACTTGGTGTTCCATAAATCCAGACACCTGGGGGACATGGACAAATCTCCTGAGAAGGAGTCCCGAAAGATTGACCATACCGCTAAAAAAGTATACACTGCAGCCACTCTGGGTCTCTGTCAGGCTAACTAGGCCATCATGATGGCTAATTATGGTCAGTCCCTGATAGGAATCTTTGCAGTCCTCCTCCACCTCCATCCAGAGCAACAGATGGTGGTGAAACTTATCAGAGACCATGGTCAGTCACCGGCTAAACACCAGCTCCATACAGCCTTGGACATGGGAGATTTGTGCGCTCATGCGGTGGGAGGCGCTGTCTCAATGCATTGTAGGGCTTGACTGTATTTGTTCCCCTTCATGGTGGGTACTCAACAGAAGTTAACCAATGTTCCTTTCCTTGGCAGAGACCTCTTCGGCCCTGGGGTGGGAGGTAATCTCACTCGCACTGAGAAATCCAGCCCCACCCTCAACTGTGACTTCGTCCCAGAAGGACCCGAAGAAAAAGCCTAAGAGACACCTTTTCAGTTCCAGTTCTTTCAGTCACAGCCTCCTTGGCAGCAGCCCCAGTGGGGCAGTTTCAGACCTGGTGTCCCAAGCAGGAGTCCGGGGCCCAAGGTCCAAAAGGGGGCAAGGGTAGTGGTAAGCTCTGGCAGCAGCCACCAGTGCCCTTGCAAAAGCTGCCCAGTGACGGGGGGGGGGGGGGTCATCCCTCTACCTGTCCTATCCCCGACTGCTGTCCCAGTCAGAGATCGGCTACAGCACTTCTTACCACGTTGGTCCGCTATCACAGTGGACAATTGGTGTTGGACAAATAGCAGATGATTTTGTCTAGACTTTTTGAGGCTCCCCTGCCCTACTGCCTCTACATGCCTTGAGAGTCCTGGGTGTCTCAGGACATGCTGTTCATCCTCAGGGAGGACATTGCTCAACTCCATGCGAAAGAGGCAGTAGCCATGTCCCGGATGCCCTATCAAGGCAGAGTTAGGTGTCCAGGTCCTTTCTGGTCCTGAGATGGATGGAGGGCTGAAGCCCTGTACTGGATATTCAATAGCTATTTCCCAGTGCCCTTCGTTCTTACACCCTGGGGTGTTTTATTTACTCTTTAACCAGACCTCCCTGTCCCAGCACTCAGGCAGCTATGCTAACACCTGTCCTTCACTCCCACTCCCTTAGGTCCTCCTACTCTCTCTCGCCTTCATTCCCACCTTGCTCCTCTAAAATGGGTGAGCAAGCTTTCATCTAGGCTATTTTGCCCCCCAAGTTTTGGAATTCCTTCCCCTTCATATTAAGAACTCCTCATCTCACCTTACTTTCAAGCATTCTCTGTTCTCTTGCCTATATGCACTTGGTAACTGTGACTACTCTTGACAATGATTTTGTATCTGCCTTCCCACCAGTTTTGTTTTAATGTAATATCTCTGTACTCTTTATTTGTTCCTGTACCTCTTGCCTGTTTCTCCTGTTCTGTTTCAGTCCTGTCCTATGTTTCCTGGCTCTCTCTACCTGTTGGTACCACCGAATAGACTGTATTTGCTACTTCTGCAATCCCTGCGTGGATTACTGATTGTTTTTGTAACCTTGACATGTCAGATGCTATATTTGTCCCGACTATATCATTGTATTTCTGTACCCTACTGTAGTTGGTGTAATTTCGTACACTGTACTCTCCCGGGTCGTGCCTGAAAATAGGCAGGGATATTGCCTAGTGCACTAACCCAGTAATTAAAAGCTAATAAATAAATAAGAGCTCAACCAGTACATGCGAACGCAAGTTCCAGATGGTCACTGTGAGCCAGATTATAATATCCCTGGAGTAGAACATGTAGTTTTGCTCACTGAAGCTCCAGGATGCATTCTTCCACATTCCTGTCCATGGGTCCCACTGCCAGTACATCCATTTCCGAGCAGAAGGGATCCTGTACCAGTTCCAAGTCATGCTCTTTGTCCTCTTCTTTGCACCAAGGGCCTTCACCAAATGCAAGGCAGTGGTGCTGGCCTACCTGCTGCATGTAGGGGTCAGAGTGTGCCCCTTCCTGGACAACTGGCTGGTAGCCAGTCCATCCAAAGGGTGTAGAGAGATCCACAGACCTGGCTGTCCAGACCTCCCAAGACTTGGGCCTGTTGGTCAACCCGGACAAGTCTGAATTGGCACCAAAGCAGGCAATCACGCTTATCGGGGCAGAACTAGACTTCCTGCAGGCCAAGGCCCTCCTTCCAGAGGATCAGACTCAGGATTTTATCTCTCTTGTCCAATCATTTCAGGTTGCCATCTTATGCCCTGCCCAGAATTTGCTGTGGCTGCTGGGGTACATGGCGTCCTGCACCAACATGGTCTGCTGGGCCAGGTGGAAGATGTGCCACCTTCAGTGGGAACTGGATGGTCAGTGGTCCCAGTGCCTAGGCCACATGGATCAACTGGTCCCAGTGACCCAGCTGATGTGGGACGCCACCCAGTGTTGGTTTGTTCTGAAACATTTAGAGGAAGGAATCCCATTTGTTTACCCAGAGCTGACTGTCACACTGATGATGGTCACATCTCTGATAGGGTGTGGAGCACACTAGGGAGACCACAGAGCCCTTGGGTTCTGGTCACCCAGGGAGTCCCATCACCATATAAACCAGCTGGAGCTCCATGCAGTGCACTTGGCTCTGATGGAATTTGCTCTGCTAGTCTGGGGTCAGGTCATTCAAGTCCAGTTGGACAACACCACAACCATGTTTTACCTTACAGATAGGGTGGTACACATACTTTTCCTTTGTGTTGTGAGGCAGTTCGCACCTGGACCCTCGTGCACAGCCTGGGTGCTAATCTCTTGGTGATTCATGTCATGGGGGAGAACAACTGGCTGGTAGATGCTCTAATCCAGGTAGGAGAGACGTTGTACAAGTGGTGTGTGAATCAGGAGGTGGTGAACCACCTGTTCTCCCTTTGGGGCTCACCCTTGGTGGGCCTGTTTGCCTCCTGGAAGACTACCAAACTAAGGCTGTTTTGTGCCGGCCCCCCACAGTCTAGGACACTAATGGGGGATGCCTTTTCAAGGCCTTAGACCTCAGGCCTCACGTATGCCTTTCCTCCCTTCCCCTTGATCCACAGAGTACTGGTCAAGGTCAGGAAGGACAAGGCACAAATGATCCTGATAGCTCCTGACTGGCCTCAGCAGTTCTGGTTCCTGGATCTCATCAGCCTCAGTAGCCAGTCTCTGTGGCTACTGCTTCTCTGACCAGACTTCATGGGATTAGCTCCTGGAACTTAGGTCCCTGCACCTCACAGCCTGGTTCCTGACTGGCTATAGTTCTAGGTCTTGGGTCTTTCCGAGGCTGTCCTTCATGTGGTGGAGGCCTCCAGGAAAGAGTCAACTCATAGGTGCTTGCCTTTATATGGAGGACATTTTCCATATGGTGTCGGGGCAAGGAGCTTGATCCTTTGTTTGCCCTGTGGCTAGCATTCTGGACTACCTCTGATCCCTTTCCTGGCTGGGACTGCAAGTGACGACCCTTAAATTGCATCTGGCAGCCATCTCTGCTTACTGGGCATGGGGCAGTAAGTTGACAATGGCCCAGGAGAAGGTGGTCAGGTACTTTTTCAAGGGCCTTGACCACGTGTCCCTTCTGGTACGTGAACCACCTCTGCTGAGGGACTTACTACTGGTCCTGACTATGCCCATGGGCAAGCCTTTCAAGTCGATGCACAGGTGTGAGTTGTCACACCTCTCATGGAAGACAGCCTTCCTAATGACCGTTACATCTTCCAAAAGGATTGGGGAGCTCCAGGCGCTCTCGGTGGACTCTTCCTATCTGGTCTTCCACAAGGACAAGGTCTCCTTTGCCTACACCTGAAGTTCCCCCAAAAGGTGACACTGGAGTGTCACCTTAACCAGGTGATTAACTTACCAGTATGTTTTACCAACCTACTGTATCTTCGGAGGCCTACTGCAGGTTCCATACCCTGGGCCTGCAGAGAGCATTCCCCTATTATGTGGTGTGTATGGCTGGAGTTCAAGAACAGGCTCGCCAGCTTTTTGTCACACTGATTTCCATTACCACATCAACGTTGAATGATGCCAGGATGCGGGTTTTGGGACCTCAGTTCTCCAGTTTCTGTTTGCCAGCTAGGAATGCACACCTTGCCCCCTCCTCCTGGAGAATTGCTGGGAGTCTGCCAGAGTGTGGATAAGTGAATCATATCCACTCCCTTAGAAGAATAGGTTACTCACCTGTAACTGTAGTTTTAGGAGTGGAGTATGGTTCATATCCACACAACCCACCCAGCTTCTCCTGACAAATGGCACCTGATCCTGCTTCCAATGTGAGAGAGCTAACGTCATAAGGTGGAGTCAGGTAATATACCACCCAGGTGGTGGGAGGGGCTTAGCTTACAGCTGTTCCAGCCAATAACAGCATTCCAGTGGAACAGCCAGAGTGTGAATATGAACCATATACCACTCCTAGAACTATGGTTACAGGTGAGTAACCTGTTCTTACGGTACGTATGTAGCTTTCATTTACTTACTTGTACATATCATTTTCCTGCTTGCTTTCAGCTCACACTCAGCCCCAATACTGCCTCCACTGGCCCTCCAACTCTGCCTTGCATATCAAGAACTCCATGTTGAAGTCAATCCCACCACAAGCAGAACGCATGCTATGGCGGTTGCAGAGGGGGTTGGTAAGCTACAAAGCACCTAAGGCAAATTTGGGGTTTATACGGGCATCAAGATCATCATGGCGCAATTTGAAGCTAACCCTATGAAAGAGAAGGAGGTAGAAAAATGTTACTGAAGTTGGAAAGAGATTGAAGGAACGCATTTGTGCCTCTGGTAGAACCGTTACGTTGTTATCCAGCTGTCTGTCATCATTTAGGTTTCTGTTTCACTGCTCTCAGGTACTGGTGATCTTATTTCCTTCACTGCTGATGATTGCCTACCTTGCATGGCTTAGTATAATCTTCATAAGATTTTGTGTACATAAATCTGTAGGTACTTTCAACTGAAGGAAAAAGGTCAACATAATTGAACCTTGAACATGCTGTAATGGGCTTAGGTTAATTAGTATAAGACTTGTTTGCCCTTCGCTCAGGAATATGCAGTTCTCCATATCAGTGAGAAAACAAAACCCACAGAGGCTAAAGTATTTGCTTATCTTGTGATGTATGTTGTCTGAAAATAACATTTTTCACAGTCTGTTCTCAGGGCCAGTGCTACGCTTGTTACTAGTCACAGCTTGGTGATTCAGTATACATCAGTAATCTCTATATGCAAACATTAAAGTAAATTTGGCAGTTCTCCAATTTTCCTTTTGCTACATTTGAGAATGTTTTTTGAGATAAAAAGCTAGTGTGTTATTCTCATTTAGCATGTTGATATCAGCGTCAGTTCAGTAGTAAAGTCTTTCTTGATCACAGGATTAACAACGTGCAACAATAGGAAACTAATTCCTGATGAAATATGTCACTCAAACAGTTAGTATTAATAAAATGTGCTTTTTGTCACAAAGTTGATTATTATCCCACTGAGTTTAAAGGAGCCTTACATTTGTTTTCTGGGAGAACGATGCTGTACTTAAATATGCCATCTCTCAAGTTGACACTCTTGGGTTAACGAATACATTTTCTTAGAGTAATTACTTCTGCTGTACTTCTGGAAGTCCAGCATTTTGACATCATGAGTGAGGAAAGAAGTGATGAGAAACTTGTAGTTCAACAGTCTGCATCTGAGCTTAAACCAAGTTTTAATTTATTTGATAACCTGGTTGGACTATAAGCAAACTGTTTTCAGGGGCGAGAACCACAAACAAAAAAGACAGCACCGTCCACAACCATATATAATAGATTGCAAAATGTGAATTTTAGTTGCCAGGAAAAGTGCATACAAGGGTTAATATTCACAGACAGCATGAGCTCACAAACTGGGGATGCGACTTGGAGGTAAAGGTGGAGGACCTTGATCCCCACGTCGGCATCTCCACTTGTTTGTGAGCTCATGCTGTTTTGTGAGCATTGTATTTGCACTTGTATGCACTTTTTCTGGCAAATTAATTCCTTTATGAATTATTATATGTTTCCGGACTGGTCTACCTTTGCTGTTTGTTGTTCTGGTTGTTTAAAGTAGTACACCCAATGGTGGGCAGCTTTCAGTGTTTCCCTGTTTTTATGAGTGACCATGTTTTTATTTATTTAATTTTGTTAACTGATTCTCTGCAGTAGTGTGAAGTGGAATCAACAACTTACCATTTTCAAGTCCTGCAGCAGGTCTACCACGGCACAAACCACTACCTTGCATCCTAACCATAGTATTTTTCAGGCATAGCACCTGCAATTAGCAACTCATTGGCAATAATCTGTTTAAAAAACAAAACAGCTTGAATTGTCAGTTCACAAAAGAAAACATTGTTTCACTTTGCATTACAATTTGACCTTCAGGATTACTTTGGCTATAACCTCACTGTGTATCGAAGAACTACTTTAATTCGTAGCCCATATTCATGAAAGTGAATGAGTACATAATCATTTGTACTCCTTAAGGAAATCCACATAGCAAAAGTGGATTGGTCTCATAAACTCTTAATTAGTTGCATTTTAATGTTTAATGTCTTTCATTTAGGAGACTTAAAATATTAATTATAATAATTCTTCAACTGAGTAATATTTAAGACAGACTTAAATATTCATGCCATAATTTAATATGCATTTGTTATTCAGATGAATGCAAGATAATTCCACTGGATATAAAAGTGAGTGTCTGGATACCCATGACTGGTTTGTCATTTCTAGCATCATTGTACCCCCATAGGAAATCTAGCTTCTGTAGCAGAAATTTAAATAATGTTTTATTAATTTGCTCTTTATTTGGGCATTATTTTTAGGTGCAAATAAGAGAAGAAATTGATTTTTTTTTCCATGGGTGCAGTGATTGTTGTTTATTTTTTTTTTATCTGAATGTCATTTCAATGACAATATAAAAAGCTACAACTGTTGAAATCTCAAGATTAATGAACATAACAGTGTTTTATTATCAAGTCATTATCTTAATTATGTTTCACTAAACAGAGTAGAGACCTGCTTGTACAACAACCAGCACAATTAGAGGTTATATGTTACAGACTGCAGGAAAACCATTGTATAATAGTACAAAGTAATACAAGTATTTTGAATACTGTATTTGCCGCCCTAAGTAATAAATAATCTTCAAGGATATCTCTTTTATCAGGCCACACATTTGGAACTATACCTGCGTCAGTGCTGGGACCACACAGAAATGTGTGCAAGCAGTCTGCCAAGAGCTGCCCATGACGATGTCACGTATCAGCATCTGCATAAACGTGGGCAGCTTCTCCTCCTCTGAGTTCTTTTCCCGCCATTGATCAGACTTGTTGGACCCACCATCGGAAATGTTGCTGCACAAAGCCGCCATTTTATTTTATTCTCCTAACTAATCACTTATAGAGTGATTTTCAGCTATCTGTATGCTGCCGAAAGAATGATCCAAATTTTTCTGGCATCTGCAAATGTGGAGAGACAATCTACAAGGACAATACCCCACGACATGTGTGTCTGCCTAGGTCTCTTTCACAACATGAAAACCTGTGAGATTTGCCAGGGATTTAACAGGCAGGAAGGGGGCTTTAGAGAAATTCATCCTTTAGAAAACTATAGAAGCAGTTGAGAAGCAGCTACAGGGTAAATTCGCGTTGCTGGCCCCATTGACCAAATTGCGGGGTGTCGAAGTCTTGGGGGGGGGGTCCTCATCGGGGAGTCACAAGCACTGGGAAAAGGACAAGGCCTCCTCGGTGAGATCCAGGTCACCCCTGCGGACAAAAGATACAACCTCTATTACAACACCGTCTGCTTCGGCAGTGGCGCTGACCCCATGACTGTTGACCAGACACCAAGGTCAGAGCTTGGTGTAGGCATTGCCAGACCCATTAAGGCCTGTACATTACTGTTGTCAATGGAGAACCAACCTCCATTGTTGACTACTGCAGTTGTGCCCACTACCATTGCAGAGGGTCTGGAAGGAAAGGTATGCCTCTTGCAGATGACACAAAGATCTGTAACAGAGTTGATACACAAGGTGGGGTAGAAAGGATGAGAAGGGACTTGGCAAGGTTGGAGGAATGGTCAGACATATGGCAACTTAGATGCAATGCAAAAAAGTGCAAAGTAATGCACCTGGGAAATAAAAATCCAGGAGAAGAGTACACAATAGCAGGGGAGGTACTATCGACAACAGTAATGGAAAGGGATCTGGGTGTAGTCATATCAGATGACCTAAAGGTGGGTAAGCAATGTGAGAAGTCAGTAAGGAGAGCCAGGGGGATACTGGGATGCATAGGGAGGGCATCACCAGTGAAAAAGGAAGTGGTTATCCCTCTATACAGACAGTTGGTGAGACCCCATCTGGAGTACTGCGTGCAGTTTGGAGACCTCATCTATGCAAGGACATAGACAGGATGGAAGCAGTCAGAGGAGGGCAACTAAAATGGTGCAGGGTCTACATCAGAAACCATATGAAGAGAGACTGAGAGAGCTTAATATGTATACCCTTGATGAAAGGAGGGACAGGGGACATGATAGAAACTTTTAAGTACCTCAAAGGAATCAACAAAGTCCAGGAAGGTAGCATCTTTCAGAAAAAGAGATGTGTAAGAACAAGGGGCACAATTTAAAGTTAGAGAGGGCGGCTCAGGGTAATGTGAGAAATTCTTTTCACAGAGAAGTGGTAGGCATGGAACCGCCTTGCTGGCCGAGGTTGTGGGGTCTAAAACAGTGGAGAATTCAAACATGCATGGGACAGACATAAGGCAATTATAGTGGGGGTTGCATGAAGTAGGCTGTTGGTTAACTAGAATCTGCAGCTTATCCATTAGGTAGGGAAATGGGCAGACTGGGTGGGCCAAGTGGTCCTTATCTACCGTCAAAGTCTATGTTTCTATGTTCTGTGTTTCTGTGTTACCTAAAGTGATGCCGAGACACAGACAGTACTCCTATAATTTTCAGACATGATACGGTGTCTATTGCCAGGCATTCCTGCTGCAGGGGGCCCATTGACGGGGTCTCCTACAACCAGTCCATCAATGTCACAAGTTAATACCTTGCAGAACAGACTTTGTTTTCTGCCAACATCGCCAGCACGGTCTCTCATTCCCATCAATGAAAGAGTCGATGATAAATTTAATCCTGACTTCATAATGGTTGAGGAGGAAGATTATACTGAGGGGAGCGAGTATGGACATAGCACCAGCTCCACAGTCTCCTCTTGTAGTGAGGACTCCATAGTGAATACACCAAGATCACCTCCAGGGGATCCCTCATTTTTTTACCATTATGCAACAAATGTAGGCTGCCATGGGCTCCACCTTAGAGGAGCAGGATTCTACTAAAAAGAACCTGCTGGCATTTCTGGAGATGCCAGAATCTCCCTCTGCTGCTGTTCTTCCCGTTTCCAGCTTTGGAGGATGCTACTTATGCATCCTGATATAGGCAAAATAACATACCAGCTGTGTCCAGAAAGATGGAATGTATTCTGCCCCTTCTGGAAAACCCTATTATGCTATCCAGTCTGAGACTGACTCACTCACTGGTAATTATAGCTGCCCATGATAGGTCCAGGACACCTAGGCAGCTGAGCTCCCTTCCTCCTGATAGAGAGTCCAGGAGGCTGGATGTTCCAGGCAAACATACATATGCCTCTGCCTCGCTGAACCTGCATGTTGCCAGTTACCAGGCCTAGATGATAAAATACCGGAGCACCATCTTGAGGAAGGCTAAGGCTGTAGCACAGGCCTTGTCTGAGGGTTCTGCTAAACAGGAGTTAATCAAAACTCTTAATGCTGGTGCTGATGTGGGGAAGCATTTGAACTGCATAGCATATGATATTTCTGATGCCTCTTCCCGAGATGCAGCCTCTGGCATTTATCTCAAGTGCCACTGTTGGCTCAGAGTAGCAGGTTTTGCCACTGATATGCAGCAAACAGTTCTCAGTGCCCCACTAAGAGAGCAGAAACAGTTTGGCCATGATGTAGAAGAAGCCTTGAGAAACCTTCAAATGTCTGAAAAGATTCTGAAGTCAGTGAAATCCCTGTACCAGAACAGGGGTAATTTATGCCCAGCAACTGTCAGAGAACACTGTCAGGCCTACTGACAGCAGAATAGAGGCAGAGGTGTGGGGGCCTTGTCATTACCCTTCCCAACCACAAGTGCCCACACAAAGCTCCTAAAGGTAGTTGAGCTGGTGACTCTGCACCCTTCTGGCTCAGCATGACTCCTTGTACACCCCACCCCCGACTACCATTACTTCCAGGAGTGTGTCATCGAGGCATAGGAAAACCAGGAGTAATTGTAAAATTCGCAAGTAATGTTTTATTATTATCAATAACAGTAAAATAAAAATTTTAATTGTTCAGAATAACTATTTACAAAGGTAATAAAAACAAAGAAAACAAAGTCCTTCATCTGAGGGTATCTCTAATTCCAAGTTTCAGTCTCTGTCTCTCACTCTCTAGCAACAGTGTTGCTGCTCTTTTTTTAAGTCTTTGCCTGGGAACTCGTTAAGGAGATAACCTGTTTTTCACACAATGTTCTTGCCATTTTCTTTGCAGGGCAAGCTTGCAAATAGAACAGTGTCCCAAGCTGGCCCCCTGCTGACAGCTCTGCAAAAGAGTTTGCAAACAAGCCTGAAAGGAGTTCAAACTGCATCTCAGTTTAACACCCTAAGTTCCAAATAGCTTTTTGCAATCATTTCAAAAGTATAACTATATACATTTCAAACCAAAGGATCCCAGTGTCACTTACAGTTTCACACATATTTTTATAACCACAGATATGCAAGGGGAAGAAAAGACAAAAACTGCAAGTGAAGGCAGAGAGATAGTAAGAGGCAGATGATTACAAGACCATCAGAGTGATCAGTGTCACAAACCCACTCCTGAGGGTCAGGTTCACTGAGCTCACAGTGCCCACCACTAAGTGCAATCCGTGACAGGAAGGGGGAAACGGGGAGGATACCTTCTTCATGTCCTTCTGTAGTGCTCACTGAGTTCACAACTGAACACTCGCCACGAAGTCCCAGGGTCTCCTCTTTTACTCTGGATCAGGGTATAATATTAGTTTTGAGTCTTGTAGCCAAATATGAACCCTTCTTGGTTGTTGCACAAAGGGTACAATCCAGGCATTGCAACCTCTTCAGAGTAGCGTGGTAAGACTGATTCTGCCTTCTCCCACAAGGCGTGCAATAACCTGGTTCAAATCCCCACAGACCCTTCCTTGAGAGTTTGGTATTTCCCCTATCTTTACCCAGACTTTCCCTTTTCAGACCCTTGTTCGATTTGGTAGCTTATGATGGCATCCCTTAGCAGTTTAGTCACACATTATTACTGAAACATCCCACCATCACACACACAATATGACAATCTCACTCAGGCAGGTTTCTTAAAAACAAATGTTTTTACTAAATAAATTATCATACATTTACAACTGAAAGGTTTTATCAATTTGGTCACAGAATAGCACAAATAAAAGTGGAAACTATACATGAAAAAACGCACAGTAACTGTTATCTAAAGTTACACCTTAATGTTTGTAGTGAATTGAAAGTTCAGAAGAATAAATAAAGTCTGAAGAATCCTTTCTTTCTCTTGCAACCACTGGCCTTCAGTATCTGCTGGCAGCTGGTCTTATCTTGTCAGGAGAGTGTCCAAAAGCAAAGTGTCCTCAAAATGCTCTGTGGAGGGTTTTAAATACCTGTGGTCCAACCTGTGATCCCAAGGGTGGCCTTCTCTTTTAGGCCAGTAGAGGTCACTCTTGCACTTTCCCCACAACCCAGTTTTCTGGCTACCTTTTAAGTCTCACTGTCTTACTGGTAATACAGTTGACACCTGTAAGAGAGTTCACACAGGTCTGCCAAAAAAAATATTCCTGTCCTTTCACCTCATAAGGTGTAATATACTATAACAGTTTCCTGGAACCAAAAGTTTCTCCCTTGAAGTGCAGGGTTTATTACAGGCAAATGGATTTTGGCATATCCTTGTTGAGCAGCCCTTGAAGCAGTTTGGCTTCCTGCCCAGCAAGCACTCCCTCAGGTCATAGGAAGGTCAAACATTTTAAAAAATCCAGTCTCTATCTCTATGTGACCCTGTCATCTATTTTCTTGTGGCAGTTTAAACATACACAAAATATAACAGAATATAACACCATATATGTGTACATCTGACTGGCAGTGGCATAGTTCACTAACTCCCTCCCTCCTAGACTGAATTTGTGGGAACACGCCCCCTACCACATGGTAAGGTTTTCACAAATTCTGTTGCTGTTCTATCTGGCGAGATAGGCCATCTGCGTTGGCACTGGCCAATCTGGCCCTGTGGGTAATTGTCATGTCGTAGGCCTGTGAGGCTATACGCCACCTTAAGAGACAATCATTTGTTTTACCCATCTGATTTAGTCACACCAGGGGGTTATGATCAGTCTGTACCTCAAAGCGTCTCCCATAGAGGTATGGCTCTAATTTCTTCAGGGCCCATACCAGCGCAAGGCATTCTTTTTCCACTGTAGAATATGCCTGCTCCTGGCAAGTAACTTTTTGCTAAGGTACATTATTGGGTGATCTTTTCCCTGATTAGAGGTCTGGCTGAGGACTACTTCAATCCCTACATCTGAGGCATCTGTCTGTACAACAAACTGCCTATTATAATCTGGACTAGCTAACACAGGGGCACTGCACAGTGCCTCCTTTAGTTGTAAGAAGGCTCATTCACAGGCTGGCTCACAGTCTACCTTTTTGGTCTTTCTTTTCTTTAGCAGGCCTGATAGGGGAGCTGCCAGGGTACTGTAATTTGGAGCAAACATTCGATAGTACCCTGCGGTGCCTAGGAAGCTCCTAACCTGCTTCTGGGCTTCAGGCATAGGCCACGCCTCTATTGCCTCAGACTTTGCTTTATTAGGTCGAAGCTGCCCCCCGTCCCACTACATGGCATAGATATGCCACCTCTGCCATAGCCACCTGGCATTTTTAAGCCTTGACAGTGAGCCCTGCCCTCTGTATCCTGCCCAACACTTCCTTCAGGTGGGACAGGTGTTCCTTCCAACTGGTATTGAAGATGGCAATATCATTCAGATAAGCCACTGCGTACTCTTCAGTACATTGTAATATCTTGTTGACCAACCTTTGGAAGGTGGCAAGGGCATTCTTCATTCCAAAAGGCATTACCCGGAACTCGAATAACCCTATTGGAGTGATGAAGGCTGACTGCTCTCTAGCTCTGCTGGTTAACTCCACCTGCCAGTACCCTTTCATCAAGTCAGTTGTGGTGAGTTATGTCGCCCCTCCCAACTTGTCTAGTAGTTCATCCATCCATGGCATTGGGTAGGTGTCAGACTTTGTGACTGCATTGACCATGATAGTCCACACAAAAGTGAGTAGAGCCATCCAGCTTGGGAACAAGGACTACGGGTGAGGCCCAGGGACTGTGGGATGTCTGGATTACCCCTAAATCCAGCATTTCTTCCACATCCCTCCTAATGTCCTTCAGGACAGCCTCAGACATACGGTAGTCTGTCCACCATATGTGCGCTTCAAACAACATGAAGTCTTGCTGTATTCTGACAATCTGCAGTTAGCCCCAGCCATTAAACTGCCCTGGAGAGTATAGGGTTAATTTTCTATTCAGTGCACAGAACGTTGAGCTCGAGCTCAGTTGAGGTCTCTGTCTGCAGCACTTTGAAACCCAACTGCCAGATTCTTTACTCCGCCTCACTGAACAGTCGCTCCGGAGATTTCTCCTTCTGCTCAGTTCAAAGTCGGTTAAAGTTGTCGGTTCTTTCTGAATTTAAATCCGAAATTAATTCCGCTTTGTCTGTTCTGGCTCTGTCTGCGGTACCATGAATACTTAGATAGTTTTCTGTTTACTTTGTGGAAATTGTAAGACTTGTTCGATCGGTTCGGCTGAACCGATCCATTAGTTTGATTTCTTGTGCTTTTCTTTAGTGTGTGGTTACCAGTCCTTATCGGTTTCAAAAAGCCGTGTTTTAAACATGTTTTCCAATACCCATGACACGGTTAGGAACCGATAAGGGAGTCTTGCCTGGCGGTTGCCAAAAAAAGGGTAAGTTTGGTTAGGTTGGCCATGTCTGAGAAACCCAAGAAAAAAACTGGGCCCACTGGGTTTCAACACTGCAGTGAGTGTGGGAGGTCTTTGATAAGGCCGATCCCACACCACCTGTGTATGTGTCTGGGGTTTGAACACCTCGATACAGACTGCCACATTTGTAAAACTTTCCTAAGTCTACCCTGGAGAAAAGATTAGGTAGACTTAGGGAAAAGGAGGCCGAGAAGTCCACTGACCCGGATGGCCAGCCCGGATCGGTTCCAATCGAACCAGAAGGAGTGCCCTCTGACCAGGGCGATACTTCTTCGGGCAAGAGGAGAGCCAATCCTGAGGGATCGGTTCCTACAAAAAGGAAACGTAAAGACAGGTCATCCGGTTTGGATCCGGAGGTTCATGTTCCGACCGCTAACGAGATTGCCCAAGCGATTCGGATTGTTGAATCACTTCTCCCGGTTCCGTCCGATCCGGCTCCATTAGCTAGGGGCTTGGTTCGGTCGGTTCCACCGGTTCAGGATTATGCCCGTGAAGAGTGTTATGAACCGGAATTTGAGGAGGAGAGGGATTATGAACAAGATGATGACTATGATGGAGCAGAAAGTCTGGATGTGCCCATTGAACCGGACATCTCCCCAGACAGACCTTCTGGTGTTTCCCCTCCTAGGCTCTCTGAGTCCCCTCCCCACTATCTGTTCTACAGGAAAGTGGCTGAAACTCTCCTGGTCCCTATGGAGGAAGCTACAGAGGATCAAGAAGAGCCTGATTTTGTTAAAATGATGGACATCCCAGAGTCCAGGAAGCTGTCTATTCCCCAGCACAAATCTTTTGGGAAACAGACACAAAAAAATTTTAAAGTCTCCTAATTTTGTACCTCCTGTTGATAGAAGAATGGACGAGGTATACTTTATCAGGCTGAGACATGGAGTTTTTCTACGAGCAGTGCAGCCATGTTCGGGTCGTGCAGGCTGCAGCCTATGACAGGGCTAATGTTCCCTTGGCTTCACACCGCCCAGATAAAGACTCCACGAGGATGGATGCCTTGGCAAAGAAGCAATACATGGCATCCTCTTTGGGACTCAGGCAGGCTAATTATATGGCCTATGCAGCCAGGTACCAGAAGTCCTGGTGGGACACTGTACTGGCACTGGCTAAACAAGCCTCCCCCCCCAGCTGGCCAAGGAGCTGGAGGAGGTGGCTGTTGATGGGTTGAGGCATCTAAGGTACAGTTTCATGCTGCTGTGGACTCCATTGATATGTCATCAAGAGTCATGGCTACATCTGTGGTTCTTCGGAGAATGGCTTGGCTCAGATATACTAGCCTCTCACAGGACACCCAGGCTAACGCGATGGATTTCCCTGTGGAAGGTAATTCTCTGTTTGGGGAGCAGACAGAGAATTACATGAAGAAGATGGAGGAATATAGGACCACTTACAGGAGTGCACAGGCCAAGGAGAAGCAGGCAACTCCTTAAAGACAGCAATCTAGGTGCAGGGGCAGGCCTTTTCATAGGCCTTTCTACCAAGCACAGGCCTCTTCTCCCTTTTCACAGGGGGGTTCTTCAGAGGGAGAGGCAGAAGGGGGATGAGCAGGGCTGCATCAACTCCTCAGCCTAAGGCCCCTGCCAAGCAGACACCCTGATGGGTCTGCCCGGGTCGACTCTCCTATCCCTGTAGGGGTCAGGCTGGCTTACTTTGTCCAGGACTGGGTGTCTGTTACTTCAGACAAGTGGGTCCTGGAGAAGTAGTAAGCTAGGGACTGGTTCTCAGCTTCAAAAAATTTCCGAAGATGAGAGCCAGATCTTTTCCACCTGCAAGTCTCTCCGAAACCCTTGCCCTAGAAGCAGAGGTTTCATCTCTTCTGGCCTTAGAAGCCATAGAGAAAGTTCCTACCCTCCACTGGGGCAAAGGTCTGTACTCCAGGTACTTCCTTACCCCCAAAAAGACAGGGGAGTAGCAACCCATCCTTGATCTAAGATACCTGAACAAACATCTTTTAAAACCAAGGTTCAAGATGGTGACTCTGGGAATAATTCTTCTCTCTCTAAGGCCAGGGGACTGGCTAGCCTCCCTGGTCCTCAAAGATGCCTACTTTCACATTCCCATCAGGTGCTCCCACAGAAAGTACTTCAGGTTCAAGTTGCCCTCAGGCCATTACCAGTTCAAAGCAATGCCCTTTGGCCTAACATCAGCTCCAAGGGTTTTCACAAAGTGCTTGGCAGTAGTAGTTGCCTTTTTAAGAAGGCAAAAGATTTCCATTTTTCCATATCTAGACGACTGGCTCCTAGTGGGTCAGTCTCCAGACCAAGTCAAGTCAGACCTGCAAGTGACCCAGCAAGTGCTCACTTCCCTGGGATTTCTTCTGAACCTCCCCAAGTCAGTTCTCAAACCGGTACTGCTTTTGACCTTTATAGGGGCAGAGCTTGATACTGTCAAAGCAAGAGCCTTTCTTCCCCTGGAAAGGGCAAGAGTTCTTATAGAACTGGCTTCTTCCTTCAGCCTTCAGGTGTCCCGACCAGCAAGGCATTTCCTTCAACTCTTGGGCCACATGGCAACTTCTAGAGCAGTGGTCCAAGGGGCAAGATTCCAGATGAGGGACATTCAGTTCCATCTGAGGGCCTTTTGGTCCCAAAGAAGGATCCTTTTACCAAACTGATTCCAGTGACTGGACACTGATCCAAGCTCTTCAATGGTGGCAGGATCAGGACAATTTAAGGCAAGGGGTCCCATTTGTTACTCATTCTCATTCAGTGGTCCTTACCATGGATGCTTCCCTTTTGGGGCGGGGAGCCCATCTGGGAGCTCTCACAGCCCAGGGACTGTGGTCCCCTCAGGAATCTCTTCTTCATATCAGTCTGCTGGAACTCAGGGCAGTTTTTCTGGCCCTGCAAGCTTGATCTCAGTCAGTGCAGAACAAGGTGGTTCAGGTCAGAACAGACACCACCACCACCATGTGGTACATCAGCAAGCAGGGAGGCACTCGGTCCACAGCCTTGTGCACAGAAGCCATGAAATTGTGGTCCCTGGCTTATTCTCTGCAGACCTCTCTGATAGCAGTCCACCTTCCAGAGAAGGACAATGTGCTAGCAGATGCACTGAGCAGGATCTCCCAGGGCCATCACGAATGGACCCTGGACCCTCTGGTATTAAAAGTGATTTTCTCAAGCAGGGGCACTCCAGAGATAGATCTCTTTGCAGCCCCAGACAATCACCAACTTCCTCTGTTTTGTTGCAGACCCCCAGTCTTGGTCTCAGTCCTTCTGGATGCTCTGATGTTGAACTGGGAAGGGAAATTTCTCTATGCCCTCCCTCCCTTTCCTCTACTGTTCAAGGTTCTGGTCAAAGTGAGGTCACAACCCTGCAAAGTGATTCTGATTGCTCCTGATTGGGCCAGGCAGCCCTGGTACCCCCTCTTACTGTCCCTGACAGTCCATCTTCCCCTCTCTCTCTTCCCAGGAATTACAACCTGTTAACCTCCTCTCGGGGAAGATTGGGGGGACCCAATCTTCAGTCCCTTAATCTCAAGGCATGGCTCTTGAGGAGCTAGAGTATGCAGATTTGCATCTGTCCCAAGGGGTTCTAGATATTCTCAAAGCCTCTCGAAAGCCTGCCACCAGATAGACTTATGACTCCAAATGGAAAAGATTCATCATTTGGTGTTCCAAGAACCATATATCCCCAGACTCTGCTGAATTGCCTACAGTTCTGGATTATCTGGTCCATTTTAATGGCCTAGGCCTCAGACCAGCTACTCTCAAGATACACTTGTCAGCTGTTTCTGCTTTTCTGTCAGTGGGAAAGCCTTCCTCACTGTCATCTCACCCTGTATTCTGCAAAGTTTTTCAAGGGATTGCTTCATACCAGTCATCCCTTTAGGGATCCTGCCCCTGCCTGAGACTTCAGTGTTTGCATTGCTTAACTTATGCAACCCCCATTTGAACCTCTCTTCAGCAGAGCTTAAGTACTTGACTTGGAAAACTGTGTTTTTGGTAGCCATTACCTCTGCCAGATGTATCAGTGAATTGCAAGCTCTGTCAGTGGAACCTGATTTTATCTCATTCCATAGAGATAAAGTGGTCCTTAGAACCAATAGGAGGTTCTTGCCCAAAGTGGTTTCAGACTTCCATTTGAATCAGTCCATGTCTCTCCCTGTTTTCTCCACTGATCATTCTTCCTCAGGGGAGAGGAGACTACACAGTTGAGATGATAAAAGAGCCCTTAGCTTCTACATAGAGCGTACCAAGGGTCACAGGTTTGATTCCCTCCAGTTGTTCCTCACTTATGGGGAAGTGGGAAAGGGCAAACTTGCCACCAAGAGAACTATTGCCAGGTGGATTGTTTCTTGTATACAATTCTGCTATGAGAAACTGGGAAAAATTCCACCCTCAGGCCTGAGGGCACATTCCGCAAGAGGTACAGCTGCTTCTCTGGCTGCTGCCAGGGATATCCCTCTGTTAGAAATTTGTCAAGCAGCCACCTGGAAAACAGTACATACCTTTACCAAGCATTACTCTCTGGATATCCTGACTAGGAATGATGCTCGGTTTGGCACAGCAGTACTTCAGAGCCTATTCCCAAAATAGGTTCTGTCCCTCCTCCATGGAGGTACTGCTTGGTAGTCTGCAGATTGTCAGAATACAGCAAGACTTCATGTTGTTTGAAGAAAAAATTACTCACCTTAGTAATTGTGTTTCTTCTAATGGTGTCTTGCTGTATTCTGACCTCCTTTCCTGCCTCCCCTCTCAGAACCTGTTTTTGGAAAGTGGGTGGGCAGGTGCAGTGTTGCACCCCAGGGGTGTCTTCAGCACACACCCCTTTTTACTTGGGTGCTTATATTATTATCTTTATTTGGATAGGTTTTTGGTTTTGGGTTTCCTGACTTGAGTCTTCCTTTGGGAGTCCAAAACGTTTTGTTGCCAGGTGGCTAGTTAAAAAATGTTACAATTTCCACATAGTTAGTCAGCAAGTGTTTGCTCGTAAGAATCTGGCGGTTGGGTTTCAAAGTGCTGCAAACAGATACCTCAACCGAGCTCGAGCTCAACGTTCTATGCACTGCATAGAAAATTAACACTATATTCTCCAGGGCAGTTTAAAGGCTGGGGCTAACTGCAGATGGTCAGAATACAGCAAGACTCCATTAGAAGAAACACAATTACTAAGGTGAGTAGTTTTTGTTTGCTTGCATGCATGTGCAAGAAACATAGTGCCATCATCCGAGTTTTCGGAGGTGTGGCAGCCCTCTTCCAATTCAGGCAGTGTGTTTGCAGGTGCGGCCGCAGTTCTCCAATGCCTGCTGGAGCTGTCTATGACAGCAGTCCAAAATGCAGTGGAGTACAGTTGAAAGGGGAAGCTACGCTTCAGTGAGCAGCGATAAGATATCACCTGCTCATGCGCGCTCCCCCTACACACACACACACACACACACACGCATACTGCGTGCTCGCCCCCCACACACACACTGTGTAGCCGACGGGGGTGCCCAATCCCCCGTTGGCTGTGCTGCGCTCCCCAACAGAGTTCTATATGTCATGATGGGTGCCCACCCCAGCGTGGCTACACATCGTATAGCCGATGGGGGTGCCCAGTCCCTGTCGGCTCCACTAGTCTCCCCAGAGTACAGGGTGCCCGCTGGGAGCCCACCCCAGCGCGGGGCAACACATGCTGTCGCCTGGGGGGGGTGCCTAATCCCCATCGGCTCCACGCCCCACCAGCCACCTTGTGCCACGCTGGGAGCCCACCCCAGCGTGGTAAACGCCCCATGTCGCTATTTAAAAAAAAAAAAAAACTGAAACTCAAAATGTCTCGCTGTCTGTGCCCTCACCCGCGCCCACCCACTGCGCACCCTGCCTCTCCACACACCCCCTTACCCCATACTTACCTCCGGACTCCGGCGTGATGATCTTCGGTGAACCGGGAACACGTCTGCACTCTTCAAAGCCGACCGCGAACTGAGGAAATGCCGGTAAGCTGTATAATGAGATAGATGGGTTTTTTTCAACTTTGCTGCATATCTCAGGCATTTTTTGGAATTTTTGCACCAAATTTTCAACGTGGGGTTTTTGGGATCCCTTCTCATGAGTGATCTCACTGTCATGGCGTTATTCGGGCCTAAAGGGTGATTTTTGCAGTCACTGCGTGAAATCACCTTTCAGGAGGACAAATGTAAACGACACTGCCACTGTTCATAAGGTGGGCTCTCAAAAGCCTGTGTTGAAAATTTGGTGGAGAACTCCTAAATGACTGTTTTATCTAGCCGTTTACAAGAAATAGTTCCCACGCACACCGTAAGTCTGTAATTTCAATATTTTTCACTCCAGATTTTCAATATTGCCATTTTACCACACCTCCTTATGAGCAGTATAGCTGTCATTTTCACATCTTGCCCAAAATGTGTTTCCACCCATGTAGCGCACAATGGCACAGTCGGTGTGTAAAATCAATGTATGGGACACATTAAGAAAATTACAGTGACACTGTTCGTGAGCAGAGGTCTTAAAATGGCTATGTTGAAAATTTGGTGAAAAATTCCTAGAAATTACTGTTTTATGAGTGTGCGTTAGCAGATCTTCTTGAGGTACAGCTCTTGCAGCAGGTTACACCATTAGGACTGAAGCCGGCGTCAGGACCGCAATCTTCTAATAGCAGTCTTCATGGGGACCGCCTCCGACGTCGGTCCCGCCTCCGACGTCGGTCCCGCCTCCGACGTCGGTCTCGCCCCCGACGTCAGGTGTAGTACATAAGGAGGTGGTCCCGTCAGAATCCCCAGTTCCTTCCCGCCATCGACTTGCATGTCTCGACCCTTCGGTCAGTATCTAGCGCGTGACAATCAGGAAATTCGTTCAACCGTTTCTTCACCGAGAATTTCTTCAAGAATCTCTTCCTCCAGATTTATTCCTCTGTCTGATGTCCTCCCCAACCTCCGTGGAGGGCCATTCGTCCAAGTGCACCTGTGGAAAACAGAGTACATTCAAAGACCCACATTCGGCCTGCGTCCGGTGTCTGGGTCCAGACCACGACACCCAGGCTTGTTCCTTTTGTCGGGGCTTCAACAGCCGGACCCGGATCCGCCGACAAGGCTCTCCAGGCTTACCTTTTAGAAGAGAAGCTCAAGGCCATGGAACCTTCCTCCAAGGGGGAATCTTCGGAAAAATCCCACAGGCACCATGAGAAGCACAGGGAGAAGGTGAGACCTAGATCCCTTTCTAGGGCCTCGGACTCCCACAGCTCCAGCTCCAGGTCCAACCGCTCTTGGTCTCGGGCCCACTCTCAGCCTCCCCTGGTCGTGGTCAAGTCTGCCAGCGGTTCTTCCTCCCTGCGGCCTGCTAAGACCTCTAGGCCTTCTTCTTCCTCCAAGGCCTCGTCTAAGTCAGGGGATCACCACAAGCGTCACTTGGCCCCCGGTGTCCGGTCAGTTTCCTTGCCGCCTCCCCCTCAATGGAAGACTAAGGAGCTGACCTCCCTGAAGAGGACGTCAGACCCTACGTCAGCTTCCCCAACGTCGGCCAAACACCATAGATCCCGGGAACCGATGACAGTCCAACAACCGTCGCCGGTCAGGCACTCTCCTACCCGGACGCCGGCTGGGGGACCGACGTCCGACACAGCAGCGAGAAGAACCCCACCGCCGCCTGCAGATGTCGGCGAGGAGGCGTTGACGGAGGAGGACTCCACTCAGCCCGAGGACCAGGCGGGCGACCCCGGACCTGTCGAGCTCCCATGGGAGCCCTCCCCAGAACCGGAGACCCCAGGGGAGCCAACGCCGGGACCCGACGACAGGCCACCGGCGCCCGGCCCGTCGTCGGGCTTAACATCTCGGAAGTGAAGGAGTTATTCACTTTCTGGTGGGACACCATCAAAAAGGATGTGGTCACCATGCACCCTCCTCCCGCACCTGCGGCACCACCGGCCCCTCCACCCAGTGGGGCAGCAGACCGAGTATCTTCCCCCCCAGGAGCCAGCCGGACCTCCTAGGGGCAGACCTACAGACAAGAGAAGGCCTCCATCCAGATCGTCTTCTGGTTCACCCAGCCCCAAGAGATCCAGAAGACGCCGCTACTCACCGTCTACAGAGGGCTCAAGAACGGACATCTCGGATGGCTCCAGATCTCCTTCTCCCATCAGCGTCCCCTCTCCGGACCCACGTGAACTTCCTAGGTCTCCTCCGGATGACCCCTCATTCTCTGAGATCATGAGACATATCCAAGAGAACATGGAGTAGGATGCAGAAGAACTCGACCCGGAAAGGCTACGCCTGGCTCGTTATCTTTGGCAGAAAGATCCTAAGCCTGTGGTGGTACCACCCTTGGTGGACACCTTTGTGGACATCACCAAGGCAGCGTGGAAATGCCCACATTCGCTCCCCGGCGATGCCGAAGAAGGCTGACCGCCTGTACAAGGCTCCAAGGGAGGACCGGTACTTGGCTGATCATCCTCTGGCCGACTCCCTGGTCATCACAGCCTCTCATGACCGGTCCCAGAGACCGCAACATCTGAGCACACAGCCACTGGACCTGGAGTCCAAGCAACTGGACGCGATGGGTAGGCACACTTACGCAGCTGCAACCTGCGCCGTCAGGTCCCTGAACTACCTTACCCACATGGTTCAATTTCAGAATGCTCTGTGGGAACAGGGACAAGACCAGGTAGGAAAATTGCCAGACGGTGGGCAAAAGGAGGAACTTCTCCAGCTCCTCCACACGGGTTCAGACGTGGGGACCCAGGTGCTCTGAGCCGCGTACGATTCCGCGGACTCCTCGGCCAGAGCGGCAGCCTCAGGTGTATGCCTCTGGAGACACTCATGGCTCCGTGTCTCCGGATTTACCCCGGACGTCCAGAAGAACATTCTGGGCGCCCCTTCCCCAGCAAAGTCTTGTTTGGTGAGGCATCTGAAAGGTCATCACCAAACTGCAGGAAGCTAGGAAGGCCGTTAGATCTGTCCAGGCCATGTACAGATCTAGACTCAGCTCCTTCGTAGGAACCAGAGTCGCTTAGCCAGACTCAGAGACAACAGCCTCGTTCCGGCCTGCAACAGAGGGGCTCCTTTACCCGGAAAGCCCAGGGCAAGTCGTCCTCCGGTAGAGGCCAATGTCCTACCAAGTCGGCCCAACCTGCAGGACCCTCCGCCACCACAGCATGACTCCTTCCCGGTCCCCACCCCTCAGGATCAACGGGAAATAAAGGTCGGGGGTTGTATCGCAGACCACCTGCCAGGGTGGCAGTCGATCACCACTGACAGGTGGGTGCTACAATTGGTCAAAAAAGGCCACTTTATAGAATTCTCAGACAAGCCACCCACAAGGCCTCCTTTGCTCTCCCATTACTCGGGTCAGCACGCCCTGCTCATCAGGCAAGAAGTGCTCACGCTGCTGCAGAAAGAAGCTTTGGAGCACGTCCCAGTGAACCAGAGAGGAGCAGGATATTATTCCCACTTCTTCCTGGTTCCAAAAAAACAGGGGACCTCCGTCAATTTTGGACCTAAGCAACCTCAATATGTCGATTAGCCTACAAAGCGCCAGCGTGGTGACCCTTCTGAGCCTAATCCCCATGCTGAAGAAGGGCGCATTCCTGGCGTCCCTGGACAGGGCAGCTTACCTGCATCCCCCATCGCTCAAAGCGCACAGGAGGTTCCTCGGCTTTGAGTTCCTCGGCCACCACTGTCAGTTCGGCCTTCCTTTTGGGCTGTCATTGGCCCCCAGGGTCTTTACCAAGTACATGGCAGTCGTGGTAGCGTCTCTGAGGAGACAGGGCCACTATGTGTTCCCGTACCTCGACAATTGGCTTCTCATGACCTCCTCCGAAGAGGCGCTGTTGATAGCTATTCAGCACACCCAGATCCTTTTTCAGTCTCTGGGCATCCTAATCAACTCTGAAATATCTCTCCTGGTACCGTCCCAGAAACTGCAATTCATAGGGGCAGTTCTGGACACCACCAAGGAAAGCTTTTCTTCCGAGACAGGCGGAGCATCCGGTCCCTCATAAGGGACCTATCAGCGAAAGACCGTCCCAGCCAGATTGGTCCTTCGCTTGCTTGGACACATGGCTGCAGCCATTCCAACAGTCCCGATGACAAGGCTCCACATGTGGGTAACTCAGTGGATGCTCAGAGTGCAATGGGACCAAAGGCAAGACCATCTGCAGCAGCCAGTCAGAATCACGAAGGCCGTGGTTTGGGACTGGCAATGGTGGCTAGATCCAGGAACCCTGTCTGTGGGGGTTCCATTCTCAGCGCCGTCCCCAGTGATAACACTCTCCACAGACGCCTCAGGGCTGGGGTGGGGAGCACACTTGAATGGGGTGAAGTCTCAGGTAACATGGACTACTCAGGAGGCTCGTCTCCACGTCAACATATTAGAGATGAGAACGGTCCTTTATGCCCTGCAAGCCTTCCAGTCGGACATTCCACCGAGTACTCTTCTGTTTCAAACAGACAATACAGCGGTGATGTATTACCTCAACAAACAAGGAGGCACACACTCCTACCCCCTCTGCAGGGAGGCCATGAGAGTGTGGGAATGGGTGTATGACACAGGCGCAAACCTCATTGCAGTTCACGTTCCCGGGTGGACAACACCGTCGCAGACAGCCTGAGCCGTTCCCAGGCCAGGGTCCACGAGTGGGAACTTCTACATGAGGTGGCAGAGGATCTGTTTCACAGATGGGGCACTCCAGAATTGAATTTGTTCGCGTCCGCATCCAACGCAAAACTACCCAATTTTTGCTCGCTAGATCTAGGGCCTGGTGTTTTCTGGCGAGACGCGTTGTCCCT
The DNA here is from genome assembly GCA_016271365.2 of Neoceratodus forsteri. Lineage (NCBI taxonomy): Eukaryota > Metazoa > Chordata > Ceratodontiformes > Ceratodontidae > Neoceratodus > Neoceratodus forsteri. Next base: position 261,794,431 of record CM057454.1, on the reverse strand, counting down.
CTCCTGGGCGGGCAGATTCCTCTATGCCTTTCCTCCCTTCCCGTTGATCCAGAGAGTCCTTCTCAAACTTCGCAAGGAGCATGCGACACTGATTTTGATAGCGCCTTTTTGGCCCAGACAGATTTGGTTCCCGCTTCTGAGTCACCTGTCCCGGGAACCTCCACTTCCTTTGCCAATCAGCTCCCATCTACTATCTCAGGAGGAGGGTTCACTAGTCAACCCGGACTTACATTCACTGAACCTGCATGCTTGACTCCTAGAGACATAGCCATTTTGCATCACGGGGTCTTGCAAGAGGTGGCAGAAGTACTTTCTGCCGTCAGAAAACCGGCGACACATGCTACATATGCCATGAAATGGCGTAGGTTTTGCCTGTGGTCTCAAGCACGCGTCTTCTCCCCTTTAGACTGTCCAGAGAAATTAGTTCTGGAATACCTGCTCTCTCTTTTTCAATCGGGGTTGGCTTACTCCTCGAGCAAGGTGCACCTTTGTGCAATCTCAACCTACCACGCCCCGGTAGGCCAGCGCATGCTAGCACAGTTGGATACATCCCGGGCCTTCTTAAGAGGGGTAATCCACCTTAGGCCACCCATTAGGGATCCTGTTCCTCCTTGGGACCTACCTTTCGTCCTGGAGCAGCTTACGCTGCCACCTTTTGAACCTGCCGCAGATTGCGAGCTGCGTTTTCTGTCGTGGAAAACGCTATTTCTAGGGACATGGATATGTTGTTCATCCACACTGTCTGGCAGGTATCCTTGCCGCTTTAAATCTTGCCGGAAGGTCTTCAAGCTGGCTCCTCCCACCCACCGGGTGGTAAAACTCTGGCTCCGCCCCATGATGCCAGATCTTCCTTACGCTTGGAAGCTCAGGTTCCCTCCTTAACGCTCTGTGTATAAGACTGGTTCCTAATTCTTCGGTTTTGCGAATTTAAAAGTTTTTACACTTCTAGACTTCGGTCTTCTATCCCTCTCGGCTGCGATGGACAAATCGACTCCTGGTTTTCTTGTGGGCAAAAAGATGTCTCGGACGGATCTGCACTCCACGTGTGTCTACTGTTTAGGCCTTGAGCACGACCCGCATGCTTGCGACCTGTACTTTTCCTTCTCAGCCTACATCCTCGGAGACCGTGCTGCCCGTTTACAACTGGGGCGTCCCGAGAAACGTTTTCCTCCAGTGAAGTCAAAAGAGGCCCGGTCGGCGGTTTCCGCGGCAGCGGGCTCGGCGGATCAGCTAGAGCAGATGATCACCCTCAAAGAGGAGGCGGCGCGGGCCGCATCTTCCTCGGCCGTGGTATTTATCCCGCTCTCCCTGGGTTCCTCTTATACAGCTTCCTTTAAGGAGCTTTGTCTGTCCCTCTCCACTAAGGAGGAGGGACCAACTCTGCTGGACCTTCTTCTTGGTCCAAAAGAAAGACAAGGTGAGTGTCCCTCCGTCGGCGCTCTTGGGAGGCGGGAAAGGTCCCTCTCCCGGTTGTCAGCCATCGACTTGAGTCGATCATTCGCTTCAGCCACTGGTCTCACGGTGTCCCGTCAGGTCAGTTGACCAAGACTCCCGTCGGCGCGGTCGAATTTTTCGACCCGTTGGGCGGGTTGTCATCAAGCGAGCCGAAATCCTCTCCCGGTTCCCCGGTGGGAGTTGAGGATCCCGTGGGCTTGCCAGTGCCTCGGTTCTGGAGCCCTCGGTGAACCTCAAGCCGAGGAGGCGGTTCCCCCATCCCCTCCCCGGACCGCCCTCTGAAAAGCCGAGGGTCTCGGTCCCGGACTTCTTCACCAGATCCAGCCGATCGCGCCGTCATAGGCGGTCTCGGTCCCAGACACCCGCGATAGCGGCACCACCGCTCGTCCTTGTCCTCCTCCTCCCGGACGAGGAAGCTGGCAGTAAATTCGTCGGTAATGCGAGACCTGCGTGTGGCAACAGTTCCTTCTGACCGGGAACAAGCCGTCGCCTTCCCCGGCCATTAAGTGGCTGTCACCGGAGCGCCCGAAACAACCCCTCGACTTACCTGAGGAGCCTGTTCCCAGGCCGGCTGTTAGGCCAAAACCAGCTGCTCCACCGATTTCCGGTGGAACCTCCGCCTCCACAGCCGTTATTTGGGGCTCCGACCTAGAATTCTTGGTCGGCTCAGGGACTGCCCCATAGGCTGTCTGTCACCCTCACTCCCGATCGACCTCAGCAGGTGGAGGGTGGCTGAGGCCAGAGGCAGCTCTTTGTGGACTCTTCAGAGTCCGATGGCGATTCTTCCCCTTTACTCCAGGCGAGTAGACTTGGAGTCCTCTGGAGGTCAGTCGATGGACGATAGCCCTTCGTCCTATCTGGGATTGCTTCGGCTCATCTCGGAGTCCACCGGGATGAAGCTCGAAGCTGTGTCTAAGTGGGCCAGGTATCCCCTCACAGAGATACTGGACCGAGAGGATTCCCCTATGGAGGCCTTTCCGGTGACCGAGGCCATAGTGGGCCCGGCCTTGGAGCTCTGGCAGTGCCCTGCTTCCTGTCCTGCGCCCTCGGCCAGAATGGCCTGGAAGTATGCGGTCCCTACCGGTTCCTTGTCTGGTTTTTCGGAACACCCCTCAGTCAAGGGGCTAGTTACCGACAGCGTTTTCAGCCCGGGAACACTAGGGGCGTGGACAAACCTCCCGACAAGGTCCAAGGAGTGGACTATGCCAGGCATAGAAGTCTCGCTACGTCCTCCCTCGACCTTCGTTGAGCCAGTTGACGTGCCTTATGGCACATTTCTCTCATGCCCTGTTGGGCTCCCCGGACGAGGTAGTTCCTCATCTTCCGGTGGACCTGCAGACCACGGTTAGGCAGGTCTTGGGACCAGGGCAGGGCAGTGGCCAAACAGCAGCTTCAGACTGCTCTGGACATTGGGGACTCATGTGCCAGGTCAGTAGCGGCCGTAGTGGCTATGCACCATCGGGCATGGCTGAGGATATCCACCTTCACTTCGGATACCCAGCACAAGTTGGCGGACGTTCCCTTCCTGAGGACCGACCTCTTCGGCCCTGGGGTGGAAGGTCACCTGCAGAGGATCGAGAAGTCCAGTGCTACCTTGGACTCGGTCTCATCCGCACAGAAGGACAAAGGCCGCAGACCGCAGCCTAAGCCTTTTCGTCCCTCTGCGCCCGCAGCACGTCCGGCCCAGCAACGTCAGGGCCAGCAGGCACGAGCTTGGTATCCCAAACCCAAGCCCTCGGCTTCTTCCTCCAGGAAGCAGGGAGGTAAAGGCCCTGGAGGTCCCTCGGCTGGTCCTTCCTCCAAGCCTTCCCAGTGGCGGTTGAGGTGTATGCCCTAACCCCGTCGCCTCACCCCAGGTGCCCCGTGGGAGAGTGACAGCCACTTTCTTTCCGCCTGGTCCGTTATCACCACAGGCGGTGGGTGTTGGAGGTGGTGGGAAAGGCCTGTCTCTGGAGTTCGAGCAGGCCCCACCTTCAAAGCCGTCGCACCTCGGGGGCCTCAGGGTCCGAAGCCTCGCTGTCGGCTCGCCCGAGCCGACGCCATCTCCTCTCCTCGAGAGGAGGTGATCAGAGAGGTGGCGGACCTCCTCCAGACCCGGGTTGTGCCAGGTATTTTCTGGTTCGAAACAGGCTGGGGCTGGCGCCCATTCTCGACCTGCCCGACTTAAACAAGTTCCTAAGGTCTCGAACCTTCAGGATGGTCACTCTGGTTCAGATAATACCATCCTTGGAACACGGCATGGTCTCTCTCTGGACCTGCAGGGCCAGCGTTCTTTCACGTCCCTATCCATCCGTCACATCAGAGGTTCCTTCGCCTGAGCGGAGGATCCCTTCGAGTTCAAGCCATGCCCTTCGGCTTATCTCCAGCTCCAGGGTCTTCACCAAATGCATGGCAGTGGTGACAGCATTCCTGTGGCAACGAATGGTCCGGGTTTACCCTTACTTGGACAATTGGCTGATAGCAGCCCCCTCCAGACAGGAGGTGGAGCGGTCCAGAGATCTGGCCCTCCAGGTTTGCTCTCAGGTGGGCCTCCTCATCAGTGAGGCCAAGTCGGAACTCGAGCCAAAGCAGGTGATTCCTTTCATCGGGGCAGAGCTCGACTCTCTTCGAGCCAGAGCACGGCTCCCGGCGGACAGGGCCGAGATTCTTTCCTCCTTTGCCCAGTCATTTCTGGTTGGGCAATCGCCCTGCCTGGGACTTTCTGCGCCTCCTGGGTCTCATGGCGGCCTGTACCAGCATGGTCCGTTGGGCCCGCTGGAACATGCGCCCCCTTCAGTGGGGGCTGGCCAGCCAGTGGTCCTAATGCTGCGATCCATTGAACCAGCTAGTGACGGTGACCCAGGGGATGTGGAACGCTCTCCAGTGGTGGACCGTTCCAGTTCATCTGCAGGAGGGCATCCCGTTTGTCCGCCCCGAGCCGACGGTCTCTCTATCAACCAATGCCTCTCTGATGGGTTGGGATGCCCATCTGGGGGAACACCGAGTGCACGGCCTCTGGTCCCCGTGGGAGTCTCGATGCCACATCAACCTGCTGGAGCTCCAAGCGGTCCGCCTAGCTCTCACTGCCTTTGCTCCGTTTCTTCGGGTCAAGTGGCCTGGGTCCAGATGGACAACACCACGACCATGTACTATTTAAACCGCCAGGACGGGTCGTGCTCCGTGCTTCTATGCAAGGAAGCTCTCTGCATCTGGTCACTCATGCGCAGCCTGGAGGTGGATCTCCTAGCCATTCATGTGGCAGGAGCCTCCAACACCCTGGCCGATGCCCTAAGCCGGATAGGGGCTGCGTCCCACAAGTGGTCTCTCCTGCCGGAGGTAGTACAAGATCTATTCTCCCATTGGGGCACACCTCAGGTGGACCTGTTTGCCTCCAGGGAGAATGTGAAGCTGAGGCTGTTCCATGCCCGCCCCTCAGCAGGGATCGCTGCAGGGGGATGCATTCTTGAGGCCGTGGACCCCGGGCCTCTTCTACGCCTTTCCCCAGTTCCCCTTGATGCACAAGTTGCTTCTCAAAGCAAGGAGAGACAAGGCGCAGGTGATTCTGATAGCCCCAGACTGGCCCCGCCAGTACTGGTACCCAGATCTCCTCAGCCTCAGCTCCAGACTCCCGAGGCAGCTTCCAACTCGCCCGGACCTGCTGTCAGTCAGTCAGGGGAAGGTGTTCCATCTGGACCTTCAATCCCTGCACCTGACGGCCTGGTTCCTGAGTGGCTAGAGTTCCAGGCCTTGGGTCTTTCCGATGAGGTCCTCAACGTAGTTGAGGCGTCCCGTAAGGAGTCGACCAGAAAATGCTACACCTTCAAATGGAAGAGATTTTCCATTTGGTGCCAGGGCAAGGCTTGACCTTTTCTCCTGTTCCTTGGTGAGCATATTGGACTACCTTTGGTCCCTTTCAGCAAGGGCTTAGGGTCGACGACCCTTAAGGTGCACCTGGCAGCCATCTCTGCTTACTGGCGCGGCCGAAGCAGTCGTGGTGGACAGGAGAAGGTGGTCTGGCACTTTTTCAAAGGCCTTGATCACATTTCCCTCAGCCGAGAACCTCCACCTCCGTGGGATCTACTGCTGGTACTGGCAAAGCTCATGGACAAGCCATTCGAACCAATGCACAGGTGTGAACTCTCTCACCTGTCGTGGAAGACCGCCTTCTTGGTGGCTATCACGTCAGCCAGAAGGATGGGAGAGCTCCAGGCGCTCTGCATCAAGTCTTCTTACCTGGTCTTCCACAGGGACAAGGTTGTCCTGCACCCCAACCCGAAATTCCTTCCGAAGGTGATGTCGGAGTTTCACCTTAACCAGGTGTTGACTCTGCTGGTTTTCTACCCCAATCACACCTCGGAGGCCGAATATAGGCTCCATACTCTGGACCCTAGAAGGGCGCTCACTTACTATAAGGAGCGCATGGCTGAAATTTGGGGAGAGGTTCGCCAGCTGTTTGTCACCTACGCTGAAGCCGCACCTGGCAGACCTGCAGCCAAGCGGATGATAAGCAGGTGGGTCACCTCCTGCATAGATCTCTGCCATAAGTTGGCGGGCATGGAGCCTCCCAGAGGGATAAGAGCTCATTCTACCCGCCATATTGCTGCATCGGTGGCTGCTTCCAGGGACGTCCCTATCCAGGAAATCTGCAGGGCTGCTGCCTGGAAGTCAGCACACACCTTCATCACCCATTACCACATCGACCTTGAGTCACGCCGGGATGCTGGTTTTGGGGCCTCGGTTTTCCAGTCTCTATTCCATAATTAGGGGGTGTGCGCCTTGCCTCCCTCCTCCCGGAGAACTGCTAGGAGTCTGCCAGACAGTGTGGATGAACAACATATCCATGTCCCTAGAAATACAGGTTACTCACCTGTAACAGGAGTTCTAGGAATGGTATATATTTGTTCATCCCTACCGACCTCCCGGCTTGTTGTACAACCCTGTGAACTTCCAGCGGGCCAGATATGGCGCCATGGGGCGGAGCTAAGAGTTTTACCACCCAGGTGGGTGGAGGAGCCAACTTGAAGACCTTCCGGCAAGATTTAAAGCGGCAATTCAACATCTTCATCAGTGACATTGCACAGGATATAGAAGGCAGAATTTCACTGTTCGCTGATGACACAAAGCTCTGTAACAGAGTAGACACACCAGAGGGTGTAGACAGAATGAGAAGGGACCTGCAGAAACTTGAAGAATGGTCAAGGGTTTGGCAGTTGAAATTCAATGCAAGAAGTGCAAGATAATGCATATGGGGCACAAAACCCTGGCACAATATATCAGTTGGGGGTGAGGATATAGCATGCACCAAGCAGGAAAGGGATCTTGGGGTTGTCATCTCTGATGACCTCAAGGTAGGGAAACAGTGTGACAAGGCATCAGGTAAAGCAAATAGGATGCTGGGATGTATAGGCAGGGGCATCACCAGCAGGAAAAGGGAGGTCATAATTCCGCTATACAAGACACTAGTGAGGCCCCACCTGGAGTACAGTGTACAGTTCTGGAGACCATACCTACGTAAGGACATAGACAGGGTAGAGAAGGTTCAGAGGAGGGCAACAAAGATGGTGCATGGGTTGCATCACAAATCCTATGAAGACAGGTTGAAGGAACTGAACATGTACTCCCTGGAGGAGAGGAGGGAGAGAGGGGATATGATAGAGACATACAAGTATCTTACAGGGAGGAACAGGGTGCAGGAAAACACTATTTTTAAGCGAAAAAGATGTTTCAGGACTAGAGGGCATGGGATGAAGTTGGAGGGAGGACGATTCAGAGGAAACAGAGAAAGAATTTCTTCACAGAACGGGTGGTGGACAAGTGGAACACCCTGCCAGAGGAAGTGGTGGGGGCTGAAACAATCATGGGATTTAAGAATGCATGGGATAGACATAAAGGAATTCTAGAGGTGAGGGGTAAGGGGAAATAGACTTCTAGGAAAACAAACTGAACTTACAAGCTCAAATGGGCAGACTAGGTGGGCCATAGGCCCTTATCTGCCGACACTGTCTATGTATCTATGTAAGGATACCTGCCAGACAGTGTGGATGAACAACATATACCATTCCTAGAACTCCTGTTACAGGTGAGCAACCTGTATTTTTGGTTGCTGTTACTTCGGTGAGAAGAATCTCCGAACTACACGCTCTAATGTATAAGGAGCCTTATTTACTTTTTCACCAGGACAGGGTGTCCCTGAGGACGAATCCCAAGTTCTTGCCTAAGGTGGTCTCAGCCCTCACGCTTAACCAGGACATTGATTTACCAGTGTACTTCCCTAAGTACGCTAATCGAAGAGAAGCACTGCTTCACACCCTGGATGTTCACCGGTGCCTTCGATACTACTTGACCAGGACCAAACAGCACCGCAAAACGGAACAGCTGTTTGTCTCTTTCGCTGAGAGGATGTTGGGAGATCCAGTCTCGAAACAGACCCTTTCTCGATGGCTAATCCAGTGCATTTCCCTTTACTACAACAATAGACAGAAACCCTTACCAGAGGTGGTTAAGGGCCATTCAACAAGAAGAGTGGCTACCTCTTTTGCAGCACTGAAAAACATATCCACATCAACCATATGTGCTGCAGCTACCTGGAGCTCACTGCACAGTTTTATCAGGCATTACAGCCTGGATATCACCTCACGGCGAAGAACGGGTTTCAGACTTGCTGTCCTGCAGGGCCTCCTGTCTTAGGCTCAGGACGTGTTGGTGTATCACTATTGCCTCCTCCCAATGGCTTTTCAAGGCGCCATTGCTTGGGAATCAGTCCTAATGGTGTAACCTGCTGCAAGAGCTGTACCTCGAAGAAAATAGTACAGTTACGTAAGAACTTACCGTAACAGTAGATCTTCAAGAACAGCTCTTGCAGCAAGTACCTTCCCGCCCACCATTCCCCCTTGGAGGAGGTAAGTTCCAGCCTATGCTGAGCAAGATCGTTTTAGTCTTGGCCATCTGATGGCGGGTCCTCGGTCTCCCTTTCTGATGTCATCCAGCGGCCGGGAGTCTCTGGCGGGAGAACTGGGGATTCTGGAGGACCGCCTCCTTATGTACTATGCCTGCCGTTGGGGGCGGGACAAACGTTGGAGGCGGTCCCCGCTGAAGACTGCTAGCTAGAAGATTTCCGTGTGGTCCTGACGCCTGCCGGCTTAAGTCCTAATGGTGTAACCTGCTGCAAGAGCTGTTCTCGAAGATCTACTGTTACGGTAAGTTCTTACGTAAGTGTACTTTCCTACACACGCTCGTAAGTTTGCGAATTTTCAATATTTTCACTCCATATTTTCCACATTGCCATTTTATTACACTTCCTTATGAACAGTGTATCTGTCATTTTTCACATGTCGCCCAAAATGTGTTTCCGCACATGTAACGCACAATGGTGCAGTCGGTGTGCGAAAGCAATGTTTGGGACAGATTAAGAAAATCACAGTTACACTGTTCATGAGCAGAGGTCTTAAAATGGCTATGTTGAAAATTTGGTGACAAAGTCCATAAAATGACAGTGTTACAGTGAGCATTGCACAGTTTCCACACCCTCGTAAGTTTATGACTTTGTAATATTTTCAGTCAGATTTTCACCAGTGGCATTTTCCACACTTCCTTATGAACAGTACAGCTGTCATTTTCACAACATGGCGAAATGTGTTTCACACTTTCAGCGCAGAGATGTGGAAATCATTGTTCGAGACAGATAAAGAAAATCACAGTGACACTGTTTATGATCGGAGGTCCCAAAATGCCTGTGTTGACAATCTGCTGTAAAAAATCCCCAAACTAATTACATTATGGGTGTGCGTTGCACAGTTTCTATGCACTCTTGTGACTTCACCAGTTTTTTTAATATTTTTACTGCAGATTTGCAACATTGCCATTTTTTACACCTCCCCATGAACAGTACAGCTGTCATTTTTCACATCCTGTTCGGAATGTGTTTTTGCACCTATGGTGCTAAATGCCGTAGTCGCTGTGCATAAGCAGCTTTCGGCTAACAAACTGATATTGCCACTGTTCATGAGGTGGGGGTCACAAAAAACCATGTTCAAAATTTGGAGTGAAAATACCAACGAATGCCTGAGGTGTTAGGGTTTCCAACCATAACGCCCCACCCTGTAGAGAATGACAGGCATCAGGGGTGTGACTTGGGATTCTTGCCTGTAATGCTCATACCATTCCACACCCTGCAGCCAGTGAGAGGCATCGAGGTATGCCTTGGACTCTTCGGCCCCAAAGTTCACCCCATTTTCCTATACCGCACCCATCTCACCGTATTTCCTGATGGAATGGGGCTGCACATAAGGGCCAAAGACCCCAAGGCACACCGTGACACTTGTCAGTGTCTGCAGGGTAGGGTGTGGTGAAATGGCGTGGCCGTTATGCCTGACCACCCAAAGGCACACCCCAATTCCTGTCACTCTCTGCAGGGGGGTGGTGGTGGGGTTGGCTTCAGTTCAGTACTTCACTGCCATTTCTGTTATGCAGCTCTGTAACTTCTACACTACCAATGCCAATGCTAGCAAGCAAATATTCGGCATTGACAAATGCTTGTTTCTTGTGTCTTCATGTCTACATCATGTGTCGCTAAGAGAGTTCGTCCAGGCTTGGCTGTAAAGAGAGGGGCAAAGCTCTCTAAAACCTCCCTTACTTCCTGGGACTGTTCTGGGGTCAACTGGGGTGACAGTCTGATTGCCTCCATGGATGACTCCCGCTTGCTTTCCTCCAGCAAGTCCAGTAGGGGTCTTCTTCATCCGTCCGCTCCCCAGGACTACACACTGCAACTACCATGTCAGCCCTATTTGCATATGGCTTCATCATGTTGACATGGTACATCCTATGGGTATGTCTGCTGTCAGGCAATTCTAAAGTACAGTTCATGTCATTTACCTGTCGAATTACCTTATGTGGTCCTGCCCACTCGGCCTATAGTTTGTCTTTTCGGACTGGAATTAGGACCATGACTTCCTGACCTGCACTATACGAGCAAGCTGTGGCTCCATGGTCTTACCAGACTTTTTGCTTTTGTTAGGCAGCTGACCGGTTGCTTTGGGCCACCTCCATAAGCTCTTTCATCTTCTCCCTAAACTTACGGACATACTCCACTATGGGAGTTCCCTGAGTGGTGTGCTTGCCTTCCCAGTCTTCCCAGATCAAGTCTTGGGGCCCTTGCACCCTATGTCCATATAAGAGTTGAAAGGGGGAGAACCCTGTCAACTCTTGGGCACCTCCCTATATGCAAACAACAGGTGGGGAAGATATTCCTCCCAGTCACTCCCATGCTGTTCAGCAAACGCTTGGAGCATCGATTTTAGGATACCATTAGCCCTTTCCAGAAGCCCATTGACTTTTGGGTGATAAGGTGTCGTGTGTCTCTGCACCACCCCACACTTCTCCCACAAACACTTCATCAGGTCTGACATGAAGGTACCCTCTTGATCAGTGATAACCTCCTGCAGAAGCCCAACATGGGAGAAAATCCCTAGGAAGGCGTCTGCCACTTTGTCTGTTCTAAGTGAGGAGAGGGTGACCGCCTCTGGGTATCAGGTGGCATAATCGACTACCATCAGGGTAAACTTCTTCCTGTAAGAGCTTGAGGTACTCAGAGGTCCCAGAATCTCCATTCCTACCTTCTGAAAGGTCTCCTCCACAATGGGCAAGGGAATTAAGGCAGTTTTGGTTTTACTGCATGCCTTCTCAATTTGTTGGCACCGGTGACAAGAACTGCAGTATTTCTTCACCTGCTGGGTGAAGTTGGGCCAGTAGAAATTCTGGGCCAGTTGTTGCATGGTGTGTGCAGTGCCCAGATGTCCGGACATGGGATATCATGAGTGATCTTGAGCAACCTCTCATGGTACCCCTATGGAACGACAAGCTACCTACCCATCACCCCTCCCTCTGTCCTCACATCCTGTGTATACAGCAGTCCATTGTCCCAGAATACCTTATATCTCATGTCACCTCCCTGTGTCCCGTCAGATTCTGCACAAGCCCTTCCTGCCCAGCAAGCTTTCCTGTCAGGTAAGTGGAAGGTCAGGCATTTTAAAACTCCAGTCTGTCTCTCTGTGTGACCCTGTCATCCATTTTTATTGTGGCAATTTAAACATACACAAAATATAACAGACTATAACACCATATATCTGTACATCTGACTGGCAGTGGCATAGCTGATCACATTTAGTTCCTAGGTCTCACGAGAACATTTGGTTGCACAACCAGACAGACGAAAAAGAAAAGGACAGAATAGAACAGATCCTTGCATTTAACTTTTTGTGCATAACAAATGGGACAGGGCCTTATTCAACCCTGTCACATATCCCCCTCTTTAAAAGGGAACTTATTAAAAAACGAAAAGGGGGAGTTCCAAAAGTTTTTATTAATTCTCTTCTAACATTAGCTTATAACCTTTACAGTTCAGTGCACATGCAGTATAACAGAGATGTTGAAACTCATATTTTGTTTTTTTCAGCCTTCAGAATTCTCAATTCCTGATCCATATCTTGACAGAAAATCAGCATTGACATTCTCTTTTCCAGATTTGTGCAACACTTTAAATTTAAGTAGCTCTAGTGCCAGGTACCGCCTTGTAATTCTGGAATTTTTATCCTTCATTTGGTTTACCCAGCAGAGAGTATTATGATCAGTTGAAAGTACAAAATCAGCTCCTAGCAAATAAAACTTAAGGGACTCCATGGCCCACTTTGCTGCAAGGCATTCCTTTTCAATTGTGGATGTCCTTTCCCATCTATATTTTGACTCAGGACTGCATCTTGGCCTACCTCTGATGCATCTATCTGTAACAAAAATTGCTTCTCAGAGTCTGGGCTTCTTAAAACAGGGGCTGAACATAATGTGGCCTTAATGGCTTGAAAAGCCTCATCACACTCTGGGGTCCATTTCACATTATTCGGGTACCATTTTTTCGTGAGTTCAGTGAGGAGAGTAGCTAGCTGAGCAAAGTTGGGAACAAATCTCTGATAATAACCAGCCAGCCCTAAAAATGACCTGATATGTTTCTTTGTGTTAGGGACAGGGCTGTTAGCTACAGCTTCTATTTTAGAAATCTCTGGCCTTACTTCTCCATTTCCTAAAACATAGCCCAAATATCTGGTTTCCTGCATGCCCAATGCACATTTGGTAGGATTATTTGTCAGACCTGTCTTTTTGATAGATTGGATAACTTCCTGTAGGTGTTCCAGGTTTTTTTTTTCAGTCTGGACTGTACACCATGACATCATCCAGGTACGCAGCACAATAACCAGTGTGAGGGGATAAAATGACATCCATGTACCGCTGGAATGTATCGGGTGCACCATGTAAACCAAACAGCATGGTGGTGAACTGATAGAGTCCAATAGGAGTGGCAAATCAGTCCAAATTGGCAGTGCACTTTCCTCCTCCCTCTACATCTTAACGGGAGTTCCTCAAGGCTCCATCCTTGGCCCCATCCTTTTCTCCCTCATCATAAATGACCTTCCCTCCATATGTAGTTCCTCCAACATGCACATGTACGTGGATTATACCGTTACCTTTACCTCCGGTCCCTCAGCAGTCAGTGTGCAGACCCCACTTCACAAGACTTTAACAGAGTGCAGTCTTGGTTCCAGTCAAACCAACTGAAACTCAGTACTAGAAAAACTGTCATTATGACTTTCGGTTCCAGGCAGAAGCTGGCCTCCCTTCAGTCTACCCTAGTTTTCTCTATTTTAGACAGCTCCCCTTTTGAAACAGTATCAGCTTTCAAGTTCCTGGATGTCTGGCTGGATAACCACTTAGACTTCACCACACACACACACACACACACACACACACACCTCTCCATTTGTACTAAACTCCATCCCAAGCTCACAGTCCTCTATCGCCATAAAGACAGTCTTCCTCTCCCCACCCGTCGGGAGCTAGTTTCTAAAATGATTCTGCCAGTCATTGACTATGCGGATGTGGTCTACAGTTCTGCTCCAGCCACATCTCTCTCCAGATTGGATACCCTCCTAATTTTCTGCCATTTTGCTACTGCGCCCCCCAACTCACCAGTGTCTCCTGTATTCTGGTCTCTCCCTTGCTCCTCTAGCACACAGAAGGATGGTGCACAGCGCATCCCTTGTAGCCAAGTTCTGGTTTGGAACTCTGCCCTCTTACCGCTCCTCCCAGCTCTGTCAGGCAAACACTTCAACGTACTCCCTACACCACAGCGACCCTCGTTCCTTCTCTATTCCTCACCCTCACTCTGCTGCTAGCCAATCTGCCTTCTCCTATAGCTTTCCACTCCTCTGGAACAAACTTCCTCCAGATCTCCACCTGTCCTTATCTTTCTCCTCATTCAGAAGACTCCTCAGAGTTCTCCCCTCACCTTTGTGCGTTCAGTGTTCTGTACCCTCCAACACTTCCTGAGTGACCCCCTCCTCTGCAGTCTGTTGTTTTCGTGGTCCCCTCCCATGAATACCCCCTCGAAGTAGGGTTGAATGCCCAACCCCTGTCTAAGTTAGCATGAGTGCACGTGTGAAACCAATTTATTTCCCAGCTGGTCTTGTCTTTATTCCTGTACTGTGCTTAATTATCCTGTTTTTTCTGTTTGTATCCTTCCACAAGCTGGAATTGTGTAAATGTATATTATTCAGTTTTTGTGTGAGAGGCCTTTCGGCACCATGCATTTCTGCTTAAAATTGAACCAGCTTAATGTTTTGTGGTGATTTGCATATGCAGACCATGATGCTTTGTATTGTGGGGGCATGTGTGATTTTGTATTTCTTTGAAACTTGGCTTCCCAACCAAATGCCCTTTGGGGTAACCATTGCCTCAGTGCTTGCGTACAGAGGTTCTTTGTCTTTATTCAGTTTGTGTTGTATTTTGCTATTTTATCCTTGTTACCCTTCCCCGGGTCACACCTGGAAACGAGCTTCGGCTCATTGGTGCCTTTCCTGGTTATCAATTTTAAATAAATAATAAAATGTAGTTTTGTCCCTGGATTCTTTAGCAAGGGGGGATTTGCCAGTAACCCTTGGTGAGATCCAGGGTACTGATGTACTTGGTACTTCCCAATCTGTCCACTAAATCATCTGTCCTGGGCATAGGATAAATGTCAAATTCTTACAGTTGATTAAGTTTCCTATAATCAAGGCAGATTCTTGCACCCTGTCTTTTTATTTACAGTCGCCATTGGTGATAACCAAGCACTTCTCGACTCTATGATACCCAATTCTTTCGTGTTTTGTATTTCCTTAACCACATCTGCTCTTAACTGTTCTGGTAATCTGTATGTCTTTTGTCTGGTAGGGCATGCATTCCCTGTCACTGTTATGTGCTTGACTCCTTTAGTTCAGCCTGGCACTGTGGTAAAAGTACTGTTACGTGTCTTTACCAAGTTATGAATTTCTGCAGTTTGTTCAGAGGTTAAGGAAACATGCACCTTTACAGCATCAGCAGTTACAGTCTGTTCCAATCTTCCATAAGCTGTATCAATATCTTCTTTATCAGGTTCTGGTAAAACTAGCAAAGTAGCCTTTGGTGTTTTTTTCCTACCCATTTCTTCAGGAGGTTAGCATGGTATATCTTGGTAGGATTGTTCCTATTAGAGGTCTCTGTTTCATAGTTAACTGTGCCAGTGCATCTAAGCACTTTGTAAGGCCCTTGCCACTTCATTAAATTTATTTTCTGTAGTGGGTAACAGTATCAAGACCTTTTCACTGGTTAAAAATTTTTTTCTTTTACCCCATGGTCATAATATGCCTTCTGCTTTGTGCCTCTTCTTGATTACTATAGGCAACTTCAACATATTTTGCCAGTTTCATTCTCAGGGCACACAGTATATGATGTAATAGATTTTTTCAGAGTGGGGTTATCTTCCCACATTTCTTTTATTACGTCTAGGGGCCCTCTAGGTTGTCTATATAATACAGCATTTCAAATGGTGAAAAACCTGTTGATGCCTGTGGCACTTCTCTGTAAGCAGCAAAAAGCAGGTAAGGTAAGTATTGGGTCCAATCTTTCTCTTCCTCTTTTACAAACCTTTTTAACATACGTCTTAGGTTTGATTAAAATGCTCAACATGACCGTCTGTCTGAGGCTGATAAGGGAGGTTCTTATGGCAGTGATACCTAGTAGTCTGTACAGTTCCTTCAGTAATGCAGCACCAAAATTACTATCCTGATCAGTAATAATCTCTTTAGGTATGCCCACCCTGCTGGAGATTTTGGCAAGCTCTGCTGCCTCTTTTGGGGCATGTGACAGTATGCATTAGAACTGCCTCTGGGTATCAAGTAGTAGAGTCACATACTACTATACTACCAAAATTAATAGATTACCCTTTTTACTTTTGTCTAAGGGGCCAACCACATCCATTACAATTCTCCCAAATGGCACATCTATCAAAGGTAGGGAAACCAGAGGTACCTTGTCTTTTTCAGTCACTGGAGCTACTTTCAGACACTCAGCAGAAGATTTGCAGTAGGTAGCAATATCTTCATGAATTCCAGGCCAGTACAATTTGTACAACAATCTGGCAAGGGTGCGATCCCTCCCTGAGTAACTAGCCATAGGACTATCGTGCTATCTGTAACAATTCAGATTATATTTTTGTGATAAAACTAATTGCTCTGTCTGTTCCTGTGTCTGAGGATTAACCTAAACTCTGTACAGCAACCCATTACATTTTTTAATCATTGGTTCACCCTGTTTTGGTTTGACCCCCAGCTGCTTAAAATAACCCTGGAGAGAAACATCGTTAGCTTGGTCTGAAACAAAGTCACAATCAGTTGTCAGTTTAGTTTCAGCATGTTTATATATTAACCCCTTGTGTCCATCAGTCTTTTGCTGCCACTGTTTCCTCAGGCATCTTCTTTCTTTCCTGGACTTCCGGATCTTGGAGCTGTGCTCAAACAAGTCGGAATCAAAATCACCGAAAGGAAGAGTCCCCACCATCTGAGATTTTCTCTGCCTGAGCTTTGTCATCACAGCTGCTGAAACATTAGGATTTACTCCCCCTGTGATTAACTCACTAAATCCTGGAAAGTCATTTCCAAAAATCACAGGTACAGGTAACTTACAGTGGCGTGAAAAAGTATTTGCCCCCTTCCTGATTTTCTCTATTATTGCATATTTGTCACACTGGATGTTTTCAGGTCTTTAGACAAAATATAATATTAGATAAAGGGAACCTGAGTGAACAAATAACACTTTTTTTTTTCACTTATTTCATTTATTTAATGAAAAAGTTAACCAACACCAACTGGCACTGTGTGAAAAGTAATTGCCCCTAGTTAAATCAACCCAATTAAAGGGATAATTAGAGTCAGCTGATTGAACACAGCCAGGCTTGATTACAGCCAGCCCTGCTCAATATAAACCTCACTTATTTTGCCCCTTACCATCAGAGTCACGCTCCAGCATAAAGATTCAACAAGCACATTATGCCATGATCAAAGGAAGTTCCTGAAAAGATCGGAAAAAAATTTGTTGCCCTCTATCAGTCTGGAAAGGGTTACAAAGCTATTTCTAAGGCTCTGGGACTCTATCGAACCACAGTGAAAGCCATAATCTCCAAATGGAGAACACTTGGAACAGTAGTGAACCTTCCCAGGAGTGGGCGGCCTGCCAAAATTACTCCAAGGGCGCAGTGTAAAATCATCCAAGAAGTCTCAAAGGATCCTAAAACAACATCCAAAGAACTGCAGGCTTCTCTTGCCTCAGCTAAGGTCAGTGTTCATGACTCCACAATCAGAAAGAGACTGGGCAAAATGGCTTCATGTGAGAGTAGCAAGCAGAAACCACTCAAACTAAGAAGAACATAAATGCTCGCTCTCATTTGCCAAGGAGCACCTGGATGATCCACAAGCCTTTTGGGAAAATGTTCTATGGACAGATGAGTCCAAAGTGGAACTTTTGGACAACATGGATCCCATAATGTCTCGCGTAAAGCAAACACAGCTTTCCACAGTAAGAACACCATACCAACAGTCAAACATGGTGGTGGTAGTGTGATGGTGTGGGGATGCTTTGCTGCCTAAGGACCTGGATGACTTGCCATAATTAAAGGAACCATGAATTCTGCTCTGTACCAGAAAATTCTGAAGGAGAATGTCCAGTCATCCTTCCGTCAGCTGAAGCTGAAGCGTAGTTGGTCATGCAGCAAGACAATGATCCAAAACACAAAAGCAAGTCCACATCAGAATGGCTAAAAGAAGTAAAATTAAAGTTTTGGAGTGGCTTAGTCAAAGTCCAGACTTAAACCCAATAGAGATGCTGTGGCAGGACCTGAAACGAGCAGTTCATGCTCGAAAACCTACCAAATGTTACTGAATTAAAGCAGTTCTGCAAGGAAGAGTGGGTTAAAATTCCTCCACAGCGATGTGAAAGACTGATATTGAATTATAGGAAGTGTTTGGTTGCAGTCATTGCAGCTAAATGTGGCATAACCAGTTATTAAGTGTAAGGGGGCAATTACTTTTTCACACAGTGCCAGTTGGTGTTGGTTAACTTTTTTTCATTAAATAAGTGAAATTAAAAAAAAAAACAAGTGTTATTTGTTCACTCAGGTTCCCTTTATCTAATATTACATTTTCTCTAAAGACCTGCAAACATCCAGTGTGACAAATATGCAATAATAGAGAAAATCAGGAAGGGGGCAAATACTTTTTCACGCCACTGTAGGTACCACCCTCACTCTCATTTGGTGCGACACCTCATTAATATTCAGAGTCACTTGGGTGGTGGGATAGTATCGCGTGTCCCCGTGGACGCAGACGACACCAGAACCTGGTCCTCTTGAACAGTGTTTTCCCAGCACTTCAACATGTACTAGGGTCTGTCTGCTTCCCGAACCAATAAGTCCCTTCACAGTCTTATCTTCTACCTTGACATCTGTTAAGTACTTGCCCCATATTTGCTAAGGACAAATCTGCTCCAGTGTTATCCTTACTACGTCAGTTTCTTGCAATATGGCCTAGCCTGTTAGTTATTTTTTTTTTATATATACTTGCTTTATTAAAAGTCACAGCATGTTACATACATACTTTCCAAAGTCAGGTATTCGCTGTGCTTTCTCCCCTAGTACTACATAGTTGAGCACAAACATTCAGCCTGTATAGTAAAAAATACAAAAAAGGAACCCCCAAAAAAAGAGAGAAAAACACTGTTATGGCACTAGTGTCAAGTCAAAATAAAGTACATAAGATTCGAACATTTAGCTTAAACATTTTAACTATACCAGTAAATACATACGATGTATAGTATTTTTCTTGTTTTTTGTCCTCCTTCCCCCTCTCAGGGGTATCCCCTACAGACAATTGTGTGTCATAAGAGAAGGTAGATGTTACAACCAGCCAAGACCTCATACTGTGTTGGTTGTGAGAGATTGGGGTTGGCCCCTACAGAAACTCATCAGGGGGACTCGTATCTGGCCCACTTAAATCAATAAAGGGTAGGATGGTATTCAATGCCCACCATATAATAACCACCTGAACCATCTGTTCTGGTAAAGCTGTGCTTGCTGCCTCAGGTTAAAAGTTAATCTTTCCATCTGATGGATGGACTCTAGTACCTCTATCCAGTCTGCTCTCTCCGGGACCCGGGACTGGAGCCACTGCCTGGTAATAGATTTCAAAGTTCCTGCCGCCATAATAACCCATAAGTATCTCTCATCTTTGCCCTTCAGATCTCTTGGGAGGAGACCCAATACCAAGTGTTCAGGGCCCAGTCGTGTCTGCATAATGAAGATCTGGGACAGGTGATATATAATATCCTCCCAGAACAGTGTTAACAAAGGGCATAACCAAAATATATGGGCTTGTGTAGCGTGTCGCTACCCACACTCTCGCCAACAGGTTGGCACCATACCCTTTGTGACGTGTGCTGCCTGAACTGGCACCAAGAAGTAGCGGACCCTCCGCTTCCAACAAAAATCTCTCCAGGTCAGTGACCTGGTGGCAGACCAAGCACTCCTCCAGATCAGTGGCCACTGCTTATCTGTAATGGAAATATCCACGTCCTGCTCCCACTTGGCTTTTATATAATGGGAGGATAACTCCATATTTTCAGTATAGTTTGTGTACAGCCGAGATATGGCACACCCTTCCCCCCGGGCTCTACATCCTTTGAAATAGGGACATCTTGGGTTGAGTCTCTATTTCCCTGACTAATTTCTGCAATTGCTTATTTAAAAAGTCTCGGAGCTGCTAATATCTAAATCTATCCGTGGGTAGAAGGCCACAGCACTGTTGCAGTGCCTCAAAGGCTAATACAGTGTAGCCATTCAACATTTGGTAGGGCGCTTGCAAACCTGTCTTTTTTAGGTACCAGCTATCCAGCTTAGCTGGTGTGATCTGCGGGTCATAAGCCCACCACCTGTATCTCCAGAGCTGTCTACTTGTGTTACCTCTACTTATCCCCCTTCTCCACCCTTCTAACACTGCTCTAGTACCTGTGAATCCCTTCACCCTACAGGGCCCCATGTCCAGAAAGAGCCTCGCCTGAATTGGGGTTTCATCCTGTTCCCAGAGGTCTATCCTCTTCCAGTGAGAGTCATATCCTGGGTTACCCCACAGGAGGGCCACCCGCATCTGCGCTGCCACCCAGTACCCCTGCAAATTCGGAAATGCCTACCCTCCTTCCCACTTCAGTAAGTAAAGCATGGACTTCTGTGCTCTAGGTTTCTTGTCTCCCCAGAGGAAAGCAAAGAATAATCCCTGCCACTCCTCCAAGTCTCGCTGGGTCACAATGCATGATACGCATTGGAATAATTACAAAAGACATGGCAAGGCATTCATCTTGAGCGCCTGGACTCTTGCATTCAAAGATAACAAGCGACGATGTCTGAAAGTCATGCTTTAGCTGCTTTATGACTGAAGGGTAGTTTTGTTCCCAGAGATGCTCATTATCAATACCAGTTTTAACTCCTAGATATTTTAAGGACACTAAGTCCCACTGCATAGGGTATTT
Organism: Neoceratodus forsteri; assembly: GCA_016271365.2. NCBI lineage: Eukaryota > Metazoa > Chordata > Ceratodontiformes > Ceratodontidae > Neoceratodus > Neoceratodus forsteri. The sequence goes on along the minus strand of CM057454.1, from coordinate 261,774,085 downwards.
CAGTTGCATATCTGGACCTGGTTCATAGTTAAACCTCAATACTTCTGTCTTTCCCCTGTTTAGCTTATAACCAGCCAAGGCAGAGAACTCTTCAGTTAGCCAAAAAACTGCAGGAAGGGAATGCTGTGGGTCAGTGAAACATAAAAGCACGTCATCAGCGTACAATGCTAACTTGTGTGGTGTCCCCCCAGGTCAGTTCCCCGCACCTCTGGGTGCTGCCTCACAGCCTACGCCGGGGTTCAATATAAAAGGCAAACAGAAGAGGGGAGAGGAGGCAACCCTGTCTGGTACCACGACCCAGGCCGAATGCATCTGAAATATGACCATTTGCCCTCACATATGCCTGGGGGGACTTGTATAACCTGAACAGGGTGGTAACAAACTGCTGTGGGAACCCAAACCGGGAAAGGACGCCCCCCAGAAAAGGGCAGGACACCCTATCAAAGGCTTTTTCCACTTTGAGGCTCATTATCAGAGAGGGAAACTTCTGTATGTTAACGTGATCAATGATGTGGGTTGTATGTCTTAGATTGTCTTGAGGTTGTCTACCTGGGATAAACCCAGTCTGATCCACGTGGACAAGGGATGGGAGGTATTGTTGGAGGCGTCTTGTTATAATCGAAGCAAATATTTTATAGTCAGTATTTAATAAAGAGATGGGACGATAGGACATGCACCTGGCGGGGTCCTTTCTCGGCTTGGGTATCACCGAAACAACCGCCCTAGACCATGATGGCAGAATACCCACCTCTCCCCCCATCACCTCAGGATAAACCCGTTCAAGCAAGGGCCGGACCTGCCCACCCAACTACTTATAAAACTCAGCTGGTAGGCCGTCAGAGCCTGGGCACTTACCCACCTTCAGTCTCCCTATCTCTACCTTTATTTCCTCCTCTCTCACTGGGGTCATCAGGGCCTCTCCCTGTTCTGCGGAGAGATCCGGTAGTTTTAACTTATCCAAACACCTCTGTATGCTATCCATCCCAGGGAGTATCTCCTCCATATACAATTTGGGGTAATATGCCTTAAAGGCATCTGAGATTGCATGTAGCCTCTGCACTGTCGACCTCCTCTGAGGGTGCCAAATGTGGGTGATTGTGGCCCTAGTCCTCTGTGCCCTTAGTCTACTAGCCAACAACCTCACTGAGCGTGGGGCCTCCTTCATAATACTGCTGGCGCAGGAAGAGAAGGTTTTGCTCCACCTGGTAGTCCAAGATCCCTGAAAGTTCTCTCTTATATTTCAGGAGTTGTTTTGCAAGCTCCCTATCTACTCCTTGCTTTTGTTGCCCCTCCAATTCCTGAATGCAATGGAGCAGCTCAATCCTTCTGGTTTCCCTGGCTTTCTTTTTTTTGTGAGGCTATCTGTATTAATTTACCATGGAGCACCGTCTTTGCAGTGTCCCATAAAATAGACTAGGAGGTGTCCTGTCCATCATTCTCAACTAAAAAGTTTTTATAGGTTTCGAATACCAGGTCTTTTACCTCCTTGTCTTTCAGGAGAGAGAGATATTTAAGTGCCAAAATGTGTTACAGCTCGTCTCGCCCAAGTCCATTGTCAAATAAAGTGGGGCATGGTCAGAGAGGAGGAACTCACCCACCCAGGAATCAAAAACCCTCCGTGTTTCATCTTTAGGAATCAAGAAGTAGTCCAATCTGGAATACATATGATGTGCAGCTGAGAAAAATGTGTAATCCCTGTGCCTCCCATTTTGGTGATGTCAAGCATCCACCAGACCCAATTCTGTTACCAATTTTGCCACTTTCTTTGCCATGTTATGGAGTTTCCTCTGGGTCATGGACGAGGAATCCAAGTGAGGGTTAAATGTTAGATTCAGACCCCCCCCCCCACATATCAGCGTCCCTTCTCCGCATTCCAGCCACGTTGTAAGAAAGGAGCATTATTCCTGATATAGCGAACCTGGTGGGAAGTATACTGAAGCCAAAGTGATGATGTTGCCCAAATATTTCCCTTTCAGCATGGCAAAATGCCTCTCCTTGTCCACCCTTGAATCCATCTTTTCAAATGGTGTCCTGGTAGGAACCAGGACCATTGCCCCTCACCTTCGTCCCTTTTTGTATGAGGCAGCAGCAATTTCCCTGAACCCCAACTTCAGAAACTTGTTGTGCTCCTGCATCATCATATGAGTCTCTTGTAGGAGCAAGAAGTCTACAGAGGTTTTTTTAGCCTGACTTATGATCTTGCTCCTTTTAACTGGACTGGTGAGACCTTTTACGTTGTACGAGCACACAAGGGTACCCCATTTATCCATCTTTAAATCTTTTAAAATTGAAAGCTAGTCTACGAGTAAGGAACCCTCCTCCCTCTAGACCATCTGTTCTGCGTTCCCCTTTTCTGAATACATTTTGATAGATTGTGCATTCGTGGTACATAAACTTGCAAGTAACAATAGCAATAACTGTAAATGACAAATTAGACAATATAACAATTCCGGTCAGCAGAGCCGTAACCTGTGCGACCATTTTCGACCTGCAAAGGTGGAGACCCAAATTTAAGGGCCTCTTTACTTGCCCACCCCTTATTTAGAGAGGCAAGATTGAAGGGGTGTACTATGCCTTCTCACTAGGAGACCCCCTCCAAGAGCTTCAGTGTGAAATCTATAGCTCTGCGCCCTATCCAGCAACTACCGCTAGGCCAGTCACCGGAGGCGCCCATGATGAGCACTCAATCCTCCTTGATGACAGAGGGTTGGGCGGTCATCTGAGCCTGTGCTTAACTTAAGATCCCATTAGAGTCAGACCAACCTTGAATAAAGAGCAATAATATCCATTAGGCTGAGCAGGACATGCCGCAGGAACCAGCAAGATGCGCAGCCCCTCTCCCCCAGAGATGGACGCCCCCCTCCGAGGGAAGCGAGGTGAACACAAAACAATCTTAGTGGCCACATGGAACCCACTCAGCTATTTCTTTGGGTACCAAGAACTGCCCTGATAATGGCTTATGTTCAAGCCATATACATCCAATTGCTATTTTAGGCCACCTAGTAGAGAGCCGCTCCCACCACCCAGCCAACAGAGCTGATCCCCCCATTTGTCAGAGGCTCTTATGTGCCTCTCAGCACGGCCTCACGAGCAACCTATTGTGGTCACCCATGAGCCAAACCCACCTCCCTCTGAGCATTTATTCAGATATTTATCGGGATCCATCTAGCTCTGTTTAACCAACCAAGTCTAGCTTGGATGAAATCTGGTAGTGCAGCTCTTCCCCCACAGCAGCGTTACACCGCTCTGGCAATATAGTTAGATGCTTTGACTCACCCCTCCCCCCAGTCCGGGGCGTCCCCGGAAGAGAGGTAGGGCCACATCCACCAGCCCCAACAAGGCCGCCTCACCCCCTTCACAACATATCTGCTCCCAAACATTATACTTTACAGAGGTCAATCCCCCACATTGCTCAGTGTTAGAAATGAAAATTTATGTTATGTTCATATGTCCCCTCATTCACGGTATGGTGTCCCTGATCAACAATACAAGCTCTCACAACCCTCCTTCCAAGTGCTCGATCGTAGAGTGCAAATAGCCCCATCCAAAGTACTTGCTGGCTCTTGTTGTTCAGGTCTGGGATCACATTTCAGTGGCCTGCATGACACGCTCTTGAGAATTGATCTCTGTGTTTAAGGTCTCTTTCTCTTGCCTGCCTTGGTGCAAACATCTCTTGGCTTTCACAGCATCACACAAGCCAGAAGTGTCTGAAATGGCTTTTGCGCTTTGTCTTTTCGGTCCTACAGTCATCCAGGCCCTTCTGCATACCTGCTGCTGCTGATTCTGGAACACAACTTGCTCGGGGATGGAAGCACCATGCTGGGCCAAGAAGTCTGTGGCATCCCCTAGCTCCTGGAACCGCAATGGGCCCTTTTCTGCAAGGACTTTAAGTTTTACAAGCTATTCCGCGAATGCCTTAATTTCCTTCTGTTGTAGTAATTTCACAACTGCTAAAACATGTCTCCTTGCCAGCAACTGGGGGGTAAAATTGTGGTTGAAAAATAATCTTACATCCCCAAAATCCACACTCTTTGACCAAGCTATTGAGAGAATTTCCTCCTTAACCCTGTAATCCAGGAAAGTGAGAACCACCAATCTTGGTCTAACCCTTGGGTCTCGGGGTCTAGGAATGAGCGAACGATGAGCTCGAATTATATCTAGTGCTTTATCTGGTGGCAGGTTTAAAATTTCATGTAGGAAGGAGTCGAATGTTATCATATTGCCTGACTCCATCCCCTCCGGCTGCCCATGAATTCATATGTTGTTCCTACGATTGCGGTTGTCCATCTCCTCCGTGTGTTATTCGAGGGTGGCGCTGCGTTGATGGAGCTCCAGAAAAGCCGAGTTATGGACGTCAGTTGTCTGGGTATAGTCTGTTAGGGTAGTCTCGAGGTCTCCTGTGCGTTGCTCCAGGGCCTGAATTTCTTTTCTATGGTCGGAGACTTTCGCTTCCAGGCGCTTTAAAGTCTCCATCATCTGTTTTAGAGTCAGACAGAGCTGTCACAACGTGATAGTACAGTCAGTCTCCTTCTCCCGACTACTTGAGATGACGCTACCGCCCGAAGGCTCGGGCAGGCTGCAGGCCGCGGCCAGCTGCACATTTTCAGCAACCGATTTCTGTGGTTTACCACTGCCATTTGGCAGATTTTCTTTTAAACTCTGTTTCAGGGCCATGAAATAGGTTGTGGTACCTGTTTTGGAAGACGGGGTGTTGACTTTGGCACAGCAATGGGCGCAGATTGTACTCGCTCTGTCTTCAGCTCGCAGGCTAAGCTGCCATTAACGAGGTGCTCAAACCGGAATTCCCCCAGCCTGTTACAGTTATAGTAAACAAAGTCTTTAGGTACAGATTTGTTACCCCCACCAGAGTTCTTACCAGACTTAAGTCAGGAGTTAAATCAGGAAAAGAGGGTCTTACCGGTTCTTGGCAGTTACCTTGCTGCGGTGGCCTCTGTCTCACTATCTGATAGTCTTCAGCCAAAGAGACGGCCTTTTCCCCGCTTTCTGGTTGGTGTTTTTTACCCAAAGCTGCATGTCTGTAGGAAAGATGTTGATGAACTGCTCCATTGCAAGTGTGTTGATGATCTGTGCCCTCTAGTTGGAGTCATTTAATAAGGAGTTCTCTGAGTCGAGTGAAGGCTTCTCGAGGATTGTTGAATGAATGGTACTTTAGGGACCGTAATCTTTGCCTGTAGGTGTCTCTGGAGATTTCACATCTTTTTCAGGATTTCTCTTTTCACCAGGTCATAGTTTTCTGACTGTGCAGTGTCCATATTGCTGTAGGCAAGCTGGGCTTTACTTGTTAGGTAAGGTACCAGCCTGATTGCCTGTTGCTGTTTTGGCCAGTTGCAGGCTGTAGCAGCCCTTTCAGAAAGCTGGCAGGTATGCTTCAGTATCATCCTGAAAGGGCATGGTCTCAGGTTGGAGGGTGGAAGATATCTGAGAGAGAGATGAGGAGGCATTTTGTCACGGGGAGGGTGGTGGAGAAATGGAACACTCTACCTGAGGATATGATTATCCTGTAGGATGGTGGGCAGTTTTAAAAGGGCATGGGACAGGGTGTGAGGTGGGGGAAAGGTGAGGGGGGGGAGAGGAGGGTGGGGCAGCTGCAATATATGGGTGATTGCTGAGCATTCGAGCAGACTAGCTTGATGGACCATAAGGCCTGTTTCTGCTGGCAGATTTGTATGTTCATATCTGAGGGTCACAACTTTGTAAGTGTAATGTATTTTACTTTGTGTTTTGTTGCTCTACTGGACCTGTGCCAGATCCTCCAGCTTTGATAGCTTGCAAGGCATCCAGCCATCCCTACATCTCTTCTCTTCTTTGCTGCTTCTGCCGCTGCATCTCTTCTTTCTCTGTGCTTCTAAACACTGAATCTCTTTTTCTCTCTGCTGCATCACCTCTCTTCTCTGTTTCTCCATCTCTTTTTGTTGTATAGCCCATCATTTGAAAAAGGCAGTCAGGCTTTCAGATTCTGTCACTGCCTGTTCTTCGTCTTTCATCACTGGTGTTGGTTGTACAGTCTCAGCTTGGACTTCTGTCTATGCTAGTTTGGCTGTCATTCTTCTGGTAATCACTTCTGGGCTTGCTGCTGCAAAATCCATACCTTTCTCTATGCTTCCCTGGTACAAGGTCTAGTATCCACACACAAAACTCCTGGCTTAGAGAATGCACCGTGTAAACCCCACTAACACCATCTCTCGTCAAGACATAGGTCAAGAAGCATAGGAAAACCAGGAGCAGTTGTAAAATTCGCAAGTAAAATTTTATTATCAATAACATAAATAAAAATAATTGTTCAGAATAACTATTTACAAAGGCAGTACAGAAACAAATTCCTTCATCTGAGGGTATCTCTAATTCCAAGTTTTGTCTCTGTGTCTCACTTTCTAGCAAATGTATTGCTGCTCTTTTTAAAAGTCTTTGCCTGGGAACTCGTTAAAGGGACATCCTGTTTTCACACAGTGTTCTTGCCAGTTTCTTTACAGGGCAAACTTGCAAATAGAACAATGTCCCAAGCTGGCCCCTTGCTGACAGCGCTGCAAAAGTTTTCAAACAAGCCTGAAAGGAGCTCAAACTGCATCTGAGGTTAACCCCCTAAATTTCAAATAGCTTTTTGCAATAATTTCAACAGTATAACTACAGTGAAGCATGCCATGCCATGCTGATACCCAATTGTGCAGCATGCTGCAGCAGAGTTACTGTGGAAAACAATGCAATTTCAATGGCAGTTAGCCCCTTTTGTCATGCAGGAAACTGAGACATTCACTTCTTCCTGGCAGTGTCACATTTTCCTGCATGACAAAACGGATTCATTCCCATTGAAATTACATTGTTTACTGCAGTAACTCTGCTGCAGCATACCGCAGAATGCTGTAAAAGTGGGTTTCATCCTGGCGAACTTCACTGTATATAGATTTCAAACCAAGGGATCCCAGTATCAGTTACAGTTTCACACATACTGTATTTTTATAACCGCAGATATGCAAGCGGGAAGAAGATGGAAACAGCAAGTGAAGGCAGAGAGATAGTGAGAAGCAGAGGACCACGAGACCGTCCGAGTGATCAGTTCCTAGGTCTCGAGAAGTTTTTCGTTGCGCAACCAGACAGACAAGAGACAGAAGAGGAGAGAACAGAACACAGCCTTGCATTTAATTCTTTCTGAATAACAAATGGGAAAAGGCCTTATTCAACCCTGTCACAGGGTGGATGTCGGGGGGATTGCCTGTCCCTCCACCTGAAGCAGTGAAGGGCGCCGACTACAGATGATGGGTTCTGGAGATTATGGAGCAGAATCATGCTCTGGATCTTCTGGACAACCCTCTAGGTCATCCATCCATTGTGTCAATGTACCAGCCAAGGCACTTGTCCCTGTTACTAGAGAAAACTTCAAAAACAAACCATGGAGCCTGTACCTCCAACACAAAAGCATAAAGGCTTTTACTCCAGATATTTCCTCATCTCAGAGTGAACAGGAGATCTGAAGCCTATTCTGTATCTAAGGGATCAAAACTTCTTCAAAGAATACAGGATATTTTAGATTGTCTCTCTGCAGGGTCACCTTCCACTGTTGCACTGGATTTGCTCCCTGGATGTGAAGAATGTGTACCTCTGTCCTCCATATTACCTTAGCACCAGCCCTAAACTGCCTCATTTTCTTTTTTTCCTGCCCAGGGTCTGCACCAGAAGCCATACAAAAAGAGACTAAAGGAGCTTAATGTGTATACCCTCGAGGAAAGGGGGGGGTGACATGAGTTCCTCAAGGAAATCAACAAAGTCCAAGAGGGTAGCATCTTTCAGAAAAAGAGATGTGCAGGAACAAGGGGGCACAATTTGAAGATAGAGGGGGGACGGCTTAGGGGCAATGTGAGGAAGTATTTTTTCATGAAGAGGGTGGTGGATGCATGGAAAGGGCTTCCTAAGGTGATCGTGGGGTCAAAAACAATGGGGGAATTCAAGAATGCACGGGACAGACAATGAAGTAATTCTAGTGGGGGGGTAGGAGGAAGTAGGCTGTTGGTTAACCAGGATGTGCAGCTTATCCAATAGGTAGGGAAATGGGCAGGCTTTGTGGGCCAAGTGGTCCTTATCTGCCATCAAAGTCTGTGTTTCTATGTTTCTGCCATCAGGTGTGATTCAGTTACGATGTGGCTCGCCTGTCGAGAGTCAGAACTTAACATTTTTATGACAGCAGCATTCAGTTCTTCCCACTTTCTAATTTTTTTAGCTTAGGTTCTGTTATTTTTGTGAAGATTTCTTCAGTCTTTCTCAGCCCTGGCAAGTCAGTGGCCATGGAAGGTGATAGTAGCAATCTGCTTCAGCAGTGGGATTATGTCCAGTCCACTTCCCCCTCTGGGAGAGGGTTCTGACAACAGGCAGTCCTGTGTTCAGCAGGAAGAACAGCCTTGCCGTGAACACAAAAAGAAGTGGGCCCGATCCTAGTTGGGGTCGCAATGCCACTTGGCTTCGAGTTCTTCTTCTACCCGTAGGAAGGGGAAGAAACGGTACCGCTCAAGGTCACCCTCTACAAGGTTTGCCGCCAGGTCTTCAACATCCCAGAGTGAAAGGCCTTCACCAGTGCTGTCAGAGTCTCCGACTTCTGTTTGTGGTGGTTGAGGTCTCAGTCCTGGAGTTCCCTCCCTGTCTACCTGCAGGGACTCCTGTGGGCAGTTCCATTACTGGGCAGCGCTCATAGAGCAGTGGGTACAGTGTCTGGCTCATGTACCTCTGCCCACAAAGTCGGCCCCATACCCTTTGGGCTGGGGGCCCTGGAATCATGGCAGGGCCTTCAAGCTGGGTAGAGTGTTTGGCTCTGTCAGCAGTCCCAGGATTCTTGTCAGTGACTATGCTGCTGACTTCTGTCCCACTGGCAGCACCTCCATTTAGTATCACTGCTTTGTGACCAGCCACAATACCTGCGGTGCTGGCTTGATTGTCAGCACCAGGATAGGCATCGGATTTAGACCTTTCGGGATCTGGCCTGGTGCAGCCCTCAGTGCCAACTTCATTGCCACTCTTGGCACCGAAAGACCTCCCGACGCCGGATTTGGTCCTGGTCATGGCACCCCCTTTGTCGCCAACGCCTTGCTTTTTTGGGCCAGTGTCGCTGGTGTTGCCTATGCCACAGTTCAGGTTGGGAATTTTGTGATCCACCCCATTCCAGATCCCTCTTCCAGGGGGACATGGAGGGAGATGTGCCTGACCCCGAATTCCTTATTTCTGTGGGTGGTGAGGATGACTCTTTCTGTAGCCTGGACACTTCAGACCCAGGCCTTCCTCCTGTTCCTGAGGAGAATATGTCTTTTCAGGCTGTCCCCCACAATATGTACTTCACACTTGCTTTTGAGCCTTTAGCTATTGACCCTGGTAAACATCTCTGCATAGAGTGGCTGAACATTGCCTCTATGCTGATGAATCTTATTCCTCCTGCATTTGAAACTTTTTCGGATGCTGTATAGAAGAGGCCTGCTTCTATTCCCTCTTTCTGCAGGCAGACAGATTGTAAGTACACTGCCCCTAAGGACAGACTGTTTTACACTTCTCAGCCTATCTGTGACAAAATTTTCATCCTTGCTGAGCATGACAAGGCTGTTCTCCCTGAAGAGATCACTGTGCACTCCATTAACCAAGGAGTCACGCAAGATAGACATTGTGGGCAAGCCGGTTTTTGCTGCGGCTACCCTGATAATGAGAAATGCCAGCTGCCAAAGGCATATGCCCTTTGGACCTTTCTTAAGCCCCTAGCAGAATCTGTTCTGGATTCCAACACTAAACAGAAGATCCTGCAAACTGTCACTCATGGCATTGAATCTAACAGTCACCAGCTCAAGGCAGCTATTGTATGGGACACCTTTTACACTGCCCCTCACTCAGCTGCAGCAGACATCTGTATCAGAAGGCACTCCTAGTTTCAGACTTCTGTTTTTTCTTAGCATGTGGCATGTGCAGCAAAAGGTAATGAGTGCCCTTCTTTAAGGGTATCTCTTGCAGCAGGTCATTCTCTTGGGTATCTGCCAGAGGGCACTCTCGTCTACAGTAGTTTTCACCAGCAATGTTTGTGGACCACCCACAATGACGTCACCCCGTTCATGTCTATAAATACATGGGCAGCCCCTAGCGGCCTCGGTTCTTTTCTCGCCATCTCCCAGCTCACTGCACATGTAGCTGTTACCGCTAGTGTATTAATGCGTTCGTCGACGTGGAAATCAACACTTTCATTTTATTATTTTCTTGTCAACCGTATGTCTACTTCAGATTCACTATTCCGTAAGTGCAGTTGCGGCCAGAAGATTTATAGGTACGATAGCCATACTTTTTCTGTCGGCTATCTGGGGGCTGCTCACAACATTCGTTACTGTGCCCACTGCCAAGAATTAAATCAGGCAACCTGTCGTTGATGACTCCAGTAACCTGAAGCGTTCCTTATGGAGCAGAAGGTAGCTCTCATTGAGCAGCAGCGTGAGCAGGACGAAGCAGAGGGGCTCCGCATAGGGAACGATGGTGCTATATGAGCAGCTGCAAAGACCAGATCATCCATGGCCCGGTATAATGTTGGGAAAGCATGCGCCATGGCCCTGTACTGCTCCCAGGTAAGGGGCCCCAAGGAACCCAAGAAACCTGGGAGAATGGGGCAAGGGCTGGGCAGGATGGTTGTGAAAGACTGCACCCCTGTCAGGGCTGTGGGCACCATTGGGGACCCCTCTACCACGAGGGGGGTGCACTGCCCAGACCCCACCTGCTGCTCAACCGTCCCCAAGCCAGCAGGAGGAAGCCAAAGGGGAGAAGACCCCTGGCGGGGAGACCAGAGCCCAGTGAGCCCAACAGGGTGGCCCTTGTCCCTACCCAGTGCAGGGCTCCATCCCCTAAGAGAGGAAGAAGTGCTCAGACCAGTGCTCCTACTGCACTCCCCCAGTGGCTGAGGCCACCCAGGTAGAGTGGAGCATGGGCAGTCCCCCCAAACCCTCCAGGAGAGGACAGAGACCTGCCCCTCGAGTGAGGTCTCCCAATGGCGACTGATCTCAAGGACAAGGGGAGAGAAAAGCTGGCAACAGGGTCGGTCTCCAACTCCCCAAACTCCATGGCGACACCCAACAGAGGCCCAGTACCAAAATCTGCCTCTTCCTCAGAGACATGCCCCGACACAGCACGTTCCCAAGGGTGGCACCGAAAATGGCAACAGGGTTGAATAAGAACGTGACCCATTTGTTATGCAGAAAAAGGTTAAATGCAAGGATCTGTTCTATGCTCTCCTTTTTGTCTCTTCTCTGTCTGGTTGCACAACCAAATTTTCTTGTGAGACCTAGGAACTAATCACTCCGATGGTTTTGCAATTCTCCGCCTCTCGCTATCTCTCTGCCTTCCCATGATACTTCTTTCTTTTCTCCCACCCTTGCATATCTGCAGGTATAAATATATATGTGAATCTTTATGTGGAAATGTCACTGATACTGGGATCCCTTTGTTTAAAACTGTGCATAGTTATACTGTTGAAATGATTGCAAAAGCTATTTGGAACTCAAGGGGTTAACCTGAAATGTTTTGCAGAGATGTAAACAAGAGGTCAGTTCTGGGTCACTATGTTCTTTTTGCTGCACCTGCAAGAAACTGACAAGAACATTTTAGGAAAAACAGGATCTCCCTGCAAAGACTGGTTATAAAAAGAGCAGCAGTGTTTTGCAAAAGGGAGAGACAGAGAATGAAAATTGAAAAAAAAAAAAACTCAGAAGGAGGATTTTGTTTTCTCTGCTTGTACTGCCTTTGTAAATAGTTTTACTGAAGAAATGTAATCTTTTATTTTGCTGTTTTTACTAATAATAAAGTACTCATTGCAAATTTTACAACTGCTCCTGGTCATCCTATGCTTCCTGACCTGCGCCTCAATGACAGCGGGGTCCTGCATCTTCGGCTTGAACCCACCATTGATGAATGGTGAAGATTGATACAGGGAATATCTACTGCTTGCCTAGCACTGCTACAGCAACAACTACTGTATACTGCATGAAGATCAGCTAAAAAACTGGAATGTGAACCTCAAAACAAGTGCCAGCCTATGCCAGGGTATCAGAATCCTGTCACCTAAAACGGAGACGAGAAAAAGTAAAGAACACTGCCCTTCTGGACAACTGAGGGCTTTCACCAGAGCCTTGTCACATAAAAGGTAGCTTGGTGGACAAGTGCTTGTTACTTAGCAAAGGTAAAAACATGAACAGGGCATATGTAATCCCCCAACAACAACAAAAAATACTTGTAGAAAAATGTGCCTAAAGACTGAGCCTAAGCTTGTACCTAGGCACAGAAGGCAACATACACCATGGGTCACAATCAAAATTGTTGCATTCAAGACAATGCCAGGGATTGCAGAAACAGCCCAGGCAAGAAGGTCTACAACAACTGTTTTAAAACTTAAAATTCTGCATATTTTTTAGCAGTGACTATTAAAAAGCGTGAACCTCCTGAGGAACTCTCACTGAATGAGCCGATGCAGTGATGTCTCAACAACAATGAACATATCCTCATTATTGGTCTCATCATCTATCAGGTCTGGATTATACTGTTGCTCTTCATCAGTGGCTCTGGTACACATGGCATAGATGCCCACCCTGCTCCCAACGCCTCAGGAGCTCTTTGCATTGGAATTTCGGATGGTGCTTATACCAAGAACAGCATTGGCACCACAGGGTTAAAACAGAAGTCACCCTGGCCAGCCCGCTGGTGCAGCAGTAGAACTGCTGCTTGCAGTGCCAGCGACTTGGGTTCGGGAATGCACCTGGGTCGTTGGAGGGCCGGCCGAGGGGAGGAGGATTGAGCACCCAGCGGGCTGCTCTGCTCTTCCGGGGAGGGTGGGTTGCAGGTCCTGCTGCTGCACTGCCACCTGGGTGACCACGAGTTGCAGTGCAGCTGGACAAGCAAAACCCATGGGAGGGGAGGATGTTGCCTGAGATCTGGAGTGGCGGCACGTCTTGACTTGTGCCTGCCTCTTTGGACTTCCTAGCATGCCATTGCCTTTGGGGGACTACGGGGATGCAACAGAAAAATGGAAGAACCTTGAACCTGCATGTGGCAAATGGCCCCAGCATGTAGTGATCAGACCAGCCCAGGATGGAGCACGGTGGGATCCGCCCAATGCGCTACCGTGAGTTTTGGCGGGGGGGGGGGTAACCCAGGACTCTCCCTTCTCCCTGCCTGGGGGTGGGGTAAACCATTGCTGGATGGGGGTCAGACCACTGAGGCTGCTCTGGATGTCTGGCGGAGCCACAAGGACGCCTTGGGAGCCCTAGAGGAAAGATGGAGGCTGTGGTGAGAGAGGAGGCATAAAGCAGCAAATAAAAAAAGTAACCCTGACAGCCCTATCAGAACTGCAGCTGTTGCCAATAGAGTGAGGAGGAGCCACTTCTCCATAGTAGCTGTACTTATCATCATGATCGGCACTGAGGGACTAACCAGATCTGGCCCCAGAAGATCAGGCAAACTGAGTCCCAAATAGGCCAGACCTGGCAGTGGTGACTATCCAGAGAAAGTTGATCCTGGCACAGGTCAGTACTGGCAGGGGAGACCACCAAGAGAGGGTCAACTCCGAATCTCTGTACTGAGAACCCCTCCAAGACCGGGCATGAGAACATGTCTGGATCCTGTCCCATAGAGGATACTGCTGAAAGCAGTTATTGCCCAGAGACGATCCTGCTAGAAAAAGTAATGGAAGTGATCTGAACTCTGGTACCATCCCAGAAAGGAGGGAAGGAGTAATTAAAAGGCAGCGAGATAATCGGCTCATCCTCTATCGTGTTGCAGACTCGTCACTATCCTCTTCGGATGAAGTCTCCAGGCTGCAGTTATGGACTGGCCCTGAGGAGGAACCCTTCACGCTGATAACTGAAAATAATAAAGAATGACACTGAAGCCTACACAGTCGAAACCAAGTTATTGTTCTTTTCAATTTATTTACCTGGAATACCCCAGTTGAGATTCAACATCTTGTTTCCAGTGGGGTCATGCATCTACCCATTTGTGCTACGTGCTAGGTGAATTGGAGCACTAGGAAGTTAATAGACTTGACCAAGGTCACACAGTGAATATCTAGCCCTAGTGGAGTTCGAACCTGAGATCTCCTGGTGCTCTAACCACCAGACAACACTGCCTCCAGGCTGGTGCTCTAACCACTATCCCACACTACATCCCTTTACTCCCCGATGCCCATTCTTGATGGCGGGGGAAAAAAGGGAACTGAGTCTCTTGGTGCTGATGGCACACAACTGGCATGAGCATATACCATGTGCCAGCGGTGTCCACATCTGCCCTGAAGTTTTAGTCCCGGGGGGTCCTGGTGCCTCCAGCATTAAGACCAACGAGTGGTGCTCATGTGGAGAAGACTGCCTCTAGGACATTCCATTTCTAGTGTAAATACCCTTATTATTTGGCGCATAGGAAATTCTGCATAAAAAAAAAATATATGGGTTCATCATAAAATTAAACAAAATCGGGCAGACTAGATGGGCCTACCGGTCTTTTTCTGCCGACAAATTCAATATTTCTGTCATCTGCCATTCTGGTAGCTGCAGCATTCAATATCATGTGAAATACTTGCAGCCCCATTGTTGACAGAAATACATTTTATGGACTTTGGCACTATGGAGATGAATACTGCCAGGGAAGGAAATCTCCAGGAACCATTTAATTTTATTATTAACAGTTGAAGTCTGTAGGATAAGTTTAGAGAGGAATTAGTCCTGTTTATAGAATTTCCTGTTACAATCATTAAAAAAAATACTATAAACTATACATAAAACTTAATAATATTTAAAGTTTGCAGTTCATACAAGTCATACAAAACAATGACAGACTCAAATAATTTTTTGCTGCTGTTCTAAAAATTGATAAACCGGTGCAGTTTCTAAGTTGGGGTTCCAGAATATTCCAGTAAGAGGGAGTGCCACATGAAAAACAAACTTTCCCAAAGGAGCTTGCAACTGCACTGATAAATATGGAGCAGTAAAGCGATTCACTTTATTACATTGTATGCTGGGAAGGTTAAATTTGTCAGTCAATACCACTTCACCCTAGTCCAAGCCTCTGATATCTTATGATGTATTGCTTTCAGTATTGTTTCATTGCCAGCTACAGGCCAGTAGTGGAGCCTAATAAAGACTTTTTTTGCCAGCTTGCTTTACAGTCTCATTACCTTCCTGTAAGATTCCTAACCTCAGTGCGTACTGTGTCGGATTTTTACAGATGTTACTTCGAGAGGGCTCTTGCAGTAGGTAATTACATATAGGACTGACGCCGGCAGGACCCCACGGAAAAATTTCTAGCTAGCAGTCCCTGGCGAGGGACCGCCTCACGTCAGGTGACCGCGTCAGGAGATGTCAGTAAAAGGCGGTCCCTGATGCCGCTTCAGTTCTTTCCTGCAGTTAACTCGTGCAGCGCCTCGCGGAAAGTTTGTGCGTCGTCAGCCCTATCTTCATCGGTTTTTACCAAAATAATTTTTTTTCGACAAACGTCAGGTACCATTGTTTGTGTATGTCGTCTCCTATACCCTCCAAGCACAAAAATAAGTGCAATTCATGTGGCGGCCAACTACCGCACAAGGACAGCCATTCCCTGTGCCTGTTCTGCCTAGGCCCCAATCACCCGGTCGAGAAGTGCCAGCACTGCCTCAGCTTCAACGTGGCTACCCGGAAAAGGCGGCAGCAATCCCTGAAGCCCATATTCTGAAGAAGAAAATGAGTTCAATGGAAAAGGAGCTCAAAACTGAGGCAGGCGTCCACTTCCTGAAGGCCATCGGAAGGAGAAGGAGAGGCACTGGGACAGGGTTTCTCACCGTCTCCCTCGGGAGTCGCTGGGACACAGTAACATCCTCTGGGGACCGCTCCTCGATGGCCGCCTCGGAGGTTTCAAGGGGCATCGGCCCGCCTGTCTGGCTCGTGCTCGGGCCCATGCGGGCGCCTCCGGGCAGTGGGCCTCCGCCCTGGTTAGCCGCGGGCTTCGGCCTACCACTGAGCAACTCTGGTAAGTTGGGCGTCTGCTCCTCCAGCGTCCGCCCGAGAGGGTGGGTAAGGCGCCCGACCCTTGACGCGCAGCTCCACTCCACCGGACCAGGCAGATCCCTGTACTCGACCTGCCTCCAGTGATGGCTCCCATAAGCCAGACGTCGGCTCCTCCGGTGCCCTCCGGGAGCTCGCCCTCAAGCCACACGTCTGCCTGTCCGACGTCCGGCTGGCGAAGGAACTGAAGACGGACCCTCCTACGTCCGTTGTACCCGGTTCCCCGCAGCCTTCACTGCTGTCTGGGGACCCAGAGTCTCCCCAGCCCGACCCCGGGGATTTCTCCCCTCCATCCCTGGGTGATGCTGGGGATCTTCCTCCTCCATCAGACCTTCCTCCAGTTGGTGCGCCGGTTCTGACATTGGCTCCCCGGACGCCGGCTCCGACGCCGGCTCCTCCAACGTTGGTACCTCCGACGCCAGGGCCTCCGATGCCAGCCCCGATGCCAGTTCTGCCGACTCCAGGAGATATCCCGCTCCCATCGGGCCCTCTGGGCCCTCCAATGTGGACCCGCCCGTGAGGCCACCGGCCAGACCGTCTGCCCCGGCAGCCCCTCCCGGCTCCCGGGTACCCTTCATCTATCCGACGCCAACGTATCCGGGACCGTAGTATCCGGTGCCACAATACCCGACGCCAGTTTTTCCGTCGCCGCAGTACCCGACGCCACAATACTTGATGCCGGGTTACCCTCAGCCGGGTTTTGGATACGCTCCATATGGGTATAACCCGTATCCCTATCCCCCGCCTCCTCCTCCACTGCCCTCACATCCGCCGGTGGACCTGCAGGAGACTCTGGCTTCCTGGTGGGCTGAGGCCAAGGCTCAGCTCACCAAAGAGGTTGAGAGCCGCCTTCCGATGATGGTGCCATCCCAGGTTCCCGTATGTCCGAGGTGGCATACTCCCTCACCACCTCCAGACTCCAGGGTTCTTCCATCTGGATCCAGAGAGGGGCAGGACACGCTTCCCCGGGGGCTTCCCAAGGGGTCCGTTCCTCCCCGGGGTTGGGAAAGGGAGTCTTTTTTCTCTTCATCCTCCTGTTCACCCTTGGACTCCTCGGATTCTTCCGACGGTTGCTCCGAGAGAAATGATGAGCCACTCTCTCCGTCGAAGCCCAGGCCAAGGACTCCTCTGAAGTCTCCTCTGGAAGATCCTTCTTTTACAGAGTTGCTTAAGAAAATACAGGAGGTTCATCAGTGGCACTCCCTGGAACCAGATCCTCAGCGTCTGAAACTCGCTGAACATCTGGATCTGCCCGTGGCAGCTCCTACCTTGGTGCCACCCTGGATAGAGCCTCACGCCGACCTCGTTACCACCATATGGAAACAGCCATTGGCTTTAGCCCCACTTCCTAGGAAGTGGAATAGGCTATATCAGGCTCCGGAGGGTGTTGATTTCCTGGATTCTCACCCTTGTGCCGACTCAGTCATGATTAGCATCGTTCACGGCCGGTAGGCCAACCCCAAACACCTTAGCTCGTCACCACCTGATAAGGAATCACGCCTTCTGTACCAGTATGGGAGAAAGATCTACACTTCCTCCATGCTGGGGATCAGGGCCCTGAACTATGTCGACCATATGGGGGACTACCAGAAGGCAATTCTGACCCAGGTGGAAGCCAAATTGGACTCCCTGCCTGACTCCCAAGTCAAGCAGGAGTTGGCTGATCTTGTCCGCTCTGCTCATTCAGCCAGTTGACACATGCTTCATGCGACATACGATGCAGTGGACACTGCTGAACGGAGCTCAGCTTTTGCTGTAGGCCTACGGCGTCATGCTTGGCTCCGTGTGTCAGGGATGGTCCCGGAGGTGCAATCTGCTATCCAGGAAGCACCCTTCCGGGGGTCGGTGCTTTTCGGGAGTGATGTCAAGGACATCATCACCGATTTGCAAGAGAAGGGGACGGCACTGAAGTTAGTTGATTCCATGTACCGTCCCCATCAGCAGCAGTGCCGTCCCTTTCGCAGACGGAATCGGCCCAAGGTGAAACCCCAGGGAAAGTGGGCCACAAAACGCCTGGCCCCTACAGCTGCTAAGCCCCCCCACGCCCAAAAAAGCAGCGGGTGCTTCAGCTGCGGTGCTGCCCAACACCACCTGACTCCTCCCCTCTCCCACAGCCTCCGGAGGAACCGGTAGGAGGGAGGTTTTCCCTCCACCTTCTGGGCAGGGAGAGGATAGCCACAGATTCTTGGGTACTCCAGCTCATAGCAGAAGGACACTCGATAGAGTTTCTACAGAAACCACCTTGCCACCCCCCTCTGAAGTCGTCTTATTCAAGGGAACATCTTGTTTTGGTCCAGGAGGAAATTTCGTCTCTCCTGCTGAAACAAGCAATAGAACCCGTTCCCCTTCATCTGCACGGGACAGGTTACTATTCACATTTCTTCCTGGTCACAAAGAAGACAGGAGATCTCAGACCTATTTTGGATCTCAGTTCCCTGAATCTTTTCGTAGAATACAAAAGGTTCAGGATGCTCTCTTTGCAGAGCCTTCTGCCCCTCCTCTGGCCGAGTCAATGGCTGTGTGCTCTTGATATGCAGGATGCTTATCTGCACATTCCCATTCGCCCACCCCATCACAAATACCTTCGTTTTGCGTTTCAGGGGGACCACTACCAGTTCAAGGTGCTCCTGTTTGGTCTATCCTTGGCCCCCTGAATGTTTACCAAATGCCTGCCAGTGGTGGCGGCTCACCTGCATACCAAGGGAGAGCAGGTTTTCCCGTACCTGGATGATTGGCTCCTGGCGGCCTCGTCCAGGGAGGAACTCCTGCGTTGCCTCTCCTTTACCCAGCAGGTTTTTGCCTGCCTGGGTATTACCATCAACCATTCCAAGTCTCATCTGGTCCCATCCCAGAGACCACAGTTTATTGGGGCGATTCTCAATACGACCACGGGCAAGGCCTTCCTGCCTCCGGACAGGGCGTTCACCCTCCAGACCCAAATAAGTCTGCTGTCCGACCGCAGGACGGTCTCTGCAAAGTCGGTCCTTCGTCTTCTCGGGCTCATGGCAGCTGCTATCCCGACAGTTCCTCATGCTCGACTCCACATGAGAATTTCTCAGTAAACTTTACGCTCCCAGTGGGACCAGCTAGAGGATAACCTAGATCACCCAGTTCTGGTCTCCTCGCCGATGCTTCGAGACTTGCAATGGTGGATGGTTCGAGAGAACCTGTTTTGGGGAGTTCCTTTCTTTCATCCTCCCCCCTCCCAGACTCTAACCACAGACGCCTCGGGCGAAGGTTGGGGAGCCCATCTTGGCCCTCATCAGACCCAAGGATCCTGGTCCAAGCTAGAACAAGCTCTCCACATCATTGTGCTCAAGCTTCGGGCAGTGTTGTACGCTCTCCAAGCCCTTCACCAATACATCTGTTCCGGCCACCTAGCCATCCAGACGGACAACATGTGCGTGATATGGTACATCAACAAACAGGGAGGGACTCGGTCGTACCCTCTTTGCAGGGAGGCAATGAAGGTTTGGGACTGGGCAAAACAACATGACCTTCACCTCACGGCAATTCACGTTCCGAGAGTTGACAACACCCTGGCAGACAAGCAAAGTCGCTCTTCTGCTCTGACTCACGAGTGGGAACTGGACCAAGGGGTCCTAGACAACATCTTCCGACTTTGGGGAACACCACAGTTCGACCTGTTCACATCCCTTCTAAACGCAAAACTTCCCGTCCTCTGCTCGCTCGTTCCAGAGCAAGGAGCTTTTTGGAACGATGCTCTGTCTCTAGACTGGAAGGACAGATTTGTCTATGCCTTTCCTCCAATTCCACTCATCCCACAAGTCTTGCAGAAACTAGCCTCAGAAGGAGCACGAATGATTCTGATCGCTCCTTTCTGGCCCAGGCAAGTTTGGTTCTCTCTTCTACAGCAATACTCAGAGGATCCTCCTCTTCCTCTTCCTCTATCTCGAGGTTTGCTGACCCAGGATCAGGAGACCCTGGTCCATCCAGGTCTCAAATCCCTTCAACTGCATGCATGGCTCCTGCAGACTTAGCCCAATCCTGTTTTAGTGTCTCCCAAAGTGGCGGAGATTTTGGTGGAGGCCAGAAAACCCTCTACCAGATCCACTTATGCCATGAAGTGGAAAATATTCACTATCTGGGCTGCTTCAAGAATGCGGAACCCTTCTCCTGTTCAGCGGGGCTTCTGCCGGAGTATCTACGTCATCTGACCTGGGTCTCAGTCATTCCTCTCTGAAGGTACACATGGTGGCCATTTCGGCCTATCATGTTCCCTTCGCGGACAAAACTTTCGCTCAGTTGGAGGTCTCTAAGACCTTTCTCAGTAGGGTCCTCCATCTGAGGCCCCCCATTCGTACTCCTGCCCCTCCTTGGGACTTGAACTTTGTTCTCGAGAAACTTACTCTCCCTCCCTTCGAACCTGCAGCTTCTGGAACTTGAAGTTCCTTTAGTGGAAGAGTCTCTTCCTGGTGGCCATTACTTCTGCTCAGAGAATTTCCGAGCTCCAGGCCCTGATGTGTAAAATCCCATACTTGATTTTTCACAAGGAACGTGTTGCTCTTCGCAAGAATCCTAAGTTTCTACCTAAAGTAGTAGCAGAGTCTACCTTAAATCAGTCCATTGAGTTACCTACCTTTTTCATGCAGTGCTTTAATCAAGGGGAGTGTTTACTCCATACTATGGATGTGCACCGGATTCTGAGATACTACACCAATAGGATGAAGGATCTCAGAAAGACTGATCAATTGTTCGTATCTTTTGCTCATAAAAGGGAAGGCAATGCTGTTTCCAAGCAATGCCTGTCTAAATGGTTGGCTCATTGCATCACTTTCTGTTATGACAAATATAACAAGACCCTCCTGGGTCAAGTAAGAGGCCACTCCACCAGAGGAGTAGCTGCCTCAGCAGCTTGTTTCAAAAATGTGTCTGCGGCAGACATCTGTGCTGCCGCCACCTGGACTTCCGTCCATACTTTTACTAAACACTACAGCTTGGATGTTGCCTCTCTCCGTAGAGCAGGCTTCTGGCTGGCTGTTCTGCAATGCCTCTTATCTTGAGGCTTGCAGAGCTACAACTTCTTTTTGGAGTAGTTTTCCTCCTCCCGATGCCTCTCTTTGTTCCAGACTGCTTGGGATTCAGTCCTATTTGTAATTACTTACTGCAAGAGCCCTCTTGAAGTAAGATAGGACAGTTACGTAAGAACTTACCGTAACAGTAGATCTTCGAGAGAGGCTCTTGCAGTAGGTAATACCTTCCCGCCCTCCATCCCCCTAGGCTTTTTCAGCTCCTTTTCCAGTGAGGGAAATATTCGCTCCTCTCTCCTCCGGCCTTTCTGGCCCGTAGCGGGAATGAACTGGAAGGCAGGCGTTAGGGACCACCCCTTTATACCGATGTCTCCTGACGCCGGTCACCTGACCTGGGGACGGTCCCTCGCCAGGGACTGCTAGCTAGAAATTTTTCCGTGGGGTTCTGCTGCCTGCCAGCATCAGTCCTATATGTAATTACCTATTGCAAGACCCTCACCCGAAGATCTACTGTTATGGTAAGTTCTTACGTAACTGTACTTTACTCCTCCACTTTTTCTAGATGGTCTGTTCACCATCAAAAGATTATACCCATTGATCGCTATGTTCCAGTCATCTTGTTCCATCCACCATGTCCTGGTAATTCATATATCATACTTATTTGTATTGGTTAAGCTGATGAGTTCAGAAAATTTACTTCTTATATTTAAAAGGGAACAGCAAACACTATGAGACCCGCATTCGAGTGTGGGACTAATCCCAATTTGCACCTCTTTTTTTTTTTTTTATGCTGTGTTCTGCAGTATAGTAGAGGGTATGCAATGCATGTTAGAGATTTTATAAGCTCAGGTCAAATGATTGCTGGTCTTGCTGCTTTGTAGGCTAAACAGAGTCCTCTGTGACTATATTTAGCCCCAGGAGGACAGCAGGGCCAGCCAACAAAAAGATCAAAAAGATTAGAGCTCATAAAATCTCTGTTGTGTATTGGACAGTGCGATTACACTTGTTGTACTATCAAAGTGATGTGAAATAGCTGCTGTACCAGCTTGAGTGTGCCACTACGATGGTACAACGTAGAATGCTGTCACACACCCATAACCAGGACAGCTGTGCCAATCTTTTTTTTCTTCAGTTTCTTCTCACAGCTGCGCTCCGCTGATTGACACTAACAGAATCCTGCCCCTTCGCCTTCCTCTCCCCATTCCTCCCACCCATACTAGCTCATTGTGGTCTCTGCCTTCTGCTCGCTTCCACCTCAACTATGCTTCATTTTCTGCACCCAGGGAAACCAACAGCAACATAAAATGCCAAAAATAAATGAGGAGTACGATGTCATCGTCCTGGGAACCAGTCTAACAGTGAGTGCCATAGATGCAGAGGGGTACCAAGGGCCTGTTTGCACAGGGGAATATCTCAGAAAGCACGACTGAATGCTGTTTTCTAAAAACTCCACTAGAAATGAACCGGTGTTGCACTGTTGCCCATACACTATAAAAGACAATTGATGGGCAACAGTAAACAACAATGCTGTGTTCACTTCTTGAGGTTGTCTTGACAATCGCAGACCTCTCAAGCTTCACTTGCGAGGTCTACTTGGTTGTCATGACAACCTCTCAAAGTGGACACAGCATTGTTGTTCGCTGTTGCCCATCCATTATCCTTTATAACATGCATTGCCGGCTATTTTATCTCCAACTACTGTAGTCTTGCTCTGATGTCAGCTGCAGTACATTCTGGGATTTCTGCTTCCAGCAAATGGCAACACAATAGTTAAAAGAATAATCCAGATACAACATACTGTACTATACTACAGTAAACAGTAAGTAAAAAAAAAAATGTTCTTGCACACAACTAATAAAGGGGTGGGAAGAGCAGACTAGATGGGCCTGAGGGTCTTTTTCTGTCGACAAGATTCGATGATATGAAATGCAAATTGGGACCAGCCTCACGCTTGGGAGTGCTCTAACTGCTGACTGTTCCCTGTTAAGTACAGCCAGATCTTACTTAAAGTGGAAGTTCTTGCAGCAGGCTACACAGTTAGGACTAAACCGCTAGGTGCCAGGTTCCCACAAAAAACTTCTAGCTAGTAGTCTACAACAGGGGACTGCCCCTAACATCGGCCTGCCCCCAATGTCGGCCAATGGTATAAAAGGGGAGGTCCCCCAGCTCCACCCCAGTTCTTTTCCCAATGTCAACCCGCACTCATTGGCTCCGTGGTTGCCTTCTGCTCTTAGTCAACCGTCATTTTTGTGTTTATTCGCACTTTTTTATTTTCTTTAAATGAGTGTTATTTTCGACTACTTCGTGCATGTCTTCTAATCTGACTTCATCATCTGAGTGGTGGAAATTCAAGTGTGCCTGTGGCAAGCAAATACCATCGAAAGATGGCCATTTAGCCTTCCTTATCTGCTTGGGCCCCAACCACAATTCTGAGGCCTGCCCGCACTGCTTTAGCTTCAACAGTAGGACTAGGATCCGCCACCTGAAGACCTCGGAAGAGTTACTTGCAGGAAAAGCAGTTGGTCGCCATGAAGAAAATCCCTTCGGGACATAGCAGCTCTTCTTTCTTGGTTCTGGGGAACTTCCCCCCCTTCTTCAGCTCGCAAGAAGAAGAAAACCATCAGGAAGCATCATCACTGGGACAAGGATAAGGATAGCCCCCAGTGTGACTCTTGCTCCAGGTCCCTGCACAAGTTGGTGGCCTATTCGAGTTCCTCCTCCTGTGGGAGGTTGAACTCCGCCCCCCCCCCAGCAGTCCTCACTCCTCCTAGGCTCCTGTTGGTGAAGCCTCCCACCTTAGTCCTGGCGTCCAGCGGGGTGTCATCAGGGTATGAGCCTTCATTGACCCACACTCCCCTGAGACTTAGGCCTTACAAGCATACCTCTGGGCTTAAGCCAGGCAGATCAGCTGGTGTTTCTTCGGGCAGCGGGTCGGAGCCTGTCCATCTGGCTGGGACATCTGTGTCGTCAGACCAGGCTTCAGTGTCCAGTAACACTAGGCAGCACCAGGAGCAGGAGCTCCAGAAGGGAGTTTGCTCCCCTCAGCAGGCGCCC